>OU744277.1:57796402-62796402 GCA_916610125.1 Cheilosia vulpina
AAACCATGTAAAAGCATTTCAATAGTTCTTGACAAAGTTTGATTAAAGGCTTCTTTTTTTAAATTCGATAGGCAAAACAAAAAATAATGAACACTTTAAATATTAATATTCTAAGTAAAAAAATGTACATTGTTTAAATCTAAATGCAAAAATCCTACAGCCAATCGTCAAACGCTAATATCTCAAAACCAGCTTTTTATACGGTTTTAACTTTTTATATGGGAGCAGGGGTTTAACGAATGTCAGCTTGATTACTGAGCCGCAGTGCTAAATACAAGCCACACTATAATTCCTGCAGTAACTTATCCTGTTTGCAGCCGATATAGTATATAAACTCAATTATCATACAACAAACAAAAAGGTCTTCATTCCAGAAACCGTAAGCACCACTTCAGGGCACCACAATAATTATCGCTTGCTTCATCTATCGATTTGCGTAAATTGGTCATTTGTATGGTGTGAATCACACGTTTGTGCGGTCGAATAGGATTCTACACCAATGCCAGTGGCAGCTGAAATACGCACACAATTGTGGTCACCCCGGGATTCTTGTGATTGCGGAACGCCTCGGTGCCTTAGAAAATCACCTTATCCACCGAGCTTTGCAATCAAGTGAAATTGCGGGTGGTGGGTGTATTTTTTGTAGCTCCTATTTTCTCAGAGATTAGCTTGAGTTGCCGTTCGTACCTGGGGAAATCCCTGAAAGTACGCATCCTCATTCTCTTGGCCCTTTTGTCCTTTTATTAGGTTGGCCTTTCTTTTGTTCCATTTTTATGTTGGGAAACTTTTCGGCTGAAAATTAACTTCGTGTTGGTAGTTTTTCTTTCTTTTTGATGCTTGGATATTTGCTTTTTCTTTTTCCTTCAAGTGTAGGGTTACAGTTTGTATATGTGCCAGGTGAGTTGCAAGCTCTGATAGTGTGTAGTGAAAGAGTGGATTTTCCCGTGAAGTGAATTTGGGAAATCACCTTGTGAATATAATGTAAGTGTTGAATTGAGGATATTTGTTCTTCTGTTTATTTAGGTGCATAACCAGGATAAGTGGTAATCAGAAACAGATATTGTTTTATGTTGTGATGAGAGGACAGGCTCTTTTATTGTTAGTTTTGATTTCATTTAGGGTTAGAATGAACAAAACGAGAGTTACAATCAATTCAATTCAATTCAATTATTTCCTTATTCAAATAGTACAAGTATGAAAAATTACTAAAATACAAAGCAAAATTTTAAATATAGCCAGTACAAAAAGAATAGTTTAGTTAGTGACATCTGTATTTGAGAAAATAGAGATGATGTCACATTAGATATATTTAACTATGTGGGGTGTACAAAGGTGGATAAAAAAAAAAGGATAAAAGGTAAAATTGGAGAATTACTGTAAATTATGCAAGAAAGAAAGAAAATGCAATCTTTATTAAGTGACAAAAAATGAAATAAATATGAGAGGATAAATTCAAAGAATATCAAGCAAATAAGCAATAATTTTTTTTTTTTATATATATATACTTATATATATATAAATAATTAAAACTATGCATTCAACAGCGTTTTGATTCCATCATACTTAAATCCAAGGAGTCAAATTTTCGTTGGTTTTGTAAACATGCGGAAATTTCTTACGGAGTAGAAGTTAATGTAACTTGTAGTGCGAAACGATGGTAAATTCACAACCAAGTTCGAATAGCTTCGTAAGTAGCGAAAGTCAGAAATCGGACTTTCCAGATACCCGCCTCTCATAAAAAAGACCTCAAGAACTTTGAAATAATATAAATGTCGCAAAGGAATAATTTTTAACGACCTAAACAAGTCCATAGTGTGGGCTAAACGTCGACAGCTACAAATTTTACGTTTTAACAGATTTTTGAGTAACTATTAATTGCTGGAGCTTATTAAAATATGCGCCACCCCAACTGCAGAGCCCATATTGCAGTTTTGAATAATAAACCATTTTAATTGTGTCGGAAGACACAGAAGTACTTTCTAAGACGAAAAAAACAACGAATATAGGAAAGAAGATATTTTTTCAAAAGAGAAATGTGCGTGGACCAGTTCAAATTTTTGTCAATAGTAACTCCAATGTACTTAAAACTATCAACGATTTCAATTTTGAAGCAATTTGGACTGCAATCTGCGTTTCTATTGAAAGATGGACCATTTTGGAAATTGCAGATGTTGCTCAATAGCTTATGACTAACACAAACATGGGAATGAAAAACAATTACTGAGTCGGGGAGCTCCTGTTCAGTAAGACTCAAATACATCAGTTTAGTTTTGTTACTAACAATAAGCCTGTTTTCTGCAAACCAGCATTTTAGCAAGCATACGTTATGGTTTATGTTAGATATTAAATCTAATGGACTGACTGAACAATAAGCAATGCCAAGTTCATATGCAAAGGCTTTACTTTTACCTAAAAATGGAATTAAAATAAGGAATTTATATATATTAAGAATAAAATTGGACCAAGTACGGAACCTTGGGGTACTCCCAAGTTATTAGTTTAAGGACTGCTTATTCTGCTTCCAATTTTAACTCGCTGTATTCTATCTTTAAGATATGACTCAAACCAGTCGTAAATGAATTCAGAGGATCCGACCTTATATAATTTATCTAGGAGAATTACGTGATCAACCATATCAAATGCCTTGGAGATGTCGACAAGTAGGCCAGCGCAGAATAGTTTGTCATCTAAACGCTTATATAAAATAGAGCAGAAGTCCAGTAGAGCATTTTCAGTGGAATGGCCAGTCCGAAAACCAAACTGTAGGGGACTAAAAAGATCAAAATTATTGAGTTAGGCTAGGATTCTCGTTTTAACTACTTTTTCAAAAACTTTGGAAATACAAGACAACAACGAAATTGGTCTATAATTGGATTTGTCTGTCTTAATACCCTTTTCAAATAAGGGAATTACTATGGCGCATTTCAGATCAGTGGGAAAAATTCCAGACATAATGCTGAAATTAAAAAGATAAGACAAAATGTCTACTTAATTAAGACCAATATTCTTTAGAACCAGATTCGAGATCTCATCACTACCACACGAATTAAAGTTAGGCAGAGAATTAATAGTTTTTAGCAATTTAAATCCTGTGATAGGCTCGAAAGCGAAGCTGTTTCTAAAGCCATTACATATAGTAACAGGCTTAATACAACAATTACAGGAAGTTTGCAAGCTGTCTAAAAAAGAGGATTCTCCAATGGAGACGAAGTTATTCTTAAATTTATTGGCTATTTCTAATGGATTCAAAATGTCAGTACCTCCGTTCTTCAGTATGATAGGATCTGGGTTGACTTGCCACTCCTTCTTAAGATTTCCATTTACCTTAAGTATTTTGAAACGATAATACATATTCCGCGCATTAATCACTGCCTTGTTCACTTTTTTATAAAAATTTCTGAAGCGACTTTTTAAGCTGTTATTCGTTGGATGTTTCAAACATTTTTTCTTCAATTTGTGTTTAATATTTTAGCTGCTGATATGCGGCTTGATCTAATGTGGTATTTGAGTTGAACAGTGGGCTCGTTTGCGTTTGCAATGCATGCGCAAATTGGCCCATGGAAAATCACCTTCCATTTGGAGTAGGTATATTTCATAAAAATCGGTTCAAAAATACCGCCACAATCGGTACCTACCTATGATAAAACAAACTGTATCCAATTAATACAATGACGATAATAGTTTGATCCCTTGTATATTTGATTAAGTTAAACCCAAAATCTTAAATTAATGGAAAAATATGCTTTTGTATCTTTCAAGCCATTTGCGATTTCTCTATCTCCCTCTTCTTTTTTTGCCTTCAATTGGAATATCCTGATTTGCGAAGTTAAATATATACATACGTTTTTAGATTGTGGGTGTATCAGCTTTTGGTATCAAGTATTTTGCAATCTTGATCGCAGAACAGAGCCATTTTCTAATATACCCTATATGCAGCCCAATGCCTAACTTTAGAAAAGGGAGTGACGACAATTGCTGTGCGATAAAGAACGTTCCAAGATTTTTTTGTCCATTCCCTTAATTCATTAAAGTTATTCAAAGTATCAGTAGTCACTCCAAAAAGAAAGAAAAAACCTTGGGTTCAGCCAGCACACATACCTAATTCAGTTGCAAGCCAAATTATCTATTAGACAACTTAATACTTGTACATTCCTTATAGGTATACACCCAATGCATAAGTATTTGCCCCGAATGACAATGTCGATACAAATTGCTTTGAGTTTAAAACTTGTGACAACCCCAACTGCGATATAATCACTACATTTGTCTCGCAAATGTCGTCATTCAATCACATGATGGCTAAGAACACACCCACACACACGCTGTAGAAGCCTACATTCTCGGCACCAACTAAATCCAATTTTCGTGTCGTTTTTTCTGCATAATTAATTGTGCAATTAAATAAAAGCACTTAATTTAAAATTGTCGTCATCTTCTGGAGACCATCAGCCTACACGTAGTCTGCCCTCTTTGATGTCATAATCTGAAGTACACACTCCCATTCATGCCCATTTCCCTCGCCGCCTTGTGATCTGTCCCTGCATCATGTTTATCTTCAAATAACAAAACAAAATTAAATTATCCCCGGAAAATTTGTGTCCTTAAGTACTTGGAACGACTGAAGATGGAATCAGCTTCTCCAGCACCGCACCAAATGAAAGCTTGTGGGTGTAGCTATATAACGGAAGAAACCGACAGACAAAAAAATAAACCGAAAAACATTTCTTTAAATATGCAAACATTTTAATGGGCGGCGAGTGAAAAGTTTTCTGTGTTGTTTTCCATTTTTTTTTTCTTTGTAGCTTACAAAAGTCCTTTTGGTTTTTTTTTCTTGTTCGATATTTCTTTCTGTGTGGTTCTAAACAAAGAAAAACTTTCCCAGAACCACTAAGAAAAGATGGTACGCGCAACAACTTTTTACTTATATATTGGTTTGTACTGCTAGCGGATAATAACATTATCGTCGACAAATATAAGGCTTGAAAGCAATTTCGCAGTTCTTGTCAGCCCTTTGTAAAGGTATTGCCTGACGGGCGAAGGTTTCCAACTGACATTAGTAGATGTGTAGAAAAACAGCATCTACGCCTTTATTTGAAAATAATTAGTCAAGAGACAGATGGAGAGTTATGTCAAATTTGTAATGCTGATGCCGACCCATTGTTAGGTGGCTGAAATCGCATAAAACGTCAAGAAAAGTTTTCGCTTTATTGCGTTTGCTACAGGTTGTTGTCAATTTTTCCACAAATTGATATTTACATTTGGAGTTGGTATGGTGAAATGTTTTTCACAAATTTTGATTAAAACGAAAGCAGTCGCAAAAGTTTTGCTCAAATGGAATGTGGCTACAGAGGGTTTTAATAAAATTTCGCCATTAATTCGGATGAATCTCTTTAGATATGAATTCCCCAAAGATGAGGCAGTGCTTACCAACTAGATAGATAAGATCTTAAATATTTTGAATTGCAAAGAACATTGGCGCACTGTGTCTGAAAAAGTTTAAACAATGAAATGTACCATCCATTTATGACAAAGGTCGTTTCAGAATTCTCGATCTTCCACCATAATCGATGGTATAACAAGGGTATTCCAGATGCTTTCACACTCGAGACCCCAACTTATTCGCGACTCCACAAGTGTATAAGCTTTACTTCTATTCAAATACTGTGAATTTTTGGAACATTGTCAATTGCTGCTAGTGCGTGAACAAATACGCCAGTTAAGGACCATTCACATGATAGTGAATTGCAAACAAATCAATTTAATTGTATGTATGAATTTAAAATTGGTATTTGTCTTATCACAGAAGCATTATTCATATTTAATTAATCTAACATCTAATCTCAAAAAAATATGAGTCTTAATTGATTAAAATAACGAAATTTACAATTTAATCAATTTTTCCGCAAATAAAAAATGTTTGCCAATCCACATAATGCAGTCGTGTTCCACAAACCAACTAATGAACAATTCGTCCGAACTTAACCTTTAAAAATGACACTGAAACGCGGATATCTGCGACTAAACACTACGAATATTCCTCTCTCTCATGTGAATAGTCCATTAGTCTATACAATTTTTCTGAGTTTTTGCTGGCCTTTAATTTCGCTGAATTGTAAGCCATTTATTATACAGGGTGTCCGCCGGGAAGGTATACCTACTACTTTGTTTGTTTATAATTTTTTGATATGAAAGAGAATGGATCTTATATTGATAAATGTTTTATTTAATATCGGCAATTATGTATGGCAATTATGTAGGCGCAGTGGCTTAGTGGTTAGTGTGTTGGACTACTAAGCGAGGGGTCCCAGGTTCGAATCCCGAGAAAAACCCAAATTTCAACTTAAGGTTTTTTTCGCTGCGCCACCTCTCGCGAACGTCTGACAAACATCCGAGAGTATAACTGTCATGAAAGAGCTTCTCAATTGGCCGTTTGGACTCGGCATAAAATTGTAGATCCCTTCCATTCGTCCCAAAAATAAAAACTCACACAAGACGAATGGTTGTGAGAAGCTAGGCTTGGGTCCATACGGACCTGTTCCGCCAATTATTTATTTTTTTTTTTTTAATTATGTATGGAATACAATATCAGGTAAATGTCCGCCTCTGTTAGTCTCACAAATGCGATCCCTTTTGAGCATATTTTTCATTACATTCTCACACATTTCACGCGGTATTTAATTTCATCACGAATATTTTGTTTGAGTTGCTCAAGCGTTTCTTCTTTGTTTGCATAAACCTTGCTTTTCAGATAAATGGTCTCGTGGAAGAAGCTCTTGTGTCAACTGAATCTTAAATGGAAACAAATGCAAATCCTTGTGCAAAATTGTGGCCAAAGTTGTTCTTTGTCGAATTGAGGTTGATGGATTGTTTTGAACACTTCCTTGAGCAGCAGTAATGATTTCAGCCGATCTTGCAGTATATTGTGGTTCATGTTTGGGCCTATCACCTACAGACCCTCTTCCTTCGAAATCATTCACTACACGATAAATAGTGCGTTTTGTTGGCACGTTGTTTCTCCCAAAAATTTCACGTAACTTTCTCATTGTCACAGTAATCGATGATTGATTTTGATAAAATGTTTTAACGATTAAAACACGTTGGTTTATCGAATATTTTTCCGTAATAAATTTGCCACGTCTCTACTTCGCGACTGTCAAATATGAACTGTCAAGACTAATGTTTACCAAAATGGCGGCAAAACAAAGTGGTATACCTTCCCGGCGGACACCCTGTATTTATTATTGTTATGAACATTTTAATACCCGCTAATGAGAGCACATCCGAAACCAAGTGGTAGTAGACAAACCCTTTTCCGAGAATCTCAGTAGAGTCCCTGAACAGCATAACACAATTATTTTTGAATGCAATTTTTGCAGTTATACATTTTTTGACGCATTGAGGGTAAAATACTCTTTGTTGCGGAAGGCGTGTATCTGTATAATATTACGGAAGTTAAAATTGTATACTCTTATATGTAATTAAAATAACAGTTTTATGACAAATTTGAGCGGTATCTCTAAAATTCAAATGCTGTTCGTTTGTAAGCGCTTCATGTAAGAATTTTATTTAAATTTGTTTGTTGTGTTAAAGGAGAAAAGATTAAATAATATGAAAAATATTGAAAATAATAAAAATGAACTTAATCATCTAACTGCAGCTATAAAAGGAATACAAATTAATTATAATTTATTAATTATTTTAGTTTGACAAGTAAATATTATTTATTTCAATAATTTTCTTAAAAATTAATTAAATGTAATTGTTAGGTCACTATAATATGGTTTAAGAGACCAGATCTTGGTTTCAGTCATTTAATAAAAATTAGAAATTCCTTTGAAAAAAAAAATTATTGAACCACTTTCAATTACAATTGGTATATAAAACTATGATTTGTTCCATCGCAATTGTTCCTAATAAAAAATAAAATAAAACTTATACAGAAAAGAAAATCGGAACAGTTGCCGGAAAAATAGAAAATTCGAGAAAAGCTAAATCAGTTTTTTTTGTTATGCTATTTTTGTTAGAATTCGGGAGTAAAACTTACAATTCAAACGATAGATTTTCACAAATTCTTTTTAGTTTTGTTCGTTGTAATCTTGTGATATAGATGCGATTACAACGGAAAGTCGACAGATTCAAACAAACTGTAAAACTCAACAATTTTGAATGCACTTTTGATAACAGGAAACTAAATATTTGGTTGATTGTTTTTTTCTTTATTTCTTCGTTATGTTCGCGGGCTATTTTTAGCAAATGAGAATTCTGGAGAAAAGTGGAGAAATTTGAAAAACCATAATATTGTATATTTTTTTATGAAAGTAACTCAATTTTTTGTTTATGGTTTTGAAGCATATCACGTTTTGTACTGTTCAATTCATTGACAAAACCCCCGAAACGATTGAATCCAAATTCGCAATCATGGGCCCGAAGGTGTTCCTTGTAAAGTTTGTTCAAAATCCGACAAAAAGACATGGCACTTCCCATACAAAAAAAACAACATTGCGCTATCGGATCTTGTGGCACAGCTATATTATAAAAATTAAACACATCTCCATTGACGAATTCCCCACCTATGAATTAATTATACCATTATATTAAATTTTTCAGCAGCTTGGAGTATTAATTAGCAAGTAGATTGCAGTTGGCATTGATCTTGAAACCCACATTATCCTGAGGACTCCTTTGTTCGTATTGCCGTAGTATTTTATTCACTTGAAACTTTTTTTTTTCACCGTATTAATAGTAAAAAGAGGAAAAGCTTAGTTGGTGCCTAGAGGTTTACAAGCTTCAAAAGCCATCAGTAACAAAGACGCTTGTCATGAGCTACCGCATTGGGTCCTCGTTATTTGAAATACATTGCGCACGAGTTTTTGAAAGCAAAGTGCCAAAGTAATTCGGCGGTGTCTTCATTTGGAACGACATATACCTTTACTCCAAAAGCTACTATAGTAATGAGCTCCAAACTATATGCTTAAGCCAAATCTATGGATAAAGGCTGTTGAACCGCCTGTTTTTTTTTTTTTTTTTGAAACATCTCAAAAGACCACATCAGCAGGTTCTCGAGAAAGCTCGCCATTAATGCGGTAATGAGGTAACTGATCTCAAAATAAATATATATTCCCCGGCAGAATTTAAAATCCCGCTCCAACAAATCATAATACAATTACCTTACCAGCAGCATGACCAACAAATAGCAAACTCATTCAAATTCTAAGCCTGCCATATAGCTTCTGATCCGATGGTAATGGTCTTGGTCTAGATATCATACCGTACAATAATAGAGGAGCCGAATAATTAAGCGGAGAAAAAACGCCAACATTTTAATTCGTGATATTGCCGCCACCAAACAAAAATGAGCGAAACGAGTCTATGTTCATTTAGAAAGTCCCGAGGCATCAAAACAGTCCACCTTGCGATTTGGCATAAATGTGTTCCATTTCGGAAAAAGCAATTTCGCGCAGCATCACACTACAGGCGACTCTGTTATCACTGTGTATAGCCTTAAGCCGATTATGGATATGAAAAATCGCACCAAAGTCAGCGCGAATATTTTCTAATTACTTTGTTGAAATTGTCCTCAAAACTGAGCAGCACATCCCCAACCCTATATATACACTCGCAACAAGAGCCAGAATCATTGCTTATTTTCATTTGTGGGGACCATAATTTCACCGTTGAGTTTAATTGAAATTTTCCATCCCATCCTGGCCGACATGATATACCAAACATCCCCTTAGTCAGCCGGATGATTATTTTGTGCCAACTAGTTTTATTTTATAAGTTCACACCGGGATATATATAGTGAAGGCAGGCCAGGACCCTCTGTTCAAATGGCTTGCGAAAATAGTAAAATTTAAGACAAATGTTGAAAATTACTCCGCAGCTACTTGGGGTCCTTTTTGCCTGGGTTACATAAATTCGAATGACTTTCTGAAGGAAATTTTCGTTAAGTTCAAGAAATGGTGTTCTATTTCGCTTATCTGTTGAGTGCCATTCATAGGTCCCCACTGGGTATGTGGGAGATGCGATTGTGCAAGGCGAGATAGCGAGCTGTTGCTTCCTCTTGGGTGAGCAGGGAGTGTTTTTCTTTTCTGTGTTCGCCCTCTGTTCTGTCATGGAGTGAGATTCAAATATTTGGTTGAAAAATTACACGAGAGCAAAGCCATTTTCAGGATCAAAGGAAATTACGACCGCAGGGATGGTCGGTGAAGCTGGTGAGGAGATCACTTTAGGTTCTTAGCCCCGTCCAAATGGTGTTAATTTTTATTGTAATTGCGTTTTAAGGACTTAGAGCTTATTGTGGGCATTTGCCAGAAGGCAGTCGCCGGCAATTGATGTCATTGAGGAGGAATCATGCTCAGCAAGATTTCGAGGAATGTCGCCTGGATCTCAAATAAATTCTTGGTATTGCGACACTCTCTGGTTGGTCTTCGATGGGAAGAGAAATTATTAACTTCAAGGATGTTGGTAATATTTTAGAGAAGTGCGCCACCAACAATTTGGCCAACAGTTGAAGTTATTAGTTGAGCGGTAAAGGCATACGTCCTCATATTTTCTCAAGACCTAAATCGTATTGTATTACACCACATACGATGGTCCGTCGGTTAGGTCAAGGCTCTAGGACCTACAGAAAAACTGGTCTTGATAAATATAGCTTACTCCGTTGGGCTACTGTTATAGTTTTAGATTTATAATTGTGAGCATGCACAAGCTCCTAATGGACTCGTTGCTTTTGAGAACCCATTTGATTCTTTCTTATTATAAAAGAACCAAGTTTTTGACTCGCTTCTTTCGTTGGGCATATCCAACCCTTTCTCCTTGGACCGCCCCCATTTATGTAGCAAATTGGTAGCTCGCAATAAAGAAGTCAACTAAACACACTGCATGTATCCTAAATACTACCTCAATCGAGAGGATATTTACGGCCGCATTCTCATTTGCTGAACCGCAGATTATTTCCGAATCAAGTTCACGTACATCAGTATTAATTTTATTCAATTAACATGACCATCCATATCCTTATCATTGGACCCGATCCCGCCATACGTATAGAGCAATCAATTACTAGTCTGCAGACACATCAGAAGGACCCATATGTACGATGGAGGACATAACTTCTTCTCCTGCGCCAAAAGAATACAAACAGGCAAAACGTATATCTGCGAAACAAAAACCGAGACATGATTACTCGTCTTGTAATGGACCAAGCGCACCCCACTAAGGATGAATTCGTTTGAAATGGTTCTATAGCAACCCGGCCGCTAGGAGAGTTGCTAAGGATTTATGGAACTCACTATCGCATAAGCTATCCTTCGCTCTGTATTCTGACCCATGTTACCATAGAGAAGCAGCGCACCAAAGTGCCTCGCCGCATAACATCATGTCTTTGCAGTATATACACCAGAGAAGGTCCTGTCAGAGGGGCAAGGCATCCCAGAGAAGGGTGTTTGTTAGCTACACCAGCAGCAGCACTAGTACAAACGGAATGAAGGCAATTACATTTTAATGAAATTTTTGTGCCTGGGCCCCTAATTTAACACGTTGACACTTGTTTTAATTTACCCATTCCATCCGGCAACTCGACTTGGACTGTGAAACATTAAGTGGGTGGTGGTGGTGGGCGGCGTTGTGGCGAGGGTGACTCCACGTATACAAGGATACTCGCATTCCTCCATCAACGGAAAGGAAACAATTAAATGAGTGTGAAGAGAAGTAAGAACAAAAAATAGCAAACGGATGTAAGAACTTAATGGTGTGCTGCACCTTACAAGGACAGACTGAGTGTGTGTGTGTGTGTGTGCCAGCACACTGGGAGCAATTATCATGAAGTACTCCCTGGATGAATACACTACACGTATGGCTAGATGCATGTCGCTGTGTATTCATTCTAAATTAGGTGGAAAGAACATTTGTCACATGTCAGCCGGGTGATGTAGAAAGGTGACTCGCTTGCATTTGCGTTCACGCAAAGTCTGAAATATGAGTTATGATGGCGGAGCGTTGAAGTCACTCTCAGTGATGTGATTACCCTGACGTGTGGTGAATAGAATGCCACAATGTCAAGGCGAGCCACTGATTCCGGAAAGTTTAAATTGAAAATTAATTTATAGCCCCGAAGCGAAGAGATATACATAAATGCACACTGACATGGCAAATGTTGGTGTGACAACAACAGATTTGAATGGAATTCATCACATTATGTAGTTGAAGTTTTGAGTTGGAACTTTTAGGGTGAAAAAAAGGAAAATCCTAAAGTGATGCCTCTGATGTGATGATGTTTGCAAAGTTTTCAATTTCATTTGGGGCAGATGTTTGGGTAGTTACCTTACAAGGTAAAGGTCGTCGGCAACGCTTGTGCGCATCAGTGGTATGCGAGTGCCCCTTCTCGGCCCTGTGGTCCGTAAATCGCTTTCCTTGTCAGGGGTGGGTATTATAAGAATTGCTCTATGCTTTTATGTTCTGTAAAAAAATGATCGTTGATTAAAATGAGCTCAAATATAAAAATGTTTAAATTCAAATTACAAGTGTTGGCAATAACTGAGAAAAGACTTGATTCTTGCAAACTTAAAAACGATTTATTGGCATCAAAAAAGCTTCAGCTTTTAATTTTTAAAAACTCAATATTCTTAGCTTAACAATCGTGTTCAACTTTCTGTAATACGTTGTAAGAGAAAGACATTGCGCAGTACTAATAACAAATTTTAGACTCAGCTTTAAATTTACGGAAGCTCACAACTATGAAGTACTAAAATTTAGAGTCGAAACTAAAAATGTTTATTGGTAACGACCATTGCATTGTATTCAGCAGAGACAAATGATACTGAGACCCCCAACTCACAATCCTCTTGCCGCTGGGCCCCTCAGTTTTTTTTCAAATTCGCCATTTTGTTTTCCTATCGGTGTTGTATCAATTAAGAATCCGTGTGACATGCAAAAACATACAAAAAATACAAAAATAAATGCTGCCAACCTCGACAACCGTGGGGAAATGTGCTAGAATTCGGGAATACCACCTTTTCACATTACTGAATGCCATTGGATAGTAATTATATATTGTTAAAATGCGAATAATTTGATATCTTTAGTTAATAAAACTAGCTAAATGAGATGTCCTATATACTAAAAACTTATTATGACAAACATGGTTGCGTATTTTGCGCTTTTGAATATCATTAACTTCGATTTCATGCGTAAATTTTTCTTAGAAAACTGAAGAAAATCGAACTGAAGAAAATTTCGAACGATGATAGAGGAACTCAAAAATGTGATTCGATAAATTCTGTCCGTCTACAACGAATACAGCCTAACGGCTGCCCAGTGCCGCTTAGTTCAGTAATTTCCAATTTGACTCATTCGCCCTTACCAATAATCAACTTTAGTCTGGAAGCTTACGTAAAGACTTCACACTTTCCAAAATCATTTTACCAATAAAAAAATATAGTTCCCAGAACATCGCTAACTATAGGGTTAAATGTTAGTATTGAGAAACCCATGTTTATCTCGGGCATTAGCTAAAGAAATCCTCCCTAAATGCCATTTTCAAGATGAGTGTTGCCCAACCACAAAAAATTGTGGTATAGAATTACGTAATAGCAGAGAATTTGTTCAGCCAGAACGTTTACAAAATTATAAACTAATTTTAGTAAATTGTAAATGTTTTCTTACTTCATTCGTTTGAATACAATAATGCAAGTGATTTTTATGTTTAGCAAAGACAAAAATTTGAACAAATGCATGCATAAAATTGAAAAATATCGTATTTTTGTTTTGTTTCTAAACACTTGAAATGTATACCTATACCTACCTATATTTCGAACATTTTGATTAAATGCTTTGGTAAAAAATAAATTTGATATAAGTTTGGGATCTTTCCAAGATATTCTTGAGAGTCGTCGCAAAGAGAATAAAAAATCTGTTCACTTAAGATTGGACAGCTCATATCTGAATACCTACTTTTTTGTACAATTCTCAGTACCTAAGGCGACCCAGGTAGCTATTTGGCTGCAACCAAATAATCTTTGAAAAATAAATTTGTTTCCCGGAAATGAGAATCTCTAATGAATGATTGGTGCAAATTGGCAAATTGTCATTCAAACGGAAATGCTGCTACTATTATTTCTTTTAAAAATATTCACTTGCTAAATGTTTTCGTCGCTCAGACTACCAAAAAGCTTTGATATACATCATCAGCCTACGAATAAGCATTTTTATTTTAATAAACTGTGTTCCGTTTTCGTTTATTGAATAATTTGAAAGAGATCTTATTACGTTCGACCCAAATTCGCTCATAAATTATAAAACAAAGGAAAGCGTACTATAGAAAGTACCGAAAATAGTGTCCGATCGAATGATAGGGCATTACTGATATGATATTTGACAGATCATCGGATATTTTATGTTTTGGTTTTTGCTTATAATAAGCTTCAAAAAGCCTTTGAAAGATATCAGTTGGGCAAATTAATTTGCAATTCAATACTACTTGTTTTAGAATAAAATCCTCGTTGTGAAATAAACCACTGACCTTGTTTTTCTGTTTTCGTGAAATAATGAAATTTGAATTCTTCGGTGAAAACAAATGTAAAAGATTCTAGAAAAGTTCTCGCAATAGCAAATGTGGAGATATTATAGATGTATATTGGTCCTGTTTCACTAATGCTGTACATTTTTTCTAAAGCTGGCAACCAGCTAATCATCGACATTAGTGTTTGAATTCGTTTTTAAACGTGCGTATTGATCTGTCGCAGAACCATTTCAGACATGCACACAGATGATTGGAACTGACTGTATGTACGGCTATATAAACTAACGGATCAGTTAAAGCGGGTGTGTTTTCTTCCTTCCATGCATGGTTGGTTTGTAGACCATAAATCCTATCACTTCTTCCTAATTACGCATTGATTAGCTACTTGGAAACACATCTTCAACTTCTCTTCCTTCGGTGTTTCGAAGGGCCTGTGTTGCGGCTTTTAAACCAGAAAGGAAAGTTGCCTTTGTGGCTACCAGGCTGCTATGTCAGTGACCTGACTGCAGGAGGGGTGCTTTAATATAAAACAGCCGTTCTTACAAAGCTTGTTATTATGATCACATCAACCACCCCCAAATAAGTATTGCCATAGCCAACGTTGAGCAGTCAATCGCTTGTTTTAATTTCGCTGCGACTAACTGCCGATTTTATGGTCTCATCGGCAATTCCACCAACCCCTTCAGGTTATCATTGAGCAATATTCTTTTTTCCCTCTACACCCGACAACATGTTGCTGTCATTATTATTCGATGAGGTTGAACAATCAGGGTACCTAGTGTTATTTCCATTTCGAACTAATTGGCCAAAAAGAGGCACACATTTCAAAAAAAAAGATGATTACAACACAAAACGTTTAACAGCTTTATACCCAACAACTATATTATTGCCATTAGACGGCTATTGCCAAAAAGATTTCAAAAAGTAATTCCGTTCGCCTATTGGATTTCCAACTGCCAACGGTTTCATTTTGTCCTTCCTTCTATATGCGTCATTTAAATAATCGTTTTTCACAAGAGTGCATATACGAGTGTCTGCCCTTAGTGTCATACGGGTTTGCGATATCGTTTTGCCTCATTTCAAAAGTCTACACCGTACGAAAAACAGAAGGCATTTCTTAAAACAAAAAAAAAAAATACATTTTCATATTTGGAATTGGATAACTGAATCATAAAATAGAGAAACTGCATACCAAAAGACATCCATGCATGGACCTGAGCATCTGGCAGATACATACTGCTGCAGCAGTAGCCGGGCAATTTATGCAAATCTAACCATTCAGACGGAAGCTACACATTTGCGGAATATTCAAAAATTACGTCATTTGAAAATGGCAGATGGGCGGCAAATCCTGGTCACGACAGGACACAACATACTACTAATGCTTTGGAGCCACCGCCACCATATTGAACAGAGAGTGTGTTCGATTTTGTATGGGTCATGGGTGTGTAATTGTGTATGTGTTATCCTTTCGATTTATTTAGTTCAATGCGGTTGCGGTTCCATTGAATTGGAAAATGCCGAACCTACAATTTGCCCATGAGTGTTGTTTTTTGTTCTCGCCGATGTATTCTTTGGGTGGATAGTGGGCGTATTTCTGCTTTGATAGATAAATAAATTGTTCGGGGAAATTTCAATTTCGGGTCATGAATTTGGGCGACATTTTGGGGCGTCGGCTGTCAGCATAATGGTATGAGAAGTTTTTATTCCCTTCAACTGAAGTGGACCATCGTTTGTGGAAATTACTGCCAATGATCATACCAAAAGGATTGGCATAAATTATTTGTCCTATTGAAAAGCAACCTTTAACTGGTATGTGACAAGAAAACTGAATAGCTAAGGGATCGCTGTAGAAGTGATTTCCAACTCTAAGTCTCATATTTATATTTTTGACCCTGGACTATTTGAAAGGTATGCGTCTGCTCTTTTTTTAAGGCATAATAGTCTAGGACCTCACTGAAGTGTAGCCCATAAAACGAGAAATTAGCACTCACCATCACCATGGCGTCATCATAAAAGGCCCACAATGGCAAAAAGCAGCACAGCAGATGCTGATGGGCAGACGGAATACCTCGATCGTCTTATAGCTGCTGTGTAGAGTCGACAGTAGTTGTGATAATGGCAAACCCACTTGCCAGCTGAGTTTAACAACGGATACTATTATAAGTCAGGAGTAGTTTTGGGACCTTCAGGCACAACCTCTGATTTTAAGCAGATACCCCAAAACAAACGTGGTTCGGGTTTTCCTGTTTTGGTTTTCCTACAAAAACTTCCGTACAGAATGAACGTGAGTTTGAAGTCCCTCTTCTGAAGAGAGGGAATAAAATAAAATCTCAAGATTAAATCTTAGTCGTTCGAGGAGGTTAAACCTTAAATCCTTCGGTGAGTAGTTCAACGGCCTAACAATATTGCGCCTTCGAGAGCTTCAACAAGGCTTTTAGACCCGAAACATATAATAGGGCAAATCTTTGCAATTTAGCAAAAGAGCCAGTAATACATTAACGCATTCTAGGGATGAGACTTATTAACCATGGGGTGTTCATCCAAGGAACTTTGTTTAATGTCCAACCCCATTTGCCTCCAAAAGCACCGTCGGAATGGAGACTGTGCTACCTAGCATTTCGGTTCGCTATCACTCGATCAAAACCGCTTGTTGTCTATAACTCGACTGAAGAATCGAATGGTAACCCTTTTGCATTTTTTCCTTTTTGGAACTTCCAATTTGAAACTATTTAATTTTATAACGATTTTTCCTACCCACTCTCCTGTGCATTTCCTTGTGGTAATTATGTTCGGAAACATTTCAAAGCTATGTTCCGACCAAGAACAATATTTAATTTTCCAAACCTCTGAGACTGGGAATTTGTTCCAAATTCCTTTTACAGAGTTCGGTATGTTCGCTTTAACGACACGTGCTTTTATCAGTTTTTGAATTAATACTTCTGTAGGCACGATTGACTTCACGAAAGCGTTACGGAAACTGTGAGCGGAAGTTGAGAGGGAGATATAAGTTAGTGCGATAAAAAGAGAGAGAGTTATGTTTCGTTTCGAATATTACTGTAGAGGCAAGAGAGATAGATGCGAGCACACATTTTCGTTCTCTCTTTCTTTCAGCCAGTTACGTTTCGTTATCTAAGACACATCATACAGTGCAGCAGTGATACCAGATCGTTGTATTTATCACTTTTTGCGGAATTTTCTCACTAATAATGCGTTAAAAGGGACAAAGGGTTTGTTATAAGAAAATAGGTAGATGATCCCCATGTCTTGTAGCAGCTGGTAATTTTGTGCAGAATGTTGTTGACGTTGTTTAATTGTTTAAAGACTGACAAAAGTTCCTACTACGTTCCTTATTGAATTGAAAAGCCTTATGTCTTATAAATGTTTGCTTTTTTGTTTAAACAAGCAATCAAAATCAAAATAAAAAACTAATTTCAGTTTTTTTTGTAAGTGGCAACCGTGGCCTTATTGTATGGATCACACTGTAGGAGCAAGAGCAAAGCGCGCGCCCATTTTCTTGCTCTCTTCCTCTTATAGCCAGTAAATTATTGAAGAAAATTTATATATTAATATGTATAAACTAAACATGTATATAGATGGAGCTAAAGAAGTTTTACTTCAGTCGTGTGGTGTAAAGCACACTCGTTTTTTTGTATACTCGTATGTGACTCTGTGGAGTATCTCATGTTGGTCATCTCTTTATTTAATAGATTTCTTTTCGATTATCTACAACAGGTCTGAAAATATGGATACAATTTCTTTCGTATAACAGTGACGTAGACTGAGGTCGTGCCGTTAAGCAGAATGAATCATTTAACGTGGACGAAGATAGCCAAAACCTCTGCAGCATTAGTCTCCTGCACCTACTAACATACACGCCGATTTGCTTAAAATAGCTGTCTAAATCCACACTCACCAACTCTGTAGTATTTCTAGAGACGAGTTCTATAGAGCCATGTCAGTGGTATCCCTGCTGATCTGGATCGGCTGTGCAGGATTACAATGTAAGGCGTTTTTCTTTTTTAGTTCAGAGCTGAGCTCTGAACCGAGCTCGAGCATTATGAGCGCTCTCTGAACCGAGCGTACTCAGATCGTTCTGATGTAATTATGAAACACACTTGAGCACATTGCTGTCATTTGTAATAAAGTACAAGGTGGCGCAAAACTAATCCTCCTATCAGAAAATGCTATAAATTTTGCGATTGGCCCCTAATGTCAGTTCTGTTTTGACATTTGTGTAGTAAACACATGCGAAATACACGTTAATAAACAATGTTACGCTACACTGCTCCAGAACGCGGAATATTGGTGACTATTTATTTGAGCAATAATCGGTCGGTGACTTTGGCACAACGTGAATTTCGTCGCAGATTTCCTAGCCGTCCAACGCCTACTGGTGAAACACTGCAACGTTTAGCCGCTCGTCTCGAAGAGACTGGCACAACACGAGACGTTGCCAAGAGTGGCGGGCCGCGGAGCGCCCGTTGTGCCGAGAATATCGCCTCTGTTGACGCGGCCATTTTTTTTTTTCGAGAACGCCGCTGGTCAAACGACAACAGTGAACGGTGCGCGCTATAGGGCCATGTTTACCGATTTTTTTCTACTGCAATTGGACGATTTAGGACTGGAGGACATGTGGTTCCAACAGGACGGAGCTACGGCACACACTGCGCGAGCCACAACCGATATTCTGAAAGCTGTGTTCCCGGGTCGTTTTTGGCGATTTGCACTAGCCCGCAAGATCGCCTGATTTGACCGCTCCAGACTTCTTTTTGTGGGGCTTTTTTTGAAGTCGCGGGTTTATGTCAACAAGCCTCAGACTCTTGCAGCTCTTAAAGACAATATCCGTCAAGAATGTGAGGACCTATCGCCGGAAGTTTTGGCCAAAGTGATGGAAAATGCCATAAAAAGGGCTCAAATGACAATCAACTGTGGCGGCGGCCATTTACATGACATCATATTCTCGACTTGATGTAAAAAAAATTAAAAGACCAATTAAAAATAATCCACAAGAAGAATCAAAGTTTTTAATTTTTTTTTTAAATTACAGCCAAAAAACATCGGAAGGTTATTTTTGCGCCACCTTGTATATATATAAATTGAATATTTATTAATTGTTGTTTATTAAATTGGTTAACCTTCAGTTCCAGAGCAACAAGGTTCGTCCGCCATTTCAATTATTTTGTTTATCCTGTTTTTTTTTCTGTCAAATGTGCCTGTAAGTGTGTAATCAGCTTTATACTCAGCCTGCTCAGTCAATTTATTCTGAGCTCATAGAGAGCGCTCTGATTATGCTCTGAGAGAAAAAAGAAACACAAATTCTGAGCTCTGATGTATCTGAGCTAGAAAAGATTGCGTGCTGCTCTCCATCAAGGTCGGTTACGACCTCCCCGAGATCTTTGACATTAAAAATGGATTCAAACAAGGTTATGCGCTGTCGTTTGATTTTTTCAATATCATACATGGAATTGTTGTGCAACTCACATTATAAGCCAACGCCGACGGCACAATCCTTTTAAGGTCTTCTCAACTTCACTACTATCGACGATATTGACATTATTGGCACAATACGGCGAGCTATCACAGGTGCATTTATAAAGCTATGAAGATTTTGTACAGCCCAACTTCGTTGTTTCGTTGAGGAAATCCCAACCAATAGACGTTCTTAGTTTCGATTCTAAAATTTAGTACTTCAGAGTGGCCTTATTTTCCGTACAAATTTTGATATCGTGAGCCTTCGTAAATTTAAAGCCGAGACCAACTTTTTTTATTAGTACTGCGCTTTGTGATTAATGTAATTCGTGAATGTTTCGTTTGCCTCCTCCTGATCTGGTTCACTATTCTCTCACAATGGAAACTCGTTCGCTTTCTCAAAGTCATGCCGATTCCTCTCCCCTAATTATGCAAGAGCGCCCATCTAATCTGCATACAGAATGTCGTTAGCAATCGTTTTAGATAAATTAACAGAACTTACCACAATAATCCTGAACAAGCATACGCTTACGCGTATCTACATTATTTAGTTGAACCGTTTAGTTTTGTCCCAAGAGCGCTATGAATATTATTAGATAAGCCATATCGTCTTTGTGTGGTGTACGTAACGTAATTTCCATAAAAATCCACCGCCAGACACGAGCACACATCATCCCACTGAAAAAGGACACAACACCATGAATGAAAACTCACATCAAACAGCCTCGTAACATCATATCCTTATCTCCGCTTATAAACTATACGAGTACATGTATATTGTAGAGTGTAAAGCCTGGCCCATCCGATCACTGACTGCCACAGAGACACTCTACCAACTTAATGCCATGCAAATAGATTCCAAGTAAAATGGCAGATAGTACACAAGACACAAGCCAACAGAAAGGAAGACAACACAAAGATCCGAGAAAAAAAAATAAAAAAACAACACAATTTTCCCCACAAATCACCAACATGATTGCGATTACCATGAGTTCAAAGGACATTCTACCACACCTCCTACTCTGAGTATTTGAGGAATCAACCAACCAACTTACAATGTCCTCAGCTCCATCTTGGTATTATGGCGATTCATCTCATCCAGTCGCCAGGCTCACATCTCACATGACATTTCCCGTTTTTTTTTTTTTCGAATTGCCAACAACACTAAGCCACCAAGTCAAACAAAGCCCATAGGAAATAATGTCAACAGTATTAGTTTGTCGGTCGCCGCTGCCGTCTGCCAAGGACAATTCTCTTTTCCTCGCAAAATTGAATTCCCTTTTATACATATTATACAAGAGTGCGACTTTTGTGTGAAAGCAAAGAAGTTAAAATGTGAAAACCGCTGCAAAGACTTTGTATAGTTGCGCCGGATTTAACTAGGACAATGACAAAGGAGTTAAACTGAAAACTCCTGAAATTATGCAAGAAAAAAAAAACAAGCGAGAGAACTTCCAGTCAGAGTTTTCTATTTTCTATTCGAGCCGACGACGAAAAGATTTGCAAAGGATAATAAATCTTCATTTCGATTAAGGGTAACAAAAAACTGCATTTGAAAAGCGTTCCGTTCCGTTCTTTAATGTCAACGTTTGCGCTGTGGCTTGGGAGAAAAGTTTTCCACGACAAAAACTTTCCTACTAGGTGCATTTTTGAATTCGAACAAATGGGTGCACATTTTCTGAAATCACTGAAACGTTTGTTGTGCTTTTCCGGATGATTTCTCTCTCATGGTGCAGTTTTTGAAGGGTGATTTTCATTCATTTACAGGGTTGGTTGGAAAGTGTTTAGTGGATCTCGAACACGAACAGCGAAAATCCAATCCATAGTGAGGAGATGAAATTTCTTATAAATTGGTAATCGGCTTGGAGATATGCAAGAGGTTATTCTCCAGAAGTCTGTAACAGGTTATGTCCCAAGAATGAGCTGGGCAACGTTGTTAAATCAAGACTAAAATATTTGACCTGGGAAAATGACGCAAATCGCTTGCGAAGGATTTTTTTCACTGCGTCACCTCACGCGAACATCCGACAAAAACATACGTAAGAATTACTATCGAGGAAAAGTTTCCTCATGCACACGGTATAAAATTGTAGACCCCTACCTACAGAGACGAAAGGGGATATGGAATATCCAGCAATCTTAAAAGATGAAATAAAAATTCAAGCGACCACAACAGATCTGCTAATTGCATTTTTTGGCAAACAATCCGCCGGAAGGAAGTGGTATTATGGCATTCAAGTCCAAAAAGTATGCACTCCTAAGGAGGGACATCTAACATCTTACACAGATGTGGAGATAACTTCTCTCTGTTGCTAAATAATATTGAGGATGACAGATCCATCTCTTTGAGCAGCGCCGGAGAGTAGTACCTCACCGTAAGAAGCCGCTTTGTGATCAAATTGCAAATCTGCCGGACAGGATGATTTTATGTGAAGAGAAAGTTCAAAGCCTTTCTGGTGGCATTAAAGTGGTCTGGGAATGCGAAGCAATACCTGGCAATTAACTGACCCGTGTGAATACGCCTCTTTTCAAGAAAAAGAATACCCACATGAATTGCCGTAGGCGTGTATCGATTCTTTTAATAAGTCTCCCGAGAAGTCTCTCTCTCTACCAAGGTATTGGAAAAGCGTTGCAAGAAATTGATGTGAAGTCGTGGAAAGGGAATGACAAGCACAACCGAAGAACAACTATTCACCCTCAGAAGGAGGTTTGGTACACTGCGCGTGGTTGCACAAATTTTGTTCATTTGGAAATGACAAACGACCGACTCCCGCTCGAGTGTGCTGCAGGGATGTAATATTGACGTTCGCTCCTAACACCCATTCGATTTCTTTATAGCACATTCAACTTTATAATGGATAGCCAGGACTATTGCAACAATTTTCACTGCGCAACTTTAGCCATGATCTTGTAATAGGCATGAAGTTATAACTCCTAACAAAGGAATGTAATTACCGAGACGTTCCTGCACAAATTCCACCGAATAATCACTTTAATCACGGGATTTGCTCAAAAATAAAATAAAATGAAGAAACTTCAAAAACAACCTTGCAAGTGGTTTTTAAAAAAATCACAATGTCGCCCTTTCGTATAGAGAGTAACATTTCACCACGCCGTTGTTCCTTTGCGATTGATCAAAAGTGAATTAAGTGCAACGACCTCCTCGAAATTTGTACACATTTCAGCGCCAAGAATATTCGATCAGCTGAATTTTGTTTTCTCCACATTTGCATAGGTCTTAGGGTATACGTTCAGTTCGGTCAATTCCCACTTTTGCTTTCTTTATTGTTTCATTAATTAGAAATTAGACTCGAAATGCACCGATCGAGTCTAGTTGTCATGGCAGTGCTATTTCGTTGACGCACTTGAAACGGGCGTGTGTGGTCTGAAGGTTGACGAATTTAAAGCTTCCGTCTTTTATTCGATAGTGAAATATGGCTTTGG
The DNA here is from genome assembly GCA_916610125.1 of Cheilosia vulpina. Taxonomy (NCBI): domain Eukaryota; kingdom Metazoa; phylum Arthropoda; class Insecta; order Diptera; family Syrphidae; genus Cheilosia; species Cheilosia vulpina. Next base: position 57,819,840 of record OU744277.1, read on the forward strand.
TCGTCAAGTATTTATACAGTAGGATATCCTACTTGTTCACCGAGTATAAAGGTGCATTTCAAAATACAGTTTCGTGATGTTTTCAACTTAACAAATTGTTTTTTTTTTTTTGTTTTAAGATCCCCGAGTGGAGGGGCTTCCGCTGTTGGGCCAACCATGGCCTATGTTCGCGTCCATATCGCTTTACCTACTGTTTGTCCTCAAGTGGGGCCCCAAGTGGATGGAAAAGAGGAAACCATACGACTTGAAGAATATTATTCGGCTGTACAATGCTGTGCAGGTGATAAGCAATGCATTAATTTTCATTTCGGTAAGCATCATTTATGTGACTTGAGTGATTTGTTAACAAGTTTCCTCGAAAATGCACCCAAAAGGGCGTTCAAAACTCGTATTTGCGAAAGGACTTTAGCCTCTTGTGCCAGCCACTGGATACGACCAACAACCAGCCATGGATGCAGAAACTTCTGCTGGCCACATACGCATATTACATCACCAAATACGTGGATCTTCTCGATACAGTAAGCCCGGTCGGTGGTTTTCTAGCAAAGCCAAACTCACTGGTCTCTCGTTTCAGGTATTCTTTGTCCTGCGCAAGAAGAACAACCAGATTACCTTCCTCCACGTCTACCACCATGCCGGCATGATATTCGCCGTTTATATATTCACGAAATTCCTTGGCGGTAAGTCGAAGAAGATTCTTGTTGTAGATAATTGATTTGACTGCGTCCCCACTCGTTAATTCAGGAAGTCACTCGACATTGCTGGGTATCATTAACCTTGTCATTCATACAATAATGTATTCGTACTATTTCGTCACCTCGGTGTATCCGGAGAGAGCGAAGAGCCTCTGGTGGAAGCGGTACATAACTCAGATGCAACTGGTGCAATTCGGATACTTGGTGTTTCACTTTGCCATTGTGATCGTGAAAAACGACTGCGGCCACCCTGTTCTGGTGTCGTTTATAGGACTCATTCAGAACTTTTTCATGTTTGTGCTGTTCTTTGATTTTTATTTAAAGGCATATGTGCGAAAGCGGACCAGAAGCTCGACAGTAAACTGAAAAAGAACAACACAATCAAAATAGCCCGTGAATTGTTAATTAATTTATTTCTTATTACGTTTCTTTTTTTACATTTTCCACATTTGAATAAATTCCCGCCGTTCGTTTGTTTCGAATTTGTTTCTATGTATCGTTATGTAATATATTCGCGTAGTATTAAATGAATAAATAAATATATTTAGCTGTCTGTGCAGCAGCGCAGTGGAAAATGTGTGCCTATGAAAAAACATAAAACGAAAAAAAAAATTTAAAATCGCGGAACACTATAAAATGAAATATGCGCGCTAATTATACTGTCACTGGATAGAATTTATTTCCCTTTTTGACATATGAATTAGGCGAAAATTAAAATTGTGAATAAAACTAAATTATTTGGCGTGCATTTTTATTTTTTAGTAGTTTTTGGTTTCTGTACCTACAAGTAAATCATTTAAATGCAAAATTAAGGTCGATACTCGAAGGTGGGAAGCTGTGAGTGGTTAATTTAATGAAACAATTATTTTGTTCTGTGGCATAAATTTTTCTCTACGAGGTTTTGAAGTTTTAGAGAGGTAAGAAAGCGGTATGACTTCTGTAGGTTTTTTATTAAAATGCAAAGTTGTGTGTCACAATGACACACATTCTTTCGCAATTCACATTAGAAATTGCTATTTTTGTTTAAAATTCTATTCCTGTTTTTCTTTTGTTTTTTTTTTCTTAAACTTAAATAAATACCTTTGCTTTTTTTAACTTGTTATTAAATTTACTTTTAATCTGAATCTTATCTCAACCCGCTGAGAAAAAAATCAAAATATCTTTTAGTCAAAACAACATATTTCTGTTACAATTTTTTCAATTTTAGTAATTGGTTATAATTCTACATCTTATAATTTATAATTATTCTTGCATTGCAATATCTCTTCAACTTGATAAAATTGTATTTGGAAGGCATTTTTTAAACTTTAAAACACATTTATCTCAAAATTACGATTTAGGACTTTTGTCATTTTGATCAAACTCCGTGGAAATTTAAACCATCAAATTTTTAAAAAGTTAGATGAAAAGCAAAGCAGGGACTTTATAGCAAAGCTTGTATAAATTGTTGACAAGAAAAAAATAACTATGGTAGGATTAATCTTAAGAAGGCCCCGTGAAAGAAAGTACAATATTATTTTCGTCAAAACGGTGTTTTGAACCGAAAGTCCAAGTTTAGCAAAAAAAAAAATTAGGTACGTTTCCAATCTCCTCGCAAACCGTTTTAAAAAGCTATAACCGGGAGAATTTTATTCCGCCCATAAGAATACTCTTTCAGTTTCAGTAGATAGATACTTCGATCTAGTTCGTCTTGGGTATAAAAAGCTAGTTCCCAAACCATATCAACAATTCTGCAGTCAAATGCTCTTCCCACGCACCAGGTTCAACTGAGTTTAAAAACACCTTATAAGCTTAGAAGCTTGGAGTTCCCTATATTGGACCGTAATTAAGGCGTTCAAGACCACTAAAATACGGTGATAAAAGGTTGGTCTTCAAGCAAGCAACGACAAGACTTTGTCAATGTTGTGGAAAAGCAAACGAACATCCATCCAATGCGTAGAGCAAAATGTAGATGATAGCAACATTTTCGAGGTAGAGCTCACCAACCAAATTTAAGAGTTTGAAATTTTCAAGAAATCCTAAGGAGACTCAACTTGCGCCCTCTATTATCCCAGACCTTCTAATTGGTGCAGAAGTGAAAGATACCCCTTTTGATTTTGAATGCAACATGTTTCGAATGATTTTAAGTTGGTACCGAGTCATGCAACAGATCATAGGAATCCAGAATCAGTCATCTAAGATTAATAGGAAACGTAGAGCGACAACATACTTCGAAGTCCGACGAGTGTTCCACATCAACCTAGTAACCTTGCATTAAAAGGCGCCCACAAGTGGAAGTGAACCTCAAATAACTTGAAGGGAGTTACTTGGGGTAGATAGACCGCTCTGACAATGCAGATGCCCATTCCGGACGGTAATGCCTCTTAAGTAAGAAAAATTCTTCAGTGCTATAAGGGTGTTTCAAAATCATAGATATAACAGCCTCTATGTGTTAATGAGTTTGATTTTTATTTTCGCAGGGCGACACATTTTGAACCCAACATTGAGTCGGTCATACTCCATTTCGCTTAAGTTCCGTTTCCAGAGTTTTTCGAAGCGAATTTTCATATAAGTCATATAGAAAATACATACATCTTGACCAAACCATGAAAAAGGATACACCCACCACCTAATTGGAGCCTTCAATAAGCAATTTCATTTGTACATCCAACACACTCCCCACATCAACTCGTCATCCATCCGACCCCACTCAAACACCGATGTCGAAAGTAACTAACTAAAAGATTGACGAAAAAAAAAAACAAGTCTCGCATGTCACCATCACCAATTAACTTTAAATCGCCGCCCTAGTCCTGCAACATCCCGAGATTTCTCTGCGTCAGCGTTCAACTTTCTTACAAGCATGTAACCTACGCAACTAACCACTTTTCATATAGAAAACTTTTCGACACCAATCTGACACCTCGTACCCATCGATAAATCACCGTTGGCCCGAAAACCTAACTCAGACACATTCGTGGCAATAAAATGGTGCACAACTATCGCAGCCCGAAATACATACCCTAGCCCTATGGCATATCGGAAACTTTTCGAAAACACTCGTAACGAAGTTAATAGCGTTCGGCTCTCAATTTTCTGTCAAACTTTTCTTCCATCGGTCTATAGTATATGGGTAATATTTATGATTCATGTACCACCATATGGAAGCACGGAGATGTTCTTTACAAACTCTATGGATCTATGGCTGTGTTAGTCATTTTGACTTTAAAGCTTTCGCCATAACTCGATTGTTCTGTACAATTGAGCTCATATGCAACCGCAACGCTAAAGTAATACTGTACTCCCGTTGACGAGTGTACAGTATACAAACACCAAGAACTAGCATTGGGGAGGGATGACAGAAATAGAGCAGCGGATCCGAGTAAAACTGGAAACTTTCAATATCAATATGCAGATGTGCCCTGAAAATGGTTTTCATATATACAGATACATAGCCACAGCCTGTGAATCGGGCAACAAATGTCTCCAGACAAGTTTACTTGACACAAACAGGGGCTTCCAAATGCCATGCATTTGTGAAGGCAACGAGGTGATGTGCCGCCATTGACAGGATGAGAGAATTCGCAATTGCATTCCTTCGGCGTAAATTCAATTGTATCCCCAATTTCAAAGACAATTGTTGTGTCCTTGTTCGGGAGAATTCGTTAAGCAGAGGACGATTACAATTTGAGGACGAGATAATTTTAGGGATTTCTATCTACCTCCCAAACGATGGAGACCGAGGGGGAATAGCAAAACACATTTAATGATCCGCAACGCATAATGGGTCACTTTCAGGACTTGTCTTCTTACCACCACCGACCACCGGTATAGCTGCATCCGGTTACATGTTTTTTGCTGCTTCTTGCGACGGGTATATATACTCCCATAGTAGACAAAGGAGGGTTTGTCTAAGAATATTTCCATTTCCGGTTTCTGCTTGTGGTTGCCATTGCAGGAGTTCTTTTTTTTAATAATAATTTTCCCTAAATTGTGTAAGTTCACTTCCAACAACAACGAGGACGACTACGCAGTCTTACTGCTGCAAGGACGATAGGAGACAACAGGAAATATATAAGATAGGTAGTAGGTACCTACCAGTGCACTGGAGTAGTGTGTATCCTGCAATAACTAATCAGGATGTTGAGATTTTGTTGGCCATGGATAGGTGGTTTCAATTTTCTCTATGCTTCCCTGCGAAGGACTTTCTTTCCGAAATAGTACCACTGACGTGTTATTGCCACTGCGACAAGCAAACAATTCTGTTTTGATATATATTAGTGGTACAGGTTTGTAAGAAAGCATCACTGCAATGATGTAATAAACAGATCTAATAGTGTAACTTTGGACGCAGCTAACTAGTTAACATAATATTGTCAATTGCGTGGTCTGCGGCAGCGTTTAACAGCAGAAAGAGAAAACCACATACGCAGTTAATAGAATAGAGAATGGGTGAGTGCAGTGGAGCCTAAGGACTGCGAGATGAACTTAAGAGATGAGTGGCGGAAAACGAGCTACAAGTTGGTGGTTTAGGGAGGCATATTAGAAGGACAAGCTGATTGAAATCTCTGTAAGGATGTGGAAAGACATGGCAACGGGGGTGAACAGGAGCCGGAGTCTATTCTTATGCCAAAAGAGGCGATGACTAAAAAGAAAGAGCTTGAATAAATATATAAAACGCGACTGTATTACCAAAACAAACATTTTTAGTTTCGTCTCTAAATTTAGGTAGTTCACAATGGCTATATTTTCAATACAAATTTTGCAATTGTGAGCTTTGGAAAATTTAAAGTCGAGATTAAAATTTGGTATTAGTACGGCGCCATGTGTATATATATAATATCGATTGGAAGGGTGCTACAAGGTGATGACGAGTCAGATTGAGAAGCGTATCCACCCAATGTTGGTTAGGCGTTTACGAAAGTTTTGATTTAACGGGTATTGAACTTGCAACCTTTCACTCAGTAGCCCAACGCTGAGTCACTATACAAACTCTACCACTGTGCAGGTGTACCAGAAACTAAATGCCCCACCCTGACTTTGAGAAGTTTTGGATATGAACTCCGTTAAGCTCAATAAACCCTTTTAGTCAGTTAAACGTGACCTGCAATGACTCTTCAGCTCTATGCGGGCATAAAGCTTATAATACAACAGCCACAGGGATAGTTTGGACACCAACTCACAGGCCCGGCGAGTCGTTAATCCTACCGCTAAGGGCAAAACAAAACAGAGGAAGACCCACCTAAGTAAACTCTCACAATTGGTGAGCGCGACCTCAATCAATTTGGTATGCGTGACTGGGGGCAAGTAGCTAGGAACCAAATTAGTTGAGTAATCTGCTTTCGTGGTGTGTCGTCTTACCCCTCAAATGGATGCCGATCCGATGACTTTGCGTGTGGACAGCCAACACCGTTTGATTTTTTTCTATTTTTCGGACATTTTAAACAACAGATAGAAGGCTAGTCATGTGGTGCTCCCGGGAGGTACATAGATTTTCTGTAATACGGCTCCAAGGTGTTATATTTCTATTTTAACCACATCTAAATGCACAATGATTAGGTACTTGTTGGAGCACTCAGTTTCGTACAAGCTTAAATTACTTCTGAAGCCGCATGTGTATTGTTCGATTATTTACTGCTGTTTGCTAGGAGTGGATAGAAGAGTAGCTCTTTCGAAACGAAGGTATAGTTCAAGTCCATTTGACCTCTTCCTACATAGATTTACTGCACTTCTGCGCAGCTAATCCTCTGTCGATAGGATCCCGTTCTAAAAATACATTTCTTAACCGGAAACTGCCGCTGAAATGAACTTTATATTGAGTCTTACTCCAACTCGTTTGCAAAATAAATATCCACACTCATCAGAAGAACGTACACTTATTGCTCACAAATTTGCATTCTAAATACAGTGGTTCGGAGGCTTCCAATTGGCCCGCCGACAAAGTTTCCAACAATCTTCCAATGCAGACAGCTTCTGCTATAATTTCCGTATTCATTTTCCGAAATCCCTTACTAATTATGTTTTCATTTCCATTTGGGCAAATTGTGCGCCATCAAAATGTGTTTAATTGCAGAGTTCCCCTTGCGAGTGATTTGAAATTCCTATTTAAGGGTTGGGTAACCAACCATCCAGAAACATAGCCCACGTTCGGCAAGAGGGTAGCATCCTTTTAATTTGCGTTAAATTTACGTTTAAATGCAAATTTCAATTATGCGCCAAATTATTTGGGGCAAGGTAATTTCTTGTATGCAATATTCGAGACGAGACTCAACGCAATCGTCTTATCGTCCTTCTAGTCGAGTTCATTTTCATATTTGTGGCAAGCTGAAATTCAATAATTTCAGCGGTCCCTTCTTGCTTGATAAGTTTCAATAGTTTATCGACCTGGAAACATTCGCACAATGACGTCTACTTACGAAAATAGTTTAAAATTGTGAACGACATGCTGTCAGGATGTTCATGTTCATGAAGTTCCGAAACTATTGGGTGGGGGTTAAGTGTGTGTCCCCCTCGGGGAGGACTAATTTCATTACCAAATGGAAATGTGTCGACTAAGTGGATTTTACTTATTCCAAAACATGTTTGTCTTGCAAGTTGTTTTTATGTGCAAGACAGACTTGAGCGCCGAAAAGACGAATATAATCAAAAAGCAATTTTTTTTTATTTTTTTAAATTAACATGGCGCACATTTATGTGCTACTTACTGTGTGCATAAATTAGGCACTAACATTGTGAACATGCTTGAGTGGTTGAATAAGTTATTTGTTTATGTTGTGAACTCTTAAAAAACACATCCAAATAAACACCAAATTCGAAAAGGAGTACGGAACTTAAGTCTACATATAAAAGTCAAAAAGTATAAGAGCAGTAAAAGAATTTTTTTTTCGCGGAGACATTCTGGAAGTTAAATATATGTCGCGGGTAATGTGGAATGATTTTTGAAAACCAAGATGTTATGTAACATGATTTATCGCTTGATGTTTCAAAGTGATGGAAGAAGTTGCTGTCAGGATTTGTTAGCAGAGCAACAAAAAAAAAAACCTATAGCTGATGTAACCAGTTTTGAACCCTAAATCGGAGGCCTGCCCACAATCTTATCGGTGTTATAGCAGCGCAGTAACAGAGACGGTCTTATTATGTTGCTAACAAATTCCAACTGGTTTATCTCTCACAAACCTCGGAAGTCTGAATATTTAGGGAATATATTGCAACCAGCTATAGAGAGGGAGTTAGTTATCAGCCGAGTAATCCTGCAACTTTAATTTTACCACTTCATACATCCTGTTGACCACGTATTTCGACTGGTGTCAGATATGTTACCTTGTATATTTCAAGTTATGTGAACTCCTTAATGAGTTTACAATGTCCTACATTGAAGAGCATGGAACAAAACTGCAAGTTCTATATGAAAAGTTACCATGTGCTTGTACTCAAGTTTTTAGAGCGCGAAATATTAATTCTTGCGATTAAATTTGTTGTGATTTGGCAGCACTTATGACACAAACTTCTTGGACAGAAATGCGGACCTATTTTCGGACAGTATTTCTATTTAAGTAAAGGGCTAAGATTTATTTGTGTTGGATAACTACTGAACCGATAAAAAAAATGCACTCACTAATAGAAAGCTACGGAATAGGGTTGTGATATAGATTCCTTTTTGTTTGTTTGTTTTTGAGATACTCCGGGCAGTCTACCTTTTGCAAACAGAAACAAAAACATAATATAGGTAAAAGTGTGGCCTTTTACGAAAAAAGATGTTTAATGATTGCTGAATCTACTGCTTTATTTACTTCACCCTTGTGATGGCTTGAATCAAAATATATTTACCAAACTTTGAACGCTAGTATCTGTGCGTAAATCATCCACTCTGGAGCCTCCCCTAGGCCAGTCCTTTAAAAGCGAGCACTCCTTTATCACCAATGACGATTTGTCGAAGCAAACTATTGCCTTCCGGACAATATCGCAGTTGCTATACGTCAACCTCAGGTGATGCGTTCTACCTGCATTTCCGTCTATTGAAATTTATGCTGACAAAATGTCAACAGCCACCCCGTCCGGTGAGATGCCAACATTCCAAGCTTCATCCTTATCGCCGACGGTCAGTTGTTCTCGGAACAGAAATGTTTTGCTTTAGAGTATCTAATCCAATAAGGTCCGCTTGTCTAAGCCGCATGTCAGTTTAGCTGGCCACACCATAAGCCCTTGAAGCATGTTGCTGGATCAATAAAAGGCTGGTTTCCATTTTGAATTTCAATCTTATAACAAACGGCTTTTGAACAGTGATATTCGTTTTATCAAGTTAAGCCAAAAAAAATTCTTTACTTTCCATTTAAGATCAAATTTCTGTCATTTGATCATTTGAGGAAAAGAGATCACATCAAGATCACCAAATTCGAGGAGGAGGTATAGTAGCACTTCAAGACCAGCTCAACCAAATCAGCGAAGAAGCTCAAAACTTCGCGAGTAATCGCAAGCGGTCGAAGTGGTTCTTTAAAATGATTGCAGTCCCAATAGCCACCACCAGTTGAAATAGAAGATTTACCAAAGGATGCGATTGAGACAAAAACAAATAAACTTCTTAGCAACAAAGTGGCGCTGACAAAATATCTACTCCAAAACTGTTTATATCGCCGCCGACCATTCTGCAGCCCGATAAGGTCTGCAAACATCTGCAAAAAGAACTGTTTAAATGTTAGAGCACTCCATTGCTGGACGGAAACTGACAGCACCCTAGTTTTCAACACTATCTGCAACTTCATAGTAACTCAAATTAAATTCAATTAAACTTTTCTAGGGCATTTGAATACCCATCCACTTACATAAGTCAACTTATTTACTTGAAAGCTTAATTGAAATAAAACAAACTCCTGGACGGCAACTTGACGACAACTTCCACAAAATACATCATCAAAGTAAAACCAAATAGCAAATAATTGATACGCAAACTACTCCCAAAAACCGTGTATATGAATAAAGAGAGCAACAAACAAAAGGAAAAAAAACTAAGAACAAAAATCAATAGAAGCTCAAGACTGCAATTTGAAATTCCTCCATTCAGCCTGTCAATTTGCCAAAACATTTTCATTGATTAATTTCCTGTCCCTGGTTCTCAACTCGTTTAATTTGAGGTTGCGGCTGGCGGCGCCTCCCACAGATCCAACTCAACGACCATCCCCGCTCATCGGTAGCAAATATGTGCGCCGTGAATTTCCTGACTTGATGTTTTCATTATGAGCCAACAAAACAACCGCAACTAAGGCTTGCTGTACTGTGTACAACACCCCCCGACCGCTTTGTTCGTCATATGGAGCAACAGCACCCGGTAAAACACATGTCCGATGGGCAAATAAATGAATGAATGAAGTGAAGCAAAGGACCTCTGGACAAACGCACACACATCTAAAACTATAACGCGCTACAGGACATGGCCGGGCTTCGTTTTAAATAATTTATCACCAACTCTCTGTGAGGAACGGCGTGTGTGTGAAGCGTATATCGTCCCTATATACGCATTGGAGATTTATTACATGCCTGCATTTGATTTAGTTTTGTTTCGCAAGGACCTTGTTCGTATATAAGCTCAGTAAGGGCTGTATATTGTTTGTTCGTTTGGTTTGGCAAGGTGCTGCCGCTTCATCTACACCTAGATCGCTCAGAGCCGATGGCTGACAATAGTGCTCTGTCCTCTGCGCGGGGGTGGTGTCCAGTACTGTGTATACAAATAGGTGTAGGTATGTTGTGGGAGACATACCATACACCATTATAGCCGCAGGGAATGCATATGCGTTTATGATATGAAGCCAAAACAGGGTAAACGATGATACAGTATAGCTGGGCAGAGAACTGCTAAGCTACACCATAGGCATGCCGTCAGGACCACCACTGTCATCTATCACATACTCACATATATTAAATAAACGAAACGAAATTTGAAACAAATACCAAGCATGCACAGAAGTGCACCGCCACCAGGAGTGTAGCAGAGGCACAAGCGCAGGCCGTACAACGTACATATACCAAACAGTCATGATAAGGACGATAGAGTGGCATAAAACCATTGGTTTTGCCAGTTAACCGGCACTGGAATGCCAGAAGCCCAAAATGAAAGGACATGACGTTTGTTATTGGCAATGAATTATCATTTTCGAATATTTGAAATGTCCGACTTATATGGCAATAACTGAGCCGGGGGGCTACCAGCAGGATCTCATCCTGGATGATGATAATGAAGATGTTTGCTTTGCGTGTGGGAGAAATAGATAATTAGAGAAGGATACCGTTCAAATTAATAAGTCAATGCTGGAAAATTTATAGACATAGAAATTTACGGTTACCGAGATTCCAGTGGTTGACATACACATGAACAGGTTTTGTATTACATTTAAGAACAAATATTGTTCTCCCGGAATAAATATATATTTAGGAGTTTTGTAATTTTACAGTACATGGGGCCGCAGTAACTCAGTGGTTAGTTTGCTGATGGACTAATGAGCGAGGAGTCTCAGGATCGATCCTACGAAAAACAAGAAACACGTTTTAGTCTTTTTCCACTGCGCCACCAATGTCGACAAACATCCGAGAGACGAAAGAACTCCTCAATTCAGCCATTCGAACTAGGGATGAAATTTTAGGTCCCTTCCATTCGTCCCAATAATACAAATTCGCATAAAACGAATAGTTGTAAGAAGCTTACCCTAGCAGGGGCGAACGCAGGTAGGGCTTCTGGGAAATTTGATTAACTACGTATATCCTTATGCCAATAAACCCTTATTCACTTACACAGCTATCAATGAAATCGTGTACGATTTTTGATTTCATATTCCTTCGTTCTTCATTGTTATCTTATATTATATTATTATATTCGCTGTAGATCGAATACCTCGTAACCCAGAAAAGTCCACTTTTAGGTAACTTATATAGTAAATAAATGTCCTTGTCTATGAAAAATACCTTGTTAGTCTAGAAACGATAGTTTCAAAGCTATGCGAATAATAAAAATACGTGAGTTTTCGTTGCTGGAATACCTCGTATCGCAGGGCCAAATAAACAGGTTAGTAGGTGAAGCAATACCCGTGTTTACTTCTTAACTGTGGGTGGAGAAAAGTTAAAGGTATGCATAAGCAACTCTTTTTCGGTACCACCGGTCTTGAAGACTTCACTGTACGCGGCTGGAGAAAGCGCAAGACAAATATCTTGCTCAGTAGAAAAAGTGCGTAGTCCTTACATTGGACTTACAGGCAGTGCCAATTTTTATAAGACGAAGCTTTGCTACCACAACTTTACCCTGCACAACCTTGCTACTCGTACGGTTTGATGAAACCGCTGCTGATATGACAGCATTCACTTTTACGAGTTGCATTTTGTAATATCTTAAGCGGTTTTCAAAAGATTTTGCGGTTCCTATTATATTCTTTAGTGATGGGTGCGATCAACGCACTTTTATCTTTTTCGGTTGACAACAATGGAGATAGTTCACAACTTTTTCGTTGTTGGGCACACACAAATGGAAATATAAGGACGCGTTATTAACCTTCCGCATGACTACATTCGGTTTTCAAAGGACACCCAAAAAGATCCATTTCCATATGAAGTGAAAAAAATGGTTTTCTCTGACTTTAATGATTTCACCCTTAAGAAATATCAGAGATACTGCTCCATAACGCAAGGTGAGTGAAGACTACAACAATAATGATGGAGAACAGCAATCTTCTTCTATGTATTTTGTTACAAGTTGTCAATGATCCAATTGTAACCGACGTTCGTGCCTTAGGGTATTTACCGACTGGTGAAATGCAATTTAAGCTTGATTTTGATGTTGTCAACTCTACCTTAACGATCCAAAACGGTAAAAGAGAAAGCAACCTCTCCAAGAATATATCAGGAAGAAAGGAAAATTAAAAAGGAAAAATACTTGCAGGAACTTAAAAAAAATTATTCCACAGCAATATATCATGCCTCTACGACGAACAAAAATATTAATTTGAATTTATTTATGGATTATGCATTCATTTTTTACCTACCCCTAAAAGTAAGCAACTGTATACTTTATTTAAAGGGGCATATGTATCTGCGTGGTGTTGACATTTCCATTTCAATTATATTACTAATGACAAAAACATTTTTCAACATAAATTGTTTGCTCTTAATGTTCATAGCATAGACAAAATATATTTTTATGAAATGGCAAATGCTAAGTGCGCTAGTATTGTTACATGTAAATTCGCATTGACAAATGTCACCTAACTTCAACTCACTCGCAACTTTCATATGCCATTTCCGTTTTGGGCACAGTTGTTGGCAGTGTTCATCGAATTTCATCCATTTAATTTGAAATTCTTCGTAATGTGTGGATAATATTTTGTTTAAGGAGTAAGTGTACATTTGCTTAAAATATTCATGAGAAATTAACAATGTCCAATCTAAAAAAGGGAAAAAGGAGTTGAGGGAAAATAAAAACATTTTTAGCAATTTACACACGAAATCGAAGTTAATGATATCCAAAAGCGGAAAATACACAACCATGCCTGTTCTAATAAGTTCCTAATATATAGAAAAACTCCTTTAAATAGTTTTATTAACCAAACAAATCATATTATTCGCCTTTTAACAATATTTATAATAACTAACCAAGGGCATTCAGTAATGTAAAAATGTGGTATTCCCGGTTGGCAGCATTTTTTTTTTATTTTTTGTATGTTTTTGCATGTCACACGGATTCTTAACTGACATAACACCGATAGGAAAACAAAACGGCGAATTTGAAAAAAAAATTGAGAGGGCCAGCGGCAAGAGGATTGCGAGTTTGGGACTGAGATCCCATATGATTTGTCTCAGATGTAAATCATGAGTATTTTCAAAGGGGAGTATTTTTTCGATATCTAGATGTCGCTTTTTCGCTTATAAAAACAACAACATAAATATAGAAAATTGTTGAACATGTTTTAGTATTCCATACACAATTAAAAGGTAGGGTCGATTTTCGACCACAAGCGAAACTAGTAGGTATAATATGAATAGGCGAAGGCAAATAGTTAAGTTCCTACCGATATCATTGCCTAAAACAAATCTTATTGGTTTAATTTTGTTTTTTGCTGAGAAGATTGTGCAGAGGTTACAATGCTGTGTGTAATTTGTTTTCGAATATTTTACAGGTTACAATAATTGTAGAATTTCTACCACTCGGCGAACGCTAGTAGGTACTTGTTATATACCTCATAGTCTTCGTCATTCTAAAAATATCCCCCCAACCCACCACTATGAGCGAAAACCGAAAAGTATTGATGGATATTGGATAGTTGATTTAATTTCCTTGCATATTCCATAATCATTGTTATGCAACCAATGGAGAATGGAACACATCAAAATAATTATATGGACTGCTAGTAGCCAACTTCACGCATGTTCCAAAACTACAGACGCGATACTATGATAAAGCGGAAAACAAAATAAACTCCACACTGTCATTCGGAATTATATTTAAATAGGTTGTTTAAATATAAAATCCGACCTAATTTGAATTAAGTCTAGATGATATCCAGATAAAGACACAGGGCCGTAAACATTTTAGTGTCGATTCCTAATTTTAGTATCCAGTACACAGTAGTAATATTTTCCATACAAATTTTAGTTTTCAACAAATAAGTAAAATTTTCATTAATAAAATTTAGAGTCGAAACTAAAAATGTTTATTGGTAAGGCCCAGCGTGTTCAGTAATAATTCAGATTACAGCTTAGATTAAGTAGTCGTTGAACTACGGTGTATTTTCGGATAGCAAACGTAAGCGGTAATCGTTCTTTAATATCGCCCATAATGCTTTCAAGTCGAGCAACCAAAAGCATGCAGAAAGCCAATTTGCTCCTTTTGGATCAACCTTCGCTTTAAACAGGGTTCTAAGTTTAGAAAACTACAATTTCCGTGTTTTTCTCTCTGCCTCACTGTAAGATCGAAATACGGGTAGGTTTCCAGCTTGAGTAGCTATGGGCTTCACCAAGGGCAGAAAGAATAAATGCATTACCAACAATTTAAGTTGGCTAAAATTGTTGGTAATGATTTCACAAAATACTTACGGAGGGTTCATTATTCTTACGCTGAATACTTGATTCTTGAAAACCTAAAAACAATTTGTTATTATAAAAGTCAAAGCAAAAACTTTTAGCTTAACGTTTTTTTTTTTAAATCTTAAAATTCTTCGCTCAGCAATCTTTTTTCTCAGTGAACCAGAACATAAACCCACTGAGAACCCACACCTTCTCCCATTTGCTGATGCCATAAGCTCTGTAAAAAGTTCAATGCCAATACAAAAGTGTTATCTTATATCCTCTTGAGTGGGTCCATTATCTGAGTTCAGTTACATGCTCATCGGAGCTCATTAGCATTCCGCCGGTCGTCATATTGGGGTAGAAAAAAAAATCACTTATACATCATAAATCAGAAATTCTTTTCTAAAATCTGCGGATCATTATGATTAATTTTTAACTCATCGTCCTTGGAAGTTTATTTTTTCCAAAGGGATGGAAAGGAAAAAAAATGAAAACTCTACCCCCACCAACAATTTCGCAATCAATGAAAATTTATTAATTCTCATGCAGAAGGTCTGCAACCCAGCGGTTCTAACCATCCCTTGGATACATCCTTTTTCCAAAAAGAAGAAGACCCTTCAAACGGTCTCTGGTCCCCAGAACAATAAAATGCAGAATTTATTTCCGCCCTTCGTCTTAACAATTCATAAGCCCATAAATACTTTTTCAGTGAATCCTTCTAAGTGTATTTAATTATTTCTGCACGATCCGCATTGCTCGCACTCCTTTTAGCAGGGGCCCACTTGCCGAAGGATAACGCAAATTGACCCCGTTTAGTGGAAATTTGACAATTTTCAACGAACCGCGGTGGTGGCACGTATACTCGTAGTCTCGCTGGGAATCCTTCAGCGGCATTTGAATCGCAATTGCTGCGATTTATTGGGAAATTAATGTCGCGCAACGTTATTAATACTTGAACATTGTTGAGAATTATTGATGATGATGCTATCTCTGCAGCAGTATCATCGATGTCGAGGGCATGACGAGTTTACACATCACGATATTATACGGAAATAATGAGAATGACGAAACAGAAAGGTACTGAAAAGGCGAACTTTCCATTGGTGTATACGAGGGGCTATGTACGTTACCATCATATCGCGCACTGCAAATCAAATTGAATTTGATACCTGGGCTTAATGGCTCTGCGATAACTCATTTTGAACATTTGCCAAGTTATTTCGTCCTCGATATCCCTCCCAATGGTTGATGGCCGCATGTATGAATTTGCACACGCGATATTCCGTTCCGATGTATTTGCGGATACCTGAGTACACGACGAGTTTAAGTTCGGATGCCAGCATGCCATCATTTTCACATTGTGGCTTTCGGACTTACAAAGATATTCTAATGTGTGCCCTGGACAAGCTGGTAAATGTATGTGGTGGTTATGTTTCATTTCCCTGGCCGAATTGTGCATGTCAATTGAGAATAACAAATCTTCGCGAAATATGGCAGTTGAAATTGTCATACAAATCATTTTTGGTTTAATAACGTTGCCTAAAACTGGTTAACTATGACTGAGTATATGCAGCGCACTGTTCGGCCGACAGGATGGACAGATGGATCGATTGATGTTGGTCGTTTTTGAAAGTCATCAATGTGGATTAGAAAAGCTATCCAATAGGGTTGTGATTTTAATTGGACGTTGTATGTGGATTCGCATTCTCATGAAAGTCGAAAGATTTACATAAATGTAACTACTTTTGTGGCGTTGGTGTTGTCACCAAGGTAAAAGGGATCATTGGAAAAGGTAAGTTTATAGGCAGAGAGTGAAGAATGGTTTCAACTTTAACGAGCGTTATAAGCCGTAGGGGCTCTTCTCCTTAAGTTTATTTTCCCCAGCCTTGAACAATCCAATTTTCAGACGATCTTCCATCGCTTTTAGTTTTACCACCCTCTCTGGGTCTGTGGCTGTCGAAGTTGATAACAATATCCCTCTGGTGGCTTGGTGATTAGCTGCAACTTTTGCTTAAATTTCCATCAGCTCAATTCACTCTTTCGATACCATACGTCAGTCAAGTATTTAGATCTAAAATTGTAATTTTCTTTCTTTCTTTTAATCTTAACTTTAACCTTTTTCTTTTTATCTACCTTTGTACACCACACACAAAGTTATATATCTAAATGTCACCAAATATTCTATATGTAGATATTATTTTTATATAAAATTGTTTCTATAATTTTGAAAACACATTTTTCATATTCTATTGAATAAACAAGAAAGAGCAAGTTAAATTTAATTGAATTGAAAATTAGTCACAGCTCATCACCTTTTTAGGAGAAAATTATTCGACTGTGCCACCAATAGAAGTGGACGATTAACCTATCCTTTCCAACGAATCTATACACCATCTTCGATTTATATAGTTAGTTCAGAGAGACGATTGTGGGATAACATATCTAACATCATTCTTGCAGTTGACCTATCTTCTTAGAACAAAGCGGTACTCCAAGTTCTCCATAACATCATTCTCGTAGTTGACCTATCTTCTTAGAACAAAGCGGTACTCCAAGTTCTCCTTATCGAAAAAATCTGATGTGCAAATTTTTGAGTAGGGTGGTCAATGTCACTGTAGAACTCGTACATAGTATGTCGTTGAATCGCCTCGCCAAAAAGTCGAAAAATTTTTGAAAAATGTGCGATCGTGTATATTTTCAACGGTTTTATCTAGATTCAGAGCATCAGCGGTCAGCGCCATAAAGCAGGACTGTGATTATCAAGATCTTTTGTTAACTTAGTTGTGCCCCTTTTTATTGCCAGAACCGTTTATCCGCTTCCGTTTGAATATTAGAAAATCTCCAGAGCTCTATACGCGTGCTTTTCAAAGATGGGACTTTCTTTAAAAATCACCATCTAATGTGCTTTCGACAATAAATACCACATCATCATTGGTTAACAACTTTAATATGTTTTTTTAACTTGTTACCCTGATGGCTTTGTTTGGAGCCAATCGCTACAATTCATCCACATATTCTTTTGATCGAGCCCGAATTAAAGAACTATACGATCAGTCATCATCAAGGGAAGTCAAAGACACGTCACAATAGAAGAATGGCCTTCCTACTGATCCGACTTGCACGAGTAAATCTTACCGCACAGTATTGGTTTTGCTATGGGCAATAAAAAATTATTGCACGAAACTTTCCCTTTTATCGCAATTACGGTTGGGAGATACATAGATCAGATTCGGTTAAGAACATTAAAAACTGGTGTTTAATTTAAAGTCTTAAGTGTGAGTTAAATCGTTTAGCATACCTACTAAAGAACAAACTGTACAATGGGTGTATAATTTTATAATTTATTTTATGTCGAAAATACTTATTGCGATCATCTTTAGAAGTTGAAGTTCACAGTGGAGAGCACTCGGTCCAATGATGCACACATCATTCGGCACATTAAGCTCCTCGTTCTTAGGTAACCTCTGCAAAAATCATTGCCTGATTAAGTGATGTATGGATATCCATATATATGGATAGATATTGCAAAAGCAGTTAGACGAGACCCCACCCGATATGGTTTGCACATTTGAGTTATACTACATAGGCTACTCTTCAAAAAAAATGAAATATCGCTAGTAATAATATAAATAAACCAGAAACCACAAGTGGACGTGCAAATGCAATGAAAATAATTGTCGCACCGCTATCGCTCTGTCATCTTAGGTATATCAGCTATACCCACTTGTAACTTTGACGCTGATAACACACTCGTGAATCGCTGACAGCTAACACAAACTTATCAAACCAAATTTGCAAATTTTTCTCTTACGCTCTCTTTGAGTAAATGAACTGATAAAAAAATAAACCGCAATAGAAATAGAAAATTATAGCTGTGTGCAGCACATTCTCGGACTCATCAAGACCACTCGTGGTCATGTCGTGGTTCGATAATGAGCAGACTTGCCAGCTTCTTTGTTTTATTATATTTTTATCTTTTTTTAGTTTTTATTTTACATCTATAATACTTTTACATACTTTCGTAATGTAATAATTCAAAATTTAAACAAAAATTATTTTGATCACACACATTAGCCACTAAAATGAAAGTTACGCCATCTAGAGGTCCACGAGTGACAGTGGCACTAAACAAAAAATTGACTGAAAGAAGAAGGAGCCAGAGACCATAAAAAATGCGTCGAAAATAACCAATAAATAAAAGTAATCGTGAATAAAAAAGTAAAACCATTCGTCTTTTACTTTAAATTTTGATTAATTATAAATTAATTTTAATTTGAATAGAGCAAAGTCTTCAAATGTCCAAAATACCAGACTTTTGCCTTTAAGTCCGACACTATGATTTAAATGTGCATTAGTGAGACGTGACTATAGGCAGGAGTAAATTATATAAACTTTTTGATTTTATTTTTTTTAGTTAATCGATGTAACATTAAACAATGTACTCATATAAAATGCTTTGTATCAATACAAATCGAATCAATAAAACAACTGGCTCGACGTTATTAAGCCACTTAATATTTTTATTTTTTAAAGTATTTAATTTTAGCCGCACTCGACTGTAGCTGTCTGTTTTAAAAGAAATTGATCGTATAAAATTACGTTTCATATTGAATCTGGCAAGACTGAGTAACAAGCGGTGGCGTTCGTTGCCCTCATCCCTCACGACACCTTATCCATTGATTCCATACAGTACAACTCACTAGTCACAATCACAACAAACCAACACATCAGCGTGCTCCGAAAATAATTCAATAAAACCACCAAACAGCGACTCAGAGAGGCAGTTCGCATTTGGCTACAAAAGTGCTTCCACAATTCACATACGGAATATTGTTGGTTGAGTTATTTTTTAAACCATTTTTACTAACTTTTGAGAATATCAACAAAATGCTGACAATCACTGAAGATGAATTTGGTACCGCCAAAGATCCAATCACAAACAAACTGGAACCTGTACGTCGGTTTACGTTTTCAAATCCAAATGGAATGGTTGTTCAGGTATGTTCAAAATGTCGCTAATTACTACAGTCGTGGTAGGTGTAGGAGCTTGGAGGGTAAAAGTGTAAGAATACTTGAAGTTGAGGATAGACTAGGCGTGATGCCTTCAGCATATTACAATTTTTTAAAAAGTGAATCAAAGTTGATTGCTTAATAGAATGATAAGGGGGTAACGCTGGTTTCAAATATTTATTTATTTTACATCTAGCTTATGTTATTTTGGTAATCAAAGAAATATGTCATTTTTTGAGATAAATGATCGGATGTTTATTTCATAATAAAGGGGAAGGTATGCCGTTAATAATGAAAAACAACATCAGCCAAATGGCCACCACGAGCACGCATACAGGACCATATCCTTTTCATGAAATTTTCCATAACCAAATAGCTAAGTGGCTGCCCTATGTCCTCGATAGCCTCACGAATTTTATCTTTGAGGTCTTGAATCGACGCTGGGCTGTTGGCGTGGACCTTATCTTTCACGTGGCCCCAAAGGAAGAAGTCGCAAGGTGTTAAATCACAAGATCTTTATGGCCAATTGTGATCACCTCTTCGAGAGATAACACGGTCCGGAAACTTTTCCCGCGAAAGATCAATGGTTTCGTTGCTTGTGTTTCTTCACCATTTTTGTAGTGAATTTTAAAAATTTCAATGCGGTGTTGAAGCGTGTATCGTTCCATTTTTAGTAATGGCGTAGTTTCTACTTGTCAAATGTCAAAGAATAAAAGCTTCAAAAGTGGCAGCTACCGAAATAGCGGGTCATTCACAATAACACCTCTTATTGGGAAACCCTTTATATACCTACCTATATTAAATAAGACGGGTGCCAATAACTTGTTCATATGGGACCACTGTAGTATACGACGGTTACTTGTTTCAGATTTTTGACAATGCCTAAGATAATGCCTGCCATTAGTTTAAATTTTAAAATAGAATTAAATTCGTTTTAGCTTTGTTCCTAAAATGTCAGAATGGAGAAGCAATGAATGTATTTTAATAAACCGGTAGCTATGTTGTAATGAAATATTTTTGGGTACCAACAGCTGTAGTTCCGTAGAGTGCCAACTACTGTACAGGGGTGCGAACTACTGTGGTTTTTGAGAGACATTTTTCATATTGCATTTATTTTCTAAATTGAAACCCCATAACTCGAAAAATTAATAGGTATGAATGTATAACGTATTAAAATCGCGTTTGAAAATAATAAAGCTACGCTTGCTGTGGCAACTACTGTATCTTTTACGCTATACGAAATAAATAAATGATTATCCGTTCATTAGTTCTGGAAGTCACTTTGTTTTGAAGAAAAGTGAAATTTACTAAGCCATTGCTATAAAACTATCAACATGCAGAACTTTCCCATAATTTCTACCACGTAAACAAGATGGCCGACCAAAATACTCAAATGTGTCACGTGTAGCTGCTTGTTAGTACGGTCCTTTTCAGTCACGCGCCTTTTTATTATTGGGAATCCCATTAATCCTCTATGTTAGAAATTCGTGATGTTGTAAATCCATCATAAGCAATCCGCACTACGCATTTCCAGTAAAAAATATTTGTATCAAATATTTTGTTGGCTGCGATGAGAAATGTCTCCATTTCACTTGGCTTTTGTTTTGTTTTGTTTCGGTGGGAAAAATTATTAATAGGAAATAATTTCAATTTCACATGATTCTTTAAGGAAATACTACGTTTTTCGCACCTCCTCAAAAGGATTAGGTATACAAAAAGTATTTTACAGTGCAGCACAGATGTAAGAAACTCTGAAAATCCAAGAAATATATTTCTTATATCCGAGTTTTTCTTATTAATACAAACAACGGATGCAAGAAAGAAAATTAATTTCTTATACAAAACGATCGGATAAAAGAAAGGAAATTTCCTATATAAAACGTGATATACAATTCATTATTCATATCCAACCTATTACTCTCCTTCCATCGGAGTTGAAGTTGAAAACTTTTTTATGCTAAAGCTTAGTACGCTGCTCAAGCTAAGTTTTCGCTTCCATACAAAATTCGATCCAAAATTTAGCTGAGCTAAATTTAAGCGAGTTATTATCTACTCCTTAATAATAAACTGAACTTTTGTTTCAGCATGTACTTCATTTGGCTGTCAAAATTTAGCGTGGCCATTTAATACGTCGGCACATTTTTTCAAGCTGAATTGTGACAGCTCGTTTGGTTTTGTTGTTCTTTTGCGGAAAAGTATGCAAGGATAACATTTTTTTATTATTACATGAACGAGAAGTACCTACCTAGAATCAGATATAGTTAGAATGGGGACGTTCAAGTATATAGTTTAGTAAGTCTGACAGCTGTCTGACTAGATGTATCTCGGTTTTTAATTGGCTGATATCGATCATTTGAGCAGCTGTTTCAGTTGACGTTTATGGAGGGGTAGCCGACGAATCTAGTCGAGACTGAGTACTGATAGTTCGCATATGTATCGCCCTCAGCTCGCGAGCAAATATATTCGTACCCGTTTGGTTTTTATCGGCTTTCAGATCAAATGAATAAAATACTTTGTGAATACTAAAAATGCCAATTCATCCGTCATAACAAAAAATTATTTATTCGCAGTTCCCTCTCTGAATAGTCATTTACTTTCCTTTAGGAAAATTCAGAGGGAAAGCTCTGCAAATATAAAGGCTATACTTTTTTTTGAAATAACTACCAAAAATGTCAATTTGTTTGGCAGTTCCCTCTCTAACTCAAACATATTAGGTTCGTCCGTGTACTTTCAGCATTGAAAAATGTAAAATATCAAAAATCGAGAGAAAAATCTCTCAATTTCAAGAGAAGTACTTGACCGGTTTTCTTTCAAAAAGTTTAAAAAATGTCATTTTGATATTGCCATCTACAAAATAAGTTGGAATTGCATTTTTTATAAGCTAAATACCTAACAATTTTGAATGCGCTGATATGTTCTAGGAGAATATTCAATTGCAACTTCTTCCTCCGACATCGTTGAAGACGAAAATAAATAGAGTTTTAGTTGTCAAACTTTTGAGGTGTCACTTAGTTGTCAGTTTTCATTTTTCAGTAAGCCGAAATTCGGCGAGTACCTAGAAAATTACGAAAAAATTAAAAGAGGGTAAATGGATTTCTCTCTAATTTTTTTTTTTTTTTTTCAATTTTCTCAGCATTCGCACAGTTTCTAAGCAAATTTTTAAATAATTTTACGTTTGCAGAGTGCGAATGCTTTCTTAAAATGAGTTTCCTTTTAGGTGCTAAGGCTAACAAAAAATAAGCGAAACTTCTTAATATGATTTGCATGTGCCTATGTATGTGACATCAGTATCCGGCACGTAACAATATATGAGCAACCATGGGTGACAGCTGCTAGGTGCCCTGACATTGTTTCTATAGTTGCAAAGTTAAATTGCTAAACTGAGAAATAACCACGAATTTCCAATGCAGACACAATCGATCATATATCCACCACAAAATAGGTGCAAAATCAAAATGAAAAAGTTCCCTTTATTTGTTACCTTAAAATCGGAAACAGCCAAAACCGCATTTGATTTCCTATTTCAACAAATCCTATGAGTAAATACGACACGAACAAAGCAACTCAACCCGTAAAGCTCTTGCCAGGAATTGCAATCCAATGATACAGTTTCTGTGTACCACCTCTTTCACCCACAGGTAATAACACTGGGCGCTACAATCACCAGCATCAAAGTTCCCGATGCTGGAGGAGCTGTCGACGATGTTGTCCTTGGTTTCGACGAAACTGCAGGTAAGTTTCAAACACACGCATATCGCCATCTCTGCTCTCATTGCCTATTGTTGTAGGTTATACAAATCCCAAAATGAACCCTTATCTTGGAGCTACTGTCGGACGAGTTGCCAACCGCATTGGTAATGGACGTTTCTTGCTTAATGGCAAGGAGATAAAGGTCAGCAAGAACTATATGGACAGGCATACTCTGCATGGGGGCTTCATTGGGTTCAACAGCTTCCACTGGACGGTCTCGGAGCTAATGCATGGTAACTGTTCGTTGAAATTGCAACATGTTTCGCCCGATGGACATGAAGGATTTCCGGGAGAGGTTACGACCACTGTATTCTTTCAGCTTACGGCTGACAATTGTTTCCATGTGCGTTTTAATGCTACCACTACAAAGCCCACTCCGGTCAACCTGACCAATCATTCGTACTTCAATTTGGCCGGTCACGTAAGTGGAAACTGCGACTAATGGCGTTTTATACTCACCGGCTATACTGTGTACTCTTTCGCGTGTGTATACCTGATAGGGATCTGGAAAGGATGCCATATACGAGCACAGCGTGTACATTAAAGCGGATAAAATAACTGCTACGGATGATGATTCCATACCAACCGGTGACTTTCAGGAAGTTCAGGGTACTCCATATGATTTTAGAAAACTGTCTGATCTTGGTCAACACATGGGGCAGACAAAGGAGCAAGGATTCGATGACAATTTCTGTGTCAACCTGGATAACAATGGTATCACCATGATTGCAAAGTAAGTGTGAGGGTTTGGATGTGTTTAGGTAAAGTTCAGCTACAAGTTGTTGGGTTTTTTTTTGTTTTGTTGTTGCGGGTGCTTGTAGGGCAGTTCACCCGAAGTCTGGACGTTGGATGGAGGTGGCTTCCGATCAGCCTGGCGTACAGTTTTACACGGGCAATTCTCTACCAAGTGCTGCGAAGAAGGTATGCTATTTTCTTTAATTTTGTGGTGAGTATTAGGGGTGGGGAAAATACTCCCTCTTCATTCAAAACTGTAATTAATGAAGTTCGTGGAACTGCTACCAAATCGGCTGAAGTCCTCGAAGTCCCGATATATTTACAACTTACATGTTTACCTACACATCAAAACCACTAAGGAAAGAAGACCGGAATGGTCGATCTTGCAGCCCAGGCGCACTGAAGTGAAGAAGCAATTTTATTAAAAATTACCCTCATCGCGGTCGAGGCTTAATAGAGCTGAGCTGTTACGCGCAATTGGTAGTCACATCATCTCTAAGTCTCTTACCCATATTCACTCTTGTCGATTTGCGTAACCCTTCCTCTGTTTACTGTTGAAGGACTCTTAAGCAGCGATAATCTGTACCAAACGGCTATTCTATTAAGACCTGTTGTCTCTAGTTCGTGCAGTGTGTGACACCAGTGACTCAGTGAGCCATCGAGGCAACAACGATAGACCATACTACAGCAAAACCCCTGCACGACCGATTAGGTGAAGATGGCAAAAATCGAAATCGTCCTCACACACTGAACTAGGTCAACCATACCCGTCAGAATAAAAATTCCTTTGACCTTTCCCAGCATGCTTCACTTAATGTTGGTATTAAATTAAATGCCAATTTTGACGATTGCTTATGTGCTCAACTCGTTCGCCATCCTTTTTGTCTATCCCAACATCATCCTGCATCACGTGCGCCCACGTTGATTTCACAATGTAGTTGGAAGTTTTCAAAATACCTCATAAATACATAATAAACAGTTAATTAACCAGACCCAATAACAGCGACCCCATACGACGCATTAATGCTTTTTCGAAATCTCTTTTCCGATCACGGTTGTTGCTGTGATTTTATAGCCACTTTGTCGTACCAAAAATTGCCGCCATCGACATTTTTTCCTATCCAAAAATTCGAAATCGAATCTCGTAAATATTTATTAAAATCACACGCATTCAATTTTATTCCCGTTACGTCCTGATGTAAAATTGTTTGGCTTTCTTTTGCAGGAGAGCCCTATAGTTGGAAAAGGTGGTGCCAATTACGTGAGACAGGGAGCGTTCTGCTTCGAGACACAAGGCTATCCGGACGCTGTTAATCATGTGAGTTGGAATTGAGTTTAGTTTTGTTTGTACTGTTTTAATGAATTGTTAATATTTCAGTCAAATTTTCCATCGACTATTTTGAGTCCGGGCGAGACGTATGAGCATAATGTGATCTACAAGTTTGGAGCTATTGCACCACAGTAATTTATACAATGATTGGAACGTGAAATTTGTTCTCAATATGCATTTTATCCTATATATTTAATATTCATGTTCAAAAAAAAAAAAAAACTGTTGGTTCTGTATTGTGTTTAGTATTGAAAATTCATTTAAAGGTATGCAGATCGGTTCAGAAGTTAAGCCATTTTCTTATTTCTATTCTCCAAATTTCGTTTATATTTCCACAAAAGTAAAAGAAAAATGTCGGAGATATAAGTCCATTGTCAAATTTTAAGGTTTTGGCCAAAAAAGCCTTTTTTTATTAATAACGTAAAACCGAATATCAATGACCAAAGAGTAGAGCCTATTGGAGTGATTTTAAACATTTTCATGTATCTGTAACTTCTTACCAGCCGAGATCTTAAAACAATAAAAATATAAAACAAACAATTGTTAAGACCTTATGTTTCTTTAGTATTCATTATTTTAGATAAAATAAAAAGAGCTTTTTTCGTTAAAAAATGTTGTATAATGACCAACCGACTGTGGTGAAGATGTTAATTAGAATTAGGTAGGTACTTGTAAAAAAAACGGTACTTACATTCAAGTAGCCATGGTTATGTAACAGCATGGATTTAATAAAGTTAGAGTTTCAAAAGTGACATCCTGTCAATTTTCCTAATTTGTTAGTAGGCATTTACAATTTATTCATTTCCGACTTTCTAAAATTTATTATGTTATTATAACTCGACAGTATCAGATTCTATGATTTTTTTTTTGGCACAAAACGAACATTATGCGCTATAGATACTAATACTAATATCAGCAGCTATTTCCGTCACTCCCCGTAGAACGTGATATTGAATTTACACCTTAAAAATTAGATAAAACAATGTGTTGCGTCGTTCAGAGGATCCTAGGCCCAGGACGAATCCCACCTCTTGTAATATTATATATTAGATACGATGTACTAATAATAGCCAACATTTTCTGTACTGTATTGTGTGCTTTAGACCACACGACTGAAGTAAAACTTCTTTAGCTTCATCTATATATACATGTTTAGTTTATACATATTAATATATAAATTTTCTTCAATACTTTTCTGGCTATGAGAGGAAGAGAGCAAGAAAATGGGCGCGCGCACTGCTCTGTCCTGCTCCTACAGTGTGATACACACAATAGGCCACGGTTGCCACATGCAAAAAAACTCAAATTATTTTTTTATTTTGATTTTGATTGCTTGTTTAAACAAAAAAAAACAAACATTTATAAAACATAAGGCTTTTCAATTCAATAAGGAACGTAGTAGGAACTTTGTCATTCTTTAAACAATTTATTAAACAACGTCAACAACATTCTGCACAAAATTACCAGCTGCTACAAGACATGGGGATCATCTACCTTTTTTCTTATAACAAACCCTTAACAAATTAGAGTTTCATGTCTGTATAACCTATCCATATATCAATATAGTTATAAACAGGAACAGAAACTATTTCGAAGTTCACCATCTGTCAAAAGAAGAAAATGAGTGCATTCTGCAATTGGATGGTGATGAAGCATTTGCAAATAATGCAATGCGTTTACTCAGAAGCAGTAAGTGAGCATTTAAATGAGGTGATATCGAGTTCGCATTCTCAAAAATTTACCATAACTAGATAAAAATTACCAAATTAGCAATAATCAAAAAGCAAAAAAAAATACCAAGTTTGGTAAAAAATAACCAAAGTGGCAACCTTGCAATAGGAGTGCACTATGTCTTAGATATATGAAACGTAACTGGCTATAAGAGAATGAAAAGAAACTGTGTGCCCGCACCTGTCTCTGTTGCTCCTACAGTGTGATACAAACAATAGGCCTGCACTGCAGTGATACCAGACTTTAGAGGCAGGTTATTCCACGGTTATACTCAAAATATCCCTTTTATGTTTACAAAATAAGTAAATTTATTATTTGAAAAAAATACTCGTGATTCATTCACAAACACATCATATGTCATTTTATGAAACAGTTTAGGGAAATAAAAAAAAGAAAATGAAAGCATTTAGATATTTTGAATGCCTTTTTTCTAAACATGAAAACATTTAATTTGATCGTAGGTTGAATAATTTTTGTATTCTTAATGAAATAAGCAATTTGGAACAAAATTTGACCAAAAAGTAAAATCCCTTTCTTGTTGTACTATGAGGTCTATCTATCCCTTTGTCCCTATTAGCTTATTATTAGTGAGAAAATTCTGCAAAAAGAGATAAATCCCCCGATCTGGTATCACTGCTGCACTGTATGCTGTGTCTAAGATAACGAAACGTAACTGGCTGAGAGAAAGAGAGAACAAAAATGTCTCATTTGATGCAGTAGCGAAAGCGAAATAAGTCTGGGAGCTACTTTCAACACATATTTTTAAAAACCAAAATTCGTAGGTTGGTAGACGTACCTATATTAGCACCAACCCACGGTTTAACAAAGAGCTCACATAAATTATTTTATTCTGATGAAAATCCCGTCATTAATAATTGCTAATAAACGAACGGCTTTAACAGTGAAAACTCCGCAACACCAGTCGCGACCACAGTGGCAAAAGGGAAGCAAACTTCGGCTGAGCTATTATAAATAGGTTCTTGTGTCAGTATGTATGTATAGCAAGGGGTTAGTAAAAGTGACAACGCTTCCACCATGATTTCGCGGCGAAAGTATTTGATTAGGGTAGGTTTGCCATGGTACTTTTTTTTTGTTGGGACTATAATCAGACCTTGTGGTAATGATATCAATCAATTAATTAATTAATTCAACTAGATCAGTAGGGGTAACGAGAACATTATCTCACTAATGGCGTTGGAAACTGTCACATAGATATTTGTACGGAATAATGGGTACGAAGTCATTGCTGTTTTAATAATTAAACTTTTAAAGACTTCCCTAAAATTTTTGCATATAATATCCAATTGAAAGTATTGAATATATTGGGCTTTACAAATAATCATTACTCGCATTTTCTAACTCACAATGGCGAAATTCTCCAAACAAAATTTCATATTGTGAACTACAAAATTAGATTTGATTATTACTGAGTAGGTAAACCAATCTCAAGCTTTGAGGACTAGGGGCCTTTGACAGCCATTCGCGTGAGATTGCGTGGAATTAATAATCATTTTAAAGGCCACGTTACATTTGATACGAATTTGCAAATATTGTGAAATTTTCAATAAAATATTGTGACCTTAAAATTATTTAACGTCAATGTAAGAAATGATTCTTAGTGACGACAATGGGAAGGATTTGCAATTTTAGTGGGGAATCCGAACACGAACGTTTGAATTGCAAAACGTTCTAATAATAAATACGGCATATACCAGAAACGGACACACTACTCATTTTAAAATTCATTAAGGTATTTGGGCCTTATGAGGTGCTAAGCTAAAGATTAAGTCAGAGAAACTATAGTTTCTATAAAAATTATACTGTGAAGAGACTCAAAATCACAAACCTCTGCAAGGTATTAGCAGTGGCGCAGGCAGTTGCAGCCAACTCTCTCTCTCTCTCTCTCTGATTGTTTATAATCCAATACCCGTTTTTATCATTTCGCTTTTAAGGTCCCAATTGATAAATATAAATATTCATAAAAATATAGCTATTGTGACTTACTACTGTGACCTACTGTTTACTGCGCATATTTATGATTTAACTAGCAGTGCGTTTGGTTTTCTAACTCTAGTTAGTCACGTCTCGTACATATACCATTCCCGTTGTGACCGCACCATAGCATCGGACGCACTGGTATTTAATTCATGTTGCTTATAGTCAAAGCTAATATTAAAACTGTTTCCTTGTCAGGAAGAAAGCATTGCACTTAATGACGCTTGAGCATGTACACAGTAACCAGCGACAAGATATTTTCTGCATCTCTTTTCCATTGCCTGTTTCAACTTAACTTACTCACCTAAATGTCGTATTATCTTATGTGTTACCATTCTATCTAACCTTGCAATATCTTCTTTTTGCTTGTCACATCACAACTGCACTGTAATCGTTGAGGGGGAAAAAGTGGCATATTCTTTTTTCAAAAATTGCGCAGTATATACGTAATTATTAATTGTTGTTTACCTCAAATCGTATAAACTTACAATATCAATAATCATTTTCTATCATTTAGATTAAATTTATTATAGGTAGGTCACAGTGGCTGATTTAATATAGAAAATGTTGCTATTTTGACTTCGTAATTGTACACTAAAAATTATTGTTAAGTTCCTTTGTTAAAAAAAAATGCACATCATAGAGCTACTTGGGTTCATGCTGAACCGTCACATCTGCACTAAGTTCCTTGGTAAATATTGTGTAAAATAAGTTTATTTTGACAGTTCAATAATTGAAACAGATATCTTTCCATTAGAAAGCCGAGTAACCAGCTGAACTCGGCCATGAATTCAAATATATACCTACATTAAACGATTTGCCGATACCACCGCAAAGTCCAAAGTACCGAAACACCAGGAATCGCGGATTACCCCAAAATCGGGCCCTATGGACGAAAATTCACGAAATTTCACGAATATAGCGAAAAATTGCAAAACCGAGATTTGCCAAACTGACGCGATAATAAATAAAATATCAATCGGACTGACTTAAGGCAGTTGAGATTGATTGTTTTTCTTCACTTTGGCTGAGATATGACGTTTGATTTGATCCGCACAAGAAAAACAATCGAAAATGGACCGTTTTTTAAGAATTCCTACCTCCGTCGGTCTAGGAGTTGGAGTCTTAAGAGGTAAAACCCGGGGCGTCCGGTAAAAGTAAAAACCCAAACAAAATCAAAAAAAAACTCCGGATTAACTAACGTAACTTTTCCGAAATTCACGGGAAAAATCGTGAAAATCCTGATGTATCGGCGTATCGTATATTTATTTGAAAATTTTTTTATAAGTAGATTCGTAACAAAATCATTTTAATATCACTGCATATTTATAGGATGACCAGCAACCGTATTCTTAAACCACATGTTGTTAAAAATAGTTTGCAATGACTTATCCGAGATACAAACAAATTAAATTGGCTCAGTGGCTCTAAAACTGTCACTATTGAAATTGCATACACCTAGGATGTTCAAGTTAATCTTAGAACCACCTCCGGAAATATTTGTGCATAGGCTTACTAATTTAAATTTCCCTGTATACGATAAGTTCCAGTGACTCCCAAAACGGTTTTACCAATAATCTTCCCCTTTTTTTGTTGCTGTTCATCCGATAAATATGCAATGCTATCAAAACAATTTTTGTACGAATCTCAACCACGTATAGGAAAAAATAGCAAATAAATGCCGTATTCGCCAGAATTTTCACGATTTTCGTAGTGAATTGATTTTCGGAAACGTTACGTAAATCCGGAGTTTTTCTTTGTTTTTTTGTGGGTTTTTATTTTTATCGGATGCCCCGGGTTTTACCTCTTTGATCCATGCAAATATTAAGACTCCGACTCCTATACCGACGGAGGTAGGAATTCTTAAAAAATGGTCCCTTTTCGATTGTTTTTCTTGTGCCGCTCAAATCACACGTCATATATCAGCTAAAGTGAAGTAAAACAATCAATCTGAACTCCCTTAAGTCAGTCTGATTGATATTTTATTTATTTTCGCGTCAGTTTTGCGATTCCTGGCGTTCCGGAATTTGCGGTGAATGTATCGGCTATAAGCGTATAACAAGCGCAGGCAATTGCCAGGTCTCGCCTCTAATGGTAAAACAAGAAATAAATGCGGTAAATAAGATTCCTTAAGTGGCAGAACTCAGAACCCTAATTAAGTTCAATTATTCAATCTTCAAAATAATTCAGTGCTAAAGTTAAAAGCTCCACTTCAGAATGCCATAAGGGCATCTGTTCTGTTCTTTTAACACCTACCTCAGTGAATTAAAATACAAAGCTAAGTAGTAAACAATATTGTTCAAAAATCAGTTCGAAGTCACAGTCATGCCGTTCAATTTGCTATATTTTATTATGTGCGTCATCTTTTACTTTAATTCAGCGTTGTCCTAGTTCCAGCTCGCTAAAAGTGAATGGCGCTGAAAATAGTATTCTTAAATCTATAGAAATGTCATGAATATATCTACATCACCAAAACGTCAAGCTGTCAAATCACTTCTAAATACATACTTATGACAAATATATAGTATGAGCCTCGAAAGTGTGCAAAAGTGTGGTTGTTGCTGGTTTAAATTGAGTAAGCAAAGCTTAGAAATATGTGCAACACCATACACCAATATTGTAAAGAACAATTTGATGAATTTTGTGACAAGTCTAGCATAAGTTAAGAAGATACAGAACAAGGACGCCTAGTTTGAAAAGAACCAAAAGGTAGACAAAGCCTATTTCCTAATAGTGTAATATTGGAATTTGTGCGGGCTATTGAATAAATGCATACATGCATACATTTAGACTCTAAAAGGATTGTTATCCTATTATCACGTTATTTGAGCTCTATTCCAATTTACATATCGTCATTTACTTTAGTTTATTGCGTTGCTTTGGAGGTGATGAATCTTCTCACTTTGGACATATTTAAATTAGCCACTTTGGAATTTTTTGCCAAATGCAGAGGCGGCCGCATATTACTCTGTAAGCCGCCATCCACAAGGACTTCTGTCGATAATCTTCGCGAACAATCTTACCGAATAGCCTTATCAATCGACTATATCAATTACGATCGATCCCATGATTATGACCTACTTAATCAGCAGTGGAAATCGAAATTATACAGATGATCTTGATCAATTTCAAAATAATTGCGAGGAAAACCAAGTTCACGTTCAACCCCATCAGAACCGGAAATAGCTGTAGACTGCACAAAAGCCGCTTATACCTCCCACCACCAACAAATGGTATATAATTCAATTCAATTGCATTCGTGACTGGGGGCGAGGGCTTCAAATCATTGTACTGACGAGAGTCTCCCGTCAACCCTTACTTGATGTACAGCAGAATAAATATTCAAGCTCAATGAGTTCATCTCATTGTAGCCTGTACTTACCGCACACCGCAAACCGGCAAGCATCCAATGATTGACCACAGAATAACGAACATCTTGCGGGACAAAAGCTTACTCAATCTTCAGCCCAATCACATCCCCTTTGTCTGTCAGCGTCTTTCTATCCCAATTAGACAGTTTCATTCATTTTATCTTTATCCACTTGAGTGCGAGTTTCAAGTATTTTGTCGGTTATCCGCCCGCGTGCCGCCGCCGACCGTTGTTCCATTTCTAGTGTCGTAGTTTACAGTACTATGATCTTCAATGAATGCCGGGCTATACGATGTCTCCATATCGGCTGATCTCTGCAGCAGAACTTACTACAAAAGGGGGCTTGGTCATTCGATTTTATCATAAAAATACGAGTCTATGCAGTATTGCTTACATTTCCTTTAACCTTTGTTGGGTAATCGGTCAACAAAAACAAGAGCAGCAATCAAATAAGGAAAATTAAATATTATTCATTTCAGATGGAATGCATGTTTGTATTTCTTCTGCTCTCCCTCTTTTTTTTTGTAGGATTTTTTGAGACTTTATGACAGCATAGAGATAGCAATAGCAATAGCAGTCATTAGAATGGGCTCGGTGGTGGTAAGCTGAATTGTTATTCGAGTCACGACGATATGCGCCAACTGAACGGTCGTTTGGTTGGGTAGGTGCGACTGCGACTAAGAATGGTATCGTTATTAGCCGTGTTATTGCGTAGTATGTGGTAATTGAAAAATATATTTCTAATGGCGGGTATAGTGGGTATAGTTGAAGCGGTGCTATGTGATGATTGAAACGTTTGCATCTGTACATAGGTGTACACAGTGAAAGAAGTCACGTAGAAGTTATTTGCTGAATAGTATTTGGCTGAGGCTTAAACATAACTATATGGATACGCATTAATTGCCTTTAATTGTATTTAAAGGTATACGTTTGATGGCGGGCCACCTTGAGTGGTCATTGCTTTTGGTGGTAGGTATCAGGGTTTTAAGAGGGCTTCACATAAATATTAATTCATTTCTTTGGTACTTGAAATGTTTTAAACAATGAAATTTAAATATTTCCAGTTAAAATACAAAAAAATGTAAAAGAAGCTTATTTCAGTCAGTACAATCTCAAAGAACAAAATGTGCAGTAACTTGCTCTTTTATCCATACCAGAGCATGGTTGTACCTCCTACATCTTCATTTATGAAAGGACCCGGTTTGCATGGTGTTTTTGAAAGTACTTTCCACAGCCCAGCTGCTAGAGAGGTGTTATTATCAATACTCTGATAAAAGATCTACGAAGCGTTTTCCTTACATCTGTTTTGACCAGAGTCAGCTCTCCTTGTAGATTTCCCAGCACGCTTACTTTTTTTTTACTTTTACTTCTACAACGTTGTTAAGCTCATTTTTCCACGAGTTTCCATAAAAACTGTGTTAAAAACAAATATAATCGTGGGAATTCAATCAGTGAATCTCAGGATAAAGAATTCCGCACACTCGATTGTAATCCCTTGCCAGAACCCAAAAAAAAGAAACAGTACAGAGTTTGCAAATATAAAAATATAAATCTAATATAAATTTTGGGAAAAACATTCTTCTCGCATAAGGTCATGCAAAAGGTCTTTCAAATTATCTTTAAAACTATCCCCAAGGTCTTATGAAACAAACTTAAACTTATTTAGGTAAAGGATTGCAATTCTCCTACATCACTACGTCACCACGTCCATTATTCATCTACGCGTTATCATTTATCAACAAAAACTGCGAACTCGTGACATATTATGACCTACGATAGCCACTACCCCTAGAACTCTTAAGCACGCATACCCCATACACCTGTATTTAGGTCAATTGGATTAGTAACCACTTCTAGAACAATTCGTCATAAAGCCATTTGGTAATTCAGCGCACTTACTACCGCCCGATTAAACTGCGACGTAGGAACTTTTAATAACCAACATTACGAGCTCATAGTTCATTTCGCATAAAAGAAAAGTTTTAATTGAATTCCAAACACCTTACCCCGTACACCGGACTGCGGTCAATTAAGATGAAAATACGCCACTGCCGAAAGGTTTCGTAAGAGTGGTTTGGTAAGTAAAAACCAATATCGAACAACCATACAGGTTAAGTCGGTACAACAATCCTATTTACCGCAATGAGTATTGCCGGGAAAGTTCGCCTGTCTGGATGTTGGTAACATGTAGAGAGATGCGCGTGCCAGGGCCAATTATGAATTCCAATCAGCAACCTCACATCCTCCGGGGGGTTGCTATATCTTACTTTATTATCATGTCATTGTGTATTTTCGCTTTCTTGGTGTGATTTCCATCGACCAAATAGTAGAGGTGACAGTGTGACATTTCAATTTAAAATCCATGTCACTGCTAAATTGTACGAATTCACAACGGTGAAATTTTCCATATAAAATTACCCATTCTGACCGACAAAATTATCCTGCTCGCGCTAAATTTTAGCGTTCCTAGTCTCCACTTCATTTCTCCACACCAAAGATAAATGCTCGCTAAATTATTAAACATCATACAGATGGGACAAAAACCATTTGTTCATGACAGTAAACGTTATTTTAATTATTCGCGTACATACAATTTTCCAATTTGAAACTTTAAAGACAATGCATTGTTTGAATCGTTCCAAAACAATAGATATAAGCAAAATTGAAGAAGATATTATCATTGTTACAGCAGCTCAAATAATTTCTATAGTAGCAAGCAGACGACGACACGTTCCTTCGCGTCGGGTAAATCCCTATTTGCATTGGAATTTTTCTGCAATTTCCATATCGCTGATCGTTCCTCCATAGGCCCTGCAATTGCTTTTTTTATCGCACGAAACGGAATTTTTGGTTTTGCGTACACTTTTATTTATCGCACAAATGTTTTCTGTGGTTTCCTCTAAAACAATTTTAAAGTAAACACAACACAAATTGTTTCCTCGGCTTTTTATGTCAAAATTTATCTTCGATTTAATGTACCGGACATTTATTTCGCGAGCTTAATGAGTGGAGACTTGTCATCGGCCCATCTATAGGAAGTTAAGAATTTAGCTAGCGAACAGGATAATGCTTTGCTAAATTGCCTCGCTAAATTGTATCTTTGTAGACATTTTTGTATGGGAGATAAAATTTAGCGCGAGCAAGATACTTAGCTTTATGGTTAAAAATGATAATTACCTATATCGTTTTCCATTGGGACAGAACAGTCACTTTTAAAAAAGTCAGAACAATTTTGCGAATCTCGATTTCTTAGCAAAATTTACACCTACTTCCACTAACACCAAAACATTTGTCAAACTTTGATTTTAGATGACGAGTCTGTGGAAAATGGAAAAAAAAAAATTCATTTGGCCGCTGCAATTGATATCAACATAAATAAATTCAGTTTTATAAAGACAAAATACAATTTAAGAACAGCTGACTTTTAAATAACGCTAACACAAATGCAAAAACACAACGATCTCATTTCATATTCAATTGGGCACGAACAATCTGAAATCTGAAAATCCCAATGGAAAACGACATTAGTAAGGCACATTGACATTTGTCAGAGAAAGTCATTCACAATTAAAATTGCGGCCGTTATTAGAAGGAAATTCATCATTTCGCGTGTTACGTGTTTTTTTGTGTTAATAATCGACCAACAAGTTACAATTACAATTTGAATGTGGTTCTCAAATTTGTAGCACGATATTGGGCCGGTAGCAGACGTGCTTTTGCTACAGGCCATTCAGCCAAAGACATTGATGCCGAACGTGAAAGTATGTTCGAGATTGCAACCATAACAACTCGTCATCCTGTGCAGGAAATAAAACTAAAATGAAGCACATTTGGTTTCTAAAATTATAAAGTCAAATGGGTTTACTTACTATTAATTATTTTAATCCTTTTCACTAAATATTTTGTATAATATGCAATTTTGTATGGAAAATTTCGTCACTCACAATTTCGGACATTATTAGTATCGCGTATTACAAACTTTTTTACCTTCACTATTGTAGGCCACAATGTGTAATTTTATATTAAAAATCTCGCCATTGTGAGTACGTTAAATCTAGCTTGGTAACTAAAAATAGTGCCATCTTAATACACTTCTCACAACATGTTAAGGACACCTTTTTGAATATATGATTTATATTTTTTTAATTACTTATACCAACGTTCGTCGAAGATGGACATCATTACACATAGGAAATTAATTTAACCATCTTTGATAATCTCGAACAGAAGATAATTAATAGAATATTTTATATCTTCATTGTATAGAGGTGTCAGCTTCTGTTCGAGACGACATTGACGGGGGATAGATTGTTTTTATTGCCCTACGCACGCAGCAACAAGGCTCTTTTTAGTATGTCGGGTTTAGTAACCTATCTTCAAATCGAAGGAATTGGGATCTACAAAAATGCAAATGTAATGTCAGGATTAACATAACCTCATTCCGTAAAAACATAAGTAAAAGGCAGTTTGTAGTTCTCTTGTTTATACATGGACAGCAATCGTTTAAGAATATTTATTGGTGTTAAATGAAATGAAACCAGCCTTAATGTTTTCATCGCGGAAAAACGCGTCAAAAAATTCTCTAAAAAACGCGTCAAAAACGCTTTACTTATCTGCACGTTTCGAAAAACGCGTTTTTTCGAGCTTTTTTCACGTGTTTTTTTTGACGCGGTTTTTTCGCGGGTTTTTTGACGCTTTTTATAAGCCGCGTTTTTTCGCGCGTTTTTTGACGCGTTCTTTCGTGCATTTTTAGACACGTTTTTTCGCGCGTTTTTGGACGCATTTTAAATTCATCTAAAACAACAGTAATGCACATACGCGCCCCATCCAAACGAGCGTAAACTGTCCAATTCTACCACCGAAACTACTGCTCTCTACTATCAGCCAATAACGTACCAATTGAAGTAGTCGGAAGCATAAAATATATTGGAGTTACCATCGACGAGCATTTCCTATGGCGTGAGCATGTAAATGTCCTGCGTTTTTTTCGACCGATGCTTGGTTGGTAACACCTTAAAAGATAGGATAGGTTTGGAGGCGCTGTTGTCAAGACAAATATTTTTTTTTATTCTTTCAACTTAATTTTTGAAGTGAATGCTATGGTCACACTAAAGCTGGGAGTGAACTGGTTAATGTGTTACAAAAATGATGATCTGGCAAGGCAACGGGAGTGAATTCTGACAAATTTTATTTCATAAATTAATTCAGTTTCAACCAGGTAATAAATATGAGACTGTGAAATTCATTTAAATTTTTTTTAACACAAATAGATCAGTGATCATAAAGATGAAAATGGTATGTTTTTGAATAAGAAATCCGTATGAAATATCATCAACATTTAATTAACTTAAAATTTGAATGCCTAGCAAAGTGGCGGTCCGCTTGTATATTATATTTTCGAACAATAACCTCCAAAGCAACTATACCTTGGCTCATGTTTGTTAGCACCCATATCTGCCAGGCAGCTGTTCAAAATCGATAGAATGTAATCCGTCACACATTTAGTATTTAAGACCTTTTTTGGAATTTTCACTTATCACTTTCGTTGCTGTTGTAACTAATTGATGTGAAGCGTCCCTGTGTTTTGGCCTGTCCTTTGCAGCATTACTCAAGATAAGTCGTAAAGTTTTCGCATATCAGGTATGTATATTAGAAAGATCCCACCGAACTCAAATAAAACGAATTGTTTTGAAAAGCTAAGCCTAGGTACCTTTGCGGACCTGCTGCGCCAACTATTTATTTATTTTTAACATTTGACAGGTTTGAGCTTTTTTTCGTTCATACAAGTCCTAATTGTGGAGCGAGTGGGTAACATATTCCAGTAACACAGACCTAAATTATTTATTTAAATTTTTATGCAGACAAACTACATAATCTGAACCCATTATTAAAGTTCTCATGACATGCTTCTAATCGAATTGCAGCAAAGAGTCATCAAAACTCTACAAATGCAACGCATATCGTGAATATATACTCGTATGTCACTCTTACTGCTGAATAGTCGTAATGTAAATCTATTGTAATCCACGTTGATAATATGCACTTAAAAGATTTACAACCCGGGGTAAACCTGCGGTTTCTATTATAGTCTATAGTCCTGCACTAAGGGTGCAAACTGCATGTGAGCTGCGTGATGTTTTCACGTGATCTGAATAACGTATAGGAAAAGTTACGTATCAGTTAAATAGTTGATAATGATGAAATGCAAATTTTGCCAGTGAAGGATAACAATGTATGGCGCAGTGGTAAGTTTGTACATCTAGTTCCAGGTTTATTACTTGGACAGTCCAAACTGCCCCAGATGGTTATTTTTGATTGCCAACTTC
Source organism: Cheilosia vulpina (assembly GCA_916610125.1). NCBI lineage: Eukaryota > Metazoa > Arthropoda > Insecta > Diptera > Syrphidae > Cheilosia > Cheilosia vulpina. The sequence goes on from OU744277.1 coordinate 57,858,801, forward strand.
TAGCGAATGTCTAACATGCACCAACGAAAGTTATCAGCGGAATATGTTACAGAAGTAGGTATCCAATACCACAATGCCTCATATGGCCAACCAACATACCCAATTCATCGCAGCAAATACCTGTATTTGTTTATTTAAGCAATTTTTATTTAACTTAAGTAGACAACTGCCTCTAGCTGTTAACTTCAAATCAAAAGCACTATCTTTCGAGAGGTATTCCTCTGGAATGGATTGATATAAATGTCATCATTCGGAAAATAAGTTGACCAGATTAATATATTCAACACGTATAGCTGTTCCTTTTTTGCTTGATACTCCTTAAAGCAGAAGCAGTGCCATATTACGAATATGCATTCCCGATTTGAAAGGGTAAATATTCTCCACTTTCCCATATGCACCTCGAAAAAGTCCCCAAAACTTAAACTTTTCGATTTATCGTTCTTCATTGCTTCGGCTAAAATAGAACTTATACGCCCTGCCCTGGGTATACACAAGTTCAAGGAATGAATTAAATACTACGTGGCATTTTATTGCTTCAAAGACATTAAACTATACTTTTACTATTTCCCTGCTATTTCGATCCAACAGCTGAGCGTAAGTGCTTGCGTGTCTGTTTTTCACAATGCGATCATAATTTCCATTCAATATGACGTCCCAGCTGGTCAGATACGATAATTAATAATTTCTGTCACTAGTTGACGCAGCTTCCTTTGCATACACTTCTTCTTGAATTTTTGTAGAACGGACTGCACATCTAATCGATTTTAACTAATTAAAGCCAAAAGTGTGTTTTTATTTGCATGTACGTTTTTACATTCATACATCTGATTGACATGCAATATAAAAATAAACTCATCTCGGAGAGTATATTGAGTGTTTCATCTGTTAGATGTACACAAGACCGCCAATAGTTTTCGAAGCTGCGGAAATAGAAACTATTTTAAGTATATGATTCTGCGACACAGCTGACGTACATTGTGGTTCAAATAGTATGTATGGAGACGTTTTGGCTGCGGTTATAAGCTTTGACAAATGTGCACTCAAAATGTTGACTTTTGTTAATGGTGGCAATATAGGGAAGTACACTATCGTTGTTAATAATCAAAATTGGAGGATTTGAATTGGTTTTCGTAGTCATAACAATAATTTACACAGTTGAAAAGACTAATTTTGGCTTGTGGTCGAAAATCGACCCTACCTTTTATAAGTATGTAACACTAAAAAACATACCACAATTTTCGATATTTATGTGGTTTTCTTTTTATAAACGAAAAAAGGACATCCAGAATAATACATCCATTTGTTTGCATTTTAATAAATAGTTACATCAAAAGTGGTTGTCAACACCTCGCCCCTGAATTAAGTTATAGGTACTTGCTTACGTTTAGGGGATGGCAAATTGCATTCCTTCCTTGAAAAGTAGGTTCTAATCCAAGGTGATAAAATATTTGAATTCGTTGCTATGGCAATATGGCGGTGACAAATTGAATTTCACCAAAAGGGTTTCATTTAACTGATAAGCATTTTGTATGAAGAATTGTAAACGTCATTTTACCAGCCTTAATGTCGATATATACCCAAATCTTTTTGTTTGTGCACATCTATGGTACAATACCTTTCGAATTATGTATATATATTAGTTTCATTCTACTCATTTCATTATAAATACTAAAGAAGTGTTCGGAAATTTTTGATGTTCACGTTTAATATAATGATAGTTAAACGACAATTTTGCTTGGCCTTTTTTTGTCGTTTTCTTTTTATCCTGGGGCGATATTTTCTTCGTGCTAAGGGCGAAAAGGTTGTTACTATATCCCACATCCTTCCGTGTTTCTGTCTTCGATTAAACAAGACCAAATATTTTATTAAACATTGAAAGAATTCATCTCTATGACTGCGTAGTCAGTTTTTGTCTAAAATTAAAAAAATGGTTACTACTCAAGCGGAATTTATAAATTGAAGGGATTTTAAACAGAATGCATAATCATTTAATCAACACACCTACTATGATCTTTTTGAACTTAATAGCAACCTCGGTTTTCCTATTCAATGTTGTATAACAATAAAGCCATGAGCTGTGAAAGATGTTGATTTGTATAATTTTTATGAAAACCACTCTAAGGTTTTGAAAAACAAATTATTATTTGACAACATAACTGGAGACTTGTTAAAAAAACTGCGTACATATATTCTCAGTTTTTCCCTAAAACGGATAACTCTTATTTCTATTAGCAAACGATAGTATGTACTTGCAAAAATTTGTTATTACGATAGATCGCTGAACACAAGCATGATTGTTCAAAACTTGATTCTTCGATTTTTCCCAATAAGTTAAACAGCAAATTTGTAAAAGTCTTGTACAAGACGGTTTTAACGGTATCTAAAATTTCAATTTCCGACCTTGTTAAAAAAAGCTTTTTTTATTATTAATTAGTCGACGCAAGATTTCCGTAAGGAGCATAGGTCTGGTTTCTCAAAACCATTCGGTTTGTGTGAGCTTTCCATTTTTAGGATAAATGGAAGGGATCTACAATTTTATACCATTTCAAACCGACCAATTGAATGAATCTCGGATGTTTGTCAGCCGTTCGCGATGTATGGTGCTGTGGAAAAAAAAAGCCTTAGATTGGAGTTTGGGTTTTTTTCTGTGTCGATCCTGGGACTTCTCGCTTATAGTCTAACACACTAATCACTGATTAAAAAATGATCTTCCTTGCGTTCAAAGTTCAAAAATCAACTATTGTACTTGATGCAAAGGAACGACAGTCTGCTCACGCATTTTAATTTTAAACTAGTATCGCTTGTGGTCGAAAATCTACCATTCCTTTTATAAGTATTTTATTTTCGTTATTTATGTTTTTTTTTTTACTAACCATAAGAGCGACATCTAGATATCGTAAAAATACGTAAATGAGCTGCTCCATTGGAAACAGGTTCTAATCTAAGATGATTAAAATTGAATGTCGCCAAAATCCTTTCAATTACCTGTTATGTATGGGGAATTCATAACTTAATTTTACCAGCCTTGATGGCGACATATACCCACGATATTTGCTTTGTGCACATCTATGGCACAGTACCTTTCGAATGATATAAGTTTTATTCTCCTCATTTCATAATAAATACTTAAAAAGTGTACCGAAACTTTTGATGTTTACGTATTAATATAATGATAAGATTTTACAAATTTAAGAGCTTAAAATATCTTTATTTTTTTACACATTGGCATATACATATCTGTATTTTCGTTTTACCCACTAAACGCTTACATTATGACTTAAAAAAAATACTTACTAGAACCTCCCGCTGGAAGAAATTTTCACTCAATGTTTAGTTGTTTATTTTCTAAAGAAAATTTTCTATACACTTTTGCAAAATATTAACAGAGGCTAAGTACTAAGTTTTCATTAGATATTTTTGGACTATCAAAGGTGCACCTCCTGGCGTGTACTATAAACAGCTCCTGTATTACTCTCGATTTGTTAAAATTCAAAATGGCATAGTGAACGTAGTGGCTCAGTGCTTACCATACCGGACTACAGAGCGAGGAAGGGTTCAACCTACCAACTTTTGAAGAAATGTAAGTCACGCCTCAGTTCAACTGTCCTGAGGATGCAGATCAACTCAGACTTTTGAATTGTCCCAAAAACTTAAGCTCACCAAACCTACTGATTTTGGGAAGCTGGTTGGGCTCTTATAGAGCTGTTGCGACCCCCAAAGGGGTCAAATCGCAGCTCCGAGGCGGCCAATTGACATCGCCAAGATGGCTGATAACACGATTTGGGAATTTGGTGTGCGCAAAAGATCGACTGTGGCATGGCAGGCCATCTTGCATGAACCGTCGTCTATATCTATGTCTTCAATTTCAGTAAGAAAAAAAGTCGGTTAACATGGCTCTGTAACTCCCACCGTTGACCAAAACGTTGCTCCCAGACTCATTTTCGAAGAAACATTGTCTAATAAATTGAGTCTCATACCCTCGGCTGCAGCAGCCACATTCCCGTCTGTGAGCACCGTACGACGACGGGGACCATGAGCGCTGTCCACTAGTATATCATTCCCACGAACTTTTTGCACAAACTTGCGTACAGTACGCGCGGTAGGTGCTTCATTTTGTCTAAAACTTTTTTAAAAAAAAAACCCACTGATTTGGGATACACAGCACTCACTTTTGAAATAAGTGTTCAATATTAACCAACGTTGTTCAAGCGTAAAGTTACTCATTTCGTTCCGCTGAGGTATGATACTGCCTTTCTGTCCAGATTTCGAGCGGGAATCAGCTGTCAGTGTCAAAATAACCTATGATTTAAAAAGGAACCACTAGATGGCCCACCCTTTATTAATCAGCTTAGATTAGAACCCATTTTCGAAGGAATGCAATTAACCTATCCATATAAGTAAGCAACTGTATAATTTTAATTCACTGTAATTATATCTGCGAGGCGTTGACCAACCACTTTCGTTTCTATGATGTTACTACATGGAAACAATCATTTTTCGACATACATTTTATTAAAATGTTAATCATGAATAAGACTTATTTTCATAGGTGCGTATTTTTCCGATACCTAGATGTCGCTTTTTCGTTTATAAAAAAACAACACAAATATTACCCACTTGTAAAATGAAGGGTCAATTTTCGATCGTCTTCTGCTGACTAGATTTCTCTGGATTTTGTTTTGTTTTTTTCACTAATTCACAACTTATTTTTCTAAATTGGATATCTTGCAAATTTCTATTAAAAACAATTGTTACATAAGGAGCTATTAAAATTTAATTTTTACAAATTTTGTCATATCTACTTAAAGTGGCAATTGTCTACTCTAAGACTATTGGATGTCAACAGAGTAGACAATTCAAGAGCTTTTGACGACTCAGTCAGCGTCAGAAGTAAAAATCCGATTATTAAACATTATTTATGTTCAACAAATGATCACTGTTGTTAAATATATTAAACTTCTGAAACTGAAAACTTCCACTCAAATCTACATCTTACATAGGTACAATGGCAGACCATATAGAAATTACTCTATAAATCAATCTGTTAAACTATTGTTTATGGCATGTAGTCTAAACAAGCTCTTTTCGCTAGCAGTTTCATATGTTTATGCGTAAATCTGTTCGCAATGTAATAGCTTCTTTGTGAGATTGAAATCCAGAAGAAAAGAACTCGCCAAAGCCAACAATGTCCTGCACACGTAGCCCAAATAAAAGTAATTGCTGCCCATATACTCTTTTTTGAATTTCCAAAAGACAGATAAATGAAGTGGAAGCATAATAATGATGACACATACAATATGGTGTCAGATGTGCTATCAATTTTAAGTGTTAGAAAGCGGGGCTTTTTATAACACCCCCATTTAATTGTCCGTAGCTGGTGAAAAGCTCCCGAATTGTTATATTAAACACCAGTGATCAGATTGACCACACAGAGGGATGTTGTAGTGACAAAATTATTGACACTACGATGTACGATGGCGCGTGCGGAACAACTGAACAGTCGCACTCGATTTTGTGGCATATAATTGTCGAAATATTTTCCTCCCACGCTGTTGTTAAATTTTAATCATCAACATAAAGGAAGTGATTGCCACAGCAAAACAAACAAATCAAGGTCAGCACTGGGGGTAGTAAATATATTTATTTTGGCTATACACATCGTGTTGGTGGTCACGTCATATTTGATTGTATTTCATGGGGACAGCCGCAAACAGTTTGACTTATTGATGGTTGGGCAGAGCAGGAATGGCATCAAGTTGGGAGTTCTGCGACACACTTCAGAGTGTGGACTTAAAATACCCAGCTGCCCTTTGTGACCTTGTTTCCGATTTGTCGGTTTTGTGTGTTACTTTACCTTGACAGCCTTTACCCAGTTCTACCCAGTTTAGAGAGGCAGATGAGATTTTATGTCTGCATACCACCACCTTTTTCCCAAACCAACAATTCCCCCTAAACAACGAGTAAAGAAATAAAGAGCCTGACATTATTAGGTACGTGGGTTACAATTAAAGTACCTTCACGTGCGCGTTTGCTCCATCGAAATACGAGTTGTTGTCTCTACTTTCAGATCTCATATGACTTCGTCATCTACTTGGAAACATTTTGTACATTTTGGAATGTTTTCAAGTTTCTACCTTGACGTTCTCATTGAAACACCCAGGTATCGACCTACATTTCAAAGCATTTTATTATGTTTCTTAACAAGAGCAATCAACAGGCTGATGTACGGCACCTTCTTCCTCCTACATTCGTCTGCATGCGTGCATTATTTCTATACCCACCATTATAGCCAAATAACGAAAATTTCACCACGCTATGGAGCATACTCGCGAAAGCTTTTCTCGTCCATTATAGCAACTTTATACTCATAGTAAACAAAATAATATAGAAAACCCTCGGCGACGTTAAAGTAAACGGCAACAAAACCACCCTCGCGCATAGCTCTTGGGGGATGAGGTTCACGGAAAAACAAATGTATCGCAACATTCAATTCAGTGTTCCTACCCAATTCACCCGCGCACAAGTCCTCCAATGCTTCAATAACACATAACGTACTCACCAGTTGACCGGAACAGTAGTCGTTGGCAGCCATTAGCATTCGTACGGAATAAATAAACCGCGCGCCGCAATTCAAATTTATCGTTGTACATTGTCGAGATCGAGATAAAATATTTTTTGTGAATTTGCAGTCGTTATTGTATTTTTGTCCTTATCCCTTCATTTCGCGCAATGCTTGGCCTAAAATGTGTGCGCGTCAGAAAGGGCAATCCCCGATGAAGACCCGAAAAGTGCGACGGGAAGAGTGTGTCCTAGGAGCATCATCTACTGAATACAAGAGATATGCTATTCCTACAAATTTAAAGTGAGCATGCAAGTGCAAGTGATGAAAACCCATACCAGTATATTTTTTTTTTTTTAAATAATTCCAAAGTGTCTACACAGTTCACAATTACGCAAACACACAAACAGTGTGGATTAATTAATTAAATTAAAAATTTCCTGTTTGAGCTGGAAAAACTGAGTAAAAAGATTCACATTTCACATACCCGAGAGTCAGAGATTGTGACGGAGATTTGTAATCTAGCGCTAACCTCATTTGGACAATCAACTTGAATATGTAAGTGTGGGACATTTATCCTGAACAAAGAAATCCTTTATCTGTGGTGGAACTTCTCCGAATTACCTAGTCTACATATTTTAGCGTAGCTTCGCGTATTTAATATTTTACATAATCATATGAAACAGCTGTTATGTCTATGACAAAGTACGGCAGGTCTTCGTCAAGTTCAAAGTCGCTGTGGAAATGGATGTACGATCCAGCGCCAGCGGTTGAAACAACCCATCAATAAGGTTCGGTTCGCTTTGGCTCATTTGGATGACACCTGTTGAATTTGAAATTTATTTGCTGCTGTAGAAATTATGTTGTTGAGATACCCATTCTACTCATTTCTGAATAGCGAACAACAAGCACATGATTATTCTGATCGCGGTCATCACTTAGCACCTGGCGAAAATTTCTTGCTACCAATTGAAGGTGGTAGATCGTGTCGGTGGACGGGTTGGTACTTCGTGTATAAATAAATTATGCATGTGGCTGTGTTTATTTTTTCTAAAGTTTAACAAACTTTTTTGGAAGTCTTGTTGTGTTGTTTTTCTTCTTTTTTTTTTGAGGGGAAACTTTTACAAACGGACAACTGCAGAGGTTATGATACGAAATATCGACAATGAGCAGATTATGTTTAGAAATTCAGTCACCGACCGAGTGAGTCTGTGAATTGATATGGCAAATAGTTAATAAGAAATTAGCAAGTGGGTAAGTGGCAAAAAATCAATAACTGGACAGCAGCGTGGGTTGTTTTCGATTGTTCCAGTCTGTTAGCTGCTCGGAACCGTTCATGTTGATGACGGGAAAACGTACATCTGTATCTTTTGTAGATCCATGGATTTATTTCGATCTATTTATGGGTGGTTTTTGGACAGATTTTGGGTCTGAGTTTCCAAAGTTATGATGCACTATTTACTAATTAGTTTTCCTTTTGAATTTCTTGAGTATTTGCAGAGTGATTTTAAGAAAATACTACCCTGCTTTCGTGCCGAAAAAGGTTTTCAATATACCTCCAATTAGCTGTCACTTTTTATGGTGTACTTTTCAAAAGATATTGCGAGAGACTAATGATCATTTTTAATATCCATAGCTAGATTTTACGTACTCTCTATTCGTAAGGCCTGATGATACCCAAGCTGGGAGCTTCATGCTGTTTATGAGAGTGGCTTGGAGATTGATCTCACTTCTAAAAAGATTTGAAATGAGCTACAGGACTAAAACGATTGGTACATAAGGCAGAGGATTTGAAATGCCGGCGGTTCCGTGATTAGATAGCTGCTTGGTTATGTTGAGTATAAAATCGAGCAAGCGCTCTATTTAGCGAGTGCTCTGCTTTATTTTCCCAACAAAACGGAAACTGGTTTCAAAAACCACAGAAAATCTCTTAGAAATTAGGATATGAACTCTTTTTCAGCACTGGATAACTGCGAGGAATAGAATATATTCAAAAATTGTTTAAGTATCCCCTCCATGCGGGTGGATATATTTTTACTCACAGAAATATTGCCTTCAAAACAGGTTGCAGATAAGCCTGATACAATTTACCACGAATTCCACAAAATATATGATCCGACCACGTAATCCTGGATCTTCATATATAATGTCTACCTGATGTAGCGGAAGCCTTGAGGACGTGCTTCCAACATTACCAAACGTTCACAGACTCTCAACATAAATTGCTCTTTTTGGCGAACTATAATTTTTAAGATTGGGATTTATTATTCTTTGAATTGACAAATTCTTTCGGTCCGTAATCTCATCACCCTCGGTTTGAAATGAAACCAACTTTGAAACTGATTGCGCAACAGGTCCTAGGCCTAGCTTCTCACAACCATTCGTTTTGTTAAGTTCTTCATTTTTGGGACGAATGGAAGGGATCTTTAATTTCATAACAGCCAATTGAGAAGCTATTTCATAACAGTTAAATACTCTCGGATGTTTGTCAGACGTTCGCAAAGGTGGCGCAGTGGAAAAAACCTGAAGATGGAATTTTGTTTTTTTTTTTCGGGAACCGAAGCGGTGACATCTCGCTGATTGACCTTGCTATCGTAAAATTGATCCAGGCTCACCAGTTTTACAGGAAAACTCAGCATGGCTCTATCGCTCTTGAATATGACGCCGGTATACATATGAGAGCTAAGTATAGGTGGCGGTTAAGCTCCCCTCGTAGCCGTTTTGTTGCCACGACCTGCTCATGTTAGATTGTTAAGGGGAAGATCTAGATCCAACGTTTGGCATTCAAGAAACTTATTAATTCTAAACAACTTTTCTTTGAGACTTCTTAAGTCAAAAATCAGTTTTCCTAAAGGTCGTTGTCTTTCCCGGTATAGCTAAACTTCTCCATCTGCTTCAATGAGACTTCACTAATTGATGTAGTGCAATACTAGTTTAAGGGTGAACCCTTTGGTGAAAAATGCTGTTTGATAATCTAAGAAAATGGGGAAAAGAAAGGGACTTAGTTTACATTTATATATAATTTTCCCATTCCATGTCTTGTTTTTTTTCTGGGTCGAAGCTAGCTGTAAGGTCAGTACACGATGAACGAGTATTCAACTAAGTCTCCTTCTTTTAAAACGATTTTGTAAAAACCCAACTCAATGTAATAAGAGCTTAAAAGATGTAAACAAGACACATTCAAGTATTTAATTAATTGGCAGTAGGAGACTACGCATATTTTGTTGTAATCAGCCTCCGATTTTAAATTAGTTATACATGAATGCGTCTAGTTTACATCTTTTAAATTCTTTTATACAGCCAGTAGGGTTCTTTGGTTTTTAAAATTAACTTTTCTTAAATTTATTGCCTTATTCCGAAGTTGCAAAACAAACATTAATGTATAATCATATTCTAGTGCTCTTAACTTTTTGCAGATACGAGTATGTAAGGCCTATGCGCTTCGATGCCTCAAGCCTTTATCCCTCTATCCTTATTTATTTACAAGCGGTCTTTGCCTACCTTATCAGAGGCTACTCTAACTTTTACCATAACAGAACAGCTGAGGTGTATAGTGGAATATCACTTTAACTATGAGGTTTGAAATTGCCGATATCATAAAAGTATCCTATATGCAATCCTTCTGCAATTTGGAAAAAAATATATACAGCTGTCCTTTGGTTCCGCTGATTCCCAAGACATTTAATGAGTATCCTTTGCCATCAATATGAAATGAGTAATCCCGGAGCACTTATATTCAATACTTGGTTCACTAAACAAACAACCACATTCTGTTTGTCTTTGTAGTTACAGAAAATGTGATTTTATTTCGTACCTCTCTCGGGTCATAACAAAAAAAAGAGAGAAAAAATGTAAACACAACACCATATTCAACAATTCCATGGCGTATAACATTTTCAAGGTTGCAGCCAGTTTCTTTGACTAGGCACTGACATATGAAACGAACGAACAGCCTATCGCACAATCATTTTCTTTCTACCAGTCCGAGATATGTACAGGAAATTAATACATCCCTCTTATGAATGAATTGGACTTAATTTTTTTCCACGGAGATTGAAGTTCTATCCTATATAAAAATTAATTGAACGGTTTGGTCGCATGAAACTGTACCGATCTTTTCCAGTTTGATTCACAGTGGATTCAAATAATTGATTTTAAAATGTTTACGTTCATCCTTTTTTATGCAATCGACAAAATAAGGTTTCCAAATTTAGATTAGGTTAGGTTAAGAGGCGTGCGATTGTGAGCTCGTCACAAAAGACCAAAAGCCATCCCCCAGGGCCAGGGAACCATTACTGTCAAAACCTAAACCAAATCGCCCAAACTTTTAATTTCCCTACAGAATTTAAGTATGAGAAACCAACCTCCTCTAAGTCATGAATGAGGTACGTGTCGAGGTGTTTCCTTCTACCTGTGCCCTTCTTGTGGCTACTTTATTGAAGGTTTTCTCAAAGGCAAACCTTCTTGCCACGGCCATAGGTGATCTTATGCCCTCGATCGTTGTATCTTATACCCTCGTCCTTCCTCGACGAGAACGTCGGCCTTTTCGTTATACCCTCAACATCACAATACCTAGGTTCCCAGCACAATATGACATGGTTCTGCGAGCATAATTCCTTAAGCATTGTGTGGCAATTCTTGACTAGTACAGACTTGGTGATGGTTTGTGATGTAATCGATGTAGAAGACGATATTCCTATTGGAAATCGATCGCATCTTAAGTATCCCCGCAGCTTTGAGTACAGCCAGGACCTCTGCCTTTGTATTTACCAAATTCAAATAATATTAGGTAATGGTGCATTTTCTTTATGGTTATACGTAGATTTATGGTGACCAAGCTGAAAAGGACTTCACTTATACTGTACTTTTGCGAGGGAGTATTGAAATGCCAGAAAACTCATTGAGGCATAATATACTAGGCACTTGAACTAAAATACTGCGAGTAAATTAAGTGGAAGGTTCTTTCTTGTGACTTTTTCGTTTCCATTTGTTCCCCATGGGCTAGTGTTGTCAGAACATTTCTGTTTCAGTGTGATGAGCATCGTATATACATACAGTCAGATTTAGTGCATGCACAAAGTTGGTAAAAATCTAATTTTTAAACAAGGAACTAAATAAAAGCCATTTTGGTTGCACATTGTCGAAAAAGTCCTACGCCAGCAAAAGTTGCATTCTTATTCGATTTTAGTAACGTCCCACTACTGGCAGTCTCGCCGCTACACAGGAAGGGAAGATGCTTAATGAAAAACCTCTCGATGAATAAACCTACAGCCATACTTCAATTAGCAAAATTCAGCAATTCGGTGGGCTGACAAAAAACATGCCCTACCTTCGGACTACTCCAGGTGAAGATAAATTCGAAGAATATATCCTTCCACGACAGCTTCTTGTTATCCAGAGTGATGTCTTGGTTCGGATAAGCAGAAATCAAATGAATTTCCAATTGATACCGTATACAGGATTTTGCATAGTTATTGTAACTTAATTAAGGAAAAAAACCCTCATTTATACGATCATTACTCCCTAGTGGGCGTAGAATTTAAAAGAAGACCCACTTTTCCCATTACCCCATAAGCATAACGTTTTCATAAATTTAAATCGCCATAAGCGTAAATAAATTACTCATAATCATCCACACTACACACATCGTTTGGATGTGTGCAGTGTCATTATTGTTGCTGTCATATGGCTGCAAATTGTTGTGTCCCTCCCCCGCAAATACTGTACATTCTTTAGCTATCTGCGCTGGAATGGAGATGATGATTCTTGAAATCAGCAGCGCAAGTAGCTGAATGGGACTAGTTAAGCAAACGTGCTGAACAAATCAATAGATTTAAATTTGGTAAACTTTTCGTCAAGGAGGAAGTGCATTCAAAGTAGATATGTACTTGTGCATGTGCATGGTGTAGGGAATTTGAATTGAACTCGTGCCTCGCATGCTACACTTATGTTGTCTAAAGTGAAATTGTTTACTTATTCAATTGGTGATTTGGAATTCGGTTTGGCTTCGGATGGATTTACTTGAATGGAGTCGTCTTTGATTGGGTATTCACATTTCAAGTGCGCTTTGATTAGTTTTAAGTAAACTATTATTTAAGTTGATGCTTTGCTAGTGTGTCTGCATTATGAGATTATGTAAATACGTTTGTATAATGGGATTTCTATGCGAGGATAATCATCTTCATTTGACTTTGTGACGTGTGCCTGCGCAGCAGGAAGAAAGTACCAAACCAATAAGATTCGTTTGATTGAAGCCATGAAACAGACAAATTCTCGGGTTGAATTACCGCATCCGTGATCGAGTACAACAAAATTCAGTGACATATGGCTCGCTCACTTATGCGGTTATTCGACTCCTCTTGCTCAATGGGAATATGCGATTGATGACGTCCCAATAAGACATATATCAACGCCTTTTACATATTTCAATGTCGTCCTTAAGGGAAGAAATTTCATCGAAAAGAACTCGATTACATATGAGAAACTTGAAAAAAAACTGTTCACAAAGAACTTTAAATTAAAGCGAATGTGAAACAGAATGTTGATGAGGACCGTTGGGAGCAGTAACGTCACTCAATTTTTTAGATTTTACAAACAAAAAGTTCCCTAAATGGAAATTTGCAAAATTTGGAATATCCTCAATACTAACTGGACATGCAAACAAAGAGTCCGACAGTAATTATGACAACAATAAACCGCAACGAAATATGTTTGACATGAAAAAATAAACGTGCTTTTCTGTTACTGACGTCAAATCAATTGATATTATTTCGAGATCAAGTTAGTCATCAGTCATAACATTTTATCGGCGGTGGATCTGATTTAAGTGATGAGTTTTTGTCCCCTGATAATTGCACTATAGCTGCGATGGAGAAACCCCATATCATATAATTTGATTCTGCACAAATAGGAAGATGAGTTTTGTAATAAAGGACAATACCCCAAAGAAATTATTATTTCGAATTCGGACTTTTGCCATCAAAACTTGATTCGGTATCTGTAAAGTTCGCCCCCTAAGTTGGAATACAGGAGTTGTCAGTGTGTTGTCAAAAGTTAAATGAAAATAAGTTAAAGTGTTATCATCGGCGTGGTCGATGCTTTGATACCCTCCACTGCATACAAGTCATGCAAAACTGGTTTTGTATGGGAGGTTTTATCAGAACTACTTGACTGACATGGTCCAAGTTTTATATAAACCTGACGACGATAAAAGTAAGTCCTCTCACAAATTCGACTACTGGTTAACTTGATGAGTCTCAGAGTTCATTGGCCTAGATCTGTCAAATGGATAGTTTTTCATTGAAATTTATAGAAGGGTAGCTGACGAAGCTAGTCAATAATTTCGTGACTGTGTACTACTATATGTTTTGTAAATGTGTCGACTTTAGATAACTAAACAAATCAGTTTATTAGTAAGAACGCTAATAGTTGTTTTTTCCTTACAATATTCAGTTTTTTAGGACGAATGTCAGGGGGCCCCAATTTGTCCATTTTCACTCTGATCCTTATTGATCTTCAATTTACATACACCTACAACAAATCCCTGGGCCTTACTAAAAATCATTTTTAATCTTCACCTTATATATTTTGAAAGTCACAATAAGCAGTTTTGTGTGCAAAATATCGCCAATGTAAGTTCGAAAAATTTGGCCTGGACACATTTTTAGTGTGATTATTGGTATCGCAGCTTGTGAATTGGATTTTCGCATTTTTTTTTTTTTCGTTTCGCTCCAACAGAGAAAACGACACACAATGCTGTTGAAGTGCGCCCATATTTGACAATGTTAACATTTGGTTCTCAGATCTGCTGTTGTCTGATTGATAGCCTAAGATAATTATTGAAATTGGTGACTCAGTTTTGATTTGATTTAGGAAAATGTGTGTTTATAAGTATCAAAAGCGATGTAGTCCACATATTGAAAAAAAACTTTCTTCGGATATTTCTATTGGTGCTTCTAGTATCAAAAGCCAGAGATATTTTAAGTTGAATATTTGGGTTAAAATCAAAACTTATGTATTCCCAATTCCATTTCCAGTACTAAATTCAAATATTTTATTTTCTGTACAAAACTTGGCCGGAATGTATTTATTTTAAGAAATTGCGACATAAAGAACGAGAAGGCAAAAAGTAAAAAAATTCTGTAGAAATACCATTTTTTAAATAAAACACACAAAGCGACACATTTTTGATGAAAATTGCATTTCATTATAAGGTCGGACCGTGTGGTATGGACCGCGAAACACAATATCATTCAAATGGCCGCCGCAGGAAGATTCACAGAATTCGATTTTTAAATTAAATATTGATCAGCGCTAACTTACTAATATCCGGCTTATGTAAATAACTACTTCGAATGGTCAAGTGTCCGTCTTGTCCTTGACAAACTTCTATGCAACCACCCAACATTTATTGTCCTACTTAGTTTGACAAAACTATGGGCTAATTTAATATGCTCCTGCTCTGTTCTGAAGAGGTCATTTTTGAAAATGCAATATACATAATTCAGATTAAAATGGAGTCTGGGCCTAAATAATGTGGCTGTAATTCAGCATAACAGATATTTCATTTAATGTACCATTACAATGCTCCCAGATTTAAATCAAATAATAATAAAAATAGAAAAAACTCTCTCATCTAGAACCATAGGATACGAAAATAAGTCTCAATATATATATATTTTTAAAAAATATATAAGCACGCAAAATACCATAAAATGCTCATCTTTATTCGATCTAAGGACAGGAGAGTACCGACCACGACATGTTACCACATGTGTATTATTATCTGCGTATTCGATGATAAGAACGGAGCGTCCGATACAACTGGGTTCTCTACATGACAATCGGTAGAATGGCATGTGAACGCCCCCACCTCCGGCAACCCTTTGATATGTTTCGATATTAAAGAAGGAAAATGCCGCAAGCAACAAGACATCGGTTCATGTATGCTTTCTAATAAAGGAGTACAATGCGCAAAAGGACTATACAATGAGGATAAATTCTAGTCTCAGAAAAAGGTTACTGAGCGATATAAAGTGCGGAAATGTGTTTCATTTTCTCATGCTGTTTGTTCACACTCTCGGCATTTCAGCTATGACAAGTGCCAGCTCATTGGTTGTGATTGTGATTTGCTTGCTGCCATAGGGATGGTGTCAGGCAGCTTTGCAATTTGCTGCTAGTATGTGTGTGTGTGTAATTTGAATTTTTGCTGATACCTCTATGACTAGTCACGATTTGCCATTATTATGCGGAAACATATTGCAAAATGAAAAAAGTTGGGAAAGCAATTGGGACGACTGCCTGCATAAGTTCACTTTACATTAACGAAACGCACTTCAGTAAAATATATTTTCAGAGCTTCAAGTTGGAGTTTGTCTTAGACTTGACTCTGCCGACGATGTACAAAGAAATTTAAAACTTCATGCAGCAGATATACGAGCTACATTCAATCGGAGGACAAGAAGGGACACTTTAATTCAATATGGTATGCTAGATGGTCGATCTAACGATCCTAATTGGCACTCAAACATTACTCCTACAGCTCCTCTTTATTAAATTCCATTTCATCGAGATTTTATTCCCAAAGTGGTAGAATTCAGAAAATAAGCAGAGGCAGTTTGAGTATTCATGAGATCTATTATATGGAATGTGATGCTTTGATTTGAATTCCTGTTGGGCTTTATTTGGGGGGTAATTTTACATATCGATACCCGATATTAGGCTTAGGCAAAGCAAAGTCCACTGTGCTGCCACTGATATACTCCGATATCCTTCTGCAAAATTGTATAAACTATGGGCCAACCATTCAAGGCGTTATCGAATGGTAGTCACTTCAACTTCAAAGGTCAGTAATTCAGTAATTCGCAAGGTCAAAACTGAGGTGATAGTCCAGATCTTCTGAGAGGACTCCATCTTGTGTTATTGATTCGTCGGTAAATTTTGACGGCAGTCCGTTGTGGTGAATATGGTATTACGCCCACTTCGATCTGCTTTGTATATACCGTTTAGTTCAATAGGCCCATCCGTAATTATATTAAATAAGACGTTGGAACAATCGTCTAAGAAAGGGGCCAGTATTTTGTTGTCGAAGTTTTAAAGCTCATTCTTCGCCAACAATATCTATATAGGGAGGAATCATGCTTTTAAGTGCCACCTCTGGAGAGGTTCCCAGTGACCCCTTGATGCTAAGACATAAGATAAAGGTACTTAAGCTCTTTTTTGTAATATATGAGAACCAAAATCCTGCTTATTAACATCAGACCACTTAAGGTTGATTGTATTAAAACCTCTTTTGATGTGTGCACCATTCAGGTGTAACCTTCAACATTTATATCACAGTTCATATAATTCGTCGTGTCAGACAATCCATCAACCCGCTTTAATAGGTAACAACAGTTGCTAATGGCGTGGAGCGCGAATTTTATAAGAAAATTCTAAAGAACAAATGAGCCAACAAATTGGGGTTATATTCATCCAAGTGAGATAAGAGTGGGTAAATGATTTTCACAGCACTTTGCAATAATAATGATAGATTATGACGCTGTTATTATTCAGAGTGTGCGACTAAGTTGTCTTTGCTCCGTTGGTTTTTTTGTAATTTCGTCTAAACCGACTGATAATCGAACTGCTTGAAACAAATATTCCAAAATTAGTTCTCACAGCTCGGAAGTGAAAGAACCAACTATTATCCCGTTCAATAGGAACCAAAATTTGTTGACACCTGAATTGTATAGAGCGTCTAATTATTTGAGGTTGCAATAAAAACATTATTTGCATATAGCAGCAAGCATCTCTAGCACCATCTACCTGTGACGCAATGAACGCGACCTTACATGGTCGAAAGGGCATTCGTACTTTGAAGCGAAGGAAGCGAATGAAATTTACGGATATAAAAGATTAGAATAAAACATGTCATGTCCCTATTTAATTTAACAATGTGAAAGCAAATACTGTGATGGTGTAGTCGGCTAAAATGTAGCGTTGAATTAACGCTTAAAGTGAGTAGTTTTCAAGACTGTTTGTATTTCTCTCATAGGTATATAAGCGATATTGGTTGTCGCTGAGGGTAAACCATTGTTTTGAAACTACTACAGCAGGCCCGATAAACCGACCCCAGTACCTGGTGCCTAAAAGTGGTCATAACTGACAGGTGCTATTTGAAAGCTTTTGTAGGACCTACTACAGGGTTACAGTAATGACTTTTTTTGGAACGAGTGACAAATGATATTTGAAACTATCAAAACTAAAAAGTAATCGATTAGCCATTTGTAGAAGAGGGGGTTATGGATTATTGCAAAGAAGAAAAAATAACACTTGAATCTTGGGAGTAAACATTTTACCTACCTATAAACTGTTAAAAAAAAATTCGAAATGAATCGAAATTTTTTTCCATACCATATTTTTAAAACGGACTAAAAGTATAAATTTATAGCCCCATACAGATTGTCTTGAACGAGTTAATTTAAGTAATTCAAGATAATATAACTTTGTTGTATGAGGAGTTCCACGCCTCTTTGCCATAGTTTCCAAATTTTATAACATTAGCTCCCATGGAGTGTCGAGAAATAGCGTTTTAAATATTTTTGCACGTGTTTTGATTTGTGTTGAAAATTTAAAATAAATAGCTCATCGATTGTAAAATTTGTACCGAATAGACAGACAGGCAGTGTCTTTATTGAACATTGCCAATAACTTTTGTGAATTTTACTATAATAAATGGCATTTAAATTCAGCCAATATTTCATGTATCCAATGGAAAAACTATTTTCAAAAAGTTTCATTATAAAATTAAAAAAAAAAAACATTATCCACCACACATAATATAAGCTGCTAAATCTCTTAGTTCCATAGACGAAAGACAGTCTTGTCTAAAATACGAAGCATATATTTTTAAATAATATTGTTGTTTAGAAAAAGGTTTGTATATACAATTGTCTTTTGAATTTGACCATACGATGCCCAGTAAAATACGGAAACAATATTAGAGCAAACCTTAAATCATTTAAGAATCTAACTTCACACCAGTTACAAACAAATTTTAGCTTAAAATGTGTTTCGTTTTGATAAAATATAAGAACAAATATTTTTTCACTAAGATAACAGATGACACAAATGCAATCTCCACGATACATATTTGGATTAGGTTTTGGGCCATATTAGCTTATAGCAACAAAGTTGTCTATAATTCGACCGCAATTTGCAAAACTAATGACCACTTTGCATAGAGTAAAGTTGTAAAATGAAAGAGTTTCATATTAATTTGATTAGAATGCTTTAATATGTTTAAAATGGCACGTGCTCCAAAACGGAAAACAAAAGGGCTTCCTTCATTAATCTTCGGTGGTGGCTCGGGCTTTCTACGGGGAAGTTCTTAGTTTAGCACTAATAAAACAATAATTTTTAAACTCTTAAGGTTAGCAATTTTATAAAGTCTACTTTGCGCCAATATTTAATTCAATAATTTACATAATTTGAAGTTAACTTTTTTATGTACATATAGTCTAAAAAAGGAGAACACATCGTTAAATAAAAAAATAAATAAATAACCATCAAATAAATTGCATTTCCTTCAATGCCAAATGCTCATTTACATATCACAGCTGACGATGATTAACACCGAAATGGTTATTCCGCACACAGCCCATTGGTTCACAATCGGTTTGATCATATATTTCGCATTCTGTCATCTCATTTATTGCCTGTCGTCTATTTATTGTTTACTTTTGATTACCAACTATTTTTGCTAACAATAACATCAGTAGCGCATGTATTGGTTACCCAAAAAAGGTAACGCACGTGGCACACTACCTAAAGTATCTCATTAAACGTAAAGATTTTGAAGATTGGATTTTTTTTTGGTTCTAATAGTCCTCACACAGATTTAAAGGTGATCATTTGATAATGCAATTAATATGTTTGGACTGAGAACAACTTCGTTTAATGAGATTTGTTTATGTTTCTCATGAATCACACAAGTTGTTTGCCTTTCCCGTGCCAAATTCGCCCCATAGCTTTGCTTAGTTTTGTTTACATCTTGATATAAAAAACTATTTAAAATTTGAGTAGCAATTCGTGCAATTCTTGAGAGAAATTGACGATTTCCGATCACCATTGACATCCAATTAACTTTTGAATCCCACTGACATTGCAAAAAGGATTCCTTTCTCAACAGAATGTCTTCCTTTGTTCAATTCTCCTTTAAGTAGCTGTTGATAGAAAACAATTCAAATCAATCAATTAGGGTAAGAAAAATATACAATCTCCCTCAAAGGAGAAGAAATATATGCTGAAATCTGACTAAATACGTGTTTTCGGCTCTGCATCTGTTATCTATCATTATGAGAGAAACATGTTTTATTGCTATGCTCCAATTCAATTCGTAAAATACACACCTGTCTCATTGAGAAAATTACTACAAAGCAAACATTTTACACCGACGGCGATGTCCTTAACTGAATATCGATCGGTGAGCAACGGCTAAGGTCTGTGCGATTTCTGACACAACACTCAATATTTGCTTAACCTCGTTAGGAGTTTAGTAAAAAAAAAAAATAGGTGACATCGGTAAACATCTTGTTCTAAAGCGATATCATTTTACAACCACTAGCACGTAGAGGGTTTGCTTATCGCTGGTAAACTCTACCCAAGCAAATGGCCTTTCTGTGCAAAATTTCGTCAAAGTCAATATTTTTCTTTCCCACTTGAATTGTGTTGAAAGAAAAATCCGCCGTGAAATTTTAAGGATGAAGGAATACTATGTCAAAACACTTTTTTTTTGTCACCTTAGTGCCAGGTGCCACGTCATTTCATTTGTTGTGGCGTGGGGCGGGACGAGGAAGGTAAATACATAAAATGTACCAATTTGCGGCGGAAGAAGTTCCTTGATTTAATTTCAACACGACAATGAGCTATGTCTACAGATATAGACACGTACAGACAATTTATGTACTCTGAAAAGTTGTAACACACCCGAGTGTAATAAAACATATGTCAATAATGCATAATTTGCTTTTGTGATTGTTTTTGGCTTCATCGTGCCATCGTGAAAATTGTGAATAGATATTGTGTTAAAATTTAAATGTCGGAATGCTTTCGTTTCAACAGTTTCAACAGTTTTTTCTTCTCCATCAGACTACCTATAAACGGGTAATTTTTTGAAGGCAAGCAGCTTTTACAAGTCATTTCTCGAATTTTTGAAATTTATTATATACATTTATTAAAATACTTCTTATTGGGAAAGACAAAGCTATAACGTTTCAATGGGGACACAATATGCTTGCTGACAGTTGAAGGCCTTTGAAAATATGGAAGGTTCAAATTTTGCATGCCCTGTAACCGAAGAAGTTTAGAAAAAGTGATTGTCAAGTCCATTTATTTGTCTGTTTAGACAGACTCATGGGAACAAGAAAAAGATAATAATAATAATACAACGACTTCTGTCTTCTGTAAGCCAGTGATTGCTGAAACAGTATTAATGCAGGATATCGCTATTATCGCTGTAAGCTGTCCCAGTAGTTTTGTGGAAGTTGAGAGACAGAGCTTCAATGGAAACCATTTTCGAGCTCCATGTGAAACTTTATATCTTTATATAGAGTATGAGGAATCGCTTCGTCCTTGTGAACGCATTTCTACTTTAAATTTGTCCTACTTATACCTCATAGTTCAAAGCGTACTATTGTCAACTCTGATTATTTTTTTCTTGCGGCTAAGTTCGGAATTCCTGTCATGTCAAAGATGCTGAAAGGCTTCATTATGAAGAATGATTCTTATGGCCACCACGACAGAGCCTGTCTGTAGAACAAAATCAAAGGGGTTTCGTTGAAAAGCACAGTTACGATGTAGCGATTATCCGCTAACAAATAATCGATTCTGCAGATCTACAAAGCAATTTGACATCTATGCGGATAAATCGCATTCCTACTCGATAACGTGCTTAACAAGACTCGCATTTTATATGCAAAAATTCCAATGTTCATAAACAAATACTTCTATTTCACATTCAGTGAAACAAATCCCAGTGGTTATTCGTGGCCATACGTCCAAAAGTCCTATTCATCTGATATGTCTTCATTAGCCAATCACCTCACGGGCCATTTATATGCAGGTGCACGCATGGTTTTATTATTACCAGCAATCAATAGAATTCACGCAAGTTCGTAAATCGTTTATTTCACTGTATACGTAACTGTAGGTATTACTCCGTACAACTCCCATCTATTGCCTTTATTAATGTCACCATAAATTTACACCTATGTCGTAATTTCTCAATTTTGCCCCAAACAATGCACCAGCCAAATTGACTCCCTCAACAGAGACCTCAATTAATCCACTGAGATCCAAGCAAAGTACACCAGTGCCGTGCTGCCACTCTATTAGGCGAAATACCAGGAAAACCTAGCCCAATTCACAAAGTATCGTCGCATAATTGCTCAATTTCATTAAACCTACCTGAGATGCTTTCACATTCCAAAACGAATTCCAAATGGGAGTTAATTACCAAACGACTAGAGCTATCACTGTCATGCTGAAGTATGTAACGTCGACTATAATTCCAAGGACATTGCCATTGACGTACGGCAGCATCGACAAATGCTCCCCTCGCCGCGCTACAGGCTCCAGGGTGTTGTGCTCCATTAACAGAGTCAGTGGGTGGGATGTCTGGTCTTCAGATGAATGAATTGAGACATGCAGATCTTTGATAAAGGAAAATAAATAAATTGACCGAATCTAAGTTATGACTAAGTTATGCGACTCAAGGTCAAACAGTTGACCTATTTCTGGTTCATCATAAAAGCATTTGGGGTAGGGTAAGGATTCGATGGACAGTTAAAGGCAAGCTTTGTAAATAACATAAAACCCCTTTAGGACTTAACCTTCATTTATGTTAACCGCTTTCGTATTAATTCAATCATAAGTTGATGACACCTCATAGCCCCATAGTCTCTTCGGAGGGAATTTTGACTGGCAATTTGGGCAACTGCTTTCGAAATAAAATTACAGTCGTAAAGTTCAGCTATTGGCCGTTGGCTGCTGTTAAAACAGAATAAGTACGAAAACTTTTCATACTGACGAGATTGAATTAACCAACTGGTCGCTCGGAATTTAATTGCCTGCGGCATTCCAGGATTTTTTTTATCTCTTTGTCTTGAGTGAAGGGGTAGTAAAATTAATTTTACTGCATTTACATGAATACACTTTTTCCTAGGTATGTAATCAGCTGTAGCGTCTGTGCGTGAGGTTGGAAATGAGATTCGGTGTTGCTCGTGCGTTTTATAAAAGCTAGTTCCTTGCATCTGTAAAGGTGATCAACCTTTTTAATACATCAGTTTAATTGCAAATAAGATAAGCCAATCGATATCACTTTATCGCCATAAACTGTGAATGACTTGCAAAGAGCTAGCCAGTATATAGTATATGTTTACTTGTCAGTAGCGAAACATATGCTATTGAAAATTTTGTTTTGAGTAAGTGTTCTCTTTAATACATTGTCCTAAAAATCTATGTATTTATCAATTCTAATGTGGCAGTGATATAGAAAACTCTAAAAGGCGGATAAATTATGTAAATAAATGGAAGAGATCTACAATTTTATGCCGAGTCCAAACGGCTAATTGAGCAGCTCTTTCATGACAGTTGTACTCTCGGATGTTTGTCAGACGTTTTTGGCGCAGTGGAAAGAACCTTAAGATGTGATTTTTTTCCGGAATCAAAACAGCGCAGTATATAAATAACAATTTTTAAATTTTTTTCTTTTTTTGCAATTGGCAACACTTTTCCAGTAACAGCCAATTTGAAAGTCGCATATTGTGCTCATTTTGGTTTGCGATTTCGTTTATTTCGAAAATTTGTGTCTTAAATCTAAGAAAAACAAGCTAAATTTTGACAAATTGACAAGACCGACATAAAATGCATTTATGAAATGTTTAATTATGACGTAGTTATCTCTTGTAATGCAAACCACTTGTGGCGGAATTTTTAATACAAAGCAGCGTCATGGATTTGTACCTGTTTGCTTTAACATATTTAAGCAAAAATAACATAATGCAATTGAAATGAAATGTCATAATCTGGTGTTTTCATGTTGGTCGTTATTTTACTCATCGAGAGTGGTGGATCCAGAAGTTAAACGAGTAATGGGCGTGCCCAATCGAGGCGAACTTTTTTTTTAAAAAAACTAGGTATTCTTTAGTGAGTCCTCGAAGACAATTTTGTTCAGGTTACATCATTCGGTTGTTAAACGATTAAATGATTCATTTAACCTTTTTTATCTCATAATAGTTTAAGTTTTT
The DNA here is from genome assembly GCA_916610125.1 of Cheilosia vulpina. Taxonomy (NCBI): domain Eukaryota; kingdom Metazoa; phylum Arthropoda; class Insecta; order Diptera; family Syrphidae; genus Cheilosia; species Cheilosia vulpina. The sequence goes on from OU744277.1 coordinate 57,882,648, forward strand.
AATATTCACAAGAAGGTTTTACTAGTAGTTATCGCGGAATGTCTTTAATTTTTAAAAATTCAAATAGCCATCAATATATTACTGTTTTTAAATTGTGCGAAAATAAACTGAGTTTTTTTTTTGTTGTGACTTAAAATTAGGTTTAAAATAAACAGGACTGTTAAAGTTGATTTGGTAGTGTGTGCTATGTAAATTTTCCAGTGTGGGTCCTACAATTAATCATTTTTAACCTTAGCCTTAAATATTTTATAGGTCACAAGACGCAATTTTGTATAAAAAATTCGAAAAAATTTTAAAAACTTTGCCTAAAATGGTTGTTTAAACCTGAAAGAGAAATGATCATCAGAAGTGTGTTCCATTCGCTGATTATTGGTACTAAAAACTGAATTTCGACTGGATTCGCAAAAGTGGGCTAGTTAAGAATTTAAAAAAAATTCTGAAATCGTAAATTTAACCGAAATATTCTAGAAAGTTAATCGGGCATTACGATTATTGGTAAGTGTTAGGATTAAGTGATTGATCAGCGACTGAGCGATTGGCCAGCTCCACACGGTTTGATTTTATTTTAATTTTTGGAGCGACGCCGCTCGGCTGCACCCTTAGGTTAAACTTTCTGTTGGCAAAATGCCAGCATAGATTTACCATCGCTTGTCATGATTTAAAATAGAAAAAGTACTAGCTTCCTTTTTTTTTGACTTAATGGACTTGTAAGATCCATAGTATCTATAACCCGCAGTACCTTCAGTGCAGTAGATCCACTGGTCATATTGACCCCGCGCCATATGCAAATTTCCAATGCATCCTAATTATAATCAATCAAAAAAGGTAATTTTCCACCATCAACTGCTGCTAACAATAACTCTTCCCCCCTAAGCTAATAAAATTCAATCAAAGTCAAAAAAAAATCACCATATTCACATTAGGCCTGGTATTAATTTCTGTCAACAATACACGTGCTTTGCAGATTAATATCCATTCGAAGGGCCCATGCAGTGTACAAAACAATATCTGAACTCAACTATCGTTCATTGGTATGGGTAGCACTCAATTTGTTTTGGTCAATCACTCAGACTGTACCTTCGTGCACACGCACCAGACAGCAAGTCACACAGCGAACTATACGAAATTGAGTACAATGTCATTGCCGTCGTCATTTCTGGTGTGAATTTTCGACTAGATAAACATGTGCTGTCAACATTTGAGTATATATATGACACTATCGCCTATCAAATGGCTGGCTTTCAAAAACAAAAAAAGAAAGTAGCTTCTTCACGCGCGTCGATAAGAGTAGTTACTGTCAAACAGACAAGTTTGTTTTTGATGGGGTTATTTGAATATTGCTGTCGTTGAAGCTGTTTAACAACGCTAATCGACATAAATCATGTTTTCCCCTTGATACTTCAATTCGGTACTCTATGGGGGTTGGAGTGGCTATACATCTGATCGTCGGTTATAAGCTGTTATCCTATAGACGTAATTAGTTTACGAGTGTTAAAGAGTGTTTACGATTGGGAATTTTGTAAATAAGATGACTTTGTGTTGTTGTGAATGAAGTGGCGCACAAACCCAAAGCCAGAAAAATATACTCAACTGATGGAAAGGTGTTAACTTTGGACAGAAGTTTTAAAGGAAAGTCAGCAGTTTTGTGAGTTATCGTAAGTCATCCACCAATTCGACAATGATCGTGGAGAATTTTGTATTCTAAAAGAGAAGAAAATACTTTTGGGCTATTGGCCTGTCAATGCTTTTGAATCCTTAGTATCCCACTGGCTTTCTGGGAATAAGTATTTTTATAATTTTAATTTTATTTTAAACATTTTGATTCATAAAGCAACATTTTTTTTAAATATTTCAAGTGGTTTAATTCTTTTCATAAAATTTAAGATTTACGTCCATATATATCAACAATTCATGGACTTCTTTAGAACCCAATACTTCACTGAGGAACAAAAATCACTTTACAGAGCATGGAGCCATGGGTTAACATTGCGCTTGCTTCACTATCCAGTTTCTTGAATGGCTTCTTTTTGTGAAGGTGGCTTCAAAGCTGTCACTGAATGGTAAGATATCGCACCTGCTTTTTTGCAGGCTTGCCCATGACCCTGTTTGCACCACTCTCGGCCTTCTGCGTGTTAAGTCTATTGCAAGTGAGTGGACTGATGTCATTCTTGCTGATTTGTTTCCTGCTGCGCCAAAAATTTTAAATATGAAGGGTTAAATTCTACAGCAGACCATTAAATAAGACTGAATCTCTAAGATTTCTGCTAAACGTAGTCTTCCATCCTTAAATAGTTCGTTTTCCTACCTCCTGGCATAAAGCACTCATCCCAAGTGTGTAACACGACTAAGAAGTCTCCATTGGTTATAGCTGCCTTCAAAGATTTGAATTAACTTACTGACTGTGTCTCGATCATGCAGACTGTTAGTTCAGCTTATTCAAGATTATCACTGAATGTGTTATAAAATAGAGTCGAGTCCACGGGAAGTGACCATCTTAAGCAGAGTTCTTAATTTTGCAGTTGCTTCTAATAGAAAAATGCGTGAGTTCATTGAGTCCTTCACTCTAATTTTAGGCTACGCTTTTAGATGTTCTTTTGTAAAGTTTCACAACTATTCGACTCACAACGTTACGACGATTGCTTTAATACATTTAAAGTTAAAGCCCTGATTTACCATCAGCAAATGTTGCTCTTCGCCTCATAAAAGACCAGGACAAAACTTCACCAGCGGTCTTTTCGCCTGTGAAATTTCAGTTAAGTCTCAAAAGCCAAAGCTTGTGGCATGAATGTTGTCAGTTCGCATGTGAAATAATTTTATAAATATTACGACTTGACACAATCTAAGAAGCGGCTTTTAGCTTATACGCCCATCAAAATCTTTAAGAGAACTGCTAAAGATTTCATCGGCATTAAGAACAGCATATCCTTGCTAAAACGCTCATTAATCCAATTTAACGTTGCCAACAAAACATATTCATTTTGGTTATGTGGCACTCCCAGCGCATCTTTCATCGCATGTATAGACGACAGTCACTCTTTTCAATCTTTTATTAGATTAACTTTATATGCAATAGGGCTGCTTTCCCTTTAGTCATTTCAATTCCAATTCTGTCGGCCCACCCACACACAAAGTCAACGTTGTCACCTTCCAATCGGTGACCAACCATTCCCTCACGTACGTCAACTTTGAGGGATTTTGTCGTGCGTAAAAATGACACATTAACACCATACATTCCCATGGGTTACATAAATATATCGGCAATGGTCGCAATATCCCGATAGCATTGCGCGAAGGACGAACTCAATATTTTGAAAAGCCAGACGACAATGCTTCTTCTATATAATGAAATTAACTCAGTTCCATTATTTGTTACACCTGAACCCCAGTGTTCGTTGTCCATTCTCCGTATCCGTAGCACCCCTCGCATGAGTCCTGTCATATCGATGACAACCCATGCGAGTTCCCATTCACGCCATTAAAGGTCAACGCAGCAGGTTCGATATCAACTCCTGACGGAAAGTTTAACGAAGCAATTTCTCTTGGCGATTGTTTGGTTATGTCAGCACGGGTTGGGGGATGATTTGCAGTACATTCTACATGACGGCAATGCCTTATGAGGATGAGGACTCTGTCGAGGAGAGTATCTGTCATCGCAGTACTAACCAACTCCCGCACCCAAGGGTTGAGGCAATGAATTCCAAAGCGTCTAACGATACACGCTGTCGATACCCCAAAGGGCGAAATTGATATACAACAGGATGGAGATAAGGACATCATTGTCTCTAAATAATGGACTGTTGATAATGAAACATAAATATTCATAACGACACGCATGTACTCGTTTTAAGCAATATTTATCAATCTGCTCGGTGACATGAGTTGAAGCGGCAGACCATTTGACTGACAGTTTTGTCAGCTCACATAAGCGGCGAAATGACAAAAGTTTGAAAGGTTCTCTGTTGTATTTTTTGTATTAATTAAAAGTTGTGGACTTAATGGAGCGCAACAAACTCGCCGAGTTCTTTCTCATGGGGTATCTACCTATATACAGAAGTACGGATACCTACAAGCTGGTAGGGAGGGGGAGAGGGAGAAATGTGATGAGATCTGTTGAATATTCGTCACCACTCTAATGCGATTAGGGGCTTAATGAAGAATGAATAAATTAGATTAAAGGAGACTTTGCTCAAAGTCAGAGAAGAACAAAACCTCTATAAATATATTTGAATACATTAAATAATTTGGCATACACACAAAGGTCAACCAATGGAGCAGCGATGAAGACTAATTTTGATCATCTGTTGATAGGGCGAGGAAGGTATATTGAAGAACCAGAGCCATATATCGTGTGAAGACTACTCGTTTTGACTCGAGGAAAGGTTTTTCCGAAGAAAGATGCTTGCAGGTTGCCCGGAGTTCATTATGTTGCAGAACTTAACATCGGAAAAATCGCAAAGTGTACCTAGGGTAAGGTAAAATTGCGCAAAGTTTTTTGTCACTGTCGCGGTCGTCTGACAAACTTTTAAGAGAAAAATGAAACAACGTGGTGACCATTAGAAAATGATAAATGATTAGAATGAATTCCGTTGAGTATTTTTTCTAATTCTCTAGAATATTCCGCCAAGATGTGGCTTTGGAGAACATGTGCTGAAAAATGCTATCCCAGTGAAACCAAGCGAAATGGAAGGCTCTAGCTACGTAAATTAATCATCATGAATTCAGCCTGATCCACTTTGTCTCATTTGCCTTTGTGTTACAACGGTCCGGTAGAGGAACTCATAGAAGATTGATGCTCAATCGGTTGCACGTCGTAGCAATTTAGTTTTTAAACTAGTGCACCAGCTTAGTTGATAAAAACAAATGGTGACTGCCTGGCTATAGCTCGATTTTAGACTTTCTATTATCTGATAGCTAGAAAATTTTTTGGTTTCTAATTTTCAAAATATAATTTAAAATTTTAAAGCGTACCACTAGTTTTGTTACGGAATTTTCATTAAGTATAGGGTCTCAAACTTTTTTAATCCATTTTTGGTGGCTTTAGTTTTTTTTTTCTTTGCTTTTTTTGACAAGTAAGCAATTTTTTATGAATTGGAGAAAATTCAACATCCCCAACAGATCTCAATTTTTTATCGTCATTGTGAATGATTTTGAATGACGATTTCTTTATGAAAGTTGTTGTAAATAATACGTAATTTAAATAAAACAAATAATTATTGATTTTTTAAATTTAAAAACACCATAAATAGATCAACATCTTTTAGCTTATATTTAGACAACAAGAAAAGTTTAAGTTAAGTTCTGCTACATCGTTTTTAAAATCTTCACTAATACATAATTAAAATGACACTGTAAATGGTTACAGTAATGAAAAATATTTGGCCCACAACTCAAACTAGTTGCTTCAGTTTTTGACAGCCCATTAAAACGACTTTCACCTTTTCTTCTTTTAATTTCAACATAAATCTAACTAAACCACACAATTAGCGAATCGAACTCGCCCTCAAATCTCTGGAAATTGTCGTTTAATCTATAGATAATAAACCGTTTGAAAGCCACTAGCCCATCAATGGAATTTTATACCTCACGTGCAACCTTTAAGTGAAAACAAATAATATTTGTTCATCTAATTCGAAAACAAATAACAAACGCCAAGTCGCTGGTAGACACACTTAAAATTCCTTCGGCACAGCAGCAATTTCATATTCGATATAATATAACTTTGCACAATCGTGCTAAATGTCATAATTTGATCGATTCGATAACCCATCAATAACATAACCATACGAATAATATTTAAACACTGGAAATGAATATACCGAAAAGCCACAAAGTCATTTCTCGACTGGAAAGATACTAAAACTTATTGAACCGTGCGCGATTGTCATTGCCAATGGTGCCATTATCATTCGATTATATTTATGGTCATTATCATAACTAATAAAACAACAGTACACCTGGTCACAAGTGGAAGTATATTCCAATTCCAAACGATATTACATTGAAATTTGTACGTGATTCGAAGACGTCGAAAGACTTAATACCGACATCGGATTGGCAAGTTGATAGAATCTAAAGTTTGTATTTGATCTGTTTCTGATATATTTTCTGTTTTGAAAATTTCAATAGCGTGCTACAGGAATGTACTACCGAAAACCGACGACGAAGGTATTGTGTTATTGAGAAAGGTTACCGAAAATATAGCTGGAGTTAAGGATGATGTGCGGTGGGTTGCTCTTCAATCCTGAATTTAATTTTCAATTCTAATCATTAGAATACGCACAGTCAGTAAATCAGTTGATCAGAAAATTGGCGACTTTTATCACTAAAAAAGTTAAGTTGAGAATAACATGTTTGAATCAAATATGGGATTTGTTTTGAAGGGAAACTAATGGTGTAATTTCTGATGGATGTCCGCTTTCGTGAGCATGCATTGTAGGTAAAAGAGATATTACAGTCTGACATACACAAATAGAAAAATTTAAGAAAATGTGTAGCACTTAGTTTTACCCTCTTTATTTGTAAAAAAATAATTTTAATACAGGCCTAGGATCTTTACAGACTCAGATCTGCTGCGCCAACCATTTATTTATTTAGTTAAATATTTGCATGCACAATTATTAATTAGCTGCGTTAAGAATTCAATTTAATTTTCAAAAATCATTTTATATTCATTTGAATAAAATAAAACCGAGTGAAAAAACAGAAAGTTGAATGCAGAGAATTATTTACCAATGCAATGAAAATGAGCCTAACTAAAAATACAAAATCTGCAACTTAAAAAGCATTCCAACAAAAAAAAAATATTATGAATTTTTGTTCTCAATTTTGGCATTGAATTTAATGTATATTTTTGGCAAAGCTTTCAGAAAAACCGCCGCCCTTAAACAAATTTTTTTGTCTCGACTTCTAACCCCACAAACCTTAGGTACCCATACAAAGTTTGAAATAATTTCAATAAAATGCTTAGGGTGTAGGTAATTGACTGCATGCACACGAATTGAAATTTTAAGGTTACTACTCATCGTATGTACGCATTGCAAGTCCAGTGGCCACTTATGTTGCTGTTCGTTTCAACGTAAAAGTATAGCAAAGCCGTAAAGTTGGGCAAATCGAATACCTAATCAGTTAAGTAAGCAACTTTACCAAGTGAAAATCTCTGAATTAATTCAATAATCTGCTAATTCACATGAACATCCCTGCGAGTATTCACACATGAGCTATTGCGTTTTCTCACATGAAGTTAATAAAACTCCGCAGCTAAGCCTGCATATTAATTAATATTCTTGAAACAAAGGATCCTTATATAAAATATCCTTTGGGGTATGTTTTATTACTTTGCTTAGCTAGTCTACAAAGGTTTTTCTTATGTTAAGCATGACTGCATTTTATTGCAGAAGGCAAACCCATTTGATATACCTAACCGGTACCGCCGGCATGAATTAAAAAAAAAATATTTCAAAATTACTGCCAGCTGAAGAATCGAAATACGTTCCTTTTTTTAAAGTATCCTGCTACCGGTTAAGCAATTTATTTACTTTCGAATTAAAATTTTAACAGACGTCTTTTTTCCACTGCGTCGACATCCGAGAGTATAACTGTCATGAAAGAGTTTTTCAATTAGTCGTATGGACTCGGCATAAAATTGTAGATCCCTTCCTTTGCTCCAAAAATGCCAAACTCTCACAAAACGAATGGTTGTGAAAAGCTAGGCCTAGGGTGCCCCGGACTTCTTTCGCCAAATACTTTTTTAAGGCGGCTTACGAAACAGCATAGAGAAGAAGTATAAATAATTTATTTTCTTGAGGAATTCACTTTAAATTATTATTTTTTTAAATGTTCGCCTGCTGACACACATCCTCGTCGTCCTCTGAAGCACTAGTGACTCCAATGCCTACCCGTAACTGTTCTTGCCACCATTACACCAAACCACACAGCCCCGGCCCAAATGGCATGGAAAACAGTTTTCCATTGCAAAAAAACTTATTTATTATCCCTAATGATGCGTGAAAGGATACAATTACTTAACACCACCACTACATTTCCTATGGAAAGTATTGTTGCTCCTTTTAGCATAGACACAGTAGGTATGCATGAGTCGGTTACATTTTTAAGCACTTCCGTTGTAAACACGACTGCTAGGGTCGGTGTCTGATTTCATAATAATGAAACTCATCCGACGGAATATTTTAATTATGATTCAGGATAATCTACGAGTTTGCAGAAAATTGGTTTAGATTCTCTGGAAATAATATCAACCCAAAATGATCCCCAAGAACTAAATATAAAACATGTTGCACAGCAAGAACCAAGGAATGCTATCTATGAGTTTATGACTTAAAAGGTCCGGCAATAAATACACAAGCAACCGCTTTTGTCGACTCGATTTTTATGAGTTTACACTTTGACCGGCATATCGTTGGCTCGGAGTATCCTTTGCACTTTTAATGGCAGTCAGTTTCTGTTGACGTAACTCTTATCTAATGAGTTTGTTTATATTTTGCGTACTACGTAATTCATTTGATGAAAAAATATCCACAAACCAACAACAATGGAGAAAACAAGGTGTGAAACTTTTTTCCAAGGACGATTCATAAAGGGAAGAGAATCCTTTACAGCCATGCACGTTTTTTTTTCCTATATTTAATGACATTGAGAAGACGTAGAAAAGTGGGAAGGAACTAAGGAGGATTCGTCTTTTTAGGGATAAATCCCTTACTATCCCTTTGTTGGGTGTGATCTATTTGTAGTAGGTTACACGAACTGTATACCTACTGTAAGGACTACGTGGAATTTGTGGTTGCCGGTTTTGGGGAATTTTAGGGACAATTTTATTTTTATGATTTTTCTACCAGCAAACAGTTTGGATTAGCCAAAGTCTTAATACATTCTCCTTGTGTGTTTTTCTTTGGGTAACTTCTGGTTTAGTGTTATGATTGTTCTGAGAATGTGTTTTATTAGCGGATGTATATACTTCGGCGCTTACTACTGGGCACTTATATATTGATGACAAAACGATTATTAGAGCGAAGTGATAAAACTGTCTGATCAGATATACACGCAAGACCACAAAGAATTTCATGAGCCGCAAAATGACTTATTCCGAAATGGAATGACAACCGCCTCCAAGGCGGTGCATATATAAATACATAAATGAACATGTACGAAGAACAAAGACCGATTTAAGTTACAGCATAAAAATCGCATGTCAACCCCATGTCGGTGGCGTATATGTAATATTTTTTGTTCACAAACAAAAAAATCGTAGCCCAATCGTATATATTTGCTTGTGGGCCTAATTTCAGTTACTTATATACAATTCTTCTTCAAAAGAATTACAGTACAAGTAGTAAAATTAATTTCTTGCAAGCATGTCAAAGGCCAATGTGGAAAAAGGCAATTACTTCACCAAAAGTGTCAAACAATTTGAATCGAAATTGGTTTTCGTTCGCATGAAATTTTGTGGCCCTGGACATCGACGACAGTTTGGCATTTATTTTTCTTATTCCCTTTACTGTGCAAAAGTTTCAAAACAACAGCATAACCTTGAATTTTGCACATCTGGTAAGCTGTCTAGCAAAATGTGCTGTGGTATATTTATTTCTTTCGGTAGATATTTTTGCAACTGAGGAAAGGCGTATCTTGCCTTTTTGCAAAAATACCAAAATAAACATAGCATGTTCTATTGGTTTTGAAGAAAACTTAAAATTGCAGAACTTGCTAAATCAATTGACAAAAAAACAGTCCACATATAGGACCTCAGGCCAAGTTCCTCCGAACAAAGTGGCTGGAAATTCACTCTTGTTACTAAAGGTGGATTCTGTGTCTGTTTGTTAAATTTAAAATTTTAGAAATTTCACAGCAATAACCTTGGAATCAGTGGAATTAATCTAATACAAAATTGTTGTCATCTGCAGGACCTTTTGATCTTAAAATTGTCACATACCTACCAGCTACCATTGTTTTCTATTCCCAAGCAACAGGTAATGGTAATGTGATGACACTGCTTCTTTAAATTCCCAAAAGACAGAAAAGTTGACATCCCAAAAAAAAAACTCCTCCATCAACCCCACAGAGATTAAAAAATACCAAACCTGTTGACTGCTCGAAGAGGAATTTTTCAATTACCAGCAAAGGTCGACCAGAGCATTAATAAGATGTTGCTCTGACATAGCCTGCCTCATTCAAAGTATGTACGTGGCACACACAGCAGCCTTCCTTAATTACTTAATGGGATGAGAAATAACAAAAAAACAACCATTCCCATTGCATTTGCATTTGCATTTGTATCCTTTTTATTTGGTTTGCGCTTTTGCTGTGCCCTTTTGTGCGAATAAATTAACGCGGTTTTGACTTTTCTATCATTTTTCGTTGTCTGACTGTCCGGATGAGTGCCTTCTATTCTCTCCTTTATCTCATTAATTTATGCTTCTGGTCCCCAAGGACACTTCTTGTGCGGAAATAGATTGGGTGGTGAAAATTGTTGAAGTGGGCTTCTTGAATTCATGGTTCAAAGGCAAATATTATCACACAAGAGGCGTGCATTTCATACACAAGTTTCAAAGGCAAACTTTAAAGTTTTCCGATTTTTCTGTTAACTTTCCTGTCAGTACCAGTAGGATGGGTGAGCGAAATATTGGAAATCTGCCATAATTCTTTATAGAGAATTACACATTTGAAATGCGAAATGTATCTGCACATGATAAGTGTTCAAACGAGGTATCTATACTTGTAGCGGTTGTGTATGATTGTGGCAAACTCATATCCTTCGAGGGTCTCATAGTTACATACTTGTGTTCTAGTTAGTCAAGGATGACATTGGGTATGAAAGCGGATCGGAAACATAAACGAACTGTTCGGAGAGTAATCCACTTTGCCACTTTGGGGTGAAAAAATTTTATGACACATGCCGAAGCCACATATGAATGGTAGTTCTCGGAATTTAACCGCATTCGGAACTCATAAATTGCGGTTTAAAATAAACACCAGGGGTTACATTTCAGTGGAGTCAATAAGCAGTGTAATATCCTCCGACTTGTGTCCGATTTCGTGCGCAACTAGTTGTTGGGAGGAAGTATTATTCATGTCCACAGACGTCCATATGATTACATAGGTATGTCTCTGAGCATCAGGGCATAAGTTACATTTCTCTGAGAAATGTAATTTCAGTTGTCTGTCATTTAATTTTCATCACAATTTACTGTAGATAGTTAAAGGGATAATTTAAAACAGGAACAGAACTTGCAATGAACGAGAGACTTTCATAAGACCATGAGGCCTTACTTTTTATTATTTAGATTTTAATACTCTTCTTTTGAATTCCCATAGTGGATTGGTTGAGCAAAATGTTTGAAAAAAAAACAAATTTAGATGCTCAGAAATTTTTACATCTGCGTACCGAAATCATAATTCCATTTCGAAACAGAAAATTCCCTCAAACGCTTGAGAAAATATTCAATTGCATGATCCTGAAAGATTCCTGGCATGTTTTGCCTTCTAAATTAGTTATAAATGAATCAGAAATTCTTATTGATCTTTGCTTATATTAAGATTTAAGCTACGATTTTTCCACTGCAGAAGTGCCACACAAACAGCGAACTCAAATAAATCATCGTCATCCACCGACTTATGAATAAAAAAAAATTGTGAAGCTAACTCAAACAGTCTAAGGAAATCTATAACCTTCTGAATGGCAGCACATTCTTTCTCAACCATTATTGCAAGAAGCTGAAATAAAGTAAGCAGTCAAAACATAAAAATCGATTTCTCTCTCATTAAAATTTTATTCGATACTTTTAATACAGATTCGTTCGAGTAATTCCAGATTCCGAGCATCAATCGACAAGCAATTTGACATATTTGACGTTTTGTTAGGCAGATTTAGTGAAAAGATTAAGTAGAGAAAGCAAAGCAGAGGATGAGCTGAGTCGAATGTCTTTTAATAAGAGGAAAATATTAGATGTCTCTCTTGATGTTGCAGGGGAAGGAAACTACTGTGAGTATGTGAGATGTAATAAGCTGTGAATGATGTAAAATGATACCCCAAGCGAGGAAACCTTTGCTTTGGTGTAATTTATTATCACGTTGTCGCTGAGAACACGTTTCGTTAGTTTTCACTTCACCGACTATGCTTCACTTCAGTTGGTTATGAGTTATGTGTGCTTTTCATCTTTTTCCACTTGGATGAATCGGATTATTCGCCGGAAGAGCATTCAGATGGGTTTTGATTTATAAGGAGCTTAAAGAACTTTCTAACCGAGTTTACATTTTTGCTAAATTTTTTTCGAAAAAAAAACACTCGTATAGACAAAATTTCTTAAAATCTTCAAGTTATTATTATTATTATAAATTTTTATTAATCAGTAAAAAAATTACAAAGATGCCTAACGGAATCTTCAAGTTTTTTCTCTCACATAATGTTTGGTTTTCAAAAAAATTCACTTGGGGAGCTCGTACCTTCTGCGGTTTTTATGAATGTCAAAAGGTGCTGCCAAAGCGCATTTAAAAAGAATTCAATTTAATAAATGTGCGTTGAGAAGAATATACCAAGTGACACTAACTTGACAAAGTGATAGAGTTTTTAAATACATAATTTGGCTGTGTTTTTAATGCCGATAGATATTTGTCTTCTGACTTCAAATATATCTCGTCGATGTAATCGTCGGTAGATATGATTCTCATTATTATTTGGTAAACTTTGGATTTTGATTACCAATACAAGTACGTGTTTAAATTCCCAGATGGGCAATCCTGTTTGCTGAAAGTAAAGATTGCTCTTTCCACACGTGCAAATCGTCAATCCACTGTCACACAAAAAATTAACATATCGTAAACTTGTTAACAAAAATAGTTTGCAGGCAGTTACATACAACTATGACAATACATGATGTTCAATCCACTTTACCGCAATTGTCAATTTATTATGTAGCCCTTCACAAATAATGCGATGCAAGAAATTTAATTTTATGTAACGATATTGCCCATTTCCTTAACAATTCAAATTTTACATGGGTACGGCCAAAGTATTGAAATATTTATTGAGAAATCATAAATCACAAATATGAAGAATTTTAACGACTTCTCTGTAAAGGGAGTCCTCAAACTGAAATGTATTTTAAAATTGTCAGCAAACGGCAATAAATACTGTATAATTTAAATTTGATTGACAATAGATTTGAAAGATTTATTGTATCCTAAACTTATAACCGTCGTTAAGACAGTAAGCAATAAAAAGAATGAAATGTCATCAGTACGCGTAGCATACATCATTCTCGTAGATTGAAATAACACAGATTTACGAAATCACTTCTCCTTTACCTGCCTATATTGTGCACGCTTTTGTGTAGGAGTTTAATCCCATTTTGCATTGTGTGCTGCAAAATCGATTTAAAATATTACATGCATAGAAATGTTTCCCTAAGCAGAGTAAACAGGATTTTGAGTTTATTAGCATTGCAGCATTTCTGTAAGTGCTGAATGCATGCGTGCACTGTAAAAGAGTTGGGAGATTCTAAAAATTAAAATTGTATTTGCCATAATTTGCTATGTAGGATTTGTTTTTTTTTTTTGCAAAAATCTCCCAAGGAAAAATTAACGTCAAGTCATATAAAACCGATGACAAATATGTATAATGGGCCTCTTACAAAGTCACAATGGCGACATTTTTCAGAAAAAACTACAAAATTTTCCTACAAAATATTTAGTGTGAATATTGAAAATACTACACTGGTCTACAATGAAAAAGTATTCGAAATAATCTTAACTACTTTCTACTTATCTACCCATGCTAAATACAAGTTGAGAAGTAAAAGTTATTTATTAGTTTAAGTTTATGCAATACTTGATATTTTCCGAATTTAATGATTCTACCTACCCTCATTGAACTTGATAATGTTGACATATAATTACTTATTTGGCATTGAATATTAAAAATATTGTCTTTTAGTGCTGTGTTCTATGAAAAAATATTTTATTTTATAGCAAAATGTCTCGAAAATGTGTGAATAATCCTGCCAATTTTTGATACATTTGTGAAGAAGTGAGATTTAGTAAGCAAAGGTGTTCTTTATCGCCTACAATAAAAAAAACTATTCTTACTATTTTAAAGAAAACAAAAAACACCAGGATAAAAACGTGGAACCCCATTGTTGTTGCAATCCGTGTGGTTTGAGAAATTGTCTGAATGGCAAAAAGACATAATTTCGATTCAGCGGCGTGAATCGACGAATCATGCAACTGATTGTTTTTTTCTGCCTGACAACTCATTTATTTGGAAAAGGCAAGGGTGCTCCTGAAAATAAAAGAAGGATGCCATAGTGTATCCGAATCTACCATTGGCTTCTCGTCCTCTGCCACACACCGATCTTCACCTGCTTTTAAAAAAATTTTTTTTTTCTCAACAAGGAAAACTAATTTTAATACATATTAATTATTTTTGCATTCAGTACGTGAAAATAAATAAAACAAGCTATTTTACATAAGGAATACTTTTTTAAAGACAAAATTTGTAGACCTGTGAATCATTTTTGATGGTCTCACTATAAATAATTTAGGAAGATTTTGTAACTTTATATGCAAACTTTTGCCATTGTGACTTTTTAAAATCTAGCCTGCGCACTGCGGTCACAATGGGAATGGAATACGAGACGACAATTGTAGGTAACAATGTAAACCATGGTTAAACTGAACGCACTGCTGAACACCAAATATGATTTATTAGTATCACACAAAATGTTGGTCCGTTTAATAGCAAGTACGTTGTAGTCGTTTTAAATAGTTAATACTCGTCTTTTCTAATCATGCCTTTTATTGGATAGCTGTTGACACATTTTACCGGTTGTTCCAATCATCCAATCACTCAAAACCATCCTAAGCAACTCATGTTGTGCTGACTGTAGTCTTTTTTTTTTTTGATTTCGACAGATGAAGCTCCATGCTGCTGTCTATCGCTCAGGGAGAATACCAATTTGGAACATCGGGGATCAAAGTGGTGCCTATTAAATGATACTTTACGCAGTTAAGCATCCAGTGGGCAGATTCCGTACGACAAGAATCGTCTGGGCGATATCATTTTTAAAACTTTGATGAACATGATAAATTATTTTGTATTATTCCCAATTTTTAACCCTATTTTGTTTACAATTGTAGAAAGTGAACTGGAGGAACCTCTCAAACTCGTAATTTTTGCACTTATGTAGTTGCTAGTTTTGCAAGTCTACCGTTTTGACGATAATCGCCTGAAAAGTAACGGAATGAGGGGCCAGGTAAATTCTACGAACTCAAGCATTTTTCATACGAAACAATCTATTGTGACCTATAAAATATGCTAGATGGAGGAAAGTTTTTTTTAATGACGGATGCTTACAATGCAAACCAACTTATAACTCATACAAACGTTTTGTTGGCAATTCTCTTACTGTAGATAAAGCTTAGACATTTGATTTCTTGCAACAGAGCATCCTAAAAATTTAAATACAGTCCACGATGGATATAATAAACACTCAGTCCCATACTCATAATAATTTTTAGTGTTCAAACTAAATTTTTTGAGCTCACTGTAGCGAAATTTTCCATAAAAAATTGCATATTGTGACCTACAAAATATTTAGTGTGAAGGTTAAAAATGGTTACTAGTAAGGCCCTCATAGGAGAACAGTTCGCTTATAAGAAACGCACAATTGACACTGCAGTAAGGTTCTGGTCCATAGAGAACAGTTTCGGACCCAGCCCTAGCAAGTTTGTCAGCAAATTTGTTGCCCGCAATACCTTTATTACCAGGCACCTAACCAACTTTGACCTTGTTGTGTTTGGCTAGGGTTTGCAGGGCATCGTGAAAGCTCTTAACTGTATAGGAATCCATTGTGTTGGACGCGAAAGCTTGTAAAGCTGCCGGACTGTCGGAGAAAATTTGTATGATGGGATATGCAGTTTAATGGCGCATCCAGCAGCCGTCTTCATAATGAAGAATTACAGGGGTTAGAGCCCAATAATGGCTTCAAGTGCTGTTGTTACGCAAGTACGCATTGCACCTGTAATGCCGAGACAGGCAATCCGTTGAAGCTTCTAAAGCTTGTTTGTAGTAGAGTTTGGGTCTTACCAATAAACATTTTTAGTTTTTACTTTAAATTTTAATACAGTTCACAGTGGCTATATTTTCTATACAAATGTTGTGCTTCCGTTAATCTAAAATCGAGACTAATATTTGTTATTAATACGGCGCTTTGGTTCTTGCATACGTGTTCGCATATAAAATAACTTGGATAAAAGAAACTATTTTTTTTTTTTATTTCAGAGGTTTCGTATATCCTTCGTGGACCGTTATAAGAAGGTAGAAGCAAAGTTTTATTTGTTGGAGTAAATTCCCAAAAAAAAAAAATTATTCGCAATTAGTTCACCCAGAACCTTAGTAATCGCTTTTACAAAAGACCCAAACTGCGCCTCGATTTACTTTATTTATTACTTGGTAAACTTTTTTCATAACCAAACAATCCATTCACAAAGCAATACCCTAATCGATAAAGTTCGGTTGATCTAGACCTCGTGTTTGTGCTGTCAACAGCAAAATGCATCAAGAAAGTCTTTTGGCAAAGTCTGTTGAAGGCTATAACTCTTCATGGGATCACAAGATGCGCCAATTGACCACGTTTTTATTGGTAAGTGTCACGAAATTACTATCCCACCCCAATGATTGATTGATATAATTTGACAGTTGCGAGGCCGGCATGAACGTTAAAATCAATAGTTATTCTTTATGCATCACATGCAGCCATACAATAGTGTTACTATGGTCCTCTTTTGAGGTCCTGTTTCCAAATAAATTAGTCTTATGCGTACTCGAGTACCTTCGTGTCAATAACCCAAATGACTTGAGTGTTATTCCACCATCCCTTATGGATCAAAGTTCAAAGGGCAAGGGAATGAAAGTCTTCGGTTGTCCTTGGCGATATTTACTTTACAAGTTTCTTTTCATTGTTGTTCAAGGAAGCGGGACATTTATAGTCGTGTTTGCGTGTGAATGTATTGCTAGGTAATCGGGAATTAAACTTCGAATAAAATTTATTTTTAATGAATCCAATGGACACGTGGAGTTGTGTGCGCATATTGTACTTATAATTTCTTTAATGTCTACGGTAGACAAATACAAAACTGGTCCATCTTGATGATGACATTATTTTGTGAGAACAATATCCTAGACAACTAATCGGCTAATTCTATTACGCTTATCATTCTAGGCAATTGTTTCTCCTATATTTTGCTCATGTGAGTCATTTATATGCTGCCCGGTACGCAGTTTGTTAATCCCTTCAATTATGGTGGCATTTAATATTTGTGTACGATTCTTTTCAGTCCAAGACGCAAAAGATTTCAATTGAAAATGCGTAATTTATCGCACAGAATCCCTGCACATCTAATAAAAGCTTTCTGTGCGATATTTCCTATCCGTTGCCATTACCACACAGAGAGGTTATAATACAGCCATTCTGTATCATCGAATCAAGTGGCGTACTCACTCTAAGCCAGTAGACTTACTGCCCTAAAACCATTTTCAATTAAATTGCTTCTTGGTATAATTATTTTTTTAAGTCACGCAGCCAATGGAGAAATAGAAAGGGCGTCAGGGGGCTTCCTTTTGCCCACTCCACATTCAGTAAGCGAATCGATGCAGAATCAATTTATTTTCTTCCAATAAATTTGTTGATAAATAACGTTTACGGCATAGTTGCCGTATTTCTTTCTGAATATTATGTTTTGTATTGTAACAGAAACTCCTCTCTGTTGCAGGTAAGAGTATGAGTCGGCGAGTAAATAAATCAATTTATTAGATAACGTCATGATTTTATTTCGCTTAATTGTAATTGAATAATGCCCCAGCTAATTTATTTTTAAAAAAAAAGTCATACCAGTACATATTTTAATTCAAGTGTTTAGTTAACTCAATATCCGAAAGAAGCGCCACCAAATTGGCCGATATGAAGAAATTGAGCTATATAGTCTGTTTAGATGAAGGTAGGCGCAGTGGCTTTGTGGTTAGTGTGTCGGGCTATTAAGCGATGGGTCCCAGGTTCGATTCCCGGAGAAAGACAATTTACATCTTGAAGTGTTTTCCACTGCGCCATTTCTGTCGCGAACATCTGACTAATATCCGGGTAAATAGCTGAAATCAAAGATTTTCTCAATTGGCTGTTTGGAATCGGCATCAAATTGAAGATCCCTTCCGTTAATCCCAAAAATGAAAAACTCACACAAAACGATTGGTTGTGCGAAGCTAGGCCTTGGCTCCTAACAGACCAACAATTAATTTTAACCAACTAAATGAAGTCTGTTTCATAAAGTAGGAATTTTCCCATCTATCATGGGAACTTTTGAGCCTCTGGTGAACTAGAAACGAATATATTAGCTATAGCGGTGACGTTAAGACGTATTTCTAGGGAATGCCAACCCTATTTGCCATCCGACTCGACTGTTGCATATTACACTGGGAAATCTTCAGGTAGTTACTTTGAATTGATGTACTGAATGATACTTAATCAATCTTAACCCTCTTGTTCTCTTAAAGGGAACTTGGTCGTCAGCTCTGCTTACATATATATGGAAGACGGGTATTGTTGAAACATTGAAGATGTTTATTGTTCCACTACATTGTAAATCATTCCCCATACTCACAACACACCCAAAGTTTACCTTTCCTTTTAAATTAAAATACGTTGAAAAAGTAGACGACAGTTGAACTTCCAAGAGTGCGGAGCGATTTGCTCAAATTAATAAATGAATTAAAGTATATATTATAACGTCAAAAAGTTAGTGTTTTTATTTCATAAGAAGGAAAGTGAGAATTAAAGCAAAGGGCTAAAACAGGTATATATGGCCAAGGAGTAAAGATGAACCCTGCATAGACGCTGTTTTTTCATCGACTACTTAAGTCAGTTAATTGACGAGTTTTTCTGCGACACCTTGTGGATTAAAAAGGAATATGTAGAGACCTATAGAATTTTGACGTCTGTTTGTTTTGCAAAGGACTTGGATAACGAATACGTGTGTGTTCGTGTAAGAAAATTAATTGCTTATCTATTAAAAAGTTAACCAACTAATTGAAAACAAACTTAATTTGAAATTCTTGTCCAAAATTTGTATAGTGTTAGTCGATTAATCTGGTAAAACCAGCACAAAAGTCTGTTCAAAGTAGTATTGAATGGAATGTATTGTAAGCAAAAAATAAATTTGCTTTTGTTTATATATTTTGGCCATATAAAAAGCGTGGTAATTGTGACTTTTACAGATTTGCTTGATTTGATGATGGAAGATCCAGCCTGCTTAGAAGTTTCGAAGGTTGTCACAATATCGCTCTGTGAAATAACTGACTATTTCAGTGGTGTTAAAAGGTCTATCTGGGAAGGCGAATAAATATAGTGAAAGCTGGCTGGATACATAAGATTCTCTGCCAAACTTTTGGGTTGATGTGACATATATTTTTAAATTGATCTACAGGATAAATTAAAGTCTGTCATAAAATTCAAGTGGAAACGAAATGTAGCAACTTGTAGTACCTTCTTCTCGTTAAAGCAGCTGAAATTGAATTTAACCGCCTTGAACGTATAACGTCTGGTTTCTTCGAAGGACTTGCTGAATTTGGAAGGTTTAGGCTGGGATTGGCTCCTTTGGTCTATACTGAAAACCATCCTTTGTATTTGGTCGCAAAATATCTTTATCTCTAAAGTTAAGACTGCAAATGGAAAAACAATTGGGAATATTTTTTTCCCATCCTAAGCACCCCATTTAATCAAAAAAACTTTAGAGTTCAGAACTTCTCTTGGAAGATGGTACAATGTAATTCTCTCTTTACAATATGAATTGCATTGAAGAACGCCACAATGCTGAGCTCCGATTGGTTTCTGCATTTTCTACAAAAATATCTGTTGTATATACTTTTTTCTCAACACTTATCGCAATCACTTTAAGATATTATTTTTCTGTTATAAAATGAGTCTTTTTTCTTATATTAAATGTACATTTTGAATTAAATACACAGTTTCTTACAATAGCTCTGTAATTTTTCATGGAAATAAATACCAGCTATCAAAATCTATAGAAACCTACCGATGCGAAAATTTACCGCCAGGGCTTAGCCTCCATTCGTCAATAGCAGATAAAGATTATAATTCGAGTATAAAAAACAGTTGGATTGAAACGGAAACACGAAACTGAAACAGAGAAACAAAGCAAACTTTGTGAACTCCCATCCTGCAGACATATTTCCAGATGACTACAATTTAAGACAATTTAAGAGCAAAAGTGGAATTGCTGCAGGTAGGAGAGAACTATTTTTCAAAAATAAAAGAAAATCATATCAACCCCTTAAATTTTTCTGCAAAATTCGCTTATGTGCGCTATTCGTCATAATTTTCCATTGTGTTCGCATAAACTCATACCAAGAGAATCAGTATCGATTGTCATTTGCCTCCGTATCTTAGCTCGTAATGCATTAATATAGCCAACATGTACCTGATTTCGAATTCCAAACAGGCGGTTAATTATCAACTTATTTACACCATGTTCTGATTACGTGCATTTAATTAAAACTCAATAAACCCAATTAAATTCACATTCATTTCACTGAGCGTTCTAACCCCTCACCATGACCTTGTCTCTCATTTCAGATACAAATCAATTACACGGCAGTAGTTTACTTCCAAATCATGTTTGGTCGTCGGAAAACTTAAACAAAAGGATAATTGCACCGGAGCACAGAATTTAATTTGAAATTATCGAATGGATTCATACGTGTGCAGCGGCGTCAGATTAATTTTCATTCCGACAATGTCCAGCGCCACTGTGCTGTGCATCTATGCAAATCCAGTATTACGTCCCATAAGAAAATTACTCGTCAATTATCCTGCAAAGAATTACACATGAAAATAGAAAAGCAAAACTTGTACTCGTGCAATTGGATTTATTTTTCTCCCGGGGCCTTGTTGCCAAAGATACTCAGCAAACTAAGACGACAAGACTGGAGTCTTTCAGAGCGAATCAACACTATAATATTGAAACAGCCAATCACTCTGTGGAATAATCCGACAAAAAAATAACAAAGCTGTCCCGCAATGTCCGAGTTTCGATTTTTCTCGTATACCGACTTCGAGTATCACACAAATCGCTCGGAGAGTCTTCTAAACCTGCCCTTCGGACCATATCAGCCAACCCGACGGCCATCAAGTATCAATGTTGACGACCAAGAGATCTCCACGGAGCTCAACATTCCCTATGCAGTGTTCGAAATTCTCGTAGCGATAATCGCTGTGATTGGCAACCTAATGGTGATTATTGTATTTCATCGCGAACGGAAGCTGCGTAGGCGGACGAACTACTACATTGTCTCGCTGGCAATGGCGGACTTTTTGGTCGGTTCTTTGGGAGTGCCTTTTGCTGTACTGGCTTCGGTCGGGCTGCCAAGAAATTTACATGCCTGCTTGTTTACGGTCTCGCTGCTGGTAGTCCTGTGTACGATATCGATATTTTGCCTCGTTGCCGTATCCGTAGACAGATATTGGGCAATACTCTATCCCATGGCCTACTCGAGGAATGTACGCACAAAAACAGCTATTGGTGAGTATCCTTCTACATATGTTTATATTTTTTATTTTATTTGTTGGCTTATGGACATAAGTTTGCAAAGCAGACCTTAAAGACGTGCAATCATTAGGGCCGTTTGCTCATAAGTTCTACCTAAATACTTATAAGCTACTTTTTTAGGTCATAAACCGTCACATAAGAGTTTATGTGGCACTTAATTCGCTATGAGTTGTATCAGCAAAAGGCCCTTAAAGTTGTTTGAAATAAAATCTCAGTATCCACTTCGTAAGAGTGGCGCGTTTGCATATTGAAAACGATCGAAATGTTGCGAAATTATGTAGCAGTTGCAAGCCCAAATAAAATTATTTAGCAACGAGGAGGATTGAAGTCACAGATTTTTTTTAAATATACGGTCGAATGAGTAATACATTGATATCCCAACCATATTGTGTAGACGAAGTACATATTGTTGCACTTTATTTAGGTGTCTAGCTATATATGTTTTACATAGCGAGCAATCTAACAATGGATGTTTTAGAATTCATTCTATTTTTTTTTTTTTCAATAGAAAGGAGAGCAAAATGAACTGCAGTAGCAGATGCTTTGGTTTTGTTCTGCCTGTGTCAATAAAAGTGTTTTTTGTCTATATTTTGCGCAGTTTTTGCATTTTATTGTTTAGTGTGTCTACTTTATTTACATTGCCAGCAGTTTTTGTTCCTTGTTCATAGAAATTGTCAATACGAGTATTGGCACCAAAAAACCATTAGGATTTTTTTGAGAATTCAAATAAACGGAAATGGCACTGAAACGTTTTAAAATAAACAAAACACTACAATGTCCACTAATTAATAATTTTTTTGACGTTTATTTAAAGTTTAAGTTTAAGTGCTTGTACATTTAATAATGGAGTTTCCAGAAAAAAAGCCTGAAGGCTATTAAAATATTTAAATGGAGCTAGAAAAAATTAAATGCTATCCTGGACAGAACTATGATGAATCGTTTTCTAGTGTTTATCTGTTAAGATACAATTCGTGTTTTTTTTTTTTTCTTTTTGTGCTGGACAGTTAAAAAAAGAGCATATTTCGAAACGCTTTCAAATGGGTTTGCTATGTATTTTTGACGTGTTATTAGAAGCTATCTCTGACGCCTTATTTAAAGATTTATTTTGTTTTTTTACTTTGAGGTATTTTTGACCCGTTTTTTATGAACAAAGTCCATTTTATTGCGTATTTTTCGACGCCTTTTTGAAGTTTTTGGAACATGTTTTCCAATGCTTTCTTTGGTGCGTTTTCCAAAGGATTTTTTAAACGCGCTCTTAAAATTTTGTTTTACCGTTTATTGATTTGTTTCCGACGCCTTTTTGATGCGATTTTTGTTGCATTTTCTGAGACGTTTTTCAGTGGATTGTTAAAATTCTTCGGACATGTGTTTTTGACGCTTTTTGAACACGTTTTCTTATACTTTCTTTGATACGTTTTCTAAAGTATTTTTAAATGCACTTGTATCGTAGCTCAGGGAAATTTTAAGGATAACCCAAAACGAACCGTCACACAAAAATATAAAACCATCAGAACAAATAATAAGACAATACAACAGCAGTAGAATAATGTTATAAAAATAAAACACTTTTATTTCCTCCTTCTCATTGACCTCCTCCTGCTCACGCAACCTGCTTGGTTTGTTCCTGCTGAAAGACGGACTTTCGTCATACAATATTCAAAACAGAAGCTTTTCGGTCTTTCGTTAAGTTTAATTATTCGCTCAATACATCGACAACAGAGTTGCAAACTTGCAATACTTATGCAGTTCGATACAGCAGTCTTAAAATGTTTTTTAACCGATTATTGAATAGTTTTTGACGCGTTTTCACGAATTTTTATTGCGTTTTTTTAAACGCTTTTCAGAGGATTTTTTGTAACCTTTTTCAGACTCTTGTTTTTAACGCTTTTCAAGACGTTTTCAAATACTTTTTTTATGCACTTTGACGCATTTCCTGAAGTACTTTTAAATGCGCTCTTAAATTTTTTTAACCGTTTATTTAATTGTTTTGACGGCTTTTTGACACGTTTTCGGAGGAATTTTGGTAGCTCTTTTCGGACGCGTCTTTCCAACGCTTTTGTAATACGTTTAACATTACTCTCTTTGATGCGTTTTCTGAAGTATTTTTATACGTCTCTTTTTATACCCTCCACAGGAAGGTATATTCACTTTTTCATTACATTTGTGTAGGATCTCTTCAATTAAATAAAACACAATCAATTATAATCTTTACTTAATTTTATTTATCCATATTACAACCGCCCTTGATGGAAACCAGTAGAAGACTGATCCACTTCCCTGCTGCTTTACATCCATGTCTTTATAATTAATTATATGAATATGGCTCGTGGTCGTGTGTCTGTGTGTCTGTGTTTTATGTTCGCACCTCGTGTGTGGCGTCGTTCGTCTCGGTCGCTATCGTCTCGTTTTGTGTATTTGTCCTCGTGTTAACTGTGTACTATGTGTCTGCTGTTCTGTTCTGTGTTATGCTTGCACCTGGTGCATGGCATCGTTCGTATCGTCTTGGTTGTGATCGTCGTGTCTGGTTACTGTACATGTGAGTCTACTGTCCCGTTCGTCTGTCTGGCTTGCCATCCCACATTTGTCACGCCAAGAAGGAGTCACCCGAGACCTCATAAAGTATATATATTCTGAAACAGGATCAGATTCTGAATCGATTTAGCCATGTCCGTCTGTCTGTCTGTCTGTCCGTCTGTCTCTTGAAAGCACGATAGCGCCCAAAGGAATTGACATAGGCGAATGAAATTTTGTAAAAGGACTTCTTTTTATTCTCGTCAGGCTAGTATTGAAAATGGGTTATGTCGGTCAAGTAGTTCAGGAACCTCCCATACAAAATCAATATTAGACCCATGTGTCTCTCTGTCGGTTGAAAACACGATAGCGTCCAAAGGAATCAACCTAGGCGAATGAAGTTTGGTGAAAGGACTTATTTTTATCGTCGTTAGGTTCGTATTAAAAATGGGCTATGTCAGGCAAGTAGTTCGGGTACCTCCCATACAAAACCAGTTTTGCATGTCTTGTATGCAGTGGAGGGTATCAAAGCATCGGCCAGGCCGGTGATAACACTTTTACTTGTTCTAACCATTTATTGAAGTTTTTCGATGCCTTTTCGACGCGTCTTTTACACATTTTTCACCGCGTTTTCTTATGTTTTTTATGTTTTTTGCGTCTTCGTCCCGTTTATGACAAATTTGTCGGCGTGTTCTTTGGACAAAATCTTTTGACAAGTTTACTGACCCTACTTATACTTTTAGAGACAGAAAAAGCCGCCAAGAATGGGAGCAGCACAGGCAACAAATAAATTGTATGTACCTAATAGACCTATTATGTATATGGATATATATATCCCCTCGGTCGTTTCTTAAAATTCGTACTCCAATTGAATATTCTACCTCGAAATATTGCCTTAAAGAATGTCTGCTCTTTTATCACAAAAAAAATAAATTCATTCTCCTATTTATAACTTAGCGTGAAGCCCTAAAAGTAAACTATTCCTAACACATCCTGTTTCAATCATTAGCTCTTATATCAAAAGCTCATTGTCAACATCCACAACAATTTAATTATCTTTTTTCATGCATATGTATGTAGGCTACCACAAACAGCCGAGCCTCCTTCGAAGTGCGTTACCCCCTTTTACTGACGTAAATATGACCAGCAACGAGAATTGCTATTTTTAAATTTTTAGCCTCGAATCAACGGCTATCTATCATTAGCTGAGCTTTATGTACTTCTACTTATGTACAAGACATTTTTGTTACTTGTAAAGTTATATTTACTGCACACACCCTTTGTATGTTTTTTGTCAGTTTTTTTTGTGGAACGTCTATTGTTTTATCTCATTTCTCAATTCGTCATATAAATAGCATACCGTGTGACTACTGTGTACCTATATACACTATCTGTCTGAGGGGGGTGTGGTTACCGTCATTGCAAGTAGGTTATTTGAAATGAATGATTATCATTGTCATTGTGTCGGAGGTCCTTTCTGTTTTGCGCGTTCTTATACGTAGTAGGGGAGTCGGCTGTCGGCGGAGAAAGTTGCAATTTATTTGCAAACTGCTGATGACATGTTGCAAAAATTAATTGAATTAACTCGCGAAACTATAGGTGGAGTGAGTTGGATCCGCAAATGGGGGTCCTTACCCAAGTTGAAAGACGGAAGGCAATAATGGATATCGTTTCCAGTGTTCGCTTTTATGGGGTGGGGTTGGGCCAGTTCAGCGTATTCAGCCCAGCAAATAATAAATTCACGTCGCGGTCAGACCCATGTATGTATATCTTGTATATTTTGTCGATATGGATAATTTGATTATAGATGATAAGTTCTGTGTTCAGTGTCAGGGGTTGAAAAGGTCAGTTACTTTAAGTTGATGCGGAGGGTGTGGTTTCATAAGATCAGTAAGCGAATGCTTCTTCTTGTTCTTCTTCATACCCCGTAAATTTGTATATCTCTCCCTAGAATTCTCCCGAACGCATTCGCATGCATTTCCCTTAGATGCTTGCATTTCGTGCTTCTGTTCTCGTTTTTGTAAAATTGACGCAGATTCTTAAATCGGCATTCGGCTTGATGTCAATTAGTTCACAGTAAACATGCACCACTTGTGATTCTCAGATGAACTTGTTTAAGAGCAAAATCTTCTTCCAATATTAACGAATGTTTTTCAATTTCAGGAATAATTTCCATGTGCTGGGTTGCCGGCGTTATAGTAGGCTTCCTTCCACTCTTTGGTTGGCATGCCGACGTTGGCCACAATGAAGCCTGTCTCTTCGTAAAAGTCATGGACTATGACTACTTGGTCTTTCTCTATTTTGGCACGATCATAACACCAGCAGTTCTGCTTCTAGCATTCTACGGCCACATTTACCGAGTCATTGTCAAACAGGTTTGCATTTTATCAATTGATGCGCTAATTCTTTGAACTACTTTTTCACTAACATTCACAGGTACGCCAAATCGTGACCATGAATCCAGTTGGTGATAATAGTCGAAGATCCTCAACGGCACAAATACAAACAACACCGGGTCGAATGTGCCACGGAGGTACCATGCTTCGTGTCTTGGGCGCAGCTAGGAAGCGCGATGTTAAAGCTACGCAAAATCTGTCCATTATAGTGCTGTTTTTCATGATCTGCTGGATACCATTGTACACGATCAATTGCATTAAGGCCTTTTGTCCCGATTGCTTTGTCCATCCAAAGTTAACGTTTTTCTGTATCATTTTGTCGCACCTGAACTCTGCCGTCAACCCGGTGCTATACGCTTATCATTTGAAAGACTTTAGGGCTGCCCTCAAAACTTTGATCCTTAAAATAATCGGTGTGGAGGTGGATCAGCCCATAGATGTAACGCACAGATTCTCCCTAGCAAGTCAACATCGGTTACATTCAATTGACAACAAACGATCCTCACTGCAGGCTAGGATCTATGTTGGTAAGGCTTTTCAAATTTATTCGATATCATCAAATTTATCTGTGTCTCTTCTACACCTTAGATTCTCCCATTTGGCTTCGCCAACAACAACAAGAGAGCTTGAAAAGCGATCTCACCGCCCAAATTAGTCCTCGCAGCCCGCCGTCGATTACCAACAGCCTGGCCGGAGTACATCAGACTGTTGCCGCTGTCGCATCTGTCACCGCTGATATCGATCGTGATATTTGGAATATCATGGAAGCGTCGAGCGGTGCTGAAAAAGAAGATGACACACCAAAGCATCCATCGTCTTCCATTGAAGGGCGTGACAGTCCGTACTCCTATGATAACCACAATTACTCATCCAGTCCCGATGATCTGGACTACGATGACGTCTTCCTTAGTGTGGAACAAAACGATCATCAAAATACTACCGCCTGTTCAATTCGCGACAGACTTCGTTCCGATGATGACTCCTTCAATGAAAAGTACAAATTAGCACAAAGGGCGCTGACAGACTCTTCTTTCAGTGACTACGAAATTCCCAAGAGTCATCTAATACCCGCCTCCAGTGAGACCACAGTCAGTTTTACCCATTCAAATCCTGGTCTTGAAAACTGTCCACCTCTAACTATGAACACAGATAACCGACACTCGTCCAGCGTCTTTGTGATAGAAAATGACACAAATCCTCTGTCACCGGGTCATAAGCCGAAATTTCGGAAGTCTCCCCGACTAGCGGCGGGTATGGGTGCAACGCGCGCCAAGTCCAAGATAACAAGATCGTGTAGCTGTACGGGCGACACTGAGCTAGCATCGTCAAATAGTAATAATAGTATAAATAATTTAAGTAGTAGTAATAATAATAATAATCCTAGTTTCGGTGACCGCTTTAGCCCTTTAAAGGCTATGAGCAATTTTATCTTCCCACCTGTCAAACATTCCAGTTTTATTCATATTTTCGCTGGGGGCGAAAATCAAAAGCCAAATCAGCGAATACCTAGCCAAGAGAGTTGTAAGTCAAATGGCGGAGGAACTCTGATTACAGATAGTTAAAATAAGAATGGTGTATGCGCGTGTGTGTGTGCTTGATTTAATGACTAAGAATACTCAGAACATTCGCTTTATAGATTCCATAGAATAGTTTCGCCTAAGTTAGTCGTAAGTTATGTGTTGAGTTATTATTTAGGGTTTTCCAAACTGCATAAACGCTGGGCTTTGATTTGAACGGATTTGGAGATTTCTGGAAACTACTTTTGGGATTGACGTTTCATGAAAACGGTTCAATGTTCGATAAATCGGTATGTGCTTCTTATGCGGAATAGTTTGTATTTTTTTTAATTTGGTTAAATGTACATTCACATATTTTGAGCGAGGATCAACTGATCAAACAGATAGAACATGTAGGTAGTGAAATTAATGTTACAGAAAAGCAACAACATTTTGTTTCCTATTTTTATTGTTCGAAATCCTACGTAGTAGGTATTCAGTTCGTGCGACACTGCGATATAAGGTGTTTTTCTTTTTAAGTTCAGAGCTGATCTCATAGAGCGTGCTCTGGTTATGCTCTGAGAGAAAAAAGGAACACAAATTCCGAGCTCTGATGTGTCTGAGCTAAAAAAGAAACACGAACTTTTTGCATAACAGTTCAGGTTGTGCTCTGAACTAAAAAAGAAAAACGCATATTGTCTAAACCATGGAAACTTAAGTCGCTGTTAACCCCGACTTTGTTATCACAATCACATCCATAACAGAACATACCACGTCAAGTAAAATGAGTCAATCGAATATAAGTTTAGAAGCTGACTTCCCCAACGAAACACCAAAATGGTTTCTTTAAATATATGCCAAAAGTACATAGCTATCAAATCAGGAAATTGAAGAACTAACGACAAACATTAATATACCTATAGCTAGTAAAACAATGTCTGTGATTCAGGTCTGGCAAAACAAATCAAAGAATAATTCTAAGGGAGTGCAAACTACACGATATCTATGTTAAACAAATGTTAAGTTGAACTTCAGTTTAAAAGAAGACATGCATTTTTAAATTTAATAGTTTGTTTTCCTTCAACTACATTTTAAAGCGAATTAATTGCTCAAGTATTAAATTTGTAGGTACATGTTTACAGTAATGATTTTTGCTATATTTTGTATTTATAGAATTTAAGAAATTACTTGTTACAAATAAAAATATGTAAATAATATTAATTATGTACCTTTCAAATGTATACTGTAGAATTAAAGCATAAATGGATCCCTAATAAAGCGAATTGTTATGTGTGTATAACGCAGCATGTAGAAATTACTATTTTTAAATGTGTATTGTATTTATTTATAAATTTATATTAACAATTATTGTTGTAAGAATTAAGTCGAGGGACAAGCTATTTTCCAAATAAATGTTTTAAGTTATTAAAAAGGAGTACAATTTAAATCACGGATATGGAAAAAAATGTTCAAGTTTAATTGTGGTAAGAAATTGTGTACATAGGTTGACATAGATTGTTGCTATCGCAGCAAAGATCACTGCGAGCTTCTAACGCCGGGTCCTATTTGCCACCGAACTTCTGGTGTGGTTTTAGTCACAGTGCGGCAGATCCTGAAAGAAAACTCAAGAAGTGCACGATCCAATAGAAGGACTTACCACAAAAGTGCAAATTAAGGTCATACCTAGCTGTAGGTATATAGTTCTAAAGTACCTCCAAATATAATGTGTAATTCCAAAGTAAATACCTTAGTTAACGGTAGAGAAACCATGAAAATATTTACTTTTGAACTAACAAACTAAAATTCAACTCAATGAAAATGGTACTCTGAAATAGCAATTTAACATTTTTCAATAAATACATTTTGCATTCTTCAAACAAGCACAACTCTGAAAACAAATTGAACTGGCAAACTATAAAATTCAAATAAAAACAGTTACCGAACCCCTCGTTACCGAAGCGCTAGATTATATAAAATATTATTAGGCAAATGATTACATACATTTTATACTCAACTAAAGTTAGGTAATTGCGAAAAAATAGATGTAACGTAGCTAAGAGGAGTTTTAACAAAGGTGCACATATATCTGTAGCTACCTTCTGAATAGATTAACCCCGTATAAACAACAAAGTACTGGCCAAAGATAATGGAATACAGAGATATATATCTTTCCAGTGGAAAGGCGGCTGCCTACAAGCTGTTTTCCCGAAAAATTCACATATGCTCATTTCTTTTCTAGTATATGTGAGTTCATGAATTATAATTTAATGCAAGAATTTGCTATTCCGAAATGAATATTTCACTATTTTTTTTATTTTAATCGAAGCGTTAACAAAAACCAAACAAGTGTAATACCAAACACAAAACAATTGAACAGCGCGATGCCTATAAAAGCAAAAGGAATGTTGGCCGGCCATTAGCAACATGCTTTTTTGTAGCTCACACGTATTCACAGACGGGGGTTGATATTACAAAAACAACAATGTAAACAAATGGGTTTTGGAGGGATAGACGTACGAAAGATATCCATCTCTTTTATTCTTTCATCTCTGGTACTGGCTGTTCCAACTAATATAATAATGCGGTACAGCTACAATATTCTTTAACATTCTAATACCTTTTAGCAAGTTAGTGTAAGTTTCCCATAATTCGAAATGGAAAACCACCATTGTGAACTAATCACATATATCAAATCGACAACCCAACAAACAAGGGTTATGTAGAAACGTCAAAACAAAACCAGCTCTCTCACGTGTGCAGATGCAGAACTGAATTAAACGCGTTTTATTTAGCTTCTTAAGAATTTCTATACAAAATGTCCTCGTTTTTTCTCAAAAATAAACCAAAAACATCAAAGAAACGGAAGGTAGTATACCCTCAACCTTCGTAAACTTATCTAATTCATCAAATTCCAGCACGAAACTCCTAGGCCATCAACTTCTTCAAAGCAATCCAAGAAACCTTCAAATTCAAAAAATGACGAGGAGATCGACAGCGACGACGCTTTCGATAGTGGCGACGGTGAAGCCGGAGGTGGCGCTAACAACTACGTAAGCGATGAAGAAGTGCCAGAGACGCCACAGGACAAACGTTTGCGTCTGGCTAAAAAGTATCTCGAAGAGATTGAAAAAGAAGAAAAAAATCGTGCCGAGGACAAAGAAGTCTATGATCATGTGTCGCATCGATTGCAAGAAGAGTACTTGGAAAGTGTTGGCAAATTAAGGCGTCAAATTGCCTCATCCATTGTTGGCTATAGTAAGGACACAGTGTTGAAGCACAAAAAACAGAAACTTCCACTCACCTCATTAGCACTCACTAGCGATGGTAAGTATCTGTTTACCGGCGCCAAAACGCAATATGTGGTGAAGTGGGATATGTCAACACTGCGACCAGTGGGTACGTTTGATGTCCAACCGCATACAGAAGACCCTGATCGGGGTATCAAGCGACGATCGCATGTAATAGTCATGTGCTTGTCGACGGATATGAAATTCCTTGCGCTCGCTGAGGGTGGTAACAACATTCAGATTTGGTGTTCTCAAGAGTTGAAGCATCTGAAGACGTTCAAAGGTCATCGTGATGTAGTCAGTGCATTGGTGTTTAGAAAGGATACACACGAACTGTACTCGGGCAGTAGGGATCGTTCGGTGAAGATTTGGTCAGTAGACGAGATGGCATACATTGAGAGTTTGTAAGTAAAAATCCTTTAAAGAGAATTGATCATTCGTGTGATGCTTACCTTATGCATACAGATTTGGTCATCAAGCGCCTGTGACGGGAATTGACGCTCTGTCTAGGGAACGAGCCGTTACATCGGGCGGTATCGATTGCAGTCTCCGAATATGGAAGATAACAGAAGAGTCACAGTTGATTTACAATGGCCACCGAGGAAGTATAGAGGGCGTCAAGTTCCTGAATGACGAAAATTTTGTTTCCTGCGGTGATGATGGGTGAGTGTCATAAATGTTTGTTCATGAAAACATGATGTTATGCGGGAATATTTTCAGATCTCTCTGTCTATGGAGCGCTTTAAAGAAGAAATCATTGGTCACGCAAACAATTGTGCACGGCATGCAGGCGAATGGAGATGCGAACTGGATCTCAGCACTCGCTGTTGTAGTTAATACTGATTTAATAGCCTCAGGTAAATTGAAACTTTGAACTGGCATTCTAAGTGCTCTTTACCGATGTTTAACCTGTTGATGTGGAGTGCTTAAAACATCTTCCGGCTCTTCTGATCGATTTGCTAAGACAGTTTTACCGCTGACCGAATCTAGTACTTAAACCTCCTATACACTGCCCCAATCTCTTTTTTTTTCAGGTTCCTGCGACGGATTCATTCGACTCTGGCGTATGAGCGACAACGGGCGCAAGCTCACACAAATCCATGAAATTCCCGTGAAAGGATTCGTGAACAGCCTAGCGTTCACCACAGATGGCCTCAAGCTAATTGCGTGCGTCGGCCAAGAGCACCGCCTGGGTCGCTGGTGGCGGATAAAGGAAGCAAAGAATCAAGTGTTAGTTATAGACTTGAAAACCAATACAAGCTGAGAATGCATAGTTCAAAAAGAAAAACATCCGTCGTTTGTATTTTGCGACATTTATTTAAAAATTTTGCTTGAGACTAGAAAACACGTACGTGGGTACATTGGAGTGTTGACAGCACTTTATCCTATGTCCGAGCCTCCGCCCTCGCCCACAACGTCCGTGATGGTAGCCACCAATCGGCGACAGTGTTCAATCGCACATGTGGTCGTTACCAGACCCAAATGCATGCAGAAAATCTCATAGCACTTGATCTTCCCCGGGGGGGTCTTGGGAAATCCGATCTCGGTAAACTGGTGATAGAAGTCGGAGGCGAGAAGCCCTGGTGCGTGTTGTGGCTTCGCCGCGGAATGGTTGTAGAAGTGACTCTGCAAATCAATGGGTTTCATGGCGACCGAGTTTTGGTCCTCAAACCAGAGAAAGTATGAGTAGTTAAAGGTTTTGTCCTTCCACATGACAGTTGTGTGTCCTTTTTGCAGGTAGGAGCGGACAAACTCCACCATCGACCAAATGCGTGGAATAACCGGAACCATTTTCTCCTCTTTGGTGAGATCTGGGGCGATCATGGTGCCTTTTGTACGATTGATGTATATAAAGTGCACCAGGCCGGGGAATTCCTCTAAGTACGATTCGATGGTGAGGTTCCGTTCGGCTTTGACGCTCAGAAATTCAGAGAATTCTAAGAGTTTTCCCTCGACGAAGGAGGCCACGTCTGGGATATGTTCCAAGGAAATTTGGCTGCTGTCGCAACAGGTGCAGGTGAAAAGGGTCTTGAGATCCTCGAGAAAAGGCGGAATGTTTGATTCTATGCGCACGGCTATTTCCTTATCATAGTTCTTGAAGTACTCGCCATACATTTTCTTGATATTGTCCCACTTAGAAGCGAATTTCTTATGACTTGCTTCGATTTCATCGCCTCGAAACTTTGCCTTTTTAAGAGCATCAAGAGTTTGCTTGACATAGATCTCCAAATTGTCGAAGGATGATTTTACTGCGTCCGTGTCCCCCTGAACTTGGATGTTTAAAATCTTTTGTAGCACAAAAAACGTGTCATACATGCTGCTGGCTACTTGTAGATTGCAATATTCAATGACGAAGATAACAATTACACCCTTCTCCAACTCCGAACAGTGTGCTATGCACGGAATACATCCCGATACATTGCTGGCATGGTCTCCCTCTAGAAATATAGCCACAGACCGATTAAGCTGCCTGGTGTTTTTTGTTTTCTGCAGAGTTTTTCCCAAAAGCGACAGAAATAGAATATCGGACGCACTTAGTCCTTGTGCGGTGCGTGAGGAAAACGATCCTACAAACTTGTTACTCACAAATAGCAGGGCATGCGATCGATTCGAACCCACGTCTTTCAGCTTCTCGGTGGCCACTTCCAGTGTACGTTTTATGGAATTCTTAATCTCTACGTTAATCATCAACTGAGGCATAGCCTCTACATGCATACCCTGCTCCGTACGAGAGAGTGTCTCGTAAACATCAATCAAGTCGTCATAGAGTTGTTCCTGCTTTTTATCTGCGACAAAGAGAGTTGGTCCGTAGAGATGTCGCGCCAATGATATACCGACGTCGCAGTTTCTGCGCATTACTTCAATAGGAACCTGTCCGATTTTGATGAAGGAAAACCCAAGATAATCACCAAATGTGAAATTTAAATCGTCCTCACATTGTATACTACTGTAGGTATTGTCGAACTGGCAGAACATAATCCTCTGGGAGCTCACAAGTGGTGAAAATATTTGCAGAATTATATTCGAGTCAATGGGGGTGTCTGCATCGACGAGTCCTTGCTTCTCGGCGATATCATGGATTTTCTCGTTAAGTTCATTGTTAAATTTCTTGAATACAACATCACTGGAGCTATTAAATGCTATTATGCCGTTCATTGTGGGTGTGGATCCTAATTGACTTTTGTAAGAATTTAATTCATTTCTTCTTTAATTGATTCGGGTGATAAGAAAATTAATTCACGTAAACAATTTTATATTTGACTTTTTTTTATTGTTTCACTTTGACATATTGGTGCAGAATTGGCATGAGTTTGGAAAGACATTCACAATAAAGCAAAAGAAAAAAAAATTCACACTTAGTGATTTCGGTAGAAAAGTTTTATTTTAATGATAGAAAATAGGTAATAAAAATATTTTTGATTGTAGAGCATTTTTTTTTCAAAATCTTGGTGATGATGATGATTTTGATTTTGTCATCTAGTAGTTTATATATAATATTGAGTGCACATTTTCAACTATAAAGAATCTAATTGGACCAATCTGAAAATCACATGCGATTCATATTTTATCTGAAACTGTTACTCTTGGGATAACGAATGCATTTGGTATGTGTGCCAAATATTCATATATGACAAATCCGAACGCGTAAATTCAGAAGATTTATCGGCTTAGTTATGCCATATGTTTGTTAGAGATGTTCGTGGGCGCAGTGGGAAAATCCGTAGGAACCCAATAACCACTGAGCAGCATTATAATCGGTCTATAAAGAGAGTATGAGAGAGAGGACGATATTTTGCCTACAATAATTGTGAACTATATAATTGAATAATATTTAAATTGTGACCGCATCTATTTTTGAATGACTCTTTTTATGATAACAAACCTCTGACAGCAGCTATCACTCAAAATTAAGACGATACCTGTGATTTTCAATTGATATTTGATCTCATCACACAACAGAATTTCCATAAAATTAAGACGATGGGAAAACTGATCGAAGAACTGTCTCTGCAAGGTCATAAGGGCCGAATTTGGGGCGTCGATTGGCATCACAAGGGAAACGCGTTTGCTTCGTGTGGCGAAGACAAAACCATTCGGATCTGGGCTCTCAGTGGCAATAACTGGTCGACAAAAACTATTCTCTCCGATGGACATCGACGCACTATTCGCGAAATATCCTGGTCACCATGCGGAAATTTTCTTGCCTCCGCCAGTTTTGATGCTACAACTGCTATTTGGAGCAAAGTATCTGGTGAGTTATGAAAAGATGCACTGACGTAAAATATCTAAAACATGCTTGTATTACAGGAGAATTCGAATGTAATGCGACACTGGAAGGTCATGAAAATGAAGTAAAAAGTGTGAGTTGGTCTAAATCCGGTGCATTGTTGGCAACGTGCAGTCGTGACAAGTCCGTGTGGATATGGGAAGTTGCAGGCGATGACGAGTTTGAGTGTGCTGCCGTTATGAACTCTCATTCACAGGACGTCAAGAAAGTGGTTTGGCACCCTTATGAGGAGATCTTGGCGTCAGCGAGCTATGATAACACTGTTAAGCTGTACAAGGAGAATACTTTAGACAGTGATTGGGAATGTACAGCAACATTAGCATCGCATACATCGACAGTTTGGAGTATTGCATTCGATGAGTTTGGCAAACGCCTGGCGTCGTGCTCTGATGATAAAACTATCAAAATATGGCAGTCTTATCCACCGGGTAATGAGGAAGGTATACCTACACCCGATAACGAGACAGTTTGGAAGTGTGTTTGCACTATTTCGGGTGAGCACACTAGGGCTGTGTATGATATCTCTTGGTGCCACCAAACTGGGCTGATTGCTACAGCATGTGGCGATGATTCGATTCGCATATTCAAGGAAGACGAAGGTTCATCCAAGAATGAACCTACTTTCTCGGTGGTCACCTCGGTTGATAAAGCACACTTGCAAGATGTGAACTGCGTTCGCTGGAACCCTTCTACTTCGGGACAGCTCCTGTCGTGTAGCGATGATGGAAATATCAAGATTTGGAAGTTTGTTGAGTGATGTGGTAGAGGAAAAATAAAAAGTTGGAAAAACATAATTCGCGTTTATTTGCTCATAAAAGGCTCGTGGAGGGTTTTGTGTAACTTTTTGGCTTTTCTGGGTCCTAATCCAGTTATAAGGGACAACCTATCCTCGCTGGCGCTGATGATGTTCTCGAGATTGCCGAAATTCTGAAGTAGCGAAACAGCATCGGTCTTGTTTACAGGTTTGATGTTTGTCAATGCCGACACCAGCTGCAGGAGGGAGAAATATGTAATGAAAAAACGCATGTAATGATTCGAATTACCTTCTGGTGCGGATTTGACTCTACGCGTTCCATAATCAAGTCGGGTGGCCGATTTTCAAACAGTTTATAGGTCTCGATTATTTTGCCCGCTTCATCTGCGTTCCATGCTAACATTAAGGTAAGATCTGCCAGCAGACTTATCCTTGTCAGACTCTTTAAGGCATTGTGGGGTTCCTACCCATGTTAACATATTCGTTTCAATTAATCGCCTAAAATTGCATAGGTAAATCTGACTACTCACCGGAGCATCCACTTGTACAAGAAGAATCCTAAGTGCAAATTGTTTTCCAAGATCTTTTAATCGTTGACATATGTATTCTGGATTCAGGTTGTGATACTTGAGGGAGAGATACAAGATGCAAGAAGTCTTCCCGACTATATAATCGGGAACAATGTCCCTAAACTCGTACGGGCAATTAAGAATACTCTTAAGAACGGGATTGCCTCTCTGTTTGGGATTCACTTGAATACAGTGGGAGTTTGCCGGTGCAATAATTTTAGGCCTTTCCTCCGTACTTGTCAAAGCTGTTGGAATCAAACTGTTTGTGGTTGTTTGAACTTTCGCTATTTTCGGTGGTGCGGGTGATGGAATGTCAATGCTTGCAAGAGCATTGTCTATTGAATCGTCGAAATCGTCATCCATTTTCAGCGGAGAATACTTTAGATTTTAGAAATTGTGGATATGGATATCAAATCGAAAAAAAAAAACAAAACATCTGCTAATTTTGACAGCAGCTGTCATTGGATTTGTTTATTAGTTAAGGCTCGAACCAAGGTAGCTTTACGTATAACATACAACTTTTTAAGGGTCCAACTAGACTTGCAAGTAAATTTTGAGTAAATTTAATGTCGTTTTCCATTGGGGCAACCAGATATTTTATTCAGATCTCAGATTTTACGCGGCTCATGGAACAGGCAACGAAATTGATTTGCTTTTTGTAAATGGATTAGTGCGTTATTTGACAGCAATATCAGATGTACAAATTGCATTCGTTTTTGGAAAAATCAACTATGGAAATCGAATTGAAAAATGTTTCCCTTGTTGTAGATATAAATGGAGTAGTTTTGCTGATTTGTAGTTTCCAGATGATGAGAAAGACAATGAAGATAATAATTCCTCCAAAATTATAATTATATAAATTATATTATATATATATATTTATGTATTTCTCTATTTTGGTTTTCACGAAACTTTGCGCATTTGTTTTGAAAGCAAACTTCTTAAAATGACAGCTGTGCAAAGTATATTGGTATTTGTGGCAGTATGTGTAAATCTGAAAAATATTGAGATCTGCAGAAAGTGATCCGAATCGAAAAAAAAGATTGATTTTTTTTTCTCAATGGAACATGAAAAGTGATTTAATATTGATTTTTTGTCCCAATGGAAAACCACATAAGCATTAAAATATTGAAATGTAAATTAGTTTTTACTCATGTAAGAATCGTAAGTATGACGACATAGACAAAATAGTAATCTTAAGTCGACTTGATTGGTCGGGATGATGCAACCTAAACGCAAAAACTAGATTGGTCGGGAACTTCACTTTTCCTATGTCAGCCAAATATGCGAACTGTCAA
Source organism: Cheilosia vulpina (assembly GCA_916610125.1). Lineage (NCBI taxonomy): Eukaryota > Metazoa > Arthropoda > Insecta > Diptera > Syrphidae > Cheilosia > Cheilosia vulpina. The sequence continues at coordinate 57,920,871 of OU744277.1, forward strand.
CTTAGTACTCAATCACGAATTTCTTGACTACATTGGTCGGCACAAACGTCAACTGAAACATCTCCTTATATGACCGATTTTCCCCAATAAAAACCGAGATACATCTAGTGAGAAAGCTGTCAGACTTACTAAACTACATACTTGAACGTCCTCATTGAAGGAACACAAAATTATGCCTTAAATATGGTAATCCGTTATATATTAGCGCGTTCGAAGCTTTGATTACAACAGAAATTATTGCATGCTTTTATAAGTCGTGTGGTTTTTTTATAATACACTCTAGATTCAAAAACCACCAAACATTAACACTTTTTATTCATTTTTGATAACACTCGCCGGGACGTCAACCTATTTTCTGGGATTCTTAGATGTAGAACAACGAAATCATTTTCCGGGGAATTCCAACGCAAACAAAATATTAGCCGTCTGGTCTATTCAGACGACACAATACGTTATCCAACGGCCTACCACCAAGGTATTTTACATCTTTCACACAAGAAATTATCATTTTGAATAGAGTATGACTTACCGCAACGATATTATAGTAAAATAAGTTTTATTGTCACCTTATCGATTTATTCTCATTTCGTTAGTAACGTTTTATTTATTAGTGGTATCCATATCACAATTTTTCAAACCCACTGTAGTCACACATGACTAAAGTGCAAATTCTATTCACATCAACATTGAATGCCACCGCATACAGTAGATTAACGAAATTAATTCTGTCCCAACAATTACAAACACTACGTACCCACCTCATACCTTTGTAATTGCAGACATCCTATGCAACTGTATCGTTTGGAAAAATCTCAACAATGTAACTCTACCTGATTTCGCATTCCATGGTTTCAGTTAAAACAAACTCACACACCTTCTTTTAGACCCACCACCCGCTGCACCACGATGCCATTGATTGCGCAAATGACTTCACACAAAAGTGATCGTGCGCCATAAAGAATTGGATACGACGATTTGTATAGACGGTAAGCGAAACTTTCAGTTTCAACGGATCAGCGAAATGGAACATTTTCCCGCCTTCAGCAACCTTCAGTCTGGAAAACTTGATCGTAACGGTTTGAGAGAAATATTTTTATATATCGCTGTAATCAAATACGACTTTCAGATGGGCGAGTGGGTTAAGAGGAGATCAAGTCGATTTGAGTATGTATTGTACAGGCTTGAAGTGTGCTGTAAAATCGTGGGCAGGGTATACAGTAAATGGTATTTAACATTCGCCTTTTAATTGATCGGTTATTTAAATTGAAATTTTTGTATAAGTGGGCTTCATGTATGACAGTGAAATTATACTGATGGTGCACTCATCGTGTGGATCTATAGAAGATCAATTTGTTATTGTATGTAGATGATAATTATCTTGAAATCGGCTGTAACTCCAATACACTATGAGTTTCATTCATTAATTCTTCTATTTGTTTGATCTGCACAAACCCTAGAACTGCCACATTTGGAGCCGGGTTTCAGCGAAATCATTTCCAAATATATATAAACATCATTGAGAGACTAGAAGAAATGATAGAGCAACGATGAACTCCGATGCATTAAAGGATCAATGGCTTTAGAGGAAGAGATTAACAATCTTGTAGCAAAACAGTTTCAAAAACCAAATTGGATTCCAAATAGAAAAATAGAACACAAGGCTACGCATGAGATTAACAGTACTAAATCAAAGAGAATATTGCCGAAATTATACAACTGATATCAATCTCTATCAATTGGATTTTATTCTAGGGAACAAACGAAATTCTACCCGATGTTCACGATGAAGCTGATTTATTTCGCCTAGGCTTCTTAAATGAAAGCGTTAACTTGATCATGATTTTTAAATTAAACAATGACGCAATATGCGAAAAAAATATTTCAAAATAAGATTAAACGCCCAGAAAATGTCGATGACCAAAACCAAGAATTTCTTAGATCACCTCTATTTGGATGACTTTAAAACTCATCACAGCTTCCCATCCCACATGCTGACTAATTGTTCCCTAATTTAGAAATATACCTTTTTTCACAAAACGCGATTCAAAACACCCACAAGCCCATCCGTTTTAGGTATAATTTATTTTCGTGCAACATTTCGGTCTTAAAAAGAAAAACAAAAGAAATTAAACAAACAACTTCATGAATGCTGTTAATAAATTAACTAACATCAGCTGTTCACACTCGTAACAATGCTGCATCAGCATCCTTTCTCATCTAGATACCTTTAACTTTAGCCTTATTCTGGTCATTGTACTTCTTCTTAACTGCAATGACAACATATGATTAATTATTGCTTAGTAAAATCTACAAAGACTTTTGAATGCTAACTTGTAATAAGTGTATCCGGATCCTCTTCCTCGTCTGTATGTTTGACCTTCTTGCGGAGTTTTTTCAAATATGCCATTTTGTATTCTTCACTTGGTTTGCCGCCCAGGCCATAGCTGACTTCGTAAACCGTTAAAGGAATCACAGTCGATGAAACGGCCACCAGATCTGTAATCAAATTCATTATTTTTCAAGGCCTGCACTTTCACGAAACAGAGAGAAACACACCTGGCTCATATTTATCATTATCGTTCTTCTTATAAAGCATTGGGGTGGCCAAAGCAGCACCCACCAAAACCGCAAGGACGAAAAACACACAAGGATTGCTCATTCTCTGTTGTATTGATCGCAAAATTAAAATTTTAATCACTAAATCCGCACCACAACCACGGATAAATTCGTATAATCGTTATGAATCAAAGCTGCAAACTGAATGGAAAGCAGGTCTAGAGGCGTTTTGTTACCTTGGCGGGTTACAGTGCCATGAGATGTATTGCATAGTTAACTTAGTTTTTGTTGTGCTTGCTTTCGGCCAGTAAAAGAAATACAACAAAGTGGCTGGTAAGCTTAAAGCGCCGCTTATACTATGTCTCTTTCGCCTACTGGTGGGAGGTTAAAGTTGTCATTGGTATAAGCCATTGGCATTCCATGGATTGTTTGTTTATTTTTTCTTCTGTGCGTTGCGCGTTTCTTTAGTTATATTTCGCTTTGTTGTGGATTTTGTATTTTTTTTTGTTGTTCGATCTGCTTTTCTGTGTTTTTCTTGTGATGCGGTTCGTTGCATGCTATTACCTAATTGCCGACAGAAGACAAAAGTGAGAGTGAGAGTTTATGCGAATTTACTTTTCGTTTTATAAGAAGCTGCTTCAGTCGGGCTACGGGGCGTATGTGTAACATTTTTAATAAAAACCTTTTCATTTAGGGGACATTTGCTGGGCTGCTAAGTAGGGGGATGGTAGAAGCATCGCAAGTGAAAGTGATGCATAAATTGCATTTGGAAATATTTGTTTGCATTTGCAGGCGGATTCTTTTTTTGATCGATTTTTTAAAGGGACCTCGTTTATACAGACATCAAAATATATCAAAATGTCATTTGTACATTACAATCGTACTTAAAAATTAATAGTTGGCGCAACTATGCATCCCAGGCATACGCTTCTCCGTTTTCAAATTCCCCCTATTGCAATAAAGAAACCTAAAATCACAAAAGACACCCGATATCATTGTTTAAGTATACATTTATTGCATTGTTACTGCCGTCTGTGCCTACACAATAGTTTAACAAACACCATTTCACTTTTATTACATTTTTGTTTTTTTTTTTGCTTCTGTTGTTTGTGTATACTTTGGAAAAAAAGCATTTAAATAATTTCTTAAATAAACCAACATTTCATAAAAATAATCTCTTCTTTTTTCTACATAGGTATATATATATTTTTTTTTACGTTTATACTTTTTGTTTAATTATTCCATCTTCGAAAATTACTTTTTTTGTTTGTTAATGTTTTAGTTTAGTCAAATAATTTCAATCATTATATATATGTATATAATGTCACATATGTTCTCTTTTTTTATTGTTTAACAAACTATTTACACATTTATCAAAAAAGAAACAAAAATCAAAAAATTACTACATGTTAACTTTCGTACTCAAACAATTCGACTTCACGTTTCATTTGTTTTTGTGTCTAAATTTTCCGTTCATTTTATAATTTAATTTTAATTTTGTTTAAATATTTTCATTGTTTCTTTTATTTCATTTATTTTGATGTTTAAGTTCAATCGGCAGTGTGTTTTTTGTTTTGGTTTTGGATTTTTTAATTTTTAGGTTTGTTGTTTTTTAACTAAATATCGTTTAAAGCATTTTTTTACTGATAACACTTCTTTTTGTTGTTGTTTTTTTTTATATATTTTATGTCTGTTTTTAAATAAACTTTCTTTGTCTTTCTTTATGATTTAGAATTTCAGATTTATAATAAATATATATATATTTTCTTTAATAAAAAAAATATTATCTACAGTAAATTTGAAAAATAATTTTCTTTAACTACAGCTTTGTAACATAAATCAAATAATCTTTATTCATGTACTACTACGCGCTGAAGTGTTAAAAAAAACTTCCTCAACATATAACAAATGTTATACATAATTGTTATAAGCGCTTTTTGTTTTATTATCTTAGATGTATATAATTTTTAATTGAAACTTTGAAATGTTTAACTTTGTTCGTTTTTTTTGTAATAAAATCAAAACTACCTAAAGACAAAATTTAGCAAATTAAGAATAAAATACTTTTTTCATTTGTTTTGGTTGGGCAAACTAAGATATAAATTGGTATATTACTTAACAGGGCAGATAGAAGACACAAATACCAACGTAACATTTAACATTTAACACTTTTTATTTAGCTTTTTTCGTTTATTCATTATAGTTTGTTTATTTAGCTTCTAAGTATTATTTATTCATGTTTTATTAAGATTTGATTTTCTTTGTATTTTGCGTTTTATATTAGTGAGATTTAGATATATATATTTAACACTACACACATATTTAGTATATTTTGGTTTAAGTATTTAAATTTATGTTGGCTTTGTTTCATTTCATTGTTGCTTTTGGTTTGTTTCGTTTTTCAATGCGAAAGCAGAGATAAAATTAAAAAAGAATTATTTTAAATGTTAAAGAGGTTAGTGATCTTATCCAACTCGGCCTTTTGCATTACAGAGAGTGCTTTTATTCAGCTCGTTTGAGATAGCGCTATAAAGACTGCTGGGTATAGGATGGGAAACAATGGACACAGTTCGTCTATAATTCATAAAAGTGTATGTATATTATTGGCATTTTAAGCTTCAAATAATGTTAATGTTGGGAGATACTTTGGCAAGTCTATATTTTATTAACGACTTGCCGTTAAGATACTCCAAAGATAATTTTAAAAAGGTCGATACTTAATATAACCTTTAAATTGTGAGAGATTAAAAAGCCATAAAAAGGTCGAAAACGCTTGCTTATTCGATAAAAAGGCGATTAAAATAAAGCTGACGTTTTTACTGCAGAAACGTAAATAAAGTAAAAAAATATATAAACATATATTGACCGGTGCGAGAATATTTTTTTCCTACATAGGAGGACGATTTGTGCTTTTTATTTTCAAATATACTCCAGTTCATAAGCTATGTTCCTTTAGTATTGCATATTTCCAAGAAAATATGCATTTTTTTGTGGGTCTGTTACCATTTCATCGGAATCTTGTTTTGTTCGCCTTGAATGCTGATTTTCGATATTCACTGAAAGTATGGTTTGACTTTGAAATTATTATTATTCAAATTTACGCAGTTTCAATTTCAAGTGCATAAGACCATTAAACCCTTCAACAGTCCATAGTATAGTTGAATTTAATTTGAAAATTCATAATCTTCTGTGGGAACTTATTGGTGGTATTTAATTCATTTAATTTGTTTAGATCTCAGTTTTTTTTATATAAAAATTTAACATTTTACTTAACAATATATATTTGCCTGTTCTTTTTTTTATAATTAAATTTAAAAGTATGTATAAGTACTATTTTTTATATGTTTCTTTTTTTCTTATTATTTATTTTTACCAGGAAGTTTCAAGTTTTTTATTTGGAGTTTTCTGTTTGCTTTTATTTTTGTATTTATACTTTAGAGTTTAGAATATTGAATTGCAATCTTGTTTAATGGTTTCCTCGTTATGTTCGTATAAATAAATCGCATTTGTATGTGTTTCTCTTGCTTTTGTGTATTATTTTTAGAAACTATTAAAAATAAATTCCGTCTGTGTTTCTGTGTAGCGCAACTTTCTTTCGCATTTTTGTTTTTAAACTATTTTGATTTGTTTTTCTTGTTTCTAAGTCATTAAGTTAATGGTTGTTTTTTTTTAAATATAAATGTTGCTTTGTTTTTTTTTTTGGTTTGTTAACTTATTGCTATTTAAATATATATATTTTCTTCTTTTTTTTTACTTGTTTACATTGTTTTTTTTTCAAAATTGAACTACGACTTGGATGCTAATGTTTTAAAGGACTGTTTCCATTTCAGCAATTTCTGTTTTGTAAGACCTGAAAAGATGAATTTGTCAAAAAGATGGGCTCTAATATTATTAATAAATTAATAATTAAATATGTAAGGGAATTTACAGATTTAGTTCGTATCTTTTGATTGGAATTTTATTTAATGGGTTTTATGGTAACATTTTGATTTCAAAATAAGTTTTTAACTGACTTGTCAACTCACAATGGTAAATAGGAAAGAAAAAAACTAGCCAATCAATATAACTTGAGTAAGGGCATACAATTAAAATATCGGAAATAATATTTAGTTTATAATGGGTATTTAGGTCCATGTTTTTTTAAACTTTTCTTTTAACAGCTTTGTGTCTTTATGACACCATTTTTGAACTGATACAACCTGATCTAAATGTCACCCAAACTAAACAATAAACATTTGATTGCTTACAGAATACGCTGTTAAATTGCTCCTTTTATTTATTATATTTGATCATACAAGGGTCTCATAATCTATTCTAAGGGGATACGCATGCAAGTAACAAAGATCTTTGGTGAAACTTTATTCTACAATTCTGGGAATCACAACAGCTATTTCAGATAACATGCACGAGAAATAAAAAAGTCTTACAAAGAACTAACTAAGAAGCAATATTTTTTTAAAATAAAAATGAATCGAGTATAATGACTACTAGAAGCAAAGCAAATTTAAATCTGTTTTTACTGTCAGCAATATCTTGTCAATCGTATCTGGGTAAGGGAACTCTGTGTACCCTTGTTGAAAAAAAACTGACTACAAAGATGCAGTAAGAGAACATTGCTGTGTGTTAGGTGCACTGTAATAAACTCTTTTGAAAAGAGTCCATAAATCCAGTTTCTAAAAAAATAAGCTCAGCAAGCTTGTTACTAGCGAGGAACGGACCATCGAAAAATGTTTTCGAGGTTCGCTTAGATCTAAAGATCTAAGACATGACACACCTAGACCATCAGAAAAGTAACGTTAATAACTTCAAAACCAGGGAACACGCTGTTAGAAATGTAATGTCTTGTGAGAACAAAGTTTTATAAGCTGCATGTCGCGTTTGAGTCGCTATGTCCAAATTGTTGTATGGATATATGAATCAGTTCCAAGACGGATCATATTTTTGAGGGCGAGTTGTGACTGAAAATTTGTTATAATCATAGTGGGATTTATTATTTACAATAATTGGTACTCAGATGTCAAACTCGTTCGTATGGTATTTTCCATACAATAAATAACAAAATTGGATGCAAATTCCGACGCTGACAAAGTTACCTTGTACCTAACCACTGATGGCTCTTGTTTTCCTGAAATTTTTCTCTTTCGCTGTTTGAGGATTGGACAAATTCATTCAACATGCACATTCCATTGCAAGCAACAACACCATAAAGAAACAAACTTACCACCTGTATAAATCTTGAGCACTGCCTCCCAGGCTTAAATTTCCCAGCAGTGGTGGACGTTCCTTCATGTGATGATGATTGAGCAAATCTGATGATGATGCCAACCTTTTAAAGAATATAAAAAATAACCTTTTAAAACACATTCCCAATTGAAAGTTTCCGTAACCTACCTTAATTGTGGCGGCCTGATGCCATGCTTATCCATGGCCTTCTCCAACTGTCGGACTCTCAGTCGGGCCATGTCCAACTCATGTTTAACTTTCCACAAATGTGTATCACAAATTGGGTCGTTACAACGATGTTTCTTGAGAATTTCCGTCGCCTCAAATACCGCGCCACGGAAAGTCAATGACTTGCCCATTGATAGCGAGATCAGGGCACAACATCCGCCTCGATCGGTTTTCGCTAAGCGCTTGCGGAAATACTTGAAGTACACATGCTCTAGCAGTAGAAGTAAGGCGGCCAGCAGTATGCCGGCCATTAGAAGAAGAAAGGCGGACAAGAACTGCTCCAGGGCCAATGGATCAGATGACTTGTGCTCCTGTTTGCCAGGTCTACAGCTTCCAGTCATCCAGTATCGTCTCAAACGTTCCAAGTCGCCATTCGCTCGGAACTCCAAAAGACGTTTGTTGAACATTTGCACGTACTTTGAGTTGCGACTGAAGGCAAGACCATAACCTGCAAAACAGATAAATGGAATCAACATTTTCACACGTGGTATCGACGTCGTTTCTAACCTGTCATAGCGTACCAACTACCGACTGTCAATAACCGACAGTCTTCGTCTTGTGCCACCAGGTAATCCAAAACGGTTCCATCGTATATAAAGGAATCCAAGTTGCCATTGAGAACCGAAGCGACTCCTTCCGCTACACTTGTCTTGTTGAACCTTTAAAATCAGACTCAAATAAGAATACATCTCTGAAAAACTTGCGAACTCACTCCTTCAAGTAGTAATGCATGTCCTTGAAGTACTTCTTGATGGTGGAGTCTGTGTGACTATACGGAATCGTGCCGAACTTAAATGGAGGCTTATGCGAGTACGGGTGGGTCAGCCGAGAGTCGTTCAAGCCATTAAACTCGTGGAACTCCTCTCTGAAAAATCAAAAATCATAGAAAATCATATAGCCACCCTAAACTGCCTTACCTCGTTATCATGAAGGCAGCCAAGTTGGCAGTGTAGATAGCCAAAAATACTACAGCAAATAAGGCCCAGACATTGGTCATGAAACGGGATGTAAATCCCCTGGGAGAGTCTACATGAACAGCCGCCTGAAACAGCACTGCCCACACAAGCCAGTACGTTCGGAATAGCGAGAACCTATACGGAATCACCGACCCTGTTTGGAGGGACAGTTTCATATCGAATCCGCTTGGCGAGAGCCATTCGAAGAGGAATATCATAAATGTGGCCGCCTGAATGGCTACAATCCCCACCTGAAGAGGGCAAGTAGGTACAGAATTCCATGCAATGGAAGTGTACGAAGACAACTTACCAACATCCACGAGGCTGTATCGAACGGCTCCAGAAACGCTGTCGGCGAAATAATACCCGTCCTCTTGGCCACAACTATGGCGATACCAGTTTCCATGAATGGTTCACTAAAATCCACAACTGCTTCTCGTTCGGTGTTAATCATTAGCGACGTCAGAACCATATCCGTCTTCCGATTGACCAGCTCCGCTATCAGTCCGTTCCATTTGCCATTCTCCAAGGTACCCCATTTGCCGTCTTCCACTCGTACCAGCTCGTAAGTGAAACCTAATTCTTCAGCAAATTTCTCCAGTAGGTCTATACAGAACCCACTGCAACACTGGTAGAACGATTCGTTGCGGTGTGCCTGTCCGATGTCAACGTCATCCATTTCATGGTCGGCTGCCATGCGACAAAGGACACCTCTGTCCATTAGGCATTTACCGCTTACCGGATCTGCTGGCGAGAGATTAATATAAGGTGCCTCCTCCAGGAAGGTGATTTTTAGATGAAACTTCTCTGGTACTCCCTGTGGCGGGGCGTGCGAGTTTCCCGGCCATGCTATATCGCGGATGTCTAACTTCTGCGTTTCCCACGACTTCCATACGCCAATCTATCAGACAAATGATTTATATAATAATTGACTCTCCGCAGCTAGGCTCATTAATTCTATATTACCTTTGTAATTTGTAATTACCTTATAATAAATAAATAATAATAATAATTGTGGTGATGCGCAGAGACAGGTTTTGGGTAATTGAAAATTGGCTTAGATCTATATGACTTTGTGGCTTGGGCTAAAGATTGACAGGTTTCCAGTCCAGTCCGAATGTTTGCTTATTCTTACCTTTAAAAATAGAAAAATAGTTGGCGCAACAGTTCCGTAGGGACCCTAGGCCTAGCTTCTCACAACCATTCGTTTTGTTTGAGTTTGTCATTTTCGGAACGAATGGAAACGATCTACAATTTTATGCCGAGTCAAAACGGCTAATTGAGTTTGTCAGACGTTCGCGATAGGTGGCGCAGTGAAAAAAACCTTAAGTTTGAATTAGGGTTTTTTCGGTATTCGAACCTGAGACCCCTCGCTTAGCAGTCCAACACACTTACCACTAAGCTACTGCTCCGATTCGTACCCTTAAATTCATAATATCAAAAATTTGACTCCTTTCCGGCACTGAGCCTTCTCATCATAATTACTTCCGCTACAAAAATTAGTTTAAAATCAGAGCTTGAAAGACTGAATATTGAAATGGACAGATTCAGGGTCTGCTATGAAGTTTTAGCTTTCTTTTTTGTTAAAAATAAATTCACGCTTTGAAAAGCATTTCCCTTAAAAGTTCAGAATTTTCTTACAATTTAGATACTGATCCGATTAAAGAAAGAAGTAAGTTCTATGTCAACTGCGTTTGCAGTTATGCTCGTTTGAAATTGCTCTCTGAAGCTTATGTTGATCAAAAATAAAGGTGCTCCTTAAACCGAACCTTGAGGTACGCTATCAGAAACCGTTGGCATAACAGAAAGATTTTATCCAAGTGCCATATAACTTCAATTACGAAATTTAGACTGAAAAATTAAGGACCGCGAATGGAAAAGGGCCTGAATAATGATCGAACATCTAAAGTAGATTTTTAAGAAACCACATATTTGGGTCCAAATATTACAGGATATTTTTCGAAAATGATATACTGCTGGAGTTTAAGCAAGTGGTGGGCTTTTATATTCCGAGCTTTTGGAAACCTTTCAAACGTACTAAGTAGGAAAGAAATAGTTGGCGCAACAGTTCGGGATAGGAAGATGGGACTAGTTTCTCACAATTATTCGTTTTGTGTGAATTTTTATTTTCGTGACGAATGGAAGGGGTCATATACCAGGCCTGAACGGCTGAATGAAGAAGTTTTTCTTTCAGAAAGTTGTCAGATATATGCTAAAGATGGTCTAGTGAAAAAGATGTGGGTAATTTGTGGTTTTCCTGACTCTCCTTCGATCAATTGAATTCACTTGTAATTTGTAACTTTTAATTTACGCACATAGCGCCGTACTAATAACAAATTTTAGTCTCGACTTTAAATTTACGGAAGCTCACAGCTGAAAAATTTGAATGGAAAATTTAGCTATTTTGAACAACTAAAATTCAAAGTCGCAACTAAAAACGCTTATTGGTAAGGCCCATATTTTCTCATAATTTATAAGTGACAAGTGGACTCACCAGTGCCTAAGCAATTCTGAAAATCTTACGACACAAGACCATAGACATAAATCATAGGCAGCAAAAGATGCATGGAACGGACTACTAAACAAAATGCAAATTCTGTGAATACGAGTGAATGTGTTGAATCCCAATCGATTTTCCATAATTCTTGATGTCGACATTAAGGACCATTTGTTGGCCAAAGCCGATGAGTAGCGCTATTCTAATTACAGTCGAATTCCATTATAGTCTTGCTTTATTTGAAAATTATTCATAACGGAAATGGTAATGACTACCGCACATACTGCGTGAGAAAATAAAATATGATGCCACAAGACTTCAGGCAACAGCATAGGATTTGACCGATTATGAGAATATAATAGTGGAGCTCCGAGTGACGCCATTTCCAGGCGAGATTCATCACATTAATAACCATCTAGTTGATGCCATTAGAAATGCCTGCGTGTAGTCTGGCATAGAGTTCGCCCATTCTAATGACAGTTGTTCGCAATTGACTTTCACGAACTGTGTGTATGTGCACATGTCCATATTCGAAAATCAAACATCTACCATTTATACCAAGTTTCTCAGAGATTTGGGTACAATTCGTTTCAATTACTAAACCCAGCAAGTCCTTCCAATCATTTTGAATTAGCAGAACCCTCCCCTAATCGAACAAGTTCTTAGAAAAGTAATCGAAAACTTATATCTTTCCATTTGGTTTGAAGGGTAAATAAGTTTTTCCTTTCACTTACCTCTTCCCAAACTAAATTCTTGTTATTCGCACTTGGACGGAGGTTCATAATTTTCAATTCGGCCGACTTCAGATCACCATCAGCTGTGAACTCGATGTTTGGCTTATTTAGGTCACCCTCAATCGATACGTTGCGTAGATACCTAAAAAATCTGGAAAACGAAAGAAGAAAACAAACAAGAAGACAAAGTTTAACCCGAAATTCTTATATAACTCTCTCCCATCCCCATTATATATTGTCCACCACCAGTATCATCGTCATCATCATCATCACCATCATCATCATCATCATCACCATTTTCATCAAGAGCAACATCATCATCATTAGTGTCAATTCGCATCGTGTTTACTTACATTTCTCCATTGTCCCATCGGCCTCGACCCTCATCCTCACACGACAGCGACTGGGTTGTCAACTTTCTCCCAGCGTTTGCCGGATCTGTCAAGTATGCTTCCACTCCATAACCATAGATCTTAATCGCGTTAGAAATCTCATTCATCAGCGCTCCGCTGCTGGTGTCAAAATGCACTCCCAACATTCCGACCGGAAATTGGGGATGTGCATCCTTCTTTTCAATTACAGACTGACTCACCACCCATACGTAGTTCTCTCCCGTTAACTTCAACTCTTCAGCCTGTCTAAGGATATTGATGGCTTCACCTTGAGTGGCATAGAGGAGCATTACTCTGGCTTCACTGTTGACCAACTCCACAAGGTCACTGGTGCGTGTAACAACAATTGAATTTAGAATTGTAAATTTGAAATGTTCCTGCATCTCGGCGACCCGTTCTCGTACAGCTTGGACGAAATCATCGTGCCCGGCTATCTGAGAGGTGACCACCGAGAATTGATGCCACTTGTAACGTTCGAGAATGCTCAACATGGCCGCACTTTGGTGTTCTATGCTTGGAGCTAGCTGAAGTTGAAGTGTCGATTGGGAGGCACGTCGTTCGAGGCCAGAATTGTCGGCATTCCATGAGATGACTGGAATGCCTAAGTAGCCGGCCAATTGTAGGAAATACTGCGCTGATGCTGTACTATGACCAAATTGTTCATTGTTCATCATATACAAAATGGCAGACACGTTGACGTGCAGGAATTCCTTGCATAGGGTGCTCAAGATTGCTATGGAATAAAGAGGAAAGAAATTTCATTCAAAACATGCGGGCACAAATTTAATATGGAGATGGAATGAATGTGCGTGTGATTTGTGTTGTTTGATTTCCCAAAATAGGTGCACGTATAGAGAATGTCTTCAGGATAAGTGGACTTGAAGTGGTGTCTTAACAAAGTTCAAGTGTCACCGCCACAAACGAAAACTAAGATATCTCCTCAACTATTTGAGATCCAAGAATCGAGCACAGATTTTGTTTACGCAAATGAGCGTAGAACTTGTTGATGAGTTACAGCTGAGAAAATGTACCCATATTAATTATTTCCTGGTAGACCTAGAGAGTTAGTTGAGTCCTCAAGAACTTCATTGTTTCCGTCAAGGTCTTTACCCGGGGGAGCGAATTATTTTCATTTCATAACGTCCGGAAATGTTTCCTACAAATGTAAAAACGAACTTTCGTCATCCTGTCCTGGCTTCATCAAAGGTCATAGCATTCTTGTGGTGACTCAAGTTTACATATATATGCGCTTCGCACGGTTTGGTTTGGTTTCCCTTCTTTAAACTTCAGGACTGATATAAGTCAACTAGTATTGAAAGGCTTAAAAATTCTAAATATATTGAAGTAACCTGGGACAGTGCATGCTTCTGCAGGCTGGTTACATTTCGACGAGGATATCACTGGCAGCTTTCCTGTAACACAAGACAATCTTACGGTTTTGCTCTAAAACATGCACCGACTATATCAGAGACGATTGTGGAGAAGAAAAATTATTTGCAAATCGCCCTCAATTTGCACATATCCAGAAAAAAAAACCCTAAAGCTAAAATATGTGAACGGACATGCAGTCTTTGGCCCCTAGGATCGCAATAAATCGGTTGTGATGGGGCGCATTTTGTGTTCGGCTTTCCAGAGCGAAGCATAGAACGCTGTGAAATAGGTTAACTGAATGGGCTTATTTGTTGATGTCAATGGTAAACGTCAACTGCCGCTACGTTGTAGCGTTGTAGGCATTAAACGATTCGGACGCAGCATGTAGAGAGCAGCATACTAGAAGCCTAAGGGCCGTTTGTTCATACGACTCTTAACGATTTAAGTTCTACTTAAATACTTACGGGCTACTTTTTGTAGGGCATAAACTTTCACATAAGAGTTTATGTGGCACTTAATTCGCTATGAGTCGTATCTTCTTCTGACAAATTTGGTTTTAAAATAATAACATCTGTAATGAGCTTTACAATTTTAACTGCAGGCCAACTACCTGCGTATCGATTTTATTTTCCACATTCAACGTTCTTGGTCCAAAGGTGCGAGAATTGAGCCGAAATGCCTCGAAAATATATATAAAAAAGATAGGAGGACGGCCCTTCACTCATGCATCATTGGAAAACGCCGAGCAGGAAGCCCGAAGTGGACGAATTCCAATTCGAAAAGCGAGCGAAAGGTACGGTATTCATAGAATAAATTAAAAGATGGTCATTCAAATGTTCCTGGACTTCAAACCGTGTTCAGTGCCGAAAAAGTCACAATTATTGCTACATCCACTTATGGTTTTCCAGTCACACCTCTTGATTTAAATGAATTCTCAAAAACTATTACGACAAATCAGGGAGGAAACAAACTCGTTTCAGGAACAACGGGCCTGGCCCTGAATTAACAAAATCATTTACGAACCGATGATCTTCATAGCATCCCCGAAACATTTTATTAAAAATTAGTTTTTCTTCATTTGTTTCTTTAAAAAATGTTGTTATTATCTGTTTTAATGGTATATGGGGTAAAATTCAACCAAAATGCAGTTTCTATTACTAAAAATATAATAATTGTTCTTGATAATCCAATCGTGGGGTAACTTTGTGCCGCACTTTGAAGGCTTACATATTTAAAATCGTAATGTGCAAACGTTAATGTGAAAACGTTTCCTTCATTGCTTAGTGCTTAGATCAAAATGGTATACCTTATTTTGTTTCTTTCATAAAGAAATAACAGTTTTTTTACAAAAACATCGAAACCTGGCACAAATTAACCCCAGTTTTGTATGTAAAGAAATCTTGGTAACATCTGGTGTCCCTCGGCGAAGTCACATAGGTCCACTCTTAATTATTTTATTCGTTAATGATATTGGCAAATTTGTTCCACATTGCAATATCCTGATGTTTGCCAATGCTTTTAAAATATACTCTTCATGCATTGATTCGAATAGTTTTGATAGATTGAATGCACATCTCAAAAACTTCGTTTTGTGGTGCACTAAAAACTAGTTGTTTTGTTAGTAAATGTTCGGTCGTTACTTTTTCCTGTCGTACCTCGCCTTTCATTCACGCTTATTCCTTCGGCAGTAAAGTTATTCCGCGTGTGTTTTTGATAAAATATTTAGGGGTTGTGTTAGATAGTAAACTATCCTACATTTACCACTATGAATATATCACAAATAAAGCCAGTAGAGCATGGGGAATGCTAAAACGTTATGCTAGGCTGTTCACCGAAGCTTATTCGCTAAAAATTTTATATTTGTCGTTTGTTCGATCGCTGTTGGAATATGCGTCCTAGGTTTGCCCTCAGACGTCTTCCTTGGTCTGATCTTAATAACTTAACCCCTTATTCAGCCCGATTACAACTTATTGGACTCGAGTCTCTTGAGGAGAAAGGTGTTAAGAGTTGTTTTTCCCCACACAATACTTATTGGGGAGATTCACTGATATCTTAAGTATTGTAGGTCATAATGTTCCATCACTTTATTTCCCCAATAACAGATTCTTCTATATTCCTCGTTCTCGTACTAATTACTGTAGATCGTCCTCTTTAAATGGGTTAATGTTATTGTATAATGATTGTGCGTCTTTAATTGAAATTAATATGATAATACCATTAATAAAATCCATCTTGTTAAATATTTTCCAGTTGTAATTGTATTGCTAGAATTTGAATTAGTTTTGTACTTGCATTTTATTCTGTATTATTTTTTTAACATAATTTTTCCGCAATTTTTGTTTCCTTTTTTCATTTGTACTATGTTACTAGACCTAGTAATTTAAAAAACAAAAAAACAAATAAATAAATGAAGAAAAGTCAATACAGCAAAGTCGGTGTCCAAAACTCTTTGATAAAATGGTTTGTGATAAATTCCCAGTCGAAAAAGAGAGACAATTGAAAATGCGCTTTAGGAATCGTTAGAAGTACACCCCAATAACAGAGCGTGTCCCAATTATACACAATTACGAAAAAAATCATTTCTGTTACACAAATATATAGAAAACTGACTACATATTCTTTCTCATTTTCTTATCATTTTTAACAAGTAACAACAGTCCATGCATCAACATAACGGGCCATACCAATAAACATTTTAAGTTTAAACTTTAAATTTAAATATAGTTAACAATGGCTATATCTCCCACACAAATTTCGCAATTGTGAGCTTCTGAAAATGTAAACTCGAGACTTAAATTTATTATTAGTACGGCGCAACGTCTCTAAGGATCAAACTTTTTCTTTTAATATTTATCCTAAGCTTAAACTCGACTGAATGTGTACTGTTCTATTGCCTACGCGAAAGAAACGTCTTTATATCTAAAAATTAAATTTTGCATGTGCAAACAGAGCTAATCAAAGTTATACAATGGGAAACTTCTGATGTTCATTTCGTGTTTCGAATAAGAGGATTTAAAATACTTTTCAGCTTTCGCTGAAAATCATTTCTGATTCATGACTTTCCTCCTTGTCAAGTGATCAATTGGATGCTTTCAAAATGCCTGACCAACAAATTGGAAACCATAAAGAAATACGAATCCTCGTCGCAGCGCAAACGATGTCAGTTTACTTTTGATAGTTTGGGCAATTCATTTTAGAATCGCTGTAACTGTTCTCTTTTTTTTTTTGTTGTCACATCGAAGAGGATTGGCTGTATGTATATGTGTAAGTTTGTGTGGCGCCTTTTATAGATGGAAATAAAGTAGAGCATGCTGCTTCCTTATGATAAAGGCACAGTGTCCCCAGTGCTTTCCAACACTTCTTATCTGATTGAGTTCGCTCCCCTCGCAATACTTCGTAGTTCGTACCTTTCATCTGATTTTGATAATGGTTTATAAATAAGACTATTTAGTACACTCCAGACCAGCTCCAACGAAATAGATTTAATCAAAGTCTTTTGCTAAAAGATTCCTTACTGCAATGGGGTGTACGTTTTTATAATTGAGTTACATTGTTTGGTAGGGAACGGTAGGCAGCACTTAAGCAAAGTATTTGAACAGTTTAAGTATTACACAAACTGTAGTTAAATATTTTGAAAGATTGAATAAAAAATGCTTTAACCGCAACCACGGAGTTCACAGCTATTTGCGTGTTACGCTTTGCATAATTTAATTGGGAATTATCCTGTTTAAATTGATAAAAAAGGTCTTTGGTTGGCTGGCATTTATCAAGTGACTTCGCTCATGCTGCTATTTGTTGGGCAACAATGTTAAATTAATCGAATTTAATGGTTAGCCATTAAAAAAGGGAATATTATTGTTAATGAGGTAGGTAGTAAATATTTGCCTGCAACATTTCAATGGATGGCAGAGTCTTTGAACCAAATTAATGTAGTTCCGTTGGGGATTGGCTTAGTTTCATAAGTTCGGGATGAACCATGGAAATAGAAGATATTTTTAACCCTTACAGGATAATCGGCGAAAAAAAACTTTTAATAGTACAGCAGTCACTTTCCATAGCGACATTTGCCTTTGCCTTTTTTGTCAGATGTGTTTCCTAGGTAATGTTTGGAGCTAAACCGTGGATCCACGAGTATCTTGATGTAAATCCCTTTCGGGGATTTCAAAATAATTGTATACAACAATACCTCTTAGGCACATTCAGTTCAGGAGTGAACTAAATTGAATAGTTGAACAAGTCAGTCATTTCTTAAATCCAGTGGCGGCCGGAAAAGATTACTGTAATTACTTTCGGTTATTTATGGCTGTTTGTGGT
This sequence comes from Cheilosia vulpina, assembly GCA_916610125.1. Classification (NCBI taxonomy): domain Eukaryota; kingdom Metazoa; phylum Arthropoda; class Insecta; order Diptera; family Syrphidae; genus Cheilosia; species Cheilosia vulpina. Next base: position 57,939,142 of record OU744277.1, read on the forward strand.
CACCCAGGCATTGGAGTGATCATCCTCGGTGACTTTAAGATTCGAAACAACAATCGCCAACGCCAATGTATAAATTACGGATTACAGATGGCTTTCACAGAGAGGAGGCGGGTCAACCTGTTTCCCAAATTTAACAAAAGTACTCTGATTTAAGGATTCGCATCACTGCAAAAGATTAGCACTTTGTCATTGGTCGCATACTGATGTAAAAAAAAATTCACTCAAACGACAGACCGTAGAACTTTTGCTCCTCATACTTCCAAATTCCAATTTAAGACCTTCTTAGAATACGTAATTCTCGTGTCATTTCTTACACTTTCGCTTACTACCTCATAACCTTAGAGCCGTTTTAGCTGCGCATTCTACAAAGGCACATTTTACAAATGAATGTTATACGAATTTGATCACCCAACCTTGTATACAAATTACCCCTTGAAGCTTAGTAGGCTGCTCGAGCTAATTTTAGCTCCCATACAAAATTCTCTCCGAAATTTAGCTAAAAAATTTAAAATTTGTTTCAGAATGTACTTCAAGTATCTATCAAAACTTAGCGTGGCCATTTACATGAATTGTGACAGATCATTGTGTTCTGTTCTGTTGCCGAAAAGGATGCAAGGATGAGTTTTTTTAATTATTACATGAAATGGACGAGAAGTACCTAGAATCTGAAATAGTAGAAATAATAGAGAATTCAATTTTTGAAGGAAGTTTTTTTTTTCAAAATAGCTGTTTTTCTGTGACACTTATCCACAGCGTACTTTATGGCTAAATTTAGCTAGTATTTAATTGGTACAACTTTTCAATGTAAATTCACTCCGAATCAACCATAATGATTCATACCAAATCAATCCTTGCCAACTTTTATTTTTACAAAACCATTCGTTTGTAATTTATCCAACATTTACAAATCCGCTACAAATTGTCATTTTCTTTCATACAATGTCAATAATTTTAAATAGAACACAAAACGCTGTATTTGCGTTCGGTCATAAAGACAATCCCTTATCTGCATATTTTATTTCGCCAAGGAAATTCAACCTTCAGTACCAACTACAAACATCTTGAGTGTTATCATTTAAATTAAATTCAAAGAAAGCTGTAAGGCAGTACACAAGCAACTTAACAAAAGGGAAAATCCCGGTGGACCACTCCAGTAAAACTTATACAAGTGTGTCTCTAGAGACGGAACTCGAGTAAAGTGAGGAATCTCAATCTGGAAATTTCTTGTTAATGACTTCTCTACAAATAAAAAAAAAATAAACAAAGTTTCTTCTTTAATATAGTTTTGAGAAAAAAAAATTTGATACTATTCTCATACGAGATCGATGAACGGTTTCTGATGACAATCTCAACATCATCACTATGAATGACAGACAGAAAACCATCAACTAAATTAATGACGAAACTACTTTCCTCTCATTTTTTAATTTATTTGTGTGCGTAATTATGTCCTTGTAGAGAACAGTAGAACAATTAGTCAAAGAAGAAACTTAAGAAAGAAAAAAAAAGTAATTCAACATTTTTCCCGCACAAATTGTTTTGAGTTTTAATTCACTTGCATCATTTTTAACGGCTGACATTTTGTGAATGATTACCACCGCACTTCCATCGCCATTCAGCAATTATATGCTCGAGCCAACTACTATTCAAAAACTGCACAGAAAACGGAAAATACATTTCACAGATGTTGCACTCGATTACTAAATTCCCCAAAGTTATTACAACAAGTAAAAGCCTTTGAGAATGTCACTTTGGCTAAGCTAGACAGCAGTAGGTGGCAAGAGTTGCCAAAGAGCTTGGAGTGATGGCATCTCAAAGGAGTAGAGCAAAAACTGCACTAAGCACTATGGACGGAACAGTGCCAAATTGTCAGGAGGAATTCTTTTCTGTTTTTTATTTTTTTTTTTTGCCTCAGGTACACCCGCACGCGGTGTAAAGTTTTGTGCAGCAATTCCCTAGATTCGAAGCTGAAAACGTTGTGTGTTGCATGGATTTGTTGTTGGCTTTGGCGAGATAGTGTTGTCCGCTTAGCACAGGGGGATGAAAATGGTAGTGATTCCTGTTATGGAGAATAATTTGTCAAACACAGGATAGTGAGAAATTGCAAAGTGCGGAATCTTTATTTTGTGTGTGCGTGTGAAGTGAACGCTTGGACATATGTACCTATAGCCACGGAAAGTTCTTAAGTCGTTCTGACTTTATTGCTTGCGATTGGTAAATTGACGAATGTAGGTCATGGCAGACATCAGATATGTCAGGTATGAGAACTCTTAGCAAAATTGCTGTGCTTGTATGCTGTAAGGAGAGAAAGGGTCACTGCCAGAAACACTTTATCAAGTGAGTAACAGACAAAAGGCGGATAAACAATATTATGTTACGGAGGTCTTTGCTTGGCTATATGTCCTTTAACTTGATCGATGACAGAGGTGTCAAATAAGGATTCACTTGGGAAATTTAGTGCCTAACTGCTCAGTGATGACAATGTGAGATTAGATAATAATGGAGTTACACCCTATTCCAAGAGTATGGTGCATGCAAACATTATACAGTTTGACATGTATGATATGTACAGAAATGAAATGACTAAGATTTGAAGATATATTCACTCTTTTAGTTTCCAGAAGAGTAAATCTATCTGTCGATAATAATTCATCAACAGGGATATTAATAATTGATGGGGTTTAGTCATCGGATTTGCAAAACTTGCGCAGCGCTGTGTAAATGAATCATGTAACATCCGCATGGATAGTCTTGATATAGTATTATTGAGTGAAACTAAAAAGAAATGAACTATACACTAGTCCCTAAGGGTTTCTACTTCTTTCATAAGTCAATGCCGAAGTGGAAGGGCTAATAAGATGGATGGAGAAATGGTACATTTCATAATACTGGTACACACATATTGCTGCATTTTGATGAAAAAAAAATTGATTTAAAACAATTGTGGTATGTTATAAGAAGGGTAAACCGCGCCCTGTTAAAGAGTATTACATAGATTATATAATTTTGGGTACATAACACTAGTTATATACATAAATAAGTTCCCTTCTAAGTTTGCAAAGAGGACTTATTCATTTTTGTGTGCGTCCAGGGGTATTTTCTCTGAAGACATAGTTAAACACTGACCTACAATTTACGCCTACAAGAACTTAGACCCTGGCTCTAATAGTGAGACTGATTTAAAATTCAGCAGAAGACCTAAAATTAATGAATCTATATTTCTATACTTTAGTCGAATAATGCAAAAAAAAAAATGACAGGAAATATCATTGAGAACAATAAAACACCTTCAATGGAGGCGGCACACTTAAGTTATTATTGTCACACAAAAATTAAATGTACGGAACTCTTGAAGCTCAATAACAACGCTGCTTGGCAGCCACGCCAAAATTTAGTAATGCCTTCCGCTTGCTTGCGGATGCAGAGGTAGCAATGAAATTCAATTAATCCATTAGCTTACGATGTCTCGGCAATGGTTGGTGGGTATAAGAAAGGAAAATATCCACCTCTGTCTGGGAGAGCAAACCACCTAAACAATAATTTGATTTTATTGTTACCTCTGTATACATTTACGAATCATAAATTATGTACATGAAAGCCGTTTATTAGATGCGAACTAGCTATCTCAATCATTTTGGATATTTCAACAAATATTATTGCTCATGTCTGTTATAAGGATATCCACTTATAAGTAAGCAAAAAGGAAATGGCGAAGCATAGTGTTCATCTGTGTGCCTATATATATAATTCTGGTCCATTTTTGCATTTTTGTGTTAATCAGATTTGTGTCCCACGCCCTCTCTTACATGGGTAGTAATTCACGACCCTTCGAATATATTATATATTCACTGCTAAAATCGTAAGATGAATAATTAAGGCTGCGTGAGATATTATGTGGCATTTAACAATTTGCTGTCAAATTGCGGGTATGTCGTAATCTTTACCACTTTTAACGACTTAAATTAATTATCAGATCACTGGAGAGTGTAAACCAAAAATTATAAGCCTATCAGTCAGGAAACCCTTCCACTTTTTCGCACCAACTCGGGGTAATTATTTGTTTACTCCATCAGCTGGATGAGAGCTTCCCTCATGTTGTTCTAACTTTGTTATTAATTATGTATGTACAACTGAGAAACATATCCATAAATAAGAAAACAACACATGCTTTGTACACACACGTGGGGGCATGTCATGGGTGTACAATTAAGGAACAGTTGGTAGCGACATAGAAATATGTACATTGAATGTAGGTACGGACTTCAGTCTTACGGAATAGAGCCAATGATTTTTCAGGACTTCAAGATAATCATACTGTGGAAGCTTTCTGTAGACTATCTTAGCGTATTTACTTGGAGCGTGATTCCGTCATTAGTGGGAGACGACAAATAAAGACAATACCGCTACCCAAGGCTGTGCTACTTGATATACACATACATTTTTGTTCTTGCCTCACAAAATAAACACAATTACTCTACCTGCGAGTATTTTGACAGTGAACTTTTAACTAACAGTATTGAGTGACTGGCGAGCCAAATTGTAACAATCATTTTGTATATCTTTGGAAATCGCGATTTAACTAAAATTGGATTTTCAAAAGTCGAATTTGTCGGTAAAGGTGTGGGTACTATACAATTAAAGTTCAGCCGCAATCCAGAACTTTGTTGATGAAGAAGTTTGTTATTTTCTAACCTCGCAAATGATTTTCACAAAATAGTTAATTGCCTGCTCTTTTTGAGCATAACAAAGAAAAATAACTAACTGATAACATCCATAGCAAATATGTTTGTTTCCAGCTTCTGAAAAAAAGACCTTGTCATGAAATAATTATTCTAAATTGAAGAGAAAACAGAGAAACGAAACGAGTTGCTGGTGTTTTTTTAAAAATCTGATTCGATTTTGAAGGCCACTATTTGTTGTGGGTTACATTATTTTGCCGCTAGTAGATAGGATACAAAATATGGTGGACACTGTGTGTTAAATTATAGCAATTAACAAAAGTTAAGAAAAACAACGAGATTTACTAAACGATTATGAAAATAAATTCATTCTTTTTGAAAATAACTAAATTTAGAAAAAATAACTTTTTGAAGTACATTTAGTATAGCTAAATGTTTAACCAGTTGTTATCTTATTCAAACCACCAACTCACTCTTTCACTGCGCGATAAAAAATAAATAGTTGACGGAACAGGTCCGTAGGGACCCTAGGCATAGTTTCTCACAACCATTCGTTTTGTGTGTGTTTTTCATTTCCGGGACGAATGTAAGGAATCTACAATTTTATTCCGAATCCACAAACGGCCAATTGAGAAACTCTTTCATGACAGTTATACTCTGGGATCTGGAACGTCTGACAACCGTTCCCGGGAGGTGGCGCAATGAAAAAAATCTTAAGTTGGAATTTGGGTTTTTTTTCGGGACTCGAAACTGGGACCCCTTGCTTAGTAGTCCAACAAAACTAACCATTAAGCCACTGCGCGAACCGCGATACTAATAAAAATAATCATTTTTAGTGTCCAATTTTTTTAACTCACAACGGCAACAATGTCCATACAAAATTGCATAGTGTGAACTACAAAATAAAAAAGATGAAGGTTAAAAATGGTAATGAGTAAGGACCAATGATAGAAACTTTGGGGCCAAATATGTTTGCAAACACAGAAACTGTACGAACTACAATATAAAAATGGTACCACAAAAATTACGTACATCAACATTTTAACGTTCAGGTTTGCTTATAACGAATTCAAAGAATTCAAACCTAAATTACTAACCTTGTAGGTAAGTTCATTGCTTACAGATCGTTCATAACATTTGGGATACATATTTATACAATTCCAATCTATCCACTTCCACAGAAGTACGAACCGTATGGTTCGAAAAATAACTATGTATCCTTAAAACTTCTTAAATGCTATTCCACATCCTTACTCCAAAAAGGCGGATTGTTTGCTGACATACAGTTCAGAGTTCTAAACTTCTTACAAGGTTCTTGCTTGCCTGCTTTTACAGCTAATTTGCAAGTTATTATCTCCTGTGGCCTCACTTTTAATCGTCAGGCGTTTAAAACCACTCAGTTTAATTTTCAGTATAAGCCGCTATACCGAGGCTTTTTGTTTCGCAAACATATCAAACAGAGAAAATTACTACTATTGAACTTGAACACAACAACCTCTTCATTCAACGGAATATTTGCACTTGGAACTTTTAAGATTACAATTTCTTCTATAAGGGTGCGGACCTTAGTGTTTTAAGTAGCCCATTCTGCATTAGGAATGAGACTTATGAAGCTGTGTCTTTAAAATGCAACTTTTAAATTAATCTGGGATTCGAGTTTCGGTTGTGCTTTTTAAAATTTAACTCTTTTACATAAAGGACGATAATACAGTTCCGGAGGGCTTGCAGTGGCAGTATGTTGTTTACAAAGTTGAATAAATATGCTCACTCTGCTTCTTAAAGGCGTTCTTGACATTTTTAAACTGTACTTTGGACATTTGTTTAGCGAAATTAAAACGTAACCAATCCAATCCACAGCTTTTTCTTGTTTTAATTTGTTATCAGTACACTCAGCTGAGCCACTGCGGCTCAGTGATAAGTGTGCTGGACTGATTTTAAATACTGAACACAGCCATCGCGAAGTGTAAAATGTAAGACCTACTTACATTTTGTAAGACCTACTTACATTTTGGTTATTATTCCAGATCGCATTGAACGATATTTTTACATCTACATTTTTATTACAATCGGCTCTCTTTATTTGAAATAGCAATAGTTATGCTCACAGCGTCTTGGGAAATATCAACAACAACAACTGGAAAAGTATGCCAAGGGAAAATATAAAACATAGTTGAGGTCACACGATTTTAGCAATACCTTGTAAGTAGATAACCGTATGTCTACAAAAAAGAACTAATCAGTAGTTTATTATTCTTTGGCGGTGACTTATGACATTGTCTCTAACTAAGTAATGCGGTAATACAGATGCACAAATGTGACAAGTATATCGATGGAACCAATTCCCGCAAGGATTGGCCACAATGTGGAGTATATTCTAATTCCCACAACAGCTGATGTAAACCACATATCTAATTTTGGGTTGGGTCATAATACGTTTATGTATTAACATCAACCGCGACGCCACAGTAACCACGTCGGCAGCAATTTAAACCCATATTTCTCTTTCTGACGATAGAACTTTTGACTTTTTTAAAGCATTCAGCCCCCGCAGAAAGAAAAGGAGATTTACACCCGTCCTCAGTCGCCATTTACTCAGACTGAATTAAAGCATTAACTGCTTCAAATAATAGACGGTCCTACAACGATAATTTAAATTTCCATCGTGGTTTTATGCCCAAAATAATTAAAAATCATGATGACAAAATCCAAACTGATGGAATTCCGAGCGGGTATTATTTCATAGGAAGAGCTTCATATACCCCAGAAGTGGAGGAGGCAAATTCCGCTGTGTACGCTTCCAATTCACACCTAACGAATAATTTATATAGAGCATTTTGCAAAGTTTCCTTAACGCATTAAAAAAAAAATATGTTGCCTGGGGATGAGATTGAAGGTCATCCGCTTATTTTATCCTTATGTAGCCGAAAAACAATGTTCAGGCGGCGTCGTTGTATGCCATGCAAATACATTTTCTGTCAGATGCCCCACCCAACTTTATGTTGCAGGTACCCGTACATAGTACACATTCTATTTTCTAAAATAAACTTTACTCTTGTTGAAGCAAGAACTATCAGGGAATTCATTCGAACGTATGCATCACATTCGGCGCAAATGCACTCTATATAAGAAACAAATTCAGCCAGCCACAGGAAACTTAATTAGAGCACATATTAACGCTGCATGAAGTGTGTATAAAAAAAAGTGTGTAGACCCCCTTGCCAAATAACAGAATATAGTCAACTTAGCCCCCTAGCACTTTGCACATCGCATCACAAAATATAAACAGTTTAGTCTAGCTCAAAAAACTCAGTATTATAATTGCTAAGTCAGGCAAATTTCAAAACCACCAAAACTTGTGTTCTGTCTGTACTAAGCACCCTCCTCGACCTAAGGAATTACACTTCATCCGCCATCGCTTTCAAGCACTCTCTAATTATCTCTTAACTAAGCACATTAAGCACTAAATGCATTTCCCATCTTTGCCATTCGCTTCTATTATCGGCGTCTTTCACCCAACCCAACCCAACCCAACCGAACCGAACCGAACCCAACCCTACTTCGAAAGACATTTTAGAAAATAGAACAAAAAAAATGATAATCAATAAATACCCCATCTCACTGTACCATTGTAGAGGCGTTCAACAGTTTCACTTTAAATACAATGCTTGCCATGCCAACAACAAGAGGCACAGAGTGTGCCACCGATTCCATATAAAGCTCGATGAGCGCGCAAACATTATGTGACACACAAGCTAAATAGCATCCTTTTGTATTCATCTCATGCATAATAGCCATTAATTGATGTTAAGTAGCAATTCACCACATGGATTCCCACTTTCCTATCAACTGCGGATGTGTAATGAGCGGAAGCCATCCATTAACACATTGAATGCGAAATGAAAAAATTAAACGAGAAAACCTTTTTCTCGTGTCGTTTGTTTGTCGCAAAACATTTTCCAACCAGAGGGCTAGGCTAAATAGGGCAAGCCACCCCCCTCCCAGACTGGCTTTTATTTCGGACATGAATACTCGATAAGTCCTCATCATTGCCGCCACCCCAAACAAAAAAAAATTACTCCATACCGAGAACAACTGTCATGGGTAACTCTAGTTGGTAACGAGAAAATCTCTTTCTTTTTTTTGTGCACCACCGACATCGTCCTCACACAGGAGGACGCATCAAAAATGAGAGATGCATTTAGAATGAGAGAGTGTACCGCAATAATAATACGATTGCTACTACTCACCTGTTGGACTTGGGGTCAACGACATCATGTCAAAGTGAATATTCCTCGGCTCAAAACTATAGTCTCTGAGGAATGTCAGCTTGGCGCCACGTGTCTTCGTCAAACCTTGAACCGCAGTATTAATGGCCCTCAGGTACTCGCGCTTTCCGAAATTCGTGTGTGGCGCTATCAGACCGATGTTCAGTTGCTCTTGACTGGCGCTCGATGGCTTGCCAACCCCGTTTGTCAGTCTCAAGCCCGCCGTTGGGTGTGGTACACACAAACATAGAACTATAGTCAATGTTATCGGAAATATAAACTTCCAGATCTTAACCATTGTAGACAGCATCATCATCAACATCATCATTGTCATCGTGTCAAAAAGTTGCGAATCTCTGGTTGGGATTGTTGTTGTTGTTGTTATTATTACTATTGCTACTGTTTTCGTTGGTTTTGCCATGTATTTATGTATAAACATTGTATAGAGAGTGTTTGTTCTAAAAATTGTACATTTTTTAGTACATTACATGTCGCCATTTAGAGAGAGTGTGTGCAGACGAATGACTTTTTTTTCCTTACTCCTAACATTCAATTGCTTGAATTTCCTGAAAATTTCATTTATCAATTTCCACGAAATATTTGTAGGGAATGCGAAAGGAACGAAAGAAATTATAACTAAAACCATAGCCCATCCTTGTGCGTCTTCGTTCGAAACCTTTTACGACCGATAGACATTTTATAGTACTCCCGAAGCCTTTGCATAATTTTTTGGGCGTTCACTGGTTTTCATTGCTACGCGGACTCTAGCACTTTTCGAGGAAGCACTTCACTTTGATTTTAATAGAAAATATTTTGCAAACACTTGACCAATACTTTGGAATATTTTTTGTAGAATTTTATCACGAATTTCCCTGAAAATTTTCACATTTTCTAGCAGCGATATAGGTCCACACCCAAAAATGTTATCTTGCTACACACACGCGAGCTATGAAGCCATGGACCAGCAGTAGAGCACAGCATCATAGTCCCGAAGTTGGAGATAGAAAATTTTCTTTAGTACACATGTATTGTGTACTAAAAATTCAATGTACTCGAAGAATTTTTCACTTCCCCTCCGAATGGACCAAAACCAAACCCACTTTGACAGTTGACAGTGAAAGTTAAGGGTGTACGACACAATCGGTGAAGGGTAGTGGTAAACAAATTACTGGTACGCATGGTGTCAGCAGTAGGGAGACCACGTGTTGCGTATTGTTTTGATTATGCGCAATGGCAACGCGGGGAAATGTTCTTAGTAAGTTTTGACACACAAAGTTATTGCATTGTATGAAAAGAGAGCGTGCCGTGAGGCTGGGGTGTTGTAATTTTAAATTAAGATTTGCCTTTAGCCGTGTGACGTAAATAGTTTTGTCCTCTCTGTATCCTTTTTTGTTTTTGCTTCTCGGCTGAGTGGTACAGATAAGTCAGCTGCTGTTTTGTGTCCTCCATTATTTGGGGTGGTTTGTTCGGTGGGTGTATTTATTGTTTTTGCACAAAAAGGACTCGAGTCCTGTTTGCACGTGTGACCTAGAAAGGGGGAGACAAAGGGTAAACGAGCGACATCTGTATGTGATAATATTTTGCCTTGTATTGCATATAGGTCTATGCAATACAAGTTTGCCTCTTTTGTCTCGGATCGGATTGATGAATTTAGCTTTTAAAGGAGCTCGGTTGTGTAAAGTGTAGTTAGACAAAGGCAACATCAGTCTGGTAATGGTGGTGGTGGGTGTAACTTGTTAATGATGTCGTGATTCTTCAATAAAGTAAATGGAATTTACGGTCTAAGAAGTCGAGTGAGGGATGAGTGCGATATAAAAAGAAGTCATCGTAAAGTTTTGTCATGCTTTGGAATAAGCAGCTGGATTTGTTGAGGGTTTCTGTGTGTTTTATTTTATTTGCTGAGTGGATGGTGTTTTAGTACTTCTTTTTTGTCTGCTCTTATTTTTTCCCCTTTTGTATTTCAAACGCTGTGTTTTATCGGCATTGTAAATGGGATTATTTTGATATTTTTGGGTAGATTGTGTTTGGCTAGGAGATTTGATTTGGCAATTGGTTTAGTTTTTCAATGGGGATGAGAGGCATGTTGACTGTGGGCTTTGAAGAAGTATCTTATTGTCTCCATACACAAGACCGTAATTATTTGCGGAATAGATTTGGCTTTGACAAAAGGACCATTATATTTATATGATAGTGTGCGGACATTGAGAGCTTATAACTTAGGGCCCTGAGGAGCAGAAATCGTTTATTAATTCAGTGATAGAGAATTTAGTCGGATTATGTTCGTAATGCGGTAACAATTTAAAACGAAATCTTCAGAATCTTCTTATCAAGATAAGTACATATGTTGAGAAATATTTTTTTTCCAATGGAATACGGGTAAATGCGGCTAGCTGTTTATAGAAATATTTTAAGGACAGATTAATGTTTAGTGTCCTTTTTGACAATAGGTATCAATTTTAATGCCTGTAAAATTGATAATTTCAAAATGATTGCGTCCATAATTTTCAATTCGAATCACCGCAAACATGAACTGCCACTTAATGCAAATTCAAAAACAAATCTCTGGAGTTCATGCATATATCTATGCAAAGAAATAGGTGCTACTTCCTATCATATACACCTTGAACCAGCGTCACTAATATATCTCAGTCAAAAATAGAAACATATCCTAACATATAAGAAAACAAAAACTCCTACTATGCTTGTTATTGTTATTGGTAGCTTCAACTAATGAAAACTCACATTGTTATTTAATATTACTGCCATATCAGATGAATGACCCAAAAGTGGATTTTATTTAACACTACATTTTATGAAATATTTATTTTTAGCATTGGTTCTCAGAAGTTTACCTACCTGTCTAATAAAATAAGAAAACAACAAACCAAACTTTTAATCAACGAGAAAGTTTCGTTCGACCCAGTCGCGCACTTTTTGGTTTAGTAGAACTTTACTGTTATACTGTGATGTACATGTACAATTGTATATCATTTTTAAGGGTATTATAAACAACAACTATATGAACACTATCTTTCTCTCACCCTCCATTGCAGTTGTTACTACTTTTCCCAGTGCTAAAAATGCGCCGAAAAAAATTAAAAATAAGGAATCTTTTATGCAAGGCATTAGGTAGGGAAGCTATTCGTTTTATCTAACTGGGTAACCATCAAAAGTGTTTGTTTGTGCAGAAAAACGTTGAGCAGAAACTTTATAGTTTTTTGAGTTAAACCGATAATAATCAGATAAATGTTTTTCTTAAATTTCTGTCGTAAAAGACCGAACAGATATTTATTAATTATGGAAAATTAAATGAGGGACCCAACACCCAACCCATGGAATCCATCGCATCCGTTTCGTTATCAATTGCAACAAAAAAAAATTGAGCGGAAATTTGCTTCTTTTAATTACATACTTGAATATTTGTATCGAAAGCTTTCAAATATTCAAGCTTAGCATTGACCTATCATAAAACCGCCCAAAATGTTTTCAAAATGACTAGATTTATCTGGAATAGACTCGAACATAAAAAGTAGATTGGTCGGAAATGCTACATTTCCACAAAGGCATCCTAATTTCTCCATACCTACGGCCATCGGGACATCATTCACAGCCATGAAAGTTGAGAACGCACGTGAGAACAATTGACGTTCAAAATATGCGTCGTTTTCCATTGGTTTCATTCGGAGATCCACTCATCCTGTGATCCAATGGAACAACAAAACTCGTTCTGATTGAACCCACAAAAGTATTGGTGAAATGGCAAAAAATAACATACGGCGGCTATCAGCTGACTTGTATGAAATACATAAATTACATTTGTGTGAGTGCTTCTTGAGTGGATTCTGACTTCAAATCGAGAAGCGAAATTCTCTTCTCAGAATCACCAGAAGAGTATTTTTTGTGCCAATGGAACGGTTTCAGAAGTCTTTTCTTCGATTCCGCACTCTCCCGGACTCTTCTTTTTGCCCAATGGAAAACGACATGAATAAAGTACATATATTCGTCCGACGTCCCCATATTTCAAAGTAGTTATTTTTTATAACTACAATTGATATTAAATTGATATATTTTCTTTCAAATAAGCTAAGATCAGCATTCGAAAATAGTGAGGACGTTAAAGTATCTAGTTTAGTAAGTCTGACAACTGTCTGATTCTAAAAAAAAATTGTTATTAAAACATTTAAAACTGTAGTTGTAAATTATAGAAATTGATGACCTACCTACATAAAATATAAACAGCCTTATTTATTAGAATTTACTATACGCGCCTAAACACTTGTATAGTTATTCAATGAATACGTATTTATACAGCCTTTATACACTCTCACAAAAATTCTTATTTATAAACAGCTTTATTTATAAACGTATTATAAGGAGTGTATAAAGTTATGCACCCATTGTAATGCCTCTATACGCAAAAACCTTATTTATAAAAATTATCCAACGTCGTATAGAGCTTGTAAAAGCTAAACGCGCTTGGGGGTTGTTTAGTGCCTGTATAGAGGTGTAATAGTATAGAAATGTCATTTTGACCGAAAAAAATGTGTCACATTTTGTTTTAAATTAAATCAAAAAGAAATTTGGTATAATTTGCAGAACACTACCATATCATAGGAGGCCCATAATTCCCAACTTTTTCTTTTTACTTTTCCATTTTTTTATTCCTATTTGTATTTGAATTTGCATTTTTCACAAGCTGGGGGTCAATTCCCGTTCCGTGATACTCTGAAATGAAAAGAGTTTTCACAAGTTCACACTGAATTCGATTCTCGATCCATGAAAAAATGAAAACAAATGTCAGAATTTTTTCATATGATAAGTTTTTTTTTCATTTGTGAAGAAGTGTGAAAACGTGATGAATACAAAAAATAAACGGGGACAAAGGGCTTCCGAAACCAAAAAAAAAATATTAAATAGTTTTTCTTGAGAACAGGCCCGATTTAATTAACATAAATATTATATTCTGCGTTGAAAATTTTAAAACTTAATAAAATGATATTAACAGATTTACATCAGCTGAAGATGCTCATACCCATGATAATGAGTGGAAGGAACCACTTTATTTCTAGGAAAAAAGAACACAATATTTTTGTTGAAAACAAAACAACAAATTGATAAATAACCTTTTTTAAATACGACGCCTATTGTTAATAATTACTCGTATGATTATTCCCGACTTTATAATTATAAAATATATAAAATGGAAACTCAACAAACAAACTGATCTATTGTCGTTTTCCATTGAGAAAAAAATTAATCTTTTTTTTATTCGGATCACTTTTTGCAGATCTCGATATTTTTCAGATTTACACTGATACAGCAGAGCTGTTTTACGTCATTTAAAGAAGTTTGTTTTAAAATAAATGCGCAAAGTTTTGTGAAAACCAAAATAAAGTAATACATAAACAGCAATGGACATAGTTTTGGAGGAATTATTATCTTCATTGTCTTCCTCATCATCTGGAAACTACGAATCACCAAAACTACTCCATTTGTAGCTACAACAGAGGAAATATTTTTCAAGCCGATTTCCATTGTTGATTTTACTAAAAACAAATGCAATTTGAACAGCTGATATTGTTGTCAAATAACGCACTAATCCATTTACAAAAGCAAATCAATTTCATTGCATGTTCCATGAGCCGCATAAAATCTGAGATCTGAAAAAGATTTTTGGTGGTCCCAGTGGAAAACAACAAGAATGAAGACAACAAGCGCACAAATGACGGATAGGTGACAGCATTTATCGTTTAGTACATTTTAGTACACATTTAGACAACTGGTTATCATGATGAGTTCGAGAATCGCATTAGGTGTGATCGTGAAGTGATAAAATGAAAAGCTGCTGTGAAAACTGAAATGATAAATTATTTATTATTTCACAGTATCACGGAACGGGAATTGACCCCCGCTGTCTTTTTTTTCATCTTTTCGGATATGTAATATTTCCCCTTTTTAGTACCTTTTTTGACGTAAGCCCTATATAACTAGTATGCATGGGAAAATGTTTTATAAATAAGAACTTTTGGGAGGGTGTATAGAGGCTGTATAAATAAATACACTGCATAACTATACAGGTGTTTAGCAAATTCTAATAAATAAGGCTGAAAACATTTTCCCATGCATACTAGTTATACAGGGCTTGCGTCTGAAAAGGTACCGAAAAGAAGAAATCTATTACATTTGTCGGTCCGAAAAGATAAAAAAAAACTTAGTAGTAGTTGTGCCAAATGCAATTTCAAATACAAATAGGAATTAAAAACTGGAAAAGTAAAAGGAAAAAGTTGGAAAAATTGGGACTCCTATGATATGTTAGTCTTATGCAAGTTAATTTTTAAAAATTCAAATTCGAAATTCAAAATCCAAAATATGTATTTCATATCTTCACATATTCCTTATCGAGGAACTTGTAGAATCTTTAAAAATTTCAAATTTCAAATTTTTTTTTGATTTCATTAAAAATAAAATGTGACAGATTTTTTCAGTCAAAATTACATTTCGATACTATTCTACCACTATACAGGCACCAAAAAACCTCCAAGCGCGTTTAGCTTATACAAGCTCTATACAACGTTGAATAATTTTTATAAATAAGGTTTTTGCGTATAGACGCATTATAAAGGGTGCATAACTTGATACACTCTTTATAATACGTTAATATAATAAGGCTGAAAGAAAATATAATATGACCTATAGTTCAAGTTTTCATTGTTGCAGGCACACCCCAAGAAAGTCTACCTACTACTTTCTCGACTCCTAGTCATCTATTACACTTACGAACAAATTCAACGAACAGAACGAAAACTAAACCAATGACGATTTGACAAAAATGCCACTCTGCCATTTTGTTCTCGCTCCCAGTGGCACACACAACGTAAGTTTTTGAGTTTTTAGGATTTGATAATAGTTATTGTAAATTTATTGAGATAAATATAAAAATCCAATGCAGTAATCAATTCCACATAAAAATATTTGCTAAAATTCCATTACTTATACTGTCGCTTCTCGCAATAGTTCACTCGATGGAAATGTTTGCCACGTGCTTTGTGGAAAACGTAAAGGTTATAAATTTGCTGATGTAAAAATCTTAATTTTAATTTCTAAATAGGTTCTCGTAACTTAAAAAACGTTACAATGTCGGGAGGTTTGGATATTTTATCCCTTAAGGAGGAAGATGTCACGAAGATGTTGGCCGCATGCACCCATTTGGGCAGTGAAAATGTAAACTTCCAAATGGAACAGTACATTTTCAAGCGTCGTCCCGATGGCGTTAACATCATCAACTTGGGCAAAACCTGGGAAAAATTGATGTTGGCTGCTCGTGCTATCGCTGCCATTGATTTCCCTCAAGATGTAAGTGTTAAATTTTTTATTTAATAAATCTGGCATAGTTCTAAATGATGATTTATCTACTAATCTTTCGGGTCTGAAATTTAATGACGACACCTTAACTACTGATTTGAACTACCGTCCCAATTGCCATCACTAATTTAAAGGATAAACTAAATAAATTTCTCTCGTTTTCAAGGTCTACGTTATCTCGTCTCGTCCAGTTGGTCAGCGTGCTGTTCTTAAGTTCGCCAAGTACACCGATACCACTCCAATTGCTGGACGCTTCACCCCTGGTGCATTTACCAATCAAATTCAGGCCGCTTTTCGGGAACCGCGTTTGTTGGTTGTCACCGATCCATCGACCGATCACCAGCCCATCATTGAGGCATCGTATGTGAACATTCCAGTTATTGCCTTCACCAATACTGATAGTCCACTCCGTTATGTTGATATCGCTATCCCATGCAACACCAAGTCTCCACACTCGATTGGTTTGATGTGGTGGTTCTTGGCACGTGAAGTTCTCCGTCTGCGTGGAACAATCTCTCGTCTTGCCGATTGGGGAGTCGTCGTCGATTTGTTCTTCTACCGTGACCCTGAGGAGAGTGAGAAGGAGGAAGCCGCAGCCAAGGAGTTGTTGCCACCACCAGTTAAGGTTGAAGAAGTCGTTGATCATCCAGTTGAGGAGACCAATAACTGGGCCGAAGAAGTCGTTGCAGCCGAAACCGCCATCGCTGGTGGACCTGCTGTTGAGGACTGGGCTGACGATAACGTCAAGACATCATGGGGAGGTGATGGAAACTTCTAAACAGCAGTAACCATTGTTGCTGAAACATTTTTTACGCACCAGAAATAAAGCATTTCGAATGTGAAATTGAAGTTTTCTTTATTTTTATTGCTTAGATTTGGCTTGTAGTGGTAAACGCGTGATAAAAAGGTAAACGTTACTATTTGGGTGTGGAGAACGAAAATCTGCGTGCATTTTTAAAGCGCTGAAACCATTCACCCTAATGACGAACCGAGAGTTGTTATTGAACCATTTCATATGAAGACTGGCTTCGTCTGGAGATGGAGATCATTAGGCATTTTTTATTATGCTCACATGATCTGTATAGATTATTGATTTCCATGGTTTACAACAAAAGTTGAATACAAGAGTATTGTTATGAGCATAATAAAAAAGGCTGTTGATTTCATTCGAAGCTGCATATCAGTTAATAATAAGTGCTTTGTTACGACAGATGTGTCTGGTTAGATCAGGCTGCGAAATATTTGTTTTTTTCTTTTTCCAAAATTTCAACGAACAAGCTATTTTCTTTATGATTTATTTTTTATAATCGAGAGATTTCCTTGCGATTCTAGACGCTGAGCAGGGTTTGAATAACGTCGTCCTTATATGATCAATATGTGACAGAATTTGTTTATGTTTAGGATATAAAAACGAATAAAGTCCGAGGCTCTGGCTGCCGTTCCCTACTCTGTAACTCGTTTCGAAAGTAACATTTTTCGAAAATGAACTTTTTGTACTCTCTTTTTCGAAAGCCGAACAAAATATAGTACTATAGTATTACAGAGTACCAACTTAAAAACAGAACGGTAAGAAATTTCGAATAAGATTGACTTTCGGAACGAAATAGAGAGTAGGGCCCCAGACTCCATTGACTCATATGAGCTCTTTTAATACTAAAACATACCTCTCATGAATGAAACTTACGAAATTTTATTTTTCAGAGGCATGCATTCAAATAGGAGTTCGAGTAGGTATCCACTTTTTGTCGATGCATGCAATTTAAAATTGAATGTTAAGAAAGAATGCAGCCAGTGACCTGTGTTTTTTCCTAAGATCTTTGCGATCCCAGAACAGGTGCTGTTAATTGAGCGTCCTGTTGTGTTATAGCAGGGTTACATTTTTATTGATATAAAAGACTTATGTGTATAGGGTGCTCAGGTCCACTGTTCACATAGAGCCGTCAATGAAGAGAAAGCTATATTGTGGCCGGAGACGTGATGTTTAATAGCTCGCTTATTCGGTTCTTCCTTTTACTGTACATCTACCTACTACGTTGTGCCGTTTGTATAGATTGCATCTATATCGAAATAAAAAAACTTTCTATAAATTGGTTTCATAATTTGTCATAGAAAACTACAGAAATTTAACAAAGTAACAACGCAATGTTTTCAGTTTTTATTTATTTTTGTGTAAAAAATAATGTATTTGAAATTTTTCCTTTTTTTTGTTTGATTCTTATAAAATTAATAATAAAATTATATAATAGAAAACGTTTACAATTTACCACAACATGTTATTTTCATCATCTGTTACGTTGTTGATCTTCTTCGTTCCGGTTAATGTTATCATTTCTTGAATGGTTACTTTTTTTGATATTAAATAAACGACTTTATTTTAATTATTCAAAAGAAAAACAAACAATTCGAGAGCAGAGAGAAAAAACATATAATAATTTATGAATCTTGCATCTAAACGTTGTCCGGAGAGACACAGTCATTTAATATTAATAGAAAAAAAATCTTTCAATTTGCAAAACGATTATAAAAACAATAACCCGACAATGTTTAAGGCGTGTTTAATTTTATAAGTAAGTAGGTATATTATTTTGTTTAATAATTTAATGCTCTTCTCTCTAATACTTATAACAAAATCGTGAAGCCAATTTCAGGGAAATAATATAAGTATGCATTACAAATAGTAATAAAAAAAAATATACTAAAAAACAATCTTAGCAACTATTATTAGTAATTTGATATTTGTATATATAAATGTATAGGTATAATGTGTATGTTGTTAGAGTAAGAATTAATAATTAAGAAAAATACAAAAAATGAATTAAGTATATTTTTTTTATATTAATGTTTGAAGGGATTTGGTCGTGCTTTGAAGGATGCCAGTTTTCGAAGTTCTTTAACTAAGTCCTCCTCACGTTTCTTCCGTTCTTCATCCTCCTGCAAGAAAAAAGAAAACAGTAAATTTGTTATGGATTTAAACATTATGTTAGATAATCATTGGGTGTAGGATGTAGTTGATAATACATGTACGAGTTTTTTTTGTATATTAAACATTAATGTTTTGGGCGTAGTGGTAAGCAAAGACAATGCTGAGACCACCAACTTCGGCCGATTTCCCGTTACTTGCCTACAAGCTATATTTTTATGGGGTGGCAAATGCTAAGTGCGCTTGTATTGTTACATAGAAATTCGTATTGACAAATGTCACGTAACTTCAAAAATTCCGACTCACCAACACACTCGCACCTTGCATATGCCACTTCCGCTGTGGGCGAAGTTGCTGACAGCGTTCATAGAATTTTATCTGTTAAATTTGAAATTATTCGTTACGTGTGGATAATAATTTTTTTTAGGAATAAGTGTTTATTTGCTTAAATTATTAATAAAAAAATGAACAAACGTAAAAAATAAAAACATTTTGAGCAAATTTTTTTCAGTTATGTAAGAAAATTAATTTTTCTTAGATAACTGAAAAAAATGAAATCGAAGTTAACGATATTCAAAAGCAGAAAATACGCAACCATGTTTGTTATCGCTGACGTGAAGAATTAAAACAATCCAATTTTTGAGTAGAAACAACTAAAATATAATTTTATTTATAATAATTAAAATAATAATTCAAATTCATATGATATATTTTCACCTAAAAATTATAGGTATTTATCTGGAAATCTTCCTCCGCGGATAAACCTTTTGCCATTTCTTCTCTCTTCGTTTTATTCAACTTAACGAAGTTGTAGTTTACATAAAGAATTTTATTATCGATGTGTCAATCCAGTGGATTGTCGATGGGTGCGTTCGGTATCGATGTCCGTACTACTACAAACCTCGTCAGTCGTCAGCAACACATGTTTGTCCTAATAAGTTTCTAGTATATAGAACATCTCCATTAGATAGTTTTATTGACGAACAAAATCGAATTACCTTTCAACAATTTATAATAACTAACCAATGGCATTCAGTAATGAAAAAATGTGGTATTCCCGAACTCTATCACATGTCCCCACGGTTGCCGAGGTTGGCAGTATTTATTTTTGTATTTTTTGTATGTTTTTGCATGTCACACGGATTCTAAATTGACATAACACCGATGGGAAAACAAAATGGCGAATTTGAAAATAAATTGAGGGGGCCAGCGGCAAGAGGATTGTGAGTTGGGGGTCTCAGTATGATTTGTCTCTGGTGGTAAGTGTGTTGAACCACTAAGTCAGGCGTATTAGGTTTGATTCATAAGAAAACACATTACACCTGAAGTTTCTTTTTCCACTGCGCCACCTCTCGGCCGGCGAAACATCCAAGACTATCGTGAAAGAGCTTTTCAATGTAGCCGTTTGTACTCGACGTAAAACTATAGTTCCCTTCAATTGGAATGCTTGTAAGAAGCAGACTACCTATATAAACCTGCTGTACCAACTATATTAATCTAGAACTATTAAAAGTTTTCATCAAAAGCTAGGCAAGGAGGGAATTTCTTTCTTATTTCGTTAATTTTGAGAGTGCGTGTAAAAAAAATATATGGGTAGCTCTATTTAAATGTGTGTTTAAGCCTAGTAACCTGCTCGTGCTAAATTTTATCTGCCATACAAAAATGTCGTACAAAGATAAAATTTAGCGAGGCAGTTTAGCAAAGCAGTATTCTGTTCGCACCCTAAATTCTTAACTACATAAGTAAGTACGTATGTAGTCGCCTTATATAAGGCGTTTTTCTTTTTTAGTTTAGAGCACAACCTGAACTGTTATAAAAAAACTTCGTGTTTCTTTGTTAGCTCAGATACATCAGAGCTGAGAATTTGTGTTTCTTTTTTCTCTCATAGCATAATCAGAGCGCGCTCTATGAGCTCAGAATAAATTGACTGAGCAGGCTGAGTATAAAGCTGATTACACACTTATAGGCACATTTGACAGAAAAAAAACAGGATAAACAAAATAATTGAAATGGCGGAATAACCTTGTTGCTCTGGAACTGCAGGTTAAACAATTTAATAAACAACAATTAATAAATATTCATAATGCTCGAGCTCGGTTCAGAGCTCAGCTCTGAACTAAAAAAGAAAAACGCCTATAGATGGGCGATGACATGTCTCCACTCATTTAGCTCGCGAAATAAATGTAAACGATATAAATCGATCGCAATCGCACAAAGTCTATACACGTACTCATCAAAAATGACAGAAAAGGAGAAAATTACCAAAATAACGAGTAACGAGTGGTTCCTCTCTTGGCTCGAAACAGCTCAGAGAATTTCAACCGGCAAGTACTGATAAATATGTCCAATGCACAAAGTTGTCAAGAAACAAATTCAAAATTCGTCTTAAAAATGAATTGCACAGAACAATAAAATCTGTAAAAATAAAGAAAATTCGCTGCTGGTCGAATGTTGCCCTAGAACGTTTCATATGTTGCAAATAGGTAAGTTATATATTTATTTGTGATATGGATTAGATGTCAAAGATGAAAGTTGCTCAAAGTAGCTCGAAGTCTATCCACGTACTTTGGCGTATATTTTCAGGTTTTTGAGAGAGTTTTGCTAAATTTTTTGAGTTTGACAGATTTATAGTGTTTGGCTTAGGAAAGTACGCGAATAGACCTATTAAATCTAAAATAAATTTTGACGTAAAAAACGGAGGAAGAAGTTGTTGTTGAGTTTACTATGGAAACCGCACAGAACTTTTGATCGAGAAAGAAAAGAAAACGCAAAACCAAAAAAAAAAACTTTTATAATGTTAAGCTTAGTACGCTGCTCGAGCTAAACTAAATTTTATCTGGTCTCCAACTTTTTTCTCTAAACATCAGCTAAAGTCCTAGCTAAATTTTGACATAGAGTACGCCCTGCATAAGTGTCACAGAAAACCACTGTTCTTTGAAAAAAACTTCCTTTAAAAACTTAATTCTCTCTTATTTTAACTATTTCTGGTTCTAGGAACTTCTCGTAGGTACATGTAATAATTAAAAAAACCTCATCGCATACTTTTCCGCAACAGAACAACAAATATACAACGATCTGCCACAATTTAGCTTGAGAAAATGTGCCGACCCATTAAATGGCGACGCTAAATTTTGGACAGACACATGAAGTACATGTTGAAACAAAAGTTTGATTATTTAGCTCGAGCTGCGTGCCACTCAGCTAAATGGGTTCGCTAAGATTTAGCTCAGCTAAATTTTGGAGAGATTTTTGTATGGGAGCGAAAATTTAGCTCGAGCAGCGTACTAAGCTTTAGGTGCCACGCGCCCACCTTATTGGTGTCACGGGGTAGTGTCTATTTTTTTTGTATCCGAATAGAAACCCACATATAAGTACACTTTTGTGATATAGATATAGACTGATTGACCAAGGTCTAAATAAAAAAGTGTCATAAAATATTAACATTGCAGGAAGTACCTCGTCCAAAAGCTCAAAATCGATAACCACAATTTGTGTTGATTTCAACATCGCCTATAGTTACAGATTTTTGTCTTTCAATGTCCATTATGAATAATGTCACCAATTATTGTATGAAAGATATCGCTCAGGGGGATTCAAAACCAGAGACAAATCAAATTTGCTCATGTGCAGCACTGGGTATGTTTCAAAAGAAAAGGAAATAAGACGACTTCTTCATTTGGCCTAAATCTTATTCTCAAATAATAAAAGTATTGAAATAGTTTATTGATAAGTACCTAGTAATTATATTAAGCTGCCGTCTGATGTATAAATCCACGGGCTAGTTGGAAAATTGTTGTGGACTGACGACCCCGAATGTCCATCTTTAAGATAAGTATCCTGCTCGCGCTAAATTTTATCTCCCATACAAAAATGTCTACAAAGATAAAATTTAGCGAGGCAGTTTGGCAAAGCAGTATCCTGTTCGCACGCTAAATTCTTAACTTCATATAGATGGGCCGATGAAAAGTCTCCACTCATTTAGCTCGCGAAATAAATGTCCGGTACATTAAATCGAAGATAAATTTTGACATAAGAAAAGGAGGAAACAATTTGTGTTGTGTTTACTTTGTATTTTTTGAGAGGAAACCGCAGAAAACATTTGTGCGATAAATAAAAGAGAACGCAAAACGGGTTTACCCGACACGAAGGAAAGTGTCGTCTTCTGCTTGCTACTATAGAAATTATTTAAGCTGCTTCAGCAATGATAATATCTTCTTCAATATTATTTATATCTATTGTTTTGGAACGATTCAAACAATGCATTTTCTTTTGAAATTCAAAAATTGTATGTACGCGAATAATTAATATAACGTTTACTCATGAACAAATGGTTTTTGTCCCATCTCTATGATGCTTAATAATTTAGCGAGCATTTATCTTTGGTGTGGAGAAATGAAGTGGAGACTAGGGACGCTAAAATTTAACGCGAGCAGGATACTGGGCTTTAAGCTTATGTCATTTTCCATTGGGCAAAAAGAAGCGCCCGGGAGAGTCCGGAATCGAAAAAAAATCACTTCTGAAACCGTTCCATTGGCACAAAAAATACTCTTCTGGTGATTCTGAGGAGAGAATTTCGCTTCTCGATTTGAAGTCAGAATCCACTCAAGAAGCACTCACACAAGTGTAATTTTATGTATTTTATACAAGTCAACTGACAGCAGCCGTAGATTATTTTTTTCGCATTTCACCAATACTATTGTTGATTCTTTCAGAAGCTGTTTTGTTGTTCCATTGGATTTCAGAATGAGTGGATCCCCGAGTGAAACCAATGGAAAACGACATTAGTACGCTGCTAAATTTTCGCTCCCATACAAAGTTCTCTCCAAAATTTAGCTGAACTAAACTTAAGAGAACCAATTTATCTGAGTGGTACGCAGGTCGAGCTAAATAATCAAACTTTTGTTTCAGAATGTGTCTGTCAAAATTTAGCGTGTCCATTTAATGGGTCGGCACATTTTCTCAAGCTAAATTTTAACAGATTGTTGTGTAGTTGTTTTTCTGTTGCGGAAAAGTATGCAAGGATGCACTTTGTTATTATTACATGGACGAGAAGTCCCTAAAATCATATATAGTGGAAATAAGAGAGGATTAAATTTTTGAAGGAAGTTTTTCCAAAGAACAGCTGTTTTCTGTGACACTTAACCAGGGCGTACTCTATGTAAAAATTTAGCTAGGACTTTAGCTGATGTTTGGAGAGGAGAAAAGTTGGAGACCAGATAAAATTTATGTCGTTTTCCATTGGGACCACCAGAAATCTTTTTCAGATCTCAGATTTTATGCGGCTCATGGAACATGGAATGAAATTGATCTGCTTTTGTAAATGGATTAGTGCGTTATTTGACAACAATATTAGCTGTTCAGATTGCATTTATTTTTGGTAAAATCAACCTGGAAATCGGCCTGAAAAATGTTTGCTCTGTTGTAGCTACAAATTTTTGGTGATTCGTAGTTTCCAGATGATGAGGAATACAATAAAGATAATATTTCCTCCAAAACGATGTCCATTGCTGTTTTTGTATTTCTTTATTTTGGTTTTCACGAAACTTTGCACATTTGTTTTAAAACAAACTTCTATGACGTAAAACAGCTGTGCTGGATTTGTGGTACTATGTGTAAATCTGAAAAAATATCTGCAAAAAGTGATCCGAATCGAAAAAAAGATTGTTTTTTTTTCCCAATGGAACGTGAAAAGTGATTTAGATCAAAGACAAGATTGATTTTTTGTCCCAATGGAAAACGACATTAGTTTAGCTCGAGCAGCGTACTACGCTTAAGTAGTTTTTGAAAACCTTTTAACTAGCGGGCTAGATCTGACAAGATACTACGTCTTCAAAATAGACCAGCTTAAAATAGCAAAATCTTTTCGCATCCTAGTATACTTTAAAAGTTCGAACTCACTAGTTATGGTTATGGGAGATGAACTTTTGATCACTAGAGAATGATGTGAAGAAAAATCAGTGCGATCGGTGTGTCAGTGCCAAAAAAAACGTTTAATAAACATTAAACGAAATCTTCTTGCATAAGACTTGAAAATTCAGTAAAAACTAAATTGTTATGTCAAATCGTTATTGAACAAAAAGAAAAACGCTACTGCATTTGTTACTACAGTGCAATTAAGAGATTCAACAACAATTGTTATTCTTGGATCTGTATGTGCAAAAGCCGCACTTGTTAAATGTGCACCATTCACCATTCCCCTGCCCCATTCGGAGGCAAATTATTATGAGTTAGTGACCTTTGACAATGGAAGCTTCGCACGCCACTCGAGATTAATGTGTTGTGTGGTGCACGATTTACAGCAGAGTGTCGCAGAAGTGATGATAACAAATGTGTTTGGATTTGTGCAAACAAATTGCATTGTTATAATTCAATCAATTACACTGATATGACCAAGAATTATCAGTTGCCAGTGATTTATGTGTACGTTTTTTATTCATTTATATTCATGTTTGTCCCTTGTTACCAGTTTAACTTTAAACCAATATGAAGTACAAATCATCGAATTAGTTTTACCTACCCGGTAGAGATATAGTTAGCATATATCATATCCTGTTGTGTTATCTTTATTTATATTTCCTATTAACATGGGAAGTGTAGATTAGGTGCTGTTGGGCTTTTTCATTCGAGTCATTCACGTGATTTTGCCAAAAAGAATTCAATACTGCTACAAGGCGCAGACGTACGCTCAAAAGTTATAATGTTTTTGCTTCGGGTACGTCTGCGCCTTTTGGAACAAACGATTCAAACAAATAAAGCTTATTTCTTTGAATTTACCTTTTAGAGATCGCTCTATCAACTTAAGCAAACGAATTTGTTTGCGTTTTCAAGAAAAAAGTCACCAATCATAAGTAGATAAAATTATCACCCATAATGTGGGGATGTGTTTTGGACGAACTGATGACAAAAAATTAACCAGCTAAATGTGAAATTTAGAAATTTGCCCTTAAGAGGGCTTTTAAAGACCAAACAATATGGATATGGCATTTAAATCATTCAGAGATCACAACATTCTGGGAGGCGTTCTCTGTGCTTTCGTTTTCTACGTTTTGTTCATATTACTAGTTGCTGGGAATGCATAGGCGTTTGCCACAAAATAATGAATCACATCCAATTGAAAACGTGTCACTTACAACCATCAGTTCGTAAGAATGCAATTTATGGCGTATGAATATGAGTCAGTGCGGCATCAATGAACTGTTCCGCACAATTTCGCAAGTGCTTTGTTAAAGTACCTGAAAGCGATAGCTTTGTGGCCAATATCCTCGAATTATAGCATGCTGTTCATAAAATTGTAGGTGTATAAGTAGTAGGTCTTTTTTTATTTTACGCACATGATCTTTATAGATCATTGATATTTCCATCGCGTACAACAGTTGGAATTTGCACTGTTGTTGTAAACTATGAAAATCACTGATCTATATAGATCATGTAGGAAAATTGAAAAAAAAAAATAATAAATCAACTTGATCTGATTGAAGAAATTCTTAAAATTATTTTTTTTTCATTCCTTCAAGTCTACGCATCAAATCAACAATTCGTATCGTTCGATACGAACCGACGCGACGATAACTCCGAAAGACATTAAGTAGGTATAAGGTACACCTTTATCGCGGCACTATTATTCGTTTCCAGAACTTGCTGTCCATTCATCGGATAGATGTTACATAATTATAGCGACAGGTTGGAATGTGTGTAATGCCTTTGACAGCTTATCAGTCGTGTAATTGGCGCAATAAACGCAATTTTATGACAACTTCAGTCAAAACGGACATGGGTTAGTATAAATGATGTATCAATAGGCGTTTCAGTGATAATGGTTCTGATTATGACTCATTAGGTGCTAGTGGCAAGCTGTGAACAGTGAACTGGAGATGTTTTTATAAATAGATTCATGATTGGCATTAATCTTGCATCTACGTCATTCGAATCGCTTATTATACGTCAATCGGGTGATAAGCGTTACATGTTCTAAATAATGTTTGCTTAGCGTGTTCCATCGTTTGCAGTCTCACGCGCTAAAGGTCGTATGACTGTGTTGTTTGAGATTATTCGTTTCACCAAATATTGTCAACAGTAAGCTCCGGTACGAAAAAGCTTGAAATTATCTCAATCTTTATTCGTACGTGGTACGTACACCTATAGTGTGTGCAAAATGCTCTACTAAATACCGTAAGGTTTTTGGAAAGGCTGTGCCTGATCTAGAAATGTTTTCAAAAATGTTATACAATTTGGTAAAAGTTTGTTCAAAAAAAAGAAGGTACATTCCTAATCGTGTTAGTAGCTATGTGAAGTCAGTTTTAGGACTTAAACTCCAGTATATCATCAACCTGCACGATAAGGACCCAATCTATTTCTTGAAAAAAATAGTTTTTTTTTTTCTGTGGCCATGAGATTCTCGATTACCGATCGGAAAAGTTCTTTTATCGATAGTCTATCGTCGTTTCTTGATATTGGAGTATTGATCAAGATCAACATTGTTTGTTGTCGCCGGCATATTTGTGATCAACTGACTGCTAGCAACGAGCACCTAAACATTATTGTTTAGAAACATGTATGATAAAAAAAAGTCTTTACAGACAAAATTGCTGCTAAACTTGAGTGTGGATTAAAATTGAAATTTCTATCGCCTCGTTCTAGGTATAGGTACCAAACCAAAAATTTGCCTTCAAAACCAATTGTCGAGACAATTGCCAATATAAGAGCATATACCTAATTATATGAACAATGTAACACTTATAGCGATGTTTATTCAAAATGTCAACATAGTAGAATCAAAAAGCAATAGATACGTACGTAAAATTGTTAATACTTTCATCCTGTTGAGACAGCTCTGAATCCATTTAGTGAGCTTTCTTGTTGTTTTTATTGTTCGTAGATTGTGTGTTGTAGTAGTAGTAGTAATGTTTTGCGTTAAAATAATGTTAAATGTGTCTCGTCCTTCGCCAAGCAACAAAATTGATAACAGTTGCCAGCAGGCCAGCCGCTGATGTCTCCTCCTCCCCTGTGCGCCGTTCTCTGGTACTTACATCTCTTCCGCTTCGGCGACCTTCCAATGATACTCCACTTCTGTTTCCCCCTCCCCCGGCGTTTGCATTCGTTATACATCACTTGCTGGTGTTGTTGTTGGTGGCAGTGCTCGTCGCTGGCACGAAACCTCCCTCCTCGGCCTTTTCGGATATGAGCGAAGCATCACCATAGAACGTTGGCTCGTCGTGCTGATGTTGTGTATGCTTCTGATGATCGTCCTCATCGCCATCTGAGTCATCCTCACCCGAACTGTCAGCGACGGGCGCAACAGCTGCTGCATTGTTATTCGTAACTTTGCCCAATGATGGAACGGATGAGCCGGTCGGTGCAATGCTCCCTGCTTTAATGTGTTCCTGTGCCTTGGCCTTGTTCAAATTATCATAGCATCCGAGGCAAACTCTCACAGATTTGGTGCTCTGCTGTGGCAATAAGAACTTCTTCGAAGAGCATGGACCACACACTACAGCTCCACAATTGCGACAATGGTGGCGACGAACAATCATCGTGAATTGAGTTTTTTTGCAGTGCATACACACGGATGCCTCGTTATCTGGCACCCAGACGGCTGCGTGATTTTCGACGGGTTTCTTGCCGCTTTTACGGAGCAAATCTTCAACACACTTGTTGATATGTGCCATCCATTCTTGTTTTTCTGTGCTAGTTGCAGCGTACACTACGAACGATTTTGTTGTCGTTCGGATAAGCCACCCGTTGCGGAACTGTCCATTATCGTCGATGCTCTCCAATTGGACCTCCTCCAGCGGCATGATGTGTTGTTTGTTGTACTTTTTCTTGCCAATGACTATGTTGCCGTATACTAAAATATCATTGAAGAGAAAGAACTGGCGGCTTTTTGGACGTTTGCGGCACATTTTCGTGAGTACTCCCTCGCCCACTAGAACACGGCCGGGGATTGCTAGTGGTTGTCCAGAGCTGCCGAAACAGCTCTCGACCATGGCGATACGCCGAGTATTTGCTTCGCTGTTTACTAAACGGTCTACCATTCTCCTAGTAGATGGCGTTGCACTGATTTCACTTTTTCACCTTTTGTTGTTCGTTTTTAATTTTTTTTTTGTCGCGACTTATCGGATTAGGTATTTGATTTCGTTTTTTACTTTTTTCACCTTTGCATACAAAGCAACTGAACTCATACAAATAAAAATATAAATTTCGAATTTGGAAAAAAAGAAAAGAAAAAATGCAGATAAAAAAAAGGAAAGATAAAAAATATTTTTCTGTTGATTTCTCCGCAAATTCTCGCACTTTCCACTTTTGACAAACTGGGCGAAGGCGAAGATGGTGCAGTGCAGTCAACTGTGTCTTCTTTTTTTCTTCCTCGTTCTTCTTAAATGACGTTTTCCTTTTCTTTTTACAGTGACTCACGATCACGAATAGGATTGAAAATTGATTGTTATTCGAAAAGGCTTTTGCCTAATTTACAACCGAAAATGTAACGCGAAATTAATGAGCTCTTATTTGGAAATACGAAAATATTCCCACATCCCAAAATTGTGGGACGATTGCACCGTGTAGTGTTTTGATGAACGACGACGACAAATTCACGGGCTCAATGGGTAGAGGGAATTTTTTTTGACATTTCATTGACGGATGAAGTGCTGAACTGCGGAATGGGGTTATTTCAAAAAAAGGATGTGTTCGAGAAGTGGGAATATTACGTGTTCGATAACTTTTTGCTCTTTAAATTTTTATATTCAAATAGCATAAGAAATAATTCTTTTGGAATCGTGAGTACTTTTTCAACGAGTTTGATAACTTGTGGAGTTCACATCTTCTTAAAAATGTTGAACAGTATTAACCCACTTCGATTTCAGTTA
The DNA here is from genome assembly GCA_916610125.1 of Cheilosia vulpina. Taxonomy (NCBI): domain Eukaryota; kingdom Metazoa; phylum Arthropoda; class Insecta; order Diptera; family Syrphidae; genus Cheilosia; species Cheilosia vulpina. The sequence continues at coordinate 57,969,230 of OU744277.1, forward strand.
ATTAATCATTTGCAAATGTTTTTTAATTAAATGAATTTGCGTGCTCATTAAAAATCATTTAATATAAAATTGAACACTTTAAAATATGAAAATTAGAATCGAAGGATATACATACACACACAGGTATTTATTCGAAATACACAATTTTAAAAACACTTTTTGTTGATTGAAAGTAACAATCTACCTAACGTTTTGAAAAATTAAATTTTTGGTACATTTCAAGGCTGTGTAGTTTTTAAATATTATACCTATCGTCAATATCTTCAAGTGACTGTGGGAAATTTATATAAAAAAATATATATACGTACAGGCAAGAATTCAGTGTTTTGGGGAGAACAGTATGCCGAGTTGCTAGCATTTTGTTAAATATATAAAAGGAAAAGGTTAATTAAGTATGGTTGTTAAATCGGCGAAGGGATGGGTTCTCATACAGAGCCAGTCAACAGAAGTTAATCATCTAACTGCAGCGGATCAAAGCCGTTGCATAATGTGAGTTGAAGGCACAATTTGGAGCCGCCCGCACTTATTAATTAAGGATTCGTTCAACAATACTTCCTGTCATTAAAGTATTTTCATTTAGCACCAGTCCAATTTCCGATCCATAAATGTGTATCAGAATCAAATTAAAAAAAAACTAACCTTCTGTACAAATAAAGCAAGGGACGAAACAATTTATAGGATCAACGATTGATCAAGTTCAAAGAATATGGAAGCACTACCAGAAAACTTACCTGTTTTTTTTTCTCCTCTGCAGTTCGCTTAAGCTGTTCATCATACTGCTTTCGCTCTTCTATTCTCCGTTCTACGTGCAAATTGAAAGGTTGCATCTGAACAGTTTGTCCTGATTTTTTTGGCCTGAAAGGTTCTTCGTGAAGCACGGCCGCCTGTCGACTGGTAAACTTGATTGGTGCATTATTCTTCTTCCATTCTGCGAGCTACACAGAATTATCAAATAAATTGCAATTAATTAATTAATTCCACCCAATGCTACTAATTACCCGTTGTTTGCGTCTCTCGTCAGCTTCCCGTGAATTCTTCAACACATTTGGTGTTTTTGCCGCAGTAATGGGACCACCACCGCAGTCTTTCCGTGCCGATAAAGAACTCGGAGCTGCTACTGATTTAGGCACAGGTCTACTGTGAAAAATTCGGTTTTTCTTCTCCTCCTCCAATAGGTTTCTCATCATCTCTTCCTTTTTCTTTTGGTAGATTTTTTGAAAATCGTATGCGTGTGGTGGTTCACCCTTTGAAGATTTTCCATTCTTACCAACAATAGCTGAATTAGCACCGGCATTGTTTGATTTAACTTGAAGCTGCGGTGTTTTCGGTCGTGTTAGTAGATTTGCCGGCCGGCGGACGGCGGCCGAGGTTGTAACAGATGGAGTTGTCTTGGTTGCCGATTCGCTACTCTCAAGATTAGGTTCAACTTTTGCCGTTGCAAAAGCAGGTTCAACTAGTTGAAGTTTTGACTGACTGACTGTGGGTTGTGGTGTTTTCGTGCGCGAAGTCTGATTTGCCGCCCGGTGTTGGTCATTTGAGATTGTAAGAGATTTAGGCGTTTGCTTTTTTGAGTCATGAATTTCAACATTAGCTTCAGCATTTGGGTAAATAGCCTCAATCGTTTGTTTTTCTGGTTGATTGATTACTGGTTTAGTATTTTCTTTATTTTCTTGACACTGAATGGCTATATCATTTGAGAAAGATTCATTCAAGTTCCGAGTTGCTGGAAAAAATTAAGAAAACTTCGTGAAATAAATTGATAATGTCTCCCATACAGGTATTGACCTACCCATGGCTTGGATAAGATGAAATTCTTCGGAGAACTTTTCGTGTTTACAGTGTCTTTGACCTGAAAATTTAATTATTTGTAATTAAAAATGATTTCGCAATTATTCTTAGTTTCTTACTGAAGAAATTTTCCGAGTGGTTCAAATCAAAACGACCGACTTTAATATCGTCCCAATTGTACGTGATTTCAGCTTGCATAATAGATATTTACGAATTTGCTTCAATTGTGTGCAGCTTTTGTTTAATTGTTAACTTTACTGGGAAGCGAAAAATTCCGAAGATTTGGATTTGTTTGGGGACGTTTGAATTGAGATTTGAATAAAATCCGTAGTCTTACTTTTGACAGCATATACTGTTTTATAAGCGGGACGGATAATGCTGATTAGGTAGTGTGTATCATTTGTTCGCATTCAATGGTAATGTTGTGTTTTGCTTGTTCTAGCAGTTTGGGATGTGTTAAGAAGGTATATATAATATATCCCGACTACTTTGATCTTGTCTTGAATTGAGTAAAGTTACAAAATAATTTCTCAATTGAAGGAATGCTCTCTAGAGCTAAGTATAGTGCTAAAAAAAATGTCTTCGTTGTGTCAATGACTGGATAAAAAAACATTGGGCCTTAACAATAAACATTTTTAGTTTCAACTTCTATAAATTTAAAGCCGAGTCTTAAATTTATTACTAGTACGGCGCACTATTTTCCCATTAAGCTCTAGCACAAATTGTAAAGTTTGCCTTTCAAAATAAATCAACGAACAATTACCTGTTGTACGAAGAAAAGGAGAGTAGAATTGAGCTACCATTAATTAAATTCAATTGAAAATCTAACAATACATTTTTTAGTTTTGTCGACGAACTCAAATAATTACAGTAACTTTTTAACAATTTCTTATTGAAAAATGCCATATTCTAAAAATATCGAAAAATAAAAATAAAAAATAGTTTCGCCTTACATACTAACAACATTACATCGCTGTAAGTCGTTTAATTTGCGTTTTAAAAGACTAGACAACCTGCAAAGTCGTGAAAATAATTACTGAACCGGTTTTAATCTTCACTTTGCACATTTCGAATAAAAATGGCGAATTTTCAGAGTCCATAGAAACGTTCGTATTAATGTCACAAATTGTAGCAATCATGGAAATCGCAAATGGAGTAAGTAGCTGACATGGCACTCAACTCTGAGTGCGATAAAGAGATTTACTTGATGTTTTGGCAGTAGATTTTGTCAGATTTTCTTGGAAAACATAGGTATCCCAACATTACCATTTAACTATTAAGTTACGTAACTGTTAGATTTTGTATTCTTTGAGGTGCTTCATATATATACCTGTCCCATATGCGATCTGTTGATATTCGATTTAACATAAAACTTAATTACAGGCGCAAATAAATTCGAGAAAAAACAGCTTTTTTTACCTTCCAAAGACTTTATTACTTTTAAAGTGTACATGAGTTCATTTGAGCCTTACCTCCTCTTCTTTTTCTTTAAAAGGTCATCGTAATCACCACCTATGAAACTATTATACTGTACCGGAGTCACTCCACCACCATACCCGATACTAGGTGAACTGTAGACAACTTGTAATCCTGGTGTGGATGGAAAACCATACGCAAAATTACGTGGCGATGGCACAGTATACGCTAACTGAGGGCTGTATCCCAACGTCCTATAAGGTAAGGGACCAACGTTGTAGACCCTGGGGTAGCTAGGCCTCGGGTAAGCTGGTACTGGATAGCCTCCAGGAATCACATAGGGATACGGGTTGTACACTGCAACTGGAGGTAAATAAGCCGCAGTTATTGGAAATGGTTGAATATTTTCAACGGGGTCCGCATTTGGATCCTGGGAAAAGGTTTGCACAACACTCTTTGGTACGGAAAATGTTTGTGTCGGAGAATCGGTTGACTCAGCTTCGTTCGCTGTTCTTGGGATCACAGGCTTTGGTGGCGATGGCTTTATGGCCCCTGGTTTCTTGTAATCTTCTGCTCTAAGCGAGTTGGTCTTGACGGGTACTGCTGGCGGTACAGTATAGACAACTGGAGGCGCAGGTGTCTGAGTAGTCCTATAAACATCGTGTAGTACTCTTGAGTATTGCGGTCGAGCAAAGTCATTTTGAGGTGCCGGTTTCTTAGTCGTCTTGTAGGTAATGGGTGCAAGCTTCGGTATCGGGGGTGGCGTCTTAGGCACGGTCGTATAATTAGGCGGTTCTGATGCTGTATAAGTATCGTACTCTTCTTTTAAGTTATCTGGAGGCGCTATGTCATTTTCAACTGCAGCTTCGACTTCATTATCGACACGGATCGACTCGCCACATGCAACCGTAGCCACAATAACCAAATACAAAATGTTGCGAAGCTTTAAAGTGAAAATGTTTTGTTTTTTTAATTTATCTGAAGTTTCTGTTTTTCAATAATAGGTGCTTACCTCCATTGTTAAGTTGTTACTGATCTAAACAAAGCTGGCGTGTAGCATTTTATAGTCTTCACTTTTTAAAGTCTTCACTTGTCCATGTACCGACACTCATTAATTGTATCGACCTGACATGGTCCTATTTGGCTGGCTTATGTTAACAGTATCTGTTGTCAATATAGACAATTTCACCGAATGACAAAGGTAGAATTAATTTAAATTTGAAAGCGTGCAGTTACTATAAATTTCACTGATCGACATGCAGTGAGAAATGCATAAATCAATCGAGGCACAGCTAAAAACGAGTTTTTGTTGTTCTCCAAACATGTTGATCGTGAAATTATATGAGACTTTTCGCCAAATGGACCATTTATGCATCTTGCTCTGTGTAGTTTAGATTGCTATCCGAAAGGCGAGAACACAACGATTAGTGTTGAGTGGCTTTGGTGTGCATATGTACTACTACGTATTTAAAATACAAGTTCTGGGTAAAATTACACTCTAAGGGGTACCTATCCGACAATTGTTATTATCTTCTAAACGGGCAAAACTCGTATAAATTTTGAACTGGTAAAAAAAATCAAAGTGAATAGTAAAAATGGTAGCGCTGGCTGGTAGCACTTCTGTCGATATCATTGGCTTTTTGAGCGTTTTTTATTTTTTGCTGGTAATGCTTGTGATCGCCAGTAGACAATTTCATGCTTGTTCCAAATCACAAGATGCGCTATTCTCTTTCAGCTAATATGATAAGAAACACATGCCAAAAAAAGGAAACAAAAACAGACATAAGCCAAAAAATCTTGTCGAAAGATTTGTAAAAAAGTTGGTTTAACTTTATATCGTTTCGTTTTCCATTGGTTTAACTCGGGGATCCACTCATTCTGTGATCCAATGGAACAACAAAACTGCTTCTGATTGAATTCACAAAATTATTGGTGAAATACCAAAAAATAATCTTCGGCGGCTGTCAGCTGACTTGTATAAAATACATAAATTACATTTGTGTGAGTGCTTCTTGAGTGGATTCTGACTTCAAATCGGGAAGCGAAATTCTCTTCTCAGAATCACCAGAAGAGTATTTTATGTGCCAATGGAACGGTTTCAGAATTATTTTTTTCGATTCCGGACTCTCCCGGAAGGTTCTTTTTGCCATATGGAAAACGACATAAGTGATACGATTGGTACCATTTATTATGATAATGAAAATTCAAACCATTTTGATGAAACGAATATCTTTCGACTAGATGCATTTTGATTCCTGTTAATGTAAAATTATACGGAATGCCTCAAGATACATAGTTATATAATGCTTATTTGGAGAATTTTGTCTGTCAAAATAAAATCATTCTCTATTGACCTAATAGCAAACTTATAGCCATGCTGTTTTTGGCAAATTAAAATGATCACATTGCGGTCTTTGTCGAGGACAGTTGTGTTTTATTTTTGTTCTTTTCAGGGGGTACTTTATTTTCTTTTTCCATAAATTGCTTGATTGTTTCTTTGTCATTTGCATAATTACTACGCAGTCTGTAATAGCTTTTCTATAGAAACAGTAGCGCATACGCTGTTTGGCAAATTTATCTGCCAGAAACGGCTTGACAAAAGCGTCTTGAAAAAATAAATGTCAGGCCCGTGCAACCGATGCCTGTTGTAAAAAAATGTGAGTTAGCCGCTTAAGATCGGGTGGCAAAAAATACTTCTCTTGAAAGAAAGTTCGAGGAAGGCAGCTAAATCCTTAGCGAAAGCTTACGAAAAAAGATAATGAGAAACAAAGGGTTACAGCAGAAAATGTAATTTATTTAAATTTTCTCTTATAAGGGTACATTTGAATTATTCCCCCAGAAATATATGCATTAAGCTATACAATTTATTTCTTCTTCTTAATAAAATCAATACCATCCAATCCAGACCATCCGGCCAATCCAGATAAGCCAGAAAATCCAGAGATTCCTTGAAGTCCCGTCCAGCCACCGCTAATTAATCCAGTATTTCCTCCATTCACGAAACCTTGTCCAAGACCCGATCCCGAGTTTAACCCAACACCAATTGGAACAAGCCTAAATTGATTAATTGGAATTTGGGTCAGACCAATCGAAGGATTGGCGAATGTCCTCAAACCAATATTAATTGGCCTGTAAGCGATTTGAGCTTGATATTGGGGCACGGCAACAGGGTTTGCAACTGGCGCTGCAACTATTCCTCTGGCAATACTATACTGAGGCTGATATTGAACTTGAGCTGCTCCAATTGACCCAACAGCCGCAATTACGAAAAATGCAACACTTAAAAACTGTGAATGGATAAAATTAGTAAGTTCTCGTTTTATGTATAATATATCCTTATGACTCACGTTCATCTCGGTTGTTTGGTTGATTGTTTGTTAATTTGAATGCTCAACTAGAATCAATTTAATGTGGAAGATGTATACTCTATTTATACCCAAAAAAGTAAGTTGTAGCCGCCGACCGCCCCCTATTCTTCTTTATAAATCTTCGTCTTGTTTCTCAAATCTTGCTGATGACATAAATTATTTCGCAATGTTGCTTTTTAAGGAAATAAATGTACGATCTAAGTCGTTGGTCCATGAGTAATGCGTCGTGTTGGTCGCATAGCCTAATTAATTTCGTTAACATTCAGTTATGTGACAGCTTGTTATTTTAACATTTGTTAAAAAAGCAAATTAACAGGCGCTGATTGACATTGTATTACGCTTTAATGTCCCAATTTATTGTTTCCCGGTTTAGGTGTTTGATTTAGAATTTTCACTAAATGGATCCAGAACAGAGACAGAAGAAGAACTGGAAATAAAAATAATGAGCTCTTCCATACTAACGTATGCATATAGAAATGACGCCAGCAACAGTGTAAGCACAGATAATGTTTGTCAGGCTGCAACATATGTATAAGGGAAAACTAAACAAATTTTAATGCTGGCAGCACTACAACAGCAACATTGAATCTTGGATTAAAGTTTATACGATAACCATATAGCAAAGAAAATATTGAGGCAAATATTTGTTTTAATAAGCTACGACTACACATGTTAAATTTTGACATGCCGACGTCATTATGACGCAAAAATTTGTCCTAAATTTGTCACTACATGTAATCGACTGTCAAGCGTCTGGCCACGCGGGCTGCTGTCGCATTGTACTCTCACGAAAGACACACGAGTGACCACCGAATGGCCGAATTTGTTTACCGTCAGCATGTCAAAATTTGCCACGAAAAATGACACGTTTAATTGTAGCTTTAGGATTTTATACACAAAAATAAAATTAATGTAAAAAATTGATAGTTTTGCAGGTAAACGAAAAAATATAGTATAGAAAATTTGTCAGCTGCTTAATAAAGTGGATTTCGACGTTTTTAATCTAAAAGATTGACTTCTGCTACGGAAGTTGTTACCTGATGCTGTCAAAGACGTTATTGGATTTATCGGTTTCTGATTGATGTGTTCAATTTAGTCATGAATTTCGAATTTCATGACTGAGTACTAAGTTTACAGTTCGTTTATGTGGCTGACGTAGGAAAAGTGATGTAACCGACGAATCTAGGTTCTGCGTTCAGGGTACATCGTATACATCTAGTCCAGTCCAGTCAAATCGATCTTTGAATGGTCCCTTTATACCTACTTCATAAGTTTATTTTTTTTTTTTGCAAAACCAACTATATACTGACAATGTCAGAAATACAATATAACGTGTATTCGAATTTCATGACTGAGTACTAAGTTTACAGTTCGTTTATGTGGCTGACGTAGGAAAAGTGATGTAACCGACGAATCTAGGTTCTGCGTTCAGGGTACATTGTATACATCTAGTCCAGTCCAGTCAAATCGATTTTTGAATGGTCCCTTTATACCTACTTCATAAGTTTATTTTTTTTTTTTGCAAAACCAACTATATACTGACAATGTCAGAAATACAATATAACGACAATTTCATTATCCTTTGCGCGATACTAAACTATAGTGTCCAGGCTAGGTTTTGCGAACTCACAATTACAATATGAAATTACCCATTGTGACCTACACAATGGCTTTCGTGTGTGTAATCGAACATAAAAATGTCACTAGCTTTTTTTTTTGTTGGTAGGTAGCTATAGCTATCCATGCAATTGGAATATGTGTAGCCTCCGACACTTTTCTAAGCGTGTTCACTGGTTAAATTTTATATTATAACATTCGAAATACGCACCCTGACATCCAGTGCGCGATTCTAATAATCCTATTAAGTGTATTTATACGTTATGCCAATTACTTTTGACAGCTACACGGCACATTTTTTCCGACAACCAAAACCAATTGCTGCGGAATGTATTAATGTCAAATGAACGCGTTTATATGCTTCAGTTATTTTTTTCCGAACGGATACTTCGAAATCTGATTACCTAATTCTTTGTCATCGCAGAAGTTGTTCTCGAATCTAAAATGAGGAACCTAAAACTAAATAGAAATTTCTATATACACAAGATTAGAACTAAAAAACAAATCATTTAAGCTGATTTTAATAGAATCATTTATTTAGACTAGGTATATTTAGAATTTTCTCAGAAAAAAAAAGAATTTTGTCCTGGATTAACTCCGCTTACACCAGAAAGCACTGATTCTAATACTGAGGTAACAATAACAACAGGTCTACTGAGCAAATTCCCCGCAGTACCCAGAATAGATGGAAGGAATAGTGTTTGTGAATTTCCATTCGTGAATAGAGGTCGGCCATTCCCAGAGAATAAAACTTTGTTCGAATCGCCTTCAAATTTTGGTATAATGACGTTGGTATTTACTGATGTAATTACTAATAGGATTATGACGGCTATGCACTGTGAATTAATTGTTGACAACATTAATTTTTTTTGAAAAATTCTCTTAGAACCCAACTTACCCTGATATGCATATTTTGCTGTTAACTCGACCAGATATTTTAAATAAAAGTGACTCGTGTCGGTCGCACATTTTATATTTATATATCAAAAGGAAAAAAAAACTCCCAAAAGACCAATTACAAATGTTTGCATGAACCTAAAACGAAGCAAGCCGTCCAAATAAAATATCAGTTCTTATTCTTAACGGCAGAAAATTAAAGTCCAGTTTTAAGTAGGTGATTCACCAGCAGAAATTATTATTTTCAATATCGAAACAGGCAATTGAGACACGAACAATTCAATAAATAAATGAGGGAATATCAACATGACTTCAAAGTAGGTCATACGTGAGCAAGTAAGTCTGCACTGAGGTGGTAACCACACTGGACCAAATTTTCACAAACTTTCTCCCAGAATCCTCCATCCAACCTCTGTGTTTTGTGTCCAATCCGCTTATTGCCGATACCTACATCACCGCATAATCCTAAAGTCTCGAAACGCCAGGAATCGCGGATCTTCACTTCAGAATCTGAATTGCGAAAACTAATGCGATAATAAATAAAATATCAATCAGACTGACTTAAGGGAGTTGAGATTGATTGTTTTACTTCACTTTGTCCGAGATATGACGTTTGATTTGAGCCGCACAAGAAAAACAATTGAAAATGGAGTCTTAATCTTTGCATGGATCAAAGAGGAAAAACCCGAGGCATCCGAAAAAAATAAAAACCCTAAAAAAATCAAATAAAAAAAAACTTCGGATTAACGTAACTTTGCTGAAATTCACCAGGAAAATTGTGGCGATCGGCATTATTTGCAATTTTTCCTTAGCCAATATTCAATAGGTATACTTCAATATTTGTTACAATTGCGCCTTAAGATATGTATCGTTGCTTTAAGAATTTTTTGAAATAAATGAGGGTATACATTTTGGGGTAAATTTGGTAGGTAAAGTGAATAAAAGATTTGGAAAGTTAGCATTGAAATACCCTTCATATTATACCAACAGCAATAGCAGGTACCTACTTACTTATGTTTTGTGAAGAAACCTTCAGGTCACCTCACCGTTTTTGTCGGTATCAGCGGTGTTAATGCGTTTGTATTTTAGAATGGCAGATTTGACCAAGAATAGGTATTTTGGCACAAGTGGTTTATTTTGAATGTTATAGCACAAAGTGTATACAATATGGTCTTATTAAAAATGACAAAACAACAGGCGGGCAATTGTTATGGCGTTTTTCATTGAAGATCCAAGAGTATCCCCGAAATTCAGAATTTTGCTGGTGTGTTTTTTTAAAAATACCCCAGACACTTCTGTCGTGTTAAGAATTCATCTGGAAGTGCCCTTTTTTCTTCAATGAAACATAGAAAACATAGAAAGAGCACTTCTTGATTTGATCTTTTGATATAAAGGACAATTTTTTGACTCTTTTAAAAATTGATTAAAAAAAACAGCTTTATACATTCATGCCAAGATTCATTTCCTTATTATCCAAGCTACTTATAGATTAACTGCGACACCAACGTCAGTTTTGTAGTAACTCTCGATTCACCCTACACAAAATAAAGGTGACTTTTAAACACAACACAAAAATGTTATGTTACTTTAAAAGTCACCATCAGATATCATAAAACATTTCGCCAGACGATTAAGCTATCTATTTAAAGACATTTTTTTTGTTATGATGCCGACACTTCATAAGAATATAATAAGTTTTCTGTTTTCGCATTTTAATTTTAAATAGAACAACTTCTAGTTCAAGGTTTATTATTTTTTTAGAGAAACAAGAAAGAGACGAAATTCTGACGCATACCCTTTTTTGTAATGACTTGCTTCAACAATCCTTGTTTCTTCTTTTAAATAATTTATGCATACAAGTATATTTATCTTTGAACTCGTTTGGATATTTCGGCTATGAATTCCGACACTTGGATGAGCCTATATTTGCATGATTCATTCAATAACCCAAAAATAAAATCCACGCAATAATATCGATCGATATTCTTTATGCTTTACTCTAAACTTGTTACAGCTGCCCTAAATTTCCTTACAAATCTATTCTTACGACTTTGTATAAAAAGCGTAGAAGAACGATGAAAAACTGTCAGTAGCTATTTGTATTTGATAATATATAACTAATCTTCAAAATGAAAGTAAGCTCTTTTAACCAGAAAGGATATTTTCACAAGATTACAAACTACTTCCTATCTTCTCATAGATATTTATTGCTATTGCTATTTTCATTGCTGCCGCTTCGGCAGGTTTGGTAAGCCAACCCATTGTTGGCCTTGCGACAAATTCCTGTGGTTAGTCAACCAATTTTTGGATACAACTCATTGGCAGTACAACGAATTCCTGTGGTTAGCAGCCATCGAGTTGCTTATAGTTATCCAGTTGTTGCTACTCGTGTCGTGCCACAAGTAGTTGCTCATCACGTAGTCTCCACCCCTGTTGTTTACAGTTCACCAGTTGTATCGTCACACATTGTTGCTGCTCCAGTTGCCTATCGTAGCAGTCCACTTGTTGCTGTGGCACATCGACGACTCGTACAAACTCCACTGTAAATTTTATGCAATAAATGAACAAAATGATTTGAATTTAAAGCCGAAAGATTTGTTAATGACTAATTAGTCACAATTTATAGGTACTACCTACAATGCACATATCAGCGTTACTAGACATACAATCACCTGGTGAACCGATTCTCGAAGTAATAGAACAATTACATTGTTTAAAAATCTTGTCTAAAGTAACGTTAACATTTTTGTACACTAATCGGGCCCTCAACCGGTTATCAATAATGTAAAATAGGAACGTAAACAATGAATGATCCACTTCGTGCTCTCAAACAACTCTTTTATTTTTGTGGCCGTCAAACTTGTCAGATTATGTCACACCCTTTTACATTTATGTTAATTTAATTGGTCTGATAATATCAATACCGCTTGATATGTAAACAAAGCAAATGTATATTAACTAATAGGCGTGTTTTGTTGAGCTTCGATTTCAGCAAAGCAAAGTAAAGTACGATTTTCAGCACGCAATCACAACAGCTACTCTGAGTCCTCGAAGTGTTAAGTAGAACGTAGTTGTTGTTATTGCGTGCTGAAAATCGTATTTTTCTTCGTTGATATTAGACGGTTTTTATTTTGCATAGGGTTTTCCAATAAGAGGTGTTATTTTGGTATTCAAAGAAAAATGCCATATTTTGAGAATAAATGATTGGATGTTTATTTCATAATAAAGAGGAAGGTATGCCGTTAATAATGAAAACTGCCCTATGTCCTCGATAGCCTCACGAATTTTATCTTTGAGGTCTTGAATCGACGCTGGGCAGTTGGCGTAGACCTTATCTTTCACGTGGCCCCAAAGGAAGAAGTCGCAAGGTGTTAAAATACATGATCTCGGTGGCCAATTGTGATCACCTCTTCGAAAGATAACACGGTCCGGAAACTTTTCCCGTAAAAGATCAATGGTTTCGTTGCTTGTGTTTTTTCACCATTTTTGTAGTGAATTTTAATAATTTCAATGCGTTGTTGAAGCGTGTATCGTTCCATTTTTAGTAATGGCGTAGTTTCTACTTGTCAAATATCAAAGAATAAAAGCTTCAAAAGTGACAGCTACCGAAATAGCGGGTCATTTACAATAACACCTCTTCTTGGAAAACCCTTTACATGATCTGTATAGACGATCATTGATTTCCATGGTTTACAAAAATAATACGAGATCCAACTGTTCAGAAATCAATGACCTATATAGATCATGTGAGTAAAATCAAAAAATGTAAATTTTTTTTTCTGATTGCATTAAAAATGTATGAAATTATAAAACAAATAAATTAATTATAAAACAATTAAATTAGATTCATTTGATATTTCGAAGAAGTGCAATTACCATTTTTTTTTTTTTCAAAGAATACATTATTTTACAATTTGGATAAGAGCGATTCGAGTCGTCCTTTAATTATTTTTTTATACTTCTCTCAAACTAATTAATTAATTAAAACTAAAAAAAATAACCAGAAACGATGAAACGATTGCAAAATAGCCATCGTTCAATCGAATCGTTTTGACAACAGTATTTGGCAGTTGAAATATTCAAACGAATTTATTTACCAATAACCTTAAAATATCAAAAAAAAAAAAAAAAAAAAAGGAAAGCTGCCAGCAGCTATAAAATGTAATTTGAATACATTATTAATGATTTCTTTTGATTTGTCTACATTAATAATGTTGGTGTGCACTCACTCCTATAGGGAATTTTCCTTATTGCTCTTGTTTCATTTAAAAATTATGAAAAATGCAAACAAAAATTTAGTGTCGTACGGACTTTAGCAAAACGTCGAAATACTCCGTCATTACGTCTCATCTGTAAAAAAAACAAATTCAAACGCTAAGCTGCATATCGGGTTCATCCATGAAGTCACTACGTCTGTCGTCATAGCTAATCCAACTAAGGGTTTTCATGCCTTTTATAGGCATTATTTCATTAGCTTGTTTTTTCTTTTAAATACGTTTTTTTTTTATTTAAAATATATGATTAATTTTTTTTAAATCAGCATAGACTGTGATTTTTAAATTGTTTAAAAAATGTATTTCCACCTTCATCTGCTCATTTTTCGAACACTTTATTTGTCATTCTTTAAAAATAATTACGGCTTCCACTTTCAGTAATTGGAAACAAAAATAGTTTTTGTATATTTTTTATATTTGCGTTTAATTTTTCATTTGTTGTTTCACTTTACGTAAAAAAATATTTTTGGCATTATTTTATTAAAAACAAAATATTTATTATTTCAAGTTGAGAATTTTTTTTTGTCAAAAGTGGTTGGCAACGCTGTCTGTCGTCGACTTGGCTGCTCTTTCCTTAATTTAATTGAAAATATTTAATAAAATTTAATTTCTCTTAATACATAGTTTAATAATCATCGAGTTGGGATTGTGATATATATTGACTTTTGGCAACTCTCTTTTAAAGATTGTGTGGTCAATTTAAATTCAGTTTCTATCATTAGTTGAATTGTGGCGGTTGCATTCATGGCACTTTAAGATGCCTGCACCAACATGTGAATTTTTTAGGTTAATATTTTTATTTCTTATTTACAGCAAATAGTAATTGGAAAATAATAGAGGGCCTGTTCTTTGAGCTTCGATCTCAGCACAGCAAAGTGAAGTAGATTTTCAGCAGGCTATTACAACAACTACGTTCTACTTGACACTTTGAGAACTTAGACTAGTTGTTGTGATTGCCTGCTGAAAATCCTACTTTACTTTGCTTTGCTGAGATCGAAGCTCAAAAAAAACACGCCTAGAGCAATTCCAACAGGTACAAATTTTCAATATTTGCAATGAACTTTGTTTACATGCATTACGAGTATGTTCGTTTAAATATTTTTTAATATTTTTGTTATTAATTTCGTGCTTACGCGTTTAATTGGTAATTTAGGTTCGGAGCTAACATGATTTACAAATTACTTTTTTATTATATCTTATATGAATAAATCAGACATTATGCGTCCATCAAATTGAACATTACTGTTGACAGTCTTGACTGTTTTACGCGACAGTCTTATTCAAATATAAAATACGCCATCTCTATTGCTTCAAATGTGAATATATGTGTATCCATATCGTGCAACATAAAAAAACCGATTGACTTTGTCTATTATTATTCAAATACGTTTTCCGACCGACGCACGACCGTGACAATGAAATTGGAACTCCAGTCTCCGTATTGATATACTTTATTGAATTCTAATGTTTAATATTTCGTTATCCAAATATCCAATAATTTACCGTATAATGACTTCCTTAAGTGGGGATTTCGTTAACATGAACGCAATCTTCATTCGTTTCGCATGACAATCCCTTAAACTTTTGTGATGTCATTTAAGCCATTTTCAATGAATAACTGGTTAACCAACAATAAGGCCTATGGTTACATTATTTCGGCTGTAAATCTATTCCATCTTATTTGTATATATAGTGCAAAATCTGTAAGTCAGTCAATCAGTTCTATTCCAACATTCTTACCTTAAGAACAAAACTAACCTCAGCAACAAAATGAAAGTAAGTTCGAGCTCTCAGAACCCGCACCTGGGTTGGTAGATTTTATAAATTAATTTCGTACTTTTCAGATTTTCATCGCTCTAGCTCTATTCGCTGCTACAGCAACAGCTTCGTTGATCCACTCGCCATTGGTGGGATACAGTTCATATGGACTAAGCGCTGGTACTCCTCTGTTGTCATCTGTCAGAGCATACAGACCAATTAGTACGTCCTATGTATCACCAATTGTCAGCCGAGTTGTTTCACCCATTTCAACAGTTGCAGTAAGGACATATCACCCAGTTGTTTCCTCATTAGTTGCTCCAGTTGCTACTAGATTGGTATCTAGTCCAGTTGTTACAGGCGTCAGGACAATCTCACATCTTAGCTCGGTACCAGTAGCTACTAGAATTGTGTCTCCCGTTTCATCGTATAGTCTTCACTCTGCACCACTTGTATCAAATCTTCTGACACCCAGCTTGCACTCCAACTATGGAACTGGAATTTACGCTCCTGGATATTTGGCCAAAAAATTGTAAACCAACATTATTTTAAATCGAAATAAATGCGCATACAAAATGCCGATAACTTATAGTTAAAGTGTGCATTTTAAAAAAATGATTACTTGAATCTTAAAACCTAGTATAGACACAGTTCGACATATCATTTTAATTTTATGACATTTTTTCTTCAATCGCAGTTCAAACATAATCGCGAATGTAATTAAATGGTGGTATCCACAGATGCAATAGAATGTCACGTCATGTCACTTGCTTCTAAGGGTGACAGTCCGATTGAGCAGGCAAGAGTCCTCGCACAACTACGTTCGATATGGTTTTCCTTAAGGCCGAATTTAGACAAAAAATGTAATTTAAATTTTGTTGGTACATTCGGCATTCGGCGAATCTAAAATTTTGCTAAAATTGTCTCACATTAATAACGAGATTGCGACATTATTGGCAACACTGCTCTCACAAATGGCGGCTAAATTTAATGCAATTATTGTAATTTTCTTCTTAATAGCGACTTTTTTAATCTCTTTTAAATTGATAGCTCCTCGTCAGAACCTTTTTTCAGTTGGATCAGAAAATAAAAAAGAAAATCGAATATGATGGTTACATTTATTATTAAACTGTAGGTAGAATTATTTAGAATTTATACCATTTGTAAATTTGTATCGGTGTCGGTTTCGATTAATTAACGGAATATTCATTCGATTTCGTCACATGCAATAGGAATGTTGTGATTTTGGCTTCCACCAATACATCCGTCTTGTCTTTACTTCGTTTCATGTACATCGTTTACACCTAAAGACTTGTCACCCCGTGGAAAAACAAATTTTAGGGCCTTTGCTTGATACATTGTATTGTTTTTATTTACATATTTTGGTTTAATTTTTTGAAAAATATGTGAAAGAATTGATTCCTAATTCGAAGTGAAGCTCGTTTAGTAGCCATGTTGTGATCTATGACAATTAATTTAATTTATTGATTTAATTATTGAAATTTAATTTTAAAGAGGCATAGCAAGTTTCCTGGGTTAAACTACTACCGAAAAAGCCTGGCAACATATTTAAACTATCGGTACAAGGAATTGAATTATTATCTTCGCTCATTCATAATAGATTATTGCTTCAAAAATTAAAGAGAAAAAAAACCAACAAAACTATAGACGTGAACAAGCTCTTAAAATGGAGGTATGGAGTCACCTAAGCTCTTATCACATTCGAACAGCACTATAAACTTACTTTTCGAAGGAGAATCTAGCAACTGCCGTATCTCGTTAAGTTTGCTTAAGAATAATACTAAAATAAAATTATTCGCTACTTTCAATTCCATTTCGATATCACAATTTAATTATTTCTTTAGCAAGCTAATTTCAGGCGTGTTTTTTTGAGCTTCGATCTCAGCAAAACAACTACTGTGAGTTCTCGAAGTGTCTTTGCTTTGCTGAGATCGAAGCTCAAGAAACCCGCCTATTGTACAAGCTGACTTTGACAGCGGAAATATACAACATGTAGAAAACCAAATCATTTTAGCAGAAAATGGTTTGAGTACTTGCTGTTTATTCAAATGTTGGTCTGCTGGGGTTGTTCGAACGTTAATCGATCTGGTGTATTGATGAAAAGCTGTATTACGTGTTGTGATAAGTCAATTGCTAATATTCGCATATTGAAGAATGCTTTTGAAGCCGACAGCACTGCGCGAACTCGCCAGCCCCCCTTGAACAGACAGGAGGAATTTCCCTGACCAATGGATAACAGTATTAGCAATCCTAAATCTCATTAATCATATGATCTGCTGTCAAAATTATTATTCGTATTTGTTTTCCTGCATTTTGGTATCAAAATGACCCTGCATAAAATGTGGGCCCTTAATTAATCACCCCCGCATTAATAAGCAAAAGTATTTTACGAAACTGTTGGGTATCGGATTGGTGTTTAATACGGGGTAATTATATTGCATACTGCATTTCCGATGCAATCTTTCAAATATACATATATGTACAACCAGGGACATCTTCTGATAAAAGTAATAAGTTCAACCTGGGGCTTAAAGATTCACGCAGATAAAAAGCTGGAATGCGTATTGTTGTCATAAATTAAGAACATGGTACCGAATAAAATAATGTCCTTTATAAGCCCTCACATTCTTTACATAGTCGTGTATATTCATGAATTTTACGCAGTATATACAGAGAGCGCATAATTGTCGATAATGCAGCAAATCGGTAATCGACATTTTCATTTTGTTCGTTTAATGAACCCGAAAAGTGCAATCGATAAGGAAACATCGTCAAGACAGTAAAATTTCTGCATTTGATAGTCGGTTTAATAGTTTGGCTGTGCGAATGGAAAATTTAAACCTCTATAGGACATTCTCATGGCTCTATTATGTTTAAAAGCCAGCTCGCCATATCTTCCTATTTAGAAAAAAATTAACCGGAACTATGATTGAACTTCTATTAGTAGGTGACTATCAAAAAAGACACCAATTTCTACGAGCATTAGCTCGAAAACTGGACAAACCACCTTTACAGGGTTGAAACTCAACGTCGAGGTATATGTTTCTTACATAATAACCACTTCTTGTATAACTTACCCAACGAATATAATATTCTTCACCATACATATTCTAAAGTCATTAACCTATCGATTCACTAAACTATAGTCCACAGTATAAAAATGCTATTGACCTCGATTAGAAACGTCATGGTCATCAAAATCGGAACAGGTTCGTTAATTGATTAACCTGCCTCAAAATGCTATCAGGAAAGAGTTGAGCCCACGATGACCATCTTAAGTGTATAAATAGTCCAAGCGTAGGAACTAAACATCTTAAATTCGAGATGAAAGTGAGTGTAGAACGACTGCCCGAACGCAGATTATATATAAAAAAAAACTAACTAATCGTTACTGCTTTCTCCTTTGAGGTTTTAATCGTACTTGTCCTGTTCTTGGCTGCGGCATCAGCATATTCTCTTGGTATTGGTGGGATGCGATTTGAAAATGTTGCAGCACCGCAAATTAGAAGGAGCGTTAATAGCTATCAGCCAATTGCATCGCAACCATTCAGATCAACTATAGCCTTACCCAATTTAGAACCTTTGCTGCCACCATATTATGATCCCGAGTAAATTAACAAATTTGAGTGTATATAGGTGTAAAATAGTATAGAAGAAAAATAAGACATTGATAATATTTATGCACAAAAGAAGTATTAAATAAAAATAAGGAAATGCCAATTTTAACTTAACACTGCTAAGAATGCTAAATTCCGAGAAATAAAGAATCAATTTGGTGGTTTGTTCTTTTTTTGAATCGACTTAAATATTGTTTCGCAGTGAAATTGTATGACACGTATAATTCTGGGTTTGGAAAATTAAATAAATATGAGGCTAATGGAAATGATATTGGACTCCATAAATATAATATTTTTGTGTCATACGAATACCTTTTTTTATGGGTATGAGTAAAACCAAAGCTCGCGCAACTTTATATGAGTAACGAGTTTAATTTGCGAGCGTATAAGTAGGATAAATTTGTGGTGACTTAAGTATCCACTTTTCATATTTAGAATGAGTGAGTCAAACCCGGCGATATTGATTTATTTATCGACTGCAGTTTAGTTTATTAAAGATGACAGCTGACTGACTTGACGTACTTTTCTCAGGATACTTTTATAGAGTAGTAGCCGACAAGGACTTCATGACCCTGTACTAAGTTGACATTTCGTATATGTGGCTGACGTAGGAAAAGTGACCTACCAAAACATTTTTTCGTGAACTTCAGATAATTATTAGATTTTGGAACGTCACCAATATGAAAAGATAATGGCCGCGTTCCGCTGCCCACTAGATGACTAGCGGCATGTCAAACTCCATATAAAAAAACTACATTTTACCATTTGCACTAGACGTCTAGCACTCTTTGTGAAATATCCCTTTCAGGGAAATTTTTCAATCTAGAGCAAAACTACCCGCTGCATTGGGAGAATAAACAAAAAAACGACCTGTCAAAGGAAATCGTTCAAACATTTACAAAATAAAAGTAAATACGAAGCCGAGCAAGTGTAACTGTGGGAAAATTGTTAATAAAGCGATTCGGATATTGTTTTTATGATATATTGTATCATTTCTTTAGTTAGCCGCTGGCGCTAGGGTTCTAGACGTCTGGCGGGCAACGGATCGCGGCCAATGTCGCCTGATAATTGTTTTTTTCCATACGCCACTTTTGTCGTTTTTGAGTAAGGAACGGATTCTATGGTAATTTTGTATGTTTAATTCAATTAAACTTATTGTGAAAGCAGTAGAACTGCTATAAGTTTTTTTTTTAAATAATTTCCTAATTTTATTGTATTGTATAAGAACTTTATTAATAAAAAAGATGAAATCGATTTTTATTTTCAAATTTTAGCCTCCAACTCCATGATTTCTTGCCCTACAGATATTCATATCCATTTTTGTGTGTTCCACGGAAAAAATCAGTTTCAAATATAGGTGGGACAGAAATAAAAAAAGTAGACTTTTACGTTAAGTAAAGTTTGTTAACGGTTTGGCAAATAAAATCCTAGGCAGTTTCGGGGTACCAAGTACTCAAACTTTTAAATGCGTTTTTCACAAAAAAGTGTCAATGGCATATGGAACAAATCAATACTCGGGCGACGATAATTTGCGAAAGGAAGTAAATGTAAATTAACATGATAATTCTAGCAAATAGATTGGAATCGAATCGAATCCTATTCAAATTGTTTATCATTGGAATATCAGTCACTTCCTTAAACAATGTTTATAAGAAATGGTGAACAGCAAACCCGATAAGAATTTTTTGTTTGTTTTGGTTTTACTATATTACCGACACACGATAACAAAATTGGCATTGAGTTAAAATGACACTAATAAAAGATCTCATTAATGGCGAAGTATAGGGAATAGGAATTAGCTATTTAAAAAAAAAAAATCATTCGATCACCAAAATAGTGGCTTCATTGTATACTTGTATAGCCTGTGAAAAAGAATAAAAAAAAAAACGAATAGAAAATGAAGTGTCAGCGAATATTCACTCGATTGGAGTTAATTGGAAAACCTATTCAGCCCGTATACAGCACAATAAAGTAAAGGTACACATGGGATTTACTCAATAAACGTAAGGTATTTATAAAAGAAAAAAATATTACCATATGCGTTAAAAAATATTTTTTTTTATTTAAAAATGTAAACGAAAATCAATACTAGTTGTCATGCATGCAAGGGCTCATCGTTTTGTTATAGCATGTCCTTTTAATATCAAGTTTAACCAATAACTTTAACGCCTCCAACCAGACCTGGATGGATGAGTCCGGGAATACCTAAACCTCCGACAACAACACCAGGAGCAGCCACTGGTACACCGACGGGCGATAAAGCGACTCCACCCAATCCCAATGGTCCGACTCCGATGACTGATGCGGAAGCGACCGCCAAACAGAAGAGAGCGAAGAAAATGAAGACCTTCAAATATAAGAAAAAGGATAAATATATTTTGAGTCCCTTTGAAATCTATGCCTTACCTTCATGATTAGTGTTGTTTGTTAGATTTCTTAGTTGACTGGGTGTCGATTGAATTCTGTTTGATTACCCGATGCATTGCGGATATTTATAGAGACCCAAATCGTAATTCCTATGAAAAATTGCATCATGTTTATGCAGCTGATGCTGTACATAGAAATGCATATAGTCCGTGTACCTAATCTACCCCATAGGCGCAATGAGATCAACTTGTCCCGTACCAAACACATGATCTTTGTGTTTTTTTAAGTCTACATCAGGTTTTTGGTGGGCGTCAGAAAAGCTACCCAATATAACAATGACTTTGTCTTCAAGTCATGCAAGTGTAGGCACTTCTAGTTCTGAGCGTGGTAAAGTGTTGCACATTGCACCTACTATATATTGATACACAAGCTGTCGGCAGAATGAACATCGGTGATTGCTTACATTATTCAAATTACTTGTTAGGTTTATCTAAGAGGGTAATAAATTAGTCAATCAATTCCAACTTTTACTAATGATAATTATATTCTGGACAGGTTTTATATCAATCAGAGTTCAAGTACACAGTGTAGGTGACATGTATTTGTTTGATAAAAGTCAGCGAATATGATTGAAAGCCTCGTTTTCTAATTTCTCTAAATTTCTAGGAGAAATTTTCTCTACGAAAATATTTTAGGTCGAGGTTAAAAATGAATGAAATGAACAAAATAAACTTAACACGGAAAACAACAAAATATGCAAAAATGTTACTACTATTTTATTTTCATTCTGTGTGAAATAGGAATTTTTGATTGTTTCCTCACCAGAAAATTTCGCTCATTAGGTGTACAATATCAAAGAATGCCACAGTCATAAACTAAGTATTAAGTAGACCATCCGCTTATAAAACTTAAGAGAATTTTCCTACAAGCTGTTTTCCGTGTTAACCTGACAGTTCGTTGAGTTTTTTTCTTTTAGTACACCTTCCGCCATTAGTATTTTTTTACTGCTTCAAATTTATTCACAGATAAGAAATTTTAGAGAGAATCGGGTAGGTACTTAGTTTATGGCCACAGTTTCATAAAATTAATACCTATTGACAGTGATTCGAAATATGCAAAGTAAAATTATAAACGCGGCATTTTCTCTCTTTTCCTTTTTATTGGTATCGAAAATATTTGATGCCAATTAGTTTTCTTTTCTTTAATTTATCTCTATGTTTCCTTTCTTTTGAAGGCCGACTGCAGTCAAAGTAAAATAGCGAAAGATGTTTGGTGAGGGGGTGCCTGATTGCATCTTTTGCAGAAAATATGCAGCTTACAGTTTGCGACCTAGACTGTCTGTCTAGCAATATAATCTGCCAAAGACAGCAATTATTGCCGTATTAATTTTGTTACTGCTCACTGTTAAAAATTTAAATTCGAGGGAAATTATTTTAATTAAATTCTTCCAAAAAAAATCGTATGTTAGATGTACTTCATTTCCGACTTTCTCTGAATGAATCATCATAAGTTGGTAGATGGTAAATTTGTTTTAATGGTTTACATAAATCTTTGTGTCAAACAAAAATGGCGGACATTTTACACTCATCAAAATATACTGAAAATACTTTACATTCATTTGTTTTCCTTAATATGTTCTTACCTTTTTGTGATGACAATTTGGGCCTGGTTAATAATTATTTCAAACCTTCACCATAAACATGTGGTCGCAGTGCGTAGTGGTTAAAATGCTGGACTATACTGAGCGAGAGTTCTCAGGTTGTATCCTCGGAAACACATGAATTTCTACGCCATGTCTCCGGAAGGTTGATAATCATCCAAGAGTAGATATATATAACTGTCATGATAAATCTTTTAAATTGAGCCATTCGGAGTCGGCATAAAATCCTAGGTCTAAAAAAAAACAAAAAAAAACGAATAGTTGTGTGAAACCATGTATAATGTCTTTTACGGACCATCATTTCATTTAACATGGAAGATATACATAATGGGATAATATAGAATATTTTATATGTAAAATGTTGCCTATGTCAATTGGTTAAATGTAGCCGTGGCTTTAAAATTGGATATCAATACCGCACACTAGCGTTTCCTGTATATTCAAATTCAAAATTCTTATTTTCGAGCCAATAGTCATTAATGTTTATGCATTTCATTAAACACGAAAAGCCCTTATCCACAAGAAGGTAATATAACCAAATCAACTTTAACAACGTACTTATGTCCAATCCTTCTGACGACCAATAGCTAAACTGCAGTTAAGTGATGCAATTTTGCATAATAATTACATTGCACTTCAGTATATAAACCAGCACTTGGTCTGGGTAAGAATCATAATTGAATCGACTACCAGTCAGCTCAGTAAATCAAACAATCTAATCATGAAGGTAGAAGTTTGTTTTTGTACAAAGTTGCAAATATTATTTATAAAAATTCTTTTATTCTGTTTTTTTTTCTTAAGGTATTCATTTTCTTCGCTCTCTTCTGTTTGGCGGTCGCTTCCGCATCAGTCATCGGAGTCGGACCATTGGGATTGGGCGGAGTCGCCATCTCTCCATTGGGTGTGCCAGTAGCTGGTCCCGGAGTTGTTGTTGGAGGTTTGGGTGTTCCCGGAATTGTTCATCCAGGATTGATTGGAGGGGTTAAGGTTATTGGTTAAGCCAGTAAATTGAAAAACAAACTAAAGCCCTCTATACTGCCAACAATTTATTTCACTTACCTACACTTTTCGTCAAATCTAATAAAATTTTTGTACTCTTTCTTATAAATCAAAATGTTAATTTTCTTTTTTTATCAGAAGCTTAGACTACGTTCATGTTTTTTTTTCATAATTCAATAGGCGTAAAGAGAGGGTACACCGAGACCCACAACTCGCAATTCTCTCACCATTTTGTTATCCCTCAAATTTTCTATATAACTTGTACCATAAAATAATGCGCCATACTAATAACAAATTTTTGTCACGACTTCAAATTTACGGAAGCTCACAATTGCGAAATCTGTATCGAAAATAAAGCCACTGTAATTTACTAAAATTTAGAGTCGAATTTAAAAATACAAGGTGGCGCAAAAGTAATCCTCCTATCAGAAAATGCTATAAATTTTGCGATTGGCCCCTAATGTCAGTTCTGTTTTGACATTTGTGTAGTAAACACATGCGAAATACACGCTAATAAAAAATGTTACGCTACACTGCTCCAGAACGCGGAATATTGGTGTATATTTATTTGAGCAATAATCGGTCGGTGACTTTGGCACAACGTGAATTTCGTCGCAGATTTCCTAGCCATCCAACGCCTACTGGTGAAACACTGCGACGTTTAGCCGCTCGCCTCGAAGAGACTGGCACAACACGAGACGTTGCCAAAAGTGGCGGGCCCCGGAGCGCCCGTTTTGCCGAGAATATCGCCTCTGTTGACGCGGCCATTTTTTTTTCGAGAACGCCGCTGGTCAAACGACAACAGTGAACAATGCGCTCTATAGGGCCATGTTTACCGATTTTTTTCTACCGCAATTGGACGATTTAGGACTGGAGGACATGTGGTTCCAACAGGACGGAGCTACGGCACACACTGCGCGAGCCACAACCGATATTCTGAAAGCGGTGTTCCGGGGTCGTTTTTGGCGATTTGCACTAGCCCGCAAGATCGCCTGATTTGACCGCTCCAGACTTCTTTTTGTGGGGCTTTTTGAAGTCGCGGGTTTATGTCAACAAGCCTCAGACTCTTGCAGCTCTTAAAGACAATATCCGTCAAGAATTTGAGAACCTATCGCCGGAAGTTTTGGCCAAAGTGATGGAAAATGCCATAAAAAGGGCTCAAATGACAATCAACTGTGGCGGCGGCCATTTACATGACATCATATTCTCGACTTGATGTAAAAAAAATTAAAAGACCAAATAAAAATAATCCACAAGAAGAATCAAAGTTTTTCATTTTTTTTTTAAATTACAGCCAAAAATCATCGGAAGGTTATTTTTGCGCCACCTTGTATTTATTGATGAGGCCTAATGTTTTTATCGGCGAACTCGTCTAAGAATCCTAGCCGATATTTATATTTCACATGAAATGGTTAACAACTCTTCTAATGACATCATATAGAAAAAAAGTGACCACGACATTCAGCGATACTAATAATCATTTTTAGTGCCCAGGCAAAATTTTTCGAACTCACAGTGGCTGCATATTGTGACCTACAAAATATATAGTGTAAAGCTCAGTACGGTGCTCAAGCTAAATTTTCGCTCACATACAAAATTCTCTCCAAAATTTAGCTAAGCTGAACTTAAGCGAACTCACTTAGCTGTGTGGTACCCAGCTCGAGCTAAAAAATTAAACTTTTGTTTCAAAATGTACTTCATGTGTCTGTCAAAATTTAGCTGCCCATTTAATGGGTCGGCACATTTTCTCAAGCTAAATTGTGACAGGTAGATGTGTTTTGTTGTTCTGTTGCGGAAAAGTATGCAAGGATGAAGTTTTTAAATTATTACATGGACGAGAAGTACCTAGAATCAGAAATAGTTGAAATTAGGTAGAATTACATTTTTGAAAGAAGTTTTTTTCAAAGAACAGCTGTTTTCTGTGACACTTATTCACGGCGTGTTCTATTCAAAATTTAGGTAGGACTTTAGCTGATGTTTGGAGAGAAAAGTTGGAGACCAGATAAAATTCAGTTTAGCTCGAGCAGCGTACTAAGCTTAAAGGTAAAAAAAGATTAGTAGTAAGGCCAATTATCTTTTAAGAAAATAGGTAAACAATTATGAGTACGCTTGCTCTGTCACTCTCCTTTTTACATTTTGTTATTTCTCTTTTAGTGTTTATGGTCGAATTTGTTTCAGACAAAATGCAGGAAATTTCAACTTTTTTTATTTAATTTTATTGCGGCCTGATCTCCATAAAACTGTTAATTGAATATATATAAAGCAATTGCTTGAAAAACCAGTTATAACAATTATGCCCAGTTGTATAAATAAACTGGTCGTGTGCAACCCTTATTTAATTACAATTTATTACTATTACATGCAAATTATAGCTTGATTACCAACTTTTATTGAAACGGAGTTGGGGTATCTAGCCAACCCCAAGATTTCAGAATAACAACACAGTTCAAAAATTTCTGCGAATCTTTGTTTTATACTTTCAATTAATAAAAAAATTAAATTGTGAATATAAATTAATAAACTATATATAATATAAACTATAAAATCAGCTATTATAACTATAACTTTTGAAACTTGATAGTTTTCGTTTATGTAAATTTGCCGCACAAATTAAGATATACATCCTTCCCAGTGCAATCATTCATAGTTTTTTTAAATGAGTGTTGCAGTCGTTTTGTGTTTGAGTGTTGCCATCATGTTGTTGTTACACTATTTCTGTAAATGACCAAAAAACTATGTACCAGCGAAATTAAATATAAAACATAATGCGCCGTACTAATAACAAATTTTAGTCTCTACTTTAAATTTAAGGAAGCTCACTGTTGCAATAATTGTATGGAAAATGTAGCCACTGGTGAACTACTAAAATTCAAAGTCCAACTTAAAAATATTTATTGCTAAGGTCCAACCTATTTCTATATTTCACATTCAATATTTGGTGGGTCACAATGGGTAATTTCATATGCAAAATTTCGCCATTGAAAGTTAAATATATGATTATTAGTATCGCGCAATGTGCCAACACTTAAATCTTATAGATTTAAGATATGCGGTACAAAATAGCTAAAACTCATCTCTAGACGTTATATTCAGCACTGTCGTTGTACTGCAAAAGCAGTATTTATACTGCTTTTTGTATCTTTGTACTGCTGTACTGCACAGCTACTTAAAATACTGCTTTTAAAATATGCCCTTTTTGTTCTTAAAATGTTCCAAAAAATTATTATGAAATTCAAGCATCTGAAATATAGACGCATCCGTAAAGTAAATTCTTTATTTATTAAAAAAATATATACTCCAAATTTTATTAAAAAAACGTAACTTCTTTAATCTATATAAAAATTGAGCACTAAAATTTGTTTTTGTTTGTCGCCGATTCACGCCTTAACGCATACACCGATTTTAATCAAACTTGCACACATTTTTGGTATTGATTTATATATGGGTTTTGTGAAGTTTGGTTGATATCGAAAACCGTATGTGTGTGTTGTGCATGCGTGAAAAAACACATGAATTTCAGTACATTTTGTTTTTTTTCCACACATTATAAATCAGGGATGGTTTAAAATGAAATTAATATGAAAATTCGGAAAATTCTCAACAGATGGTTCTGTTGGCATATTTCGTTTTTCATATATTTCCTTCTATAAATGAATATCAAAATGAGTCGCATTGTGTTTGAATTGATGGTCTCTTAATGCGTTAACCGATATTGTTTTTGGAAATTTCAATTGAAAGGTAATGCAAACACCAAGGTTTGTATGGATATACGGTTTTTTTATGTTTATTGGTTTATTGGTTATCTCCGAAACCCCTCAACCGATTTAAATGACATTTAGTGGATGTGTATGATTGGTTGCAGCTTAAAGGATAGGATCGTTTTGGGCACGATAGGTGGCGCTGCTGTCAGTCTCCGAAACCACTCAACTGATTTCAATTTTGTGGATGAGTATGTTTGGATTCAGTTGGGAAACTAGGATAGTTTTGTTGTTCTGTTGTAAATGCCTGTTTGCCTTGGGGAGGTGGGGGCAAATCGCAAGTATTAAAGAATATGTGATGTGGCATGTGGCCTTTGAGTGCGTAGGCCGTGCGGCACATATCGCTTTGTAGAAAGAAGGATGTGTATATTGTGTTCATTAATCGTATACTATATCATTTTTACAAATTGGACACTCGCCCAAGTAGTCCAGCATACTAATCACTGAGCCACTGTGCTCACAAGTCGCAGCTTCTGATATTTAATGTGAAGTGGGGAAAAAATTATCGGATCGGTTATTCTTACTTCCGGGGCAAACTTCGGACGACCGCCATGACGTACTGCACGATTTTTCAAACAAAAGCTCAAAACGATCATGGGCTTCATCGTTAAGCACAATGTTCTTGGATAATCGCGTTTCTGGATGTACTCGGTCGAATGGCAGAAGCGAGGATTGCCGATTTCCCACATTCTACTTTGGTTGATTTGGTTAATTGAGAAAATCTGACTGGAAACTGAATTCAATCAGTAGCGTGGAAAAAATTGCTCAAGAAGTCGACCCGGAAATCTATGAAGTCCTTTCTATGCAATGTGTTTCATTCGTTCAATAGACACGTTCAATTTTATCAAAAAATACTAATAATTTAATTAATTTTAGGCGGTACGAAGTTCGCCGGGTCAGCTAGTTAATTATAAATAACGTACTTTTTTTTGAATTTTTATCTAATATGTATTTAGTTATGGCGTCTACAAGCCAAATGTGATATCAATTATCAAATATATATGTTTATAGTGTATATAAGAGTTATGCTAATATCAGAACTTTATTATTTTTTTTACTTTTTAACTACTTTATGCAATATCGTATATGCTATAGGTATTCCTTTGTACTGTTTTTGTAGTGCTGCTGCTTTTTGTCTTCAAACGACAGCCCTGGTAATATTATCAAAACAAATGCTCAGATTTCTCTTTAGAATAAATTTGTTTCTATTTCCCGACAATTCAAAATAGAAAGGTGTTTTGATTGAACTTTAGCTTGACGTTGTTGTTTATTCGTCGTACATGTATACAGTTCGAAATTTATTCAAACAGTCGATTTTTAAGTGTCAAAATATGTTAAATTATGCGTCTGGACCGTGTCACCTTTGGATCATAAGTTGGTATTATCTCATCGTATGCTTGGGCATATCAAGTTTTTTGGTAAATTTTTGTGCGAATTAGATTGGAAATCAATTATCAACCAAAAGTGCTATTTTAAATTTATATATTGTTTATGAAAAGCTAATTAATACAAATTATGTAGATTCATTGTCAAGGTTGTAGGTGTCGATAACGCATTCTTTCGCCTTTCATGCACGGAAAGCTCTAAGTTAAATTTATTCCTTCTGCATGTCAGACTTTTTCTTGCCGCAGTTTAGAATGAAATTACATTATTTATGAGAACAGATTTGATTTGTTATGCAGAAATTATTGTATATTATTACGGCTGCCTGTAGTGGTGGCGCTATTATTATATATAAAATTAACCTTACCTTCTATACAAAATTATTATTATTTCTTTGTAATAGACTAATATACTTGGCGCGGTATTTACCAGAGCTTACAAAAATGTATGTAGATTTAGTTAAGACATCAATGGGAGTGCATTGTAACATACTTCAAGTTAGCAATAATTACGATTTTTGTACAGATTACATTAAGTTCCATTATTTGATAAACAGATTGTGAAAATGGATTGGCAATAATTTATATCACTATGCTGAAAATCAATCTGTGCAATGAAGAAGTAGTAAGATTGAAACTATGACACTGTACTACACACAATGACCAGGACACAGAAGGAAGAACACAAAGCTATATCCGAAAGAAAAATAGGGGAATACGTTGGTCAATCGGTATAAGTCTTTAATACAAGGTCCACTTTCTTGTTTTTCAAAGGGCACACAATTTTCAAATCAGCACTCACCATTATTATTCGATTTAAAAATTTGTAAATGATCGCGCACATAAAGAGGAGCATCCCCGACTGCTGCTCTATAAAGGCAACGAAGAACACCAGAAAAGCTGTAAAACTCAAAAGCCATTTCTGGAGGTGAATCTTTTAAATGTAACTAAGAAAATTAACATAATCTGAAGGCCTCATCGATTTGTGCAATTTGAAAGAATATTGAGGTAAAAAAGTATATGCTGTCTACAAGACATTGCTGTGAACAATCATAATTTGAGGGAAGACTTTGTCTACCTTGAACATTGAACACCAGCCTTGGAATCAGTGGTGAGATCAAGCAAAGACATACTTTTGCCAATCGCTGTTTGAGCTTAGATGACAAATCTGTGTCCCATGCTACCTACAAGGATTCTAAAAACTCTTTTTCATACCATTCTGCTTCAAAGTATGGATCCGTTTAAGGGCTTTGTGCTTTAAGCACAAGGGGTTTAGGGGCGAATTTCTTATGAAGAGCTATACGGGCTAAGATGGCTAGGAAAGTCAGATTGGAAGATGGTAAAGAGAGTCAGATTGGAAGATGGTAGAAGAGAAACAATGCAGCGAAAGATATAAACGTGGGTTTCCAGTGGGCGTCTAGTTGAAGGGTCTGAACCGACATATCGTATCCTGTTGGAGACTATTGATGTACCTGTGTGTAGGATGGTAAAAACTAAAATGATTTGTATCGACAAGTGATTCATCCATTCTATTCAGTGACTGAAACAATAACACTGACAAATGTGACTGACGCACATTTGCTTTCTTTGATATCGTCATTCAACTATAGCCTCAGGCAAAAGCAATAAAATAAAAAGGTGGCCCACGAACTTGTTCATTTTATAGCAAGTGCTTTCTTAAAATAAAAAAAAGGAATCTTGAAAAAAAATCTACCAAAATGTAGCCGCAATGGCAATTTAAATTTAAACTGGTTCGAATTCATTGAGAATATTATCCAAAATAACTTGTTGTTTGACGAAAGAGTTCTGTTTCTAATATTCATGCAGTTTGTATAAATACTCGAGCTGAACTAGGCTAATCAATTAGTATCATTCCAAAAGGCTAACTAAAATGAAAGTGAGTGAATAATAACTTGAACCAGAATCGCCTCATCCGTGATCGAGTCAATTTTGAGCACTCGCTCAGGGATAATCTGACTCGGCCACTGAAATTGAAACGATGTAATAGTAATTTTATAATTCTTCCTCAGTTCTTCATCGTGCTCGCTGTCTTTGTAGCTGCTGCTTCGGCATCCATCGGTTATGGGGGTTCCCATATTGGTGGTGTCGGTGTCGGGCTAGTACCAGTCGGAAGCGCTCAAGTTGTCAGCAATGTTAGGACTGTTCACCCAGTTGCACATAATGTGATCACACCCGTTGTAACCCCAGTCGTCAGGAATGTCGTGACTCCAGTCGTCTCAAGAGTGGTATCGCCAGTTGTTGTCAACACCCCAGTTATAAGATCGGTCCCTGTACATGCTCCAGTACATATCTCTAAAGTCATAACTCCAATCGGCTTCGGTGGTCATGGTCTTGGTGGATCCGGTTTGGGTGGCTACGGTGGATTAGGTCTTCATGGTAGCGCATGGAAGAAATAAATAATATTATGCACTGTGGCATGATTCGATTTTAAATAAAAGTTGCTGAGTTTTCGAAAACATATTTTTAATTATTTAATAAGAATGCCTTTAAGTTTAAAGAGTAATTTACATGGTGTCCGCATATGTACTAAAACAATATTAACTAAACGAACATTGTTTGGATAGACACAACAAAAAGGTGTATCGACAAGCTGAGCTCATCTTAATTACACTTTTTGCCAGTGGATTGGACTCATGTTTCGGAGTAGGTAACTGCAAAGGACTTAGCGCCCCCTTCGCTTTTTAAAGATAAATCACTAAAAGAATTTCTGACAGAGGGAATGACCATATTTTTCTTTAGTACAACACTTTATACCAAGTTCCCTTGTAAATCACCCATAAGTCATGCTTCAAAATTTTAGAAGCTTAAGATTCTACTTATGCTTTCTTGTTAATTTGCCACCTTTAACTTGTGGAAACATGATATCGCATGGTACCTAACCCATAGCGTAACAATTTATATAAAAATATATAAATTTGATCGTATTTTGGCACTCTGGGGACTCGAATTTCGGATATCGAAAGCCATACCGTAGTCATAAATTAAATTAATGCAAATTGTAACACTGTGTTGAGCTAATTAAATAATGTAGCTTTGCATATGCGAAATCTATCTCTCCTAAGACAAATTCTGATATTTTGTTTATTTATTTTACTTAAATAATGTATTTTTTCTCTAAAAATTAAATCTCTGCACAGACTAGACTTGCAAATGGCACCTGCTCAGGGACAACCACTTTCTACACACATATCTGTGCCTGTGTATAATTATATTCGTATCGTAAGGTACACTTTCCCATTTCCTTATTATTCATGAACAAAGTAGAACAATAAATGTGACTTTAACAAAGTAGAAGAAAGTTCAAACCCAGTTTTCCTTGACTTCCTTGTGTATTTGTCTCTCGTGCAAGATTCTTACACAAAATAGCCATGCAATTGTTTTGCAAAACTTTTAAAGTGGATGCAGTCAGTCGCAGAAAGTATCCATTTGAGTAGGGCAATTTCAGTTTCAGAAGGAATTTACGTAGATTCAGTACAATCGGTTTTATTGAGTTTTTGTTTTTTTATTCTTTGAAGTATTCGCTTGACTCTTCGAAATGAGGCATATATAATAAGCGAAAATTATGTTCTATACATTGCGTTTAAAGGGCAAATTAACTGTCTAGTTATATCTATACAAAAATAAACTAGTATCAATTTAGCGCCCTCAGACTTCCCAGTCAAACCACAACGTCACAGGACATCACAAGATCATAGTAATGTTTCAAAATTATCAAAAATAAAGTTTATTTTCGCGGCGTACCTAACGTCAGAGATTCTTCATCATTCACATCATCAATATCCGTTTCACAAATAGACTTACAACAA
Organism: Cheilosia vulpina; assembly: GCA_916610125.1. Taxonomy (NCBI): domain Eukaryota; kingdom Metazoa; phylum Arthropoda; class Insecta; order Diptera; family Syrphidae; genus Cheilosia; species Cheilosia vulpina. Next base: position 58,001,979 of record OU744277.1, read on the forward strand.
ATTCGTTCAATCTATAACCTCAAATCTAACCCCCATTCCTTATTAAACCAGCAAGAGGCGACAGTTGTTTTCTTTTTTTGTAAATATGTTTTTAGCTCCCATTTTGACGTTTGGTATTGGAAGGAAATATGAATGCTGTCATTGAGCAGCGTTGCACACTGCATTGCTAATTTTAACATTTAACATCAATCAGTTACAACAATTGGGTAGAAACAAACAAGGTCCATCTTTTTCCAAGTTTCCTACTTTGTCCCGCATGGTTAAGCCAATTTTTCTTCTTTTTTTTTTTACTATATTGACAGTTTCTTAAAAGGGTTGAGAAGGTCTTTCTCAAAAATAATACTTTTATCCATATCTTATCTATCAGATGGATTATTACCTTCAAATCTCGAGTTTCGGTTTGTACACACAAAAATTCGCTTAGACTTTCAAATTGGGTTTTTGTCTTTCTTGTATATCTTAGAGAATACAAAAAAAGCAATCAAGGTTTTTAACTCGCGAAATCTTACGGTCACTCAAATTGAGAGTGCTAGCCTTTGTTGATCTAGAGTCCTTTGTCAATAAGTCCTTAATATTTTCAAATAATCTATTTGCAGAGGGTCGCGTCTGTCCTCTGGACAGTTTTCTGATTTGCTTCTAAATTTTTCAACAGAGGGTATTAAGTTAAAAGCAAATAGAACCATAATCTGTTCCATCGATGAGTATGTATCTTGTTCTTGTTAAAGTCGAACTATGTTTTCACAGTGTATATTTTTGGTAAACTCATTGCATCCATAAATGGCATAGCATGTCAAATCAAAAATATCCTTCTGTATGGCTGTAAGAAGACTATGTATGTTATTCCATATTCTGGTGTGAAATTTGCACAAAACGCTTTTTGCCACAGAGTGTGTGTTTGGTTTCTGGACAATGCGTTTTCCTCCCTTAATCGGATCATACATTTGGATAAACACGCCAAGTAAACCACACAGAGTCTACTTAAAGCGAAATCGTCATTATATTGATGCAAATTTAGACTACATTCTTATGTAAATTGCTTACAGAGCAGAAGACAATCAGCGAAAGACCAAATGTTTACACTATCAACGTGCTTCTTTCTGCTATATTTTAGGTCTTTATTTCGAAATGGAAATTATATTATATTCATTGATGATTTAAATTCGAGTACGTGCGCGGTTTCAGTTTGCCGCAGTATTCAAAATGCATGTCTGCCATTATCGATATTAAGTGAACATATCTACACGAATGACAAGAGCACATAGCTATACGAATGACATTTCCATCTCTTATGCAGTTATGTCGTGCAATACAGTACTTTACAGCCACGGAACGGTATGTCATAAGATATTCATGCCTTTCGTAACCTAGACATTTCCTATTAGTCAAAATGAAATTTCAGTCATTCGGGTGCCTATACCTGAGGATATAGAAGATAAAGTACTTAGGAAGACGAACACACACCATTATTCTCTGGGTCATGCATACAAAATGAACTCTTTCAAGGTATTGGAATCGAATTCATATCATCGTCCGTTTCCATCATTCAGTCGGAATGGAATGACAGAGTTAAAAACACCGTGAGTTATGATATGGTCCTTGTCCTTGGTCTTGGGCCATGGCAATGACATCATAGCTTCTACATTTTGTGTTTGATATTGTCTACAACAGACTGGTATTTCAAGATTCTGCTCATCGTTTGACGTCAATATGTATAATAGCAAACTACGCAAAATAGGTAGATATATGGAAAGCTTGAGGTATATATACCGACGAAAAAATTTTGTAAAAATCAAATTATCAATTATCTACTCAAGTGCTAATGAATCTTTCAAAAATTTAATAATTCGATCCCATAGACATACTAGTACATAATACGTCAATGTTTGATTCGTATTGGTTTTTTACTAGCAAAACTTTCGCTTCGCTACTGTCATTTGTAGCCAGCGTTGCCGAAAGTACTCCCATAGGAGTATTGTACTACTTTCAACACCTCCGTACTCCCGTACTCTTCCTTTTACATTCGTACTCCTATTTTTTTAAAGTCATAAAATATCTTACACATGCAGCAAAAATTTGTTTGCCATATAATATGATTCAAAATACCTTACTTTTTGCAAAGCCACTTTTAATACATATCTTGTGATTCAATGAGCTCATAACTTTTAGTTAAATCTATCTGCAATAATAAAGAATTAATAATTTATTTATTTATGTTTTTTTTTAGCTGAATTTTTTTATGATTTTTGTTTAAATAAAAATGTCTGCATTCCAATTTTTTCAAAATACTCCCCTTTTCTGACTGCATTAGGTAGTACCTAATAATATCTTTCTCCGGCAACGCTGTTTGTAGCTACTGTAGATTTGAAAGCACAATTTACTGGTAGGCATTTTTACTGTAATTTATTTGCAGCTTTATTGTGATATGTTAATCGACTTTTCTTTGAACTCAATTAAAATGTTTTGAATAGTTCTTAACATTTCCGAATTCGTTTCTTTGAACTTTGTTTTGTTTGATTGTTTCCTTTCGCTAGGATTTTTTTCTTTAATCTGACTTTAACAATGAACAACTACTGCAGTCGGTAATGAAATTGATGTCAGTGTATTTGCTATTCACCTTATTGAATTAACACATTATTATATTTATTAAGATCGGATCTGCTCTTTATAAAACAATGATAGTGAAACCGAATTGTCGTCATAAAGAGCTAAGACCTATAAAGCTGCAACCAGATCGAGTTTTTCGAATGCTATCAAGTTAATTAGATAGTGTAAATCTCATCTTCTTCCTTTTGTTTATGTCAGTGGTGTCCCTTTTTCATAATACCTACTTATAGCTTTCGCAGTGTATAACAACTTTTACATCCAGATGCAATCAGCGAAAAGTTTAGATGACGGTCTTAGACGGTCTTCAAAATTGATTCAGTTGCAAACTTAAGTCCTGACAGATTTCAGATCACGAGAATATTAAAATTCATCGAATTACGAGTATATATATTTCGAATTAAGCGTTTAGTCTTATAGAACTGTCAAACAGATATTAATAAAGTTAAATTGCTGATTTGTTAACCAAACCTTTAGACTGGTACAGTTTTAAAACATCGTAAACGAATATTAAACACAAAAATTTACTTCTGATATGATATGCCTGTCTTTTTTATTGCCATTTTCTTTAACAAAAGCCATTGCCGATATAAATTTATGGAAGAACATTCTTTAAAGCAACGCAGAGAAAACTTTAAATGAGCTCTTCTACTACTGCCCTGCTTGCTAACCTTATCAAGTGCAAGGACACTCTGCGACACCATTTTCGGCAGTCTTCCCTTCCTTTTTTAAAACTTCTGAATCGCGTTTATTTCACAGTCTCTCTCTTTGAATTCGTAAATACTGTCTTTTGCTTTTGCTCTATCAATATTTATCCTTTTGGGGAAAAAGCCAGCAGGAGAAACTGTTCTCATTCTCGGATAAAAACTCTCCAATGGGGATGCAAACACTGGGAACAATAAATTTCCCCTTAAAATTTCGAAGATGGGAAAAGCTTTACAAAGCTTCCAGCAAGTTGGTAAATGAATGCTGCCCCTGAATTTAAACTCGTTCCTCGTTCCTCGCCGCCGGTGGGCTCAGTTTTGAAATATAATTCTTTACTTAAATTGTATATGATGCCATATATACTGGTATCAGGTATCACTGTTAGGCAAGGCTATACGAAATTTTTATCATTTCATATTATTTGCGAAATTCAGCACATGTTTTGTTTCACAATTTTGTGTTTTCTTTTTTTGTTGCTGTATATGGAAGACGAATATTTGTTATTATCTTTATCGGTTACAGGTCTTCTTTTTATGAATTCCTGCACTTGGTCAGAGGAGATTTGAAGACCCCCCTAAACATGAAATTTCCCACTTTTATTGCTTTTGCCCAAAATTGATCAATTAATCATGCATAACTTTATGGTAACCTTGTATACTCATACTCAAAGATAATTTTCCCAGAAATTGATTACATTGTACATTTTCACATATAATAATTATTTGTCAACGCTGCAATCCAATACGAATAATCACAGACACTTGCCTTACAAAGAATGCCAGACTGGACCCTATTTATATACCGTCTCAAGGACATGCGAAATATAAATCATTGGATCAAATCTAAAAGTCAAATTCATTGGTTTCATACACACACGTCTGGTGTCATTAAATTGGCATTGGATTTTGTGATCTTTATCACTTACCTAATGGGTGCAAAAAAAAGTCATAAAAAGCACTTTTGCGACAAGCAAAACTTGTAGGTCCAACAATTACTCAGGCTAGCTCGTATATGTATTGTACTTACCCAAGTTAGTCTGCAAATTAATTTGTTCATCTTAATTATTCCAAAACATTAAATAATGCATAAACAAATCGTTAACAGAGCTAAAGTGAAAAAAACTATAAAATGAGATGTTTCCTTTATATAAAAGGCATCCTAAACATAGCGACAGACGGATATATGTATACTTGTGATGGTATTCGGTTTGAACTTTTTGTAAACATGATTGTTTTGATTAGAGCGGGAAATTGATGTTTGAATTTTTAAAAAGAAATGAAAACGAGGAAAGTAGTTTAAATATGAATTTAATTCTGGTGATTTGAATATTGTTTATTTTAAACCGACTACGCGGCGCTGCCAGTCTACGATTCGATTGATGATAATGTTTTTTTTTGCTCTCCTGGACCAGAGTATGTAAAATAGATGTGCTTTGCATCCTCCACAGAAAGGTATATTCACTTTGTCATTACTTTTGTGACGGCAAGAAGGAGTCACCGGCGACCTCATAAAGTATATATATATTCTGAATCGGGATCACATTATGAATCGATTTAGCCATGTCTGTCTGTCTGTCCGTCTGTCTGTTGAAATTTGGTGAAAGGACTTCTTGTTGGTTGGTATTGGAAATGAGCTATGTCGGTCAAGTAGTTCTGGTACCGCACATACAAAATCAATATAAGCCCATGTTTCTCTGTCTGTTCAAAACAGGATAGCATCGAAACAAATCGATTAAGGCAAGTGAAACTTTGTGAGAGGACTTACTTTTATCGTCATCAGGTTGACATTAAAATTGGGCTATGTTGGTCAAGTAGTTCTGGTACCTCCCATACAAAACCAATGTTGCATGACTTGTATGCAGTGAAGGGTAGCAAAGCATCGGCCAGGCCGATGATAACACTTTTACTTCTTTTAAATTGCATAGTTGCTCGCAATACTGAACTTAAGACTGTTTGAATATGTTCTACGTTGGTAACTCGTGGGAAATTTACCTTTTCATGGGAATGGTAAGAAACCGTCTCGTGGGAAAAAATAAGATGTCGGTAAGATTTTGTGGAAAATTTGGTCAACTTACAAAAAAAAAAGTTCCTTAAAACTTCAAACTAATATCATAATTCTATTACCTTATTCTTTAATTTGTGCTATTAATTTTTAAGACTTATTCTTCCAATTAGCTAGCTGTCCGAAAGAAAAACCATTTCAATGATATGCTAACACTGGGCCTACATAGTTTTTATCCCAAAATAAATAAACCCATGGGTTAGTTAGTAGTCCTATATGTAAGGCAAGCTATAAATATACACAATTGCCACTATTCGAAGGTATGAATACTATTGATGTCAGTCACAGTCAGAGACAGGAATGGTAGTGTGAGTTTTTCTAAATAACGACAGCTTTCATAATTAATCATTGCCGGCATTCCAATGCATGTTATATACACTACTCGTATGTGGGTCGCGTGCGATCTTATCTCGACTTGCATAGTACCGCACAAGCAACCGAATGTATTTAGTAATTTATTTCAAATTGGAGTAATTGTGAATGAATTTACTACAATGACTCAATCAGTTCCCAAATGACGCATGAATTTTGCAGTGATGTGTACTCCGATTTTGTGCTCAACGTTGACCCATTACATCGAAAGCACCAGAGCAACGCTTATTGTAATTTACCTTTCTTTAGCGCCAAGTGTTTCTTCTATTAATCTAAATCGTGCGACAACTACAGATACATCAGAGGCTCTGTTGACACTCTACAGCAAGGATAAGCACTACAGCTAGTGACAGTGAGCCTTACCAATAAACATTATTAGTTTGGACTCTAAATTTTAGTAGTTCACAGTGGGCCTTACTAATAATGATTCTTAACCTTCACCTTATATCTTTCCTAGGTCAAAATATACATTTTTGAATGGAAAATTCCTCCATTGTGAGTTTGAAAAATTTAGCCTGGACACTAAAAATGTTTATTGGTATCGCGGAGTGGCTTTATTTTCCATACATATTTCGCAATTGTGAAAGACTAAAAATTGTACGTCGCAGTGAACATTATCTGACGGATGCTCCATAACGGGTATAAGTAAGTTATTTTTTTTTTTTGTCTTGCTAATTTTAAGAAGGACATTTTATTTCGAACCATTAAATAAAAGGCAACGCTTTTAGTGGAAGCAGCGGTCTCTAATAATTTAGAAGTAATAGTAACTGGTGTATCAGGTCCGTTCACACCCTCAGGATATCTACTATATATAATCTGCTGTAAGAATCTATGGAAAAAATAATTGGGATTGTAATGCAACAGCATCGATACAATAGCTAAACGTGCCAGTAACCTATAGTATGGACATTTAGCGATTACAATAATCATTTTCAGTGTCCAGGCTAAATTTTTCGAACTCATTGTGGCGAAATTTTCAATTCAATATTGCCTTTTGTGACTTACAAAATATTTAGTGTGAAGGTTAAAAATGATTATTAGTATGGCCCATTATAGCTAACTTCTATTCAAAATCAATCTAACTACTAGGAAAAGGTAGAGTGATAATTGATTGAGTCTGAAAAGTCGTAGAAAAAGGGCCGGTGAGAGAAAAAAGTGTCATTTCTGAAGCTACTCTGTTAATTTAGAATTTTCGCCCCATATTTAACCAGCATTGGCTCGCTTAACACTATAATAGTGTTGTGATAGGCAACCGCGTAATATTTAAAACGTATTTATTTGGAAATAACAGTTTTTTTTTCATTTTCGAGTCCCTTTTCCAATTAAAAAAGTCATAAAATAGAAGGCTATCGAAAAAGTGGTAAAAAGGGGAAATAGGGCCCTGGTTGGAAATGATATTTGTTTCTATTTGAACATAGATAATTTGGTGAAGTGTTTCCGTATTTTAAATGATAAAGGTACAAGCGATTGAATTACAGATTTAGGGCAATGCACAGAATGAACTATAATATTAATTTAGATTCAGCAGCTTCGTTGTGTTTGACTTTTTTGTGGTGCTCCCTCTGTAGTGATGCCATAAACATGGACCTAGTTGGCCTAAGGCTAAATTCAAGGCTGATTATTTCTTTATAGTCGCGAAGAAAAATCTTCGCCATATAAAAAGAGCCGTAAGCCATAAAACGATTACATTCTCTCAGCGAATTTATAAGCAGCTTCAGGACAACGGAATAATGTATACGAGTACAACAAAATTATCAAAACCCGAACCCATTCAGTAATCCACCAGTCAACCGAAAAGTCCACAAAAACGTATCCCATTAAATCAGTGAACACACCTTTGAGTCCATGCATTAATTTGATATAAGTGCCTTGTAACGTTCTCGCTCACACAGACTTTAACCATAAACTGAGTTCAAAATATATTCATGGCTTTGTATGCAGAGTGTCAATAATGGCAAAACTTTCGACCGATTTTCGTTGCCCATGAAAGCACACGTACGACGCACTCGACAAGAATCATTTTTTGACATTTGCTGGTGAATTTTCTTAATTAAGTTCCCAATGAAATTTTTATGACTGAAAAATAATTTAAACTATTTGATTGATTAAAATAGAAATATCACGCCAATCTGCAGAAGAATCACTTAACCACATCTTTAACAATTGGTTGAACCAGACTGTAGATTATGTTCGCCAAACTCTGTATACCTTTATTACTCAGACGAAATTTAAATAATGTTCTTCCGCTCAACAAACGCTAAATCCTATTAGCTTTTTGTCTCGAACCAAATCACAAAATATCCTTCGATAGCAAATGAAATATAGGTCATAATATATAGCTAGCGCCGATTCAAGCTGTGTTAACCAAGAGATAAATTGTTATTTAAGGACTTTGTCTGGGCCATCAGTATAAGGCTGTGGTTTTGTTTGCGTTTCTAAATTTGTGGGTGAAATAAGTTAACGCCATGCTTTTGAATGCTTGCGAGGTTGTTTCGTGTATCTACACTGACGAAAGGATTGCAAATGTGGTGTGACCTTCACTCTGTGATTTGAATATGAACAATGTCTGCCTCGTTGATTTTATTGATTTTACACATATTTTATGGAATGTCTTTCTTGCAGATTAAGATTGTATACTCTTCAGATAAGGGAGATATTGTTTTGTAAGTTGAAAGACGTTGAATGAGTTCAAATTACAAACCTGATTGTGGTCAAAATCAAAGTTTTAAGGTATCTAAAGAATTTTTGTCGACTGCAATATGATCATAAGCATTACAAATGTATATTTAAAATTGCCTTGCAAATGCGAAATCAACAATCGAAATGACTTGTAGGATACTCTGCCAACTGTATGGCTCTCATCGTCAGTTTGTAATTGGCCTCAACTGGGCCACTACGCATATTCAGTGTGGGTTTTTACAAGCATTTTTCAATTAAAATTGCAAATATACGTAAAGTGTTTGATTCTGCAAGTGAAACTTCAATAAAAACCTTCATGTCCGCTTGTGGCACTTGAAACTCGAGTTCCAATGACCTGATTGAGATTTTACGAGTATGCACCTAGCCTTCTATTATTTTTCTTTTTATCTTTCAATTTTTGTTTATTATAAAAACTATGCTTGACATTTCGACGCCGAATTTCTGCACTCGCAATACAAAATATTTGTAAATATTGCCTGAGTTGTAAATGAAAAGAGGACGCAATTTTAAGTTTTCATTTGCAATAAAAGGATTGATTTAGATGGTCTAATTGTTCAACGAGTGTTTGAAAAATAAACGAATTATAAGACTTCAAGTTCGTGCTGTTGTTCTATTCGAAGCTTATAGGCCTAAACCTTGCTTAAGCCTGTGGCATTACGTACAACGTTTAATATGCACTGAGATAACCATATTTCTTATTCCAATTCTCCTTTTTCGAAAGCATGGTATGAGCTCAAAGTTCCCTTGCGGAACCTTGAGGTATTTAAGATTCGCAACACATTAAAATAAAATGCATGTATCTTTACTAGTCAGCGTTGCTCACCTCTACCTTGATATCTCAATAAATCAGCCGTGTGAAAGCTTTTCGCCATAATCCGTGCTGTTTTCGCAATATTTTACAGGAAATTGTTTTGATTTATTTTGATTTATTTATTTATTATTATTATTATCTACCGAGCTTAACTCTAACAGACAAGGATTAAAATATTATTTTCGCCTTGAGATGTTAGCTGTTCGATTTGGGTCCCTTGACGAGGGTTAATAGAATGCAAATAGATACAATCTCACATAACATAATCGATGCCTTGCAAAAAAACCTTTTTAATTAATACCTATGTTTCGTAGACAGTACTTTTGAATAAATTTCAAAGCCTATGTCTGTACCATTCCGAAGAAAGTCGAGACTACCGATTCAATCCAAGCTAACATGGTTTCATTTTAATATTTTTATAAGAACTAATTGAAAAGAACATCATTCGAAGTCATCCAAATAGATTAAAAGTGTCCTTATAAAAAGGCAATCAACTAAGCGAATATCAACTAAGCAATGTAATTACTGTCCGCTATAATTGAAAAGGGATCGAGTTTTCCATTCAATGCTAAAACACATCCATTTAGTATTGGTATCTTTTTCATGCTATTGATGTGGAAATAGGGATTTCATCGGATTATAATTGGTATAAATGGATATTCACGGCATTTATTTCAGTTTATTAGAATTTTAGATAGAAATGTTGGAAGCCCTCAAATTCTACTCCGTTCTTTTTCTGATTTCTTATAAATGATTCACTGGATATAGTTGAGATCTCCTTTAGAATCGGTGGAATGATGGAGCGAAGTACTGATTAATCCCTGGAACGGGTCTAAGCTATTTAAAATTTATTTCAACGCAGACGTCTTGCAATGTGCTTTTATTTTTAAAGCTGTAGTTGAAACTGAGGTCATGTAATGTTATTAAAACAAAAAAAAAATTGTTGAAACGCCGTAACATATGTCATATTTTCACGGTATTGATTTTCATAATGGTACTGCAGTTCGAATGGAAATGTTACGTATACGACCGAGTGGCTTTAACGAGAATTCATTGATTTATGACTTTCGTATTTAAAAATAGTGCAAATATTCACATTCAAAAAGTACAGCTATAAGAAATCACCTACCCCAAAACTTTAACCCCACTTCCTAGGCAAACTGTTGAAGAGCTTAAACTGTGATTAAAAGCTGAAGAGCGAACATGTTTATCTTCCTAGCATTACTTACATACGAGCGAACTTTCATTACTTCGTCATCTTTGGAACGTCTCTTTGAATCAGTTGCACCGCAATTGCCAAGTACTTCCCTTCACTCCATGAACAATCAAATAAAAAACAAGTTTTTATTACATCAATATAAATATAAAATAAATATTCGTATTTATTAAAATTAAAAACATAATTTATGGCTTACAAAGTTGCTTTTGTAAAGACATGAAAATGCAATTGTATTCACAATTGTATTAAGAACACAAAAGAATTTTACACAGAGATTCAATAGTTGATATTGGGGGCTGTGGGGATAGGGTTTTACACTCACAATCGTGTATTGAGTACATTTAAAGCTGTCAATCAAATCTACACACTTAGTTTAAGTAATCATTTAAATGCCGTCTCGGCATTGCGGCACATAAAATGTGGCGCATGTGCACTCCCAAGTGGGTTTGGAGCGTTCCCAATCAGTTTGTTGTGCCCACTCTTTGGTGACGATATCGTATGTCTGAATATTTGATGAACAATTTATGGTCTCATCGGAGAGTAGACCCCCAACAAAGTAGATTTTAGTTTTCACTGCTGTTATGCCAGCATGGAAAGTTGGCACTGGATTTCTCGTCTCGAACTTCCAAGTATCTGTGTGCACATCGTACACATCGATGTCTCCAATTAGGATACGTATTTCAGTCTGATGATCTTCATACCATCCGCCACAGGCGTAAATCTTGTCGTCAATAGCAACTAGAATATGATCAGCTCGCGGCTTTGGCATGGATCGCCTTGATTGCCATCTGTCGTTGTAAGTGTCGTAACGCCAAAACGATGATAGTACCAAGTGACGATCAATTCCTCCTGCAAAAAATACAAATTATATGAGTTAATAAATTCAAAAGACCACAGCTTACCGGATATATACAAATATTGTCCCTGGCCGACCCCAGCATGTTGGCTTCGATTCTCACTAAGTGGCGCTATATAATCCCAAATATCGTCACTTGCGTTGTACCGCTCACAATTTGATGTTTGCCGTCCGTATGGCCAGTTATCATCAGTGCCGTCAAACAAGTCACTAATCCCGCCGACAGCGTATAAGAACTTTCCAACAGCATTCAGCGAAAATCGACATCTATCCAATTGAATTGGGGCAATTGTATCCCATTTGTTGGTGGCTGCGCTATATCGGAACCCGAATCCATGAATGTACTCCTTTAGGCAGACGTCATACGAACCACCCACAACAAACAGATCATTGCCCAACACAGCTATACCATAGTTACATTGCTCAATATGCGGAATTGCAGTCAACTTGTGCCATTTGCGCTCCTCGGGTATAGCGAAGCTAAGCTGGTTGTGTAGTCCGTTCATGTGAAAACCTCCAATCTTGACCAGAGCCAGCTCCATACCACGCGAATTAGTCAACACATTGGTTGTCACCGTGTCATAGGTGTTTCCGTATCCGTTCTTCTTCTTGAAAGCCTTCTTCTGTTGAAAACCCTCCATTCGCATTACATTGTAATACGGTGAGTGAACCGACTCGTCTACATAATCAAACCGTGGCCATACATGAAGATCCACCGTCTTGATTTGATTGAAGCGTATGTTCGCAAAAAGCCGCCTAGCTTCTGGCGGAGTCACCTTTTTTTTCACACAATACTCAGCTACAATCTGCAAAACCTTCACCTCTGTACAATCAACCGGAAAGTCGCTGCTTAGAATGTACTCCAGTTGACTGCAGCTGACGTTGTTCATTTCGGAAGTTTTCGAGAACTCCTCCAGGCGAGAGCAAATGAAACGGTATGTTTTATATTTTAATTTTTCCAATGAGTAGAGATCAGCTAGAACAGCTATATCGACACAGTTCTCCAAGTCGATTTGAGATTCCAAATAAGTAGAGCAAAGCAAGACGACGGCATTCATTTGGACATGCGTAGCAGCGGACAATATATCTTGGATGTTGCTGCGATCCAACTCCAATTTGGATGTGTAGGCGTATTCAACTAGAATTTGCATACCTCGAGCGGTTACACCGATCAATTTAATTTCAGACTGTCTGGCTTCCTTCATCGGATCGGTAAACATGGCAGCGAAATAATCACTGCAAGCGGCTAGAACTACGCGATGAGCCTGAAATTCAAATAATCAATATACATTAGAGTTAAAGGAATCGTAAACCAAGCCTGAACCGACACAGTTCACATAAATATCTCCCCCATACTATGACAGCGAAATATTAGGGTCGATCCAACAAACAAATTGACCAACAGCTATGCATCTGAAACTTTGAGCGTACATTCATTTGAAAAATGCAAGTAGTCTCTTGTGCAAACTTTACAAAGCTTTTCCTGTCATCAACTTTACAATGAAAATAAATTAATTGTTTAGCAGTTGTTATCGGTCGCGTTTCGCAATTATATTGAATGGAGATTACCATTCAGACCCACCACAACATCAATTCTTCAAATTAAGCTCATTTGTGAATAGTCTGCGAAATGTCCACTTCTTTCGACTATTATGAAAACGGATCATCAGGTGCAGGCCAATAGTGAAAGAAAAAGCGTGCGACTATTGCAAAGTTGCTTATTGTTAGGAAAACAGCGCGTGTAACACTTTATGTAATACATAGTTGCAAACAGCACTTACCGTAACATTAGGAGCGCTCATTATAATACACGTACTCTGAAAATATTAATAATGTATCAACAAATTAACTTACCTTCATGGATATACCTTCGACCAGCAAAGTTATATCCAATAGTTTATTTGCGTGCCTTAAATCATTTAGTCCCATCATAAGCGCGTTGCTGTGCGCCATTACCAGGGACTCGGACACATCCATCATGGTTCCCTTCTCTGCGCTCTCAGTCATATTCTGTGTTAATAGTGATTCAAGCTGGTTTGGATAAAATAAAAATGCAAATAATTTCTACTCACTTTGTCAATGAAAGATTAATTTCACGCAGAAACTGGGTCAGTTAAGATTAACAATTTGTGTCTCTACACTATAAAATCAAGATTGCCTTCCCTATTGCAATGGCCGTCTCTTTTACCTGCACTTATAGGCAAGCTCCAAAATGTGTAATGAATAAGAGCTCCAGATATCCAGTAACAAATTAAAAGAAAAAAAAATCAATTAATCACCTACCCAGACGTTTGCCTTTCGGTATTCCTATGAATCGTCAGATGTGCTGCAATAAAGAAAAAAAATTAAAATACTTAAAGCTAATGGCCTTTGCTATCAACTAAGATTGGACGAAGGTCGGGGAATACGTCTTATCAGCAACAAATTGTTTTTTTTTTTTTTTTAATTTCACACTCACTGAATAGGCAACACTCAAATCGTGTAAAATTTATTAACAATAATTGCAATTGATTGCTATTTCTTCGTGGGGTATCCCGTGCCAAATACTGTATGCGACTTTGTGTTACTATACTACTTTTGGTGATCAGTAGCGGCTGGCGGCGAGTATTGATTTTTGCGGCCGCCTGCGCTCTCATAACTTTGTTCACAGGCAACTTCACTGGAAAATTGATGCATGTACCACTCTACCAGGCACAGAAGGCATGACAGAGATACAGCATTAGCAATCAACAACACAGCATTGAGGCCTAATAAAAGTACTAAAAGCTTGTACCGAAAATTAATTGATGCTTAAGATTGCGGAAGTAAAAGAAGGTACATAAAATCCATTAATGATAAAATGGCTTTTATATTATTTATAACGTACAATGTAGTACAAGTACAAAGTGCGGAGTTTATACACAACAAAACAAATTAACAATTAAGCAAAGCAAGTTGCTCTCCTTGATGGTATGTAATTAATTTCGGTAGGTACCCTTTTGTGGTGCTTTTGTGCTTTAAGTCACCTGTCTGGTGATGATAGCGTTCAGTGAAGACATTTGTTTTGTGATAGAACCTCTTGATATCGGACCGAATTTTAATATGTTCAATATGATTTGTATATTTAGACAAAAAATAGAAATAATTTCGTGTATATAATCCGCAGTTGCCCAAAGAAATCATCATCGGTATAATTAACCGGACTGATCTCTTTGATTGTCAGTATACTTTTTTGGTATGAAGAATCTTGCACAACTGAGCTAGCCGTCGCAAATGTAATTTTGTTTGACACTACTGACATCCGATAAGTCAAACCTGCACAAAATAGCGAATCAGAGGAGTTTGCCGTAATACACACCTTCCTAATTTGTGTAAATCTGAGAAAAAAATTGAGATTTCTCAGAAGTACCTCAGATCAAAAAATTGTTTTTTTTTGCAAATCGAACATGAAAAGCAATATCAACCAAACAATATTTTTTTTTTTTTCAAAAAAATATATCTTTTTGCCAAATGAAATAAGGCAAATACGGTTAATCCGCAATGTACTTCTTGTACTTTGAATTGTATTTACAAATTCTTAAGCAATTTTTAAACAGAACTATTCCCAGCCATATAAAATCGGATTTTTTTTTATACAAACATTTTGACAGTAAATTACAAAGTCAGTAATTTATTTATTAATTTTTAAATATCTTAGAAAAAAAAAACACTAAATTCATAAACTATTTAGGGATTGTAATGGCTTATCATTTAACACCAATGTTGTTTATTACTTTATTACTATCGATACATAGCTAGTAGACTCAACTTACCTACCTATCGTATATCACTGTAGCGCTTGTCATTACTAAACGATAAGATTATTGCGCTGCCTTACCTTCACAAATGACATAATAATTTATTATTGTCAATTTACCAAATGTCAACCACTTCCCGGCATTGCAGTTTGCACTTTTAAAAATGCGCTTTTAAATTTTTGACATTATTTAAACGTTCACTAATAGTAATATATCCCACTGTTGTGAATTATTATTTTGTGTCTTATATATAAAAGTTTTTTTAAAGCCGCAATCATAAGCTATGGTGTCGCTGCAGAATCTTTCGACCTTGGCCTCTCCAGGCAATGTGCCTGTTTGTGAAAGAAGTGGACGCCTTTGTACGGTGCCCCAATTTGAAGTTAAAGGCAATTCCTATGTGGTAAGCTTTCACAATACGTACATACTTAAAGTAATTCGCAGCAATGCTTAACCATTCCAGCTGGAATACTATCCAGAAATTAATATAAACTGTGAGATATTCAGCGCGGCTTCGGTAAAACCAGTCGATTCTTACCGTACGGTTATGGTGCCTGTAAATGAGCGTGTCATTAAACGTATAACAAGAACCTTCTTTGAGAGTGGTTTCGTGGAGGCACTTAATGAAGCTCGAGACCCCGTCACAGCTGTATCTTGTCCGATTGTATGTTCTGCAGCAGAGTGCACATTTCGAGCTTTGGATTTCTTTAGGAAGGTTAAAGTGATGGTATTTCCACATCTAAAGGAGCAAGGAATCGCTAGCATCGCCAAGTATTCAGAAACAAGGTAGTAAGATTTCTAAAATGTCTGGTATATTACAAACATTACAATTTAATTATCATTAACAAATGCCAATGTAAATCCCTGTTCTTCCAGAGACTGGATTAGGAGTAGCATACGATACATAGTCTGGCACCCGAATTGCTTTAAAATTGCAGTTGCTGGTTCTGATGATGTTATCCGCATTTATACAGACGAACCAGCTGCTGTTCCTGTACTCAAGGTAGATATACATTTTTGCAACTTTCGCTTTAGAACCTATATAATGTTTCTTGTTTCAGAATCCCCTACAGAAAGGAATCACTTCAATGGCATGGCGACCATACAGCGCTGCTGAATTGGCGGTTGGTTGCCAAAAAGGCCTCTGTCTATGGACCATGGACAATAATCTGCACATCACTAGGTCCTCATCGCAAGCAGTCATCTTAAAACAGTAATGCTACCATAACTCGTTGCTGCAGCTGAAAATATATGTCTCCCGTCGTTTTCTTTTCAGTCCGAATCACAGTCCCATCACTTCAGTTCAATGGAACTCGGACGGCACGCTCCTGGCCACGTCGAGCATTGGTGACACCGATGTTGTCATCTGGAATATTGACAAATCCAACAGCAGCACACTGAAACGCGTTGGACCACCGTGTTCCATTCTAAAATGGTCACCAGATGGGTCATGTCTCTTTTCGGCTACAGTCGCAAATGTGTTTCGCGTTTGGTCAGCCGATAAGCACTGGGTGCCT
The DNA here is from genome assembly GCA_916610125.1 of Cheilosia vulpina. Lineage (NCBI taxonomy): Eukaryota > Metazoa > Arthropoda > Insecta > Diptera > Syrphidae > Cheilosia > Cheilosia vulpina. Next base: position 58,018,594 of record OU744277.1, read on the forward strand.
GAACGATGGACTACTGTCGGTGGAAATGTTCAATCGGCTTGTTGGTCACCATGTAGCACTTTTCTCGTGTTTGTCACTTCTGAGGATCCCATTCTCTATCGACTGCAGTTCTTCGAGGAACAACTATTCGCGAGTAAGTAGACGAACTTTTGTAGCACGCATTTGGCTAACATTTGCTAAGGACCGCTATCTGATTTGAGGTTATCTTAGCATCTGAGTGCCTAGAGAAAGAATTGTGAGAGGCAAGCTACAGGTGAGACATTCCACGAGCTCAGGAATGTCTTGTATAATGCTGCCGACATTTTTTGCATTTCGGACGACCGATATCTCCATTATGAATATAGTGGGCGATCGCAAATTCTAAATTTCGTCTTTTTGCAGCTTCAACTCTGCCCAAGCAAGCACTTCCAATTGCCGATTTGACTAAATTCACCATCGGACATCGCGACGTCGGTGGCCAACCACAATCCCTCGCCTGGGATCCTAACGGTCACTTCCTTGCCATCACATTTAAGGACAGTCCCTGTATTGCAATATTCTCGACTTGTATAGTAAAACATAATCTAAGCATCTCTCCATCGTGCTTTCTCACCGGAATCGGTACCGAATATCCCTCGTTCATTTGTTTCCAAAGCAAAAACCGTAAAAACTCAGACAGTGTATTGACAATTGGCTGGTCAAGTGGAAGGATCCAGTATTTCCCGTTTGTGAACATGTAGAATCAGTTTCCTCTTTAAAATTACTTGTATTTATCACTTTGTATACATAAATAGTTTACATATTAAATTTCCAAGATAAAATATCTAATATTCATAATAAAATAGTTCAAAAGAAACGTGTGAGTGAATATGTGTAATTCTTTCGAGAGCCAAACACAGCTGAGTGTATAATAATATTAAACTCACTACTTGTTCTCTAGACATTAGTCATAAAAAAAATCGTTACAAACACGTTAAGGGTAAATACTTTACAATCACATCAAGAGCTAATGGTGTCTTCCTGACTGAATGATCATTGGTGTAGGATACATAAGAAAAATGAAAGAAACGCGTTCAGATTTCTCCGTAAAAGTATCCGAGGGCTGTGGCTGCTTTAACTCGAACCGCTTGACTTTCATCCTTCAGCAAAGTGGCAATTTTATTGCCAACAGATTCGGTGTGTTGGGTCTTTTCGGTCAGGAAATTGTGTAATATTCCTAAAATGATAAAAGGGATAGTTTAAACGTAACACCAGACATTGCCAGTATTGAGTTTTTACCGATAATGATCGCTGCATTGCCTCGAACTTCAATCCATTGACTGCGCAACTTTGGTATACAAGAGTCGATGAAATCTTGAATGGAGTCGGGCAGGTCTGCGGCCTAATAGAACAAAGTCATCGAATATTAGGAGCAGAGAACTGGGATCTGTATACTTACTATAACTTTGACGAAATCGACAATGAAGATGCTGTAATTTAACTGACCGTGATCCAGTAAATGCCTTTGAGCCATCTCGTTCACATTGGGGGCATTGAGAAGGGCACAGACCTTCCGCAGAGTCACTTTGCATGCCTGGAAGAAGGTAGCGAATGTTACAAGTTTATAAAAAAAAATAATTTTTAAGCTTCAATTCAACAACAACAATACATTTCCCATCACTTGATACATAAATCGAAAGTCGAACGCCAAGGTTCTGCGTTGGGCACCAAGTTGATTTCATTTGAAACCGTGTTTTATATCACTAAATTAATGTGAAGAACAATTCTTACCCTTATTACAGTTGGCTCAGTTTCGCTTAAATGCAGAATAAGTGGAAACAAGTTCGCAAAGAGTTGTTCTCTTAATGCTTCCGATGAACAATTTGGTGTCATACTGCCGTCGCTGTTGCCCATCTTTGATTCGCACAAATCGCCAAACAGAATAATTGCTGCTTCACGAATTTCAATTGAATAACTCCCAAAGAACGGTCGAATGCGAATGGCCAACGATACGTGGAATGACTCGACGCGATCGCTTGGCAGCATTTGAAGGATTCTTGAAAGGCCCCGTTTGCTTTCCAGAGGGATGTTAATAAGGCAATCGCTAAAAATGAATATAAACAATTGTATTTGATTCGCAAATGAAAAAAAAAAAAAAACTCCCACCTATTTGTATCATCTATTCCTTTCAGTAGGGCCGTGATCGCAGTGTCCGTGTAATTGTCGATGTCATCTTCAGTAAGATATCCCACATAGCCGAGTCCCTGTATACTCAAACCTCGCACAGCTGGGTTTGGGTCGCTAAGCGCCGAACTGAGATGAATCATTATAGTTGATGAGATTTCACCGCAGGGACGCAATGGTACCAGTCTTGAGTAGATGCCAATAGCGGCTACACGTTGCCCATCGTAGGGGCTCGAAACATACTTACTGAGCGACGTTACAATTTGTTTCATAGCATTCGAACTGACCGTGAACTGATTGACAATACCGATTGCCATCGGAGTTAAAAGTTCTATGAAGTTCTTTAGATCAGAGCTGGTTGATAGGTTGTTGCAAACAGTGAGTACGGTGGAGATTTGTTCCATTTCTAGGTTCGCCAAAAACGCTTGGAAGGTCTCCAATACGATTTGACAGGGGTTCAGTTTCACGGATTCCTTGTTGGGTATGAATCCAAACTTATGTTTACCCGCCGGAAGCCCCGGGGTTTTTCCTGATGTCGGTGACACTTTTGTCATCAACATGGGTGGTGCCAAGTTGGTGTACGTTGCCAGCGAGGTGAGCAGCATTGTGAAGAGTTCGGCGAATTTCTCCTTTATTTGCTGCAATTAATATGATTAGTCATGTTTGAACAGTCAGAGATTATATAATCGCTTAAAACATGGACCCAATTGATTGATCATTTGGATTTACATCACTTTGCAATCAGTGCTACAAATGTGCTGCCTTAACTAAAGTACTTACGGGATTGATTTCCTTACACGGAAACATTTCGCGCATTGCGCAGAAGATTGCAAAGGGCTGAACGCTGGCAATTTTCTGTCGATCGCCTGTGGCCTCGTTCGGTTCATACAAGCAGGAAGATGAAAGAATTGTCAGAAAATTGTCCAAAATGTGTCCCGTTAGTTCCGAGTCAATGCAGATAATGTGCCAGTACTCCACAACGTTGCTTTAGAATAAAATACAAAGCAGAGCAGCAGAAAATTTAATAATAAACAAAAAAAGGTAACCTCAAACTTACACTTCAAAAGGCAGTGGCTGTGAGAGCATTTCCGAGCATACCAACTTTGGATGGTGTTTAGTTAGGGCGGCGATCGCTTTAAGCACGCCTGACTTTGCTCTTGCGATGTCGCAGTCATTGATGGCCGTCAAGCTGTCTTTGACAAGATCAGGAATGGCATGAAACAATTCGGAGCCCTTTTGTTGGATGAAAAACTTCAATACAACCGATGCGCCAATTGCCGAGCTCTGCTCAGTGTCCTTCAGACAGTTAAGAAGAGTTTTACTGCAATAAACTAAATTTCAAAAACAGTCCCCTGGTAGAACCTATGACGCCGTCACTCACCAAAATTGTAAATATTGAAAATTTGACATCCGCAGGGAGATGATTTTTGCGATATTTCCCGCCAAGTGATAGATTTTCTTTGGATCGTCTGTGATAATGTTCTCCTTGACCATTTCGATTTCCTTTACCCAATCCACGGTGCTATCGGCTATTGTCAGTGTTTCGTAAATGCACGATATTTCCAGAGTCTTTTGCAAAATCTCCACAGACACCTGACGCACTGTGGCATTCGAGTCGATGCACCTCGGCACAATCTTTCCCAACATCGAGCCAGTCTGATTGAATTTCGATGGCGCCTCACCCCCGATGCGCATCGACTTGATATACACTTCCAGGGAATTATTCAGCACGTGGCTGGCACAAATGCGCACCTCACTATTCGCATCCCTGGTCCAGCATTCGAGGATCGAAATGATCAAGTCCAATGTCGCTGGTGATGGATCATTTTCAATGATTACCTTTACGAGCGAGTTTAATTCGGGTAGCGACTCATTTAAGTGTTTTGCCAGATAACTGTTCTTGTCGTCCTCATCGGCCGACTCGAATTTCGTGCGCAAAAATCGAGCGCACGTGAAGAAGTTCTTGCACGCGATTTCGAATATCACGCCTCCGTCAAATTCTCCCCCATTCTCTGAGTCCACGCGGACAAAGCTAGTGCCAAGCTTAAGAATTGTCGGCAGCAGTGGTAGTTCGTCGAAGGGCGCCTCGATGTGTATACCGAATACAGCGTCCATCATTGGTTTGCGGAACTTTAGCGGATTTGTGTACTCCTCCTTGCATCGCAGAATCTGACTACAAATGCAGAGCAGCGTTCGCAGAGCCACCTTCATCATTGTGTGATCTTTAGTCTCAGTAAGTTGCTGGATGATAAAGGACAGAATTGTGTCGTCAATCTGAGTGTTTCCGACTTCATCGTCGTCCATCATGTGGCCGTAGGACTTCACCACCAGTAGATTCGTCTTGTACATTTCGATTTCCTTGTGTGTGTCTTTTATGAAGTGCAGGTTACTGAAGAAACCCGACGAATGCTTTCGGGCGCCCAAGTTAGCCAGTTCGGAGAGCTTTTTAACAACCAACGCCGAGTGGACTCTGGACGTATATCCTAGTGCCCGAGCTGCACTGCCTATCTTCTTTTCGTAGTCTGCGTGCGACACGTGCTTGTCCAGTTTCTCTTGCTTCGCGGAGCCAATAATGAGATCTATCTTCGAAAAAATAGTTTGCTGTTCAACTATGTGGCACAACGTGAGTCCGATGGCTTTTAACATCATACCACGCTCGTCGCTGAGTTGAGAAATATGAAACTCATGACTCGGCACTTGGATTGGGTACATAAGCATCTGATCAGACATCTTGTTGACCAAACGCTCAGCAAAGTTCTCATCGTTGTGTTGCAGAAATTTCACAGTCTCACTGATGAACTGCGTGAGAAAGATGTAGAACGTCTTCTGTACGCCAATGTACAACAAAAGCTCAGGGATTTTCTTCTCCCACAAGCTGGCCAATTCAGGATTCAGATGCGGATAGTAGAACTTTAGAAATGAAAGAACATTGGAGATGCGCTTGATGTCAGCGTAGTTCCCCAACAAGGCTAAACTTCTTGCAAACACTGTTTCAGCGCTGGGAACTGTGATTTTTGACTTTGTATTGCCACCAGCTTCATCATCTGGCTCAGGATTGACTTCGAACTCGATATTCGGATTTTTACCAAACAGACTAGCCATACACTTGGTGATGTTCGAACAGATATCGGTGTAGTCCAGCAGAACGTAGTAGTTCAACAGTTCGCGCTTTAGCAACTCATCCATTGTGCCCACAGTAGAGGACAGCATAAAAAGGGAGTTCTCACATGATTGCACGAAATCTTGGTGTTCCTCGGAGGAACCGTGTTCGGTGTTGATCTTGCTGTATCTGCAACAGTGTCGCACAATATACCAAACAAATTCCTTCTCCTTGATGAAGGATTTCTGTGCCAACGCCACAATTGCCTTGAGCAAAGTCATTTTCATTTTTATTGACTTCTCGATAAGAATCATCTGCTTTAGGACATCCATGAAACCAGGAATTTTACCCTCAATATTCTCGGTCGATGTGTTCGTCAAGTGAGTGAGTATGAGCAGAGACTTGATTCGTTCGCGTTCACTATTGTTTCGCAGATGAATGAGCAGCATGTCCATAATTTTAGCGGCATAGACACTGGACAGTAGATGAAGACATCGCAGCACTTCGTAGTGTCCTTTAACCGTCTGGGGCTTCTCATAATCCGGATACACGCAGACCAAGTCGAAAAGACTCGTCACTAGGGCGTCAGCGATTGGATCGAGAATATTCGGTTGGAGTTTGATATTCGTTCGCAGAACAGACGACAAAAACTGTGTTACAGAGTTTCTTTCAATAGATCTGCGATAGAGATTTAGAATGCTCGGGATCAAACGCTGCGATTGATCTTGGATTTTTTCCTTCGGCAAAAGGGGATACATGCTGGAAAGCGCTTGCAGGATCTCGACGCAAATTTTCGGCTCACGAGAGTGTAGCCATTGATTGAAGAGCACATCATAGGCGACTGAGATTTCAGTGGAGCAAGAGACATCGGCCAATTCAGAATCAGACTCAGATTCGGGATCCGCCTTGTCGGTTCTTTGTTCAAGCAGGGCTTCACTAAAGCGACCAATTGCTGCAAAGAAAAAAATCGATATTATTTTGCATTTGGGGGAGTGTTGTGAATTGAATTACCAAATGCATGTGCCTGTTTGACGTGGTCCTGCTTGATGCCGCCCATGTTGGGAAGGATTGTCGAGAGAATGCTCTTTATGAATGGAGTCGTACCGGAGACGTTTGCCGTTGCGAGGGTGCCCATACATTGCATTACCATGAAATGAGCTACGGCTCCTTCTTTTGAGTTGGCGAGCAACGCTTCCATCACCTGCAAAAGTTGACATTTTTGTACATTACACATTACATAAACCCGTAAGTTGTTCCTATCTTTTTGGACTTCTTAATCATATTTACAACTGCATGAACTAATGTACCTACTACATGGAGCAGTTCTGATTTGTAATAAGCACATCAAAGGAATAGAGGACTTGCCAGAGTCTGGCTTGTCTCAGGTCTTACAGAGCGTGCTAAACACGATGAAGCACAGGCAAAGAATGCTTGAATGCCAAGCAAATCAATCAGAATGTGTTTTTTTTTAACCTCATCCTTTTTCACTATGCATCCTTTAAAATAAAATAAAAACATACAATTTACTATATATCTTACCAATTTACAGTCTTCTCTCCCAATGGCAACCAAAATTGCCAACGCATGTGATTGAATCGACGGCACGCTCTCATTAGATCTTGTAAGTTCATCGACCGCCAGTGAAATAATCGCTTGATACGTCTCTGTTTTGACTGCCACATTTGAACTCACAACCGTTTCCAGCACTCTATATCGGGTGACGTTATATTTTTCATTTTGAAAGTTTCGCTGTCGTTAAATATTTACCTCAACAATATGGCAATTGACTGGTCGCTCAATTTTGTATGCTTAGATCTGTAATCTGCCACAATGGCTGTAGATTTATCTGGATTCTTTTCAAGTACTTTGACCAATGAGTTCTGCACAGACAAACGAACTGTTTCATCTTTGTCGGATAGGCAATCCAAGAGGCTGGTTAGAACGCCTGAAATTTCAAGAAATAGAAACATAAAATCGTGAGTGTATTTAAAAGTTATCTTACGAAAAAAACATGCCGCAGACTTTCTTTCTTAATGAACACGGATGTAATTTGATACATTAAAGTGTGTCAGGCAGGCAGTGTGCTAGTACAAAATAAATAAACACAACCCAGAAGCCATAACAGTGAGTTAATCGCGTGTATTTAGATTCCACTGCAAGTTAAGAATATAATACCTGATTGCAAAGAAGTTAAACTTTGCTTCATTCGTTATAATATCAAAGAGTAATCTGCGAAATCGTTTTTAAAAGCGATTAGTTTAACACCGAAGGGTCAACATAGTAGAGTAACAACGCGGCTTTAGTATCGCGCATAATTGAAAGGGGACTCAGGTCCAGAAAATAGCGCTTGCAGGCGTAGTAAGTGAGTATAATTCAAGCGCGGAATAGTTTGCTATATGACTTAGGCGTGGTTCGTCTTAAAAAAATTGTAGATAGACTCTAAGCCGGAGATTACATATAACTATTGCACCAAGTTGATCTCTTTAAGATTTTTTTTTGATAAGGCTAGCTAGTGTCCCTCTTATCAACAGATATAATAATTGTTAGTAGGTATACCGCAAACAATGTATTATCTACTAACAGTCAAAAGTGCGACAGGTTTAATTTCGTCACACTTGTTTTGTTTTTGTAAAATAAACAAGAATAAGAAGAGGTGTTTACATTCACAGAATATGAGAGCGCTTGAATTTTTTTTAGGTTAGCTTAAAATAATTCTGTTAATTTGGTTACAAGACAAATCTATTATGCAAAATTAGAAATTGAAATGTCTTATATTCTATGGCACCAGTAACACGTCGGCTTTAGTTGACCTTGAACCTAACAGAGCTGATGTGTATGTTTTCTATTCGGCAATTTCACCACAAATGAGCACGTGCTTGCTACAGATCTACATGCCTACGTCTCTGTTTAATTTTTGCGTTTTATCTTCAGCCGTATGAAGGCTGTGTGTTATGCTGAGTGATAAAAAATATTAAAATTTCCATACAAATTGCCATTTTATGCGATGCGGATTAGGTACTCAAGAAGAGATCTGAGTTTCTTGTTTCTCACCACAATCAACATCTGTCAGAGAAATATTGCTTCTTTTATTTTTAAGTTTGAGTATAATTTGTTGACTGACTGCATTACTGAGGATCATTGCTGCCATCATGCAAGCCGAAATTTGTTAAAATTCAGTTCGACTTAAAAAAGTAGGTACCTACATCGGATACCTAGTATATCTCGTTACTGCAACATGTTTGAAATATGATCAATCCAGAAATTAATATGACTACAATCACGGTTCTTCAATTATTTTGTGGTACAAACACACTGCCAGCATAAATGAAGAACGTCTATACTTATGAATGAATTTTGTTCGTCTCTACAGAGGAGACATTTCTTACGTGTCTGAGGCCTTTATTTATCGAACACATAGCGCGTATACCGTACCCATGAATACAAAATAATCTATTAATTATAGGTACACAATATCAAAAAAATGTTTCCCCAAAAAGTTGCTTACCAAGAAAGATAACCGTTAGATATTCTAATGTCTCACTTGGCTTGTCATGTTAACCATTGTGCATATTCATAAGTTTATTGATTCATGAGCAAGAATATAGAAATTTATAATCAAGAGAATGAAAATCACTACACTACACTACACAATGTAGTGCCACAACAGTGAGTCATATTGATCTGAATTGGCTTCGACCAACTTGCATGTAAAGATAAGAAGACATGAATATCTACTAAAATCCCCCTTCTGAGCTCGTACTACACCCCATTCCAAACTGAACGATAACAAAAAGGAGCAATTTTACTGTGCAACAGAGTCAAACGCAAATATAGGTACATATTACTTCTGCTCCAAATATCACTGCGAAACTGTGTCGAGGGTATGAGTTCGTAAGCAGCGAACAGCAACAGGTTCTTAAGCCATCCGTAAAATGGCAAAAAAGAGAGTACGCAATTAATATCCAGTGACGTTAAAATTACTTTTTTTCTGTATTATTAGAATACACAGATAGTAGAACGTAATCGAGTGGTATTTATCTATTTTGGGATTCCAAAGCAGATGGATGGTTCATTTGGCATTGAAGTTAAAATTTTGTTTTTTTCCTTAGAGTCCCACCCACTAATATTAATTAGATTATGTACAAACATCCATGGATAGTTATTTTATTTCTATAATTAACAAGACTGCACATCCTTAAGTGCAAGCAGAGGTGAACAACCAGACAATTGGTGTTTTTTTTTTTTGTGTTTGCATATTCACAGATAGCCCTTTACCTTCCAAAATTGAAGCTTTATCAGCAGTTGCACTTGGTGCTTCCATGTTTTGTGAATTTTGCTGCCCCGTATTTTTTTATTGAACTTGGTCGTTATCTTTGATGGCGAAATTATTTGCACTGTAAATTTATCTTCTTCACATTTACTTTGCGTATTTAGCACTCGATTTTGTTATCCGCAGTTTTACTTTTTTTCTCCACTTATCAGCCGTAGTTTTCTTTTTTAAATGAACAAGGGATGAGGTAACGAGTAGATGCAGAGAAAACGCATTAGTCGAATCCTTTCGGTTAACCCCCGCTTATATTCGCTTTTCAATTAGAAGAGTAAACTATAACTGATTTCACAAGCAATATTTCAGTTTCCATTTGTCTGATTGGAAATAATTGGTTCTTTGTTTAAGATTTTCCGCAAAGTTTGAACCGACCGATTAATTACAAAACACGTATGATACAAATACAAAAATATTGCGTTGTCAAATTCATCAGCTGTCAGATTGTGCAAGTGGAGTGAGTGGTGACATCTGGAAGTCAGGAATAGTTCTATATGAATGCTTGTGGGCCGGCTACATGTTCTTTTTAAATGTTGTACGTAGGTACTTATGTCGTTTTCAATTGGGACAGAAGAGCACTTTTTTCAGAGTCAAAGCAATTTTGTGAATTTCGATTTCTGAGCGAGATTTACACCTACTTACACTGTATAGTGTGTTATTACTTCGTTTTTAGACTAGAAGTCAGTCATTTAGAGGAAAATTTATATTTGGCCACTGAAAGGTATATCAACATAAATTGAATAGATTTTATAAACACAAATTACAATTTAAGAACAGCTGACTTTTTAAAGTAGTAAGAAATATTTCGTTTTATATTCTGGACGCGAATATAGGTATATAAGTACCTATATAGATTAGAATCTGTTGAAAACTTTATCTTGCCTCTGGCAGATATCAAAATTTGCAAGATTTGTAATTCCAGCGGAGAAAAACTGCATTATTTAAGAACACCTCAGCTAACTTGGTGTGCCTACTTGAAAGACAGAAATATATAGGAACTGAAAACAGCGTCTAAACTTAAGTCGAAAAGAGCTACTCAGTTAAGCAGAGTATAGACAGCACAGATTGTGTAATTTTATTTATTAAACGTTGGGTTAATTGAAATCCTTAATAATATCCAAAACAACGGTGCAACTTATTTAATGTATTTCTCCATGAATTTCTTGTGAAATTCCGATCGCAGCGAGTCATTGATAAAATGCGACTTCTTCTCTGGTTCAGTGCGTGCACAATTCTTAAACACAACATCGTCATCCCATCGTCGTTTGACCTTGTAAGCAAATAAAATTTGTTAATACAAAGTGTTATCAGAAAAACGCTTTACAATACCTTTAAATCGCCACCCTTACTTCCAGGTGCGTAGTTGATTAGTGGATTGCCAGACAAAATATTCTCCATTCGGATGCGCTCGTCTTCCTGTTTTTTTTCTTGTTCTTTTCGTGCATTCTCCTGCAAGCGTTCCTCTTTGATTTTATTCAATTCAGCCAATAGAGTTGCAGTATCATCTTCTGAATCAGAATCTTCGTCTGAGCTTTCATTGTCCACGGGATCGTCAGCGTCTAAGTTGGCAGGAGCGGCCTATAATGAGCAGAAGTAAAAACAATACAAAATTACATTTTAAATTAACTTACATTATCCAACTTCGCGCGTTTGCTGCTGCTTGCGTTATTGGCTTCAATGGCCTTGCGAACAATGGGAGGAAGATTCTTCGATGGCCGTGCTTCCCGTTCGCGTTCTTCCAGTTCCTTGCGGAAATCCCGGTTGCGTAGTTCTTCGGCAGTTCCTTGTCCTGTTTCTCTGTAAGATATTTGTTATGGGATTTGAAGCAATTGCAAAGAAATATCATTCAAATACCTATATTTGAGTTTTGTGTGGCCAGGCAAATCTCTGCTCGAGTATTGCTTGCTGAGGGCACTTAAATCTTTCTCGCCGCGTCCTGTGCCACCACGGGCGGGATCAAAGGTTGGCCTAGCAGCAGTAGTCATTATTTATATTATTTTAAGTATTTATTAATATGGATTCTTAGAATATTAAATTAATTTGCAAAACAAAAACGTTTCTCTTGAAAATGTTGACAAATGGTTCTTTTATTACTCTGTACTTCGCAGTAGTGACAGTTCTTGGGAGGTGTTCGGAAAATCTCAGTCATTAATTCTCAATGAGTGCATTCAGTAAAAATGATTTCTTTGTAAGGCTATGTGTCATATATTAAATCCCAAATTAATGCTGTTTTCGGCAGAGATGAATGAATGAAAGTCGTACGTCTATCCCTCCAAAACCCATTTGTTTACATTGTTGTTTTTGTAATTTCAACCCCCGTCTGTGAATACGTGTGAGCTACAAAAAAGCATGTTGCTAATGGCCGGCCAACATTCCTTTTGCTTTTATAGGCAACGCGCTGTTCAATTGTTTTGTGTTTGGTGTTTAACTTTTAGTTTTTGTTAAGGCTTCGATTTAAATAAAAAAAATAGTGAAATACACATTTTGGAATAGCGAATTCTTGCATTAAAGTCCAATTCATGAACTCACATATACTAGAAAAGAAATGAGCATAAGTTTGTGACTTCATGAATTTTTCGGGAAAACAGCTTGTAGGCAGCCGCCTTTCCACTGGAAAGCTATGTATTGAGTTGGCCGCAAAAAATATGTTTTTTTAATTGCACTGGAAATCCATTTTAACTGATTTTTAAACATTTATAATATCTCATTTCTAAATAATTTAATAAAAAAAATCGTTTCCATACTCGAAAAATGAATAATTCATTTAAAAGCAATCTTTCTAACGATAAACAATGTTTGACATTTCGGTCTGCTTTAAATAATGATATTGGTGTAGTTGTTGAGAAAATAAGGCATATTTTATACACAACTCAAGCCCTGAGAAAAATATTAAAAGTTTATATTAAATAGTGATATACAATATTTATTTACCGTCTTTTTAAACTCATATTCTAATTTCGAGTATACAGCGGGTTGGTTGATCGTTACTTTGAATATTTCCGCTATTTTTAAAGAGAACGTGCATAGACTGTGCGCGATACTAATAATAATCATATATACTGTCAAGGTGATCAATTCCTGATCTGTGAAGCTAGATGTTACGCACTCACAATGGCGAAATTTTCCATATAAAAATGCCCATAGTGACCTACAAATTATTTATTATTAGTAAAGTTCTGTTTTATTTTCGTTGTTATTAAAATATATTGAGCGGGTATTTATTTTTTAAATTTTAGAAAATATCCACCCAAGAATAGGAACTTTTAAGGATCTTAAATGATTGAATTAAAATGGGAAACAATTATGTACATACAAATGCATACATCAACACAGGCAAATAAATGTACGTTTTGTACATATCACACACAACTCATTCATGATTACATTATTGTTTACAGTAAGATCTCTTTTCCTATTTTGATCCTAATACCATTTAAACTTAAATAACCCTCATTCACTCCACAATCCACAAATAATATAATATTTATGTAAATGCATGAAGCAATTCGAGAATGCGGCAACAAATAAAAAAGGAATGCATTCGCTCTTGTTTCCAATTTTCTCATCATAATTGACTTCTGACGAAGGAGCTGATCACAACGTATTAACCTGACGTCCATTAGCATGTCGAAGTTCGCAGCACACGTAGGGCACGTAGCTATAATGATGATTGCGTCTTATACGGATTTCTTTCGATTCGTCTTTGAATGGGCCATACAACACACAGTTGCCCATTGTATGTATGCGAAATTGAAAGGAATTAACCAGATCCACAGCAGGCACCTTTTAAACCTCGAAGATCATTCAAAACAAAACTTCTGGATCAGCACCGTGAGCAGTAAGAAAAAAAGCATAGCTACCGAGATTTTCTTGCGGTTTCACACTTTAAGCCAAATGCAAATCTGCTCCCGTTGTTGATGCGATGAAATCTTTTATAGTCCCATCTTCACTGAAACTGATCCAGACATTAAGGGCAGTAAACTGAAAATATGTCAGGTTAGAGGTTAAATATGTTAATTCCATATTATTCTGTATAAGCTACCTTACGTGCTTAGAAGTTAGTCAATTAAAATTACGCTTTTCTTTTTAGCGTGTAGCCTCTTCCTCTTCTCACACCTAAAAACAGGCGGTTAAATCCAATCAAAAGTCATGGACAGTCAATCATGGCTGACAAGGCCAATTGTCCACATCCGGCCAGTGTTGTATTGGACCTGTACAGCGTGGATGCACAAATAATCAATCTGCATGATGCAAGTCAATGATCGATGATTCGATTCGATAAATGATTTGCGTTAGAGAAAAGAGAAATAATTGAAATCGTTTCCGTTTTTTTTTGTTAAGTTTTTGGTGTGAGAAGATGATTGTTTTATGGAACGATTTAAAGCTACTGCCGGACTTACTTTAAGACATTTATTACATCTTTGATCTATATGTAGACATAAGGATATGTTGTGAAACTTGCACTGGAATCTAAATGTTAAAATTAGTGACATTAGATATAAAAAAATCTGTGCAACTGTCCTATTGACACATTTATTCCGTTCGCTACATCAAAAAGGCCACTGATATGTACTAACACAACTTTTTGTTTTCGATTTTTTCTCATGTCATTGCGACGAATATTCTCCATACAATTTGAAATTTTTACATTTCAGTTTTTTTCGTGGGTGGGTTCAGTAATAGAGTGATAGGGTTTTCCTTCGTGTATAATGTAAATGCGCTTTATGCTACTTTAGCAGTAAAATTAATTTGTGGTTTTCAATGGGATACGGTCGGACAGAAAGGCAATTCATTTTATTGTTCTGCAATAGTATCAATAACAATTTAGTGTCCTGTACTGTTCAGTGTACAGTCAATCAATTCAATATCCAACTCACTATTTTCAATCATAATTAGGGCTCATGCAACGGGAAAGTAGTAAGACATTTCTATAACTATACGCATATAGCCCCATTCCCTGAAAGGCAAATGGCTTAGAATTCTGAATTTATTAGACACTAAATGTCGATAACTCCCATATGCTGTCCACTCGGGTGAGCATGTTCTTGCTACTGTTTACTATTTGACCCATTTGGGTGGGCCATCTGCCTCCCATCAGGAATACAAAAAAAAATGCATATTCTTCGCAAATGTAAAGTACCTATGTCGTAAATGTCAAAGGCTTTGGAAGTTATTACGCCTTTGGATGACTTTCATTGCCATTCGTGTATTTATGGTAAATTGTCCACCAGTTGCTTTGTCTACTTGCCAACATATCCCCTTTCCTCATGAAGAAGGAGCAACCATCCGTTTAAAATAGACTTGCAACACGAGTAGTATAATCCCATTGTAAGTATAGGCGTCACAATGTTTTGCAAATGCAGTGCGCTTTTGTAAACTGATCGCTGGCGCATTCGAACTTAATTGAGCCTTTAAAAGTACACTTAAAGTTATTTAGTTGAGGGTGGCTCTGACTATGTGGCAGCTACATACAATTGACACTAAATATGTCAGCGGGTGTGCAGCGTGTAAATATGCCAGAAGCATGCGACGTCCCATTGCCATATATTTAATAAAATTGTCAGCACAGCGGAACCCGCTGGCCGTTGGTCCTCGGCTCTATTATCCTGTCGTTAAATGACTCCTGCAACAACATTGCGAATCAGTCGAGCTGTTGCAGCAGCATAAAAGCAGTTGCTATATAAAGTCGACTATGGCAAGGGGTTAAAGGGTTTTGTCGGTGGTGGAGACGGTGTCAGCTCTTCGGTTGAGTAGCTAACTACAGTTACGATACTGTATTGTGAGGATACCCTACAGTAGCTTTATTATCTGCATATAAAATTTAAATATATTTTGTTAATGCGTCCACCACCATTTTGCATGTTTTTGTTTTTCCGGTTGGCCAGACTGGTGTAGCGTTGCCTGATGGCGGGTGTGTATGTCGGAAAGCCCATTACATATGTTTCGTGGGCATTGTTTCGTGGTCAGCCGACGTTACATGATAACTATTTGCCACCTCTCGAGGTTGCACTGGATAGTTTGAGCATATAAATTGAAGTGGCTGTGTGCACAAGAGTTGTGTATAGCATTGGGGAATGGGCAACTTTTCGGGTGGCAATTTGTGGTGGACTGTAACATTTTTTAAGATTAACTGGTTCAGGGAAGACAAATTGTATTGTGATGGTGATATTTACAATTTTCTTAAAATTTATCCTTTAAAGTGGGAAAGTGAGAGCTTTATTAGGATATCTCCAGGCAAATTCTGTTCGAAATAACAGTCGAATTTTTCGTTAGGTAATTTTTGTCGAGTATAGCAATTTATAAATCAACATTGAAATAAAAGCTCTTTCAACTGCCACCTCTGCCTGCTTCCACAACGACCATTAATGTGCCATCGGTTTATTTAACGAAACATCTAGTACATTCTGGAGTTGGTTCGGGAATGAGCTGCTTTCTGTCACAATAATATTATCAGTGATAATCAATTCATATGATGAGCATTGATTGCTTGGCTTTGACCCTCCCCCGTATGCCATAATTGAGCAAATTGTGAATTGCAGATAAGGCAGTGCGCGAAAAATGTATTTTGCAGGTTAAGTGCAATGAATTCACAATGTTAAATTTTCCACAGAAAATTATGAACCGGAAATGTGATTTACAAAATATTTTACGTCAAGTTTAAAAATGACAAATATAGTTAGGCCCATTGAGTTTACGCTATTTGTTTTTGTAAAAATACTGCCGTTAGTAGTTATATAGATAGATGCGCATTGGAATATAGAAACTCTAATTTAGCAATAGCATACTTTTTTCCAAACGACTTCCATCTCATTTTAACTCTGCAAAAATTTTGATTCTTTTCACATTTCTTCTTCCGATAAATTTTTCAACGAAGCCGTCTGTCCATCTGACTAGAACTCTGGCTGCACTTCCATCACTCATTCATTGTGAGGAAGCAAACCGTGAAGGTGAAACATAACATCAGAAGCTATTCTCTTTCATAATTTTCAATCATTATGTTGGCATCACGTTCAACCTTAGCCCGAGTGTCTTGCTGTAAGTACCTACTACGTTTCCAATTCTGTTGGCATATTTCATTTTCTTAAAATTGGAAACAGAATGCAACTGCAACTCCATTGTTTGTCGAATCTAATTTCCCTTCGCAACTCTTCGCAAGGCTAACAGAGGGCTGAAGCTGGCGCGGCCACTTTTATAGGGGCGATTATATGCCTTGGTATCTTGAACTTGATCTCCTGCAGTCACCCCCGTTCCACCGCAGCGGCGATCCAGCGAACGTGAGTGTAATGCACCTGAACCTTAATTTAATTCCATGGTTCCAATTTGAATACGCGCGCGCGGAAGCTGGTGGGTTCTCCTTTGCTTCTGTCCGGATGCAAGCAATATACACAGCAGATCATCTGAAGTTTGATTGAATTGCGAATTGAACGTCTTTGACGTGATTGGCCATGGATCATACTCATGGATCGTGAACGAATAACTGCGTGGTAAATTAGGTTTCGTCAATTTCACACCTTAAAATTGGACAGAAGAAAAGCCCATTCCTAGACTGGGAATCAAGTTTGCCTCCATCATGGAAAAAAAAGACAATAAATCAAATTTCATCTCCGCGCAATCGGCCATTTAACACTTTGTAAAGGACAAAGCTCGCCTCCCGGGTGCATAAAATCCATCATCGTAATGATTCACCGTTTCTCTTTTGCCATTTTTCGCGCGTTTCATCCGTCGTCGTCCTATACTGCAGAATTAATTTTAATTAGTGGCCTGCTTCCATTGTATGCCACTGGGACTGGTATAAGGAGTGTGCGGTTTGTGGGCTGTCCAAAGTTGGTTAGCAGGGGGACCTGCCTGATAGGCTCTGCACACCCGTAACCCGTAAGTTTACACTCGATCGTAAGTTGTTGCGGGCAAAAATATTGCGTAGGGAGTTGTTAAGTGCGCGCTGAATGAAATCTTTTCTTCTTCAAGAGACCATCGATTCGGAATGTATGAATGGAGAAGCGTAGGCATTGTGAGCTGCCTATACGTAGTACATTGGTGGGGAATTAAAAAATGCGGTTCGCGTTTTGATGGATTTACGAGCACACGAAGAATAATGATGTCGGTAAGATCGTAAATCTCATTCTGAGGCATTTTGTCATTCATTCTGCAGTCGAAATGGGGATTAGGCAGTTTACTTTGATGATGTGGAACAATGTTTCAAGTTGTTGGAAGGCAATCCGAAACATTGGAGACATAAACATAGAAAGGTATATGAGTGCCTATGAGACTAAAAATAGGTCTGAATTTTGTGATTAAAATTTTGTCTACATATTTACAGCGACATTCAATATGGGGTTTATAATCCAACAAGTGTACTTGAAACTTCAATTGGACCCCCACATAAGACCACTTCTCAGACGTTGCTAAAGAAAGTGAAATCGAGAAATTTCTAAAAGTCGCCAAAGTTGCATCGAAAAGACAAAAACCAAACCGAACCCCTACTTTCGACAGCCTTTACATAACTGTGCGGATTATGACATTTATACCCTTCGCGTGTCGCCTTGATAAAACTTACCTTTAAAGATTTTTTTTAAGGCAAGCCAAACTTTATATTTTGGTACATTTTCTGCAAGACATTAAGGGCCGTTTGCTGATAAGACTCATGCGACAGTTTATGCCATACAAAAAGTAGCCCATAAGTATTTAAGTAGAACTTAAATCGTTAAGAGTCGTATGAGCAAACGGCCCAAAGTGATCAATCGAACACGGCCATAGTTCGTTTCCACCTTTTCCTGAAAGCGTGGTTGAAAAATGACTGCTTTGAGGAAACAAGTAGGTAGTTAAATATAACTACCTGATAAACTGTTCCTGCCTCTGCTCTATTTTTTAATATTATTGGACCCGTTAGTGCGCGGTTGCTAACTTACAATGATCGCTTTTTCTCCGTTGATATTTACGTTCGGCCTCCATATTATATCTTAATCCCTAAGCATTTCTCAATGTGGATCGCACTTTTTTAATCCAGCAAACTAAGTAATCCGCCGTAGTTCCCCATTGGTATTACTACTCCTACTCCACGGATTGATCATCCTTACGTTATAAAAAAAGCAATGTCTACACTACCTGAATGTCTGATGTCCTTTCAAAGGCAAATCGATGTCCTATGGACATCTAAATATAACTATAGGTAACAGCATTTTATGAAATATACTCCACTTGTCCACTGCCTGTGTAACAACGTCCGGCACTCAATGGTCATACATTAAGCAGGAGGGTGAAATTGACTGCCATTCGCATCCACTGGGTACACGCAATTATTTAGCTTCACCTACGCACCACCACACCACCGCCCAAAATCGGCCAGTAAACTGGTCATTTCCTTACAATTTCAATGTTCCTGCAATTGGATTAGAGGACGTAAAATATAGTAGCCTATCGTTCCTGTAGGATGCACTGGGACACTCAGACTAACTATTTTGTGTTCTTTTGTCGCCAGCACATAAAGTCATCACACCAGCATGAAAGTTCCGTTTCTGTACGAATGCGTTTTATTCTCACCCAATGCGGTGCACACATTTCTTTAACCAAAAGACACGACCTTATGTTATGGTTGGCGTTCTCCATATAGCCCATCTATACCTACGCTGCTTGTGCGTGTACGTGCAAGGACAATTTTTGCTCACATTCAGCATCAACACACCGAGTACCAAGAGCATCGCGATTAATATACCCTAATCATTAACAGATGTTGTCCTGTTGTAAAACAAACGTGTCCGATGGACAATTTGTTAGCTTTTTTGAGGTATACGCATACTTGGGCGCCGGGACAGGGATGTGTAACATGCAAGTTTTACAGTATCACGACAATCATGTGCATGGCCTGTTGGATGTTGAACACCAAAAACGAAGAGACCAACATTCAAAAATTCAGAAACAGGAAATGCACTTTCCAGACTGCTGCGGAGGAAATGACTTTTAGTTTTTCCGTTTATCCGTTGGTACATTCTATTGAAGGGATTGCATACGCAGTTGCACATTGTGTCTGTATAAAACGCACATTCGTTGCCTATATATATATGCATGTCCTTGATATTCAATTAGCCGTGCAGCAACTGTTTTGGCCTATAGTGGAATGCATCCATACATTAGTGAATGTTGTTGATTAGTTTCCAGACCGTTCGGTCGTCGTCCGTGTCAGATCGAGTGTGAGATAATCAATGTTAAAGTGAAGAATGGGTAGGTATATACCTGTTGTTGACCTTAAAGGTAGCAAATAGTACAAAATATAAAAATGATTTTAGGGAATTTTATTGAAGTTCATTTTGGGTCAAAAATTTAACGTGAGCTAGTAAAATGTTGGTGTAATGTCAAAATTTGGCGAAAATATTACAAATTTAAAAAAAAAAAGTTTTGTCATATAAATAAGACAATAAAATTAAAGCAGGCATTTTTTTATACCTAGACCTGACGTGTAAAGTTTTTTTTCCATGCATGTTCGCTTTTTTTTACATACCAATAAACAATTTGCGTCATTTTCCGAGCTAAGAACAAAAAGCAGTTTACATTTGAGAAAATAATCTGTAGGTATACCTTTATGGTGAAAGAATTTCTATTAGCTTTTTAAAGCCAAGAAGAGAATTACTTGCTTGTCGTTGTTTTGCTCATTTTCTCTTCCTCTTTCTGTCATTTTTGGGGGAATGTTTATAAACTTTTTGCGATTGCGAATTTGCGATAGGTATTGAATCGCAACTATCGCAGAATTGTGTAAGCGGATTGACTTTATGCTTTCAGTCAGCATTGTTTAACTACCGAATTTCGAAACGTTGTTTGCAAGCAAATATTTTATCCCATTCAACAATTTGAAAATATGACAAAGCATGTGATTTGTTCTTATTGCAACTGGGTTTGCCAATTTATAACTTAACCAGTTTTTAAAACTAATGGTAGGTAATACAAATTGGCATTGCGTTTCGGGAGCTGGCTTGAGCACGGTTTTTTTCAAAGCTTTTCTTTTTACTGGCACTCATTCCGTAATTTTTCAGACGTTTATCGTCGAAACGATAGACGTCCAAAAGTAGCCACTAACTGCCAAAATTACGAGTTTGAGACCTTTATCCAATTCATTATCCACAAATGTAATGAAAGCTGACGATAGTGAAACAAATTCGGGGAGAATATAACATCTTATGGTCATCAAAGTTTCAAAAACGATATCGTCCCAACGATTATTTTTAAAGTAATAATTTCATTCATTCATTTATTCATTCATTCATTCATTTATTTATTTTATTTTCTATTTCTTTTACAGTTGGAAAATTTAAAAATGTAATAACTTAACAAATTTATATATATTAATATAATTCATTTAATAATAATGTTATTTACAATATAAACATTAAATTTGTTTCTTAAGTGTTTTTCATTAAAGAGAAATTACGAAAGAAAAGAAAAAGCACTTTCTATTGTCTATTGACAAGTGACGAAAGTACCAAAAGAAAATATGTAAATCCATAATATTAAAGCATATTTAATCAACAGGTGTTGTGGGGTAAGATGTCGAGAAAATACATTCCAAATTTTTTTTTTTTTTTTTTTTTTTTTTTTTTTTTTTTTTTTTTTTTTTTTTTTTTTTTTATGTAATTGGATGGAACTGATTTAATTTAATACAAGTTTAAACTAATATCTTGATAATGTTTCCGATTGCATCAAAATCGAAGTTAAAAAGCCATTTTTTAATTTGTTTATTGAATGAATGCGTAGAGCGAATGCTCCGTATTTCAATGGGTAAAATATTAAACAATCTAGGTGCTACTGATGTATAAAAGTTAAGAAAGCTATTAGTGTTATGCATAGGAATGATAGCAAGATTACTGTCACTACTGCGTAATGTGTAAGCTGGCGTATTGTGGCTTGAAAGATAACCACTTCTGCAGAAAAATATTTTTAGTACCTTATAAAAATAGAGGTGTTTAAGCGGGAGAATACCCGAGCTGACAAACAACGCAAAACTGTGATCAAACCTTTTCTTCCTCCAGATGGTTCTTAGGATATGCTTTTGGGTAACTAACAGAGGTTGTAGATTGTTTTTGTAAGTACCACCCCAACATATTATTCCATATTGTAATTTCGACTGAACCAGTCCGTAATAAATAGTCTCCATAAGTTCCTTGCAACAAAGATTTCTCAAGTGAAACATAACATATGTGGTTGACAACAAATATTTTTTTAACGATAATGTGTGCACTTTCCAGTTCATTTTATTGTCAATTGCTAAGCCAAGATATTTATATTCACTAACTGGTTCGATATGAAAACACTTAGGTGAACAAACAACATCCGCAACATTTGTTGATCCACTATTAGAGACGCAACAAGATAAACTACTTAACAAGAATTTTTTACAACCAATGCAATTACAAATTGAACAGCTGATTGCTGTGAAGAGACTGTGGGTGGCGGAGGTGGTGGTGATGATGGCAGTGTATGTGACTGTGATGAAACTGTTGGTGGCGGCGGTGGTGATGATGGTGGTAGTGTATGTGACTGCGGTGTTAGTGACTGAGATGTATGGTTAATATATTTTTGTTGTTGTTTTATTGTTTGCATAACAGAAGAAGAAGCAGATTCAGGTGTTGTATGGGTATTCTTCAATGTGGTTGGGGAGAATCGTAACGAATCTCGTCTTTGCTTTGAACACAGTGGACAACGAAATTCAATGTGGTTCTTTTTCATGTAGTCCTTATCACTAGGTTTTAAGTTAACACATTTCAAATGAAAATGACTATTACAGTGATTACATTGAATTTTCGCAACATTGCGGTCTACTTTTGCTCCACATAATTGCAAGACATTTTAATATTTACGCAAGTAAAGAAATAAAAATTCTCGACACGAGTGTACCCCACAACGTAACGATGAGAACTCACAAATACAAATAATATTGCAACTTCAGAATTCAGCAATTAGGTGATAAAATTAGGAATTTGCTTTGACATAATGACACTTTATCACTTTTTTAACTTTCGAAAACGCCAATAACGATTTTGACCAAAATGCAAACTTAGAGCAAAATTGATGTTTTCAAAATTATGGCGTCCTTAATTTTCAATTCGAATCACCGAAAACGCTAATTTTTAAAACCGCTCATATCTCGAAAACCCCATTTTGGATTTCGAAAAACCTTAAAAACCAAGTAACGCTTACATCCCAAACAATAACTTGTACTCGGTTTTCAGCTAAATAGTTAAGCAATAGTATTTTTCAAACTAAACATTACAATATTTGGTACTGTTTTGTCTGCCAAATTTTACAAAAACCACTCTAACGATTTTAATAAAAATACATATTAAAGATAAAATAAGTATTCGAAATAAGATCATGTACTCTGTTTTTCTGAAAAAAAATCGAAAAGAACATATTTCTTAATTATTTATGTTTCCCGATCTATTTTCACATATTTGCCTGTTAGTCAGCTTCAACTTATAAAAACTCACATTGTTCTTTTATATTTATGTACTGCCTATCAGATGAATAACCCAAAAGTGAATTTTATTTAATACTACATATTCCTTTTCCTACATTCTATTCACCGTTTTATTTATCTAGCATCGGTTCTCAGATCTTTACCTACCTACTTAATAATTTTTGATGAACGAGAAAGTTTCGTTCGTCACAGCCGTGCACTTTATTTCTTTATATTCCGGTTACCAAGATTTGTTTTTTTTTTGTGCTTTCGTTTTTCTTAATAAAGCTATATTTTAATTACGAACAACTATAAATAGCATTTGTGTTTTTTCGCTGTTTTATTTCTAGTTTTGTCGTTCATTTACCGCTGTTCCATGTATTACAAAACCAATTACCTAACTTCCAACAATATTTTCGGCAAATATAAAAGCACATTCAGAATTTCTAAATACCTACCCAAATGTTTCGAGAGTTATTCAAATATGACTAGTATTTACAAAATTCGGAAAAATATATTATGTGTAAGCATATGGGAAAATTGCCGTTTTGTTTTTTTACTTTTTATTATAACAGGAGAGAAATGAAAATTCGAAGATATACCAATTAAAAACAATTACGTGAAAAACACATGTCGCCATCAAGTTTAAATTTCCTCCAACTAGATGTCGCTTTCTGCTTAAAAAAAAGTTTTTATTATATATAAATGGCTTATATCTGATAATATAATTAATTACGAAGAATAACTTATCAGGGCATAATTTGTGAATTTTAATTTTAGTCAAATTTTATAAATCTGCACTTGGTTAACCACCTGGTATCTCCATTTTACACGGAACCTAGTTCTTGGAAGGGATATATGTTAGCTAGACTTTAAACGCTACTATGAGACAAATTCGTGCAGTTTACGCGAACTGACAAATCTTACTTTAAAGGATCTGAAATTAAACAACTAATGCAATTTTACAGCTCCATATCGCATTCCAAATAGAACACATGGTAGCTCGCTCTAAAAATCGATTTCCTCCAACAATTGCACTTCAACTTCACATTGAAAAAAATGCATTGCCCTATACCGTTGTCAACCAATTTATTGTATGAAGTAATCGACGGAACTGTTTTTGATTTCCGATTGAATTATCACCCCAATCCGAGCGTGTGCGGGTAAATTAATATTTTGCTTCCTGACCGAGTTGGCTTATTAATTTTGCATTCCTAACCGCCCTGAAACAGATAATAATAATTATTCATTGGATGGTACTAAATTTTTAATACAATTTAAACAAAAGCTTATCCGACGAGATAAATTTTTCAATTAACAACAACAACCATCTGTCAGGGGGGCTAGATTGATTGTGTATCACAACACTTGACCACTGAAACACTTTAAGGATCGGTAGACCTCATATCTCCCACTTGTCAGTCTAAATGTGGGCATATGGGCTTGGGCATATTACGCCGACTTTTCGTCCGGGTGTCATGATTTACATGGTTTCTTATGAATAATGTAATTTTTGTGGAGCATGCGAGTTGTATGAAGCCCTTCGCCAGATGGCAGTACTTTGGTGGTTAAAACTAAAGCCACAAACCATAAAAATTTCACTTTTTATTTTCGCATGTGATTATTGCTCTGCTGGGTGCTGTTTTTTATTTTTCGTTTTTGTTCTTTTTGAATTATAATTTGAAGTTAAACACTAACCGCAGACCTTTTAAAACGTTGCTCGTTTCAATCATGCACTCGCCAGTAACTTAACAGGCAAATTGTTTAATTATTCTCAATTGTTGTGCAATATCTTTGGTTGCTGCTGTTGTTTAGTATAAATATCTGTTCACCTTTACGTACATATGTACGTGCGGGTGCGTGTTCTGCACACTCAGCTTGGCGGATAGTTGGATTTTCCCGCATCCGAATTTAAACATAGTTCGCTTGCATAATTATTCAGAATGCCTGTGTTTCGTTTTTTTTATTTTCGAAATCGACTTGCAATCTGATTTGTATTCATGTAGTGTGAAACACAGAAACCGCACTTAGAAAAACCGCATTCGGATGAACAGATTTCATTTATTTTTTATTTTGATGCCTTTTTTTTAACGGAATGGAGTTTTAATTTCTTGCGAGTATGTACTGGCCATATCTGGAGACGGTGGTTGGTCTTGAGAGGTAACTGACTATAACTGAAAAGTATAGTTTTTGATATTGGCTTATCTTTGGATGGGGTAATTTCCCTTGCTCAAATGTTGGCAGCAACTACGGAAATATTAGTTCAAACAAAATGTGGGTACTAATGTGTACTTTCCAACACGTTCTCCGTCAAAGAGATGTCAAATTTTAAAACAAAAACAAAAAAACAGGTGAATGTCGTTATTTTGTATTTCTTTCATATATGTATGGAAACGTTACCCAGCTATAACTGCATGGCCACTGGGCAGAGACCACTAGCTGGACTCATGGAAAATTAATGGGACTGATTTGATAAAAGTATGAAATATCAAATCAAAATATTTTATTGCTGACAGTCAATACGGTGTGTAGAATCTTTTATAGGAAATTTGTATTTAGGAGGAGCAACAGTTAGCAAGAACCGCCACCAAATTTGTGTCAGCCTCTCTGTATTATTGTCATCGCTTAATTGACGCAAGCGGTAGGCACTTAATCAGTTAAAATCGAAGTTCGAAATTCAGACCCACAACACACCGGAAATAACACACTCACGGGAAAACATAGGTATATAATATAGGTAGTTAGCGATATATCTACAAAAAACAATAAGATTATAGACTACCCACCTAGTTCCAAATAAAATCGAGATCACTTCTATCAGTTGTGCCTTTGTCCAAACTTTTTCTTCCTGATGGCTTGTAGGTATAATAGACGTTTTCCAATCCCCATTGAAAGCAATTTACTAGGCAGATCAGTTTCATTCGTCATCACGCCCGGTTATGTTTTTCCCACAGAAAAATCATTATTACAAGCAGGTGCCGACAATTATACAATTTAACTCCCGCAATCGTCGACACCGGAAATTCCTGCATTCACTAACGAGTTTCACATTGCCTCTTGATACCTTTCCACTGCCTGATTACTCAATCAGCGAGACCCGTTCTGAGCATTTTATCAAAACAATCAAACGAGTACATAATTTATCCGCGCAACTTGTGCGGGCGATTTGCTCTTCCCAGCTGGTTCCTATATACGAATCCGTGTGAATGTGCATGTCGTTCGTTCAAAAGAGCGCACAATTAATGATCAAATGGCGCCACGAAATGGCTTGCAATTCCAATAATATCGCTAAAATACTGTCACATGTCATTGTGAAGCTTGGAAGTCTTTGCGGTTTATCAAAAGCGGTTACAGGCATGGGGCATATACAAATTCAAAAAGTGGTGTGCTGGATGATTTTTCGTTTTCTTTAAGAATGACGTATGATGTGCGTGTTTAGTGCTACCAATTATCCTCCCGGTCATAGGCATCAAATGGTCCACTAATCTTGTCCGGTATCTGCCTTCTACATTTTGCATATTTGGCATCCACTCAAACTTCTGTGTGTATTTGTGCAGAGGGTATATATTGCGCATGGATATGTCCTTTCCTTTGTGCGAATGCGTGTCCGGAACCAATTAATCAGGTGTTATCCTGTCTAACAACCGAAAATATCCCTTCTCACTGCGATGGGATGTTTTGGCAATATTTTGACGTTTTCAAAGAAATGTTTCCTTCTCTTTTGAAACTCACCGAATATGCGTGCAACGTTGTGAGGTGATATGATGGTAACAGTGTGGTTTTTTGTTCTCCTTGTTTTTTTGTTTTGTATAATTGCTTAGCTCAGGGAGAATGGTCAACACAAATGCCTTAAGGTAGGAGTTGCATTAAATAGGAACAAATGTGCAGGATCAGTGAATATCCCTGCAACATTGACAGAGGAATACCGCAGGCCGGAAAAGAATTACCCAAATTCAGATGCAATTTCAAATCAGCCTGAGAGGCAGTTGGATATGCGATTTCCTTTTACATCTTTTTTTATAGGTAAAATGTAAAATCGTTTCTCAAACGTGAACTTGTTCATTGAATGTGAATGCATTGAAGGAGGATGACACTTTAACTGTGGTGTGAAGGTCTTTGCGGGGAGCACAGTGGGACCAATGTATATAACCAAGTTATATTTTCAGCCCTGTCGGAATTAGTTCGCAACTGCTTGCAATTAAATGCCGGACAATCTTGGCTCCGCTCTGAAAATCACATCAAAACAGAAATCCAGCAATTGCTAATTGGTATTTTTTTTTACCTAAAAAGGCAGTTCGCATGAGAATGAATTGCGAACTGCAAACATGTTAATTATTCATAGTTGCCAAAACTTCATTCACATGAAACATTTTTTTAGTCGCATTTCCATTTCCCTTTTTCATGAATAATTGCATTTTCGATTTGGCAAACAAATCAATTTTTGTTTGATCGAGATTGATGTTCATGTTAGATTTGCCAAAAAAAATCTTCTTTTTTTCTTGATCTGGAGCAATTTTGAGAAATCTCAATTTTTTTCTCACGTTTACATATACCTACCTTCAATAACACCAATATCAGCCACAGTTGACTGTTACGAATTGTTTATCGTTGGAAGGTTTGCTTTTTTAACTGAATTATTTATTGTATGCGTATGGAGCCGACAAAACATTTTTTTTTTTTGTTTTTTGCGGCCATCTCAATACGCACACGAACCAATAAAATTCGGACTGAATGTTCGATTTGACAGCAAAAATCTGAAAAGCCAAATCGAAAACGACATTTTCCAACGAATGTTTTATTCGTGAGCTTGTGGATTGTATTATGTGGATTGTGAATTAAGTGTGACATTTCGCGGCAAGAATTTTCAATTCAAGAGGAAATTGGTGTTATTGTAAATGTCCCTATTTGAATCAATTAAGAATCAGGTCTTTTTTCGATTAGCTAATGTTAGATTAATGAAATGTAATACTTTTTGGGTCGAACAAAAATCAATTTCCAATTTATATTTGAATTCATTTGTTCACAATTCGCGCTCATGTAAATACCCCTTAAAAATAGTTTACTTATCACATACCAAATACTTTTGGTACACTGGACCCACTGTTCTTTTTCTCGTCACCATTCCAAGAATGAGAATATTGTCACGCATCATTCCCTTGTTCAAAGTGCAATTCGTTTAGCATTCAAATGAGCTTTGCCTGCAGTTCCTTACATCTTTAGAAATGCCAACCAGAAAAAGGACACTCAATGCATCGCATCTGCATATTTGCATAAAGGATCTCTCATATCTCCATTTGCAGGAAGCAAAAGCACCATACCCATGCAACTGCAGATATTGTCCGAGTATTGCCATGCAAGACTTACACTTGTAGCTTCTGACGAAGCGCTTTTGTGCGATTTTGACGATTAAATTGATTTGCTCAGTCTGCATGGAATACTAATTAGATAGCTGGAAAGTGATACGTGCAGCATGAAGTGTTATACGCGCGCTATTAGTGATTCATTTACACACCGTGACATATGGGCCCAGCTTTTAAATACGTAGAATTAAAGTGTACACTACGGCAATACCTTTTATTTTGTATATCACCAGCACCATACACACGAATTATGTTTCGGAAATAAAATTATACAAAATGACGCCTGGGAATTCCAAGTTTACTTGCACTTGTTGAGTTTTTTTTTACCCTCTATTCCTCGGAATTATAATTGAGTTGTAGTATCTATCTTGTGTTGTAGGTATCGACGAATGTATAACTGCTTGGCGTTTTCCAAGGTGTAATGGGGTGTCTTTCGGTTAATCATTATTTTAACTTAGGACGTGTTGTGTGTATGTTAAGTAGGTATACAATCGTGGAATATTTACTGAGGTATTATGCCCAAGACGTCACATTATGACGCTCGTGATAATATAATCCAACTGTGGCTACATCTGCGAAAGCAGTAAAAAGTGAGAGTGAGATTATTCAAATAAAAAACATGAACCTTCTATTTGGGGCGTATTTTTAGGTTAAGTGAAAAATCAAATTATAAAAGATCTACTATGCTGTCTAATTGCTATTGGAGTTTTACCGTCAGGTAGAATGAATGAAACTTGCTGTCGTTTAATTTATAGGTACTGTCAAATTACACGAAATGAAAAGACACAAAACTGCCGTGCTGCAGTTGCATTCCTTTGAGCCAACCTCAAGCCAATCAATTCAAACGGCAAACGGATCCGCATTAAAGTAAAGCAAACAAACCTCTAACAGGCCTAACCACGTTGACCGCCATAATCAGCGGTTAAACGTTTTCAAATCGTCTCCATATACTGAACCTGGTGGCAGCGTGTCTCCGTCTCGGTGTGATGTATAATTTTCAAAACACAACAAAACAATTTGCGACCACAAAAATTTGGCAGAAAATAAATTTGATTAGTTTTTCGCCACTGAGTGCAGTGTTGTTGTATAGTTAGGGTTGCGGCCAGCGGTAGGTGCAAGGACCCCTTTCCGATTCGGATGGTTCTACGTCGCGTGATTATCGCGCGTTTAAACTAGGACGTGTGTTCTGTGTGCCTATTGCGTGCTTGACAGCTGGCCAGAGCACGGTGGTTTCTATATGCCAGACGTGTTGTACTTTTCTCCTCCAGCAGTGAAGTATGCGTATGCGCGTTTTAATTCGCGAATTCTGATTGAAAAGCTTAACCTCAACATGTCACCGATTGCATGGACGATAGATTGAACGGCAGCCAAGTCTATATGGCGAAGCGCATGCAAGTGAAAAGCGCGGTGAAACGCGGTGCAGTATATCCGCTAATTTATTTTCAAACTCGTGAAAGGTCGACGCGTTAGAGAGGATGTCCCGGATGAGAGGCTGTATACCTACTATGGGAATGTGGGTTATTTCCATTGATTGACCTGTGAACTTGATTAGCGGTTTTGTTCAAGCTGATTGTTTTTAGGAGATTTTTACTCCTGTGGTGCGCTTTTGTATGGTGCATTCGAAATTCCAACGTGTTTGCGGACGCGGTTTGTATCCGGTTGTTTGACTCTGTTCCGACCGCTAATTAGGAGTGTTTAGGGGCACAAAGTATAGGTCTAATGTGAGCATAGTGTGCTTTTCCCACCCTCCTTTCATGCGGATACTTT
The DNA here is from genome assembly GCA_916610125.1 of Cheilosia vulpina. Lineage (NCBI taxonomy): Eukaryota > Metazoa > Arthropoda > Insecta > Diptera > Syrphidae > Cheilosia > Cheilosia vulpina. The sequence goes on from OU744277.1 coordinate 58,048,728, forward strand.
GTGCTATAGAATATGACATATATGATGTTGCGGAAACGTTTGACGCAAGTCATTTGTTAGTTTATTTAGTGGTTTGTTTAGGCATAGTCAGTTGACAGGTTTACATGTTAGATTGGCTTACCAGTTAACAAGTCTTAATGATGTCTTTTAGGTGCAAAAGCTTTTAGAATTTCAAAATAGATGAAGCATTTGCTCGTCGGTGCAATACGAATAGGAATATCGACCAAGATTGGTCACTTTTGATACTAAAGGATCGGTCATTTAAATAAGGCATATAAGTTCAAAGCCAGGGCTGCCATTTCATAAACCCGCGGTGGACATTTGAATGATCGATGTTATATTCCATACATTCATTGCCCTTTCTAATAAATAAAGAATTTCGTATACAGACGTATTGATTTTATTTTAACATCGGCCCGCCCTTGTTGAAAAAATCCTTTAAACAGTGGCAGAAGAAAGAGAATTTCAAGTATCGGCAAAATATTGTTCGAATGTAACAAAATCGATCACGAAACATGTTTTTAATGGAACATCTGAAAGGTTAAATTTATTTTTCAGTTTTCTAGGTAGAACAATGTCAAGGCAAGTGAAAATATGTGGTTAAATCCGAAATTCTAAAGAGGAGTATAATAGGCGTTTTTCTTTTTTAGTTCAGAGCTGAACTCTGAACCGAGCTCGAGCATTATGAGCGCGCTCTGTACCGAGCGTACTCAGATCGTTCTGATGTATTTATGAAACACACTTGAGCAAATAGCTGTCATTTTTAATAAATATATATATATATAATTTAAATATTTATTAATTGTTATTTATTAAATTGGTTAACCTTCAGTTTCAGAACAACAAGGTTCGTCCGCCATTTCAATTATTTTGTTTATCCTGTACAGTAAGTGTGTAATCAGCTTTTATTCAGCCTGCTCAGTTAATTTATTCTGAGCTTATAGAGCGCGCTCTGATCATGCTCTGAACGAAAAAAGAAATATAAACTCTGAGCTCTGATGTGTTTGAGCTAAAAAGAAACACGAACTTTTTGTATAACAGTTCAGGTTCTGATCTGAACTAAAAAAGAAAAACGCCTAATGTGTGTTTGGGGAGTATGACAGACGAAAAGGTGTACAATACTCATATATTAGTGCTGGTTGAAACCTGTCAGTTAATAAGAAGTTTCCAAAGCAAGTGGGTTCTATGACAGTCATAAATTGGGAAAATATACAAAGACGGTCATAATGGGCATAAACTAAGCATTAAATAGACCGTCAGTTCAGAGAACTTAAGAGAAATTGCGTATACAAGCTGTTTTCCGTGTTAATACCCATGAGGGAAATAATGTGTGTCATGTTAAAGTACCTAAATTAGCCGCACGCATTCACTTGCACATAGTAACCTGACAGTTCATTCTGTTTTTTTTCTTTTATTACACTTTACACCTCCCGCCATTTATAACTTATTTTTTTGCTCACACGTTTCACAAATTTCGCTCTTATTTACTTTCAAGGCTTACCGGGGAAATCGGGTAGTTGCGCGGAAGCTGACAGTCTATTTTATACCTAGTTTATGGCCAGATATTGGTTAAGGTGCCAAATCCGAACCATTGATGTACCTACGATATGTACTTTTTTATCCGAAAACGTCATCTTTAATCTATACACTGATCGCAAAGGATGGACATCCCTGAAACATGCGGAATAAAATTATGTGTGTACCAGCTCATATATTAATTTCAATAGTAGGCTTATCTACTTTTGACGGTTGAATTCATTTTCAGAAGGTTTATATAATTTGATGGAATCATTAGGCGTTTTTCTTTTTTAGTTCAGAACAGAAGTTGAACTGTTATACAAAAAGTTCGTGTTGTTTTTAGCTAAGGCACATCAAAGCTCAGAATTTGTGTTTCTTTTATCATTCAGAGCATGATCAGAGCGCGCTCTATGAGCTCAGAATAAATTGACTAAGCAGGCTGAGTAAAAACCTGATTACACACTTACAGTCACATTTGACAGAAAAAAAAAACAGGATAAACAAAATAATTAAAATGGCGGATGAACCTTGCTGTTCTGGAACTGAAGGTTAACCAATTTAATGAATCAATAAATATTCAATTTATACATATATTTATTACAAATGACAGCTATGTGCCCAAGTGTATTTCATAAATACCTACCTACATCAGAACGATCAGAGCACGCTCGATTCAAAGCGCGCTCATAATGCTCGAGCTCAGTTCAGTGCTTAGCTCTGAACTAAAAAAGAAAAAAACCGTTTATTAGTCTAACATTTACACCGAATTCGGACGCAGAACTATTCTAATTTTGAAAAAGTTTACCTCTTACGATGCAACATGAAAATCAAGTCCAGATGTCAGGTATATATTCTGTCGAATCAGTGATAGACGGCGATAATGTTTGGAAAAACCATACTATAGGTACCTAGATGCTACAAAAATTGATCCAAATAGGTGAATCTCCCAATTAAAATTCAATACTCAGCGCATCATATGAGTAAAGCAGTCGGGTAAAAAGAAAAATAATTCTATCCTCGAAATAAAAAGTCACCTGCTAGTTGTCACGTTTGCTATCCATCGCTGCTGATTTGTTTTCAAATCACGATTGTAGAATTTATAGTTTATTGGGATAGAGGTAACTACTCGTATATCTATTGTAGGACCAATTAACAACCGAAATAAACTGTATATATTCCATTTCGGTTCCACATTGCCTGGGTAGCTCAAAGATCAACCCAAAAGTGGTCCTATTATCTCATATAGATAACTAAGCCACTCAGTGTTAAGCACAGCAACATCCATTGACTTAGGTCTGAACAAGTTCCACAGCAAAATGATTTATACGTCCCCTAATCGTTTGATTATTGGAAACGTAAACAAATCCCAGCAATTCCAATTCGAATAAAAAAATCCAAGCAAAATATAAACCCCCTTTTACGCGGACACTGACATGACGTGTGCTTTGGAATTGGAATAATAGGTACGCGAATGTCAGTGTGTTAAAGATAAAACGACAACTACTGTCTATATATACAACTTTCTTAGCTTAAAATAGCCACCAGAGCAAGAATTGTATTTGCATTTGATTATTCATATGAGTGCTAGTTTGGTTTATTTATTCCCAGTTAAATATAAATTTAATATATGTTAAGCTGGCGAAACATGCCATGTGTCACTTCTTGGAACGGTTTCAACAGCTGGCGCTTATTGAACTTGCCGTTGTCGTGTTCGCAGATTGAAAGCTTGTCGACTAATAATCTTCTCTCAATGAAAAGCTTTATCAAACGCACAATTCATTTCGAAGGGGAAATGTTTGAAGTTTCCTCGACGCTCAAGTCCGCTGAATGTGGAGGCACAGCAATGAGATCTCTCATCTGTTCCCTCCTTTTCCTCTTATGAGATGTCTATCTCAACCCCGCTTCAGCAGGACAATTGGTTAATGAGAGAGATTGGAATTTGAATTTGAAGTGACTATATGGGGCTGCGGCATAACATTAGCGGCTAAATAGAAGTTTATAAGCGATGATGCGCATAGCCGTTTAGGGGCGTGCCTTCAAGGTGGGGAACGACGCCCACCACATTAGTCCTGTGAAAAAATACAAACTGATTTTTAAACCCAGTTAACCAGTTCGTAGGTAGGTATGATGGTATTGCTCATTTTTAATCCGATTGTGAACAAACAAAAAAGAATCCATTTGTGATAGGTATTATATATTTTTGGCAGTTTCAGAAAAAGAGTTGGAGTCTAGGTATAGGTATAGTGGGCCAACTGATGACGTGGCATTAATTAACTACCAAGTTAAATTTTATCGACCTACATGCAATCGCAACCTTTATGATTAAATGCATATTATTTATAGGTATACCTACCTTCCTAGGTATGTGTGAGCGGAAATATGCGAGTAGGTTACCTATAATATTTTTTTTGTAAGGCCAATTGTCAATTCTGCTTTCAATGATGATAAGTTATTTAAAATTCCTGAAATGGGTTTCAAAATGTATACGCCTGACGGCTATACTCATACGGAGTGTCAACATGGGCACATTCAAGAATCTAGTTATCTTAAGTCGACTAGATTGGTCTGGATAAGATGTAACCTGAACGCAAAAACCAGTTTGGTCGGGAACGTCACTTTTTTTCCTACGTCAGCCACATATGCGAACAGTCAACTTAGTATTCAGTCACGAATTTCTCGACTATATTCGTCGGCTACCCCTCCAAAAACGTCTACTGAAACAGCTACTCATATGTCATATGACCAATTTCAGCTAATCAAAACCGAGACACATCTAGTCAGACAGCTGTCAAACTTACTAAGCTAGGTCTTTGAACGTCCCCAATACTCTTGGCAAAATGTCAGACCAAAAAGAACACAATCTATAGCTGTCAGCTGACATCTGTTAAAATGCGACAAATGCTAATGAAAGTCTTGCCAATGAGAAAAAAAAATGGTTGGTATTTCAAAAGTACCGTTTGGCATATTTTTGTCGCTCGTTTAGCTTAGGTATATAGAACTTACTGTAAGGCTCTAGAAGAAAATTAAACTCTCCCTTCTGACTGATATTAAGAAATTTTAAGAAACTGCCGGAAAATTCTTGGAAGTTCACATTTTTATGCGACAGGCGACACTGACCAGGTATAAAAGATAGGTAGGTCTGCATGTATCTATACCCGTTTTTCACGGCGGGCATTTTTATATGGGCATTATAAAAAAACTTGTTTTTTTTTTACAAATGCCCTTGGTATCTGTAAATTACCTACTTTTTAATACCTTATCCTTTTGGTGGGACAAAATCTGGAATCTGATATGAGCTGATACTAAATAAAGAGCAAGAGCTGAATATAGTTCAGGCTCATGACTCGGCAGGATGTTGTAATTATAATGATGGGAAGAATGCAGGGATTCAACTCCAAGATTGAATGGGATCCAAAGTTTTGCAGAATTGACAGCTTTTCGAGTCATTTGTAGGTAGTATATCAGGGAATGAGGCAGGGCTGATGGCGAATTTGGACTGGACTGTCGCTGTGGTTCTCTTGTAAAGAGAATAAAAACCATTTTAGGTATTAAATAAAGTAAATTAACTAATTATATAGATTTAAAAGTAAACAAAATAAAAATACCTATAGTTGTTAGTCTTTTCAAAAATTCGAAATCTGTGTTTAAATTCTTATTGTATTCTGTTTTTCGTAAATGTTATTATTATTATTTATAATTTATATATTAATATTGTTGCCATTTTATTATTCTCCCGTATCTTATGTACTAGTAAAAGAACTTGGTTCTTAATTGTACGAAGTCACTCTATTTCAAATAAATAAAAATAAATAAATAAATTGTATTCATAGTACAAAGCCTACCATCGTTGAATACTGACGGGCTTTACCTGGGTAAATAATTAGTGAAGTCATGACCCTGTCAAAGTCTGCATTCAAACATCTTTCCCACGACCAAATGGTTAACCCATATAGGTATCTGTGTACCTTCCAAGCTCAACGCCCAAATTAAAAATCACCAAATTAATGCCACGCATGAGGGTGCTGCAGGTACATACCTAATGCGTTCAATTCACTGAAATCAAGCTGCGCACCACCCACGTGCACATTCTCGTTCGTGTAACACTCAATTACCATCCACAGGATCGGTTGGACCCTCCGACTCGCATGAGCCACCGGACTTTTCCATTAGACATCATCATCGTTCTCTGCGTGTGCCGTCGATGTCGTCGTCTTCGTCGTCTTCGTCATCGTTGTTTTTGTTTATCATCATCGACCTTCTTAATCGAAAGAAGCCGCTCGCGATGATCACAAGACAAGCACTGCTGCAGCAGCACAGTACAATAACAACATCAGCAGTAAAGACGAAGAACAAAACAGTGTTTATCCGTCACCATCGGCTTCTGTCAGCACTTCAGGATCATCCTATTGAGTTACTTCTCTCCTCCGTTGTTTTTGTTGTTGTTGCATGCCTCGTTTTGATTAGAAAGTTCTTACCGCAAGGTGATCAAATATTTCCCTACCTTAGCTGTACCTATACCTAGCACGATCTGCATCTATCCAGGGAACAAGCCGAGATGCAGGAAAATCCAATAAAGTGAAATAAAATCTTAGAAAACGGAGAACATGGAATTTTTCTCGCATTCGCTTGGGCTTTGGCATCCATCCGTGCTGGTGCTGCCTCCGATTGATCGCGCGCTCTTTGTCGTACTGTGAGCAGCGAATTTGATACCGCGCGCCGTCGACGAGATTTTAATGTCGCAGTCGATTTCGCGCTCGAACGGAGATGCACGTCTGTCCGAGAACCGAGACACCGAGATCCGAGGAGAGTGCTTGGATTGGAGCTTGGTGCTGGTGGCAGTGGTGGCGTGCATGCGCATGGTGGCGTGTACTCTCTGGCTTTCGTTTGGCTTCATTTACTGCAGCTTTGACAACAGGCTGTCTTTTTCGCTCCTCTTCTGACTCAGATTGTATATGTGTTTGCGACAGATCGGTGCGTTCAAGTGGCGTATAGTAGTTCTATAATTGGACTGCTTATGTGGATTGTAATTCAGCTCCTCGAGTATAGATTGCATAACAACGACTGGCGGTGACCATAGATTCGGAATTTGATTGGAAGTGCGGTAGGTGTTTAGAATTAAAAAAAATACCGAATGGCGAATTGTGGCCATTTACGTATAGACGTATGTGGTAATTTGCAGAGGTGTTCAGTTGTGTGGTTCGATTGGCCAGCAGGTTGGTGTACGAACGGTGGGTTTTGAATGATTTTTTTTTTTTTAGCTAAAACACAGGCTTGGATATTATGAACTCCGAGAAGCCACTCGAAAGGAAACACTCTCTCGATCCATTTCTCATAACAGAACCAGGAATTTGTGAATGAAGAGTCTCCTCTCACGAATGACCACCGAATGACCGAATTTTTGTTACATCCGCATGTCAAAATTTGCCAATAAAAATTACATGTGCAATATTAGCTTAAAGGTATTCATTACTGAGAGAACTTGAATGTTGAACTAAAATCAGCTGTTCACTCTGTAAAGACACAAATAGTTGATACCCATGACCGTCGAACTGATATCCGACGAAATTACTGCAGTCAAAGGCTTAAATTCCGTTCCATTCAAACAGTTTGAAGGGTAAACAATTCAGGTTTCTTTTTTTCTAGTGTGTACATGTACAGGCTAGACCCAGGACTGCAAAACTTTTAATTTGAAAATTTCGACTGCCAAAGGTAAAATTTACCCTTTCATGTGAGACACTCAATCAGAAAATGTCAACACTTTTCCCAATCACTAAAAGCAACCATTGAAGAATAAATTACAAATTTTGTTAACAAAACCGTGTAAAAATTACCACAAGTGCGGTTTACCCTTTTCAAATATAAAAAAAAAGTCAAAAAGTCGCATCTGCTTTTCCTTATTTTTGATTTGGAGAGGAGTGTCTCTGATAGCGATGCTTTCGAGAATGGATTCCCGCTTTTAAACCTAGCAAAGACGTTTTGATTATCTTAAATTTGTTTGTGCATTTTTTTTAAACGTTGCAAATTTGTGTTTAGTATTTATAAGAAAAAACCTTTCTGTTAACAAAATTTAAAATAAAACATTTTTAAAAACAAAAGGCTGCTGTTTTTTTATAGACTTGAGTGGATATTACACTATAGGTTTAGATTTAGGTTAGAGTCCTATTCTTATGTTTAACAAAAAAAAAAACTGTTAAAAAAATATATTTTTCCTTAACCCCCTTTCATTTTCTAAAAAAACGAATAATTTTAAGTCGAGATTCCAAAATAGCCGAAATTATAATTTCGCACTAATAATACAATACTGTTGTAACTCAAAATGTGAGGTTTTTCAGAATCGGCGAAAAAGTGATAGCTTACTCTCTGTCATAGATTATAAAGAAATGATAAAGTATTCATACACTTAATAAAAATAGAGAAATAGTCTATTTACCTATTACTTTAAATATTGCTGGTAATAAATATGTTTCCAATTTTTGATTTAGGATTGTATTGCCAGAACAAAGTTTTCAGAGAGATTAATTATTTTTTATTGTGTAATGACTCATAGTGTTATATTTTTTTTCTTTCTGGCACTATGCTAACGACAGTTTTATTTTCGTGTAGAGAATTGAGTTTTACGTTTGACTAATGATCTATCTCAAATTTGGCAAATTTTGAGTTACTACAGTATTGTATTATAAGTGCGATTTATTGCTTTTGGCAGGCAAAAAATGTTCCTTTTAAGATCAAGTCGAGACCAAAAGTTCCCTCAAAAAGGGAAATATTCTTCTGATGTATGAACACTGCTTGACAACCCAACTGAAAAGTGTTTGTTTACAAAAATTATTCCCCAAAAATTTGATTAAAATTTAAGTATAATTTCACAAAGGCTGCTGTCAGTTGTCTAAATTGGTGAGAAACATTATTACATAGATACACCTCGCATTCCTATATTCAAAACTACGCTTTTAATAAAAATTTTTTGCTGTCGCTGGAACAAAGGGAAGGGCCTCAAAACAATAAATTTTAGACCGAGGCTTTCCAAAATGCTTTTACGAATTATATATAGGTTCCATTCCATTTTTAAAATTGCCGCGTTTCATTGGCCGCTAAACTCCATTAAAAAAAATGTACCTACTCTTATGCTTGTGCTGGAACTTTAGCACGAAGGGAAATTCTTTAATCGAGCGCAAAATTACGTGCTTGGTTGAAAAAAGGGAGAGAAAAGTTGAGCTGTCAATCAAATTCCGTTTTGTAAATCAATCAAAGTTGGTCATGGTGACGTTCATCAATTAAACTCAGATCTAAAGTGAACTAAACAGATGTTATATTATTGGAAAAGTTACGTATTCGTAAAAAACAAATAAAATAAAAAAATATGTCATTTTTGTTCCGCTAGCGCTAGACCTCGAGTTATTAGCTAGTCGTTGAACGCAACCAATCAACTTACGCTTTGAAATAGATTCAATTTTATTTCCTTTTCCCTCAAACTTCTTACTCCTGCAGTAAAACAACTTGATTCGATATGATTTCTTATATAAATGGCAATTTATGTTTAATAGTTTTTATTTAATTTTTAAGTATATAAATTATGTGAAACTTATTTACACTGGACTAACTAAATACACAGACATTTTGTTTTAATTTACATTTACCTAACACATTCTTTCTTGTACACTTAGCCATAAGTGAAAGTATCATCTAGTTACCTATACTCACACACTATAGCGCATAGTTACAAAAAAAACTTATTACAATTACTACAATTGATTTTTTTAAACATAAAAGTCAGATTCAAAAGGAGAGACTCAAAAAATAGTCCTAGTTCAGTTCGATTTCAAAGTAATTCACCGACGGTCAGTATGGCCGCCAAACGCTTCCCGGATCGACAACATCGTCGTCGGTCCGATGATCCTGAGGCACTTCGCTCTCCTGCTGTATACTGTGCGGGTGCTGCTGTTGCTCTCCATCCTCGTTTGTCATCATAGCCGATTCGTGGTCCGATGTTCCGATCCCAATTTCGATGCCGGACCGACTTCCACCGATTGAGCTGATGGTTAGGGAATTCTCGGGACCCAAATACTGTTCCAGCTTATCGGTGCCATGGAGGTGTAAATGAATCTGATTTTGGTTCACAGTGGAATACAGCTGCGGATAGAGGACCATCGTGGGTGCCGTATGGCCCGGATATTGAGCTTGTGCCGCACAGCTTCCGTACTGGTAGTTGTTGTAGCCATTCGTCCAGTTGTTGTACGATGGATACGATGCGTTGAGAGAGTCAATCTCGGACTTTGTCGAACCATAAGTCGGACTGCAGATGGGCGGCTGAGTGTGGGGCATTATTCCGCTGGACGCTGCAGTGGGCGCTATTCCCGTGTGATGATAGTCGGATGAAGCGCAGAAGGGTTGCATGTCTGTCAGCACAGTGGGTAGATGGAAATTCGAATGATGATCTGGTGGCGGCGGCGGCGGTGGTGGGGGCGGTGCACCGGGTGGGGGATTTCCCGCTGAGTGACTATCATAACCATAAGCGGCGGCTGCTGCTGCTGCTGCTGCAGCTGCCGCCGTCGCCGCACTTGATGCATTCGTCTGCAGTGGCTGATACGAGTGGTATGAGCCGACACCCGGTGTTGTTGTGCTAGGCGTGTAGCCCGTCCATTCGGCAGCTCCCATTAAATTGTTTTCTGCAAAGAGACATGCAAAGGTATTAATCAAAACCTGTAATTTGAAATTCACATAGAAAAGGACATAGGATAGGCATACAGATGGTGCGGACGAGTTAATAGAGCTATTACTGCTAGCGGTGGGCATATCTCATTAGAACTATAATCAAGGGGGTTGTCGTGCTTCAATGACAGGTCCTTCGCAATTACCAGACGTCAATTGAGGGCAAATTAATATGGCAATCCACTGGAAGTAGTCGAAGAAAGGGGTTGGCATATAGTCTTCTGCAGGATATGGGGTCTGCTGCTCGATAAATTGAATTATCAAGAACTTGTGACAACTGTTGTAGGTAAACTCACCTGCAAAAAGTCGAGTTTGTCGAAGATTAATAATTCAAAAAGTGTTCTGTGTGCGTTGCGTATTGATTTCTAAACCGATAGTTTCGACTACTTTGTTGGTATGTCCTGCACATTTACCTAATAGTATGTGGCGAATGTGTGAATATTGAAATAGTTTCGGAATACATGCGTTCAATCGTTTTCTATTTCACTATTGTAGATTTTGTTTAGCTTCCCTAAAGGGACGTACAACTAAGTTCTAAGACTGCTGCAGGTACGCCCGATTAATGTAACCTCAGCCAGGACAGCCACTACAATTTTATCTATTTTATCCCATAGCCGGGTCTAGTTTTGAAATCTCTGTAATAAGAATTACTATTTTATAAAGAATTTTGAGATTAATAATAATAAAAAATCCCTGGATGACGTTTAGGGAACTCTCGCTGCTTCGCATGAATATCGCTAGGAACACCATTGAAGGTTTTAATGGCAGAAAAAGGTCTAAGACAAGGTGACGCGCCAATAAGTGGTTTTAGTAATTGTACGAGCTGCAAAACTCAAATGCAATTAAGCCATCTTCAAAAAGTCGCGGCAATTATTCACACACGTCGCTGTTCGTTATTCGTTTGTGAACTTGCAGGCAAAAGCACCAAAGATAAATAAAGTATAGCTGTGGCAAGATCAAATGCTGGCTTACATTTCGGAGTTTTAACTGACAGACACAATCAACAGAAAAACTCTCCTTTCACATTTGGAAATGAGGTCACATCAGATATTATATACAAAGAATAACGTTTTGATACCCGCATTTTGTTCTTCCGCGTGTGCTTAAACGAATCACCGGCGAATTGACATTTTTTGTGCCATTAACCGTATTTCACACCAAACATGATATCGGCGAAGTTTCTGAACTTGCCAACGAGCGATTACAAGTTTGCTTGGAAACCCAGAAAATCGCCCACACTTTGAATAAAATTCGTTTTCAAAGTTCTTGCAATAATAGTTGGTAATGTTTGTGATTTATTGTTGCCACTTTAAAATCGGTTAAAAAGGTTTTTATTGACAAAGCTTAATTTATTGGATGCACTGAATTTCATTTTACCTACTCACATCACAAGGCACAAAACAATACAAATTTAAACTAAGCATATGTTCGACAACTGTGCATTGACATGTTCAGGACAATTGTTAGGAAGTGACTTAACTTTGAATTTGAATTAACTCAGAAAACGTCAAAGAATTGACAAATTTTGAATTTGAATTAACTCTGAAAAGTCAAAGAATTGACTTTCACGAATATCGGGGAATGGATTTGCCAAACCGATAAATCGTTATTGGCCTAAAGCAGTATTCCAATGAGAGCGAATTGTGTTTTATTAGTCAAACATATGATCTAAAAATAAACTAGTTAAATTGATTTAAACAGTGAAATTCACAATTTCAGCGAATTGAAAATTCTTGTCGCGAACTGTCACGCTTTATTCACAATCCACATAATACAGTCGCGGTCCACAATGCACAAACCCACGAATGAAAAATTCATTCGAACATAACTTTTAAAAATGAAACTGATCTGCGACTTAAAACAGTGAATGAGATGTCAGAAACTAAGAATATTCACTTGTTCGCAGTTCGCAATTCGCTTTCATATGAAGAGACCTTAAGACTTAACATTTATTTCAATTACGATTTTGAAGTTTTTTTTTAAAGAGGGCAGAGCGCAGATATGTCATTTGTGTTTGGGTGAGTAATCCGAAATATATTCTGAACACATCCACTGTCACAATTCACTTAGGACTTCTTCCCTTATTCAAAGATGTTTAAATTAATTGTTTTTCTTATAAAATCGAATGGAACCGTTTTTTTTCTTGCGAAACTCATCAATTTGTCGGAGAGCGAATTGCGTACAGTCGAATATCGTAGTTTCTGACATTTCATTCATATGAAAACTGTTTGAAGTCGCAGATTAGTTTATTAAGTCGCAGGTACCCGCGAATTAAATTCGTTGTTGAAGGATTATGCCATGTTTCCACCAAACGAAACCACGAGGTTTCGTAAACTTTTTTCCAAACCTTCGAACTTTTGCCTTACATTTTTGAGGCGTCGAAACGTCGGGGTGTCAGCGAAACCTATTTGAAACCCCTCTGAATTCATCCGTCCGTGAGAGGTTATCAAACCGAACTTTGCTTTATTTTGTGTTCAATTGTGAATGTCAAAATATTAAACGCCAAAACAATTGTGACAATCAACAAAAATAATAAAAGAATCTGAATCAAAAAAAAGGTAAGTAATACTTTTAAGAGAAATATTTATAAATAGGTACTGCAATTATTTCCTTATTTTTTTTTAGTAATTCCTCTTTCTAACACTATTATTTTGTGTCAACCACTTTAAAATTGACAGCTTATGACTGACGGGAACATGGCATTACGTTCGAATGAATTTTTCATTCGTGGGTTTGTGGATCGCGACGAAGTGTGACAGTTCGCGGCAAGAATTCATTCATTTATTTCGCGGGGAAGTTTCTGTAATTGTAACTATTTTAAACAATTGCGACGCAGGTTAGATTAAATATAATAATATGGCGGTACAAAAAATTGCAATTTTCAATTCATATATAAGTCTTTAAGACTTACTTGGTTTTCATGGGGACTTTACAGTTTTATTTATGTTTGGGAAAAATGATTGCGTACATAAAATATTGGCTATTAAGTCAAATTTCTATGCCTTGACTGAAATAAAAAACTTGGTTTGCTCAACAGTATGAGTTTTTATTTTAAGAACAAAATGGAGGGAACTTACAAATCTATGCCGAGTCCAAAGGCATAGCTCTTTCATAGCAGTTGTATTGACGGATGTTTGTCAGACGTTCGCGAAAGATGGCGCGGTTTGAGCGTTAAAAATCGCCGGCATAGCTAGTTAGTAACATTTTTAAAAATATCGCATTTTTCAGTTATGTAAACTGAAAACTTGTAAATATTTAAAAAAAATATGAAAGCTGCAGAGCTTTCTGATTTTTTTTTACAATAGATGGCTCTGAGAGAATAGTGCCTGAGGTGATTGTATTCGATAATGGAAAGTAACGTTTCACACCTTCGTCGTTGTTAAATCCAATGAGAAAGTGATTGTCGCAGTTTTGAATAAAACAGGATAATGCACTTATTATAAATATTTAACCGATTGCTACTCCAAGCATATATTTAACTCAATCGGCCAAATCATTGGTATGCATTTCATCGTATGGTGTACAGAGAAAGCATTGGCGGCCATTTGTTCAAAATTGTACTGCTACAATTCCCCAGTGGGATAGATATCCTTCAGTCCTTGGTAGAGGCACGAAACATAAATCAATTTCCCATCAAACTAAGAATGTTCTTCGCTTGACTCACTCTTTTACATCAGCATGCAATTATAGTTCGGGTGTCAGTTTCATATCGCTCCGCTAAATTGCTCATAAATAAGATCAAACAAAGTTCCATTGCTCAACCAGCCAACACTCTTATTCAAACTATATAGCTGAGTCACACCCAAAGCTGTTAATTTATTCAATCAATAAATTGTTAAAAATTATACAGATGAGCTAGACTCATATGAACGAGCCTCCGCGGGAATGCCCACACGCATGCATCTCCGACTTAGCCCACAGATCTGTATAGCCAAAACATCGCCCTATCTGTTCATTCATAGAACCAGCTTTTATTAGCGATAATTTCATAACCAGGTATACGAGTATTTTGGGACATATTTCTTTATCACGGAGCCGAAAAGTAGCCGTGAACACTCAGCGCACACAATAACAACACCATCACTAATAAATGACCGGAAATGCTTCATTTTTTCATCATCGCAAGAGTCTGAGAAAATAAAAAGACCAACAATCTGACTATTATCGCGCGAGGCATTAGCAAGTTTTTGGATAAACGTTTAGCACGCCAGAGGAACTGAATAGCCGACATGTTGGCGCCAATTTTTGACACGAATTCGATTGAACCAATTGCGGATATCCGCAAATCAATCAAGATGTGGTCACAGTTGTAAAATACTCTCGGGTCGTTTATTGGAAAATACAATAATTGTGTTACGAATCTGCAACACAGAGTGCAGATTATAAGTTATGTTTGCAGTTATTCGTCCTAATGCAGGCCAACACCAAACCAACAGTAACCGACAAAAATAAATGCAAACCACATCGTTCTGGCCCCCGAAACGAAGTTGCGGTAAAGCCAAAACCACATCGACTTCCGTCTTTGTCGATTGCCTTGCCAAAAACTTAATTTTCCAGGAGATGGTATGGGCAGTTGAGTGTCATCCTACCGAACTACCAACCAGCCAAGTGTGCAACAAGTTGACCCTTTATTGCATCTTCGGTTGGGGGGCCGAGAACTGTGAGAAATATCAGCCGAGAAATTGGAATGGAGCTTCGAGCATTTTTCATGACACTTTCGCCGATTGAAGGAAGTTGCACGCACGATCCTTCTATATAGGTATAGGTGCCCCTAGCTCCTGTTTGGATAATTGCGATTGTAATCAAATACCTGAGCAGAGCTCATCTCGATTCAACGATGATGATGACGACGCGGGACGTCCCCCCTTTGTTGCATGTCAATTTTCCTCCTGCGAATTCAGTTGATAGGTTGCCCACTTCTGTAGGTTCGTCGCGTCGTCGTTTTGATACGAATACACTACCGCTACGCTACGAAGTTGTTGTATGCCACCAGCCAGAGTGACAAAGAGCTCGTGGAGTGAATTCCTTGTTTCCAGGTTGCGAATAGTTTTTTTTTTTGCTTTTTTGTTTTGTATTCGCTATTGTTTTCGCTCGAACGAGTATCACTGCGAAGAAGTGTAGCTTGCGCTTGCTGTGAACGTCAAGCCAGTAGGACGAGTCATGGAATATCGCATGCTATTGTTGTACAAAGGTGAAATTAATATTGCGGCAAAATATTATTTTCCAATCGGTAAACATACACTTTATTGAACCGATTGAATTTCAATTGTCGTCGTCGCCGTCAACATCATTGTCGTCATCGTCATCGCATCAACATGATCAACTTCGTCGTTGACGTTGAATTTGTTTATAGCTGCAGTTGGGGTGTTGCTGTTTGATAATAGCTTCCTTGCGACTTTCTTAGGCTTCGTATTGGCAGACTTATTACACTATCCACACTCCACAGTGGCATATGCAGTAGAAAGAGAGAAGCGTGCGCCAGCAGCGTTTTCATTTTGTCGAGGCATCTCTGATGAGTCTGGCCGATGCTGCTGATGAAATCTCATCCGCTTATGTAGTGATTGAATTTCTTTGACAATATTTGATTAGATCGATTCTCGATACGTATACCTATACCAACACATACTTATACCAAAATACTTGCATTGGAAAATATTTGATCGCACACTGTGGTTGCAAACAGGGAAACTTTGGAAGAAATCCATTCAAATTGCACGTACGCAAGTTGCTAAATAAAACTGCAGAGGGCGGATGAGATCACTTCCAAAAAAGTAGGTGTGAATCTAAACGGATTTTGCGACGAGATGTGAAAATTAGAAACAGGCTTCTTTTTGCTAGTGCAATTGCTGTTTTTGGAAATGTACTCTTTGAATTCCTATTCATTGATTTCATAATTCAGTTCTTTCAAAAGATTGCATTCACTAATAAGTTTGTAATCAGTCATTTTTGTAAAAATTAAATGATTTAAATCCTAAGAAAGCAATCGTTTTGTATTGGAATTTCTAAAATAAACTAACCCTAACCTCGAAAACGACGATGAAGACAAAAACTGTTTTCACTAGTTTTTCGATAAAAAATGAACTAGGTATAGTAGATGTAGTAGTAAGGGTATTCACTTAAACGCGTAAAAGCCGCATAAACTGCGTAAACTGCAGAAATTAACCACCTCGTAAAAGAAATGTCAGATTTTGTATGGAGAATAGTTTATGCAGACTTCATAATTTTCCGCGACGATTTAGGCTCGGAAATCAATCGCGGAGAGAGCGCAAATCACAAATGTCAAACCTTGACAGACAATCGTATGTTGTTTTCCAGTTTTTTAGGAACATCTCAAAATGGTAAGAATTCAAGTAAAAAAAATAATTTTGAGTACTTAGAAATGAAAATGTTTAAGATTTGCAGCAAAATGAAAAGAAAACAAATTTGGAAATAATTTTAACAGCTGAGTTTGACATCCGACAGCTGAGTTTGACATCTGACAGTCGATTTACGCAATGATATTTCCGAGGGGTGTTCACTTAAAGCACCGCAGAAATTTATGAATTTTGAGGTGCATAAAATTATGAGATTAATAGCGTTTTCGATTGAAAAGAATTGCCCTTACTATAAAAAGAGCAAAACTAGAAGTGCTCTTTCAATATATTCAGTGTCATTGAAAAAAAGTGCACTCCAGGTCAATTCCTAACACAACAGAAGTGTCCGGAATATTTTTAGAGAATTGCCCTGAACTCACCAACACACACTAGCAAATTGTTAGATTGGAATGTTTGTTGTGTTATTAGAAACAAATTTTTCGCTTGTGATCCGAAAACATACAATTATGCCTGCAAAATGTAAACCAAAATTGAAATATATTGATTTGGCCTTTTAAAACATTCATATTTACTGTAGAAAAGGAAAAACGAACTAGCAACAGAAAACCAAATATCACATATGGTGTCTATGTCTCTACTATTACAAAAGCGCTCCAACGAATTTCATTGAAAAGAGCAATTCTGAATTTCGGGGCAATTCTCTTGGATCTTCAATGAAAAACGCCATAAGTGTATACCTTAAGTGTTTGGACACCAAAAGGGTAAAGCCATCTGAAAGATAAGTTACATCATTTTCATTTCCTTACCCATATAGTATTTATGCTCTTCTCTTTGGAAGCACCTATAGGGTGTGGACGGGCAAAAATGTCATGAGAGTTTGGCAAGAGTACTCACAAAGGTAGCTTGATATGTTGTCACACTAAAACTGAATCCATTAAATAGGTAACCACTGTCATAGGCAACAGTTCAACATCCTAGCGGAAAGACCTGGATTACGTAAAGTCCTTTTAAAGACTTTGAGGTAGAGGACAGAGATCTGGGAAACGTTCAAGAAAAGACTCCGAAAACATCAGGAGGAAAAAACCTCTTAAAAGTTAAAAATGCTCCCTAAAGGCTTCAAAAAAGAAGAAAGAATGAGTGGCTAGCCTCCCACGCTCCGATAAAGCTTTAATGGGGAAGCATGCCAAGATGGCCAAGCATGAGGATACCATTGAAACGGGAGCGATTTTCTGTCAGCGGGCAACAGTAAAGGCAACAAATTTCGACTGATTCTAACTCCTCTATACAACCAGTCGATGAGTCGGGAGCCAAGCCTACCATCCAAGTTGGGAAAACTAAGAAATGACTTTGAGAGATGCAAGCTCGTTTATATTGACATGTAAAGCTCCATCAAATAACTGCGATCAAGATAGTAATAGTAGGGCACTATTCCTAAGAAAACAATAGCCAAAAAACCGAGATACGACTAAAGAGTGTTGAAAAGCCAAGTTGTTGAATAAAATGTTGCTAGAAAAAAGATTTTAAAAGTAAAAGTCATCGTGGCAAAAGGTCAAGTCGCAGCCTTAGTGCCTGGAATTTAATCACTCACCGATTGCAACTGCTCTCAATGGGGAAGGCGAGTGTGACTGTGTATAACTTTAAAAATCGTTTGACGTTTAATGCGCAGTCGTTGTGTCGGAGTCCATGTTGATGACTCGAAAAGTGGGGAAGCCTCAGAAGCCGTTTTTTTAACAGGGATCATTAGACGCGTTGCTTTGTGAATGTCGAAATATGGGAAACATATGCCGTACTGTGAGTCAACCTTCAGTTGTGGGTCTATGGATGCTTATAGTACTCATTCCAAAGAGATAAATGCACCTACATAGGTGGTATGGAGAAACTGCTCCTCTTGTCGTATCTCATATATTTGTGTGAGCAGTCAAATTAAAAAAAAATTGTTTTAAATTTGTTGCGCATCGTCGAACTAAATCGTTTTTAAAATATACTGAAAGTAGGAATAAAGATCCGTTGTTGGTGGTCATGAGGTTTGTATTCCTTCGACTTCGAGATATAGAAAGGTTCATTAGATTTAGTTAGGAGATCCAGTTCTTTGAGGCCGCCTTTTGATGAACTTTTGAATATCTAGAAATTTTATTGAAGAAAGCCAGCTTAAACCAGAGCCAGAGGATTTGTGTGTTTACATAAATAGAACGATGAAACAGTTTGACTGAGCTCAAGTGAATTTACGCGCATATTTTCTATACCAGCTTAAGCATACATAATCCCACTACGGTTGATACTTTGTTTTCTTAATCTTTCTTACTCGTTGACAATTTTAATTCACCAGATTTTTTCAAACGCTTTTTATCACATATCGCTGTGTGTACCTACTAGGTATGTTTTGACTAAGAGTATTGCAACTACTTATTGTCATACGTCATTATAGATCTACTGAAATTAAGCACGCTAAACGGAGCGATGTGCAGCTTCAATTAGCCGGTATTCTGCGTAGGTATTTACGTCGCTACTTTAAAACAGCTTTCGCCAACAGAAACACCAATTACTACAGAAATTAATTGAAAATTATCATGCCCAGTCAAATAATGTTAATTTAAAATCTCTCAGTCCCTGATAGCCTCCCATCATATGTATACGTGTGCAGCTACACATATGCAACATGAAAGGGTAGAAACACATGCCATTCTAAACAAACGAATACTTTTGTATCCCGTGAATATTTTGTGATAATAAATCGAAGTATTTCACCTTCCCGTTCACGTGCGCTGAATGATGTCAAAAATGTGTGACGATGTCAACAACAACAACGACGACGGCAAAGTCAAGATGTCATTCAGCAAACTGATGTTAAAACATATTTTGATTAATTAGCCTTTTCGTCGACAGAATGTTTTCATTACTTAAGTCAATTACTCAAGTTCGCGAGACTACTCTTGGGAGATTTCAATGCTCCAGTGGAATGGTAACTGTGCTGTGCGTCTTTGAGAGATTAATTAGGGAAATTCTCCAAAAACCTACAAAAGGATTTAGCTAAACCTGTGTAAGAAAATTCAAGATGGGGAAGACAACTTACAAATTTGGCGGCGAAACTCGAATCAAAAAGAGAGCTGCTCCACCTTTAAGTTGAATTTCTCAATTTAAACTGTATCGACTGATGAATAGAAATCACGTTATAATTACACGGCACTTCTCTCGCTCCTCGGGCTGAATTAACTACTGCAATTAAGGACAAACAACCGCATTTATCCACTTAGAGTGCCCATAAAGAGAATTAATCAAACAAATAGGAGCAACAACGCTATACTCCTACAATGTCTCCATTAACGTAGTAATCACATTTTCTAGAAAACCCATCTCAATCTCACTAGCAATCTGGACTTACCTTGTATCTGTGGTGCATTGGGCTTGTAGCCCTGACAGTCGGAATTTATTGTACTATTGGAGGATGAGTGATTGCTGCCTAATGGTGCTAGCGATGAGCCAGTAGGAGCCTTACGTCTTAATGTCTCTAATTCACGAAAATGGCTGGAGAATGGAGCATCGAGATATGGTCGTTGACCCAGACCCAAGGCGCGAAATTGATGACCACCGGGCGGACCTGAAAACAAAACAAAAACCGTAATAAATGTGAAAAATTAGTTCAATTGTTGGCTAGGGATAGGCACATGTGTCCAACCCTCGAAATGAATATCTACATTATTGTCTGAAGTGACTGCACTTGTTATTATAGAATTTTTTTTTTTTTTTGTATTGTTCGAAACCGCAACGAACAGCAAACAATGAGGTGCTGCTGTGTATAGTTGTTGGCCATTGCGTCAGAGGGCAAGTAAGAGCGAGGAGAGAACAGAAAATATTGCAAAAGTGAATTTCTTTGACGTTATCCTGACACAGTAACCCACAACATGCCAACGGCACCTTGTTGTCGCTGGGAGAGCCCAAGCATTATGCCAATTGCGAGAGCGGCGGATAAAAAGGGCTCTAATTACACGCAACTTCCTTCTTCACTCCTACTCAATGTAGTGTTTTGACGTGGCATTAATAAGGAAACCGCCTTCGTTTCTCTTTCGCTCATAATCATAATTGGCACTTACACTATATAGCTGGAGCGAAAGTGACATAACAATAGAGCGCCTCAAACAGATGCTGGGGTGTCCAACACTTAGGGGTGGATTGCAACAGCAGGATGCTGCTGTAATTATAATCAGATATCCGTATATTTTGGAAAACTTTTAATTATTTTGACGAGTTTTGAGGTATTTTTTTTGTTCCGTTTTTCATTTAGACTGCACTTTCTATCGTTTGAATTGGCTTATCGGTATAAAATTGAGTTTCCTTTCGTTCGAATTTCCGGCGGCAGGTATTAAGAATGTTATACGTTAACAAGATGGAGACTCTGTTTAGTCTGTTAAAGTTCAAAGCAATACATTCGCTGCAATTAATTAAAAGCATTTCGACTTTGCATGCGGGAAAGGATTTCGCGACGGCTATAGGATTAGATTAAGTGGCACCTTGCTATACATATGGCTCCAGAAGCACTGCAAAAATGCAATTGATACACTTATTTGACATATGATGTATATAAGAATATTTGGTGTAAATGGCTGCCAAGAAACGCTGACAGTAAATGCCAAATGATGGACCTCTTATATCAAAAAATAGAACCACTGTATAGTTAGATTCCTCGAATCGAAAGTGTAATTTTTATTTTTGTACTCGAAATATTTCAAAAATAGGTAACCTACTGTTAATATTTTTATTTTGTGTTTATTTTTTTTTGAAAACTGATACTTTAGTGTTCAATAAAAAATAAAATAAATCGTTCTAATAACAAGTTTTGTATCTGCTTTTATTTTCTGAGTTAATTTCAGGCACGGAATTCCTTACTAAAGAGAAAGATTTATTTTATTCTAGCTGACCCGTGTTCACCTTGCTTCGCCAGAGTTCCACTTCTCAAATTTAAAATAAAATAATTAGCATTATACAAAAAAACTCCGCGATAGAAAGAGAACGAATAATATCAATTTAGCTAATATAGCCTAGTATGCTGTTCCGCGCCTCTCCAATGTTGCTCTCCACCACTTCACTTAATGTGCGCTTAATTTTGACAGTGTAAGTTCTGTCAAAAAAAAAAACTGTGTTGGCAAAGCTGATTGACTTTGTTCTGTTTCTTTATTTGTACTTCCGCAGCTCCCTCCTCAAAATTGTCATCCATAATTCCTCGTTAAAATATTCCATTTTTAAAAGAAATTAAAAAGTCTCC
This sequence comes from Cheilosia vulpina, assembly GCA_916610125.1. NCBI lineage: Eukaryota > Metazoa > Arthropoda > Insecta > Diptera > Syrphidae > Cheilosia > Cheilosia vulpina. Next base: position 58,070,523 of record OU744277.1, read on the forward strand.
AAAGCTCGAGCAGCATAATACAAGGCTTATAAGAGAAGTGTAGCCAGAAACAAAGTTTTATAACAGTATGGATTATACAGATAGGCAGGCAAAATACATTAATGATGATTAATAGTAGTACATTTTTAAAAAAATTTATTTAAGAAAAAAAAAACTGATAAAAACACATACACATTTTGTTTGGTTTACCATTTTTTTTTTTTGGCTTCATATAGGTATTCTAGCTATTTCTTTGCAGTCTAGAATTTTCATTTTTAAAATTCTGGCAACACTGCCTCCGTCTGTGACCAGTTGAGTAAAAAGCACTGAATGTCACCTGATGGAAAATGACAAAAGTAACAGAACTTTTAGCGCGATTAGGTGGTGTGCTGCTGATTTGGCAAAGCCTTTAAACTTGGAGAGCAAAACAGGCCTTTATTGAATTCAACGAAAAATTTCATCAGATGCGAGGGAACTGATAATTAATTTAGGACTTCGACTACAAGCTAAATTTTATCAAAAAGTACAAGTACAAGATTCAGCATATCTACATAAATTTATTTTACCACTCATCGCGACTTACCATGCACAAATAATCTCAAATGTAACTATAGGTACCTGTACCTACATCGTCACGTTTGTTTGTTTGACGTGGCTAGCACTAGTGTCCACTAGTGCGCACTGAGAAGTGTCAGCTAATTTTCACTCCTATCAAAAACCCTGCACAACCCTGAAAATTCGGCTTCTATATCGAACACAAAATGTTGCCCTGTAGTCTGTCAGTTTTTGAAATTGACAAATATTTATCTTTTGGTAATACTTTTTTCCGTTTATTGTTAAAAATGAGTGAACTAAATTCAGAATTTGAGTTTGCCATAATGCAATTAGTTGATAAAAGTGTTTGGAATATAGATGATGAGTTTGAAAATGAATAACAGCAAGCGAAATGACAGCAAACTCAGCACTGAATTCTTGCCCCGACAAATTAACTGGGGTCAGTTCAGGGTACAACCGGTGTGCCCTAGAAGTCATGTCAAACACAGGTTTTCAGTACCAAGGCTAGGGATCAACCCAATGCGCACTAGGGCCCACGTCTGACAAACCTAATGAAATTCAGCACATACAAAATAAAAAAATATCACTTTTAAGACGTTTTGCGAGATTTGTTGCTGCTTTTTGTTTTATTATTCGAAATCAATAACTGCATATGTAGGTAGGACAAATAGAATGAATCTATATAGTCGTATGAAAGGCTGCACGGATTGTGTCGGAAAATTTTGTGGGAAACATTGAAGAAGCATTGTATTATGCTCGCGGTAAATTTTATCTCCCATACAAAAATTTCTACAAAGATAAAATTTAGCAAAGTCTGTATCCTGTTCGCACGCTAAATTCTTAATTTCATTCATATTAATTAGCCGATGACAAGTCTCCACTCATTTAGCTCGGGAAATTAATGTCCGGTGCATTAAATCCAAGATAAATTTTGACATAAAAAACGGAGGAAATTGTGTTGTGTTTACTTTGATAAATATAGTCAGTAAAAAAAGTCTGCCAAAATTTAGCTTAAGAAAATGTGCTGATGCCGATCCATTAAACATGCTCAATTTTTACAGACGCATGAAGTACATTCTGAAACAAAAGTTTGATTTTTAGCTCGAGATGCTTACTATGACGCAAATGGATTCGCTTAGATTTAAGTTAGCTACATTTTGTTGAGAATTTTGTATGGGAGCCAAAATTTAGCAAGTAGAGTATTAAACTGAAAATATGCAAAATGTATGCGCGCGTATAAACAACGGGGAGATTTCTGTGCTATCAGTATAAGAATGTTGTTAAAATTCAAAATGAAGTGCTTACTGGTAGGCTGAGACAATTTGCTTAATGTTTGATTTGTTATAGGTATTAATTTCAAGTGGCAGCTTTATTATAGACAGTAGGATTTAATTTTGACAGTTCCTATCAGCAAACATTTTTTTGCTACAATTTAATGGTCCATAGGAATAATTTGGCTTAAGCTGCACTTAGTGTCAAAAGTAGTAGTAGAAGCCCTAAACCTTTTTTAATACTTTCTTAAAATTTAACTAAAAACATAGCTAAATGTTGTCAAAATTTGCATCATCAACCTAAGAACAAACCTCAAAGTTAGCACTATTCTGCTTGCGCCGAAATGACACAACATTTGCTACCCAACAACTTACTTGTCTTTGATCGTGGCTCCCGTGGTCCGTCCACCGTTACTTTGATCGCTTTTCCATACGTGGCTACCTGTGGCGGACTCGTTGACACGGTAATAGTCAATGTGAAGCTCTTCCCTGTAAAAAATAAATAAAAAAAAAAATTATTACACTTTTAAGTGAACGATAAATCAAAGTAAGCCATCCTGCCCCGAGACCACCGAAAAAATTATTCAAAAGTGCCGATCGTAAAACAAACGCCTAGTGTGTCTGAACTTTTACCGACGCCTCGCAAAAGTCAAATTAATTTAAACTACCTATACCAGAGCGTATAGCGCACACTGGCAACACGTGGCGGTGTGGCACACTCGTTCGCCGCTCCGACATTTATTGCAACAAATTATGTGATCATTCAAAGGATTTATGTCAGAACAATGTTGGCCGAACAAAAAAAAATAACGTTCCTTCTGAGTTATTAGCAAAGGGAAACCTGCCAGTACTTTGTTGCAGAAGTTCCGTTCCCTTTAATTAGACCGGTTGTGGAGAATATGCATTTGCTTCTCTTTTGCTTTTTTAATGAGCTTTTCATGCGGGACCCCCTCCCCGTCAAACCCAATAGGTAGCTGTAAACGTCATTATCCTGGTAATAGTATGGCAATGCACGGCCCTGTAACCATAAGGCTCTTCAAAGGACATTAATTCGTATATTTACAAATAATAAAACCGCAAAACGTTTCGCCAAACTACATAAATATCCCAAAAGGGGGAGACTGTGCCAATGTGCTATACCACCCGCCCAATGCCACTCCCTCTCGGCGCCGCCGTCGGTCGGGCCGCATCGGTAGAAGTCCGAAAAAACCGCAAAAACCTCAGCCAGGAGAGCAAAACAAAACTGCAGCGCACAAGGACATCACAAGCAAGAGTGGGTGGAAGAAAACACAATAAATGAAAACAACAAAATACAGAAGCAGGACATAAATACTCAGACTCACCCATTGCAGGACAATCACTCGTTTGGCATACGAAAAGGAGGGGTTAAAAACCTCCAACATAATAATAACTTCGCGGAAGAGGATTAACGTCTCGCTGTATATACAAGTGTATTAAAAATGTCCTTTTTTTAAAGGACACACGTATTAACTGAATCTCCAGCTGTCAGTGGCAGGTTTAGCATTTGATTTTGATGTTGATCACTGACGAGTAAATTGGAAAAAGAAATAAAAAAAAAGTTGGGCGGAAAAGAACAGTTGCTGGTGGCTAATTGTCGTCCGAATTGGACGGGAAGTACCTACCTATACTTTGGCTGTGTATGGAAAAGTGATGATCCCTTCTGGTTGTGAAAGAGTGATATGATTGGAATTTTTTTCTTTTTATTTTTCATCGGTGCTTTTTTTGTAGAAAGAAAAAAAAAAATACACGAGAAATGTTGCGTGAAAATGGGATCAGAGTCGATGGCTTTTGGACCCCCAAGTGGGAGGCTATGATTGAAGTGACACGCAATCATAGAAATGTCCAGCGACATGAAATCGAGGAAGTAATTAGAATTTTAGGCCTGTTACGCAAATTTGGCCTTTTTTTTTGTTCCGATGAAAAAAAAAAATGGCTACAGATCGACGGAGGCAATGTGGGGAATGGGCATGTTATTTGGACAGGATAAAAACCCTAAACCCTACTTTCAGATCAGTTTCCGATCGCCCAATCTCGCTGCCTTACCTTAAATTAAAAGCTATTTGTATACAAATTTGGAAAGCATTCATTGCAGTAATAAAAGAATAAAATACAGAGTTCCACAGGGAACCAAATTGGGTCCAATATTATTTAAACAATATCTACACCCTAACAAGGTGGTGGGTACCTACCTATTTTAAGAGAAGGATTCAGTTTGGCTATGCAGATGAATGTCTTCATTTAAGAACTATTTCATTTAACAGGATTTTTTTAAACGTAGTTATTGTAATAGAATATTGCTAAAAATTCTGGCAGCTCCTTTGGTTACTTAAAATCTTATCTGTCAATCATCTCTTGTCGAGCTGATATGAATAAAACGTTTCCCTTTACACTTTTTAAGGCGTTGTTATTTAATTTCTTGTGCTCCGAAAACTTAGCTATTTTTACAAACGTTTCTTATATGAAAAAAACGTATATAAGAAACGAGCATGACCGTACTGTGTGAACGTATGAAACCGTTTTGCAACGAACTACTCCACTTGGCAATGTGGCTTCTGGCCCGGAAGATCGACTACCGATACACCATTTTCAAACTGAGGCAAATCCTGGAAAAGACCAACGAGCTTCCAGTTGAGACTCATCATCGTTTCATCGACTTCTAACTAGCATTATGACAGGATAGCATTCATCGTCAGGAGCTCAATATCTATGGCGATGGCCGAATTCGGCCAAAACTGATCCAGTTGTGTCGTGTGACCCTGGAAACTGTTTTGAACTATGTAATGAAACGTCAGTCATTAAATTGTTATAAGTAGAAAAAAAGTAAATTTTATTGAAACGAAAAACTTCAATAAATCGGTAGTACAAAGAAAAAAAAAAGTTAAATAAGGTTGTTCGCACTGAGAATGTTCAAGAAGAAGTAGAAGTAAGTAATGGCTGCGTTCAGCTAGTAAGCATTGTAATACGCAGAGTTGCCAAACCAAGATGTATATTTCAACAAACCGCACGTCCAATCATTTCTGTGTACAAGTGTTAAAATGATTGCTGTTTTGTTTTTACATCTGTTGAACATACTGCTACTAAGAAACAACAAACATTTCAACTAACTATGGATCTAAGCAAAAAGTAGAAAATTCCCAAATCAAAACTGCTCGCATTAATCTCGACATTACACTAATCTTCTTATAATGTTGGACGCACGCACTTGAAAAGGGTAATCATTAAAATACAAACGAAACAAAAAAAAAATTTTAAATCAAATCGTAATCGCAATCGAACGAAATATCTTTATGTCTATATATATATGATGATGGTACTGGTATGGTGTTTTGTCTTTCATAATGGGATCATCAGCAACCTCCTCGCCGGTCGGTGGTTATTATTAATATCAGCGGAGATAAATCACTTAAGTACTTCCAAACACCAACAGCAGTCCCAATCCTTTCTTTTCATCAATATAATCGCTGGTGGTGGAGAGTGCGCGTTGTGACGTGCGCTTTAGAAAGCGGTCAGCGTAGTAGGTAGGAAAGCATTGGTAAATGAAAAGATTTCCAGCGTTTGTGCTTTTTGGCAAGAGGCGCAATGGCAGACCCAAGGCATTGTCGAAAATTGTTTTCTTTTAGGGCTTCCTTTGATGATGGCAGTCTCGGTCAATCTAAATTAGTCATCATCAGTTGATCTTAAATAGGGATGTGAATGAAAGGCGCTTATTGATGACGCGTGTCGGTCACTTGGGGGAGAAAAACAAAAGGTCCAGCACTGTAAATTGGAGCTCATTTATAAGACTTTAGCGTTGAAGTGAAAAGCCTTTCGTTGTTTTGTGAAAAGATGCCGCGATGGTCATTATTTCATTTTGTTTTGTTTATGCGGTGCGATCTGAAGGCGGTGAGGTCAGATTCAGACTGCTGCATGTTTGGTTCACATTTTTCAGTAAGTAGTGGACCTTTTAGGTATTTTATGCTTCCAATGAAATGTTGGATGGATTTTGTCAGCAACTTATTGTGTAATGCATTATAGTCGACAGATTCAAAATACGTGTCCTTTCTACTTTGACTGTCGAGATAAGGAAAAAGACGTACAACATGAAATGCCTGACGGAAGGTACCTTGCAGAGAGAAAAGAAAACTTGCCAACAACGCTGCTTGTAAAAGTCATAATATCTGATTTGCTGGAAGTCGGATAGTAATCGAAAAGCTAAGAGGAACCAAACTGGTAGATGTCATCATATCATAACAAAAGTTGTTAGCCGATAGATGATAAACGAAAACAGAGCCTTCGCTAATGTTTCGTTTCAAGCTGTCAAAGTGACAGGAACCCACATAACACGCATCAAAACCTTAAAGTTGGTTAACTAACACAATACTGTGAGCGAACACTGAACTTCCCAATTGGGGCTGCCATTGCTGATTTTAATTAGGTATATTAAATTTTGACAGCAAGAAAAAGTGAGATTTTGCGAAATAACGAGTACAATCAATTTGACGAATTCACGAGAATTTACCTGTCAAACAATTTAATGTATCAATTTATTTAAAAATACGCTAGATTTTCTATTGGTTTTAGATTCCATTTCAGCGTTCCGTTCATAATTCAACTGTCAATCGAGTATACTTTTCTTTAATTTTTCCACATGCTTCATTACAGCTGTCAGAGTCGTAAGTCAGCCTCCAATTAGTTTCCTCGGAAACAGGGTTATTATAAAACACCACAGAAAATGTGATTCATCTATATGAATGTAAACTTTAAGACTAAGCAACCAAACTCAGCTTAATCGCAACGCCCCTCGAACTTAAAAATTTCTCTAACCGCTTCTTGAGTCTAATCAACATTTATAAGGTGACTAAGTGACGCTGACCATCTGCCACGCAATTTCAAAATTCAAATTGAATATTCCAACTTAAGCCACTGACAGTAATTAAATTGTGATCTGACATAGTCACCCGCCAAACACTCATTCGATTCTTCCGGTGTAAGGGACTCTTTTTCTTTTTCGTCACCCACATTTCGCTGACAAAGATGAATCAAACCGTAATTAATGCAAATTTAGTTAAATCATTGGAAAACGAAGTGACCACTTCTCACGCTGACCATCTTGCGTTACTCATTATCACTGAAAAATTATTTCCAAGTGCGTGAGCATTCCTACACCCACCCACCACAACCCCGCAACAGAGGCTGTTCTTTTTAAAGTTCCTGATAACGCATTTTTCTGGAATCGATTTATGCCTCTTGCGTGTCAAAAGATGAACTGCTGTTGCGCTCAAAGATCGCATGATAGCCGGCAGCACTCTGTCGAACAAATGTGGCGACGACTTCTGGTGCAATTGTTTACCTATACAGAGCATGTTTCTTCCTATTTATATTATCCTCCCGACCAAATGCCATGCGCAGTGGGCAGGCATGTGCAGAAACATTGTACGTAAATGCGCAACGAGATAATTAGCAAAAAATGATGAAGATGATGGTCTTGGTCAGTGTGTTGGCGCATGCCATATCCTTTTGTCACATATGGCAACGGTGATTAGTGGACACTAAAGCAATTATAAAAACAACACTTACCTCGACCGCTACGTCCGACGAATCGCAGGTCATTGAATTTGGCAACTTGGTTCTTCATAACCGCTGTGCAGTTCCTGAGTTCGGCGCAGTAGTTCTCATCGTTACCAGCACGGATGGTCACTATTGTGCCGTCGCCGACATCGACGAGGGCGACAACTTTAAACGCCAGCGGAAGCGTTTTATTCGAACGCCAATGTGTGGGCAGGGCTGAGCAAAGAAAGTATGGACTACCCGTTCGAACTGCAAGAAGAATTAAATTTGACATTTAAATGAATTTGTGAATTTCATAATAACAAAGAACATAAACGAGTATTTTATAATGCGTCTTATACTTAAAAAGTCATCAGTTTATATTGGGCGAAGCAGTTAACTGCTTATTTCACAAGTGCAATAGTAATGAAGTACGAACGTCAAAACGAAGACAAGCAAATAGCGGTTTCTCTTTTTCAGTTCAGATTAGAACCTACCTGTCAAAAAAAGTTCGCAAATACTTTCTACATAGTGTGCACTTATAGTAATATGACATCTATTCCTCAAATGCGTTTCATAAATAAATCCAGATGGATCTCTGCACTTTCTGATCAGAGCATACTCGGCAAGGGCAAGCACTACCTCGAAGAGATAAACGGCTTGTTCAATATGTGGTCAGTCGCAGTGCGTACCTAAGTAAACTAAGTATTAAATAGACCGTCAGCTCAGCCAACTTAAGAGAATTTGCCTAAAAGCTGTTTTCCGTGTTACTATGTGGGAAGGTAAATTAGCCGCACGCATATACTTGCACAGAGCAACCTGACAGTTCGTTCAGTTTTTTTTCTTCTATTACACCATTAAGAATTTTTTTTTGCGCTTCACATGCATGCACAGATAGGCAATTTAAGAGGAATCGGGTAGGTGCGCGCAGGACCGTCTTTAACCTATTGGAGGCACTGAGCATATTAGGATAATGGGGCCCCGATGACTTTGACAGAACACTATTTTGTTAGAATAGACAAAGAAAGCAGATAAACAAGGCTAAATATTTATTTTTATTAACAATCACATGAAACGAATAGGTAAATGTAATATAGTCCACAAAAGTAACTCGTTTAGCATTTACAGGTTAGTGCTTAAAAATCTATGTTATTTGAAGAGGAACCCTTCTAGATTTTAGATGGGCAAAATCTTCTTCAAAATCTATGGTTTTTAGCACATCATATTCTATGGACATCAGCGACAAACTGGTTAGTCTCTCTTGAAGCATTGTACTTCTCAATTCGGTTTTAATTCTTTTCAGTTTGGAGAAGTTCAATTTTGTTTTCTTTCAAAAGTTGATATATTTTTGATATTCGATCCTTATTTTCACTGTCAAAAATTTTCAAGTATGCAAACATTCTATTTCTAACTCTTTCTCATTAACATCTTCATAATAAAATTCAGCAAATTCCTTGCAACTTTGGCTCAACTCTTCAGAATTCAGAGTTTTCAAGCGAAAAAATAAATCAAAACGTTAACCTACTGATATTCTTATACGAACTTAATCGCTGTTTTAAATGAACGCTGAGGGTATCAATTATGGGAAGAAAGGTTTCTATTTTAAATTTATCTCTTTCCATTCAGTTGGACTGACGGCGCAGAGCCATCAACAAAATTCTGGCGAGAACTTCAGCGTTTTGTTCTTTGAGATAGGGCCTTGTAGTCAGATTACGGGTTTCTTTCTTTATCAGAAAGCCTAACTTTTGGGCGAGAGTAGAATAGCTTCGCGCATTTATAGTGCATACTATCAGCGCACTGAGAAGTGTCAGTGGATTTTTGCTTCCTTCTACATGTCACTTTCAGAAAAAAACCTCTAAAATTAATCGTTTTAATATTACTTGTGGAGGTGCAGCACATAAATCAGTAGTTGATTAAACTAAGAGTTCAGTGAAATGACATATATACGATTGACGCCGAAATCACGTGCTAAACTACATAGGGTTAGACCAGCTCTTATGTAGATTACACGTTTTTAGACCTCTACAAGTTCAGTGATATGTGCACTTGTGCACCATTGGGTCTACGTCAGCTAACACGCGCTGACAGTCTGGCGCTGGCGAAAGCCGCTGGCGAAAGCCGTTTTAATGCTGATATTCGAATTCGTTTTCGAAAGTATGCAGATTTATTTAACAACCGCTTTGGGTGTAACATAATTTGTTTGCTTTTTGTTAAATCAAATGTTCAGTTGAAAGCAACAACCCACGTTTATCGGAAATACCCCGTTAATTTTAGTATAGTTTTACACCTTTTGACAAGGGTGTATGTCAAACTTCTTAAGACAAATTTGACGTTTTATTATTTGGGATAGATCTGTAGAACAAAGAGAAATTATGCTGTCAATTCAATTTAAAGGAGCAAAAATTTGGAAAACCAAATGAGAGTGATGCCGGAGCTTGTCAATTAAATTTTAAATATTATTTCCTTGTTCAAGCCTAGTATGCTGTTCTAGGAAAGCTAAAATTAAGCGCTTCTCCAATGTTTCTCGCCACCACTTCGCTTAATTTTGACAGCGTAAGTTCCGTCAAAAAAAAAAGTGTTGGTAAAGCTGATTGACTTTGTTCTGTTTCTTTATTTGTACTTCTACAGCTCCCTCTTCAAAAACCTCTTCCAGATACTCCTCGTTAAAATATTCCATTTCTAAAAGAAATTAAATGAACAGCAACTGTTAATTTGCTTTCGTTTGAAATTTTGTTGCGAATACCGATATTTTCTCTGATCTGTCAAAATTTATCTGTGGAAAAATATATTTTGCATTAATACGTTTACTTAAATTCTGTAGAAATTTTTCGTACAGTGGCTAACAAATTTAGCTTGAACTGCGTATACTGCTTGGCCTAATTGCTTTGCTTATTTTTGTCTTTGGAAACATTTCTTGTATGGGGGCTTAATTTAAGCGCGAGCAGCATACTAGGCTTAAATCTTAAATTGTATGTATTTTTTTTTATGTCAAACGAAAAGTTTATAAAAACAAATATACTTTTTTTATGCTGGCACTTGAGCTCTAGCGGCTGTTCCTGCATCGCGGATATTATACGTCTAGCGGACAATCAAACGCGGCCATTATAGCGAATATCTCTAAGAATGAATGAAGGAACTTCAGATTGAATTTGTTTTATGTTCTCTTTGCTTGTGCGAGACATAGGGGACGTTCACGTTTAGTAAGTCTGGCAGCTATCTGGCTAGATGTATTTCTGTTTTGATTGTCTGATATCGGTCATATGAGCAGTTGTTTTAGTCGATGTTTATGGAGGGGTAGCCGGCGAATCTAGTCAAGAAATTCGTGACTTAATAGTAAGTTGACAGTTCTCATATTCATACGCTGACGTATAGAAAAAGTGATGTTCCAACCAATGTAGTTTTAGCGTTCAGGTTACATATTATCCAGACCAATCTAGTCGACTTTAGTTTCTTGAATGTGCCCATAGTCAAAAGAGAAATCAGTGCATAACGTTTTCTTGCGTTAATGAATACCTTCAACAGAAAAGGCAATAATTGTGTTTATAGGTTAGAAAGAGTTGGTAAGAACGTATAAATGAAATGAGTTATTTCTTTCCTCTAACCAGTTGTGGATTATTGAGAGTTGTGGGCCGTACAATATCAGTCTATAATCCGCAACCTTTCCAATGAATAGACCTTTGCAATTAGGTCTAGGCCCCTAACTTAAAAACGCACCTGCATGTTCTACAATTCATTGAACAATGCCACACTGCCAATGTTTCTGGTAACTAAATAACAAATTTGACATTGTAAGTAGCCAGTAGGATTTATCACGCGTTTCACTGTCCGAATTAACAGAAAAAAAGACTACTTTTAGTGCCAATGCAAAAGGGCACTCAACAAAAAATCTGGCGCGTGAATCAAACCCGATAGCTTACCGATCACATGATATTGATATTATACTGTTATTGATCCACAAGAGTTCATATGGCTTCATTCATATTTTCACCATGTCCTGCTCGAGTATTATTTTCCTCTCTGATGTGCAAAGTAAACACCAAATCCAAAGAAGAAGGTAGGCAGGTATGAAAAAATTGTATACGTTTGTCACTATAGCTTGCATAGAACTGAAATGGTCCTTTGCCTGAGCAGGATATATGATACGATTTGGCAATAACGATACCTCAAATCGATCCGAGAGTTAAAAAGTGTGGGAGCGTACCAAACTTTCATGCGTTTCTTTATATTTCAACGCGCGTGGCCATTAGCCGAGTAGGTATTGCAAAGTTTATTTTATAGGTGTAATATGGGTTGAGTCTGTTTGGCACAGCAGGTCCATATATAGACGATTCTACGAGGAACAACAATTACAACAATTTTTGTGATGAATCGAAATTTTAAGAAGTGTTTTCAGGGAAGTTTTATCTAATCTCGGATGTTGTGTCAGACATTCAAATGAAGCAGTGGAAACAACCTTTAGATATAATTTGTGGATCGATGAACCAGGACATCCTCCTTTAGTGGTATTGCAAATGGGAAATATGTACATAAATATCGAAAAAAGTTTCCAAAACTTGAAAAAAGCGAAAGCTACGTTAAATATTTATTCATATTCGACCGTTTTTACTAAGTTCAAAACACTTACTTTTACCTGAGTCCTTTCAAAGGACGACGTATATACGGGCGTCGGATGTTTCCGCCCGATGTACGGAAGCTACATTGGGCCTAATCATTTTTAACCTCCACATTAAATATTTTGTAGATCACAGTTATGTAATTTTGTATAGAAAGTTTTGTCATTGTGAGTTGGAAAATTTATCCTGGACACTAAAAATGATTATTTGTATCGCGGATTAACTGCGATAAAGGTCTTCCAAAAAAATCAAAGAGAAAGATAAATACCGTTGACATACTTCGGCGATTGGTACGGAGAACGAAAGTAGTTCTTTTTTTTGGTGCTGATTTGTTTCATCTGATCTGATGATATTTGACGACATAAGAAAACAGCTTGTACAGGCTGTTAAACGGGGAATACCACACAAATTCCAATATTAAACAAAATTTATTAATTCCTAAGTTCCTTAAAACCTATTGTATTATACTATATATTTTTAATTATTATACCACCATATATTATATCCGAAATCTGTTAGAGTTAAGCTCGGTAGATGAATAAAGTAAATTAAAGTAAAGTAAAGTAAAATGAACCAGTTAACCAAGCCAGCAAAAAGCCAAGACTATATACACACGACAGAAACAAAAAAATATAAAATCAATTGTCAAAGAACTGGTGAACTTCAAGCAAGCACGCTTAGGAATTTGCTCTAACCGATTGCGATTTTTACTCAGTACTTATTCGTTGCTAAAAACTACCGAGATAAAAGCTTAGCATCCTGCTCGCGCTAAATTTTATCTCCCAAACAAAAATGTCTAGAAAGATAAAATTTAGCGAGGCAGTTTAGCAAAGCAGGATCCCGTTCGCTAAATTCTTAACTTCATATAGATGGGCCGATGACAAGTCTCCACTCATTTAGCTTGCGAAATAAATGTCCGGCACATTAAATCGAAGATAAATGTTGACAAAAGAAAAAGTAGGAAAAGTTTGTGTTGTGATTATTACGGATTTTTTTGGAAGAAACCGCAGAGAACGTTAGCGTGATAAATAAAAATAAACGCAAAACCAAAATACAAAGTAATTATTTAGCGGCCATTTATCTTTGGTGTGGAGAATCGAAGTGGAGAAAATTGGAAAATTTGGCGCGGAAGGATACTAAGCTTAAAGGTTAAATGCATATACTGTTAAAAAACAAACACACTTTATCAGTTGTTATCAACCAAGTTTCTAAATATAAACCAAAATAAGTACCTACATTGGTTACATTCCGTAATATAGTTATAGCTTTTTATTTACGACTGAGAAAATTTGGAGGGTAAATTGATAAATCGGTTATTTTTAACCCATTAACTCTGTGGAGCTATATTAACAGTAGGTACTACTTATGGTAGTTCTTATAACGGAAAATTGGTTGATTTTAAATTCAGTGTGAGTGCAAGGTTAAGTCCATTAAATGGAGAAAAACTAAGATCGACCCACAGAATCTTTTTATTTATTGTGGAGCAAAACCAGGTGCCCTAATCTCTATCTCGTATCGAAAGTAAATTTTTTGCAGATTTATCGACTTGTACTCTTTATTTCGATAGCCGAATAAATTGTACTACTACTCGGATCTAGAATTTCGAGAGTGGAAATTCATATTACAGGGAAACCTACGTAACTTGGCCAACTTATAGCGGTGCCCAACTTATAGGGGTAGGTATCTATTTTCGGTTTTAGTACTTGTTACAAAAAAGGTAATTTTATCCATATTATAAGTTTATTTAAATCATTTTCAGAAACAAAACAAAATCCACAATAGAAACAGTTTTTTTAACCAAACCAATATGAATAGTATTAAATTATAAAAATTTAGGCACATATGTACAATAACGAAATAAATGTTTAAACATACACACAACAAAGTGCAAACGCCAAAAGAGCGACCATGGCCAACATTCGCAGGTTATTTAGAACGAAATATTAACTGAAATATATAGAAATGAGTGGCCAAGTTCCAAGATAGACAGGTGGCCAACATACGGAGGTATTTCGTCGAACATTTGTATGCAATTTTCTCGGTTCTACTATAAATACTGGCCAACTTACAAAGGTAGCCACTTTGACAGGTTTCACTGTATTTGTAATTATTTCTTGCATTTCGAAAGCATTTCGAAAGTACCAACTTAAAAACGGAACGTAAAGTAATTCGAGTAATAAAAAAATTTCGAATAGGTTTGACTTTCGGAACGAAATAGAAAGTAGGGCCCCAGGGTGAAATCTCACTTTCGAATACACATTAAACCACGCCCTCGTCAAAAGTTGGTCAACTAAGATTTTTATTTAAGCCATCCATGGTGTTTACAATTTTTCTCAAGTCATAAACCCAGAGCCGAGATGGCTCTTCAGTAAATTTTTTAAAGTCATGAAAGAAGTGTCTTTTAGGAATTTTATTTCACATAGGTACTTATAGCAATTGGGAGTATACATATCCATAGGTAACAAACACATCTGAAGTACCCTCATACGCAAATTCGATTTTTGTTTATTGTAGACGATGGTTCGACACTGTTACTAGTCCTGCTTGCATGTTTCAGATTACATGGTGAAGTCTCCTACTCCTAGAATATCTGAAAGGCGCGGAGTAAAATCGCGCACCAACATTTCCCTATTTTGGAGCCATTCCTGTAGATAAAGATATGTACATTGGGGACGATCAAGTATCTAGTATAGTAAGTCTGACAGCTCTCTCACTAGATGTATCTCGGTTCTGATTGGGGGAAATCGGTCATATGAGCAGCTGTTTCAAATGACGTTTATGAAGGGGTAGCCGACGAATCTAGTCAAGAAATTCGTGACTGAGTATTAAGTTGACAGTTCGAGTATGTGGCTGACGTAGGAAAAGTGAAGTTCCCGGCGAATCTAGTTTTTGCGTTCAGGTTACATCTCATCCAGACCAATCTAGTTGACTTAAGATAACTAGATTCTTGAATGCGGCTATTGTTCATTCGTTAGGTGATGCTTTATTGTCGAGCCGATAATATGTACAAAGTAAGGAATACGAAATGCAAAATTTAGACAAGGAGTTTCGTAGTTTCTTTTTTGCAGAGCCTGGGTTTAAGCCGTCATTAGGAATAAATCTACCATTGTTTGCGAAAGATTTCCTAATGAAAATAAGAGGTTCAGATCTAATACAGGTTTCAGTAGTGCATTGTCAGGACTTAATCTTAGTGAGTCATTACGTTGGTAGCCCTATAATCGCTTGCCATTATACCAAAAAATATCGGTTTTCACCATTAAAGCTAAGTTTCCTGCTCGCGCTCAATTTTATCTCCCATACAAAAATGTCTAGAAAGATAAAATTTAGCGAGGCAGTTTAGCAAAGCAGGATCCTGTTCGCTCGCTAAATTCTTAACTTCATATAGATGGGCCGATGACAAGTCTCCACTCATTTCGCTCGCGAAATAAATGTCGGGTACTTTAAATCGAAGATAAATTTTGACATATAAAACGGATGAAAAAGTTTGTGTTGTGTTGTGTTTGCTTTGGATTTTTTAGCTGGAAGAAGCCGAAGAAAACATTCGCGTGATAAATAAAAGAAACAGCTAAACCAAAAATTCCTTTTCATGCGATGAAAAAGCAAAAAAAAAAAAACTTGCTGGGCTTGTGGAGGAACTATCAGAAATATGGAGATTGCAAAAATCCGATGGACACGAAGGAACGTCGCCTTCTACTACAGAAATTATGTAAGCTGCTGCAGCAATAATAATATATCTTCTTCAACATTTCTTTTCTCCATTGTTTTGGAGATATATATTATTGCGATGTATTTGAAGTCGGAAATTCGAAATTTTAATTATGCGTAAATTTAAAATTACGTTTACTGCCATGAATGACGGTTTTCGGCCCATCTATATTATCATGTTTGATAACTTAGCGACCATTTATCTTTGGTTTGGAGAAACGAAGTAGAGTCTTGAGACGCTGAAATTTAGTGGGAGCAGGATACTTAAGTGGGAATGACAGTCCTGTCAAAGTAAAAAGAAATACATACCTACACATTTCTCAAAAAATAGATAGTCCAATGGGCAGGAAGCGTATTGTAATTTGTTGTGCAATTCAGAATATGCCATTTTTTCAGCTGGACCATAGTGGCATGTCGCTAAGTATATGAAGTTAGAAGTAGATACTACTTCTGGCAGTCCATTGCTGTTATCTTGCAATCAGTATGGATAGAACTACGGAAATTAGTGGAATTTTGAATTTGATTTTCTGCCTACGAACTTTCG
This sequence comes from Cheilosia vulpina, assembly GCA_916610125.1. Taxonomy (NCBI): domain Eukaryota; kingdom Metazoa; phylum Arthropoda; class Insecta; order Diptera; family Syrphidae; genus Cheilosia; species Cheilosia vulpina. The sequence continues at coordinate 58,086,737 of OU744277.1, forward strand.
CATCTGCGTAGATCTTCCTAATACCTAACCACTTTTAGTTCCAACTGTAAATGGGGCTCGCAACTGCAAAATATTTTTCACACAATTTTCGCAATAACAAGCTTCAGTAAATGTGAAGTGGTTTAGGTGCCTATAGAATTTCTTATAAGGTCGACAGCTAATTCAAAAGCCGATTGACCCAAAGTGAAATTTAACATTTTGAATCAGTCTTACTCACCCAACTCTCCGGGATACTCCTGCTGTGCGTCCAATATCAATCTCTCCGTCCACCATAGATCCTGTGACGTTGGCGGTGAACTGCTGCCGCTATTATTGCTGGGGGGATCGATCATGCCCCCCTTCTGGTAAATGCCACCGCCACTGGATAGGCCCCAATCTGCCGCCGAAGCCACCGACGTCGAAGTTACCGGTCCGGCGGTAGACCCAGTATAGACTGCCGTCGTTGTACCGCTTGGCAGATGCATTCGATGGTAGGAATTTTTGGGAGCTATTTTGACGGTTTTCTATAAGCCAATTGTATATAAAATAAAATCTACTACACTATTGCGCGCGCGCAACTGATTTATGAATCGCGCTCTCACTAGTCAAACAATATTGTACATGTATCTTGCACTTTCTTCTTTTGTATAGGTATTGTATTATCTTCTTGAGCTTGACACCGTTCAAGCAAGCACCGATTAGTCACTAATAAACACAACTTTGTCGTTGCTGCTGTTACACACTGTGTAAGATAGAGTTTTTCTCTTTTCTCCATCGGTGGCTTTAATAAATCGCACAAATTATCATTATTTAAAATTTAAAAACTATGTTTCCCAAAAAACAAAAGCTTTGGCGAATGGAACACGTACGTACTCTGCGGCGCAAGGGTTACCCAAAAAGTTTTCTCCACCACCGGAGAAGACGAACATAAAACGTCAACACGGCACAGATTTTTTTCTTTGGTTTTTTTTTCTTTGCCAGAGCTCAATACTTTAAGCGATTTTCACTGATTCACTGGAATTCGCCGAACTCGCTGATACTGAACCGGTATAATACGCGTATGTCACTTTTTTTTAGGTCTGACGTCTGACGGGCCTTCAGATAATCGCCACTGTTGTGACCATGCATTCATTCACCAGAATCTCGAAAAATAAAAGGAATCCCAGACTCAGCTGCTCGCAGCTGACTGCGACTACGACAACGATGATGATGATGGTGCGTTCTCACACTTCCGATACGGAAATACGATTACGATTACAGTCACGGAAACGTCAAAAAGCTTCGAATTCCCGCACTTTTGCGAGCATCAGCTGTCAGATACCGATTATGGCGTCATGCGAGATTCGTAGCAACGAACTAAGTTTAACCGCGACCGGGCTTAAAGCTTGTGCAGTCACGTTCGGTTCACAGTGCAAACTGGTCGGCAAAGTTGCCACAAGTGGCTTTGGAACCTCTTTGGGGAAGTCAGTGTGCTACTGCGTGAGACGTTCTTTGGTGGGATGCCATGCGAATGCGATGAATCGCTTGGAGTCAGGAGAGAGCGAGCGAGAGAGACCCCATCGATTCAGCGCTTGGGACTTTGTGCTAGAGTTTCAGTTTCCCCGCCTGGCTGTTATTTTTTCCTGATTTACCAAACGACCGCCTGTTGACAGCGACTGGTTTCGGTTTGTTGTGCGAGATGTCTTCCAATGCGACGAGGGTTGGTCAGAGTTGAGACGGAGGGTTGGCCTCCTACCACAGTACTTGGTGGTTTGTTTTGTGGGTTCGCTGTGGATGCGGATTTCTTTTTTCGGTTTTTCTTTACACTCGGAAGACGAAAGAGTGGTGGAAGTGGTGTGTCCACTTTTTGTGCTGGAAGATGATTACATGCGCAGTGATTGGCAGGAGACGTCAAACGGGTTTTGAATTGCATTCGGCGAGTAGGCGGGTTTGTGGAAATGCGTTTTGGAAGGGGAAGAGGTGCGATAGGTTTCCGAAAGCGATAAAAACGGTATAAAGACATTTTTGTGTGGTGATTCGTCGAGTGCGGTGACGAGACGGATTCGGATGAAATGTAGTGTGCATGAAGAAAATGAAGGCGACAACAACAGAATTGTTGTTGGAATGGGAAGATGTACTCGCAAGGTCAGGCAATATACTTATTCCTTGGCGCGGTTTTCATATAGGCATGAAGTCGAAGAGTTCTCGGCTGAATAGGTGGAGGTAGATAGGCGATAAAGGTGCGTGCACTTTGTGTAGGTAATAGTTTCTACAATGGGCTTTGGTAATATTCATATTAAAAACTCATATTAATTATTTTGTAGGTCACAATAGATAATTCAATAAGGAGAACATTTTGGCATTTGCATTAGCTTATGTTTGTATAAAAGTGGGTCACCAGCACTCGTTGTTTAGTAAGGTATCTACTTACCTACCTACCAAAGTTGATTAAAATGTGTTAAGTTCTCGACTGCCTTCTGTGGTGGTACATTGTTGGCCGCCACTTTAGGTTGAATTTTTATTTAAATTTTTAAATATATATTGGCACCTACTATCGCCACCTACCTACTTTTCTCTGTTTATTTTCAGATAAAAAGTTTATTGGACAACTGATCTAAAATATGATACTAATCAAGTGCAGTCAGTGCGTTAAAAATCGAATCAAAGACCCCTCTCTCTTTACAAATGCAGATATATTTAAGTGTGGCTAAAGGTGAACAAGAATGAGTAGGTATATGCATAGTAGACATCTTTACCTATGTTAAGTTGAGGTAGCAAGGTGAATTTCATTCTTGGTTACATTTAATCATCGGTTATTCCCGCTGGTATCCATCTTGTTCAGAAAAATATTAATCAGAGAATTAGTGGTTTGCGTAGTTAAGCAAGTTTTTTTTTAAGAAGTAGGTAGCTACCTACGTAGGTATTCATTTTGACATAGGTATCAGTTATAAACAACAGCTGGCAGATGTATAGAATACGTTATACGTCAGTCTATTGAAGGTAAGAGTAGCGGTCCCCAACAAAATAAGGGATGCAAAAGAAAAAGGATATAAGAAAATATTTTTTCAACATTTTGGCCATTGTAGGAAATATTCAGAGTATATGAGAAAATTGCCGACCTTGAATAAATTGAGATAAGGTCCATTTGCAACGAATTTTATTGGTTGTGGCTTTAATTCGGTATTGTTCTCAACAAATTGCTTATTTCTCAAAACAACATGACTTTATTCTGCAGTTTTAGATAGATTACTGAAAATAAATACATTATTAAAATACCTACACAAATCACAAAAACAAATATACTGGAGAAATAGATCTATTTGTCGCAAAGCTATGGTTGGTGCGACCGAAGTGATAAATCATTAAACGAAAACTCATCGGTTATCACAGATTTAAGTACAGGTTAATCTAAATCTTTGGTAACCTATAATCACCGATTTATTCAGCTGTGAACAGACTTGCCCTTAAGCGAAGCAGCCAACATAAGTATACACAAGAAAAACTGTCCGAATTTCTTCAGAAGTCCTCGTTGGTATCTCACGTTAGTTCTATAGCATCTACACATCCGACTCTCATTAACTCGAAACTCGAGCGACTCTTAAAATATTACGAATTATCCAGTGTTTGAAATATCAAAACAAAAACAAAGGCTCGTGTACGATGATAATAGTTTGAACTTGTCTCAAATGTACCTACTTACAATCTTACTGTCACTTTCTGTCTGCAACTTTGAATTGCCGATTGTTTGACACCGATGAGTTCGAATTAACGCGTCGTTTTGTTACGTAGCTGTGATTTTTTCGTTCGAATTATCAAGTGCATAAAAATGTATTGATTTAGTTCGAAATATAAAGAGATTTTGTTCCGAGTTCCCCATAATAACTTTGAATTATAAAGAGGTTTGAATAATTATTGCAGGTCTGAATTAACGAGAGTCCACTGTATTTAAATGATTATCGTTCATCTATATTAATTTATCTGATGGTCTGATGGATTATACCTTTCGTTTTCTGCTGGATATGCTTACTCGTCATTCTCTATAAATGTCATTGTCATCTTTATTTAATTAACTTATGCCTGAATTTACCGTCCTGTGATTAGGTATATCGCAAATCTTTATGCTTAGAACTTTCCTCTTGGAAGAGCACGCGCTGTTACCAAAATTTTGGTTTGTTAACTATTTTCACTTCTGACGTTTAATATACGGTTTCCAGCATTAATAAATCTTAAAACTGGAACCCGTATAGGAAACGTCGATCGCTATAATTCTGTTTCTATTTTGGTAGATACCTACCTACCTATAGCTTGACAAACCAATTTTAGAAAGTAAATGAGGGGCTTGTTGGTGACTTTATGGCCGACCCGAGTTACACATTTTGATACAAGCCTAAACTTTTTTGTATGGCTGAAGATATTAAGAATTACCGTCAACCGTGAACATTTCTAAAATAAAATATCGATCAGACACTGATTTTTTTTTTTTTATTATTTTTTTTTCTAAACCTCGAACATTTTTATATCTGTAACAAAACCTCCAAAATACCTAGAGATTAAAACTTACTATCAGTTAAAGAATAGACCTAGGCAAGTGAAATTTTGTGAGTGAACTTATTTTTATCGTCGTCAGGTTGTTACTAAAAATGGGCTATATCGGTGAAGTAGTTCTGGTATCTACCGTACAAAATCAATCCAAACAGGATCGAAACAAGTCGACCTAGGCAAGTGAAATTTTGTGAGAGGACTTACTTTTATCGTCATCAGGTTGATATTAAAATTGGCTAGTCGGTCGGTCAAGTAGTTCTTGTGCCTCCCATACAAACCCAATTTTGCATGAATTGTATGCAGTGGAGGGCAGAGACAAATGATACCGAGACCTCCAACTCACAATCCTCTTGCCGCTGGGCCCCTCAGTTTTTTTTTTTTTTCAAATTCGCCATTTTGTTTTCCCATCGGTTTTGTGTCAATTAAGAATCCGTGTGACATGCAAAAACATACAAAAAATACAAAAATAAATGCTGCCAACCTCGGCAACCGTGGGAAATGTGCTAGAGTTCGGGAATACCACATTTTTTTACATTACTGAATGCCATTGGTTAGTAATTCTATGTTTTTAGAAGGCGAATAATTTGATTTATTTGGTTAATAAAACTAGCTAAATGAGATGTTCTATATACTAAAAACTTATTATGACAAACGTGGTTGCGTATTTTGCGCTTTTGAATATCATTAACTTCGATTTCATGCGTAAATTTTTCTTAGAAAACTGACGAAAATTTGCTCAATATATTTCTATTTGACTTCAAACAATCTACACTTATTCCTTAAAAAAAAAATATTATCCACACGTAACGAATAATTTCAAATTTAACGGATAAAATTCTATGAACGCTGTCAGCAACTTTGCCCACAGCGGAAGTGGCATATGCAAGGTGCGAGCGTGTTGGTGAGTTGGAATTTTTGAAGTTAGGTGACATTTGTCAATGCGAATTTCTATGTAACAATACAAGCGCACGTAGCATTTGCCACCCCATAAAAATATAGCTTGTAGGCAAGTTACGGGAAACCGGCCGAAGTTGGTGGTCTCAGTATTGTCTCTGGTGGAGGGTATCAAAGCATCGGCCAGGCCGATGATTACACTTTTACTTGTTTTACTTCCCAATAGGGTCCCAAATTTTTGTGTGCTCAAAAGGGCTCCGGACAAGACGGACTTGCTAACCCTATATATATTGATAGTCAGTCTCCTCAGGTTTTGATATTCTGTTGAACTATTAGCAGCGATTCTTATCGGCATTTCCTCCCTTATTTAACCCACACCAAATAAGACATATTGTTAGAGAACTCATATACCCCTATATTTCCCCTTTGCCTCTTTTGCATAGATATGTATAGGTATATAACGTTTTGTTCCAAATGTCAAAGGCGTGCACCTATTCGGCAAAGTGGTCGGCCGATCGCATCAAAGCACGAATCTAACTAAATATTCGTTCTTCGACAAGAAAGACGCAGAATGAAAGGATGAGAATGATTGTTAGTATCACGGAATCTGATAGTGAAGTAGGAAGAGACGAAGGAGAAAATCGAAGCAGACTTAATAAAAATACTGGTCCTTACTAGTAATCATTTTTACCTTTCACACTAAATATTGTGTAGGTCACAATATGCAATTTTGTATGGAAAATGTCACCATAGTGAGTTCCACAAATTTAGCCTGGATATACTAATAATGATTATTAGTATCGCAGACTGAGTAAAGTAATCTAAAGTTTTGTTTCTATTTAAGAAAATTTTATTTTTTAAAATTTTAGAGCAATCACAGTACTCCTTTCTCTCTATTTTTAAATCGCATTTGCATTCGACAATCGGCATATCAACTAAGAGTACCTACTAAATCAAAACCAAAGAAACCGCAATAAGATATCTGGAAAATATCTGCTTATTACTTATCTAAATGAAAACATACCGAATGTTGTTCTTTAATTACAAACCCATAACCGCCATCCACTTCACACTTGTGGTAATCCATTTCTTCTGATAAAATATATCCCCTCTCGAAAACAATATCCTCTTTCGATTCACAAATTAAATTTGCGATTAGACATTCATGCATACCATACAGTAGTACTAGTGTGCCTTTACTCTCGTTCGTTTATTTTTATTTCTTGTTAAACAGAAACCGTGAGAACTTCCAAGGGTTTCGTTTTGATATTATTTTTAATTCTACACTGATATTCGCTGGCTACTAAAATTAGTATTTCCCAGATTAAGGTTTCTATGTTCTACTGCTTATCAGCTGTCGCTCTTTGGAACACCGCAGACGTGGTTAAAAGAAAAAAAAAATTAAAATAAAATTATATCATAAGAATAATAGAAATGGGTGTGGGAAATATTGTTATCAGTGAGTATACTTAGTTATGAATGAGTTAAAGTTTCTTGATTTTGCATTCTCAGACTGGATTCAGCTTAGATTCCCGATCCCACGATATGGTGGTTGCTGTGCCGAACTTCATGCACGCTGTTTCTATGACTTATTTTAGCGTAATAATAAGAATAAGAATAGGTAAGAAGGTACACCAGATATAGGCACAGAATATCGCTGGAGATTGAATTATAAGAGTTCACGTTTGCAATGTGGGTAATAAGAATATACATTCTATTTATTAGCTTTTAACCAGATGAAAACTATTTATGACTTCTCGTTGATAGGGCAGTTGATACAGCAGTTCACGAAATTATAAGAACCGCATTATTCGGTTGAGCGGTGGGTTGGATTCACTTTCGCTCAGCCGTGGGTAGCACATATTTATTACAAGGAGTTATAAAAAACAAAACTTAGGAACTATTGTAGTTATTAAATTTTGTGTCGACTGGTAATTTTTTAACTGCAAAATCCAAACAATCAGACATAAAAAATTCCAATATTGTTGTAGATCCTCGAATATCGTTTCCATTTCCATTGTTCGATCCGCGTTCATTTATGTGGTTATTGGGACAAAAAATCAATCGTTTTTTTTTTTTATCTAAATCACTTTTCATGTTTCATTTGGCAAAAAAATATTATTTTTTTTGATTCGGATCACTTTAAGCAGATCTGCGACATGCCACACAGCCCATGCCACAATCGATCTTTTGGGCACCAAATACCCAAATCGTGTTATCGCCGTCTTGGCGATGTCAATTATTGGCCGCCTCGGTGCTGCGATTTGACCCCTTTGGTCTTTTTTTTTTGTGGGGAGCCGTGAAGGACCGATGTTATCGAACCAATCCGGAAACGATTCAAGCACTTAAGACCAATATCATCCAAGCAATCCGTGAGCTACAGCCCAAAACCATCAACAAGGTCTTGGAAAATTGGAGTGACAGAATGCGCTACTGGCGAAGCCAGCCGGGGCAGCCACTTGAATGACGTTGTGTTCTACAAATAATAGGAATGTTTGCTCTATATACTAATAAAGCCATAATACATGGAAAAAAATTGAATTTTGTTGGATTTATAAAAATAAACTAGTATTTACACCACCCTGTACGGCCACAAATATAAATATACTAATATTTGGAGGACATATTTTGGAGGAATTATTATCTTCTTCGTCTTCCTCGTCATCTGAAGACAACGAATTGCCAAAACTACTCTATTTGTATCGTATCTACAACAGGGGAAACATTTTCAATATCAATAGTTGATATTTCCAAAAACGAATGGAATTTGAACAGCTGATATTGCTGTCAAATAATGCACTAATCTATTTACAAAAGCAAAATCAATTTTGTTGCATGTCTCGTGAAATCTGAGATCTGAAAAAAATATCTGGTGGTCCCAATGCAAAACGACATTAGTTGTTTTAGTAGTTAATAATTGACTGGCGTTGATACGTTTCTGATGTTATCTACTGATTCCAATGAAATTAGTCCACACCCTATAATGTGTGTAACGAAACATATATTACCTACATTTTTTAATACCCCGATTCTGGCATTCCTCACAAGTCACAAGGCGACCATGATTTTGATTTTGTTTTCGCATAGTTCCTTTCTCAAAAGACCTTTTCTTGCGAAATTAAGTGCTTTTATTTTGCGACTTTCTAGTGGGAATCTTTGAAGTGTCAAGTAGAGTGTAGATGTTTCTATTGCGTGCTGAAGAGTCCAATTCCATGATAAATGCTCAATAAAACACAACTCAATAACGTAATGAAAAAAGCCGAAATGGTTTGTTTCAAGTCGACAACAAAAACACAAACCAAAATGGACAAATAAAATTTTGCATGGACCAAAGTGGGAAAAACGCACCGGTCCAATAAAAATTAAAAATAAACTCCGGACTAGTCAAAAAGGTCCGGAATGTGGTAGATTTCCTTGTGAATCGGGCCCTAACTTATGAATCACATCGCACTATAAAGAGGTAATGTTGGTTTGCTTGTAAGAGGCAATTTCAAAAATTCTTCCCCTAATAGAAAGCTACGGGATAGAGTATTGCGATAGGCTACTTTATGTTTTTGGTTTTCTACCTAAAAAATACCCACGAGATCTTTTATTTTCCTCCCAGGAATAAATATAATATTACAAATAAAAATTAAGAACAGAGGAGTTAAAATTAAAAAAAAGAAAAACAAATTAAAAAAAGAAAATGTTGTAAAGCAGAGATGACAAAAACAGCGTTTTTTAACATTTTCCAAACCTTTTTTTATTGTTTGCAGAATTTTGTAAAGCAGAGTTTTGTAAGAGAATTTTGATCCATTAAGAATTTGGCCCCAACCCTTAATGTTTCAATCGTTAAATTCAATAAGGGGGAAGATAAGTTGTGCGTGGGTGGATATTTGTTTTATTGTGAAAAATTAAACAAATGTAAAAATTATAGTAGGGTTTGTGCAAACCGCGTCAAAAGACACGAAAAACGCATTTAAAAAAAAGCGTAAAAAACTCGTCAAAAAAATGCGTCAAAAAACGCACCAAAAAACGCACAAAAAAACGCGTCAAAAAACGCGCCAAAAAACGAGTCAAAAAACGCACCAAAAAACGCGTCAAAAAACGCACCAAAAAACGCGTCAAAACACGCGTCAAAAAACGCACCAAAAAACGCACCAAAAAACGCACCGAAAAACGCGCGACAAAACCCGTCAAAAAACGCACCAAAAAGCGCGTCAAAAAAACAAGTAAAAAAACGCATCAAAAAACGCGTCAAAAACGGGTCAAAAAAACGCACCAAAAAACGATTAAAAAAACCCGTCAAAAAGCGCGTCAAAAAACGCACCAAAAAATAACGCGTCAAAAAATGCGCGAAAAAATGCACCAAAAAACGCGCCAAAAAACGCGTCAAAAAACGCAGCAAAAAACGCACCAAAAAACGCGCCAAAAAACGCATCAAAAAACGCACGAAAAAACGCGTCAAAAAACGCACCAAAAAACGCGTCAAAAACGCACAAAAAACGCAACAAAATACGCATCAAAAAACGCGTCAAAAACGCACCAAAAAACGTGTCCAATAACGCACCAAAAAACGCTTAAAAAACGCACCAAAAACACGTCAAAAAACGCGTCAAAAAGCGCACCAAAAAACGCGTCAAGAAACGCGCGAAAAAACGCACCAAAAAACGCGCCAATAAACGCACCAAAAAACGCGCAAAAAAAAACGCGTCAAAAAACGCACCAAAAAACGCACCAAAAAACGCGTCAAAAAACGCGCGAAAAAACGCGTCAAAAAAACGCGTCAAAAAACGCACCAAAAAACGCGTCAGATTAGACTAATCTAAACAAATCTGAAACAAATCTGAAGAAACCCAATCGAAAACCACATAGATAACCTAAAATTTTAAATCCTAGCAAAGCAGGCAAGGGTCCGCTAGGGTAGTAAATAATTTAGTGTTACTCAACTTTATGGATCTATTATGTTCTTGTACCTACGTCTACTACATACACTAGATTGTTTGGTACTGCATCTCACTCGTTCTTATTCCGAATATTCGATTTGTTGTTATTTCCTTTTCACTTTAAGGAAATAACAAAGCTTCACACTTGTTGCACAAAAACGTCACACACTCACGGGTCACAGCTGTCACTTGAAACAGCTGTGCTGTCACTTGAAACAGCTGTTCTCAATCCTTTTGTGTGAGGTGACGTGCTTTGGTTTTCCCTTTGGCATTTCGTGTCGTTCATCCGTTTTTCAGTCACATTTAATTTAGTTTTGTACATTGTTTAATTATGTTGATCTCTTTCCGCTTGTTAGCCCGAAGTGGTCGTGCTCTCTTCCCTGCTTGTAAACAAAACATTAGATTCATTCGACCGCAGTCGTTCTCCACAAAAACGCAGACGGTCGAAGGTCAGATAACAATTGGTGATGTAACCAAAGATATTCACACTCCGGTAAATCCTGAACTGGTGCCCCAGAAATATGGTAAAATCATCCAATCGGTAGTTTTGACATCTTCTAATAAGTATTTAAAGTGCAATATGCCGAGGATGGAACGATGCAGCTGACGCAATCGGCTCTCCATCATCTGCGATGGATGCTGCAGAAAGATTCTCTGAAGCAAGATATGTTCTTTCTTGGCTATCCGGGCGCATTACGGCGGAATATAGCCATGCAATTCTCAGAGTTAACCCAGAGGGAACTGGAATACATCGCCCTCAGCAGAGACACAACCGAAAGTGATCTTAAGCAAAGGCGAGAGATTAAGAACAAAGGAGCTGTGTACTTTGATCAGGTATGACAAACCACTGCCTCTGACTCAGTTAAGTTATAAAGCGAGTGCGTTGGCCATTTCAGTGCGCAGTACGAGCTGCTTTGAATGGCCGTCTTCTTATTCTGGACGGAGTGGAGCATGCCGAAAGGAATGTTCTTCCAATTTTAAATAATCTGCTTGAGAACAGGGAAATGCATTTAGAAAACGGAAAGTTTCTTATGGCACCCGAACGATATGACACGTTACTGAAGGTAATGTTTGTTTGGTCATACATATTTATTGATAACTCAAGTCTTTTCAGACGTACACAAAAGAGCAGTTGGACGATTGGGGTTTGCTGCGAGTGTCGGAAAACTTTAGAGTAGTTGCTCTAGGTCTTCCTACGCAAAAGTACAAGGGAACACCATTAGATCCACCGCTGAGGTCACGATTCCAGTCAAGAAACGTAACGCATTTCTCTTTCGAGGTAAAAACGCAACTCCTCAGTTGCTCGTCTACAACCAATTAATGTGTCACTTTCTTTTTGAGCAGGAAATCCTGACAACTCTTAAACATGAGTCGCCCAATGTTGACGATAGCAAACTACGAAGCTTAATTTCATTTGGTCTGGCAGTGCATTCGGCAGACTCAACAATAAACTTACCCGATTTTCCCTTAGACAATCTGCAGTTGGTTGCTAGGATGTTGGTAAGTTTTCGGTTTCCATGGAAAAACCTTTATACCCAAATTATTTTCCACAGAATAGCAACCCTTCGAACAGTGTCCACGACGGTATTTGTGCCTTGTATCCATATCAGACCACACTCAAAAAAGAACACATCGATCGCGTCCGGAATCTTCTTGATTCGCTAAAGATCACTTACAAACAAACCAAAACTGTGAAGCAAATAAAAGCCACAAGGGGCGCAAAAGATGCTGTGCAATTGCAAATCGATGACGTTTCCATATTCTTACCAGGCGGGAATAAGCTGCATGAGTGCAAAGATTTCGTCGATTTGGAACACCAGCGGGCAATACTTGCGTCAATGATTCAAAAGTACGCAGTTGGCGATATATGTCTGATTGGTAATAGAACCCATCATTTCTAAAGTTTTAATACAGTGAAACTGGTTGCAGGTCAAAAGGGTGTTGGCAAGTCTACTCTAACGAAACAATTGATGCATTTGCTGAATCAAACCGTCGAACCGATGGTGCTCTATGAGGACATGACTTCGAGAGACTTGGTACAACAAAGAATAACAACTGCTGATGGTGATACCGTGTGGCGGGACTCACCCCTAGTGAGAGCTGCAAAGCATGGATCCGTGACGATTTTGAATGGTATTCATAGACTGCACAAGAGTACCGCTGTGGTGTTACAAAGGTACGTCATTTCGCTGGGTGTGATGGGAAACATGAGATGAGTTTAGCTATATACATGGAAGGCAGTTCCAAATCTATTGCTTGTTAATAAAAACAAAAAAATCCTATCTGCTAATAAAACATTTTTTCAGGCTTGTCCACGATCGCGAACTGCAACTTTGTGATGGGACAACAATGCTCCGCAGTGATCGCTACGACTCTCTTCTTGCCCAAGGCCTCAGCGAAGCTGAGCTAAAGGCAAGAGATATACTTAAAATCCACGACTCATTCCGTTTGATAGCTTTAGCTGAACCTCCGAACCCGAACAGCACAGCTGAAAACTGGTTGACGCCCGAAATGCTCAGTCTGTTCCTGTTCCTTGAAGTTCGACCTCTACAGCAGAGCGAAGAGTTTGAAATTATAAACAAGCTGTATGGCAACATCGATTCGAACATTCACAAGATCACCAACCTCTCGCATCTTCTTCGCGAAGCGACTGATCCGATTTTGAAAGACCTATCGGGCACCTTGTCGACGCGACAGCTTTTAAAGATAGCACGACGAATGTCTATTTACCCTGCCGACGATAATGAAACGAATCCGCTGAACTCCGTCTACGATATCATTCAGAATACGTTCTTGGCAAAGTTCCTGCCCTCCCTGCCACGCGCAGCTTTGGAGAACGCAATCAAAGAAGCCGGCATTGAGAAATCAAAACGATCCGGATCGGGAGGAAAGAGATCAATCAATGTGGATGGTGACGTCCTTCGCATTGGTAAGACACAAATGAAGCTCACTGCCACTGAGGAGGAAAGTAAAGTTCCCAGCACGCTGTTCTACGATGTGCCACAGCATGTGGAGTTGCTTGAGAGGTTGCTGCAGGACTTTTTGATTGGCGATCATCTGCTACTAGTTGGAAATCAAGGTGTCGGCAAGAATAAGCTCATTGACAGGCTATTGGAGCTGATGAACAAGCCCCGTGAGTATCTTCAGCTCCACAGGGACACCACAGTTCACAGCTTGACGGTGCAGTCGACGTTACGCGATGGACAGGTTGTCTACGAAGATAGTCCTCTAGTGAAAGCTGTGAAGAAGGGACACATCCTGGTCATTGATGAGGCAGACAAAGCGCCGGTTAATGTGACGTGTATTTTGAGAACTCTGGTGGAAAATGGAGAGATGATCCTTTCCGACGGAAGGAAAATAGTGCCACCCGGGCAGGACGCCAACGAAGTGGGCATTATCGAGACCCACCCGAACTTTAGGATTATTGTTCTGGCTAACAGGCCCGGCTTTCCGTTTTTGGGTAACGACTTCTTCGCTTCGCTAGGAGATGTTTTTAGCTGTCATGCAGTTGACAATCCCTCACCAGACTCTGAGATTTTCCTTCTGCAGCAGTATGGGCCGTCGGTGGCGAAGAAGACGCTGGCAACCTTGGTCAACGCTTTTGGTGAGCTGCGCAGCATGGCAGACGAGGGTCTTCTAAACTACCCCTACTCCACCCGTGAGGTAGTCAACATTGTTAAGCATTTGGAGAAGTTTCCCGAAGAGTCGATGTCGGAGCTGGTCGGTAATGTGCTTGACTTTGATCGGTACTCCCCTGAGGCGCTGGAGCAGGTAACGGAAGTTTTAGCTAAGCATGGACTGCAGATCGAATCCTATGCCAAGGACGAACTCTTTGCCCTGCGGAAGAAAAAGGAAATCCAGCTGACAGTAAGCCGAACAAGTGGCTTGGACGTATCAGCGCCGAAGTTCGGCAAAGTGGATCCTAAGAATGAGCCTCATGTCGGTGGCAACACTTGGGCCGGTGGCAGTGGAGGTCGTGATACAGCCGGTTTGGGCGGCAAAGGTGGTCCATTCCGCTTAGATGCCGGCCACAAAGTCCACCAGTTGTCGGATGAAGAAAAAGATGCCATTCCCGATGAGGTTAAGAAGGCGGCACGCGAGATGAATCGGAAGGCGTTCGAAGAGAAGCTGCAGGAAATTAAAATGTCAAAGCACGACTACTCCTTGTACGCCCAGTTCAGTGCGCCAATTCGCAAACAGGTGCAACAACTGAAGGCCATCATGGATGCGTTGCAAACCAAGAGTAAGGAGCGTCAGTGGCAAAAGTATCAGACGCATGGCGAATTGGACGACACTCGGTTGATTGAGGGTATTACCGGCGAAAAGAACATCTATCGACGACGCGCAGAGGCGAATCCTTGGGCAGATCATGTCCAGGAAAAGCCAAATCGTTTGAAGTTGGTTGTCGACGTGTCCGGATCAATGTATAGGTGAGTTGCAGGCGACTCCATATCTGCTCGTGGTACAAGTTTTTCTCTCACAGATTCAATGGCTACGACCAGCGGCTGGACCGTCAACTTGAAGCCATCGTAATGGTCATGGAGGCCTTTGAAGGATATGAAAAGAAGATCGTCTACGACATTGTCGGTCACAGCGGCGAGGGATGGGAAATTCCATTCGTTCGTGAGGGTAAACCACCTGCGACGGATAAGGAACGACTGGAAACACTACGTATGATGCACGCACATTCACAGTTCTGTTGGTCTGGCGACAATACCGTGAAGGCAACGAAAGAAGCTGTGGAATCTCTAGCTCAGGAGGACTACGATAATTCTATAGTTATTGTTCTTAGCGATGCAAATCTTTCAAGGTACGGCATTCATCCAAAGGAGTTGGGCAATGCGTTAAAAAAGGGTGATCCAAAGGTGCGTGGACACGTCATATTCATTGGCAGTTTGGAAGAGGAAGCCGATTTGTAAGTTCAGTTGAGAGATGTGCTGTGGGACAGTGAATAATTGTATTTTCTTTCAGTATTAATGCACAAATGCCAGCGGGACACAGTTATGTTTGTATGGACCTGTCAACGTTGCCACAAATCTTGAAGCAAATATTTACCTCATCATTGATGTAGACAACTTAGGAATGATTACAGGAAACTGCGTTTACCTCAGTGATTTAGGATAATCTGTTAAGTTTAGAATTTTACTTTTGTAATAAACTATTCCATTGTTAGCCAGTTTGGTGTTTTGAATCTTAATTTCTACCAGTTTTCTCATTCGGGCAATACAGAAAGGTTCGTGGACAACCACGAAAATTTGAACCACTGTCCAAAATCCGTAAAACACAAAATAACTTTTTTAGCGTAAATCCTCATGTATATGGCAACACTTAGTTTTTGTTTTTTGTTTTATTTTCTTGTTTCTTTTTAAATAACAATAATATACAACATTCAGTTCTTTGCACGCAGACTCACAGATAAACATCACACACGTGTTAACTTTTAAGTACTTACATAGCTATTAAAACTTATAATCTAGAAAAATAAATGACTTAGCATGTAGGACTGGTGTGAGAAACCATCGCTACGTGTTGTTCTCCTTCGGAGGAATGACTACCCAACCATCGTCAGCGGTGTCTGTGACCAGATTCTCACTACTCATTTGAGACTGCACAATATTAGCTGTCCGTGATGTCTGTGGATCGGAAGACGGATTCTGTTGGGCAGCACGAATACGTTCTAGTTGTTGTTTCAAATCGTTATATAACTCGAGTAGTTCTTCCTGTAAGGATGCATTTATTCAGTAAGAGTTTAAACACACTTTTTGAATAGCTCACCTTCTCTTCGAGTTTTTTCATAAGTATCATCTTTTGTTCCCGTTCGACTGGATCTAATGCGGCCAAGTACTTATCTCGGCGGTCGGTCGCATAATACAGTTCTGTGTCTACGCGTAAATACTCTTTGGCAAGTCTAGTGTGATCCTTGTAGATCTCTTGTGATAGTCTATTATTTGGTATTGGTGGCTCTGGCTGTAGTGATGGATCGAGCATTTGATGGAGGGATTGATCGGCTTCGTAGTCATCGTCAACAGAGCAGGCACTTGGCAGATCGTCATCATCGTCTGGTATCACTGGTTTTGTTTCTGTGACTGTTAGGCGCTCTTTACCATCACTTTTCGCTAAAATGAGAAAAATGAGAGACAAATCGAAAATCAGTTGAGGTTTTGCGATTCATTGGAAAATTAAGTTAAAATGAATTTGACAAATAGGAACGCATGTCGTACTGTAGATGATCCAGCAGCTGTGCAAATCGCTTTGCTTTGGCAGAAGGGCAGTGGTGTCACACATTTTTGTTTTTTTAATAGATTTGTGATCCTTTTATGGCGATTATAAATCTAATGTTAAATAAGACCGTTAAAAACTATGTTAGCCGAGTGTAAGCTGGTTGTGGCTGATTACTTCTATTTGACCAAGATGAAGAAAGAAGTGCCTTTGTACGGATTGATGTTTGATTTTCGAGACGTAACCTACGTGGAGCAATACAGCTCTGGCATTTCGTTAGGCCGCAGTGTTTCAAACCACCGACAGTCGAATTGCAACAGCTTTGCACTTAATTAGTTGAGTATGCGCAAGCCGTTGCGAATCCTAAATAAAGGTCTAAAATACACAGTTCTAGGGCGTAGTACAGGACAATTAAGGAGCTATTCACTTGCAGCTTTTTACCATTATCCATCTAATTAAGCACTACTTACACAACATTTAAATGAACTTTCTAGTTTACTTTGTGTGACAGCCAATTATACATATTGACGTGAGAGTTTGAGTTGTCGTATATCATCTTGCGGTCCCAACTCGACGAATTTCCATTTTTTGGAAAAAATAGGATATAAGAGTGGTCACAAGATCATATTCTCTAACGAACGGCTGAATTAATAAGCACTTTTAGGGCAATTATGATCTCAAATGTTGGTAACATAAGGCCTTTTTTATTATGCTCACATGATCTGTAGAGATCACTGATTTTCACGGTTTACAACAACAGTACAAGATCCTACTTTTGTTTTTATACCATGGAAATCAATGATCTATACAGATCATGTGAGCATAATAAAAAAGGCATATAGACAACTTGTCTCTGGTTGGTAAGATCTTTGCTAGAGATGGGACTTTCGACAAACTTTGTAATTTCTGTTTTCCAGTGGTTGATACCTTGCCCAGCAGTTCAGAAGGTAGACCACAAGTTCGCGTTTTATTCGGTCAGAATTCTGACATTTCGAAGTGTCGTAAACACGTCTGTGTGACATAATTTATCGGTATCTACGTGAACAATGTAGTACAAGGAACAATGATCGAAATGTTTTTTTTTTCTATTAAATTTGACTCATAAGGAAAAGTGTCATTCAGAACAAAAGTATTTCAAGTCCAATTTCCTCTTGAGCTACGGCACAACTTACTCGATCATTATCTGATCTTAGTCAGTGTTTAGCTATTGGTTTACTGAAATATAAATATTCGTTTTCTTACAAATTCCTTTTTTTGCTATGCTAGTTTCAAGTGTGATAATCAATAGATTGCCACTGACAGCCGTCAATTATAGCAAATGCATTGCTATTTTCCGTATGAAACTTCCGAAAACAGACCCTTTTTGTAGGTATGGGGTTTACAAACTCAATTCTATTTATTTTCGTGGACTAATTGCGAAATTTGTATGGAAGATATAGCCATTTTGAATTACTAAAATTTAAAGTCGAAACTTAAAACGTTTATTGGTAAGGCCCATTGTCATCCAACGAATATACAAAATTATGCCATGATGATATAAGTGACACAAAAAACCAAGAGAAAAACCTTCACCCGAGAAACGTATCCAACGCAATGTCATTTCAATTAAATACAGTATATAATAATCAACCGTACTCGTATATGTAAAACAATTTGAATTTAATTGGCTCACTGCTTCGTAGCTATCCTTGAGAATTATTGCTCTTATTAGTCAATGGCGAGCATCAATATTATTATGTCACCTTTATTTATACGATGTAAACACAAATTTGGCTAAACAACAAAAACATGTAACAATCAATATTCTTGGTCTAACAGAAGATCACAACGAATAGAACGCTCTATTACGGAACTGGAAGTACAAACTTTATTCTAGTACACAAGATGTAAGAGCGATTATAGTTTGTGTCTCGCGATAAGTCTAGACGCAAACATTTTTTTGATTTTCCTTTTTTTTTTTTTGTAAAAACAATTTGAATTAAAGCTCTTCTATAAATGCATCTGTCAAAATCGATTTCGTTTTATTTGATGTTGTTGCGGTGTGTGGATGTCTCTCCTTCAATCGATCTTCATAAGATGAGTAACAATACAATATTTACAGAAAGAAAATAAAATAAATCTATTCCGGCTTTAGTCCGATTGGTTTCGACTCGTCAGCACTCCAATGCGAACTAACTAGCAGCTGTGAGCGCCTCCGCAATTTTTCAAAAATTGTGTTCCCAAACTTTTGGCATTTTGTGGCCGCACCAGAAATAAACCTCACATCGTCAGAATCAGAACGCGAAACGAATGGAAATATGTAGATACGCTTTTGCTGGCGGCAATTACGAAGAAAAGAGGCAGACAACCACAACACATTTGTCGTCAGCCAATTGTATAAGCTATATGTTCTTACGTCTATGGCTTGTACAGTCTACGTCAAAAGTGTGAGGACAAACAAAAGACTGCATCTGCATCATGTAGGTTAGGTTAGGTAAAAAGGGCTATGAGATAGAAAGCTCTCATACGGCACTAGGCACCATAAGGGCACCAAATAAGCCAGAAACAGATTAACACAGCAGGCCTTACTAATAATTATGTATAAACCTTTAAACTAAATATTTAGTAAAAAACTTAAAAATCTGGTGCCGCTGCTGCAACAATTCAGTATTTGAAAGTTGGACGAAGTGGAAAAACGGCACTCTGGAGACTTGTGCAGATACACACTGCAAGAGTAGGTTACTATTCAGAGATGAATGAATAAAAAAGATGGATATCTTTCGTACGTCTATCCCCCCAACCCATTTTTTTACATTGTTGTTTTTGTAATTTCAACTCCCGTCTGTGAATACGTGTGAGCTACAAAGAATCATGTTGCTAATGGCCGCTCAACATTCCTTTTGCTTCTATGGGCATCGCGCTATTAAACTGTTTTGTGTTTGGTTTTTGTTAAGGCTTCGATTAAAATAAAAAAAATGGTCATATACACATTTCGGAATAGTGAATTCTTGCATTAAAGTCCAATTCCTGAATTCACATATGCTAGAAAAGAATTGAGCATAATGTGCGTGACTTCATGAATTTTTCGGGAAAACAGCCTGTAGGCAGCCGCCTTTTCCACTGGAAAGTTATATATCTCTGTATTCCATTATCTTTGTAACTAGTATTGAATTTGACGTACACTTAGCCGTCAATGTTGCTGTACTATTGGTTCTAAACTGTGTCAAGATTAACATTGGTGTGCCAATCTTCAATCCACATATTTAATTTAAATAAAATCATAGCGGATCTTAGAAAAGAAATACGAAGCGATCAATGATTTGAATTTAAGCGATCATTTTATGTCAGCCTTAACTTGAGACCTGTGCACATTCAAAAATCTAGCTAACTATCCTTTATAGTCGACTAGACGTATGCCCTGAATGCAAAAACTAGATTGGTCGGTAAGGTCATTTCTCTTTCTTGAGTCACATAAATGAACTGTCAACTAATTACTCAGTCACATTGACTACACAAGAAAAAAAAAAAAAACGGTTCACATGATTGACCACATTGTCGTGATGTCAGTATATCAAAATGTCAAAATTTTGAATGAAAAATGACAAATGTAATCGTAGCTAAACACATCAAGTGTTTGACAGCTGTCAAACTTACTGAACAATATTCTTAAGCGTCTCCAATACTATCAAATTTTTAAACTTGATTTCGTCGAATATTTTTACTTGATGTTTTATAATGTCTAGTGCTTCCAATATTGGTATGTCTACACTCTACACTATGTTATTGCTTATATTTACATTCGTGACGAATTATCTCATTAGAGCTTGTTAGTAAGTTTGTTCAGAAATAACTACATTATTTTGAAATTCATTATTCACTTTATTTAATTGATAAAAACGTAAACTTTAGCCCCAGACTGTAGCAATCAGTTCACCCATCTTTCACATAAATAAGATGTAGGTATAGAGTCATGGAGTTCGGAGTGAATCGATAATTCTCACCTAAAAATGCTATGACTAATATTTCGGGGATACCCTGGTCTTTCCCAATTTTGGAGAATTTGGACTCTGCCGCCACGTTAATTGCTCATCTCTTTTTGTGTTTACTAAGCTCACCAAAAACGGCTTTGAAGGTAGGTATACCTATCTTGTTTTTGTCGGCATCTCAATAGCATTTTTGGAATTCAAATTATGTCATACATTTCAACAAATACTATACACACATCTCAGCGCACATGTTAGCCCATTTCACGTCTTTTGAGTTTAAGTAGTAATGATCATTGATTGTGTGTGCACGATATTAGCATCGTACAATAATTTTATTGAATCATCCTTTGTCTGGCCGAATTAAGCGCTAATTTCAATTGCGCACACTCATCCTTAAAGAAAAAGAGAGAAAGAAGGCAAAAATACAGCAAATGAGATCGCACAAAGCGACCGGGTTCCATCTATAGTGGCAGCAGCCGTTAAGTGAATGATTTCATGATGAGTCATCGTTTTGATTTTCCGACAAGAGCCGTACAGGCCATCTGTTTATTTTGTTTTCCCAAAATAATGAAATGGAAAAAAATCTAGAGTTGAGGAGATGCGAGAAAACAGACATACCCAAGTGGAGGAATATATGTTTTCTGAGCTGCATAAACGAGTAGCAAATTGATTGTGTTTCGGAATATATGTGCTTTGTATGTTGATGGCGGACCGCCAATATATATCCTACACATTATCGAATTATGTACACAATTTATTTTTCTAATGCATGTAGATCATAAGTCACGTGCTGTCAGAAAGTGTTTAGCTTAACGTGATAGATGTAGGTCCTTAATTTAGCAACAGAAATGTTTCTTTTCTTGTTAAAACAACAACAACATAAATTATTGTTTTTTTATATCAAAGAAAGTAGTTTTTCAAGACTGTAAGCTGACTTGAGTCAACCAGCGTCGAAAACCCCTCAGAAGGAGGACATGTGCCCGATGAATTCACTAGAGTGAATCGGTGCCATGAATTAACGCCAAGGGAAATAAGGCGAACTTTTAAAAATTGGGCCTATTCTGCTATATGCAAAAGTGTAATAAAGCCAACTTTCAACAATTGGTCTCCAACAAAGTGCAATAACGACAACAAAACTTGAGTAATAAGACCAAGTTGGCGTTATTTCACTTTTCTAAATTCCAATAAGACCAAATTAAAAAAAATTATTGCATTTGTACAAGACAACAACATGTTTCTAAGAAAACAGAAGAATTTGCCGTTCTTTAAATTTTTTTTTTTTGGTTTTTTAGTTTAAAAAAACTGTTGCAAAAATATAAGGTTGGGTTTAAGCCTAAACTTAGCAATAAACTTCTGATTTGGTTGTCACACTAAAGGATCTAGGGTGAACCTGATTAGTACAATAATGTCGTTTTCAATTGGTTTCACTCGGGGATCCACTCATCCTGTGATCCAATGGAACAACAAGACTCCTTCTGATTGAACCCACAAAAGTATTGGTGAAATGCCAAAAAATAACATACGGCGGCTGTCAGCTGACTTGTATAAAATACATAAATTACATTTGTGTGAGTGCTTCTTGAGTGGATTCTGACTTCAAATCGAAAAGCGAAATTCTCTTCTCAGAATCACCAGAAGAGTATTTTTTGTGCCAATGGAACGGTTTCAGAAGTGATTTTTTCGATTCCGGACTCTTCCGGACGCTTCTTTTTGCCCAATGAAAAACGACATAAGTGTTTTAATGTACAATGCTTCTGTCGATGCACCCAATACGACCCGATAACCCTATACTAGAAAGTTTTCAACTGGTCCAGAATCCAAAACAAATCCGTTCGATTGGCGTTAAAAGTACTCAGCTGGTGATTCTGAGAAGAGAATATACCTACAAAGTAGAGAAGTAGTACGTCGAAGAAATGGAAACAATTCAAAGATCGAAGTGTGTTATTTCTGAGATAGTGAGATATAAAATTCTCGAGCACAGGCAAGGCTGAGCGAGTTCAGAAAGAACTTTTACGTACCTAACCTGTCATAATAATTGCGAAATCACTATGGCACGCAGAAAAATACTAAAAGAAGCGAAAGATAAATCTAACAATTTAATTTCGGAGGCAAAAAAGCTTACCAAAATGAAACAGTTTACGACTGCACTCTCTGACACAATGACACATTTTTATTTGCGTCAAACATTTGACACAAAACACTTGCCGATAAGACGTTTGTCATTTTGCCAAACATAGCTATAGTAAGGCTCAGTGTGTTTTGCAGGAGCATATTATTTACCTACCGATTTGCAATGCACTTTTGACTTTTGATTCAATTGTCGCATCGAAATATTACATATCAACGAAATTCTAATTGAAAGACTTTTCATGACCTCAATTCGCGTCCATGCCTATCCTATATATCCATTTTGATGACGCAATGCTTTATTGGGTTTTTACGACTACCAGGAGGTCGTAAAATGCAAAGCAAAAATCATCTAAATTCGATATTTAGTTCGACAATTGTATGCGAAACAAAATATAACGCTTCCAAAAGAGTTTTCCCTTTTTTTTGGATCAAAGTAAACAATTACCATTCACAAAGCATGCGATCTGAAATAAAACGTACCACCCAACGCTCCGGAGATTTGGCAGCAAACCGATCAGCTATTATGGTCTTCAATTGCCGAGCATAGTGTCTGTGTATTTGGAATTTAGTAAACATTAATAGTGGAAAATTCGCACTAGAGAAAAAAAAAATACCGACAAGAAATAGTAAAATAATCGCTGTGCGCGGATGATTCATTCGCATATTGAGAGCAGCGCACATTTTCCACAGATAGATATAAAAAAAAAGATTAGATATTTAAATCACCGTTCACAACAAGTACTTACTGTATGTAGAGTGTTTTTATAAAGAGAAGGTGAACACGGAAAATTCTTGGCACGCCGTTGGTCACACGGAGCCACGACAACAAGCATTTTTCAATTTACAAGATTTGGCATATCTCTTGTGGCATAGAAGAGGGTCGCGGAATACATCATTCAACCTTTGCGGATTCACATTGGGAAAGTGTCTCTGTGATTCCGATGAGATTAATGACACAATCTGTCGTATACATTCAATGCTCATTTGGAGACGTCGCGTGCTTGAAGACCTTTGCACCCACCTCATGTAGATGATGACGAGAATGCGCGACTCGGACCTGAGTCGGGGTTTCACTATAATTGGTGGAAAAATTCGAAAGCTTGCAATTTTACAACTTTTCGATGAATCAATGCGGAATTCATTTCTGGAGGATTGTTTACGATGATGCTTTCCTATCCCTCTTCCGCCTTTGAAGTGGCTGCACGCTAATACCTGCGGTTTGTGGATATTCACCTCACATACGAATACTACCCCCCCGTGAGAACTGGGACATTGTATTGGAATGCGGCCAAAACAAATTTCAAACATTTACGCTAACTTATAGACAATTCTTTAAATAGGCTATAATGAAAATTCCCTAAAAGAGAATAAGTGACTGGTACACTGTACATATCAAGGCTAAGGCTTGACTTGACGTATAGCACTTTGTGACGCATATACATTAAATGTGTCAAAATAAAATCTATATCGGCGATAGTTTGCCGTTAGTCACATTCCAACGGATGGATATGGTGTGACGATTACGAAAGATTGATATAAAAATTCTGTCCCAACTTTGGGCTACATTGTATCTTGCTTAAATAAAAACCACAAGGATGCTAGTACTAAATTATAAAATCACCCATCACTTTGTTTGTGAAATATTCAACTTTCTGAATCTGCGATGACATTCTCGACGTTTTGTGCAAACTTTAAGACCACATTGTGAGCCATAATTTTTTTGAATGTCAGCTGCTGTCTATCACTTATTCCAGCTATAAAAGTCAAATCACGATAATAGCACAATTAATAAATTACAAAGCTTTTACTATGACAGAGGCTATTAAGGAAAAGCTGCAATTCGGTGTTGTAGTGCGCACAAAAAATACGACGATGCGTTGAAATCCGTTTATCCAAGAGATAAAACATGAAGAAATACAGTCAGTCGTTTTTATGAACTTTTTTTATGGTTCTAATTAATTTTTTTTATGCAAAAAAATATATTGTGTTTTGTTTTAAGAGCCAATTCGATGAATGAGCATTGACTATACGTCTAGACAAAATGTTCTAGTGTGCTACGACAGTAGAACTTCCAAGTGTACGAAGAGAATAGAGAAAATTAAATTAGATAAGAAAAAATACAACAAAAGACTTCTGATCACGTCCCTAAGGGCGAGTGCTAGGTTAAAAAGAAATATATGCATACGTGCTATAAAAATACTGTGACTTTGTAACGACTATAAGGGCCGTTTGCTGATACGACTCCTAGCGAATTTAAGTGCCATCTCTTATGTGACAGTTTATGCCCTAAAAAGGTAGCATATACGTATTTAAGTATAGAACTTAAATCGTTAAGAGTCGTATGAGCAAACTACTGGAGTTTGTTTACGTTTTCGTTAAATTTTTCAACTGCAAAGAAATGCATTGCATCGGGTGGATCGATTTTTGTTAATTATTTCTGTACAAATGTTTAGAAATCAATCTGGGTGCAAATTTAAAATCTTTTAATATAAAGTTTAACCAGTGAATGCAAAGCGCTTAGAAAAGTGTCGAAGGCAACACATATTCGAACCGCACGAGTATCAACACAAAAAAGAACAAGTGACGTTTTTATGTTCGATTAGACACACGAAATTAACTGCGTTGAACACTTTAAATCTGTTGATTAAAGCGCTTAAGAAATGTTGAAGCGAAAGTGAATATGAATATATGAATATTAATAACTTCCGTGGACTGAATTACTTTGCCACAAATTATGTAATTTTTCTGACTTTTTCTGTCTGGTAAAGTATAATGTATAGTATTTCTCATTGCGTCAATGCTCATTCTTAAACGACTGACTGCAATGTTTTGCCTATGTGTACTGAACGCTCCCATTACTAAAATTGATGGCTCATAAAATTCTTGTTTACGACATACGAAAAATGAAACATCAAAGACCCAATGTCCTTTGAATTATGCTGATAATATTTTATGTTCTGTAAAAACGTCACGACTCGCCAATAAAATATGAAATAAATTTTAAAATGTATAAAGCAAAATATCACTCTGTTGCTTAATACCCCCACACATCCATAATTCCATATCATCCAAACGATCATACACCCTACTGACCGACACCGATGGGTGGCTCGTCAATTGCGGACCCGGGTATGGTCCTCAACTAAATGGCTGAACTGCCCTTTTGAAAAAGTAAAATAAAACATTCCAATGATGCCTTTTGTATTTGTAGACTGTCAAGAGCAGTGGGCGCCACCCATATACCAGCAACAAGACACCTACTATTCAATAAACCAACAACATCCCCACAGGCGATTAATAATTCAATTTGTTTCGACATCTCTTTTGTTCTATTCGGAATTTTACAAAATACAACATCTTCAAGTTAAAAACAGTATGGCGTAAATCAGAGCACGGGAAGACTACTCGTGTATCGAATTTATACACAAAAGCATAAATATCTTGGAAAAATTTCAAAACAAATTATGGGAGACAGAGATAATTTCGAGCGACGAAAAACTCACTTCAGCAGCATCAGGAAGCAATACAATAGTATATTGACCTTTAGTGGTGTGACTGGCAAGACATGTTGGTGTTTGTCTTGACCCATTTATTATAAAACTGTTGATAAATGTTTATATAATAAAATAATATATAGAGATGTTAATTCATTTTTTTTATATTTAAAACAAAGGAACCGTTTTGTTGCATTTCGATAACAAATCGCAACAAATTGTGATGTACTCATACACAATCAGGCGAGCAAAGTCAAAAACCAAAAAAGCCAAGTCGCAACATTTAATTGTGAACAATTTGTAAAACTGTAACGTCAACGATGTTCTAAATTTGGACGAGTTTGTTTCGTATGCATGTGAGTTTTCTATCACAGGGTGGTGATATTATATCGGGTCTACCCTATTCCTATTCGCCCGTATCGAGGTAATGTAGGTAATATTTGATGGGAACGGATTTTTTTCCGAATTGTACGAAATCGGATATATTTTATTGTCGAATGAACAGGTTTATATGCTTCATTTATTTTGTTCCGAAAGGGATATTTCTAACGCAATCTGAGTTAGGAACATTTGACATTCTTTTTGCAGTTTTTCCCGAACACATACCTCCATAGGGGTGTACTTTTTGTGTATCGTGCACGACTCAGTCTTCATGTGTAGCGTCGTTGTTAAAATAATGCTTCATCTTTTATTTCATCATTTCAAATTGTTTGTGTCAACAAATTGACTAACACTGACGTAAGGCCATTGTGCTAAATAATTATTTTCGGATAATTTTTCAACACTATCGTGGTAAACACGGAATTTTTCAGCTGTCAAAAAATGTTACAGTTCGAAGCAAATTTTTGACATTTTCTTCACCAGGCGTATGTTAGAAATTTAATTTATTAAAAACGTGGAATTAGAGACATCTCTGTTTTCAAATTGGAGTTTGGTAAACTTCTCTTTTCAACAGTGATATATACATATCTCAGAAAATTAGCCGAAGATAATAATTAAGAACAATTCATACACATCTTTAAAACCGAAATAAAACATTCTTCCTTTAAGAAAATCGACACCGCAATAGCGGTGAAAAGCTGCAGTTCGATGTGTACACAAAACAAATAAACGTTATGGTGACGGATGTCTAGTTTATTTAGTCTGACAGCTGACTTGATGTATTGGTCACGTAAATAGTTTTTTTCTGTTGACGTTTATGGACGGGTAGATGACAAATGTAGTCAAGAAAAGCCTGCCGATTACTCAGTTGACATTTCGAAGTGCCAAAATTAAAAAAAAAATTACGAGAACATAACATTAACAGTCCAGACAAATTTAGTTGACGTTTAACATGAACTATATATGCGAACGTCCCCGATTTTAAGTGACAAAGCGCACGATCGATTTTCTCGTTCCCTGCAAGATTGTCATTAATTTAAGCGATCATATATTAAAATTACAATTGTTCGTTAAAATCGTAAAAGAGGAATAACTTTAAATTGAAAATCGAAAAGTTAGACCGTGATCATAGATCTGTCAGAGAAAGTGACTGTGGACATTAAATGGCCAAACATTTGCAAATCTTGCGCTGTGCCTAGATCAGTACCGTGAAATAGCGCCGATTTTCAAATCTCGCTTATTTTACTTTGTGAAAGCGAAATAAAATCAAATTTTGGAATTCGGCGTTCTTTCACATTGACAAAGTGAAATAATGCCGAAACTTTGCTTGTGAAATAAAGCCGAATCAAATGTTTTCAGAATGGCCGAGAACTGTAAGTATATTTTCAATTTGCACAAATAGATGTTATTTTACCTACGTATAACTAAAATCTAAATGCTGAAATAGTACTAGACAGGAAATTTGGGAAAATACTTGTTAAAAATTCGCGCGAATTTTGAAATATTTTTTTCTCAAATTCTAAATGCTGAAACTAGATGAAGAAATTGTAGAAAATAACAGTACAAAATAATAGTTCATAGTTAAAATAAAAGCTATACTTGTGCATATCATAATTATAAAGCCGTCTAGTAGACTAGTAAAGTCAAATAAGACCGAACAAGGAAATTCGGCGTTATTTCGCTCGGTGTTATTTCACCCCTAGATCCGACCAGAACTGTTTTAGAATCTAGATCATTTGGAGGAAGTGTCAGTGACCAGGGAATGCGGCGAAATACCCGGCGTTTGGCAAACGTGGGTGATTTTGAGCGTGCCATCAATTCCTTTCTTCGTGAACGTTGGACAACGCCAGGAGTGGGTGCTTTTCTTAAATTATGCACTGGATATAAAATATCATTATCACCCTGTAAGAACAGTTCTATTTTCGAAAGCGTCTCTTCTACAAACACAAAAAAAAGAGCTAACACGTAAAGAGAAACACAAAAAGAGAAGTCACTTCTTGAAAATGTTCTTCCTTGAGGCGATTTTTAGATTTTTATAGCCATGCTCGTAAAGCAAAACGAAATATTATTTATACACTTAAGCGTGCATCTGTTCACTCCACGGTCCGATGCGATTAAAATACAATAATAATTCGCAGCAAGATCTCTGTGGGGGACGGCCAACGACGAGGAGTGCGTAATGCTAGAGCTGTACGATGAGTCATCGCGTCAAGAAGCGTTCGGCTTTTACGCGGTCGGTGCCAGCCATTCAGAGGACACACGGAGCTATTTTCAAAATTAAAATATTTTTTTCTTTTTGTTTTAAATATGTATAAACAACAGTGTTGAAATTGCTGGTAAAGAGAAGGCAGAGACGGCTTTTGAAAACGCTTTTCTTTTCTTGTATTGAATATGTCCAATTAAAGGTGAGGTTGGTGAACTTCATTGTGTCTCGTTTTGACCTTTTGATGTTTTTGAAGCGAGCGAGGATGTGTCGCGATTTCTATAAAAGAGGCTGCTATCAGAAATAACGTTATGAATCATCATACTGATGTGCGGAAGATTCTGTTGCTTGGAGAGTTGTGGAGTAATGCAAATGGAAGTTCAGTTTACAGAATTGTTTTTGACAGTGAAGAAAATGTTTTTTTGTTAATCTTTTATTCTGAATATAGGTACAAACGCCGGAAAGGCTACAATTATGTCAATGAACGATGGTAAATACGAACAGGATATTGACAGACGATTCGGAAAAGCTAATTTTATTTTGAGAATGTACAAAAAATCCTGAAAGAACGGCATGGCGGCTAAGCAAAACGTCTCGAGTATGTATATTGCATGTCTGCACGTTCCAAACGGCCACCATAGAAAAACCAGAAGTCAGTCGCTTTTGCTATGTTGTGTCGCGCTGTCACGTAAAACAATAGTTTTTCCAAAACCGATTAGCTAGCTAGTACGAATGCCACAACGACAAGCGGACGTGAATCTCTCCAATGTGTTCCACAACTGTTCGTTTTGAGTGTATTTTATTTTTAACAGGTAACGTCATGTTTCCTACGTCAGCCCACATAATGTATATGAACTTTCAATTTTCACTTCAGTCACGAAATTCTGGACTAGATTTGTGGGAAACATTAAACGTTACTGAAAAAACTGTCCACGTAAATAACCAATTTAGGCCAATAAAAGGTTTAACACATCAAGTCAGACAGCTGTCAAACTTTCTAAACTAAATTCTTGAACGTTCCCAATTAATGCTGATTATCCAGAGCAGTCTTTTTGAAATTTTGTCCCTGAAAACTAGGTGATCAATCTGCGGAAATTGTACTCTTCATCTCAGTTCTTAACACATAGAATCTATTGCATCCGTTTCGTCGACGGTTTTAACTGACAGATGAACAGAATTCACGTCAGTATAATAAAAGGTGTGTACTTTTGTAGTAAGAAATAAAAAGACTGTCAGAATGGCAGTGGTAGAAAAAAATTCTTTCAGAGAGAGAAAGTTAGGGAACGTGTTGTAATCTATGAAAAATGACAGATACATAATTCAAAAACTGGTACTGAAAAGTTTAAAAATATTTGATGAACGCGATTTTATTGACGATACTAGGTGACTTACCCAGCATTGAAAGTTATTCGGAATTAATCGAATTTCTTTTTGATGAATCCGAGTATGAAGAAGATTTTATACGGACTGAACTAATAGCATTCGAGAAGAGGAAAAAGCGACATTGATAACGAATGACCAGCCAATATTGAGGAGAACATTTAATAGATGTTTATTTTGCCGCTTGTTGATTCCATTTTAATACGAAGGAAATCATAACAAATGCATAGGATAAGAAATTTCAAATCAGCTGTGAATTGTGAGGTGACTGACAACTGTCAACGAATATTTATTTGTGGAAAGTATATTATCTGCTATGTGACAGATCTAATAACACTGTTCTGTCGTTTTCTATTGGGCAAAAAGAAGCGTCCGGGAGAGTCCGGAATCGAAAAAATCACTTCTGGAACCGTTCCATTGGCACAAAAAATACTCTTCTGGTGATTCTGAGGAGAGAATTTCGTTTCTCGATTTGAAGTCAGAATCCCCTCAAGAAACACTCACACAAGTGTACATTATGTATTTTATACAAGTCAGCTGACAGCAGCCGTAGATTATTTTTTTGGCATTTCACCAATGCTATTGTGGATTCTTTCAGAAGCTGTTTTGTTGTTCCATTGGATTTCAGAATGAGTGGATCCCCGAGTGAAACCAACGACATTAGTTCTTTTACATCTGATAACGGTGACATATGTGTCGGGGCGAAGGATGCAACAGATGCTATATGTTGGGATCATAAACAAAAGGAACAAGCATGATTCCATGTTTTTTTTCTACAAAATTTGATGGCTGATATTGTGACGTATTTGGAAAGGGTAAGAACAAAGCAAACCACTTGTGGTGGATCATTAAAACAAGAAACCGTCAACCAAACGTTTTCACTCTCGGCTTTTGGTATGTACGTAAATGCAAAGAGAACATTAAATTCTGCGTCAAATCCAGTATTTGGATTAAATAAACTATTTGCTTTTACCGAAAGACTACATTTTACAATGGATCTTGTCATTCTCAGTCTCATCAAAAACACAAGGAAAACGCTGTTCAAAATAATACAACGCTCACGAAACTGTTAAACGATGTGTTGAAAATGTATGAAAATGAAGTAAATGTATTTTCGCAGATCTTAGAATGATCCTTAACACGGAATACATTAACACTTCCAAAATCAATTATACTTAGAAGATGATACTAAAGGTGGCTAATTGAAACGATTGTATTTTCTCTTTAGTAGAAGGATAATTTTGATCACTTAATTGTAAGCAACTGTTTTAAAACGATTTTCTCTTCGCTATAGAAATTAACGGTCAATATTTGTATTTAAGAACAGTTCATCGTTCACTTAACACTGCCGCATTAAATGCAAGTACCGCACTTGGTGTCATTTCTTTTGGACCGCGATTGGACTATTGTGGTAGAAATAGTGTTGTATGGAAGTTTTTATATCATGTTTAACCTAACCTAGTGTATTTTAATGAACACTGAGTTCGATGCAAACCAGTACCGGGTTTTGTGTAACTTTAATCTTTATAAATCGTATTAGCGGAAGAGCCTCGATTGTTTCCTTGTCTGGTGCAGAACCTCCGAACGAAATATGATACACTAAAGACTGGACTGTGTCAGTTCATTCGGAGAACTGTACTCTACTTACCGGCGATGAATATAAAAGACATTATTTCATGGTAGGACTTTACTGTGGTCTTTTTTAGACGTAGCAAGTGAATATGGAAATGCTACTGAGCGCCACTGTCTTATGCTGCTGTGCACATTTGAGAATTTCAATTTGACATAGTCAC
This sequence comes from Cheilosia vulpina, assembly GCA_916610125.1. Taxonomy (NCBI): domain Eukaryota; kingdom Metazoa; phylum Arthropoda; class Insecta; order Diptera; family Syrphidae; genus Cheilosia; species Cheilosia vulpina. Next base: position 58,118,621 of record OU744277.1, read on the forward strand.
TGGATGGTGTCACCTACTTAGGCAGACAAAAAGACACTTAAAATGAATGCAAACACCTTTTAATTACCCATATTGAACACGGGAATCATACGCCAGCACTTTTGTTTCACTTTTGCACGAGGTAAAATGTTTGCAAAACGAATTTCATTAAACTTCGTAGAATGCAATGCAAAATTCACATTAGCCCGACGACTTATTGCTTTCAACTGAGAGTTGAGCGGGTAAACATCACCCCACATTAATTTCAATTGAATTGCGAATTGTAATAGCATTGTCGCACCTATGTCTATGTCTATTGTATCAATGCCCCTCTACATATCAAAGTGATGTCGCATTGTGCGGCACCCCTTACCCCTGCTGGTGTGTTCACCGGAATTTCAAATTTAAGCCGGCAACGTAGATATATATGCATTATATATATATATATAGTGGGCACATCGTGATCGTTGCAACTAACACAGATGTACTCATCAAAGATGAATTCATGAACCGCCATGAAACAGACTGGTGTTCAGATATGTATAATTCATATGGTTGCAACCCCGAAAAGATACCTACGATCTGTCACCTCGATTTCGTGAGATTATTAAAATAATACCCACCGGTGAGTTGTCGTCGAATGCAATCCAAGTGCCGACACAGCAATTAAGTGCCACCCCCCGGACTGATTCATTACCACTCAACGCATCAATTATTCCAAATTAACATAATTAATGGGGTGGGTGGTTGGAACTGATGTCTTGGGCGATGGCTTTCTACTATTTTAGCCCGAAAATGTGGCGCCCTCCCCTTTCGATGATCGTCTGCTGCCGTTCTAATGGAACCTCATATATGTACGAGTTCATTACCAGAGTGAGAGGATTGGCAAATATCTAGATCGACTTTTGTTGTTGATCTCCATCTCGAATGACGACGACACACGCGAACCACAACCGATTTATTGAGGGATGAACGGTGATTCACCATCTGATTTGTTGCAGATACACATCTATTCTATAGAGCTACAGCCCAATGGTGCGCGGGGTGATGGGGTGATGGATGTGCGCGCGCTTTTACATTTTTGTTTAGGAAACGCGGATAAAAATAAACTCGAGGATGACAGATTTGGGAGCATTTTTTAATCGTGCAATTAGTGCCGAGCGGTGCACCGCCACTGTCGGGTTTTATTTGCATTATACATATAGCCGGGCAATTGTTATTTTTAATAGGGCATGATTAGTCATTGCGCGCGGTTTGTGTGAACTATAAATCAGAGTCCGGTGATCCGATGGGCAAAGTTTATTTTTACCCGTAACCAAAAACAGAAAAAATTCGAAAAGAACTTTATTTTAAATAGCATAAAGGGGTGTGCATTAAGGAGTGATTTTCGTTGGGTTTCACAGTGTTTAGTTTATGTTAACTAAATTTGGATTTGTTTATTCGCGTGTTAACGCGAAACAATAATTTAGAATATGTACGCATTTACGATAAGCATACGGTTCGCGGATTCGAACGCTGATATAGCTAGCTACTCTTGAAGACGTGTACATGTAAACATTTTCTTTCGCACAAGATCGGGATGTGTTTTTGTAAACAATGAGAAAACTGCAAATATAATTGTGTAATCTAATTATAAAATCGGGTGAGTCATTTGGCTGCCGCACACATGTGTGTATCTCAGCGTAATAGTGGCGGATTGTCAGTTGAGGTTTGCAGACGCCCGGATTTCAGCGCCATCTATAGGTAAAATAGAAAGTATAATCATTTAAGACCGCCCTATCAGTTATCAGATGGGGCTCGCTTTAGATGAATATCCAGGGCCGGTATGCGTGGATATAAACGTGGGAAAAAATAAGGTCCAAGACCAAGTCTATAAATTTTTCCCAAAAAACAACACTAAGCGTTTAATAACCAGGGCACACCGAGGTAAAAATGTTCTGCAGATACAGGATACAATCACTCGAATCGATGAACGGTGAAATTTGTCTTCATTTTGGTAAAACCTGAGTTGGAATAGTCTCATCCAAAAACGAGCAGTACATTTGCATCGTGTGTAAATTGGTAAAATTTCGTGACCTTAGGTTTGCGGATGTGGCAGTTCAATCCTTGCTTTATTTTCATTTGACATATGGACAGTTTTATAGTCTAGCAAATTAATGTGGTATTTGATTGGGCGCTCTCAGAGCACTTTTTTTGCTCTCAGAGCAATTTTTATGTTCGTTTCGTACAAAAAAAGCAATCTTTTTCAGATTTCAGAGCACTTTTGCGAATCTGGATTTTTTCTCAGATTTACTTCAGATTTACCAATACAAGTACGTTTGAGTTTGACAACTAGTGGAGTTTGTTTACATTTTCGTGAAGATTTTCAACTGCAAAGAAATGCATTGCATCGGGAGGATCTATTTTTGTTAATTATTTCTGTACAAATGTTTAGAAATCAATTTGGGCGCAAACTTCGAATGTTTTAATATAAAATTTAACCAGTGAATGCAAAATGCTTAGATAAGTGTCGAAGGCTACACATATTCGAACTGCACTAATATCAACACAAAAAAGAACAAGTGACGATTTTATTTTCGATTTGACAAACGAAATCTGAAATCTGAGATAAATCTGAAGAAGGCCAATCGAAAACCACATAAGTGACATGTAAGTGGATTTAAAAGGTTCAACTATAGGTACCATATTTTTGGCTTAAGACTGTCTCCCAGATTAGCTCACACCTTTTTGGTCTGATTGTTATCCAACCAAAGCCAAGACACGCTATATATACCGTGACCCTCCGTTCATTACAATAATCAACAGTTCTGTATTTGAAGACGATGTTCATTACGAATTATTTTGTGTACAAAAACATATTTATGTTCTGTATTTAAAAAGTTGTGCATTATTTGTTGTGTAATCCTTAAAAACAATAACGTAAACATTAAGAAAATCAAAATTCAATGAAAAAATTGATAATGCTTACTTGCTGAACGAGCAAACTAATCTAGTACAAAAAAATTAGTTCTATTTGAGTTTTTTTTTACCAAATGAAGAATTGTGTAGTTAAATATTGTGTTTAACTGTTTCTTTTTCTATTTTTAATTTGTTTTGAATTCTAAAGTATGGTCACCGTAGCTATATACTAAGATGAGACCGCACCCCATTCATTTGTCCCCCTGAATTTTGCACGCATTCCCCATTTTGCTTTACTTAAATCTTATTTATCTATACACGTACGTCACTTTAAATTTTGTGCGAAGCGCGAAGGTTAAGTAAGCACCTCGAGGAAAACTAAAATGATGCTGCATTTACACCATCACACATTCCTAACACGGAAGATTAAAGGGATGCTAAATTCTAAAGAGCCGTGTCACTGAAAGGGACGGCATCAGCTTGCTTACGTGATAAGAACTTTTGGAAAGCTATGCATGTTGATATTTTTATAGCGATGGCTTACGAAATTTCGCTTTACTATAAAACAAAATATCTTCCGGAAGTGATATGGACAATTATTTATTTATTTTGTATAACTCATAAATTAATTGTTGGTTTAATTTTCTGAAACTAATTACAACTCTCATTTCAATTATGTCTAGAATATCCATGACACTTGGTGATCTCATTCTTACGTCTTTATTAGCATTGACTGTTAACAAACGGATCTCTCTGTCCTGTCTCGTGCAAAAATGCGCGTGCGTGAAAATGCGGCATTAAACTGCCTATCAATTTTACTGTACACCACCTAACCTAAAAAGGAGCTACGTTCTTCGACAATAACATTCATTCAAGAATAGCTGTGGTAAGCAATGTACGAGTATTTTTATATAGAAATCGCCTGCTCGCGCTAAATTTTAGCGTCGCTAGTCTCCACTTCATTTCTCCACACCAAAGATAAATGCTCGCTAAATTTTTAATATAGATGGGACAAAAACCATTTGTTGATGACAGTAAACATTTTTTGAATTTCAAACTTTACAAACAACAAGCATTTTTTGAATCGTTCCAAAACAATAGATATAAGTAAAATCGAAGTAGATATTATCATTACTGCAGCGGCTCAAATAATTTCTATAGTAGCAAGCAGAATACGACACGTTCCTTCGTGTTGGGTAAATCCCTATTTGTATTGGAATTTTTCTGCAATTTCCATATTGCTGATCGTTACTCTACAAGCCCTGCAATTTGTTTATGTTTTTTTACTGCATGAAACGGAATTTTTGGTTTTGCGTTCACTTTTTATTTATCGCACAAATGTTTTGTGCGGTTTCCTCTAACAAAATTCGAAAGCAAACACAACACAAATTGTTTCCTCGGCTTTCTATGTTAAAATTTATCTTCGATTTAATGTACCGGACATTTATTTCGCGAGCTAAATGAGTGGAGATTTGCCAGCGGCCCATCTATATGAAGTTAAGAATTTAGTGAGGGAACAGGATACTGCTTTGCTAAATTTTATCTTTGTATGGGAGATAAAATTTAGCGCGAGCAGGATACTAAGCTTAAAGCTAAATTCTCCCAAATTTCGTTTGTTTTCAAAGAATATTCAAGTTCAAATATTTATGTCGTTTTCCATTGGGACCACCAAAAATCTTTTTCAGATCTCAGATTTTATGCGGCTCATGGAACATGCAATGAAATTGATCTGCTTTTGTGAATGGATTAGTGCGTTATTTGACAACAATATCAGCTGTTCAAATTGCATTTGTTTTTGGTAAAATCAACCATGGAAATCGGCTTGAAAAATGTTGCCTCTGTTGTAGAAACAAATGGAGTAGTTTCGGTGATTTATAGTTTCCAGATGATGAGGAAAACAATGAAGATAATAATTCCTCCAAAAGTATGTCCATTGCTGTTTATGAATGTCTTTATTTTGCTTTTCACGCAACTTTGCACATTTGTTTTAAAACAAACTTCGTTAAATGACGTAAAACAGCTGTGCTGTATTTGTGGTAGTATGTGTAAATCTGAAAAAATATCGAGATTTGCAAAAAATGATCCGAATCAAAAAAAGATTGATTTTTTGTCCCAATGGAACGCGAAAAGTGATTTAGATCAAAAAAAAGATTGATTTTTTGTCCCAATGAAAATGACATTAGTTTAGTAAGTCTGACAGGTCGCTGACTCGATATGTATAACTTTTGATTGGCTTGACCGATCACATGAACAGTTGTTTCTGTTGGGGTTCTAGTCAAGAATTTCGTGACTGAGTGCCTACTAAGTTGACAGTTCTTTTATGCCGCTGGCGTAGTAATAGTGACATTAGCGATCAATTTAGTTTTTGCGCTCAGGGTACAAATAGTCCACACCAATCTAGTCGACTTAAGATAACTAGATGTTTGAATGTTTCTATTAAGTACGAAAGTGCTATAGATGTCATTTCCTCTAAAATTAATGTCGTTTTCCATTGGGACAAAAAATCAATATTTGTTTTGATTCGGATCACTTTTTGAAGATCTCGATATTTTTTTCAGATTTACACATCCTACCACAAATACAGCACAGCTGTTTTACGTCATTTAAAGAAGTTTGTTTTAAAACAAATAGCAATGGACATAGTTTTGGAGGAATTATTATCTTTATTGTCTTCCTCATCATCTGGAAACAACGAATAACCAAAACTACTCCATTTGTATCTACAGCAGAGGAAACATTTTTCAAGCCGATTTCCATGGTTGATTTTAAGAAAAACAAATGCAATTTGAACAGCTGAAATTGCTGTCAAATAACGCACTTATCCATTTACAAAAGCATATCAATTTCATTGCATGTTTCATGAGCCGCATAAAATCTGAGATCTGAAAAAGATTTTTGGTTCCTTTTTGACAGAAGCGCTTTTAAAATGAAACTTTAACGAAAAATTGGAAACAGCTGTCCGAGTTACCAATATTAACAGTGCATGCATGTGTAAATCTCAAAAGAAATCGAAAAGTGATCTAAACAATAAAAAAAAATTGAGTTGTTGAATTGAAACCGCATAACCCATAAGCTAGCAAATGTCAGATACAATGCACAAAGTTTACGGAACAGCTGAATAATTTCTGATTAATGTCGTTTTCCATTGGGCAAAAAGAAGCGTCCGGGAGAGTCCGGAATCGAAAAAATCACTTCTGAAACCGTTCCATTGGCACAAAAAATACTCTTCTGGTGATTCTGAGAAGAGAATTTCGCTTCTCGATTTGAAGTCAGAATCCACTCAAGACGCACTCACACAAGTGTAATTTTAGGTATTTTATACAAGTCAACTGACAGCAGCCGTAGATTATTTTTTGGAATTTCACCAATACTATTGTGAATTCTTTCAGAAGCTGTTTTGTTGTTCCATTGGATTTCAGAATGAGTGGATCCCCGAGTGAAACCAATGGAAAACGACATAAGAAGGGTTATTGAGTTCGTTTAAAATATATAAATAAATAGCAAATAACAAATCTTTGGAGACCCTAGGCCTGATTACCATTCCTTTTGAGTGAGTTTTTCATTTTTGGGACGAATGGAGGGGTTCTAAAATTGTATGCCGAGTCCAAACGGCTAATCGAGAAGCTCTTTCATGACTCTCGGATGTTTGCCTGACGTTTGCGAGAGGTGGCGCAGTGGAAAAATTCTTTAAATGGAATTTGGGTTTTAACAAAATCGAAAACGTTAAAAGTTACTCCGCTTAAAAGACAAAGGTTGGACTCACTTGTCAGAACCCCAAGACTGCACCCAAAAATCAGCTATTTCGATACTTTATAGATCAGGCAGTTGCACATTGTTAGCAAAACCGTCACCTGATATGGTTTCAACAATTTCCCACTACATCATTCATTACAAAAGCATGCACCGTGCAAATGTATCAATGTCGCTTTAAAGATTCCCATGTCACAGGCACAATTAATATTAGCAGACCTTAATCCGAAAATATACACGTATTCAATGCTCTGCGATGACCAATTATTGGATGACGAATAAATCTAAAGATGTTGGCCTAGGATAACCTTCGCTCTAAACATTTCTTTCGTTTTTGAGATCAAGACGCTCATGCGTTCCGCATTGGCTGAATGCGTCAACTAGTCCACGACAATAGCCAAGTGTCACATCATGAAGTTGTTTATTTTTTTTTTTTTCTCATACCCAAACATACATAAATTGCATATGTAATTTTTTCAAATGAACAACAAATTCATTTTTATATTACTGGTTTTGTATAATTCCGTGGGCATTCGAAAATAATAATTTGCTGCCCCCTTCTTCGTGGTCGATATCGAGACAGTTTACGATTTCGCGCTGCGCCAGCACTTTAAATATAGAGTTTCGTCGCTCTTGCTCTGCGAGTTGAATGGGCGTGGATTTGTGACATTTCGTGGAAAGACAGGCAGTCTAGTGGTGTTCGCGTTTTATTTGACAACGGTTTGCGATACGATTTCTGATCAAGAATGAGTCATCCGAAAATTTGTGATTCCTATTTTCGGGAACGGCCTCTTGTATGCGTATCGTCTATCGAGGGCATTCATATTAGAGTGGCAAATGACAGTTGCGCTGTTGTGTACGCTTCAATGATTTGTATTTGTTTTCGAACATGGAGTGAATCACTCCCGGACAATGTAAACATTGTGATGGAAATGTACAGCGAAAACGGAACTGAAGCTGTAAAAATATTTTCTTTCTCAATCACCGGGATGAGTCACTGTTTTCGCAGATTGGAGTGATACACGAGTTTTGAATTGCTAACGATCCCTGATTTCAATGAAATCTTCGTCAATTTGGTAAGTTATTAATTCTACGATGCCTATATATGAAACTGAACGTCTGTTTTTAGTTCGTTCAATTTGGGAAGCACTACGACAAATAATATTAAGCTGCAATTTAATAAAACCCTTGCTTTGACGAACAATATAGGCTAGCAAAACAAGAGCAGTATAAAGTGTTGCTGAAAAATAGCACCAAAGCCACAGAAAGAACAGGGTACGCATTCGACAGAACGAATTGAAAAGTGCTACTCTAGTAACAATGCATGTAGGTTTTACCAAAGACAAAGACAACGTGACAAATCTCGTACAGAAACCTCTAGAAATGACAAAAAAATATAACCTTGTAGAATACAGTCAGTGATGAGAATAAAAATTAACTTTTTCAGCAGACTCTATTAGGACAAAGAAGACTACCACCCCGCTGTTAGGCGAACGAAAAATTCTATTTAGACACCGATAGACTTTGTCCAATTGATGAAAAATGATAGCTATTTTTAATATTTCGTCAAAATCGCATACAAGTTAACTCAACTTGTAGACAATGTTGCGCGTAGATGTAGTTGAGCCTCCATAAAATACTAGACTTTGTTTATGGGTACGCAAAATCATATTTCGATGTGCTTTTCACGCGTTCATGCGTACACATCGAAAAACGGTTCCTTTACAGTTCCTTCCATAAAATGTGTAGCAAAACTTATATAAGCAGATTAAAAAAAAAGCGGTTGATCGTTCTAATTTGTATTTATTCTTTCATTCTTTCTCGATGTGAAATGATGTTCGTCAAGCATTTGTGTTATCTAAATCATGTCTCTTTTTTCATTTAGTTACGACTAGCGTAAAATGGAAAAGTCTTTTTAACTAACACCTCAACAAATGCACATTTTATATTTGTAAAGCTTATTTGCAAAGTACTTACATATATCCGTGAAGAGATCCGTCACTCTTTCGTTTTTCAGTTCCCATGCATTCTAAATACAAACACACAAGGATTCACATTACTATTTTAGATTTGCATTAATTCCAATTACTTTGCTTACATGATCAATGTCCACAGAAAGAGGAACCATTGACAGATTGCCTCTCTTTAAGAGTCCATTTCTGATTGTCTCACTTCTCTTGGCAGCATCTGGTGATGGCTTCAAACGGAAGGGGTCGTTCGAGTGCACCGGACTAATGGCATCAGCCTTTGGATGGATATCCCTCTCTTTAGGATGCGGGTCATTATTTAGTGTTGACGTAGACGCACTAGGACTAAAACGTGGCGACCGTTTTCCTGTACCACTTGCATTTGCGTTTGCACTATTTGCATGGCTAAGATTATTAAACATATTCGCTAGATGACGGACTGATTCTGAATTTGTTGGTGTTTTCTGTGATGAATGTAAGGAAGACCAAGGGCTGAAGCTAACTCTGCTATTGTCGATGGTGGCCTCGCTTTCGGGCGGTTCCTCAGCCGGTTGTTGCTAACGACAAAAAAAGGGTAACTAAATATTGTTTATTCGATTGCAGGCTTTATATTTACTGTATTTTTATAGTCTAGTGGCTGATCAGCGCCCGTGAAGAACTGACAGAGCGATGTCATGATTTCGACAACATGCTGCATCGATGGACGTATCGTTGGATCGCGACTCCAACACGAGGTGTAAAGGTCTTCGATTGGCTTCGGACAGCCTTCTATGAGGGGTGGACGATTACCTAAAAGGAGATGGTGAGTTCGTTAAACAATTTTAACTGCAGATTTGTCAACTACAAATAAAGGTTACACGTTACTTTTGAAAGATATTGCAGTTATTTGCTTGTAGTTTTACTGACTCACCTTTGTGAACGCCCCACATAATCGACAGAGCGTGTTCTACCTCCTTGAATGGCTGCTGGCGTGCTAACATCTCCCAAAGCACAATTCCCCAACTGAACACATCACATTTCTCCGTGTATGAAGACCCTTCGAACACCTGCGTGTAGGCAAAATTAGACGCTGCACAGGAAATGAAAAACTATTTTTGTTTACTGCTCACCTCTGGTGCCATCCAGGCAGCGCTGCCCTTATTGTTCGTCATCCACGTTGACTTATCAGCAACAGTTCCGAAATCACAAATCTTCAATTTTCTACCATGGTCGACAAGTAATAAATTCGGCGGTTTCAGATCCCGATGTATGAGAGGCTTCGGCTTCATCGCATGCAAGTATGCAACTCCCTGCAAGAAGTAAACATAAAAACTGATTTTATTTACACTTTTAAGAAATGGGCTTTAATCAGTTTGTATAGAGGTGGTTTCATACGGTCACACAGTACGCCAAACTGTTGGCTCTTTAAACGACTTTATGCTGAACCGGACTATAATAACGAGCCCGGTAAGGGTTGTTGCAGTCAACCTTGAGCTTCGTTCAAAACTTTGTGTACAATTGATTCTGTAAGCTAAGTCTGCCCTCGTAGCCTTTGTAATTTCAAAACTTCCATTTGTAGAGATATGTAGAAATGACAATACAAATATGCTGGTTACCAGTGTGTGCGTTCATGTGGACCAGTATGCGAGTACAAGAGGCAACCAAGAAAAACTGCTTACAAAATAAAAACCAAAGGCTAGTTAATTAGGCAAACCCAAAAGTCATGCACCATAAACCACAAAATTTACTATATTAACACAGGTATTTAAGCAGAAACACTAACGAAATCCGCTTACGTATATCTTCGCACATAGGTTCGGTATGTCACTTGAAAAACCAGCAAGTATAAACTGCAGAGGATAAGTATTTGTTTATGTTTGGCTGTTGTACGTTGTTTCTGTTCTTTTGTACACAATAAAAGCACACGTGTTGGGTGAACAAAGTCCGCCGAAGAACAATTCGCTAATCCTTTCAATAAAATAACGGCAATCTTATCTGAACATTCCACTTTACCTTGACATGTGGTATGTAACTTTATCATCTATAAACTGTACCTGTAAGCTTTGATAAGGTCAGGCATATGCACACATTGTACTGGGAATATTGTGGTCTGCTTTCATACGAAATAAATTAAATCCAGAATTGTGGATCTTAAAAGAAGAATTGTCTGCCGAAACCAAACAAGTAAATACAATTTTCACTAAGGGCTGCCCAGAGTTAATCGTAGCAGAGAAGCAGATGAAGAAGATTCCCAGCGAAGCACTTGTGGCCTACCAAAGGATAACACAGGAAGATGTTTCTATTTAAAACACCTAATTCCAACGATTTTCTCTAATGATTGCAATTAAAAATTTCAGTTTTGTTTACCTCGGCACATTGTCGGGCCCAGTTCATTGCATGCGCTGCCGAATAGTACGGTTTCGCTTTACCATGCAGGAAATTGTACAGCGAACCACCCTCGGCGAACTCCATAATAAGATAAACGCACTCATTCTTTATCGAAACTCCAAACAGTGAGATAATATTCGAATGTACTACTCGTGACAATTGCTTCACCTGCAACGAGACAAAGAAAATCCATTAGATTGTTAACCACACCCCAAACGCGAACATTTCTGGCCCACCTCTGTTTGGATTGCTTTCTGATCGGCAGTCACGTAGAATTCTTTCACAGCCACAAATTGGTCCTGCCACACAGCCTTGTAAACCGTTCCAAATGATCCTCTGCCAACAATCTGCCAAAAAAATATGTATAAAATACAAAAGTGAACAACACTATCTTTAGTACTATGTGCACTCTGCACTAAATCATATCGCGCGTCGGCTTCCCACCCACAACACACATAAAATAGGGTAACCTAATTTAATTTCGCTGTTTATATAACAATAAACAAACCGACTTTTCGCCTTCGTCTTTGTTTTGGATGTCTAGGTCGCCGTCGTCGCAGTAAACACAATCGATCCCCTGGGCTGCAGCTGAATTCGTGACGCTACCGCTTTGACAGCTGCTCCCGTGAAAAAACGTAATTTGGTAATTTCAGTGTGTTATCAATAAATTGGAAAAATGGGGATTATCACTGGGACGGGGTTTCACTATGAACAAACCTCACGGTCGTGTATATCGTCGAACTCAATTTGCCGAAGATTCACCATCGGCTGCCTGCAGCTCTCCGCCATTGAATTTTTCTGTTTCCTTGTATCGCGATACTTTGCTGCGTTTATTTCAAAGCATTTTTGTTAAAGTTCGCTTGATTTAAAGACGGAAATTACCGTGAATTTCGCAATTATTATTGTAAAAATAGTTCGAGGAAAAATTGAATTGATAAAGAAATTTTTGGCTGATAAAAATCGACGGTGTTGGACAGCTGTCAGAATAAAATGTCAGTTTTTGAGTTTTGTTTTGACAGCTATGGCTGCCAATATGGCGATGAGAGTGAGATAGTTTGGGCACAAACCGTATTGTTGCGTTGTTGAAAGTGTAGATGGCCAAGAACCAAGTCATGGATGTACACTTTGGATCAAAAGATTTAGTTGTTTGCTCCTCGGGCCCGATTCACCAGGGAAATCCCCACGTTGTATGGTGAATTTTTAAAAAACGTACATTAAATCCGGAGTTTTTTCTTTGTTTTTGTTTTTATTTTATTGGACGCCCCGGTTTTTTCCACTTTGGTCCATGTTAAAATCAAGATTCCAACCCCTAAACAGACTGAAAAATCAAATTTAAAAACAGTGGTCCAATTTTGTTGTACGATATATAACAAACATACGAACTCTCAGCCAAAGTAAAGTAACAAGCAATTTCCCCTCCTCCGAGTCAGTCTGAAATTATGAAAGCGTTTGATTAAGTGCTGCTAAATTATCTCGGTTTTGCTTTTCTATCTCAATTGGGGATATATCTATCCCGTGAATCGTTTCCCGATTCTGGGAAAAAGATCCGGTTTTCCTGGTGAGTTCCTTTCATAGATTTTATTTGTTGATTTTAAAAGCTCTCCTGCTCTAAAAGACCAGGTTACCTTAGGTTGAGTGGTGTTGTGAGATCTTCACAAAAGACTAGGCACAAAGACGGGCCCATCGCCATCCCCAATGAACCATTACGGTTAAAAACCTAAACCAAATCGCCCAAACAGTCAATTTCCCTTCAGAATTTATAGCGAAGTAAGTTTTGGTTTATTTTTTTTGTCAATAATTAGTATTTGTTTTTGTTGGTGGGTTAAAGTTCTAGATGTTGTAGAAGGTGGAATATACGGGAGAAGTGAGGTAGGTGTGCAATGCTTTATTGTACCTGAAGGAGTAAAGATTTCAAGTATCTCAAGGCTGAAAATAATTAATTCATTTAAATCTAAAACAAAAAGATTTTCGAGAAAAACACAAAATTACGGTTTAGAGAATTTGAGAAAATAAAAGACAAAAGTTCGCAAAAATATTCATCCAAAAGTGTATAAACTGGACTATAATCGCGTTAATTATGAAATGATCCAGTCAAAGCGATTGAAAAAAAAACGTCGTCGTTTTTAATTTACTTAATATCATCGTCAAATCGTTCAATCGAATTGTTTCGTTTACATTTTTAACCGCCTTTAAACGTGTGGAATTAAAAATTTAATGCAAAAATGGGATAAAGATCAGGCTTTAAAAAAGAATCCAATGAATGCAAATTTATCAATAGATTTATTTATTTTATGATTGAAGTCAGCTAAATTCATTTGATGGTTCATCAACTCGAAAAAAATGCAATCACCATATTTTTTTGCAAATTAATTACGATAAGACCGAATCCCATGCAAAGAGAACATAAATGTATGTCTTATTTTGACTTATCAATGGATTGCGGGTATTAACTGTCGACAGCACATTATTCGACATCTGTTTGCTTTATTTTTTGTTAGCCAAGACATGTTTCATCCTATTTTTTTAAAGAGACTATTTTTAAAAACCGTATCTTTGTAATATCCTTAAGCGACCTGAAAGGCTGCAAAGTTCACATTTAAAGCCCTATTGCTTGAAACTCTATTCCTAAGCACGCCCATCAAACTTAGACGACGTCCATACCTTTATTTACACTCACGACTGTATAAGTATGCAAAATGACAAACTTTCCTTATACGCGAATACACATGTGTCCGAGTTCCCACCAGAAATCCAACCCATAGCTCTTCTAAAGCATCCTCTTCCACTATCAACGATCCCTTCATCATTCTTGCCTCCGTCTTACACTTAACTCCAGAGAAATCAGGTGGCGTCTCATAAAATGTAATGTTAAGTGATACAAAACAACATCCATACAACATGAGTTTTAAGTGTATAAAAATCCCATCAGGACTCTCTTGTCCATTTCGGTTCTGTGTCCATCGTTCCTCGTGTATACACATTTGCATTTAACCCCTTTTTTGTGTGCCCTCAAATGCTAAGTGCTGAAAAGTATAGTCTCCGAAAAAAATATCCATCCATATGTATGAGAGCAAGCGGAGGTATTTCTCATGCAGGACGACGAAAGTCCCTTTCATCACAAAGGAGTTTTTGAAATTCTAAATAAATCCTTTGAATACTGGGTTAGAGCAGTGCCGTACCATTGGGTGTACAAAAAACCCGAACGGGTTAAAATCTAAAAGAAAAACGTTGAAACTTTTACTCGTCCTTTTCATCAGCCGTCCGTGTTCGGTCTCAGAACGAACCCATAGCGACGACCCACATTATCGTTATAAAATAAATATGCAAACTACAAGGAACTTCACAGGCGAGTTTGGGGCCGAGGGCATGGATCCTTTTTTTCCCCATACTCTTTGTATATATCCATGAAATAAAATGGTACCAGAAGAGTTCAAAAGGATATCCTCAAGCGAAATGCAACACAGAGATGTGTTTGATTTAGCCACCTTGTTCGCAAGTTTCTTCTCCCATTGCCGGTCCACCGGATTGCATATGGAGATGACGTTAAAAGCATCCTGAAACTTTTGTTTTGTCTCTCCACCATCACCATCAGCAACAGCATCCGCATCAGAACCAGTAGCAGCTGGAAAGTCCTTATGGGTGGCCAAATTGAAGTCTTAACTCTGGCCAGTCTCTGGGCTGCCCAGGAAAAAAACCAAAAATTGAAATAAAATAAATCTCCGACAACTAAGTTGCAAAAGTTTCTAGAAAAACTCACACACACAAATGCATCTAGTGGGAAAGAACGAATATTTTATTTGTTGCCTTTTTTCTCTTTTTTACTGTGCAAGTTAAATTTTGTATATAGTGGTACAAGGAACGCAAATAACGGGACATTAAATATGCATTTGAAAGATGGTGGAGGCAGTGGTAGAGCAAGTGCTGGGTCAAAAGGGTGCGGAGACCCGCACACAATACAAAAAAAAGAAGACACATTTTCGGATTCACTCAACGAAGAATCAGAGGATGCACAGAAGTAACTATGGTTATGGTGATTGTGCGGACGAAAGTACCAGAGAAGAGTGGTCAAGGACGACGAGGACAGTGAAAAGCCAGTAGCTCTATTGAAATAGTGCAGAATAGAAATGAAATGCTGCTGGTTTTTTTTTTTTTTGTTTACATCGTCATGAAACAGTACAGCGAATCGAAGGATCCAACCGGGACTGTGTTTGTATTTATTTTGAAATGCAATGGATGCGTAGGCGATGTAGGATTGCATCTATCTATCTTAAACAGGACGAATAAATATTCAGCTGTGTTTGATATGAAAACTAACTCAATACTCAAGTTATGAGGAGTTCTCGAGAATCGTGGGTTTCAATGTAAAATCAAGAACAGCAAATAAGGGACAATATTAAAGTGCAGTGAGTTCTGTTCAATTATTGCTTGGTTTGAACAACTTCTGATTTACTGCTGCTTCGGGTTTTTTGGCCCTCACTAACTTAAAAGTGGCGGTATACAAATGGAAATCTGACACCCATCACCTTAGAATTGAAATTACTATCAATCTCTAAGCCATCGCAGTAATAAAAGGTGGTAAAAGAGCTTATGTAAAAAAAAAAAATTCTGACATTATTTTTTGGAGCTTGTAGATAAACTAAAACTTGTTACAACAAAGGAACAGACCTCCATCAGCAGAGCTTGAAAGCTGACATAACAGCGTTCAACGGCAAATATAAAAGAAATTAGACCAAAACGGACCAAGCCATAAAAATAAGCTTGAAAAAGACACCACAAGGCTGTTTCTTTGTTATTAACCAGTCCAATAGAAGTGTCTGAGAAAACTCTTAGTGTACACCAGTCCCATATGGAACGACAGAACTCGAGCAATTAAAGGGAAAACCATTAGTAGAATTAAATGGGAGCAATTAAGCTTGAGTCCCAGTATTTTAAAAATGTACAGATGGATTTTAGCCGTTATTTGACTTCACATAAATAAATAAAATAAATTTACTTACATAAAGAAACAAAAAGTACTGCGTACAAGGCTCAAGGTTGTATTTTATGTTTTATATCTACTTTAAAAAGAGGAGTAATTTTACAAATGTACAGAAAACAAAATTTCAAGCAGTGGCATAACCTCTTTTACTACTAAAATCACTGTCATCGTAATTTCATTTGATTTTCAGTGCCTATTAAATGGACTTATGGGTTCGCATTTTGTTCTTCGGCGTGGGGTTCTGCGAATTGCCTTCAGCTCTTTCATCCACATTCGTTGCTACATGAACCATTCCATACGACATTTGTATCGCCTAGAACTCCTATATTAACTTGCCGGTGAATGAAACCTTCTCTGCGGAGCTCGAAGCAAAAGAAATGCGAATGGTCAGGTTTAGTGGGAATATTTCCTGTCAGTGGTCTTGCACAAAATAGTACCTTAGGTCTAGCTTCTCGTAACTTTTCGTTTCGTGTGAGTATTTATTTTTGCGGTAAATAGGCAGGACCTATAATTTTATGCCGATTCCAAACGACTGAATTGAGATGATTCCCCTCATTCACTATAGTTCAATACACTTACCCCTGCGATAATTTCCCTAGACTAGTCTTGATTTATAGAGTCCACAACTACCTACACATATTTACCATCCAATACGTGTGTGTGTGTTGGTATTAACAAACACTTGAAAGCAATTTAATTTAAAATAAGAACTTTTCCGACACAATGTGTATCCACTTAAAAATTTAATTACAATAATTAATATACGTATGGCGAAAAATCACTCCCGGATGGGTTGTACTGTGGCAAGGTGATATCACTCCTGTAACACTCGTATCCCGTCAGATCCAATCACAATCACTCACTTCCATTTGGGTAAACTTTGACGTACGTGTAAGCAAACACTTAAACTCCTTCCTTAGTCCTTGGGCATGAGCGTAATAATATCTGCATACATGTTTGTATACAGTTTTGTATCTATGTCGACCTTTTTTTTTCCTCCGTCAAAAAAGGGTACACCTTTTAATATCCTCGCTCTAAGCATTGAGTAAACAATACGGAACAGCAACAAAAATAAAAAAGAAAATCGTTTGATGCCGCCGGGATAATGTGCTGTAATGTAAAATCTTACACATTATAATAGATGTACCATTACCTGTAATTTGTTTAAATTAGGTTGAAAACAAAAAAAATATATATATAACATAGGCTTTTCTGTTTACCTACGTTACAGCTGGAAAAGGATACACGATTTTCCTTTTTTTGGAAAGGAATGATATGCTTTAATTAGCATTGTATATGATGGAGGTATAGGAACAGACAAAGGAATTTATTTGTTTTTGTCCATTTAAACAAATATAATATATTTTTTAATTTAGGAAAATATTTTACAAAAAAGGTTTCAAAGACGAGTTTGTTATTTATTTGAGCTTTGACTTGAAAGGCTAGGCTATGTTGTAGCCATGCGGAAGACAGAAATGTCTGGAAAGTTTGAGTGGGATTTGTGGACTTAACAATGAAAAAAGGAGGGCATGATGTCTAAAAATTCACCAACAACCAAATGGATTAAATAGCTCGATTTAAGAGCGGAGTCAATCGCAAATGCAACAGGAAAAATATGAGAAGGAGGTGTGAGGTGTCTCATTTATATGAAGAAAACGCTTTCCGACTTTTATGAGAAGAAAATACGATTGGGCAATGCCCGCCATCCTTTTTCTGTTGGCGATAGAAGCCGTGATTAAAAGTGGCTGACACAATCAGTTTTAAAAGATTAAGAATCTGAAAATCTTGTTTCAACGCAATAAAATAAATATTTTTTTCACAATTTTTTTCAAAATATAAAAAGAAAGAAAAATATAAAATACAAATTTAAAGTACTTTAAGTAAAACTTCTATTAATTTTTGCAACAAAATTATAGTGGCTATATAAAGGGTGGCAGAGTTGCCGTTAACTTAAAAAAAGTCACTAACTCGAACCTAAAAATCCACCAGATATGCTAAAATTTATAAAAAAGGCACTAGAAAAAAATGTTCCTCACCTACAAATGAAAAAAAAATATTCAATTTTTATTTTGAACAATAAATCAAAAACTTACAATATGTAAATACATATGTTACATAATGTTAGCTTATAAAAAAAACAAATTCTCTAAGTTACAATAAAAAACAAAATAGTTTTTAAAATCACTACAAATCAGAATAGCTCGCAAAATACTAATTTCCT
Source organism: Cheilosia vulpina (assembly GCA_916610125.1). Classification (NCBI taxonomy): domain Eukaryota; kingdom Metazoa; phylum Arthropoda; class Insecta; order Diptera; family Syrphidae; genus Cheilosia; species Cheilosia vulpina. The sequence goes on from OU744277.1 coordinate 58,136,781, forward strand.
TAGAAAATCTGCAATATATTTTTACGCATTTCAAGAAAAGAAAACGAATTAAAAACGCGAACTTACTAAGTTGAGCAAAAATTTATTTCTTCGCAAAGCCAAAATCTCCACCCCACCCGAAACAAATCAACAAACAGCAACACGCAAAAAATCAAATTGAATATTGCAATTTGCAAGTGTCAAACTCGAATACGAGGGATGTAACATCACCAGGGACGTAATAATTCATAAAAACATGTTTTTGCAAAAAGTCAATAGAAAAGTAACTAGAATTTTTTAGTGACAAAAAATAAATCTTTGTCACTAAACTTTTGAAAATTCCACTAGGTATAGCGACAAAGTCACTTAAACGACAACCGTGCAGGGTGGGCCATCTAGTGGTTTCTTTTTAAATCATAAGTTATTTTGACACTGACAGCTGTTTCCCGCTCGAAATCTTGACAGAAAGGCAGGATCATATCTCCGCGAAACTAAATGAGTCGCTTTACGATTGAACAACGTTGGGAAATATTGAAAACTTATTTCCAAAGTGAGTTCTGTGTAGCCCAAATAGTGCGTACCAAATTCCCAAATCGTGTCGTGTCGTTTTGGCAATTTGACATATTTGGAATTTTTTTGTGGGGAACCGGGAAGGACCGATGCTATTGCAACAATCCGGAAACGATTCAAGCACTTAAGGCCAATATCATCCAAGCAATCCGTGAGCTACAGCCCGAAACCATCAACAATGTCTTGGAAAATTGGAGTGACAGAATGCGCTACTGCGAGCCAAGCCGAGGCAGTGTTCCATAATTAATGGGAATATTTGCTCTTACTAATAAAGCCATAATACAAGGAACGAATTTAATTTTGTTAATTTTATTGCATTTTTTTAAAAGAAACTTGTATTTGGCTGTACATACATGAATATGGATAAAATAAAGTCATTATTATGTATTGCTTTTTAAAATATCGGAACATAAATACTTTTATATATTTGAATTCAAATTAGTTAGAATTTCTTTGCTAATATAAAGACCATATCAATTCGCTTTGTATGGATAAAACTTTCAACTGTTTCAGTCCTCAAAACGATTACGAATTGTTGATTTATTTAAATTTACAGCAGAAAATATTCGTTCCACATTTGCAGAGGAATAAAATAAAATCTTTTAGGATTGGATATGCGAATTTTCCATCCGCTGTTTTTAAACCTAAAGCATTTTTGGATGGAAACGTCAGAAAAACAGAAGTTTTGCATGGGCTTTGTTCGACTCACATTATGCATAATACTGGAATTAATAGGAAAATATTTTCTTCAATAGAAAAGGTTGGTAGATTTAGAAAATTCTTGATATAAAAAAAACTTGAAATTAGATGAATTTGAAGTAAAAAGTCTTGTACATATTTTGGAGCCCAAACATTTTGAAAAAATAAAGAAATATATATATTTCTTGAAATCTGGTATCACTGGACACGATATCCTTAGTTGACCGTTTGACAGGAAGTATGCTACAGACGCTATATTCCTTTTAAGCGCATTGAAAGAAAGACTTGAATAATCCACACAGGACAATCAGGAAAAGATGTTTTTTTTTTTTTACTTTTCTTAAGAAGTTAGATAGGTTTGAACTGTTCGATGTCGTGATTAATCTTGAATAGACATAGACAGTCCTCGTGACGTCTAGAAAACTAAGTATAGAACACTTGTGTCATTTTGAAAACGTCCCATTTCCTAACAGAAGATATTTACTTTCACCTTCCATAATTCACTGCCGCCGGCAACTTTAAATTGCCGTCATAAATAAGCTACCAACTCTCCAGTGCAACATAAAATCCGTCCCCCAATTGCGCAACGTCGTCCTTTCAATCACCACCAATCTTTCCACGCAATAAATTCAGTATACCCATAAAGCAGCTCGTCTAAGATCAAAAGGAGACAATCAGAATATGAATATTTTCAATAAAAACAAAAACACGCCAGAGTGTGACCGATTCTCCTCTTTCATGTCAAAACATATTGTTCGCCCCTGTAATAGCCGTCTAACCAAACGTGATTCTCAATTACATCGATGGGGTAGTCTACACAAAAAAATCGCGACTTTTCCACACACCCCACCAAGCCACGGATCAAACGATATTAGCTCCGTAAAAGGCCAACTTCGAACCAAGAAGCGTCTCACGATTACAACACACATGGGAGCTGTAACCACTGTACAAATGTTACTTTGGCCCTCTGCCGCCGGATATCTAATGGGCCGAGCAAATTATCCACCCCCCGACGATGTAGTAAATTCAAGTTGACTTCGAAGAAAGAAAAAAAAAAAAAAATTGCGAACCATCCTCATCGATACAGATACTCTTTCGGTTTTGTACAACTTGTACCATTATGTTGCACATAACTGAGGACGGGGGGCCCAACTCGTACAGTTAAGTAATTTTTACATCCCTGCAAATGTAAAAAAAAAGAAATCAGCAAGACGGGACAAAACCCATTTGATCCCGACACATGTGCAAAACGGATAAATAACTAAAAAGCAAAAAAGAAAAAAACTCCCCCCCGCACAACGTGAAGGGAACAAAATTAAAAAAGGACAAAGTGTGGTCGTGCGTTGAATACGATTTTTCTTGCCGAACGGGGAGGGTGACCGTGACACCCGACAAGACAAGGTGCTCTAGGGTCAAGTTTACAGAGAGCACGGATCATCATCATCATCGTCATTACCATCATTGATACCAATAAAAAAGTTGACCGTTGTCATTCTTATCGCTTTCCGGTTCCATTTCAATGGCCTTCGGGATGCCGGCCATTTGAATTGAATGAGCCATTCAATTAAGCGTGGAAGGGATGATGGTGATGATGATGCTATATGGACGTGGATGTGGATGATATAATAAAAAAGGACATCCGAACACCACTTAAGCCAACCGAGCAGGCAATGCCACTTTCGCTGGGCACTAAGGTGTAATACGATTTTGTGCTATAATACCCTCCCCCATCCCCCCACCGCCTAATGATGGCATGGTGTGCGTGCGTGTTTCTAACTTTGACACGAGCTAAAGTTCCACAAAGTACTTTCGGGCCCGAAGGCGAGAGCGAGAGTTGTACTCGGTTCGTTAGGATCCTTGAGCGCGTAACATAAAATTGCAATTGAGCCAATTTGTAATGGAGCTCAGTGTGCGTGTTTGGAAGGACATGTTTGGCAAAAAAATAATATACATACTGGACAACAAAATGTAGCACATATGGCAGACGTTTCCCTCTTTTGCCTTTCTTTTTTCTGATATTTTGTCGGATTTTTGTGTGTTAACTTCGGTTTACCATTTTAACACAAATTGGATTGTGTCTCAGTTTATTGGAGTAATTAAAAAGGAACACGAGTATCTGCGCGTTTAGATGTTGTACCGCACTTGAACTTGATTGACGGTGACTTTTGAAGAGGTGCATAGGGGGACTGTGAAAAAGTGACCATTTTTGGTTGGTTACAGTTGCTGTTGGTTTGCATACATTTTTTATTTTAAGTTAAAGAGGCGATCGAACAGGATAAGTGTGCTTCTGAAGGCGTTTGGTTTCGAGGCCAATAATAAGTGAAACTCAGCTCTTACGTGAAGTTTCAATGGCAGGCAGACGAGTGCCTCAAATGTACAATAATAATGAAACTTGGTCTCCAAGAAAATTACCTAAAGACGAAGTCGCAATGTTGACATTTATTAGAGTCATTGATTGTAACTCGGTGTGGGACAGCAATTGCCACAGAACCGAAAGAGAAACGAACAATATACGAGCTTCACTGCTATTACTAAAATTAAAAGCCTGAGTATTTCCAGCATGATTTTTGAATCCACTTTAAAAACGAATTGCTCGTGGATGTCCCAACTCAATCGACAGCCAATTTGTGGATTCGAGTACCTACACCTTTTGAGAGGTGCTATGGAAAATTTGTATGTCGAACGACGGCAGTCATAATTGACAGCCAGAGTTATGATTATGCAGAGCGGTTATCACCAACCTTTTGTTTGAATCCCGACAAATGTCACCACGAAATTCAGCAGAAAAGAACTGACCTGAAAGTACAGCAATATTCTGTTAAATGTACTTGAAATTTTATACTCGTAGTACGGTGTCCACAGAACACAAATTACATCGTATGGTTTCCACTGCGCCACCTCTTGCGAATGTCTGACAAGCACCCGAGAGTACCTAAAAGTGTCATGATTGCGCCTTTAAGTCCGTTTGGACTCGGCATAACATTTTAGATTCCTTCCATTCGTCCGAAAAATGAGAAACTCATAGGAACACAAACGAGTAGCCAGGCCTTAGGGTTGCTACCGACTTGTTGCGCCAACTATTTATTTATTTATTTTAGACTTCTAAACCAAAATGAGTCAAGTAGTATATTCCTTGGAGCTTGGCAAACGATCTTGTTTTTTGTCAAAAGTCGTATATTTTTCTACAATTTCGTTGAACATAACACACAACAAAAATCGTTAATAGAAATAGAAAATTGTTTAAGCCACTTTTTCCCAGGCGATTTTTGACACACATTGTTTGTCCCGAAGGGTATATTTAGCATTAAAACAAGTTCGCTGAAATAATGTCCTTTTATATAAAATTCTGAAGAATAATTCCGTAAATTTTAGGTGATGGTCATCGGAACACTTGAATTTTTAACCAAAGTTATTCCTTCTGCTTATTTCCCCTTGGAATTGTACACCCTTTCAGGATTTAAAAGCAATCTTAATAAATAACGTAAAACACATCTTTTAATTAATTTTATTCATACACGAGTCATAGCAGAGCGTAATAATTTATTTACTTCTCCACCGTAGCCACTCAAACCTAGTCCACCATGACCACCCAAGCCGATTGGAGTAATGAGTTTGGAGGAGAGTATTGGAGCGTGTAAAGTAACCGATCTTAGAACTGGGGTGTTGACTACAACTGGCGTTACAACGGGTGTGATCAAATTAGGCGCGACTGGTTGAATAGTCCTAACACTGCTCAAAACTTGAGCACCGATTGGTAGAACGCCGACACCGACACCACCAAGATGGGAACCCCCGAGACCGAAAGATGCTGATGCAGCAAAAAGGTGAGCACGATGAAAGACTGAGGAATAGTTATAAAAAAAATTTATATTATTATGTCCTTGCAATTTCAGTCTCCGAATTGTGGATGCGACGATCCGGACACAGGTTTTACCTCACTCACTTTCATTTTAGTCATCGTATTGGAATGATCCTAATTGATTGGTCTAGTTCAGCTCGAGTATTTATATTAATTGCATGAGCAGCAGAAACAGAACTCTTTCGTAAATCGATGAATTCATTTCGATAGTACTCGAAATGAACTTGAACCAGTTTAGATCACAATGGTCATGGCGGTTAACCCATTGGTGGCACTTTGAATGATATTTGGAAAACAAAATATAAAAATAGAAATGTATGAGCCTTTCATACAATATATATAAATCAGCCGCAATTCGGTATTTTTTTTATTGGGCATATAGTCTCGCTACCCAAGCTTTCTATTTTTATTTTCAGTAGATTAGCACTCGCAATGAAAGTAACAAATAGCGATATGGCTGGGTCTGCTTTTGAACCAACCAAAGGGTTGTTACTTACTAGGCTAAATCCAAACATATTTGGAAATTAATTTTTGTAAATGATTAGGAATCTTTCTGGGCTATTAATAACATAAAGCCATCTATGGGCATGATGACCTTTTAGTCTTATGCTGGTTTGTTTAAAGTACTAATAATGTTACAGAGTTTTTAAAATACCTTTTTATTGCAAAAAAATAAAAACAAACTTTCAGAATGAAAATCCCTCCAAAGAGGAAAAACTCTCATGATCTAGTAATACTTGGCCAGGTCCCAAGTGGCTATAGTTTCTAAATAAAGTGACGCTAGAGGTTCCGTCTTCTTTAAAGCTGGAGAGCTATAGCACCATGGAGTTCTAATAACCCTTGTGAACCTTGTTTTTGAAGTAAAGAATGGACATTCTTAAATATAAATGACAGGGTCACACAACCCATTATAATAAAATAAGTAACAATTCGCATATGAGGCTGTATAAGGTACAAGCACGGGGAGATTTACTGCTGTAACAATAATTGGAGTTTGCGCCAATTTATATTGTGCATTATTATATTTTTTTTGTAATTATTGAAGATTGTCATATTTATTACTTAAAAATTTATTTTGATATTATTTATTTCTTATTTTCTTATGATAAATGTTAAAAAATACTGCATTTCAAAAAAACACTCATTGCTTAATTTGTTTTAATTTTCTTATTATCGCGCGATTTTTTAAAATAAAACAACTACTTTTGATTGTAAAAGCGGAATAATAAGAAACGGGATTATAAAAAATGGGATTATAAGAGGCGGGATTTTAAAAAGCAGGATTTAAAAAAAGCAGGATTTTAAATAGCGGGATTTTAAGAATCGGTATTATAAAAAGCGGGATATCGAACCCAACCCGCGGTACATTTACCCTGCGCATAATCGAATCCATCAGCACACAAATATATTAATCCGCCATTGCTAACAATCAATCGTTGTTATAATTTCTGTAGCCACAGCGCTGCACTTTTAACAATGCACCCCGTTTTTTCCATAGGACAAACTTCAAAACACCTTTAAGCTAAATACATAAATACAAGAGCAAGAGGAGGCCAACAAAAGAAATCCAACCCATTTGGCCATCTGACAATTTATGGCCAATTAAAACATAACCTAAAAACACGCATCCTCAAGTGTGCTTACCCGTTTCCATTTTGCAAACACAACTGGGCTCACCATATATGTGCCCCTTGTCGGAAACAGCCGGAAGGTGTTGCAATGCAGCTTTTGCTGCACCGTTTGAGGATGACAATTATTATTGTGTGCTGTGGATTCGAATCCTGACACTCTACACCGACCAAAGAGTTAACCCCTGACGAATGTGCTACTCCTGGTGCACAGTGACAGCAATGTTTGTCCAAGTTCTTAAGTCTTTGCGTTCTTTTTTTTTGTGATTGTTGCTGTTTGCATACTGTGCATACGATTCGATGTTAACACAGGTAACAGTCTCAGCAGAAGCACCCAATCATGCAAGCCTCCCCACATGTCACACACACAAAATGAAATTGTGTCAAAACCTTTGTCAACACAACTCGAGCTGTCAGACAATTTTCTTCAAGTGTCAAGCAAACAATGCTGATGAATGTGATGAAATCCGAAAGGGATGAGTTTTTGGTGGGGTGCGGGTGACAGAAGAAAATCGCAAACCAATTGCTTTCATATATGCATTTTAGTGAAGGGATGAGGAGTGCGTCATTAATAGAAATAAATGGGAAATTAAATCGTGTCAAGATGGGAGTTCCTTGAGAATAAAGTCGTGCTTGTCAAATTGGTGTTTATTACAGAAAATGCGCTTAAATGGTGTGTGGCCACTTACCATAATAATCGTTCCCGAATGATGCCTAAGGTTTGAATGACGGTGTCAAAAATGTACAATAGATGGCGCGTGAGTGTAACGTCAAAATGCCCTGACTAATGAGAAATATTTTTCTACCGAAAATTATTGCAACGGACGCTGGGATTTTTAAGATTTTCTCATCTCAAAAAAATATGCGAACCTTCTATGGTCCATAGTTCAACAGAAAAGAGTATAGGGCCTGGTTGATTAAGTTCATACAGAGTTTGCTTATTTGTGCGAAAAAGGACGTTCCCAGACAAATGTCTTGTATGTACATAGAAAAAGCAGTTGAATACTTTAAGTCGCCTAAATAGGAGTGTTTTTCAGATGCAATCGCATACGCAGTTCCCTTTTATCTTATAAGTGCCTACTCTGACAAACTTTCAAATTATTTTGCATGCCTCCGCGTGCTTCGACAGTTGGTTATTCTTCCTATTTAAAAAAAACGTCATAGTCACATGCAAGTAACTAATCTCACTTTTCAAATCACACTATAGCGGTACTTCTGACAGCTTTGAATTAAGTTAAAATTTAAAGAGTACCGATCTGCACTTTTTGCTACATTGGTAGCACAAAAGATTGCTCAAGGCACAAAAAGTCTGACGGGACCCCCTTTGGTATTGTCAGGTCTTGCTTCGTTAACGCTCCTAGCCGCCTAAGATCAGTGACTACTTTTATGTACCTATCGCTACTTTCGATAGTATGTAGATTTATCATCATTCAGATCGGGACACTTAATAAAATAAGTCAATCGCAGCTATCTTCTCGGATTCATAGCATGGGTATAGTGACGAAATATTTGGTCCGCCTTTTCGGAGACAACAAAGAGTTAAACCCTGACAATAAACAATGCTTGTTTCTGATGGTTTCATTTAGCCTAACCATTAAAATTATTTTTTTTATGGGCTTAATAAGTATTGAGTTAGATGCCCCTTGCTGCTCGTAGCTCCTGAAGCCTCATTCAAGCTCTTTAGAAAATAAACTCTTTAAACGTTACTCTGACGGTGACGATGTTACTATGCATCTGCATTGCTTATTGACAAAATGATCTAAGCTCCATTGATTTAGTATTGTGAAGCTTGCAGCAGACGTCATTATTGTCATTCCCAAAGGTCCCTTTTATACAAAGACGTGTGCTGTACTTTCCAGCTTTTTCAATAGCTTTCTCGCTTGTCAATGTGTACTGCGTGTGTGTGGCTTTTCATCTTCGTACGAAGTCGCGAAACACTGGTTCTGGTGTCGAAAAATTTACTCTAGCTCGGTGTGGCTACTGTCGCCTACCTGAAAAATTTATAAATATGTACCTACTTCACACGACTCATATTTTGGCCCTCTGTTCCCATAAAGTCCGTTCACCTTTTTGCAGCATGAAAACTAATCACGTATTTAATTATCGGCCAACTATGTCGTTTCAAGCCCGAAAGACGTTAAAACGTTGATAATGTACTTAGCTGGGTTTGAGGTACAGACCTTAAAAAGAAACTTTCCTTAGTCGATACAAAAGAGGCAAAAGAGAACACATTTCATCCCAAAATCAGCCTCTCGCTCTCCAAACATAGATACAGAGACATTGCTTTATATTCATAACCTAAAAGTTCAAACCAAAAATTCTCCCACCCTCCCCCCCCAAACGACCATAAAAATGAACCCACGATGGCAAAAAACGATTTTGACGGTATCCAAAGACGACAAAATGTGGCCAACCAACGTCTTCGAGAAAAATTCCAGTTAGCGGGGAGAGGGTGTCAAAACTCACCGGGTGGCAGATGGCGGCTGTTGGTAATAGGAAAGAGAGTTAACCGACAGGGACAGAGGAAAAGCGTAATGAAAAAAATCTTGCGCGCATTTTCCCCACGACGAAGTGGTTGATGGTGGATTACTGTCAAGAATAAGAGCCAGCAATTTCTAAAAATATAATTTTTCTTCCGTTGACGTTATGGATACTGGAATAGCATCATCAATGTGACCGCTTCCAGTGGCGGTGGTGGTATTGGTGGCTTGCCAGTAGGGGAAGTTCTTCTTTCGCATAGAAAATGTCCCATGAAATCATTAAAATAAAGAACATGACAACCAGTGATAAGGGGACACCCAGATGGAAGACAAACTTCTTGTAGCATTTAAGAGAGTTTTCATTTTGCTGTGTTCCTTTTTTTATTGTCCACCAAGTGAAGAGATTTCAGCTCGCAAGCAGAACAGCAATACTGGTGATACCCAAAACGGAATCTTATGTGTGGGGCGGCAAGTGGAATTCTCCGAGTGGCTTATGTGTGGAGATGTCGTGGTCCACCGTTCGAGGGAAACCACCAACGTGAAGGATTTTTTCTTTCATCTCATTCTCTTGCTCTCCTTGGAAACCACTAAATGTGTGCATGTACATATGCTGGGATCCTAATGCGATATTTTGACGGTGGAATCCTGTTATTTACCTCACTGGCACAGGGAGTGTCGATTTGGTTGAGATACACCCGCTTGTATACGTGTGTGAAAGTCTGGGATAGGTTTTTTTGCGGTCTCGTTTTGTGGGCAAACATTAGAGATAATTTTTGGCCCCGCCTTTGGTTGTTATGTGGTGGCGAATTCAAGAACTGTTCGGTCATGACGGAACACTCGCAGATGGATACAGGAATGTGATTAACCTTCGACTTTGGAAAGTGGTTGGCATTGAACATTCACGATTTATGAGCGATTTTTTGATAAAAAGGTCTGTTATTGGACATTGGTTGAGGTTTAGGGGGTGTACCCACCATCAGAGATGCAACGACGATGGCTCGAAGAAAAATGCAATGGTTTGGAAATCTGTCAGAAAAAAAAACAATCCACTTAAACGAACCTTAGGTCTTTTCTGTTATGAAGTCGATTTTGGCACATGTTGAACTTCGTTGCAGCATTAAATGAAGTGTAAGAGACTTCAAATGCTTATGTTTGGTAGATCGTTAGTTATAGTGGAATGCGCACAGATGGAGCCATTTCTTTGCCAGCGATTCAGGCATGTACAAAGAGAGTGAAGACACATTTCCAATACTCTTTCTTCAAGTCGATAAAGAAAAATCGTTTGAATATACACCAATCCTTGTTGCATGGTTGCCTGTGGGAAAGTCTCTTGTTATGACATTTAGGGGCATACACTTTTGGGGGCGCCTCCGATCTACCATTGGCAAAGTCTGTCCTTTCCCTAATCTAGATATATTGAAGCATCTAAAGTATAGGAGTTCCTTGAACTATATAGTCGTCACGGATGGAGATCTTTATTTAAGTGAATCAAAATTCGACAATGATTTTGAGAAAATCTCAGGACAGACAGCCTTCTTTGCTGAGCTCTGGAGATTATTTCTCTGACAACTACACATCTAGCAGTTAACATGAAATGTGGGACACATTTTCATTCCAAAAGACGTCATGTCGCTAAATTATAGATATATTGACAAACAGCAAACTTTTGACAGCCATATGCTATATACGATTTTTGAAGGTTAAATGCTGAAACATGGGTTGTTCGTTAACTCTGGTTCATCATTGTGGCAACAAAGAGGCTTTGATTAAGCAACAACTTGAAAGTTGTATTGACATAAAGAACTTACAATGTACTTGCCGAAAAACACAAAAGTCTAATAAGTGAAACTGCATTGATAAGACAGCCTTATGTTGTTTTCGGTTTGGTTTATAAACAGTTCTTCTTAGGAGGTTTCCTTAAAATCTAAAATTCAATTCAACGCCTTACGCCGAATTCAGGCGAGCCTTTGCCAAAAATTAACCACAGATAAGCTAACAACTGCACGACGAATATCGGTTGCGACTTCTTAAATAAATGTCCCAAAGGCTGAAACACTCTCGAACTTGGCCTCTATTTTGCTTTTAGAAAGCGAATATGTACTTAGCAAAATATGGACTATTCCAAGTTGTTGTAAAATGGAAGCCAAAAAAATAAATTGGAAAGCTGTTGGGCTGATGATAGCGCACGATCAAATAAGCGGTCGAAGGCACCAGCACGTAAAAGAAAAAGAAAACGACACAAGCTCGCACGAAGTTTTTATAGGGAGCAGTCAAAGTGACAGTTACTTGTCTCCTTGTCGTGTAAAGCGCCCTCTACGTTTGAGTTTTACGTAGGTGTCATTTACATTTGTGTTTGCAATTACTGTTTGTTGTTGTTCATACAAAAGCATTTTAATAAAAATGTATCCATGTCGGACTTCTGTCTTGCAATTTCGTTGAACATTTGTATTCAATGTGACACTGAAAATATTAGTTTACTGTTGGTTGTCCACATAATGCCACACAAAATTGTCTCTTAACAACGTTAAAAAGCTCAAAAAGGCATTTTTGCTGAAGCAAATAAAAACAGATCTGAAAAAGTTGCGTATACGACCGAGTCTTTATACAATTTTCGCAGAACTTGTTGCTTCTTCGGTGGAAGGATCCAGTAGTTTTCTTCAACATAAATACTTTCATATACGAATGGAAAAGTAAATTAATAAAGAGAATTATTATGCAAAAACAGACAATTATTAAAAATACTTACGACTAGCATTCGATTTAGTCAAAGTTTTTATATTTTTGGTCGAGTCCGAATGGCTAGAGAGCCTCTTTCATAACAGTTATATTCTCGGATATTTGTCAGAGATGTTGGTTAGCGGTGACGCAGTCACAAAAAAACCTTCACATCGGACCTGAGACCAATCGCTCCAGCACTCTCACCGCAGAGCCAATGCGCCCTCGAATAATGTAGCAGTCTTAAAAATTGCAGAGGATTAACAAAACCAACGGAAATTTATTAAAGGAGGCATTACGAAATATTTATAGTGAGAAGTCACCTGATTTCATTTGAATGAACTAGATTGAATTTGAATGAATGGCATTCATTCCACAATGATCTTTCTGGGATCCTAAAAAAAAGAAAAAAATCCAGTATATGTTTTTTTTTAAATGTAAATCTTCAGTTCGGAAAGTATTTACAACTATTGTGTAAAAATTACATAAGTCAGTATATATATTTCTTAAAAGAAGGCAAAACATTAAAAATATTAAAAAATAAACCCGTTCGCCAATGACTTGAACTTGCTAGCCCCGCCCGGCTTTGCCCGTGCTAAGGACGTTTGTTGCTTAAATATGTTCTTGTCTTAAGTCACACTCGTATTTCGCGAAGTGCTTCCATTGGACAGTGCAGCATTTTAGCTGCCATGTGTGTCGAAAAATAGCGTTTTCAATATTCTTAAACTCGAGGTTATGTTGAAAAAATTCGCCGTAAAATTTCAGCCTCGACTATAAATTAACGGAAGCTCTCAGTTGCGAATTGTATATGGTAAATGCAGCCATTAAGATTTCAGAAATCAGGCAGAACTTTTGACAAACACGATCTCACTGTATGTTACGATCAAAATGGAAAAAAAAAGAAAATTCCCCGCACAAAAATCAATTTTTACTAATTTTCCAACTTCCTTTTAAAATTTTCCAATTTTTTAGTTTCCCTAGGTGTAGACAAACACCCCAAATAAAGCTAGCTCAAATCGGACTATCCGTTCTCGAGTTATGGCCGGTCTTACGGATGCAACTTTGTTTTCTACACATATATAGATGTTTAATTTCCGTGATTTCTGTGGTTACTTAATTTAGTGTCACAAGTTTTATCAGTCATTTGGCCAAGGTGCTGTATATCAACTGAAAGGCGATTCATTCAAAAGTAGAGCTGAAAAATTCTAACAAGTCCAACGGCCAACGACGTCTATGAAATAAACTAGTGTTCTTTTTGGCATATTCCACAAAGCTGCTCTGCGTATCCAAAATGCCAAGGACCCAAATTTGTAAAATGTTCTATAAAGTTGTTTAGAAAATTAGTTTAAAAATATGAAACTTATAAAATAGATGACGAAAAGGAAAATATCATCAAACGTGACACAAGTTTACCACCAGCGCAAGCACGGTTTTTCGCCTACGAGAAAGTTCCATGAGAAGGAGAAACCCCTTTTAAGTTGTCCCAACTTGTCTCAAGATTTATTTTTTAGCCAATAACCTTTCCCTTTAACAAATGAGAATATACCAAAAGCGAGCTAAGTAACGTCTTTCAAACCGGCCCGCCTTCACAGCGGCATATAGCTCAGCTCCCGAGAGCTATCATTTTCCGTTCCACTAAGCCGATTCCGGCGACCGATCAAATTCATAATTATCCCAGATTTGCATCTGACAGTTTTCCGTCGGCAAACCATAGTTTCGACACCCACACCAGCATTCCGCAGACCAATTGTGGGCTGGCATGAGACTTTTTTGGCAATTGCTCTCTCCGTCTTCTTCATCGTTCCGAAAATAACATCTAAGTCAACTCCTCTTCTATACGTTTATGGTCGAATACAGCCACAATATTTAGCCACAACACATTGGTCGGATTTCGGGGTAATACTTTCTGCAATTTTGCAACCCTTAAGTTTAAACCACTACCACATCACCACGATGGAGCCCACCAAATTTTCCCACAGGAAAAAACTTCAGAGAGAATAAGTAAAAAAAAAAGAAGAAGAAGAAAACGAATCTCAAGAAAATCTCCCCATCCCAGTGGCTGGATGGTGACTTTAACTTGAGGTATTCACCACCAGAGCCACTGGCAAACGTAGTCCTGGAAGGCTTCCTAACCTCCTCGCTGCTCGCTCTTCGTGGTTATATTCATGGTGACTGAATTTGTTTGGTGGGTTGAGGTGTTTTTTTTTTCTCCTTTTTTATTTTTCCACAATTTGGTGGTGTACGGTTTATGTACATGTAACTGCGACCATTTACAGTTTGTGGAAAAATCTCTTAAGAAAAACTCAAGAAACGATGCTCTCTGTGTGTGCGAGTGGGAGCGAAAGATGCTGTCTTGGAATTTCTTTCAATTCAAATGGGGTGGTTGGGAGTGGTCGTGGGGGTGGTGGTATTGAAGAAAAATCCGGGAAAGAAGAAGAAAAATGAGTGCAAACAAAAAAAGAAGAGAATCTCGCCAAAAGAAGGGGTTCTGGGGCTTCTTCTCTCGTTCGCTTTTGTCACTCATTTTCGTCGCCCGAGTGCGAAGCCATGCGGCATGATGATTTTGACGACAATGGAAAACGGATCGCCTCTCCTCAGCAATCGTTTCGAGGTGTTGCTGGGGTTTTTTTTTTCTGTTAACGAGTGGGTGGTAGATACACTCATCTAAGGGGTGGCTGGATGTTGTTTATGTATTTTCTTCTAACTCAAGATATTGGAAGCAGCAAAGAGAAGGGACGAAATGAGTTCTTTTATTCCCACCACCAATAGTGGGGGGCAAGTGTTTTTATTTTTCCCATTTCATGCTGGAAATGTGGAGCGATTTTTGCGTGATACCAAAAACGACACACACCAACAACAAAGTTGAGGGAAAAAATAGAACAAGAAAAAAAAACACGAGTCAAACTTTGGAAGACGAAATATATGTGTACATACCAAGTATAGGTGAACCAGTTATCCTTGGGTTGGTTGTTGGTCGGTCGGTTGGTTGGTAGGTAGTACGGCCTTCCACATAAACCACTGCTACTGGTTCTCGCGGTGACGAAAACGACAACGACGACTGCCATGTGGATGGGGATGAAGCGAAGGAGCTGCAGATGATGATGACGATGATGATGATGACGAGTAGTGGTCGGGTTCATGGTTACCGCAAAAAAATAGTTTAATATCGTTGCGTCGGTCGATTCGATCGGTTTTCGGATTTTTTCGTGCGAACAAATTATCGCGTCGCTAATAATTACGGTTCTCTTTTTGCTCTCGACTAATTTCACATGAATATTGGTAGAAGCGATTGAATTAAAAAAATAAATATCTGCCGTAAATAAAATTGAAATCATTTTTCTTGTGTAAAAAAGTGCCAAAGTTACCCTTGCAAAGCTGTGGTGGAATAAGTTGCTAAACGGACTGAAACTTGGATACCTAATAAGCGAACGGATTATCTACTCAAATCGGATATGAGTTTCTTTATAAAATTCGCCCATACAAATTTAAACAGTTTGTATATCGAAGTGAAACACAGAATTGAAAATAAGTTTGTTTTTACTTTTAATGAGCTTCGACTTTATTTAGAAAATCATTTGTTTTTTTTTTAACGAATCAGAAGTATAAGACTGAGATTCGTACAAATTTTGAGCCGTAGAAATATTCAAATATTCCAATTTCAAAGCCTCCACTGATTTTCTGGTTTACTTTAGCTTTTAAGGGAGTTTTAAAAATGTTATTTGTTTTGTATAAAACCATATCGAGCCTCAATCGACTGAGTGCGAAACAGTTTTTCTTTTTATGTAGTTCAAAATAAATGAGAGATACCATTAGTTATGCACTGATTTCTGCACCGATTAACGCCCTTTTAGCTAACCTTAGCAACTTAAATTTAAATGGTATTTTTAGGGCAATTCATCAATATCTTATTAGGTAAAATCCGACAGTCTATGAACAAAGAATTTCAAATATTCGATAAGGATTCGCGAGTGAACTGATATGACTTAAAATTTGACAGGTTATTTTGTTACTTAGTCAATTGTTCATAGTTCAAAACTGCTGCAAATATATTATCGGTAGTTATTGTTTAAAAAAAGCTGACACTCCTTCCTTTTGGTTGACATGGGTCTTAAGCATTTTGTGGCTTTAATCTTGTTAAAGACCCATACATACCTTGGAGATTTTCTTTCTAAATTTACTTACATCAGTTTAATTTAAAAAATAAAACAAAAAGTTGTTGCCACCTTTAGGACCATCGATGATGTTCATTATGAAACACAAAACAATTCGCATAATCTCAAAGGAAACGCTTGTACGAGCCAATGAACTGACGAAATATGCCAACAACATATGGAGTTCGTGACTAATTCTGAGCTCGTCTTAGCTTATTGGCGTAGCTCATATGCTTAAAACAGCCTTAAAGGTGAAGGTCTGCATCAATCAAGTCACTAAAAGAGGTGGTTAGTTGACTGGTTCACTTCTAAATCGTCCCGAAGAATAGTCTGTCAGTCTCGATAGTGCGGCATAAGTCATATCATTTGACTTTGCGTAGGCTGCCAACACTATTAAGAGGGATGCACAAGACCCGCCAAAAACGGTAGATTTTTTGGGTGAAATGATAATTTGTTGGTGATTTTTGGGTTTCTAACTTACCAGCATTTGGGTTTACCTATAACTACGTTATCAGTCTTATTTATAAAGAATTTAAAAAAACAATATTGTATCAGAACGGCTATATTTACAAACTTTCTCAAGGCGGTTCTTATCTATGACTTTTGTAACACATTCACGCGAAGTAAGGTTGAGGGAAAAAAAATGCTAGGGTGCATTTTGTGTTGCTCGTTTCGAGGAGTTGAATTTCGTTTTCTCGCTCAGTCGGCTAACACACTAGAATAAAGTCACTGGTCTGTCGAAAATCAAGACTATCCCACGTAGATTTTCCGCGACTTTTTTTGAAGTTTTTGGGTCGCTATAAAATGTCAAGTATATAGTCGAGTTGATGGGTCAGAAATCCTGCAATACAGCTGACAAGCTTCACAACATTTCGGCTGATTTAAAAAAGTCATTGGAAGTGTGATATTCAATTAAAAAGTGATCTCTACTTCTACTAAATTGCATTCTGTTCCGATGAAGCCGATAATTAGGCAAATTTTCTTCTTCCATGTTTTAGTTTAAATGAATTTTATTTAGTTCAGAATTTACTTTAACGAAAAGGAAAATTTAAGCCTATTTTTATTTGACCAAAGGCGGAAAAAGTGGAGAAATACGTTCACAAAAGTGAATTTAATTTAGTTTATAACTCTCCCCCATGGAGATTCTAAATTAAGTAAATGATTTTTAAATCTAGGCTTATAGTTCACAAAATAGTAAGAAAAATTCACTACAGTGGAAAAGATATGTTAATTTTAATAAATGAAAGGCAATTTTTTAAGTAGTCGCATCCGCATCTCGATTTTTAAATGTATCCCCTCTTTTTCCATCTGATGTTGAAAATAAAACCTTGTACTTAGTCACCACAAGTATCAGAATTAAAATTGAGGCTTAAGCTCGCTGAGCCTAACTAATAAACATTTTTAAACTTCACACTAAATATTTTGTGGGTCACAATATGCAATTTCGTATGGAAAATTTAGCCTTTACACTAAAAATGATTATTAGTATCGCGGGCTATCTATATATTTGGTCTCCTTCAATACTTTTTGAATACTTCTCTTTTCCAAATCCTTATTCAACCTATGGAAAATATTTAGTCGATACATTCTTTGATTTAGTCATGAATCTTAAGATATGCTCTTGTGTTTTGTGCCTTAGTGAGTTAAAAATGCCAATGAACATTTGTACGCACAAGTTTTCCGCTCTGGTACAATCTGTAAAATGAATACAGTTGCACAACGATCAATTTATTCACCATACCATTTATTTGTGTAGAAAAAAAAAACAGTTTAAATACTAAAAAAAAACAACATAGAACATTTTGAATACGTAATTCGTTTCGAAGTATTTTTTGTAATAGATGTAGTGCCACATTGAAGACTATTCACAAAGATTGTGACAACTTCTTACAAATAACGACCCAATGAGTCAGCTCACCATTTAATTCAACAATTTGACTTACTTTCATTTATTCCATTCAGAACACTATTCCAACGATTATCAAATACAAAAACCTACAAATTGTTGTAGCTGTCAAATGACACAGGTGTTTTATGGAAAATCTGCGTTTTAAACATTTTTCAATAATAATGGGGGTGTCTAAATGATGACAATTCATGTACTTTTCTGTAAGATTATAACGACATTCTATATCCATGTCAAACCAGTTGCAAATATCGAAAGAATACAAATTATTAATGATGATTGCAAATTATTGCATAATTTTTTTTATTTGATTTTTTTTTTTCATTTAATTGGTGAAAACTGACTGCACTCTCGTTTATTTCAAAATCAATTCTGATTTTTATACATAAAGTACAAAAGTTCAATCATTAAATTCAATCGTTTTTAAATGTTAACAAGTGAAATGCTAAAAAATTAGCTCATACTGCGATACTCGTTGTCATATTGATTTTCAATAAAATGTAAAATAACACGAAAAAAAACACCAAGCGAAAGAACACATTATTTGTAAGATCTATCATTAGTATGACAGCAATACAAGCTTTCCTCACAAATTTGGGTGCAGGTAACGCCGCCCGTTAGTGTATATTTTTAAATGGCATTTCTTTGCAAAATTCGCTATAACACAAGATCAACTTTTAAAACAAAATGAAAATCTTGTACAATCGAAATATTATACGAATGTTAAGCGTAGCGCATTGTTCCGAGTTTTTTTTTTAATTTCTGTAACCTTTTTGAGAGCCTGAAAAGCTGTCAGTGTCAATGAAGACAAAGTCGAAAATGGTCCACCCTAATTAACGATATATGCTTATTAAGCATTTCATTTCATTGTTTTCGAAATCGAAAATAACCGATCACGTTGGGACAGAAATTTAAGAAACTTGTCTAAAAAAAATAAAAAATGTGCGCCCAATACTGCACCGTTAAACGGTAGCTCAATTTGGTTAAATTGTAAGGGCGCTATAACTTTTGAGCATACAATAACCATCAGTGCAACCATTTAGTTAGAAATACTTGCAGACTTTCAGGCTGAGTTATTCTGGTTGAGGAAAAATCACTCGTCTTAGTTTTATTAAACCTCTCAATGTTTTGCTGAGATAGTAGTTTAATAAATAAAATAATACAAAGCTTATGAATATAAGACTGACTTGCCAGAACGTAGGAAAACATTTGTGATGAAATGGTATAAACTGCAACGCTTTTTGCAGGTCCCGATTTTTCATTTTAATCAGCGTTTTTCTAGTACCACTTTAACTGTAAGGAATTGGCACTGAAATCAGTTAATTAGCATTATCATAAATGAATCCTTTTAAAAAGGAATTAATTTGAACCATAATTTTACCTTAGCAGCACTCAGAATTGAGATGTTCCCAATTCACGTGGAATAACACATCATAATAATTTTTAGCATCCAGCTTAGATTTTACGAACTCACAATGGCGGAATTTTCCATATCAAATTACCCATTGTGACCTACAAAATATTTAGTGTGAAGATAACATTTTTTTACTAGTAAGGCCCCTATTTACACCAGGGCCCCTAGTGTAAATCAAGAGTAAATTGGGCCTTATCAATAAACATTTTTAGTTTAAACTCTATATTTTAGTAGTTCACAGTAGCTATATTTTCCGCATAAGAAATTCGCAATTGTGAGCTTCCGTTGATTTAAAGTTGAATCTAAAACGTTAATTTAAAGTTACTTTGTATGTTTATTAAAACCGGCAACTAAATTCTGTCTTTTGTCCAACATAATGCAGGTGTATATCAAAAAGTATCGATAGTGATAACCAGGAAAAACGTTAAAACAGGATTCAATGAGACGGTTTTAAATATAACAATTTTTTTTTTGTGTATTTTTGTTTCCACTTCCTTTTGTGCTTAATAAACACAGTTTTTCTGTTTGTAACTGGTTGTGCACGTGTACGGCTGTGTGTCCTTTTCCTGAAGTTATTTCGGCCATATGTGCGGTTTTCACAGGCGATTGTAGTTCTTTACCGCATACCGTTTCGTAATTTTTTTCCTGATCTGTATATTTGCTCTTCACTTTTGCCGTTTAATTTTTTTTTTGGTTGTTGTCATTGTTGTTTCATTTCACCATGTGCGAACGGCTGTTGCAGTCGCGTTGATTTTTCAATCCGCAAATGGGCTGGGATATACACGTAGGATCCTTCCCGATTCTATTATGGCCTCTGGTGAAGTTTGGGTTCGGCAGCCACTGACAATCGTGATGAGTTTCCATGTTTCATTCATTTGTGCAAGAGCCCGGAAAATTTTTATCATAAAGTATGCATTAAATATGTGTTTATATTTTTCCATTTATTTTGTTTGTGAGTTTTTTTTACTTTTGTTTTTTTCATTTAGTCTGTGGGTGTACGCTATATGTACATTCAGAGTCTGGGCAGTTGGTATCACTCGATTTGAGTTTGCTGTCTGGAGTTATTTTTGTTTTCTCTTTAAATAATGTTTGGATTAAGGGTGATGTTGTATAAAATGTTATTGTCGAGTGCTGTAGCTTTTGAAACTGTAACTGATGGAATCAAGGAACCTATTGCATAAGTTTTCAAATGAAAATTAAATTTGCCGCCTCACTTAATAGAACAAACGTCATGTAGTGTAGATATTCAATTGCGTGCGAGCATACTCAGCAGTCCCGTTGTAGAACATTACATAGACTGAGTATGACTTTTTCTATATTCTACACATTTTAAGTAACCCATAATGGTGGGTTCAAAGTAGAAGAGCCGCAAAAAATCGAAGACGAAAATTATGCGTGTAGCTCTGCAGACATGCAGCGTTGACAAGACAATGTTCTTCACACTTTGCAAACAAATTTCACCCTCTTCAGCCACTCTATTTTGAAAATGTAGCCTTATTTTGAACTGAGTCATCTTGCGGCGTTTTTAAGTATTCTCCTTAGAATATTATATGCACTGCTGTTTCGGATATACATCCTTTGGTGTATTAACATATTTTATTTTCACGCGATATAACATATCCCTCATTTTAAAATATTGTGCCCAACTCTTGGCCGCTGACTGTAAAAATTCATTCCCCAAATTATAGACATTACAGATGGAATTTTAAACAGCTTTTCATCAAAATGAGCGGATAAACACATTATGCGAAATAACTGAAAGGTATATCCTTCTAAATTCATCATAAAAACATGATGGATGCTCCTTTATCTGGTTTGCAACAGCTCTAACGACAAATTTGCAAAATTATTTGAAAAGTTGAAAAAAAGACAATAATAATAATAATGAAAAAGCAAACATTTTATCACACATTCCCATATATCCTTCACTCATATAATCAACTGACAGATTGTTTGGAGCATTATCATCCTTGCGGAAGCCATTGAAACACAACAAAGCAAACACAGGGACAGGACACTTTAGTAGCAACAAAAAAAAAGGAAAGCGAATGTCCTCAAAAAAAAAATACAAAAAATACATTAGTCCCGCGATTTAATTCACATCTGTGGTGGCACTTTTTTTCATATACATATTTGTATACCTAGCTAATTGTTTCTTTTTTTCCCACTCATCGTTTCGACTCAAATTGAAGAGTGAGCTCCGTTATCCTGTGAAAATAATAATTTGAATTACCCATACGATTTTTGTTTGCCTTTTGCATTCTCTATCGTACTTTGTCATATTTCGCGAAAACACATATGGTCAGGGGAGTCACAGCAAAAAATAAAAACACAATCCCCATCCACTGGCGGTTCTATGGCTCCTCTTAATCACCCACCAAAACCATTCCATCTTTTGGACTTTTTTAAATGGTCTATGTTTGACCAACTCGCAGTTGATCTGGACGTGTTTTCATTTTCCTTCTTTTATCAGGAAGTACAGACGGGTGGAAAGGTATTCGGAATGTTTATTTTTTATTTTTATTTTTTAAATAATCACCATGAAATGAAATAAAATAAAAATGGCGGCCTTCTTGGACTTCTTTAAATTAAAAAAAATGTACAACTTATTTTAAATATCGAAATGAACTTGAACTTTGTAGCAAAACCAACAGTTATGCAACTTAGATTGAATCAAGTATTTAAATCTTGAAAAAGTAAAGTTCAAGACTGGGTCAAGCGAAACTTTCTGCATCACTGCGAGCTCTTTTCAATTAGGTGACTCTTACGCAAATCGGAAAATGCACGATTCTCTCTAGAGTCTTTTTCGACCTTAGGCTTTACAGGAGGCTCAGTAGTAAGTGTGCGGGCACCTGGACTTCTAGGTGAAGGGTCTCAGATTAGATAAAAAAAATACATCTTAAGTATTTTTCCACTGCTCCACAGCATAAATGTCGCAACTCAGACGTTCTGAATCGCCATAAAATTGTATGTCCCTTCAAATCACCCGGAACATAAAATCGAATGGTTTTCCAGAAGGTAGGCCTATAGGGTACCTATTTTTGCGTCAACTAATTCTTTTCTTATTTAGAAGGCACATTTATATTGATTACCTCGTCGATGCCGAAACAGTTTGAGCGGATCTGGGCTGCAATCATAACACCTCTCTAATTAGTCCTTCCCTTGGCTAACTGCGTCCAGTTGCTCTATGAAAGTTGGAATAGGTCCACTTTGAACTGCTTGCACCTCATGCGAGGTTTCCTCTACTGAGTTATACGAGTAGTTGAGCGGGTTGGGAATCGCATGGTTTTTTTTGGGCCGGATATTGAGGGTCCTTTCGAATTACAAATCGTTTTATCTTAGACGACTGATTCCAACTTTGCTGATCAGTCGCGGTTGAGTTTGCTATTCTATATCCTGGTAAAGCCTTCACTAACGTCTATGATTTTGCGCCATAGAGCGTCTTATGTTTAGTAATCGCTATTCCGCTGTTAGGCCTTAGAATTCAATTAAAAAAAATATGAATTCATTGCGTCGCTTTGTGAGCACAGTTGCATTATGTTCAAATTTCCCAATTTAAATGAAGCCATGGCAATATAAATTGTATCCCTAAAAAGGTGTGAGCAATCGAACTATTTGTAGATGAAAACTATTTAAATCCCCCTTTATCTGCGCTTTAACACCCCACTGTATATATTTTGTTTTCCAGTTTGTTTTGTTTTGATAATTTTAAAATATTTTTCTTTTTCGGTGTTGTTACTGATTTGTTTGGTTGTATGGCATGTGGCCCACCACTGTATGGTCTGTGGCCCGAGAACACAAAAGCCACCAATGCTTAAACTTTGTGTGTGAATAAAATTTCAGGACATCCCCACTTGGTGGATAGCACGAGTGAGCGAGTGCCACTGGCAAAATCGTCATTTAATGTTTTTTTTTCCATTCGAATTATTATTTTTCCATTTCATATACAAATTGGGCTAAGAGAAGAAGCAAAAAGAATTAATAAATGAAACTCACACATTTGACCAGAAAAAAAAACCTATGAAACCGAATCATATACAAAAAACCAAACCGGACTGTCACATATGGAGAGGACGCACTGGCACAACACAACAAACAAAAAAAGAGGACATTATTAACGGTGAAAATTATTATTCAACGCGTATATGAGATATTGAGAACTTTACAAAAAGTTTTTTAATTTTTATCGGTTTATTCGAAAGTTGAAATCATAAGCGACCGGACACGGTTTGGTGTCGCAAAAATAATTCCCTCTATTAATACTTGATGTCGTTGGTGGTTCAAGTCTGTTGTGGGAATAGTGGCTGCCAGTTAGTATATCATCATTTGAAGATTTTTTCAAGGACGTATCTTAAAAAGTCGGTCGCTCTTGAAGTTTTGTTTCGTGTCCTGTTTTTTTCATATACTTTTTTTAAATATTGTAACGATTCAGTAAATTCAACAGGTATCCACCACGCTTTGCAAGGTATAACACTGTTCTGTTGTGGTATTAAAAGTAAATTAAAACAAAAAAATCCCTAGGGAAGAGGAAAATGTTTAAATAACCTGTGATAAGTTGAGTTTTAATTTTACGCATAACTTAAAGTGATATTTGAAGAAGTAAACGCAATAAATTAAGTGATATGCATATTTCAAGTGAAGTTAGTTCCACAACGACACAATCACATCGCGATGGTGGTCGCGCTAGTCGAGGGGGTAGTGAAAGTAATAACAACAGCAGCAGCGGGAATAACAACAACACCGGAAATGCCAACAGTAACAACAGCGGTGCGGCCAATAAGAAAAGTGTAGACAACAGCCCATATTTGACACCGGAAAATCTGATAGAAAGAACTGTCGATGGACTGCTGGCAGAACATCCTGGAGAGTTAATGAAGACCGGATCGCCTCATGTTGTGAGTATGATGAAGTATTTAATTTTTTTTTTTCAAATGGTGTGATTTTTAAAGTTTCGAGTAAAGAAAAGAAAAAAGGGGTTTCTACAGTAAACAGGGGATTTGTATGAGTGCACCAGGATTTGGAATCCATTTTTTTTTATTAAAAGAAAGAGTGAATCATTTTTTGAGGAGCGTTTTTTTAAACTTGTCTTTTGACATGTATTTTTTTAAAATTGTTTTAAGAACCGAAACAGTTGTGAAAATACATTCCTAGATTTGGTCGGCGGGCGTTTTTTGTTTAACGCACAAAAGTTCAATTCCCATGGATTTGTTCACAAATACTTCTGTTTTTTTGTTGTTTATATTCGGGGTCTTTCAAGTATTTTTTAAATTCCCGTAAGCTTTCAATTGCTAGTTTAGGTTTAAACAGATCCGCTGTTAATAAAGATATTTCTCAGTTAAGGTACAACTGAAAGGCAGCCCAACGATTTTGTTGCAGTGCGAAAATACAGTGTCATCGAAAGGCTTTGTAACTTTTTGTAGATTGTGGATTTGAATAAAACAAGACTTCACTTAAATTTATAAATCGGTTTGATAAATACCAAGCAGCTCGAATTATTTTTGTCTTTGATTGTTGGTCAGTTTCGGAAACTGTATTTACAATCGAAAATTAATTTGCATTTTTTTTATAATAGGAGTCAGTTGCGGGTCAAAAATATTTCGTATACTTTGAATTTTCAAAAATTTAGGAAAACTATAGAAGAAAATCAAATGCCATTTTAAGTAAAAGTGTTAGATTGAACAAAATAAAAACAACAGCGCTGCCAGTGTACTCACCTTCAAAAGAATGTTTAACCTGTCAATCCTGGTGGTGTCTGTAGATTAGGGGGGCAAGCTATGTTTTAAATTACAGCTTTTAGCTTTGCTGCTTCTTTTTATAGTTTGCATCTACTTCCAAGATCTTGTAAACTACAAATTAAATGTGTCAGCGGCATCTGCTGCAAGCTTCGTTCTTTGCTGTAAAAAAAATTGTACAATTCTAAGTACTTAATACTAAATTCAAATAATTCCAGGTCTGCACAGTGCTGCCAACCCACTGGCGCTCCAATAAAACTCTACCGATTGCCTTTAAAGTTCTAGCACTGGGCGACGTCATGGATGGAACAATAGTGACTATACGCGCTGGAAACGACGAGAACTTCTGTGGTGAGTTACGCAACTGTACAGCCGTGATGAAGAATCAAGTAGCCAAATTTAACGATCTACGATTTGTGGGGAGAAGTGGAAGAGGTGAGTCAATTTAATTTTACTCAAAACCCCTTGAATGTCAATTTTGTTGTTCTGTTCCTCTCAATTCAAATTGCAATTGACAGTTTGGTGTTAACGAACCCTTAATTCAACCGTGGCTATTTTCTTAGAAAAAGGAAAAAAAAAAAAAAACCAACCCCCGAAAAGTATCCAATTTATTTATATACCCACCTCCCCTAGCCGACCTTTGTGGACGCAAATGATTGCTCATTTTCTCTGACTGAATTCTCCTTGCTTCGCGACACTGTTTGTTCGGGAAATTAGGATTTTTTTTCTCGGTTGCCATTTAATTCAATCAGATTTCGCTTTTTCTTTCTTTTTCGTATATTCTTCTGATTCTTAAAAAAAAACTTGATTGTTTGGATGGGGTATGAGAAGACCGCTGTCGCATGGTCGCCATATCCATCCGACGTCTTTCTGTCAATTTATCACGGCTGAAGTACGAAATCAAATGGTGGGTGACAATGGGGGAGACGGAGAGATTTTTATTTCCAAAACTTTGAAGGGAAGCTACATCTTGTGAATTTCTGACAGATTTTCGTTTGTCTTTTTTTCACCATCTCTGACTTCATCACAGCCATATCCTTCGCGGTAAGTGGGATAATGCCAAAGGATTTAAATTTAGTCTTTTTCAAACAACAAACACAGAGATAAACAAGAAAAACCGAATCAGAAGATGTTTGATAAGGGAGGCAGATGAAAAAAAAATGTTTTTCAATACTTTTTTCGTTCGGGTATAAATGTTGCTCCGTTTCTGCAGACGGCTTACGAGAATTGCAGTTATCCTTTTTGTTTTAACAAATTTACAAAAGGATTAGTCAGGTCACCGTCATCACAGCCGGATAGCCCAGAGAGTCTCGGGTCATGTCACAAGCTTAAGTAGTCATTTCTAATGGAATCACTTATTTTTTAATGGTTTTTATGTTTGCGAGACGCTTATGGAGATGCCGGTAATGGTGATGATGGCGATGATGACTCCAGAGGATCGTCGGGATTAGAGTGATTTTAAAATTCGAGTGTGGAATTGGGGAAATGTTTATTAATTCAGGGTTCACATTCCACTGGGGGTATGCATGCGATTTGTTTTTAGGTTGGCGGGGAAGGATGTGGTTCCGAACACACATCAGCGGATGGAAATAGAATATTTAGAAAAGTATTTCGGTGTTAAAAAGACCTGATTTTGATAAAGGATACATTGGTACCATGTAAAGAGCAATTTGAATAACCTCAAGAGAATTCGGGGCCAGAAGCTTCTTACATATTCGGTGTAGTATGAGAATTTGTTGGTGTATCGACAACCGAATGTATCACACCCTTAACAATCATCAAAAACTAGGTCACATGAGTCATGATATCGAAAACGCACATCAAAGTGCAACTTGGGTGCAAAGCTAAACCACCGTACTTCTGCCTACCTACCATCGACAACCACCTGGACGGGATCAAAAGTGGAGCGGACCTTTCAAGAATTGTCTTGCTCTTCTGATCGATCAGCGTCGTTTTCGATGGCTATCACAGAATTGCCTTGGTAGATCGAACTTTTTGATCCATCCCAAAAGCCCGCCTTTAAATATTATTGACTGAAATGGAGCCTTTAAAGCCCACACAGGTTGAACATAACAACGCCATCTCCTTTGGGTAGCCTTCATGTGTAGGAACCAGTCATGTTGGTATCAAGTGAATCTTACGAAAAAAATGTGTGCAACTCAATGCCGCACACGTTTTTAAAACAAAAGATCGTACAAAAGCTCGATGAAAACTTCAGCTTCGACGCTACAGATGGCGTTGCAGACCTGAACCTCAACCAGAATGCCAATTCAACCAGCTGAATCCATATAGTTGGCTACCACCATAGCTCCCTTTTAGTTTGGCACATCGAAGGACTTCCTCTTTACCATTATACCCTTAAGCTACTCAAGTCTGTGGCATTGTTGCTCACGTCCTAATACACCCTTAAATATGCTATTGCTGCTTTCCGAGTTCTAAACCGCTCTGTTTGAATTCTTGATGTACAAAATCAACGTAGCGAGAACGTTTGGACTGTCCCGATCAGGTTAAGTCGTTTAGAAGACGATGCCACGATGCACTGAGAAAATACATTTTAAGAATTATGACTACCTAACCCGAAAATTTGCGTGCTACGAGTGGGTATAGGTACCCTCAACTTATGAAGCTTACCACAATTTGAATACCGTCTACAAATCAAGGCTATTTCATATAATAGTTGCCAAAGTACCTCCTTAAATTTTGTTATGTTAGGAAAAGGATGCAGTTTTTGAACACAAGTCGGTTATGAACAATCGAAACCGAAGTTTCAGTTACATGAGACACCAACCCATTATCAGCTGCTTCACTTAGTCGTTGCTATGATAACTCTGATAACATGCTGTAGCCATAACATTAACTTTCTCCATTAAGATATTGTATTCGTACAAAATTTCGAACTCGAGAATTGAGATTTTAATCAATTCTGACATTACGATGATAGAGGAACTCAAAAAAGTGGTTCCCAAATTCTATCCGTGTGTCTACCCGGATGTCCCGAGGTCTACAGCCAAAACAGCTGCCCGGATTTCGTTCAAGCTTCGGATTTGGAGTTTGGGGGCTTACAGTTCGCGGTTCGCAGTATTTTGCATGGTAACCTCAATATTAATGGTACTTGCTATATAAATTTTTCATACCAATTTGATTTGTTCGAAAACTGCTCCAACGATTTCAACCAAAATTGATATTTATCTTAGGTGAGGTTAACATAACTGCATACTCAGTTACCCGCTAAACCGTTTCGAAGAACGTTACTTTTGAAATTTGGACATATCTCGAAAACGGTTCATACGTTTGTAACAAAAATTCATTTCTAAGGTAATATGGTCATTTGTAACTCAGAGTTATCTATCGTAAAATGAATTTTTGAAAAAAATTATTTTTTTTAAATTTAGTTTTCTTTAGTTGAAACGGCAATTATGATTTTGACCCAAATGCAAACTTAGAGTAAAATTGATATTTTTAAAATTATTGCTTCCCTTAATTTTCAACTCTAATCACCGAAAACGCTAATTTTAAAAACTGCTCACATCTCGAAAACCCCATTTTCGATTTGGATAGAACTTTGAACACCAAGAAATGCTCACATTGGTGACAATATCTAAAACTCATTTTTCAGGTAAGCAATAGTATTTCTGTAACTAAATATTGCAAAATTTGTTACTGTTTTGTGTGCATGGTTTTACGAAAACCGCTCAAACGGTTTAGATCAAAATACAAATTTAGGATAATAAATTAATTCGAATTAAGATCCCACACTTAGTTTTTCTCAAAAAAATCGAAAAAGTAAGTTTTTTAATTAATTCTCAAATTCTGGTGTGTCTTCGAATATTTTTTTAAAACTCAATACCGTACTGCCAATAAAAAAGCTAAAAAAGCAAGTACAACATCAAAAAACCTGAACTTTATTTTGGTTTACTATGGTTTACTTCCAAAACTCCTCATATAGCTTATTGAACACAAGTAGGTTGTGGATTATGGTCCGTGGTTTTAATTTCCCATTGTGTAATTGACTTTGATTTGGGAGTTTCAAGTATCAACACAAGTCCCGCAAATACAGCAGTGTAATATTTTTCGTAACCAAGCTTTTATTTTTCAGAGTACCGGCTGTTTAATTTTGGTATATTTCATGCATCTAGGAACAAAGCTCTATAATTATGCCTTTTGAAAACACGTTCAGTAGCACTTGCATTTAAAATAACTGAAGGTAAAGATTTTCACCTCAGAACGAGTAATTTTGTCAGGCTTCCATAGATACGATGAACAAGGCGCCTCAAAAAACCCTTTAAGTCCAATCCACGTGGTTTAATTTTCAAAGGTTCAATCAAACATCTATTGTTGTAATCCCCCACGACGACCAACCCACCAACTTGAAAGATAAATCATCCTGCACATTACCAAATAGTTTGCATATCGCTGACGAAAAATATGTACATACCATTTCCCCAAAGTACCGAATTACGACACATCCAAGTACACAAACAATTGAATTCCAGTAAATCAAAGACTTTTAGAAAATGCAAACGCATCAGCCTGCCGATTCTATCAATCGAATTCCAGATTCCTTCGTCGCTCTGGCAATCCGACCAAGGACAAATATTCAATTAAATCACATATACAGACGTTCGAACTCGCTGCTATATCCATTAGGCAAATCGAAGGAATTTAATTGAAGTCACGTTTCAATATCGCAGATGAGTACAGCCAAACATGCACGACGACCACTCATTCCGGGCTGGCGAATTTTTCCTCGATATACCACTTTGACACGGCAACTTGTGAACCTGTGATCTTACGACACACATTCTCCTGGAATTCCAGCACACTGCATCCTTACATTAGTGGAGAAGAGCGGCGCGGCGCCAAGAGCAGCGATGACGGCAGCTACTTAGAAATGCAAAATTAATTTCTTCCCTCGTTTGTAAATAAAAAAAGAACAGAAAAAGCAAACGCCTTCGCCGTCTTCTTTCGGATTCAGTTTTCATTTTCTTTGGTGGTTGCTTGCCGTATGCTCTTTGTGGCCATACACGAGTGTATGAGAGGATGGGTGCCAACCCCACCCCCGCATCGCCTCATTGTGAGGAAAAGGAAATTAAATTTCACAAAGTCGAAATTACATTGCCAATGACTCCTGTTGTTCAGTGAAAGTTTATATTCTCGTATTCTTTGTGTGTCCTTACGCCTTCGTCCTCCATGTGGAGCCCGAGGGTTGTTTGAATACAAAAGTGATTATAGGCACAGTGTCTACAACATGTGTACGTAGTAGAAGGCGAGACGATAGGAACGACATCATAAAAAGGAGAGTACACCAAGGATCAACAGAACTTTCTTAGTTCCCCATCCTGATGGGGCGAGTAGCCCAAGGCGTTCAAATGAAAACAAGAGTTCACAAACAACAGCGCAGCTCAGCAAAAAAGCAAAAACAAAAACAACAGCAGCAGTAAGAACAACAAACAACTTTCCAAAGCTACAAGGATGCGGCATACGATTACAGCGTGAACAATAAATGTCACATAATCTTTAATAAAGGACCGAAATCCGTAAGCAATTTATACAGCCAGCGACATTGTTGTAGAACTGCGTGCAGCTCACCCCCAACAATGTAACCTGAGGGCATCGCACGGAAAGCAAATCGCTTTTCGTATTATTGAAATCATTAACCCGCGACTTTTGAGCCGCCCCCAGAGCAGCCCTCATTATCCGCAATCTTCTTTTTCCTGGCAGAGAGTCCTTAAGGAACTCGGCAGCTATTGTCCTTTGTGTATTTGTTGGAAATTTCGTTGCTATACGCGGATATCGCCTTTGGGAGTTGACTGTTCATTTGTAGATAATGCTCTTCAGAGTTTACCGGCGGTGAGGGTTTGTCTCAGACAAACAGCTTAGAGGCTGTTGATTCAAGTATGAAACTTCTTAAAAATCATTCCGCGGAATGTTTTGCAATTTTTTTTCCACAGTTTCAATGTAAGGGATGGCGAGGCCAAGTTGTTCAGTTGGCTGGTTGGTCATACTTCAGAGAGTTTAAATGAGTATCAAGAGAGATGCCAAATGGAGGTTAAAGATTCGGTGATTCGACGGTTGAAGTAAAGTTTCGACTTGGTGTTGGCAGTGGTTCTAATCCGAGAGGCGCAAGTTCGATCCTTCGGTGGCAAGCAGCGCCAGATCTTCACACTTTCGATGGCACGTAGCAGTGTTGCTTCTTCTTGTGCCTTATTCTTTGTATCTCAAATTGAGAATCAATTAGAAGGCTGAAAAAATTGAAAAAAAAAACTTAGAAGAGTGCGACATTTAAGGCCGAACAAGATGCGTGGTCCCACGAGGCCCTGCGAAGAACCATGGTTCTCGAGGTGGTGGGAAACGGCCCAACGACAATCGACCACGAAGGCAGTCAATCATTAGTCCTGTTTCTGTTCCCACGGCTAAGTGCAGTTCATGGGTGTCGCTGTTTACCACCTGATCTATTTTTGAACGATTTTTTTAAAAGCATTTTTCGACTCGTTTTTTGATTCATTTTTTTACGCTTTCTTCGAAGGAATGTAAGCGTTTTGATGCATTGTTCGATCCATTTTTGGACGCGTTTTGAACGTGTTTCTACGATTTCGTCGCGTTTTCGAATAACTCGAACTATTTTTGGTCGCGGTTTCTACACTATCTTTCAGTGTTCTGAAATCGATTTTGAAGCGTTTTTAACGTGTTTTCGGTCGATTTTTCTTCGGGGCTTAGCCGCGTTTTTTTTTTGGTCACAATTTTTCAACGCGCTTACAGTCTTGTTTTTCGAAGCGTTTTCGAATAATTTTGGAGACGTTTTTTGACACGTTTTTCGAGTAATGTTTTGAATGCGGTTTCGATTTTTTTAGCGTTCTGGACGCGATTTTTACGTTTTTTCAGCGTGCTTTCTAAGGCGTTTTGTATAAGTTTCTCAAGCCATTTTTGGTCGCGATTTTTCATACCGTTTACATTCGTATTTTTCGACACGAATTCAAATAAATTTTTGGGGGCGTTTTCATTGCGATTTTATAACGTTCTTGGCACAATTCTGACGAGACGCATTCTCAATGTGTTCGTTACGATTTTTTATAGTGTTTGTGACGCTTTTTCGAAAACATGTTGGAGGCCTTTTTGAGACAATTCTTTGGTCAATTTTGGACTTGTTTACGAAATTGCTTCCCACTGCGTTTGTTTCTTTACGGACATCGAAACCATCATCTCTATCAGGGAATCTTGAATCTTTAAATCGCCCTTGAAATCAAGGACACTGAACGGCTTCATTAGAACTAACATTTAACTGCGTTATACCACTATCACGCACTACCTCTGAATAGTCCACAAAGCCAAACCTCTATCACTCAGCAAATTAAAACCTAACAATCCCACTTCCATTTGCAATTCCGATTAAACTCCTCCGCTGCTGTCAACGCCAGACCAAAGCGTCTAATTAAAAGGACACTCCTCCGAATGCCATATCGATGCTCGTCGAAAGCTGCTGAACCATCTTACGCGCGTCTAACCAAAACTGAATTGCAATTAAGAACTTGTAAACAACATCCGTCCAAGGACACTACATCGAGGCTGGAGACTACCTTCCCTCACCTTGTGCACAGTGAGTGCCATGTTTTACCGCGGCATTCAAGCAAACAAGGATAATTAATACTCATCTCTAAACATCAGATCTCAACGACTCCCGCCTCGCCCCTGATGGTGTAATGTAAAATATTCGCAATATTCCATAATAAGCTGTAACCAAATAGTTGGCGGGTGGATACGATACGAGTCCCGTTGGAAAATCTAAAAATTAATACCACGTCATATATTAAAACCGTTTTTACACACAAAGCCGGAGAAGAGCGCACGAAATCGCTTTTGCCGCCGGATACACGACGACCGACGCCTAAGTGAAAAGATGCTCCTTTATCCGTTATTTATTTACTTTGCGACGGTATGTATGTGTGTGTGCGTATATTTATGCACAGTGGAAAAACTTAAACCGATTAAATGGATGGTAACAAAAAAGGATACAAACCCAGGACTACCACCACCACCACGACCACCCCCATCAGTATGTGCGGTGCGGGCGCGCCTCACAAGAATGGCCCCCTAATTATTATTATGAAAAGGAAAAGGCTTTCAAGATAAAAAGGGGTTACACAGCAGCAGGAGCAGCAGCAGCAAACTGTTGTTAAGTATACACAGCGAGGTTAAGTATTACGCCCTCGAGCTACTCATCTAAATGCAAAGACAGAGGGTAATAGACGATGATGGGGTTGTGCGCCATAATGAGGACTGAGGAGGAGGAGAACGGTGGCAGTGCTGCTGAGGATGCTGGGAGTTTTTCCTCTTGAAAGTTTCGGGTGAGATGAACCCTGTTGGTGTGTTGTAACCTCGTTAAGCTTAATTAATAGCAGCGAACACCATGGAACAGGTGCTGGTTGAATGTTTTTCTCATTCTTAGCCACCCAAGGGATGGCGCGCAAAAACACTGAGGACGAGAGTTCCTTAAAAGCACTGACGAACAAAGAAAAGACGGATTTTTGGTAGCATACACACACACGCAAATACACAATTATCTCACTTGCAAACGAGGAAAATTGATTTTTCGCCATTTAACGCATTGTTTGAGTTGAATTCATTAAGCGGCTTTGGGCGTCTTAAGTGGGCGAAGGCAGTACAGGTTTTTTTTTTAATTTTTCATTTTTGCATATACCTACCTCACTAACAGCGCCTTCCGAAATCCACATGACGATGACACATTTATCACCCGGAAACCCGTATAAGTGAGTGTTTTTATAAATTCCCGTGAAATTTATTGCCCCCCCCATACCGATCTAAGTCTTGTGTTTAAAGTTCACCCTTTGTGAGTTTAAAAATTCATAACTCTGTAGCGTTATGGCAACAACGTCAGCGAATGGTTTTGTGTTGGTCCCCCCAGCGGAAGACGAGGAAATTAGATTGTGACTTTCGCTTGCACGAACATTGACAATTCGAAGAGCTGCCGCTGTGGCAGCGATAAAAACCCTGTGATTGGAATTTGTTTTCCTAAACCGAAGCAAGCTTTGTTAACTGAAAAATTTATAGAGGTGGCAAATAAATTCGGAAAGTAACTTTACTGGAAGGCGATTGAGTTTTAGGTCTGATTGGAGGTGGTTGTCCCGGGCATATGAGGTTAGGTATGTCTTTTGTTTTTCATCAGTTAAAAGGGGGCGTTAATCAGCTTGTAGTTGGATATGTTAGGCACCATGTCGAATAATCGAAGAAAATTCGTTAATTTCTCATCTTTAAGAACCGCTTGAAGGCAATTTAATGCCCTGACAACAACCAACTTTTCGACCTTCTGTCCTCATTAATGATATACTGAAATCGGAGTGGAATGAGCTTAAGAAAGGTTTTTATCAGGGTTTCATACTCGCTCTTCAATTTCTTCATCAACCATATACCTTCAATGAAGTCGATGTAATGAACCTTACTACAACAAGCAGCTTAAACCGTCAATATGTTGTTTAAATTTTTTTAATTTTTTACGATGTGGCGAAAAAGAGAACCGACCCCATCTCTCAACTTTGAGCAACTCCATGCATGCCTTTAGAAAATGCCTGTTGCATCGAAACAATTCGAAAACAAAAGATTAATATTTTTAAAGTATCGGCACACTGCCATAAAACTATCTGAAGAGCTTGAGCATGATGCTCTTAAACTAAGTTTTGATTGGCCATCAGAGCGTAAACGATCAGATAGTATCACCCTTAGCCAGCAAGCAGACTTTCGGAGTTTGAGCAAGTGCTATACATAATTCGACACATGCTTATCTACTGAAGAGGTTCGAGCCTGATAACACAGACAAGACCGACACCCTAAGGAACTCACGCACCTTCTTAGAGTTGCAGTCAAATCAGACAAAAAATATTGCAAAGCCACTTATCCAATGTCGTATAAGATTAGCACCCTTGAAGTTGAGTTGACTATTAAGAGCGAGAAGTTACTTCAGCCCAATGCCTTTTTACATAAAAAGGCAGGCCATCAATTTTATTCGGCCCCAAAACAAGGACGTAACTTGCTCGACAACAGGAGGAGATAAGCTTATTATGTCCGGCAAACCAACTTCGAATTTACAACTGCTGGTGCATATAAGATTGGTAGCTGGCTTTTGCTTAGTCTAAAGCGATACTTCCCTCAGATGCTGCAAAAAAATTGACTGTGGTAAAAGCGTTGCACCCAAGACAGTGATTTTGTCGCACTTAAGAAGCGAGTGTAAATTGAATTTTGAAACATATTCGGACCTTAAATTGTAAAATAGACAAAGCCCTTCTGATATTGTTTAACAACTGCTTGTTGAAACGAAAAGACGCCGGATACCTGCTAAGAACTTGAGATTATGTATACGCAGTTCCATTTGAAGGGACTTCCCTATTGAATATCGCCCGCAAAACTATCTAGACTGATCAGTTCAATGCTCTTTAACAATTCCACGTTCGTCAGCGTAAAATCCAACACAAAATTACCTGCCCGCACCCAAACAATGGGGACCAACTAACTTACCATTTCAAATTACACCGCCGACAGCAACCTGCACATTTGTTTATCATTCTAAGATAAATTTACCAGTTTAATGTATTTTCTAATAAGTAATTGATGAAGTTAATTTCCAGGACCCCTCTCGATAGCGCCGGAAAAACGATATCAAAGAAATGCGATAAAAACCAAACACACAAACCAAAGGAGAAGAAGAACATCAGGCCAGGATAAACATGGAGCTTCCGCTTCCATAATTTATACAGGACGTTAGAAAGTTACCAACGAAAGAAAACCAAATGATTTTCGGGGAGTTGGGGACCGGAAGAGAAGAAAGACAGCAAACAAAAAAACGAGAGGAAGCCCAGTTCCTCTGTTCTTTTTGGAAGAAAAATGAACGTTGCATATAAAGTGCGAGGGTGGTTTCCTGTTTTTTTTTCTGAACTCTCTCTCCACATCTGCATTCGAAATCAACTACAACACAGCAATGACGAGCCCCCGCCCTCACCTTTTAGCTCGGGGCGAAAAATCACGTCATTATCGCAATTTTCCTTCTGTCATTTTTTTGAAAATCTCTTCACAGAAAAATGGAAGCCGCTTCGAAACCAATAACAAAAAGACAAAGAAAAGTTAAAAAAAAAATTACGACACAGATAAATGACATTCTCGGATGGACGTGTAGAATTGTGCCCAACTGGCAAAAAAACAATGGATACAATTGGGGTGACAGAAACGTTTTGCTTTGGAATCTGCGGACAAGAGAAAAATGAGAAACGATTCGAAGGACATTTAGAATTGACGGAGGTGTTGTTTGTTGTAACATTGCAGTGCTACCGGAAATTCTGGTGGATTGTTGGATGATAAAAAAATCATAAGTCAGCAAAAGTGTTGCGAGTTGGTCTCTGTTTGGAATGGAATGGTTGCCGATTTTGGGTTACCTTAGAGGCTATTCGATACTTTGGAAATGAATAGCTATTTGAAAACAAATACACAGGTATGACTAGGATCGTTATGCCATGAGTCCTGCCAACAGAAAAATAAAAGACAGTGTGTGACAATTGACAGCAGCTCTACATGAAAGATCAACGCGTTGGAGCTTATGTTCCCTGATAGTGATGATGGTTTAGATGTTTGTGAAGGTAGAAATTTAATTCCGTCAGTCAAAACATCGATAAATGCTTTGAAAAACGCGTCATAAATGCGTCAGAAAAGGCTTCTCAAATCCACTGGAAAAAAAAATCTGTGAACGAGTCCAAAATTGACCAGAGAATCGTGTCAAAAAGGCCTCGAAAATGGTTTCGAAAAAGCGTCAAAAACAAAAACGTCACGTCAGAATTTTTATAAAAATGCGACATAAACGCCTTGAAAAGTCGGCAGAACACACGTTGAAAAAGCGTCAAAATCGCATCCAGAACGCAAAAAAAATTGTGTCGAAAGCGCGTTTAAAAATTATTCGAGAATCGTATCAAAAAAACGCCTCCAAAATTATTCGAAAACGTAATAATACGACTGTAAACGCGTTGAAAAATCGTGACCAAAAATGGCTTGATTAACGTATTCAAAACGCCTCCGAATTTTTTTTTTCTAAAACGCGTCAAAACCCCCAAGCAAAATCGATCGAAACAAAATTATGTAGAAACCGCGACCAAAAATAGTTCGAGAACTGTGTTAAAAGTTATTCGAAGACGTTGTCGAAAACGCGACGAAATCGGTAGAAACACGTTTAAAACGCGTCCAAAAATGATTCTAATAATGCATCAAAAACGCTTAGATTTCCTCGAAAATAGCGCCAAAAAACGAATCAAAAAATGGAGCAAAAAAAGGAGTCGAAAAGCGCTTCTAAAAAACGCGTTCAAAAATAGAGATCAGAGTCAGTCTTCCTATTTGAGTCTTTGATGGTCAAGTGGTATACAGCGACACATGATAGAACAACGCGTTTTTATTAAGTTGAGAAATAATTTAAAATTAGGAAATTTTTAAGATACAAAAAGCAAATTTCGAAATTTACCGATGAGACTCATTTGCATCAGAATGGTTTTTGAAATCACCAAATTGTTGACTTTGGGTCTTAAATTCCTCGTTAGGAAACGAAACAATTTTTTTTTTGCCTGATGTATGCCTTGACTTATTTTATACTTACTGAAATTTTCTAAAGGTCTCTAAGCCTCAAGGTCAAGGTACTTGACGGTTATATAAATGGTTGTAGCTCGTTTTCCTTTCTTTAGTTTTCTCAACTTTTTTTGTGTTAGCGTTCCCCTATCCCACGGAATGCTGCTCGGTACATTTTTTTAAGTGTAAACTTGGGACCGTTCAGATAGTAGTTCAAACAATGTGTAAGATTTAAAGATTTCCATGCATTTATGTACTACTTACATAAAATTACATATTTTGTCCGCTGACGCAAACCTTTCGAAATTCTGACAAACGTCCAATGTTATAACTATCCTGAGGAAGCTTCTCAATTCATCTGTTTGGAGTCGGTAAAAACATGATAGGTCCTTTGGCAGGTCCTTTGCATTCATTCTAAAAATAAAATACTCACCCAAACAAATGAGAAGGTCGATATAAGTATCTGTGTCGATATGTTGCACCTTAAATTTGTAGAAGTAGAGTAAAAAATGAAAACTCGCACCTTCAAAAGTGAATATTTGAACAAACATGTTTAGCTTCTTGGGCACGCTACAAACTTCTTTGTAAAATTTTAAGTGAGACTGCTTTTGTTTTGTTTTAACACAGATCAAAAGCATTAATTTGAAAAAAGTTCCCCATAAGTGAAATTTGCGTTTATCTTCATATGAAAAAATTAAAAAATTGAAGCCGTTTTCAATAAAAAACTTTAAAAAAAAATTAAAAAAATTTTATAGAATTATACATTTTATATATATACTAGCTGACCCGTCGAACTTCGTTCCGCCCAAAATCGTTAATGCATAATTAAGATAATAATTCCTGCTTCATGCAATTCGGTCATTTCAAGTTCTTTATTCAAAAGTTAAACTGAAGTACATATAACAATGTCGATGTTTTTGATGATTGATATAAAGTTAGCGGGGTTAAATACAAATCAGTGGCCAAAAGTCAAAATCGCTTAAGTCTGTTTTACTCATTGTTCTCCTCTACGAAACTTTAAATGCAGCGTTGCTTTTTTCTTTTCTCAAATGCTTGTAGTTTAAGCAGTACAAATTTTTCCACTGAGATTTATCAAAAAGAAGTTCATTTAACTCTAAATCAGTTTCATCGTTTCATCGCATCAACTAATATTGTTAATAAATTATTTAAATTAGCCAAGTATTCGAGTTTATCAGACATTTTAACGACTTTTCTTACACACTTTTTTTAATTTTTGAATAATGTATCTTTTATTTTTCATAGATTAATACAAAAGCAATATCTAATTTTTTCCTAAGTGCCCAGTGTCCCTCTCTGAAAGAGAATTTATCCCCAAAATATTTTCTCCTTTCCATACAAAATTTAATTTTCAGACGTAACCTCACTACCCTTAAAAAAATATAATTTCTTGAGTGAAATAAGGTTAGGTTAAGTTAAGGAAATGTTCGTGTAAAAAATGCAGAGTGAAATGTTAAAGTGATGCGACACTTCACGTCAATTGGG
This sequence comes from Cheilosia vulpina, assembly GCA_916610125.1. Taxonomy (NCBI): domain Eukaryota; kingdom Metazoa; phylum Arthropoda; class Insecta; order Diptera; family Syrphidae; genus Cheilosia; species Cheilosia vulpina. The sequence goes on from OU744277.1 coordinate 58,176,023, forward strand.
GGAAAGCGCCATCTGTCATTCAACAACATAAATAATTTCGTTCTGTTTTAAAAACGAACGACGACTAAATTATTTTATTAAAATCGCTATTAAAAAAGCGGTAGGAAGGTGAAGATTTGGGGTTATATTTATATATTTTTAGATGCTAAGTCTGAAAAAATTAAAACAAAATTTTCGTCAAAAATTAAAAGCAAAAAATACCTAGCGGTATGAAATATACTTTACGACCGATTATACCTACCAAATATACACAACATATTTCATAAAAATCGGTCGAGCCGTTTCGGAGGAGTATAAACACCAAAACTATGACACGAGATTTTTATATATTAGAGATATTTATATTTTTTATAATAATTTCCTTTTTGATTAGAAATAATATCAAAACGAGTGAACGCATTCGGACCGTACGTAGACGTTTGATGGGCTGTCTTTTTTTCGCATTTAGTATGAACAACTGAATCTAAGTAATTTCTGAAATTTATTTGTAATAGAAATGCGTTTAAATTTTACTTTTAAGCAATTTAAGTTTCACAGAGATTTTCGATTTTTCACCTTTTTTGAAGCTTTTCCCTCGTTTTCCACTTTTTCATTATAAAATTTATTTACGAAGCCCAGCTGTCAGAAATATTCGATGTCAATTTCAGAGCAAAAGTAATAGATTTCAGTGTATTCTGTAATAGTTCATCGAAATGCTTATCTTTCTAGACACAAATGTCGTTTAGTAAAATTGCCGCGGGAAAAAGGTTTATAAATAGTAATTTGATTAGTATGAGTAGAGGCTGCGTAAATTAAGTTTTTACAAGGTTTCTTTGCTCATGTACGTTGACAAATCAAGACTAATCTACTATTACAATGTTTGTAAATCATCTAGTTTATCGTTTGCAGATAAGGATAAACTAGATTGAGTTGTGGCGTCCATTATATATCATCTGCTTTATCGATTCCAGGTGAGGATCGATGTAGATAAGGACGAGTGTCGCATTACTGGGGCCATATGTTGGTGATCGTGGGATCATCATCTATGTTATGAATCCCTAACATGATGTTTAACTTAACAACATTTTAGAGGTGTCGTGAGGGAATCTAATAAATACGGCTAAAAAAGTGATAAAATGTTTTGCTGTATATGGGTTGCCAGAATTTAGTATGCTTTGTTCGCCCAAACTTTAAAAAAATTTAGCTCAAAATCGTTGCCCAGAAAGAAGCCCCAAAATCGTTGAAAATGTTCAAAATTACTTTCTGGAATTTTTCCCATTAACCCATCTCACTTATGCGTTTCGCCAATATTATTTGACTTCTATCATCTGCAATTGGCTTCTGTCAAATTAATTGCAACTGCAAAATAAATTGGTGTACCTGCAGCTTGATCGAATGGTCGATGTCACTTGACTGCAAGAGTGCTGCCAAGTTTTAAAAGTGCGGGTTTGTTCGAAAATATTTTTTTTTTAGTTTTGTAAACGAATAAAACAAATAAAATGAACAAACAATTTGTATAACGATAAGTAGCCCAAATTTTTTTTTGGCGCTAATTTTTGTTGGTCTATAATCGGTATGGCTAAATTTCAATTTAAATTTCACAAAAGGAATTTTTTAATGTATATAACAATAACTTTGTTAATGCAACAATAAAATTGTTCATTTGATACAATATCGATTTATTAAACTGAAAATTGTGTTTTCTTAATCTGACAAAGTAGTTTTGTAGTACCTACATTTTTTATTCGTTTAACAAAATATCGTTCAAATTGATAAAACTTAAGTTTTATTGATAAATTTAATTTTTGTTGAAATTTTACAATAATTGAAATTTGTCAAAATTACCTGGTATTTTACTTTCAGTTATGATATATATGCAAATTAAAGCAAAACTCGTTGAGCCATAGTTGAGGCTTTTAAAAGAGTAAGGTACTCTTTATAGCACTTAAGTACTAAAGTAATTCTGTCTGACTCTTCTTTTCACTGCACAAATCGTAATATAATTTGGCAAAGACGTAGTCGCTATATGAGGTCGTTATAGTTAGTAGAAAGTTTTACGTTTTGGACAACTGAGAAGTGCCTTATTGTCACTGCAACTTGTGCAACACCGTTTCAACACAGGTGGCTGGGATATAAAGCCAAGTGCTGTTACCTACTGCAACAATAGAGACTCAAGTTTCAAACCCACTGGGGATCAAATCTGCTCTATCCATAGACATCTTTTAGCATTTTTCCACCAGCTGAGGTCTGCTTTTCAAAAAGGTCTCGAGCTTATTTACCACTTCATCTGTGCGCAATGTAAATATTTATCGGTTAACAAAAGGTATAGGTTTTTCTGAAAAAGTTCGCCATATTTAGCGAGTTCATTAGACTAAAAGCTTCCTGATCCATAGACCCAATGACTCTAATACTCTGCACTCTGAAATTTTCCTTTACAATGGACTCGTTCATAGAGACAGATTCTTAGGACTTAAGTGCATCAGAAGTTGCACATAAAATCAATAAAATTAACCTCAGCTTGTCGAATGTTTTTCCGAAAAATATATCCTTCTACCATTAAAAGGACATCTCTTAGTGCGGCCTCAGAAAACGCTCTTTTCCATCAATTTAAAGCAGACGAGGCATCGCACACCACAGCGCGTAGCCTTAAATTTCCACCTTTTCTTTTTTGTTTTAATTATTTCGTCGAATTCATTAAGGGCGCTCTCCGTCTATTAGAAACAACAGAGCCATTGCAAATTGCTGCTTCAGAACTCTCCTCCTAATAAGAATCCCATTAAGCGACGCAATATTGGCCCCCCTGAACCCACCCCCATTTCCATCGCAACGCGCACAGACATCGCAGCAGCAGCAACAATTTACCAGGATCGTTGCGTGCATGCCTCCACCATCGTCCCTCTTACACGCGCCACATTGACATCATTGGGTGCTAAGGCGACAACAAAAACAATTATCTCCCCCTTTTAAATTTTACACCATTATCCACAACGGATTCAAGCCGAGCCCAAAGCGCTAGCAATTTAATTCGCATTGTTTCGATTTTATGGTACCATGAGGTAGTTAGTGTGTGTCGCACTAAAACCACCCCCGCCTCTGTATAGCCCGGTGGGGTGCCAAAGCCAGCTAGTAGCTACACGTTGTATGACTAATGTGCAGTTGATGTTGTTGTTAGTGCGCAGAGAGGAGTTGATGCTGATGATGGGGAACCAACCAACCAGTTAGCCAAACCAAACGACGATGTCGACGAGTGCCCCAACACTTGGCCGCACTCGACCTTGCTGCAGCTATTCCTACCGAAAACCGACTCCGAGTATGTACGCACTATACACACACGTGTGTATATACTATATGCGTGCACAGTGTGGAGCGCATAAGAAATTCATGGGGTGCCATTGTAGTTGACAGTTCTGACAAATGCTTAAATGACTTCTCCGGGCGGTTCATATCATCGTCATTTTTCGCCAGCGGTTTGGGGTATATGGAGTCGGAGTCTGGGGCAAGTGTCAACGCAGCTTTTCTGGTCCCGTCGTCTATGGTTTGGTTTGCTCAGAGGCACGGGAATGGGAACCCCCTTTCCGCAATCACACCCATGTGCATGCAACAGTCTGGTATAATAAGAAGTGAGCATTTTGATATTCCCGTTGGAAGGGGGTTAGCAGGAATGCCCCTTTATTTTTGATTCATGACATTCGATGGGATTGTGCTTCGCTCCGCTGCTCCAGGGATGTTGCATAACCCTTGAAGTTGACTGTTTTTGTTTTTTTGTCCTGTATCGCTCTTGCTTATTGTTATCCTTAATGTCAACACATTTGAAACAAAACGCCAAAGCCCGGGGTCTAGAAATGTTGGCAGCGGCGGCGGTGTGGTGGGAGCCGAAAAAGGTTAAATGCGAAAAGGGTTGAATTTATGATGAACGGCGAGAGGTGGAGGTGCTCATAAAAGAATGAGAATTCAACGAGAAAAAATGGGAAGGACGATATTTATGATTGTGTCGGATTCCTCCTTTATGTTGCTTTTCGCTCCCTACAGAATTCTGCTCGCTTTCCTTTGTTATAGTAGAAAGTGCTCGTGTAATTTTCTTTTTCTGTTTGAGCGAGTCCTGTGATGTGAATTCGTTGTCGTTGTCCCATTTTAATGGATTCCTTTTCTAATCGCAAAGTTGTGCTGGAAACCATAGGTTGGTGGCCACAGTGACACCGCACACAGGTTGCTACCGTTTTTTGCTTGCCTACGTTCTGCGAAAGACATATCGTGTTGTAATTGATTTTAGTCTGGACTTTGACAAAGAACTTTACACTTGTAAATCACTCATAGTGGTGGTGATTGGACATGGAGTTGGCTTGAAATGTTGGCCGACTTGGCAGCAAAGTGTCAAAGAGGAGTTATTTCTATGGTTGCTAAGTGCTTTCGGTTAGATTTTCGAATAATTTTTTCTAAAGATGTCGTAAAAGATGCTGCAACATATATTGATATGCCCGTACCTCACTCAAAATAATTGTTTGCATTCATTAATGACGCAAAGTTCATTTGGATGATTGCTATATAATGTCGTCACCTGCAAGAGGTTTTTCGTTAATTTTTTGTAAAATTTTGCTTTCTTGATTTAAGGAAGAACGCACTTTAAACGCATTTAAATGCCGACATAAAGTATGTTAACAGTGTCGAAATGATAAACTAAACTTTTAGTGAAATACCTTAGCTCATGTTACCTTACTATATAACTTAAGCTAACTTAACACAGCTTAACTTATCGCTTATTAGCATTGTGATGCATTATATGAAAAGCTGTTGTTACCCCCAAAGAAACTTTGTAAAAAAACGTAGTAGGTTAGCAATGACTGAACACGTACTGTTTCCATCACGATTTCCAAAGCCATTTGACAGTACCAGTGTGACCAAATAAATCATCCTCAGCAGTATATCATGTTTTTTTCTTTGTAGAAAAAAGTGCTAAATATTTTTTTGATATCAAAACCTGATAAAAATTAAAAAAAAGGATTTTCTGGAAAAATAAGATATATCATTAAATAAAAATCACTTTGTTACGCTTACTAAACTTACATAAAAAATATTTTAATTCAATTAAGTTCAGTTGAATAAAAATAAATATTGTTATAATTAGCTGAATTAGTTGAATGGCTGTGTTCAGTGTTCACTGTCAAATCAGAATTGTAATGGCTTGTTCACACTAAGGTTCGTCTGCTTTGATTTTATTTTATTATTTTAAGTCATAATTTGGCTAAACGAAAATCCTGCTAATTTTTCCTGCTACAGCATGAAATCATGCTAAAAAAAATGCTTGGTTTGAAAAAAAAGAGGGCAAAAATAAAAAAATCTTGATAAATTTAGCAGGAAATATGCTGAATTGGTCACACTGGACACTAGACTAATTTTCTTGGCATTTTTCACGCTTTTAAAATACGACTGAAACGGTACGAAAAATTTGAGCGAAAATTCGCGATAGGTGTGAGTGCTTGTACACCAACCTTATGAATTTAGAAAATGCATTGAGAATGTACCTACCTATTCAAACTACATTTTTCAGCTGCTGGCAGCTTTTTTGCCATTTCAACATTATATGAAAATGAATTCGTTTAAAAATTTGTGCTTGCTTTGCAAACAATTGCTACTTCTTTCACAATACACTTTTTGTCTCTTTTACATACAGGTAACTTTTCAACGTGATAAAAATAAGGAAAAAATGGAAATAAAATGTAGTGTCATACGGGCTTAACTACTACTCGAATCGCGACCATACAGTTCCAATCGAAGAGCGGATTGTAGGGGTTTGCTTACAGAACTGAGGTACTGCTCTCTCGGTAGAAATCTGAAGTACTCAATACAAAAAACTGATGCGCCAACTAGTTGGTTGTATAGTGAAGTGAGACTGATGGCTGCGTGACACTGGTTGATGTAGATCCGCATTGTCAGGATTTGCACAGTTGTGGCAATCATCGGATGGGTCAATCTTGAGGTACTCCTACTCGTACTTGTGGATGTATGTGATAAATTAGTAACGCACCGATAGTTTCACCCTAATTGAACTCAACCAAAGTTAATTAGCTCATCTTAACTTAATTTAACTTATCTCAACTTGGGCTTACCTAATTAAACATTACTTGACACAGCTTAATGCAACTTATCTTAACTTTACGAAACTTACCTCGACTCAATCTATTTAACTGAACTCAATTAAAATACATTTTACTAGCTTAACTTAACTCAACTTAAAAACAACTAACTTCAAAACTTCATCTGACTTAAGTCAATTTAACCATTCTTAACCCTTTGAACGTATTCGGTATACTGGTATACGTCATCATACCGCCTTCTCTTTTTCCTGGAGCTATTGTTAATGGCGAATGCGCAGTACTTCCGTGTTGCTATATGTGCGTAGGCATAAATACTGGACATAACTTCGAGGTCGTTTCGAGCTCCTGAGTTTCGTGTCTATGCTGTGCTTGCTGACTTATCCGATGCAGAGGTTTTCCTGAAGCTGCCGTGCATGAGTTTGACGTGGTACTTGAGTGTGTCCAAAAACTTCACGTCGACATAATCTTCAGCCTCTTTGGAAAGGGTATATCAACATATAACGTTTTATGTTAAAAACTATGCTACAAAATCCGCATACTTACTTACCTACCTACTTTTTTTGAATTTTTGAAATAGCAGTAGAGACGAGATCTGAACTTTCTGCAACTTTAAAGGGGGAAATCGTTTAGAAAATTGGTCAAATATAATCAGCGCTCGATTGGTAAGTGATACCACATGAATTAGTAATCGAGTTGGAGCCATGTTTCAATTTTGTCACAACGTAGTCAGTCTGTCGCTAAACGATCGACTTACTGTACTCACTCTATAGGCACATGTTCGAACAACTATGACAGGTGAACTTGTTAGAGTATTTAAGCCTCAAACGATTCCACACAACTAGTTTATTTGTAAAAGCCATAAGGAAAGTGCCATAGTCGGCGCAGTGGCTTAGTGGTTAGTATGTTGGACTACTAAGCGAGGGGTCCCAGGTTCGAATCCCGAGAAAAACCCAAATTCCAACTTAAGGTTTTTTCACTGCGCCACCTCTCACGAACGTCTGACAAACATCCGAGAGTATTACTGTCATGAAAGAGCTTCTCAATTGGCCGTTTGGACTCGGCATAAAATTGTAGATCCCTTCCATTCGTCCCAAAAAATAAAAACTCACACAAGACGAATGGTTGTGAGAAGCTAGGCTTGGGTCCATACGGACTTGTTGCGCCAATTATTTATTTTATAAGGAAAGTGCGACTTACGTGAATTTTATTTATATTTGTAAAATTAAAGCGCTGAACGGATTTCGTCGATACCTATTAAAAGATTTCAAATTTTGATTCTGAAGGGCCACAGTCTTTGTTTAGCGTAAAGTCCAGGTCTTCTTCCAGTCGTGACAAGCAGGGTTACGTAGTTGGACATTTTCACAGCTCTCTCGGTTTTGGAGTCCAACAAACCAGTTCAGCCTACCTAAAATCTGCTCCAAATCACTTTTAATATTTTTCTGCCATAACTGTACTCTGAGACAATAGATTATCCTCATCATTTTCAGAGGACAAATAAACTGTCGGCACTGACACCAGGCACTTCGATTTCATTTGCTTAGCAAAGCAATCCAGATGTGGCCCCAAATGTTTGCACTCGAGTGGCATGTGTAAACATTTACGCTGTGCCATCAATGAAGGTGCATATGCGTGGAGCATTAAATCCTGCAAGACACCCGTCGGCACTAGTGAGGGGACTGGAGATAGGCGTTGAGGGATTGTAATCGCTGCTCCTCTATACACCATAGGCAAGAGCATTCTCGAATTATACTGGCATCATCATGGGGGTATTATTAATGCGAAATAATCGGGCAGATGTGTAAACAAATTTCGATTCCCTTATTAATTACTTGTCAAGGCACCTTGCCAAACACAGCAAACGACTAGAAAATCAGCCGCATGCACCACCAGATGTGTGTTTCGAGGATGCACACACATACTCGCAGATGCACACGACGACCTACAATTTCGAGGTGGTCGACGGCAAATAGATTGTAATATACCCCATGTAGCAGAGTTCGGACCATGCGAAGATGTCACCAGCCGCCAGCCACCGCACCACCTCTACCCAGCCTTCCAACCAGAGCGCATTCATTAAACTCATTATTGTTCGGAAGTTGGTGTCGGTACGTTACGTATATATTCCTTGCACATGCAGCATCGCATTTCTACATCATGCTACTGGTAATAAGACATTTCCTCTCCCATGTCCTTTTGCGTGTTTGCTGGTGTAGGCTCATGTAGTCGTCAGCGGCATTGTCATTGTCGTCCGCTTGCTGTCGGGACGGCAGTGTGTGTTGTGTTGATAATTTTCTGACTAGCTTTACGCAAACAGCAACAACAACAGCAGCAGCAACAGCAAAAGAGGATAACTCTCCCACCCCCGTTTAACCATACAGAGGCATGAAGGAGTAATTCTCACAACGAACCCTTCTTAGCACCGGAGGATGAGGAACATTCCACTGTGGACATTTATTGGTGTCAAATGCGCTTTAAGTGATGACAATCTTTGTCGCATAGTTGTCGTTGAGCCACGGTGTGCATCGGAATTAGGCTGTGAGTATACAGCCTGTGGCTAAGGATGAGATGAATACTGAATGATAATTGCCTTGTTCGCAGGACATTTGATTTTGAGTTTTGATGGCTAACGTTTGGTCACCATCCAGTTGTTATCGCAGCAGTGCGTTGTGCATGGGGTGTGAGGTGTAGTCCCTTGGCAGCGAGACGTTGATTGTTGAAATTTAGTACGCTATTATGAGTGGCATCTCTATCAGCGAGCATTGGGGTTGGCAGGAACAGTATGGTCTGCAGAAATGTTTATACATATAAAACAAACGTCTAACAGTTGACCGTAGAACTTAAGTTTCGGGACAGAGGCTGAACACGACCAACGAATCTTAAAGTAAGTCAAGCCACGCCTTTTATCCACTTACATTTTTCACAACTATTTTTATAGACTTCGCATTGTTAGGGGCTCTTATATGGCGTCCAGAAATTCGAAAAAAAAACCGAGCCAGCTACCCTATATACCACCAGTTCAATTTAATAAAGTATGGCCAAATGCAGGAAGGAAGAGCTGATACTGCACTCCTTTGATTAATAAGCTTTTCAAATTATTTCAAAATTCAAACATGTATCGCTAGGGATTCTTAAATGAACTCGTCGGCGAACGAAACCATTTTTCGACAAATTCCGAAAGGACTGAAATGCGAATTGTTTATTTATAATTCAGCCGTTCACCCATAGTCCGAAATTGTACACTTTTAAAGCAAGTTGTCGACTTTTCAAATGTAAATCAAATCATTTTTTTTTTGTTTAATTTTGAACTCAAAAAGCTTAATAAAAATGGATGGAAGTGAAGGGTAATTTTATAATTCAAATTAATAGAAAGAGCTACAGAATATACTCATAATTTAAATATTAGAAGCAGCGAGTCACAATAACTAGGAAACTGTAAAACATTAAAATAATCATTAAAAATAATGTTTACATTGCGAACTAATATTCTTTTGATTCACGACTGTGAACTTACTTGTTACCGAGTATATTTGACGTCTGAAGTACGAAACGATAAAGGCCAATCTGGAAATGCTATAATTTTTTAAATAGTAATTTTTAAAAGTTTTTTTTCGGGATATCTGGTAACGCTGCTGGCTAATGTTCGCATACAAAAATTGAGATGAGTGAAAGAACTGAACGTAAAATTGGTAGCATTTACATAGCACCGCAATGCTGCCAGACTGTCGGAAATTTCTATTTTTAAGGTACAGGAAAACTTTGTGCTAAGAGAAAAAGGGAAATTTTTTTTGCGTTCTTTTAAATCTTTACTTTAATATTCTTGTTCAACATAACATTTTTTTCGTAGCTAGCTCTACATTTTTTTATACACCTGATAAGCGCCTGTTGATAGGTTTCGGGAAATGTCAAATAATTTTTGATAACAAAACTTAACTGTTGTATTTTCGTCGCTTCGTCGTATCGTCATATCTTTCCGAAAAGCCGGTAAAGATTGCAATAATTTAATATCATAATTGTAATACGTATTGTATACTCAAAATGTGCTAATATTTTGTATCGTACTGTTTGCGTGTTTGTGGAATTTATTGCTCGTAAAGTTTTGTAGTCAGTGATGAAAATTGACTTGTCTCAATTGACCTAAAAACTGAAAAGAAATGTACTGAAACATACAACAGAGTTCATATTTTTTTTGATTGTCATAACATAAATATTACATTCAGTAAAAACCAAATCTTATTTTATTGAATCTAACGGCCATATTATTCACTCCAGGTGTAGATTAGGTTTCAGATAATTGTATATCCGCATTTTTTAACCCTTATAATTTAAGTTTATGTTTATAATATTCTCTTAAAATCATGCATTAAACCCGGTGGCGAAAGATGCCTTAAACGCGGAGTTTAAACCGATTTTTGCCCGATTTAAACCTACGTAATGTCAAATTTCACATTTAGTTTTTGTTGTTTGTCACTTGGAAATTGATTTTACTTGCTGTGTGCTGAGTTTGATTGTTATTGTATTTTTTATGAATTTAGCCTCTAAAATGCCTTTATTTTTTAGCCGGAATATTTTTGATCATCCACGACATCGTAATCATTAACGCAAGCCCGGCACGCTTGTCCCTTCGATATAGTCGAAGACGAGGACGACGTTGATTCAGCGTCTGCGGTTCCATTATCCCTTCGATAAATTCATCTGACGACGAACTCATCAAAGTTTCATCCACATCTCATATAAAATTCATTGTTTTTAGCCTCTTGCTGCTTTTGATATTATATTTTACTTTTACGTATTTCCTGAACGAAAAAGTGTCAATATTATGAAATTGAGTTTTAACCCGAGTTAAAATATTTAAAGTGCAGTTTAAAATCATTTGGATCAAATGCTGATAAGTATTTTCAGTCGAGCTGGCTTGTTGACAAGGAGATCGCCGCTTGGTTAACACCAGTAGCAGACGATGATTTTGTATTTTCTTTTTGTAAAATCCGTGTAAGAAAATCTAAGGTATACATACTTTTCGAGCCAGTTGATAAAAAAAGGGCATTTATTGGACAAAACACTGACAGCACAGGTGTTACAACAAAGTCTATGGGGACGTTTAAGTATCTAACTTAGTAAGTCTGACAGCTCTCTATCTCCGTTTTGATTGGGGTAAATCGGTCATATGAGCAGCTGTTTCAGTTGACGTTTATGAAGGGGTAGCCGACGAATCTAGTCAAGAAATTCGTGACTGAGTACTAAGTTGACAGTTCGCATATGTGGTTGACATAAGAAAAGTGACTCTCCCGACCAATCTAGTTTTTGCGTTCAGGTTACATCTTATGCAAACCAATCTAGTCGACTTGAGATAACTAGATTCTTGAATGTTGTTGGGAAAATGTGTCAGGTGCCATTAATCACGAGTTTGCTGTGGCTGTCAGAGTTTCGATTCATATTATACTGTTGCAATCTGTTTCCCACATACGATTTTTTTTAAAGCGATCCATAATTGTTCAATAGCAAATATTCCTTAAAATGTTTGTTTGGCCACGTCATCAGCTAAATCTGTTAAAAAATAAACACTCAATCCAATAGCAAACGAAGGCCCCCTATTTCTTAAGTCACATATTCTTTTTGTACTTTTTGAGATATTAAGGACAAACTATGCTTTATAATTTTATAGAAGAATATTATTTATAAAGATAAAGTTTTCAACTCCACTTTGTCAAATACAGCATTGACTTTCTGTAGTATAAAACTGTACAGAAATTCCTGTTTCAAAAATGAATGAATACAATTCGGAAAAAATATTTCTTGCTCGCCAGACTGTGGAAACCATCAAGAGCGATTTACATTCCTCATAGCGACCGCTTCAGTGCACTCACATAACTCCACATTTGATTTGCATCTTAATTTTATTGCATCTAGAGTGGCAAATCGCCGGCGTACCATTCGTTTCGATAGGTTGCTTAATTAATTTTAAATTACATATATACATTCACTAATAGGTATCCAGACAATGAACCGTTAATTAAAACACTCTAACCATATAATATGTACGCTTGTATGTTTTGCAGGGAAGAGCTTTAGCCTAACCATCGTGATATCATCCACCCCTATCCAAGTGGCCTCCTACAATAAAGCCATCAAGGTAACCGTAGACGGTCCCCGGGAGCCAAGGTCAAAGGTGCGTCATCAGGGATTCCATCCATTTGCATTTGGCCCGCAGCGTTTCGGTCCGGATCCACTTATGGGCGGCTTACCGTTCAAATTGCCAGGTAATTTCGAAATTGATCTGCTTACATCGTGCTTTTTGTTTTGCAATCTCGTCTCTATATCCTCTTGTGGAATAATCGCAGGGATGCCGTGGCTTCCCCCTCAACACATTTACTGACAGGCCCGAGGCAAGCGTATATTTCGATTGTATAGCAACCGTCAAAACGGATTAGCTTTGTCTATACTTTCTATTTTTGTTTTCGGGGCGGGGATGAGTGATACAAGCTGCAGGTATTCAGTCAGAATCTCTCATCCATTGCGGAGGTTAAATTACCGCGTAATTGTATTGGTTTTTATTTGCGAGAGCTGGCTGAATTTGACAGACGTCAGAAAGTGACGCAAACTTTACTTTTTGCTATACTGTCAATGTGTGGGAGAAAAATTAGTTATTCACGACGACACCTCGTGGTTTAAAATTTTCAGCGCGCACGCAAACACCCACGGGCCTATGGTGAAAGTTTATCTTCATTTGGGGCGCACACCCCTTTCTTTGCAGCGTTTCCTGCCCTCAACTAAGCCCCACGCAACCCCTTTGATAGTCGTTGGAATTTATTCAACTCTTGTTAGGAGATTAAGTGTTTAATGGATTTTAATCTTCTACCAGCCCCCGGTGTAGTATAGTAGACGCGAAGGTGACGCACGTCTTTTATTCTCGAATAATTGGGTGACAACGGCAGTTCTAGCTAAGGCCGGGGGTTGTTGATGTTGTTTGTTATTTATGTGTTTATAGAAATGTTGACGATGATAATGATAGCTCGCGAAAATGGTGTTTTAGGAAGACTACATGAATGGACTTGGGGCGACCGACGCCACGGTTTCTTAGTTCGTTTCAATGGCATGTGGAGTAGGACTATAAAAAAAACTATTCACAAAATCTATCCACTATTTCAACTATTCCGTTTCAATGCATGATTACGTTCATCGACTGAAAGCTGCCATTTTGAATTGCTGCGTTCAGTAGGTACGTTCGGATTTTCCCAAAAATGCATTAAATATCCATATTGGTCAGTTTTCAGAGCTTTGGGGTGGATTCTATAGTCTTTGGACAAGACTATTGGAAACCCTGTCAAAATTGAAAAGTATTGCAGGAACCCTTTTGAACCTGAAGGCTTTAGAAATAATCTTCACGTAAATGGTCGAGTATGGTGGTGCACTATATACGCCTATGGCAAGAGAAAACTATTGGAAACAGTAGGTACTACGTGAAGAAACAAAAGACCAAAAGTTGAGAAGAATTCATATTGGCTGACATTTTAGTTAAACAAGATACTACCTCGACCTCCTCAATCTTTAGTCTAGGCTTAAAGGCAAATCATTATAAACTCTACTGTTCGTCTTGAATAACCGTGAAGAGAGAAACGCCGAAAGGTGAAGCTCTATCTCCTATCCCATGGAACATTTAAATAATGTAAAGCTATTGAGGTAGTTACCTTTATCTAGATGGCTAAGCTGTAAATAAAAGGACAGTGAACATTGTTTTAAATAGAGGGAAACGTGAACAGCATTCGGATTAACTCCAGTAGCTGAAGCGTGCACAGTTGTTATAGCCACTGTAGATCGAAGCTAAGCCGAATAGGAAAGTCCGCGCTGGACGACCTTAACCAACAAGCCCTTCGAGTCAGTTTGGTCCCCAACTATCACTAACTCCAGTTACACACAGCAAGTTGCTTGTGGTCGTTCTCCAACTGTCCACTATTCCACGCAAGGTTTATTCCGTGACGGACCTTAAGATACGTCAGACTATGCCAACATTGCATCTCAAGTGTTTTTGGTAGGTATGGCCAACACATCGTTGCATATCCGGTAAAGTTCGTTACTGAAGCTTCTGTTTTATCATTCTAACGCAATTGTTCAAACTGAACCGAACACCCGAAGAATATTTTTCACAAAACTTCCCAAGCGATTTTCAATCACTTTCGACAGAGCCTTGGTTCTATGAGACGGAGCTGCAGATGACGTCTTACCTAGAAGAAAAAGCGTTTGGCAAGAGTAACTCTTGGTTTGATGGTGTTTCCCATGTTGTCAGCCTCTGCCCAGTGCTTTTACTCTCACAGCTCAACTGGGTCCGCCGATAGTGTCGATGTCGGCAGTTGAACGGGAAAAGTTGTGTTGGCATTGTCTTTAGACTTTTGCAACATTTAAAGGTTCGGTGACACTCTTTTTGCCAATTACCTTGTACCGACGCAAAATTCTAAGAGCGATGACGAAACTTGAATTGGTTCTTTTATAAATTTATCCCTTTCATACCCTATCCTAGATGACTGGCTTTAAGGTAGATAAAGAGGTGAAGGAAAATTATCCGGAGATTCGACAAAGTGTGAAAAGCTATTCGGTGGTTGATTCTGTTGGCCCAATTATACCCAAGTCCAAGTCCAAGTCAAAGTCAAAGCCGGAAAAACCAACAACTCACTATAGACTGTCTCCGCTCCCAAACAGTCTTTGGATTTCTTTCTTCAAAATCTTCATTACCGACTGCGAATCTACTACCGCAATTTAATGTTTATTTCGGTAGGCTTCTGTTTTGGTCTTGGTGCGATGGGGAGCATCGTTTAATCCGCCAAAAAATTCGAACCTTGCCGCTGCAGCAGCACACTTAGTAGATCCAACGCACGCTTCTCGGACATTCGATGGACATTTTTTAGGCATATCTCTCGGACAGCTTCTGATGGTAAGTTGACAGTGTCGCTAATTGCTACTGGTCCCAAGCACCGGATGTTGACGATGCGCACACCGATAGGATAAAGGATGAAGCCTTAAGCATCCATTGCGGGTCTTGGGGCTTGATGAATGTCCACTTTCGTACTTTGTCTACTGCCATGTAGTGGCCCGAGTCTATCCTGGCCTCTCGGAAGTGTACCTCTGCGACACTGAAGGCATATTTTGTGTCGGACCTATTTTAATTGATCAATTTGGATGTGGGTATTATGCCTTGTCGAACTTAGTTGTGGGTAGTTTAAATCGGAACTCGCAACAAAACAAAACCAATTGTACGCCATTCGACTGCGGAACAAAATAACGAAACCAGTACTATTTAGCGACTGATATCATACAGCTGTCTAAAAATACCGTAAAATTAAAGTTAAAAATATTCCCGCTTAAGGAAAGTTACGGTAGGTTATTCAACTAATTAAAGACGACACCCTAGCATCGTATCTACGCCTGCTGGCTCATGGAAAACGAGTTGCGTGTCTCTGTACAAACGAATATTTTTAAAACCTCAAATCAAATACCATTCGTGTAAAACTATATAGCACTGAAAGAGAAAGTCGCATATTTGCTAGTTAGCACGCCATCCTTCAAGTCTGTGACAATACACAAACTCAGCGTTTTGCAGTAGTGTCATGCCTACATAAACTGCGTAGCATCCGCCCATACAGGCGTCACACAGCGGAGCTAAGCCCGCTTAGTCGAGCCATTAATCAACAAAGTTCAATATTTTCAACATTACTCAACATTATCGTCCTAATTTATTGGCGTGGCGAGGGTGAAATACCCCAACAGAGATGTCACATTTCTTTTCGACACCATGATTGATATGCGAGTACTACTCCGTTCTGATGGATTGTTCTATGTCAGCGTTGCGATGTCCAACAGACACTTGGGACTCTGCCATCTCGCATCGTACCTGATGCCACCTACTACAAAACAACGAGCAGTTCATCGCTGCAGTGCATAGAGGTGAGCCTGCACATCTCCTGCGCTACCACACACTTCCACTTCCACTTGCCTTCCAATCTCATTAGGAAAAATTCTTTGATACTTTCACCACACCCTTTTTCTGCAGCAGTAACCTTCATTACCATCACCGACGCCATCGTCATCATCATCATTATCACCGACGTAATTATTCTCCTCAAGCAAAAGTCCTTCCGACTTAAAAACCCAAATCAATTTCACAGGCTCTCTCCACTCCACTGTACTTCCTCCAGTGAGTGTTCCGTCGTCGTCTTCATCTCTTCTCCGCCGTGCGATTATATTTTAATGAAATTTTTCTACCTCGCCACACACTCACACACTTCCGTACGCTGAGATGTAACACCATGATGACAGGTGCCATATAGGATGAGGAAGCGGTGTGCGTTTGAAGTTCTCTAGTTGCTTTTCGAGAACTTTCCGATCCCACTAACTCACTCACTGGAAAAGAGGAAACCCTTATATCGCTGGGTGTCTTTCACTTAGAAAACATCAATCAGAACTCCTTCATGGGTATATCCTTTTTCCGTTTTCCATTCAGCCTCATCGCCCCGTCCCGCCGCCCACAGCAGGTGGGAGTGCGCTCTTATGCTGATTAAACTCATATCCTTAGTGAGTGCTCCCGCTGTTAACCCTTTTAATACCCACACGCCAGGCACTGCGTACCTGTTATGATTTTTAATTCATTATAAATTTTAAATTATTAAGCTAGTGATGTTGATGGAGCTGGAGAAAAACCTAATTACACAGGATGTAAATGATTTCCACATAACGAGGTCACACGCACTCTGCACAAATACATTTGTAGCGACACCCGCTCGCGCACATGTCATCTGTCGAGGCCGTTCGAAGTTTTGCTAGAGTTTAAGCCCTTTTTGGCTTTTATATATAAATGTACATCGAGGAGCGTCCTTTTCGTGCTGAAACTTTTGTAAAATTAATTTCAAGTTGAAATTCATTTAGTTTCCCATATATGTGCGTCAAGAGTGAGAACACATTTTCTAATGTAATTTGCATGAGCGACAGAAAGTTTTTCAGTTTCTCCGATGTGTGTGCGTGTGTTTGTGTGTTTGTGTGTTTTTGTATGGGGGCGAAGCTGTCCAACCCGCGTTTTGAGGACAAAGTTTCCTTGTCAGTCCTTAAAAATAAAATCAAAGTTTAACCTTTTTGTGCCCGAGACTTGGTGTATCAGTAGCAGTATACTCACAAATGGGATTTGAGTGTTGTGAAGCTTACACATGTCCCATTCGATATTGGTAGGTATTGGATGTGGGAGGGGAGAGCAAAGGAATTTACATCAGCGGAAGTCCTCCACATGGAGTGGGTGTCTCAATTTTTGGCAAATACATTTTTCCTGTTTCCTCACCGAGGGACCACATTTGAATATCAAATGGACGTTTGTATATGTAGGTGTGGGATGTAGGTATACTCCGCCGAAGGAAGTCTACGATTTGCGGTTTCTTAAGGGATGTAGGTGTACATTTTTCCATTCGATTAATGTAATTGTATTCTGATGCTACAAGCATACGAGCTCACAAGTGCTTACAGGACGAGTTGTGGTAGGAGCGACTTTGGTTTTCTGGCTTCGCGGCAGAAGGTTATCCAAGTACTGTATACCTGTAGTCCCGCCAATAGGTGGCAGCACTTCGAATGAGCTTGTATCCCAAGCTCGGCTTAAATCAGACTTCAGTTCCATTAACTGCGTATCAAAGAGAAATTCCCTAAGCCATTGCTTTAAATAAACAAAAAAATGCCCTGAAAAGCTGAATCTAATCTAATCACGGCGATTGTTTGATTGCTTTGATTGTTTGATTCGTATTAGAAGCCACGTGTTCCGATTTCTTTAAGCTAAAAAAAGTCGCGCCGTGTATGGTCGCTTATGAGCGAATGACTGTTTTTACCATAGACAAACCATACTAAGACCACCAACTTTGGTCGATTTCCAGTAACTTGCCTACAAGCCATATTTTTATGGTGTGGTCGCGATTTGGTGCAATAGTATTGTTACAAATTCGTATTGACAAATGTCACTTAACTTCAAAAATTCCGGCTCACCAACACACTCGCAACAAATATGAGCTACTTCCGCTGTGGGCAAAATTTGAAATTATTCGTAACGTGCGGATAGCATTTTATTTTTAGGAATAAGTGTACATTTGCCTAAAATATTCATAAAAAATTAACAATGCAGATTGGTTGAGGGTAATGCAAAACATTTTGAGCAAAATTTCTTCATTATTTAAGAAAAAATTAGACACGAATGATATCCAAAAGCGGAAAATACGCAACCATGTTTCTCCTAGTATGTTTCTAGTATATAGAACTTTTGCTGTGGGTAGTTTTATTAACCAAACAAATGAAATTATTCGACTTTAAAAAATATTTACAATAACTAACCAATTCATTCAGTAATGTTAAAATGTGGTATTTCCGAACTCTATCACATTTCCCTCCCCACGGTTGGCCGCGGTTGGCAGCATTTATTTTTGTATGTTCTTGCGGATTCCAATTAACATAACACCGATAGGAAAACAATGTGGCGGAATTTGAAGAAAAATTGGGGGGACCAGTGTCAAGGGGATTACGAGTTGGGTATCATTTGTCTATGATTTTTTGTACGATTCTTAAACCGTCGCAATCAGTGTTCCTAGATGAAATCCAAATAAATCTAAAGATCTTGGTTTATATATATTTGAAGCTCAAAAATCTTGAAAAAAAAAATAAATCACTGGCCGCAACATAAAATCGCGAGCTCCAAAATTGCTCAGACATGTGGACAATAAACACTCCTTTCTGGTTGAAAACATATATTTCATCGACGTTTAAAGTGACAAGTGGGTGAGAGAGAAAAAAAAATGGCATCGGTGATCGTGATCGGTATCGTGGATCTTTAATAGTTAAGGTAAACTAATCACAAGAACGAACTTGTACATAGCATCCAACGATACATCGAGTCATTGCATGGTTTCTATAGAACATTGAAACGACAACTGTATCACTGTCGGAGGGAGAGCGCTATCCGGACGATTCATTTGGCTGTACTGTACAGCTGTGGGGGTAGTTTTTATAACAGTCAGAGCGTCCGTGTTCTCTGCATTTGGTGGTTATAAATAAAAAAAACTCTATAGGTGGGCCAAAAGAGATCTCCCTATTGGAAGATGCTCTAATTTTTGCAAATGGCCGCTTATGTCAAATCTGTTTTGAAATTTGCACTGGGCCGCAAGATCGCCCGATTTAACCGTTCCAGACTTTTTTTTTGTGGGGATTTTTGAAGTCCCGTGTTTACGCGAACAAGCCCGAGACCCCAGAAGCCCACAAGGACAATATTCAACACGAGTGCGACAATCTGTCGCCCGAAGTTCGCGCCGAAGTGATGAAAAATACCATAAAACGAGCCCGTATGGCAATCAATTGTGACGGCTCCCATTTGGCCGATATCATCTTTTCGACTTGACCAATAAAATTCTAAAGGTTCAAATATACATAATCAAAAAACAGAATCGAAGTTTTTCTTTTAGAAAAAAATGAGAGTCAAAGAACATCGGATGACTTCTTTTGGCCCACCTTGTATAAAAGAAGGTCATTTATTTTCTCTAAAATAGGCCAGTTTTTTTTTTAAACTTGGGAAGCTATTTTCCGATTTATTTTTCACATCTACCTATAGATGTATTTCTAACTAAATCGATCTTGAAAGATACGGAGAACTATGTGCAACAAAAAATCCCCGCGGTGTTATGAATCGATGCTTAGTTTTCTGGCACTGCTTAGATACCACAGCACTGCCTATTGGATATCATTTAGACCACTCTGTGAACTTTGGAGGTACTAGTTATAAGAAAATGTTTTTAGCAAAGTATGACCAAAACAGAAACTGTAAAATGGCAATTGGGAAATTATTGTGTCCAAAATTACAAACCATCAATTTAAGGCATTTTCAGAATTTACCCCAAAATTTGAGGCAAACAACAAACACAACAGCTGTATCGCACACTTCACACCAATTCAGACGTTCACCATCAAACATACCTACCGCTCACCCCACGTCAAACGTAAAAGACATAAACTCTAAATCAAAACATTGCCTTCTTGCTTTAGCAATACCTATATGAATATTTGAAAAATAAAAAAAATAAATATAAAAACGTCACAACACGGGGACAGGAAAACAAATGGCTAACCCCACACCCGTCAGCAGCAGCCACCTCTACACGGTCTCAATTTAAAATTGTTTAACTTTAAGTAAGAGTCTTCTTGGTCCCATGGGACATATTACATTGATTCAATTTTATGTCAATTTTCTTGTCAATATGGGAAATCCCAATCCACCCGACGACAACCCCTACCTAATACCTGTGTTGTCAACCAAGCAACTTTTTTGTTAGCATAACAACACACGGGGTTGGCAAATTCCGTGCGAATTTTTTGTATTTATTTTTTCTATGGTGTACAAATTTTACACTAGATATCGTTGGCTGTATATGTTGTTCGTTGCCACCCTCGCATCAAGTGCGAACGTGTCAATATTACAACGCAACCAAAATAGCTCCCCCCCAACTTCAAGTGACACGACACCTTATGTCTTATTTATTAGTTATTGATATAAGCAAGTGTTTCCCCTTAAAGAAGCGCAAAAATTGAAAGGGATGAATGGGGGGATGGCGATACGTTTACCGTTTTCGGGCTTAAAGTGAATGATTTTTCTTTATTTCGGGTTAGCAAATAAAATGTTTAGGCAATACAGCGGATTCACTTACGGCGTGCAATTGCGTCTACTTTTGAGTTGTAAATCCTTAGAGAAAAACAGGCTTTTGCAAGGCTTGGACCTTGCATTTTTTTGAAACCTTCTAATTAGCCTTTGGAGCGATGAAAAGTTACGTGGACCTAAAATGATTCCCTGTTCCGCACTGCAAGCAGAGGATTTCTTTATCTCTTGAGCACTTAACGACACCTTTGAAGTGTCAAAACTGATAGGTCAGTTTTGACACTTCAAATCTGTATCAACATTTTAGCAATTATTTTAAAGGGGCTGGAAAAAACCTTTGCTGCCGAAAATCATCGATAAAAATCACACGAATATACTACCACAAGCAAAAGGCATCCTTGACTGCGTGTCTTGAAGTTTTAAAGTTCGGCCAATGCAACATAGGTGATAAATGCACGTTGCAAATTTCTAAAACTAAAAAAAAAAAAAACTAAGGCTAAGAAGCAGTCGCTCGTTCCGATTCCTGTGTTTTGAAGGCCCTACACTATCCAAAAAAATCATCAACGCAATTTACAAGCTAAAAACAAATAAAAAGTCACTACTTGTTTACATTTAATCTAACAGAAGCACACCTAAAATATATTCCTGCAATATTGTAGTTCTTGAATACAATGAACCCTCTTTAACCTTCATCTCAAAAATATTGTAGCCGGAAGTAGTATACATTAACATTCGGCTGGTTATTGTAATAATAAGAACGTCAACGAGATTCAAATCCTAGTCGCAACCGATGGACTAAAAAAGAGCTAGCGATCTGCACATATCTTTAATGTTCTCGACTGCACAAAGGCAAAGATGTCCTTTAAAATTTTTGGACAAACCGATCTGTCTTATCAAGAATAAAGTCGATAAGGCGTGATGTAAGGAAGCTATAAAAGGTTCTATCAAATTGTTGTGGTGCCTTCAAATGAAAACGAAGGTATTAATTTAATTTAAATTGTAAGTAAGTTTCGACCAGGGCTTGAATGGAGCTGCCACAACTGGAGTATAGACCCAAAGTTGGTGGGAAGGAGTGGAGATTTATAGTGTTGAATAAATAGTTGGAGTAACTGGTTCGTAGGGACCACCTTAGGCTAAGGTTCTCGCAGCCAGTGAGTTTTTCGTTTTTGGGCCAAATGGAAGGGATCTAAAATTTTATTCCGATTCCAAACGGGTAATTGAGAAGTTCTTACGTGACAGTTTTACTCTCGGATGTTTGTCAGACGCTCGGGAGCAGTGGCGCAATGGAAATAAACCTGACGATGGAATTTGCATTCTTTCGGGACCACTACGCAACCAGCGCCATCTTTTCAAGGCTAGGGTAATAAAAGTATGCAGCGGTTTCCAAACATCGATTGATGGGAACTGACATCAGCAACTTTGATGGTAGACTGTAATCCTAAATTCAGCGTTGCTGTCCATCTGCTACCAAACGCTACGGTGATTTTTTTTAGTTTTCTCTAATTAAAAAAAAAATCAACATATTGCTGGGGCAGTGTTGCCAGTTGCAAAATTAGCACTCCATTAAGTTTCAGCTGTAGTTTACTGACAGTATATTTCTTGCACCATTGGCTGATGTTTCCAATATACAGGGTGCGCAACATAACTTTTGGTAGACTTTAATCCTAAATTCAGCGTTGCTGTCCATCTGCTACCAAACGCTACGGTGATTTTTTTTAGTTTTCTCTAATTAAAAAAAATCAACATATTGCTGGGGCAGTGTTGCCAGTTGCAAAATTAGCACTCCATTAAGTTTCAGCTGTAGTTTACTGACAGTATATTTCTTGTACCATTGGCTGATGTTTCCAATATACAGGGTGCGCAACATAACTTTTGTTTTTTTTTTTAAATGGTCAATATTCAGGTTGTAGGTGTTGTGGAGTGGTCCCATTGAACAGGCGTGGTACGAAAGTTTGACTCTCTACCAGGTTACCCGCCATCATGCGACTTGTACTGCTATAGATGTTCCTATTGCCAAAGTTGCTGTATCTGCCAATGAGTTTATGTTTTTTTTTTCTTTCTTGAATCACTTGTCAACAAGAATATGATTTAGGTAGGCGCTTATGGAGATAACAGATTATTTCTATTACTTTTTCTTTAGCACTGTCAAAATTTAACGGAGATTAGTTGTCAGCCCGCCACAAAAATCTGAGCAACATATAAATTTAAAAATGGGAACTACCAAAAATTGAGCGACATTTATCTTAACCTCTACCCGCGACTTGTATCCAGCTCCAAATTAAGGTGCAGACGAAAGAAATATACGAAAGAGACAATGATGTTTCGGATATAGGCAGTCTTTCGGGAAGTAGTAAGGCTTACAACAAAAACTTGTGCAATGCTTGTACTCCGCGAATGAAAGGCCCATTCGGACCTTTGATTTAGTCGCCACCTATAAAGGCTTAAAAATCCGAACAAAAATGGCCTTACCAAAGTACACACAACAACTAGGGGTGGAAATATTATTGAGCCTGTAACTCTTCGAGTTTCGTATATTCAACAGAAATTGTGCAGAGAGTTACACTTGTCAATCCTTTTTGTTTAGACTAGGAAGGCAAAAGGGTAGGTAGTAAAAGTCGTGTCTAAACATACTAAGAAGGCTTTAGACTTTCAAACTTCCAGTCTTCTTCTCTATGGAACAAAGCAGTGATAAAATTCAAAAAGTTCCTTGAACTACCAGCTAAAAAGCGAGATGGGCCTATTTAAAAAAAAATGTGCCCATTAGTCTTTTAAGATAGCTAGGGTTTGTAGGTCGAATGGAAATTGAAGCTCTTGCTATAGAAGTGAACTACCAGCTAAAAAGCGAGATGGGCCTATTTAAAAAAATGTGCCCATTAGTCTTTAAAGATAGCTAGGGTTTTCAGGTCGAATGGAAATTGAAGTTCTTGCTATAGAAGTGTGTTTGACGTTTTAGATGGTAGCGCTCAATTGCCAGTGGAACACAATCAACCTTAATGGAGCAACTAGAGTCAGACTCACGAAGCCCGCGACAATAGTATGGCAAAGTTTTTAGAAAAACGTCAACTGACAGCGAAATTGCTCCACATTTCATAACTAGCAAAAAATTAAATAAATATATATATATACATAAATATATTAAATATTAACCAATTTTTTGTATTTTGATTTTCGAGCTCTTATTCCAGTCTTTTGTACATCTGGTTCTTGAAATATTTATCGTTATTTAAGTTTATTAAAGTAAAATTAACTGAATTTACCTGAAAAACATGGACATATCACATCCTTACCACAGGAGCAGTTCAGTTTTTTCGTAAACGTGCCACAAGATCTAAAGACCAATATGGGCCTAAGCGGTAGCTTAAAAATGTGAACTTAAATTCACTTAAGTTAAGGTTAATTATTGAAATTGGGTTGACGAAGTATATTTCAATATATATTCGAATTTTATCTTAGGCTGGATTACTTTCACGCAATTGTTTTTTAAGTTTCGTTTTTTTGTACATCTCCGAAGGTTGTGCTATCTATCATACAAATTTTGTAAGAACACATTTGACTTTTTATAATATTTAACCCTCATCGTGAACTGTAGGTCACAAAAAAAATAACATTGTCATTGTAGGTACCTACGTAATTTCTTAAAAATCTGGACACTAAATTGTCAAGCCCCGTATTGTAGTATCGTAAGACTCTGATAACTTTTCAACGGACCGTTTGTAATTGAGGACTCTAGTGATAATATTCAATTTAGGAGCATGTAGTTAAGTACCATGTTGACGTAACTATGAAGTCGGTGTTTTTCAAGTTGTGCATATTCAAGTCCCGTCTTACAAAATTTTGTGGGAACATTTTTGACACGCGAATGTAGGTCTATTAAAACCCCGACTTTACCCGCTCTTCATTAGGAAAAGAGGTTCCACTTGATGGCCCGCTATTTTTAATCATTTCATCTTAGTCTTCGAACTTCGTTTAGATATAAATACCCTCAATAGGGTGCCATCTTGAAATCACCTTTAAAGCCAAACTAAAAGTACAAAATGTCAGCCAGAAGAAAAACCAAGCCCCAAACGCATCAACATTATTCAGCTTTAAAAAGTATTTCAACAAATACTCACTCCTGGCATATTTCCAACTCCTTCATACTGGATGGGTATAGGTACCTATACCTACATAAAAGAAGCCCTTAAATAGAATTTTTAACATGAAAAATATGGCGGCTTCCGCAAGTGTCATAACCCTCCCACAAATGTCCCGACCAGTCCGACCGACACCTTATAAATCCGAAAAAGGACCAAAACATCACCAACCCAAATGAAAAGAAAAACTGCAACTCAAACAAAGAGATGTGAAGAAGGGAACGAAGGACGAAAAAGGAACCGGCACAGAACCACCACGAAAACAGATTTCAATTAATTCCGACAAGTAAATAAACTAGAGATGGCCCTGGTGTAACCATTCGCATATGGCACCTAAAAAGGACACCATATGCACATAGTAGCCGAAGTATTATTTTCTTTTTTTTTGCTTTTCGGTTTCTCTCCTTGCGGAGGGATGATCAAGGACGTCCTCTTTTTGCCCCCAACCACTTCAGACGGTATAGTGGGTGGACATTTTACCGCACTGCCTGCCAGTAGGTGTGCAGTTTTATGTACTTCTTTGGGTCGTTTTTATTTCCCTTTGCAGTAAATACGAGACCGAAAATGATGGTGGCTGGTGGAAGGGAAAAAAAAGCGCAAAAAGGAACCTAAATGCCACAATGTAAGGAAGATATACTTAGTGGATGGCAACTCTCTTTGCGCATCTCGCAAATTAGAGAGAATCTGGCACAGATGGTGAAAGCTCGGGGTCTTGGTCTCCTTAAGCTTGCACAAACACATTTGCCGGCAAATAAGTGTAAGACAACGACGACGACGAGTACTCGTATACCTCCTTGCAAGACGTTTGCGGACTATGGCTGCGGTGCGGCAGGAGGAGAGGCGAATTCGTATCCTTTCTGCGAGTGCTCCACATTCCAGGAGAATCAATTCATTCCCCACAAAAGCCTCGAAGATACAAATGTGTGTACAGGGGGGCTGCTGACACGTGTGTGTGTGAGAGGAAATCTCAATTTTATTTCTACATTTTTTGCCATTATCCTTATTCCAAAGCTATTTACTGTTTTTTTCCTATTCCTTGTGTAGGTGTGCTCCAAAATTGCGACCAAGAAAATATGTGCGCCATCGCCTACGCCAAGGGGTTGCGGGGGCGGTTTAGGTTTGGTTTATTTTTTGTCGTTTTCTGAGCGGCACGCAAGGGGAGCCGGAGCAGCACTCTGTTAGTGGGTAGGTCTACGAGCGCCAGAAGAAGAAGAAGAAGCAAAGCTTTTTGCGGCGCACCAATAGCACCACGTTATGCCCCACTCCTGGCAACGTAACAACGATTTCACCGTACCCAGAGTGGCTAACCCTTTATCGCACATAGGGTTTCCTTACAGGACCGCATATTTAGGTTTTAGTGGGAGTGAAGCAAGCCACTGAACTACGACGACCACGACGATGACGACGACGACGACGACGACGACTACGATATCCGCAGTCTCGTCGGCTCGGTATCGGTACAGGGTACGGTAGCATGTCTTGTCTCTGTATGGCCTTGTGGCAGCACACATACAAATATTTCATTTCGACTTTCGACTACAAACAGCTCGGCACGCAGTACAGTATGTCAATTGGGTTTTCGTTTTTGCCGCCGCCGCCGTGCCGTCTTCGTCAGGTCCTTGTAGGTTCCGTGGGATAAGCGCAGCCATTCTCCGACGGTAATGCTACAGCAATCGATTATAATGGTGCGGAGTATAGGGTATACCTAGCATCCTGCTGGTTAATGATGATCATAATGATACCGCTGCTGCGCGTACTTGTAGATGCTGGTGGAAGGTGGTGGTAGTGCTGGTGGTTGTGTTGTTGTTGACCAAGAAATGGTTGCTCAGGATCAAAACTCCCAGCCAGATGTGTCCCATTCGTTCATTTGCAGAGGGAGTTCTAAGTATGTATGCCATTTGCCGTATAGCTGCCAGTGGCTGGTTCGGGGCTAAGCGGGTATCCTCTTAATTTAGAGGGAGACGTATTCACACATACACACCGTATGCACATATACATGGAAGAAGTAGGTTGTGCCTTATGGGCTAAGAATGTTGTTGGTGGTTTAATTATAATGAATATTTAGGTGGGTTTTGCGTGTGTATTTTTGGGTTTCATTGGTACTGCCAATGGACTCGGTGAGTGAGTGAGACTATGGGCGATAGTTTGAGGTTACCACCAAAGATGGTTACTTTTGGTTATGTACAACTCTGTAAGAGAGGTTTATTTTGTTCCCCATTTTTTATTTGCTGCTCCATCTTGTGCTGAGTGTGAGTGGATGTACCTACCTAGTTTGGGTGCCGATTTAGTGTCCCTTATACACAGGGATTCAAATTCATGAGCTTCAAGTCTGAAGTACTGTTTTCTTCTTAAATTTTAAAGGGTCATGTAGGTTTGCAGTTCACAAAGCTTTTCTGTATATTTCACAAACATAATAAATGCAGGTATCTCCCTATAGGTCTACCCGAATGGAGGAAGATTCGAAAATATTTTTCGTTCGTCGCTTTAGAGGTATTAAAAAGTTCAATGAACTCAGAAGACTGAATACTTTATTAAAAAGCAGTCTCGCCGTTGGAAATCAAATCCAGTGCCACACGCCTTCCTCCCAAGCTCCATTTTAGACTCACAAAAATGGCGCCCAAAGTGTAGCTAATGCCAAATAGCCGAAAGATAGACGATTTGCTCTTTTTAAAGTTCGATGTACTCGACTCGTTTCTGTCTTATCCCTTTATATCACAACCTGGGTTTGGGTTTTCGCGCATTACGAAGAAATCTTTTCAATTGTGAGGTTAAAATTCAAGAATATGCCTAAGTTCCCTCTTATCTAATAAAAATTACTGCAAATTATGCGAACCTTAGTGCCACTACCTACTTATGGTGACAGGGACCTAATAGTGTTCGAGAAAAACGAACGTGGAGCTCCCTTACGACGTACCCAATGAGCAATAGACACTAAATAAGGACAACCGCATGAACAGGCGGAAGACGAACGCCAGGCCCCATGGCGTTCTCGAAACAGTTTACAGAAATACCGCGGTAAAGCGATAGTCTTAGAAATTTGAAGGATCTTTGTCACGGCACACTGGGAAAGACACCATAGACCCACAACAGGAACACGCTGCCTTACTGACGTCATATGAGCCCGGTCTTTCTATTCCATCGTTGTGGCTTCATGGTCCGCAGAAGGGATATCGCTCATAGCACCGGCCAGAGTTAACTTGAGTTATCGGATTGGATTGATGGATAAATCTTTACTATCATGGTACATTGACAAAGGTCTGAGATCTGTCGACAAGTCTTACAAGTGTTTGTATAGAAAAGATACTTCTACGGTTCGCACCTGGTTCACAAAACGTCACCCACACTTGAGATGCCACTATTGTCCTTCAATGTTTTTTGAGTGGCCCATCAATGCTGTTTGTTAAAGTAAGAGATTTCTTTATATGTTTTCGTTCTGAATATTGACAAAATAGCCACCGGAATTATTCTTTCAAAAGTGTTATGTATACAAACTTGCGCCAAAATTAAATGTCCGCGACCTAATATGGTTAGCTTTGGGTCAAAAGGACTAGCAAATTTGAAATGTGGCGTTGATTTCTATTGAAAATTACGCTGCTCAATATAGTATTACGCCAAATACGTCATAATTATCGCACATGGTACAAGTTGACCCCCTAAACTTGGAGTTCATGTTCATGAAGGACGTCTGAATTAATAGTAAATTGGGAACAGGTTCAAATACTACCCTAGGCGTAGCTCTTTGATTTTTAAATAAATAAATGAATAAATGAAATTAATGTCTGTAAAAATTGTTACAAATTCCATTCCCACATGAATTTACAAAGTAGTCTCCTTGTTTCCTTTCAGGTTTCGCGCACCACTTAGCCGGCATGCATGGCCACCTGCATGCGCCCGACTGGCGTTCGCTGGGTGCGAATCCGGCACTCGGCCGGCCTAGCTTTCCTCATGGTGCCTCTTTCTTTCACCACCAGCACGCCGCATTTCCTCCCCACGCACTGGCGAATACACTGGAACGTCTAGACCGCCCCGGACTACGAGCAATTAGTGGTAACAAAATCAAAACATTTCTACACCTTCCCCCAGACACTTAAATTTCCCTTTGTTTTCTTTTCCAGATAATCACCACCTAGCGCAACTTAGTCAATTATCAGCTTCATGCAATCCGCACAGCACGACCAGCCCCGAAGGATCACCCACAACGGGCACAATGAATACCGCACTGCATAATAGAAACTCCGCCTCCTCGCCACTGACAAGTGAAAACGACAACAACAACAATATCGATGCGGGCTTTGAAAGTGACAGTATATCTGTGACTGGATCGCCGCGAAAGAGTAGCTCAATACACGAGGACGACGACCGAAGAACTCCATCACCCCAAACGGGCGCCTTCACTGCACTCATCCAACGAAATCCATCGCTGAGAAAAAATGAGATCTTCTCGGGCTTCGCGTCACACTTTCAACAGCCGAATGTTTTCAATCCCGCCCTAGCGGCTCAACTCTTTCTGCAGAACCCCTTAATTCCACAGCCCAGCCAGTGGTTATACACTCAGCTGTATGGCAACTACCATGACATGCCGTGGTTCCGAAATGGCACCTCGACCAGCAGCACAAACAGCAACGCCACATCGAATGGCAGCCTGCAGGATGCAGTGGCTGGGGTTAACCTAGTCAAGCGGTGTGTCACACTGATCTCACACTCCAACGATGACAAGGACAGCGAGAACGCGAATCCCAATGCCTCACCGCCAGTTTCGTCGACAAGAAGATCACCATCACCCGACGATATTGTCGACGACAGGAGCAGTAGCAGTATAGGTCCTATGCGCTGTAGGACACCTAAGCACACAGACGTCTGGCGGCCGTACTAGTATCCGATGAATACTGGCAAATATTTCGACAAATATTTATAAAATTGTTGTGAACATTCATATCGATGCACGGAATCAGTGTTTTTTTATAACACACATATCGAATTTAAATAAAAAAAAAATGGACGCCCATCACCAGATGATTTTTTTTCTGTTTGTGTTCTAAAAATAAAAGTAGTAGATGAAGAAACAAAAAAAAAAATAATATCGCGATGTATATGTAAAGAGTTAGCATAGAGGGAGACAACTTAATATAATTAAGTAAAATAGATTTAAATATGATTTTAGAGCAAGAGCGGGAAGGCTCTTTTTAATTTTTCATTTGATTATAAAGTTTAAAACTATACGAAACTCTGTTTTTAACTTTACTCTTAGTTTTAGTACTAATGGGGTGTTTATTTTTTTTTTAATACGACTTATTCAAATTGTTTTCAACAAATGTGTTCATAAATATTCTTCTTATTATATATTAACTTTAAGTTTTCTTTATAAATTTTGGCTTACTTTTTTTTCAAAACACTTCTTTTACAATTGTCATTTGAAAATGATCGTATGCACTTCCTGCTCTTGAATAAAAGTTTTAACTAAAGATATTGTTACATAAACCGAAAATTAGACACTCTGTAAAATAACAATGTAAATATACAGTTTAAGATAATAATTAAAAAGTATTGTAAAATTTAACAAATTTTGTATTTTGTCTTAGGTGCCCATCAGACAATTTGTGTTCGTATTTGGAACTCCCAGTGAATGTTAGAATGGTTCAAGGTCTTCTGTTAATTTTCCAAATGATTGCCTAGAAGTTATTACGAAAGTTATATCCTAAATGTTAGCTTTTTAGACCAAAAAGGAAGGTGAGGAATGATGTTTCGTTAAGATGGAAGACAGACAATTTGGTATAGAACGATTGTCGCGTCTTTTTAAGGCACACTTGACCATGAGACTAAAGGCGAAGCACATTTTTCTTCACCTATTGGGTATGTTATAAACATAAACAAACTTTAAATCAGACAGAGGATGGAAACCGATGTACAGAACTAGTTCTTAAAAAGAACAGAAAACAAGGGCATGAGTTTGTCAATTGTTTTGAAGGTTTGCTAATTAGGCGAGTGATTTTAGTGCAAGACGTCAACCTGAGTGTAGATAAAACAAAATGTGTACAGGACAGGTTGGGATTGTTGCTAAATTGAAAAGTACAGTTTTAGGTAGAATCCGGAAACTTAGGCAGTCAGAAAAGCTAACTGCCTAGCCCCCAGACGTTTAAGCTGAAGTTAAGTGTAAACAGGGGCTTAAACCTTAAACGCAATGACATTAGATATATTTTATTTTATATGGGAAGCTTTATTAGTTTTAGAGGACCGACGAGAATTGAAAGGTTCCATTTTCTTGGCTTCCTCAGCCGACGAAGCTATTGCTATTTCTAATATAAGCCTCGAGACTGAAATTTTTGGCGAATTTTTAAAGGCGCCTGCAATTTTAGGAGTGGGTAGAATCCTAGTATGGTATAGCATTTCGCTTATTTACCTGGTGCAGTTTCAGTCTTTTTAAACTTCCAAGAAATTCCACAAATCAAATGTTGAAGCGCATGGACCCCGAGGATTAGCCCCAACAACATTTTAAAAAGACTGAACAAATTCCAGTTCAGACACAATTTTCAATTTTCTTATAACTTCTGAGTTGATCTAAACGATGAAGGGCAAATCGACCGAAAAGATCTGTACGTATTGACAAACAGTCAGAAAATATTAAGAGAACTGTCTGTACTTTCTTTTTACGTGTATAATGCTGGCGGCAGGGAAGATCTGGCTACATATATCACATAGGGAAATAATTGACATTCATAAGGTACATGTTTAAACCAGATTCGTCTCCTAGAAGATGCAGTCGACATATTGCAGAGTCAACTAAATTCTGTCAAGATGATATCACAAACTGTATAGACCCGTAAAAGCTTTCAAATCATGGTTATATATAAACATTCGTTTCAATGTTTTCGAAGGGCTGGGTAGCTCGCCATAATCTTGCCTGGCTTACCCCAGTATGGCTTGCACTTATTGTGTTCTTAGCTCTTTGAAACGGAAAAGTGATTGCCCATTCTATAGATTTACAAAAGAGTTCAGGGCTTTTTGAACTACCTCCGATCACTTAGTAAACCTTTTCGGGAACTTATACATCCTCATGTCCATGGAACCGCACCCCAATTTCGTATGTACCTACTGTTCTTAAAACTTGCTAAATGTAGTGAGAATAAAACACAGCAATACTAATTTGAGGCAACTTGAAAGAATGCTAGAAAGCGTGTCTGGAGAGACTTTTATCGATTCATAGTGCATTCCAAAAATGCAGTCTGATGTAACCGCGCAGATAATTTCAAGTTCTGCAATTTCAGAGAACAGAGCTCAGACTGAGTTGGCACGTATTGCCGCTTAATTGATGTAGATTTGCTGCGGTATTAAGCTACGATTACACGTGGCAAATTTTGACATGCTGACGTCACGAAAATTTGGTGGCCACTCATGTGTCTTTCGTGAGAGTGCGTGACAAATTTAGGATAAATGATTACGACGGCAATTTGACACGAAAAGTGGCGTGTAATCATAGCTTGAGTCCTGTATTCCTGCTTCAACATGGCAGTTCCTTATGACTCCCGAAAGACCATTGACTGCAATTATTTGCACCCTTTTAAGTTTTATGGCGGCATACATTTAGACGGCTTACCTTAAAAAAAATTACTAGAGGCGATTTAAGAAGTATACAATTCATGCGGCAGCAGCCCCATAAAGCTTTAATTACTTTTGTAATTTTGTTATTTATATTGAGAGTTCTAATTCGATTCAGCAAATATTTAGAAAGTAGGTACCTATAGTCTTTGCAAGGTCTAAGACAAATATTTTTAGGGATTGAAATGATAAAAGCAATAGGGCTCAATTTTAATTTCAATTTGGAAGATAACAAACATCTTTAAAGGTCTGCAGTGTTTAGTGCTAATTCAAGGTTGATAAATAGGTTTTCCACTATTCCCCATTCGATGACTACCTTAAGAGTATCTTGCCTACTTCCCCATCTGTCATCTTACAAGTTGCTCAGCTTCTAAAATACGTCTTCAAGGAATAAATACTAAGGACGGGTCGAAAGTACACCTTCTTCTAGAGGTGATACTTGTTTTGAAATCATTCTTACGAAGTTACGATTTTCATTTGAAACATTATAATAATCTGTTCTCGCCAAATACAACTTATGATCGAACCAACCAAGGTTAGATAACTTATATTCTTCCCAATGCAACAGCCACTTCATTACTACTTCACGATATCAGTGCAGGAAGTTTGTATTCCTCTAGGTCTACACTAATTTATTGAAGAAAGATTTTTTTTATATTGCACGACGAAATTCCGACACAGAAAACAGCACCTCAAAGATCAAAATGAAATAACTTTCTAAAAATAGGCCGGTTTTCATAGGTAAATTGAGCTTGTGGAAATAAAGGCCAAAACAATTAAAAAAAAAAAAACCAAAAAAATAAATGAAACCCCCAAAGTATATTTTTATTTGTAACATATTCTAAGCAAACATGCCCCAAAAACTTATAAGAACAGCTTCAATGTATCTTCTTCAACCTGACTGCAATAGGAACATTGGAAATGTCCCAAACCGATAGCAATAGCTTCAGCTAACAGTTTCAGGTTGCATTCAGTGCATTTCAATTGCTTGCCAGGTATAGTAGTACTATATTTGCCGGAAGATCAGTGCAAACTATACGCAAACGTGCGAATCTTGAAGTATGGGAACTTCTTCACTTTGTTCTTGCTGCAAAATTTCCTCTTCGGAGGATACTTCATCTTCGAATACGTCCTCTTTTGGAATCATATCCACACAAATCCCGTTGCTTTCGTAGACCATCCGCGAAATAAATGATGTTACTGTCAGTTTTCGCTGCTCTCAGCCCTTCTTCAATTTTTGAGCTTTTTTGAACATAATATTTTAATATGATTAAAAAATAATTAAAAATTGCCGCGAATTTTTTTAGAACAGCTTTTTAATTGTTATCTATAACAATTAAGGAGCAAAAATGATTCTTCACTTACAGATTAAGATAATAACAAATAAAAAGGTTCTTTTTTTAATTTGATTAAATGATAGTCAAAAATTCGCTCGAATATTATAGTAAGAAACTCTTCAACTTTGCTAATTTGGCTGGAAGTACCCCCAGTCTCTGAAGGAAGATCATTTTCGGCCTTTTGAAACAGCTGATGAAAGAGTCCGAGTAACTAGAGTGGTGCATGTTTCCTGATCGCAGTATAGTAAAAAAAATGTCGACTAAATTCTTACATGATTTCTTTAAAAAAAATTACTTTAAACCGGAATGAAGTAAACGCTACGCAAGATCTTAACACATTATGAGCAGCAACAGACAATATTCAACCCGTTCTTTGTTGACTTGAAGGTAGTTCCGGCATTCTAAACCGCGACGATTTACTACTGCACTTTGAGCAAATTATTCATGAGCAAGAAAACGTTTCAACGTGTGCGTCTTACAGACGCCAGCTTTCGACACCATTGACAGCAACTAATTTACTAATCTGTGATATCTAGAGTATTTACAAGGCGGTTTGGGGGATAATAGGGATTCTCCCGGGCTTTTACCCGGAAATTCGAAACAAGAAATGTAATTTTTACCTAGTTTTTTATATTTGTAAAAAGGAATTTATTGTCATACATTTTATTTTTTCCCATTAATCGAATCTCGAATCTATAGTCAACAATTGTTACGAATTCAAATTATTCAATGATAATATTTTTATGTACTTTTGGCAAAACCACATATGACGCAAATAGTAATATGATAAATTGGCCGCAGCAATACTGCCTTTCAAATTTGCGCAATTATTTCCACCGACCACCAATTGAGCAGTCGATGTCGAGAGTTGAGTTGTACGAGGAAAAGACTTTGCCTCCAGATCGAGCTTTATTCATTCCTGTAGCGGCGCTATTTATATGCTCGACGCTTTGCACTCAAAAAGCGATGACATAAATTTATCTTTCTACTATGTATTCAACACCGCGGTCATTTCATATTTAATAAGAGTAAATGCCCATGTACCTCACAGCAAAATAACAGGCCCAAGGGTCCATAGCGAATGGTGTTTCGGATAAGAAGCTGAAGGAGCAAAATATTAGAGATGACAGAATGACGATCTGAAAGTCGTGAGGAGATATATAAATGTCTTCCTAGAAAATCTGAAGGATATAAAACGGGCTGTAAACTGCAACTTTTTTTTCGACGCATTTATTACTTGCAAGAAATTCAAAGAAAGCTTAAATTCTATCTTTCTATCAGTATATAAACAAGTAAAAGCGCTATCATCAGCCTGGCCGATATTTTGATATACCCAGCACTGTATACAAGTCATGCAAAATGTTGTTTTGTATGGGAGGTACCAGAACTACTTGACCGACATATCCCATTTTTAACACAATCAAAAAAATCCTTTCCCTAAACTTCATTCACCTATATCAATTTGGGCGCTATCGTGCTTTCCACAGACAGACAGACAGACGGACAACGCTAAATCAATTCAGAATGTGATCCTGATTCAGAATATATATACTTAATGAGGTCTCCGGTGGCTCCTTCTTTATGTTACAAATGTAATGACAAAGTGAATATACCTTATTGTGGAGGGTATAAAAACCTTCTCACGCGCTTCTTTGAGAAAATATGTTTAAACTTTATCTGAAAATGCTTCAAGTATAACATCAGTAGCAAGAAGTTTGCTTGACAGTTTGCCTTGCAAAACATGACGCTTACCTCAAACACTTAGGTACAACCACCCCAAGGGATTCGAAAAAAAAGCTTAAATTTTTGTTAAAGTGCGCACTTAAAATAAAGACACAGGGCCAACCTGTCATTAATTTAAACAGCGCCCCCTTCCTCGCTCACTTAAACCCCATTCTTTGTTCAAGTTATTACACACATTTGAACCACATTCAACTTAACGATCCATAAAGTCCCTTCCACAACTATGAAGTTGCATACCCATCAAATAAATATTCTTTATAATTACTCGTGCTAAGTGTATGGTCTGTCAGATAGAGAATATCTACCACTGTCATAAGTTCCACACTTGAAAATCAATAGTCGACCACACGTCTCTGTTGCCCTTAAGACGAGAAATCCCTTACAGTTTCTTCGGAATATCTTCAGCTCCAGGAATACACATTGGTTTAGACAGAAACAGAGCAGAGCAGAGGAGAAGTTATTAAATCAGTGGTGCTTAAATTTGGAAATTCGTAAAGGAACAAAGCAGAAAAGCCAGCGTACGGTCCGGAGATGGAGTATAACATTTTAGTCTATTCGCCTAATGATGGCTCTCCATAATGTGTCACCAGGGTAACAAAGGACAATCGATTTCTCTTCAAGTTTACACTCTGTAGTCTCGGCATTCGTTAATATATTTTATAAGTATCTATACAAGCACAGAGAGAGATAGAGAGAGAGATAGAGCATGTAGTCGTCTTATAAACCCAAACGAGGATGGCTGCCAACGACAACGACCGAAATCTTCATCTGCCACCCCCCAGCCGACCATATCGTGTCGTCATCCTGTGCCACAGCTACTAAGAGTCAATGCCGCCCGTCGCTGTCGGCGTCGCCACCACCCGGGCCACAACGTAAATAGTAAATTCTTATTATACGGTTGAGAAGAATCTCGGTTACCCGTAGAAACCTAACAAGGATGGTTGGACATCTTTACAATTAGACGTCGGTGTCAAAGGTGAAATTGGATCTTTTGTTATTGTCAGCCTGACGCGACGACTGCTCAGAGTAGAGATGATGATGACGACTACCTACCACCTACGCTCACCACTCTATACCCAAACGGACAAATTGGCAAAAAATACAAAAAAAAGGAGTCCTGTGACGATGACAAAAGAATTTCAGGTGACTGGTGACTGGTGACTGTTTTACGAATGGCAAGGGATATTAACGCTTCGATAGACGCACATAGATGGCGGACATTTGAGATGAATTCGAAATAAATAAATTGCTGGTGGACGGCTCGAATTTGAATGGTTCAATGGAGCTCGGTGTTTCGCGGCAAGCGTTTCAACATGGATTGCATTTTTTGAACGTCCTATATCCCCTGAATGGCCAACAAATATTTGCGAGTAGGTTTGATAATTTTGTATACATTATATTAGGCACAATAAAGCTGTAGCTATTGACGGTTTTCTCTCTGTTGGTTGGCTAGAAAAAAGTTGGACAGATTTTGAAGAATCTTTTTTTTGGAAAAGGTTTCTTTAAACAAATAGATGCCTTTAGGTTATGCTGTTCTTTGCCACGCCTCATTTTTAGGGACACTTTTGTCCAAAATGCATTTTAACTGACTTTGTTGGCTTAAACATGTCATTAGTGAAAAATTTCGTAGCCAAAGAATAAAGGTACCAACTGAGGGAGCGAAAGCTGAAATTATAGTTCCTATAGAGCTAGTGGATTAAAAATAAACAACTTGTCTAAGAAATGTCGGTTAAAACTAATTTGCCTATTTAGCGGGACTTAATTAAAAAATC
The DNA here is from genome assembly GCA_916610125.1 of Cheilosia vulpina. Lineage (NCBI taxonomy): Eukaryota > Metazoa > Arthropoda > Insecta > Diptera > Syrphidae > Cheilosia > Cheilosia vulpina. Next base: position 58,213,319 of record OU744277.1, read on the forward strand.
GACTTGCACAAATGTAAACAAAAATCGGTTTTTCCAGCAGCTAAAAGGTCCCTTTTAGTGGCTGTTAACAATAGTTTATGTTAGAAGCATGTGCAACAAAAAAAAAATATATTTCAAAGTTCAAGTTGTGTACAAATTCACAATTTTTTTTTTTAAAGACTTCCGCGTGATTTTAATTCAAAGTTTTATTTTATTTTAATAAATATAATCTTATTGAATAGTTAGGTGAGTCAAAGAGTCGTTTATGGATATTGCTTTAAAAAAAATAAGGAGGATATGAAACAAAAATTTAAGATAAATTTATACGTTATATGCATTCATTAGAGCATAAATACCGTTATTCAGTGTTATTCAAGCTGAATACCCTATATATTTGTTGTAAAGCCAGTAACAAAAATATTGTTTTGACTTTTTGCGCACAGGTGCGACACCCATACTAATTTTCTCATTTTCTATTATGGTTACCGAAAAAAAAAACAAATTTATAATGTTTGGGCGTCTAAAATCGAAATTAACCGCTGTGGCGCCGGTTTTTACTTTGTTATGGGCTCCATACGTTTTCAGAAGACGCAATTAAGTCAATAAAGACAACCTTTAGAAGTTTATGTTTGAGGTATAATAAAAAAATAACCAAAAGTGGTTGCCATCGAAATAGCTTCGAAATCATTAATTGTTCGTGGTTGACTAAAACGCGAACACTAACATAAACAGTTTTAGGTGAAATTCCTTCTGCATCTGGTGTGAACAAGGTAGGAAGACCAAGAAAAGCTTTGATGAAGGCTGTGAAAAAAACAGCACGAAGAGAACAGTAAAAACTTTTTAGATTCGTTTAGCGCTAAAGAAATTGCAATTGTGAATGAACTTAACATTAGAAAAGCAGTAATACTGTTATCGAAATTAAGCAATTGGCAATATGATCTCCCAAAAGAGGCTTGATTTTTTATTTTAATCAATTTTTTTTTGTTTAATTTTGTATCGTTAATAAGTTTTAGCTGCAAGGAAACTACTGCAAACTAATACTTTTAGCTGTTTGTTATTGTCTGCCGATGAAGCGTTTGCATGAAAAAATACGCCAAAAAATAAATAAAACTGTTCACAATTTACAGCCCTCTTATCACAAAATTAAGAAGGCTAAAACAAAGTGCTATCCCGATAGCAAAACTGTGAACGAATCCACTGCTGAATGTGGCTTACAAAGCTTAGTAAATCACAGCATTAAGTGTATAATGTTTAGCTCAAAAAGATGTGTTAAGTTTTATTGATGATTTCTATAAACGGGTTTAAAAGAAATATCACTGATAATAAAATGGGGTTGTTATGGTGCTCAACAAATGCCATACAAACAAAAATTTTCATCAGCTGATCATTTAGATGAAAATCTTTTCAGTATCTCTGGATACATCTGGATGGGTACCACATCCAGATATATTTCTTAAAAAAATGTACTAAAAAAGTAAGCTTAATCAACGACTTATTTCATGGCAGACCATTTATGTTTTTCCAATCGGCCAACTTTCGGAAGAAGCTCAAAAAGCCAGGAATAAGGAAATAGAAAATTTAGGAAACTCTTTACCACAAAGAATATTTTCAGACCAATTTTTGGCAAGCATAAGATGCATTAAAAATCAAAGTTCAATTGAACATGAAGTCCTGCAACTGTTTGACATACAAAATGATTAAAAAAACTGCAGATTATCGGCTTGTTTAAGTTATTTTTTGTCAAAACATGTATATTTGTGTTAATAAAATTGATTGCAATCCTTTCTGTGAAAATTTTTCATAAAAATAACTAAAAAAATTGGAAAAAAAAACATTTATTTCTAATTAAATCCCGGTCGTAAATAACAAACTAAGGACCGATCTGTTCACATCTGGTTAAAACCATGGTTAGGTTTTACAAACTTCAACTTCAACTTATTCAATTCAATTTTCTCGTTCTTTCAATATTTGCTCAAATGAGTGCTCTTTAGTTCAATTTATGAGAGCTGTCATCGGATTAGAATGTTGAAAATAATCTTACTTCATCCTTCGCAACCATTATTGTGTTGGGGATCGTTACTCGTACCTTCAATAGACTGGCGTGTACCGCATTCTATACGTCTGTCAGTTTGAAACGTCTACGAAACTGACGAGACAGATTTTATTGGTTCAGTTTCATCTTGAGTTATATATACGTTTATTGTACTGTTTGTATTTTTCCCCACAATATTGTACAAAGAGTTGTTGTGTATAGCGGAAACGTCAAAATTATTACCTATCCTTAAAAAAATATGAACAAACGAAATTCCAGAAAATCGGCTGCCTATCGATTTCTCTGTTTAACTAACCAAACTAACGATTCTCTGGTTAGTGTTTTGCTGAACAAACATATTCGATGATTACCAACTGGAATAACCGATGCTTAAAGTTAACCAAGATTGAACAAACCGGCCCTTAGCTTTGTGGAATTTAACCAACAGGTTGATGTTAATCTGGAAACTTGTTTGATAACAACTGATAAAGTGTGTTTGTTGTTAACAGAATGCATTTACCCATTTAATCTTGGTAGTTCTTTACAACAAATACTCGTCTTTTCTTCAAACAGAGACCTTGTTAATTTTAATCCATTTTAAGTAACCGATCAAAAATCGCACTCGGTTAGAGCCAATTATTGAGCGTTTGTATCGTCTTCGATAAAATACTGCCGCTTAGAGAGTCTTCCCGGAGTATTATTTCCTACAATGAGTGATTTACTTTGGAGAAGTCCAAGTCACACAGTGAATAACTTTTTGCAGTGAAAACTGAAGACCTACATTTACTACTAGGGAAATTGTCGGGTCCGTCTATGTTTGAAACTAATGGACTGATTTCGATGAAAATTCAACAGTTTAGGGAGCACATTGAATTAAATCCGATAGGTGGCGCTTTTTTTGTTTTTTGTTTTGGGTATTCAAAACAAAATTCGAAGTTATTAAGCACATTTAATGGGGCGAAGTGTGTAGGGTAATAAAGAGGGCGCTCTTCAAAAGGATCCAATTGCAGAAGGTTGGCATAGAACACTCATGGCCCCGGCTGCACTCAGCAAATACGTCTCGATTGGCATGTAAAACTGCAAACACATTTAGGCATCGGTTCCGTATCCCGCACATGCATATCCATCACAGTAGGCGATTACATTTGAATATCTCAATCGCAGACATCTTCCCGAACCCATAAATTCCAAGCAGTCATCCAACGATTGATTGCATCCCCAATTGTATCAAATACATATCACTTAATCAAATAAGCACGCACATGCACAGCCAGCTACTGCGGGGAGAGCTATTAATTATTTTCCATGCATATATCCTTTCGGCAGAGACTGCACCTGTCTTCGCCTCGAGGCGATGCTGCTGCGCCCACACTCATATGATTTGGTTGGAGGGGGGCGGAAACACATTTCTATATGTCAACAAGATGTTCTCCCTCAAATCACACATAAGTATCGTTATCATTGCCGGGGGATGGAACTAGTCCCGCTGGAGCTACACATTGTGAATAGGTGTCGCAATTAGTCACAAATTTGACAAGATCAAAGCATTCTCGGAAGCGTTCAATTAACATAAATTGCCACAGCACAGCACAGTGATTTAGCGTGCAGCAGTTGGAGTGCGGGCGGAAATACCAATTCATCCTTAGGCGGCAGCAAATAAGGGCGTCCTAATTACATCATTTATTGCTTGATTGCTTTTCGAGTGGCACCGCGCCGCCGCCCCTCCTTCGGCAATTAATGCATTGAAATTTAATAAGTCATCAACACATTCACTGTCAGCACTGTCATGTAATGGGGGACCGGAATATTTATTCCGTTGACATATCGTCTTTCAAATGGATCAGCTTCTTCAGCAGAACACCCGCATATAGGCATATGGACCGAAAAAAGACCAACCAACGTCCCATGTGCGGGCGAGCTCTTGCGAAATTCACCCTCAATCGGCGCAAACTGAACAAGGTCCTTAAATTCGACAGACCATAATGCACGTTGTCCTTTCCTGTCATTGATTATAATGGGCCGGCGATAAACATGACCATTACACCGATGGCACTGCTCTGTCGTTTTTATGGGCCAATTTTTGTCATCGTGTGTGGGTGGAGGCTATGAAGATGAACTCGATTTCGAGTCCTTAAGTACGGTTCGGCAAAATCGAATTGAATTGATTGTCATCCCTTGAAGGACAGAAGAACAAATGCAATAAAACCAAAGGACCCACTGGCGATAACGATATACATGCTCGTGTGTTCACATTTTGTTCGCAATGATACCCAAGGGAAGGAGTATGTGTATGTGGGGTTTGATTGCGTGCAAGACGCTGGTGCGGTAAATTGAATTTTCACTTTTTCGTGTGAAGGATTTGTCATTGCTATTAGTTTTGGTCGAAAAACTTATATTAGCTTTAGACTTTGGAGGAATGTTGTAGCGTCACTATGAGACGTACCAGAGGTTCCTATTATGAACCATCAGATTGTCGGATCGATAAAGAGGGCTTATACATTCACCCCGGAAAATGTAGGTTGTGCCATTGGCCATCAGACAGCGCATTTGGAAAGTATACCTGAAAGAGGAACTAGGTATATCCAGACCCAAAGAGCTAAAAGTCAACATCTCTCATAATGGCGATTCCAATGCATGTGGGTCACAATAGCAGGCTAGGAATGGATCAGCAGCCGCATACCGAGTACAGCGATTGATACCTAAAATAAGTCTTCCAACATATTAGGAGAAGCCAAAAATGTAGTGTAGGCAACGCACACCTAAGCTCTACAGACCCCTACTAAACGCGGCCGTCATTTGGCTCAGATGTTCTCCCCTTCCATCATTGACCATTTCCCGACACCGCTTGACACAGCTAAATCAAAAGAACACTTTTACAATTTAGCTCTGCAACAAAAACGCCGAAGGTACTGAAGTAAACCGAACTTTTGACACCCATCAGGAACCGAAGTACCCGCAGATTTAAAAGCTTGACCCATCCAAACTTCAAACGAGCTATCGCAGAGGTTGTTCTTCTACGGTACTGATGGTGGAACGGGACCGGTACAAAACCACAATCCCAGGGCTCCGCACATGGACCGGTATTAGAAAACACCCGGACCTTCTTTGTACTAAATGGTTTTCCAATATTAAGCAGCCTTCAAATAGATTAACGACTTTTAGCATACGAGTAACCAAGGGAATGCTGAAGCTGAACCCTTGCCGTTTCTAATGATGTGGAGGATGAAATATGATATTCTTCGGGTGACCGCAATTTAACTTTGAAGTTGGAGTACCTAACCCAGTAAAAAGATACGAAACTTAAGACATTTTTGCGCCAAAATGTGTCCTCTATCAAATTCATCACTTGACAAGTCTACACTCCAATGGGGCTACCATCTCTCCGACGGATATTGGTGCCGTCTACTACCACCATCAATATTATATAAACCATCGCCTTTTAGTTTGCCACAGCCAATACTATCCATCACACTGGTCAACACCTTAATCTGACGTCTTGGCATTTCATCTTGACGAGGAGTTTGGTTATTACGTCTAAGTCTTCGTCTTGCACAAAAATTTCTGTCACAGATTGACACATCAAATTTCCACACTGGAATCGAGGGGTCAACCTTTTTGGCGTACCATCGGATATTACTTAGTCTTGGCCGTCATGTGGCCAACACTTGGCCGACCAAAGTCAATGTATACCCAAAAACCGAACCACTATACCGTCTTATACGCAAACGCTTTGGGGGCGGCTCACAATATTAATGATGTCTTTCATTGGAACGTGCCAGAGTAACTTGATTAAATTTCCCTTCTCGAAGACTTTTGGCCAGGATGTGCTGAGGATTTCCAAAAACGACACAGCACAGCACATAACATGACGAAGGAAATGAACCGAAATACTGAAGACTGATGAATAATTTGTTCATCTTCAGCGGACAGTATATGTATAGCTGTGCGAAACCCAAGCTCGGGGGTGTCCTCTTGGTCCTCACAAGGATGCACAACATAACAACCCCCATCATTGTGAATAAATGATTGATTTGACTTCAGTCTCAGTACGAGGATGGGCCGAAGTCAGAGAGCGATGGCTGACATCTAGCGCTATGTACATCAACTAGTACTCTTTGGGCAGACGATGTGGTATCATGGTTCGATGGGGAACACATGCCTCACCCCAGTACCCCGGAGGATGGGTGTGTGTGATGAAACGGGAAACCAAACGCCCGACCGACCGTGGTATGTTTCGGATCGGTATTGGTGTTAAATCAATTACTTTTAATTTAAAGGGACTGATTTGATTAATGGTCCAATGAATTGTATTCTTCGTTCATTATTGTGCGTCTGTTCGGCCCCCGGATTATTCCTTCGATGGCATATGCTGCTGGCCAATTTTAAAGCAAGCACGAGGGTGACGATATTGTTTTTTTTTTGTGTATTGAAAAATATAAGAATATGTGCGAGGAGAGAGGTGGGCTGGGGATGGACAGTAACAAGGAGACCTTACAGCGAAAAATAGCATAAGGAAGAATTCGACAGAATCGGGATAATCGATATATGAATCATTTTCATCATGACCCAGAACGTTTTTTTCTACTTAAGTTAGGCTGTAGTTCGAATGGAAGCCGTACCCCAATCGGGTACGGTCATCCGTACTGCTTCTGAAATTGGGCTGCCCAAGCGGGAGTGTTTTCTGACGCGTTTATAACATGATAGATGTTTTTTTGACGCGTTTTTTAAAACCATTTTTGGGCAATGCATTTTTGAAACGATTTTTAAATCCGTTTCTGAACATATTTTGACTTATTTTTCGATGTGCCTTTTGAATGGGCCCTCGGAAAGGGTTTTCTGCGTTTTTAGTACGCTTCTCATGCTTTTTGAATACATTTTTGAAGCGTTTTTTAAATCCGTTTCTGAACATATTTTGACTTATTTTTCGATGTTCTTTTGAATGGGCTTTCGGAAGGGGGTTTAACTACGTTTTTGGTACACTTCTCATGCTTTTTTGATGAATTTGTGACGAATTTTTTAAAGCCGTTTCTGGACAAATTTTTGAAACGTTTTTCGATGTTCGTTTGTGCGGAATTTCGGAAGGGGGTTTTAGAGTTTTTTTTTGGTGCGTTTCTTATGCTTTTTTGGTGGGCTTCTTTCGATATGTAAATGCATTTTTGACGGGTTTTTTTAAGTTATACCTAAGCATGTTTTGAATCGTTTTCAGATGTGTTTTTGCACACATTTTTCAAGGGTTTTTTTAGCGGGTCTTAAGTGCGCTTCTTTTGCTTTTTGGACACGTTTTTTTTTATCGCGTGCTTATACTCGTTTTTAGACTCAATTTGTAACGCCTGTTTCCAGAAGCTGGCTTATGGTTTTACGCGGTTTTAAGGAATTTTTGAATTAAATTTCGACTCGTGTTCTGATGCGTTTTTTTTTGGCACTTTTCCAACTCTTTTTTGACGCGTTTTCTACTCGTTCTTAGACTCGATTTCTGTAAGGTTTTTGATGCGTTTTTGAAGCCTGTTTGGACACGTTTTGAGATGAGTATTTCATGGCATTTTTCGACGGGATTTTACGCATTTTTTCATTGCGGCTTGGACGCGGGTTTGACGACATTTTTTACCAGTTTTTGATGTTCTTTATGTCGTGTTTTTTGATACATTTGACAAAGGTTTTGATACAATTTTGACGTGGTTTTATCAAGTTTTTCGACGTGTTTTTTGCCGCCTGTTGTTTACCCTTTTTTGGACACGTTTGGTACCAAAAATTAAATTTGAATCTAATTAATAAAGGAAATAGGTACTAGGTTATGTTCCAGGACAGCGACAGTATTATTGTTATTACAAAACATAAAAGTCGTATATTTGCTTGTTGTTTGTTTTTATAAGTTTCATTTAGCAATTTGATCATTAATGTCCGAGAGCAAAGAAATCGTCGGCTTTTGAAGCAGACTCTGTATACAGCAATGTTTCCTCATCCCGCCAATGGAGAGAATTGGCTTATTCAGCGTCCCTTAGTCTGGCCCAAGTGCGACCAGCAGGAAATTAAAAAAAAAAGAACTATCATTTGCCGGCTATATCCCATATCTTTTCCATTTGGCATCATACATGTGCCATTATTCACCACTTTTTTCCCGCCTTTCCCCAGCCACCCACTACTTGATTAATTAGAGAGATACCCCGACTCCCTGGTGACGCCATCCTTACACACTAGAATACTGAAAACTAATTTCCAATCAGACAAAACGGAAAATTTCAAAGAAAGCTAAACTAACCCCAAGTATATCTGTCCGGCCATAAATCAACCCATTCACAGCTATCTCTGCCCTCCTGCCTTCTCCCTCGACCCAAAAATACAGAAAATCGGTTACAAAATTGAATTTTCCCTTTCGTCGCGTTGCCTGCAGCTCCGCACTACTCTTGGCCACAGCATTTTGATATATGAAGTGTTAATCCACGACCTAACCCCGCACCCCACAAGCAATAAATCATCCATCCCCAGGACCTTGTGTAGCATGTAGCGCCCGATATTGTGCCTGCAAAAAAATAGGAAAAACCAAACACAACCCAAAAACTAACCTCCGCAAAATATTCTTCCACAACAATTTGCCCTTCGTCGCTGCTTGAAGACTCTGGTCCGCTCCGGCGAAAACAAATGAACTCGCATAAATCTAGGACGTGTCTTACATATCGGTATGGTTGTCAGAAATTTTCTGTAACTCGTTTCCTTCTTCGACGGCGCAACGTTCCGCTGCTGTCCTACTTCATAATCCCATCATTTGCACTTGTTGTGCTTGATTTTTTTAAACCAAACTTACAAGCAACTCCGCAAGAAGATTAATGACTGTCTCGGGCCACATACTGCCAGCGAAAGAAACTGTTCTTTTTGTTTTTTATTTTCTACTATAAGCCCACAAGAAAAGGGCTGCATATCTATAGACGTTCGTCAATTGGTTGCCGTTTTGCCATCGAAGATGAATCAATTGGAACATCAGGTGGTCAGGTTACTTGGAACAAACTGCCGCAGTAATCTCACAGGATCTTAACAAATCGGTTCCCGGTGAGGCGGACGTCTCCAGGGTCAGGGTGAATTTTTTTTTCTTTCATCCTTCAGTTCCTTAATAAGTGATTATATGCCGGAGGGGAGACTTATTTGTTCCCTTATGAAAGTGAATTATTGATTCCTTGCAAATGGTAGGTAGGGCGAAGGTGGGGAAACAAAAAATAAAAAAAAAGTACAATATGGTGCGGAACTGATACGAATAGAGTTCCGGGGATTATTTACAACTCGGCTGAGGTTGATTGGTACCGAGGGGGGAAAAGTTAACCTGATTTTGGCCTTCGGTGTCGGAAGTTTATTAAGCCCACTGGGAGTTGTCTGAATTCCATGTAATTTGGTGCCCTCTGTTAGGATAGGTGTGTAAGGGAACAGGATCTATATGGGTCATTGATTGGGTTCCGTTAATGATGTCTATTTAATATAGAGTGGCACGTACGGGTATATGGGGGCATTTTTTTGTAAGGCATATTTATAAATCGTTGACAAGGAATGATTAAATTGGACAGCTTCAGTCACCAAATCACTTCATCAGGAAATGAACTTGTAAGACCCTGAACCGAAAATCAGTGGGGAGGAGTGGAATCGAATAAGAGAAGAAATATAAGCTGGAGTAAAGGCATTTTTAAAATTTTACGACGTTGAACGGCAAGATGCCCCACTAGTGAATACGAATGCATCCAATTATGTTAGCCCTCCTCTCCTGCGTGATCCATCTGTATGGTCTGCATCAGATTCAAAGACTCTGCGATTACATTTAAAAGGTCAAGTAAGCGTAAGAAATTCTTACAACCTTTTCAAAAAAGCTCGTACAATAAACGATGGACAACCCCTTCGAACAGAGGACGAACCAACTTACCCTATACCCCAAAACCTCCAACCAATTCGTTTGTCCACTGATGACCTATCTTTGACATCACGTTTTGACATTCTTAATGTGTTAAGTTGGATTTTGGTCTATCAATCCATCACGGACATGCCGTCATACATAACGCTAAACACACCGACCATTAATCACTAGGTGAAGCGACGTAGATATCCGTTAAAATCCATGCCATGGACAGGATTCCACTAAACATCCAACAAGCACATGAAACATTCTCTTTTTGGAATTTTTTCTATCGAATCTAAAATGCCATGTTAACACACTCACCCGGTGTTCGGGTCAGCGATAAATAATTCTCACAATATGGCCCTTGACCTGGCCGTGCAGAGATGAAAAAAAAAAGAAATAATAGACGCGCGTACAGAAAATAGAAATCCAACAACATCGCACCCTCACATCATGTATACCACCAACATTCCTGGGGTTGCTATGCATGGAGCCTGGTTGCTGGTTGGGGGCACACTTCAATTAAATTCCCGAACATGAAACCTTCCCTCGGAGCGACACAGCCGAACATTATCAGGAAAACACAATAAAAATTCAAAGAACCGCCGCAATGGCACCAAACCTAAACAGCGGACATATTATATCCCCAGTGACCGTTATATCCTTGCGTTCGCAAAATAGCAAAATACGCTCAGTGAGTATCCAATTTTCGGTTACAAAATTGCATTTTACGTACGTTCCCGACAGACGATGGTGTTTGTTCTGAATTTTCTGTTCGTTTTTTTTTTTCCATTCTGTTCTTCACTCTTCCGCGGTTAGTGACGAAGCTACGGATACGGGTCATGTGAGTGTTTCCGTCGTGCTTAATTTCAAAGTTAAAACGCAGCTGTAGAACACGGTCGCTTGTCCTTTTGTTGTCCTGTTGTAACATGGCACCTTTCCTGCTCGGCACGTTGCGGCGCGGCGTTGACTCACCGTGTCCCGCATGGACTGAGAGTGAAGTTAGTGCGGTGAAAAATCTCAACGCAAACACAAACCGCGGCCAAAAAACCATCGCCGTCGTCGACGCGCACAAAAGAGATCTGACTTTGTCGTCGGGGGATAGATGTCGGCGTCCGGGTCGTGGACCATCAAAAGTGCTCTCGGGAGGCGGTGCTGCCGCCTATATATACCTAGTAGCATTCAAATATTCGGCGGAAAATTTTCAATTTATGTCGTTTCGTATCGGAAAGGACTCGCCGTCCGGTGTGATGGCATAGAAGCCACTGTACATATTCAGCATGGGATCGTTTTTGGTGAGCATTCCGGTTACGCGCCGCCGAACATAACACGCAGCAAGCAGTTAATTACATCTCGCTTTCCGGCATTATCACCATACCATTAGGTAGGTGTAGAGGGTGGGGTTACGCATAGTCGAATCTGCAGCCGGCATCTAAGTACCATGTCCTCGCAGTCCATCTAAGGACGTTCTTTGGTATGCGAAAGTTGTTCGTTGCATGGTGTTGCTCAAACCGCTGACTGACATCGTGAGTTCATGACGCGAACAAAAAAAAAACGTCCATTCGTGTCCGTGTCCTGGCCACACTAATGGCACACGACCTGATCTCGTGCAGAATAACGCGGAATTGCGCCATTTTAATGAGGAAAACGCACAGACATCCTCTCCGCCGTTTGACGTTGCTGCTGCGTGTGCATTTTCCGAAAGTTCAGTGCTTTACTGCGGAATGGGAAAATCCAATTCATCAATGTCATTAAGCCGGGTGCGATGGGCGCGTCTGAGTTCCTTGGAATTCCTTTATATCGGCAATGACTGCACTAAATCGACTTTGTCACCTTATGGTAGAGGTTAATTGAAAAAGAAGCGAAACGAAGTGGTGAAGGGAAACGAACTCGCCTGTCATCCTGATGCTGGGCTTTTTAACGCGCACTCTTTGACAGTTTCATTCGAAGTCGAAGCGGAGAGACATGAAATTGAGACGTAAATCGATGTGGGACGATAATCATCGTCGCGTTGAGAATTCAATAAGGTCGAAGAAAGGAGTCGAACGTGCGAGTTTGTACAAGTTGCTGCGTCATTCGAAATCGGTAAGTGAGGCGGATGTATCTCTTGATCGTATAATAAAAAGTGGCGAGTCATTTTTTGCTATGCATAGAGAGCCAGCAAAGCAGTTTCGTTTTTAGAGTTGAGTGAGAAACTCCTAAAAAAACGAGTCAGAAACGCGTGAAAAACGGGTCAAAAGACATGTGAAAAAAACGACTTAAAAACGCGCTAAAAAACGCCGGAAGAAAGCCTGAAAAATCGCGTTGAAAAACGATTGCTTTTTTCAGTTCTGCTTTACAAAATTCTGCATTTCAAATTTAAATCAACACCTATGTTTTTTTCTATTATGGTGTTGTGTAAAAAGTGGAAAAAAAATGTAAAAACAATTTGAAATATATAAAAAATTAAATAAAATTAAATGATTAGCTAACAAAAACAAAATTTAAACTTAAAGTTAAAAGAAACAATAGAATTTTAATTAAATATTGTAAATTTAAAAAAAAAAACTATATTTTTTTTTGGAAAATGGGAAGTTAAAAATTAAAAAAAAAAACGAATTTGAAAAAATACAAATTAAAGAGGAAAAACGAAAGTCTGCTTTACAAAATTCTGCAAATTATAAAAAAGGGTGTGGGAAATTTTAAAAAGCGCGTGCTTTTGAATATTTTCCAAACGTTTTTTGAAAGCAGAATTTTGGAAAATAATTTTGACTCTAACCCGTTTTTCACGCGTTTTTGGATTGGTTTTCAATTTATATAGGTTTTTTTCATCCGTTTTTTTGGCGCTTATTTTTAGGCAGTTTTTCGCGCGTTTCTTTAAGCATTTTTCTGATACGTTCTCTTCTTCTTATACAGAATGTAAATCATGTTTCTCAACAACTTTCTCTTACAAAACGGCTTGAGAGAAAGTTAATGTAAAATTTTCGAACCGTATCGGTTTATTTTTCGAAACCAGACTCTTCTCCACGTCGAATCTTATACAAATACTAGCTGGCATAACTTAATATTGTCCGTAACAGTACAAACTCGCGAAAAATCGAATTACGAACATCGACCAAGCGGTTATCGAGCTTTATCGTTATCGAGTTTCACCCCGAAGCAATTGTATACAGAAGATAGATTGCAGGATAATCTTTGCTTTGCTTTTAAGACATGTTGTTCAGATGCAAATTGTGTACCAAGCTTTCTTAGATACCCCTTAACTCCAACTCCATTCCCTATAACGCTACTCTGATTGAAACATCTTCCAATCCGATTGTCACCACTATACAAAAAAAAGAGAGAGAATCTAAAGTCATCCGTGGCATCCTTTTAATTAAAATTAATTCACCCAAAAACGAACAATACGGCCAAGTACCATAAAACTTATCGAAGCAATATCATTAAGACGCTGCTAACAGAGACAAAACAACTTTAAACCTACCCCCCACCGTGCATGGCCGTGTCGTGAATCCCGTGAATCCCGTCGGCAGCAAAAATAAAAGTCTCGTCCTCATCCCTCTTCGGGTAGAGGATTTTGCGTGATTTGCTTAAGAAAAATGGACAAAGGGTATTTGGTCCTCTAAACAGTCTTAACGCTGTCCATTTATACTTCTCCGCACCGAGAAATAAACCCATAGAACGAGCCGCATCTCATGGAGACATCGCTCGTCCTTCTTCTCGGTCGCTTTTGTCTTAACCATTTAGATTTATTCCATGATAATCAGATGCTTTCAGTGAAATTACTTTACTTTCTGTGCGAGGGGGTTGAGAGACCGAAAGGGGTGCATGGGGCTAATGTGCATCTGTAAGTTTTTTGTTTTTTTTTTTGTTTCCACTGCCCGGGAGCTGGGGCTGATTTTTATATCTTTGTGCCTTGAAAAAGTACTTTGGTCAGGATGTGCGATTGCTACTCGAGCTTAAGCATAATGAATGAGAAGAAAATGTAAAATGGATAATGGAAAACTAAGGGAAAATGCCTGAGAAGAAATCAATTCAAATGCACTGCAGCTAAAGGGTGAGGTCCGCCATTGAATAAATACATAATTATGTCCTAGGCAAAGAAATTTCTTTCTTTTAGATATCCTATGATTGGTAATGGAAGAAAGTCCTCAGAAAAAAATTGTTTTGCCATCAATTGGGTGATATCGCTTGGAAGGATTTTTGAGTCTAAACTGAAGGGAATAGTTGGAGTTTTCACCACAAGAAACCTAAACCAAAAGGACACTTCAATAAGCTGGCTTCACACTAGTCCATCGTGCTAAATGAGGTTGTCCCTACCCTCAGCATGTAGGCTTGTCCATTTTTCAATCGACAGAGCATTGCCGCGTTAATCTATACCTTCAGAACTTTGTCGTTAGTCTAGTTCAATTAGTTCAAGCCTGAAACGTCTTTGCAGTCACTCATAAGTCGGTCAGAGTAATTTCTAAATGTGGATCTACCTGCACTATCACACTCTTCGAAGCTCAAATCTGATGAAGCTATCCACCATTTATTTGAAATAAGCTTCTACGGTCGCATCTTAGACTCGCCCTTTTAGAGCTAACGAAGTTTTTTTCCCAAATATAGTAGATCTAGCATTTTTGTATATGGACTTACACTGCAATTGTCATCTGCCTCCACCGAGGCATTTATAGAAAATATGTGAGGAGGCCCTGTAAGAAAGCCAGCTACCGTCTAACCTGAATGTTGAAATGTAGCACTAGACATTACTAACGTACATTGTCCTAGAAAAGCATGTTATCCAACGTGTTTTAGCCTATGTCCTTTCCTAGGTGCTGAACTTTGAAGCCTTTTTTTAGAATAGGAATTTCCAACCATGTTTCGATCCCATTTCGTGTAGGTATCTTTAAAATACAATCACAAACTGTCATCTTGTATCCATTTTCATCGAGAAGGATACTCTTATCAAGACGCGGAGACATTTTCCATTTCAAGCGAACAATGAACTTTTCTCAATACACAGTGTGATGCAAGCAAGTCCTATATATATCTTCGGGAATCCCATAAAAATGTTACACAAGTAACCCTTCTTCCACACGAAGGATAGCGATTTAATTCTTTCGTGCATTCGTGGAACGTTTTTGCTTCACCGCCAACACAAGATTTAATTAAAACCAAGGACTTGATTTATGGGTGAGTGTCTAGTCTCGTCGATGGGTATGTTGTTCCTGCTGCTTCTGCTACTATTCTTCCTTCCCGGTTGATGGCGGAAGAGTATACCTACCTACCCCTTTTTATTGATTCTATTGGAATCCGTTTTGCTGTTCGCTTCCATTTTCCTTGTGTTTTTTTTTTTTATAAAATGTTCCTCTGCTAACCTAGGAATTTTGATTGCTGGCAATTTTGTTGTACTTCTTTTGGAGAACGAAGGGTTTGTTTTTTGTCGGTCGGTATTAACGGTGTGGCGGTTTCAAATAACTAATAATCCTTTATTTCGGGGGTTGTAATCGTTTATAGAATACGTGTTAATGGTACTACGAAAGGAGGCGATACAATGAAGGGTGGATCTGACCTCTACGTCTTGGAATTTTACATCCGTTAAGCAGACGATTATTTTTTTTATTTGTGTCTTTATGGCCTACAAATTTGAATGGATGAAATTAGTTTTGTGTTTTTTTTAAGGACTTATTCTTATGACTATATATAAACACTTACCATATAGAGTTCGTGTACTAATTTAGTCGAATTTTTCGCACCGAAGGGCCAGATATCCGAAGACGGATTTGTATCTAAAAGTTGTTTAAGGAATTTACTTTATTTTATAAATCATGAGTAAATAAATATGAAAAGTAAGACCAAATTGACAGAGGGACTTAAGAAATTCCAGGGTTAGTTGCTTAAAAAAAAAAATAAAAGGCCGGGTGAACTCATGCGGACATAAATTTAACCCAATTCGAGGATATTAAAGTTTTGAAGATCATTTTTCAGACGTCGGCTAGATTTAAAAAAAAAGAAGCGAGTAATACAGGTTTGCCCAACAAACTTCTCGATTCACATTTCGTTTTCTTTGGGTTCGCCGACGAGTTCTTCCGAGAATCTCAGCTCGAATATATTTCGTATTAGATATACCGATAATGGGAATCAGTTGTCATTTGTCAAAAGTTACAAAATATAAACATACAGAGGAAGAAACCGCGAATGCATACGCGAAGATCATACAAACTTCCCAGGGAATGATGTGCAAATTTGTATGGGGGTTGCCTATCATATGTGCCTTTGGAATCGATGATGATTTTACTCGAAATTCATTGGTATTATTATTATATAAACGTAAAAACAAAACAAAAGTAAAAAATTGAGTAAACTTAAGATTAAAATACAAATATTGATGGTAAAGTCGCATAACTTAACATATAACATGAATTTTCGTTAGTTAGAAGGAAATGGGATATTCAAGGTTGAGGTAATTTGTGAAGCGCAGTTTTAAGGGCTGATTTGGTGTCGTTTATGTCAAATAAGTTGGGATACATATTTGCTTTGGAAAGCATTCTTGTAAAAGGCTCGTGCTGGCCATAGTCAGTACGGTGATGGGGAAGGCGGAAAAAGGGGATTGAACGCAAATGACGAGGATTAGTGAGATCTGATGCAGCAGATGTGGGCAATCTATGTTTCCGGATAGTAACTGATGAATACAAATTATATCAGCGGTGTTACGTCGAGTTTTAAGAGGTTGTAAATCGAGCAGCTTTAAGCGATTCTCGTAGGAAGGTAAATTGTGAGGGTCATCCCAATAAAGCCCACATTAGGCAAAACGAATGTATCTACGCTGGACAGCTTCGATTCTCCGAATGTGTACCTGATGGTAAGGTGAACACACCTGGCTGGCATGTGATAGATAGATAGATAATAAATTTATTTTCCTATGCTTTTATAGTACAATAACAATTTAAAAGTTTTACAATAAAAAGTAAATGACATTTTTTTATTTTTATATACAAGAGTAATAAAAATAGTGTTAAATGCCATTTTAATTGGCTGATACAACAAAATTTAAATTCTGGGTGGGGTGACGCAATAGGCGAGACTTTAACGAATTGTATGAGTTGGGAGCATATACAGAGGCAAGATATAAGATACAGCATAAACTTACAAAAATATAAAATAATTAAATAAATATATGAAAGAAATTAACAAGAAAAAATTAAACGAGAGCTTAAATTAAAATAAAATAACAAAACTAAAAGTTAAACCAGGATATCAGAAAATAATGGATTCTAAGCTGGCATAGTTAAAGCGAAAAAGCCAAATTTTTGATTGCTTTATAAATGTTCCAGGAACTGAATTTACTCTGATGGACTGCGGCAGTTTTTTAAACAAGCGATAAGAAAAAAAATAGAGAAATAATAACGAAATGCGGTGGTACGGAAAATGGGAACAGATAACATGCTTAAGGAATTGACACGTTAACCATAGTTAGAGATTATACGAAAAAATTGTGATGACCAGACATCATGAAAAACATTTTTAATACCTTGAAACAATATAAATGACGAACAGGGAGAATATTCAAATTACAGAACAAATGATACCTAGGATAACTGCGAGGTTTGCGACAAATTAATCTTAAGATATGTTTCTGCAAGATCAGCAGCGGGTGGATTTTATTGTGGTGCACACGTCTCCAACAAGCAATTCCATATTATAGTTTGGAATGGAAAATTCCATAATATACTACTTTTAGAAGCTTAGTTGAGCATATATTCGCAAGTAATAAAAATATCTAAGTGTGCAACGCAAATACTTTTTCAATGTAACTGTATGATAAGCAAAACTAATTCTAGAGTCAAGGCAGAGTCCCAAGTACTTAAAGTTATCAACTGCTTCAATCAAAAAGCATTTGTCACTACAGATTAGACTACTACAGTAAGTTTGAGAGGAAAGACCGGACGTGCAATTGCAGTTGGTCAGTTTGTATCTTAGACAATCTGGTGAATGAAAGTACACGTTCGTTTCAAATTTTGTGGATTGCGATAGATCGAAGAACATTATTTTAGTTTTAGAGCTAATGACTAAGTGGTGTTCAACCAGTGTCTCCAAAGATTAAGATCCCAATATAAATCAGCCACCAAGTCTAAGGGACTCTTAGAACCATAAGAGAATCCTATGTCATCCGCAAAGGCAGTAGGAAATTAAGAGCAAACACTGAATTAATGTAGACTAAAAACAAAATGAGACCCAAAACAAAACCTTGTGGTACACCGAGATTAAAGAACTTGACTTCGCTCCTTACTCCATCAATTTTTACTCGTTATGACCTTTTTCTAAGATAAGACTTGAACCAATTTAGAATGCAACCACGGAATCCGGATCTTTCAATTTTTTTTTAACAGAATAGAGAATGTAATAGCTTGACATTTTTTCACGTTAAGCTCCAAACAATTCTGTTGTTGAGAGAGTCAGCTGTGTAAGAAATTTGTTTAGAGAATCTCATATCTTACCATTTTCCAATGCACATAATGTGTTACAGGCGAAATCTGTAAGGTTCGTGGTTGTAGATCGACCCTTAAAAAACTCATGTGGTTTAGTGGAGATTATTGATTTGCAATGGAAGAACATTGTGTCATAAACGATGTTCTCAAGGAGCTTTGGTATACAAGAAAGTTTAGCAATTGGTCTATAATTAGATATATCAGCCTTACACCCCTTTTTGCGAATTGGAATAATAAGTGAGTCCTTCCAAAATTTAGGAAAAATTCCCTACGTAATTGAGAGCTGGAAAAGACAAGAAAGGGGCAGTGCAATTTGTTTAACACATTTCTCTAAAACAATGGCAGGGAGACCACCTGGACCGGAGGAATAGTCGCCTTTGAGTAGGTTCATTTTTTCAACTACTGAAGATGAGCTTATGTTAATAGATGTAAATGAGGTTTGAGCGCAGCTATTCATGTAACTAAAGTAGTTCGGGTCAGGTTCAACGTCATCGTTGGCAAACGCCTGGCTGAACAAATCAGCGAAAAGGTTCGTGATTATTTTAGAATCTGCAGACGAACAATTATCGAATTTTAATGTAAAGGGTTTTCCAATAAGAGGTGTTATTTTGGTATTCAAAGAAAAATGCCATTTTTTGAGATAAATGATCGGATGTCAACTATTTTTTAGCGTAGTGACAGGAACAGATAGAAAGTGGAAGTAACAACATCAATGTTAACAGTATTGTCATGAATAAAGTCAAAGTGAACATTGTCTAAGTGATCGGAAAGTTTTTCGAAATTTGCTTTGCGAAAGTTAAATTTGCGTTGTCTCAAGGGGTCGGTCTTTAAATTTACGCTGTCAAACTTAGAAGATAAAAACAGGGGAGGGTGATGGTTGTCAAGTTTGGTAAGAAGGTGGCTACTCTCAATAACTACACCGTTTTCGAAATCAGTAGAAAAAATAAGGTCTAGCTGTCTACCTATGTTGTTTTGGATACCGCTTAATTGATAAAGACCAGCAGCCAACAGCCGATCAGTGAATAAGGTTTCCATTTCAGAAGTGGCGTTAATTACGATCAGGTGAATATTATCATCTGGCTCGCCACAGCGTAGTCGTGGAAGATTGAAGTCACCAACGAAGATAACATCATCGTCAGGGTGCATACCCATGATCAAAAAATCAACAGCATCAACGGGAAGCTGATATTGACTTATAGGTTGTGTGGGCATGTATGTATTTGTAAGTTTGAATTGTCAGTTGAATATGAAATAACTTCAGGTAAGGGCTTGCTTGGTCACAACTATCTGTTTGGAGCTGTTGCTATATCCTCGACCGACAATGAGCAGCAGATTCAAGCAGAAAATAAAAACATTTCCTTCACCAATTTTCTCTGAATTTACGGAATTTAAGTACGTTAAGGCTATTGAATGTGCGCCTCTGAGTCATGACTGTTTTTATGCAGACACAATATCTAGAATAGCCGGCCTCTTCACTTCTTGAGAGCTTACATGAGGTGCCCAGCCGTCTCTTAATCCAATTTGGGTGATTTTAACAAGGCAGCACATATGCTCAGCACACTAATCACCCAAATCAGTTGAGCGGGCTCTTCAGTTGAGCGGGCTCTTCAGTTAAGATACCATAGATCCAACTTCTTCCACTTAAAAATACCTTTGCCCAACTCCCAGCTGCAGCCTGTGATAGATTTTAATTAATCCTCCTCGAGGAAGATGCTAATCACTCCCGTGTGCACTCAAGTATGTTCGACCCTCGCCGCTGCACGAGCACTACAATACATTCCGTTAGCCACATGCAATAAATACTCCATTTCGCAGAGCAAAAGCGTTCAGTTCTGCCAAACACGGATTAGGGACCCGATACCACCCTCAACTCTACCAACTAAGAAAACTAATAGCAACTCTAGCACTAAAGCCGCTCCTCGCACCGCACTTCATGTCCTCCTGCATGCATATATAGCTCACGTTAAATTAATAGACGCAAAGCTGAAAGGATCGCCTTTCAAGGAAAAAACCGCCAACAATATTTTAATGAAAGAAACTCATGGACGCCATTTAAACTGTGGATGGGGATACATAGACATACATGCGGAAAATTTGAGACAGCAAAAAGGCAACAGCACACAACAACTTCCAACGTACAAAGCAAACCGACAAAGGAACTTATCCTCCACCGCGACGACGACGATGAGAAGCAACGACGAAGGAAAATGGAATTTTCCTGGATACATGATGCGATTTACTTGATGATGCTGTCTATATCCTGCTATCCGCCAAAGCTATTTGTATGTTTGTGTAAGAGGAGATTTTTATACAGTTTACATCGAGGAAGCTAGATTAAAATTCATAGGGACAATAAAGTAGCAATGTTAATGAAAATACTCATGTTTCCTTTTTTTCTATCGGGCTCCTATACAATATTCCTCAAGGATATGGGATGCGCCAACTCGCCCAAACTCATCATGTACGTGCTATGCAGCATACACTCCTCGGCCTTCTAGGGACGGTGTTCTAAAATTATGAAAATTTGTAATTTTTTGTTTCCCTCTCTTGAATTCGCGTTATCCTTTGCTGCAGAAAAGAAGAAAAAAAAAATATTATATTTACAAGTTCATCCGCCGGATACGCGCGTTTTTTTAAGTGGTGTACCGTGAACACATCCGCGTTGGGAGTAAAAACAAATTTCCAGCTCATTCCTTGGCGATTGGAATTTTTCCTCTTCTCAGGATAATGAATGTAAATGCAGAAATTCTTCATCAATACAGCGAAGTGCACACATACCGATGGGGGGAATTCCAATCAAATCGAACAAGTTGGCCGGAAGTAATTTTGAAGAAATTCTTCTCATTAATATGGTTTAGTAGAGTAATGGGTGCGCGGACATAGCTGCTCCAGAGATCGGTGCATATGGTTGCGATCCGAGGTTAGTTCTCTAAAATTTTACTCTCACGCGAGAATTTTACTTTGGCCTATACTTTTTTGATAGAGTTGATATAGGAAGTATGGTACAGATGGCTAAATTTATGTCAGTGTTTTGACACTTCTTTTATAGGCACCAGGGTTGACGAGAAAAAACTCATACCTCAGTAGAGACGATATGGAACTAACTCAACTTATAAGCAGCTCTACGGAGTGAGAGTGGAGTGAGTTCCGATCGTAATTGGGATCTTTTATTCTTGCAATTCTTTTAATTAACCTGCGCTTAAACAGCGCTCAGAGGTATTGGAAGCTAGATGTTGACCATACGAGTTAGTGTATGTCTTTTGGAGTCTTCTTGATTCCTCTTAAATTTTTTACGATTTCTACGAATGAGTCACCGCAAATATGAAACGAGAACTTTTTTATAAAAGTGGTCTTCCAGGTCTGTTTTGTACCTATCAATACCTAGTCTAAGCTACACTCAAAAAAACAGTGGCACTCCGGGAGTGGCGAGAGAAGTGAAAACTTTTATTGTGTATGAAATACTTTTAAATGAATTGTTTTTTTATTCATTATTATATACCACTACTACAAAAAAAATTAAGGCTTTTTCATGTCTTAAGGCATTATTTCATTAGCTAGGGCTTTAAGGCTTGTTTCTTTTCAAAAATGAATCTTTTTTTTTTAAATATGTTTTTATTTTATATTCAACTTCATAATTTTTTAAACAATCTTAAAAAATCTTTCAAAACAAACAAAAAAAATGGCTTTCAACCTCGGTCTTAAAGAATGTGTTTCCACCTTCAAACTCTCTCCATTTTCCGAACACTCTATCTGTCATTCCTGAAAATTAATTCCAGCTGCCACTTTCAGTTGGTGAAATGAAATTGGAAACAAATTTGAAAGCCGTTTGTTGTATAAATAAAAATTGATTTTGTTTATTTTGTTTTGATATAAACAAAAACATCAAAAACTAAACTATTATTGAAAAATGCATCTTTTTTCAAGTTAGGCATCTTTTTTGTCAGAAGTGGTAGGCAACGCGAACACTGTTGTCGGAACATTGGTAACAGAACTCTGGTGTAGCGCGTTCAATGGTTTTATCCCATTTCAAAAATGCACAACGCGCCTAAAGAAGTATTCACTTCAAATACAAATTTCTTTGGCTAAAACGAACCCAAATATCAAATGATGTAAGAAAATCAATATGGAGAGTAGATTAGTCTTACTCTGAACAGTTGACTCTTGAAAATTTAAAAACGAGTTCTTGTTATCAAAAATAATTGCGGAAGCAAGACCATCTAGATCCTAAAGTTTTTAAAAAATCTCAAAATTCTTCTTCTTTTTTTTATCAGTGTACAAAAGCATAAAGTTGGCCTTCACACCCAAAAAAATTTCCACTGTAAATTTTACAACATGTGGCTGTCAAATTTACAATAAGTTGTATATTTGTGTATTTTACGGCAAATGCGTTCATATTCACAAGTAATTGTAAATTTTACAGCGTTTGCTTTCATTTCAGCAATAAAATTGTTAAATTGATAGCAATTTCTTGTTGTAAAATTAACAGCGCGTTGTCAAATTTTGTTGTTAAATGTACGTATATCAAAAATTGGTCAAATCTACAACCAAAATGCAAAATTTACGTACAAAATTCTGAAGAAAGTGCGTACAACTTGTAAAATGCACAACATATACATTCAAATCTACAAGCATTTTCAGTTGATACTGCATTGAGTTGTGAATTAGACAGCTGCATTTACCATAACCCACTCGTCCAGTCAGAACATTTTAATATGGCTTATGTACATTCCTTTGTTCAATTAGTCATAAAGTCTGGAACCAATTAACAAGACGAATTATCATAGCGCATTTTTTTCCAAATGAATTCTGATTTGCTTTTTTTTTAAATAAGGATACAGTTCAGAATAATCCCGTCATAGGAAACGCGGCTACCGAAACAACATGACGTGGATGTTTTGAAGTGGTGGGCAATTTCACATTGCCGTTTTCTGCCGTCTTTGGCAGGTAAGTAAGCTATACATTTGTTGGTATTTCGTGTGTTCGTTCGTCGTCTGAGTGCCGTTTCTCGTTTAACTTGACAACATTATTCTTTGTAATAAGATCGTGGGCTCACTAAAAAACAGAGTTTACTTCTGCTCAGATCGGAGTCGGAGCACATCTCCAAAATATATCCGGACAGAGAACTTTTGTTGCAGCTGTAATTTTCATCAAATTCAGGAGCTAAAGCTGTTGCTGTCTACTTTACTTTGATTTCTTACTAGCACTCCAGTCTTATGTCTGTCAGTTTTTTGAGGTCCGTTAATAGGATCTACTGACATGCTAGACTAGATGAAGTAGACAAATGGATCGCCTGTGACTAACTTGAATTCGAGTGCAAAATGAATGCACTTTTATACCGAAGGCCCACAGCCTTTGCTCATCTAACTTTGGGATCTCTCTAGTTCCGTACCCATATCAAGTAGTTTCAAACTTTCTTAATCCACTGTAAAATCTTGTAGACCTAAGGGCTGAGAGGGGTATCCCTCTCTCTCACCTAACAGGTGGTCGCCTTCACCCACACTCCATTCCGTCGATGTCGTCCTAATTAGAAACGTTCCTAATGAACCGCTTTGTGCTAAATACTTGACTACACAAAAAAAAGCACAATCCCCGCTCGAATATTCCTTGGCTCGAATACCCCTCCCATGTATCTATTTATTTAATCCACTTTCAACCACTTTTTATGATGTTTTTTTTTAGGGTTACCCCAAATGCTGGCTCATCAAGATTCGTCTCTTTCTTCACAACGAAGAACTAAAAGGATACGAGTCCTCAATTCTCCAGGTGTAGAAAAGCACACGAAACGGTATTCCACTCGAAATGCCACCCTCCCGCGCGCTAACCTCTTACATATTTTAAGGCAGTCGAACTATTCCCAAAGGACTCCTTGTTCCTTGACAGCGCGCTTCTCTAATTATTTCAATAATTTTTTTAATTAATATCTCTCCGCGCTTTCTTTTCAGGCGCAGTGGCGGGATCTGAATTTTTGTTTTCAGGTCACTCTGTCCTGATGTTGCTATGGCGCTCCTTGATTAAAAAAAAGAAAAGAATTCTGCTTCTGCTTTAATTTTTTTTTTCTTGTTCCTTTAGGGTTGCCCGCACTTCGGTCTGTTTCTTGGCCAATTGCTGGTCTGGATCCGTTGGCATAGTAGCGGTTTTCATCTTCCAAACTGAGTGCTTATGTTTGAATGATTTTCTCTCTATTTGTGTGCTCCCCTGCGCAGGGAACCAGAGAAATTCATTTGAATCTGAGATTGGATGAGGGGCAGAGGGGTGGCACACAAATTGGGGGGCGCACCGTCGTAAATCTTTTCATTAAGAAAACTTTTTCATAGTTATTAGTCTGATTAATTTGGCTCCTTTCATAAATGGCCGAAAAACACAAAGGGTCACCATGCATTATGCTTATTTGCGAGGAGGGTTTGTGCCTTTTCATTTCTTGTTGCTGCTGTTTCTCGGGTCGCAATGGAGCTGAGCGGAATTCTTAACTTGCAAAGTTTCAACAATCGTGTCGGGGGGTGGTCGGTTCGGGTTGGGTACGATTTGGGCTAAACATGATGGAACGGATTAATTAATTAAACTGTTGTGGGGGTTAGTTATGTATACACTTGTGGAAAGCGGACGCATGAGCTCGTGTAAGGCTACCGAAGAATGCCGACGGATGCTTTATAATAATTCAGGAATGTCACCATAGGTTGAGAGATAGTTTATTTGATCTGTTCGTGGTCGAAGTTAGCTGTGAGTTATTGTCAAGGGCCTCCGAAATATATGATGCCACTAGACTTCAATTAATATCATACAGAAGCGGTTCCGAAGGGTATTTGAAGGGAAGACTCATACCGAACATTAATAAACTACCAATACCTCAAACACGTGACTTTAGTCCTAAAGCTTATTTGTAAGTGACCTACAGCGCGTTTGTAAGCATGATGGCGCTTTTATTTCAGAACCAAACCCTTTACGGTTTTCTAAAGATCGATGGCCGACTCCTCTTAACTGAGTCACCAATTTACAACAAAAATAGGTT
Organism: Cheilosia vulpina; assembly: GCA_916610125.1. Lineage (NCBI taxonomy): Eukaryota > Metazoa > Arthropoda > Insecta > Diptera > Syrphidae > Cheilosia > Cheilosia vulpina. The sequence continues at coordinate 58,238,656 of OU744277.1, forward strand.
GCAGCGCAATAACCAGATGAACAAACTTCCGCTCAGAAAGACACAGATAGCCAAAAGCGAAGCGACTTCTGTCATCGAACGAGGAACAGCAAACGGTCGGAATGGAATATGTTGACCCAGAAAAAAGCTTCCGCCCAATCATGAACGTGACGTTTGACTTTTTAAATGAGATTGAACTTATAGTCTTTAGCGATTCGGCTTCAGAAATTGCGGAACAATTCTACGATATTTATTTTTTTTCATCAATATTTAAATTAATTTTTATTGTTTCTTTTTTATTTATTTTTTTTTTAATTTAAATTTTATTTTTTGTCAACTTTTAAATTTTTATAAATAATTTGAAATCGTTCTTTTAATTTATTTACTTTTTTTATTTTTGTTTTGTTGAAAAAAAACTTTTCATTTGAAAATTTAAATTGTAAAGTACACTCAGGGAAAATATCAAATAACATCAAGATAATCAGTGTCAGATTAAGCCTTTCGTTGACGAAAGTCGGTTAAAGAAAAATCGTACTTTGAGCATGCTTGGATTAACCTTTAATTCTTACTTTAAGAGTGTTCTATAACAGTTTTAAGAAGGTGTATGTTGAAATTAAGCCCAAAATCATTTTATTTGAAGAATGCAACAACTTCTTTTTTTAAATTGTTTTAAACTTAAATTAAGCCTATATATTCTTAAACATAACGCAATGAAGAATGTGTGAGCTTAAATGAAGCTCGAGTCACCTTATTTTTCACCTATTATAACAGTAGTAAGAATAATGCTCAATAAAACCGAGAATAATAACTCTTCAAATAAACTTACAAAATTTAATTTTTTTTTTTCGGAATGCTTCAAGAATTTCACACCCCAATTTAAGATTGCACAGTTTCATTTGTCGAATTTATTATCACCTCCGTCACTTTTAATAAAACGATTTATTTTTTTAAAAAATTATATATATTTATTGAAACAAAATCTAAAATATGTCTTACCATTATTTAATGAATTCAAATGTAGGGACGGACTGTTAAAATCAGAGAGATTTTTTATTACAATTGTATTAATTCAATCATTTTTGTTATCAAATGCATTTTATTACAATTTTCCGCTGTTAAATTAAAAAAAAAAAAACACTTAACTGCGGAAACACGTAAACTGCACTAGATATCAATCGGGACGAATTAACTTTTCCTATCCATCATGCAAGTTTTACATTGTGCGGCTTGATTGGCGAATATAAATTCGTATATCATGATCGTTTAGATCTTAATTGGTATGCAAATGAATTCATAATGGTAGTTTAAGATTATTTGGTCTTGATTGGAGAGCATAATTCTTTATGCAATGAACCCAACTGATGGTCTATGTGAAGCTGTGGCAGAAGCCACAAGAGCACCCTTTTACCTACATATTGTTCAAGGAGTCATTCCATTTACTTTGAGTAAGGATGAAGAAAATTAAGAAAAAGCCTGATCGGACTACAATTTAGCTTGCGATATTTTTCTGGGTGTACAACTAAGAAAAAGCTGAATTTTCGTGTGAAAAGACAAAATATTCCAAAGCAGGGTTTTCGAGAGTAGCATTTCGATCTGCTCTCTAAGTTTACTTTAATGCAAAGAAAAGTGTTTGTTGTGCTCACTACTTCTTTTTAGTGCAACTCGATAGACACGATAACGCCAACGTTCGAAGAACACATGCTTACGATATTGTATCCAGTTCGTGTTGCGGTCTGCTAGCAGCCTAACTGCTGTCAACAAGTTTCCATTTAAATAGGTGTGAGGAAAGACAAACTTATGGCGAGTGATACAAGATACTATATGTTCTTGATTCGTAGCCTATCTTTCCACAGCAGATAAAAATGGGACAATGTACTAGGTCCTTCTGGTGTATGTCCTATATTTCTGCCATTGCACTTCAAACTATGCGTTGCCTTCCCTCTGCTAAATGTACGAAAAGAACAATTTGCTCTCAACAAGTTCGACACACTTCTTCAATGTTATACAGAAGTCACTTTTTTAGTGTTCAAGCTTTGTAGACCCTGCTCTGGATTGGTGAGGCATGAAGTATTATAGACGTGCTTACTCTAGTCGTCTACTATCACTTAGCTCGGCTCGGCTTGTGTTTCTTAGCTTACCTAGATGAGGTTCACTTTGAATAATATAGATTTCTGGGTTCTGTGCGTGCTTCCGAATAATTTCTATAACCTCTTTTCTTTCCTGCTGATTATGAAAACCACTTCTCTAGAGCTTGGACGGCTGAGGTACATACAATTTCGTTGCCAATTTACTTAACCTCTTGAAGAAACTGTAATGCGCATTTTCCAAAGTTTTCGACAGGTATTCCTCAGACGCCATCGAAAATAATGTTAAAGAATAGTGGTCCCAGCGCGAATCCCTGTGGTACGCCAGCTGCATTTCCGCAGTGCAACAGTAAAGTGATGCCCTTTTTTAAGAATCTAACGCAGAAACATTTAAATTGAAACGTCACATACTAGTGACGTGTACGTGTTCTTATTCCCCTACTGTTGCCAACGACTAAACTTTGGTTGTCCACCCTGTATTATCATATAATAAATCGAAATGTCTGGTGAACGATTGTCTCGAATGTAATCAGTACCTCGAATATCATTTGACAGCATTTCCTTGGAATTGATAAGATCTTTTGCCGGAATTGCATACACTGCCATTACCATCTGCCACAAATACAGGCAGATAGATAATTTATTTACATACCTAAATCTAACGATTATCTGCTACCGCAGGAGCCTTATCTAATCTCCATTAGTGGGTATTTTAAGACTGATAACTGAAGGTCTGCTCAGTTGCCGAGCAATACTCGCTGTGAACAAACGAAGGCATGAAGTATCTGATTGGGCTGCTTGCTGTTTTCTTGGCGACTGCCAGTGCTCTGCCGAAACCGAAGAGATGTCTGGAGGACGAAGATTGTTACGATCAGCGTATGCACCCGGACTTGCCCAGTCTGCCGGCTTATACCCGTGCATTCCCGAACGAGGACAAAACCAGCTATTGGATAGACGGCGGAAAGGAGTTCGTGTCGAAACAGCAAGCTCGCAAGATCAACACAAATGTGGCCAAGAATGTGATCCTCTTCCTTGGCGATGGCATGGGCCTGACGACCATCGCAGCGGCACGCGCCTATTTTGGCGGCGAAGAGAAGCAGATGTCTTTCGAACAGTTCCCCTACACGGGTCTTTCGAAGACATATTCGGTGGACAGAACCGTTCCGGACTCGGCAAACACCGCTACTGCATATTTGTGCGGAATCAAGGCCAACTATGGTACAATCGGCGTGAACGCCAATGTCCCCGTGAGCGATTGTAAGGCCGCTACAGACAGAAACACCCATGTTTACTCTGCTGCCAAATGGGCAATGGACGCGGGCAAGGCTGCCGGATTTGTAACCACCACCAGAGTGACGCACGCCTCCCCATCGGGGGTCTATGCGCACACGGCCGACCGTGACTGGGAGAATGATGCGGAGCTCAAGGAATTCTGCGGTGCCAACTCCGGCAATGAGGACATCGCCTACCAACTGATACACGGAGAAGTTGGCAGTAAGTTGAAGGTAATGATGGGCGGTGGCAGAAAGCACTTTGCGGACGCATCTCTGATGGCCGGCGGTAAGCGCAGCGACGGCAAGAACCTAATTGAGGAATTTACCCGTCAAAGTACGCGCAATGCGTACGTTGCCAATCGGGAGGAGTTGATGAATTTAGACCTCAAGTCAACGGACAGACTGTTGGGACTCTTCCAAGACAGTCACATGGAGTACAATCTTGAAACAACGGCGGATACCAACCAGCCCACTCTGGAAGAGATGACACGCAGAGCCATTGAATTCATGCAAGACGAGGAGAAGGGATACTTCCTCTTCATCGAGGGTGGCAAGATCGATCTGGCGCATCACGACAACGAGGCCAATTTGGCTTTGGATGAGACTGTGGAGCTTTCCAAGGCCATTCAGCTGGCCAGAAACATGACCGATGAGGAGGACACCCTCATCGTCGTCACAGCCGACCACTCGCATGTGTTCTCCTTTTCTGGCTACCCTGTAAGTATTTATTTGTATTACATATTGTACTTTGTATAAAGCCTTGTTGCAGGCCCGTGGCAGTCCAATTACCGGAGTGGGTGAACCTAAAGGTGACGATGATCTGCCAGTGCTCTCGATGAGCTACGCTAATGGGCCAGGCTTCTATAGCTACTATGACACTGAAAAGAAGACTCGCGTTGACCCGACTAAGGTTGTCACTTCCGAATCGCATTCCATGTTCCCTGCGACCGTGTACCTGGAATGGGACACTCATGGGGGCGATGACGTGCCAGTATACGCTTCCGGACCATGGTCGCACCTCTTCACGGGAGTGTACGAGCAGAACACCATTCCGCACATGTACGCGTATGCGTCTTGCATCGGTGACGGTTTGAAGGCCTGTTAGATGTTATGGATTTAAATAAAATTTGTCAATGTATTTCGCATTCAATATCTCAGTCGTGATTGAACGGAAGGTGATAGCGAATTGGGTAGGCAACACGAGCCAAGCGAATCGATATCTTAACCGCTATCGCGTTATTTACTTGAGGTGAGCCATAAATCAGACAAGTTGGACATTATCTCAAACTTTACAGATATCTCGGGTGTAGGTATCATAAGAGCGATCAATAGCTCATTGTTCCTGAAGGACAAATCTTTACGGGCTATGGAGATATAATTTATTGCGAATCAAGCGGTAAGCCTTCTATAAATTTAGTTCTGCTATTTTAGAATAGTGTACTACGGAAGGTTTTATCTATCAATCCTAATAAAACATTCTAGTTCCTTTTACCAGAAGGAGACTGGTCATTATCCTAAATGGAACAACATGAAGTTACTCCAACGAAGTAATATATCTCGGAATCATCCTTGATGAGAACCTAAACTGCAACTTACACATCAAGTCCGCCACAGAGCGGGCCTCTAGAGCCATGTGGGCCTGTAGGAGTCTGTACCGCATAAATTGGGAGTAAGACCCCTCAGAATGATACGCTGGTTATATACTATGATGGTGAGACCCATTATCTCGTACGCGTCAATCGTCTGGTGGCCGAAAGTACTTGAACGAACTACGTTCGTTGCGCACTTGCCCAACAACAGCACTTGAGGCTATTATTGGGCTCTCATCGCTCCGATTCTTCATTATGAAGTCGGCTGCTAGATGCGCCATTAAACTGCAGCTAGAAAATAGGTTTAAATCTAAACTATTCCAGGTAGAATTACTTGATTGTTGGACCAATGGTGTTCCGGACACTGGACCTAAAAAGCATAGTCTGGTACGCCGACGGATCAAAGATGGATTCCGAAATTGGCGCTGGTGTCTTTGAACCTAACACCAAAGTCTCGATACCCATGGGAATGTGTTCCACGGTTTTTCAATCGAAAATGCATGCGGTCGAATACTGGAATAATAAAAAGCGTTTTTTAAAATGACAAATGATGGCTATTGCCGTCCTACAGCTATATCCGATAGGCAGTCGCTGTCGACTTCTTCAAGTAGTTTTAAAACTGCTCTTTGTTTTTATTGTTCATCCATGATTCTGAATGCAAAATATTCTACATATTCATTTTTAAATTTATTTTGAACAGAAAAGGGGGGCGGCGGCGGGTCGAAGTTCTGCTTTCAAAATTCTGTTTTGGAAAATATTGTCGTTTCGCAAAAAAAATCTGCTATCCGAAACTCTGCTTCATAAAATTTTGCAAACAATAAAAGAAGGTTTGTTAAAAAGCATAAACGTTTTTCAAAACTTTTTTTTACTGTTTTTTGTAAATTTTGTAACAGGTAAATTTTGAAATTTTTAAAAGAAGAATCTAGAAAAGCCAAATATCAAATACATAGTTTTGAAAGCAGAATTTTGTAAAAAAAAGTCATACACTTCCAGAATTTTGACCCCAACCCACAGAAAAGTTCTCCAAAAATCCACTTTTTCCAACATGCATTAGTTGAAATGGAGAATATAACGGCCAATGCAGTCCATTGGACATAGGGGATTTCCCATATCAAAAGCTAATGGTCACACATTCGAACAGAACTTAAACGTAATATAAGTGTTGCCACATAGTATGGCATGGATCGCGAACCTTTTTAGAGCTTCGTTCCATTTAAAAAAAAGTAAATAATTTGAAGAGCCTTTGGCGTGCTATCATACAGTCTTGATCTAGTTTTCTAGTGACTATTAGGATCAAAAAATAAATAATTTTACACTGCGCAGCATTTTATTTGTAAACATATAAATTCATTTTTGAAATTAACAGTTTTTAATTAATTTCAAATAAAAGAAACAAATTTCAGATTAACAAAAAAGATGGGAATGAACTATTTTAGTGTGAATTTTGTTGTTGCAAACTTGATGCAACTTGATTTCTCAATAAGTGACGTGCCAATAATATTCGCCATCGCTTATATCGTAGTGAATAGCGTAAACTAGAAAAATGATTACTTGGGGCAGAAAACTCATATGACGGTAATAGCCGGGATAATATGGGGTTTGGGTCAAAAATTCTACTTTCAAAATTGTGCTTTGCAAAAGCATAGATAAAGAAAACATTTACTTTCTTTTAATTTGTTCTTTTTTTTTAATTTTAACTCATCTTTTCTTAATACATATTTATTTTTTGTTTCAAAAAATATTGTTCTTTTCTTTTAATTTTGTTTTTCCAATATTTAGTGTAATTTTTAATGTTTCTTTTTAATTTACATTTTATTTCTATTTTTATACTTTTCTTTTTTTTTGTAAATTTAAAATTGTTTTTTTAGTGTATATTTTTTTTTTGATTATATTTTTAATTTGGAAAAGAGCAGATCTTTTTAATTTCAAATGCAGAATTTTCTAAACCAGAACTAAATATAAACAGAATTTCTTAAGGCAGAATCTTTGTGTGAGAATTTAGAATTTTGCTGAGCCGAGTTTTGACCCGCTGCCGTATGTATGTTTCTAAAATTATGGCGGCTATAGTCATAATAAGCGTCAACGTGTTAAGGGCCATCTTTTTAGCCGATGCAACTTGAGGCAGTTAGCTAGACGGCTAAATAGACATCAAAAGAGGAGCTCTTTGGTTGAGGCGATGGTTTACCCCCAACTATATAGCACCACCTAGCCAGCAAAGGAATTTCAGAGATCATCTCAAAATGGTAGACAAAATGCAAAAATGTAGGCAAAATGCTTTTAAAAATGTAAGAAGTTGAATGAAATTTTCCTAATTTTTGTAAGTAAACGCCTTGACATCCTGCATCAGAAAGTCCCACTCTCCTCTATTCGAAAAGGTTTTATTTTTACCTGGCCAATGGAAAACAATTATCCCGCCACATTGAACTGATTTATGTGGCCCCAACATTTATGGGTACACACCAAAATTAATAAGCTTCTGCTTCCAGGGCAAAGATTAATATTTTACAACCCACAAGACCAGGTAGCTCTCGACCCAAACTGAGTCATACGAATACCACATATTTGATAACATCCAGATAAGCGTGCAATCGGCCACTTAAAAATGTTTTCGAACACCCCTTGTCACATTAATCAACCGGGTCGATGGGAAATACTAAATTATATAAATTCAAACCGATCTAATCTGCCGTTATCGCAAATCTAAATGGTGTGTACTAAATATATATTGATATCGTGCAGTAAATGCGAATTTAAATAATCGTATTATCGTAAACCTGTGAATTCGTGGGGAATTTACAAGTGCCCGACAGTTGGGTGATTTCTTATCGATCATCACCTTCGCCGCAAACAAAGTTCAAGAGTCACGTGTATATCGATTCGAATATTTTATTTATTGAAATGAAGTCAGCGCCTAGCATGCCTTCAAGCCGTTGCCGATACATGCCGCGTAGGCGCATATATGCGGAATGGTGTTCTGCTCGTAGACTCCGGTGAAGAGGTGCGCCCATGGCCCGGACGCGTATACGGGCACATCATCGCCGCCGTGAGTCTCCGACTTTGTGTATGTAGTGGATGGGAACATGGAAAACGGGGCCGATTTGTCAACGGCAGTTGGATCGAAGCGGGCCTTGTTTTCGGTATCGTAGTATTTGTAGAAGCCCGGTCCGTTGGCGTAGCTCATGGAAAGCGTGGGCAGGCCATCGTCGGCTAGGGCTTGGCCGACTCCGGTAACTGGACTGCCACGAGCCTGAAAGGGGACTTTTTAGAGAGTACATGAATTGGGAGGTCAACAAACTTACTGGATAGCCGGAGAAGGAGAACGAATGCGAGTGGTCAGCCGTCACAACGATGAGGGTGTCCTCCTCGCTGGTCATGCCTCTGGCCAGCTCGATGGCTTTGGAGAACTCTGCGGTCTCGTCTAGAGCTATCCACGCCAGATTGTCGTGATGTCCCTTGTCGATCTTGCCACCCTCAATGAACAGGAAGTAGCCGTGCTCTTCGTCTTGGACGAACTCTATAGCTTTGCGTGTCATCTCTGCCAGAGTGGGTTGGTTGCTTTCTGGAGTCGTTTCGAGATTGTACAGCAGATGGGTGTCGTGGAAGAGCCCCAACAGCCTGTCTGTTGATTTCAGATCCAAGTTCATCAGCTCATCTCTGGTCGTCACGTAGGCGTTGCGTGGACTCTGTCTTGTGTATTCGTCGATGAGGTTCTTTCCATCGGTGCGGTGGCCAGTTGCGACTATAGACGAGTCGACAAAGTTGCTCCTGCCGCCGCCCATCATCACCTTTAACTTGCTGCCAACCTCGCCGTGTATCAGCTGATAGCCAATGTCTTCATTGGCCGAGTTCGCAGGACAGTCCAGCTTGATTAATGCGTCATTTTCCCAGACACGGTCGGCGGTGTGCGAATACAATCCAGCTGGGGATGCGTGTGTCACCCTCGTGGTGGTTACAAAACCGGCAGCCTTACCTGCATCCATGGCCCATTTCGCTACGGAGTACACAAAGCTGGTGTCGTTCTTCCCAGCTTCGCAGTTGGTCCTGTCGATATAAGAGTTCACACCGAGTGTGCCGTAGTTGGCCTTGATGCCGCACAGGTATGCAGTTGCAGTGGTGGCCGAATCCGGTACAGTCCGGTCCACGGAATAGGTCTTCGACAGACCGGTATAAGGGAATTTCTCGAAAGACAGCTGTTTCTCCTCGCCGCCGGTATAGACTCGTGCTGCGGCTATGGTGGTCACACCCATGCCGTCACCAAGGAACATGATCACATTCTTGGCAATATTCTTATTCGGCTTGACGGCCTGTTGTTGCAAGACGAATTTCTTTCCAGCTTCTATCCAAAAGCTTGACTTCTCCTCACCGGATACTGCTCGCTGGGGGCCTGTAGGATCCTGTGGAAGGTCTGGATGTAGTCGCTGCTCGTAGCAGTCCTCGTTTTCAAGACATTTTGGGGGTGGCTTTGGCAATGCCAATGCACTTACAAGGGCTATAGTAATCGTGAAAACACCTATGAGGTACTTCATTGCTTTGTTTTATTAACCGAAAGGTTTATGGGTAACTGATTGATTTCCCAAATGCGAGCCATTTAGAAAATACTACCAAGTACTCCAGATGATTAGATAAGCTTGTGATTAGCGTGGCTTTATGGAAAATTATCGCATAAAAACCTCTGATTTAAATAGATTTAGATAGGGGCAATGGAACAGCTTTACCTACTTTGCTAAACAAATAACCTTAAGTTGGGCACACAATGGCGTCGAAAATATGACGATAAACGAAGAGGTCGATCAAAGTTGTAGCAGTTTCGGCTGTTGGTGTCTTTCTAGAGGCTTCTCAAGAGGTTTTTTACGTCTTTTTTTGCGAATCGGGTCCTTCTCTGTGGTTTGGATGGGCGGACAAAGTAACCGACCGACAATATGCCACGAGGTCTGGTCCTAGGCCCCGAACACTGTGCTCTGTTTTGTATGAGGACATTTTGAGGCAAGAGAAGTGTCAGTTGTCGAATGACATCGCCTTTGGAGGTTGTGACTAAGAAAAGTCGAACTGCAGATATTAATGACCCCCGTAGGTGGTTAGCTACCGCCGTTTTGCAACAAAATTCAGGCTGTAACTCAGTACAGTGCAGTAAGAGTGGAAAGGTTAAAGAAACGATAGAGTACAAGTTTCTTTTTAACCCTAGAATGCATAAGAGTTTTTGAATAACGTTAACACATATTGTAACTGTGCAGGATAGAGTGATCACAAATCTCGCTGATGAGACAATCCCGGCTAAGGGCTGGATCAGATGACAGCACATTACAAATAAAAGAAAAACAAAAAAAAAAAGCAAAAAATTTAGAGTCATCCTTGGTCAGTGGCAGAAAATTTATCCGGATATAGAGTCTTAAATGATTTAACACGACTCCTTGGCCACCCACCCTATCCATGTAGACACATTGGCCGATGGTTTTTGGTATCTACCCTAAATTAGAGTTACATCTTTTCCTGTAACTTACACCATTCCTGGGTTATTAAAAATCAAATTAAACCATCATGTTTATAAATATAAACATTTAGATTTTAATTTTAAAAGTTTAAATGTTACATGAGTAATCTAATTAAACTATTTTCTTTTAATAAAAACGTATATATAATGTATGGATATTGATTGAAAAATTTAGAGAAAAACAAAACGTAACAAAAAAAAAGTATTTACCTTTAAAATCCAACGACGTCCGTGCGCACGAAAATCTTGGTTTGATATGGCTAAACTTGATAAAATGAACTAATTTGTCAATCAATAAACAAGAATAACAGAAATTAATAACAGTCATGAAAAGATGAAATGATTAACAATATAAATGTGATAATGATGATCTGATTTGTTTTAACAATTTAAAGTTAGTGAAATTGAGAAGAAACAAATAGCATTGAATAAACTAATTACTATTAACACAAATTTGTAAATAATTATTATTATATTTTATTTTTTTTTTAATTGTTATTCTTTTAGGTAAGTATATCTTCTCTTCTCTTCCCTACTTCTCCTTAAAATTGTTCTTTAGGTTGAAATTAGATGAATTTTGTTTTTGGATTGAAAACTACCGAAACGTCGGGCCTGTGCCCCGCTTTTATTTTTGTGCTTAGTTCACGGCACATACACGAAATCCTAATTGTTTTTTTTTTAAAATATTATTCTAACTACCTAATGTACCTTAAAATATCCAAAACTCTTGAAATAATGGTTTCTATAATTTAACCCTTCTTCGATTTCTTCTGTCTTAATATTTTTCCTTTACTTTTTTTTTCTCTTAAATTGATTTTATTTGGTCGTCACTCAGAAATTGAATGATAAATATTTCCTACTTAATACAGCTTATTATTAATAATTTAAATTATACAAAAGAAAATAATAAGTTCAGTGAAAATTTAACAAGTGTTTTTTATTTGATCCTGTATGAGAATACTAGGACATACGCCCAGGTAATATGGGAACCACCGTTACAATATGGGGTCCCTGAGCACTCCAGTTCTTTGGGTTATAAATACCAGCAACTTGTTAAATTTATTTACTTTATTTTAAAATAATGTATTTATTAACTAAATTACAAAAAAAAAAAAATAATTTCATTCACAACCTTAGTAATTAAAATAAAAATAAACACAGGGGTTATTAAGTGGTGTGACCATATGGTGTTTCAAGAAATTCAAGAAAATGTAGATTCATAAGCTTGCATTTTCCAAATTTGTTCTTGTGTCTGAAAGGAAACATATATATAGCAACATAAGTATATGCAAAAGGTATTGATTTTGTAAGTCTTACCGCATATTTTTAATACTTTTTTTTCCTAAAATAACTCCCAAGTGATGCTTTTCTTCTTCGCAATCACTGGCCATGATTTCATCGTCTTCTTCAGAATCCGCCCTACGTCATCTAAACAGGCTTCATCTCTATCTATGTCCAGATCACCGACGACGATGTCCAAAAGGAGTTGCCTTATGTCGTCTTCTTCGTAAATAACTCTATTTCGAGACATATTGTGAAAAAAAAATTTAATGTATTTTTCCATGTATTATGGCTTTAGTAGTAAGAGTAAGTTCCCATTAATTATGGAACACAACGCCGTTCAAATGGCTGCGTCACTCCAATTTTCCAAGACCTTGATAATGGTTTCATGCGGTAGCTCACAGATTGCTTGGAAGAGATGATTATTCGCCCAAAATCGTTGTCCAATTCAAGCTGAATTGAATCTCACATTCTCGTCTGCGCGCACCGCACAACATCGGGGATCACGAATGTTGTCCACAAGCATACCAGTCTCACGAGCTTTTTGCGGCAACTTGCGTACAGCAGGCGCGGTGGGTGCTTCATTTCTTTTCAAAAAACTTACTGTTTGGGCTACACAGAACTCTTTTAGGAAATAAATTTTCAATATTTCCCAACGTTGTTCAAGCGTAAAGCGACTCATTTCGTTCCGCGCAGGTATGATACTGATTTTTTGTCAAGATTTCGAGCTTGAAACAGCTGTCAGTGTCAAAATAAAAAGAAAGCACTAGATGTCCCACATGCATTTTAAACAGTTACGAACGAAGGTTACTTTTCGTATTGATATAGGTACTCGTTGAAGAGATATGGAAAGTGAGCTTGTCCACGAAAGAAGATTCTCAATTTTCTCGACGAAATAGTCTTCCAAAAATGCGTCTTCAAAAATCTCTGACATTTCACATTTCCGAGAATGTGAAAAACTCATACATAAGTGCCAACTTCTGATATACCTATTGATATACCCTCATCGAAATTAGCTGCCCTAGCCTGTGTAAACCATTATCGCTTAAGGTATACCTATAGACACTCTTACCTCTTCGCAAGGCGGAGCTTATTGCGGTTACACTTAATGTCACACGAAGAGAAAAAAAAAATCGCCTCAAGATATAAATCGACCAAATAGGGGATGAAACATCCCCTTCATGTGACGCACAATCCAAAATCTTATCTGGAATATGTATTTTGCGGTTAACCGCAAAGTATAATTGGTCGTCTACTGCTCATGTCTACACCGCCGACAGTTCTGGGGGTGAGTGCTCGTATTCCGACCAATATGCGGAGTTGTCACATTACCCTTCATTAATCAAAATGAAGGACAACAAAAAAAATTCGACATTTTTACGTTTAGCAAATTATTTGAATTCGAAATCAAATTCAGTAAAATAGCAACAGCAACGCCGAGCAGCGGAAAATCCAAGAAACCACCGATGTAGGTGGTTTTTTATTTTCCAAGAAATATCCAAGACACAAAATTATGCTTTCTTTCTTTCTCCCCACGGAAGTCACGATGCAAAAAGTTATCCACCAAGAAAAATAAAAACCCTTCGAAGAAGACGTCCAAAAGTTTTCCTCCTTACAAGACACCTAACTCAACAGTCGCCGAAAGGGGTTGAAGATTCACCATGGCTATGAGAAAAAACGCACCCTCATTTGCGACGACTCAGGAATGGGGGTAGTATACCAAGCTACCAATGCCATACGCCATTCCAATCCACTTTGCTTAAGAGATTTTTCTTTCTTTTGGAATTTTCTTCGGAAAAGTTCTCTCTTCGGGAATAGGACTTATATTTTCTACCGCTCTCCTCTGAGTAGGGATGTTTTATTTACTTTTTTTGCGCTGACCTACAGCAGAAATAATCCCAACAGATGGCGTTCAAATGCACTAATTCATAATATTAGTGCCGCTAATCAATCCACAAGCCCCGCGGGTGCACGTATATACAAAGCGCACGAATGCACGAATTTTAATTAAATGATTTGCAACGCTAAACCTCAGCCGAAAAGCGCACGAATTAAAAATCATTTCATAAAACAAAATAATTCAATTATACGTGCTTAGTTATAGCTGTGGTAGCGATACTTTGTGGAGTTTCTTTTTCGATTCGGTTTGGGTTGGGCGTGAATCCGCACAAAAATGGTAGCCACCTACAGTTGGTAAAACGAGTGTTGGTCGAACGAGTGTTTTTTTTTTGTGATCATTGCGGAGGGGTAGGTTAAAAAAAAATAATTCAATTCAGAATCTCTACTTTGTAGCAATTCATTTTGGAAAGGTGAACAATTTAACAAAAAAAATGCTTTTAAGGCGAACAAATAAATTATGTGGGACATTATTTTTTGTATATGAACGAGTAGGCAGTATTATTTATAAAAAAATCTTTTATTTTATTTCTTTCACAAAATGTCCTTCAGAATGAAAATTTGGTCAGGCGCTGGTGCGATATACTTCGCTTCCTTTGTGCCGGCTCAATATATCCCCGCTGTCCAAGTTTTATTCCAAAGGCTGCTAAAATGTCCTGTAATCTTCAAGTTTTTATGGCATTCTTCAAGGAATAGCGGCTCTGCGGTTAATGTGTGCTTGCAAGGTTACTGGATAAATTTTCCGGTTGAACCGTTTCAAGTGCTCTTTCTCAGGGCTTGCTAGCAACCTTATGTGGTTTCACCTACGTCTTCGATGATGTCACCAAATTGGGACAATTCCGATGTTGCCGCCTCTGATAGCTTAATTCACAGGTCAAAACGCCCTCTGTAATTCTAGCTGCTAAAGACTAGCAGTTTCTTCTGGGTTCGCAGCTTTTTCTCGTAAGACAGTTGAGCTCTGAATCAGTCTCTAAAAGGGAAATTGTCATAGCCGACGGTATCGTTTCGATAATTAAAAGTCGGTTTGGGTTGCAGATCGGGCTGGTATTGAGAGCCTGAAAACCTTGTATTATTTATAACAAGCTATTACTAAACCCTTTAGCATAGCAGTTACCTGCCGCCATTTCGTAGAGGCTGGACTAACCAACTAGTCCACTGAAGATAAGTTCTTTTTCGTCTTTAACTATACTAAAGTCCTAAAAATACATCGTTCAGATCCGTCCCGAAATTTTGCAAGTGTTCATTGTGACGTTCTTCAGCCTATTTAAGTCGAGGTCTTGGAGACTTCGCTTATATTGAGGAATAGATTCTTAGCGATCAATTGCAGGTCGCAAACTTTTTGTAGGTCAATAATAAATTGGCATCATATTCCAAGAAAAATATATAGGTACAAGGTGGCGCAAAATTAATCACCCTATCGGAAGATGTTATAATTTTTGCAAATAGCGTCGTTCGTCAATCATATTTGACACTTGTGAACTAGACATCTGCAATATAAAACAGACAAACAACGGAGCGCTATACTCCGCAAGATATTTTTGACCAATTATTTTGTCGAAAATCATCATGGGCGACGAGGCGCTTAGAAGGCGAATGTTCGACAGGAATGCGGCTAACAGTTGTCACTGGAAATCTGATGGAAAGTCATGGTAAATGCGATAAACCGGGCACAAATATGTATCAATACTGGCGGCAACCACTTGTCGGATATCATCTTTTCCACTTAGCTGACAAAAATTTTAAAGGTTCAAATAAAGAATTCCATTACTAAAAATAATTTTATTCTTAGTAAAAAACAAAATTTGATGATTAATTTTGCACCACTCTGTATCATGGCAGTTGCTGCAAAAATCCCAATTTTCCCTCCATCATACAGTACTTAAATGATCTTACCTTCACTCTCCTTAAGCGAGATAATGCCTTACTTGCACCGGGTATACCCAGATCTGGAGTGGGTTTTAAACAGCCGTACATTTCATTTCAGGTAGGGTATGTACCTTGTCGTAGTCCGTTGTCTCGGATCTTTTGTTGTTCTTGGATCTTAATTTTCCGAGGCTCCCTTCGTATCCCCCTCAAGACTGAATTTTTTTAGGAATAAAAATCTTCACACAAGGCGCATATTGTCGCAACAATTGCTAACTAAAAGGTCGTGCGATGCCAAAAAGGTTCGTAAAGTAGGAAGACCCTCGTTACGGAGACCTGAAGTACAATAGTCTGAGCAGAATAACTTTCGAATAAGGGATAGACAGTATAGCAACTCGTCACCAGCATCACTTGACACTTGACAGCTCTAATGTTCTTGCAAGTTCAAGGTTCCGGCAAGCGACTACAATAGTTTTTTTTTTACGGAATTTGGTAAGTTCCCCCGTTTAAAGAATTTAAACAGCGAATTCTTCAGCGACCTGGATTTGGTCAGCAAAGTGCGCATTATCATCGTCTGAGATGGCTATAGGATATGGAACAAAGTGTTCCCTAACGCTACGGCTCATAAGCCCTTTCCCTCCAAACAATACCGAGGTTCCGAAGACGGCCGCCAATTTATGAAAGAGCATTGTTAAAACCGCTGTGAATTTTATTTTCTGCACAACAAACTTCCCGAGACTCACTGTAGTCATACAAATCCGAATCTGATTTGGCGCCTGCTCCTCGAAATATCATTTGAAAACATGCATTGGTTTGGAGCAGCCTAACGCCGAGTATGAGTGGATGGTAACAATCCTATTACCGCGGATTTATTGCCCTCCACGGCAGCCAAGTGGGAGCCCGCGTGATGGCCGAAAACACCATCGGGGGTAGAACATTCATGCGGTCACTTGTGAAGGTTATTTCTAAAATTTTCCAATGATTAGCCAAAATAGGCAAATATTATTATATTCGACGAAATTTAGAGTATTGGTCGGAGGAAGATATCCATTCCCAACCACCAGCACTCCCATACACAATGCGGGACGGTGTTGGATGCATTTCGCAAAATCAGCCATTTTGTTCCAAAAAAGCGAATTAAATGTACACGCCTCAGCGAGTGTGTTTGTACACACACATGCAGATGTATGCGTATTAAAATTAATTAGATTCGAGGGAGTAATACCATGGTTACCGCATGAATTAATTGATTCAAATCAATATCCTAAAACTGGGCAAACATATTGAATGTGGTGCGGCAGCTAGTGCGATCGGACATATAGGGGTGACCGACCAATGCACTCCGAGGAAGTGGCTCAGCTATGCGCTGGCATTTTTGGCCAGGCCTGGGTTGTGCGGTGTGTGCGGATATACTAAAATGCACCCGCAGCATGAGTTGCAACATGCATCTCTGTGATACAGGATCAATCCAGAGGACGCACTAAAGTGTGCACAAGTATAGCGGTGGAGAATAATTTTTATTTTTGATAACATAGGCATATATGTTATACCGTAAAGAATTTAATGCCGCATAATTGATGTGCACAACTAAAGTCACAAAATGGCAAGCGAAACTATTCGCAAATTAATAAATAAAATTTATTTCTGGACGCGAGGTACCTGTGGTAGGTATTCACAATTATTTTTGGGGGTGCGCAATTGGACATTTGAAAATATGGAATTATTTTTCAAATAACTATATAATATTAGAGGCGGTGTTTATAGAGTGCAAGTGCAGGTAGTAACTATGGGTGGGTGCTACTCGTTTTGTTTTAGAATTTTTCGAATTTATTTTAAGTGGCATTTGCTAGGGTCATACCTGTATCTGTTTGTGTGTTGGTTGAGGAATGGATTTTAGACCAGCAAAAACAGTTTTTTTTTTTGGTGTGCTGAAGAGGGATGGTGGCGGACCAGTTGCAGCTCTTACATCGCAGAAGTTCGTTACTGGGCAAAGAAATGGTCGAGCTTCTATAGCTACGTTTCGAAAAAGGCGCAGTGGCTTAGTGGAGAAGCAGGTTCAATTCCCGAAAAAAAAAACAATTTTAAGTTTTATTTCCACTGCGCCAGATCTCGCGAACGTCTGACAAACATCCGAATTCATGACTTTCATGAAAGATCGTCTCAATTAGCCGTTTGGACTCGGCATAAAATTGTAGACCCCTTCATTGCAAAAATGAGAAACTCACACAAAACGAATGGTTTTGAGCAGCTAGGCCTAGGGTCTGTTGCTCCAAGTATCTATGTTATTTATTTAGCTGCGTTTCGAAGCCCAATGGACACGAGACCTACTGAAAGGTCTGGAGATACCCTATAATATTATGTGGGGCTTCTTATAACCTTCTGAACCGAGCCGGAAGCGCCTCCTCCGGCGAACAGTTCCAGAATTATTCTCAGTAATAAATTCGGAATCGAGCACCTCCTCGACGGGTTGCTGGAAACTTAATTTTGTGATGAAATGTTTGCCAATGGAATCCATCAAAGAATTTTTCTCTGAACTCTATGAACTGTTGGGCTAGAAGCCCAAGCAAGCCCCTGAGCCCCCCTACGTACGCCACTGCTTTTTCTGCGCCACCATTAATTCCTTTTTGGGTATATGATGGAAATTAGTTATACTGACGAGAAAGACAGTACAGAGTTGCATTTGCGTTTTTCTGGGGGGTTGCTCTTGGCTTGAGTCTCACTACAATTATATTTTTGGGGAGACGAGTAGATGGCGATGGGTGGAGTCGGTGAACAAATAAATTATTGTGTGGATTTCGTATTTTTCTGTGGTTCAAACCGGTTGCTTAGTATTCTAGCAAAAACGGAGCTGTTGCGCGTGAACAAATGTAATAGATAGTGACAGATGGTAGAAGAGGCAAGCACATAAATAACAGTGGGCTGTTGCAGCCCAATACAAGCGAGGCAAACAGCAAGGGAAGTGTATTTAGACTATGGGGTCTGGGGGAGAACGAAAGATCTTACGTAGCAAAAGGCGCAGAAGCAGCACTTCTGTTCAAGAAGTAACGGCGCATACTTACTTGGAGTTAAAGGAACAGTGCAAGACCCCAAGCAACTGGCGTTTGTTTACTTAGCTATAGAACAAAGAAAAGCAGAGCTAACGGAAGATCTTTCAATAGAGCCGTGAAGTTTTGGAGGGCGTTGAGCATTCAATTTTGAACCAAACTGCATATAATGCATAATAAAACATGCCCAAGAAGTGGACTTTCAGCTCCAAAAAAGAGACAATTCTGAGCTATAGAATATAGAAGATCTGTTGACACATATCGCTGCCTTAGTAAAACCGTCTCAAACCGTTCTGCAAAGCAATTTATATAGAACGTACGAGCGTTGTTTTTGAACCGTAGATAGAAGATGGACAAAATTTCGAGCCGAATGTGGGAGGATTCATCGTCTGGTTTCATATGGCGCTGGCTAAATACAAGACAATGGTGTCAACCTGAAAAGCTCTGTCTTCAAGAGACTCATTCAGTCACTGGGAGTATGCCGTAACTATCGAAGTGAAAGCCGATTCACGACAATCGAAAAGAAGACGAAATTGGTTGGTCTTGAAGTAAGCGAGGATTGAGGTAGAGGTATATGGTACCTTGGACGTCGTGTCACTAATGATAGTAGCAAGTTCGAGAAAGGTAATTGATTAGATCATATTCATCGGAGTCCAAACCAATTCTCTTAGTTCGACCTTATATTTAGTAGAGATCCGGCGACCAAAAACTCAGGGAGGCCTCTTCTATAGTGATGTTTATAAAGACTCATCTATTGAACAGCAAAGTGATTTAGAGCATCATCCCGTCGCCAAAAAAAAAACCAACAGGAAACAAGAAAAATATTGGCAACCTATCCAAGTCGTGCACTTAAAAAAAAGGGAACAATGATTTAAATAAAAGCGAGCTCGCCATATCAAGGACGCTTGTGGACTAATTTTGTGACCCAAGCCCCAAAGCGTTGGCACAGAATATGGAATTTGGCGCCAATAACATTTTAAACGAACCGAATCCTGCAAGGACGAACAAGGGAACATCGTAGTAGAATCGCAGTCGATGCTAAGGGTATGGAAGAACTACTTCTGGAGACTGTTTAACGGCGATGACGAACAAAATCCCGCTGTCAGGCAGAATGAACCATTCAACCTGGACGATGAAGACCAACAATTCCGTCCACCCGACCTGGACGAAGTGAAGATAGCCATATCTAAGCTTAAGTCCAACAAAGCCGCTGGAGCAGATGGCCTAGCCGCCGAGCTGTTCAAAGCGGCAGGCGATGAACTGGTTAGGAGCATGCACCAACTCATCCGTAAGATATGGTCGGAGGAAAGTATGACCGATGAATGGAACCTCAGCATTGTTTGCCCGATCCTCAAGAAAGGAGACCCTCTGAACTGCGCCAACTACAGAGGTATAAGTCTTCTTAACATCGCCTACAAGATCTTATCTGCCGTGTTGTGTGAACGCCTGAAGCCTCTCGTCAACAACCTGATTGGTCCCTATCAGTGTGGCTTCAGACCAGGAAAGTCTACCGTTGAACAAATATTCACACTGCGGCAGATCTTGGAGAAAACCCAGGAAGTCCAAATCGATACCCACCACCTTTTTATCGATTTCAAGGCCGCCTATGACAGCATTTATAGAGACGAGCTATACAGAGTAATGTCTAGTTTAGGCAT
This sequence comes from Cheilosia vulpina, assembly GCA_916610125.1. Taxonomy (NCBI): domain Eukaryota; kingdom Metazoa; phylum Arthropoda; class Insecta; order Diptera; family Syrphidae; genus Cheilosia; species Cheilosia vulpina. The sequence goes on from OU744277.1 coordinate 58,258,812, forward strand.
CCCTGCCAAACTCGTCCGCTTGTGCAGGATGAAAATGGAGAATGCACGCTGCTCCATTAAGGTCGGTAAAGAACTTACCGAGACCTTCGATGTCAAAAAAGGATTTAGACAAGGCGATGCGCTGTCATGTGACTTCTTTAACATCGTTCTTGAAAGAATAGTGCTAAACTCAAACGCTAACACCAGAGGCACTATCTTCCAAAAGTCCGTCCACCTACTCGCTTACGCCGATGACATCGACATAATCGGCAGAACGCAACGTGATGTCACTGGCGCCTTTGTGAGCATTGAGACGGAAGCGGCAAAGATGGGTTTGGCGGTCAATGAGGGCAAGACAAACTATATGCTGTCATCAAGACAGGACACCCAACACCGACGTCTTGGACAAAATGTCACCATAGACAGGTATAACTTTGAGGTGGTAAAGGACTTTGTCTACCTAGGCTCCGCTATGACTTCAGAAAATGACACCAGCACTGAGATTAAGCGAAGAATAACTCTTCCCAATCGCTGTTTCTTTGGGCTAAGAAGGCAATTGAGTAGCAAAGCCCTCTCTCGAACAACTAAAGTGACCCTTTATAAGACCTTGATCATCCCAGTCCAACTTTATGGTGCAGAGGCATGGACTCTATCAAAATCGGATGAGGCTACACTTCGTTACTTCGAGAGGAAAATTCTTCGAGTAATTTTCGGTCCCGTCTGCATAGAGGGTGCAGATACAACGACGAACTGTACGGGCTGTACAGCGACATCGACCTGGCCAGAAGAGTGAAGATCCAACGACTGAGGTGGCTGGGTCATGTAGAGCGAATGGACGTCAATGCTCCGGCCCGGAAGATCTTCGAATCCACACCCGAGGGACGGCGCAGTAGAGGAAGACCGCGACTCAGGTGGCGCGCGCAAGTGGAAGGGGACCTTAACCAACTTAGCGTGCGAAACTGGAGACAGCTGGCCAAAGATCGTGCTGGTTGGAGACGCTTGTTGGTTGAGGCCCAGGTCCACCCCGGTGGACTGTAGCGCCACCTTAAGTAAGTAAGTAACATTTTAAACGACGAAAGTCAAAGAAAATCATGAAACTCAGACCCCTTCTTCAACTGCCTTAAACCAACTACCACTTTTAAAGAACAATCCATTACGGAAGTCCTCTTGTAAACCTTTTTCTTAACGTGCTTATACATTTTTAGCCACCTCACTCCGAAGAGCAAAAGCACATCCTTATGATAACTAATTAAAAATTCCCAGCATCGCTTTCTCAACTTTATGGTTCATGGATAATGCTCCACGGATGATTGCAGAAACCTTTTTTCTAAAATACACCATCTTAAGGCAGATCAGAGACTCATTCTCGTTTGAAATACGAAATTAGCACGCATGTTATATCTGTGCACATACCAATCTCACCTTACGCCTTTGAAAGGATTTCATTACAAACACCCCATCCCGCCAGTGAATGGCATAATCCTTTCTCATCACCATAATCCCCAGGAGACCGCATATATACATTTGAACGTGACATACGTATCCAAGATCTACCTACACGAGCATCTTCAGCGGAACTTATGGTGGCAATGGCAGCAACAATAATTGCCTAATCCCGAGTAATGGCAACCATTTCATATTTATGAAGGATACGTTCCATAATTAAGGTGCTACTGTTCAATTGTACTCTGTTGTGTATGATGATGTGATAATTTCAAGTGGCCCGACTTGTGACTCGAGTACGAGTACTATACGGCTCACTTGAGACGTTTTCCTTAGCGAAGTTTTAAAGAAAACGACGAGGGATAACTGTGTGTATAAGGGCCCATCTATATCCACGTATAAATTCCGAGACAGAAATGCGTGTACGAACTTAATTAATCAGATATACTCGTAAGGAATAAAGTTTTTAAGTGCCGGCAATATTTCGCATACTCGATGAAAAACTTCTTGGAATCCCTTTCGTATATAACAGCGATGATAGGTGGCAGGAGGGTTGCAACTCCGGGCGGAAGGATGTGCCTGTCAATAATTGAAACTTGTAAATGTGGAATAAAAAGAACGGAAGTCCGGGGCATTCCATGGCATGAATAAAGAATATACCTGCATGCGGTGTGGTGAAAGTTTTGCTTTAGCTAGGAGAGCGGGGAGTTCTTTTTTTTGTTGTTTTAAGCAAATGACTGCGAATTTTGTAAAATTCTAGTTCGTAAAAACTCGCAACGCAATAGGGGTGGTAGTGGGTCCGTATGTACATCCGCTCTGAGCTCCGACACCTAAAAGGTATAGGTAACTATTATAAAAAACGGTTTACAGTTGTGCATTTTAAAGTTCAAAAGACAATACAATCTTAAAGACTCCACACCTTGCCTTAATTACGCGGGTCTTAAAAACTTATTTACTGGCTCCGCGAAATAAGACTCCTCAGGAAATAAGGCCAAAAATTAAAAATGAAATAAGGGCCCAAAATTAGGTTAAATTTTCATACTGAAATCATGTCCAGTTTTTTAAATATAAATTAAGCCCCAATGAAATGAAATATTTTCAGTGAATGATTTAAACGCTCGATTTTCTCAGTTATTCTGTACTCGCTTCCATTAGTGTAAAATATAAGCCTTGCGTTGAAAATTGTGCGGTTTGTTCCTCTATTCTTTTACTCGCTGATGGTTTCCAACGCGAGGCTCACACTTTAACAATTCGCTCGATTTGTTCAGTTATTCTATTACTCGCTTACATTAATTGAAAACGTAAGCCTTAAAAACAGTCAGCGCTTTTTCCTGTTAAGCAATTTTGTTCATCCATGTTCTACCTTTTATAGGGCTTTTTTGCTTATGAAAGAAAAAATGGAATAAGCCCCAAAATTTTGTATGCGCATTTTGAGGCCTTATTTCATTTTTACTTTGGGTTCTGATATCCAGGGGCTTTATTTCGCGGAGCCTATACCAAACATAATCTTCAGAGAAAAATTTCATTGCCCAATTTATTTGTTTAGAAAAAATCTGTAAGTTTATTTTGCTAAATATGAATCTAAAACGCGTCCAAAAACGTATAACAAAACAAGCCAATAAAATACATGGAAAACGCCCACAAATCCATCCAAATACGCAGTGTAAACGCACCAAAGTTGCATCCCAAAAGGAGTCCACAACTCTGTCGAAATCAAAGACAAAACTAAATTTTTGGTTCAACAGGTCCGCAGGGACCCTAGCTTCTTACAGCAATTCGTTTTGTGTGAGTTTTTTCATCTTTTTGGGACGAATGGAACTGAGAAGTTCTTTCATGACAGTTATAGTCTCGGATGTTTGTCAGACAGCAAGAGGTGACACGTGGAAAAAAAAACCTAAAGATGGAATTCGGTTTTTTTTTCGGACCCCTTGTCAAGTAACACTAACCACTAGGCCACTGCGCCTACCTATCCAAACACGCGGCAAAAAAACAAAAACGCCTCTAAGTCGCTAAACAAACTTTGAATAATGCCCCCAAAAAAACCGTCAAGAAAGCATCTTAAAAAGTGCTTAAAAAACCGCCCAAATGGCGTCGTAAAACGAGACCAAAATCCGTCCATACATGCGCCTAAGAAGCGTTTAATAACCTAGCCCAAAGTGCGCGCTCAAATAGCATCGAAAACTCGTCAAAATACATGCCTCAAAATAGTTGAAAAGTCAAAATAGTCCAATAGCCTGACTAATTACGAGCCCAAAAAAAGTTGATAAGAGCGCCAAAACAGCTTCGAAAAAACTTACCACTTACGCACAAGAAACTTACCACCTACGCACAGAAAAATCGTCAAGAGACGTGCACAAAGATCTGTCCAAAAAGACGTACATAAAGCGCCAAAAAAATTCGTATGAACTCGCGCGCCGTCAGTTCAGGTTCAGGTCACCCTAATAGTAGGGTGAGGTCATACTAGTTTAAAAATTCTTGCTAGTGGCCTGTAAAAATGCAGTAGAAACATCAACTAAAAGTCTGCTGTGTGTGTCCATTTTCTTAACAAAACTTAACTGGGATTGCGCATCTGGCTGCCAGAGTCATCTTAAATAGCTACCAGTCTACCACTCTCCAGAAATGGGAATACCCCTTTCTCAACTTTTCCATTTCATATCCAAGGACGACATAAATGAAAACTCCAGAAATGGCTTTCGAAAAAAGAACTCAGCACTCCGATTGCTTCTATACTGTGCTGACGAAAATACTTTACAGATAGTTTCATCTACCAATATCATTAGATACACATCAAGTACATTCTTGGACTCCAAAAGCCATTCGCTAATAATAATAATACTAGCAAAATAAATAATCACTGCAACAATCCACAATACTTCAACGTATGACCACACTTTTGCGCAGGCAAATACCTTCGGCTATGGAATGCAGAAAAATTTGCAAATATTTGCACTTTACCGTTGAGAAATAAGTTTGCCGCAGATGAAATCACTGCGCATTATGGAGCCGGAACTGGCACACAAATAGCGCGATAAAAACTGAAACGACTGCGGTCAACCCCAGAAGACTCTGCAACTGAATATTTTCACGTGCCACAGGATTGCTGCTTAAGCAAAATTTAAACAATATCGCAAAATAGTGTCAGTTAGTGCGCGGGGGGCGCCTTTGTTAACGCTGCCATTGAGTCCTCTGGCTTTTTGTCTGGCATTCAGTCGGCGAGCCAGGAAATATTGTATAAAAAGAAAAGTACCGACCATTTTATGTTTCTGCATTGGAACCGCATATACACCGATCCCCCTCGCATCACTCATACCATTTCTGCTTCACCGCACCGCACCCAACCATAAAGGAGCAAAAATAATGCACTTTCAGCAGGATAACTGCCAATTATTTGCTTTGCCGAAAATTCGGTTGTATAGTTGAATTTTCGCATGGAAATAGTTTCGAGCCATTTGCAAAATACTTCCACACTCGTGCAAAATGCTGCACACACCTCTCTTGATGGTGGGGTAGTTAACATATCTATAAATATGCCGGGGGAATTATGTTGCCGTAACACTTCAATTGGAATTCACGTCGGAGAGTGTTCGGATATGGTGGCGTTTAGTATTTCGAATTTGTATCTCAGGATGGGCTATTAGTGTGTAGGTCATTGGGGTGTAATTTGTAAGTGCGAGTCTGTTTAGCTGGATATTATTTAAAACAAAGTCAGGCTGGAGGAACAGCAGCTCCGTATTTTGGATAGCTAATTTGGACTGGAAGACGACCAATTGTCTCTCGGTTGGAAGTTGTAAGGGTAAAGGCACCTTCAGTGCTCCAGAATCAAAGGGTTTCAAAGTGGTACAAGTCGATATCTTTTCAGCGATTTCTAAGCTGTCCACAACAGCTTTTTTTAGAGATTGGCTATTTTGAGCAATATCTACCAATATTTGGCATCCCTGAATTACTCATCCGTCTGAGGATGGAGAAAGTTCGCTGCTACGTCGGGGTCGACACCGAAGCCATTGATGTTGGTCGCTTGTAAGTCATGCTGTCAATTTGACTTTGAGTACTGAAATTCAAGCTATCAACGTCCTAATTCTTCGCTGCTATATTATTGCCCGTTCACTAATCCAACCGAGGTTTTTATAATTTTGTGCTGTGACGGCGAACACTTTGGTAATGAGTTGCTAGTTCGAAGATTTTAACTCGGAAAAATTTGTATCAATCCAGTCGAAACGTCAACAGGAATTTGGCGATTACCAAGAGCCAGCAGTTGTCTCGAGAATTCAGCAGCCGATTTGTCGTTCTGCAATGCGACTCTCATGTTCATATGGTCAATTTCATCGACGTGCATTCAGGCGTGCATTAAGTTCATCGGCAGCTCTATATTTCGGGATGACGGGAAGCATTATCATAGCCCCATCAAATCGTCTCGAATCACCTGGTCAACTGCCTCCAAGGCTCGTTTATGCGCCATCGTGCATTATCCCAAACGATGATTTTGCATACTCGCACCAATTTCGCTGTCGCCGAGTTCTTGGGCAATTAATGCTTGCAACCCAATTGGATAACCTCACTTTTTACACGCAAACTTATATTCTGAAAAAATGATCGAATTGATAGAGCCATTTCGCATTTATTTTGAATTTATCGTACTGCTTCCACCGTTTGCAGATGTGATGCCCGATATACGACTATCCAAAATCAGTGTAATCATACGCAAAACTCGAATCAATTGCAGCAAGAAAAATAGCACACTGCTGAATATAATGATAATGCGAAAAGGATACCTCCAATTGCGCATAGACAACGTGTAACGTCATCTATCGAGCATTGATAGCAGCACAGCGCCATTTATTATATATCTCGTTTAACTTCTCCACCCAAAATGCACGCAAAACCTCTTTTATCACAATCGTCCAAAATCATCAAATGCAAAATTTCATCGACAAAATTAAAATTTGTCACGTTTTTCCAGAATTTTCCGGGAAGCCATTCCGGAACAATTGCGCACAAAATTCCATACAAAATTTAAATTTTCCATTTTTTCAATTTCCCGAATTTTCCGGATGGTTTTCCCAAAATTTTCTTTCATAAAAACCTTATCCTGGCAATTACAAACCAGTGAAAAAAAGTAAGCCAAATTGGCCTAGCCGTTCTCAATTGATGAATTACCTACTACATACATTTTTCAGACCATTTTTATATATATAGATGACGGGAGGGCAATGAAATGGGAACGGGATATACCGCATTTAAATGAAGCAAAGCAATCCGCATATGGACACAGAGAATATGGAAAATGGCACCCATCAACAGTTTTGAATACTATTTGTGGAAAAAGTGTAGCGAAAGTCGCGAATGCTGTAAAAACGGGTGAAAGTAGATAATTTTTGAAAAGTCGTCGCCGGGGGCCCTGCGAAAAGTGGCCAAATGGCATCTAATGTCGCCCATCGCTAACGCAGATCCTGCTATAAGCGCTAAAGAACAAACTCTATCTAAAGTGTATAAAGATTTCATAGGTCGCTTCGGGAGGAAGATTCTGGAGAGGCCAGTTAGATGAGGTCTTAATCTTAAGCGGTCATTCTGAGCTGTGTAGCCACCAAAGTATGTAAATTAAGAATGACGAAGCTGTGACACGGCGGAACACGTTCTCAGTTAGTGTCCTAGATCTGCTCGTACTTGTCACTTATGTGATGGGCTGCTTTATAAATTCGATGAAAAAGCCTATAAGAAGAACGGATCAACTTTCTGTCGGGCGGTAACAAAATGCCAAACAATGAAATTCATATTTAACTTATTTTTATACAACTTATTGTCTTTTCTTCAGTTGGATACAGAAGGGGGATACCTTAGAGGTGTACACAACTAACAATTGCAAATAAGGTACACCGTGTACCTGTTTCACAACTAACAATAACAACTACGAGTATACAAACCGCCGTTAACCATGAAACTAAAATCAGCCACCCCCAACATTGGGAGGTTTGGTTAAACCTACTCTCACTCCTTCGGTGTCCTTTTGCTGAAGCGGAAAAAGAAAATTGTATAAAACCTAAAACAGTTTACCATCATCGATATAGTGTATAGTAGCTTCCGCAAAGAGGCGTATCAGTCGTCGCATAGCACTTGGCATTCTGGTTACCATTCCCTGTATGTGTGCACCCGTTAAATAGTCCACCATATCACATTTGTGACCGTTCATTTGGTTCCTCTGAAGGCAATCGCACGCCTCGCAAAGTCTGTGTATCCCGGTCTTCGTGTGTCGTTCCCAACTTAATTGGATGCCACAATGTGGAATAAATTGAGCAGAAAATTACTTCATATTCACCTATATGGGCCGCCCGGTTTGTGTCGCGGGCGAAGGCTAAGGACATTAACTCGAGTGCCATTTCTACACTTTGCCGTATGGGGTGTGTGCGATGGTGGCATGGCGGGCGGCCGGTGGCGTTACGCGCTGGACCGTTCAATGGTGTGCCGCCAAGTGGAAGGTCCTTTAAATGTGTTATTGGCGGTGTACAGCTGAGTTTCAGTTCGTCCCCGTGGTAGATACGACGGTGTCGGAACGCGGGGGTGGCAGGCTTTAATTACGTAATTCATGGCACGGATTGTGTGTCTGTGGACGATATGCAGACCAAAACAATGAATTGGAGATTTTCGCTCCTCAGGCGAAGTCCCAGCGACTGCTGCTACTTTACGGTGGTACCCAGTATGGTGCCTCTGTGCGACGACGACGATGACGATGGCTGCAAGAAGCACTCTTGGGACAGCAGTGGAGGTTGGTATACGCGGTAAGTTTTATGCGCTTTATTGGAAATAAGGTGCTGGATTAGGTTCGTTTGTTTTGAATCGGCTCATTATGAACACTCGAGTGGATGCTCTCTTAATTAGGGGATTTGGTTAGTTTTTGGAATTAGGATGGGAATAGGAATTATCCGGGATATGTGCGAGTAATTCACTTGGTCAAATAGTTGGCCGGGGGCAGTTAAAGTTTTAAAAAAGGGTTTTGTTGGAAAATGCGTTCTGTTACAGTTGCAATAATTTGGGATTCAGTGGCGAAAGGGAGCTGGGGCAGTTGGGGTTCAGTGCCCACTTCAATCCATTGTGTTCAGTGTTAACTGCAGCATGGTCCTGTTATACAAGGCAGATGCACCTACCATCTCTTTTTCGTATCTCATAATTTTTCCCGCGCGTTCTAAAACTAACACAGTTTCGTATCCGATTTTTTTTAAAGAAAAATCTTCGACTTCGATATTGAATTAAGAATCGCCTTTTTAATGCTGAAAAAGGACTTTTACAGAATAATTTGTGTTAAGTGAAAATTTGCCAAGAACTTTGCTAAAACACTTTAGTATTTTTTTCTCTTCTCTTTGTCCGCTTGTCTTTCAAAAATTAATTATATTTTACTCGTTTTTATGACCTGATTTTTTTTCGAACCGAATTTTTAACGAAATCTGAGGAAGTGTCACGTATGATAAAAATCAACCTACAAAAGCTACATTTACTACATAGTCGCCAGCAAAAATTGGGTAGGTATTATAAATTTCGTTGCTACTGTGGCAATAGGTATGCGGATATAACGTTTTCCAAACTCTTATCCCGGTAATAAATGATTTTTCATTTGCGACTGATCGATGTGATGGCAGAATGTGGCGGCCATGTTGTTTTGGTGGCATTTGCTGATATGGAGTTTATCACCATAGCAAGTAACGTGATTGAGCAGCAAACCTAACGTCAAGGGAACGCCAGATCGGACGGGAACATTGCTGTTCTCCGCGAAACTGTTCAGGAGAATCACTCGCGCTTTCCAAGAAGTTGGCCTTCGTCGGCCTTTAAATTTGCGAATTTCGTGTCGAAACTTGGGCCAACTAACCCATGATCTCTAAATTAATGACCATAGACAACGCCGTATTTTCGCTGACTAAGCGTTTGGAAGGGGACCCAAATTTTGGCCGAAAAATCATCTTTAACAATGAGGTGTATTTTTTTGATGAATGCATCCACAACAATTTTACAGTTTGGTGCGGATTTTTGAACCGACCACGGCGTCATTGTTCCGCACTCTTTTGACGTGAGGCCATCACCATCAATGGCGACCTATACAGAACTATGCTAAACCATTTCTTTTAGCGCAAATTTAACGATATCGAGGTGGATGACATGTAGTATGTGGACGGTGATACGTGGCATACGAGAAGACGCCACGATGGACATTCTGCATGAACGATTTGAGTCGAGATTACAGTCGACTCTCGTTAATTTGTAATTCGAGGCACTCTTAAAATATTAGAAAAAATAAACAAAGGCTCGTGTACGATGATAAAAGTTCGAACTTGTCTTAAAATGTACTTACAATCGTGCTGACTCTTTCTCTCTGCAACTTTGAATTGTCGAGTGTTTGACGCCGATGAGTTCGAATTAGCGCGTATTTCTGTCACGTAGCAATGTTTTTTTTTCGTTTGAATTACCAAGTGCATAAAAATATAAATATAAAGATATTTTGTAGGGAACTCGTGATAACTTTGAATTATAGAGAGGTTAGAACTACCGCAGGTTTGAATTTACGACAGCCGACTGTATATGGTTATTTCTCGCGAAAGTAATGTGAGCTGTCCAAGATAGCGCGATTTTACCCCGCTAGACTTTTTATTCATGTGTTTCCTGAAGTCCCAGGTATGCACGCAAATAAGCTGCATTCGACCAGGCCTATGAAGCAGAGTCTTTAAAAATATTACCACTCGGATCCATGCCACCGTCAGAAACAGCGGCGGACGTTTGAATGAAATAATATTCCATAAATAATAACATATAATGGAAATTTCAGATACACAAGAGTTTAGTTAATATGTACCTCATCGACAAAGTGTTTATATCAATTTCAACATTGACCCGTCCTCATTGAACACGCCTTTATATACTAGACCTCCCTTCATTTTTGACCGGATATAATGTGTTCAGATCTATATAAACACATTGCTTGTTTTTCTTCTTAGGATCAATATATCTATACTTTTTAGAATTCATCTCGGCTGAAATTTGTGATTTTTTACCCAGTATAAGATTAGAGAAGCCATACGCTCAGAATCAACTAAATAAACTAAATCGGAGTTTTACGATAGGAAAGCTATAAAATAAATGTACCAGTTTCGAAAATTGTATTTTGGTAACTCTAGGCCTCTGAATTAGGGTGGTTCGACTTATTTTTTCTTCAAATTGAGTTTTCGAGCACTACCCATATATGTCATGATGTCAGGTAAACAAAAAATTTGGAAAAAAATTGTGATCTGACCCAAAGTCTTCTTGGAATCAAAAAGAACCTAGAAAAAAGATTAATTTTCCGACAAAAAAATAATTTTTTCTTTTAGTCCAGTGGTATTAGTTTTTATTATTAATGATAATTAAGAACATTTAAAGTAAAATTCAATGAAATGTCAAGAATTAAAAGTTAAAACAAGAATTTAAAAAATGAAAAGTCAAAGGTTAAAAAAATAATTACAATTATAAATAATTAGAATTAAAAAACGGAATTTTTTGTTTGCGATTCAATTCTTGTTCTGTAAGTCCATCGCGTCTCATCAGACTTCAGAGAGCCGCTGAAGCTTCAATTACAATTTTAACGCAACGCTCCGCCACGGCAAAATAAGAGTTTCAATCAATTTAGGATGTTGAATGCAATTACTAATGACATCCAAACTACTAATGTTTCTTAATATCGGTGGATCACATAAAATACCCACATTCCAGTGGTGTATGCCAATGTAGTCCTTAGCATTAAAGTTGAACTTCGGCAAAACGAAAGACCGCACTGAATTTGAGGGTGTTTCAAGCTGTTCTCGTACTTTTGTAACTCTTCTTAAAGCAAAAACTCAAATTGATTCTCTTTCGTCTGCAATCATTGCTATCAAAATATTTTTCGGATGGCCGAAGTTGCCATTTCTCTGAATAACAGGATGAACTAATAACTTTGAATTTTCAGGCAGGTATCTTGTCAACATTATAGTTTTTTTGAAGGTGTTGAGCGCCATAAATGCAGTGAGGTCTAGTTTTTATTTGGAACCACATTGGCGCATAGTCTTGCACTATAAAATTGACCAACAAAAGCATATTTTCGGATCGAGTCAAAGTAGAAACTTAGTATTCGATTGCCAGTTGTAAGCCACCTTGAATGAACGACTTTACCGTCACTACAAATATCTGAACTGATAGCCTTGACAAACTTCAAACAAGTGTCTTTGATCAGTGCTGATGTCATGAGTGTTTGATATTTTTGGAAGGTTGTATTGAATAGCTTGAAATGGGACTGACGACAAATTCTCACAATCTTTTAATTTGTTTCCGAAAGGACCTGTAAATCTTCGTAATCCAGTTGTATTTCCATCAAGATGCTCAGATATAAGTCGAAGTAGAAGTTGATTTGCATGCGATGTAACTGGCATATGTAATGGTTTTCCTAGCTCTAGTTCCAAACGACGGGTAGCACCTCCTTTTGATCCTGGTGTTTATAACTGTGCAATAACCACAACTTTTGATATTTCAATTCCCTTTTCATCAATGAATTCATTCAATTTCTTACTCATGATTTCAGCTTTTCCATTTGGAGGGGAGTATTTGGATCCAGGTTCTTTTATACTAAACTTAAATGCTCTTCAACAGTCTTGTCTTTTCGTCTATCAAAATATATCCCAAACTGGAGCTCTTGAAATGACATTGATATTAACAAGGATGATAAAGATGCCCTCTCTTTCTCACTGGCACGTCGGATTTTCTGCCTATTCTTTGGTAAAACTGTCCTTTGAAATCATTCCACCATTTTGAAAAGTAGCTGAAACAATTGTAGCTGCTGCCCTGACTGAAATTCCAAATCTTTCTCAACTGTAGATAAATCCTCTATTTTCAGTTAGGTTACATGTTCTGAGCGAGTGAAATTTTCGGATATTTCCAAAGACGATCCATTTTTTTTCATACAATTTTTGTATCAATCGGGCCACCCTATACTGTGTTCACACTATAGAATTAGGAGATTTGCATGAAACTTCGTTTATGACTATTACGAGGTGCACATTATAGTTAAAATTGAAATTTTTAATTTAGCTCTCTACTCAACAGTTTGAACTGGTTTAGAATGTCATCCACAAAGTTTGAGAAATCTCTATGAACAAGTGAGGTATTTAACAGCCACTATTGTGCCGCACCTTGTAATTTAATACCCAGACCGTTTTTGTTATTTAAAAATGACTTAAAAATCGCAAATCCAAGATCCAACTTTAACGCTTTCTAGACTATTGGGCCTGCCTATTGGACTGCCAAAACGTACTGGCTTAAAATTTTGGCAGTTGTTATTTTTTTGTTTTTGAGTAAAGTTACTAAAACCATTTTAGTTACTTACAAGCCGCTACCATATTTTCCCCGAACAATGAGAATAAAAACCAATTTGCTTGTTGTCTTAATTTAAGAAAACCCAAATTTCCAACACCGATGTGCAGTCTGTCGTTTTTTAATTCCATTTAAGTCCGAATTAATTTCCTTGAAACAGCCTCCAGATTGATATAAGCGTCACTTCAAATCAAATACATGCCACATATTCCTCCAGCATTAAATCCACGTACAAGTTTTGCGTGGAAAAAAATAAAACCAAAGCGCTTACAGATTTTTACATAGTTTCTGGTTTATTTTACTTCATCTTGTACATCTGGATAATAAATAATGAATCGTACTGGCTTAAAACTCCACTTATCGCACATTTATTTGATGGGATTTCTTTTTTTCCATTTATATATATATTTTACTTTCTTATACTATATACAATTAAATTTAACTATTTTAGTTAGGCATACATTGACAGAACAACTTGCAATATTTCTTAGAAAAGAATTCCAATCAGATATGGTTACAAAAAACTGTTCTCTCTTATATATTCTTACTCTCTAAACAATTTATAACATTTATAATGTATTTGCTTAAAAAAAGAAAATGAAAAAAAAACACTATATACAAAATGGCATAAAACATTTAATCAAATTTAATAAAACCCAAATCAATAATTGTTAGTCAATAGAAATCAAACAAAACCATTAGGAACTTATATACGCTCTTTACACAGTGATATCCATTTCATGTGCAATAAATTTATACTGGAAAACGATTTGACAGGCGATACTCGTCTCGCTTGACAGACTCCACCAATTCCATCTTTCAATTGAGAGTTACGATAAAATTTTCTAAATAATTGTTAATTCATAATTATGGTACAATATTTACATTGGAAATTTTACTAATGTGTGTTTTTTTAAAGACGGTTCATTTGCGATTTCTAATGACAGCTGTCATGCATCTGTCATCAGCTGTATGGACACTCCTACATCATGAGATAGTCGAACCCTCAATATGGCCGCCACACAGAATTCCCATTGTCAGTTGGATTGTGGTGGCCCCGGTGGGCGGCCAGCGCCACCTGCCGGTTGGTGTTGCCATCGTCTACGTTGCGGGCCGATGCGCCACAGTTTCCAACGAGAGTAAGATCACCCGGATGAGTGTTGCCACCGCCAGCCATGATATGATGCTGTTGGCGAGCGCCAACATTGCTGATGTGATCCATGACACTTTGCAGTTCACCGTGGACGGCTGAATTTGGTGAGGCATGCGGTGGCAGAGAATGCGAGTGAAAGCCGTGTGTTTGATTCGCCGCTGTATATAATTGCGAGTAGAGTAGACTGGCCGGCAAAACTGGGTACAGTGAGCCATTGCAACCGCTGCCACCAGTGGAGCTGTACGCTACAGCTGAATTTTGCGTTTGGTTGACTATTCCGGTGAAGTTTTGATTTGCGGCGGCGACATTATTGGCACCGGGTCCGTTGTTGGCGCCATTTCCAGCCGCTGCTCCGCCACCGCCCAAATTTGGCGTATTCGAGGTGAGAAGATCCTCCTGGACAGGCGACTCGGCTTGCGATGAATCACTGAGACTTCGGGGGCCGTTCTGACTGGAGTGCACGTTGTATTCTTGATTAGAGTTCGAGTGATATCGGGGTACTAGGATGGCTGAATTGGCGGTCACACCACCATTTACAGTTGAGGATATGGAGGCTTGGCCAGTGCCACCCAATAGGCTGTGATGCGTCATCTGTCCAGTGGTTGAACCAACAAGGCTGCTCAGATGTTGATCCAGGTCGGTGGCTGTGGAATCAGGAAGCACTGAAAGTACGCAAGAAGGTTGTCTTTAGTATAGGTCTGCTGGATGTTGAGGCATGAGGTATAAACGAAAAATACTTGTGGCAAACTTTCCAATCCAAACAGGAACTTTCCAAAAAATCAATTGACTAAAAGGTCTCGTGGCGTTCCTACAATCAAGGGATCATTTTTGGCAAGGAAGTCACAGAACAGACAAGCGGTTTATGCAACTACTTGTTTTAGATCAAGATCATCACAGAAGATGGAAGGAGCACTAACTACAGAATGGACAGATGGCCTCAGCTCTAGCCAAGACTAAGCCAAACATAGGGCCCGCTTAATGGATTAAAGGAGATTTTGTTTTTTAAATAGCTGACAGGTGATCTTTACTAAAGCTAAGTTAATATTTAAAACGTTATCTTGGAAGCCAATCAGCCCACAAGATAGAAAAACAATTTATTTAATAGCTGACGGTCTTTGCTTGGCTCTTTACTTTTATCATATGAGGATCAGTTGGAAAAGAAAAAGTTGAATCGTTTTTAAGAGCTCGTAGGTGGTTCCTGCTCTAGCCAAAATGCCTTAAAAATCGTTAGATGAGGATCAGTTCAATAGATCGCAATAAAATTTCTGACAATCTTCACAGTTCGCTGCTAGTTTCTAATGAGGATCAGTTCAAAAGATCACGAAAGCAATTTTTTAACGACCTACAAAATTTTCTTGGCCCCAGCTAACAGCTACTGAAATTTTTCGACGGTTCGTTATTTATTTCGAATGGGGTCCAGCAAAAAATATCGAAAGAAGATCATGCTTAAAAATTGTTTATGTATAACCATCCATTAAAAAACATAGGATGACGATCAGCTCTATAGATCACAGGAGCTTAGTTTTTAGAAAATGCTAGTGGTCTTTGCTTATTTCAGAGAAGGATCATCTCAAAAGATTTTCTTCTAAAGCGCTGACAGTCAATACCTGCGGTATATATTTAGACCGTTTTTGGCTTTTTCGGATGAGCTGACAAATGGACTAAGCGGCAGCGAATATTCGGTAAGGAGTTTAGACAGTTCTTTATCTGAGGATGAGGATCGTTTGTCCAAGTATAAAAAACCTTAGGTTGACCACAGTTGCGATCAAAGTGCTGGCTGCATACCTACCCGAGGAGCTTTTACAAGCAGCTCCAAACAATTTTGGAGGCAGAACCTGAAACCACATAGTCGCTACATAGTCTCACTAAAAGGATCTTAAATAAAAATTTGTTTACTTACTTGGAACACAGTCTCGATTCGCCGCTCCCGAAAAGTCCTGATTGTTGGCTTGTTCGTTGGACGAGCAGGTGAAACCCAAGGCCGGATTATTGAATTGCGCTGAGGATGGTGTCGTGCACGATGATAGTCCACTGCTAGCCAGGTATGGTGAGTACGCACTCGCCGATCCATATCCCCAGTGTGAGTTGGCAGCTCCCAGTCCAAACTGTGACATATCTGCAAGGAAACCCAAAAATTAGTATCAGATGTATGCCAACAAAACACGTTTTCCCATCCAAATCACAAAAAAAAAACCCTCATCCCGGAATTCACCCCCACCCAACGTGTGTGGGTCACTTTTGATTTATAACGGCTCGCCGCCAATCCAACCATTCATTTTGTGTGATTAAAACCAAACGCGAACACTTTAAATACCAACAGAGCATCGGCCAGCCGAAAAATATCCTTTCGGACTTGCCTCCACTTCCACTTCGGATGCTCACGTATATCGATTCAGAGATGTTCGATGGCTACACAAATGTTATTACATCCACGGACATGGTGCTTCTGTTTGGCGCACCACCACCGCGCGCCGCCATAACCACCCCCGAATTCCAATTTCTCTACTGGATTCGGGTTTAGAGTTAAATTATTGGCAGGAGATTTATGGTGGTGGCCCACTGTCGTCGTCGTTGCGAGTCCACCCCTGTCACAAATGCAGTGCCGAAGCGTTGTAATGTCACCCATTCGATACAGAGCCGAACCGTACAAAAAGGATGCACGGAATTTTACAAAATTCCACACATTATGCGTGAGTTGGGCGTGTATATACGCTGCTCACATGACATGCTTCATTTAGCGGCCACAACATCAGCATTTGCAACTGAACGCTGTGGAAATATGCTTCGAAAATTCGAAACGCACACAGCGACGTATCGCGCCCAACAAAGCGATCCTGATATAAATATTTTATTTAAAATTGAAAAAAAAAATAAAAAAAAACCTACACAACGAAAATGTCGCTGTCCGATATTGCCGCTGCTGCTGGCGGCCAGTATACCGGCCGAAGGCATAATTAGGCTTAATTAATAGCCCATTCGAAAATTATTAATTAGTTTTTATAAGCGAGTGGACTTTAAATGGACGGATATTGATTTTGCGGCCGCTTTATTAATGCTATTGGCTTAAATTTTCAATGCAATTACGGTGGTCCTTGTTGCAATTCGATAGCCGGCCATGCACAACGGGCCGTGTGTGTATATGTGAGCGACATTGCGGCTAGATTCCGGATCGGATTTAGCGGGCGTATAGTACATTTGTTCACTTTGCTTTGTTTATGCGATGATGTAACTCAGTTAGGTATAGAGTGCGGTTTGCATTTCAAATGATTGCATGCACTCCTTGTGGGGGCGAGGATTTTGTTTTAAATCTAATTTGGAATATATAATGATTAGCGATGGTCTTTGATTTTGTTATTTTACAGCGAAAAGAGGACAAACAAAAAAACCTGCATATGTTTGCAGCAGTGAATTATTTAGGGGCGCATTTAAAAAAAATGGCTACAGCGTTACCATTAGCGTATGATGGTGGCTAACCTGCGGGCTAGGCTCTATTTACCAGCTGTCCCACTTTACATTCAGATGCGAATCTTATATACAAATAGGGAAATAGTTAAGAACCAATTGACTGCCTTAAACACGACATATTCGCTTGACTTTTTTTGTTGGAAAGATTGCCCAGAGATGCAATGCTGTGTGTAATTTATTTTCCAATATTTTTAGTATAAGCCAGCTTACTATAATCGAAGAATTTCTACCACTGGGCAAACTCTAGTATATGCAAATGAACGCAGACCAGTAAAATAGCGGCTCGGAAGCCCCTTATACCTAGTTCGCAGATTTTGGAGGCCATTTTGATTGATCTCCTGTACAAGTTTCAAAGTGTTAGATGAAAAAACTGAGACTACGATTGATTGCTACAGCATATAGAAGCTATTTTGATTGAACTCCTGTACCTGTCAGATCTAAAAGGTACCACAAACTCTTCGTCAAAGGGATATGGTCATAGCGAATGAAAAAGGATAGTGCACATATTTTTTTTATCAAAAATAGTAAGCCATAGCTAAAGCTAGGGCCAAATAAATGTCGTTGACAACTGGAATAAAACGAGCTTCTTTTGTCTTTTTTATACCGTTTTCCTTAACAATCTTGACGAACTGACAACAGCAAATTCAAATTGCTTTTGTAACTTTAGTAAGAACATAGACCGCTTAGAATGTTGAGTGGCGCCGTCCTTACAACCCTTTGTAATTGATCTATGTGGTACTTCAACGAAGCAACCTAATGCTCTAATGTTGTCTGCTGTTCGTTGACATACAGATTTTAATTGTGCCACTATGAGTACCTAACCCCCTCTAATCTCCCCTATCATCAGCTGGTTCAAAATCGTGTCAATCTGAAGCACGACCAGTGTTTCTATATGGTGAAATTTCTCCCTTTTTGTGGGAATTTTGATGTCCGAAAAGCATTACGTTGTGAAAAGGAAAAAAATAAAAGCAAAATCGTGGAATCTGACAAAAAATATGCGAACTTAAAATTTTTCCTGACATTTCATGAAGACATTTAAATTTTACCCTGATTATCGACACACTAAATGTCCATAAAAATAACTTTTTCTTGTAGCAAAAAAATTAGACTCATGTTAATAAACTGCGATTTCAATATTTATTTAGTGTGATTTTTTTCCCGATAAATTTAATTTTAAACATTTTTTTTTTTTTTTTTTTCAGAAAAAAAAGTATCGAGGGAATTGGAGTAAGATGAAAACGGAAAAGAGGGTAAAATAACCACGCTTCGTGGGAATACAGAAGAGAGCGCGAATTAAAACACTTGGTTCTTACTTTTAAAATTAAACAATATTTATTTGGAACTA
The DNA here is from genome assembly GCA_916610125.1 of Cheilosia vulpina. Taxonomy (NCBI): domain Eukaryota; kingdom Metazoa; phylum Arthropoda; class Insecta; order Diptera; family Syrphidae; genus Cheilosia; species Cheilosia vulpina. Next base: position 58,277,549 of record OU744277.1, read on the forward strand.
TGTCCTTTATTATTGAAATACTTTTTACTAATTCTAAAAGGAGCTTAAGGCTACTATGTAGTTACAATAAGACTGTCGATAAATTCATCATACAGTCGTATTTATATACTTTTCTTATCTATCTACAAGGAGACCCAAGCGTACAATCGTCTTGCTTGATAATGAAGAAGAGATAATATTCCAACATTGTATACAAACGATATTATCTCTTTTACATATGTTATCATTGTAGCGTTGTGTGCAAGACTGTACTAGAGACTAAAGATATCATTGAATACAAATAATGTTATCTTTTTTCTCAATATGTTTTGCTATGGATACTTAACTCCCCCCCTTGTTAAACGAAATCGTCCCGATTTTTCGACGCTATTTTTAACATCTCTCTTTCATAAGTTTTGTTATATGCGTCAATCTTTTTTTGTTTTTGACGATCTGTTATACATTGTATAGTTTTTATCATTACGTACGTAAATGCTAGAATAACAATCAGTGTTACAATTGTGTATATAGTTGATAATATCGGTTTTTCTTCAAAAGGAATAATTAGTTTTTTTAAAGTATCTATGTTATCGAATTTGTACATTGTATCTTCTTTAATTATTTGGTCGATGTAAGACTCTGAATTATGATTTCTTAATATAACTTCTTTAATTTGCTTATGCATGTTTTTGTATATTTTATCATCTAGATTTATAGTATTTTCATAAGTAACTAAGTTTATACCATTAATTGTTTGATTATTTAGCTTATGCTTACCGCTTAATAACATAACACCGGATTCAATTTCTAAGTCGTAATCGTATTCTTGTTTAATGTTGCATTTTGAAGTTATATTCTTTAAAAGTGGAATAAGACAATTTTCTTCTTCAAAGTTAATTTCACAAATGTTTTTACTTAGATGATTTTGACAATTTCTTGTTCTTAAATAAGTTTGGTTACATAAGGCAATTGTTTTATCTGTAATGATTTTTCCATGTTTTGAATTTAAGGGTGTTACTTTATACAATTTACATGATTTAATTAGAACTGGATATTTATATATTGTGATGAAGAATTCATCAGTTCTAGCTAATAATATTTTAGAGTACTCAAGTATATTTATTATGGGTACTTGAATTATTTCATGTTGAATAATATTTTTAATGTCATCTAAGTCTAGGCTTTCTGATAAATATTCATTATTTTTTGCTGCATTAATTGTTCTGGTCAATAATAATAATTGTTCGTACACTTGTTCTATTACTAAATGTTCTTTAAGGCTCTGACCTTCGAATTGTTGCAAAATTTGTTCGAATCTAGAATTTATAGTTTTTTGTTTATTATTGTTTTCTATGAGATTATTTATACTCGTTTCTATGTTAACTAAGTCATAATGGTCAGGATTACCAAACACATATTTGAAAGCTGTTCCTAAAAAGTTAATTGATCTAGTATGCCTAGTATGTTCTTGTAATTGGTCTGCTAAATTCTTAATTTTACTTAACCAAATTTTTTCTTCTTGTGTAGGTTGATAGTTACTAGTTACGATATTTACGTAAGGTTGAAATATCGAAGTCAGGTTGGTGGCATGTAACAAATAAGTTTGTTCTTTGAATAAATACACGTCATCTGTTTGCGTAAGTATAAACTTCTTGTTTAGTAACTCAGTTATTTGAACGTTTCCTTGCCCTTCTTGACTCTGTACAATTCCTAGTAATGTTAGGAATATTAATATTTTCGTCATCTAAAAAATGATAATTCTTTATGTTATCCTTGTGAATTTTTATTCCCTCTTTAGAGATTACAGTGTCTCCTTTATCTTCTTCTACTATTCTTGTTATGTATCTGGCGTTAGATTTCTTTCTAAGACCTGTGATTCTTACCATTATCTTATCTCCTTTTTTATATTCTCTGTGTCGAGTTCCTTTATTTAGACGTTCGATCACTTTTTTGGATGCTGAGTTTAGTTTATTTATTATAATTTCACTATTGCTATATTTATTTTGATTAAAGAAAATGTCTCTAGGTTTCAAACCGGTAACTGAGTGTATAGAATTATTTAATTCACGCACTGTTCTAAATATTTCTTCGATAAGTCTTGTTTTATTCTGAATTGTGAATATTCTAGACAGTTCAGTTATTGTACCGTTTACACGTTCTACCTGACCGTTCGCTGTCGATCTGTATACTGGAGTTTCTACTTTAGTTATGTTGTATTTCAAACACATTTGGTTCACCATTTCTGTTTTGAATCCCTTCTCGTTATCTGTCATGAGTCGTTCACATTTTGGGAAATAATTAGATAAGACCTCTTCCATAACGTCGTACAGTCTGTTTCGAGTTTCGATTTCCCGAAGGATTGTATATTTAGAATACTTATCTACTGTTACAAGGAAAGTATACTTGTCGTTGAAGTATATGTCCATATGAATGTGTGTTCCCACATGTGTTGGTATTTCTGAATTATTCAGAGGTTCTCTGATAGGTTTTCTTTCATATTTTCCAAATAGACATGCTATGCATTTTTTGTTGAAACTCTTTGCTTGTTTATTTAGATCGGGCCAGTAATATTTCTCTGAGATTTCTTGTATATTGTTACGTAACCCTCGGTGTGCTCTTTCGTGAGTTACCCTTACAAGTTTTAGTTGTTCCTCCAAATTTGTTACGTCTTGAAGTTTTCTTGGTGTGAATATAAATCTTACTAGTGGGAATTCTTTTTTTATGTTTTCACCATATTTGTATATGTTTTCAAATTTCGTATGCAAAGCTACAATCTTTTGGGGTTGTATAACTTCTTTCATCTGCCTTAGTAAAGAGTCTTTGTCCTTAAACTTTATTATGAGTCTTATTTTGTTACTAAAATAGATTTGTGTTTCGATATTATTTGTTATATCTTCAATAAGTTCGAACTGTGCAGTGTATGCATTAAAAGGCTGATTCACAGTTTTTATTATATCATTAGAAGAACTTTCAGCTGAATGTGCTGTTTCTATGGTAGAAGTATTTATGCGTTGACGTGATAATGCGTCAGCTACAAGATTTAGGTTTCCTGGTTTATAAACTAATTTTGCTCCAAAGTCTTCAATGATTCCCTTCCAACGTTTCAGCTTTGTGTTGGGATTTTTTTCTGATACAGAATATATAAGGCTCTGGTGATCGGTATATATGGTTAAGTCTGCTATACCATATATGTAGTTTCTGAGTTTTTGTAAGGACCATATGATCGCTAATAGCTCTTTCTCGTTTGTGCTATAGTTCTCTTCTGTCTTACTCAGTGTTCTTGACAAGAAGTGTATAGGTTGCTTATTCTGACTTAGTACGGCTCCAATAGCTATGTTGGATGCATCTGTAGTAAGCTCGAATGGTTTACTATAATCCGGTTGAAAAAGTTCGACTTGTTCTTTCAAATAATTTTTTAAAATTCTAATCGCTTCTAATGCTGAATCATTCAGATTTAACTTAATATTTTTACTTTGTTTTTTGTTTACTTTACCGTTATCTCCTCGTAAATATAATGTCAGGGGCTTGGCTATGCTTGCGTATCCTTTTATAAACTTACGATAGTAACCTGTAAGACCTAAAAATCCTCTCAAATCCTTTACCGTTTGTGGGACTGGAAAATTTTCTATAGCTGCTATTTTCTCAGGGTTCGTAGTGATTCTACCATGTCTGATTATGTGACCTAAGTATTCTATTTCTTCTTGAAAAAACTTACTTTTCTCATCAGATATTTTTAATGTGGCTTTATTGAGTACGTCGAATACTTGACTTATGTGCTGTATATGTTCTTCCTCAGATGAAGAATATATCAATACGTCATCAATGTAAACGTGTACGAATTTACCTACAAAGTCTCTCAAAATGTCGTCCACGCATCTCTGAAATATGCTTGGTGCATTTTTGAGCCCGAAAGGCATTCGTTTAAAATGATATTTTGCGCCATTTATAGCAAAAGCTGTTTTTTCTTTATCATCTGTTTTGATTTTAATTTGGTGGAAACCTGACTCCAAATCTAACGTTGTAAAGTACTTGGCTTTACCTAAATTTTGAATTGTCATGTTGACATCCGGAATGGGGTATCTGTCTGTTACAGTGTGAGCGTTAAGTTTTTGGAAATCAACAACCATGCGCCGTTTTGGTTTTCCTTTTTCGTCCAAACCTTTTTTAGGTACTGTCCATATGGGACTGTTATAAGGACTATGGCTTTTTTCTATTATATTGTCATGTAAGAGTTTCTGTATTTCTTTGTTTACGAATTCGTTATCTGCTATGGGATATGGATATTGTTTAACATAAACCGGATTATCATTGGTCGTCCTAATGCTTGCTTCTATAGTATCTGTAAAGGGTAACGGTCCTATGCTGTTATTAATCTTCATCAGTCTATCTATGTCTGCTTTATAAATATTATTTTCCCCAATTATGTAATTAATTTTCTGAATAGATTCGACACTGCTTATGGTAGTTAGAGTCATATTACTGAAATTTATTTCCGCGTTTAGAACTTTAAGTCCTTCATATCCTAATATCATATCAAAAGACTGAATATCCTCTAATTCAAAAAATGTTATATTTTTCTTTAATATCCTAACTACTTTCTTTGTATCTACCATAGAATAACCATGCATTGTTTTTATTTTTATAGGTTTAATTTTAATTTTTTCGCTAGAATCGCATTTTCTATTAATGTAATTATGGGTTGCACCAGTATCAATAAGAATTTTATAAATTTTCTTAGAAATAGTACTAGTTAAATTTAAGCAGGGCAACCCGTCTACTAGTTTAAATGATCTATTCTTATGTTATTATTTACCATACATTCCGTTTCATCTGCTTCTGCATATGTACTGCTGACATCGTCTCTGCGTTGTTGTCGGGAGTTATTTACTCTCTGCTGCTTGAAGTTCTGCTGATAAGATCGTTGCGGTCTGTTGTGTGTGTTGAAACTCCCGCTGTGTTCACGTTTCGCTGGTGGATTATATACATCGGGTTTGTATTGATTCCAATTTTGTCGCTGTGCATGTACAATTTGTCTCGAGTTTATCTCCATCGGCTGTGGTCCGTCATTTCTCTTGGAAGGGTTTAGGCGTGGTCCTTGATTGTGTTGCTGCATATTATCGTATTGCTTCTGGGGTTGATAATTCGTTGTTTGGCTCGAATAATTTGGTCTTCTTTCGTTTCTGTGTTCATGTGGCATATTTTTGTGGTGCTTATCTTGAGTGAGATGTAAATGCCTGTGCACATTATCATGTTCTATTCTGCGAGCAATTGCGAATGCGTGTTCTAGATCATTTATTGTAGCTGAATATAATGATCCTCTTGTAAAGTTGTCACTCATACCATCAATGAATATACGAACTGCGTCGTCGTTAGCATTTTTAATTAGTCTGTCGATTATATTCGGCGGATCACCTGACATAATGATTTTTGATATTATTAAATTGAGATTTTTATTTATCTCGTCGTGGTATTCAGACAGTGTGCTTCTTTTTTGCGTGATGGCTTTCATCATGTCTTGTAGCACGTATAGAGGTTCTTGATTAGAGTACGTATAATCTAATCTGTTACGTATCGCCTCAAAATTAAAAATTGTGTTATAATTAGTTAACACATTCGCGGCTGCACCCTGTATTTTACTTTTCACTATAGTCAATGCTGCTGCGTACTTACTGTGTGTTTTGAGGTTTTTAATGCTGTCCATTAATCTGGATGCTTCTTCGCGCCACGACCGATAATTTGATTGATCGCCGTTGAAAATAGGTAGGCTTTTAAATGCGTCTAACTGTATTTCACTACCATCTGTATATGTGGTTCTTATTTCCTCTAGCACAGGTATGTTTGGTACTATGCCTAATCCAGATTTTACTTCATTTAGTTTTGTTTCTAAATTAGTGTTTATTTGATTTTGGTTAGTTATTATTGCTGCTAACCTTGCATTCTCTGTGCGTGTGTGCTCTAGGGTTTGTGTTACTGTGTTGCACCTGGTTTCTAAAGCTTCTAATCTTGCCATTAATACTGCGAGTTGTTCCATTTTGAACTCGTGTCTGTTGTCGTCGAATTTGTGTGTTTTTTTTTTCCACATATACACTTTCACTGAATTGCTTTGCTGCTTCGTACGAAGGAGCTATATTTGTACCTGCTATGCTAGGTAATTCTTGTAACCGGTAACGCGAGTGTTCTGTTTATACTAGATTTCACTACTTGTTCCCGAGGTCCGCTCGATTGAAGTTAAAAAGTATATTTAACCTCCTGGCAGGATCGCCAATTAAAACACTTGGTTCTTACTTTTAAAATTAAACAATATTTATTTGGAACTATGTCCTTTATTATTGAAATACTTTTTACTAATTCTAAAAGGAGCTTAAGGCTACTATGTAGTTACAATAAGACTGTCGATAAATTCATCATACAGTCGTATTTATATACTTTTCTTATCTATCTACAAGGAGACCCAAGCGTACAATCGTCTTGCTTGATAATGAAGAAGAGATAATATTCCAACATTGTATACAAACGATATTATCTCTTTTACATATGTTATCATTGTAGCGTTGTGTGCAAGACTGTACTAGAGACTAAAGATATCATTGAATACAAATAATGTTATCTTTTTTCTCAATATGTTTTGCTATGGATACTTAACTCGCGCTAACAACACTGAGCACGAATACGGCAAATAAAACAACATTTTTTTCCCCACTGTAAGTTGTTGTTTGTCCGGAATAGATTAAAACTGCTACGCGAAATCGGCTCCAAATTTCCCTCTTATATTGAAAAATGTCGCGATTTAAATATAGGGTTTATCTTCTCACTTTCTGTTGTCTAGAAGCAGAGATCTAAGCTTTGATAAAAGCAGAGGGTATTTCACTAATACCTATAGCTCATGGCATTCCGCGATACTAATAATCATTTTTAGTGTCCAGTCTACATTTTTCGAACTCACAATGGCGAAATTTTCCATACAAAATTGCATATTGTGACCTACAAAATATATTATTGGTAAGGCCCATTGTGTACGTTAAGGAATTTAATTAAAAATGTTATATGTTCAATTGAAAAGAAGTAATAACTTCGATTATAGCTTTATCATCACCGACCAGTGGAGATGGGGCTTTTGTTTTCCATTTTTGTTGTTTAGTTTCAATATTTAAAATGGCGTCTGGATCATTGGTAAGGCCCATTGTGTACGTTAAGGAATTTAATTAAAAATGTTATATGTTCAATTGAAAAGAAGTAATAACTTCGATTATAGCTTTATCATCACCGACCAGTGGAGATGGGGCTTTTGTTTTCCATTTTTGTTGTTTAGTTTCAATATTTAAAATGGCGTCTGGATCATAAACTAATTATTATATAGACCGTCAGCTCTTTCAACTTAAGAGAATTTGCCTACAAGCTGCTTTCCGTGCTACTATGTGGCAAAGTATGTGTGCCATGTTAAAATAGATTAGAGGCACGCATACACTCGCACCTAGGAACCTGACAGTTCATTCTGTGGTAACATTGGCGAAAATTCAAATAATTCAAATAATTGGCGGTTATCGGGTCGTGTTAAGAAAACGGTGGTGAATTTTGTACCAAATTTATTAAAACGCATAGGTATAGAGGATTTCTCTTATTTTACCAGGATAATGTACGGGATGTTTACATTAATGTTGTAAACAATGGAAATCGATGAACTATATGAATTATCGACAAAAATAAAAAAATATCCGTTTACTAATCATTATTCGTATGAATAAAAAGAAAATTGTATGCAGCAAAACTTAAATGCGTGAGACATATCAGGGTACAAATCAGCGAATATATTTATTTCAAATTTTACTTATATACATTTTAAGTTTCGTTCTTTCCCGTACATTTTAAAGAAAATAAATTTTCGAGGATTGTGTCTTATAGACTTTTTCTTTTTATTATAAATGCACATTATTCATATTCTCGACATTTTATTTCAAATGTAATTTCATTTGTCTTAAATTTTCTAATAAATTTAATTTGTTTTCCTTAATAAACGGAATCTTCATGGAAAGATTGGGCCTTACCAATAAACATTTTTATTTTCGACTCTAATTACGAGTAGTTCACAGTGGTTTTATTTTCAATACAATTTTCGCAATTGTGAGGTTCCGTAAATTTAAAGTCGATACTAAACTGCATAACTCAAAAATTATATCCGAACAGAAATGTTTATATCTTTCCCCTGAAACATATTTTACATTTTAATATTCTTAATCAATTTTTCTCTTTTATTGATTGCAGTTTTTCCATCGACATTCGCCGGTGAAATAATTTTTCTCCAAAAACAACAAACGAAAATAGACATAATAATTATAGGAAACAAATATTTTATTTTATTTGAACGAATGAATTTTCACACTTAACTCTTTCATTTATTTATTTGATTACGTTCGCTATTCTACATTTGGTAGAATACATGTTTTCGTGGTGAAATACAACAACGAATATAAACTCTCAAATACACTAACTCTCAGTCAGTATTCCTAGCAATCTGTCTTTATTTTTCCCACTAAGGGTGTTCATTTTACTCTTTTCACTAAACTCAAATTACCTCGATTTTTTTTATAAAAAAGACATACTTTCAAAAGTATTTGTATTGTTCGGAAAAAAAAATCACACAAAATATAAAAATCGAAGTTTCCTAACATTGCTAAAGGAAAATCTCCATTTTATGTACATTTAGTGCGTTGATATTCATGGTGAAATATAGTTTGAATGTTTTTTTTTTTGTCAGATTCTTGATATTCCCACAATTTTGATGTTTTTTTCCCTTGACGCACAGAAAGTTTGTGAAAAAAATTTTATTTCCCTCAAAAAGGTAGAGATCCCACGATGTAGTATTTTATTACACCTCCCGCCATTTAGAATTTAATTTTTTGCTGCTTCACACGTATTCACAGATAGGAAATTTAAGAGAGCATTTTATTTTCAAAATTTGCGTAGGGAATCGGGTAGGTGCGAGGGAGCTGACGGTCTATTTAATACTTAGTTTATGGTCTGGATGGTTTGGCGCAATTTTGTAAACACAGTCGGCGTTACATTTTGTAAAGTTTGAAGTTGACTATTTTCACTTATTGTGTTTTATATTTAAGATGTAGCAGATTGGCGAAACGAGGCGACCATGGGTCAGCTAGTAACACGGAAAGAAAGTCGTTTTCCACATAAAGAAATTTCGTTATTTGTATAGAGAAAATCTAAAAACTAACAAATTGTTGTTTTATTAATCATTAATTCATAAATCAGCAAAATAATTATATTTGATAGAAAAATATCATGTTAGTTAAACCAACAAATAATATTTCTTGATTTAAGAAACTAATTTTGTATAAAAAACTTAAGAAATATATTCTGAAATCAAGAATTAAGCATTTGATACCACGAATTTTGAACTTAACTCGTTCAGTTTTTTTAATTTCAAGAAAGTAATTGCAACGGTTAAGCCGTATATTAAACTTATTGAGAAAATATGATTTACCGGTCGAAGGATAAAAACAGCGGAAATTTGGAAGTACAACATGAAAATTAGAAAAAAGAACATTTAATTGAAAATAATAAAAACGATGTAACTAACTTTATAACTTGTTTTTCTAAATAAAAAGAATTATAAAAAAAAAACCATTAAGTTCTACATTATTTCGAAAGAAGTAAGTAACTACTTACAGAAAATGAAAATATTAATCTGAATAGGAAATAGGATTTAAGAAACAACTTGTTGAAATAAAGGGACAGTAGACAGTAGTCTACATACCCTGTCTTCAATCAGGAATAATTGTTGAGGATTTCAGAAATAAGTTAGTAATAAAATTGTTTCTCATGGCTCATGTAGTTATAATTAGGCACACAATTTTTTGGATCAAGAAAGATTTAAGAAAAAAAAATCTTCTTAAATCTTAAAAAACATTTGATTTCTTAAATCTCCAGAAGATGTAAAAAATAAGAAATAATTGACTTGGACCATAACCGTACCGTTCTTGTTTATTTTTCCGTGTGAAAATAAGACGAGTCTCTTATAACGTTTTCTAGTATTTTTAACAGAGTGTCAGAGAGTGCCAACGCAAACAGTCGCCACCTTAGGTACATTTGTATACTGACTCCAATATGGGGTACGATACCTATTTTTAGTACAGGTTTCTTGATTCCTTAATATATTTTATTCCTTCTTTTCAAACTTACAAGAGCAACGTCTTCTCGATAGTCTGGTGAATATTTACAAATACCACCAATGTTGGAGCTCAATTGCGAGTGCTCTTAGTTTGTGCACCAGAGAACTAGATGATCAAAAATGTCTTGGTGGACTTTCAAACGATATCTTGCTTTAAAGTAATATAAACCTTAGCATTGCACATAACAAAACTGCGAGAGGCATCATGCCTATTGGAATGGAAATTACTGAACACATATGTATGAAACTTTTTTTGAAATGTTTCATCCGACTCCTCGAAGCCTTAAGGCTATATAATTGATTGCGACGCTCATCTTTTGGGAGCGTTTTAGCCCAGAAACGCCTTCTCCCTGCCTTTTCTGTCCTTAACTTGTCATTGCCCAAATAATTTTTAATCGACGCAAGTCAGAAATATATTTACGGAAGCCCGCACTTTCCTTGGTATTTTAAACTGTTAATCAGCTTTCAGGTTGCTCCACAAGATGAGACCACAATTTTTTATCAAATCGCAAAATATCGACAACTCTTGTTCTTAATCGTGGTTCTGTTTTGGGGTAATCAACGTACATCAAAAGCACTGTGCGCCGGTTTCTCTGTTGGAACGGAACACATGAGAAGTATGCGATGTACGAGGGCTACAATGGTACAATGTGTTCGCATTGGATTGCCATGACTGATGAGCAAAATTTTTAAAATCCGATATCCTTATCCTGGCCTGGCTTGGCTAGACAAACATATCTTTAAACTCTACATCAATCATATTTAGCGATCTTCGCGATATAAGCGACGAAGGTCCGATCGACAAGCAAAAAGAACTGTCAGAAGTTAGGTTTTATTAAAAAAAAGCATTCAATTATTGAGTCATTAATAGTGAAAGGTTTGCACCGTCGCGGCTGAACAATTTCGGAAATGGAATAGAACGGGTCCTCCACATAAAATACTAACAAAAATTAACAATTATTTATGACATAAATTAGTTGAAATGTAGGTACTCATTACGATTCACTTTTTTCATATTTTGCATTCTTTTTCGATCAATAAAGACTAAAATCTTACTTAAATTAAGAAGGGGCCATTTTTGTAATTTTTTTTGCGGGCCACGGGTCTTGGGGCTTGAGGCTCAAAAACTGGCCAAACGGCAACGCTGGTCCTTTGGTGACCTTTTTTTCGAGTCTTCTTTTGGACTTGAAGATGAGCCATTTCCGAAGATATAAAACACAAAACAAAATCTAACACATTTTTAACCAAATTTCATGGAATAGCTGTTATTTCATTTAATACGCTATAGCCAGTTCCAAATATGCGTCAGTTAACAAGGCAAAATTTGCATTTTTCACCATCCGCGTTACATTCCCCAAGAATCAATAAAAACGAAAAGAAAAAAAATCTGTAAACACGTAATTTGATGACAATTATTTAAATTTAAATTTTGTTTTTAACTCCAACTCCCCCCTGAGTTAAATATCTATATGACAGTGACAGTAGTAGTTCGCCCTATATCCTCTACCCCCCGTGACCGCAAAAGAACATGCATACTTGCAATATTTATGCTAAACACTGCGGTTTGGAATTTGCGCACGTGATTTGGGCCACAACTATTCACAACTTGGTTAACTGGTCGAGTTGGTTTCGTCAATTTGTCGCCTCCCTCCCTTTTCCATATACAAATATTCAAACAAAATTATAAAAAAAAGCGCAATAATCATAAATGCGAGTACTCACTTTGACAGTTTCCAATGGGCGGCATACGGAATCCAGACAGTGGGTCAGCCGAAAAGTGGAACGGTCGCTGGCCGAAGGCAAAGTGGAACTGTTGTTGTTGTCCTAAAAGTGATAACACTGAGTCTTCAGTTAAAATTTCTGCCCTTATATAAGTAATTGCGTTAAATATTTCCGGTAAATAGTTTTTCTGCACAGATAGTAGGAGGTGGTGTCCCTGTTCAGTGGTTGGGTTGGTTTGGGTCATAGTGTGATTTACTGCTTCACCATGTAAATGACGAAACAATTCCGAATATGCCTAGTTTGACAGTTGAAACAGTGACGCCTGTCAAGGTGCGTTGACTTTTCAGCTGTCAAACTGGAGGTCTGTTCTTAGCACTTGTTTTGACAGATTGGAAGTGAATTTGGTTGTTGGGTTATCTTCTAACGTCCTCCGACATAAGTTTTAATATGTCACTACTGACATTAGCACCATTTGCTATGAATGCGCATTTTTATTCCCTCTACCGTGACACACTGGTAGACTCGGTTCACTGCACTTGTGACAGCTGCTGCTTTAGTTTTGACATGCCCTCTCATTGACGCATCTTATTAAATGCAAATCTATCCATACCGTTTGTAGGGAAATTCCAAGTGTTTCCTGTTGGTAACTCCAACAACAGTACACACAGGCAGACATTAATTAAACACGCAATTCATTAGAAATGCGTAGCATGTAATCGGACATTGGGGGCACGGCTACACCAGCACTTAAACTTCCTCAATTAATTACGGAAATCTACCAGTTGGCCAGAGTACCCATAGCAGTTGAGAGCCGCATCTTGTTGGGAGATGGATAGACTTGAAGTCAATTACCAGCATAGATCCTGCCCAGAGTCAGAGAGTATACCACGGCATATGCAAATTTTGCTGCCGCCTTCCCCTCAACTATACACAAGCACACAAAGAGGATTGTCTCGGTCCAATATATGCAGAAGATGCTCAGCTCCTCATACTGCAAGAAACCATAAATAAGTCCTAAGCAATTGTATCTCCGTAGCTCATGCATTAAATATTTTCGAAAGATAAATCATTTGTGGGATAGATTGGCCGGCATGAAAGGATGTGTTTGTTTGCACTGAGATCTCCATCGGCAGATATGCATTTCATTTGGATATATCCAAAACCAACACCCAACTGAACACTGTCGTCGTTCGTCGTCGGCTATCTGTGTAGATATGGTTGCTATAGCTTTCAGATGTGGAAGCAAATTAAATTGCCTTTCGGCAAACACAACAAAAGGAGGACTCTCAAAGTATACTTACTTGTCTTCGAACGGGGCTCTCGGGGTCCGTCCACAGTGACTTTTATCGCCTTATTGTAGGTTGCTATGTGCGGTGGTGATGTGGATATGGTGATGGTTAATGTGAAGCTTTTCCCTGTAAGATTCAAAAAAGAGACAGATGTGGGGGAAGGGAAAATATTCTATTAGAAGGACATTCGTATACGAGTAGCATATGTGTCAAATGAGAGTAAGAACTTAACGAAGCGTGGTGAAGTTTTGAGATGTTTTTCATTAAAATGTTGCTTAAAATAGTTTGGGTTGTTTGCATTTGCATGTCTGAGGTTTTTGAAATTTGTCATTCGGATTGGCAGAGGTGCGGGGATTGCTCGAGAGTTTTTTTTGGAGAATAATGTTTTATGGTTGATAGCTGAATTCAATCTCTTGCAATGTACCGTCTGTCTATTGGAAGAGGGCGGTGAATGTTGAGGGTGCAAGTGGAGACTTTAAGACTATTGACTCTGAATCATCAAGGGTATTCCTCATGCGGGGACTTAGAACACCTAACCATCTCATCATAGAAGACGCCTGCTAATGCCACTGCTTCGGTAGCACGACGTTGAATCGGAAATACGGGGTTCCTTTAAAATAAAAAGGGAGCTAGATTTTTGTTTATTCCTTAATATGAATGAAAGATGATTACATAGGAGAATATTCATGAGAGTTATGCTCTGAAAAAAAAAAATTATATACCTATTTGGTATTCTGGTCGTCGAACCATAGACCGAGCGTTCAGTAGAGCACCACATTTACCAGTTAACCACCGACAAGACTCATAATTCGATCGATATCGGTAGACAGCTGATATCTAATGAGTTGGTTTCAAGGTGCTTAACGGCGACTGATGCAGAAGGAAGGGTGGATTCATTGATAGAGGGGGTTTTTCAACGGGGTCTATGTTTGTATGAGAGGCTGACCCTAACATAATTGGCTTTTTTCATAGCTTTGATGCTATTTGGTAGTAGGTTACCAAGAAATTTTAAGGTCTTTCTAGGCTCCTAAACATGAATATAAAAGATACCAGGTCTTATAGTTCTTTGGGGTTAAGTGGTTGAATTTCCCACCATGCAATATGCATTTCAGAATGCAGCACAAATTTCATCTGAAACTAGATGAAGTGCATATGAAGTAGCCCAAGTAACAATTTGACTTCGATATAGGTTATTACTTCCGTAGGGCATCGCCGAAACTTTATAAAAGCTCAAAAATTAAAAAGAAAAAATTATCATGATTTTTATTATATTTTTCAATTTTACATTTTCTTATTTTTTTTTTTAACTTATTAATCAATGCCTTTTTGCAATTTTCATGCAGTTTATATTTACGTACTCGTTATAATTTATATTTTACTTACATGCGTCGCACTGAGAATCGAACATAGGTCCACCTGCGTAGTAGTCCAATGCACCCCCTAGGCTAATTCGTCATACTGCTGTAGTAGTGGTAAATCTGAACTACTTGATACATTTTAGAGTTTTGTTAAGACTTGCAATAAACTTGCAGCGTACTCGACCGAAGTTGAAAGCGAGATATTTAGTGTTACCTAAAAAAGGTGTTTATTTAAAATCACCTTAGCGACATATTTTGCACTGTGCTAAAGTTTTTTATATTTTGTCATTTTTCCCCGATGTATCAATTAATGGTTTCTTTAGACAACTGTAATTCATTTCATATGATATTAATTTTTACCTCCATATTTAAGTTAAGAGAAAGTACGAGTAAGTGCTTCTGTACAGCTTACAATCGCAAGGGTTTGACTGCGTGACAGTTCATTGCTTCTATAATGCCTTTGGTAAGAAGCTTTAAAGAAGCTTTTATAAATCCCTTCGAACCACAAACATTATCGAAGCAATTAACTTTCCACACAGACACATTTTCAGAAGTCTTATAGAGATCTTATCGAAACTTAATTTTATATCCCTCTATACAACCTGGGTATATGCGCGGTTAAGATCTTTCTGAAGTTATTATTGGAACAATTAATTCGAAATGGATCAACTTCGGTTAACAAAGACTATAGAAGCTCTATCGAAGCTGTTGCCTACAGAAATTACAAATTTGAACCTTACCAAAGTCAAATTGTTACTTGAGAGGGCTTCCGAGTGCAGCATACACTCATCTTAAACTACGAACTGCACATGAGCTGGAAAAACTGTCAGTTAGCGACTGTCAACCGCCCAAGTAAGTATTTCGTATTGCTTTTAATGTCAGGAGGTATCCCTCGTTACGAAGTGACCAGGTCTTCTATCAGGAATAGGCGTGCAGCTAGAGAATTGGAAGTTTGGTTAACTCCTCCATTTGAAACAGAAGCAGTTGGTCCGAGCTCTCAATATCCAAAAAGTTGCTACGCCAAAATCTGCCTAGATTGTGGTTTTATAACATCGGTTTCAAACAGAGACAACTTCAATTTGAGACCTCCCTCTCTACGGGTAGTCTGGGTGATTTGACCCAAGTGAAGTTAAGAACTTGTTACTTAAAGAAGGTTTTTCAGTTCGGTATTTTTATTCCAGAGGACTGAGCTTAACAGAACTTTATGCATATCCAGAAAGGATAAAACGTTTTGAATGAAAAATTCTTAAAGTTATTTTCGGTGCAGACCGTCGTAATTATGAGAGACTTTGAAAAACTAGATTTAATGACACAGGAGAGCACGCTCCGACCCGAAGAGTTTTCGGTTGCAACACAACGCTTGGACAGTGCAGCCGAGAAAGAGGAAACATTTGCAAACATTTCGAGACCGATTTTCTAGCCGTAGTGCTTTGGTTTATCTCTGTCGAATTGGAGTCATTTGCAAGACCAACCGATAGTGATACACAAAAAAAAAGGTCTCCTATACCTATACCAACCCCAGTTTCAATTCACACTCGAAACCGTCACTCGCATAACTTCTACAACTCGTTTGGTTTTCTTCACCAAGTCAAATTAAGTGTTGCTGCATGTTTACGCGGGATATTTCACAAACCCTCTTAAAGACGTGTTTCGTGTCAACATTGTTGTTGCGTGAATACCCCCGATATGGTGTCACACAACAAATGAGCGCCTAATTGTTCAAGGCACTCAATGACACCAATAACCTAACAGCACACGCACCCCCACCGGCATTCTCTCGGCATTTGTTTTTGTGTCGTTGTCAAATCTGCACGCAAACCCCAACAATCAATTATGGAAATGGCTGCAGCACCCGAACGTCCCAATCAAAATATGTCCTAAGGTCGATTTCGGATAGAGCCATACAAGATACCACCCACACCGGTGGGTAGATATACTTATACATTCAATAAATCACTCGAAGGCAAATACGCACCTTTTCGGGACAATTTAGTGTGTAAACAGGTTTATTACACTCTACCGGCCTATATGGCGTTGGCCCCATTTAGGGGAAAAGTCTTTGGCATTTCGATTGCATTTGCTGAGGCTTATTGGCAGCAGGCATGCCTTCATCCTTTGAGGTTTGCCAGTCATGCGGCTTATAACCAGATTCAGTTGCATTTTCTGCATCTCAAAGATGTTCGATTTGAATCCGAAATGCTTTTGTGTAGGTGTAGTGAACTATGGATGGTATTTGCAGTGAGATTTGTGCATGTGCAGTTGGTAAAGAGGCGAGCGATTAGAGCGATTTTGCGGCCGTGTGCGTGATTGGGTTTAATCTTTTGATTCAATATGGCATTTGCTGAGTGCAGTGGGTGTTGTGGGTGGGACTACTATCAATTAGGGGGTGCTCTCAGTGAGTTTCAGATATTTCATCAAATGAGCAGATTTCCTAAAAAAATTGTTTAATGCACTCTAGACAGCGGTTGGTACACGCTAATCAGCTTCGTGCTACATTTAGAAGTTTAGCTTAAATTTGTTTCTTTAAATCGAAAAATATCGGTAACAAGTTCTACTATCGATTGATGAGGGGAATTTAAAATCACTGGGCTTCGTTTTCTCTGTTGAAATCTTCATCTAATGTTTTTGAATTTTATACTTACTTTTTTTATAAAAATATTTTTTTTAGCTAGGTCATAACCTAACAATATGATGTCCGAAAATTACATATCGGTGCTTGAAACCTTCGACATGATCGAAGCGAGCTATCTCTTAAACTTTATTTTATTTTATTGTAGTAATATTTTATAGTATAGAAACCCAAATCGTTTCTCACGAGTAAGGTTTTTTTTCCGCTGCGCCACCTCACGCGTACGTCTGACAACCATCCGAGAGTATAACTGTCATTTATTTATTTTTAATAATATTTTATATAATATTATTTGCTTCCTTGAAATATTTTCTTTAGATTTGAATTGTTTTAGGTTTTTTTACAGTGAAACAATTATAGGAAAACCAGCACAAAAAATTTGTTTAAAAACATGTTAAAGTATTAGTATTTTTCAATGTATTCAAAGCCATAATCACGCTTAATTAAAAAAACCCTAATATGACAAGAAAAAGTACTACCTAAGCTTAGAAAACATTTTCGCAAAATTTTCTCAAGAATGATGTTGAAAAAGTCACATAATAGCGCATCACCTTGTGTAAATCCTTTTTTGACATCAAATGTCTCGGTCAGATTGTTTCCGACCTTTACGGAGCAGCGAGCCTTCTCGACGTCATTTTGCACAATCCGACTCTATATAACTCGTCTATATAAATGCTGTCATATGCGGTCTCAAAATCGAAAAACAGGTGGTGGGTATCGATTTGGACTTCTTGGGTTTTGTCCAGGATCTGCCGTAGTGTAGAATATTTAGTTGGTTTCGGACTTACCGGTCCTAAAACCGCACTGATAGAGTTCGTTGACATATGGTTTCAGGCGTTCACACAGTACGGCAGACAGGATCTTGTATGCGATGTTAAGGAAACTGCTGCCTCTATAGTTGGGAGGGTCTTCTTTCTTGTGGATCGGGCAAACAATGCTGAGGCTCCAGTCATCAGACATACTTTCCTCTGACCAAATCTTGGAGAAGAGTTGGTGTATACTCTCTAGCTTTGTCATATCCCGCCGCCCTGAAAAGCTCGACAGTTAAGTCGTGCGGTCCAGCAGCCTTGTTGGACTTCAGCTTGGATATTGCTATCCTCACTTCATTTTGGTCGGGTGGACGGAGGTTTTGGCTTTCATCGCCCAGGTTGAATGGTTCAATTTGGCTGACAGGCGAATTTGTGTCGTCTTCGCCGTTAAACAGTCTGCAGAAATGGTTTTTCCATGTCTTCAGCACCGACTTTAGCTCCACTACAAGGTTCCCTTGTTCGTTTCTACAGGTCTCTGTTCGGGTCTTGTTGCCATGACACGTTCTTTTTACCTTTTGGTAAAACGAAGAAAAACGAACATTGTTCCTGGAGTAACACCTATCTATTTCCTCGACCGCGCGCTTCTCATGCTCTTTCTTTTTCTTTCTGAGAAGCCGGTTCTCTTCCTTCATCTTTTGCTCGTAGGGACCACGAACTGCTCCAATATTAAAAGTAACAATACAGAAAACAAATGCATTAGCCAATAGCTTTATCTGTCTAAAGTGTCAGTCAAATTGGTGGCTGTAAACGCTGGAGTTGATTTTCCTAATTTCCGAGCAGGGAATTAAAAGCAGATTTCAATGCAAAAAGATTTCGTTCATCTGGGAAACCTATGCGATACATGTTCAAATCAAATAGTTGACACGGCGACAAATAGTGGTAGAAGAATCCAAATCGATTCGCAAAAGAACTAAAACGAACATCTACATGAAGCTTATGCGAATGCAAACAAGAAGATTATGCAAACTTTTTAAAGACCGAAATGCAAATTTACACACATATATTATGGGAGCTTAGGGTATAATAAACATACGCAGATATAATATATCGGATTCGGTTTCTTTCAATTTTCAAATAAAATGTAACGAAGGTATTTGGATAAATGAAATGAAAATATTTATTTAAAAAAAAATAGTTGCTTCTGGAAATTTGTACGTTGCCTTGTTTACTTGGTGTTGAGGTCACAAGTCTGAACTTTCAAATGCGAAATGTAGAGATTTTGAATTCCTTTATCTGGCAATATTGTCAAAGGCCCGGCTAGGAATATATCGCCTTCAAAAAGGTCTAGGGATACCCTACCTACATTATTTATTTATTGTCGAATCAATCAACAGTTCGATGCCCAAAAAACTTCTAATCTAGTGTCAAGAACAATTAATATTGACAGCCAACAAGCACAACAATTTCGGAATAGCTTAACCTAACTTGTTAATTAAATGAATAGGTAGGCTTATAAAGGAATTTTCCTCTTCTTCATGGCTTCGTTATTAGGAGAACAGCACACTGAGAAATTGTTATAATATTAAGTATGCCAAATGTACCTATAAAGAAGTTCATTCGACTTTTTACTCTGCAAAGTAAAAGTTTAATCATTCTAAGCCCAACAACAGCCGACATGGCTCAATTTTTATAACAACCGGAAGCATGCCCATGCTCAACCTACTTGCCCCTGATTAAGATAATAAGCACCCTTTGGAGAGATCCTCATCAGGAGAACGAACAAACAAAAAATCTGCGCAAAATGTCCCATCCGACAGGTCATGTATATACGCATAGGCTGCCTTACCTATACCTACAACATGGTCGTGTCACAACAGCAACAATAACTGCCAAGGGAGAGTGAGTTATTTGCATACCTGTTAATTAGATTTATCGATTTCAAAATTTTAATTAACAACGTACGCCGGCTTAACTCAACGCACCTTCGCCATCACTGACATGTCCTAGCCCACACCCCGTCCTCATTGTATCAGGTACAGGTACTCGATGTGTTGCATGCTTAATGAGGATATTAAAAAAAAAACACTGCTTGTTGTGAGCGTGCAGAATACAACAACGTATGGAAGATGACAAGCAAGAAATTGCTTAAACCAAAGCATTTAAAACAAAACGCAACCCCCGCAGCCTTTAGCGACTCCAATCGAACTGCACCTGAACGACAGCGGTGCCGAACAATGGTGTCAGGCAGCAGCAGCGTGTAACTCCAAACGGTTCTAATTTATTTAACTTTTTCTTAAGTGGAAGACAAAGATTTATTTGCCTCCAACCAACCAACCCTTCCACTTCCACCCTTCCTAACTACGACTACAACGTTGACAATTCCGCATAATTATTTCTCGCTCAAGGGGTTGGCAAATTGAAAAATGGATTTGCCTGTGTAAGCAATGAACGTTCTTTTTGTTTGCATACCTCGCCTATATTATGTTTCGAGTACATTTTTAACTTGACATATGTTGGGCGAGGTGGGGGAATTATTTCACACAAAGAAACGTCTCGTTGCCAATGGTGAGATAGGTTTTTCACAGTTCAAGAAAGCGTAACAAGTTGAAATGACGAATTAAGATGCCCCGTTTGGGGGTGGGGGCGCTATTCGTGTTGTTTGTGTCGCCTAAGTAAATGTAAATAAACGCAAGAAAATCACTTATGTATGGAAGCTATAGGCAAACATGTAATTGTTTGCGCGGTATCCATGGGAGGTGTCCCGTTAAAAAGACTCACTTCGAATGGAGCTGTAGATTGCGGAAATATTTGAATGTATGGAATGGATATAATATATATATGCAGGTGGGTGTGTTTATTGTGTTTTTGGAATTATTTCAAAGGAAAACAGTCAAACGAAAGGTGGGCACATAATGTTTCTCATCTTGTGCTGCACCTCAGTAACAATTGCTCAAAATATACCAAGACAATCAAAGAACTTATTTCCCAAATTGACTTGATTTCAAAAACGAATGTCTTTCGTATGATCCCAGAGACTATTCGAGGTAGATACTTGAAACTCGGAACTGAATTCTTTACAACTAACGTCAAAGTCGTAATACTAAAATAGTTTGGGCTTTCTTGCTTTCTAGAAAAATAATTAACAAATAAGAATTTGTCAGAAACGCCCTAAAAAGGTATTTCACAAATACCTCTGAAAATTGGGCTCCAAAAAACGTTGTACTCTTGAATCTTTATGAAGGGCTTTATCTTATATCTATCTATGAGTACTGTTCATAACTCTTTGTAAGTATGCGTGAATTACAAGGAAGACCTTTTTTCATATTTCGGTTCGAAAACACTTTGTATGCGTGAAGACTTTAGTTTACATTTTGGTTAAAAACGCCCCCAAAAAGTGGGCGTGTCAGAAACTTTGTATGCATGAATCGCAAGGGATACCTATACCTTTACTAACATTTTGACAATCTAGGCTTAGCCAGCAGTTCTGTATAGGTGAACTATTTATAAAGATTAGTGTTGTAAAAGCGGCAAATGCCAAAGAGCTGTGATGGTTTAATCAATTTGTTTGATAGGTGTTCAGTGGAGAAAGTACAGCGATCTTGCTGCATCCGAATATGATTTTCGAGTACATCAACACCGATGAGGAGAATCCATAAAAGGTATTTCCAAGGACGATCGCGCTGAAAGAGTGAATGTCCAAAATTAAGTGATTGGGTCGAATGTAACCTGCATTCTTAACTATGAACCGATCTGGCGGTCAATTGTAATGCAGGAGTTAACAATTGAAATCAAAGCTCGCTACAAAATTGTTTGCCTTCAAAAGAAAAAAATCAAAATTTGACATTGAAATGCATACTTTTGGAGAACTTGTTGTTATTACACGAGTAATTCGATTGACACAAAACAAATTATTTTTGTATAAATAAACCCTTACAATGGACAAAGCATGGAGAAAACCTATACTTAGCTGAAACCAAGCTACATAGTCTGCAGTTTCTTGAAAAGTCGACTTACAATCCTATGATCAATTACTTTAGTTTTGAAGAGGGCTCCTAAAGGAGTAAGACTTTCTTTTAGCTTGGACCTCGCAAACTGGAAAAGCTTTGTTACTGGGTATAGCTTCTCCTTTTGGTCGGTGGCTGTATAGGTACAGATGTTCCCGCCAAGCCTTAAACCGAATGGGATCACGCAAATGCGAAACCTTGGTCACCGCCATTGGACTTGCATTTCATATATTAAAACGTGCAAAGTTTGGAAAATATGTTTAGAACTTTGAAAGAATGCCATGAAACTTGGTCAGAAAAAAATAAGTTAAGCTAGACAGAACTCTTAATACGAAAGTTGGCAAAATATTGCCATTGAATATTGGAAACTATGACAAAAAGACTGACATAAGCTCGCTTAGCTTTGAAAAAGGAATATTCTCGCAAAAACATATTCTTACACTTATTTTTGGAGGCGCTTACAGTCTGCGGTTGACCACGCCTTAACCAACAAGCCCCTACCACCAGCCCGGTCCCTAGCTACCTTACTCCTGCTACGCATACCAACTTGGTTGTGGGCGACACCTAAGGTGGGGTCTTGCTCTGCTACGTTGTCCCTCAGCGATGGACACAAATCCTTACAATAATAAGCCTGTGGCATTTTTTCCGCTCGTAAGTGCTTGGTGACAATAGGTTTGAAAACTACTGCACGAAATTAACTCCGGTATTCACTGTTGCATTGCAAAATGTTGGCATTAAGAGACAGGATACGTCTTATCGTTATCCAATAAACAAAGGCGGAGATCTCAGTAGCTACCCAAGAAGAGGGCATTTCAGGAAAAATAAAAATAAATAAATAACGAAAGGAAAGACTGCAAACTGCCACTTTCCGAAATCTATATCGTGTTGCGGCGACTATTTTCTTCATTATTATCTAACCGTAGGGCTACAGTTCACAGAGGACTCATAAATTTAAAAGCCCACCTGCAGAGCCCTAGCTAAATATATGTTTTCGTGACAAACTTACAAAAACTATCCTCAGCTCTTCCATCTTCCACCCTTCATCAGTATAAAAAAAACTTTGATTTTAGTCCAAATCCATAGACGAAAGTGTACAAAACTTTTCCCCCAAATCAGAAGCAGACGACCGACGAAAGGTGTCAACAATCTACCCGAATAGGTGAGATGGCAAAAAAAAACCCACCCAAACCGCGACGTTTCCCTCTGAAATTCGGTTTGAGGTTGAACACAAACGGAGCCTAAACGTACCCCGCAGGGTCGTCGACACGTACGAAACACGAATTTTCGGCCGCGACTCTGCCATACAACTGAATTTTGCCGCTCAAATAAGGAACACACCACTGCGTCGTGTACATTTCTGTGTCTACCACTCTCACTGCATGCACGTACAACGAGGAAAGGATATACCCCGTTCGAAGTCTCTACTTTTTGCATAGCGGCCGGTTAGCGCATTTGCCTTGGGTGCATATCGGCTGCGGGTATTATGTGGAAAAGTCCAACAATTATCGCCGTTCGCCGCAAATTTTGCGCGTGGTATATCAACAGGATTATTGCGTTCCACTGGTTCGGAAACTAAAACAGTCGATCTGCCTCTGCATTTGTGATTCCTTGCGCCACCAATGGCCAGCGGTCGGGGAGTATAGGAATGCAAAGCAAGAAGATGCGGTAGGTAGGTGGAAGAGTGCAAATTCAAATCCAAACAATTTTCGAAATGCACACAGAATTTGTGGAAAATGGATTTTCGGCTCGCGACTAAAAGAGCGAGGCAGCTTTTGGCTATTGTTGAAGTAATGGAATCTGGACAACTCCAAAAGTATTCCTCATCCTCATCAAGCCGCACTCAGCTTTTACCCATGAATGTAATACAACAAAAAAAAGGCCAACTTCAAAGCATTTAAGCAAAATCAGCATAATTAAAGACAGCACTTTGTTGGTCACCAAAATGGATGGAGAAACAAAAACCCGAATCCTGACAGTATGCACCATCAGCACGGTTCCACCGAAAGTCTGCAAAAAAGAAGTTACACAAAAGGTCACTCGACACTCTGCTAAACGACAGCAATTTGTATGTACAAGCGGCAAGTAAACGCTTCAAGTGGACGACCTTCGCAAAACAAAGAACAAAAGGATAAATGAAAACCAAAAGGCTTATTCAACAGAATGCGATTTTTTATTATTTTTTGTTTGTGTTGCGTCGCAAACTTTTCTCATAGATGACAAAATGTAAATGCTTCATGGTAAATACCGTGTGACCATGAAAAAAGGACGAATATTGTGTCTCTTAAAAGGGAATCAAGTAAACAATGAGCACTTGGAAGGATGAAAGTTTTTCGTTTTAAGTGAAACAAATTGTGCTCTCATTCACCGAGGATGAATTGGAAAAGTTTGTGCAGTTCTTGCGAAAAATCCTGGCACATTCATTTGGGCGGCCGTTGTAATTGTTTTTGCGGTGAGTTGTGAGAACAAAGGGGAGAGGGTGTGATAAGTGGAGGTGGTCATTTACTGTGGCAATAGGTCCGAAAAAATCACTTCCCAGCTGGTTCTGCGGAGGGAATTTAAATTGACAGATATGAGTGCAAAACGTCGCCTTTTAGTATTGTAAAATGGACTCTATCTTTTTAACTCAAATGGTTTCCAAGTTTAAACAAAAATTCCGAGCATATTTTTGATTTTTGGTGGCTTTTTCGAAATCAAATACAGTGAGTCTGAAGATGTAATGAAACTTCGAGGCTTTCGCTGATCTTCTGATCCCCGCACTAACTTTTCGAGGCTTTTTCGATTGATGGCCAAAGTTCTACTCGACTCACTATAACTTTTTTAAAAGACCCCTTTGGAAGATAATATTTTAAGCAACGTGGCGATAGTTTTCTTGGAAATACAGGGAAAACAAAATTTAAAAGACAATTGCAAAAACGCTTTCGTTCGAGGAAAGGTTTCGGACGTTGTAAATATTTTTAGGTACAAAAGGTGGCTCTTCGGGGACTCTATTCTTCTCTCTCTGATGGATTACTATCAATCTTCTAGATCAAGCACGTAGCTTCGGTATTTATTACTACTGTCTAAAACCTAGAGGCTGGGACTTGAAGACTCTTCCGCTTATCGCTCGATATGGCCGATCTAACGAAGAGTACCCACGTCTTAGAAGCTACAGCTCATCTTAATATGACTTGCGGTAGCATCTTCTCAACTTCGCACGAAAGGATCAAAAACTCGTCAGAAAAGTTCTCATTTACAGGTGTCGGGTAAATGCTCTTCGTTATCGTTTAAATAGCTTAGGAATTGTTGCTGAAAAGCAAAACTAATAAGTTCAGAGTGCTGCAGAGCCAGTATATCATCTTTATTCGTTGTCTCAATCCCAAGTAGCAGCGGTCCCTTAGTAAGGGTTGATAAGATAGACGAACTCCGTAACTACTCCAAAGTTGCTGGTAGTAAAAGTGACATTTGGTCCTATGTTGCGAAGGAGCGCATTTTTTGAATGCCTAAAATAATTTTACTACGACAGGCCTACTTTGACATTGGTGTGACAGTACTAGATGCGGTCTACCACCCGAATCTACCCATGCGAAGAAGGCAAAGCCTTGTCATCATTTTATTTGGGAGCAGCCATTTCAGCTTTATATTCATTCATCTCTACCCGCTCCAGCTGGAAGCGGGCGGCCTTAGTATTTGAACGGATGTTGTGAAAGTAGTGGCTTATGTTGATATATCTGACGCCCGGCGAATTATCTCGCTCAGAATATGACTGAGGAAGTCGCGTGATAGGGCATCTTCTTCCCAATCTAGTGCATCTTTCAAGTAGATCGGAAGAGCTATTTCCAAATTGTACATTAGGTATACACCGCACGTTGTGCAAAGTCCTGCTAATGTCATCGGTGTATAGCTCTTGACAGTTAATGATAAATCAAATGCGGCTTTCAGGTCGATAAAAGTATGATAGCTTCTGGCTTGAAATTCATTGGCCTTTTCTATGGTTTGCTTCAGTGAGAACATTTTGTCTAAGACCGATTTGTCGACGATCGTTTGTCACTAGTACGTATCGCTTGTTTCCCGCAGACTAGTTGGATGCATTCGTGGATCTTACATATATGCGACATCATATGAGACGGAGAAGAGTCATATAGTGGACCTAATAGTGGAGTCGTCGGGCACACGTTCTCCCGACTATGACCGATATCTGGTGGTTTATGTTATCGCGCTTTCCGGAGCAAGATTCAAGTGCTCTGCCATCAGAAATTGCGGGGTTTTTGTCCTTAAAATGTTGAATAGCTAATAGAGGCTTTAACCTATACTGGATCCTCATAAACAAGTTATCCTCTCTTTGCATGATGACCATTCAACAGCTGCTGGTAATATTATCTATCCACATGTGCTGCGCATCTGTGACTGTCCTGCTTTCCGGTCTTAAGGCAACCAGCCATCAGTTGTATGGTTTTCCCATGCAAATTTTTGCTATTTTTCGACCTCATTCTTAACCTTGAGACTGTATAGGCACTGTTTTTTCTTAAGTATGATCTACTTCTCATGCACTCTTGAAGATTGATTTTACTCTCCTCGTTGCCTTTGTTTTTCGCATGTGCACATTTTCCACTTTTTTATAGCTCTTTCCTGGGGTAACTATGGTAACCTACAGTGGTTGCGAATTTTCCTATACAATGTTGCGACACTGAATGAATATATACAGTTGAGAGTGTCTCAGGTTAGGTTTGTTAGGAGTTAGTTAGCTATCCGTGGCACTCGTCGGGGAAAAGGGTTTGTCCCTTACCCAAAGTAGTCCTATCCTTGTTTTTGGGACCTGGGCAGTGATATAGGAAGTGGGTTCTGTCCTCAAGAACTCAGTCATCAATGCAACCCACTGCTGCAGTCGCGATTTCCTTTCCGATATTTTGCGATATTTTCCTATCCGAACTTAGCATCAAACTCGCCGTGTAACTTCTTACTCTCGCAAGATAAATCCATGAGACCCTCGCCCGCGTACCTAATCAAAATCATCAATTCTGCGAACATTTTTCTTTTCGTAAGATATTAGCTACTGATGAATTTCCCTTGTCAGGAAGGGTACTAGTACATTCACACTTCGCTTAACCGTCGAACTCAAACGCAAATCGCTTCGTCAACTGAAGTCGCTTTCAAAACTCCCTCAACTGAGTTACTAGTTTCCGCTGCACTTAACTTAAAATCAATACTACGCTCGTACATGTTGCATTTGCCATGTCAACCGCGCACTGTAGTCTGATAAATCAATATATCCGTGCGGGGACGCGTGGGGGAGGAACGCCTTGATGCAACCGCATCCCAACTATGCCAACCACATCTGTCACATTTATTTTGCACATCTCCACATACATAGAGCTCTACCCTGAATCCCTGCGTCTACTAGATATACAACGGCAAACTGCATTTTAATGCAATAACTCACTAGCTATACACAGTCACTACCTCAGTTCGTGACAATTTAAATTGACAAAGATTTTCAGTGCAGATACACAGAAAATTGCTTTAGATACTCGCAACCGACCATCATCCGTTGTTGCAATAAAAATAAATGCACGAACAAAAACTAAAACCCCACTCGGCATTGCTATACCGCACTGTTGTTCTGTATATACACATCAGCTACGGACCGACCGACTCTCTGTCTCATCAGAGCGGTAATCCTTTCGTATAGCATCACAGTGCACTCTAATGAACATACGCATGCAGAGAATGAGTTTTAGAAAGCAAAAGATTGCAATCTGTGTACAGCACCACATTCTCCATTGCCCGTTCCGCCCCAATCGAATAATTGTATTCCTGCACCTTTTTCGTAGCACATCCACCGCACCGGCAATCGTGTACTTTTTTCAAAGGACAGTTGATTTCTGAAAGCTGCCCTTCCCTATACGCAGATTTGTTGTGCGTGTGCACATACACGCACACGCATCCACAAACGCAATCAGTGCAGTGAACAGAATTCGATTGATTCGTACAATAAATGCAGAATTGCAATTATTCAAATGCTAAAGGATAATAAAAGCACGCCGGACACCGGTCGGTGTAGCGGCCGTTAGCTAAATACCCGGCCCGGACACACGGTATAAATTAATTTGATGAAGCGCAGGGACGCACTCGGCGCGCGTATCTCCATTATATACATGACGGCAGCAACGAAAATTGACTGATTGAAACTGTTACGCGAGTGTACCGTTTTTTGTGCGTATCCGTATCTACACATATTCGCGTTTTGTTGCACGAGTCTGTTTTTGAGTGTGGGGCAGGGGCGGCTGCGGCGTTGGCTATTTGGTCTTGGGGTGTGGGAAGCGACGGCAAAATATAAATGCCCAGGCTTTTAATTTAATCAAAGGCAGCAGGAGTGTAATCGGGATAATGAGAGAGCTCCATCGATGATGCATTACTTTGCAACATAAATGTGTACGTACGAGTGTGTAGCCATAGACAATGAGAGTGTAGATATAAAAAGCAGCAACGGAAACCATGGCCACCGCCGGTAGGAGTATGAGCCTTTGGTCAGACGGTTGCACGGACTTTGGCCGGTAGCTTATGAAGTCTGACCTTGTCGAACAGCTATTCAAAATATAGCCACGCCTACACGATTTAACTAAGAGATTGATTTGCAAAGAATACCACACTCGACCAAAAAATACCGCTCTTTTGTGGAAGATGGAGTATCTATGGAGATATAAACTGCGATCGGATTTCGGAATAGGTTCAGAAATTGCCACATGCTGCTTAGGTCCTCCAGTTGAACGTGCAATTGCGGATGAATTCAGCAGAGCATTGATTTTTTGAGATTTAACGATGCAAAGAAGTCAATAAATTTCCTTGAAGAACCGTATTGACTTAACGACGGACGGTGGTCTCTTTGTTAGGCTCCCATATTAGCAGGCATAGAACGTAAAATGCTCAGAGCCAGTTTATACTGAAGGTATAAGCCTTCACCTTTCGTGCAGGGTTTTTGTTTGACCGATTTTATTTCGCGGGTACTCCTCGGATTCATAGTCCTCCCGAAATTTGGACACGGGTGCGTCTTAAATCTCCTCACCTTTTGGTGCCTCTGTAGAGCAACCATAGTTCAAAAAGCTCTAATACGACCTCGTCTCTTGATATCTTACTTGCTAGACATCACACTTAGGCATTTGCTTCTTGGTCCTCGTTCGAGGTTAAAATTACGAGTACTCGTAATCGATCTGCTCTTCCACTTTTGGAAGGGACTTTTCGAGCCGAAAAGCCACAAGCAATTGGAGACGTAAAACTTACCTCTTGTGGGATAAGAGTGCTTTGGGACTGTCAAATGTGAAATCGGAAGCCGGGACAGATTTATTTCCCCATTCGAAGCCGTCCTATTGGTCTGAGGCGAAAGAGTCAGATCTGCTGCCAGATCGATGGCCTTCACTTGCCGCCTCAACTTGTTAATCAAGTGACTAAAGTTGTTTCAGGCTGCGTTGACGAAACCAAGCCGTTCCGCGTGAACATATAACTCTTGTATACGTTTAAAGACGTCTCGATAGAGCTTAAAATCTACGACTTACTATACTCTGGCCCGCACATCAAAATGTGAAGGTATATTTTCATCTGCATAGACTGCTTGGAAGATGCGTTCAAATTTTAAGAAAATGAAAGGGAAATTTCGGGAAATTTTCTGATCAGGATCATTCCCCTGAACACGCATCTTATATAGCCTAAAGGTAAGTGCAAGTCGATACTCGACATCTCAGCATCTTTTAATCGATTTTAAGGCCGTTAAGAAAAATGTTAAAAATGACTTGTAAGTGTATTCGAAAAACATTGGAGCAAGCTCAACGAACTCAACGAGAGCCCGTCAATGGCCCGTTTGAAGATGTTTTTGCCAGATGCGGTGAATATTGGTTAAGTTGTGAATGAGGGCAGAACCAGATATATACTGTCAGTAAGGAGAGATACCATAAGGTGGGTTTGTTCATAACTACCTCGGCTCTGCTATAAAGTTATCGCTGTAAATGTGCCACCACATCAGTCAACGAAGGACTTCCACTTTCACTATTTTTTTATTGACAACTGAGTAGCACGGCCTTGACAAAAACTACTAAGAAGAGTCTATATGACGTCCTAATTATCCCAGTCCTGGTTTATGAAGATTGGAGAAGTCAGATTAGTGTTGCCGAGCGACATCGTCCTTGTCAGAGTCTTGGGAATCGGTCATAAAAGATGGATAGGATATGTAAACCGAATGGGCCCCATACCGAAAATTCTTCGAATCCAACTTCTAATTTATATAATGGTTCTCCTCAACGATAAGGCTTTAGTCTTCATTTTCAGGTTGGTGTAACTCGACAGGGGGCAGGAGAAGCCGACTCGACACATTTGCATCGCTTACAATATTAGTAACATAGCTTAGGACTGAGCTAAACAATTCTAGTAGCGAAACAATTGATAAAGCTTGCCACATCTTCGGTTACCCTCACCTAACTGAAACGGAACTACGTTAGGTGATCGAAACCGTATTGAAACCTCTTAGCTCACTTAACCTAAAAAAAAAAAAAAAATAATTGGCGCAACAGGCCCGTAGGGACCCTAGGCCTAGCTTCTCACAACCATTCGTCTTGTGTGAGCTTTTATTTTGGGGACGAATGCAAGGGATCTACAATTATATGCCGAGTCCAAACGGCCAATTGAGAACCTCTTTCATGACAGTTCAGATGTTTGTCAGACTTTCGCAAAAAAAAACCGTATGTTGGAATTTGGGTTTTTTCAGGATTCGAACCTGGGACCCATCGCTTAGTACTCCAACACACTAAGCACTAAGCCACTGCGCCGACTCACTCAACTCTCTAAGCTCACCTAACCTATGAGGATAAATATAAGAACTACGAGTTGACTAGTTCAAAGCTTTGCGTATATGTAGTTCCAGGCGTAACAGCTTGAGGAAAATGTCTTAAAAAGCTCAGTTACTCACGCAGGCCAGATCTTCCAAAGATAACTTCATCATATAGGTGGTATATAGGCGCGCACATCTACCTATGAGTGCGTCTGCAACTGCAAGTGAGGGGTGAATATAGTGAGTCTGGAGCCTCCAAAAATCCCAGATCACAATAAGTGATCACAGATCGTAAGGCTTGTTTATAGGTATCTACTTATTTTATGATAAATCGCGAGCAGTTTTAATCTCAACATTGGCTGGGTTTGCATCTTACAAACAATTGCACCGATTTTAAATTTTTTTTTTTTTTTTAAATTAATGAAATAAATATGTACAGGTTTAAGGCTACATTTGTTTAAAAAATAAATAGTGGCACGGGAGTTCTGACAGAATTGAAAACTTGAAAAATTACGTGTGTATTTTTTGAATCGTCAGGAAATATTTTACTATGTAGGAAATACTTTTAAATGAAGTTTTTTTTTGTATTTTTATTCATTATTACAAACCACTAGAAAAAAATGTCATCTAAGTCTTTTTCAGCATTTTAGGCATTATTTCATTAGCTAAAGCTTTAAGGCTTTATTTTTATTTCAAAAAGGCATCAGTTTCTATTTACAATATGTTTTTAATTTTTTTTTATTCATCATACCTACTGACTTTTTATTTTTTTAAATATTCTTAAAAAATCTTTGCCAAAACAAAAATATATATATGTAACCTCGGTCTTAAAGACCACCTTCAAACTCTGTCTGTTTTCCCGAAAAATTCATGAAGTCACGCACATATGCGCATTTCTTTTCTTGTATATGTGAGTTCATGAGTTGGACTTTAAGGCAACAATTCGCTATTCCGAAATGTGTTTTTCACTATTTGTTTTTATATTAATCGAAGCTTTAACAAAAACCCATAAATGCCCATAAAAGCAAAAGGAATGGTGGCTGGCCATTAGCATTATGCTTTTTTGTAAGTCACACGTATTCACAGACGGGGGTCGACAACAATATAAACAATTGGGTTTTGGGGGGATAGAGGTACGAAAAATATCCACATCTTTTATTCATTCATCTCTGGTCGGAACATTGGTGTCGCGAGTTCAATGGTTGTTTTTCCAATCTCAAAAATGGCCGCCTAAAGAAGTTTTCATTTCAAAAACAGCATTTTTTTAAATTAAAATATTTAGTTTTTGCGCATTTAAACGGCTAGCTAAGCAGGCGGGGATCCGCTAGTTGTTAATTAAAATAGCCAAAGTCGATCCCAAACTAACGAATGTCTGGAGCACAAGTCAGAAACCAATCGACACAATTCCCTCTATTCCTGCCACAACTGTTCCCGCAAACGCTTTATTCATATTTTGAAACTCATCTTGACTCCCAAAATCCTCTGCACACAAGCAGTCACAGGAAAAAGTAAATCTCTTCACTTGACTCCACAAAGCCCTCAGGTCATAAAAACACAATTTTTCATAAACCCTCCGTTGCGCTTATCATCCCACATAATCCTCGAGCAAATTTACTAAATCATCGCTGAGTAGCTAGCTAATGACAGTAAACAGAATTGGGGTACACCAACTTCAGTTCATCGTCATAAATCTTTTTTTCGCAAAACACCACCGTTTAGACCAAGCGACTATAGCGCTATAGCTCACCCTGTTGCTGGCGAAATCTTATGCTCTCGCACACCTTCTTGGTACTTTCTTGCCGGATGGGCGACATGAAAATCATTTTTGAAAGAAAAATACCAAAGGAAAACAATTTCACCCCCAATTGGGTATACCGAAACAGATCCTGTCCTACCTCAAGCTGTCTTTCCGTATATCATTCTTTTTCTTTTTCGCACCCTGCACACCGAAAGGACGAAACTTTTTCTTCTTGGGTTTGCTTTCTCATTTTTTGCTTGCCGTGAGAAAGGAAAATCTGTTTCCTTAAGTTGTCGATGATGGAAGACTTCCGACGATTTGTTCGGATGGGGCGGTTTTTTTCTTCTGACATTCGATGGGGATGTTTTTTTTCTTCTGGAATTTATTGGTAAATTGGGCGGCGGAAAAGTTTATTTTCGGAAAATTGATTACGAACTTTGTTAAAGCGAACAAGCGAAAAGTGGTTAATTGTGTTCGCTGTTGTTATACAAAAAAAGCAAATGCAATGACTCACAGAGTGATAAATGGGACTACAAAAAATGCATGTGTAGATCATTTAATTGCAAGGACAATCTTACCTCGACCGCTTCGTCCGACGAATCGCAGATCGTTGAATTTCGCCACCTGGTTCTTCATTACGGCCGTGCAGTTCCTCAGTTCGGCGCAGTAGTTCTCGTCGTTACCGGCGCGTACTGTCACCATTGTCCCATCGCCGATGTCGCCCAGGGAGACGACCTTAAACGCCACTGGTAGAGTTTTATTCGATCGCCAGTGCGGCGGCAACACTGTACACACGAGTAACGGGCTGCCAGTGCGGATTAGTTCGCCGGGATGTTCGGTAAGGAAATCGCCCAAAGTCCGTTCGGCTAGAATGTCGGAGGTCATTTTCGTGTACGCCTCATTGAGCAGCTGCGCTGCTGTGGGCGGCGTATTTTCAGTGTTGCCATTGGTGCCGTTTGTATTGTTATTGTTGTTCGTTCCAGTGCCACTGGAGGAATTTGTTGTATTGCTGTTGCCGGTCGTTGCATTGGTTGAGCTGTTGTTGGACGTATTTGTGTTTGTGACGTTCGGTGTCGTCGTTAGATGCATTTTCGCCAGTTTTACGCTTGATTATTTAAATCAGTTCAAGGAGTTTTTGTTTTTTTTCTGTCAGTTTTGGTGGTTTCACTTTGGCCACTGCTGTGACAAGTCTTTAGTTAGTCATATTCGGAAAGTGTGGTTCTGAAAGAAGCAAATAAAACAGAAATTCAATGGCGGTCGAGTTTAAGACTTAATTGTTTTGGGTATGGGTTACGATCTGCGGAAAAAACACTAATTACAGCTCAAGACTTTTGTCACTGCGTCGATAGAGAACATAATAGTCCTGAAAAAGACGTTCGAATTCGACAGTCCCCTCCATTCGTTACAAAATTTTATATTTATCACAAGCAAGTCGTTGTGAGAAGTTGGACCTGGGTGTCCATATGGACCTGCTGCACCTCGAATTTATTTATTTTATTTGCTTGAACTCGATGATCTGTTACCGAAATGTAGTGTTACGGTGCAGAGTTATATTTTACAAACCATTTTACTGTCTTATCTTTCTACTAATGTTTTTGTCTGTGTGGAAACTTTGGATCGTGTCTGCTTATACTTAACTAAACGGAAAACCTCCTCATACTGAAATTAAGTTCAGTCATTTACACATTAGCTTCAAGAGCCTGTCAATTGGCACGAGGAAAGCCACAGGGGAGGGTTCACGAAAAAAACTAGTCACACGGAAAAAATTTTAAGATCAAATCAAGAAAAATGAGCGCAGAATCACGAAAAGTTTGGCTAGTTGTAGAGCTTAGCTCAGGATTTACTAATTCACGACTTTTTATTCGCAATTCTATAAATTGTACGAAGTGAAGATATTGACCCTCAAAAGTCGCGAATCGCTACTTTTTATTGTCAATGATGCGATCAATTGAGGAATACATATTGCAATAACCAATCGCAATTTGACACAAATAGTTATTAATTTGCTATTACTTTGGATTGTGAATTGCAAAAATAATTCGTAAATTACCACTTTTGTGTTGTAAATTACCATTTCCTCCCTTAGCAAATTACAACCATTTAGTCTTGAATTGCAACTCAGAAGTGTTGATTTGCGAACAAAAGGGGTAGATTTACCACTTCAGTAGTTGCAATTTACGAATTCGTAATGGTAAATTAAATCTTTTTTTTATCAATCTGCATTTCTGCATTTACGATTCTTGAGTAGTTTTATCGTGATATTAGAAAACTTTATTACAATTTACAACTTATATCTTATGATTTACAAATCAAAATTCGTAGTTTAATTATTTAGGTTATTTTCGAAAACATATTTAAAGTCACATTTTATAATTTGTTTCCTCCTGTTATCCATGAAAAGCATACGGCGCCATATCGTCCGGAGACAACGGGATTTGTCTGGGGTGGTTTTTCGGTTTTTCGGTCTATGCTAAAATTTAAAATACAAACAAATTATTTAGAAGAACTTGCCATTGTTACGAACATTTACAATCGTTTTCAATTACATATGATATTTTAGATTCCATTCCAATTTAAACTTCTTTCTAATAGCCCTACCTACTTAATTTTATTTTTTTGTATTATTCAATATGTACTTACAAGATATATTCCAAAATTCTTTACAATTTGTTGGTTAGTACACTCACTATCACTACGAATGAGTTATACTTATAAATAACTTTGACCCGACAAGAACTGCTTTAAGCAAAGATTGAATACCGACTGTCTGACTCTAGTGAAGCCAAATGCGCATGGTTGGAGTTGTCCATGCAGAAAATGAAAGGACTTAAAAGGATTTCTTTACATGGACCATGGACATGCTATGACGTTTCGTTTTTGTCGGTTGCCTGTGCGCACAAAAATTCCATGGTAGTTAATTCCATGGAAATTACAAAAAAAATATTTTGTAATCACGATTTCTCTACGTCATTTTACGTTTTCAATTTACATGTGTTAAATTATTATAAGATTTCATTGATTCATCACTCAGTGTTTGTAAATCAGCAAATACTTTTTGCAATTTGCGGTTGTGAAGTAGTGCCTGAGAAATTAACCCATTGAAGTGGTAAATTGCGCCAAAGAATATCGCAAATCACTACAAATAAAAGAAGCTCGAATTAATACTTCTAATCGCAAAATTCAACAAGCAGAATTTTGTATTCTGCGCCGTTTTCAATGTCGAATTCAAATTTTTATATCAATCCAAGAAAAAATCGTTTTAATTTGCGACAAAGATATAATTCGTGAATTGCAACTCAAAATTTTGCAATTGGTGATTTTCTATTCTTTCCGTTCCATCACGTTACCAGGGGTCTGGTAACTGTGACTCAGATAAGACTCTAACTTACAACTTTGGTACTACCTTTAATACTTCCAGTGACAAAGGTGTTGAGAGGGATAACGGTTTGTTGGTTACTACAGATTTGAAGTACAGATGTAAGTGTCGCCAACGAGTTCTGACGTTTGCAGCTATATCGGTGTCCTCTCAACAGAGGCGTCATTTGTCATGTTTAACATTTTTTCATACACTTTTGTCAAAACTGGAATAAAGGTGCTGAAGGTAGCAATATCGTAATTATCTACTGGAAATATTAGTCCACCAGGCAACGCCATCTGTTGGCATATTTTTGAGTAGATATTTTTTTTTTTATACCTTTTGTGTTTAAAAAAATATTTAGAATCAAATTTATTCGTTTATAGGTCGCACTTTATTAAGTGTTACCGTCTACCATGTAAGTCTGTTATGTTCACAAGCCTAAAAGCTCTTTAGGCAGTAAAAAGCAAGATCGATCGAGCTATCCTTGAAAAAGAGCCCCGAATTGCACCTCGAGAAAATTGGATTGACTGGGTAAACGCGAAAGGTACAACTTCTCCCCCAATAAAAATATTTTAAATTGACTGGACTTCTCCAGGAGTTAAGAAAGTACGTCCAGTCC
This sequence comes from Cheilosia vulpina, assembly GCA_916610125.1. Classification (NCBI taxonomy): domain Eukaryota; kingdom Metazoa; phylum Arthropoda; class Insecta; order Diptera; family Syrphidae; genus Cheilosia; species Cheilosia vulpina. The sequence goes on from OU744277.1 coordinate 58,313,965, forward strand.
TCTGTCTCTTCAATTGGAACAATTTTTCTCCTCATGGCGGTGTAAAGGAACGCAATCTTAGTACCTACCGAATGTCCGATCGAGGCCACAATCTGACTGACTTTACAGTAACATCTTTGGTGTTGCTGTAACAAAATGTCCAGCAGCACAAACCGCATAAAAAGTCCTCAAATGCCTTGTGCTAACATATACGTCCCATCAAGCTCCTTAAATCACATCCCAGTCGGATATACCCATTTGCATATCCACCTGTTTGACAACCTCCAGTCATTGGCATCATATTTTCGCTTTCATTCATTCCATGGAAGGAACAACAAAACTCCAATTGCATTGTGAACAGATAAACCGCTAACCAAAAATCATGTTCAACACAAAAACCGCTACAAACTGGTGACGAATAAGCGCGAATAAATGCCACGGCCACCCTTAAAAAAAATTAACTCGCGCGGCAAAAAGATACTGCACCCAAAAAAACTGTACCACAGCTCCATTGCCATCAAAAGAAAAACAACAACCCATACGGACAGTGGAAAATCAAGTTCTGTTCCATATCACGGCTGCGGCATCATCCACTTAACACACTTTTACTCACATCGTCAACGCGCGCTTCGGTTCTTTTTTAGGCTTCAACGGTTCCAATTCCATCACCAATGTGGGTCTTTCCATTCACCGCACTGTTACGTCGTCGTGAATGCAAATACAAGCGACTGAAAAAGAAACGAAAAGTATACCAAAAAATGAGCAAACACACAAAACGCATATGGGTAACCGTAACCGCGCCCGAAACCGGACCAGGACCACCATCGACACCGCGCACCAAACCGCCAAGTTCAGTATAAGCTCGGTGTATGGGCATCGCCACTGCAGAGTCAATATCAATTCTGATGGCTGCGCCGAGCTTCCTCATATTTTCTTTTATTTCCTGTTTCCCCAAAATGAAAACAAAAAAAAAAATTAAAATATTTTTTTCTCGCTATAACGGGTAGACCTTTCAAATTAATAGCATCGCCCACTGGTATGGAAGCAGACAGCAGAATCAGGAAGCAGCATCGGGGAATCCGCAAATTGGGTGTCATCATCCCCTTAAGTCGTCGTTGTCGGTCGTCATCGTCATCGCCATCGTAGTCAAATTGTTCAGTGATTTCGCGGCAGGCGGTGTTCATGTTCATAGTTTATAACGACCAACGAAACGATATACGTGGCCCGGTGCGTCAATCGCGCCAGTATGAGAAGGCTCAATGCGGCTTGATCCTTGTTCTTTGTTCGTTTTTCGCTTTTTTTTTGGCCGTCGCTTTTCTGGAGCTGTTGCTGACCTCGGTGGACAATGCGTGTTTAACGACTTCCAATGGGGTGTCAGATTGTGGACACCCGATCTGGCCATGATTTTTTGCGGACCAACGGTTTGGTTTGTTTTTTTTTTCTCTCTGTATTTTTTGAATGGAATATGGCTGCTGTTTGTCCTTTTCCGCTGTCCACCGGAACGCATAACAATGTGTGTACATTGAGAGCGTGCTGGTGGGCATGTTTTCCGGAATCAAGATTGCAGAGTAAACAAAAAAAACGAGAGCCGATGCCAGGGTCAAGGTTTTGACGGTTGACTCTCCGACAATGGGTAGCCCACATAACATTCCGCAGGATATTCCATGCAAGAGATCAGATGGAGTCCCTTTTTTTTTGGGGGGGAATTCCTTCCATTTCATGGACCGTGTGGATACTCGTTGTTGTTAGATACTCGTATTTCGAAATTTTTCGATAAAGGGGTCGAGCTTGGTTATGCTTTTGCTTGATTGCGTTTGGGACTGGTTTGGTGGATGGTAAGTGGGTGGTGAATGATGAGACGGAGCTCCTTAGCCCGTCGATGCGGATGGTAAAAGTTTTGCATTTTATGTCCGCAATCAGATTTGGAATTTGGCTTTGATGATTTGATAATATTTGGGCGGGCCAAAGCGTTTGTTGGCCGCTCTGTGGAGATTAACTTGTGGAATTCGCTAGCAATTTTTGAGAATTTGCTTTTTTTTTCTGGTAGATGGTTTATTGGGCAGAAAGTTATCCTTCGTTGATACTGAGGGAGTAGCTAATAACTTTTCATTCAATGGCTGCTGTTGGGCTAATGGTTTTTTTTTTGGTTTTTATTGTTTTTCTTTTATAATGAATTCTATGAACTGTTATAGAAACAAGTAAAATTATGCAAATGAGATGTACAGTTTAATATTAAATTTAAACGTAATTATACCGCACTTTTAAAAGGCGGTCACGAGTCACCCACACGTAAAGGCAAAAAGAGGCTTGACATGAGCTCGCACGAGGTTTTATAGGTAAGAGTCAAAGTGACAGTTCCTTGTCATGTCGAGCGCCCTCTACGTTTGATTTTACGTTAGGTGTCGTTTACATTTGTGGTTATAATAAGTGTTTGGTATGAACATTACCGGCCGCCTTGCCGCGAAGCGGTAACATAGAGCCAATTACCTATTAATTTTAATTTACATTTTTTTTTTTCAGATACTTAATACACAGGAGAATAACTTAAATCTACGAAGATACAATGTAATAATTAGGAATGCATTTATTTAGTGAGAAAAAAAAAAAAAATTTTTTTTTTGACAGTGAGATACTAACACTTTTATTATTCTATCAATTCACGGACGACATTTTGTATCTTCTATGGATTACCAGTTTGCCACTGCTCCATTTCCAAATTTACACAATTGGTAGGACACACAGTTTTACAACTGGGCGAGTTACATCTCCATATTGGGTTTTAATGGTCGCCACTCTAACTTTCCCATCTGACCCAGGACTGACCTTGATGATGCGTCCCAAACGCCATTCAGTGGACGGTAAATTTTCATTTTTGATGACGACGAGGTCGTTGACCTGGACGTTTGACTGAGGAAACTGCCATTTATATCTCTTGTGGAGTTCCTTGAGGTATTCCTCTTTCCATCGTTGACAAAAGATTTTATGTAAGATCTTTAGTTTTTCCCAACGATTGGTATAAGAAAGTGTTGCGCTGAAGGCTTCAGGCTCGGGTGGGCCTAGCAAAGGGCCTCCCCGTAAAAAATGCCCCGGGGTGAGAGCAAGCAAGTCGGTCGGATCTTCCGACATAGGAGATAGGGGCCGGGAATTAAGGCAGGCCTCAATACGGGCCAACAGTGTCGCAAATTCTTCGAACGTAAACTTGTATGAAGAAGCAGTTTTCTTAAAATGGGACTTGAAACTTTTCACACCGGCCTCCCATAATCCTCCCATGTGTGGAGCTCCGGGTGGAATAAAATTCCAAACAAATCCTTGCGGCCCATAGAAGTCGGATGTGGCCTTGGCTGCGGTAGTGAGTAGAGCCTGATAATCCTTTTGGAGAGCGGTATTAGCCCCGACAAAATTGGTGCCGTGATCGGAGAAAACTTCTTTAGGAAGGCCCCGTCTAGCGACAAATCGGGCAAAAGTGGATAAAAAGACTTGCGTCGACAGGTCACTTGCTGCTTCAAGATGTATTGCCTTTGTCGAAAAGCATACAAAGACACAGCAATATCCCTTCGTAATACGGCAATTGCGCCCGCTAAAACTTCGTATGTCAAAGGGGCCGGCAAAATCAATACCGGTGTAGGTAAAAGGGGGAGAATAGGTACAACGCTCAATAGGAAGCGCCGCCATGATCTGTTTTCGCATTTGTTTTTTGTGTATGGTACAAGTCTTGCACAGGTTTATACGAGCCTTAATTAAGTTTTTAAGTTTAGGGACCCAGTATTCCTGCCTAACTAAGCGCAGTACCAGTGCATTACCTCCATGCAGAGTTAGTTCATGGAGATACTCAACCAAGAGAGCAGTGTATTTTGATGTATATGGGAGAATTATTGGGTGTCGTTCATTGAACGAGAGGGATGAATTTATCAATCTCCCGTTGCTTCGGATTACCTTTTGCGTATCTAGATACGGATTTAAGGCTAGCAGAGAACTTTGTCTATGCACCACGTTGCCCATTGACAAAAGTTCGTATTCTTGAGGGAATTGCGATTGTTGAGCTAGTTGAATGAGTCTAGTTTTTACAAATCGCACTTCATTCTGCGAGATCGAATAGGAATTGGTATATGATCTTGATGTCGAGTGCCTGTGCAGACGAGTATGATTGAAAAATCTAAAGATATAACAAACTACTCTTAGGGCACGAGGGAAAGAGGAGAAGCGCTCCAGAAGGTCTTCGCTCAATTGAACGATTAGAGATTGGAGCGGTCTCGATTCAAGGTCAGCGTCTTTTAAATCGGCGGGGACACTGACCAACCATTGGGACTCCGGTAATTGCAGCCAATGCGGACCATTCCACCAGAGCGTATTTGTTTCAAGTTCGTACGGGTCGAGACCCCGAGTGGCCAGGTCTGAGGGATTGTCGCCCGATTTGACATGTCTCCACTTGAGGTCGCCTACATGATCTAAGATAGTTGCTGTTCGATTGGCAACGAACGTTTTCCAAGTCCGGGGAGGTTTATTTAACCAGGCAAGTACTATCGACGAGTCCGTCCATAGAAAGACTTGATATGAGTGAACTTGTAGGTTAGCTAAGTACGACTTTACTAATCTAGAAAGCAAAACCGCTCCGCATAGTTCTAAACGAGGCAAAGATATTGTTTTTACCGGAGCCACCTTTGTTTTGGCACAGATAAGATGAGAATGAATATGGTGCTGGTCATCGAGTACCCGTAGATATAATGTCGCGGCATAAGCTTGTTCGGACGAGTCACAAAACCCGTGAAACTGGACTTGGAAAGAGGGATGATAATTAATCCATCTTGTTATTTTAAAGGACTGAATATGGGGTAAAGTTGCGATGAAAGTTTGCCATTTTTGGTACAAGAACGGAGTCAAAGGGTCATCCCACGCGATACCGGTAGCCCACACTGTTTGCATAAAGATTTTGGCGGTAACCACAATCGGTGCCAACCAACCAGCGGGATCAAACAGCCGTGCTATTTGGGAAAAAACTTCACGTTTAGTCGGGGTACTGCAGGATTCCGGTATTCGAGTGGCGAAATAAAAATAGTCGCCCTTTGCATTCCACCGAACCCCTAGCGTTTTGGTCGAACTGTCATCATCGAAATTTAAAAAATGTTCATTGAGAACGTGTTCTGGTGGGAGGTGGGTTAACAGATCAGGAACGTTGGAAGTCCATTTTCGAAGTGAGAACCCGGCTGATGTTAAAGCCGCCATCAGTTCATTTTGGGATTTTCGAGCTGTTGGAAGATCGTGAGCACCAGAGAGTACATCGTCTACGTAAAAGTCAGAGCGGAGGATTTGAGAAGCTAGGGGAAAATTATTTTGAACATCATCTGCCAATTGAAGCAGGGTTCGAAGTGCCAAATAAGGGGCGCAGTTAACTCCAAAGGTGACCGTACGTAATTCATAATCCTCTATCGTTGAAGCAGGTGTTTCTCGAAAAAGAATTCTTTGAAAACAGGTGTCATTGGGATGTACCAAAATTTGGCGATACATTTTCTCAATGTCGCTATTGAAGACAAATTTGAAAAGTCTCCACCTGACCATAAGTGTGGTAAGATCTCTTTGCAGGGCCGGCCCTGGATAAAGAATATCATTCAAACTTTTTCCGTTGCTTGAGGCACTTGAGGCATTAAAAACCACCCGTACCTTGGTGGATACGCTTTCAGGCTTGATGACCGCATGGTGTGGCAAATAGAAAAATGATGCTAACTCAGTGCTAACGGTTTTCGGAGGATGGACCTTGCGCATGTGATTTAGTGAGAGATACTCGGAAAGAACCTTGGAGTACTCAGTTTGTAATTTCGGATGGTTTGATAAGGACTTTTCGCCCCGTAGATATTGATTCAATGCATTGCGTCTCGAGAAGCCTAGTTGATTATGTGGCGAAAGACCTTTGTGGAAAGGTAACCGGACCATGTACCTTCCATCCTGCTGCCTGGTAGTGGTAGTTCTATATAATTCCTCGCAGTATTGGTCACTGGCTGAGGTTTGGGTAACGATGTTCGGTAGCTCCTCGAGTTCCCAAAATTGTTTGAGTTGCGTGTCAAGATCTGATTCCTTGACCTCAGAAATAAAAGTGTGAAACGTATGTATTCTAAACGGTAGTGGTCCAGATAAAATCCACCCGAAGATTGTGTTCTGTGCTACGAGAGAGTTGGAAATGGTTGTAAGCCCATGACGGATAATAAGTGGGTATATATCGGCGCCGATCAGGAAGTCGATTTGAGAAGACGTGTTAAAGGTAGGGTCCGCTAATTTGAGATCCCCTAACAGGTTTGGATCGAATGGTTCGAAGGATGAACTAGGAAGATTGCCAGTCAAGGTTTTAAGGACGATTGCTTGAACTGCAATTGGTTCACCTGGGGTTTCGTCGTTGATAAGCAAAAATGTAGCAAGATTTCTAGACGTGGACGCATGTGCGGATCCAATACCTGAAATAAGGGCGTTAATTCGTTGCACGGGTAACTCAAGACGATTCTGAAGTGCTGCGGAAATGAAGGAAACTTCGGACCCGGGATCAATAAGAGCACGCACCAAAAATAACGATTTTTGGTGAATGATTTTGACCAGAGCCGTCGCTAGGAGAACGTTTTTTTTACTGGTAGTATAGTGAGACCGATGGCTTGTCGTTGGTAAAGCTGATGATGAAGTGGACTGTATATTTGGTATGGATTGCATCGCGCATTGACGGTATGTATTGTCGACCGAGGACGGTCCCGCTAAATTTTCTGCGGTAGGATTAAAACTTACGTGTAGTAATGAATGGTGACGACAGTGACAAATGTTGCATGTATGTTTACTGGTGCAGTCATTGCTGGTGTGAGAGACTCCTAAGCAATTACGGCAATAACCGCTGTTATTAATAAACGCAATACGGGCTTGTATGGTCATTTGTAGAAACTGAGGACAAACACGAATTGGGTGATGTTCGCCACATAATTTGCATATAAAAGTATACGATTTCGAATGATAGGTTTTAATCTGCCTATGGGTTGGAGTGTTTTCCTGGAACTGGTTAAACGATTTTTTACCATGTGGTTGCTTATTTGTGGACATCACATCTGAAATCGACTCGAGAATGTGAAACCGAGTGCTTAGAAAAGTATCCATTTGCTTCCATGTGGGAACTTCTGTGGGTTTTTGAATAGATTGTTCCCAATATGCTAATGTTGATTGCGGTAAACGGTTTGAACAAGCATAAATCAGAATCGGATCCCAGTTTTCAATATCTATATTGTGAGACCGAAGAACTGCCAGGCTGTCATTGATTGCGCCTTGCAATAGTTTGATTGCTTTAGCCGACTCATGATGAACGTATGGTAAGTTGAAAAGTACCTTGACTTGGTTATTGATTAGAATTCGTTTGTTTTCATAAGTGCTTTTCAAAGCAGCCCAAGCTAACTCAAAACTGTCGTTAACGAGCGGAAATTTGCTGACAATATTGAAAGCATCACCTTTAGTTTTCGCACGCAGGTGGAATAGCTTTTGAACTTGTCCTAATTTAGGGTGTTGTTTATACACGGCGTCAAACATGTCCCTGAATGAGGGCCACGACAGATAGTCGCCTTCAAATACCTCCGAATCGCAAGGCGGAACCTTAATACATTGAGTTGTATCTGAAGCTGGTTGACTGTCTACCCGACTAGAGCTACTAAGCATAGGCTGACTTAGTTTGGATATGTTCTCCAAAATATAACCTAAACATGAGACATATGTCTCATTGGAAGCAATATATTTAGCCTCGATTGTTGGAAGATCGAGTTCTTCAGCCGGAATTGTGGTATCTCGAGCACATGCTGTGTATGAATTTTTCACATCTGCCCACAAGTCACTCAATTCTAATTTACGCGCCTCCAATGTGGATAACGAATGCTTATTTTCTGGTATGTCCTTGCAAACCGCATAGAACTTAACCAATTGGTCAGCCGCGAAAACAAAGTCAGATAACTGTTTCATAATTTATAAAAATCAGAGCGTCGCGTACTGTACCGGTATGGGATAAAACGATATTATGATACTTTGTAAGTAGGTACTTAAATACTATTGGGAATTGAGTAATGGCAACACTGATAATCGTCGAAGTATTAATTTTGTTGAACGTAGACGGCAACACTTTTTTTTGTTTACGAATAATAGAAATGTCTACTTGCAACTGTCAAGTGGCACACAATGGTGTGATGAAATTTACGTTAGATTAACTACGATAAATGCATGTAAATTATTACACTCACCTTTTACAATCAGGTTGATATATTCGACTGCGTTTCTACGCTGATGCGGCTGAAGCTGACGATGTTGTTGGTGGTTGGGGTGGACGTGTGCGTTGATGATGACGATGTGGTGCTGAGGATCAGGGCGAAGAAGCTGACGATGGCGATGAAACTGACGATGGTGATGATGCGGAGGGTGATGACGATGGGATTGGCGATGAAGCTGCCAATGGTTGCGGTGATGATGATGTTGGGATTGGCGATGAAGCTGCCAATGGTTGCTGTGCTGATGATGATGGGATTAGCGATGAAGCTGCCAATGGTTGCTGTGGTGTCTCTGATAGTGCTGCTGATGTGGATGAGCGCGACGTTCCCGTGATATTGAAGCTGACGATGGTGATGAAACTGACGATGGTGATGATGATGGGATTGGCGATGAAGCTGCCAATGGTTGCGGTGATGATGATGTTGGGATTGGCGATGAAGCTGCCAATGGTTGCTGTGGTGTCTCTTATAGTGCTGCTGATGTGGATGAGCGCGACGTTCCCGTGATATTGAAGCTGACGATGGTGATGAAACTGACGATGGTGATGATGATGGGATTGGCGATGAAGCTGCCAATGGTTGCGGTGATGATGATGTTGGGATTGGCGATGAAGCTGCCAATGGTTGCTGTGCTGATGATGATGGGATTAGCGATGAAGCTGCCAATGGTTGCTGTGGTGTCTCTGATAGTGCTGCTGATGTGGATGAGCGCGACGTTCCCGTGATATTGAAGCTGACGATGGTGGTGATGCGGAAGGTGATGACGATGGGATTGGCGATTGAGCTGCCGAACGTGCGGATGACGATGGAGATTCTCCGCGCACGTGAATGCTCTTGCGAAAAATGCCGCAAAGGATGCCGAAATCCGGCTCGATTGGACCAAATGTTGGGCTAATGGTTTTTTTTTTGGTTTTTATTGTTTTTCTTTTATAATGAATTCTATGAACTGTTATAGAAACAAGTAAAATTATGCAAATGAGATGTACAGTTTAATATTAAATTTAAACGTAATTATACCGCACTTTTAAAAGGCGGTCACGAGTCACCCACACGTAAAGGCAAAAAGAGGCTTGACATGAGCTCGCACGAGGTTTTATAGGTAAGAGTCAAAGTGACAGTTCCTTGTCATGTCGAGCGCCCTCTACGTTTGATTTTACGTTAGGTGTCGTTTACATTTGTGGTTATAATAAGTGTTTGGTATGAACAGCTGCATTAAAATGTTTAAAGACGCACCCAAGTGTGCTGCCTGGGGATGTGGAGGAAAGAATGTCTTCGAGTCTGCTAGAACCACACCCACAAAGCACCACTAAAACGCGCCATTGTGCAAACTTTGCTATACGAAGCTCAGGGTAGCGTGTACTTGCACAAAAAAGACAACAAAAAATGTTTTTCAAAAATGTGACCGAAATCCGTTTGGAAAAACTGAGTTCTAAACAAAAATTTAGACAGAAAAGATTCCTTATCAGATGAAAAAATAGTCTTAAAAGCTACCTAGATTATATCGCACCACAAGCCTGTGCTCTTCGTCATACATGGCCTGCGGCCAATTTACATTCCAATATTGCAAGACGAAGCACTATATAAAGCCGCGCAATAGTGATAAAAATTGCTTTGTCAAATATAATGATCTTTTGTACCTTAATAGATATACAAGTAGCTATTGAAAATACCTAAGTTAATGCCAAAAATTAGTTTATGGCTGGGAAAGGATCATTAACTAAGTGTTAACCTTTGAGGCTCTCAAATGACAGTTCAAGCCACTAGCAGAGTGGAAAGCTCTAGTCTACTGTGAAAATTATTCACCCATAGGTATATGCAAGAGTTCTAGATCGATTCCTTACGATGACCTTCTGGACCTTGTCGGGAAGAGTCAATAACAGCAAACCATACTGTATATTTTGAAACCAGAAATTGAACAAACGATACAGATATCAGCAGCAGTAACCGAAAAATCTTTACTGAACAAATATTGATTACCCCCGTTAAAAGTCCTATTATCTCAGAGGCTAAACAAAGGTCTATTATACTCAACCTTAGGTGGTGTCGAAATAATTTATTGATAGCACAAGCACTCATAGTATTCGAGATGAAGAAAATGGTCATTTAAATCAGGGTAGGTCAAACACGAAATGTCTCTGGATTAAACCACATCAGCAATGCTTCCCCTGATCAAGCTTGGTCAACCAAAAAGGCGACGAGGGCAATTTTCAAGTTCCAACTTCAACTCTTAAAACCAAAAGTGATCTACTGGCTATAAAATGCGATCATCAAATTGACGATCACTTATGCAGCAGTAGCTGGTTTCCAGAAGCTTACAAAAGCCAGCCCAAAACAAACTAAACAAGTTTTTGAAACATCTCCAATAGTTAGTCTTTCGTCGCTACATACAGCTTTTAAGACAAAAAATTTGCCCAATATATTTGACCGTAACGTAGGCAACTTGACATCTTACAAATGTAACAATGCTCAAAAAAATTAAGCTGATTCCAGAGAATTGTAAATTAAATAAACTTGATGAACTTAAGAAAAAAAAGTAACTTTTTCTTTCACAGTTTAGAAAACAAATCTAGGTATACCGCGTTACTGAGTTAGGACTAGATTGGAAAGAGCTATACAAAAATTGAAAAGGTTTGCTACACAAGGTCGATATAAGATCATTCGTGTGAGCTTTTGTTTTTTGGAAGGAAGGGACCTACAATTTGATGACAAATCTGAACGACTGATTTTGGAAAAATTCTTTCCCTCGTCAAAAATTAGCAAAAATTGTGGCAGAGGAAAAAGGAGTTAATTTAGTTCCTCTCCGCTCGGTATTCGAGCAAACAAATCACAGCCAATAAATCAGTGTAGTGACTGTGCCTGTGGCTGTAAAAAGTCGAAGGAGCTCTCCCAGAGCTAGAAGACCCAAACACACACTAGTAACTCCTCTCCGACTGGTAAACAACTCGTTAGGCCCTAAGATTGGAATCGATGGGTTCAAGTGATTTGGTACTATTTGAATTCACTTGAAAATCTGTTTAAAATAAATATACTCCTCTTAGTCTAGTTACCAGGATAATGCAGCTTGAAGGTGATCAAACGAACTGATAACCGACCTAGAAAAGACAGCTCTAGTCTAAGCCCTAAGCTCTAGTCTAAGTCCTCTGCCATTTTTCGATGTACCCTCAAATTACATATACTACTTACATTTAAAAATGAGGAGATATAAAAAGAACAGTCTTTCTGAATTATACCGAAATCGACGGTCTAAGGCAGGCTAGCTCTATAGACCCAAATTTCAGCAAAGCTGAAAGATTTTTGAACATTGGGCTGCCCACTTAGATACCATTTTAAGTAGATGCGACAGTCCAGCGATCACTCCCGGCGGCTCTGCGAAGATGAGGAGGAGCCGAAGGTAGACATACTCCGTAAATAATTTTCTTAAAGCCACGTTTACGGTTCGACATACAGACAAATTGGGTGGTTACTAATGGACCTACAATTTGGATTTGCTATTTTTGACCCATAGAAAGCTCCTGTTAGAATAATTAGTCACTCCTTGTTATAAGCCCAAGGAGTCTTTTCAGCTCTATGCAGTCCAAGTCACCCATAGCTTATCAAAGCCTTAGCTACCATGGATGTGAGATTTGTATTTTTATTTAAAGACTGGCCCGTACGACTTTGTCCCTTCAAAGTCCCAAATGCTTCAGTATCGAATTTCAACCTCTTTTTGCACCTCATTCGCCAGAGTTCGCCATCAAGTTTCAATTCATGACCTCAACATTAATTCCCAGTGCAAGCAGTGTAGATGTGAGGGCCATATATAGATGCGCCTTTACTCATTTCTTGCAATTTCATTCGATTTTCGAACCCAGCTGGGTAATTGATATCTCGGACAAGTAGTGTTCTTTGCGTCTCTTCGAAACCTTCGATTTTGGTGCATCTAACTTTATGGATTTTAAAGCCTCTCATCTGTCAGGGTAATCAGGGTTGCGGCACTTTACCTCCTTATCCACTTGCGTTCTATGCCGATATTTATTTATATCATTTATCTCTGCTTGAAAGGCATTGAAATCGAGGTTTGCTTCTTCTTCTGTAGCATCACAATATATAACCAAGACAAGACAGCTTTCCTTACCTCCTCTTTGTCTGCTTTGTTCATTCTCCCCCGTCAAGACATCTTTTAGCTAATCCCTCTGTAATGGCTAAGTTTGGATATTCTGTTGCTGTTTTTGGGGCAGCCCATTCTAAGGCATGTAAGACTTGCGATCATAATCTAGAATCTCAAAGCCTGAGGGCGATTTTTGTTGCAGGGTATGTCCTGAGAGATTTAGCATCACCTCAATTTTGGAACAAGAAGTATTTCTTAAGAAACCTGTTTTCGCAGTACAGGGTGCCCTGAGAATTTTTTAAACAAATTGAAGGAAGGCATCTGATGAGTCAAAACGGGCCTCAGTGTACCGAATGTTCTTTCGGAACCACATATGCTTTCTTAACTTTGGGAACTTCAGTCTCTTCCTTCGAATTATGCATGTAGTCCAGGTAGACATCTAGGCCCTCCCACCCATATTCAGGAGTACAAAGACAAAATCCTCTTGCTTGTGGACAGAAAGAACATATTTCATTAAGGAAAGCTCACCATCTGTCCAAGCTCCAAAGGTATATAGCCACCCTTTTACATTAATCCCCTACGCTCAACAGCACATCACTAATTCAACTTAAAAGTAAAAGGAAAAATCCCGTTACAGCTGATTAAAGCCCTACGCACTCCGTCGTAACTCCTTAAATAGCTTTAAATACAACTTCCTCTTTGCACAGGACGCACAGTCGCACAGTGCCCTGGCGACCTCATAAATTGCATCTACACAGAGCCACACACACACCGCACTGTGGAGAAACGCCGAAAATTGAGAGATATGTGCGTAGAATGCGTCAAGCCAAATATTATTGCATCTGGCCGGAACCGAGAGACGGACTCCGGCGGAAACCTCCGAAACAAGTGACAATCAAACCTCAAAAACCAAAGTCTAGATGCTTTCGGTATCCGTTTTGGTTGCGAGTGCATTAAACATGATCATCACCATCAGGAGGCGTTCTGCATCGTCAACACCGTTGTGTCACCTAGAAACCTCCAACCTCCAACCTCCAACCACCACCACCGGACCGGAGAGAGAGACTCCATAGGCAAAAGGCAACACCAAAACCTAGAGATGAACTGCGTCCTACCTCAAAATGTGTACACAAAAGTGCATAGTTCGCAGCAGTGTAATAGCTTGTAGAGCTGCCTTCCTTCGGCATGCACTCCGGAAGGCACCAGTCGTGGACAGCTCCAAGTCCATATATGCGCGCGGAGAAAGAGAGCGGCACCCACAAAAAGGAAATGCATCGGATGCGTCCAACTGCATTCGCTTACACTGGCGTGCGACACTGTGGTCACTGCGGATGACAATTCGGTGCGGCGTACACAGGAGGAGCTCCTCTTAAGTGTATTTCACGGATGCTGCGGTGCGGTCCTGTTGTGTGTGCGTCTATGACTAAACTATCGTGTGTGCGAAATGAGGGCTTATGAATGCGTAAAGCTGTCACACCCTTGGTGAGACTTTGCAGAGATGCATGCGTGTCCTTGCCCATTTGTCCTTTTCGTCGATTTTGTGTGAGAGGCGGGGGACCGGGCAATGATGATGACTGCATCAAGGCGCGAAAATCTCTTTCGGAGTGAGATCCTTCCGTAATTACTTCTTCCGGGGTGTATCACACAGGAGGAAGCTCCCTGATAATGGTGTGAGAAATTTCATTAAGGCGAAGTGCCGGTTGACAAACTTCTCCTCTCACACTGCCGTGTGTCGTCGTCGTCTCGGTGGTCCTTTCCATGATGACATGGTGTCACAACACATTGTTGACTGGGGTCATTTAATTTGTTCAAGTGGAGATTTGCCATACGAAGGATATCGGGACTGCATGTGTGCGTTTGTATAATCGTCTTCATCGTGTAACTAGTAATAGTCGTAAAATATCTCCAGCGCCAGATGTGTGTGATGCGAACGCGATCGTATACACGAGCCTGCCGCACTTTTACGACCTCGCATTGTGCGCTCCCTAATGAGTGAGTACTAAGCTTCAAAACAACGACGACGACGACGTCAATGGTGATGATGATGCCAATGGGAACACATACGAGTAATGATGACATTCAGAAGCGGACCACGTTAGAGATGCAAGTGGCACGGGCCCGGCGGCAGAAGCATTAAATTTGGCGCTCGCTCTGGGTGGCCTTTGGAAGTGACAGGCCCGATGGGCGGCGGCGCGTTTACTTTTAGGCAAACCTGTAGCGGACCACCCCCAACGCTAAGCTACGGGTGTGCTCGTATTTTATTACAAACAAAAGCATTCAATGAAGACGAATGGAAACACCGGAGTTTATTTTCGGATGATTACTGTTCGTCGGCTTGGAAAGGCATTTTTTTTTTTTAAATATGACAAACTTATATTTTAGTAAAGCAAACTTAATGGAATTTGACGCACATGACACTTTTACGAATTTTTGATGGAAACGTATTTTTGCGTTATCTCTTGTTTGAAAATTTTCTGAATAACTACCCCATGAGGAAATTGCGGTGGCACAACATTTTAAAAGTTTTTAAATTTTATTTTATTTCATTTCAGTTCTGAAACATTTCTGTGTTAATATTTCGAGTATTTTGCCCAAACAAATGTTGTTTTAAATATTTTCATTTATTTCGTGTACGTGTTCGGAAATTTTCGGAAAATGTTGTGCCAATTTGAAACTAACTTTTTTGGTAGAAAATATAATCTAATTTATATTCTTAGCTAATTTTTATAGATCAAGTGGTTTTATCCACCTTAATCTCCTGATTAGATTGTCTGCATTTAATAATTCGGTTATTTCTAAGCTAACGTGGTTGAGAAGCCTACATCTGTGCATTTGAGCAACCCTTTTAGCCTCGTCTTCAACCATTTCAATATTTAGATCTCTATGTAGATCAGCGTTACGTATGTACCAAGGTGCATTGACTATGTTCTTCAAACTTTAAAAAAATTGTATTGAAAAACCCGAAAAAAAATACCTTTCAAATCAAACTGAATTTAACAAAAAGACACTTGGATTTATACTTCACGGAATATTTGCCAAAACAAATATACTAATAACTTGCGCATCTCTCTGCCAAGACAACTTGTCGCAACTGAGCGAATTGCATCGTCAGCATTGCCAATATCAACGTAGGAGTATAAAATATTGATAGGTGACATATTACCCTAGGGTCTAGCTAGACCCCTATGCTAGAACTTCATCAGAGAGTTTGTGAACCCAAATGAAATGTTGAAATAGCCTAGTAAATGTGTTGTATGTAATAGGTAAAAATATAGAAAAAGTCTCATAAGACCCTTACAATTAGCTGGTGCAATAACGTCAGGGATCTACGAACCTCACAGCCGGCATTTCTGCTTGAAGCCCGGAGGAAAATACCTACTTAGCATCTTGAGCTTATGGAAGCCCACATTGATATCAGAGAAACATAGCCCAAGAATAGGGAAAAAAATTAAATCCAAATGTTGCATCGGCATCTCCGTTATTTGAAGAAGGCGCAGTGCAAGAAGCAAATCCTTCTTTAGGATCTCAAGTTATATTAATGAAATTCGAGAAACTAAAATTCATAAACTAACTATTAAATAGACCGACAGCTTTCCTACGTCTCCCCGATTTACCCCGCATTTTTTTTTTTCAATATAAGCCCCTCCCACCGCTCGCTATTTTACTTTCTGTGAATACGTGTGAAGCAGCAACAAAAATACCAATCTAAATGGCGGGAGTTGTAATATCCTGCTGACACTCAGCAGTGTTCCGGCATTGTGGGAATTTAAATTTTCCGTAAAATTTCCGTGCGTAAAAGGAAAAACATCAAAATTGTGTGATTATCAACAACCTGACAAGAAAACATTCAAACTACATATCACCGTGAATGTGAACGCACTAAATATACATAAAAAGGAGATTTGCCTTTAGCAACAATTTCCAGTACCAAAAATAATGATTATAACTGCGATTTTTATACTGAAGATTAATTCAATGTTATTTTCTTTCCGAACAATACAAATTTTACTTTTCAAAGCATGTTTTTTTCATAAAAAAATTGAGGTAATTTGAGTTTAGTGAAAAGGGAAAAATGAACACGCTTCGTGGGAAAAATAAAGAGAGAATGCTAGGAACACTGACTGAGATTTAGTGTATTTCGTGAGTTGCTGTCAGCTGATGGATGCGTTCTGAGAGTTTAAATTCGTTGTTTTATTGCATCACGATTACATTTTTTTTTCTATTCTACAAAATTTAAAATAGCGAATGTAATCAACATAAATAAATAAAGGAATAAGTGTGAAAAATTCATTCCTTGAAATACAAGAAGATATTTTTGTTCCCACAATTAACGTGTCTGTTTTCGTTTGTTGTTTTGTGGGAAAAAATATGTTAGTGAAATACTCAAAATTAGGAAACACACCAAAATAATCAAAATGCAGTTTCAATGACAAACTCAAGTACATAATTCTTTTTATTTATAAATCAACCACATCTTCAGCTTATTCAAACATGTCTTCGTGTTTTCTCTTTTTTATGCTAGCAAATATTTCGCCGGGAAGTCAATAGAAAAACGACAATGGATGGATTACGATTATTATGATTTGAAATATGAATTTTGAGTTATAATCTTTTCATGAAGATTCCATTTAATAGCGGAAAACAACAAAAAAAAACAATTAAAATTTATTAGAACATTTTAAATAATTGAGATAAGTAATTAAATTCCATTTGAAACAACTGCTTCAGCCAAGAACATGAATTGTGCTAGTTTTTAATAAAAAAAAAACTTAAAGGAAATTTAATGGCGAACATGTGAACATTTTTTTTATATCGATATCATAAAAATTATGTCTATCTATCCAAAATTCATTATAAAATAACTTAAAAAATATTCCTTTTCTTTATATCCTGTAATTTGAACATTAATTTCTATTCAATTATAAGAAAATCGAACAACTATTTATATAAAAAAGTAGCGAAAAATGTCAACCTGGAGCTAAGAAAAATTATGGTTTACAACACAGCCCTTGACATTGAAATGAGAATCCACCTAAGGCTACAGACATGGCGGCTTAAACTGGAAGCGGAAGAGTGTAAGCTGTTTTTTTTTCAAGTATGAGTGAGTCCCCTTTGATTAACATAGGCACAAATACATGAATTCAAACTGGGCTACATCCAAGGTCAAATTCAGCTTGTAGGCCATTTTTTTTTTTTTTTGTGAAGCTGTCAGTCTATTTAATAGTTAGCTTATGCTAAAATTAAAAAGTTTTCTATTTGTGAGATTCTAGATTTATAGCTCGGACAAACTGAGCTACAATATATCGGTAGCAGGATTATATCATTTTATTATAAGGCGGAGTTGTAAAATTCTTTTGGAAAACCTTTATGAGTCCCAATCGAGCTGTCGGCTTTTCAAGAAACATAGTTTGACTTGACGAGAGTTGCAAAGTTTTTCAGAATCCCCAGCGCAAGTAGTCGTTGCTGAAGAGCGTAATAAAAATTGTGCGAACTTCTCATAAATAGGGGCGAAACGTTACAAGCTATAGAATTTTATCGTTAAATTATCAAGAATACTGCTGACATGGCCAGCAGCTGTCATTTAAAAAAAAAAAACAATTTTAACTACAGGGGACAAAATCGATTTTTGTATAGCAAATTTAAGTGGAAAGTATTAATTCACCAGACCAATAGGTCATTATGCGAAGGCTTTAAATATCCACACCTGAGCATCGCTGCAGTGTATGCAACAAGAGGGCGCCGCCACTGCAATGATCGAACACGGATGTAAAATCCGCAGCTGGATCATCATTGCCATGTGTTTTTAACAAGACTATAGGTAGGTTCGGCTCGTGCAGCAAGAGATTCATCGACTAGTCTTTCAAAAATGTCCTTAATGAGAAAAATTAAAAAAAAAAAAATGGATATAACCCATTCATTGGAATGAAAAATGACTTCTTCCGAAGCGATTCTTGAATATAAAGAGAATAATTTCAGTGTTCTGCATAACATAAATTAATAAAAATATATATAGGAAAACACTGCTAAAAAGTTGCAGCGAAGATCGTCCTTTCTTGCGGTTCTTAAGAAGAATTCATTAGGACTAAATATATTTTGTCATTCATTGCAATCCGTGAATCGTGTAAAAATGTAATCAAATTTAAAACCCACATATCTTTGATGGTCCTTTATATACATACCTACACACAAAGAATTTTTTATTTTAACTATTGTTTATAAAACCGCAACTACTTTCAACGTAATAAAAAATTTAAAAGCGGTTTTCAGCTAACAATTGTCAACTACGACATAAAAGCATATAAATAAACCAAAAACATCGAATGCATCGAGTTTATACAATATGGAACCCCAAAAGATGCCCATCAAAAAAAGACTCAAGATCGAGATCAAGATCGACTGTAACATGTCTATTAAGCTTATACTCAGCTTATTGCTTCAAAAAGCTTCTGTTTTATTGTTCAGAAAAATATATACAGAACGAAGCGATTGCATCGGCTAGTTTAGCATCAGATTTGTCCACAATGGTTTTTGGGGCTTCAACAAAATCAAATAATTAGCAAATCATTATTCGGCTGTGGTCCAATACAAAAAGGGACCAAGCAACCCTTTTAAAATATCATTTACATTTTTCTCGTATGTAGAAAGGGAAATTTATCTTACATTAATAGCTTTTACATTGAAATGAATTTTAAGATAATTCACAATTGCAACAACATTCAAGTTTTTTGTTTGTATTTAGTTTTAAGTTTACGATAAAGATGAGATTAAGTTTAAATTATACATGAACTATGAACAAGCTTTAAAGTTATTCCTTCTTAGTCAAGACCTTCCCCGTTGTAGTTCGGAGTAGAACCCGAACTGTCAAAAAATGTTCATGTTTCTTTTTTAATTTCATACATATTAGGCCTTTGAATTGTGTTTCTTTTTTCGATCAGAGCATGATCAGACTGCACTCTACAAGCTGTGAACCCCGCCCATAGAATCCGATGCTTCCATCGGCGTCGCGTCGGCCCCGTCAATATTAACGTATTCGACGGAACGAAAAGTCCCATAGAACCCGTCGCATGCAGTGTCAGCCGATGATAGTTTCGCTCATTCTCTCAAAACAAAAGTGCTTTCCCTCACGCCAACTGTCAAGAATAGTGTCAATGGGGTGCAACGGACAGAAAAGTAGAAAGTAAACCTACGTCTTATAAGTTACCTTCCAAAAGCTGTGTATTCTATCAAAATGTCAGAATACAACGAATACGAATACGTTGCGAAAGATTCTATACGTTAAGCCCTTGAGAAGAAATCTGAAAACAACCTTTTTTGACAGCTTGCCATATGACCCCTGATGAGGCATGTCAAACTTCAATTTCAATTTCAATTTTCAATGTCAAAGCTAATTTTAAGCACTAAAAGTTGTAGGTAGATCGATAAAAGTGCTTAAGAGTAAAAAAGTACCCCAAATACTGTTCACGTGGTTCATTTTCTAGTCGTCTGACAGCTAGCTCTCAAGTGTTTTTCATAAATAAGTCTGACATACTCCAGCTCTGTTCAATTCTTTTTCCTAAATGAAACAAGAGAAACTTGAAACTTGAGCTTGGTTCCTAAAATTAAATAGATGCAGTTTAGGAACCGCATGAAAGTTTATAAAGAGTTGTCGGACCAAATCTCATTTTATCGCTGAGGCTAGCTTCTCACAACCACTCGATTGTGGGTTTTTTTTTAAGAAAATAGAAGAGACTACAGTAATTTGTGTTTTTTTTTCGCGACTCAAACCAGCGGGCCCTCGCTTAGTAGTCCAACAATTCTCTCTAAAAAAAAAAATTGATCCAAAAAGTATCGTCATGAAAGCCAATATAACAAAATGTCAACAGTGGCTGACAGTTCAGATTTGAAGCTACAATTGTAGCATAAACTAAGGAGCACTGTTAACTGTAAATGTCAAAAATATGACAAGAAATAAAAATGATCTGAAGAGTGAACAATATTCCCTGCATCACTTGTGAAACATGCAGCTAAGTTTACAATTTAATATACAAAGTCCCTTAAAGTTAAAATTCAATTAATTATTACAAAAACATATATATATATGTATACCAAATTAATTAATTCGTAACCATCCACTGACGGGCGTGTGTAACACCAATATTTGTGCGATATTGCTACTATATCCTGCCGCACTCAAATAATCATTGCATTCCCACGCACCGTAAATATAAATTTATTTGTGGTTGTTACCTATAACCAGTATCCTTATTATGCACTACACTAAGGCGGAAACAATTTTCCGATATCTCCTTGTTGTCATGTTGTCACTTCATGTACGGAAATTAACACTGCGTTTCTTAATTTTTGTTTATTTATACAAAAAAAAAATACGAAACAAAAACAATTATCAACACTCACGCACGCGATAGGTTACATGGTAACGGTTAATTAATTAGGCAAACACACTTCCTTCAAATATAGTGTTACAATTCTTGTCACTGAATTGGGAGCGAATGGAACAAAAATACAACTATAGTGTCGTTCACTTTATATTTATCACTTCTGTTCACCGATTTATTATTGCTCCGTTTTGCGGGCACAGTGCTGCGCTAGTTTTATAGACGCGCGATTGTGTTTATAGTTGGGTCTCAGTTTGAAAAAAACAACAGGGGACACGATATTATGGGGGCGAAGACAACGGCGGCGGCAACCGTTCGCTAGGTATTCGTATTTTGAATTGTATCCTGTTTATGACTGCTTAACCCGAAAATCTTCCGAACACCGCCACAGCACATATTGTGTGTTAGTTGGTGTTGCTGCTGGTGTTGATATTGCTGCTGAGGAGAAGAAAACCAACAAAAAGCACTCCCTGAGCTGTGTTGCTCTCGTTTACACAATTCCACGCCACATTGGATACAATTCGAACGTGCACACACCCTCAGGCGAACAAGTCACTGATACAAGTCATCTAGAAATGGCTAAAAATACACTGCAATGGTATATGTATTAGCTCGTATGCAGCACACACACACACAGACGAACTTGCACAGAGTAGAGAGAGATATTCATAGAGAAAGCCCCGCTTATGGCACCGGAACCCCCAACTCTGCAACCCTTTTGCCGTGCCGTGGATACCAGAATTCGATGCGATTGTGTTGGTATGCTGCTCTTGCAGATGTGTATGAGGATACCCGTATCGTGTCGAATGAGGGATGGGACTGTTGCGTGGGGTAGGACTGGGGTGTACTGATACCGACTGCTAGCAGCAGGACCTGCATTATGTGGCATACACTTTTGGGGTAGACCGAAAATTGTTTAAATTATTTCCACCCATACACAACCGCACATGTGTGCGGAGCTAGTGCGAAGTGCGTGCATACGCATACACGCATTACACGTATACGCACGATCCTGATGACTTTGTCGCACTTTTGGAGAACAAAATCGCAGCGAAATACGCTCCGCATGTATACATACAGGTCGTCTGGCTGGTGAGGGTGGTGGACGTGAAAGACCCGCTCCCCCAACAATTATTCGGCCGTCGGATAATCTCATCACAAGTAGCGCACACGGAGTGTGTATATTTTCGGGATTTCTTGATTATGCCATGGGAAATATGTGCAGTTTTGGAAATTTCACACCGCATCGTCCGTGCGGAATTGGGTTAACCGACTGCAACCTGGGTGTCTTTGGAGTTTAAATTGTGCCTTACGAAGAATGCTGAAAATCAGTTTCTGTGATGAATTCGATTAGAAGTGTTTCAGAGCGAATTTTGCGGCACATTGACTTCCGAAGATTGCAACTGCCGGAGGCATTTAGACTGATAGCTACGTCAATACGTCGGAGCGATAAAAAGTGTGAACTCGCTATAAACAGACCCAGCTTTGTTTATATATATAGTGTGCGCATTTGACAGGCTTAAAAGTAGTGTCCCTCGACGTGGCAAAGTTATGCAACACAACTTGTAAACAATACCAACAAATAAAAAATTTGTTTAATGAAATAAATATCAAAAACTTGTCAGCATATTGCAAAGAACGTTTAAAACACCGTTACTCCTAAACTTATTACGTGAAATACACAACATTAACAGTGTCTGTACACAAACACAAAGAACAGCACAACAGGAGTACAATCAGAAACATGATAACTTAGTTTTGAAGTAAACATTAGCAGCACTTATTAAATGGCGCCCAACGTTAGGTTAAAAAAACTTAGAATTGCTATAACAACACTCGCTGTGCACCTGTGCTATTCACTCATAAAAAAAGAACAAGTCATAACTCTAAAAAAATGCACCAAGTTACAACTATTTTACGCGCAAAAAAAACTAAAAAAACATTAAAATTTTGGCTAAAAACAAACAACTAATATTGGTTAGATTTTTGCCCAGCAATCGACAAAGTTAATCGCGTTATTTTGTCTAAAAAAACGGATTTTTATCCATTCACGCAATAAATCTTAACAAGAGTTTCTTCAAGCTTCTGAGTACAAAAAGTAAAATCAACTATTCTTAGTCTACTCTGGCGTCCCTCAAGGTAGCCAATTTAGTCCACTCCTGCTTCTATTAATAATTATCGGTGGTCTATGACTATCAGTTACTTTGTCAAAGACTTGTTTTATTTGCGGATAGAGGGCTTAAGGCTGGATCTTCTTATAACACAAAGATATGCAGCTTAAACGGTACGCCATGATCCAACAGAGAGAACTTATTTTACTAAAGACCAGCTGTGCGTGAGACCTCTGAAATATGCATCGATTTTTCGATCCCTGTTACCAACTTCAATATCGACGAGTAGCTGAACGGAAATCTGTTTTGGATTCCATTGTCAGGAAAAAAAACGCAGTAGATTGCGACTTATACAACTTGTGTGAAAGAAATTTAGAAGTGCCCACAAAAAGTCTATTCTGTTCTCCCCTCCAACATGTTTTGAAATATATAAAAAAAGTCCGTTTAGTGTCCGATCTACGAAATTGGATATTCTGAATTAAGGTCATTTATAAGCTGTTTCTTCTTTTTACAATAGTTGACTTACTTTTGGAACACGTCAGTCGTCTTCCCCCTTACATAAGCCAACTGAAGTTGCTGAATCTTCGGACCTTGGGAAAACGAAGACAAATCTAAGAGTCAAATTTCTTCTGCGGAAAATTTTTCAAAATATAAAACGCTTTTTTTTGTAGAATGTTATCCGAATCAAAAAGCAAGCTGACAGCAGTTGCCTCGTTCTTTGTCGGTCTAGTTTGATCACTAGTTTTAATTGCCATTGCGACGGATGGTTAGCCGGCAAATTAAGTCATAATTTTCTCGACTGACTACTCAGTTGAGTAATATGCCAAGAATCATGCTCCCGCTTAATTTTACCGCCCATATAAGAATGCCTTGAAAGGTAAAATTTAGTGAGGCAGTTTAGCAAAGCTTACAAAGTTCCTAACTTTCCATAGATGTGTCGCACTGCATTTCAGCAGGGTTTATCAGTGTTGCATCCTTTTGAATTTATTTATATTTTATTTTAAGTACTCGGACCATGACAAGCCTCCACTCTTTTAGCTCTTACATTAAATCGGCGCCAAATAGATCACGAGGAATGGAAATTCGACTGAAGAGTAAGAACCGCTAGGATATACTAAATGACAAGGCAGGGAAAGTGGTGACAGTGATACTTTATTCACAAGAAGTACTAGCAGTCTTTGATCTACAAATGTGTTCATTTCGAGCCTCGTCAGTAACATAGGCATATCTTAAATTAATCAGTGTTTTGGCAATACCTCGCAATAATGGAACAATATCTAAAACAGTTTTAAAAATAAAAACAAAGAAAATAAAGTTAAGGAGCAATTCCAAACTCACTTAAAGGTGCAAATAAAATTGTGATTCGAGGGAAGTAAAGCTTCTAGCGTATATTGATGCTACATAGGTTATATTTACATAAAGAGGCAATTTTCGTGACTCGTGGAATGGTAACGCGAGCTCCAGGAAGCAAGAAAAACGCAACTCCAACTGTCATTGATTGTAGTCGGTCCCTTGGCAAAGCCATTACCCAGCAATGAGAAAAGTATGTGCAACCTCTGATGCCTTAATTCATCGAATCTGCAAAAAGCACTTCAGTACGATTCTTGCAAGAAATCAGTAGGCTTCAAAGATTCATTCCTAACCACATTTGGCTATAGAAAAGAAGCGGGATAAGGCTGTCGGCGGGATAGTCGGCGGAACTTTTTACACATTCTGACAAGTCCCTAAAACGGACCTATCTTTAATTTATCAGATTTGATGCATTTTACAATCCCTCAGACAGGCACTTCTATAACCAGACACGGATGATAAATGGGTCAAGATTTATTCTAATTAACTTCCTTAGAAGGGCGAAAAAGCCGTCAATTGGTTGTCAGCTTGACAGTCTTCTTGCCTGCAAGTCCGTTCTAATAAAGCGCAATCTGTTGCGACAAACAAGTTTTTTTTCCTGCTTAGTAATGTTTATAGCCTAAGATTAAGTTACAGGAAAAAACACAACTCTGGCTTGGGAATACAGCTCCCTCAGACGAGCAAATATTGAGTCACTGTCACTGTTAGCTTTCACTGAATTGAACTGAATTCCTTTCTAGAAAAAATGCAGTCTCGCGTATTTTTTTGTATTTAAAGCTCGCCTAGTTGATGTGGTATTTATTTTTCAATTACTGATGCAATCTAACATACGGCCATCGAGTTGATCTTTTTCGAATACAAAACAAAACAAGTTTTGCTTGAAATATATATATCAATAGCTCCCTTCATTTCTTTGAATTTGGCGGCACATCTTCCTGGTCAAATATTTAACACCTTTGGTCCTCTATTAGAGATACAATTTGGCCAAGCTAAATCACGGGTGGAAGCTCTTAAAAGCGCGGCAAAGCAACACGGCGGACTGATGACGCTGGGTGTGATATTGAAAAGTGAAACTCGAACATCAGTCAAAGCGGTTCTCTACTTTTACAAGTGCTCTAAGGCCAATCTTTTATTGCTGCTTTTATTAACAACTACCACTGCTACTGGCAGTAACTCGCCATATTATCAAACTGGTTCGGGCATTTAATTTTTTCGAAAAGCTTTTTTCTTAAAAAAAAATGGAATTAAAAATCAGAAAAACCTAGGGTCCTTTATCTTCTATTTTAAACCATTCTTTTTAGAAACCATTCGCTCATTTTCTGGAAATGGCATTCATCAAGCTAATTACAGACTCCAACTTTCATTTGACATGCAGTCGCAGCAAATCCGATGACAGCTACTGATCCAACCTCAGATTCAGTTTCAGCCCTAATTGAACATTCTGCTCATCTCTGCAGCACTCACATGAGATTCGAATCGGAATTCAACCGAACTTCGATGAGACTGATCAAATTATGACAACGCTTTGCGCGTATGCCATTATGCTTGTCATTTAAATTATGACATTCGTTGGAATTAAATTAATTTTTAATTACAGCAATACGCTGGAGTAATTGAAGTGAATCAGAATCCTCACCCCTTCCAATCAATCTTTCCATAATTCGCTTTAATCATATATATCATTTTTTTTTTGTATTGTTGCTGTTTCCTCAGTCTCATAATGTACAATATAAATTATTTTTAATCGCAAATAACCCATGAGTACTTGCTCATTTGGTATATGTCGAAGGACTCATTTACCATGTCCTTCACATCTCGTGCACGCACTTGGTCTCAGTCAATTTACGCATATACACAAAACTGGTAGTCGGACAATTCCGCAACTGATAATGACTTAATAATTCATTGGCAGGATGATTTTAATTTTTTTTGCTTTTCATCCCTCAGAGAGGTTTATTTTTATACGTTTTTTGCGGAGGCTACTTTGCAACATAACAAGGATGTTGGGACAGTAATTCAATAATAAAATCCACAAATTCCTTTAATCCCCCAATATTCATTATGATAATAAACTCGATGCCGCACTTACACCGTCAATTAAATCCACTTAAAATGTACACTGCTCCAGTTTATTACCTGACCGAGGATGTAGTTGTAGTAGTACACAATGGTTGAGCTGAGCAGGAATAAAACAACAACAGGGAGAATTGTCTGTGTGGATATGGACGATGATGGGTGTCCTTGCATATCGCACCGCCATCCCTCGGCTGGGGACAGCAATATACGGTGTGGTTTACATACGAAATTAAAGTGATTCCCCATTAAAAATCATTATTATTCCACTCGTGATCATTTTCGACGCTGCCACTGGAGTCATCTCCTACGAAGATGTGGCCGTGTTTTTATTTTTTTTTATATTTTCATACCTACAAATAACCCACAGAAAAGTGTTTTAATTTTTTTCTCCAGTCCTGGGAAAGTGTGAAAACAAACTGACAAAAGTTCTCGTGTGGCAATCGTAGGTCAGAGCCAAACCAAACGTTTGCGGGGCGATACAAAACCTAGCAAAAAAAAAACCGCCAGCGCGGCTCATCGGTGTAGTATGTACAACAGAACAACAAGGAGGGTGGTGATTTTTGTGTTTTACTTTTTTCGGGAGTGAAAGTTTTGCATATACGGTAGTACGTTTGGCTGTCGCTTTTTTACGCCTTCAATTATAATGCAACAATGTGTAAGGTCGGGCAGATGCAACGGCGTTGCCATTTGCCAGAGGAAAAAGTTAAAAATGACAGCCTATAAGGGTGGATGTTTATTTTGTTCACATTAGAAGTGATTGCACGCAGAAATAGTCGCAATATTTAGGCCATAAATTTAAAATTTCAATTTCATTTAGTTTGTTGATTTGTATTTTTACGCATTCACCGAAACAGTCAGATTTTATAGCTCTGACATCGATATTTAATCATCTCTCAGCAACAAAAAATTGATTTCGACTACATTGGATTCTGTAAGTTTTCATAAAATTTTAAGTTTCTTATATTTTTCTTAATAAATAGTCAGTTCCGAGGAAGGGAAACTATACTTTGCTCCATTACGCTCCATTTTATACCTAAGAGTTAGTAGAGATTGATTAACGTTAGTTTTAACGTGATGTGGTTATAACAAATCAAAGTTTCAGTTCTAAGCCTGATCTTACAGATCTTATAAGCTATGGCTATTTACGCCGCCACAGAGAAATAGAGAAATACATTCATCTGACAGCAAGACATAAGAACCGTGTCCTTAAACCTGTGTTTGAACTTAGAAAACTGATTTTAAAAATAATAGTTTTCCACCGTCTTATAGGAAATAAGGCGCATGACCCAACGCGTAGAATGCACAAATTTTGAACTATATAATATTTTCTAAAAATGTAACATGAAAAGTATGCGCCTATCTGAAGATGTCTATTATTTTCTGCAGGTTCATATAGAAATATATGAGAAAAAAGCTGCTGAAACCTTCGCAGGTTTCATACAGATTCACCCGAAGTTGACATCATTCAATTTGTGATATGCCATTCAAGTCTTACCAAAAGTTTATGAACTAATTTACATTCGGTTTTATTTGACAAATAATATTCGGTAATATTTTACTTTAAAAAAAAATTCACCTTTATTTCACTTAGCTTCATTTAAAAAGTTTTTTTCTGTCAAATATAATTTCATGGTATTTTTACGATAGCCATTTAAGCAGCAACATCGGTTGGAGTTTCATAATGAAAAGGCTCACTTTATCTCTTGATTGTGTATGTACTTTGACCCAATGTTACGCACTGACTCATTTCGGTTTATTTATCTCACAGCTAATATAGACACAAAAGGTAGCTTTTTGTCTTTTACTAAAAATGAAGGCAAAAACTGTTGGATAAGAAACACGATTTTTATTTCAAGTCTATCTCACTTTCAGAGGTTTAAATTAGTAAAACCTGCAAGTCTGTTCAAGTTATAGCGGTTAATTTTATGTAAAATTTACTTAAAGAGTTTTTTTTTTAAGAAAATTAAAGGTGCGCTAGAACTAGCTCCTCTAATGGAGATTTTCTAATTAACCAGGTCTCACTTTGACATGATTGACATCATTTAGAGTTTAACTTACAAATGGTACCTCATTACTACGTTTTTAGAAAAATCATTCTTGAACAATTTCACAATTTTACAAGTATACATTCAAAACCTTCAGACAAAAATAAAAATTGCTCTCTCAAGTAACATGATACTAAACCCCTCTTATTTCTGTATGTGCGATAAAATAGAGTCACCCCGTATTATAAACACAACTGACTGATTTAACCAAGTTTTTATATGTTTTGTGTTATAACATTATGTGTTGTATTTTATAAAGATTGACAAGTGTCAACTTTATAAGATTTTAACACTTCCATGACGAGTTTTCTATTCATCCAATATTGACACAATTTTTGATTAAATAAATGTTTTTAGTGTGTCTTTTTCAAAATTGTTTAAATGCAATGACGACATTTTCCAATGTGATCATTGTCAGGTTTAAACAAATTTAGTCAAATTTACTGAACTTTCTGAAGCCGGTGCAAAAGATTACACACATGTAGAAGTAAATG
This sequence comes from Cheilosia vulpina, assembly GCA_916610125.1. Lineage (NCBI taxonomy): Eukaryota > Metazoa > Arthropoda > Insecta > Diptera > Syrphidae > Cheilosia > Cheilosia vulpina. Next base: position 58,342,746 of record OU744277.1, read on the forward strand.
TGAAAAAACTAGGGTTTGTTAAAAATCATAGCTTGAAAAACCTCAATGGAAAACTGTTAATAGATATTTGCTGGGATATTCTTGGCATGGAAGTACAAAGCCGTAGATCAAATCTGAAACACAGATGTCTTTTTGTTTTGCCCATAGCAGCTTTAGAAGCTATCTTTAAAAACCACAAACGAATCGTTTAATCCAGGCTCGATCATATAACGCATCTGGAAAATGAAACGTTTGACGAACTGGTTACTGGGAACCAACGTTTTGTAAGCTTAAAAAGGTTATAAATGCAAGGCTTTAAAGACTATGTATATATAAACTTTTTCCCAGCTCGCTTGAAAAACTTATTAAGAAAATATTTAGTATTTGATAAACCTACTTATTCCGTTAGCCTTATAAAGTCTGGCATTCAGAAGCTATAAGCATTGCATTGGCTTACTATAACCCTTACAGATTTGACTCACCGAGCTATAGGCAATTATAAGAAACATCTTGTGATTCTTTCAGGATTTATGTAGATTTAAAAGAGTCAATAGATGCTGTTCTTAACATTCTGTCTCCCGCTTATTGAATAGAGACTATTGCGGTCCAAACATGTTAAAATTCCATTCTAAAAGCCTAAGAAAAAAGTGTTGAAAGCTACTTGCATGGCCGAATCAATATTTTATTTTAAGCCTTCCATCATCTTAAAAAGCGAACCACGTTTCTTCCAGTTATCAATACCAAGCGCATCGACATCGGCCGGTCTGTTCTTCCCTGTTTTTTTTTTTAATTTTAAGTGATGGGAATTAAAAACCTTCTGGCCTCATCTAAGACCTACCGCCATAGAGCGGAACTCATATGAAAAATGGTTTTGAATGCAAATTTTTAAAACCAATCTTAAGTGTCTATGATTATCCGTGGTCTTGACAGACGATGCTACTTATGAAAATAGACGTAATCAGGTACCTTGCTGATAGCATACAATTGATCTTAAAAAACGAGGGATCTCTTTTGCAAAAGAAGCAATCTTCCTTTTGAAAGAACTTGAAAAGGATTAGTCTGCCTTGGAAACAAAAAGTCTTCCTTACGGAAGCCCTTTAAAATACCAAGGTCATTTAACAAAGGTCGTTAAAAATACTGCTTATTATCCAAAGGTGTATACATATGACTTGGAGTCGTCTGCTCAATCTCACAGACCAGCTGTTTACTGAATCTAATTTTTTACGTAGACTATGAACGCTGAATGTGCTAGATATGATAAGAGACAACCGAAGACGGAGCCGATGCCTGTGTATTCATTAAAGACATGAAAGTAGGGTCTGTTATGTCGACATGATCGTTTTCGACAAGATGACCATTGAAAAGGCTTTAAGGATATTTAGTATTAGTCCAAAGACAGCCCGTCCGCTATCAAGGCTTTTAAGTTGCTACAGCATCTGCAAATCTTGTTGAGCTAGGTATGCATAAAAAGATATTGCCAAAATTTAAGGTCACTCATCTTTGGGCTCAATAGCATAAGGGACAACGGCAAGAACTAGCCACCCACCCAGAGCTTTTCAAGATTTTTAATAAGAAAAATGCCAAACAACTGGCAATGCCGCTGACGAAAAACCCAATAAAAGCTGATAAAAATAAACTTTACAAATTGCCATATCCGCCGCAACAGAAAAACGAAAAAAAAAAAAAAAAACGAAGAGCATGAATATTGAAGCAAGTTAACTTTATTTGTAGTAGTGGTTAAGCGGTGGTGGCCGGGCCAGGTATACTTTTATTTTTTCCCACTAGAATTCATTTGTATTTTGCATACATGCGCCCGGTACGTATACTTGTGTTTGTCTCTTTTGGGGATTTCTCGTTTTCGACCGACCCAGGCTCAAACTTCCTTTTCATCGAAATGGTTGACATTCTGATTGTTGTTGCCGAACTGATTTCGCGTTGATATCCTTAACCGATGGGCAAAATGATACACCCGAGGATGGCTGATGATTGAAATGAACTCGAAAATAAATCACAAAAAAAGGAATCCATGCCACACGCCACCGTCGCTTAATTCAATCGATAACATAAAACAAAAAAAAAAAAAAAGCACCGCATGCAAGTGAACTCAATATGACCGCATCCTCTCGCGAGGGACCGTTGATTCTGTGGTATACCCCTTTCGTCCTCATTCATATTTGCATTCCTTTAGGAAACATACCAAAATTGGTTGTTGCAAAAATAACAGAAAAAAAAAAACTAGAAACTGATGATAGTCCTTTCAATTGTCACCGGCTTGTGTGATGCAGTTGGGGCAAATCCTTTTTTGGGTTGATTTTTACGGTTTTCGAGTGTGGCCACTACTGCGTGGGGGATGCAGTTCTTTTTCCCAACGAAAAAAATGCAACTGAGCAACAGAGTGTTTTGGGTGTAGGTACCGCATGTGTCCTCTGTCCCTGTACAGTGTGCACGGGAATAAAAATATTAAAAGAGAGTAAAACGCAAATCTGCCACAATCGAAAGCCACTTTTGTGTGTTTTTTGATTCGCATCATTTGAGGCGTACGCCGAGGTTTGCGAGAGTGCTTTACTACGCTCGGCTCCGAATCGCAAACAAACAAATAGTAAGGACATTATTGGGTGAGAAAAAAAACCCTACGCTGTTTATTTTGCTTTGGGCACTTGGGTTCACCGCGACCGCAACGGCATCGGTATGGGATTTTTGGCATAGGGTTTGGTTATTTTTTTTTCAACACCACAGCTGATTGATCATAAATTGAACAAGGACACCGTTGCGAAGAGTGCATATTTTTTAAACTTTCGATTATTACTGGGTGGATGTGTTTTTTTGTCTGTTTTCAAATGCTTACCACTCACTTATGGATGCCCCGCCGCCGCCGGGTTTTTTATTGTTGCGAATATATAAAAACGCGGATAATTTTTTTCACCCAACACCCCGACACACTTGTAGTATTTTTCGGTCAACCGAAATCATCGATTTGCGGCGCAGTGGTAGACCAAAATGCTGAACTAGTCGCGTGATTGTGAAGAGCGGAAAGTATGGCCAATTAAATATATTTTTATGGAACGATTTGTTTGTATTTTTATTATTAAACGTGACATTTGAAATGTATTAATAGGTGGCATTGAGGCGATGTGGCATTGTTAATCTAATACTTATTACTGGAGCGGCGTAAAAAATGCGATTAAGTTATTTGTTCGCATATTTAACTGCCTAAGCCCAAATGGTATGCATGTCACATTTAAAGTGGTACGATTAAACTGTCATTTATTGCTGGGGAACATAGATATCGGTCTAACGCAGGTTGTAAATAAGTTGCTCTGAAGCTTTGGATACCATGTCCATGCATGTCCGACCTACCTTCTTTAAAAATCAAAAGAAGTTGTCCATATGGTGTTAGTTAGTATTCTGTGCAACGACTTAAAGTTGTTAACAGGATATTCTTAGGTTTTTGAAGTCTAATGCGGTCCTTCTCTGTTGTGGTAAGGGCGACTGGGCCTTGATGTACTCTGCCACTGTTGAAAAAATAAGCAACGCTTCTTAACTCTTACTCTACTCTCCTAAGGAAACACTTGTATCCGGCTTCTAATCTAGCAGTGGCAGACCGACGAGGCCTGTTCGTCACCGGTACAATTTGAGGACCGTTTGTCCTCAGTCCAATGAGAATATTGCTTAAATTAAACATTCAAACCAAGAGGTCTCTACTTTTTATTGCTTCAAGCTAATCACAAGGAACCCTGGGAAACTTCTAACGGTATTGCAAAATTGTTAAAGGAAATGTGCTCTTCGGAAAAGGCAATATAACGCTGTGCAGACAGACAGAATATAATTTGAGGAGAGTTTTTGGAGTCGCCAGAATAATAACAAGTCTAGGTTTTGGCTTTTGCTGTTCGACCAAAGTCGTGTGTCTCTACACGCTAAAGGGATCTACGAACAAAATGTTGGGGCCATATGTAACTATACGTGAACGATAAATTTTGTTATGCCTCGAATGTAATGTAATTCCTTCTCAGATCGTGAAAAGCAACTCTTTCCATAGGGTTAGGTACAAAACTTTGAGACACAGCATTTTGGAGAACAGAATTTTAAAAGAATTTCGTTCATCCAGAATTTTGGAATGTAGATTTTTGAAGTACTGAATTATTTCCTTGTGAAGTCCTTGACAAAGGGGATTTTAAAAAATTCCCTTTGGATAACTCTTTTTAAGAAAAAGTACTTCGCCATAAGTTCTTCTTCCAAGCTCCAAATTACAACCAAAAACTTGCACTTGTAATTCACAATTACCTAAAAAATTGTAAAATTTTTCTTTCCACAAATGTTAAATCTATAACGTGAAAATTTGTGATTGGAGCGCAATGCGTTATAAAATTGTATCGGATTTTCGGTGGGCTTGTTATCTACAAGTTTTTTTTTTACAAGTTTGTTGAAAGAGTCGTCGTCGTTGCAAAAACTTTATGTCAATACATAAATAAAATGCGATTTATGTCAAGTTTTTAATTTTGAGATGCAAAGGGTATTTTTAGGATTTTTTTCTAAATATTTAACGCAAGTCTTACAAAATGTGATGTAAACTCCGTATCGCCTCAAGCCAAAAAATCAGAATATTTCTTTCAAGTCATTGGGGCTGTCTAAGGACCAATATTGAAATATGTATTGTATGTATTTAATAATGAAATAAAATCTCGAATGAATTTTTTACAAAATTACAAGCGGGCGACATTTATTTTTTTGCTCAAAATTAAAAGCCTACGTAATTTTTGTTTTAATTTCAATAAGAATCAACTTGTATATGTAATTACAAATCAGCTTTTAATTGCGAATTATTCTGCTGAGACTAATTTCCATCACTGATTTGAACAAATTTTCACTTGTGACTTACAGCTATTAAAAACCTTGTATAAAAGCATAGGTAGTTGAAGTATTCTCACAAGTATCCACTTGTGGAATACGAAAAATTTGGGTAATTAACATTGGTAAAACAAATCACAATTTAAAAAAAAAATAATTGTAAAATGATTGACAAATTTGTAAGTTAGTACAAAATGGAACACAGATAATAAAGATGAAGGAGAACGCAGTTTAAGCCGGACAGATCTTACACATAAGCTCCTGTTTATTTGGACCTCATTTTTCTATCAGATAATTGATTTAAATCACAGGAAAAAGTCTTGTTTTTTGGGTAAAAGACGCTCGCTCAATTTGAGCGAGAACAACAAATTACTGTACAGAATTTCCGTATGCGCCCCAAACCTCTCTTGGTCAGAAATGGGAGTAGTTTTTGAACAATCTGACACCTGGAAAGCCAACGTTTTTCAAAATTGTCATAGAAAAATACGACAACACTTGAATATCAAAACACTGCCCTCAACAAATGAAAATACAGGGTGCATCATGTGAGTTGCTTAACCAAAAACGTAATTGTAAATTCTCGTCGCTATTATGCTCAGCTTTATATTTTGAAAATACAGTGAAATTCGCCTATAGCGAACTCAGAAATATCGGCGATTCCGTATATAGCGTCCGTTTTTTATAACAATTTGAATTTTTTTCTCCGAATATAGCGACGAAATAAAAAAAAAATCTAGTTGCATGTGCAGAAAAATAGAGTTGATTTATTTTTAGTTGATAAGATTTGATCTATTTGGTGAAGGGGAAAACGAGATGGGAGTTTGGTGGCTTTTAAGAACTGAGAAGCGGCTAGAAAAACTTTTTGCTGAAAAAAAGAACCTTAAGCAGCGAAATATTAGAGATTTTTTCAAGAAAATTAATTAGATGCAAACCAGTATTGCATCTCTTATAAGTTGCGGGTTTTTTTTTATTACATTTATTATTACGGGTTTTTCTTTTTAATTTTGACTGAATAAAAAAACTATGAATACAGCGTTGTGTAGTAACATATCTACTAGTAAAGAATAAGTTTTTTTTTTTAATTTGTCTGACCTTCGGTTATATAGCGACCATTTGAGCCCGATCCGTTATATCCGGATTTCACTGTAGAAGCTTTCTGGCCTACGGAACGCGTGTAATCAACTCCGCCCAACCTACGTATCCATGACCGTCACATGTTCCAAACCGTTCATGATGGAACTGAGTATAAGTATTTAATTTTGAAGGCGTAGCGGCAAAGTCTCGCTCCGTCAGCAGCTGTGGACTTCTTTTTCAACGGATTGGACGAGATACCAAATCCTTTGGCGTCAGTTTCGAACAAAAACTGAAATGCAAATTGTTTTCTTTACTATAAAGAAAAGGTGACTGTAAGTGTTGGTCCGAAATAGATTTAAAAACAACTGCATGAAATCGGTTCCGGTTTTCACAGTTGTATTGCTAAATGTCGCGATTCAAATGTAGGGTATGTCCTTGCCTTATCGATACTCCAGAAGTGGAGATTTTAGCTGACTAGCAGAGAATATTTCACGAACATCTTCTAGCTGACTGCTATGACTTCTTTTATGATTAATTTTTACTGTGTACAAAGATTTTGAGATATGAAAATGGAATTTAAAAAAAATATATCAACTTTGACAGAGGCTCGATCGTTGGATTTTCCCAACGACCAGAGATGATAATCTCGTGTCTGTGACAGAACGTTTCCCTTAAGTTTTACTTGGATTGTTGAAAAATGTATGAAACTGCCGCAAAACCGATAAGCTTGCAGAGCACCACTGAAAGAGGTTGGTACACATAACGAGTCTCTTCAAAAGGTCACCAACCTTCCCGACAGCCATGAACATACATCCAAAGTGAACCTATCTCAATATAGATTTACTGCGAATTCTCCGCAGAAATGCGCCGGGAATCAAATCACTCAAGAACTGGAATTTGGCGGATGCTGGTACACAGTAAGAAAAAGCATTTCAGCGAGAAATTTCAATGATTTACAATTTTAAGGTATAAAATTCTTGAATTCGGAAGGCTGGCAACCCATAAAAGTTCCCGAAGCCTGGTTTACAGCCACAAAAACTGACAGTTAGGTATATGGATTTCGGTCAGCCGTCATCGTGTGGTTTCATATTTAAGTCTCCTAAAATTCACTGATGCAACCCACTCAATCTTTTGAAATATATTCCGACACTTTTCTTCGCCCGTGCACTACTCTTCTCAAGCTTAAAACCTTCATAGGCACTTTTTCTTGGTTTCATTCAAATAGTGTTTATAGTCCGCTTTTTGCAAGTGAAAAAGTTGGTAAAAAGACTCGATGCAAGTCGTCCTTCAACATTGTGTAACAAAATGACAGACACCTCTTCCTTCCTAACCTGCTTGTCAAGGATTTCCCTTGACAAGATGGGTACCATTAGATCTGGCTTATCTATCTCCGTTGGTCTTGTTCCCTTTGAAACTGTATTGTAAGAAAGGCAGGCTTACGATTGGATCCTTTCTGAACCTAATCAATCCAACCGACTTTCATTGATAACTCCTAGCCAAGCCCGTGCTTAAAAATATTATACTAGTGCTGAATAATTGTGTTTCTGTCCACATACACCGATAAAAAATCACCTCTCTGGATTAATATGCCCATGGTGCTTGAAGAGCTCCCCGGAACAACACTTTCTACATCTATCCCCGTCCCAAATTTGAGAGCCAACTTTTTTTGCTCTACCTTTTTGCTGAGCGGAAGGCATCTCCATGTCTTCTACCAATGATATACGAATCTTTATGGAAGCATCGCCCTTGCTTAATAATTTCCCTATATTAACCCCTCCAATGGTTTTAAGTTGCATTACTGCAACATTTCTTAAAAAAAAACAAAAATACCAAACCACTCAAAAACTGGAAACTTCTCTGTCGCACAGTTTAAATGGTTTAAAGTTTAAATCTTTAAAACCCGCAGATAGTCCCTTCCGAACTCCATACAGCACCGGTGGCATAAATACACTCGTACAACAGCCAAAGTCGTCCAATCGACGTAGTGTAGTCCATGCGAAATATCACCCACACCACACAATTGACTCAAATATAATTTTAACTTAAAAAAAAAAAAAACAATTACCATTGAGCGCGAAATATGCGTTTTCACCAATGACACTGCGCCAACTCTTTCCACAGATATTGGCCTCGATTTAACAATACAATTATCTGTTAAACTTTATTTAAATTATTTTTAATATTTCATTTAATTTATATTTTTATTTAATACAACACAACACTGCAGAATAAATATTTTTCTTTTTATGAGGGGAACAAACACGAATTGAAATTGTATTATCCGCCGTTTCGACGACCCGGAACACTCCCGACGAGTTAGTGGTCAAAACTGTGAGTGAATTAAAACCAGTGACTCGGTGTCTAAACGTGTCGTTGTTGTACGTCCGTTTGAAGAGTGCGAGTGCACACCGTGTATGTGATACCGCTAACGAGGGAATATCGAGGAAATTGTATTCCTGTGTTGTTCACTGTTCTGTTAAGTCTGAAAAAAGGGGGCTGGAACTGAAAAGCATCGCCATCCTCATCATCGTCGTAGTGCCGTCGTCATTATCATCTTCAGCCGTAGCAGTGGCATATCCAGCAGCAGGAGCTAAGCGTCATTATGATGGGTAGAGTTGCGTATCTCGGCAATCGGTATCAATGGAGGCATTACCAGGAGTACTACAAAACACTATTTCGCTGCTGATGATGGTGGTGATGATAATAGCGGGGTATGGGGCATGATATGCGGTACTCATGTGGAGACTTTGAGCTCTCCTCTACCCCCAGTTTGAGTCCATGTCGATGCGAGTTGCTATATTTATCCCGCCGCGCTGCTTGATGATATTGCCGTGGACATCGACACGATATGGTCCGAAAGCCTGCTGTGTGCGAAAGGAAAATGTGAGGGGAACAATTTGCATACACTATGCGCGACGATAGAATGAGAGGCAAAATTAATATTAACAAAACCGGTTTCATTACACAATTTCAACCCCAAACCACCCCCTACATGTAGTACCCATCAGACGGTCCGCGTATGTGCGGTTGGTATAATTTCATCAACACCAACTTAGATGAGCTTTTAGTTGCTGGACTGCTTTCTGTGTGTTCAGGATCATTAGCATACACTCACGAGTGTATGACTGTGTATGGCAATATCGGGCGGACGGCGGACAAACAAGAAACCAACCAAAAACCGTTACAAAAAGGGATGCTTCAGCATCATCCCCCCGGCCAAAGTCTTTCTTTTTTTATGTAAAAAATCCGGTTTTGTACAGGATAATGCATTGGAAAAATGTATACACACCAATATGCCGAAACACACATGCAGGGCACTCCATATGGGTTATAAATAAATGAAAAGCGTCGCCGGGAGATGGGCGGGTGGTGGGAGACTCGCTCGCAATTTACATAATGAAATAGACCTACACTTGGTTTGGCACACCAGTGGAAAGGGATAGTAAGGAAAGCACTCGAAGTTGTGGGTGAGCGTTACTGGGTGGGGGGGGAGCGTTTTGAGATTATCTACATATGTTTAAAACCCTTTTCCCCATTTTGTATAATGAGTACGATAACAGAGATGGAATACCATGAAGGGTGCTTTTCTGTTAAAATGGGTTGGGGTATGTGAAGCGAGTCAGTGCGTGCAACAGTTACCTTTTTGGAGAGTTTTGGTGTGAACTTGGTGCGCCGACGGAAGGTTGTGATATCCTGGTGGTTCCATATACGGGCGAAGTGATGAGTTGAAGTGAGCTTTTGGGGAAGTCTGCACAGAGGATGAAGGATTGCGAACCGGCTCTCTGTGTACGTCCTCTCAGGGAAAAACACGCTCTGATGGACGGTATGGTAGTTTGTTTACGTTTTCAGGAAGCACGTGGGGCAGAAAGTCTTATTGTGAAGTGTGCATTGGGGTGTTGAAGTCGGCGATTGTCGAGATGAGACAATTTTTGGTCTTGGTAAGATTGTAATCACCATCAACTTGACGTTCCAACTGTCTCATGTACATCAATTATTTGTCCTCCCCGTGACCACCGATTAGGGCTACTGGTCCTTTATACGTAACTTATAGGCGCTAGAATAATAATGTTTTGTCGCAAGCTTCGAAGTCTTACATCAACCCGTCGGAACTAGGACCTACCACGAATGAGCCCAATAGATTGGATGAAGGAAGTCATCGAAAGCAAAGATGGCAGGTACCCTACCTGAACTACCCTGGCACGTTTGATGCTGACATCAGTAAGAATTTATCTGCACCTATCCTGTGCTGAAAAAGACCTGGTTGACAGTGAACCTCTTATAGACTCCAAATGGGTTACTTACAGTGGAATATCCGGCCTGCAAGACTCAAAGAAAGTGCCTGGCCATTTACGTAAGACATCAGCGTTTACAAAAAAAAATAGTGAGTGACCCTCTTATGACAGACTACATCAGGGCTAAAGCGGCCTATTTTGCGAGCTCCTCGACAAAACTTTGCCATGAACAAATGCTTATTACGAAGTTGAACCATAACCGGTGATTAGAACATCAGAATAGGCAAGAATGGCAACTTTGGGAGAAAGATCGCAAAAGCCTACCTTATAAAGGACACCACGTGTGGGAACGGTCTAAGGGCCATTTTACTGCGTGGCGTAACGTTACTGTAGTCAGCAAACGGCTGTCAATCAGATTATTCAACCTTCGAATAAAATGATCATGTTGCGTTCGGCACCTGGGAGGGCACCCTTCCAGTATTTTAGGCGTTCAGGCATTGCTAACTGCTAGCCTAGACTTGGACTGTTACCTTCTTCTAACCAAGGCACATAAAAATGTAGATATCTGTCTCTGAGACTGCAATTGTACCACAGCGAAAGAACTAGAAGTTCAAATCGATATGCACTATCGGTGTATGAGTTTTGAGGGCGCATACCACCCCATTCATATAGAAACGAGTTAGACGGAATCATGTAAAACTGTTGATAGAGACCGCTCGGTGCTCCAATAACCCCGCAAACTATATCTCCGATACCTTCGATGTCAAAAACGGGCCTTGCCAAGGTGATGAGCTATCAAACGTGTACTTCCCCACATCATGATGGAAAAAATTTTGCGAAACTAAGCCTATACAAGTTAACATCAGGGGTACACTTTTTTAAAAGTCTAACATGGACATAATTGACACAACCCAGCGAGCTCTGACACTGAAACGTTTGCAACTGATGCTAACGAGCCGGCAAAAATTAGTTCAGTTGCAAATGCTGCCGAAACCAAGTATATGCTGTCAATATAAGCTAAGACACAACTTTGACGAATCGGACGGAAAGTCATAACAGACAGCTGTAACTTTGAGGTATGGACTCAATAGACTAGGCTCTGCTGAGAGCTTTAAAAATTTTATCACATCAGAAGTTCACCGACGAATTACGTCTTCCAATCGCTGTTTCTTTGCGGTCTTCGAAGTCAACAGACAGTCAAAGCCTTGTCAAGAAGCACTAAGACCCTCGTCATCAAAATATTGCCCTCCGACCCAGCAGCATTGACATTACCGAAGGCAGGTGACGGTATTTTTGAATTTCAGATTCTTCGAGTTCAGTTTGCGATTACGAGATTTCAGAGGAAGATTAAACAGGCTAGAGAAAAGTGGGGCAAAATTTGCTCAAAATAGGGACACGTATGCAAATGCACATCCAGCACTTCTGCTCGAAGAGTCTTCGAATCGAAACTATATTATAGTAACAACGTACTAGTTGAAAACCTCGTTTAAGGTTAAGTAGACAATTGGAAGCGGATCTCAACCGAGCTGGTGCCTTTTGGCTGACGTCGTGCTCCGCCCGGCCCTGCAAGCAAGGTCCCATTGAAGCTAACCGGCAACGAACAAGTCCCTACAAATTTTGCACCTACCTCCCATGGTTAGTGGAAGTTAGCTCCACTAGAGAAACCTTGTTTTGTGGGATCTTTTCGACCTTTTGGTATAGATATGCAAGCATCATCTAAAGTAAGGTTGAAACATATAGAGTATCCTTTCGTCTGTCACTTGGTTGCTTCCCTCGGTATATCAACAACTTTTTCTATCTGCAGCTCTTCTGAAAATCTTTTAAATACATTTTCCCGCCTCAAAAATCCATCCATCCATCCATCCATTTACGAAAAGCTAAAAACATTGTGCAGAAAGCTTTCCCTGGACCATTTACTCCACACACCAGTGAGTGTGTGGGTGCGGAACAGATTCCTCTCTCATTCATTTGGAAAGATATTCAGAGACCACACACAGAGAACACTTACCGGGCAGGCCACCCAGAAACATTCCACACAAACGGAACATAGCTGCAATCCAGCACAGGAGCGGCAATCAAATCTGAGGCAGAACAGACGGCTGCCGCGTGTGTGTGCATGTGTGTGAAGAGTTCACCCCCAATCCCCGGGGGAAATTATGTTGCGGTTTCCGGTGGGTTGGGTTTAATATTATTTTGTTGCTGGTTCCTGGCGCACAATACCCCGATCCGGCATACTCCTCTGTAACAGGGTGGCGAGGGCGACGACGTCAGCGGGCGGAGCAACACTCTGCGAGATGATTTTAATCTGCGGAAACTGTGGAGAATTTTATTCTCATTTTGTAGTGCACCCACCAACACAGGTATATAGAGCTCCCGTTTGTTGGTGCTGGATGCAGCGGCGGCGTTGCAATATCACTCGGTACCGAATCCTTTTTTCCTTTTGTTAATTCGTAAAAAAAAGAATGCTACTCTCCGGTTCCAACAGGCATCATTCACTCCAGGAATCGAGGAAATAAATTATTTCCGATAGAGATGGAGATTGGAGAGCTCAGATTCAGATCACGTGTACAGGCGGAGCTCCCGCTCTGGTATTCTCTTTTTACATTTGCTCGTGGGAAAGCCAAAAAGAAAATCGCAAAGCAAATTGTAAACACACTCTTCTTGGTTTGGCTGGGGGTGGGGGAGCCTAGAGATACATGCGCGCAACTATTTCGGTTCTTCTTTTGGGGAAAAACTAAAAAACAAAAAAAAAAAACGGAAAACAACAAACGCCAGATGAAGGTTTTTCTGTTTTTCGGCAAAGAGACTAAAAAAGTTGCAGCGATCTCATTTGCTGAATAACTTGAAGTAGGTATACAAGGGCAATGGCGGCGGCGGCACGGCACTTTTCACCATCGGCAGAGTGCATAAGGACCAGCAAGCTGTGCAGATGAATTGAATAGAAATGCAACCGCAGGAAAGCTTAGAAATGTTACATTCAATGATGAGGATGACGAGTACCTATATACGTAGGACTGTAGTAGGCAGTTGGGGGCTATTTGAAGGGAAACTTTTTCTAAGGGATTGGGGATACATAGATACACAGCTTAAAGTGAAGATTCATTACTGCAACAGATTCGATTATTGTTACATCTATGTTCAGTTGAAAATTAAACCAGCAAAATACAAGAGTATTTATGGACGACAGATAAGTTGGTTGCCACTGCATATCGGAGCGTTTTTGGGATTACCCAGCACCAGAGAGGTTATAAGTTGCAATGGAAGTTATGGAAGCGCATGCTTTGGGAAGAAGTCTGAAGGAAAGTCCTGCAGATTGATATTGTCTGCTTGAATGAAGAGTTTATTGAATTCACAAGTCCTGGGACATTCTTTTCTGGATATCTGAATTCCAACTTAAACGCGGAAGTCTGGACAGTGAAAAATCAGATTTCTGCGCACCCCATTATGGCGATATGAAAATTTATGAGCCCTATTGTTCTATGAAATGCGTCCGAATATTCCAGGAGCTACCAGCGTTTGTGACAGATATTCAAGATTCCAACTAAAAAAATCCATCGAACTGCGCAAAACTAAATGTTAAGAAACTCATTTTCAGATCAGTTCTCTTAAGTATTTATGGCTAAAAATATAGCCATTCAAATATGAAAATATAAAAGATAATTAAAAAAAGCTCTTCATCCCTTGAACAGCAAGGGTAAGCTTTAGGCATCATACCAAGAACCTAAAGCCAACAAAAATCCAAGCGACTCTGGTTATACTCTCAAGGATATGGATCGCTGAGAAGTTCATATATGAATGTCCAGTCCTTCATTGAATTAAGAGAAACATCAAAACTTCTTCGAACCTGTACAGCCTACCCCCGCTGATTAATTTTTAACCAGAAACCTTTATCTAAATGTTTTTCTGGCCCTTCTTCTATATAGATATAGATCTTTTATATAGACACAGTTAATCAGAAGTTTCAAAAACCCAAGAATAGAGAATAGGCCGAGGCACGCCTATTTAAAAATAAAGCATTCCAACTTAAATTTTAAGACCCCAAGACAAAAAGAAGATGATTCGAGTTGAATTATTATTTTCGTCGACGTGCTAGGCAAGGCAAGGCTCCTCCCAAATTAAGAGCGACTTCCTAGCCAAATACAAAATTATAAATATTACTTTTCAAAATCCAAAAAAACTAAAAATCTGATGAAAAGAGGTATTAGTTCTCTTAATCTAAGTCAAAATTCTCGACCTGATTTCTCTCGAATTTTCTCCGAAAATGATGACATCGTGAATTCAAGAACAGTTGCTTTTGGTTTAATAACTCGCTTATTTTACCTTTTGTCTAAAAATGTTAATAATGAAACTTTCTGACAATTTATTTGTCTGCGACTTTGGTCTTGAGTGTTTTTAACAGCGATCAATATTTTTCTACTTAAATGCTTATAAATGAGATAATTCAATAATTAGCATGTATTTCCCTTTCTAAGACTTAAATTTATAATTGAGTTGAATAAATATGTATAAACCATAGGCAAAATTTGTTATTTTTTAAAACAAACAAAATATAATGTTTTCTGCAAATCTATGCCATATTTTGTGGATACAATTAGTATTTCGGTTTATTTGATGAAATTAAGTGCACGACTGGATCGCACGAAATTCGTACGTTTACTGCAAGTTTTGTTTGTTTCTCTTTTATTTTGTAAGCCGTCTTAAATAAAAAGTTCAGAAAATAAAAAAGCAGTGAAAAGTATTATGTAAAGCCTATAATTGGAAAAATATGATCCTGGAATTGCAACAAGTCGATATTTTCCTGAAGTATATAAACTCGTAGAGCAAGTTTGCAAGTACAACTCTTTTTGTTAGTTGCTAGTGGAACTGGGGTATTACGCTTTACAAAACTGAACACTAAATCTTATTAAGAATATTTTGTGTTACATCAGATGTGCATTTCAATCAAAGTCGTTCGAGGGATTCTTGACAAAGTTTCCAAACAAAATGGGAACAATTATTTTTCTGTCTATCTGAAAAATGACTAGAACCTGATGCATAATGTTGAATGAGCGAGAAAAAAGATTTAAGTTTAAAGTTTCATATAACTTGTTGTGGAAAATCAAAAGTTTTGCTTAATTTGTCGTGAAATATTAAAAACCATTCTTTTTAAACGGCTGCAATCATTACCAGAAAAATTCTAGCTAAAATTGAATGAAAATATGCTTGTCTAAAAATATCTATTCAATTTTTAGACGAGCATATTTTTATCCGAATCCGAACTATCGCAATTTACATACGAAGAAAATAGGTTGAAGTTCCTAAAGTGCTTAGAAGCTTCAGACAAGAAATAACATGTTTTTTTTTCAGCCTAAGTTCAGTAACTTTGCCTTAGACTTAAGGTTACCTTGCTTCAGCTTTCACATTTGTGGCAAGGCTAACTTTGCACCTTTGTCTTAGGTCTTGCGTATAGCTCTCTTTCCAAACCGAGGTGATACTCCCTCCAATTATATTTATAAGGGAAGTTTTTCATACGACTATATGCAACTTTATCTTAGACCAGATATTACCTTAAGCCTTTAGCCAAATTTTTAAATTATCATAGATAAATTCTCGCCTAAATTGGACAATATGTGTGCAATGTCCGTGAAGTTTAAATAACAAAAATCACAGTATAGCTATCTAGCCTAAGGGAAATATGGCACTAGCAATATCTAAGGCGAACAAATTTTGTCATTACCCTGAGGCAATTCACCACTTTTATCGCCTAAAAATATTGTCAGGAAATACCTCAAAATTAAATACAATACGGACCTGTTGCGCCAAATTTTTTTTTGAAGTCTGCGCAATTGGTCCGTTGGGCCTAGATGCCTAAAGTTTTCCATTTTTGAGACAAATGAAGGGGACCTACAACTTCATGTCCAAAAGGTAAGTGGAGAAGCTCTTTTATGACGGTTATACCCTCGAAGTCTTGTCAGACCTTCGCGGCACAGGGGCTTATGTAGCTGTGGACCCTTAGGCTCATGGAGAGGGTCTTTCATTAAGGAGTTGACAACTTCATACACCAACCTATGTATTGTTCCCAAGAAATACATTTATTTAATATTTTAGGCAAGAACTGGGTATGCAGTCTTGTGTATCCAAAATTGCGACTTAAATCGCTTGAGCTATTTTTGCAAAAATCAAACTAATCTAAAGTTGGTACTTTGAGGCAGTATGCGGAAGTTGACTTAAGCTTGGGGTACTAGCCATCAGTTACCTCTGACATTGTCCACTCAATGGTAATTTTCACACGGCATCAAATTCAGAACATTTATCACTCCCAAACTGAATTAACCACCTAGCTTTGTTTGACATCTATATATGGACCAATTTGAGCTTCCTCCTACGCTTCTAGTGAAGAGAAAACTATTTAACTGACCCATAGGTGAAGTCCAACAGCTCACACATTTTTTTAATGAATTAAATTACAAAATAGTTGGCTGCCAAACGCCTCTCCTCCGCGTCATAACCTTTCGCCTGACTAACTTTCAATTAGTTTTACTCCACCATCGACACTACATACTTTGTTCGCTTGTAAAACAAATTGTCCACTCTTTGAAATATCCCAAAGCGAAACCCTTTTCAAACATTTATCTCTTCTCACACACAATCGAGCATCCGGCTTGGTTTATCCTTTCTACCCGCTCCTTTCAACAGTTCTCCATCACTATCACTACAGCACACCCTCATCAGCAATGAAAATATTCCCATCTCGACCAAAACCCAAAACAGCAATAAATTATACTCCAGTTAAAAAGGATTCATAAATCCTTAAGCAAATGACCAACAGAACTGAATATACGTCGCCAAAGCGCCGCGCCGTCCATCCAACCGTCCACTTGGTTATTCAAATAAGAATTTCACAGCAAAAGAATTCCATCCCAACTAGACCAGGGAACCAACCTGAATTTCATCTTTCCCATTGTTGGAGTTGGAGGGTACTTACCACCAACCCCTTGGTCTGTCTGTGGAATGAGTGTGGATATGAGCAGTCTGGAACAGAACCGAGGCAAAAAAAATCTAGGTGATTTAACATAAATTCAGGCGCAACAAAGAAGCTTCTTCAAAGTCCCGTGGGTGGTGCGACGCTTCGCACCACTCACACATGGAACCTTGCTCGTATAATTGCATAGCCGCGGGCGTGAGATGGGAGCAGATCGGATTTTTCTAGACGCTTGGTTAGTTTTCTGGCACACAAAGGTGGAATTTGTGATCCTCCGCACATACTCTTAGGCGTCGGAGCGAATGGCGTTAGTCGCAAAAGTTTCCGTATATCTACTTTATAAATGGGGATTCGAATTTCTTCTTTTGTTTTGGTTCGTCCTTTGCAATTACTCTACGGAATGACCATAATTAATCCTCCTTTCGGGCATGGAAATTACGCCAAGGGTCAACGTGTGTGCGGACGGTAAACAAAAAGGACACATCCGCTTTACATACGCACGCACATGTGAGATTCATTAAAAAGGAAATCTCTCATTGTTGGATATATGCGAACGAAGAAAGAGGACTTCTTCCCTTTTGAATAACAAAGCAGTTGCTTTGAAGGTTTTTTGTGGGCCAAAAGTCTGGACTGGACCCCCTTTTTCGAGTCATTGGCGTTTCCCAATTCAGACTGAGGAGAGGTCAATGAAATCAGTCGTCGTATACAGTGTGTCCTTTGCCAAAGAGAGCTATTGTTAGAGTCCTTGCATTCAACTTGAAAGGCACAAAAAATTAACTTTGCATCCTAATTTCGATTTTCAGCCCGAATAATGTGGTCATTAATTTTCAACCCTTTCACATGGTGTTCGGTGTGTGGAGAGAGGTGGTCGGGCGGATGCGATATGTCTACATGTGTTTCATTCGCATTCATTATTCACTTCACACACGCACATATCGCTGCGATGAAGGATGAAAGGATGAAAACGAAAGTTTCTAAGCGAACTTTACGAACTTTAGTTGTTGGCGAAATTTTGGAAATTCCCCAAATTTCACAACCTTATTGGGTAGGAAATTTATTTTCCGAAATAACGATTGTAGTTAAAATCGATATTTTTTTGTTTCTTCGCACTTTGAGCATTGTTTGGGTATAAAGATTTTAAAGATTTTTCTTGTTTTTCAACCGCAAAAGTGACATGCGTCTTAGCCTTTTATTATGCAGCGATCTCCTTTCTTTCTATTTGGCATTCTATGTAAGTCGTATAACTGTGCGCCGTACTACCGACAAATTTAAGTCTCGACTTTAAATTTACGGGAGCTCACAATTGCAAAATTTTTATGGAGAATGTAGTTTTGAAAGCGATTCGACGTTCAGTGTATTATATGAAATACCGATGTAACGAATTTCTGATAAATACCGAATGCTTCTGAAGATGGTATTGACATTTTTAACCAGCAAATGTTTAAATGGACAAACTTGGCAAATCTGCTATCGTTAGTGGGTTATACAGCTCAGCAGATCCCTCTCGCGAACGCCTGGCAAACATCCAAACATGTCATGAAAGAGCTTCTCATTGGCCATTTGGACTCGGCCTTAAATTGTAGATCCCTTCCATTTGTCCCAAAATTAAGAACTCACGCAAAACAAATGTTGGTGATCTGACAAACAATATTCCTAGGGTCCATACGGACCTGTTGCGCCGACTTTTTATTTTTTTTAAACTCTTGCAATGCGACTGCTTCAAAGTTCATTCTGCCTGGCGCTCATTAATCTATGGCTGTGATAACATTAAATATACTTAAATCTAAGAGAAGATAAGTTTTGTGACAAATATTTTCTCAGAAAGAGGAAGAAATGACAACGCTCTTAAAAGATTGTCCTTGACCCTGGAAGACAAAAGCTAAGGGTTATACGAAACTCCCATATTTTGCGGAAATACTTTCAATAATCTGACAGAGGATTGATTACAGATGACAGGTCGGATTATTGTGCCGTATTACGAGGCAAATTTACTCGACGTTAAATTTACCGATGATCACAATTGCGAAATTTGTATCGAAAATAAAGCCACTGTGAACTACTAAAATTTAGAGTCGAAACAAAAAATGTTTATTGGTAAGGCTCATGGCATTGGTTATAGGGGGATTACTTATAATGGGTGATTTATTAAGAGTTAAGTTTTTCAGGTTGGCAGCACTGGTTAGCAATGGCCTCCAAACGTCATTTGTCAAAGTGAAACGTTTTCAGTAACTCTGCGATTTAATCATGGAAAGACTTACAAACGAGCAACGATTGCAAATTATTGAAATTTATTATAAAAATTCGTGCACTGTGAAAAATGTGCACCGTTTGTTACGACCATATCGACCTGGTGAATCAACAATTCGTACTGTTATCACCAAATTTCGTACCAAATTTACATTAAACCATCGACTCGCATGCGTACAGTGCGTACCGAGGAGAATATTTCAGTCGTAGCGTCCAATGTTAATGAAGATCGTGAAATGCGAATTCGTCGCCGTTCTCAGCAATGGCCCTGTGAGTTGGCGGCCAAGATCATGTGATTTAACGCCTCCTGATTATTTCTTGTGGGGTTATGTAAAGTCGTTAGTCTATGTGGACAATCCATTGAAGCCTTACAGGATAACATAACACGCGTAATTCATGGAATACAAACCGAAATGCTCGAAAAAGTGACGCAAAATTGGACCGCGGACAACATTACATGAAGTTGTCTTTAAAACGTAAATCGAATACAAAACAAATTTTGAATAGTTGATGCAAATTGGAGTGTTTTATTCGATTTAAAAAAAACTACACCCCAAAAATCACCCTTTATTAGTTGCTGTATCAAAAAATATAATATAAATAAAATTGGTGTAGTTCTGTTCGACTAAGATTGAATTTGACTACATGTCTTTAAATGCCAATATCTTAAGTGCTTAATTTTTCTGGCTAAAATCTCCACTTTGTTTCAACTACATATCTATATAAATTTTGGAAAAAATTGGAAAAGAGTAATTTATTTTTTCATTTTGTTTCGCTTTTTTCTTTGTAACGCTTTGCGGTTGAAAATACTGTGAGCGTTTAAGTATAGTAAATACGAGTTTATAGAGGACATCTGCAGGTACAACTTAGGATCTCCAAAAACTCGATAACTTAAAGGTTTTTAAATAAATAGGCAAAATTTGAAACATTTCCACGATTTTCACCTGAGTGAGTAGATGATATGCACTTCATTCTCAAATCAAACATACTAACCGCGTAATATTTTGACATCTCTTTTAACCTTATTATACTCCTCTGACAGAGAGGGAGACAGACAGAGGCAGTACGCTGTATGGTTTGCTTAGAATAAAAAAACATAAGAGAATTGTCAAATATGTAGGAAAGGTTTATTTATCTCTGTTTTGCTTACAAAAAAAAGTATCTAGAAAGAAATGTCAAACAAATAGTGATACAGCTCGTGGAAATATTACATTAGGGAAAATTCCTAGTGATACACGTCGTACCTGTTTATAAATGATATTTGCAATCAAGATGAGGCAGGAAATTACCCGGTGAAGTTTTTAAAAATCATTACAGCCTTCTTGCTGATAAAATTGAATTAAAAGTTGGAGTTATGTTGCTTAGCAATTTGAATCCCCCACGCTTTGCAATGGAACCAGAGAGTGATTTCATTGCAGAAAAGCGTTATAGAGGCGTTAATTTTAACTGGGTTTGGTAAAGGAGATACGGTATTTATACCAAGAATACAAATAATTCCCAGCAACAATAGGTTTTTTAATACGGGTTCAAGTCCCTCACTATTGTAGAACGCTCCCTCGCGTTATACCTCTGCAATGTCTATCGATGATTTTTCCTTCGAGCGATTATAAAAAAAAATTGCGTCCTCTACAAGACAGCAAATTTATAAAAAAATTTGTTCCATCAATTGTTCTGAAAACACATTTTGCTCGGGCGAAGCCGGGCGGGTACAGCTAGTAGAAGAATATAATAATTGCTGGAAGTATTTTGTGTTTTGAAAAATAGCAGACCTAGTGAGGTGCTCTTGGTTTAACAAAGAAAAGCTTGCCGTGAGATTCCCAAATGCACAAAACTTTCAATTCCTAGGCTACAAGAATAAAAAATGAAAAAATCCCTCGGAAAAAGTCAAGAAATATTTACCACAAATGATCAACCAAAAATTGAAGAAATGCATCAAATGCATCCTGTAATATAGCTATAATAGCACAACATAGCCAAATAAATAAAATGAAATTAAATGAAATTCAAAAAAAAAAATAATAATAATAAACAGTTGAAATACCTGCGCATTAAAAACCGATACAAATTCCGATCGTTATCGCGTCAGAAATTCGTCATAAGACGTTCTAAATAAAGAGTCAATAGGTGCTAAAAAAATTAGCCAAGAAAAGTTTAAATAATTATTTGAAACAAGTCCGTAAAAACATGCCAGAAAATAGTCAAAAAAAAATGTTAAAAAACGTCCCACTGGCCACACTATGTTTCTGTTTTCCTCTTCTGAAATGGAACTAGACACCGAAAAACTAATCCTTAAAAGGAGAGGGAAGCAAAACTAATGGCATTGTCATTTGCTTTCTTTCTATGGTTGTTTCAAAAAATTCCAAAATTATGTTTGGAAATTAAACTTGAAAATAATACCAAAAAAACAATAAACATTGTTTACATTTCGGGATATTAATAGTCATTTTTAGTGTCTAGGCTAAATTGTTCAAACTCACATTATAAGGCATAAGATCTAATTAATTTCGAACTTCCGAAAAATTCAAAGTCGGACTTTTCTCGCAAAAACAGATTTGGAAATTGTGCACGGTTAAAAATCCTGGCGTTAAATTTAATATTTTTGGTGTTGTATATAGGTCAACGGCGATAAAATATTAAAATTTAATATTCAATATTCAAATTAAACAATTAATAAAAGATTTATTAATTTTATATAATTTCTGCTATTACAAAATATGTCTGAAATTTAAAATTTTAATATAGATGGAAATGGCTTTCAATGCAAAAGTATTGAAATTCAATGCTTAATTATATTAAAAAATATTATTTTATTATAGACCGGGTTAGATTGTAGAACAAAAATACTAGATTTTAATTTTTAGAGCTTAAAGTTCAGGAAATTCTTATTAAAATGAGAATTTTAATGAAACAAAAAGGCTGAGCTCTGAACCGAGCTCGAGCATTATGAGCGCGCTCTGAGCCGAGCGTGCTCAGATCGTTCTGACGTAATTATGAAACACACTTGAGCACATAGCTGCCATTTGTAATAAAGTATATGTATAAATTGAATATTTATAAATTGTTGTTTATTAAATTGGTTAGCCTTCAGTTCCAGAACAACAAGGTTCGTCCGCCATTTCAATTATTTTGTTTATCCTGTTTTTTTTTCTGTCAGCCTCAGCCTGCTCAGTCAATTTATTCTGAGCTCATACCGCGCGCTCTGATTATGCTCTGAACGAAAAAAGAAACACAAATTCTGATCTCTGATGTGTCTGAGCTAAAAAAGAAACACAAATTTTTTGTATAACAGTTCAGGTTCTGGTCCGAACTAAATAAGAAATACGCCTTTTAAGAACAAAATTCAAACTTTTTTTTGAATTTTAGTGCGCAAAAGTTTTCTTTGATCGTTTCACCAAAAAGAAACTGAAATTCTGGCTTAAACTTCGGCACGGATCGCGACACAATCTGCCTAACTATAACAACCAATTATGCTAATAATAAATTCAAGTCTCGCCTTTAAATTTGCGGAAGTTCACAATGACGAAATTCGTATGGAAAATGTAGCCATTGTGAATTATTTAAGAGTCATAAAAAATGTTTATTGGTAGGTAAATTTCATACAAATAGCGCAATTGTGACCATTCGCAAATTTCATGTCGAAACAAATATTTGTTATTTGTCAGGCGCAATAGATTTATCAAAGTAACAAATATTGGCGACAGCATTATCTATTCAAAGACAAATCGTTCAGATCATTAGCCTGAAAGGTCTCACGCGATATTCCACCTAGAAACCTTTTTTGAAAGGGTTTATAGTGGAAAACTGAAATCAGCTACACTTGAAGAGTCCAAAATATAGCCGGAGGTATTTTGATGAGACAAGAAATGATCGCTTTGATAGTTGCTCCAATTTGGACGGAGTGTGATGGTGTGTAAGTCATATACAATACACCCGTTAAAAACACAGCGCACATTTTAGACTCCTCTTGCATCCTATTTCTCTCAATTTCCTTATACAGATCAGTTGTTGTCTACAAAATATAAAAATCACAAAATGAACCTGATTAGGCTTGAGGGTAATCTTATTAGACGGCAGAAATATCTGCATCAGATGACCGATACTCATGGATCTATACCTATCTGCTTTGCATATAACCGATACTCAAGGATCTATCTGCTTTGCATATAATACCATTTCCACGAAAGCATACATGCTGCTTGACGTCTCAAAAAATTAGTAACGCCATCTTGACCCAGTGAGACAGGAAGAACTCGCACGGTCAGAAACATACCTATTATCATTCCTTCCGGACTGGACATCTTCGTCCGTACTGTGGGCAAAAATTTACCAGAAACGTTACACCAACTTCCTTTTGTGGAGGACCACCATGGTGATCTGCCGGGGGAATCACATGTAGATACGCAGTGTATCCTCAGTTGGACCAGACAGTTTGGCGTCTTCAAGTGGCCGAACATGACCTAGACAAAGAACCAAACAGATACCGCTAGCATCTGATGTGCGCTCAAGTGGACCACACAAATGCTAGACCCGAGACCGCTGGCCACCAAAACCGCCGCGCTGCCGATGAGGAAAGTCCCTCCACTTGAACTATCAGACAGTTTGTCGCCAAAGTGCCACTTCCCACTACTCATGTCAATGGCACACTCATAAATTTATACCTCTCAAAAAAAATAAAAGGACTTCATTCCTGTTTGTTTTCCTTTGTCCCAAATATCAACTGTAAAGGATCAAAGACTAAAATATCGTCTCAGCTGCCAGATAGTCTGTGATTTTTGTTTGTTGTTATTTAAAAAAAAATGGAAAAGAAAACCAACTTTGAGGAGGTTTGAGAAATCCTTTTGCAAGGATATTCATTTATCTTAGCTCCATCTCCGTCCTTTGTTGGGCACTTTGTTTGTTTATTGTTTTTGCACTAGGTACTTTGCGATCCTCCTATACGGTGTGTGGATGTCAAAGTGCATAAATAATTGTCCTGCGCTGATTGATTAACTGGATATGGTGGTGCTCATCCAGCGGGAAACTCATTTATCATGTGCGGCGTGCCGTGGGATACATTCTATTCGTATGCTGAGATTACGATTAAGAGTAATCATCAGTCGTATGCGCGTTGGATTTTCTCGGCGGTTACATGTAATTACTTAGTCGGTACCTCTATGGTTGGTGGGTACTCATAAACAACTGCTCAACTTGAAGATGGATAAAGGAAAGTGGTTTTCCAGCGAGAGAACTTGTAGCATCCCTCCGTGCAGCTAAAGGCAAAAATAAAATCCACCAGGCCGGAAAATATGGATCGAATCAGCTGGGATAATCCATTTTTTGTTATTGTTATCCTATTGTTACACATTATCCTTGGCCCATGTTCGATGCCTCCTTCTTACCAGAGGCCAAATGAGAATTAACACCCAACTAATGCG
The DNA here is from genome assembly GCA_916610125.1 of Cheilosia vulpina. Taxonomy (NCBI): domain Eukaryota; kingdom Metazoa; phylum Arthropoda; class Insecta; order Diptera; family Syrphidae; genus Cheilosia; species Cheilosia vulpina. The sequence goes on from OU744277.1 coordinate 58,367,498, forward strand.
CATTGAATGACTCGTAAGCCCAAACCCAGAAAAGGTATCCTAAGCGCTGTGTGTGGCTGCCCACTTGAGGCTATCCTTTTGCTTACACGTTGTATGTGCGCCTATATCAATAGGGAAGCGCAGATGAACGCAACCAGCAGGAGCTCTCATTAACTGCTTTACATGCGCCGAATATGCGGATAAACACGAGCGGCAGGCGGCTATTCCTTTTCGTTTTGATAGACGGATGGTTGCAATAATGTTCGTGCGGTTGAGTGAGTCCTGGTGCGGCTCATTGCACTCCACCGGCCGGAACTGTTCCTGAGACGAATATAAAAATTGATTTATTGTTGCATCCATCAGCAGTAGGAGTTTATTTGAGCAGGGGATGATCCGCTAATAAAAACAGCAAACACCAAACACTCATCGATTCTTCGAACACATCAGATGGTCTGCGTTGGAATTGCCTTGGGCTAGCATATGCCAAGTGCGATATAATTAAAAAAAACACACACACTCGTCATACTCATACTAGTGTCCGAAGGAATATAAATTCGATGACCGAACATTTTAAGTAGGAGCGATTTGCGCCTAAAGGAAGTTCGCCTTTACGATTTTAAAATATGATTCGGGCTTGTTGATGATGGGCATTTTGAGGTAAGAAACTGTTAAACATCCGTGGTGGAAAGTTAATAATTTCGCGAGATCGCTGAATGATTTTTGAATGGTTTTCAAACAAAGATTCTCAAGCACACAAAAACCCCAGTACATCCAACTTGTAAGAAGTACCTGACACACCGTACTTTCTTGTCGTCTTGAAATTGAGGGATTTCAACCGGGCCTAACGCAGTAGCTACATAGAAGAGAAAGAGCTGAAAGAGGCTCCTATACCTGGTCGTATCAAAAACGTCCGCTAACCCCTTCAGCTTCATACGGGTATACACATTCCGTAGATGGGTTGGACCATAATATAAGTAAAAATACTACGGGACGTTCATCCCCGAAATGAAATTTCCCGAGGTCGAAAACTGGCTAAAGCCTAGGTACCAAGAGCAGCGGATTTCAGACCCACTCTTATATAGGGTTCTTAGTGCTGTACCTTTGACTGTGATATCCCTCCATCATCGAATCGGAATCGAATATAAACACTTCTTCCCATGCCTGTGGATGCAAATTCACTCACAACAACAATTTTTCCCATCACAACGGCACCACCTCGACCACCCACCTCCACAAACCAATGCCAGCCAACCACCCACATCAAGTTTTCCACAAGAGAAACCCTTCAAATAAAATGCCAGCCATCGACGTGTGTCTCTCTCTTCGGGGAAATAATATACTTTTCCGCTCTCTTGAAAAATGCTTCCCAACCAACAGCAGAGATGTCGCCCGCAGAATGAAAAATTCAAATTCACCCCATCATCGCCATTCGCCACCACGGGCAACACGAAAAAAGCTAACATCAGGGTCGCGCTATTGCCAATGTTTTTCCAAAGATGGAGCCAAAAGCGTTCTCGTCTCGCTTTCGTAAAAAATAAAACACAAGAAACACTTCTCCAACACAACTCGTTCGTGTTCTTTTGATTTTGCCTTTTTTCCCGACAATAAAACGAAACCAAAAAAAAATGAAAACTCTACTCGGTGTTCGGTGGGTTTTTGTCTTTCGGAGGACAGAACCAGAACCACCCAATTAGCCACCCTCCCACCCGCATCACCATGAACACACACGAGAGAGAGAAGTCAAACAGCATCCGCACATCCAGAGCCAGCAACAGTGCACCACATTTCACATACCAACAGCAAGGACAAAATGGAAATGGAAAATCTCGAAAACAAATCCGCAATTAAAGTATACAAACGCACGCACATTACATTGTAGCGATTGTGCGCTACACATCTACAATGGGTGTCCTTTTTTTCGAGTGCTTTTCCACTTGAGGGGTGCGATTCGTTTGCAAATGGTGTGTGCCAGCTTGGTGGAGTAGGTCCAATTGAACTATTGCGGGCTCCGTTTTGGAGCCATAGCCAGTCAGCTTCGCAGGTACTTGGTCGTATACCTCTACTATGGGTCTATACTTTTGTCAGGTGGACCGTAGTTGTTGTTAACACTGCCATTCACATGTGGAATTTCGAAATCAATTAAACGAAATTATTTGTTGCCGATGTAATTAGCATAACCATGTGCGGTGTGTGCGGTGTGCAATTGTGTGCGTGTACCATGTGTGAGTGCGCTCGGACCAAACGACTGCATATACGTGAGAAACTCATGTTGCGTGCTTTTTTTTTGTCATCTACCAGGCTTGGGGTTGCGGTGCACGTTACCTGGTAGTTGGTATCTAGGGGCAATCAATCGTTTATTTTATTTTGAACTCACATCGGGTGCCCATTCGGATGCATGCATACGCGCGTAATGACATAATTGACTTATTAAACTGTAGGAGGTATACGATTGTCGTATATAACTATTTGAGGGAGGGCGCAGAGGCACCCTGGGACGAGTCACAGGTGTAGAGAAGCGGGCATACAGTGCGATAGTGACGATGGTAATTTGATGGGTCAGCGAACTGAAGCGATGCGTTAATCAATTATTTGTTTTAGATAGATCGATAAGTGTGGCACGCCTGAGCGATTCAAACGATCTTGGAAATGGTCTTGGGACTTGGGTTTTTTTTTTCGGGGAGACGTGGGGTGTCGTGGCTCACCTTTTTATGGCATGTGGAAGTGTGTATGCTTGAGTTGGGATTGGGTTGGTGAACGAATTGAGAGGAGGGTCGTTGGCGATAAACGTTTGAAAACAAGAACTTTTTTCAACGTTACAACCGGTACAGAGATGTGTACCACCGTGTGTTTCATGTGTTTCACCGTTCTTTATATTTCCGTGGCAAAAAGGAAGACCAGCATGAGTCGACTTATGTCAAAATTGAGTTGTAATGATCGGATATACCATACCCTGTTCTATATGTCACATTTTATTTCATTTAAATATCAAAAGTTCCTGTGTTATGGATCAAGAAAAATCCCATAAGTCATCTTCCCACATCTGAATTCAAACCTTAAACCTGCGCTCCTGAAAAGTGGCTAAAAATTACTGTTTTTCCTTGTTGCCACAGATTTTATATATGACCTTTGTAGCCGATAAAAGTGGCAGGCATTGGTAACAATTTTTCGGTACCTTGTGTAGGTGAACAAATAATGGTCCAAGTCTACCTTGCCATTTAGGAGCGTTGTGACTTTTAGAAAAGATGAAGAGTACCTACGCGGTGCCGAAAAACCTCGACTATCAAGCTTCTTCAGTTAGCCTTGTCCTTAGCCAAGTGGCTCCACTTCCTGTGTCCAAATTCATTGACGTCCTTTCTACTTGTGCACTCCACCTCAGGTGAGGGCTTCATTGCGTTGACCCTTTGATTCTAACAGAAAGGGTCAACGCAACCGGAGCGCCTTTTCATTTTATTCGCTCTATAAATGTCCCAGCCGTAGGTCGCTTAACTTATAGGTACCTATAGTAGGGTGGGTCAACAAATTTTATTTTCTCAAATCGATTTGTTATAGTGAAAATATGTTGTCTTATTAAGTCAATTGCAAACCTCTAAAATATTTGTCGTTTTTCTTCAGTGTAACAGCCCGCGCATCGATCCCTAAGTTTGATTCAAATGTACAAAATATTGTGTGTATTAGTCGCTGGTCCCGCGCGTTTTACGTCACATTATAGTGCAAATAAAGTAATTGTTTTAGTATAGTTTGTGCGCAGCAAATATTTAGAAGTTGTTAGTTGTGAGTGGAACGTGATTAATATTCGCATTATTATTATATATTATTTTCTCGAAAGTAGGTAATAGATCAGTATGGAAACTAGAACGCAAAGTTATAAGTGCCTCATATTCGGGAGTGTAGGAGATATTAAAGACAATGTTCTGCCGACCTACGAAGATATCATGAAATGTTATGAATGGAATAGACTACAAATTAAAATTGCCAGAAATACTATCAAAGAACCATCATTTTTAGAAATTGCTAAGCTTGTGTCCCAAAAAGTAGAAGATATATGGAGAAAATCGTCCCTTCCTACGGTTTCACGTACAAGAGTCATTCAGCTATTAAAGGCTTATCATTTCAAGTGCAAAAATTTAATAAAATCTTTAAAAAGACTGACCTCTGCTCAGAAATATGATTTTGTAAACCAAAGCAGAGTTCTTTTCGACATTTGTTCATGTAAATGTAAACAAATTCAACTTTGTTGTTGTCCAAGAGAAAACAAGGTACCAAAAGAAGAGCAGGAGTTTTTGCTTGACCAAAGACATGAAAGGAAGATGCGGATTGGTGGAATAGACCAGATTCTTACAACTAAATTACAAAAGAAGGTGTCGCGAGCCTCTAAAAAAAAACTAATTTGGATATTAACAAAAATCAAGACAATTATAATACTGAACAGCAGGAGTTGGTGTCATCTTCGAGTGATTCGGAAAGCAATATTTCTTCGCCTGATCGACTAAATTTACCTTCCTCATCACAACCAAGGAAGAAAACCACAAAGTGTGCAAAAACTTTGGCCATGTTGTCAAAAACCTGCGACCGTTACGGTATTTCTGACAGAGCAGCCGCTGCGATTGTTTCTTCAGTATTGAAGTGATCGATAAATCAAAAATACGCCGTGAAAGGAAGACAGAACGTAGTGTGTTATATAAACAACAAATGCAGCTTCACTTTCCTGCTTTGTACTTTGATGGTCGAAAAGATAAGACGCTAAATATTGTAGAGAAAGGGGCCAAGAGGTACAGACAAACAGTGATTGAAGAACATATACATATCTGTTATCAAGGAGCCTGATTCAATTTATATTGGTTATGTCACACCAGTTCAAGGTACTGCCAAAAGTATTGTAGAATCAATTAATACCTTTCTTTTGTCACAAAAAATTAAACTAGATGATTTGGTGGCTCTTGGTTGTGATGGTACTGCCACTAACTCAGGAAAGTTCAACGGCGTGATTAGACTCTTCGAAAAAAGGCTTCAACGTCTTTTGCAATGGATTATTTGCATGCTACATTTAAACGAATTGCCTTTGAGACATCAATTTAACAAATTAGATGGTGTTACAACTGGCCCCTTCTCACATGCTGGCGCTATTGGAAAATCATTAGAAAATTGCGAAAAATTACCAATAACAAAGTATCAAAAAATACAAAACGAGCTTCTGGAAGTTAAATTTGAAAATTTAAGTACAGATCAAAAATACTTATACGAAATAACAATGTCAGTTATTTCTGGAAAATGTTCTAAAGATTTGATTAGAACAAAAAAATCATGCCCGATGGTTAACAAAAGCAAATAGAATATTGCGACTATATATTTCCACATCAAGTCCTTCAAATGAATTGAAAATATTAGCTGAATATTGTACCAGAGTATATGCTCCAGTATGGTTTCAAATAAAAACAAATCCAACTTGCAAGGATGGGTCTAGGAATTTGTGGACATTAATTAAAAATTCTCGATACCTATCAGCAGAATTTAAACTAATCGTTGATCCCGTAATTCAACGTAACGCCTATTTTACTCTGTCTATGTTGTCTGATGATAACAAAACAGTGAGGGAGCTCGCTGCCAGGAGGATACTAAAAGCACGAAATTCACCTCATACAGGAAAGTTACCTAGTTTGTTTAAAGTACCGAAAATCAATTTTAACGCTAATAGGTATATTGATCTCATAGATTGGCAAATAAACTTTTTCGATCCACCAATTCTTCGACACATCACTAACCGAGAAATAAACGCAGTTGTTGAGTCTCAGGGCGACGAAAACTTAACATTTTTAAAGCTACCATTGTCATACTCAAGCAGTCGAACGTTCTGTTAAAATAGTGACGGAAGCATCTATATCCTTGTGCGATAAAAAATCAAGAGAAGGTCTAACACAAACGAAACTTGCATCCAGAAAGCTTATGCCCCGATTTGAGAGTAAACGAGATTTTGCGGTTTAATCATAATAAATTGTTTTTTTTTTTTAACTATATTAATATTTTCTATTATCAAATTTTTTAACTATGATGATAATTCAATTATTCATGCGTTTTATATAATACTTTTTAATTTTCTATTAGCATATATTTGTTTCTAAATTAAATATAAAGATTATCCCAAACACTGTTTTTTTTCGAAGATTCCCGAAACTTTGAATCGCATGCGCGGGCTGAAGGTAAAAATTAATTTAGTTTTTTATACTCATTTATTATTTTATTAGATCTAAGACAACATAATATCACTATTAGAATATGATCAAACAATTTATTTTTTCCCATACATTAGCGACCCACCCTAGCCCGTATTTTGTATTTAGTTGCAATCGGGGCCAAATATTTTACGAAGAATTCTTCTCGCAAAACGGCCAAGGATGTCTTCATTCATGCTTCAGAACTTTAAAGCAGGACTGGGATTGCTAAAGTCTTACGTAGGATCTTCTTAGTTGTTCGATAAAGGGTTATATTATAAAGTTACCTTTTCAGACTTTAGGAACAGACGTTGGCAGGAGTAATATCGATAGGCTGTTATTTTGACTTAGTCGATATATATTCAATTTTGGAGGCTGAATTTTCTTTTAGAATTTTGCTCCAACTAATCGTTGGCTCCTCGTATTCCTCTCCGAAGGCCACCTGGTGAATTGGCCTCCATCCGAGACCCAAGATCATAGGAGCCATGAACGACACCTGTTGTAGGGCCTCAAGGATCCGCACTCCATAGGGCCTCACTCACGCTTTCTGTTACAGCGAAACTATGTTCAGGCGTTTGAAAACCAATAATAGATGAAGAGAACTAACAACCTGCCAAGTATCACGGAAGCTTTGGCCAGAGTATGACAGAGGTCGAACAAACTTTAAAATTTTAACAGGTCTAGGCTGGTTGTGACTTTAACGGGTTATAACTTACTGAAAACATAGACAATGAAACTGAATCTTTAAGATGACGATATAATGTAGAAGCTGCGGTGGACATTTTCGTGTCCATAAGGACTGTTCGAGCCTCTGTCACTTGAGGAACAGAACACTTGGAAGGCATTACTTCCATGACTTACGAGAATGTTCTGATGTCTCATTTTCTGATACAAACAGGTTTTTGTAGACATCGGGATGGCTGGACGACGTCGGGTAGTTACAAAAAGGACATGAGCCAACCATCTCCAACAGCAACAGTATCACAACGTGTCCACAAGGACCTGAGTGTGGTATATAGCAGGGTTCAGCCTGCTCTACCAACCCGTAAACCTAACCTAACCTACGTTGAGCCGTTTGGCAATAATTTCCAACCAGGAAACTTTCTTAGTCGTATATGGCCTCAAGAGCTACTGCTGCTGATAAACCGCTTTCTTATAGAGCGGAGCTTAGGTGAGTCATATTCCCGCATTTTGCTTTCCAAAGACTATATTAAGTCAAAGAGCCACAAGGACCCACGCTTATTTATAGGGCCTTACCAAACCAAATCTGTCATTGGCCCCATATTTCAGCTAGCCTTGAAAAACGAATCTTTTATTCTTGAACCTCAAAGAACCAGGCTTAATCGTAGGTTCATAGGGCAACCGTCGTAGGTTTTTTTTTATTTACTTTCTATTACCCAGGAGCCTCAACTTGTAAAGCTTATATTGCCTTTGGGCTGCTTTTTGAAAAGCGTGGCACAAGTACATACATATACCGATCAAATTCTTGAGAAGGCAGCCACGTGGCGTTAGCAAGTTTGATAGCTTATTTTCGGATGGTCCAAAAATGTTCTATTAATTAAACTTCCAACAATTCAATTCGAAGTTATTATTTTTTTAGAATTATAGAGAGAAGCCGTCTTTGAACAGTCTTCCACGCAGCTGTGCCTACGAACAAATTATTTCCACTTTGGCAGCATCAACAGCAATAACAACTAAGAGCTTGCCTTCACATCACTGGTTCCGTTTGAACACGGAATCCCAGTCGCACCACATCCACCACCTGGTGGTGGTCTGCTCATTTATTTTAGACCAATTCACCTAACCCACCCGAATGAAGTGTGAATTTCCTTGTACACTACATTCAGCCATGCATATCGGTTATAGAGAATAGAACAAAACAAACAAAAAAAAATAGAAAAACCGTTTTTACAGCCAACACCTCCAGTCAGCCAGAAAATCGGTTTCAAGTTGGTGCACACATTTTGGTCGTGTAACTTGCCAAACTTCGTCGAATCGCCAGAAAAGTTAACCAATTGTACCCCACACAGAGGACAGAGGTGGCTTTTGTGAATGCTGCTGGTTGGCGCGGTGGCAAAGGAGGAGCTGAAGCTGTCAAGCGGAAATTGGAGGTGTGCGGCAAAACACGACGTGACGAGCATTTCCTCCCCGAATGTCAAAACATCAAAATGCAAAGTGCATTGCGTGACAATGCATTTGGCATTTGACAACTACCCACACACCCCGCACAGACAGAGCATACCTACTACACCTATGACTGGAACTGGCGAAACGCTGTAGTTGGGCACTTTAAACGCCACATGGTGTGCCACGATTGGCTTTGTGTGCGCGGATCGTGCAACCGAAACACTTAAGGGCGCCTGCCACAATTTAATGGGCGCAAATTGCAAATCCACTGACACCCCGAACGGTATTCCGCTCTGTGCACTCTACGATTGACGGGTCGCCATCAAAGAGTTCACGTTCTTTGCGAGTAGACAGGAGAACGCGAACGCGAATGAGAAAGTGCACACAGTGCTCAAACTGTTGTTGTGTTTAGGGTCCTTCAGTTTTTTTTTCACTTTGATCTTGATGGCATTTTGCAGGCCAATTTAATTGGCAGATGAGTGGGCCTGGGGTGTTTTTTTTGTTTTGCAGCAAACCGAGTTGGCGGTGTGAATGGTGGCGACTGACAGCCGCAGTTATTATGGTTCGGTAGTCAATTAGAGCGAGGGACGACACATATACGTGCCTTGAGAGGAGTGCTGTGGCGGTGATGAGGATCTTTCTGAGACTGAGACTGAGACTGAGACTGAGACTGAGACTGAGACTGAGACTGAGACTGAGACTGAGACTGAGACTGAGACTGAGACTGAGACTGAGACTGAGACTGAGACTGAGACTGAGACTGAGACTGAGACTGAGACTAAGACTGAGACTGAGACTGAGACTGAGACTGAGACTGAGACTGAGACTGAGACTGAGGCTAAGACTAAGACTAAGACTGAGACTGACACTGGCCTGTTTACGTTCGTGATTTGCATTTTGAATTATTGCTGCATAAATATTTCAACTGATAGAACACGCCTTCCCCTAATGGGCAGAACACAATCCTTGCCTTCCCCCGATAAGAACAACTTCTAACCTATAACTTATGCCTGTTCGCATTCAGTACTCACCCTGCCCAACTTTGCCCTCTCACTCACCCAAAGCAGCTTTCAATTCAACAACCTCTGCGACTATTTTGACATTTCGACACGTCCGCGTTCACTCATAAATTCCTCAGCGGTGATATATCATCTCAGAAAAAAAGAACACACAAAGTCCCCGGCACCATAGGTGAATTTCTTAATCCTTCGACTTGATAAGTCACAGCTGCTTAATCACCCGTCTTTCGGCGCGTTTCCCCATTGACACGTCTATTTCGGGAGACTTCATAAATTTCCGAAGAGAAATATGCTCGCGTTTTGCGTTGGAGGAACACAACAAATATATAAATTATTTGTTGTTTCTTATAAACAAATTCTTGTATTTCTTTCATGCGTTGACCACCCAGTAGTGGTTGCTACATGTCAACGTATTTAAGATATTCTTATTTACGATTCTGGTTGAACGCAAAACAGCGTACGAAGCATTGGCAACAAGCATACCCCGCATTCCGCAACTGTGTTCGCTATTAATCAGCGGAATTAAAGAGGAACAATAAAATAAAAAAAAAACAAAAGCCAAGTGGGTGGACAATCGGTGATCCTTTGTCGCACATTCAACCTCCAACCGCAGGCAATATTTTTTGGAGAATTTTCGTATGCCTACCGCGACCTGTCAACGGAAAAGTTGTATCCTTCCCTGGCTCGTGCACAAAAGGACTCTCGACGAACTTTTCAGCTGATAAGTATCGCCCGCTTAAGCGCGGCGAAGAACAAGAACAAGAGGCTCTTTAACATAATTAAGCAATTAACAGCCAAAGCCCTTTAGTGCCGCACAGGGAGTGCGTCGTTCGCGCGAAAGCGAATCTTCACTCGCATCCCTCATTAAGTCAGGAGCTGATGTTCGCGCACTGCTCCTCCTTTGTTTTGTTTTGTTTTAATTAATGCGGCAGCGAAGGGGGCATCCAATGTCCCCGGAGAAGGTTGGAAACTCGTGGAATTGAATTCGTGCCCCAGCCCCTGTCGTTGTTGGGCGATTTAATTTATCACTTTGGCGCGAGAAAAGAATTGCTTACCATCTTTGGGACAGAGGTTTCCATTTGACTGTGTGCGCTCATCATCGGGGGTGATTACTGATTACACTTGTGAAGGGGTTGCGTTTGTTTTGCAGCGGTGGCGGCGGCGGGCCATTTGGTTAAGTGAAAAGTGCCTTTTTAGCGGCATTTGCCCGTATGAACGATGTGGCAATTGGCACTGAGATTTTCCATCCGTTCTCTACCGGTTAAGTGGAAGGACTAAGTACTCGATGGAAAGGGGTTGATGTTCCTATCGAATGGTCGGTTATTCGGCCCCAGGGGAGCTCTTCCTTCGCTTTGATGTCTTTTGTGTGGAACCGAATGAATGGTGCTTCGTCATGTATGACTGTTCGCCCTCCTTAAGGAGCCAAACAAAACAGGTATCTGTGACAGATTGATTTGGCAAAGATTTCCCATGCCTCGACTTTGAGTGCGTGCACCGGCTTTCATCTGCGAAAATTTCTCATATGGCACACACACACACACATTATCGGACTAAGCGGATGAGGTTAATGTGTATAATTTTCCTTCACGTCCTTTCGGGATGACAAACTTACGCAAGGTTAACTCCATTGTTTGAGGGGTTTCTTGTCGCATTCAGACGCAGTCTTGGGAACTTGTAGAAGTTGATCGGATGATGCATTAGTTGTGACGATGAAGTGGAATTGTGTTTTGGGAAGGATCATCCGCATGTGTATAATTCTTCGCGGAGAGGATGCTTTCCTTTTCTTCTGCTGGGATGGGAATAAACATGACATCGGTAATCTACTTAGCAGTGAGGGCCAGCGGCATCTCGGCTTATGAAATCGATGCTGTTTGTTTGAGGACATTATACTTGAAAAGAAGTGAAATTAGATGAGTAAATGTTTTTTTTTGCCATCTGTAATAGAAAGGTTGCTGGGAATATCAGCGGCTGCTAAATGTTCTCAAATTATTGAGCAGTTTAATTTGAGTATCACCTAGACACTTTAAACTGCAGTAGGTATACCTAACCTACACTCATCGGCAAAAGTTGATATTGTGACAAAACTAAAATTTAAATTTTATGTATTTTAGGAAGATTAAGAAAAAAATTAATACCTAGATTGCTTACTTAATTAACAGGTGAACATTTATGCAATTTTTATTTATACCTACATTAATTAAAGTCAATTAAAATGAATAAAAATTACTCTTTGATATAATTATTTAGTCAAATAAGTTTTATACTTAAAAAAACTATAATTTGATATTTAAAAGGGAACAAAATAAAATTATTTAATAAAAAACATATCCGCTTTAGGCTAAGGCCACGCACTGAGCTAGGGTTGCCATAAAAGAAATGTGAAAAGCGTGCTACAATTTTCTCAAAAAGCGTGATATGGCGGAACATTTTAAAAATATTTGTAAATTAAAGACGAAACATCATTTTTATTAATTCTTTGTAAAAACAGTTTATTTGTATGTTATTCAGTGAGCAATTTAACTTTTAAGGTAGATATGTAATATAATAAAACAAAAAAAAAACAAACAATAAAACAAATAAATAATAAACAATTAAATACCTACTGACAATTGACAGTGCATACAAATAAATTTGTATGGTTATGGCCACGCGGTCGCTGAGCGGCAAGCGACATTTCTGAGCGGCAGAGCGGCATCGCTCAGCTTTCATTTCTGTTCTATTATTTCAGTGTAGTAACCAAGAAATCATCATGGCAACAATTAACATTAAAACTTTAATTTCAGAGTTTCAGAAAACGATTTAAAACAAACTAAAAGCAAAGGAGCAATAAATAATCAAAAATAAACGTGTTTTTTTTTTTTTTTAATTTACCTTAATGTTAAAACAAGCCTCTGTTCTGCAGAAATTACCTTCTTTCGTTTTGTAATTTTAGTACGAACTTTTTCTAACAGCAAATTAAATGATTGTATTGGCTTACGTAAATATTGCCTGTATCGGTCTTCATGTTGTCGAAGATTGTTCTACAAATGATCTTTTTCGGGTTATTGGATGAACAATAAATCTTCATTTTTTTAAACTTAAAATAATTCTGTAAATGTTGAAACGACTTTCGTGTAAAAGACTGCCATGAGCAGCGCTCGACAACGACATTTTCACAACTGATCGCTCAAGCATTGCCGCTTAATAAATAGCCACTTACCGCTCAATGAGTGGCCTTAGCCTAAGCCTCAATAACTTTTTGTTATTGTCTTTGAACTGTTTCGATGAGTTTTTTGCAGTATTTCTGCTGGAACGTCATCTCAGAGCTTTCGTACTGCAAAACTGATCACCTCTCCTCCGTGTCAGAGGAACAGTTATTTTACATTTAATGCAACCTCATACATATTCGATAATATCAGAAAAGAACTCAGATAGGGGTTTTGGGTTATGGACTGCTCGTAGCCAACTTCACGTAAGTTTCAAAACTACAGCCGCGGTAGTATGTTGGAGAACAAAGTAAACTCCACACTGTCATTCGGAAAAATATTTATATAAGTATATTTTTATATATAAAAGGCTTCGTTGGATATAAAACCCGACCTGATTTCAATTAAGTTTCTCGATTTCATATCCAGATAAAGACACAGTAAAAATATGCAAGTTCACAGAAAAGACGATTGAAACATGCGAAGTGCAAAATAGATTAAAGTGCAATAATATTTCTAGTTCTGTAAGAAATCTAGATTTAAGCAATTTATATAACTAACTTAACGAACATGTCGCACTTATAATACAATACTGTAGTAACTCAAAATTTGCCAAATTTGAGATAGATCATTAGTCAAACGTAAAACTCAATTCTCTACACGAAAATAAAACTGTCGTTAGCATAGTGCCAGAAAGAAAAAAGATAGAGTCATTACACAATAAAAAATAATTCATCTCTCTGAAAACTTTGTTCTGGCAATACAATCCTAAATCAAAAATTGGAAACATATTTATTACCAGCAATATTTAAAGTAATAGGTAAATAGACTATTTCTCTATTTTTATTAAGTGTATGAATACTTTATAATTTCTTTATAATCTATGACAGAGAGTAAGCTATCACTTTTTCGCCGATTCTGAAAAACCTCACATTTTGAGTTACAACAGTATTGTATTATTAGTGCGATGTAGTCACTTGAATGTGATATTCTAGAAAACCGCATACAGTTATTTATTAAACTTATTCTTCAAATTTATTTAAAAGTTTTGCTTAGACCTTGGTAAGAAATATGTATATAAGACTTGTGGGTCAATAAGTTAAGATATCTATTACTTTCGTTTTCTATGTCTGAGTTCGCCAGTGGATTTTATTAAATCTGCGCTTCGGGGTGGCCAGTTGTGTGTTTCCTGTTTATTATTCGGCTTTTGTAACAACAAGGAGCGCTATCCCGTTGGAGAATAAATGCCTGATTAATGTACTATCGCCAAATGGGAATGCGTAATTGTTAAAAATTTTTGCTGGATAATCGGTCCATCACAAATTGTAGTGTATTCATGTAAGCTGGCATCACATAAGCAGTTGTGCAAAACGTAGATATACCACACAACTGTTGGACGGTATACAACCCTACAACATTACAAACCCCAGACCATGCTAGCTGATCTGAACGACTGGTGTATATTTTTAACGATATCATTTAAATCTTGCTTACGGCTATCCATGAGGCTCAAATGAACTTTTTTCAGTCCATAAAAGCCAGTTCCACACATTATGGGTTTATTTCTTTAACTCTTGGACGAATTGTAGCCTCTTTATTTTGCTTTCGTAGTTATTTACGGTATTTTTTTTTACAGAATATGTATCCAAATCGAGTTCAGCAAGGCGCCTCTGAATTATCCTTTAGATAACAGGCTTTTCATCATATTTTTTTAATTTAAAGCTTGAGCATTTTAAGAGTTATCCAATTTTCAGGAGAGACGTTTAAAGTTCTGCGGCACACTAAAAAATTGTTTTCTTGTTAATTAAAAACTAAAAAATAGTTCTTTTACATACAAATGAAGTATTTTTCGCCCTCTTTCAGATAGTGTATACCTTTTTATGAAAAAAGGTAATATTTAAAAAAAATTCTCGGACTTACAATGTTTTGCGAAAAAATCTGAGATTTTCTTATTTTGTTTCAAAAGAGTCGTTTTGACCTGAAAATATATTATAATGCAAATAAAAAATGTCGCAATGGCTCAAGAAACTTACCTATTTGTTTTTGTGTAAGAAGAGAAGTTGAACGGAACTTCTACACTTAAGGATTTATATTTAACTGGTAAGGCCATTGGTCAAGTTATATTGTCCCAGCTAAAAAAGTGGCAGAAACTTCCACTTGAATGGTGTTCGGCAACAGGAACAGACGGATGTACCGTTATGCACTCCGAAGTTCGAGGTGCTATCCCAGAGATTCAGAAGGAATCCAAAAACGCTGAAAGGTCAAACCGTGCTACAGCTATAAACTGAATAACACCATTTAGCGAAGTTCCAAAGAACCTGCTATCCGAGACACTGTGGCAGTTATGAAGGAGACAATAATAATTGATTTTTTTCAAATGTCAGCCAAAACGAAAAGCTGTCCTCCGTATTAACACATCGCTTTGTGAGACCAGCTGGGTAGAGCGACATGAAGGTGTGCTCAAATTTAGACCTTATTATAGATTGTCGAAACTCTAGAGACGGTTTCCCAGTGGCATGACCTGAACACAGCTGGCAAAGCTTCTTCACTTGTTACAACTTAATGTGAAACAGAGTGACACATCAGTTCATTGTGTCAGTATTGTCTTTAAGTGATGTATTATCTTTGACCCATACTGTGAGCAAATTGATACAAATGACAGCGGTCGATCTAAATGGCAGCGCGTTGCAGGTAAAGTACACCATTTCGTTTTTTGCAAGTCGACGGTGATGAGTACGAATCAATTGTGTAGTTACTTTCTTGACCGCCTTGGTCTTAAAAATAAATAAAGCACCCGCTTTTTTCTGCTAAAAGGTGAATTGGTTTCGAGAATTGCTGTGTCGAGAAAATTGAAACAAAAGGAGCAGCAAAACGAGCTTCCCATAACTGCTCTGGATGTGTTAGATTTTAGATACCTAAATGCAAAAGGGATGCACAGCGTGTTATACTCGTCCTTGCAATGCTTCCTGGGACAAATTCTCTCTCTTCGTTGCGTATTTAAAATCAGCAATGACAAAAACCTCAGATGGACATCCACAGATATATGATTATTGATGTTGAAAAAGTAAACAAGAATTTCAAAAAAACTGGCCGCAAGAAAAGATTGGAATACACTTTTTCAGAACCATACCAAGTAGGTACTTACTTTCCTTACTTACTTTAAATTCAATTATTTGCTATTTCCTTATATGTACTTTAATATTATTTACACTTTTTAAGGCATACATCAGACAGAAATAGTCTTAACTATATAATGGACATGGCCATGGAGCAAACACTTAAATATTATCGATTTTTTAAAGGGTAGGTGAAATGACAACAAATTATTATGCTGCGCTTGTTCATCAAAAAAATATTTTTTCTTAAGAAAATTGTTGCCAAACTGAACCCCGAAGGCAGTGTTTTCATTTTGAACACAGCTTTCTAAATAATTAAGGCTTCGTCGTATTCAATAAGAATGTTAATAGCAAATAATATCCACAACGTGTCCATTGCCCTTGATTTGCAACCGTCAACTTTATTTTTTTTTTACATAATAGTTTGCATGATTTATATAGATAAGTATAATGTGGGATAATATCATATTAAAACTTTAAACAAAAACAAAAGGAATTAGAAAAAGTGAAAAACAGAATAAAAAATAAAATTTAAATATAAAATTAAAATGAAATGAACATTGGTGAGGCTTTTACACTACATTAACAAATAAATTTTTGACTGTTGAAATGTCCAATGAAAATGGCCATTCTTTTACCTTGGCCAAAAACATATGTGGTACTTTCAAAACTCGTATAAATAAAGGCAATTGGTTGAAGAGCTTTGGTTTCTGTCACAGTATAAGATTTTGAAAAGTTGGTTCTGTTCGAGGCGGGAATGTTTACCAGTAGTAATGAATTAACTCTCAATTCATATAATTCTGTACCCCTAAGTGTCGAACATAATCCACTTCTAAAAAAAACCCTTTAAGACCTTGTATACATAAAGATGTTTAGGCCGCAAAACTCGGAGATTTTTGAACAAAGGCCAGCTAGGAGTAAATTCAATTTTTTTAACAAACAACATAAGACATAACTACAGTCTCAAGGGCATTTTCGTACGCCCCTTCCCAGCTGACTAAACCGTACTGCAGTTTCGATTGAACTAGTCTATAGTTTATAAAACATATTTCGTGTAACCGCCATCATATTCTCAGTTCGCTTGTATGAGCCGTCCAGTTCAACCTATTGTCAATCATTACTCCCAAATATTTAACAGATTCTACAAATTCTATAATTAAACATCCAGCACTGCAATTTGCGTTCTCAACATAGTAACTTCTGCCACAAGAGTGAGTTAAAAACCAGAGTTTTGAGCACCCGCTGAAAGACAATATTGCTGTTAATACAGGGTGGCGCACGAATCGTGCGGTAATCCCCCGAGTAGATGGACCATTATGAGGTTTGTAAACATGTTTGCGAATCTGGAAGCATCGCACGAAGGCCGTACCATCGAGATGCCAATGTTCGGGTTCAGGATACAATCGCAGCAGTAGCATCTGCAATACAGGCCAATCCGAGCGTTTCGACCCGAAACTTATCGGGGCAAATTAGAGTTAGTAGACGGTCATTACAACGGATACTTCATGACGATTTAAACTTGTTTCCGTACAAAGTCCAAATTACTAGCAAGTTAAACCCTCAGGATTTGCCTGTTCGCCTGGAATTTGGCCAAAAAATGATATCAATGGCCGAAGAAGACAACACATTGATCAATTGTTTCTTCATGTCTGATGAGGCCCATTTTGATCTTAACGGCAATGTAAACAAGCAAAATTGCCGTATATGGAAAGAGTCTAATCCAGAAATGCTCCATGAGACGGAACTGCACCCAGAACGAGTCACTGTGTGGTGCGCAGTTTCATCAAGGTGTATTGTCGGGCCGTACTTCTTTGAAGAAAACGGTGTAACCGTTACTGTCAATGGGGACCGTTATTTAAAGATGTTGAAGGAGTTTTTTTACCCAGAACTGCGCCGAAGACGTATACCATTCAACAGCGTTTGGTTTCAGCAAGATGGAGCAACTGCACATATAGCCAGACCAGTTATGGCGGAGCTAAACAAAAAATTCGCAAACAAATTAATTTCTAGGAACTACTCTTCGCTGGCCCCCAAGGTCACCTGACCTGACTGCACCAGACTTCTTTTTATGGGGTTATGTCAAGCAAGAGGTGTATAAAACGAAGCCCAGGAATTTAACTGAATTAAAGCAGTCCAACGGACCTGTTGCGCCAATTATTTTTTTTTAAAGCAGTCCATAACGACAATAATTGAGGCGATCCCAACTTCAACTCTTCAGGCCGCAATGAATAGTTTTTTGATCAGGTGCCGCATATGCGTGGGAGAGCGTGGAGGTCATTTGCGATCTATAATCTTTAAAAACAACTAACTATTTAAAATTAAAATTAATTTTCTAACCAATAAAAAAAAAATAAATGAAATACATCGATTAAAAAAAAAGTTATTTGAATTTCTTATTGTAGCACAATTGGTGCGCCACCCTGTAGTTTCTGATAAGTTACAATACATGACCTTTGTTTTTTCGCTAATAAGTAGTTTAGGCTTTGAAAACCATTTGCAAGTCCTGTTGGAGACTAATAACTGCATCGAAAACAGTATTGGTGACATAAGTCATATATGCTATGTCATCTGCAAAAGCTGTTAGTTTGTAATTAAAATTCTGTTTGAATGGAGAGTTAATGTAGATCAAAAACAAGGTTGGTCCTAATACCGAACCTTGAGGTACTTTTGTTAAAAAACAATGTAATACATTTTTACCCGACTGCACACAGAGAGGGTTATGTGATTCGCGCGTATCCTATGTACGTTCCATCGGGACACCCTGTGGCCTAAACGACTTGACCGGTTTTGAAGAGTGAGGTGTCATAAGATTCGTATTCTTCCCCAGAGTGTCATAGGCTAAACAAAAAAGATATAAATCTAAATTTAAAGAAAAAAAAAAAAAAACCCAATTGTCACACAAATGTCAGTGAGAAATGTCAAGATATGGAATACACTGACCTGCGAAATAAATTACGTTCCGATCTATTCTCAATAGCATCGCAACTCATACCCAGCCAAGTTTCGCACCTAGCGGCATCTACATTTCGACTCAACATTGCAACTGACAGCCAAAAATCAAATCATTTATTTTTAGTGGATAGTGTTACCATCAAACGAACGCAATCGATATAAATCGACACAAAGTTTACACACGTACTCATCACAAATGACAGAAAAAGAAAAAAATTAGCAAAATAACGAGTAACGAGTGGCTCCTCTCTTGACTCGAAACAGCTCAGAGAATTTCAACCGGCAAGTACTAATAAATATGTCAAATGCACAAAGTTGTCAAGAAACAAATTCAAAATCCGGCTTAAAAATGAATTTCACAGAACAATAAAATCTGTAAAAATAAAGAAAATTCGGTGGTGGTCGAATATTGTCCTAGAACGTTTGAATGTTGCAAAAAGGTAAGTTATATATTTATTTGTGATATGGATTAGATGTCAAAGATGAAAGTTGCTCAAATTAGCTCGAAGTCTATCCACGTACTTTGGCGTATATTTTCAGCTCTCTGAGAGAGTTTTGGTAAATTTTTTGAGTTTGACGGATTTGTAGTGTTTTATCATTACCCGACTGGACACAGGGAGGGTTATGTGTTTCGCGCGTATCCGATGCACGTTCCTACTTGACGCCGTGTAGCCTAAACGGCTTGACCGATTTTGAATAGTGAGGTGTCATTAGATTCGGAGTGTCATAGGCTAAAAAGATAAAAATAAAAAAAAGTTAGTTTAAAAATCTAAAAAACCCGACTAACTGTAAAAAAAAGAATTAAAAAGATATGAACAAGACACATTCAAGTACCTATACCTTACTATTTGACAGTCGGAGGGTACTCAATACTCATATATCTGTTAGACAGTGTAGGTATATAGTCTCCGATTGTCAATTAGTAAGGTATATTTTTTATCGAGTACCGCTCCTTTTTAGCAAAGCGCTTTCTTCCGAGTTCCAAAAAATGAACTTTAAACTTTTCCTCTTACAGCTTATGGTATAAGTTTAGCAATCAAAACCCCAATCTGTAGCCGTTTTGTATTATGTATATGACACCAATCCATTGGTAAATTTTCCCAGCGCTCCCTCGAAGCCATGTTAATCACTTCATCTTGGCCACCACTCCACGCATTTGTTCCAAGTCATCTACAACCATCACGTACCGCAGCTCGTGGCAAAGGTGCACGCCATACGACCAGAGAGGGTCCTCTAGCCTCCATATCAACATGTCAAACAAGCGCTCATGTTACCCCATGCTCCGCATCTGGTTAAACACCGTACAGCCTCATCTGCCAACCAAAATGTTAGCCCTCTCCATATACATATACACCTCGTGCATTTAAGGAGCGTTTACGTTTAAATTATTGCGGCACGCCTGACATTCTTGGTACATCACGCTTTCGCTATACAGATGCCTGGTGGTGCTTTGTGTGTAATGTCTGGTCCATCGAACAGAGTCACAGCTCCACAAGAACAAAAATCGAACAAAAGTCACGTTTCGACTCGATCACAAATCATCAAAGGAATATCTGAAATTTTTCAGTGACATCATCTTTACGAGTGTTTAATACCCCCGCGCGTCGATGTAAAAGACTGTTTCACTACACAACTGGGCTGTGTTGTATTTTTGTATAAAAACATTTGTATCCGTGAAATACCTACTCGTTCGATTTATTTCTGGCTGGAGTTTATTTTTGGGAAAATTACAAATTGATTCGGGTGTTCACAGTTGGTCCAGCACTAAACAAAGGACGCGCTCTTTGTCTGGTAAGAGGTGTGATTCCTCGAAAAATGTCACCAAAAGGATGTTTACCAAACATTGTGCAACAGTCAAAAGTCAGTCTGGAAATTTTTCTTGCCCATTTTTCGCCGCTTCAAAGGAAACAACTCTATTAAGGTGTAAATGGATAAATCACTGGGTATACTGGGAGAAGAAGAATAGAAACAGTTTTCTGTGCGAAACCATCAGTGGACTTGGACACAGCTTCATTTCACACCCAAATGAATGAATGGAATTAGTACATCAAATTCACTCGATGGACGTTATTTTTGTTTACACACCTTTGCGGCGAAAACAAGCAACACAGAGACGTGGATATATTTTTTGTTCGCCTGTATGGAAGGACATTGCATAAAGAACTGCTATCCAATTCAGTGAACTCTGCACGTGCATTGATTACGATTTCTCTGCGAGCTCAGCCTCTTTGGATGTTTAATTTATTATCCCTGTTCGATTATTTCTTGTACATTAGACACAACTCGGATTTTGATAGCGTGGGCCAATTCAAAAATCTAACCCCCGGAGGGTTTGTGCAAAGGGCGCGAGTCCTATCCTCTCTGACATATAGATTTAGAGGAAAACATTGTTGATGCTCAGTCAAGCGTATGTGTATATGTGCGAGGACATGTTTATTCGTTGTATTGATCCGAGTAGACACATTGGTGCCTTTTTTTGTGAAGGGGATGATAGATGATGGTGAGAGTGGTGCAATGGTGGAAGGGCAGCCTCAATATAGTGGTATATCAATTCGTAGCGGTGCGGTGATGGGAATGCATCTCTTTGCATCATCGTCCTTATAGAACCCTCGATTTGGTTTATGCTTCTCCTTTTTTTCATTCAGTTGTGCAATTTGTTTTGGTCGGGGGATATTTTTTTTCCGTAATGTCATCGGAATGGCATAGCGAGAGCGAGTTTCCTTAGAAATGCTTTTTTTATGTGAAGCCGAAACTATTACCGCTGCCGGTTAAGGGGCCTTGTTTTGTAGTTTATCCTTTGTAATTGGGTGACATCGAGTGATTCAATGGAACAACAAGGACTCGCTGAAAAGGCATATGCGTTGATGTCTTTATTTCGGTTGGTAGTTTGGATTTTTTCGTTTTTATTGATTTCGTCACATGGAGGGGTGTTGCTGGGAAGCTCGGCCAGGTGGCCTGTGGCCATTATGCAAACAGAAAGGTTATCTGTGAGTACGAAACAGAAATACTTCAAAAGTTTATTTATTTTTTTGTTTGTTTATTAAGTCGTTACGACTGAAAGAATGTAAATGTTTGGGGTTTGTACCTACACATAAAAGCTGAACAAGCATTGGAAACAAATTGGAAATCGGATCATGACTTTGCTTAGACCCATATTGCGATTGATCGAGTATATGTAACCAGTGGCAACTGAACAAATAAATTGGTGGAGATGCTCAATAACAACAGCTTGATCTTTTGATAACTACGCATGAAATAAGAACAAACATTTTTTGGGACTGCTTCGCAGTTACTGCTGGGTTTCCATCATTCAAAAAGTTGTTGACCAAGTCTTCGTCTGATTCAGTATTGCTTCGATGGAATCAGAAACTTTTGACTTAACCTGACAATATACGGATACAAATCTGGGATAAAAAACGGGTCCCCTTTCTAACTTTAGAAATCGGAAAAGGTTTCAATTTCAGACTTCCACATCTTGTTTTCAATATAGAAGTTCTCGTAATTGGCCTTGCTTAGGTCTGTATGAATGCGTGCTGCGATTCGCTAGAAAGATGCTAGAAATTTCCAATATATCGCCATGAATGAGAATTGGTGCCTACCGCGTAACTGAAATTTTGCAAATTTTTCAGGTTGGGAACACAAACAACTGCTTTGCGAAGGTCCGTTAAATTGTTGTTGTTTTAACAAAAACGTTTCCAACAAAGACATCAAAAAACTCAAAAGACTTGAAAAACTCCTCAGAAATGCGCTTAAAAACGCTTTAAACCACGCGTACAAAGCGTGCTCGAAAATTCGTCATGCCCAACAAATTATTGAAATGTCAAAAAACACTTTCAAAAACTCCTTAAAAATGCACTTAAAAACGCTTTAAAACCACGCGTCCAGAGCGTCCTCGAAAACTCGTCAAAAAACATGCCCATCAAATTATTGTAATGTTCAAAAAAATATCAAAACGATTCAAAACTGCGCTCAAAAATTGTACGAAAAACGCATCTCACAAATCTATTTAAAACGCTTGCAGAAGGGCATCAAAAACCACACCCTAAAATGAGTTGAAAATCGAGTCCAAAATAAGTTCAGACATTCGTCGAAACACGCGCTAAAGCCATCTAAAACGCGACAAAAACGATTCAAAATTCCGGTAATTATGTATACAAAATGAAAACAATAATTCTTCCAAAAGCGATCCCAAAACTAATCAAAACCGCATCAATTACCGACAAATCACTCTGAAAAAGGAGTAAAAAAATACTTACTACTACTTGTCTTAAAGGCGCTCAAAAATTCTCCCAAGCAAGCGTTAATACAAAAGATAGACACGCTACGCCAGAAGGTGTCCAAAACGACCTCAAATATTCGTCTAATAACTCGTTCAAATGCACTTAGAAACTTGTCGAAAAACACGTGTAAAAGACGATTCAAACCGCATAAAAAAAAACTCGCTCAAAAACGCGTTAAAACTCGCGCCCAAAACGAGCTCAAATATTCGACCAAAAATAAGTTTAAAAAACCCGTTCAAATACGCTCAATCGTTGTAAACGCGTCCAAAAATATATAGAAAACGCATTAAAAAAACATGCTCAAAAATGTGTTCAAACTTGCATTCAATCTCGCGTCCAAAACGAGCTGAAATATTCGTCCAAACACAAGTTCAAACAACGTGTCCAAATGCGATCAAAAATTCTTCGAAAAATGCCCAAAAATCCATCTAAAATGCGCCAATGAAGTGGAAAAATTACTGCTAAAAACATGTTCAAAACGCGATCAAAAATTCTTCAGAAAAAGTGCCCAAAAATTCTTGAAAATGACGTCAATTAACTGACAAAAAACTTCGCAAAAAGGCGTCTTAAACATGCTCAAAAGTAATCCAAAAGTATTTGCCGTAAAAAAAGTTCAAACAAAGCGTCCAAATATGCACTCAGAAATTTGTCGTTAAATTACTCCGAAAACCCATAAACGGCGCAATGGGTAAAATCCGTTCAAAATGAGTCGAAGTATTCGTCCAAAATGCGATCAAATATTTGTCATAACAGCGCTTAAAAAGTCGGTGCTTTATTACCAACTTTATCCTAAAAACTGACCCAAAACGCGTTCAGAGAGTACTTAAAAATTCACGAAAAACTCGTGGCAAAATATGCCAAAAACTCTTAAAACCAACATGGCGGACTATATAGAAGCACCACCACAAACCAAACTATGAATACTCGCGGAGTTGACTTTGATCATATAAAACAGCATCTAACTGGAAGTTTTAAGCGTTTATCAGCAGAACTTTCGTAAACTATAAAAAGCTAAAGCATACATTAAAATTGTACAACAGAAATTTTAAGCAAATAAGAGCGATATGGGCTTCCCACTTAAAAAATCGGTCGACACAATTCGACTTTAAATTTGCACTCACACGAGATAGCAAAAACCTTGTACACACGCCCATCTTCAATCAAGTTAAGGTCATGTTAAAGCTTTATCGAATGGCAGATCTGACTGCACTTTGCTGATTTGTAACGCTGTTTACTCGGCAGACAGCGCCAGTGACCAAACTGTTGCCATTCGATAAGATTACCAAATTAAATACCTGCTTCACTGCGGCGGCACTAAACTCCAAAGAAAACCATACTCGACCTAAATTCCCCACCCAGAATATCGTCTAGAGGCCAATTAGTATTCCCACTGAAAATTATACAACTTGTCACGCACGATCACCATCATCAGCGATCTCAAAGCGCCAATGCACTGTTGCCCTCCATACAGCGCAGCACCACTCACAGCAGGACTCAACATTACCATATCACTTTCTGAATTTGGTGAGAACACCATCCAACAGCCTGCTGTCCCCTGTCCATCTCACCGACACGATACAAAAGGAACAGGCCCACCACGAATTTAATTAGTCCGCAACAATCGACTGAACAGCAATTTCAATAAATTTGTGTTTTGTACTTCACCAAAATTTCCACCGCACCGCACAAAGGGCCAGCTAGGAATACGCGTACAACGCACAAACCTCCATAAATTTGTTGATTGATTCGATTCGTTCCGGTGGAACCAATCAATGAGACAAATCCAACAGTTGGCCGACGCTGATGCTGATCTTGTCGAAGAGGTCGCTGTGGTGAGGCTTGATGTTGATCGCGATCCGATCGGCTGACATGACACAGAACATTGTAGAGAAACGCCGACAGGTTGGCCTTTTGTTATTGTTACGATTATGGTTATAGTTATGATTATGATTATGGATATGATTGCGAGCGCGTTAGAAGGACCGCGCGGCATAGGACAAAGGGTTAACACAGACTCACCGCGAGCAATAACCGATTTCTGTTCGGGTTACCAACAAATGTTAATGGAAACATCTTTTTTTTTTTTAACCGAATAAAGTAGCCCGAATATACAGAGTGAAAGATACATGCGCTCTGGTTGGATTAGGCACAGCCGTGCCATAAATTTGGAAATTGTCTTTCCGCATTCAAGGACTCCTTTATGGCGTCGCTTTTTTAACTCTTTTTTAACCCATCGAAGGATTCCCGAGGATAAATCACGCGACAGTCGAAGACCATTCATCTCGGTTTCGCTGCGTAACCCTTCTAACCCCTTGGCTATACCATTGGACCGTTCGTTCTTAAAAAGACACTTCAATTGCCCTGCTTTTTTACATTGTTATCCTGCGGAATCAGGTCACAGTGACCTTGTTCCATATTCCTTGGAAACAACCGAGAACTGAAGCCTTTGGCGTCCCTTTTTTTACGACATGGTTTTGGCGAACGGGTTAAGCAGACAGATGCATTCGCCGTAAAAAATGGACCTTTTTTTATTATGGCCTCCTTGGAATTCCTTTTTGCGGGCATAAATCGCGCGACAATTATTTTACGACGGCCTATTGAGCGGAAAAGGATTAGCCAAGCGAATGGGTTAAGACAATTGCGACTTTCGTCGAGGGTCCTGTCTCCTGTGTGTTTAGTGCCTTTCAGAGAAATTAGCGAGTTTGTTTTTTTACACAGAGCACATCCGCTCTCGGAGGAATTTTTATTTACCATGCCTCCTGGTTTGTGTTAAAGTCGCTCAGAGTCGATTAGTTTGCATATACCTAGGGGTATTCCTGTGCAAAGGATCACTTACTTACTTCGCGTGTATATAAACATAAACAGTGAATCCTTTTCTTTTTGTTTTGTTTTGTCTTCTGTGTTGTCCGTTGATAGTGGCACTGGCAGTGGCATGCAATCGATTCCGGGAAGCTAAGTGAGTTTGCCGGTGGGATCACAGAGAGAGTTAGTGGAAGGGGTTTCGTATATTCAAATTGTTAAGCCGCGAACAAGAATGAATTTATTGGAAGATGAACCCTTTTTTTTTTGGTTTGGATTTGAATCCTTTTTTTTGCCGCATTTTGTTGTTGATAGTTCGCGTTGCAATAAACAAGAAAGGGGCATAATGGGCATTCGGTTCTTTTTAAAGGATGTTCGCCGATCGGATACTGGATAGTGGAGACATTTCCACGAAGCGAACGCGGAAAATGTTTGTGCATACGGGTAACAGGTAAACCGAACAATAATTGGTTTTAGGAGTAATTTACGCTGGTGGTCCCGCACTCCTGACCGATGGGCTATTGTGTTCTTTGGAAGCCATTGTTGTGTCGAAGTTGTGATAGGTGCCGGTCGGTTTGGTTGTAATCGGAATCTATGCCTTCAGAGTTCAGACTTTAGACCGCAAGAATGCTAATGGTGTGGAGGATACTAAATTTTATTGTTCTGTAGCATGTGGTGAGCAAGAAGACAGAAGGCAATCAGAACCCTACTCGCATTTTCAGAAGATATGCGACAAGAGCTGAAAATTCTGAAATTGTGTCAGTGGCGCGCAGTCTGAATAAGAATTTGATTTGTTAAACTCGGACTCCGGTCTCATTGTTGAAAGGCTAAATTCTTATAATGAAGCAAGTTTGAGGTAACAGAGAGTAAAACACATCTGTACTACTCGGTACAGTGCTTAATTATTTATTTTAAAACTCAAAGTTTGCCTTTACTCAGATGTTGCTAGATTCTACAGTATGTACCAGAGCTTGACGCAACTCCTGCCATATAAGTATTCAAACAGCTCTATAATGACATTGGCGGAGCTTCGTAACTAGAAAAAGGACTTTTTTGATTAGTTGAAAAAAGAAACGAGTTTCAATTCAAGCTAAATTCAATTCACTAAAGAAATTAAGTCTCAGAGAGTGCGACGGCTTCTGCTCGATCCCTACACGACTTGATACCGAGCAAGAATTTCCTGGAACGATCTTCTGAATTAACGTCGCCTGATGCATACAAATTGGTATCAACTAAGTTCTAAACGGTGACCCGTTGCCGCGTTTGCTATCTCTGTTTGGGGTACTCACTCGAATGTCGAATATAAACACGTCGCATGGTGATACCACCACCTCCTGAGCTGATCCTTACCCGAAGCAAGCAGAGAACCGATGTCATTTTCAGAGTTAATGGCGAAAGCGCGGTAGACAAAGTCTCGCACTACCTCAGAACTGTCTATCGTGACATTCAGTCTGATTCGTCGATGTTGTGTCGTATGTGTCCCTTCTTGTTGACAGCATATATTTTGTTTCGCCCTCGTTAACCTCTAAACCCATTTGTGCCGCTGGTGTTCTGCCAATGATGTCGATCTTGTCAGCGTATGTGAGCTATTCGCCCAATTTTGGAAAATTGTGCCTCTGGTGATGGCTGGTGAGTTTCGCACAATTTTCTTAAGAATGATGTTGAAACAGTCACATCACAAGAAAACAGATTGATCTAGATTTATTCGACCTAACTAATCCTAAGAAATTACAGAGCATTGACGAGACTTGTGCGTTAAAATTTTCAACAATGTACTTTCAGAAAAATCGTAAGTTAGGTTAAGTTTACGTGACTGTCAGCTGTCATGTCAGTAAAGACGACTTATTTAAACCACTATTAGGTTCCTTGCAATCGAAACTGATTAAAGGTTCCTCCTAATTGTGAAACCAGCCTTTCGGCATTGGGCATTTTTAGGCATCTAATCATGCATTTTTTGAGTCGGTATCATAGCTTGAGCTAGTGTGAAAGATGAAAATCTACTTAAATTCGATCAAACTTGTGAAATAGTTTGTCTATACATACAATTTCAATTTAATTGAACGTCAGCTTAAGCTGGATTACGCCCATGCAAGTTCGCCCTTAAGGCGCTCTTGAAGCGATCCTACATTCCATCAGATATATCTCATCTTCCACGCACAGTTGCACTATTGTCAAAAACTTGGAATAAATAGACAAACCCTTGCAGCTCCCTGAAAGGAATCGCTAAAGTGCCACAAAAATAGACAGCCGTCCTAGGTATAGCCGTGCAGTGCTCGTAAAACGTGTTTCGGGTTTCCATCTGTTTTCGGTTTCCATATTTTGGTGCATTCAAAGCGAAGACTGGGACTATGTCGTCGCCTCCAACCGATGCGATCGTGATCTCACGTTTAATGTCTTTCCAAACACTTCAGATTTGGGGTGTATACTGTGTGCGCGCTCCCGATTAGATTACCCCAGCGGCCGGCGCCGCTTTCACTCTATGAAAATAATCACAAAACGCCAGACGGTATATCTGCGCCAATGATCTGACCAAAGACTCCGTATATCGGTTGGGGCTGGATCATCATAAAAGTGTGCACACATTCAACAAAGTAAACTTCGCTTCCCCCCAACCCCATTACGCGCGACCCGTGTTTCGGATACGGGTTGGTGTTAGGCCGCTTGCGTGTTTTTTTTTTTTTTTTCAAATTTCTCTTTGGCTGTAGTGCGCGGAAAGGGTAGTAGCACTCTTTTAGCCTCAATTTCATGGCCAGCATCAGCGCAGAGCGTAATGTCGAATCGGAGTATGGTATGTGCTTTTGGGAAGGGGCGTGGGGGTGTATGGGGGAGGTAATCATTAATGGCAAAGCATTTAAAAATATATGATAATGTGGGGATTATGTGTTTCCATTGACGCCAGTCTGTGAAAGAATTCAAACTCGTTAATACGGAACATTGGGTCGTAAATGCAGTTTTATTGATTTTTGAACAGCGAACGATGAATATTGATTAGTCCTATACGTCTGTACGGAATTTATTTTGCTTTGGGAATGCTGTTCGAGTATTAGAAAATAAACACAATTCACCTCAAGGATGATTTTATTTTTATTTAAAATACATAAACCTACTGTCTGTTTGCGTTCTGCGTTCTTTTGCATTCGATTTTGTTTGTTAAAAGATATTCAAAAGGAATTCTTCTTGTGACCAGAAAGCGCTATAGGTATATCTGTGGCATAAATCAACAAAAATTTGTTTGCACAATGTACGCTATTTGCATTTAGTTGGTTTGGGTGATGTGATGAGTTGGTCACTTGTTTGAGATGCAAAGCTGCGGAAGTAGTTTATACGACGCAATCAGATCGACTTTAGAGGTAAATACTGTTTTGGGTTGGTACTCAACCCACTTAGAGTACAGCGAGGAACGCTCCCAGGCAATCCCTTTCGCTGTACAATTCACTGGTTAGGTGAGAGTTGAAGGAGAAGCGATCAGTTGTCTGACATCAAGAGGCCCTGTAAAGTCGGCTCGCCAATGCACGACGGTCGGTAGTCGGACTGAGACTGACCTCGTTCTTGATCGTTCATGCACACGAGATAACCAAATAGATAATAGGGTGATGGGTGCTTAGTCTCTTTGCTCTCACCCACACTCTACTTCTGTTGTATACTTACAGTCAGCATAATTATCATTTTTAGCAAGATGCTACATCTCTTCCTTGTTTTATAATCTTGTTTTATTTCACTTTCTTCTTATACAATTTTAACAAAGTGAGTTCATTAGGGGTTAGGTTTGTCTTATAATGTTTGAACATATAACTTTTCCTTTAACCAATAATTTTATATACAATTTCAAATTTTATATATTTATAACATATATATCCATAGATTTGTTTTTTACTTTATTTACAAAATTTTGAACTTATATTTCAGATAACCATAGGTATATATACCTACATATATTTTTTTTATTTGTTCATGTTTTTCCATTCTCCTTCTACTTTTTTTAAATGAACAATATTTCTCCTAAAAGTCTTCCCTGTTAGGTCGTTCCTTACCTCAATATCTCCTCCACGAGAGCTTTCTACGGTATGTGTGGTTTCGCTAAAATTCGGACTGAGTTTATTTTGCCTATCCATGTTTTTTATATATACTTTGTCCCCTACACTAATGTCAGAACTATTGGCTCTTCGTTTCCTGTCAGCGTATTCTTTCCCTTTTTCTTTCATTTGCTTGTCCCTATCACGTACCTCCGAATCATTTATCTTTTTTTCTATTGATTCGATTGCTGGAATGCTGTCTCTGCTAAGCCTATTGAAAAATAATTCGGAAGGTGTTTTTCCAGTCACTGAATGAGGAGTACTATTGTACATCATTAAATACTCAAATAAACTGTCTTTTAATCCCTTGCGTTCGATTTGCCCTATTTTCAAACGCTTCAAAATATCACGATTTTGCCTTTCCACTTCCCCATTTTGTTGAGGCCAATATGGAATGCTATTGAAAAGTATGATATTACACCGTTCACAAAACTGCTTAAATTCTTCACTTACAAATTGTTTCCCGTTATCGGCTGTAATTGACACAGGGAAACCAAGCCAGCTAAAAATTTCTCGTAACATATTTATAATGTTAGAACTAGTAGTGCTTGAACAAACTTTTATTTCCTTATAACGACTGTAGTAGTCTACTACAACGAAAAGGAATTCGCTATTAGAAAGTGGTCCCATTAAGTCAATAGCGATATCAATCCATGCTGCGACCGGAAGCTCACGTCTTTTCAATGGAACTGGAAGATGGGGCATGGCGACCATTGTACACCCTTTGCATGTTTTAATTAGATTTTCTACATCTTTGTCTATTTCCGGCCACCATACCTTCGTTCTAAGCCGACCTTTCATAGAAACAATCCCTGGGTGACCTTCATGTGCTGCATCTAGGACATTTTTTCTCATTTTCTCGGGTATGACTATTTTATTTCCCCTCAAAAGTATACTTTCGTAAAAACATAGCTCGTTTTGAAAAATTTTGTACCTTTTCACCGAATCATCCCAATCATTATTAAAAATACCTTTCTTTACCTTAGTAATTTCAGGGTCAGATTCTGAATATTTACAAATGTCTTTTATGGATGTAGAAACAGGCCTTGATTGCTCTACCACTTCACGTACATATATATCATCACCTACGGGGAGTATGTTGGAATATTCGCACAATCTTGATAAAGGATCAGCTATATTTTGTTTGCCTGGCTTATACATAATCTGGTATTTGTAAGACTGTAGCCTTAAAACCCATCTTTCGATTCGGGCACATGGTTTTGATTTCGGGCCAAAAATTATTTCTAAAGGCTTGTGATCAGTAACCAAGTCAAATTTTTTCCCAAAAAGATATATATTGAAGTGTTCTACTGCCCAAACCAACGCCAGGGCTTCCTTTTCCGTTTGGCTGTATCTACGTTCGCAGTTGGTTAACGTTCTATTTCCAAAGGCAATTATTCTCGGGCCCTTTGCGTTGATTTGTATCAATACTGCCCCGAGCCCCACTGGACTTGCATCCGCAATAACTTGCGTCTTATCATTCACATCATAATATCCCAATGATATCGTTTTCGTTAGAGATATTTTAAGATCTTCAAACGCTAAGCTTTGTTCTTTCAACCAGATCTCTTTCAGTTTTACATTTTTCCCAAGTCCTTTTCTTAACAACTTCTTAAATGGCTCTGTTATGGTGGCTAGGTTGGGAATCCATTTCCCAATAAAATTAACTAATCCCAAGAAACTCTGCAGCTCTTCTATTGTTGCCGGGGCTCTGAATTTAGTTATACTATCTATATATTTTTGTAAAGGTTTTACGCCTTGCGGTCTTAGCTGATGCCCCAAAAATTCAATCTGTTGAGCTTTGTAGATACATTTTTCCTTATTTAGTAAGACATTATTTTCCTTTAAGGTCATGAGCACTTGTTTTAATCGTTTATCGTGGTCCTCTTCTGTGCTTGCAAACACTAAAATGTCATCGATGAAGTTGATTGTTCCTTCACATTGAATTAGCATTTTCTCTAAAATTTTTTGGAAAATTTCCGGTGCACATGTTATACCGAACATTAATCTCTTATATTGAAACAATCCCCTTGGCGAAATAAATGTCGTTATGTATCTTGAATCAGGATGGATTTCTACCTGGTGAAACGCGTTTTTTATATCTAGCTTCGAAAAATAGTTTGCCTTGCTAAATTTTGGCAAGAATTGGTCCATCGTGGGCAGTGGATGATTTTCGCGCATAATCGCAGCATTTGCTCGCCTCATATCTACACAAAGTCTTATTTCGTTATTTCCTTTTAAAATAGGGACTATTGGTGATACCCATTTTGATGGTCTTTTTGCTTCTTCAATTATGTCGCTGTCAAAAAGTTCTTGGATTTTTTGCGCTACTTTTGTTTCCAATGGAATCGGTATTCTCCTGCAAGGCTGAGAAATTGGTTTGACTGATTCATCGATTGGAATATCTACCACAATATCTTTAAACTTTGGAAATATTTCTTGTTTAATTTGATTTACCTGGATACCCATTTTCAACACTTGCAAGAGAATAGCGGTTTCTTTTCCTAACAAGTTGTTCGTCCCACCCTGTATAACATAGAACGTAGCTTTTCTTTTAATATCGTTTACTTCTATTTCGCTTTCAAATGATCCTCTAACTATTAAAGGATTTTGACTACCATATGCTAAGAAAATTTTGTTTGGTTTTTTTATTTGATTGTAAACTTTAATTTTTTCCAGTTTCATTGTTTCCCAAGTCTTATCTGTCAGCAAGTTATATTTACACCCAGAATCTATAATCAGATCAATAGCTATTCCTCCTATTCGGCATTCAATTTTAGTATCGCCATCTAAATGAAAAACATATTCCTTTTCTCCTTCTACACAATCTATTTCTTCTCCCTTAGCTCTTTTATTCCTTGGATTATTTGGATTGATTTCGGTTTTAGGTGTAAATTTTCTCTTCTGCCCTGTTTGTGATTTACAGTATTGCCTAAAATGCCCTAAACGACCACAGGTATGACATTTTTTATCCCTAGCCCAACATTTTATGTCTTGAGAGGAGTGGTTTTTGCTACCGCATCTACCACATCTTATTTGTTCTTCTTTTTTGAACCGATCTTTACCATTTACATCTCTTTGATAGTGGTTTTCAGTTTTACTTGTTATTTTGTTAATTTCTTGTGTTTTTTGTTTATTTTCATATTCCCCTAATTGGTGTTTGACAATCTCAAGTGTATTAGCTTCTGTTATTATTCTTTCTAAAGTGACACTATCCCCTATCGTTAAAATTTGTTTTCTTAATTCTTCTGATATACACTTCTCAGTTATTTGATCTATTATGTGATCTTCTATATTTGCAAATCCACATTTGTTTGCTTGGTTTCTTAGTCGAACTAAAAATTGATCAAATTTTTCATTGTTGTCTTGTTTTATTAATCTAAAAACATGTCGTTCATAAACTTTACTATTTTTTGGCAAAAAATAAGCGTCTAACTTGGCTATTGCTAACTTAAAAACGTTATCTTCTTTAGTTGGATCAGCATTTGCGCCTGGGAGACTAAAAAATATCTCCTGCAAACCGAGACCTCCTAAATGAAGCAAGATTGCTCTCTTTTTGGTTGGCGAATCGATATTTGCTGCTTCCATATAGATGTCAAGAGCCCTTTTCCACCGTTCCCATCTTATCCCAACGGTGGTATTATCCACGTCAATTAAAAAGTTTTCGAGATTGGGTAACGTGCTCGACATCTCTCCTCCACAATTAAATATTCCACCTTATTAAGACAAAATATTGCATCATAATAAATCATAATAATGCTTTTTCAATTTAATGAAGGCGCCTTTGCACCAATTTATTTATTAATAATGTTAATATTCTCAATCAAATGAAGGTACATTTGGACCACATTTTTCAATTCAATGAAGGCACATTTGCACCAATGTAATTATTGTAAACAAGATTTGCTTTTTTCTCTTTTTTTTTATTCATAGGCATGACCGATATCAATTCCACCAATTCCAATGTTTCTCCTATTTCTCCCGACAAATGCAAATTAACATGAATTGCATCAGCAAACCATTCACACGACCCAATTTCCGTTCCTACGAATCGACAGACAAAACAACTCAGGTTGCAACTTTAATTTAATCGAAATTCTTGGAAACCATTTCACAACACCTGTGCTGACAACAGCACAAATAGTCGAATGCATGTAGAGTAATAGAATCAGATAATACTGTAATTTTAGTCTTAATAAAGTACTCGACAAATAAAGAAGGCATCGCTGCCTAAAAATATTTTTTTAAAGAAATTCGGCTTTTATTTTATTAACTTGCACTTGCACTCTCTTTTGTTATTCTTTGCATACTTATGCCGTAATGTTTTGTGTGTTGTTTTTTTTTTTTTTTTTTTTTTTTTTTTTTTTTTTTTTTTCAGTTTCACTTACCTACTTTTTATATTTCAGTTTCTTCAACTCTCGTTCCTCGTTGTCTCACTACCGTATTTTACTTCCGATACACACTTATATTATATCTTTTTTTTTTTTCACTTTTGCTCGTCGCCAAATGTAAAGTCGGCTCGCCAATGCACGACGGTCGGTAGTCGGACTGAGACTGACCTCGTTCTTGATCGTTCATGCACACGAGATAACCAAATAGATAATAGGGTGATGGGTGCTTAGTCTTTTTGCTCTCACCCACACTCTACTTCTGTTGTATACTTACAGTCAGCATAATTATCATTTTTAGCAAGATGCTACAGGCCCCAAACTAAAATATTGTCTACACCGCCTGTCGCACAGTAAATTGGTAGTTGACATCTGTGCCTATTCTACAGAAGTTCTGTGGAAGTTGCTTCTTAGCCAATGAGGTGTTTAAGAGTCCTACCTAAAAATGGATACCGCATATATAAAAGTATATTGTTTAGAAAAAAGTTTTCCCTTAGAGGACAAGGAAACCGTGGAGCTTCTAGAAACTAGATGATGTGCAATTTTTTCCCAAGTACAGCTCTAAAATTCGTAGTTCGTCGTTGAATATTGTCCTCGAAAGCCTGCGATCCGAAACAAGACTGAACACTTTAAGAAGAACCTTTCTCTGGAAGCGATCGAGTTCGTTGTTAAATCTTGACCGCCAAAGCCCGATAACTCATTTTGGCCGAACAAGTTAAGAAGAATCTTCCTCTGGAAGCTATCGACAAAGTCCAAGCGTTCAGAAAGTTTGAGTGGATAGCTAAGTCCATCTGCAGACATGTATACCGATTCGCCGTTGATGGTTGTCTCACCGGAAAAGCGCAAAAACTTATTGTGAAACTTCGACGAACCAGCTCTTGGTCAGACAAAAGGTAAGTTTAAGTACTCTTCTTAGGAAGAAAGTAGAAAAGTCAACTTGATGTAGAAAATTACATTCTGCGCTGGCATCACCTTTTGGTCAATATAAAGGGAAACTCTCTAATAATAGAAAACAGTATGAATAACACGCATCGATAACATCATGTGTCATGTCATTTAGCTGATGGTTCAGTAAACGTACAGCGACTTAGGGTTCAGCACGTGGAGCAATATTGTCGCAAGAGTTTTAAATATCCGGTGTCAAGAAATTGCAGACCGGATTTCTGAAAAAAAAACTGGTATCCCTTTGAGTAGAAACTGTTTGTATATGCGGATTTTTTGGAAGAGTATACATAGCATCGTTAGGTACTCACAGAGAGGAGATCGATGCCTCCAATGACTGTGTCTATGAATTTTTTTTAAGAAAACCTACCAGCAGTACCCGAGATGTCATTCAAAATTGCAATGTCAAATTCGTTTGTTAACGGCAAGTCAAAGTCTGTACGATGTACAATACAACCTGCTAAAAGGGATTCAAGATATGTGTCTCGCAATTCTTACATCCCAGCATTTATAAGGAATTTTGTCTCCTCATACGTTTAGCTGTACTATACTGGAGATAAAAGTATGCGATCGAGGAAAGACCCACCTGCAGTTGGGTATTCGAAATGTCAGAAAAGAAAACACCGACTCTGTCCATTTGTCGGGCGTACGCATCCCAATTCTGTCATTTTCAAGTCAACATCCCTGTGATCGGTTGTCTGGAGAGGCTGCAATCGGAATCAACTCATTGATAAAGCTTCCCTACAGCTTTCCAGAAGTTCCTTAGCAGGAACACAGTAAGTGGAAGACCTGTCACTACAGTAAGTAAGTAACACGGCAAAAGGTCTTCTATAGATTTCACATATCCCAGCTGCTTCCTTGTTTGAAGCTGTCTTAGAGAAGGCAAACGCAGAAAAAATGGAACCGTAAAAGAGGAAGAAACCCTATCGCTAACTGTGCATATAAGGGACGAAGAGAAAGCAAGAATGAGAGCAGAATGAAAAATGTGAAATCGAGCTGTTGCGGATAAAAAAGATCCGAAGAATGATGGCTTTCCAAGTGTTAGCAACCCAAACCGTAGCCTCGACTTGGACGGACGAACAGATGGGACCATGCAGCGGCGGTTTTCCTCATATCGTAACAGGATCCACCACAAATAGGATAAAATAGCGACGACAGAACTAATAAGAAAATTAAAAGAGACTCTGGGAAATTTCGTTTACTTCGGCTATGGTCATAAACTTTGTGAACGAAGTCTGAAGAGTGATTCAAAAGTATATAGAAAACTAGCTGACCCGGCTAAATTCGTACCGTCCAAATTCATACAGTAGAAGTCGACCATAAAGGAAATAAGATCGTTGTAACCAGCGGTCGCTATATCCGAATGCCTTCCACAAAAATATATAAATATAATGAAACAAACCAAATGAAAGGAAAGTGGGCGCTAAAAGCGACTGGTCGTTATAAGCGACTTCCATACTGTAGTTGTATTGGAAGTGGCAGTCCCCGTTTTTCTATCCAGTCAACTATTTCCAAAGTGCGGCTTCCCGATACAAGCTTTTATCTCTATCCTCATTCATCATCTTAGTGTCTTGTATTCACGACAAAAAGTAGATTATGTCCTTTCTTGGGCCAAGACCAATCCATTCGGCCCAAAATCGTGAAAATCAAACGATCCGTTCTCGTGTTATGAGGGTACACACGGACGTCTGTCTCTTTTATATATAAAGGGTGGGCCAGCTATGGGTTTCTTTTTAAATCACAGGTTATTTTGACACTGACAGCTGTTTCCCGCTCAAAATCTTGACAGAAAGTCAGTATCATACCTCCGCGGAACGAAATGAGTCGCATTACGCTTGAAAAACGTTGGGAAATATTGAAAACTTATTTCCAAAATGAGTGCTGTGTAGGCTAAACAGTGTGTTATTGAAAAGGAGTTTTGGCCGAAATCAAGCACCCACCGCGCCTGCTGTACGCAAGTTTGTGCAAAAAGTTCGTGAGAGTGATATGCTAGTGGTCAACACTCATGGTGCGGTGTGCCAAATTAGAATGTGGCTTCAAAGAGAGTGATAGTTTGGTGCGGATTGTTGAGTGGTGGCATCATTGGGTATTTTTTTTTGAAAGTGATGATGGGAACAACGCTTTGGTCAACGGGGGCAATACAGAGATCTATATAAAAAGGCCTTTACGTTCTCGGGATAGTCGATATATGGCCCGATGCGTGCTTCGATTTCTCATGGAGAACAGGACTCAAGACGGTGTCTCCTGCTTCGTCAAAAAGTTCCTTACACAACTATTAAGGCGGCAAGCTCATGTACATCTACGTCTCGAATCCATCAGGATGTCGGTCCTCGCTGTCAGTTATCAGCAGCCTGCAAGTAAAAAAGACCCTCAATCAATTGCTTGAACATCAATAGCTATATTGCTGCATCACTTCCCAAGACTAGCTAAATACTTATACAACACACTCATCTTCATTACAATCCAATCCCCTACAACAGCGGTTGTGTATAATCAACAACAACAATAAAGCCCGAAAAACGAAGGAAAAATAAAAAGAAAGCCGCTCCCTGGGCAACAGTTTTTTAATCGCAATATTTTCCGCATTCCGCGTTCGCCTCACCTGAGTCCACTTCGCAATCTCAACAGCAAACCAAATTATCCATCCCAATAAGCCACTCAAGAAAAAAATCCCATACCCTAAGCCCTCAATTACCCCATTTAGATACAAATGTATCTAGAGCCTCTTCAGCCGAACAATGGCATCTCTTCTTCGTTTGCCCGGCCATCCAACCGTCGAAAATGTAATCTGACAGATTATTATTAACGTAACATTACCGACAAATTATGCGCGCTCCTGTGTCCACATGATGTGTTCATGTGTGTGTGTGTGTGTGTGTTTGAATACAATGTACAAACAACTCCATTAGCTGATCCGAAAATTATACACAACACACAGGAATTTGTTACGCATCTCCACACTGACTAATAGCCGAGGACGATCGGTGGCGGCAACACCACACACACAAACGGACCATCATCGCAATCCTATGTTACGGTAATTTGGGTCGGCATTGGAAGCCGCCTGACGTTTCAATCAAACCCAATGTATCACACTCAAAAACTAAATTCGCAATAAAATTTCGCAATATCCCTGCTTTGATTAAATCCCATAAATTCTCGAAATCGT
Organism: Cheilosia vulpina; assembly: GCA_916610125.1. NCBI lineage: Eukaryota > Metazoa > Arthropoda > Insecta > Diptera > Syrphidae > Cheilosia > Cheilosia vulpina. The sequence goes on from OU744277.1 coordinate 58,405,733, forward strand.
AACCCAGATGTGCTAGTCGCCCCACATCCTTGCGCGCAATGTCTTCTCAATCGAAAAGTGATATTATCAAAGCGTCTCCCCTCCCCATACATACACATACATACAGCTACTTCCAAAGAGAAAAGAAGGCAAAAACAAAACAAGATAAACCGAAATGGCAACCATCAAGCGCGCCGCAAGGACCTTTGCTGCTCCTCGTTCTCGGGCGATACACCCTACACCCATATGTATCCATCTTCTCGGTGGTTACCATGTTCGGTATCGTTTTCGGTTTGATATTGGGTCCCATATATTGGGGATTTTAGTACCCGCATCAAGGAGTGAATAAAATTTTAAATTGCCCCACATACACAGAGTGTGCGAGTTCAAAGGATATATACCAACCATCAGCGATGAACACACAGATAGTGCGGAATACAACGCAGTGTATCTCTTTCAAAAAGGTGACTGGTTCATCTGTCAGAGCAGCAAGAGGAGAAAAATAATGTTATCTCTAACATCCTTCGAACTCCTGTCGTCCTGTCTCCTGTGTGGGTATTTCTCTCGTAGTTGTATAACCCGACGAATCCACTCTCGGTGTTATCAGTTATTTCAATCTTTGGCGTTGATACTCACATATGTGCGCTTGTGTGGGACTATCCGCATATCCTTGTGCGGTGTGTGTGCTTTACTTTTATCCCGGCTATAAAATAAAAGTTGATACCACCATTGGGTAATGTCGTTCCGAGTTTTTTCTTTCAATTTTTTTCAATCCTTAGCTTTTGAAAGCCAGAAAAGATTGTGTGATGGAGAATCCTTTATGTGCGGCATTATCCGCATGTTTAAATCAGCCCAATGCGGCAGATCAGTTGAGGACATAAAATTCAAATTTAAAACACAGTTACGAGTTCTGTCTTTGGGTGGGAGCAATGTATTCGATGTCATCCTTTGAAATACGGAGTGGATTGGAAAGTGTCGGGTGCACTGAAGGATGCATACGAGTGATGTGAGTATCGAGGACTGTTGGACTGGAACATGTCGACCGGCACCTAAGATGGCAAATAATTAATATAAAAAATGGCAGTCCAAAGCCGGGCAACGTTTCCAAAGGTTTTGTGACGTGATGGTTAGAGCATCATAGCGGGCTTAAGCTTTTAGACAAATCAGCAGATGTCGATCAAGGAGAAGGTATTGTACGAAGGATCAGTCAAAGCGTTGGACAGCGATAACTCTAATACTACGTTTCCACCGGAGATTAACTGCGAGATATAGAAAGAGCTTTTTTAATAATTACATGGACGAGAAGCACCTAGAATCCGAAATAGTTGAAATAAGAGAGAATTAAATTTTTGAAGGAAGTTTTTTTCAAAGAACAGTTGTTTTCTGTGACACTTATCCACATCGTACTCTATGTCAAAATTTAGCTAGGACTTAAGCTGATGCTTGAAGAGAAAAGATGGAGACAAGATACAATTTAGTTTAGCTCGAGCAGCATACTACGCTTTAGAAGTTAGGAGTGGTTGAACCTAAAGAACATTTTTTTAGCTACGTATATTAATTTAAACATGAATTTAAGTGCTAATTCAGATATATTAAATATACTGTTGACTCAATATAGAGGTATGGAGTTCGCGATGAAAAGTTATTGATTTGTTGACAGCTACTTTTTTTTGACAGCAGGCTGAAAAGTCAATAAATGACGTGCGGAATTTGTAAAAAGGTTTGTTCGATTTGACAAACTTACAAATGCAGCGACGAAATTTAACATTTCACTGAAATTCAAAATTTGGAAAAGTTAGAAAATGTATGGCGAAATGCTGGACATTTGGGCTGAAATGTTGAATTTAGCCGAAACGACAAATTTAGGTGCGGTGTAAATGTACTATAAATCAAGTATGAGGCTCGTGTATTGTGTCCAACCTTTGGCGGAAAAAATACTTACTGTTATTGTTGTTCTTTCTTATGATTTGAGCAAATGCTCAGCCAAGTCCTAGTAGGTGGCAAATGCGCTCATAAATTTCACTGTTCTAAAATGTTTGCTGATGATTTAAGTCCCAGAAAATAAAATACAACTAATTTAATAGAATTTACTACCCATTGTAATAAATGCATGGTAAATCGATTATAAGCAGGTATTTTTAAGGAGATTTTAGTAAAGCATTCGACAAAGAAACTCATGGATTTCCTAAATGGACCCTCAAATGTATCGGTTCGTATCTATCTGATCGTACTCAAAATGTAAAAGTAATTGGTTCTTTGCCAAAAAATATCGTCGTCTATTCTGGTGTCCCTCAAGGTACCCACCTTGGTCCAATCCTGTTCCTGATATTAATCAACGATTTATATCTTTTTGTTACATACTCTAAGATTTTACTGTTTGCGGAAGACTGTAAACTAATATATTTTTATAGCAGTGACGTAGCCAGGATTTTGTTTCCGGTGGGCTTGCTTCCAAATCTTAAATCGTGCTAGGAATTCTCTAAACGATAGATTGGAACGCGTTGTTTGTATCAATGAAGTTCTTCGAGCTCTTAATTCAACTTCAAGTAAGTCGTCGGCAAGTTGGGATGCGGATTGAAAAGCCTCTTTGAACAAATTGTCGCCATTAAGAGAATTCAGAAATTCTTTTGTGCGGTTGATTGCTGAAATGAAATCCAAGGATTTGTTCTGTAGGGAAACGGTTAAGGGCACCGTTAAACCGTTATTTTTTCGTATACAATGAGGCTTAGTATGAAATCACTTTTTTGCCAAAAGTGTTGATGCTTTTGAAGACATCACCCGCGTTCTGCTTGTTATTTCATCAAGACTTGTTCAGATGCATTTGAAGAGCTCTACAAAGGAAATACTACTGTCATGCCTTTCAATGACTCTTGGGTTACAAAGGCGAAGAAATCGAGTTTTTCGACTTTCCGGTGCGTGTTTCTAAATGACATTTTTGAAAGTTATATTTCATTCGAGTGGTTGCAGAAGAAATTAGCTGTTTCACTAACTTCACCAAGGCAATTACAAATTGCTGGAGTTAGCATGGCATTAGACAGAGCCAGGTTCAGGCGATGGCTTGCACAGTGTACATACCTAGCGTTTGGATACTGTTGCATAATCCTGCACTGTACTCCACTTAAGTGACCTGCCTGCGGCACCATCATAGCATAGTATGGTTTCTGTCAGGTTTTCAGAACTTTGGTCATCAACAGGAACAAAGCCTACAAAATCTTCACGAAAATCTTCTCAAGTAGTTGAGAACTTTATAAATTCAAATAAACTCTCCTTAGTTTTATAGATTTGAATTTATATTAGAAAGTTTAAGTTTTTAGTGTTTTGTTTAGATTTTCAGTAGGGAAAAACCAAAAAATATCATATGCCTTGTTTCTGTTTTGCGTCTTGACTGGCAACGTCAACTCCACCTATATCCTTAGTTCTATAAATATCGAAACCAGGCCGAGGACAACAGGGATTCCAATTTTGTTCATATCAAAAGACGGCTCAATGTAACTTTGGAAGCAATGGCCCCATCAATAAATTTACAAAGGATTTTAATAAGTTCAATCATCAACCTAACAAAATTAAATTTAAGAACAAAACTTTTAAAAGCGATGTTATATCACAAATAATTACCTTTTGTCGAAAATTGTATTAATAATTAATTAACTGTGGCTTAAATGTTTAGTAGTTAAATAAATAAACGAAAAGCTATTTCCTGGTTCTCATAATGCTGAAGACGTTTTGTTGTCAATTGATCTAGCAAATTAATGAGTGGAGTATTCATCTTTGGGAATCTATCAAACATGGAGTCTCAAACTTTAAAAAAAATGTCATCCTGATGTAGCCGCAGAGAATCTGCAGTCCGATATTTGCCTTGTCGCTGAAATGGGCGTTGTGGCCAAGTGGTTAATGCGGTGGACTACTGAGCGAGGAGTCTCAGATTCGATCCCTGGTACACAGATGTAATCTTCTGTAGCAGTGTCTCAGAGAGGTCTCTGAAGTTCTTTCAGCTGTAGTCTGAAGTAACCTATCCGATTGCTGTAAAGTAAAAAGTCCTTACCGTTCCTAAAGATAAAAGATCGCAACAAATAAAGCAAAGTATAAGCACGTGTACCTCGCCCTAAAGTTTGGTGCTCCTTTGGGAGGAAAACATTAACTCCGTCTGTCAGACGGCAGAATTTAAAATTTGCCGCTATTTTAATATTTGCATAAGATTGTGTTTTTCTTTATATAATAAGCTGTTGGGGGCAGTAGTGTTGAGAGACTATGAACAGGTACGGGATCTAACAACGTGTCTTTATTCTAAAAATTGACCCCTGTCGACAAAAAATTCTTGGGTCAGAATATTTGGAGGCACTTCCAACTGTAGTATCCCCAGTCAAACTAAGGATTCCAAAATAGCACATTACCTGAATCGTCTGTCGAGCATCGGATGGAAATAGTAGAAATATACGGCTCCACTTGTCCAGTCTCGCTGTTATAAGGTTGACAATAGCCTCCCTAACCACCGATCTTGCGGCACGAACTTTAACCATTTCGTTTGGTGCATACTTAAAGGAGGCGCTTATCTACAATGCGGCATTTGGAATCCGAGCTGCGAACAAGCGTTAAACTAGGCTACAGGTTTTTTGTCGTACCGTTTACGCCGTTCGTTCATAACCAAATTTTGTGAAATATGAACCAAATGAGAGGAGAGATTTTTTTTTTATAAATTTAGCCAGACAAAATTGAAATGAACGAAGGTCATTAATTTAAATAGGTGCATGGAAGGAAAAAATATGTCCTGTAATACCAGCGCTTCGTGTGCGGAGGGGAAGAATCGGAGAGTTCATATGTCGATTGTATGTTGTCTCAGTGAAATACTTGTGAATGTATTAAGCTTTTCTCTAGAATGCGGTCAAATTTTGGGCACGGGTTTCTCTAAAGTTCATTGAACCTTGTTTTGACAAGTTTTTAAACTTTTTAGCTCCATAACTGCGCTGATTTTACACTCGCAAGACTCTTCTGAGAAGGACTACCACAAATACCTCAGCAGAGTAACGAGCTACATTATTGACTTCCGGCCTTACCCTGCATTTCTATAACTCTCATTTTGCAAAATGGATTTGCGTTGCTGTTCGGTCATAATCGTGAGTTATTTTTGCATTATTTATGATAAACTAAATTTTAACACCATCGGGGCGCCGGCCACCCTAGAGCCAGCCCTGGTGGAGTAAATCACTTTGTTGTTGCGCGCAATCTATACAGATGTAAATAGCGTCTGTCATTGCTGCAATTAGAGAGCAATTTATCGGCGTTTCGCCGCCACAATCACCACTCAAAATAATACAATATTATCTCGTAGATAGTAGGTATAGGTAGATATGGCGAGCTTTTGCGGCGCATATAGACTTTCAAAACAATTCAAGAACTGATTTTCAGTATTTGCGCAGATGCTTCAGCGACATGAATCGCTCTAATTGCAATCGCCATCCATCTGTAGAATGTTCTTGACGGCCTATCACCGTTTAAAAACAAGGCCTGCAGTGACCCATGATCAGTATCGATCTGCCCTCAGAATGATCAAGTCGTACCTTATTTTCGCTGCAGTGGGTCTTGCCAGTGCCGCAGATTACTGCACCAATGGCGTTTGTTCAGGTCGTTCGCATATAGCGTGCGGTAACAACGGGGTGAGCCGATCTCATTATATTATTTCACATCCATACTAAGCAAGTCCTCTCCCAGGCCTATGGTTCGAATTGTCCCTCCGAAAAAACCATCGTAGGCATGACGAACGCTGTTAAGTCAGCCATTTTGGACTCTCACAATTCGAAACGGAACACGATCGCATCCGGAAAGTTAAGCAATTTTGAGTCCGCCAACCGCATGGCCACAATGCAATGGGACGACGAGTTGGCAAAACTCGCCGAACTGAACGTGAAACGCTGCGTCTTCGGTCACGATCAGTGTCACAATACGGAGAAGTTCAAGTCGTCTGGTCAGAATATTGCCAAAAACTGGTGGACTGGTGATAAGGGTGACAGCTCGAAGGATTTGAAGGTTATCTTGGGTCAAATCGATTCATGGTGGTCGGAATACAAGGACACCACTAGAGAGCATATTAGGAAGTACTCCTCGAAGGCACCCAGGTGAGTGAACATTTTCGAGGCAAATCCGTGTCTGACTTAAACTTCCAGTAAGGCGATTGGTCACTTCACGGTGATGACTGCTGACAGAAATGTTGCCGTGGGCTGTGCTGCAATTAAGATGCGTGAGCAAAATTGGAATACACTGACGTTTGCGTGCAACTATGCAACAACGAATATGATTGGGTTTCCCTTGTATGCGGTTGGTAGCACAGGAGCCGGCTGCAAAACGAATAGGAATCCCAAATACCCAGCTCTATGCTCAACTACTGAGCAGTATAATGTTAACAAGTGGTTTTAAGGACTCATTTGTTAGGTTATGGCTTCATGTCGAATAAAATATTATAACAGCTTGCAATTGAGTGGATCTTCTTTATCGAAACACTTTGACAAAATCTTTACCAAGCTTATGTAGTCGGAGGAGTGGCCAACTTAAATTAATTAAAAGGCAGATGTTATTTTCAGGATACACGTGAGGGCAACCAAGAACTAGGCAAGTACTTCTTTAACAACTTAGAAGAGGTTGGTTCCTTAAACAATATTGCAACAATAATTAGATTCTGTAGGGAAATTTACTGTTTGGGCGATTTGGTTTAGGTTTTTAACCGTAATGATTCCCTGGGGATGGCGATGGGCCAATCTTGTGACGATCACACAACCTCACTCAACCTAACCTAACCCAACCTATAGATACTCGGCACGTTTAAAATTCTAGTTAAGCAAGTCTGACAACTAGCTGACTTAAAGTGATTCGCTTGTTATTGGTCACGTTACTGAGCCCCTACTTAGTTGACATTTCTTATGTGTGGCAGACGTAGTGACGTTAATCTAGGTTATACACTTAGGCAACATCAGGCGCCGACAAATCTAGTCGACTTAACGCAACTGGATTCTTGAATGCGCCCATCAGTGACTTGTTGAAAAATTTATTCGAAAAATGGTTGACATTTTGAACGTCAGTCAAACTTTGTCATAAGCCCGAAATGTAGGTACGTAAAATTGAAACTCCATGTATTGTAATTATTTAAAATTTTAAAGCGTTTTAAGACCCCAACACCCGCACCCGTTACGCAGTTAGGCGTGCGCTATTGAAATTAATGATGATAATAATGTGATGATGACCGCTTTGAAAGTATTTATGGAAATTTCTGGCAAGTAACAGACTTTCAGTTCAGAGAAAATGTGAAATGGAATATGATGTGTATTGTGTGCGAGAAAAGTGTCTACCTAATCAATGCGCTCATAGAGCTTATTAAGTTCCGACAAACTTTCTAAAATAGAACTCTGAACTTATACCCAATGTCAGTCACCTAAACAATAATTGAAATTCATGTCACTCAATGTCAAGTCTATTGCAATCGGATATTGACATGAAGTGTCGCTCCAAAATATATAGACCTCAATGTTACAAGTGACGATCCGCAATGACTATGAAATGATGACAGCAAAAGATTGACGGAGTTCCAGATTTAATTGGAACATTGCTAGAGATGTACCTGTAGATAGATAGTGAAGTTTCACTTCTTAACTTCGTATACGAGCGAGTAAGATATTAAACAATCATCATACTGTTATGTCGGCGCAGTATCTTAGTGATCAGTGTGTTGGTCTGCTAAGCGAGGTGTTTCAGGTTTGAATCCCGAAAAAAAACACAAATTCCAACTTAAGGTTTTTCTCACTGCACCACCTCTCGCGAATATCTGACAAACTTCCGAGAGTATAACTGTCATGGAAGAGCTTCTCAATTCGCCGTTTGGACTCGGCATAAAAATGTAGATCCCTTCCATTCGTCCCGAAAATGAAAAACTCACACAAAATTAATGGTTTTGAGAAGCTAGGCCTACGGTCACCACCACCTATTATTTATTTTATTTCACTGTTTTGACATTCAGTTTCAAAAAAGTTGCCTACTTATTTTATTAATTGTCGTTAATGCTAAAACTTAATGCTTAACTCACATTTACTTGGCAAGACTGTAAGCCCGTTTTGTAATCGCGGTTTTCTACCATTTTCACGATCCTTTGAAACTCGATTTAATTCTCCATTGTTTTCTGTCATTTTTCTAAACTCATTATTCATTATAAGCATTAAAGATGCTCTTAAGACCGCAGAAAAGATCAGTTAAGTTTGGCAAGCTATCAAATTAAACGACTCTGAAAAAAATGTTGCCAGTTCGACGAAAAGACACTTTATAGTATTACTAGCTGAACCCCGCCGGCTTCGCCAGGCAAAAATAAATAATTTATATATAAAAAAAAAATTAAAACCTTTATTAACATCTTTTTTATCCATTGCTTGTATAATCAAATAGTGCAGATGGTTTTCCGACTTGGGAGCATGCAACGTAGAGTTGGCCATGCGAGAAAACTGGATTATTCTAAATTTATACCGCACAACATTTGAAAAGATTATCCTTGCGACTTATTAATGGTAACGGCGAATGCAAGGCGAATATGGAATTAAAGACGCAAATTCGAATGGGACATCAAATGGAATTGGAAGGATTGAAGAAGTGCGTATAAATATCAAATTGTCTTTTATTTGGTCCAATATATGCAAGAATGCTTCCTTGTTTAAACGAAAGTTGCACACAAATCTAAAATTCGTAAATTAAAGTGCTTAATGCAATTTTTAATTACAGATGGTTTGGAAGAATCTAGAGAATTGGAATTGTCCCTTATACTTCGTATCAATCTACACATATCTAATGCTACCTCCGTATCATTTTTAAGGCACTCACATTTTTTATTTTGAATTCATTTTGTGTTGCCATAAATCTGTGGTCACAAGGCAAAACCGCTTAAGTCTATTTTACTCATTGTTCAGGAGAGCAGTTTAAAGTTTTTTTACTCCATTGACTCTAGTGACTTAAGCAATTTTTTTTTTTTTAAATTGTGGCCACGTTTTTAAAGACATAAAGCTGAAAAAAATGTACAAAATAGATTTGGATACGCTGAATCTAATGACATCAAAATCTCAATTTCGTCTTAAGTCGACTTAAGCGGTTATGGCTTGTGGCCACTGAAATGTTCGAATTGACGTTTTGGTGCTGTCATTTTCGTTCTTATTACTTTGGTAGCCTTTGATTTTTAGGCGAATGAATAATTCGACTGGCTAATAGGCCTATTCATATCACAAAAAATTCACACACTTCGAATTAAGTTTAAACATTTGCATAAGTAGTAAATTAAATAAAAAGTGTAACGGAGAAAGCTCGGAGCTTTTTGTTGTATTTAAAATTTGCAGAAGCAAAAAAGAGCTTTTTTTTTGTGAAACTGATGGAAATTAAGTGGCTTCTGTTATTTTATTTGTATTTATTTTTTGCCTATACATCGATCATCGTTATAACCGATATTTGAAAAAAAAAATCATGTAAATTGGTTGAAAATTACGGGCGATAGAGGAAAACATACACTTTTTGCCACATTGTTTTATATATATAGAGAAGAAGAGATATTAAGTTATGCGCTACATTCCGAATAAGATCGCATAGGTATCTAGTTTTTCTTTAGAAAATTAAATGAGCATATTTTAAACATTGTAGCATTTTACAAACTGCATCATCTAATACAGGGCGCATCAACTGATTTTATCTTAAACTATACAAACGTATACCTTGAACCACAAGTCCAATTGCTTTTTGTGTTAGTAGACTAGACTTACATCACCTCATTGGGTAATCTGCCTATTTTTGACAGAATTTTAGATCGTTGGAACCGTGGGTATAATATCCTCCGCATTAACTCACAATGGCGAAATTTTCCATAGAAAATTGCATACTGTGGCCTACAAAATATATAAGCTGAAAATTCAAAATGATTATTAGTAAGACCACCAGGGATAGCCAACATCGACGAATCGGACATAACGTCACAATAGACAGCTACAACTTTGAAGTATAGTAATGGACTTTTTCTGATTCCGCTTTGCTATAAATTTTCACAATAGTTAGGCAGAAATTAAACTGAGAAGACTGTCATTCGCTGTTTCTTTAGGTTAAGAAGATATTAGGTTGTAGAGCCCTATCTCGAAGCACTAAGGAAGTTCTGTAAGGCCCAGATAATTCCTATCTTCCTTTAAGTCACTGACGCTTGAACTTTGTCTAAATCCTCGGTCACTTTGAGAGAAAGATTCTTCGCCAAATTGTCAGTTCTGAGTTCCGTTTGCCTTGACCGGCTTTAGAGAAGAAGAATCAACAACGAATTATGAATTTGTTAAAAATAAATAAAAAACACTGTCACCCCGGAAGTCAGGAAATATTTTATTGTGTAGGAAATACTTTTATATGAAGTATTTTTTTATTTATTATTATAAATGCTTTTTCATGCATCTTAGGCATTATTGTTTTTTTTATCAAACATGCATCTTTTTTATTTTAAATATGTTTTTTTTTTGATTCAACATACTGACTTTTTAATTTTTTAACCAATCTTTGCCAAAAAAAATATTACATGTAACCCCGGTCTTTAAGAATATTTTTCCAACTCCAAACTCTGTCCATTTTCCGAACACTTTATCTGTCATTCTTTAAAAATAATTCCAGAGTCCACTTCCAATAAAGTAGAATGAAATTGGAAACAAATTTGAAAGCTGTTTGTTGTATAAATAAAAATATTTTTTCTTTATTTTTTTTATATTTGTGTTTAGTTTTTGAATTATTTTTCCACTTTACCAAACAATATATTTTTGCCATTATGTTATTGAAAAAGGCTTCTTTCCTTTCAAGTTACGCATTTTTTCGTCAAAAGTGATTGGCATCGCGAACACTGGTGTCGAACATTGGTGTCGCGAGTTCAATGGTTTTTTCGTTTTCGTTTTCGCTTCAAAAATTATCATTAGCAGTCTGAGATCTGGACGTGTATAGCGAATGAACGCAAATGCTCCGGCTCGTAGAGTTTTCAAGTTAAGCTCGGAAGGAAGAGCAGTGTGTGGTGCGAACAAGTTCACTTGGTAGTGAAGTCGTCTAAGTAAGAAACGTTGGTAAGAATCTATAGCCGCAGATTTAGTCAGTTCTCAGTTAGTGAAAATGTTTCAATTGTGCATTTTACGTATTGCTCAACTTTGCGCTGGTTTTTATAGTATTTTTCTACTATTCAAATTTATTTCATAGTTGGCAAATGCCGGCTCTAAGATGACTGCAATCTAAAAGCCTTCTTAGAAGTAAAGCCCGGAACACCAAAGATTATTATTATTAAAGATGGGTGGGTAGTGCATTGTTTTTGTACATCAAATCATTAAAATGAACTCTTTTTCGCAACCTTATATTATTTTAGTATATTTTTAAAGCGTAGAAGAAATACAGATTTAAAAAAAAAAAATTCGTAATCGACCTGTCATTATATAGATCACTGGAAAAACTCGGCTTAAGTTCCACGCCCAAAGGTATGGGATCCCCTAAAAAAAAATAGCTGTTTATAGATACCTACATTTTATCAATTGGTATTAAAGTTATTTATTTACAATGACTATTTTTTATTAAATGGGTTTGGCGCCATCTATATCTCGAAAATCTAAATCTAAAAGGGAAAACCATGGAATAAAAGATTCTTGAAAAAATGAAAAAGTTTCTGAATACTAATCCAATTGACGAAAATCTCAAGTAAACATACATTTTTGAACATGGACTACCGAAGATTTTGTACAATTCGAAATATATTTATGAGATTTTTGTCACGCTTACTGAATCGAAATATGTGAGTTCGAAAGAAATTTCAAAATCGAAATTATTAAACTGCATGTAGATTTAAAGTATTTATCGTGTTCGGCTATTCAATTTTTTTTAAATACAATTTTGTAGTTTTAAGAAAAACATATATTCTATATTCTTTTAATAAAATTTAAAATTTTAATAAAATTTGTAATCGAGCGCGAATTTGAATCTGCTTTAGAATTTAGCTTTTGCCATAACAAAGTGAACTGTTTGCTTTTTAAATTGTTTGTATTTAATCGCACTGCTAGGGAAAATATTCAAACTGGACCATTTTTCTAATACTGAAGAAAGTGGTAACAATATTAAAAGCCAAAAGTATTTTACCTCTTGTCTTTCAAATTATGTACTCATCAAATGGTTACAGTGGACAGACACAATTAGTATATGAAACGCCTGGTTCTAATTAAGTTGTTTAAATATTTTCCTACATCCATTTCATATTTTATTGGACTTAAACAAAAAAAAATTCGTATTTTGTCACCACTACACTAATTTTAGTAAAATCACAAAAACGTAGTTTCCAGTGTAAAAGGGGAATGCGAATACTGTTCACCAAATTAGAGAATTAGAATAAAGGTTACCACATGCACCTGAATCTATTTTAAGAATATAGGCACTGACTTAGGTGGTGGAAGTGTTTACCTCGTTTAATAATTTCTCTGTATATACAACAGACCTTCTAACAAAAGACATTTTGCGTCAGAACAGAATATAAATCACCTGAGAAAATAATTCAAAATGCCGAACTGACTTTGAAAATATTTCATTGGATACAAGTACTCGTGTTGACGTATTCCCCTTAGTTAAATACTCTGAGTCGCAGTGGAAACAAAAAATCAAACAAACAAACAGTGCCAATGTTCAAAAACAACAACCTTAGAGAAAAATGTGACGCACTTATCGCACCAAAAATAAACGTCACTCATAAACAAAATCGTAGTATTCAGAAATGAGTCAGAATATGTTATTTTATATAATTTTATATTTACAAAAAGTTGACGTTGAAAACTGTTGGGTTTTGATTAGTTTTCTAACCTTTAAATTTAAATTGTAAGCAAGTCACAGAGAGCGGCATTAATAATGAACTTTTCAGCTTTTGCATATAAAACTACCTATCGCTATTGTGACCCAACACACGTCTGAGGTGACGATTCAACACTATTATTATCAGTACTGCGCATCCTATAGATTGTGCTATACACAATCCGCTATACTTATAATCATTTTTAGTGTGCAGGCTAAATTTTTCGAACTCATAATAGCGAAATTTTTCATACAAATTTGCATATTGTGACCTACAAAATATTTAGAGTGGAGGTTAAAAATGATTATAAGTAAGGCCCAATAAAGTTGAGTTTTCCATTAGGATCATTAGGGGCTCAAGGCCTGGCATTAAAACAAAAAAAAAATATTATATTTATTCTGGTTCCTTGCCACTAGATGGCGCTGAAACAACTAAATTTTTATACTGTCTATCGAATCAATAACAAGATTCAATTGCACTGTACTCGGTCCACCGCAGTTTGCGCCGTGGCTCAATTATTATTTTGCTGGACTACTAGAGCGAGGGTTTTCCTGGTTCAGTTTCTGGAAAACACTAACTGCATTTGACGGTTTTTCCACTCCACCACATCCACTTTTTGCATGTGCACAGGCAGCTAAACGTCCGCCGTGTTTTGCTATTATATATTTAAAATGCGGCCTTAAAACCGGTAGAAGGATACTGCCAAACAGGTTAGAGATGTCTTAGCGCCATGTTGTCTTTGGTCTGTGCCTATATCGGTCTGATACTGACCAGGGTATTAGCGGTCACCTGATCTTTCCAGATTTTCATCTGGAAGTAGGTTATTTAGCGATGCATTCAGTTTTACCGAAATGGGATTCAAATAAGGAGTATCCGAAGGTACACCTCAGGGTGTATGTGCAATATTTGTGTTCCTAATTATGCACGCAACAATGCGAGAGATACGGCAGATTTGTTCGCACAAAGACTAAGCGCCAGGATTATGTAAAATAATCAGTAATGATCCTTGTGCAATGTGATTATCAAAGACAAAATCGAACTAAGCATGCAAAAGATCGTTTACCAGCAGATTGGATCGGACGGATAAACATTTTGTTGCAAAAGAAATGCAATAAAGACAATGATGAACAAAAGGACTCTTTGAACGATATATGGATAATGTTTACATAAGAAAACTGTCAGTAATAACGCCATTTTTTTAATTGTAGTATACCTATAGGGCAAACATACTGAAATAAAACTGAAGCTCCTTTTCTGACTATGAGGTGTTTGACCGGACTATAATTAAAATCTATTGAACGAAATTGACTCCGGTTTTCATAGTTGCATTGCACATAGTTGTTTAGTCACAACTTTAAATTTACGGACTCTCACAATTGGGAAATTTGTCTGCAAAATATAGCCACTGTGAACTGCCAAAATTTAGAGCAGAAACTAGAAATGTTTATTGGTATGGCCCAGCGTACGTTTTTTACCATCCCGGTTTTCGAAACGGACATCTTAGCTGAGATCTAGTCAGAGAGTATTTTACGAATACCTTATAGCTTCTTCTGTTATCAATCTACATCTTTTGGCTATTCTACTGAACAACTTGTAGTTAAAAAATGACTAGAAAAATGCGATTTAAAATAAAACTTTATATAATTTTTGATTGGCTCAGAAATTGCGCAACCTATATCAATTTGTTCACGGCTGCCTTCATGTTTTTCAGCTGTTTTTCATTTCAATATAATGCAGTGTTACCATGGCAAATGTTAAGAACACCCAACTGGTCCGCAAAACTCCATCTAAATTTTTCGTAGATCACAACACAGGACACAACCAAAACCAAACTAGGTTCATATGGAAAGTTCCGCCATTTGTTATGGTTTAGGAAAACAATTGTTTGTTACAATTTCCAAACCCCATCTCTAAAGCAGGGCTGCCACTTTATTGCAATTCCAATTGAATAACTGCACCAAAAATAGATCTTTGCCACAAAATCGAACCAAATCGACATCGCTTTTTTTTACAACTCTCGAACCAACTTTCAAACGTCATTTCCATCCAAATGCAGTTGTAAAAATTTACATTTCTTAACTCAAACCTTTTTCTAAGCACAATAACTTAAAACAAATAAAGGCTTCCAATAGCACACAATAGGCCTTTTTATTATGCTCACATGATCTGTATAGATCATTGATTTTCACGGTTTACAACAACAGTACAAGATCCACCTTTTATCGTAAATCATTGAAACAGATTACTCTACTTTTTTCAAGCATCTATTGCGCAATTTTTTTGTCTGCGCTGAAGTAATTTCGAGCCATAGCTTCGCCAAATTTCATCATAATATTGTTGTTGTTGCCTGTAGCGCTTAAGCTTTTATAATCCTAAACTGGCAGCTTTCGCGCGGTATTTTTTTCACTTGCATTGCCAGCACTTTACCGCAGAAGTGGCGCCTAAATTAAATTTTACCCGCATTTTGCGACACCTCTTATAAATTGGCCACTGTACTTGTCTATAAAAACTTTAGAGGACCAACGAAACCCCAAGGACACTGTATATTAATACACTTTGAAGACTGAAAATACCAAGTTAAAGGATTCGTCCTTATAAAGTGTAAAAAAATTAATTTCTTGGGAGCCTCCCACTCGTCCCGTAATGAAAACAAACTCAATCAAGAAATAGATTACTAGGGGTCAACCCTCCTTTATTCGCGGTACAAATTCAACTCTCTCATAAATTACAATATAGTCTCCTCGATACTTAATTCACAAACATATTCATTCTATATAATTGCTGATCTGCAGTTCCCATGCAGATCATATACATATTCCTATATTCGCCCGGATGTGGTGTGGCGGTGGGAATATACTTGCTATGGTGCCAATCGGATGCGCGTGTGTCGTATCAGGTAACGGGCATGCACCTGCAAGCGAATGTGATTCGCTTGCACTTTTATAACTGCAGGTGGATACGTGATCGTGATAACTGCCGCCTCTTCAAATATCTGCGTCCCGCAGATCACCTGACGAACGGGTGAATGAACCTGGGATTCTCCTGGGGTTGTTGACTTCTTGAGCAGGTCGCGGTACCGGGCGCGGAACTGTTGCTCGACGGAAGGATAGGCGGAGCTTCGGGATGTTGACCCTTCCATAGATCTTTCTCCAGAATAGGCAGATGACCGTAGTGACTGCTATGAAAATGAAAATCTCTGTAAGAATAGAAGAGTTAAGATTTCTACTTAAGATATTGATGAGCTCAATATTCCTCGTGCTAAGGTCATGCACGTATTCCAGGTTAGGTTTGACTCTGTTGCTAGTTACGTTGACCAGGACCGGGGGAAGTGCCTGTGGGTTGAAAATCGCTCGGCTGTGGTATGTCTTCTCTCCTATGTGGACCGTGTCATTGTCTAGTTGTATCAGGTAGGTACCTACTAAAGGAATAGAGGAATTTTTATTTAAAATCGTCCCGTTGAAGTTTGTCAGGAAAATTGTGTTTTCCCCAATCAGCTCGACCACTTCCTCGTTCGTCGTTTTGTAGTCGCAAAGGGCATTGCCGCCTTTGAGGATTTTGGTTAGACAAGAGTCCTCTGATAACTCCCGGAGAATGTCCTCCTCGCACACGGATGTGTTACCTATATTAAGACATTTCCCGTTTAGTCCGTACGTCTTGTCATGGCTAATGATAAGTCTTGAGAAGTCTAAGTCAATTTGTCTACCGTTCCTGATAGCTGCGCGAGCCGTGATTAAGTGGTATACCTTTGGGTCTGTTTTAGGTATGGACAGGACATATAGCATCAATGTCCCATTGCAGTATACTGAAGGTCGGCCGTATTCTATAGCTTCTACGACGTTTTGGTAAGGTAAAGTTTCTAGCTCATTTATGATGGTATTGATCTCTGCTGAATCCAAAAGATTACTATTGACTATGCCGTTCTTAGCCAATTGGCAAGCTCTAACTATTTCATTTACTCCCTCCTTCAAGATAAGTACCTTATTTAGTAGGTTATGTCTAAGTTGGTCCGTCAGTCCTTTCTCTATAGCGTTATTGTAACCCCGAATTATCTTGTTAATTTTTTGTGTTGTCTCTCGTGTCGTGTCGAACAGTTTTTCGTTAATCAAGTATTGTCGATTGTTGTTTCCTATAATGTCTGCCTGTTTTTCTAAAAGTTTGTCCCAGTCAGTTGCATCGGGAGATCCCCCTACCCACTTCCAGGCAGTTCCTATCCAATTAATTGACCTAGCTTTCCTCGTTCGCGCGTCCCGCAGCTCGTTAAGACGTTCTTTGATTTGGTCTAGATGATAACCCAGGATAGGTTGCATTCCTTTGTCCTTAACATGTTCAAACATCAGTCGCTCGGTATCCTGGATGAGTGCGTCATACTTCGTCAAGTTGATAACATGAATTAATTTAAAAACTCCATTTGTCACCCAAGCGTTCCCTTCCTTAACCGTCACAATTGGGGATTCATAGGCAAAAATATGTAGAGTCTGCATGGGAGTGAAAAGAACTACTAATCTGCAATACAATCAAAGTTTATTTAATATGAGGTTCACAATTTTATCTTAAGGTCTAAATTACAATAAGTATGTACGTATGGCATTACTATGTAGCCTTGATTTCTTGTGTTTTGTTAATTTTTATGTTAACATTTGGATTCGTTTTTTTTCATTTTTTTTTTTTTATTATTCTCTTGATCCTCTTTTTTTTCATTATGAGATAGCTCTTCATTAAATTTTCGGGGTAGTCACTCCGGATCGGAAGGTTCGTATTTGTCCGCTTTGGCTTGTAAGGTTAAAAATATCAAACGGCCTACTAGGGTACGAGGATCAACACCACCGTAATTACTGTTACATAATTGTTTAAGTGAACCGGCCCCTTGTTTCTCGAGCATCTTTTATTAAGTTAATGGTTTTTTGGTTTTTAGTTAATTTCTTGTTCTGTCATGTAATTCTTGACAAATTTTCTTATATTATTTGCGTGCACATTCTCCTTCTTTTTTTTTTTTTTTTTTTTTATATTGGTGAAGAGAAGGGAGAGGAAAGGACAGAGAGAGAAGGGGAAATTAATTGCCACCTGTGGGATTAATGTTTTTTAAGTGAGCTTTGTGTATTTTCTTCCCGCTTACCGTCATTACAGTAACTCGGTTATTTTTTGCTACAATTTCCTTCCTATACAAGGGCTTGTTTTTGCTCTTTATACCTTTTACCGCGACGTAAACCACATCACCCTGGCAGTACTTCCTTGGGACCACTCTTTTTAGATTCCTCCTCGAGTTCCTAGCTTCCATATTTCTGCTTATTAATCCTCTGAGGTCTTTATTCATTTTCGATCGAATATTCAAAAGATTTTGAAAGTTAACCCTCTGCGACCTGTTGAAGAATACGTCCGTGGGTTTCCTGTTGATGACGGAGTGTACGGTGTTGTTGTAACGATCAACAGCCACGTAGACAAGTTCTTTGACGCTAAAGTCTGAGTGCTCAGCTCTAAGGCATCGATATATTTCTAGAACGGTAGAGTGGACTCTCTCTATCTGGCCATTGACCTCGCTTCGATGGGATGGAGTTAGGTATATTTTTATTCCTAAATTTCTAATCAGATTTAGGACTATTGGGCTGAGGAAGCCCCTTTCATTGTCCGTGACCAGGATCAGAGGAACCGTAAAATAATGTAAGATTTTCATAACCTTGGATCTTATATAAATGGCGGATCTGTCCTTTATGTGGAAAAATTTGGAAAATTTCGAGAACTTATCTATGACTGTAAGGAATTTTTCGTTTTGAATCTCCATTATATCCATATGAATTATTTCACATGGATACCTAGGAATGGGTGTGGGTTGTAGTTCGGGGTTTATGGGATGCCTGTCATACTTATTAGCGTTACAGACCTCGCAAGAGGCCGCAAATCTTCTTATACTGGCGAACATTTTCGGAAAATAGAACTGTTCAAGGATTTGTTCCTTGTTCTCCCTGGGGGCGCGGTGAGCTCTTCTGTGTTCTTTTTCGATGATACAGAATTTGCGATCTTCGCTGGCTACATCCTCGACTACCCTTTGTGTCACCCTAATTTTGTATTTTCCGAAGCTTTCTAAATACAGATTTTGGAGTATTCCAAGATAGTCTTCGGGAATTTTTACCCCATTGATAACATTTGGGTTGAGGTTCTCTACCAAAAATTTAGCGAGGTTATTTTTGTCTAAATTCCCCGTGGAGATGTAATGGCGGTGATAGCCAGGGTGTGGTTCCTCGTGAGAACAAAGGTCGATGCCGATCTTAAAGATTATTTGGTTCCTAAAGACGTTGATCGGCACCTCCACGTGAGGTATTAAGTCGGAGCTGTCCTGATCAGCGCTGTGCATGGTACAGGAGTCCTCGATGTCGGATGATCTTTCGCATAGTCCTTCTTCGGCCGTTCCTGTTTCCGCCTCGTCTGTTCTTAGACTTCGTCCCTCATCAGCAGTTTCTGTATGTGTTTGTGATTGCCCTTTGTTTGCGTCGTCCGTAGTTGTTTCTGCGACCATGCTTGCCGTATCTGTCCGAGAAGAGGAGGAACTTGAACCTGAAAGGTGATTAACCTGTGTTCGGAGCCGTGAGAGGGCATCAGCCACAAAGTTTGATTTACCAGGTGTGTAAATCAACTCGTAGTTGTATTCCTCAATTCTTGACTTCCAACGCTTGAGCTTCGCGTTGTAATTTCTATTACTGAGCGTAAAGGTCAATGGTTGGTGATCAGTATATATTTTGATCTTTTTGGCTCCATAGAGATAGTTCCTTAGATTGTCGAGTGCCCAAACTATGGCACGAAGTTCTTTCTCGTTTGTCGCATACCCTTCTTCCGTTTTATTTAAAGAACGGGAGATGAATGCGATTGGCTTGTCCTTTCCAGGTTCGCCCTGGGACAATACAGCGCCGATGGCATAGTCGGAAGCGTCCGTCGTCAAGTTAAAAGGCTTTTCGAAGTCAGGGAAAGCTAACACTTCAGCCGAAGTGAGGAGTTGCTTTAGCGTTTCGAAAGCTTTGAGCCCTGAATCGTCGAGGCATATGGGAACGTTCTTAGATTGGTTGGCTCTTACCTGCGAATGTTCCCCACGAGTCATATTCGTCAGTGGTTTAGCAATTTTGGCATAATCTCTAATGAATCTCCTATAGTATGATGTTAACCCTAGGAAACTCTTCAGTTCCTTTAGGGTATTCGGAGGAAGAATTGCTTCGATCGCTTTTACCTTACCGGGATCAGGAAGAATGCCGTCCGAGGTTACTAAGTATCCTAGGAAATTTACGCTCGTATCCAGGAAATGAGTTTTTTCTAGATTAATTTTTAGTCCAGCTTCGTGGACTTTTGAAAAAACCGTCTCTATGTCCCTTAGGTGTTCGTTTTCTGTTTTACTATAGATGATAATGTCATCGATATATACATAGCAAATCTTCCCAATCAGCTCTCTCAGGACGTCATCTATCATTCGTTGGAAGATGGCCGGAGCATTCTTGAGCCCAAATGGCAATCTGACGTATTCGAATTTGCCATTCATCGTAGAGAAGGCCGTCTTAGGGATGTCTTTTTCCCTCATGGCTATCTGATGGAAACCCGATGTTAGATCTAAAGTGGTGAAGAATCTCGCATCACCAAGGCTTGCGAGGGTATTGTTTATGTCCGGGATGGGGTAAGTGTCGGGGATAGTTACAGAATTTAGACGTTTATAGTCTATCACCATCCTGTACTGCTTTTCCCCGTTAGGCTTTGGTTTCTTTGGCACAACCCATATAGGTGAATTATACGGGCTGTTTGACGGTCGAATGATATTTTCCGTCAGCAGTTCGTTCACCTGCCTTTCAACCTCCTCCCGCATGCAAGCAGGGTACGGATAACTCTTCGTATAGATCGGTTCATCCGTGGTGGTTTTTATTTCGGCTCTTACGCTGGTTTTTACCCTTCCGTTGTCTACTGGGCCGAACAGATTACTGAACTTGTTACAAAGCGATTCGAGTTTGCCTTTCGAGGACTCTGAGACGTCTTTATTCAATATTACGAGATTGTTCACGACATCTGAAGATTTATTCTTAAGGGGGATTCTTATGTCCGGTTTAATTATTAGTTCGTTTTTCTCTCGGTCAATAATGGCTTTTAGTTCTTTTAGGGTGTCGTCGCCGATTATTCCGTCGAATGACTCGAGGTTTGGGAGAATAAAAAAGGTTAAAACAGTACTGCAGCCAACGAAGGAAAAGAATTTACCGCAGATTTTATATTTCACTAGGATTTTCCCAGCTGGACTGTTAATGTAAAAAGGGTTTTGAACAGGGTAAGGTTTTGGTGCGAGATTTGATTTAATGAAGTTTTTATTCGCACCGGTGTCTACGAGAAAGTTTAATATTTTCCCGTCTCGTGTGGCGTACTCTACGTATGGTACGCTGGAAATGAGGCATCGGTCATAAAATTTTCCTCTTCCTGCGATACCGCCGAGTTAGAGGTTCCGGGTTCTTCGTTAGATTCCGGAACGTCTGTTACCATATGGTAAAGCCGCTGTTGTTTCCTAGGGTAATTATCTGAACTGGCTTCTCGCTTAATTGCGATATTGGGCCGGTTCATATAGTTCGCCTTTCTGCTCTGAAACGAGCGATCCACCTCCATTTTGATGGCAGGCTTCGGGCCCGGTCTTGGCGGTGAATATTGCCTGTTTTGGGGTCTTGTATTCCAAGACGAATATGACCGCTGGCCGTACCGGTTGTTCGTAGATCTGTTTGGATTTCCCGAAGGTAAAGGCGGACCCCTTTCGGATCTAAAGTTATAATGCACGGGAGAGGTTATGACGTTCGGTGCCTGTACGTGCACAGAGCTGTTCCTGAAGTTAAGATTCTGCATCTCGAGGCACACAGGTCCTCGTTCAATCCACGCACAAACACGTCCAACGCTCTATTACGATAGGTTTCCACCAAGGCATTAATTGTCTCGGCGGAATAGGTTTCCGATCGGATTTTATTTATTATAAGGGAAAATTGGTGATTGACAGTGGCATAGAAGTCGTCGACTCTGGAGCCACCTTGTTTCAGCTGGCTCAGCTGATGCTCGAGGGTTCTAAGATCCCTCTTGTCTGCATAATGCAGGGACAGGACCCTCTTGATCTCTGTCCACTCGCTATCGAATACATTATACGATATTAGAGCGGAATCTGCTTTACCCCTAATTTTTTGCCTTACATGCTGGAGGATCGCCCTGTAAATGGGCTTGCCCCGAACAATTGAATAATCCTTTAGCACTGTTTCTATACTGTGCACCCAGGATACATAATGTACCGGGTTCCCGTCAAAAACTTGAAGCTCCTTCACAGAGTCGGGTAGCTTCGAAATATCCCTCAACTCGATCTCGTCGGTTGGACCTCGTAATTGTTCCGGGGCTTCAGTTATTTGTTGGGCCGTTGGTCCCCCCAACCCTACGCTTTCTATATTTTTAATTCTATTCTCCATGGAATTTAGCTGCGCTAACAAGGGTTGAATTGCCTGCACGGAATCCCTCTGTTCGATGTGAGTGATTCGGTTCTCGAAACCCCTCAACTGTTCTAACACGGAATTAACCGCCCCCGTCAACTGTGTTACCGAATTCCTGATCTCTTCCATGTCTACTAAAAGTGGTACCGAAGGATCGCTTTTATTATTTTTTTCTTTTAGAATAGTAGGTATGTAATTCTTTTAATAGGAATATTGATTCCCTTCTCCTCCCAATTTATGAAATTTGCACTTGCACTGTTTTTATATATTGATAAAGGAGAAAATTATATGTTACGTATGTAATTCTAGGTGAGAACAATATAGTTATGTGTTTTTTCGTGTGTACGTATCGAATTGGGGGTGCTTCCCCTTTAATACAAATTTTAATATGATTTGTTTTAAATATAGATTGAATTTCTTATAAATGTATTCTTACAGAATTAATATCAACCAATTCATTGTCTTGAGTTCCTGTTGTCTTCTGGGGTCGTCTGCTTCCGTAATTCCAATCCTTGTGTGAACGCCTTTGTCCTATTTTTCCGATAGTCGAGTCCTATTTCTTTTGTTCCAGGTAAGGATCGATTTTTCGTCACTCGTACTGTTCTTTTTGCTGTTCACAAGAATTCACTTCTCTGTATTCGCGAAGGCGAGGATTCACTTTTTCACTTGTGATTTTATTTGAATATTTTTTCCTCTCACTTGCACTGTTCTTTCGGCTTGTTCGCGAAAGTTCGCTTTTCTATATTCGCGAAGGCAAAGATTCACTTTTTCACTTGTGATTTCCTTTCTTAATAATTAATTTTTTGCGAGAGGTGGGAGGTCCCTGCTCGGGCGCCAGTTAAAGGATTCGTCCTTATAAAGTGTAAAAAAATTAATTTCTTGGGAGCCTCCCACTCGTCCCGTAATGAAAACAAACTCAATCAAGAAATAGATTACTAGGGGTCAACCCTCCTTTATTCGCGGTACAAATTCAACTCTCTCATAAATTACAATATAGTCTCCTCGATACTTAATTCACAAACATATTCATTCTATATAATTGCTGATCTGCAGTTCCCATGCAGATCATATACATATTCCTATATTCGCCCGGATGTGGTGTGGCGGTGGGAATATACTTGCTATGGTGCCAATCGGATGCGCGTGTGTCGTATCAGGTAACGGGCATGCACCTGCAAGCGAATGTGATTCGCTTGCACTTTTATAACTGCAGGTGGATACGTGATCGTGATAACTACCATTTTAATATTTTGAAACATTGTTTACAATAATTCCTTTTTCGAGATATATTATGGCAGATATTGCTTCACCTCCATTTTGCCTTACACTCTTTCTTCAGAGTAATCTGTGTTGTCAGTTTTTCAGGTCTCAACTAATTATCAACTTGCCAAACAATTTGTACCGCAACCCACATGCCATTCTCAAAAGAACTATTGGAATTCCGATTAAAATTAACCCAAAACTGGGCATATCTATCTACGTCTGTATTTGTAATGTTTCTTCATGCGGTACTTCACCATAAGAAAAAAAAACAACCAAATATAATGACAGCAATATAAAACAGAAGAAGAAATCGGAAACGTACATTAAGATAACTAATTCCTGTTTGATCAAGCCATGTTTGCACAATAGCAACTATATAAAAGCCCCTGCACCTGAACATTGTTATCTGACAGCAAACAAGCTCTCAGCGTTATATCTACGACGAGCCACACAGTCTAACTGATCACTTTCGAAAGACAGGCCAAAACATGAAGACAACTTTCATGGGAATCGCTTCACTGCTGGGGCTCTTGGCGACGGTCGCCGCCACCGATTTTTGTACGCAGAGTCTGTGCCCTAGCTCAGCACACATCGGTTGTCAAAACAACGGAGTAAGTGTCAATGTCAGTGATATAGAGGCTCACAATTATTGTATCTCGCCCCCGACAGGCCTTTGATGGACGGTGCCCTGTCGGTCAGACAGAAATGGTTGAGATGACGGCTGCACTGAAGGAAATCATCATCGACAGCCACAACAGCAGGCGTGACACAATTGCAGCCGGGCGACTGCCTGGCTTCAAGGCGGCAAGCCGAATGAGCACGATACGGTGGGATGATGAGCTGGCCCTGCTGGCGTCCTTTAACGTCAAGACCTGCAAGTTCGCTCACGATCAGTGCCGCAATACGAACGCCTTCAAGTACTCTGGACAAAATCTCGCCAAGCTATGGTGGAGTGGATGGGCCTACACGGACGAGGAGATCATCACGGAGCAGATCGACGACTGGTGGTTGGAGCACGAGGACGCAAATATGTCCCAACTTGAGCGATATCCAAGTTCAACAAGGTGTGAGGGGGGTGGTCGGTCAAAGTTTGTCTTATGTAAATCAATTAACCTAATTTCAGCGATCCTATTGGCCACTTTACCGTCATGACAGCGGACAAGAACATAGCTGTCGGCTGTGCTGCTGTACGCTTTCCTGAGAACGGTATGTCATCTCTGACATTGGCCTGCAACTATGCAACGACGAATATCATTGACCGGCCTTTGTACGCACCAGGGGCGACAGCCTCGCAATGTACCACTGGAAAGAATCCAAATTACCCTGCACTGTGCTCGCTGTCAGAAGTGTACAATGTCAACGCGATTTGATATAGTTTGATAAGACGCAATAAAAAATAAACAGTCGGCTATACGAATGGTGTTCATTTTTTTATTCGCTACGTCGAGAAGCATATGTCACGTTATGGTAATGCAGCTTAGAGTAAACCTCCTTCGGGTGATTCCCATGGCATAATGCCCTGCTGCAATCACTCCCCTTGTGAGTTTGCCACGGTGTCCCAAGGGCTGAGAACTCAGCATCCTCTATCGAGATGGAATCAATTGTCAAAAGGAATCGGCGCGTTTTTATTTGATCTGTGGATTTACTCTTGGCAATCTTTCGGTGCTGTCCTTTTCGCTATGGGAAATTAAAAGTTGTTTACCTTTGGGGTGTGTCGCTTAACCGAAAGAAGTCCTCCGAACAACGCGCGCGCACACACACAGTCGAGTTAATTCAAATATTAACTGATTAAAGGCATCTGTGTGTTGCGTTGCATCCTACTCGCCGTAGAGATAGTAATTTCAGAATGTCCCAAAGTGTCGAATTTTACATGCCGCCGATATCGCATAGCTTGCAAGCACTTTGTAATTGGAATTTCCGTGCGAGGCTCACACATTCCCCAGTGGTCCGTGCACCCGCACTCGCGTCATCGTGTGTGCGCCATAAATTCCCAGTTGCAGAATATTAATTCTAGAATTCGGCCATTAAATCAAACCCAAGCCGCTGCATAATTATCTCGGTGGCGCCGGGGTCTGGGCGCATCAGGAGTTCACTATTTATGGAATGTGTGGAATTAATATTGCACATGCACGAAGAACGGATGAGTTATGATGGTGGCCATAAGGGAATGGGATCATTGGCTCCCCACACCGATAATAATAATTAACTGAATGCATGCGGTGGTTAGTTCAGGCTTCCTATATACAACGGTATATGGCGTGCATGCATTAATAAAAATACAAATTTGGTCCTTTATTAAAATATCCTTTCAATTGGGAGCAATTGGCGAGTACAGGCGATTTATATACATGCGAAACATGAGACAATCTGCCACAGTGTCAGCAAAAAAAAAATTAAATGAGCTGTTGCGGGAGACATTGGAACTATTTAGCGATTTCATCGTCAATATAGGAAAAGAGGGAGTCTTCAGCAATACAGTTGGTAGGAATAACATATAGCACATCACATCAGGAAACATCATGGCTGCAAGTACGCGTTTGATTCATATATGCCGTAACTACTCATATCGGAGTTTGTTCGGGGGAAGCTCGCAAACCAATGAACGGATTTCGAAGAAACCTTTCCTAAGATATGATTTGAGGAATTATTAAATTATTGCGCCTTAATTTTTGATTTATTGTCGGAAAATAGGTTATTTTTCGGTTCCTCGCAATTAAACCGCAGGAATTAAGGCCCCAAAGTAAAAGTAATTCAAGGTGGCGCAAAATGAATCACGCCATCAAAGGATGTTATAATTTTTGCAAATGGCGTCGTACGTCAATCATATTTGACATTTGTCAACTAGTCCGCTTGACTCTGAAAGGCAAAATGCCCACGAAATGGGTAATTACACACGATCTGGTATCACTGAGCTTGACAAGCAATGGAGTGCTATACTCCGAAAGAGCGTGGAATAATTGTGTTGCATTTCCGCTTAAGCTGTTGCGCCAATAAGCAAAATCTTCGCTCTGGGGCACTGCAAATCCGCGTGTGATGCACGAAGAGTTATCACATCCACAAAAAGCCACTGTGTGGTGCAGCGTTCACGGGGGAGGAGTGATTGGGCCGTATTTTTTTGAGGACGGTAACAGTGGCCCTACAGAGCCAACGACTTTTTACTGCCGTAATTGGATGAGCGCGGCTTGGTGAGGATATGGTTTCAAGAAGACGATGCACACACAGCCAGGGTGGCCGCTGCAGAATTCTGAAAAGTAGCAAGGCCAGAAAAATGGTCAGTGAGGAAAAAAGTGTCATTTCGGAAGCTGTTCTGCAAATTTAGAATTTTTGAACGATATTTAACAGGCATTGGAATATTCTTGAAGCGCCTTTTCCAAAGGAAAATGGGGTCAAAATAGCAAAAAAAAAAACAAAAAATAGTGGCAGGCTCTCAAAAAAGTGCCAAATTGTATCTTTAGTTTCATGCTGCGCACATAGCACAATTGCTCTCCTGTTTGGCGATTCGGCATGGCCAGTAAATTCGCCCGATTTAACCATCCCAGACTTCTTTCTTTGGGGCTGCAAGCCTCAGTCGCAGCCCTTAAGGAGAATGTTCGACAGGAATGCGGCGAACAGTTATCACCGGAAATATGTCGAAAAGTTATGGAAAATGCGATAAAACAGACACAAATGTGTATCAACAGTGGCGACAGCCACTTGACGGATATCATCTTTTCCACTTAACAGACAAAAAATTGCAAAGGTCCAAATAAAGATTTTCATCACTCAAAATCATTTTATTTATTTAGTATAAAAGTTATTCAAAAACAAATTGGATGATTGATTTTGCGCCACCCTCTATAAGGGCCCAAAGTTGGGATAAATGCTTATAATGAATTTCTGACTAGTTCTTAAAATTTGAAACTAGCCCCCAATGAAATGAGGTTTGTATTTTTAATTTTTTTAGTAAAAAATTTTGTAAGCACAACAATTTTTGTTAGTATCACAACAAAAGTCTTAAGACAAGATAAAACTTGTTAAAATTTTCTCAATTTGATAAAAACATTTTGTTGAACTTATATTGACAAAGAAAAGTGTTGAAAGAACCCCAATTTTTTCAGTGTAGTCGCTTACAATAACTTAAAATGTAAGCCTCACTTTAAAAGCCATCAGCGCTGAAAAGACAGAAAACTGAAAAATGCGTATTATGTAATATTTTTAAATAGCAATAAAATTCGGCCACAAAAATAATGCTGCGGTTTCAATTTTTCAATTCAAAAATTTAAATAAGGCGATAAAATGTGAAATTGCACCCCAAATTTAGACAATTTTTATTGTTTTGTATGCGTTAAAGGCGGAGACTTCTTTTTCTATCCCAATAAAATTGTTTTTCAACTTGCCATTATATAATTTCGATCTAATACTATGTTCCCACCAACGTAATTTAGCTAAAGTGATTTATAAATCACGAAAGGCGTCTCCACCGAACTTTAAGTGATTTAGTTTGACATTTTTGTCGACTTTGACATTAGGTGTCCAACACCATTGTTATTCTTTCTGGTTTTTTTGCCGTACCTGCCAAGAATAGAACAATTTTTCATTGCATGAATTTAATAAAAATATCAAAAACTCACCGAAACACGAACAAAATTAGAAAATTGAATTTGAAATAAGTTTTTTGACAGTTTTTCTTTTTTTTTTGTTTGCTGAATAAAATGCTGAAGTTGAGAACAGGTATGTTCGATTTTATTTTGTGTGGATTTGCGATGACAGATACGTAATTAAAATTTCAACACGTATAAATCACGAAAATGTATGATAAATCACGTAATTTATGAGATGATTTAGCTAAATCAAGCTTGCGTAAGATAGTTAAAAATTCGCATCTTCACGGGAGCTTAACATGTCCAACACGTTCTTACACCTCATAAACACCAGAGAGTATATGTCCGAATAGAAGTTTCCCTAATCACTGCCCTTGCATCGAATGTCGATAACTTCAAAATCACAGATAATCCTCCTGCTATCGACACACTCTGGATGCACTGCAGTTCCGCAACAATCCCAGCCCCCATAATTCCTGTAGATAATTCCTACGAAATCGCACGCACAAAGTCCTTACGCAAATGCCCCTTGAAAAGTTAAATTTCCTGCAATTACTGCAACCATCCCTGCGCCTCGTTAATATCCCCTTCGTCCGTGAATGGTTGGATCCAAAGCACAAGCACACCTTTCCAGATGTGCAGCAGCATTAGCATTTTCTTTCTGCGTTCAACCACTCGCACACAAATACGAACAAGAGGCAGTAACTCCTTGGCCTCTCTAATGCCAATTTAGGGGTGAACCGATACAAGACCCTTAAGCCCACAAAGGCCTGGCAGTTTTGTTTGACCAAAAATTTGCGTGTATGCTGCACGCAAAAACTTTTCATCTCTCAAGGAACGACACACCAAAAATGTGCCATATATCTGTGGGTGTGTGTGTGTGAGTGTGCGTCGTCATTGAGTAACCCTTATATGGCAATGGCTTTCCCACCGATCAACCCCTTCAACGCTTCAACGCACCAGAGGAAGCAAAGGTCTTTCACCATCGTCGTCGACGTTGGTTGGTACCACTTTTGGGTTTTTCCGACAGCTCACCCCTGCCCCGGCCGGCCTTCGGTTTGGTGCTGGTGTGGTAATATTGGTAAATGGTAGCAGTGCCAGCGAGCGACATATAGAGGCGAGCCGCTCGGTTTGTTCTTGTGGCCAAATGTGAAGCTCTGGCCTATTCTTTGGGGCGGCAGCTGTTGTTCATTCATCAGGATTTTTGGGGGGCATAATGCATTGACTGGCGTAACACACTCGGTTAGCCATAGCAACCGTACAGTCCGAGCTATATAGCCAAAGTCGCAGCAACCATCAGAGCCTTTAAAATAAGATTAACCCAAAAGTGCAAGTAGGACTTGATGTTCGGTTCGGGTTTTCGGACATCATCGTGCAGTCAGAGTGTGCTACACCACCGCCGAGCTCGGTTTGCCTAGGCCTAATCAAGAGGGTTGATTTGTTTGATTGAATTATCCGGTCGAGTTGTTCGAGGATGGAATCATCAAAGGAATTTCGCACACACAAAGGGGCTCTGCAGCTTCCATCGTCAATTGTACAGTACCGGGTCTGGAGTGTGCTGTCTGCGTACGCAAGTTGTATCAACTTTTGGGTGCACACA
The DNA here is from genome assembly GCA_916610125.1 of Cheilosia vulpina. Taxonomy (NCBI): domain Eukaryota; kingdom Metazoa; phylum Arthropoda; class Insecta; order Diptera; family Syrphidae; genus Cheilosia; species Cheilosia vulpina. Next base: position 58,435,463 of record OU744277.1, read on the forward strand.
ATGTGACCATATGCTTCTGGGATTTGAATAAGAGCGAGAGTAGGTATCTGCTGTGTTGTTCTTGTGTGCGTGTGATTGGAACTTCTCCAGATGGGTGGTGGATGGTTATAGGTTTAGACGTACACTGTGGTCCTGTGGACGACATAGATGCAGTGCACTGAACGGAGCGTATATAAGGTATATATGCGGTGGGAAATGATAAGTTGATGACAGTTGTTTCGGATTGAATGGATTTGCTGATGGATACGATTGTTGCTCTGGCTCTGAGGGCGGCTTTTATCAGATTGCCAAGCAAGTTTATTGAAAGATCAACACTTCTGATGCGGAAGTATTGTGTAAACATTGGACAGCCCTCCTCTGTGTCGGTGAGATTAGCATGGACTTTGTTTTGTGTTGCAGTGGATACGCGTGGCGAGTATATCAGCTGTTGGTGTATAGAAGAGGGAATTGATGTCGGTAAATTGAACGGACTCCATAAAGCCCGAGTCATGATTTAGTTTGGTATTGACTGCGTGATATAGGGAAAGTCTTGCAGAGCTCCAAACCGTATTTGTTGTCAAAAGACTTATCAATGCATCTCTTTGTCAATATCGAATGCCGTTTGATTATGGTTGGGATATATTTGTCTTCTTGTATACATACGATATTCGGCGTTGAAGTAATTGTAGTGTGATTGGGCTGAAGATTCCTCAATCTTTTGACGAGTTTTTCTCGGTAAAACATTTGTTCGAATGAGGATAAAATTTGACAGTAGATCTTATCGATAGGTAGTCACAAAACCTTGCTGCTTCAGACATTAACTGACTCTGACTCTGCGAACATGATACTGTTTTGCTAGACTGCCTCGCTAAATTTTATCTTTTGTCGACATTTTTGTACGGGAGATAAAACTCTGACTCTGACTCTGACTCTGACTCTGACTCCTACCGAAAGGTAGGTATACTTAAATGATATTCTCAAAGCTCTGCATCCTTTGCCCGAACGAATAATTTTTAAGAAGCTCTTTCATGACAGTTACACAGATAGGTGGTGCAATGGAGTAAAACTTGGATGTCTTCTTGTTAATTCGTATATAGAATCGTATAGCTACTGTCAGACGAAAAATAACTTGGATGATATTAGGCCCATAAGAAAGCTTAGAATCGTAGCATTATATTTTTATTTTATATTATATATTTTTAGCTCTTAATTTTATAACCAAGAGTAGCTTACAAAGGCTTTTGGTGTTCATCCCGCCAGTTCTCCTATCGTTTCAATAGTTTAAAATTGAGTAAACGATAAACTGAAATCCCAGTTCTTACAAATATCTAATGCCTGGATCTTTGTCAGGATCTACAGTTAGAGACCGAAAAATATCAAGTATAGACAATCAGATATGAGGATAAAATACGAGCGAGTAGAACTGTTTGCCTGCAAAGCAACACAATTCACTCCCATCAGCACAGATAGATCTACCCACGAATTCTTATTACGAGTGCCATATCTATTTCCATTTCATTCCACACAATTGTCTATCACCAGGGCTATAGTTGGATTTCCTTTGAAATTTGTGTCAGGCCCATTACGCCACCCAATCACGATATGGTACAAATCTAAGGAAACAACTCTTCATCCCGACTCCTTCCACTGCGTCGTTTGGTTATACGCGAAGATGAACATTAGGGGCAAGCCAAAGAATCAATACCCATATCCGCAGAAAAGCCTTCTTGGTGGCAACATTTTTAGCCAAAAAAAAAAACCGACGTACTATTCGCAAGAAGAAAATGTTTAAGGAGCACACATCATCCCAGTCGGGGAGAGATGATATCACCATCAAAGTCAATTGTCTGGAAAAATGGAATAAATTCACGAAAAGGACTCGCATACTCGTCTGCCTTTGATTTGTTTGAAGAAGCACACAGCAGAGCTACTTAGGCGAGATGATCTATGTAATGGGCTCTTAGTGTAGCTCAAGTGAAAGTAATTTATTTATATTCTTGTGTTTTTTTTTGTGTGTATATTCATATAATTGTGACAGCAGCAATGTAATGTATCTGTCTGTTGACAAAACTAAAATTTCAGTTACAATTTTGAGCCGTGACGGTTGACTTAATGTATTTATATATATATAGGTATCTACTCCTGGTAACAACAAAAAAGGGAAAACTACTAAAGTTAAAAGTTCACTCGCAAATCAACAGCAACAACACCAAGGTATCTGCGTGAGTTACGAGCGGCTTTGAACGCTCAAACAATAACAAACAAAAACATTTAATAAAAAAACAATGATGTGCTTTATTTAAGATGTAAATTAACACTGACTTAATTTATTGTTCTATTTATAAACAGATCTCCTTTGGTTGTTGTTGATTGCATTTCTCCTCTCACCGAATTACTGCAAATTCAGCCGTTGAGTTCCGCTTGGCTCTGGCGTAAGATGTTGATGATAACGTAACTCTGCACTGCTACAGTAGAATCTCGGAAAGATGACCGAAGTGTTGCGGCAGTCCATAGAGCAGTTTTTTTTAAGAGAAACGTCTATTTTTATACCCTTTTAAAGGGTGTCCCATAATTCACGCAAAATATAATTTTTATAGAAAATACATATTTTTAATCAGAATGCTTAAATTTTGTATTGATTCATAGAGTATACAGAATGGGGTAATGTATGGAATAGCACATCGGATTAATGGCCGCCACGGCTTACTGGCAAGTACGTATTCTTTTATTGAAATTTTCTATGACCGTTTCGCATAAATGTGACTGAATTTCATTAATACGCCGCCAAATTTCTCGTTTCAAGGGGTTGGTGGTCGTGGGCTTGTTTTCATAGACCTCTGACTTAAAAAAAAAAAACAACAAGAAAAAAGTACAATGGCGTTAAATCGCAAGATCTGGATGGCCAATTCTGATAGCAAACACGGCCAATTACACGATTAGAAAATGACCCATGCAGTAATTGAATTGGATTTATGGCATGTGGCACAGTCTAGTTGAAACCACATGTTGGTCACATCCATTATTGTAATTTAGGCACTAAAACCTGGGCTATCATGTCACGATAACGAACATCATTAAGTGTTACTGCCTGACCAGCCGTATTTTCGAAGAAGAATGGTCCAATAATGCCTCCAGCCAAAAATTCGCACCAAACAGTCACGCTGTGGGGATGCATTTGTTTCTCAACAATAATTACTAGTGGTATTTTTAACCCCAAATGCCTTCATTATTTTTAAAAAAAATGGCTCAACAATGAAAATGCTTTGATCTTTCGTATAGCGCTCCAGTTTTGCTAACCCCGACCTGTCAGCTGTCACATTGTTATCTTTTTTCCTGTACTATTAAATGGCTATTAAATATTAATTAACCTTCCTTTTTTTATATATTTTTCTTGTTTTTGTTTTAAATAAAATGAACTTTTATTTTTATATATAATTATTATGTCTTATTGTATGGCTTCTTTCTTTTTCTTTTACTACATTTTGATACTTGAAAATATGAACAATTGGAAAAGATGAACGGGGTCTCTCTTATAGTTATTCTTCGTCTTCTGTTACCAAAATTTAGCCACTGAAACTGCTAGCTAACCTAGGTTTCTCTGACTTTGGAATCCCAGGTTTGCATCACCATGCCGTTTTTTTCCCACCTTAAAACCGCCCGCTAATTGACATTTTTACAGAGTATAAGTCTTTATATTTTCTTTATAAACGAACAACGCAACACTAAACGCCACGTTGCCATTTGAGTATTTTCTTGCAAACGGGCTGCACAATATCTAATTGTGTTGTGACTATGACATATAATTTTGTTATTCTGCTACCCACGTAGGTAGGTGATCGTATTGATCTTGGTAGGTATTTAATGTTCACGAACACTCCATCATGCCAGGTGATCTATGCCCCGCCATTCGACGACGATTCTTCCTTTCAAGTTGCTTTAAGTTGGGCACGTATAACCGATTTTAGAAAGAACAATACGATAAAGATAGGGGTACCCAAAATAAAGTAAAGTTGGTGACGCTCACTTTTGTTTGCTTTGTATAATAGTTCAAACGTCGTCGGTTTTCCACCGCCAGATTTGCTTAGATGTTCGCAAATAGATCTAAAAATGTCTGCTTCTCAGAAACTAATAAAACAAACCCATATATACAACCGTTCACTACAAACTTTCCATCTGATTGGAATTGATTTTGCAATTCGCGCTAGAACAGTTCTATACAGCTTGCAGTCAGACTCGACCTTCTTCAGTAGGGTTTTAGGGTTGTTTGACTGTCAGAATTCAATACGTTGAAGCTATAACTCCAACCAAAGTATGTGTTTGAAGCAAATACAAAAATGTCTAATACTTTGGAAGTCTTTTAATATCCATATTCCTCTGTCTTTCATTTTAACTATAAGGGCTGATCTAACTTGTTTTACAAGAATTCTTATCTAGTTTCTGCTCAACTGGAACTATTTTGGAATTTGGATCATCGACCATCGGTGGCAGGCAGGCGTTCGTTATCTTCGATCTTCGATAACGAGCATTCAGCTTTCAAGAATGTCAAATGGCAACAGAGTCCGATCGAGCTCCAACCATTTTATACTGTAACTCTTCGTTTCGGGTACTAAACTGATAAATTAACCCGTACATCTTTTTTGTTTCTTCTTGGCAGATCGATTTTAGTAGAAATAGATGGTGTGTCATCGAATTGCTGTATATAAAGATCTGGTTTTGGAGCCCTTAAAAACTAATGTTTCTAATTTCCCTCGAAGTATGAAATTTGAGCATCGTATACCTGGTCACCTGAAAGTACAAGGTTGTCCAAAACTGTTTCCGCTCTAGGGCTAGCCAGAGCGGAAAAAAATGGTTTATATTTGGAAAACTAAAACTTACAACCCTCTAATTGAAAAACTGGCATCTAACTTGTGGTGCTATTTAAGCCGTTTGCAAAGGGAGTATTTAAAATAAAGTCTACTGCTGAACTGGAATAGAGAACGCGTTTTAACTGCACTCGTTGGAACTGCAGTGTGCTTAAAACCTACCAAAGCTTTTTACAGAAAATTGGCCAACTTGTCAATCCTTTTAGAAACTGGAAACGGTTATCAAAGGCGGTGCTAGAACATCTAGGGCCTTTCGGTTCAGTTTTTAATCGAAAAACAAATCGTCAATCTTCCATACCCATTGGCTTACTATTCCTAACCTACCCAGTTCCTAATTTAGATGCCACTGTAGGTACCTAATAATAATAATTCACATAAATCATCCATTCATCCGCACATCTACACGCCAGGCCTCAGATAGGCTTGTAAAAATTGAAAATTGAAAAAAATAAAAAATTCTCCCGGCACATAACAATTCCACACCATTAAGTCCTTACCAAACTGATTTTCCCTACACACGAGTATACCTATACTCTTCAGTTGGGAACAAAAATGTTAATCATTCCTATCCTGCCGCAGTCAAAAACTCTATTCGCCGAGTGTCCTGAGGGAAACTTTCACTTTAACCATTTAGATACCCAAATCACGGTGAATAAATTACCGCCAAGCGAAAAGAATGAAATTCCAAATCATTTCCCTAAATCAAATTGAAGAGGTTTTATATACACACACAACTACGTCCTCGTATGCAACAAACAAGGATGTCATCCTCGAAAATGATACAAACTGTCAACATGTGATAGAGAATAGAGAAAAAAAAAACAAAACAAAACACAACCGACAAAGCAACACAAATGACCCAAAACAAGAGAAGCCAAAGCGATCCCTCTTCAAAACAAGGACCATATTAAGTAGGACTTCAATTTTCCATTACGAGTGCTAGCAGAGGAATATTCTCCCATTAAGGGGATGTGTCTCGCGCGTCACATCAACGGTATAAAATTACTACTGTACGCAGATCCTTGGCGGGGATAACGAGCAGAATTTTAAAATATATATCATTCGGTTAAGGATGCTGCGTCGCGTATCTGTGTGTACGGCATCTTCTTCCTCCTGTCGTTGCCGGTATTGTAATGCATCAGGTAAGAGTGCCATTATGCAAAGGACGAAAATAAAAATCAAGGGAAACCAACACGACCAGGAAGGAAGACACATCACATGAATTATGAAATGCGTGCCCTCGCTGCGATAAGGATCGCCGATTTTTTTTTTTGATTTTTTTGTTCTGCTCTCCGTCGTCGTCCTTTTGTTTTCATGAACGGTAGCAGAATTCACACGGGGAATGGGATTATTTGGCGCTACAACAAGGCAAAGCCCGGGTGGGTATATTCGTTCGACTTAAGTGCAAATCCGTGATTATCTCCTTTGGTCCTTGTTAAATTGATATATTTCATCAGGACAGAGGGCAAATCCCCTCCATCATAAGTCCTCTTTGACAGTCAAACGGAATCGGAAGGAAAAACAAACAATAATGGCCGCAGTTGTTTTCGATTTTCCAGAGGATATCGGCAGGACAGATTGACGATGATGATATTGGGTAGCACACATATGTGCGTTGGATCAGGTACACCAGGATTTCGGTTGTCCATGCGGAAAAGTATTAAAAATACGACGACCCCTCTCTGGATATGAAAGTCTGTTTTATTTTTTTACAGGTAAAAAACAACCAATAATGATGTACACTTCAATTGGGGTCCGCTGCGATGAGCGATGAGCGTCAAAAAGCGGAAAATTGTAGGGAGAAGCATGTTAATTTCTCACCCTCGGTCGGTTTTCTTTTTTTGACGGCTGAGCACGCCGGGCGTTTGGTTGATAAGTGGCTGGCCATAAGGTTGATTAGGACGTTTAGTTTTCTGTTTTTGTTTTTACTCTGAATTGGGTTTGACGATGACGGGACGACTCCTTGAGAGCGGCGTTTAATGAGGCAATCTCCATTGGTGCTTCACAATTAACCAGCCGGAAATGGTAATTTAAACGCCACCATTTCGATGATGTACCTACTACATGCAATTATCCTTTGATCCTGTTTCGGTTGTTTTTTATTATTGAATACGTAATTGAATGAGTAGGTACGCTTCAGTGGTTAGGTAATGGGCCACTTACAGTAAAGGGTGTCCTTAAGGGACAAACTGTCCCATTTTAAGCGTTTATAAATGCTCTTTAGTCAGTATACTTTGATAAGTTTGCATGAAAAGTTGAAGGTTGCAGAAAGTTGTAGAAAATTTACATCTTACTTCATGAAAGCGGTTTTCATACTTCAGATGCAAAGCCTCTCATACCACACCAAGAGGTGTAAGGACTACTGTAATAAGTCATTTTGTCATAAGTTATACAAAAGACTGTGAAAGACCTGCATGAGTAGTATCCCAGAAAGGCTTTAGGCTTTTAGGTCGCAACATGCCAACTGCGAGGTAGAGACAGCTTTTCACTCCAACTCCATTGACAATTGAAAAATCACTTTAAAAATAAATAAATAAATAGTTAGCGCAACAGGTCCGCAAGGACCTTAAGCTTATCTTCTCACAACCATTCGTTTTGTGTGAGTTTTTCATTTTTGGGACAAATGGAAAGGATCTACTATTTTATGCCGAGTCCAAGCGGCTAATTGAGAAGTTCTTTCATGACAGTTATACTCTCAGATATTTGTCAGACCTAAGACGTCATTTGAGTTTATTCCGGGGTTCGAACCTGAGACCCCTCGCTTAGTAGTGCAACACACTAACCACTAAGCCACTCCGAGTACATCACTTACCATCGACAACATCAATGAAATCTACATCGGCTTGGGACTTGGGAGAGGTTTTACCAACATCTGAGCCGGGATCTATCTAACCGCTGCGAGGTCAATTTTAATTGAAGAAAAGTCAAAGTTGGAGTGTATGTTACCTTTTGATTAAAAAACCACGCGACCGATTTAGCTGAAAGCCCAACAAATTGCTGTTATTAGTACTGGAAGTATTTAAAGATTGATGGGTAAAAAATCTGTTAGGTGGCGCTGATGCCTTTGCAATGTTTACATTTTAGTGGAAGAAGTGTTGCACACCTGTGTATGACTGCGCTTATCTCAGGAACCTCTAAAGGAATTTGAATGAGGTTTTCAATGTAATCACCTGCCTTTCTCGGTGATAATTATAAGAGTTTTAAAAATGGTTCCATCACTCATTACAGTTAAGCATTTGAGTGGCAAAAAGGGGATAATGTTGAATTTTTTTAATTGAAGAGTGAGTAAACAACGCCTGATTGTATTTGGAACAGAAAGTTTTTAACTAAATTCGTCAATCATCATTCCCTGAGTCTTATAGCTAACTTCGGCATATAGCATATATCCAGGAGATTTTTAGCTGGATTTTTACCTTGCAAAGATGTGCGTCCTTGTTCGAAAGTTCAATAGCAAAACATAAGAAGGATGTGTCATGGGAGTAAAAACCAAACAGGGACCTGTATAATTGAATAAGAACTATTTGTAGTATAACCCCAGTCGATTTTCGGGATAAACCACTTTTGCAGACTGTTAAACGGCGAAGACGACCAAAATTCAGATACCAGGAAGAAAGGACAACTCAATGTAGATAATGAAAGTCATGTCTTCTGTTCACCCTTCCAAAATAAAGTGAGTATTTCAATATTTCAACACAAGTCCAACAAGACTCCTGGGTGCTGGACCAGTCTTTTTGTCATGACTTGGTAGAACGTATACCTACATCAACCAATCAGATTGGCGTGGAAGAAAGTATGCCTGATTCTTGAAACCGCAGCTTTGTTTGCGCTGTTTACAAGAAAGGTGGAGACCCTCTTAACTGTATCAACTGTAGAGTCATCGGTCTTCTTAATATTGTATCCAATCTTCCGTACTGTGTGAACGGCTGAAATGATTTTCCTCCTAAAAGTGAAGTGTCAGACTTTTCTGTACGACACTAAGAAGACTCATTCTAAGACCCTCATGATTGGAGTCCTGTTATATGGCGCAGTGGCATGGCCATTTACGAAGTGGGATGAAAAATTAAGGTAAGATAAACTGCGGTAGCCTAGAGATTTATGATGTCGCGCTACAAGGATTGCTGACATTGATACCGATGCTAGGTTAGGTTAGGTTGATGGGTGACTACGGCAGAGCGAGAACTGCAGTACCCCAATTACACCTATGGTAAAAATGGTAAAGCAAGGCACATCAGTGAAGAGTTATTCAGTGAGGCATCCTCTGCATTCTCCGATATTCTCTGTACTTAAGGGCTTGAAGGTCTGGACTCTGAGTTTTGACGCAAGTATATAAAAAGGTCAGCGTCGACATTTCCGAGGACGCACAGTACGCTGAATATGAATATACCTTTCGCATCGACTTGATGACCATTCAACTATCTGGAGAACTCCGTGGGACATGCCGCCGTCTACACCGTATTACAATCTGACCTAAAAAGGAATCGGTTGTAAGGAGTTTCGTTTATGCAAAGGCGACCTACCCGTCGAATATCTTTTTTCCTTGACGACTTTTTGGTTAACTGTCTGTCGATACTAGGCAAAGTTGGCATTTAGGTGCTTCGCAAGCCACTTTATGATTTCTTTCAAGAGTCCTTAAAGCAGCCACAATTGGAACTCATTATTGCCAAGATGTACAATATGCCTGCATTGTAACTCTGGGTTGTGTCTTTTATAGCATTATTTGGTTTCCTAGTCCAAGTCCTCTGCAACTACACAAACTCATCATCCACAATCATGCATTCGGAGAAGTAAAACAATAGCTGCCTTGCCTTGCATACATATCCCTCCATCTCTATCACTGTTGTATGAGGACCTTTGAATATTCATTCACCTAGAGGAAAGGTCGCCTCACCACTCAACTCCAGCACTGATATCTCAATATTTCTTGTAAATTGCTCAGCATGCGCTAAAAAGTCAATCCCAATCGTCAAGGTGGTCTGCCAATTTTGAATAACTCAAAACCCACCGTTGAGTAGCCTATGGTTGAGTCTTAATTTCTCCTTTATCGCTTCATCCACATGACTACAAATTGGAGTCCTTGCCACTCGAAAGGTGAATGGCAAATTGTTCCACATTCTGTGTCACAACAACTCACACTCAAGTGAGTTATTCAAATTGAACACAATTCGTCTATGTGGCATAAACAAAACCAATGCATTTTCTAAAACACAGCGTGCGCTTGAAATGGCGCATACGCCACAGTTCGCAACGGGGTGTAGCACAAAACACGTAATCTCAGAAAAAAAAACTGAGTCTCACATAGAAATGTGCAAATTTAGACAAAAAATAAAAAAAGGATATTGCTATAGAGCTATTATGAAAAAAGTAAATATTGTATGAAACATCCCTCCAGGATATATCAATCGAGATCGAGAATCATTGCTTCCTCTCGCTTGTGCAAATTCGTGCGATGCATCTGGCACGTACAATACGAATTGGAAGGAAAAAAGTGATATCCCGCCAGGATATGCTCGACCCCCGGCTTTGACAACATAATTTTACGAGTGCATCTCGACAGATTGTCGCTTCTGCTTGGCTTCTCGAGGTTTTCCTTGCGTTCATTCATCCCAATGGATATAGGTGAATGGAAAATGTTTGACATTTCCATCGCAACACTCCGCATAAACCGGGTGAAGGACATTAAGCTGGCAGTGGTATAGGTCACACACAACTGGGCATATGATGTGCGAAATATTTCAGATATCTCTGCTCAGTCCAACCCGCATCAAACAGCACATGGAGAGAAATCAATTCATCAACACCCTGTCGTTAATTGAATTGCACGGGACAACAATTGAGGGGTGCATTCGGCGCACAATTATCGAAACAAAGCAGAAGAGGAAAACTATTATTATTTGGGTTTTGCTATGGTCGCATCCGCACCCCTGTTACTGGTTATTTTGTTTCGCATTGTCACTCCGAGTTTGGTGAATGGAGAGTCGAGAGTTTGCGGAGGACCTCACAACAAACTTGGAATCATTATTCCAACTAATGGCATCATTAGAACGGACTCGCAAATCAGACAGTTTCATTGGAATGAGTGTGCGAAATAAAGGAGCGGAGGGTTCTTGGAAGTTGTATGTCCACCGAGAGGGGTCTCTTTCTCCCTCTCTTGGGAGGGAGAGGGTTCTAAAGGAAATATTTTGATTTTCTGGTGTTAATTGAGGTTTTCAATCGCACAGATGTCATTAATTATTTGATCAATTGTACGGAGTCGTCGACTTAATGGTCGACGAAGCAGTTTGCATTTTTAGCGCTAAAGCGGGTTCGGAGGTTATACCGTCCTCAAGGTAGGCGAGATAAATCTCTTCTTTATACAACAACGTAGGACTATAAGAATCTGCGTTTCTTACCATCTTCTCCGTATTTTCCTTCTTCTCTGTCTTCTCCCTTCTCTAACTGCTTCTGATTTTTCTATCTTCTGTCTTCTCTAGCTTCTCTGACATAAATATCTTTTGCCTTCAGTCTTCTGTCTTCTGTCTTCTGTCTTCTGTCTTCTGTCTTCTGTCTTCTGTCTTCTGTCTTCTGTCTTCTGTCTTCTGTCTTCTGTCTTCTGTCTTCTGTCTTCTGTCTTCTGTCTTCTGTCTTCTGTCTTCTATCTCCTGTCTCCTGTCTTCTGTCTTCTGTCTCCTGTCTTCTGTCTTCTGTCTTCTGTCTTCTGTCTTCTGTCTTCTGTCTTCTGTCTTCTGTCTTCTGTCTTCTTTCTTCTGTCTTCTGTCCTCTGTCTTCTGTCCTCTGTCTTCTGTCTTCTGTCTTCTGTCTTCTGTCTTCTGTCTTCTGTCTTCTGTCTTCTGTCTTCTGTCTTCTGTATTCTGTCTTCTGTCTTCTGTCTTCTGTCTTCTGTCTCCTGTCTTCTGTCTTCTGTCTTCTGTCTTCTGTCTTCTGTATTCTGTCTTGTCTTCTGTCTTCTGTCTTCTGTCTTCTGTCCTCTGTCTTCTGTCTTCTGTCTTCTGTCTTCTGTCTTCTGTCTTCTGTCTACTGTCTTATGTCTTCTGTCTTCTGTCTTCTGTCTTCTGTCTTCTGTCTTCTGTCTTCTGTCTTCTGTCTTCTGTCTTCTGTCTTCTGTCTTCTGTCCTCTGTCTTCTTTCTTCTGTCTTCTGTCTTCTGGCTTCTGTATTCTGTATTCTGTCTTGTCTTCTGTCTTCTATCCTCTGTCCTCTGTCTTCTGTATTCTGACTTCTGTATTCTATCTTCTGTCTTCTGTCTTCTGTCTTCTGTCTTCTGTCTTATGTCTTCTGTCTTCTGTCTTCTGTCTTCTGTCTTCTGTCTTCTGTCTTCTGTCTTCTGTCTTCTGTCTTCTGTCTTCTGTCTTCTGTCTTCTGTCTTCTGTCCTCTGTCTTCTTTCTTCTGTCTTCTGTCTTCTGGCTTCTGTATTCTGTATTCTGTCTTGTCTTCTGTCTTCTATCCTCTGTCCTCTGTCTTCTGTATTCTGACTTCTGTATTCTATCTTCTGTCTTCTGTCTTCTGTCTTCTGTCTTCTGTCTTCTGTCTTCTGTCTTCTGTCTTCTGTCTTCTGTCTTCTGTCTTCTGTCTTCTGTCTTCTGTCTTCTGTCTTCTGTCTTCTGTCTTCTGTCTTCTGTCTTCTGTCTTCTGTCTTCTGTCTTCTGTCTTCTGTCTTCTGTCTTCTGTCTTCTTTCTTCTGTCTTCTGTCCTCTGTCTTCTGTCCTCTGTCTTCTGTCTTCTGTCTTCTGTCTACTGTCTTATGTCTTCTGTCTTCTGTCTTCTGTCTTCTGTCTTCTGTCTTCTGTCTTCTGTCTTCTGTCTTCTGTCTTCTGTCTTCTGTCCTCTGTCTTCTTTCTTCTGTCTTCTGTCTTCTGTCTTCTGGCTTCTGTATTCTGTATTCTGTCTTGTCTTCTGTCTTCTATCCTCTGTCCTCTGTCTTCTGTATTCTGACTTCTGTATTCTATCTTCTGTCTTCTGTCTTCTGTCTTCTGTCTTCTGTCTTATGTCTTCTGTCTTCTGTCTTCTGTCTTCTGTCTTCTGTCTTCTGTCTTCTGTCTTCTGTCTTCTGTCTTCTGTCTTCTGTCTTCTGTCCTCTGTCTTCTTTCTTCTGTCTTCTGTCTTCTGGCTTCTGTATTCTGTATTCTGTCTTGTCTTCTGTCTTCTATCCTCTGTCCTCTGTCTTCTGTATTCTGACTTCTGTATTCTATCTTCTGTCTTCTGTCTTCTGTCTTCTGTCTTCTGTCTTCTGTCTTCTGTCTTCTGTCTTCTGTCTTCTGTCTTCTGTCTTCTGTCTTCTGTCTTCTGTCTTCTGTCTTCTGTCTTCTGTCTTCTGTCTTCTGTCTTCTGTCTTCTGTCTTCTGTCTTCTGTCTTCTGTCTTCTGTCTTCTGTCTTCTGTCTTCTGTCTTCTGTCTTCTGTCTTCTGTCTTTTTTCTTCTGTGTTCTGTCTTTTGTCTTCTGTCTTCTGTCTTCTGACTTCTGACTTCTGCCATCTGTCCTCTGTCTTCTGACTTCCGTCTTCCGTCTTCTATTTTCTATCTTATGAATTTTGTCGTCTATCTTCTGTCATATTATTATCATCAGGGAAAAACTGGACAAAACACTTAGTATCGCCAGTTATACCTTCAGAATTTTTTTTTTAAAGTTACACGTCTCCCGCAGGGAAAGTCCATATAAAACACTCACACTCGTCCATATATCAAAATAATGGCATAACGCCTTCGCCTTTATATATCCGTTTGCGAAAAAAATATCCGAAACATCATTATCGCCACGTGTGACATCGCTAATCCGTTTTCTTCGAGCGCCCCTCCAGCCTCTCCCCCCCTCTTTCTCTCTCTCTCTCTTTCGATGAGGATTACTCGTTTCAATGGCACATTTAGAAAGTCCCAAACTGTAGTCGAAGTCGATACTGCCGAAAAGGGGGTAGATGAAATGCCCCTGCATAAAACCATGTATACCTATCCTTAGCGACAGCATGGCACGCCAAACATCCTGTCGAAGATGTATCGTTTTCTTCTTCCTATCTCCCATTTCAAACCCTCTCAAGTCTCAACCTCAAGCTAGAGAATTTGCAGCCAATCTGATGCACTTACAATTTGTTCCCTGCTGGGTGGGAGGTTGCCACTGACATCGGCACGAGGCTACAGCGACGGCATATGACAGCCCTCATATTTCACACACAGAATATAGGAAACAATAATTGCACAGAAAACTATGGCGACAAAAAATAAAAACGACTGTCACCGTTGACAAGCGGGTAGTTCGGGTGGATGCACTAAGCCAGGGCCAGCCAGCATCATCATCATAATCATTATCGTCACCATATCGCAGCGCTTACGAAATCCGATTAGAGCAGCACTTGGTCCGCCCCACTGTAGCTCTCATTAAACCAAACTAGACCGCCGCACCACCAACTCGCCCATGCATTCACATGGCTTGACACAGTGCAGGAGGCATCAATCTATGCGACAACACATTTTGTTGACATTTTAATTAATACTCACGCCGCCGGACCGGGACGGGCGTTTACAAATGAATAGATGCCGTTATTAGTGATTACATAGAATTTTGTTTTTTTGATTTGTCATTCCGTGTGCATGTGCATCTCTCTGTATAGGCGAGTGTTTGTGTCATCCTGTTGTCGGTTGGATTTTGTTCACAAAATATGATGACAACTGCGGTGATTATGGATCCAAAATGGGCGATATACCTATGCAGGGTGTCTGCGGGGATTGGATCATTGGATACAAGTGCGCATTTGTTTACCCCGTGTAATTATAGCTCGCAAAAGTAGCTGTGTTGTGGTGTGTGTGTACTTTGGGCGCCTCATGTGAAACCGACAAACGCGGCTGCCTTTCAAAATGTAGCCCATAAAAATTTTGCAAATAATTTTTAACGATGTAACAATGTTTGCTAAAGGGGGCGCACACAAGATGAACGCTTGTGTGATGTTCTGCGTTCGTTTTGATCTTTCGGCGGGGCCTGTTCTACTTGGTGTATTTTTATGGGATGCACTGTGGGAGCACACTGATTGTTGATCTTTATTACGATGGGGATAGAGGGGGAGATGTCAGGCGATGTATGGATATTTTTGTCGATCTATCAAGTCATGGCTTTCGGACAATGAGTCGCATTCAAAGCCTGAAATGACTCGATGTAGAAGAGTTTAGAGGCTTAGGGGCTGGTGCGGCTTGTAACTTTTGATTTGCTCCTTGCTGAACTCGCTTTATGTTGACAAGCTTAGTGGTCTCTTTTAGAAGGTTGTGCGGTAATATTTCCTTAAAGTAAAGTCCGCACCAATTTAGACATTTTTTCATTCGCAAGGTTTGACTTTAGGTACAGGAACAGCAGTTGTGACGTTACAGACTATCAGATAGGTTGGAAGTTTGACGATAGTTAACAGAATGGAAGCCAAATCGGCTACTTGACCTCTTATGGTCTCTCATCCAAAAGTCCCAAAGGGTTTCCATCCGATATCTACAAATCCCTGCTTTGACACTGCAGCTACAGCATAACGAGGCCGATTAGGATCTCTCCTTGGTTCCATATGAGACGAGTCTTTATTTCTCAGACACCTTTTTAGACCGAAGAAACCGCGATTGAAGAGTTTGACACTTTGCAAGGTGAAAGTGGAGTCCATGTCAAGAAAAGTATATTTCAAAGTTTTCCCCAAATCCCCGATGTTTATAGTCATTCCTCGGATAGGTACAGCTTTCTTATTTGGTCTTCACTATAGCTAGAACCTTCTTTGGCGCCTCCGTTTTAAAACCTGAAAACCCTGATAGTCTGACACCTCGCCGACTTAATAACATTTGCATACTGCAATAAAAGGGTTTGAATGCGGGCTCTTAAGAAGTTATACCTATACCTTTGGTATGGGCTTGTAAGTGTCGGACTTAGGATACGTTCTTAAAGGAGTTATCTACCTATACCTTCTTATAAACATTTTTAGGCATCAAAATGGTAGGTATGCGATAGACCTTTTGCCGAATTTGACAGCGAAATTTCTCCATTGCGGAGGCTTTCAAACTTGGCGGTGTTGCCGAAATGTGTCAGTCTTTGTATAACTGGTCCAACAATACGATTTTATTGGCGACATAAAAGTCGTTAGGCTTACGGTATGTATCTTTCCTGAATTCAGAGATTTTTTAGAAGAAGATTAACTTTTCTGACCTTAAACCGCATTGGATAGGTGACAAGATCTAATGATGCGACATATTTGAGACCCATTTATGCCTTTCACACTACGACCCCATCGAGATGCCAAATTTTACAAACAAGTTGGTGTTCGGTCTTTCCCCTGGTTTGAAATAGTCCGGTGGTATGCCAGGCTTTTTGGACCTACGTTTACAAGTCTCTATCCTCATCATTTTGGTCGGTTTGACGAAAATATTGATTCACGTTGAATGGATCCTTCAGTCTGACAGCGGATTGTTGGATTTCTCCACCAATTGTCTGCAGATAAGTTCAAATGCTCAGCACAGAATTTGGATCTGCAACCGCATTCCCATACTTGTCCTCGAAAAGCTTGTATTCGGATCTTGTTTGCTCGGAAAACTCTCTGGCAGAGCCTTCCCTCTATAGATTTGATCGCCTGATTCACTCGAGCTCTCTGCTTCTTTCCGGAATATTGACGTCCATGCAGCTTTATCTGGTTTCGGTATGCAGCCTTGGCAAATAGTCCTCGTTCTTTGCAGCTCTTTAAGCCCTTAGGCACCACCACTAAACCTTCTTAACTCAAGACGAATCGTCTTCCCAATATTCACCTCCCTGCACCACAAGTACCTGCACAGTAGAACTCCAAGCTTCAGCCTTGCATAGAGTGCCAACATTTAAATAATAACAACACCACGCAAATAATAACAACGAAACCAAAGGAGCAATCGAAATAAAATGAGTTGCACTGGAACTCAACCTCACACTCCTTTTCAGCTCCTAATACATTTCGTATAGCGAGAAGACAAGGAAGTGCCACGAATGCACCATACCGTGCTCGTCATGGTCATGCTCATGACGGCGGGAAATTCATTAAAACCCATTTCGCATAGGTAGGCATTCGCATTCGCATTGCTACGTGAAGGAGTAGCGCAAAGTGCGAAGGACATACACCGAAAAGAGTGTGTGCACACGAGTGCACACCGGCGCGCGGCGGTGGGTGCGAGCAAAGTCAAGCCATACCCTCTACGTACAGTTGGAATATTTTTTAATCAAGGATCTGAGCGCACGAAAAAAAGGGTTTCTCGTTTGTTTGCCTTCCTATTTTAGTTGTTTTTCCAAGCGCTTCCCCTGTGCACGAACTGATTGTATATTTGAATTGTATCGCGCCCCCCGCATTTCGTGCGTTGCGCTCCTTCATCCTGCCGCTACTGTTTACAAAATGTTTTGATGTTGTAATTTTCGCATGAACGCGCGCCATTGTATTCATTTAGAGAGTTGGTTCGGTCGGGTTCTATGAGTTTGCATCCCCTCGCGAATTTTTCGCAGTTTTTTTTTTGAATTTGTTTCTCTTTCTCCGGTTCTTCCGGTTTTATGGTTTCTTCGGAGGGTGGTATTGATGCTGGTATTATTTTTGTTATCCTCAGAGGTTGATGTTTGGTTCACCAAATTAGTTGAACGTCATTTTTTTTAGTTCAAAATCGGGGAAGAAGTCAATTTGCGCATAAATATTCCCGGAAAACCAATTTGGTAGCGTAATATTGCATCGCAGAAAATACGAGGTCCTTAAAAAAACGTCCATTTCGGTTAAAAAGCGATCGGTACTGCGAGGAAACACTAGAACCTCTTTATGCCACCCGGCTTAGTGTTTTTTGTGAACACTTTGTGAAGGATTCTGCAATAAAAAGACGCAGGTAGAGATACCTCAGTTGAGTTAGATTTTTTAAAGAACTAGATCCCAAAACTGGGTGCACTAAAAAATGTCTTACAACGCGCGATTGTGGCTTCGGAATCGAATGGGCCCTTTTTTAGGTAACATTTTTTTAACGATTTTTTAAGGCGTTTTGTTTTTATTGCTGGAAATTCTTCGAAAATTCTTGTTAATGAGTCATACGCAAAACGGGACTGATTCGGGTTTTATGCGTGTAAATCGTTTTATAACACGCGTTTGCTCTGCTGGTTAAATTTGCTGGTTCTGGCAAGGATTGGGTAAAAAACGGTCGCTAAGGTATTGTGAATATGGGACTGGTGGAAGAACAATGTTCTGAAGGTCATTCGCAGTGCAGTAGTGTGCTAGTTCTTGCGAATGACAAGTAAGTCGGTCTTACCGATTGTACTTGTCCTGGAAACAGACTACTCAACTCTATGATGTCCAATGGTATGGATAAGAATTAAGAGCTCGGAAAGCGTATACTGGTCTCGGAAATTACAATAGTGAAAATAGCGCAGTTAAATAAAATAAACTATAAAAGTAAAAGGCAATCTCAGAAACCAATCGACTGATTTGGCTGAGACTTTAGCAGTTTCCTCCTACAAGTGTATAGCAGTGTTTAGAAAATGGTTTTAATGAAATCCGATAGGTAGCGCAGTTGATTATGAAGTCTCTACCTTTTAATCCGCCCATCTTTATATGATTGCGTTAATATCGAGATTAACTGACAGGGTTTGGGGAGAAAATTTTTAAATTTTCGTCAGTTGAATATAGGTGGATATACCTACCTACCTAATAAATGGATCTTTAGTTATACAGAAATAAGATCTAAGAAAAACATCTTGTCAGCCATACTGTATGAATGCTTAAAACCTTTGGCGAACACCCTGATCAGACCATGTCCATGCGGACGTAGGCTACGAAAGTCAACCTTCGACCAAACCCTCGCAATTGCTAAAAGCTCTTAGGATCGATATATCTACCTACCGAAGAACGGATGGGTATAAAAAAAAACTCTCAGCTTCATTAAATCATCTGGAACACCGACAAGAACGTTGGTGTCGGAAAATGTTTGACTTGAGGTAAGGGAATCGTGCAACGCCAGGGGTTCATTCATTAAAACATCCCGTCTATCCATTACAAGCCTTGCAGGTGTACAATAAGCTCAACTGTCGCCTCTCTAACTGTCAGTCTTCCATAACCAACTCTAAGTCCTTAGTGGTGATCCCTATACCTAGATGAGGGATGTCGAACTTGATAGTATTATCATCTAATTCCATTATTCTAATGGTGTTATTGCTCTGATTCCACGGCTGGGAGTCCGAGACATGTGCTTAACGTGTACAAACTGTCGAAGCATGAATCGTTCCAGGGAAGTTTGTACTTGACATTGACTGTCCGGAAGGAATCTCATTTCGACAGCTTGATTTTCGGTCATCAGTATCGAAGTTCCGTGACCAAACGCAAGAGTTTTCTCACCCGTTAGCCTACCTCACCATTTCTGCAGGTCAACTTGGCACTGCTCCGTCAGTCCCTTAGAAATAAGCCTGCTAGATACTTGAAATTCTCAACCTTATTCAACCTGAAGCTTTACTAACAGGCGGAGTGCATCTAGAAGACCCTAATCATAGTAGTTCTGCCAGTGTTAAAGAAAGTGTTAAAGAAGACTAAGCGACATTAACCTTGTTTGAACGCTGTGACAAAATGTCAGATATGGTTACAGCTTGTGGGGACCCTAAAAAACAATAGCCTGGACAGTCTTTAACTCTAAGACCTTCTTGTGTGACAGCGCTGAAGAGGATAAGGCAAGAAAAAGAAATCTATCTCAGCCGGCTTAACGTCCATAACTGTAGGTAGTTTTGTACGGATATAACTGGGCTTGCTGTGCTTGTGGAACACGGTCATGGTCAACCCGGGCTGTAGGTCAATTAAAAAGTAAAGTAAAAGCGTTTCGCTTCGCATCGAAGGTGCACTGCGGACCCAAAGAGAGACTGAGTTGGGTCACGGGATACTGGGCTGTGGTGTAAGGGAACACAATTTTTGAGCTTCCGACAAAAGCAAAGTCAGGTGGATAGTAGTGCGAAAGTGTGGATATCAAACCACCCTGTACGTAGTAGAGAATAGCATAGTGGAAGAAAAATGCCCACTGCGTCGAGGTTAATTGTTAGCCTAGGCTATTTGAGGAACTTTGATTTTCTTGCGTTAAAGAGGATTTCTGAAACAGTACAGGGGGTAACTCAGCATTGCATGGTTCCAATTCCGCCAAAAGACTGCCTTGAGCGGAAATATGCGTATAGAATCAGATGCGAATGTTTCGGTGGCCACAATAAAAACATGTGCTTGTGCATATGCGAGGGACTATGGCAAAGCAGTACAAATCCTTGGATATTGCACAGGAAAACTTTTCACGCAAATGACTGCTTAAAGGCAGTTTATGGGCTTTGCTCCTTCCAACTTATATCCTTCTTTCGACGCTCTGTTCATTCTTAAATCTGATCAACGGCTACCTATTTTGAATGGTATTTCAATTTCATAATATATCCCCACGCCCAACCCCACCCCGTTCCCGTCCAATAACGACAACTCAACTTGAGCGCAGTATTTTTTATTCCCACACATGTAGGGCGGAGCCATTTCAATAAATAATTCACTTTGTCTTGATTAAAACAAATCCGAAAAATACTCGGTGATATATTTGTCTGGATCTCGGGCAGACAATCCCGGATAATTTCTCATTTTCCAAACACACATTCGAATCCTTTCATCCCTGCTCCCCGATAAACGACATCAATGCGAGCGAAAGCGAACACCACGCGACACATATGCGTTCGGGATATCCTCAATCAGTTTGTGTGAACCCTTTTTCATACACAAATTCGTTCAAGGAGTAAGCGGGTTCCGATTGCGTATATAGCCCCCGCAAAGCCCATCAATTTGTTCAGCAAGTCCCCGGCACACATCCCAACCAACAGAAGGACCATAATATCTTATGGTGAGATAAATGGCATCTTTAAGAGATGTACACACACATATGACGTGTGCTGTCATCCACCCTTTGACTCCGTCGGAAGGGCTAATTCAATTGGATTTCATTGCTCTGATGCTTGCTGAAGGAGTTCGATGTTGGAGTCTTCATCCATTTGGGTGCGGAGGAGGTGTTGCAAATGGTTAATGGTGTTGCGCGAAAGTTTGTCGAAAATTGTTTTAATTCCTCGGTCTGAATTAATGATGAGGTGTCGACTATAGATATAGGCAGAGGAGTCTGTGCTGTCGCTAATCCTTTTGGCTCAAAACGGGAGACAAGAAATGCTGAATAATTTACATCCGCCGGGCTGGCTATGTGTAGACTTTCAGCAATATTAATCGGAAGGATTTGCACGTCTTCTTCTAGGCAGAGTTGGAGATATAGTTTTATGGCGGCCATAGGAGTGCTTCTGGATGCGGGTGGTGCGAAAATTGCCGTCATATTTGGGTGAACCATCAGCGCAATGGGAACTGGCTCACCCGTTTACTATGCTGTCGTCGAATGTTTAATTGAAAGCATCTGTATTGGTATTACGTGCGGGAAAGTTACAGAGTGGAAATCCTTCAATTGGCAGACGAAGAGCCTGGTAGAGGATTACGGACTTTGCTTAATTGATTCGATTTTTATTGTTGTCACTATGGAGGAACTAAATGGAAGGTGGTCCGTGGTAGGTACGATAGGCACTCCGACCAGAGGACCAGACCAGAAAATACAAAATTACAAAATCTAAGCACAACAGTTTTTGACGAGTCTTTCTAGGTACTTGATGAATACGATTTCGAGTTGCGTTTTTGACGTTTTTTAAGGTTTGATCGTAAGTCTCACTGGCAGAGTTACTTTCGGGCGCCAATTTAGACGTGATTGTGGATGTTAACTTATATGCGACAGTTTTTTTTTGAATCCGATTTTGGATCGGATCTTTTTAATGAGTTTTTCAACTGTCCGTGGGAACTTTTTCACTCATTATCGAATCGTTTTCTGACGCGATTTGATTCAGATTTAAGCTGAGTTTTACGACATGAATTTTGACGCGCTATTTGATCCTATTTACTACTTTTCGTTTTTGACGGCTTGATATGATTTTTTTTTTCAATTTAGCCCATTTGTTTTATGTTCTGTTCTTTTAAAGACCATGTTTATCAGACATTATTTAAACGAAAATTTTGACACGAGCTGGGAATATTTCTTGGACTCATTTCGGAGTAGACTTGAACGAATTTTGTAGAATTTGTTTTTGATTTAGTCGACAATGGTTAGACGTGTTAAACTGGGACTCAAAAGCCTGATTTTGGGTACTTACCTACTCGAAAAGTGGAAATGTCTGAATATGAAAGCCCAGGAAATGAAAGCTCGAAATAAAGACAAGAATGGTGTTGCAAAGGCTTCTTGAAAATATTTTCCCTTATAACTAAAATAAAGTTCCGGTTTTTCCCATTTCTTTGATTTTAACATCTGCTCAAGGTCAAAATTTGTTTGCTTGCACTTCTGGTCTTTTCTAAAAGCTGAGACTATCAATTTTTGAATAAAACTCATGATTCTACACTTGAAGGTATGA
The DNA here is from genome assembly GCA_916610125.1 of Cheilosia vulpina. Classification (NCBI taxonomy): domain Eukaryota; kingdom Metazoa; phylum Arthropoda; class Insecta; order Diptera; family Syrphidae; genus Cheilosia; species Cheilosia vulpina. Next base: position 58,457,729 of record OU744277.1, read on the forward strand.
GACGACTTTCCAGGCTAGGCTATAATTTCCATTGGGTCTTTGTTTAAATATTTCTTGACTCACATTTTTAACGTTCAATATAACAAAATTGTACAAAATTTCGGGCTGTTTGCGAAAAAGAATGCGATCGTTACATTACAATTCGGCCTTTACAACCTATTTATACCTATGTAAGATCTTTTCAACACGATTTTAAGAAGTATCTGAACCGAGTTGCAGATATGGATTTTTCACGCATTCGAGAACATATTTTCGATAGATTACCCGTTTTTGGACTTGGTTTAGACTCGTTCTTTTTTTAAACAGTTCTTTTAATGTGTAAACTAATTTTTGATCGCATCTTTCAATTATACTAACTTACAGAGTTAGTAAGCTTCTTAAAAATAAACAACAAAAAATAAAAAAATAAATAGGTATCTATCCTAGGCCTAGACTCTTACAACTATTTTTTGGGAAGAATATAAACCTCTCATTCCTTATTGCATGCGATGGATTTTATTCATTATTTTGTTCATGGAAATAAATAATGACCATCAGCGAAGGAAGCTCCTTTTTCTATTTAAGACAAAAATTACAAACTGCTTTGCCTATGAGCCTTATTAAGAGTGGCCGACTTACAGATGGACTTGAGACTTTTTGCGGTCACTTGAGATAAGTACCTAGATAACAAAATATTCCTTTCAACTTGAAGTCGATTCATCATTAAAGTCACTGCTTTATTCTGCCAGATACCTATGTATCTATCGCTTCGAAAATACCCTCAGTCTCCTATTCGGTATGGGGAAAAAAGGAAATTTCCAAACCGCAATTTATACTATGTAACACAAGCCTAATCCGCAAACAAATAGCCAAAAAACAAATCTCATAAAAGCGAGCGCTCTCCCAACAATGGTCAGCCTCTTGGACAAATGTCGTGCAAAACTTTATTGCGTGACATAAAAAACACTGTCCATTGTTTACATGCGTTTTATATATTTTGGCAAACATTATTATAACCTTCCACCAAACTAGGTCGGCTAAAAAACAAACTTTCCGCACAATAGACTATGGGTACCGAAGAACACTAATTCTCCCTCAGTGTCATCCTAATTCGTCGAAACTGCCCTCATTAACAAATATAGGCCTTGTTACAAATTTGTTTTTACGACTTCACTGGTCCCTTCAGCGGATTTCCTAAAAAGCATTATCTGGTGTGACAAATAAAAAAAAAATGCAAAAAAAACATTAACGCAAAAATATAGATCACCCAAAACTGTGCAAAATGACCTTTCCTGTGAAATTTAGCGAACAAAATTTGCATCGCTTTTTTTCTGCACAACAAAAGCGCCATTGTGCCCGTGCTTGTGTCTAGAAATTAACTGCCGGCAAAACAACGGTCAGTTTTCGGTCATCCACTGGATTTTTATATATGGATGTGCTCTTATTATTTCTTTTTTTTTTTTCATAAAAAGGAACACCATAAAAAAGGTCCTTAGAGATGCATTTGCATTTTACGGCAGCGACAACAAAAAAAAAAAAATATTGCCACATCATAAAAACAGGGCGGAAAAAAGAACAGAAATCAACGCTGGAAAAATGACAATCAAGCCGGGATATGGTGCCCATACAGGAACAACGCAAAAGGGACTCTCGTAAAAATGTAAAAATCCACTTTTGCACTCTGGAGCCTGGATGATGATCAAGGTGTTTTTTATTGTCGCCAAACTCTGGTGGATTTATGAAATGCGTTCGGTCGATTGTCCACTGTGACCGACTCACAGCCGAGTATGTTGCGACAGTCAATAACAAAGATTTCTGGTGGCAATTGGTGGCGGTCTGGTCACTTGATTGATGTTCTGCTCTCGCCTTCTGTCGCTCGGAATTTTTATTGCCAACGGAGCCAACAAAAATAACAAAAATTCCGCTCTGTGACAAAATGCATTTTAAGTCCCTGTGCTGTGTGCGTGTGTGTGTGAGCAGGTTAAGTGCGTGTTTGAGAGTAAAAATAGCACATCTCCCAATTTAACGGTGAAATGTCATCAACCTCTACTGTGTACCTGACTTTTATGACTGCCAAACAGGAACACCCTGCTGAAGTGCCCTTGCCCACGGCAAAGAGCGAGTGCGTCCTCAAGCAAGGATTTGCAAATATTTTGAAAAACATTTAGTATTAAAGGAATCGTTTGGTGTGAATTCGATGTGCTCGACGGAAATCTGGGAAAATCCTAAGCCGCGGATAATAATTCAGAGCGAACGTCCTGCGTTTTGTGACGGAGGTGGAATATTTTCGTATCAATGTACACACAAGCGAAACGGGACGAAAAGGATTAGCACAGAATGGGGTGTTGACTGTTTTGGAAATAAATATAATAATGGGTGCTCGAATTGAATTTGCAAAGGAGGACAATGGCCAGTGCTATGGTAGTAGGTTAGTGTTTGTCAAGCAAGGGATTCTCGACCTGTGGATGGTAGCGCTGCAATTTTTACTAATGACTACCGAATGGCCTTCAGACTTAATGGTGTCGTCAATTGTTGGCCATTGTTGGCGGTGTGCATTTACAGTTTGTTTCTTCCTAGGATGTGGGCTATAAAAATGGGCTCACCAAAATCCGTATATATATAAAAAGGATATTTGTTGTTGTGCGGGTCGGTTTGATGGCCAGTTTATAGTCTGCTGTTCGGGGCAATAAACCAACCACACATATTCATTGTCAATTATAGAACTGTGTCACTGCCATGGAACAGAAAAAAAAAAAACAAATGCGCACAGACCCACCAAAAGACTTTTCGAAAAACATAAAAATATAAGATCTAGACAAAAACACGGTCCTTCGGATTAACTCTGGTCCTAATTACATTGAAGGTTGTTGCCTTCATAAATGCGATTCGTCAAGAGGTTCTAGATCTTACTCTGGCAAGTCCATTTATATATAAGGCGTTTTTCTTTTTTAGTTCAGAGCTGAGCTCTTTCTATGTGCCCTCAAAAATAGGAAAACACGAAGAGATGTCCCAAGGTGGAATAAAAGACTTGACGCCCTTTTGAGCACAGCAAGAAAACTTTTCAATAGAGCTAAGAACAATGGCAATAGGTGCCAATACAGAAAAACTCTTACTGATTACAACAAAGAATTGAGAAAATCAAAACGAGTGACTTGGAGGAAACACTGTGAGAGCATTGAAAATCTCCCTGCAGCTACACGACTCCAGAAAGTCGTTGAGCTCGCGATCACTCAAACGGCATCTGCTCTCTGAAAAAGCAAAATGGTGAATTTACAGATACCCCTGAGAAAACCTGTCAACTTCTTCTTGATACACACTTCCCAGAATGCATCCGCATGGATTACCCACTTGAACTAATGAGGCTCCAGGATGGGATTATAGTCTATCCGGAAAAATATTTCAGCGAGACGGGGTAAATTGGGCGATCTCGTCCCTTAGCCCTTATAAAGCACCGGGAAATGATGGCCTCTACCCCTGTCTCCAACAACAGGGTATGGATCTATTGACTCCTAAACTAATTAGGGTCTTCAGATCTCTAGGCCATGTACCATCAAGCTGGACTAAGGTCAAGGTGGTTTTCATACCAAAGGCAGGTGGGAAATCCGAACAACTAGCGAAATCATATCGCCCCATCAGCCTTAGCTCCTTCCTCCTAAAATCCATGGAGAAAGTCCTCGACCAATACACTTCATGCAAGCCAGGTCGCATACCAAGCCGGTAAGTCTACCGAAACTGCCATACACAGCCTTACAACGACGATTGAAAAAGACCTGGCAGAAAAATAAACGGCCCTATGTGCCTTCATGGACATCCAGGGAGCGTTTGACAATACCTCCTTTGATGCCATAACGAAAGCTATGATAAGGAAAGGCATCTGGCGTATGGAGGCTCACAAAAGACTGTTAAGGCCACTAGGGGCTGTCCTCAAGAGGGAGTACTTTCCCCTCTTCTGTGGACTTTAGTCATAGATCAACTGCTAGACCACCTCACACAATCGGGGAACATAATACAAGGTTATGCAGATGACGTAGTAATCACTGTTAGGGGCAAGCATGATTCCACGATTTCTGAGATCATGCAAAGGGCCCTAAACTTAACTTACAGATGGTATCAGTACAAAGGATTGACCATAAATCCCTCAAAAACAGTCATGATACCATTCTCAAGAAAGAGAAAACTAGAACTGAAACCGATCAAGATGAATAATGAAGTTATCAACTTATCAGGAGAGGTAAAATACCTAGGAGTAATCCTAGACAAGACTCTTACCTGGAATTCCCCCCTTGATCAAGTCACCAAGAAGGCGACAAAGGCAATTTACATGTGCCATTGCCTTTACGGCAAAACCTGGGGCTTAAAGCCAAAAATGATCTATTGGTCATACAATACGATCATCAAGCCAATGATCACCTATGCAGCGTTATCATGATGGCCAAAAATCGAACAAATAACGGCCCAACAAAAACTTAACAAGATATATCGCTTAGCATGCGTTGGTATAACGGGGGCAATGAAAACTTGCCCAACTGCAGCCATAGGAGCAATGCTCAGCCTGATGCCTTTACATATTTCTGTAAAGAAGGAAGCTGCTCTTAGTGCCCTTAGGCTCCCTGATATATCAAATTTTAAAGCAGGAAACCTCACAGGACACCTTCGGGTACTACAAATGCTTCAAAATGATCCTGTTATCAAGGTATCAGACACCATGCTTAAAAATCTTCGCTTCTCCAGGAAATTTAAGATACTAATGTCTGGAGAACCAACCAATTTATAATACCATCAGGATCACAAATCTGGTACACTGACGGTTCGAAGATGGAAGATGACGCAACCGGTGCCGGGATCTATGGGCCTAGGTTCCAAAGAGCTGTAGCACTGGGGAAATCACCAGACATCTTTCAAGCGGAGGTATGCACGCCATACAGATATGTGTCCGAGAATGCCTACGTAGGCGCATTAAAGGTGCCCGCATTTACATCCTCTCAGACAGCCAAGCTGCTCTTAAGGCCCTAAGATCGTACTCGATCAGGTCAAAACTGGTTTTAGAATGTTTTAATCTCCTCGAAGATCTGGCCAAGGACAACATCTTCACCGTTGCCTGGATACCGGGTCATGAAGGATTTGAGGGAAATGAACGATCGGATTGCCTGGCGAGAAGAGGCGCATCACGCCTGCTCATTGGTCCTGGGCCCTACTTCGGGTTACCTTTGAGTTACGTACACTCAAAATTCAGGAAATGGGAAGATGACCAAATTGCCGAATACTGGACGGAATGCAAAGGACAGAGGCAGGCAAAAAGATTCATAAGCCCAGCTCGTAGTAAGACAAAAAAGTTACTTGAGCTAAGCAAAGAAGATCTAAGGATACTAACGGGTTATCTTACTGGTCACTGGCCACTGAGATACCATCTCAAAAAAGTGGGACTTTCCGACGATGACTCCTGTCGACTCTGCGGAGAAGAGGAGGAAACAACGGAATACATACTCTGCGAATGCCCTGCTGTGGCCAGGGGCAGAGTGATCCATATGCAAAGGGCGTATTTAAGTCCTGCAGACATAGGAAACATGAAACCAAGAAGGATACTGATGTTTATAAAGAGCCTCAACAGCTCCCTGGGTTAAATAAAAGAGGCCAACACAATAGATATCTTCTGGTCGCAGTTTACAGGGCCTATTCCTTACAATACAATACAATACCAATACAATTGCGATAAAAATAGTACCATGTACTTGTAGAGTGAACGGAAGACAGCAGACAAGAGTTCAGAGTTAGAATCCCAAATCAAAAAAGATCTCGCCTTGTAGGTGGTATGCAATGTGACCGCAGCCGCAACCGGACTCATTGGAAAACAGTGGGAAAGAACTCGAAGATGGCGTACCAGAACAAGCTTTTAAAATTAACACGTAAGCTCTGCTGAACTTGAAATCCATGCGTATGACCGCTGTCTACTGGGTATAGGTACAGTTGTTGTTAAAATTGGGTTCAAAAAGATGAGTCCAACGAGCAATGCAAATTCGTAGACTTGTTGGACAAGTCTGCGGACCTCATACCTACCTACCTCAGAGGTGAATACGTTGAACTCAAATCTATGGACTTTTGTTTGACAGACATTGTGCACTTTAGTTCACTTGAGATAAGGGAGCTCTTAGTGGAAGTGAGTTCACTGCATTTTCACATGTCCCTCTCATGGTGGCAATACTCAAAATAGACGGACAGGGAAAGCACTTCATCGATTGATATGCAGTTGTGTTGTAAAAGGAAACAGAACACACATCAGATTACCTTTTGAACTACGAAGTTCGCTCATGAACTAGTTGCCTCAGTACCGACACATATTTTACTAATAGGTAGGTACCTAGTTGAGTAGGTAAACAGTTAGAAAAGTTCTGGAACTAGGTAGGTACTGGGAATGGATTTCATTCTGAGGGACAGGGCTAATATTATTTCAAACCTGTTCTAGGCATGCTGCATGTCCCGACAACTTCACAACCCCGAAAGCTTACCCTGTCGAAAAATTTTAGTAAAAAAAAACCCATAACCGCCTATGCAAGTGGATCTGAAGACAGTCTTATACCAGAAACGTAAATATGAACTGGGTAAACAGCTGAAATAGGAGAAAGGTAGGCAGCCACTTATTCCCAATTAATTTTACATTTACCTAGCAAATTTTCAACATGGCTTTCTATACATATAGATGTATTTATACTTAAAAAAAATCCCTGTAGCTAGTTAAAAAGGTCTCTAGGGCAACAATTTTCCCTTCTTCCACTTTAAAGTTATACAAACCCAAGTTCGAGTCAATTACGCTACCTTTTAAGAGAGTAACTTCCAAACCGTGTATAGCCACCCCCTATCAATCTGTATAAAAGAGAACCCAACCTCAGTATATAAATAACTCCCTTCGTCTTCATTCACCTCCCCATATAATCAGCACAAAACACTAGGGCAAAAGAAAAACGAAAAACGAAAAAAAAGACACCCCACCAACGCAGCCACAGTTAAAAACCAAGAAACATACACTCCAAGAGCCGCATATAACTGGTCGTTATTAACCGTTAGCCATAGCAAAGGTATTTAGTTCAAGAGAACCGCTTTCAATGAATTGAACATTCACGCGAGCTGTGCGTCTCTCTTATCCACCAAAACAAGCAAACCCCCACTCCCACACCCCATCCAAAATGGCATTCACTGAGGGAATTCCACCCTGCCGATTCTGGTTAAACACAGAAAACGCAAAACCCAACCACCACTACCACCGCCACCCAACAAGCGTCAAACCTTGAAATGCGAACCAGAAGAAAAACGAACCAAGTTAACAAAAATAAATATGGCGCGCGCACAATTTTCTCTTTCGCTTTCCTTTTACTGTTCTATAAGTTGTTGTGTTTTTTTTTCCTATACCCCATATCAGTATTCTCCCTTTGCTTCCAATCGGCGGTGATGCCACGAGGGTTGGAAATGGACATCTTGAGGTGGCACACGATAACGTCGTCCCTGTCTGTAATCACATTGGCTTCCACTTCTTGTGGGCATCCACAGGGTTGTTGAATTGCGGCCAAAATATCGCGGATGGGGGTGTCACCACATATCTACCACTCACTCAATGGGAAAACTCACCGTATATTCACCTGGGAGTGAATATACGGTGCACATTGTGCATGAAGGAGAGAGATGGAAAGCATACAGCCATACACCACTACAAATAAGTTTTGTGGGAATAAAAATTCTACCCACCACAAACGAAAGAGCGGCGTACCGAGAGAGGTCGCTTTGCAAAAAAAAAATTAATGTTTCCCCTCACTGGTAAGGGTGAATAACGGAGGAAGAAGGAAAAAATAAAGAAAACTCTGGAAAGCGGGGTAAAAGAAAGTGGAAATATGGTTGCTCTTGGAAATAAAGATCTTCGAAGGCGGAGTGTAGTTAAAAATAGGTGAAACTCAATTGAGTGACAGTGGTGAGGCGAATGAGTGTGATGATCGAGTTCGGTGGATCGGGAAATGGGTGGGTGCACGATCGATTTGGTCTCTCACGCGCACCGCGCCACAGATGGGAATTGGAATAGGATAGCTATTGAGCGATGGTGGCTGGATGCGAACCGAATGGAGCGAAGCAAGGAGGAAATAGATGTCCGCTATTTATATGGTGAAGAGTCGTTCTTAGTTTATTTATTTATATTTTTTGCATTTTAAGTACATCACTAGTTAAAATGCGACGCTTGATAATTTTTTATTAGACCGCTTTAGAAAAACGGGAATCGGAAAGACCTTTTTAATCCCGCCACCATAAGTAGGCGATAGTTCATTTGCCAAGGCATCATAATGATTGACATAGGTATTCGCATTTTGAAAATGGCATGCTCATGATTTAGTAGAGCTACCTTTAAAGCAGGTCGAAGCCGGGCTATTAGGAACCTATACTAAATTTTCTGATTCAAAGTGTTCCTTTGCACTGAAAAACATATACATAGACTCATATGGGTAGTCATCAAGCGAAGGGTACGTCTGGCGATACATAACTTCTTTGATGTGGGCTTATTTAGATCAAATGTTGGCTACTTTCTGCATTTTAATAGCACGTGCCTTGCTTTAAATATATGTTCATATGTTCTACCTATTCCGTGTTCTTCCGACGAAGGCCAGCTATTGCAGCTTCGTGAATTATGAATTACGAGCGCGATTTCAACCGTGATCGCAAACAAAGTGTTTACAAAACTGCTATACCTACCTGCTCTGCTTATTTACGGGTTTGCAAGCCGAGGCATCGCCCCCAAAAACAATTCCTGGTCTAATCCGCTCGGAAATCATAAAACAACAGACTGACAAGAAAACACAATTAAAACCGACCGTAACTTTTTTTTTTTAAATGCAAAATGTCATATTTGTTAGAATGTGGTGTAATAAATCCATTGTTTGCTCAACACTTTGTATAGAGTGTGTATAATATATTTTTGCTTGCAATAAAAATGTCTCGCTAATCCAACATAATCTTTTTATTGATAGATACCTTTTTTAAAGACTGGGTTTCCGGTTAAACCAGTTTAGGATAAGTTCTTTTAAATTAAAATATATCGAAAAAAAACCCGATGCACTTTACCAGGTAGGTATATTTATTCAAGACCTACTGTCCACCTAATGACTTTTGTCATCACAACACAACATATAATGGAAGTTCCTAAAAATGGTTTGGTTATACATACTTTTTTGAATAAGCCGCAATAGTTTTTGATCTAGGAAACTCTGCGAATTAGTATACTAAAAACTGAATTACTAAATTTAAAGAGAACGCTGTAAATTCTTGTTTGATATCATCACTAAAAATGCAAAAGTTTTATCTAAGAAACCCACCTTCAAACACTTTGTTCTGGGCTCAAGAAAGTAGTCTCTAAACAAATGGGATTTAGAAGAGGTTAAACAGGGTTGTCATTCTTTTCAAAGCTAGACTTCAAACGGTCTCATCGCGGTCCCACAGTCTTTTAAGCTAAAAAAGTATAAGTAGCTAGGTGTAAACAAAATTTAGCAATTTAAAAAAAAAAAGCATTACCTATAGATACCTACAACGGATTGAGTTCATTACGAACTTTAAGCCTTTCTATGCCTCTAGATGGTTGAAAACCCCTAGTATACCTAGTATTTTTTTACGTTGCAAAATATTTTTTTAGGAAACTAAATTAATTTTTAAATAGGTAGTTATATTATGTATACTTATTTAAATTGTCAGTCGAAAAAAAAACTGTTCATAAATTTAACCATTATCTACTCTAAAAAAAAAAGAGGTAAAGGTAGAAATTTGCAGTTTATAACCTTTCCTAGGTGTAAACAAAATTAGGTATATGGGCGGTAAGTTCTTGCACAATTGTGGTTCTGGTAAAATAAACAAATAAATTTTATGAGTTTTAATTTTTATTTTTAACGGATGGACGGGACTTGCTTCGAACTTTTTCTGTGAGAATATTTTTTAATGAAATTTATACCCCCCTCCAAGGACAATTTTGTTTGCTTACAAGTTAAGAAGTTAAAAGCCCATTGAGACCAAACGAATTTGTTCCTAAATACAAAGTTTTCCCCAGAAAAAGAGCCTGATTCAAAAATAATTTCTAATGATTGATTTCAAAGTGTTCTTCTAGTTTAGGTGCGCCTAAAGGTGCGTAAGAGTCTTGCGTTTGTGACTGACGAGTCATCATTGTACAGATAAAAATGGTAATTGAAAAGTCATGAAACTCTGACCATGTAGGTACTTATCTCACTACGCAGACGAGGACTAAAAACGAAACTTCGGGCTCGCATTTTCGCAGTTACTGTCCGAGAAGTTTAATTTCAAAAGAAATATTTTAACAAGGGGCTTGAAATTTTTAAAATTACCTCATAGGTATCAGCTTTAGCCTACCGTAAGCCTAGCAAAAAAATAATGGGCGAGAAGCTACCCCTGAATCAATCAGAACATCAGAGAGAATTTTCGAAAACAAAAAAAAATTCCACCTTAAGGTTTTTTTCCACTGAAATGAATGAGCTTGTCAATAAGCCGTTTGACCCCCTTCCATTCGTTCCAAAAAAAACTGACACAAAGTGAATTGTTTGTGCAAAGATAGACCTAGGATCCATAGGGACCTGTTGTATTTATTTTTTTTTTTAACAGAGAAACTTCATCAGGCTTACCTCTCATAGTCACTTTTCTCTCGAGTTTTTTTTAAACATTTTTGGAACGTATTAGAGGTCATAGGTATCTGAAATATTTATTTGAGAAGCTTTCTCCCAGGTACCTATTTGTCGGCCGTCGAGTCACAAACATAGCAGAACCATCTGCCAAATGTCAAAGAAAAATTTCTAAATAAAATTTTAAAGTTTTTTTTTTTAAGTTTTTCCGAATTCAAAATTCTTAATCCAAATGCCAAAAATCGACAATTGCTTTTCATAAAACTTGTTTGGGTAGGTCCTTACGACATATATATTTTGTGTTTGAAAAATTCTTCCACTGTAGGAGCTCTCATTAGTCTTAGTTAGACATTAGTTCAAAATGGTGATTCTTTTGAAACTAACCAGAGCCTCTAGTTCTGGCGCTAACTGCTTAGCATACATACGTATAAGCTCGGCATTTGAGAGCGATACATTGAGACTTGAGTCTATCGCGAAATTCAATATTATAGCTCTTCGGCTAAGCAATATATACCTACCTATTTTTCTGTGCGTATAAACATAGCTCAAACGATAAAGATGATCCAAAACTATGCGGGTCCTAAAACAACTTTTTATTATTGGGAGATTGTTTCAACCGACCTCACTTTGCAATATGCAACGAAGCATTCTTCAAAAAGTCACCAATAATTCCAGTCAAGGCATGTAGGATATACCTAGGCAGGTTGAAACAATCGTCAGGCTCATGTGAACGAGGTTTTGACATTTCATGTAGAGCGATTTCAAAATTCCAAATAGGTATCTACTATAAAGTTCCATTGGGCACCAAAGAGGAAATGGAATCGTTGAAGCTTATACGTACCTTTGTACCTACTCCTGGCTAAGTGGGTAACTATAGGTTTATAGGTATCGTGAATGACTTTTATACACCTAATAAGTAGGTATCTATGTTCTCACTTTAAATACTTATACTCAACAATATGGAGTGGGTAGCTCACCTAATGCCTATATAGAAATTCATTTGGCAAGTGGCCGGCCCCTTAAGGATTTTTCGTCATAAAATATCTCACAGTAACAACAAATATTAATAGTTTCGAATACCTAATTCTTAAAATAAATTATTCTTTATTAAATTCCTCGCCTGTAAAATGAAGAAAAAATTAATTATTCTTATCAGAAAATTGTTAAATGTTTATTTAGATTTTAGTAAAAACAAGTATATTTTTTTCCAGTGGCCGGCCCCTTGTTTCCTGTTTCCGGCCATCTCGTGTTCCATATTCGTCCACCCAGTAAAGATAGGGCTTAGATTTTATATTTTAATATTTTTTTTATGTACCTAAATGTTTTGATACAGAAAAGTTAAGAAAAAAAAATTATTAAAAAAAAATAAAAAAAAAATGAAAACAATTACCCACAAAAAAAAACACCAATTCCGACAGCAATTTCACTTACGATTTGACAGTAAATTCACACAAAAACCTTCCCCGACAGAGCACAGGTCAAATGAGTTGATTTCTCGAGAGCGACTGAGCCTCGCAACAAGAATTTTGACACATTAATAGAAAAGTTTAAGAAAACAATTTAAGACCAAAAACTTCGAAAGAGAACTGCAATTCACTAATTACAACGACTTTTCCGAGAGATGGCCGGCCACTGGGGAGGGCCGCAATTAGGCTACCCTATGTTATGTTGCATCAAAGTTTCTAGGTACGCCAATTCTGACAACACATCTTCTTTGAATGATACTGCGGATAAATATGAACTCTCTCCAAAGGCATGGCCAAGTCCATATAAAAGGTCAATACCTTCTTCAGTAGGAAGAAAAGACTTCCTCCTTTAAAATGTCAAAATGCACCCATTTATATCGCAAAAATGTTTATCGATGTACCTAACACTCTGTCACAACTCAAAAGGTACCTAGAACCACCTACCAAGCCTATTGAGATTTTTGTGGAACGATGAAAAATATCTGCCAACCCAGGCAGCATTAGTCCACAAACCCAGACTCCCAGTTCCGTTTCTTGCATTGCTTACACACACCATTAAAATTTGATCGAAGAGGTCACTACTCACTCCAACGTCGCTCATAAAGATTTCTGTAGAAGCACTCTTGAGTGTATTTTGCCTTCACCCCCTACCATACCCTGCACATGGCACATCCAACCGAACATCGTTCTACCGACCGTCTTCAAGTAGCTCTCTCACGCAAAATCGTTTCCACCACTGGCAACCTCAAAACCAAACCAAACCCCCAAATCCATGTTATTGGTCATATAGTCTAGCCCCCAAATGAGGCCCCAAATTTTTTGGCAACACAAAAACGTTCACCTATACCTACTTCCTTCCATGTGTGTGACCCGAAAATTGTGGCTGCCTTCAAGACGTCTGTGGTTGAGAAAATAATTTCCCATTTCAGCCAACCACAATTCACAGAGGAAAATAGATACGTTTTGTTTCTGACCCGCACCACCCCCTAAAAAACACACACATAGCTACACAAACTAATTTACACTCTAGTTCAATTTACACTATAAGGATTTGTGGGGAGCACAATTAAAAATTCGTACCAAGGATAACCCTGAATTTGATGGTTTTACCATACCTCGGGAGTAGTAAGGAAATTTCGACTCAATGACCGAATGTGTATCAATGAATTCGGTAGTTGATTTGATGTACTCTCAACTGCCACGTTCTCTGTGTGTACCTCTCGTCCTTTGGCAGTTGAACGACTGCGAGCCACAACCACACCACAGCAAACGGCTTGTGGTATATTTTTGTTGGCATACCAACAGAGCCAAGGAAAGAAATAATAAAATCCAATGGTAACTACCACCAAAACAACCCCTATATGTTGAGGAATAAGACGAGCAAAAACAGAAAAATGTGACAGGACATCGCATCTATCGCTGTTGAGCGCAAAGGATAAAAATGCTTGTTTTCCAGTTTTCTTTTCACGCGAGTTTTCTTTTTTCTTAAGAGAAACAGAGAAAATGTCACAATGATGAAATGGCAGAGAGCACTGGAATGGTTGACGTTGAATGGATTTGTTTTTCCGCCAAACTTGTGGAGAACTTCTCTCCTTTTGGGAGGCTAGGAAAAAGTTCAACACAGCTACGAAAACAAGTTTGAAAAGAAAAAACCAAACAGCTCCCGCTATTCATCATACCTACCTGAAGGCACAACTCATTCACTCAACAGAGAGCGTGTCCTGTTTTTATATTATTTTTTTTACAGTGACTGTATGAGTGTTGGTAAGGGTGCAAAGGCAAAAAAGAACTACTATGACCAGGCAACAGAGAGGGCTGGTTTTGAGCCGAGGAAAAAATGTACAGAAAAAAAAAGAAAACCAATTCGTAAAAATGGGAAAAATGCTGCCACTAGTGTGTGTGCAGGGTGTATTCACATGTACGAAGGGTAGTACATGTTGGAAGGTGAATAATTTTTTCCCAATCTTGCATTTCTTTCCCGCCCATGGCGGGTATTGAATTTTTTCCTGCGGTTGTGTGGTGCTCTCCACGATGGTGGTGGTGGTTGGCTGTGGCAAATCGCCTGGTGACCGTCGATTCGTCGTTTTCGTCGTGTGTCGCCTCTAAATAGAAAAACCTCCGTCGATCGACAAGATTGAGTCAGTTCGCTCTGAGACTTTTGCGTGTTAGGAACTGAATTTTACAAACGCGACGCGCTAGCCATACACACAGTTTACCCATCTCTGTTTTGAGTATCTTTATATTTAGAAAACGGAGAGAGAACATTTTTGTCGGTTTTTCTTTTACTTTTTGTTTCGAATTTTTCCCGATTTATTTTTACCCACCAAAAGATACGAAATCATTCAGTGACCGACTGTCGAACGGTGAACAGCGATCGTCAATTTGAAATAAAAACAATGTGCCGTGATTGAAGCCAAATATTGGATACAAGTGCAAGAGAAGTGTGTGAAAATATATAGAAAAATAGAAAAGAAAAACTCCTCAAGAAGGATAATATACAAAAAAGATACAAGTGATACAAAGTGATAGTGTTGACCCCCACGGATTACAAACTCCAAAATGCATCTACCCCAAGGGCCAACAGTCGTTGCAGTGCAACCAGCCACCTCGAATAATTCGCCAGCACACCGGAGCAACGACACATGCCAGTCACAGGATAATAGCACATCAGGGCCAGTCGCCAAGATGCCCGCTTCAATGACAGACATGTTCGCCAGCCTCCACGAAATGCTCCAGGAATACCATGGCGAGCTGTCACAAACGGGATCACCCTCGATATTGTGTTCAGCGCTGCCGAATCATTGGCGAAGCAATAAGTCCCTGCCGGGAGCCTTCAAAGTGATCGCCTTGGACGATGTTCAGGACGGCACCTTGGTCACCATCAAGTGCGGCAACGATGAGAACTACTGTGGCGAACTGAGGAACTGCACCGCGATCATGAAGAATCAGGTGGCGAAATTCAACGATCTGCGGTTTGTCGGGCGGAGCGGCCGCGGAAAGTCCTTCTCGCTCACCATCACC
Organism: Cheilosia vulpina; assembly: GCA_916610125.1. Taxonomy (NCBI): domain Eukaryota; kingdom Metazoa; phylum Arthropoda; class Insecta; order Diptera; family Syrphidae; genus Cheilosia; species Cheilosia vulpina. The sequence continues at coordinate 58,472,844 of OU744277.1, forward strand.
ATTGCCACATATCCAGTGCAGACTGCCTCCTACAGCAAGGCCATCAAAGTGACTGTCGACGGTCCCCGCGAGCCACGATCCAAGCAAAGTAAGTAACAGAAAAAAATCCCAACTACATTTATGTCTTCTCTTCGATTTTATTGCAACCAAATGTGTGTCTGCGGAGTTGGATTGAGTAAACAAAGTTTTAGTTGCTTCTCGTCCCGACTCCACACATAAACATTGTGGCGCCGATGTTGCTATAAAATCGAAGAAAATAAAATCAACTGCACCCCCCGACCAATGTCTGTCTAGATATAAACTCTATGAACTAACATGTGATTTCTGTTTTTCTCTTCTCTTCTTCTAGATTATGGATATCCCCATCCAGGAGCATTCAATCCGTTTATGCTAAATCCTGCGTGGTTAGATGCAGCCTACATGACATACGGATATGCGGATTATTTCCGTCATCAGGCAGCGGCTTCAGTACATCATCCTTCGATGGCAAAAGGTTAGTTATATTCACAAATATATGTAAACAGAACAGAAAGTCCTGTAGTGTGTCCTTTCAATTAAAAATCGAAGCGGCCAAAGCAAATAAGTTGAACGAATTGAATTGTGCGCACAATTTTTATCCCTCGGGTGCGTGGTTGATTTTTTTTTTTTGTTGATAGCAAGGGTTGTTGTAAAACCACCCCATTGTTGCATCCCTAAAAGTTGATTCATTCAGTCGCGGGGGGGATAACATTTCAAGAAACCAATTCGAATTTATATACCATACAAATGAAAAATGGAGGTAAACATGCTTTTTAAAGTCGCATTCAGTTTGATGATTAAGTTCAAGTTCATTCATTTCAAGCAATTCATTAGACTTTTTCACTTCTCTAGATTATTTACGAACAAACCCGTTTCGAATCGAAAATATTCTTCAAATCCTTGTATTTTTAATCAAATCAAGTCATTTTTGGAACTTAAGCGCCTGCAGAACGTTTTTAAACAGTTTGTGGTAACATTTTTTTGAACACACCCTTGATATACATATTATATCACATTTTCATATCAAAAGAAGTCAAATCGGAATTATAAGCAATTTTAAAGCCACAACTAGTTGTTAAATCGATTATTGGTAATTAATTATTGAACACACCCTCGAGCTGTCATATATTAGATATATAAATTGAATATTTCGAAAGTTTTAAAAACTTCGTGACCAATGATTTATAATATTCCGATTATGTTCGCAGCAACCTATCACTCAACGTGCCTCCAAGCTGTCAGTTTTGAGAAATAATATCAAATATTTTTTTGTATCTCTTAAACTCCTTAAATTCGTTTAGCAAACATTGAAGCGTTAAAAAGCTTGCACAAAGTTTAACACAAGAATTCAAAAATTATTATTGAACACACCCACCATCCGTCATCTATTAAATCAGTATATTTAATTCGTATTTCCATTATTATCGAAGCTTTTCTTGGACCCAAAGCTCTTGAAACACTCTCAAAAAAATAAAAACCACCTTTTAAGAACGACCTATAATTTTGTCACTTCCTCCAAATCCTTAAAAAAAAACTTACAACTAGCCACAATTTTGCTTTTTTTAATTCCAGGATCTCCAACACTCCCACAAATAGGGCCGACAACCGTCCTCCCACCGTCATCAGTGCCACAACCACTTCCCCATGGCGAACGCCATCCGAACGACTTCCACGCAGCACCAAACACACCACCGGGCCTGCCGCCAATGCCCGGTCCCAATGGTCTGATACCATCACCCGGATCGGCGGTCAGCAATGGAGCCTGTCTGCCACAATTTCCCTTCGGACCCGGCCAGCCATTCCTGCCATACACCTTCCCCGGTCTGCGTGTTCGCAACGGTCTGCCACCACACGGCGGCAACCCCCTGAACACATCCCTCGGCAGTCAAGGTTCAACGGAACACATCAGCCCGGCACACATCTCACCAGCATCGTCGCGCCCCTCATCGTCCAGCCCACCGTCCACAAACCACAGTATCTCTGCGAAGCTGAACACTTCCCTGGAGACGAGTTCACTGCACGAACAGTCATCCGATGACTCGGACGACGAGCAAATTGACGTAGTCAAATCCGCCTTTGTGCCGATCCTACGTCCAAGTCTCCCATCCATAGACGAACGCCTCTGTTCACAGGACGACCTCGACAAATCCGTCGACTCGACCCGCAGCAGCCCGCTAAGCACTATTCAACAATCGGCGCCGCGACTCCGATGCGACCTGAAAGCACCATCGTCCATGAAACCGCTGTTCCACCAAGCGCCCCGATCTACACCCACCTCTCCCGAAACCAAACTCAAAGCGGCCACAATATCGGCTCAGAAAACCGTCTGGAGGCCGTACTGAGAACCGCCCACAACTACCAGGCCCGGCAAATGGAGTTTTTCGAAAATCCCATAGTCTCCAGCACAGTAGTTTTCCAAGGCAACAAAACTCTGTGCGCCCGCGAGACAGCTCAGCTGCGGTCCACAGACCAGTTAACCATGTGTACCGCGTACAGCAACTACAGCCCAGTTTGTTGACAGACACGCAGTGCCAGAAAGTATTCAACAACATTAATGGACCGCACATAGAAAATTCAACAGGAGCTCCCACGACTCGGTGGTGTGTCTGTGTTTTTAATTTTTTTCACCGCGATGTTAAAAAAATTGAAAAACCTTCCAAACAATTTGATAAAATAGAACAAAAAACACTTGTGATGATGATGATGATGCATATTTTTTGTGATAATAGTGATATAAGGGGATGGTGCTTGACAGAGTGCAGTGGGGTGATTCCCGGCGCATTTCATGCCCGAACATCCGCATGAAATCGCCGACTGAAATGGTTTAGAATTCAATTGTTTCGGAGAGTCGCCGCCAGTATCAGTGTAGATATGTTAACCAAATAGGAAAAAAACACAAAAATTCGTAAAAATGTTTTTAAAACACCGACGCACATACACAGAACAAAATGTACAAAAATAAAAAATAAAAAATGTTAAACAATAACACTATAGGAGAGCTCGCTGTAAATTCGTTTCATTCACCGAAAAATAGGAGAAACCAAACATTTTCTTGTTCGATTATTTTGTAAAACGCTGTAACGATAATATAGTTCAAAACGGAATGAAAGTATTTATTTAAAAGAATATAAAAGTAGATGTAGAGAATTTATTTTTATTTAACTTTTATTTGAAATGGATGTGTACAATTTGTAGAAAGTATTTTATTTTTAGTTTTTAAATATTTTTAAGATTAATTTATAGAGAAGAATAAACAATTGGAGTCGAGAAGATCTCCACAAATTTTTATAAAACATAAATTTTGGTCTTTTTTTTTAATAGTGCTTGCGAGTTGTGGGTTCAAATTGTGCTGGTTTTTCAAAGTTGATTCCCTGGCGAAGGCTTTAGGGATGCTTTACATGCACTTTTAACCCCTATAGCTTTGGATGGTTAACTTCGAAGTCGCTTGGAAAATATTTTCAACACGTTGTTTATATTTTTTTTTGGTAAATGAAACGACTATTAAACTGTGTCTGCGTATTTATAAACAAACATATATTTAATTTATTACAAATTTTATGTATTGTTTTATTATTTAACAATTTAAAGTTTGTTGAAGTATTTTGCAATTAATAATGAAATATGACATTTTTAAAGGACAGATGTGGAAACACTTTTCTATTTTGTAGAACATCTGGGTTCAGCACTCCTTCAGCTGCGGACTTATTTTAAGTTAATTTATGCGAATACTTTGCCCTTCAAAAAACCATGCGAAGTTAAGGCTTCAGTGCTGTTCAACCCGGCGTATGCGGGGTCCAACCATTAAGTCCAGAATGATTGGAAATTATTCAGGACTTTTTGAAATTGCTGTCCTAAAAATGTTGTCTATTAGGCCCGGTACCTTTTTGAACAGTACCGGTTTTAAAAGTTGTCTGACTTCATCTCCACTGTAAATTTTACAATATGTGGCCGTCAAACTTACAATAAATTGTATAATTGTGTAATAAACAGAAAATCTGTTCATATTCACAATTAATTGTAAGTTTTGCAGAGTTTGCTTTCATTTTAGCAATAGAATTGTAAAAATTATCGCAATTAATTGTTGTAAGTTGACAACTCGTTCTCAGTTTTTGTTGTTAAATGTTAATGTTAAAGTTTGGGCTTACTTTTGTGATGAAATGTTTGACAATGGAATTCATCAGTTTTAACAGCTCTATGACCCTTTGGGCTATAAGTTTGGGGGTGCAAGCTTATTAATATAAAATTCACGACTTCCTACTACCGATAACATAACGTTTCCATGAATTTGATTGGAAATACTGTACCTATACCCCACACAAACTGGGTCCCCTTTTGTTACGAAATCAAACCCATTTCGATCAAGAAAATTGAGTGGAGGATATACGCAACGCCGCTTCGCACATGAGCTCACTGACCAGTTAACTAAACATCGAGCGAAGGTTGCTCTACACATTGCAAACAACGATACTCGAACATTTACCGATATCTACCATTTTATAAGCGAACACAATACATATTTCGAATTGATACAGTAAAAGGACGATAGGTGTGTGGAATATATTGGGGTGAAGTTTTGCATCAATCTCTAGTAGCGGCGATTGCACGCAAAGACATACCACCAAAGGCACACGTACCGCGCGGAAGCAGATTTATTTCTATATTAGGATACAACCGTCGCGAGTACAAGAAAATACATGCCATTGCACTTGTTTTAAACAATATTTCATTCTCTCTGACTGTTTACAAATGGAAGCTGTAGTTCCACAAAGTCTCGGAAACTGGTTTTAAAAATAGAAATTCCTGTTGAGATTTGCTGTAATACAATATGAATAATGTATGTACATAGAGAGACTGAGGATGTTTATTCATTTAAATGGCGCCCAGTGCGAGGTTTTTTTGCTTTTTGTAACTTTTTTCAAGTCCATGATCAAATCAATAATAACTTCATTTAAATCCATGATCAAATGAATAAGCAAACTTCATTTAAACAACAACAATCGATCATATAGATAGAAATCTTGTACCAATACGACCTGCAAAGAAGAATAGCGCCCAACGTTGGGGTAAGTGATTGCTTATCCTTAACGAATTACCAAAAAGTGGTCAGTCTGTATTTTATAAAGTGCTTGCTACGAACTCTTATATAACTCTTATTGATGTTAACAAAGACACAAAACGGCACCAAATAAAAATAAGTTGATTAAAATACAATTACCAACCAAGAATACATTCTACGATCGCCTTAAGGAGCCTTCAATATTCTATAAAGCATCGTGGCAGTATCCAAATTAAAGTACCGTCAAATATTCCTCTGAAATCAACCGTGGATATAACTGTCATAAAAGAGCTTCTCAATTCAGCCGTTCGGACTCGGCATAAAATTGAAGGTCTCTTTCACATGCTCTTAAAATAAGAACTCACACAAATCGATTAGTTCTGAGGTTCGATGGTACCTATACAGACTTGTTGCGCTAACATTTTATTTATTTATTTATTTTAGCATACAATAGCGATATGTATATATTTGGAAGGGCGCCCATCGCAAGGTATCTGATTCGGTTCTCTGTCCTACATAGATCATTTTTTTAAGGCATAAAATTGCAACTATAATCCCCTTTTATAAATCCTTCGATAAAGCTGAGAGCAAATGCTTTTAAAAATGGCGCCCAACGACAGGACTTTGCTTTTAACATCACTATTTTCATGAAGTTCCCCAAAATGGTGAGTTGATTATTAGTGAAATTGTTGACTTATACAAAGTCGTAGGAAAACGGCCTTTTTACAGGTCGTCCTTCCTTTGTGCACCACACTGTACCCACTTCAGTTGGAATAAAATTCATTAATTCTCTCAACGGAATCGAAACCGAGCTGTGCCAAGGGAGCGCACTCGCGAACCCCTGACGTGGCGTGGCTTTGGTCAACCCTCTAGTTACCCGAAAGTAGTTCGCATTTCAAGTATCGTCCTCGCTTCTCATCCCTTGCCATTTGTATCAGCATCACGATCATCATCATCTACTATCATGATGGTAAATATTGAACCATTATTTTATACATGAGTTGCTGCAATCAATAGCAAGTCTAGTGGTTGCTTTCGATTCGCGGAATCAAACATTTTTTTTTTGTTGCTGCCCTCCCAGACGATAGTGTGTGTCCGTCAAAAAGTGTATCCTGCGCGAAATTGCCTCGGCCTCGGCAGATTTATACATCGGAAGTTTTTTACCTTTCGAAACAAAGTACCAAAGGGTAAACATAGGCAATTCACGCGACACGAGCTCGCTGTACACTATTCCTTGTTATTCCGCTGGTGGAGTGGCGTGGCGTGGCGTGGCTGGCTATGGTCTGGTCAGCAGTGGTGAATGTTAGGGGAGCGCGAAACTTCCTGCTACGAGTATATCCTTGTCGCTGGACTTTGACTTGTTGTTGTTTTTGTTTTATGGTTGCATTCACCATCGGAAATCGCTTGATTCAACAATTGCATTGGGCCGCACACACACATTCGACTCTGACTCCGAGTACGATAGGGTCCAGGTTGAAGCGAAAATCGCTAAAAATTAGCATCGCCACTCGAGTGTCTTCGTCCGTGCTGCCATGCGGCCCGGAACAGTCGGCCAAACACAAAAACTCATGTTGAAGTGGTAAACGGACGACGGCAGGACGAGTTATATATATACGAGATGGCGTTGTACACACGCGTGAAGAACACGAAGGCAACAAACAGTGGATATGGATGGATTTCGGCCTGACTGCCCCGCCGCCGCGCCACGGTGGCATTTGCCATAAACTAAATGTTGGATGAAGTCTGGCGTGCATAAAAGCTAATGCACTTCTGTGGGCATCTCAACGTCAATCACAATGGCACTGGGTTTTTGCCGAACCGTATTTGTGTGTGCTCTACGGTAGGACGAGCATTGCAAGCAATTTTGGGGCATTTCTAAATTTTATTTACTCGTTCGTTGTTTCAGGCGTCAAGAGGACTTCGTTTTTTTTTCTGCCTTATGCAGTGTGGAGGATGTGCTCCTGCAATATAATTATTATATTTGGCACTTAATGTGGCTCGGCAACACATCTCCGCCCACAGCGCAGTGTCGCCGTTGCAGGACTAAAGTGGCAAGTGCACATCACTTTGTCTCTTAGCCGAGTGCGGGAGGTCGAGTCACATGTATGCGGTGTGCGGTGTGCGGACTTGTGGGAAGTGTATCTTATTCAGGAGAAGGTTAGCCGCAGCACGGAAAATCTATAGCGTTATGGTTGGCTGAAAAATGTATGCATCTCGCTTTGAGGAATGGGCAAGAAGTGTCGGAGGCGACATGGACGGAGTGCATGCATTAAAGATGGCGATGTAAAGAGCGAACTCTTGTAAAGCGATTGGTGAGAGTTTTTTTTTCCTCTTTTTTTTTGCAGGAGGTCATCGGCTGCAGACTGGTGGGCTGTAGGACAGTCCTGGATATGGCGGTGCAAAGTGTTGATGCAGGACATTTGCCTTAAAGTGATGACGAGTAAAATCGGAAACGATTGCATTTAATGATGAAGATGATGGTCTTTGATTGAGTGGGGTCGCAGCTGTGGGGTCGTGTTGGTGCCTTTAAGTGAGTGTGAGCTATGGACATATAATCCTTTAAAGACTTGACAATGGAACACAAAACGATGAACAGTTGTTAAAAGAAGCGACTTGCAGCATCTAAGGTGATTTCTTAGACTCTAGTCTTTCGAGGAACGTGAAGACTGACCTGATCTTTTGAGTGACCTTTTAAGAAAGGAGATTGTATAACCATTGCGTGCATTACTGCAGTCCGAACTCTGAAAATATAAATTCCCGTTGAGATTGGCGAACTGTCTTTCTGCAAACTAACTTCAAAATGTTTCATTCTTCGAAGGTTAACAGGCCATTCGTTGTAAATGGGCCTCACGAGACTCCTTTGAATCTAAGGGCCTGACGGAATCACACATTTTATTAATCAGCTTTCTGCCATTCTCCCGAACCACCTCTCGCGAACTTCTGACAAACAACCGAGAGTTGAACTGTCATGAAAGAGCCGTTTGGACTCGGCATAAAATTGTAGATCCGTTCCAAAAAATGAAAAACACACACAAAGCTAATGGTTGTGAGAAGCTAGACCTAGGGTTTCTACACCTCAGAGTCAAAGTTTCTCCATACTTGTTTGCACAGAAGAAGATAAGTTCGATGGGGATGACGAGACGATATTTAGCATTGGTTGGCGTTACTATGCGTTCGCTATCGCAGGCGACTTTAAGGAGGTACCTACCTAGTCTGTATCGATCTAGGAATCCTCGGTTTAATTGAGGAAAAATTGTTTTTGACGACTGTATTGCCAAGGTCGGTAACGAAGGCATGTCATAAGGTCCTAGAGGCCAATTTTCACTTCTCTGATCCCCTTAACCAAGAGATATTGCGCCAACGATGGCCCTGAAAATTTGTATGGGCGACAGAGCTGTTTCAGAACTCGGAGCAGGATCTTACTGCGGGACTATGTAATCTGCTGGATATATAAGCCTGAGCTTCAGTGTTTAACACATGCAATCCTGCGAACCGAACCACCTTAATGCCTACTTGAATTCCAAGCCTAGCTTTGACTCCGTTAGAGGCGGCTTGATGCAAAGTTTGCAACGTTGCTACAACTGAACGTAGATAATTGTCTTTTAAAAGCGACATCTCTCACGCATCCTTACACAGGCAGCCAATTCCATTGACCCATTGTTACTCAATTCGACGAAGGCTGGCTACTGTGTGCTGGGTATTGTCCTATCCACTTCCCCCATCATAAATCTAAGCCGAATGAATAGGGACAAGCAGAGAGAATGCACGCGACAATCCGAGTCCGCTCTCACCGGGGGACTCTACACCCCGATAGCGCAATTTATTTCAAGGCCATTACTTGGCTTGCATATACATCAGTCCATTTACTACTTAATTGCGTTTCACTTTGTTTACGTGCGCACACAACGATCCTCATCTCGGACCGTTTAGTTTATGATCCACCAAGGCGACCCACCCTGGACGCATTCCCTTTGTGAACAATCACCACACCACAAATTTTAGGTAGCTCTCAGGAATATTTGTTTTACAAAACAATTGCCAGCCATCCTGGACACAGAGCGACACAAATTCCCTACTCAATTGGAATAGGAGTTCCATAGAAACGCAAGGTGCTAAAAGGGCAAAAGTGTGTTTGCCAGCGTTACTACCGGGTCAGCACGTTTACAGGAATTTCTTTAATTTCAGCTTGTGCATGTCGTGAATAGTTCTCGCTGTTTGAATTATGCCAAGTGTTTAGGGCCCCGCAGCGGATGATTTGTCTTGATTATGGACGTAAAATGTGAAAAGCACGCCCAAATTTATTAAGTCATCAGGACACTGCCTCCTCTAGTCGCCACTCAGTGAAAACGAAACCGCACGAGAAACCCTCGATGAAATATGAAAAGCTCCCCGGTAACAATGACACGACCCGCCTCATCCTTGGGGGCACTTGATTGATGCCCAATTAATTTCCACCGACAGTCTCTTAACGAAAATCCTCCGAAAGGATAAAACCATTGTCGGTGCTCGCCTGCTCGTACATGACAAATCTGACAATGGGAGCAGTATGGTTTCGATCCATCGACGACGACAACGACGATGATTGTATTTGACCATCAAGCTCAGAGAACATAAAGGGGCCAATTAAAGCGTCCACCATTCCCACACACATACCCACCTTCGAGGAGGCAATTCCAGCACCGGTAATTATTGGAACCGCTTTTTTGTGTCATGTCCAGGCAGTCGTCATCGCACCATCACTCTTTATGTTTGAGTATACTCAGTTCGGTCCTTGTTCGTTGATTGAACCAAATATTCAGAGATTATGTGTGCCAACACGAGTCGCTGGACTTCATTAGTGTGTCCACACTCGGCGTAGTCCCGAAGAATTTGCTCAAGCCGTAAGGATCACTGGATGTCGTTTGCACAATTTTGATGCGGACTCCACCACCGCCGATGATTTTGCCTAAAATTCCTCCGAAGCTCTGGCGGGAAGTTAACATAACTCGGGTAGGCTGCCCCTACACTAGGGGGGTGTGTTGACAAATCAATTAGCAATCAACGCTCAAGTTCATTAGTGAGTGGGGCATTGGCCGGATGTCGTTTTTTATGCTCTCCAATGTTGTGTTTGCAAGGACGAACTCTGCGCAATTTTAATTTCCAAAGATCAACAGCATCGGCTTGGTTGACTGCGGCACACGGGTGTGTCTGTGGATACACATTGATGGAGGTTAACTCTTTTGTTTGTTTGACAAGGCAGTTGACACGACGCCAGGGAAGCGGATTTGCCGCACTTGCTAATTAAGTTCGTTCCGAAATTAACTTGAGCCAAAAGGACTGTTCTGCAGATGAAAACTGATCGGGGGAGCAAGTGGTATTGTTGTCGAAGACGTCGGACTTGTGGTTGCTTTGTTGGGGTTTTCTAAGGATATACTGGCAGCAATTTGAATGCGAAGGGAATGTTATCGGAATTGTGGTCAGTGGCGAAAGGATTTGATTTTTTTTTCGTGTGCTTCAACTGGGTGCCAGGGTGCAACACGCGACTGCGGCTTCTGCGGTTGACGGATGAAGTTGACGCGAAATTTGTTTTATTTTTGTCTTGGCTATTTGTGTGGTATTTCGGTCAACGATATGGTTAACAGCCGGGTCAACAGTTGGACTGTGTATGGAGATAATTACGCGGGTTTGACAGGGGCAGACAAAAAAGTCGAACAGCCTTCAATTTTGCGGTTAAGAGGGGGAAATTCGACGAGTGGATATGCCGATTAGAGTCTGACCACAGATTTAGGTATGTCAACCAAACCGCGTGTGTCTGTCTGATGGCTTGTTTGGAGTACAAATCAGGAATTTTCTGATGGGCTTCTTTTATAGACATATTTCGAAAAGTCTGTGATAAAATTGTAGCTGGGATACTCGGTGGGTCAATCATCGATGAATGCTCTGCGAGTGACAAAAGTGATGGAAAGTACACGTTTTCGGTCCTGTTTGCATTGGCGGACTTCCAAGGAGGAAACTATATGCAGCGATAAAAACAATCAACCAATCAAACAGTCAAACAATTGTATATCAGACGTCTAAGAGAAGAGGTGGAGCGAATATGGACCTCCGAGGCGACACCAGCTCAGTGGGCTAACGCATCAAGTAGCGTGCACAAGTGCAAAGGGACTTTAACCAACTTAGAGTGTGCATTGCAACTGGAGGATGTTGGCCAAAGACCGAGCTGAGCTTACTATGGATATGCGATTTGGTTGATGTCGGAACTTGCTGGTAATTAACTAAATTTATAACTCAACGCGAAGGGAATGACATCTGCACCTGGAGGCAGGGGCTCTTTAATTGGGGACAGTAGCTGTGCATATCGGGGCTGAAGCAGAGCATTTCAGTGTAGCTATACATATCGGTGCTGTATTAGGTGGCGGGACCTCAGTTGAATGACGAGTCTAAATGAATTTTTTAAAACAGCTGTGAAGCCGCCTTTAACTATGTCGCGAGTCACTGAACCTTTCATATAGAAAGCAGAAAGCTTAAGAAAAGGCTACCAAGGGAGAGGTCAACTTATGTGACGTATATCAAGCAAATTTTGTAAGGGATATGAGTAAGTTAGGGCTTCGTGGAATGCACAACGAAGTTAAGAGGAGGTCGAGGAGGATCCACATGATTCTCGAATAAATTGTTGATTTCCTTCAGTGCCTTCCAAAAGGCTGCTATGCGAGACTTAATGACTGGTGCGGGCATAACAAGCTCCTTGCCCTCGTTTCTATAACGTCTGAAACACACTTTTTGTGTGTTGAGGTGGTGGAACCGGAGCTCTAAGGCCTTCTTCGAGCTTAAGCCCACTTGTTGTGTGTTGAGGTGGTGGAACCGGAGCTCTGGTGCCTTTTGCGAGCTTAAGCCCACTTATTGTCTTGAGGGGTGGTAGAACCGGAGCTCGTATTCCTTTTTCGAGCTTAAACCCACTTATTGTTTTGAGGGGTGGTAGAACCGGAGCTCTAATTCCTTTTGCGAGCTCAGACCCACTTTTTGTGTGTTGAGGTGGTGGAACCGGAGCTCTAAGGCCGTTTGCGAGCTGTAACCCACTTGTTGTGTGTTGAGGTGGTGGAACCGGGTCTCATTGGGTTGTTGAGTCTCATTTTTTCAGCCTTTACTTAGGCACCAGTGGACGTAGTGGTTCAAAACTTGGTTGTCTGGGGTCTCAGGTTCGTTCCCCGCAAAAACACCTTTTGGGCTTTTCAACATCCCCGAGTGTAACTGTCCTAAGCCAACCTTTTCAATTTAGCCCTCTGCACAACACAGACAATTATAGGCCACTTTCACTCGTCCCAAAAAAAATCACCTCTCACAAGATATACATAAAAATGTGGACGAGCTCGTGTCTTGCTTGTGGACCTATTGAATTTTCCGCTTGAGTCAGATCGGGTTTACTCTACAACAGAAATCTCCAACACGCTCTGCAACATGCAACCCCCCTCTCCCACCATGAAACTCTGAAATTCGACCTCTTCTCCCACTGCGACTTTCTATACTGACAGCCCCTTCATCCCGTGCATAAATAGTCCATCTAATTAGAAATTTTGCAAATTAAATTTTTGTAATCCAATCTCTGTCCCTTTGTGTCTCGTTTTTTATTCGTTGTTCTCCGTCTCATGCAATTGTACCCTCCAAGGGGATATTTGCATCATGCCGAAGGGAATCCTATTGGCAGCATATTTAAGGGCCACTTGGTTGCTAGAGATGTCCCTTTTTTTACTGTTATATGAGGCACTACATATCATTGCCTCACCTGAGCTGTTGGTCAAAATTTTCCGGACACACCACTTGAATCTTTTCTCATCCGATACGGAGTATTGTGTGTCTGTCCACTTATTAAATTTGTTCCACGGCATACATCACTCAGAGTGTATAGAAAGTGATCCTTTTGGTATAAAAATACATATCCTTGTTGCTATGCGACCATCAGTTGCTATAGGGCATCAGGGGGAAACGAGGACTTCTCATTTGGAAAAATTCCTAAATTTTTTTTTTTATCCAGAAGACAATAAACAACAAAAACAAGAGCAAAAATCCCACAAAAGGAAACGGAATATTATTCGCACATTTTTTAAGATTGAACGAGTGGTCCTTGTCGCAATAATACTTCGTTAGTATTCGTTTTGTGATGGGCAACATGGATGAACTGCTGGTGATAAATTCCAAATGTCAAATGCTATTCCATTTGCGAGTATAATTCCATTCGCATGTTGCGATGATGTCAAAGCCAGTTATTTGCATTTCTCCTGATGAGGTATTTAGACAAAGAGCCAAATAGCTATATGAGAGATGGAATTTGTTTTATAAATGCGCTGTAGGAGTGAGGAAGAGTTTCACTTCTAATTGGGTACCTAAGTTGTACAAAGTATTTAGAAAGACTGCACATGCAGTTTTTGAGAATTCGTTGATGTCCTGCAAAGCACTGGACTGAGAGAGGAACATTGGATAGAAATTTCTTGTCAAATTGTTTGTATGAGTAGCAAAAACCGACAACTTAATTTTGTTGTGTTTCTCATTTTATTCTAATGTCCGCAATTTTTCTTTTAAAGTTGAGATTTTGTTTTCAATTATATTCGAACTCACTGCCATATATAATCACCCCTATCGGGAATAATGTTATCAATTCTGCAATCTGATTTACATTGTTGACAAGGGAAACATTTCCGTCGGAATTTGTTCAATAACCCTGGTTGGTGTACCAAAGGAGCGAACCTCAAGAGATTTTTACCTACGTTGAATGCCTTTTGGGGTTGTCAAATCGGAATTCTGCCTTTGAAGTTGGCTCCAAATTTAGTTCGTTTCGGCACCACTTCGCAAGCTTGCGACGGGAGCACGCTGTTGAGTTGGTAGGAGTCGAAAAAACAAACATCTACTCCAAAGATTGCTTCAAAAGAGTGCAGTGTTTGGGTATTCTTATTGAATATAGATTTTAGAAGAGGCATACCTCTCATATATCGCCACAGTTGCGGTTTCAGAATATCCGGTCCCGGATGAAATAAAAGGTCTGAACCTCCAGGTTTGGATCATCTCTGGCAGGTTTTTGATTAGAGCATCTTTCTTAACCGTGTGTGGCATCAAGGTCGATTGTATAACAATCAATTTGGTCAAGTTACCAAGATAGAGATTTTGAAATCTTGGGTAGTTAATATTTATATCGTAAAGAACAACATTTTACAGAAAGTCTCCCTGCTAAGTAGGTACCTCCTGCAAATGGTCTTCTCCCACTCTTCAGACACCTTCGGTACGTACCTCCGATTTCACCAAAGGTCACCAACGGATCTGTGAGCGGTAAACTTTCCACACGTGGAACCAATATTTCCAATAGACAACAAATATTGAAGACAGACCGCCGAGAAACCGGCAAACATTGCAATTCTGCTTTGGGAAGAGATGCAGCTGAAGAATGTTCAAAAGTTTCACAAGAGCTCACGAATGAACCAGACAAGATGGGCGAGAACAAGACGGCTCCCTCTGGGCTTAAAAACCAAATAAATCCAAAAGCACATTAAATTCTAGGGCAAAAAGCCGCAAATGTATTGAAAGCTCTCAGGAACGTGTGCTCGTTCAGCGAGTTCCTAAAACTAGTTTTCAGATATCAGCGGCAATACGACAAGCACCGCAAACGAAGTCTCGACACCAGCGGAAGAGCTTCTTGTACTTTAACGAACCATATTCAAGCCACTATTTCAGGCAGGCTCGATGTCAGTCCTCAGTTGCGGCAGTTGTTATAGGCTAAAAAGTCGAAAAATCTCTCGATTAGCTGTTCAACACTTCAAAAAAAACTGTGACCGAAGTAAACCACTTGTCTGACCATAAATGCAAGAAAGCGAAGCTTGATCTTGAACCGCCTCTATACAATTTGGCTGTGGACTCACCATCAGAAATCTAAGTTTTTCAGCCAAATTATCAGAGCTTTATACTAATGGGAACTTTAACACTAGCAGACAGTATGACCCTCCTGTATACGACCCTTACATCTGTAAGAGTCCGTTTGCATCGTGTATAGTGAGACCATGAGTAGAACGAGCCTACCTGAGATAACTCCGAGCAGAATAAGCTTAAAATTCGTCATCAGATTAAACTGCAAAGACTTGGGTATAGCCTGCTGCTCTTATATACTACTATAGCCTGGTATACTACACTTCTTCACTGCGGAACTTGTATATAGGGGGCTTTGAAGAGGCAGAATCTATCCGTCACTTATGCTGGTCGCCCCTTAAAAACTGCAGATAAACTAGAGGACCTGGATCTGGATAATGAGCTTAACGGTTTCATATCTGGGTGGTTCTAAAAAAAAAACTGACTCGTTGTTTCTCATAGAAGTTTTCTCTGTAGCTGCCTACCGAAATCGGATTGGGCTTGTCACTTTTCCCTCCATTTACTGTACCTAAACCACCCATAGGTATGGTCTTTGGAGTTGTAGCTAAATTTGGTGTAAGTGCAACTCGTGTAGGACCACTTTAGGTCAACCTGCAATCAACCGAGGCACCAGTAAGGCTTGGCTTGCTCCTAGGCGCGTTCTCACTGATCGTATAGACTTTCAAGACTGCTCTAACTGCTCATAGCTAACATCCCCTATAACAAAATATTGTCACAAGTGTTTCGCCGACCAATGCCAGGCTAGTCAATACAAATGTTCAAGACCGCAGCATCGAATCCTGTAAAAAGTCCCTTTCCATATTTCAAATTACAGCAATGCCTTTGGCTTGAGGTGTCAAATAGTTGCCTTTAACACCTCAGAGGTTTAAAAACTATTTAGCACCGAAAAAAAAGTCCCCCAACATCTCGTATACGATAAAGGTAAACCTTCCGCCCTACCACCAGCACAAAACGTCTCTGACACAAAGCACTTCCGCGCACTTGGAAACCATAAAATTGGTCCTTCTACCCCGCACATATCGCATCCATATTATACCATACAAAGCACTCATTCGCGCCTATAAAACGCGTCATAAAGGATTCATTTTTATTGCCCACGTGCACTTAGCGGATGTTGTGGACAACAAAAATGACCAAAACCATCTCGCGGAAACAGAAACCACTCGATTCATTTTTTTTCAGTTTTACCAAAAATATATCCACAGTCAATAGCATCCTTACAAAGAATCGCATTTATGCAGCCGAAGCAAAAACAAAAACACAAACCCCAAAAACACTCTAACAAGTTGTAAATGGAGGCTTCAACAACCACCTCCCCACCCAACGAACTATGGCTAAAAACCAAACCATAAAGAAGAAAAGTGCACAAAAAGGATTCAACTCCATATATGCAAATATCCGGAAGTAGATACACATCATCATCCCATCTCCAGAGCTGGTCAGGACAAATTTAATATTCGCTACAATCGAGCGAGCCTACAAAACCAACATACGAGCACACACACACTCACTCAGACAGACTTTCCAAACAGGAGGCTGACGATATTCATATAGAAAATGGAATCCTTGCATCAACGGCAACGCATTGCTGCTCCTGCTGGTGTGTGCACTTTATGTGCCCGCAGAAATATCCTTTGATTCGTGAGAGGATTCACATTATTGCTGCAGCGTTAAAGTGTATTCTGTTCTGTGTTGTTCGTCCTGGGTAGTGAGTGACCCCATATAATGCACACAGATGGAGTCAGTCCTTGGTCGTCTGTTACGGTCTTTTTTTTTTGTTGTTTTCTTCTTTGTCGCCATCATGTATGCGGAGAATCACATTTTGACAGGCGAATCCACCAAATTGAGTGAGAGACATCCTGTCGAGTGTATGTGCTCGAGTGTGAGTTGTAAATGGACTTGATGGACATGGCGCAGCCATCAGAAGAGCGATGCACTTTGTTTTAAGCGCCGGCCGCTGGAACTGGAGTTCTCTCTGGATTTTTGTTTTTTTATTAATAAAAATCAAAACGTTACCGATCCGTGACCGATGTGGGGTTAGCATTGGATGGGAATGGCGGAACACAAGCCAAATAAGGATCCTTAAGCTCGCGTTGGTCGGTTGGCTATGCGATGCACTTTGTGCGCTGTTCAGAGGATTTGTTGCCTTGGTTTGTTGTGATTTTTTTGTTCGTAAGGATTGTGTTGCCATTGGCCATTGTTGAAGTGGAAACTAGTGGGATGAATTAAAGACTTCTTGTCATGGGAATTCCTTGGGTTTAGCAATCAATTGAAGGCCCTCTTGTCTTAGCTTTAAACTGTCCAGAAGAAATTGATGTTGTGGCAAAATTTTGTGTGCCGCATTTTTGTCGAAGAAGGCTCCACGGAGTGTCCGATGGCACTAGTTTCGCGGTGACACGGGGTTTCGTCTTCCTGCAGATTTTTGCAGCTGAGACGGCTCGGGTTCAAAAGTTAAGGCCCCGCTTGGGAGAGAGCGTAACAAAAATTGTCAGTGTCCTGAAAGCTTTGCTGCGATAGTTGTGTTACATGACTGTTACTAAAATTGGCTGTAGCAGTAATGCAAAGCTTCTTCTGAAGATTGCTTCTGCTAGGGACTCCTCTTTGCCACTAGGGTGACAGCATCATCTGCATACGCATCTACCTCGATTCCAATTCTTGCGAACTCTGTGAGATTGTCATCAATGACCATGAGCCAAAGAAGAGGCTACCGATATAACCCCACACCATGAGACGTACCTCTGTCTGAGCTCTTCGTTATGAGACTGTTTATTTGGGGTCCCTTTGGCATAGGATTTTGCTTCAGGTGCAATAGATTCCCTCTCATAAATTTGGCTATGAAATTCGGTTAGACTGATGACAAGAAAATGCGGTTACAAACTTTCGAAATGAGATTCCTTAAAGCTGGTCCAATAAAGCCAAAGCAGCCGACATCAGCGATCCTTGTAATGGATAGAAGGCGGGCCTAGGCATAGGTCCTGCAGACAAAAGCCGATGTTCTTTTTTTATTTAAATACAAATGTATGAAAGTCGGCTCGCCATGACTTACGAGACGGGAACCCCTGCTTTAATTCAGGTCACGCTAAAGCCCCCTACCGATAGTAGTTTTAAGTGGAAGCATTGCAGCCTCTCATGCTCTTCGTCCCGGTGCACATTGCTTTTACTTGTCCATCAGGCGAAGTGCTGTGACCTATGATGCCCGCGCTATGACTTGGTCCTAAAAACTACGGCTTGTTCTTTGGGCTCCATAGGGCCCATCCACTTCATCAAAGAGCGTCATTCTCATTTTATTGGAGTATCCTTTGTGGAGTTGATGTTCAGAGTAAGGTGAAGATGAACTGCTGATGTACAGCTTCCAAGTGAGGTCGCACGAATACCCAAGCCGAGCATTTTCCACCGCTTCATATAAGCAGTAAGAATCTTCGTTTCCAAAACACGTCACTCCTCAATTAAAGACGAAATGAACTTTTAACCGAGAAATGTGGGCACTACGTCGACTGCACAATTAATTTGCACAGCTCAAAAGAGCAAAACTATCCTGCAACCCACCTCAGTGCGGATGACTGTCATCAGTCTTAGTCCTGCCATATGTCCAAACGTCCTCGATAATAATTGTTCAACTTAATGGGATTATAAATCTAATCACCATATAATACCTTCGTCCTGACGTGTTAATCCCTTCCTTGGGCTAATTGAATTTTCAAATATTTACCCATTTAGCGAAGGGGTTAATTGATATCCCCGACTGTCCTCCGCATGTGGTGGCCGAATAGAGCTTGAACACGAAAAATCCAATTCTAAGGACAAACAACTATATATTTGCGGAAAAAGGGTTAATCCCTATCCTAAACATTTACTCCCATGAAATCGATGACCTGAAATGTTTACGCAGTCCCGCTTCTACCTTCGGATCGTTGTGGTTCTGCTGCAAAAATACGCACCATGCATTCGTTCCGCTGTGATCTTTCATCAGTTAATCCTTTTTTCGGTACACGAAAAACTGACCGAACGATCTGCAGGAACACAACCATTAAGTACTGGTGAACACTGAAACAAAACAAACAATCAGAAAATTAGAGCTCGCAAAACAGTTCACATTTTCTACGACCACCTACCAGCTGTGTGCGTCGCTGTCGGCGTATCCCGTCCTTTGTTATTCAAATTCCAACAACGATTTCTTAGGAGATTCAACTCTTTTGCCTCCTCCTTTCAGGTCATCTAAATGAGTTCAATGCGAACCAAGGACATGGATCAAACTCTGGTTAAAGGAGTGAGCGCGCTAACCATAAAGGTCCGTTTTGCCGAAACCAAGAAATGAAAGGGTTCGCTTTTGAATTCCCTCCACACTGATTTGCATGTCACGTAGCGGTACCAAAATGCAATCCCCTGGCAAACACAAGAGGACACAACAACAGTGTTTATGGGTGTCCTTTTGTTTCACCCATGCCCATGGACAAATTGTTATTATTATTATTTTTCGGCAATAATAATGGACGGGGCTAGAGAGCAAGAGCCATCCACCAAATGCAACCCTTTTTCCACTCGCATAGCGGCATGTGATTGTCGGTGCCGGGGTGCATGCATGCATGTGTACCTTGGATGTATTTATTTTTATTGCATTGTGCTGGGTAATTGGCACCCTGTTGGTTAATGGCTTCGTCGGGAGAGCAGTTCCCTCCACTCAAGGACATTTCAGTTTCAGTGCAATGCGCGCGGAGTAGTCGAGTGGTTACACTGCTGATGGAACACGGAAGAGTTATGTAGAAGCCATTTCGGACCCTTTTTTTTGGGTTGCTCCTGTTCGTGCTGTTTCTGTTTGTGTTTGGTGGAGGTGTGCTGTGGTGGGTGGGAGACAGGCCCTTCCGATGGCTGATGTAGTAACACTCGGGCTGTCAATTTCGGTTTGAAAGATCTAGAGCAGTGGCGGCTGCACACCACCACCCGTGTTGGTATGTAATGTTATTAATTGATTGATGGCTGAAGGAGAGACGTTTCGAGTGGATGCATTGATGGAATGATTGACAGGATGTGAATTGCGCCAGCGAAGGAGCGGGCGGACTGTATTTTCGGGTGAAATGCATTTTTTTGAAGGACTTCTTTTTTACATGTAGGCTCTCGTCCCTGATGTCGATGGGTGGCCTGGTGAGGAATTTATCGAAAAAACGTTACCATGATCACTGGCAGGTGGGGCTCGGCTACCATCCTGGAGAGCACATGTTACGTAGGTACTTCTATATCAACCCTAATTCGACTCAAAGGTGTATATTAACTTTGTCATACTTGAGTCTAACATGATATGAGTTGCGGATGAATGCACTACAGAGTAGCCTAGGAGTTTTAGTCTGGATGGCAGATATGTTACTCCGACATATTTGGAGCTGAGCTTAGCGGGGATTTTTCATGACTTGTTAGAGAGTTTATAGCCTTACACATCCGAAAAGCGGGTTATTTCCACCGGCGTCCCTCCGAATTGGCAGTTGAGGGTTACGCAGGCTTGTTGATCTCAAAATTATGTCAAAGCAAAGCATTAATTGGATTGAAAGACTCGATAGGGACATGAAAGCCCTGCCTTCAAGCTCTACCTTCAAGCCCTACCTTCAAGCCTTGGTAGCGACCTCTTAATAAGTGATTGTTTAAATATGTCTGATATAAATACTCTACCTTTTTGTGGATTAACATCATGACTGATTCGGTGACAAAAGATCGAAGGGAGTCACTCTCGCAATACCTAAGGTCGAGGTTATATAGGGAGATATATTTAAACTCAGAATGCGCGCATCCGACATCCAAAACGTGGATTTCGGTTTGCCGAGAGGCAAACATAAACTCCAACCCTGAACACATTCTTGCTGCGACTAGATTCAAAGCTCGACTGTCGAACAATAAGAAGCTTCAAACGTTCCAGTAGTACAAATTTGTGAGTGTGTCTGGAACAAAAGGGTCTTCGTCATCAGCTACAAGGTTTCGGCAAAAAAAAAAAAAAAAGCCCAAGGACTAGCAATTTTTAGAGGTTATTCAAGTCGAAAGCATGTTTAAAATGTGAGTATCAAGGCTAACAAGGAACATATTATCCCCTGCGCTATTGGGCGTAGGCAGGTTTCTGTCATGATCAGAGTATTGTGGAAAGTATATCACTTCAATAAGAGGAACGTAATTGCTAGCAGGAGCGACTAAAAGCCCTTTTTCCGATCAACAAGCTTGAAATGATGGTTGACTATAAATTGGAGGGTTTTTATGGCAACTTATAAATGTACATCTATTGTGTAGACAGCTTAAAAATCAGTAGTATTTGAAAAAAAAATTCAATCATTGTCAAGACCGGCATGAAATTGACCTCAAATGTGTATCTTCGCTGCAAAGGTGAAAAACCTAAATCAAGTGCGCAGCTGCCAGTTCAGCTAGATGACGAAAGGGGTTACTGCAGGTTATGTTTAACATAGAATGAGGACTACCATAAATATCTCTATAGAATGGGGCCCTAGAGGTATTGACAGTATAATCGGTGATGTTTAAGCCTAAGAGCTTCTCGATTTGAAATTCTTTTTGGTTAATCCTCTCAAAATTGCACCGTTTAATTAACGTCTTAATTGCACTAGTTTAACTTTAAAAGATTTTTCGGGGAATAACTATTTGACATCGATATACCTGCCTTCAGAACCGCTATGCTTAACTCTTTCGGTAGAGATGATGAATCTGTTGATCTTGCTCGCAAGAAGACTCTTAAAATCTTTTCGAATTACGGTTAATCCTAAGCCAACTATTCGTCGTACTATAGGGCCTAGAGTATAGAAAATGAGGCAATTACGTGATATCATCACAAGTTTCGATAAACGTGGTCGATTTAGCTTCTATCAGCCGTTAAATCTTTAAAATGTACAAAGCCACTGACGCAAAAGCAAACATTTTGAGTATTTGGGAAACGACTTAAATACAAATATTGAGTCAATAGTTTCAAAAATTAACTCCGTCCGTGCCGGACTGTATATGTGAAAAATAACAAAATAACTTGACGAAGCAGGGCGACAACTATAAACATCGATTCAAGGTGAGTGCGTTCAACACGCGGCCAAATGAACGCGACCACGACAACTTTCAAATATTTTTACATATTATTATTTTTCAGTCAAATCTGACCACCCGTGGATGTAATTTATTTGCTACAAACCGTTCAGGATACGGAAGCAGCTGGGTGGACTTATTTTTACATCAGGAAGAGTCATCTTCTAAACAAGTGTGTCTCTATTTAGCAAGTTTCCTCAAACTAATACCTGCTCAGAGGGGCAACAACGACATGCGATTGTCTTCGCTAACCAGAAAGTCAAACCCAATACAAATGTTGACAGATTAAAATGTGTTAACCTTTGTAGGATTTGTAGGCTTAAGCTGTTGTCAAAATTGGGCAGACTATATAAATTATATTTATAATTTCGAAGAAATCGCTGAATTACCGCGAAAAAACTCTTAAACAGGTCCCCCTTCGGAAGTTAAGTGATTTCAAACTAATAAAGTGTGAAAGTAAGTGCCATAAGCAGTCTTGCACAGCGGTTAGTGTAAGATGTGCCAACTTTATATGGAGCTCCAGTCCTTGTCGCAATCCATCTCCGAAGGCGGCAACAAGTCTTAAATCTATCTGTTCAGCCTTCAAGCACAGTATGCACCTAGCCACCTACCTAATCTTCCATAACTGCATGGAAAATCGTCCATCAAATAGTTGTGTGATGGCGCTTTTCAAAAAGGCTGAGGTTAAGCTCATCGGATGCAGGGTTGCACCCAAGGAAACAACAAACTTCTAGGAAAATGCAGAGCTCCGCATAAGATGGGTTAGGTTAGTGGGCTAGCGAGGGTTAGTCCGCGACACACTCAGATCCGTGTTGACTCATTGTTATTGATAACCGTCGGGGGAAAGGGGATTTCCCTTACCCGTTGAACCCTACTCTAAAGGTTACAAAGATGGATGGGTCACTCTACAAGATTTACGGCCATATCTCCTCACTTCGAGTTGAGCCATTACCTTCTAAGGTATTTTGCTAAAGTGAGTAAGTGTAAATTTTTTGGACGAACGCAAAAACTTGTGCACGGCAGAATTTCATTCTGAGACTGTTGGTAGGACTGGAATATTGGAAAAATATGTCGCTTGCACTGTGGAAGCGGAAAACAAAAGTCGAATTGGAACTCGGGCGCCAAGCGTTTGTTTAAGTTTTGAATAGTTTGTAACTGTTCCTATTCCAAAGTGCAAGTCATCTTTTTTTAAACCATCTACTCCGTCAATCATATCGCATAAGGGACCACAAGAGTAGATGACTCGTATCTACTCAAAGAAAACAAAACTTTACTGAAGATGGAATGGGGGTCAATCAGTGACGAAGTACCAAAAAGGGAATTTGACAGTTGTTCGCTATAAAAGACTTTAAAACGAAACTATGTCGTTAATCGGCTTGTTTTATGGATCAGCATTACACTCGTACCCCAACTCCAAACCTAATCAGACTTGCTTGACCCACACGGTGTACGTGCTTAAAATACTACAAACTCGATTTCGGTACTAGTTGGGGGTTTTTCGCGCTGGACTACACCGCCATTGTACCACCATCCCAGACACCGACAACGAAATCCACCTGCCCTGTGGCCCGCGCAGTGAAACTTCGCACACAACAAATCCTCGACGCATTTAATTAAAATTCATTTGGGAAATTGAGGTTGAAAACAGGCACCCGAATCCTATCACTTCCACATTTGCCAAAGCGAACACACGTCGCACACGTTGATGATGCATTGCCATTACCGCACCGAGGAAAAAAATAAAAATAAAAACAAAAAAAAACCTACACGCTGATAGGTTGGCTTGGCCGCGCTTCAAGTACTCTGCCAGTGCTCGAACGCGCGGTACCATCACCATCATCATCACCACAAGCAGTAACCATTTTCGGATAGGAACGCAAGTGCGACGAGCAACACAAAAGGGTGCGCGCTACTGCTGCTGCAACTTTTTGGTATTTTACCACATGGTTCGACCGATATCGTCGTGGTTTCCTGCATCCTGACGATGCAACTCCCCAGCTCCGGCTCTTCGTATCCACCTCGAACGAGAGATGTTGAAAAAGGAAAAATAAGCGTTAGTTCCATTACACGCAGAACGGTGCCGTAACTATGCCGACCGACCACCAAAGCTGCATATATACCGAGCCCGAGCATGCATTGGACGGAAGCCTACTATATATCGAATCAGTTGCCATTACGCGTCAGCTGTTCTCTCCATCAGCACTCCAGCAACAGTCTATGCCGACGAACCCTCTTAATGTGGTCTGCAAAATGCATCGGGGGCGGGGGAGCGTCTATAAGCGAATGTTTATGTATGGGGAAAGATGTGTGCATCGTTGATACATACGGATGCCAATGCCACGCATGTGGTCAAGGCAACCGAATTTTGTCGAATCCTATTGACAGGATAATTAACGAATTCTAACGGCCGCCGACGGAGACTAAATGCAAGTGCATCTGTGCATCCTTGCAGGATGCAATCAGCAAAATCGCGGTGCAATGAATAAAAGTAATTGGAACGTAGGTATACGCGTATCGATGCAGAGGGGTTTTCCGCTCCCAATGAATGGGATCAATGCGCAACCATATGGAAAAGAGGTTTTCGGCGTTCCAGGGCCGATTGTGTAGGTATCGTTAGCGATTGCCATGCAGTCGAAGGATGAAAAGTTTTGGCACTTAATTAGATGGTGGGTGGGGCAATCCTTCCAGGAATTTTACTTAAAATTAAAGAGCCAGCTCAGATGCGTTCTGTCAAAGACTTTATTGTACACGAAGAAGAAAGAAAGGGGGCAAAAACACGGAAATTGGACAGTTATAGTAAGCCAGTGTGTCCAGTAAGATTAGAGGTCCATTTGAAGCATCTGGGAGAACAAAAGTGACGCAAGCTTAAGTAGATATTGCAATAAATGTTGACACTTGACTTGAGCAGTAAAAAAAAACCTTCAGTAGTTACATCCCCAGTGGTAATTGAAAGGGGGGTAACACGGGTTTGCGTCATAAATTCCTAAAAGTGAGTCATAGTTGGAGTGAGAATAATTCAGATTAAGCCAGTGCTTCCGACAACTGGGTACATAAATAACTGAAAGAAGGTGCATTTTCGTCCAGTTTTGACTCAGCTTAATTCAACTTTGGTCGACCCTTTAGTGCATAAATATGTTCAAACCAACTGAAGAGAGAATTGACTGAACTCAGGTGAATGTTTTCTCTGGTAGTGGATTTCGCTTAAGTCAACTTAATTTGGTGGACCCTTTAGTGCCTGAATATATAAAAGCCCACCGAAGAGAGAACTGACAGAACTAAGGTGAATTTTCGTTTACTTTTAACTCAGCTTCAGCCCACTTAATCAAACTTTGGTCAAGCCTTTAATGCCTGAATATATAAAAGCCCTCCGAAGAGAGAATTGACAAAACTGAGAACTGTAAATAGAATTGACAGAACTAAGGTGAATTTTCGTCTAGTTTTGACTCACCTTAAGACTATTTTATCCAACTGTGGACGACCCATTAGTGCCTGAATATATAAAAGCCCACCGAAGAGAGAACTGACAGAATTAAGGTGAATTTTCGTTCAGGTTTTACTCCGCTTAAGCCCACTTAATTCAACTTTGGTCCAGCCTTTAATGCCTGAATATATAAAAGCACTCCGAAGAGAGAATTAACAAACCTGAGAACTGTAAATAGAATTGACAGGACTAAGGTGAATTTTCGTCCAGTATTAACTCAGTTTAATTCAACTCAATCCGACCTTGGTCGACCCTTTAGTGCCTGAATATAAAAGCGCTTAACCAGCGTTATAAGACTGTATTTATAATTCTGCGGCTTACTATTTTTCAAATGAGTGACATATGACACAAATGAGACATATGAATCCATCGGATTCCAGGTTTAAATAAATGTACTCACCTACACCCTGAGGGGTTTGATGAATTTGCATCCTTCCCTGTACCTAGAGGCTAGATAGGTTTGCGAATGTATCTGAACTTGCAATTTAGCCCTAAAATTAGCTTTAGAGTCGTTTCCCTTAAGCTTCTGGGCACAATTAACTGCAGCTTCAGCCTTTATCCATAGAACAATTTCTGAACAGGCTTCATGCATCCTGTCATAAAAACAAAAAATAAATTCCGCTGCCAATAAATTAAAAGAAAACTGGCGAGTGAATCTCAACATACTAGAGAAGCGTAGTCTCTCATGATAATCCCAGATCAGATGCGTAGCTCTACCTTAAACCAGTCGGTTTCCTTTTTCTTGTAAAAAATCTTGGTTTTATGTCACTTATCCCCTAAAAGGTTTTAACTAAAGTCAGGCCATCAAAATTCATCGTAAAAGACTTAACTGGAACTCACACTTCAACTCCGTCCATCACCATGCCAAATAAAGATCTGTGGGCCAGAAGTCGCATACTTACATCTGAACTTGGACTTTTGAACCTTTGATTTACTAATTACGGAATGCGATTTTTCCATATTTTTGTAAAAACGGTTAGTACGTCTTCTAAGACGTGTTTTGCCATTTTCCAGAGCGACCCTCAAAATACTTTTTGAGGGTGATATAGGGCGAACATTTAAAAAAAAATATTTACAGATATGACGGCGGCATAAGTCGGGTCAAACTAATTTTTAAATGAAGCCTCTTATTACTGAATCTTGTTTTAGAAGCACGACTTCTATGCAGCATTTTAGTCTAGTATGTCATATTATTTAACATAATAATTAACCTCAAGGATCTCTCCTCCATTGGTAGTTAACAGTTCCCACTCGCATGATTCCACAGGCTCCACAGGCTACTAATCGCAACTTTCGTCCTACCTTCAACGAACGGGTCTTTTAGTACCCGCATCGAATGGTCTTTGGCTCTCGTGCGCTTCGTCGGCTATGCTTTTTATTTCGTTGAAATTTCCATTGATGCTTGCACATATATAACAATCTTTAAATCTACGATCTGCTTGTCGAAATTTCATTAACTGCCTTAACTAAACCTCAGAAGCTAAAGACAACTATTTGCTCATGCTTTCAAACGACTGATGACAGGCATATACCGTGAAAACGTGAAGTTCGAATTAAAGTGCAATTGCAGCCTTGTGAGGTTTGAGCTTGGAAGTTCTCGTATGCGCTGACGGGCTGTGAAGAAGGAGACTGAAGGAGACTGGAGGCAGTTAAGCAAAAACCACGCTTACAAGAGAGGCTTATTGGTTGAGCCCTAGCTTTAGCCAGATTTGATGGAAAAATATTGAGCCATGTAAAGTTTGTTCAACTGGAGCCCACAAGTCTAATGAAGTTTACTCCTTTGAGGTCTGCGCCAAGTTAGACCCTAAAAACAGAATATATAAAATACCTTTACAGTACGTCAAGCAGTGAACGCAGTGATAAATGTGCAGTACTTTTCTAAAGGCTTGCCAGGGTGGACATTCTTAAGCAGTTTGCATGCACGCCATCTGTCGGTACTCCCTTTTGATTCGCAAAATAGGAATGTTGAGGCCGATCTTTAAATTTCAACTTAAACTTTTGTACCGCTACCGACTTGTGGCGCAGTCTGCAGTCTCTATGGTAAAGCTTTTTACATAACCTTGTTTTTCGATACAGATAAGCGGTAATAGCAACATGAACTTTCATAAGACTTGGTCTAAGGCGCGCTTTGGTTGCAGCTTGTAGGTTGCAGGTACGTTAACCTTGTAAACACCCCTTGCCTTTGAGAGCTGTGATTTAGCACCATTTCAAGGGCCACTGCTGTTACCATGACCAAACGGATTTAAATGTCACTACGGTTGACAGGACGAACAACAACAATTTTTAAACTGGGATGACAACAATTTACATTCTTACATCGAAATCAGCAAAGGCTGGCAGCCAGATAAAAATAATTGAATTCTACGACCGAGGTAATTACTGCAAGCCCACCCACATTGGCTGACCTCTTGGGCAACCAACTGACGCTAATCCCCACGGAACGTATTAAGATCCCATTAATGCACCACAAAATTCCACCCAAGTCCCAGGGCCCGCAGAGAACGGCGAAATCAGTGTTCGTTTTTTTTTTTCGGAACGGTGCGGTGGCCATTAAATGGTAACTAAGCTTATTTATCGTCCGGCGACCACCATTATAACCACCAGCACTATACCTTTGGCTCTTGCTTCGCCTGTGCGCGTCGCCAAAAGTGTATATAAAGTCACCTCTCGGTGAGGGCAATACGAAGCGATTATCCCCGGATAAAAAGTGTACCAACGTCAGTATCACTTGTTGTGGAGTGGAACTAACCTGGGGGCCTGGGTATAGAAGAGCTTAGAATGTCCGTCGTTAAGTGGATTCCGGTTGGGCCGTTTCATAAACCAAACGAACAGTACCAGCAGTCTCTGGCAAATAAGTTGTGTAGGTATTCTTTTAGGTTTTCCTATGCGACACTGCATTAGAGCTGAGATTCATTTGGCACCGGGTGGTGGCATACGGCTCAGCGGTTCCGTATGATTACCGCACCGAGGCGGCCTGAGTGGTGGGTGAGCTAAATCTCATTACGTGTCGCGTGTGTTCCTTGTTTGGCATAGAGGTACACGAGAATTTACATCGTGCTTTGGCCGAACAATTAAGTGGCAATTTTCGTAAGACGCGTCTGAATTACGTTGCGTGACTTTGACACAGGCGGCGCGAAGACTTGTCAATTGTGGTCGGCGCGAGGTGACTTTTTCAGCGATAAACTGGCGTTGCACGCGATCTCTTAAGTGGCATCAGAAGATTAGAGCGATGATATCGACAAAACGGATTAGTGTTGACATATCGAGTGTGCAAGCTCACATCGACATCATCATCATCATAATCCGCCATAAGGGTGGGTTTGTTTGGGCATGCCCGTGGGGCTGGTAAATCTGCCAGCCGATCAATGCCCTCAAACAAGGGTAGGAACATTGAGTCGTTACATCGCATCCATCCGAAAGGATTTATGGTCAAAAGAGCCCCAGGGCGAACGGTCCTTACATTTGTTGCATATATATAGGTATGCAGATTCACACAAACTACACGAACGTTTGGAATCTTTTCCTCAGAGTGCGTAGTAGGCCCTCAGGCGCACTCCACAAAAGAAACTCTCAGCAACCCTTAGCACACGTCACACTGGTTCTTGATATAAACGATTCACCGAAGCGCTAAATTCA
Source organism: Cheilosia vulpina (assembly GCA_916610125.1). Classification (NCBI taxonomy): domain Eukaryota; kingdom Metazoa; phylum Arthropoda; class Insecta; order Diptera; family Syrphidae; genus Cheilosia; species Cheilosia vulpina. The sequence continues at coordinate 58,501,976 of OU744277.1, forward strand.
ATGGGAAGTGCGAGGCACCAAGCACTCGGTGAATATCCTTGAATTCCAGGTCACACATACTCACAACACTTGAGCGCGCGCACCAAAGTCATTGTTGCCATCGTGAATATACCCCACAAGTGAGAGCGCAGCCACTTGAGTAAATTGAAATTTTCCCGCCCCAAAGAACAAGCGGAAAAACAAAAAATGAACACAATAACTTTTGTGCACACTCAAGCGCCAAAGGACTCCACTCGGCTCGCTCTCCTCCTCGTCTCGATTAAACGCGTTCAAAGGACACAAAGCAACGACAAGGCAACCCACCGCCTTTTCTGTTGCTAATCATTTGCGTTCTTCCACTAACGGTCTGGTCTGGCAGTGTTGTATACAATTCACAGGAGTGCACAGTTAAGGATGTTAATTTTTAGCACATGTCATGTTGATAAATAATTATTAATGGCCGTGGGCGTGGGTGATGTTTTTGTTGTTGTTGCTGTCTGTGAACGTCTACTTTTTCAAATTAGAATTTAATCTAAGGCCGAGTGTGCGTGAGTGCTTTACTGAAAGTGGATCTCGCTTAATGCAGCGGCACACACACATGCACACACGCACGCACAAACAGAAAGACATGTGTTTTAATGGGCCACAAATATGCCGCAGTTGTAAGGTGTAAAGAGATCCGTTTCGACGGAAATTGGGGTTGAATTGATGATGCTCTGATGGCGTGCAGCAATTATGTTTAAGTGTGACGCCTTTCACAAGGATCAGCTCTATGCAAAATAAAAAAAAATAGAAAATTAACGATGTACCCTGTTTAAGGATCAAAGAGGTGCAATTAAGGAAATTGCAAATGAATGTTTAATGAATTTTATGCGGTAGCATTTTGTTAAAGTTCTCTGTGGGGGTGTTGCATAGAGACGAGTACAGGAAGAAGTTCCTTATACCGACCGACGCGAAGTTGTTGCTGATGGGAACGATATGAAGAAGCGCGTGAATGTTTTTTTTTTTGCTTCAACTGGCAAACTGGCAGAATCGTGAGTCCCTGTTGGGTATCCATGCGTCAAACTGCTGGGGAACGCGATTCCAAGGGCTGCTGACGTTGAACGGTTTTTTTCATAAGTAACTGGATATGTTTGTATTAAATAAATATAGGGGTTGAAACAGTTTTTGGGCACAAAGGTAACTCAACAGCTTTTGTAAAGCGGTTCTTCAGGAATAAGTATAGGTTCAAAACCATTAGTTGCTAAAAATTGCACAAAAAGGATCAGCCATTTACTCAAAATTTGAATTTGCGACATTTAATAGTACAGTGGCGCCTCTTCTAAGATAGATGTCCCAATGTTAACCCTCAAGTCTCAGCTCTAGTCTATTTTCAGATGGTACGGTGACGGACATCTTCTGACAAACATGCAATAGCACAACTTTATACGTCATGAAAGACGCTTTGTAAAATCACACAAATTGTCATGAAATAGCTTATCAATTCAGCTGCTCGCTGAGGGCAAAGAAGTGTCCCTGGCATTTATGACGAATAATTGCCGCTGATCTTGGGGATCCGTTTAGCCAAATACTTATTTATGTGGCTAAATAACTCTTTGAATATTCGTAAGAGTCTTAAATATCGCCGTCCGATGCCTTCCTTCGAAAGGCTTTGCCTGTCATAGACCGAGAGCTGGAACGACCTTCAAAAAATCCAAAATACCGGTATTCGATCAGCAGACTGGGAAGTTATAATGTGCACCTTAAGCCTGTGACATGTCTTCTGGCGCAAGTCACAATAGCTCCACAATAGACCACTTAAAACTTATCGGCACGATAAAAATAGAGATATCTGTGGCCCATTGGGTTAGCTTCGAATGGCGAGGTTATTACTGAGACAAAATTCCACTATTAGCTATAGTGATCAACGGGTCAATAAAATTCGGTAGTAATCATCCACCCAGTCAATACAATCCCGAAGGCCAAATGTCGTCAAAAGCATTTTCCAATTTATTTCACGCAGCGAATTTCCAATCAAATTTTAAAATAAAAAATGACAAAAACCCTTCCATGCCAACCAATGCAAATCCAATTCTAACCGGAAGGAAGGCCAAAATATTAACACATGTTAAGTGATTTTAATGAATTTCGTTCACATCCACAGTGCATCAGCAGTATGAAGGACCTCTGCCTTGGCCATCCCAAGGCCAGACCTACCCCCGTGTGTAACACAAAAATTCAATTAGTCTTGTTGAACGCCTCCCGAAAAATCTCAACTTCATGTCCATCTCTAGTGGCCGGGTGTGGGCAGTGTGTACAGCCATCAGATGAGTGCGGCCCACGCCCCAGGCGAGACTTAATTCTACCGCCAGCCACTCTCACGGGCTGGGTGATGAGACCACCATCATCCAGAAGCGGGACCCGAGCATCCACCGACTCTGTGTGCAATAAACCTTCCACTGTGCGATTATTATGTCCATTCTCTCGAAATATGGCCACATTAGCACCCCAGACTTTCTGGCCAGAAATTGGCTGGTTAGTTATTTGTCGGGGTCCGTCGTCCAGTCGTCGTCATCGTCATGCCCATCATATCCTCGCGGCGAGGAGTTGACTCTATTCGGCCGGACCAACACGTCGGTCGTGCCTCAGTTCATTTCGTATGCCCTTTTGTATAGCATGCTGCATACTGAGCGAGAAGGAGCGAGACCATACTCAAAAGGATACAAGACACTTTGGTTCACACAAATCAACATATGTACCCAGGAGTGTATAACGAGACACAGTGCAACTCCTATTACGCCGAGAAGATTAATGGATCAACGAACAGACGGACGGATACGAAATGGCCAAATGGCCGAATGGCTGCTGCTATTCCTGGCTCCAGGAAATATTTCACCGTATGTGGGCCAATAAATATGCATAGTTGATTGGGATCAGTGGAGGAGAGTTGTTGGCATCATCATCATCATCGGGTCAGGTCAGGTAGACCGTGTCCAAGGTGGTTTATACACTCCGGCTCAATTCCGTTAATGGTGGGTGCACCACTTTGGTCCTTCTAAAGTGACAACTATTCACGAAGCGACAGAGGGAAGAAAAAAACAAGCACACACAGAAACTCGGCATCGGATGGGCACACGGGGGAGCAGTGCGATTTCAATTTATGGGCCACCCTTCGGCCATCCGCCCACGGTCCACTTCGCAGAGTGAGTTTAAAAGCTATAATTGGTTGCTCGTCCTGGGAAATTGCAGTTCCAAGTTCAACTTCCGTAACTTAATGAATTACCAAATGTCCTTTGCTGTTTGTAAATTCCCTTGGCTTGGTAGGAGCTTCGTTTCGTTTTCGGCTGTGAATGTGTGTCGGTGTCGGTTGGTCGGCTCTTGGTTGGCTCTTCGGTTCTTGGTTCGGCCGGCTCTATGGCCACTTGTTAGGCTGGCGCTGGTGGTGCTGCTCGTGGTATACTACTGCTGGTGGTGGTGGTGAAGGTGGATCTATTGGTGTTGCAACAAATGGGGATGACCTCTTTAGATTTAAAGTGGCAATTTATTGACTTTGATTTGTTGAGTTGATTTTCTGCTGTCGCTTTTTTTCTCTGTCTCTTTCTCTCCTTTCTCGCACATCGAACTAGATGTGGGTGTGGAAGGATTTGCAATCAATTGGTCAATTAGAGAAATATGTTTTCATGTGAAGGAAATGCGATTTTTGAGTTCTTTAAATAGCCAAAGGGATGCATGGAAATTGATTGACAATTATCTATCGTGGATTTGGAGGAAGGAATTGGGATTGGTGTAGCATCAACCGGTGTGAGACGGTGCGGGTATGAGACCTTCGATATTAATTGCAATAAAGGGATAGCTTGGTAAAGCCGGTATTGGTACTCTGTATCAACAGCTAAGAGTGCCTATACTGGTTTGGTTTAGATCGGAATTGCCTTCAGACTCTTTAGCAGTGGGATAGAAGCCAGTTACCCTCATTGGGTCGGAGTTTGAGTGGAGGCCCAGTGAGCATCATAGATCCAAGCGATTTATGGATACCTACTGCGACAAATATTTGAGGACTTTGCTATGCTAGAAGCTTGCTGCTATCCCGAGCTGTCAGCTCAATTCTTCTATAAGCGCCTCATGAGTGTGTGCTGGTACTTGCACTGACTATAGTCCGCAGATTATGTGCAGTCAAGGCTATAAGCAGCTTTCCAACTTTCTCCGACGCATTACTCGGAAACCCGAAATGGTCCTCATCGAAATTTTCGCCAAATACGTGACAAGAATTTTATCCCAAGCGGAACGTCAGAGGATATAGAAAGAGCAGCAACTTTGCGCAAAGTAAGAACCAAAAATCAGCCATAAATTGATTCCAACTATCAAGGCCTGGATAAAGAGAGCCTTGGACCTCAAGTTTCAGCTCAAAGAGGCTCTGCCCACATACGAACCGCGGATTTGATCACGAAGCTCATCTTTTGACGAAGAACACGCGATCAAGTAACTTTATAATAGAGTCCCTGCGAAATGAGAAGCGAACCAGCCAAGCCCAGCTCGCCAACGAGCTTGAGCTGACCTGAGTAAAAAGGCTTAGAAGAGCTAAAGTGACAAATGAAGAAAGGCTATATACGATTAGCATAAGATGCCATAAGCAGCGCTGCAAAATAATACCTAAAGGCGGTTCCGCCTTACAAAGACATATGGCACTGAAGAAGTATACGGTCCAGAACTTGAAGATAAGAAGATTCGTCCATTAACAAAACTCACTTACGCCAGGCAGACAAGAGCTCTCCCATTCTGGACCACAGCTTAGACCTTTTCATTTGGCCATTCACACAAGATTTTCATAATAGACATGCTTTCAACTTTGTTTATGAAAAAGTTAAGCTCCGGATTCGATGTATATACCCCTGGACCAGGGCCAGAGTTAAACGACTCTCAAAACATTGCCTACAATCATGTGACTTGTGATTATCAACGCTCCCACCTCAGCAGACATTAAAGGTGTTTCCCTTGCTAGCAGGGTTGGCACCCATTTGCAAGGTCGATAATCTTGGCTTTGGTATATGAAATATGTCTAGTCGATATTTAGCAGCTACCCCAAAAAGCTCCCGGTCTTTTGCTGGGACCGCCGAAGTGATTTTTCTTGTGCCTATTCTAATACGATGTTCGTTGTCGAAAAGACGTAAGTCCACTTAAGCCCAACCAACCTCTGGTCCTGAGAATGGTATGCGGAAGGTTCGTCGCCATTTCTAGTTAAAATTTGACCAGCGTGCGGCTCCAGGGCGCAGCCTTTTCGTATTTCCGAAGTTCCCGCTATTCGTGTTGTCTCCATTTCAACACAAAAATATGGTCAGCTGCAAGATAGGGTTATAGAGGGTATAGGAGACATAATTTGTATTCGAAATATAGTTCACATTCACTTTGTGTATGAAGTTGCATGAGTACCCAAATGGGAGTGCTTTTCGACAGAGCTCTTATTTCGTGACCCAGAACCAGAAAAGACTTGTATACAGAAAGAGGTTTCAGTAAAAGTATGCGGAGTTAGCGGTCAATTGATCGGCCTTGTGTCCCGTTTAATTCCGGTCTTCGGGGCATGTGCCCAAGAACCCACCATTTCTCTATTGTATGCCTTCACGGGAGATTGATTATCAAGCAGCCCGACATGCGTCTTAGTACTTACTGCCTCTATGTAAGAAAAATGTTTTCGAGGTTCATCGGCCTTCAATGCTCTGTCCGTATAGACGGCCTTGCTGAAGGCAAATGTGTTACTCCTATCTTCCCTACGAAAACTGTTCCGACTTTTGAGTTCAACTAGCGATATGAGTTCTAGGATCTCCATCAATGCCACAGCTGCTTCATTAATAAATTTTTTTCTTATAGAGTTCATGAGGAGGACGGCCGCCATTCTGTTTGACAATGGTGAGGTATATAAAATTCCAAAGTTCGTGAATGACAGGAAGTGTTGGTTTCCTTTGAAAGAGGATACAACCCTTCAAATGTACGTATACTGCTGAAAAGCTTTTATTAATTATTTAATTTAATGTCAGCAAGCCAAGGGAGCACAGAGTGCACCGCGCCCATTCAGTGGTTACCCGCACAAGTCCCAATCCCAGCGCAAAAATCCGAATACTCTGCGTTTAAATATATGCTCTCTAGGGCGGCACAAAAACTCTCAGTCGACACTATAAAAGTGTAAAATGTGCAAAGGACCTAATGAGGCGAAAACTCATTTCCATATCTTTCCCAGGACAACGAGGAGAGAATTGCCACTCCGCAAACACGTCCATGTGCGCAGCACACCATAATAATATATTAACATGAATGGCGTCACGTGTGCTTAACGACCAACAATGAATTGTTGTTCTTTTTTTCGCGTTCACCTTCTTGCGGGTGGCACACCATGCACAGTTCGGACATCAACTTATCATTATGCGGCGTATAATATCGCGCCAGTCATCCCTCAAGTGCACTGAGGTCTAAAGTGTCATATATGTGGGTGTGGAAATATCCTTTTGATTTATGCCATAAAAACAAGTTTGGTCTGCCGGTTCAAATAACTGTGCTGGCCGATGATTCAGAGAATATCCTTTTTCTCGAATCACTTTTTTTTGTACCTCGCTACAGGAATCCCTCGCAACCATTTGTGTGCATAGCGGTACAGAAACAGAATCCAATAAGTGAAATTCGGATCTAGCCAAAGTCGTCATAAGTTTCGGTAGTGTTTGCAGTATACCGGTGGACGAAATGCATTTAACCCGCACCCCAATCACACGGCGATATACACCGCACCCTGCAACAGACTGTGAAACCGAATTCCGAAAAATCCTCTGGCAAACAACAAACAATTTTCAATTGAGTTTCATAGTTTGGGGGCAAATCCTGTGGACTTTGCGATTGGTCGGAGGGGGGTTTGGTCTGAGGTGTCATGCAGCACGATTCTGGAGGGAGGCGGACAAAAAAACCGACCCAAAATTCAGTTAACTCTCTGCGTGGTGCATAGTTGTCTACATACACAATAATAGCAAGCGCTGCACGTCATCCGCATCCACGTCGCAACTAGAAGGGATCAAATGAAAATTGGTACAATCTGGAGCCGGGCGACAATTGCAGGTGGGTTTGGGTGCGGGTGCGGCAACGACGCCCGAACTAAGCTCGAAATTTGATAAACTATTCGCAAACAATCTCGAAGCGATTCTGTTCAACACATTTAACAAAAATTGGTGGCACTTGTGAAAAATTCACTAGGGTGCAGGCAGGATGACATGGAGTGGGCTGAACGGAATAGAGATTGTGCAGTTCGCTTTGGGATTTGAATGGCATGCTATTGCGAGTTGCCAATGCCTTGTATATCCGGCAAATGGAAATCATTCGAACCCCATACGCGTCATACCGCCATCGAAATAGCTCACGCGCCACCTGTCGGGCAATAAATGTTGTTTATGGAATTTAGCACTAATCTGGATTTAGTAGACTTCTCGGCACATATGCAAGCACTTGTCAATCACAGGAACATTTTCACTTCCACTTATTATGGAACTCAGCTATTAAATGGAGAGTATTTTTCCCCAGATCACCCTTAGAATATAAACAGCAGGTAGCAATTTTTATCGCGGGTAAGTTCACCTGATCGGTATTTCAGGTGACGCATGTTTCTTAAGAACGACTTCCATATTCGCCATCAAATATTTCAACAAGCAATGGATTCCCATTCAATTTCCTTCGATTTAACATCAGGAGGAAGGTTTTCTCCGCCGGTAAGTTCGCCTGGGAATCCCCGGCGATGCATATTTCAAAAGTTGCGACAAGAGGCAGCGGAATAATCGACTGCGATTTGCCAATAACTTACACTGAAAGAAAAATGCGGAGAGCTAAAGAAAATGCTAATGCAAATGTGAAGAGTATGCGAACTTTCTAGGGAGCGATAAGCAAGTTTTTCCGGGCTAAAAAATATTCATGATGTTATTACGAAAAAAAAAAACTGCTCCCGGCCTCAAATCGCCCATATAATTCACCACTAAGCAACCAGGAATAGCGCCACCTATCCATCTGGATATATTTTGCAGTCATACACAGAATAGAGCTGATTCGAAAATGATCCCAAGACAGTGAGAAACTATCGGCAACTACCTTATGTTTAGGGTCTTGTGGAGCCCTCTTCTTACATACTTTGGCCACTCTAAATCTTGAAGCTTTCAGCGGTGCGTCCTCTTTTCTTCGTCCATAGTCAGACTGGAAATGACGACACAGGTCCAGAAGCCGAGGGACAAAACCTAGGTTTAATGTGTCCGTGCTTTAATAGCTTTCATTGGACACTACACGCTCTTGACATTTAAGATTATCTCAAGGAATACAACCAGATATTTATTGGAACTATAGCTGGCTATATTTCAGCAAGGTCCACTTCGTATTTGTAAAGAAGTTCATTCGAGCGATAGGTTTATGGATGATTCAGACCAAAAAGAGCCGGTGACAACTCCGAATATTCAAAATTCAAGACCTAACCTCTTAAACATGTAAGCAGGGGCTCAGTATTTAGTTTATTGGATTAGAGAGCTTGCGATTTCAGGCTAAAAGAGAGAATTTGCATGTAAGGCTTTTCCACTGTCCCATAGCTCCCGTGAACACCTAAGAATAAGACTGTCGTTACAAAGCTTCCCAATTCCCTCCTTCAAAATCGGCTTATGATATGTGTAATTTTGCAGAAAAAAAAACTCATAAACTATATAAGTTTTATACGAAATGATAAAGCCAAAGCCTATATGCAGGCTTCTGACAACAAATGGAAGACAACACTTGTATCTGCACTTGTATGATCCAAGAGATATATTCGATAGTCAGTGGAAATGAAAACATGCACATGGCGCGTTTTAGCACCAAATGTGCGCCACTTAGACGGACTGTCACTTCATTGAGGACCAGCTGAAGCACATGCTGTGTAATTATTTCCGCCTGCTGCTGCTCGTAAATGCTTATCCCTCAAGTGAGGACTTGATGAAAGTGTCACAGTCGACCGTTGATGAAGGGGCTTACCTCCGCTCTACCATAACCTAGATTGAAAACTTGCAGCAAACAAGTTACAGACCTAAAGCATTTGCAACGACTTTGGATCTAAAAACATTTTCCTATCAAAATTCCTGCATCTTGACCTGTGCCATTGACAGCCTACATCCAAAGGAATTGGTAAATTTCCATCTCCGAATAACTCCACATTGGCAACACTGTTTGCCATCAGTAGCTACCCAATAGTATACTTCTTGTCACAGGCCAATGTTCAAGTTCCAACAACAAAACTAAAACGAACTCACACCCAAAAAAAAAAACAAATAAAAGCTACAAACATCGAACTAAATTCCGGTAGTTGATGCACTGAAAGGATCTAAGTCTCATCCTAGGCGCAGTTTTTTTTTCTGTCCCCATCCGGTCTTTGGTGATTCTTTTTACCATGGGCAGGAAAAAAAGCTGATATAAACCCCGAAAATCAAACAATTCGGATTAAAAGCGTTCGGGCGAAAGTCCAACTCATACTCTCAATCGTTTTGACTGTCCTCCGCCATGCACAGCAGCAGCGGAACTACATGCATCCTTCGACACCATCAATAAAAATGTAGGCATGCATTCATAACGACATGTCCTTTTTCGAGTGTCATCCGCCCTTGCAAAAGCCCCGCATCTACACCCATATCTATTGCGGGAACTTTTGCGAGAGCGGACTCTTAAAACAGGTTTTGCATATATACGAAGCAGGTTTTTTGTCAAAACGTATTTTTATCCTTCTATGTGCGGACTTTGCCCTTGGACAGTCGTTTATCGTGCAGTCGGATAATAGTTGTTAGTATCCTAACCATATAAGTTTGAGTGCGGGTATACCACACAGTGGACAGGGACACGTATACAGGTTACAAGTTGACGATCTCTGAACGGGGGTAGCAAAAAAAAAAAACGGGAAAGAACACAGCACTCGGCTGTCGTATAGAGAAAGGAGCTGAAATGTCGGTTGGTGGATGGTGATGGTGATGGTAACAAAAAAATGTGGCAAAATTTTGTCGGGATGTCGCTGTGTCCGCGAATATGCTGCAAACAAAAAGAATGCTCACCGATAGTCGCATGTGGGTTTCGATAGAAACTATAGCGACAGGATGCAGGACAACAAGGCTTGTGCATACATAACGCTATGCATATACAGGTGGGCGATGCTAATATGCTCGAGTACATCTCAATAAAGTACATCACTTGAATTGTGAATGCAAGATTTGGGAGGTGTAGGGTTATCCAGTGGATGGAGCTGTATGTGGCAATTGAACTTTATTAAGTATTTGTGCATAAATCGCATATTTAAAGTCGTCGTTACTGACGAAACAACGAAGTAACGAAATAACCTCGAACAGGCTTATATGCGGTTATAGATCGACGCATGAGCCCGGAAATAAGTTGGATCTATATCGATAGCCCATATTGGGGGAACGTTTGAGAGATGCGATATCTGGGGGCTCAACCGAGTAAGCGGATAAAAAGACTCTGTCGAGCTTCTCTTGTTCTTAGGCATAGGCTTTGTAAGTTATTTTTGTATGAAATATGAGTAAAAAAACGTAGACAGTCAGACGAGCGTCGGTAAGGGGTTCAACCGTAAAAACGTTTCGGTTAGTGGCTTCATTTTTATGATAACCAGAGCAAGTTCAGATAAATACGACCGCGAATCTTATTCCACCTTCAAGGGGGCGCAACCGAAAGAATGAATGTGCGTGACTAGCTTGAGTCATGTTATTCTTCTGGAGTGGAATTTCAATGTCTTATTTCTATGAAAACGATCAGAAAAGTGGAGAGAATTATACGAGTGGCACTAAATATAATCAAAGTGGCTGAACCATGGAAACTGTTATAAGCCGCTACCCTAAATGAAAACCGATAACCGTTAGATACCCATGACGATCGGCGGTGATTATATAGTCGATTCCGAACAATCTTCTTATACGACTGCCTTGGGAGCTCAATCGAGCAAACGTATGTGCGCAAAGAAAGTAAAACTTTTATTAAGTTAGTTCCATTTTCATCAAAAACAATGAGACAGCGTAGATAGTTACCATTGCCAATCGACGATTATAGTAATGAGTTATAAACTTCACCTTTGGGGGCTCAACCGACGGAACGCATATTCGCTTCTAGTCAAGCTGTTCTTGTCGTGATGCACTTTGTTGTTCAATTTCTAAGAAAGTCGATCACAAAATTTAAATATATAGACATGCGGCTATTTTTATTCTTTAGGGGCTCAACCGAAAAAATGCCCAGCCCAAGTCAAGCCTGATGACTTGCCCTGAAAAGCGTTGATCCATTTAGATAGATATAACCATTGAAGGAGTGTATAATCACTCCTTTGCAAAAAATCGTGTTTGGGGGCTCAACCGAGTGAATTTCTCAAAAATGCAAAGAATGCGAAATATATTTGAAAAAAAATATCTAAGTGCAATTTGTACAATAAAACCTGAGAAGCCAAAGCGATAGTATCCTTCCGAATGGCGTTCTACAACTTCCCTTCCAGACAACAAAAAAAACAAATAAAGCCGAATAAAACTACCCACCCATTAATCCACTCTTCAACGTTCGCAGGATAAAGTTTCACATTCCGATACTCAGAAGCCGGTCCTTATAGCTATGCACTAGTAGTTCGAGTTTTTCTAAACTCCCACCACCAGGACATGGTACATATACTGTGTATTGTAGAGGACGCTTAGTACTACATCCGCTACTACATTTTTTACGTCCCTTTCTACCGGTTCTCTTTTACCTTTGGCGCCCCTTACCGTGTTATGTACCAATGTGGGTTGGCATCATGGTTGAGACTTTGGTGTCGTACACCATCCGCAGTGGCATTGCAACGAGTGCAAACATTGGAAAGCGTTTCTCGGTTGTTTGGTTTTTTTTTTTAGTGTTTTCTTCTCCCACTCAAAGCCACTCCATGAGGGCACAACACAAATCGTCCTTCGCTCTAAAAAGCGAGAAATCTTTTGATCCAGGGACGGCGCAATTGCCACCCACCTTTTTTTGGTAAAAACATCCCTAGCAACAACAAGTCCGTGGGTTATGCACACTAACAAGGTGAACTGGGGACGGCACGGCATGGAAGTGGATGGTTAAAATTGGCATTCTGTGCAACTCGGTATACTCGGAACCCTTCCAGCTGCCAATGCAGAAACACAACGCGCCTAGCGCCATTGTCATGTCGGACGTGTGTATAATCGACATGATGGACAGGCATTTAAAAACAAAAAAAAAATAAGCAGTTTTCCCGCCTTTTTTCCGCACAGAATACACACACTCACACACATGATGCCCTCAGATAATCTCAAACAAGGCCGTGTATGGTGTTCCTTTTTTGGCGGCCGCCCGATAATGCGGTTGCATTTTTTGTGGGTGGTTTTGTATGCGGCCACAGTTTGGCGTGGTGTGGAGCTGGATGCGCGAGACAAATGGATGCAATTGACGCCAGTGCGTCCAGGAAAATCGATTATTGGTCTCGAGGCCGGCAATCATTGGAACAAAAACCCCGACAAACAATGCGGGCCAAAGGGAAATTACATTTTAGTCCGCCACCCGCTCCACCACCCACTGATGCGCACTCACATAAATCTCGATCCAATTTTAGACCGAGTCCACATCAGCACCACTTTAAGTGGAGGCAGCTATAAATACTGCGCTTTGTGTGGATGTTTTGTATTAATGCTCGGGTTGATCTCGTGATGGTACTGGTTCTGGGTCCCGGAGACACTTCACGGTTGCGTTGGCCCTTTTATGGCACACGCACTCCACTTAAGGAGACACTTTTATAAGGTGACTCTACGAGCACCATCTGGGCGATATGGCGGGCACTGAAGAGTGTGTTGCTCGGCTACTTATTCGAGCAGTTGCTGTCTAAATGTATAGATGGCACACGCGACTGCGACTGTTTTATTTGTCATTTTGTTGGGTGTCAATTAAGTTAATCCCTGCGCGCACCCCCTTTTGTCGAGGATTAAGTGCAGAGAGGATGCAGCCGAGTGTATTCATCGCACTTCCATGGGGAAGGTATATTTTTGGACACTTGGAGTGTTTTAATAACACTCTCGTGCCGGCCGAGACAAAGACATTGTTTGACAGGACAAATCGCCTGATTCATAGTGCCAGCAAGTTGGCTGTAAATCACTTGATGGAGTGTGCCGACGTAAAATATTAATTTTTGGGTATTTTTGGAAATGAAAGAGGTGAGAGATATGTCGAACTTGAGGGACATCAAGCCTGGAGATATTTGGTGGAATCCATCGTATTGGCAAACTGAGTTGCGAGGTAACCTCATCCAGTTGGCTGGCGAGCCGTTTTGGTAGAGGCACAAGACTCTTAGGGAGTTTTGAAGTAATGTAGCTCTTCTTGTATTTCATCAGTTTTCTGAACCCTTTGCATGTGAGTTGGTATGATCCACCTCTTATTAGGAAAGACGCCGCTTTGTTACCCATAAGCCTACGTGGCTGATAGTCGGACCTCATTTAGTCTTCGAAATTGCCTCAACCTTTTGGAAAGCTATCTTTTTGCCGGGCTAAAGATGTTCAGAGCAGTCGCATTGAGTCGAGACTCCCCCAAGTCGGTCCTAAGTTCGGTTTCAAATGACACCAGAAGTACGTTTCGGATTGGAAGGAAACCGGCGCCAAACGACTCATTCGGACCTTCGGTATCAGTGCCCATGTCCATCAATTTCTCAATCGATGGTGTGCTGAATTCCCTTAATCTGCAGGGCTGGTGAGACAAAAGTCTATCCATGTAAAGAAAATGTATTTTTGTATTTATTAGCACGCCTCAGGCTTCAATTATAATCTCTGCACATCTTGGTCTGCCCTTTTAAGATTCATGGACTTTAAGTTGAGAGCCCTATAGAGATTAGAAATCTATCCATTACAACTTGGGCTTCTTTTGCATTGTTGCGAACTTCGGTAGGTCGTTAGAAATGGAAGCACCTTTACTCGCTTATCAAATAGCTAACTTTCCGAAGTCTATACCCTCTCTATAAACGAAAGCAACTTTCTCTCGCCCAATCCAAGAACTAGCACGATGCGAATCTTCTGTCGTCTTTTGACAAAGGTGTCCGCCGAGTTATCGGCAGCCATTTTGTTTAGAACAACAGTCATGAAGCAACTGTGGGCGCTGTTAATGATCCAACGAAGATCGCTGATCCCGAAGTCTTTACCCCCGCAAACGATCAAAATCGCTAAACTTAAGTGAACCAATATTGGCCAAATCATACGAAATCAATATAAAACTGTTTGACAGCTGGTGGGTGCGTTCGATAGGACTCTTGCTTAAGACTCTACTCGGAGTGCCCTCTGTCGTGGACACTGAAATTCGCCATTAATTCGGAATCTGACAACGAATTTCATGGGAAAGCCTCAGATCGAGTATGCCAAACTCGTCCAAGATGGCGGATATAGACATACTAGCTGTCAAAATTTCCAGTTGAATGTCAAATGGATGTTGATATGGCAATTTTGATTTTTTTGGCCGTTGTTGTCAGACTTTTAAATCAAATAGCGAAGTGTCTTAAGTGCGAAACATAATAGAATTGTATGGGATTAATCCAGCTTAAGCCACAGTGTCAATTGGATGGAATTTTTATACATCGTTCATAGAAAGTTGAACACATATTTCCCGACGAACTCAATTGCGCTTTTGGGCCATATTCTTACACCCGTTTAAGTCAGAAGAATAATATTCCGGTTGGCAACTCACTCTTCCGGACTCCGGTGTGGTGTCCTGGAACAGGTAGCTAGCGTTAGGTGTATAATCCACAGGCCGGCTGATAGGTCAAGTCTCATTTGATTTTCGGTGACATTTATGGTGTCATACCATTTCTTTAGCATGTGCATGCGCCGCAAACATTAATCATTTTTAGGCGCAGAAAAGAAGCTTATCCTATAGCTATCCCGCCAAATACTGTTTTTTCAATCGCGAACCCTAAGAGTGATCTGTAAATAAATGGTTCTCTGCGTTTACAGTATACGAAGTTCATGTCAAAAGTCTGACATTTTAATTAAATTACAAGAAATGTCCTTCAATGAAGATGATGTATATGTCCATAGATAATGAACTTTATTGAGAGGGCTGAATTTCTCTCCCTCTCTCCCTTGGCTAGAGCTATGAATATACCAATATCACTTCAACGGATCTGGCAGCATAACAATTTCATTAGTCGTGCCTTAAAATTGAAGTCATCTCCCGCACAGTGGTCAAACGGTCGTGTGTCGATAGGATAGTGCGTCTGGAAACATCTCTACATCAGTGTTATACCATGGAAATCTACAACAAGTAAAAAAAAAGGAGAACAAATTTATTGCTACCGTGTAATTCAAGGACAGAAACTTATCAAAATAATTGTCTACGCTTCGTGTGCCCGGACACAGCTTTACTGACACACTAATGAAGATGTTGGCCGGCCTTCTGGTACACAACACACTCCTCCTGTGAGGATATCATCCCAAACACACTTATGTTAATGAGGCATTTCATCATGCTGTCATATGTCCTAGAAAATTCCAAAATGATGAACGTTTAGAGACTAACTGCATGCGCGCATATATATAGCTACACCCAAAACGCAGCACGCTCTCACCGGGCTCGGTGTACGCGCGTGTCTTCATTTGCAATGAAACTCATGGATTAAAATACGAGAAACATCAGTTTGCCATGGAACACATCCCGCTGGGGTAGTCTCACGACAAATCTACAAACAGTTTCATTTTGTGCAATTAGTCTCACGGGGTGAGAGTGTGCAAGCGCGAATTTTCGGTTGCATCCTGGCATTCCTCGAAGAGATAGCAGAGAGATACCCATACCCAACCCATGGCATCAGTCGTGCATTGTTGCATTTGGTTCGGTTGATATGGCTCCTGCGGTGTTTATAACCGCGCTTCCCCAGAACCGGACGCACTGGTGCTCGTCTCGAATCGATGTGATGGTCGCGTGCAGTAAAAATCCGTAAAATTGCCATCGCCATAAATGGTTTTGTGACTTTTGTGCGGGAGGACTGCCGCTCTTTTCCCTAGCGGTAGATCGAAAGTTGGCCGGTCGTGTATATGTGTCCTATTTGAATAACCGGCGAATGGATAGACATAAAAGGACTTTACAACATACCAATTGCATAGATGGTAGCGGTGTGGAGATTGTCTTCGAGGTTGTAAAACTCATCTTCTTCGTAAAAAGGACCCAGAGAATCACAAGTCTTTGTGATATGAATCACATGGCACAAAAAGGATGTTGTGAGGACGAAATGATGACAATAAAAATGGTGTTGCGTCCAGTTTCGATGTTTATTTGGCTCTGTTTTTTTTTTGGTTCACCGTAAACAGTGTTCGGTGGCGGCCATAAATTTTACTGGCCGTTATTCATATACAGAGCGTATCCTTTTTATAGGCGAATTCCGCCTACGCAAACAATTGCATTGTGCGCGTCGTCTTGTGCAAACATTGGCCGAGCGGTCATAAGTCGCGAATGAAATGTTTCGCGTAATTGATACTGGTCTCGGCCTAGATATGTAAGGCAGGGATAATCAATGTCCTGTGCTTTCGGGTTGTTATTGCGAAAAATATTGTTGGTCGTGCTCGTGACGGGAAAAAGTTATTGACCCCAAGGAAGTTCTGGTCCATTTGTAGAATGTAAATATATGCACTTGGTTGGACGCTTCTGTATGAGTGTTTGCTTTGAGGTTATGTGTTAACGAGGAAGGGTAGGAAGGGTTTCTAATGATGCAAGGGTGGAAGCAAAAGACTTCGTGCCGCCTAAAATTGATTAAATTAACATTTTTTGATAAAGTTTAATCTCTCTATTTATTGAACGAATGAAACTCCCTTGGAATTAAATTAAGTTCAATGCATAGAAAGGACCTCATAGATTTCCGGGTCGGCTTCTTGATCATCGTTTTTTTCGGCGCTGCTGATTGTATTGTTCAGATTTTCTCAATTAACCAAATCAATCAAAGCCGAATTTGGGCAATTGGCAATCCTCGCTTCTGCCATTTAACCGATGTACCGAGTACATCCAGAAACACGATTGTCCAAAAACATTGTGCTTAACGATGAAGTCCATGATCGTTTTGAGCTTTTGTTTGAAAAATCGTGCAGTGTGTCAAGACGGTCGTCTGAAGTTTGCCCGAGAAGTAAGAATCACCGTTGGGATATTTTTTTCCCACTTCACATTATATAAAGGTGATCTAAAATATTAAATATCAGTAGTTGGAACTTGTGAACACGGTGGCTCAGTGGTTAGTATGCTGGACTACTTGGGTGAGTGGTCAATTTGTAAAAATGATAGTATACCAATAACAAACACAATATACCTCCCCTCTTTCTACCAAGCGATATGTGCCGCACGGCCTACGCACACATAGGGCACATGCCACATCACATATTCTTTAATGCTTGCGATTTGCGCCCACCACCCCAAAGCAGAGAGACATCGACAGCACCACCTATCGGGTCCAAAGCTATCCTATCTTCCCAGCTGGAATCCACAAAATTTCATTGAAATCAGTTAAGTGGCTTCGGAGATTGACAGCAGCGCCACCTATTCGACCCAAAACTATCCTATCTTTCAAGCTGCAACCAACCATACACATCCACAAAATTTCATTTCGAGAGGTTTCGGAGGTCGACAACACAGAAAAATTTACTAAAATTCCGATAACTCGTATAACCAATACACATACAAAGACCGTATATCCATACAAACGTCGGGTACGTCACCTTTCAGTTGGAAATTTTCAGAAACAAAATCGGTTCACGCACTAAGAGAGCATCAATTCAAACACAATGCGACTCATTTTGATACATATTTATATTAATTATATTTATTAAATTTAAACCATCCCTGATTCAAAACAAACAAAATAACAAAAAAATCATTCAAATCCTTCGAGACGTTCTCGAGTTTTAGCGTGACTAACGAACAGCAATTCATTTTTATATATATATAGATAGATAAATAGATAATGTGTGAAAAAAAAATCAAAATGTACTGAAATTCATATGTTTTTTCACGCACTCATAACACACACATACGTTTTCCGATTTCAACAAAGCTTCACAAAACCAATATATAGACCAATACCAAGGATGTGTGAAAATTTGGTTAAAATCGGTAAATGCGTTAAGGCATGAATCGGCGACAAACGAACACAATTTTAAGGCTCGATTTTTATGTATATAGATTGGATTGGAAATGGATTTCGACTTCGTTCGAATACTTTGAACCGAATTTTCGATTCTACGTGAGGGCTTAACTAGGTTAGGTTAGGTGGACGGGTGGGTAGAGCAGGGAAAACCCTGCGCTACCCCACTTAGATCCTCGTGGACCCTTTGTGATGCCCTCGTTGGGGTCGCCCGTTGGTCTTGCATCTGTGTTCTTCATCCACTCTTCTTGTGGTTAATAGACGCTGCCTAGCCATCCCGATGTTCTTAAAAACCCTAAAAGATCAGACAGTGAGACATCAAAAAGTTCTTATAAGTCATGGAAGTGTTCTGTTCTTCAAGTGACAAAGACTCGGGCACTGACAGAGGAAGTGAGGTGTATCCTCGTGGACCTCCTCGTCTCCGCAGCCTCTACATATGTCGTCATCTTTGAGATTTAGTTTCACTGCGTGGTTTCTTAGGAAGTTATGACCAGTTAGAGCCCCTATACTAACTTAGATAGCGATGACCTGTCAAACTGTAATAATTTTTTCCGGCTTTTGTTATATTCTGGCCAAAGCTTCCATGATATTTCACAGGTAATGAGTTCTTTTCACCATGTTGTTGGCTTTCATTTGAATTTTGTTTTCCACTCGTTCCCTGAGATCGCAAAGTGGTGGCTTGATCGATTGAAGTGCTCTATCAAGATCCATTACAGACCCCCTTCTCGCCAATTCGTCCGCCCTCTCATTACCGGTTTTGTCTCTGTGTCCAGGGACCCAGCAGAGATTCGTATTATGCTGCAAGCAAATAACCTTGCTTCGCGGCAGCGGTGAACTATTTTGGATTTTATTTCGTTAGCAGAACCTGCGTTCATAGCCGCCTGACTGTCAATGAAGATGGTAATATCTCTACGGGGTTTTGACGCCTTACGGGCCGCTTCAGCGATAGCTAGAACCTCCGCCTGGAAGAGACTACTGCTATCTGATGGAGCAGTGTATATCTGCAAACGGCACCGGTTCCACAGTCCATCTGTGTAGATGGATATTGATTTTATTTTTGTGGCTTCATTTGTGTTCCATTGTTCCCTACTCGGAAAGGAGCAGGTGAATGGTCTGTCGAAATCTAGATGAGGAGACATATACTCAGAGAAGGGCTTAACTAAAACAAGTTCAATAACTGGAGTGTTGTATAGGAAGAAGGTACCTTAAACTTACGAGCTTGATTGAAAAATCCTTTTTCGTGACTCAACAAAACCCCAGCTACAAAGTTTGAACCAAGTCAATCGAACCGTTTGAGTTGTAACTGAATGTAGACATAAAAAGATTATGTCCTCGACGCTTTCCCTTTTTAGAGTAAGATAAATTCGAATGGCGAACTTTTTCTGTGCACGTTAAAACAAAAGAGTCTTTGTCGCAAAAATTCCTAGGTGCGACAATTTTAGCCAATACCGGAACCTTTACTGATTCTCAACAACCGGGCTATCTCAAAATTCATGTAACCACCAATATATTGGGTTGAATGGGAGTCTATAAGGCATTCAGTCAGATATTTTTCAACAGAAAAATGTCCACTCCTACTAAGGACTCCTACACCAAATTCCCAAAATCCCGACCCCCCCCTCTTGATGAGCACGTTATGGACGTATAATGAATCAACACCAACTGCAGATTTTCAAATTAAAATCCCAAAAAAAAAAAAAAAAACAAATGCCAATACCTACTCACACCAAGGATATATCACTACAATATCAATTCCAGATTGCCCCCGCTGCAAATCCCTAATTCATTACAGAGATACCGTATACACTATCAACTCGAATCCGTATGCATGCATTGTGTAGAGAAAATTCTGCTTTTCATTACAAATCAACACAATAAAGACCTGAATATCCTGTACGAGTACGAGTGCTCGCAGCTAATCCCCAATACAGTTCTCTAACATCAACCGAAGCGGAAGTTATTCAATTATTGTCCATGCTTAGATTTATTAAAATTTCACCATCCAGGCGATTCGGGGAAATAGAAAAATGAATCGCAGCGTGTGTTTGCGCGCAGCGCAAGTTATCATCAGTGCAACAGTGTACGACGAATGTCCACTACAAAAAACAAAAAAAAACAAAAACAAAATCAAGCCTTCTCTAGTCCATGCCCAGTGCACTGTGCACAGTATGCAAATTTCATTCGTTCGCAAAATGAAACGAAACAAACAAAGTGGTTATGTTTGCTCGTCCACAGGGAGGAAGCTATCCTTTTGCTTCCTTCCGTGCACGTTGACGCTCTCTCTCTCTTTTCGCTCCGTATATGCATCTACCCAGGAGGGTGTTTGTTGAACAAACCCCAAACCAGTTTTGTTGGCTGTTGTTTTTAATTTTTTTTCCATATTCCATATCTAAAGCTAGATGCAGGAGTACCATGGGCACCACCACCCAGCGAAACATTTTCAATTCCCTTTCACGCGACTCTACACATGTGTATGTGGCAGGCATCTCCGCAACTAAACACACAATACAACCCTCTAATGTACATATAAAAATATAAAATATGCATACAAACATGGCCAGGCCAGTGTGTACATTTGGATGGGAAAATGTGTGTTATTACACACCCTGCAGCGGCAGCAGTCAGCCGCGCGCTACTTGTGAACATGAAAATGAAACTGTGAGGCCACACCGCACCACAGTCCGCAGCACATTTCATTGCGCCCCCTTCTTCGGGGTGAACCAACAAAAAAGAAGTCCTGAGCGGTTATTAAATTTGAACCCTTTTGTCATGGAAAACTACTTTCAACAACCCCCGACCGCCCAATACCACGCATACACAGGCCATATTGTCGTGGCAGCCCAAATGGGGTGGTGGTGGTGAATTAGGGTGTGCGAATTAGAAAATCTCTTCTTTTTTTTCCAGCATGCACACATATACAATACATCAGCGCGTTACTAATAGGACCGTGTCCGTTGAATTCAAATGTCATGCACTCATATAACACAAAGGATGCTGCACTGCACTACAACTGGTTGAGATGATAACGTGAAAGCGGATTTTTACGATGCAATAAATGCGGATTGCATGCCACTTTCATCCTGTATATGGTTTCCAATTTTGATGAAGGGAATTAAGTGATGTATACTGCATGGAATATATATTATTTTTTTTTTTTTCGCAAATTTAGTCATAGATGGAAGCACAATTAGAGTTGTGTGTGACGGTGATAAAAAGTCGACGTTCTAAAAATATTCGCACTCAATTTGCATGCTTTTGATGTTGGCAATCAGTTGCGGGAACATTTTCATTTTACTGTATAAAATGTGAGCTGGTTCTGGAGCAATATACTGACTGGGGAAGTCGAAGGTGATGGTGGCACACCTTGGCCCGGTTCTGATATTACTCTGTGATATTTAGACAAAAAAGAAGCCTGGGTGTCCTTATAAGGATGAGTACTATTCCAAGCCGACACATTTTTACAAGTGAAGCGTAGAAGATGTGTTTTGTTTTTTTTTTTTTTGAAGGTGAGTTGCTTTATTTTTTATGGAGTCAGACACTCTATAAAAGTGGACAAGTGTGAGGCTTTTTCGTTTTTAAACTTTGGAGGGCTGGTGCAACAAGTAAGAGTGAAGTGGGGCTTTTTCGTTAGAAATTCATTAAATAAACATTTTTAGTTTCGACTCTAAATTTAGGTAGTTCACAGTTCCAAACAAATTTCACAATTGTTAGCTTTAATTTAAAGTCGAGACTAAAATTTGCAAATAAGGACAGCGCTATGAAAAGTTATCGCAGTTGACGATCGATTAATCTTAATGAGAACGGGTTAAAGGGATAGCACCAATGTTGACTCCATGAGAGCTCATGGCAGGCAGGTCGGGGTTAAAAAAAAAAAAAAAAATAATTGGCGCAACAGGTCCGTATGGACCCAAGCCTAGCTTCTCACAACCATTCGTCTTGTGTGAGTTTTCATTTTTTTGGGACGAATGGAAGGGATCTACAATTTTATGCCGAGTCCAAACGGCCAATTGAGAAGCTCTTTCATGACAGTTATACTCTCGGATGTTTGTCAGACGTTCGCGAGAGGTGGCGCAGTGAAAAAAACCTTAAGTTGGAATTTGGGTTTTTCTCGGGATTCGAACCTGGGACCCCTCGCTTAGTAGTCCAACACACTAACCAGTAAGCCACTGCGACGTCGGGGTTAGGTCCGGCATATATCCTCCACTCTGCAGTCATCAACCCATCTGAATGTCTTATAAAAGAGTATAGTCAGAGCGGACCTCCATGGCTGCTGCGTAAAAATTGCAAATGACGAAAACTGGCTTTATAATTTAGCATAAGTTAGGTATGAGCGGAACTATCTCCTCCACCCGTTTGGAGATTGTTTTTGATGACATTCGACTTATAGAGTCCACTTGGGTATTCTAAACCTGTAAGTCATGACTTTTGTATCGGATATGTAGGGATTGGATGGTATTGGCTGACCAAAACCAGAGTACCTACAAGTAATAAACAGTTAAGCATACCAGGGTCTACTCGCACATATTCCACCTTAAGCTTGATCTGGAAGTTTTGAAGTGAACATAGATGGAAAGATTGAACGTGCAACAAAACCCCAGTCTGAGATCTTGTACATCTAGTACGTTTTTCTTACTCGTTCATGGATGGCAAATCTCAGCCAACTTCAATTTGGGGCATTTGGAATTTTATTTTCTTCCTCCTGACGACGACCATTGGCGAGTAGCCGATAATTTTTGCATTGTGGTAGAATAAAAAGTAATACCGAACCAAACAAATAAAATTATTATCTTTTTTTTTGTGGAAAGTGCCATCGGTATAACAACAGCAGTTGAATTGACTCGCAAACCGAATTTTAGTCCTTCGAGCCGGAAAACATGAGCACTCAGCAGCAGCGTCCCCTCCAGTCCATCGGAGTACAGAATACTGAAAACTGCCTCCAGCTTCGTCAACGCAAATTGCATCGAAGCCACCCATCAGCCCCAACTCAGAGCTGGCAACGTCCTCAAAATTTAAACTTGCAACCCCTACGAATGAGAATTCTTCTTAACCGCATCATCATCCACCGCAAAGCTACAGGTCGTTGGGCAGTAATTCGGAATTGAAATGAAACGAAACAGCGACAGAGAATGGAACAGATGGGTCACAAAAAAGTTATGTCCTTTATCAAGGATCAGTATCCTACTAAGACAACCATCCACTGACAAGTCGCATCGTTTTTACTCTGCCTAATCTGTGAATACTCTAGCTGACGGTTAGTTACTGTGCAGTTACATTTTGCACCGAGAAAAAGTGTCAGATAGGCTTGAAATTCAAATGTGGATTATGGCAAGGCTGCACATTATTTTACTAAAAGAGTTTATAAAGGGTTTTCCAATTAGAGGTGTTATTATGAATGACCCGCTATTTCGGTAGCTTTCACTTTTGAAGCTTTTATTCTTTGACATTTGACAAGTATAAACTACGCCATTACTAAAAATGGAACTACACGCTTCAAAAACGCATTGAAATTACTAAAATTCACTACAAAAATGGTGAAAATCTTGCAGTCACAGTTCGCAAAACTAAAGCATTTTTTGGTTGTCATGAAGCACCTTGTCGGACCGCAGTACAGAAATTGGTGGGAAAATTCGAGCTGTTGGGACAAGTTAGTGATGTGAAGAATAAAACCCGTGCACGTCGCTCAAGAACAACGGCTGCTGTAGCCCAAAGTGTTGAAGAAAACCCAGGTTTGTCCATTCCTCGTCGTTCTTTGGAATTGGGCTTGGGCATTCCACAAACTTCATTACACCGTATTTTGCATAAAGACTTGGGTCTAAAGGCTTATAAAGTTCTACGCCAACAGCCCAGCGTCGATTCAAGACCTCAAAGATACAATTCGTGAGGCTATCGAGGACATAGGGCAGCCACTTTGAGATTTGCTTATGGAAAATTTCATGAAAAAGATATGGTCCTGTATGCGTGCTCGTGGTGGCCATTTGGCTGATGTTGTTTTTCATTATTAACGGGAAGGTATGCCTTTATAATGGAATAAACATCCGATCATTTATCTCAAAAAATTGCATTTTTCTTTGAATACCAAAATAACGCCTCTTATTGGCAAACCCTTTACTTGTGATAAAATGATAAAAGATGTCCCTCGCGCTTTTGTCCTTGCCGCCAGAAGCCGGAGGAGAATCTTATGCCTACTCATGTCTCGATGAACTAAGCTGACGACAAAACTTAAAGCTTATGTCAAAAATCATGACAATCTGGCTATATTTTCAATTGAAGACAGGGCTTCCTTAATCCTCAATGCTTACACCTGACAGCAAAAGCGAGTAAACAGTTAAAAAGGGACTATCGAAGCAATTTTATAACCACTAGTAAAAAGGACTAATTCAATTTAAAAAAAAAATGTTGACTGCCATCCCAATCGATCAGTAGGTTTCAATCAACCTTCTCAGAACTTTGGGCAAAGCGGCAGGACTAGATAAACCTTCTTCATAAAACCTACATCAACTTCGCTCCACCACTTTGATGGTCCTACGTACCTGCGATAGTTTTAACCAGCCTCTTGGAACAATCACTATTGGGAGAATAGTGCCCAGAGACTGAAGAACTTTTTCTTGACTATATTGAACCTTTCAGTGTGCAGCTTCACGTTTGAAATATAAGGCAACTCGATCAGATCTTGTTCTTCAAGTCCGATGGCAGCATAAGTCTCCCGAAGACAAAGTTAAAATTCTACAACAAAAAGTCGTCTACAAGTAGTTGGACTGTCATAATCCGGTTGTCTTCGAGCTTTGCAAATGACACGTTCTTTACTGCTATTTTTTTTCCCCCAGAGAAGAACTGTGGAGAATTCCAGAGAGTCTCTCTGAGTAAGATTTACAGTGGTAGAGACGAAAAGAGACCCGACAATGGTGGTCTGATTCGAATATCTCTCGAATTCTATATACTTTAACTTTAATTCTTTTTTAGCACACTTAAATGCATTGAATTGTGAAGCATTTTTCATTATATTAACTGAAATCTGGGTGTATGACAATGAGCTATCCAGTTACAATATTCCGGGCTATGAGATCTTCGGCAATTGTAATAATTCTTATTGCGCTGGTGGCGTCGCAGTGTTTATTAAAAGTTCGATATTGGGTGATTGTAAAGTTGAACGTCTTAATTTGAGTAGTGCTGATGTATTACAAATAAATTGTAATTTAGTAAATGAACAATTTTCAATTCTTTGTGTATACCGCCTGCATGAGAACAACTTGAATAAAACCGTATTCATTGAAGAAATGGATAACCTTATTAGAAACATTAGGAGGAGAAATTTACTGATTTTAGGAGATATGAATATTGATATCCTAAGTAGCACAAATGACTCTAATAATTATTTGCTTTCAATGTCATCTCATGGGTTAGAATCACTAGTAAATGAGCCAACGCGTATAACAAATAAATCTCAAACATGCATTGATCACGTTTTTGTCAGATTTCACAAAAATTGTTCAAATATAGTATCAAGTGATGTTCTAGATTTGAGAATTACTGATCACTGCATGGTAAATCTGAGTATTGAAGTTTTAATACCAGAAAAGTTAATTAAAACTAAGTACATACCGTTCCCCGTAAAAACAGTAATAAATTTTGATAAACTAATTGAGGATCTAAAGCTTGAATTTTGGGATGAAGTCTATGGCGAGACAGATCCTACATTAGCTTATGACTCATTTTTAAAAATCTTAAAAAAACACATTAAGAGTTCTACCAAAATTCAATCTAGGTCATCAAATAGCTCTAAATTAAAACGTCTCAAGCCTTGGATTAGCGAGGGTTTACTTAAATTGATAGCCATGAAAAATTCAATGTGGAGAAAATGTAAACGTAACCCTCACGACTTACGACTGAAACACAATTATAATGAATTATGTCAGGATGTCAAGAAACAGGTAGAAGAAAGCCGAGATAGTTTTTACTCTAATGAATTTGAGAATTGCAAAGGAAACTTAAAAGGCGAGTGGAAAATTGTAAACAGTATTCTCAACAAGCAATGCACTAAAGACACAATTCCTGAAATCGAAGTTGGAAACGTAACAGTTTCTAGTACAGTGGATATAGCCAACAACTTCAACAAATATTTTGCTTCTGTTGCTGCTGAATTAAAGCCATGTCCACCCCAAATAGATTGTGGATGCGATCTGTTTTCGGACTTAGTCGGCGATCAATTTCAAAGCAATAGTTTCGTTTTTGAACCCTTTACATCACGTGAAATTTATAAAAGTATTATGTATCTAAATAATAAACAATCCAGTACCTCTGACGGTATTACTAACTATCTTCTTAAGCGCATTGCCTTTTTTGTTGTCGACATAATAGCTCATATATTCAATATGAGCGTAGTTCGTGGCATATTTCCCACTGCCTTAAAATGTGCTGAAGTTATTCCATTGTTTAAAAAAGGAAATCGGAAGCATATGAGTCAATATAGACCCATTTCCCTACTTCCAACTCTCTCCAAGCTTTTTGAGAAGATTATGAAGAGCCGTATGTTGTCGTATCTAAACAAAATGAAATACCTTAGTAATGCACAATTTGGTTTTTGGGAAGGCAGATCTACTGAAGATGCCATATTAAAATTGTGCAGTGAAATAAGTGATGGTTTCAATAGTAACTGCAGCACAATAGCTTTTTTTATTGATATGACTAAAGCCTTTGATATGGTCAATCATGACATCCTATTGGATAAACTCTATAAGGCTGGGTTTAGGGGTTCAGTGCACAACTGGTTTGCTTCATATTTAAATGGAAGATCTCAACGAGTTAAGCTTGAAGGGGTTTTTAGTAGTGCTGTTGAAATATATACTGGTGTACCACAGGGGTCAGTTTTGGGTCCCATTTTGTTCCTGATATATGTGAACTCTATTTTTCTTCAAAAGTTTAGTAGCAACCTTACAGCTTTTGCTGATGACTTGGCTTTCACATATTCAAATAAGTCGATTTGTGAATCTTTAGTTAAATTGCATA
This sequence comes from Cheilosia vulpina, assembly GCA_916610125.1. Taxonomy (NCBI): domain Eukaryota; kingdom Metazoa; phylum Arthropoda; class Insecta; order Diptera; family Syrphidae; genus Cheilosia; species Cheilosia vulpina. Next base: position 58,529,094 of record OU744277.1, read on the forward strand.
CTGACCTTCAAATCTTAAGACAATGGTTCGCAAAGCATCAGCTCTTGCTGAGCGAAAAAACTAAGTTTATGATTTGTAGCTTAAAGTCTTCTGAGTCTATTGAATGTCATATACCCTTCCATTCAACTGAATGCGAACAACTTTTCATGGCCTCTCACACTTGTGGTAAAATCAATTACAACTCAAATCTTCCGTGTAATGCCAACTGTTTTAAAATAGAATCAGTTGATAGTTTTAAGTATTTAGGAGTCTTAATTGACAAAAACATGAATTGGAAGGCACAGACAACACAACTAAAAAAATATATGATGTCCGTAAATCGAAACATGTACATGCTACGTCCATATTGCTCAAAGAAACTTTTATTAACAATATACTACGGGCTTATACAATCAAAGCTTCAGTATGGTTTGTCTAGTTGGGGAGGTGCCTATAATAGCACCCTTGAACCTATAATTCTAGCACAGAAGCATGTTATTAGGATTATTTTAAATAAAAATAGGCTTAGCAGTAGTTGGCCTCTGTTTCAGAGTCTTGGTGTTTTACCTTTAAGACACCTTTATGTTTATAAGGTACTCAAAGTGTTCTTTATGCGCAGTGGTTCTTCCTCTAACATCAGAAGCTCAACTGTATACAGTTTGAGAGTAAATACTAAATCTCTAGTCAATGTGCCAACTTCAAATAAAACTCACTATTCGAACTTTTTTACTGTCTCAGCTCCAAAGATTTTTAATAAATTGCCGCAAGACATACGAATTTTAAATGTACGTAATTTATTCCTGTCTAAAGTTAAAAAATGGCTTTTAACCATGGATTGCTCACTCGTCAAAAACTTACTGCATTAATTTGTTAAAATCATAATTTGTTTAAATGGTATTTATTCTGAAATTGTTGTACTACTTACCCCACAATTAACAATTAATAATTACTAATTTTATTGAAAAGGGTCATTCGCCTCTAGTCACTTTTGGCTACAGATTGACCAGTTCTTATTCTTTTTTTGAAAGTATTTAATGTATTATAATATTATATATATGTAATGTACTTATCTTTTTTACAAAAAGAATAAATATCTACTACTACTAAAAAAAAAAATAAAAATAAAAAAAAAAAAAAAAAAAAAAAAAAAAAAAAAAAAAAAAAATACTGCTGTTTCTGCAAGTTTCATGGATGCGATTGCAGCTCAAACTTCGGCTGGCGTTAAAACTCTCGACCTTCGTATTTGGAGTCTAAATGGGGCCAGGAAGATTGGCCTTCCGCAAGCTGTACAACTTTTGTTGCTATTTGCTTCACGCTGGAATCTTGTTCCGATTAGACCGGGCTTTGCTGGACCAACTGCTCAACAATAGGCCTGGTCAAGAAAAGGCTTTTTTATTCTAATATTTTATTTACAGCTGAGATATAAGGGATATACACAAGAAAGAATAGAGATGGGTGAAATCACACTTTGTGTTTGTAAACTTCACCTGGAGAAGCATTTCATCAGTCAGACCCTTCTTTTAGTTGGACGCCTCTAAGGCCCAAAAGCAACCCCAAAGTTATCCCGGTATACAGCTACCCAGGTGTCATGTGTTCCTATATAACCATTGGACAATCCTAGATATCTGTCGTCAAATTTGTTTGTAGGCAGTCCTTAAGGATTGAAATAGTAGATTCCGCATCTCAGTTCTTGTCAGCCTTGTCTCCAGCTAAACACATCATTTCCATAAGAATGTTCGAATGGAAGTACTAAAATTGATATGTAAATCGTCTCTCAACTTTTAAGCTCCAATATGCTGCATACACAAAATATGCAGACACACATTTTTGGCGACAATTCTTTTTGCTTCGCGACAGCTTCTTCAATTCGATCCGCCGTCTAGCCACATTCCTTGGTCATTGTTGGATGCGGTTTGCCGAGCTTACCTATGCAAGATTTCCCAGTAAATATCCTTTCGCCCAGACAACCGTAATCCCCATCAACGTCAGTTATATTCGCAACCGAATAATTTCGAAATTCCCATTCACAGATTGAGGACATTTCCACACAAGACGATCATTGTTCAGTTTGGCGGTAATGTAAATGACACATTGACACAAATTGTCATCACATATCCTTGCTGTGAATCTGAATGAATATTCAGAATTTATAATTTTCCACCGCCAAAGTGAACGAGTATCCTTGTCACATCATAATCCCGCATTATCTTATTTCCAAACAAATTCCATTACCACATACGGTAGCTGTTTCGAAATTTGTCTTATCCTTGATGAACACAACAAGTATACATATGCATCGCAAAACCAAACGAACAGCAGATTAAATCCATTTACCTGGCAGATTTTCCACATTCTCATCATATCGACACCTCCTTATCCTTGGCCGTACGTCATAAGTGAGTAAAGTTGACTTTTCGAATACATCATGGCAGGGGAAAATAAAGGGACAACCGAAATGAAATGTCTCAATTTCCGTTTGCCAAAAATGGCTATGGCATCGACGTGGTGTTAAGCGCATGACAAAAGGACATTATCCGTCCTATACCGTGCATATCGTGTGAGCTGAAAATGTAAGTGAACTGCGACTGAAAGGTAATTGGCATAAATTCAGGGATAATTCAATTTCGGGATCAGTCACTCAATCTCTTCGGATACGTCATATTTCCATCGTCCTTTATATGTCGTTGCTTTGCTCCTTTTTAAACGACAAAAAAAAATCAAAAGAAGAAGAGGAAGGTGACATACTTTTCCTTTTGCCATTATCCTTATCCAAGGACTCTATGCCGTACGTGTGAAAAAATGCTTATTCATTATTTACGCGCGCGATGAACGCACAATGCGGTGTACAGCAACAACAAGGATGGGTGAAGAAAAGTGAAAACGGTAACGCAATACAATCCGGGAAATGATTCCTTCCGTTTTCTTTGATTCAATATTTAAAAATCTCTTTGTAGCGCTAGCAAAAAAAAACCCACGAGAAAGGACGGACAAAAAGGGGAAAAAGATAAAAGGAATTTTTTATTTTTTGGCCGTGGCGGAGTCCCTGAGAAGACGGAAGTAATTTAGGATTTGCTTTCATGTGGTCATCGTGCTATGCGGCATTTGCTGTGTGGAACTTGTGGTTGTCACAACGGGAAAAAGAGGCAACGCCGCTAAAATTTCTAACCGCCAAAGGACATCTGTTGATTACTGGGGGGAGAGTAGTGGTTAAAGCTGAAAAACAAAATTAATCCAATAGCTAGTCCCGAAGCATGCGTAATCTTTGCAGGTGTCCTTGTAGGCGAACGGAATTAAAATTCCACACGCGCACAGCGTGCAAAATCCCAGCATATGGCCGGGAGGGCACAACAATAAGTCAGTGACGGCCTAGTTGTCATCTATTAGGCAGGACTCGAGTTCAATTAAAATCCTTCAACAAAACAAGCATGACAACACAATGCACAATTATTTTGGTGTGTAGGCCGTTGGTTGTGCCGCCATCAACAGCCACCGCCACCACCTATATAGCTACTCTGGGGTGAGCCAAGAGATCCTGCCGCACATTTAAAATAACAACAAGGATTAATGGATGGTAGCAGTGGTGACGGTGGTTGCAACGGAACACGCATTCCTTGGAAAAAGGATATTTTGGTCGAAAACGCCTATTGTGCCTAAAGATGCAATTAAGTTTGTTGGACGTTTTTTTTTTGTTCGCCTCTCCTCAATGGGGTGGTGTATAGTGCAGGGGTGCTGCGAGTACACCCTTCTCTTCAGCCCAACTGTATGTTGCGACGCATATACTGGTATAACAATGAAATTATCCCCGGCCAACTGTACGTATGTGTGTGCGATGCTGGGTGCTTGAGCCCATCATTTCATACAAATCAGATGCGATATTCGCAGTTGGGTTGCGGATTGGGGTGGGTATCGAAAAATCCAACTGAGCGTGGAATGGGAGTCGCGCTGAAAGTAAGGCGATTTCTTTTTAAGTACATGTAAGCTGTGTAATGGCTGCGAAGCACATTCGCAGCTGTCAAATGTGTGCTTTCTTCACAAAGTCTATGGTGCGAGATTGGATGAACCGAGTAAAGGCCTACGCATACGCATGCGGAGAGTTAACGTGTCAGGTGGGGAAGTAAGTATAATGCACGGCTGAAAACTTTTTCTACAAAAAAAAAACACCTTTGCAATGGCTTGAGGATCCGAAACTTTGGTTAAAGTCAATCTTAGTGGAGAGAACGAGAATAACTCCCTACATTCAATGGCTATATAAATTCAAAAGTGACTACAAATATATTTCCTTTCTAAGAATACTTGCAACAGAGTTCATTAACAAACTGAACTGGTTTAGAGCTGCAGGTATTTAATGTCACATACGACTCGTGCAGACCCTCCGTATGCAGCTCTGTTTCATTGAATTAAACAATATTTTCGAGATGTTCATGCCATCGCCAACAATGCGAACAGCGGTAACCTTCATTATAAGGGGCCTTTAGAAGACAGGCTTCAAAATTTGGCATATGAAAATATGAAAGACAGCATTGCCTAAAGTTCCGTGCTAGATTCAAATGCATGAAGCTCAATAAACGACGACCTTCCAAGCCTCCTAGAGAAACTCCTGAAAACTTTCGGCTCGGAGACAAATTTTGGTTAGTAATTTAAAAAAAAAATGGGTCGAACCCTAAAATGTAGAAATGAGCTTCTCTCGACTAGGGCAGACTTACTGGGAACTTTCAAAGGGGGATTGTCTTTGCGATAGGTACTACCAGTTGCAACATCTAAAATAAAGGCGATTATGCTAGCTCAGGAGGAACTAGTTAAAAGTTATCAAGGCATACCGTTTTGGATGGAACGTGATCTATCGCCCTTCTCCGAGGTCTGGGTACAAAAATATTTCCTAAGATACTACGTACTAGACATAGGGGAACATGCTTGTCGACTCTTTACTTGTGTGACGCTTTTTTGAAGCGAAGTAACGCCAACCGACTGACGGCTCGTTACCCTCAGGAGTACACACAAATTGAAGCAAAAATGTGGGAAAGCTGTCGGACAGAAGTGTGACAACACGGAGCCAAATGCAAAGTAGACGGACGCATCAATGTAAATTTGAATTTTTGTCTCTTAAATGTGTGCTGATGGCATGGACGCTGAACACTCACAAGGATTACATAACTCTTAAGGCGCATAACACTTAAATGATATGAAAACGGTGGTCAATAGACGAATCAAGATGTATCTAGCTCAAAAAGATCTGGGGGCAGATTCCGTATATCAACGATCGTTTTGGAAACTTTGATCACCAAAATGAGTCATATTCTGCACGAATGTTTTTGACAAAGGTCAGCTTTCATTAAACATTTGGAAAATAAACTGATAAACAATTTTAGCACTTGTTTGCTATTTTTGGAGGTCTATCGTTTCGACGATAATCGTCTGAAAAGTTACGGAATGAGTTCCCTGCTGATAAGCTGCTTTCCACCCGCAGCAAACGTTTATTTGGTAGCATTTGAGCGGAAAACATTTTGGAACGTCGGATCTAGCTTTTCTGCAGTGCTGGTCGGAATAGTTTTTGATATCAAATGGCAGACAGAAACCCTTTCGACATTCACTTTGATAGACTTAAACTTCCATCGGGGTTGTAAACCGCTTTTATTGGTACCTTGACGACCAACTGCTATACGAACTCATTTTTACTTTGAATTTAAAAATCTGCTTCCATGCCGTCCCCCAGTCCGCCTGTTTGGCATGTCAACCCACTTAATAAATACCACTTTTTACACCCTTACAACATGACAACGTCGTGATTATTTTCGGTTTACAACTAAAAGGAGTCGCGTCACCAATCCCAATTCCGCCGGGTGCCCCCTCACTAATGCTCATCCCAGCTGTGTTCACACAAAGCCGCACCATCATCCACCCAAAATAGAGCAAGTGGGCGCCTTTCTCTTGCTGTCCAGATCCAGAGAGATCGACAGCAAATTGTGACAATTCCTCGTTGTGTGCGCCTTGTTTGTGTTCCTCTGTGTGTTCGTCCTGTTCTGTTTTTTTTTTATGGCAGTTCAGTTGCTCTTGTTCGTCGGCAATTCGATTCGGTTCACGCCGAAAATCAGTAATTGAAAATTATCGAAACGGTTGTTACGTAATTGCGTTCGGTACATATAGCTTTTTTTTTTAAATTTTCAATCGTCATTGTTCGTTTTGTTCGAGCCCCCGGGTATCACTGAGCACGGGCAGTGTTCCCGTTCATTTTATTTTGAATGGCAGTGCCACAATGCACATCCGCACATAGATGCGGGCCACCGCACATCCTTTTTCCTTGGGTTCAGTCTCATTTCGTCGGTTGGTTTGGTTTTTTGGTTACCACGATGGTAACAAGCAAAAAATGATTTTAAATTAAAATCCTGATGCGCGTATTGATGGGATTCCTTTTTTTTATGTTGTTGTTAGTCGCAGTCGGAGTCGGAGTCGGGGTCTATCGTCTCCCTTCTATGGGCGCGCAGGGTGTGAGGCAATAATAAAAGTCCTTATTAGACTTCAAATTGGGCGGTGGTAGTCGGTCCCTGTTTCTCGATACATGTATTGAGGAATTGATTGGCCTTGTTGATCGAAAAGTGTCAAGAGGTATGGGGTGGGGGGATAGAAAATATTTTCAAGATTTTCCCTACACTTCCTTATGCCGGCCGCCCATACTGTTTCGGCGAAATTGTGTTCTTCATGGTGCACAAATTAATTTGCTCGCCCATGTGATTTGGTTTTTCCTGCTTTTTTTTTTTTGTTTCTTTCGGGTCGTTATGTTTTGGGATGGATAACTGTGTTGGGATGGTTGGTTCGTGGTAATGGCAGTGTGTTCTCGCGAATTTTTCTAAGGAATTTAATTAAATTATTTTTCGAGCTGGAAATTACACAATGAGCGCGCCATTAACATGAACATTTTACGGCTTAGGAGAAGATTAGACTCAGTCGAGTGATATCAAAGGGATCTACTTAAAGTTCTGCATGCAGGTCCTTTCTGTGTTTTAATTATAAGTTAGATTCAATTCGACACTTTTGTGACTGAAACAGCGCATGAAAAAGCACGATTTGTAAACTTTCGCATCGGAATGCAAGATCAGATGTCTAATGCATCAGCAACCTAGAAAAAATCAGTTCCACCGCACCTTGTGAGTGTTTTGTGTATTGTAAGGTATCAGCAGTGTTCCCAGATTGAAGGAAAAAAAAACCGTCAATTTTACTCTTTTTAAAAGGGAAAATAATACAAAATCTTTGTGAAACTTTAATTGCTTGAAGGTAAAATTGAAACGCAGTTTCATTACAAATAAGTTTTACTCAGAATAAAATGTTCATATGGTACGAAATATGAAAGAAGAGAAAACACCATCGAACGGGTACGTAAATATTTGTATGTTCGTTCTTCATTTTTAACGCTTTTTTAATAAAAACGGCTTAGGTACACTTTTTTTAATTTTTTTCAAATAAAAATAATTGCAAATTTCACAAAAAGGGCAACGATTTTTTTTTAATTTAAAGGAAAACTCCTGCTTTTGCTCATGAAAAAAAGGCGAAACAGTCTTCAAAGCCTGGGAACACTGGGTATCAGTGAGGTTTGCCAGAACCGGGTGCAAGTTTCAATATTATGTGAGTGACTTTTGATATCCATCTAAAAGCAGAATTGATATAATTTGAGTCGATCAAACAAACTAAACGAGATCATTGTGGTTTTGATTTGTAGCTCAGTTTAAAAAGCAGAACGCTGGTTAATAGCTTAAAATAAAAATATTTGAGCTGGTTCGCTGAACTGTTTGAGTAATCGCAGGAAGTTGGAATTAAATTACACTTTATTCAAAAGCGCTTCCACACGTCGAACAACTTGCCAACAAAGCACTTTAGGAAGGGATTCAAAAACGCATTAAAAACACGTCAAAAATAAATAAATGTAACCTTAGAGAGCGAAACGGTGAGAGAGACGACACTACCTTGCTATAAGGACCATCAACAAGGACATGTGTCATGTGTGTGGCACACGACTACGCATACGTATTGCAATAGTGAAGACGTGTAGCTCACTGTGAATTTAATAAAGTTAAATAAAGTTTACTAGATTTATGTATATTTAATTTATTTTAAAATATATTTGCTATTTCACATTGTTCGATCTTGCGCAGCACTTTTTGCAAATCAAGTTCTTCACGTCTTTGGACCGAGAGCTGCAAGTTACAAGACTACTGTCTTGTTTCGACTGGCGACTGGCCCATTCAATGGCTTTACTGAACGCTGTAGCATTGGTATAAAAGAAATTCGATGGAATATCGCCCAAGGCGAAGATTTAAATTCGAGACCTTTTTGGTTCACATAAAATTAGTCTTGAATTTTAGTTTTTTTTTTGTCAACCTACCGAGTCTTAAGAATTGAGGACGTTCAAGTGCAGTAAGTCTGACAGCTGCCTGACTTGATATATCTCAGTTTTGATTGGCTTAGATCGGTCATATGAGCTGTTTCAGTTGACATTTATGCCGGGGTTGTCGACGAATGGTAGATTCGTGACTGAGAACTAAGTAGACATTTCGCATACGTTGACAGTTCGTATATGACGTGTGAAAAGTGACGTTTCCGACCACTCCACTACACCTAGTCCAGACCAATTTATAGTCGACTTAAGATAACTAGATTTTTGAATGCACCCACTTTGGGTTGCCAGGAAAAATAGTCAATATGATCAATTTTTTTGTCAAACAAACCCAGAAATTTACACAATTCAGTTTTAGATATATACCTACTGAGTACAGTTTTGGGGAATACAGCAGTTATCGAGTTATAGAGTGATCGCGTTGCACCCCGAAGTTAGGTTAGGTAAGGTGGCCTGTATGGAAGGACACACTTAGACCAATTTAATTTAGGTCCTTTGTGATACCACATGAGTTAGGGGAGGGGGGAGTGGGGTAGAAGGCCAGAGTGTTAAACTATACCTATTATTTTTGCCTAAGTGCTTATTGCGATTTGTTTAAGGCTTCAATTCTCCTGCGCTTCGTCGAGAGAATTAGGGTGGTTTATCCTTGGATAGGGAAAGGGGGCCGATACAGTCTACCCCTTGGCCGTGAACCTCGGATGACCTACTGAAGAGATCAACTTAATGAAAGGTGAGTATCCTTAGGCCTATTCCCAATTCAAATTTTGATTTACATTTACAAAATAAATAAACCGAATTAAAACTGCCCTGACCAGAGCACCAACTTTTACAGAGTTCTTGGCAGGGCAAGAAATCCTCAGCCTTTGGGGAAAACTTGTTCACAACACTTATGACTTTGGTTGTAGTCGAGAAGCCTTGGAAGCATCATCCTTCTTCTTTGCATCATCATGGCAAAATGAGCATCATGTGGCCTTATAAGAGTTTGGGCTATAAGTTCGGAAGTCAGAAGGTTTTAACCGGGAAAATTGTTGACTAAAATTCACAGAATTTGCAATAATCCTTAACGACCTAAAGATGAAAAGATCCACACTTATCATTAGGCTAGTATTTTCAAATATCAACTACCGTGGCTTTTTCAAAATACAGCAAATGTGGCAGTGTATTGGTCCAAATCTGCTATTGCAACAATGGAAAAAGTAGGTCTCGCCCGTTCATTACAAGTGCGTTTTAAGATTAGAATGACAGAATTGCGGGACCCACTTTTTCTATTTCGCCTATCGGAGCAAAGACACATTTGGCTAGTATACGTCCATTCTATATCATTCGAAAAAAATTTAAAAAACTTACTTCGACATGTTGCAAATTTGATCTTGTTAAAGTTCCTTAAAAATAGCGTCTTAGCGCACAGCTACTTAGCATAATTTGTGCAGTGAGAATCAACGGGCTAGACTTAGAACAGAAGAGTGCCTATGGGAATTTCCTAAAAACAAACCTCAAATCCTTTTTGCATTGGCAAAAATCTCCCACCAGAAGATATACCTATTTGTATTGTATCACCTAGTCACCTGTTCTGTGTTTGAAAAGGATATTCCTTTGAACTCCCATCAATTGTCCAATTCAAATGAATGGAACAGTTTTCGTTCCCAACCACAAAATTTGACCGTATAATGCAGCATCCTGTTGAGCATATCGGGATCATCCGGAAGACACACAACTCTCGGACAAAAAAGGAGCCATTGTGGCAAATATCTTCTTTGCAGGACGATATAGACAGCGTGGGAGAAATGCCATACAACTCTGCGTCCAACTTCATTAAGTCGCGTATAGCTATTCAGGCGAACCCCCCATCGAGCACTAAGAAATATTAACGACCAATTAAGCAGCATTAGGTCAACCGTCATCGCACAAGCCTATTAATCCTCCCATACTAATGAGATGTTCACACAACAATCCTTTTCCCTCGTGTCTCGTAAAATGTTGAAAACCTCTGGTGGATTACAAAACCGAAACCAAAACACACACTGACAATCGAACCCGTTTGCAATCATACATCATAACTTGCACATAAATTCAGGCACGTTGAGCCTTATTGTCAAGGACCCCAATAAAGTAAATAATGTCAGAAAACCATTCCTCAGCCATTCATCTTGGCCGAGCCGTATTTCATTCATGAAATCCAGAAATTTCATGGAAATCAAAAAAGGAAGAAAAACAAACAAAAATCCTAAAAAGAATATCTGATCCACCCCCGGTTTGGGTGATGATTAATGATTGCCCAGCTCAAGGCGTGAATTTCCGAACGCAGTTCGAATTCACAGAAAGTGATGTCCTTGATTTAACACAATATCCGAAGCAGAAGCACAGGTAAAGCAAGAACCAAATCAAGTGCACGAATGTTATGGTGCGACACAATAGAGCAGCAAAAATTGAATCATCAATTGCTGGGATTCAGTGTGTGGATCGCTTTCGTTCGAGCCAACAAAACAACACAGGACAACGCTGAAGAAGGATATGTTTTTATCATCAGATCAATGTGCATCACAGCAGAGAGGGGATAAAAATGTCGTTGTGGTAATTGAGCGATTTCCTTTATTTTATTTTGTGTTCGTAGAAAAAATTGATGTCATCGTCTGTTTGCGTTTTTTTTTTATTCGTTTTCCTTTTGCCACGATAGAGGATACATCAGGAGTTTTATGTTTGTTTGCCGATGTTATATTTTGTACGTTTTGTGTTTGTTTGGCCGTGTGTGCCTGACCAGAACAGATGAAAAGGATGTTTATATAAATAAAGGCTTCGATTGATGGCCATTGTCGTGGATCAGTTGATATATCTCTTCTACTTTTTTTATATTAATTGTATGAGTGTATTCCAAGCAATTGTGCAATTCTATGGTATTGGGTGATTTTGTCGACGAAATTGTGTCGAAGAATTGGCCAGTTTTCTGGATGCATACAGGTGATTTATCACCGTCTATCGATGTGCATTGTGTGGAGCGTGTGAACCTTTTCGAGTTGACCTATTATATCATAATTTTTATGACTCCTTGGCAATGTACCTGTGAATGTGAAATTGGAAGCCAAATGTTCAATTGGAGCTTCTATCCAGGACATACTATTTAGTAAGTGGGACACATTTTTGAATTGAAGTCGCATTTGAGGTACCTCTTAGCGTATCTTTTTACTTCAAGTTAGAGAGCGGTCTCACTAACATAGGGTGCTACAAAGTTCGCGCTGGCCCGAGGCCTCAACGGAAAAGGCATTCGATACCTTTATATTTCGTTCATATGACCCCCACTGGCAAACTGAAAGCTCGACTAACTGAAAGCTCGGCTAACAAAGGTAAAACGAGGCTAAAAGGTAATTTTGCGGTCCGGATACATCGCCTGCAATATCTGTATGAAACGCGGACACTGACCATCCGTTTATTAAAATAATGAACAGTTCTGTATTTGAAGACGCTATGTTTATAATGAATTATTTTGTACAAGAAAACATATAAATGTTCTGTATTTTAGAAGCTGTTCATGATTTGTTCTGTACTTCATTCAAATTTTTTTAAAACAATAACGTAAACATTAAGAAAACCAAAATTCAATGAACGAAATGATAATGCTATGGTGTCCTAACTTGCCTAGCGAGCAAGTAAGTAATCTAGTACTAAAAAATTATTTTCCCTTTATAAGGTACTATTTGAATAATTTAAAATGTTGTGAAATTAAATTTGTTTCTTTTTCTATTGTTTATTATTTGAATATCTAAAATATGGTCACAGTAATCATAGTTCTACAGCAGTGGTTCTTAACCAGTGGTCCGCGGACCACTGGTGGTCCCTGGAAGCACCCGAAGTGGTCCACGAAGTCATTCAAAAAACATTAAATAAACTGGTGCTCAGTATTTGTCTTAAATTTCGAAAAAATCGATTTTCCGGAATCAAAACAAAATAAGAATCATGAAAATCGGCCCAGCGGTGATCGAGTTATTACGTCATCGAATTTCACCTCAAAGGGAAAGGAATGCAGACGTATAGATGACGAGTCGTCAGTCGACACAGTTGTGTTGAGAGCTGGCGCGGGGGTTGGCGCCATGTATGTGGCACGTGCAGCGACAAGTCAGTGTCTCACATGGTTTGCTCATTGTTCCTTTGGCTTTTTGTTTTTGTTAGTTAGTGATAGTACCTACCGCCGTTGGTGTTTTTGTGTGCGTGCTTATATTTTTTTCCAGTTTTACAGTGCAACAGCAAAGTTCAAATATTGTTATTCAACGAAAGTCTTTATAGTCGTAGTTGTTATAAAAAGTCCAGAGTTTAATACGTAAGTACTCTAAATCTTGTTTGTTTTGTTTATGTTGCACATTTACGATTTACTTTGTACGCCATTGCAAGGGGGTTGTTATTAAAATTATGTGTGTTTTATCCGCATTTGTTCTCCCACTATTTTCAATTATTAATGTCGATAACTAGTAGGTAGGAATAATTTATTTTTTTTTCAGAAAAATGCCACCGAAACGAAAGTATGACGGCGATTATATTAAATTCGGCTTTACTTCAATAGAAATAAATGGGGAGACAAGACCTCAATGCGTAATATGTACAACTGTTCTTTCCAATGATGCTTTAAAGCCGGCGAAGTTGGAACGTCATTTAAAGACCGTACATCCGACCTATTGTGACCGACCGCGAGAATTCTTTGAAGGTAAACTAATAAATCTAAAAAAAATTAAACTTGGACCCAGTGGAACAAGTTTTGCATTATCTGAAAAAACATTAGCTGCGTCGTTTGAAATTTCAAAATTGATTGCCAAATCCAAAAAAGCACACACAATCGGTGAGTCTCTAATAAAGCCTTGTATGTTGAAAGCTGCAGAAGAGCTTTTAGGACAGGAAGCTCAAAAGAAAATTAGAGAAATACCACTTTCAAACGACACAGTGAAGTCGCGTATTCAAAAAATGTCAATTGATATTGAAAAACAAGTTATTGACAAGATAAAAAGTAGTCCTTTTTTTGCGCTACAATGTGATGAATCTACCGACGTTTCACAATGTTGTCAATTACTTGTATTTATTCGATTTTTGAATGACAATAAAAAGTTTGAAGAGGAGTTACTATTTTCTCAAGAACTGGAAACGACGTCGAAAGGCTCAGATGTTATGAATGTAATAAGTCTATATATGGAGAAACATGGACTCATCTGGCAAAAGCTTGCGGGGCTTTGTACGGACGGTGCTCCTTCAATGCTTGGTTCCCGCTCTGGTCTTGCAACGTTGATAAAAACAAAAAATCCAGCTGCAATTACGACACACTGCGTTATTCATCGTCAAGCACTGGCTGTAAAAACGCTCCCGGAGTGCTTCGCTATTGCAATGAAAACCGCTATAAAAGTTGTTAATTTCATTAAAAATAGTGCACTGAACACTCGTCTTCTCAAACAATTGTGCTCTGATATGAATTCTGATCATGAAACTTTGCTTTTTCACACGGAAGTGCGTTGGCTTTCCAAGGGAAACATGCTGTCAAGGTTGTACGAACTGAAAGAGGAAGTACAAACATTCATAGCTGACAAAAACAAAGAGTTGTTGGATAAGTTCTGTGAGTCCAAATTTCAAATACGTTTTGCTTATTTGGTCGACTTTTTCGCACATCTAAATAAATTAAACCTTCAACTGCAAGAATCGGGAAATCTTAAGTTGCAAGGCACTAGCAATATATTTTCATATGAAGATAAAATCAGTGCATTTATCGCGAAAATTGAGCTATGGATCAATAAAGTCGAAAGAGAAAACTTTTCTGCGTTTGATACCCTGAATCAAATTATTGACGGACAGTGTGACACTGAGACTAAAGGAGAAATACAGAGTAATATTACACTCCATTTGAAGAACTTGAAAAGTGAATTCACTCATTATTTTCCTGACTGCGAGGACAATGTTATTCGGAAACTGATCCGCAATCCTTTCATTGTAAGCGTTTCTGAGGTGCCTGATGAAATTCAAGAGGAAGTGATTGAAATGCAACACGAAAGTTACTTGAAAGATATATTCGAGACAGGAATAAATATTGAAGAATTTTGGAGCCAAAAGGCAATTTCTTTCCCGAAGATTCGAGAAATTGCTTTAAGGTACCTAACTTTGTTTTCCTCGACATATCTATGCGAGCAGGGTTTCTCGGCGCTTCTAATAATTAAAAACAAGCACCGAAATCGATTGGATGCCAGTGCCGACATGCGTGTGACTTTAAGTAACACTGAACCAAGGATCCAGAAATTAGTAAAGAGTATGCAGTCACAAAAATCTCATTAATATAGTTTCTATAATGTTAAATTGACGTAAAAAATAAACTAAAATGCTGTTGGCTTTAAAAAAATGTATGCGTTTTTTATGTATAGATAGAACAACATTGTATTCAGTTGGTGGTCCATGGCGAGACAGAAATTTTGTCAAATGGTCCCTCATCACTAAAAGGTTAAGAACCACTGTTCTACAGAATGACCCAATATAAATTTGCACTGAACAGTAGCAGCAGCAGTGTTATTTCTTCGTGGGAAATTTCCGTGGGACTTTTCCTTTCTATTGCACCTACCCGATTTTCCCCGTAAGTTTTGAATGACAGCCCCTCTCTCGCTCCTTTTTTTCCTGTCTGTCAATACGTGTATTAATGGCCGCCGGGCGGCACTATTTCAATAACAAACAATTTTTGAATAGATTTATAACAATAAATGTAAAAAAAGTAAATGTTGAGTATGGGGTTTTTCAGACCAAAAACCATTCATCCATTTTATTTGTATGAATTATATTTTTGACAGCAAAATTCATGCAGCTTCATAAATAAAATCAGTGGGGGTTGTTCCAAATATGAGTTAACAACATGTTAAATCAAAGCTCCCACTAGGGCATAAGTGAATTTTAGAAAATGTTCATGAACATTGAATAAATTTCTACGCTTGGTAGATGTTTTCAAATTCGTTTATTTAACGAAATTAGCTATTTAGTTTAATAGCACTGAACAGAGTTGAATAATGTAACTTAGGAAGAGTACAAATACAAATGCTATTCATATTATAAAATAAAAATAAAAAGTAAGTATGGGAGGTACCAGAAATACTTGACCGACATAGCCCAGTTTTAATACCAACTTTACGACGATAAAAATAGGACCTTTCACCAAACTTCATTCGCTTAGGTTGATTTCTTTGGACGCTATCGTGTTTTCAACCGACAGAGAGACACATGGGTCTAATATTGATTTTGTATTTTGTAGCCCAGTTTTAGTATCAACCTGACGACGATAAAAGTAAGTCCTCTCAAAAAATTTCACTTGCCTGGGTCGATTTGTTTCGACGTTATCCAGTTTTCAACAGACAGAGAGACAAATGGGTCTAGAACTACTTGACCGACATAGCCCATTTTCAATGCCAACCTGACGACGATAAAAAGAAGACCTTTCACCAAATTCAAATCGCCTATGTCAATTCTTTTGGGCGCTATGATGCTTTCAACAGACAGACAGACATGGCTAAATAAATTCAGAATGTGATGCTGATTCAGAAAATATATACTCTATGAGGTCTCCGGTGACTAATTCTTGGCGTTGAAAATGTTATGACAAAGTGAATATACCTTATCTTCTGGAGGGTATAAAAAAAGTGGTTAAACTCCTAACAAAAATACAATATAATTTGGTATTTAAGTGGATTCTGCAATTTGATTTCCGATTTCAGGTTTCGCGTATTCAATCGAACGTAAGAATCCAAATTGTTTTGCTAATTGTTTGTATTCGCACGCTTTATTTCGTTTTCTATACACATAATCCTTTTTTAACAACGTATTTTGAAATGTGCACCGATTTTGTTTAAGCCTCTCTAAATTTTTAATTAACAAAATCAAGTTCACTCTTTGTGTTTTTGGAATACGAAAAGTGATTCAAACCTTTTTTTTACTGTTGCAAGTATTTCACATAAATAAAGGGTGAAAAGCCAGAAAAAGGCAAGCGCATACAAAGTTGACAGCAATAATAAAAATAAAGCTTAGTAAGCTGCTCGAGCTAATTTTTCGCTCACATACAAAATTCTCTACAAAATTTAGCTGAGCTAAATTAAAAGAACCTATTTAGCTGGTTGGTACGCAGCTCGAGCTAAATAATAAAACTTTTGTTTCAGAATGTACTGCATTGGTCTGTCAAAATTTAGCGTGCCCATTTAATGGGTCGGCACATTTTCTCAAGCTAAATTGTGACAGTTGACAGATCTTTGTTTATTTGTCGTTTCAACTGTGATGTGAACGCCGTGTAACTATAATGGGCACAAAATATGTCGAACACAGTGGCCCCCACTTGAAATCTCGACAGAAAATGGCGGCCCGATGGACATGAAATCCCTGCATAAGATTGTATAAGTATGCGTTTGGCAGCAATGACGTTCCCTTGATCTGTACAGGCACGAATACTTATGCAATCTTATGCAGCTCAGGCCGCTTATAGGCAGATGTACCGTTTCTGCTCTCAGTTGACAGTCTAGTTTGGCCACTGGGGTAAGCACTGCACACTCTATGCATATAAATTGTGACATTTTAAATCCACTACTTGTTTACTAAGTCGCAACAAAAGTAAGCCGGTTTTTCTAAACTATATGCACAACGCTTCCAAATGCCATCCGGCAAATGCCTTCAAGTGCGGAAATACCTTTCAAAGGAAACCCCAAACGAAACCAAACGCATATCCTTTTGAGACACACATCGCTCACACAGCCTTGACATCATCCTTTGTCGTTGAAAATCCATTTGTAAGTTAATTTTCCAGATACCAGAACACAATTCATATACAAAACCGAATCAAAGGACCTTATTTGACTTTCTATCCGCACTGAGTACAATCACATCAGATACCGTCTATACGACAATAAAATCTGCGCTTAAGATTACATATAGTCAGAGTGAGAGTCCTTAAAATGCATTTAGTGTAAGATTATGCAAACCAACTGCGCCAAATCTGGGTACAGCCACAGCATACAATGGAACGATTCCCGAAAAGTGTTCATAAATCCTTACAGCATTGATCCTTTACGCAATAACCCTGAGTACGCACTGACAATACAACAGCCTTTTGCGAAAGGTAATCCGAAAGAGGTCCCGCGAGTTTTGTATACCGTTTACGACCATTCATTGCAACTCCTTTCTAAGCGCGTATACAGAGTTATAAACCAAGGGTAATTTTCGCAAGGATTCGCCCAGCCTTGAAGGCTTGCGAACAATCCGCTTCGAGGGAACTCGTAAAACTTCCCGGCGAGTTATCGAACATTGCATCGAGTTAGATCACAGACGAATCGTTACCTGCGTTATTGCAATTTACGCAATAAAATGTGTGCAGAATTTTGCGCCCATAAAAAGGAGACAAAAGATTTCGCATGGTGAAACTGAAACATCCGAGAAAGGAGAGAACACGCGGTAATGTCAACAAGTCGCATCGAGGTAGATATTGTAGCCCTTCTGTGCAGATAAACAGGAAAGGTACGACGTACAAGGTACCTGTTTGAAATTGAGAGACCGGGCCAAGTTTTTATTGCCCCACTAACACAGCGGTGGGTCGTGACGGTGTGTCACAACTCACAACAAAGCAGGAATACATTCCTGTGCGCTAGATAGAGTTAGTAGGCATTAGATGTCTAAGAATGGGTAAAAAATAAAAAGAGCCTTGCCCACTTACTAGTCGCAAACAAAAACAAAAAAAGGACTCTCACTGCTTTCGGTGGTTCCACGGCATACCGCCATAGCCATAGAAAACGGCCGATGACGACAAAAAGGTGCAATACGAGTATTCCCAAGAAGTGGAGAAAGTGATTTGAGCAGAGTCGGGCGACCAAAAAGGATTCAAATCTAAAATGAAATATTTCCGCGATGTGTATTGTTGGCGTTGTTTTTTCTTGTTTTTTTGTGTTTCCGAGATTTTTGTGGAACATTTTATGTTAAATGTTTGCCTGCGACAAATATTTAGCTGATCCTTGTACAAATTCACTCGCAATCCTTTATGCTGAGGCGTTTTTTTTTTTGTTGTGTTGTTTTTTTTTCTCCTATGTTTGATTTCCCAGTGAAAAGGATGATGTTGCCTATTTTTGTTTGTGTTTGGCCTGCTTAACACTGCAGCACTGCTAGGATAAATAATCAGCCAGCTAGTAATGCATACATACCTACAATCCATTTGACTTTTCACAGAAGCACACACGGCATTCGAATTGAACCAAAAAAAGGATTGCGAAAAGGGCTCGGTGTGTGTGTGTGTGTATTTTATATGCTGTTTATTTAGTTGATTGATGTATGTCAACGCGATATTAGCATGTAGTGGGTGTGTTTGCATAAGGACACAATGGCTGTTAATTTTCCAATGGCAGCGGTGCAGTGCAGAGCGCGGAAAGGATTGAATGAATTTTAAGAGTTATTTGTTAGATACCTTTTTTGTGGGGTTGAATTACCTTGGCCGTGTTTGGAATTGTACACGAAATTCTGTTTAGCGTTGATTTGAAATTACGCAACTATTATGTGCTATTTGGAAAGAGGTGGAGTGCGGGGAGTTGGTGTTGTATAATTTGTTGCAACGATTTATTTATTTTGCGAAGGACTCTCAATAGATTGTAAATACATTAGCAGATGAGAGCTGGTAACTAATGCTTCGATGCATTAGTGAAATAAGCTATTAATGCGCCTAATCATTGCAATTAGTCAAACGGTAATTTGACATCCGTTTGGAGGCATGAGCCGCTGTTGGTGGGACTGTTTTCATTCAGAGATTTGCTGGTTCACGTCAAGTCTTAATCACAAAAGAGAACTGTATGTGTTTCCCCAATTTAAATATCCTGCAGCGGAATTTATACATTAAGTCGATGCCTAATACGACCCCGCTTTAATTGGTATAGTCCCACTATATTTTATTTTTTAAATGGAGAACCGATTTCTGCCTCCGAAGACAGCCTCTAGTTGCTTTGTCAAATAAAGTTTCTAAAAATGTCAGATTGTCCGAGCGGAAAACGGAGGACGCATTGTAATGCAATCCTAAACGAATTTGTAGCAAGCCATCGCGAAGATATGTAGACTTGATGAGGAAGCCCACAAAGGCCAAGACGTACGAGAAAAGTGGCAAACAACACCAGTGACTCCCAGACAGCCAAGGATGACGTGCTCGTAAACTATGCATGCAGGGGGCGAGAACAAAATCGGGAGACTAAGAGGAAGGGCCAAGTATGAAACCAAACTCCATTCCTCTGACAACAAAGGTGTTGACCTATAAATTGGAAGGCAGAGAACCAAAGAACCCAAAAGTCATGGTAAAAGGAATCTGCAAGACCGGCTCCAAACAAAATAGTCTCTCAGGTATCAAACTGAGTCGCACATATCGAGAGCAATCGGTCCAATCTTCCCACCCAATCTCACCATACACAAAACGCACGCATATATGAGAAGTTTTTTTTATGTATACCTAATACAAGAATACATTTTTAACAGCCCCCTCTCACCAAAAGACTACCCAAGAGTCGGGTAAACTAAATCGTTTTGGAATCGAATTAAAATTGGCTCATTCTCAAATCACCCCAATTTTGGAAGTCGTAAAAAGAATACAAACGTCGCTACGGTAATAAAATTCAACATCACACGACCATTTATCCTTTGTCGTCCTTTCGTTGCGAGGGGGTCAACTCCAAAAGGATGGACAAAACAAAATACAGAAGAAGAAAACGAAAAAACACAGCACGACTTCACAACTCTCCAATTACACAGAGGGTCACATCATAGCGACAATGGTCACTACATCCCTCAGTATGTGGGCAAAGGAAAACTTATATAACAAAGAAAAGGACGCCCGCCACCCTACGTCTAAACCTAATCCAAATCGCTGTTTTTTAACTGAAGCCACTTGGAGCCGTTTATTTGAGCACACTGTCATGCAAAAGGACCAACTATGCATACACACACACACACGGGTAGACCACACACTAACGAAAAAGAAATAACGCGCGCAAAAGGACATTCCCGCCGACGAACTGCGAATTGGACACTAGGGAGACTTGACTTCTCTGTCCTGGAAGAAAAGTCGATTTTATAGTTCACTAGTAAACAGTTACGGCTATTAAACGGCCATATACGTTAAAGGGTTATGGCCTGCCCAGAGAAGAGTTCGTAAATGGGGTGCGCGCACTACTTGAAAGGGGTTCGAGTCGAGTCTACTATTACCGATCAGAGTGCTCCGATGAACGTTAAGAAAACATTTACTTTGATTTGCTGAGATTCCTTCTTTGACTGCTGCTGCGGCGGCGGCGGTGCTGCTGCTGCACTGAGCGGCTACAGTTTAAGGGTTATTTTTGGAAACTCTCCTTTGTTGGCTCGGGAGCCATAAAAAGGATGCGATAAAATCAAATATGGTCATGACTTCAATTGGCAGGGGGAATATGTGGATAGAGAGACAAAAAAAAAGAAATAAGAACGAAGGCAATTGTCGTCCTTTCGAAAATGTGAGGCCCCATTGCGGCTGTTTCGGTTAGCCTCATTTGAATTTTATCATCCTCCCAGAGAGAGAGAGAGAGGAGTGAATGTATACCAATAGATTTCTTTATTTGCCACATTATTCGATGGGACGGTCTTTAGGAACGGACAACGACAATTGCCCCCCTCTCAATTTATGGGCAATGTAATTTTGAAAGTTTATTCGATTTCGTTTGTTTTTTTAATGTCGCCTCATTTTGGAAATTGAAATTGGTCTGCAAACAGTTATGTCAGCGCTATAAACTATAAAAAAAAAAAACCGCCAGTATGCTAAGGAGAACTGGCTGCGAACTGGTCACGACTATAGTGCGATTGAGTATTAACTTTTCCCAAATTTGGTGAAGAACTTTTGGGTTTGAGTCGGACTTTTGATTGGGAGGAAATGAGGAGCTAAAACGAGGGTTTTGTGAGAAGTTCCTTGTCACCAGATTTAAGGCTAGTGGTGGAGGTGAGAGGAAAGGCCCATAAGCTCTGCCTTTTGATGGGCTCAATTTCACAGGGCGACCACTAAGGTAACCCATCCTTATATATCCTTATATATTATGATATTGTGGCATACCTTCTTACAGCCATTGTTGACGAATGGAAAGGGCCTACAAAACTGGAATTTAAAAGCTTCTTTAGGCTTTTACGAGAGGTGGAAAAATCCTTAAGGTTAAATGTGAGAAATGAGACTTTAAGGGGATTAAACCTATGATTCCTAGCACAGTAGTCCAATCTATGTCCATCACTGAGCCCGAAAGTAGCAATATCTAACTCCAACAAAGCTACAAAAACTGACAGCTTGGCTATTGAGTTTTTCAAACACGTTGGAGTGTAGTGGGACCGGAGTTTTGATGCCCAAACGATCTTCATGTCCAGGGCCGTCTTGTAGCGTATTTTTTTTAAATATCTAGATGCCGCTCTTTCGTTTATTCAAAATACGACATAAATATCTAAACTTGTGGTACGTTTTTTAGTCTTACATATTTATAAAAGGTAGGGTCGATTTTCGACCACAAGTGAGAACTAATACTTAATACTTTAGTACTTATAAAAATACATACCTCAAAAGTACCTGAAAAGTAAACATAACTAGACGAGACGAAATTTTAAAATTATTTTTAACTAGAAACTCTGATTTCTTGGATATTTGCAGACCAAAAATTAAATTTAATAGAAAATTGGTTTTTATTTCAACTTATTTCAAATAGAATTTTAGAATTTGTTCAAACTGAATTTTATAAACTTCTTTATTCAATTTCATACATTAAAAATTGGAAAAAAGCTAGCTGCCCCTGGCCCTAGGCGCAAACCCCTGAAAAACTATAATTTATTTAATAAAATTTTTGCAGCTAAATCTACAGCAAAAAAATTGTAGCCTCTGAACTTTCTGACAAATTTTAGATTTTCAAGAACATATCTGATATCTGTAACTTATTAATTCGTTTTATTTCCACTATAGTTCTTATTTAAATAGGTAATTTTAATCTTAATTTTAAGCTTCATGAATATTAATTATTATTTGTGAATAGTTTATTTTTATTCAATTTATTGTAATTACTAGCTGACCCGTGCTCGCGTTGCATCTCAGAGTTCTTAGGCAACTTTTGGTCGCTATTCTAAGATATTGTATTCGTACAAAAATTCGAACTCGAGATGTTAATCAATTCTGCCATTACAATAATAGAGCAACTCAAAAAAGTGGGTGGCAAAATTTTGTCCGTCTGTATGTCCCGAGGCCTACATCCTAAACGGCTACCCGGATTTCGTTCAAACTACGGATTTTGACTTTGGGGGCTTACGTTTTTAATGGTTTTTGTTCACGGTAACCTCAATATTAATGGTACTTTCCATATAAAATTTTCGTACCAGTTTGACTTGTTCGAAAACGGTTCTAACGATTTCAAACAAAATGTATAGTTAAGCTTAAGTAGGTGAGGTTTATATGACTGCATACTCAGTTTTCCATTGAAAATTCTAGTTACGTCGAAAACGGTCCATACGATTGTAGCAAAAATTCATATCTATGGTAATATGGTCATTTCCAAATTAATGGCAAACTCAGTTTTTCTCTGTTTTGTCGAAAAATGGATTTTTTGAAAAAAATCATTTTTTAAAAATTTAGTTTCTTCAGTTTACATGAAAACGGCAAAAACGATTTTGACCAAAATACAAACTTAGAGTAAAATTAATGTTTTCCAAGCTATTGCGTCCTTAATTTTCATTTAAAATCACAGAAAACGCTAATTTTAAAAACTGCTTATATCTCGAAAACTCCATTTTCGATTTCGATAAAACTGTGACAGCTTCAACTTATAAAAACTCACATTGTTATTTATATTTATGCCTATCAGACGAATAACCCAAAACTGATTTTTATTTAACATTACTAACACTATTCCTTTTCCTATATTCTATGCACCGTTTTTTTATCTAGCATCGGTTCTCAGACTTTTACCTACCTATACTTAATGAAATAAGAAAACAACAAACCAAACTTTTAATGAACGAGAAAGATACTTTTGACCCAGTCGTACACTTTATTTTATTTTCCAATAGGGACCCAACTTCTTGTATGCCCAAGGATAGTCTAAGACGGCCCTGTTCATGTCCTAGACTTCTTGGTAGATTTACAATCACTTCTCTATAACCAGGTCGATTTCGCTGTTACATGTCCGGCCTTCAAAAAGTAGCCTCTCAACCTTAACGGTACCGAAAATCAGTAGAAAATTGTTAAAATGACTATGAAAATCTCTATCGAAAAAGACTCTTCTCAGTATTCCTTGAAAAACCATTGCTCACTACTCAAAAGCCCTCTGCAAAAGCTTCAGAATTAGTCCAACTTTTAAGCTGATTTTTTGATGTTATGCCGCAGTTGGAGCTGAGGTAGGCAAAGTCGTTAGATACCTCCAAGGTCCAAACTATCAATATAAAATAGAGACTTCTATTGCAGCCAGCTCCATAAAATGGAAAAATGTTTGCTTTTGAGTTTTTTTGTCACAAAATATTTTATTTGATTCCCTTAAATGGACACCAGAAGCTTTTGTTTGACAGCTGAACACTTTAGCTTCTTCTTAACTTCTAAACACATTTGAATGAGGTTACATCTGTTGTTTGTTTAAAAACATGTTATTTTTTCCACTTCCCCCCAGATGGACAAACATTGAAACTGTCCGTCAAGGGGACTGTCACTGTGGCTGATCATATTTTGGCCTTAGTTTAGCCCTCAGTCCCAAATTGTCCCATATTTTCCGCTTCCGTTGTTGTTGCGCATGAGGTATCAGCTAACGTACCACAACAAGGCAGCAGCGGTCCAAGTCCCTGTTCACTGCTCGAACTCAACACAATCAACTTGCTTTTGGTGACCGTTTCTGTGGACTGCCTTTATGAACTTTCGTGTGAGGCAACTGTATGCGTATTATGTGGCCTACCAACAGATTCAGCCCTGTGCCAGGTTTATGACAATCAGTGCCCGCACTCACTTACATCAGACTGCCGCCTTCAGATTTCCATTCAACGCTTCGTGCAAATTATCAAGCCATTGTCAGCTCAACCCCCTGAAAACACATTTCAATCTAATCAACACAATTGTACGAGCGTCCAAAACCAGAAACCCTCGGTCCTGTTTATCCTTTTCAGCTCCAAGTGTGCGCGCACCCCTTTCACTTAAATGCGGCGAAAATTGCTAAAAATTCATTAACCCAAAATATATCATTTTACACATTCAATTAGTGGACTCCTCCACGGGCACTGCTACTGCTGCTTATGGCGCGGGGACTATGTGTATGAGAAGGATATTAAAATCCTTGCAAAAAAGCCAACATTTTGTAACGATGACAGTGGTTGCTCCCAATTACCTGCGTAATTTGCTGCTGCTGCTACTGTTGTTGTTTTTGGTGTTCGTATATTGTTACTCCTTGTTGTTGACCCTTCCATCGGGTTATACTTGGGTATATACACGTACTTGGTGTTCACTCCGCCCGACGCACCGGGTCTGCTGAAATGAATGTTGCGACATGCGATAAGGACATAACTCCGTGTGCCACCTTTATGTTAATAGGGATTTAAACAATACCGAAAGCGCCCCATTAACAAACTGTAATTTCATCCAATTTTAAGGCATACCCTTGTATGGGTTTTGTTCCATAGTCCTCATCCTTTGTTGTGCGTCGAATGAATGTACTTGAGTTTCTTTTTTTTATTTCCACACATATAATTTTGTTTGAGAGGGTGTACAAGGACTCTTCCTGTTGTTCTCCCTCTTCCTCCGAGTCTCATTCATGAAACAGATCCTTTATTGCATTCAGTGACGAATGCATACGAATACGTATCGCAATCAGCAGCTAATCAGGATTTCGAATCTGCTCTCGCTGCTAATCTTGCTTCCTCAACTTTGCCCAAATTATTGCGCTCCCTTATGGCAAGCCACCTCTGCAACTGATGCTGTAGGTTTTGGTGTGGTGTTCGTTCTACTCTGATGATTATATCCTTTTTGTCGTCATTCCGGCTGGCTGTGGGAAACAATCACAATGGTGTGTGCAATGTTGATCGGAAAGCCTGGATAACCGCCATACCAGTTGTGTGGGATGAGATTGTGAAATCCAATCGGGTTTTCGGGCCTCGATGCGACGTGTCCTTGTGTTGTCACAAGATTAACTTTTATCAAGAGTTGCGGATCTGTATATAGTAGGCCCTCTGACATGCGATATTTTTGTCGATGCAAAATTTAATCGGATGCCAACGGATGTTTGCATGTTTTCACAGATTGAAGCGTTTGGCTAATTCCAAAGGATCTGCGCCACGAATATGTATTTCTGTTTTGTCCGTGATTTTATCACGAACCGTATAAACGAAGCTGGTAGGAGGTGGCTGTTGTAGGCTGTAGATCGTTGTCTCAGGTCTTGTGAAAACGGATGTAATATTAGAGGTTTGGATTCGGGATCGTATCTGGCCTTCACTGCAAATCTGGGTTCCCACGGAGGCTATTTCAAAACAGCTTTAATGAGTTTGTATCTTCCAAATAAAATATTATAGCGCACTTGTTTTAGATAAAGTGACCGCCTTAGTTCTAAGAGCGAACTTGATTCTCATTTCATCTGCAGTTATAAGGGAGTGGCTCACAGTTTGTACCAAAAGATGTTGAGGAAGAACTATACGGTTCCGCAAACACTCGCCACGGATACCGCATCAGATGCAATCGAAAACAGTCGCTTTAAATTTTTTTCCGCATTTGATTAGGATCGGTTTTGATCTTCCTGGAGCACAGTCTCTAAACAGAGCAGTGAAGGTTAGCTCAAAATACTCGGAGACGTAATGCCCGAAAAAAGAACACAGCTTTTTTTTTTGTACAGCTTGTAGATTTAGCTGCTCAATATCCTCCTCGAAAGACCGTGAATACGAGAGACGAGAATCAACATTTGTTTTAAAAAAGGATGTCCGCCATAGCTTAAGTCCACGTTTATGCACCAAAGAGCGGGACAAGACTGATGACGTTCTTTTATAGAGTCTCCTCAGAGTTGCCCAAGAAGATTTTACTACTACAGTGATCAGCAGGTATAACTTGTATCCACTTTTTCTGCAGCGCCGAAGTACACAAAGGGCCTTACTAATAATCATTTTCAACCTTCACCTTATGCACATTTTGTAGGTCACAATATGCAACTTCGCCGAAAAATTTAGCCTCGACACAAAAAATGATTATTCATTTTGCAGAAAGTCTATTGTGATGTCCTGCACACGTACCGATGTTGATTATGCTCTCAATTGCAACGAAACCAACTTGCCAATATTGCCAAGTTGACAGTTTGTTGTTTGTAGTCAATGTCATCAAAAATAATTGCACCGACTTTCGGCACACTGTTCGTCTGTTGCGGGGTTTCGAATCTCTCCCAAGTCTCCTGCTAAAGAAGACTCGTGATGACAGCGTGTCTAAACTCTGACGCGTCACATTTTTATTGACGCCTGGAGAGTTCAGGCCGTACCTGACGTATTTGGCAGATATGTCAAAACCATATATGGCTCTAAAGAGCCGTCAAAATACACAGTTTGTGCATATAGGACCCTAATGCATAGCTCCTCACAGACACTCGAAAGTGTCCGTCCTTAGTGCAAGAATCAATTGGGGGGCCTTAAATGTTGTTCTAGAAATCGAACGGCTTCATTGAAAAGATTTTCTTAGGACAATAATGGTCTCGAGGTTTTTTTTTTCATATACACTGGCAAGAAGTGGCGCACCAGGAAAAACCTTAAGACTTAAATTTGTGTGTTTTCCGAGGATCGAACTTGACACCCCTTTGCTCAGTTGTCCAGCACACTCGAGTGTATGATAAAATCTAATAATTAGATTTTCCCAAGAGAAAGGGAAAGGGTTTTGAAAGCGAACATACCCAACCCACTCCAGTGAAACAGCTCCGGATGGCGACTTTCATTTATTGCCCAATTTTCGACTCCATTTTTATTGGCCATAAAATCCAAAGGACTATTCACCACCGAACCGAACCGAACGCTTACCAAAACAACTTATGATTTATTGTTGCGATAGGAGAAATCCCCGCAGGACTCTCCTCTCTCACTTAAAGTTAAACGAAAACGAATAAAAGAAAAACGGAATCCAATTTGAATTAACCCACTCGGCTCTCTTGACCAATTCGCAGGATACCAAAAATACACTACTACAGCTGTGTACTGTGCCACACCCCATTACTCGCCTCTCATTTGATATAAATCAAGATTACTCTTCCAAGGAGGTCCACAGTCCACATCTCCTCGCACAAGGATCTCTATTTCATCGATACCGTCTTTGTGTGTTTATTTTTTTTGTTCGATCGACGACATTAGAACAGAAGTCATAAAGGAGCCAAAATGAGAGGGTGAGCCACAGTGATGGCCACAGCAAAACAAACATTCCATACAAGCGGACAGTGTGCGCATATCACATCAAACCATTGTCCAAGTAGACGGCAACAATGGCACAAATCATGAGCCAGCTTCATGAATGACATCATCATCTTCTCCGGTTCAATGGAACATCCTGCTGCTCCTGCAGTGGTAATGGGGCATCAAGTTCTTTATGTTACTTGGCTCATTGCGTTGCAGTTACATTTTTTTTCTGGTTTTGTTGTCAAGGACGATGAGTTATTGCGGTCATTTCTTGTTTTCTTGTGTGTTGTATGCGGATGCAGTTTGATTTCTGAGAGGGGGGGGGGGGAGAATAATTGTCCAAATTGCTTGACGTTTTCGTTCCAACACAAAACAATTGCTTGGCTGTTGCGGGTCTCACAGTTTGCCCATTAAATTGCGCGATGATTTATACTGCGGAAATTGTTGGCACTTTGGCAGCACATACACGCACACGCTGTTTGTATCATTGGTGATATAATGTGTTTGAAGAGAGAGTGTGTTTTTGTATAAACTGGATGAGCTGCAAAGTTTTTGAAAGAAAATTTTCACGACCAGATGGAGTGTGCGGATGAGGTTTACAAAAGTAATTCAGGAAGTAATCAGTTGTGAGTATAATCCACATCGAATGAGCTGCCAAATGTGCGCATGTACATGTATATTTATATATAAAGCGGATAGACTTTCGTATGTAATCGTGCTTTCGTAGTTTATATTTGTAGGAGGAAACAACTCTTCTGATTCCCAATCCCAAGAGCAGAAGCAGAAGTACCTGCCTTAAAGCGCAGCTGCATTTAGCCATGAAACGGATGAAGTCAAATTTAATTGCGTTCTGAGCTCAAAGATTACTGCGAAGCAGGGTGACACCACAATGTGGAATAAGAAAATTGAACCTAAAACCCCTCGCTCAGAACATCGACCACCGAGAAACTGCACCTCCTGTCCGCAGTAATGTGAAGCTTCTTTCCTTCGTCAACTTAAAAATATAAGAATATAAGTTATATTATATATATAACTTATAGTCTTATTGTTAGTTTATAATATCGTAGAATATAAAAAAATATATTTTCATTTCATTTCATTTGTTTCATTTGTTTTAATGGGTCTTGAATATTTTATTTGAAGACAAAAATACACGAAATTATAGAATATTTCTTCAATTTCGCATAAAACTTATTTGTGTTATAAAAAAAATATTTGTCAGAAGAAACATAATTAATTTAAAGAAAACGAAAACGCATCATATGGCGTTTTCCTTTTTTAGTTCAGAGCACAACCTGAACTGTAATACAAAATATTCGTGTTTCTTTTTTAGCTTGGATATTTGTGTTTCTTTTTTTCGTTCAGAGCATTATCAGAGCGCGCTCTATGAGCTCAGAATTAATTGACTGAGCAGGCTGAGTGAAAAGCTGACTACACACTCACAGTCACATTTGACAGAAAAAAATCAGGATAAACAAAATAGTTGAAATGGCAGGTCATGGTCATGGCAACGAGGTCCTTCCGAGGACACACAAAACAAACGCGAACGCGTGCCAGAAGGCACGCCCACGGTTCCACTTACAATTAAATAAAATACTGATCGCGTATATTTCTTAATATCTTTTAATCTGTTCAGTTACACGTCTGACTTAAGACTAACATTAAAAATAAAAAAATAATTGGCGCAACAGGTCCTTATGGACCCAAGCCTAGCTTCTCACAACCATTCGTCTTGTGTGAGTTTTTATTTTTGGGACGAATGGAAGGGATCTACAATTTTATGCCGAGTCCAAACGGCCAATTGAGAAGCTCTTTCATGACAGTTATACTCTCGGATGTTTGTCAGACGTTCGCGAGAGGTGGCGCAGTGAAAAAAACCTTAAGTTGGAATTTGGGTTTTTCTCGGGATTCGAACCTGGGACCCCTCGCTTAGTAGTCCAACACACTAACCACTAAGCCACAGCGCCGACAAAAAAAGACTAACATTCATAATTCCAAATTGCCGTTAGGAACCTGTTGGTCCCACGATGAGAATCGCTGATTCCACAAATAGACCATCGCACGCGTATCCGGTGGCGAGGGCATATGCGCACATCAATTCCAATGCACCTCGAGTGTGGGAACATGTTGGATCATGAAAATGATGAGCCAGCGAATCCCGTATGGTTCGCGGGCATGCACTTAGCTCGTGGGCCAAGCGCATCGTGTTAACTTGGCGAATGAACCTTGTTGTTGTGGAACTGGAGGTTAACCAATTTCATAAATAACAATTAATAAATATTCAATTTATGGACTATCAGCTCCATATGCCCCACCTACAAAAAGGGCGATCCCATGTCTTGCAAGAACTATCGAGGCATATCCCTGCTTCATGTCGCATACAAGATCCTATCCAAGTGAAAGTCTCAAACCGTTCTGCAACACACTAATCGGCACGTACCAGTGTTGCTTTCGACCCGGCAGATAGATTATAGACCAAATTTTCACATTTAGGCAAATCCTGGAAAAGATTCTATCAATTTCAAGTCGAGACTCACCACCTATTCATCGACTTCAAAACCGCATATGGTGGCGATGGCCGAATTCGGGATCCCGAATGATAGCGTGACGCTGGAGAACATACGCTGCAACGTGCAATTTGGATGTAGTTTCACCGAACTATTCCAAACATGCATCGGACTTCGGCAAGGAGACGCACTTTCACGTGACTTCTTCAATCTCCTATTAGAGTAGATAGTGCGCTGGGCAGTTGTCAACACGGAAGGCACTATCTTCAACAGATCCGTCCAGCTACTGGGGTATGCAGACGATATTGACTTCATCGGTCGCTCTCAGCGTGCCGTGAAAGAGGCTTTTACGGCGATTGAAGAACAGGCGAAATTCGTTGGCCTTGTAGTAAATGAGGACAAGACTAAGTACATGCTATCAACAAACAAACAAGCATCTGTCCACCGCCTAGGACAGAACGTCACTATTGATAGCAACAATTTCGAGGTAGTTAAGGAGTTTATCTACCTCGGAGTAAACATGAACTCCACAAATGACACTCCAGTGGAGATCCGGCGAAGAATTACCCTAGGAAACCGCTGATACTTCGGTTTGGCAAAACAATTGGGTTCAAAACTCCCAACTCGAAGGACAAAATGTATGCTTGGTCTGGATAACTGGAAGCAGGGTGCCCGGGACCGCAGAGGATCGAAGGCTATAGTTACATTATATTGAAAAAGTGTTCATTGAACGAAAGAGAACTATGCGTCGAATTGAAGAATTTTTCTTTCAATTTGAGGAAATGGGTTTGTAAAAATGAAGATTTCTTTTTTTCAATTTGAAAAATATGTTTCTTTGAAATGAAGAACATTTTAAGTAAAATGCAAGAATCAGCAGCCACTAAATTTTACGAAAGAATAATTAGTCTTCAATGTGAACATTTTTTTTTTGGATTTAACACCACAATGAAAAAATGTATGCATTTCATCAAAATGACAATATTTCTTATTTAGCACAAAATTTTCATTAAAACAACGGACTGGAGTTGTTGGCCTTTATATTGATCACCGTTTCTTCAAATCTACATGTTTTTTTTTATTAATATGACTCCGAAGCTTCGTAAAAGGTAGCTCTCTCTCTCTCTCGGAGTCGCATCAGGAAAAATTTACTTAAATCAATAACTTATTTCTGAAATCAGAATAATATTATTCTTGGTCGAAGGAAGGACCAACTTTTCTTTTATTTCAAAAACTTATTTCGTAAATCGTGCATTTATTATTCAGACTAATTTATGCGAACCAAAATTTCCTTGTAATATGAATACTATTAATTTTTAGATATGAAGTACTTAACTCTTTGGATTTTTGTAGAAATTATTGTTTTTTTTTTCAGTCAATAAAGAAATAAATTTAGATAGACATTTTTTTGTTATTAATTTTATTTAGAAAAATGAAGTTAGTTACATCCAACGCAGGTAGGAGTTTTGGGGGTTGAAAATATATGGACTGCTAGTAACCAACTTCACGAATCTTCCAAAACTACAGACGCGGTAGTGATTCGGAAAAATATTTATAAAGTGGCTTGAATATTAGATCTGAACTAATTTCAATTAAGTCTATAGATATGCAGATAAAGACACAGCAAAAAAAGTGCAAGTCCACACAAACGGCGATTGAAACATGCGAAGTGCAAAATAGATTAAAGTGCAATAATATTTAGGGCTAAGTTCTGTTAGAATTCTAGACTCAAGCAACTTTTGTAACTAATTTAACGAGACTGGCCAAAGTACCAAGACGGATGGATTACGGTCCGTTACATATGAATTGCCTAACACATAATTTATTTTTAAATTAACTGTTTTTTGTACCTTTTTGATATGTACAATGTACATATGCCATTTTATGTTGGGTTGAAAGGTAGGACTGAGTTCGTAAGACTAAGAAAAGTTTCAAATATTTTCGAAAAGCTTACGGAATTTTCTGAGATTATTTCGTTTTAATTCACTAAATTGCAATTTTTTTTGTAACATTAGAATAGAATCACCTTATTTTTTTTAGTTAAAATGATTAACTTTTTTTTAAGAAAAGTATTTTTATTTATTTACTATAGTATTTTTATTCTATATACTTTATAATTACCTAAGTACTTTGTACAACCTCCCTAATTTTGTATTACTTGAACTACAAAAATACGGTCTTTTAAGGAATCATACAAAGATCTTTAAAGATCAAGAAAAATACTGGCCCAGGCCACTTTGATACCTTCAATAAGGTGCTCTTTGTTGGTATACTGCCTCCCACCTTCATACACCTTTCGCGTCAACCAACCCCACTCATTTTCGATGTTCAATTCTGGGGAAAGTTTTGGTCTTGTAGCCATGTCTTAATTATTCGAGCTGTGTGAATTGGCGCATTGTCCTGCTGGAAAATGATCGGCAGTGGTCCGAAAATATGGAACTGAGGTAGAGCCGTTTCCAGTACAGTTTTGTAGTAAGGTGCTGTCATTCTGCAGTATAACTTCTCCCTCGCAGCTGTGGTGACGGTCCAATAACAATTTTACTTTTCTTAAATCATGGTAGTAATAGTTGTATCCGTCGGGCTTATCGTGGTTGAACTTATTTTCATCAGAAAAAATCACTTTCCGCCAATCATTTGAGTGACTGCTGCCATCAGTGTTGCAAGCTATGTACATGTACAATGTTGCAAAACTAAGCCGCTGTTGATTTCGCGCTTTGTTAAGTGGTGTTTTTTTTTACTTTCAGACGCTTTAGGTGTCCGAACTCGGTTCTTATTTGTAGTAAATATGAATCGAGTAGATAGGGTTACTCTTACTTTAAGACAAGACGAGTCATGTACTTTGTATTCGTCCTTGTTTTCTGTACACTAGAATTTGGTTCTTTTATGTAGCGTATAAGGAAGCACACTCCAAAAAAGTCAATCAAAATGAGGAGTGAATTTCTACTGTTGTTCATGTTTTTTGCCAACCTCTTCAAGCAACCCCTTCCTCTCGCACCTCCTCCCCAAGCCACTTCTCATCAATGATATCAATCTAAACAAATTCGAACTGAAATGTGGTAGAACTAAATCCTATTTTCTCAATAAATATAATAAAATTCTTTTTAGTCGCTGCAATTATTTTCTTGATATTAGAAAATTAAGTTTAAAATTAAGTTCAAAATGCATTGTATGAAACAATTACTTTTTGATTTTAGAATATGTTTCTTAGCTTTGCTATACAAAGTTCGTTTCTTGAATCAAGAAATATTTGTTCGTTTAAGTAACACAATATTTTGCTACCAATAAGAATTATTTTCTTGATTCAAGTATTAATGTTTTAATATAATTAAATTAAATTTTAATAAAGCAGAATTTGTTAATTTTTAAAATTTCTCGATTTAAGAAACGAAATTTTTGTGCAAAAATTTATTTTCTTTTCGTGAATGAGTTCGCTTTGTTCGCATAATTCCTGGTGGTGAATTGTGTAAGACAGAAGTTTTATATTCGAAGAATTATTTGTCAAGCGAACAATTCTAATCAAATGTGACTTTTCTTAGGCCCGTCTATAGTGAAAAAGAAAAGTCGTTCAAAAGAAGCCGAGTTCGAAGAGACCATGCCTTAGTTTTCCAAAATTAAGTGGGTACCTAAGGACATACTTATTATCCTTATCCCCGTGAACTCTCATACCAAAAATAATTCCCTGTTGTTGACAATTATCACTCCCACGACGAGACATCGAAATGAAGTCATCGTATCAAAACCGAAACTACCGAGTGATGTCTTTTCTCGCAGACTCGCCCAACTCGAAGGACTCGAGTGTATGACGACATTCTTCCCAGCACGACACTCATAGTTGAAACCCATAACAACAGCGAGAGCGGCGCATATCTTTCATTTCAGATTAAAAAAAAAACTCCTCCTGAAAACGGAAAAAAATTGCCATCAACCATACACGAATCTGTCTGGCGAAACACGCACCAAAGAAAAACACTTCTTCCGTTATAATAATATTTTCGTTCCAAATTAGTTAAAAGAAGTCTCTGTGAGAAGGACTCAAAAATGCGGTCTTTGTTCGGCCACATTTGGCGAATGGCGAGTACCCCCCTGCCAGATACGAGTATGATGTCCGCACAGCATGAGATACCAGAATCCTTTTTTTTTTTTTGTGCAATTTTCCACCCTGATTGAGGTGATGACAGCGTAATGTCTCACAATAGGTTCATATGTGTCAACTTAATACACTCGTACCTTTCTAACAAGCGAAATTAACGCGACACTTCGTGTCAGCAGGACATTTTCACTTATATATATGATTTCATTATAAGCAATTTCTATAGCCCGTTTTCCAATTCTCACACATATTCATAGCTCATTCTGAGGGAATGGCGAAAAGGGCTACACACGATCTCTCGAGGCAACGAAAGGATAATATTATTTATAAGAGCATTTGATTGGATTAGCTGGGGCTGGCATGTTTTGATCCTTTTTTTATTATATAGAGAACCTTCTCGTGAAATGAGATCCTCTTGAATTTTAAGCCTTTGGAAATATTTCGGTGCATGGTTGACTCTTGTGTTTTTTTTTGGGGACAAAAAGTGGATTTATGATGCCTACTGGAACAGAGCCAATTTCATTGAGCAGGGGCTTTCACAACTGGTGTTAGACAAGAAGAAGAAAAAATCCTTCAAAGGATGCATATAGCGTGTAGCACAGCACCTGGGAGGCAAGATGTAGGTGTGCCATCTCAAAGGCCAATTGCAAAGGAACACAGTTCGAAGATGCTTATCGAAATGCCATTTGGAGGTTGTTGAAAGGATTATAAATGTCCTCTTGATGATTTATCGTTCGATTGGTCTATAAAGGAGGTAAAGATAGGACCGCACATCGGATACACGACTGTGACAAGTTGTAGCATAATTTATAGTGTTTTTTCAATGGGCAGCGTGCGCCAGAAGGACGGAGGGGATCCTCCAAATGGAGATGGCTGATTGTTGAAAGTTTGAATCAGTATGCAAAAGGTGTTTCCATTCTGATGGCAACTGGTTGGAAAGTACTTTTTAATAATCGTCAGATTAGTGTGGATGTTTGTCTGTTAAATGGGAACAGTGTCATCACAGCCATAGGGATGTCTTAATTTATGGAAGTATCTATGGGGTGATCCTTGCCAATGAACAGGGCTTTGAGCAGTACCTTGAGAGCAGTTCTTATTTTTCGGTGGGATTTAAGATCTCCTGGATGTTGTGTTCAGTTTCATCTCAAAAGGAATTTTGTAGACGTTCTGAGGGACGAGCGAATTACTAACCTCTTATCTATCCTAAAGCCGAAGTAATATCCCCAACAGCGATCAAGTAAATCTTTCCCGACAAAATTGGTCAGCCGTGAGCCTTTAAAGGCTGTTTGTCGGAAGTCATGGTGCAATTGCGCTAAATAATTGCTTTGCATGTTCTTAAAAATGCGTCGTTACCAAAACTCTTAATCACAGTGCAAACTGGAAGTATTGGAAGCTGCAAGATTTTATGGTAGATTTAGGTTCGAGTCCCCCTTTTTTAAGCTTAAGGGCTATCCGAGATGATAGGCCAGTGCAATCACCCGCTGTTTTTGAGTTTCCACAAGTATTAAGTGAAACAAGAGATGCCTTCCTGTTTGACTGTTTTTGGTGAATGGTAGGGGCCACGCCCCGTTTTCATTTCCGTCCACCTTTTGCAAAGTGCCTTTTATTTATGTACTATACTTTTATGTGTCGAATTTTACAACTTTAGCAACTATAACCGGTGTTTGAAATGTGTTTGTTGTATAGGGGAATGCCACGCCCATTTTCGAATACCGCCCACATTTCGGAAAATGTTTTCAACAGACAATATCATTTACAACCATTTAGCAAGATTTTGGCCAAAATTGCAAAGATACGATGTTTTGAATGTATTTTCGTGCTGGAGGTGCCACGCCCTGTTGTCGAATTTCGCCCACATTTTGCGTAATATTTGGTCCCAAATTTCGCAACCACAGGGGCTGTAATTGCCGAAATATATGTATTAAGTGCTCTTGTGGTATATTTTTGCACTAGTAAAGCACATTGATATTACGCACGCGCCACCTTTCGTAAATTGTTGCAATTATTATGAAATCGTTTACCGACATTGATTACTCAAAGTCTGATACCAATCCGTTCAGGGATCTGTCCACCTATCGGTAACAAACCCAACAACCACATTTATTTGCATATCGTTTCTTTGTGATCGTTTTACTTCTTACTGTCTTAACAAATTAATGTCAAATTTTCTCAATTTGTTCGATTTATGTAGGCTATGGTTATTTGCTATGCAGTTATCCGATAGATGGCGCTGTAGTCATATTATTAACAAATTCTTAATTTAAGGCAC
Organism: Cheilosia vulpina; assembly: GCA_916610125.1. NCBI lineage: Eukaryota > Metazoa > Arthropoda > Insecta > Diptera > Syrphidae > Cheilosia > Cheilosia vulpina. The sequence continues at coordinate 58,565,696 of OU744277.1, forward strand.
AAAATCATTTGTATACACAATCTATGTTTGTTTTTAGCAAAAATATCACTAAATTTGAACCCGATAGGTTCCGACAGTGATCCAAAAATAATAAATTATATACATTTACCCTTAAAATAATTTTCCAAGTCATAATTCGGAGTCACTTCGGACCGGATAATTTGTTTTTTCTTTAATATACGTACAAGCGAGTAAAGATTTACAAGAAAGACCAGCTTAAGTGATGCCAAGTGCTTTCATTTATTTGCATCATACCCATGAGTGTCAAAATCAATTCCAAATAAAACCCATCGAAGAATCCTTAAAATTATTTTAACAGTATTTTAAACTGCTCCAGCAACAGCTCAATTGCTATCCAATTTCAATCTGCACTCTTAATCCGCTTACGAATCAATACCATGCCAGTGCGTACAAAATGAAACACTTTACAAAAACCCAAAGCAGCACCATATGTATACGCACTCGCAGTCAAGCCAAAGTCTCGTGCCCATTTGTCGTCGCACCTAACAGACAGTCAGCTGGCGAGGAAAATGCATAAAAAATAGAGAAACACACACAAAAAGCCAAATCCTTACCAAAGGAAACACATCTTACACGAATTGCCCAATAAATCTTTGATCCCCAATCAAGGATATCACATGTTCTAAATCTCCTACTCTCTGCGTATATATAGTAATTATTTTGGTATGAAAGAAATTGATTCCCTGGCTGGCATACTGTGAAAGAAGAATTCATCTTATATACAATGTCCTTGTTATAGTTTAGATCCCTTATCAGGATTTCCCAATCGGTAGTGGAAATTTGTCCATTTCATACTCAATTTCACATCACACTGATGATGCGCGTCCTGTGTATCGAAAATCCGATAAGCGAGGTTCAAGGCAAACACGAGTTTTCTTAACAAATTCGCAGGACACTATTACACAATGAACATCCTTATTAGACGGCAAACAAGGATCACATTGTTTGCCGTGATTAAAAAAATTACCAACATCCCATGAGTAATTTGATCGTGAGTTGTTTGGGCTGATAAGAATCGAATCGGTGCATATTGCATAATTCTGAGTAGAGTCCTTTTTCTCAGTCCCTTTTTGGATTCTTGGGAAGGATGTAAATGTTGTTGTCGGTTGCTTCCAAAATACGGATCCAATTACCGATTGTAGGCGGTGTTGACAACAGCAAACAAAAGGATACAGCGGTCTGGTGGCGTCACCGATGATGCCACTGAAGAGGGTGTCAGTAGTGTTGACAAAATAAGATGAAATTCATATTCAGCCAGATCGAGAGCTGTTTAGTCAAAACAGAGGATTTCAATTGAATCTTTATGTGCACAAGAGTGTGGCAATCGTTGCGTGCTCTTACTTCTGAGAAAGAAGTGCCAAGTGGATGGTTATTGGCGAGTTGCTAAGTGTGTTTAGGTATAGAATGACGGAAAGCTACTCCCTCTCTCCTTCTATCCACTTCTAAGGACTCAACACCCACCTGCAGACGAAATTTGCCGCATACACTGCATGCTCTCAAACAATATACCATCCTTCGAATTTGCATTCGCAAAACCCATCTGCATGGAGGATGGCATTGGATTAGTGGTCACCTGATCTTTCGGAACGATCATCTGGGATTTGCAGGGGATGGCATTGAGTGTAAACTTTAACCGAAATGAGATTTGAATATGTGGGATCGGTACTCGAATTTGTATTGGACATTATGCAGGCACAATGCTGTGTTGTTTTTGCCAATTTTCTACAAAGACCAAGCGCCAGGATTACGTTCAACAATCACTCATGTCCTTTCTTTACTTGTGCAGTGTGTCTAACAAAAAAAAAAACAGACAACATAGTTTGATGAATGTGCGCATGAAAAGGATCGTTTAGCATACAATGCGGATGCAGATTGGATCTTAGGGAATTTGTTTTTTGTTTTACATTTTAACACAAAACAAAAAAATGTCCTTTTGTTGCGCGTACGAGTATATGAAAGACTGATTGAAGATAACAGGTTTATTAGTTTTTGTTCAGTGTACTTGATTTTTATTCTTTCATAACGAACAAAGGAACGTTATAAGCAACAGCTTGCGTTAAATGAAGGATAATGGAAGGATTACTGATCGTATATATGTGGTCGAAGGTGGTATATGTGAGTCGGATAGATCTCAATGCGGTGAGGACCTTAATTAACGTCCATATGTGTCTCTTGTTATGAGAAGAAACATCGTTTCAAGACCTAGAATACAAGATTGGTCAAAAAGGATATATTCGATAAATGAAGGATATTGATAAGTTTATATATGAATAAATCGAGGTTAAAAATTTACAATAGTTTTTGCTCTTTGCAAGATGAAACTTTTAGGCCTCTGTAAATATATTTTTCATTTCCTTCACAAGCCTGGCTTTGCCCTCCCAGGATATTGTATCGATGTTTTCTTTTTGGTCATCAACTAAAGAAGGATGTGCTTTAGTTTTTGTACTTTCCCTCTTTAATTCGAAATACTGATTGTCTACTTATCTTTGTTTCATTTTAATGTTAGACAGGGCTGTGGTCTCTACTGATGGAGGTTATGTTTTAAGGGGTGTGTGATGAACAAATTACGTCCCCAAGTCTGAGGTAAAGAAAATGGAACATACCAAAACCCAAAAAGTAACTGATTGGTGCTTCTTATATAGAATGGAAGATAAGGTATCTGATAGGTATCTAGGGTGCGTAGGCTTCGATCTTGCAGAGCTTGACAGCGGAAAAGTATATATATAGGACTTCCTGCAGTTTCCCTATCTCCGCAGCTTCTGTGTAAGACTTTCAACTCCATTTATTGATGTTATCCATTTATAAAGGGGGATTGTCGTAGACAGGACCGTCTTAGGTCATGCCGGGGCCCGGAATTTCGGTCCCTATTGGAAAGTAAAGAAGAAAATATGTTTTTTCCCACATACATTCTTTAATATATCTATAATAGCCAACTAGCACGGGTCAGCTAGTAATAATTATAATAAATTGAATAAAAATAATCTAATCATAAATAATAATTAAAAGCTTAAAATTAAGAATTAGATTATTGAAATATAAACTGTAAAAGCAATAATACGAATTAATTACTTATAGATATTGTTTAGGAATGACTATTCATTTATTTATTTATATAGACATTTATTTATATAGTTCAATAGTTTCTATTAATTATTACGTTCAAATAATTTCATGATCATAATTATTAGTGCGCACCATATGTTTTTTCTATTTGTCGTGTTTGCCAATCATCACATGGTTTACCTATAATAACTTATGTTATGTAAAAGTCACTCAATTTGTTAACGTTACTCAAAGCTTCTTATTGCCGTTTAGTTTCGAACTTGTTTGTCAGAATCGCACTGTAATGTATTTAGCATTTTTGTAACCTCGGTCACTTGGATTTCGAACGCAGCACGGTAAACACCTCCAATAAATTGTCACTTCGTTTTGGGTTATCTCGTCCTTTTTTTTTTTGCTTCTTCGCTCGCTTTTTCTAATTGAAATTGAATTATTGAACAGATATGATATTAAGAATATAAATTTTGTCAAAAGGTTCAGTGTGACAGAATGTTCAGCGGGAAAATACAGTGGATTAAGCGGCAAAAATAAAATAAATGAAATATAGCAGCAAAATAAAGAAACATTTTTACCCTGAGCCAGATAGCTATTTTTAAAACTTTTAATATATGGAAGCGAATAAAAAAAATTAAAATTCAGTTAAAACCTAAAAATTTAATTTTAAAACTTTATTTAGAATGAGTTAAAATAAACCACAACTTTCTATTAAACTTCATTTTTTGGTCTGGTGGAAAAGACAAATAAATTTCCAAAGAAATCGGAGTATAAAAATTATTTTTAATAATTAGTTTTATTTTCTATGCACTCTTGAAGTAATTTTTATAAGTATAAAAGTGTTCGATGTTTAGAAAAAAATTACTAAACTAATCTGATGTCTGATTGATATTTTAATTTAATTCTTAATTCTTAATGCATTCCGACAAACAAATGTAGATAATGCCACATTTTCTGTTGAACTCGGCGTGGGCAATGTCATTGGCTTATCACTGTCGCCATATAATCGCTTACAACGCCCTCAATGGTTCTCTAACTTTTTTGGCAAGCAACCAAAATAAAATAAAAAAATATATATAGTGGCCCGGGCCCCGTGTGCCCTTATGGTAAAGACGGTACTGGTCGTAGTCCAATCGGTGGCAGTATGAATGCATCCACTCCGCCGAGTTCATTTGCGGCCACGTATCTGTCTTCTTGACTGTCAACGAAGAAATTTATATAGGTACGACCGAGGAGGTGATTTTATTATTTATATATATAAATATATCAGTAAAGTAGATCGGTTCAGCCACCTCTTTCTGCTCCACATCACCTTTCTCACTGGCCGGCTGTCAAAGGCCTGAGGACTTTCCGAAAAACTGGTCCTCTAGCCTCTTAACTGCTTACAACTTCTTAAAGGAAGTTTGCACGCAGCAACAAGGTTCGCTCTAGTAATGCCTGGGGGAACCTCTGGCCGACTCCCCTCCTTCTCACAACTCTGATCTATGGGTGTCTTCGTATAGACCACCGCCTAACCTAGCGAAGTCCTTCAGCTTTTCCAATTGCCAGGATTAGAGATATTGAAATCCACGGCATGCTTCTGGTATTCTAAAAAATGATGCTTTTGAAGTGCGTTCACAAAAAAAAAGGCTGCTACTTAGCACTTATCTTCATTTTTGACTCATCAGTCTAGATTGTAATCCATGAGTCGTTCGCTATTCCATTGGACTCACGAGGGCTTGGAAATAGGACTGCGATATCAAGATTGAAGTCATTATAGGGTTCTGACTGGTGAAGTTTTGGGAGGTATACTGTCTACCCATTGTCATTAGTGCATTCAAAATTGCATTATAACTAGATAGATGGGCTGTGTTCAAAGGTAAGATTTTCTCAATCTGAAAGCTCCATTTGTGGCAGAATCTATTATGAACAAGACCAGGGAAATTACCTGGCAGCATATTGTGTGCAGTGTTAAAAAAGAATTTGGAAATACCAGCCGCAGGCGATCAACAATGAAATCAGCCCTTTTTTAAAAAAAAAACTTATCAAGTTTGTATATCTTCTAAATGAGTTGGCTAAAATTAAAAGCCATAGTTGCTGCATTAACCTCTATATTATGCTAAGAGAAATCGTTATCGATTGGCTCCGCAATAGGTTTAGATTGGCTGCGCAGCTTTAACGTGATGCGTTAACAAATCCAGATATAAAGAGATAAAACTGTTTTACTGTAAGGTGGTTCTACTGGCAACAATAACCTGTAAAATATTCGCATCACAGAAATCCAAAGTTTACTTAACCTTAAATCGACTCTCCATGCAAGAATGTATTCGCTTTTTTTTGTGGAATTCAATGCAATCAATTGGAAAAGGAAGCTCAAAAGAAATCCACATCAGTTGATTCACATCTCGAACGGATTTGATGAAAAATACTTTTGCTCAGTCCTTGCTTTGTGCGCTGCGGAAGGGGTGCCTGTATGTTAGCTATCGCATCCTGCTTTTGCAACATGGTGCACACGGAAAGGCAAGGAATAGGAATTCTGCACAAATACCAGTTGTTTCGCTTTTTTTTTTTTGTTTCCTCTTGCCCGCTTATCACTTCCTGTTTATTGGGAGGGAAATCGAATCCACTCGGTTTACCTAAGTTTTCTGATATTTTTTTGTTCCACCACGGTGATGGTGGCTACCATTGTGCTCCACATACTGTTGTGCACACCCCCTACTGCTCGACGTGTCAGTGTTTGCATTTTGTTTCACTTTTGTTGCAATCGCAAAGTTGTTGTTGTTTTTTTTTTGTATTTTCTGCCCTTGGATTCCGGAACGCACATGGATTGTCGTATATGTGCGCGCGGCAGCGATGGCAACGGCATCCCTTCTAGCGAGTGCAGCTTTGTATAGGAAACATGAACTACCAGCAGCAAGTACCTACCTACCGCCTGAAAAGAAATGGAGAAGGAGTACACCAGAAACGGCGCACACGTCAGTCAGTGTTTATTGCATTCGCGCCTGAGGCTATCCGAACTGAAGAGGGTAAAGCGCAACGACTCGGTTCCCCATTGCAACCATACCACAGTGGATCTAGTAAAGCCCCATGAAATGCTAGGTTTGGTTACCGGTAACCGGTTTGCCACGACAACGACAACGCAACGATGACGACGACGAGGACGATGACTATGGCAAACGAAGGACCAATGCCATTCTCAATGTGGCCAGATTCGAGGCCAACGAAAAAAGGACGAATCACGGTTTTCATTGTTTGTTGATTTTTACTCCGAGAATTGCTCGTTGAATCGATGTGTCCTGGCCCAAAGGCACGGCTTTGCTGGTGCAATCAGGACAATCCTTTGAGTACTTGATACAACGTATCACACCATTTCAAGAAATAAGTGCACGCTGTTTAGCGTGACATTGTGTTGTTTGTTTTGTAGGGGATATTTTTTTTTTAACCAAATGAAGGGAAGGTATGTATATAGATGACACTGAAAGGATTTTCTTCCGCACAATTCTTTTGGTTGTTCTTCTTGAAATTCTGTGGAAGTTCGACTTTTCTATGCCGATACACTGTTGCCTTCCATTTTCTTCCATTTTGGGTCACAGTTCTTTTTTGGTCAAGGAATGGGTCTTTACGCCCAGATCCCACTTTCTTAATTATTATCTCCAAGACTGTGAAAACCTTTAAATCAATAAAAAATGGTGAGTAGCGAATTTCTAATAATTTTTGGGCGTTAGGTCGTTTGACAAATGGTTTCAGTTGTTGAGATCTTCATAACAAATCCATATAACCTATTCAGTCAGGGACACCTGTAATAATGAGGTCCTTGACTTTAGTTTTTTTTTTGTAAAGATACATAATGCATGCAAAGCAAAGTCTACCGGTAGTTTAAGAACATTTTAGTGAAATGTCCTTTTTTAAGGACTTCCGGTTAGAAATACATTTTCAACGATCTATTTGTAAGAAGTTCAAATAACAAATTTCAAGAAAATATTGAGTTTATTGCGTATTTTTATAGTTAGAGGTCCTTATAAAGCAAAATTTACATGCAAATCAAAGTCTACCATTAATTTCAAAGAATTTTGGTAATATCACGTTTCTAAGGAGGTAAAAACTAAACTTTCAAATTGGTCTGACCAAACATTGTTAAAAAAACAAAGTATTTTTTTTAAGGACACTTCAAAAAGATGTCCATTTTTGTGGATTTCATGGACCTTTGCATAAAAAATGAGAACTTTCCTACTCGTACGGCGTCATTCATTTCGTGGTTTCAAGTTGGTAGCACTGGCTGGACACCTGTCAATCTCAGCTATCATTTGAAGTGTCGTAATTTTAGTTGAATGTTTGCCATTTACGATAGTTAATCGGTTAACAATCGAACAACGCATTAAAATTATTAAAACTTACTACACAAACTAACTACAAGACAGGGCAACAAGCCACACAATACGACCTGGCTTTATTGCGTGAGAAGTCGCGTAATTTTACGTTTTGGCGACGTCAATTGGCCACCAAGATCATGCGATTTGACACCATTAGATTTTTTGTCTACGGGGCTAAGCAAAAGACCGTGTTTACGCGAATAATCCCCGAACTCTAAATGCAACATTACTCAAGTTATGGCCGAGATAGCACTCAAAATGTGCGAAAAATTGGCTTAAAATTACCTCAAAAGAATCGCATGCTGCGAGTCTTCGCGAGGCGGCCATTTGAAAGATATTGTACTTCACACTTAATGGCAAAGTTCAAACTTTGTAGTGAAGTAAAATTTTCATCAAAAATGTACCGCTGTGTGTGTTTCATTTAGGTTTACTTTCGAAACCGAAAAATGAATGACCCTTACAAAGTTAGTCCAACCTGTCGTTTGATCGTAGTTCGAAGTCGCAGTCTTTTAATTCCAAATTGAACTTTATAGTGTTCAATTTGCTTCGTGCTCAATACTCGCGCTTATAAGTTTAAGAAGTCAAGACCGAGCAGTACCGGTGGGTATGTAACCAGTTCCAATAACTAGACACCGTCAAGTTAATGCCAATCAAGGCTTCTCCTAAGCACCATTTAATGCGCGCATCTCTGCCTTAAAGAGGTTGGGTAATCTTCCGAGGGCTAAAGCTCTTTAAAACATAGGCTGATAGACTCGAACACCGCTCAATTCCCCTATAAGAACCTTCCATTTGCCAAATTTTTGCTCCTGGTGGTTCTACAATTTCATTGGCTCTTCAAATTTGACAATCAGATAAACTTTCTGGGCGAAGTAGTTTTTTTCTTTTTTTTTTTTAATATTGGGTCTGCTACTTTGACGACGCAACTTTTGTACGAGTTTTAATTGTCCCGGGAAGTTCCCTACTTTAAGGTTTGGAAAGCCTGAAGATACCGAGGTTAGCTTCATTCTTTACAGATAGGTATACTCGTTTATAGAGGCGGAAGGCTGAGTGTAAAACCGATGATTGCTTAGCCTTACGTAGGAATGCTGAGTGATATCTCTAGCTTTTTAGGTTAAGTGCCAAATCTGCTTGTATTTTTGGCAAACCAATCTATAGCTACATGACTAAAAGATAAGTTTTCGTTCCAAGCCAGAGGTGTTGGCAGGCACATGTATATATACATACGCCAGACGAGGGTCTTATCAAGCGCTATAGCTAGATGATTGGCTTCCTTAGCTAACTCTATGGCTATACGCTCTTCAGCTTGATCTGTTTTAATTCTAGTTTCGTCGTTCTTGAGAACGGCAATACAACCTGTTTGACCAATTAGTAGTCAATCCCGTATATGATCTGCGTGCTCTTGTGCCCTAATTGTTGAAGATGGTCTAGAAGTTTATTCATGACAAATGTTCAAAATAGAATGGTGGCTTTGACTGCATCTTTTGTTACCCTCCGTAAACAAGCTTCATTATTATTTTTTTCGAACATTGTTATCGGTCAGTTTTGCAATGTCTTTTCTATTTATAACTTCCTTTAAAATATCGAAGGTGTTGATTTTAAGACCTTCTCCAATGTGTATAGAGACAATTATCGTTAGGTATGGCTGTCAAATCGTAAATCGTCATGCGAATTCCGATTTGTAATATGGTCCCTTTTCCAATTACCAAAGACTTTCTTCGAGGTTATTTAGGAGACAGATGCTTAGGTTGATGGCCGATATAATTCGACCTGCTGTCGTTAGCTAACTTAAATTTAATACTGCTTACTGTAGGATAGGTTGTATGGTCAGGTGAAGACCAGCACATCGCAGTTGCAAGAGCTTTTTGTCATCAATGCCATAGATTTTCGGCGCTTGGTACAGACTGCATCCACCTTCTCAGGAGGTTTAGAGACACGCGTTTGGTTGAGGCTCTTGAAACTTGTTGCGATTGCAGACTGACAACTTCAAAGTTCTTAAGGCGCTTGAGAAATCTCTGCGCGTACACAAGTTGGCTGCAAAACCTATGTGGAGGCCGCAGTCTATATATAAGTTTGTCTCTCGAAAAGTTCAAGCATCTGAAATAGCTACCAAAGGAGTGCTTACGTCAATCCAAACATAGTCAGGTCGGGTGACATTTTAAAAATCTGGTGGTCGCTAAGTTCCTTAAAGGATGTTTAGGTGAGCGAACTATATAGCAAAGTTAGTTCCAGTAGTAAAATTTATGAGCCAAAGTGCGTTTCCAAAGGTTCCTAAGTGTAAGCTAAGCTTGTTGATAGTTCTTCTAATTTTTTGTTCCTACCTAAGCTCTAAAGTTACATAGGGCGACTTAAAGGTCCCATCTAGGACATAGCTTAGTCACAGAGGTCGTACGAAAGCTCTTTAAAGTAGCTCCGTCTTTCTTGTCCCTATCTAAGAACTTGTCAAATCTTTCGATCTTTCCTAAATTTTCTTAGTGAATCTAAGTTTGTGTCACTGTATTTTATCCAGCGCACTTACGGTCTATCTATATCTGCTTTATATCAGTCCAAACCTTCGCTAATGTGTCCGACTAAAGATGGTTCACTGCTTGTGTGGTCTTATTAGAGGATCCAATGGCTCCAACTCAGACATCCTGGCCTTATTCCAAATTATGCTTGCTCTGCAATACTAGTCGACCTTTTTTTAAAAATTAAATTGTAGTCCAAACTATGTCGGACGGATATCGTCGTGTTCGATTACAGCACGTTGTGTCAACGAGTGGATGCATTTTTCTGACCAGTACTGTTTTTGGAACATGCATTTAAAAATACGTTGATGCAATCTAAACTTCTCAAATCTTTACTATACAGAGCTCTATATCCAGCTCGAAATTTCCACAGAGAGGACACTTTTAAGGAAATAATCGCATAACCACAGGAACCACATTCAATATTAATTTCCCAGAACACACTCTAAGGAGTGTGACCCATCAACATTATATATCCCGATATCCTTTGTCGGTAAATGCCAAAATAACTGATCCCTTAACCAGCGCTCTGTCTGCTTTCTACTGCGTAAATGAAGACATTCCAACATCAGTGGTTCCTTGCCGACATATGGACTCGACTCTAGTTCAACCCAAGTCCCGCTAGAACGATAAAAAACAAACAAAGGAAATGTCCTGGATGCTGAAAACAATCATATCCCACTTTGTTCCACATAAGATAAGCCAATCAGTGTCTTTTTAGTTTTTTTTTGGTAGCACCCCTATTGAGCCAGGTCTGTTTGCGATGCGTCCCTAGCAATCGATTAGCAGGAATTTCATACCCCTACACACTACCTGGGAGAATGTACACAGCATCAGGGAGCACCACCCGCTGGGCAGTGGGTGTTCTGTTTACCGCTTTTAGAAAAAATACTCAACCCCGACGTATAGCTGTCCCTCGAGTCAATGCGGACAATGTCACTTGTGAAAGGTTAGAGCGAAACAACTCAATTCCTATTGATGTGTCCTCATTAATTACTTATCGCTTAAAGAGATGCAAACGCAACAGCGCGTCTGGACATAGACAGTGTTCCTATTTGTTTTCGGCAGATTTTTTTTTTTTTTTTCTTTTTTTGCCACATTTTCATGGAATTTTTTCTTACATAAAAATGAAATGAATTTCTCATTCGTTTTCGCATTCGGGATCCTTTTATGTTGGGAGTGTAGAGAATATTTTTCTTTTAATTATTTAATGTCTGTCACCCGGTGGCTAACACTTTCAGAGATATGCAAATTGGAGTTGTCACCCGGTGTCGTCCTTGTCGTCGTTGGCAAAACAAAAGAAAATTGCAGATGCATGAGGGGGGTAGTCGTCATCACCATCATTCCTATTTCCATGTGTGCTCTATCTAAAGGATACAATCACTTGAGAGTATATGTACAACAACAAAAAAACGAAACCAAGGCTAATGTTGGTCGGTCGTTGCCAATGTCCGTAGGTATGGCGTGCGGGAGTGACCCCACCAACCGGAACAGAAAAAAAGTCCTGGAAAAATCCACCACCAGTAGCAGCAGAATGCTCCCTGTTCCCTCCGTATCGCATCGTCCTGCAGGAGCTTACAAATGCATTATGTATGAGTCGAGCCGTACAACGTGTATTATTAGGTTGTCCACTTTAACAATCTGTACAAGGATTGCTACATTGTCCCAGGTTGCTGGGGGTCTCTACTCTCCACTCTGGTATATGTGCGGGAACCGTCGTACTTTGCGAAAAGAGAATTATAAAAGGATATACGGCGGTATAGAGCACAGAACAAGAAAACAAAGCAAGCATAAGCTGGGGGCGGCCAAAGCAAAAAAAAAAAAAGTACATATATCAAGCGAAAGAAGGATTTTGTGTGATACCGGTGAATAATGGGTTCTTTTTCTTTTCCGTTTCGAGATGTGTACTCATGTACACTCGTGTGTTGTGTAGTTGTCCCGGATTTGTTTCGAATGCGAGTAGTAGGAGTTGGGGCGTCACAAGGTGATCTCGTGTACGTGATAATGGAATCGTTTCTCTGCTCGTTACTAGTGCTTTGGGCGTATTATGTTCTCCCTTTAACCCCCCGCACAAGCACACACACAGTGCTTTTGTTATTATATCCTTGACCTGAGGTATAGCGCAATTCGATGCTAGGTGTGCGGGAAAACGAATAAATAAATTCTCAAGCTGATAGAGGTTGGTGAGCGGCTTTCAAATTTTTTTACACTTAATTGTGTAATTAAGTGGAGATTATTACAAGCTTGTTTCGGTAGCCAATTGGTGGTCCTTTTGCGTTGTTGGGGGCGGCACTTCTTATTCTTGTGAGATGCAAGTCGGAGGGCGGCACTTCATATTATTGTCAAATGCAAGTCAGAGGACTTCCCTCAAGGGCTGTCAATACATTTTGTTTTAAACGAATTGGCCTTACAAACTAATGCAATCAATGTTGCCAAAAAATAGAAGCATTCGAGTTTGAAAACATAACCTCAAATTGACAGCCAATTGAACAGCTGCGTGAACTTGGCACCCATTCCTATCGGTGTTCGAACTTAATTTTCAATCCAATCTTACCAACGTTTTTAAAGTGAGACAATATTTTTTTAGACATTGCAAAGATGCTGGAACTAATTTTTGAGAGCTAAGTTCATGATGCACCTTTTTTGCACAACTTTTTGATTTTTCGTTGAGCTACGCTTAGACCAATCAAATTTAGATTATTCCGTTAATATATTGAAGCAGCAGATATATAAGCTTTTCAAACAGCTTCGCAAAAGAGTCCGCATTCTTAAAAACTGCAGCAAAGTCAGAGGTACACTCTGAAACTCGCTGAATATAAGAAGCGTTGTTTCTAGTTGTGGAACTACAAATGTATTGAAGATCCCCAAAAGTACATCTCTGGAACTGTCAAGTGGAAGCACATCTTCCGCCCAAAGATGAAAAAGATGAGAGGGTGCGCGTCCTCGACGATAAACAGCACTGCGACAAAGTAAAGCCAGAGAATATCGATTGAATAGATAAAGTTTAAAAATAAAACTCACGGAGGACAATGCTCAAAAATCTAGTCTACTGATGCCAGTCTTGACGTCTAAGTCGGTAGTCAAGCTGTTTCAATAAATAGACTCATGCGTTCCTTTATATTTGACTCCATAAAGTAAACTCACCTTTTTAATACTGAGTGAGAAGTTCAATGTCCGGTCCACAGAACAGAAAAATATTCACGAATTCACTCTTACATCAGTCTTACCTACCCGTACTAAAAAAAAGAACCTGTAAGTTGTTTGCACGCGGAAATACGAACACCCCACCTGAGTGAGCTCTGACTTTTACCAATGACTTGCATCTATTGTCTTTCAAGCTTCGAATGAAACTGCGGTTTGGTACCGACTTAAATTGAGCAAATCAACTTGAACAGACCTCACTTGAGGCCAAATTTGTATATAAGAAAACCAGCTCATTCAATTTAGGTACAACCGATTTGGACCGTACCTTTAGACAAAGTTCCACAAATTCCAAACACGTCCGAGCTTTCCTTCAATGGAGCAGGAAATTAGTTGACCGGAAGCCCAAGAATAAAATATAAAATCAAGAATTTTCATGCAGTGACAGCCGCCCAGTTCTCTACTCCCAATCACAGTCATTCACCGATCATCGCACACCGTATACCTAAACACCTTCGACACAACACCCCACAACTCTGGGTGTCGTATTTCGATTTTTTTTTTCCTTTCCTGTGTTAATACTCACCACGGTTCGAGAGAGAGAAGAAAAAGCTGGCAAATTCCAAATTCCAAATCCATACGGAAGGATAATTTGGCTCCTTTTATTACACCCGAATAAACATGTAGTATATCCTTTAATCCAGTTAGCCTCGTTGTCCCATGTGCGCTCTCGCTCTGCATACCCTACCCACCCCACCAGCATCGGGTAAATTTTCTCTATTTTATACAAATAAAATGTAACCCTTCTTGTTTTTTTTTGTTCTGTTGAGATCTGGTGTCCGTAAATCCTTCTCCTCAGGCGCACCACGGATGACCTGTCCACATGTGTTAGGCCAAAAACAGTTCGACTCAACACGGAGCTCCTTTTCCACATTCAAAGAGAATCATTCACCCGATTTAATGGTGTCAGCGGAGGATGGTCCACGGTAAGGATTTATCCCACATTCTTATACGCCCCAAAGATATGGTTAGCAAATTGAGGATTTTATTTTTATACAGCCACCCAAATGCGCATATTGTTTCAGTTAAAAATCTGTGGCCTGTGCTGCCACAAAAGTCCATTTGAATGGAGGATCGCCTGCGGCTGGTTGGATGACAAAAAAAAAGAAAAAATCTCAAACCCTCAGTACAGTGCGGGTCTGGGTGTATGCATGTGTGTGGATCGAGTAAAGCCGATTTGGGGACTTAACGTCATGGAGTTTTCGGTCATTTTATGGATTTATAAAGTGCCAAAAGAGACGCCATATGCAAATTCCAAAATCCGATAACAACTGGGACACATTTGATATGTTGTTGTCTCTGTTAAGGGTAGATGTCCAGGCGACGACCCTGTGAAACGTTTCCAAAGAAATATGGCGAATTGGTCAATCTATTGGGATGCTAAGCTGAAATTTATTGCGCTCTCCTTTTTTTTTGGGTAAAAGTTTTAGGGTCGGTTTGCCTTTTGTTTTGGGTTAATTTTGGTGGATAAAATAAATTTGTAACTGAATTATGGTGACGGTGTTGGTGGCCAAATAAACTTTCAAGCGACGTAAAACGGTGCGGCAAATCCGTTGAATTGATTTAGGGATAAAGTCTTGTTTGTCAACTATGTATGTGTGTAAAATTGTTAAGTGATTTTAGATCGATTGTGAATGTGGTATCATCTGGATGATATATACATTAAAGGACTACTGGTTACAGAGCTCTGGTTGGAACACAAATTTAAAAATGCATAAAACAGCTAGGAATTCTGGGGTGTGTAGGTATTTATAGTTCAATACATCAACATGCTATCACTTTCTGAAGGAAACCACAACTCAATTGGGAATGAATTTACCGATGCGGGGCACAAATTCATCCAGCATACATTACAGGCATACAGGAGCAAGTATCGATTCTGACCATTTTAGTTTTGCTTCTAGATCTAGAGCTCGATTATTTCAAAAAATATAGAGAAGGCAATTCGATAGTAGTGTCTCGTGCAGGCTGCTCCTGAATAAAGCGATATATCCAACTAAAAAATGGTAAACAGATTGGTCGCGAACACAGCTCGCAATTAATCCGATGTCTATGAACAATCTCGTTGAAGACTATATTAATGGAGACACTGACCCGAGCTAGTCGTCGGTTAAAAATCACTCAATCGAGGGAAATAGGAGAGCCAACGAAGTAACAGCAGTGGCCATTATTGCCAGATTGGGTGCTTTGTCAAATTTTGGACTATATTTTTTCTTTAAAAAATATAGAAATTTCTTCCATGAATGTCCAAAACAATTTTGGGCTATATATTATTTTTCAAATTTTGTGTGAATTTTGTTTGCTTATTCCATCCCAAAACTACAAAAAAAAAACAAATATTTTTGAACAAATCCGCACTTTTAAGATTTGGCAGCACTCTTGCAGTGCTCGTCGAACAGTCGTTCAACTTGCAGACCAATTTATTTTGCAGGCCTTTTAATTTGATGCAAGCCACAAAAGCCAATTGCAGAAGATAGAAGTCAAATAAAATTCACGTCCCGCATAAGTGAGATGGGTGTGGGTAAAATATCAAAAAAAAATACCTAGGAATTGGGTAAATTTTCAACTATTTTTGGACTTTGTTGTGGGCAACGATTTTGGACTACAATTTTTTAAGTTTTGGGCGCTTAAAGCAAAACAGAATTCTGGCGACCCTGGCAGTGTCTTCTGATAGCCAGTGATCCCAGATTGGGGGGAAAGTCGGCAATTTTGTCGATTTTTTCTAAAAAAAAGGGGGAAAAAGGGGGAAGGGTTTTTTTGAGGGAAAACAAACTTAAAAGGGGAAACAAAAAACATTTAAAGTTTTATTTAAATAAAGTCTTCAAAAGACTAAATTATTTTCAAAACTCGATTTAATGATCTTAATCTTAAATGGGCCCATGTAACGTCTCACTTAAAACTTTGTTTCATGTTGAATGCATTCATTATTTGGCGTTTGGCGTTTCGTATGTTTTTTTTTTGTTTTTTACTAGTATTTCATAATACTAATCTGAATCTAATGCGTTCATAATATTTTTTTGCTTAATTCTAAGATATTTAGATCAAATATAAAATGTTAAAATAAAACTTAAATCAGCGTTTTTGTTTTTGGGGGACAAAAAGGTATTTTTATTTTTGAAAAAGGGGAAAAAATATCGTTTTGGAATTAAAAAAAGGGGATTGTTTTTAATCTGTGATCGCTGCTGATAGCTGAAGAAAGAAATCTTCTTGCACTTTACATCATCAGAAGGCATCGGAGACTATCGGGCAACGGATCTGGCAAACTGCGTTAATCCAAAGAAGACTTTCTCAGATTTCAACGGATGAGATGTTTTGTAAAAGGCCAGCCAGAACGAATGCGGAATTCGTTGTGAAGCTTGGAAAATTTCAGATAATTGTGAAATTCATTGTAATAAAAGATGTTTTGTTAACGAGATAAATAATAAATTTAACAGGTGTTCCATTGAGCAAATGTGCTACTTTTCTTGCTGCAATTGATTCGAGTTTTTCGTATTATTACATTGATTCCGAAAACGGTATAAGCATTACGATCAATTGAAATTCAATGCGACATTTTATCAACTCGATATTTTTTTCGGGAAATGAGTTTGCGTGTAAAAAGTGAGATTATCCATTCATTGCGAAATATTCATTTTGTTAGTTTTTTTTTTTTTTTTTTTTAAATTTTAAATAGGATTGGTCAAAAACGACTTATCAGAAACTCCGCCGCATAATTTACAGCTGGAGGTGGAATCGATCATAATCATGTTACGCAATCTGAACCATCTGAAATTGTGCAACGGTACGCGGTTGTCCGTCCAAGAAACTGATGAAAAAAGTGATTCAAGCGATGATCATCAAGGGAAAATTCAAAGGAGAGGAAGTCCTTATCCCGCAAATTCTGATTATTCCAACTGATCTTCCATTCCAATTCAAGCGGATCCAATTCCTCGTTCGATTGGCTTTTGCGATGACAATCAATAAATCACAAGGCCAAGCGTTGGAAGTCTGTGGGATTAATCTCGAATTTCCCTGTTTTTCGCACGGTCAGCTGTACGTTGCCTGTCCGCGTGTTGGCAAACCGTCTTCGTTGTTTGTTTTTGCGCCGGAAAACAAATCGAAAGACATTGTTTATGATATCGCTCTCTATTGATTTCGATTCCATTCAAAGAAATCCAATTAAAATTTGAACTGTCTGTATTTTATTATTATTATTTATTGAAGAGAATCCAAGCCCTGTTGATGAAGAACATGTAGGTAATTTTTAAAGAACCGTCGCATAATTCTTGTAACACACTGTAACTCTACTGTAAATAGAAGCCGATATCTCATTATCGCATGATCCTCCCGCTAGTATATAAGATTCCGTTTGTACTTGACATTAAAATACAGCTTTCGATTGCTGTTGAGTTTAGTTTTCAACAAACCACATCTTTTGTTTAATTTATTTCGTTTTCCCTCTACAAACACTATTTGCAGCAAACAGTTGCACAAGTCCGTCGCCTCTATTGGTTTACCATCACCATCATGGGAGCTATCACGATGAATGATGAACGGACGAAATCGGTATATAAGTATGTAAGAAAAGAGTAAATCCGTCAGCAAAACTCGTGTATTAAATAAGCCCTACAAGGTTTTGGTGGACCGACTGTAACGGGATTGGGCCCGTTAACAATACGGCGCCTTATATCCACCCCTAAACAACATGTCACTGTTGAAGTTAATATCACCAACTTCAGGGTAGCAACGGTGGTCATCGTTGTCTTGGGAAAAAAGATCAACTCCTCGAGAGACACCCTAGTGGAGATCCGGCAAAAAATAGCCAAAGCTGTTTCTCTTTGGAGATTAATTTTATTCTTAGAAACGTGTTTTAAAATATATAAAAATTGGTACGAATATTTGAGGCTTCAAATAAGAAATAAACAGTTGGCGCAACAGGTCCTTTGGGACCGTAGCCTAGCTTTTTATTCGTTTTGTGTGGGTTTTTTTTAGTTTTGGGATCTACATTTTTATGCCGAGTCCAAACGGCCAATTGAGAAGCTCTTTCATGACAGTTAAATATTCTCGGATGTTGTCAGAGAGATGGTATAAAAATATATCTTAAAAAACAATCTTAAGATGGAATTTGTGTTTTTTTCGGGGATCGAACCTGGGACCCCGCGCTTAGTAGTCCAACATAAAAACTACTGCCCCTCCCCATTTACATATTAGTTGGCCTTGTCATACCCACGGACGGATATCCATAGCATTTCGGAATTTTGGTGAAGAGGATCAATGCCAAAAAAGCCGACATATAAACATCAAATTGGTATAGAACTTTATCTACAAGGATCAATGCCCTATCCTTCTACGATTTCAATAGATTTTAATAAAAAGTCTTATACGACACACAGTGGCTCAAAATGCCTTCTATTGTTTCCCTGCTATCCATAATTGTCATTCTACTGTCTTTTACACCTCTCCATTGTCGATGATCTAAAATTTTTTAAATACCATCCTGACAGTGTGAAAAATCTGCCCTTTGATTCATAATCCACGAATGCCTCAACCAGTCACGCAGTAATGCATTTAAGAGCCCCTAATTAAGAATACAAAGCCCCGATTGTAATGCGGTCCCGCTCAACAATGTCAAACCGTCCCGCCTAAAGCTCACAATCATGGTCCAAATTATCCATTGCACAATCAATTTGCACGCCTAGCCTATGTTCAAAGACGTCGAAGACGTGTCCATTCTTCTATGGTTCCACACAGTTTGCCTCAGAATTTGTTCATCAAATATGTCCCTTTGGAGAATGGGAAAGAGAAAATTTTAGAAAAATCATTTCACCAGCGTGTGTTGGCCAAATCACCATATCAAATTGGCATCAGCTTGGACGTCATGTGTTCGATTATCACCAGAAAACGCACAACCTATAGGGACAGAACCGCACCACAGGGCACACGTTTCGAAAATATTTCTCAGCTATATTTACATGCAATTTAAAGGATCACTTAGGATATGGTGATAGCCTTACAAAATGTCCATCACACTGCTGATGCTGATACCAACTACTCCGAACAGCAGTCGTGCACGGCAGGACATCTTTGGTTTTTACACGAAACAAGAACAGTTTGCTTATTTTTTTTATTGGTTTCCGTGTATATACCTTCTTTGGGGTGAATATAAATCACTCCAAGAATTCACCCGACAAAAAATAGAAAGAAGACATATCAATTGGGTTGCAGAGAATAATCAGGAAGACCTGGAAACAGCAAGCGATGTTGAACTCCGAAGAGAAATATCGAACGCACTTTACTTGAGAAACCTCATAATGTGGTATTTAATGCCTACCATTTAAGGCAGGGTGCACAGCAGTTGGTATAGGTGTGTGTGTGTGCATTTCTATACATCTTTTGCTTCTTAGAATTGTTGCCAACTATCACTTGGATTCAGTTTTAGTAGTATTTTTTCCAGTGAACCTTCGGGAAGCACTTGCCATGTGAGAGAGAGCATCTATCTGTATGAAGTAGGATATCGCATTCATGGAGCGAGGATGTGGTTGGGCACTTGTTCCGTAAAGCAATTATTGCCGTTTAAAGTCTTGGATTGCATATAAATTTGTCACCGACGGGCGTATCGCCTTTCAGTCATTACAATGCGTTTACCAGAAATACAAGGCTCGTCCCTAATTATGCAAGTCCACTCACTCTGGATGGATGGCGTAAATTTTGACACTTGATGCGTAAACATGGAGATCTTGAATGGAAAACAAATTTGTTCGTTCGCATGTAATATGAGCATTAACCGTTTTTGGATGACATACGAAAAGGCATCTTCCCACGAATTCTATGCCATGGCGCCTATATGCCGACATTGAGGTTATGTTGGAAAATACCTACGATTAAGAGACACTTTTGCCACAGCCGGAAGGAAGATGGACATAGAACGTGAGCTGTTTTCTATTTAATTTACCTAATTTATCTTGGTCCTTTGATCACGAGGAATGTAGACTTTTTCCTTTAACGGTATAACTTAGACAGAGTGAAGTTGTTGATACGCTCGCCCAGTTCGATCTTCATCAGATTAATCATTATGCCAATGAGTTCAATAATGTTTTGGATTTAGTCTTTTCAGATTGTGATCTTAATATTAGTTTCAAAAACTCTACGATTCCACTTTTTCCTAAATCTATTTTCCATGTACCCTTATCACTTCAATTTGAATTTTACTAGTATTTTCGACACAGACCTTGTGTCACCAATGACCATCATCATCATTATATTAATACGTGAACATCAAAAGTTTCGGTACACTTTTTAAGTATTTATTATAAAATGAGGAGAATAAAACTTATATCATTCGAAAGGTACTATGCCATAGATGTGCACAAACCAAAAATCGTGGATATATGTCGCCATTCAGGCTGGTAAAATTAGGTTATGAATTCCCCATACCAAACAGGGAATTGAAAGGATTTTGACGACTTTTAATTTGTCGTCGACATATCTCCATAGTAACGTATTCAAATATAAATCTTCTTAAATTAGAACCTGTTTCCAATGAATAACTAAAGGGTCCGCCATCTAACTTTTTTTTTCAACTAGTGCTTATTTCGCGAATGGTAACACTTAGCTCATGTCTGATTTGACAGATAATTAGTTTTATCCTTCCGCTGAACGAATATGGTTCTGTATACTCTTGAACAACGCTGCGAAATATTGCGACATAACTTTGAAAATCATGGTAATGTTGCAGAATGTGTGCGAAAATTGCGTACGGATTTTGGAAGAAGAGAAGCACCTCCAGCTCCGTATGTTCGTTATCTTGTGAAAAAAGTGAAAGAAACTGGCATCCTCATCGATAAACCAAGGCGTAAAAAGCCAAAAACAGTGCGTACACCCGAGAAAATTGAAATTTTGGTCCATAGGCATAATTGGGACATTTTTCTTCGAAAATGCGTAAGGAGTGGCCGTTACAGTCAATGGCGATCGTTATTGGGCCATGTTGAACGAATTTTTGTTCACAAAAATTGAAGAGGAGGATATTGGCAACATTTGCTTTCAACAAAACGGCGCTACGTGCCACAAAGCCGAAGCTACACTCGATGTTCTGCGCCCTGTTTTTGAAGATCGCATTATCAGCCGCAGAGCTGATGTCGTTTGGCCACCGCGGAGCTGCGATTTGACACCGTTGGACTATTATTTGTGGGGTGCCGTAAAAGATAAGTGTTACGCCGACATGTCAGAGACAATTGACGCTTTAAAGGACAATATTCGTGAAGCCATTGGTGAAATACAGCTGCACACAATCGATAATGTGCTTAAAAATTGAACCGATCGTGTAGGCTACTGCATGGCCAGCCGAGGCAGCCATTTGAATGAAATTATTTTCCATTATTAACCGGATGGATTGTACATTGAAATAAAAAAAGAAATTTGAGAAAATATTCAGTAGTTTATTTTTATAGCATTTTCAAAAAAAAAAAAGTTATTTGGCGGACCCTTTAGATGTCGCTCTTTTCGATAATAAAAAAAACATAAATAACGAAAATAATTGTGGTAAAACATACCACAATTACATTAAAAACATTACATTTTATATGTATGTATGTAAATCGGTGATCTTAATATTTTTTAAATTTATTTGTAGAAACTGTTAAGGTGGCAATCGATATGTTTACACCTACAGTGAGAATTGTATCGGGCACTAATCCTATTTGGTTCAATAAAAGGATCGTGAACATAAATAATAGAAAAAATAAGGCCTATGAGCAGTTCCGAAAAAGAAATAATAATCCGGAACTTTTGTTAGTTTAGCGAAAGCTTCAAAACAGGAATTTGATGTCCTTAATAAATTTCTTGATGGACGTTCTTTATGTTGAATCTAATTTAAAGACTAATAGTAATCGTTTTTGGAGCTTCATCAACAGTAAAAAACAATCTAATGGTATTCCTAACTGTATGCGCCATAATAATGTATCCTCCTCCGGCCTTGTGACTATTTGTAATATGTTCGCGAACAACTTTCAATCCGTTTATTGAAGTAGTATACCACTCCCTATAGTGTCTCGAATGAAACCTCAAGACTGTTCAATTCCTAAAGTTCAAAATGCTCTTTCGTTGCTACAATTAGATGCAAATCCTGGTTTTGACGACATCCCAGATCCCACCAATTTGTTTTCAAAAGTGTTCATATGCGTTTTCCGTGCCTCTTTGTTTACCATGTCTCTGCGGACAGGTAATTTTTTGAAAGTTTGGAAAAACTCGTTCATAACTCCAGTTTTTAAATCTGGATCGAAACGCGATATTACCAATTTTCATCCAATTTGCAAAATTTCACCTTTACCCAAGCTATTTGGAAACTTTATTTATGAGAAGCTTACATCTCTCGTAAAGGGAGTAAAGTCCCATTTGCAACATGGATTTGTAGTTGGTAGATCTACCTCTACAAATCTCGCAATCTTTGGTAACACGGTGCTGAATAACCTTCGGAAAGGATTACAATGTGATGTAGTTTATACTGACTTTGCCAAAGCTTTTGACAGCGTTAATCACCATGCTTTAATTTCCAAACTTAAGAGACTTACATTTCATTCCAACTTTCTAGAGCGGATTCGCTCCTATCTCACGGATCGTATTCAGTATATGTTCGTATAAAGGATGTGCTTTTATCCCCAGTTAATGTCACTTCCGGAGTGCCTCAGGGTAGTCATTTGGGCCCTTTACTTTTCCTTATATTTATTAATAACATATCCGATCTGTCTTAGATTTCACAGTGTCTGATGTTTGCAGAGGACCGACATATTCAGTCTGAACATGACTGCATACTTTTACAGGAAGATCTTAAAAGACCTTAATGATCTTCGCCTTAACGTCTCTAAAGACGTTTTTCTTTTTTAATTCAGAGCAGAACCTGAACTGTTATACAAAAAGTTCGTGTTTCTTTTTTAGCTCAGAATTTGTGTTTCATTTTTCGTTCAGATCATTATCACAGCGCGCTCTATGACCTCAGAATAAATTGACTGAGCAGGCTGAGTAAAAAGCTGATTACACACTCGCAGTCACATTTGACAGAAAAAAAACAGGATAAACAAAATTATTGAAATGGCGGACGAACCTTGTTTTGCTGGAACCGAAGGTTAACCAATTTAATGAATAAAAATTAATAAATATTCAATTTATACATATATTTTATTGCAAATGACAGCTCTGTGCTCAAGTGTGTTTCATAAATATATCAGAACCATCTGAGCAAGCTCGGTTAAGAGCGCGCTCAAAAAGTTCGAGCTCAGTTCAGAGCTCAGCTCTGAACTAAAAAAGAAAATTGCCTTAAATGTCAAAGTATGGCGTTTTGTCGTAACCTCTTTCCAGTACATATACGTACATGATCGATAATATCACACTGTCTATTATCTCCTCTAAACAAAAGTCCTGGGAGTCATATTTGAAAAAAAAAACTCCATTTCTGTAAGCATATATTGACTTCCTGGTTTCTAAGTGTAATTCTATGTTGGGTCTAAAGACTTTCATGATCCACTTACTCTTAAATGTCTATTCTTTGCTTTTGTCAGATCTAATCTTGAATACTGTAGTATAGTATGGAATCCATTTTATGAAGTACATTCCAGTAGAATTGAGAAGATCCAAAAACGTTTTACTAGAGTTGCTGTTCCCAGATTACGGCGGAATATCGAAATGCCATCGTATGAGACAAGGTGCAAATTATTTGGCAGTAGGTAGTAGGCAGTATTGTTCACTTATGCTCATTCGGGACTTGATAAACAACCATATCGACTGCCCTTTTCTTTTATCATTAATTCGATTTATGCTCCATCTAGAGGGCTTAGATATCGCTTTTTATTTTATGTTCCTTGTCATACAGTTAACTATGGTTGTAATGAACCAATTACCAGATGCCTGAGAATCTAACAATTATAGTAGTTTGTTCGAATTTGATCTCAGTATAAGGAATCATTTAAGATTAAATTAATTTTAACGTTAGCCTTTGGTGGTAGTATTTAAGTATTAAAATTTTGTTTTAAGTAATCTAGCGAGAGCAGTGAATGTTCTCATTTGATGTGAATGAATAAATAAATAAATAAATCGTAATCCTAAAAGTGGTGAGTGGAAATAAGAGGTGAACCATATAGCGATAATTCTTAGTGTGGCCATATTTGATTTCGTCATAAACAGAACCTAAGCCCAGTAAAAAACATGTACCCCCACCTATTGTTTACATAAATCCATACCCAGATAGGTACCACACCGAAAAGTAACAATCCCGGATAGTATATCTGGCAAGGACAAACAAACGACAGAATCAAAAAACCAAACAAATGTGCAAACTTTGGCACAGACGAAAAAATATAGGCGCATGATACGGCCATTCGGCCGGGCGAAATATTTCTCGAGAACACAACCAACAAAGTGTGAGTGAGTGGCGTCGTCATAGCCAATGCCTATAGGTGAGCTTTTCAGGGGGGGATTTACCAACAAATCTCGAAACTTTATAGACTCCCATAAAAATAAACTCCAGGATTAAACTGTCCTTCAGGCAGGCTACCCAACCAAAGTGGGCACATAGTATTCTGTCCTCCTAACAAATGTTCCGACAATTAAACGGAATCTCTTCCACTCGACAATTGTCGTCGTCGTCGTTTCCTCCACAGGATGAGCCGCACCAGGCGTATACAAAAAAGTAAAAGAATCTCCCGTAATAAATTTCGGCGATAAACTAGAAAAGTTCCCACTATACCAGAAGGACGATACAAACAAAACAAAGCACACACACGCAGGGAAGAGAAGAAAAAAAAACCCACCAAGCAGACATATCCTGGCCACGGATGAGATGACGGACCAATCGGCCGAGATCCTTTGATGGCCGTCTGCCGGATAGATGGCAGCGGATTTTTATGGAAATTGGTAGCACGGGCACCAGAACCAGAATAAAGGCCACAAATACCACCACCATATACCAGGAGCGCAACCATCAAACATCTGCCATTAGTGCGTCGTCCCCACCGTTGCGTCGACACAGGAGCAATGTGGTGTAACGATTTTATGATCTGTGCCAGTGTCTGGAATGGATGGCATGATGGACTCCGCGCGATGCAAAGTTGAAATGACAATCTGATTAGGATTTGCCCCGAGATCGAGATACGAGTAGCAGCCTCACACTCTACACAAAGGTTATGCAAATGCGCGCCCGAATCCACCCACGCACATGCACGTCAACAGGGATAATGACTATGATAACGATGGTCGCACCAAATGGGACGGAATAATTTCCAAGGCGACAAGTCTGCTGCCGCTATACGCAGATTTGGTGACATTTCCATTCGCCCGCCATTGGAGTGGATTTTATTAATAACTCTAACGAGATTACACTTCGACAGCGGAATGTCCTAAAGTGAGTTTGGGGTTGGGGTTTGGTGCTTGGCAGGCGTGC
Organism: Cheilosia vulpina; assembly: GCA_916610125.1. Lineage (NCBI taxonomy): Eukaryota > Metazoa > Arthropoda > Insecta > Diptera > Syrphidae > Cheilosia > Cheilosia vulpina. Next base: position 58,591,231 of record OU744277.1, read on the forward strand.
AATCCATTTCACTTAAACTGATTGTGGGCCGCATACTCGGACTCAGAATAAGGAAAATTAATTTTCTGTCATTATTCTCGGATCGGGGTTGGTTGGCGGTGCTCACTTTCTGTTGGCACTTTTAATTTCGTTTCGCGTTGTTGAACTTATAATGGACACAATGCCAAATTGAAAGAGATCCTGCCTGCATATATGACCAATCCAATTGCCTGAGGATGTAGGATTTAATAGCTTTTACCATTTTCTGGGGTTGAATCGAAAATATGATAAAAATTTATCGATTGCGAATTATGAATGTCTCGTCGTCGTCGACCCGTTGTATATCTGTGTGTTTGTCTTTGTCTCATCTGCGGGAATGTCATTATGGCGGACTCAATAGGACTCGGACTATGACGATTTTTTGTTGATGGAGACAATAATTGATTTTGATCGGCTTTAGCAATTATTGGTCTGATTGGGGGCGTTTATTTATGCATGGCATTTGCCTTGGGAGTTATGTGGCTCTCCGGGCTGTATGTGTTTCTTGCTTGTGGCTACTGCTCATCGCTCGAACTCGGTATCTACCCCAAATTTGGAAATATTTTCTATTTAGATGTCTAGCATATAATATCCCAGATGGAGGAACGTGGAAATGGATCAAACATGTCATTTTAATGTTAAAGCTTATTTAAATGTGATATAAAAATATTCCTGTAACTTGCCCGCATTCCACATTTTATTTTAGTTGCGGATTATAACCCGTCAAAATTGAAATGTCAAGGTAATATTGTCAAGTGTAAAAGGAGATCTGTGCATTGTTGCAATTAGAATCATTAATCCTCCAGCCAGCAAATAAATCAGTTCAACTTTATGGGATTTGAACAAACTTTGCATTTTATTTCATCAACTTAAGTATTGTTTATTATTTACTTTTATTTTAAAACCAAACACATTTCAGCAATTTTGAATTGTGTCGAAGAACTCCGTCTTTTATTTTGTGACAGTTTTTTTTTAATTTCCACTTCCTCGACGTGTCCATTGCGGCGACAAGCAACGGATTTAATTGACAGATGGATTATATAAGGCAAATATAAGAATACGACGACATTTGTTTTAATTTTTTTCAAGCTCTCTTCGCTTGAACTTTGCAAAAGATATAATGAAAAGACAAAGCGTAATCATGACATTGCCTTGTGTTAAATGTTCCGCCACAAGTGCTTTCTAATTTCACTTTCCTTGTGCAGATACGTCATTACTTACTTATAAGAAATAAATACTACTCTGGTATATTGGGAGGTATTTATTTGCCTTACATTTCGATGTCGACAAGCTACCAATTCTTACAACAAAATCCAGGAGTCATGAAAATGTCGTAATATGATATTTCTTTGGTACACGAACACGCCCCATCTTATGGAAAGTGACCCATAACCTGAGATTAATGATTAAAAGAGATGGATATATTTTATACATCTTACTCCCCATTACCCATTTATTTACATTCTTGTTTTTGTAATTTCAATCCCTGTCTGTGAATACGTGTGATTTAAAAAAAAAAAAAAAACATCCTGCAAATGGCCAGCCACCATTCCTTCTGCTTTTATGGGCATCGCGCTGTTCAATTGTTTTGTGTTTCGTACTGAACTTGTTTTGTTTTTGGCTTCGATTGAAATAAAAAAATTAGTGAAACACACATTTCGGAATAGCGAATTCATGAACTCACATTACATATACTAGATAAGAAATGGGCACATATGCGTGACTTGATGAATTTTTCGGGAAAACTGGTTGTAGGCAGCCGCCTTTCCACTGGAAAATTTATATCTCTGCATTCCATCTTTGCTATAAGCAACGCATATGACGGATGTGACGGATAAAGTAGTTTTACTTTCTTCTTTTCTGTCCGTTAAAACTATGAATAGTTTTTACAAATTATGCACATTCTATAGCGGACGATTTGAGGAAATCAGAGAAATTTTCAAATGGTCGTTGAAAGAATTGTGAAAAGCTGACGTGTCTCTCATGGTGCTATAGTGAAAACGCTGATGAGTGATGACAGTTTAATCAGAAAATGTTATGGACGTTCAAGAATGTAGTACAGTTAACAGCTGACTTTATGTGTTTCAGTTTTGATTTGCCTAGAATGGTCACGTAGACATTTTTTTTCAGTTTATGTTTATGGAGGAGTAGCCGACCAATCCAGTTAAGAATTACGCGACTAAGTACTTTGTGGCCGATATAATGCGGCTGACATAGGAAAAGTGACGTTAGGTACAATGTGGCGCAAAAGTAATCCTGCTATCAGAAAATGCTATAAATTTTGCGATTGGCCCCTAATGTCAGTTCTGTTTTGACATTTGTGTAGTAAACACATGCAAAATACACTTTAATAAACAATGTTATGCTACACTGCTCCAGAACGCGGAATATTGGTGACTATTTATTTGAGCAATAATCGGTCGGTGACTTTGGCACAACGTGAATTTCGTCACAGATTTCCTAGCCGTCCAACGCCTACTGGTGAAACACTGCGACGTTTAGCCGCTCGCCTCGAAGAGACTGGCACAACACGAGACGTTGCCAAGAGTGGCGGGCCCCGGAGCGCCCGTTGTGCCGAGAATATCGCCTCTGTTGACGGCGGCCATTTTTTTTCGAGAACGCCGCTGGTCAAACGACAACAGTGAACGGTGCACGCTATAGGGCCATGTTTACCGATTTTTTTCTACCGCAATTGGACGATTTAGGACTGGAGGACATGTGGTTCCAACAGGACGGAGCTACGGCACACACTGCGCGAGCCACAACCGATATTCTGAAAGCGGTGTTCCCGGGTCGTTTTTGGCGATTTGCACTAGCCCGCAAGATCGACTGATTTGGCCGCTCCAGACTTCTTTTTGTGGGGCTTTTTGAAGTCGCGGATTTATGTCAACAAGCCTCAGACTCTTGCAGCTCTTAAAGACAATATCCGTCAAGAATGTGAGGACCTATCGCCGGAAGTTTTGGCCAAAGTGATGGAAAATGCCATAAAAAGGGCTCAAATGACAATCAACTGTGGCGGCGGCCATTTACATGACATCATATTCTCGACTTGATGTACAAAAAATTAAAAGACCAAATAAAAATAATCCACAAGAAGAATCAAAGTTTTTCATTTTTTTTTAAATTACAGCCAAAAAACATCGGAAGGTTATTTTTGCGCCACCTTGTACCAACCAATCCAGTTTTTACGTTCAGGGTGCCTACATCTAGTCTAGAATTTTGTGACTCAGTACTAAGTTGTCATTTCCCATATGTTGCTGACATAGGAAAACTGACGTTACCGACGAATCTAGTTTTTACAATTAGGGTCCGACTAGACTAGACTCATCTACTTGCCTTATATATAAGCCAAGTAGATTTATGGATACATAGGTAGATTTTTTAATGTAATCTGCTTTCGATGTATTCGACAAAACAAATATTTATTGGAACGAATCCGCGACGGATTTTATAAAACTCTTCCGTTTCAAACGTTAACTTTGACGTCTCCATCGACTCATGGAACGCGAAATCTAGTACGTTTCTGTTATCTTCTGTCGATTATCTGCACCTCAGAGTCACTTAACAGACCCATGGAGTCATTCGAAATCTTCGTAAGTGTAGGAAAATATATTTGGGGTAGACGAAACAGTTTTTTTTTTTTTGTGGCGCTTACATTCCGGGGTGGACCACGGCCTCAACTGAAGCAACAGGTTAACTTATTAATTTTTCGGACAAATTATAGGAATATTATCCCGACTTCAAACGGCCAAATCGAGAAGCTTCTCTTTCTCTCTCAAATGGCAAACTTTTGCGTGAAGCTTGATAGGCTTTATTTTTATGTTGGAACGTTTGAACTGACGAACAATTTAAAACATTTCTGCTAATTGCAACTCAAACCACTTCTTTCGTTGCTGGGCATTTCGAGTCGATTAGCGACACCGTTCGTCCTGATCTCGGCTGCTACGAGTTTTAATACACTTTCAGGGCAGTGAAGCGCTTGGATAAGTTCAAGTTACAAGCTTACACCGGACAAAATTACGGTGGCAGTGGGTAGTCCCTCAAATATATGGAGGCCAAGGTGTCTCTCATAAAATTACAAACTATACCACAGAATTGAAAATCAGATGTGAGAACTTTTTACTGCAATCGTTCCCATAACATAGTCCATCCGTCAAGCTAATTTGGATACCTTGCGCAATCTTGAAAATCCCATCTCAAGTACCACCTCACTTGAAAAGGATGTCATCCTTGAACAAATTGCTTCTTACACATGTTGTACATCACCGGTTGTTATCTCGAGAGGAAAACTCGGTTGAATCAGCTCTTCCTTATGCCCTTTGTGCGGACGTGTATATATGGTATACCTAAATCAAGAAACAAATCGCTTATTCACCAAATCGAAAGTCATCATGAAGAACGCATCCGGCTATGAGTACAACGTATGCCTTCCCTCTCGGTGGAAATGCAAATTTTGTCAGTTTTTCAAGAAGTCGTCCCTTTCATATTCAAATTTGCTCGATTAACTGTGTCGGTTACACGAAATATTATTTTTTTTTCTATTCTGTTGATCTGGTGTGGTTCATCTCTATTGGGGTTGTGTGGCAGAAAATGGGTTTTTTGAGGCCAAATGGGCGGTGAATATCACCAACCCTCGGCGAAGGGCTTTTGTGTTCCTAAGTACGGTTTTGTGTGTTTTTCGATTTTTTTTTATGTATCCTTTGTCAGTCGAGATGTCAGCCAGAGGTTTCACGTTTTGTATGGCACGGTTGGGCTTAGGTTTGAGTTTGATTCCCGAATTTTTATGAACATTTTGATGCCTTAATCTGTTTATGATCCCTGAACGATGAATATGAATTTTGTTTGGTTTTGATATGCATATGCGTGTTACTGGAACTGGTTGTACAAACAATTTGTTAAAGGGGTGACTTTGCGAGTTGGTTTTGTTACTTCTCAAAGCTGTAGGGTATAGAGGTAGGTTTTGGTTATATATATCTGTATTTTAAAAGGACGCCATACCTTTCGTCATCGTCTTTCGTTCATCTTTTGGAAAACGAATAGGACGATAAGAGAATCCTCAAGACAAGTGTTCTTTCAGCAACGCATCATTTGCTAAGTTATTCCTCAGACCAGGCACATTTTTACGGATGAAAAATGTTGAAATAAGTATACCCAACCCTTGCACCTACTTTTTAAATAGACTTCTTAGGCTGGTACTTTGCATGAAGTCAGCAGTGGTTAACGAATTAAAATCTGTAGACTTTCCAACAAAAAATTCATAACCAAAATAACAGCCTGTCATTTACCGAGTAGGCAAATCAAAAGAACCAGTTCACATTCAGTTTGTCATGCCCAGCAGCGTAGAGTATATGTGGCCACAGGAATACATCTCGTCAAACCGAAACAACACTTCCGTCCATTTGTAACGGCTGCGCGCGAGTTACGAGATGCCATCATGCTGACGCAGCACCCCCAAAGCCACCACGACTAAGCGGATGCAGCACATAGCCTGCAGTCATTAACCTCACATCAATTTCTAAGAATTTATGTTCAATCCAATATTGTCAATTTAACATTTTTTATTAATTCAAATACCAAGAACTCACGCTTACTCCAATATTGTCAATTTAGCATTTCATTTATTTGGCTTCCAAGAAATCATTGTAATTTACCTTTTAGACTTCGAATAATTATGAATACAGAATAAACTTGTCAGTTGTTAGTAAAGGTTGTGTTTTTTTTACCCTCTCGCGGAGCTCCTACATGTAACTGGCGCAGTCGAGTAGTCCAGTGTAGATAAATGTAAATAATTGTATCGTAGCAATTTCGCGACGGATCATCGAGTTATTGTTAATGCCAACGGTTTATTGGCAGCAGTGGTACATGATACATTATATCGTGGAATTTTTGATTCTTTCAACACTGGGAACCGAAACACGAAATAAGTGAAATAGTTAAGAACAAATTAAATATAAATACATAAAAATAAGTGAAATAGTTAAGAACAAATTAAACATACAAATAAGTAACACAATACCTAAGTGAAACAAAAAATAAATAAAAAGAAATTAATCTTATTAATTTAAGTATAAATAAGTGAAAACAATTAAGAATCTAAAACACATAAATAAGGAAAGAACATCTGTAGTGCAAAGGAAACAAATATAGACATTACAAAGGAAGAACACACAACAAATCCACTCATCAAGGAATAAATACCAACAGCGGAATGCTTATACTTGGGCTCATGTGAGTAAAACTGAATATTTTCCCTATGCATAAGAAAATCCGTTCATTCCTCCCTTATAATAAACCTAAAAGAACATTAAGTTTAGACTCGATAGCTGAAGAAGATTTTGCGTTAAATAGAAATATTAAATTCGTTTCCACACCTCAATTAAACATGGAAAATAACCCCTCCATTGCACCCAACCCTAATATGAACCTTGGTACAGCACCTATAAACCCCAACATGTTACCAGTACCACAAATCGATATATTCAATACATTAAGAATTCCTGACGTGATCAAAGATTTGCCAAAATACGACGGGAACTCTGGATCACTCCATGAATTCATTAATAACGTAGAAGAAATTTTATCTTTCATTCAATTAGCTGATGGTACCGCATATTCAACATTTCTGTTAAGAGCAATTAGAAATAAAATTGAGGGACAGGCGAACGAGGTACTGAATATGTACGCAACGCCTTTAAAATGGGAAGAAATCAAAAACAACTTAATTTTACATTATTCGGACAAACGAACCGAAACGACACTAATACGTGACCTCCACAATCTGCGTCAAGGCGCAAAGACTATTGAGGAATTTTATAGTAGCTTGATCGAAATTCAAGCCACCCTACTCAATAACATTTTAATACACGAGAAAAATCAAAACGTTATACAAGCAAAACAAACCTTATACAGCGAAATGTGCTTAAACGTATTCCTAGTAGGTCTCAAAGAACCCATCGGATCTGTCGTCAGAGCGATGCGACCCGAAACCCTCCCAACAGCACTTTCATTTTGTATAAAAGAGCAAAATATCCTTTATACAAAAGCAACATTTTTTCAAAATACCCCAACATTAAAACCATACAGGAACCAACAAAACAAATTAATTCCCCAACAGTTCCCTACATACCAGAAACCAATAATCAGACCACAAATCAATTACAACGGAAACCCCCATTTTAGACTCCCAAATAACCAAGGACAACCCATCCAACCATACGGAAATTTTCCGAACAGACAAACTAGCCAACAGCTATCATACCCCCCTCAACAACACTTCCTTAGGTACCCTCAACAAAACAGACCATCTTTTCCGCAAATATTGCCCGGAACACAGCTACAAAACAGACCGTCTCTACCGCAAAATTCAACTGGAACATCCCAAACAGAACCAATGGACGCATCGACTACAAACACGCGTCTAACGTATAGGACCAACAGGTCAAACCATCAACCACGTTACCCAAACAATAGACCAGAATTTACAATAGAAGAAGTTCATAATATAACGACAAACTCAGACGAACCCATACCAGAAACATACCAATCATTGGATCACTATTATGATGTCGATCATGCTAATAATATCCCCCAAAACCTCGAACAGAACTATCAAAACTTCACAGAAGAAGACTATGATCTTTTAGATACCTTTAATGCCTTAGATACTGAAAATTTTCAAATAACCGCCTCTCGGAACCAACAGGATACTTAGATATCAACAAACATGGTTTCACCCTTCCATACATACACATAGCATCTCCCTTCGGTCGTCCCCTCAAATTCCTCATTGATACAGGAGCCTCCTCCTCGTTTTTAAACCCTGAATTCACGCACCCCAACGAGCGCAAGCCATGCCACCCGATTACTATCACAACAATCCTAAGTAAATATAATCTCAACGAACAAGTCACCCTCCCAATGTTTACAGAGTTCAAAGAAAACGGTAACCTAAAATTTTTCCTGTTTAAATTTCATCAATATTTTGATGGACTCCTAGGAATAGATACATTGATAAAACTAGGAGCTAAAGTAGACCTCCGCAGTAATATATTAATCACTAACAATGCCACAATTCCCCTTCATTTTAAACCCAATTTCACCTCCGGAAAAATTGTAATACCTTCCAATTCAAAACAAATCATCAAGGTGCCAGTCGATACCCCTAACGGCGATATTTTTACCACTAAAATTATGATCGAACCACATATATTTATTTCCGAAGGAATATACCAAGCAGACAACTGGTTTAGCCTAATGGAAATTGTAAACAAAAGCAACCATAACAAAACCATCCTTATAGAGCAACCGCTCAAAGTAAGACAATACAACCCTTCCGAATTTCACGAGATAAATAATTTGAACATAGAATATAACGAAGACCTAGATGAGATAGACATTGTTAACCAAATACGTGCTTCTCACCTCAACACGGAAGAAAAACGCACCCTCCTAAAACTATGCAAATCATACGACGATATCTTCTTCAAAGAAGGCTCCGCACTCTCTTTTTCAAACAGTGTCAAACACAAAATTACAACGTTAGACGAACTACCAATATATACAAAATCGTATAGGTACCCATATGTTCACAAGCCAGAGGTCCAAAAACAAATCGACAAAATGTTACAGCAAAATATCATTCGACCAAGCTATTCACCATGGAGCTCACCCGTTTGGGTGGTCCCCAAAAAAATTGATGCAAGTGGCAAACGGAAGTGGCGCTTAGTCATCGACTATCGGAAATTAAATGAGAAGACAGTCTCAGACCGATACCCACTCCCGAACATAACAGAAATTTTGGACAAATTAGGAAAATGCTTATATTTTTCCACCCTCGATTTGGCTAGTGGCTTCCACCAAATCGAGATGCACCCAAAAGACGTTGCAAAAACAGCATTCACAGTCGAAAACGGACACTACGAATTCCTAAGAATGCCCTTCGGTCTGAAAAATGCACCGGCGACATTCCAACGCGTCATGGATAACATCCTAAAAGATCTCCAAGGTAAAATATGTCTTGTCTACTTAGATGACATAATTGTGTTCTCTACATCTCTCCAAGAACACATGGAGAACCTGAAGAAAATATTCAATAGGCTTCGTGAATACAACCTCAAAATCCAAATCGACAAATCAGAGTTTCTTCATAGAGAAATTTCATTTCTAGGACACATCGTGTCAACCGACGGAATTAAACCGAATCCCGACAAAATCCAAGCCATAAAGCAATTCCCAATCCCAAAAACCCAAACCCAGATAAAATCATTTTTAGGATTGATAGGGTATTACAGAAAGTTTATAAAAAACTTCGCAAAACTTGTTAAACCCATGACTGAATGCCTGAAGAAAGACAGAACCGTAGACCTCACAACAGAATATATCAAAACTTTCGAGGATTGTAAAAACATCCTATCTAACGACCCCTTACTGCAGTACCCAGACTTTACAAAACCATTCATATTAACAACAGACGCTAGCAACTTTGCAGTAGGCGCCATTCTCTCTCAAGGACATATCGGTTCCGACAAACCCATTTGTTATGCTAGCCGTACCTTGACTGACACTGAAATTAATTATTCAACGATCGAAAAGGAGCTATTGGCCATCGTATGGGCCACCAAATATTTCCGTCCTTACCTTTTCGGACACAAATTCAAAATTGTTACGGATCATAGACCATTAACTTGGCTAATGAGTCTCAAGGAACCAAACTCCAAGCTCGTAAGGTGGAGACTCAAGCTAGAAGAATACGATTACGAAATCGTTTACAAAAAAGGCAAACTGAACACCAACGCTGATGCCCTCAGCCGAATAAAAATTACCCCAATTAAACAAGAAGAAGTTCACGTAAATGAAATAGACACACAAGAGACATCTGCAACCACAATTCATTCTGCAGAAGAAGACCTCAACGACCATATTTCAATCTCCGAACGACCCCTCAATGAATTTAGCATCCAACTGATTCTCTTAAAATCCAATAACCCATCTATTAAAACAGAAGTTCCTTTCAGAAACAAATTAAGACGTACAATACAGAAACCTGATTATACCGAAGAATCTGTAATCGAAATCTTAAAAAAATTCACACCACCAAATAAACTAACAGCCATCCTAACAGACGACGAGACCTTTCGAATAGTACAACTTGTCTATTCGCAATACTTTTGTAACAATAAACTTTTCAAACTCATTAGATGCACTGACCAACTCACAGACATTACAAACAACGACGAACAAGACAGACTGATAAATGAATACCACTCTAAAAACAACCACAGGGGAATAAACGAGACCTTACTTCATCTGAAACGGAAATACTTCTTCCCGTATATGAAATCTAAAATAACCCAAACAATAAACAATTGCGAACAATGTCAAACGCTAAAGTACGACAGGATCCCACAAAAACCCAAATTTGAAAAACCTGAATCACCAACAAAACCCTTAGATATTCTTCATATAGATATATACACGATCAACAACAGAAACATACTTACAATAATCGACAAATTCTCCAAATTTGCATCTGCCTACCCACTTCCTTCTCGAAACAGCATTTTCATAACCAAGCACATGAAACATTTCTTTAGCCTACACGGCACCCCTACAAAAATAATCTGCGATCATGGAGCTGAGTTTACAAGCAACATTTTCAAAGAACTTTGTAAGCAGTATAACATCCATCTTCACTTTACTTCCATCCAACAATCGAGTAGCAACTCTCCCGTTGAAAGGTTGCACTCGACCCTAACCGAAATTTATAGAATAATAGTAATTAAACGAAAAGAAAACCGCCTTGAACTAGACCAAGAAGAAATTCTGTCAGAGACAATAACTACATACAACAATGCAATACACTCAGCAACTAAATTCACGCCCTTCGAATTATTCTATGGGAGAACTTCCGAATTCAATAAAGAAATTAACTTTAGTAACGAACATGATTATCTTAAAAAACTTAATGAATACAAACAAATATTATATCCAAAAATTAAAGAAAAGGTTGAAAAGGCTACTAATAATAGAATAAACAAACTCAATTTAAACCGTGAAGAACCTGAAGAGCTAGAAACTAATGACGTAATCTTCAGGAAAGAATCCCGTAGAAATAAATTAACACCGCGTTTTTCAAAGCACACAGTAAGGAGAGCAAACAAAATAACAGTGTTAACTAATGACAATAGGAAATTACACAAAGCAAAGATAAAAAGAAGAAGAAAAGGGCAAAAACAACACGAAAATCAACCTAATGTTTAGAACGATAAATGTAACAATATATACCTAATACTTCTTTTATTTTTTAGGGTATTGTGCGTAACAGCACAAAAATTAGAAATTCAAGAACTAACGGGCAAACAGACAATACTACCACTCAAGTTAGGTGCAGGACGAACAATAAAAACGTACTATAACTTAATACACATAATCGACCTAGAGAAATACCAAAATAACATAGACAACATTTTCAAATCAATCACGGCCTTAGACAAATTCCACAATACAAAAGACTCTAGCGAAATAACAAAAACCAAACTAAAAGACGTAGAATTTAAACTAAACTCCTTAACACCAAAAATGCGAACAAGAAGAGGTTTAATCAATGGGTTGGGTACTGCTATCAGGTTCATCACAGGCAACATGGATGCAATGGATGCAGAAAACCTAAACAATCAAATCAAAAGTTTAGTGGAAGAACAATCTATAACCCAGAAAGAACTAGCGAATCAAACAATAATAAACACAAGAATGTTACAAAGGTTCGAAAATATAACGAATCATATAAATAAGCAACAAACAGACATCGAACACTTTCTTAACAGACTTAATGACTTAAATAGCAACCGAATGCGCACGAACGAAGAAATAATTCTACGAACGCAATATCTTAGTCAGATTAACTACAACATCGACCTTCTCAATAACCACATAACGAATATAGCAGAGTCAATAGTCATGGCAAGATTAAATATTATCCCCAAATTTATCCTTAATAGAAATGAGCTAGACCAAATACAAGAAATATTAACTAACCAATCCATTGAAATTAACTCTAGCGAACATATATATGAAATGCTTGGCTTACAGGCGTATTACAACAATTCTCAGATCATACTTAATGTTCAAATACCCATCCTATCTCCAGAAACGTATTCCCTTTTGCACATCATCCCATTACCAGTAAATAATACCCACGAAATTGAGATCCCACCCTATGCCCTATACAACTCCCAAAATATTCAGTACTTTAACAAACCATGCCCCAAAGTCGAAAGCATATACTACTGCAAAGAAGCATCGCACCAAGAAAACACAAAGCAATCACCATGTCTAGGACAACTTTTAAACAACCAACCTGGCCAATGCAACCTGAACGATGTCGGAACAATTTCGAAAGTTCTACAACCGGAACCCAACTATATCCTACTTATACAAGCCCCACCTACAACTATCGATTCCACCTGTAACTACGGACAACACCAAATTTCTGGAAGCTTCCTACTACACTACCAAAACTGTGATGTCATCATCAACGGTATCAACTACAAAGACCACCCTGCCATCTTTTGGGAAGAAATCCACCTACTACCAACATCGCATCAAAGAATCCTTGTTAACTCCACAATAGAAAAACTTAACTTACAACGACTAAGATCATGGAACACAGAAAATCAAGAACAAATCAAGATACTCAAAACCACCACTCAAAGACAACAACAATACACCCTTGGCTCACTCTTCATTGCAATATTGTTTCTTCTAATCCTAATTGCATATATTTACAGAAACCATAACAATAAAACAATTGTCATCCAGCATTCAGCTTCGGCCACAACACCCCAGTTCCTGTGGCCGACGCTTCACACCAAGGGGGGAGGAGTTACGAGATGCCATCATGCTGACGCAGCACCCCCAAAGCCACCACGACTAAGCGGATGCAGCACATAGCCTGCAGTCATTAACCTCACATCAATTTCTAAGAATTTATGTTCAATCCAATATTGTCAATTTAACATTTTTTATTAATTCAAATACCAAGAACTCACGCTTACTCCAATATTGTCAATTTAGCATTTCATTTATTTGGCTTCCAAGAAATCATTGTAATTTACCTTTTAGACTTCGAATAATTATGAATACAGAATAAACTTGTCAGTTGTTAGTAAAGGTTGTGTTTTTTTTACCCTCTCGCGGAGCTCCTACATGTAACTCGCGCTCAAATTTATATGAAGCAATTTTTGATGATCTTGTTGACATAAAAAAAAAATAAAAAATTATGCAAATCTTTCCCATGCAGTTACCAGGGACGCCACATTCGTGGTATACAATATGCCTTCACCACGAATGCTAAAGCCGTCAATTTGACCCCCGGCATTACGGAGTATACATTATAAAGAGTCATTCCACAGACGTTATGATTTATGGGAATTATCGCCGCCCCTTTCAAATGCAAATAAAGATGGCGAATCAAGAAAACCCGCTTCTCAGTGTTTGCAACATGAATTCATCGTCAATTCTAGAGGAAGAGCATAGGAGTAGCCGGTTTTTGAAAAGGAACCTACGCGGTCTAATCTTGAACATTAGTTGGTGGTCACGTTGGACAGACGCAAACAATCAAGACATCTCGACAATACAAAGAGGAAATGTGTGGACTAATTTCTGGTTGACCGTGACTAAAAGACACCGACGACGGCCAACGGCGACACTCTATAGACAGTAGACACTAGAGCATCCAGATTGCATTATGAGGTACCGGTCCTGTGGCATCGATATAGGGGAAGATCTGAATCTGTTATTTGTTTTTTGCAGGTGCGAACTTGGATTCCTGCTGAGTTAACTTATGATCTGCATTTGTTTTGCAAAAGAGCCGGCAGTCGGCATCGGTGCCAGCAAACAGGCATTTCGATTGGCCGCATGTGGCATGTGTCCTGGAGAGCGCAGCAGACTAGCGAGTAACCTTCTAATTGTCATGTCACTACCGGTGGCAGAGGTCGATAATAAAGTCTCGTTCAGGACAATTTGTTACAAATTCAACAACTGATTAGACTTTGTTCTGTCCTGTTCGTTATGTAGTCCTTGTGGTGATTCTTATTAAATGAGCAGATGTATAATAATTGTGGTGCAGTTGTTGTTTAAAGAAATTTGGTCTTCAATGCAACGTATTTCATAAAACGCTGAGGTAAACGTTGCCAACGTGCAGTGCAATTGAACTTTGTCGCCACCTACTTGGAAATTGAAGAATTGTTTTTGGTTCATGTACCGGGTGAGTGAAATGTATTGACATCTGCCGGTGACTAGAAGTATACATAAATGGATGATGTTGAACTCCTTTTTGCATAAGACATAGCCCGGGACTGTCTATTGTGAACTGCAAAATATTCAGAATGAAATTAAACTGCCGCGGAAAAAAAGAAACGTTAGTTGAACTAATAAAAAATCTGATTAACTTTAATTTAAAAAATAAACAACTTTACGGAAGAATAATTACATTATTCAAAATGAGAGAGGTAGTAGTTAAACATAAAAAACACAGCTGCATATTATATGAAAATGTATTAATTATCTATCGTAGCTTGGATTGTGTCAGAGTTTGACTTTCGTAGTCTGTCAACTACGCCAAGCAGTCTTTGTGACAATTATTTGCAAGTTTTTTTCATTTGGTAATGATTGCTACATTTGTTAATAGTACCTACTTTACCAAAATCAATAATTAATATTTTTATCCAAATATGTCACTTTGCAATTCGAACGAAAGGCGTATGGGTAAGGGCACCAAGCGACAAAGAACGGAACAGAAAGTTTTTTCGTTCTGTAGTAAATTCTTGTTCTGTTTGCGTTGCTCGCTCAGCTACACAAAACTGAAACAGAAACAGATCCATAAAAACATGGCTGCGCCTATTTTGTCAAATTATGTTTCGTTGTATTAGGTCCTCTCCTCTTCAATATACAATATACAAAAATACGATGCCAAAAAAGAAAGGCAGGTGACAGATGCAGTAAAATCCCCCCATTTCTGTTGCTAGCAGCAACAATATAGACTTGTTTATGTTCTGTCGTCAAACAGCCATATTTCTGTAGCTAAATTCTGTTGCTGAAAAAAAAATTCGTATCCTAATTCTGTTGCAATGTATGGGATTCTGTTTCTGTTCTTTTCAAACTTGTGCCTTATGGGCGGAAATTTTTTAACATTTCAACAGATCCTAAAAATTATTACACTCTTTCAACTCAACCCTGCAACTCCGAAGACAAAATAAAAGCTGAACAAACTTTCGTTAAGTGGCCGCCGTGTCAAAATTTGTAGGGTTTGTTTTTTTTTCTAGGTTCATGTGTCATTTGTGTACACAAAATATGTAATGGATAACTCGCATAAAATTAAAATTAAAATCCCATAGTTTCTTTCGAAGGTAGCAAAATTTATTAAATTTAAGTATACAGTACGAGCCCACAAAGTAAGTACACCAACATAAATTCCAATTACATCTACAAAAAGAAACCACTTCAATATTTAATATTTTCCAGCTGACGTGGATAATGGCACGCCAACGAAAAAATGCCGGTAATTCTAACTCTACACCGACCCCGGCCACAACAAGCAGCAGCACACAGAGCTCCCAGCAAACACCTCTACCAAAGAAACCATCCAAACCCAGCAGCAGTTCCAGTTCGAAACGCACAGACCCCGGTCCATTCATTTTGGGCAAATGGAAAACAATCATAGGATGTGTGTGCCTTGGGATTGCGTCGTACTTCGGATATCTGGGATATCTGGAAACACGAGTAAATACGCCTTACGACAGCGAAAAGATGGTGCAGCGGACTGGTCTTGATGATCCTGACCGGTATTGGGGTTCGTATCGACCCGGCAACTACTTTGGACTGAAGACGAGAGATCCACATTCTCTGGTCATGGGACTGATGTGGTACTCTCCACAGAATTTGGGTCACGGAGGGAAGGGTATTCGTCACTGGTGTGAGATTGGCGACAATCTCGACAAGTATGGGTGGACACATCACGATGGAAGGACTTTTGGCAGTCAGGAGATTCATGATCTTCCATTCGAGCTAAAGACGTCGTTTGTTAAATTCCCAGGCAAGCAATTCGGTGGCGATTGGACGGCTAGAGTGAGCGTGAGAAACTACACGAACGCATGGAACCGGGAGATATCCCTTATTTGGTATGTGGCACTGGACGAGCGTACAAATGGCCACATCAAGTACGTCTCGGATGAGAAGTCCTCGGAGCCGGGAGTTTATGGGGAAACCATAGGTCTGGGCGAGTTCCAAGTGAAAGTTAATCCTGTTAAGGGCAAAGTTCTGCATAAATCGCATCTGAGTACATCTGCTCATTCGCTCAAGGACCTGAAGGAGATTCTTTTCGCTCATTTTCGAGTGGTTACCGCGAAGAGCGGCAGAAGATTTGTCTCTCTGCCCGGAGAATTGATATCGTCGACGGCGGGTCACGTTGCAGATCCAAACTTTATTGCGATTCAAATAACAGCGGAGGTGGACTTTGCTTTAGACATCACATACCAGTCAACGTCTGGCTTTTCTGTTGGCGAGGAGATTCCGAAGCCGACAATCGGGCGGGAGTACACGAAATCCTTAGAGGAGAAGATCGAAGCTTTCGACGAGAAGTTTGAGAACACCTTCCACTTGCGCGAGAAAGGATTCTCTGCCGAGGAAGTAAAGTTTGCCAAGTACGCTATGAGCAACATGATTGGCAGCATTGGATACTTCTACGGGTCGTCCCGAGTGCAAAGCATTCACACCAAAAACCCGGTGCCCTATTGGAAGGCTCCGCTCTACACTGCTGTGCCGTCGCGTTCGTTCTTCCCGCGGGGATTCCTTTGGGATGAGGGTTTCCACGGACTGCTAATCTCCTCATGGGACTTGGACATCGAACTCGATATTATCTGTCACTGGTTTGACCTGCTCAACGTTGAGGGGTGGATCCCACGAGAACAAATCCTTGGCATTGAGGCCCTAGCAAAGGTCCCCGATGAATTCGTTATCCAAAGAAATACCAATGCCAACCCACCAACGTTCTTCCTTAGTCTGCAAAAGATCCTTACTCAGCACAGAAAGGACCTGTCCGCCAAGGGACGCTTTGCCACTCTGGAGAGGTTGTACCCGCGCTTGCAAACCTGGTTCGCGTGGTTCAACAACACCCAGAAGGGCGATGTGTTGGGCGCCTATCACTGGCGTGGTCGGGACGCCCAAAGTGAGCGAGAACTTAATCCAAAAACGCTGACTTCCGGCCTCGATGACTTTCCTCGTTCCTCGCACCCGACCTCGCAGGAACGCCACGTTGATCTTCGTTGTTGGATCGCCTTCGCTGCCAATGTGATGGCTGAGCTGTCTACCCTACTCGGCAAAAACGATGCCAAGTACTACGAGACCGCTTCCTTCCTGACCGACAACAAACTGCTCAACGATCTGCACCTGAGTCCCTTCACGGAGACATACGCTGACTACGGCCTGCACACAGACTCGGTGGTTCTTAAACGGCCACAAATCACGCAACGCAACGCAGCCAAGTACCAGCAGCAACAACTGGAGATGGTTCGGGTCACACTGAAGCAACCCGACCTGCGGTTCGTCGATTCCACCTACGGCTATGTGAATTTATTCCCTTTCCTGTTGGAGATCATCGACCACAACTCGCCATATCTGAGCAAAACTCTGCAGGACATTCACAATCCGAACATTTTGTGGACCAAGTTTGGTCTTCGTTCGCTGTCCAAAACGTCGCCGCTCTACATGAAGCGGAACACCGAACACGATCCCCCGTACTGGCGTGGACCGATTTGGATAAACTTGAATTACCTAGTGCTGCGCGCGTTGCGCCATTACGGCCGTATAGAGGGACCCTATGCGGCAGATGCCCGCCAGCTGTACAACGAGCTAAGGGAGAACATTGTCGGGAATATTTTCCGCGAATACCAAAGAAGTGGATATATCTACGAGCAATACGATGATCAAACCGGCAAGGGAAAGGGATGCTATCCCTTCACCGGATGGACCTCGCTAGTAGTCTTAATTATGTCCGAGCAATACTGAGATGTAAACGTTAAGCGACTTTTTAGATTTTAACAAAAGGAACACGTGCCAATTGTAGAGGCGCATAGCATTTTAAATTTAGCGATCTTATTCTGTTCGTCGGTCTTGCGGTTTTTCTCGACTATTGGGATATTTAAACGAATAAACTTAAATTATTCAAATGGCGGTTGGTTTTGTTTGCTGGGAGAAATTATTTTCTTTCTCTTCCCAAACTACCTTTTTCGCTCTTAGCAGCTGCGTACAGAAGTTGTGGTCAAGGTGTCGTTCGTCCAAAAGGAGCAACGAGATGACGGCAAGCCACCAACGCAAACTCCCAGCTCCCCTGTAGCCTTATTAAAGGATACCACCTGATTTTATTCAATCTATGGTCCTTTTCCGGCGCTTAGTGAACTATAGCCAAATAACATTGTTTTAAATTAAAAAAAATTTATTACTATATTTGTAAACTCGACTACTTTTTAGCGAAAGTAATTTTCATTGCGTGAGACGGTGTGATTTTGAATCCTTGTAGCGCTTCCTTCGCAGCGCTACTTTGCAGCTCTGTGGCAAATTCAACAAATGCAATATCATGACGATTCGGCACCAAACGTACCTCTTTAAATCCAGGGAATTGATTGAACAACATCGACAACATCATTTCATTTGTTTCCTCTGGTAAATTGGTGAGGAAAAGAATTTGATTTGGCGGTTGTTCGGCAGTCGAATTCGAGGTTGAATTCTCAGCGCCACCAGTCTTTTTCTTTTTATCTCTGTAAAAAAAATGCATAAATAAATAACAAACTCTCGCATGCGAACATCTACACTTACTTCTTTTCTTCAGTTGCCGGTGCCTTTGGCGGCTTAATCTTTTTGGGACGCTCTTTGAACGTTCCTTTTATTTTCGCGACAACATCACTATCTGATTTCGAATATGCGATGCGCATAGGTTTGTCATAGAACGGAAATCCCTGCATGGTACGCAAAGCATTCGAGGCGCTTGAAATTTCTTTGAAAATCACAAAAGCTTGGCCCCGCATTTTAAACGTCTTCAAGGCAACGATGTCCAAGATTTGGCCGAATTGTGAGAAAATCGCATAGAGCGACTTTTTTAGTTCTTCTTTTTTGATTTTCTCATTTAAGTTGTTTATGTAAATGGTTTGGTTGGGCCTTACGTCCATCATTGAAATTTTTAATAATAAATTTTCACTTTAAACGATTGAAATGAAAAAAAAATGCTTGGAAAAAAAACACCGCTTTAAAGTCACACTCGTTGAATTTTTGACGTTTTCGCATTCGGAGTAATGTTCGCAGAAAGTGGAGATGTGTTCTAAAATGGAAAAACATTTGAGTGTGTTCGATATGTGTGGATTTTAGGTTAAAAGTGAACATTTAAGGTATAAAGACAAAATTAATTCTTTAGTTAGCAGTGTTTTGTAAGAAAAATTGAAAATCGATTCGGTATTTAAACAAGTTAAGAAAAACGTGGATACAGTCAATTCAATCGTTTTATGTATTAACTGTATTCCTAAGAACGATAATAATCTTTACTTTTTTCCAAAAAGAGTTTTGAAATAAAACAATAGTGCTGTTGGAATATTTCTTTGGAATTTAAGCTCTAATTCTATAACTTTCTCAAAAGCAATAAAATATTAACAATTGTTTTAAACGAATACATGCTAGCTTATAACTTATTTATTTGTTTGCTTTTCACTACAGCTTAATCTATCCGAGGCCTAGCGCTAGGGTATACTAAACCAAAAAGTATTTTTATATCATGAATGAATCAGTAATGAGATTGTACGGTAAAGTTGATCTATAGGATAATATTTAAAAATCAAGACATTTTAAGTCGACTTGATTATTCTGGTCTGGATTTACACTGAACGCAAAAGTAGATTGTTCATTATCTTCGCTTTTACTAAGTGCAGTACAAAATCAAAATGTCAAGTGAGTATGAATACTTCGTCAAGAAATTATTGACTGAAACATATCTTTAGTTTTGACTTTAAATTTAAGTTCACAGTTGCTATATTTGCCACACGAATATCCCAATTGTGAGCTCCGTAGATTTCAAGTCCAGACTAAAAATTTGTTATTGGGATCGCGCTGAATTTTTTTTTTTCCTTCATAAAAGTCAACTAAAGAAACTCTTTACATGACCAATTTTAACCAATGAGAACTGAAACTCATAAAGTCAGTCATCTGTCAGACCCATTAAACCAGAGTTATCAACGTCGCCCATAATTAAATATGAATGATTATATGTAAATATCTAATTGATTTTCAAGGTTTACTACGAAAGTGGGTTTTCAAATTGTTATTGCTTGCCATGGAAATCAGAGATCTTTATTGAACATCATGTAATTGTTTGCGGTAGCTACCTACATACTGTTTGGCAGATACGTTCGTGTCAAATTATGTCGTCTACCTACCTACTAAACTCATCAAAAGTTCAATTAAAACAGCTTCACATGCTGTTACTCACAATTATTAAAGCACTTCTAACTTCACCTCATCTCCAACGTCATGTCAACACAAACACAAATCTTCATTAGAAAAAAAACTTTTTACATGGCACTAGTAATCGCGCGTATGTGTGTGCATGTGATGTTATTTTTTGTTAAATTATTTTAAGTGTTTTTCTTTTATTTTGTTTGTAAAATTTTAACTTAATAATACATGTTTTAAAATGTCCAAAAACAAAATCAATATCACAAATACCGAGTATGATGTTATAGAAGTAAAATCGAAGGTAAATTTTCAACGTGCGAGTGTGAAAAAAAGAAAAATGTCCACGGAATCCAATTCGAATTCCACGAGATGGTGGGGAAAATCATCTCCTTTAGGTGCTTCTTGCTTTGCTTTTGGTTATCCACTTCTGCGGCAAACTAATGATTCATGCGACAATAATTTATCCCAAAAGGAATTCAACTCGCCCTGATTGTCAAGGGAATGCAACAGGCAGCACGTAATGGGATTCCTTTTAGTATGATTTGTTTTTTTCTAGGCCAATGAATTGGCACCTAGTAAATTTGGTCTTTAAATCCAAATATATAATAATTTATTATTCATTTGATTTTATTGCGCGGAAAATCCGCGCCTGGGAGTTTTTTTTGTCTATTTTATGCATATTCAAGGGCATCGTCGACAAAAACCCGTACCTGTAGTTTGGTTAATGTCATTTATTACTTAACAATTTGCTATGCACTTTCGATGGGACCGTGCCTAACAATAGAAATGCAAAGCCGTTGCTTTGTAATGGGCAACAACGCCATTTAGAGTGTTTCAAGGTATAAATAGCAAACGGTATGTCCATTTATGTAGCGACGACGTTTTGGGACGCATACTAAATAAAGTGTTTTGAATTAGGAATTGTATTGTTCACAGAGCTTCATGAAATTACGAAATCAACTCCGGATGGGTGGTTCTCAATAGCAATTCTGTGAAAGCCAATAAACCGAGATAAGAGATTCTAAAAAGCAAACAAGAGACATTGGGTTGCTGTGCTTTTGACGCATCACTCCTATGTAATTAGTCATACATAATTGGGTTTTTAATCTCGAAGCTGTTTACAATGGTAGCTACATTTGGTGTACACCCAACTTGACGAATTTGTAAACAAAAAATGAGAATAGAATTTATATGCCCGATGTTGGAACAAGTAGATGAGTACGAGTAGTCGAGTGAGAGTTGTTTGCTTTGTTTTTAAAGTAGGAACACAGATATCTTCCACATTACTGGGCCCTTATGTTTGGAAAAGTGCATCGTCCTACACATTACAAAAACTGCAATAGTTGCAGCGCTCGACTGACTTAGTTTATTGGCAGAAATGGCAGCAATAACAGTCATCGTTAGGTTTTACAATGCCAATGCTTTTGGAATAAAATCGAGTTTTCCATGATCGGTAATTTGCAGCATAAAGCATGTGAAATTCAATTTCCCCTAAAATTTGACAGTCTTGTGTAGTGTTAATCATCTATCGTCAATCTCCTCTATAGCATAAAGTTTAGATATGGAAACTGTAGAAGAGACGCTCTTTCTTACAACCAAAAAGATTCCATTGTCCGCTGTTTGCGGTAGGGGTATCATTTTTCGGATCTATCAGTCTTCCTTATGTATGAGCACAAATGTTATGAATAAGACCAGAGTTTTCTTAGGTATCTTACTACAACTGCGACTGTAACTAGCTGGAGAACCCCCAAACTGAATCCGAACAAAACAATATAATACTTTAAATGAATTACCACCCATCGGTATAAGTTTGAATGCGTCGTAGACTCACGATTCTTCTTATTTGTCAGTTTCTCAGATCTCTCTTTTGTTTCTTTGCAGTTCGATGCCGAGTTTCGGCGATGGGGTTTTAAGCGGACCGAGCCTACGACTTTTGAGAACTTCTCAGCCTTAATTGAACAACTACATAGACTTAATAATATACAATTTCTGATTTTATACATTGATCCTCGTGATAACGACTTATTGCCTATTAATAACGATGACAATTTCGGAAGAGCCTTAAAAACCGCAAAGCCTTTACTTAGAATTATCGTCCAGAGAAAAGGTAGTATCTCTCTCTTCCTCTCTAGTGCTATAGTATTCACAAATTCAACCATTCCAGACTATTTCGAAGAATTCTCCGGCTATGGGACTATGAAACCAAGAAGCAATATCATCAGTAGCATTCTCGGACAGACACCAGTGAAGACAAAGGCCCCAACCATATCAAATCCGCACGATTTCCGACAGGTCTCAGCTATAATCGATGTTGACATTGTACCGGAGACTTGTCGCAGAGTGCGTTTGCTCAAGCATGGCAGCGATAAGCCATTAGGATTTTATATCAGGTCTGTATGACGACGACTTTCGTTTGGAGAAGCATTTAATACAAGTTCTGTTTACGTAGAGATGGCACCTCAGTTCGAGTCACAGCAAACGGACTAGAAAAGCAGCCGGGTATATTCATATCAAGGTTAGTTCCTGGTGGTTTGGCCGAAAGCACCGGCCTGTTGGCAGTCAACGACGAAGTCTTGGAGGTAAATGGTATTGAAGTAGCCGGAAAAACACTAGATCAGGTAAAAGACAGAAACCAACACCCGCCTTGAAGCGATTCCAAGTGATTTTGTTTCATTTAGGTCACCGACATGATGGTCGCTAATAGTTCGAATCTAATCATTACCGTGAAACCGGCCAATCAGAGAACTCTCACCTCACCGAGGCGAGGTTCATTCTCACGAACCAGTCAACTATCGAGCGGTTCGCATCACACGAACAACACCAACACATCAGATGAGATCGAACAAGACGATCAGGACGAGATAGTCGATTTGACCGGTGTTACTCTCGACGATCAGCCGCTCCATCATAATCAACCAGTACCGCCCACAGTAGCAGCAGACTCCAAAGATGGCGTCCTCCACTTATAAATTTAAAACAAAAATAAAAGAAAAATAATCTTAAAGTAACACTTTTTCTAATCCAATTGCATGGTTATTTATAAATTTGTATTGTTCAACAATAAGACATGAACAAAACTTAATTAACAGACGTAAAAGACGTACTTAAGCATAAGCAACAAACAAAAAGACAACTAAAAGCAATTTATTGTGGGTATACGCCACACAAGTGTACACTTCTATTTCGTATATTATATGGTAACTCTTGTCATTGTATTATATTCAATGAATCTATTTCTTTTTTTTACATGTCACGCATCTATAGGTTCAACCAACTGTTGTTTCTTTTTTCAAATTGGAATTGTTATGAAATAACTAGAAATTAAATAAAATGGCGATTTGATCTACTTAAAAATATTATTATTACTATAAACTAAAAAAACAACAAACAACAACAAATGAAAATATAAAGAAAAATCATCACTGTAATCATGTAGAGATATTCCATTATATTTTATTATTAAATATATTTACATTCCATATTTTTAATTGTGTCGTGTTGTGTGTTATTTTCTTCTATGTCAACAAAACTTACCAAGCAACTAAAAAATTGCAGCTGTTGTCATACTCTCTGTTGTATACAGTTATTGGTGGCCTAGTGTACTTATATACCAAATGGTTGCTGCTTTATTCAATCTACAGCCAAACGGTGCAGATGATTCACTTGAGGACAGCGTAACTGCAGAAAAAAGAAAGAGGAGTACTTATGACCTGTGATTTGATTCTAAGTTGTAAACGTTTTTAAAACAGTTTCTCAAAGCGCTAGAATCACATACCACTAAATCTGAACTAGTCAGGAATTGCCGCGCAGTGCTTAAGGCATTATGCTTGCAGAACCGTCAGATTGCAACGAAAAAGCCGACGTGCTGGCTAAGGAAGGAGCGGAGCTCCCACTTAATACAATGATTGAAGGTATCAGACTATCTATGGCCGTTGCTTAAAAGGTTGTCTACCAGAAAACCTCCAATAAAGCAGCCACAAAATGGTCATAGCTAGAAGGGCACAGTGTCTCTAAGGCACTGTGGCCCGCCGTAAATAGACAAAAAGTCTGAAGAATTGAGGAATCTCAGTAGAACATAGTTAAGATTAACAATAGGAATACTCTCTGGACACTGCCTTCTAAGGAAGCATGCCATGAGACTAGGCTTATCTAATACGGACATATGCAGTTACTGTGAGCGTGAGGACCTAAAAAGTTACGGAAGATATCTCCCAACTTCTATGCGAGTGTCAAGCAATTGCTCGGACCAGAAGGAAGCACATGATCAGGTACTTCTTTAACAACTTAGAAGAGGTTGGTTCCCCAAACAATATTGCAACAATAATTAGATTATGAAAGGAAATTGACTGCTTGGGCGATTTGGTCTAGGTTTTTAACCGTAATGGTTCCCTGGGGATGGCAATGGGCCCATCTTGGTGTCTGGTCTTTTGTGACGATCTAACAGCCCCACTCAAACTAACCTAACCTAACCTAAAACAGTTTCAATTCCAGTTTATTAGTTTGTCAGAAGGAATGCGGACCAATGAGACAAGTGCATTCTCACCGAGAGCCTCCTTGAAGGAATTTGTTCACGATACATATCTTTAAAGTGGAAAGGCGGCTGCCTACAAGCTGTTTTCCCGTAAAATTCATGAAGTCACGCACCCATGCTCATTTCTTTTCTAGTATATGTGAGTTCATTAATTGAACTTTAATGCAATTATTCGCTAATCCGAAATGCGTATTTCATTATTTTTTTTATTTAAATCGAATCCCTAACAAAAACCAAACAAGTTCAATACCAAACACAAAACAATTGAACAGCGCGATGCCCATAAAAGCAAAAGGAATGTTGGCCGGCCATTAGCAACATGTTTTTTTGTAGTTCACATGTATTCACAGACGGGGGTTGAAATTACAAAAACAACAATGTAAACAAATGGGTTTTGGAGGAATAGACGTACGTACTCACTATTTCGAAAGCCGAATGAAATTTATTACATTTACTACTCCGATTTAGGATTCCGAAAGTATTACAGAATACCAACTTAAGAATGGAACGGAAAACAATTTCGAATAGGATTGATTTTCGCAAAGAAACACAGAGCAGGGCCCCTCATCTGTTAAAAGAAGGACATTCGAGTGGAATGTTTGTTTGCGTTATTCTCTCAAGAAGCCCATCAAAATAATATACGTATATGTTTCTATTGCAGCTTTAAAGGGGGAAGGGTGGAGATATTGTTATTATATTCAAACGAACTTGCGCTGTGAACGCGATCATCTACTTTTAACGAAACATGTCCTCGTTAAAGTTTGAACGCAACGTTCATGTTTGACAGTCGTCGTCAACTTTCTTTGCTTTTGTACTTAAATTATATCTCAAACAACGTAATTGTTTCTCGTGTATTAAACTATTAATTAATAAAACTACTGCTCATTTGTTTTGCTAAACTAAAGGACTTTTGCTACAGATATAACCTGCTAAGTTGTGAATGTATTCGGAAATGAACAAATCACCAGGAATACAAAAAATACTGAGCCTTAAACGACACTCGAGGTTAAGAGAGCAAGTTCTTAAGCCCGGAATAGAAAAGCCAAGATATGTGAATCCCCATTAATAAAAGACCGGAAAGTATATAGCAAAAAGACTGGAAGTTAAGAAACCCAAAAAAAATGAAAGACCGAAAAATAAGTGCCATGAAAATAAAACACTGAAATGATATCAATTTCGCTTCGCTCGTGAGAAAGGCTTTGAATTCTAGTACTAGATCAAGATACGAAATGGGTGGGTTAGTTACAAACGCAGAATCAATTTCGAATTTCGATTAGAACTAAAAATCAAATTTGAAAAATAAATGTCACGTATACGCCACAGTATTTTTGCTTTCCTGAACTGGACAAGCTTGAGCACGAACTCAAAACACCAATAGCTTTCTAGAGCCATTTAAGTTCCTCCTTTCACTTGAATATGTCGCTGATTGTAGCCGTTTTAGATCAACTCTGTTAAATTTCAAATCAAAGAGATGGAAAGGAATTGCAAGGAGTAAACAAACAATTGTAGGTAAGTTCGGCAAGGTTAGGTGGCTATTTAGAATGACCGACTAAGACCGAACTTATAGGTCCTTTGTGATACCACATGAGTGGGGAGAAGCGGCAGATGGCCAGAGTGATTTCTGGACTTGACATACTAGTGGGAGCCCCGTAACCTATAATTCCCCGACATCTCGTCGAAACAATGGGGAGGTTATTTTTTCGATCAGGATCTGTGATTGAGGACTGCCCAACTGCTATGTACCTACCCTAATTACATCCGCTTGTTAGTATCGTTGGTATATTCAAAAGACGGCAGTCGATGAAACACCGGAATCGGAAACTACAATAATTATGGGCATTCTTTTAGTCACGGCAATTGTGAGTGTAATCATTAACATCAATATCAATCAACATACTCTTGTTGTAAGAAGTTTTTACAATTAGATTTGTCTTTTGATATGAGTAGCGCTGTAATTATGCAATGTTAGTGTCACCTCCTCCCAGCGATCGATGTTATCTCTAAATGACTAGAAAACTGAGTGTTGATATGAGAACACCTTTGCAATACAAAGTCCAGTATCAGTTTAGCAGCTCTCTATACAACAATGCAGTTCATTATTTGGTTACAAGCAGCAAAGCTGACCATTATTGACTTTTTTAAAAATACCAGCCTAACCGGTTTCAAGCTGCTTTTCTACTTAGACAAATCCAGCGTCTTACAGTACATATCATACAAATTTCAAAACTATTGGCCACTTTCCCAAACAGTTGTAATTTTTCAGGATATTATGGACACCATTCTTACTAACTGGGGTCAGTGCAGCCGTTTACATTACCGGACATTGTATTTTTTTTTTCCAAATGAATCCTACGGTTACATATATAAATACATTCAAGCAACCAGTGGCGGAAGTTCCATTTCCAGCAGTGGCCATATGCAGTGCTAATAAGATCAGTGCTCAAGCGATTCGGGAATACATTGACTCCATGTATGGTTACTTACTTATGGCACCTGTACAGATACCTAACCTCTTTTTCAGTTACTTAAGTGCATCCATTCAAGGATATAGAAAAGAAACTCTTCTCGAAGATATCCACCTATTCGCTGGATTCTATGACACTGATGGTTTTAATATCGGTGCTGCATATGAACTGCAAACGTTTCTTGACAAACTTGATCCGTCAAATCCTGGATTTTATAATGTAACCAAGGTTCTAGATATAGTAAGTGTACGAACATTTTTTTATATAAATATTCAGTAAATTTTATTTTTAGCTGGCGCCCAAATGTGAACACCTTGTTCGAAAGTGTAGTTGGGCGGGTACGACTTATCCTTGCACTGATCTCTTCACTACTCAAGCTACATCGGAAGGATTTTGTTGTGTCTTTAACTATTACAGACCAGGAGCACGAAGAAGGTGTTTAACTGCACTTTCTCTTCCAATTACAATTTAAAAACATAATCACCTTCTCTTTAGGAAAGCCACTGTAAGACGGCTGGAATTGGTTGGAGAAGATCATGGTTTGAAGGTTCTGCTTAACACCTCTGTGGCTGACTACTTCGTCAGCAAAAGAAACACCCTAGGATTTATTGTACAGATCTTTAATGGGTTGCTATTTCCCGACATACTGACAGGGAAATTGACCGAATTTCCGATATCGCCAAACAGTGATGTCTTATCATCGATAACTATAACAACTCTGAGCAGCGACGACAGAGTTAAACTTTTCAATATTGGTCAAAGGAATTGTTATTTTGCCGATGAATTGGCGACCGAATACGGTAGGGACTATAGCCAGCAAGAATGCTTGCTGAAGTGTAAGCTTAAAAGCATTCAGTCACTTTGCGGTTGCGTTCCGTACTACGCGCCAGAGGATTTAATTGATTGGAGCCAGCCTGTTATGTACTGCAACCTATCCCACTTGGAGTGTTTGAGTAGATATAGACGTTGGTGTTTAGAACTTTGTGGTTTTGAAATTATGAATGAATGTTTCTTTTCATAGAAAAGTGGGCAGCATATCGTCCTAAACATAAAATACCCGGAATGGAACGAGAAATGGAAGACGCCTTGAAATGCTCCAAATGTTTACCACTGTGTTCTGCATATGACTATGAGTACCAATTGGATAAAACCGCTTTCCCGAACAATGTGCAGTTTGGTTTCGATGAGTTTTTGTAAGCATTATACACAGTATTTCTAATTAAAAGATCCAGTAGACAGTGAAACAAATCAATTCGTACATATTAAAGCGATAACGACATCGATTTTCTATCGATGACCATCGTGTTGCCTAGCAGTGAGGTCAGAATCATTGGCCGGGTTTCTATGGCATTCGAATTTGCTAATTTATTTAGCTAATTCATGGAACAGTTAGCTAGAAAATGACAGTTGTTGCTTGTCATACCAATTTTTGGTGAAGTTTTCTGATTAATATTAAAATTAATAATCCAGAGTCTATAAGACATGTTTCTGAAAAGTAATTTAGTGAAAACTTCTGCTAGGTAATGAAACTCGCCCTTATTTAGCATAATGGGTTGTAAGAATATCGTGAACAAAATACAGACAGTGAATAAGACTAAATATAGATCGCAATCGGCAGCAATCGCAGCTTAAATTCACTTTCATAATGGTATTAAATTTATTTGAAATTAATTCGGTATTTTCAGAACCAATGAAACTAATTTGGAGGATTCCAGCCTTCTGAGAATATTTTACGATGCACCATATGCAATAGAGTATAGGAAACATACTGTTTACAGCGGTATCGGTATGTTTGGTGGGTTATATTACTTTAGCATTATTTAAATATTTATTTTATTATCTGGTTTTCTTTTGAATAGGAAACATCGGTGGAATTCTTGGCCTTACCATTGGGTGTTCGGTAGTAAGTTTGATAGAAATTGTATATTTTTCTACAGTACGGTTTCATTATAACTTAAGGAAGCTTTCGTTAGTGGTTCCAATGGAGATAGATTATGAGCCATATAAAGAGCCACCGAAATATGACTCCCTGAAATGATTTGAACATAAACAAATATTTTCTAAAGGATACTTCTCTAAAACATCGTTTATAAACACACATATACACATATTTTCAAGATAACTTTATAAGTATGTAACGGTCAAGCAATATGGATGCTTCATGCAAACTTAATTTATCCATTCAGATTAAACAAATGATCTATTTATTTGTTTGTTGTTTATAAACATATATTGGCAAATTTGTTTAACTTAATTTTTTATGTATTTGAAGAATTGTCTATTTATGAATTATATCACAATAAAACATATTATTTTTCAAATCAAATTATGTAGTGCGTGCGCTTTGTAAACCACGTACTAGCTACGCCTCTTTGACGTACTATTACTCTTAACCTTTAGCAAAGGGCAACACAGGTACCCTAGCCCTAGAAAGATAATCTACGTCCGCGAGACGTATGGCGCGGAAACATTGTATTGTTCATATTAAACTTTATTTGCACTCATTAATTTATTTATTTCGATATTACCTACATAATTAAATAAAATACTAATATATGATCAAAATTACCAACATGGGTTTCATTAAACACACTAATTAAGTGTCATACGTCCCTCAGACGTATGATTATCGTTTACGCTATTTATTATATGATTATCTTTCTAGGGCTAGCCAAACAACTCTGACAATTGTTTTTTTTTTTAGTCATTTCTTTTTCTATATGCAAACAAGTTATCGTTTCGTAAATACACATCAGCTGCAGTCATTCAACTGGTATTTATGTACAAGTTCCTTCTAATAATAAAACAACAAAGTGCATTTATGTACCGATAGACAATTAACCGCAACATTTGTTCAATAATAGTGCCTTTATATAATGACGTTTTTGACAACTTCATTTGATATAAATTCGGTTAAGGGTTACCGTATTCGATACCAGAAAATAGCAGCGTTTTTATTTCCCCTCAATTTTTAAAGATCATTTATTTACTGTAGCTGTAAACCACGCGAATCAATGATCATCTGCGTAACGGCCATATTATTCACTCCCTTTAATCCAGGTTAAAGGTTACACCTGGGTTTAAGTAGTTTAACCCAAAAACTAAAACCAAGTCCATAATATTCACTCATTAAACTCGAACATAAACCCAGTTTTTTAAACTGGAAAGTACTTAATCCGGAGACCGGTTTAAGTACTTTAACTCGGTTAAAACTCAATTTCATATAATCGCAAGAAATAAGGAAAGGGGAATAGAAAAAAACGGCAAGAAACTAAAAAAGGACTTCATTTGTGAAATGGACGAAATTAATGTTGATGCCTTCGTCGTCAGAAATCAATTTCCAAATGACAAAAAAAAATAATGTCATTATTTGTGAAATTTGGTATTAAGTGTTTTAAATCCGCATTTATATCCATTTTTAATCTAGCGGGCTTAATGCATGTTTTTCAGTGAATAATATGGACATAGGTTTAAATTATCGGGTTTAAAAATTGCGGATTAATGATTCTGAGTTACACCCGGAGTGAATAATATGGCCGTAAGTAAATGAAATATGTTTGAAAAGTGGATTAAAAGGGGCCTCTACAGAAACACTCTTTTCATATTTTTGAATTATTTTTCGTTCAGAGGTGGAAGCATGTAACTTGATACAATCGAGTTCAGTCGATACAATCGAGCTCTGGTAGCGCCTTATTTGTCTCAATCGACTGAACTCGATTGTATCAAGTTGCGTGCTTCCACCCCAGTAAAAAATAAAGTCTAATTTAAACAGAGAAAGATGTTATGTTGATCAATTTTAAAAAAGTGGTGGCCACGGGTTTTAAGGCTCAAAAAACTGTATTGGTTTCCGCTTCGAATCCCAGAACAACACAAATTTGATCCTAATTTGTTTTTTCCTTGCGCCACCACTTTCGAAATTCTGACAAAAATCCGAGAGTACTATCTTTTTATAGATTCTTATTTATCCGCTCGCAGTCAGGGAAAATTTGAAGGAAGCTTTCGTTTATCCGGAAATACAAACGGTAACCCTAGGCAATTATTTGAAGGAAAATCTGTCAATTATTTGAAATTTCCTAAACAAAAAATATCGCTCCTAAAATTTTGCCGCCTCCTTTTTGTAAGTACAAAAATATCAATAGCATTATATTATAATATGTAATAGCAACATTTAAATGGCACACAAGGTATTGCTACAAAGGGAAATCTACCCCAAGGCAAATGGAAATACTAACTCAACATTATGATAGACAACAGCGATATATTTTTTTGCAAACTTGGATGCCAGATTAATGTGCAATGGGCTTCGAATAACTGAGGAATAAAACCACCACCGGTTCGAAACCTAATGGAGTGGCATCACGTATGTATTTATACGTTAGAGCAGGATCAGTGCGTGAATACTAAACTAAAAATAGTAGCGACGATGATTCTACTATGTGTTAGGTATGTAGAAGACACTAAACTTTGAATTGTGCCTTCTTGGAACGTAGCGGGTGCTCCGCAAGGTAGTTCTGTACACTCAGATAAAATGATCCCCCTAGTATTTCAGTTAAACGGAAAAGAAGCGACACACAATTTGGTTGCCGCTATAATAATTCTATTCTGCGCCCAAGCACCTATTCCACCAAAGCTGCTAATTGTGTCGCCCAGACAGCGCCAGTAAATGAGGTCGCCCAAGATACCCAACACAACTAAATAACTTTGACTTTGTCCGCACTGTATTGTGAAGAGGGAAGCGGACTGAAAGTTTGTTTATAAATTCGTAAATGTATGCGGCTAATAACTAGTTGATTATTTCCAATCTATAACAAATCTAAGTAACAAACAGACCTGGATTTTAGTGTACGTCCATTTTCATTTAAAAGAAATAAAGTAAACATTTTTGGAAAGCGGCCCTTTCTTCGTATCCAGTTTGTTTTCATTACTAATAAAATGTTTTTATAGTGTTTAAATTCAAAAGCATAGCATTCACTTAGTCACCGTTTACTGTTTTTCACTGGTTTATATGTTGGCGAATTTAAATATGCCACTGGTGTGTGAATGATTTGTGTGTTCAATGGTAACTGCAAGCGACAAAGTGTGATTATCGTTATCGTACCAGCGAAATATTCACATAATCCAGCTTATCACGCACCATATAACTAACTTATCGGACAAAGAGATTATATTTAGTTCATGTTCTGTTTTTTTCTCATTCCAGTCGCTACAGTGAATATACCTTGCTATGAGCCAACGACAACTTTTACTGATTTCCTCGTCCAGAGTGCATGGATTCAAGTATTTGGAACATGCCAAGGATCAAATCAACAACTTACTCCAAAAGTATTCCAATTAAATGCATATTTTAAATTTTTTTTTTTAAACTGTTTTGGTTTTGTGCAGGAAAAACGTCAACACAATTCTGTTTGTTCCATATGCCTTGAAAGACCATGACAAGTATACGGAAACTGTGGGCAGCGCTTTAAGCGAATGGGGTTACGCAGTTGAGGGTTTGCACACGAAGCCAAATCCGATTGATGCAGTTAGAAGCGCCCAGGCTATCTTCATCGGTGGTGGAAACACTTTTGTTCTCCTAAAGACTCTATACGATAAGAATCTCGTCGAGACGATCCGTGAACGGGTTCTTCAAAATGGTATTCCATATATCGGTAGCAGTGCTGGAACAAATGTTGCAACTCGATCGATTCATACGACGAATGATATGCCGGTTGTCTATCCGCCCACTTTTGATGCACTCAAGTTGGTGCCTTTCAATATTAACCCACATTATTTGGAAACCGATCCGGCGACTAAACATAAAGGCGAAACTCGCGACGAAAGAATTAATGAGTTTCTTGAATATAATAACCTTCCGGTGTTGGGATTGCGTGAGGGAACAAGTCTCTTAGTGGAAGGAGATAAAGCGATCTTGCTGGGCGATCGTAATGCGACATTATTTAAACCGTAAGTTGATTGTTATTTGTTGTGAACACTCTTATTGATTTCGAATTATTTCAGTGATAAGGAACAAGTTGAATATCCTCCACAATCGGACTTAAGTTTCTTACTTTAAAACGGAATTTAACTGGATTTGTAGTGTGTGGAATGTGTAAAATCTTGAACAAATAAATTACTATTAAAAATGTTGTTGCACTGCGATGGTTAACTTTTTTTCGTTAGTTGTAATATCAAACCAATCACTGCATGAATGCATTGGAGTGATTCTGACCGTGATTTTTAACGAATCTGAAAGTTTGGCATCACCTTACATAACTCTCGTGAAATGATAAGATGTACATTTCTTTTATATGGAGTTAAGATGTTTGGTTTGGTTGATATCGCAGCGAAAGGCGATGGGTGATTCGCCATAACCATCCTGCGGGAAGGAACAAAACACGAATGAAAATTCATAGAATACATGCCGGAAAGAGCAAACTCTTTAGGGAACCATATGCAAATATACGGGTTGGATGAGATATGCGTCAGCTTTCTATAACTTTCATAAGAATGGTTAATGCTGTAACGGATTGTTTACATACATTGATGTTCGATTGCTATAAATATTGAAGAATGCATTCCGTCAGTGGTTTCTTATTTCAAAATCGTTGGGATTGGCCACCTACCAGAGTGGGTGTAGAGTAGACAAACACAATAAAAAGGATTTCTTTTCGCAATATCAATACACGTCGAAATATACATATATTTTCTTTTAAATATAAAACATACAATCTTAAAATATATCTCTCTCTTTTACTTAATATAAAATTTTATATACATACATAATTATTATGCATTCTAGTTGTTTACTTCTTAGCACTAAATATCATAAGACTGCGATCATGTGTATACAATTATAACTATTTTGTTTTTCCTTTTAATAATTTCAACTTAGCATTAATAGAAACTATAATTTCACTGTAATACTATTATACCAAGATCATATTTTTGTATACTTAATTTAGGATACACAAATAAATACAACGACTTTTTGAAAAAAGGAAACAAAAAAAAATTAATTTTTATTATTGTTTTTTTTTTTTTTTTTGTAAACTTACGATAGGAGTTTCAAACCTTTGGCACTTTTTCTTATAAATAAAGTAAAATAAAATCAATAATTAATTTAGCTAAAACTAAGGCAAACTTGTTGTGCAATATGATATTTTTTTTATAAACAAAGTTCTGATTATAAAAAAAAGAGTTAGCTGGTAACTAACAGGTCCGTGTCGTGATCTCGGTATGACGAAGGAAAGGACAATTTTCAGCTAAATTGTATGACGTTTGTGGTGAAATAGCGATGAACATTTCATAATCTCAAAGCAGTCAAAAAAGAGCGTGTGTGTTAGACCAGCAGCCATATTAGATTAATTAGCTTAGGAGCATTAGGAGTTTCACATGCTCATCGCCCATACAAATTGCTGTTATTTACATAAAGGGTACGTCAAATAATTTTTTTTTTTTGAAAATGCTATAAAAAAAATTACTGAATATTTTCTCAAATTTCTTTTTTTATTTGAAAGTACAATCCTTCCGGTTAATAATGGAAAATAATTTCATTCAAATGGCTGCCTCGGCTGGCCATGCAGTAGCCTACACGATCGGTCCAATTTTTAAGCACATTATCGATTGTGTGCAGCTGTATTTCACCAATGGCTTCACGAATATTGTCCTTTCAAGCGTCTGGCATGTCGGCGTAGCACTTATCTTTCACGGCACCCCACAAATAATAGTCCAACGGTGTCAAATCGCAGCTCCGCGGTGGCCAAACGACATCAGCTCTGCGGCTGATAATGCGATCTTCAAAAACAGGGCGCAGAACATCTTCCAAAATCCGTACGCAATTTTCGCACACATTCTGCAACATTACCATGATTTTCAAAGTAACGTCGCAATATTGCCCAGCGTTGTTCAAGCGTATACACAACCATATTCGTTCAGCGGAAGGATGAAACTAATTATCTGTCAAATCAGACATGAGCTAAGTGTTACCATTCGCGAAATAAGCACTAGTTGAAAAAAAAAGTTAGATGGCGGACCCTTTACTTACTAGCAATTAAATGAAGAGGGAGTTTAAATGCGCAGTTTTTAATTTATTAACCATTTTATTGCCTTGGGTTTGCTATGAAATTTAATTTTGCAAAGAGCGTAACCAGATTTGGCAAGTTCGTAAATCAAACACTTGAAGCTTAATAGACATTTTTTTTTAGAGGAATCCCTAGTATGGGAAGCAACTGGCTCAAATAATCAACTGGATATGTCAAAGATTTTGAAAATATGTCAATCTTTGTGTATAAATGGCAAGATTATACTATATACAATTAACTTATATGACCAATCGACTTACAAATCGCTACAAAACGACTTGGCGATTTCTTCTATAGGTACCTACTCAATTCAATCCTCAAAATAAATAAACTTATTTCTAATTAAAAAAAAAATAATAACTACACAACTCTTTAAAAAAAAATCCCCTTGAGCAGGTGTAAATACAAAATATGCATGTAAAAAGAAATAAAAACAAATTAAA
Organism: Cheilosia vulpina; assembly: GCA_916610125.1. Taxonomy (NCBI): domain Eukaryota; kingdom Metazoa; phylum Arthropoda; class Insecta; order Diptera; family Syrphidae; genus Cheilosia; species Cheilosia vulpina. Next base: position 58,627,238 of record OU744277.1, read on the forward strand.
TTAAAACAAAAAATATAGGACAACAATTTTGAGCATTTCAGTTGGTTTTGTTTCTACACAGTTTTTTTTCTTTGCAGACAGTATTTGACCGTCTTACCTGGCCTGTACTAATGTCTTTTCGGATTGCTAATAATACTTTTATCTTCGAAGCGTATTATCGCATCGCCAATTTGTTTCCTAGACGCTAAATGAATACATTTCTTGCTACTTAAACTACTGCTACTGCTAAGATTGTCATATCTTAAGGGTATTTCATTGGAATAGGTGTTAATATTATTTATGTTGTTGTTATTGCTGTTGTAGTTACTACTATTTTCTATACTATAAGCTGGGCACTTGGGTATATCACTTGTAGTTTCGAGGAAGTTTTTAATGGCAGTGCCATATCGTAAATTTGGCTCTACTCCGCGTAGAATGTGTATAGGTAGTTGTGCACCAACGAAAACGTCAAGGATGGTGTTAATGGTTTTGTCGGCACGGTTGAGCAGTAGTTCAATGTCGTTGTCGCTACGAATAATCGGAACACTGTCTTCGATCTTTTTGCGAGCTGTAATAAGTTAGAACATTATTGTAAAATGCAATTGTTTGAATTTTGTCTGCAATAAACGAATGTTTATAGTACTAAAGAATATTATGTAGATAATATGATATGGGATATTGTCAACATATTAGGTTTAACTAGAAGAACCCGGTTTTATAAGATTATAAAGTCATCTATAATCTTGTGACCTGACAATTACACAAAGCGGCAAGTATTGTGCAAGTGGACGTAAATACGTCACTATTTTATTGAAAAATGGTCCTTTCTCATTTTGAATTTATAAACTTGTCATTTTTTGATATAGGCCGTCTATAAGATTTATGACTACATTCAGATCATTTGAATAATTAGTTTTGACAGGTCATAAGAGGAGTTATCTACTATCGAATACATTTTTCTTTCAGCCCATTTGTTCGTAACTCGAGTTCTCAGTATTCCTGTCTGAATCCGCAAAATGTAACAAATTTTTCGCATGCTTTTTTATTCGGAACTAATGATTAGCATTTCTTTGCATCGAATGTTCCAATCTATTCGAACGGTTGGCTGCAAGTTGAACTTTCCCCATATTTGAACTATTCGGCATATTTGAATTTTTTTTATTGAGTCAGGACACATTTTGTTCGTTTGTAGCTGCGCAATTACTTGGCATCTTCAATTTGGTTTTTCAAAAAAGCGATTTGTGTGGGACAGTGTTGTCTCAGCAATCTAAGGGCTGACTTGTTTGTAATGTTGAATTTAGTACTGGATACTGGGTAATTGTTTAATAACTCAGTCAGCTAGAAGATGTCACAAACAGTCAGTGCTTTGACTTACCCTGTACATAATCGCGACTATAAAATGATATAACATCATAGTTCCAACGGTCAAAGTACCCCGTACTCTGGCTGACATCACAGGTTTCACACTCTTTGCAAAAGTGGCCAAATTTACATGGATACATCATGAACCCAATCGGTGAATACACCTGGAATCCCTGTATCGTATTCATGCGGACCTGCGAAGTATAAACCTTAGCACTCAATCGACTTTATGCGGCCATCAAATTACCGACCCTATTTAGAAAGTCCGCCTTGAAAATCATTGACGTTGAACCAAGCAGAACTAAGCTGTCCAGACCGATTTTCGGCAGTGACAAGTCAGCCACAACCAGACTGAGTATTTCATTTCGGGCATACAGTGAGTTCAGCATAATATCCGCCGGCATCAAAGGATCGCTGTATATCGGCGGCAATCGTATGGAAACCCACGCTATTCGCGAGCCATCCGTCTTATATTTAGATGATAATTCTAAGGCAAGAGTTTTGATGTTGCGGAATGGATCGGTATCACCTTTGCTGGATGAGTCGTATTTGTACAGGAAAATCTAAACAAAAAACAAAAAGTGATGTACTTTTCGCTTTCAACGAACTAACTTTCGCACTTACCATGAGCAAAAATGTATTATCCTGATTCTTCATGCAGATCTTTTCGTACAGGCGCACAAACTCGACACCGTCATTGGCTTGATGTTCAAATGTTGGCATCATTATGGCGATTCTAGTACTCTCGGTTACATATGGCGAGGGGACCACTTCAACTCGTCCCAACGGCTTGACCACCTGAAAGCTGATCAAAAACTATTTACCCCTCCAAAAGCCAAAGCAAAGTCCTCGGATGGCTTACCTTTTTGTGACCAATCTTTTGCCAGATCGTTTAGTGTCCAAAAAATTCAAATGGATGTGATAGTCCATACCTCTCGTCGGGTCGAATCTTCGGTAAACGGTGTGTATGCCCGAGTACCTAAGCATCGGGAACTTGTGATGTGCATATTGCACACTTATATCTAGAACTGTCTCAAAGTCTAACGAGTCGATGCGACTCAGCGGTTCAACGACACTCTCTGCATTTGGCAGGAAGATGTGCGTACTATTGATAAAGTGCCACATAAGAATGTCATGTCGAGTTTCTGGCGAACTACTTGTTGGCACTCCCAATGGCCAACGGATTTCTAAAATATTATTCGATATGGTGCCGTTTGCAATGCGATAGGCCTTGTGTTCAAGATCGAAGCTGCGCTGCTGTAGATTCTCTAAATGATACTGAAACGAGTAAGGACATTAAATTAGATTTTGCAGATGATGGGAGGAGACTCACCTTCGAGAAATAGGCGTGGACACGGTAATAATCGTCTGCACTCTTTATGGGATAAATAACTGAGGCATTTCGAAACGACTCATCACTGGATAGTAGACTTAGATCTTTGTATAGTTTTATCGATGGCCTTACGGAGTAGGAGCTTTGTGAGATGCCCTGCAATGGAACAAGATATGTTTTGATTAAAGATTTCATACAAAAACATACAACTTAAGGCATATGAAACAGTGTAGCTCTGTTTTTATGGACAGCTGCTATAAGATTCCGCTTCACAGTCAAAATTAAGTAGAAAGATGTCGATCGTATATAAGAAATTATTATTTGAATAACGGGGTTGCAAGGACACAAAGACTCAATTAACACTGAACAAGTTTTGTTAGAAGACAAAATATTTTTTTTTACATTTTCCTCTTCTCTTTAAATTCTAAAAAAAAAACGTCCAGACACAGCCAGTTTACATTAAAATTTTATGCTAATTAAATTCCAGCGATAAAAGACCGATTGTTCTAATGCAGAGCAAAGAGGAGGACCCCAAAAGAAGGTCAGACAGGAATTCGTTTTGATTTTTTTTGCTTCCATCCTCTTCTTGGCTTCGTGAATGTTTGCACATAAATTGCGACAAAATATGTGCGTTGCTGCAGATATAAGCTGCAAGATACACAGGGTGCTTTGTTCTTATAGGACAGCTAAATGTCTGCGGGTTTCTTTTTTATCGCTTTTAGTATAGAGATTAAAAAAAAAAAAACGGAAGACCTTAAGAATCCTTTGTTTCGGTAGACGATGGGTTTATTGCTCCTGACGCAGAGGATGTGGAGAATTTATTTTACAGTTGTATAGATACCTACAACGCATCTCATGCGATACGCGTCGGCAGTATTTTGATTTAACCCATCTATACAACTAACTACATTTATGCGACTTGAATTTATAATAAAAGGGACGTGGTGTGACTGATTTATAGCAACCGGCCAAACCCTTTTCAAGCAAACTTCATTGAACTTAGCATGTGTTTTTAGCCAATTAGTTATTCTCATAACTACCATGAAACAAACAGTTTTCGAAGCCTACCAGTGCTTACTAATTGTTTGAACAAATACTGAATACCGCACAAGCAAGATGACAGGCTGTAATTAGAACTTTGGTAACACAAGCATCACGTTTCTGCTTCCAAGACCAAGGCAGAACGGTGTTTGTAATATAAGAAGAAGAAGCCGACTTTGTTGACCTATTTTTCAACCTTAATGTTCTCAGAGTTAGTAGGATTTACTAATGTTGCTCATTTTATAATATCAGCTGGTATATAACGCACTAAACGGATACAACTTTGCGCAATAATTTCATAAATATGTGTGATTTATATCCCGGCTAGGGTTAATAACACTGAACTCTGTGGAGCGCCGAAGTTCAATGTTAAACGCCAGAGCAAATACAATTATCAAGCGTAATCAAAAAAACATCAGGTGAACTCAAGGCAACACAGCATAAGATTAATTACGGTCGTGGCATGTTCCGTCCGTCGTCGTAATAGAATACCTTTGTCAATTCTCATTCATTAAAGTGAATACGTGTTTTTGTTTTTTTCCAGTTCATGATCTTTTCGTCCATTTAGTGTTATATATATGAAAAGACACAGTGGCGTCTGAAAGTTTGCTGGTTGTAAGGGGGAAAAGATTCCGTCTTGGAAATGGTATTCGTTAAGGAACCCCAAAAATGTTCGTTCGTACTTTTTAAAAACGGAGGTTGGTGACCATCAACAGCCAACCGACTTCATTTGGACCAAATTAAAAAAAAATCCAGCATGACGGGGCTACGTGCTACACAGAAAACGTCATGACAGACATTCTGCACGAACGATTGGAGGGTATTGTTTTGTTATCTCTCGCAAAGGCGACATGATTTGTCCACCAAGATCGTGCAATTTGACCCGGCTAGACTTTTTCTTGTCCCGAAGTCGCAATTCAATGCCAATAAGCCGCAATCGAGCAATGCCCTTAAAGCCTACATAACCAATGCTCAAAATCAGCCAGACCAGAGTCAGGCAGAGTGCCTAAAAATTGGATCACACGTAAGAAGCCGCGGCGGACATTTGAACTATGTTGTATTCCATACATAATGGCATACATTAGGACTGTCTTTCGTTAGCTTCTAGAATTTTCAGCACGTAATTACTGGACACTTCGAGAACTCAGAGTAGCTGTTGTGATTGTGTGCTGAAAACCCTACTTTACTTTGCTTTGCTGAGATCGAAGCTAAAAAAAAAACACGCCTATTGTTTCGTTAATACGTGACACACCAGCAACTGCTTTATTCCATTTGAACATCGACCCGCCCTTATAGAAAAAAGAAACCTTTACTAAGTTTCCAAATTGTAGTTTTTTGGCAGAACGTATGGTAGAAATTCCGATCTCTGGAGAAACGAAAAAGCGACAGGAAAGTGAAGAGAACGAATGGCCGTTCGTTTCGGTTATTGTAAACAAAAAGCTAAGACTGACGTCCTAGCTTTTTGGAGCTCGATTCTTGCATTTTCCGAATTTTCAGGTAAAAGTGTAAGCGCACTTCATCCAAAATGGATGCATGACTCCAACTGAATATATAGTGTTATTACATAAAAACTTAAACTTTCACAAGTTATACGTAAAACATTGAAAAATGTATGTCACATTTTTATTGAGCGCCACTGTAAATTGAATTTGTATTTTGTACCAAAACAAGAGGGTAAGATTTGTGATTTCCTGAATTTCCATTCTCAGTTGGACCTTTTTAAATGGGACCACCTACCACCACACATGGGCTTGCAGAAGACCATAGTCCTGCTGGTTTATTGCGTTATTTTTGTGCAGAATTTTCACTAAAGAGCACGTGCTCTTCAAACTGTAAACGGGAAACATTTTCCCAACAAATACGAGCATCTTCAGATAATAAGTCACAATTTATTGTGAAGATCAATGCGGTACTGGCATTACTTCAGTTAACGAACTGATAATGCTTGGATTTTACAACCCGTGGTATTCATCCAAATTAAGCTGACTCACAGTATCAATAAAACGAAAATTTTTTCAGCACACGAAACAAATATAAAAAAAAACAAAAACAAACAAAAACGCTTTGGTGCCATTTTTTATGCGCGATGTATTTTCGGAATTATTTTTGTTTACTGAGGTTATTTTATCAGACACTTTTCTGATTAATATTTTTGTTAAGGTCAATTAATTATGAGTTAAAAAAAAGAGAAGATATATAGTGATTTGGTCAGCAATTTCAATGGGAGCGGGATAAAACGTAATGTCGAACCATATTTATGCTGATTAAAGCCGTTCGCTTACAGAATTTGATTTTTCGCTTTAAATTGTTTTTTAGTATGTTGCAATACTAGGCATGGGAATTAATGGCGCAGTTTTTGTTTCAAACAGTAGTGGATAAGAGTGTTTAGTTGGTGTACGTATTTTTATATTGTTCGATATAAAGCACAACAAAACGCAATGTCGTTGCGACTATAGACGTGACGAATAAAGGTGGGTCAAAAAACTTCTTCAACAATGGTTTCATATTTAAAGTAAATAAATGAATATTGAGCAGAACAGGTCCATATGGGACCTGAAATGCTTGTCGAAGAGAAATACTAGTTTGTAGTTTTTGTATCCATTTTTTTTGGCGGTACCTAAATACCTCCTCTAGTCAGGCTAATGGGTACATTTAGGAATGTAGATATCTTAAGTCGACTAGATGGATCTGGATAAGATGTAACCTGAACGCAACAACTAGATTACGTCAGTTTTCCTATGTCAGCCACATATGCGAACTGTCAGCTTAGTACTCAGTCACGAAGTCCTTGACTAGATTCGTCGGCTACCCCTCCATAATCATCAACTGAAACAACTCTTCATCGTTCATCGGCTTCGATCGACCGATCAAAAGTGATGTGGTCTTCAATTGGGACAAATATTCAATTTTATTTTTAACTTAAATCACTTTTCATGTTTCATTGGGCAAGAAAATCATTCCGTTTTTTAAGCAGATTTCGATATATTTTCAGATTTACACATACTGCCAGAAACACCAATATTACTTTGCACAGCTGTTTAGCGTCATTTTAAGATGTTTGTTTTGAAACAAATGCACAAAGTTTCGTTAAAACAAAAATAAAGAAATACACAAAAAGCCATGGATATAATTTTCAAGGAATTTTTATTCTGTTCGTCTTCTCGCCATCTGAAGACTACGAATCACCTAAACTACTCCAAAACTATGGGAAACATTTTTCAAGTGGATATCCATATTTGTGAATTTTCCAAAAACGAAGCAATATGAACAGCTGATATTGATTATTGCTGCCGAATAACACACTAATCCATTTACAAAAGCAGATCAATATCGTTGCATATTCCATGAGCCGCGTAAAATCTGAGATCGGAAAAAAATATCAATGGAAAAGGACATAAGGAACATCCAAGTCAGTCAGCTTTCAGAATTACTAAACTAGATACGTGAACGTCAACAGTCTCTTTAAAGAAAAAAGCTGTCAAAAAAGCTATTCAAAAATTTTTAAACCAGGAGGCGTGCAACAGGAGCATTTGTTGCGTGTCACCTCCTATACAAAAATAGCATTTAAAACTTAATTCGCCGTAATAATAATCAGTTTAAGTCTCGACTTTAAATTTACGGAAGCTCACAATTGCGAAATTTGTATGTAAAATATAGCCACTGTGAACTAATAAAACTTAGAGTCGAAACTAAAAATGTCTACCCAATGACTTGGTATTTATAACAAAATTTGGATCGTTAAGTTCTGATGTGAGTCTTTATTTGAAATTTTGCTTTTGTGGTGAAGGTCGGTAACGCAAAAACTAAACCCAAGTCCATAATATTCAGTCGTTAAACCCGAACATAAACCCAGTTTTTTTAAACTTGACAGCATTTAATCCGATTGGATTTAAACGCACTCCGGAGAGCAGTTTAAGTACTTTAACGACTGTCAGAATGCGAAAAACTGTTTTGACGTTTATAGAACTTGTGTTCCACACTACTTAAACGCCACAAGTCGTTCGTTAAACGACATAAAACGCCTATAAACACGCACATGTAATACCGATTTCAAAAAACGCCAATTGTTGTTTAATATAAACGCCACGCGGAATAAGGGTGATTGACATGTCTGCGCTCGCAAGAAATAAGAACAGTAGAAAAGGGTAATAGAAAAAAAAATGGCAAGAAACTAAAAAAGGACGTCATTCGTAAAATGGACGAAATTCGTGAAAGAGCTGATGGTAAATCAACGTCGTCCTTGTCGTCGAATATATCGAATGCACAAGCGGGCTTGCGTCGACGATTTCGATGTGGTATATTTTCGGAAATATTTCCGGCTGAAAAGAAAAGCCATTTTGGAGGCTACATTCGATCAGAGACAAATGATACTGAGACCCCCAACTCACAATCCAATCAGTTTTTTTTCAAATTCGCCATTTTGTTTTCCTATCGGTGTTGTGTCAATTAAGAATCCGTGTGACATGCAAAAACATACAAAAAATACAAAAGTAAATGCTGCCAACCGCGACAACCGTGGGGAAATGTGCTAGAGTTCGGGAATATCACATTTTTACATTACTGCCATTGGTTAATAATTATATGTTGTTAAAAGGCGAATAATTTGATTTGTTTGGTTAATAAAACTACCTAAAGGAGATGTTCTATATACTAGAAACTTATTGGGACAAACATGGTTGCGTATTTTCTGTTTTTGAATATTTTTAACTTCGATTTCATGCGTAATTTTTTCTTCGAAAACTGACGAATATTTGCTCAATATATTTCTATTTTACTTCAAACAATCTGCATTGTTCATTTTTCATATATGTTTTAGGCAAATCTACACTTATTCACTAAAAAAAATATTATCCACACGTAACGAATATTTTCAAATTTAACGGATAAAATTCTATGAACGCTCTCAGAAACTTTGCCCACAGCGGAAGTGGCATATGCAAGGTGCGAGCGTGTTGGTGAGTCGGAATTTTTGAAGTTACGTGACATTTGTCAATACGAATTTCTATGTAACAATACAAGCGCACTTAGCATTTGCCACTCCATAAAAATATAGCTTGTAGGCTAAGTAACGGGAAATCGGTCGGAGTTGGTGGTCTCAGTATTGTCTCTGCATTCGATGATTCGACAGACATTTCGGCATAGTTATTGCACCTTTAAACATAACTGGGCCCAAAACAAATGAAATAAATTTCTAAGTGACAAAACAACAAAAAACTAATTTTTTGTAAAATTTGACATTACGCAGGTTTAAAACGGGTTACAATCGGTTTAAACTGTTTTAAATCCGCATTTAAATCCATCTTTAATCCAACGGGTTTAATACATGTTTTTGAGTGAATACTATGGATATGGATTTAAATTGTCGAGTTTAAAAAAAAAACCGGATTAATGAATCTGATTTACACCCGGCGTGAATAATATGGCCGTAAGATAATGATAATCCATTCGAACACATTATTCAAATAAAGTCAAAATTCGTTCACTTCTTCCCAACTTTTGTGTATGGGAACGAAGTTTGAAGTGTTCGACTGCGTAATCGTTAGGGAACAGGTCTATTTGTTTCTTTCTAGTTTTAAATGAAATAATTGAATAATTGAAGTTATGCGCAGTAACCAACTGTGGGATCAATTCTTGTCAACAATGAATAAATTTCAGTTTCATTATCGGAGTAGGCCATAAAGTGTTGCTGAATTAATTAACAGTTCAAAATACCTGACAACAAATGTCCGGCACGATCTCATCAAACGTGAGATGCAGTTTATACTGTACTTATACGGTCCTTCTATTGACATATGCAGCTGCATTTCCCTTCGCTTTCACGGAAGTTTGTGTAACTCTATCCTTTAAGAGTGAATGTACTTGACTAACTTAACTATTCGTGTAAAGTGATCAGAGCAGACATGTCATTAGACAATGACCTTACTTGAAATTAGTGCGATGCGATCGTCTCAACTTTCACTGATAATAAGCTCGCGTCATTTACACCATTTGCGTGGCAGTATATCTGTGGTCAGGAAAAACCGCTAAAGTCTGTTTTACTCATTATTCAGGAGAGCAGTTTAAAGTTTTTCGACTCTAATGACTCTAGTGACATAAACTGTTTTTTTTTTTTAAATTGTGACCACATTTTAAAAGATATAAAGCTGAAAAAAAATTACAAAATAGATTTGACTACGCTGAATCAATTTCGTCTAAAGTCGACTTTAGCGGTTATGGCCACAGATTATTAGGATGTGTATAATAAAATGAGCACTTCTTTTCAAACAGACTGTCACTTTTCACAAGCAAGTCGCCAACATTCTCCTGAATTGAGGGAGTGTCAACTTTTCACCATAAGTTAAATAAATCATTCAATTCGCACTTGGAAGGTTATCTATGGCCAATTAAAAAAAAAAAAACACCCATCTGTCATGTCAAAATTTATTGGCATATAGTGTACCTAACTATATGCCAATATATTTTAACAAATTAATTCGAAATAAACTACCAGTTTTAGCTGAGCTCCTGATCGCCTCTATATATTCGTACATATCTACATTTTTATTTAATTTAAAAAAAAAATCAACAAAACAACAACTGTGCTAATACATATTATCGCCTGTTCTCTAAATGAATCTGAAGGAATTTTAAAGGCGGAAATACACATCCCACACTATAGACTCAGATTAGATAAATTCCTATTTTTTAATTGTATTTATTTTGGTACGGAATTATTCGCATTAATTCCGCTACACAAAATTTTTGTGTTCACTTTGTGCAAGCACCTCTTCGAAAATAATATCTCTCGTGTTCGAGATATCAATGAGCGTAATTTCGCCAGTGATTTGTGATCGTTCCAGATTTAACGCTCAGTCTTGTGTGTTTGTTTGCATTGCAAATGTGGCTTTCCGCGGGAAGAGTATTACAAAATGTGTGTGCATTCAAAAGATCCTATTACTCATTATGAATATAGTTGCGGATGATGAATAATGCGTGTGTGTTGTGTGCCAATTTCTAAGAACTAGAATTGCACGTAAACAGAAACCTGGAATTGAGAATGAATACGAACAGATGACGCAGTCGCAGGCAGGGAAGAGTTCTTGTGGTACCAATTCCACAAAGGTTTTCAATATGACTTTGAATATTTACCTTCAATGCCATGCGGTTTATAAGGTAATGGCTGCAATGAACGACAAATCCCAATCAAAACAAACAAACTGACACTCCGGCTGGAATGATACTTTCGTAGGTGTTATTCTGGAGTACGGAAGACATAAGAAAACAAATATTTTGCGACGGTCTGTCTGGGCGAGTTTCGCATTTGGCCGTATTCCCCAGGCATATTTGTGCACGAGCCTTGAATAAACAATAACAACGTGGGCTGATTTAAAACGGGGAGACCAACAAGCATACCAATTAAGTCTGTTTCCATATTGTTTGGATGGGGAAGATGTCATATTTTCTCAGTGACAGAGCATTTCATCATCAAGAGGCAAATTACCAAAACGTTCAGGAGCGCAAAATTTTGCAACACGTCCAGTTTAACTTGGCGTGTAAATTAAAATATTACCAAAGCAAGGCACAAGACAAAAATTTGGGGCACCGCGAGGCGATTAAAAGTCTTCTGAAGTTGTTTGTCCAACGCCTTTTGGTTAAACTTAGACACATAGCCCTTCGAGAAGTACCTTTCGAGATATACACGAAATATAGTTATCACAACTGTTTGCGGGCATCCAGGCTGATTCGGAACAAGTGACTCTCGACTGGCTTAGTGAGATATCCCGCCTGTTTTACATTGCTAACATAGATGCCAGATAAAACGAACCTTTTTTTGCTCCATGGGTGTGAATACTTCATCTGAACCACAGGAGAATTGAAACTTCAAAGGGTTTTGATAATAACCTCATAAACAGTCATTCTTCGATTTGCAAAAAAAAAACATTTTTTATTCCGATCTGTAACGGTCCCAGTTCTTTTCTCAATTTGTCTTGAGTGACTTTACTTTTTTAATACGACTTTTACCGAAGTCAGCGTTCAACCGAAAGATCCAGTGACCTGAATACTGGTTTACTGATGGACCAAGTCCGTTTAAAAAAAACTGGTAATGGCTTCATTCAGTTTGAGAACAGGCCTCTCTAACCATTGTCTCGTTTTCGCCGAGTAATTTGAGGTTATCTTGGAGATAGATAAGAAGTTGTGATATTTTGACACGGATCAGTTTTATTTTCTTTCCAGCCTGGTCCTTTGAAGTCTTTTCCGATCGTTGAAAGTCTGTCAAGTAGGGTAGATTAGGTCGGGTTGAGTGGGGTTGTGAGATCGTCACAAAAGACCAGGCACCAAGACGGGCCCATCGCCATCCCCAGGGAACCATTACGGTTAAAAACCTAAACCAAATCGCCCAAACAGTCAATTTCCCTGCAGAATTTAATTATTGTTCCAACACTGTTTGAGGAACCAACCTCCTCTAAGTTGTTAAAGAAGTACGAACCTAGGTGCCTCCTTCTACTCCGAGCAGTTGCTTGACACTCGAAAAGAAGGTGGGACATATCTTCCGGGACTTGTAGGTCCTCACAGTATCTGCATATATCCGTGTTAGCTAAGCTTATAGTCTCATGGCATGCTTTCTAGAAGGCAGAGAGTATTCCTACCGCTAGTCTTAGCTTTTTTCTACTAAGATTCTTCAGATTTTTTCTTATTTAAAACGGGATACGGTCTGTCAAGTAAGTCTATTTCCCTTTTTTTTGAGACAAGAAACAATTGGTAGGAGCTTACTAACTTGGGTGGCGCTACAGTCCGGGGTGGACTTAGGCCTCAGCCAATACGCCTCTCCAGTTAGCGCGATTCTTTAGCTGACTTCTGTTACGCACTCCAAACTGGTTGAGGTCCCATTCCATGCGCGAGCCACCTAAGCTGAGGTGTTTCTCTACTACATTGTCCCTCCGAGTTTGAATCGAAGACTCTTCGGGCCGCAGCACTGGTGTCAATTCACTCTACACGTCCCAGCCATTTCTCCATTCCTCCTGCAAAGCCCGTCAACACAACCGGGACCGAAAATCACACGAAGAATTTTGCATTCGAAGACCTGCATCCGCCTTTCATAACGTCCATGATTCTGGCTGAACTTAGGTGATGCGGAACTTATATAGAGTCGTAAGGAGCTAAGAGGAATATAAAAGAGCAATACATTGCCCTCAGCAGCTTCGTAAATGTGTTCATACCTACATCTAGAGTAGGCGAGTTTTGAAGTAGGTATATGGTTGAAAGTATACCCTCACAAGATTCGCCACCAAAACGGATTTTAATCCTGCATAGTAAATAACTTAATATCATGGTCCCAGCCGGCCTGCTCCCAAATTGCAAGACTCAATTATTAAACTGAATTCAACATCACCTCCTAAGTTCAAAGTTCAAAAGGCCGCGTAGAGTCTCATAAATCTTCATCAACTACATAGCTCGCCATTCAATCTGTTCAAGTAATTTTTCCCATAGACAGGGTGGCGCAGAATTAAACATCCAATTTTGTTTTTGAATTACTTTTTACTAAAAAAATTAAATGACTTTGAGTGATGAAAATCTTTATTTGGACCTTTACAATTTTTTGTTAGGTGGAAAAGATGCCGCCAGTGTTGATACACTACACATTTGTGCTCGTTTTATCGCATTTGCCATGACTTTCCGCAAGATTTCCGGTGATAACTGTTCGCTTTCCGGATTTTCAGTGCCCCAGAAACGAAGATTTAGCTTGTTGAAGTAACCGCTTAAGTGAAAATGCGCCTCGTCGCTCATCGTGATTCGAAATGCACGCTCCGCCAACACCATACCGACCGATTATTGGTCCAAAAAAATCGATACAATTATTCCACGCTCTTGCGGAGTATAGCGCTCCATTGCTGCTTGTCTGTTTTATACTGCAGCTGTCTAGTTCACAAATGTCACATATGATTGACGTACGAAGGCATTTGCAAAATTTAGAACATCTTCCGATAAGGTGATTAATTTAGCGCCACCTTGTATATAGATCTCTCGGACTACAGTGTAAAACTTACACTTCTGTTCGTAGATATCTAGACGGATAAAAATAGATTTCATTCACCAGACTATACCGACACCGAGTCACGACTCGCGTGAGCACATCAATGAACTTTGGCGTTGCGCCTTGATCTTGAATATGTAAATTAACGTAAACACAGACTGGGATTATGCAAATGAACCTTAATTTAATTTCGATTGCATAATATTAATTCGATTCTATTTCTATTCGCATTCAGGCATCGCAGAGTGTTGAAATTATGGGCCAATAATTCTCTAAATTATTTGAATAAGCGCCAGCAATATTAATCATTCTTAATCTGTGACACATTAAATCACAAATGCACATTCACTGTAGCACAGGCGTATAACAATCATCCGGCATAAGCACTTTAATTAACAATTGATTGTTTGCTTGTTTTTATTATACGTTTGTTTACACTTGATCAATAATTTGCTTTCGTCTTAGCTGTTTTGCGGCTAATTAAACGCGGCCGACTACGACTCGTCAGTTTAATATATTTATCATGTGCTTATAGTATCTACAATTCATTTGAGAGGGTATCCTCCAGATGTAACACAACTGGATGTAGTACGTGATTGCAACGAGACTGAAGCGACATAAAGTCTGGTGATTAACTATGTGTGTAACTAATTTGTGTATATGAATAATTGGGTATGCGTTTGCCATTTAATGAGATGGTTGTTGTTGGCCAGGCTTGTGCGATGAAATTTCGTCATAACCTACAATTTTTACTTTCAAATACTCTCGCTGAAGAGAGGTTTTTTTATTTATTTATTTTGTCATGCCTATACACTATAAGATATAATACCTTATGAGCTAGTGATAAGCTTTATTCTGCGAAAAAAAGCTACAAAGGTAGACGAGTTATTCAATGTGCATTTTGACGTGGGAAATTATGTTTCCCCATCATGGTCGCATCGGAAGAAGCGTAGCGAACAAGAAAATGACTCGGCGGTAATTTAATTGAGAAAAATGTGCACTCATCTATGTAGCTTTCGATTAGGCATTCGACTTAAAGACAATCTATCTATCACTGAAGGTTAATGGAGAGGAGGTATATGGTTAGATTGATATATGGTAGGCAGATGGTTTCCGTCACTTTTCGTCTACCCGAAGACAAATTGTCACCAAGCATGCACGCAGAAACCAGGTTTCCACTGGAAATTCATCTGGCCATATTCCCTTCTCCCCATTCATGTGGTATCACAAAGGACTTATACATTTGAACTAAGTGTGTCTTTTTAGACAGCCATCTAACCTTACGTAACTAATGGAGAGTCGGGATGTGTAAGGAAAAACGGCTAAACCCTCCTACACTAGCGTTACATTATGAAGCTGACGACAGTGGAGGCTGTCGAGCATGAAATGCTCTGCGTCGATTGCTTGACGACACGGACTCAGCTGGCGCGGCTTTGGTATCTTATCTCCATAGTTTGGGACTCCAGGCAAATATCATTGCACGCTAAAAAAATTTCCTACGAAGAGCTTACTGTTGTGCTAAATTGCCTTGAAAAATTGTATCTTTGTAGACAAAATAAGCACAGCAGGAAACTTTTTGATTTTGTGGAATTTTCTAAAAGACGCTATGAGGATAGTCGGCGCGCGTGTTTAAGTGTGAGGTTTTTACTAGCTAAAACCACCTTCCACAAAATTGTTTCGTACTGCAACTTAGTTAACGAGCAATTTTTTTATGACGTTTGGTAGGCAACATTTCGCGAAAGTTCCTGCTTGTTCCGCAATTTTAACGCGATAACTATAGGGCTAAGTCGGAGGGTTCAGTTCGTTGTAGACGCGCAATAAATTTGTTTCATCGCGAATTTTACGGACCGACTTATTAACGCGTCCTGACAGTCGATTAGCTTTCGAGTGCGAATTCTCGTTTCATTCTTAACCGTGCGAGTTCCGATGTCTCTATTACTGACGAATGATATTCACAGTTTATTCTGAAAAGTTTTGTAAAGATTTGTGTCATTGGTACAAGCCCATATTTGTATACCATACTTCCACACAGGCTTTAGCACCGGCTTATATATAATAAAAGCTTATTCTCGAGGTTAAGGTTGGAATATTTTTCGAGCAACCCATAATGATCTCTATATTTGTTTTTAAATTCTACGCATTTCTTTTTTACATGCGGTTTCAACATTTCAACTTTGTGACAAGAGTCACTCCGTAATATTTGGCCTCATTTGCAAACGGAACTTGGACCGTATGTAAAATCCACGTGGACCGATTTCGTTTCGGCAAGAGCGATCCTCCATGATTTTGTCAAATCATTGACCCAGGAAACTGTGCTAAAATAAAACAGAATCTTTAAGTCCAGTACTTTTTTTTATGTTCGATTGGTACGATAAAAACAATCTTTCTCCGATTTCGGAGCACTTTTGCGTATCTGGATTCTTTCTTAAAGTTGCTTCAGATTAACCAATACTAGTGCGTTTGAGTTTGACAACTGGTGCAGTTTGTTTACGTTTTCGGGAAATTTTTTCGACTGCGGAGGAAGACATTGCATCGGGAGAATCCTTGTTTGTTAATAATTTATATACAAATGTTAAGAAATCCAAATTTTGAGTGATTTAATTTTAAGTTTAGCCAGTTAATGGAAAATGCTATGTGGCGAAGGCATATTCCAAACACACGATTATCAACAAAAAAAAACTGACGTTTTATCTTCGATTAGACATCTGAAATCTAAGAGCGAATTTGGACTCGGCATACATTTCTAGATCCCTTCCATTCGTCCCAAAAATGAAGAACTCACACAAAACAGCAGCTTAAACTAACAAAAAACAGAAGACAACACCGTGAAGAAATCCTTTAAAAGGGAACATCAGGTTGCACGGAGGTTTGGAAGACCAGAGACAACGTGGAGATGGAGAATGATCCACAGATAAACGTGGCCGCTTTTTACACATGTATAGCCAGAGCCACTTACCGAAAAGAAAAGTTGCCGCATTATGTCCTGACAGAGGTTGAAGAAAATATGTTTAGCATGTTATTATGCAGAACTACAGAGTTGTATATATAAAATAATATAGCTGTACCTGCCGGTTTTTTTCTTCTTCTCTTAAACTGTGTAGAAATTTTGAAGGATCTTACACCGATCAGTGACGTAGTTGATGTTCTGTCGTGTGCGATACTTCGCCACAACAAATAAAGGTTGGTCCGAAGGTGTTCAGCAGATTTTAGACCGACGCAAATTTGTTTTTTCAAGTCGTCGCTTTGTAATCGTACATTGAACGTGACTACTCATCTGTTTGAAGACAGCAATCATTTCGCGAGCGCGCATTTCTGAGACAAGAGCGTAAAGAATAGAAGCCAACTGCAAACAATACATTGCGAAATCAATAACAACTTTTGCCAGAAGACAGACCTTTCGGCATTTTGTTGAAGATAGAAGTACACTGTATGCACGGGGAACGAATTTAAAGACATCCATCACCTAGACTTTCAAACGTCAAAAAGTACAGGTACCACTCACCAACATACTCTGAGTTCGTTAAATATTTATCTTGTACAGATTGATTGAGGCTAAATTTATTCTCACAATCAAACATCTGAACATCATCGCAGAGAAAATAAAAACGATTGTCTGCCAAAAAAAAAAAAAATTCACCCCCAAACAGACAATTTAACAAAAAGAATTCAAAGAATTTACCACCTCACCTGATAGTTCTCTTGACATCCGGACAGCTGACTCGAGTACTTGACACACCGTCCAATATTGACACTATGCACACCGGTTATACCGTTCCGCACGCACCAATCTAAATTATTTCGCATTTTTCTTATCACACTACTACTTAATAGAATACCAGCATTTAAATCACAGTAATTACGATCACTTTGCATTTTCAGATCGTTCTCATCGGACAGATTCGCCCCGTCGTCGTCACCGGCACTTGGGTCATTCCCATTTGTTTCGTGCGTCCCACTATCTGTTCGTTTGCCCATGTAAATATCAAAAGTGATGCTCAGGTGATAGAGCATGGCTTTCAGCTTTCTGGCGTCCACGTACACAGTATCGGGGATTATCAAAAAGTAATCATAATCATCGAGATAATTATCCGCAATGTACTTTATCACATGGAACGGCCGAAGATTTTCGCGCGTATCCGTGAATCCGACGATGTTCTTCAACTTGTAGTTGGTCTTGACGTTGTCCGCGTTAATGAAGAACTTGATGCGATTCACCAGGTGGGCTGTGGTGCGATTTATCGCTGTCGCCAATGTGTTGATGCTGTCGGGCGAGGTCATAACACCGATGAAGATCTTTTCGCGCATCCCCAGTTCCGATGAGTAGTAACGCGGACGGATGACGTTCTTCACCTGAAATCGAAAGGGAATGTTATAAAAATAAACTGTTGTAAAGTGACGGCAAGTGTGTGGGTATTTCATGGGAAATTTGCGTCGAGTGATTTAATGGGAATATATAATTTACACATACAAATTCGCATGCAGCCGCAGTATATAAATATTTATATTATCGCACTACTGGTGCGGTAACTGGTATGGATGGTAAATTTGCGATTCCGCGAAGAGCACTTTGTCAGCGCAATTTTATTGGAATATATTGGAGTGTACACTCAGATGCGTGAGTGGTGAAAAGCTGGTAAAACATGAGTATTCGGTCGAATATTGGAGATAGGTGATAAGGGAAGGTTGCGGGAATTTTGATAAATAAAATGTGTCGTTTCGGCAAATACGTACAACAAATATGACAGTGGGCCAGGATTTGATTTTTCTATTAAAAATTGGATGGGGAACTATTGTTCTATTCGAGTTTAATTTTACGCTTGCTCATTGTGAATAAAATCTTACGCGTGCCTAATCAATCCGCTTGAACATCGGGTGAAGGCGATTTAACCTCGAGTAGGTGCGTAATTCAGAAATTCATTCGGCACTTACTATTAATTAAGTTGAACATATAACTCGAAAGATTTTCTGTGAACTCTAACATTGTTACCGCGAATTGGCAGATTTTATTCACAATGGGAACTTTCCAGAATCTATAGTTTAGTAAGTCTGACAGTTGGCTGACTTGGACTTCATGTTTTTCAGATTTAATTGATCTAGATTAGTCACTTGATCGGTCTTTTTTTCAGTTCAAAAGTAATAGAGGGGTAGCCGACGAAACAAGTCAAGAATTTCGTGACTGAGCACTAAGTTGACAGTTGACATATTTGGCTGACACAAGAAATATGACGTTCCCGACCAATGTAGTTTTTGCCTTTAAGTTACATCTAGTCCAGGGCACTCATTCCGTAACTTTTCAGACGATTATCGTCGAAACGATAGACCTTCAAAATTAGCAACCAAGTGATAAAATAACAAGTTTGAGAATAAAACATCGAAGATAATAAGGTCCGTAGCGATCCTAGGCCTAGCTTCTCGCAACCATTGGACGAATGAACAAAACTACAAATTTGTGCCGAATCCAAAGGGTCAATTGAGAAGCTTTTTCGCGACAGTTATGATCTAGGATGTTTGTCAGATGTTCGCAAATGGTGGCAAATGGCGAACATGGAACCCCTCGCTTAGTAGCCCAACACACTATCCACTAAACCACTCCGGCTACAAATCGAACTAATATTACCCAAAAAAAAACCCAACAAATTGAAACTCGAGACTGACAGCTTACAATTTAAGACATAAACCGCGGTACTAACAATCATTTTTAGAGTCCAGGATAAATTTTTCAAACTCACAATGGCGAAATTTTCCATAAATAATTGCATATTGTGACATGCAAAATATTTAATGTTAAGGCTTAAATTGATTATTAGTAAGGCCAAAATGTTACCTCACAATTTTACAAGCTACTAAAAAGAGATTTAGAAAATGTACTCCACACGCACAAACAATACATACAGCTCCATTTAATTTATTAAAGTTAATAAATAAAAGAATAACTTAAAACAAAATCAGTCGGGCAACTCCAAAAATAAAGTGCACGACTGGGTCGAACGAAACTTTGTCGTTCATCAAAAGTTTGCTTGGTTGTTTTCTTATTTTATTGGGTAGCTATATGTAAAAAACTGAGAAACAATGCTAAATAAAAGACAGTGTATAGATAGAATATAGGAAAAGTGATAGTGTCATTATTTAACTTTTGGGTAGTTCATCTGATATATGGCAGAAAATATCAAATACCAATGTGATTTTTTTTAAATTTGAAGCTGTCAGTAAAAGGGAATTGTGGCAAGTTCTGGTTAGAGAGTTATAAGTGCCACTGTACTATTTCATAGGATCTTACTCTTTACAAGATTTTTGAGTACGAGGACATGCGTAGTAGGAGTTTCTGATCTGTTGGGTCATGTTTTTATTTTGATTAATAACGCTGGTTTAAGGTGTCTATGATTGGAAGCAGGGTTCGTTATAGGTCTATATCTTTACATAGATATATGTTGTAAGAGTTTGGGGTTTTGTTTTTAAATTTGCGTTAGCAGTTATAAACTGAATATCCCAATTGACGTGTGTGGTGTGAAAATAAAGTGGGATTTTCTGATTGCGGTTGGTATTATTTTAAGGTACATACTCCATATGGTTAAAAAAAAGAACTGGGTCATATTTGTTAAAAATAAGTTTTGCTTAGCTGTTATTGTATTTTTATTAGAAGTGGGAAATTGAGATTATTACAAAAATATACCGTAGATATGTGAATACAAATCGGTATTCGTGCAGTCATTTTTGAGAAATAATTATTAATTTGATGTATTCGAGTTTTTTGAGAAAAACTAAGTACGGGATCTTATTAAGAATACTTTTATTATATTTAACAAACAAATCGTTAGAGTGGTTTTTGTAAAATTTGGCAGACATAACAGAACCAAATATTGCAATGTTTAGTTTGAAAAATACTATTGCTTAACTATTTAGCTGAAAACCGAGTTAAGCAAGTTATTGTTCGGGATATAAGTATTATTTGGTTTTTGAAGTTTTATCGAAATCGAAAATGGGGTTTCGAGTCATTTTTTAAAATTAACGTTTTCGGTTATTCGAATTGGAAATTAAGGACGCAATAATTTTGAAAACATCAAACTTACTCTTAGTTTACATTTTGGTCGAAATCGATGTTGCAGTTTTCAAGTTAACTAAAGAAAACTAAATTTTTCAAAAATCCATTTTACAATATAATACAGAGAAACTGAGTTTGCCATTAAGTTAGAAATGACCATATTACCTAGAAATTAATTTTTGTTGAGATCGTATGCACCGTTTTCACAAGGGACCTTATAATGGTCTAAGTGTGTCGGCTAGCCGACAGCTACTTCAACCTAACCGAACCTATGGACCGTTTTCGAGATACCTATGTCCAAATTTCAAAAGTACCATTATTCGATTTTTTAGCGGAAAACTGAGTATGCAATCATGTTAACCTCACCTACTTCAGCTTAAATATCAATTTTGGTAAAAACCATTAGAGCCGTTTTCCAACAAATCAAACTGGTATGAACATTTTTTACGGAAAAAAAAAAACGGCCCCGAACTGTAAGCCATTAAACTCCAAATCCGAGGTTTGAACGAAATCCGCTCAGCCATTTAAGCTGCAGCCCTCGGGACATACAGACGGACAGAATTTTGCGATCCACTTTTTTGAATTACTCTATCATCGTAATGTCAGAATTGATTAACGTCTCGTGTTCGAAATTTTGTACAAATACAATTTCTTTGTCTTACTACGTAATCGAGAAAGTTAAAAAATTGTCTGTAATAAGCTATTGAAGGTTTGCAAAAATCAATATATCGACAAAGGTTATAATTTTGTTATCGTAACGTTAAAAAACATTCAATATTCTTTGGGTTTTGTTTAATTCCTTAATCAATTGAAAGTTATTAGCATGCAAAATCCACGAATCGTCACAGGCGATTGCTTAATACTTTTTTTAAGAAACTATAACGAACGATACCAATAACCAAGTTTAGAGTTGTTTTTTTTGGGAAATTGAAACCAAGTGGAAAGTTAAAATTGGTTCTAAGTGAGAGCCAAAGAGAGATAATTCCGCTCGTTTTTCTAAACAAAGTTCCCATAATTAAAAAATAAATAAACTACGTAAGTATGAATATCGAATACGCCTACTGTCCTATTGAAGATAACAACATTGCCAAGCTGTTGCATCACATTTTGTGAAAACCACAAAAGAATACAGATAAAGATATGTACATGATTCAATTAAGCAAACGCGAAATCCACGATTTACTTTCCGACCCACTCCAGTTTGTAATCCATGTATGGATCTAAATTGATAACAAGCCATGTGCTCGGTTGTAGGGGGTCGGGTTCGGGTGGATGACAAATATAGCTGCCTGCCACTTAAGTCTGTGCACTTGACGTTAAGACACAGTGCCTATAAATACAATGTAATTTCTACGGATGTGAGCAATGTTTGCGCTCCATGTGCGCGCTGAGAATAGAAGTTCCATGAATACGCGCTTGTTCCTCAATTCGAGCCAATTTTTTAAGTTCGAACAGCAGGCACTCAAACGCAAGTAAACCACTTAACTACTACACAATTATGGGCTGTTATCAGTGCGCGCATACCAATGCAGGCACCAGCGAAAGAGAAAAGTCCATTGATACCCATTACCGGTATGATTATTTTTCACATAAAAACGCCCATACTATGGCTAGGGAGTTTACAAAAACAATAAATCGGCACGGGTGTATGCAATAGATTCACGCAAGTTAAGATAGTGCACTTATATAAATTGGCACGAATTGATAGGATGTAATTAATAGTTACGTTGAAGGACAGAGCTCGGACATTGCCGTCATTGATTTGTTTTATATATGTAATAATTATCTGAAATTATGTTGATTAGAATCTGCACATGATAGTAAATTGGTTACGTTGAACATGTGCCTAATTTATATGAGAAAAGAAAACGGTACCTGTCAGATATGGGGATAATGCCAGGCGGGAGCGTAATTTGTGTTTATTTATGGTTGGATGGATTTATTTTTGGTTGGTATCGTGCAGCTGATCGGTATAGAACTGAAAACAACAAATTTGGTATTTGCTTTGAAAGTTGCATTTATTTTTGAAAAAAAAAATCAGCACATGTAGCTAGACAACCCACGCAAGTGGTGATAACAAAGGTGACATAATCACATGGTAGGAAAAAAAGAAGACAAACAGGTGGAGTTATTTTTGACTTTCCAGTTTATCGGAGTGGGAGAAAAGTCTTGTGCTGATGCAGATATTTGAATTTGAGTCGAATTCACACTCGAGAAGTTATAGAGGTGACTTCAGGGGTAATTGTGGCGTATAATTGATTAGGGGGTAACAGATCTAGTCCCCGAAAAACTCATTTTACATCCGATAAACATACAGCAGTAGGAGTCCTGAGAAAGCTTTTCAATTTAGCCGTTGGGATTCCCCTCAGTGGGACCTTGCCAAGAACTTTGATGTAGAATGATAGTCAAAAATAATTCGAAGCACCAAGACTTTACATCAAAGCAGTATAAATTGAAACATAGCTTGAAATTTAAGAAGCACCGTTTGCAGTCTTTCTTTATGTTTGCTTCTATTTATCTTTTTTACGCTACTTCACTCAAACGAATCACAAGTTTAAGTAATGTGGATCACTTCACGTATCATCTGCTTTGTGTTCTATCTCCTTCTATTGTTTAAAATTCTAAATGGTAGAGTTCGTCTGTTAATGCTTCCAAGAAAACTGAACAAGTCAAAAACATCGTCCAGATGGCTGAAACTATGATGGACTTTAGTCAAAACCAATAGGGATATTTAAAACTGACGTGGTATGTCTGAGTTTCTATTTGCCTAGATTGATCACTTTTTTTTGTTGTTCTAATTGACGTTTATACTGACACAGCTGTCACAAGTAGTCAAGACTCACTTCTCGACTGTAAAAGTCAGTTGCCATTTCGGCTCTTGCCTGACATAGTAAAAGTGACGTTAACGATTAACGAATGCAGACAAAATGTATTCGATTTAATAAAGCCAAAAGCCGCCGTAGCAAATATTTCATAATTTTCTTTGTGCTTGTTGGTGATTATTATTTCGATGTTCAAACGCCTGAGCAAATTATGTTAGTTTTCTTATATGGCCAACGAACTTTTGCTCAGTTAAAAGTCGAAATTATAGCCAAAGGCGTACAATAGGCGTGTTTTTTTGAGCATCGACCTCAGCTAAGCTAAGTGAAGTAGGATTTTCAGCACGCAATTACAACCACTACTGTGAGTCCTGGAAGTGTTTATTTAATTGTGTGCTAAAAATCCTACTTTACTTTGCTTTGCTGACAAGCCTAATGTAGATATTCATGATCAGTTAAAATGTTCATCTAGTACAATTCTGGACAAAAAAAGAACCGCCCGCAAAAGAATAGGATGCCTTTTATATCGAATTTGATTTGATTTGATCTGTTTTTTTTTTTTTTCTGTTATTGAAAAACGTCTAGAACAGTCACTCTTCTTTAGACACCTCTTACCGGATATCTCTTCTACCATATTTTTCAGTCCCAGCTGTAATAAACTATAGAATAATTGATACGACTATATTGTCCGCCATTTTGTAATTATTTAGTTTTCAGAATTGTTTTTGAACTCTTTAAAAGAATTTCCATTGCCTTCCATTTATGAAGCAGTGCTTGTACTTTATAACGATATAAATTCTCACCTTGCAGGTGAATAAATATTGGTTGAGGTTGAATGCACTCATTTCCGCCTTTATTATGAACGCTACCACCCGTCTATTGTCAAAGTAAGTTATGTGCATTAAAATTTATTCATCGTGGTGTGTGGTATAAGGTTTTTTCATTGGTTATGTTGCGTTGTGAGTGTGATCAAAGGGATTTAAGTTGGATGGAACCCAACTGATTGCAACAGCGACCTCTTGTTTATAAGTTCATCCACAAACATCAGCGTAAGCTATCCTTCGTTTTCTGATCGAGCCAAAGCTAGCACTCTCTAATTTCAGACATTTAATCTTTTAAAGCTGAAGCTCTTTGCCAATTGGATGTTGATTCACTTGAAGTTAAACTTACTTATTAACTACCCGACAATCATTATCAAACAAATTTGCAACCTTTGTACGTGACGTCAACTATGACTACTAAATAAGATGACTAGTATTTGTAATTTCCTTAGGTAATTTCGAGCGATGTATCATAATAGTTATCGTTATCTATACATTATGTATGATTGTGTGGTCATTTTGCCTTGCGCCTAAGTAATCTTCAAACGTCTTGACTTGTGGCACAATTTGAAGCTATGGTGAACAAAGTTCATTGCAAAATTATCTTCTGTTTAAAAAAAAACAGCCGCCAAAGTTATAATCATCGTTCGTTATTGTTTAATTGCTTTCTTATCATGCCACTGCCACTCTTTTTTGTTTCTGTCTCTTACGTTACGTGACATAATTTTTGTCGATAAAACGGCTTTCGACTTCTATACACGTGTTCCCAGGTTAATATGTTCTTTTTCTAAGCAGTAAATAAATTAAGCTGATATTCTGACAGTTTCTGAAAACCGCGCGCCGTCTGCTGCTATCTTCGCACCTTCTCTTTGTTCGAACTCATTCTTGGAATTGGGACTATGAGACTGACTATTCAATTGTTTCGCAATTGAAAAATCTCAACGAAGCCGCAGGACCGAATCTTATCTGATTCAGTCAATAAAATTGTTTTATAACATTTTTTTTTCTACGACTAGTTACTCTTCTTTTTCTCCTTGAGTGTGTACTTATAATTAATTGGAGTACAAAAAGCGAAGCAGAGCGCGAAAAGCGAACCGACTATGACCTCTAAGTGCGTATGTGCACGATATCAGTTTTTATGAGGGGTCTACTTGAAATTGTTATCGAAGCAGACCACAGAAAGAAATGATATAATCCGTGTGTGCTTTTTTATGTTATATTATGCGAGTTTTCTTGACCCCTCTACCCCTTACGCAGATGTGTTAAACAGATGGACAAAGAGATCGTATATCCTATAGTTACGGCGATAGGTTTCTGTTTCACACATTCTTGAGGTGTTAATGATTCGGCTGAGACTTTTACTTGCTGCCGAGGAAAAAGGTGAATTTTGTTGATTTTGAATTTTTATGCAATTTTTAAGTCTTCTTGGTTTCTTCGTTCCGCACTTGGTATTGGGCGCTGTGATCGGCTCGGGCTATTTCGTCCACGCGGCTCAGTTCCGACACTCGATTCCATTCGTTCATAATGGTTCTTTATTTCTATTGCGAATAATTCTCTATAGACAGCGTCTCAATCTCCAAAGCTTCTTGTTTTGTTAGATGAGTAATGGTTGGGGTGATGATTTTGTGAGATTTTTTTAGTGCAGAAATAGCAGGCACCTCGAGCACTCTTGGACTGTTAAAAGTTTTACTTTTTTTCGACAGAAATATATTTACAAAAAAAAAACAAAAACAGCACCAGGTAGATAGTTAAAAAGATTCGGCGATATATTTTTTTTTAATTGATGTATCATTTACTTAAAATGTAAATCGCTTAATTACACTATACTTGGATATACGTTTTTTTTAATCTCACTTTGCAACAAATTTAAGGCTAAGCTACGACTTTATTATTTTTGCAATTGTAAAACAGCTGGCTGCAAAAATAACACACGCATTATTTGTTTAAAGCGGAACAGAAACTGGACAAAACTGATAAATTTCAATAATGAGTGAGCAAGAGGCTTTTGTTAGACTTGAAGGTACCAACTTTCACTCACACAAAATAGATTTTGGCCTGAAGCTCTAATTATGTATGAGACATAAAGCTGTTTCGCAGACTAAAATATTTACGAAAGTGTTTTATTTGTTGTATAGATAGTGTTTATATTGTTTTATAAATAAAAGGTAAGTTAAGGGCATTCAATTGAGAAAATAAAATACATTTTGTCGGAAAACGCCCTGAAAAAAATAGGAGTGGCAACGAAAGACATAACCAACATCCTCCTCGGAGTCTTAAGAGACAGTTCAATAAAAAAAAAAACCATTGAAATCTGTCCAGTAAAACAAGTGAAATTATTTCCCACTCAAGGTGTAGTTGTTTCCCGTGTGAAGTTATATCCCCGCAGCAGACAATCCCAGGGGAATTTATGTCTTTTACCAATTGACCTGGGTTTTTCTGCTGCGGGGATATAACTTCACGGGCCATAACTTCACACAGGAAACAACTACACCTTGAGTGGGATATAATTTCACGTGTTTTGTGTGAAGTTATTTCCCAATGAATGTGAGCAAATTCATTGTGGGAAATATTTTCTCTTAACACGCGATGACATAAGCCCACAGTTCATAAACAGGACTGCCCCCCTGCAACCCCATTAGGGATAGGAGTATGTGCGAGGTTGGGCGTATGCAAAGTTGTTATTCATAATATTAATTACTTTATACAAAAATCCTTGTTAATAAGTCGGTTTTGGTTTTGTTTTCCAGTTGGAATCGAACAATTTTTAAATTTTAGGTGGGAAATAATTTCACAAAATTTGTGGTGAAGTAATTTCAGTGGGAAATAACTTCACTTAAAAAAAAAGTGAAATTATTTCCCGTTTCAACTGAAGTTATTTACCGTGTGAAGTTATAACCCGTGAATTTATTCCCCAACACCGAAGTTTCTTACATGTGGGGATATGCCAATATCGTAGCAGTGTCACACGGATATCTATAGTTTGCGAGGCTAGATGGGAACTGTTTTATCTATCCACTAGAAAAATCGTTTAGTTATCGGCTTTCTATGTGACCTTGGGGGTACGTAAAGATATCACATTTCAGCGTATGCACAATGTCCAATTTAATTTTTTTTCGATTACAATATCCCTGTTATCGGGTCTGCTATCGAAACCGAAAACCATAAATTTTAATTGAATTGTTATCATTTCCTACTTAGATCTATTTCCTCTCTAGACAAATAGTATAAGTAAAAGAAAACCGAAAACAAATCTCTTCTAAGATAACATATGCTCTCGGTGGCTCATCTCACAATACACTTGTCATTTTAATTCATAAAATGTCCACATGCAATCATCATCCTCCCTTCCAACGCCACCGCGCCTAAACGAGCAGAAAAAAATGCCTTGCCGTGCATCTTTCTGTCTACTAACACGAAGCTATTTGATCTAAATTGCATCTGGAAACAAAACGTAAAGAATCACAACAGCACATAATTGAAGCACTTAAATCCGCGTCAGATTCCGTCCGCTGCATGCTCGGACTCTATCTTGTGTCTGACGACCCCTGGATTTTATGCAATTGCATTGTCATTCTACCTCTTGCCATCAAATAATCAAACCCAGCTACGGGGACAGATGCATATGCGTCCAAAACGCTCACGGCTTCGATTTAGATACGTAACTTGCTGCCTGCCGTCGGTTGAAAGTGTGAATGAATTGAATGAAAACGAAAAGCTTACGGAAAGCCGTTCGCCGTTTCATAAGCAATTGTACACCAACCAGCCAACCGTTCATCCGTACATTCGTGCAACACCTCCACCAGCACCACCACCCAACAAGCGATCAATTTAGATTAGAATCCAGGACGGCCCACGTTTATCCGGAAAATGAAAAAAAAAAAGCCCACCACACAATCAATCCAACCGAACATATGAAAACTCGTGTACGGAAATCGGAAAGCTGTCCAACAGAAAATTGAAAGAATTTCGCGAACATAAATTTCTGTTGCGAATGTGTTTATAATGTTTACGTACGCACGCATCTTCACTTCTCCAGTAGCACGGTTGCTGCCTATGATTGATCTCTCTCCGTGAATGTGGGTGGGTGCTGCAGGAGGAGATTTTCCACCTAGTTCGAAAATTATGTACCGCTGTCGATCTGCGATTTCGCATTTTCTCACATCGCACACGTGCGTTTAGCGATTTTATGGCGTTCATCCTTAGCCGGACTATTTTTAGAGAAATTCTCTGAATTTACATGAGTTTGCGGGCGTTCTGGTGACCTCGCTGTCTGCGGCTACGGGGGCGCGCCAATCGTCTGTGGCGATAATAAATTAACCAAATCAATGATGTTCAGCTTGAATTGAATGTAATTGTGCTTGACTGTGGTGCGCCGATGACATTCGCAAATGGCGAGTTAATTGGATGGGTTATCAGATACATTTTGGTCAATTGGTTGGCGAGTCTCTTGATGGCAATGAGCGGTTTGCTAGCATTTTTGAAAGGCGCCTTCTTCTCTTCGCTGCGATTCTGAGCGCAACCGAAAACACTTATCAATTGACGGGAATTGTCATTTCCCGCTTATCTGTGCGAAAAGAAGCGTATACCGCGATAAGAAAGCAACCAACTTTAGCGCATGTGTGTCTGTGTGCTGTCATATTAATTTGTTTATGGCGAATCATTTAACGAAGTATGTATTATTATTTTTTTTTAATTTATTTCTGACGTCAATTGAAGTTTTAAAAAGTGTTTGCCTATCTAGTATAGTTTGGGGAACGATAGGTATCTACCTGAGAAAATATACTTTATGTATAGGTCCAGAGTTATAGGTTTTGCAAACATATTTCGCAATCGTAAGCGTTTTTGTGTTTCTCTTCACGAGAAAATTTATTAATATTTTTTTGAGTTGAAAATAAATAAACCATATAAGAAAACGCTATAAGAAACATCTGTTATTTATCACAAGTCTCTAGAAAAAACACGATTAGTCATCAGTCTCCGGTGAAATGTTGCTTCGAAACCACTGATATAAATGTGCTTTTGGCTCCATAAATTTAAAGCTGAAGTTGAATTTTACTAATAGTAGGATGCAATGACTTGCCTACTTAAGTGGCGCTCTTTGCACACCGATTTCAATGCCTGAAAAAGATAAGATGACTAACGCAAATTGGCAGCGGGTCATGCGACTTTTTGGTGCGAAACTTACATGCAAACACTGCACTTACAAACTTTGGTGACGCAACAGTTTAGGACTTATCGGTAGCTCAACCCACAAACTTCACCAATCATACGGTTCTTGCCAACTTGGTTCTAATTCATCAGTAACAGTAACAGATTTTTCTCCGTATTAAAAAAAACACTGCGTTTAAGTTATCACCTCATTACTTAGCAGTTACGTCAAATTTGTGTACGCTATCTGACGTTTACAAGATAATTACTAAAGGAATACGGGAGTTAATGTTTTACTTTGTTTATACAATAAATTTATCTGGAATTTGTTGCTATCGAAGTAACGGCTAACGGCTTGTTTTCACAGGCATTGCCAGAGTCGTGCTGCATGATTTTTATTTCATTTTTAAATAAAGTCCACAAAATATTTGCAAAAAAGTTCGAAATTGCTCTAAAGACAGCTTGTGGCCATTTTCAAAGTAAATAAAACAAAATTTTTATTTGGACAAAAAATACACAGCCAGCGTTGTGTATTCACAAATAAAATAATTTCTTTAGCGTTTTAAAACTATTTTCGATTTAAAAGAAATGTTGCTCTATATTTTGAAATTAAATATAGGAAGTATTTAAAACAGCTTTATTCATTCACTAACTCCTCTGACGGAAGTGTGCATTTTAATTGGAAACTACGAACATTTTTATATTCAGCAAATCAAAGCAGAAGAAAGCTATGGTGTGGACTGTACAAATCCTAAAAAAGGAAACTCAATATGTAACGATCAGCAACACCATGAACATTATTTAAAGAACTTAAGACACGTCTTAATTAACCACTTAAAAAACATATCTGCTCGACTAAGCGCGTGAACTAAACTTGCCGAAATTTCCTGGTCAAACTTAGACTCCATCCTGCAACAGATATTATTTTGGTTGCGAAATGTTAAGGAAAAAAAACAAAACTGTTCTTTTTATAGAAAGAAGAAAATCGTGAACTCATACATGTTACTTGCTCAATAAATTTTCACGACGCAAGAACCTGACAGATACCGCAATAAACTTCACAAAGATGGTGTCGAAAAAACATACTTATATCATGATAAACCGCACGATATGGTAATACTGGCACTGGGTATGATTATCGCCACTTAAAGCCAAAGATTTATTGTTCCACGAAGATGGTATGTATCTTAAAATATTTAAAAGGAATGCGATACCAATTTGACAAAGCACTCCGAAACTAGAGGCTATATCTCTCTCTCTCTCTCTCTTTATCAGCTAAGGTCTACGCTTCTGGACAGTGGATAACGATAAGACATATCATATTCTAAAATGGCGACATTTTGCAATGGGACTGTGAAAACTGGACTCACTTATGTCCAGTCTATCGGTAAACCCTTCTTCGACTCCCTTGAGAAAGTCTCGAAAAGAAGTATTAGGGAGCTGATAACATTTTTGAATTTGAATTCTTTGGATCTAAACTCCCCTATTCGATAATCCATAACAACCGGGTCTTTTTGAGTTGTGGTAACAAAACGGCAGCTACTTGGGTTTTTCATATAAACCGCCACACCTCTACCTACCTATATCCAGTCGTTTTTAAATATATTCTCACTAAACACTCCTTACAGCCCGAAAAGGGTTTCTGTAATATTAAAGAGAGGATGTGACTCATATCTGACAAAAGTGATTAAATATTATAAGAAAAAAAAACATGGCGAACTTCTGTGACAAGAACAGCTCCCTTTTGTTTTCAAAAAACAGCTAGAGAAGTGATCTCCGAATAGAAAATTGGATATTTCGCAAATGTAGTTACATTCAATTAGAAAATCAAAACAGACAGGGTAAGTTTCTTTTTTTTTAATTTTTTTTTTACGAAAGGTAATTGTCACTTGTTGTGCTGAAGAAAAGTAGTACAATTTGCGAAAGAAAAAGAAAAAATTCCAATCACTCTAACATCACTTAAACAGATATTTTTTTGGGCGAACAAGAATTCATTCCAACATTTCAAATCCTTGCAGAAAAATATATACTTCTTTCCATCTTCTGTGATCTCTCATAAACTACAGTCCGTAACATATGAATAGCCGCAAACATAATTTATTTTTAAATTAACTGTTTTTTGTACCTTTTTGATATTACATATTTAATTGAATATTGGGTTGAAAGGTAGGACTGACTTCTTTAGACTAAGAAAAGTTTCAAATAGTTTCGAAAAGCTAACGGAATTTTCTGAGATTATGAGGTCCAAAAACTATTTTTCTTTTCTTAAATCATGGTAGTAATAGTTGTATTCGTCGGGCACATCGAGGTTGAACTTCTTTTCATCTCACTTTCCGCCAATCGTTTGAGTGACTGCTACCATCAGTGTTGCAAGCCATGTACGATCTTGCAAAACTTAGCCGCTGTTGTTTTCGCGCTTTGTTAAGTGGTATTTCTTTTTTTAGTTTCAGACATTTCAGGTGTCCGGCACTCTTAATAACTCTACTTATGGTCATTCGACTAACTTCTAGCCCAGCTTCGTGTCTAATCTTACTTAGAGAATGGGTTGAATTGGAAGCTAACCTTATAATTTGCCGTTTTTCTCGGCTTGAAAGTACAGTAGAAGTACGGGCTTTGTTATGGTTTCCGTAAAATAATGGATTTCTTAAATAACTGTTAAGTACTTTTCGACTTCGATCAAGTTTTGTAGCTATAACGGGATTAGAGAGATTTTGCTCATGGTAAGCCTCTATTTTAGCAATTTCCGTTGCATTTAAAGATTTTTTTCTACCCATTTGAACTATTAAACAGATCATAAACACAATAAATAAACCGTTTATCACTCCCGATAGCTTTCCGATGATCACGCTGCTAAATTCTCGCTTACAATGAATAAGAAAGTTAGTTGAGGCTATTATAATGTTACAAAAAAATGCATCTTAAGATGAATGCACACAAAACTAGCTCAAAAAGTCCCATTAACTTAAAAAAAAAATGTTGAAAGATCTCTTAGTCTCAGATACTATAGCTCTTAGCTTGCCTCCCAATGCATATTTCCTTGGGTACTAAAGAGCTCTCAAAACAGATAGTAAAAAAAAATAAAATGTGTGGCTATCCACTTGTTACGGACTGTATAAATACAGTGGAACTAGGATAGTAGCACATCGCTTAATATCACAATCCGTTTAATGTCACCCTTGCGAAGTCAGTTTTGTTTTTGTCTTTTGTCACAATTTGTCTAAAGTCATAATCATAACCCGGTGTAAGTCACATTATTTTGTTGCTCAACTGATGTCACATTATGCGGGTTTCACTTTTGATGAAAGCTTGCAAATACTTCCTCTTTTTGTTTTATTTCTAAAATTGTAAAAAAAATAATACTATGGCATCTGTTGCCTTTGGATACAGTGTAGACGAAGCTACAGACAAAATACGAAAAGTCCAGAACTTCTGTCTATTAAAAAAACGTTGGAAAGTGAAGTATACCCAGTACGCGAATTTAATTGAAAAAAATTTAAAATCTATAAGAATCTATAGGTGAGTTTATTAACTTCACTGAGTATCTCTTTGCTCATTTACTAAGTTAGATTAGAACTAAATCGAAACAAGTTCTTTATTTGCGATTTTGTCTACCAACATTTAGTTGCATTTTTTTTTTTATATATATATATATTATTTTTCCCTCGAAGATGTGTGCTCTCCTGCTTCGGGGGCTAGGACTAGTTTAGCTTTATTTAGCTATAAGATGTGCGTTTTATTATTCGAGCATTAGAATTCATTTTACACGAAGTTATGCGTTCTCCTACTTCACAAATTTAACATCAAATTAACGATTATAGTAACCTCATCCATTATCCCTTAATTTCTATCCTTATATTTTAATTCAAGAGCATGAATTCTTTGGTTTTATTTTTTTATATATATTTTCAGGTTTCAACTAAAAAAAAATTGTTATCTTAACTATTGATTTGTGCTGCGCAGTGGCTTAGTGGTTAGTGCGTTGAACTAATACGCGAGGTGTTCCAGATTCGATTCCCCAAAAAAAAAATTCCATCCCAAGGCTTTTTCTCCACTGCGCTACTTCTCGCGAACGTCTGACAAACATCCGAGAATATAACTGTCATAACGTCTCAATCAGCCATTTGGACTCGGCATAAAATTGTAGATGCCTTCCCCTCGTCCCAAAACGAATGGTTGTGAGAGGCTGGGCCGAGGGTCCCTGTTGCGCCAACTTTTTAATTTTGTACTTGACCTTGCTATTGCAATAAGCACATTCGCAACTCACTTATTATTCAAAAATATATCCAAAAATCACAACTCAATAAATTGGTTAAGTGACGCAAATCGACACAACCATTCCGAACATATAAATACCACACAGAATGCAAATGCATTTCTATAGTTATCACATCAGCATTCAAGTGTCTACTCCTATTCTTTCTACTAGACCACCCGTCTAAAATATTCCAGATAATGCAGTAAGGCGTTGGTAGGTGCTCATATTCGTAAGTCGTAACACCTTCTGCGGAAACAGTAGTTTCAGTATGAAGTATACCTGTACATCAACACTCGAAGAATATTGACGTGTACGACACAAAATGAGTGCGTCATCCCGAACAGATAAAAGCCAAGTGTTAGTCAACGCAAAGCACAAACTTCTCAAAACCAAACTAAAGTGAACTGCTTCGTCATTTTGTTTGTCTAAATTTACTCGCATAGACACATTTATTATTTAAAAAAAAACTGATCAGTTCTAAAATCACATGTCCCTATCAACAGAAATTAATCGATTACAAATTATATGCACACTATGTTTAAAGGACAGTTTACCGGACTGACTTCCGATTGATTATCTTACGTTTTGTTTGAAAATATCGATAAACCTCTTAGGGTGACATGCAATAAGCGTTCACACGACACAATCGATGAAATCCCTCGCACATGACTTGATTTTTTACGGACTTGGTGTATCCGTGAGGCAGCTTAAAAAAAATGAGGTGACTTAAGAATGGATTTGGTTACAAGCCAAATTGGTTATTCAAGAATTTCTGTCAACAGTTTGTGACACTTAAAAATATTAAGTACAGAAAAAGTTTTACTCCATTTGGTTGGCTAAATGAATTAGTTAAGAACATGCAATAGTAGGTAAATGAAGAGCGTACCAAATGTGTCTTAAAATAAGTCAATTTCGACATTATAAGAAAGGTTTTCAGCTTTTTTTTCAACTAATTGAAGAAAATTAACCCAACCGGTCAAGCAAATTAGTTATATGTCAATTAAATGGTTAAATCAAAACAGTTCTATAATTCTAATAGTTATTTACTATTTCTCTGATTTCCAGATCAATTGCGTGTACAAAAATAGAAAAAGACCCAATTAGTGAACAATTAAGAAAAAAACCGCTTCAAAGGTCTTGGGCTTTTTCAACATCGATTGGTTTGTGTTGATGTGCCACTTTAATCCCCTTCAAGTGAATAGGTAACTGCAATTGATTTCCAATCGAAGAAATCATGGATTCATTAAATGCATTACTTGTTGACTTCAAGTGGTAATCAGTGCGGTCGCTACAAAAGAAGAGGTAAGGGGTACATGGATTTCTTGAATTTCAGTTGCATTTTACTAGGAATTGACACAGCGCCATACTAATAACATAATTTAGTCTCTACTTTAAGTTAAGGGAAGCTCGCAATTGCGAAATTTGTATGGAAAATAAAGCCATTGTAAACTACTAAAATTTAGAGTCGAAACAATGATAAATATTAATTTGTTGCCAAATCAATAAAGATCCCGAAATTGCTATCCTCTTGCCGCTGGCACCCCACACTTGGTTTTAAGATTTCCCCATTTTGCTTTCCTATCGATGTAATGTCAATTTGAGTCCGTGTTACATGCAAAAACATAAAAACAAAAAAAAAATGCTGCCAACCACATTTAGAAATTACTGAATTTGTGACTTATTTTATTATATATTTTTAAAGGCGAATAATTTGATATTTTGGTTAATAAAACTGTCTAAAGTAGATGTTTAATATACGAAAAATATATTAGGACAAACATAGTTGTGTATTTTCTGATTTTCGATTCATGTGTAAATTGTTCTTAAATGACTGGCAAACGTTTGTTCAAAATGTTTTTATTTTCCCCTTAACCAGTCTACATTTTTCATAAATATTTTTAGCAAATTACAATCTACACGTAACGAATAATTTCAATTTAATGGATAACATTTTATGAACGCTGCCAGCACTTTGGTCATTCGGATCCAAATTTTTTTTTTTTTTTTCGCTTGGTCATTTTTTTCTACCTGGTCGCTTTTTTTTCTGAAGAAAAACAAGAACTTTAATTTTCATGTTCTCATAAAATTGAATGCATGGAGTGCGATTTACTTTTATCACCTTATGTAAACGATGCATAAATGTTATTAGGTAAACGCAATGCACTGCATTACCCATGCACGGCGACTGAATGCACTCATTTTCTTCATTTGATTTTGACAAGAGTATTTTGGTAGCTTTTTACTGCGTTTGGTCGCTTTTTTTTGTGTAAATTTTGATAGCAAATTTTATTTTCAAGTGGCAAATGTGGATGGCAGTTACTTTGCCCACAGCAGAAGTGGCATAAAAGCAAGTCGCGGGTGTGTTGATGAGCCGGATTTTTTTAAGTTACATCTGTCAACACGAATTTCTATGTAGCAATTGGCCTTTTTTATTATATGCCCACATGATCTATTAGATCATTGACTTCCACGGTTTACAACAACAGATCCAACTTTTCTTGTAAACCATGGAAATTAATGCTGTGGTCACAAGGCAAAACCTCTTAAGTCTGTTTTACTAATTTTTCAGGAGAGCAGTTTAAAGTTTTTTTACTCCATTCACTCTAAGTGACTTAAGCTGTTGATTTTTTTGAAAGTCTGGCCAATTTAAAGATATAAAGCTGAAAAAATTTACAAAATAGATTTGGGTACGCTGAATCTAATGGCATCAAAAACTCAATTTCGTCTTAAGTCGACTTAAGTGGTTTTGACTTGTGACCACAGAATGATTTATACAGATTACAGATCACGTAAGCATAATAAAAAAAGGCCTAATACTAGCGCACCTGGCGTTTGCCACCCCGTAAGAATATAGCTTGTAGGGGAGTAACGGAAAACCGGTCAAAGTTTGATTTGCCTATGAATTTTTGACTTTGGTTGCTAGTTTTTGAGGTCTATCGTTTCGACAATAATCATCTGGAAAGTTATGCAATGAGTGCCCGCCTAAGAGGGTAGTAGATTCACAGGTAGAGTGGAGGAAAAAAAACAAACGAACAAACAAAAAGCAATAGTTAACAAAAAAACGCGCTCGTTGCATAGGCGTATTGAACTAGGAATTTAACAAAAGAAAAAAAAACACTTTAGCAAAAAGTCAAACGCGATCATGTGATCCGTCTTCCTAAAATTTTATTTATGTCGTTTTCCATTGGGACAAAAAATCAATCTTTTTTTTGATCAAAATCACTTTTCGCGTTCCATTGGGAAAAAAAATCTATCTTTTTTTGATTCGGATCACTTTTTGCAAATCTCGATATTTTTTCAGATTTAACATACTACCACAAATACAGCACAGCTGTTTTACGTCATTTAAAGAAGTTTGTTTTAAAACAAATGCGCAAAGTTTCGTGAAAAGCAAAATAAAGAAATATATAAACAGCAATGGACATAGTTTTGGAGGAATTATTATCTTCATTGTTTTCCTCATCATCTGGAAACTACGAATGACCGAAACTAATCAATTTGTAGCTACAACAGAGGAAACATTTTTCAAGCCGATTTCCATGGTTGATTTTACCAAAAACAAATGCAACAGCTGATATTGTTGTCAAATAACGCACTACTCCATTTACAAAAGCAGATCAATTTCATTGCATGTTCCATGAGCCGCATAAAATCTGAGATCTGAAAAAGATTTTTGGTGGTCCCAATGGAAAACGACATTAATTAAAACCAGTCAAGATGGCTGGAAATAAATTGTTGGATGTAAAATTTGGCGGAGATCACGGTTCGATGCAGACTTTACCCCGCTACTGAATAATATCATAAAATGTTCCCATTCAATCGATTTCTGCTTGGTATTATACATTAGACCGAAGAATGACCAGGTGCCCCTTAAAATATAATGCGTCTTCCTTAAAATCATTTGTACCTAAACTTTATTTTTTAGGTTACAATGGGTCATTTGGTTTGAAAAATTTCGCCATTGTGAGTTCGAAAAACATAGCCTGGACACTGAATATGATAATTGGTATCACGGGATATTTTGTTTTACCTTTCAAACACAAAAAAAAAGGAGCCATACACAAAGCATTTTCATTCGTTTAAAAAGAGTTAACAATTCGAGTTCACCATCAACGGCAATAAATTCCAATCCACGCACGTGTACGAAGTTTACACAGTTTTGCAGTACATTCTTAACTCATTACTTCAATACCTAATATGGACCATCTGACGACATACAACTGATAATTCAACCAAACACACTCAATAAACTCTGCCACAAAACAGCAAGCAAAATCAAACATAATAAACCAACCAAACAACCCCCGATCAACTGTAAAAACAACAGCAAGTTCCTAAATAAATGTTTGGCATTTGTTTACCTTAGCCGAGGAGACTGTGGAAAGTGAAAATGCGCAAAAATAATAGCAACACCAACAGCCCCTATTCACCTCTTACTCTCTCTCTCTCTATCACTCTCTAATTCACTTTAACAATTCGCTAAAGCAATAAACAAATTGCTCGTGTAATTAGGTTCTGACCTCGTTACCCAGGCATAGGTATGTTCCATAAATTTCCGCAACTAAATTATCTAAGCAAAGTTTATTTGCCAGGTCTCTGGAATTAGTTTACTCATTAAGTATGTGCGCTGAACTAAGTGATGAACAAAAACGTAAATAGACATGAAAATGCAAATTAAATAGTTTGCCAAAATCCGAACGATTCCCATGACCCTGTGGTCGTCGTTAGACTTGGATAATTTCAATGAAAGTATGACCCTTGCTAACAGACGCACAAGGTATTTGCCTGTGTACAGAATTGATTTTCAATTAAATTGAAGCTCAAGCGTCATCATAATCATTCACCTATAGTGATGACGTCTTTAAGAGAGATTTTTTTTCCGTTTCACGATGTTTATTGACGTCGCTTCAAATAGGATCATGGCGACTCGATTCGATTATACAATGTAAAGTACGCAAAAGCAATTGTGCTGTGGTGACACTTTTTTTATTTAAACTAATTGCTGCGATTGATTTAAAGGGAAGTGAATTTCTTTGAACCTGATGGAACTTTAAAGTGAAAGGAAATATACATATATGCAGAAAAGACTTGTTTTAAAAATTCCTAAGACCTGCTTAACCCACAGCTTACACAACCACCGCACAAATCAAGGGTATAGCTAATGCAAAAGAAAAAGGACACTACGGTAGTAGAAGGATCCTTGTATTTGATTTTGTTTGTATTCTTCTTAAAGGCTTAGGTTGCCGATGGAGTGACGTTGTATATGCTTTTCTAAAGTACATAGGCCACCGTACTAAACGCAATAATATATCTGACGATAGAGCGAGAACACTTCGTGGTTGAAGTCCCTACTTTTTGCCAAAACTTTCGTTTTTGTTTTTCGATTGGGTTAGAAGGTTGTTACATACCTGTGCTGAGGAGGTAGAGATCCAATCTCTTCTAACAAAGTCTTCTAAGCCTAACTCGATACGAGAGAGAAACACTTAGATGGACTTAGTGTAGACTTTAAATATCTTAGAAGGTGTGGGTAACTTGTATAGGTTTTGATATATTGACCTCAAGCTTGTTAGCAATTCTTCGAGTAGAGCTGTCCTCTAAACCTAACTTTGGAGTGGGAGAATTAACTTTATACTTGACTTAGTCAACTTACGATCTACTGTTTTAAGTACAAAAGAGGTTGATCTAATTGGGTCTAAATCTTTTGCGGACTCGTGACTTCTTTTGCCCACTAAAGGTATAAAGACTCAAACTCTGACATGCCTTCCCGAATGGGGCACCCATTCTTCAGCAGAATGCAGCTTCTGATATAAGCTCTACAGCTTGTACAGCACTATGGAAAGTTAGTTGTCTAGACTCGGCTATTTAGGGAGACCGGTGATGTGAATTGCCAGAAAATTTCTTCTTACTTGCTATAAGAGATCTTTGCAATCTTGTGAATATAACTCAGTGAATTCCGTTCAACTTCTATCAATTTTCCTTATGAGAAAGGACACATTTTGGATAGATAGATGAGTCGAAAAATATTCTTAAGATTATCGACAGATTATCGACAGATTATCGGCTACCATGCCGGAAAGAGCTTGCCTGTCTGGGCGAACGTTTCAGTGTCACACTTCTCTGGGTACCAGGGCATAGTGACATAATAGGTAACGAGCGTGCAGATGAGCTGGCCAGGCGGGGGTCAGCTCAACACAGCTCACTTGCGGCAAGGGTCCACGTTCCACAAGGAGTGGTCAAGGGACAGATTCACTCTAGATTTCCTGTAGAAATCCAATCTCACGATCAAAATAGAACAAGAAACCTGCTTAACCGAACCCGCCCAGATATTGCCAGAGTCACAGCAATAATCACGGGGCATTGGCCAATTGGAGACCATGCTGCCAAACTTGGGATACCACACAACCCCCATTGCCGCCGTTGCGGACATACAAATGAGAAAGAAACACTCTCCCATTTGCTCTGCAAATGTTCGGCACTAGCAAGAGTCAGATTGCGGACACTGAACCGACATTTTTCGACGATCTTAGCAACATTTCGGGTAAAGGAATATTAGATATAATCCGTTTCCTCAACTTCACAGGTTGGATATGGTACAGAATGCATCACCTTAAGAACCATCACAAACTGGGTCATACTGCTGCCTGCTATCTCTACCTATCGATAGATTAACAGTATTTAGATCTTTCTCACTGGCACGAAGCCAGTGGGGGCTTCAACTAAAAACTACAACTTTCTTTGTAAAAGTTTCGTTGAAAGGAATGACAGTATTATTTCTTTTGTAGAGCTCTTCAAATGCATCTCAATAAGTCTTAAAGAAATAATGAGCACAACGTGGGCAAGTCTCCGAAAACATCAACGCTTTTGGCAGCGGTCCAAAACAGTGATTTCCAAGGAAGCCTCATTGTATGCGAAAAACTTTTCTTTTTAACACTGCCCTTATCAGTTTTCCTACAGAACAGAACCTTAGATTTCGTTTCTGCAATTGAGCGCACAAAAGAAATTTTGAATTTCTTA
The DNA here is from genome assembly GCA_916610125.1 of Cheilosia vulpina. Taxonomy (NCBI): domain Eukaryota; kingdom Metazoa; phylum Arthropoda; class Insecta; order Diptera; family Syrphidae; genus Cheilosia; species Cheilosia vulpina. Next base: position 58,668,061 of record OU744277.1, read on the forward strand.
AGAACATCAGAGAAGATTCCGACAATTTTTTTCTGAGAGTCTTTTCAATCAGCAACTTTTCCAACTTTCCGAGGACTTATATGAAGTTGAATTAAGCTCCAAGAACTTCATTGAAACAAACATCGCGTTCCAATCCAGAAACCTCTTCTACTGAAGCCTATTTTAGAGTGATTCCTTGCAAAGATTTATACTCAACGAAGACGTTCTACCATCGTTTCAAGCTCTTCTCCCAGGTTTTGCTGCAGTTGAGCGAGCGAGATAACGCAAATTCGTTGCCAGCTGTGAAAGCTGAGTACATTTTTTGGTGCGAAAAATATCGTCGAGTGATCGTTTCTACCGACGTTTTGAAATTGCTTTCTAAAGGATTTTCCAATAAGAGGTGTTATTTTGGTATTCAAAGAAAAATGCATGTTTATTTCATAATAAAGACGAAGGTATACCGTTAATAATGAAAAACAACATCAGCCAAATGGTCACCACGAGCACGCGTACAGGACCATATGCTTTTCATGAAATTTTCCACAACCAAATCGCAAAGTGGCTGCCCTATGTCCTAGATAGCCTAACGAATTTTATCTTTGAGGTCTTGAATCGACGCTGGGCTGTTGGCGTAGACCTTATCTTTCACGTGGCCCCAAAGGAAGAAGTCGCGTTAAATCACAAGATCTCTGTGGCCAATTGTGATCACCTCTTCGAGAGATAACACGGTCCGGAAACTGTTCCCGTAAAAGATCAATGGTTTCGTTGCTTGTGTTTTTTCACCATTTTTGTAGTGAATTTTAATAATTTCAATGCGTTGTTGAAGCGTGTATCGTTCCATTTTTTGTAACTACTTGTCAAATGTCAAAGAATAAAATCTTCAAAAGTGACAGCTACCGAAATAGCGGGTCATTCACAATAACAGCTCTTATTGGAAAAACCTTTATATGTGACAAGACTTACTTTAGAGGTAAAAACGTCTTGCTTACGGTTTTGGCCACGCTTCCAGTGACCAGCTAGCTAGTGTTGAAGAACCTTTTCAACTATGAAAAGGATCAAAACAGTGTCCCGAAGCATTATGGCGAATGCAAGATTAAGCTCACTTGGTATGATATCTGTTCATTCGGATATTCATGTGGATGCAGATTAGGTGATTGATCTCATGTCATAAAAAAATCAAGATGCCTTCTGCTTTGAAAAGCTGTGTGTAAGAAAATAGTTCGTTTAAGTACATACGATTTAAAAACTAATTAAAATCAATGAATTGAGTTTCTATAATTTTTTGTTTAAAGAATTCCCCGTAAGATTTTGAAGCAAGCCCCCCAGATGCAAAATCCTGGCTACGGCACTAATTGGCAGCCTTTGAGATCTAACTCTTTTTCCAAAAATAAATTTTCATGAGATCGCCGAGACTTCTTCAACGGCCCATTCCTGGTGGTAATTAGCACACCAAAATGTTCTCTCAACAAATCGATTAAAAATTTAAAATATTAGTGAACCGCAATTATTCCACAATTGAACTGGAGAAGGGAGTTCACATACAAAAAAAAAACAACTCGCTTCTCACAGAATACGGAATTGGCTATCAAAGACGTCTCGAAAAATAACCGCAATAGTCGGTCTATGAAAGAAAAAATGTGTTTCATTCGTTTGTTTGCATTATAGAAATGAGATCCAACTCCGAACAAGCCACATGGTTGATCAATTTATCATTTATTCTTCAAAATGCATAGCAGTACTCACAACCGAAGGAATGGACAAATTTACAAATAAAATAATTATTCACCGCAACACCTAATTAGCCGAGTGTGCGCGTTCATTTTTCACTTGGGTCCACTTTGAAGTGCACTAATGATGTGAGTCTGAGTATTTACCAAAAACCATGTTTGCAAATACAGAGACAGATTTCACTTCTTGCGGTCTTTCTTTCTTTAATCGCTTAGCCTCAGCTGAAGATGAGTCTGTTCATTTGCGTGGTGTTTCCAGCTGACTTGGTGCGCCGCTCTTGGTCAGTTCACATTATTCATGTGGTCCCGTAATGGACGATTCCGCCAATGCACATGTTTACTTGCTGTGCCGTCGTTACTGGTTCGTATGTAGTAAAAGTTGCACGATATGTTGTCGTAACTGACCGCACCGACTTTCCAGCTATACGATCCACACGAAAATCCAAAACCACTGAAATCGAGACCCAGAAGCGGAATGTAAAACCACAAAATCTTCAGAGATATACAGAATTTATGTCATGTCCGCAATGGAGAGACAGTGACTCGAAGCGGGTTTAATTGGTACAAAAAAAAAAACACACTAGGTACAGCCATTCATGTAAATAGTGCCTGAGCAGAGAAACAGAGATGCACGTTAAGTACTCATCGCCTTCGGTTAGGTCGGTGACTGGACGGGCGGCGGGAAGAAACAGGTGTAGCTAAATGGCTCGTCGTCACTTGGGCAAACATGTGTCGTTAAAAGGTAAACAGAATTAATGCCTGCCTAGGCTGGCATTTAATTAAGGGTCAACAAGAATGATATTTACCTGATTTCAAATTTCAAATAGAAAAATTTGTGTAAACTGTCTGACTGACCGACACGACATGACACGCACACGCTGTGGGTTCAAATGTAACGTGTTCCGGTTAGGGGGGAGGTCGAGAAAACTATTCCACGAGTACCAGAAAGTTTATATTGATATTCAACAATTTCTGCTGCGATTCTTACACTTATCTCGCCACTTGGCTCCAAGTTTCTTATTCAAAACGCGAATGGATGCTCAGGGAAAAATTCTACTCGCCACCCCTGGGCTTGAACTCAAAATGATTTTCGTTTCCAGGCCAAACGCGATGAATAAATTGCCTCTCACTATGAATCATTCATCAGATTCAAATCGAACTTCTCTGCAATCACTCATCAGCAACACATTAGTCTGGAATCTGGTTTCTGGTGGATGCGAATGCGAACTAGATTCAGATGTACAGACACTCGTACTTGTATAAATATGCTAATATTTCGCAAAATAAAAAATGAATACCCCTGCCCCATGGCTCGCCAACTAAAAATCTTCTTTGCAAAGCACGCGCCATTTCGGTTCTTTCCTTGGTGTCTGTCTATTCACTTTTTTGTACCTACATCCATCTATATGCTTTGTGCAACTCTTTCTGTGTGTGATCTCTCAAGGTTAAGTCAATTTCTGAATTAACAGGAAATGGCTACAAGTACAAACAGAGCAAACAAAAAATGAAAACAAAAACTTGAGAATCTGCAAATTGTTTATTCAATTAAAAAAAAAATTGTTGTCCAAAACAGAAACACATGCTGTGTGTCGGCAACCGCACATTGTGATAGAAGAGAAACCAACATCTCGTTTTAGGAAATCCATAAAAACGAGAATGTTTATGTCCGCGGTACAATTACGCGCGCAAAATTCGTCACCATTGTGAGAATAATTCGTTATCACTGTACGTTTCCATCTCAATACATCCCAAATCCACTTATTTACTGTCAACCCCTCGGTTTGACTGTGATGTCTATTTTTGGAGCTATTAAGGGCAGTTCTGTGAAGGAGAATCAAGCAAAAGATGCGTACCAACAGCCGCGAGTGTTTGGTTCTTCTTTTAATGCATTTTTGAGGGTCGTCTGCGAGGAGTTAATTGCTTTGAGTGAGGAGGATGTCCACATCCACACATGTGGTGTTGGTATTAAATTTCACAAGGAGCCAGCCTGGATTGGATGGTGAACGAAGTGAATCGCTACGTTGTCGTAAAAGACTATTTTCTTGATTAAATGGAATTTCTCAGAAGGGATACATTTTTTAAAGAACGAATGCTCAAGTCACGGCAAGTGCACTTGATGGATGAAGGACTCTTAAGTGAATTTTGGGACGGAATATTATTTGTTCCTCCAGTTCATATCGGTTCCTGGTGGTCCTTAAGTCTGGTCTGTGGACTATTGATTTGAACGATCTGTTCTGTTCTGTTGATGTAAATGATAGGGCCAGACCCCCCTCAGAAACGACGATTTTAATGTCCGCAATCCCCATTGTAGTACAGATTCTAAATTTCCATTCAAACTTCGAGAACACACATCTGGATGTGTTCAGTTTGCGTTGTTTGTGCTCTGTGTGCACATCAAAGGCGCTGGCAATGCTCCTTGGTAAGAAAAGGATCGTATTCTCGACTGCGACATGCACGCAATAAAAACCGCCTAGAGGAGTATAAAGTGTAAACGCGAACCAACATTAAAAGAGAATTTCAGCTTTTCTTCCAGATTGCATGGCGTGTACTTGAATCGCTTGGCAGTCGCAGATCTCGCCATAACACCAACATGGCCATCGCTCTTAGAATAGGAATTCTAGATTTCCAGTTGTGTCAGTCATCCGCTCGGAGCTAATTAATTTATTTGCAGTCCCCATCGCAATGTGTGTGTCCCCCACAGAGCGTAGATATGTTTACGTTTTTGTTTGTATTGCTGCAGATCCGTGACTCGGTGGAATGTAAAACATTTTATTAGCTTCAATTTGATTGTTGGTGTTAAAAGATTTAACATAGCCAATGGATGGGCGATTCTACTTCTGTAATAGCTAACTAATTAAAATCGGTCGATTTTAACAGGCACATTTGGTCGCCATACACACAAGTTTATTAACCTTTCGAAATATGTAGTAAACTCTTACATTATTTAAGCAAAAGTTAGAATGTGGCGAGGAGAATCGCGTCGTAGGGTATTTATTGGTTTAGTGCTTGCAATAGCAAAGGAAATCCGAGACAATTTCGATTTGTTCAGCTCATTCCAGTGCCTTAATTCCAAAAAAAAAAAAAAATGAAGAACCTATGTTGGGCGTTTTGTGTACGAAAAAGAAGCTGACATCTCTTAGTTTCGTAAATAGTCACCGTATCCACGTCCACGATATTTCTCTTACAGTGATGCGATCCAAAAATTGTTGACGAGTGTTATTTAGTTTAATCGAGCAATCGATAAAGTCATCGCGTTTGGAGAGTGAAAAATCGCATGGCGATTAGTCACTATGCCTACTGCGACTAGTACCAACTCATTTTGGTCAAATTTATCTGCGCGTGGTTCATATGGGTTAGGGTCATTTCACGGCGTGGTTGCCATACATAAGAGAGTTTGGAGCGTCTAGAAAGGATCATTATTATCAATTTAATTCGAATAACAATCCATTCAGCCTTATTAGCATACTTGCCAACGAGTACCACGAACTGCAAACACCTCAGCCCGTCACAAATCTACTAAATATATACCTACCACATAATGCCTCTCTCAAAATGTTTACCCAAGACTGCAAACACTGTGCTGATTAAGAACGCTTCCAAATCCAAAATATTTTGCACACCTCCGCCTGATAAGATTGTTTCCTTGAAGATATCACCCCCACCATCATTCAACCTAGTGCAGAAATCGGTTTTGCTACTTTGGATATTTTTAGAAAGTCTCAAACCTGCCCCTTTCCCACTCGGTATGTAAATCATGCAAAAGTCAGTCAGAAGCTAACCACAAGTGTGGGTAAATAATTATTAAAATCGTCTGTGTGTCACCCACCCACTCGTGCTTGTCGATTGCCTCTCCGTATGTTTCATAATTTAATTTACTTACCGGCTTTTTAGCAGCAAGTGGTTTGTTAATCAAATTCAAGTGCGGCTCGAAGTCTTGGCCAAACTTCTTGTCGAACGAATTGCTTTCAGCTGTTTGGGGACACTCATTCTGCACCAGTTCCCAGATATCCTCCGGAATGTAAAAGCTCAGTATCAGACCAAGCAGAAAGCCAAACACAAAGTAATGATTACGATTCAAAGCGGATCTTTTCATTTTAGCTGCTTTGCCCGGTGCAATTTTGCGTATCTAGGAGGCACTGACACTTGAAGGAATTCCAGTTACCTCGGCTGGACCACGGTCTTGCAAAACCCGAAACGTACTTATATGAGTATGGCTGCGGAATTCCTATGGAACGACTATCAACCAACCAAGCGTCCAGAACAGGAAGAATGATAAACGCAAAAACTTGTTGCTACCTTGGATGAGGTGTAGGCATTTACCAGTTGTAGGGGTTACCGCGGCACGATACCAATTCTTCTAATTGATTCTTCGCAACGCACAAATTCACACACACACCGCTAGTATCGGATTTTAACCAATTTCTTTGCTTCAAGCCACAACTATCTAAATTTAATCATTTTAATTGATGTTATCTGTTGCTCACGATTTAAAGCTACACTAGGTGCAATTTTGAATTTTCAGCACACCGACACGACCAATCAACGAGATAAAACGACAAAGGGTCAAGAACATCCTCCCCTGCCAACAACCACACGGCACATAGTTAATTGTCAAACTGACTTTGGCAATCCAACAGTGCTGCCGTTTCTCCCCGAGAAAACAAAGAGCCTGTTTTTTTTTTCATCACAAGAAAGAGTGATACCAGATCAGTTTTCTTTTTTGTTAACGAAAAAAAATATTGTAGTAGATTCCTTATTAAAACGTTAACCCTTAGGTAGTCATAAAATATATTTGGAAACTAGTCAAGCATAAATATTATTCTTTGTAATTTGAATAATTTCTTTCCAAGTGACACTAACTTGCTTACTAAAATTTAGACTAAAAAACGTTAAGCTACCCTTAAACATACTGTACAGACAAAATTTGCCTTAGCCTTACATATTTTTAATACAAAAATTGCATTCACTCTAATGGAGAATGAATTTGGGTTAGAGAAGAAAATTGTAGAAAGCGTATAAGTGGCATCTTTCTCAGAACATAAGTTGCAATAATCAGATTGAGGGTCGCGATCGCGAGTCAGTTGCGTTAAATAATTATATTTTTATTTAAATTAACAGTTAAAAATTTAAATTAATTTTATTGATTAATATTGTGATTTGGATTCTTTTATAACTTTGGTTAAAAGCGTAAACCTAAAGATCGACGATAATCGTTTCAATAATTATGCAATTAGAGCCCTGCTTGTTTAATATAGACATACAAATAAAAAATAGCTCTTAAAACGATAAGTATTATAACTATAATGTTACCGGTACAATGAAGTTTGAGCACCACAGTTTCCCCATCTAGTACACTCACCCTTCGTTCACCCATTTACCAACCCAACGAATTTTCATACGAACGAAAAGACGAAAAATTATCGACTGTCAACTTTGATTCGCAATAGTATAGTATAGTTTTTTTCACATTAGTCATCGTAGTGAGGAAAAAAGTTTTTAATCTTATTTGATAGCAAATGCAGACAAAAAGCACACCAGTCGTAGAAATTCGTTTTAGTCAAACCACCCTTCAAGATAAACAAACCAAAAACAAACACAATGTGCAAGTCAAATCAAAAAATTCAAAAATATAAAAAGTCCCACTGAGCACAGGAGTATCGACAAAAAACATAAAAAAAAACATTCTTGAGTGCATGTTAATTGCTTTTTCCTCCCATATCTCGTTCTTCGCCAGTGCAAACGACAGTTCGAACAAAATATTAAAAAAGAAAAGTCTAAAATCGAGAAAACTCAAGAAAATAAAACGAAAAATACTCGGAGTGCGATACATGGCACAAGAAATTTCACAAAATCTATAAATAGCAGAACAATTTTTTTTTTATTTTTTTTTTTTATTTTATTTTGTGATAGAAGTAGCGGTAATTAGAAGCAGCATTCAGTAAGCAGCAGCAGCGAGTGAGCAGAAGCCGTGTTTACAGTAAAAGGTTTGTAATTCCCGTGAGAAAAATAGGAATAATTTGCAAATAACTGGATGTTTTATTGTTGTTTTAAAGTCGATCACGAGGAGGGCCAAGTAAAACAAAAATGTCTTCTAATAATCAATCGAGCAACAGTCAGTCGCAATCTCTGCCAAAACAGCAGCAACAACAGTCGAATAGTCAAAATGATCAGCAATCGTCTGCTGGGACACAGAACTCTCAACAGAGTCCAACTAAGAAGACGGCCCCGTCTACAGCGCTTCCAACCAACAGCAGCAGCACAAAGGATCGTGTCGTAGACAGTGTTCCATTTCCTCCCAGTCACAAGTTGACGGTATCGGAGGTCTTTGATGCGCGAACTGGTAAGCCAATGCACGAGGTACTTAAGCAGCACTTTATCCTTGAGGGTCGCATCGAGGAGGCGCCAGCTTTGCGAATTATTCAAGAGGGAGCCACTCTGCTGCGATCCGAGAAGACCATGATCGACATTGAGGCTCCCGTGACAGTGTGCGGCGACATACACGGACAGTTTTATGATTTGATGAAGTTGTTCGAAGTCGGGGGTTCGCCCTCCACCACAAAATATCTATTTCTTGGCGATTACGTAGACCGGGGCTACTTTAGCATTGAGTGTGTCCTTTATTTATGGGCGCTAAAGATCACCTACCCGAACACGCTGTTTCTGCTGCGCGGCAACCACGAGTGCCGCCACTTGACGGAGTATTTCACATTCAAGCAAGAGTGCAAAATCAAGTACTCGGAACGAGTATATGACGCGTGTATGGATGCGTTCGATTGTCTGCCGCTGGCCGCACTTATGAACCAACAGTTTCTATGCGTCCATGGAGGCCTCTCGCCAGAGATCCACGATTTAGATGATATTCGCCGACTGGATCGGTTCAAAGAGCCTCCAGCTTTCGGTCCCATGTGCGACCTGTTGTGGTCCGATCCGCTGGAGGATTTTGGCAACGAGAAGAACTCGGACTTCTATACACACAACTCGGTGCGCGGCTGCTCATACTTCTACAGCTATGCAGCCTGTTGTGATTTCTTACAAAACAACAACTTGCTGTCTATTATAAGAGCACATGAGGCGCAGGACGCCGGCTATCGCATGTATCGCAAGAGTCAGACCACTGGTTTCCCATCTCTTATAACAATCTTCTCCGCGCCCAACTATCTCGATGTGTATAATAACAAAGCGGCTGTTCTCAAGTACGAGAACAATGTGATGAACATCAGACAGTTTAACTGCTCGCCCCATCCCTACTGGCTTCCCAATTTCATGGACGTTTTTACCTGGTCGCTACCATTCGTCGGCGAGAAAGTTACCGAGATGCTCGTAAACGTCCTCAACATTTGCTCCGACGACGAGCTAATGTCCGAGAGTGACGATGCATTGGTGGATGCCGACGACGCCGCCCTCCGAAAAGAGGTCATTCGCAACAAGATTCGGGCGATTGGCAAAATGGCGCGAGTCTTCTCCGTGCTGCGTGAGGAATCCGAATCGGTGCTACAGTTGAAGGGGCTCACTCCAACGGGCGCTCTGCCACTAGGTGCTCTCTCGGGGGGAAAGCAGTCGCTTAAGAACGCCATGCAAGGCTTTTCGCCCAACCACAAAATCACGTCGTTCGCTGAGGCCAAGGGCTTAGATGCAATCAATGAACGGATGCCACCGCGACGCGACGGCGGCTCCGGACCCACCCCTTCGCCAGGTGATGAGGCAAAGTCGATAGCCGCTGCAGCGGCTGCGAATGCCAGTAACGCTGTAAGTGGATAAATTCCAATAGTGTTCAACACTTTTTTGTTAAATTGAACTCCTCCTCTGGAGTTCATAGAAGAAATTAAAATTAAAAGTCGGAAGCAAAACAAAAAAAATCCTCGTCCTCAAGAATCGTCGTTACTCTATCATTATCGCTCGACATTTCAATCACACTCATCCACAAACACACACTTTATATTTATACAAACTAAGCAGCAAATACAACAATTCCTTTTTTTAATGAACAATCTTATTCGAATCTTAGTTCTTAAAGCAAAACAACTGTGTATTCCTGAAATTTCCTTAAATATTTTGTTAACCCATTGAAATACTATTTACAAGTTCTTATTATTAATTACTTTCCTCTCTATCGCTCTTTTTCTATGGAGAAACTAAATTTATTATTAAACAACAAATATTATTATAATTATTATCATATAAGCGTAAGGTTTAAACAAAATAAAAATTGTTGGAAAACAAGAATAAAAACACTGAAATTTTCTTCATAAAATAATACTACACACACACACTCAAAGATACTTAGTCATTACACAAATAAACTAAAACTTACTACATACTGGAAGAAAATTTCAACACAACAACAAACAGTGTTTGCCAAAGAATATTTTAAAAAATAGCATTTTTTTTTCAAAGATTATTATTACATTAAAAAATACAAATTTAAAGTTTAATCTCGAAAAAAAAAAAAAACAAATTGTAATCAATCATTCAAATTTTAAAACAAAAATCTCTAAGCAAATTATAGAAAATAATATATAAAAAAATATATAGTACTTTTAAACAAAATAAAAAAATACAAAAAAAAAAACACAAAACACTTATGTGAAATAACCAGAAACCAAATTCTTTAGTAAATTATTTGCAGCATAAAATTTAAAATAAAGAAAAAAAAAATTAATAAAACAACTTAAATCTTAATTATTACCTATTTCAAAATTAAAGAGATAATAAACACACATACCTACCTAGATAAAAGTTATTAAATTTAATTAAAGAAAAAAGATATGAACAACAAATATTATAAAATATTAAAAGTATCGCCGCCACCTTTCTTTTTAATGGTGTAAAACTTATTGCAATCCCCGAGAAAAAATCACAAAAAATAAATGAATATAACATTAAGAATAAAAAATGAATCTTTATCAATGTTATTAACATAATTAAGAAAAATACAAGTACCTATCCAAAAAACTACAAAAAATGATCGACTTTTATTTTTGCTCAGCTACGGATGCCATTTCTGGAATTTGGTTTTTGTTGCAGAGATGTGCCTATAATCACAGGCAAACGGACAAAAAATCTGGAAACTCACAAAACACAAAAATAAAATAAAAAATTCGTCACCTAAAAGCGGGCATAGTTAAATTATTTCGGAAGTACGGTTATCTTTGTATAGTTTATTTTGCACTTCCATGGTTTCACCACTTCATTAGGAGCCGGTAATTAGCACACTTCATAATTATTTTCGCAATCTGTTTTGATTTTGTTTTGATTCCTTATGAAAATTTTAAGCGGAGAGAGGCGAGTTGGACATATTTTTTATCGAAGTGGCTATTAGCACGTTATTTTTATACTGACTGACGTTTGGCGGGCTTAGGGGCAAGGCTACAAGATTGACGTAACGTAATGGTATTTTCATTACAAATAGTGTTTTAAGAAATAAGTTGGACTAAATATATTGACACCTGGAATATTAGGAAACAGGCAAACTTTTTTGACAAAGCGATCACCCATACTGAGAGACCGTTACACCCTGAGCTGATCGAGTTTCTTTCGAAGCCTCGAGAGCATACGTTACGGTCAATTACTTGGCCCTCTTGAGTGTTTCACGAAGCTCTTTCACAGACGCGCTTTGTTTTTGGGTACCTTCCAGAAATTTGCTACTTTTTCATGACAGTTAATTTTAACATTATGGCACAAGTACAAGTGGAATTAAAACAGGTCAATTCGTTTCTATTTTTTTTTTTTTTTCTAATTAAAATCGTTCGTTAAAAATGATGATGATGTGCTCTAAATATTTCTAAAACGTTTTTGTTGGTAGGGGTCATGATGAATGTGACTAGGTATAATAAAAACCGAATGATATTATAATGTTTCGGGTTAAGCCAGATTTGTAGTGCCAGATTATATAATTAAAAATACTAACGTAGCACCTGATGAATAAACTAGAAAAGACCACCCTCCGAAAAATTTATTTCGCAAGGAACTAGACACCCCATAGCAAGACAAGTGAGACGATTTTGTAAGTTTATTTTAGGAAAAGACTTAACTTTTTAATGACGTCCTCTCTCTCCCCGTGCAGTTGGAATAATACCATAAAAATAATTTTATTAAGGAACTGAAGTATTTTAAAGCTACGTTCACTGATGTGGTTTTCGATTGGGCTTCTTCAGATTTGCTCTCAGATTTCAGATTTTGTGTGTCTAATCGAACATAAAATCGTCACTTGCTCTTTATTGTATTGATATTAGTGCAGTTCGAATATGTGTAGCCTTCGACACTTTTCTAAGCATTTTGCGTTCACTGGTTAAATTTTATATTAAAACATTCGAAGTTTGCACCCAAATTGATTTCTAAACTTTTGTACATAAATAATTAACAAAAATAGATCCTCCCGATGCAATGCATTTCTTTACAGTTGAAAATTTTCACAAAAATGTAAACAAACTAAACTAGTTGTCAAACTCAAACGTACTAAATTGGTAAATCTGAAGCAAATCTGAGAAAAAATTCAGATTCGCAAAAGTGCTCTGAAATCTTTAAAAGGTTGCTTTTTTTTTACCAAAGGAACATAAAAATTGCTCTGATAGCAAAAAAAGTGCTCTGAGAGCGCCCAATCGAATACCACATGAATAAACGTAGGTATACTAGAAGACTTGTTCTGAAGGAAAGGTACCATGGGATTATACAAGTGGAGCATATTACTAAGGTAAATTCCTCCTTTTGTATGCACTATCTGTATTTTTGTGCTCTAAGTACTATGTTACCCCAAAAGAAGTGTGTACTGAGGACACGCATTTCCGGTAACTTTATTTCCGCAGCAAAATGAAAAATAGTGTCGACTTCCGCAGGAGATGCAACTACAAATTAATTAAACGTGAAAATGACGATTCTCACTCAACTATACAAAATACAGCGCAGCCATTAATAAGGAATTTATATAGTCGGTGGGACGTATATAATGTTTTCATTTTCATTTGAATAAAACTGTTCTAGTCTACCTACTTTCATTTTATTGTTATTTATAATGGCGTAGATGTCGTGTGTCGCAACCACCACAACTATCTGGGAATGATTCAAGTCGTTATTATTGTTTTGATGTAATTAACTTGGTGCCAACAAATTGAATAATGCAGGACAATCTTTTCTTTAAAAATAGCAATGCCAATGCAAGTAAAACAGAAGACGTGGATTGAATGTAAATGTGAGAACTGACAAGGATTGGGCTTTTTTTCGGAGACCGCAGGTATTTAACGAAATGTTTGAAAAATTATTAAACAAAAGAGGAAACATCGAATTCCTATTTATTCTTAGAATAGACTGCTGCACTAGATATGTTGGCGCTGATAAATTAATTAAATGTAGATAAGAAGCGGGCGGTACAGTAACAAAGTGCAACACAATCAAATTAAACTAGTTATTGTGTAAATAATAATATTACAAGATTATTGTATCGTTTCGCGTTTGCACATATACGATGGGTATTCGAATCACAATCGCTTGTTTAGTTAAGCAATATTTGCATTTATGTACATATTTTCAGTGTGGGTTTAAATACGGCTGTTTATTAAATTTATAGGGTACCTACCTAATTCAGTTTGCGAGTATTGTAAGTATAGAAAGTATGTTAGAGAATAAAAGTATATTATATGTGACTAGGTAGGCTAATTGCATACATTGATAAATGTGCTTGCGAGCTGCTAGTTTGACACTGACTTGACTAGCTTTGTTGACAACAGATCACAATAGGCATGTTTTTCGAGCTTTGAACTAAAGAAAAACACGCCTATATTGGTTGTTGGTTGACCTATTATGATAATACCTACCTAGTGCTCAAAACTATATAAAATGTATATCAGCAAAAATGAGTGAAGCTGACAAAAGCTGACTGGTTCTTAATTTTCTCGACCTTTTCAGAAAGCCAAGAAGGCGTTTCCAGCACGAATCTGGCCTTGTTCAGTCATTCTCGCGTTTGACATTTTGTGCTCCCGCATTTCATAGTAAAATATTTTCTTATGCTATTTAAGTAATAATTCTAAATACCTAGCTAAACAATTCTATTGTTGTGCTATTTTGCATGTTAATTATTAAAACTGTAAAAATCTTAAAATTTCAATTTATGACGGACGACTAAATAAATTTTGAAGTTTCTCAAAAATGTTCGCATACCTACTACGTTTATCTGTCAAAATTTCCGTTGTGATGCGAAAAACCGAAATTTGCAATTCTGGAAATCCGCATACGAAAATTTCTCTTCGAAAGCAGAGGTGAATGAATAAAAGAGATGGATATCTTTCGTACGTCTAACCCCCCAAAACCCATTTGTTTACATTGTTGTTTTTGTAATTTCAACCCCCGTCTGTGAATACGTGTGAGCTACAAAAAAGCATGTTGCTAATGGCCGGCCAACATTCCTTTTGTTTTTATGGGCATCGCGCTGTTCAATTCTTTTGTGTTTGGTGTTGAACTTGTTTGGTTTTTGTTAGGGCTTCGATTAAAATAAAAAAAATAGTGAAATACACATTTCGGAAAAGCGAATTCGTTCATTAAAGTCCAATTCATGAACTCACATATGCTAGAAAAGAAATGAGCATGTGTGCGTGACTGGGAAAACAGCTTGTAGGCAGCCGCCTTTCCACTCTGTTTTCCATTATCTTTGTTCGAAAGTTACTCGTCTCTGGGTTTTCCATGCGGATTTGCATCTCGTATACGGAATTATGAGTTTGATACTTCAAAGAAGGGTTTCTTTCTTGATTTGTGTGTGAGAAAATATAAGTCAAATTAAAGTACATACCTATATCAATCAATTTAAATGGAAGCACTTAGATATTGAATGATATCCCTTCTAGCTTGTAGGCAGCCGCCTTTCCACTGGAAAGTTATATATCTCTGTATTTCATTATCTTTGCGTTACGTTTTTACGTCTTTAGACGACAATTCTGTGAAAAATAGAGAAAAACACAAATGCGAAAAAATAATAACCTCACCATTGAAAACGAAAAATCTGGATTCTAAGAGCAAAAATTCGAAAATTCGAAGTGTAAACTTTAACGTAGCATCACTGTCCAATTTATGTTGCATTCAAACTCGTTTGATATACTTCACGTGCCTCGCCAATTGCATTGTTTCTTATTTTTTCTTTTTTCCTCTTGTTTTTCTTCTTTTACGAATATTGGATCAAAGAGCAATCATAAAAACAAACTATGATCGTTCGCCGCGTTACAGGCCTACACTGCAGCTGCTTTTGACAGTTGCTGACAAGTAGTGCTGAACTTCTCACGCTAATGTTGATTCGCCTGCTGTATATTTATTTGCTGTTTCGTTAAGATTTTTGTTCTTCTTTCTCGGTTTAGTTGGATTAAATTTTTGTATTTCTGTTTTCTTCTCATGGTCCTTTCTTTCTTTTCATCTTGTCATTCGTATATACGAAACATTGATCGCTGCTTGATTCGCCGTTCATCCGTCGTCGTCGGGCGGTTTCGTTTGCCTTTGTTTGTTCGGTTAGTTGACATTTTACGGTATTGCGGGTAAGTTCATCGCGCAGTGTTACTCGAGCAACCGGTTTCGATCGCGTAGTGATCTACGAAAATTTGTTTTGTTTTCATTGAACTGTGTTCGTCATTTCTTTTACCAAGAAATTCAAAACAAATAATTTCGTTAAATTAATCACCATCCTTCAGAGGAGAACAAAAAAGATATGATTGCAATTGTTATTTCGCTTCGAGTGTTTGCAGTGTGATTTATTGCAGTTTCAGCCCTTTGCCATCTATTTTTATTATTGTTTAATACGCGCGAACAACGTGCTAAAAACCGTTTTTGCAGTTGTTATTTTGTATCTCGCGTTTAAAATATAATAAAAAAATCAAAATTGGTTATAACAGAAACATTATTTTTTTACAATTCCTGATGCCGTAGTAATATGATCATTTTACGAATAAACTCAACTTAAACATAAACGTTCCGCTTTGGATATCATTGCTGCTACGGGTTAGACGAGACCTTGAAAACCACCGCCGATTGAAACCATCTCATTGCACAGATACGTTGAATAGAGGTAAGCTTGTAAGGGGCTTTTAGCATCGCATTAGGCTAAACAAAATACCTACATACCAACGAGTCAAGATCATTTTTATTACTGTGATCGTGCTTCGATGATTAAAAGTTTATTTGATTTTAAACTTGTTAAACAGCTGAATCGGGAGAGGTTCAATATTCAAATTAACAAACGAGTTTTCGTAAGACCTTTAGTTGGGGGGTTGGGGCTACGGAGTTTTTATATGTTCTGTGGCTTACCGACACTGGGAATTGCTATCGATTCGCAAATCGTTTTAAACAAGTAGCGTAGAAACAAATGCGAACTCAACTTACAGGCTTATTATATTACCTATTTGTTGTACATGTTGGCATAACCCCTTTTGGCACTTTTGAAAGTATTTGCCAGAGGAACTTGACATTGAAAAGAAAATAATTATTCACGTCACAGTGATTTTGACAACAAATCTTGGTATATTTATTATTGAGTGATGGATGCTTAACACAGGTACAAAGGTATACGATTAAGTCACTCATTAAAAATTTGCTTCTGAAATGTTCGCCATATTTCCCATTCCATATTTATATAACTGTTTTTCATAGCTCATTGTCATTACTCATAATAACTTATAACATTCACTTTAAATATTTTTAACTAAGGTTCGAGAAACACTTTTAAAAGGGAACTCAATAATGATTGCATTGGAGTAATCCAGCTTAGTGCGATTACACTTAGGTATAGGTATGTATTGTATTTCATCCTCGTGACACTGTTAGTGGCCCATTTCAAATGCTTGTCTAAACTCTAAAGGAATTGCGGTCAATTTTTGACAAAAGTCCTAAAATCAAAAAATTGTTAAAAGTCTGTCACTTAAATGCTAAACGTATTTACTAGCAAGTTATGTTATCCATTCTTTTCGTGTGCCATTGGGAATAAATATCAATCTATCAATCTTTTTTTTGATTCGGATCACTTTTTGCAGATCTCGATATTTTTTCAGATTTACACATACTACCTAAAATACAGCACAGCTGTTTTACGTCATTTAAAGAAGTTTGTTTTAAAACAAATGTGCAAAGTTTCGTGAAAACCAAAATAAAGAAATATGTAAACAGCAATGGACATAGTTTTGGAGGAATTATTATCTTCATTGTCTTTCTCATCATCTGGAAACAACGAATCACCAAAACTACTCCATTTGTATCTACAACAGAGGAAACATTTTTCAAGCCAATTTCCATGGTTGATTTTACCAAAAACAAATGCACTTTAATGCACTAATCCATTTACAAAAACAGATCAATTTCATTAGGTTCGTTCGGGTACTTTTTTGCAAACGTAAAATTATTAAAAATTTGCTAAGAAACTTTGAGAATGCGACCACGTACTGAGAAAATACGAAACAATGAGAGAGAAATCCATCTTTTCATTTTTTCGTAACTTTTTACTCGCCGAATTTGGAAAAATGAAAAACTGACAACTATAGGTCTTTTCCTTTACTTTTAAATCTTACGAATTTTTACTCAGTACCGTTCCTCAACTCAACTCGAAAAATTCTTAAAAGAGAGCGTCATCGAGAGAGCAAGATCTTTCTTACCCCTCCACTGAGAATCTTACGAATTTTTACTCAACAAATTTCTTGGTGTAAGAATTGAAAAGGCTGTCAGTCACCTTACAATTAACAGCTGATTTGAATTTTGTTGTCCTATTTGACATAAATGAGTGTATTTGCTTTGATTTCTTGCGTATTAAAGTGGTATCAACAGTCGAGAAAATAAAATTGAAAGTTCTCCTTAAATTCTTTTCGAATGTGGCGGCGAAACTCTTCCTCGCTGTACCTATCTAAGGAGTAAGAAAGGACAATCTCTTTCACGTAATTTTAAAAGCCGCGTCGCTTTCACTTCTTTTCTTCCAAATACTTGGATTCAGGAAGAAGAATTTCGATTAATTACGAATTTTGTTCGTAAATTAGAAAACTGTTCAAGTTTATATGATATTTTAACGACTTTTCATATAACTTTTTTGAATTTTTTGAATTATTTATCTGTCATTTTCATAAACGTTCCCTTACTTTTTTGTAAGTGTCTCTCTCTGTGAGAGAATTTATCCCCACGACTGCCATTTTGGCAGTCTTATCCATTCTTACTACATAAGTAAAGGAACAGACCTTATGTGACAGCTCAAAAGTTTGACAAGTAAAACGCCCTTTATTTTCGTCTTCAACGATGTCGGAGGAAGAAATTGTAATAGAATTTTCTCCTAGAACATATCAGCGCATTCAAAATGTTAAGTTTAATAGGTATTTAGCTTATAAAAAATTCATATCCAACTTATTTTGTAGATGCTGCATTTTACGATAATGTCAAAATGACATTACTTAAACTTTTTGTAAGAAAACCGGTCAGGTACTTCTCTTGAAATTGAGAGATTTCTCTCTCGATTTCTGATATTTGACGTTTTTCATTTTTCTATGCTGAAAGTACACAAACGAACCTATTGCCGCAAAAAATCTGAGAGCTGAAAAAGATTTTCGGTGGTCCCAATGGAAAACGACATTAAATTGAGCACCCTATTACAGGAGCGTTTTGAAATACCTATTTGAAACTGTAAAAAATTGTGTAAAAAATTCTTGTACTTTTTTTATTTTTATGACAATTTTTTTTATATTTCATATCATTTAAAATGGTAGTTATTGAACATCACATTTGACCGAATATTTTTAATGCATTTCACAATGGCTGTCACTTTTCGTCAGTGAGTAGCATAATACCAAACTAATTAGCGTTGTTATTTAATTTTCAGACTTAATTTTATTATCAGAATATGTTTCCACTAAATGTTACTTGATTGCCCAAAGTTCAGTATGTTTTTAAAATGTAATCATCTAAATCCATACAACACAACTGTCATTAATCTTTTTAAATGTCAACCCCAATAAGCAGCCCTTTACATTGCACAATCGAGCAAACCAATCCATATCACCCATTCGTCATACATAACATGAAATCAATTACCAGCGCATTTATTAAAAGTCATAAAAATATCCCAAACGAACATGGAGTGTACGATCATATTCTCCGTAATAGGAGTGTAATGTCACAAATGACATTATAGAAAAAAAAAAACAAATTTCGAAAAAAAATTAAAACCAACAAAACCTATAAAAAAAAACATCATTGTGGTTGCTACTTGATGTTGATGGTGACGCGGACTAGTTATTTACAATCTTATCACAAAAATGATTAAATGTTGGTGCATTCATTCATTAGGTACAATATATATTTTTCCTTTTAATGAAGTTTGACTTAGACTTCTTGGCTGCTGAATATGAATCAAATGGGGAGAACAAATTTGTTGCGACGTAAAAGATGGATGTCACCTATTTGAACTTGATACTATTAAATCTTAGGGACCACCATAATGAATTTAGAATTAAAAACTGTGAATTGTAATATTGACATCAGAAATAACACTTTACTTCCTTAGTGCATTAATCTTATGGAATTTATAAACTAACAGTTCAGGCTGCAATGCTGTAATAAATGGTTTGGTGTTGAAGTATGCAGAAGTGTATTCTTAAAAAAAATGCGATTGTTTGTAAAGATATGGACTCGTGTTTTTGTGATGCCATAATTGTAATTTTTTTATCCATTCGACCGGAAGAGCTGTGAGTTGTTGTAACGTGATTCAATTTGCGGCTGATTATATCCCAATGTGGACGTAACGTGCAACTCAACGACCGGTTTTCCATGCTTATGTAGGGTATTTACAGCAGCTCGCTATGATGTAAAGCTTTTGCATCTTAAATTTACGTCAGTATTAACGAGTTAGTGGAAAGCCGTTGACTCAGAACGTTTGGTAGACATTTTTGAACAGAGTACCTACTCGAACAATTTTTTTTTTAAACCAATCTATTCAGTTAACAAAGCAATCTGCAGGAAGTTAAAATAGAGTTGTAATACATGAGCTTAAGAGTTTAATTATGGGTTTAAAATTGCTTTGCCGCAACATTTTTTAGAATCCTAACTTTTCCAAAGGGACTCTAAAAAATTACGAAACAGCTAAGAGTTCGCAATCAAAAGGCGCTTTTGAGGCAGACGACTGTGGGTTTAATCTTTAAATTTATATATATAACAACTCTTTACACATTTCATGGCGAGACCACGAAACCATTTTTTATTTATCATTCTTTTTGAGATGATTCACTGCTGTCCAACTACAGAACAGTAATAGGAATTACTACAATTCTTTTATGAAGGGTGTATAAATGTATGAAGATGGCTTTAGGCTTGAGCCCGATGATGTGATCTTTGAACTTGGATGAAGCATTATAATAAAACATTATGTACCTATTATAAATAATCTAAAATGGAAACCAAAATACCATTTACAATTTCATATCGAGCATTATATTATGAAACTAATTCGCCGGCCCTACCGATATGTTGTGCCTACTTGAAACAATACTTTTGCTTCCAAAAGCTTACAATAGAAAACAAATCTACTAATTTATTACCTACGAAAAAAAAGTAGCTTATAATGGCAAAGGCGGATCAACAAAACTAGTTGTGGCTGAATGAAACATTTTTCCTCAGTTGAGATAAGTTGGCCAATATCAACAGGCAGCTAACCCACTGACTTAAGTCAGTAGGCGAATACAATGCACAATATACCTACCTTTCATGTTGCATTTTAATATTCTTACAAACAATAAATTCTAATGCATGTGCAAACATGAGTTTTAAGTTCTTTCTAACACAAAGTTTGAACCTACTTTTGCTAACTACTACCTAATATATATGGTATACTGTAATCATTTTAATGGTGTTTTAATTGCTTGCATTAAATAAAAGTATCTGTCCTCGTGTTGGTTTGCTCTATAAAATTTATAATTACCTTTTTTTATCTCTCAACAGATGTAGGTTCTCATTTAACCCAATTCTGTTACAGATAGAGGGATGATTACAGAACATTATGATTCATCGAGTTTATTATATATACAAGGTGGGCCAAAAGAAATCACCTTATTGGTAGTGGCTCTTATTTTTGCAAATGGCCGCCAATGTCAAATCTGTTTTGACATTTGTGGACTAGACAGATGTAGAATACAAGTGAACAAGCCATGGAGCGATACACTAACCAAGAACGCGGAATAATCGTGTCTATTTTTTTGCGTAACAATTCGTCTGTAGTGTTGGCGCAGCGCGAATTTCGTCTCGCCGATTCCACGGCCGTCCGACACCGACTGCGCCGTTTGGCCACTAACCTTAAAGAGTATGGGACCACACGAGACGTTGCCAAGAGTTTCCGGCCCCGGAGCGCCCGTTGTGCCGAGAATATCTTCTTGACTTGACCAATAAAATTCTAAAGGTTCAAATAAACATAATCAACAAAACAGAATCGAAGTTTTTCATTTAGAAAAAAAAATGAGAGCCAAACGTCATCGGATGACTTATTTTGGTCCACCTTGTATATGCAGAATGCATAACGCTCATATCTAAACTGCTTTTCGCAGTATTGTACTGTTTTTTAGATTTCAAAACTGCATACCGCTTTATTTTTTTCGAAATACTGCGTAATGTTACTTAAGACAATCATGCATTGGTTTCTTTGAATACCTCAAAACAAACCCGGATTAGGGTAGTTCGTGACAACGTCAGTATCAAATAAGAAGAATGAAAAACCAAGCGACAGCTAAAAAACTTGTAGGAAAACAAAACAGATTTTATATTGCTGTAGCATAATTATGTTAGAAAATGACTAGAATAGTTTAAAATAAAGGACAAGAAACAGAATAACAGCGTTGTAGAATTAAAAAATGTTGTTTATCAAATTTATGCCCAATGTAGAAGAAGTTAAGTTCAATGACGTTTTCCATTGGGACCACCAAAAATCTTTTTCAGATCTCAGATTTTATGCGGCTCATGGAACATGCAATTAAATTGATCTGCTTTTGTAAATGGATTAGTGCGTTATTTGACGACAATATCAGCTGTTCAAATTGCATTTGTTTTTGGTAAAATCAACCATGGAAATCGGCTTGAAAAATGTTTCCTCTGTTGTAGCTACAAATGGAGTAGTTTCGGTCATTCGTAGTTTCCAGATGATGAGGAAAACAATGAAGATAATAATTCCTCCAAAACTATGTCCATTGCTGTTTATGTATTTCTTCATTTTGGTTTTCACGAAACTTTGCACATTTGTTTTAAATCAAACTTCTTTAAATGACGTACAACAGCTGTGCTGTATTTGTGGTAGTATGTGTAAATCTGAAAAAATATCGAGATTTGCAAAAAGTGATCCGAATCAAAAAAAAGTTTGATTTTTTTTCCCAGTGGAACGCCAAAAGTGATTTAGAACAAAAAAAAGATTGATTTTTTCTCCCAATGGAAAACGACATAAGTACGTACCTAATGGAAATTGTGCGCTCTTTAACAATATTTGAAGAAAACGCTATTCTGGCCATTACAAACCGGCTTTATTATGCTACAAGTTTTTTTTTTAACGTTTGAACCAAAAAGATAGCCCATTTGTGAAAGGATGGCTTCAAATTGACCAGGTACAAAACAACAATCCCAGAGGGAAATATAGAAATGGAAAACGAAGACGATTCAGTTAATGGAATTGGTGGTCAATATGCTGTCTATGTCAATTTCCATTGAATAAAATATAGTGGACTAGTAAAATGTTCCTTTAATGCAAAATGTCCCTTCCCTTTTTAAGGTTCCATACCCAAAGGGGAAAAACGCAACGTTATTAGTTTCGCTTTTGTCCGCCTATACGAACCCACTAGACCAATTTTGTTTGAGTATTTCGGGCGGCATAGCGATGATGATGATGTTTGCCTTGAGCTCGTCAATAATCTTAGGTTTGCTGGCGTACACTTTGCTTTTCAAATAACTAACCCCACAAAAAGAATTTCGAAAAGGGGAAATCTGGAGATCTGGGTGGCTAGTTAATGTCGTCATTTTTTGACAGCACAAGTCCAGTTAAGTTTCGTTGCAGAAACTGCATTGTCTAATTTGCAGTGTAGCATGGTGTATCTTGATTAACGGCATGTCGACGATCTCCCACTTTCCCGTGCTCAACAAAATTCTACACCAAACCGCGCATAGTGTTGTCAGGCGGTACTTGGTGACCATTATGTTTTCAATGATATGCAAGTTGAGTTAACACAAACGACAACGCCACTATTTCGCCGCGATGTGTCGGTGTAAAGTGATTCATGTAACCATCTACTGAATTGACGTTTAAAAACATGTCTACTCAAGTCAATCGGTTGATAAATGTCAAAGTAGTTCAATACCTACATAAAAGAAAGTATACCCTGTACAACTCGATGAAATGTTTGTACTGAAACAATAGCCTTAAGCATTTTTGCAATATCAATGCCAACTATTTTGACAGTCGATTAAGTACCGACATTTTGATTGTCATTGTCTGTTAAGCAGCCATTTGTTGTCTTTGGAATTTTCCTAAAAAATGCCTGCTTAAACATTTCGCGCTAACTTTTATTATTGGCACCAAGTGTTCCTTTTAAAATTAACTTTGAAAGATAAAAAAAAAAAACATATTTCCATATCTCAATTTGGTTTATCACAGTCGAACAAGAAGATAAGAGAAAATATTGCACTTTGTAGATAAAATTTGACTGATTAATATGTTTCATAAAGAATGACTTCAACTTCGAAACATTTTATTTGTACACATTAATAATCAGTAAAATAAAAAAAAAAAAAACGCTAAACGAAAATGCCCATATTACTTAACTTGCATATGTATCATATTTTTATAAATCTTTGTCAAGGATTTTGTTTGATTTGGGTAAAAATCTGTACATAGCAAACTATAATTCAACTGAGGATGGCTTTATGAAATTAAAAAAAATGTGTGCTTTATTTTAGGCCATTTGCAGTGGAAAGTCGTATCAAATAGAATATTTTAGTAATCTTATGATAAAAAAAAAACGTTTTTTTTTTTAAATCTAATCGTATCTCTTGTCCTTGTGTCAATATCGATGTCGTTAACACAAAATTTTTTCCATTCCGCAATTTTTCGCGGGCAAAATATACCCACAATAATTTTGCCGCAGCTACACTGTAAAATAATTTGCAGCCCTCCAACGCCCAAGAACTATCATGGTGTAGGTATTTCTTTTCTCTACACCAGCCCCATTATGTTCTTCGTCATGGACGGACGGAAATGCATGATCTGTTTTTCAATTAAATTAAACTCAGATGGCTTAATTGAATAGTGCTGCCACAAAACAATAAACCCCATTCACAACATCCTAATGCTGGCGTTGCGGCTGCCCTCCTCGCTTACATATAGCAATGTAGCATTAAAATAATATCAAGCAAGTCACTTTGACTCCATCAACCCATCAACCATCGACAGAGGGGATAGCAGGAAGATGTCTCATACACATCTCATCCTCTATTCATCCAAATGTTTCACTTTATGATGCGATTTGCGTTCTTTTATTTTGTATTTATCTCTATACTCGCACTCTTTGGGGTTTAGCTATTACACCCCGATCTCATACACCCATGATGACTAGCAAACATCAGAGACAACAAAAACAACAACATCACCATTGACATGACAGCTCTGCCACATGGGAAATAAGAAGAAAAAAATACAAAAACATTAAATTCGAGAGATGGGTAGCAGCACTCTTATGTGAAGTTTTGGGTGGCATTAATGCCGTGGAAAGTGGGGAGGCATTTGACGTCGCCATGTGGCTACTTTGGCCAACGCTTCGAGATACGGCTGGTTGTCATGTGTTGCATCGACGATGGGGCGTTTGAATGGCATTTGAAAAATGATATGGATGCACACTGTTTTGGTTTCATTTATTTTCATTTCAGTTTGATTGCACTTTCAACATAAAGATGGGACATAGTGGCAGGCGTTTTCTGTGTCAAACGCGACTGTTAATTAATTACAGTTATATACCTTCATATAAATACGTTCAGTTGCACATGTTTGAATGTCGAAATTATGTTCTAGAAAAGATTCGTTTTCGATTGGACGCAATTGAATGAAATTAGAGAAGAGATGTCAATGAACCCAACAAAAGCAAAGAAAACTTCTTGACATTTTGAAAAGTGATGGTTTTACGAAATTTATCAAAAAAAGATAAACAGTTTTGATTTTCACAGCAGCTTCGTTGAATTCAAATTAATTCTTGTGTACAGCTTATTTAGGGCTTCAACGGAAACAGGAAGAAACTAATTTATCATTCGCCGGCATTATCTGTTTTCAATTAGTGGTTAGTGAAGGAAATCGGTTGTTAACATGACAGGATGGTGGATATAGCTAACTGTGGGAAAAAAATGAAAGTGATAATTATGTGGGGGCATTTTTTTGTACCAACAATTGGAGTTAATGTTTGAATGTTTGATTTGTTTGAGTTCTTTTTTTAGTTTTACAGACAAACAAATTTTAGCAGTAGGTTTTTAGGTATTGTTAGTGTAAATTCCTCCTTTTGATTTAGATATTTTGCAAGAAAACAAGATTACTCTCTGGATTCTTCTACTTAAAATCGCATTGTTTTCTTTTTATGCATAGCCTGTCTTGTCCAATAGCTTAAACAGTAAAAAGAAATTTTTGCCATAAACATAAATTTGTACATGAACTTATTTACACACATTACATTTACATTATTTACTTGAAGTCGTAATTTTTACAGATTATATATCCGATGGTCTGAACGCATTAAAAGTGTTCATAACATTTCTCAAATAGAAAAGTATAAGTAATTCTTTTTTGACATGAGAGTGCAGCTATTGAACTAAGAAAAGACTTACCTACAGAAATTGGGTAGGTAGGTATATTTGTTCTTTTTCACTCTCGCGAAAACCATATGTTTCTTTCATGTTTTCTTAGAAAAGTCACAGTTGTGTTAAAAAACCCTTAAACTATGATCTGTCAGTGTCAATTGAATTGATCATAATCTTGTAGTAGGTACAAATTTGTGTGGAATGTCATGTGACTTCATACCAATAAAACACACCCGCTGCATTAAAATGTGTTTATTTAGCAATAATACTCGCTCTTGATATAGATGTGGGTAAAAAAAGACCTCAGCGTTTTTTGAATACCTAATTCCTTTTCCAAAGGTGTCAACGATGACAACATTATATCGCTTTTCCCATTGGGATAGGCCGGGGCATGTATCAAATAGGCAGATGTCGCTTTTTTTGTTTATTCTTATTTTCCCTATCTCCACTTTTACTGTCCATCATAGTTTTAACTGACAGCTGTCATGCAATGCCGCAAACGCCACATTTTAGATCTACTGTCGATAAAAGGTAAAAACTTACAGTCAATCTCAATACTCATCGCTATTTGTATGCACCTTCAGCTTCATCCTTTTATTAAATACCTTTACGAGTAGGTACCTTCACCTTTATCGTCGAAACTATCCATAAAAAAAGTAGTCAAACCTAATCTCTTGCTCTACTTATTGGAGTAGCCACGCACTCTCGGCGCATTGGAATTACATTTTATTGTTGCATTGTGTTTTTTAACCACCTTCCGATAATGACATCTGCAGCTGCTGTCGATAATTTCTTTCTTTTTCCTATATCACTGTTAGTGTCGTTAGAGGGAGAATAAGGTAACAGAAAACCATTCAAACTACTAGGGAAGCAAAATAAAGAGAGATTTTCTGTTTTCATTGTTCATCCCCTTCTGTTATTGTTGCAGCAGTCGATTTTGCCCCTCTTTGCACTCGCTTTGTATAGAACTGTGAAAAACTGTGTAGTTTGACATTTCGATGGTCAGAGTGTAGTTTGTTATTATTTATGAGTTATAATAGCACCCACTGTGCTAGATACTTATGATTGTATGGTAAAAGTGTCAACATGATTTCTTTTTCGTTTGACAAGTGCAGGGAGGCGTTTGTATACTTCGACCAAGATGTGGATGGCGTATACCTATACATATCATGTGTATCGGTATACCGCTGGCTATGGAGTGTATATGGCCCCAATGTAATTAGCTTGTTAAGCAATTGCTGTTAATTAATCGTTGCCGATATCGAGAGATTATGGGTGTATCTTTAACCTTAAAGTCTATGGGAACTTTTCAGTCATTTCTACAGTGGGCGATCTGTTGGTTCCCATGTCCGGCGCGGCGCCAATGGTCTGTAAGTCGCAAAATTTTATTAATTTAATATTAATAAGTGAGTAGGTAAGACATAATGTATTATTGTTTACAGCATATTTACAACACATGGCAAAAGTAAAATTTGCCCTGCCAGAAATGTTATCCAGTACGAGTTTTATATTTACGCATATTTTGCCTGAATCAGTCAAATATTAAAATTGTAAAAGCCTATCCATAAAATTATTTATCAGTTATTTGATTTTTCTGCTTTTTTTTCAACGCCGGTAACCAAATATATATTAAGAAAGATAGCAAAAGCCAGAGCTTGGTACTAAATTTTTTATTACAGACCTACCCTATATATTTATAAGACTTTGACAACTTAAAACTATAGGTATCGTGATGTAGCTATCTGTCTCGTTTGATTTTGATTAAGCTATAGATATCTAAGTTCGTTGGCAAAATTATAATGCAAAATGCAAAATAATAAATGCACATGATTCGAAAAAAAAAACGGTGAAAAGCTTTGAAACAGCTGCATGGATTAATTTTATGTCAGATTCTGAAGGAAGAAAGATGTCGAACAGAGTTATACCCAATTCTTCAACCCATTGTCCCGGCCCCCAAGTATTGTTTAAAAAGGCCAATTTGTATACCCTCCACAGAAGGTATATTGATTTTGTCGTTACATTTGTAACGCCAAGAAGGAGTCACCGGAGACCTCATAAGGTATATATATTCTGAATCAGGATCACATTCTGAATCGATTTAGCCATGTCCGTCAGTCTGTTGAAAGGACGATAGCGCCCAAAGGAATCAACCTAGGCGAATGAAGTTTGGTAAAAGGACATCTTTTCATTGTCGTTAGGTTGGTATTAAAAAAATGGGCTATGTCGGTCAAGTAATTCTGGTACCTCCCTGTGCCTCTCTGTCTGTTAAAAACAGGATAGCGTCGAAACAATTCGACCTAGACATGTAAAATTTTGTGAGAGGACTTACTTTTATCATCGTCAGGTTGATATTAAAATTCGGCTATGTCGGTCAAGTAGCTCTGGTACCTCCCATACAAAATCAATATAAGGCCCATGTGTCTCTCTGTCTGTTGAAAACAGGATAGCGTCGAAACAAATCAACCTAGGCAAGTGATATTTGGGAGTGGACTTACTTTTATCATCGTCAGGTTGATATTAAAATTGGGCTATGTCGGTCAAGTAGTTCTGGTACCTCCCTTACAAAACCAATTTTGCATGACTTGTATGCAGTTGAGGGTATCAAAGCATCGGCCAGGGCACTAATTTCGTAATTTTCAGACGATTATCGTCAAATTGATAGACCTCCAAAACTAACAACCAAGTGCTAAAATTAAAAGTTTGAGATCTTAATCCACTTAATTTTCCGAAAATATAATGAAAGCTGGTTGTCAAAAAAAATCGAGCAGAATATAACTTATTTTGGTGGTCAATTCCGTTGATAACACTTTTACTTGTTTCTATCTTACATGTTTCGTAAAGTAATACGGAGTCATAAATCTCGTTTTAACAAATTATATGTGGGAATGCGTAAGCAAGGGAGATAGAGATAGTGCCTGTATGTATGATTTTTTTTTTACTTTTATCGGTTGTGCCTTAAATTTTTATTCATTTTTTTCCTATTTATTTAAATTTGTTTAAGTTAAGACAATATTTTGACTTAAGCAGCTTAACAAGAAATTCATGAATTCATTTGAGATTTGCTGCCTTGATTGATCGCATTCCTTACTTCGTAACTTGCATCTTCATGTGGCTGGATTTTTATTGAATTCCTTAGGTTGGAATCAGTTATAATTTTGCAGAGATGGCTATATTTCTTTAAGATAACACGTTATCTAACTAAATTAATACACTTCACTCTTATTTATATCAAAGGAAAGATTACGATGTATGAAAGTTTTGTATATCAGTATCATTTTCGAAACAGCAAAACAAATTATATATCTACCTATTTCAAATGACGTTATTTGTTATCTAACCTAAATTTATAATCTATTTTATATATGTGTTTCCCATAATTGATTCTGATGGAAGTAAACCCTTCACAGAGTCCCAACTTGGTAAGAAAAAATTAAGTTAAAACAAACAAATTCATAGGCAGTAGATAATGTGAATTTACAGGATCGCTACAAATTGAATTAAATATAACTTACCTACATTATTAAAAATATACCTTACTGAATAAATGAGCTGTTAAGCGATTTAGCTAAAGCGGTTATAAACAATTGATCGGGGAACTCAAATTAAAACAGAATTGCTTTCGCTAAACACAAAGTTTATTTTTTCAAAAATAGGATCAGCACAATTAACCTTAAAAGAAACGTAAAAACAATATTTCAATTGAGTCGTAGCACTTCGCTCGCGGTAGGTCCCATTTGGACCCCACTAAATGAAATCAGTTCGTTGTATCGGATGTGCGCACCTAATTCATCATATTATTATCTTCAGTTACGAGTTTTGTCAACCTAGTTTTCAACCCCATCTCACAACAATTTATTTGATAATGATATACTCCCCCAATACAAAACTGTATATAATGAAATGGAATGGGTGCTTAACTAACTGTGGCAGAAACAAATTACCATCAAAGTAAATATGCATGAAAATTGTTTCCCCGTATAAAAGTTGTCTTTTATTATTTGAATTAGCTGTGCGTTATAACAATATTAATATTGACAATCGACCTAGTTAATAATCAACATTTGCCCAACAATTGTTTCGACTATAAACCTTGAGAGACCACGATAGCTACATTTTTTATATGGATATCGCAATTACGATTTTCCGTAAATTTAAAGTAGGTACAAACTAATGCCGCTAAAATTTCATAAAGCGGTTTCATCAATCGTTTCGCTTTGCATCTGGTAACGATGCCAGTTGCCACTCAATTGACTGAACTCCATAATGTCATTGGGCACATTCAAGAATATCGTTATCTTAAGTCGACTAGATTGGTCTGGGGGAGATGTAACCTGAGGGCAAAAAATAGATTGGTCGGGTACGCCACTTTTTCTACGTCAGCCATATATGCGAACTGTCAACTAAGTTCTCAGTCGACGAATTGACGAATTCGTCGGCTACACCCTCAAACTTCAAGTGAAACAGCTGCGCATGTGATCGATTTTAGCCAATCAAAACCGAGATACATCTAGTCAGACAGCTGTCAGGCTTACTAAACAAGATACTTAAACGTCCCCATTCTGTGGAGGTCAGAGTTTAATGATCATACGTTTTCGTTCCAGTTCTTAGCCGAAGATCGAGGACGAGAATTCCTAGAAGGTGTGTTAAAACTTCCAGACAGACAACCTTTTGAGAAAATTAAGCCAAAAGTCGGGTACAAAAAGAGCATTTAGGAATTCCAACATTTATACGGAGAGTTTCGGACTTGAAATCATTAAAAATATCTTGAATAGAATTGCCCTAAAGGAAGTTCATAACCCATTGGAGGAGAGACAGAGTCATGTAGGTTTTGCTTTTAATTGTTGATAAGAAAAGAAAACACATCATCGATCGAAATGTTGCAATGAAAGCCTTAAACAAAGCATATAATGTCGACAATACCAACTGCCTGCCAGCACCGCTCATATCCACACCATAAGCATAAAGTGCTCTTGAAACCAATATTCCTCTTAGTCACCTTAATAATTATTCCTCGGGAATTCATTAACTTTTCCCCATATACGACTCATCGCTTGTTTCACTCTTTGCGCAGAAATCTTAACTTAACCCGCACTGATTCATCATCTTACCATGTGTCCAACTACTATAGTGATGACGTCAATAAAGTCGTAAAAAAAAGAAAGGCATCTGTTTTTAATATATAAGTATGCCCATTCAAATTAGTGTGGTGAAACGGTTTCTGTCCTAGAAAAACATCGTTAACTTTTAATCACGTAATTGATCTACTCCAGTGATAAACAGACTAACGTTTACTGTCAAGCAAATATTATGTAGATGGTGACAGCAAGATGAATTGAACAGAAAAAATATTAGAAAATTTTATGCATTATATTTGTTATATTGTATATCTCTTTAAGTAAACGCTTTTCAAAATAAGAAAACCAACAATTGTTTTAATCTGCGGACAGTTTAAATCAAGTCAGATTTATATTCACTTTACTTTTATAGCTTTGGTAATTTAGGTGTGTATTTGGAATTACATATAAATGATCTCAATTGATCGTTGCAATAAACCACTTGTCAAATGAAAGAAACTTATTTTCGCATTCGATATAAATCGATAGATTAATTAGGAAATAACTAGACTAGAGTAGACTAAAACTAAATGAGGGGTTCCCCTCGTTAGAGAATAATTCATCGAATTCAAAAATTTGACAGTTCAACACAGAAAAATGAATTTTGTTAGTTTGGCCAAATTTGCTTTGAAGTTCTTAACGCACAAGTAGCTAAACACCACAAGCCCAAGAAGAACAAGAGCTATCTATAGCCTACATGCTGTCAGATTCCTAATCGTAACGAATTGTTACAGTTACAACTCGATTTACAAATGGTAAATTGGCACGTTTAGCACAAGAACTTCGGCGACTTTGTCAGTTTGTTGTAAACACCAGAGATGAATGAATAAAAGAGATGGATATCTTTCGTACGTCTATCCCTCCAAAACCCATTTGTTTACATTGTTGTTTTTGTAATTTCAACCCCCGTCTGTGAATACGTGTGAGGTACAAAAAGCATGTTGCTAATGGCCGGCCAACATTCCTTTTGGTTTTATGGGCATCGCGCTGTTCAATTGTTTTGTGTTTAGTATTGAACTTATTTGGTTTTTGTTGAGGCTTCGATTAAAATAAAAAAAATAGTGAAATACAATTATCGGAATAGCGAATTCTTGTATTAAAGTCCAATTCATGAATTCACTTATTCTAGAAAAGAAATGAGCATATATGCGTGATTTCATGAATTTTACGGGAAAACAGCTTGTAGGCAGCCGCCTTTCCACTGGAAAGTTATATATCTCTGTATTCCATTATCTTTGGTAAACACCACGTCGCCATTTTTTTTTTATCTCATTGCGCTTCTGTCATCATGGTGAACAATAATTGTGACCGTATCCTTGGTTTAAAAAAAAAATCTTTCGCACTGCCTCTATATATTTTTATTTAGGCTTGCCACCTTTGTTGAAAAACATTGCGATGTACTAATAATCATCTTTAATGTCCAGGCTAGATTTTACGAACTAACAATGGCGGAATTATAAAATATAATATAAACAATTGTGACCTACAAAATATTTAGTGTAAAGGTTTAAAATGGTTTCCCATTCTTATTAAATTTCACCGTGAAGGAAGTTTTTGTGTCCATATTGATTTTCACATTGCATGACATTGCCATTTGGCAAGAATTTTACAATTTCAATTTGCGTACTTATTGCTCTGCACTTATCGCATCTCAGGTTATTGATTTGATATTTTTGTGTCACATGCTGATAGCAGTTGATATTATATTATACGTCATTGGCCTTAATTGCGCAAATGTTATTCCTATATCTGGCCACTTTTGTGAAGTCATTGGCAATAACCCACTCCCATCATTTCTGTCAAACTTAAATGTCAACTGACTTGCCTGGGACATTTCTGTAAGACAGCTTATAACGTCTTTGCAATTTAGTTAAATAAATCATGACGTACACAGTGTGCTATTGATGACTGCATGTCCTTCCTCATACAACAGAGGGATATATGAAAATTAATCTGTCGCGTTGTAAAGTAGTGCATGGCCATTGATGTAGATACTAAACATATGGATGAATGTTAAGAAAACTAGAAGCTGGGGTGGAATTTGGTGCTAGCTAGTAGTCACTTTTGTGGTAGTAAAATGCGATAGGCTCACTATTATATTAAAATATGAACCTAGTTGTCATGTTGTCAAAAACGATCGTAACCAAGCGCCAATCTCAGTAATTATAACTCATGCGATTGTGACTATCATCAAACGCCATTCATCATAAAGAGTTTTTTTTCTTTGTATACATTCAAATCCACCACCAGAAATAAGATGAAGTTCATCTTTGTGGCCTCTTTGAGAGCATCAGAAGAGGAATCCTTTCAACGATTAATTTACACACCACATTCCATTTCGCGCAATTGAATTTAAGCCCCCTACGTGGTATAGTTAAATTTAGAATGCATCAAACCGAACTTAGGTAGGTATACACTCGGTATCTCTCTTTCTTACTTGGCTCTGGCGTCCTATGCGACGACTGACTCACCCAAAGTGGCATGTGTCGCCAATCGCAATGTCCGTGAGTCATCTACAGAAAACCAGGAACTGACTGTTTACTTTTTGTTTCGCCGTGACTTTTTAACACTTTTTTTTTGTATATGCATTTAGGAAAGCTTTAACAAAGGTTAACGAATTGCGATTTACTGATGTTTTTATCTTGTTGACATATAAATGTACTCGTATAATGTCATCAGCGACATTAATATCACAAAATGTATATGTACTTACAATAAAACGTTTATTGGTATTTTTTTCATTTTTAATGACGCAACGATGCACAATCACGTGGTGATGACAATAAGGAATGTACGAGTACTCATTTCCCAAGATGGAATTGCATCACAATAGCGTATTAGTCCAATCACACAAGTTGACAGCAATTATTTTTCGAATGAATAATTCATATAGGATAAAGATTTTGACGTTTTTAATGGCATAATTTTCATGGATTGTGTCTGATTGATGTTTCGGTTTCTATAAATGGACTCCTAACGATGTTATACCTATTCTTTGTGTGGGCGAATATTTGTTCAGGTGTTAAATCGAATTGAAATAGGCACTGTTTATGGGGAATACATTTTACAATCGCTTGTAATAATTCGGGTGGCATTTTGGGGATTATCGTAGACGTTGTCAAGTCGTAAGAGAATTGTTTAGACTGTATGAAAATAGTCATAAATTACATACAGATTTGGTTCATTATAAACTGTCTGTATACGAAAATTACAGGACAGACGAACTTGTCTGCGAATAGTTGTTGTTGCCGCTTCAGAGCCCCTGCCCAATGAAAGTCGAACCTCCGAAGTTACGGTAGATTTATTCTCTATAAAGAGCTTATTGAACATTTACAACTTATCTTATTAAAATACAACTTACTTTTTAGTTTATGGGCTGGCGACCTGGACTCCTCTGCGACAAACAAGAAAGTGGCTGGCAATTGATTAAAACGACAGATTTAATGCCGCGTGAAAGTTTTGACGTCTCTTAAATGACAATCGCGATGAACGCGTTCAGAGATTTAGGTCTGTTTGCAGTAGAAATCCAGGTCGCCCCGTACAATATTTTACAACACCCCACCCCCCGTGAGGCGCTCCGGTTCCACCGACGTCTCACCAACATCTAACACGGCCAGCTTGATGGACGGTCGTCGAATAACTCCTGTTGCTGTTTGAAGTTCGGCTGAGCGTACCTGTTTGTCGATCCCATGATACACCTTGATGACTCTTCCTCTCTTCCACTGACTTCTAGGAGCATCGGCATCGCAGATGAGTACCAGGTTCCCGACAGAGATAGGCGGCACGTTCTCAAACCACTTACAGCGTCTTGTCAGAACTGGTAAGTATTCCTTTATCCACCTCTTCCAGAATCGGTCTTTGATTTGCTGACTGATCCGCCACTGTTTGCGGAGACATAAGACTCGGTCATCTACGCCGCCTGGAGTATGTGTCGAGTTCGGCCCACCTAGCAAGAAATGGTTAGGAGTCAGAGGCTCCTCATCTTGGACCGAAACCGGCAAATATGTAAGCGGGCGACTGTTAATTATGTTCTCTGCTTCGACCAAAGCACTCAGAAGCGTCTCAGTCCTTGGTGCGACTTCTTTAAGCGTATGCGACAACACCCTTTTTACCGACCGTACCAGTCGTTCCCAGCACCCACCAGCATGCGGATTTGACGGGCAGTTGAAAATCCACTGAATGCCCTTTGCAGATAGCTCAGCTTTGATTGCCTCGTTGTCGAAGATACAATTGGTCTGCAACTCGTTCCTCGCTCCTATAAAGTTCGTGCCGTTGTCGGATCTTATCCTTGCTGGCACCCCTCGCCGGTTGACAAAGTTGCGGATGCACAAAATGCACGCGTCCGTAGAGAGATCAGCGGCGATTTCGAGGTGTACGGCCCTAATTGTCATACACGTGAAGAGCGCTACCCAGCGTTTCTCTTTGCGACGGCCAATGGTAATAAGAACCGGGCCGAAATAGTCAAGGCCGGTAAACGTGAACGGCCGTACGTACGGAGTAAGACGATCCTTCGGCAGTTGGCCCATTAGCGGTGGCGTCGGCTGAACGGTTCGGATACGGCATAACAGACAGTCGTTTTTCACCCTTTTAATGACAGAACGTAGGCTAGGCACCCAAAATTTTTGGCGCACTTCGTTAGCTATAGTGTCATTGTTTTGATGACACAGGCGACGGTGAAAGTGATCCAAAATCATCCTAGTCAACTTATGGTCCTTGGGAAAGATCATCGGTCGTCTGGCAGTGAACGGGATGGTCGAAGCAGCGTCTATACGTCCATAGACGCGCAGCAGACCATCGTTATCCAAATATGGCGTCAATTTGTACAGGCTACTGGTCTTTTCGACATGCCGCTGACAGCTAAGTTGAGCTATCTCGTTAGCATAGGCATCACGTTGGGCTTCGCAACAGAGAACCTTTTCGGCGTCGTCGAGCTCGGCTGGCGAAAGTTCTCCATTTTCGATAGGCATACGTCTACACGCCTTCAGGAACCGGATAACCCACGCCGCGGCTCTCAGCAACTTGGAGTACTTAGAAAACCTGGAGAAATCAAAAAGATTAGTACTCACAGTAGCGACGTGCAACAGGAACTTCGGTCTCATTTCCTCCCGGCACACATGATTCTCAATATCATCCGATGGTATTGGCCATGAATCGGGGTGCTGCTGTAAGAATGAAGGCCCGTTAACCCACTTGTTGTTGGCTTGGAACCTTGGCGGGTAACGCGCTCGAGTGGCTTCATCAGCCGGATTCAACTTGGAGGGGATCCAACGCCATTGATTGCATCGGCTGCTATCGAGTATCTCGGCAATTCGGAAACTAACAAACTGTTTGTGGCGGCGGGGCTCCGATCTGATCCAGCTTAGAACCGTTTTCGAATCGCTCCAGAAGACTCGACTCGTAAACGGCATATCGTGGTACTCAGCTATGGTATTCGAAAGTCGAATACCCAGAACGGCAGCAGACAACTCGAGACGGGGAATCGTCATCAGTTTCCTTGGCGCACACCTTGTCTTCCCACACAGGAAGGAAACCTGCGTCCTTTCGCCAAATTCAGCCCTCATATAAGCTACTGCGCTGAACGCCTCTTCACTGGCATCGACGAAAATGTGAAGATTAATACTGCTTGCTGACAACAGGAAGTAGTCATGACATCTTGGCACACTAAAATGAGACAGATTCGGAAGCTCTGCTCTCCACAGCTTCCACTTTTCAAAAATTTCCTCAGGTATCGGCTCGTCCCATTCAACATCGTAACTCCAGACTGACTGCAACAGCAATTTCAGATGAATGACAAAGTTAGCTATCATCCCAAACGGATCGAAGACCGACATGGCTATGCTTAAGAACTCTCTTTTGGTCGGGCATCTGCGGCTCATCATAACGTCCTTGTTAACACGCGGAAAATTTAGTTTGAACGTAAAAACATCCTTATTAGGCTCCCAGCACATTCCAAGAACCTTTTCCACAGCGGCATCGATGTTCAGGTCAACTTCCGATCTTGGTTGCAATTCGTTCTCCAGCGCAGAGATGTCTTGTAACACCCTTTTCGAATTTGAGGCAAAATTCCGTAGCTCGAAGCCCGCACTATGGTGTATGGATATGACGGCTTTGGTTACGTCGATCGCTTCGGCTTCATTGGTGAAACTATCCACATAATCATCTACATAGTGGTTTCGGATAATCGCGCTGACGGCTCTCGGGCTATCCTCCGTAAATCTCAAAGCGTTGAGATTCTTCACGAAATTCGCTGAGCATGGGGAACAGCTGGCACCAAACGTCATTGACTGCATAACGTAGACTCCGATGTCCTGTTCCGGTTCGTTTCTCCAAAGAAATCGTTGCGAGTCCTGATCCTCCGGTTGTATCTGTATCTGGTGAAACATTTCTTTAATGTCACCAGTTACAGCTACTGGCCTCAGACGGAAGTTAAAGAGTATCGCAAGCAGTGATCTGAGCTCATCCGGTCCCTTGAGTAGAAAGGTGTTTAGAGAAACGTCACTCACCTTCGCAGCAGCATCGAACACGAGACGAACTTTACCAGGCTTGTTCGGATTCTGCACACCAAAATGTGGAAGGTACCAGGTTCTGGGAGTGCTCGATTCCGCTTCGGCTTTCGTCAGCTTCCTTGCGTAGCCCTTTCTCAAATAGTCTGCAACGATGTTCCACTTTTCTACGTTGTCCAATTTAGCGTAGGCACTGCATTCAGGTACTGGATGCCACTTTAGTTGACAGTGGCGACAAATATCATTGTTGGCTGAAGCAGATATGGACCGTTCCTTGGCGCTAGATTTAGATCCAGGTTTGTCTGAAGTGAAGAGAACGCTTTTAGGTTTTTGATTGTTTTCTGCCTTACCTTGTGGTGCAAGAGAGTTTGTTGTGACCAAGCACACTAGTCTGGCGATTCTGTTCAACCACTCTTCAAAATGTTTGACGGTAGGGTACGGCTGGATAAGAACGCTTTGCTGGGCCCACTCTAAACGTTTACTCATCGGTAGCTTACCGACAAGTTCATCTATGAGAGTCGGATTAGCAAGATGCTGATGTAGGCCACTTGCCTCAAGAAAGGTAGAAAAGTTCTGCACCCTGGTGGCGAATGGAACGAGCATTTCCAACTTTCCCTCCGAAATAGGCGAAATTTCTCGCACTTTGCTAAGTTGGCTTTGCAGTAAACATTCTGGGCGTCCAAAGCGGAATTCCAACGCAGCCATCACTCGTTCAACGTTGTCCGGGTGTATCAATAGTGCCTCCGTGACGGTCTTTGCATCTCCTTTAATGCATTTCTGTAGGCGAAAGATATTCTCGACGTTGGAATATCCGAACATTGCTGTGGATTCGCGAAAGGCTGTACTAAACATCGGCCACTCCTCAGGACGACCGGTGAAGTTTGGCAGATCGTGAAGCTTTCGGCCATTTCCATACGAACCCGTTTGCGGCGTTATTAACTGGCTGGTTGCAGACGATGACGATATTCTATTTTGTAGTGGAGGCATATTAACTTGCTGTTCACTTAACGGGGGCAGGAACGATGGTAATCTCTGTGCATGGAAGGGGCTGCTTGTATACGTACTGATGGTTGCTGTTGACGCGGGCTTATGTGGCAATGACCACGTGTACTGTGATGCTGCGACGCTCGTGTATAAAGACGATGAAGGTATGTGCGGCTCGTGGGAACATGTGATTGGTGTGTATTGGTGTCTCGCAGTATCATTTTGTACCGACATTAGTACTGATGTCGACACTGGTTTCTGGAGCGATGATGATATACTCGGTGCGTACTGAGCGGTTCCAGCACCGATGCACATTGTCGAAACAGTGGTTGTTGACACAGTTGGCGGCAATGAATTCAATGTGATCGGCGCGTACTGAGCTGTTCCAGCATCAGAGTTAGAGGCGGCAGTTGATGACTGCTGATGGCGGCTAAGCAGGTCTTGGATTCGAATGCGTTCACGTTTTTCATTTGCAGCGGCGGCTGTTGCTGCCTGAAGTTGCAAACGCAGTTCGTCCATTTGCTTCTGGATCGCTACTAATTGAGTTGACGGTCCCTGATCAGCATTTTCGATCATGGTGTTGTCTACGTCGGAATCGCTGTCTTCTGTCGAATTGGCGTCGGCTATTGGTGGATCAGGATCGGCTACAATATCCACTCTTTTATTACGAGCACTTCTTCTTAAAGTCTCGTTTAGGCTTGACATCGAAACGTGGCTTTGCAAATTGTAGAGCAAAATGGCGGCCTTTGTACGATCCTCGTGCAATTTGCTGCTCGGTCAAGATGGCAAATAAAATGGCGGCTGTATCTCTCCTTGGCGTGCTATGGGCTAGCGGCAAAACTCCACAGGGAAATATGCGGTTTATTGGCTACAGTAATTGTTGCAAATTTGCGGCGGCTTATTCTTTGCAGAAATATTTAAATTCGCATTATTCTACAACAATTATTGCCAACTGTGTAGGCGGCGAAATTCAAAATAAAAAAGAATAAAATTTGTTGCCGCTTCAGAGCCCCTGCCCAATGAAAGTCGAACCTCCGAAGTTACGGTAGATTTATTCTCTATAAAGAGCTTATTGAACATTTACAACTTATCTTATTAAAATACAACTTACTTTTTAGTTTATGGGCTGGCGACCTGGACTCCTCTGCGACAAACAAGAAAGTGGCTGGCAATTGATTAAAACGACAGATTTAATGCCGCGTGAAAGTTTTGACGTCTCTTAAATGACAATCGCGATGAACGCGTTCAGAGATTTAGGTCTGTTTGCAGTAGAAATCCAGGTCGCCCCGTACAATATTTTACAACAGTTGTGGTTAATGTTTCAAACTTCCAACTCAATCTGATGAACATAAAAACCGCACCAATGACTCAACGGTGTACCTAAATGATGTGCGTTGTATTTAGCCGAATATTTGTAAGTTCTCGCTGAATCAAATCACAGTGCAACCCACCAATGCCGAGTGCCAAATGCGGTTTGAATAAGATTTTTGCATTTGTTACTTGATGCTCTAAGGGTTTTTGAAACTAATCGTATATCACACCTTTATTACCAATTGCTTCAGAACAATCATTTGTTTTGCTGATATTAATAAAGTTTCACACTAATTTCTTTAACAAATAAATAAATGGTCGCCTAAACTTCAGGTAGGATCATACCGATTGTGGGGAAAGACTAGATGAATCTGTTAACTGTCGAGTTTTTATTTTACTTCTTGCTATACTCATATCGTTTCTATGGGCACGCGCAGAAAATAAACTTATTTGAAATCAACCAACTTTCGGTTAAAAATAACTAAGAAATACCTACTGTTAATATAGCTCATACAGAGTTTAGTGGATTAAAAATATTTTTTTTAAAAAAAAACTCGGTGAAAAATAACCGATTTATCAATTCCCCCTCAAAATTTCCTTGGTCGCCAAAACCAAAATAAGTCTATTTGGGTGACACTAATCTAGAAACTTGGTTGGAAGTGTTTATTTTTAAAACAGCATACCTTTTTATGTCGGTCGTTATTTACAACGAATACTTCCAGGATATGAGCTCCGCATTTGTTCAATTGTGAATGAATGAGTTAATCCAAATCGAAATATGCCGGACTATCCGAGAGTTCCAAGCAGACCACCAATTCGCAATCCTCTTGCCGCTAGCCCCCCAAATTTTTTTTTTTCAAATTCGCCATTTTGTTTTCCCTATCGGTTTTATGTCAATTATAATTATTGTCTCTGGTTCCAAGACTGCTTTTAGCGAATGGCACTACATACTACATATTTCCAAACATATTTATGGGAAGAGATATCATTCAATAAGTGCTTTCATTTGAATTGTTTGATTTACTTTAATTTGACTCTTATTTTCTCACACACAAATCAAAAAACAAACCGTTCTTTGAAATGTCAAACTCACATTTCCGTGTGCAAGACGCAAATCCGCATGGAAAAGGCAGACGAGTACAATTCGAAGAGAAATTCTCGTATACGGATTTCGAGAATTGCAAATTTCAGTTTTTCGCATCGCATCGCATCGGAGATTTTGACAGATAAACGTATAAGAGAATTTTTGAGAATTAGGGTCCAGGTCCTTACCAAATATCAATAAACATTTTTAGTTTCGACTTTAAATTTAAGTAGTGTCACAGTGTAGTAGTCACAGTGGTTATATTTTTTCCATACAAATATCGCAATTCTGAGCTTCCGTAAATTTAAAGTCGAAACTAAAATTAGTTATTAGTACGGCACATTTCACAACACAAATTCTGTTGATTTTAACCCATTTTTTAACCGAGCAATAATCGAACTCTGTTAGGGCCAATTTTTGAGCGCGTTGGTACCTTCTGTTATATTTTGATCTAAAATTAAAATGCACTTCGGAACTCGTATCTGTATTACAGAAATCAATCTTAAAATGAAATTAATTTTCTTCCACAAATCATGCAAAAAAAGCTTTAGTATGGGCATTTAAAAACCATTCCCGCTAAACGTCATCATTGCATCATTAGAATTCTTTCGGCATGCGAGAAAGTTAAGCCGAACAACTGTCGCCGCCAATAAAATAAAAATCGAATTTAAATAATAATATTATTGCGCAATTAATTGTACTTAATATACGGAAAGCAATGGCATCTGTATAGTCTGATTTTAATTGATATCGGACTTTTCGTTCAGCCAAATCAAAATGGGTCACATGAAGACAGAACAAAAGAATTAAAAATGAGGAGTTAAAATTGCGAACTCTGATTGTTTTCTTATCGCTTATGCGTTAACTTGCGCAACACATTTGTGCATTGGAATGCCATCTATATATTGTAGCATAGAGCGTTTCCACCACCACATGTTAGTCAACTTCAAACAAGCGCATCTCTTTCGAGTCACTGATGATTGAGGGTATATTTTTCTTTCGTCCAGAGTCAGGCGTTTAGTATACTGACTAAAGCAAACAAAGGTGTTCAAATAAATTCCCAAAAAAGAGACGAAACATTTGTTCAAAGCCATATACGAGGGCGAATTTGTATCCAGATAAGGGTGGGAATCCTTAAATTTAAATATTTATACGGGATGGTTGCGCAAATATCAGAAGGCATAGCCACACTCATTTCATTGTAGTTGCCTTTTTTATAAGCTTATCTTATCACATTTCCTCAGAGTGGATTGTTAATGTATTTCTGTCAATTACATTAGGGGAAGTTGCCTCTTCTAAGTAATATAGGTTGTACCGTGGTAGACTAAAAAGGATACTACTTATTGAAGAGGGGAGTTACCTAACATTTTCTTTTTCAATTTTTCCAATATAATCCAAACGCATTCGAAACTTAATAGATGGTATTGAAACTAGGTAAGTTAAGTCTTCTAGTTTGGTATACGTTTAACTGAATTTGTAGTAACTTTAAATTTCTTGACCTTTTTTTTAACTAAAGATGTAAATTTTCAATATTACAATTTAAATTTTACTGACGCATTTTCTATAAAATAAAACGAATTAGAAACTATTTCCATAAGGCTTAAATTTGTTGCAATAAATTTGTTGGCGCCCACATTTTTCGCGGGACGGCTCTATAAATAAGTAGTTGGAAAGCTGTGTCTCAGGCGCATTCGCAAATATTGTAACAGCAATTGCAAAATGGGTATACAGTAGTAAATGAGGCCACAAGCAAGTGTATATTGACAATATGCCGGGACAAACAACATCGGCGATTCGAACAAAACAGCTTTACCCTTGAAAATATTAAAGAAGTTTAATAGCAATAATTGCTTGTAGCTTTTTATGAAACAACTGTCATTCACATCGAAGTTCGATTATTTTATATTGGCGATTCTACACCTACCCCAAGGCAATTCCCAAACACAAAAATTGCAATCAGAACTTATTAAGCGCTCGTCAGAAACCACCGCTGTTTCACAACTTACACTCGCAAAAAAGATGCAAATTCAAAATGCACGGGGACATAGGTATTAAACCTAAATTATTGCAAGTGCGTCACAAACAATTCGCTAGCCGTTGCGTCAAAATAATCCAATTTAAGTGCTTGTTTTATGGTTGAAAATGTGGCACAAACATCGCAACACAAAACAAATAAACTTCTGCCATCCAAATACAGCACCTGTCATCTGCTGGAAGGAAGTACTCGCATCGTTTCCAAAAAGTGTGCGCGTCAACAAGTTGAAAAGAATCCTCCCACCACCATCGGCCGGCCGCCTGGGACACGTATTACCACTATTATGAAAGATAATATAGTCATAAATAGCCAATTTCATGTGCATGCGGTGTGTTTGTTTTGCATTTAAAATTTCAATATTTTTGGATGCGTTTTACGATCCTGAACTGCTTTTGATGAATGCAAGTTTGTTTACACGGCATCTGTGTTACAACAGAATTAATCAAATAAAATGTCCGAATCCACACGTTAATAGGCCCACATCCCCAGCTTCTAAACCCAATTTAGATCCCGGCCAGATGAGAAAAAAAAGGGGAGAGTGCGTATGCACTACCGAAAGTAGTTCATTGGTACAGGAAGTGTTCCATTGAATGAATCAGTGTGTTTAGAAATCGGAAGTTTTGAAAATGCCATAAATTGCAATTTTACTTTCACCGATCCGATGACGATGGCGTTGGCTCGATTTCTATATGAAAGGAGATGTTTATTTCTGCGTGCTTTGACTTGTGTTGCTCTCAGCATTTGAGCAATCTAATGCAATTCGATTGTGCTTAGTAAACCGCATGCCGTACGCGTTTTCGTAATGTGATAAAATTGGTTTTCGTGTGGTTCCTTTTTTAGAGAATTCCAAAGATTGGTTGATAATATTTGTTTTTATTTTTTAGTTATAACTCCTGGCCTATAGATTTGTCAATAGGAACAGTTGTAAAGTTTGTGTCTGTTGGTTTTTACTTAGACATACACCAAATATACCAGTTTATCGCAAATTCCAGATCAGCCTCAGAGGTTGCTTTTCTTTCAACAAAACAAACCTTATGAATAGTGTTCGAAAATTCATGCAAGAAGTAATTTAAATATAAAGCACAAGTTTTCAACAATCAAATGTTGTTCCCTAATCCATTTAAAACGCGTTGATTTGTGCAGCTGTCGAGCTGTTTGTTTTTTGG
Source organism: Cheilosia vulpina (assembly GCA_916610125.1). Taxonomy (NCBI): domain Eukaryota; kingdom Metazoa; phylum Arthropoda; class Insecta; order Diptera; family Syrphidae; genus Cheilosia; species Cheilosia vulpina. Next base: position 58,711,763 of record OU744277.1, read on the forward strand.
TATGTTATTTGTTGGCAGAACTTTACCTCACAACTGGCACGAAACTAAAATCTTGCGTGAATTTTGGGACACCCTTTATAATTTATAGGAGCTGTTGAGAGCAGGTCACATATATATATATATATATTGGGACAGCCTTTATAATTTATAGGATCTTTTGAGAGCAGGTCACATATATATTCTTTAGCTGCCAGATATTTTAATTTACGTCCCTACAAAAGTTGTCACCCGATATTCTTTGGCTGTAATTTTTTTATAAATAAAAAACTTTTTCTTCTGTGTTATGCTTTTTTGGATTATTGAATGATATCTGCTAAATGACCGCCGATTTATGGGATTGTCCAATACTCTTGCTCCAATACTTCCGCCGAAAGATCCTCGCATTCTTGATCGATATTCTCTTTGGAGGTTTCAAGAGTCTGAAGCTTGTTGACATACAGACCTGTGACTTAAAAAAAAAAACTTTAAAAAAATAGTCTGGAACGGTTGAATCAGGCGATCATGCCTGTCTGCACTTGTTCAAGTCTTTCACTAAATTTCTCTGTTAAGACCGCCGATTGTTTCTGTCAAATGTGCCTGTAAGTGTGTAATCAGCTTTATATTCAGCCTGCTCAGTCAATTTATTCTGAGCTCATAGAGCGCACTCTGATCATGCTCTGAACGAAAATAGAAACACAAATTCGGAGCTCTGATGTTTCTGAACTAAAAAAGAAACAAGAACTTTTTGTATAACAGTTCAGGTTGTGCTCTGAACTAAAAAAGAAAAATGCCTAATATGACCATTTTTCTTACAGAAATTTCATCTTAATAAATTTGCATCAGGCCATTTTGTATTGTCACTCGTTTCAACACGAAAATATCTATGCATATTTAGATCAAATCAATTTATGCGCCAATAAAAAGACACAGACAATGGCTTGATCTCAATCCTTATGACTGCGCCAAGTCTATGTCCACTCTGCATTGACGCCGTCGTAATTTAACATTGTATAGCAAACCAAAGTACATACGTTGCACGAGAGCAAAAACTGACCTATGTCCCTCGGCAAGTAGTCGATGTCGTAAATTAATTCCTAATCTCACCGATTAAAAACAAAAGTCATGAAATTGAGAAAATGAAGGAAGGCATCGTTAATTGCCCTCCATGCAGCCTCACAGACGCCGTTGTATAGCTCTTGCTCTGCTTCTGCTATCAACGTCCATGTAATGTGCAGTTGATTGCATGCGTTTCGAAAAATCGCACTTGCTTAAGTTTACCATGACATCGCCGCTTCAAAACAAAAACGTAGTACATAACCTTAATTTATAAGTCGTACACTGTGGATGGAGTGAGAAATTTAAATTGCATTTGGTGGCGTTCATTATTAATTTCTCGCGAGGGTGGCTTAATAAATAATAGCACATTTTTGCATATACCTTCATAAATATTAATAATGACATACCGACACCGCACCAGCAGCGCTATTGACATTGAAATAGTTTTGTTTCTTTAATGCGTCGGCATCTAAAAAAACTATTTGACATAAAATCTGTCAGCCGAGTAGTATCTTGATCTGATGATTGTTGGTGGTGGTGGCGGCCGGTGGGTGTCAAGCGCGAATAATGCAGCTCTATTATTGAGTAATGCAATGTATGAGCATGAGTGTAACGTACTTTCTAAAATGGGCTGTCGTAATATTTTGGTAATCGTGGTTATGCGAAGGATTAAAGTTAAGTTTGGCGCGTGATATCAATCTCCTCAAAAATGAGGTACATGTGACTGACTGTGTCCGGAAGGTGATGTCAGTTTATGCTCATGAAAGGCGAAAATTTACCGCTACAACCATTATATTGTTTGTAATTATAGGCTTAAGCCTCAACCAATACACGCATCCCCATCTGCTTTCAGTTGTGCATTTTAAGTTGGTTAAGCTTAAGAAACTTATTCTCAAACAAATTAAATAAGTTCGTGACGCGACATAAGGCCAAGCGTCTCAATGCCAAACTTACAGATTTGACCTTATGTCACGGCACCTTGAAAAATGTTTATACATGGTTTTAAATTGCAAAAGCAAGACGAACGTCATCTTTAGTTCGTACAATAACGAGGCACTTATTTGGTCAGTATGATTGTATGCTTATGCGAGAAATAACAATAACCTTTTTCATTCCATTTATCAAACAAAACTGACTGTATATTCATAAATAATAACGAAACACTTGCCCGTCGCCATAATAAAACACGCTTGTCAATACAATCGGCCAATTCAAAGAAATAAGTTAACAACTTAATTTTAATCTCATTAAATATTATAAGCCCGTCATTGCATAATCAAAATTCAATTCATCATATTACACACAGTTGGGAGATAATTTAGATAGATTATTGGATGCACTATGCACAAGCACATGTCATTGTCAATTTATACAATGCACCATCCGAGAGAGAGAGAAAAAAAACAAAAACCCATTAATAATTATGTGACACACAAAAAGGAAGTTCAATAGGCCTTACGCCCTCCCAACATCCAACATCATCGGAACCGCATAAATTACTTACTTTGTGGACATCCCCATCCCCACCCTAATTAACATAAATCACCGTCGCTCGGTTGTTATATATGCGTCTCGTGGATCCGTAGCCGTACATCCGCTGCCCGAATATTAATTCGTGCCATGTTGGTGGCACGTTGGAAATATCGTCTATCCCACGTCTGGGGCTGATCAGTGATCACGACGACACACAAGTGATTTCCGATACTTGTTCGGATTTCAATCGATCATTTGGGAACGATTGTCATTTGTAAGGGCTCTCTTTTTTGAAATGAGTTCGGGAGCTTCTAAGCAGCTCTGTATTTTTATTTTCGGAATTTTGGGTTAATGTCCATTGTCCATATCAAAGAATTGGTGTACAATGCAGATGTTTTGAAGCCTCTTATCGCTCTTTCGAAGTGGTTTCATTCAAGTAAACGTATAAGAACAAAGACATTTATGTATATAGAGAATATCAGAGCTTCTTTATCTTAAGAACATTTTTCCCCACACATTAAAATTAACAAGCTGTTATTTTTGTTTCAGGGAACGTACGCAGAACATGGAAGTAGAAGTGGTGTTCCCGCATTCGGCAGCACTATTCGCAGCAATATGCGCTTGCGTCTTTGTCGTAATTGGAGTGCTGGGTAAGTACACTGCCGCTATGAGTGCCGGTGTTTTTTTCTCTATTATTTGAACTGAATTGAGTTTTAATTTTTTTGCAGGCAATCTAATAACAATACTTGCGCTGCTGAAATGCCCCAAAATGCGAGGCCATGCAACGACGGCTTTTGTGCTGTCGCTCTGCATATCGGATTTGCTCTTTTGTTCCTTTAGTATGCCACTAACAGCTGTGCGATATTTTCAAGAGGTGAGTCAGAAATGTGAATTTAATGAAAATGGTCTTGATTTCTGTTTTGTAATTGTTTTTTAGGCATGGACGCTTGGCGAAACACTCTGTAAAGTGTTTCCGGTGATATTTTATGGAAATGTAGCAGTCTCCTTGTTGAGTATGGTTGGCATCACCTTAAACCGGTAAGAGAGGGGTTTAAGTAATGTGTTTTAGATTTTTGGCTAAAATGCAGCTATAACTCTTTATTCTTTAAAATAACTATAAAACAATTATGAAATATGTACTTATGTCGTTTTCCATTGGGACAAAAAATCAATTTTTTTTTATCTAAATCACTTTTCGCGTTCCATTGGGAAAAAAAAAATCAATCTTTTTTTTGATTCGGATCACTTTTTGCAGATCTTGATTTTGTTTTCAGATTTACACATACTACCACAAATACCAATATACTTTGCACAACTGTTTTACGTCATTTAAAGAAGTTTGTTTTAAAACAAATAAGAAATACGTAAACACAAATGAACATATAGTTTTGGAGGAATTATTATCTTCATTGTCTTCCTCATCATCTGGAAACTACGAATCACCAAAACTACTCCATTTGTATCTCCAACAGAGGAAACATTTTTCAAGCCGATTTCCATGGTTGATTTTACCAAAAACAAATCCACTTTAAACAGCTGATATTGTTGTCAAATAACGCACTAATCCATTTACAAAAGCAGATCAATTTCATTGCATGTTCCATGAGCCGCATAAAATCTGAGATCTGAAAAAGATTTTTGGTGGTCCCAATGGAAAACGACAAAAGTGAAATCAAAAGTGATAGACAATAATATTTTTTGCAGAAAGCAAGTTATCATTTCTTTGAATTGCAAGAGCAGAGTTAACTGCCTTCTCAATAAAAGTCGATTTCAGAGTCGAATCAAATTCATTTTGATTTTTTTTAAATTCAATACCGAAAACTACAGCAGCAGTCCAGCGCAATGCAACTAGTAAATGTCTCCGTTATGGTACTGCTGGCTTTATTCCTGCTGCTGCTGCTGCATTTTAAATTTTGTTGATGCGATCTTAAGCCCCGGAATCACTTCAATGTGAGAAACGTACATGCACATGTCAAAGACACATTTTAGCGATGAGAGAATAGTTTACAACAGAGGCGATTTCATAATTGTCTTTATTGTTGACTTCACGAACTAAAGTTCTGTGAATTTGAAAGATAATTTACAAAAAGTGAAAACGCTTATACTTGCGCTTTGTTACATTTCGATGTTAAGAAATCAACTGTACCAAATATCTGCCCTAATTAAGAGACGCCACAACGCACACGAACTGCAAAATGTATACGAGTACATGCATGTACGTAAAAAAAGTGTGTTGCAAGTTCGCAAAGCTGCTAATCATTCTTCTACATCCAATGGCCTAGTTTATTTATCTACTTGTGGAGTAGAGATTACGTTAAATGCCACGCCAACCCAACAGTACAATAAAAAAGATTCGCAATTTCAACTTAAAGCGTGCGCTCAAATGCAAATGTGACGCTGTATACAACGCAAATATTGATTTTCCTTTGGCAAATCTCAAAATATCCACCTTCCAGATTTATCGATTATATCCAACCATCACAACTCACCCTTAATTAAAAAGTTCAGATGATAAAATTTGTTTATCTTTTTAGCATGTATTACTTTTGGAAAACCGTTTTTCGCCAAACAGATTTAGAAATTTTAATTTAAGATTAGCTTTACATCTATTAAAACTTTCCAGGTACATTCTCATCGCTTACCACAGACTCTACGCACAAATTTACAAGCCATTGTATATAGTTTTACAATTACTCTTTATTTGGGGAGTTTCATTCCTAATGCTGGTAAGATCATTAAACCAACTGTCAAATGACCGTATTAATTCTAAATTTATACTCATCCAATAATAGTTACCAGCAATCTTGGGCATATGGGGCGAATTGGGCCTAGACGAAGCGACCTTCTCATGCACAATTCTGAAAAAGGACGGGAAATCAATCAAGAAAATGCTTTTCCTCATCGGATTTCTACTGCCATGCGTGGTGATTATCGCGTCGTACTCTTGCATTTACTTTAAAGTTCGACGACAGAAGCAAAAGCTTAAGGCTCACAGGTAAATATAGAACATATTTCCGATTCCCCAATTCATACCAACTAACTTTGCAGATCATTTCAAAAGCCTTCAAAAGAATCAATATGCACGGCGCGTAAAAGCCGCGAAGACAACAGACTGACCGTGATGATGGTCACGATATTTCTCTGCTTTTTGGTATGTTTCTTGCCGCTGATGCTAGCCAATGTTGTGGATGAGCATAATAATTCGTATCCGTGGTTACACATTATTGCATCGATAATGGCATGGGCTTCCAGTGTAATAAATCCATTCATCTATGCGGCGAGCAACAGAAATTATAGGTCAGCTATAAAAAGCACACTCATCCGATTCACTGACTAACGAACATTTTTATTTCAGAGTTGCCTACTTCAAAGTGTTTGCGTTGCTGAAATTCTGGGGAGAACCACTATCGCCGATGCCAAGCAAATCATATCAACCGAGTAAAAATTCACGAGATCCTTCTGGGGCACTGCGTAGCACTCCGCTCTTCCATGGAGTTCAAAAGGACAGTAGTGTCAATCAACTATGCCAACCGAACTCTGTCTGAGTCGTACAAAGTGTGACTGTGCACCTATATAAGCAATCGTATCTATATTCATATTTTTTACTACCCAGGGACAGGTATAATTTGTTGAGAAAAAAAGACCGGATACAATTGTATAGTCATTGCTCGAATATTATGCTGAAATAACGGTAAAGAATGCGTGTGCCATTCAGTTGTTGTGTTATCAAAGAATTCTACATTTTCTTCCAAAGAAAAGCAAAAACAAGCCAAATTAGCTATAAGTCAGAGAAACATTTCTATTAGAATTACATAGTTACTAAGTTGAATTCCTAATGTAAAAGACAAGTTTAAAGAATTAAATTAAATTATTTTATTATTAGACAAGATAAGAAGAAATATGTAGTTTTCGTTGGAATAAGTTAAAGTGTGTGAGAATTATGGATTGGCGAAACACATTGTTCTTTCGTAGATGAATGCTTAAGCTTAAAACGGTTACAATACGTCAGGTTCCTTTACTTTTATAGTAACCATAAGTAACTTCTCAAATTGCTAGGATAAATTCTGCCAGGGAATGCAGATATTACGAAAAGTGTAGATGCACGTGTGGTTAGATGTAGTAACTGCACGATTGGAACTATATTTTCGAAAGTTAACAATTGTCAAATCGAGGATAATGAAAAATAATTTGCTTATTAATTATTAAAGGAAGAGTATTGTATTTGTTGATCCTAGGTATTAGTTTATTACACTTGGTTAGTCAATCAAACTAGGCCGAATATATTTTGACTCAGGTCAGCTGTTTACACTTTGGCAACAGTCGATTGAATTTACTGAAAAATGGACAAAACAGGCCTAGAATACACGAGGACTATGTCAAACAGCTGGCTCATCAAATGATTGACGTTTATGGGAGAAAAGCCGATAAATCAGTATAAGGATTTCTCGACTGCAATTTTAATTGTTCATCTGACGTAAGAAAAAGAGTCGCAGGTGTATTTTATTGAACATTTATCTCAGAAAAGCAAAGCAAACTAGCATCTTTAGCTCGCAATTACTACAACTTAACTCAAATTCGCACTTCAGAGATTTCCACTAGGTGATTATCCCGATGGGAAGTGATTTGACAGCAGCAGCTGCTGGCTTATCCTAAAACTTCTTTGAGATGTCAACATGATAGATGTGTTCGTGACTATGCCGATGAATCAAACTTATGCGGTTTTCGATTGGGCTTCTTCAGATTCGCTCTCAGTTTTTAGATTTCGTGTGTCTAATCGAACATAAAAACGACACTTGCTTTTCTAAGCGTTTTGCATTCACTGAATAAACTTTATATTAAAACATTCGAAGTTTGCGCCCAAATTGATTTCTAAACATTTGTACATAAATAATTAACAAAAATAGATCCTCCCGATGCAATGCGTTTCTTTGCAGTTGAAAATTTTCACGAAAACGTAAATAAACTCCACTAGTTGTCAAACTCAAACGTACTTGTATTGGTAAATCTGAAGCAAATCTGAGAAAAAATCCAGACTCGCAAAAGTGCTCTGAAATCTTAAAAAGGTTGCTTTTGTTGTACCAAAGGAACATAAAAATTGCTCTGAGAGCACCCAATTCAATACCACATTAAAGTAGAGTTGGACAACAAAACAAACATACTATTTTTTCAGATATGGGACGCAAAAGTGACTAGAGCAGATTTAACGAGCATTCGTCTACTTAACGACTAACAATGTACGTATTACAATTTTGCAATTATTACAATAACTCGTATTTTTGGGGTAAAATAAAAAAAACGCCGTATGTACCTCGTTTTTGTGCTAATCGGAAATCTAGACCACACATTTTAGAAACAAGAAGACTTTTAGTCAAAGTCTGCGGCGTGAGACGAAGGTTGTTTTAAAGAGCATACGAGCCCAAACGCAAAATAGTTGGCCTAGTATTGTATTTTTTATCACATACATTTTCAAATGCGTTATTATTATGCATAATTAATAAAAAGTTGATTTTTTTCTTCTTAATATTATCCATGAACATGTGTTCTTTACAAAGCAATCAATAAGTTAAAACAGTTAATGTTTGTTGCCACAAATTTCAACTGTTAATCCATTATTTTCTTTGCAAAATAGTTGGCCCGTTAGTTTTTCGCGGCAAAATAGTTGGCCTAAGCTGGATAATGTCTTTCTCTCTTGACATTTACCGTTTATTGTTGCGTTATCTAAGTGCGGATGTTTCAAGTCAGGCATTCACTGATTGCAGTCGCAATCAAAGTTCACTATGGCGCGTGGCAAGTGTTTATCGGAAGACATACGTAATTTAATAATAAAAGCGTACAAAAAAAACGTTTCGGCATATAACATCGCAAACAAATTGGAAATATCGAGGTCTTCAGTTCGAAACATTATTAATTTATTCAAGAAGACTGGAAATGTAAACCCACTGAAGAAAACTGGAAGACCATCAATTGCTAACGATCGTAACAGAAGGGCTTTAAGAAAAATTCTCAAGAAAGATCGTCGTGCTACAACGGCAAATATCGCCTTACAGTGGAAAAATGTGATTAAAAACCAAGTTTCAAGAGACACCTGCACTCGAGATTTGAAGAAAATGGGATACAAATTTTATACAGTAATTTTTAACCAAATTGTTTTTGTTTTATTAACTTAGAAAATTGTTTGTTCTAAAAAACCGTCACTAAGGCAAAAGAAAAACCACTTTTAACTCCTTTGCAAAAAAAGAAGCGCTTAAGGTGAACTCGTGATCATCAAAACAGGACGCTAAGGCAATGGAGGAGTGTAATATGGAGCGATGAGTCTCGATTCGAACTTTGTGTTGGAGCATTTCACCCAGAATGCTTTAGACGAAAAACTAAATTTACCGCTTCAGTAATGGTATGGGGATGTATGTCAGCTCAAGGAGTAGGTGACCTTCGCTTCATCGATGGTACTGTGAATGCCAGTAGGTATCAAGACATCTTAGAGCACCAACTTTTACCTTCGATTCCGAGGCTGCAAACAGAAGATGGCAGTTTTACATTTCAGCAAGATGGCGCATCATGTCATACAGCTAAGCAAAATATGAGCTGGCTTCGAGAACACACCATTCCAGTTCTAACGTTGCCTCCAAATAGCCCGGACCTGTCTCCAATTGAGACTTTGTGGGGAAAAATGAAAAAAGAATTAAGAACAAATCCGGCTAAAAACTTGAATGAATAGAATGAAAAGATCCAAGAAGTTTGGAATGGCATAACTCCTGAATACTGCTTTAATTTAGTGGAAACTCTTCCGAATTACAGCCGTTATTAAAAACAAAGGTGACGTCACTCAGTGGTAAGACAGTTATTTTTGTATTAGGCCAACTTTTTTGCGTCGATAAAAGAGTGGTTAAACTATTTTGCGTTATATGAGTTACAATAATTTTGTTTATTTAATCATCAAATGAACTGTTATTATTTTATGAAGAATTGTTTTTAAATGTAACACTTTCACAATATCGAAATAAATTTTGAGTTTGTTTGTTTACTTTGGAGTGGCAATCTTTTTTTTCGAATTTCATAAGACGGAAAGTAAACGGGCCAACTATTTTGCGTTTGGGTCGTATAGATGAAATGATTTTACATTCTCTCTTATAACAGTCTAGTTCCTCTGCTAATCGTTCGACTGGTCGGTTAATATCTTCTATGTAATGCACATCAATGAAAAAAAGATCATCATCTCTTTATAAATTATGTACATGCAATTATTTTTATTAATGAATATTTACAATTACAAGCATTCTTCTCTGGAGAGTGTCATAAAATAAAATGATCTTCAAATCTTAGTTACACAAAACTTTACATTGTATATTCCTAGTTTTAAGGAAGGACAATTCTGGATCTCTATGTATATAACCATGCATTCAATGCACTCTTAGAACGAAAAAAACGAATGCCCCGGGTGAGGCTCGAACTCACGACCTTAAGATTATGAGACTTACGCGCTGCCTACTGCGCCACCGAGGCTCTGACACCTACTCGTATAACGGAATATCACCAGCAATTGCACTCATAATTAAATAGATGCTCGCTGATGTTAAACAGCCGGCAACAATTCCCGCCATAAGTCCCGGCCACCGGCGAAAACCTATAATCAACAGCAAGATGAACAGAATTGTCAATATCACGACAAACGGCAGCAGTGGTGCCAGTTCCGCAAAATCTTCGTTGTTCAGTTTATACGGCGAGAATGTCTTCGGAAAACCTGCAAGAGAAATGGGCTATTTGTAGCAAAAGCTTTTCAAATTTAAAAACAAAAACAAAATACACTATGCGCGTGATTTTTTTATTTCAAATCGAAAGTGGGTGGGCGTTCTTTTATTTGTACCACATTGTTTCAAGAAGATCTATGCACTACACTTACACATCTACTATTTACTTACGTTTCGGTCGATTTGTTATGTTGTAGGAAACGTCGGAACTGTTTGTATCCCGTACTGTGGAGATTTCCTGAAATGCACTCCAATTATAAGGAAGCGACCAATTGAAAAGGTTAAAAGCTGTTGGCAAAACCATATTCCTTTGTTTTGTTTGCAAACACAAAAAGCGCACAAGATACTTTAAAAGTAAAACACTTTTCGAAAATCAGAAACAAACCTCCTCCACCTCCTGCGGGACTATGGGCTGATGGAAGAATATCCAGTGCATAACTACGATCCTCAAAAATCTCAACTATTTGCACTGAATATATGAATTGTTTTCGCGTTTATGTAAACAAAGGACCGAGTGGAACTTTTTCGAAAATATCGTACTAATCGCGTGAAAAGAAGCAACCAGACTAACGCCAGAAAGAATCGCGTCCAAGTCCATTCTATTATAGCATAGGTGACGATCTTTCACTGTAGAGCGACTGAAAGCGAAGCACGTCTGCGTTGTAGCACTTGAATTGGGATTTTGTTTTTATTTCTGACTTCTGAGTGATATCATTTTTGTATTTCGTATCAGGCGCTGTGACTGTGAGTGCAAATATGTATTCGAATTCGAATGCAATTGCGATAACAAAGTATTGTGTTCGGTTGCTCTCGCGCTCATTTTCAAACTATGTATTCACGAGCGTCTTTAACGATGCGAACCTTTATCAATTTATATCCATCACCTAAAGTCAATAGATTGTTATTATGTGCTAGAAGTGAGACGGAATATTTTTTTGTGAATTTAATTTACATCGTAATGGATGCTAAATAGATCTCACTTATATATGAAGCTTGGTTGTCTTATCAACTTCTGAACTCAGCTGTCAGCGCCGTGCGTCGTCGGTCAGAGAATTCTCGCATGAATCACGTAGGTATATTGTGTTTTGTGTATTTCACAGATGATGTTAGAAAACACAGAAATTTCTATTAATATTCTTAGTTGGGACGTACGTCACTTTTGAAGAAGCGTGAGCAAATGCAAGTTTGAATTCACTTTCATTTCAACAATTATACATGCAGGTTTGCCAACAACTTACAGTAAACAATTAACTTAATTTTGAAACGAGTATATATGTGCAGATGCACATGTATGTTCTGTCTTCGTAAATTGATTTAAATTGTCACGAATTGTAATGGGATATTGAAATTTATCTGAATGTCTATATTTGCTCGGCATAAATAATTTGATCCCATTTATGCCGAGCCAGATCACAATATTTTTTCAAACATAAGATGAGATAAGGCAGCGCGCCTTTCTGGGAATATGTGTGTCCTTACTACATATTATATCCAAATGCCTTAAAACTAATGTATACACACGAACCCGTTTCAAAGGGCGAAATAATTATACTTACTATTACGATAATTTAAATACATTTTAAATCGAAAACAACAACGAGTGACTGTGGTTGCAAAATGGCCATTCTTCAGTGGATTGATTGTGCATATCATTTGAGTACCGTATAGGGACGCAGGGAGCACAAAAACCTGGGGTCGAATCGCCACTTCCATAAACGAGCTATACGTTTGCGAAATTAAGCAGATTTTACATGGGAAACAAAAACAAATTCCGTCTCGAACGACGCGATTCGAACCCTGACTTGGAGTTTTGGTGTCTTTCAAGGGCTTGGGAGTTTTTGCTGTGACCTTGTAAGACCTCACAATCCCAAAAGAACAACTCTAAACGCTATACCTAACCTAAATTGATAGTACTAAATTTTATAAACACAAAATAAAAAAAAACTTCTAAAAAAACTTCCGAAACAGAAGGCACATTGCATTTAAGTTTATGTCAAATTTGTATCTTCATTAAATCAATTGTTGGCAGTTAAATTAGATATTTATGTATATACGTATTTAGTCGACTAAATTATACTGGCAAATAAATAAATAATAACTGCTTAAGAACACACATTTAACATGTTATGTAAATTTGTGAAAACAAATAATCATCTGGGGATGTAAACAAAGTTGAAAAGCTCACGCCGACCGTGGTAAAGTTTTTGTTTACAGCCATGCGCATTACAACGGTATTTCGACAGCTCATTTAGGGTTAACCCGTCGATAAAGTGTAACAAGAAATCCAGCCCAGAAAAATAAGAGCTTCAAATAAAAATACTTGTATTCATCAAAAATATAACCAAAATGCATCCATCGAACTCATTTCTTTTACGAGACGACGACATGGATGACCAATATAATTTTACTGGTGCAACACTAACAATTTCCGACGAAGAAGCAACACAAAATCTACTACGCCACAGAAGCAACATATCAGACATGGAAAAAAGTGCAATTCTAACCGGGTCAGATGTGACATCGCCAATTCATATTTCCAGTGCTTATAAGGAGATCAAAAGTAGTAAAGGTGTGATATTTTCTTTGAAGGACATATCAAATTTAAGGATATTCCCCACTGTTAGGTACTCCCACAGACGATGGTTCCTTTATGTGCGGACCGGGTAGCGTGGGTGCGCCTAAAACTGAAAATGGACCGATAACTGATGAGTATTTTTGCTTCAGGCCAGGTCAATTCGAAAAAGCTGTCGCAGACTGTGTAAATGTCTTACTGCGTCCAACAAATGATACAAATATTATTGGAAGCTGGCTTCTAACGGAGTAAGGATATAGCTGTTAAGTAAATGGTTCAAACAAAGTGCTGAGATGTTGATATCATTTCAGTATAAGCCACTGGGATCATGAAAGGGAACGCGTTTTCATTTTGACTTCAAAAACACTCCTAGATGTCAAATATGATTTCATTGCATTGAAAATTCTTCAGTCAAACAAGGTGAGGCTGAATGAAATCGATACTATTCTGCAGGGAAAGTTAACTTATCCACAAACGTCATTAGTTCCGTAAGTTTGATAGTGGATTTAATTTATTTTGTAGTTAGAGACATATGTGTTTTTGATCTTGTAGTCGAATTGAAGGAATTGCCAACGGTCTAACATCACTTATATGTGGTAAGTTGTTTTGCCAGAGCAAGCAGACACCGCGAATTGAATCACCAGCCAAAGCTCAACCAAACCCATTGACAGTTGCTAACCGTTTTGACTTTTCATGTTTTAAACCAGTGTAAGTAGCTATTCATAATATTTAGTTTTATTTAAATAAAAAGAGTGATTACCAGCAAATCCTTTATTCATTTATGTAAATGTATTGCATATTATTTTCCTTACCAACTCGACTCCAACAAATTAGTGATATGTATTACATGGACCCCTTACTCAATACATGAAAATGTTCGATTAAGTGTCAATACAGGTATAAGTTGAAGAGTTGTAAAGTCGATTTAATGGAGGACCGAGTCTGTTCTGTATTTAGCTTTGTGGCTGAGCTGATACACGGAATCGTCCAAATTTCATGGCTAAACGATAAACGGTTTGGCATGTATACGTTGTCTGTCTGTCAGTCTGTGACGGAAGTTTTAAGGAAGCGGTCAATATCACTCGATTTATAGAGTCTTGCCGTCAAAAACAAGCGTGAAACTTTCGAGCAGTTAACAGAATACTCACAAGTTTGTAGTCGACCTTTTTTTTCGGCAGTGGGAATTTCACAATCAAACATATATCTCATTAACATACACTGCTAAACAAAATTCAATCTAGTACCTACATATTTTAATATATGTATCATGCTTAAGTTGGTGACATATCTCACAGTCAAATTATTTTTATCTGTTCCTGGCAACAAAGCGATTTCTTAATTGAATTTATTTACTACCCTGTACATTGCGGCCAAAAGTGTCGACAAAATGATATCAAAATTTAAGAAACAAGCTGTTGTTTTGTTGCTGAGGGTGGCATTGATTCAATGGAAGATAATTATGTATACGAGTATTTTACACTTTTAGTGGACGTAGTGAAATGGGTATGCGCATAATGTGGAATAGAGGACGACCAATATCATTACTAACCTCATGGAATCCATTCACTGATGATATACCATGGAGGACTGTTAAGGACCATCCGATTTTGTTGACTAAAAGTATGAAGAATTATTTAAAACATTTAAATGTTGCTTTGTTTAAATCGTACATTCCTTGTAGGTAATGATAACATTTCTTATCAAGCAAAGGAAGACTTCGACCGTAATCGGCATATTTACTCAGCCGAATCGTTTAACGAAACTCTTCGTTCAGTATTCTCTAATGCTAATCCAGATGGCGTTGATTTCAGTTGTGATTTCAAGGAGGGTCCAATTTTAATGGAGAACTATGTCGGCGTAGGAGCGGTTATTCATAATAAACATAATTTTGGATTTTTTAAAGTTCGAGGAAAGTTCAGTTTTTAAATCTCTTTGTCATCATCTCTAAACCTCTCGTAGAAAAGTGCATGCGACATTAATTAGTCAACGAATTCTTTAAATACATCCTAAAATTTTGTTACAATCAATAAACTGTAGTAAAATAAATGTGATTTTAATAGTATTCAAAAATATAACTCGTCTCCTAGCGTTATTCAGAGAATTGTATTTTAAAAGTGATGCATAATCGGGCCCCTCATAACGTATTTTAGCGGGTACCAACAAACAAAAATGCAGTATGACAGTAGTCATAGGTCTGTTGCTGTTCACATAAAGCATTCGAACAGTAAAATTTTATGGAAAATAGGTTCTTGTCGATTTCACCAGCGACATAGAGATTCGAAAATGTCGCCCATATTAATTAAGAAATGAAGTGTAAAAGATAGCAAGAAAACCTCTATTTAACATTCAGTAATTTGGAATAAGCCGTTGGCACCAACCGCTTATAGCCATTAAACAGAACTTAAATGTATGTTGGCAGTTTTACGGATTCGTACGAAGACATAAACCAAATTCAAAATTGTTTAATTCGAAATTAGAACTTCGATAATCTTAATTCGCATAGCTATCCTTTATTTGAAACTAGAAGCGACCATGTTTTCTGTCGGAAATAAACGAAATAATATATAATATCCGCTTCCGTCAATAAAATAAACTGGTATATACTGTTATACATTAAATATTAAAATTGTCAGTTGTAACAGCTGATTGCCAAATGTCATTAAAGTAAATAACAAAAAAACACACTTGCTATAGAAAATTCACTCTTCACTTTTATACCTACTGCAGTAAAATAAAACAATAATATGCTAGCGAAGCATGTACTCGTTGGTAATTGCATTTCTATTATATAACAGACTACTATCTAATTAATATCCGAATTATAAGGCGGCGGAACTGGCTTTATTGGCAATCGCCTGAACAAACATCTCATACAGAACGGGTACAATGTTACTGTGGTATCACGAATGCCGGGTCTGAAACGGATCACCTGGCACGAGTTGGAGAAGAATGGCGTTCCAAAAGGTGTAACCGCCGTTGTCAATTTGGCTGGCCAAAATGTTCTCGATCCTTCTCGGAGATGGACCCCTGGGTAAGCAAACTCAATTTTCACCTTGAATTTCACAACAAAAATGCACTTATGCTTAGCTTTAAGCAAAATGTTTGGAACTCGAGAATCAACTCAAGTGCGGCCATCGTCAAGGCGATTGAAAGGTCTCCAGATGTTAAGACATTTGTCAACATCTCTGGTGTGAGTCACTATAAGGCAGATGGTCAGGTGTATTCAGAGAACGATCCCGTGGAGGGCTACGATTTTATGTCGCGCTTGTGTCTTGAGTGGGAAAAAGCCGCAACAATACCAACTGGGATGAATTGTCGTTCTGTGAAGGTCCGTACAGGTGTTGTTATCGGTCGTGAGGGTGGTATGATACAATCGATATTGCTGCCATTCCAATTGGGTTTGGGTGGGCCCATGGGTAGTGGAAAACAGCCTTTGCCTTGGATTCATATCGAAGATCTATGCCGCCTTATTCAGTATTCTATTGAAAATGCAAAAGTAAGTGGGGTAGTTAATGGTGTTGCACCGGACATATGCACCAGCGAAGAATTTTGTAAGGTATGTGTTTGTGAAAAAGAACTGTAATATATATAAATAACGTTGAATTTCTCCTCTAGACATTTGGTGCTGCCCTACATAGACCCTCTTTTTTTGCTGTTCCTGAATTTGTAGTCAACCTGCTGTTTGGCAAAGATAGGTCAGCATTGCTTTTGAACGGTGCCAAAGTGGAACCAAAACGAACGCTCGAACTGGGATTTCAATATAAGTACCCGACAGCAAAGGCAGCCTGTGAAGAGGTTGTCATAAGGAAATGAATCGCAACCCGAAAGGAAGGTGTGTTGTTCTGCAGTTTCTTGAAATTCATTGTGTTTGTGATACTGTCAAAGTAAAGATTGATGAATCAAGATACGGTTTAAAGTGAATTCGAATGTGTATTATTTCGAATGAAAGTCTGTCATGGGAAGGATCTTGGACACAAAATATTGCATCTCGCTATTTTCAACAAGGCCATATTTTTTAGTTTTATGCAACTCAAATGCATTCACGGTCTTCCAAATTCGCATATAGTTTGCCTATATATTAGAAGGTGGTGAATGAGGGAAAGCAATATCTAACAACGTGCTTCGCATAATAATTATCGAATCAGCGACAAAGGATATATGAGTTGTTTTCTTTCTGTGGCAGATTACTGTAGATCGTACTAGCTCATTCCTAGCCTTCAGTTGCGCCATGCAGTAGGTTCGTTGCCGTACTACACTGAACGGATGATGATCAGATAATGATCATAATAATTTCATGATAAATGAAAACTATCCACACTCTCCTCCAAATAAATAACAAAAATCGTTTCATAACAGTTGTGAATTAATTTTTTTTTTTTTTTTGTAATATATGTGTACATAAATTGTGAAATATACTTCCTTAAACTTATCTCAACCAAATACAAAACAGTTACGAAATCATCGAATGCATCTTTATCTTTCTGAAATTCTACTCAACAGAATTTCCGCACCTCAAATAAATCGCATAACACAAGCTTACAATGTTAATGCACTAGCACGCTAGCTATCAATAGCTCCTTTTAGAGCTCCCGTTTCCATCTTTCTGTGCAAATTCATTAAGTTGTAGTGACTGTCGTATAACTCTCGTGAATACGACGGCGGTGCGAACGTCGTTATAATGATGATGATGCCATAGTTACTGGTCATTTATCACAATGGTTCTTTGCTAAATGCTTTTGCAGTGCCTGTGGAATGGAATCTTTCGTTTTGGAATTGTTGCCGTGTCCGAGAAGTGATGGTACCAGGAGTTTTCCTTGTTGAATTTGTTGGACTTTCTTCAAAAGGTCATAACTGATGCGTTCACTTACTACAGAATCTTGTCTAATTAGAGAATGTATGATTAGTTTGTGTACAGGATCGGGTTTGAGAATAAACTTACTTGTACTCTGGATGATGAAGGACTTCGTCCCTCATCCATGTGGCAGTGGTTGTGAATTCACCGGATGCTCGTCGCTGTATCAAGCGTAAGTACTGCTCAATGGTACAATGGGTGTCGGCATCAACTTCCATCGATTGCAGGTAACTCTTGATAAGAGGAATTAAACCAGGAAAGCCATCTGTCTGTAAATAGGAAAGTTTTAGACAAACGCTCCTTGGCGACTGCGGCTCTCGCAAACCTTTCCATTGAAAATTTCATCGATAGACATGAGATCATATTCGTCAGGACAACACCCGTTCCCATTAACTTGTTCAGTGCATGGCTTTGTCTTCTGTATTGATTTGCGGAACCAGAACTTTTCTTTGCGGCTGGCATCGCGCTTCTGTGCGGTCTGCATGTTTTCATCGACCTTGCTAATGGGGATAAGAAAGTCCAACTGATAGGACAGAATCACTCTGGTCAGTAGGACAATAAAGCAAACGAGTGCAGCATTCTCAAAGTCTGTCATCTGAGCTTCACACGGTCGGAATTCAACCCGCCAGCCGATGGGTGAGTTTGGTGGTGGTGGCTTGAAGCGCATTGTTTGCCAATTGGTAGATTGAATGTTCTCGAAGTGGTCAGTGTCTTCATTGTCGTTCTGATTAACCTTCTCGCTGAACAGTGACACCGTGTCACGAATAAAGAGGTGTGCAATGTGTTCTGCCAGAAGATGATCAATTCCACCATCACGCAAACGTTGATAGACATTTTCGTCATACACCAAAGGCACATCGTTGTATCTGCAAAGAACAATCAGTCAGTGATCAGCGCTTGTTTCTCGTAAGGACTTACCTTCCACCTTCAGGCGATAGGAACGAATCAATGGAATCATATCGAGATTTTAGGATTCTGAACTTGTTTTCCTTCAGCGGCTTCAGGCCGCGTTCCTCCTCTGTCCGGCAATCGACGGACGCACTTATCACATTCCAGCGGCAATCGGATTCTGTAAGATATCCTCTGTATATTGGTGAGGCAGCAGTCAGTGCCAACATAATTGGGCACAGTGGAGCCAACTGGTCATACAATGTCCTTGCTTCGACGATGTTACACGCCTGAAAGGTCACCTGCAGACAGCAGCAGCCCATACCGAAGCCCATGGCATCCAAGTGTACTACGTTTGGCTCACCAGCCGGGCTACCAGCGACAGGAATTTGTGTTTTTTCATCTTTGAATACGTTTAGCTTAATAGCTACGTTCTCCCCCCGACGCATACGTATATTACGTGTGAGCGTTTTAAAGCGAGGATGTCCTGGAAATATAGCTTCGTCTGGGAAATACAATGACCGTGCTGAACCTTTGACGTCCTCTGGATTTGGCCTGTACACCGGATCTGTAAACGAGGGACAACCAAGGCGGGGAAAATTCGTGATCGACATAACGCATTCATTTTCTTCCAGCAGCTCGGAGACTTCTTCGCGTCTGTTTCTCATATTTGCTTCGACTAAATTGAAATGGGCCATCAAGCCGCCAAACGGTTTGCCAGGAGTTCCTTCGATCATGTACGCCCCGTATTCTGGCCGCCAGAGGGATTTAACACCATCAGGATCCGCAAGTTCTTTTTCATTTAATTTCGCTAGCAGTTCTGGAGCTCGAAGCGATACCCTTGCCAGCTTGTTTTGATCATCAAATTTAACAATTATGTATTCAACCTGAAAGAAGAGTTAATTTTAGTTTCTTGCATTTCTTAGATAAATTCCGACTGAAGCAAACCTCATCGCCCCATTTTAGAACGTCGCCTTGACGGTCCTTCAATCTGTGATATAAATTTATAAACTGTTCAATACCATGTGCACGGACGTGATCGGCTAGCTTCTTGGTTTCCTCCCACGAAAGTGGACTCCCTTCACTCAGTAATCCCATTCCTGGAAGGATATACAAAATTTTAGATTATTAACAAGAAATTGAACAAATTGAACAAATCGCAGGTTTGTTGATCGCCTCTATTACCTTTTAAGGCAACGAATTTAAAATGGCTCTGAACATTTATATTAAATCATTCACTCCGAAAAAGATAGCAGACCACAATCTTCTACGACAACTGAAAACTGAAATGAATGAGCGTGTAAAACTAAAACCGATAGAATCGCAAATTTAAAAGATTTGAGACGACTGATTTGTCAGTTTGTACTTTGTATTAAAAAATGCATATTTCAAAACACTGTGCATGGTGTTGTGTGATGACAACTTCACTGCAGTCTATACTAGAAAAAAAGTTAACTTAGCTGTGGGCTGAAGTATATTAATCTGGACTGTGTTTAAATACAGCAGTGCTTTTACCTACAATAGTACATCTTCAAATCGAAGTCGTCAAGTTTTGACGAAATATTATACTATACCTATTACCTTGTCTATCCAGATCAAGTTTAAAACTGGCGGCAG
Organism: Cheilosia vulpina; assembly: GCA_916610125.1. Taxonomy (NCBI): domain Eukaryota; kingdom Metazoa; phylum Arthropoda; class Insecta; order Diptera; family Syrphidae; genus Cheilosia; species Cheilosia vulpina. The sequence goes on from OU744277.1 coordinate 58,731,945, forward strand.
AAACTTATCTATACAAGGCCAATAGCGCTTTATTAGTTTAATTCCCACCACATAAAATGAAAACAAATATAATGGAACTGCCATGCATTTTTCATTATCTACAACTACATCTAAAACGGTGATATCACTCGTCTACAATACAACTCATTACGGTTAATTTTAATCCAGAGTTCTAAACATCTGATATATTTCCTACACGAATGTTGACCTTGAATAATCCAATATGAATGTGTACATACGAGTACAATCAAATATTTCATGGCTTTAATTATAGAGCTACACCTACACCTTTATTGACCGTCATCATTAAATGCGTATATTGGAATAACGCGAATGCTTTCAGTGGGGTTTCAAAATATGTCTTATATTGAATGTAATCGCATAGTTCCTTTAATACAGACAATATGTGAACTTGTTTCATCTAATAAACACTTGTACGTTGTTTTATAGCGGCCCTTATCATCTTGTAACAAGTCCGCCCACAAACAGAGTGATATAACAGTGACTGGGTGGTTCCGATAAGACATAGAACAACTTGTAGTTACATTTTATCAGTGGAAAAAGTATGATTACAAATTGATTCAACAAATGATTTATTTATTTTGAATCATCGATATCTGATGTGTGTGTACTGCCACCAGCGATGCCAACTGTCATTTATAATTTAAGTTTTTTTTTTGGAAATAAAAATTGTATTTGTTAATATTTTTTATATTTGTGTTTAATTTTTGATTTATTGTTCCAGTTTAAGCCTAGTATTCTGTCCAGGAACACTAAAATCAAGCGCCTCTCTAATGTTTCGATCCACCACTTCACTTAATGTTTGCTTAATTTTGACAGTGTAAATTCCGTTAAAAAAAAAACTGTGTTGGTAAAGTTGATTGACTTTGTTCTGTTTCTTTATTTGTACTTTTACAGCTCCCTCCTCAAAAACCTCTTCCATTACTCCTCGTTAAAATGTTCCATTTGTAAATGAAATTAAATTAACAACATCGAATTTCTAACCATTCTCCATACTGTTAATGCTTTAGTTTGAAACTTTATTGCGATATTTTCTCTGATTTATCAAAATTTAGCTGTGAAAAAATGTATTTGTCATTAATACGCTTACTTAAATTTTGTAGATTTTTTGTACAGTGGCTAACAAATTTAACTTGAACTGCGTACTGCTTGGCTTAACTGCTTTGCTTAGTTTTATCTTTGAAGACATTTTTGTATGGGAGCTTAATTTAAGCTCGAGCAGCATAAAAAATTATTTTAGGCATTTTTTCGACAAAATTGTTTGGCAACGCCATTGCGAGTTGGAAAAGTTTAGCCTGGACGCTAAAAATGGTTATTAGTAACGCGGAACAACTCTCTGTACAATATTGTGGGCAAAAAATACAAATAATACAATAAACGTATATATAACTCAAGATGGTGTGAACTAACCCAATAAAATCTGTCTCGCCAGTTTCGTTGACATTTTAAAGTGACAGATGTATAGAAACACGCCACTCTATTAAAGGTAAGAGTAACGGTCCACAACACAATGGCCGCATTCAAGAATCTAGTTATCTCAAGTCGACTAGATTGGTCTGGATGAGATGTAATCTGAACGCAAAAATTAGATTGGTCGGGAACGTCACTTATCCTACGTCAGCCACACACGCGAACTGTCAACTTAGTACTCCGTCAAGAATTTCTTGACTAGATTCGTCGGCTACCCATCCGTAAACGTCAACTAAAAAAGCTGCTCATATGACCGCTTTCCCCCAATCAGAACCGAAATACATCTAGTGAGAGAGCTGTCAGACTTACTAAACTAGATACTTGAATGACCCCAATAATGTATGCGAAGGATGAAGTAAGATTATTTTCAGCATTTTTAGCCGATGACAACTCTCATAAACTGAGATAAAGCGCACTCATTGGAGCAAATATTGAAAGAATGAGAAAATTGCGAATAAATTGAAAAAAAAAGTTGAATAAATTTAGATGACCCAATTGTAAAATTTTATTGGTTGTGGCTTTAATTCGATTTTGTTTTTAAAAAATTGCTTATTGTCTCACAACAAGATTTTATTATTTTGTTTAAAAAAAACGCCCGTATCATTTGATTATGACATTCTTGTGCCAAACAAGTTTTGCGTTTAGTTAGATTACTGAAAATAAAAACATTCATAAAATACCCTAAAAAATGAATTATCAAAAACAAACGAACACGGAAAACAAAACAAAATGTAACCATATTCGGTCAATTACTGAATTGACAAATAAACTGGAAACGTGGAACGATTTGTCGCCAAGCTATGGTTTGGTGACCGAAGTGAAAAATCGATGAACAAACACTCATCGGTTATCACAGATTTAAAATCATGGGTCAATCTTAATCTATGGTAACCTAACCACGGATTTAACCAGCTGTGAACAGACCAGTGCTCGTAAAGTATGTAGTAAGAAAACGTATTCTCTCTAATATTGGAGTATTATTTATGAATTATGGTTGTCTCGCTGAAGTTTATAAAATAAAATATTAAACACCGATTTCAATTTTTCATACATTCACTTTGCTTGTACATAAAAAGAGACGTAGCTAGAAGAGAAAACATATGGATGACGTTACTCTGTGTTAAATTTTCCGCCACAAGTGTTTTGCATTCATCCCTACCCTGCTAAGATACGTCACAACGTGACAATAGGAGTTTCTCTTTTTTAGTTCAGAGCAGAAGTAGATCCGCACATTTCGGTATCGATCAGCTGTCAATTTTTATAACAAAAACTGGGAATCATGTGAATGGCTGAATCAGTGAATTATTCATGCTTCGGATTGCTCCGAAATTTCCCTTATTTCCGACTCAATCAAGAGATCTGGATTATTCCAGGGCCTTTTCTAAATATTTCCATTCAAAGAGTTTTAAGTAAATATAGAAGCGAAATGCGCTCTATCAACCAGTGCTATATACATAAATACCACTATCGTAAGAGATTAGAATTTATTTTCTTATCTCCTATGTTTAAAACAAGTTATAACTTTAACATTTAATCGTCAGTTAGAATTATCGCCTCATTTCGGGCATTCGTCGAAGCGGAAAGTCGCGTCGCGAGAAAAAGTAAAAAAGTAATGATCCCGTTTTTCCCACTCGTTCGTTCTGTGCGTCACAGAGTATTAAAGAGCTCGCTTATAGATTCCCGCACGAGGAAACCTCTGTCCACTGCGGTTGTGCATCGAAAGAAAGAATCAAATTCCCAGGGACTGCAAGAACAATGTGATGTTCTTATTGTCGGAGGTGGCGGAATTGGGTCATCCACCGCATATTGGCTGAAGAAAAAACTTCGAGATGGTCTAAACGTGGTAGTCGTTGAGAAAGACAGTGCTTACAAAAGTGCATCGACAGTGTTATCAGTAGGTGGGGTGAGACAGCAGTTCTCCCTTCCGGAAAATATTCAAATGTCGCTCTGTGGTGCGGATTTCATAAATGCAGCTAAGCAACATCTAGGCGATGTAGAATTAAATTTCACACCGAATGGCTATTTGGTCTTGGCCTCGGACGAAAGTGCTCAAGCTCTGAAGGACAATTCGAAGATTCAGAACGAGTTGGGCGCCCGCAATGAGGTCCTTACGCCAGAAAAACTGAAATCGAAATTTCCCTGGATCAGTACCGATGGGGTAGCGTTGGGTTGTTTCGGCCTGGATAAGGAAGGCTGGTTTGATCCATGGGCTCTTCTAATGGGTTACAAAACCAAAGCACGGGAGTATGGCGCCAACTTTGTTGACGGTGAGGTGGTTGGCTTCGAAATAAAGCCACAGCAATCTGATGCAGATCTGGATAAAGCTGTTGTACGTCTGCCTAATGGCGAAGAACGATCGATTGAATTTGGATCATGTGTGATTGCAGCCGGTCCGAGTTCGGGACATGTGGGTCGACTGGCGGGTATCGGAAATGGACCTGGACTATTGAGTGCTCCACTGCCAGTTGAACCGCGAAAGCGATATGTCTACGTGTTCAATTGTCAAGGAGAAAATGTACCCGGCTTGTTAACCCCATTAACTATAGATCCTAATGGAACGTACTTCAGGCGCGATGGATTGGGCGGCAACTTTTTATGTGGACGCAGTCCAGATTTGACATGTGAACCATCGACTGACAATCTAGATGTAGATCACAGTTTTTTTGAAGCTGAAATCTGGCCAACGCTAGCTCAACGTGTAAAGGCGTTTGAGTCAGTAAAAGTTCGCAGCAGCTGGGCCGGCTTTTACGAATTCAATACTTTTGATGAAAATGGCATTATTGGGAAGCATCCGCACTATAAGAATTTGTATATCGCAACCGGTTTCAGTGGACATGGCATTCAGCAGACTCCGGCTGTTGGTCGAGCCATCTCTGAACTTATCATTGATGGCCGATTCACAACGATTGACCTTCAGCGTCTAGGATTCGATAGAATAGTTAAGGGGGAACGCATGCCAGAGATTCATATTTATTAGTATAAAAGGATTTAAATAAAAAAACGTGTCTTTTATTTATTTGTTTTTCGTGTCGAATTTAGAAGTACTTGCGATGAAGGCGAACCTTTTTTGGCACGCAGTTATTACTGAGAAAAATGTGAAGCTGTAAAATTTGACAGCTTGTGGACCTCGTAAGGCATTGGAACTTGTGGTCACTGCAGATATTGAGGCGTGATTATTAATTATATCGTCACGTATTTGCGCAGAGTGTGAAAAATGTTAAAGCTTTAGTGTCGCAAACATAAGACTGTGCCTTGCATATATTTTGCTGTCTCAACTATATCTTCCAATATATGAGACAGTTTTCTTGTTTTCTTATGGCGTCAGTCGCCTTTTGTTTTAATAAGACATTTCCTAAACTATTGACAGTCAAGATAGTTAGCCGGTCTTCTCATAATAATAAATCGATCGCTAGCTCCGTGCAGAATGAAAGCATTGCCTCAAGCTAAATGCAGGGACGTAACTCATGAATCTATTTGCTTACGACTACTCAAAACGTCTCAAAACGGCGCTCAATTGCGTTATTTGTGTCTTTCCCTCGTACGGGAAATACAGCCACCTAAACCAACCAACGACTACATTAGCTCCTTACGAATATTTGACTACGTTTCACAAGTTGAAAAACGAGCAATAGAATCTTATATCTTGCGGCCGCAATCAGGTAGGTGCTTGGAAGCTAGCATTCTATTTTTGGAGTAGTATGTGATAAGGTTTATCGCAACCATTGTGTAAGCCTACTTTTATCATTTTTTACTTACAAACTCTTATTTATTGTTTTCATTTCCTCTATCGATATATTTCGTATTTTGTTTTTCTTTTGTGCAAAAAGTATTTCTTAAAAAATGAAAATCGCATGCGTTTCTAAATGCTCCCAGGAAGTACATACTGTCTAACCGCATGGAAGATTGCCAAATGAAATGAAATTAAAAGCAGATGGACACAATTTTTGTAACGTCGTCATATGCAATTTTAATGAGATTCGCTCAAAATAAAATATTAAATATGAAAGGCTAGCGAAAATTGTGTTGACATAAAAGACTGCACCAAGGGAGGCAACTAAATTGTGTTTCCTCATGGAAGACGAATTGACATTGATAAAATTATATTCATAAAAGGTTTCGAAGACGATTTCGGTCTAATGTTTTGTTGGATTGTTTTTAACAAAGCGTATCCTGAAAGTCTTATGATGGGCCACTCTTTCAATTTTCACTTTATCTAGCTTCAGAGGTCTGCTCCACATCCACTGTCGTCAATGGTTCGCTTTAAGATATTAAGTTGTCATTATATCATTCAGGGCGACACATATAGCAGTCCAACGTTCAATGCATCAATAGTTTCCATAAATTTCAAGAAATAGTCAATGAGGATTGTCCGGTTCCGCTGTCATTTGACTTTTGAATAATATTTTTTTTTTGTTTAATTAATAATCATATTTAGTGTCCAGAGTCCGAAAACAAGTGATCCGATAAGCTAAACTTTTTCAAAAATCCCATGCACTAAAATTTACTAGAGGATACTTTTTTGCAAGGAGTTAGCGATTAACGGCGGAATGTTTTGTTCCAAAGTTTTCTTTTTGAAAAGTTTACGAACTCCTGATGGCGGGCCTTTCCGTATGAAATTACCCATTGTGACCTACAAAATATTTGGTCTACAGGTTAAAAATTATTATTAGTAAGGTTACTGACGGCCCTTGTAAGCTAATCATTCGTCGATTCGACGAACAATACTAACATTTTTGTTTAAGCTTTGTGTAATACGTATAGACAGTTCTACTTTTTTCTTCCTGAAACATTAGAAAGGTGTTGCCAAATGAAAAACGCGATTTTTGCTAAGTAAATACTTCAGTTTATATTATTAAACATCATCAACATAATTTTTAAGTCTAAAATGTTTTCACATGTTTTCAAAAGCTTAAAAAGAAAAGGAAACAAAAATTTGTTTTTGGTATCTAATGTTAAATTAGTAATAGCATTATGAAAAATAAAAAAAAATAAGTAACTAATTTTTCTTTGCGCAAGATCCGCAAAAGTCCGAGACGACAAATATGCAAGGTTAAAAAAATAAAAACAAATAGAAATATTGATTTCTGCCTGCCGGGCACAACAGTCATTCGCAAGAGCGCTTCGGTGATTGAGTTAATTAGTCAGCACACGTAAACACGTTTCTATTACTTTACTATGCCCCCCGGGTAGAAGATAGACAGTAGGATGACAAAGACGAATGCAACGTCGTCAAATCAACGAATATTAACCTTTTAGCGTAGTACGCTGCTCGAGCTAAACAAAATTTTATCTGGTCTCTCCAAGAAAAGTCCTAGCTAAATGTTGATATACAGTACGCCGTGTATAATGTCGTTTTCCATTGGGACAAAAAATCAATCTTTTTTTTTGATCTAAATCACTTTTTGCAAATCTCGATATTTTTTTAGATTGACACATACTACTACAAATACAGCACAGCTGTTTTACGTCATTTAAAAAAGTTTGTTTTACAACAAATGTTCAAAGTTCCGTGAAAAGCAAAATAAAGAAATATATAAACAGCAATGGACATAGTTTTGGAGGAATTATTATCTTCATTGTTTTCCTCATCATCTGGAAAAAACGAATGACTGAAACTACTCCATTTGTAGCTACAACAGAGGAAACATTTTTCAAGCCGAATTCCATGGTTGATTTTACCAAAAACAAATGCAATTTGAACAGCTGATATTGTTGTCAAATAACGCACCGATCCATTTACAAAACCAGATCAATTTCATTGCATGTTCCATGAGTCGCATAAAATCTGAGATCTGATAAAGATTTTTGGTGGTCCCGATGGAAAACAACAGAAGTGTCACAGAAAACAGCTGTTTTTTGAAAAAATTCCTTCAAAAATTGAATTCTCTATTATTTGAACTATTTCTGATTCTAGGTGCTTCTCTTCCATTTAATAATTAAAAATGCTTATCCTTGCATACTCTTCCGCAACAGAACAACAAATACACAACAATCTGTCACAATTTAGCTTGAGAAAATGTGCCGACCCATTAAATGGGCACGCTAAATATTGACAGACACTTGAAGTACATTCTGTAACAGGAGTTTGATTATTTAGCTCGAGCTGCGTACCACTGAACTAAATCAAATGAGTTCGCTTAAGTTTAGCTCAGAAATTTGGCGAGAATTTTGTATACGAGCGAAAATTTAGCTCGTGCAGCGTACCTACCTACTAAGCTTTAGTGGTTTTCCATTGGGACAAATAAATCAATTTTTTTTTTTTGATACGGACCACTTTTTGCAAATCTCGATATTTTTCCGATTTACACATTCTAGCAGAGTACCTATACCAATATACTTTGCACAGCTGTATTACGTCATTTTAAGAAGTTTGCTTTCAAAACAAATACATGTGGAATTCTTTTACCATATTCCAAAATTGAAACACATTAAATTTTCTTTAGCTATGAATACCTTATTGCTTTCGCGATGACGCTGTGGCGATGCGTTTTCTTCTAGTGTTGGTTACAGAATGCAGAATGGAAAACCAAAAGCAAAAGAATGAAGAAGGGCGGATGTTGTAGCTGTCTATGTACTCATACTTACGATCGTAGAATTTTGAGGTTAAGTATTTGTTCTATGTTATGCGAACTGTATCCGCGTGTCGGTCTGTTACGTTATATTTGTCCGTTTAAGTCGTACGTTTGTAGGGTGATATCCTAAGGTATGGGCCATCCCACATAGTAATAGATATAATTTTAGAGGAATTATTATCTTCATTGTTTTCCACATCATTTGAAGACTATGAATCACCAAATCTACTCCATTTGTATCTACAACAGGGCAAACATTTTTAAATCGATATTCATGGTTGATTTTACCAAAAACAAATGCTATTTAAACAGCTGGTATTGTTGTCAAATAACGCATCTGTTTTCAACTTCGTTGCATGAATCATGAGCCGCATAAAATCTGAGATCTGAAAAATATTATGTTCCCAATGGAAAACGACATTAGTATGGCCTTGTTAAGCTAGTACCTACCTATTCTGCTGATACTGACTCGTGCTGTTTGCTTTGTTTTATCAGAATCTAAGCGATGGTGTTTTGTAAAATTTTGTTGGTGTTCTCGCATACATTCGACAATCATTTTACACCAGAAATTGTCGATAGAAATACAAATATGATTATAAATGATTGTGAATGTATACATCAGGACTTTAAGTAAATATATAAGGCACTACATACCCAATTTCATTTCTATAAAGACTTACTTACTAATAGGATTACGCCACGCGTAACATTTTGTTCACAAGTTGATGTTTACGCTGACAGTTTGCATACATTCTCTAATTTGTTTGTGTTTATTTAGAGAGTGACAATTCCTGATTGGAATCTTGAATGAAAAAATGGTAAAAAAAAGGCAGAAAGCGAATTGGATATCAAATAAAACTTTACGGGTAGGCAAGCCAATTCAATTGAAAGAACGATTTGTAGAGATACTCAAAGAAGCTGATGAGATCACCGCTTAAAAATCGTTTGTTATGTTTTTCCCTTCAAATACCAGACACTAATCAATATCATACAATTATTTATATTATTTATTTGCCATCAAAGAACAAGCTCTTTCTTAGACTAAAGATGTAACAGAAAAAAGAAAAAACAAGAATAGTTTTAATAATAATAAGAACAATAATAATAATATACATAGGAAAAATAACATATTAAAAAAAAAGAAAAATAGAGCCAAACAATTATGTCGGAATACCATCAAGTAGGTTCCTTTTAATAGAACAGATCGACAAGTTAAAGTCGATCAAATGAATATTTGCATTGTAGGAAATCATAAGACCATTTATTGACGAAGAGCGACCATAGTTCGTGCGCGAATGTGATATTTTAAAGAATCTATTATTACGTAAGTTTGACGATGGGACATTAATGTCAAGAAGGCGTAAAATTTCAGGAGAATTAATCTCACCAATGAGTACCCTATTATGAAGGCATTTGTTCTGAGTGAAGAGTGAGCAATCAAAAATAAACACACCCAAGCCTTAAGGCAGTCGAAGAAATATAGAGAGAAGAAACCGCGATGGAATATTGTATGAACTCAATGCCCCACCATCGTTCAAGGTCTTGTACAAATGTATGATTCTATGAAACGAGAAACCATTGACATTCGACGTCGCTATATTCGGTTATATAAAATAAATGAATCATCAAATGATACAAAGATTTATCCATTTCCAATACCAATGTAACAGCCATTCAGTCTACAGATTTGTAATTGAGAACTATATTCACAGTAGTAAAAACATTTACATTTACATTGGGTTGAAATTAAATTTCCTACAAGCGCCAGCTTGATTACTTGTTCGATGTGCTTCAATGCGTATTTCTTCGATTCGTTCCATTTGCGAACATCATGCAATCGGTTTTCTGATGAAAATCAATCAACAGTGCCCAGGATACATTTTACAAGCTCGCAATAGCGAAACTTTCCACATAAATTTATTCATTGTGACCAACAAAGGTAAAGGTTAGAAATGATTATTTTTAAAGCCCAATACCTTCTTAGCCGACTTTTGCCTTACCAAAGATCACTTGCTTAATTTTGTAACAAATTGTAGTAGTAAAATCGAGTTAAATGAAACTCTCATCAAATTTTAAGGAATTATAGTTAGGTCAATGAATTTAATTACAAGCACCTAAAAGCGCTTAAGTTGGACCAAGAGATCGGCATGTCGTCGTGTCTGAACCATGCCAAAGGGCAACCGCATTGATTGGGAAAAAATGCGGAGCTGCCACAATAAACTGGATGTTTGCTCAAACAATGCCAGATTGCAACTACGCTATTCGAGAGCGCTAGCATTTCTTGGGCAACAATGCTGAGCTATCACAACAAACTTGTTTGTTTCTGACAGCGAGCATTGGCCTATGGCTTGCACGATTGACGATTCTATTGCTAAGCGCAACACTCCTAGTCCCAGGTGAAATTGTTGCTATGCCACAACAACAAGATGGCCGTAAATATAGTTTCCGACCATTAACATTAAATATATTTATCAGTAGATATTCGCTGGCGCCTGTCGGATTTAAACCTGTGCAAACTACTTTCTTGTGCGTCTTGTGTGTGTTTCTGAATCAACAATAGTATCCCGGCTATCAGCGCTGGCCCTGATTACATCGCATTGGCAAGTAAATATCTTGGAGGAATATCTGATTAATACAAATTATCTACATATAAAAATTGTTTTGTTAGCTTGAATGAGTGTATATGCAATAGAAAAATTTAAAAAACGAATTACCATAATGAATTTGTTGAATTTGATAACTCAACTAACAACATATAGGTATTATAGTGAACACTAAACTGTCCGTGAATGATGTCATTGACAAGTTTCGTTTACTAGAGTTCGTTCAGTTGTAAATTCTACCGAATTCTCCGTAATAGTGACTTGGCATATACACAACATATTGGAAAACAAATTACAAACAGCATTGCATCTCTGAACAATATTCTCAGCAAAAAAAAAATTCAGCTAGGTAATATGTTGTGTTTATTTTCCTTGATCCATTTATATGTAACATTTTCATCGAAACAATGTTTTGTACTTGTTTGTATCAAGCAAAAAGAAAGGTTACTAATAAAACATTAAGGATTGTTGGTCGTTGTACAATGTGACCATAACAAACCTTAATGACTAATATACATAACAAACAAAACCAAAACTACTGACAGAAAGCAAACATTTTTTATAGATCGATAATAGTCATAAATTATTATTAGGTATATTAACAATTGGCTAAAAAATAAACGCAGTAACTTTTATGTCTCACTGCAATTTGTCCAATGTTGAAGGCAGATTTTTCAATGATTGAAATACTTGTATCGGTGGTGATTGTAAATTATTTTGTTTATCGGTAAAAATTTTTCCCTGCGGAACTTTTTTCTGCTATAATTTCCGTTACCTATACATTTTACGATCAATAATCTATCTGATAAACTAGCAACATGTATGTTGTATCGCTCTGCTGGATTTTTCAGTGTGAAGGTATACGAGGCAAAGAGACAGACTGATTCGACAGCTGTTTAAGATTAAGCTGATCCCTCTGCAAGTGCTCTCTTTGCAACCGTTAAGCTTGAAGTGGAGAAAAGAGCCCAAAAGAAGGCGAACAGCGGCCAGGACGGAGAGACTTACACCAAAGGCAGAAGATCCCTCTCCATTCCACCTTTCAAAGAATTATAACGAGAAAAATATTCTGCGTTTAGAGAACAACGTAGGAAGAGCTTTTTTTTTGCTATAAAAACTACTGCCTTCGAATGTGTTTGCCAAAAACTATATAATAAATAGTAGGTACTCCGAAAAAGGAAAATATATTGAAAAAATCAGTTCGATTTGTTTTAATTGAAAATGGAATGTCCACACGGAAGAGTTGAATTTGTTATCTAAGTTAACGAAGTTCCTACTCATTTATGTACTAGCGTTTTCGGCAGTAAAGCGGAAGGCAATTTAAAATCCTGACTTTATTTTTCCTTTAATTTTTCTTTTAAAAAAACCTATATCCTTAGGGATGAGGATTTCCATTCACCTGCGTAAGTACTTAAATCGAATGAGTTGTGCAAATTGAAGTAGCCTTTCTATACAGTTTGATGAGGTCATCTTTTTTAACCAAATAAGTACAATCCAATATTAATGCTGCAAATCATGTATACATTCGTTCCCTACCGCAAAGAACACCACCGACTATTCCCCGACCTACCTTACTTTTATATCTAGGTATGATTGCTATTAAAATATAAAAAGAAATAAAACGTTTCTATTCAATAGCACACGCAACGTGGCACGATATCAACTGGACATGACTAAGGCAACACACACCCGATTCCTTGTGTGCACAATACCGAAAGGTAGAATTTCTGAATAAATTATAGAATTCCCATATAATTGTCGCTAAAACGACAAAAAACATCAAGAGCGCTATTTCATAGTTATTAATAGCCGTACATACAAGCATAATCATGACGTGAACAATTCATTGGAAATAAGCTAATGCGCACTTGTTTCTAATGACATCGAAATGGCATAGAAAGCGGCAACTGCAAAAGCACAGCCACTCCGAAAGGGCATTGGAGAATAGTAAACAACTGTTGCGCGGCGCTGGTCCATTATGTCAAGCAAGAGCAAAATTTCACATTTCTTGGATCCGTTTCATCTTCATTTCAATCATGCAAGTAAGGAATGAGGAAAGACCACGATATTCTTGATTCTTGTTCCTTTAAATTTAATATCGGACGACGCAGCACGATTCTTTTTGTCGCCCTCGTTGGAGGGGGAGAATGCTATGCCTAACGCGAAAATTTATCGATTGGTGACAGTCAGCTGAATGTTATTTAAGCACTCACGTAACTTCAGACATGTAAAACGTGAATAACTAAGTTGACGTGACTTGCAAAACTTGATTTGGCATCATTAGCCGCAGCACTATTAAATCTTAGCAATCATGGATTTCTTAGCCGAAGAAAACAACTGATCTTTTTACGTAACTTCCAAAAACAAACATTGTCAACTATTCACGAATTGTTGTTCAACACATATCTACCCAGGGTCAGAGTCTTTAATTCGATACTTGTAAATAGAAATTCCAGTGGACGAGAGATATGTGATTGCTCATGTTTGACCAATTATCTTCTATTTACTTGTAGATAAATGAATGCCTATATTAAGGTCATCTTACATAAGTTTAATCATGGGAGCAACAATAAATTATTGAGTAGGTTTTCCATTTAATATAAGCAGTACATATTCATATATCATGAACAAGAATTTAACTGCACACGTCACAGCTAAGCGTAGCCACAGACAGGTACAGGTAGGCTTCGTATAAAATAATTTATGGATTTTGGTAGGTGAGTGCCCCTGAAAATGTATAGAACTTGATTCAAGAACGAACAAAGTATACACACAACAATTTACATAAATTTCACCATTGCCATGATGAAATAGAAAAGTGCAAATCATTCACACCCTTACGGAAACTTCTCGAATTCAAATTACTATCTAATAAATATGTGCTTCAATTTATCTATGATTATTATGAATCACATCAAAGGAGGAACGAATATTCCGTAGTTATTGTACATACTAATTTACCTCGTTTTTTTTTGATGGGCTTAAGACTTTGCACTTGTTCACTTGTTTTACAAACACACGCGCCGATAAAGGATACGGAATAGAATTTTTTTATTAATTTTGTAAAAGCATAAAATTATTGAATTTTGGAGGAATAAATGTTTCTTGTTTGCGAAACCGCGAAAATACACAGCTCAACCACTTTGGAGGAGTATTTATTCCGAGCAAAACTGTCATTTGTTGTTGTCACGTGCTATAACAGAAACGTCAGCTACATAGCGATGGTGCCGTCTTCTGGTTGTCATATATTTGGTATAAAATATCGGGTCGGCTACAACTCATTTCCTGACAACTGGAGCTTTAGCGCCATCTACATCTCAACTCAGCTACTGATTACCAATATTCACAGCATTCACCTTTAGTGAATGGTGCTAGCATCAAAAATATTATATTGAAGAGTTATTTTTTTCTATTTTTTATTGGCCCCATGCAAAAATTAAGATTCCAACCGCTAAACCTACAGAAAAATCAAAATCTGAAGATTGGTCCATTTTTGGTTGTTTTTGTGGTGCAACTCAATACAAACATCTTAAATCAGTCAAAGAAAATACAACTTCCTTCATTGATTAAGTGCTAGTTTTTCGGTTTTTCTTTTTTATTTCAATTTGGGATGATGTCTCGTTAATCTGGTGCTTTTCTGTGTCAAATATCCGGGTTTCCTTAGATTATTTGTTGTTGATAGCTGTAGAGTTTTTGATGATGTCTTTACTAAGCGCCGATTAGCACTATGAATTGTTGGAGTTCGAGTAAGTTTTTTTCTTTTTGTCAAAGGAATTAAATTCCATTCATATTTATTTATATTTTGGTGTAGTTTTCTAAATAATTACATAATGTATTTATGAATGTAAATATTTAATTAATTTAAACGAAAAATTCGCGCGAATTTTTAACTTTTATTTTCTCGAATTCTCTGAAGCTAATTCAATTTATTTTCTCAAAGAACTTATTGTTTAACTTAAGAGAATTTGGGAAATATTCATCCATCCATGCGTGTACGTATACCAAACCGTCTGTATGATTCGAGATGAAGATAAAAACAATAGTAAACGTTCGAGTTTAAGAACGCTGAGATTAGATTCCAAATATATTTAATTTATTTGCAAATAGAGAACACATTTTTCCGTCAACAAAGTCACCACGTAATTGTGTGTTACTATTCCTAGAACCTCGCCGGAGTCTTCAAGTGTAATCAAATGCTGTTTGCCCAAGCTGACTTGAGGGCCAGTGCGATTTCGCAGCCCACCTGCATTGTCATACTTCGACTTGTAAAGAAAAACATGACGATGTGATTCGCAGATAATGGCATAGCTCAAGTCTGGCGCACAGTCCATGAACTTTTTTTGCTGTTTCGATGCTTGAACATAACCAAAGGCATGGAGATTGCCCTCATGGCGAAAACCCCACTCGGTGGATTTGCTAGGATTGTACTGTTGTAACCAAAGACATGTATCGACATCCTGACGTGTTGCTAAGGCTAGTGGAAAGCCTGGCCTCAGGCTCGTCGAAAAAAGTGGTGGAGCGTTGCCCAGAAGAATATGATGTGTAGTCTCCTTCGATGCCAAGTTAAGACGTTCTGAAAGAGGCAAGACTGTTACTTTGGTTCTAGTTGATGTGGCTGCCAACTTACCTATTTTAACTTCGTTCTCTGATGTTCCAATTGGAAAGTCACAGTCTTCAATTGGTGCTTCTAGGTTAGGAATTGGTTGAATTTCTGGATGAAGAGCGGAGTTGCTACCTTCCACTGATTCTGGCGGACCATGTTCTACTAAATATGGCCAAAACACAGATGTATCTTCTTTAACTAATGTGATTTGGAAGCTGTTGTCATCCTAAGAACAAGAAACCGATTCTTAAAAGAAATGCACACATTGTAACTCCACTTACCCCCGACCAAGTGGTCAAATCTTGGTCAATATTAGAGAATAAATCCTTGTCCAGTATGCAGACATCCTTGAAGACAACTTGCAGCCTATTTTTTGTGGATTTCACGCGATAGTCATTTTTGTTTGAATTGAATTTCACTAAAATATCATCATCTGTTTGTGACCATGAGAAGTCAGGTGCCGCCTGCTCCTTTGGTTGCTGCTCTGATGTTACTGATTCGGCAACTTTAGAGCGGAACTTAAGTGGTTGATTGGATGATATGACAATAGACTCGGCCTTGGGTTCGAAAGCACAATAATACAACGACCCTTTTCCTTCAATTACATCCTTAATTTCGAAATTCCACGAGTTACCCTCCTGCCTAAGCAAAGCCCAATGCAAATGTAGGAAATGCGATGTCTCAGCCCGTGCAATTCGCACTAGAGCACAACTGATTACCTTCTTCTCGTCGACCATGTCCAGTCGACAGTCAAACAAAACGAAATTTCGTATTTCATCGGATATTGCACACGAGAAGACTTGCTTCCACATATCAGTTCTAGAGCGATCACCAGTGTCAATTAGATATAGTTCTTTGATTCCATCACAGAGCACTGCAAACTTCTCTGAAACAAACTTCAGCGAGCAATTGTAGTCCCCACAAATACTTGGATGAATGGCCGGTATTTGAAACACCGACTGCATGGAGTTTGGTCGGCCACTGCTTTCATCATAAGAGCATTTGATTAGCTCACGTTGGTAGTTGACGAAATAGGATGAAGCTCGGGCCCAAGGATCCGAAACAAGTAAGTTCTGCATGGAAAACAGCTCCGCATGGAGGTACGAATATTGGTCATCGGAAAGGTTGGCTTTTAAAGGTGGTATCGCAATATCTTGCCTTATAATTGGTATGCTATCAAGAGACAGTTTATATCCATCGAAATTAGTTCTTATTAAATTGCGATCCTGTCGCAAATCCAATAGTTTCGGCATTTTATTTAAAAAGATAGTAAATGTCTACTGGAGTCCTAGTCAACAAAAATGACGTTTTGCATATGCGGCTGAAAATGTACCCAGTATAACAGAGAGTGCATTCAGTGGTATTCGTTTGTGTTTCTCAGGGTCGGCATGAAAGGCGGAACGCTGGAACGTTTTCGTGTGCATGAAGAAATTTGCTTGTGTAGCATAGAGCAAATAATTCGTGCGTACGAAAACGTTTGATCGTTTCGCCTTACAGAATCTGACCCCAGATTTCAGATTTCGTATGTCTAATCGAACATAAAAACCTCATGACGTCTCCAAACTTCAATAATCAATCATCCTCAGCTGATATTTTGTTGTCATTAATATTCTTTATTCATTTTCGTACTCTGAACTTTTTTAAAAATGTTATAATAACTATAATAATATGGGCTTATACAAATTTCGATAAAAAAAACACAATTGCTGTTCTGGCGACAAGTAACCAGAATATAAGTTGAATAAAATAATTTATAGCTGAAAGAATTTGGAACTTGATTTTTGCCCAATTGGATGCTTGCAAAGGCTGCTTCAGTAAGAAATATTTAGATCCAATTAAGGCATTCTTAAAAAACTGTCTTATGTCCAAGTTTGTGAAATGTTCAAATGCGAAATCATTGCTAAAATTAAAGTGTTAAGAACAATAAATCTGAAAGTTATTAGGCCTTACCGATCCGTTGGCAATATATATTTGTCTAATTCGTAGAACTTTTCATTTTTGAATGACCAATGGGTAATATTAAAATAATGAAGGGCGGTATTGGCAGCAAATATTTTTCGTTGTAGTCTTATGAAACTGAAAAAGTATACATAATATTTTTATTTTGTAGAACTTGTAAGACCTATTTGAAGCTCTCTTACAATGGTTTATGATTTGATATCCGAAGAGCGATGTCAGCCAACAACCCGAAGAACACATGCAATGTAATAAACTAGAGGAAAAAAAAAACAAAATTTTATACCGTTTGGCTAACATTATAACATTTCGTAACTTACCCGGAAATAAAAAACAATTCTCGATTTGGTTATGCCCCCACCTGGAACCCAGAAAGTTTGCTCCATTGGATCATCCACTATTAATTCCTTGGCCATCTCGATTACATCGCCGGTGGAAATTGGACGAACTGTCGCAGATGAGTTGTTATATACAGTCAGCTCATCGGGGCTAGGAGGAGGTGTGTAAGTTTACATTAAAATGTGTTGAAATACACGCAAATTTACTTGTGTCCTTCAATGCACTTTTTGTAAGCGGCAACTATCATTGCCTTGACAGATACATCAACGGGCATATAGTCCAAACATACATCAGGATCCCCATGCGCTGTTCGCAGAATTCCTTAAAGAAATAGTGATAGAAATAGTGTGTATTAAAATTGTTTGTAACAGCTTAAATATCGAATCTATTACCTACTCCGCTGGCAACAAACATTCCGACAGGTCCGTTGAAGTTGTCTATCCAACCCGGAATTGGTTCTTCGACAGAAGAGACAACTGAAGATAAAGGGACCGAATTAGCAAAGAATGGGAATTTATGAGGGTTTGTATTTTCCTTATAGGGAAACACAAAATACAAAATACGGATATAAAAAAGTCAAAGCAAGCTACCATTTGAGAATCTTACATTGGGGCTGACAAACTTAACTTACCAATAGAAGGTCTATAAATTATAATAGGTAATTTGCCGTTGTAGTCATTAGCTATATGCTCAGCTATTCCTTTGGTAAACGTGTATGTATTTGGCTGAAATCCACTGTATCTAAAAAAAATATTATATAAGTTAAAGAAAAATTCAAATCAACTATCGACATTACTTTAGGTTAAGAATATTAAGCATATCACTGCTGCAGTTTTCGGATAATTTGATTGCAGTTCGCCAGTCAACTTTCGCTGGATACAACTGAAATATATAAAAATTAACACATGGAAAGTTCGATTACTGATAAAAAATATTAATAGAATTATTAAGATGCTGTTAAGTAGTATACATTTTAAAGACGTCTCAAAGAATTCAGATTTAAGCGTGCGAACAAGCAGTATAGTACTGTATATCGTATTCATAATTGGCGCCCAATGTTCATTCAATAGTGCTACATACGCGCTTGGCATTCTTATATATTTTCCGCGGCCAGATTTTAAGGTTACATCAAAGTAACTAATGGAAAAATTCTCAGTAAAAAATTATATATTGTGACATACATAGTACGCCCGAAAATCTTCAACTATTTTGTTCCAATCTGCTACACAATTTACGAAGTTTTATTAAAATCCTGGTTCGTATGCGTTTTATACAATTTTACCAAGAAAATTCTTTGGGAACAACTTTTTAATCTGTCATACAAGGTTTCATTTCAATTTGACATGGTTGCCGCTTTTGCGAAACGTTGTTCACCAAACAAACCTCTTCTTCCACAACATGTATGTCTGGGTTGGAGTAAGTTGTCGAAATGTGCACGAAGGCTTTAATTTTACGGAAACCCTCTGCCAATTTTAAAGTCTCCAAGGTGCCTTTGGCGTTCAGTATTATTGCATATTTCAATGGATCATCAAATCTGAAAATCAAATAATTTTGGTATATGATTCAATTAAAATAATAAAACTAATTATTACTTAACACTAGCTGCAGAATGAAAAACTAATGAAACATTCTGTAATGTTTGACGGTCAGCATCACTTATGCCAAGCCCATTAAGTGCTGCGTCGCCATTGATCGCAGTAACCTTTTGTGGTAGTAGCGGATCCTTATCCCGTACTTTGTCAAACAATTCCGTATTGAGAATTTCGTTTAAGCGCTCTTGTGCTGTTTTCCCCTTCCTTTCTCGAATTAACACAAAAATTCGATTTAGCTTTGAACAAGATCGAAGAAGTTTTTCGATCAGTGCCTTGCCCAAAAATCCAGAACCGCCAGTGATGAAAATATCCTTATCTTTAAAAAATTCTTCAATGGTAGTTTTCGTCATGGCCATCGGATTCTACGAACGTAGTAAATATGCAGCACTGATGTAAAAAAGAAACAAATAAGCAATGCGATTAATTAATCGAGAATGTAAATTCTAACATTCAATGTCAGCCGTTGACTCGTGAAGCCGAGTTCCACTAATTTAATGCTGAAAGGGGCAGTGTATGCAGCCCTTTGTTTTAGAAACAGCTTTCAATTATTTGCATATCAAATGTCGGACAGTATTGGCTAAATGTCTTAACGCGAAACTAATAATTATATTTAGTGTCCAGGCAAGAGATTCATGCAATTGTAAGGAATTTAAAGTCGAGATTAAAATGTATTACTTGTATGTTGCACGACGCATAATGTCAAAATGTCCATATAAAACTACCCATTGTGACCTACAAAATAAAAAGTATGAAGATTTTAAATAATTATTAGTGAGGATAATATAATTTTTTGCTGTGTCCGAACAAATTCTAGCATATGTAAGATAAACCAACCAAGTTGACAAGTTATCATTTTACACTACTCTGGCTCAGATTTTGATTCTACTGGGCCTCTTTCTGAAATTTGACTTTAAGATGTATCTTCCTAACAACGTCTTGGTATTATTGTTATTGTTATTATTCTATAAAAACTTCAGTTCTTTTCTAATGTCGTTTTCCATTGGGCAAAAAGAAGCGTGCGGGAGAGTCCGGAATCGAAAAAATCACTCTTCTGGTGATTCTGAGAATAGAATTTCGCTTCTCGATTTGAAGTCAGACAGAATCCACTCACACAAATGTAATTTATGTATTTTATAAAAGTCAGCTGACAGCCGCCGTAGATTATTTTTTGGCATTTCACCAATACTTTTGTGGGTTAAATCAGAAGGAGTTTTGTTGTTCCATTGGATCACAGAATAAGTGGATCCAATGGAAAACGGCATAAATAAATAAAAAATCTCACTCCGAATTGTTTCATTATATCCCCTGCATTAATAATTTGCAAACGTAGGTACTCGAATGAACTGGAATTTTGATTAATCTTCAGATTCGTATTATATGAGACAGGTAAATGTTTTACTATTCCTGCTGTTGAAATTTAAAATTATTAATTATTGCCAAATATGTATTTAGGTAAACTTAAATGTGCCTTGTTTATTCTTAGTTATTTTTTATTTGTCAGTCAGTTTTTTTTATTTTTAAAAAAAATTTTTTTTTTATTTTTATCTTTTTTCCCTAATCTAATGACACCTAACTCTTCAAAAACGCTCAAGCCGTTTAGGCTACAGGGCGTCACGTAGGATATATGATGCGCGCAAAACACATAACCCTCTCTGTATACAGTCGATAAAAGTTCTAAATAAATATTTCTCTAATACTTTTTGTTGGGAATAAACTGTAAGATCTTGTATTTTAGATTTATGCAAAAGAAAAACCGACCGCCACGAAAAGTCTTACGGAATTTAGACACGATATTTGTGTGGTTCAGTTTTTATATTCTGTAATTTGGTCCCCCCGCATTTAAAGCTATAAATTTATTGTAAAATAATAAAAACACAAAAACAAGATATTCGACCCGAGTGGACGACTCGGTATGTTCATTAACATTAACTCGGATTTTGGCTATTATATAATACCAATTACGGACATAAATGCTTCACTAACTCTATAACAATACCTTCTCCCTTGATAAAACACGAACGACTGATATTTGATTTCTGTGTAACTAGAAGAAGTAAACTGAATTGATAATGCAAGCAATTAAAATTCAATTGTATTGGCGATTGCCTCAAGTGTATTACCCTAGGAATTATGCACATAATTTATTAGTACCTACTACTACTGGGAGACTTTTATACAACTTGCATGTTCCGAAAATATGTATAGGTATGGCAATTATATTTAAGAACTTCAGTCAATACCTATCTGACCCCAACCAAAGCGTTCGTGAAATCATCCTTATCATTGAATAAGGCATATTGGACTCGTTGACTGCAGAGGGAGTAGTAGGATACTCATCATGCATCAATTATTGCCCAGTGTTTTCATTAAAAAGTAGGTAGGACATTTTTTAGCACCTTAATTTTGACAGATCAGTGTATTAAGAGCGTATAATGTTGAAAAACAAGTAAAAAGTATGATCGAAATCGTCAAATGGATGATGTAGAGTAAGTTCGGAATATGTAAAGGAGGCGGGTAATGTGGACCACCGCCATATATCTCGTTTTGGGTCAAGAGTAGGAGAAATATCTGTTACTACACGGAAGTTAACTTATGCAGAGAACCAATTCCAGTCCTATATTCTTCTCTCAAGCTTTCGTTTTTGCGCAATACGGAATTTGTCGTTTTGTAGTGAGGTCATTTTATACGATGAATAAATCGTATAAAATGTAGTGAATGTAAGCATTGGCTGATTTATTATTCCGAGACATTATATAGTGTTATTTTGGTATTTGAGGCAAGTTTAGTATTTATTTTAATTTTTTTTAAGTCCCTAGACACTACTAATTTGTTTGGCTTGTTTCCGGCTTTAAAAATGAAACTAGAGCAGTACGTAAAATTAGAACGAAAATTCCCAATAGTGTTTTTAATGTAGTAACGTCAAAAAAATCCCTTAAAAATGCATTTTAATTACATTTTTCAGCTGCTGGCAGGTGTTTTTTTTTGACATTTCAACATTTTTTGAAAATAAATTCGTTTGAAAATTTGTGGTTGCTTTGCAAACAATTGCTACCCCTTTCGTAATACATATAAATAATCTCTTTTAAACGTCGCTGACTTTACAACATGAAAAAAATGAGGAAAAAATGTAGTGTCATACGGGCTTAATTAGTGTTGTAGTACTCCAAATTAGCCGCCTATTTTATAGCGGTTTCCTTAGGCCATTGTTATTATGCTCACATGATCTATATAGATTATTGTTTTCCATGGTTTACAACAAATGTTGGATCTCGTACTATTACGGCCATATTATTCACTCCGGGTGTAACTCAGGTTTAAGTTTATTTTACACCCGATCATTAATCCGCAATTTTTAAACCCGATAATTTAAACCTATGTCCATATTATTCACTGAAAAACACGCATTAAACCCGCTGGATTAAAAATGGATTTAAAACACTTTAACCCGTTTTTAATCCGTTTTAAACCCACGTAATGTCAAATTTCACAAATAATGACATTTTTTTTTTGTTTGTCACTTGGAAATAGATTTGATTTGTTTTGGGTGTATTAATTATGCCGAAATTTCTATCGAATCATCGAATGTAGCCTCCAAAATGACTCTTTTTCAGCACGAAATATTTTCGAAAATATACCACATCGTAATCGTCGACGCAAGCCCGCTTGTGCAATCGATATATTCGACGACAAGGACGACGTTAATTTACCATCAGCTGCTCGACAAATTCGTCTTCTGAAGACATTAATTACGTCCATTTCACGAATGAAGTCCTTTTTTAGTTTCTTAACATTTTTTTTTCTATACCCCTTTTCTAGTTTTCTTATTTCTTGCGAGCGGAAAATGTCAATATTATGAAATTGAGTTTTAACCCGAGTTAAAGTACTTAAACCGGTCTCCAGATTGCTTTTAAATCCAATCGTGTTAAACGCTGTCAAGTTTAAAAAACGGGGTTTGTGTTCGGGTTTAACGAGTGAATATTATGGACTTGGATTTAGTTTTTGGGTTAAACTCACTTAAACCCGGGTGTAACCTTTAACCCGGATTAAAGGGAGTGAATAATATGGCCGTTAGTGTAAACCGTGGAAATGATTTTAATTTAAATTTTTGTTTGCATAATTGAAGTTAATGTTCATTATTTATTATTAGTGCGGAGTAGTATTTACTCCACAATGTCCGCATTGAATGATCCACATTACCCGACACTTTTGAAAATGACCAATTTAGCAACTCTTCTAAACTTTTACCATTTTTTTTTTTGTTTATGAAAAAGTAAGCTATTAACAAAGTTACAATAATATTCCCATGGATATAAACAATAGCCCCTCTTAACAATATAAGTTTCTATTTCAGAATACAAAAAGGGTACCTCACATTACCCGAAGCTACTCTACTAGCTGGTTTCGTTTGGTTTTCCTCTGAACTTTGAGCTATCGAAATTAAGCGAACATTTATGTTGTTTTCCATTGGTTTCATTCGGGGATCCACTCATTCTGAAATCCAATGGAACAACAAAACAGCTTCTGAATGAATCCACAATAGTATTGGTGAAATGCAAAAAAATAATCTACGGCTGCTGCCAGTTGACTTGTATAAAATACATAAAATTACACTTGTATGAGTGCTTCTTGAGTGGATTCTAACTTCAAATCGAGAAGCGAAATTCTCTCCTCAGAATCACCAGAAGAGTATTTTTTGTGCCAATTGAACGGTTTCAGAAGTGAATTTTTTGATTCCGGACTCTCCCGGACGCTTCTTTTTGCCCAATGGAAAACGACATTAGCAAGGTGGTGGAGAGAAATATTGGAAAGGCGCTTAATTTAGGCTTTCCTGGAACAGCGTACTAAGCTTAATTCGCTAGCTTAAATTTTGTGAAGACTTTTTGTAATGTAAAAATTTAGCCCCCAAACAGATTTATTAACATTTTCTATTTGCAGTCAAAGTTAAACCTACCCGTATTGTGTTGAGAACAACTCTGAATATAAATCATGTTTCGTTAAAAATGCTCTCGATTACAAAAATGGTGCTTTTCAAATTAAATTGATATTCCCACAAAATGTATTACAAATTATATACTACCTGAATACACCCATTTTATTAAAGCTGTCAAATTTGTTTGGCATTATAGCCAAAACAAAACACACATAACAACAGAAATTTGAAATCTAAAACAAGTAAAAGTACAAATTCAGCAATCATGGACGCTATAAATCCGAATATAGAAGAAGGTTTAGGACTAATAGAAGAATCGAAACTTCAATTCAAAGATCTAATCAACTACCTTGAAAACTCTCCTTTGAAGGGAATGTACAACTTGAATCTCCCCGACCCTTTACCAGAACAACCTAGCCCACAGGATATAAAAAGTGTAAGTGTGTACCATAATATTATAGGAACTAAATTAAAAATGTATAATTTACCTTCACAGATCTGTAAAGGATTGGAGCAACTACTACTCGAGGACTTGACCTATGACAAATTAACATCGCTTTTTGTTGCTAGCAGTAGAATTTACCTAATGTCCAGTAATTTTCAAGACTTTGAATGTCGAACCGAGCTGCTGCATAAAACATTTCGATATGCTAATTCTCTGGATCCTGTTAATGTGAGTATAATTAAACTTTAATAAGAACGAATGTAAAACTATTTACTTTACAGTTACATATTGCAGCTAAGCGCATACATGAGAATCTGAGATCCAGTGCAAATCTAATGTTTCTATGCAAAAATATTTGCTTTTGCAATGAAATGGCCAATGGTATTGCCATTTGTCTACTGTGGGCGATGCTTCTGGAGACGCTCAATAAAGAAATTGAAATGTACTGTTTCCATCCGGTAAGAAACAAAGCAATATTACTCTGACCAGTTTTTGTAATTGGCCTATATTTTCAGTTTTCCCTTATCAATGAGCACCTTGTCGATGTTGATGTTACTGAAATGATCAAAGTCAGAGAAACGTCTTTAAAAGCACATTTCATCCTTCAGTTAATAGCTGCACTCGTTAGTAGCATTATTTCCAAATCGAATGAAGAGTTAAAAACGGCTGGCTATTCACAATACTTTCGATATGACCCAGAGGACATATATACTCTGAAAGATTGGGCTAGAGCCATCAACGAGCGTATAACTATTTCTATCGAACACTCGAATACGAACTTTGACCACACTATGGCGGTATGCATCATTTGTCACATGTTATGACGAATATTTTAAATGAAATGGCTTTTCTTCTAGATCAAGGAAACTATTATATTCAATATCCTGTCACCACTGAATGATACATTGAAAGCTATTGATGATGGATGCAGTAGCTTCGGGCTAGTCGAATCTTTACGATAAATCACTACTACTTATAGTATATATTTATTTATTTATTTATCGCCATTAAAATGTTTGGTGCTTCTTTCTACACATTCCACTGAAAAAAAAAATAAATCAATTAACAACCCACAGTTACTTCTATTAATAGGGACAATCAATATCTTATGTTTTTCTCTGGAATTCAACTATTTATTCAATTTTAGTTCTGGCTCTCATTTCAAGTACTGAGCTAGCAGCCTATTCATTAGTATTTGTATGTGATACTGCGTTTTTGGAAGTAGCGAATATAAATGTTATTTTGCAGAGTTCCAGTTAAAAGGAACTTATTTCTCACCATTATTGAACAATAGATGGGTTGAGCAAACACTTCGGAATGGTTTTCTTAGGTTATAAGGTTAATCTATTACAAGAGCTTTTCGAAACCGATCTGGTAAAACATTTAAATGCCATCCAAAGACTTCCAAATTATATCCTATGACACTTGCGTATAATTTGTAATACCGTTACCGTTGGAACATGTATCTTTTTAGCCGGAAGGTAGCCTAAAATGTGTACCGACTTCTGACAATACTTACGCCTCATTCCCTAACAATCTAAAATCTTCAAGCAAAAATTATAGAAGCAATAGTACATTTTACATATTTTTTGTATTTTAAATCGATCTCTTTTTTTTTTAGTGGTAAAAAAATTTGTGGAAACAAAAAGCGAACGGTTCTTCTACTCTTCTCTCTAATTCCAAGACTTTCTTTTCTTGTTTTTTAGTTCCACCGATTACAAGTTCGCTTTCTACTTCAAGATGTTGTAGAACATTTTTTTTAAACATTTCCATTTTAAGCCTACACTTTCCTTCCGTTTTTCATAAGTCAAGAGGAATACTACTCAGGGCAACAAAACAAACCAAAACAAAAGAAAAGAAAACCAACTGACAAAAAGAGAGCAAGAGTGCAGGTTCAAGCGAGTCGGTTAGCTTTCAATACTGAAACAAAGCAAAGTTTGCATAGCTAGACAGGTGGTCAAAGTGAACCCGCCGTCCCAAGCACTCTCTCAACGCCTTCTGTTGTTGGAATGTGTTAGCAAATTTGTTTACAATTTGTTGTTAGTATTAAATAAATAATCAGTTTGTTTTCTTTTCTTTGTTTTTTTTTGTTTGTTTATTACAAATTTTCTTGTTTTTTTGTTTTTCTTTCCATCAAAAAATGTCTTTGTTTTGTTTTTCATTCTAAACGTGTAAGTCTTTTCATTTGTTTTATGTTTAAGTATGTTTTTTAAGGGGGAAAAAGAAATGTAAAAACAATTGTACATATAAAAAGGAATGCAAATCATCTCCATGATAAATGTAAATTATATAATAAGACGTATAAATAATGAAAAAGAATGTAATTTGTGTTGCGGCATGTAATAGTGTATGTGTAATGGTGTGAAAATTAAAAAGGAAATGTTCTTGTTTTTCTTTCTCTTTATGCAAAAAAAAAAAAATCTTTTCATTTTTTTTATAAATTTGGCGCAATTAGGCGTTTTTTTTATTTGTTGTTGTTCTTGTTGTTGCTTGCCGTTGTTGGTTGGTGTTCATTGGAGAGATTTTACAGTACAGATGTTCTTGCTGTCTCTCTCCCTCTCTCAGTTTTCATTTATAATAATAATAATAATTAAAAAATAATAATTAGCAATACATAATACAGTGTTTTGCGAGAGGCGGCTATGTTTAGAAGCACTTCCTGTGGACAATTGATGGGCCGGACTCGTCGTATTCCTGTTTCGAGATCCACATCTGTTGGAATGTGGAGAGCGATGCCAAGATGGATCCACCGATCCATACAGAGTATTTCCTCTCTGGTGGGGCAATGATTTTGATCTTCATTGTGGATGGAGCCAAGGCGGTGATTTCCTTTTGCATACGATCAGCAATACCTGGATACATGGTGGTGCCACCAGACAATACTGTGTTGGCGTACAAATCCTTACGGATATCGACATCGCACTTCATGATGGAATTGTAGGTTGTTTCGTGGATGCCACATGCTTCCATTCCCAAGAATGAGGGTTGGAACAGAGCCTCTGGACAACGGAAACGCTCATTACCGATGGTGATGACTTGACCGTCGGGTAATTCATAGCTCTTCTCCAAGGAGCTAGATGAAGCGGCTGTGGCCATTTCTTGCTCGAAATCGAGAGCAACATAGCACAGCTTCTCCTTGATGTCACGAACAATTTCACGTTCAGCTGTGGTGGTGAATGAGTAACCACGTTCAGTCAAGATCTTCATCAAGTAGTCGGTCAAATCGCGACCAGCCAAATCCAAACGGAGGATGGCATGTGGCAGGGCATAACCTTCATAGATTGGGACAGTGTGAGAGACACCATCACCTGAATCCAACACAATACCGGTGGTACGACCGGAGGCGTACAGTGAGAGTACAGCCTGAATGGCAACATACATAGCAGGGGTGTTGAAGGTCTCGAACATGATTTGGGTCATCTTCTCCCTGTTGGCCTTTGGGTTCAATGGGGCCTCAGTCAAGAGGACGGGGTGTTCCTCTGGGGCAACACGCAATTCATTGTAGAAGGTGTGATGCCAGATCTTTTCCATATCATCCCAGTTTGTGACGATACCGTGTTCAATTGGGTATTTCAAGGTAAGGATACCTGGAAAAAAATGGAAACAATTATAGATGGTACGTATAAAATAAATTAAATAGAGGGCTGACCGAGTAATATATAATACATCTATGCATAAATGCAAATTACTAGTAATGAAATGGTGAAATGAATCACACTTGAGTATAATATTTCATGATTTCACTGGCTGGTGTGAGATTTAAGCGATAAATAAAATATATATAATACTTTCGTAATTTCGGAAAATTGTATCCCTTGGAAGCAGGATTTTAATGAATTACGTGCGTCTGCTGAAGACATTCCACATTTTTTGAATAACTTTTTGGTTTACTCAAGTACGAGAAAACAGTTTAGTACATTCACAACAGCTTTCTAATAAGCTCAAATTTTGTTAAAAATTGTTTTCCGAAAAAAATTCCTGGGTACCGAAACAACATGCATTGTAGGTAAAGAAGCATTTCAATTTTCATGCTTGTTCTTTGAATTTGGAAATTTATGAATATTTTTTACAGTTCATGAAAACCAGCAAACAGCATTGCCAGATTTAATAAAGATTTTAACCGTAAGGGCGTGTAATCCAACTGCTGAAGTAAAAAGTCGGCACACAAGTTGCAATCATTTAAAAAAAAAAATGCTCACAATGTATTCACAATGAGAATTCAAATTGTATCATCTCCATAAGCTGTTTCAAATGCGAAAGTGGGGATACACCCAAATTCTGAGAATCCGATATAATTTGCTGTTGTAATTCGAGAAAATGTATATGGATTATAAAGAAACTTACCTCTCTTGCTCTGGGCTTCATCACCAACATACGAGTCTTTTTGTCCCATACCGACCATGACACCTTGATGCCTTGGACGGCCAACAATTGATGGAAAGACAGCTCGTGGAGCATCATCTCCAGCGAAACCGGCTTTGCACATACCGGATCCATTATCGACAACCAATGCAGCTACTTCTTCGTCGCACATGTTGATTTCTAAAACCAAAAATTTAACAAAAATAAAATAGTTAATATTAAATTTTCCACAAAAAGGTAATAAACCGAGAAAAACCCAACTTCGTTATACCTACACAAAACTTAAGAATGAATCACACCACAGAAGGAAAAAAGAACTTAAAATAGGATTGAAGTTGACGAGAACACGAAAGAAACGAAAAAAGCCAGCAGGGCAACGCCCTTGGCAGTTAGAAAAAGGTGGTAGGTTGCCGATTCTTGGAATCCACCACACAAAGCCGGCAAAAAAAGTACTTTGAGTACAGATTGGTATTGTTACAAAACTATTAATAAAATTTCACCACCATTTACCTTTTCGTCTTTTTGCTTTTTGTAAATACCACAGAAAATTTCGACTGAAATTTTATTTTTGCTGTTGATTTGAAAATCAAAAAATTAGTTTCACAAATTAAAGTTTTATCGCAGAACCAAGTAGAAATTCTACACAATAGACAAGAGCACACACGACTTCACAAGATGCAACCACTTCGGTAGCTGAATAACGAGTGACGCTACAGTTAAATTCAAAAATCTTCCACTTAACTGTTATTTCCCCAGGCTGAGAGGTTTCTTTCGATTACCCCTACCGAGAATCGTATAAAGCCCCACTAATACCACTACACCACCCATCAACCATGTTATCCATTCAAGAGGGCTGTGCTGCAAAAGAATCATAGATATTCCCCTTTGCCGTTGCGCATTGCGCAAAACTCATGTACGATATACGTACGACGTACCCAAACACAACCGCACCCTATTTGAATAAACCCAAAAGGCGATAGCTCAGCGCTTAGAGAGTTGTGTGCGTGATTATATCAACAGTCAACACCCGGCCGGCAACAAAAATGGTATAATGGTAGGGGAAACGAATTGCGAGTCGTGAATCGAACGTTTCTCTGACCATATATGGTAATGTTTTCTGCTGTTCGGATTTCCCCTCGAAATCACGACCTCCACGTTGCGCACTACACACACCCAAAAGCCGAACTTGGAGCACAGTGAGACAACGAAAGAAGAAATGGAAAAGCAAAAAGAAAAAAAAATTAATTCAAGTTCACGTGTCGTTTGCTTCTTTGTGGCACTTACGTCTTACGTGAATTGATGACGGGCTTGCAAGATTGATAGGGGAGTTGCGGGTGCAAGATCTATCAGCCGGCTTAAGATGGGCATTTACTAGAAGTTTCAACTTTCTAGAGAATTCAAATTGAATTGTTTCGAATTTTCTCTTCTCAAGTGGAAAGTTGAACGGAAAGAAGATGATGATTTTAATGAATGCCAACTGTGATTTCTTTCTATTATAGGTCCCTATGCGCTGTATAAAAAGTGGGTAGCATTGGAAATTGTTTGGAAAAGAAATGAAAGATGATGAGAACCGGTAAAATTATTGAAATTTTGTTAAGTTATGCGAAAATTGCACACGTTTACGGTGCATTGGCCTCGTATGTAAATAAATTGAACGAAGTTTTGAAATTTGACAGTTAGAAGGTCGATATCAAAATATATATCCTAAATCGGAGATAGGTACCCAAGTGCTCGTGAACAATGTTTCAGAAGATCGAGTTCTTATAATTATTACGATTCCTTCAGAACATTCCCCTATATCTAATAATAATCGTTTTTAGTGTCCAGGCTAAATTTTTCGACCTCACAATGGGAAAATTTTCCATACAAAATTGCATATTGTGACCCACCTATTTGGTGTGAAGGTTAAAAATGAATATTATTGAGGCCCATTGCAGATAACATAAAGCATTTAATGGCATTTTAATTTAAAACATGACGAATGCTACTTGATGGTTGATGGGTATTCAAGTTTTAAGGTTACGCCGATTCGATTCGAGATACCTAGGTATACCAAATTTGCAAAATTTTAACGTTTGGTTTTTCGATAACAAAATGCCTTGAATTTCATTGTTTGGGGGATTTTTGGTATATTTTTTGATTTCGTTAACATTCCTGAATTGTGACTTAAGTTTAAACAGAATTTTACATTCTTGCTTAATGCCCAAGAAATGACAAATCGTGGGAGAATTCGTTATTGTAGCTATTGTGTATATCTACATAGTTATGGATACCTTTTAACAGTTTTGGACTTGGTATAAACCAATTATTTCCGTCAGTATAACCATTTTACACACTGTGTCAATGACTGTTTATAGGTACATAAAATATGTAATGTGAAGGATGTAGATACACCTAGGTGCACATATACGTTACGTAAGCAGAAGCGCGTAGTAGGCGCCAATTATTGACAGTTTTGAGAATTCAAACGACACCATTGTCAAACTATAGATAGACATGATACAGTTTTTGAATATAATATGGACTGTAGTTGAATCTGAACTTTGTGCCCACATCAAAGTATTTAACTGTCAGATAATGCGCGATTCAAGCATATCTCCAACGTCACACGCTCTTGACCTTGAGTATTCTAAAAATGTGCAGCCAAGTGTTAATTTCTACACCTGATTCTCACTTGCGTGACCACAATCCGTTATAGTCCATCGGATTATAATTTTTTTTCTTTTTTGTAACACGTAGGTATACGAATTTTCGACACGTCGTCTAATTAGATTATACATTTTTTTTTCCGATAACAATTGAGCCGGCTTCATTCTGGCAATTATGCAAGGGATTTTTTTTTTCTCTTTTACTGAACAGACAACACTATATACAATTCACTGTGGCACACATATTTGCACTTGTTCTCTTCTTTTAACTGTAAATATCCTATTAATCCATATTTAGCTTAATCCTTTTCTTGTTTTGTTTCACTTTGAAAATTCCATAGGTATAAACGTGGAGTTTTCGTTTTCTTGATTACCGTTAAATTTAAAAATTTCTTTAGCACATTTGGCAGCACTTGATACTTACATTTGGTTTGTGTTTTTTGTTTAAAATAAATAAATACTAAAATTTATAATCCTAAGTTAAGGAATATGCTTTGCTTGACGTTCCACACAGCACAAGAACGCGAACTGTTATGATGTCAAAACTGGTCGGTGGCGACGTTTATAAAGGTATCCCCTCTTATCAAAAAATATGTACACAATTTCTGACATTTTACCATATATGGGAATGGATGCACAATCAGCGTTGCCGCATTTGCCTTCGAAATTTTGTTTCCCCTTTGGGATTGAATGTGGAGCCGCTGGCGCATTAGTATGGGTAGTCTGCCAATGGAAAAACAAAAAAGAAATACTGGCGAGTATTATTTTGTTGCTTTTTCTTTGCATTTCTTTCTTTATCGTCTTTGGCTGCCAGCCACTGCCTTTCATTAAAGTCGGTTATTCTGTTGTTGTTCAGTATCTAGTTTGAAAAGGGGGAAAATGTTGTTTTTTTTTTACTCTGGTCATGCTGTTGTCACAACTACAATGTCAGCTTTTAGATAACTGTGTGTAAATGAGTCATTGCTGATTATGGAGAATCAAACGTACCACACATATGGATACATGTGACTAAAATGGCGTGGAATGTCAGTTTATCAACTTTTTGAACACAGTTTTCTGTGTATATGTTCGTTGATATGCATTATATATTGTGCCGAATGATAGGATGGTTGGCTTTAATGCTGAGAATGTGTATGTAGGTAGGTGCTTGGTTTTGTTTTTATTTGTTTACTCATTAAAAAAAAGCCGTTTTCCCTAATTTTAGTTAAGTTCAAACAATTTGAGACCGGCTCACAGTGATTTTGATTTGGGGAAATGTCTAAACATAGTTTTATTATGATAATAGGTGTAATTTAATACCTAAAAGAAGAAATTGCACGTTTAATAGGCATACCTACCTGGTTAGGTAGTTGTAAAACCTGCCAAAATGTTAAGAGATATACTGTATGGGAAGTTACATAATTTATAAATTGTACCTATTACTTTATCTTATCAATAGCGATGAGACGCTTTCGTTCTTTTAATTTCCTAGTCTGAGGAGGAAGGTAGTGGTAGATATACATAGGTATACCACCTACCTACATTGTGATAGCTCGCATACGAGTTACAAGTAGGTTGGAATTTAGACTTTAGAGTAGAGGAAGATTTAAATATACCTACCTACAACTTTTTCGATAGATCTGCAGAGTTTATTTTCCTTTGCACTTTTATGGGGCACAGTGCATTTTCCATAAGATCCCACTCAGGAACAGTGCGGCATGCGTTGTCTTCTTGGAAGTGCTTACCCTTATGGTGGGTGCGAACTTTGTTTTTGCAGTAAGACGAGTGGCGTACGCAGGGGGCTCAGGGTCTTCTTTGATGGATTCCATTGGCAAACATTTTATCTTAAAGTTAAGTCTCAGCCCCCGCCCTTAACTTAAAAACAAGGCCAACGGTCAAGGATGAAGAGTGCTACCATCAAATCTAAGGTAATCTCAAGTTTCTGTTCGCCCTGTCCTGCTTATAGGTACATTTTTAATAATACCGTTTGTCAGATGGGTCGTGCTCAATTCAATGTGCATCACCTTAAATAACCTTATAACAAAAAAAAGCAATAGCTGACACACATCCCAAGCTATAGGTATTACATATAGGCAAGATTGATTCCCTGTCCTATTTAGGCATATCTTTAGTACTCAACAAAATGACGGAAATATTTTTTGTCATGTCCCAGTCCCAGGTATGTGCCTGGCGTCTTAGAAATGATTTTGATTTCACTTTATATCACCACACATGCTTAAGAAAAAACTCATAGGCGATGACACCTACACTACATTGATCCACAATCCACTATGCTCTAACCAGCATCACTTCGTAAAGTAAAATTTTATATTTCGCCGGCATTTTTTTTTACAGTGATCGTTGCTGAATAAGTACGAAGGTGAGAGTGTGGGATTTGTGGATTTCCAACAAAACAACCTACTCTTGCATTTTTGTAATTAGACCTCGCTGTCACTAGTACACAACAGGAGACAGCAGCAAAATTATTTTTATTATATTTGTTTACATCGTATATTTTCATTGTTTTTTTGAAGTACGAATGTATGCTTAGTTTTGTTTGATTTCATTGTACTTGGCGGAGCATTTACTGTGTACCTTCCCAGCCAGGTAGAGCAAATAATGCTGCTGTATGATCACATTAAATAAAATTATGTCACACAGCAATTTAACCGTTACTATCGACGTCATGTCAGTTAAGTGATGACAAAGAAATTCTTTTTGATTGCGATTTGCAATGTTTTGGTTTTTTAAAACAACCGTTCTCCTCGTTTACGCTCGGGACCGGAATTGCTTACTTACGCATTTCCATGTCAGACACATTTTAAATGATTCAGAGTCCGTCAGTTTTTGATACTTGCATTCTTTCGCCCCGCTGCCAGGTTTCATTTTGATCTGACTGACGTATGCGCTTCGGTCAGGCCATTGGATAACTACCAGCATATTTACCAGTTCTGGTTAAGCTTAGCCGCAGATTTATGGATTAGTCTGTTGATGTTTAAAAACGATTAGATAGATGTTCAGATGTTCATAGATGATAACGGTCTATGCAATGCGGTCGATTTTTTCTTTAGCCTTGTGTATATATTTATACATTTGGGGACGATCAAGTAACTAGTTTAAGTCTGACGGCTGTCTGAATAGATATATCTCGGATTTGATTGACTAAAATCGGTCATATGTGCAGCTGTTTCAATTGACGTTTATGGAAGGGTAGCCGACGAATCTAGTCAAAAAATTCGTGGCTGGAGTACTGAGTTGACTGTTCGTATACCTATGTGGCTGACGTAGAAAAAGTGACGTTCCCGAAATTTGTTTTTACGTTCAGGTTACATCTTATCCAGACCAATCTAGTCGACTGAAGATAACAAGATTCTTGAAAGTGCCCAATTTGTTTTATATTAAGTCGGCAAAAGCTATATAGCTAAATCGCAAAAGAAGTAAAAGATAAATATGCATTTATCATAAAAGAAGTAGAATACCTATACAAAAAGGAAGAAAAATTGCAAATGCGAGGCAAAAATACATTATGTTCATACACCAAACGTCAGAGACATTACACAAACCTACTGCTAGCCATCAACCTACACCCGTTTAAAGTCAAGCAATATACACAAGGTTCATGCAACCGGCAAGGCAACAAACTACACAAATACCTACTTAGCCTAGCTTTGTAGTAAAACGGTTGAAATCTACCCGTGCTTGTTTAGTCTCTCTATATTTCGCGCAACTCTCTAATTGCAGACACAAATATAAAATTGTTTTGTCATTCTGTGTGAGATTTTCGCTGAATTTCTAGTAAAATGCTGCTAAAGCATATGACGAAGACGACGATGATAACCGACGTGTCATGATGGCTGTTCCCGTTGACGTTGTTTGTGCTAACAGTATATTAATGCTGATCTTCGGAGTAAACATTAAACAGCGGTTAAGCAGCAAGTATAGAAACAGATACGCGTTTATCTAGGTATATCTTCTCCAATGGAATTTCACTTAGTCAAAGTCATGTTATATTGTGTCATTTATATATGTAACTATGTGGTGTATCAAACCTATTATAGTATGATGATGACAACAACAATTATGAATGTAGGAAATTGGAATAATGTACAATACGAGTGACCTTGACAGTAAGTTAAGAGTTGGCATGTGGGTCTGAAATAGGTCTACGTACTACTGGTATCGGCTGCTATTTGCTACGAGTGCGCTTTTTTCCTAACAACAGCATAATTTTATGAAGAATGTATGTATGGTTTCGGTTGCTAAATGATATGAGGTGACATTCAATTAAGTGGTTATGTTTTACGTG
The DNA here is from genome assembly GCA_916610125.1 of Cheilosia vulpina. Lineage (NCBI taxonomy): Eukaryota > Metazoa > Arthropoda > Insecta > Diptera > Syrphidae > Cheilosia > Cheilosia vulpina. The sequence continues at coordinate 58,767,768 of OU744277.1, forward strand.
GATCCAATTGCACTGTGGCGCCCAATTCCATCCTAGCTAAATATTTAGCCCTGTATTAATAAATACTGCGTAAAAAGTTATCAACTCGCTACTCAGGAGTTATGTCAAATTTTTGTATGCTAGATATATCTGACGCCTGCTTACTAACTTACTTGTGCGGATTTTTTGTTTATTTAATTGGTAGTTTCGTAGGTTAGATTTTACTTTCGCAAACTAACATTATTTTTTCATATGGGTTAAATTTTTTTTTTGCTATCTTAAATAATTCATAATTCTTTCGGAACTGCATTGTATTTCCAACTTTTTCTTATTCAGCTATGCGCAATGAAAGCAAGAACAAACTACAAATTTAGCTAATCGTTGACTTTTGCTGTATGTTCTCGTAATATGACGTCAGTATGCTAGTACATGGGTTTGTTTTTTTCAATTGTTGAAGATGCAGCATATTATATGACTTGCCCCAATGGAGTAAAGCCGCTTTGACCTGCAATAAATCCGCCAACTTCCCCCATTCATTATTCAAATTCCAAATGGGTCTTAAAACCCAGTAACCCACCATTTAATTTTCTCATCATAACCACAAATGGCGTTTATCTGACATTCACCAAAAGCAACAAACGATATGGTTATAAAATACCTTTGAACCGTTAATGTCTGAAAATAGTTTAGAAAGCTTTGTTCGTCGCACACAAATTAAAAATGCAAAAATATCCATAGAAATTATTTCATTTCATTCGAAATAATTTAAAAAAAAAATTTCTGTTTTCAATTTCCACTGTTGTCTCAAATGAAAATAATGATTGTAAGATTTACAAAAAAAAGTTCACAATACTGTTGCATGCCGTTTACTCCAGTTCATCCCGCTACTTTCCCTTATTAATAAATATTTATTTCTAAAGCAAATGTATTCAAATGCAATGCAATCTCTCCTCTTTACTACTGTATGATAAGGTATCTCTCATCACGATGGATGCACAATGAACGGAAGGCGAAGAGTAGCACACACCGTTTCAACGTTCAACCTTGCGCAGCTGACTAAGGAGCACGCATTAAAATAATGTAAAGAACTACTGGACTGAATTGCCAACTAGATTCACTGCTCAAGCGGCAATAAGTGGAGTAAAGCCATGCTATTTTTGTTGGAGTGCTGGTCATATCGTCTAGCCACCCACCTGAAGAACTTTTTTTGTGTTGTCTTGCTTTTTACCATTCCTCTGTCGGTATTGGTATAGAAATTCTTCAGCCATCAACCTACGTACGGCGAGACGTCGTGAGTAAGGCATGCCTTACTTACCTATACGTTACTTCCATTCATCTCATATAGCGGCGTTTACTTTGGATGTATGATAGTCGATTATATATTATAACGAGATAGCTCTAGCTCGAAGTGGAAATGTTACCACTTCTAAATGTGGTCATTCCACTTTTCTCTGTTCTCCATCAGACGGTGGCAAATTGGCTAATGCAGTTTGAAAATATTTCTGTCTTTCGTTCGAAGTCGGTGTAGGTAAAGTTACTCTGAGAAAGTGAGTCATTTTAAAAAAGTGTATTTATTAACATTTGAAGCGCTTCTTCGATCCTTCGAGTTACTCTCTGCACTAGTTATTGTGAATTTACGTACTGAACATAGGTTTTATATATTTTTAAGGCTTTTAAATAGTAATTGCCAAAAGTATTCCTGTTCCCGCAAGCGATAAATTTTCCAGAACTTTTCATATTAAGCATCTTATATTTTCGAATGTGAAAAACAACGGGCAAACTGACAAACTTCTGCTAAAAGAAAAATGTTACGAACAAAATGTCTGTTAATACATATCTGTCAGTTGGAACAAGTGAACATTAACATACACCGCATAATTAGTATTAGTTAGTACCTATTTAATAACTAAAACACAAGCATTAGGGTCGCCTGGATGGATGGAGTTTCGATTGAACCATTGCATTTCAAAAAGGCCTCAATTTGCTTTTATAGAACTCTATTTTTTTTATCAGCGATTACTTTCAAGAGCAAATAAAATTAATTAAACTCAGGTGAACACCGGTCAACACACCCTCGTTAGAGTTTTAATTAAATTGATTCAAATGAGTCCCCATTAGGTGATCTAAATAATTTCCCCTTTGCAACAGACCTTAACCCAACAAACTAGGCACTAGCAGCAGTTATTTCAAAAACAAAATAATAAACATTTCAATGACTATATGTACACAACAGAGCCCCGACATAATCACTTTGACCAACGCCCATGTTCAGCGGAACATCAACAAACACAAGTCCGATGAACCAACCAGCCAACCCCTTTCGTATCTAATTTCTGTATAATAATATTAAGCCATTGCGAACGTCAAAATGATGATTCAAAACATGTTGAGCGTTGACTTCCCCAGCCGAAGGTTTCACAGTCATTTGTCAAATTTAATTAAAGGTATTAGCAACGAATCGACGAAAAGTGTATAGATAAACAAAAGTTCGTTACTTGATTGACTTGATTTACCAAATATGGTGTTGTTGGCAAGTTACAAATTTATTATTTATTTGTTATTTAAGAATTCTTATCAGGAATGGAATTCTAAGCATATTTCTTAGCTCACTCTCGATTATGACATCATTTCTGTTTGTGTGTATGTTGATTTAGATATATGAGAAAAATAATAAATAGATTCTTTTTTCGTATTTTTTTTTAAAATGAATTTTAAAAAAATATTCTAATGATGACATTGATACCTTTTGTAGATGTGTTGGTGTGAGAACATAAAATGGTCTTCCCCTTTTTTTTATCGATACGATTTAAAAACAAAACGGTTGCTCCAAATTTTACAGCAGAAAAGAATTGCGTAATACGATTTTGTGACACATGACATAAGGCATTTGAAGCGTTAGAATTAGAATGTAGTAAAAATGTTTCAAAGAATTATTGATGGAATGACGGAACTATCTAATTATGTTTGAAAATGTGTCCTTTTGATCTATCGTTACGAAATGAGAGTTTTTCTGTAACAGGTGACGTTTGCGATTGTTGAATTGATTTAAGCTTAATACGCTGCTCGAGCTAAATTTTCGCTCCCATACATAAATCTCTCCAAAATTTAGCTGAACTAAATCGGCGCAGTGGCTTTGTGGTTAGTGTGTTGGACTACTAAGCGAGGGGACCCAGGTTCGAATCCCGAGAAAAACCCAAATTCCAACTTAAGGTTTTTTTCGCTGCGCCACCTCTCGCGAACGTCTGACAAACATCCGAGAGTATAACTGTCATGAAAGAGCTTCTCAATTGGCCGTTTGGACTCGGCATAAAATTGTAGATCCCTTCCATTCGTCCCAAAAATAAAAACTCACACAAGACGAATGGTTGTGAGAAGCTAGGCTTGGGTCCATACGGACCTGTTGCGCCAATTATTTATTTTTTATTTTTAAATCTTAGCGAACCCATTTAGCTGAGTGGTACGCAGCTCGAGCTAAATAATCAAACTTTTGTTTCAACATGTACTTCATGTGTCTGTCAAAATTTAGCGTGGCAACATAATTGGTTCGGCACATTTTCTCAAACTAAATTGTGTCAGATCGTTGTATATTTGTTGTTCTGTTGCGGAAAAGTATGCAAGGATGAGCTGAGATGAGAAAATAGGTTGGCCATTTTTTTATGATTCAATGAAATTTACACACAGTGACGCTTTTCATATCCTTTGTAATAATATTTTACTGGGTGCCCTACATTGTGGGAAAGGACAAATGCCAGAGAAACACATTCTGGTGCTTGCTATATTAAGATGCAATATCATTGCCTAATATTTATTCAACCAGAGTCTAGAGCAAACGCGTAACAAACGTAACTATTTGTTTACTGTCTCAGTGTCTTGGATGTCATCAGAAACCAAACACCCGAATTTGCGTAGTTCATATGCTACAATTGCAGAAATACCTAAATGCTAAACAAAGTCCCAAATAACATTTTATTTATCTATAGCTTATAGGATTACCATAATAAACTGGCCTACCATGTGAGCAGTGAGTCACCACAGACCATACCACGTGTCAAACGCTGTAGTAGAACTTGAATTCAGTTGTTTTTCCAATTATTATTGACAGGTACCAATCAGTATTCTCTAGTGTGGACAATTTTAGTCACTCCATCGCGATTGGGACTAGGGGCAAGTATTTTGCATAGTCAAGATGACGATTTGAAATGATTCATCCATGAATCTGTACTCAAGATCTGACCTACAGTAAATATTTACATACACACACCGTATTAGTCATATGGGATACGTCGGAATAAATATTAGATTTGTCAGCGCAACCTTAATGGAAAACGTGCATTTAAATGAGGACCAAATCGGATTGGTACTGCGTGTAAATGTTGGCGATTTAATTGGTCTTGAAGTTGGGAAACCTGTACACCCTGTCGAAATTGGCGCGATAAATGTAGGTTGTGCGGAGAAGGAATTACAATGTATACACATTAGTCGAGCATCCCACTTTGTGCGAGTGCATGGACTCCATTGATGTGTTGTTTTGCGTTGGTATGTTGATGTTGTTAATTTATACTACTTTCCACACTGATCATACAGGTTTAATAAAGTAAAATTTTAATCAGAACGGATTTGTTTTGGCTTATTACCGGCTTCAGGTAGTTTCAATTGAAGTTAAATTATTAAAATTATTGTGGAAACGCATTATTTGAGGTCACTAAAGAGAACAACTTTTAAATAAGAAGACTGTATTTAGGGTTTGAGTGCATTTGTTTGGTTGCATTTAGTTCCCTTGGGTTATATCGATTATAAAGATATACATTGGGGACGTTCAACCATTCAAGTATCTAGTAATAAGTCTGACTAGATGTATCTCGGTTTTGATTGGCTGAAATCGGTCATATGGCAGATGTCTTAGTTGGCGTTCATGGAAGGGAAGCCGACGAATCTAGTCAAGAAATTCGTGACTGAGTACGAAATCGGCAGTTCACACATGTGTTTGACGTAGAAAAAGTGACGTTCGCGACCAATCAAGTTTTTGGGTTCATGTTACATCTTACCCAGACCAATCTAGTCGACTTAAGATAACTAGATTCTTGAAGGTGCCCATTCTGGCTTTCGTTAACCACGCAAAATTGTCAAAATGACGCAGTTATACAGTCACAGTTCATTTTTCTGTTTTTTATTGAAAGAAAAAGACTTTACTATTTATTAAGAACGGCTGAATTCCAAAACGTCAAAAGAATGCTCATTGTGAATTCACACTGCATTTTTAATGCCAGGTAATGAATGCTTCTGCACTGCTTTACATTTGTTATGCATTTGCTACTGCAAATCAAAATAAAATTGGCAAATTATTACAAAATATATTATTTTATCTACGACTTCAGTGATGATACATTTCATTTGGCGGTCCAAACTGAAATGTCAAATGTAATTTGCGTGACAATCATTCACGATGCTCTGTTTGCTTTTGTTTGCGCAGTTGATGATGCGTTCACAATGCGTTTTGGAAAAGTATGTAGGTATTGCCTCATAGTTATCCGCTTGCGTTTTGGAACGCTTAGCAGTAATGCAGAAGCACTGTGTTTTGGAATTCAGACAACTTTATAATAACAAGAATATATACCATGAATTAAAGAACACGTACCTATGTTTTTCATTCACGACTGACTCATGATTTTTTAATCACATCCAACAGCAATAACTTAAATAAAAATGAACTTGCTGTGCAGCTGAGAGGAGGAAATTAAATTATCATTTTATCATAAGAAAAACATAAAACACATAAATCAAACCACTGAAAATCTTGTACACGTTATTCATATACGGTATATCATGCTAATGAAACTCAAAAAAAAACTTCCGCTGATAGTGCTATTGCCGTATCTAAAAAGCATATGAAAAAACAAAAAAAACTGACGATTGCATCTGGCATTTACTGAAAGTCACATAAATACCCATTTGTTAAACTCAAACAGTTCAAAGCCAGATAAGGTCATAGCAAAGCGGTTAATCATTTGCATCCATATTGGATGAGGGGCTGTTTATTTTCTCTTGAACACACATTTTTGTATTTAAGCATATTTATTTGTAGTATGTAATTATAATCTGAAAATGTTGGCAATAGTTATCAAATTTGGATGAAAATGTAGGCGGGGCAGCACAATAATAAAGTCGAGAATTCCTATTTTGAATACAGAGGTTTCCGGTCAAAGGCTTCCCTATTGGTCATCAAATTGGATGCAGTGCTAAAATTGAATGCAAATTTGGCAAAGCTAGACTTGCTACTTAATAAATGTAATGTGTATGCGTTATCCTTGACCAATTTTACAACAAACAGAGGTTTATTGTGTTGCCTACCTTTTGACTATTTCCAGATACGACGCACAAATTGGTAGAAATTTTGGATGCAAGGAGTACTGAGCTTGAAACAGACCTGCCGAAGCCGAATTCAAGTTGACATTGACACACACGACACACTTCGCATTGGTTGCAGTCGATGTTGCAACAAATAAGAGAATTTAAAAATCCGATGCTGCCAAATTTATGAAAGTTTAGGTACTGCGTTCATGTACAGTTAATTTAGAAATAATATGAGTTCCAATGCTTATTTTAAATACATAGCACTTGGTGCATTCGGCATGTCAAAGTCATTCTTAATACGAGTTTTGTGCATTATCTACTATCGCTGAATAAAGCTGCAAATCGAATCTGATAACTGCAAAAACTTCCATATTTCAAACAACGTTCATGATTGTAGCACATTCTCTTTGTCTTTATGCCCAAAACACATGTGCAGAAATTCTGGACGCAGCACAGAACGCAGTGCTGCAAGTAAAACAGATGTGCAGAAAATTATTTTCCATGTTGCATCGGCTAATATGGCTACTGTCATTCACCAACTAAGCAGCTGATGTGTTTGCATCCAAAACAAACACAATCAGCAAATGTCAAAAGCCGATGATGCCAATGTACTTGAAATTGCAATTTTCTTTTGAGTTGTGGTACGCTAGAATTTTGCAGCGAATTTAGAAATAGAGACATGTTGCAGTGCTGCGATGAGTGCAGAATTTACGTGTGCCTTTATCTACAATCCTGTTTTTTTGAGCTTCGTTCTCAGCAAAGCAAAGTAAAGTAGGATTTTCAGCACGCATTTACAACAACTACGCTCTAGTAGTAGTTATTGCAATTTGTGTGCTGAAAATCTTACGTTACAAAAAACACTCCTTATATAAAGATGTGTATTCTAATCTTTACATTAGTTGTAAAAAAAAATGGCATAGGAATTGGTAAAATAAATAATAAGGTTTAAAAACGTTAGCATCACTGGAATAGAATGTTGATTTCCTAGGCTCTGGCTATAAGATCATAACTATCAAAACCATGACTCATGAGCATGGGAGCTATGAACGTTATGTGATGTCCATCGATACAGGCTATATTTTGACTGTGTAAAAACTAGACAATTGAACAGAAAATGCATGTAAAATCGACTTCAAAATACAAATTGTGCTTAGGATGGGAACAAAAATGCCCAAATGTTTTTCAATTTGCAGTCTTAACTTTAGAGATAAAGATGTTTTGCGACCGAATACAAGGGATGGTTTTCAGTATAGCACCAAACTGGTGAAAGGAGCCTTTTCCAGCCCAAACCTTCCAAATTCAGCAATTCCTTCGAAAGGAGGCGGTTTCAGCTGCTTTAATGAGAAGAAGGTACTATACAAGTTGCTACATTTCGGATCTACTTCAATTTAATGATATACTTTTAATTTATCCTCTAGATCTAATCAAGAATATATGACACATCAACCCAAAAGTTTGGCGGAGAATCTTATGTATCCAGTCAGCTTTCACTCTAGTTATTCGCCTTCCCAGATAGACCTTTTAACACCACTGAAATAGTCAGTTATTTCACCGAGCGATATTATGACAACCTTAGAAACTTCTAAGCAGGCTGTATCCTCCATTATCAAAGCAAGCAAATCTGTAAAAATCATAATACCACACTTTTTATAAGGTAAAAATAACCAAAATATATAAACTTTTGTGCTGGTTTTACCAAATGCATTGACTCACACTAAATAAATTTCGGACAAGTAGTACTTAGACTTTCAAATTAAGTTTATTTTCAATTAGTGGGTAACTTTTTATAGATAAACAATTAATTTTCTTACACGAAAACACACGTATTCCTTATCCAAGTCCTTTGCAAAACAAACAGACGTCAACATTCTATTGGTATCTACATATTCCTTTTTAATCCACCTGATTTCGCACGAAAACTTTTCCACTCGTGAATGGCCAAGAAAGAAGGTAGTACCCACCTCCTCTCTCGTTGAAATCAGTGATGCCAAATCTTTAGATGTTCGGCACTGTTTTCAACTGTCTGCGTTTTTAAAATTGGGTAGGGATATTTTGAGAAGCATACAATTAAACAAATGTAGGTAGGTAGGTACCTTGCTGTACTAACATTGCTACCATTTTTCCACCGAATTAGGTAGGTGTCAGACACTTTAAACTATAAATTGCCTCAAATGAACTATTTTTATTTTCATTATTTTTTTTTTTACTTTATAATGAAAATTGTGTTTTTCTAAGCACCAGTTTCTTTGTATACCTATCGCCCTTTTTCTATTCATTCATTCGCTGGAAGAATCTAACAAAAAAGACTGCCATCACAATTGCATGACAGATATAAATGAGCTTCGTATGCAAATTTCAAAATGCACATCGCACATGTCTCAAATGTAGTTTTCTCTAATGTCGACTAATCCCCCGAAGAATACTTTGTAGTTTGTAAAAATGTCCATCATCTTGTTCTAGAAGTTTCAATATAGATTTTGTCCATACAAACTATTGATTTTTGTTCTCGAACAATCCCATTTGATACAACGCCTAAAATATAAATCGAATGCATTGTCACATGCACCCCCATCATGTCTAAAAGGACTAAAACTAGACCCACTACACCCACCTTATATGCCAACGAATCGAAAAGGAAACCGAGGGCGTTTGATAAATCTCCGAAATTCTGCTGATTCATTTGGTCTGGCAAAAAACAAACATTTCTCGGCACCAAGTTGATTGACACATGGCCAACAATAAAACAAATAATTTCCTACAGGGAAAGTGATTCCACATGACTCAGTCAGACAGACCATATACACCACCAACTCCACTGCACCAAAATCGATATGTATGCGATCAGATTATTCTGTTAACCTAGGGCGCAACCCCTCTTAATACCAAAGCGGGCTCGGCTAGTCGTCTTGAAATTCGAATAACAGCGGGGGAGAATCAAAGGAAGGTCATTCGCCTATTAACGAAAAATACATTTTGACTGTGACTTCCACCCTTATTCAGCCGGCCGACAACACATGGCAATCTCTTCAACCACTATTAGTTAGAGTTCTGCAGAAAATTCGCACAACTTAGGTTTGAGGTTTGAGTAGCAGTACAGGGTAACTTGCAGCACGTGCTCACTAGTAGCTATACAACTCATTGATCTTATGTTCAACTGTAGTTCTACACAAAAGCAAAGCACTCACGAATTGGCTGCAGGTTGTCTGTATGTGGCTATGTGTTTGTGCAGGAATATCTGCTTGCTAGGGTATTGAATTTTGAGAGCTGCGGCAATAGTTTTGCGGAAAATACGAGCAGATAAATCCACCCCAGCTCGCTAACGCTCTGCTCTGTGAGTAGTCCTAAGCTTATGAATTCCGAGGGCATTTTGGGTGAGTCATTAATTTAATGTTTCATTTCCGTTTCTTTTTTTTCGTTTTTATATGTTTGCCTGGCTCATTCGCTGCTGTTGTTTGAGGAGTCCATTTGTACATAATAAGTATATGCAATATGCCCCATGTGAATCATATGACTACAACTGCCGGCGTTTGTGGAAATAATACACCGCCTGCATACATATCAATGTGCCGGGACGGGACGGGTGTTTCCTTTTGTTTTCGTATTTTTTTTTTCCATTTTATTCGTTATCATCACCCATGTCAGCAAGTTCAAGTGTACTTCAACATATATAGGGGATTTATAAATAAATATTATCGGCCCGAGCTAAGGAAATACACAAGATGAATGAATAAATAATGAAATCCTTATCCTTGGGTCGGGCACACTTGCATACGCAATGAGTGTGATTGAACACGACTGCTCCCAGTGCCGGCAAAGACGTTTTGCAGATACTGTGCTGCAGTTAATGTATGTATAGTATGTGCGCTTCTTTATTCAGGGCGTGGGTCAGGCTTATTACATTTAACGCAAGTACCTATATGTATACACGGATACATAATGTGACTGTTTGATGCTTCGTGTTAACAAAACACTCTCGGATCCTGCCAGATATCGTATATATTTAGTACTTATTATATAGGTATTCGAAGAACATGTGTATACTCACCCGATTTGAATGAGAGGATAGTGACCCAAGCCATCTGGCATGTACCTTAATCGTTTTTATAAAATGGGATCCAAAAAGTAATCGTACAGTTAGTATTCAGCTCGTATTGTTGACATCAACAGGTAGGGAAGTTTAGATGGGAATTATTATAAGACCACAGGTAAACGACCAAATTATGTGTCATTTGACATCAAGGACCAGAGCTGTGAATTTTGTTATACTTTGTCTATATCATACGCCTGGTTAAGTTTACCCTGATATTTTCTAGCAAAAAATTGGTTTATGTAGGTATTGGAAGGTTTTTGGAACTTGACACAAAGTTTTAAAACCTCATACCATTGGTCATCTCTAGCATATCCTCTTTTATCGCACTCAAAGCTTAATATTTAATAAACTTGTCTGGAAAAATACCAAAGTTGTGCATACACACTGATAAAGCTATTCTGCTTTACGGTTTTCCGTGCAAGCAGCGCGGTCTTTCAATTTCAATCAATAAATTCATGAACTCTTTTTCAATGTTCTTCCCAAAGTCGCTATGCCTAACCTAACAAAAACTAAAAATAGTTCGATACAGTTCGCCTTCACCTTTTCCGGCCGATAGTTTTAATCCGCCATCTTTTTAGCTGGCAGCAAATATCTATTCTCCCGCTTGCAATAAAGGGAGATAATACTTGCGCTGTATCGATTAATCCAACCACACCCCAATTTTGTACTTTATACACCACCCTCATTAAACGTCACATAAAACCGAAGCAAAAAGAAGAAAAACAATACACGAGCATCTATGGCATGCGACTTAGGTCTTCTAATAAAACAATGGTCCAACAGTATTTTCAGTTCTTTATTTAATTCCCATTTGTCTCGTAGTTCCTTTTGGGTTAATAAAACGAAAAGATAGTAGGTATACCTATGTTCTAAGGATGCATCTACATGTGTGAATATTATACAGCCGGCACTTCAATAGCTCGTGACCTAGGGTTGATATCATCTGAATATGTTTTACCGGCAGTAAATTTCCAAATAAGGAGGGGAGTGCCATGCGCAGGACCGTTCTTCCCTTATTATATAGATGTTGCCATATTTCCAATTTAGTTTTTCTCCTTCAATTTCGTGCAATGGAACTGTCGAGACTTTTTCTCTCCCTAAAAGTAATTCCGCTCTCAATAGATGGTGTCGTTAGTGAGCGGCGCTACCCGGCAGCAGCACACACCCATTTGCAAACACACAAACACAAGACACAAACCCATAATTTTTCGTTTTGCCCCGTCCATAGATAGATAGACATATCCGACCAAAATGGGCTCTACGGTCTACGTATATGCATTTAGATAATATCTCGCAGTCTCATGTTAGACGTTAATTTATTCAAATAACGAATGGTAAAGAAAAACTAGAAAAAAGGCAGAAAATACATACATACGAGTATGTACGTATTTGAACTTGAACTTCGTTTGACTCTTGGCTGAGCCTAGGCAGTCTTTTATTTGATCGAAGAGTGGCATTGGAGGCAAACAACAACAAGATCACGACTTTGCCACATTACTAATGTTTGGTTTGAAAATGTTACGTACAATTAATACAGTGTACACACACAGTCGCACACTTATCCTTCAACCGGAGGGTATAACCAATTAAATTTCAATATTTGAGTTCCTTTCTTCTGTTAAAATTTCAAATAATGCAAATGTTTATGTAGATTGTAAATTAATCACGTCCGTTGAGGAAATTTAAATACACTCATTGATTGAAAGTATTGAGGAGTTAAGCTATTTTTAACAGAAGGATAGGTGCACCGGATATGTAGGTAGTATAGGGTAATACAAATATTAAAGCTTTTATTTTTTGTCACATCCAGCTGATTATGTGATACCACTTAAGTCTGCGTTTGGTTTGTCATAGCTCATTGGTAATTAAAAGAAGCGAATTTATGAAACATTCAAATATCAGTGCGCTCCTTGCTCGTATATCTACCTATATAAATTTCATCTATGGCAATGCAATGGCAAATCGCAAAAGGTATCGGAAGACACGCACAGAAACGCGTCCAAAAACAAATGCGACAAATGCATCCAAATCTATGTGGAAACGAATTGAAAAACGCAATAAAAACTGGTCCAAAAATTGCCAAAAAATCGATCCAAAAACGCATCGAGAAACGTGTCCAAAAATGCGTCCAAACGTGCCTTTTGCATCTTCTCGCGTTGAAACGTTGAAAATCGCTTTCACAAACTCGGTGAAAATCGTATCCCAAATCATGCCCAGAAAATAATGTAATACGCTCTATAACATAATACGCTAGATTGCAAACATTACCATTGAAGTTTGCTAGAGTTCTGGGTTCTGTCACAAATGGTTAGACTTCATTTTTGTTTAAAATAAATTTTGTTTTGGTTAGGTACCGCTAGTTTCACATTGGTTTCACCCGGTGATCCACTCATTCTATAAACAATGAAAAAATAAAACTGCTTTGGAATGAATCCACAAAAGTATTGGTGAAATGCCAAAAAATAATCTATGGCTGCTGTCAGAGTGACATGTATAAAATAGGTACATAAATAACACTTAGATACGTTTTGCTTGAGTGGATTCAGACTTCAAATCGAGAAGCGATATTTTCTTCTCAGAATCACCAAAAGAGCATATTTGAGCCGATAAAATGGTTTCAGAAATGATTTCTTTAATACCGCACTTACACCATCACGCACGCGCATTTTTGCACGAGACGGGACAGAGGGATCGGTTTGTCAGCACTCAATGGTAATAAAGGCGTAAGAATGAGATCACAAATCAGACGCCTAAAGTGTCATGGATGTTCTACCAATAATTATAGATACGTAAAACGGAAACAAACACAAGTTCGGCGAACAACATTTCTGCAATCACTTGAAAACATTTCTATTTCTTATTCAAAACATATGAAATGAGGGTGGCAATTAGTTTCAGTAAATTAAACCAACAATTCATTAATCAGTTATACGAAATAAATAAATAATTCTCCGTTCATTACTTCCGGAAGCCATTTTGTTTTATAGGAAAGCCAAATTTCGTAAACCATTGCTATAAAAATATCAACATGCATAGCTTTCTCATAATTCCTTTCATGTAAACAAGATGGCCGACCAAAAAACGTGTCACGCGTGTTAGGTAATGCCGTCCCTTTCAGTCACACGGATATTTAGTATTTAGCATCCTTTAATCTTCCGTGTTAGGAATGTGTGATGGTGTAAATGCAGTTTAATATACTTATTTTTGCATAATGATAAACGACATTAGCCAATAAAAGGAACGAATCATAAAAATGGAAAAGTGGACACTTGGTATTGAAGGTAGTATTAAAAGTAGCTTGTGCATAGGTATTGAGGACGTTCAAGTATTAAGTTTAGTAAGTTTGGCTTGATGTATCTCAGTTTTGATTGGCTTAGATCGGTCAGCTGTTTCAGTTGACATTTATGGAGGAGTAGCCGACGAATCTGGCCAAGTAATTCGTGACTGAGTATAATAATTTGACAGTTAGCAATATAAAGGCTTCAACATTTTCAATGAATTGCCTATTGGCATTCGAAGTGAAACAAATCTAGCATCTTTCAAAAGAAATGTTATTAATTATGTAAAACTAAATAATTAACTCTTATACAAATTTAAATTAAAAAAAAACACACAGTTTGAAAATGTATTTATGTTCTGGTTAAATGGCTTTTTTAAAAAAGCTAAATAAATAAATAAACTAAACTAAACAGTTGAGATATGTGGCTGACGTAGGAAAACTGTCATTCCCGACCGATTTTAGATAACTAATTTTTGAATGTGCCCATTGTTCCACTAAGTATTTCGAAATGCTCCCTCTCATCTGCCAAACGATGCATTTGAATAAAGAAAACAGTATAATAAGTGCTGATCTTGATAATTGATGAATTCACATTCAGGTCGGTGCCCCTATGTCATTCAACAACTGAGGCTTTGGCAAAAAAATCGAAATTTCTATCTCCGCTGCATACAAATTTATAAATACCTACATTATACTAAAAAAAATCAGAGTGAGAGTTTATGTTTGTATTTCTAACAAGTAAATGATAGTAGAAATGCCCGAGACACTCTTCCTCTCTAAAAGAAACCATGGATAGTCGTCACCACCTTCGAAAGAGAAAAAAAAAAAACAAAATTCGTAACTAGACCGTTTCTACATTTGAAAATGTTTAGCAAACGATTACATTTTCAATGCCGCATTATTATCGCAATTAATAGAAAAAAAAGTGTATAAATTGTTAATCAAACAGACCGTGCATTGACTTTACTCTTAAATACACTAATTACCTACCTCCTTTAGCATTTAGCCAATTATAATCTAACCAGACGCACGCGCATAAAAAACACGATAAACCGTAAACCAAATCACTCTTTAATTTATTTCTTTTTTCCAAATTAAATTTTTGTTCGTAATATTTATAAGATTCTCTCTATTTCCAGTTAAATGACACACATGTGGTCATTTGCCCCCATCATTCACGTTCATATTATTACTGTTGCAGCTCAGCGCCGGCATAGGCGAAAATACGCTTAACAGTATATTTCTTTCATTTCACAGATACATTCACTTTTCTTGACCAATATGTATATATATATATATATATATATATATTAACCGCCCAACTATGTAATTACCTACATTTTTTCGAAGTTTATATGCGGATCCGTTCTGAAAAAGCCTCTGACGTCTGACGGCACAGAAGATACCATATAAAGGCAAGTAGTTAAATAGACAGGGGAAAATGCAGAACGAAGATGAAAACTATTTTAAAGAAGACGAAGAAAACTATTATGTGTTTAATAAACGTTATAGAGAAAAATGTAAATCATTGGAACATGAAAGAACCACAGACTTAATTTGGTGATATTTTAGCCCACACTGGTAACAGATTACCATCAATTTGTTGGTGATAGGGAAATCGGTTTTGTAAAACTGACCCATGACGATCTGTAAAAATGAGAGGGTATACACAAACACATGTGGGGCTAGACATTTTTAGACTAAAACTGGATTCGATGGAACCGATTGAAAATGGAATTAACACCTATACGAAATTTCTCAGTGACATTGAATTGAAGTTCGAAGTTGTCGCTAAGTTGTCGTCGTATTGTTAGAAAGTGAAATTGTTGAAGTATGTTTTTTGTATTTACTTATAGCTGACAATTGTGCAGTTTGAACAATATAGTCGAAAGTGAACGAGAGTGATTGCGATGCCTAAGAAAAATGCTTCCGATGACGAAAAGAAATTTCCAAAACAACAATAAGTGTACAATTGCGAAGTAAATTTGTAATTATGTTTGTCTTGAAATATAAAATAATAATAATATAAAATAAATAAGAAATAAATATTTGGCGCAACAGGTCCGTATAGAAACCTTTGGCCTAGCTACATCGTAAAACCATTCGTTTTGTGTGAGTATTTCTTTTTTGGGACGAATGGAAGGTAGGTATATATCTGAAACTTTATGCCGAGTCCAAACGGCTAACTGAGAAGCTTTTACATGACAGTTATACTCTCGGATGTTTGTCAAACGTTC
Organism: Cheilosia vulpina; assembly: GCA_916610125.1. NCBI lineage: Eukaryota > Metazoa > Arthropoda > Insecta > Diptera > Syrphidae > Cheilosia > Cheilosia vulpina. The sequence continues at coordinate 58,783,705 of OU744277.1, forward strand.
GCGAGAGGTGGCGTAGTGGAAAGAAACCTTAAGATTGAATAATTCTTAGTAGTTGAAATTAGCTGAGTATAGTTCAACACACTAACCACTAAGCCAATGAGCCAACAAATCCATAAGCACCGAAAAATGTCGGCTCATTGCCTTAGCGGTAGTTTCGTTTGGGTTCAAATATTGGAAAACTGTGAAAACTTTTGGCGTTCAGATATCCATCGACTTTCAGTTCAGTTGGTTGGTCTGAAACAATACTTGCCTCAAGACTAAATTAATCACATGTAACAGCGAAACGGTTCTCAGTGTACGGATTGGAAACATGGAGCGGTTTTCAATACATTTTCTACCAAGAACGCGCATAGTTGAAAATGTCGTGCTACTCATTTAAAAGTTTTGTTGCGTTTTCCAAAAGAATTAAGAGCTAAGGTGGACCACAAATGATTTGGATCTGGGTATTTATCTATAACGTACACTGTGACCTTACCGGCGCGGCGACAGTATAAGCAAACTAAGTTGTTAGCTTAAACTAGGTATTGAGTAAAGGTCACTCAAGAAAGTGCTTTCAATCTTCATCCCTACATGAATGAAATTTTGTTAAAGGTATCAGTTGTCATGAATAATTAATCACCACATCGCCAAACGACGCGACGCATTAAACGATAGTGAAAGTTTCGTCACTATAAGCACAACTAAAGAAGCTTAATTAAACTACAATCTGCCAAAATATTGAAACTTATACTTGAATAAGTTTGTTTATGGCGTGGTGGAAAAAACTAGTCCCTTTTATGTGTACATGATGCGTTATTTGAATGAATTTAGTAAGTTCCATATATTATTCAGAAATAAACAATTTTATAAAATATCCATAGCAACAAAAGTGTCAGTTTCTATAGGTATATTGCAATTGATCAGCTGATTAATGATTAACTTGTTTAATCACATGTCGCCATTAAATATATATCAGTTAATACACACATACCAATTGTTATCACGAGATTCAACAATTAAAAACTTAATCACATCGCGCAAACTGACTATAAGTGCCTTGCTATGTTATATCTTCTTGATAAAAGAAATATTTATAGAAATTTAGTAAAAACAATCTAATAAAATTTACTCGTATGTGCACATATATGTGTAAATGTGAATTACGTAAGGTGATTGCTCTATGATATAATTTTGTTAGTTTGCTTTAATGACAGATCGGTGATCAAATACACATGATTGATTTTGGCATTTTGAAAGTCAAGGGGCACATTCAAAAATCTACTTATCTTAAGTTGTATGGATTGGTCTGAACGCAAAAACTATATTGGTCGGGAACGTCACTTTTTGTAGGTCGGCCTCATATACGAACTGTCAACTTAGAACTCAGTCACGAATTTCTTTACTAGATTGGTGGGCTAACCCGCCATAAATGTGAACTGAAACACCCGTCAGAAAATCAAAACCGAGATACATCTAGTCAGACAGCTGTCAGTATTACTAAACTATAAATATTTGAACGTCCACAATGTATTCAAATCGCGAATGTGTTAAATCGCGTCATAGATTCTTTAGTTATATATTAAGGGAGGCGACGCATGTCAAAGCACTAAAAAGATTAACAAAGAAAAATGAACAGCAACTCCGACATCACAAAGAACTTCAACCGAGGATGGGTATAGGATTGAAAACAGTAATACCAAGTGCTGCAAAAATTAACTCTATATCATTATGCCTGCAAATTTGGAGGTGGGGACAACTGGAACATTCTCCTCCATTCAAAGCAATGTGTATAGTAAAACATATGAACAATAATTACAAGACTTTGACACTGTGTTTGTACCCTTAAAAAGTTCCCGTCGAAGAGGAAAAAACATGTTTTTAAGCAAACAATGTTTTTATTCATAAAAACATTAAAATAATACTTTCTGTAACTTTATTTAAATAATAAATATACCATAGCAAAACAGAATAGAAAATTATCGGAATCACAAAGGGTTTCAAAACTTATCCGTGTTCGATCAAAGGAAACGCGAATTGATGAGAAATCAGTCATAGGCAGAAAAGGATCTGTCCTCCTTAGGGAGCTGGGGATTGGAGCACTGTATCATTAATCAATTACGTATCTTTATCAAACATAATATTTGGTGTAGCTAAAACAGGAAAATATTTCTAAATAATTTATTAATTGGAATGAAATTTGATAAAGCACTTACCGACTCTGCTGTGCTAATGTGTTCCAGTTTTCTATTTATTTTGCATAAATAGACATAAAGTAGACCCACATTTGGATTTCTTATTCCACAAATAACCGCAAAAACTTGATTTTCATGTGGCAAACTGAAATCAAAAACATTGCATCAGAAATGCAATACAGCTTTCTACAGTTTTTGTCAAAGTAAATTGGTGGCTAATTATCGTAAAACTAATAAGATTTTAAGAATTAAATTATACATAAGGTGTGTTTTTTTGAGCTTCGTTCTCAGCAAAGCAAAGTAAAGTAAGATTTTCAGCACACAATTACAACAACTACTGTGAGTCTCGAAGTGTCAAGTAGAGCGTAGTTGTTGTAATTGCGTGCTGAAAATCCTACTTTACTTTAGGCGTTTTTCTTTTTAAGTTCAGAGCTGAGCTCTGAACCGAGCTCGAGCATTATGAGCGCTCTCTGAACCGAGCGTACTCAGATCGTTCTGATGTAATTATGAAACACACTTGAGCACATAGCTGTCATTTGTAATAAAGTATATGTATAAATTGAATATTTATTAATTGTTGTTTATTAAATTGGTTAACCTTCAGTTCCAGAGCAACAAGGTTCGTCCGCCATTTCAATTATTTTGTTTATCCTGTTTTTTTTTTTCTGCCTGTAAGTGTGTAATCAGCTTTATACTCAGCCTGCTCAGTCAATTTATTCTGAGCTCATAGAGCGCGCTCTGATTATGCTCTGAGAGAAACACAAATTCTGAGCTAAAAAAGAAACACGAACTTTTTGTATAACAGTTCAGGTTATGCTCTGAACTAAAAAAGAAAAACACCTTTTGCTTTGCTGGAATCGAAGCTCAAAAAAACACGCCTATACTCCTTTTATGGATGTACTCGTAATAACAACTAGCTATGAGGAAACTACTTACGTTATGGATTATTATTTATTAATAAAGCTGACTTTTTATTAATCTAATAAGTAGAACCGAAATAATGTGGCTTCACTGACAGCCTCAGTCTCGCGCTTCAAAACATCTTCAAAAGACAGACAAACAAGAACAGATGCTGGCAAATAAAACAATGTTAAAAACAGCTGCGTTGCAACGAGAATTCATTGCACATTTTTACAAACAGCAATTGTTTCGTTTTATTCGGTAATGATAATGTAAGCCTGTTCGTATAACGTCGACTGTCTATTTGTTACAGTTAAATCATCTTAAAAGAATTCTACAAATGCATGATTGCATTTTAATTGAAAGTTCCCGCCAACTTAGGGAAACTATCTTACATTACCTATCCCATACCCATTCCCATTAAAATATTCCATTTTAGAATTAGCAGCACGAGGTGTGCGTGCTTGCTGATTCGAATGTATTGATATTATATATTAAGTCTAGTGTAAATGTCATTTCCATTTCTGTAGTTTTTGAAGCGAACATATTTACTACCATATTAGCAATCATTTTCTAGCCATATTTATGGCAGCGAATATAGTTGAATGTGTCCACTTCCGGTGAAGCGCGAAGCAGTTTATTTTCTTTTTTTAGCTTCAATGGCAAAGGTGTTAATATTGAAGAAATCGAACTCGTAAGTTGCAAGAAAATACGTATAACAATTCTGTGGTTGATCACAAATTGTGTTATGAACTTACGGAGCTGTCAACTTTTTTAGCTTCCGTTTCTTTGAAAAGAAAGGACTTGGGTAACACGATCTACGACAAAAAAAATATAAAAAGACACATTACCTACCTAGATGAACGCAGGCGAACGAAAAGGTTTGCGAGGAGTTCCATGAATAAAATTTCTTTAGCTCTTTTTGTGAGAAATATTTCAATTATTTAAAACTAGGACTGTTTCTTTTTAGTATCGATTCCAGCAAAGCAAAGTAAAGTAGGATTTTCAGCACGCCATTAAAACAACTACACTCTACTTGACACTTCGAGACTCACAGTAGTTTTTGTAATCACGTAATCACGTGCTGAAAATCTTACTTTACTTTGTTTTTCTGAGATCGAAGCTCAATAAAACACGCCTACAGTGGAAGAATGCTTTGATGCTTATGGATTAATTATGTCAAATGGGTATTAATAGGCGTCATTAGCTTTTTCACGTTTTTCTGAATCTGCATTGTCTACATTTGTAGATTGATATTACTTATAAATCAGAGTGGAGTCCAAATCAGTTTTGGTGCTATTGCGTTCGCTAATAAGTGTTACGTTGCTGCGACTTGACCAACTTTGAACTGTTGGCGCCTATCATTTAGTATTTGATCGAGCTTTTGTGCGAATTTAATTTTGTCAGGAAGACATTTTGCCTGAACACCTTTTCTTCGTTTGTTTGAAATATGAACATATATTCCTTTGAAAAAGTGCAAACAAAAAATATTTTCTGTAATACAAATTTCAAACCGGCAATTGATGATTTCTTATGTCGCATCTATTCAACGAATTTATTTTGTTGTAGGTATATTTTGCATAATTCTTTAAATCGATAATAGTCTTCAGTAAAATAAAAAATAATCAAACTCTTAAAAGTTTATTGCTTATGAGCTAAGTCAAATGCAAGTGCTGCGCACATGAATTTACCAACACGTCATTCTCAATAATTCTCAACGACGATAACATCTATGGAATTTTTTAAAGCGAATAGGTATCTATCAGTGAAAATCTTATCGAACTTATGGCTAAAATTGTTATAATCAATCAATAGAAAATATTGGCTCACAGTTACAAAGAACTACTTTTATGACTGTTAATGAAAACGCGTCAATAAATATGTTTCCAATGTTTAATTTGTTTCACAACAAATTTCTTATGAAATCCAAATGAATCGAACTAAAGAGGACCACTTGGTTCAATAAGTTCAATACCGTCATCGCTATTGTTTTTAACTGATACATGAATGAATGATGAATAAGTAAAATATAGATAAATGAACTACTGCCAGAGTTGCTAAGTAGGCAATTTTAAATACTTCCATAAGAGTGAGTCATTCAAGTTGGAGCTTGGAGCCCACAAATCGGTACATTTTACTTTTCGAGATTTTGAAGAGTGCGCAAGGTTTTAGTTTTGGTGAAAATTAAGTTATTGAGAAAATGCCTATATAAAAAAGGCTAATGATCAAACACTGGTTCAATGTTCAAAATCTAAACCATATGACTACAATCGCGAAGAATTCAAGCCCAGGAAAAGATAACAACATCAAATTATTCATCTTCAATTGAAAAATTATTGACGACGATTTCTAATGAATTTGAATGGATTTCTTTGAATTTTCATTAACACCAGACCAGTATGACTAACATTATAATTGCGCAAACCCCAGGCTAATGAATGAGCTGTATTCGAGTAGTGTGTGCTAAGCAAACAAATTAATAAACGAAAGGAAAATCAAAACAGCTATACGTTAACATGTAATGTACTCTCCCCAGTCATATTAGTCATTTTGAAGTCTTGGAATTTTCTATAATTCAATTTAACTTCATATCTCCGTCGGTAAAGTCTCGCAACTTAGTGGTTCCGTTCACTACACCGAAAGCCTTGATAAGAAAAGCGTTTTCCCCGGTTGGCATGCGTCCGTGCTGCTAAATGGGCATTGAGATTACCATACACGAGTTTTACTCGCAGCGAATTAAGGTTATTCCCCAATATGGACTCCAACTCTGGAGAAATACGAGAGTTAGTCCATCAAATACAGCCGCGCGCAAAGTCACTAACCAGCAGCCACGCACATTGTAGTATAACAATGGCATCATCGCAGCTCCAAACAGATATAAAATATTATTTTCGCGCCATAAAGTGTAAAAACGACAACGATTTGGATTTTGCAAGTAGAACTTGAACCAAACCTCAAACTGCACCGCATGCGTGCCACTGCAAATACGAATAGATCCACATGCTTTGCGTGAAACGTTGTCACAGTCGTTAATTTGGTGATTGATTTCTGATCGTAGACATAAACTTATTGAGTGAAATGTAGCCCAAAATGGCAATTTTTTACGCTTTTAATTTGGATGGCGGTCATAATAAGTTTGAAAAGGAAGTTCCGGTGATGAACGTTTGTGCAGACGGGTAGGTACCTATATTTGGAGGTCACTGGCGACGTTTTTGACTACTTGTGCCTTTATACCCCCTTGGCATCTTCATCAACATTTAAAATTTCTCACTTTTCGAACTCCGACATCCTCTGGCTACACATACAACACGTAGTTTACCTTGAAAAGCTCTAGTTGGTTTCCTTCATATAAATTTGTTTGCTTGTTTTCTTTTAACATACAGTTATAGCAGACACTCTCTCAAGGTAGGTACACATAACGATGATAGCCAAACATGTACCGTTTGTTTCTATCAATTCCCCTGTATCATGCTTTAATTTTCATTACCGTTGCCGTATATGGCATTCAAATAGTTGAATCTATTTGTGGTCATAGACTTAAATGGCGACGGTTTGTCTCTGGTTTCACGGGGAAAAATTACTCTTTTTGGTGGTTTAATGTGCAGGTACGAGTTTTAATGTATTGGCTTTCAGTTGCAATATACGTTCAAACCATACGTTGAGTGTGGCCAACATAAGGAGCGATAAAATTGGAATACTTGCTTGATTGAGTTCAACTTGCCTGCAGTTAATAGTTTTGACTTTATTAAGAAACGGTTCGGTGCTTTAGGCAAAGTAGCAACTAGTTTTTGGTTAGGCAAATAGTTTTGCAAACAACCAATTGTTGAGGTGCATGTTGGCTATGAGAGTTGGTTTTATGTCCTTTTATGATCTGAACATGTTTTCATTTTATTAATGATTTTTTTGGACAAATATGGCTTTAAAAATCGACAGTCAAATCAATTAGGTATGTCTGACAGCAAGTCTTGATTTATTGGATAACTTTGAAAGCATTTAATCAAGACAGCGTGCCTTAAGTGTAGATTTGTTTGTAATACCTAGTTAAAATGTAAATAGCAGCTGTCATAGATTGTGTAGATATATTAATTTTAATACACTCTAATGCATGCACATACGCGTTGGAAAGATCATTATATTAATACGTGAAAAGTTTCGGTACACTCTTTAAGTATTAATTATGAAATGAGGAGAATAAAACTTATATCATTCAAAAGGTAATGTGCCATAGATGTGCACAAACCAAAAATCGTGGAGGGCTTTTTTACAAGTTGAGCAGGTTGGGCATAAGTAAACCACTACTGTACATGCTGCTTGATATGCTTACCGGTAGAAAGTTCGTTGTTAAAAATGGCAATGTGACGTCTACTGGGGTGTTCGAAATAAAAAATGGTCTGCAACAGGGAGCGGTTAATTCGCCTATCCTATTCAATATCTTTACAGCTGATCTGATAGGAACATTAACATCATAGTTAAGTTAGGTAAGCTAGTTTTAAGCACTTTTGTCTAGCGTGTAAGATTAAATGAATTACTCCAATAAAAAGCAAATAAAAAAAAAAAAAAAAACCAAAAATCGTGGATATATGTCGCTATTAAGTCTGGTAAAATTAAGTTATGAATTCACCATACAAAACAGGTAATTGTAAGGATTTTGGCGACATTCAATTTGTCGCTGACATATTACTATAGAAACGTATTCATTTATAAATCATCTTAGAATAGAACCTGTTTCCAATAAAGCAGCTCATTTACGTATTTTTTCGATATCTAGATGTCGCTCTTCTCGTTAATAAAAACGTTTTTTTAGTATTACATTTAACATACTTATACAAGGAATGGTCGATTATCGACCACAAGCGATACTAGTTTCAATAAATACATGACTAAAACAAATGGTTGGTTGATTTTATTGAAAATATATATTAGCAACGCAATATAAATTTGAATTTGTATAGTTTGAATTAAGTATTTGAATGCTGCCAGCAGAGTAAGCTGCTTTCAACTTATGTCGTTTTCCATTGGGCAAATGGAAGCGTCCGGGAGAGTCCGGAATCGAAAAAAATCACTTCTGAAACCGTTCCATTTGCACAAAAAAAAATCTCTTGATTCTGAGAAAAAGAGAATTTCGCTTCTCGATTTGAAGTCAGAAGCACTCACACAAATGAAATTTATGTATTTTATACAAGTCAGCTGACAGCCGCCGTAGATAATTTTTTGCCTTTTCACCAATACTTTTGTGGATTCAATCAGAAGGAGTTTTGTTGTTCCATTGTATCACAGAATGAGTGGATCCCCGAGTGAAACCAATAGAAAACGACAATTCTTTCATTTGGGATACCTGTTCAATAGTCATATTTGCCTTGTGGACTGCATTTTACCTGCTTTTATTATTCTGCAATCCTGTGACAATACCTTTGAGGAAAATAAATGAAACGTTTCCAAGCCAAATTAAAGTTTTTTAATAATAAAAATAAACCAAAAAAGGATAACAAGAAAAACAACGAAAACTTAAAAATAAAAACTAAAAAACAAAGTTGAATTAAGGACAGTGAATTTAATCTATACTGCCTGTAACTTAAATTATCATGCTTTGGCGTTAACACTCCCTCTGAGTTTTGAAATGTTTACTGGTGAACTCTCTCATTTAACCAAAATGTCACTCGAAACCTCAAAGCAGTTGTATAAATTATTTTAACACTTATTTCTCTCGGCATACACAAAGTATCAATAGGTCTGTCATTTTGAGCTGCGATCTCAGGAAAGCAAAGTAGGATTTTCAGCACGCAATTACAACCTGTGTTCCAGATAAAAAATCTAAAAATCTTATTTTTCAGAAATAAATTTTTTTTTTTCAGATTTTGTTCAAAATAGAGAAAGAGCGAAATATAAAATACAATTTTGAAGTTCCTTACTACTAATACATAAATCACCCAAATATCCCTAAAAAAAAGTAGGTCACAAATTAAAGTTGCTTTTTGAACAGTTGGAACATATTAGAATCATAGCGTTTCGGTTCATTAAAGCGCAAATCCTTTGTACCGATTCAATTTACTAGAACAGTTTCAGTACTAAAATGATTTCGAATTTTGCTTTATTTAAATTTGCACCGGAAAATTTTATTTCAACATTTGCAGAGGAATGTGGAGGAGATAAAATATTGAAAAATGCGAAGTTTCCATCCGCTGCTTTTACTCCTAAAACATTTTTCCTTTTTTTATCAGAAACGTTTAAATGCATGTTTCTTTAGAGTTGACGGAAACGTTAGTGAAACGGAAATTGTGCATGGGATCTGTTTGACTGACATTATACATAATAATGGATTTAATAAAGAATGTTTTTCTTTAATAGAATAGGTTCTTTTAAATTATTAGATTTAAAAAGTTGTTGATATCAAAAATCTTGAAATTTGAAGAATTTGATGTAAAAAGTCTTGTACATATTTTGGAGCTCAAAAATATTGAAATAAAAAAAAAAGATATATCTTGAAATCTGGCATCAATGATTACAACAACTACCTACACTCTACTTGACACTTCGAGACTCACAGTATAATGGCATGCTGAAAATTTTGATGTCATTTTCCATTTAGACTACCAAACATTTTTTTAGATCTCAGATTTTACGCGGCTCATTGTTGAAAATCGAATGTTCTCTTTTACTTTTATTGTGGCAACACCTTTCTTTCTTTCCTTTGTATTCTCTTCTTGTCTTATAAAATATACGTTTGATCCATTTTGTAAGCTGCGTAATTTTATTATTTTCAACTCTAAAATATAACAGGTTATGGGCCCAGTCCCTATATTAGATTAAACGTGATAATTACAGATAAAATGTCTCACACGAGTTTGCCATCGATTGAGAAGCTAAAGGGCCGAGAGAATTACGACGCGTGGAAGTTTGCCGTTCGTGCATACCTAGAGCACGAGGAACTCTGGGACTGCGTTGCATCCGAGACGAAAATAATTTTGTTAATCGATTCGATTAATTTCGTACATGTTCAATCCGCCAAGACAGCTAGGGAAGCGTGGACCAATTTGGAGAAGGCTTTCCAGGATAATGGACTCACAAGAAGAGTGGGTCTATTAAGGAAGCTCATTACCACGAGGATGGAGGACAGCTCGTCCGTCGAGGAGTACGTGAATCAAATAGTCACGACAGCTCACAAACTCAACGGTGTTGGCCTGCAGGTGAGCGAGGAATGGATCGGGACTCTTTTGCTAGCTGGATTGTCGGAGGAGTATAAACCGATGATCATGGGCATCGAGAGTTCAGGTGTTCCTATCACTGGCGATGCAATAAAAACCAAAATTCTTCAGGACGTCAAAGTGGATAATGGCGAAAACAAAGTTGCTTTTTATGGGCGAAAGGGACAGCGCAACTGGACTACCAAGAAGAAAATCAATTCGAACAGCAGTACCAGCGGAAGCAGCAAAGGACCAAGGTGTTACGAATGCAAAAATTACGGACATATTGCACGTAATTGTCCGTCCAAACGGTGCAGTAACGAGGGTGCTCCAGCAAGTTCGAAAGGTGTTTTCTACACTTCATTTGCAGTGAGTTCGGTACAACGCAATGGGTGGTATATTGACTCCGGTGCATCGGCGCATATGTGTTCCAGTGAAGATATGCTGTCAGATGTCAGTCAAGCGCCACAAAAGGAGGTTATCATAGCCAACAACATGCGGTTGAGTGTGGAAGGTGTAGGCTATGCACATTTACCGGTTGCTGGTGTAAATGGCTCAGAAGTTAGGGTGGAAGATGTGCTTTGCATTCCTAAATTGTGCACAAATCTTCTTTCAGTCAGCCAAATAGTTCGCAAAGGGAACACAGTAGTTTTTAACACTAGTGGCTGTAAAATCTATAATGCTGAAAAAGAATTGGTAGCGACTGCGTCTCATGATGGAGAATTATTTAAATTAGACAGTCCAGTCAGTGATCGTGCGCTCGTTGTTAATAGTTTCGATGCAGAGTTTAACCTATGGCACAGAAGAATGGGACATCTGAATGCGGTAAGTCTTCGACAGCTGAGTGATCGTTTTGGAAACCGGGCAAAATTTCCAACTGTCAATAATATGAACTGTGAAGTTTGTCTCAAGGGCAAACAAAGTAGACTTCCATTCAATCACACAGGAACGCGAGCAAATGATTTATTGGAATTGGTTCATTCGGATCTATGTGGGCCAATTCACGTGACTAGCATGGGCGGTGCTCGTTACATATTGGTTTTTGTTGACGACTACTCAAGAAAGGTGTTCGTTTATTTCTTGACCTCGAAGAATGAAACCCGAAATCATTTTCAAGACTTCAAGGCACTTGTCGAGAACCAATGTAACAAGCGAATCAAGATCTTGCGCACCGACAATGGTTCTGAATATTGCAACAGTGCTTTTCAGACATTATTGCGTAAGTATGGTATACGTCATCAAACTTCGGCACCGTACACACCACAGCAAAATGGCTTAGTAGAGCGGATGAATAGAACGATCATCGAAAAGGCAAGGTGTATGCTTCTGGATGCAAACGTTTCGAAATCGCTTTGGGCTGAAGCAGTTGCTGCAGCGGTGTTTATTATCAATAGATCGCCAAGCAGTTCGTCTACTGGATATGTTCCTGAGGAAGTCTGGTCTGGCAAGACTCCAGACATGAGTCGTTTACGGATATTCGGATGCAAGCCGATGGTGCATATACCAAAGGAGCGACGTAAGAAGTTAGACCCCAAATCCGAAGCTTGCATTTTCGTGGGTTACTGTGAGGAAGCCAAGGCATACCGGCTTTATAATCCAACAAGAAGAAGATTGTCATCAGTCGTGATGTTGTGTTTTTTGAACATAAGACCTTGTCATCAGTTGAGGTAATTGAAAAATACAACTTTGTTAATTTTTCTGAATTGTTCTCAGATGTTGCTGATGCAGTGGGGGATGGTGACAGTGGGTCTGCATGCGAATTGGAGAGCGAGGAAGATTAATATTGCTCCGATAGTGATGGTGAACGCAGTTATAATTCGTGCAAGGACGAGATCGAGTCTGGAAGTTTAATCAGCGAATTACAAAATACTCCTTCTCAGCTTGAAGGAGAATACATTATTCCGCATTCAGTGAATGAGATTTCATCATCGAGTACACAGCCTACACTAAGAAGAAGTCAACGAGAAACGAAACCTTTGATAAGAGATGACTATATATCATATGCAGCAAAGACAGGTGAGCTGCATGAACCATTAACAGTTAGTGAGGCACTAGATAGACCCGACTCTGAGCTTTGGCGACAAGCAATGGCAGAAGAGCTTGAATCCCTGCGAGAAAATAAAACATGGGAGCTCGTAGATTTGCCATGCGACAAAAAGGCAATAAATTGCAAATGGGTGTTCAAGACCAAACGCGATAGCGAAGGCAACGTATACCGCTATAAAGCCCGCTTAGTCGTCAAGGGATGTGCTCAAAAAAAGGGGATCGATTACGAGGAGACGTTTTCGCCCGTTGTAAGGTACAGTTCAATTCGTTTTCTGTTGTCTTTGGCTGCTCAATATGATCTGGATATAGACCAGATGGACGCAGTCACCGCTTTTTTGCAGGGTGATCTTGGCGAAGAAATTTATATGCTACAACCGGAAGGTTTCACCGACAATACCGGAAAGGTTTGTCACTTGAAAAAATCATTGTATGGGTTGAAGCAAGCAAGTCGGCTATGGAACCAAAAGCTTGACACTGCTTTAAAGAAATTCGGTCTAAAGAGGTCCAATACTGACCCCTGTGTGTACTATTCAGGTAAAGATACGAATTTGATTATGGTAGCAATTTATGTTGATGATTTTTTGATATTTACAAAAGATAAAGATATCAAAAAGGAATTAAAGGCATACCTCCATTGTACTTTCAAAATGAAAGACATGGGCGAGGCACGATTTGCATTAGGAATGCAAATAACTCGCGACCGCTCAAAGGGAATCATAAGAATTGATCAAGAACGGTATATAAATGAAATATTAGCACGTTTTAACATGACAGACTGTAATCCATCTAGTACACCAATGGATGCCAATCAGAAGCTGACAAAACTCATGTCTCCTCAAACGGAACAAGAAAAAATTAATATGTCAGAAATTCCATATCAGGAGGCAGTCGGAAGTATCATGTTTGCGGCTCAGGTATCGAGACCTGATGTGAGTTTTGCGGTGAGCGCTGTATCTCGATATAACAACAACTATGGGAAGGCACATTGGACTGCAGTTAAGCGAATCCTTCGATATTTAAAAGGCACAGCCGGTGCTAAATTGGAGTTTAGCAAGTTTGGCGATGGTAACATCAAGGGATATTGTGATGCTGATTGGGCTAACGATACCGAAGATAGGAGGTCTTTCACCGGATATGTCTTCGTCTCTCGAAAAGGAGCAGTATCCTGGAACTCTAAAAAGCAGCCCACTGTTGCCCTCTCATCCACTGAGGCTGAATACATGGCGGTTTCTTCAGCGACTCAAGAAGCAATCTGGCTCAAGAATTTGGAAGCTGAACTTATCTCCAGCTGCCCAAACTCTACAACAATTTGCTGTGACAATAAAGGTGCGATCAGTTTGGCGTTAACCAGCGCCTATCATCCACGGACAAAACACATCGACGTTAGGCATCACTTCATCCGTAATAAAATAGAAGACGGCACGATCAACTTGAAGTACATTTGCACAGATGAAATGATAGCAGATTTTCTCACCAAGGCTCTGAACTATAAGAAGCACTTTTCTTGTTCGAAAGCTGTGGGGTTGATATTTAAGTAAAATAACATTCAGTGGGGGTGTTGAAAATCGAATGTTCTCTTTTACTTTTATTCTGGCAACACCTTTCTTTCTTTCCTTTGTATTCTCTTCTTGTCTTATAAAATATACGTTTGATCCATTTTGTAAGCTGCGTAATTTTATTATTTTCAACTCTAAAATATAACACTCATGAAACACGCAAAGAAATTGATCTGCTTTTGTAAATGGATTAGTGCGTTATTTGACAACATTATTAGCTGTTCAAATTGCATTTGTTTTTGGTAAATTCAAAAATGGATACCGACTTGAAAAATGTTTCCCCTGTTGTAGATACAAATGGAGTAGTTTTCGTGATTCGTAGTTTTCAGGTGATGAGGAAAACAATGAAGATAATAATTACTCTAAAATTATATCCATTGTTATTTATTTTAAGTTTTCACGAAACTTTGCGCATTTGTTTGAAAGCAAACTTCTTAAAATGACATAAGACAGTTATGCAAAGTATATTGGTATTTGCGGCAGAATGTGTCAATCTGAAAAAATATCGAGATCTACAAAAAGTGATCCGAATCAAAAAAAAATATTTTTTGTTTTTTTTTGTCCCAATGGAAAACTACATTACTTTGCTTTGCTTTGCTGAGATCGAAGCTAAAAAACACACTAATTTTAATAAGACATAAATTTAAACACAAGAATAAATGCTATTATTGCCTTTTATACCTATCACTATTAGCAAATACAATTCATTGATATTTTCACATCCGCGAGTATTCGTACGAAAAAGTTATATATTTTACATAGACAAATTAAATTTTCGAACCTTTACTTTTACCGATGTGTACTAACCATTAATTTGTCCACCACGGATTGTGAATGGTTCACAAAATTAATGACATTCCCAAAACGTCAAATCTGACAGCCTCTTCTTTTATTTTTAACCTATTAAATTGCCTAAACATGTCTTACGGCAATTTATTATTGAAAAATAGTTTAAATAATTACTTAAAACAATCATGTCCACTAGTATTAGCGGCCAGGCATGGTCATAGATTGCGTGGTAAACCACCAGGAGTTGCCAAAACACTTGAACAAAGAGTGCAAGGTAGGTAAACTCGCTTCCAATATATTCAATGCCTACCCGCAAAATCCATTTTTCCCTTAAGCTGAGAATGTGGTTGATCCAGAAGTTGCTGAAAAAGTTAATATCGGCTTCCCCAGACTAAGATCATCACGTTCCGACCAATTAAAAGAGCGTCTTGCCCATTTGAAATCGCAAAGAAGCAGTTTAGATCTGGAGAAAATGTCGCGCAGTAATAATTGTAAGTAGCGGCAAAGGGATGTGTGGAATGTTTACATAATTTTGTATTCTACAGTGGTTATAGACTTGGATCAAGTTTACGAAGACTACAAAAATTCATCTGGCCAGTATGATCTGAAGAAATTAGCCGATCACTACAACGTTTTTAAGGACTTGTTCGGAGATTACGCATACTTTGTTCCGAGAGTTGCACTGGATATTAGGGTACGAGAGTAGCACATTCTGTAGGTATACAAAATATAAAATAAATTTGTCGTTTTAGTATGAACTTGACGATGATACGCTTTGCCCGGTGTATAATGGGAACATAGTGAAGCCTTCTGAAGCTTCAAAGGCTCCGCTAGTTAACTTCGACGGAACCGCTGATCCAATAACTGGAAAGGTAGACATAACAAACTAATTTCTTTATAAAGTAGACAATCGTTGAGTATTTGCTTCCCTAGAAATCCAATAAGGAATCATACTGGACGCTGATCGCAACCAACCCCGATGGCCACTTCACGTCCAGTGATTCCGAGTACGTGCACTGGTTTGTGTAAGTTATCTTATCGTTAAACGATAGTTCTTTTGTTTCAAATTGTATTCTTGAAAACAGTTCCAATATTCCGAATGGTGACGTAAAAAAGGGGGACGTTCTAGTTGAATACATGCAACCAATTCCACCCAAAGGCATTGGTTTCCAAAGATATATTTTCGTTCTCTATAAACAAAATTCTAAATTAGACTTTAGCGAGTACAAAGTCAAGAAAAGTAACGACTTGGAGCAGCGCACATTCAAAACTTTCGATTTTTACAAGAAGCACCAGGATAATATAACACCAGCTGGACTTGCATTTTTCCAAAGCGACTGGGACAAGAGCCTAACTAACTTTTACCACAATTTCTTGAGTATGATTACAGTAATGGCTACCGATGTTCAGAATTTATTTTCTATTTCCGACAGACTTGAAAGAGCCCATTTTTGAATATGAGTTCCCGAAGCCATATCTGCAGGACCAGAAGTGGTTCCCCCTGAGACAGCCTTTCAATCTGTACATGGATAAGCACAGAGATATCAAACAGGTAGCTTTGAAGACCAACTGTCGAATTTATTAGAATTACCTTTGCACTTCTACAGGTGAACAAGGAGTATTTGCAAAAGAAACTTGCGAAAACCCATCCCTTCAAGGGGCCAGAGCCACCGTTGCAATTCCCGAATGCACATGCTATCAGGAACGTGCCCTCATGGTTGAAGACGGAAATGATAAAGGAACGCTTGGGAATGGGTAGAATTAATGATTACAAATGATTGTGTTAACTGTGAACTCTTGTTTCGAATAAATGCAATATAAACAAACGTTCGTAGAAATAATTTTTCTGTATAATTTGATAAGAGCAGCATGATTTTGTAGTTTGTGCAGCAGGCTTTATTGTCTACGTTAAGAAATCTCCTGCCGCCTCAAATAATTTTGCCGACAGGCTATTTGGTCTAGCATTAGTTGCGGTCCGTCTGGTTGCTTCGTGGCATCGAGGGTCTTTGGCACTTGATGCTGACTGCGTG
Source organism: Cheilosia vulpina (assembly GCA_916610125.1). Taxonomy (NCBI): domain Eukaryota; kingdom Metazoa; phylum Arthropoda; class Insecta; order Diptera; family Syrphidae; genus Cheilosia; species Cheilosia vulpina. Next base: position 58,800,378 of record OU744277.1, read on the forward strand.
TTTGATACGCGATCGACAAAGGTTCTTCACAGTATTTCGCCGTTGCTGTGGCACCTGGCAAATTTAAATTGACAGCTCAAAAAGTTCGAATAGAAACAGAGCCCTTACGCCGATCGAAAAATAATTTTGTGTTGGCCTTGGCAGTTTGATGATCTAGACAGCTACAGTGTAGAAACATACAAATACTTTCCAAACCGCAAATTGCATTTGTAGTCTGCCTGTATGTATGTATTTCATTGCGTACCTTTGCGAAGCGTTGTGTACTATACATTAGTAAACAAAAACAAACAATTACTATATAAAAAATATAAACTATATTTCTCAATCTTGTTCACAAAAGATTTAACAATAATAGTTATTGCATTATGATTGCTAGCTACAAAAAATATATTATATAATTAGGAATGGGGTTACAAAGGAATGGAATGGGTTGACCACATATATAGTTTCATTAGTGTTTAGGCATTTATTTTAATATTATCGTTATTATTGTTTGTTGTTCCCTAAAAGCAGTTCTAACGCGTTTTCATTTCTATTTTAAGTAATACTGCCGCTTTCAAAAATAAGCGTTACGTTTTATTTTAAATCTTAAAGGCAATACAAAAGAAAAACGATTTTGTATTGACCGATTAAGAGTATATGTATATGCAGGTCTGATTTATAATTTTTTTGTTCCATCAACATCTATAGTGAGATCCTGGAATGATCCACGTGGATGCAACAAGCCACGCTTCTCGGGGTCCTTTGATTTTTTCGGCTTTGGTCGGTTTGTTTTAGAATATCGGTTTATAACACCCTCGGGTTCGTCCATCATTCGGAGAATTAGCGTTTGATCAGAGGAATCGATGGGAGCAATCGATATATCCCGAACAGCTCGGAACTTACCGCAGTTATTCAGATGTTCGTTCTCCAGGCGGAAGAAGTTCCAAACAAAACGACTAAGCGTGGTAATTGAGATCATGAATTTTTGTTTAAATGTTGGAAATATGTTTTACTCACCGAAATACTTCTAAAATGGCTGTGATGGAGGTCATTATGTCGCCGCTGACGAATTTCATTTGTGTCAAGTAAAACGAGAGAGCCCAAATGAATCTCATCACGAAATCTTCAATAATAGCAAAGTAATAGAAGTACTGCAAATAAAACGAGATCCGAATGTTAAAATGTTAGTACATACATCGGCCAATTACATTCAAGTTTGAATATTGTTCTTTGGCGTTTCATTTAATGCAAGAGTAATCAGCCGCCAACAACTAAAATCGACTACTCACAGTTGATGAATAAACGACTTCTTCTCGCAAGAACTTGTTCTCTCCAGCATTCTTGTCGAACAGACCCCAATCCATTTTGATGTCCCATGTGTACGAATAACATGAGGATATTATGGAGCTAATAATCCACAGCCACGTGTACGGATTGTCATAAGTGTTAGAATAGCTAGCTGTTATCAATAGCAATATTAGATGAAGTGCAAACCTTAGGTATTTAATACTTACGTCCATTAAATGACCGCAACGTTGCAAATATAACGACAAAGAATGTCATAGAATATTTGCCTGCGTTCACCAGATGCGGAAAGGCTTCTTTTGTATCTCGATAACGTCGCAAACATTGTGCAAATCGGAACCAAGCCGGAAGGCAGTTAAATATGGGTCGAATAATATAGTCCTTCTCCATGCAGACCGACGTATCTGTTGCCTCATTCCAATTGCCGTTGGTGAAATAAAAACAGACCAAGTACTCAAAGTCAAGCAGTGCAGTGACAAGGGAATTCAATTGATCCCCCAGCCAGAAATCAGCAAAGCCAACATGGAAGAATGGAGCTGCAATCATGCGACCCTATAAATAATCTATAAAAACAAATTCTCCACAAATAGAAAATACAAGAAAAACTTACGCTAATCCTTAGGAGCCAGAACCTCGCGTCGTGATGTAGCACGTGGAACGGGTTCAATAAAAACACAAACATGATTATAGTCAATGTAAGCGGATTCACAAACGCTGGTATACTCAAGCTAGCGCTGTACAGAAAGCTGAGCATACTTAACGTCCAAACAACACCAAAAATCGCCGCCAGTTCCATTAAATGCTGTTCGGACAAATGGTTTCTAGGATCCAATTCGAAAATAAGTACATGGTTTACACCGGACGATCGCCAACCGTAAATGTTGACGCCGATTAGGAATATGAACTCGATTATAAGTAATGGTGCTCGGTAAAGTCGGAAAGTCACTTTTAGGTTTTCTCCACTGATGTCGTGGAAGATTGCTACAAGTTGGATGAATTGTAAATTTGCCCAACAATTGGGAATATTTATAGGTACTGACCTGATAAAACAACAACGATTCCGAGGACAATGAAACTTCCGGAAAAAAGTCCTACTTTAAAAGTAGTCCACGGGCTCTGTTGCTCCCCGAGTGGTGGCACTCGAAGGCGTTTCATGGCACGTTGACGGTCACCAGACTCCAGTTCGCTAGTGACAAGCGTTTCGGTGTCATTAATTATATTGTCGATGTCTTTGTTTATGAAAAAATGCGAAGCCTCGACGTAATCTTGACGCCATTTCGCTCCAGCTTCTACTCGCAGCAGCTGAAAATACCAGATGAAATTATTAACTATTTCGTACAAATTTTTCTAGGGGTATGTATTTTCATTTTACATTCTTACTTGTCGACTATTTGTTGACCTATGCCCAAATAGCCTTATTCCTGGAAATATTTGCATGCAAGCATAATTTTGCGTCCGAGGTGGCGTATACGTAACATTTTTTTACGTATTTATGTCTCATTTTAAACACCAGTGGAATTCAGTTGAGCAATTTGAATGAACCTATTTTAACACAACGCGACCAGAAGTATTTCTAGTACTATTTTGAATCTATACAAGTGATAATAGTTTCCCATCAACAAAATATATCTCGAGGATATTAACTACTAATACCTATTGTAACTCACTTCGTGTTCTTACGGTATTGTTACGAGCTCAATATTTTGTATTGGTTTAACAAACTAACAATTATTGTCGCAAGTACAGTATCCATTAACAGAAACGATGCAATTATCAACAACCAAATATAGAACCATATTTATATCCCTACTAAGCTTAAGCAAAGAATACACTCACGTAGATCGTTTGCGATTTGTATTTGTATAGCTTTTCAAATTACACAACTTACCTTATCGTGTTTCTTTAAGATCTTCCGAAAACCGGTATGATTCAAATTCTGATAGTTTTGCAACAAAATTAAACTAAGATAAAATTCACTGAACGCCAGCTTCAGTTCTTGGGCCTTCCTGTGCGGCATACCTGCTTTTTTCAGTGACTTGGATTTCTTTGCCAAACGTTCGGCATCGTCCATGCATGTTTTCAGTTCAGCTTTTAATGTGGCGAATTTTCTTGTCGCTTCGGCTAACTTCTCCGAATAAAATGTGTTGATTTTCTTCAGCTCTTTATCACAGTAATGAAAGAAACTCTCATCGAAATTTACAAAATGTCTTTTAAGTACTTCATCTTCGACGCTTTCGGCGGCAGGTGCTTCTTCCACCGCCATATACAGCATCGCTTTCATTTCCTGCAAGGCAAAGTAATTCTATTGACTTACTTACTTTCTTAGAATGCAAGTTCACAATTACCTCATAGTTAATGTATTGCTTTCGCCATTCGGGGGTAATGTGCGCGGAAAGATGTTCCGCGAACTTCATGTTGACGATTTAGGTTCTATTAGAGAAACGAAATATAATAAGAATGTTAATTGATTGTGTGTCGTGAGGTATTTTATTGATTGAATTGTAAAAGCGTAGACTTATCGTTCATCACTTTGAAGGATAGATCTATTACGTACGACTTCTAGAGTTGAGCGTCACTAAACGCAATTAATAACAACCGCAAAAGGTAGATAGAAAGCCGTTTTGAAATGGCATGTCGATATTTATTTATTACTTACTGGGAATGTTATTAAACGACCTAAGAACTGTGTACTGCCATGGAATGACAAAATATTGAGACTAGATACATTTTTGTTACGTAGCTTTAAGAATGAAAGCAAAAACCATATTGGATCGTTACTGGGATATAATCAGAATGTCAACTGAGTAATAAGTCGCTGACTTTGGGATTAGACACGCATCTTCATAGACGTCAACTGGCAAAAAACTGTTAATATGATCGACTTAGGCCAATACAAATTTAGTTAAACGTCATCTGCCTGCTGACAGTTTTGAATTCTTTCTTTTTTCCCTTGACACGGAATTGATTAATTGTTATCGATCTGTGCGTTCGCTTATAATTTACAAAATTAGTTTTTTTTTTTCACAAAATCAACGATAGTCTGGCTTAGTTTATAGCTTTGGGTTGGAACACGTAACCTTCAACCTTCCACAAGCGAATGCTTTCACTGCGCCACGGCCATCGGAAACAAAATAAAAGCAACTATATTAATTGCTTAAACGCATCAAGATTTCAACATCCCAAAAACTAACTCACCACAGCGCATCGGAATGATATAACCTGAAACCGCTTATGACAGTTATGACACGAGAATGTCAACTGGTCTGACTGGTTATCTATATGTCAACATCAACAGCAGAACTCGTGGGTTATTGCAATGAATCGTGGCGATTTTATCTTTGAAAAACAAATTGACTTAAGTGATTTAGCGCATGTTGGTGGTTTTCGTAAAGTAGTATCAACTCGACATTTAGTCAGTCTTAGGGATAATGTTTAAAAGGTGAAAAACTACGAGTATTATTCAACTGCGAAAAGCTCGCATATCAATAGGCGTTTTTTATTTTGCCCATATGATCTATTTAGATTATTTATTTCCACGGTTTGCAACAAAAATACGAGATCCAACTGTTGCTGTAAACCATGGAAATCAATGATCTATATAGATCATGTGGGTAAAATAAAAAACGACTAATGACGCCATTTGAGTGGCTCGATAAGAGGGAAAAAGCGACACAGCATTAAAAATTACGTGGAGAAGAAGTCCCTTTTTACAGTGACGAAGAATTTAGTCGCAACTTTCGAAAAGCATCTTAAAAAGAACATTCAGTTTTATTTTGCCGCCTATTGCTACCATTTTAATACACAGGAAATCAAAACATTTGCATCCGTATGCCAAATAGGACAACAAATTTCAAAGCATCTGTCAATAGTCAGGTGATTGACAGTTTAACATATTTACATCAAGAAATTTGTTGAGTAAAAATTCGTAACATCTCAGTGGAGGGGTAATATCAGCTCTCTCGATGACGCTCTCTTTTACGAACTTTTTGAGTTGTGGCATTGACTAAGTAATATTTAAATCGTAGGAGTTAGTAAGAACTCGTAAAATTTAAATGTAAAGGAACTGACCTAATAGGTCTGTTCTTTTTTTGTTAGTATGGAATAGACTGTCAATGGCAGTGGTGGAGATAAATTCTCTGACAGAGAGAGACACTTACGAAAAAGTTAGGGAACGCTTTTGGAGTAATCTATGAAAATGATAGATTCATAATTCAAAAAAATCAAATAAGTGGTACGAGACGTTAAAAAATCGTATAAACTCGAAGAATTTGTTAATTTACGAACAAAATTAGTTGATTTATCTACCTACTAGCGATAGACGTGATTCGGAAATAATCAAGCTTCTCCTTCATGAATCCAAGTATATTGACGAGTTTGTACTGATTAAACTACAAGCATTCGAGAAGAGGAAAAAGCGGCACAGCATTAAGAATTACATGAAGGAGATTGTCCTATCTTACTCCTTACAGCGAGGAAGAATTTCTTCGCCACTTTCGAAAAGAATTGAATTCAATTTTATTTTGCCGCCTGTTGATACCATTTTAATACGCAAGGAATCAAAACAAATGCACTCATATGTCAAATCGGCCAAAAAAATTCAAGTCAGCTGTTAATTGTAAGGTGAGGTGACTGCTTTTCCAATTCTTACACCAAGAAATTTCCTGAGTAAAAACTCGTAAGATTCTCAGTGGAGGACGGGTAATATCTTGCTCTCTCGATGACGTTCTCTTTTATGTATTTTTCGAGTTGAGGAACGGCATTGAGTAAAAATTCGTAAGAATTAGTAAAAATTCGTAAGATTTAAAAGTAAAGGAACAGTCCTAATGTTTGATGAGTATTAACCCTTAATTACACGATTATAGAAAGTATAATTATGACACCTCTTATGGCCTGTCAAAAATCACAAATCCAATAGTCTGATTGTTTGAATTTTGTCATGCACTTACGGTTGTGTGTAAAAGCTTTGTTAAAGTCCATGTTTCTGTATGCCAAAGCTGTGCTTTATGAGAGAAGGCCTTGGCTTTTCAGATGTAATTTTAACCAGAAGAAACACCGATTTGCAAGAACTGACAGCTCAGTACAGTCCACCGCAAATGATTGCCGATTTTTATCTAGATTGCCCCTGGTTTGAAACAAGAGACTCTTGATAGTTTTATTCAGCATTTGTCCTCTTTACTTTGTTTGCTGAGGTTGATATTTAATACAACAAACCGTCTTTTGAAAGGATATGTCGTAATGAGTTCTCTTCGTAACCTGTTCTGTTGCGAGCAGTGTTTATTTAAATATAGAGTGGCAATTTATTTATTGCTTATATTACATACCTCTAAAATAGGTATAAAATAGACTCTTGTATTCAACTACATATTTCTAATAAAACAATGGCACAATGTATCATGTATAGAGTGAGATGTTTACATTTTTGAGTCACTTATACCATTTATGTATTTTTTTAAAAATGTATCTACCCTGGAAAAGACAGAAGATATTTCCTCAAACCGGCAATGGTCACGCTGAAAGCTTATCTTTTCTAAGCCAAATGTTTAGTATGTTTCGAAATGAGCTACTTTTTTTGATAAACGCAGAGTTTTCTGTGATACACCATTGAATTTTGAAAATAACAAATCAGCGGTATGTCACAAAAATGATTCAGTGTCAAAATTGTATTGATTGGAACTTGTCACGCGGCCAAGCGGCAGTGAAATACCTTATCTGCCTTTTTATACTCAGTGAAAAATCGCGGCTGGGTTATGTCCGATGCCATTTCGTTATCAGATGTACAATTGATTATGTACATTTGCAAAAAAAGGAAATGAAATAATGTCATCTCAACATATCTCTATCTATTAATGGCACACTGCTTACATGAGAAAAGACTCTGTCAGAGATACTACGCTTTATGTGTTCCTTTCCGCGATGGATTGTTCTGTGAAACGAACATTCTTGTCGTCTGAAACATGCAGTCACAAAGGAAAAATTTAAAGAATGGCATTCCCATAAAATGCTCCTTTTCGCCTTACCAGTTTGCATTACAAAAACAAACATGACACCTAACTCACACCCAAAACAAAATCAAACTGCCTCATTAAAACATGTCTACCTCACTATTAATGTTCAGTTAATGCACCTAGTGAACTTTGTTCCTGTAGGTACTGCCTACCTAAATAAAAGCACTACCTGTCCCTGGCTTTCCTGCGGTCCATCTTCAGCTCATTGACAAGCAACATCTAAAAATAAAGCAGTCATTCATCTTATCTAAAGTCCGCGCAAATGTCAAAGTGGCAATATTTTGTCCTTACGCTGAAATATATATACTTTTCAATAATATGACTGACGTGTGTGTGACATTTTTATTTATAACCTATTTTTGTTAAAATTGCAAGTGCATTATATATATTTGTTTTCTTTTAATATTTGCCTGTCACTTATCTTGGCAGACACTGATGGGGATGTGAATGGCGATGTTGATGATGCTTGGAGCACTTCCTTTGGAAAACCGAAAACACATTTATCATTCATCAACATAATTGACGTATGGCCCAATAAAATCCACAGATTTTGTTTGTTCATTCTGCGACAAATAATGGCATGCTAATGTAATTATAGAGGCGGCGCATTTGGATTTTGGTAAGAAAGAGATTTTTGAGTTTATTTCCACAATTGTCACCTGTCGCATGCCTGTTGATATAGAGTAAACATTTTGGCTTCCACATAATAGGGTAGGCGGACGCTTCAACATTGTTTGCAGTAGGTTTTTTTTGTATGACATATTATAAATTTCGTTCATTAGCATTTTTTTTTTGCCACTGAAGCAAGAATCAGTCAGACAGTACCCTCACATTTGAAGGAAATCTACAGCTTTACACGATAAAATGATAAGTGATCGGGGTATGTCTGGCAGTGTTAATTTTATCAGACTTCAGGTGTACAAATATGAGTAATGTATAATGCTGACAGACAAATCTATGAAAAAAAAAATGCGTTTTTATTTCAGTAATTTGACGATAACTTATGAATTCTGGTTATACAGGCTTGTAAGTCTTAAACGCAATGAAAAAGACTATCCCGAAATAATAATGAAATGAGGGTCTAATCAAGGATCATTTTGGGTTGGACGACGTCTGAATGTTTTACAGAAAAGACCACAATCTGAATGTTTTATAGAAAAAAAAGACTCCACTTTTGTTTCTTCTAAATGGGAGCTACTCACTCATGTGTATAGAATTTTTATTGGTAAATATGGTTTCAGATCGGGGTTAATGTCGTTTCTTAATTGAACATGAAACAAGATAGACAAACGCCAGGCGCTAAATTGCTAAGAATAAAAATAAAACTCAATATGGTTGCAACAGAAACACACTGCAATACAAAATGGCTCTCATTCGGTTTCTGTTCTTTGTCACAACACCGCTTTATACGTCAGTCAAAGTGAATGAATGCTCATTTTCTGGCTTCAATTCAGTACAGCATATAGAATTAATTTCAGCTTTCTTCTCTAGACTTAAACAAAGTATGCAAGTCGTAAATTTAATGTGGCTTTTGGTTCCCATTTTTTTTTCTTAATCACTACTTGTGTCTCGCCTTCATCACATGACTAACTTGTATCGTAAGTGGTCAAACGTGTAACCTAAACACAAAATGCGAGTTATGCCCAATGGAACATCAAATCGAGATTGATCTCGATCTTGTACCGCATGAGTGCGCTGTCTATAGAGAAACTGCATTAGTATGGAAAATTTACAACCAGTGCAAAATTAACTTATGACTAATTAAAAACCATTTTAAGTTAAGAGGTTTACAAATTGTAAATTGGGACAAAAAATCAATTTTTTTTTTTATCTAAATCACTTTTCATATTCCATTGGTCAAACAAAATCAATTTTTTTTTTATTTCGGATCACTTTTTGCAGATTTTGATATTTTTTCCACATTTACACATACTGCCACCATCTATGGACACAGGAAGATTCTGGAACTTGTCGAAAACGAGATTAGGTATCTAAACATGCCAATGGATCGAATAACAAGGGTGCGTATTATGAAAAGAAATCGCAAAACTCGTATGGGGAACGGATTACTTCCAGAAAAAAGAAATGATGAAATAGTGATTTTCACGGATGGATCCATGATGGATGGGGCAGCGGGGGCCGGTATCTATTCACATTAGCCTCGGGAAATACACTTCAGTATACCAGGCTGAGATGACTGCTTTGCTTCATGTGTTGGACTACTTACTTGAGAGTCAGGTGGAAGGAAGAAATATCCTTATAGCACAATCAGGCCGTGATCAGACACATGAAACAAACAAACATCACAACATCATTGGATCTGGAATGTGTACTTAAGCTCAATAAGTGCTCATCTAAAAATGAAGTAACACTGACTTGGGTGGAATAACTTCGATTATTGTGATATGGTCTATATATCACGCATATTTTCCGAAATAATCAATTTTCGCCAGGAATTTTCTTGTCCACATAACAATGATGGAAAAGGACACGTGCTGCAGGTTTAAGTGCGCTCGCGTTGACTCTGTTTGATGTCAATGTATCGGAATTGTTGCAGCGCTACAGTTGACATTTGTTTGTGTGAGTTTTCTTTGATAATTTAGCCAAGATTGGGGCAAAATTAAAAACTTACGTACAAAATGTTGTTAGTGTGTGAATAGAGCTGACACTATATTGGGTGAGTTTTTAATTTGATGAAGTATATTTAAAAAAAAATCTCCTGATTGTGTAAAACCTTTGTATATACATTCCTATAGTAGCGCCAATACTGGTAGTATCCTAATAGGTGTCGCTACTCATACCAAATCGAGAATTAAATTACTGAGAGCTTTGAGCCTTTGATAATTTTATTCCTTAAGCGTAGTACGCTGCTCGAGCTAAACTAAATTTTATCTGGTCTCCAACCTTTCTCTCCAAACATCAGCTAAAGTCCTAGCTAAATTTTGACGTATGGACAAACGTCACAGAAAACAGCTGTTCTTTGAAAAAAACTTCTTTCAAAAATTTAATTCACTTTTATTTCAACTATTTCTGATTCTAGGTACTTCTCGTCCACGTAATAATTAAAAAAGCTCATCCTTACATACTTTTCCGCAACAGAACAACAAATATACAACGATCTGACACATTTTAGCTTGAGAAAATGTGCCGACCCATTAAATGGCCACGCTAAATTTTGACAGACACATGAAGTACATGTTGAAATAAAAGTTTGATTATTTAGCTCGACCTGCGTACCACTCAGCTAAATGGGTTCGCTAAGATTTAGCTCAGCTAAATTTTGGAGAGATTTTTGTATGGGAGCGAAAATTTAGCTCGAGCAGCGTACTAAGCTTTACAAAAAAGTTTTCGTTGAGATTTTTTTCCTTCATTATTCGATTATTGTTCGTCGTTCGGTTTCGGTTTTTGTTTATTTTGTGTAAATTTCTTACAAATTACAAAAAATTAAAAATGTTTTAAAACAATTTTTTTTTTTGTTATTGAAGGTGAAAATCTCGAAAGACACAATGGGGTTAGAAACCCAGAGTAGTGTGGGACTTTAACCGCACTAAAAACACCTCTCCTTAATCATGACCAATCCAAGGAAGATCGACAAAATATTTCAAATGAAATTTTTTTTAGCCGCAATTGGTATTTTGTCTATTGTTGTTTCTATTTCTGAGACAGTTCTGTTTTTTTTTGGCAGCACCTCTCTTTTTCTTTTCTTCAAATTTTTTTGCCATTTCCATGACAGTTGATGCATTTTATTTTCTCTTCCTCTTTTTGTGGACAGCTATTTGTTGGATATTTTCATTCACATTTAACGTACGCGAAATCTCTTTTACAGTAGATTTGCGTATGCGCAAAAGCTTGGCATCGGGATATTGAGTTGGTTCTTCTTCGAAGTGGAGTTGGTTTTTGGCTTAGAAAATTTTGAATTTTTTACAACGCAAGTCTTTAACAATATTATGTTCATATGAGTGCCATTGCACGTTAATTTTTGTTAGCTTCTTTTCTTTATAAGTGTCACTGTAATCGACATTTATTTTCCAATTATTGTTGCTATATGATGTGAGCTTGCACGTTTTCTTTGTTTTTTTGCTCAATTACTCTTTTTAGCTCACCAAATCTGTCTATTTCAGAGATCATTATTGGTATCAACCAATACCACCGGTTGTATTTTTAAGGAAATGTTTGTCTTTTCAACCCTTTTATCATTTGTCTTAGCTTGTGAATTGGTTTGTTTTGCCGTAGTCACACTGTCAACAAATAATGTATTAAAACATAAATATTAGATACAAGATTTTAATTTTCCCATATAGTCGACTCCCTCTAAGTCGAAACCCTCCTCAAATCTGACTTTTAGGTATGATTGTCAAGTAACTTTTCGGAGAAAATTCATTCTATCTCTCATGCTCCAACACCCATGCAAAGCAAGAAATGCATGTGATATACTGCATTGCTTTGTTGACGGATCTAGACATTTGGTAAGAAATCTGAAAATTTGGAAAATAGTTTTTAATATTTTTTAATAGATTCTCTGTGAACACATCCATTTGAATTGCGAGAAAACTTTGAAAGCTGCATGCATCCACTTATGATCTACATCTCACTTCACGTTTTTGTTTTGTACTGTCATCTGTCTTAGATAGTGATCGGAGAGAAACAAATTAAATATGGCAACCGGTCCAAAATACAAATTATTTTCTGTGACAACATCCCCAATAAATAGCAGATATGCCAAAAAGTAGACATTCGTTTTCGCTGGTCGGAACAAACAGCAAAAATATTACTGTTGTTTTGTCACATCAATTACTTTCGTTTAAATATAGCTTTTGATTTGACGAAACACCGATAAAAACTTAAAGCTCCGTCTAAATCCATTAGGGGCAAAAACCAGTTTTCATTATTCAGCGATTGAAGCGCCAAAGCTTCTGTGGGATACTGGTACAACATATTTATTAGATTTCTTGGCGCTACTATAGGAATGTATATACAACTGAATAAACCCTATCTGCGCGGACGCGAACTCGGGAAGACGACCTTCCTGGTCAGATGCAAAAAGTGATATGAACTCCATTTGCATGCCACATCCACCGAGCTGCGTTTCGCAGCCTACTTTAACTACCTAAGAGAGCAGGAGGGATTTCCCTGCTCTCTCTCTCTCATATGATCGATCTCGTCGTTTAACAATTGTTTTAAAAGCTAAATGCGGTTAATGTAATATGGTTAAAGGTGAGTAAAGTGATATACTACATCACTGTACTAACGATATCGCCATACAAAAATTTGTTGGAAGAGAGTATTAAAAACATTGAAAAACGCAAGAAAAAGCCGAAAAGACTCATGCTAGTAAAAAACAAACGGCCAAAGCAAACAAAAGAAAGTTTCTCAAGCGATTTAGATGAAAGCATGCATTTACCGAGTTCAAACGATGACCCTTGGGCCGAAACTCCACCTAACAGCGACAGTATCTGTAACAAATGCTTCCAGATGGATAAGAAGACCCTGACATGGGTTCCACGCTTGCAGTGTGATTTGGTTTGGTATATCACTTTTTCCGAAGGTAGTGTATCACATTATCCGCCAGTTTTATTAAGGGGAGTTACAGAGCTTTTTTATTTTTTTTTTAAATAGCTGCAGATTGGTTTACTCTGGAGAAACCCAAAATCGATTTATAATGCGAAATGCATCAAAGAGCTATAATGAATAGTTCGGCAAGAGCTATGTCATAAAAATTACGAATAATTGTTAGAAAACAAATGCCTATATCACATTACCCGAAGTTACGAGGACACATAGGGATCGAAGGCAACGAAAAGGCGGACTCCCTTGCAAAACAGGGGTCAACTCAAAAGTTGCTGGGACCAGAACCATTCAAGGAATGGTGGAATAGCTGATTCACAAATAGATCACGGCAGAGCACCGGAGAAAGTGGTCAACCGTGGAACAATGTAGACAGGCTAAAATGGCAATTAAGTGGCCGACCTGCTCCACTCAAAGAAGGTTTCTAAGCATGAGTCGAGAAACATTGAAATGGGTGGTGGCTTTGTCTACAGGACATGTTAATTTCGGGTTATCACTTAAGGAAGATGGGCCTTAGAGAGGATGATACCTGTAAACTATGCCTGGAGGAACCTGAGACAGCGGCACAGTGTCAATGTCCGACGTTGGCTAAGGAATGGCGATCTTGGGCCATCATTGGGTCGAGCAACAGTCGATAAAACAGATCTCCCTTAAACAGATGCTAGCGTTAACATTAGGACAAAAAAAAGAAACCCGACAAGGTGGTCTGATTCGAATATCTCTCAAAATCTTTATATATACTGCCACAAATACCAATATACTTTGCACAACTGTTTCACGCCATTTAAGTGTTTGTTTTAAAACAAATGTGCAAAGTTTCGTGAAAACCAAAATAAAGAAATACACAACACAGCCATAGATATAATTTTGAAGGAATTATTATCCTTTTCATATTCCGCGCCATCTGAAGACTACTAATCACCAAAACTACTCCATTTGTATCTACAACAGTAGAAACATTTTTCACGTCGATATCCATATTTGTGAAACGAATGCAATTTGAACAGCTGCTGTCAAATAACGCACTATCCATCCATTTACAAAAGCAGATCAGTATCGTTGCATGTTCCGTAAGCCGCGTAAAATCGGAGATCTGAACAAAATATCTGGTGGTCCCAATGGAAAACGACGAATTTGTATACTTTACTAAATGTGAAAGGGGCAGCATTTCGCATATTTCGTACTGACACATGCAAACCTACTTCTTAAATATTTGATCTGTCTTTGTTCATTAATAGAGTGAAGTGCATGCATGGTAAATGTAATCCGATATTACTTCTAATAAGCACTTCTTTGAACAAAAAATATAAAAAAAATGCTTTATTCATATCCATAAATACAACAGAGTTCTGTTTCTGGTCTGACACACGTCGTCAAGCCGTAACTAAATGCCATCATGATGATATAGAAGCGCCGGCTTAGGAACAAATGACGTTAGTTTGGAATATGCTAAAAGTTATAACATTTAATCCAACAGCTGTTGCGTTTATTTGGTTTACTTAAAACAATTTACGTGTTCAAATTGTTTTTAACTTATTTACTGTAATAAATATCTGTAATCTGTAATACTTTCGAAATGCAAACAAAAAAAAAATCAAATAGTATTAATTCCACATTTGGAATTCTAAATCCGACAGTACACTTTCATTACATTTTCGAGAGAACTTGCCGACAATCTTCATCAAACCAAGGGTTTGTGGGGTGTTTTTGTGAAACCAAGTGAAATCAGTTGCAGCGTTTCTGATAGCTTTTTGGCATCGACGCCACTGGTCTTCAGCACTTGATGTTGACTGCATAGGAATTCTCGGAAGGTTGATGAATACGCGATCGGCAAAAATTCTGGTGGTTTGTTGAGTTTGAAGCCGTTCAATTATGAATCTCCTCACAGTATTTTCCTATTGTTATGGCGTCTGGGATATCCGAAATTATATCTTGGCTACAAAAGGTTATTGGTTCGATTATATTTTGGCCACCCGGAGAGTTCTTACTTACTTACTTAGGTGGCGCTACAGTCCGGGGTGGACCTGGGCCTCAACCAATACGCCTCTCCAGTTAGCGCGATCTTTGGCTAACTGCCTCCAGTTGCGCACTCCAAGTTGGTTGAGGTCACCTTCCACTTGCGCGCGCCACCTAAGGCGAGGTCTTCCTCTACTGCGTTGTCCCTCCGGGTTTGAGTCGAAGACTCTTCGGGCCGGAGCGTTGGTGTCCATTCGCTCTACATGTCCTAGCCATCTTAGTCGACTGATGCGTACTTTTCTGACCAGGTCGATGTCGCTGTACAGCTCGTAGAGTTCGCTGTTAAATCTCCTCCTCCAAAGCCCGTCAACGCAAACGGGACCGAAAATCAATCGAAGAATTTTGTGTTCAAAACGACCAAGGAGATCTTCATCCGCCTTTGATAGCGTCCATGTTTCTGCGCCATAGAGTAGGATGATGAGGGTCTTATATAGAGTCTCCTTAGTGGTTCTTGACAAGGCCTTACTTCTCAATTGCCTTCTTAGGCCAAAGAAACAGCGGTTGGCAAGTGTAATTCTTCGATTGATTTCTGATGTGATGTCGTTGTCAGAATTTATAGCGGAGCCGAGGTAGACAAAATCCCTAACTACCTCAAAATTATAGCTGTCTGTCGTCACGACAGACAGCCCGGAGAGTTCAGATTTCTAGAATACTGCAGGAGTACCTTGCGTCGTTCGTCAATTAACGGTTTAAGGATCTGGTGTGTTCCTTTGTGAATATTGGGGTAAGGAAACCGAGTGCTAGCTATAGTAACATAACGTCCCTCAGCAAAGTCCATAGTTGATAATGGTCAACCGGTCAAAAATGGTCAGTTGGAAAGTAAACTGTATTTTGTTGCATTCAATCAAAGTTCATACGTAAATGCGCATTTTGAGCTAATTTATCGCTTTCAAAATGTATGTAGGTAACTAGCCGTACGGTGTATCGAAGTAGTCTTCTATCTAAGCTACTAACGGCGTCCGAAAATAATTATCCCTGCTCCGCCACTTCTCAACATTGTCCACAATATTGTTGTAGATCGCTTCCAAAAAAAGCTCTAATCAAACGAATGGTTTTGAAAGCTAGACCCAGGGTCCTATGTAAAGGGTTTTCCAAGAAGAAGTGTTATTTTGGTATTCAAAGAAAAATGTCATTTTTTGAGATAAATGATCGGATGTTTATTTCATAATAAAGAGGAAAGTCGGCCGTTAATAATGAAAAACAACATCAGCCAAATGGCCATCACGAGCACAGATACAAGACCATATCCTTTTCATGACATTTTCCATAACCAAATCGCAAAGTGGCTGCCCTATGTCCTCGCTAGCCTCACGAATTTTATCTTTGAGGTCTTGAATCGACGCTGGGCTGTTGGCGTAGACCTTATCTTTCACGTGGCCCCAAAGGAAGAAGTCGCAAGGTGTTAAATCACAAGATCTCGGTGGCCAATTGTGATCACTTCTTCGAGAGATAACACGGTCCGGAAACTGTTCCCGTAAAAGATCAATGGTTTCGTTGCTTGTGTTTTTTCACAATTTTTGTAGTGAATTTTAATAATTTCAATGCGTTGTTGAAGCGTGTATCGTTCCATTTTTAGTAATGGCGTAGTTTCTACTTGTCAAATGTCAAAGAATAAAAGCTTCAAAAGTGGCAGCTACCGAAATAGCGGGTCATTCACAATAACACCTCTTATTGGAAAACCCTTTAATTATTTGGAGCTTTTTAATCAACTATTAATTTTTGGTAGGTTAATTCAAAAGATTTTTTTTTCCCAAAATTCGAATTGTTCCTTCAACAAGGTTATGCACTTTGGAAATAAGTAAACAGTATTTCAAATCGTTATTCAAGCGTGTCTGTCGCGAATGCTAATGCTAAACCTGGGGTCAGATTCTGTAAGGCGAAAACGTTTTCGTGCGCACGACTGATTTGCTCGAAGTAGCAGAAGAAAATCGGTAAACGTTTCAACGTTTTGTCTAACAAAATGCCGACCCAGCTTTATTTCATTGTAAATACCTATTTCCCAAATTTGGGTAAAGTTATGGGTATTCCTAGCAGGACAGTTAAATAGAGTTAATGCGTGTACGGTTAGCATTTGTTGTCATTTTGGGTCATTGCCTTGACTGTTTCTATTTGAAGACAGTAGCAAACATAAGGAGACTGCCCGGTATATAAATCCATTGCCAGAAATCGATCCATTCAATAACAATATGCGTTTTTAAAATAATGATTCCTTCATAATCATAGAGGTTACTACAGAAATAAAGTGAGAATCGTAGAAAGAACCAGTCTCCGTAATCGTAAACTCGAGTGAAAATGCATACTCAACATAAATGAATACGTTTAGTAATGTTTCGAAAGATTATGCAACTGCATAGAGTGCATTTACCATAGTAACATTAATTAAACCCTTTTAGCCCGCATCGGCGTGCCTGTAAAGTACCATGTCAAAATCAAATGGAATTTTGCCTTTGCCCAACCGACATATTTTACAAGTTCACACTTAATTCCCTCTAATCATTTACAGTTTTGTAATATATACTGAAAACTGTACCCTATGCAGCTTGCGACTGTTTGGGTTCCTAATTATATCCCAATGTACACACCCCGAAACCGAACTCTTTGCCGACGGATTAAAAATTCTGTGTGCACATGCCTTCCTCCAATAGATTTTAAGTCTACGTTTTCCGCTGAATATTTGCCTCCAACCGAAAGACTATTGCAATCTGAAAAACTGCCATTATCAGAACTATTTACACAAAATTACAAAAACATGAAGAAAAAAAAACAACAATCAAAGCACTGGCCTTTTGTGTACTCTGCCTCTGATAAGAGCTCTGGAAATGTATGTAGCTATAGCTGAAATATCTTCAAGTTCACTTGGGAAACACACTCACCTGACTTCAATTTTAGAGGAATCAAATGATTTCATTTGATTGAGATAATTGCGCTCTCACAATAATCTTCGACTCTAGTCATAAAAAGTATCACGAGAATCGAATTTAACGAACAATAACAAACGACAAAAGCACACAAAACAACAAATTTAAGTCACAAATGGTCGATATGGTTGATAGTAATTTTTATCTCGCGTACTAACCTTGTTCGAATTCCTGGAAAAATCTCATTTGCCGCCGGTTTAAGGAGTTTAGTCGAGTTCTGATTAGTTTCACACTTCGCGGAATTGATGTTTTGTAAACAAACTATACGAATATAATTTACACAATAATTAATTATCCGCCGAACAATGAAAAACACGAAAACAGCAATTTACGACTATATTATAGACTAATCGCACAACAAAACCCCTACCGAGCGATTCCCACAGTGAACTAAACAAAGAACAGCTGACGGAATGTCAAACTTTTGTCCGAATGTCAGTTTGAAGTTTCGTCAAGTGCGATCTCCAGGATTGGCCTGAGGGAGTCGGAAATGCAGATTGGTAGCAGAGGTACCAGATTCCACGATTTATCGTATTTTTACGATTTTCGATCTAAAAAAACATAAAATTCCAAGACTTTTCAAATTTATCGAATACAAAAATTCATTTGCAATTTTCGAAATATCTTCTAAAAATGTGAAGTAAAACCCGCTCGTCTGTAGTTCTACTTAAATCGAATGTATACTGCTTTTTTAGTCATTGTACGTGTACAGTTAGTGTACAGTCATGGAATAAATTGTGCGATTTTGAACAGTAACGAATTCGGCAATATTACCTGATGTTCTGTTTTGTTTTTGATTGTGTCGTAAATTTTGTGGTAGCCGTGCTGTGTACTATGTTATTATTTTAATGGTTCATCTGTTTTTTTTTTGTATTTCCAACAAAATTGTATTTCCACGATTTGGAAAGCTATTAGTTACGATTTATGATGTAAAAATCTGTAGTGCGGATTGGTAGTCTTAGGTCAAGTACATACTAGTGTTCTGTTTTTACACACGGTGTTATTTACTAATTAAGTAGGTATACCACCTGTCAAGGAAACTGCATTACCTTTTATAGATATTTCCTTTTATACTATGTTTTTACTAGAGGAAATAATAAAATTGAAATTGATATTCCCAAACACCATTTAATTTATCAAGTTATACGTTTTCGTATAAATAAAAAAAAAATCCAAATTTATAATTTAAATTTAATATTGCGGAGTTGTAGGTACAAAATAAAATGAAAATATATTAATTCAAACCCATTTTTACTTTCTTTTCTGTCTTTTAATTAAAAAGAATAAAAACATTTTGTATTAAATGTGCACTGACAAATTTCACTTGCTACCTTAGGCTCACCAAAGTTCTAATAAACTGCGATTTCGATTAGAGATACACTTAAAAAAAAACGAGTTATCGTATTGCATGTTCTTATATACCCCGTGATTGTGTGTTCCGGTTTATTTAACTAGATTAATTCTTTTGTTTGTTAATGATAAGAATTGTAAATTATATGTGTTGCTAATATGCTGAGAAGTAATTAATATTTGCCTAAGAAGTTCCGGTTACCTATAGAGAAAAGTTAAACAAGTTAACAATTCAAGCAAATGCTTTTCGGTGTGAGGGCGCTTTTCTTTCTAAAATCTGCTCTTTATTGGGGATAACACTGTCGCTGAACTCGGAATTCATAATATCTGTAGCTTAGACGCTGATTTTTTTTGATGTGGTTGTGAAGTTATATAAATAAATCATATATGACTCTTTGTGACGTCACGGTATTTGAACATATATTTTTTCATTCATAAAGTCTCTGACAAAATTTGGTTGTTTGTGCGCGTTCCATTGACCCAGCAGCCATATCTAACTCCATTGATTGACATTTCACTTAAGCGCCAACGGAATCAAAATGATATGTTGCGTTGTTTTGTTTGAGAAGGAACCTTCCAGAATAGGTGGCACTTTTTTGCTTTTCTGAAAACTTCTCTCAGTAAAGCTAAACTGATAACAACCTTAGGAGCTCCCTGAGATGCTTTCAGTTCGGAATTTGCAAATATTAGCATGTTGGTTCTGCACTACAAGCTAAAGTCGCAGTCTTACCAAGGTAATCATTTTTAACCTTCACCTTATAAATTTAGTAATTCACAATAAGCAATTTTGTATGAAAATTTAGTCAATGTGAGATAAGCAAATTTAGCCTAGACACTAAAAATGATTACAAGTATCATGGTACCGTTGCAGAAGGAACTTTGAAAGGGTTATGTTATTTTTACGGTTTTCAAATGTACTGTTAGATTGATGATAACAGTAGAAGCAAGCAGAACCTATGATATGACACCTTTCACATTTTTCCTTGAGAAAATTATCGTAAGAAAATACATACATGGCTACTTATTATTAAATTACTTAGTTTGTGGAACAGGGAAACAAGAGTCAATTTCAAATAATTCTTAATTTTAACATTCGTACAACAAATTCATTGTAAATAGGTAAAAAATATATTATATTCCAACATCTAATTTTCAGCTTATGGCGTTGCGAGCAAAAAATCAGTTTTGTACTTCTCTCTGTTTTCACATCTCAGTAAGATTTCATTTTTTACAGGCGACTTTCGTGTTTCGATATGAGATCACTTTTAGTCGAAACTAGAATATCACTGCACAAGGCCTTGTTTCGAAGGTTGTTGTCCTCGGTTAGGAGGAGCATGTTGTCCACATATTTCTTCACCTGTAAGCAGCAGTTAAGAATGCTATCATCGGGTGAAGACACCTCAATCAGATGCTGTTTTTCATCAACTGCATTTTGTGCTAAAAGGAGACATTTTACCGGATGACTTCCCATTCGTAGCGTGATAAGATTTTACCTTGTATATGTTGGTCTTTATCTTCAAAGCATTTGTTGAGAAATTTTATCGCTCTTGCCGAACGAGTTTTAACACTCTCGCTAGGTGAGCGTATTTTTAACTTATCCAATTCCTGCAGAACGCAGTAAGGTACGTAGATTATAGTTCCCATAGTATCTAAGAAAGAGTCAATATTAGAGGAGTTGGGCTTGGTTGGAAGTTTGCTTACCACATAGTTTCATATGGATAAGCTCATCCACAAACATTGGACTGTTAATGAAAACATTCGTGTCTACAATAAAGTAGAAGTGATCAGTTTTCCAATTATTCCGTTTCTTGTCTGCTGCCAGGCGCAGAAGATTTTCGTTGACTGCGTCATAGTGTTCACTAGGACTGCAAGAATTAATTTCGTGGGTAACGGGCACCGAAGATGAATGTACCTAAAAGGAGGAATGATGTTTTTTGTGGAGAAGCTTTATTTATTAGGATTCTTACAAGGCTCGGTGAAAGCTCCTCTGTTGGTTGCCAGTCCATTGGCTCGCAGTCGGAAGAAGAAACACTAGCATAATCTTGGCTGCTACTAACATTGGAAACATCTAAAGAAAAGCTAAATGTAAACGAAGTAGCAGGCATCTGAATTCTTTTCTGTTGCAAATGCAATGAGCCTCTCAGGCGCTGTAGCCTGTCATTGGCTGAAAGCGGATATTTAAAAACAATACAAAGGAATGGCATGTCATTAAAGAATACTTACCACTTATGTTTGGCACGGGAATAGGAGAGGATACCGTGCGTTCAGTTGGGGAAATATTCAGCTGCAGCGGGGATTGTTTTTTCGTTTTACTGCTGTTCTCGTTCTCCAAAAGTATTCCCCTGATCACACTACCGTTGCCTGGCTTCCTCTGCTTAAAGGATGTCTTTGAGTTCGAAGAAATGTTTGACATCTTTTCTCTGTCTTTATTTTCTGGTGGCTTTCGTTTCTTTTCCTTTGTTGCTCTGTTTATGATTTTTTCGCAGAATCCTTTTACCATGGACATAAGACCAGGTTTTGGTTCAGCTTTTAGTGGTTTGATGTTTGGTAAATTTGATTCCGATGTAGACGGTTTCGAAAATCTTTGTTCAAATTGTTTCCCCGAAGAATTATTGTTTGTCTCTAATTTGCAACTTTTATCGGGGACAATTGCAGAATTTCCTTTTGAATGTACATCTTTTTCGGAAATTGGGGTTTCATCTAAATGCCTTGAACGAGGGGAATTTTTAACGGACATCTTTTGTGGGTTTGATAATGTCGACTTTGGAATTGGTTGTCTTGCCATTTCAGATGGTTTTTTTAAAGTCGCAAAGGCTTTTTGTGTAGCATGAATACCACTTTCTGAGCTAAGAGCTGGTTTCTTGGGAATCACGAATTTACGTTTTAACGTTGTTTCTGAAGAATTTCCATCTGTTGCTGTGGATAGCTGTCGTTTAGATGCAACATTAATTTTAGTTTGCTCCAATGTAGACGGTTTTACGTTGGGATCTACAATTTTTTTACTCGTAATACCTTTGGAATATGTTATATTATTTGCTGCGCTTGAGGCAGAATCCTTTTTTGTTTCAGGAACCTTTAGTTTCTCAACTCCAGGTGTATTAGTATTCTTTGTGTGGCGATTACTATTAGGCGCATTAGGCTTTCTTTTTCCTAGGTTATTTTGAAGTCGTTTAAGTCGATCTTGTGCCGGAGTTTTAACGATATCCTTAGCTATAAAAATCAAAGTAGATTCCCAACATTTATTTAAAATTAACAGCACTTGGTGTTAATTACCCGAAATAATATTTGTTGAAATTTCTGTTTCTTCGCAAGAGCACCATTTAGTTTCACCTGTTTTGGGATTAAACATATAGTATCGACCACGATGAGTTCTGGATTCGCATCGCACCCAATCGGCGGTAAATGGAGTGGTTGGTTTGTCCATTTTACTTAAAAAAAAAAACTATAATTTAGCTGTACAAAATATAAATGATTGCTTCCAGTTAAGTTTGATTTTTACTCTTATCAAAGTTATCAATTGTCCTGTCAATAACCAAACGTCAAAATGTCAAATATTGCCAGACATACATTTAGCTAATGCTATCCGCGCATCGGGATATTTGATATATTATTTTTTATATGTCATACACTCCCGTGTTTCCCATGGGTTTGAAATTAACCTGAACATGTATGATAAACAACCGCTTGTAAGCTTCAGCTGTGTCGCGAACAGTAAAATGATAATATAAAGTAAACGTTGATATATACAATACAAATGTGAGTCAGCATCATCATTCTTATGTCGTGATCTTAATAATATTTCAACTTCGTGCTGCGGCGCAAGATTGACATTTTGTATAAAGTTGTGTTGCTGATGGAAGTTGTGAATTATACAAAATACTGATTTCGAACTTTGAATAAAAAAAGGATGAATAATTAATGTATCGAATAGAGAAAATTTGTTTAATATTTGTATTAATTATAAACATTTTATACCTAGTTGGTGTTTATGAAAAAAATAACAAATAATTATTGAAAATTTTCGTAACTACGTAAATGCTTTTTTAGCAATCCAAACGAGTGCGAAGTCTGCCTTAGAGCAATGTCAAAAAAATAACACGAATTGTCAAAAAACTACCGTACCGGCATTCAGTCCACTTTACCGTACAAAGGAACCCAGCAAATTTCTTCAACAAGTTTTCAATTGGACCAACTTGGACTTAGCCCTCCACTTTCGGTTTAATCTTTTTCTATTTTACCGAAAAGAATAAATTTGTTTCATCTTTAAAAGTGCCAGCAGTTTGATTTAATATTTAAAGTACAGCATAGAGCTAACATTAGTATTCAACATGATTAAAGTAAGCATAGGCGAATTAAGAAGCAACAGTTCGTCGATTTTCTAAAGTTTATATTGAGAAATGTGTCTTTTTTATTCCTTTTTTCATATTTGAACAAAAATGTGTATGCTATGCGTAGTACAGTTATTTACGTATAATAGAATACAATTCTCTTTTCTTTGCGTTGGGTCCAAGGTCCACTGACTCCCTTATTACATAAAAAGTATTCGTTAATGCCATTTAATTAATTTCGATTTATATTTCCTTTCTTTAGAATGCAGTATCACTTGTTACAGGAGGAGCTTCTGGATTAGGTAGGGCTACCGCCGAACGTCTTGCTCGCAGTGGAGCCAAAGTTGTTTTGGCCGATTTGTCAACATCTAAGGGCTCCGAGGTCGCCGCTGAGTTGGGCGATAATGTTGTATTCGTTCCAGTAGACGTTACCTCCGAGAAGGATGTTCAAACAGCTGTGCAGGTGGCAAAGGATCAATTTGGACGTTTGGACTTAACTGTGAACTGTGCAGGAACTGCCACCGCTGTTCGGACCTACAATTTCAACAAGAATGCCGCACATAGGTTGGATGATTTCCAAAGAGTGCTTACAATAAATACCGTCGGTACGTTCAACGTCATTCGCTTGTCTGCTGGTCTAATGGGAACTAACGAACCCAATAAGGATGGGCAGCGTGGTGTTATTGTCAACACTGCTTCGGTTGCAGCTTATGATGGACAAATTGGTCAGGCAGCCTACGCTGCATCAAAAGCAGCAGTCGTTGGCATGACCTTGCCAATTGCTCGCGACTTGAGCACGCAAGGTATTCGTGTTTGTACAATTGCTCCTGGCCTATTCAACACCCCAATGTTGGCGGCTCTGCCAGATAAAGTTCGTCATTTCTTGGCCAAGAGCATTCCGTTCCCTCAGCGTCTCGGCGAACCATCTGAGTATGCTCACTTGGTCCAAGCGATCTATGAGAACCCGTTGTTGAACGGTGAGACTATTCGCATTGATGGTGCCCTCCGCATGCAACCTTAGGAAAGAAGACCGATTCTCAATACCGTAAGTGCATTTAATTGAACGAGACAAGGTCTCGACATTTAGTTTTGGAATAAAATGGCAACAAATTATGTTTCTTATTAAAACTTGTTTTCTTTTTTCTTCTCAACCGGTTGTACTTGGTTATGTTTGACAGACAGTCTTTATCAGCTGTGGGATGGTCTTATCAGTTGGAGATTACTTTGGACATTGGACGCATTATCTACTATTCAGCTCATTGTGTAAACAAGTTGGGTGAAATATGAAGCTCAATATTTTTTGAAACCCAAGCATATTGTGTCACACCCTAGCTGTGCTTGTCAGTAATGTCCCGAACCGAAATGGACTATTGCTGTTTCCATATTTTCCTTAGCATACTGGTGCTTTTGGATATGTAGCGTGTAGGTTTGGTTAGTGAATGGTTTTATTTTACTTAGGTATATGTCCTTACGAATCGGCTCAATAGATATACCTAGAACTTGAATCTCAAAGAGCTACCGTACATTTTAGTATTCCCTATTTTGTCTCACGATGTGAGAAAAAAATATATCCAAATACACGGAAAATGTATTGGAAAACAATCTCAGGCCTGTATATTTTCTTTCTCTTTAGTCTTGCCATGACTGAGTACGACATCAATATATATGTATATATATAATGATTAGCTCGAATGATAGAGCACTAAGTTCACAACTGCTGCCGCGCAGAAAACATTGTTACCTATTCGGTGAACAACTATAAAATTACATTACAACAGTTTGATTACCTGCATGCACCTTTGAGTGTTCTTAAGACGATTAGTTTCGCTTTTCCCCGTCGGAGGTGTGTTGAACACGGACTATAAAAATTCAAAAAAAAAAATAAATTGTTTACTGAAAATATAAATCTTGCTTACCTATCTCTCTCATTTGTAAGCTGTAAGCTAAAAATCAAAACCTGAAATAAAATTGAAACAAAAAAGAAAAGAACGAATAAGAATTGCCTTGAAATTCCTCAGCGGATATCGGTATTTATTATTTATTTTGAAAATACTCCAGGTGCCTTATACATATATTATAGATTGCATAGACGCATACTGCATACACGTAACTAACATTTTATTACTTTTACAAACTGGGAATAACCCATCATCACATTCCACTATCACATACATGAAAAGTTATTTTATTGCTATGAGAAAAAAAAAACTGAGAGAACCTTGCCTACAAAACGATTCGAGCACTTTGAGCCTCAGCCATTCCAACGGGTAGTCCTATGACTGACCTTCGAAGATGTTTATTTCGCCGCAAAGATGATCCCCGTTCACGCGCCGACTGTCGACACTGCCGTAGCCCAGTAAGTCCATTGTCGTTGTTTCCGAGTTTACCCGCAGCAGCATTCATGGCGGCTAGCATGTCGAAGGCCGCTCTTTTATTTTCCGTGGTCCAGACTGTTGATAGCTCTTCCGTTTGGCATTTGTCTACCACTTGTGTGAAATTCTTGGAGTTTTGCTGAATAGCTGGTGATTTATTGTCCTTGTTTCCCTTACTTAGGCCAAAGATCGAGAGAATAGACTTTCTCTTATGAACATGACCTCCATCTGACTCGTCGCTGGTTTTCGATGAAACGCTAGACCGTAGTGTGCAGCTCTTTGAATCTCGCGGTGGAATATTTTCGATGTCATATTTTGTGAATTTCTTTGGTGATTTGAAAGTAACTTTTCTAGCGAGCGATTTAGGTGGTGCCATAGTCGCCAGATTGAGTTTGGCAACAGTTGGAGATATTAACGTTTCATTGGGCTCGATACTGCAGTACGTATCATCGCAGTTTGTCGTGGCTACCTTCGATACTGTGGTTAGTCTAGTCGGTGTTTTGGGTTTTAATCCGCTCTCTGCCCGTTTAGAGATGAACTCGGTCGCTACCTGTTTTGCTTCGAAATTTCTTTCCATGTCTATTATTCGCTTTTCTCGGGCGTTTAGTTTCTGCTCCCGAAGAAGCAAATTGGCTTCTCTCTGGTTAAGTAAGCTCTCCTGGGCTCGTATCGCGTGCAAACGGTCTTGAAGCGCCTTTTCGAAAATGTTCTGCGTCATTACAGTGGGACTATATCCCGAGGTCGTTGGTTTAATTGTATTCTCTGTGTCTTCTTTTCGTATACTCTCATATAGTTCTGGGTCAGAGCACCTGAGATTCCTGTGAAAAATCTTTCTTTTAACGGAGTCAAAGATCTCTGAACGGAGGACTGGTGTTGAAACTCCTGTCACATGTTTATCATCGTCCACTGTAAAATGGGTCAAAGCAGTGCTAGAGAGATCGGTATTCGGTGTAAAGGTCAGCTTCCACTTGGAATCTATTTCTTGCGAAGAAGAAATCGGAATAAGTTTTGGAAATTCGTTTGGATTGTCCATAATATTTCTTATTAAAATCGGATGCCTAGTAATCACATCAATGTTTGGCCTCTGGTCGTTATCCACCTCGAGCATGAATGAAATTATCTCCTGCATATTTGGCGAGTAGCAATCTGGGATGCAATTAAACTTTCCTCCGGAAATATTCTTAGACAGCTGTTCAAAGCGTCGTCCCTTAAAAGGAGGCCTTAGAGAGCACATTTCATAGGTTAAGCAACCTACAGCCCAAACGTCCGACTTTCGATCATACTTGGAGCCCTTAACGATTTCCGGACTCATATAATACGGTGTTCCAACGAATGTTTCAGCAAAACTCTCATTTCGTCTAAGGACACGGGCCAATCCAAAATCACCTAATTTTGCGTTACCTTCGGTATCCAAGAAGATATTCGCTGGCTTTATGTCACGATGCAAGATGGTGCCTTCTTTTATTTTGTTGTGGCACACCTGTAGAGCTTTACATATTTGGAAGAGAACCCTCCAGATGTACTGTTCCTCAAAGCGCTGTCTCTGCGCACGACACCTCTCGATCAGTTGCAAAAGATCACCGCCTTCACAGCATTCCATGACAATGAATATGGACTTTGTTTCGTGGTTTACCATGTGATGATAATATTGCACAATATTTGGATGTTGCAATTGTCGTAGAACGTTTATTTCTGATACCAAAGAGTCCTTCTTCGTTTCACTCAGTTCATCATAGTCTATGCCCTTCCAGGCATATATCTCACCAGTGTCTTTGTCGCGAACCTTAAAACATGTACCAAACGCACCACTCCCGATAACCGATATCACTTCATAATCGTTTAGGGTTTTCATTTGAAATTTTGATTCTGTCATTGCCACAGAGTAAACTTATAGATCGCGAGTTATGAACAAAGCGCCGCGATTATTCAATATGGATCCAACTAAACCGGATTCACAAGATATCCGTTACTTTATTTGAAAAACTTTCGCAAAATGTTAACAGCCAGAGTGAACAAAAATAATAATCTCGTTTTGAAGCCACTGTCCCCAGTTCGTTTCGTGTTAGCGGGCTATCTACTACTAAAACAGAAATCGGTTTAACAGTTGTTCATGGGCCTGATTTTGGTTTGGCTTTTCGCACATATGTATGATGGTTATATACGCATATATTGCCGTTGAATTTACCACTCAGAGAGATCTTGCTAAGAGATTGAAAGAGGATTTATCACAACACGCCTACAATTCACTGTGTACCGCGTTGAAGACCAAAACACTGCTTCTTAGTGGTTCTTTGATTTCTTTTTTATATGGAATACAAATCGATCTTCAGGTACTTGCATATGAATCGGGATGAGAGTTGGAAGCACATTTTAACATTGAGTAAATTTATAGCCTTAGCGTGTGATTTGCTTACTTGTTTGTGGAGCCATATTTTATTATACATTTATTTTGTTACAAAACAAAAGATCAGAACCACGGCAATACGACTGAAAAATCGCACAATTCGTAACCATAGTTGGTGTGAGTGCTGTCCGCGATTTCAGGCAGAACCAGAAAAAAAAAAGATGATGAATGGAAGACTCTTAATGGACAGTATATAAGATCGTCTGGGCTTTGATTACCACAAAATTTTCTATAAACTCAGCGGAATATAGGTATTGTGACAAATCCCTAATCTTCTGTAATGGCGCTCGACTATAACGCTTAATAAATCTAGTTAAAGACGTAATTTAAAATGTTTTCATGCAGACAGACTTAAATTACGAAGAAAATCTGTTACCGCATGCTATAGCTATTTAGTATTTATATAAGACGTACAAGGAGCACCTACTCTAAAAATCACTGTTAAGCACATTTTTGCTCTCAGTACAAATGCGATGTGGTAAGGGTAATAACCATGCTGGTTTATCTACCTGAGTTTTCCATGGAATACCTACGTCCACTTATATCCAACGACTATCCATACCAATGCGAGCCCGTTGGGATAGAGATTATCTATTGGATACTGTTCCTTAGCGAACGTGCCTCCTCATCATCACAAATTCAAACGAAAGAAACAATAAACCTGTTTACGGATTTGTATTGTGCGGTCAGATAAAATTCCTTGGAGCAAGATGTCAGTTATTTGTTTTAAGGTTTGTTTAGAATGAGTGGACAATGGAAGAATTTCGGAAAAAGCCGTTGAAAAGACTTGTTGATTTATGAATGGGTAATTTGTTTGCAAATGCTTTTTGTTTTGCTTTTTCATGGCCATTTGATAAATTGTGATGGTAAGTATTCATGCGCATACTTGGAGACGTGCCTTAGTTATGGCGTTAGGTACATCGTAATTTTTGTTTGCGACTATAGTTATTATGTTGTACATATACCCGGTCTGGATCAAGTTCAGCTATTTTCCTTATTGCCAGCGAGCGAAATCGCCACCGTTGCACTATTTCTGAATTGCGCTCGAGAATTCTGCTTTTATCTAGTAAAGTCAGAATTGGATAGGATTTAGATAAAGGTGGGGGTCAACGTCAATACGAGGAAACAATATTCTCGATTTTCGGATGATAATTGATGATTTTCTTTGCTCAATTGTAATTTCTAAACCAAAAATTAATCAAAATTGAGGTAAGAACTGAACTCAACGGATCGCTAAGCTAGTCGATTTGTTTACATATGAAGTTCCAGTGTCACTCGCCAAAGGGAACTGTGCTGTATTGGGAAACTAAAACAACCTTTGTAAATTTAACAAAATTCAACGACAGGAATAAAATTACGCAACTAACCATAAAACAAAAAAAAAATTGCTTTAGAAGAACATTTTAATTTAATTATGTATTCTTCTAGATCTCACAAATATTCTTAAAAATTAAAAATGTTCTACCAGGATGGTGCCTCGCCTGCTTTTAGCTCTCGAAAGTAAAGCGCACTCTTATCGCGGAATCTGGTCATCCGCTGCGTTTCCTTTTGGTCCAAAAAGTTGCCAATTACACCACCAAGGATCGGGAGACTGATCCATACCCATTGTTTCGTTATACCAATTACCATTTTGATTTAATGCAATAGATTCTCTTGCTGCTTGGGCTTAAGAGAACGCTTCCACTTGCGCGTGTGGGACCAATCGGCGTAAATAGTTGTGACTGCAAAAGTTGGGAAGAATATAACTGCACCGTATCTCCTCGCGAATGCCGAGACGATTCCTCCGGCCATTAAACTGAAAAGAAAAATTTGTCGAATTACGTAAGTTAAAATGTCAATTGTTAAAAAGTGACAGAAAGTAAACAAACGTTTAAAAAAAAGGAAAAGTTGAATATATAATAGGTTTTATTGATTTTCATATACAATTTGCTGGTGTTTTCGACTTACTTCTCATGTAAAAACAATTGAAAAATGTGAGGAAACGAGTATATTTTCCTCCAATAAAATAGTGTGACACTGACAAGTGAGCAAATGTCAGTTTTTAGAAAAGTGGATTGTGGATGCTGCTGCTCATAATTCTGTACAGCGGTTGTTATGGGAATGGAGTTTTGCTTTGTGTTGTATCTTTTTAATATATCTATTTTAATAAAATGTCTGAATATACTTCGGGTACCTAGCCCGAAAAATAATAAAAAAAAATATATAATATTCAGTTTTAGTTTCTAATAAAACTGACAAATATATCGTTGAAATTGAAAGGTTACATTGAACGTGGACATTAAAAGGCAACATTCTTGAATTAGAATTGTGAAATAACACAAATAATAGAATTTAAATTGCTCTATTCAATGAAATTCGTTGGAGCATATTTATTGTTGTAAAATATTGTACGGGGCGACCTGGATTTCTACTGCAAACAGACCTAAATCTCTGAACGCGTTCATCGCGATTGTCATTTAAGAGACGTCAAAACTTTCACGCGGCATTAAATCTGTCGTTTTAATCAATTGCCAGCCACTTTCTTGTTTGTCGCAGAGGAGTCCAGGTCGCCAGCCCATAAACTAAAAAGTAAGTTGTATTTTAATAAGATAAGTTGTAAATGTTCAATAAGCTCTTTATAGAGAATAAATCTACCGTAACTTCGGAGGTTCGACTTTCATTGGGCAGGGGCTCTGAAGCGGCAACAAATTTTATTCTTTTTTATTTTGAATTTCGCCGCCTACACAGTTGGCAATAATTGTTGTGGAATAATGCGAATTTAAATATTTCTGCAAAGAATAAGCCGCCGCAAATTTGCAACAATTACTGTAGCCAATAAACCGCATATTTCCCTGTGGAGTTTTGCCGCTAGCCCATAGCACGCCAAGGAGAGATACAGCCGCCATTTTATTTGCCATCTTGACCGAGCAGCAAATTGCACGAGGATCGTACAAAGGCCGCCATTTTGCTCTACAATTTGCAAAGCCACGTTTCGATGTCAAGCCTAAACGAGACTTTAAGAAGAAGTGCTCGTAATAAAAGAGTGGATATTGTAGCCGATCCTGATCCACCAATAGCCGACGCCAATTCGACAGAAGACAGCGATTCCGACGTAGACAACACCATGATCGAAAATGCTGATCAGGGACCGTCAACTCAATTAGTAGCGATCCAGAAGCAAATGGACGAACTGCGTTTGCAACTTCAGGCAGCAACAGCCGCCGCTGCAAATGAAAAACGTGAACGCATTCGAATCCAAGACCTGCTTAGCCGCCATCAGCAGTCATCAACTGCCGCCTCTAACTCTGATGCTGGAACAGCTCAGTACGCGCCGATCACATTGAATTCATTGCCGCCAACTGTGTCAACAACCACTGTTTCGACAATGTGCATCGGTGCTGGAACCGCTCAGTACGCACCGAGTATATCATCATCGCTCCAGAAACCAGTGTCGACATCAGTACTAATGTCGGTACAAAATGATACTGCGAGACACCAATACACACCAATCACATGTTCCCACGAGCCGCACATACCTTCATCGTCTTTATACACGAGCGTCGCAGCATCACAGTACACGTGGTCATTGCCACATAAGCCCGCGTCAACAGCAACCATCAGTACGTATACAAGCAGCCCCTTCCATGCACAGAGATTACCATCGTTCCTGCCCCCGTTAAGTGAACAGCAAGTTAATATGCCTCCACTACAAAATAGAATATCGTCATCGTCTGCAACCAGCCAGTTAATAACGCCGCAAACGGGTTCGTATGGAAATGGCCGAAAGCTTCACGATCTGCCAAACTTCACCGGTCGTCCTGAGGAGTGGCCGATGTTTAGTACAGCCTTTCGCGAATCCACAGCAATGTTCGGATATTCCAACGTCGAGAATATCTTTCGCCTACAGAAATGCATTAAAGGAGATGCAAAGACCGTCACGGAGGCACTATTGATACACCCGGACAACGTTGAACGAGTGATGGCTGCGTTGGAATTCCGCTTTGGACGCCCAGAATGTTTACTGCAAAGCCAACTTAGCAAAGTGCGAGAAATTTCGCCTATTTCGGAGGGAAAGTTGGAAATGCTCGTTCCATTCGCCACCAGGGTGCAGAACTTTTCTACCTTTCTTGAGGCAAGTGGCCTACATCAGCATCTTGCTAATCCGACTCTCATAGATGAACTTGTCGGTAAGCTACCGATGAGTAAACGTTTAGAGTGGGCCCAGCAAAGCGTTCTTATCCAGCCGTACCCTACCGTCAAACATTTTGAAGAGTGGTTGAACAGAATCGCCAGACTAGTGTGCTTGGTCACAACAAACTCTCTTGCACCACAAGGTAAGGCAGAAAACAATCAAAAACCTAAAAGCGTTCTCTTCACTTCAGACAAACCTGGATTTAAATCTAGCGCCAAGGAACGGTCCATATCTGCTTCAGCCAACAATGATATTTGTCGCCACTGTCAACTAAAGTGGCATCCAGTACCTGAATGCAGTGCCTACGCTAAATTGGACAACGTAGAAAAGTGGAACTTCGTTAAAAGAAACAGGCTGTGTTTCTCTTGCCTGAGATACGGCCACAACACAATCTCGTGCAAGCGCCGAAAGAAATGCGAGATTGGTAAATGCACTCGCAACCATCACTCTTCACTTCATGATCCTGACGATCCAAGTACTTCATCGCCGTCGACATCCGCTGCCGAGACCGAGGGTCAAAGGGCGCCGAAGTCTTTGCTCAGCTGTAATGCAGATGCCAACGTAAAAATACTATTTCGTGTTTTGCCAGTCAGGCTTTACAACAACGATACCGTGGTAAAAACATTTGCCCTCCTGGACGAAGGATCGTCCATTACTATCATGAGCAACGACATAGCCGGACAACTTCAATTGGATGGTCCCAAGAAAAGCTTGGATCTACAGTGGTTTGGCAAAGAGACATCGACGGAGGAGTCTTCAGAAGTAAACCTTCATATCAGCGCCGACAGAGATGATGCCGAGAGATTTTCGATGACCGGAGTCAGGACAGTTAGTGAGTTATGTCTGCCTACACAAACTCTGAGTGCCGCTGATTTGTATCCACTGTTCCGAGGTAAGACTATGCCCTCGTTCGCGGAATATGAAAACGCGAAGCCTCAACTTATCATCGGTCTTGATCACTGCCACTTGGGGGCACCAATTAGAGTGTTGGAATCCGCAAACGTTCAACCAATTGTTACGGAAACCAGATTAGGATGGGCCGTGTATGGGAGGTCAGCAATTGAGACTGGGAGTGACTTCAACGACGTCCGGATCCTTCATTGCAGTCAAGCCAGAAGTGAACAGGACTCGTACCTGGATTCTGTCATCGAGGAGTTTTTTAGCATGGAAAATTTCGGAGTGAAGAAACCAACACAGAAGCTGATTTCAGAGGTTGATGAGAGGGCGTTGCGGATTCTTTCCAGCACAACAAAGCAAGTCGGCTCTCGCTTCCAGACAGGCCTGCTGTGGAAGCATGACACGTTTGAAGTTCCTGCAAGTTTTGACATGGCGAAAAGAAGACTATGGAGCCTTGAAAATAAGATGAAGAGGGATCCCGAGTTCGGTGCGATTTACAAGAACATCGTTGCAGACTATTTGAGAAAGGGCTACGCAAGGAAGCTGACGAAAGCCGAAGCGGAATCGAGCACTCCCAGAACCTGGTACCTTCCACATTTTGGTGTGCAGAATCCGAACAAGCCTGGTAAAGTTCGTCTCGTGTTCGATGCTGCTGCGAAGGTGAGTGACGTTTCTCTAAACACCTTTCTACTCAAGGGACCGGATGAGCTCAGATCACTGCTTGCGATACTCTTTAACTTCCGTCTGAGGCCAGTAGCTGTAACTGGTGACATTAAAGAAATGTTTCACCAGATACAGATACAACCGGAGGATCAGGACTCGCAACGATTTCTTTGGAGAAACGAACCGGAACAGGACATCGGAGTCTACGTTATGCAGTCAATGACGTTTGGTGCCAGCTGTTCCCCATGCTCAGCGAATTTCGTGAAGAATCTCAACGCTTTGAGATTTACGGAGGATAGCCCGAGAGCCGTCAGCGCGATTATCCGAAACCACTATGTAGATGATTATGTGGATAGTTTCACCAATGAAGCCGAAGCGATCGACGTAACCAAAGCCGTCATATCCATACACCATAGTGCGGGCTTCGAGCTACGGAATTTTGCCTCAAATTCGAAAAGGGTGTTACAAGACATCTCTGCGCTGGAGAACGAATTGCAACCAAGATCGGAAGTTGACCTGAACATCGATGCCGCTGTGGAAAAGGTTCTTGGAATGTGCTGGGAGCCTAATAAGGATGTTTTTACGTTCAAACTAAATTTTCCGCGTGTTAACAAGGACGTTATGATGAGCCGCAGATGCCCGACCAAAAGAGAGTTCTTAAGCATAGCCATGTCGGTCTTCGATCCGTTTGGGATGATAGCTAACTTTGTCATTCATCTGAAATTGCTGTTGCAGTCAGTCTGGAGTTACGATGTTGAATGGGACGAGCCGATACCTGAGGAAATTTTTGAAAAGTGGAAGCTGTGGAGAGCAGAGCTTCCGAATCTGTCTCATTTTAGTGTGCCAAGATGTCATGACTACTTCCTGTTGTCAGCAAGCAGTATTAATCTTCACATTTTCGTCGATGCCAGTGAAGAGGCGTTCAGCGCAGTAGCTTATATGAGGGCTGAATTTGGCGAAAGGACGCAGGTTTCCTTCCTGTGTGGGAAGACAAGGTGTGCGCCAAGGAAACTGATGACGATTCCCCGTCTCGAGTTGTCTGCTGCCGTTCTGGGTATTCGACTTTCGAATACCATAGCTGAGTACCACGATATGCCGTTTACGAGTCGAGTCTTCTGGAGCGATTCGAAAACGGTTCTAAGCTGGATCAGATCGGAGCCCCGCCGCCACAAACAGTTTGTTAGTTTCCGAATTGCCGAGATACTCGATAGCAGCCGATGCAATCAATGGCGTTGGATCCCCTCCAAGTTGAATCCGGCTGATGAAGCCACTCGAGCGCGTTACCCGCCAAGGTTCCAAGCCAACAACAAGTGGGTTAACGGGCCTTCATTCTTACAGCAGCACCCCGATTCATGGCCAATACCATCGGATGATATTGAGAATCATGTGTGCCGGGAGGAAATGAGACCGAAGTTCCTGTTGCACGTCGCTACTGTGAGTACTAATCTTTTTGATTTCTCCAGGTTTTCTAAGTACTCCAAGTTGCTGAGAGCCGCGGCGTGGGTTATCCGGTTCCTGAAGGCGTGTAGACGTATGCCTATCGAAAATGGAGAACTTTCGCCAGCCGAGCTCGACGACGCCGAAAAGGTTCTCTGTTGCGAAGCCCAACGTGATGCCTATGCTAACGAGATAGCTCAACTTAGCTGTCAGCGGCATGTCAAAAAGACCAGTAGCCTGTACGAATTGACGCCATATTTGGATAACGATGGTCTGCTGCGCGTCTATGGACGTATAGACGCTGCTTCGACCATCCCGTTCACTGCCAGACGACCGATGATCTTGCCCAAGGACCATAAGTTGACTAGGATGATTTTGGATCACTTTCACCGTCGCCTGTGTCATCAAAACAATGACACTATAGCTAACGAAGTGCGCCAAAAATTTTGGGTGCCTAGCCTACGTTCTGTCATTAAAAGGGTGAAAAACGACTGTCTGTTATGCCGTATCCGAACCGTTCAGCCGACGCCACCGCTAATGGGCCAACTGCCGAAGGATCGTCTTACTCCGTACGTACGGCCGTTCACGTTTACCGGCCTTGACTATTTCGGCCCGGTTCTTATTACCATTGGCCGTCGCAAAGAGAAACGCTGGGTAGCGCTCTTCACGTGTATGACAATTAGGGCCGTACACCTCGAAATCGCCGCTGATCTCTCTACGGACGCGTGCATTTTGTGCATCCGCAACTTTGTCAACCGGCGAGGGGTGCCAGCAAGGATAAGATCCGACAACGGCACGAACTTTATAGGAGCGAGGAACGAGTTGCAGACCAATTGTATCTTCGACAACGAGGCAATCAAAGCTGAGCTATCTGCAAAGGGCATTCAGTGGATTTTCAACTGCCCGTCAAATCCGCATGCTGGTGGGTGCTGGGAACGACTGGTACGGTCGGTAAAAAGGGTGTTGTCGCATACGCTTAAAGAAGTCGCACCAAGGACTGAGACGCTTCTGAGTGCTTTGGTCGAAGCAGAGAACATAATTAACAGTCGCCCGCTTACATATTTGCCGGTTTCGGTCCAAGATGAGGAGCCTCTGACTCCTAACCATTTCTTGCTAGGTGGGCCGAACTCGACACATACTCCAGGCGGCGTAGATGACCGAGTCTTATGTCTCCGCAAACAGTGGCGGATCAGTCAGCAAATCAAAGACCGATTCTGGAAGAGGTGGATAAAGGAATACTTACCAGTTCTGACAAGACGCTGTAAGTGGTTTGAGAACGTGCCGCCTATCTCTGTCGGGAACCTGGTACTCATCTGCGATGCCGATGCTCCTAGAAGTCAGTGGAAGAGAGGAAGAGTCATCAAGGTGTATCATGGGATCGACAAACAGGTACGCTCAGCCGAAATTCAAACAGCAACAGGAGTTATTCGACGACCGTCCATCAAGCTGGCCGTGTTAGATGTTGGTGAGACGTCGGTGGAACCGGAGCGCCTCACGGGGGGTGGGGTGTTGTAAAATATTGTACGGGGCGACCTGGATTTCTACTGCAAACAGACCTAAATCTCTGAACGCGTTCATCGCGATTGTCATTTAAGAGACGTCAAAACTTTCACGCGGCATTAAATCTGTCGTTTTAATCAATTGCCAGCCACTTTCTTGTTTGTCGCAGAGGAGTCCAGGTCGCCAGCCCATAAACTAAAAAGTAAGTTGTATTTTAATAAGATAAGTTGTAAATGTTCAATAAGCTCTTTATAGAGAATAAATCTACCGTAACTTCGGAGGTTCGACTTTCATTGGGCAGGGGCTCTGAAGCGGCAACATTTATTATGTTTGAGTTTTTCTTATTATTTCTTAGGCATTTGTTTTCTAGAGTTGAAATGTGTAGAGATTTTTTTTTGGACCAATTCAAATAAATTAGTAGTTTTCTAACAAAACAACAAACATTGCAATCTGACATTTGACAAGAGTGTGGAGATGAATTTACTGCAATTCTTTATAAATATTCCGGGCGCTTCCGTCGTGTTAATGAAATATAGAAAAAGCACTTCTAGATTCTTACTGAAGGAACTACTAAAGTGACTTCCTAAGGTTTTCTCTACCGGCTGACGGCTGACAATGATCCGCGAGCAAATTCAGCCCTTTGGACACGCACTAATATTTTGAAATCTGCTTTCATTCGCCGAAAAATTAAGTACCTATTTAGGAAAACGGTTGTTTGTACAAAGGTAGTCCCAGGGTCAAAGATCTGTTGCGCCAACTAATTGTTTTAACTTGGAATACAGCCCTTGACTAAGTTGAAATTACAAGATCCTTTTCTTTTTGTTTTATTAAGTGCAAAGAAGATACAAAAAGGTATCCAATATATATATATATATCTATCTATATGCATAACAAATTATTTTAAATAAGAAACATCACACAAACAATAAAAGAAAAATGTGCATGCAACTCAATTCATATTTAGTCTTTTTGGTACAGTTTCCCTCATCAACCGCTTATAATAAATCCAAAAGAAACTCAGTTCTTCTTTAGGTTGCGCAGGGCTTTTTTCCTTGTTGCTGTCATTTGTCCGAAAACCAAATTTCGTGCAAAGTCTTTACCCAAAGCACAGCCAGCTGCATCGATCACTAGTTTCATAACAGCATGTGGCCAGTATCCGGTTGTTTGGCCGGATATGCCAACTGTTTTCAAAGCTGCACTTACATAGCAATCTGCAGATGGAATCATGGTGCTCGTCTTGCGAACCTTTGACATATTTGTGGCGACAAAACCTGGCCGGATACTTTGTATAATAATTCCTTGGTCCTTATACTCGCGCTGCAGGTCCTCGCTGAATTTATCCACAAATGCCTGTACATATAAAGACGACTTCTATCATTTGCGGATTGTCAAAAATATTAAAAATAACAAACCTTTGTGCCACTGTATGTGCTAAGCATTGGATTCGGAATGACGGCAGCTAACGATGATACGTTAATGATAACGCCTTGCTTCTTGGCAACCAATCGCGGTAAAATCAGTTTAGTCATGTGTGTAACGGAATGAACGTTAGCTGCGACAATATCCCGAAGGAAAGTCTTATTGTCATCGGTATATGTAAGGAAGAACTCTGGGTATTGGTAGCTGATTCCGACATTGTTGATTAGCACCCCAATATCAAGTCCTTCTAGATTGGTTTGGATTTTGTCATAAATTTCAGGTCCACCGGTGAAGTCGATGTCAATTGTTTTGACTTCGACTTTTGTTTCATCAGCTGGAAACAAAAAATTATTTGTTACAAATTGAGATGGTCCTCTAGTTCTAGCATTACAGATTTCTTTGGCGACTGCTTCAAGTTTGCTCGGTGATCGGCTAATGAGAACAACATTGAGTCCTTTTTTGGCCAACTGAAATTAAAAAAAAAGCCATGATGAGTAACTTAAAATTCAGGTAACAATAAACAATTAAACTGACATAAATGGTTCAGTAATTTGTGCAGAATTCTCAAGTCAGGGTAACCGGCACGAGTTAACAAAAACAAGACCCCTAGTAAGGACGAGGCTACTAAATTGTGGTACAACTGAAAGGCGTTAGGGCTTGCGAGTGTACCCGCGGTTTATTCTTAACAGCTTAACACCAATATCGGCACAACAAAAAAATTGGTTTTTAGTTAAAGCCTGCAATGGTAGATCCAATGCTTGACAGAAAGACAGGATTTCCGGTCACTGAAGTGCGATAAGTGGAGACATCTGCGGGTTATGGCTTCAGTGCCGCAGCCGCATTGGCATTTTGTTCCGCCATTTAGATCTGAGATTTAAAAGATGTCAGTCACTTAAATGACGCTATAATTGGCCTAATTGTGGTACCGTACCAAATACACGCGTCACCTAAGAATGTAAAGCTTTTCGGGCCGGATCATTGGAGTCCATTAGTTTTTAATACTGAATCATCATACCATATCGTTTGTTTGTCTTGATTGTTTTAAGACAAATCAGTTAAATCTAATTTTTTGTTATTAATCTAGATTCAACTAGTCGAAATTATAGACAAACGCTGTTTATTGGGGCACATATTATGGTAATTGGAAAATTAATTAGTAGTTAAATAATTTCTAACTAATAAATGCCATTAATATTTAGACTCAAAAGGTGCAACTGAACTCTAGTAAAATCCACGTTCAAATGATTTTGTATTTGACACTAGCTTCAGCGAGTCTAATGGCGTTTTTCAAAGAAGATCCGAGAGAATTGCCCCGAAATTCAGAATTGCTCTTTTCCATGAAATTCTTTGGAGCACTTTTGTAATAGTGGTTGACACTATATATGAGGTTTGGTTTCCTGGTTATTTTAACGTTTTCTACAGTACTACGAATATGGATAGTTGTATATTTTCGGATCACAAGCGAAAAATTTATTTCAAAAGGTGAGATTAGACTGTATGCCAAGTGGTCATAAAATGCTAATTTCTGATAGTTTTCCTTTCAAAATATGGTCATACAATGTAATGTATCTCATATGCTCTAATGACCTAAATGCCACATATAACCAGGCTGAATGTGACAGATAAAAATGCCCAAATAGCATATAGTATAATCGGACAATAAGCACGAATACCAGCATAAAGCCTTATATGTCCATATACATTTTATTGAAATTTCAAAATAGCATTACTGGCATTTTGACGGCCAAAAGGAAAAAAAAATTATTTTGTTGTCATCGGTGTTTGAGTTCGGGGAATTGCGATTTATTTTCATTTTCGTTGTCTTTTTTATACTACAACATTTGGTAATAAATAACAAATGCCTTAAATGACCGTCAAGGCAAATATGACCATATTAGTAGTTTTGGTCAAATAATTTTGATAATCCTGACATTTTGGTCATTTGACAGCTAATCTGTCCATTTGCCTGTTGGCATTCATATGCATAATTGGCATACAGTCTAAGCTAAATAACACAACAAACATTTCAATCTGACATTCATTCAAGTTTGTTGGTGAGTTCAGGCCAATGCTTTAAAAATATTCCTGACACTTCTGTTGTGTTAAGAATTGACCTGGAAGTGTTTTTTTTCAATCAAACATAGAATACATCGAAAGAGCACTTCTAGATTTGCTCTTTTCATAGAAAGGGCAATTATTTTCTTCAATCGAAAACGCCATTATTCTATTTCAGTTGACGTTTTATAGAGAGCTCGATCCTATTTGTATCATAAACATTTTACAGGTTCAAGCTGTTAACATGAAATTAAATCCTTACGGAAAATAAAATACTTGTTGCTAGAATACCGACGGCCGATGACGTAAATTAAAGAAGGAAATGTGAACAAAAAATGTGAAAGTCAGTTAAAGACTCATATAATCCGCTACTGTTAACATTTAAAAGCAACTGCGCCTACACTTCACAATATAATGTTCATTTAAAAAGAAAAAAAATCGTAAGTTCGTATTTCATTGTTTGATTTCAAACCACAGAGAGTATAAATGACGCCTAATGCGGTTTTTCATCCGATACTTATTTTCGTGTGAAACACACAGTTATCGAAGAGTGTACTTGATCAGATAGAATGGTTCTACCGAACCAGCCCAGATTTAGTGACAGACGAGCCCTATTACCTTAAACCTACTTATTCTAATATGGTATTTGATTGGGTTTCTTCAGGTTCGCTCTTAAATTTCAGAGTTCGTCAGAAACGTCATATTTCCTGTACTGTGAGAGAACTCTCTAATCATTGCAAAATAACCGTATATGGAAAGACGTTGGGCTAATTAATTTATCAACGTCAACGTCAAATTTCGGAGTGTGACCATATTTAACTAAAATGGGAACAACTAAAAAACTCTCTAAATTTTATCGAATGTCAAATTTCTGCACCTAGAATGTGCACTTACTTCTACAGGATTAATGCTTAGCTATCATAAATAAATTACCAGAGACACTTTAATTGATTTGCATTTCTAAAGACGGGCAGCTACCAAAATCATTTAAACTGCATTAGCAGTTTGAGCAAACAATACCTTAATTACAAAGCGAATAGTGCAGCTGTCTAACTAATGAAAAGCAAGTTCAGGGCCGTGTGACGTATGTAAATATTTAACTTTACTTGTTGAAACTCAAAGTTCCAGTGTTTCCGTATTATCGGCATGCAAAGCCATTAGATAGATATTGAAAACGCATTATAGTCTAATGTTTACTTTGAAATTTCAAGTGCACCCCGAAGTGCAATGTGCATTAGTGATGTCGCTACAATCATTCAGTTATGGAATTTCAAATTCAAATTAGCAAACCCAAAAATGTCTTTCTTTCTAGTTGGCCCGTGGGTACCAATTGGTATTTCGTGTTTGGACACGTGTAGTTTTTTATCTTACTATTTTGGGGCTAAAAGGCCTGTCGTTATTCACAAAAATGGAATGAAAAACTGCCCCAATTTGCAATTCAAAACAATTGCGATCGTGCGTCGGTCAATTCATTCTGTGAACTTTGATTGACTCCCTTCAGAGTGCTATAAACAAAAAAAAAACTGCTTATGCAAGTTTCGGTGCGTTTATTTATTCGTTTACGATTTTGCCAAGAGCGGTTGGTAATTGTACGTGTGTGAGGTGTGAGCTTACGGTCTAAAAAATGAAATTACCTTCGTAATTGAAATTCTAACCATGTCATCAATACCTATGTCTTTATGACCGCAATAAATACCCAGAACGAAAACCAATTAATTTATTAATATTTTCAGTTTATCGAATGGGATCGGTTTAAAGAGTGAAGAAAGTTTTTTTATTATACTATTGCAATTGAGAAATCAAAAAATTACTTTTATAATATTCTGTAGAGAGGTACCTTCTACAAATGTTTGAAACGATGTTTCGATTGAAAACCTTGTGTCATAAGTTTACGTAGGCGATAGAATATTAATAGGTATTTATTTTTTTATAAGTTTACGTAGGCGATAAAATAAGAATAGGTATTTATTGTTTTTTCAACAATTTAAGTGAAAAAAAACCATCCAAAAAATATTTATAAATAATTGTGAAAAAATTATTCCTATTTGAAGGTGTTTTTCGTTGTCCCACGTCTGATAAACATCCGAGTTCCGAGAATAAAACAAAAAAAAAGCGGATTTGTGATCGTCAAGGAATGCAAATGATTGTAAAAGATTTCAAGCAATGAAATGCAAGGGATCTTTTAAAAATATGCGGTTTATAGCATCTTGTTTGATTTGCAAGAGCGAATTTTTGAATTGCCCAAACTAACTCAAGGCGATTATTTCAAAAATCTATTCACGTGGTTGCATTTTAAAATATAAAATCATCTATTCATGCAATGCAAAAAAAAAACTTTCAGTTTCATACTCTCTTCCTAGATTAGATGTGATAGCTTGAACTACTGACCTAAAGGTTGGTGAAAATATCAGCCTATGGTGGTATATTAGAAAATGAAAGTTTTTAATCTTAAAACAAACAAAAACAAAGAATTGTGCCGAAATTATATTTCGGTAATTATAATGCAAATAGGAAAAAGTCGAAGGTCAGATAAGCACTGAAATTATTTCCATCGGACACATTATGTATTATCAATAGCCTTTCCTGCATGTATGATCGGATCGGATCTTGACACATGTTCGAGACCAATCTGACTCAAATTGCTTACGTCAAAGACATGTTTCTGGCGATTCGTTCCATTTGTCACTAAAATTAATTTCCATGGTAAATGTAGTTGTTAGATATGTTGTTACTTGTAACAACAAGAAACAATTTCTTTTGAATAACTTTGATTTTAGTACTAGACTTTGAGTAAAGTGCACTCGTACCTACTCTTTTGCGGAAAGTTCAAAAGAAATGTCAATCTCAACGGAATAAATCAATGAAAGCTTCCTCGTATGTTACTTTAACCGACAAATGCCAAAGCAATCCCGCAATGGTTGAATAAAACACAATCCTAATAAGAATTATTCGATAAGAAAGCTCCCCGTGGATTCACAAATGGAATCGATAAACCTAAGTCTAAAAAACAGTACACAATACAAATCCCTTTATATCGAGCACACAATTGAGGTCTATGACGTAATATTACGATTTATCCTGTCCATGTACACAATAGGCGTTTTTTTATTACGCTCAATAGTACAACTGCTGTTGTAAACCATGAAAATCAATAATCTATATAGATCATGTGGGTAAAATATAAAACGCCTAATGTTATCAGTTATCACTAAAGTTATGCACAAAAAATATATATCTCACCGCTTTAGCGTATGCCTTTCCAATACCGTCGGTAGCTCCAGTTATCACTACAGTGAGAAAAGAAAAGATTTAAGTTTTTTTTTTCCATGGTATCACACGTTTTTTTGTTAATATTTTGATATGGAATTCTATTCACTGCAAATAATCACATACCAGCCCACTCGCCCAGGCGCTTAAAATTAACCCGTGGTCCAAAAAATTTCGGCCCGAAAACATTCGAATATAACCAGGGCAGAACTTTTCTAATAACCTGATAGGAAACGAACAGTATGGCGAAAGTACCGGCTAAATTCCAGGTGGTCGCACAAAACTTTTCATTCAGTTCTAATGGCATTTTTTATAGAGAATTATGATTTGCG
Source organism: Cheilosia vulpina (assembly GCA_916610125.1). Lineage (NCBI taxonomy): Eukaryota > Metazoa > Arthropoda > Insecta > Diptera > Syrphidae > Cheilosia > Cheilosia vulpina. The sequence continues at coordinate 58,844,364 of OU744277.1, forward strand.
TTGAGACAGACAAATATCACGCCAACTAGCTCGACAGCGTTCGTGTTATCACTAATAGCAAAGTAATTGTGTCGAAAAAATAAAGTGTCACTAAACGAAGAGCGGTTGCTAGCTAGGCCGTTCGGTGTATTTGAAACTTCCCTTTTAGAATAACTAATTCGAATATTTCCCCGCGACCCATTGGCTTACTCAGCTGTACACGGCTTATGGAAGTGTACTCATTTTCGTTTTAAAATTCGCGGAGAGTGCTGATTGCTGAATACTAAATAAATTGAAATCAATTCATTTGGGTATTGGGTAATGTGTATTTTCGACGCGACAAACTGTGCGCAGAACCGTCGTCACTCAGTCTTGGTGGTAGTGCGTTTCCCCTAATAATATCAGTTCAGTTGGATTTTCTATATTTGAATCTAGGAGATACTGTGTGCACGTATTCTTCAAATGTATACACAGTTGAGTTTAAGAGAGTAAGTGACTGTGGTGTCATATGGCATGGGAAAGGAGAATAATTCTAGCGATTGCGCTTTACTGTTGCGTGCATTACAAAAAGACAAGCATGGATTTATTTGGGGTGGGTAACAGAATTAATGTGATTCATACGAATGAATAATATAATAGGGGCTATGGCGGATTGAGGGTTGCAATTCCGTTAGTTTCGTACGAGTAGGGTATAGTACATGAGAATGGTATATTTTAACGCATTTAAAGTACCTACCCACAAAGAGGCGTTCAAAGGACAACACAATTATATGTAACATTATCTCATAGATTTGTTAAAAAAAGTTTTAAGAAAGAATGTGTCGGAAAAGTTCTGTAGTTTCACAGTTCATACAAAAAACATTAAAAATTTGTCGAGAGCATTTCTGGCCGATTGGGAATTAATTATCGAGAATTATTTTTGGTTTGGGAAAGCTTGAACAAATTTTAATGAACTACTATTTGGTTGGATTGACATATATCTATTTCGAACAAAACAACGTACCTCTTCCAACTTTTGATCAAACTTGCCACAACATTTTTTGAACGTTTGAGTTCTGACAGTAACACCTACGTACTAATTCTTAAAAATATCATTCTATTATGAAGAAGGCCAAAATTGCGCTTTTAGTCAGATTGCTGTATTTGACTTTTATGCTATCATAGCAAAAACTTCAACTAACCGAAGCTTGAAGGGTATTTAGGGTGATAGGTAAGCTCCCGCCCAATAAAGCTGCTGCACCTGATGATTTACCAGTCGCACTCTAAGAAGCGTAATCATTTATGATATCTTGTCAAAATAATTTGTGGCAGGAATATCACAATCCTTTCCGTGTTCCAAGTTATTCTTTCGAATCACAGCATTAGGCATGTTTTTTTGAGCTTCGTTCTCAGCAAAGCAAAGTAAAGTAGGATTTTCAGCACGTAATTACAACAACTACTACTGTGTGCTGAAAATCTTACTTTACTTTGCTGAGAACGAAGCTCAAAAAAATACGCCTATTTTTAAATGTCAATGGCTTGATTTCAATTTAATTTACCTCGAAACAAATAAAAACGTGTTCGCAAAATGTTTGCACTTTGTTGCCCAATTTTAAACAATATTTTACAAATTTTTACTAAATTCATATATCAATTTGTTTCAAATTTAACGACCTACCTATCTACTATCGTTACACCGTAATCGTTTAAATCAAAAATAACGAAATGCCCATGTAAATGCCCACTAAAATCATTTTTCACTGTGAATGCGCCTGACATAATGCGGTAGGGATAGGGATGTGTCATAAAATGACATTTGTGATAAGAAACAGCTGCGGCAGAATTTAAACAATTTTCTTCTAATAAATAAATTTCTTTAAAATTTGAAAATAAAAATGCAACAATGCGCAATTTATCGTAAAAACATTATTTAGATACCTTATGATAAACTAGCTTTAATTGCATGCGGATCAAATCAAAAATATGTAAGCTTTTCAAACGTCAAATACTACCTATTAACATCGCTACGGAGCAACAATGAGCAATATAAACAGTTAGCACATGCATTTCAAGTAAAGGCTACGATTATTCAATTTAACTAACTAAATTCTTTTTTAGATGTCCTCTTAATCCTTTCTGTGATTAACATACAGACTGCAAGTCTTCAAAGCAATGTTTGTCGATACAATGACATCTTTGAAAATCCCAATCCACGACAATGTTGTGTTTCCAATCAAAATATGGGAAAATCGATTTACCTTTTATACGACGTTAATCCATCGGAAGGCTTTAATCTTCGTCGGGATGTATACATTCGTTTGGCGGTCTTTGTGCGGAATGTTCGGATGGAAAGCGGCTTTGAACACATAAAGCTGGTGCTGCCACCATTTAGGCGATTGTATCATTGGAAATCTAGTCATGTCTATCAGGAAAACGTGTTGTGGTTGAGATTCTTCGATATTCCCAGTATGAAAAAATTCGCTCCCGTGATAGATTTTAATGAATTTACAACCGAAATTCAAGAAACCCTCGCAGATCCAAATCGCATTCCAGTTGATATAGTCTACCAGTTGAAGCATTTTGAGGATATGTTCGAGAACGGAGTGTTTCGAGATAAATATGAACTTGAAAAGTGCCCAAGGGTGGACTACCTACGAGGGTTTCTTCTACAACAGGCTCGATTAGCAGACAATAAGTTCATCTGCTTGAATTTTCAAGGAGGTGCCAGTTTGCTCAGCAACGTGCTCGAAAGTGCAATTCAGAAGTAGGCGAAATAATAACCGCATTTATTATAACTGATGTATTCTAATTAAAGGCTGGAGAGTTCACCAAAGATATTCGCCCTATTGAATGCGGAAATAGTTCTGCACGATCAGTGGGGAAGCGATGAATTCTGGATGGCACGACGATCAATGCGATTCAATAGCGAGTTAGTAAGGATAGCCAACGAATATCGGAAAAACTATCTTAATTCCACGGATGAGTATGATGCTGTGCAACGACCAGGTAGCTGGTTAGCCGAGAAGGTTAGTTACTCTGCTGTTAAAATTTTTAAAGATAATGTATATTCATTTTTTCCGATAGCCCTATCGTGGCGCTATAGGCGGTGACTACCTATGTGCTCATTTGCGTCGTGGCGACTTTATAAAAGGCCGAGAAAAAACCACACCCAGCCTAAAATCAGCGGGTACACAAATAAGAAACAAAATGCGAGAGCTCGGCTTGGAGAAACTATTCATTTCCAGCGATTGCTCTCAATTTGGTAAGAGATGAACGAGCATCAGGTCTGAAAGCCTTTTCCAATTATCATAATTTTTTTCAGAATTCAAGAATCTTAAATCGTACCTGCAAAGAGGCAGAGTGTATCGTTACACAGCAGAATCATTGCAGCAAAAGACATTGCTTACGGATGGCGGCATTGCTATTATAGATCAAATCATATGCTCTCATGCAAGGTATGACTTTCCTCAAAGTTTATTAGTTTTCAACTTATCATCTCATTTTATATCTTTTGCAGGTACTTCATTGGGACATATGAGAGCACATTCACATACCGTATCTACGAGGAGCGTGAAATTCTCGGATTTCACAAGAGCACAACTTTTAACACATTCTGCAAAAATGAAGACTTGGTTAACTGCGCAAAGAATTCCATTTGGCCTATAGTATACTAAGGAATACTCAACTTACCAATACTCGATAGCAGTTCAAATTTATTATTATTACTAAGTTTTTTAATTGACTTACTCTTAACGTCTTTACGCCTTTTAATTAAACAAAGCACGCAAAAAATACAAAAGACTAAACCAAAAAACAACAATAATGAATTTGAATTCACAAATAAAAGCGATGCATAGGCATCAAGGACATTTAATGAACTCATTGTTTTGCATCCCACTTGCATTTGATAAATCTTTGATGCAAAGGACACACTCAAAAGAATCCCACACCACTTGGCCTTTTGTCAAGATATTAAGTTATTAATACCAGTTGGATGAAACATACCAATTGGATTTAGTATTTCCTCGGTCGGCGAATGAAGTGGACGTTGATTGCTTACATTTTCAGGATTATCCTCATTGGGAAAGTGATTTAACCGCATATTTCTGAACTTTTAAGTGAATCCACCAATTAAACAATATGAAGGCATCGTCGTTTTCATTACGTGTTATGCGTCGTGTAAGTAGATTGTAAAGAGTTTAATGTGTTGTGAAAAATTGAGTTAGACAAGAGGGTAAGTAAATAAGTGTAAGTGAAGAAGACGCTGTTGATGCAGTAGTTTGGAATAAAACATAACTTGATTTTGATTTCAATAGTCAAATAACTTTTAATCGACGAGTAATCCTTTACATAAAACGAGATTGCAAAATTAACTCTTACGCCCTAATAAAGCGTATAGGTTTCAGTCAGTGCTATCGAAGCTTGTTTAATTTTCAAAGAATTGCTGCTTGTTGCATGTAATACGGATCGGATATATCGCACCGAAAATCCTACAAGAAGATTATAAATACCGTAACATACTCAAGATACTTCCCAATATTACAAAAGTCTTACCACTGAGTATTCAATGAAAAGACGTAGTTCCCCTTACAGTGCATGAGTTACTAAGCCTTAAAAAGTGAAATAAACATATTTGCTGCTGTATTCCGTTTTGTGATTGAAGAATTAAACTCATATGATGTAACTCAACTAAATCAAGTACTTATCTCGTCTAGATAGCCCTTACAATTAGAATCAACTTCTAATGCCACATTGTGGACAATATTTTGCTCTCAAATTACCTTTCGTACTTTCAGATAGTTTATTAATATAAAATTTGAAATGCCCACCTATACACATACTCAACTAATTTGAATTTCAAAATCGAATTAATTGAATTAAGTGACTTAAACTGACCGTTTTATTATATATTTTTTTATTTCTTTCATTTGTTTTGATGACCAGTGCCAAATGAGCTCCAATTAACGGTATGCACAGTTTGGCTGAACGTCTTCAATCTTTGGCACAACTTTATTTTCTCCAACAGTACGCACTTAATTTATGCAAATTAATTTTGCATCAACTACTACAAAATCATGATGCATTCATTGAAATAAAAAAACCTCTTTTCACTGAAATTAAATTGCAGTAGGTACACTGTGACACATTGTTATATTTTTGATTATTAAGGATAAATGGATTGAAAGAGCTTATCGCAACACAACATATGTTGTATTTATATTGGGATGGGAGGTATATGCGACTTTTCCGTATTCCTTAATTACAGCTTTGTTCGGTGAGAGGTTACAGGAATGGCATTGTCTTTTAACTACTTGACAAGATGAGATAGAGAGCTCACGATCCTACAAGTGGGGAGAGTTATTTGCACTGTTCTCCCAACCCAAATCCAGATTATGCGCAAATGCGCTTTATGTGTGTTGAATTATTTCATTTCATTGCTTGCACATGATGACAGCTATTAAAGAGCAATAGAATAGAAATAATTAGCAAAAATGATGCCACTACTGGTATAATCATGATAAAGGGTATTGTTGAAGTAATTATATTACTTTGTGATAAGGGATACAATGGAGGAATCATCATTATGTTGTGTCCGAGTTAAAGATCAGCGATAAAAATTAGAATATCAACAGCAGGAGCAATGAGGTCCACATTTTATTACTTTTTCTTTATCAAACAAAATATGTATGTATATATGTTTTAAATGCCAATGCATTTACAACATGCAACTTATAGTAGCCACGTGTAACGCATTTCCTACGATCGCAACCCAACTTTTAATCCCAGTTTAAATACATTTTAGTCCAGAGCCGCCATTTTGTTTTCAGTCGTAATTTTCCATCTGTCATCGGTGTGCGCTCATGCGTCTTGAATTTTGAAATATCTTTTTTGTAGGGCGTATACGTAATATTTTTTGAATTAAGTTGCCGCAAATTCACACATTTCCGTTTGTACTATCAGGAATACTTTTTGTAAAGATATTGGCCAAAAGGGTGACAAGATTAAGGCGCGGTGCAATAATTGAGCCAAGCGACTCTCTTTTGATGACTTTTAATCGACAGGAAGTCGATAATTTTGTTTAATTATGGTGACAAATGAAAGGTTTTTGTCACGGGGCAAAACATGTATTACGGTAGTTTTTGTTTTCGACATTTTGCGGGTGGTTAATAAGCGTTTGCAAATTTGCGCGCCAAGTTTTTTTTTAAAGCAAATGTATTTCATGTTTGATAGCTTTATTGTGTTTCGCCATCGCCTCATATTTCACTTTTTTGTTTGCTTAAAATCCAACGCCAAACTTATCAAACCATGCCCTAGGCCACTTTCGAGAGCATTGCAAGCAAAATCCCAACCAATTTGTCAGACTCTCACCGACTTGTCCTGGAGAGACTGCCACACATGCACAATCACACAATCGTCTGTCTATTTCAAAGATACCTGTTGGCTACGTTTCCTGTTCCACTATAGCAGAGGAAGAGGATACACAAAAGCTCGTCTCTCTGTTGCTTTTGTTACTGATGAAGCCGCAGAAATCGCCGACTTGTTACTTGCGCTCTTGTGATTTCCATGAACGCACATACATAATAACAGCCTCAGCACAATACGTCTACTACTTATCAGTCAATACGAAAAGCCACAAGTGACGACGAACCACGAACAATATGTGAAACATTTTGCACGCATCTCTCGCGATTCATATCTCATATCTCCACCTCGAACTTTCGGTAGTGCATCTCTTTCTAGCACCAAAACTACAACTTATTGTTGTTAAAGAGAGTTCCTCTGCTGTGCTGTACAAGGAAAGGATATTGCAATTACTATAGTGACATACAGGATTTCAGGACTCTCTCGTGCGAAAAAAAAACAGAAGTGTACAGCAAAAAAAAACAAAAAAAAAACCCTGAGAACAACAACAATACAGATTCTCTATTGGGAAAAGGTCAGAAGGACACGAATATACATCGGCAGACTGTATGGTGTGTCGATGATGGTACATACCACAAACAGGATCCTCGGGAATATTTTTGTAAGCTATCAGTTACCGCCCTCATTCAGAATCGGTCGAACGCAAGCGGTTGCTATTCCTCAGTGCTTCATTACCCATTGGCAGTTTCGTGTGATTGTGCATCCTATAGAAGGATATTTTCGAATTTTAAGTAGTGTGCCTAGCAAAATACTTGACAATTGCCGTCCATATTTATTGAATGAGTATTAGCATATTTTTGATATGCAATTGGCGTCTACGGTGTATAGTTGGGAAAGTGCGTGAGGCGTGCGAAAAAGGGATAACAAAATCCTTTGTTAGTTTTTCCATCCAAGGTACATACTTTGTACTCCCCCAGATACACATCTAGTGTGCGGAGAAAAAAATTAATTCGTAGTACTTTCAAGACGGTTGCATATCGTTTGTGCGGAATTGTCACACATATAACGGAAACCACCTGTTGTGACTTTTTTTTTAAATAAAAACTCTGCACCTACGAGTACTTATCCATACGTTCTACTTGAGAGCACCGGCTTAGATAAGCAAAAACCTAGCTAGAACGTAAAAGCCTCTCTGTGGAAGTTACCTTGTTGCAATTGCAAAAAAGAATGAAGTCGTCATCATTTTCCATACGCGTTATGCGAAGGGTATGTATCTATTGAGTGATTTCACCGACATAGTGCAACTTGTGTTTTCATTTTTTTTGCATCTGATTTCAATTTTTAAACACCACCTTATGTATCATACATCCGCCATTATAGTTCTCGAGCAGATACACTTAGTCTAATTGGATATAGCTGGTCGGACAAAATATCGTTGTCCCGACGGAATTATTTTACTCGCAAACCATGACTTTTCAGATCCTCTTTGCAGCTATTGAATGTGAGGGAAACCTTATTTGATCAGGACGAAGAAAAGTTAATTATAATTGATTGCTGCGCTCCTACATTATCCTGTCTAGGAGAAGTCTCATCGAGATGTAAATAAAGTTAGGAGAAAAAAATTATGTATATCCTCTGTGTACGCCATTTTAACTGGCACTTTTTTGTTGTAATTTTTTTCCTTAGAAGCTTTTTCGTTTTTCCTGTGTGAAGCAGCCCTTAACGGTTGTGTATACGGGGGAGGATGAAGTGTGCTGTTTTTTTTTTTTTGAATATATTTACTTTGATGCTTAGGGAGATGAAGCGGAATATCTATGCGAATATGTTTAGTAGATGGAATTTGCTTTGTTGTAGATAGCGATCGTATAAGTATGTCAAAGCCGTTTGGTGTAGAAAGGATGTACTATGTTATCTTTGTTGGACGATTGAAATTTGTAAATAAATTTATTTTTGGTGGAATGTTTTTTTTTAATGCGCCCAGCGGGAGGGTTTCTGCGTTAATTTGATGTAATTAAATTGCTTACAAGTGTTCCCCTTGAGTGGATGAGACGTCATTTCGATAAGGATGTCAGTCGCCCGAAGTGTTTGGTTTGGATTAGCAGCAGTCTGGAATATGTTTGCCAAGGAATTAATGGTGTCGGCGAGAGGGCATTGCATAAATAAAGGCACCTATACCTCGCAGCTGGCGTAGGGTTCAAATTAGATAGTTGTGAATTTGAAATTGTACCTTATTTTCAATTTCGTTGATCAGACATTTCAAAGTTGGCAACAAAAGCCTATTGCGTTCACTTTTTTCCTCATTTTTACTCATAGAGATAAGAGTGCGTTCAAGATTGTTAGCAGATTTTGACAGTGGCTTTGCGGTCAGTTTCGATCCACCAAAAAACACAAATTAGATCTTTAGGTTTCTTTTTATTGCGCCACCTCTTGCTAAGGTATGATGACAAACATCAGAGAAACGAGAGCTTTCGCTTGTTATAACTTTCTATAGGGTACCTTTACTCAAGTTTCGGAGAGTTCCATCAGTATTTGGGATTTTATCATTAGCTGGTCTTTCATTACATTGTCAATATATCATGGTGGAATCGGTTGACATAGTCGTCAACTGCAGTTGACAGGCAAAAACCAGAATGAGAGTGACGAAAGTGCATTTTGAAAGACAAATTGCAACATGGCTGCTGGTACTTTAGCAACTGCCATGTAATTTGTCATTGTTTGTACGTGCCCAGTTGTACCTACTAGCATTCCTTGTAACGACTTTTGCGAAGTACCACGTAACACTGTGTCCGCTTACCAATTATCTGATAACAAAAGTCAAATTTCCAATACCAATCTTACATAAAATGAGAATTTTGTTGAAATCGTTTACACACTGCAAGTGTTAATAAGTTTTTATCTCCATCAAATTCTATACAAACTGACAGCCATTAAAAGGAAGGTATAGTCACATATTCAACTTTCCGTTTAAAGGCGGTAGATGATATTATTACTGGGTCCAAATAAAGCATTTCGCGAATCCCATGTCCATATATCCATTTGTTAGATCGTCAAAATAGAAACTTCAAGGAAAACAAAGCACAATTTATATGGCCGCAGCAGTATTTTGTACAAATATTTTTAAAGACAATCCCCATTACTTTAACTTTTACAAATACGTTTGATAAATACTAAATTTTAGTTCTGTAATTTTTTCTTCTTACATTTTGCAGTTTATTAAACCTTTTTAAACATTTTTTTAACCAAAACTGTGCATCAGTCATGTTTTCTAAAGTTTTTTAACTGTCACTCGGTTTTTTCTTCTTCTTATTTGACACTGACGTTGTCGGGAAGTATTCTATAGCTGGATGAATGATTTCATGTAGTCCTCAAAAACATAGTGCAAATCAGTTTACTAACTTTATTAATAACCATTATTTAGTTTCGATGAAAAATTTACTATGAGAGTGACAATAGCAATAATTTCCCAATGAATTTTACAGTTGTGAGCTTCAGTAATTAAAAAGTCGAGACCAAAATATGTCGAGCGCATAGATTCTTTTTTTTTTTTGTAAATTTTACAATCTTAGTCTCGATGTCATAAATTAAAAATTAACTTATATCGACTTTTGCGACACCTTATCTAACAAACAGAGTTACATCTGACATTGGTGTCAGGTAAACAAAATAGTTTTGTCATCAAATCGACAACGACAACTAACAGTGGAGTGACATTGGGCACAATCTAAAATCTAGTACTCTTAAAACTAGATTTATCTGGTCTTGAAGTTTCTTTTCCTACATCATCCACATGCACAAAATGTCAACTTAGTATTAAGTAAATAAATGGTCGACTAACCCCTAGACGGCAACTACAAAAAAGCTGTTTGTTACCTACCAATCGATGCCAAGCAAAATTAACTGAAACACATTAAGTCAGCCAGCTGTTAGACTTACTACACTAGATTCTTAAACGCCTCCAAGTCCAAATCGACGACTATCAGTTGGGTACCATTCGTTCATCTGTCACACAAATCAGAGTCACAAAAAAAATAGCGAAACTTATTTGTCAATGTCTAACTGATGTAAACATTAAATCAAGACAAACAGTTGACAATAAATGTTTGGTCAATTAAGCTCGACTAAAAGGTGTGAATATATTCAACAGATTAATGTCCTGGAAGAAAAATGAATATTTATGGGCACCGGAAACAACAGTGTATTCCATTCCCGAATAAATATTCATTTGTTCGCATGTCGAACTCAATTTGAAGGTTAAAAGGACGTCCCCCTCCCAAAAAACCGTGCTCATAAATTTATGAAACCGGAGAAACAAGACACATTTTTCACGAGAACAACACGCGTACGAGAGCTTACCTCAGTTTTAATAATTGGAAATTTTTGTAAATTATTGATCGAAAATATTAACTATACGAGGTAACTCTTTATTGCCCGCTGTCACCTTCAGGGCATCGCAACTCAGAGCTTCTGTTCACAGAATAACGCACATGAACTGCAGGAAAAATAATTGGATTTGTGACAAGTTCGGACAGTAGTTGCTGTCGACGTGGCTCCTGCTGTTTAATATTGTTTTTGTTATAAAACAGGTAACAGTTTGCACTGCTTGGAAAGCCAAGGAAGTCAGTGTTACGCTTTTGATTGACACAAGCGAGGATATTAACTTTTGCAATTAATTGTATTATGTGGAAAGGGAAAGGGAAAGGAAGAGCGTAAGCAAAGCCATATTATGGCGTGCCTCCCATTGGGATTGAACCAACTTAATTGCATATCAAGGCATACCGAGTTACAAACGAGATACCTATTTGCATACGGATATATGTGTGTTTAACTAATTTGTTTCTATGGTCTCCGGCGTCTGTGTGTTTGATGTTATGAAATGTTTTACAACATCGTCCGATCATATTTAATGAGACTTTTCTTAGAATAATTGACATGTGGCTCACAAAATGCGAGCTAGATGAATTGCAATTATTTTGCCTGCAATTTGGATTGAGTCCAAGGAGGGAGCTCTCTTTCCGGAAAATTTGTGAAGTGGATTTGACTGAATTACTGCAGCAGGGTTTGCCATGAGCAAAAATTACCACCCACATATAAGTTGAAGGGGAGACCAACATTGTGATAAAAAAGCAAAGAATCAAATTGAATACACTTTCTTTCCGAGCAGCCGCAACGAATCGGATGGCTACCTAGAGTTGAAGTCATACTTTTAGGAAACTTAAATTATTTAAGTCAGACTCAGACCTTCCTTCGGATTTATGAAGTCGCCTTATGCAAGTCCATTATTAAGTCAAAGCATAAATGGGGATATTATGTGAAATTGAGGCACCGAGCCAATGAATGAAAAATAAATCATTTCGAGTGCAGTGGTAACTTCCAGAAACGTTCTTTTATCCTACTCCCATATGTATAAACTACACCACTTGTGTGTACAAGATCTTCCTTTCTGTGGGTTTTTCCTGTCACAATTTAAATCACCCTTCGCCTGGCTGAGAAGCGAGGCACGCAAGTGCCACGCCACACACCATAGTAACTAATTTCCGATTCGCCAGAGCACTATTTCTCCACTCTCCAGTTCTATCGATATTATTTATTTTAATCGAAATCTGTCTGCACCACACACACACCGAAAACACCACTTTGGTCATAAAGTATTCATTGGGAAGTGATATTCTGGAAAATAAGAAAATACTGCAATGCCACTAAGGATGTGGTGTAAGGATGGTAGAAAATTGCTTTGTCCATTTCAGTGGATCCTGTAATGCAATGAAATGACTTTATTTGCGGGCAAATTGATGATAAGATGATGGAGAAAATTACTCCTGACATCGCATTGAGAAGGTTTTTGCAATACATGAATTGGCCAGAGGATGTGGTGGCCGTACTTTTCCGCAAATCAGTGATGCTTCGAAGCACGCTCTGACATAATCAGCAAGACTTTGGTATCGATGTGGAAAGTTGAATTTTTTTTTAGAGGTTTGCACTGAAGGACACCTACTTCTATTGGCGACTTGGTATTGCGGAAGAGGAAATTACATTTGTGTTTAAATTAGTTCGATGCAAGTTTGTGGTTTTATTTCACAGCAACCTCGAACTAAGCGTCATTGGGAGATGGTTGACGGCGTGCACTTTGCATGTTAACACAAGATTAGTCAAGGCTTAAATTGGAAAAATGTTTTAAATTATTTTTTGTCCCGCCAAGTTGAGGTCTGCGAAAGGCCAAGGACTTGACCAGCCCAGGTTCATCTGTTCACTTTTACGAACCGCGCCAATGTTCTTATCCGATCTGGCGTTCCTTTGATGTACGGGTGTTGGGTGATTGTTTACCGAATTGGTCTCGAATTTGGCCACCAAACGTTGGGAGTGAACTTTGAAGAACCACCACATGTATGGAGTGCTAGTGGAATGTCACTTCCATGCAAGCTCTGCCCAAAAAATTACGGCAACATAACTAGCGCTCTTGGTTCAAAGCTAATAAAAAGTGTAACAAAATGACAACTCGGATTTCTCCATAGAATGTTACAGTCACCTTGTGGATATTATTAGATTTGTTAAGTAAAGCGGTTTAAATTTAAATTGTTGCTGAATGTTTTACAATAGACGTCGCAAAGAGGTGGTTGTTCAAATTGTTAATAATATAGATGGAACTAAATAAATAAATTGGAATAAAAAATCGTTTTGCAATGCATTTATTGTCCCATTAAATGCACAATTTTTGTATATATCGATGGCGAATGAGTTTTTTCTGTTGCTTTACATTTGTTTTGAAACACTTTTGCATACTTTATTTCAATCAACAAAGTTTTCTGTAAATTTGTACAAATTTAAAATTCAAAACTCTGAAAGATATACTGGAGGTGCCAAATCAATCGAATTCCCTCCGAATTTTACAAATAGAGGACAGGAGAGTTATGAAGTAAACTTGTTCAACTTATAAGATGAAATGTTTTCTAAGCTTTTCTAGTCGTCAATAAATTTAAGAACAGTATATTTAAAATCCGTATAATAATAATTAAGCCCATATCTAATTTATTTCTGCTGGTTATAACTTGTTTCCAATTTATTCCGTTCTAAACCAAGAGCGCTAGCGTTAATATTGAAACCAACACGAAGTTGGCTACTATGAGACAGACGCCACCAAAATGATATGGCCGCCACAGGCTGCCAAAAATTGCAGGCCTAACGTCACACACGTGATGATGATGAATGTATGTCAAATGCGTTCTAATGTTGGAAGTGAAATTCTCACTATAGGTAATTGTTTTGATCATAGACGAATCACACTGAGGCCACTAACTTCGGCCGATTTCCCGTTACTTGGTTACAAACTATATTTTTATGGGGTAGCAAATGCTACCCTATTGTTACATAGAAATTCGTATTGACAAATGTGACGTAACTTTAAAAATTCCGGCTCACCAACACACTCGCAACTTGCATATCGTCGGCTTAATAAGAAAAACTCCAAAATTTTGAATTTTACAGGAGGAACGAAAGTTTGTTACCAAGCTCAACTTTGTAGTTAACGATGTTATTCTGATTTTGATGATTTTTAAGTGATTTTAACTTATAAAGGAGCTACGAGGTTTTCCATAGCAATGCGCCTACTGAGTTTCTATAAGATAGCATCAAAAAGTAATTTTTGCCAAAAATGGAGTTACGAGGTTTTCTTATTAAGCCGACGATATGCCACTTCTGGTTTGGGCAAAGTTGCCGGCAGCGTTCATAGAATTTTATCCGTTTAATTTGAAATTGTTCGTTACGTGTGGATAATATTTTTTTTTAGGAATAAGTGTACACTTGCTTAATATATTCATGAAAAATTACCAATGAAAATTGGTTGAGGGAAAATAAAAACATTACATTTTTAAATTAATTCGTTATTTAAGGTAATGATATCCAAAAGCGAAAAATACACAACCATTTTTGTCCTAATAGGTTTCTAATATATAAAGCAGCTCCATTAGATTATTTTTATTAACCACACAAATCAAATTATTCGCCTTTAAAAAATATATACCTAAGAACTAACCATTCAGTAATGTGGTGTTCCCGAACTCTATCAGATTTCGCCACGGTTGGCCGAGGTTGGCAGCATTTATTTTACTTATTTTTACTTCTAAAATGTATTAAATTTGTTTGTTTCGTTTTCAACATTTTCTATTTACTTTAGCAAACATAGTAGTTCGCCACCTCTAATTGTCAGAACTTTATTGTAGCCTCATTCTACGTCAAACAAAATAAATATTTATATAATTTATAAATTATTATCATAAAATAAATGGTAATTGGTCATTTTGCAAATAGTTGGAAAACGCACTGCACATTTCTACTGCATTACCTACTGTTTTCTCATAAATACAGATATAGTGAAATCAACTCTGTGAAGAAATTGCAACTTGAAAGTGCATTTTAAAAGGCAAATCCATGAAGTGTTGTCATGGGAATAGAAATGGAGAGCAATGTGGCTCATTACTTTTGTATACACGAAGCACTTTGACTGAAACTTTATTCAACACTAAAAGCGTAGCAAGCCACAAAAATGTCTTTTGGAGATTGAAGTCAGGTTTTTTGTGTTAAACTGAATCAAAAAAATAAAAGAAAAGTTTCTTATTTAGTTGCATTCTCGTGGAGGCCGTTTCAGACCATTGCTGCTCTGCTCATCTGCGCTTCGGCATGTGGTACCTGAGTATACCTGAATACCGTAAACTTGGCCAACATTTACCAATTTGAAAATTTGTATATATATGTATTTTAAGTAATTACAATTATGTAATCAATACTAGGGGCTGTCTTTAATAGCATATTTTGAGATACTAGTTTGGGTGGTCAAAGTTTCATTAGGTAGCTTAAGTCTAACATTGACCGCACGTCTTAATCTTTGTTTTATGTCTGTACCTGTCGTTTTAAAAAGCAGAAAGCGAGGACCTATTCGCTTCGAGTCTGAAAGCAAATGTTTTATTTGAAAGCAACATCGATTGAATAACTGCGCCGCCTCTCGCCTGACAAACATCCAAGTCTTAAAAAGCCATTTTCATTCGCCCCAAAAATGAAAAACTCACTCAAAGCAAATGGTTGTGAAAAATTTGGCCTAGGGCACTTATGGACCTGTTGCAAATTTAGCAAATGTGGAAAGATTTCTTTCGACAAAGTATTCGGCATTAGCCGTTGAAAGTCTTTCCAATTTTCTAAAATTGATTTCCACCTTCTTTTCAAAGGGCCAAAAAATGCGCCATCCGGGGACTGACACAAAATTTATGTTGCCTGAAAAATGAATACGCATGATTGAGTTGTTAGGTATAATGTGATAATTATCTACGTACAAAGAAGAGATTTTCAGTCGAAAACGAGTTCACTTGAAAAAGTGGTTCACATCCTAATAAGGGTGTACTTATCTTTCATGTTAAATTAATTTCCCTGCACCGCAACGTCCTTTGCAAATAATTACAAGAATCATAATTAAAATGTCTCAACCAGTAGTTTTTCCTTTCGTTCGGCTGCTATGAACACCTTGGCGACTTCAAATATGTTTTTTGTAAAACTAAAGCGTTTACAAGTGGCTTTGATATATGAAAAATTACAAACAAAGACTGTCTGAAAAATATTGCATGCACGATAAGCAGTTGCATTGAAATAATAAGGAATGACCATAAAAGGATTAGTCGCAACTTTTTTGAGTGGATATTCTGCAATTTTTGATGCTTAGCAGTGGGAAGGTGGGAGAGCCTGTCAGAATCATAGGATGAGTATTTTTTTTCCAAAGGAACGGTTTCGGAAGTACATTTTTTTATGTCGAACTCTTCCTTTAGTCCAATAGAAAACGACATAAAGTCAACAAATTTTAAATTTTTTTCGTATTTTGAACAACACAAAACCAATTTAACTATTTAATAATCAAATGTAAAAAAAAAAAAAACATATTTCGCTGTCGTTACATAATAAGTAGGTACAAATACTATTCCATACAATTAATTTGATTTGCCGCTGTCATTCGGACATAGTCCGCAATTTTTCAATTTTAAATCCCTGG
Source organism: Cheilosia vulpina (assembly GCA_916610125.1). Classification (NCBI taxonomy): domain Eukaryota; kingdom Metazoa; phylum Arthropoda; class Insecta; order Diptera; family Syrphidae; genus Cheilosia; species Cheilosia vulpina. Next base: position 58,860,709 of record OU744277.1, read on the forward strand.
CTGCATTGCCATCTTGTCCATATGGTTTGTCAGCGTTCACATCGAGGAAGTAGTTGCCCTTCAAATGTTTGGGTGTAGCATATCCCATCGGAAATGATTCTCCAGGACATTTCTTGTTCTTCAATCTGGTCAAGGAACTGCACCGCACCGCCATGAAATTGTTTTCATTTCCCGGATAGACGGTTTCCGTGTAATATACCCATGCACGTTCGTGAGCACACACAACTGTTAAGCAGCCTGCTGGCAGTGGACTCAAACCACCTGGATAGAAGTCAACATCACCCAGGGGATCACGCTTACCCAATACACCCGGATTGGTGTGAATGATATCAATGAACTCAGCGTCACCACGCAGCAGGCCTGACAAGTTTTCGCCCTCATTGAAGCATGGTTTCGCCGGGTCCAGACCGGTGATGCGTGATATTTGCTTGCCAGTCAGGTAATTGAATGTACGTCCTGCAGAGCCGACAATATGCGCTCCCAAACTGTGTCCTAAAATAGAAAGTTGTGGTTATATTTCTTTTCCATTTGTCTTCAGCAGATCACCTACCAATGAGATGAATTTTCTCCACCGGGACTATTTCGCTCAATTGCACAAGTCCCAGTGCGATTTTCTCACCGATTTCTTCGGTATTCAAGGCAGACCATGTGTACAGAGTGTCCACGTACGATGCAACGTCAACTGCCTAAATGAAACGATCAATTAACTAAATAATCGAAACAGTTCATCGAGTGGTTTTTCTTACGATGAAGTTTGCGTCTCCACGACAGTGGTACGCCTTGGCCATAAGGGAAATCGTGTCCGTTTCGTTGACAGTTGTCGTCCATCCAGTCGCCAAGATGACAGTCTCTTTGGTATTATCGAATTCTGGACTTTTCCACATATCGTTCGCACTGAGCAGCGGGTAGCTGTATTTGCCGCACGGTGTTCTCAATTGGAACTGCATCTTCTTGATGTCGGGTGTTATTTTTGGCGTAATAGAGTTCGTCGACACAGCCGCTGAACCTGTCAAATAAAGATGATTTATAATGTTGATCTGGTAAACAAAGGACTAGATGTGAATACTTACAAATAGCATTGATCGAGGATGAGACAAATTCAAAGGGATATCCAGCGATGACATTTTTTCCGGATTCAAAAAGACCCTTTGGCGTTGGTAGCAAATTGCCCGCGTTATTTATGACACCTCCTGCAATATCTTTTGAGGATGTGAGCACATTTTTAAAACCCAAATCAAGGCTGTTTGTGGTGTCCAGCTGAAGCAATATCCCACAGAGCAACGTTACAGTAAATTTCATCGTCATGGTGTTCTGGAAGTATAGAATTATTTTGTTATTTCATTTAAATAGGCAGCCCAAATGCAATATCTCTATAAGAACTGTGAAATATCACCAGTAACGGAACTGAATACTGAACACACAAGTGTCGAGACAAAGAAGACAAACAAAACAATTTCTGACACCGACCCTCGACTTACTTTCATTCGGCGTTATGCTGTGACTAAGACTGTGCAACTTTTTAATTTTCTGATTCGTTTATATAGCAAAGTTTTGTTTATCACCTTGTCTTGTGTGGCAGCCGTTATTCGAGTTTTTTGTTACTCGAACATCAAGCTGATTTTATAACGGACAATACATGCGAAGCAGTATCAACGTATGCACTTTACTTATACAGAAGCAGCTCTAGTGTTCTTATATACCAACGTAATTTTGGTGAAGGAAACAGGAATTTACCCAATGGTCAACATCGAACCCAATGTTCTGTCGTACAACCGCAATGCTGCCCCAATGTCATCGTTTCTATAAAAAATCTTCTGTTCTAATCGGTATCGGTTTGCGGAAAAAAATTGCATGGTATGGCTTTTGTGTTTCTGTGTATAAAAATCTTCATTGAATAGAGGACGAAGTATGCAGCAAGCACGATCGTTGAATAGAGATGGACATAGAAAAAAAATATTGACAAAGTCCATTTAATGTCTGATTGCAATGGTATACAAATAAAATGTCTTCTCTTTTGTCTTTGAAAAGGCTGTAAATACAAACACGAATTGCAGACCCATGACGTCCAATTACAACAAGTAAACTATACCATTCTATTTGAAAAGATTTGGAACTGTTGCAATAGCCAGTAACTCCAAAGCTGAAAATATTGGCATCACCCTGAAGTAATTAAAATAAGAATTAGTTATCCGGATAGGTTGAAAGATGAATGGTTGTGCGAGCCAACACGTTTGGATTCAACTCACTGATGGTTCTAAGCCTAGTGGTGTGGATTTGAATTATCTTGTTATACCAAATAAACATCTGTACCTTGATAAGATTTTTTTTAAAATTAACCTAACAGCCTTCTACCAAACAACTGAAGAATATGTTTTCGGTTGCCGCAACCAATCCCTCCCAAAATCCTACCAACAGACGAAAAACAATTTTCAGTAATTTTCCCATTACTTTTTCTGTATTATGTTCCCAGTTTTTATAACAATTGAATACTACACCCAGTTTATTTGACTCAGAATTGAGGTTAAGATGAATGCCTTTTATATAAAGTCGTTTTCCATTGGTCTCACTCGGGGATCCACTCATTCTGTGATATAATGGAGCAACAAAACTCCTTCCGATTGAACCCACAAAAGTATTGGTCCAATGGCAATAAAATATTCTACGGCGGCTGTCGGGTGACTTGTATAAAATACATAAACACCAAACACTTAACTACACTATCTTTGATTCCAGTTAAGGATTCCTTAGGTATCCCAATCGCTACTTGTAAACTCACCACAAGGCTGGAAGCTATCAAAAGAACTAATCGACATGTCTAGCGACAAAACAGATCTGGCCAACCCTAGATCTAAAACGCCATCATAGTCTGTTGGGCACTGTGTGAAGCTCTTTATGCCCACTGTAGTCCCAATTTTTACTCTATCAGCTGTCATATTTGACGCTCTAACCGCGTAATAACTCAATCCTTATCAAATTAATAAATATCGTTGTGAGCTCGTGATTTTAATAATAGAAAATTGCCATTGGTAAGTCTCATAATCCATCTTTGCATTCAAAAATGTTTTAATTAGATCGGTGATAGTTAAAATTAATTATTAATTCTGAACATTGATACAGAAATTAGTTGCAAAACAAGCGAACGCGTAACGGCAGAGGAAAGGTGATTAATATATAAAATTGGTCGTGTGATAATAACAAATTCCATTGGCAAGTGTTATAAGTTATAACCTATATTTAAAATAGTAAATGTCATAATTTGTGACTCAGCAATTGAGATTATCCATAGTTTGACAACAGCAATTCCGAAACAGACAGAGAGAGAAAAATCCACCGAAAGAACAGGCGAAGAGTGGGAAATTCTGTTGCCAAGAATTCAGGGCTAGGAAAAAATTATTAACATCAAACGTGGACGGAATTACTGACATTGATGTAGTTACTGAACAACCAGCTGATGAGGGGACATCAAGCAATAGGATAGACACAGTTCCTGTAGACTTTTACCATCAACTCCATAAACTAAGTATTAAATAGATGGCGGTTGGGTGTTGAATAAATGGGGTAGACACTGATTGACAACTTACACATCAAATATACTTATTTTACCTTCGCGTGGTAGCCACCTGGTACTGGTCATGTACTTCCGGGCATGTCTTGCTAAACTTATAAGCGCGAGTGTTGAACACGAAGAAAATAGCAACACTTTAATGCTCTGTCGGAATGACGGACTAAACGAGTCTCAGAGGTCTTACATGAGCGCCTCACAAAAAGGGCATACCTCGGACGAGGTATCATTTTTAGTGTCCATGCTAAATTTTTCGAACTCACAATGGCGAAATTTTCCATACAAAATTGTATATTGTGACCTGCAAAATATTTTATATGAAGGCTAAAAATTATAAGGTGAATTTAATATTTACTACACAGCCAGGGAAGTTTCACTCGCTCGTAGTTCTACGCACACAATTTTTTTTTGTTTTGTAGTAAAATTGGGGAAGTTTATGTAAAGACACGATTTTTCTTGCCAAGATTTGTCGACTAACACTCCATAAATTTCAACTGAAAGAGCAATCCGTGTGACCAATCTAGGCCTGTAAAAACTGAAATACATCAAGTCAGTCAGCTGTCAGACTAACAAAACTAGAAATCTGAGCGTCCGCATTGTAGAACTGACACTTTTAATACAAAGTGACAGGCAGAAAGAACAACATCAAGAGCAACATTGACAGCTGTAAGCACTTTTGCAGCAGCATTTAAAACAGAAACAGCGAAAAAATTAAACGTTAGTTGATTGGCAACACAAAGTTACCCAATTTAATTTTTCTAAAAAAAAAAACAATCTGATCAGGATAAAGATCGACAAATCTAAAAAATTCTTGCTAGTTCTGATAGCAAGCAAACGTATACAGACAATTGGGGAATATTTGGGCCTGCCACATTTAACACAAGAAGTAAAATGAACGTCAATTATGAAGTTGAATTACTTTGTTTTTTTTTTATCAGGACCAATATTTGTTTCCGTTAATTCCATCAACAGTTTGCATGTCAATTTCTGATTTGCGTACTTTTTGACAATTTTTCAAAACTCTTGTGCATTTTTTTAATTAATGATACCCTTAAATATGACAAATTAATTATTATATATGTATATTGAAAGAAAAAGTTGCAAACATAATAGTTTATAATTTGTAGACATTTGAAAATTGCAATTCCAAACAAAAATCAGTGTGTAAACTTGAACAAATCACAACTAAAACTGCATAGCCGACGCAGTTTTTGGAGGAGGTAAATTAAAAATATCACATTTACAAATCTCGTCCGACAGACACAATAAATTTCCCCAACATTATTTGAACAATTTCTCACACATTTTATACAATGCAATAATAACCACACCAAATTGTAATGAAAATGAAATTAAATTTCATACCAGAAGGCTGTACGATTCGATCCGACTCTGTAGAATGCTTCTCACGAAATAAAATCGGTAGGCTTGGCGGAATCGTTTAATAAAACGAAACTAATCGTCTGGTAGTCAAGATCAAGACTAGAATTATAATTCGATTGTCGCGCGTCATCGATGCTAACTTCAGAATTGAATCAAATGAGATACGATCAAATTCAGCTTTTTGTTTATTGCTTTGATATATGAAAAAGGCAGTTAATTGATTGCAAGTAGAAGTTATCGTGCCATTTTTAGTCTGAGCGCGGACTGATACTTGTTACGTGATTTCTTTGTCATTTATACATACAATTATCTTTTTTAGTAAACAGTAGTAATTGCATGAATATATCTTGGTGCTGACTGTGAATAATTGTTTTAAGTTAATTTTGTTACACAAATAGGGAAGTCAGCTCTCACTATGTACTAAAGTCGTTTTCCTTGTCGCAATGTATAGTATTGCGCAAGGAGAAGATTAAGAGTAGCTTTTGCTTCGATTTTTTTTTTGTATTTAAAATGTTTGGCAGCACTGCGCCGGCGCCCCAAAGTAGACAGAGTTGCAATAGGAAACAATTCCTTTTAAGTATTTTTGCATGTGAGCTAATACTATCTGTTTTGCTGAAAGTATTTGTGAAAGTATTGCCAAAAAGCCGATAAACTGTGACACATCTCATGTAGGAATACTGTAGTATTTCGTCTGTGACACTTTATCAACTAAACATAATTTGCAGGAACCGATTCAATGTCAATGGCGGCTTGGGACCGTAAGCTGTCATAACAAAGCTTATATGCATGAAAAAAACATTTTTTCCTCCTTTTCTAATCTAATCCCAATCGACTAATCCCAATATCAACTGTGATTCGGGTTCAATGCCAAAGCCAAACGTTTGTTAATCGAAGTATAAAATAAACCCTCCATTGACACTTTATATCTCGCATGCAGTGCTGCGTCACTTTATTCTGAATTAAAAAAAACAGAAATTCCACGACTCACCACTTTCCGTTCACCCATTCAGTGGAAATATACTTGTGCACGCGGATGTGAATGTGTGCACAAGCAATTGTGATGCAGCCATCTGGAATTGGATTTCGATCCAATCCGCCGGGATAAAAGTCAACGTGACCGAGTGTGGCTCACGTTTCACAAGCCCACCCGGCTTCCTTTGGGTATGATGTCGACAAATTGCGCATCCATTTGGTGTAGGCAACCACAACTTCGCGTTTAGAAAACAAGGTTTCGTTGGATGCTGCTCCGCAAATCGCATCACCTGTAATACGAAAGGATTTTCTCGCCGCACTGTCCCACAAACTGTAAATGGTTTAAGTCAGTGCCCATCGAAACGACAGTTTAATTGTGTTTTACCATTCAAGTGGATGTGACGAGGAGTCTCTGCATGGCGAGTCTCAGCCACCGCGAACTTTGTAGTGTCCACTGCCTTGCCAGGGATTTAAATATTTATTTAATCAAATTGATTGTACTCGGCACGAAGGACGATTTACCGCAAAATTTCTATGTACGCTGTGACTTTCCGCACAGAGATGTGTTTTTCGCGTTGATATGGGTACGCCAGTTGATGATTATTAGAATGGTTACCTTCTGTCACATCAAAGGAAGAGCATAACCGCAATGTGGTGGCAACGTGCTGTTCTGACAGGATGCGTCATTTTTAGTGTGATGTGGGTGACAGGTGATTAATATTCAGATGTGTTCGCCACTGCAGCAATTTCGCGTTACATTGCATCACCTATACAGAGAATGGTGAGTGGATGACATCCTGTTGTGGATCAAATTGAAAATTGTTGTTGTCGTACGTTGTATAGGTACGTATACACCGTCATTCAATGGAAGACGGTGTATACTGCCTTTCCAGACGGAGTCATGCTGCTGCTTCGATACGACGATGGTTCTGCTGATGATATCATGTCGATGGTATTGGAAAGTATAATGTATTCAGATAGCTGGCGACAATATTCAAAGGATTCCAATCGAGATTAAACTCAGCACCATCAATAGGGAATGCGAATCGAATTTGAAGGAGTGGTGCCATGACGTTGTTGACTATGACATTCTGAGAAATTATACCCGTGAGTTGTATTGTATCCCTTCGGAGGAGGTGGTGGTTTTATTTTTACAGGACTTTCGTATTAAAGGGATTCTATGAGAAGTGGAATAAATTAAATCAGGTGTTGGTTTAACGAAAATTGACAAAAGTCATCTTTTCAGTTAAAAAGTCATCAGAGGGGGAAGGGGTTTACTTGGCGAGGATATGCAGCCATCCATGAACTACTTCAATACTCTGCATGACATGTTATGTTACAAATTTTTGCTTCGGATATCTTTCAATAAGACATCTACCGCAGCAAGGTTGTTTTTTTTTTTTTAAAAAGGGGCGAGTTACATGCCATCGAGTCTTCCGTATTTTTCCAGTTGGAGTTTCGATTTCAGACCTTTTTCCGGAAAAGTTAGCTTTGCTAAAAATAGTAGTAAAAATCATTAGAATTGATTTGATGCGTTCTTTGATTGTACTTCGTGCCGAGTGCAATCAATTTGTGTTTATCTGTTTTTGGCTCATCTTTGAATAGAGTTTTTGCAAATTCTTGATCCAGCTAACTCCATCTACTTGCAACCGAAAGAAATACCTTTTCGAAGTTAAAACTCCAGAAAGAGCGCTATATGATTCATAATGACTACTTGACCAGCCCCCCGTCGTTACGTTACCACGATTATGACCTGTACATGACTTGTTATGATCATAGGCTCTTCAAAAGCCGATTGGCAGGTTGAACATCTTCATAAAACAAGCAATAAATTGGCGAGATGATGCTCATAAAAACGGTCATTAAAAGCTGCTGCACTTAACCCGCACGATTGACTGGTTCTAAATAGGAACGAAATTTTCTCAACTGATGCATTTATGGTCGGGTGTTTTTTTATTCTATTTCAGGGTACGCACTGCATATCGTGTCATTTTATTTCTCCAACACAGCTACAGCTCGGAGAAGTACGCAATTCAATTGTGCACTAAAATTCTAATGACTCCATTATTCCCGAGAGCACATTTGGATGTAATTGACTCCTTTATATCACTTAACTACGCTGCGGCACTTTAGTGTCATCTTTTATGATCACCATTGCAGTAAATTCCGCATACCTACATGTACATTCGTTTCATTTGCCCCAGAGTGCTATCAAGGGAAATGAGATTGTTTATGCCAACTTGAGTCGGGCTGTAAGTATAAATATGACCCACATCCTCACGTGAGTTGCCTTGCCATCATTTTTCTAAGGCAATCGTCATTTGAACATACGTCCTGTATCGATTTGCAACCGGAAATGGGTTTAGCCACACCTATCTGGGGCATGGAACAGTAGTTTAATCGGTCGCATCTCGAAGGATACAATTTATGCCATGCACTTAATTTGTGCAGCAAGCAGCTACCTCACTTAAATTAATGAAAGTGACATAAAAAAGTTAACGAAATAGAGACAGGGAGAGAGCAAAAAAAAACCTCCACAAAGTCAATGGCCTAGAAAAATGTGCAACAATCCGATACGTTTCCTGTGCCCTCACTAACGTGATGCACACAACAAAGGAATTGCTCGTGCAGGTACGAGTAAAGCCTTGTAGACTGCATCTGGTCGGTTGGCTTTTATGTCCCACCATCGGGAAATCGTTTTTCCACCCAGGCCTACATATTGCTGGAGGTGTCGAAAGGTACAATTGCGGGCACACAGGACACCGACATGGATGACTGGATCTAGTAGCGGCACTTAATTTCTGGCGAACATGAGCCATTAGCCGCGAAAACAGTAAAAAGTTGTACGGGTGATAGGGTAGTGGGTCACTTCACCAATGAAAATATTTAACACTCTAATTATGGAGGCAAAACAGCTGCTGTTTGAAGTCTAATAATTGTGAGTGCGCAGGGGTACAAAGCAATTAAACAAACAATGGCGCTTTACATTGTGCTGTAGTATTTGCTGTTTAGTTCATGAAATTCTTCGCAAGTTGCGACGATATTATATTTTTTTTAACTGTTAAAAATTATTCATTGAGACTGCATATATAAACTTTTCTATTATCTGGTGCTTTACCATTTCAATTTTAGTTTAGTAATTACAAAAAATCATTCCTGACTGCTACTCTTCATTTATAGAACATTAATGTGGTATTCGATTGGGCTTCTTCAGATTCACTCTCAGATTTCAGATTTCGTGTGTCAAATCGAAAATAAAAACGTCACTTGCTCTTCTTTTTTTTTGTTAGTATTGGAATATGTATAGCCTTCGACATTTTTTTAAGCGTTTTCCATTCACTGGTTAAAAGATTGATTTCTAATCATTTTTACATAAATAATTAACAAAAATAGATCCATCCGATGAAATGCCTTTATTGAAGAATTTCACGAAAACATAAACAAACTCCACTAGTTGCAAAACTCCAACGCACTTGTATTGGTAAATCAGAAGCAACTCTGAGAAAAAAATTCAGATAAGTGCACCGAAATCGGAAATATAATGTTTTATTTTTTTGTACCAAACGAACATAAAAAGTGCTCTGAGAGCCTCCAAATCGAATACCATTATTACAAATCAACCCCATAAACTGAAAGGTGACATTTAATAATTGTGCAAAAATATTCTATTCTATAAAAAAAATTAAAAAAAAAAATGCACAAAAGTCTGCTAAAAGATTATCAAAAACTAAAATCTCATTCTTAAATACCACTTTAAAAAAATAACTTCATTTCATCATCAAAAATCAATATTTGTTTTCAAATACATGGGCTGAATTCCAAAACGTCAAAAGAATGCACACTGCTTTTCTGATACCAGGTTATGAATGCTTTTGAGGTACTTCGCATTTCATTACAAATCATTACAAAATATATTATTTTACTTACGACTCCGATTATGAATCCATTTTATATCGGTTCAAACTGAAATAATGTCAAATGTCATTTGCATCATGATCATTCACAATTTTTTTTTTTTTTTAAAACTTCTGACTCGCCAAGGCGAAAAAATAGGTACTTCGACCTAGAAGGTCTATTGTGCCGGGACACTTTTCTGACACCTCTTCTTAAAAACTCTTTAAACTTTTGCTGTCTCTGTCATCATTCGCCATACGCTGCTTGCTTTGGCTTGCGCAGTATTATGCGTTCACAAAGCGTTCTGGAAAAGTATGCATTGCATCATAGTAATCCGCTTGCATTTTAGAACGCTTTTCTCTCGGTAGAGGTGACACTATTTTGAAAACAGAAATTGTGATGCTATTCTGGCATTTTGATTGCTAGAACTAGTATTTTTGAAAACTTGAAATCATTTTTTTAAGAATGAAAATTCCCAAATGCTTTTTTAGCATTTTCTGGACTTTTTTTCATTTTTCGATTTCTGCTCTTTATACCCGACTGGACACAGGGAGGGTTATGTGTTTCGCGCGTATCCTATGTGCGTTCCTACGTGACGCCCTGTAGCCTAAACGCCTTGACCAATTTAGAAGAGTGAGGTATGATTATATTCGTATTCTTTCCCGGAGTGTCATAGACTAAGATACAAATAAGAAATAGTTAATTTAAAAAACAAAAAAAAACCCGACTGCCTGTAAAAAACGAAATAAAAATATATGAACAAGACGCATTCAAGTACATATACCTAATCGACATCAAATAGAAGTGCTTTAAAGATTTCAATAAAGTCTGACAAATAAATACTCAAATTCACGAAAGAAACGGTTCCCTTTGTGAGGTGAGATGTGATTATTCGTATTCTTTTCCGGAACGTCATAGGCTAAAAAGGTAAAAGTAAAAACAGTTAATTTAAAAAACCAATAGATCAGATGGAAAGTGGAATGTGAGCGGGTGAAGTGTGAGAGCGATGAACTCAGTGTGCGTGGAGATAAAAAGATACATGGGATAATAAAGATTATATACGCTGAAGGACTTATATCTTATCTATGATGGACTTCATTCGCCAAAAAAAAACAAAACCAGTGTAGGTATTTAGATTACTCGAGTTGGAAGTGTCATTCTTATTTTTGAGAAGGAAGGTAGGTATTTCAAAAATAAGTACCTACGTTTAATATTTTTTTTTCTGTAGACTGAAAACTAAGCGAGGGGTCCCAGGTTCTATTCCCGAGAAAATTTCCATTTTAATGATTTTTCCCAGTGCGCCAGCTCTCTCGAACGTCTGACAAACATCCAAGAGTAATTTAATTTAATTTTGGTGGGGGCAAAACCCCCATTTATTTGGCTTATTACAAGCTTTTACAGTGACTTAATCTAACTTAAAACTAGGACTAATAATTAGGGCTTAAACTGTCATGAAAAATCTGAAAAACTCTCACAAAACGAATGCTTGTGAGAAGCTAAGTCTAGGGTCCCTACGGGCCAGTTGCGCAAGCTATTTATTTATTTTTAAAAGTAAAGTTCCTTGTTTCAAAAATACATACAGATAGACATGAAAAATACATTTATATAAATATGTAGTATAAAAGACTAAATATAATTTAAAAAAAAACCCTGATGAAAAAAACATTTTGATTTGTTTACCAATTTTTTTTTGTTGCAGTCTTGCATTTTCCTTTTTAAAATTCCTGGAACAGTTCCGTACCAAAGAACTTTTGAAATATGGATTTTCTCGCATTTGTTTAGTTTATTTAAAGGCGATGTGCAGTGGTTATCTGTAATAAACTCATTTTAAAAGTGCGACAAATCTCTATTAAATGTTTTAAATCCCAAGCAATATTTGTCGGAAATCTGAAAAGTTGTATTTAGTCCTCCCACTCCAAGAACCACATCAAAAAACATAAAGGACGTAACAATCAACTTCAAAAATAGGTGGTCATCGGCACAAAGAGTTAGTCAAAGAAAAACATCACAGAAATTTCTCCTTTGAATTGTTTATTAATTGTATCCACATTAATAATCTGGAAAAAAAACCTTTTAAAAAGTATTTCTAACAATTTACCTAAAAGTGTTGAAAAAAAACATTGGTCCAAGAAAATTGATACATATCGAACCTAAATTGTCTGGAAAATTGCGCAAAATTAATCTGAAGCTACAACGAAGTTGCTTTAAAAATCACTTCAAAAATAATCTTCAAAAGTTGCCTCAAATTCGATTTAAAATACTTAATGAGAAATGCAATAGAGAATTAGAATTTTAGATACCTGAATTTTTTAAATTGCTGGAAAAAAACTTGGGGAAATGGAAACCCAAAACGGTGTCTTTTATTGCTGGCTATTATGTGTTCTGTTTTAGCCCACGGAGCAACACGTTCTGAAAGGTTTTTTCTTAATAACATTATTGCATCACGTTTCAAGATCTAACCGGATGCATAGACTAATAAGAAAATATCCGAAAAACTGGTACGGAAAGAATTAGAATTAAAGAATTTCTGGAAGCTTCGTCACCCCAGCTCTATTACAAATGGTATTAGTTACAAATTTGTTTCAATAACAAACAGCTGTCAAAACAGAGGCTTTTACAATAAAGCCTTTTGATGGTAGTGTACCTATCTATAGTATCCTTTCGCACAAGTCAACAAAAGTCCATAAATTACATTTTGTGTCATTTAGCAAATGCGTAATATATCTCTTGTCCTTATCAACATTCTGTTCTTCGGGCTTATTCCTACTTAAGCCCACGCATCTTTTAGCACAAGCTCATCCAGCCAGCAATTTATCAATCATTCTTTCTGCAACATTAAGCGAAAACACACATCATTGACATGGCACGTGCCAGCAAAAATACGCCACTATTGCCCAGCACATTTCATTTTTTGAATTTTCGCCACAGGTGTTTGCCCTTCCGAGATAGCAAAACTAATAACACTGTTTCCTTATTAGAGGCCGTGTTTATATGCGGGTTAAACGAATGTTTACTATGCAGATGTTCTGGACAGCATACGCTCGTAAATGGCCAAAATATTTATTAAAGTGAACCCCTCGACACTTTACCATTCTATGACAGGCTGTTTTACTCATGTAATACTTGTTTTTATTCCATGCCAAGCCGACACACGAACGTACAGTTTATTGCGAATGAAGGACCTCACAAAAATGGGCATGTCGCACACATACTGACCTGACAGTGTTGCTGACTACCTGGTGGTTATGACAAATATGGTAACATTTTGTGCTCAAGGGCTTAGAAAAGATTTTTGAGGTGTGTCACCTTCGTGCTCGTTAGTTTTACTGAAGGGATGGGAATTATCGCCTTGTCCTTCCATTCATTAAGTTTATTATTGGAGAGTCTTGGTTTACTATTTATAAGGGGTTGGGTGCGTCATATTTCTGCCAGGTGCTTTGACTCCTGCTTCAGGGTAAAGGTTCGTATTTAAATGTCAATAACTTTAAAGTAAGCTGGCTGATGGTTCGCAGAGACATTTAATAGGTGTGAACATTATAATGTATGTGGCTTTCATTTAAGTATTTTTTTTTTCTAAAACATCACAACAATAATTGTTGAGGATGTGGTGCGACTTCCAATGTGCGGGTGGAACTAACTATACTTTCTGTCCCTGTTTATTTACACCCGCCAAATTCCATTGAAATCAAATCAGTCTCATTACGAAACATCGTTTTTGAATGTACTGTCAAAAATCAACCACACTTCGCAATATGTCAAACAGAAACATTTCCACACCTCTAATTCAAAGTTGCATGGGTGAGGCTGCTTCATTGCTATTAAAGAATAACGAAAATATTCCAATATTCCATATACGACTCCGATTGACATATCCCATCAAATACCGTGACAACAACTTTCACTCTGTTGGAAATGTGACAATAATTTGTTTGGATTCCACGGTCGTACGTACAAATGAATCAACAGGGATGTGTGTAACAGTGTAAGCATCTTGGAAATTCGATTCGAAAACGTCTTTATCGAGAACTTAAATTTCATATTCGATACGAGACTTGAATTCATTAAAGCATGTCGCACCATCAAAGAAATTGATATTCCGTGCGAGTGGACTCAATCAATATTGGATGGCGTATGTGTGTGAGATTAATCAAATTTGTGATGTGATTTGTCATCGCAATTACTTGTTTGTGTGTTGGACTATGAATTTAAAAAAAAAACACTCTCACAAAAAAACATGAAAAGGTAGGTACTTATTTCAATAGTTTTTAGCTGACAAAAGCAAATCTTCAGTTCGTAAGGATTATTGTGTTCATTTTGATAGATACTTGAAAACTTTGGATAAGACTTTCAAGAGCTCCTTGTATTTATATGCGGTTGATGAAAAGTACCTAAAGGACAAATTCAAACGCCGAAGCCTAGTGAAAAAGTTATTTCTATACTGCCACAAAGCTTCTCAAGCTGTGGCTGTGTTTCCGAAAATTTTACAGACTGAAATCTATTCCGAAGAAAGTTTGTGTAGCGGCAAAGCTGGCAAAAGCTTCATGAACTTAATGGACTGCATCTGGGGACAAATTGCACTGTTTGCATAACTATGGAAATGGTTTTCGCATTCGATAAATATGTCTGAACTAAAGCTCGGACTTTGCAAGCCAAATTTTTTTACTTGAAATGGAAAATCATTTACTGAATAGAATTACGAAAACTGATGTTAAAATTTCATCCGTTCCAGGTGAATCTTTGGGAAGGAAATGGCGTGAATAGAATTACGAAAACTGATATTAAAATTTCATCCGTTCCAGGTGAATCTTTGGGAAGGAAATGGCGTGTATATGCAAGATGAGTGCCGCGGAAGCGGAAGTGATATCAGTTTTGAAGAAATCGCCTTCTGGGTCCATTGAATTGACTTTTTTGGACACTGCTATGTATTTTACTTTCACTTATACTTGATTTTGATCGTCGTTAAGTGAACACATTTTTATCCATTATTAAGTTTTCCTATTTTGTGTGATTTATTATAGGGGCTTAAACAACTAGACGTAGTTCACTAGGAATTTGTTTACTTGTAGCTTAGAAAGTGACTATGTAGCGATGGAGATAATCGTGGAGCTGGCGGTCTTTTTTCATCTTAAACCTAAAACAGACATCGCTATGGTTGATGAAAGTCTCGAAAGTCGAAAACGTTGCTTAAGCTTTTATTAAGTAAAGCCATTTCCATACGATTATTTCATTCAAGATGTTGGCTCCGCTGGAATATTGAGCCGGAAGTCTCAGTCTCAGTACTTCCAGCTCTCGCGAACGTCTAACAAAAAACTGAAACTCTGATAAGAAAAGTTCTTTATTTGGCAGTTAAACGCTTTTAGTGCCCAGGCTAAATTTTTCGAACTCACAATTGCGAGATTTTCCATACAAAATTGCATATTTTGACCTACCAAATGTTTAGTGTGAATTATTGGTAAGGTCGATCAAAAATAATAAATCTCACGAAACAAAAGTTTGTAAAAACGTAAGACACATATTGTACACACTCTTCGCTTCGCTTTTTTGAATATCGAAATGCGTTCCCCGTCTAAAAGGGATTGCCTAACTTTACACTTGTTCTGCAGGTATTTCTCTAATGTAGAGCTGCAACTTCAGAGCAATGTAATTCGCCCCAAAAAGTAAGTATACATCTCTCATTCTTCACATTCTCTGAGAATAAAACTGTTTTGAACATTTAAATGACAATTTCGTTTTCAGTTTTCATATTTTACTTAAAGTGCTTATTGCAATTATTGTTTTATAAACATTTCCATTCATTTCTAGGTAAGTAACAGATTTACACAACAAAGTGGTTAGCACTTCATCATACATTCAACATTCACCATCTTTGATAAGTTGTAAGTAGCTTGGATTGTTTGATTTATTTATTTTATACAAGTATAAACCATATTTAATTTTATATTTTCAATCACGTTCACACCAGTGATAAATTTAACAATAAATTGGAAAACAAATTTGAATTTTCTTGTCGGCAGAAAGAAGCACTAAACTAAAATGAACAGGGCACTCATTCCGTAATTTTGCAGACGATTATCATCAAAATGATAGACCTCCAAAAGTAGCAACTAAGTGCCAAAATTATGAGTTTGAGACCTTAATACAATTCATTTTCCACGAATGTAATGAAAGCGGGCGATTGTGAAACAAACTCGGGCAGAATATAACTTCTTATGATCATCAAAGTTCCAAAAACGATATCGTGCCGACGATTATTGTTATACGGAATCTGCCCCCAGATTGACAGTTTATCTGTTTTTCATAAATATGAACATTATCATATCCAAATACCTATGTGTGTTGAATATTTTATGATGTGAACTTAATGTTATCGATAAATGTGTCGTTTTAATTGAATTTTAGTGTACGAGTCAAAAATTTATTTTATCGTGCAGTTAAAGGACTGTATTATATCGGTAAGGGCATGGAATTTGTTTTTTATTTAAATACTAGTTCAGTATTTCAACTTAAGTTTTTGAAAAAAATTGTATCCGTCTGTGTGACTGTTTGAAGTGAATTTGCTTACAAAAATGGTCGTTAGTGTCTTGCAGCATTTCTCTTGCACTAAGCATTTCGCATCTGCTGCTTTTTAAAAACATTTTGTCAGTTCAATGGTTGCTTCGGTTTTGCCTTTCAAGGATTCTAAATCACGTACACGAATACAAAATTAAGAGGAGAAAAAAATTCGTAAAAAAAATTTAAGCAGCAATACAATCGCAAGTTAGGGGTCTTAGCAGGACTTTTGCATCAAATTGGGAATGAGGAAAAAAAAAACACACTAGAAATGGGGAAACAATAGAAATGTTACTTTTTTTAAAACTAAATTATACCTCATTTAAAGAGTGTTTATAACGAAGAAAATAACTTTGCCCCTAAATTTGTAATTCTTTCCTTAAGCTTAGTATCCTGTGCCCATGTTCTGTAACTCATGCGACAACATTTCGCATCGATAACTTAGAAACAAAACTTCCAGTTATTTATCGCATCTGGAAAATATTGGTGTTCTCTAACTCTATGCGATAAGTATTCTGTAGTTCATTTTTATTTCATGGGAATTTTGGAAAGATTTCTCAAAGCTGTCAAAACAAAACAATAAAAATTGAAAATGATTTCGCAGGGATTTTCAATCGAGTGGTTTCGGAAGTGGCTGATGTTTTGCAAAACAAAATAAATATCAAAAACAACTAAATATTTTTTTAATTTTCTATAAGAAGTTCATATAGCACAAATAAAAAATAATCGGAACACATGTTGGGGGGAACAAAAGGAGAGCAGCCTATTCACAGAAGCCTTTAGGTCAATCCAACACTATTAAGAACCGAAATTAGTCTATGAAATAGAAAACAAACAAACATGCACAAACTTTTTTCCACTGCCCCGTAGTTTTATTGCTATTGCCCATCAAATAAAATTTACGAGAAATCATTTCCCAATTAGCCTTGTTTTTGGTGTTGGCATTGACGCCTAAATGTTGGCCTATGGAAAATTCCAAATTAGCAGCCAAGCTATACTAGCTTTTGCTTTTGAGCCCCTCTACAAAAAAAAAAATCTTATTTACGGCGTTTTTATTTATTATTATTTCTTACATTTTGATTTTCAGCCATTTGAATTTTTTGTTTTAATACTTTATAACCGCAAGCTTTGTGTTTCGCGATAAAATTCGACAGTTGAAGCGAATATTTTATCGCTCTTGATAGTTACCGAACTTGAATATATCACAAATTTCCAGGGGTTTCATATCGAAATGTTCCATGTGATATAGTTTTCGATTCACACAGTTACAGAAAGCGTCATGTGATGTTATGGCATTTTGTTTCAATTCATATCGTTTTAGTAATAGATGTATCGATGCGATAATTACAGAACATAGGCACTGCTCGCGCTAAATTTTATCTCCCATACAAAAATGTCTACAAAGATAAAATTTAGTGAGGCAGTTTAGCAAAGCAGTATCCTGTTCGCTCGGTAAATTCTTAACTTCATATAGATGGGCCGATGACAAGTCTCCACTTATTTAGCTCGCAAAATAAATGTCCGGTACATTAAATCGAAGATAAATGTTGACAGAAGAAAAAAAGAGTGAAAAGTTTGTGTTGTGATTATTATGGATTTTTCGGAGGAAACCGCGGAGAACGTTAGCGTGATAAATAAAAAAAACGCAAAACCAAAATACAAAATAATTATTGAGCGACCATTTATCTTCGGTGTGGAGAATCGAAGTGGAGACTAGGGACGCTAAAATTTCGCGCGAGCAGGATACTAAGCTTTAAAAAAAATAGCTTGCGGATCTTAAGCAAGTAGTACCTGCAAACTGATAGCGGCATTTCAAATACGAAAGCATTCCCCTTTGTTTCTTTTTAGGGTTCCATTCCGTTCCGGTGGTTGGAAATCATCGAATGTTTGTTTACTTGTCACCCCTACCCCTTTGAAGATTTCTATCGTGGAAATATTAAGCTATTGACATACTATAAATGGACTGCTAGTAAAATGACAGATCAATAAAAGTTCTACCCAAAAAATGAGGCCACCATAACTAGCGCTCTTGGTTCAAAGCGAAAAAAAAAGTGTAACAAAATGCCAACCATCTTGAATTTCAACATAAAATGTTAGGGACACCTATTGGATGTTAGTAGATTTGCTAAGTTAAACGGTTAAAATTCAAATGGTTGCGGGATGTTTTCCAATAGGTGTCGCATCGAAAATGTGGTAATAATAGATGGAACCAAAGAAATTTTGATGAAACATTGTATTGAAATGCATTTATTCACCCATAAATTGCACAATCTTCGTATATTGATGGCGGAAGAGTTTTTTTTCTGTTGTTTTACAATCGATTTTTATTATACAACACGACTTTAGCATATATTTCAATCAATAAAGTTTTCTGGACAGTTTTCAACTTATATTTTGGATAGATTCATAACTGTGGAAAATGTGCCAAATCATCTGAACGATGGAAAGACTGCAGGATCAAACGAAATTCCATCCGAATTTTACAAATATAAGAATTTGAATAAACTTACTTACTTGGTGAACTTATAAGACGAAATGCATTCTAAAGTTTTTTTATTCTTTAATGTATTTTAAAAAAACTTATTTTTAATGTTCTCATACTTATATTGAGGCTCATAAAACCTACTTTACTGCTGCTTCTTATAATTTGTCTACAATTTATTCCGCTCTGAGCCAAGAGCGCTGGATCTTATGTTTGAACCATCGCGAAGTTGGCTACTAGCAGTAAATAGATAATAAGTCCATGGATTAACCCAGTCTCTCAAGTTTGTGAGCCATGTCAGCCACTGCCTTCCGACTCTTCTTCTTCCTTTGATCCTTTCCTGCATCATTAGTTGGTGGAGTTGATATTTACTGATGTTGCTCATTATGTGTCCGAGATATTGGAGTGTCCTTACTTCGACTGCAACGAGTATTTCCTGTTTTTCCTTAAACGTCTTAAAACTCCTGTCAATCAAAAAATTCAAAGAATACTTTTATAAATCGGCATTTCAAATGTTGTCTGTATTCCTTTTTTTTGCGCTATTTAATGCGTTTTTCTTTTTTAGTTCAGAGCTGAGCTCGAGCATTATGAGCGCTCTCTGAACCGAGCGTACTCAGATCGTTCTGATGTAATTATGAAACACAATTGAGCACAAAGCACATAGTCATTCGTAATAAAGTATATGTATAAATTGAATATTTATTAATTGTTGTTTATTAAATTGGTTAACCTTCAGTTTCAGAGCAACATCCACCATTTGAATTATTTTGTTTATCTTGTTTTTTTTTTCTGTCAAATGTGCCTGTAAGTGTGTAATCAGCTTTATACTCAGCCTGCTCAGTCAATTTATTCTGAGCTCATAGAGCGCGCTCTGATCATGCTCTGAACGAAAAAAGAAACAAAAATTCGGAGCTCTGATGTGTCTGAGCTAAAAAGAAACACGAACTTTTTGTATAACAGTTCAGGTTGTGCTCTGAACTAGAAAAGAAAAACGTTGTTTCCGCTCCATAAAGCAGAACCGATCAGGCATTTTACAAATCGCCCTTATAGATGTTTTCTTTTAGAATCATTCAATTGTGTTAATTAATTTTAAAGTTTTATTTATTAAACTTTTCAAAAGGACTTTCTGGAATATTTGTTTAGCCTTGAAATAAGTTTTTTTCAGCTAATTAAGTCCGAAATGGAAGTAAACACGCTGGAGAATTTAGAAGTTTCTTTTATTTTAAGCACTGGTCTTTTTTTAAAAATTCAAGTTATGATGTACTTATTTTTCACTACTGTGGATAACAATTATCAACAGTTATCAACTTTGATGAATGGAAAAGAGCAGCCTGAGAGTAAATGTTATGATTTTAGCTTTGCGGGATAAAATGAATAGACTTTCCTGATCTGCGCTGTTCAGAGTTATAATTTAGTGCACCAATTTATAAAAGTATATCCCGTCATTAATAACACACAATTGTCGGCGACGCTTTGAGAAACATGTTTTGGAAAATATTCAGTCCACAGATGTGGTGTAAAGCGGAAAATTCAATATCAAAATTTTCGAACATAAACTGATCAAACAATATCAATACACATCGGCTGAAATTAGTAGGGCACTTGGAGCAGACCAGACTTATGAATCTTAAAGCCGGAAACTGAAAAAGTCATCAGTCGACACCATGATTCCTATCTTGGTCTTCGGAAACATCTTGTTTGGTCAATAAAGATTTCATTAGACGTTGAGTCCTTGTTTTCTTCGTTTCTTTTGAAGCTATTATGCTTGACTGTTGCAATTCCAACCAACCATAATCAAAATATACCTACACCTTAATCATCCTACTGTCGGTACTCATACCATCCTCTACTAAGAACGACCATAAAAAGAAATTCCAAACCTACATCCCAAATCCTTTCACATCCTTCTGCTACTCATCATTACATTCGCATTTATTAAGAAATCAAATATAAATCCATTCCAAGCCACTCTAACCTTCATCAGGCTGTCTCACATATGACCAACAGCAAACAACCATTACATCTACAATCTACATACATATTATCTGTAATCCACCCAATCAACAAATGTCTAATAAAAAGCCACAAGAGGCACATCTCCCAACCCACCCATTGTCAGTTGTGTAAGAGCCATAAATAAATTACATCCGTATGTTCCGGCAACATAGAGCATGGCGACCGTATATCTGCCTCGATTGTCAAGAAGATCTCTGCTGAAATTATTTAAAAGAGCAATAAAAGTTTGTCACTCCACACCGCGCCACCCGTCTTTATACTATTGCCAGCCCTCCCCAGCGTTTTCAATACTGTATCTGTCACCAGGATGAAAAAAAAAGAACAAGGCAAGAAAAAACGGCAGTGAAAAAACCTATCTGCTCTTCATTTATGTGTTTTGACATCGGTTTTACACAGCCATAGATCCGAATGACAGGCCAGGACATGCAGTACATCTCCACATGGAATTGCCAATAACAGGGTCTGAAATATACCGACTAACCGTGTGGTGACTCGACCACCGTAGAGCGAAGAATGGATTCGCTTAGTCGTTGAATAAAGGATTAGCAGGATATTACGAAAAATAATCCTGCACACTATCATGTGTCGCCCGGACGGATGGAGCGCGGCGAGGGCAATCGTTTCATGGCAGATTTTATTTATCCCAGCTATTTGCTTACTTTGTTGGGCGCATTCATATCGACGCCCCTTTTCCTTTTGAGTAACTATATGCGGAACTCGGTCACCCAAAGTGATTTTGAATTGAGAGTTGATGGAGATTCATTGTGACATTTGGTGTGAGTCCCACTCTTGACCGGACAAGTGGATATTTATAGCTACATGCGGCTGCTGTCGATGGGTATTGCTATAGTTTTGTGATTACGTTAGTAAATAAATAGAGATCAAAGCGTGGGTGTACCCTGGGGGGAATGCACATGGGCATGGGCAACGAAAACAATATTTGCAGAGAAGATTAAAGTTAAGTTTGGTGCTTTTCAAGTTTGTTATCATCACTTGACCAGTCCTTGTTGTGAAATAAATTCTCTCTGCTGCTTTCGAGCAGTTTGCATAAGTACTTAGCTTATCGCCTGACTAACAGGCGGGCATTGTGCTCAATTTCAGTAGAGAATATTCATGACATCGGGTTGAGTCGATGAAAGTTATTGACGAAACAAGCAACACTGAAGAAAAATCGAAACTCGAAACCGTACCTAACCCTAAAGGCTATTGTATCCACAAAAGAGGTGTGGGATTGAACTATATCCCGTTTAGAGGGTATGCGAATTTTGGCAGGGGTTGTTGTATTGCTTAGAGAATAGTAATTTACTGGTAGAGGGTATAGGACAAAAATTAGCAAGAGCTTTCTATTACTGTTTCAGGGACATCTGGCCGAAGCCTACTGACAGCGAGCGTCTGTTATGACAGCTAAGCTGAACTTTCAGCCTAGCACCCTAACCCCACCAAGACTGGTTAACGAGCTGACAGACACCATAAATTTAGTTGGAAGCCTTTATACTTAAAAACGGTTTTGGGTTCCAAGGGAAATGAATTTGCCAATAAATTCGCAGGACAGTCCGTAAAACGCACGCCGACATCTGCACTTTTAGGCATTCCATTCACCGGAGTATTTCTCCCAAAAACAGCTGTCAATAGCATAACTCTGCTGACAATAGTTCTGCAACTGAATCATGAATCTGAATTCTGACAATCTTGCGACATTAATTTACACAGAATTCCGATCCTAAATTTTACAAAAAGACAGCTTCATAAAATGTGGCATATTTGTTAAGCGTTTTTCTTTCGATTCATTCCTTTATGCTTTGAATGATTTGCAGAAAAATTCCCGCAAAGTCTATTTCAGTAATGCCAATCCGAATCAAAGTTTTTATGCCTTTTTCAAAATATTGCCTCTATGCTAAAAAAAAAGATAAAAGTTGCAAATTTTACAAAGGCACTGCGACGAACCTACAAGGTTATTAAAATTTGTTAACATAATGTTGTTCGAACAATAGGTAATTAAACCTTTTTCGACCTTTGTAATCCAATGTTTGGGTTTTGTGAGTAAATCAAGTACAGAAGTGGTACAGTTGTACATAAAAATAGGACCTATGATCAAGGAATGTACCAGATTTACCAAATTCAAAATATATTTGTAAGAATTTATTGTTAAAAATAATTCTGAAAAAATTACGCATTTTTTTCTAAAACCAAACTTCTATTATTATTAATAAAGGCATAATTACGCCGCAGTTGGCATCACTGGTCTGTTTAACAGAAATTGCAATTACGACCTACTCATCAACCGATTTACTTTCGGATCCGGTGAAAATGCTTCCGCCATAACCAATGACCGACGCTGTGCCTTTATATAAGCTGTTTGTGTGGTAAGTCTCGTTCGCTGAGCCGTCTATCACAACCACTCCATTTCCGCTTAGTTCAAATCCAAATCACAACAAACCCCCTCCTATTCGGCGCAGTAATCGCATCATCACATTTGCGGTTCAACACAAGCACTCATACTTCGAACTATCCCCAGCTGATGATTAAAATCTTAAATTCGGTAAATTTTCCAGCAATATCCCATCGGCCATAAATATTCCATTAGAGAAACGACAGTGTGAACGATTTGAGTTTTGGTCGGCGGTGGTCTGGCTGTGCAGTTTTTTTTCCTCTACGCCTACCCGATTCTGAAGGCGCGTCGATTCCAAACCAGGCGTCAATAAATAGGGAAACATAAAAATCCACTCCCAAAATCCAAGCGAGTGCCCTCGAAGCTCCGAACCGAAAGCCCACTGCAAAGCTCTAGATCTCTATTTTCTTTTAAAAATAATAATTCGCTCTCTTCCTCGTTCGCGTCGCTCGCTTTCTCTTTGAAGCTATTTATTAAAAGGTATCTTCCTAATGAAGGTTGGTCGAAAAGCGAACGACGGACCGACCGATAGTCAGACAGATGGACAGTGGATATAAGGACAGACATTTCATTAATGCTACGATTGGCTTTGACGATGGCGTGCGTATAAACATTTCCCCACACTAAAGCGACGTCTTTCGACACCGAACAGTTCACTCTCACTCAGTTGTTTGCCGGTATTGCGTGTCCTGTACAAAGTACGATCCCAATAGAGTACATTTTCGAGTTCCCGCATTGAGTGGGTCTGGTCTGGGTGTGTGGACGAAATTCCCTACACCTATAGTGCATAGCTGCAGACGAGCAAAGGCAAATGTTGTCAGTTTCCCGTTATGCCTAGCTCAGGCTGGTAGCAATAACACCGAAAAACAGATAGAACTCCTTTCACTCTCGAATTTCAATCTCTCGCTCTCTCGCTTCGGAAAAGTCTTTCTCTATCTATTCTCGCTCTCTGTAATTTCTACACGCGGCAACGGCAATTCATTTCATTTCAAGGGACATCTCTCAGAGAAAGTTATTGAATAACAAAATAGGGGGTGCACATTCTGCTGCTGTTGTTCCACTTCTTGCACTTGACTCAATTGGAGCGCGCGTGAGGCACCATTGGACCATAGACGCGCGCGGTACTTCACACTTTACAGTCTACACTCCCGACAAACGGTAAAGATATCAATTTTCTCCGCTTTTTCAAAACCGAGATTTATGTGCTGGCTGGCCTGACTACCATCGAGCACCAGAAATTAAGAAATTAAACGAAGAACCACACAAAATAAAGGAGCAGCCACCAATAAGGACAGGTGAACAGAGGAAATATAAAAAAAAGCACACACGTTGACGGGTGTGTTTTATGTGTTTGTGTGTGCCACACGATAACGACTAAGGACGACGACGAAGAGTGTGTCTCTAACCAGGTGTTATGCAAGAAGTTCCTTCAGAGTGTACAGCGCGTTACAACAAAGTTGGTGCGGTATCTTTTCGCAAATAGGGAAATAATTTCATTCCCAGTGGAAGCAGTTGAGTGTGAGTTCTGCCCGGTAGTGTCCTTTCAACAGAAACAGAATGTGTTTACATAACTTTAATATTTTAAAGTGAGTTTCGGACGCGTTCCCATATTGCATCAGCAGAGTGGTACTTTGAGACGTACCAAGGTAAGTCTTGCAAGATGAAAATAAATGTTTAAATATGACGACACCACGCCGAGCATATCATTGTGAGCCGGGACAGAATAAGTGATTTTTTTTAAAGGGTAATAAACATAATTGCGGGCCATAAAACACAAGTACCGTGCAATATCCTTTATCTAGCCGCAGGCCCAATCGTTCGACGGAAGAGTGTATTCCCATTTATGTGTTTTTAAGTATGTGTACTGTGAAACAAGGATAAGGATGGCCGTGCCATTATGAAATCAACGCTAAATACGGTTCCAGAGAAAGTCGCACACTGGCTTTCGGTTGCATAATTTCAAGGCATTTCGCTACTGCTGCTGCTCCAGTTAGGGACTTTCAAGGGTCGATTGTAAATAGGCCATTATTGTTGGCTGTCCTTTTTTCCTGTAGCTATATCTGGGATTTGATATTTTTATTTTCAAATCATAGAAATAGATGCCTTGGATGCACACAATTTAGACAAGAAGATGAGGAATTATTTTCGAGGTCAATAAACATGTGATTCGGTGGGGAGAAATTGAATAGTCCATAACTTATTTATTTCAGTACGGCTATCGGAGGCGTATACGTAACAAAATAAAATAAAAAGCAAAAACTGTTTATTTTCTTCTTATGACAGTGCTATCAATGGCTATGAGTTGGGGAAATGGAATGTTTTGCGAGGACGATGAATCAGTGTGCATAATGAATGATGTTCGCTGGGGGTTGTTGTTGTTGTTGAAAGCGAACTAAACTCTGGAACGCATCTCATATTTAAAAGCTGAGCGAGATGAATGCGTCTTCACGCATTAATAATGTAAGAAGCTGGTGCCTGTCGGGCCCTTTCCTGCAGGGCAAGGCGGTGAGGATTCGAGAGGTTTAAAATATAATTTTGGTTGCGGTAACCTTCTGTCTTGTGCGCATTGTAGGACGTAGAGAATAGTACTTAACGTTTGAATTGATATTTGTCTTTCAGTGGAGTTGATGATGATTTGAATACTGTGACTATTGGCAATTTTTACATTGTGAATATTGGCAACCCGTGGCTTCGCTCGGGTTTTGATTATAATTTTGCTCCCTTTTCGTGTATTATTAATATAATAATTTGCACATTTTTAGAACTTGTGTTTCTTTTTTAAGAAGCCGCCAAAAAACGCTAAAAGTGCTTTCATAGGAAAGAATTATTTAAAAATTCGACGTGACTCATCATGAATTAGCTTTAATTAGATTTATGTAAATTCGATCAAAAATAAACAACGGACCATTAGACTTAAGTAAACATCTCCTGCGATTTGCGTGCAATTTTTACTCACCCTCTAACAGCCTTGAAAATTGTATATTACCAATAAATTTCCAGATAATTTGACACTCCAGCTGCTTGTTTACTAGCAAACCTATTTTGATGAGGTCTAATGTATATTTAAAAAAAAAAACACAAATATTTTCTCAGTTCTTACCATAAACTTGGTACCAACTAGACTGACAGCTTCAGCCAAAATAGAGGGATTACCTATCGGCTGAATTTTACCTTGGATGTAGCCCAGTTTGAATTCATGTATTTGTGCCATGTTAATCAAAGAGGGCTCACGCATACTCGAAAAAAGAACAGCCTATACATCCGGCTTAAACTGAATGTCAGGCTGGATTCTCATCTCAATATCGAGTTTAGGGCTGGTGGTGTAAACAATAATTTTTCTTAGTTTCTCGGTACATTTTTATATATATAAATATTTTTTTGATTTTCTTATTTCTTGGTATCAAGTGAAACTAATTGTGTAGCTAGACTCCATGCAATAAAGATCAGTTCTAAACACCGAAAATTTGTTAGTTAAAAATTTATTTCATAAAATGTTCAATAAAATATAAAATAATAAAGTGATTGTTCAATTTGTACGGTATAAAGAAAAGGAATATGTTGCTTAAGTCATTAATTATCTCAATCTATTTTTCCTTTCACATTCCCATTTTTCTGACGGTTTCTCTTTCGATTGTAGAAATTATCGATTTTTTAAACAACTAACAACAGCATTAAACAAAATTGACTAAATGTATGTACTGTATGTATGTAGCTCAAAAAAAGCGTAAGGAAAATAAAAACAAGAAACAGCGTTATCATCGGCCTGGCCGTTGCTTTGATACCCTCCACTGCATACAAGTCATGCAAAACTGGTTTTGTATGGGAGGTACCAGAACTACTTGACCGACATAGCCCAATTTTAATATCAATCTGACGACGATAAAAGTAAGTCATCTCACAAAATTTCACTTGCCTATGACGATTTGTATGGACGCTATCCTGTTTTCAACAGACAGAGAGACACTTGGGCCTAATATGGATTTTGTATGGGAGGTACCCGAACTGCTTGACCAACATAGCCCATTTTTAGTCAACAACAACTTGACGACAATAAAAAGAAGTCCACTCACCAAATTGCAATTTCCTAAGTGGATTCTTTTGAACGCTATCGTGTTTTCAACAGAGAGACATATGGGTCTAATTTCGATTATGTATGGGAGGTACCCGAACTGCTTGACCAACATAGCCCATTTTCAATACCAACCTGACGACGATAAAAAGGAGTCCTTTCACCAAATTTAATTCGCCTATGTGAATTCAGACAGACAGACAGACAGACGGACATGGCTAAATCGATTCAGAATGTGATCCTGATTTAGAATATATGTACATTATGAGGTCTCCGGTGACTCCTTCTTGGCGTTACAAATGTAATGACAAACGGCTATACTAATAATCAAACACTAATGTCGTCGATTAGCTGGTTGCCAGCCTTAGTAAAAATGTACAACATTAGTGAAACGGTACCTATAAACAATTAGACCTCGACATTTGCTAGTGCGACAACTTTCTTAGAATCTATTACATTTTTGTCATCGCAGAATTCAAATTTCATAATTCGTTTTCGTGAAAAACAAGGTCAATGTTTTATTTCAGAACGATAATTTTATTCTAAGAAAAATATATAAATCGCAAATTAATTTGCCCAACAGATATCTTTCAAAGGTCTTTTGAAGCTTATTATAAGCAAAAAACAAAACACAAAATAGGAAATGCACAAAATATCAGCTGATCTGTGTCAAATATCATATGCAAATCAGTGATGCCCTCCCCTTCGATCGGACACAATTTTTTGGTACTTTTTATAGTACACTTTCCTTTGTTTTCTAATACTTCACGATTGATTTATGAGTGAATTTGTGTCGCATTTAGAGGCAATTTGTATTATGCTCACAACAGTACAAGATCCAACTTTTGTTGTTTACCATGGAAATCAATAATCTATACAGATCATGTGAGCATAATAAAAAAGGCCTAAGATCTCTTTCAAATTATTCAATAAATGGAACACAGTTTGTTAGGCTAATTATACAAATCGAAAGGTTAGCAAGTAATTATTTTTGAAAAAAATAAATAATAGCTGGCTATTTTGCTCTAGAATAAATTAAAAACTCACGTAAGAAGTCAAAAGCGTTTTAAGGACCTATCGCTTTCGTTTTTGAATTTCAATCTGCCAAGCAACGAAACAGTGCTTGTAAAATCTTGTAATGATCTTTTAAAGTTGTAATGATCTTTTAAAGTTGTATAGTTAGTTCGGGAAACTTAGAAAGCGACAAAATGTTAAATTCATTCAGAATATAAACCCGAGGACATTTTGCTATACGAAAACTGTCATGCGTACTCCTCTATGAATTCACACAAAATTAAACAGAATTCTTTTTATCTTGAATTCGCACATACTACCTGTTATTCCTCCCGAAGTTCTTAAATTTATTATTTCGCGGGGATTTTGCCGAATGCTGACAATTCTTATATCTATATTTCCGCGGAGTCAACCTTTTCACACCAACCACAGATTCATTAGAAATTCTCATTTTCTGGGAACAAACTCCATTTCCAAAGAGGGTTTGGTGGCAGCCAAATATCTACCTGAGGCGCCTAAGGTACTGAGAGTTGTAGAAAAATATAGGTATTCGCGTATGAGCTGTCCAATCTTAAGTGAACCGGTATTTTATTTTCTTCTCGACGACTCTAAACTCTTGGACACATCCTAAACTTATATCAAATTTATTTTTTACTACGTATGCACTCGTAACTTGCAAACTATTAAAAAAAGAAATCCAGTCAAAAAGCAAGCGCTAGCGGTTAAAAAAGATACCAAACATTTCATTTAATGAAAATTTTCGAAATATATATTTAGAAATAAAACAAAAATGCAATATTTTTTAATTTTGTGCATGTATTTGTAAAAATATGTCTTTGCTAAACTTACAAACAACTTGCATTGTTGTATTCCAACGAATAAAGTCCGAAAAGATTTACAATTTACTAAAATTACTCAATAATTGTAAACGTTCAGGTTGAACAAAAGTGTATTTAAATTCGCTCCTATTACGAAATTCCATACCACCATTTTTGGTGGTTGGGCAACACTGCTCTTCAAAATGACATTTAGGGAGGATTTATTTACCTAATGCCCGAAATAAACATGGGCTTCTGAACATTAACATTTAACCCTACAGTTAGCGGGGATTTTGGAAAGTGTGGAGTCTTTGCGCAAACTGCCAGACTATAGTCGATTATTGGTAAGGCCGAAAGTGAATATACCTTCCTGTGGAGGGTATAAAAAAACATCAGTTTCATAGAATAAATTGTGGTAAGAAACAATAATAAATGTGTAATCATCATTTACAAAAAAAAAAAAAAAAATGGATGCTTATTTTCTACATTCACGATGGTATCTTTAATTTACTTTTTATATGCAATCTTCTGTAAATAAATATACCTACATGAAATGATTTTATTTTCATTCATAAAATGTCCCAAAACTTTTTAATTGTGTAGGCAATAATAAAAACACGATAAGCGTTAATTTTACACCCGTTCATTAATCCGGTTTTATTAAGCCCGACAATTTAAATGCATATCCATAATATTCACTCAAAAACATGCATTAAACCCATTGGATTAAAGATGGATATAAAACAGCTTAAATCGATTTTACAAAAAATTAAATTTGTTTTTTGTTGTTTGTCACTTCGAAATTGAATGAATTTGTTCTGGGCCCAGTTATATTTTAAGGTTCATTATAATTAATAATTATTAAAAATGCCTCTTTTTCTAGCCGAAAATATGCCACATATATTCGACGACAACAAGGACGACGTTAATTTACCATCAGCAGCTGTTTCATCAGCTTCTCGACAAATTCGTCTTCTGACGAAAAAGACATCAACATGAATTTCGTCCAAATCACGAATGAAGTCCTTTTTTAGTTTATGGCCATTTTTTTTCTATACCCCTTTTCTGGCTTTCTTATTTCTTGCGAGCGGAAAATATCAATATTATGAAATTGAGTTTTAACCCGAGTTAAAGTACTTAAAGTCCGTACTAAGCCTCCGGAGTGTGTTTAAATCCAATCGGAATAATCGCTGTCAATTTTAAGAAACTGGGTTTATGTACGGGTTTAACGACTGAATATTATGGACTTGGGTTTAGTTTTTGGGTTGAACTCATTTAAACCCGGGTGTTACCTTTAACCCGGATTTAAGGGAGTGAATAATATGGCCGTTAATATTCGCAATCAATTCTTCTCTTTAATTTCTTTGTCGTTTTTCTGTGGACATTCCCGGCGAAATAATTTTTGGCAAAAACAACAAACGAATACAAACACAATAAATTTAGGAACAAAAATATCTTATTTTATTTCAGCGAATGCATTTTTTACACTTTATTCCTCTTTTTTATTTATGTTCATCACATTCACTATTTTACATTTATTAGAAAACATGTTTTCGTTGTGAAATAAAACAATGAATTTAAACTCTCAGAACACATCCATCAGCTGACAAAAAACTCACCAAATACACAAACTCTTAGTCAGAGTTCTTAGCACTACCTCTGTATTTTTCCCACGAAGCGTGTTCATTTTTCCCTTTTCACTAAACTCAAATTTCCTCAATTTTTTTATGAAAAGAAAACAGACTTTGAAAAGTGTAATCACATTTAATTAGTCATCAGTATAAAAATCGCAGTTTGCTAACATTATAATGATTATTTTTGGTACTGAAAATTAATGGTATAGGCAGATCTCCTATTTATATACATTTAGTGAGATGATATTCATGGTGAAATGTTATTTGAATGTTTTCTTGTCAAATTGTTGATATTTCCACAAATTTGATGTTTTTTCCTTTAACGTATGCAAAGCTTTTCGGAAATCGTAATTCCCAAAAAAAAGGTAGACATACCACCATGTAGGAACACTGCTGAGTGTCAGTATTTAATTACACCTCCCGCCATTTAGAAATTTATTTTTGCAGCTTCACACGTATTCACAGACAGTAAAATTGAGAGCGGGGGTATTATTGAAAAATTTGCGGTGGGAATCGGGGAGACGTAGGAAAGCTGTCAGTCTATTTCAAACTTAGTTTATGGTTCCCACTGATTTTTTGAACTCAAATGCGATAACACAAACTTGCAAGAATTCCAAACATTTTGGGCCTAACTAATAATCATTTTTAACCTTCTCACAAATTATTCACAACATGCAATTTTGTATGGAAAACTAGCCATTGTGTATTACAAAAATGTAGCCTCAATACTTATAATGATAATTAGCAGTTTGGATTCTTAGAATTCGTTTTCTGTGGTGTTACGTTTGTAGTATTAATAAAGAAGCAGGAAGTGCTCTTTATATTTTAGTAGGGGAAAATCCAAAGACTTGGCATTTGATTCGATGTTTTATAGAAGCTTCTTTTGGTTTCGACAATTATTTCAAGTCTAGCTATATTTCTAATGGATAATTGAGCTTTTTTGGACAGACATATTTGAAAAGGTTTGCTCTAATTTAAGAACACAAAATAAATGAAGTGTTTGGACTATCAATTCCAATCTGACATTTTGTCAATGATTTTACTCCAGAGACATCTAAAAAGTCTTGACTTTAAATTTATATATTCATTTTAAAGCCGTATTGTTCACTCGGTTGAAATTCAAAGTTAAAACGCTTTAAATCGACCTAAGTAGAAACATTTTAAACCGAAAGAGCGCGTTACACATTTCTGGGCAAATTAAGATATAAAATATTCAAATGCTTTGCGAAATTTCCAAAAAAAAAATAAACAATCTTTTCAAGCAGTTTAATTCGTTCTTACTTGAGATTTTTATTTTAGCTCTAGGAAAAGTTTATATATATATGAGAATGTCATCGACTTGAGCACGTCTGTAGGTTCGGTAAAGAACTATCCATAGGAAAGCGGATTGTAAACTCGGAATGAGCACGAATATATTTGTGCGTTTTGACTTTTCATGAAAACTTTTCTTGGTAGCATATGTTCGCGAGAATTTCATCCATCAAATTCTAGTTGCAATTTATTATTTGTGGTTAAATACGAATGAATTTCTCATTCGCGAACTTGTGGATCGATACCAGCGGTTGCCCCATGGCTCTGCCCGCGAATTTTAAAGACGGGCAATTAATGTGCAGGTAATTGTTTCTGGTAAAACATTATTCATAGCTTAAGGACTTTTTCCTAAAACTGAGTGTAAACCCAGCGGGAATCGCCATCGCTTGATACTGGCTGGCATATCGATATGAAACATTTGGATGTTAGCCGTTTCTGTTAAAATTGTTGCTTCCATGGCACTTGAAAGCAATTTTCGTACTGCAATTGCAATGGCGAGACATTAAAGTGAAAATATTCCTGTCAGCTCCACTATAAACTCTATGTAATAGAGTTGACTGTCTGTCCTGTCTCTTTCACGGTGGCAACAGATTTATTGCACTTTTAAAAATAAATAGCCTATATCACTAAGGTATAGTGTATCTAACTAGTCGTGAACGAACTTTTGAAATCAGTTCAGCCAAAGATTACCCCCTACATACAAATTCTATCTCTCTTAGATGTTACATATGCTCAGATTTTCCTATAGCGAAGTATTGCCGAGTCTGATAATAGAAACCAGAGACGGCATGTCTATTAATCACTATTTGGTAAAGATCCACCAAACCCTGCCACAAGTTTGACTCGCTTTGTACTTGAAGCAACAACCAAAGTTTGCTCTCACAGACCCTAGAAAAACACTGAGGGCCGTTTGCTGATACGTCTCATAGCGAATTAAAGTGCCACATAAACTCTTATGTGACAGTTTGTGACCTAAAATAAGAAGCCTATAAGTATTTAAGTAGAACTTAAATCGTTAAGAGTCGTATGAGCAAACGGCCCTAAGAGTCGTATGAGCAAACGACCCTTCACCTTTTTAATATCAGTATCACCCACATGGCTAAGATCAAGATGTAGTGGTTAAAGGGCGTGTTCGTAACACTGCCACTGACCATAAAGAGAAACGAACAACTATGTCAGCATTTCATTTTACCAAGGAGTGTCTCGTAAACGTACAATGAACCGGAGTCTTAAAGCTCCAGGACTCCCATTCAGCAACAAAACGTTTGTCTTAATCTGCTAAGCCCCAACTGAATATGAAGGAAAGTTAACAAAATGGTTACAGTATCAAAAAGTATCCAACTTTTTTATATAGAATAAAATGATCAAAGTTGTTCAGCAAAGTTCTGGAAAATCAATTACTTTACAAATTGGAAATGTCATACCAAAAGTAGAACTGAAAGCCGGGATTCCTCCTTCCTTCCCACATGTAGCTCTCAGTTCTGCTCCATTTTCCGGTCGCTATACTTTTGCGCTTCTTTGGAAATCGGAAATCCTTCAGTGCCGTTGTGGTTAGAGGAAAATCAATAAATCTCTTCGAATCGATAATGCTCAGAGTTAAAATAATATTTTTCTTCAATTCCATTCCGTGGTGTGGTTCGTCGTTTTTGCCCCCCCCCCCTGAAAGTAAATCATTTCCATTCATCGTGCCTAATGTCTGATAAATCAATCAGTGCTCAGCATAAACACCGAAACAACAAAACACATTCCTATTCACCGTTCTTTTGTTATCCAGAGGAAAAACATTCAACAACATGGCTGTGGGGTTTACGATAAACAAAAGCCACAAGGAGCTCGAATCGGTGAGCCGTCACTTCGTCATTGTCACACGTCAGAGGCGGGGCAGACTTGTTGCAGGGCATATAATGTTCATTAATACATTTGGCAGCACACCACAATAGTGCTTGTTGAATGCTTAATTATGATGTAATTGCGCTTAAAGTGGTGTTGTATTTTTTGTTTGCCGCACACAAGTAGTTATTATAGTCGTAGCACCCAAAGGCGCACCAATCACCGTTCCAATCATCGTATAGATTTATGTACATATGTATGTAGGCAGTTCGCACTTTGGCTGTCGCGATTTTTTTCCCTCCAATTACGTGCTTCAATTAAGAACGAAAACACACACACAACTGTTGGCTTTTTTAATTAAATTAATGCAGCCATTCAGATTAATTACATTTTAGGGTTTTTAATTTAATTTATGCATCCCGGTGAATGGGAGCAGTGTGTGCTAATTAATTGAAGTGATTTCTTTGACAACGAAAATTTGGTCAACTGCCGTAGAACCTAATACAATTGTCATTGGCGGACCTTAACGATTCAGCGTGTAATCATTACCTCTGTGAATTTTCGTATTTTCCACTTGAACTGTTAAAGGAGAACTTTGTGGGGGGAATTCTTGAAATTAACTGAAGCTGCATGAGAGAACATTTTCTGCCTGGAAAAAGGGAGCGAAGTCAAAAGGCTTAATCGAGGACTCGTGTGGAAGGAACCATTGCTTTTTTTATGACACAACTTGCTTAAGGAATGTTTTTAATGGGCTTTTTATCCCCTTGGTAACAATTAAAATCTTGACAACAAAACAACTTGGACATGATGACAATTACACGTTTCGAATGAGAAAACGTTTATGTGTGGTATTTATGAATAAAAACCTCTGATGCGTTATCCTTGGATGGAAGGTAATGTGTTGTTCGAAAAATGTCCTCCTCAAAAGATGATATATTTAATAAGAGGTAGATAAAAAATGGAGGTTATAAACAAACTTGAACTTGTAGACAAAATCAACTGACAGTTGGTAGATTTGTCACTTTGTCGGCTCCTGATCCAGATCTTTACCTTTTCGAACGTGAGTCGTTTTTACCACTATTTTAGAGATATCCAGTACTGATATTCTCGTTTAAATGAAATAAAATCATGATGGAGAAATCTTTCTACTTTTCACCTTATTCGATGTCAAAAAGCGCTATATATCATTACTCAATAACATTTTGCAAAACTAGCACACCAACACCAAGATCGCAATTGTAAAAATGCTGTACAATTACTTGTATATGATTGGGCAGACGTCGCTTTCGCGTTTGCAAATATTTGATCAGAAGTGGCAAAAATGGATTCAGTCGTGAAAACCAAGTAGGTATAAATTTTGACAAATTAAAGGGACACACAATATCGACGGATCTTAGAACAAATGTCCCAAATGTCCTAATAGACAGCTTGAACTTTGAGTTATACCTACTTAAAGACGTTGTCTACTCCAGTTCTGAAGATGGAATCACATTACAACTCAAGCGATGAATTACACTTGATAAACCTAGTATGCAGCTGTTTCGGAACGAAAAATCCCATAAAAACTGACAACGAAATCATGAACTTAAAATGCGAAACTATGGCGAAATGAGTGTAATTATAGTATATGGCTTGGCACAATTGTCCACTCTCTTTTCGCAAACATTTATTGTCTGGGACATTAATTGCTTGCTAAAATTTGACACTTGTACACAGTGTTGTTGGCTTTAATAAGAGATATGGAGTCAAATTGAAAAATCTTGGAGCCAAAAATAGCCACACTCAAATTGTTTTTAAAGACAACTAAATTAAATGGAAAAAACATAGCAAACTCGTAATTTTTCAATATTAACGAAACAAAAAAACATTTTACTGGAGGAAAATAAATTTTGTCAATGACAACTCGGGTATTTAATATTGGGAACATTCAATAATCTAGTTATCGTCGACTAGATTGGTCTGGATGAGATGTAAGCTGAACGCTAGAAATAGTCTGGTCGGGAACGTCACTTTTTCTACATCAGCCATATATTCGAACTGTCAACTTGGTACTCAGTCACGAATTTCTTGATTAGATTCGTCGGCTACCCCTCCATAAACGTCAACAGAAACAGCTGCTCAAATGACCGATTTCAGCCAATCAAAACCGAAATACATCTATTCAGACAACTGTCAGACTTACTAAACTAGATACTTGCACGTCTCTAATTCCGATATCATTCCAAGACGACATCCCACTCTTTTCCATTCTAATCACTATTTGGCAGCATTGTTCGTATCGCTAAATTGGCATTGTAGGCGCTTCGTCAATTGAGAACGGAATGAAAAATTCACTATTTCTAACGTGGAAAAAACAGTGGATTGTATACTTTATACACTTTATCATTATTTTCAAACTCCGTCAA
The DNA here is from genome assembly GCA_916610125.1 of Cheilosia vulpina. Classification (NCBI taxonomy): domain Eukaryota; kingdom Metazoa; phylum Arthropoda; class Insecta; order Diptera; family Syrphidae; genus Cheilosia; species Cheilosia vulpina. Next base: position 58,897,037 of record OU744277.1, read on the forward strand.
TAATTGACCCCCTGCCATCTCGGATAGTACTATTTTTGCTGCTAATTTGATTTAGAAAACTTTGCCAAAGCTATACAACAAATTCTTCTTTGTTGAGAATACCTTAGTTATCGCCGTAATAAGAAAATAACACTCGTAAGGGATAAGGGACAAGAAAATAAATACCACCAAGTTGGGAATGTGATATTCAATTTCTCCTAAGTATGTTTCTTACCTTTCTGTTCATGTTAACCCAATTATCCGAATTTGATGAGCACAATGTTTGGAAATAACTTTATTTTGGTGTGGTGTCAATAGAATCGATGGCAATTCTATAAACTCATGTAGATACTAATCTACGGCGATCACAATAACAATAACAAATTATTTATAATAGTACGCACATCGTCTGAACATTGTAGTCGTTGGGCATGTTTAGGGAGTGGTTGTCAAATAGTATGTTATTTTATTTCGACAGGGTCAGTTACTATTGTATTCGAAAGTAATGAAGTGGTTTTTCGTGTTGACACAAAATAAACTATCTAGCCTTTCGGTTTCCTTTCTATTTTCCCCCTCTCTATTTGAGTTACATGCCCAAGATATCGGCAAAGTAAGCGATGTCCTCTCAAGCTGTGGACCGCACCACCTCAGAGGCTTACCGCATAGATGACTCTGAAGTGGTTTGTCACCAACCGCAACACAATTCGAGGGAATGAGGAAATAAGAGCAGCAAAGAAGAATTGCTGTACATGTGAACGAGTGAACTATCAGTGCTTGGTTTGATTTTATATTTAAAGAATTTTTTTATGTCACAGAAAAATGTCATCTTCTTCAGCTGTGTTGCTCAGCTGGGTGCAAAATCTAAGATGTTATCTAGTCACAGTTTCAACTGAATGGAACGTAAAAAGCAGACGTCGTAAGATAATGATAGACGAATATTCGGGGCATTTCGGGAAGACAGTGCAAAGATATCACTTGGACTCAGGCCAGCACACGTTTATGGAAAAAGTCCGAAGTGATCAAATACAGTTTTTGACCAGAACATCGAAGAATACAAAATTGTCCATATATTTTTAGTTTGTATAAACCTAAACCTAAACCACTTATCGGGTACTTCGAAAACTAAGGAAAGACGTAATCTACTTTAAGGCGCACGTTAAAAAAACTGATCGCGCAAAAATGTTTCCGTTTTTTCACCTAAATAAAAACAAACAAAATGTTCGCTTTAAACCCAGATTCAGATTCCTATTTCCTGGTGTGGAAATCACGGCGAAATCACAATTTTGATTTACTCCTAATGAACTTCCAACCAATAATTGCAATCCCGCACATGCGGATGTATACTGTATACCCGCAAAAGGGTTTCATCAAATATTCAAGTGGATACATCTAAATAATGAAACCAATCAATTTGCTTTAAGAATTAAGATAATTTTGGGCACAAACAAAATACGAACCACCCTGTGTCGTTCCACTTCTGTAACACAAACGAGTTAAATGTTTTATGGAAACTCGTGGAAAAACTAAATTCCACTAAGGGGTCATCGAAAAGGTGACCTAGTCACAACAATAAACATGACTATCACCAACAAAAAAGTGGGCGTGCCTGTGTAGTCTGAATTTGTGGCTTGTTGTCTGACGATGAAGTCTTTTTGTTTGTCCTGCCACCTACTCGTCGCCTGTCCTGCAATTTACTATTTGTTTTCTTTATCCCCAATAAAGACTTTCATTTTATTTGTGTGTTTTTTTTTTTTTCACTCAGTTTTCTTGTGTGCGTAACACGAACCTTCGTGCAACCGAATGAGGCAAACGCGACGTCCATCATCGCCAACTAACCATCCACCTGGTATATCCTTTCGAAACAAATCCATTACTGCTGCGCCACCGTTTCTTATTACCAATTATTTATCACTTAATCATTTAAGTGAATTTCATTTATCAGCTTTCGTGCCAATGTCCCGATCCGGCACGAAGACATGTCAGTCAGTTTCAGTTACCTTGTCCAGAAAGCCACACTCTTACTTACTCGGACTAGCTCTTCATTCTGCCCGACAGTGTCATTCATAATTGTTCCACATTTATAATTCAAGGCACCTCCACCTCCATTACTGTCACGTTGGCTATATTTATTCGAAAGTTCGCCCCAACCGAAAGCAAAAGAAAAGGGGATCCTTATCAGTGTGTCCTTCCTTGTGCGGCAACTGGAACACGCAAAAAGACCATATCTTCAACAATAAGCCAGTCAAGACCATCAGCCACCCCTTTCTTTATGCGCTCTGCACACAACAGAACCGCATTCAGTGCGAGTACACAAACATAGGCCACAACATAAAAGAAGCTTTTCTTCTGCTATGGCAACCCCAGAGGAGGGCAACTACAGCTAAACGAGACTATAAGAAAAAAGAAAAAAAGCTCCATCTGCGAGTGTATAGAAATCTGAGTACTTTTGAATTTTCCTTTCAATTTGGTGGACCATTCATGTGGGTGAGGGTGCGCGGTAAGGGTGGCCAGATGACTTGGGCGGATGAAATGAGCTGAAAGTGTTTGTGCCAATGGCAATTACCATCATCATCGTCGTCGTCCTCGCCATCAGTGTTTCCTTAGAGCGTTTTGCAAACTTTTGCCTCTTTTGATTGACTTGGCTGACATGGGGCATTTTTTTTTCTTTTCATGTTTATCCTTCCTTTGCCTCCCCGCCTTCTGTATTCATACAACTTTTTAAATTGAATCCCGTTAATCACGTGTTATGCTAGAAGGGTAGGTCAGCAATCGTCATTTAGAATCAGAGATAGGAGTGTGCTTACTGCTGCTGTGTGTAACAATCCATTTTGAAATTTGCGGGTGCTGCTCGTAATAGCCTACCGCTCTGGTCCTGCCATTGCAGAGATAGGGCAAACATTTAGAGTTATTTTATGGTGAGCACACATATCCGGTTTTAAATTGTTCTGCTATGCCGGGAAATCATTTTGCTGCATACAACAAGAGAATGGAATGCCGTGCAATCTGTGAGGGAAGAATATTATTGCTGCTCTGCCCGCTTTCACAGGAACCGAATGGATTTTCCGAGAAATTGTGCGCAACTTAACTGGATTCTCACTTGCGTACGCGTTTTTAGTCGAACAATGTCCCAAAATCTATAAACGTCTCATAAAAAATGGCAACCAAAGTGCAAAATTAACAAAATGACGAGTAACGAGCAGTTTCTCTCTTGGCTTGAAACAGCTCACACAATTTGCCGAGTATTGGAAATGGAATGTTTAAGTGAAATTTCAGAACCAAAATTTAGACTTTCGATTGGCCCCATGACTCTGAAATGAAGATGTCAACTCCCTGCTACTGGTGTCATATTTTATTGTTCAGATTCAAATTTAATCTTTGTCGCGTTCAGAATTTGGACTTCAAACCATGGTGGCTTTGATCATGGTCATGATCAAGTTCTTAGTATGCTGAATAAATTTAATATAAATTTGGCCAGGGTTTTTTTTTGGTTCAACTAAATTATCAAGGATTGTTATATAAAAATAAATCGATACCACAATGTGTCAAGTTTTAAAAATTAAAAAAATAAAAAATTCATCGCAAAAATATGGAACATTTTGGTAAAGTGGCAGCTTTGTTCAGCCTCGAGTTGTTAAAATAATTTGTACTCCACTTTGTAGGTCCGACGCTAACTGGTTTAGCTTTAAACCGTAATGGTTCCCTGGGGATGGATGGCGATGGGCCCGCTATAGCGCTAGGTCTTTTGTGTTGATATCAAAATCGCACTCAACCTAACCTAACATTGCAATTGCATTTGTAAAACTAGACAACTAGTGGACTCGGATTAGATTTAAAAAGCGGAATTTTCTAAATCAATGAATAACTGGCTCTTCTCTTTTCGAATATCATCTTCTTCTTCTTCTTCAACACCTGTCGGTTGTCGCTGAAAAAAGTGTTGCCAATTTAAAAACCAAAGAAAATAGAAAAGAGCTAGAAAGTAGCATTGTGCACTACAATGCGTCGCAAGAAACTTGGCTTTCATTGGCAAAGCACACAATAACTGAAAGTTCTTATTTAAATGCAGATGTGAAATATCTGAAATTGACCAGAAAATTATACATCGGTTTAAAAAAAAGATGAAAAATTGGATGACGAAAGTCTGCAATAGAAAAGCCAGGAGATCAACATTTTCAAGAAGCCCTGACTTTGTTTTTCGGTTCTCTAAATTCGGGTCTCTTAAAATAAGATATGTATCAAGCGTACCTAGGGTTACCATACATACCCTTTATCCGTGTTCCCCAAAATTCAAAATACAAAAGGGGACAAAAAAGTCCGCCTTTTCCTAACACCTTCTCACTAAAAAAAAAGCTTTCACTTTGGCTATTTTGTTGGCTTTCAATGTTTGGATTTGCAAAGCCATAGCGTACACATGCAAGTGTTATAAAAACTTTGACAACTAAATACATCCATTTACGAAATTTTTAAATAAAATATTTGAAAATTTGTTATTTCTATTTTTTAAACCTGAAACTGAAAACCAAGTCCATTTTGATGTTTGTTAAAATTCTTGTCCCCCATAAAAATGCATAAAGATCTCCTTTTCCAAAATGGTAACCCTTGACATACCACACCCTACTTCCTCTTTAAAATGAAGAAACTAGGCCTATGTAGACATCTGAGCATTAAATGTTGATGTTAAACACAACACTTTTACTTGTTTTAATTTCTGACGAAATTTGTTTGATGCAACAAAGTTATATTCTGAAATTGTGGATGTCTTTTAATATTTTTTTAATTAGGAATCACATCGAGGCACAAAACACTCCTTGTGTTGAAAAGCAATCTCTATATTCCATATATATATCTGTGCAACCGATCAAAACTGTCCTCTCGAATTACATCCTTTCACTATGACCCACGATTGGATTTCCAGTTGGCCATATTTCTACCGAAAAACCGACGCACTGCGAGTTTGCCAGCAAATACAGATGTGTGTCTATGCGGTTGTTAATTTTCGGAAATTGCTTTCCAACCGCTAACAGGCAAGGACGAGGCCAGCTGACCTCAATGCAGTAGTATATCCACATCTGTACTGCTCTCCGGGATATATTTGTCGTAGTTATTTTTTTGTCCTCAAAGAATTTAATCCGTTTCTTGAAAAGCCAAACCTCACATACATACCAAAGAAGTGGCAGGAGGCGCAGCTAAACTAATTAATAATTATAATTGGGACAGCTGCAATGGTGGGGGGCAGAGTAGTGGTTGGCTTAAGTTCCATTCCATTTCGAAATAAAACGGAAATTAAATAAAAATGAAAATTAAAATCCAAATGCAAACTGTACTCGCTTTGTATGTTGCCGCCAAAATTTAACAGCGCAAACAGATGTTCTCGGTTTCTTGTTATCCCTTTGAATGGAATGTGTTTGCTTAACCCGGCGACGAAAAGAAAAATTAAGCAATCATCGATGGTGCGCGAGCTCCGCAATAACCCAACTCAAGGATAAATGCCTTTATTCACTTTGTCCTGGTGACGAAACGACATTTTAGCGTCAGTCTCAAACTTATTGACATATTTAATGTTCCATCTTTGGGGAATATGAATATCCAAATGAACTGCGGCATGGGAAGTAGATGTACAGTAGAACCTTGTTTTGGGCATTCAATTTAATGGCAGACCTTTCAGTCAATTTTCTATGGGTACTGGCACCTATGTTTAGGCCTCATCACTTTATAGAACTAACTTGATGGAGGGTATTTAATTTCCTCGAAGGAATCACTAAATGAACAAAAGGGTCGGATTTGGGTAGTGGCATGTACGTGAATGGAAATGCTACATAGCTACTAATAATGTGACGAAAATCACTAATGGGAGGAGGCATTTCAATCGTGTGGTCCGGAGGAACGAAGTTCGAAAGGAATGAACAACGCGCCGTAATAATAACAAATTTTAGTCCCGATTTTAAATTTTCGGAAGCTCACAATTGCGAAATTTGTACGAAAAGTATGGCCAAAGTGAACTACGTAAATTTAAAGTCAAAACTAAGCATGTGTATTGGTAAGGCTCAATGTGTTTGAGATGACAACAATTTAGACCGTTCGGTGACAAGGGAACTGCAGTGGTGTCATTACTTTCCGGCAGCTGAACTTCATTTTGAATACTTTTCAAGAGACATTTCCAAATGCTTTCTAATCATGGTGGCAATAATCATACATAAAATTGAATAAAAAAATATATGCTTTAAATAGTGTGCGCTGTTTTCCAAATGACAGGTCAGAGCAGTTTCCTACTGCTTTTTAATTTCTTAAAACCACTGACATACTATATTGGACTGCTAGTGAAATGTCACAAGCTCTGCTGCTGCCCAAACAAATTACACCAACATAACTAGCGCTCTTGGTTCAAAGCGAATAAAAAGTGTAACAAAATGCCAACCATCTTGGATTTCTCCATAGAATGTTATGTGATATTTGATTGGGCGCTCTCAGAGCACTTTTTATTATATTCGTTTTGGTACAAAAATAAGCAATCTTTTTCAAATTTCAGATCACTTTTGCGAATCTGGATTTATTCTCAGATTTGTTCAGATTTAACAATACAAGTACTTTTGAGTTTGACAACAAGTGGAGTTTGTTTACGTTTTCGTGAAATTTTCCAACTTCAAAGAAACGGTTGGATCTTTAATTATTTATGTACAAATGTTTAGAAATCAATTTGGGCGCAAAACTTCAAATGTTTTAATATAAAATCTAAACAGTGAATGAAAAACGTGTAAGAGAGTGTCGAAGACTACATACATTCCAATCGCACGAATATCAACAAAGAAAAGAGCAAGTGACGTTTTTATGTTCGATCAGACACACGAAATCTGAAATTTGAGAGCGAATCTGAAGAAGCCCAATCGAAAATCGAAAACCACATGAGAGTCACCTTTTGGATGTTAGTAGATTTCCTAAGTAGAACGGTTGAAACTCAAATTGTTGCGGAATGTTTTACAATAGATGTCGCATCGAAAATGTTGTAGTTGAAATTGTTAATAATAGATGGAAGCAAGGACATTTTTATAAAAAATCGTTTTGTAATGCCACATAAATTGCACAATTTTCATTTATATATCGTCGCTTTAAAAGCAAAGTGACATAAGTCGAAATACACAGTTTTCCATAAAAGCCATTTAAATTTGTTGTGGTACAAAAAATATAATTTCGTTTTGAATTTAAATAAAAACTTTAAAGTTGTTTATTTCAATGATTATTGTTTTTTTTTTAGTTCGTTTGCTGTTCTTTCGTAAGTTTCACTTTACAAAATAAACAACAATTGAAAAATAATAATTGTACTTGTGTCATTTTTAATAATGAAAATAGAAAGGCTCGTTTTGATCACTCTCACCAAGTCAATATAAAAGATATAAATATGACGATTTGCCTCAAAAACAAAGTATATTTTATAAACATTTTGTTTATACTTAGCTGGAAAGCCCCAAATTTTGACGTATGTCACTTTGCTTTTAAAGCGACGATATGTATAGTGAATGAGTTGTTTCTGTTGTTTTACGCATTTTGTATTTTTTTAAGCACTTTTGCTATTGAATATAAGACCAAATGTTCTAAGCTTTTTTTTTGTCTTCAATGCGTTTTAAAAAATTGAATTTTTAAATTCATTATACTAATAATGAAGCTCATAAAACCTACTTTATTTCTGCTTTTCATAATTTGTTTCCAATTGATTCCGCTCTAAACCAAGAGCGCAAGCGCTCATTTTAGCACCAACGCGAAGTTGGCTACTAGCCGTCGATATATAATTACTATATTTGAGACCAGTCCACGACGGATAACTTATGAAATTAAAACTAATTGTTTCGTGTTTATTGTTAACAAATAAACAAGGAGCAAAGACTGCGGTGTTTTCACATGCATTTCTTATTTTCTTATAAGCGATTTGTTCTTTGGCGTTTCTTATATCCATCGTTGACAGAATCTGTCTTCATTCCTACAAATTCATTTTAAGATATTATCTTACAACGCCAATCCTTCATTTGTAACCGATTTTAAAGTTTCTAGGAAAGCCTTCGATAAAAATTTGTTTGCAAGAAATTGAGCAACATTAGCTGCTTTAATTGCCACAACGATAGTGCCATCCACTTCTTCTCATTTAAGATTTTAAATTCATGAAAATCCTACTTGAACTTTATAATACACAACTCTACACATACCCGTATAATCAACAAACACACAACGATCGCATTTAGCACTAGCATCCTTCTCGTTCCAGTTGATATATTTATAGAGTTTAAAAAAAAATACACTTACATTTCCAATATTTTCCAAAATACCGTACAAAATTAGTGAAAAACATCTGTTTCCCCTTTCGCTCATTTTCCTTAGGATGCAGCCAATTCCAAAAGCAGATTCTCCTCAGGAGACAGATGCGCAAAGCGTGAACTATGAATCTCTTTATCGGCAAAAACGATTTCCGGTGGTGGCAGCAATTCAACTTCCGACAGTTCCAGCAACTTTTTGGTATCCATACGGAACTTGTCAATGGTTTTACGCATATCCTCATGGGCACGAACCAATTTCTCAATGGAAATGATGTCCTTGCTTCGTAATTGTTTCTTTTCGATGCGTTCTATGTGAGTAACCAATTGAATGAACAGATAATCGGAATATTGTTTTCTGATTTGAAGATGTGTCAGCTCGTCATAGCGTCGCATTGAGTCTAGGTTGATGGCAATCAGGGAGAATACCATAAGCGATGTGGTCCCTAGAAGTATGGGCAAGATGATTAAAGCCTCCACGCCATTGAAGAGTGTGAGGAGGTTCTTCCAGCGGTTCAGCTCCTCTATGCTATGCTGCTTCAATTCGAATTGCAAGTATCCGATGAAAGCTGCAACTGCAATGGCCAGACAAAATATATGTGCGTAGTACTTGTTGCAAAATTGACGAAACGTCCGAAGGATTTTCCAAAAGGAAATCATAATTTGGATTTGTTATTTATATATATTTTTTTCTATAAATTGTTTTACTATGGAATTTTTTTGTTTTATTCAATTTGACTGACAGTTTTCGGAGACCTATGTAGATGGGATTTTTTGCAAGCAAGAACTACGAGTATATAGAGAGGTAGAAGGTGACGTTGAGAAGGCTTAACTGTCGATGTTTTTCTATCCATCTGTACAGAGGTGGATCATTTCATTTTCCAATCGTCCCATAGATAGGATAGGAATGATGATGTAGTGCGTTGTCAAATGTTTTAACTTTTTGCTTTAACTTTTGAGAAAATAAAATATTCATCCATCCATGTGTGTATACGTATTCATAAGTGAATACCTATGTAGCACCTACTCCATTTAATAGTTTCCAAAAACAATTAAGCCCTTCGAACTCAAATTGTCTGGCAACAGTTATTCCCCACAATAAATACGATCGACTGAAATCTGTGTTCAAGTGTTCAATTGCAGAGTTCGGATGTAGATGGCGCTTAGCTGGGAAACTTGGCTTAGGAAGAGGATGAGTTGCTATGACCCCGAAAAGCTTTTCCGTGACTGAGTACTTAGTTGACAGTTCGCATATATGTCTGATGTATATACTAAAATTGATGTTACCGAACAATCTAGATTTGCGTTCAGGTTACATCCCGTCGACTAAAACCACTAGATTTAATATAGGGCACATTAAAGACATTTGTCTAAAAAAAACTTGAAAAAGTTCTAAAAAAACAAACAATTCCCCAAGTGACTGTGCTACATGGTTACAAAACACAAAAACAGCCAATCGACTTGGTTTATTGGCTTTAGCCTTGAAAACAAATGGAAATAACCTACACAGGAATACCATTTACAAACAATCCAATCCCCACATTTATTTTAACGGCAAGTGTGACTACGAGCGACACATCTTTCACTTCTGTCAACCAGCCATTACTGCACACAGTCTGTTGCCGTTCAAGGAAGAGGAAATCCTATCAAAAAAACATCTTTCGCGAACAATTTTCAGCGAATCCTTTCAAAAACAGAAACAACGACAGCAACATAAATACGAACGGATGTTGCTGTCACAACACAAATGCAATGACATTCCGGATGTGTTCCTCGATTTCATTTGCTCGCGCCGTTTTTGTTCTGCGAAAGATGACAGTTGTTGACATCTGCATCCATGAACAATAATGACATAAAACTGCCACAATGCATCACAGTTTCACAGTGTACTGCAATTTGACACTTGCGCATTTAAACTGTAATTAAAGATTTCTTAAATACGCATTCGTTGTGGTGGACGTCATTCATCAATTAATTTCTCACATCATTCGTCGCCGTGTTGCACCATGGCATCAAACAACAACACGACTCTGGATGAGCATTTATTCCACCTTCCATTTGGAAAATTAGTTTACTTTATTTCCTCTCTAGTGGAGCAGGAGCAGAGCTTGAGTGCTTCCAGCTAATGAATGCACCTGTAAAAGCAAAGCCGTCATCTTTGCTGGGTATGTTGATTGGATAAATTCAATGGTGGCCATTGGCATTGGTGCCGCCGCCGACAACAACAGTTGTTATTGTCCTGTTTTCTCACTCGTATTGCCGACAAATTTTGTTAATGATGATTAAAATTGATTCCCCTGTGAAAACGTTTTCATTGGATTGCAATCGAAAAGTAATCATTTCCCTTTTCGATTCAAATCGATTGCAAATATGAATTCGTATTTTAATTGGAATGGCGCAGGTATGTCCGCTTTTTCTGATTTACAAAAATATCTGTTCAACCGAATTTTTGACTACAATTTTTTCTGATGAAATAAAAATTCCATACAAATTTTCGAAGTACATATTAAACTTCTAAAATCTGTTTAACTCAATTGGGGAGATTAAAATTGTTCCGACTGGAAAGTTCCGATGAAATAAACATTCCACACATTCAAGCTAAGAAACCGATAAATATCGAAAAAAAATAAAAACAAATACTGTCTACGATTAAGAACTTTTGACACATTCAGTAGCTGTCGTCAAAGATCGCGTAATTTGTTAAATCTAAGCGTCAGTTTTGTGAGACTACATTTTCAAAAATAGCTTAGGTTATTTCCCTTTTTAAATATGAACTCAAGTTTTAATTGACCTACTTTACTTTGTTCGATAGAAAGTGCCACGCCTCGATTTCCAATCCCGCCAACGTTTCACAAAGTGCTTTGTTTGGACAATGCACATCAATATCCAAAATTTAACAGCTTCAGCTGTCTTGAGTGTCGAGAAATAGCGTCGGTATTGTTTTTTTTTTTATGCGAGATGCCACGCCCCTTTGTCCTTCAATGCTTACATTTTATAAAATTATTTCAACGGGTATTTAAGACGAAGGTTTTGAAGTTTTCCCAGTTCCCAGTTTTCCATACAAATGTTCACGTGTACCTATACAGTGTAGTTTTTCCTGTTGACTTACAGATTGCATTTGCCAATAGTACTTTTTATTACATTTTGAAAAGGACACAACAAAGATGAATGTATTATCAACGAGAGAACTAAATTTGTTCGACTCTTTCCACAGCCTTTATATTTTACAAATAAACCACATGTAAACGTTTGGGGTTCTTGAAATGTTATTTTTTCAAAACGGCTATAGCACCGATCTTGGCACTCACACTTCTAAAAATTCTTAACAGTGACAGGCGTTTTAGCAAGTGTTATAAAAATAAGAAAATTCTCTTTGTTGAGAAAAGTAGAGAATTGTCATGTTAGCTCGGATAGTTCTGCAGTCGAATTATTTCTTTTTGAACAAAATTAATGAAAAACAACAACAAAAACTGTTTTGCCTTTGTTTTATTACCTTGCAATTTAGTACGTTTGTGGTCGAAAATCGACCATTCCTTTTATAAGTATGTAAAATCTTACACTAAAAAACGTATCACAATTATTTTCGTTACCTATTTGTGTTTTTTTTTTTATTAACGAAAAGAGCGACATCTAGATATCGAAAAAAATACGTAAATGAGCTGCTCCATTGGAAACAGGTTCTAATCTAAGATGATTTTTATTTGAATACGTTACTATGGTAATATGTCGGCGACAAATTGAATGCCGCCAAAATCTTTTCAATTACCTGTTTTGTATGGGGATATCATAACTTAATTTTACCAGCCTTAATGGCGACATATACCCACGATTTCTGGTTTGCGCACATCTATGGCACAGTACCTTTCGAATGATATAAGTTTTATTCTCCTTATTAAATAATAAATACTTAAAAAGTGTACCGAAACTTTTGATGTTCACATATCAATATAATGATGATGTGCAGTTTGACACTTCAATTGAAAGGAGTTTGGTACATACTTTGGGAGCATATTTTAAAATAATTTTTTTTCTTGTCAGATTTACTCGAAATTTAATAATAGTATACTACTTATAATGCAACATGTACTTTTGTCAACATTCTCCATAAATATTGCCAGATAACTTCGGCCTTTTTGAAAAAAAAAAAAAAAAAAAACCATAACCTCTATTTCCAAGTAATAAAACATTTCAATATTTTATTTCAATTTGATTTCACTGAACTCGTGGTGCAACCTTCAAATTGTTGGTGGTGTATTGCAATTAGAATAATGGCCACTCGCCCAGATATTACCGCACACAAATATGTCACCTGTCTAGACCCTAATTGGAAACGAATCAGAAATGTATAAAGAAACGCTTTCATTACTGATGCAAAGTGCTCGTCGCCATTATATGCCTTAAGTGACCCGCAAGGCACCCATCGCATTCATTTCATTCATATCGCACCAGTCGCAAACGCGGCTAAAAATTAATTTATCGACTCTTCGAATGTGGCTCACAACAAATAGGGCTCCTCCGGCTCATGAAGAATTAAAGACCCCTATTACTGTAACGCTTTGTTTTGTACTCGAAATCAATTTCTTGCCGAACAATTATATTAGTCAGGCGTTGAATAATTGATGGCCGAACAATAACTCGATCCCGCCCACACAGGGTATGAGTGTTTATTTTTTAATTGCACTATAGGCGGCTGTACAAGTGCATTATTAATGCGAATGGATAGAAACAAGGCGAGGATTTTTCGCTTCAATACCTTTTCACTTCCACTCTGCTGTCGATTTAAAGAAGTATGCGTCGTTGATTTTTCTGCGCATTAATTTCTGGGATTTTACAGTCGAAAGCTTTCCATTTTTTGGCATCATCGTCGTTCGTTTTTGCAAATACAGGTCAAGTGATGCGACGGCACACACAACCAGAGTGTCAGCTAAATAAAGCCAAACAAACTATATGCCCAAGCAAATGATTGCATCTATATTTGCAGATAACTCAATTAACGTCTAACTAAGTTTCATCGCAATCGCACTACAATTGGTCTGAGTGCCGAAAAATATCGAAGTAAAAAAGAACTTTAATTAAAGCCAAACTAAAATTTATATATCTCTTCGTGGAAGAAAAAGCCCGCGCGCTGCAGAAACTCTCTCTTGTCGCTGGCGAACCAACCGTCTCCAATATATTCATGAATACAGTACCAGCGCTTAATGTAATTTTATATTATTATCTTGCGGTTTTGAGCTTCATAGCCTTCCCTCCTTCTGTTCGTCTTCATCGCCGCAACCCGTCATGCACTGGAGATTTCCCAGCCGCAACTACTCACCGGCACCACCATCCTGGGGAAGGAGAACTCGGTTTTCTTTTAAATATGATAACTTTGAGGTTAGTTTCACTTTCGAAGGCGCGACGGTGCCTTCAGTGCATGGGGTGGTCCGTATAGGTATAGATACAGTACTGTTTGGACTTCCGCGATTATAGCTTGCTGCTGGCTGTAATTTAGATGAGTTACACTAGCTGTTATGCAAACGAGTATTCAATTTCACAGGACACAACAATAACTGAATTGGTTAGTGAGGAGGCGGTCATTTGTCATTATTCAAATTGGGCTCGAGAGTAGAATAGAAATAGAGATCGGAAAACGGGAGCACACAAAACAAACCGTCATTATTGAGTGCAAGGAAAGGAGTCCTCTTAAGAGTTTATTACTTACTCGGCTACCCGGTTTGAAGCGCTATGCAAAGCATTTACAACTGACGTCAGTAAATAGAAAGGATTTCGAAAATCGAAAACCCCCCAAGTTCGTAAAGGAAATAGGACTAATATTTGTTGAAAGATAATCAGTTCGTTAACTGGGAGAAAACTTTGCGCTTCGTAATGCGTAATTGTTTGGATAGTTCTTGCGCCGTTCGAAATATAATTGTAAGTTGGTGATTGTACTTTATATATCTGCGACTTGAAACGAGCAGAACGGTTTTACCCAAACAATATTGATGCCAGCGCTAGCAGACTTTTTCTAAAGAGGGCGGGTCGATGTTAAAATGGACTGAAGTAAGCTGTGTTTGAGGTATTAACGAAATTTTTTATTTTATTTGAAAGGCCCATGTATGCCATTTTGAATGGTTTATAATATAGTTCAAATATCCGATGCGGATTTTCACTGGCGCACGGATCTGAACGGTCCACTTTCTAATGACTGCCGAATGGATCCGGCTGAATTTCAGCGATGCCATTTTGGTTTTGGTTTGGTTGACGTCTTCTGTGTGGCACATAACCCCAGTCCTACTGGAGCCACATTTCGTCTCCATCTATGTCGTTGAATTTGTGCAATAAGAAATCGGTTACCATCGTTCTGTAGGACTCATCTTTGATGGTGATGATCTCAACAACCTCAGTTTCAAAAATTATAGACCAAAGACACCGTCAGCCCTAAATCCCCACCAAATAGGAACTTTTTGTGGTTGCATTGCCACCTGGTGAGCTTCGTGTGGCTTGGCGTCGTCTAATATAAGAGTATAAATAAATTTGGCCAAAATTCTGTACCCTTTCACGGACTGTGGCAATATTCTCAGCCGATCTGGAGTTCCTTTTTTGTTGGCTGATTGTTTCCCAAAGTTATTGTCTTGAATTTGGAGAAGAACAACCGCGTCCGTCGTAAAATGGGCGCAACTTTTTGCACTGGCAAACATTCATTTTGATAATGAAGTTTTACTATTTGGCTGCTCCATCGTGTTACTAGCTCTGGTGATTTGGCATCACTGACTGAATAATAGACAAAGTAAGGGGCATTCAAATGAAGCAATGGAGCATTCTGTCAGTGCGGCCATAATTTGCATCACCTTTACAGCTTCCATTTGAAATACTGCATTATCAGGTAGTCCTAGAACTTTTGTTCGTTATTTATTGCAGACAAAGCCTCGAAGGCTTATCAACCTCTTACTCTGTAAATATACGAAAAACTTTTAATCTCTACTTCACCATATAGGAAACACATTTTTGATAGAGAGGGATTCACTGGTAGATACTGCTGACCGTCGCGTCGCTTTATGAAATTCTAATTACAACCAGTGATGCCAGAGTTCAAGATGTATACTTATTTTCAAGATGCTTAAGCTACAAAATATGTACAAGCCTTATTACCTGAAATTCATCAAATTTAAAAATTTTTGATACCAAATAATTTTTTTTAAATTTAACAAATTTAAACAACTTTTTCTATTAAAGAAAAATGTTTTCTATGAGTTCCATTATTTTGTAATGTAATGTAATCGAACAGAACCAACCCATGCACACTCCTGCTTTAGTAACGTTTCCATTAACTCTAAAGTTAGGACATTATTTGTTATATGCTGCTCGAGCTAAAATAAATTTTAGTTGCTCTCCAACTTTTCTCTCCAAACATTAGCTAAAATCCCAGCTAAATTTTGACATAGAGAACGTAGTGTGGAAAAGTGTCCCAGAAAACAGCTGTTCTTTGAAAAAACTTCCTTCAAAAATGTAGTTCTCTCTTATTACAACTAATTCTGATTCTAGGTACTTCTCGTAAATGTAATAATTCAAAAAGCTCATCCTTGCATACTTTTCCACAACAAAAACAACAAATACGATATGACAATCTACAATCTGTCACAATTTAGCTTCAGAAAATGTACCGATCCATTAAATGGGCACGCTAAATTTTGACAGACACATGAAGTACATTCTGAAACAAAAGTTTAATTATTAAGCTCGAGCTGCATACCACTCAGCGAAATGGGTTCGCTTAAATTTAACTCAGTTAAATTTTGGAGTTAATTTTGTATGGGAATGAAAATTTAGCTCGAGCAGCGTAGTAAGCTTAAGTGATAAAGTGACATTTAAAAACCCTACTCGATGAACTCGATGTCACCAACACACCATACGTGTAACGGTTTTAAATACTTTGTTATTAAGTATTGTGTTTTATTTTTCGTTCTCTTTATATTTTTTTTTTTATTTCGGAAAAACAAGATTTTGAGAGTTTACATCCTCGCAATTTTTAGACAGAAACATTTTACTCTGCAGTATGATTTATCAAATTCACAACTAATGATCAACAATTTCTTGTTCAATTCATCGAATGTACTTTCAAATGCCAGCAAATAAAACACTGCATTTCTATACCCACCGCAAACAGTGTTATTATATCGTGGGATATATCACTTTTTGTGGGAATGTCGTTGTCCGAAAAGCCTTCCGTTGGATAAAGACAAAAAGCACCAAAATCGTGTGAATTTCAGATATCTAACAAAAGCACTTCCAAACTATACATTTTTGGTGCAATTTTTTTTGTCCATAAAAAACAGCTCATTTCAATCGTGCTTTATCAAAATTTTCTAGTACAAAAAAATAATCGTAGCAGTGTTACAAACTGCTGTTTTTATACTAAAGGTTAAATTAACGTGATTTTCTTTCCGTGTACATAATATAAATTTTACTTTAAAAACTGGATTTTAACACAAAAAAGTATCGTGGGATATTAAAAGGGAATTTGAGTACGGCGGAGAGGAAAAAACGGAAAAATGACCACGCTTCGTGGGATAAATGAAGAGAGAGTGCTAATAACACTGACCGCAACCACAGCTATTACGGTACAACGCTTTTAATTCATTTTTCTTTTCTCTCTTTCTCTCTTTCATTAAATTCTGTATCTGTGCTGACCAGTGATAACAGATCGTGGATAAATACGCTGAGTTTACAAACCTGAGTTGAATGATTAAGAGAGGTGGATGTCTTTCGTACGTCTACTCCCCAAAAACCCATTTGTTTCAAAGAGGTGGATATCTTTTGTACTAATAACCAATTTTAGTCTCGACTTTAAATTTGTAAAAGTTCACAATTGCGAACCTTGTATGGAAAATATAGCCACGGTGAACTACTTAATTTTAAAACCGATACTAAAAATTTTTATTGATAAGGCCCATTGTTGTTTTTGTCATTTCAATCCCTGCCTGTGAATACGTGCGACTTAAAAAAATAAGCATGTTGCTAATGGCCGGCTACCATTCCTTTTGCTTTTATGGGCATCGCGCTGTTCAATTGTTTTGTGTTTTGTTGAACTTGTTTGGTTTTTGTTAAGGCTTCGATTAAAATAAAATAAATAGTGAGATACACATTTTGGAATAGCGAAATCTTTCATCAAAGTCCAATTCATGAACTCGCATATACTAGAAAAGAAATGAGCATATGTGCGTGACTTCATGAATTTTGCGGGAAAACAGTTTGTAGGCAGCCGCATTTCCACTGGAAAGTTATATATCTCTGTATTCCATTATCTTTGATGCAAACATTTACAGTTGTTGTGTATTTGTACCGCTTTCCAAATTTAATATAACAAAAAAATGTGCTTTCATAGAATTCAAAAATGAAATGGATCAAATGTGCTTTGTTACAGTTTTACTCCCACATATAAGAAGATTGTATGAATTCAGTAATATACTGTAAGCATATATACAGATAATTAGTTCTTGATACATTTATAGTGCAATTTAATGTTTGGCTTTCCTCACTCTTCATATTCACCGAAATACAAACCTTCGAAATAGCTTCTCCTTTGTTCCATCATAAGGCAATATTTATGCTGGGAAATTGTACAATTGGAAATACTCTGCTAAATAAGCATCACAGATGACCAGCAAAACTTTGTGAAACAGAAAAGTGCACACCCAAACTAACTTGAGATAGGTTCACATTTGTTTAAATTAAAAAGCAGAGTTCCATAATTTCTGGTGTCGAAAAAAAAAAGATTTTGGCACCAGGCTGCCTTTTGCTTTTCTGCCATTATACTGACACATTTCCCATCTTTTAAAGTCACGCTAAAACAAAAACACCACAAAAGGACTATTTATTATGAATAAATTCATAAGGAAACACAATTGTGCTGTGGCCGAGGCCATTAATGAATTCAAAGTGAGAAAACATTCTTTATCCTTTCGATATAAACTTTGCGGTTCTGTTGGCACCAAAATTGCACTTTATGTCAAACATTTCCTTGCAAGACAACCGTTCTGCGATATAAAAATTTCCGCCTCAAACAGGGCGACACAGCAATAAATATTAAATTTAATAAAACTTAACAACTTCATTATTTAGCGACTGGCAAAATTGTCAATTTGCCAACAAGAAGGAATTCGGCAATTTCTTCGTGTATTGTCATCGATTGTCGCGACCTTTTGGCTCAACGCGCAAAAGGAAATACCAAAAGTGTCTATGTGTGGTGTATGCGAGTATCCGTCCTTTGTGTTCTCGAAAAATATATGTACTTCTATCCCAACTCAAATGTGGCGAAAATAATTTGAAATTTCCCAACACACACGAAATGCAGTTGTCACGTGATAGGCAAACTAATGTCTTTTTAAGGACGAAATTAATACGCTACAGGACATTTTGAGAGAAAAATGAAAAGAAAAACGGAAACTCTCGCTATCACCGGAATGCATTTTCAGCACGAAACACCTTGCTTTGGGTCATAAAATGCCAGCACACAATATTGTTATAAGCTCTAATGTACTTGTAGATACTATGTGTACTGTATCCACTGTTTGTTTGGATAGGAATTTCGCATTGAAATTCAAATTGTTCTCAAATGAAATGTTGAGCTTGCACGAGAATATATCGTGTGTTGCATATGCCAGCGGGGCTACTTTAATTTATTCCAATGATGCTCGATTGAATGTCAATGAAATTATGTAATCGCACGGAATGCTTTAGCTGCCACTAAAGAGTGTAAACGCAGCAGATTCGCAATTCGCAACACTGGAAACCAGGTCAAACGGTGCACTTTTGTGCGGCAAAAGCGCCCATTTTAAGTTTGTTTTGTATTTAATCAAAGTGCAGCGCACAGATCAGGTAGTCCCGGTTGTGGCTGCTCTCTTGTTAAACATCAATGTGTTGCGCTTTGTTTTTGATTTAATTTGTTTAATTTAATTGCCGTGGAATGGTAGCGCCAGTGTCGCGTCGTTGCGGTAATTTGAACTAAAATTCAATTAGCGCCAAATGAAAAGTTGAATGTCAGCAGGAACGTGTCTTATTGCACGTCATGAATGAGTTTTCAATTATCGCCAGAAAGGTTGGACAGTTACACGTTACTTGTAGGAATATTCATGTCGCCGGTGGTTTTATTTGGTAGCGTCACGCGAAGTGAACAAACTACCATCAATAGTTGCATGACATGAATTTCGCTTCCGTAACATTGAACATCGTTCGTGAACACCGTTAATGTGATGCGAACGAAAAAGCCTTTCTCCTCTCCTTGGAACTACTAACAACGAAGGGTAGAAATATGAGGCTACTTGAACTTTTTATTTACTTTTGTTTTCAAGCCACTTACTGTACTTCTGCTATCCTGTCAAGCCTTTGACTACTCTTATAAGCACGCATGTTCACACTTTCTTTCAACCTTGAATACTGTCAACGCATGGTTGTCATTGGTGTTGGTTGCACTTTATTCAACAACTACTTCGGTAGTTGTTTACTTTGACATGATGAGATGGGAGCCGTAGGCAGACTTTCAGCTCGTTCACAAAGGAATATTGGAGCAATGCTGTTTTATACAATTCTATGCCATGCCAATAGCAAAGTAATTAAAACAGGATGAGTTTCAAAGAAAGCTGCCGGCGCTGCGTTCGAGTATATACGTCATTGCTAATGATGCAGCGCGTAATAGTGAAAGTTTGCGCAGCCAGTTGAAATAATTGATCTTCAGAGTGGATCTGCAGTTTCACTACACCGCGGCCAATGCAGTGCTCTTTTTGGACAATTTTTTGTGTAACCCTTTTATGTTTTATCACACGAGGGCGTATAAAAAATTTAAATTGGTTTCTACATCCTTATCAATAACTAATGCTCTTTCTAAAAACACTGCGCGGTAAGAATAAAAGGTACCTACAGTTTTATGCCGAATCCGAAGGGCTGAGCTGAAAAGCTTTCTTATGGTATTTCCACTTGCGGATGTTGCTCATTGAAAATTAGGCCTACTTGTAAAATTTAACATTTGACCTAACTAAGGTGTGTACTAAACTGTGTCGCTCTTCTCGAGAAGATATTAAATAAGTGCCCAAGTTACAAGATTATTCTTGGCTTCAACTAGAAGAAACAGACAGATTGCTGGGAACTGAGCTGTTGATCTACTGCGGACTGTGAGCGCCATCTAGGGTTAAGTATTGCTCATTTATTGTTGTAGTACGCCACAGCCGTTTTTCCCAAGCTTTATAATTTTAAATAAGGCTGATTGTTCGAGATTTTCTGTGCTAAGACCTAGGGTCAAGGTGGCATTACCGCACACAAAACTTCGAGTATTGAAAATTTTGTATTCAATCATCGCTGATCGGCAGTTTGAATTTTATTTCATTCGATATATGTATATGGAAACCATGTTTGTTTATATTTGGACTTGTATTCTTTTCCGGATAATACTATTTTCGACATCAATTACATTGTTCTAAAAAAAATGTGTTATTTTGACCTGTCAGCCGTTCCAATTGGACAGAATGTGCCGTCGATGCGCGGGAAAGTTCACATACTTTTATCAAAATTTGGCCACTTGTATACGGAAATACCTTTCACTCACTCAATAACAGAGAGTAACTCGGCCTCTAGTAAACGCATCATCGGCACCTAGTAAACACATCAATAAACAAGTATTTGTCCGCATTTTTGACTCACATAAATGTACTAGTTCTGGGCAAACTTCAGCAGCAATCATGGCTTACATCTTATAGCGTTTTTCATTTTTCATTCTGAGAGAATTGCCAGGAAATTCAGAATTCCCCTTTTTTAATGAAGTTCGTGGGAGCACTTTTGCAAATAGTGCGGTAGACACCGTTATGCATATATGTTTTCTGTTTCTACTTTTTATATCTTCCACAGGAAGGTATATTCACTTTGTCATTACATCAGACCTCATAAAGTATAAAAATTTTGAATCAGGTTCACATTCTGAATCAATTTAGCCATGTCCGTCTGTCTGTCTATTTGTCTGTCTGTCTGTTGGAAGTACAATAGCGCCCAAAGGAATTGACATAGGCGAATGAAATTTGGTGAAAGGACTTGTTTTTATCGTCGTCAGGTTGGTATTGAAAATGGGGTATGTCGGTCAAGTAGTTCTGGTACGTCCCATACAAAATCAATATTAGAGCCATGTGTCTCTCTGTCGGTCGAAACGCAATAGCGTTCAAAAAAATCAACCTAAGAGAATGAAATTTGCTGAAAGGACTTCTTTTTATTGTCGTTAGGTAGGTAGTAAAAATGGGCTATGTCGGTTAAGTAGTTCTGGTACGTCCCATACAAAACCAATATTAGAAAACACATGTTGAAAACACGATAGCGTCGAAAACAATCCACCTAGGCAAGTGAAATTTAGTGATAGGACTTATTATTATAGTCGTCAAGTTGGTATTAAAAATGGGCTATGTCGATCAAGTACTTCATCTCACATTTTGCTAGTGTGTGTCGGTGAATTCAGAGCAATTCTTAAAAATTTCCCGGACACTTCTGAAATTGCACCTCTTTTTTCGATGAAACATAGAAAGAAAACTTATAGATTCGCTCTTTTGATAGAAAAAGCAGTTCTTTTCTTCTATCAAAAACGCCATTAGATAGCGAATGTACCAAAAAATATTTATTAATCGTTTTACTGTTGTCTGGAAAATCAGTTTAATTCATTTAACGAACGCTGATCTGAAAAGTAACAACATATTTTAGTCAGCTAAGGAATTCTAAATGAATTCTGTCAAACCACAGGAATTTCTCTCTTAATTTCGAATGGTTTCAGCTTTATGTTATGCAGCACAAATACAAAAGTGTTCATATTAGCTTACGTTAGCTTTTAATTTGACGAATACTTTGTAATAAAAGAAAAATGATAGAGAAATGACACCTACATGAATTTTACAAAAATAAAACATCCGCGTAAATTGAATTTAACCAAAATATCAAATATACTGATATTAAGAAGCCCTCACACTGGTAACTGAACAGACCTATTATTTGTGCGGCTGTCAAAGGAGTTGTCAGCGTCAAGATACCGTGTAGTTTAACTAAATACGCGAAGAAGCGATATAGGTTTGTTTTATTGGACATTTATCTCAGCTGAGTAAGTAACTGTCGTGACTCGTGAGCCATTTTATGCATATCAGCCTGACATTATGCAATCATTTGTAATAAAGTGGTATATATTACACGTCATACATAAACTGTAGATGTCAAAACTTAAAATAGATCTAGTACTATTTTCCAAACACTTACAACGCCAAGTCTTTGCAAATATTTTTATTAGTATTATTTACTTAAAAATGTATCTAATTTCTCGTTCCGCACAATCCATATCCCATATAAAATGTGTTGGTCATCCTCTAACAAAGCCAAAGAAATCTGCATTTTTAATTTTTTACCGCGGACGACCGAACTTTCACGAAAGAAAATAATATGTAAGACTCTCCAAATGCCATATGCAAATCGTATGATTGCCAGATGTTGAAATAAACAGAAAAGCTTTCAAGTCTGAGAATTCCTTACAATACCATCAGTTGTTCCGCTCTCTTTCAGTTACAAATTCATCTCCCCATCTACCGGGACAAGGCCGCCTGTCATTGAATTTCCGCTTCCATCGACAAAATAAAACAATCTCGACTGCAAAAAGTAAAACCAAAAAGAGAACATACCTACTTCTTAACCTTCTAACTGTATCTACCAACGACATACAAAACAATGATATGCTCGACAGTGGAAATCGAAAATTTTGTTTCATTCCATTCTCTCAATTTGTATATGTATCTATGCATGTGTTCTCTTCCTTTTCATCTTTTATTCTAGTGCAATGACAACTTTTAATTGCTAGACTCCAGCGAAACGATTAAAACAAGACACAGGCAGTGGTAACTGTGTAAAAGGCAAATGAACAAAGCAAATCTCAAAACAACTTCTTTTCTCTGGAACACAAGAGCAACTGCACAAAGCATTTGATTTATTCTATTTAACTCTTGAGCATGAAATCCATTCATAGTTTCATATCCGAAACGGAGCTGCATCCTTTTGCAATTTAGAAAAGCGAAAAAAAAATAGAGCATAAGAGGAGAAAAAACAAACAAAAAGGACACACAAGCGATAAAGTAAGAATCAAGAACTGGCAGTGCGCAGAAAGACACAGCCTTCACGGGCGGGTTACAACCGAGGGGGAGAGACAACAGCCCCATCAAGGAGCACCAGAAGATGACTGCAGAGGAAACACGTAAAAGTGGCGTCTATCTGTCGGCACAATTGCATCCAATTGCATCATCGAGCTCCTGCAGGGTGCACAACAATACTCTGTCGTACGGAAATAGCTCCCAACAAACCAAGAACAGTTTAGATACACCAACGAATTTAAGTAGACCGATACGCCGATCTTAACTACTGTCGATGTGACATTGAATTCTTACATTGGTTTTGCACAAAACGACATTGAGCCATTCGGAGGCAGTTATAGCAGAAGAACTGCACTAGTAGTTCGCGGCATCAATACGAAGGGACCTAGCTCATGTCATTAGCAGCACAGCCCTCAGATACTCACACAAGCTACACGCCTTCCAAAGTGTGGAAAATCTGTTCCGCAAACAGCACAAAGCTTGTTAACAAACTCACCGGAAAGTGGGTGTGCAGATGTGCATGTAGGTGCGACATCACTGCGAAGCTAGTTGTACGTGGAAATTCTGTAAAACTACTTGTCCTACAGCCCCATACAAATGCGTTGAAAAAACTTTAAAAGTGCTTTGCTGTAGTGGTGGTGTATTCTGAAGCGTCCTCCGCAAAAACGGTCGGTTGTGTGCATTTGGCGCGCGACTACCCTACACACCGGTCCTTCGGGGGATTATCGAGAGGACTACTAACATTTTGCTGTTCCTTTCCTTGTTGTTGTTTCGGTTAACACTGAACGCACAAGCGTTATATAAATATTATATCTGCGACAGTATACATTGTGTTAAATTTAACTAACAGATACGTGTTACGATACGCGCCCACTGTGTGATTCGTAAATAGTTTTACCTAAAGTTTTAAGGTCTTACCTATACTTTATAAGTAACAATCGTGTTGTATAGTTGAAATTTTTAAGTGTTGAAACATGGCATTCGCAGCTGCTCGTATGATATTGAAGGATAAACGACGAAAATCGAAAGAGGAATTTTCAACACCGCAAAGAACGCGGAGCAAGGTATCTAAATTTTGTAAAAGGAAAAAAAAAAAACAGAAAAATAATTGAATTCGTGTTACCAGTTGTAACTTTCAACAGAGGTTCTTTCAGCAAGGACACTTGAAGTTACTCTACATACAAACACACAAAAATTTGATTGAATGATTTGGTTTTGTTTACCTTAGATTACCACACGAGAGCTATTGATTGGCCTTTAATGCACACGAACGTGTTACACACTTGTTTATTATTTTGGGTATTAGTGTTTGGGTGTTCGAAATGAAATAACTGTTAACAGTTTATAGAGATCCCAAGTTGACAAAATAAGCCATAGACAAAACAACTGTATCTATTTTGTCGATGGGATATTTTTGGGGGGCTATTTTCTCGATGGGTCATGGTCACTGTGACATGTATCACCGCATTAATCACATCAAATATTAGTCTAGGGTTACATCCAATTATTATTATCTACCAAGGAAAGTATCAAATAGAAGTGGTTACCAAAAATGTCTTCCATATGTCGGATGCATACATCATCTTATTTTCAGTTGGCATATTTTTTTTCTTTTTGTTTGGATACATTTTTGGTGCGAATATTTTGCTTCGCCTCATTTGCTTAGTTAGCGCAGTGATGTTTTTCCGCCTTAGATTCGCCCAGCAGCTGTTGTTGCCGCAATCAAGTTGTGTATGTCATTTTATTGGAAACCGAATTGTAGTAGAACCTTCATTTGCTGAGATAACAACTAATATTAAGGAGATTGTGATTTTTTACGGACTTAGATTAACACTGTAGTTATGTTTAAAATGACGGAATTTACAATAGAAAAGTAACGCAAAAATAGGCATTTAATAAAACTCGAACGTTTGTCTATTTGTGTGTGCATTTGAGTAAGCGTCACGTTATAGCAGCTCACTCAATCCGTGGCGAATTATTACAGAAACATTCAGAGCCCAATTAATCGTAATCGGCCAAGTCATTGAAAATGTATATATGAATTTGAAAATGTCGTTATAAGTTCAACTGTCAACTGTATGCGATATAAACTTGCTTCGGTTTCACGTATTCCCTGTAGTTTGAAAGCTCGCAGGCGACCCTCACTGGAAAGTATTTGCACAATAGAGACGAAAAAACTCGTATCCGTTAACAATACTATATAATTAAATGACTTGTTGCTTGCTTCTCTATGATGCCGTACTTGGACCTTTGATTTCGAGAATATGGTCCCGTCGATCAAAACCAAAGTATATTCGGTGAGAGTTTACGTTTGCATTTTATAGTTTCTTTTGCCCTGCATTGGATAAGCAAATATCAAAAATACTATAGGTATGGGTGTTAAACGCCTTGTTTTGTACAAGAATTTCCAATATTTATTTTTACACAATTGCAACATTAATTTGAAGTAACGTTAATATAAATTAGTGCCTCAGAAGACACAACCGGTACCGAGCTCAACCAAAGCAAAACTCTCCTTCTTTTTTTATTTTGAATGACATATGTACCCCAATGTTCAGCTTGACGTTTCTTTAGGTACGTTCGTAGGTTCTCGTCTGTCCGTTCTGTTTGCTTGGAAAACTTAGTGTCTACCCGGTTGTGTCTGGTCAGTCATTGCTACAATACCACCATAAACTTAATTGTTGAAGAAAGAACACTACCGAAGTATGCAGAATCATTTACGTGTACTAAATGGGCTCCCAACCCGGAAAGAATATATGGCTGAGAAATTCCATCATCTGCAATCCCGGACATATTGTTTCGAATTGTCCATATTAAGTTGTCCGTGGTGGCTTGGTCAATTGTACCCAAATTTGAGTTTTTGTTTGTAGTTTCCGCCAGTACAAATGATTGTACTAGATTATTATAGGTGACTGCCAAATAAATAGATAAGTGTTGTTCAAATTGTCTTTTTAAATTTGGCACGAATTTAAACATTTGTACTAGATGTGTAATTCTTCAAGTAATAGTTTTTAAAGAGTTCGGTAAATATATAGACCTCTCATTGATAATTTGAATTAATTTTTGATAATAGGTGACTGCCAAATAAATAGATAAGTGTTGTTCAAATTGTCTTTTTAAATTTGGCACGAATTTAAACATTTGTACTAGATGTGTAATTCTTCAAGTAATAGTTTTTAAAGAGTTCGGTAAATATATAGACCTCTCATTGATAATTTGAATTAATTTTTGATAATAAGGCCAAGTTATTCACTTAATCTTTACCTACTCACCTCACCAGTACTACTTGATAGGTATAAAAAAGAACAGCATAATCTAGTACAAAACTAAATGTCAAATGTGAACACCCTTTATATGATTTCTGTAAGGAAGGAAGCTTATAAAATCACTGGATATCCTTTTTGTATCTGGAAAGAAAATGTTTACAACCACTGGTGATCCGAATGTGAAAAAACACACACCATAAATATTTGAGAAAATGTATCTTCGTACCTGTCTATGTGCATGTGAAGAAGGGGTAGTACATTATCCGTTCCGTTCGGGTTTTTAAATAGCCTCTCAGTACATGTCTCATGAGTGGCTTGCCCACAGATTCGAAATAAAAGTTACAGCTCCCATTATGTTGGTTCACATGTTGAATACACCAATTTCTACGTTTAACAATTGTACCAGATCGTTGGAGAAAAATATAAATTTCGACTGGAGCTATAACTTCGGTTGCTACTTGTGATTTGCGGATTATGCCAACAGAAAAAAAAAACATATTTTACGAAAAGCATGAACAACAGTCCTGCCAAATATGTTCAAAATTCGTATTCACTAATTTTAGCAAACAAAAAACAACCGCAACACACTGAAATACGATTTACGGCCACAAGACCTTCTAGAAAACAGTTTAAGTGCAATTTTTTTTTCATTTAAGTGCATATGAATTCGTGATTCTGTTATGAGCAAAAGTCGCGTTAAAGGAATTGACTTTGACTTTTGACGATTGACTTTGCAAAAGAAGAATGCCCTCATCATGTAACTCTGTTTGCATTTTATTTCAATAGTTTAAACATAGACAAATAAATTTCAATTATAAAACTAGCAAATTATTTATTTGACAAAATAAAGTCTTCTCCAGTCTCAGACTGGCCGACATGGACATGTGCAGATTTTGTGGTGACCTATAAGCAATAGACTTCTCTGATAATAAAGGTAATTGCTTAGATTAGATTAAGATTTTTTTTTCGTTTTTAAGAACTAAAAGTCAGTATAAATTGGAACAAAAATATATTCACTGCCAGTTGTGTACGGAGGATTTTCCTTGGGGGTGCTGAGACTTTGTTTTGCGTTGAAATGATTGCAATGGAATCCATCAACGCGACTGATGGCTGCCTATCAAGAAAGTAATAGCACCTTAACTTTAAACTGGTGCTTTATTTTGTACCCAATTGTAAATGTACCTACAACTAGTGCCAAACTTACAGCGGACCACCAGCAAGTTTATGTCAGTATTAGAAGATTACTATTTTGCAAATTGAAGTACAAGAAATCGAAAATACTCTTTAAATATGTCACAAATTAAAAAAAAAAAAAACAAATAGATTCAAAGGGATGCGAAAAGTTGAAAAGTATATTTCTGAATATGTAATAGAAGTAGAAGTTGTGCGGCAACGTAAATTTTCTTTCAACGAAAAAATAAAAAAATTATCATTAAACGAGTGAGATCTATATCGCAAAGGGATATTCCCTGTTACTATACATTTTTGGTTTTGCCCTAGATTAGTTATCAAAAATATAAGAATTTTAAACTTCTGAAAATATTTTATTCGGAAATTACAGGTCGCAGATGGTTTGAATTTTAGCACGAGGTTATAACGAATAAGAGGTTTAATGTCGATAAAAAATACATAATACAGAATTTGAGAATTTTAAAAGATAAATAAGGGTTTCATTTAGTGAGCAACAAGTTTTCTTTATTTTGAGACAGAAAATTCCCAGAACTTGGTATCACTGCACATGGAATAGAAATTTAAATTACCAATTATTGCACCGTCTTCGGAAGCTTTTCTTAGACCGAATTTAAGTCCCTTACTCTTGCAGAAGATTATATCGCGTTATTACTCTACAATTTTTTGATCCGTTTTGCAGGACAAAAAAAATCTAATCCCACATAAGACGAAAAATTTGAAGTAGATATTAAAATGTTCTGTTTGGGTACATTTTATCGTTAACAAAATTACCAAACTAATCCTTGCACTCTTATTTAAAAATTAGCTGTGGTAATCTAAGTATTTATTTAACACTTCAACTATAGTTGAATACACTGTTTCCTGTTAGAACACACATAGAAACATTGTCACCTTGATGCCATCACTCGAAAATGAATTAAACACAAAAATTTATCCAATTATGATTTTACGACTACATTCTATCTATCTATGAGTAATTATCTCAATGTGTTAAACCAAGTGTCTCTATATTATTTGTTATCTGTCTGCAGTGTTGTGGTTTTCTTTTTTTCATTTAAAACTACTGCACATGCTTTCAATGTCCGCCAAATTTACTCATCAACAAAGAAACCTCATCCCATATCAACCGATACCTCAGCACTAATATTTTTTTCCAGGATTACTATACAAACCTTTTGAATTTTTTTTGCATTAACTTTTGAATTATTCTTACATCCAGTCTTTGTTTTAGGTTCACCATTTTTACTTTGTCTACTCTTTTACTGCCACTCTACTAAACTGTACTACTTCTACTCTACAACTACTGCTATGACTCTAATATTTCATTTCTTTCAGGCAAGAAGTGTCAGCACAAGTAGCTTTAGGAGTCTCAGTCAGGTACTGAAATCTAGAAAAAAAAACAAAAAAAAAAAAACAACAACAACACCGAACTTTGCAAAATAAAAAAAAAATATTTCAGTAGAATTTTGTTTCTCAAAAAATAATATAAACACCGTTTTTGACAACATACATGTTTACAGTTCATTGCCGCTGTTTATGCTACGTTTACACTTTTTTCCTCTTATTTTTAATTTCTGATTTCTGTTTGTAATTTTTGTTTTCGTTAGTTTTTATTTTTCCTAAGATTTTATTTTAGCTTTCTCATTATTGCGTAACAGTAACACACCTTCGAAGTTCATTGCATTTTTCATAGTTAGTTGGATACTCGTAGATCTGAGCATAGAGCTGATTTAGTCTCACTGAATTTTAGTGTAAATCGAATGCTTCTTTTATGGTGTAGGATGATTCGTAGTTTGTTGAAGAAATGGCATGCATCATATATTTTATTAAGAAAAACGCACCAACGCACCCACATATACCTTTTCAATTCAAATCATTTAGAACGAAGTGAAGATATTCTTTTTCTTTTGAAATGCATGCTTTCCAGTTGGAAATGTCTGTCTCTTCTTCTTCTTAAGTGAATTATTTCGAGAAATTCATATATAATAATTAACACGTGATTTTTAAAGTGTATTTTCTGTAATTAACTATATTTCTGCGCGATCCATATGATGTGGTCTTTACTGTTGGAACAATTTATTTAAAAGATATTCAATGTAAGTCAGAATGAATAATCATTTAAATACAACATGCATTATTATGTAACAACTATTGTGCTCTTAGTGTAGAATACAACCATTTTATTTCTTAGTGTATCTACATCGAATTGGTTTGGTGATAGTTGCTTATTTGCCCGCCCAGGCAAGGTGTTACCTACATTTTGTATTTTTGTTTCAAAAAAAGCAGTGAATTTTTAAAATTTAAATATTTATTTATGATAGTGCTTAAAGATAATAAGGCAGTCATTTTTACCAATATTTTATAATATGAACATTAGAATCTAAAACTTAATTTCCCTTTCACTACAAAATCCGTTATTTGTATAATTACACGTTTCTGTTACTTTAAGGATGAACTGCTCATAAGGCGTTCAATGAATTCAGTCTTGTGGTGGCACTCATTTAAAAAAGAATTACTGCCATCATTATATTTTGTCGTTCAAATGATTGCATTCAGTTTGAAACCATTCAGCTGAATGCAGTCATTGATTACACTCAGTTGCCTTCTTTTGCATTCATCCAAATTCATTTTGTAGGCCAAAGATTGATTGATTCATTTGGAAAATCTTTGCCTTCTATTTGTACGAAATGAATTTAACTGAATGCAAACAAAAAAAAAATTAAAAATGCAAATATGTGTAAAAGACTTCTTAAATGATTCTATCCATTAAGAATACATGAATGGTATAGCAAAAAGCGGAAGTCTACTGATACAGTGGGACCCTTTCTCTCAATTCCTTTGCCGTTTGCCGTGATCCCCTGCTACTTTGATTCCACTCACGCCCAATAGGTGGCTCTAGCATTCTATGGATAAATCCAAGATGGTTGTCATTTTGTATGGAAGTGACATTTCACTAGCAGTCAGTGCGTATGAGTGATTGACATTTTTTGACCTTTCTTGACATGGGAGTGCTAATTAAATATTCTCCGAAATGACGTCTACAAATGAAAGGCAACAACAAACTTAAAATTATTGAATGTTTGTGCGTGTCAGTATATAACAGGCTGACAAATGTCACTTTTTCATTTTCCAAATGGAGGATGGTTCCAAAAATAAAAACTATCACAGGGAAATGATTGTTAGAAAAGGCGAAGCACACTGCTAAGAATTCATGGAAAAATCCTATTTTGTGGGACTTGACCTTTAAAGTAACGAACTTCATTGCGTTTGGGGCCTACTCCGTACTCTGCCCTTGGCAACACTTTCGAAAAGTCTAGATTTGCGAATCGATGTGTGTTCATTTTTACATATTACTCGTTTTTTTAACATTGAATATTCTTTTAGGCGATGGCAGGTAGGAAATACCTTTAGGTTTACAAACCAAATAACATTAGAAGGACTCATTTAAAGTGTTGGATATGTCTATGGCACACAACAGGTTGCTGGCATTACTTAATTATTCAGACATCATCGCAAGTCCACTTAAAAAATTTTATTGCATTACACTCTTCTTTTAATTAGTAATAAAACCCCATCAGTCATCATTTAGAGGAGTCTGAAACCAACTTCCCCTATAAACCCTTTACCATGCGCTATAAAACCTAAAAACGAAAATTTCTAAGTAATTGTGCTCAGCAAATGACTATACTTGTTCGGTTTACCTCTTGCAATTCCTATTGCATTCCATTTGCTGTGCTTGTCGCTTTCGGCTTTCCAAACAATCCACATACGGGTAAAAGACTTTTAAACAGTTGACAGACTTCAAAAGTCTTCAAAATGAACCCATAAAACTCAACGAACAATTACACAAGTACATTTATTAAATTCACATTAAAATTGTTGATTTTCATAAAAAATAAATTACAGTTGCATTCTTCCATTAAGTAGTTTAGTATGGCCGATTTAATCGCCAGTCATCATTTCCATGAATTCTATACGCAATACGAAAAATAAAGAGATAGAAAGGGAGAAAACCCATTATTGGATTACATTACAAAGAAATTTAACGAATCTCGAAAAAAATTTCTTTTCCAAAGTGGTAATGTAAGGTAATCCCCTTTGGCTGTACTTACCTTCGAAATCTACTGTTCCCGAGCCGTCGGTATCAATTTCGGCAATCATCTCATTCAGTTGGTCGTTGTTTAATTGATCGTCTAATGCCACAAGGATTTCCTTCAACGATGATGTTGGAATGTAACCATTGCCAGCTTTGTCGTATAATCTGAAAGCCTCCTTTAGCTCTTGTTGGATGGCCTCATCGTCCTCCTCTTGGAAGTGGTTTGCAACACGACTGAATGCATCGAAATCAAGAGTTCCATCACCTGCAATAGACGATATACTGTATTATGATGGTCTGTAGAGTCCTTTGAGCGTTATTTTCAAGGATGTGCATTAGTAGGGAGGCTGTTTCCGTATAGGATGTGCGGGTTTTTGTTTTTATTTTTTTGCGCAAAATGCAATTGAACACGTTTCGATTGAAATCTCTAATGCGGATGTCGAAACGAATGGCATTTTCGTTATGTCCTTGTTATCCCATTGAGTGTATTTGAAAATGTAAAGAATTTTAATTTGAGCTCCATTAATGCGACAACTGTTGTGCGCTCAGTCACATTACAACCGTTTACGTGGGTGTTCAGGAAAAAAGTGAAATAAGACGAAGGATACAAGTTAATCACCCCTTTTGGTCGCTAATGGAAACATTGCAAAGTCTAAAAATAAAAAATATCTGCTTGAGAAAAACTCAGGTAAATTTGCGCAAATACACAACACCGAGGGGATATAGTAATTATTATCACAGTACATAAGAATGAGCAACAGTGAAGTACGAAATACTCATACAGTGGGGTCGGGTGGACTGTTGAAGGCACACTTCCATAGGAGGGGGCGAAAGCTTTTGTTGAAGTAATCGTAATCGTAACATTTTATTTTGCACATAAATAACGGTGAACGGCCGGTGAACGCTACCTTTCACTTGGGTGTTGAGTACAAACAAGAGGGAGTGTTGAGACAAATTACCGCTACAGGCCTGTCGGTGGAGATGGATAAAGCACGGGGCCACATCAAGCTGCTTGTGTACGGAAATTGATATTTGCATTAATTTCATAACTTTTAATGCCCGAAACAGTTGCAATTGAAGCTTTTAGTTGCGAATTTGTGTGCAAATTTTACTTCGTTGTATCATTAACATTGTGACTATGATAACTTTCCAGTGCAGTGCACACTTCACTTTGAGAGTGCATATTTTTGACATAAGTAGCATTTAAAGGAGCATGGTTTCGAAGCAAATCAGAAGTTTCGCGAATATATAAATTGCACTTGAATGAACTCCTCACACTTCCACTTTCACACAAAAATAATAAAAAATGCCTTTAGCTGTCAGAATTGAATTTTTTATGGTTCTTATTTGCGGATGTAATTAAATTTTGTGCGTGTTATTAAGCAACTTCGAATTTCTAGTTTGGTAAGTCCAACTAGATTTTAGGGAATAGATTTTCGGAGCGTTGTCACGTTAATATAACGTTCAGCGTAACGAGTTTGACATAAGCTGTCAACCTTTCTACGAAAGAGACCGCACAGTTTACTCTCTTTTTCAACTACCACCACTTTGTTGTTATGATCCAATAACATTAAAACAGTTTTTAATGATTTAAAGAGAACAAAAAACTCACTTAGCATTTGGGAAAATGCAAATTTGAGGCTGTGGTCAATTTGTTGTTCTGTTTATTTCTCAATAACAAGCTGAATCTTATAATAGGCGGCACTTGAGTTTTTTCTATTTACGACATGAAAGCATTGTTCAAGCGAAAAGAGACACATTCGAACCGCGAAGATAATATACTACTGTCAGTGTCAAAATAAACTGTTATTTCACGCCGATGACAGCGCTAAAGCAAATAGGAGTATCGTACTACTTTTTCCTCGGGCATAATCCCCAAAGGCAAATTGTACTTCAATCTTAAATTTCGAATGTTACGGTTTTCCGAGCTATTTCACTTGTTTTGACATCTGGTCTAATTCGTGACTGACCATTAATTGGAAATTATGAAATAATGGCATTCCGGTTTTAAAGTTCTCTTTATTTGAACGTAACAAGAGACAGAGCCAAAAGGAACAAGCGTTCCCAAGTGTTTAAGTTTTCGCCACAATTTTTGTCTTACCACCTTGCATTTTTGTCTTACCGCACAACATAAGATACCTCACACTTTAGTGTGGACACGATGTCAAATTTAACAACAAATACAAGAAATCATGTAAATTCAATACATAATATTTCATTCCTTTATTACTAAATAGCAAGCTCTATATATTTAAAAGTAGTGAAAGTGTCCATTTAACTTCAGTCTACTGTCAGATGCATTTGTGAACTTTATAAATAATAAGAATTTTTCTACCTTAATTCCAAATGCATGTTTTTTTCTAACATATCAATAGCTATATGAATAGGCAGTATATTTTGAATGAATGTAAGCATTCCACGTTTAACTGCAAAACACTCGCTGTATAAGTGACAAAAAAAGCTCATTTCTAAATTTAGAACGAATACTCGCGCGAGATTGAATAAAAATTCTTTTCAATGTGGAGAGTTTTATTTTTATTGCCGGAGTTGGAAAAAGCATCCGTTTTTTTTTCTGTTATGGTGCTTTTCTCCTACACACAAAGTAATAAAAAAAACTCGTTATAAAAATAAGTCTGCTCCGACCAAAAAGTATACATATTTAAAATTTTAACAATGCATTTCCAAATGGAAATGTTCCATTTAAATAATTTTAGAATGCATTCCATATTAAAAAAAAAAAACAATGTCCCTATAACTGAATAATGTTGATAAATTCTTTGAGGCATTCTTGATACATGGGAACTTAAGCATTGGCTTATTAAATGTCGAAGATTATCGTTTTAACGAAAATATCAGTTCTGACTCATTCTGTTTGATTATCAAAATATATTTTTCAATTGTAAGCATTTGTCGGCGCAGTGGCTTAGTGGTTAGTGTGTTGGACTACTAAGCGAGGGGTCCCAGGTTCGAATCCCGAGAAAAACCCAAATTCCAACTTAAGGTTTTTTCACTGCGCCACCTCTCGCGAACGTCTGACAAACATCCGAGAGTATAACTGTCATGAAAGAGCTTCTCAATTGGCCTCGGCATAAAATTGTAGATCCCTTCCATTCGTCCCAAAACATAAAAACTCACACAAGACGAATGGTTGTGAGAAGCTAGGCTTGGGTCCATACGGACCTGTTGCGCCAATTATTTATTTTATTTTTTTAAGCATTTATACTTATGGTTGAGATTATTTCATTTCTTTTTTTTGTTACGAGTATTGCACTTTAAAATTCCCGAAATCACTCTTCTAGTACATTTCTTATAGAAATCTATTTAAATTTACTATTTTTAGCAGCAGTGATTGCATAGGTATGCCATTTTTTATTGAATACAACTTACAAATACAAATTAAAATTAAATTGTAACCAACATTTGGGGGAAGATTAGAACGATCAGTACGTCTTCTTCCGTTGTTGTCCTAACCTGTGTACATTTTTGTTAGCTGCATAAATATTTCAATAATAATTATTTCCAAACAAAAATCATTTGCTTAGAACTGTGAAACGAAAAAATGTTCTCACAGTGAAGGGGCGTCTCAAGTTATTTTATCCCGTCCAATCCGCAATAAATTTGTCCTTCCTGATTTAATGCTCGTCATCGTTTCTTACAGAAAAGTTAGAAACTTCCTTAAAAACCAATAAATGTGTTAACCTCCCAAAGTTCTGAGAAAAGTCCTAAAACAACTTCATTGCAAGAGTATTAAAACTTGAAAAAACTATTTCCGGATGGAAAATCTCTGTTCCAATAATTTTATAAACTTCTGCTGCAACTTCAAATGTCATCGGAAATACTTCGAAGAAGGTCAACAGCACCCCAACTATGTTTGAATTCACAATAATTCGCTTGTGAACTATTTCTCCCAAACCATACCATATCCTTCACACTCGGTACAAAATGTACCCGCCGCGCGTAAATCGTGCCGATTTCTCATTGTACGCCCGTATCATGTCTGCCTTCTCCCGATCAACTGTACTCGTCGGTGATAAATGCCAAACATTCAAACTTCCCTTTGTCGAAAGAACATGCCATTCAAAGTAAAGGCAAAAAATTGCATTAAATCTTTTTCCGG
Source organism: Cheilosia vulpina (assembly GCA_916610125.1). Taxonomy (NCBI): domain Eukaryota; kingdom Metazoa; phylum Arthropoda; class Insecta; order Diptera; family Syrphidae; genus Cheilosia; species Cheilosia vulpina. Next base: position 58,933,108 of record OU744277.1, read on the forward strand.
TGTAATGTGTTTCACGAGTTAGTGTGATTGACTATTTAAAAGTGTTCCACAAATCCTCCTGTACAACAAGGACAAACGAACTTCCAATGAATTAAAGGATGGTAGCGCGGCGGCTGACTTTGATTTATATCCTCTCGTCGGCCATGTGTACAGGAGTCGCCTTTAAACGTTTGCCGATGGATATCGTCCGAATACGTGCATGAAATGGTCACTTAAGTATGGAAGCTTGCCAAAAGTTTAAAACTCGCCAAATGGATTTGGAAAGTCTTAATCCTATTTATATTATGCGAACTGTATCCAGATAACGGAGTCGAATTACGTAGAAAACTAAAATCGGCGCCAACGTTTGTAGCACGAAAAAAAGGTTACGTATACGTCAGAGTGTCAGAATGCGTTTAATTTTTGTTTTAGACTAATTGCCTAACAATAGGAGTGGGGAAAGGGATATAATGAATGCTGAATGATATTCGTTTATTGTTTGTTGACAGGAAGTGATTCACTGCGTAACGTTTGGTGTCAAGTTGTTTATTGTCGCGTAGTAGGGACGTGAATGCAAAATCATAAACTGTAAAGCAAAGTCGCCTGATTGTTGAGTTTTTATTGCATTTTCTGAATACGGGAACTACGGTTTGAGGTTTTCGCATGACTTTTGGTAGGTTCGTAACCATAGATTAAGGACAAAAATCCACATAAAGCGCCATTTATTGAATATTTTTCAATTTAAGTTATTTTATTCAACAAGGGACTTTACTTAAGCAGTTAATGGCTCACTTCCTTAGAACAGACTGCAGTTACATCCTAATGAGGCATTATTATTTCTTACGAAAACAGCTTATATATAAGTTCCAACCACACCCGCTGCAAGAACTGTACTGCAATAAGTTAACGGAAGAAAACCTCTAAGCTTCATATTACCTCGTAAATTTTAAATGAAACTAATTATAGTGTCATTAGGAAGAACGTGCAAAGGAGCCTGCCGGCGTCGCACTGCAATACCATGTTAGTTTTTACCTCGTTATTATCATAATTTACTTCATGGAATAGTGATTTCGTTTTATCCACGTAAGGAGAGCGAAGTGCATCGAAACTGTCTCCATTATTCTGAAAGTGTACATCTGGTAATGCACACATATTCAAGCATTGTTTGGGAATGCCCATTAAAAGTGCACTATGGGTAAATATTTTCTGAACAACTTCAAACTATTTCAATGCAAATATGGATATATTTACTTACTCTGGATGTTTTTTGTTTATTTTGTTTGCTCAGAAGTGCAAAAGCAATTATTTTCATATTGGAACATTGGCCATACACGAAATTCAACCACCGACTAGCTGTTTAAGGTTGGTGCTGGTTAATTTAGTTTGAAGTTCGCTTTACGTTGTTGTGAAATATTACCACTTCATAAATAAGAGTCTATATATGCACTTTAAGTGTTATGTTAGATGTAAAATCAGAAGAACTTTCGGTGGCCAAGGTTGGCTTCAAATTAAACTATGATTATTGAAAAATTAACTTTGCAATATCATTGCAAATCGCAACGCAATACTTGGACCTGTTTTTATGAAGGCAGTTACACAAAATCCGACTGGGCATAGTTTGTGTGTACTTAAAAAAAAAAACATATCAATCTCAAAACATATGATCAATGTGTTTTTCTTTAAAATAAATCCTCTACAAAGAGGACGTGGTGCAATTGATTTCCGTTATGTCACTCAGGCCGGAATTTTTCGACTAACTCTCTTCTAATATCTGGAATTTTTTATCTTACATTTATGACGGTCGTACATAAAGTACACAATGCATAACTTTTGAATTACACGCATTTCAAACCTATTTACGAACCCTTTAATTCTTTAATTCTTTAGTGGCCCTGATGGTCGATGAGTGGACGATCTCCAGCAATCAACAACCTCGACAAATATATATTGGTTGCCAAAATCACTCAAAATGACAAACTAAGAATATTATTTTATTTTAATTCGATCAGCTGTATACTAACAACAGCTGGAGTCACTAACAACATCTGAATGGAAATCGACTTTCAATAAATTTTCACTTGCAAACATTTGCGAACTCCAGCACAAGCCAGAGAAAGCCGATATTCGCTAGTTCAGTGTACACAGAGGTCGTTCAATTTCCCTTTCATACAACTCAAATTGAAAAATCGCAAGCAAACAAATCTAAGCCTGCCCCAGGTATCCACATGTATGCACTTAATGTGTTTTTATATGTATTTAGTGCACCTATCTATTGAATACAAAATTTGTAAATATTTATAAAAAATATATTGCAGCATTTTTTTTCTGCACATCGAGGTGTAAATTTGCATGAAAGAAATATGAAATGCGAATTAGATTTTGTTTATTTTGAATTAATGAACTCATCGCAAACAAAATTCGTCTGCCCTCTATAAAGCCTATCGCGTGAATAACCTCGCAGTCGTTTTGACTTTGAACATGGAGAGAAATGAATTCATGTATATAAATAATAAACTTCAATTTATACCTTGGGGGAAACTAAATACTCGGAATATTCGCAATGTTTAATAAAATAATTTATAGCCTTTGTTCTATTTCATTTTCTAATGTTTTAACGAATTTATTTAATTTATTTTAACACAAAGAGAACTGTTTTTTTTTTTTTTTTGTTTTAACGAATACTAGATCAATGAAAAAAATCCCACGCCCACACATGACATTCCGAAACGAGGAACAGAGCTAGGGAGAAGATAAAAATATTTTGTTTGTATATATTATATCGGAAGCATGTCCAATAAAAAAATGTTCACACACGTTTTTTTTACACAGTCATATAAAATGTTTAATATTCATACAAATACAGTATGAATAAAATGTTTAATATTCATACAAAAAAAGTGGAAAACTAAAAATAAATGACTATATGCGGGGACATTGAATCCTCCTTACCTTGATTTGTATTCATTAGTTGTTTTCATTTTTGGCAGGAACCAAATTGAAAATATTTCTATTCGTAATTTAATTTGAAATATTCACCGATGGTAACTATATGTAAGTGCACTTATTTGCAGATCTTGCAGGTTGCAGCAGAAAAGGTTTCAAAAAAAAAGCAACAAAGAACAGAAAATAGAGCATCAAATCATTCGACTCCGGCTTTGTTTCTTTTACCCAAATGGCTCTAAGTAAATGTGCTACTTGAGGCATTCAGTACAGAAAAGTAGTCAACTGTTTTAAATCTGTTTTATCAATTTAAGTTTTAGAAAGTCTGGATAAAAAGTTCGCTTTGTATTAAAATAAAATAAATATGTGGCGCAACAAGTCCGTATAAGTGCCCTTTGTCTAGCTTCCGACAACCAATCGTCTTAAACTCTTAATTTTGTATGGAAGGGAACTACAAATTTTATGGCGAGTTTGAGAAGCTCTTTCATTACAGGTCTACTCTCGGATGTTTATCAGACTTGGCGCAGTGGAAAAAAAAAACTAATTATTTGTAATTTGTGTTTCTCCGACACTGTCACACTGGCCACTGCGGCCACTTATTTTAGTTTGCACAAACAAAAATGTAGTAGAGAGGATTTTACAGAAATATGTCTGACAATATTTAACTTACCGCTATCTTCAGCATCGATCAGTTCATCTAATTGATCATCGGTGAAACGAAGTCCAAGTGTACTCAAAATGGTGCGGACTTTTTCGTTTTCAATGCGACCAGCCTTTTTGGAGTCGAACATTTGGAAAGCTTTGAGAAGCACTGTAAATAAGAAAAGTTAGTGGCTTATGTTAAGCATATATTTTTAACAGTTCCATTTAAACTTTATATTTACCATCACTTTGATCACCCTGAAAAAAATAAAATTGAAAAGCTGTTAAATTATTAAGTACAGATATAGATATAAAGGAGCTGAAACATTTACATATTTCCTAAAATTTGCTAATGAAAATTAATAAAATCCTTTCATTAACTTTGAAGCACAAATAGTGTATTCGGAAAAATTAACTACAAAGTTTCATAATATTAAAGGGATTTTGTTCGTTTGAAACCACAAACAAATGGTGCCCGTTAAAATTAACTATCGATGTTTTTATCGTTACATCTGCCACAAGGGTGACATCATACTAATTAATCTTTTTTTAAGGACCCGCACGCTATAATACCAGTATTCCCTTTCTCAAACCGACAGCACCACGGATGAACTTAATCACCGGTTTAACATTGAGTTTCATGAATCTTTTATAAGAGGCGTCAGCAGCAGGGTGGTTGGTATGCCTGTTGATATATTTATAAAAATATATTTAAAGTCGTAAACAATTGGGCATGTCAATATAATTTCCACACTGCCCACTCGCTTTCGTAGTGCATTCGAATTAAAGGAGACAACAGAATTATTTTACAACGCATGCGAATTTATAAATCCCATTTGGGCATTCAAAAAGCAGAATAGGAGTACCTACCAACCTAGGTGTTTTAATGATTCCAAAATGGTGTGCATATTAATATGCCAGTGAATCGCATACTAGTGTGTCAGGTAAACGATATGCAAGGACTCTTTAAAAGTTTCATTATGTCGAAGTAAAAGCAGGCAAATAAAGCTTTATGTCAGAATTGTGACAGCAATTGATTTGCTTTGTGATCGATACAAAAATGTGAACAAGGAAGTATGTTCCCTGCTGCTGTCTGTAGTATTGCATTTTGTTCATTTGAAGTTAAGGTAGTTGAATTTAAATCAGGAGATGACTTTAAAGTTTAGGAGGGATTTTGAAAATATGTTTGTATAAAAATATCCACGTATCATTGAATTCTCCGATCGTTCTAAATGTTATTATTAATGAACATAAAAATTTTATAATTGTTGGGTATTTTCTGACATTTTGTTACGAAATGAGTTCAGCCCATGTACGTTTACGTTTAATTTATACGTCATAACCATAGTGGGAACAGTGTCACTTATTAAGCATTTGACAGATTTAAAGTGCATTTTCTTCAATGTTTGACAGAAGTCTAAGCACACATAATCAATCGTAATAATATGATTAAACGTAATGCTCATTTATGGGGCTCGAATTGGGCATTCATGTGTAGAACTATTAAATTATGGAGTGGAAAAGCTGTCCGGACTTACTAGAAAGAATAATACTCTGTTCAAGTACGGTCGGTAGGTTTAAGTATTTACACTCAATATTGGCATGCGTCGATCTCTGGTCCCCCATTTGGAAAACAATCAAGCTGTCAATTGGGTTGAAAAATAATTAGCTGGTACGACTCAATGGTCCCATCTCCCATTTAGGACCTAGACTAGGTGTAGATTTTCACAATCATTCCTTTGGGTGGGCTTTTTTTCTAGTTTTTGAACTAAAGCCTTCTCGGGACACTTTCTATCGAATGTTCATCAGACGTTCGGAAGTCGTGGTGCAGTGTAGAAAAAAACATTAAAGTGCAATTTTTATTTTTCTGAGAGTCGAACCTGAGACTTCCGCTCAATAGCCCAGCATTTTATGTCCAGCCAAACAAAAGCGGTTTTCTGTTCCTATTCAATTTTAAAATGTGTGAATCTCCGAATTTAAAATTTATTAAGAACATCATTAGTAGGACCTGAAACCGAATTCCCGAAATATATGCAAGTGCATTCATACTAATTTTCAGGCCTATGCCATTTCCACTACTTAATTGAGCGCTCGTCGAACAAACCCTACAAATGCGCAAAAATCAAGTACACAAGCCTATCAACTGCCGTATCGATTTAGTTATTAACTGCAGTTTTTGTTGTCAAAATCAGCGATAAAATTTGTTAAAACAAAGCAAAAGAAGTGAATAATGTCGACGACTAAACAAGCTTTTCATCAATTATATAAAACGAATTACTTGCCTAAGTCATAGTCAAATAATAAGCGAATAATTTTAACAAAAGTGACAAGCAGATCTACTTCATTACCGACACATGTGGAGCGTACGCATTCAATTGATGACATTAGCAACGAGTTGAAAAATTCACAAGTTAAATATATAAATATTCACTAGTTAATCGAATATCGAAACGAACTGGTCCATGTTCGAAAAATTTCCTATATAATTAAATTACCCTTATGTAGAGAAAAACAATTTTGAGATGGCTCCAAATGAATAGAGTTTTTTAGTTAAAATTAAACTTATATAACAGGCATTATCAGGCGCTCTTCAGATCAAAAGTAAAACTGAAAACTTTACAAAATTGTGCTAAAATGAAGGGCAATACTGTTTAGCCGATGCAACAACCACACGGATGCTAATGCGACTTAGCCTTTACCCCATATGCAAACTATGTGACATTTGAAATCCGATATTACGTGGCGGAATAAATTAGTCAGTCTTCAATATTGGCTTTTGACGTAGCTCTTGTGACTAAAATTCCATAAAATTCAGGACATACAGACAAACCTTAAATAATTATTCTACAATAGTCCTTCAGTTACCCGGAATTTCACTTGAACAACTATTTAACAAACATCTCATCAAAAATAAAATTCTCCTATTTTCCTGTTGTAAACTAAATCCAAAAATTGAACACAGATTATATTAAATTCACTTAAAACCATTCAATTCTCTTTCCAGCACTTCCACTTCGAACCACAATCGTTTGTCCCTTGACGAAAAAAAAAAAAAAAAAAAACTTCCTTGTAGCAACTTTGTCAAAACTATCAATCAAAATGTAATCACCCATTAGAGTTCTTTTGGAAATTACCCAACGCAATAAAGTCAGTTCATTGCTTCACTCATAATCACTTTATCCACAGGAAATTGGTAATTCAATACGAATAAACCTTGCATTGGTAAAAATAACACTTCGGTTTTACACTGATTTTTGTGTGGGTGTCCAATTGACGAACAAACTCCCACCTTAGAAACGAACTTTCCAACTGACATTTATGACAAAACATAGTTTCAAGCAAAAAGAAATCTTTTTACGGAATCATACACTCAACCACCTTACTAACCATTTTAGCGCACTCAGTTTATACCCTTACACCGAAGAAGACGGAATGGAACTACTCAGATTCAATGTGGTCAACGACCAATAGACAAATGAAAAGAAAAGAAATCGAGTTGATGAATGTTTAAAAAAAAAATGAAATAAAAACACAACACCCGTTTTTGATTTCCCTCTGTGAAAAACCAAAAGTTTAATTTTTTTTCATTCGGTTTTTAAAGGAAACAAAAATGTTAAGCATTTTCCAGTGGGTTTCGGAAAAAAAAACTATTTTTCACACAATGTGTCTGCGTCGAAAAAGTTCCGACACCTCAAAGTTCAACTTTATGAATTATTGGCCAAAAAGAGCGCTGCAAAAGTTCGAGTTAATTATTCAGCAATGTATCGGTTATTGAAATTGAAATTGCCCACGGACGACGGATGAAGGTGAATAGAGAAAAAGTTTTTCAACTTTTGTCGAGTATTTGTTAGTCACATATAGGAAATAGGAATTGTAGGACTTATGTCAGTCAATTGAGGAGGTGCTTCAATGGGAATAGTTTTGAATGGCAAAAAGTCGACGAGTGTGTTTTCAGCGAGAGCGATTGCAATTAATCATCAGTCGAAACAAACACTTGAAAATTATTGATGTAGTATCAGAAGATTGAACGTGTGCTTAGGATTTATTTAAATGTCACCAAAAGCAGGGCAAACAAGTATGGCCTCTTTAAAATTAGTTTAGATTTGAACATTTTTTTGAATACATCACAGCCTGGATTGGGTTAGGTTAGGATACTGCGCTTGCGAAGACAATTACTTCGTGAAAGAGGTTATAACTTACGCATTGCAACCCTGTTTATCAATGATTTCACTGAGCCGGGCAGTGACACAAAAAGAAGGGAGTGTTCTTAAGAACTGGCTCGTCACCACAACCTCTGCCATTCTTCAGTCAGACTCACGTTACAAGACCCTAGTAACTGGAGCTGTCTCTTAGCTTTGATTTGTCCTACTATGGAAGCTTCAAAGAGTCTGTCAAACTTGGATAGTGTAGAACGCACGATTTACAATGAGAGGAGCCTATTCGAGGTAATCTTTTATATTTTTTTCGGATTTAGATTTCGTGTCGACTTCTATGACAATTTGCCTCTAATGTCACACTGTTTTATTCGACAACCACGTTAGTTACCTTTCGCGTGCGTTTCGATCTTAAAGCCAGTTGGTTGAAAGCTCGTATTTACTCAATTTAATAAATCTTTTAAAATCGAGAAAAATAATTAATTATTTTTAATTGAATATATCTTGAAGCTTGCGTAGACCCTTTTTTTCCATGATGCACTATCGTGCTCCTCTCCCTCCTCCGCATTTTATACAGCTTGTTCGCTACCCTTACCGGCGGTAGCAGCTCTATCTGTTCATACACCTGCTCTGAATGCCCAACGCCATTTTGTCACAATATGTCACATTTCTACTGAATATTTTTCCTCGTCAGGTATAGTTGTCTGTCTCCCTTGCCTAAACCATCACACTTCATCCATTGCAAGTAAATTCAGCAAGTGAAACCATTTCCACATAACACTAACCAGAGGCTACTCCGGTGTTATAAGCTTTCTCAAAATAGCATCTCACGTAAATTAGAACTTAATAAAATCACCGCGCGTCTCGGCTTCTTTATATATATGTAAAAAAAAAAAAAAAAAAACACAGACTGCTCCGAAAACTACACCTTCTGCTGTGCTGTTGCTGCTGCTGTTGAATTTGTTGGCTGGTTTCGTCTGCTTTACAAAATGGCAACGCCTGTGGTATGTATGGCGCCATCTTCGTTCCACGTTCAATATCGAATTGCCGCATAGCTCCTTGGCCCCATGATGTGCCCTTGGACAGGAATATTTCGAAAATCGTCCGTAGCGGACGATGATGTTGATAATGACCAGAACAAAATCAATCCGATAGCATGAGGGAATCCATTCGGTGATCGTCATCATCATCATCGCCATTCCATGTGAGCCGTGGAGAAGGCAATCTCAATTTGCTGCTATCCGCCCCATCAAATGTGTATGCAAGTGCTACAAAGGAATTGCCATTGCGGTGATAATTCGATGGAAGGAATGCGTAGATCTTGTTTAATATTAGATTATTAGTTGTTTCGAAGTTCGCCTGAATTATTTTTTTTTTTTGATGGGCCGCAAATTCTCATCTCAAATATTGATTTGTATTTTTCTTAAATCTGAGGAACACGAAAAAGAATGATTCCGGCGATGATGATGATGGAAATTTGTGCGTATTTTTTTGATTGATTAAGCGGGGGTGAAAGATATTTCACATGCCACACACATGTTGTGCAATAAATACGCCTTCGCAGGCTTTCAGCGGACATATTTGTATATATAGAGCGTGTTGATTTTTCTCATAATTAAATGAGGAAAGGAAATTGTGAATATAAATGTGTTTGTGTAGGTGAGTGTTGTTTCATAGACTGCCGAACACTTGAGTGGGTATATGCGAAGTGATATGTTTTTTGGAAGCTATTTGTTTCTTTGAAAAATTGACGAGCTTTAGCAAATTGAGACAGATTGATAAGTGATACAAACTAACACAAAGCAAATAGCTAAGACTTGGGCATGTTGCGACGACTACAGAGTTGTCCCAAAATTGAGATCATCTTCGAAATTCAAATTTTCTAAATAAGCATTTCTAAATTAACTGTTAGAACTCTTTTACTTTTTTTTTCATTTTGTAAGCCTTAAACTATGCATTTGCCTATGAAAATTCGCTTAAAAATCTTTACACTCGTAGAATTGCTTATCCAGTGCGCGCAGTCTGGTTTTGGCTAGAGCCAAACACTCACAAAAAAGATTAAAGATTGTTTCACTGTCGTTTATCTACTACAGTAGATGTTATGGGGGATGCCAAGCTTTGAGTACCTAAAGGCCAGTGGCCCGTTCGTATTGCCGTTAATCTAGCGACATCTGCAAGCGTTTTGGCTAGAACGTTCTTTGTCCTTGCATAGGTAGGTAGGCTAAATACAGTTCGCCTGCCTTATCTCCGCCTTTGAGGTGAAGTACAGGAGAATATCTCTCTTTACGTATCCCAGCGGAGAGTAAACTTCCTTCGCGCGATAAGCATGGAGAAGAGCTACTTCTGGAAGATTCATCGGCTGCCTCATTCAGCTATGGCTGAGATAGCGTGAGCACTGCAAAATTCTTAAAAAAATGACAAGAAAAAGGGCCGCTGGGAAAAAAAAATCCATTTCTGAAGCTACGCCGCGTTACATTTTAAACGAATTTATTTTGCCCTTACCAACTAAAAAAAGGGCCAAAATATGGAAAAAACAATCGGTTGGCTGGCCGGGAACCCAGACGAGAGATGATTCACAAGTCTCCCTACAATCCACAACAAGCTTGGACATAGAATTAGTTGAATCGAGTGGCCTGGCGGCAGATTCCGTATAAAAATAATCGTCGGGACGATATCGTTTTTTGAAACTTTGAAGACCATAAGAAGTTATACTTTGCCCGAATTTGTTTTACTATCGTCAGCTTTCATTACATTTGTGGAAAACGAATTGGATTAAGGTCTCAACTTAGTTGCTACTTTTGGAGATCTATCGTTTCGACGATAATCGTCTGAAAAGTTACGAAATGAGTGCCCTGACTATCGAAGAAGGTATCCATTATTTTTGTGGGCTTCGCTAGGTTCATGAGCACTCTAATTGCCAGTACTTCTGCCTGAATACGATGGCTGCGTTTTAGCAAATATCCAAATCTGTTGAGAACATACGCCTGCTCCTATTGTTCGCTTTAGAACCATTTTTTTTTTTTTGGATACGTCAACGGATGTGGTAATCTTCTAAAGATGCGGTAGCCCATGCCACCAACATGCACGATTCGCAAACCTGAGTAATCGATTACAGGAGTGTGCCTGCGTACTAATCCACACCCGAACCTCCTTCAGTGGAGATGTCTATGTCAAATTCGTTTGCGAACTCACTATCCTCCCGTTCTGATCTTGAGGTGAATCTAACAGTGAAGCTTTTTATGGAAGTTGAGATTGGGTATAGTGTAGTCCGATGTTGGCTTCCCGCACTCTGTGATCGATATTAGACTGCCAGTTGAAGATAGACACTGCGGTGAATAAAGAACGATTTTCTTTATTAAAACTAAGTACGTTGCTCGGGCTAATTTCTCTCCAAACATTAACCAAAACCCTAGCTAAACAGCTGCTCTTTAAAAAAAACTTCCCTCAAAAATGAATTTCCCCCTTATTTCAACCACTTCATATTCTAGGCACTCCTCGTCGAGGTAGTCATAAAAAAATGCATCCTTTCTAATTTTTCCGCAACATAACACAAGAATTTGTCAAAATTTAGCTTGAGAAAATGTGTCGACCCATTATGGGTTCGCCTAATTTTGACAGATACATCAAGTACATTCTGAAACAAAAGTTTGAATTTTTAGGTCGAGCTGCATACTGGTCAGCTTAAGGGACTCGCTTAAATTTAGCTGAGCTAAATTTTGGAGAGAACTTTGAGTGGAAGCTAAAATCTAGCTAAAGCAGCGTACTAAGCTTAAGGCGGGAAAGCGTGAAGAGCATCAGTTTAGTTTTGCTTGGGTTAAAGCTAAGACCACAACTTGTAGCTCAACCGCTAATCTTACCCAATGCTATGTCCGTGATTTGGCTAATCACGTCCGTAAACATTCCTTTTTTCTGATACTAGAACAACCATCCGCAAACGCAACAACTTTGACGCCATCACTGTCAAAACGAATGTTATGGGATTAGGATGTGAACCTATTGCACCAACTATTTATTTGAAAGTACATAATATTTTAACCCACCCACTCACCACAAATCTGAAAGTGCCGAATTTCTGAACTAACCCTCGAATTTTCGGTTCAAATCAGAATGGCTATATGTATTTCAAGCGCATTTGGACCGACAAGATAAAGCAAGTAGCCTTCCTCTTAATATTCTTAAAACGAAAAATTCATGTCACATCGCGACATACATAAACGTGTGTTTTATTTCTAAATCCATACTCCTTGCTAATCCGATGGGGTTCTCAGACTCAAAATGCATATTATTAATCTCTTCGCCCCTGAAATTATTTATGTTCCCCCATGTTCCTGTCAGCGTAGACATTCCGAAATATTTAAAAAATACAGTTTCTTCTTCTAAAAGCATTTTAATGTTGTTTCCTGTCAACAGCAACCATGGGTCACCTCCGTCTGAATTAAGATATATTTTTAAATACTAAAGGTAATTTATTACCCCCAAATACACATGAAGAGGCAAATATAAATACCCCTAGGACTCAGCGGTGAGATGAAGAAACATTATTGTCATAGAGTGACATCCATAAGATAATAAATTGCACACGTTATATATCGCTTGTTCCAACTGATAACCATAACGTTCCAGTGTAGGACGAAAACTTTTGATTACGTTGTCGTAGAAAGATTTAACTTCCAAAATTCTTTAGGTCAGGTATTTGTTTTTTTACGATTTCGACAAGTCTCTCTTATGAAGTGATTACGCCATGCAGCATCGTATTATGCCGTTGGATATTAAAAATACATTAGTTTGGCGAAACTTACGCGCCCCCCTGCCCCGTCTGGCTTAATCGTTTTCTCATTTTTCATCAAAAAACCGTAAGGCTAAGGCTAATCGTAACACTTTATAAATGTCACTCCATTATGTTTGAAACAGCCTACACCGAATTAATTTGCCAATCTAGATAGATTTTCGCGTAAAAGCATAATGACTTTTGAGACGACGACGACTTAGTATAGCTGGAATTTAGAAATTTTAAACGAGGATAATCTTTCGTTTGTGTTGGTTAATATCATTGAGGGGGCATATTATATGTGAACAAAATTAGCCGAAATTACCCCCCCGGTGAGCGGCGATCAGTTTTGCTAAGTAAATTGTAAACAATGCATACGTAATTGGGAAATAAATGGCGCAACGCAATTAGGTTGCGAAACAAACAATGTTTGCATAATTTAAAATATTTTGTTGTTTAGTTTTCCAATTTAAAGGATTCGATGTGTGGGTTGAATGAATTTAATGACTTGACTGTAAAAAGAAGTATGTTACCCTATTTATTGAAATTTCCTGCAGTTTTTTTCTTTTTTTTTTGTGTCTATTATCAACTGGGAAAGGAATTGGGCAAATTCAAGAATCTAGTTACCTCAAGTCGACTAGATTGGTCTAGATAAGAGGTAACATGAACGCAAAAACGTTTTTGGTCGGGAACGTCACTTTTTCTACGTCAGCCACATATGTGAACTGTCAACTTAGTACTCGGTTACGAATTTCTTGACCAGATTCATCGGCTACCCCTCCATAAATGTCAGCTCAAACAACTGCTCATGCGTCCGATTTCAGCCAATCAAAACCAAGATAAATCTAGTCAGACAGCTGTCACACTTACTAAACTAGAAACTTGAACGTCCCCATTCGCACGCGAAATAAATACGAAGAAATTATAGTCTAAACAACAGCAGGAGCACTTAGTGTTTCAATGTTAAATAAGGTCTCTGCTCCAGTTTCTCGATTAATTGGTCTATTAAACAAACTGCTAATGTGGTACAGGGCTACCGTTTCATGATATCGTTGAGGAGTATATAAGCAATTTCTTGGGGAGTACCGTGGAGTACAAAACAAAAATTAAGATATTAATATATTTGCAGGTGTTTCCATTGCAGCCTGTGCCGGCCATGTTTTTTTGGTGGCATCCGTCTAATCTGGTGTTTATTATTAACTCGCTAATGCCAAATCACCATAACATGTTACAGAATTGAGCAAAACGTCCAAATGATAAAACTTTATTATAAAAATGTACAAACTTTTGCGCGCTTTGCATCCCTTTTATGGCAGAGGTGGTGGCCCTTCAAAGTCGATTCTCCAACGCTTGGCGGCTAAATTCGAGAGAAACGGTCCGGTAAAAATTGGACCCACCCTATCCGTGGCACCGTGAGAGAACGCAGCAAGTTTTCTAACAAAATCGAACACACAAAATCTTAATTTACTGTGTAAGAAATGTAAAGACAAGTGAAAATAGTTGAATCCGAAACTAACAAGTCGGGTAAAAATAGGAGTAAAATTTGTCTTTCGGGAGTACGGCAATTCGGCGGACGAAAAAAACTGTAGTACTTTCGGCAGCGCTGATGTGGTATTCGATTGGGCGCTCTTTTTTTTGCTCTCAGAGCACCTTTTATGTTTGTTTGGTAGAAAAAAAAAACAATAATTTTTAGATTTCGAAGCACTTTTGCGAATCTGGATTTTTTCTCAGAGTTGCTTCAGATCTACCAATACAAGTACGTTTATGTTTGACAACGAGTGAAGTTTGTTTTTTGTTTTCGTGAAATTTTTCAACTGCAAAGAAAGGCTTTACATCGGGTGGATCTGTTTTTGTTAAATATTTAGGTACAAAGGTTTAGAAACCAATCTGGTCTAGCATTTTGAATGTTTTCATAAAAAAATTAACTAGTGAATGTAAAATGCCTAAAAATGTTTCGAAGGCTACACATATTCCAATCGGATAAATATCAACAAAAGCAAGTGACGTTTTTATATTCGATTAGACACACGAAATCTGAAGTCTGAGAGCGTATCTGAAGAAGCCCATTCAAATACCGTATAAATGTAGTGTTTGTCAGTATAATTTTTAGGAGAACAAAACAAACGAACTTCAGGAGAATTAAGGCATAAACACAAGTCCTCGTTCGCTGAAGTCGATAAGAACTTCCTTCTACCGTTAACGTGTGCTATAAATTAGGTGTTATTTAAATACATTGACCCACATTCATAGTTCTTATTAGTAGTATTTTTTACAGTAAACCGAAGTTTACAAACAGTTTAAATGAATCGCTAAACAAAAACCGGAGACATACTTTAATAATGACAGATAGTATGTTCAAGTTGATTTTAATTCTTTAAAACGTGAAAAATATGTGAAGAAATAAATAAATATTAACTCGAATTCTTAATAGGTACGTTAATCAAAGCAATTAATAGGTTTGTTCCTTTACTTTTGTAGTAAGAATGGAAAAGACTGTCAAAAAGACAGAGAGAAGCACTAACGAAAAAGTTAGGGAGCGTCTGACAAACACAAAGAATTTGATTATTTATAAACAATATTAGTTGATTCGTCTAGCGATGAAAGTGATTCGAAACTAAGCAAACTTCTTTCTGATGAATCCGAGTATGAGGAAGAGTTTGTACTGACTGACCTACATCCATTCGAGAAAAGAAACAAACGACACTCAGAAACGAATGACCAGCGAAAATAATCTTAAGGAGAACATTCAATAAATATATATTTTACTACCTGTTGATACCATTTTAATACGCAGAAAACCCCCATAATAAATTGCAAATAATCTTTTAATACTCAAATGACTGACAGTTTTTCACTAAGAAATTTGTTGATTAAAACTCGTAAGGTTCTCAGTGGAAGAGTTATATCTTCCTCTTTCGATAGCGCTCTCTTTAACGAATTTTTCTACGAACGGCATTAAAAGTAAAAATTCGTTTCGGCTAAATTCAACATTTCAGCCCAAATGTCCAGCATTTCGCCATACATTTTCCAACATTTCCAAATGTGGAATTTCAGTGAAATGTTAAATTTTGTCGCTGCATTTGTAAGTTTGTCATATCGAACAAACCTCTTTAGAAACTCCGCACGTCATTTATTGACTTTTCAGCCCGCTGACAAAAAAAAAAGTATCTGTCAACAAATCAATAATTTTTTATGTTTTCATTAATATACGTAGCTAAAAAATGTTCTTTAGGTTCAACCACTTGTGACTTTTAAACAGGAAAAAAAAAATCAGTAATGAATTCTGACACTGGCTGTCATTTGAAATGTTGAAGTTTCAGTGGGAACGCCAAACTGGATTTCAAAACTTTTTTTCCGAAATGTTGAATTTAGTAACAATTCGTAAAATTTAAAATTAAAGGAACAGACCTAATTTCTTTCCCTCAAACGTTGCACCAAAAATATGTTTTATTTTTGTGCTTCCACTACGAAATAGCCAAAAGTTTGCTAATAACCAAAAAGCACAAGGTGCAGCTTAAAGCCATTGGGGACGTTCAAATATCTAGTTACTGCAAGCTATCTGGCTTGATGTTGATGTCTTTTATGGCGTTTTTTATTGAAGATCAGAGAGAATTGCCTCAAAAGTCAGAATTGACCAGGTAGTGCACTTTTTCAATGAAACATAGATAAACATAAATATAGCATATCTGGATTCGCTCTTTAATAGAAAGAGTTATACTTATTCTCTTCAATCAGAAGCGCCATTAGTTTTCATTGTCCTACATCGATCACGTGAAAAGTTTTTTCAGTTGACAAGAGCCAAGAACTTCGTGACCGAGTACTAAGTTGACAGTTCATATATCGCATATGTAGCTGACGTAGCAAAATTAGAGTTACCGAACAATCTTATTTTTGTGTCCAAGGTACATCATCTTGCAGTAGAACGAGCTGTCAGGATTTATTTATAATTGACGTATTTATTTATTTTTATAAAACTGTCTACTTCAAACACAGCTGACTTTCTGATATAATGCCTACCAAATTTCATTTTCTTTGATGATCGTGCTGATCATTCTTATGAATCAGTGAATCAGAAACTTCATAAATCTTAAGAATTTTATGTTTGCTTCTTTTCGGAATCACTGTTATGTCACATGAACGAACAGAAATTCAAAGAACAAAATGTATTTATTTGTTTCACAAAAGAAAAACGTGCAAGCTTTTGAGTGTATCCCATTAAATAAAATAGAATTCTATTGACTTTAAAGAAGCACGATGCGAACTACCGTCCTCACTCAGCCACGCGGGCATCTATTAATAATTAATTTCAACGTGCAGCTTTTGTAGTTTTAAGTTTTTTTTTTTTGTAAAAGAACAACAATTTGAAAAGTCAAGGGAATCAATTATATAAAAGAAAATTCGACTGCTTTTTCGGAAAATATTTATGAAAATTATTTATCTGTCAGTTATTTAATGCGCAAAATAGGTTTAAATTTGTATGAATCTTGAGTCCAAATGATGTTCAAGAACTTTTTCTGACTCATCTGTAGCATTGACGAGTAGGCGGTATAAAATTTAAATGTCAAATTATAATATGGCAAGATGCTGAGGAATTTTAGCGTGGGTTGTTTATTTTTCACAAAAGAAAATAGAAAGATAAAACTTTGTTTGTCTCCGATCACTTTGAATCACAAGTTTCAGATAAAAATAAGAAATATTGTTGATCCCGCCTGTCTGGAAAGTCCTTCCGTTGGAGGTTACTCGAGAATGAACAATTAGCTTTCACCATAACATTTTTAGTTTAGGACTTAATCTTGTATAGGTCACAATGGCTACATTTTTCATAAAATTTCGAAAAGGATTTATTACACAATCTATTTTGGGAATCTGAGAAAGCTGTTATTTATTGGGTGCTGTTTGGTCAGGGAAAATGTACGATCTGGTGGCAATTTTGGTGCTAAATTTACATAAAAAAAAGTCACTTGACCTGACATTTTGAGCGTCATCGATCCCAGTTTAAGATTTGTTAATAAGTTATTGAAATAGATATAAATATACCATCCCTAACAATAGTCCTTTTTGATCTGAAAAATCGATTTTTTAGGAAGACTTGATTTATTATAACTTATAAAGATTGAATTTAGGATATGTTACTCATGATTTATCCTTTTTTCATCACTTTATTTATCGATTTGCTTTCGTAAGTGCACCTCTGCACAATTAACTATGCAATGTGATTCTTTTATTTATATATATATATATATATTTCATCTGCGCACAATACAGTTAGACACACAGAGGTCTGACTTTCAAGTTCTTTTAACACACACAGTTTGGAATTCTTGTACCCCAGATTTTTCAGGAAATCTCATCAGGATCATATGAATACATTTCTCATGCATTTAGTAATAAATTAAACTGATTTACCTTTTCTAGGCACGAAATAAGCCTGCAGATGGATCCAGTCACAACGCCAAGTCCGGGCAACGTGATAAGACCCCCGGGCCGGGTCAAAAGGGTGGCGCGCCAGCTAAGGCAACAGCACACACAGCCAAACAGCCTGCACCGGCTAAACAACAATCCGGTTCGGGCAGCAACAAGGGTTCGTCGACACCCAAACAATCGCTGAGTGGGTGTCCACCCAAAGCGGCGGCGACCGTTGGAAAGTCACAGAAAAAAAACAAGAAGAAACACCAAACCTACGACCTGGTGGTGAAAATCGATTTGGTTTGTGCATATAACAATTAATTCAAATTTATTGTGACATACTTATATCGAGATGTTAATACTTTTGTTTTTTTATTTTTTTAGACTGAGCACGGGCTTACTGAGGATCAAGTTGCAGGTGGGTCCGGTTCTATATCGAATTTGGCTAACTGAGTTTTTCCTTTTCGAAAACATTTAATTCAACTTCGAAAACGCAAATTTGATTCATTCCAGAATTCAAGGAAGCATTCATGCTGTTTGACAAAGACGAGGATGGTACTATATCCATGTCCGAATTGGGTGTTGTTATGCGTTCGTTAGGTCAACGTCCAAGTGGTATGATTAATCCGTGCAAATATACTTTTACGAAGTAATGACGTTTGCTCTATACAGAAACCGAACTTCGAAACATGGTGGATGCTTTCGATGCAAATGGAAATGGAACCATTGAATTTAACGAATTCCTTCAAATGATGTCCAAGAAAATGAAGATTCCCGACGGGGAAGATGAACTAAAAGAAGCCTTCAAGTAATATTGACTGAATTTCTTTGGAATCATGTTTTTAATTTCAACAATATTCATTTGTTTGTGCAGAGTTTTTGACAAGAACAATGATGGTCTGATATCGTCATCGGAACTACGTCACGTAATGACGAACTTGGGTGAAAAACTATCGGAAGCTGAAGTCGATGACATGATGAAGGAAGCTGATATGGATGGCGATGGCATGGTCAACTACAGCGGTAAATATATATTGTGTTTTGAAAATACAGTTGACTCTGCTTATCTAAACTATGCTTTACTGGACAAATCGGTTAACTGATCAACAACATTTGTCACGGAAAAGTTTTCTTTAATTTTTCGAAATTCGCTTGGGTGGAAAAATAATTGTTGCAGAAGGGCTCAGGTCCCAATTTATTTCCTAGGAGGTTGGCGTAGTAAGAACCTTAACTGGAGTGGAGTATTTGTACCCTTAAAATCTTGACGAATATCCACGTATCCTACTCTTCATGTGTCATCTTATAAAAATACTTCCACTAACTCGATTGGCACGGAGAGCTGGAGGGGATCAATATATTCATTCAGTTCCAAATTACTTTCTACATTTTTATCACAATGGTTTGGGTAAAACTCTTCATCTCCTAACTTGGTCCTAGTCCACAGTGAATGTAACCATCTTCAAAACTCTCCACTGAATATTATTCGAATTGAAATTTCCAGTTGTAAACTGGGCCAAAAAAATGGAACAGAAGAATTGAACTCAGTTTGACTTATCTGTGTATAATATATGTATACGCATCTGTGCTGTCCTCAGATATTGTTTTGTTTTAGTTTCTCGTTTCAATTAAATAATTTTCTACTTTATTTTCCAGAATTCGTGATGATCCTGACTAAACGAAACTAGTGCCAACTTTGTAATCGTCGAGGTAGAAAGAAATCATAAATGACTACGCTGCATGGCCACCTTGTTTTCCACCGTTCTGTGTTCAATTTCAACTTGTATCCACTTCTATATCGCCAATAGTTACGTGAATATAAGATGAAAATGCAATTCAGAGCTTGGGAAAATTCACCAACACTCAGAAGTCGGCAACAAATTTTTAGGGAAGGTGAAATTTTAAATATTTTTTTTGGAAAATTGCTAACGAAAACAAAGGACCAGTATATTTATATTGTATTTATTATAATATAAGGACACGTAAAAATTGCTTCGTAGAAAAACTCGACGATTCTTATAAGTACTATACCCAACCAAACAAAGCCACAAAAAAAAACAACACAGATGGACCACATCAATATACAGTCCATCCAAACAGCGACGACGACACAACCAGTAAAACATCAAGCGAAACAAATTTTAAATAAAAGATAAACATTGTTCTTACCAATTAAGTCATTAATGCATACCCAAGGAATAGACATTCAAGTCAAGACAAGAGACTTTCTGGAGTATAGTGATTACTTCTCTTTATTAGGAAGGCTAGGAAACTTTAGACCGAATCCATTACACCAAATTCGTTAGATCCAAACACCAATAGTCTGCTTTTTATTCTAACCACATGCCTATTCTATTCTATATCTAACTAAATAACATGCAAAACAAATCAAACCATCACGAATATAATAATTGGACGTAGTATTAAGGGAAAAAAATCATTCCTGTTGCTTCAAGCACAAAGTAAGAACATACCACGCCATCTATGGCTAAAGTTTTAGATTGAACGCATGATATATTCTGAAAGTAAAACCGAAAAATTCATGAAAAAAAAGCCAATCGGCAAAAAGAACATAACATTTGTGTAGTATGTTTATGTAGTAATCAAAAAAAAAACTATCAACGTGACATTTCTATTGGGATATCAAAATTTAGAGACATTGTAAACAAATTGGTGGATGCTTGAGTTAACTTAAAAAAATTAGTCAAATAAACTATTGACACATTGTATTTTACATTATATACATATACAAGAGAGAAAGTGTGTTAATGTAAGAGAAATACATAACAATGTCTACGCAGAAAAATCAAATCAAAAATAATTTAATGTATATCGGTAGGTAGAGGTTGTCTTTATATAATACTATAATACTTATATACATAATTATTTTATAGCTTAGTTATAATTTTCATGAATAGTACAGTTTAATTGTTTAGACGCTATTTTCGCATATACTTATTTGGAAAATATTATTTACAAGAAAAAAAAAAACAAAAACACACAATGGGATCGATTATTTTGCTTAAAAGTTAAATATTCACTTTGATCAAAATAACTTTTCTTTTATGGTTGAAAACCAGGAGACTAATAATCATCTTTAGTGTTCAGGCTCAATTTTACGAACTCACAATGGCAATGGCGAATTTTTGCATATAAAATAACCCATTGTGAACAACAAAGGAAGTGTGAAGATTAAAAATGAGTATTGGTAAGCCTCTTAATCATTTAACTAGTTGGAGTTGAGCTTAAGTAGCTACTTTTTAATTTAACCACATTAATAAATTTATGACATACTTCTGACGTGAAATATCATTTATAAATCTACCACACGAAATAATGTCGAACGCATATCTATTAATTTCCATTTCTTCAAATGTTTTAAAAGTTAAATCAATTAAAACAGTTTTATTACTAAAATTACCAATAATACAAAATATGGTCGGACTTTCAGGTAAATGTCTGACAGCTTATGTCAATGTCATCAAATAATCCAGTTAATATCAAACACGTAAACACTAATTTCACTTTATTAGGCAAGATCGTAAGCGACAAAACCTTTCTAGTCTATCGAAAAATTAGACAGAAAATTGGAGAAGAAAGTACACTCACGGCCTGCAATTTTTTTTTTAATCGCCATTTGGCTTATCAGTATTAGTACAACTCAGTTTACATTTTACAGTTCTGGGTTTTGATTTTCCTTGTTTACAGCGCAATTGAGTGTTTTCTATTATTGCAGCTCTAAAGAGAAAAGCAAAATAGCCATTAATGGGGGTAATGCAGCTTAAGTCAATTTGCGATTACAATGAAAGTGTTTCGAGAGTTTTTTTATTTCTCTATATTTGACAATAGCTTAAGCTTTCATAATCCAGTTATAGTTGACCATTATGGCTAATTGAAATACTATAGGTACATATACATAACTTTCGGCAGCTCAAATGAGAAGTCGAACGTTGGCTTTATAAATTATGACTATCACTGAAAAAATGGCGGTGTTTGGCCTTCCGTTAACTATCAGATTTTAGCGTTAATAAAACCACACATTGCTTGAGAAAATATTCAAACTTCGAATATAAAAAGAAAACGATTTCATTAAACGCCATGTTTCAGTCCTCTACGGAACGCCTACACAAGTTAATTCGTTTAGAACTCTATATTCAATGATGTTTTCGAACACATCTAACTATATGCAGGCCATTTAGATTTCGATTCTGATCCTGAAGTCGTTGACATCCCGCCAAAGAAATTCCATCTTCCTCTTTCATTTGATTCAAAAAATAGTCAGTCCACACGGTCGTCATTCGATCATTGACTGCGACTGATATGTATGGGCCAGTAACCAATCCCGTTTAAGTCCGGTTCCAAACCGCCACATAGCATATATTATATTCGTGGGTGTATATAATAACATTTAATTTGTTTTGCTTTCTTGTCACACTTTGTTGTTGATACGTAGCAAATTATTAAAATATATATTGTAGTATCGCGCAAAAACAAAGGGCACCCACTTCTAAGGCTTCGTATGCAATGCAACAAATTAAATTGCACTGACAATTATGTTATTAAGACGTTTTCCAATGGCTGTTGTGAGACGAATTTATTTTTATTTGTTTTCAAAGTAACCACTGTCTTATCGCGAGATTGATTTCTAACCTATTTTTAATAAATCGTTTATTCAAGGTCCCATTGGTCAGTTTTAAGTTAGTAGCTTCTTAAACTTTTCTATTTTAATGTTTTCGTTGACAAATTATCAATAATCTTATGCGATGAAGACTTTTAGCAAATATATTTCTGTTGTAAACTCAAATTTAATATAAATAAATATATATATATATATCTATACATAATTAGTAAAATTTAACCTTATACAATATAAACAAAATGCTGTCTATAAAACCGAATACTATTACATGTGCTTAAACTAAACTTTAATAAACAAAATCTTGCTCGTCAAAACATAAGCAAAATGTAAACATATAGATAAATATTAGCAAATTATGTATTATTAAAAAATGCAAAGAAGAAACAAACTTTAAATCAAAGTAAAACATAACTTAAAAATTAATCGTCTAATTAATCCAAACGATAAACAATTTTAAAACCGTGCTAACTAAATTAGCACTACAACAGGGTAATTATTTCTCATTTATCTGCAAACCAAAGTCGTCGGTCATTTGTTTACAATAGAAACATATTTATACACGAACATATAATAATTATTTATAAGTGAATGTATAGTGATGACTTGTTTGTTTCAATTATACTTATTTCTACAAAATTGTTTGTAATACTTTGATTTGTTAGTCTTCCTGATATTTTAATCCGTTGTTTATTTGAGAAAAAGAATCATAACATGGTCTCATGACAAGTTCTTTTAATACAAACAGAGAAACAAATGCTTTTACTAAAGAAACGTCGTATATAACTAAAACATTTTATAATCCAAAAATAAATAGCAAACATTATTTTTCTCGATATTTATCACTACAACTATTTTTGTGAAGACAGATTGAAAAGTATATGGTTATTTTTATAACACACAAATATATATTTTGCTATTATTCTCGTTTTTAAATTATCTAGGTACACACATTTAAAGGTACAAAGAAAAAGTAAATCCACAATACCAGTTACAAAAGAGAAATAAGTTCAAAATTACTATTAGAGGATGTTTACAAAACCCGTAATTTCAATCAATATAATAGAGAAATATATTTAAAAGAAAACAAGTTATAGTTAAATTAATATTTAAATATGTAAATCATTCAGCAAAACTCTTTGATTGGCACTGAGAACAAAGAAAAAAAAACAATAAAAATTCAAAATTTTAATCAAACCAATTGAATTTTTAACAATTTTTCAATTTTTACAAAATCATTTTGAATTTTTTTTTTATATATAAATGCTATAAAAGAATTTATGCTGAAAATAATAAATGAAAGTGTTATAGAAAAGTTTTAACAAAACAAAAACATAAAATGTGCTAGAAGTGAAATGTACGTATTTATTGTAATAATCACAATTCGTATGATAAAATATTTTATCCATTGTATAGATGCAATTATGTCATAATTTATTAGTAAATCGATATATACATATTATATTGTGAAGAGATGTGTTGCTAAATAATACTTATATATGAAATTCCTTAATAATACAATTACCTGAAGTGAATAAAATTACCATCTTTATAATGGGAATTATAAAGTTCAAAAATGCTTTGTGTTTTATTGATTCACCCGTGTTAATATAATGTCTTTTTCCATTGGTTTCACTCGGGGATCAACTCATTCCGTGATCCAAAGGAACAACAAAACCGCTTCTGATTGAACCCACAAAAGTATTGGTGAAATGCCAAAAAATAATCTACGGCGGCTGTCAGCTGACTTGTATAAAATGCATATGGATTCTGATTTAAAATCGAGAAGCGAAATTCTCGTCTCAGAATCACCAGAAGAGTTTTTTTTTTGTGCCAATTTGAAGTGATTTTTTCGATTCCGGACTCTCCCGGACGCTTTTTTTGCCCAATGGAAAGCGACATAACAAAACAATAAATATAGTAATCTGACATTTGGCATATCTGTGGGTGAGTAATGAGCAATTCTATAAAAATGGGTACCTCAAAAATTTAGCTTATGTCGATTTCGACCTGGCTTTTCAGATTTTGATCTGAGTTTTCAGGTTTCTGCTGCCAAATTGAACATTAAATCCGAATTTTATTGGTTCTTGTTTGTATTGGCCAACTCAAGGCAATAAAATTCGGATTTGGCAAACAATTTTTTTTTCGCTTCCACTGGAGGTCCATATCAATTGATTTTCACATATTTATCATAACGCATTTCGAAATGGTTTAGTGCGTTATTTGGCAGCAATAATCAATATCAGCTCGTCAAATTGCATCCGTTTTTAGAAAAATCACAAATATGGATATCGACTTGAAAAATGTTTCACTTGTTCTTGTTCTTGTACATATGGAGAAGTTTTTGTGATTCGTAGTCTTTAGATGGAGCTAAACGAAGAAGATTATATTAATTATTTATATTTTTTTAAGTTTTTCTTTATTTTGGTTCTCAAGAAACTTTGCGCATTTATTTTAAAACACAGAATCCGTGTGACATGCAAAAACATACAAAAAATACAAAATTAAATGCTGCCAACCTCGGCAACCGTGGGGAAATGTGCTAGAGTTCGGGAATACCAAATTTTTACATTACTGAATGCCATTGGTTAGTTATTATAAATTGTTAAAAGGCGAATAATTTGATATGTTTGGTTAATAAAACTACCTAAAGGAGATGTTCAATTTACTAGAAATATATCAGGACAAACATGGGTGTGTATTTTCCGCTTTTGGATATAATTAACTTCGATTTCGTGTTTAAATTTGTTCAAAAAGTTTTTATTTTCATTCAACCAATGTACATTGTTCATTTTTTATTAATATTTTAAGCAAATGTACACTTATTCCTACAAAAAAATATTATCCACACGTAAGGAATAATTTAAAATTTAACGGATAAAATTCTATGAACGCTGTCAGCAACTTTGCCCACAGCGGAAGTGGCATATGCAAGGTGCGAGTGTGTTGGTGTGTCGGAATTTTTGAAGTTAGGTAACATTTGACAATGTTATTTCTATGTAACAATATAAGCGCACTTAGCATTTGCCACCCCATAAAATTATAGCTTGTAGGCAATTAACGGAAAATCGGCCGAAGTTGGTGGTCTCAGTATTTTCTCTGTCCTAAACATTAACTTTAGACTAGATACACTTCCTAATACACCTAGCAACGCTGCAGACAGTTCGTAGAACGGATACAATGTACATTGCATAAAAAAATCCATATAAATTGTACTTAACCTGTTTTATTCTAAATATTGAAAATACTTTGACATATTTTAAACCAGAGACGATTTGTCTATGTTTAGAACTAACGATTCTGATTTACCTTCAACAGGTTAGGGCAGATCTTCTTTAGATTCATTTTAGCCAATTGAATTGTATATGTTGGACGTTCCAAAAGTAGTTGTCGCAGTCATTTCAGCTGGCAACAGGTCTCGGTCTCGACCTTTCTTTTATGCATATTGGATATTGGCTGGCACGGCGGTCTTCCATATTTGTCATTATTACTAAAAAACCCAAGTGCGATGTAAACATTTGGATCAACGGAATTTTAAAGAAAAATACCTTCAATCGTTTAAGTGGATCTGTGTGTATATTTCTGAAGTAAATTGTAAGTACCGGCGTTTACTTAACGGTAATTCCAAAAATGAACATAAAAAAAACTATCAAGCAGACAAGCCTTCCAATTTTGTGCACTAAGATCTATCACTTCCGGCCTTTCTAAAACATTCCGTCATACCTTCCAATCGGTATCAGTACGATAAAAAACAATACAAAGTTCCTGGTGACGAGCTTCCAATCATTGGGCACCGCATACGGTAGTAGAATCTGTGTGATCCTGTGCACTTCATGTGAGGCGCAAACGAAAATAAAACTAGTTATAATCATATTGAGCGTTGGGAAGCCCGGCAACAGCACAAGCACTCCATGTCGGTCGGCAGCTAACCAAATGTGATACTGGCAAATAAACAGTTCCAAGGAGATCCTCCCAAACCAAGCGAAGAACGTTGAATATCTGGTCCTTAGGATCCCGGAAATATTCCGCAGAATGATGTACCCAATAATCGGGATGAACACAATGTATGAGTGGATTTCTTCGCAATTCTGCTCGTTGCGGCAGAAGAAGCTAAATGTGGTATAGAAGCCGACGCCCATTATAGCGAACAGTGTCACTGTTAGAGAGGTTCGCCGAGCAAACAAGTTTCCATGGTTGTTGTCGTCAAAAATGCTGTATTTCTGCGCAATGTGAAAGCAAGCGGCGTAAATCATTCCAAATGTGACTGTGTATCTATCGATCTTCCACTGGTACCACCACTCGTGGATGTCATCGTCTGTGGTGACGAACAACGCTTTCCATGGCCTGGTCACAAAAATTCTCTCAAAGAACACCTCTGACATGAAAAGGATGGTGATGACACTCAGGCAGCCAACAAACTTTCCCACCAAATACAGGTAATGCAGGGCGTTGCTGTCGACGCTTTGAGCTGTGATCCGAGGTGGGAGCGACAGGAGGAAGTAGATTATGCACACCCAGAATGATAGCAATGGAACAAAGTAGTAGAACTGATATGGACGATTCATACAAAAGCAGAGCACAATCGTCATAAAGTTGATGCGAAACATCACTTGAAAAAAACGAACCAAGCCCGAGTTCCCTGTCTGCCACATGTATGTAAAGTGGTTGTAGCCTGATAAGAAGAGGTAAGCACTGATCAACACACGAATGTGCATATGGATAGGTAGAACCCGGTGAGCCCCCGTCATGTAGTAGATAAGAACGACGCAGAGAATCCATCCCTTTAGTTCGTCTGTTTGATCACGATTCATAACCTTGGTGAAACGACTGTCCTCGGTAAAGAACAGACCCAGCGCGAACACGTAGCCCACTGGAATCCAAAAACTGAACTCCGAGTAGTATTTATTCTCCTTCATGAAAAAGTTCGTGCGGTCGCAAAGGTAGAAGTAAGCGAGAATTATGCCCAGAATAGCCAATGCCACTACAGGCGTGGCGTAGTCCACCGGCAGTGGATTTGGGTTAATACTGTTGTTTTGTTTGAGTGGCATATAGAGCGTTTTTCCACGCAGATGCATGATCCAACGGCGAGTATACATTGCCACCACTAATGCAAAACTGCAAGGAAAATTATAAGCCAGCTGCCTACCCTTAAAAAGTTAGAATCTTACCACACTCCGAAGACGGCATATGAGACGATCTGCAGTATAGTGTATGGCTCAGCGCTACTGCAGCATGTCCCATCGTTATAATTCATGTAGTCGTTACAATACATGTTCAATATAATCTGTATGTCATGGCGCAACCCCAGCGCACTTAACTTGTATCCATCTGCCGCATCGTCCAGCAGTCCGTTGGCTACGTGTGACGAAGATTCCCAAACACTGGCCGTAGAATATCGAAAAACATCGCGAGCAATCCGGTTGAACTTGTCGATATCTTCGTTCTGAACAGCCTTCCAGTTTTCGGCAAGTTTCTCCTCGTTCACTCGGTCCTGTAACTTCCAAAGTACCTTGGATTTCTTCGCAATCAATCTATCAAAGGGAATCGCCAGTCTCGTTAGATTCGCTTTATAGCCTTTCAACAAATCCGAAGTTACATTTCCACCCAGAAAACCCTGATGAGTGAATCCCGCAATCACCACCGATGGTGAGGGCGTGTCCGCCTCAAATTTAACCAACAAATCCAACAGCCCATTGGACATCTCATCCGCATATACATAAATTGCTTTCATCTTCAACTTAGGTTCCTCAAAATCAGAGTCAGATTTCTGATCGGCTAGCAATAGCGATCCGTTGTCATCGTCGTTTGGATGGAGGTGATTTATGAACGTCTGATAAAGCATACGGACGCGGGTATCGCCGATAAAAACGAATTGATTTTTGTTACCCCAAAATGCCAGATAGCGAAAGCAGCGTCTTGTATCACTAAAATGAGTCAGTATCAAAATTTACATAGAAATTTTTGGGATTATCTTACGTCTGGGAATACTTGTGCATCATACAGCCGTACGGCTGCCATTCTTTGTCACCTTTGAAACGACCTTTCGACAACAGCCAATTACATGAGTCGCTACCTTAAAATGCATTTTAATTGATATATTTGCGAGGGGACAGTAGGACTCACCATATCGATAGTTTAGGATACCATGATAGGCTACAAAGCCTATAACCAATAGCAATGCGACTTTTTTCGCATTTGTGGCATTAAGTTGACGAATTAAATTCTCGGCTTTGGATTGACCTACTTCAGCACTCATTTTTTATTGATATAAATTGCAAAGAATGGGTTTGCCGTAAACTTACATTTTCTTCGGCTATTTTATAAAGACGAAGAAGAAAAAGTGGTTGCGGCTGTCTTGTTTACATATATATGACGTCTAAACAGCTGCTTTGAATTGCATTTCTCTGTAGAGTACAGGGATGTAGAATGGAAGTCGATGAGTGAAAAGTGATGCCAGACCATTGTTAAATTGCAACTTTGGGGTCAGCATTTATGCTTTACGATTTTTGTCGTAAGTGTTCTGAAATTGAAGGTAAAGGGGATTGAAAATGTGAAGGTAGCCTAACACGGATAGTACGCGAATTCCCATTCGATTTTTTATATTCTCTTTTGGCCTCTTTCGTATTTTTTAGTGTCGAGACGATGTCGTTCGATCGTTTTGTTCTTAGGCGATTAGAGCCCGACCTGGTAATCCATTGCAATTGATTTTCACATATATAAACCAACGCATTTCGAAACAATTTATCATACCCGTAAAATGATTAATTCAGCTTAAAATCGCTATAAACAATTCGTAACGGCCAGCTATGTGGCATGAATATGGCATTAGTGAAAGTACGTAATCTGATAAAAATTTAAGATTTTTTAAAATTGTCCCGGTTGAAAAAAATATTTTTGTTTTATTTTTTGGCAAATGGAACATAAAAAGCAAAACAAGAATTTTGTTTTTCTTAAATATCTGTTTGCCAAATTGAGATTCAATGAAATATGAACTTTTTTTATGGATCGAATAAATTATTTGTGTTTGCGTTTGGTTTTATGCATTAAAATAAACTATTTACTATTTTGAATATTTTGTAATATTTCTTTTCTGACTTCAGTACAATTGAGACTTTCTATTTACATCACTGTCGCTTAGTGTCAGTTGTCAGTTACGTCATAGATAATGGAAAATGGAATAATTACTCATCTCTGGCTCACGACTCACGTCAGACTCAGAGTATTCCATTTTCGATTATCTTTGGTTCACGTTCACTCATTTTCAGACTCGTTTATCGTTTTTCGTTTCACCCAATTGACTGTCATTCCAGTTGAGAAATCGTAACAAACGCGCGTTTCGCATCTTTCGGCTTCGGCGTTTTCTTGTTTTTAATTTTGTAGTTAATATATTTTAATTTGTATAGTGCTACTTTGAATATTCCCTTTGTTTTGTGGGATCTTCGTACTCTTATCCATCGGCTTGATCAAAGACAAGTGATTGTGTAAATAAAAACAGCGCTACAGAGCAGATATGAAGTGAAAAGTGATAGTGGCTCTGATAAGGAAAATAAAATAAAACGATTTTCCTTGTGTCGGGATTAGTTAATACAAGTTAATTATGCGTATTGTTTAGTGTTTGACTCAATTATTTTTTTTTTGCGTTTTGCAAGTATTTAGAAATCAATTTGGAAAGCGATGTGGCTCTCGATAAAGGTTTGTTTTTATCTTTTTTATTTGTGCAACCCATACTACATTCAGGCCCAGATTATTATTTGTTAGTTATGTACTTATACCTACCTATATAAATGTATACATGAACTCGATTCGGCTTATTAGACAAAATAAATCTATTTTTAGACTCGTGTGGTTTATTTTTATACCCGAAAGCAATTCCCAACCAAGCATTTTGAACTGGGGTGCATTCCACTTGTTGCTGACATTCTTCTGTTTACATACCCCACTTTGATTCATAGCCAAAGCTAGTTAGATACCTCTAGTACGTTTGTCTCTTCATGAACAATATTAAATAGATGTTTTGTTTAGCACTGTTAAGTTCTATTAATTTGTAAGCTTTTTCATTATTTACTAATACGTGTTAAGTGCAAATTATGTATGCTCTTAAGTAGCTATAAGGTGGTATTGATACAGCTAGTGGGCAGTTAGCACTTGCAAAAGAAACGAAAAGATGCTAATTTATATTTTTTTGTATTAGTGGCTACCAGACAAAATATTCTTAATAAATTCGTAAGGTAAACAAATAAATTAGGTGGACGTACAATAGTTAGGTATATATTTGTTGATACTATGTAAATGATCTTCGTAATTAATTATTTTGAATGCTTTGGCGAACGCTTTTAAAAGTTAGTTCAACTTCCTTTAATCAGCCGTCTTCGTAAGTCAAAAATTGTTAAACAATAAGCCAAGTCGCACACTGTGTACGACCTTGTAATTTTCTTTAAATTCTTTTAAATGATGGCAACAGCACTTTGTATACAGAGACAATCTCCTGATGAGTGAGATAAGATTTTGCTACTTTTAAAGATCTATGACATTTTTGAATCTAAATAGCTCCTATTTGAATAAGTCTCCAGATTTGAGGTTCAAATATCTTAATTAACTTGAATTTCAAACAAATACACACGAAAAAGACTATTTTGCATATTTTAATTCAAATGACACAACACGCCATCGGACCCTCTAGCTGCCTTCCGCAGTTGTATATTATAATGTGCGGCTTCTAAAAAAAGGTCTATTCCTGCCTTGTTATCCCTCAAGGGTGGACTTGACCGCCACACCGTTTGTATACAATAACGTATATAGTGGAATACCAACAATTTGAAATTGTCATTGCCAATTTGAACTTCCAACTTCCTTTTAATTAAGTCTCATCAACTCCAACACTTTAGTAGTATACAAATGTTTGATTGATAAACACCACGAGCAACCTGCCATAATTGTTGACTGTTCAAATATTTGCGGATGAAATTATAACCACCCGCCTACAAGAGTGTACACAAATTCAGCAACTATAAAGTGTCACTTTCAGTGAAGATACCTGTTCCACATGCCCATGCGAAGCAGAAAAGGGAGTAAAGAGAAGGAATGCCAACTAGGGGTGTGTGCACTTGTTTGTTTAAGATTAATATAAACGGTTTGTTAATGTTAGCTATGCTGTAATGTCATTAGGTCCTGTATTAAGGCTCGGTTGGGTGGTTAGATGGAAAGAACTGTGGTGCATGCATTTATTTATATAATTTTTGTAATTGCAGTCACTCAACAAATCGATCGTTCTTTGGCTGTGCATCTGTTGTGCCGTAATTGAGCGTGTCGTTCCGGAGGAGGATATTCAAACGGAACCAGTGCTACAGCAACAACCCGCTAACTCGCCATCTACCTCGTCGTCAACTCAAAACCCCAGCGAAAAGCTGACCGACGACAAGGAGTCATGCTTCTATGCCAATGCAGAACTATGCCAACAATGGGGCAATGAAACTTTCACGGATTCGTGTCGGTGTCGTCCGCATCCAGTAGTTTCCAAGTCGTGGTTTTGCTGTAACGTGACTGATTTCTCGATGATCTCATCGTGCGGCAAAACCAATGAATGGATCAACCTTCACATACGCAACGCAACGATACCATTTCTCGATATCTCTTACTCCACATTTCAGACGCTTCGATCGTTGGCGATAACTGATGGAAATATCACTGCCATTAGCAATGGTATGTCGCGAGTGGCCTGGGTAAAGTGCCTTAATGTATCCAATAACAATTTGTCGGAAATCTTCCCTCGAGCCTTTATTGGTTTGCAAAACTTCCAAGTGCTCGACATATCCAGCAACAATTTGTCGAGAATTCCCAATATAAATTCGCACCAAAATCTAACTATTGACATAAGGTAAGGCGAATGTCCCTGCAATCAATTACTAAGCCCTAAGCATGTGATCTTACATTTTAGCGGAAACAAGAGGATGTCGTGCGATTCCCTGCTCAAGTCCATTGTTCGCAGTTCGTTCAAGTTTGTCGGTCCCGATACGACATATTGCCTTTTTAATCAAACGTACAATTGGTTCAATTCAACTGACTATGTGCCTATTCGACAGCTGGAACGTTGGAAGAGACTCCATTCGGAGTGTCCACAGATACCGGATCATGGAAATTGTGTGTGTGACGCGGAACAAATGATTTTCGCAGTAAGTATGGTTTTAGCGACACTGCCTTGTAATACATTTTTTATTGTTCTTTTACAGACCAAAAATGACAAGCCCCATTTGTTGTTTACTGCCAAAGTGGATTGCTCTAGTTTGGGTCTTACTGAGTTGCCTCCAAAACTACCGGATAACACGATATCACTGAATGTTTCGAACAATAGTGTGAGGAACATTGCCATCGTCCTAGTGTCTGATGTGATAATTATTAAGGTTCCTTAAATTTTCTAGATCACCAGCATTGGAAATCACTTCCATTCGAACCCAAGTTACAGTAACATCATTAAATTTGACGCCACTCAGAATCAAATCTCGTCCATGTTCGAGTTAGAGGGAACAAAGTTTATGGAAGTCTTCCAAAAGTTCTACTTACGAAAGAATGCCATTGTCAAGGTAACAACCAGGATCTGTTGTACCCATTTTCTTCTTGATATCGATTTCGCTTCACTATGACTTTTAATAATCGTTTGATTGATTTTATTTGTAAAAAAAAGCTTTCTTTACAAACTCTACAGACATCAGTCTCTTGTTTTACATTACAAAATGTTTGCTCTTTCCATCCACAGATTCCAGAATACCTCCTGTCCAATGCTCTAGACAGTAATCCAAGCGGGCGTGCAATATACCTCGGTGGCAATGAACTAAACTGCGATTGCAATTCAGCAAAAGTCCTCAAGGTATGAATCTGCAATTTGGCGCGAGATTAAGGTCAAACACTACGTTAATTATTAATTTGCAGCTGTGGTTGCTGGCGCGGCATCTAAATATTCCCGATTACAATCAAATTTTGTGCCGCAACATGCCGCAGAAAGTCATCGAACTACAGGAGATCAAGCTCTGCCAATCACCGCACGACTGGACCGATTACATTTACTATCTGATTGCATTGGAAGTGATTTTACTTTTCGCTCTCATAATGAAAGTCTCCTACGACTATTGGGTGTTCAAAACAGCCGGTTACTTGCCGTGGCCAGCTAGCAAGATGCCGAAGCTGCCGTGTGATTGGCTATGCGAATCTTAAAAGAATATCAGCGAAACAATCGATTTTACAAACAAATGTGATGAACTAAACTAAACAAGTGCCTATATAACCTTTACTATTTTTTAAGTGAATGTATGTATGTTTTGGATGTCGAAAAATGTGTCAATTATTGTAACAAAAGCACAAACTTCTGTTTATAGTGTTACTTCTTTAATTTATTTTTATGCTGGAGATTTTTTTTGTTCTTTTGCGTCTTGCCTCGTTAAGCAAGTTCTTAATTATCTTCTTCTTTTTATTTTGCGACGACTTGTTTGTTTCCTCATCTGTGCTTGGACGACGTTTGACAAACTCTCCCATTTTGTTTAGTTTTCTTTTTTGGCGCTCCTCGAATTTCGGATCTGTGGAGATGACATCCCGTTTGGGTGCATTGTTGGCCAGTTGTTTTTTATCTGATTTCTTGGGCTTCTTCAGTTTCAGCATGTACTCGGGAACACTTCCACCAGAGTTTTTTATTATGTGTGCGATGCTGTAATATAAATTACAGTGAATAAATTTATTGATTCAGAATAAGCCGTTAACTTACCTCCGTAAATTTGTGGTGTCGTTTTGTGTGAAGTAAGTGATTGCTCGTCCCGGTCGCCCAGCTCTGCCTGTTCTACCTATCCGGTGGATGTACGAAATCGTTGTCGGTGGGAAGTCATAGTTGATCACAAGGTTAACACCTTTGAAATCAATACCACGACCCATTAGTTCTGTGCAAATAAGAACCCAAATGTGACCTTCTCGAAATGCGCGTACAACATTGTCTCGTTGCTGCTGCGTTCGATCTGCATGAATGACATCTACGTTAATTCCATCATAAAGCAGCTCATCAAACAACTGCTTTGCACGGTCCTAAAGAAGTGAAAAACCCAAATTTTTGTTTGTGGTAAGCAACACAAATTATAAAATATAACAAAAACGGCATAAAAGACTTCAAATTCGTAATCTATACGTAAATTATATTTTAAATTAGAAATGGAGCATCAGCCACAATATTATGGTGCTTAATTACGTCCTAAGCGAAGCGAACAATTACCTGAAGAGTTAGCAAATCTGTAATTTTTGGGTAAGACACCCTTACCTTGCTCTGGACAAATATCAATACAGGTGGCTTCAAGCCTGTCCGCACCAAATCCCGCACAGCAATCAATTTCCCCGACTCGGATCCGACAAACAGTAGCTCTTGATTGACCAATTCTGTGGCGGAGTTTTGTTGCCCAATAGTGACTCGGGCTAATCCTTTCATATGCTTGAGAGCCCACTTTGCAACTGGAACCGTGTAGGTGGCACTAAACAACGCAAGTTTTTTAGTTGAACTCGTGCACGCTGATAGAATATCGTCGAATTGCTCTTTGAAACTATTCTGACCCTCCTCTAACATCTTGTCGGCTTCGTCGATCACAAACCATTCAATTCTGCAAAATTAAAACAAGGTATACGCAAGAATTTAGAAATAAAGTAAAAGTCAACCTCGTCAAGTCCAAAACGGGTGGTTCTTGCTGCAGTAAATAACGTACTCGATTCGGTGTCGATATCAGTATATCGTACTTTTTACTGCTCTTTGGGCCAAATTTCTGTTCCGCTTGACTCACTTTGCTGATGACGTGAACCTTGAGAGCGGTTTTTTCGGACAGTCGCATGCACTCGCGATAAATTTGTTGGGCAAGTTCACGAGTTGGCGCCAGAATTAGTGCTCGGAAACCGTCTTTCTTTGGCACTTTAAGATCGTTTATGATTGGTGTCAAGAAGGCTATTGTCTTACCAGAGCCGGTTGGAGCACATGCCATCAATGGACGACCCTGATGTATGCAATCTTGTATAAAAAGCAGTAGGAAAGTAAATGGAACTAATGTATACAAACCTTTAGCATAATAGGTATCGCTTGCATTTGAATAGCCGTTGGTGTTGGATACTTGCACGACGCCAAATTGTTGACAAGCTTTGGTGCAACTTTATAATCTGCTTGTAACTCTTCGAATGTTGTTATTGGTGGCGGAATATTTTTACCAATAACCGAGATTTTATTTGTTTTCCGAAGGTTGGCGATCTGTTGGAGTGAATAACGTGTTTTACAAATTGTAAATAATGATATAATGTACTAACTCACTCGTTCTTCCTCGTGCAATCGCCTTTTTTCTTCTATAGTTATTAAATTCTTTTTCGGTTTTGGTTCATCGGGAAGTATTGAGCCTGATAGAAACCGCATTGTCTCCTCTTCTTCTACAGACGAATCTTCACTTACCTGTTCTTGCTTGATATCATTTTGCAGTTCCTTTTTCACAACTATAGCCTAAAATCGAAATGTATTTTCTAAATGCAACTGAAATTTTGCTAAAATTGAAGGACACATACATTATGTGGAGTTTGTTTCTTTTTTGAAAAATGGGCACCCCTAGTCAACTGGCGAAATATATCAAACGAATCCATTATTGCTTAAGTATTTAACAAGAATACTCCCTTGTAAATTGTTTAAAATTCAGTGAAATCTCACTTCGACTTGCACGTGTATCTTGTTTTAAAAACAATTGAAATGCAATTGACAAATAGCCGTCACGTCAATGCTACCAAACAAAAACTTTTTGCTTCTACTGTTTGTATTATAGGCGTGTTTTTTTGAGCTTCGTTCTCAGCAAAGCAAAGTATAGTAAGATTTTCAGCATACATCTACTGCGAGTCTCGAAGTGTCAAGTGAGCGTAGTTGTTGTAATTGCGTATTAAAAATCCTACTTCACTTTGCTTTGCTGAGAACGAAGCTCAAAAAAACAGGCCTAATGACAATAACTTC
This sequence comes from Cheilosia vulpina, assembly GCA_916610125.1. Classification (NCBI taxonomy): domain Eukaryota; kingdom Metazoa; phylum Arthropoda; class Insecta; order Diptera; family Syrphidae; genus Cheilosia; species Cheilosia vulpina. Next base: position 58,969,623 of record OU744277.1, read on the forward strand.
TGCGAGTCTCGAAGTGTCAAGTAGAGCGTAGTTGTTGTAATTGCGTGCTGAAAATCCTACTTTACTTTGCTTTGCTCAGAACGAAGATCAAAAAAGCAGGCCTATTAAGCATGTTTTTTTGAGCTTCGTTCGCAGCAAAGCAAAGTAAAGTAAGATTTTCAGCACACAAATTACAATAACTACTGCGAGTCTCGAAGTGTCAAGTAGAACGTAGTTGTTGTAATTGCGTGCTGAAAATCCTACTTTACTTTGCTTTGCTGAGAACTAAGCTCAAAAAAACAGGCCTATTGTATGACCATATTTTGACCTGTCAGAAATTGGCATTTTAAATTTTAAAACTATTTACCATGTTTTAAAAATAATGATTCCACTACTTCCCACGTCCTACCAACTATAGTCTTACCAAAAAATGTCAGCTGTATATCCTATATAAGGTGTGTTTTTTTGAGCGTCGTTCTCAGCAAAGCAAAGTAAAGTAAGATTCTCAGCACACAAATTACAATAACTACTGCGGGTTTCGAAGTGTCAAGTAGAGCGTAGTTGTTGTAATTGCGTGCTGAAAATCCTACTTTACTTTGCTTTGCTGAGAACGAAGCTAAAAAAAACAGGCCTATATATGAAAGTATTCGTTGACTGACTAAATAAAGTGAAAACGCTAATGGGTTATTCATTTTTTTTTATGTTAATAAAGAAAAAGTCATTTTGTTTACGTTACTATGGAAAACTAAATCTGATGACGGCATACCGGTCTCAAACGACTAATTTTAAATAGATTTTAGCTTATTTTTTGAATGTGTCGCAATTAGAGCATTTATATTTGGGAAAACTATTTGAAACGAATGAAGCAGAACAGAGCAGATTTATTTCTCGTACGGCTTCTACTCTGTTATGAAATTTGTATCTCGATCCACTTAAAAGTAATTAAACCGCTTGACCCAGTCTTAATCATGATAGATATCACTTTTCATCTCTGATTAAAATACTCGTTTGAAAAATTGATTGATTTATTGGCTGAATACACTCTCAAAACTATTACGTTTTAAAAACGATATATGGATGTAGGTACTTTTTCGACATCGACAGGTGTGTTGTGCAGCTCCGGAATTGTCAACAATTTTTTTTGGCAGCTGATTTTGCTTCAGAAATTCCATTATCTTATTATTTTTTTGTTTTCTGTTTGCATTTTATTTCTTGCTACCTTCAATGAATTTATCAGGTTTACTACGTGTCCCAAAAGGCATAAATGTACCCATAAAAAAAGAAAACTGCAGTACGGTATGCACAAAATCCATGTTCCATTACTTAGACTTGGAAATAATTTTCAACTTAACTATTCTATTCTAGAGGGTTGCTGTAAAGCAGGAGTTTTCAAATCTATTTTTGAAGAAAGAACCCAAAATGGAAATCACTTACCAAACATCTTTCATGAAACAATGTGCCCCTAATATCAAAAAATGTACCTCTTATCGCAATTTAAAAAGGCGCCCGAAAGAAAAATATCGGCATTCAAATCCATTTCGTGGTAGTCTGTTTGCCAGAGCAGTACATGTTCATAGAAACCTCACAGCTAAAGATCCAAATTCGCTATCTAGAAAGCAGTTGGATTCGCTAACTTGGGCCGAGAGGGTCATTGTAAGAAAAAAATTAACACTAAACGCGCCCAGTATAATGGAAGTACCAAATGTCAATTTGATCGAACGAGATTGCTCAATTGTGATAGAAGACGATGATATTTCAGAAACACTACAGTTGGCAGTGGTGGATTTTGGTGCACCCGGAGGTCGGTATTCAATTGCGCATGGAAATTTGATCCAGAAGGCTTTTGGGAAAGCAGTTGTTAAGCATACTCTTAAAAACCTACAATGTGCCGTCCTTTCGTATGGGTCACCCAGTTGGAATGATGGTGTTATCGTTTTGGACTGCAAAAATGAGTTATCCTATGATTTTGCGAAAACTGCAGTGGTAAATATGAAACTCTGGCAGGGATCTGATTTGAAGGGCATTCCACCTGAAAGCAATCCGTTCATGTCTAAAGCAAGGCTTGATGTTCCAGACCTAGACATTGTGACGAATGAGGTACTCGATGTTCTGCGTTCTCAAAATCCTTTAGTGAATATGAAAACATGGAAAATCATTGAAGAAGACGTTTCGAGGGCGAGTTTCAGAGGATTCACTATATTGGTGTCGGAACCTCCTGCTGCACTTTTGCAAAATAGGCAGCTAAGACTCTTCTTTGGAGCCGGTGAAGTAACTCTTAGACTTCTCGGTTGCAATTGGACTGATGGCCTTTAGAATGTAAAAAAGGTTATTGTGACGAAACAACCAATGAAGGTAGTTCAAATTAACTTTGCCAAAGTAGGGCTCTATTGTTCTATTCGATGAACCTACGTACATAATTGCAAGACTATATGTAGTCAATTAATTTACAAAGTCAGAAGTAAATAACTCATTTCATTTGTCAGGTATCATGATTTTTCGATTCTGATAAGGCCTACACTTATTTGTATACATATCGAGAAATCTTTATAAAACCGCATAATTCCACCGAATTGAAGTCTTATTTACAACGAAACTGAATTTATTGAATGTTATGTGTGGAATAATAAAGTAAAAAACGGGTATTTCTTTGTTGATTAATGTAATGATGCGAATTTTGGATTTTAAATTGCGTATGAGCTTAGCTTTCATTTTAACGAATTGGTTGAAACAAACGGTTTAAATATGAATATTATGTCGTTTTCCACTGGTTTCACTCGGGGATCATTCTGAAATCCAATGGAACAACAAAACAGCTTCTGAAAAAATCCACAATAGTATTGGTGAAATGCAAAAAAATAATCTACGGCTTCTGTCAGTTGACTTGTATAAAATACATAAAATTACACTTGTGTGAGTGCTTCTTGATTGGATTCTGACTTCAGCGAAATTCTCTCCAGAATCACCAGAAGAGTATTTTCTGCGCCAATGGAACGGTTTTAGAAGTGATTTTTTCGATTCCGGACTCTCCCGGACGCTTCTTTTTGCCCAATGGAAAAGGACATTATAGACAATTTAACCTTTCGCTTGAACGCGTTCCTGTACTTCTAAACTAATGTACGGTCAATGTCAATTCATTACATTTTATTTCGGCATAAAAATGATAGTAAATCAAATAAATACACCAGCATTTTGTGTTAATTTGTTTTTCTCATAGAGATATATAGTTACGATCCAATTCTTAATTGCTTTTATGTGTTTTTTTTTTGCAGAACACGCAAACAACAGAAAGATTTTGTAGTAGTCGGGCATTATTCTAGAGAAACTCGAAGTCGAAATTCTTAAAATACTGTTCTAGTTTACAAACGAGAGCATTTTCGGTAAGAACAAACTAGATTAAAAGAAAAGCTAAACAAAATCAACTGAATGCAATCACTCACTCATTAATCTAGTACCTATTGTATTCATTTTTATGTACACACAAAAAGCACTAACTGTCATTTGTTTTGTAAAAGCTCTTTCACCGTCTATAGAAGAAAATATTTTGACAGCGGTTCGCTAAAAGATGAATGGGTATTTCTTTAACTTCAATTCGTTTTGAATAATTATAAACAGTTAAAGAAACAATAATGGAAGAAGTCGGATCATCGAGTGAACAATATCCCTCTAGAAAAAGAAAAGCTGGACATGTAGTGAGTGTTTTTGACGAGTTTATAGCATAAAATGTGGATGCATTCGACAATCTATTTTGTCTTCAAGGGTCCAGAAACCAGCAGAAAGCGACCATCGGAGGATGTTATTTTCGTTTCTGCAACTCCGGGAATAAAAGAGGAACCAATAATTAAAAGAGAAATGTTTAGTGTTAAAAAAGAAGTAATTTCGGATGAGGAAGAAGAAGAAGAAGATGAAGAGGTAAGTAAAAAAGAAGTGTTTATTTCTTAGATAGAGTGGCAGAGCAGAAACTATTATTATATATGAACAGATAACTCCTATACTGCAATTTTGTAATAAGTACAAATATTACCATATTCATACACACCTTCTTTTTTAATATGCAGTATACAACATTTTGGGAATGTCGTGTTTAGCGATAATTTAGGCAAAAACAGTATAGTGCCAAACAATCTTCCTTCCCCTAGAATGTAACTTCAGTGTCTAAGTACCCCAGTATGACTAGTCTTTAAGAAATGCATACATATTTATTGTTGTGTGCTAAATAATAAATAAATACTTTTTCAAAACAATGTTTTTACAGGATGTGGAAACCGTTTTTGGTTTGCTTCACGAATGGGACCTGGAAAGAGACCTAAGTTCATTGTTTGAAAGTAAATCGCTATACGCATCACTGTCACAAACTACTTAACAAACCTTATTCCAGGATATAAAATCACTATGGAAGTTATGCAAAATTTGAACGAGGAGGACATAAAGGTAATGATACCAAACGATAAGCTTGCGATTAGAGTTATGCTCCGTACCCATTTGATAAAGTGGCAGAAGGAAAATGTAAGTAGTGAAATTGTTTAGCCGTATTTAATGTCATCAAGATTTGAATTTCATTTGAGATGGATACCATGTTCATAATTTTACATTTGCAGGGATATGGCACATTCGAGGGCAATGAACCGTCAACACAGTGCGCAGTTCACCCTCGCATAGAGCTTTCGAAAGAAATGGCAGTGTGCAGTTGCAAGTCACATCGCCAAAGGAAAAGGAAGTCTACTGTGTCTTCACAGGCTTTGTATGAGGAAACAAAAAAATGGCTTGAAACCAACCAACATCCGTGGTTTGATCGCAATGGTGTTCTCGACAAATGGAAGCAAACCTATCGTTACAGGAGAACTGCCTTTATGAGCAGCGAACGGAAGGAAGACATCGTTAATGAGTGGCCAGCATTATGTCACCCTCTTGGACACACATTGGTATGTTGAATAATAGTTGTTTGAATATGTTTGCGGTTCTTATTTGCGTGCTGATATCCTGTTGTTTCAGATCTTATCAGACTTTGATCAGATTTATGTCAATAAAAGAAAATGTCTATTGGGAAAGTGGGACAAATTCTATGCAGACGTTTTGCCGATATTCGAGAAAAACATAAGAGACTCGTATAGCATTCACATGTACAGAAATTTGGAAATGCAACCAAATAAAGGTGCTATAAAGTTTTATTACTTAGCATGAAATTATAATTTTGTATTATTTGCATTTCAGAAATAAGAGACAGTCATGCCTGTCAACTCATCAATTCCATACTGCCGCCATCCGAAGTTATTCTTTTGACGCTGGCCACTGAAAAGGGAAGGATCAAAAAGACTTTTTGGAAGCCGAGCATCAGGGACGCACGTACCTCGTTCTTTAACGTGGTGGTAACCGAACAAGATGCCAGAGAAATGGCCTCATCCATCACAACTAGGTATCAAAAATTGGGTCTAAATCGGCAGCCGCTTATTTTTGGAATCGGCTTTAAAGCCGAGCATGTAAAACGATTTCTTATAATTTACAACCATCTGCAGTATAAAGTAAACTCGTTCCTGAAAGCTTTGGATATCGTTTTTAAGCTGTATCATGTATTCGGTTTAGAGTACAACAAGGAGAGCTATCTAATGTGGCTGTTTATACAAAAATACTTTTATAATATTGTAACACCTCATGATGTCAAGTCACCGGAACTGGCTAAACTGATGGCACTTCTCAAATAATTGATCACCAAATCCAATATAGCTGTAAGATAACATTTAACACATGTTTAGCAAGTAGGTTATACTTTAGTCAGTTTATGTCTGTAGAGCAGAGCACTTTAATTAGTCAAATAAATTTGAAAGATGACACCCTAGAGAAACGCTTGTTGTAGCACAATAGAGGTTACGCTTACTTTTGTACAGTAAAGACTAGCAGAAATGGCCGGCACATGCGAGAATTTTGGCTTGTCGTCAATCGTGATTACACTATTACCTCGGAGGAGTGATGCCCCCAATGACATCACAACTGATCTAAGTGTGGCGGGTGCAGATTTAACGTCTCGCCTAACTTAACCTAATACCTCAAAGGTAGATAGTTATTTCCGTAAACTTACCTTGGCTACTACGAACTAGACAGTGGACTGAGCCGATGTCTGCACCTCGTAGTATGTCGTGACCTATTAAGTAGCCCCACGTTTTACTTGCATGCAACGTCATTGTACTTGCATCGTTCACAAGGCTCTTGGGCCAATCAGGACACCATTTTCAAAAAGCGACGTCGATTTGTCCATCTTACCGTCATCAATTGTAATCTGCCCACTCTACGATCATTTTCGTGCAGTAAATATTCGTTTATTTAATAATAAATACTCATTACAATAAGTCTACAGTAAGGGTTATTGAGAGAAAAGAGTCTGCAAAGGTAAAATACAAAAATTTAAAACTACTCGTAACACTACCAGAATATTTGCAATAATAATGCCGAAGTTGTTGCTTTTCAACCAAGACAGAAATATGATCAGAAATCAAGAAAATGAACTTGCATTTCCCGCGATGCAAGGGTGTATGCGCAACGATGCTACGCAACGTCGAAATCCGCTACCACCGCGCGATATCTTTACTGTTCATCCGTATGGAAGGATGTGCCAAACAAGTTGTTGCACACTGCTATAGCAACATTCTTGCGGGCGATCTTCTTAGAGCGACCTGTACCAACAAATTGCTGATCGTCGACCATTACTTTAATTGTCTGAATGGGATTGGCTGTGTCTCCGTTATTACCACAGTCTGTGTACGTCAAGCGTGGGCGCATCTAAAAAGAAAAGCAATATTTCCAAGTTATCCGATTTGAAATAGGAATAAATAAAGCCCGTACGATGCATAACAGTGTAGCAGGATGCATTATCTCCCAGTTTGGTGGCAATTCGTTGCGCCCCACAGGTTTTTTCGACAAAGCCGCTTCCGCTTGCTGTGTATTGTTCGAAGATGTTTGGGGAGGAGCTGTATGAAACTCTGGAACATGATAGCCTTCACTCTCCCATGCAGTAAAAAGTTTGTATAAGGCATATGACGCCAGGTTCACCATTGGCACATCATCGGTGTCATCAGTAGCTGCGTTGTTGTCTTGATCCTCACCGTTGGTAGCTGCTTGAAGTTAAAAATAAAGATCACACAATCACTTATGAGCCGCAAATACTATATACCATCATTAGATTCACTAGTGTCCATTGGATCAGCTAGAGCTAAGCTTCGGGGCTTTTGCATCATTTTTTTAATGACATAGTCACGCAAAGCTTTTTCGCACGCGTTTGTCTTGGCGCAGTTCTTCGAATTGCCTGTGCCCTCGTATTGGCAATTGTTTACTGTCACCAGAGCAGTGAAGCCACCCTCCATATTGCTGTTGATGATGAAATCCCCAATCTGAATGCCTTTTACTTCGTAAAGTGCCATCAGAGCGTTCTTCGGTAGAATAACCTTGCGCAAATGACGATTTTGACGAATTTTCCTCTCCTTGGCACGGACTGTGAAATAAATACAAACAAATATCGTCAATTATGTTCAATCCAAATAAAAGCGGTTTGGTATCGGTAAAGATAAGTGGCCTTTCAACCCTTGTTTCCGATTTGCCGGATTTTTCAACAACAGTTCCAAACAAACAGTGACTTGTCAAAACAAATTCAATTTCCAATTTCAACTCACCTGAGGGCTTCTTGCGAACTCCGCCAAATATTTTCTTGAAGAACGGCTTACGTGTGGTGCCATTCTCCTCGGTCATATCCTCACTGCCAGACATCGCTTCGGATTCAGAAACTTTTTCAGGACTTGCATCCATTTGTTCGACCGGTGCAGGTACTTCAACTACTTCTTCTGGTTTTAACTCTGGAACAACAGCAGAAGCAGCAGCAACAACAGCTGGTTTGACCTCTTTCTTTAATATGGGCTTCAGTGGAGCTTTGATTGGAGTGCCAATTGGAGTACCAGATGCCGCCTGAGTCTGCGCCTTTAATGGACGTGGTGCGCTAGGTTGTTGACTATTATTCAAATTATTTTGACTCCCTTGATTCTAAATATTCAGAGTAAAGTAAGCTAATTAAATTACAAGTCAGTGGGAGGGTCTTACAATAGACCACGTTTGTTGTGATGAATAACTTAAAAAAATTGCAACTTTTACGGTTTTTTTATTTTACAACAACAAGCACTTGTGGGTAGATCATTGTTGTAAAATTGGGCCACTAAATGAGTTACTTGTAATTAACGATAGTTTACAATTTTTTTTTTATGAATTCTTATGTATGCAAAACACTTTTAGTTAACACATTCGGGACTTACTGTTTCTACCCTTACAAGATGTTAAAAACAAAAAGACAATAAATGTGATAAATAAATTTGCTCTCTAGTCTACAAACCCCTTTGTTTTTTTTATATTTTTAAGCTCCATGGTATTCTAGAATCTTTGGAAATATTGGCGATTTTGGGGGAAAAGAACGTAACACCCACACATTGCTGCTGGCACACCACCTGTAGTACTCTCTACAGCCGCAGGATACATGGTTCGTTGCACACATGCCGATTTGGTTTATTCCAAACATTATTTCATTGTCTAGGAATAGCTATGGACATTCCTACAGCTAGGACCCAAACGATGTATTTTTTTGTTGTTTTTTTTGTTTATAACCTTGGACTCATATAATTGTTACAAACTATTTATCCATTAAAATTGACAAGCAGCTTCTTGCTGCTGGGTGGTTTTACTCATTTAACACTCAGTGAGTTTATTTGCTCTCTCATTCAAGGAGCAGGAAATTCATTGAGATTACAATGAGAAAATCCCGAAGATGTAAGTTGCTGTTGGTGCGTTATGTGTGCCGTCTAGACACGGACGACAATACTGCAACGCATTGCGTTGACGAAATTACTATTTTAACGGATAAATAACTAGTTAAAAATTATACAATTCTACATGGAGTGCGAAATGTTAATATAGAAACAGTTGTATACAATTTCGTTTGAGGTTTGAGCAAAGTAAATGCACATAACTACAAGAAAAATGTTTTTTTTTTTTTTTTTGCTGTTTGCCAAATATCTGGACCAAGGCGAGATATTTGCTGCTAAAAATTATATAAATAAATAAAAAAAAAATTAATAAGGATGTAGCCATGATAACGATAGTAATTTGTTAATTTGTAAGGACTAATATATTATGCAAGCCTTGTCACAAAACACACGCGTTGATTCAATGTGAACCGTGTAACAAAAAAAAAAAAACATAATAAAATAATATAAACTATGTACGTTGTCGTTAACGTGTCTCACCGTGAATATAAATTGTGTTTTATTTAAATTATAGAGTAGTTCATATTGAGTCAACTATTGTTTGACGAGGATCATAATCAATTTTTTTTTGGAAATAATAACACTTCTAGGTCGCCATTTGTAAATGCTTGTTACTTTGTTTAAATATGCATGCGCCTTACTTACATACATAGGGATTGCCGAAGAATAGACCAGGACATATTGAAAACTAATCAAAGTTGTTCCATTCGTATTTTCCTAAGACGACACGGTCTGTCTTAACAAGGTTATGAAACAAAAAATATGTTTATTTATATATCACTCTTATCTTATTATCTTGCAACTAAAACTTTGGAAATGTTCCCTTTTGCATTCCTTTTGCAAGGTACAACTTAAAACTAAACTTTGGGAAAACTACACTTTTTTAAAGTAATTAAAAGCCTGTATGAGCATGAAAATGAGCAATTTTCGATTCCAACAAACCAATTTTTCGAAGGAAATGTGACCCTTTGGTACGAAGTCTTTTATGGGAAATGTTTGATTTATACATCAACATGGAAATGGCACCAGCTTGAAAGTAATACCTGTTTTCGGTTGGCTAAATAAGTGTGAAGTGAGACCGTTAGTTATCTCGGATACAAATTGGTCTACAGATATTTGGGTGGAGAATCGAATGACATCTCTAACTTTTTTTTTTTTTTATAAAATGTGGAAATGAGCCCTTTGATAGTAATAGACATTTAATGTCTAGAAATAAATACTTAATATAACAGTTTATAAGTCCTTTCTTTTCACAATACAAATTTTATTATTACAATTAATATTTATTAATAAGTAAAATTAATGTACAATATTATTATAATTAATATTTATTAATAAGTACAATTAATGTACAATATTAATACAAAACAATTTACAGCACTACCTACAGGGGCTTTTGGCTGGTCTTTTTATCATGTAGGGATAGTTTGTAGACGATCGAGAGACGAAAAGAGACCCGACAATGGTGGTCTGATTCGAATATCTCTCGAAATCTATATATATTGTAGACGATCGGTGGCAGAGAGACCCACGACTGAGATGACAATAGCAGATGACTAGTGACACTGGCATACTTTCCAAGTTTTTTCAGACAGCGGGAGATTTGTTGGAACTCATTTCTCGATAAAGAGCTTATTTAAGTTGGCCAGCTAGCGGAAAAGGGACCTTAGATTGGGAGGCATTTTTAAACAAGGGCAGCTAGGCATGTCCTGTATTAGATCCACTTGAGAGATACCAAGGCGATGTCTTTCAAAAGCAGAACGGTAACATTTTTTGTTGAGTATTTCTGCTGCATCCGTCACTCGTGTGCAAATCCATTGGGATTTGTATAACTTGCTTCAACTTTCAGATTTTTCATTCCCAATGGAACAATGAGAATATTAATATTTTTTTGCATTTGTGTTCGTTGTGTGATTCTTCTCAACGACTTGTCGAATAATGTCAAATATTAATTTTGGGGCCAATGGCAATGCAACATGAAAATTGACAACATCTAATTTCTAGGAGCAAAGAAAAATATCCATTATATGATTTATGCCATGAATCTCTACGGAGAAAAACGTAAGTATCTTACCAATAGCGTAGCGTATTTTTTAAGGATATGTAAACTCGTGTTACGTACTATGGCACCATGCGCATACCTAGTATAATTTCAATTTTTTTCAATTCTTAATATTCTAATAAAGTAAAGTAAAATATTCCTTAAGATTGTTAACCGCAGAAGGGATATAATATACCTACTGCAAAAATATGTGCATCAAAAATATTAGTGCTAGACGTTTTTCTGTTTTTGGAAGTATAAGCATATTATGGCTCAAAAATATTGCATTTACAATACATATTTTATAGTGTTTGTTAGATAGGCGTTGAAATTTAAATACAGATAAAAATCTTCAAACAATGGCCGGCATGAGTCGTCGTATATTTAATACTTTAGACTAGAGACCGAATTTCTAGATACTTCGGGGTCTTTTTGCAAATTGCATAACAGTGCGTTATTTTGAACACGAACACAATCCATAAACTTTATTTCTTTGTTCGCAATCGCAGCCCCTTTTGAATTTCACAAGAAAATGCAATTTAAAAAAAAAAAATGTGCCCTAAATATATTTTCTCTAGCTCTAAAGAAAATCGATTATTCACCGGCCACACGAAAAAATATACCCAAGCATTTACAAAGTACATACATAGATTTAAATATTGAACTATAAACTGTACTTACAAATCCGCTATTAAAGTTGTTAGGATTAGTTCTTCTTGCTCGATTCATTTTAAATTAGATTTATATTTTATTAGTATTAGAATTACATAGAAACTTAAAACCGAAATTAGACTTCACTAGCAAAACAAAAACGTATCTGCACGAAACAACCGCTGATGAACGTTTGAGATTGATTTTTTTATGATTTTTGTTGGCCAATCTGCATTTGGCCATTCACGATGGTCAAGGTCGGAGCTGTCTATATTCACAATATCAATTCAGAATAAGTACCTATATTTCTGTATTATATTTACGGGACAGATTTAATAAAATTATAATTTAATACGTTACAGTAATAAGTGATTCCTTAATTTTAGTAGATATACAACCTATTTGATCGTTACTTTTGTACTAATCATTTACTTTATTGACTCACCGCGTAAAATACGGAATAAGATTGAACTTGCAATTCTTGCTATTCAAATTTTAATATTTAAGAGGTGAGCCCAGCCCGATTTCGATATTTTTTGTCAGAAAAAAAATTAACGCTTCTGCTTCATTATAGTTCTCAATTTAAATTGTTAATTGTTGCTTATTTGACTGTCATTTGTCTGTCACTTATCAGGGTTTGCTGTGATTTACACGCGTATATTTTATTACATTTGTAAAACACATACCTACTATGGAAGAGTTAATGGGCATATTTAAGAATTTAGTTAAGCCAGTATGGCACTACATTTTTTCCTCATTTTTATCATGTTGAAAAGTCAACGGTGTGTAAAAGAGACTTAAAGTGTGTTACGAAATGGGTAGTAATTATTTGGAAAGCAACCACAAATTTTCAAAAGAATTTGGTATCAAATAACCTTCAAATGTCAAATAAAAAAAAAGTACTAGAAGCTAAAAAACTAAATTTGAATACCCTTTTAATGCATTTTTTTTGTATGTTTCTACGTTGATAAAGTTGGTGTGTACGCACTCACTCCTATCGGGAATTTTCATTCAAATTTTTTGTACTACGCTACTTTCATTTTAAAATCAGAAGAAATGAAAAAAAATTAGTGTCATACGGGCTTTATCTTAAGTCGATTAGATTGGTCGGGATCAGAGATGAATGAATAAAAGAGATGGATATCTTTCGTACGTCTATCCCCCCAAAACCCATTTGTTTACATTAGGCCTGTTTTTTTGAGCTTCGTTCTCAGCAAAGCAAAGTAAAGTAGGATTTTCAGCACGCAATTACAACAACTACGCTCTACTTGACATTTCGAGACTCGCAGTATTATTATTCTTTCATCTCTGGTAGGCAGCCGCCTTTCCACTGGAAAGGTATATATATCTTTATCAGAGATGAAAGAATAAAAGAGATGTATATCTTTCGTACGTCTATCCCCCCAAAACCCATTTGTTTACATTGTTGTTTTTGTAATTTCAACCCCCGTCTGTGAATACGTGTGAGCTACAAAAAAGCATGTTGCTAATGGCCGCCTGCCATTCGTCTTTCTTTTATGGGCATTGCGGTGTTTAATTGTTTTGAATTTCATATTGAACTTGTTAGATTTTTGTGGAGGTTTTGATTAAACTGAAAAAAATAGTGAAATACACCTTAGAAGATACCGAATTCTTGCATTAAAATCCAATTCATGAACTCACATATACTTTAAAAGAAATGAGCTTGGGTGCGTGACTTCATGAATTTTTCGGGAAAACAGCTTGTAGGTAGCCACCATTCCACTGGAAAGTTATATATCTCTGTATTCCATTATCTTTGATCTTTATTCAATTATCTTTGGTCATGACGTCAAAGACTAGAAATCTGGCGGTTTCCATACGTCTGCCAAGCTGACATTGCAGTTAGGCTTATGTAAACATTTTAACATGAAAACAAACTAAAAGAAATCAATAAAGGTACTGAGTTCCCGATCCTAGTACGATGGAAGAACAAGCACTTATAATAAATATCGCTACGATTTTAGCAAAAGACATTGGTTTTGATCAAAGAAACAACTTTAAAAGGCCGCTGGCCTCATATCCTTTGGACAAATTACCACCGCTGTTGCAGAGTGATGATGAGGGATTTGATTTTTTCTTTCGTCACCATTTGCAGAAACCATCAAATAATATAAAGCGAAAAGCTGCATCAGAAACAAATGAACATGATACTGTCGCTTCAAAATCGACCAGAAGGAGTGAGGAACCCACATCAGGCCGAATTAACCTAGTACACGATCTAGCAACAAATATTTTCGAAAGTAATCTTCATCTCAGCAAGAGCACATTTCAGGTAAGTTTTGCAAGTGCAGTTTCCTAAAAAAGCCCAAGCTAAATAATTGTATCCTTGTAGAAACTCTACGCATCAATCGCTGGGTTAATCAAACCACTCTACACAAACAGCACTGTCATCTCTAACCAAACTATTTTCTCCTTGGGTCTGTGGAAATTAGCCACTGATGAACATTTCGAGGAGATATCACGGCGGTTTAAGATCCCATTGCAGGCATGTCACCTCATCATCCGCAGCTTTTGGAGTGTTATTTCAGACAATTATGAGAGCTTTATCAAATGGCCAAACTCGCACAGTGCTCAACAAAATCATTTGGCCAGCTTTCAGAAGATGGACAGCCTTAAGTGTTTTCCCAATCTCTTTGGACTTATTGCCATTAAGCGGCTAGATATATTTTTGGAAAGTCAAGATGAAGAAACATCCGTGGTTCTCCAAATAATATGCGATGGCGATCAAAAGATTATTGACTGCTTCGTTGACTTTGCGACAAATTACAACTTCAGTAACAGTCCCATTGGCCAGACTCTAGAGAGGGAGACTGCTGCGGTACCTATGGGTGGGTATATAATTGGGGGACACAATTTCCCACTTCGGCGCTATCTCATTCGTCCATACGAGTTGGAGTGCTTTCGTGACGAGAGTCGATTCAATGAGATGTTGCGGAAGGCTCAGGAGGTTTCTGATTCAGTTCTGAACAAGATGATGAGACGTTTTAATACCCTTTACGCACTCGAAGCTAAAGACATAAATGAGGTGCGCAAGGTACTGGAGACAATTTGTTCCTTGCACAATCTATGTCAAGAGTTTTCCGATGAGTGCATTTCAAATTGCTGGGAGCGTATTGAAAAGTGTACACTGCTAACTAAAGCAAGTGAAAATAATCAGAGTGGTCGAAAGCGCAGACTAGAAGTCATGGAGGAGACTTTAAAAAAAGTCTAATTTTTTTCTCAAAAACAAAGGTTTGCAAATCAGTATTATATTTATTTTATAAATAAAATTACATTTCAATCACGCCAGCATGTTGCAGCAGCACACGGTGAAGCTGAATAATTAAATTCTAAGTATTTTTTTCCATTTCTTTTTCCTTTTCTTTGAGAGCTGCTTCTAACCTTTCGAACTCTTTATCCGCAATTTTATCAGATTCATCAAAAACTTGTTCTACTTCTGTAACTTCAGGAATATAAAATTGCAACATATTTTGCACTCCATTCTTTAGCGTCACAATAGAACTGGGACAGGATGAGCATGAACCCTATAAAGTAATACAATTTCTGTTACTGCTCCGTATGGAAATACGTGTGTCCTGTCATTTTTACCTGCATTTTTAGTTTGACAGCGCCAGCATCATAGCCCATGAAAATAATATCACCCCCATCCTCCTGAACAGTTGGCCGAATCTTACTGTCCAACAATTCCTTGATCATCATCACAGTATCGTCGTCGTCTTCATTGATTTGTGTATCAGAATTTGGCTTGGATTCGGTTAGAATAGGCAAGGAACTCGCAAAGAAATCCATAATTACAGCAAAGACCTCGGGTTTTATAACACTCCACTCAGCGTCCTCCAACTTAGAGATTGTAATAAAATCACCCCCAAAGAACACCGACCGAACACCCTCAATGCGGAAAAGCAGTTTCGCTGAAAATACATTTTAATTCCGAGTACCTATAGTTTTTAGATAATTTAAATTTGGCTTACCCAAAGGACTGCAATATGCCGATTGAGAAGTTGGGAAATCCATTGTATTGCCTTTGCCGAGCACCGCTACACCAGGACAGAATTTTAAACTGTCTGGATTTGGTGTATCCTGAGTCTGAATAAACATGGAACGACGGCTGCAGACTGAAACTGTTGATTGTTGGACTAACAATTTGTGGCGCACTGGTGCAACACCACGAGCGGAGAGTATTAAATTACGTTGCGATAATCTGCCATTCAAGGGCATGTCATTAATTCATTGAGCCAAGAAAAAATGCGGTATACTTACATATTTGATAATCGGCTACATGATGGATGCATTATTTGTGGAAAGCGCAGGAATCTAACAAAAATATTCGACATGATTGGAAATTGTTCAGTCGTAATTGCACCGCAAAATGTAAACGTCAGAAAAAAACTTAATCGATGTTGGGCTAGTAGCTGTGTTCGACGAAAAATCTAACGGGCACCCTAGGATCGAACCCATTGGGACCCGCTAAACTGCCTTGCTCTAGATAGGTAGGTACCCACATCTGGCGAGTTTTTAAAGAAAAATAAATGTGATTAAATGGTTTCGATTGCAGTAATAATCTGATGAAAAAATTGTCTGCTTTCAAAAAGTTTCTAAAGTGGTAAATAGGGTTACGATTTTACATTTGCAAAATAAAACACAATGTCTAGCAAGAGAAAGTTGTAATATAGGTCAATATTTTGATTGCCCACTAGAAATTGGAAAACACCGATTGTCGATCTTTGCAATCCATTTACATTTTTGTGATTACCTATTTTGTTTTATAATGACTTTTGTAGATCATGGGGGAAAAAGAACTTGGGCTACACCTGTTGGCTGGGGAAACCTATGAGCTGCATGCATAGTTGATTGTCTCTAATATATTGTGTTTCTATCTGTCATTTGATTGGCCGGGCAACGATATTTCTCTAACGATTTTATAAAACAGCATAGATATGAAACACCGGCATTAGTGATATATCAACTTGTTTTCGTCCAGTTGCCTGAACGTGTGAAATACACGTTTACTGCGCATTAAAACTCCACCGGGACAGATATATCTGTCCCCCTCAGATAAATGTTCGGCTTTATGAGCATTCGTTTTAAACGGCATTATACAGGAGATGTGTTTTTCGCTTCGTCCAACTTGAGTTCAGCCATACTTCCTCTAACAAATAAGAAGGCATCAATTTTCCATCGAAAAATTCCAAAAAACAAATCACTTTGCGTTTGTTAAACAGTGAGTTTCCTTCAAATTGAGTGAATTACTCTCGGAAAATTCAAGAATTGCAAATTGTCATTTTCTCAAAATCGACAAAAATCAATATACAACGGACCACAGAAAAAAAAGAGAAAGGCGCGCAATTTTTTCTACATCTCCCATATACAGTTCATAGTGTTTGTGTATCTACTATCTACTACCAAGCGGACAAAAATCTTCCAATTCCAAAAAAAAAAAACAATTAAAAACCATCCCCAAAACTTACACACACAATCAAAGCGAAAACACCTAACGCCACCACGACGCACATATGTACAATTGCAGCAACAACAAGAACATAGTTTGGCAAAGGTTTGGTTTTCTGAACACGTATACAAGGCATCGTTGCTCTCCACTCTCGCATTGTGGAACAAACTCCGCCGAATACAGTTGTCCTCATAGTATCCTCGTAGTGCGTTCTTGTTCAACAAAGATTTTCAATTTTCAACAGTGTGACAGGAAAAATTGTTTGTGGAATAATTTTGAATGAGCAGGCATTTCTCTTTGATTCGTTGCCATAAAGAATAATATAAGAAAAAAATCGTGTGCGGTTTGTCTCTCTTTTTGCGTTCTCTTTAGCGTTGAATTTTCTTATTTTTGCTTTCGAATAGCGTGAAGTTGTTTTTTTTCTTGTGTGGTTTTTCGTCGCGCAACTGTGTGTGTATCACAGAAATACACACGAGACACGGCACAAAAGAGTAGTGTGTGGAGTTCTCATACAATTTTGGTGAAGCACAAGCTGCCGTATTCTTCGTCTCGTTGGCCGTATACATTCTTTGGTTACCTACATGGAGCATTTTCATCAGATTCAGGTAAGTTTATTATTTTTCTTTTTCTTTCATATTTCCTTGGTCTTGTATTATTTGTTTCGCTTTTCCCTATTTTTGTTGTTCACTACGAGTTCTTAAATTATTGTGTCAACGTTCTTATGTGGGAAATGGGAATTTTTTTCCGCGAAACTTATTGAAATATACAGTGTTAAATGGATTTTTTTTTGTGAACGCAAAACGGCTAGCCGCCACGCCTATTTTTGTTGGTGAGGGCGGCGGGCCGCAAATCGGAGTGTTAATTTCAACAATCGAATTTGCAACTGCACCATATTATTTATATGAACGAAACGGAGTGTTCTTTTCAAATTGGTGTTTTGTGTGGAGGACATTTTTTTCCCCATTTCACACATCTGCGATGTGATGCAATGTGAACAACTTTTTTATTTATATTTTTTAATAGTACGTATTATTATTTGTTTTTGCCTCTACATTTATTAATATAAACTTGTATTTGTTGAAAATTGTGTGTGCAAGCGAAGCGGCATCTGGCTACAACAAAAAAAAAAGCTCCGACATGTTTAAAGATAAAATTACGACCGCGAAACTAATAGGAAAATCAAATTTTTCAGTGGAAAAAAAAATAATGAAAAACGTCTGAAACTCGACAAAAATCGACCAAAACAATGGATACCAAGCAAAATATTTTCTTCACAAAAATGTACACATACGAAATAAATGGCGGATGCTACCCGAGAGAAAAATAAAACATCGCATGGCTATGATAGTTATTTTTAGGAATCGTTGTCGCGACAACAAAACAGTCGGGCGCGATCATTTTCCAGGGGAAATTTAACTAATTTTGATAATTTTCATTCAATTTGGAGATTTTCCACTAGTTTATCCGTTTTTTCGAAACAAAATTAACCATTTTTTATTCGGAATACATACAAAGGAAGACCGTTCGTTTCGATGTTTATTTTTGTTTTTATTTTTTGCTCTCTGGTATGGGTTTGTGCACTGTATATATTGAAACTGGAAGAGTATGCTCTCTGACTCTCTCCGCAAGAGAAGGGAATGGTAAATGGATATATTTTTTTTTCGTCTGGCTCTTGCTGGTGATGAAACTAAAAACTGAAAATGTCTATTTAGTTTTTGCTAGCAATTCACAATTATTGTGTAATAGCCAGAAAAGAGGGTTACATTAAAACTTCTTTTAAAGTCCGATGGAAAATCGTATCTAATTTTCTCATTAAATTTTCTCTTATCGCCTGGGACTGCGAAACTGGGATGGGACACTCTCTCTCTCTTTCTATTGCTCTTGTACATTTTCTTCATAAAATTATGTGTACTACTGAAAGGTACAGTACACGCTATGCCGCCATATCTTTTAGCTTTTCGTCTTGTATATTTTTTTATTTATATTTTTTTTTTGTTTTATAGTCTGTCGTTGGTAATATGATTTGATGTTGGAATTATATTTCGCGCCAATTTTTCGCTACTCTAGAACCCCATGTGGGAGATGTGCGTCCGGGCGAGTCGGTGTTTAGACAATCGGAGATTTTCTGAGAAGTCTGATGTTGATAAGTTTATTTTTGCAAGATTTTCAAAATGTTTGGTGCTTTTTTTGCACACCTAGTCGACATCTTTCCACTAATTATGTGTACTGACTGTCAGATCTGTTAAATTTGCTTGTCCATGCACATTTTTTTTCTTGCTAAAAAGTATTCATCGGTGCAAGCAGAAAGCAAACAGACCGGTTGTTATTGCCTCGTCGGTTATTTGATTAATATCTCCGAGTTTCTTTTTATTTTATTTATTTATATTTATTCGTTCTGATGTCACGTTTGCCTTGTTTTGCGAACCCTAGTTAATCAGTCTGTTCATGAAATATAGCAAAAGCGAAGGAGGAGTTAAAAAGGATATGTAATGGAAAATTGAAAATGTATAGGGTGGAAAGTGTTGCCAATGAGTACTGGCAATAAGCAATTTTTTTTTAGTGTAGTACCTACTAATTTCAAATTGTTGACTCCTTTTAGAGTAATTCATCGCTCAGCTTTCCCAATTTAGTTTGCTTCCATTTATTAATAGAAGCTATTTTTTTTGAGCTTCAGATAGGATTTTCAGCGCTCTTCTACAAGAACTATCTACTGTGAGTCCTTAAAGTGTCAAGTAGAGCGTATACCTTGGTAGTTGTTGTATTTGCGTGTTGAAAATGGTACTTTACACGCTGTCTCCACTTGCTATAAACACCAGATAGCTGTCATTTTGCTGTCTATTAATTTTTAAATCAAAGTTTGCTGTTCGGGATTTCAAAATTTTCATTTTGAATAAATGAGTTAACGCTTCAAGTTTGGAAAATTAAACATGACCAAGCCTTTAAAATAATTAATAATTATTTACATTTTTTTTTGCTATTCTGCCAAAGGTACTTTCATGTTGTGCTCATTTCCCATTTCTTCTTTACTAAAAAAGTATGCTATGAAACGCCCAACAAACGAAATTTGACAGCTGCTCTGCTATGTACTTTTTTGTTTGCTAGTGTTCTTTGCTTTGAATTCATCGCAAGTGGAGCCGGTGTGTTACTTTGCTTTGCTGAGATCAAAGCTGAAAAAACAGACCTATAGCTACGACTTTGGGAATTTTGTTTGAACATCTATCGATTTCCGTCGGTTAGGTACCTGCATTCAGTATTTTCATCTTTTCTGCCGGTAGGTATATTTTTAACGCAAAATCTTGAAAACTGAAAAGTTTTTTCAAACGTCATTATGGAGCAAATCAGGATGGAGTCTTTGAAATGTATGTTTCTCGGTGTACAATTTGTATAGGTAGGTAACAACAATATCGTACCGGCATATCAGTAATCTGGTTTTTGTGACAGCAAAAATGTGTTGCTCACAATGTGCTTCAGCCTGACGGGGTGTAAAGTTAGTTGAATGTGTCCGATTTGAAAATCCTCAGTTTTATACTTAGTGCTAGAAATGAAAGGGATACTGGTATAATTTAATACAAGGTAACTTAAAGCTTATAACTTGTTAGTTATACCTATTTAATGGTATTTAAAATTACAATTTCTTTTTGATCGCACATTTTGCCTTGATCATATCTCTTAAATAGGTGACTAACAACAGCCGCCAGTTTTTTTTGTTGTACTTCCGTTGCACGTGTTTTTAAAATAACGCTTCTCATAATGTTTAATATAAAAAAAAACACAAAAGCGTCATTTATGTATACTTCTAGAGTGAGATCCACATACAATCCCTAACCAAATGATCACCTTTTGTAACTTTCCACTTTTTTTGTTTTTGCTCTTTTCGAGTTTCGCATCTTGTTGTATAATCGATGAGTAAGCGAATTCACGATTTGTATGCCTTCTCAAAAAATAAAGAAATTATAATACTCATGACTCGCGTGATGCGTAATGTCTGTTGATGTATTGATTATTTTAATTAGCTATTTTGAGTTCGCTAATTGTTAAATGACTAAGTAAATAATATAATTTTCTTAACCAAACAACTTGTAAACGATAGTTAGAATTACGCCCATATTTTAATGTACATACGATTGTACATTGATTGACGTCATATTATGACGTTCGATTAACTAAACCAATCCATGTGTAAAAGTTTTTTTTTCAAATATTTGAATTTAAAAAATTGTCCTTAATTTTTAACTAAAACCTTTTTTGCTCGTTCGTGTCAAAAAAAGCCTCAGCGTAAATAATTAATTCGTTTTCTGCGGAAATAAGAAAATTCTAAAGATATACACATCTTGATATGTCAACTTAATTGAAAAGAGAAAAACGTTTTCGTTTCCGTTATTTTTTTTAACAACAAATGTTAAACAAACAAAACGGTAGGTATTTTTGTTCAGCTGGAACTAGTATTCTAGTGACTGGTGTTCATATCTGCCATATTTTGTGCTACACGTCAATTGTTCAATATATGTATTCTGATATTTTTTTTTTAATAATTATAGTCGCAGTTTGACAGTAATTTAGGGCGACGTTAATAAACATACATTGAAGCTGCAAACAAATTCTTCTCGTGTCCGACTACACACTTGTTTAACTTATATCTGAGAATTATTTTTTTTGTCTCAAATTTCCATAGGATAGTAAAAAAAGTTTCATTTTTGGCAAAAGAACTTTGATTTCGCCAGTGAAATAAATGGTTGTACCTAGTAGGTGCCAAATGACAAATGGTGTTTTTACAGATGCAATACCTACTTGTAAATGTCAAGTTAAGAATTGTTGTTAAATTACACCACAGGGAAGGTGACGGAGGAGAGGAAATACATTTTTTGATTTTAGCATCAACATTTTTGTGCGTAGGAATGTGGATAAAAAATTGAAAATAAAATAAATTGGTTCATGCACTCAAACAAAACTTATATATGTATGAAATATCCAACATTTAGTGTTTTGCTTATTGATTTAATCTTTTATTGCCACATCTTTATTGTTTGTAATGCGTCTTAAACGTACCTACTACTAATCACATCCCTATAATCTATTTGTAATTTTGGCCACTCACAAATTTCTAACACATTCATGGCGTGAACATTTTACACTCGATGATGACTTTTTCAAACGTTCCGATTCTGTCGTAGTACGATTAAGTACTGAAGATTTCAAAATTAAAATTCAATCTGCAACACTTTTGTTCTGCCGTGTACCTACTGCACAACACATTTCAAATGCCTGCATCTGTATAGGTAGATAAAATTCGTTCACCTCGCTTTCTGGAAAAATCGAAGCGGAAAGCAAAAGACAAAGATACTTGTCGAATTGCGCAGCGTTCAAAAGGAAAAGAAGGAAAGCAAATCAAAAAATGTTACACACAGACGTAAATTTCTATATAAAGGCAGCAGCTAGTTGGGCATACGGATTCGTGTTTTGCCAGCGCAGTATATTTTTCAGTTGGCTGCATTCGCACACCAACCCAAACCCATATCTAACTCGGCAGTTTTTCTACTTTTCCTCTTCCATCTGGTGCTTCGCATTTGAGTGTATGCATAGCGCGTCCCTCTTATACCAACAGCCTTGGAAACCGGTCGAAATTGAATCTACACTATGTGTGTGAGTGAGGGCAGCAGAGTGTGTATATACACCACAGCAGCATTCTTTTTTTGGTTCAGTCGTTTTCTCTGTCTCTCTACCGATCCCCTTGGTTGCATACTCATTGTTGCCAAATTTCAGGTGAGAAAAATTGAGATATTTTTCTGAGTGGAAATGTTCATCGATGAGGAATGGAGGGGGGACGTTTTGCTGAATTTTTACAAAAATTCTGGTTTTTCGAGTTATAATCGAGCGACAAAAAAAAAAAAACGGACAAGTTGGAGAGAGAGAAAGTCTGATATTCCAAATGCCAAGCAGTAAAGGGGGCAAAACCAAGAGAGAGAGATAGGCAGATTGTGAGAGCAATCGCGCGCACTTTTTTCCCACGAACATACGTCTGTTTTGCCACCGCGCCGCACTGCTATTTTATATTATATTATGGTGCCACAGTTAAGTCAGCAAACGAGAGTAGCCTACCGAGTATTGAATTCAGCCGAAGGAAAATAAAAAAAAGTCGATCCATAATCAGAGACCGCGTGTTAGAGAGCAGCAGCTCGTGTTTTAACGGCAGCACGATGTTTACTATAATGAATTTAATTACTTCAAAGTGTATTTGATGTACGTATTTGCTTTTTTTTTTTTTCGTTCTCTCGCATTATATTTTTTATTTATCGTGTTGCCGCAACATCGGTAATCTCGTCCAAATCAAAACAAAAACGCATTTCTCGTGTTTACATTTTTTTTCTTCAAATAGAAAAACAAGCATTCGGATTCCATGACATTACTGTTAAGACATTATATCGATTTTTTTTTTTGTCTTCATTCGGTGAATGCAGCCTATGAATATGTTCCGCAAAAAACATTTTCTGTGCTTAAACATCGAAGTGATCTGTGGCAATAAAACAAAAATTAATTAAAAAAAGTTTTTGCAATATTTTAAGTTGCTAAAGTGGAAATACGAACTGAATTTTTTTTTTTTTAAGTTTTATCTGGTACGTTATCTTCTTCGGTTGGCTGGCGGTGGCGTAGCGCTGGTACGCTGCATACAAGAGAATAGATAATTTGACAGAGTGTGAGTGTGTTCAATTACTGGGCGAACGGTGGTGGTTCTATATATCAGTCCTATATAGGAGCTTCCATATATAAATAAATATATATATATCTTCTGACGTATATACGTTGTCATCGTCGTCGGCAACGCCGCAGCGAGAGAGGGGAACACCACCACGGTTGGTGTTTTTCGTTTCGTTTTCTTGTTTTTTCTTCTTTTTACCCGACATTCTATATATATGTTTATATATATATACAGAAAGTGTATACACAAGTGTGTTAGTGGCCAAGGGCTAGCGCTATAGCGTCTCTTTTGTTTTAAAAAATTTCCACAAAGAAGGAGAAAGCATGTCCAACGACATTTTGTTGTTTCAAAAGGGATAATTTGCTGTAAAAAATAATGTTGAAGTACATATATATTTTTTTTTAAAATTGTTTTCTTTGAGTGGATTACGGTTGTTCGCGGGCTTAAAAATCAGCCGTGTGCGCTTTTTCATTTGAAATTTTATCTAATTCAATTAAACATAAATTAAAAGAAATATTTTCGGAGTGATTTTGGCAACTTTGCAATGCAAACGAGTGTAACACGACGAATTCGACAAAGAGCAGGAGTAGCAGCACTCCGCCGTTGTAGTAGTGAAGAAGAAGAAGAAGAAAGAAGAGGAGGGAAAGCTGCCGGAGCAGAAGCAGCAGCAGCAGCAGCAGTAGTAACGCTTATGGTGGTGGTAGATAAGTTAATTTTAACGGCAAGCTGAGTAGTTTTCTTTTTTAATTATTGTTCACCCCTTGGTTATTGTTCCTTTAATTTGGGAGTGAGTGTAAAAAAAAATTTTATCATCGGATTATTTGAATTAAAAGTTTTCCAAAACGCCTTCGAAGTCTCGGTTTATATCGTCAAACCGATCTCGGAAAATAAAAGAGAAACGCGCGTGCAAAATCCGTGACAGCAAACCTAATTCCAAGAAAAATATTTTCTTCCTGTTCTCAAAATTTACATCTTCGTTTTAGCCAATATTTTTTGTGTGTGTATGGTGAATGACAAAATACCTCAAAGTGTTTGTAGCCCATTTCTTTCGTTTGCACATTTTGATTGAGAAGAAAAATTTCATTAAACATGTCGGAGCACCATCGCGGTGCTTGGGATAATCGACAGGCAGCAGGCGATGCTGTCTGGTGGCCGGCAGCGGCCACGCTTGCAACACAAGATCAACAAACCCTGCACCACCAACATATAATTAACCAACATCATCAACAGCAATTAGCTGCGCAGCAGCAGCAGCAGCAACAACAGCAACAGCAAGTTCAGCAGCAGCAATTGCAGCACCAAGTTGTCGTTCAACAACAACAGAATCAGCAGCAGGCGCATAATGATGCGTCACGTAACAATTGTAGCACAACGTCGGGAGTAGCGACACAACAGTTGTTCTCTTATAAAATGGCAAGCAGTTTTCAAAATCCTGCTACGACAATGGCACAAGTTGTTGCCACATCAAATGCCGGCAGCACTGGCTATGATTATCGTCTAAATATGGCAGCTGCAGCAGCTGCTGTACCAGGCTCTCAGTGGTGGTATTCCGCAGCTAATCAAGGGCAAATCGATGCAAATGCATTGCAGCAGCATCAACAGAATCAGCAGCAGCAGCAGCAGCAGCAGCAACAACAGCAACAACAGCAGCAGCAACAGCAGCAGGCTCAACAGCAACAACAGCAGCAACAGCAACAACAACAGCAGCAACAACAATTGACTATGAATCAACCAGCAACGGTGAGTACTTGGTTTCTGTTAAATTTTATATTATACTACTGACATTACTTTTTGTTCATATACCTTCATCCAAAAATGCTTAGTTTGATCATCTTTCTGCCACCTTTATTTAGATCGATTTGTTGGCACATCGTTTGAAACTGTAATTAGGTATTTGACGTCCTAAAACAATTTTAAACCAAAACGTTGAACGTATGTACGTATATACGCATACACGCATACAATCAATGTCAAAATATGTTTTTAATATTGTCAAGGCCAAAGTGACCCCGCTTACCATGAAAACTGTACTGATCACATATAAAAAACTTCAACTGAAGTTCGCAGGAGCTCTTAAATGCTCGATGTACAAATATCATATCTCAACAAGCTGTCATTATCTTTGAAATACATAGGTACTATATAACATTTCCATTTGATACCTATGCTTGTTGCCACATGAGATTTCCAGTGGTTTTAACAAGCCATCTGTTCATCATTTGCCCTCTAAACATATTGTCAAAACAATGCATACAATATTTATGTTGGATTTTTAATTTTACCCGTAAATATAAACACATCCACATATTCGAACTGTTACTTTAGCGCTTACGAAATTCACAAAATTCTTGACTATATTCGTCAGCTATCAACTGAAACGGCTGTTCATGTGACCGATCTAAGCCAATCAAGATAGACACATCAAGTCATCCAGCGTCAGACACCCCCCACTGCTCGCATTTGGTCATATCTATCTGTCAAACTCTGCTTGGCATTATGCCTATGTCATTTAGTCATTCGTCTAATGGCGTCTTTCATTTAAGATCCGAGAGAATTGCCCTGAAATTCAGAATTGCACTTTTGTATCTAATAGTGGTAGACACCATATGTGAGATTTGGTTTTCTGTTGCTATTTTTTTTTAACACAATATTTCAATCTGACATTTTGCTAGTGTGTGCTGGTGAGTTCAGGGTAATTCTTTAAAAATATCCCCGCCACTTCTGTCGTGTTAAGAATTGACCTGGAAGTGCCGGAAGTGCACTTTTTTTTTCAACGAAACAGATTACATAGAAAGATCACTTCTAGATTTGCTCTTTTCATAGGAAGAGCAATTCTTTTCTTCAATCGAAAACGCCATAATAAACACCAAACAATTTGACAGGAAATTGCAATATTTGACCATTTTGTGTGCAGTTTAGTCTTCCAAAGCAAATTATTTAGAAACTGTATCCTAGCAAATATGTTTTTTCGCCTTACACAACTAGGTTTGGTTTGATACAAAATTTATTTACCAATAATTATTTATTAGATAAACACTAATCTATTTAAATCCGAATGTCAAATTAGTTTTAAATCTAAAATTTGTTTCTATTTATGTTGCATATATAATTGTGCCAACATACATACAATCGACTTGAGCTACAGAGAAACACTCAAATATGCCAGAGAGAAAATTCCAATGATGCTTTATATAATATTTTATATTAACTTAAAAAAGAATATTTTTATTTACATAATACTAATGTCATCAGGAAACCGAGGCCGCCACAACCTCTAGTCGGCCCTAGGTAACGTAGACCCTTGACCGAATCTACATTACTATTGCCGTTTACCTTTTGCTCTCTGACTCTGTCACACCCACCCAGACGGAATCCTATTCCAAAGCACGCTACCTATATATTTACCATGCTCATGCAATTCCTTATCAGTATTATATGGCTTTGCCTAAATGGGTTGTTACCATATCATTGACCACGTGCTGATGATGATAATGACGATGATGTGTCGGTCAATTACACCAAAATGAACAAAAAAGAAGGAAATATCCACACACGTCACCCCCAACGAACAACAACTATCTACTGTCAGATGAGAGAGCAAATTGTATTTTGTGTCGTTTTTACTCTGATATGGGCTTCCTAAGCAAAATGGTTCTTTTTCTTTGTTTCGTGTGCTGCGCTATGGGTGCTGATTTCCTTCTTATATTCCGCAACAAAACGCCTGGGCACTGTGGTTGTGCCCGTGCGATTTTGAGCAGCACATGTTTCTCTTTGTTTTTTTTTATAATTCATTTGGTGCTCTCAAATTCGAATCTTGATTTGTTTGTTTTTAGCAGTTCTCTCTGCTGGCTTTGAAATGGAGACTGAAGAGTTAGACCGGCGATAAAATCAATGAATAAAATTGCAAATCATGAGTTTTGTCAAGTTGCTCAGCAAGCACCACTGGAATAAAAGAGACAACCTACTCACTTCTAATCAGTTTTACAAAACTCAAAATGAGCGAACAATATCCAGCTACTAGGTAAATGAATGAACAATTGGTTGGTATATTATGCTTCTGCCAACACACCATCATAGCGCGGAGGAGATAACACAGACACGAAAGAATCTCCTATTTCATAGCCATCCCATTACTATCTCTGTAGACTGTTGCATAGTGATGAAGCCTACAAGCTGCGAGTGTAGTCAAGGCAGAGAAGCCCTTAGATTTGTTGTCAGTCGGTAGTGATGACGACCGGGAATAGAGATGGTGAGAATGTGAGACTGGTTGAAAAGATGCGATGATGCCGATCATGATGATGTGTTGGCCATGATTCCGAAGTTTTGTGTTTGATTGAATTCTGAATGATGATGGCTGAGGCGCAGGAAAAGCGAAACAACAAAAAAGTAGCAATGCAACCACGTGGTGGCGCACTGAATGAAATCAACACAATTTGTTTCTGTATTTCTCTCGGTTTGTTGTGCCGTCCACGCCACAAATATAGAAAGCATATAATTTGTCTTCTTTTTTTTTAATATATAGATGTAGGTATATTCCAGCGAACATTATAGGTACGTGTGTATCTTATGGGCATGACATTTGTTGCAAAGCGCTGAATTCAGCGGTATTAATTGCATGTTATTACGTTGGCGCAACGACGACGTCGACAGCGGTTGAATATGTTTTTATGTCATAGTCGCAGGGATCCATTCGCATTTACGATGTGATGAATGAAAAAAAATCATGTGAAAATATGTTCTTGATGATAACAATGTGGCGGGTTAGTTCCTTGGTTGTTAGTTACGCATATGTGTTGTGCTTTGTAGTAGGCATTGTTTGTACATAGGACGGTGTGTAATGAGGACGACGTAAGCAGCCTCTCAGACAACGTATGTTTTGTAAAAGGGTACATAAATTGGAGCAAGTTCATAAAAAGGAAGACAACAACGGTTGATAGTATATTTTTATGAGGTTACAGAGAGCAAAAACCAGATTTGTGAATGGAACTGCGTTTCTTGGGAAACCCTGTAATTTTGTTTACAACCACTCAATATGTTGTATCGAATTTTGTTAGGTTAGGTTTTTTAATGGGTTATCAAAGTTTGTTGATTAGGTTTCGACTGCAGTGTATTCAAAAACTGATCATTTCAATTACTTCAATTTGAAGGCTAAGACGAAACTAAAGATTAATTGCTATAGGTATTTGCCTTGCCGTAAATTAAACATTATTGCTGCAAACTGTAATCTACACATTATTGTCGCGATCCACAAAAATCAAATGAAATGTCAAAATCTATAAAATATTGGTTGGTTTGCAACTGTCTGCGACGAATATTCCATGAGGTGGTTAATCGATGGTCCATTGATCGACACGTCAAACAAACTTCAAAATCAATAGGTATAACAAAATATACGTTTCTTTGTTCAATTGGGCAGAAAAGACCAATTTTTTTTGTTTTCTCAAGATCAGATCTCACAACCCCATTCAACCTAACCTAACCTCAGAAAATCTCCATTAACTTGATTATTGCTGTCAGACATTTTATTAAATTTACAGGCAATTTTCCCGCGAATTGAAAATTTTTGCCGCGAATTGTCAGACTTTACTCACAATACAGTCGCAAATTCGTTCGAACTTAACCTTTAAAAATGAAACTGAATCGCGCGTCGTATCTGTTTTCATGTGAATGAAATGTCAGAAACTGCAAATATTTGCTTGTTCGCATTTCGCTCTCATGTGAGTATCTATTGAGAATCTATTTTAGAACAGTTATAATGTGGGATGTTCGGCACAGTGGTTTTTGTGTTTATCCAAGAATGAAACAAAAAAATTGCAAAAGGATACTGCGTCAACATTTTTTTCAATGTTTCGATGTGCTTCAATTGCTAATTAACGCGAATTCCACCATTTATTTGTTCAATGAAGAGGATCTTATCGTGAAACTCTTCATAAGACAATTAAAATGCCTTAACCACGTTGACTCTCTGAACATTGTAAATAAATACCTACCAATCCATAAATAATTCGCTGTACATACAAAAACCAATCAAATTGAAATAATGAATGAAACTAAAGAAGAAAGCACACAACAGAGAGAGAAAATGAAAAAAAAAACCCTGAAACGTGCGCATTATAAATTAAACACAAGTTGATAAGACCACCATCATTTCATTTTTTGAAAAAAGTCATTGACCTCATTAATAATCAATTCCAAAGAAATAAAAAATATTTGCGTAAACATAATGTACCGACTAGTGTAAGAATGTTTACATTTACATATGTGAGGTTTTGATTCCGTCATCACATTAAGCAACGAAATTCTTTAATGGATTTCACCAGGTTTACGTGATGTTATGAAATTTAAGTGTTAAACAATTTGACAGTATATAATTCTGGATGAAATGGGGACGTTCAATTATCTGGTTTAGTAAGTCTGACAGCTCTCTCACTAAGTGAATCTCGGTTTTGATTGGTCGAAATCGGTCATGTGAGCAGCTGTTTCAGTTGACGTTTATGGAGTGGTAGCCGACGAATCTAGTCAAGAAATTCGTATGTGGATGACGTAGGAAAAGTGACGTTCACGACCATTCTAGTTTTTGCGTTCAGGTTGCATCTCATCCAGACCAATCTAGTCGACTTAAGATGACTAGATTCTTGAATGCGGCCAATTATGAATTTTATTGTGTACAATCATGTGAAATCTTCAAATGGGAAAGAATATTGTAAAAAATTCTATGAAGTGTTAGATAATTCTTTACACATCGCGTGCGAATTAAGAATTTCTCTGAACTATATCTAAATGGGATTAAATTCTATCCCTGTATTGTTCTTTTATGACAGTTCTTGTAGTGATCATGTCCGAATATACTTGGATCTTTTAACAAAATTGCTGAACTCGAATCTGTGAGTTCGAAGCCCACCAAATACCAAAACGCAGTAGGTGCTTCTGCATTGCTGCTTAGTCAAGCGTTCCAAAACGCATTCATTGTCAAAAAGCAAACAGAGCATCGGGAATGATTACGATGCACATGACATTTGACATTTCAGTTTGAACCGCCAAATAAAATAGATTTAACTTTGATTTGCAGTAACAAATGCAAGGCAGCTCAAAAGCATTCATAATTTGGCATAAGAAAAGCAGTGTGCCTGTGCATTCACAATGGGAATTTTGTTTTTGACGTTTTGGAATTCAGCCCAAGCCTATCTTGATATCCACCGCTGTTGAATTCTTATTTTGGTTGAAATCGATGTTTATACTTTTTACTTTTGTATAGTATTTGATTTCAAATTTATCATACACGATATTGGCCAATTGCTTGTGAGTTCGTAAAATCTAAATACGATTATTAGTATGGCGCAATTAGTTTGTTGAAACATTTCAGTGACAAAAATGGTATAAAGTTCCTCTTCCTCCAAGCCGTGATGCCAAACTGTTAAGAATATTCAGTAATGAGTTTACTCCCACGATGTTTGCTGATCCAGACTCTTAACTTCACAAAAATGTAATAAAACACGGAATCAAAACTATCCCATTTCGCACATGACATCTCGTTTATTACTGTCGTAGTATAACTGTGTAATCAATCTCGTTCAAAATCAGTATTTCGTTTCTGAGTTTAGTTGCCAGTCAAACTACAATCACTAACAGATTTCCGGTTGGATTTTATAAATATTTCAAAGATGAATGTCCTACCTACGTAGTAATGTCTATAAAAAGAAAAAGAAGTGGCAAAAGTAAACATAAAACCCAGTCAGGCGTAAACAGAAATAAAATTCCACAAATACAATTTTTTGGTCATCGAACCTTAGAATGGAGTGGAGGTAGGTGCTCTTCTGTTTCTCCATTGTTTGTAGGTACTCTCTTCAGCGCCATACTTACATGCCAGCAACAACGCCCCTAAAAATCCAACAACAACACAATGTGTATATGATTAACATAGGAATTTCAAGAAAAAAATATTGATTTTGCATATGTGTTATCTTTCCCACTACATCTGGCCATAACATTTGTTTTTCTTCTTTTAATTTTTTATATAGAAGAAGTTGGTTTAAAAAATAAAGTGGAATGAAATCAATGAAATTCACCATCGTGTTCCACAAAAAGAACGATAACTCGTGCCCTAGTAACACATTTTTTCTTCAAAGCTGATAATTGCTTACACGTGAATGTTAATAATTGGACAGATCCACAATGCCACGACACGACAGCATCTGTAAGTCGTTATAAACGACACATTTCCCAGGAAAACAAGTAAAAAAAAACAGCAACAATGTTAATCCAACCGAATAGAAAGAAGAAATCCCTCATGGAATAAACTCCGCATAGTTGTCCAATTAATTTTCAAATAAACCTTCAAAGCCTCCTTCCCATGCCATAAAAGGCGATACCACGCATTTTGGATGCAGAATCATGCAATGCCACGTCGAACGATGGACGAAACAGAGTCGTGGTCTTGTCGTCGTGTACTTTCATTTATCTGCTGCTGCGCTGCATTCAGGATATACTCGTATATATTTTTATTTCGCTTAGTTCCCATAAAAAGGTCAAACGTATAGTGCCAGCAGCAGCCGGCAACATGTAAAAAGTAACCAACCACCATTGGAGGTGTAGCAACATGTTGCACAGGTTTTTTTTTTTGCAAACATAATTTTCAAGGTAAAAAATGTAGTTTGCTTGAATTATTGCTCGAAACAGCTGTTTTGATGTACCTACCTCCTTTTTTGTATTCGTTGTGAAAAAAACCACCTGTGAATGACATTTAAAATCTATTTCTCTATTCAGAGAAAAATGCTCACGAAAAAAAGAAGAACCGGCAGATGCTATAAAAAATCTCATTAACACAGATTTAATTTCACCTATATAAAGTCAAAGTCTTCTTTTTGTGTGTTGAAGGGAAACCGATTTTATTGGAGAAGAGAAATCATTATTAACTTTGAATGTAGCCCAGCCACCAAACCAGCAAAGTCTGGGCCCTTTTTTGTATTTCTTCATCTGTATCTTTCTCGTTAATGTCGACGTGGTGAGGGGGGGAGGCCACTGTAGGGAAAACACGTTGAAAGAATACGAGTAGACCTTTTTCAGCTTTCCTTTCTGTTTCTGTGAGAGGGGTTTTCCCCGGGGGCGATCGGCGGCGAAGCAAAAGAAATAGCAAATAAAACTCCTGAAGGAGCTCCTTCGTTCGTCGCGCGTATACTTTGAAAGCACTTAAGTCGCTCTTCTGTTGTGTAAATGCAGCACAAGGCGGCGCGGCTCGGCGCACACATACTACCTGTGTTCTTGCATTTAGTAGCGCAGCGTTTCTTTGTACAGTATCAAGTAAATATACAAACATTCCAATAGAGTATGTACGAAGATATATACAGAAAGACGTGATGCAGGCACGTCGTCGCGGGCAGTAATACGAAGAAATCCCAATGCATGAAACACGATTCGGAAAAGCGAAAACAGGTTTAGTTTGTTTCGTATTACCTCCCTATAGTGCCTGGTTCCCTGTATGCATTCTGATGATATCACGACTTGACTTTTTGCCTTTGACTTCATAGGTATCTTGAGGCTTATTCTTTGGTTGGTAGATTAGGGGGGATAGCAACGAGCAAGCAGAAGAGTCATAAATCCAAATTGAGGTGGAATAATTCTGTTAGCTTTCTTTTAGCTGCTTAATTGCTTGTGTTGCAGGTGGCAAGTGATTAGAAATCAGAATTTCTGTCTATATTGAATCTGTGTACGCCCTAAGCCTAATGATTCAACTGTTTTGCATGAGAGTAGAGTTAGTTAGTAGACATGTCCTGTGTTAAGGAATGGACCATTTTAAAGGTCGCACAATCTTTAATTTTGAATGAGATCCATTCACATTCTTTGACGTAGTGAAAGAGTAAACGATCTATTGGACCGGTTATGCCTGTCTTTTGACATTTATCTGTATGCTGCTGTGCTGCATTTGTATGGTTTCACTTTCAAGTTAGGTGCAGAACGAAGCACAGATTAATGCTTCGATGAGAACCTGGGAATCTAATTGTAGTATAGGATTATCTGGCAGGCTTTTGAACTGTGCAGGGATCTTATTTCTTGCATCACAAATCAATAATAGGTCAGTCATCCTAAAAGTGTAGTAACTTCCTACCATGAACAATTTATCAATGACATAAATGTCACAGTTAAACGTTCAACAACATTAGGAAGGATTTTGTTATGCCATGTGAATTACGAGTAGCAAGATACTTGCTGTGCAAGGATGACATTAACAAATTGCTATGCAATATTGTCCAAGCTAAATGTGCTTTCTGATTTGTTGTTTCTGTCAGTGTCAAGTTATTGTTCTGGCCAAAGTGCTAGTACCTACGGTTTTTGGCAATATGGCTCAGCCTTTTCTAGTTTCCGAGACTCAATATATTAGAGAATTGGAAAAACTCTTTATTAGATAGAGCTCGAGTGATATCGGGACTGAAATAAAATGTTTTTTTTTTCCACTTACATTTATTTCACGTCCATGAAAAAAAAAAACAATTAAAACTTTAATTCACTTAATTCCGAAATTAATCGACGTGGAGGAATTGGCCGCAAGTTTGCTTTACACATTTTTTTCTACGTTTGCTGTCAATCTAAATCCGTTCATTGCCGTTTTTCTTAGTGTCCAGCCACTCAGTGAGCTTATAACAAAACCGCTAATGGCTCGGACCCTACTGCATATGTTTTAATTTTTTTTACAGCGACGTCGCTCAATCGCTCACTGCTTGGCTGCACCCTTTCTCTAGCTAGAACGCGTCCCTTGAAAGTTGCTACAGATAGAGAAATTCGCCTTGAAATTTGTTGGAATTCTTCAGCTGTCACTGAATCGGAAATGGTATACCTACATATCTGGAAAGCGAGTTTAAAAGTGTATGGCAATACGGTTATGCAACTTAGCGATTTACAAACAGTTGCAATACTGCGCGCTGAATGTATTCATCGAGGGCGCTCACAGAAAACTTGTTTTACTAAAAATTTTGCCCAACAAATAGTCATTTTAAACCTAATCGCTATTAGCAATACAACAAATAAGAAAAATGTTTTTTTTTGCATAAACTCAACTCTAGCTATAAATTATTCTTATAAACAAAACCATTCATTTGTTTTTTAACTTCAAGATATGTACTTAATAATGCTCGGGTCGGTTTAGTCAGACCTAAAGTGACAGCAAAGATTTTTTTATTTGAAAACAATGCAATTGAAATGTGAAACGCTATAAATGAAAATGAAGAGAAAAACACAATTTGTAACTTTAAGCCATTTATATTAAAAGAACCGGTGGAATTCTGACAACCCTGTGGTCCAACATTGGGCGCCATTTTTTTCGGTATCGACATTCAGCTCGTAAATTCGGATTTATAATTTTATAACTTTAAACTACCAACTACCTTAGTCACATCGAGTTTGGGTAGGTTTCGACAACTACTATGAAAACAACTTTTTATAAATACACCGTCGAAGCGAAGTTTAATTAGCAAGTGTTAAAAGCCTCATAAACTAGTTGCCTTGGCAGGTCGTCGTCACCCACCGTTTCACAGAACTGTCAATTGGCTTGCTTATGCGAAATTACATAACAGACTTACAATATGTATATTAAATGCACTCACACATGCAGTGCCATCTAAAATCAAGTCGACACCACTCAGAGTCAGAGATAAACCCATAATCCCTATCTCGTAAGTGGTGGAACTAAAGTCTAAAGCAAAATGTATCACGTGTACCACTGTCGTCGTTGTCGTCCGCATGTAATTGCGCCTCCATGCCGAAGTGTCTCTCGGAACAGGTGCGAGTTATAGATACATTCACTTTGAGATTTTTTTTTTTTTTTTTATTTGACAACACATTTTGCCTCTACTCGTTCCGCCAACCACCTCGTCCTATTGTGTATAGCTTGGTGAATCGTGAATGCACAATCGTTTGAGAGAGAGACCACGCGACGATGATAATACCACTTTTCGGGTTGATTAATAAGTTTTTAGGTGTTCAGTGACACTATGCGCCGGCATAGTGTGTTGTGTAGTATCTCGCCCCGAATGAGGGGCGACATAAACTTTTTATGTGTTTTTTTGTTGTTTGTCGACGTTGTTTTTTTTTTTTTTTTCTGTGTTTTGGTTTGAGAAGAGGACATATTATTGTTATTATTATGTGTGCTTTTGTGGGGTCGTCAAGTATTTTGTAAATATTGAAATATTGTATCTGGCCGTTCTGAATGAATGAATGAATCCGAAGTGTGTGTGTGTTACACACATGACGCGCAGTGTAAGGCGGGAGAAGCACGAATTGAACACGCAAACATGAACTTGAATACGATGAGAGAAATACATAAAGTCAAAACAAAAAAGTGTAGCGTCTTCGATTTTGGCGGGAAATCGACTTGCAATATCAGGGATGTGTGCCAGTATTTGTGTCGCGTGTCTATACGATAGCCGATGACAGCTGAAATATTAAATATACGGCTTGGATTGGAATTGATAGCAATTTTGCAGTTAATAGCATGTTTGTTTAATATGATAATTATGGATTGATTCATTTTGATGTTGCAATGGAGGAGGGTTTGCTTATGTATTTTATAGAAAGGAATGTCGCACCCTGCGATTAGCAGATATAGCTAACTCGAGTTGAGTTCTACTGCTTTTCCGCAAAGGGTTCGTTGTTACAATAACAATAGAATTAGCAATGCATTGCATAAAGGGAAAAAGAATACAAATTAAATGGGTTAGGTCAGGAAATAGCTCTCTGTAAAATAATTTGGGATGTGATGTCCCGAAGACTTGTTTACTTATATAAATTATGTTTCCACTAATGAGATTTAGAAAAAAAATTTATTTTGACTTTAATAGGGTGGTCCAACGGAAACGTACGATGCCAATTGTAAATAAAACAAAAAGTTTTCAGAGAATTTTCTTAATATTTTTTATTCTATGATAAGAAGGGATCCATGACAATTATGTGTGAAACAAAATATCTTCCAAATGCTCGCCACGGCTTCGGTGGTATACCTCTATTCGATTATCCATATTTTCAATGACTCTGAGAAATAATTGAGTTGGTTGAATTGGTTGAATTTGTCAAACAGTGAAACAAACAAATGTCAAACAAAGCTGGGCAAAAAAACTTGACGTTAAGGTGTCACATCGTTCATTATGGTTGGACACCACCCTTTATAAGGACGTTGACATTAGCTGTTAAATATTCCCATGGCTGGCGGTAGACCTTGATCAAACTTATATTTATTGTTTAATAATACTAGAACTCCTTTTAATAATACAAGTGAAATGGTAGAAATTTGTGAGAACAGGAAGAGCGGCTGTTATTCTTTAGGTGTTTTTGAAGTTACAGAATTTTGTTGATGTTTGAGAAAATCTGTTCTCTACTACGGCAATACAATTAATTACTGCTGCATTTCGTTAAACAACTAGAAACAAAAAGAGAGCATACCTGATTTAAAATGATTTTCTTCTTTTCACGAGAATATTTTTATATTCAAATAAGCAAACAAAACCAATCTAAATCTATTAGCATTCTACACCAGTCTAACTCTTATGAAACTTACTACCATTTTGTTTATTATTATTATTTTTTTTAATAAAATTTCATCAAATTTTGCTATACAATATATAGCAAGTTTGTAATATTTTTACATACATATAACAAACAAAGCCACTTAACTAGTATAAATAAACACATTTGTTATACGAATATTCAAACATTTCAGATGCACAAACACAAGGGAATAAATGTTATGACTTAAAATAAGAAATACCTTGTAATATAGGTAGGCAGAGATCAAAAGTTTAAAACGATTTCAATTACGGAAACATAAATAAATATAAATGAATCACTCAATCAAACACACATTTTTATGAGCGTGTTTTGCTTGGATGTATTTTTAACGAGTTTGCTCTGGTGGTTATTACTCCTGCTGTTTTTTTTTTGAAAACACACAGCACAATAACGACGACGTCACTTGTAGTATGGTGTATGCACGAACCACGGAAAAAAAAGCTGCATACGCGGGCAGTGTGTGCGCTGTGCTGTCAGAGAAGGCGAAGGAAAGGAGAACACAAGAGCTTTTTATTTTTCTATTAAACAAAGCGCCTAATTAACCAAAACGTTTCTGCCAGTTGGATTACTAAATAACGGAATACAAGGAAATGCAATACAATCATTTTTGTTTGTTACATCATTTTTGATTTAATGTGTCTGTGCGTTTGACATGAGCTGAAATGTTGATGTTATTTCTAAACAGCGTATTTTTTTTTCAAACATTTAAATTTAAGCCGTTATTCATTAAGTTAGAATGATGCAACTCTTAGGTGACAGTGTTTTACTTGGCGGATGTAATTAACACACTTCAACAATTTTCAATTGTCAATCATGTTTAGATTTGATTGCATATAATGCGTATAACAAAATCGATTACATTGATAAATAAATAAATAAAATAGTAGGTTTACAAATCAGTGATTATTGGGTTGATCTTGAGTCGTATCATGTACATATTTCTTCGACTTCATTTGAATGTACCTGACAGCTTCAATAAATATGAACTATAGTGGAGTACAAAATTTCATATTTGCTTTGTATGAATTAAAGACTGACACTGTTTTTTGTTTCGAAGACGTTTCGATTGACAATTGAGTGAAATACGTTAACTTGAGCGGTGTGAATAATCCATGTGAAGCAATACGAACATGTGACCATGTATTTACACATCACTTTCACTGTCCTTGTCAGATTGATTAACTTTGCTAGTATTTAATTTTTTTTGCCAGCGATCAGTGATCGATTTAAATATAATCTGTCTGATTAATTAACTTGATCGCAAGAAAATTGAAATATGTACATAGTTAATCGATCGATCACTTTCAGGAATATGTAAATTGTGCTTTCACATTTCGTGATGATAAACTGAGCTTGCTTGGTATCACTGGCGAGGTAGTACCTACAGAATTCTAACATTAATTGTTTGGTCTGTTATAGTTGTTGGTGGAAAATGCTTAAATGGTTTCGCACATGTTTTGTTTGTATTAAAAAGGAATAACCAAGAAACATAAACTGCAGTAAAAGTTTCAGTGTTGTGTTCTATCCAATATTTACTACAATAAGAAGGAAGCAGATTTAAATTTATTACGTTCATTTGATCATTATATAAAAGTTTTTCTAATTTAGGAAGTACAATCCGAAAAGTTTAACGACTGACGTTCCAGAGTTTTACTTTTGTCCGATGTATGGACGAAAGCAAACTGTTCTTATTTTTTTTGTATGTTCATTGTATTAAAGGTTGACAGATGAATCAAACTAAGCTGACATTTGTGACAAGTTGTGTTGGGCACAAGCCCATTATCAATATTATTTACTAACTTAAATGTTTTTTAATCCCATATTTGTATTCATAATAAATTTCACTATTTATTCGCACTTGTATGTGTGCCATTTGTATTTTGTAATTCTAATCAATATTCAATAACGAGAGGAAAGAGCAAGAAAACTACATACCATTTTATTTTATATTTTACAACGTGCTAGTTGTCTGTATGTGAAACTACATCAATCTATCAATATTACATGCAACATCAGTCGTCATCCATCACACGTTTTTCTGTCCGTCCACACAACCTACATATTATGTACAACTCGTCCAGGGTCAGGTCGCCTGCTGAAGGTTTGTAAGTTGATCGAAGATCGAAGGTATTTTTTGGTTCAAATGTGTGGTAGTGTTCTTCAACTCTTGTCTTGTTTTGTTTATTGATTGGATTACAGAATCAGCAACAGCAAACGCCGACAACGACGACGTCAATAGTGCCACAAGAGCAATTAAATAGCGAAAATCTTAATCAACCACATTTGCAACAACAGCCAAAATTACAAGAACACCATCAAATTGAATTACAGAAACAACACAGCACAATGATTCGTGGCAAAGCGGACGCCAAGCCCAGAGGCCGAATGACAGCGTACGCGTATTTTGTACAAACATGCAGAGAGGAACACAAGAAGAAGCATCCCGATGAGACAGTTATATTTGCCGAATTTTCAAGGAAGTGCGCCGAACGTTGGAAGGTGAGTCATTTTCTTGATGGACTTTATATTGGTTGGGCATACAAGTATGAGGCCGAGCTTTCATGGCGTATTTTTTTTCTTCTTTTTAAATTAACTTAGGTACCGATTTGTAGCATAACAATCATTTTAAACAGACACTTAGTTCCCTAGTGATGATCCCAGATTTGAGTTTACCTATTACGCGCCTTTAATTTTAAAGATCATAAAAGTACGACAAATGTCAAATTGAGCTGACATTTTTTTTTTTAATTTTAGTACATTTTTATATATAGGATATTAATTTTTCTGCCAGCTGTAATTTATGATTTTTGAATTGTTTACCTTAAGAACCGTAAGTAATATTGTAAGTTTTGAGCCCAATACAGGGTGGCGCAAAAAGAGTATTTCTACTTCAATTCGTCATAACTTTTAATTTAATGGCCAGTTCTAAATATAATTACTATAAATATATGTACATATAGTACAGAAACGAAATAGGAATTCATTGGTGGGAATCTATCGGCTTTATCTCTTGTACAAGCTGGACTTTAATGTGACAAAAACCCTCCAAACTGAGCTCCGCTCTGAGTAGAACCTCTTTTTATTTAACTTTGAGACGACTTTCAACCACCCAAGCACCTAAAATTTTACCGCAGCAAAGATTAAATCCATCTGCACACACCCTACTAATTGTGCAATTTGAACATAACCAGTAAGCAAATTAAGGGCGCTCACCGAACACATTGCGCAATCTTAAAGAAAAAAAAAATCCCCCTTTCTTCTTTCTGTCTCGACGTCATCAAATCAGTCAAAACAAAACTCGTGAAAACATTATACAATAGACAAGGTGCGAGAAGTGAGTGAAAACAAAAATTCATTATTTCCCTTGAAGAACCCTGAATGTGCTCTCGGTGTCCCGTCAGACAGTAGCAAGCGAATTATGAATGAAACTTGAAAAAAAGGTATACGAAAAAAAGCGAAATCTGTTTTTCTACACAAAAATACACACAAAAAAAAAAAACGGAACACAGTATAACATTGGTGGGTGGCAATTTGGAGAAATAACGAGAAAGAATAAATAAAAAGAAATTAATGCCATAGAAATAGACGAAGAGAACCAACAAGAACGATGATGGCGACGGCAACGACAACTACATTTCAGTCGACAAAGGGGGAGGTGTGGTGGTGACTGGTGAGTGCACTCGGCTCACGTATGCAAGCGGAATTTACCAGCAAAGAGCAAAATGAAAATCCCGGAGAAATAGGTGTGAGTGGGTGGTTGCTTCCCCTCTCGAAGAGGCACGCGAGGGAATCACCACGTACGCACGCAGCGCACACCCTTCCTCGGACCAGCAAGCGACTTAATGCGCTTCATTCAACCACCAGCCAACGAAATGAAACCGAGCAAGCCTCAGAACCCACCCGTTTTACTAATCCTCATTCCCACCCTCATTGTAAAATGTATGTTGTTTTATGTAGCGCTGCGGCAGGAGTGTGCGGGGAAAGCGGCTGGGCTTCCCTGACAAAAAAAAAAATCGATGGAGAACATTCGCGCAAGGCGCGAGCTTTAAAATACACTAGTTTCCGTCCTCCCAAGCCAATCCAACCCAGTGTGAAATGTGTTAAGAACCTGGAAACGAGGGGTAGGTGTACGGGGAACTCTTGTTGGTAACAGAGCGGGGTCTCGGGGTATACATGTGTGTAGAAGCGAAACGACGACGTTGGTTCCCTGATGGAAAATCGTTTGCAACCGGGCAAAGGGCGGAGGGGAAAGGAAAACGAGCAATTTATCCAACATGGATGACGTCGATGGTAGGTAGAACGCCGATGATGACGGTGCGGGAGCAGCGAGGGGCGACGAAGTGATAGAACGAACTAAACTTATTAAAAAGCAGGTTGAAAATTTTGGGTGGTGGTTGCAAAACGACGGCGATGATGTTGGTGGATGGTGGAGGTGCATCATCGTGCCCCAGGGTTAAGTTCCACTATGGGTTTGTATGTATGTAACATCCCGTGTGCGGCAGCTCTCTACTGGCTGGCTGTTGGGAAATTAATATGGATAAAAGCGGGGTCCGGGGGGAGCTCGGGAAATGAGTGTGAAGTGATTGGGTGAATGTGCGAGGGTAGGTAAATTGCCTTTGTCTAACAACAACAACAATCGGACACATTCTCTAAACTAAATAGAAACTATTCGTAAAAACCTACGTGTCTTAAGCTGCTCATCGTCTTAGTTTTCCTTCGATAGGTCTATTCAGTATAATCAGGGGTGCTCAGGCGACTGTTAGTAAAAGGACGATGGCGTTGTCGAAAACTAATCAGACAGGACAATAAAGCTAAAGACGGAGGACTATTGGAACCAGAGTTGCCAGATTGATGCAATCAATGAGTTTACCAATGGTACAGAATTTAAATGAACATTTTCGCCAAAACATAGGCAAGGTCATATGCCTGTACTGTAGAACTTTGCAAAAAAGAAATGTTGTTTGGAATATAACCAAAAACTGCCTTGAATTGTTTTTATTTGATCAAATTTTCATATGAACATGTCCAGGGACACTTTTGTTAGTCCCTTTTGTGACATCTCTTTCAATTCACCTTTGGTCGCGTGTTATGTTATTGAAATACACTTG
Organism: Cheilosia vulpina; assembly: GCA_916610125.1. Lineage (NCBI taxonomy): Eukaryota > Metazoa > Arthropoda > Insecta > Diptera > Syrphidae > Cheilosia > Cheilosia vulpina. Next base: position 59,011,906 of record OU744277.1, read on the forward strand.
TTGTTTTCTGAAACCGTTTACAGCTCAAGCAAAATAAAGTCCGCCTTGCGGACGGTCATAATGTCATATTACACACACAAAAGTAAAAGTGGGGTCACATTGCTGCTGCATTATCGCAAAGTGTTGCCAATTCAGAAAACATACCTCTAGGAACACGAGTCCCATATTAAGCTTGTTGCATCGCTCAGAAATTTGTCTCCGTTGACTCGCCTTAAGTTTATTTTCTGAAGTGGATCACGCTGCTTGCTTCAAGTGTACCAATAAGACCTCGATATGTGCGCGGTAAAAGCTATTTCTTTTTATGGCCTTATTGGCATAGATACGTATGTGATAAATGGCTGTGTTGTTTTTCTCTCCTCTCTACCAATTGGTCTGTCTGTCTGACTTGCTATCGAATAACGTCGTTACCGTGGTCGTTAGTAGTTAGCTGCGAGTTTTATCGAAATATGTAGTTCCAAAGTAGCCTCTATAGGGAGGGAATACTGTCCGACCTTCGCGGGGGAAAGTCAAAATTCTGCAATGATTTAGCCTTGGACGGCCCAAGCTGCATAGTCGCGCATATTTATGCTGGTGGTGGCGGCAACACATTCCGGACCTAAGCGCCATCTATATGGCATCTATGCAACACTGAAAACATTTTCTCTGTGCCTATTTTTCATCAGTCTCTGGCTGACTTCCCTCTCTGAGTGCAGCTGCAAAAGTCAGAGGAAAGAAGAATTTCATACCATCATCTACAATCGGAATCGACTACCCCCTACCGTCGTCGTTGTCATCAGCAATTATGTATTGTTTCATATGTATGGTTGGTGGAAGATGTATGAAATGAAAACCGGTCTCCCTGCAAATGCCCTCTTGCCATCGTCATCCTATACCTATCCGTTGTCCGCCGCACCCTTTGCGCACACCAACTAGAGCTAGCGACCATCATTTTTAGCTGAATCGAACGATGACGACGTTGAACGTTGAAGCCCAGCACCAGCACACAACAGCACCAGAGAACTCGTTTATGTTGCTGTGCAAAGTTCTGTTCTGTTGCCGTCGTGTCGTCATGTTGTTCCTCGGTTGGCTGGATTCTTCTTCCTCCTTTATTTCCGCTCTACCCTTACCCTTTTGTGTTGTACATTTTGGTACGATTCTCAGCTGCCTCTACTTTTGCTGGTGTATAGTTTCCCCTCGACATTGTCGTCGTCCCCTTTAAAAAAAAAAAAACGAAACCTAAATTGCACTTATACACACATCTACCTTTTCTCCCGTCGACGTTCGCTCTCGAATGTAAATTGAATATATTTGGGGTTTTTTTTTTTGTTTGAATATATTACCTACCCGTAGCCCCATTTTAAAAACCACAGGCAACATGCGTACGCGTTTGTGTGTGCGATGGAAAATTTATTTTGAAAATATTATTCAAGTGGGTATTTCTTTCACCATTTTTGACATACTTTTCGTTGTTTGAGAGTAGTTACCACCTACCTATTCGGTCCCACCCTTATGACAAGGGACCACACATCAATCTTGCTGACTTTTATTGCTCTAATTATGTTACACATATTTGTTTAGGGTTTCTCATTAAGTTTTTCTTGTTTGTTTTTAATCGTTTTTGTACTTAATATATTAAATTGCGTTGTCAGCGTAACTATACTAATTAGCTGGTCAACAAAGTCAAAAGTCCTGCGTATTTAGCGGCTAATTCTTTCCCACGCCGCAATTGGGATGATAGATGGATAGATGCCATTATGTAGTGGTTTAATTCACAATGAACCAATGTAAGGAATGCGTATGCGATTAATCGAGCTTAAGCAAATGTTTGCGATTGGAAGTGTATATCCTGACCACGTTTGACCCTTTCAAGTATAGTTTTAGCAAATTTTCCTTTAAATTTTGACATTAGCTTCAGCCCAGATTAAAATTTGATGACAGATCCCTTCGCAACATTTTAGAGAGAACAAAGTCGGTTGGATCGATCGATCGAGAAACAAAAAAAATTACTATATTTCCACTATATTAACCGCTACTAAACCTAGGGTTATTGCAGCTGATGCACAACCAAGCCATCCATGGTCTTTTCTTGTCCACATACTCCCACAATATTTCCATTTTCTCTAACTTGAGCATAGTAATGGGTATTTATATAAAAAATGGGTCCCCGCGAAAGAAACGAGCCACACATTGCCCCAAAGATTAACTGGTCTTAAATTCAGCTACGTGTATATGAGCCCGGAAGATCTTCGAATCCACACCCGAGGGACGGCGCAGTAGAGGAAGACCGCGACTCAGGTGGCGCGCGCAAGTGGAAGGGGACCTTAACCAACTTAGCGTGCGAAACTGGAGACAGCTGGCCAAAGATCGTGCTGGCTGGAGACGCTTGTTGGTTGAGGCCCAGGTCCACCCCGGACTGTAGCGCCACCTTAAGTAAGTAAGTAAGTAAGTAAGTACATGAGACGACGAAAATTATTGGGTGACTATTTTTATTCGGTTGAACTGTATTCTAAAGAAAACGTCAGGTGGCACGTAGTCAAAATCTAGAAAGTGATAAAGTTAAAAAAAAAAAATAATTTAATTTGTGTCTACAAATATCCTCCACCGCCACCAGTCCCCTCAAAACTTGTAGTTTATGTCAACTCTTAAACTTGTTCTATAAATTGAACGTAATAAGGCAATTCCTTGTTACAAATAAACCAAAGTAACAAATAACTTATATAAACTCCCACATTTCCAGACAATGGTGGATAAGGAGAAAAAACGATTCCATGAAATGGCTGAAAAAGACAAGCAGCGATATGACCTGGAAATGCAAAATTATGTTCCACCCAAGGGCGTAGTTGTTGGCCGAGGAAAGAAACGGAAACAGATTAAGGATCCTAATGCACCGAAAAGATCATTGTGAGTTCGTAGAAAGAATTTGTATTAAATTAATAAAATATATTAACACTTTAATGATAATGTAAAACTAATAAATTTTTTGAATTGTTTTTTTTTTTCTAAATAGATCGGCATTCTTTTGGTTTTGCAATGATGAACGTAATAAGGTTAAAGCTCTGAATCCCGAATACGGTGTGGGTGATATCGCCAAGGAACTAGGCAGAAAGTGGTCCGATGTTGAGCCAGAGACAAAACAGAAATATGAATTAATGGCTGAAAAGGACAAAGCCCGTTATGAAAGGGTAAGTTGCAACATATATGCAATAAAGGTTGACGGTTATCCGGTGGTATGTGTTTGTTTTTCGGAGGACAGGCTCCATCTTCAATTTCGAACAAATACCATGAAATTCATGATTCCTATAGCAAAATTAAAATAAAAGTGAGCTGAAAGCTAAATGTCGAACATTGACAGTTAATTGTAATAAAAAGTTTTGGTTTTATGATTACAATACCTTCCCCATGTTTAGTGAATGTTTTTAATTTGCCGTATAACGGAATTTTTGTATCATTCATTGCAAAATGTGGTTTGCTGCAGTCGAAGTTAAAAATGTAATACTGAAATACACCAGAAGTGTGGATGACAAAACGTAGTATTGTCGTTGAGGTACAATAGGCGGTCGAAGGTTAACCTAAGTTTTCATGTTCTTTAAAAACATGAACATTTACAATCGGAATGTAACAGTTTTCAGTACAATGCTCATAGGTGCTAGTATAAAGGACCCGGAAAATTTCTTCCGGCTGATACATTTTTTAGTTACATAATTCGCGAAACTAATAATCATTTTTAGTGTCTAGGCTAACTTTTTCGGACGCAAAATTCTCCCTACAAAATTGCATAGTGTGACCTACGAAATATATAAGGTTAAAAATGATTATTAAGTAAGTTCCAATGAGTTTACGCCTCTATTTGATTCCGGCGTACGTTTCAATCCTATAGATAATATTTTTGTTGAAATTACCCCTTTAAGTAGACTAAACTATAAGATTTTCTTAATTTTCTTTTTTTAGGAAATGACAGATTACAAACAAAGTGGGAAAATCCCATTATCGGCGCCGTCAATGCAAGCTCAAGCGCAAGCCGCGCAAAAAGCTGCGTTACTTGCTGCCGCCGCCCAACAGCAACAGCAGCAACAACATCATGACGATCATGACGATGACGATGGTGACGGAGATGACGATGAAAATCAGTAGACTTAAGTGCGTAATTTAATTAAATTACATTTAATTATATAATAATTAAACTATAAACAAAAAAAACATAAAAAATGAAAAAAAATGTGAACAAAGTTAAAATAATAAAAAAAACAATAAAAAACCAACAAACAATATTTTTTTGTAAAATATAATAAAGCTGGTAAACAAAACTTGATAAATAATTTAAGTAAACAAAAAAAAACAACCAATAAGAGTAAAAATCATAATAATAACGCTAATGTACGATAATAAGAAGCAGAGGAGCGATAAAAAATCCTTATCTTCAATTGTTTTATCACTGTATAATTCAGTTTAACAAATATCTTTCTTTTTTTATATCCTGAACTGCGCATATTGTTTAGTAATTATAGAGCAAGCAAAATAAAAATTGACATCCTCTTCCTCCCACGATTTCAATAAAAAGAAAAGAAAAATTAACAAAAAAAAGAGAAACACTTAAAAACGTTTGTTTTTATTTTCTTTCACTGCCACATTCATTTTCGGTATTCTAATATTTTTCTTCTTTGGAAAACGACACCATATGTCACATTTCAGTCGTAACAATTAGCAAGAATCCATCACCGATCCAACGACACACATTTTTAGATCTATTTCATACGAGTTCTTCTTCGTTTCTTTATTTGTTTTTCTTAGAAAAAAATCCTCCCCAAAAACACATAAGTAAGTAAAAATGAAAAAAATATGTAAATAACAACAAACTAAGAACTAATATTTAAATAAGAGGAATAATATTTGATTTATATAAGATTGAGTAAATAAGTATAAATAACTATGTAAGATCTTCACTTGTACATAATTAAAAACAAACACGTATATAAATAACAAAATAATAGTACATAAAAACAAGAAAATGACAATGGCGACTTGAATTCAAATTTTGTTCTCTTCGCTTTAAAAGAAAAACAACACTAAAATTGTATTTAACTTAACAAAACTGTGAGATGATGTAGATGAAGTGTGGAGTATGATGATGACAAACAGTGAATGTTGTGGTCTTTTTGTACGTAAAAAAAATATTAACAAAAAAAACAATAAATCTAACTAAATTACCTTGTAAGTAAGATTTTCGAATTAGGAATATGAAAACTTGTAAGAATGGAGTACTTGTAAAAACAAAATGAAAAAGTAGGCAAAATTTCAAAAAAAAATGAGAAACCAAACCTTGAGAATTTTCTTTATAGCAGCAACGTGCGATGATGGTAATGTTAACTGGGTGGAAGAGTAGATTGTTTACGTAATATCAATTTGGGTTTCTTATTATTTAAAATGATTAAATTTATCTTGTTTATAATGTGATACGTTGGAAACCCGAATGAGGCTCCTTGAAAAGAAACTTTAAACATAAAAATCACAATTAAAGCCATCCCATCGTCAATTTTGTTTCTCACCATTCGCAAATCACATTTTCACTCAGTTGCACTGTTTCTTATTTGCTAGCGAAGAAAATAGTTTTGAATTATATTGCATCGTAGTGCTCGTAGCCCGAACGTGCAATTAGTTGTAAATGAATGTGCTTCTTAGCCATTTTTTCCACAGTTTCGTTAAGAATTGCGACACAATCATATGTGGGGGCTGACTGCACATTTTTATTTTGAACAAAAACCTCATACTTCTTTAATTGTTTTACTAAGACTTTCCATTTCTGTATTTTTCAATTAACTCCAGGACAGAACGAATCAAGACGTAAATTTAATTGCCTGTTTCTTAATTAAAAAATGTTAATTAAAACAAATTTTAAACTTTTGAAAATGTCCAATTACCACGCAGTTTACAAGATTTGTAGGAAAACAAACGAATTGAATTTGGTGGTCGACAACAGTGTTTAAACTTGTCAACGAAAGTTGTCTGGGCTTTTGTAAGAATAATAATAACGACACGGATTCCGCTCTTCTGCTGTTCTGCGTTGTGTCACATTTGGGACCGCCATTGTGTATTTAATTTTGCGAAAGCGACTCAAGTTATAGGGCCCAAACGCAGTGAACGTGCTGTGCTATATGTTTAGGAAATTAATTCGATTTTACTTAAAAAAAAAACAAGGCAAAAACATATTCCGTCACGTGTTATTCGCTAACGGATAACGCGACTCGGGCCTTGTCCACTTCCGCATTTATTACGAAATGTAAAAAAAAATGCGATTTTAACATTGGAAAAGGTATCGTTTGTATCGATTGCTCGTTATTTGTAATTGATTTTCAGCAATAACGAAAATGGTTAGTAGTCGTTTGCGATAAATGGCATAAGGGTGAATGTTTGTTTGAATGTTACCAAGTCCACGAGTTGAAGGAAGCCATAGTGCTATTCCGTTTCTTCACTTCAATGAGAGCAAAACAAATTTTGTTTACCCCTCAATGTGGCAACAGAATAGCTTTCTCTTTCGTAAATCAATAATAAACATACTCCGTTATGAAATATGACTGAGTTCCAAAATCACTGCATCTGATTGTACACTGACTTTGTGGTGGTTTCGTACAGCACTGTATCGTTGTTCGGAACATAATTGTTTGCGTTCCAGATGAGCTGTTTTGAAACTCAGCCTTTTTAAGGATATGAACTCAGTTGCATTTAAACAATTCGCCACATTCCGTTACCCCTGTATTAATAAATGCTGCATCTAAGTGATATCTATTTGGAATTTGTATCTGACTTACCAAAATTGTTTATTAATTCAGGAGTCTTAAGTCGTTAAAATAACCTTCTTTTTGTTCGTTATTCAACATAACATGTTAAATTGTTTTACAATTTCGATTTTGTCACGGTGATAGCGACCACTAAGTGAATGCGTTCCACTTTATTGACTTAATTTACAAATATATAGAAGTAATTTGCTGTTGCTTTCGACTTGTATAAGTATTCGAATTTTAAATTCAAACCACTTTCCTAAAAGCATTTAAAAACTTTTTAACATAACCTACCAACTAAAAATCTTACTAATTTAGTTTTCGCAAACGACAACTTCTTCCAGAAAAAAACATTGCACGTGTCTTCGGTTGTGTAATTTTGTTTTAAATAGAATTCGTGAAAAACACGTATTAAACAAAAATATATTCCGACAGAAGTCGATATCAGTATAACTTTGACACTTGTACTTATGCGAGTCTTTGCGCGCTACTAATATTCGTATTTATTGTCCAGGCTAGGTTTGACGAACTCACAATGGCAAAACTTCCTATTAAAATAAAATTACTCATTGCGACACACAAAATCTTAGTAAAAATGAATATGTAAAGCCTTTTGTTAATAAGGGAACACGCTCAACAACGTAAAACAACAAAAATAATAATTTGTTAGGCTTATTGTCAACGCAATATAATTCACTACTACTTCTTCAATTCAGTACTATCTTTGCTTCATATTTTTCAATTTAATTTCACCTTAATTCGACTCAACACTGTTTGGTTATGTATTTTATGTACATTGAATAATAGTAGTCCTTTCTAACATTACTTTTTTACAATGCGATTTAAATTGAAAAATGTCAAACAAAGTAATATCAATTTTCTGTTTTGCAAAATATAAATACAAAAGAAACAATTTCAGGCTCGAAATATTCCTATTTATATTAAATAAACATACAATATGTAAAACCAGATAACTGTAGTATAACTTTGGCTTTAAAATATTAACATTTAACACAACAAAATAATAAAACAATAGAAACACGATGGAAGGGAAGGACTATATGTATGGGAAAGAGAAAACCCTAAATGACATCAACTGCCACGCCTCCAGATACTAAACATTAACAAAAGCAGAAGTAATATTGTCTGTTCCTTAAATATAAACAAAGAAACAAAATAAATAGGTTTAACAAAACAAATAAACAAAAAATAATATTAATGAGGGGGAACTACAAATTTGCCGGCAAATGGAAATGATCTTACATTAAAAGAAAAGTCAGCAAACAAAACATTTGAATTATTAGGTTCTTACAAATAAACAGAAACAAAGCGTATAAACAGTATGTAATTCTTAATTTGCTTTTCTGTTAAGCTAATGCAAAATAAAAAAAAAAATGTTTAATACATGTGTCTTATGTTTCATAATATTTTTGCCTTTTCACTTTGATAATATTGGGAGGGAGTTTCCAACTGTAAAATCTTACACACATCATAACATACATACAACAATAACTAAGTTCACTTGAAAACATTATTGTTTTTGTTTTATGTGGAGAGAATTTCCCCTTGGGAATTGTTACAAATTAAGTTTTCTAATTTAAAATTGGATTTCTTCCAAGTTACCAGAGATTACAAACAAAAAAAAAACTAATGAAAATGAAAATAACTATGACAGTGAGTAATGTGAAAACTAAAAGTAATGTAAAGTGTTTTATTTTTCTCAACCGATTAGTTAATAGTTTTTAGTGATTTTTTTTAATGAATTTTATCATTAATTCATTTTTAAATTTATAGGTTCGTTATTCTTTTATTTTTATATGTATGAAACGTATATATAAAAATAATTAGTAATTATAATTACACGCTCTTATTTAAAAAAGAATATATAATTCAAAAAATCAACCAATTCCCATTAATTAAAAATTTAGGTAATAATTATAAATGATGAAGGAAGAATAAAAATATGGACAACAGAAAAAAAAAGAAATAAATAAATAAACATAATAATTACAGCATAATTAAGAGTATGTAATAGAATTTTAAATGAGAAAAAAAATGTGAAAAAAAAAATCAACTGACAAAAAAACTACAAAAAGTATAACAAATAAATGTCATTCTTAATCTTAAAATGATTTTAGAGTTTAAATGAACAAACAAAAAAATGAATAAAATAAAAAAAATAAAATGTTGTGTTTTTGTAAGAAGTGTATTTGTCAAGGGAACTAATGAAGGCATAGTTTTTTATTGTTGTTTCGCCACATAAAAAAGAGAAAGAGAGAGTCTTGCAATTTCAATTTTCGTCGATTGCTAGTGCTCAAATGATTGCCGCGTTAGTAAGATAACACAAAATGTTTCCGCTTAGCTATGAAAAATCAACGAAAGTCATAGAGACTTTACAGATAATACTAGTGATTTTGACAGACTCATCTCATTTGCTTGGCTAATTCACAACCAAAGTAGGAAAATAGTTCCACGCAAAAAGTCCATGTGGAAAAGTACACATCTTTGGACAGGAAGTTTGCCCTCCACTACTTTGGATCTCTGTAGTTCATGAGGGCATTACAAATTTGTACTACCATTTTGTAGAAAATGCCATTCCGCGTCGATGATTATAACTTAAATTTCTACCCGTTTTGTCACACCGACAATACGGGTAAAAAACAACAAAAAGTACATCGACGCTTTGCTGTTTTGCGATACGATTTCTTTGTATACATAGAAGGAACCCATTTTTAGAACGACGAGCATTCCTATTTCGGTTGTTGTCTGTGAAATACAATGCTGCTGCCTCTTAATGGAAACAACATATGTTACAAACTTTTCGGCACACATCACACGTGCACCTATGTGAATACGGTAATAGGGGTGAACTTCTATTTGTTGTAACCGGTGCCCATAAGCAGCATTGAAATGCTACCATATCATATTAAAAAGTTTTCTTGCTTGATTTTTTTTACTTTATTGAAGTCATGTTAAAATAAAATAGATCCCTTATCACATATAATTGTCATAACGACAACTTCCTTATCACATATAATTGTCATAACGACAACTTCAGCCTTTTGGGTGGAAATTTAAGCTGTGCTGAGTTCCTCCTCGCATCGCTTGTATTTGAAACAAGGAATAAACTATCAAAATTCAATATTTTCTCGTCTTCTTTGCATTCCGCAGGTTTTGTACTACAAGCACTGTAGATCCTATGCAGGCAACTCATTGAACATTCTACATAATTCGCTGGAACAACATTTAAACAGACTTTTTTTGGTTGTGTGAACTCCAAGAAATCTTTCAGCTCTGAGCAACTACTATGATTCGAATAGGCGACACGAAACTCATTCCTTTTGGCTACTTGAATTGCAAATTTTTCGCCTCGTTTCCAATTCGCCCAAAACAATGCAGATGGCTTAATAACTCGGTAATATTTTGTTAAAACAGTATTTGTGCCGAAACTTCCTTTGAATTTTGTAAATATTCTGCACTTCTTAGCATCTGGCGATATACATTCATCCATTGCAGGCAGATATACGTATTTTTGCCACTGCAGCTCGTTTACATGAATTTTCTCTCGTAGCTTCCGTTCAATGGCGATAAAGAGGTACTCAATGCCATACTGTGCAGGCATTTCAATAAGAATTTTATTGTCGGCACAAATCTGCAGCCACTCGCTGATGAGAGAGCAAATTTCGCCTATGCTTTCATTTTGTGTGGGAAATTCATTGTACCTATCCGAAAGGAAAGTTGAGTCTATGTGGATAGTGTCTATACTTTTTTTTTTAAGGATGTCATATTGTCCAAAGTGGGTTTTCAGTATTCTAAAATAGAAAATTTATGTAACTGTTCACAGTATAGAAATGCTGCATAAACCTGAAGTCTCCAGTGTATAGCAGTGTTTGGCTGCTTGTCTCGAGGAGAAACATAACCGATCCAGGGCAGTGTTTGGCTGGAAGGGCAGTTACTATGAGAGTATACTCCTTTTCTTTTATATGGTAGGTAAGTTCCAACGGATCTAGAAAGAATATTCCTTTTAGTTAAGAGTCACTACCAATTTTGAAAGTACTCACTTTCTATTTGCATTGTTTCTATTGCACCAGCAATATTGGGGAATTGCTTTTGCAGGAATACCGCTGATATTTCACTAGTGAATAGTGGAATGGATAGGTTCTTAATCGTTGAAAGGCCAACCATGTGATCAGCATGACAATGCGACAGAAATAAGAAGTTGGAGTGCAAGCATTCTGCTTCGAATCGATCAATAGCGATGCCAGGAATTTCGCCAAATAGTCCTTTAAAAGTGCTCATTATGGAATTTATTTCACCACGCCACTAATGGAAAATGACACCAGTTGTTTATGTTCAGTATTGTTTACAAGAATATCACAGTTTGTCATCAAAAATGCGTCGAACCGCCAAAAAAACCAAACCAAATTTCATCTGTGACCTGTGACTGACCCAGAGATGTATGAATAAAAGAGATGGATATCTTTCGTACGTCTATCCCCCCAAAACCCATTTGTTTACATTGTTGTTTTTGTAATTTCAACCCCCGTCTGTGAATACGTGTGAGCTACAAAAAAGCATGTTGCTAATAGCCGGCTGACAATCGTCTTTCTTTTATGGGCATTGCGGTGTTTAATTGTTTTGAATTTCATATTGAACTTCTTAGATTTTTGTGGAGGTTTTGATTAAACTGAAAAAAATAGTGAAATACACCTTAGAAAATACCGAATTCTTGCATTAAAATCCAATTCATGAACTCACATATTCTAGAAAAGAAATGAGCATGGGTGCGTGACTTCATGCATTTTTCGGGAAAACAGCCGCCTTTCCACTGGAAAGTTATATAACTTGTATTCCATTATCTTTGATCTCTGTATTCCATTATCTTTGCGTTTGACGTTTTAAATCATACAGGGTGGAAGGTAAAATTTAAAAAAATAATAATAATAAAAATATTGTCTAATTAGTTTGACGTTTTTATTTGTAGTTGTAAGAGTAGGTCTATTTGCGTACTTTCCCGAGCCAAACACTACAAACCTGTCAAACTCAAAAAATTGAGCAAAACTTTCTCAGAGAGCTGAAAATATACGCCACAGAACATGAATAGACTTCGAGCTATTTTGAGCAACTTTCATCTTTGACATCTAATCCATATCACAAATAAATATATAACTTATCTTTTTGCAACATATGAAACGTTGTGGTACAACATCTTGAATTTGTGAATTGTGAATTTGACATATTTATCAGTACTTGCTTGTTGAAATTCTGTGAGCTGTTTCGAGCCAAGAGAGGAACCACTCGTTACTCGTTATTTTACTAATTTTCTCTTTTTCTGACATTTTCTATTGCGAATTGCGATCGATTTATATCAATTGCGTTCTATTCAAACCGCGTACGCGAACGAACCTAGTGTTTCGAAAGTATTAAAACACTAATTTAAAATGTCTCACAGCAGAAAGCTAATTGCAAATGTCGTTGAACACAATTTTACTAATTTTTATGCTCCACGCAAATAAAAACGTCAGGTGACGTTAAAGGACGGCTACGTAGCAATAAGAGAAAAATTGCAGAAGTTATATCGATTTCAAAAAACACAAATCGTTCAACATAAACAAAAGTTGAGATGAGTTTAAATAGTACATTCTTAAAAATCAAATCCAAGGTGTCACCGATATAGCTCGAAGGGTATAGAATATGTTTTAGAATATTTAATATTTATTTTTTCATAAGCATTCAAGTGTTGAAATGTCTAAAATATATATAGGTTTTATAAATTAAGAAAAATAATTCCATATTACAGCTTGTGCACACCCATGTCCAGAGATGAAAGAATAAAAGAGATGGATATCTTTCGTACGTCTATCCCCCCAAAACCCATTTGTTTACATTGTTGTTTTTGTAATTTCAACCCCCGTCTGTGAATACGTGTGAACTACAAAAAAGCATGTTGCTAATGGCGGGCCAATATTCCTTTTGCTTTTATGGGCATCGAGTTGTTCAATGGTTTTGTGTTTGGTATTAAACTTGTTTGGTTTTTGTTAACGCTTCGATTAAAATAAAAAAATAGTGAAATATATATTTCGGAATAGCGAATTCTTGCATTATAGTTCAATTCATGAACTCACATATACTAGAAAATAAATGAGCATATGTGCGTGACTTCATGAATTTTTCGGGAAAACAGCTTGTAGGCAGCCGCCTTTCCACTGGAAAGATATATAAATATCTCTGTATTCCATTATCTTTGCCCATGTCTACTTGCTTTAACAAATTGTAATCTAATACGAAAAATGTATTATTGATCTATTACAATTTCTATCGCAAACTTAGAAATTGTGGCATGGGCTTTCTGATAGCACTTGCATTTCCACCTTAGCAAATGAACTCGACAAAAATTCATTCCAATGAGAAATTTTGTTTTGTTTTGACAACTTTTCTGTTTTCTCTTTTCATACGTTTCCTAAACGAAAAAAAAAATGTTCTTCACACACCCCAACGCAGAACACAGTTTGTTACATTTTCTTCCTGTCGCTTTAGTGATGTTTCCTTAATTTCCATTTTTTTCATTTTATTATTTAATTGGAAAGAAACCGAAGCAAAATATATTACAATGAAAACTGATTTTTAGCTTGTGCTTTATGAATCAAAACGAAATCTGTCCAGTGAAACAAAGTGAAATTCAATTTATCGCCCATCGCTCGTTCAAGTTTAGACCCGTAATTGTGTCTCAAAATGTCCATAGTAACATCCACTTCTTCGGCTGCAAGTGCGACGAATAAGGACTCTGAGAATTTGTTCGCAGGAGTCCCTCCCAAGACCGGCAGTTTGGATTATGATGATTTTACAAGCAGTTCCATTTTAGAGTTTCTCAACAAGGAGCAAGAGTGTTTCTATGGCTCCAGCCGCGATACCAGTGAAATAAACGACGAAAGTATTTTCGAGGAAGTCAATCGATTGGCCGACAACACTGATACTCGCAGTGTGGATGAGATCCTCCGCGAGGCAGAGCTCCTAATAAACAAACAACTCTTGGTGGGTGCGTCATCTACAGCAAATCGTACCAATGGATTATTTGAGACGCGAAAAAAGGCAAATTTAAATAATCCCACAGCGTGTAAGGCGGTAGTGTCAGAGGCAAGGTTAAAGAGTTCACCTGAAGTTGTAAATACTTTTGAGAAGGTTGTCGACAACGTTAATTTGGATTCGGTTATATCGGATGAGTCTACACCAAAGGATATGAGGAACTTCACTGCGAATAATGCAGAAACTGACGATATCGATGAGGACACAACGGATACGGTGAGTTTTTATTGAAATTACAAATCCGTTGCATTGCATACATTTAGGCAGTTGATCATCCAATGCCATCCAATAAAACGTTTTTCTTTGCATCAATTAAGGAATTTCTCTTGAATGTCATGGGTACATCACCTGACCTAGCGTACAATAGTTTCGCTCAAGTTTTCAACACAATAACTGACTTGTCTTAAAAATAAATTATTTTCATTTATTAAGTACTTTTAAATCAGCTAGAAGAACTTTGTAATCGTATCCACTATTGTATACCCTTCTCTGGATGTGGCTTTGATTTGCGCCTTTGGCAACACAAATCCGTAATACCCTCGATCCCTCAATTCCACAGTATACACGTACTTTGTTCCCAATGCAGCTCGACACCAATCATCAGAACCACCACCAGCAACACCCAATAGCTCATAGGTTGTCGCCGCTCTATACGATCCTCCTGTTTCCTTTTTAATGTTCTATAAATGAAAAAGTGAATAAATATAAGTGCAATTGCGCAAAGAAATACACATGTATAAACTATTAATCATTACTTACATCAACTGCCAATTGCGCAGCCGTATGCAGTTCGCTAAAATCCTTCACCTTTGCCTTCTTGTACGCCCATGGATAGACAATCATCTCACCATAGCTATGAAATGTTAAATACGCACCGAGTTTGTTCTTACGGCTGCTTAAAAATGCAGTAACTGCTTGAGTTTCCAACTCTGATGCCGGCGATTTACCCCGAAATGTGTCCGAACATGGTTGGGCAGACGAACCTGGTCCCTTCCAACTGATGTCGAAATTTCGATTCAAATCGACTCCATAACACTTAGAATTGCTGCTCTTGGAACGATTCTTTCGCCACAAACGATTTCTCTTACGGCTATACATGTATCCGTCGGGATTCATAACAGGCATCACGTACCAGGTTTTTGATGTAAGATATTTTGGCAATGTCTTCCAATTTGACATCAAATTATACAGGATGTACGTGACCACAGCCGGACTAATCCATTCGCGAGCATGAATACCACCGTCAATCCATATTTTTAAATTTTCTTTTGGGTTTTCTGAAATTCTGGAAATGCAAACAATAACGATACACAAAGAATTTAAGAAAATTATTTTTTTAATTAT
Organism: Cheilosia vulpina; assembly: GCA_916610125.1. Taxonomy (NCBI): domain Eukaryota; kingdom Metazoa; phylum Arthropoda; class Insecta; order Diptera; family Syrphidae; genus Cheilosia; species Cheilosia vulpina. The sequence continues at coordinate 59,027,085 of OU744277.1, forward strand.
ATTTTTTCTTGTGAATATATTAGTCGAATGTCCACAATCACTTTGTGGGACATGTAACTTTTAGTTTCAGTCCTTATATTATGTGAATCGGTTTGGCTTAAACAAACTGTTCCTGTCTAAACCGAGATTGGTACACGAATATCTTTTACGAAACATTCTTCCCCATTAATTATTTAAACATAAAAGAGAATTCTGGATAGCAGAGGTTGCCCCAAAAAACAGTTTGGCAACACAATAGCATTTTTTTTGAAGTCAGAGGATAAATAAAAAAAAAAAAAAATTTCAAGTCGAATTATACAGTCCACGACGGAAATAAGAAACATTCATGTCATCGCTTATAAAAAAGGTAACTTTATTTCTTATGTACGTATTTGCATATCAGCTTAGTATCCTGCTCGCGCTAAATTTTATCTCCCATACAAAAATGTCTACAAAGATAAAATTTAGCGAAGCAGTTTAGCAAAGCTCGCTAAATTCTTATTTTCATATCGATGGGCGGATGACAAGCCTCCACTCATTTATTTCGCGAAATAAATGGGGACGTTCAAGTATCTAGTTTAGTAAGTCTGACAGCTCTCTCACTAATGTCGTTTTCCATTGGGACCACCAAAAATCTTTTTCAGATCTCAGATTTTATGCGGCTCATGGAACATGCAACGAAATTGATCTGCTTTTGTGAATGGATTAGTGCGTTATTTGACAACAATATCAGCTGCTCAAATTGCATTTGTTTTTGGTAAAATCAACCATGGAAATCGGCTTGAAAAATGTTTGCTCTGTTGTAGTTACAAATGGAGTTGTTTTGGTGATTCGTAGTTTCCAGATGATGAGGAAAACAATGAAGATACTAATTCCTCCAAAACTATGTCCATTGCTGTTTATGTATTTCTTTATTTTGGTTTTCACGAAACTTTGCACATTTGTTTTAAAACAAACTTCTTTAAATGACGTAAAGCAGCTGTGCTGTATTTGTGGTAGTATGTGTAAATCTGAAAAAATATCGAGATTTGCAAAAAGTGATCTGAATCAAAAAAAAGATTGATAAAATTGATTGAAACGACATAAGTTGACAGTTCGTGTATGTGGATGACGTAGGAAAAGTGACGTTCCCGACCAATCTAGTTTTTGCGTTCAGGTTACATCTCATCCAGACCAATCTAGTCGACTTAAGATAACTAGATTCTTGAATGCGGCCAATGTCTTGTACATTTAATCGAAGATAAATGTTGACAGAAGAAAAAGGAGGGAAAAGTTTGTGTTGTGATTATTATGGATTTTTCTGAGGAAACCGCAGAGAACTTAAGCGTGATAAATAAAAAAAAAACCAAACCAAAATGCAAAATAATTATTTAGGGACCATTTGTCTTTGGTGTGGAGAATCGAAGTGAAGACTAGGGACGCTAAGATTTAGCGCGAGCAGGATACTAAACTTAACGCATAAATGGCATAAAATAAAAATTTAAAGACACCGTTTACATTGATCACCGTATTTCAAAATATCGTAGAGCTCTAGCAGATCCTCTTTATTGTCCGATTATATTGTCTGCAAATAAATGTGCGCACTCAAAAATCTAGTCATCTAAATTCGCGTAGGGGTCCTGATTGCAAAAAAAAAAATTATCGTTAACGTTGCTCTTACTTACGGCAGGCACACAATTGCTCTTACTACAGCAGGCATACAATTGAAATGTCAAATGAGAAGGTCTGTTCCTATACTTTTGAATTTTGCGAATTTTTACAAATATTTACTCAATGCCGTTCGTTAAAGAGAGCGTCGAGCAAGAGAATCACTGAGAGAGAATCTTACGAATTTTTACACAACAAAATTCTTGGTGTAAGAATTGGGACAACTGTCAGTCATCTGAATATTGACAGATGATTTGAAATTTGTTGTCCTATTTGGCATACAGGTGCAGAAGATGGTTTTATTTCCTGCATTTTCAAATGGTAGCAACATAAAATTGAATGTTTTCCATTCACCTCAAGATTCTTTTCGAAACTAAAACAAAAAAGTAATTCTTTTTCGCTGTAAAAAGAGATAATCTCTTCCACGTACTTTTAAATGTAGTGTCGCTCATTTGAATGCTTGTAATTGAATCATTACTAAAGGTCAGACTACGCGTGTATTTTCCGAGGCAAATTTAGACATGCTGACGTTACAAAAATTCGGGCATGCGGACGGTGGTCATTCGTGTGTCTTTGGTCCGCGTGCCCAGACGTTTGACAGACGATCACACATAGTGACAAATTTAGGACAAAAGTTGCATGTGTAATCGTAGCTTAACTTTTCCACATTCTCGGGTTCATCAAAAACAAGATCGATTAATTCTGAATCACTTTCATCGCTACGTAGATGAATCAAAAAATTTTGTTAGTAAATTAGCAAATTCTTCGAGTTTATCAGTTATTTTAAGGACTTTCGTAGAACTTTTTTGATTTTTTTAATTATATACAGCTGTCAATTTTCATAGATTACTGCAAAAGCGTTCGCTGTTTCGTAAGTGTCTCCCTCTGAGAGAAAATTTATACCCACCACTGCCATTTTGACAGCCTTTTTCATTCTTACTACAAAAGTAAAGAAAATTATTGGCCGCATTCAAGAATCTAGTTATCTTAAGTAAACTAGATTGGTCTGGATGAGAAGTAACCTGAACGCACAAACTAGATTGGTCGGCAACGTCACTTTTCCTACCTCAGCCACATATGCGAACTGTTACGTTAGTCCCGAATTTCTTGACTAGATTCGTCGGCTACCCCTCCATAAACGTCAACTGAAACGTTGTCAGGCTTACTAAACTAGATACTTGAACGTCCCCATTGACTAGACCCACATACGTCAACTGAAAAAGCTTTTCGCTTGAGCAATTTTGGTCAGTAAAAACTGAAAATATTAAAGTCAGACTTATTTAACCAGAAATGCACTTTCAGATGAACGCTAGAACGCTAATTATCTAAAGATCAATGGAACGCGAGGAATCTAAACGTAGGATTTGACTTCCGTCACTTCCTAAATGTATCAATTGTATGACACTACCGGATTCCAACAACACATTACGAAACCACTGCACGCAACACTCATTTCCGCAAGCAATTAGGCCAAATCTATTTCGCATGCAATTAACTCGAACCATATGATATGCATTCAAACACAGACTCATACAATACGGTAATTCATAAGGTAAACATAGATTGTGACAGATTTTTATTTTTTTTTTATTTTAAAACGTCCGCATACGGAACTGGGAACTCTTAAGATCAACAACGAAAAAAAAACATATGAAAACATTTAATCATGCTGCTGCCATATCTTCACCGGACTCTCATTTAATTAGTTTAAAAAGAATCAACATGACGCGTCGACATCATAGTGGTGGGACTACCACACGCACTGCCAGTTATATGGTGTGTATTTTTATTTGTGCTGACACATGTTTCGCTTTTCACTGTTTGCAGAGCAGTCAAAGAGCAAACAGTATGAATGGAAACATACCTAATCAGATAGTTTTTTCTTCTTTTTCTCTTTTGGGGGATAACTAAAAAACGAAAGGGATACATTTTGTGGAAATGTCCATTTTCAGAAATAAATACAATGAACTAATGTCACAGCTCCGAAAAGTACCTACTGGGAAATCCACTTGTGCGATGAAAGGAAAACGGCACAATCACCATTTGCATTCCATTTAGTTGAGAAAGATGAGACGTTGTCAAAAGTTCAATACCGAGAACCGCCCGTACAAAAATTAACTAACAAAATATGAAAATGTTGATTGATGTTGATTTGTTCCTTTTTGCCCAGTGCTGGCCCTAGACCAGTAATGAACGCGTAAAAATGCAAAGAGTAGGCCGTACAAAATGTTTCCCTTTCGGCGGAGTCATTTAACTTGTTTGAAAATAAAATGGGCCCTGCTAAACTATTTTCCAACCCGCACCTTAAGTTTATTGCAGATACACAAAGGGTGTAGCATATTTTATTTGGAATATGTCGACATTGTGCGTTCAATAAGTGAAGACTAAAACTGATTTTCGCAACGCATTGTCTCGGATGATATTGGCTTCTATCTACGAGATCGTCGAATAAAGGAGAAAATAAAACCGCGACCTAAATAATATTCAAAACTAAAGCAGATCAGCGTATACACGCGCCGATCGCATTCCCAAAGTGAAAGTGAAATGCGTTACGGTGCAAGAAAATTCTCTTTCATTTGTCAACTATGTGTCAAGTTTAAACTGATATGAAAGTTGCTAAGTGGATTTTTGTTTTAAAAAAAGAATATCAAAATGTAACATAGGCAGAAGGATATGCAACGTGTTTTCTTCCTATTCAATAAATTCGCCTGAATGCTTTCAGTGCAACCTATAAACGAGTTTAGTCAGTTACCTAGTCATGTATACCTGACACAAAGTTAATTATTTTAATGAAAGTCTTCGCCGATTTGCCCTCAATATTAAAATGATATTTATCACTTCTGGAACAACAAATTTGCGCAGTCAAGTTGACGAGAAACCCACAAATCCACTGTAAATGTTAATCAGCCGGCGCGTTGAACTGCACCTTAAACGTTAGCTTAACAACAATATGTTAATGTAGACCTCATAAGTCACACCATTTATTCTCAATGCACAACAGTCTACGATAACTTTTTCTATTTTTGATTAAATGGAACACTAAATGAAAGCGAAAGCGAATATTTGCTGGAAATAACAAACCTTAGTTTCAGTTTCAGAGAGTTTGGTCTCGTTGTGATATATGTCGCAAGTTGGTACAAACGCGCGCTCTCATATAGAAAAGTATTGGAGTGTTGGATATATCGATTTATGGTTTAGTTATTGAGTTGTTTCATTGTTTCATTGCCTGTATTAAGGACGATGGTGAAGTTTTGCTGTTGCCTATTTCATTTATTCAAAACTATTCGCATACAACAGAGGCATACATTGTTTTGCTTAATTTCAATGCAATATGCATGGCTCTAGTAAGAGTGACCTCGTAAATTGGAGAACACTAATGGCATTGCCAAATAATGAACCACATTAAGTACATGTACGTGCGAAATTCGTCTTTTAACCGGATCGGGGTAGGTTATGGTGAAAGAACTTTTATGTTTGGCAAAAATGCAAAAATGGAAAATCATAGATAACCCAGACAATAAAACCGATGTAGTCAATTTGTCAGTAATCAGTCGTAGGTCGTTAGTGGCTTACGACTGAATGGCATTCTTTGTTAAGTCGTCAACTGAAGTAGATGCCGACAGCATTTGGTTCTGCGTTTTGCACTAGTACTAATCGTCCGCTGCGAAAACAAGATAACCTCAACTTTTGGTGATTATGAACATGGCCAACATTTTTACTGAACATAGTCGATATTATTCGTTGTCCCTGATTTATGTCGAAAATATATAGGTTCCTCAAGTACATTATAACACTAGCTGACCCGGCGAACCAATTCGTTCAATAATATAAATTTAAACATTTTAAATGTTTTTCTATCCGTTTTTTTTTCCAAAGTGCCACATACAAATTTTCATCGCGAAGAAGTAGGCTATGCCCTTCCTTGGGCCAATACGAATCCCAAAATCATGAAAATCGAACTATCCATTCTCGAGTAATGCGTGCGGACACGGACGTCAGATTTCAGAAAGATTAACGCTCGCGAAAAAATTGTGCTCTATTTTGAAAAACCAACAAATTGGTTCCAATTCTCTCGGTTTTTTCAGCTTGTGTTGGCTTTTGGTGCTAGCAAAATCCAAAACTTTCGAAATAATTGAATTAAACAAAATAAACGAACTGATAGAACTTAGTTCATTTGAGAAGAAAGAAAAATGGGTAAACTTAAAATTGCTTTGGCGGCTCTGTTGTTGGATCAAAGTAGCTGGAATGAGGTTCAGGTATTTTGTCTTATGGGAAATACTATGCCTAAGAATGTAGCTGAGTATAGTGCCATCATCATTTCATAACAGTCGTGCACTATAGCACAGGCGGAGGACGTATCCTTTGCCGTTTTAAACGCCAATTTGACAGAATCATTAAGGGTATTCACTTAAACGCGTAAAAACATCATAAACTGCGTAAACTGCTGGAATTTACCACCTCGTCAATGAACTGTCAGATTTTGTATGGAGACTCATAATTTTCCGCGACGATTTAGGCTCGGGAATCAACCGCGGAAAATTGCGTAAATCACAAGTGTCAAACTTTGACAGACAGTCGTCTGTTGTTTGTTTGTTTGCAGAGTTTTTTTTTATACGTCCAATATAAATAACTCGTTTACTGCCGATTTCTCCAAGAATTTAATAAGTTTTTTGTTTTCGCTTACTCTCGGAATTTTGATAATTTGGAAATAATTTGAACAGCTGAGGTTGACAACCGACTTGACAGTCGATTTACGCGATCTACGCAAGAATATTTCTGAGGGGTGTTCACTTAAAGCACCGCAGAAATTTATGAATTTTCGAGCTGCATAAAATTATGAGATTAAGCGAATGCCCTTATTATTTTTCCCGTCTACGTTGGGGTTTTTGAGGAGGAAATTGAACAGTTAAACTAGTGGTATCGCCAGAGAACTGCGCATTTGTCGAACCTGTCTTCGACATGTAGAGCGAAGGACGCACCAATATTTTTCCCCAAAGAACCTTCTTATGTTCTTCCTTGAATTTGGATTTGTGTAGAAAAACCCTTACTTGCAGTGAGTGTGTGGTGACCAATTCTAAGACTAAGAACATTTTTTTGCTACGACTCATAGCGATTTAGCTTCCACGTAAAATCGTATGTGTCAGTTTGGGATTCACAAAAAGTGGCAAGCGAGTTCAGCATTTGAAGCAATGACTTGCTTAACAATTTATCGATGGGAATTTGATAAGTTACCCCTAAAGTCACTGTATTTAAACGATTTTATTGGATTACACAGAATCATTAATAAAACTGAGTCAACTCCATGTCTTCAGATGGACATAATATGCTATCATGTGTTTTTTGTTTAAATTCCCCCTTGCAAGCCACGACTGTTTAGATATTCCACATACGTTGCTTTAAAACTAAATCACTTCACGTGCCACTTGTTATGCAAAGAAAAAAAAATCAAAATCAAACTACACAAATTAATGTGACCGTTAAACGTACGTACGCTTTAGAACAAAATAAAAGATTAAGATTCGATTCAGCTTTCGGCAAACACTCAATTCCTTATAAGCAGGTATAACTTACCGCATAACCTTCAACTCGCGTCCTTCAACGGTCTTTCCGATCGTATACAGCCGGCACAACGTAGGATTCGCCAAACGGACTTCCTTCATAAATTCATAAATCACATCGAGGTCCTGATACTCGTCCCAGTTCATGCGTCTCGGTCCACTGGCTTTCTCTAGGTGCGTAAACTTTAAATTAAATTGTCCCCATTTGAAAGCAAGGAAGAAGTTCCTTACTTGCACGCGGCGAGCTAAAGTCTTCTCTCGTCGAGCCCTCCTGATCCAGCAGATTTTGAATATTCTCATTGAGTATCTCTGAACTGATGTTTAATGCACGCAAATAGTTCCTAGCGCTCGTTATGTGCTCCTTTTCAATGGATATATCAAGAAACTTTGAGTTCTCCTTCCACACATTGCCACCTGCAAAAATATACACACACATTGCTCGGTCAGACGCGAAAGGTCACAAATCATTTTCGCCGCTCAATTACCAAAATCTCTCTCTAACGTATCGGTCACAGCGTGTGGCGCACTGTCTGATTGAGAGAGGTTGTATATCCGCCACAACTGGGCCTCATCGTAACGCACCGGTATCTCATTGACTTCCATAAACTGGCTGCTGGCCAAGGTGGCCGATGTTGCATTTCCTGTATACTCGTAGAGGATTTTATTTCCTGTTGTGACATTTTCCTTTTGAAAAGCCGGTATGGGGACGATTGTATTTTTAAAACTCAAAGCTACCGCTAGACTTGTGTGAAATGCTAAAGAGACAACCACTGTCACAAATGCAAATGCACAGAATGCAGTCATTTTGTTTTGTTCTATAGCACTCACTAAGCGATGGGGACCAAACGTATAATAACCGACACTACCGACAAATTGAAAACAACTACTCGCGCCTCTCTCTTCGATTTGATTTTCTTTTCTTTTTTTTTGTGTAAAAATTTTCTGTTCCAGAGTCTACGACGACGCCATGACAATCACGAGACTAAGCATCGGAAATGGTTTGCTGTAATTTTTATATATCCAAGGCACGTCTGCATCGGCGATGACGATGATGACGGCTACACTGGCGCTCTGACTTGAACGTGAAGCTTTGGCGTGAAGTTTTGATTAACAAAAGATTAAGAACGTTTTTGTACTTTCTGTTTTTGTTTTGACGGTTTTCGTTTATTTTCTTTCTTTTTCTCTTATCATAAAAATGGGAAAGTCTTTTTGAAAGGAAGTGTGTGATGACGGTTTAGAAAAGAGTGGGAACAAACCAACTTCTGTTTGAAGCTTTGGGAAATTGTTTCCCCTCCGAAAGAGACAAAAATGTGTTACGAATAAACCGCATTACTGTTTGGTTTGTTTTCTTTTTCTTTTTATTTGAAAAAAACTTGTGTTTTTTAGAGATATTCTTGTTTTTGTGTCGGTTGCAAGCAGGGGTGCTCTGAGGTTGAATGTTCAATGAGGCGCGTGTTTAATTGGGCGCACTATTACTTTTTGTGATTACGCCAAGAACGGAAAAGCAGGGATGGTTATCGCCAATTTCTTCTGAAAAGAAGTATGTTGCTAAATATGAAGTATTTAATTTTTAGAATACTTAGAAAACTGACGCACAAATACAGGAAATAGTACTTACACGTTTTATGATGGTTGTATTCAGCAAACATTTCTTTTTACAATCACGATTAGGCAACTTCAGCATTTAGTTAATGGAAAAGTTGCAAAATAACGAAATAAATAGGTCGAAAAATGGCAATCGAAGGTAGTAGATCTGCTATATATGTAGTAAGGTCGTAGTCATGCGCTAAAGGCGTCGTTGGGATCCTAATAACCTCTTGTTTAAGTTTTCACTCAACTTGCCCATGGTTTTAAATAACGATTCCTATTGTACACATAATATGTCCAAGCTCTATTCTTTTTCGTCTTTATTATCTGTAGGTACTTAAATTATATCTTGCTTTAAAAGGAAATTTACAAATTAAAATGAAGCTCTAAATATCAAGGAAAAGGCGAAAGAAGGTAGCGGTTTAGAAGGATAAATAAAGTCCATCTCAATTAAGCTATAATTACCAATTTATTGAATAGTAAGGCGCAACTAGACTTTCAGGAAACAAATTGGTTAAACGTTAAACTGCTTATTTTTTTCTATGGCTGCTTAAAAAATCAAGCACCATCTATCTAAGTTGGCATAAAAATGTGTTTAGCTTTAAAACGACAATGTGCCTTACTAACAATCATTTTTAAGCTTTACACACTTGTAGGGCACAATGGCTAATCTTATATAGACAATTTCGCCATTGTGAATTCGAAAATCTAGCCTGGACACTAAATATATTTTTTAGTATCGCGTAATTTGTTTAGTGTTTATGCTTTGATTTTCTTCAAAAAACTAATGCACATTGGTTTTTAAATTTCTGCTTCATACAATGCATTTAAATATTTCCAATCCGAATTTATCGCCGGCGCCCAATAGAGAACCAACCCCCGTCCGCCCCTGAACCTCCTCTTGACATACATTCACTTAACTTAACAATTTTAAATGCCCGAGTGCACCGTCATCGGCAAATGATATATTGGCTATTACCATTCCCGATAACGACTACAATTGTCTTGTTGAACTGTAGACGACTGCAGCGGCCAAACCCTTGAACGGATTTGACTGTTCTAACCTATAAAAACTACTCGCAATCAATTGGAATCCAATCCGATTTACCCAGCTGAAAGCTTTAAGATGGCTATTCACCATTACAATAGAAAGACAAACTATTTCCCATTTCATTTGTCGGTTTTGGAACACTTTCTAGAGAATGGTGATAGTGACATGGCTATAGGTTACCTAATTCCCAGAGGCATGCCAGCGTGTATAAGTACGGTCTGCTTCTCTGATAGTTGGATTCTGTCGGTCGTTTGGTGGTTACTGCGAACTGTTCTTAAACATAATGTGAAAGAGAAAGTTTGGTTTTCATTTGTCTCGTTTCTGCTTTGATGTAGAATAAAAAATAGAAGATTGGACATGGGAGGCAAGTAGTCGTTGAATAAAAACAAACTCCTATGTAAGATGAGATCTATAAAAGACTAAAAAAAAAGAATAGCTATGAGTTACTTTGTGGATCTAAATAGAAAAGCTTTTCAGAATATCAAAGAACCATTAGAGTGTTTTACAACCCACCTCGAAGAGGGCTCGTATTCGGGAAGAATATTTAGTAGTTGTCACTTAAATGCTAATGTCATTATGGAAATATGTACGTTGTAAATCAACTTGTTTATACGTTAAACAAAAAAACAAAGACATTCTGTGAGTATACTTAACATGAAGTTTACAACAGTGCAGCGATAATGATGCACACAATCTTTTTATACAAACAACAAACATACATGGCTGCGTTCCATTAAATAGCGAACTGACTGTACCTATGTGTGTCAAGATAGAAATATAGACATCTGAATATATTTATTTACAGCCCAGAAAGATATACAACAACTGTTTTAATCATTTCCAATTGAAAGCTGCAATGGCTGCGTTCCTTTAAATAGCAAACTGACTACAACTAATTGCCAAGAAATTAGACATCAGGATAATTGTCTAGCTCCCGGAGCAGTATACCTAAACTTATTTGACAGCCTATTCACCTCGTGCCAGTGTGTCAGTATTTTTACAGACACACGCCCTAAATATTGATAGGCTACGACATAACAAATGTACAGATTTGGTTTCAATAAATTCGCACCAACTGTCTTCGTCAATAAAATTTTGTTATTGTTCGAAATTCGAAACCAATCTTCGTTAAATATTTACATTTGGTTTCTCTCCTCTCGCTTTCTGTTTATTCTGTTATTTATAACATAATTACATAATTAACAAAATGGTAGTGCGTCAAACGCGAACATTAGTGTTTGCTTTGCCTTTGGCTTGTTTCACTTTCATACCTATTCAATGGGGTTACATAAAGGTAACGTAAAAGGTATATATAGATTTTATTTTCTCACTTTAATGTGACAATGTTCGAGCAATTTTGTTCTTCGCCGGTAACTATTTTCACAGTTGGTTAAAACAAATTCAAACGACATTCCCTCTAAGAACTCCCCGTAATTTATTAATCGTCTATATGTAATTTGCGTGCCTACCATAAATCCGTTCTTCATTCGCCACACCCGACGAAATGGTTTTGATAATCTCGTACGCCTCCTCGCCCGATTCGACAATGTAGTCCGGTGGCAGTAGATATCCATAACGGCCCTGATCCTTTAGGCACACACTGTAGACGTACTTGGGACTGACATCATGCTGCACCCAATCAGCAATGTTGCCAGATTGTGCCAGTTTCAATCGATAGCTCGAACCAATCATGTACTCGGCTGCGTTCAACATTCGGACATTCTATACAAATAAAATGGAAACGAAATCACTGAGCAGTATGACCCATCTACGTATCAGTTGTCTTACCAACCGAGCCCTCTTCGCAACCTTGTGTAAATCGTTATGATTCTTCGTAACATAATCCGCATCACCCCATGGATAGGTTATCACCTGCCCGTATGCTCCAATTGTTATGAACGCATCCAACTTCGGACTGATATTTCTAAGGAATTGTCTAATTGCTTTTGTTTCTTGTTCCGAAAATGGTTTAGGTCCCCGGTAAAAGTTTTTGCATTCATTGTCGGAGCCCCCGCCACCACCCCAATTGTAGCCGAAATTCCGATCAATGTGTGTCCCGTAGCATTTGCCAAAATGACGTCGATTCTTTGTCCACAATCGATCGGTCAGCCAGGAGTACTGAAACCCGTCTGGATTTGCCACCGGCAAAAAGTACCAGTCGATGCTTTGAAAATTCGAACTATGATCCCACAGCCAGAGTAGTTTCGATATTGCAAATGTGATTGCGGCAGGACTAATCCAATCGCGGCCCTGCAACCCAGAGCTTACGAAGACTGCACGATTTTTTCGATTGCCATTCGAGATGCTGCAATTGAAAGATGGTGTTTAGTAGGAACGGTTTTGCCTTTCAGCTAGAAGCAATGCTCACCGCAAGACTTCGATGTTGCGTTTGTTGTACGTCCGACCAATGGTGATTTTCTCGACAATGTCTGGGTAGGTTTCCAGGCAGTAATTCAGAAAGTCTGTTATGTCACCCAAGTCGTGGTAGCGATTCCAATCCATGAGAGTACCTAAATTAAACAAAAAATATGAACACTCTCAAGCTCAAATGTAATGATGGGTTTATATATTTCATGGAGCTGTTCATGTTGAAATGTGTTTTTTAAAACGCACCTTCCCTTTCCAGCCATGGCGTGTTTGTCAGTTTTGTGTCATTAACTACGAGATATGTTTCGTCGATGGCGGCTTCCACATCACTGATCATGACGTTGAATGTGAAGTTTGTGCTGTCTATGTAGTTCTTAGCTGCTTTTGCTTTTGTTTTGGTAATAAGGACATCTATACCGTCCTGGTTTATGTTCCACAGTTCAGCGCCTGTAAAATATGACAAATGTCACAGTGTTCAATGGAAGTTTTCTTAAGTCTGCCAATAAAAAAACAAAAATGAAGAATATTTGACGTTTCACATTCGACTTTATTTAATAGAGCAAAACGGTTTCGACAAACATTTCCAATTTGACGGGTAATCTGCTGAAATATATTCATAATTGGCATACGGTCTAACCTAAGAAAATAACGAAAAGTAAATAAACATTGCGTGGTCTGTTTCATTGTCAAAAAACTGAATGCGCCCTTTTTTGTCTGTGAATAGAACAAAATATCAGCAAAGTTGCGGAACTTATAGCAAACAAATTTATGATGAGAGAAATCCCCATTTCTGTTGAATTATGCACCTGCAATTAAACTTTACTTTCTGCAGGCAGTCAGTTTGTTTACTTTGAAATGCTTTGAAAATTCGAATTTACTTGCTTTCAAAACCGAAAGGAACTGATATTATACATCAACTGATGAAAGACGTCAATTAGAAACCGGCAATGCAGTTCCATGTCATTATTATTTTTACTGTTTAATGCTAATGCAAATTTAGTAAATAATACGCCGCGATTAAAACTTCTCCCGTTCATCGTTACACTTTTAAGGATGACACTCAGTCCACAGACCTACAGTATGTAAGTTGAAATACAACACTCTGACTTTTGTGTCTCACCTCACTGTCACTATGTTTACTTTCTTAAATATTGTCCCACACACTCTCTCTCTCTCTCTCTCTGACAGTTTCTAAACAAAACATAAAATAAAACCTTGCTTACCATATTTAGTTAAGAAGTGTGTTGTTTTTTGCAAGTCGGTCTCATGCACTTTCCACAACTGATAGCCCCTATATCGTGGCGTTGAAATGCTTCTCGCGTATGCACTAGGGTGCACTTGTTTCCCCTGTTGGCCGTGTGATGAATACATGCGAATCAAACTCACATCCAATCCAGTGAGAACAATGTACGAAGGTAGAACTAAACAATCGATATTAACAAGAAAAAGAAATGCCAGTCCTAGTTGCGGATATAAAGCAGTTGCAAACATTTCTCCACCGACACGGACCGATTAATCTAGTCAAAGGAAATGCTCAGATGATACTAAATTCAGTTTGTTTAACAAATGCCGTTTTTAAATTTCTAAGAATTTTTCCTTTGATGGTGATCAATGTAAGAACATTAGTGATTGGGAACGTCACTTCATAATTTTATAGTTACAAATGGGGAACTAGGCCTACGGTATACCTAACCTATATACAAATACAACTGTTTGTTTATATTAATTAGTGCCCAGTTTATGCTACTTCATTATTCCAAATTATACCAACTTGGACTGCCTTATTTTTCACTGAAATAAATGCGATAAACACGAATGAGTTAAAAATATATAAATAACGAGCAGCAATTAATTTTTCTTTCAAGATTATTACTTTTTCGATTGTCGTAAATGCCATTAAATTTATGAGAAGATTTGTAAACGAGGTTTTAAGACAGTATTACAAATCAGCACAAGCCAACTTATTTACCATATAAACGGTGGCAAGCACTCTGGAACGAGTATAATAAATGTGTCGTTAACTTTGTTTTCGATATGTAAGTTCGATTCATGTGATCTGAGCACGAGCTGCAAAAACTTGGGATAAAGTTTTGCTGAAAGTGTTCGCTTTATTATTTTTAGCTGGTATAGTAATTTTATCATGCGGTACAAACTTTATCATTGCAAATCCGCGGAAGCACCCAGACCTGGGGGTCAATTCCCGTTCCGTGATATACCGTGAAATGATAAATACTTTATCATTTCAGTTTTTACACCAGCTTTTCATTTTATCACTTCACGATCACACCTAATGCAGTTCTCGAACTCATCATGATAAACAGTTGTCTAAATGTGTACTAAAATGTACTCAATGATAAATGCTGTCACCTATCTGTCATTTGTGCGCTTGTTGTTTTCATTCTTGTCGTTTTCCATTGGGACCACCAAAAACCTTTTTCAGATCTCAAATTTTATGCGGCTGATGGAACATGCAATGAAATTGATCTGCTTTTGTAAATGGATTAGTGCGTTATTTGACAACAATATCAGCTGTTTAAATTGCATTTGTTTTTGGTAAAATCAATCATGGAAATCGCCTTGAAAAATGTTTCCTCTGTAGTAGTTACAAATGGAGAAGTTTTGGTGATTCGTTGTTTCAAGATTATGAGGAAAATAATAATTCCTCCAAAACTATGTCCATTGCTGTTTACGTATTACATTATTTTGGTTTTCACAAAACTTTGCACATTTGTTTTGAAACAAACTTCTTTAAATGACGTGAAACAGCTCTGCTGTATCGGTGTAAATCTGAAAAAATATCGAGATCTACAAAAAGTGATCCGAATCGAAAAAAAGTTTGATTTTTTTTCCCAATGGAACACGAAAAGTGATTTAGATCAAAAAAAAAGATTGATTTATTTTCCCAATGGAAAATGACATCAGTTTGTTAGTTGAGTTTCCATTTTATATATTTTATAATTATAATGTCGGGAATAATCGAGTAATTATTACAATTTATCAATTTGTTGTTTTGTTTTCAATAAAAATTATGTGTTCTTTTTTTCTAGAAATAAAGTGGTTCCTTTCACTCATTATCACGGGTATGAGCATCGTCAGCTGTTGTAAATCTGTTAATATAATTTTTTTAAGTTTAAAAATGTTCAACGCAGAATATAATATTTATGTTAATTAAAGGTTTCTTACTTGTCATTGGCCAAATCATGCCTGTTCTCAAGAAAGTCTATTTAATATTTTTTTTTGGGTTTCTGAAGCCCTTTGTCCGTTTATTTTTTTGTATCCATCACGTTTTCACACTTCTTCACAAATGAAATTGCTGTGATAAAAAAACTTATCATATGACAAATTCTGACATTTGTTTTCATTTTTTCATAGATCGAGAATCGAATTCAGTGTGCACTTGTGAAAAGTCTTTTCATTTCACAGTATCACGGAACGCGAATTGACCCCCTGTTCATAGTACTTCAAATATTGTTTATGAGACCACGAACAGTGCACCCGTTCATTCTCTGCAATTCAACCAATACGCTGCTTTAATCAGTTCTTCAGATACAGCGCTCTGGCATTCAGATTGGTACATAAATTAACCAAACTAGACAGTCGACTTTCCGTGCACCTACCCGATTTTCCCCGCAAATTTCGACAGTTGACAGCCGCGCTCTTTTTTTCCTGTCTGTGAATACTTGTAATGGCCGCCGGGTGACACTATTTCAATAACAAACAATTTGTAAATAAATCCATAACAATAAATGTAAAAAAAGTTGTTGAGTATTGTTTTTTAGACAGCCAACTGTTCTCCATCCGTTTTTTTCTTTAATTTTGTTTAAATAAATTCTATGCCCGATGACGTCCCTGCATAAGATTGTATAAGAATGCGTGAGACGGCAATGTCACTCCTTTGATTTGTACAGGCACGAAAAGGTACTTATGCAATCTTATGCAGGACAGGTAGCTTGTACGCAGATGTACCATTTCTGCTCTCAGTTGACCGTATTGTTTGGTTAGTCTATGGATTGGTATTTGAAAGGAAAACTTGGCGTTCCTTGTCGACCCTACAGATTCTCTTTGCTGGAACATTATAATCAAAAAGGTTTAAAGGGAAACACTTTCTCAAGCGACAACCATTTGACAATTCATTTGGGTTCATTTCGATTTACCATTTCACCAATTCCATAACTTACTAAAAGAATAATAGTTTAATTGATTATCACCTCATAGGCCCACCCTATTTGTATGGCTCGTCAATTTTTGTTTGTACTTTTTTTACTTTGATTTTGAATTTCCTATTTCATGGTAAAATATTTTAAACTGCCCTGCTGCAGTTATGCCATATCGGCATTTTTAATGCTAGATCTAGCACTTTTTTTTTAAAAAAGAAAAATGCCAAATGTATTTTAGCATTTTTTGGAATTTTTTATAATTTTCCCACTTTGCTCATCTTTACAATAATTTTTGTCATTCGTGTTGTTAAGCACAGACAATTTTGTTAAGTGCCCACAAAAGAATCTTCCCGAAGTAAAAACGAAAACTTTACTGGATATTCTGTCTAATATCCATTTGTTACTTTTATTTTTTGGTCTGATTGGTTGCGATGATGGTCGGTGATAGAATGCCAAAATTCGGTTGACAGAAATACCAGGGGACGGATTCCGTATATCAACGATCGTGTTAACGATATCGTTTTTAAAACTTTGATCATGAAAAAAAGTTATATTTTGCTCGAATTGTTTTGACAAACGTCTGCTTTCATAATATTTGTGGAAAATTAACTGGATTAAGCTCTAAAACTTGTAATTTTAGCATTTAGTTACTAGTTTTGGCAGTCTATCGTTTCGACGATAATCGTCTGAAAAGTTACGGAATGAGTACCCAGGAAGTGAATGCTAAGAAAATAGAGAGCACGTAACTTAGACAAATAGAACTAGATAATTACAAAATGTAGCAAATATGGCCTGAGGGGCAGTTTACATTAATGATTTTTTTTAAAGCATGACTTGGGAAGCATGTTCAGCTAAACACGTGTACATTAGGCTGATATATCGAAGTTTTAGACGTTTTCCACCACTTTTCCCCGCATCAGATCGAATGTGAAATGTGAGCGGGTGATGTGTTAGTACGAAAGACTTCTATCTTATCAATGATGGACCTCATTCGTCAGAAAAATACAACCACAGTAGTTACATTGAGGACTGATACTTTAATGTTCAATAAAAATAAAATATCTGTTATTATTTTCTGCGCTATTTTCAGGCCCGGATTTCCTTGCTATAGAAATAATTTTATTGTATATTATACAGATAGACAGGAAAAATAAATTTAGATAAATATGTAGTGACAAAAATGACTAAATAATATTAAAAAAAAAAACTGATGAAAACGCATTTTGTTTTGATAAACATTTTTTTAGGGTTTGTACATTTTAGCATTTATTTTTGCAGACTATACTATTTTCTTTTTAAAATTTTGAAGAACAGTGCCTTAATTTCTTTCATTTTTGAGTATCTTCTTATTTTCTCACTCAACTCTTTTAAGAATCTCATTGAAATGTATGACTCAAGAATTTTAGAAAACTGCTTTGGCAGATGCTTTTATAATATAATCAATGTAAAGCTAATGCTTTATGGAGAAATACATTAGAGTAGACCTATGACTCATTGTTTTTTTGTTTTTTTCCCGAGGGTAGTTTGATTTGAAGAGGACAATGAACTATTTACAAACGCTTTCGGTTTAAATTAAATCTATTTTGAACTACAGCTCTTAATTGTCATCGGAGTTCTTTCCAGTTATTGCTTAAAGGTTAAAATCTGATGGTCAATTTTCTGAGTACCTATATTTCTTTTAAGAAGACTCCACTGCTGAAGTGGAGCACTTCGCTCTGCCGGCAATTGCTCAAGCGTCTACCAACTGCGCCAATTCAGCAATGAGCGCTGGTAGTCTCCTTTATCTTTTGAACTTACTTACAAGCTGCTGGAAAATGGCCACAATTCTCTCACCCTATAATATTCTTTGACAATAGGTAAAAGTCAAATCAATTGACCTGTTTTTTCCATTAAATAAAGTTCGACGGTGCGTTGTAAATCCTATTTCTTTCGAAGATCAACTTTAATAATATATATTCTGTATTCAATGAAAACAAATATGATGCCTGCAGGTGATTTAAATTAACATAAATAACTGTATAATTCAAATTTTGTTGTAAGTAATATAGGATCGCTTCCGTACATACTACTACAATGCTCGAAGAAGAATTTTGACCGAGAATTTGTAAGACTTAAGTGTCATTGGAAAACCATTGAACAAAATACAAAAGAGATTTACTTAAAAAAATTAAAAATGCAAATGTCATCATTTGAAGAACAGAAGACAAGCTCACAAATCACAATCAGAGGTAAAGATCTTTGTTAATGTCTTTTATGTGTCAGCTATGAAATATGTGATGTCTGATGATTTTCATACAGATTAAGATGTAGACCGGAGATTCCACTCAATATTTAACAGGGGAAATGTTAAAGGTAGCGTAACTGATCAAGTTTGCTTTTGATTCTGTCTCGGGCGGTCTGTTTGATTTCCCATTTCTTCTCTGGCTGGGTACAGGCAAACCTCTATTACACGCCCAAAAATGGGTTAAATCCGTTGGTGTGTTTAATAAATGGAATTCATTCTAGGCGAATGTGGCCGAAGAATAATCTTAAAAACGAATGCGCAAATATCGTCCATCTGATAAAAATCTATTACCGAACAGTACCGGTGAACACTTTTCTTTTCTCTTCTTCTTGAAGAAGATTCCAAATCGTGGATTTCGTGTTCATTGTAAGAAACTCTGATATTTGACTCTTTATGGTCGGCGTCGAATTTTAAGGAAATAAATTCAGATGCATGATGAAAACGAGTATAAACCGATTTAGCACACCGAACATTTTAAATCCACACAGACTGAAATTCGAACGAAATCCCAGGGATGTTCGTCTTTGTAACTGACAAATTTCACACATATTTGTCTGTCATCATTTGGAAAAAAAAAAACATTACACTCACCCATCTCCGTGATAAACTTTTCAACCACTTCAGTTTTTGTGCCATTTATTTTGACAGTCCAAACTTGTGCGCCATGAAAGTGCAAAGAATTGTCATCGGTATTGCTGTGAAAGTTCGGCTTTTCAGGAACAGTACCATTTTTGCCAAAAATTCTAAGTAAATTCTGTAATTCCGTCAGATTCGAAATGAACGGCAATCTTGACAGTATATATTGTGTCGGTGAGACGTCACCCTTTCCACAAAGAGATGATAAATTCAAAAACTGACCGGTAGTCCTGTGGCAACTTAAAGCGATCACAACAATTAATACCCGACCTAATGACCGACCCATACTCCTTCAGACGCAAGCGATGTTGACAATTTGAACTCCGAACTTGATTTAAAATGGTTGCTAATACAAATGTCACCAGTTCGCAGCGGAGTTTGCCTTCTTTTCTAAAGGTTTCTCTATTGATTAATGAACCCGAACCGGAACCTTTTTTTTTTTTTGTTTTTATTTCAAGTTCATAATTTATATTGTTGTTTTCTCCTCGTTGATTGCGGGTGAAATTTACGAGCGCCCTTTATTTCTTCTTCGTTTTGCTCATATAGAGAAATTCGATATCGCTAAATTTGTTTACTTTCTTTGGATGAGTATTTTAAATTTTATTCTTATGCTTGGGGTAATTTGCAGCTGTCGAGGACAATATTGTTTCGTAATTGAGATTTGATTCTCATTTATTTAGCGAATAAGATGTATGCAAACAATTTGTTGTATCATTTAAATATACATATTTAAATTGAAACAGCTTTGATAGGCTTTTAAGGGATTGAGTCGATAGATCGTATAATCTTGATGTCATTTTGAGGTTTCTGATTAATGGGATTGTGCTTTCAGATAGAAATTGTTGTTTCGTTGGAGAGGACAATTTTAAGATGACTTATTAGAGCAAAAGTAAGCAGAATGCCCATCAGGTATAAAACTCCAAAGATTTTTAGGGAACCTTTACGCCACAAATTTTAAGATGAAATCCCCCTCGAGTTCTCTCAATTCAGTTCATCGAATATCGATACGAATATTACCGACGAACGTTGAAGGAAGAATCGATTTAAAATGTTGGATGAAAAAATGTTTGTCGATTTATTTGTCATATTCCCTCAAACTTGTCATCTATAATGCTACCACAAGAAAATGTTTCCAACATTTACCACGTTAACATTAGGGGTCTAATTTCAAATTCAAAGTATACCCACTTAAATTTAAAAACTTCCCGTCACAGTTGACTTCGATATTAACCGAATTTCCTTCGACAATTGAAAGTGAAGATCCGCCATCTTGTTTACGTGGTAGGTAGGAATTATGGGAAAGCTCTACATGCTGATATTTTTTTAGAGTGGCTTAAAAATGAGCGTATAGCTGTCAAAAAATAAGTGACATAAGGTGCGCTATATGTCATTGGAGATTTTTTCCGAGAGTAGTATGGGAACGGATATCTCAAATGGAATTTCTCAAATTACGTAAAAATCGGAGAAAATTCCGTTCCGATCGAATACCTCGATAGGGATGAGAATGAGAATATATGGTCCAAGCGCAGCGGGAATTTTCTTTCATGACCTTGCGAAAATTTATAATTGCCCGTATAGATATCAAAATAAAGACATTTTCGGTCAATGGATCCAACTAAAACCATTTATAATTCTTTGTTGATTATTTACGCCACTGGAAGCATGTAATAAAATCTCATTGGAAAACTCTCTCAATACAATACTTTCAAATCTTTTAGTATTAGTTAGCTCTAAATGTATGTACTGACGATATTTTAATCTCAATTTGTAACTTAATTATTTTCCCGATCTGCGATGACTCTTAACGCCTAAGAGCTATCTTGCTAAGACTTTTATATAAATAGGCGAAGGCAAAGACTTAAGGACCACTTTCACTGCCTTAAACACAACATATTCGCTTGATTTTTATTTGTTAGGATTGAACGGAGATGCAATGCTACGTGTAAATAGTTTTCCAAAATTTTGTGTCTAAGCCAGGTCGCTCTATCTAAACAACTGGGTGAATTCTAGTGTTAGGAATTACTCCGACACATAAAGGTCGTATGCAACATACGGTTTTGATGGCCTTGAACAAAATATTAAATAAAAACAAAATGTTCTAAACTATTTCCATATAATTTGTGTATATTTAAATTATTCAAGACAGTTTTACATAATCACAATACCTGTCATCACTAGCCTAAGAGTATTTAGTTTTCAATAAAAATAAATAAATTTCAATAAATAAATTATAAACCTTCAATAAAATAACGTTTAAATATCTCAAACTTGCGATACAGCCCTGGCTACTGTCTCCACAAATACGTAGCCATCTTTTCCGTTCTTCTCAATGAAATTGGCTGGCAAAATGAATCCATATCGGCCGGTGTCTCCCATTTCAATGGTAAAGGCGTACTTAATGCCAGCAACACCCTTAGCCCAGTCGTCAGACCCACCAGCTGCTGGATAAAGGGTCTTGGCAGATGTGCCGACAGTGTACCTGGTGCTGCTAGAGCGAGCAATTTTCTACAAAAGCAAAAGGAAGCAATCAGAGATAAGAATATACAGTAGCTCTTCAGAAGCACTCACTGTGGCAGCTTCACGAGCAACGCGGTCCAGATCACTCGAGTCCGAGGTCAGAATCGTATCATGGCCCCATGGGTACAAAATATACTGGCCATAGCTGTGGAACGTCAAATACGCCTTAAAAGTTCCCCTTGGCTGCTTGGTTATGAAACTGGCAATGGCCATGGTTTCTGGTTCCGAGAAGGCAGTACCTCCTCGATAAATTTGAGCACATGGACTGGCAGATGTGCCCTTACCACCCCAGGCATATCCGAAGTTACGGTTCAAATCGACTCCGGGACACTGCCTGCCGTGCGAGCGGAGATTCTTGCGCCACAGTCTGTCAATGGTGTGCGAGTACTCATAGCCGTCAGGATTCGCCACCATATGAATGTACCTAAAAGTAAATCAAATAAAAAATCCAATTCCCCGCCTGATTTGATGGAAAACCCATTTACCAATCGATATTCCTCATGTAATCGGGCAGATCATCCCATCCCTCGACGATGTTATTCACAATATATGTCACCGCTGCCGGGCTTATCCACTCTCTGGCATGCATACCTCCATCAATCCAAATTCCTGGATTGCCCGCCTTGCCATTCGAAATCCTTAAAGAAAACAAATCGATAACGTTAGCTCCACACTGTCTGTCAGGATAACCATAATGCTTACTTAAGGATTTTCAGCGGGCGTCTCTGCACCGAATAGCCAATTGTCTCAACCGTGCACAGATCGGGATATGTTTTCGCCAAGTAATCCACGAAACCGTGGATATCAGCTAAGCGATGGTAGGCCTTCCATGTCATGCGATGTCCTTAAAACAAAAAACAAAACAAATAGTTCCCATTAAAAAAAAGGGTTTCTCCCAAGTGCGTGTTTTCATTCAAGCGTGAAGAAAATTTAATTTCCCCACATAAGAAAACTATGGAAAACGCTTTCCTTTGTTGGGGCAAGGGGGTTTGATTTAATTGAACGACCGGGGAAAACACTTTGGGCTTTCCAATTGTTGATTGAGCGAAGGCGGGCGACTATCGACAAAACAACGTTCACGAGGATATTTCCCTTTTCGGTTTTCCGTGTAATGTATTTCCAATGAAAGCCTTCTTATCGTTAGTACAGTCTTGTGGATTGTGGCGCCATGACCATGACCTGACCTATGAATTGATAGTAAGTTGCCCTCCGATGTTGTGCAGTCCGTTTTGCTTTGTTTGCTTTCAATTGACCATGAACAGTAAGGGAATAGTTTAGTTAAGTGAAAGGGGTGTTTTGTTAAAAGTTCGGCAGCCGTTTTCGTGAATAGTGTGGTGAACTGGGTGGAGCTGCAGTTTTAAAAAGTATCCCGATTCATCAAACACAAGTAAATAGTTGGAAGGGCAAGTATTTGAATGGTTGCAGCTAAAATTATGCATGAATGACGATGAAAGCTAAGTCGAATAGAGCTCGTTCAAGGACGCGGCTTCTGAGGACTCAACTTTTACCCAGTTTCCCTACATCAATATTCATAAACGGGCATGACCCTTACGAGATAATCAAACTGATTGATCAAACAATTATTGGGTTTCGTGATTAATAATGCACTTTCTTAATGGTTCCTATTTAACGTCCTGTTCACACTTTCACGACAAAATACACAAATGTAAATATGTAGTTGCTAGAAGTCAACTAAACACCTTTCTTGACATAGCTAGATATTATTTAAACACGTTTTCGGACTTGAAGCCATCTCATATTACTGTACAGTTGAAACTGGGCTTTAACTTGTTGTTATAGTGTCAGAATTCTAACACAGTAGGTTCAGCCAAATACACAATTGCAATTAACATAAGTCGATCGCAGTCGCACAACGTCTCAACACGTTCTCACCAAAAATCACAGAAAGTACCAAGTACCGAGTAACGAGTGGCTCTTCGTGTAGGTAAACTTGCGAATTCAAACACAAAACGAAAACATAGATAGTTTACTTATGACTTATGGGGAATAAGCACATACAAGCAGTTAAATTTAATAAATACCGAATGCTACAGCTAGACACGGTCTTTTTAATTTGCACAAAATAAGAACACTAAAATTTCAAAGCTGAAGGAAAAATTAATGAGTTGTTATTTATTCCAGCCATTGGAAAGCTCTTGACAAGTACATAGTTCAGGATTATGAAAAAACATAGATGAAGAGAATCGAGCTTAAAAAAAATGTACCGAGTAAAATTAATTTTTTTTTAAATAAAGTAACAAAGTTTTTGCGTTTAAATCGCTTAACTATTAATCTTCCGGAAAAAGGCAAAATTTAGATAAAAATGTGTCGAACACATGACTGAATGAATTCGTTTGCAACAGCATGAAAAGGAAAGATTTCGAAAAGCATTTCCTGTACGGGAGTCCTACCTAAACCCATAAATCGGTTAAAAAAAACATTTTCCCCAAAGCTGTGCACATATTTTACAAATAACCTGCGGCAGAAAAACATACAACAGCCATCTGAACAGGATTTCGTTTATACCCAGGAAGAGGAAACTTCTATGCTGCACTGCATACTCTATGATGCGAATCAGGGAGTTTTTTTTTCATGTTGCCGCACATGCAATGTGATTTTACTTGTATTGTTCTCAGTTTGTATTCATTAATCGTTTTGTATTCCGGGTATTATAACCAGGAAACTACATCAGTTTGCTGTTGGGCGTGGGAAACGATGTCAACAATTATGTATAGGAATCTTCTGCACTTCTTTGTATCCTTTTGTCGGCGTTACCAAATTAAAACGTGCTTAACGCTTTGTAGTAGTAAAACGTAGTTGGTTTCAATTTTAATCGGTATATATTTTGGATTCATTTAAAGGGTAGCCTATATTTCTATAGAGTTGTACGGGATTATTCATTTTGTGCTTTAAATTTAATAAAAATTATATTATATGTATAAAGGAAGGCGACAAGAAGAGTGGCGTTTATTGTTAAAATTGGGATCCATTTTGTTGGGAAATTCCTGTCGAGTTTTTCATTTAGAAGAGCAACAGTCTTTTCAATGACGTTTCATTACTATTTTACTTTTGGACTATGAACGGTCAAATTGCGGCCAGATGGCAGATGAATTTGAAAAAAGACAGGTCACGTTTTAAGCTCAAAATTACTAAACTTGAAGGCGGGTTTATTATCACAGGCCACCGAATCGATTCAAGTATTTGATAAACCGTAGGGCAATATGAACAACACGCTTTCATTTCATCGCAGTCAGATGATTTTAGAAATTAAACTTCTCGGAAAGACGTCATATTGTCGGTCGTTTATAGCACATATACAGGCACATTTAAGAATCCAGCATCAGGTCGACTAGATTGGTCTGAACGTCACGTTTACTACGTCAGCCACATATGCGAACTGTCAACTTAGTACGCAGTTACAAAATTCGTGACTATAGATTTGTCGGCTACCCCTCCATAAACGTCAATGGAGACAACTGCTCATGTGAGCGATCTAGTAAAATCAAAACTGAAACACATCAAGATAGCTGTCACATTAATCAAACAATATTCTTGAAAACAATTTGCTGAACTCGAGTGTGTTTGGCAATGGAAGCATTGAAGGCGGTAACAGTGGTAATAGCGGTGGTCGTGATAGAGGTAGATATGGAGGAACAAATCAATGATGTTCTTACAAAATATACGAATGCACAGTTTTATATGTCAACTCACAGGTGATTCTCATTGAAAAACGTTTGCCCACTGACTGGTGATAGTCGTTTTTTGTTTTTTGTCAAAGGCTTAAGCAGGCAAAAAATAGCAGAGAATACCATATACTTTCATATAGGTATTTACCACGTCATTTTCTACGTGGCTATCTGTTTCGTGGTTTTTTTCTTTTTCACCTTTCAATGTCAACGACATTGAAATGCTGGTGAAAATATTTGTATGGGGAAGCGAATTAAGCAACTGTCAGGTGAACTTTCCAAAAGTATTCTATTTGAAAGAATATTTGTGTTGGAATTCGTATATTTCCAATTTGACTGTCAGAAAAAATGGCTAATTCCGTCTCTTTTGAGATGATCGTGTCGCTTGTCTTCAACAACAAAGTTCCAAATATACATATTTATTCTTGTTCGTAACAAAATATTGCAACTTCATTCTAAACAATAACAGATAACTATGTCGCTGATGGGAATTTCGAAAGAAGCTTTTGGAAACGCCGCAGAACTCAGCTTCTACTGACAGGTCTTCACAAAATCTGATACGGTCTTCTATTTATACCACTACCTCGACAACAGTCCCCTAAGTTCACACCGATTAACCAAGCAATTCATTGTGAGTAGTGCAATTTACATGAATGACTAATTGCACTCAAATTATTATCCTTCAATCAATCTACACTACTATGTGCATGTGCACCCCTATATCATTCCCCACTCTCTGAGTACTACTACTACTAAGTACTACTGCTAAAGAAATCGATTCCCCCTGCCAAGTCGTATCGAGTTACCTCACGATAGACTGCTTTCTTATGCAGGAGTGACATCGCCCTCGAAACTACATTTTAACATGTGTGCGCACGGCCCAAGGTGTTTGTTTTCACAGTTTTTGATTTCCGTCACCCAATGCCATTGAATAACCAATGATTGGTTGGAAAATCATTTCTAATCGAATGCGACGTTTACATAAAATTTTATATGCCCATTATCATGCAAATGTCGTTCCGAAAATTGGCAGCAAAATTACACAAAACAAATTTTGGCGGTTGAATAGATGGAACATGGAACCCTTTCACCGGCCAGACCCCACCACTTGATTCATATTTCATAAAAGTTTCGTGTTCTTCTGCCATTAGAGTGCACCCAAGAACTTCCATTCGTGCGAGGACTTACCCTTGCGATTTTGTAGATTCTCGATTTCCTCCCGCGGCGGGTTTTCTGCTTCGATGACTTTTTGTAAATCGTCAATTAGAACGATTTTCGAGATGTTTGCTGTTTGTAGATATTCTTCGGCTTCGCCAAGGATATTCGGCTTCAACAAGTAGTCCACTTCGGCGTTCACCTCCTTCCAAACTTGTCCATCTGTAATGTAAGGCAATTGAAGCGATTTAGTTGTGGTATAATGTGATAGGGATATGTGATAAACAGCTTATCGTAACCTAAAAATCGCATCACATTTCACGAGTGCAATAGGGTGCTACGAAGCAAACTGTGTGCAGTGTTGTTTTGCCCTCTTGACATAATGACCTAGATAATGAGGTATGAGTACGGGTACAACCAGAAGTGGGTGCATAATACCGAGAATGCAGGGCAGGCGATGCCATCATGATTCCGCCATGTTTGGCATGAAATGAGGTTGGAGTAAAATGAATGTTCAAAATAATACATATAGTATATTAAATGCAACGGTTTCGTTGAGTCGATTTTGTTCGTCTCTTTTGCGGACGGAATTTAATTTATTTTGAATGCAGCTGCTAGTGGATTTTTGCTAGAACAGAGTCAATAGCGCTTTTGTTCGGCGGTGGCTTTTGTTATCACAATTGCAATCTTCAACAAAAGGTTGACTTTGAAATTTTGAAGACGGCTTGATATGGGTGTTTTTTTTTTTAATGGGAAATGCTTCGAGTTGTTCACTTAGTAGTGAATGGATTTCTTTGTGGCGGAGTTGTGGTTGGAACTGTTTTTCATTTCATTTATTGGTTTTGTTAGCGGCAATTTCATACACCAGATCTTTAATTCTGACTGCCAAATTAAGGCTGATTTTGTATGTAGTTAAGTTTGGCAGACATAAATTTTAGTTCAGTGGTGTTCAGTTTAGTCTCTTGGAGTACTAAAGTACTAATTTTCCCACCAAATCAAAAACAACTGACATCTGTCTAATGCGTTTGTCAATAAACGAAAGCGCTGAATGGCTAAATCACTTCATCATAATACATACACTTTCCATGATCTTTTTCCTTCCACTGTTTAGTTTACGACTACTGCTCCAAAGATGATATACACATATTGCCACAACTAATGCAGTATACTTGGGCTACAGGATAAAATTTCCATGTGACTTTTCAAATAGAATAGCCGTAGTTGTTATTCGAATGTCAAAAATTCAATGCACTTGCACTTGAGTGCGTTCAGACTATCACATTTCTGGTTTTCGACAGAGGAAAAACTCATAAAAAAAAACACAATGTCATAAGCACTGTCAGTTTCTACTGTTTTGAGTCGGCCAAATTGATGATGATCATCATCAGGCAAGGAAAGATCGACAATCATAGCAGGAATCGCGTTTTAAAATGACATTCAGTTACAGCCAGAACTGAAAATGTAACAAGAGTGGGCTTCTTTTAAAAATTAAGCAACGTTCTTAAAGCTCAGCGAACAAGCTACTGTGTAACATATACATACATCAAGTATCACCAATGAGTATGGCTACGGTGACCCTACTTTAAAGATTTAAAAAAAAATATTTAATTATACAATTCTTCATTTGGTAAAAAATACTCAAATAGAACCCATTTTTTAGTACTATATTAGTTTGCTCGTTCAATCATTTTGTTCATTAAATTTTGGTTTTCTTAATGTTTACGTTATTGTTTCTTAAGAATTTAAAAAAAAATACAGAACAACTTCTTAAATACAGAACATTTATATGTTTTTGTACACAGAATAATTCGTAATGAACATAATTTTCAAATACAAAACTGTTCATTAATATAATGAACGGATGGTCACCGTATATGGCAGCAAAATTCGCTCAAAAGAGGCCGGACAATTAAAGAGTGAAACCAAAGAACTTCATTTTGCAGCAAAATCCCTTACCTCACTCGGTCTTCGAGAAATAAACTCGAAAAGCTTAACGCTTAAAGCCCTATCAGTTCTTCGTTCTGTTCTTGACAGCTCGTATTGATACATGTGATTTCTGTGTTCTGTGTTCTGTCTTGCGCTGAATAATTTTTATTATGAATACAGAATGTTTTGTAATTAAACTGTCATCGGCGTTTAAACGTTTCCCACCGAGGGATGCGGTTTTGCTTAATTTATGACCATTGGATACGATGCGTTGCTCATTCCATAAAGCTGTTGTGTTTTTTATTCTATCCATCTGTCAGCGTCTATACAAAACGAATACGATTTATTCTTTTAACTGCGACCTTACATCATTAAAACTGCTACACTTTGTACTATTATAATATTATAACATTTCGAATACTCAATAGCAATAACATTTCGAATTCGAATAGCCGTTGTTATTCGAATGTCAAAAATGCGATGCACTTTTCATTTAATGAGTTCTTGAGTGCGTTCAGACTATCACATTTCTGGTTTTCGACAGAGGAAAAACTCTTAAAAAAAACACAATGTCATAAGCACTGTCAAAACATAGAAAAACTGCAATAGTTTAAGCAAACTGCCAATCACATTTAAAATTACTGTCCAAAGTACGTTTATACTTTACATAGAAACGGACAAAGAAATTAACGAACGTAGGGCTCTACACATTGCGGTTTAATAAAAAGAATCTAGTACATTCTTACTGTGCAACCAAGCTTCAGTTTAGCAACACAATTCATTCTAAAACAATTTACAAAACTTAAGACCCGATTCCAGTAGATTCTATCCCACCACATTACATTTCCGAAAAAACATTTGAAGAATAGTCGGTCACGGTCTTCCTTCTAAATATATCCAAATTATTCTCATTAATCATTTCACTCACTGTGATAATTATTATGAAGTGTCAATGTTCATTACCTAATCGCCATTTCTCTTTGTTTCACAATATACTATCACTAATTCACTAAAGCAAAAGATCAGCAACCGAATAATGTAATCACTTAATAGAAAGAAATTCGTATGACAAACGTTCACTTTCTTTTGTGTAGCTGATTTACAATTCAAAACGCGTGGCAAGCAGAAAAATATAAAAAAAAACACACACTCCACACATCCACCTGTGTATATAGATGCAAATGGACAAATTCGCTCACCATATTTAGACAGCAACTCCTCGGCAACACGTTTCTCCTTATCGCTCTCGACGAGTATCCGCCACAGTTGCGCTCCATCGTAGCGCCTTGGACTCGACATGAAATCCTCATAATTGTTATCGATATCATCGTTTAGACTGCGACCCCCGATATCATCGCCTATACCTTCACTTTCCTCTAGCGTACGATCGATTGGTATTCCCGCATCAACAACTGCCGTCGTCGACAACATCAAACACAACAGTAGCAAAGCTACGCTTGAGATCACTAAACGTGGTGCGCTAGTGGAGCTGATCATCTTTGCGAGATTCCAGCTGAAACCTTAATGAGACATGGCGACCAAATAGTCTGCGACTTTTATACTATAATTTGAAAACAATCAATTTGAGCTAAAAAAAAAAACAAAACAAAACGACGACGGCAAAACGCTTCATATGATAATTTTCACATAGTGTGGGGGGAAAAAGTACATCTACCTGCCCACTAGAAGACCGCATCATTGCTTCCATTGATTCAGTCATCGAGAGTGGTGGTCTGCGTCTTATCCGAGTGGCGTCTGTGTTGCACACACACCTTTCTTTTCTTTCTCCCAAAAGGGGCTTAGGTGGAAGTTTTTTTCTTTTCTTTTTGACTTTTTCTTCTTAAATTCCTGTTGCTTGTCGTCGTGTTTCCTAAAGTTTTTGTGCATCAAGAAAAAAAAACAAGGCAAGGGAACAGCATCATTACACGCGAGGAAGTTTCTGGTCATTTCATCTATAGGTAGGGCACTGGGTAAGCACCCACTTAAGTGTCAACACTTCAACGTTTATTGGAGTGGTCTTGTGAAAAGTAGGAGCCCTAATTGAACGAAAGCTAACGCGGTTTCGGTGTTATACAATACGCTATGAGATAACATTGATGTGGTAACACTATTGAGAATCCCGGAAGAGTCTGGTACTTGTTTTTAAATGCTGTGCACCAAAGTGGTCACTAGGACCCGGTCATACAAACATGTAAAGGGGCGTCTTAAGCATGAAGGCTTGCCTCTCATTTCACCAGCGGAAGTTTCTGGTTTTTAGTATTCACAACGTTTCAAATAGCTGGGAGACTATAAGAAAGGTCACTTTTTACACTGACAGCTGGGTTGCGCTCAAAAATTGTTGCGTTCCATTGACCGACTCAATGTAATAGGATTTTCTTAGGACAGGTTATCAAAGTAGGCTTGTGGTTCAATGTCGCATTGTTGCGGACATATATAGAGAAATTTATTCAAATTGTTGATTTCGTCTGTATTTTTACAACGACGGCATAGTTGAAGTTGAATTAGAAGTATAAGTACGCCAATTGATCAATGGTCCGTACATATAGCTGGAATTATGAACAATTACTCGTAGAACAGTGTTGAGCACGTTCACTTATTTTATGGTGTTTTATAGTTAAATTAAGCTTGTCTGTTTGTGAATTATAGTTTTCTAAACACGAATTAACTCATAGTCAACTTAGATTTGAATCCAACATTGAAAATCTAATACGAAATTGATTCCGTAGCCACCCACTGAAATTAACTGTCCGTGTGTGGCCTTGTTTGCAATTACCCTTTTGTAAGCAGAAGGATAAGTTGCCATGGTACAGTTCCGCTGAATCTTGGAAGTTAATCTCCTCCTCGTGCAAACTTTTGTTTTCATCACTTTCTTTGGCATAAAAGTAAATTAAATCAAAGGAGTCCCTCAGTTGATTCTAATGGATTGAAACTTTTTTACGAGCATTTTTCATTCCTTACGGCCATATTATTCACTTCCTTTAATCCGGGTTAAAGGTAAGACCCGGGTTTAAGTGAGTTTAACCCAAAAACTAAACCCAAGTCCATAATATTCACCCATCAAACCCCAACATAAACCCAGTTTTTTTTTTAAACTTGGCAGCGTTTAATCCTATTGGATTTAGACGCAATCCGGAGATCGGTTTAAGTACTTCAACTCGGGTTAAAACTCAATTTCATAATATTTGCATTTCTTCGCTCGCAAGAAATAAGAAAAGTATAAAAGGGGGATAGAAAAAAAAATGTCAAAAAAAATAAAAAAAGGACTTCATTCGTGAAATGGACGAAATTAATGTTGATGTCTTCGTCTTCAGAAGACGAATTTGTCGAAGAGCTGATGGTAAATTAACGTCGTGCTTGTTGTCGAATATATCGATTGCACATGCGGGCTTGCGTCGACGATTACGATGTGGTATATTCTCGAAAATATTTCGTGCTGAAAAAGAGTCATTTTGGAGGCTATATTCGATGATTCGATAGAAATTTCGGCGTAATTAATACACCTTAAAATATAACTGGGCCCAAAACAAATGAAATCAATTTCCAAGTGACAAACAAAAAAAAGTCATTATTTGTGATATTTGGCATTACGTCGGTTTCAAACGGATTAAAAACGCATTTAAATCCATTTTTATTCCAGCGGGCTTAATGCGTGTTTTTCAGTGAATAATATGGACATAGGTTTAAATTATCGGGTTTTAAAATTGCGGATTAATGATCGGTGTAAAATTAACTTAAACCTGGGTTACACCCGGAGTGAATAATATGGCCGTTATTGAATTAATGTGCGAGTAGGTACTTTATTCTTAATAGTAATGTAGCCGTATTGAATTAAAAGGAATTGTTCGATTTGCAAGGATATTGTTACAGTCTGTATAGCTACTTCTGCATATATATGGATTTTAAATTACATCCATACTCGAAATGAAATCAATTTGCCATAATGCAGGGCCGCCAAGAAAGTCAGTGCATGTAATACTTTTCTTTTCTGGCTAAATGAGTAATGCAATTTGCCAAAAGCCAATGCCAACAAAATTCATTTCATCCACAAGTTGGCCTCAAAAAGGTGTAAAGATTGAGATAAAAACCGAAAACAGTAGGAGTTCTCCTGCACATTCATCAAAGCATTACTATAAACACACCGAAAGGAAATTCGCCAGAGTTCCGAAAGAAAAACAATTCTGTTTGGTTTATTTTCATTTTTTTGTTCCTCCTCCTCGCTCAATGAAAGTGCACAGCGATCTTAATCAATTAAAAATGTTTGACAGTAGAAAATAGAAATTCCACAGTTTACATTGGCGAAAAGTACACGAGAAAGCAAAACCTCGAGCAATTAAGTGCACACTCGGGAAGCTATAATACAACAATCTTATGTGGGATAATCCGAAAGGAGCGACCACCTTTAAGTCGCCAAGCTCTCAAGAAATAATGAGATGCAAATAACTTGATCAATTCGCAACCGCTCTACATGAAACCATTAATCTCCACAGACGCAGCAGCTCTACAGCTGTGTGATGAAGATTTTTTCTGCTAAAGAAGCTGTTGACTACACTTCCATTGGGAGATGGCAGCAGTAGTCTTTTATGTTAGTGTGAGGGCTGTGGGGCTGTGCTGAATTCACATCCACTTAACAAATGGAGTGGCACTGCAACGGAGATTTCATACAAAAAATGAAGCGTACCACAACAGAAAAACAATTTTCAATTATTATGTACGAGATACACTGAAGGCGATGCTGTCACTTTTGCGGATCAACTCCGTCAATAGTGCGTTTGTGTGTCACTTGATGAAAGTGAAAACCAGGCAATGAATTAGTGACACTGACATGGGGAAAAGTTACTTACGTGTTAGTTTTTTATTAATTTGTTTTTTTTTGAGGTGCCTGAAACATTCATGATATTCGGCACGAGGCAATGTTGTGTCAAATAAATTAACTTGCTGAATTGTGTTTATTATGACATACATCGACTCGATAACCAAAACGTATAGAAATCTAGAGACAAATGTCATCCGCTTTTTTTTAACCGCTTGCTTCGTATATAATATGTATTTATTTATGTATATTGTTAATTGGAATTATTTCTTAAGAAAATTGTTTCTTAATTAAAGCTACGACTATTTTTTTCTTACAAAATTGAGAGGTTTGAGAACTGGCATTCATTATGACAGATAGCGACCTAATAGTGGAAAAAGAACGAGATATTCGACGCGTGTTTCGTACATCTCGTACACATGTAATTTCTGTCCTTCTAATAAATAATGTGGTTTTCGATTGGGCTTCTCCAGATTTGCTCTCAGATTTCAGATTTCGTCTAAGCGAACATAAAAACGTCACTTGCTCTTTTATTCGTGCGGTACGAATAAGTGTAGCCTTCGATACTTTTTTAAGCGTTTTACATTCACTGATTAAAATTTATATTAAAACATTCTAAATTTTCGAACATATTGATTTGTATTGATACACCCGATGCAATACATTTCTTTGCAGTTGAAAAATTTCACGAAAACGTAAACAAACTCCACTATAGTTGTCAAACTCAAACGTACTTGTATTTGTAAATCTGAGAAAAAATCCAGATTCGCAAAAGTGTTCTAAAATCTAAAAAATACTGTTTTTTTTGTACCAAACGAGCAGAAAAATTGCTCTGAGAGCAAATGAAGTGCTCTGAGAGCGCCCAATCGAATACCGCATGCAAATTGTTAAGCTAGGAAAAGAACTAGTTCATTGTGTTGACAGACAGATACTTTGCTTTCCTGTCAAAATTCAAAGGATTAAGGACTGGCATTGGCAAACATTTATGATTCTATGTCTTCACGGACAAAGTTCTTAGGATGCTTAGGAATTTCAAGTCGATATCAAAATTATTTAAAAAGCTCCTCCACTTTCTGAACAACAAAATGGTATTTCCAATACCCAGTTTCATTGGCAGAAAAATCTGACAAACTTTGAATCTTTCCATATAGTGCAGTATGTGCGTCCTATTGTGTTTTGCCCTTTTCTATCTGATCCTCTTATATCATATGTACCATAATTTGCAACCACCTAATATTTTTCTTAAACTTTTTACTTAAAGATCGAAGAAATCACCGAAGGCATTGAAACCATTGAATTACTGATCAACGACGGTCCAACTTGCGGCATAAATTACGACACAAATTGTTTGAACGGCAATGCAAACGCGGCTACACCGTCAACCGCATTTGCTGCGTCACCAATACACCAATTGAATGCCAACTCATTCCGACGGAACTCCAAAGACAACATCTCACCATCGTCATCGCAAAAGGCGTGCATTTCAACGGCCAATTGTGGAGTGCATGCAGAATGCACCACTCCAACAATTGATACTGTCGACAGTGGGGCAAGTTCAAATTCCGAATTTTACGAAGACGACGATGGAGGAGTGGCATTACCACCACCACCCCTAGCCTTGAGATCAAATCAAACTTACAGCCAGACTGAATTTGCTTTCGATTCGCGTGGTCACAGTAGTCAGTCGCATGTAACGTCAAAATCCAGTGAGACTAGAACATTTTGCGATAAATCGACAAACTCATCACCAAAGCGAACTGTTTCGGCGGTCACCTCACCGATTGAGTCGTTATCCGTTACGCGGGAGCATGTGCTAAAGCAAGAGATTGAACAGTTGCAGGAGAAACTCAAGGACACCGAGGAACGTTTGCAAAGTCTGCGAATTCAGCACGATTCGCTGTCACAGCTGCATCGAGATTTGAGGGAGAACAACACCCATCTGCAGGAGGAGTCGGAAATATTGAAACTTGACGTCCAGCATTTGAATGAGTGCGCAAATATTTTGCGTTCCGAGTTACAGGCAGCTCGTAACGATCGTAGCGAAGCACTAGATTTACAGCGTGTGCTGCAGACTGAGTTGGAAGACAGTCGAAGTGAACGTAAAAAAGCACAAGATCAAAAGGAAAAGGACACAAAAACTATACAGGATCTACAGAGACAGTGTAGGGAAATGGAAAGGATACTGATGCGGAAGCACCCCGACTCGGTGTCCGCTTTGATTGGTGCGTATTATCAAGTTGGGAGTTTTTTTAATTTGTTTAAGATTTTTATGAAATCGCTCAAAAGGAAAACCGTTCAATATTTTTCAAAGTTTGTTTATTTTATTTAAAAACGTTTCCTTCCACTTTTGGGCTGTGTTTCGGACACTTTGCGGACGCAGATAAACTGTCAGTGTCAAAATAATATTCGTTCTATAGGCAGCTGGGACTAGCCTAGCAGCATGTCAAATATTCACTTCACACTTCACCGGTGCATTAGCTTTAGTACAAATTGTGAAGTTTCCCTCTGAGGGAAATGTTTAATTTTGTCATATATCATCTGTACGTTGTAGTGGTAAATAACACGCGGCCGTTATTTCGTTTCTGCGTTCAGGAGATAGCTATAAAGCCGTAACCAGTTTACACAAATCTATTCGACTTAAAATAGCTACGTTTTTGAAAGTGTCCATTTTATTGACTATATTTACTGGCGGGACTAACCAAAAAAGTAACAAAAAACTATCCGAACGACCTAGTTCAAAATGGCTGACTATTAACACAGAATTCAACAGTGTCCGTAGAAATTTGACAAGGGATACCTTTTATATAGAGTCACAAGGTGCAGCATAAACGTTGCCGAGAAAGGGCACTTTTTCCGCTAGTACTTCAATAGGGAATAATATTCTTCCATTAACATCCAATTCGAACATTTTTCACCCTTAACTGTCACTACAGCCACTAATGTCAACAGTTCCGCCCAAACTTTCTATTCTACTTTCTCACGTCATCACTCTAATCAATTTATTACGCTCTCGTCTGTTGAACAAACATAACAAAATCTCCACAATGTGTGTTTCCGTTACTCACTCTGTCACTTTTTTATTTTCGTTTCATTACAGTTGCCTCGAAAAATCCCACGAAATCCTCCGCCAACGACGACAGTCACAGTCGTCGCCTCTTGGAACAGCGCATCGCCCAATTGGAAGCAGATGCCAAAGAACAGGACATTAAAGCACAAAAAATATTGGCTAACGTTCAAGCACGGTTCAACTCGGTCCAATCGAAGTACGAGACACACATCGCCGATCTGGAAACTCAAGTGTTGAGGTACGTAATTTGTTCGCACACAAATCCACACAACATTCACAACAAGGGTAACTACATCCACGTAATGGTTTTTGTTTTCCATTCCCTACCACAGCCTTCAGGAAATCAATACAAAGCTGAACGAGAAAATTGAATCCCAAGTCAGGACACTCGATTACTTTGTCTCCAAAAAGTCTGAACGTTACTATAATGGCTGCACACAAACTGAGGAAATCCCCGAACGTCAGCGCAGAACAATGACATCATGCACGCAAACTGATTGTGTCGCAAGTACCGATATGCCGGTGGCACCACCAGCAACCACAGTATCCACAGCGACAAATACCTCGAGTGCTAACACGAGTGCCAGTTCAACGCCATCAAACAGTAGGCCAAGTTCAAAGCAGTCGGGATTAAAGAAACCCATTGCGTCCAGTAAATTACCATTCTCACAGTCTGACTCAACAATCTCGTCTGCTTATCATGCTGCCGCCAAGGAGGATGCTCATCTGTTGGCGACAATTCGTGGTATGAGGGTCGACCTGGCCATTAAGGATAAGGCCATGCAACGACTGACTCGAGAGTTGGACGAGTGCAAAAGGACCATTCGTAAATTGCAAAAGGAAAAAGAGGGTAAGTGGTATGCTACAGTGATGTGATGGATGGATTGTTTTTTTTCGCGTGTATGCGCCTTTGTGTGGGAAATTTTCAAGAGAGTCACGTCCTCTTGACTGATTGCGATGTCGTAACGTAATTTCGTTGTTGGTATGTAATTGCACATTTGGATAAAAATCCTCTGAAAAGGGAACATCTTTGACTTGCGCTATTTCGACCTTGTCATTTTATTTATGGCGGAAAGGCCTTGGCCTGTTATTTCCTTGAGTTCATGGAGGGATGGCCTTTAAGAAATTGAGGCACATGCTAAGAATGCGCATATATTCAAAGTCTTTGCGAAGAGAAGTTCGTGGGAGTATGGAGGTATTCAAACGGGCCACCCGTCTGCAGTTTGTAGTATACGAGTACGTCTTAAGAGTAAAGTACGTCTCTGCTAGAGTACGAGTGAGAATATTCGTATTCTTGGGCATGCTGCCAACCAAAAGTCAGATAGTCGGATAATATTACAGAAAATCAATCAATTACCTACTAACGATCTTTCAAACGAAAATCGTTTACATTAAACGACAACGAATTTAAATTAGAAGTCGAAAATTTATTTTATTATTAAGTTCCATAGCCTACAACTACATTAGGGCGACGTATGAGTAAAGAATACATGTCGTATACCTCTTTCTATCAGGATCAGTTAGAATTGACCGTGTGGCTCGTGTTTTTATATCTCTTTCAATATTTGTTTGCATTTCTTATCTCTTCGTTCCGCCAGTGAAAGCGTTTTATAATCGAGGTAGCATTTGAGCAGCCGTACACAGCAAATAAATTTCATCAAACTTTATACAAAATTAACCGAGACCCGTACCTTCATTCAGAAAAACAAAACGCCAATGCCCACGACGCCTTGCATTATATCTTACAAATAAATCTCACTTTTAGTTTAACTACAGTGGAGGAATACAGAAGCCGTTACGCATACGCCATGGAATGTATTTCCTTTAATTTTATCGTCTTTGTCAGGTACTTGAATTTTCGCCACGAATTTTGCATGTGATTTATTGCGAAAACAACTTCAGACAGACACTAATAAACAGCGTTGTACATTTTAAAAGGGTGTGACAGTATTGACCATAAACAATGCGGAATCGTAAATAAATCAGTGTTTTCTATGTGTACGTAGTTTTATTGATTTTCTCTTAAGAATATTGGAAATCAAATCACGTTGATGTAAACTTAACATGTTCGTCAAGTATATATGTAGTTCAAAAAAGAATATTGGTGAAACGTCATGTTTCCCTCAGTGAGAACAAATTCACGGCGAGCCAAAAGAAGCAGTATGTATGGGCACAAGTTGAACCACATCGAAGTCGGACATGTAGCTTCAATGTATCGTCGATGTTCGAACATTCCTAACGGCCACCATAGACTTGTAGGATGCATCCCACACTACCTACCACTACTTTACTTTGTTTTTTTTATTCACATATTTAATAGTATTGTAGTTGCTCTATTTATCGTCTCATTTGCAATTGATTTGTTTTTTTTTTGTTTGCATTGCAGCCTTAAAATCAGATAAACTGCACAGTGCATCCAGTAGCAATGTTACATCATCACGCAGCAAGATCCACCATGATTCAAGTAGTCAGTTCACTGCAGACCAATCTAGCGATAATCAGGCACTTAGGGAGGCCTTAAATAAAATCAAACTCTTGGAATTTGATTACAAAGCACTGCACGACAAACGCCTACAAGATGTAAGTGTTGTGGTGGACACGCGAGGAACGAGCCATTCTTCCCTGCAACCTCCTCACTTCGTATGCGATTTACATACATTTTGCATTTTTTTATTTACCACATCTTTTCATTCCAGCTGAAGACACTCCAAACTGCCCATGAACGTGAACTAGCGTCTTGCCATGAAACGGTTCGCATACTGCAACAACGTCT
Source organism: Cheilosia vulpina (assembly GCA_916610125.1). Taxonomy (NCBI): domain Eukaryota; kingdom Metazoa; phylum Arthropoda; class Insecta; order Diptera; family Syrphidae; genus Cheilosia; species Cheilosia vulpina. The sequence continues at coordinate 59,066,285 of OU744277.1, forward strand.
GACCGAACGTGATGAAGCGTATGCCATGCAAAAGCGGCGAAAAGTACCAGTCGACTATTATGCCCTCAAGGCTAAGGTAAGTGGAGTGTCATCGCACCGACAACATGTTTTTCTTTTCTCTTGTCTCTTATCAATGTCTGTTACTATGCTTTTAATTATTATTTACATTTTCCAACGATTTCTCTACGTTGTACCACTGACTAACATGTAACATTTCACTTTTACTTTTATTTTTGGAAATTCAATTGAACTCTCCACACACAAATATGTACACTAACATAAAATTGGTACCCTACTATTTCATCACGCATCTGCACGCATACCTCGCATAAATGTAATAAATACGCGCCGCATTGTAGATTGTGAATAAGCAGTTGAAACATATAACTAAATCAAGATACTGTAGATCGTTTACTATAAGATATATTAAAAAAGTTTATATCATTCCGAAAAAGAACTAATGGTTGAATGGGATTTTAACTCTCTATTACTTGTGTTATGTAGATAGTTTAAATTGTAGATTAATTATTTTGAAATTATTTTTGTTGGCAAATAAATTTATATTGCCTACTATGCATGGATCTTACTGACGTATGGAGGAAGTTGGATAAGGAGATTACAGTGAACTTCATTTTGCTACTACTCGCACATATAATTATAACTATTACTAAACGACTAATAAACGAATTACTTGGTTTTACTTGTTAAATTAGTAATTAATAATGTTTCCGAAAATAGTTAAATTGTCTGACACCCGTGTGGGCATCAAGCGACGTTAAGTTTCAGTAAATTGCGAATTCTTCAGCTGTCTAGTACGTTTTATAAGAATGCCGTAGCCAACTGTCATTGTCCCCGTACCTATTATTTAATTTTTTTTTTCGATTGAATTAGAATTAGAAGCTTCGTCAGGAGTATGTATTCTGATCTCGGATATTTGTCAGATCTTCGCGACAAACAGCGCAATGGAAAAAATGAGTTTTAATTTATGGTTTTCGCGCTGTTGTAATCTCAAACGCGTCGCTCGGTAGTCAATCACTCATTCACTGCGTTTATAAATTAAAGATATTCATCCAAGTTCAATTGCATACAATTGATTCTGGATGGAACGCAAATTGTCTCAAATCCTGAAATTATGTAACCTTCAAGCCAAACGTAATAAACTAAGAAAATAAATAAAACACAAACATTATATATCTTAACATGGCCAAATTAGCTATCGTCAGCAAAATCCATGCAAGTAATAATAAACATATTTCACTTTTGCACATTTTTAATTTTAAAAATCTATTTCACTTTTTAATTTCTAACATTTTTAATGCATGCATTAGAAAAATGTACCTCTCTTCTATTAATTACACTTAAATATTGTTATAAGTTTTATCTCGCGTAGTGCACTTCTAATTATGTTAAAATAAAACAAAAATTGTAAAAACCTTTAGGTTTCATCTTTAGAACGCCGACATTCGGAGCGTGAAGAGCGCTTGCACATGTTAGTTGAAGCTTTGAGCAAAGGACGTTTAAATGGTGCCCTCGAGGAATTAATAAGTGATAATAATAATTAAACAATAATTTATGATTTCTTTTCCACATTTTATATAGTTATTATTATTTATTTATCTATACATTAAATTAAATCCAAATACTATACAATGTCTGAGAAAATGTTAACTTTTCTAAAAAAAATTCAAATTAAGAAAGACAAAAGCAAACATTACTGGTAACAAGGTTCGCAATAAGTAAGGTTGCTGCGTGGTTGTCAACTAAGAAACAGAATTTGTTTTAAAACTAGAAACAAATTTATCGAATTAAAATATTATTTGTAAAATTATGTCCGTCCGTATTGGGCAAACTAAAAAAAACAAACTCAAATAAAAAAAAAAACAATTGAAGCGATAATAATAATAAAAAAAACACAACGTTTCCTTCCAGAAATTAAATTTTTGAAAATAAATTTAACAAATAATTATACAGGTAAATATTAAAAAAAAATTGCAACCAAAAAGTATTTTGTAGAGCTCAAATTTAGTATTTTATTAGCAGGGGGAGAAACTGAGTTTGTATTGAAAAAAAAAAAAACAAAAACAGTATATGCAATGTTAATTGTTTGTTTCTCCTCGTAGAAAGTTTTAGAATGTGTGTCCATGTCCAGTGTCGTATGGAAATAGTCGAGTTCGGAAAAGTCGTAAGTTTTTATTGTTAAAAATAACGGAAGAAGCAAACGCCAGATGGTAAGAACTATTCAACAAACAATCCATTTGGCAATATTTTAAGGCAAATTATGATTTAATTGTTCACCGTTACAAACGATTGTGTAATACTGCCTTATATGCACATAATTTTTACATTTACAGACAGCAAAAAATCAACTTCGAACTTATGAGACATTTCCGAACAGAGCTCAGTGTTAGCAGTTATTTGTGTACAGGGTGGACGAACAGGGGCGAGTGGAAACTTTTTAATTTTTAACTAACGATGTCGCTTGAAGCTTTTTCGCAAACATATCTTACAGTTCTTTCTTATTGTATTTCTTGCTCATTTACATTCTGTTATTTTGACTTCATTGCTGATCAACTCGGCTACCCTGCAATGGATAATTCGGTGAATTTTAGTGGCAGTCATCATTCGAATTTTTTCGAGTATAAGATCGCCTTTTTTGTGTTAAAAAAAATAATTTTAAAGTGTTATTGTTTGATCGAAATCATGTTTATTGTGAAATAATTTAAATTCCAAAAAAATCTTTGCGAACAAAATAATTCACAACTTGTTTACTTTTTATTTCGAAGAATTCGTAATGAATATAGTAATCAGTTGAATTAACGACACAAAGTCTTATTATGACTTAAAAGTGATTATTACTACCTTACTACCGCGCATTGTAAATGACGCCTTCGATCGGTCCAAATGCAGTTTTTACTTAAGATTAGTGATGTGCATAATCGAATGATCATTCGAATGAAATATTCCATACTACATTCGAATTCTACATTTGCTCTGAAAATTGGTATGAGTCAGAAATTTTTTTTTGTTTATTTTATCGCCTTAAGTCAGTTCAGTACATTAAAAAACACCTATGTTATACATGATATTTTATACGATTGATTAAACAAAAAAAATTCATACTTTGTTTCTGCGCATTTAAATACAAAATAAATAAATAAATTAATGAATACTGGAAGAACTTCAAAACAAGTACATGTGTTTGGTAACAAAAACGAAAAGTAGGTAGACAAAAAGTATTGCATCCTTTACATGCATCACAAAAAAAAAGTAAACTAGAAATTACCTACCATCAAAAATAAAATATAAATCCGAACTTAGTCAAAAACACTAGAAACGAAAAAAGGGAAACATAAACATCCAAAGCCAAAGGAAGCAATACTAAGGCAAATGAAAATTCAAACAGACCGCTACTAATGCACACATCGCATTATCGCATACGCATGTGAGTGAATATCTCGAATTCTCGATTTAAAGTTTTCGATTAATAAGTAATAAGTAATAACTAATAGTAATACTAATAAGCATACAAGGAATGATGGCAAAGCATGCCATGAGAATGAAATATCGTCGGTGAAACCAGAAAACTGTGTAACTCCATTTTAAGACTTTTTCAGGAGAGCATTAAAACATCATATTTTTAAGATAGCTAACGTTATATGGCTGATATTTTCAGATATTGTTATAATGTATTATTTCTATTGTATGAAAAGGATTTCAGGTCAACGTGGTGTGTAATTTCAACTTTTTAGTGGAGATACACATTTCGCTTTTTCAAATGTGATAAGTATTATGGAGATTCACAGTTTTCTCGAAAATGAGTTGATACGTAAAGCGTTTACCTCAAAACCGAACTCATGATTTTAATAAATATTTTTGAGTGGAACAAACCTTTATATACTGACTAAAACTCCGATTCTACACTGCGTAGTCTCAATTAATGTATTTAATTATTCAATGAACATATTTTTATAATTATGTAACCACAATTATGTATAACACGAATTTCATAAATAATGTTTCTACTTCGTAGTAAAAGGAATTGTATCATAGAAGGCATGATAATCAGATGCTAAGCTGTTCTTCAGGATCTGTAAATGATCATATTTTTCTTTCTTGATTTTTCTCCTTTCCTGGTAAAGAGCGGGTAAACTTTTCATGTCATAATTATTGATATGATTCTTTGTTGATCGCCTTAGATCTAATTTAGACCAATCTTTGGCTGTGTGCCTCAGTTTGTATTCTATTAAACCATCTGCCGTATATTTTATCTGTTTTATTTCGTTCACTGTAGGATCACCAACTTTACGTCCTGGTCTTATGGACGCAATATATTTTACTTTGGAGAAGTCTTTGAAAAACGTATGATAAAGATATTGGACTTTATAAGGAAATGGCTTTTGCCTTGCATTTTGGCAATGCATAACATAATCTGCAGGAACATTTATGTCTATGTTTCTGAGTCTACGTTCAATAGCAGAGTGCATTGAATCGGCCTCCATTTGCGTATGGCCTTTGAAAAGATATTTCTGGACTATAGTAACCTGATGATTTATAGATGAATTAAGCAATGCATTAGACAAACATGCGTTGCGATTTTGTCCGGAACAACCATCGCTCCAGAAAATAATTTTTGAAGATTTGTCTGGCAAATAAGGCAAAATATCCTTTTCAATGAAGTTAACTAGAATGGAGGAGAATTCATTCGCAGTTAAAGCACCTTCAGTCTCATTCCACAGAAAACAATAAGCTTCGTGGGTTTTTATATTATAAATTGTAAAGTTATGAACTGCTAGTTTGGTTTTGTAGTACATAGCTCCTACTTTATTTTTAGGAGCTAATAATACAGATTGCATATCCATTGTCAATACGACGTCAGATGTTTTCGAAACTTTGTCCTCACACTTTCCGTCACACTTCCTTTTACCGTTATAAGGCAAACCCACTTCCCTCTTCCTTTTATTTTCTTTGTATTTACTATCTCTTTTGATGTTGCTGAACTTACGTTTTTTTGCTAATAGAATTTGTTCATCTTTAAGCACTTGCTCCTCGATTTCCACCATCTGATCGCTATCACTACTGGTAGTCTCCTCCTCCGTTCTTTCCTCTAAATCTGAAGGTTCATAACTACTATCAAGATCCTGATTGTTGTTTTCTTCTTTATCGCATTCTAGGGATTTCGTTGTCATTTCTTCATTAACAGATGTGTTTCCGTTAAGTTTCTCCGGCGAACAATCGGTGCCACTAAGATTTAACGCTGAGGTGTCAACTTCGGCAATGTCTAAAGCTATCAAAATGTCATTTTCCAGCGCTTCATCCAACAAATTACAATCATCTTTTTTATAATTCAACTCTGAGTTTTCCGTGTCATTGTTATTCTTTAACCTAATGTTCAACATATTCAGCATTTTCATACCACGAGACATTATGAATAACTGGAAGAAAACAGAAAACTTTTTAATTTAGCACCGGTATTATCGGTTTTTTTCGACGCAATACGTGTATCTCCGTTTCTTCTGGAAGTACGAAGACAGTGAAAACTGTGTAACTCCTTTCTAATATGTTTCACAACTTTGTGTGAAAACTATAAAATTACGTTACTTAGCAATTATTTCATTTTACTTACCTTAAGTTTTTAATTGGGAAATAATAATCACAAATATGTTATAAAGCTGGTTATCACAGATTTTGCATGCTTTCTAGGAACACGATGTTACTCACACTTTTATTACCGCATGAAATGGGAGATACACAATTTTCTTCCTAAATACGATGAATATGGAGTTACACCGTATTCTAAATCATCGATAGAAAGATAATTTGAATTATTTGGGGATTCCCACTTTCTAAAGTGGTAGTTATTGGGTTGAGCTCATAGATGCCGTTCAAGGCCCATTTTCACTCAATATGGAGTTACACACTTTTCTGGTTTCATCGACGAATATGTTTCTTCATACATCATACTTCATGTTCATACAGGTATTTTCTTCCTCTTCGCACACACCTACGTCACAAGTCACAAGGTATTGTTCTGGTCACATCACAAGTACCTAAGTAGGTAGGTATTGTTTGTTTTAAGGATGTTGGTTTTCTTTTCTAGTAGTTGTGTTGCATGTTGTGTCGCATCGCATCGAGACTCGAGAAATCGAGCGGACGACAAAAATAAAAATTGAGAGAAAGAGAACTAAAAAATCATTCGAATGATTTGAAATCAAGAATCGAGACATCTCGAGATATTGCGAGATTCGATTATAATCGATTAATTGACTCAAATGCGCCCATCACTACTTAAGATTGTGAAATCTCATTCTCTATTCTCAGATCTGATCTAGCACACAACAATCTACCAACGATTTGGAATCACCTCTGGTTGTTTGGCTGTTTTTGTTTGTTAAACTGGAATTTTGCGTATAGCTATTTAATTATACAAATTCTTGTGTTATAAATTGGGAAAAAGTAAGACTGAACCTAGTCTCGTGTTTGTCCGCCCTACGTAGTTTTACTTTTAGTATCTATTCAATATGTGTTCCGCAATAGGCAGCTCTAAAATTCGTAGAATTGATATTTATTTGTAACCTAATTTAGTTTGCACTCTTCAAACTAAGTATAAATGAACATTAGGTATATGCGTGTTGCACACTCTTACTTATATTCACCTGTGTGAAAAAAAGTTACGTTTATGTTTATTGTATTTATTTAAAAGTGATTATTATTATTTCTTAATATTAAGACGCAATAATAAATATTGTAATATGAAAGGACTTTTGAAATACAAGATTTAAAAAATTAAGAACCGAGTTTAAATTATTTGCACCTAAATTAAAGATAACTTCTTCGCACAGAACTCAGCAACTGAAATGTAATGTAAGTAAAAATCCAAAAAAGACAACACACTCTGTTTTTGTTAACACGTAACACCAATTTATTTATCTACATATTGACACATTTAACACGATTTCTAATGTATATTACAACCTAATGTTCTTTATTGTTTTTCACATTTGCCTAGTAGGGAAGTCAATTTACACCTTAAAATTAATTTGTCTGCTTGTCTGGACGGAGAACTTTTAAGATTCGCCAAAAGAAGAAGTCGTCTACATTTCTATCAAACAAAATAAGTTTAATATTTTGAACAAATTGATAACTTACTTTTTGCTCACTTCATGCGAAATAAAGGAAAGCAAAAATAACTTAACGAAAGAAAGAAACGAAGAAACTAAATAGAAGGATAATCCCACAGCGACGTGGTCGAAACTTACTGTCGTACTACTTGACGAGGCAAACTTTACTCAGCTTTTATATCATTTTTCTAACACACAAAGGACACTGTCAGCAATCGGTTTTAAATTGAATTTAACACTCCATAGTCGATTGATTTCATTTTCTTATCGCATATGTGCACGGATTTCATTTTACATTTTTGTATTGGTTTCTCTGGTATCCTTTTCAAAGCAATTTACAATTTATTAAGAATTACCCATCATGTGCTTATTGGGGCGTAGTTAAGTTAGATGCGGCTTCAATTTTATGAATGAATTTAATCGATTTCAGGGTTACGATGATCCTGACAAGGGGTGGAAGCGATATCCTAGGTTCTGTTTTATGGGTTAGATTGACGTCACTGAAATGCACATGTTAAGCGCTTTAGAAGATACATTATATTGAAATGGTATATGTGTTTGATTTATTTTTTTTTAACATTATCTGGGTCAAATAATTTTGTAGAATGTTGACAACAAACTACAATTTGGGTCGGTTTGTTCCCCTGTCCTTAAATTTCGTGTTGTGAATCTAACGCCCTTGTATTTGTAAATCTAAAGATGAATGAAATTCATTCATTTGCAAAAGAACTTTCAAATCCTAAAAAAGGTTGTCTGCTTTTTCGTACCAAACGAACATAAAAAGTGGCATAGAGAAAAAAAAAAATGCTGAGTAGGTACCCGATCGCATATACCTACCACATTAGTACCTAACTAAAACGTAAAATGCAATTGCAAAACCATTGTGAAGCCGATATCAATCAGAAACGTTTCATTTAAATAAATAATATTCACTTGTCGTTTTATTTAGCTTATAAAAGTTTGTAAAATTAAGAAAGACAGATCACCGAAAGAACAAACTAACAAACTGAAGCTGTCCTATTCATAAGCCCTATAAATGTTTTACAAAGACCCAACAAATCTTAAAAAATGTACAAAAAACTTTAATTCATCATCTACTGAAAATGTAAGAAATGCAGATCTGCAATTATAATTATTTTACAAACAGGTAGGTATACAGAAATTTCTTAGACTAGCAGGTAGTTTGCTATAATTTTGTGGCTAATTTTTGCCCAATTTTATTGTAAGGTTGATTGAGTTTGCGTCAATTTAACTCGAATTTGTGTTATCTTACGATTAGAATTTGAATTTCTCTTTGTTTAATTGATTTAGTATTTTCAAAATTGAGAGTTTGACAGTTCCTTCTATACATAATAATTTCCTTATAAAAATACATTTTTTCTTTCCCGAGCCCAGAACACCCAACAGTAAAAATGCTAATTTTTTGCGCAGTGTCAATGAGTTTTTTTTACCACAAGTATTTACAACTGCTACCGGGTTATTTGCATCCTTTTTGGACGCCAACACAGCGTATATGTAACTGCGACCACAAGTTTTCCATACATCCACCAACAAATATAAATGCCAGAAAAAACCGTAAAACCCGGTTCAAATTTATTTATTAAGAACGCAAAGTTGAAAGTTTATTAATAACGCAAAGTTGTCTGTAGGCTCGTCTGTATGTAATTAAAAAAATAAACACCTTATACACATATAATGGAGAAACAACAACTAATCGAATTGATAGAACTTAATAGCCTGACTGACTGTCAAGGCTGACATTTCCTATCCACCGCCTATATAAAGCATAAACATTTAGTTTTATTGATCCAATGTGGTAAATTATATTTCTTTTTCTCAATAAGCAGCCATACCAACAATAAACTTCTTTAACTATTGGGTTACACTCAGGTCAACTTTAAACTTAACCTTAAAATTATGTTTTGTCTAAAATGATATTTTGGGCAGTATACCTAAACATAGCCGTATCAAAGTGAATGACGTCAAAGGAGTCATCCAACTGGAACTCCAATCAATCCAGGCAACCAAGATGAATGAATTTCATTCATAGATCCTTCTGGTGCGTTGTCGTTAAAAAAAAGTAGACAAAATGTGAAGGCAATAATTGGCTGGGAAATGGAAAGCGCAACTGGGGCACTCGATGTAACCGAACAAATGCGTGCACATGTGCGATAAGAAAATTAAATCAATCAACGCCCCTGCAAAAAGGCGACTGGGTGTGAAATGCGATTCAGCATGTCGAGAAAAATGTTTGTCCTTCTGGAGAGTATAAAAGCTGTGTTCGCAACTACCAGAAGCACAGTTCATCTCTAGCTTTAGAGAAGAATACCCAAAGCTACTCCTATCAAGGCATTCAGAAGGATTTATTTCAACTCTAGAAAGTCGCAAATTGAAAACCGTTTCAAAGTCATTGCGATTGTGACAATGGTTTTAGGATCTTTGCAACTAAACACAGTTGCAGTCGTATTTCTGATCAGTTCAAGTTTGGCATTGGTGCAGCGGTGCGATAAGGATCGCTTTTGTGAATCGGGCTATGTTAGAAGTATTCTGGTAGAAAGGGGCAACTTGGACGAAAGAGGACCTGGCTGGACAGGCAAGCGCCAAAGCAGTATTTTACACGAACGTTGGGAAACTAATTGGCGTCGTACGGGCAGAGAAGACGTTGCCCATGACCGTTTATTGAGGGCAGAATGGCACTCAATAAGGAGGTCAGATACTAAACGGGGGCTTCTGGTTGACAACGCTGGCATTGAACGAATGGACAATCTAAGAACATCTGAGGTAGATGGCAGTGCTCCAAGTGTCTTGCCTTTGAATCACCGCCAACGAAACACACGAGTAGAACAAGAACATATTACCCGTGCTGATAGCGGAGAAGACTCCCATGTTCGTCATAGCAAACGTCTAGCACGATATTCAGACCGAGTTTCTAATCAACGAAATGAAGACCGCATTCGTACTGAAGATCGACGAGAACGAAAAGAGCGTGACAATGAAAGGCGAGAGATTGTTATCCGAGCTGACAGACGAGAAGCCGCACGTTCCTCAGACCGAATTTCAAATCAACGAAATGAAGACCGCATTCGCACTGAAGATCGACGAGAACGAGTAGAGCGTGACGATGAAAGGCGAGAGGGTGCTATCCGAGCTGACAGACGAGAAGCCGCACGATCCTCCGACCGAGTTTCTAATCAACGAAATGAAGACCGCATTCGTACTGAAGATCGAAGGGAACGAGAAGACCGTGAGGATGAAAGGCGAGAGGGTGCTATCCGAGCTGACAGACGAGAAGACGCACGATCCTCAGACCGAGTTTTAAATCAACGAAATGAAGACCGCACTCGTACTGAAGATCGACGAGAACGAGAAGACCGTGAGGATGAAAGGCGAGAGGGTGCTATCCGAGCTGACAGACGAGAAGAAGCACGATCCTCAAACCGAGTTTTAAGTCAACGAAATGAAGACCGCATTCTCACTGAAGATCGAGGAGAACGAGAAGATCGTGAGGATGAAAGGCGAGAGGGTGCTTTCCGAGCTGAAAAACGAGAAGAAGCACGATCCTCAAACCGAGTTTTAAGTCAACGAAATGAAGACCGCATTCTCACTGAAGATCGAGGAGAACGAGAAGATCGTGAGGATGAAAGGCGAGAGGGTGCTTTCCGAGCTGAAAAACGAGAAGACGCACGATCCTCAGACCGAGTTTCTAATCAACGAAATGAAGACCGCATTCGTACTAAAGATCGACGAGAACGAAAAGTCCGTGAGGATGAGAGGCGAGAGGGCGCTATCCGAGCTGCAAGGCGAGAAGCCGCACGATCCTCAGACCGAGTTACTAGTCAGCGAAATGAAGACCGCATTCGTACTGAAGATCGAAGGGAACGAGAAGACCGTGAGGATGAAAGGCGAGAGGGTGCTATCCGAGCTGACAGACGAGAAGACGCACGATCCTCAGACCGAGTTTTAAATCAACGAAATGAAGACCGCACTCGTACTGAAGATCGACGAGAACGAGAAGACCGTGAGGATGAAAGGCGAGAGGGTGCTATCCGAGCTGAAAGGCGAGAAGCCGCACGATCCTCAGACGGAGTTTCAAATCAACGAAATGAAGACCGCATTCGCACTGAAGATCGACGAGAACGAGAAGAGCGTGACGATGAAAGGCGAGGGATTGCTATCCGAGCTGACAGACGAGAAGACGCACGATCCTCAGACCGAGTTTCAAATCAACGAAATGAAGACCGCATTCGTACTGAAGATCGACGAGAACGAGAAAAGCGTGACGATGAAAGGCGAGAGGGTGCTATCCGAGCTGACAGACGAGAAGAAGCACTATCCTCAGACCGAGTTTCTAATCAACGAAATGAAGACCGCATTCGTACTGAAGATCGAAGCGAACGAGAAGACCGTGAGGATGAAAGGCTAAAGGGCGCTATCCGAGCTGAAAGGCGAGAAGCCGCACGATCCTCAGACCGAGTTTCAAATCAAAGAAATGAAGACCGCATTCGCACTGAAGATCGAAGAGAACGAGAAGCGCGTGACGATGCAAGGCGAGAGGGTGCTATCCGAGCTGACAGACGAGAAGACGCACGATCCTTAGACCGAGTTACTAGTCAACGAAATGAAGACCGCATTCGCACTGAAGTTCGACGAGAACGAGAAGACCGTGAGGATGAAATGCGAGAAGGCGCTATCCGAGCTGAAAGGCGAGAAGCCGCACGATCCTCAGACGGAGTTTCAAATCAAAGAAATGAAGACCGCATTCGCACTGAAGATCGACGAGAACGAAAAGAGCGTGACAATGAAAGGCGAGAGATTGTTATCCGAGCTGACAGACGAGAAGCCGCACGTTCTTCAGACCGAATTTCAAATCAACGAAATGAAGACCGCATTCGCACTGAAGATCGACGAGAACGAGAAGACCGTGAGGATGAAAGGCGAGAGGGCGCTATCCGAGCTGAAAGGCGAGAAGCCGCACGATCCTCAGACCGAGTTTCAAATCAACGAAATGAAGCCCGCATTCGCACTGAAGATCGACGAGAACGAAAAGAGCGTGACAATGAAAGGCGAGAGATTGCTATCCGAGCTGACAGACGAGAAGCCGCACGTTCCTCAGACCGAATTTCAAATCAACGAAATGAAGACCGCATTCGCACTGAAGATCGACGAGAACGAAAAGAGCGTGACGATGAAAGGCGAGAGGGTGCTATCCGAGCTGACAGACGAGAAGAAGCACGATCCTCCGACCGAGTCTCTAATCAACTAAATGAAGACCACATTCGCACTGAAGATCGACAAGAACGAGAAGACCGTGAGGATGAAAGGCGAGAGGGTGCTATCCGAGCTGAAAGACGAGAAGACTCCAGAGTCCGTGACATAAATCATCTATCACGATCCTCGGACCGAGTTTCTAATCAACGACATGAAGACCGCATTCGTACTGACCATCGACGAGAACGAGAAGACCGCGTGGATGAAAGGCGAGAACGTGCAAGCCGAGCTGAAAGACGAGAAGAAGCACGATCCACAGGCCGAGGTTTAAATCAACGAAGTGAAGACCGCATTCGCACTGAAGATCGACGAGAACGAGAAGAGCGTGACGATGAAAGGCGAGAGGGTGCTATCCGAGCTGACAGACGAGAAGCCGCACGATCCTCCGACCGAGTTTCTAATCAACGACATGAAGGCCGCATTCGCACTGAAGATCGACGAGAACGAGAAGAGCGTGACGATGAAAGGCGAGAGGGTGCTATCCGAGCTGACAGACGAGAAGCCGCACGATCCTCCGACCGAGTTTCTAATCAACGAAATGAAGACCGCATTCGTACTGAAGATCGAAGAGAACAAGAAGCCCGTGAGGATGAAAGGCGAGAGATTGCTATCCGAGCTGACAGACAAGAAGCCGCACGATCCTCAGACCGAGTTTCAAATCAACGAAATGAAGACCGCATTCGCACTGAAGATCGACGAGAACGAAAAGAGCGTGACGATGAAAGGCGAGAGGGTGCTATCCGAGCTGACAGACGAGAAGACGCACGATCCTCCGACCGAGTTTCTAATCAACTAAATGAAGACCACATTCGCACTGAAGATCGACGAGAACGAGAAGACCGTGAGGATGAAAGGCGAGAGGGTGCTATCCGAGCTGAAAGACGAGAAGACTACAGAGTCCGTGACATAAATCGTCTATCACGATCCTCGGACCGAGTTTCGAATCAACGACATGAAGACCGCATTCGTACTGAAGATCGAAGGGAACGAGAAGACCGTGAGGATGAAAGGCGAGAGGGTGCTATCCGAGCTGAAAGACGAGAAGATGCACGATCCTCAGACCGAGTTTCTAATCAACGAAATGAAAACCGCATTCGTACTGAAGATCGACGAGAACGAGAAGAGCGAGACGAGGAAAGGCGAGAGGGTGCTATCCGAGCTGACAGACGAGAAGTCGCACGATCCTCCGACCGAGTTTCTAATCAACGACATGAAGGCCGCATTCGCACTGAAGATCGACGAGAACGAGAAGAGTGTGACGATGAAAGGCGAGAGGGTGCTATCCGAGCTGACAGACGAGAAGCCGCACGATCCTCCGACCGAGTTTCTAATCAACGAAATGAAGACCGCATTCGTACTGAAGATCGAAGGGAACGAGAAGACCGTGAGGATGAAAGGCGAGAGGGTGCTATCCGAGCTGACAGACGAGAAGATGCACGATCCTCAGACCGAGTTTTAAATCAACGAAATGAAGACCGCATTCGTACTGAAGATCGAAGGGAACGAGAAGACCGTGAGGATGAAAGGCGAGAGGGTGCTATCCGAGCTGACAGACGAGAAGACGCACGATCCTCAGACCGAGTTTTAAATCAACGAAATGAAGACCGCATTCGTACTGAAGATCGACGAGAACGAGAAGAGCGTGACGATGAAAGGCGGGAGGGTGCTATCCGAGCTGACAGACGAGTAGACGCACGATCCTCAGACCGAGTTTTAAGTCAACGAAATGAAGACCGCATTCGTACTGAAGATCGAAGGGAACGAGAAGACCGTGAGGATGAAAGGCGAGAGGGTGCTATCCGAGCTGACAGACGAGAAGACGCACGATCCTCAGACCGAGTTTTAAATCAACGAAATGAAGACCGCATTCGTACTGAAGATCGAAGGGAACGAGAAGACCGTGAGGATGAAAGGCGAGAGGGTGCTATCCGAGCTGACAGACGAGAAGACGCACGATCTTCAGACCGAGTTTCTAATCAACGAAATGAAGACCGCATTCGCACTGAAGATCGACGAGAACGAGAAGACCGTGAGGATGAAAGGCGAGAGGGTGCTATCCGAGCTGACAGACGAGAAGACGCACGATCCTCAGACCGAGTTTTAGATCAACGAAATGAAGACCGCATTCGTACTGAAGATCGAAGGGAACCGGAAGACCGTGAGGATGAAAGACGAGAGGGTGCTATCCGAGCTGACAGACGAGAAGATGCACGATCCTCAGACCGAATTTCTAATCAACGAAATGAAAACCGCATTCGTACTGAAGATCGACGAGAACGAGAAGAGCGTGACGATGAAAGGCGGGAGGGTGCTATCCGAGCTGACAGACGAGTAGACGCACGATCCTCAGACCGAGTTTTAAGTCAACGAAATAAAGACCGCATTCGTACTGAAGATCGAAGGGAACGAGAAGACCGTGAGGATGCAAGGCGAGAGGGTGCTATCCGAGCTGACAGACGAGAAGAAGCACGATCCTCAGACCGAGTTTTAAATCAACGAAATGAAGACCGCATTCGTACTGAAGATCGAAGGGAACGAGAAGACCGTGAGGATGAAAGGCGAGAGGGTGCTATCCGAGCTGACAGACGAGAAGACGCACGATCTTCAGACCGAGTTTCTAATCAACGAAATGAAGACCGCATTCGCACTGAAGATCGACGAGAACGAGAAGACCGTGAGGATGAAAGGCGAGAGGGTGCTATCCGAGCTGACAGACGAGAAGACGCACGATCCTCAGACCGAGTTTTAGATCAACGAAATGAAGACCGCATTCGTACTGAAGATCGAAGGGGACGAGAAGACCGTGAGGATGAAAGACGAGAGGGTGCTATCCGAGCTGACAGACGAGAAGATGCACGATCCTCAGACCGAGTTTCTAATCAACGAAATGAAAACCGCATTCGTACTGAAGATCGACGAGAACGAGAAGAGCGTGACGATGAAAGGCGGGAGGGTGCTATCCGAGCTGACAGACGAGTAGACGCACGATCCTCAGACCGAGCTTTAAGTCAACGAAATGAAGACCGCATTCGTACTGAAGATCGAAGGGATCGAGAAGAGCGTGACGATGAAAGGCGGGAGGGTGCTATCCGAGCTGACAGACGAGAAGACGCACGATCCTCAGACCGAGTTTTAAATCAACGAAATGAAGACCGCATTCGTACTGAAGATCGAAGGGAACGAGAAGACCGTGAGGATGAAAGGCGAGAGGGTGCTATCCGAGCTGACAGACGAGAAGACGCACGATCTTCAGACCGAGTTTCTAATCAACGAAATGAAGACCGCATTGGTATTGAAGATCGGCGAGAACGAGAAGACCGTGAGAATGAAAGGCGAGAGGGTGCTATCCGAGCTGAAAGACTAGAAGAGTCCCGAGTCCGTGACATAAACCGTTTAGCACGATCTTCAGACCAACTTTCTGACCAACAACGTGAAAGCCTTATTCGAATTGAAGATCGACAAGAACGAAAATTCCCCGAAGATGGAAGGCAAGAGGATGCCATCCGGGTTGATAGACGAGAGGACTCTCGAAGGCATGGCATTTATCCTCTATCACAATTCACACACCGCGTTTCAAATCTTCTTCAAATGAAAGCAGAACGCCGTTTTGTGGTACTTCCGCAAAGTAATGGACATCGAGAAACCGAAAGTGAGGATGTCATAGGTTATGGTCTGGCATTTACTAACTATGTCAAGCCAACCATTTTAACTGTGATTCAAGGAACTGTACTGGCAGTTGTTATAATGAAGACTCTTAGTTTTGACAATACCAAGTTCAGGTAAGCACGCCGGCGTTGTTTATTGTTGTTCTTTTCAAAATATGTCGCATTTTTAACTTTACATTTAGAAACGGACCTTTTTTCAAGACTGCGGAATTGATTGGAATTGGAACTGAAGCGTAAATTGAATGTAAATATTTACTGTAAATACACCTACATTGAGTACCTACCTATATATTATTCAAATGTATTTGAAGCTGATTTATTAAAACCAAGTACAGTTGTAAAATGTACTATAATATGTAGTGTAAATAATATATAACCAAGCTGTTGCTATATAATAAATAAATACAATTGTAAAGCAAGTTATGTGTCAATATTATTTTTGGGATATTAGTAACAGTCCCGTCGCATTTGGTTTTGACCATCTGTACTTAGGATCGGTATCCATCAAACAATGGATCGGACGTAGCTGGACATTTTGAAAGTAATTGAGTTTTGAAAAAGGAATCTATCGTTGCAATGTTTCGCTTAATAGCTGAAGATACCTTATCTTGACTGTTCCGCGCCAAAGAACTTGTTCTGATATATTATTACTGCATCATTTGGAAAGTAACCCATTTCTATCATTTAAAACCCCATGAGTTTGATTACAACGAAACATCTGTAGAGCTGGGTGGAAGTGGCCAACGTACAGGGTTATTTTAAGGTTCATTAATTTCAATCCTATAAATTTACAGACTGAAGAAAATTAATAAAAGCGGGGCGATCATACTTGTCTATAAAATGAGAGGATATATTTACAAAACTTTGACTAACAGTTCACGTTTTACATAGTCATTCCGATACGTTCTTTAATTTCCTCCTTCGTTTTGAGGTCGGCTGTTGTGGCTATATTGTCACTAGGTTTACTTGTTCCAGGTTCCGTATCGGGAATCTTCTCTGATCCCTTCGCTGTAGCTGTGCGTTCTGCTTTAGCCAGTTCGTATTCTTTTAATTCTGAGAGCTTCAACGAAATGCTCTGCAGTTCTCGCCTTCGCATGCTAAAACAAGTAAATTATTTGAATGGGTGCTTCTTTTTGTTTTTATGTTTAAAATAACTTTATTTTTGTATACCGCCAGTACTTTTGTAAATAAATCCAATTTCCAAATAAGTGACAGATTTCATTCTCCATGTACACTGAACTGAAATTCAAAGTCAGAAGCTGCTATAAACAGCTGTGGAATTCTATACATTAAATTAAGGATGGGAGCACATTACGTTGGTTTAGATATTTTTAATTTTCAAGGAAATGTTATCAGAGATGAATGAATAAAAGAGATGGATATCTTTCGTACGTCTATCCCCCCAAAAACCCATTTGTTTCTTTGTTGTTTTTGGGAAGGGGGTTTTGTTAAAGCTTCGATGAAAATAAAAAAAATACAAGAATTCGCTATTCCGAAATGTGGCCAATTCATGTGGTCACATACTAGAAAAGATATGAGCATATGTGCGTGACTTCATCAATTTTTCGGGAAAACAGCTTGTAGGCAGCCGCGTTCCCACTGGAAAGTTATATATCTCCGTATTCCATTATCTTTGATTTGTCGCCTTCTCAAAAACTGTCCAACTCAAAGTTGTCCTCCTTCGCCTACCTTCCGTTTGCAAGTTTATAACAAAAAACACACATTCTTAACTACATATGGAAGACAAGACCTTGGTAAAATATTTTGAAAAATAAAAATTGAAATATTCAGCCTCAGTACATGCATTAAATTCGCAATCTGAAAGTGCTAGACATACATTACCTGCTGTTTGTTCAGATCAGATGTGAGTAATGTTTGTTAAAAAAAAAATCTGACAACCATTGAGGGGGGCGAATGCAATGATTCGAATTTAATTCAATCTTTATAATGCTTTCGGATGTTTATCAGACGTTTGTGAGGGACGCGAAAGGGGTAAAATCTTGAGATGCTTTTGTGTTTGTCGAACTGAACATATATGTACTTTATATATGTTAATATGTTAAATTCCATAATAGGCGTTTTTCTTTTTTAGTTCAGAGCTGAGCTCTGAACCGAGCTCGAGCATTATGAACGCGCTCTGAGTCGAGTGTGCTCAGTTCGTTCTGATATATTTATGAAACACACTTGAGCACGTATTCGACATTTTTAATAAATATATGTATGATTTAAATATTTTATAATTTTTATTTATTAAATTGGTTAACCTTCAGTTCCAGAATAACAAAGGTCGTCCACCATTTCAATTATTTTGTTTATCCTGTATTTTTTTTTTGTCAAATGTGACTGTGAGTGTGTATTCAGCTTTTTACTTAGCCTGCTCAGTCAATTTATTCTGAGCTCATCTGATTATGCTCAGATCGAAAAAAGAAACACAAATCTGAGCTCTGATGTATCTGAGCTAAAAAAGAAACACGAACTTTTTGTACAACAGTTCAGGTTGTGCTCTGAACTAAAAAAGAAAAACGCCTAATATCTTCATTCGAGATTATAACATTTCGAATTCTAAACAATGCCCACAAACTTCACTACAATACCCACTTAAATAAATTTCCAACTTAGGTTTTGGTTTACATCGATTATAGCAAACTTGTGTTACCTACTTAATGGCCCACTGTCAACCATTGCAGTTTAATCGCTGTCACCACGATATAAAGTTGAGAAAATCATCCTAACATCTTTAAAATATTTATTTTATTCCCTTAAATTCACTGAAAACCGTATCGAAAAGTAGATAAAATACGAATTAAAATATGCTTTACCTCGAGGATTATCTTGAAAGTAAGTGAAATACCAGTTTTGATTTCAAAAATTCGAAATTAAAATCGGAGACTCCGCTGTGCTTGCTGTTTGCAGCAGCACCAACATAATTTTGTTTACACCAAACAACAACACTAGTATATCGGCTTATTTCTTTCTAGTGATTGAACATCTGCCGCAAGAGCTGCGGGATCGTTTCACCGAAATGCGTGAACTCGATTTAACCGTTCAGAGTAAGTCATTTCACTTTATACTTGAGTTGTAATTTTTGTAATAATATAAATGCCCTCACAGATAGCATGGATTCATTGGAGAAGAAAGCGCGGACTTTCTTTCAACAGTGCAAGCGAGGCGAACTACAGAGCACAGCCGCTGAAATTGAATTCCAGAATCTCCGCAAGGAGTACTATAAAGTTCTAGAGGACGCCGATGAGAAAGTCGCCATTGCCACACAGATTCATGATCTAGTTGAACGATATTTACGTCGTCTAGACAGTGAACTGTTTAAATTCAAATGCGAACTGGAGGCGGACAACAACGGAATCACAGAGATCCTCGAGAAGAGATCGCTCGAGCTTGACGGCTCAGGTTTAATTACGAGCAGCATTGGCAACCAAAAGGAGAATCGTTACTTTGGTTCTATTTCCACAAACAATCACACTGGCAGCTCTGCTGTCAGTCAACCCAAGGACAATCGTTATCGACCGAAGCCGGAAAAGCGGCGCGATAGTACTACGGTTGCCCCTATTTTGGAGAAGCGCGCAAACTTGGGCAATAACGTGTCGACTCCGAGCACGCCAGTAGTGCCGGTAGTTAGGCCAATCACCCCCAACGTCACTCATCATCCGGTTATTCCTCCTGCCGCTTCGACGCCTTCAGTGTCGTATAATCTGCAGCATATGGGCGGTGCTGGAAATGCTATTGCTGCGGCTGCCAGCCAAGCCATTGTTGCTACTCAACAAATGCAGCAGGGACGACGCACTGCTAGTCTCAAGGCGTCGTATGAGGCAATTCACGGCGCTGCGGGTGGCGCTACTCCTCACGAATTCTGGATTAATCGTGAACTAAGTACTACTGCTGGACAAAACGCTATACAGTCTGTTGAACGCGAACCAGGCGCACGAAAGCACAAAAAGTAAGCAAATGTCCGTCAGCAAGAAGTTCCCTAATTTGTTTTATATATTTTCCAGAAAGCTCTCATCGAACTTGCCCCATACGCCAGTTACTCCTACTCCTATCCCATCCTCATCCTCTTCAATAAGTTCACACGCTGAGTCATCCACATCTAGCATTGCCGAGGTTGTGCCCACAACGGTGGCTACAAGTGCCGTAGTCGCAGCATCTAACGCAGGAGTCCAGCGTGCAGCAGATAACGGTTTGGTCGTTGAACAGACTCCCGATGGCGAGTGGTCGTACGACCCGAATGAGCCAAGATATTGCATTTGCAATCAAGTCAGTTATGGCGATATGGTTGCTTGCGATAATGACGCGGTAAGTGCTCCATCTTTCCCAACCGGCAAAATGCTCTTATCTCTTTAGTCTCTTTTCCATTTTAGTGTCCATTCGAGTGGTTCCATTATCCATGTGTTGGCATAACCCAGCCGCCCAAAGGAAAGTGGTACTGTCCCAAGTGTACAGCTTCTATGCGCCGCAGAGGAAATCGCAAGAACTAATGTAGCGTAGCCTTTTGAGCTGTGCGTCTGTATCAGCTGAATAAGAAACAAATAAAGGAAGAGTCTACTGTTGGCCTCGGAACGCAACGCTTTTAGTGTTTTATTTCGTGAGACGTGTCGTTATCAGTAAGGTAAATGCTGGAAGCCTTGCCATCTACCGATAAGAACCTGCAAATTGCAAGAATACATTGAAAATACATTGCGACTGTTTATCACACTTTATTTGCCAGCAATGCCGCGTCCATATAATACACACCGAGTTCCGCTTACAAAAATACAAATTCAATTGCTCTCTAAACATTCACTCTAGCTAGACTCCTACTGTGTTAAGGATCGCTATGTTTTACCTGCGACGTGTACACATCGTAGCCCAAGCTAATGATATTGTCGTAGAACACCCGATACTTTGTGGGCAACCAGTAAAAATTCACAAACTGTGCAACCGGCCATATCGCCCATTCGGCAGCATACAGCTTCCACGCTTTCTCCTTCATCTCTTCCCACACCTCTTGTCGGGACTTTTGTTCGAGTATTCCCAGCGTTACAAAGAACGCAGATATGTAAACGGGCGAACAAATGAACTGGTCCAAGACGATTTTCTTCATCACCGTCCGAATACCGCGGCCAGGTAATCGACGGTCAAGAAACTTGTACCAATAGTGGCAGATGACACCAACACTTACGCCGGATATGCCCATGTGCAAGGTTCGTTTTCGATCCCATTTGTCCAATTCACAACAATACTTCTCGTACTGTTGCTCGAGGATGTCACCCGTCGAAGACAGGCTCAGCGAGATAGTTACGTTTGTTACGAGTAGGTATTTGTCGCTGAAAGCTGTCCGGTTGAGTTGTTTCAGTTTGTTGATGGCATCTGCACGCACTATACTTTTCAAGGCTGCTCTTATTCCGAGCATTGTGGGTTTCGTTTCGCAGGGATATGTGAGGAGTTACGCAAGTAGAACGGATCTTTTTGCGCAGCTAGTAAATGTTAGAGATTTGTCATCGCCGATACTTGCGGGTGTTATAAAACAAACTTTGTTCAAAAATCAAGACAAATATGTGCAAGGGATGGTGTTTATTTCGAGCCAAAGCGATAGACGTCAAGAGAGCACACGTGCTATAAGGTTTGACGAAATGTCAATTCGGGTAGCTCGGACACAGGGTGGAACAAATGATTTTGTACTCAATTCTATTCCGGTAGAATGTGTTCGAACTTCGAATCATTGTGATGTGTAGAAATTTTTTTTTATGTTTTCAGCAATCCTTTCAAAGTTTATTAAATGAAAACAAAACACGTAATAAATTAGTATGCGCCTACCTTCGTTTTAAAAGTTGTTTCCAATTATACTCAATTAGCGCAAGTGGTAAGCGCTAAGTTAAGCGATGGTATTCGCAATTGGATTCACAATTAGAATCTAGCTCTTTAATAATAATCACGGAGAACACTAATTAACATTTCTAGATAGGATATGCTCGTCTACAAATTTATTGTGCTGTGTAAAGTTCGATTTACTCCTTGTTGTTTTTTCCGTACCAGAAAATGACTTGGTATGCAAATTTTCAAAATAAAAAACACACGTGTAAGCCGTGCGCCAAACACATTTTTTTTTTTTATTATTTTGTGATTAAAATGGATGTGTTCGTCCGTTTAAATTCCAAATTGTGTCTTTTGTACAAACAAATTCTTCTTGATGTTGAAAAATGGTTCTTTTCCGAAAATAGAAACACCCCTTATGGCAAAGTTAAAGCTTCCTACTTAGGGTTGTCAATAAAGGGAACCAGAAACTGCACAAAATCATATGGATGTTATCGAATTAATTGTGAAATTGTAATGTGACATCTCTAACTGCTAAGGTATCAATCATTATCAGCTGAGCCTTTTGCTATTCAAACAACATTTCTTGGTTGCAATTGTTGGTTTGTATGTTGTTGTTGTTCTTTCCGAGTTTTTACAAATTTAGTTGGTCTGATTTGCAACTGTTGCCAATAATGGATATCTCGAAGAACATAAAATTCATTGAAGTCTGTGAAATGCTGGAGAAAATAAAAAATTCGGAAACCGCCCACAAAGAGAAACACCTCCGACGGTACATCGAATCATTTCGAAAATTTAGTGAAGACTTCCGCAAAGCAAATGGTGATGTGAGTAGCTTCCTTAGATCTCTAAATTTCACCGTTTATACTGTGACTTCTAGGATTCAAAATCAAGTTTTTACTGTATTCTGAGGTGCCTCATACCCGACGCGGATACGGTGAGGGACAGCTATGGCTTGAAGATAACAACTCTTGGAAACATTTACATTAAGATTCTCCAAATACCACCGGAAAGTGAGTTCGCATACAATTCCTTGTGATGCGTTGAACTATGTTGTACATTACAGGTATTGATGCAATCAAACTGCACAACCGTAGCAGCCGCGCTAGTGGAGATTATGCAGACATTGTGTACAACATTCTGAGGGTTCGTACAACCGATCTGCCTAGTGTGTTGAGCTTATTTGATATACATACGATGTTGGATACAATTGCAGCAGATGACCGAAGAAGTATGAAATTGTGTTAACCATTGTAAACTGCTGTAACGCCTCGTTAACAGGTACTGAACGCGAATTGATCAAGCTCACAGAAACAACTTCGGCCTTGGAACAAAAGTGGTTTATACGTCTGCTACTCAAAAGAATGCAACTGGGCATTGGTGAACAGAAGATATTTTCCATTCTCGATAAGAATGCCAAGGAGCTCTACAACAGATGTACAGATCTGGAAAAGGTTTGCGTTGCCATTGAGCGTGGTGCTGATTTATCTCTTGAAGAGACCATTACACCTTTTCAACACATCCGACCGATGTTGTGTAACAAGTTGAATACAAGTAATCTCTACGATTTGATGCGCGTCGACACTATCTATGTTGAAATAAAGATAGATGGCGAGCGATTCCAACTGCACATGGCTGATGAGACATTCAAGTACATCTCTCGCAATGGGCGAGATTATACGAGTTTCTTCGGTCGTCATCATGCGGAGGGAAACCTAACGCCTCTCGTCGCCGGTTTGCTCGAAACGCACGTAAAGAGTGTTATTCTGGATGGGGAGATGATGGTTTGGGACAAGGAGGCCGCGTCTTTCCGTGTCAAAGGCGAAAACTTCGATGTCAAACATCTACGAGTAGGTGGCAACCTGCGACCATGCTTTGTGGTTTACGATCTTCTCTATTTAAATGGGAAAAGCTATATTGAAGTCCCCTATGTGGAACGAATGGAGAAACTGAAGGCAACATTAAAAGAGGAACCAGGCATTCTGCTTATTGGAAAGAGAACAAAGTTGTGTACACTGCAACATTTTACAGACATATTTAATGCAGCGCTTGATGCGAACGAGGAGGGTGTAGTCCTGAAAATGCAGCGTTCCACATACAAGCCGGGTTCGCGCAATGGTGGATGGTATAAGCTTAAAGCAGATGTGAGTAAGAAATCGATTAGTCCGGTAGAGTCTATAAAATTTAATTTTAGTACGTCGAAGGGCTGACTTCCGACATGGATCTATTGATCATGGGCGGCTATTACAACCGCACCAAGACCTACCTCGATAGCTACTTGGTTGGAGTGATTCAGGGCGAAAAAGGTTTGTGCTGTTTCTCGACGAGGTTTATTTTTTATTTTCGTACCTCTACAGATGACGTTAAGTTGCATTGCGTTGGCAAAGTCGCCATTGGCCTATCTAGAGATGAACGAATTCGTCTAAATTCCACTCTCCTCAAGCACTGGAAAAAGGATGTTCCATCGAAGATGCTATGTTTTGGCACTGTAAAATCGGATGTTTGGATTGAGCCCAAAAACTCGATTGTACTTCAAGTAAAAGCTAGTGAACTAGGACAGGGATCGTCTTTTGCTACACCCTTTGTGCTCAGATTTCCCCGCATTGAAGCTGTACGTGACGACAAGCCTTGGAATGAATGCATGGGACTAGAGGAATATGAACAATTCTATAAGGTAAGCAGTTTGCAGAGACGGTGACCTTCCAGGGACATAAATTTATACGATAGTCCTACTTACCTTCTTTCAGGGTGATCATGGTGTCAAGAAAATCAACAAACGTGGGCTTGAAATGGATGACGTCACCACAGGTAAAAGAGCGAGAGCTAATTCTACAAAACCAAAAAGTTCCACAACAGCCGTCTACTGTCCCGCTTTCAACCGCAATGATGTATGTCCAGCCATTGCTTTCTTTTTTAACGTACTCCTTAATTCTTTTTCCATTCAGGTCCAAGTGGAGTGCGACATTTTTGAAGATTTCAATTTCTGCATTCTAAGTGCGCAACATGGAGGCCATACGATTGCCAAGCTTAAAGAGCTGGTCGTCAAGAATGGTGGTAACATCGTAGAAAATCCATCGCCGACAGATTATAAATGCATTTGTATTGCGGGTGATATAACCTTTCGGGTAAAAGAACTGTGTGATACTGGTCTTTACAACGTTGTCTCCTGCAAATGGTTAATTGATACCGCTGAACGCAAACGTATGCAACTTAAGCCCAGAGACATGATATGCGCCACGGCAGAAATGAAGGAACAACTCAAATCGCTCTTCGATTCTGCTGGAGATTCCTACACCGATCATGTTGATGTGGATGAATTGTCAAGCCTGCTCAACGGATTAGACTCCACGGTAGGTACACAAATTTCGTTCTAATTCAACCAGTTATATATGAGAGCTTGTTTCAGAACATACCATGGTTGCAAGATAATGAAATATCTGCTCTGGAGAAGGAAATCTTTGGGCAGCGTCCTTTCCCAAACTTTTTTCGCAACTGTCAAGCTTACTTTTACAGAAACAATAAAGGAAAATTATCACATGCGTCTTTGGTGTCCAAATTGGCCTTTCAGTGGCGTGGGGGAGAATGTCCAGATATAAATAGCGAGGAGAATGCGAAAAAAATTCAATTTGTGTTCATCGATATGAAAGATGTGGACTTAAAAGCCTTTGAGCTGTGGTTCATAGAAATATTCACAAAGCGATTGCTTAAGGTACAGTTAGTTTCCATTGAGTGGATCATTGATAGTGACATAGAAGTCAAGTTGTTGCCCATTGATGATTTCTTAATAAAATAAATAATTTCCTCAGTATTATCTTAAATTAGTCATAAGTACGTGGTATGTATCAACTCCTATTGCGCGAGTGTCAACTATGAATCAATTGACGGTTGACTAATTTGGCAATCAAGACAATTTTTGGTATTGTGTATGTAAGTTATTTAATAAAATGTATTGTTACTGTGAATAAATTGACTGCTGTGAATCCGCCATGATATTTGACAGTTTGTCATAAAAAAAAATATTATTTTTTACTTTTTTGTTTTGTACATTGGTGGACATTCTTGAAAAAAATATTAAAAGGGTTCGGTGGAATTGTTTTTTTTTGACGATGAAGAACGATCCTCAGGGATGCTTATAATCTTCTAGAATTAAAGGACAGCATGTAAGTACATAACTCTGTAATTCAATATTCATTTCGGTAATTTCTGTTTCATTTTTCTTTATTTTATATCGGCCCATACCTTATAAATTCCTGTATTACTTAGATTTCACGTCGCTTGCGATTTTCGTCATTCGCGCCGTGGAGTCCCTAAGCTGTTCACCATAGACAAATCCAGAGATAGCTCAATAGGGGTGCAAATCTCAAAGATGACGATGTACATAATTATGTAGAGTCTGCGGGGACGAGGAGGGACATGAGGACACACCTTACTTCCTCTGTCAATGCCCAAGTCTCTGTCACTTGACAAAAAGAACACTGAAGCTACCGCTTCCATGACATACAGGAACTTTCTGATGTCTCACTATCTAAACTTTAATTGTTCATAAACACATCAGGTTGGCTGAACAAGGTCGAGTTACCACAAGCAGGGAACCATGAAAACAAGAATTCATCACCAGCAACAACGGCTAACCCTGACAAGGGCATCACGATTGGTCCACATGTACGTAAGTGGGGTACAGCAGGACTCGCTCTTCTCTTACTATCCATTAACCTAACACAATCTAACCTAACCTAAGCTGTTCAGCTTAAATGAAAAAAGTTTCCACTTTTGAACAAATTCCTTTTGCAATGATTTTTCTGAATGAATTTTCTGACATTAATTGAACAAAGCGCTCAACTGTTTTTTGTTGCCTACCTACAACATTTGGACTAAACCAAAAATATCATCCATTCACAATAAAACAATGCAACTGACGAAGCATTTAACATTTAAGTTTAGTACGCTGTTCGAGCTAATCTAAATTTTATCTGGTCTCCAATTTTTCTTTCCAAACATAAGCCAAAGTCCTAGCTAAATTTGACATAGAATACGCCGTGCATGAGTGTCACAGAAAACAGCTGTTCTTTAAAAAAACTTCCTTTAAAAATTCAATTCTCTATTATTTAAACTATTTCTGATTCTAGGTACTTCTCGTCCATTTAATAATTAAAAAAAGCTCATCCTTGCACACTTTTCCGCAACAGAACAACAAATACACAACGACCTATTGTGACAGGTCGTTTAACAAAATGTCAAATGTCACTTTGCCAGATGAAGGAACGTCCGCGCTAGAACCCTAGCGCCAGCGGCTAGAAATGATACAATATATTATAAAAACAATATCCGAATGATTATTTTACTGACTTTATTAACAATTTTCTCACAATTACACTTGCGCGGCTTCGTATTTATTTTTATTTTGTTCACATTTGAACGATTTCCTTTGACAGGTCGTTTTTTTTTGTTTTTCTCTCAATGCAGCGGGTATTTTTGCGCTAGATTGAGAAATTTACCTGAAAGGGATATTTCACAAAAAGTGCTAGACGTCTACCGCAAATGGTAAAATGTAATTTTTTTTTATATGGAGTTTGACATACCGCTAGTCATCTAGCGGGCAGTGGAACGCGGTCAATGTTCCGACGCATTAAATGGCTACGCTAAATTTTGACAGACTCATGAAGTACATGCTGAAACAAGAGTTTGATTATTTAGCTCGAGCTGTGTAGATACCGCTCACCTAAATGGGATCGCTCAAGATTTAGCTCATTATCCTCGATTGAGACAAATTAGGTGCTGCCAGAACTCGATTGTATCAAGTTACGTGCTTCCAACCCAGCTAAATTTTGGAGAGAATTTTGGCCAATGTTTCTCTCCACCACTTCGCTTACTATTCGCTTAATTTTGACAGTGTAATTTCCGTAAAAAAAAAGAACTGTGTTGGTAAGGCTTATTGACTTTGTTCTGTTTCTTTATTGGTACTTCTACAGCTCCCTCCTCAAAAATATTCCATTTCTAAGAAAAAATTAAATTAACAGACGAGGCTATAACTTGTTATTGGTATCGCGTATTGAGCCTTACATTTTTAGTGTCCAGGCTTAATTTTCCGACATCCCAGTGGCGAAATTTTAAATACAAGATTGCATGTTGTAGTTATTACCAAAAATATTATAAGGAGAAGGTTAAAAATGATTATTAGTCTGTATAGACAGTTCTTTCAGTATACGTAGAAGCGAAGCACAGATTTGACCGGGTCTAGTCAAAATTGATCATCTATCATTTTAGCCGATTTCACTCTTGGTTAGGTCGAAAAATAATAAAATTTTGAGTCACTTGGTTGCCATACAACCAATCCGTGTAGATTTTAAATAATCTGCAGGAAGTTTTGGACTGATTATTATCAAGGCTAAATTTGTATATGAGCCAGGTATATGAACTCTCGTTTTCATATAAATGTCTGACCTAAGACATCAATATCGTCCTCGGTTATGTGCCTGTTCCCTGGATATAAAAGCTATTAACTTACCCCGGAATTAATAAAACCATCCCTTCCGTACTTTGACCACGGAATTCCGTTAAATGAATCCTTTAAGCCTGAAACGAAAATTAATAGACACATTTTCATTCAAAGCGGTTTTTCATGCCGCCTCCAAATCCCCACCCGAATAATTGAAAGAGTCTTAAAAAGAGTAACGTTTAAGGTAAATTAGAAGCAATAACGGAGAATTTATGTCCTCTGTCCAGTAAAAAAAAAAAGAAAACGAAACAGAACCAAAATTTACGACATCCCCCGCAATGATTTTATGCGCGCCATTTAATTGAATTGAAAAATACATTTATACGAAGGAGAATAGTATTTGGATTCTGGATGAATATATATTCCATCTATTATCCCCGCTTTTCACCGTTAATCTTTATGTCGAATTCCCTGCGCCCGGCCCCCGGAAGTATGGCGTGTGAGAGAAGCAATATCGTCCTTATTATACATTCTGTTGCTGTACGCCCGCCCCGCGTGTCCCTCCATTCCGGCGAATAGTTACAAAATTGAAAATAGTTTTCTTTTTTCTCATGTCAATTTTCAAAACATTCGAAACTCACTAACGGACTCTGTGCCACTCCAATGGCGAAAGAAACCTACAACGATTTTCATTTCAGTTTCCGTGTGGTGTTTTTTTTGAGTCCTTATAAAAGGACTTAACTCACATACGACGAGCATTCTCTTGGAGCGAGTCAAGTTAAAATTATGGAAGATATTGCAGAATGAATGGCATTGCAGTGGCAATCGTAAATTATTCGTTGCAACGATTTTTCGCTCACTCTGTCGTCCATCGTAGTCATAGTCAGCAGCATTGTCCTAGTGCAAGTAGTTCTCGTTTTTCCGGAGCGACGACACTTGATATATTCCGGAATTGAGGATATGTGTCGGTTTCGGTTGGCTGTGGATGAGGACCTTTGCGTGGTCCGCTTTTGTATATATAGAAATACTATACATAAATGTGCGAATGTATAGAGTTGAAAAGATTGCAAAACGCGTCAATGATGCGTTATGTTATGTCCGAAAGGATAGTCGTCCCTCATGCGTCATGCAGCTAAATATGTTGATGAGAATATAGAGCGTGGAATAAAAAAAGAAAATGAACATTCTGCACACTGAGGACAGATTTATAGTGAAATTTAAATTGTGTGTGCTTCTCCGTGGTTCGATGAGGATACAAAGTCTGTGCGGTACTAGTGGGATACCAATTTAATGGATGGAAACAGATTGACAAATTATAGCTAATCGTTTTCACAGACCCACGAGGGGACTGGCATTTTAACGAGAATTCTAATTAACGATGTGGGAGTCGTTTCGGTAAATAGGTAAAAGCCACGATACTCGCAGTTTCATGCAATAAATTTAACACCAAGCAATCAATTTAATGCAACAATCATGTTATGCCTTTATTTCCATATAATTCCGATTGAAAAATAGAAGAGCACGTTGCGGTCTTCTTCGTTTGCGATCTTGCTTTAAAAGTTTTAGTGCTAAGTAGGTAAACATAAATAGTTAGCCACAGAGGTCCTTTAGGTCTGATTAAAGCCATTCGTTTGAGGGAGTTTTTATTTGTATTTTTATGGACGAATGGTGTGACACAGAGAGATCGCACAAGGAACCGAACACTTAAATACGTGAGGTATTCTGGTTCTTGCGATTGTTGATCGGCAAAATCAACTCGATCATAACTTTTGATTGATTGTTGGTTTGCAAATTTTACCTGAATCGGCAGACTTTAACGTCCTCTTCAAATTGTTGGTCATGTAACTTTAGTTTGTATTTACCATTGACTTATTATATATGGACTGCTAGTGAAATGTCACGTGCATACAACCTCTGCCCAGAAAATAACGCCAACATAACTAGCGCTCGTGGTCCTATGCGAAAAATAAGTGAAACAAAATGAGAACCGACTTGGATTTATCCATAGAATGCTAGAGCCACCTATTGGGCGTGAGTGGATTTGCCAAGTGAAATGGTTGAAATTTAAATTGTTGCGGCATAGATGTCGTCTCGAAATTGTGCTAGTGTAAATAATTAATAATAGATGGAACCAACAAATTTTGAATAAAAAATCGTTTTTCATTGTCTCATAAATCGCACAATTTTCGTATATTTATTGCGAATTAGTCCTTTATTCAATTAATCGAAATATGTAAATATGCAAATGGAAATGGAAACGTCATATGTGAGTTTCCAATTTATTCCGCTCCGAACCACGAGAGCTAGCGCTTATGTTGGAACCAACGCGAAGTTGTCTATTAGTAGTCCATATATAATAAGTCAATGGTATTTACAATCTTCAAAATATCCTTCTTCAAACAGTTTGTATGCAAACATCCGGTCGATCACAAAAATGAAATTGACAACCAACGACAAACTAGTCGACAAAAATATCGATCGAGACTCGCAATACAAAAATCAAAAATGACAGTAGGGGCATGCCTCCAACCAGCACTTTGATTAATTCAATTTCAACCTTAATTTTAGGCAATTATTTATTGATTTTATATTTGTTCTCCTTTTCTTCCTTAACTTCTGGTGGGCTTGAACATTTTCATTAAACGAACATACCCAATTTTGTCTAGCCAGAACATTTTTCATTTGTAGCTGTCTCGAGCGTTGATTTTTAATTTCCAGAAGAACCTATACTACGTGCTAAGTGCAAGCTAATTTTAAAGTAACGTGTCATAATATGTGTATATTGGTAAAAATAAAACAGTAGTTATCGGATTACACGTTTTCTGACTTTCTAAATGCATAATACTTTCCAAATATTGCATTCCTCTTCAATCAGTTCAGCCGCAGCTCATTTACGTGTCTCAACAACACGTCCTACCTCAATAACAAAAAAGAATGTATATAATTGCATACATGTATATGCAGATAGAACACACCATTAAGCAGCATATTTCCAACATATAGGTGTATACATTTATACGGTTATACCAGTCAGATGTAGGGCTAGGTCTGCTACAGGTGTGGGAAAAATGCCACTTAACTATTTTGCAACGTTGATTTTTTCCTCTTCATCCGAAGCATCCTTTTTCCAGTTCCTATAATTTTTTGCTTTGGAATTTTTCCTACTCAACTGAATGGGACTCCGATAAGGACTGCACACATATGAACATTTGGCACGTTTCTCCGCGCAAAGACGTAGCATGGCAAAGGTGAGGCTGAGAATATCCTGTTCGCGGATCAATAAGAAAGGTTAGAGCTCCGACATGGAGCTTCAAAAAAAGGTAAAACCCCTAAATGAAATTTTATGCAACCAGTAACAAATTGAGGGGTTGAAAGATCACCCGACCACCCTGTGTTTCTGTTTCTGTGGCTGCCAAATGCGGTTTCGCATACTCGTATATGAATATAGGCAACGAGGAGGAACGGGTATAATCCAAACCATAATCTCGGTGAAATACGGAACTAAAGTGCATTTTTAAGTCTTTACGGAGCATTTTTCTTAATTTTGTTTTAATGAATTTCTAAGTGAGAAACGAGGGGGGAAACTGAAAAAGGATTCGTGTTGTACACATTCCAGGATTAATTATCTTACATGGCCTTAAACTGTCGTTGATGCCCGTTTTGAGGTTTTGGAGCTCTCTCTTGCAACGCCGACCCGGACGAACTTCGTTACGAATGATGGTTAAGCACAGAAAGTAAATCTGTATTGCGATTTTATATGGTTGCAGTTCAGTAGTGTGTAGATACGTGGGAGTGGGTGGCATATTTTGTATACAATTTCGCAGATAGTAGATGTATTTATTTTGACTGTGGCTTCTTTTACAACATGAAGAATGGAATCGATATTATAGTAATAGTTTTATTCAGTTTTATACAGTGGAAGTGGATTAGTAAACGGTTTGACGTATACTTCATCAGAGTTTATGCAAAGTAGATTAATGTCTAAGCTTGTGTGTAATAAGCGTTTTAAAATTTGAATAGATATCGTTTCTAGGTCAAAGAAGGTAATCGCCACTGTACTTGAGAATGTACAGTCATAGTTGTTTGCTTTACGTTTACTTTGTATCACATTTTTGTTACTTTAAATACTAATATTGTGGCCTTATGTCTATGTAAGATTTTTTTGTTCTTTGGTGACAAACAAACAAACAAATGTAAGTGCAGTCTTTGCTTTGTTCATTTTGAATACTCTACCCATTAAGCCCGATAATACTAACTAAATAGTCGACACATTTAAATGTGAGTGACACTGACACGTACCTATACGAGTTTTTTTTGTCGGCCATTTTCTTTACATGATACGAATTATGGGAACGTTCACCATGTTGGCATTTTTATAGCTATGGCGGCAGATACGGAATTTCGCTTTCCTACAAAATAAAATGGCTCCGCGAAGTGAGAAAGTACAATAATTTCTTTATACCTAGTAAACAACGTTTTTTATTTAACCCCTCTTATAGTACTCGTGCCTGTTGAGTTTTTTTAAATGGTTGCTTAAATTAAATATAAACTTATTACTACTTTCATATGACAGGTTTAACATGAAATGTTTTCAGGTCCATGGCAAGGGTAGCAGGTGAAATTGACATAGCTACTTGTAACATTCAGCATTTAAAAACAGCTATTAGATCAGTTGCAGAATATATTTTTAATAATAAAACTACCCTGTTCGGTTATTTGTTTAAACTACATTTGTATTTTCTAGGCTTAAGTCCGGTAGATATGTATACTATTCATCCTTCTACATACCTATGCAGGTACATATGAGTTTCCTTTGGAAAACCCAAAAAAAGATTCACTATGATTACATTAGATAGTCCTTTGCACAAAACACCGTTGAGAATAACTCACAATTTCAAAGGTACACCACAGAAGACCACCCGTTAGTTTTATCCCAACCATCCCAATGCTGGATGAAATGTGTTCAAAATTAAAAATGCCAGCTTTATGGTAGATTGTGTAATTAAAATTATTGTACAGTGCAATCTGCAATCTTCCCCACTATTCCAGGGAAATTATCCTTATTTTTCCTGACGTTCTCTCATCGTCCCCCGTGAAAATTACAAAAAAAAAAAGAAACGAAAAACCGCGCGTTGTAATGTGAAACCTTTGTTCCCCGATGAGAATAGAAAGCAAAACAGTGCAAAAAATTAAAGCGATATAAAGATTTTTTTCTCTACATTCACAGTCTTACACACACAAAAAGCCACACTGCACGTAATTGAAATTAAGAATTTACCCAGACAAAAATAATCACATACAAAAGAGCGGCTACAAAAAAAGAAAGAACTGAACTTGGGGGAAACGGAAAAAAATGAAACGGATGAGCATTCTAGAGATAACGAGCAAAGCAATTTGGAGTAACAGCTAACAGGACGAGAGTCGTTCGTGGCTTTGTACTCTCGTATCTCTTACTGTACTGTAGCTGTTTGCCTTTGCAGATCTCAGGCACATCGCTGCCCGCCGTCCGCTGCGCATCATATGATATAGGATAGCTGCGAGAATGAGACCGTATTAGTCACGTAGCCGCACACGAATCGTGAATGTGTTGTACATTTGTTTTAGAATAGAACAAACAGAAAAAGCCAGAGCGACTAGCAATAGATGCCAAAATGGTTTGCAATTGCAATCACCCGAGGAGCGGTTATGCTATGCTCTAGTCTACTCTTGTTCCACGGTGCTATTCTGCTATGCAAATGATAAACGACGATAATTGACTTTTCTTTTTGCAGTTTCGAAATCCTCGTACAAGGGTTGTTAGTTTTTGCCACAATTCGGTGAATGATTACTTTCCGATGGTAATTAAGCAAATGTAACATGAAAACCCAAAGGACATCAAAATAGTCTTGTGAAGGAGTCATTTGCCTCAGCTTTGATACGTATATTGTGCTAAAAATTATTAAATCCAGTTTTTGAAATAAATATCCGCGAAAGAAATTCCCCATCTATGATTGACTTCAATTTAATCAGAAATTTAAGAAGTCACATTGAGGCTGTTCAATTATATAAAAAAGCAAGAGCTTTTAAATAGCTCTCTCCCTGTTCGACAAAAAGTTTGTTATTTCCAGCGTTGACAACCAATCTTTACGAAAAAATGCCTCACTTCAGAAAAAAAGATGAATTTTTCAATAAAAATAATGCCTAAAATATTTTCTTTAGGTAAAGTGGAACAATAAATCAAAAAAATAACACATATATAAAACAATAAACAAAAACAATTTTTATTCCCAAAAAAAAAAAAACTTAAATTATAAATCACAGAAGAAAATCTCTACACATAGGAAAATTTATGACTTTTTAGTTTCATAAGTAGTTACAAAGTATTGAACAAAACAGACGTAGAAATATATTTGAAATAAAGAAAAAAACAAGCCTTAAAGCCTTAGCTAATGAAATAATGTCTCAAAGGCATGAAAAAGCCTAATTTGACATCACTGGTTATGTCTTTCATATCGGTCAAGTAGTATTGCAATACAATTAACTTCATGGTAAAAAAACCAGCATCAAAGAATTACTTATTATTTTTTAAAAATTTTCTCTAGGCGAGTTGTTGCGCCAATATTGTTTTTTTAGAATTACGATATGCAAACTTTCGTGGCACCAGATCATCTCGTTGAAGTGAAATGTCACTTTTTTAATAAGTGAATAATAAAGCTTAGTACGCTGCTCGAGCTAAATTTTCGCTCCCATACAAAATTCTCTCCAAAATTTAGCTGAGCTAAGCTTAAGCGAACCCATTTAGCTGAGTGGTACGCAGCTCGAGCTAAATAATCAAACTTTCGTTTCAGAATGTACTTTATGTGCCTGTCAAAATTTAGCGTGCCCATTTAATGGGTCGGCACATTTTCTTAAGCTAAATTGCCCCAAATCTTGCTGTATTTTTTGTTCTGTTGCGGAAAAGTATGCAAGGATGAGCTTTTTTGATAATTACATGGACGAGAAGCACCTAGAATCAGAAATAGTTGAAATAAGAGAGAATTCAATTTTTTAAGGAAGTTTTTTCAAAGAACAGCTGTTTTCTGTGACACTTATCCACATCGTACTCTATGTCAAAATTTAGTTAGGACTTAAGCTGATGCTTGGAGAGAAAAGTTGGAGACAAGATAAAATTTAGTTTAGCTCGAGTATCGTACTACGCTTAACTCAATAAACAGAGGTTTGCTAAAAGCTTATTTCGAAAATGCAACTTTTTTAGAACATAAGACTTTTTGGATGGATAATAAGGTTTTCACTTTTGTACCCATTCATGTTATGTTATTACATAAAAAGTTATAAAAAGACAAAAGTTTTCTAAATATATTTAAAGCAGAAAAAAACAAATCTATATATTATTTTTGATTTCATAGCAGAATGTTAATCGCAATATTTTGTTTATTTTATAAATTATAACCATTTTTATAATTTAGCGTTTGCAGATGAGTACCCGAGAGAATCTTAAGTTGATTTATGTTTTTTTGAAGTTGATGACTTTTCAAAATAAACAAAGCACAGATTTACCAAGTCACAATGACACAATTTTCCACGCATGAGTGCGTTCGGTTTCCCAACCATGGTTAATATTGTCTTCTACCATTGTTGTCTCGGATTTCATTCGTATCGTGACCTGACCATAAATCTAAAAAAGCAGCTAACAGATCTTCAAGTGGTTTTATTTTTGTTAACACATACATATGTCGTTTTCCATTGGGCAAAAAGAAGCGTCCGGAAGAGTCCGGATCCGGACCCGAAATCGAAAAAATCACGTCTAAAACCGTTCCATTGGCACAAAAATACTCTTCTGAGAAGAGAATTTCGATTTGAAGTCAGAATCCACTCAAGAAGCACTCACACAAATGTAATTTATGTATTTTATGCAAGTCAGCTGACAGCCGCCGTAGATTAATTTTTGGCATTTCACCAATACTTTTGTGGATTCAATCAGAAGCAGTTTTCTTGTTCCATTTAATTACAGAATGACTGGATCCCCGAATGAAACCAATGGAAAACGTCATTCGTGAGTACATTATAGAATAAATCTTAAAATGGACGGGCGCGAACACACCTAATTCAATGCAGATTACTATAGTCCTTTTTTTTAGCTTCGATCTTGGCAAAGCAAAGTAAAGTAGGATTTTACGCATTCATTTACTTTGCTTTGCAGAGATCGAAGCTCAAAAAACGGGTCTAATATTAACCATGGTTGAGAAATCAAAAAATTTTAGCTCAAATATGTACTGAAGGGGAAATTTAAAATAATTGTTTGAAAGGCCGATGCGATACTTTATGGCTATGTCGCCCTTGCATTCCTCAGAAATTTTATTTCACAATTAATAGAGCTAAGAATACACTTTAGGGTACGCTTGTGCTTTTCTGTTCACTGTTACAAATCACTGATGAGAGATATTCCATTTTTTGTTTGGAGGTAATATTCTTTCCATTGGTCCCTTTCCACGTTAAAAACTGATCCTCAATCCATTTCAAATAGAAAACACTTCCATTTAGTATTCGCCCGCAGAGTTTCATCATGGTCCTTCTAAAATTGAATATCTGGCTTCCCAACTCCAGTTTGAACTCTTTTATCGCACTCACATGGTTTAAAAAAAAATCCATTAAAGCCTAAACGTTTTGCGTATACGTATTTAAAATAATGTAAGCGACATATTCAAGAGTAGGCACAGCTCCTGTTGCAATTAAATAATTACTACGACCGAGTTTTCGCGCCCCTTGGGCTCGCAAAGAGCCAAAGCCACTTTGAATGCAAATTATTGTAGCAGTAAGGACTCGTAGCGGCGTATAGTATATGTAGTCGCAACAATTTGCTGTTCTTTTTTTTGTTTCTGTCTTTAAATATTTCACCGCTAGAGCTGCAATTTGCCACGGTCAGCAGCAGTATGTTTGCACCAACGGAAACAGGAACGGACGCAATGCTCACCGCCATTTGCATATAGGTATATACACTTATACACTGGCGGAGGATATGCGGTTAGTTATGGGATCAACTACCGCGAGAAGAGTGCGAGCATTAATCCAGGTTCACTGGAATGTTATGTTCTATTATGTGAAAATATGTCCCCATCGCCGACCGTGCTCCACTTTATGAATGTTGAGCTGAGGATTAACACAACAGGATGTGACCACACATGCATATGGGGCCGAATGTGTTTACACATTTATGGACAGGCACTCGCACCAGCAAACAGTGGATTTTGTACGCATTTCCGATTTAACAAAATGTACTTCTGTCGGTATTACCTGTGTATACACACATCCTGGTGTCCGTGGTTGGTTGGTGTTTTCTTTTTTCTTGTTTCTGGTTGCCTTCTCGGCTATTTTGTAAACGATTTTTGTTAATACTTTTCGAAATTGTTCCTTTTTTCTGTACTCTGTTCAGGGCTCTGGAAAAAGCGAACACATTAAAATTTAGTGTTGGAAAATACCGCAAGGATTATCGCACACAAAATCCGCGAGTGCATGCGGGACAGTAGGTAGTAAGTGGTAAGTTTGAAGTTTTTGACTGTGCCTTTTGGTTGGATTCACGTTGTACTGAAACATATTTGATTTAAGCTCTTAGTTAACTATAAATAGGGATTAGCTTGAATTTGCTTTATGTACCTTTTAATAATCCATTTTTGCAATATTTAAATTATGTAGTTGTAGATTAGGATGGACAGGTTTGTATTGATCAAGTTTACAAATAAAATGTCGAACTAGGTATAGCAGCGATCCATCGTATGAAGAGCGAATGGGCATCGTTGCGCCAAAGCCATACGCTGGTGTGACAGACATGCAGGAGAGAGTACACCTTACCAAGTTAATAAAATCATTATAGGAATTACTTCATCTTTTCATTTTTGTATACTCCTTGGTCCTTGCCACAAATTTGATTAAGTCTACTTCCACACATAGCAAATGTATTTCTTTTGTCTTTCAAAGAAGACCCAAAGCATATTCGTTTTGCTGAAAATTGGAGGCAACTTTCTAAGGACCAACTCTGACTGCATTGTAAGCATGGTCACTATTATCCATGACCCGCAATGACTATGTACGTCTATTTTTACAATTTGTTTAGTAAATTTCTACAAGGAAATAATACAAAATAGAGTCTGTCCCATTATGCCGATGTTAACTTGAATACATTCAGGGATTAATTTGCATAGCTCAAGACAAAAGGGAAACATGCAGACAACTGTACAATTGAATTCCTCTGGGAGTATTTTTCTATTTAAATTAACTTTCTAACTCTTGAAACTAAAACAAACTGTTTGCAAATGAGCAGAAGAAGGAACACGAGGAAGAACAGTCCTTACCTCCGATGCCATTTGAAAAAGTGGAGAAAAATAAAAGGCGCACACAAAAGTTTCGCTACAAAGACTTTAATGTTAACACACACACATATATATATATACAGAATGGACCTTGCCAGCGAAGAAGTACTAATATAACTACTGAAAAATGTACGGAAAAGAAGTACTTTCTTGCCATTGAAAAACAGTTATGTATATACCTTCTGTACATGAAAATGAAAAAGCATGAAGCACCCATCTCTTTCTAACACTAATCGAGTAACTAAATGCTGCAACTTTAAGCTGTGTACACTGGACACTTGTAAATATTTAAAATTTCCTCAACCGAGAGAACACCTTCAAGTTCGAGGGATTATTTATATATATATATCAGTTAGAAATGCTTCTAATCTAGTGTTACCAGACTTCTAATGTAGAAATTTCCCTGCTAAAAGCTAACGTTTCCTTTTCAGTCTCGGTACTAATTTAAAAAAAACTAATTTAATATAACAAAAAAAAATTAAACTCAAGTAAGAGGAATTTAAAGACGAGACTAAAATTTGTTATTGGTACAGCTCATTGTGTATTTAAGTTAAATACATAGCGCGATACCAATAACAAATTGTAGTCTCGACTTTAAATTCATGGAAGCTCACATTTGCGAAATTTGTATAGAAAATATAGCAACACCAAAATTTAGAGTCGAAACTGAAAATGTTTATTGGTAAGTCCCATAGACTCTAAGCAGCGTGTCGATATTAGCTCTGTCAAGGACTGATTCATAGATCAAAGCAAGCCATAGGATTGTGCGCAGAAGTGTATGTTTATCATTGATTAGGATTTAAGAATCTTTCAACACATAAGTTAT
Source organism: Cheilosia vulpina (assembly GCA_916610125.1). NCBI lineage: Eukaryota > Metazoa > Arthropoda > Insecta > Diptera > Syrphidae > Cheilosia > Cheilosia vulpina. Next base: position 59,105,746 of record OU744277.1, read on the forward strand.
TCGGCGATACTAAATATAATCATTTTTAGTTCATTTTTAGTATCCAGGCTAGATTTTTCGAGCCCACAATGACGAAATTTTCCATACAAAACTATGTATTATGACCTACAACCAGTGTTGCCATAAAATATTTTGATAAATCTGCAATTATGACAAAAAAAAAAGCCATGGAAAAAGATTACTTCACAATTTGTTTCTTATTTAAGCTCTCTGCTCTCCAAATTTTCTCTCCAAACATTAGCTAAAGGCCTAGATTTTGACGAAGAGCACGCCGTGGATAAGTGTCACCGAAAACAGCTGTTCTTTAAAAAAAATTCTTTCAAAAATGTAATTCCCTCTATTTCTGATAAAATTTTTATTAATTAAAAACGCTCATCCTTACCTTTCCGCAACAGAACAACAAAACACAACGACCTGTCACAATTTGAATTTAGCTTGAGAATACGTGCCGACGCATGAAATGGCCACGCTAAATTTTGACAAACACATGAAGTACATGCTGAAACAAAAGGTTGATTATTTAGCTCGAGTTGCGTACCACTCAACTAAATGGGTTCGCTTAAATTAAGCTCAGCTAAATTTTGGAAAGAATTTAGCTCGGAGCTGAATACGAAAATAATAGCATACAGCCAAAGCAAGTGTGCAAAAAAATGTTGAAATTATTTTTTAAAAATTATACAAATTATATGATTGTAAATACAAAAAAAAATCTGAAGATTAATGATTGTTAAAAGTCTGCAGCTAGGTTGAAAATCTGCAAAATGCAGACAAAATATGCACTCGTGGCAACGCTGCCTTCAACATATATAGGGTGAAGGTTAAAACGATTATTATTTGGCCCATTTTTGGCTGTTTATGGTTTCCATTTTTATATGTTATTTCGCTTACTGAAAAAGAAGTTGAATTGAGTTAAAATGATCCAAAAAGGAGAAGAAAAGTACCGTCGAACCCCCGAAGTGCTATCGGATCATAAAAACGACGAAGAACAAATTCAATTGAACGCAGGGCATAACACCTCCGTTGATTGAATCGTGCGGACATATGCATACATGCCTGCGTATTTCCCCGGGCGTGATGAAGGGTTTCACACTCATCCAAACGCACCTTCTTTACACAAGCCTCGGGTGAGGTTCAATCCCGCCGATATTTTTTCGCCATAATCATAAAATATAAATGTGGTTACGGCATATTTCGCACACACAGCGACAACATTGCCAGCTGCGCCCAAGAAAGAGGCAAATTCGTTCAATTCGGTGTGAAATCCTTTATCGCCTAGAGGAATGCAAAAATGTTTCATTTACATAAGGCATCTTTCTTTTCGCACTTAGTTAGTTGGTGTTACTCTGATGCCTTAGTTGTCGTTTTGCATTTTATTCTTTTATCTATGCCATAAGAAAGAACTGTGTTTCTTATTTTTTGCGGCGGTATTTCGAATGAGAATATCAAATCAAAAATCCAAAACTTTATTTGAGGACTTTCCTTTTTTGGATTTTTTTAAGTTGGCGTGATTTTAATTTCCCTAGTTGAAATCAAGGCCGCATTTCTTGATATTTGGAGCCTGAGCGCGGTCCATTTTGCAAGAAGTTTATTAGGTGACTTTGGCTTCTTTAAAAAGCAAGTGGAATAAATGTACGAGGATGGATTTACATTCACCTATACCTTGTTTTCTTGGATAGAACCTACAAAAGGATAACTGTCAAACGAGCTGTCATAGGTTATGGGTTCACAAATCAACGCAACTAACAGACGAAGTTTTGCTTAGTCCGCAAGCGGTCCTACAGCCTCCATTCGTCATTTGCAATGCTTTACATGTTGATGGCATCGAAAAATCATAATACGATCAATAGTGACTGTTTTTTTTATAGATGAAAACACACGAGGTGTGTGGGCTTAATAAGATGGCGTTACGTGTTATACGTGTATTGAGCTGAGCAAAGGACATAATGTTTAACTACAGGCAGAGAACTGAAACTCTGCCTAAATTATCAACCTCACACTAAAATCTTGTTGTTTTACAAGAAAAACAAAGCCTTCCGCCAACGCAATTCCCTCATTCCGCCCCTGCGGATTTCTTGGGATTTTTAAGTGAACCGCTGCTGATGACGATTTTGTGAACATTTTTAAACTTTTTCTGTTGATTTCATTAGTACCAACTACCAAGTGTTCTTTTCTTGTTTTACTTCCTAACGCAACTAATATGTCTCATGGCAAAACTATTGGGAAAAAGAAATTTATACTTTCAGTTTTCGTAGGAAATACTGTAGTGCTTAAAAAGTTTTCCATCCCTCTTATTGCGGGCATTAAGCGACACACTCTTTCCATATATGGTTGCGAATGCATATTATACGATAAAGTTAAAGAATTCGCGCACCCTGGGGAAACTGCAGAACTTTTTTAGCTTTTACTTTTACAAAAAAGAAAGTTAATAGCTCTGCCATCACTTGAGTGCCAGCAAACTTTAAGTTTAGGGATCATATAATGCTCTTAGGGTATTCAATTTTACAAAACAACTTGTCACCAGAATTTGCTGAGAAATGTGAGATTATGTGAATATGACTTAAGGCCTCTGAGAAATTGCCTAAAAAGATGTCATCTTAATGGAGGGAAAGATATCAACTTAAATCGGTCAGACAATTGGATTATGTAAGTAAGCATTTTTGTTCATTCAATCCAACGCATGGAGCCCTTTAATAACTATATCACAAGCATCAATACAATCGCGTGTTGGCTTGAGCTGGATTACTTTCAATTCCTTCAGTTAAGCAGTTGAGTTGATAAACTAACCTTATAATTAACAAAAGCAACATTTTAAGACCAAAATTGAGTTCAACCACTGGGTGTAAGTGGTCAAAAAAAGCTAAAGAACATTCTTACGGTTTCCTCTTATGTATGACTATGACTATAGTCTTACTTAGGGTAGGCGTTGGGTTTCAACACCCGGACTTGAACATTCTGAAGACAACCCAGGCAACGATGCATACTACGAGTATGAATCCGAGAAGACAGCTACAATTTATGTAAAATAGATTTAAGAAAGCAAACATAGTACATCGTTAGGCCAACACATTTAAATATTAATTATTCACCACCATATGTTACCTAGCCTTAAGTCAAATTGTATATATCAAAAGTTCAATTAAAACAAATCTAATGCAAACGTTGGCGTTGGGAAAAAATATACCTGGAATGTGTTTTGAGCGATTTTGGATCACTATTTCAGATTTGATATATTTCAAGTCATAATAAAGGACTGAAGGTAATTGGCAACAGGGGCGACTTGCCTGTGTTTTGTCTCTACTGATAGAAAATTGTTCACCCGGATTTAACAAAAACATGTCGATGTCCGCTTACCTTTATAAAACTTAAAAATCTTCTGAATCGATTCGCTAATTTCGGTGAAATAAAAACTAAATCTAGCTCCATTAGGCCCTATGTCACATCTGAGGAATTAAGACAGATTGGGTCGATAGTTTTATAGTGACAAGGCCGCACAAATCCACATCTAAACAGACACATATTGAAACAATTAGATATGGTACTAACGTCGTATTTTGCCGCCAATTCCTAACCTAACACTTTGTGAGCCAGATGATCATTGGTATGGTGATTCCATATAATATATGTATACATAAAAAAACACCCTCACCATGAGATTGACTTTCGCTAAAGCAAAAGTCAGCCATGGTGTTGGGAAAATCCTTAATGCAGCATATATCCATTGATGTCATATGCTGCCGAGCCATAAACTATTTGCAAAGGTTAACTTGGGGTTGCTGTGACTGGAGTAAGGCAAAACGAGACCACTATTCTGTGCAAGCGGACATAACCCTGTAAGAGAATCTCTTTCCTGTGTGCCCGCATAGCGTTCGTCGGAATCTCTTTTCATCCTGAATATGGTACTGGAATGAACGAACGAAGGCAATTGTCCCACAATAATGTGATACTTTATAGCCTGATGAAACTTAATAGAGACGTGACGTGTGAAACACGTTGTTGCGATATCCTTTTTCCAACGACGACACATAGTCGTCGTCATCCCACTCATCGTATACAACACACGGCAAAACGCACATGAATCTCATAGCCTCCTTATGTAGAGGGAAATCCTTTTCGTCGTTGTCGTCCTATACACTATAGGACTTACTGCTTTTTCGCATTCAACATCTGAGGGATATATGTACATATGGGGGCTAGGTATGTCCTAAAGAGATTGTTTCCATCTCCAACACCATGCAGGCCATTGAAAATATTACGTGAAACAAGAGCGCGCAAACAGAACGAAGCAATTTCTGCTAAAGAGCAGTAGCATCATCTCACCAACAGCAAAAATGAGCAAAACTTTTGTGTGGCAAGTGGCAACTGGCAAACATCTTGAATTGATCAAAGGATGTAAAAGTTTTATCTGGTAGAAATCCCGGTACTCCAACTAGTTCAAGTATATTTCAATGCAATATTCTCTTCCGATCGGGGAACATTTTTGCTGAGATCCTTTGAGGTCCCCTTAAATTTTGTCGGCATCCGCCATTTTATTTTCTCTTAAATTTTCTATTGTCAAAACATAAAAAAATATGCAATTAATGGGTGCGAATTTTTATTGTTACATGTAATTTGCCAATACGAATTTTCTATGTCTTTCTTCGTGGGATCGACACTTCTCGCATGGGTTTGCCCCCACCAAAGTGCAATTCGCTACTCATATTTTTTGACACCTTGATGAGATTTGAGATCCAGGGGTCGAATTAGGGCATCCGTGAGCGAAATTTCCTGAAATTTATGGATTTTACAAGCAAATCAATAACAAATTCAGCCACGTTACACTCGATCACGGATACGGTAATTCAAACCCAGTCTCTATCAGATCAGGGGATCTATTCTGCAGAACCAATAAAAAATGAATTCGACATACCGCAGGGATGCATTTGAACCACTGTACTTTTTCATTCAGCTCCGTAAATGTAATTGCAACCAGAAATATTTCCACATACTCGTATTGCATTGAATTTAATATAAATTCATCCCCATTATCAAAAAAGGATATGATTAACTCATATAATTTCAAGTGGCGCCGTACATTCCACTACATAAACACCATACACCATTCAACCCGAACCAATGTATACCCACCGTTGATATACTCATATGTACGGTTATGAAGAAAAGCCATGCCGCTGCTTGCACTTGTCAGAACGCAACGATGATGGATGAGTGAAAAGTTAATAAAGCCAAATTATGGAAAATATAACAAACTTAGTTTAGCTATGATTTTTCCCCGTAATCCTGGTTTGGTTTTTCGCTCAAATGCCTGACTGACTAACTCGCCCGTACAGGCAATGATTGATCGGGAAATGGTCGTACAGCAAATTTCAACTGAATGTGCGGTGGATGAATATATTATGTATATACTCGTGTGAGGGATAAAACTTCACTTGAAACTGTCGCGTAAGGTTAATTTTGAATGAAGCTCACTTTGGCGAAGTACGAGTGGATATGTGATGTGAGCGGGTGGCGAATGGAAACAGTGAAAATCTTTTCCAAGTCGTTGGACTTGATTCGGTCGGCAGCTGTGTGTATTGAAGATTCAAAGTATAATTTTACCGATCAAATTTTCGAGCCACGTGTTTACCGGAGATTAACTCCGAGATGAAAAATTTTTAGATTTATCATTCAAATTTTGATGTCATAAATACAAGATTAAAAATTAATCACATCACACTCACCACAGCTCGGGATGTCAAATATCCAAAAACAAACAGAGCTGGTTTAGACAGGGACCAAAACGAAGGCAAAAAAAAAAGAAATTAAAAATGCCTCTTATCTCTGGTGAAATGTCTTCCCGTCTCTTGAACCAGAGCCATAGAGAATGCACCAACTTAATCTTCGTTTGTTCGGTGGAAAGTGGAAACACTTCAAGATTAACTTTAAACCTCTTGTACTTATCATAAACAAAGTTTTAAATATACCGTCAGCTCATGCAACTTAAAAGAAATTGCCTGCAAGCTGTTTTCCGTTTTACTATATGGGAAAGTTTGTGTGACATGTTAAAGTGAATTGGCCGCACACATGCAAAAATAAGTGACACATATTAAGATCGGCCATCTTGTGAACGTCAAAGATAATGGAATATAGAGATATATAACTTTCCAGTGGAAAGTCGGCTGACTACAAGCTGTTTTCCCGAAAAATTCATGAAGTCACGCACCCATGCTAATTTCTTTTTAAGTATATGTGAGTTCATGAATTGGATTTTAATGCAAAAATTCGGTGTATTTCACTATTTGTTTCAATTTATTTAAAACCTCCACAAAAACCAAACAAGTTCAATACGAAACACAAAACAATTAAACACCGCGATGACCATAAAAGCAAGACGATTGGCGGCTAGCCATTAGCAACATTTTTTTTGTAGCTCACACGTATTCAAAGACGGGGGTTGAAATTACAAAAACATCAATGTAAACAAATGGGTTTTGGGGGGATACACGTACGAAAGATATCCATCTCTTTTATTCATTCATATCTGGTTAACGTGGTAGGTATTACGGGAAAGCTCTGCATGCTGATATTTTTATAGCGATGGCTTACGAAACTTCATATAAAACAAAATGGCTTCCTTAAATGATGAACGGACTTTTATTTATTTCCTTCGTATAATTGATTTATGAATTGTTGCTGTAATTTACTGACACCAATAACCACCCTCGTTTGATATGTTTTAAATCCGAAATAGAAACGTTTTCAAGTGATTGCAGAAATGTTGGTCGCCGGAACTTTCCGTTTTACATTTTTATAATTATTTGTGTAGATCATCTGAGACACCGTTGGCGCCTGATTAGCGTTCTCATCCTTACGCCTTTATTAGCATTGACTGCGGACAAAAGGATGTCTCTGCCCCGTCTTGTGCAACTTCACAGAGAAATTTATATTCAAAACTTTCCGGGGTAATCGGGTAGTTGCGCGAGTTACACAAATGCGAGTCAGTAAATTTGCTGACGGCACATTTGTGCTGCTTCGCAACCCTTAAAGGGCCTAGTTACATACAATGAAAATAACACAGGAAATACCACAGCCAAGCACCTCCCCAATGCCTATAAAACACCACATGCAAAACCGCTTGCTTGGTGATTTTAAATCATAATCTCCCATAACAGTCAGTCATTTTGGTCGTTCAAGTGTCTAGTTTAGTAAGTCTGACAGCTCTCTCACTAAGTGAATCTCGGTTTTGATTGGCCGAAAGCGGTCATGTAAGCAGCTGTTTCAGTTGACGTTTATCGAGGGGTAGCCGACGAATCTAGTCAAGGAATTCGTGACTGAGTACTAAGTTGACAGTTCGCGAATGTGGATGACGTAGGAAAAGTGACGTTCAAGACCAATCTTGTTTTTGCGTTCAGGTTACATCTCATTCAGACTCATCTAGTCGACTTAAGATGACTAGATTCTTGAATGCGGCCGTTCACATGAACTGATTTCATGTTCATGACTGCACATGAGTCGGCATAATGTTGGCTGTGTCAAGGTAATTATTAAGATAGGTCGTAAGCAAGAATCATGTTAGGTTTAAGTCAGTTTTAAGCAGACCGGAGACAAATAACGACTTCGACCATTGATAATTATTCGTGTCGTTTTAGTTAATAAAGGGTGATTTTTTAGCTGGTTTGGTTTTGGCAACACCGGTTTTGACAGCTGACGTGTGTTTAGTACCTTGTGTCACTGTCAAACAGCTTCAGTTTGGTTTGCAATTTAACCATGGATCGTCTTACAAATGAACAACGCTTGCAAATTATTGAATTTTACTATCAAAATTCGTGCTCGGTTCGAAATGTTCATCGCGCGCTGCTTCCATTTTATGATCGGCATTCTCGACCTTCTGAGCAGTCTATTCGGAAGATTGTGACCAAATTTCGCACCAAATTTACTTTGTTGGACATTAAACCACCAACACGTTTACGTACTGTGCGTAGTGAAGAAAATATTGCGGCCGTATCAGCTAGTGTGACAGAAGACCGCGAAATGTCGATTCGGCGCCGTTCCCAGCAGTTAGGCCTTTGTTACAGCACTACGTGGAAAATTTTGCGGAAGGATTTGGGCGTAAAGCCTTTTAAGATACAGCTGGTGCAAGAACTAAAGCCAGCCGACCTACCACAACGCCGAATTTTTGGTGAATGGGCTCTTGGAAAGCTGGCCGAGGATCCGCTTTTTATAACTCGCGGGAGCTGGCAGTCTATTTAATGTGCCCATTGGAATAGTACCCACAATTGTCGCTTGAAAATAAAATTTGTTAATAAAATTTAAAAACAAAAGCGACCAAAACCAGTAAAAAGTTACCAAAATTCTCTAAATTTGAAAACGTTAAATGTAGTACACCAAAAATCGTAGAGTTTGCCATTTTCTTTTTATTTAAATAAACAATAGGTATACTAAACAAAAACAAATAAATAAAGAGTTTATAAATAGCTCCCAATAATTCTGCTGGCAGATTCGGGTTTATATTCGACTGTGAGGATTTCCACTTCCTGATCAGTATCCTTCCGAGGTTTCTTGGTCCTAACAACAAACCTTTTAAGACTGGTGTTTTGGTTTAACAAATATGAACGATTTATTTATACATACATATGTGTATCTAAATTTCTAAACTATCCATTTCTGATTTCAAATTGTCATCCAGCGAGAGCGACGTTTGCTTTGATTAAACACAATATTTTTTCAAACTTTCCAATCATCTGTCAGCATGAGTAATGCAGTGCAGTGCTTTTACTTAAACACGTTTATGCATCGGTAACTTAAGGTAATGAAACAAAATCGCACTCCATACAATCAATTTAACGAGAACATATTCATTTCTTCAGAAAAATTGACCAGGTGTGAAAAAAATTAACAAGCGACGTAGTGAAAAAAAAAAACAAGTAAAAGTGTTATCATCGGCCTGGCCGATGTTTTGATACCGTCCACTGCATACAAGTCAAGCAAAACTGGTTTTGTATGGGAGGTACCAGAACTATTTTACCGACATAGTCCAAATTTAATATAAACCTGACGGCGATAAAAGTAGGTCCTCTCACAAAATTTCACTTGCCTATGTCGATTTGTTTTGACGATATCCTGTTTTCAACAGACAGAGAGACACATCATGCCTAATACCTATTGATTTTGGATGGGAACTACCAGACCGACCGACCTTGACCGACCGAAAAATGGGCTATTTTTTAGTAACAACAAAAGAATAAAAGACAATAAAAGAATTTTACTTGCCTACGTGGATTCTTTTGGACTCTATCGTGTTTTCAACAAACAGAGAGACATATGGGTCTAATATTGGTTTTGTATGGGAGGTACCCGAACCACTTGACCGACATAGCCCATTTTCAATACCAACCTGACGACGATAAAAAGAAGTCCTTTCACCAAATTTCATTCACCTATGTCAATTCCTTTGGGTGCTGTCGTGCTTTCAACAGATAGACGGGCAGACAGACAGACTGACAGACAGACGGACATGGCTAAATCGATTCAGAATGTGATCCTGATTCAGAATATATATACTTTATGAGGTCTCCGGTGACTCCTTCTTGGCGTTACAAATGTAATGACAAAGTGAATATACCTTCCTGTAGAGGGTATAAAAACCAAACTTAGACCCAAATGACCAAAGTGGCAACCGTGAACGTAAACCTCGTCTAGAGCTCTGCCGAGTATACCATTTGCATTGCATAAATGTATGAGAGTTATTGCATGGTTGTTGTGCGGCTGTGAGCTTAAACGTTTGGTACATATACATATACAGCCACATCGAAAAGAGAGAACCACCTATCAGGGTCAATTTATAGAAAAACCCCATCGAGCAAGTCGAAAATTTCCCTTTTCCCACAGTGAAGCGATTTTTTTTTTAATTTGATTTTGTTTCCTAAACTTAAAGCATATTAATTACTAAATCTGCTTCTTTATTGAAGAAAAATCAAATTTGTGCGTCAGTGTAAACATTCATACTTTGTACTCCGGGTAAAAACTAAATTAATCTGCCCAGTTGTTGCTGTTTTATAGACCACTTCTAACGGGAGACCGGGAGTTATAATTAATAAACTACTATCTCAACGTGCGAGTTCTAACAAACGATAAATGATAGATATATGTAGCTCCCAATGCTGTTCCAAAATTATATGCCAGACATCAACGAAGCAGCATCACCAATTCCATGATACACGAAAAATTCGCAATCATAATTTCCAATAATCATCAGGCAATTTATACGATTAAATAAAAACCGTAAATGTGCATGAAAATCGGCTTTAGAAAAGTTGAATATTATCGGCTGAACCGAACCGCAACGCAACCATACTCATTAGCACAATGTCAGCCCACCAAATGGCTTTTTCGGTTGTTAATAGAATCGATAAGCATCAGCATCCCTTTTACATCGCCAGGGCCATGTAACAAAACATGAATCGTGGTCGCTGGCCGCTGCCTATCCATCATCAGCCAACCGCAATAATTCGCATCATTATGACCGTAAATCGTTCACTCATCATTATAAGAGGGATGCGGATGGGCTTGGGATGGCTTAAATAATGACCCATTTCCATTATCCTACAGTCGACACTCACACACGCACACGCACTGTAATATTTGACTCATATGGGGAGTTTTAGTCTAACCACGTCGTTACAAAATGATGATCCGATTTTTCGTCCGTCCAGCTAGCATTTATCATTATCAGTCGAAAAGCACAGCCACCCAAGTCACTCATCGCCTCATCGGTCATTGGACACTGGACACTGGACAGCCTCGGTGGAGGTATTGAATTGCGTTTTCTCGACGACGGGCAGTCGACACGACATTAATTGTCCTGCGTCAATGATTTGCACTAATTAATATCATCAATTCGAGCGATTAGACTTTTTATCTCGCCGGTTGCTGCTGATGTCCTTGCGCTTCGCATTGTTGTGGCATTATTATATATGACGTCTGGATTTGCATCATTATGTGATGCGAATGACTGAAGAGAGCCTAGGGGAGAAATAGTTTTTTTATTTTTTGCATTCAATAACTATTTGCATGCCTGCGAGCTGCGACTACCAAAGTTTCTTCAACTGGAGGGGGGTAGAAAAAACGAATGCGCTACTGTGCGCCGTGCCGTGCCGCTTCAAGGCGCATAATAATTTTATGAAATTTTTGCCGATCTGAAAGGCTGTAATTATTTGCGCCCAGATTTTTCTTTTCACCCGGTCGATGTGCAATTTTCTGCAGGACTGGAGTTGAATGGAAAATGTTCGTTTAAATTGGACTGAAGTGCATTTTGGAAGTCAGAGGCTGCATAATTAAGCGTGCCTCGAGGCTGCAAAAGTATACATAAATACGTAACGTGATGGGAATGTACATTTTTTGTTTCTTCTGGGATAATAAATTCTTTTAGGATGAGAAATGTGAGATAGGAGTTTTTTTTTGGCAGACTTCTGCTGGCTTCTTTGTTCACGGCGCCTAGTTTTTTTACCCAACCATAGTATCCAAAGTGAGTGATTTCAGGTAGAAATCCGGTATGGTTTTCATTGTGAGAGATTCAGTCACTGTATGGCTTGGACTTGAACAAGCAAGCTCTTTTAGCCTTCGCCTTAAACAGGTATTTTGTTGGTAAATAGTTTTATTGGCTGGTAGTCACTGCACACTGTTTTGATAACCTTCGACGAAATAGCTCAACCATAGTTTAAAGGCATTTAAGGATCCATTTCATTCCAAAGAAATCCACATACTGAATCCTATCTTTGTGAAATGAAACATTGTTATGGTGGTGTGGAGAAGAATCATGCCGGTAGTCAGTGTGACCAATTCAATATTTGGAATTATGCCAAGTTCAGCAATATAGTAGCTATATTCTTATTTTTTTATGTAAGAAAGTGCTAAAAATCATACTAAAATTTTTTTTTTGAAATCAAAAGTCAAAACCTGCTAAAAATAAAAAAAAAAAACAAAAAAATTAACAAACAGCTGTTTTTTTTTAGGAAAAATAAGATGTATTTCACAAAAATATTAAATAAAAATTACTTAAATATTATTATTATTAGCTGAATTCGTTGAATGGCTGTGTTCAGTGTTCACTGTCAAATGAGAATTGTAACGGCTTGTTCACACATTTCATTTCATTTTATTATTTTAATTCATAATTTGGCTAAACCAAAATCCGGCTAATTTTTCCTGCTACAGCATGAAATCATGGTTAAAAAAAATCCTGCCATGATTTAAAAAAAGGGAGGCTTAAAACAAAATAATTTAGCAAGATATGTGCTATATTGGTCACACTGCCGGTAGTATTCTCTAGACTCTAGAGGATGGTATGAGTGATCCTCTTTCGTTCCGCTCTTACAGAAAAAACCGACACATAGTGCCCCAAAGCAGAACCTTATCAAGAGCAGTCGTTGCTGACATTTCGACTTGTGATGAAATAAATTTGACTCGTGGTAGATTTAGGCCTCTATCTTGCCTTTTGAATGAAGCAAAATGTCGATTGATAGCTTAAAATATTCAAGCAAGCGTTGACTTTCTTAAATATTATTCAATTTTTTAAAAATTAATAATCATTTCAGTATATTGACAAGTTGAAGGCGGGAAAGCTAAAAATAAAATACATTTAGGTCGACTTCCAAAAAGTAGGCGTGGCATGGAACGATATAGCCTACAACCTAATTGGAGCTTTAAAAAAACATTTGAATTTTTTTCTTACAGAATTATTTTCAGCAGTTTTCACGCCAACTGGTAATAGACAGAAAATCCCCTACAGTTTTATTATATGCAAGTATAGAGATATTTGTACCAGAATCTTCTGATTTTTACTTTTGACATGTGGATCGGCGGAGCAAGGAACAGAAACGCTGTGTAAATAATTGAATGCTGCCTAACCATTTTAAATAAATTGGGCATAGGTTTCTTGCCCAAACTTCTCACAACTATTTCTTTCTCGGACACATTTCCTTGGATTAATTGGAAAGAATCTGCATTACTAGGCCAAATCTAAAGTAATGTTTGTCAGATATTCTTATTCTCATGCGAGGTGGCACAGTGAAAACAATTTAAGGTGTGACTTGTGTTTCTCCGGGCGAGTTCTAATAACAAAATAAGTGTAAGGAAGGTTCTTGCCTATTAATTGCTGTCTTCCATTTAACTTTTACTCATTTCCTATGATAGGCATTTTAAATATTTGCCCTCTCGAAAATCTGTACAAATCACCTTCAAACACTAATTATTTATGACTTACAATTTTAATAGTAGAAAAAGCGCAATTTATCTGAAATTATTACTGCATCTCTCGGCGATTTTTTTATATAAAATATATAATTTCACAAATAATATTTTAAAAATAACAGCTCGAAACAACAAAAGAAAAACATTTTCTCCACCATAAATATAAATTCTAAAAACATAAATGAATTCTTTTTGACTCTGACAACGTTATTAAACCAACAGACAAAAAAAGAACGAGTGACAGATACAAGTTTCAATGGACAAATGTCCAATTACCGAAATGTAAACTGAATGCCTGTAACTGATTGCGGGTGTAATTTTTTGTGTCCTCTATGAGAAATGTAAAAAATTACGCAATATTGCAGGAATTCTCACAGAAAATTCGAGTGAGAAAAATGTAATATTACATATTCTAAAATTACAATCGAGACATGTTCGTACAACCGTATAAACAAACATGGAAATAATTGTCGTTAAATAAATTGATTTATTTACATTTACGGTGCGAATAATGAGTGCACACAATGGTTGCCGATGATTAATGTTGCAGCGTGAATATTTTTTTTACCGGGGGTTCACATTTCACAGCCCCTTTGAGAGATTTATTTGCAAAGTCGATATATTTACTTTTTAAATAACTACCTATACTATAAAATTCGAAGCGAAATAGTGTTTAGTTGGCTAGGTGCTCTTGGTTACTGATGGTGTTGGGCGCATTGGCTGTTGGGCCACTTCAATCAAATAATATATATATTCCGCGATACCAATAATCGTTTTTAGTGTCCAGGCTAAATATTTCGAACTCACAATGGCGAAATTTTCCATACAAAATTGGACATTGTGACCTACAAAATATTTAGTGTGAATGTGAAAAATTTGATTATTAGTATGGCCCATTGCCGTTGAATACTTTCTTCAAAAAGGCGACAGTTTACCGAGCACTATGGCAACGAGTTGAAAGCAAAAATGTCCTGGCAGACCATGTTCACGCACTTTCGGTACCAACACATCTCTGGTCATAGTTCTGTAGCGGTGACATTTCGATTTAATCCATTTTACGGTGATGTCGCCAGCTCATAAATCGCGAACAGATTTTCTTTTGTGTTTGGGGGTTCGCTGGAAAAGAAAATCATCGAAAGACATTGCCGAGCTAGATCGCGAGGAATGCTTTTGCAATGGGTCTTTAACCCATCTAAACTGAATTTTGTTCACTTCAAATCATGCAATTTCACTTGTGAAATGAACCTCACCAGTCGCCACTGAGCAAAATTTTACAGTTAAAAGGTTTATCGACTGCCCGACGGTAAAACCGAACGTACTGCAACCGACTCGCATCAACTCTACTTAGGTACAGTTCATAAATAAAACCTTCGTTAAAATGTTGGTCACAATTATCCAATCTTTTCCAACTCCAATTGACGATAACTTTCGAACCACAAGCAATTAGCCAGGTTTGTTCACTTTCATCCACTTCCAGTGTGTGTTGTTTAATTACGGACCGATTCGCGACTATGCAGTTGCCGCATTAAAATTTACCAACAAAATGTTTGTAAGTTTTCAAATTAAGCTTTAAGCCTGCCATTTGTTCCAGGTACCATCTACACAAGCACCGATTACGTTAGAAAATTGCGTGCACCATCCGCTCCATGAGACCTTCCCGTCTAGCTAGTTGGAATAATTCCCAAATATTTGCGATAGGCAACTAAACAGCAATTGAGTACGCCACCGCCACGCACGGCGGTGATGGTGTACATCGGTTCAAATGCAAACGTATTCAAATATTCATCTTCCGGTGAATGGGCGGACCTGAAATCACACACTACGGTGACTACAACGTTGGCCTTCTTTCCTTCCTATAGTAGTCGTTAGCCGCACTATTTATTTTCAATACACAAATCTGCTAAATTCGCACATTGATTTGGTAAAATTCAACACAAATAGCCGAGACCACGTTACAATGGGTGTTATAGTGCGTTTTGTATGCTTGGACGCGCTGCGCTTGTTGTCGGTACGAGTTGGTTGCGTAAACAACTGGCCAGCTGGCCAAATAATAATGGCTGCGGAAAATCCAAACTGTCACACTAATTGCTTTGGGGAAATTTTATTACCTCTCTGCCAGAGAGCCAGTTGTACAAAAATTCCGCTTCCCGGTTACCGCTTCGGCTGTGGCAATTTGAGTGCGGGCCAGTGTTCGTATATGTGATTGGGATCTTGTTGAAATTCCCATAATTCACTGACTGTGTTATTTTTGAACAGCGAACAAGAAGAACCAACTAAGAACATGTTTTGAGTTTACAATTTTTTCCATATTGTTTTAACAATTAAATTTCATACAGAAACTTACTACATTTATGCTCGACACCAAACTGGAGGAAACTAAATTTTACACAATAGGTCTGTTCCCGTACTTTCTGGGCAATATCTCACATTTCTCAAATTCGCTCACCGAAATGAGAACCGCAAATGTAAAAATTGTGAATTTTTCGTGGGTTTGAATATTCCAATATCACTAAAACAAAACACAAATTCATACTTAAGAGCAAGAGTTTAATTGCTTCTATTGCAGAAATTAAAAAATTCGCCTCTTTGCCTTCTTACATCTATTTCAAGGACTATTCACATGAGTGCGAGTTCCGAATATGCGAATTACGAACAAATGAATTTAATTGTATTGTGAAAATTGCTATTTGTTCTACCATTATTTAATTATTCTAACATCTAAGCTAAAAAATATTCAGAGTCTTAAATAGTTTAAATAGCTAAATTTACAATTACCTACAGCAATTTTTACGCTAATTGAAAATTCTTGCCGCGAAGTGCCGCACTTTATTCACAATCCCCATAATACCGTCACGATCCACAAGCCATCGAATGAAAAATTAGTTCGAACTTAACCTGTAAAAATAAAACTGATTCGCTCTTATGTATGAATGTTCCATTAATGCTATAAAAGCACAAAATGTATATAAAATCAATTAATAAGTTAGTTGCAAAATACTATTTGAACGATTTGACAGCCATCTGTCCAGCGTTCCCTTGTCGTTAGGCAGAGTTCTCATCGCGATAGAAAAGGGTACTCAAATGGGTCTGAAGGTAGTACGCAATAATGTACCTAAAACCGGTTTGTGGTATTTTTAAATTTTTTAAAGTGGAATTTCGTCTTCTTCTGCGTCTACTATACTAAAGGCAATTACACACAAATAAATAACTTTTACTAAAAACACTACCAAATTACAAAACCGACTTACATTATACGTTTAGCCACAAATTTATCTGTTCTAAATGTTTCCCTAGACAAAATAAACACCAGACCAACCAGAAGCAGAATGATAATAAAAGCGAAGTTGGCTGTCATTTGAGTTTTGACAACAAAGTATGTTCAGCCTTATGTCGTTTTGACAAAAATATTTTTTTTTTTTTTAAATCAATCGTTTGTTTGCGACCTACTCAAAAAAAACAAGAACCGACAAAATTTATATTTAATGTTCGATTTGGCAGCAGAAATCTCAAATCTCAGATCAAAATCTGAAAAGCCAAATCGAAAAGGACATGAGAATTCACTTCACAGTTGTTCAGGAAAGCAATTGAGAAAAAGGGTGTATCCTAAGCGAGCATTTTTACGAAATATTTGCCTTTTTGATTTTTTTGCAAATTTAGAGAAAAAAAACACTTTTTTTTATTTTCTAATATTAAAGAATGTGACACTGCTGGATAAGAAAAAATATATTCTAATGAACGCATATTTTATGAAATAAAATACAGATATTTTAACTGTGGGGGGTTAATTCCAAGTGTATCTTTAAAGATACAACCACTTTTTTGTTAATAACTTCTTGAAAAAAAAAATTTTTTTTTTAAACAGCGGATTTGTCGTTTTTGTGTCCATTTACATATTAAATTTTTTTTTTTAACAAAATCGGTTTCATTGGGCATTTAAGGGTTAATTAAATTGTTACTTACTTTTGGAAAAATAGAAAATGTGTTACTGATATGAATTTACAAAAAGTAGTACGCGGTGGATTAAAAGTAGTATCGTACTCAGTACTAGTACTCAAAAACTAGAAAATACTACAATTGTAGCACGGCGGGGAACGCTGCATCTGTCAGCTACAACCAACTAGCCCAAAGAAAAATCTTGCACGTTGCAGGTTTTTTTTTGTGGAGGAGAAGCAGTGATGCCAACTTTTTTATATGACTAAACCCGAACGAAAACCCTTTTATAAAAAAATTGCGTATTTTACAAAAGAAAAAGAAAGAACTGCTATACAAACCTACAAAATGATTAAAAGTTGTCGATCGATAGGTAATTAAACCTTTTTTGATCTCTGTGATCCAACGTTTGGATTGAGTTGTAAATGAAAATAAGTGACTTTGATCAAAGAACGTACCACATTTATAAAAAATTTAAATTGTATAAATTTTGATAGATCAGAGAAAATATCGGTATTCGCAACAAAATTTCAAACGAAAGCAAATTTACAGTGTGGAGAATGGTTAGAAATTCATTGTTGTTAATTTAATTTCTTTTATAAATGGAATATTTTAACGAGGCGTAATGGAAGAGGTTTTCAAGGAGGAGCTGTAGACGTACAAATAAAGAAACAGAACAAAGTCAATCAGTTTTACCAACACAGCATACTAGGCTTTAGGAAGCATTTCAATAAAGGTTCATTGAAATATGTTCAGTAGTTTTCACGTCAAGCGATAACGAAGTAAATTGTAATTTTAAAATAGGTAGGTAAAACTTTTACCTTTTTTTGACGCTAATAAGATTTCCAACAGCGACTGACTGACTTTTCTAAGAGACGGTTTTTAATCATTGAATTCCCGATGAAAAATTAAATTTCCCACAGCTTCCCAATATTGGTTACGACTGTACGATTTGCTGCCTTTGTTCTATAAAGGAAGTCCTTAAAGGTGGTTGCGGCTTCTTATGACACTTACTAACAGGCTAAATTTTAAATACTATTTCGGTCACCAAAAGCAATTTTTAGTTCATAAAACTTGGCCTTTCCAGTCACTACGTTGCGTTTGCAAGTTCGAAAGTTGTTTTCCACTAGTTTCTCCATTCATAAATTTACAGTTTAAAGCCTTTTCGTGGAAATACAGCATCAGCTTCATGAACGCATCTGTCGCGTGGACTCCAAATTACCTTTATATGTCCAGGTCGACAGCCTTTTAAAAGTCCGGCCGCATCTGTATATATATAAAATAAACAAAATACTTTTCAAATTTATAGAATTTGAAAAAATGAGAACAACAAAAAAAAAAACAGACTCCCCCAACGTGCACGCGCCATGTGGCACGCACAGTCATTCATATCACCCGTTCGCTGAGAGTCACAAAGCCATTAAATATTTTATGGTTCCGCCGCCTGCTGGCATTTGCTGCCACTGCACGAATGCAGCAATTAATTTCGAGCTCCGTAATTGTCATAAACAATTTCATAAATAAAATTTAACTTAATTCACTTATGGGATCTGCTCTCGTGGGCAACTTTCCTCGCCATTAATAAAGAAGTCATGTGGCTGTGTCCTTGGCTGTGTGTTTTCAGCTTTTTTTTCCATCGTCTCTTTCCAAACACTCACTCCAACTACATTTGCTATAATATCTATATAGCCCAGCTCAACCACCCCACTGTCGGCACCACATCAGTGTATCATGTCGAGTAGCACTTCCATTCGCAATCATGCTGCAAATGCCTTCATCAGATTTGGATCAGAGAACGGTGTTTCTCACTCAGCAGCAGCCAGGGCACGGTGTTGGGTGCCTACGTTTTTGATTTGAACTTTCAGTCACGTATCCAAAGGTTTGAATCGAGGGCGGAATAGGCTCTTTCAAATACGATATCCATATATGTTTTGTGGCTTCTTCACTGGGCTACATGCCGCCTCCATTCGTAATCATGGCCTAACAATCGGGATTAGGGACCTGGTGGCGACAAGTCAATGGTTCGGTTTTTGCCTATTTATTTCTCTTCTAAAATTGGTGCCGGGACATCGGAGGAATTGTTCGCAAGGTTATGGTAAACCAATTTCCATTGTATATAAAATTATGTTAATTCGAACGCTTTGAATGGACAATAAGGTATCTTATATTCGAGGCAAAGAGAATTAGATACAATGATTGAGATATACTTTGATATACAGAGGGATGCGTCGTACTTTTTCTGGAGGAAATTTGTTACGTGAGCTGTTTGTTGAGAGCGCACTCTGTAGTGGAGACTGATGCCAACGCAGTTTGTTCTTAAGTTCAACAAATTGCTCGGTTTGACTGCAATTAGTTGGAGTTGGCTGTGTAAGTGTTCGGCAAAGGGCGAGACGTTGGCATTGAATTGGTCAAACTGCATGGGTTAGTTGTGAAACTGTTTGAGGTTGCAGGCATATATCGTCCTTTTCTGGATAAGATGTCCTTCTCATTGGAAGTGCACCGAGAGATATTTCCACTTTCCACATCAGTCAGCCCCTATTCGCAGAACTTCCCAACTTTGGTTTAAGTCGCTTTCCGTATTCATGCAGACATCTGTGGTACTTGCCTTGGACAAATATTTAAACATTGAGATACGACTTGCGGGACAGCTCAGCCACACAAAGTCCATTGTCAACTTCCGCTGAAGACTCCGTCGGTACCATGTACAATGTCAATTCAAAAATGTAAGCCATTAACCGACATGTACTGGTAAACAGTGTCGACATCAACAAATCATCATTTCATGAATTAAAAGAATTGGTAAAATTGCGACCAACGTGGTTAAAAGGCTGATGCTAGCACCCATCCCACGGCATGTACACACTACACACACCAGCACACACAGAATAGGTATAAAAACAAGCCCAGCCAACTAGAAGTCAATTAGGAAATTGCCTTTTATGAAATTGGATTCAAGCACAACTTGTCATTCAGTCATTTTAACAACGTCCTACCTCCCTGCATGGCTCTGTGGCGCACTATAAATATTATTGGTTTAAAAATTCGTTCCGCATGCAAACATCCGGGATATTTTGCGAAATCCTTTTCAACCCTGTGTTTGTGTTGTCAAAAATTGCCGAGAGTGATAAATGACTGCACTGAAACTGGATCACACCTTTGGGCCAAGGACGGCTCCCTATAGCACCCAGTATACATTTGATTACATACTCGTAGTATGTGCGCAACTACGCCATAGCTTGGATTTGCATTGTGACAGTGAGGACCCATCGTCTGTGCGCACTGTGGTCGCATGCATCCGAACAAAGTGTGAGTGTACTAATTTGGAATGGCGAGGAGTAAGAGGTCCCTCTCAGCCTCTGCATTAAGATGCCGCCATTTGTGCACAGATCTGCAACTAGTGCACACCTCAACACACCCATAACGGGTGGTTGTGTGTAATTGAATTTTCGGGTGACTTTAAATAGGCTGACATGTCGCATTATGCTGTTGCTGTCCGTCGTCCAAAAAAAAAATATCCACAGCAGCTGCAATATGATTTATTAAGTCATTTTCGCTTCAATAAACTGTGAGAACTGAATTGCAGGGGCTAACCGAACCGATTGACAATGGCCATCAGTGGAGCGATGCAGATAATTACCATGGCTAAAAGCATCGAAATGTTGACCGGAAATTGGCCATCGTCGCTGGTAATGGCAACGCAATTGCAGCGATTATGAGTGCAATTTTCTATTATCGACTGGTAATTGGGGGTGCAGCGCTGTAGCATTGGGGCGGCTTCTTTGATTTTCCTCAAAGCCATTAACGTATATAGTTTGTGATTTTCCACAAGCCATTATAGGTTTTTTGATTTATTTTATAATTCGATTTGTTATTAAATTTTAGACAAAAAAAAACTCTTGAAAAGTATCAGTATCAATAAGTCTCGCCACTATTGGAGAGGACCCGGCCTTTCAATGACCCGTTTGAAGCGTTTGACGCAGCTTAAATTGAGTTTTCTAAATTTCAGTCATTTATTTGGTTTAAGTCCTTGCTTTCCCATGCCAATATTCTCTCATAGAACCAGATCCAAATAGTGTGATTTTTTCTTAATCGTGTTTAAATGTGTTTGCCAAAAACATTAAGGGCCGTTTGCTGATACGACTCATAGTGAATTTTAGTGCCACATAAACTCTTATGTGACAGTTGAAAAAAGTAGCCTATAAGTATTTAAGCAGAACTTAAATCGTTAAGAGTCGTATGAGCAAACAGCCCTAAAGGCTTAAACCTTTAAAAATAACTCACTTACGGCCATATTATTCACTCCCTTTAATCCAGGTTAAAGCTTACACCCGGGTTTAAGTGAGTTTAACCCAAAAACTAAACCCAAGTCCATAATATTCACTCGTTAAACGCGAACATAAACCCAGTTTTTTAAACTTGACAGCGTTTAATCCGATTGGATTTTAACGCAATCCGGAGATCGCTTTAAGTACTTTAACTCGGGTTATAACTCAATTTCATAATATTGACATTTCTTCGCTCGCAAGAAATAAGAAAAGTAGAAAAGGGGAATAGAAACTAAAAAAGGACTTCATTCGTGAAATGGACGAAATTAATGTTGATGTCTTCGTCGTCAGAAGTCGAATTTGTCGAAGAGCTGATGAAACAGCAGCTGATGGTAAATTAACGTCGTCCTTGTCGTCGAATATATCGATAGCACAAGCGGGCTTGCGTCGAGGATTACGATGTGGTATATTTTCGAAAATATTTCGTGCTGAAAAAGAGTCGTTTTGAAGGCTACGTTCGATGATTCGATAGAAATTAATACACCTTAAAATATAACTGGGCCCAAAACAAATGAAATCAATTTCCAAGTGACAAACAATAAAAAAAATTCCATTATTTGTGAAATTTGACATTACGTGGGTTTAAAACGGATTAAAAACGGTTTAAAGTGGTTTAAATCCGCATTTAAATCCATTTTTAATCCGGCGGGTTTAATGCGTGTTTTTCAGTGAATAATATGGGCATAGGTTTAAATTATCGGGTTTAAAAATTGCGGATTAATGATCGGGTGTAAAATTAACTTAAACCTGAGTTACACCCGGAGTGAATAATATGGCCGTTAGAAACGTTCTTTAAGACCTGAAACTTCAGTCTGGAAAAAAAGCTGCGTATTTAAGTAAAAAGTAAAATTTGAAAATAAGTTTTACAAAAATCGAATCAACTCAGAATCGATTCACGTAAGCACGGGAATTCAAAAAACCGTACAAAAAAAGTCTGTAACAGTTAAATCGGGCGATCTGGCGAGCCAGGGCAAATCGCCGAAACGAGAGATGAGGCAACCCGGGAACGCCGCCTTCAGAATATCGGTTGTGGCTCGCGCAGTGTGTGCTGTAGCTCCGTCCTGTTGGAACCACATGTCCTCCGGTCCTAAATCGTCCAATTGCGGCAGAAAAAAATCGGTTGACATATCCCTATAGCGCGCACCGTCCACTGTTGTCGTTTGACCAGCAATACAGCATCAGCTTAATGAACGCATCTGTCGCGTGGACTCCAAATTGCCTTTATATGTCCAGGTCGACAGACGTTTAAAAGTCCGGCCGCATCTGTATTTATATAAAATAAACAAAATTCCTTTCAAATTTATAGAATTTGAAAAAAATGAGAACACAAAAAAAAAAAAAAAACTCCCCCAACATGCACGCGCCATGTGGCACGCACAGGTCCACCGTCCACTGTTGTCGTTTGACCAGCGGCGTTCTCGTAAAAAAGTGGCTCATCAACAGCGGCAATATTCTCGGCACAACGGGCGCTTCGGGGCCGGCCACTCTTGGCAGCGTCTCGTGTGGTCCCATACTCTTCAAGATTGCTAGCCAAACAGCGCAGTATTTGCGCAGTCGTTGTCGGACGGCCGTGGAATCCGCGACGGAATTCGCGCTGCGCCAACACTACAGACGAATTGTTACGCAAAAAAATAGACACGATTATTCCGCGTTCTTGTATTTGTATTCTACATCTGTCTAGTCCACAAATGTCCAAACAGATTTCATATTGGCGGCCATTTGCAAAAATAAGAGCATCTTCCAATAGGGTGATTTCTTTTGGCCCACCTTGCGGCCGTCCCGGCGCAAATGAAGCGATGCTTTGCAGACAACAAATTGCAAAGCCAATAAAAGCGAGGATGTGACACACAGTGCGATATCTAAAAAAAGGATCAAATAATATTAATCGCCACATTTCTTTCTCAACAAAATAAAAGTCAGGATCCGGCTTTAATACACATTTTATTTATCTACTACTTTACAAAAGTTGACATTCCGAAGCGTCGTAACTTAGAAAGTTGAGTTAATGTGCATCCGCCGTAAGTTTAGTTGGCCAAGTTCATAAAGCGTTTTTGAGAGTTCAGCTCATAAACCGTCTGTGTCGAATTCAGAGAATTAATTTGGATGGGTAAATATTAGTTAAACAAATGGAAAATATTATTAAACATCCTGATTGGCCTTGCGCCTATTTTAACAAAGATCTACCTTTATTCCGTCTTCATAGGGCAAATTGGGCATTTTTTTGATTTTGACAGATGATTTGACAAATGACAGAAAACTGGGGGCAGATTCCGTATAACAGTGATCGTCTGGGCGATATCGTTTTTGAAATGTTATTGGCCTCAATAAGTATATTCTGCCCGATTTTTTTTAACGTCACATTTTATTACTTTTTTTGATAATGAACTGGATTAAAGTTTTAGGGCCGTTTGCTCATACGACTCTCAACGATTTAAGTTCTACTTAAATACTTATGGGCTACTTTTTTCAGGGCATAAACTGTCACATAAGAGTTTATGTGGCACTTAAATTCGCTATGAGTCGTATCAGCAAACGGCCCTAAACTCATAATTATCGCACTTAGTTACTAGTCGTGGAAGTCTATCGTTTCGACGATAATTATTGTCTAAAAAGTAGTGGAATGAGTGCTTTAGATGTTAATTGAAGTTAAAAACGGAAGATTTCAAAGGTACGTTCGATTGCTTTGACAGTGGAATTTAAATAAAATTAAGTATAATGTATATGAATATTTATAGTACAGGCAACACATCAAAGTAACTTCAACATAAATATTGGTAAGAGAATCATAAAACAAAAAATTGAGCGAAACTCTCTCAGACAGCTGAAAAAACTCAAATGATATGGAAAATGCAATGCATATCACAAGTTAATAAAAATAACTCATCTTTTTGCAACATATAAAACGTTCTGGGGACCACCGACAAATTTTCTTTATTTTCACAAGTTTTTTTTATGCTCAATTGATTTTTAAGACGGATTTTGAATTTTGTCCCTGTTAACTTGATGCATTTGACATATTTATCACTAGTTGCCGGTTGAAATTCTCTGAGCTGTTTCGAGCCAAGAGAGGAACTCGTCAGCAGTAGATAAAAAAAAAAGGAGTAGATTATAGATCTTTCCGCAGTAGATTTTTTATTATACAAAAAACAAAGATCAATTGCTTACAATAATTTTAATAATCACTTTAATGTTTTTTTTTATACAATAACTTCACATTAAGTAGGCTTCGGTCAGACCTTCTTTACAGCGATTATTTTTATGCATTGTTTTGGGGAAGCTGTCCAGTTTATCAAGCATAAAAAGTACAGTAGATTCGATTTAGTCGCAGTAGATTTATTTAGCAGTAGATCTACTGCTATTGCAGCAAAGTGGCACCGCTGATCGTCATTTTGCTAATTTTCTCTTTCACTGTTATTTTGTGCGATTGTGATTGATTTATTTCGATTGCGTTCTATTTAAAGCGCGTACACGAATGAATCTGTTATTTAACAAATATTACTCTTAATTAAAGAAAATAAATCTTTTCGTGTCACACACATTGTAAAAAGTCTCTTTCACAACATACTATGTAAAAAGAAATCGGGGACGTTCAGTTTAGTAAGTCTGACCTTTGACTAGATCTATCTCGGTTTTGATTGGGGAAAATCGGTCATATGAGCAGCTGTTTCAGTTGACGTTTATGGATGGGTAGCCAACGAATCTAGTCAAGAATTTCGTGACTGAGTACTAAGTTGACAGTTCGCATATGTGAATGACGTAGAAAAGTGACGTTCCTGACCAATCTAGTTTTTGCGTTCAGGTTACATCTCATCCAGACCAATCTAGTCGACTTAAGATAACTAGATTCTTGAATGTGGCCATCCGTTTTAAGTAACCGTCAGTGTGCGACGGCGACACTCAATTATTGTTAACCTCAATTAGGAAAATTAGGAAACAGACGAGTACTCGTTGCGGTATCCTTTTTATATGCCAGCTTGAAATCTGTTCGTGGAGAAAAAAAGGTTGTGCTGCACTTTGTTTGACGCCAAAAACTTCAAAAAGGTCAGATGAGATCCGACGAGAATTTGGTAGTTTACTGAGGAGAAGCTAAACAGCAGTCGAAGATTGAATTACGAGGGTGTTATGCTGACCAAGGAAGCAAGCCAAAGGGCATGCTCTTATGCAAGGACACCGCATCAGAATTGCACTAAGTGCAAACACTGTATTCTACATTGATACAACAACTGTTCGCCTAACGGGTGATCGTAATACAAACGCTGGGTGTGTAAAGTAAGCAGTGTAGCAGAAACGCTAATATGATCGTGCATCTTTCCTATCTTTTGTATTGGGGATCTATTTTTCGCACAAAACTATTTTTGTCCATTCTGATGCGCTATTTCTTATAATAGTATGTTAACCATAAAGATCCGAAGCCATTTCCTGCAACAAATAACCGGAACTGGCGTTAAAACCATTCCCACCGAAACTTGAATGCGACGGGTATGGTAAAAAAATCCAAAATCTATGAGCTTCTGAAAGTTGTTTGCTGGCCACTCGCGCCAGTAGGTCAACAAACATTAAATAAAAAAATCTTCCTCGTCCAGCTGGTTCTTCTTCTATTCTAATCAAAATGTGTTGACCATCTAAACCAAGGAAAGTGTTTAAAGCTTAAACTAAATTCTTAGCAATCGAGCTTAGCTCAGTCGACCCCGTTCTAAGGTCAATAGCTACTTAAGTACCCAGCTCCACTACACCAATAGCTAACTTAAAACACGATGGTTACTGTAGTTACTGATCTCCAACTCAAGCCTCGCACTTGAATGACTAATTAATTACGTACTTCCCATTGACTGTGGTTCGGCGCAGCTTGCTCTGTATATAATCTTAGGTTCTCCAAAACACAAGATAGTGACGTAGCAGCTGACAAAAATCACTTTTCAAATCGTGAATTCCGGTGTATGCCAGATGTAATGAGAATGGTGGGACATACATGTTTCGAGTCATTAGCGAGCCCCATCCAATCAGTCCAGTCCGCGGATAACCTTCAGAATATAAAATTCAAAGATTCTCCCGTCATATTTAAAATGAAACTAACATCAGTAGAGTTCGACTAGCCGCAAGGTATAAAAGGTTTGTCTCACATCTTCCGAGAGTTTAGTTCAATCTGGGTCCGGTTTTAAGACAGACGCAACTTTTGAAGAACAGCAAAACAACAAAAAATGGTTAAACTCGTGGTATTTTCCGTTCTGGTTACGGTGGCGGTTTTGGTCAGCCAAACTCAAGCGTTCGGTATTGTACGAATTGATATCCAAAAAGGTTTGAGCCACCGCACACAGTGTGTCCATTGTTAACGCTTCCTGCATTCTAGATAATAGTGGAGTACAGTTCGCCAATGCCATTGGCAATGCCATAAGTTCAAAGATTCAAAGCTGGAACAACATCCTGAACAGCCTGCTTCAGGTGAAATATGGATCTGTGGGCACTGGCAGTGTAAGCAGCACCAGCACTACAAATGTGGCTCCATTGTACCAAAAGGTAGTAACCGTCAATTCGGGCTACGCACCTGCAGCACCATCTAGTGGCAGAGTGCAGTCGAGTACTCCGTCCCCGTCATACACAGCAGGACAAACCCTAGTTACCGTAAACAAGTCGTTCGGCGTCATTCCCGCTGTTTCGGTGGCATCCTCTCCGGTGGCATCCTCTTCGGCGGCATCTGGATCTGCAACAACTGAGAACACGGCGTCCAACAATAGTGTTGGCTATTCATATAGGAAGCGATTTGTATAAGTTGTTAATTAATTAGCATGTGAATGAATAAATATACATTTTAAGTGGAAAAGATTCTCTGTTTGCTTTTAATTATTATTTATTTAATGGTTTAGCTATGCAAATAGCGTTTGCGCTGGAGGTGACTCTGTCGAAATGAAACTGAAAGTGATTTTTCGAACGATGTAGGAAGTGGCACAGCGATCTATATAACTGGCAATCGGCCCAAACAAATGCGATGTAAATTGATTCGGCTTGGTTATTAAAACAAAACAAATTTAATGACCAACTGTTGCAAAATTGCAAAATTTTTTTTTTTTTTTATTTTTATTTTTAGAAACCTTGAAAAGATTTGCACAAATGTTAACGCGAAATAAAAATACTATGTATTGTTTTAATGAACTATACTTTTACTGCGAGTTTTTTTACTGATTTTACTACGAGTTTACTGATTAACTGGTTGGTTGGTTTAGGGTGGTTCTTGATGAACTACGCTTGGAGCAAAATAGGTCCACTTTTATGCATTTTTATTCAGCAGCAACATTTTACACCCATTAATACGCCATGCGTTCTTTAATTTCTTTCATTCACAGTATGTTTTATTATTTTTTTGCATTTCTGAAAAAGCAGTGCATGAGGGAATTCATGTACGGAAAATCACCTTCCGTTTGGTACATACTTCTTATAAAACGGTTTCGAAATGACGCCGCAATCGGTACGACAAACATGTGAAGCTTATTAGTAATATGATGTTTGAAGGCAGCTTCTCTCCCGACGTGACGTGAAAATAATTCAGTTCGTTGTCGAAGTTGTGGATGCTGGGGATAAATTTTAAGGATCAAACTATGGAAAATCAAGAGTTCCGTCCACAGAATTAACTGATTAAAAACTGCTTTGGCTGCGTTTTAATGCTTTGCTTGCTTTTTAATGCTTTGCTTGTTTCTTTTTTAATGCTTGCTTGTTTTTTAATGGTAATCCCTTTTTTGAAACTAGGTTGGTTCAGCCAACACAGTTGGTCGTCGAAAGTGTTGAGTAATAAAGCGTGCAAAGAGTGATGGTCGTTGAACAAATGAACCAATTGATTTGAGGAGTCAAGATATACAGGGTGACTTTAAAGAAAAAAAGGAAAAGAATATAAGCGAGCTACAGCAGCGAAATCGAGGGCTTAAAAAAAAATTCGGATCAAAAAATACTCGTTAGCCGTCTTCAAAGAGTATGTCTCAGCAAGTTCAGCAAAATAAATCCTCAGGAAATAAGACCCCCAAATTAGAAATGAAATAAGATCCAAAAAATGCGAATTCAGAACAACAAAAACAAAAAATTGTCTAAATTTAGGGATCAATTTCACATTGTCGGCGCCTTTTTTTAATTTGTTCAATTGGGATGAAGGGATTAAGACGGAATAGCTGTCAAACGCCATTTTTCAGCTCTGATGGTTTTCAACGTGATGCTTACATTTAACAGTAATTTAACGCTCGATTTTTCCAGTTATTCTAGCACTCGCTTAACTAGAATAACTGAAAAAATCGAGCGTTGAAAAACATGAATTAAAAACATAAGCCTCATTTTATTGGGGGCTAATTTCGATTTAAAAAATGGGGCATACTTTCAGTACGAATATCTATCGAAATTTTGGGCAAAGTTTTATGGTACCTAATTTTCTGGGGTCTTATTTTGCGGAGCACTAGTATTAATTGGCAAAAATTATTGTAAATTTGGCGCTAAAAATGATTTCGATTCGTTCAAATATTTTGTGAGCTTCATGAAGCTGTACACAAAGAATCTCACCCACTCCTGGGAGCCTAAGAGTGTTTCTTATATTCAATTTAAATATATACATGCACCTTTCAAACTCGGGCGGTTTTCTTCACTATTTAAAATCACAAGACCTCCTACCTTTTGAGGATCTTTACAAATGGCTTAACCCAGCCTTAGTTACTACATATTACAACCTGTCAAGTTTCTATCCCAATGTGCCTCTCAGTTTAACTAAAGATGGGCCCTCTGACCACTGCTTCCGTTTACTTCAAGACACTATTCAGCTTGTTACTGTTCTTACATCCCAAATGTAGATGTAATGTGACAAGTTTTACTGTTCCATTTGCGCTTTTACTGAACTGAGAGGTGAATCCTGGAAACAACATTTTTCGGCAGTTAGTAAAACAATAAAATTAGCTCCAGAATAGCTGTGCCATAACTAGTCCATTTTCAATTATAAGGTTTCCCAAGATAAACTTTCATTGTGTTAACACTAACCTCAGCATTTCAACAGAAGACTTCGAATAGTTTTACCGCTGCTCACTTGGCTGGCTTCTTTCCGAGTAAACATTGTTAGTTTAGGAAGTAGATCCACAGCCCACTTCCACTCGAGTGAGGGCTGCATCAGAGAATCATAATTTGAGGAAATGCCTGTCCTGCTGCATTTTTCAACAGCCCGTAGCCCAGAGTTAAACTATTTCAGAAAGGATTAAGCATATTATAACTGGAAACGGACAAATTCGTCAAGCGTTTTGAAAATTTTCCAACACTCCATACAAATGGAGTTGCTTTTTATGCAATTCATTGGATTCGGTTTCACAGCCACCGTTCTCATCCTGGCACAGCGGAAGGCAATAAATGGGCAAAAAAGTCCCCGCGCCCATCACCGTTCGGGGTGGCTGCATTTGTAACTTGCGCAAAAGTTCATGTTTAATGAAATGACTAGAAGTGCCACCAGGACGACAACGACAACGAGTCGTCGGTCGTTGGCAAGAGAATGATTGTGTGGCATACTTTTTAGCCCACCAACCAGCAAGTCCTGTGGTCACGGTAATACGTTTGAAACAGTGTTCTTTCGGCGCTCATCCTTTGTGCATGCAACGTTGCCATGGTAGCGTTCGTTTATCTACGACAGCTCTTGTATGTAAATTTTGCAAGGGGGATAACATTATCGCAAATGACAGTGGATTGTCCGTCCGCTGTCCGTCAGTATCGGATCCAAACTAAATTAGACAATGTTGGCATTTCGGTGATGGCGATAGCTGTGGTGATGGGTTTGGTCGCCCAAGTGTGAGGAACGTATTCCATCGGGCGTATACATTGTGTGTGCGTGCGTGTGCCTGTGCCATGTGGCCAGTAATTTCTCCTTTATCAGTTGCATTCCAGTCGAGACAGCAATAACAATTGGCCAATTGCTATCGAAGAAGAAACGAGGTTAGCAGCAGCACCAGCAGCAGCAGCAGCAGCAGGAGCAGTAGCAAGCAGCAATCAGGTCGGGCCACACACAACAACATGACGATGTCGTCGACATAACGCATTGAGTGCTCATCGGTTCGTTGGTTCGTTCACATTCAATTATATGCGCGTCTGACGCAGATTAAGAGGACACAAGACCACCATATCTGGGACACTGTGAATCCCATTAAAGATACCACTTTGAATGCATTTCGGGTTACTTGATGTGCAGCCACCATCAGCGCCACTATCCTTGATGGGGATGATTTCGTCGTCGGACCGAGATCTCTGCTAATTATCTTGTTTTGGCATTTTCATAAGGGAACATTTGAGGAGCGTTCAGTTCAATACTTGTGCCTGTGGGGACATTTCCGATAATCATTTCCAGGAAATGTACAGTGCAACTTGAATGCGTCGGTGTGCTGTCGCAATGCAATTGATCTGTTCGGCTTCGGCAATGCGTTAATTTCATACGGGAAATTTCATCATTGATTGTAAATTAATGAAATCAAATGGGCATCGGAGTGGAAACATTAAATTGTGCCTCCGTTCTAATCGGTGTATGATTGCGTAAACAGCCGGCGAGGCTACAGTTGGCGGAAGGAAAAGTGTATGGAAAATGTTACGTCTACGCCGTACACCTTACTCGAAGAAGGGAGTGTAAAATTTGGTCGGAATGGTCAATGCTGTCAACATTGGGTTCTAATCGAATTTAGAAGACATACGGATGAGTTAGGAAATTGGTGTGACCATTCGGCGATAAGTTGGGAAATACAAAAACTGTGAAAATTATTTTCAAATGAAATTAAATGAAATTGAGGTAAAAATATATATCCTTATAGTTCGTATGGAAAAGGTCTGAAATTGTACGCTAATAAAAGAGGAAAAGTTTATACAACATATGGTTTGAATTACTGTTGAAAATTAATGAAAAATGTTCGAGGTCTTGTATGAGCTCTTTTCTGTAGATTGGTAGCTTAACTTGGAGAAGGACAATGATCTTGCGTTATTGGATACATTTTCCTGCGATATTATTTCAAAACTACTGCGACTGTGAGATTGAGCTCCGGAACTTCAATTCATCGAAGTAGAAATGGGACCATTTAAAAGTGTTTTTATAAAACACTTGCTCTTGTTCAAAATTTTAATTTATGTCACCTATGATAGGATCCTCAAAAAGCTGGTGGCTTCAAAATTTGTGCACAAGGTGGATGTGCTGAAGCTGAAGACTGTAGGAAACAATAACCCTAGGAACAAAAGTGTAAATGTAGTAAGGGCCCAAAATTTCGAAAGTATGCCCCATTTTTGAAATGGAAATTAAGCCCCATAAAATGAGGCTTTTGTTTTCAATTTATGTTTTTCAACGCTCGAATTTTTTAGTTATTCTAGTTGAGAGAGTACTAGAATAACTGGAAAAATCGAGCGTTAAATTAATGTTAAATGTAAGCCTCACGTTGAAAACCATCAGAGCTGAAAAAATAGCGTTTTTCAGCTACTCCGCTATTCCATTTTTTCGGCTACATGAAATTAAGCCCCAATGAAAAATGGACCCAAAAACAAATGAAAAAAGGCCCCAAAATATAGGGTAATATTTCATAATGCAAAATGACCACATTCCATTTATGCAATATTGCCCCAAATAAATGCAGAATGGGCCCAAATTGTTAGCATAAAAATTGAAAAATTGCCCCAAAATAATGCATGGCAAGTAACAACAAAAATGATTACGAAATTGGAGAGTATTTTCATTGTTGCATATTTTTGGGGCAATTTTTAATTTTCTTATTTTGGTATCAAAACAAAATTCTACGAGAAAAAACGCGAAGTATACCGATGATTCAACGGCGTCAATCGTTTCAAGGACAAAATAACTTCCTGAGAACTGAATTTTTGAGTACAAATCGATCAGTTGAGCGACGAAAGTGCAGTGATCACAACGTGTTGACAAAAAAAAATTGAGAAAATTAAAGTTAGAAATTGGCGCGAATTTTTAACTTTTATTTCCTCAAATTTTCTAAAGTTATATTTGAAAACCTGAACTTACTTTAAGGTTTAGAAAATTAAAGAAAAAAAAATCAAGAGCCAGTTCAGGTTTTCAAATATAACTTTTAATTTTAAAATTCGCGCCAATTTTTAACTTTTATTTTCTCAAATTTTCTAAAGTTATATTTGAAAACCTGAACTTACTTGAAGTTTTAGAAAATTAAAGAAAATAAAATGTGTTGTTTCTTTTTATTGAATATTTTTTGTAATTTGGGGCTCTATTGAATTTGGGCCATTTTTCTTTACTTTGGGGTGATATTTCATCTATTGCAAATTACTTTTTCGTTCATTCTAAAAAAAAGTCCCCAATAATATTACATTGGGGTATAATTTTGCAAACAAAAATTAATTTTCACCCCAAAATTATCAATGACAAAAGGCCCCTGTTTAGTCCGCAATAGTTATATTGAATTTGTAATTATTGTGTCATTATGCTAATTAAGCAATATTAAATATTGGGTTACTTTAGGTTAATTAAGCAATATTAAATTGGAGTTACCTTTTGTTAATTAAGCATTATTGATATTTTATTGTTAATTTAGCGTTATTGATTTGTCGTATGAATAGATTGTTAAGTAGTATAAAAAGAGTAAGTGGTTCAAATAAAGTGTTAGTATCAGAACAACCATTCAAGACACAATTTCTTACCTCAAGTGAGTCTGCTTGAGGACCTTGTAACTGTATAATCGATACAAGTATCGAGTTGTACTATCACGACAGTCTAGGTTCATGTACCTATGACAATTACAGGTTGGATAAAAGAATCCAATCTTTAACATTTGGCGATAGGTCTTCGGCCAATCAGATTGGAATAATGAAAAATCACCCCAATCAGACTATCAAACGTTGTTGTTGCTTACTATATAATTTTGTGGGGCCTTTTTTAATTTTTTTTGGGCCATTTTTCATTGGGGCATAATTTCAGGGAGCCCATTTTTTCAGCCATGTGTTATTTTTTAAATAGTAATGAAATTAGACCCCAAAGATCATGTGGGGGTCTATTTCATTCCAATTGCAAAAATGAAATAAACGCCCGAAAAAGAGAATCTGCACGGTAAGAGAATTTTTGTTGTTGTTGTTTTGTATTCGCATTTTTGGGGCCTTGTTTCATTTCAAATTTTCTTTTTCCCTGGGACTTTATTTCGTGGGGCCTTTGAAAATGAATTTTCCAAAAAAATATTTAACGGCCAAAATTCGGTTGATGCATTATTTCAAACAGCAACTTGGACTTGGAGGATCTACTCCCGGACAAAATAAGCTTATCAATATACAACTGAATTTAATTTATATTATAAAAAAAGGTAAGGGCACATTTAATTAGGTCGCAAAACATCATGCAACACCGATGTGCCCAACCACCTAATCCATTCAACTGCAGCCTATTTCCACTTTCATTTCGCTGATGCCATCCATCAATCAATGTCAACAATTAGCGAAAAAAAAAAGAAATCGTAAATCAGAACAAGACCAATACAGAGATCCAATACCACCATCCGTGCCAGGGTATCCCGCGAAGCTGTGTGTTGTTTACGCTCTTAGATTGATTGCAGTTTGATTTCAGTTTAATTTAACAGTTTACCTTTGGACATGGCTACGGGTTCAATTGCGCCATGCCCCTGGTAGCTTGACTTAGAGAATTAACAATCTAACTGACTGACAATAATTGATGTGCGACACGACCATAGACAACAAAAAAACAAAAAACCCCTAGAAAGGATGTCATGGGGGGAAGTGCGCATGGGGTTGAGCAACGTGTAATATAAAATTGTAAACGGAAAGCACAGGTTGAAGGCCAGAACTAATGGATGAAAATTGTTTTCTTCATTACTCGCACGTGGAAAGAGGATGGGAAGTGGATGAGAGCCGATGTGCAACGGATATCAATCCCGTTCAATGTTTGCTCACATCCGGGCTGGAACTTAAGTTGGCTTATGGGGGTGATGTGCTGCACTCTGTCGAGGATGTGCAAAGTCTTATACGCCACTCGGGCAAAACACAGTAAATATGTATTAATTACGGACATCCCCGCGTCAGTGTTCGTACGCTTATGAAATGCGGAGGACTACGTAAAATCAAATTAACTTCTGTAATGGGCCATTTGGGTTTGATATCCATTTTCGCCTATCGGGGGGCGACCCAAGTGAATTACTGCAGATTGACTGGATGTGTTCTGTGTGGTGTGACCTTCATCCCTGCGCCTCCTTGGGTAGGTGTGTGTGCGCGCGTTAAGTTATTTAACATGTAGCGTAGTAAAATTTATTTTTATTCCACGCGCTCTGCGAAGAGCACTCAGCCTCGGTACTCTTAATGACGACGACGAGGACAAAATCGACGCGCAACTTGGGCGAAAAAAACGACAGAGATGACACTCTATGTGCGTGGTGGTGTTTCAGCTCAATACATGAATGCACATAAAAACGTCAACTTAAGTCATTCTGGTTGATTAATGCCATGCGTTGGGGGAGACGCACATTTCCATGATGGCAAGTGATAGGCGGGCGTTATTTTTATTTTTTTTATTTGCGCGACGTTTTTATTTTGTTTGTTGCTTTAGTGTTTTTCTGGTCTTTAGTTGGGTAGCAGGAGAGGTGATAAAGAAAGACGCATCGGCGTCGCTGGGGGGAGACTCGAGACGACAAATATTTGGCACTCAATTTCCGGGTGCGCATTCTATGACCATGCCGGAGATCCAATCTAAATGGAATCTGAGGGTGTGGCTATAGCCCCGAGATTAAGTTTCGGCCCATTGTATGCTGTGGTGAATTGAAAATTTTCCTCGAAATTTCCAGAACAATGGCATTTACAGTTAATTGCCGGCAATGGCAAACGAATTAAAAAGTTTTCACGTTTTGTGTCGGCGCGCCGTACGACTGGCCAATATTGCATTATCAAGTCGTTAGGGACGTTTTGTTCAAGATTAAGGATTTTTTTTTGTTGTCCTTCGTAGCTAGTGATATTTTATGGGGAATGTTCAGAATGACAATGGGATTGGAAGTTAAATGGCAAAATTAGCACTGGTGGGAAATTAAGTAATCTCTTTGAGAGCAGTGGGCCAGAAGAATTAGGTCGCCAGCTGTATAGGGTGGGTGAGATTTATGCAGCCGGGGGTATTTATCTCGGTAGATCTCAAAGAACGCAAGTATATTGACTTACGATTCGGTACTCTAGGCTTGTGAGCGTTCTGAAGGCTTAGGACATGTCCCACCTATTGTGAAAATTGAAAGCTATAGTTGGGGGGGTTGATAAAGCCCGCTGTTAACCTGGTGAAGAAACGAGACAGCATTTCAACAACTAGTATATTGAATCCTTAGGATGCTTTTACGTACGTGTTGCTTTGCTTTTAACTGATAGTAGATAGAGCGCAATCTGTTGGTCGACAGTCAGAATAAATGTGAATAAATGCTGAATGTTACTCGGTTTAAAAAGTAAGAAAAAGAAAAATTAAGATGGTTGCGGCTTTTGCGATTGAAACTCATTCGTTTGTGAATCTGCAGTCGCAAAGTATTCCACTTTTAAATTTAACTGCCAGCCTAATGTAGAGCCAATGCTACTGTGGGAAGTTGTTCAACCATTTTTTTAGGGAAACAATCTGCGGCCTTACCATGACTGCTATAAGAATGAAATCTGATTTTTGGTTTACTTTTTTATATTTCTGGGAAAAAAGTGGAAACATTTTTAGGGGAACAATTTTTCAACGACATCTGAACACTTTTTATTGTTATCAATGTTTAGTGTTTCTTTACATAAATATCTATTTTAAAGTTTAGTATTTGGTCTCACTTCACGAGCTAAAGTTGTTCTCCTCTACGTTTTTGTTTTGAAACCAAATTTTACTACATATTTTTATTAGATATAACCCCCCCCCCCCTAACTAGTGTTACTAGTACTAGCTACTTAAATCCGATTTTGCTTTAGGAACTCTAAACTGGCTCCTTGAAATTGTCGCTTGCGATTTATCCTAATTTACTTTATTCACTTTAAAGTTTGGCGATTTTTAGACTCCTTAGGTCCATAATTTAGACTCCATACTTTTATTGCGATTGCACTCTTTTCGTAAAACTAAAACTTTTAATTGCAAATGAACCAACTTATTTTCATACAGTTTTTGAACGGACTCTTACATCTCAGCGGAAAATTCATATCGCAAGATATGCAAGAATATGAAAACACACTGTCCAAATAAATGTTTTTCTTTTGTTTTTCTGAAAATTGGAAAGTGGAAAACAGAAAAGTCTATGAATTACGATGTTGGGTAGTGTTTTTTTTTAATTTAATATTGTCTTTAAAAACAATTTTATCAGAATATGTCTTCCTAGAAATTTCCAAAAAAAAAAAATAGTATTTTTGATCTTCATATTTTATCTCCAAAGCTGGCAACACTGAGTACAAGTGTCAAATAATCGCAAGCAATTAATGTCCCGGGCTATAAATATGCCGACGATTCAGTTTCATTTTTTTCAATTTTTCATCCGTCGGTTTGTGGTAGTGTTCCCTAAACATCGATAGTCTATCGATAATATGGATAGTTATTATATAGTAAAAAACGATCGATAGTTCTAAAAAAACTTGGTCTAAAAAAACTATCGATACTATTGAAACGCATATATATGAACACAAATTCAAAGCAAACGTAGAAGTACTGGGGCAGATTCCGTACATCAACGATCGTCTGAACGACACCGTTTTTGAAACTTTGATCTACAAAATAAGTCATATTCTGCTCGAATGTTTTTGACATATGTCAGCATTCATTATATTTTTGGAAAATTAACTCGATTAAGCTCTTGTAATTTCATTAGTTTGCTAGTTTTGGAGGTCTATCGTTTCGACGATAATCGTCTGAAAAGTTGCGGAATGAGTGCATTGATAAAACCGGTGAAACATGTACGTAATTATAGTTAAATTACAGGCGGCTATTTTTTTTCCAGTACAAAAGAAGTACTTCTTTAGTAGTACCTACATAGAAAGGTAGTACTCCTACTAACGAAGTACTTCTTTTGTACTGGAAAAAAAATAGGCGCCTGTAATTTAACTATAATAAAATGCAAATGCGAGTCCTCTTAAAACGCTTTTTTGACCACAGCTTCGGTATTCTAATATTTTGCTGTGTCTAGACATCGATCTTGTCTAGATATGCATCTGGTTTATGATGCTGTAATAAAAAAAGAACAAACGAAAACGGTATTCACTTAATCTCATAATTTTATTCAGCTCCAAAATTCATAAATTTCTGCGGTGATTTAAGTGAACACCCCTCGGAAATATTATTGCGTAAATCGACTGCTTCTGACCAACGATGTGTGGAGTTCAAGCGACTGCGTTTGAATTTATTTTTTTCGTAATGCTACAAAACATGAACATTTTCATTTCTAACGCTAGTATCCTGCTCGCGCTAAATTTTAGCGTCCCTAGTCTCCACTTCGATTCTCCACACCAAAGATAAATGGTCGCTAAATTATTATTTTGTATTTTGGTTTTCCTTTTTTTTTTTTTTTTATTACGCTAAAATTCCCTGCGGTTTCCTCCGAAAAAAACATAATAATCTCAACCTAAACTTTTGCCGCCTTTTTCTTCTGTCAACATTAATCTTCGATTTAATGTACCGGACATTTATTTCGCGAGCTAAATGAGTCAGCGGCCCATCCATATGAAGTTTAGAATTTAGCGAGCGAACAGGATACTGCTTTGCTAAACTGCCTCGCTAAATTTTATCTTTGTATGAGAGATAAAATTTAGCGCGAGCAGGATACTAAGCTTAAGTAGTTACTCAAAATTATTGTTTTACTTGAATTCTTACCATTTTGAGATCTTTCTTAAAAAAACTCTGGAAAAAAAACAACAAACCGCTGTCTGTCAAAGTTTGACATTTGTGATTTGCGCAACTTTCCGCACTTAAATCGTCGTGGAAATTTATGTGATCTGCGTAAACTATTCTCCATACAAAATCTGACAGTTCATTTACGAGGTGGTAAATTTCTGCAGTTTATGAGGTTTGTACGCGTTTAAGTGAATAGGTACCCTTAATAACAAAATACAGGTAACCTCTTTACTGCAAATTGCGTTTGCGGGACTATGTGCGCAATGTGCATTTGCGAGTATGTACTCCTGTCAACCCTTCCACGAAACAACAAGCGGTGGTGAAAGTATTTTCAAATTTTTGTTTTTTTTTGTACAATCGTTGCATATTCGTTTAATATAATTTACAACCCCGTCTTTAGAAAATCGTAAGTATATAAAACTATCGATCGAAACTATCGATACTATGGAAATGTTAAACTATCGATGTTTAAGGAACACTTGTTTGTGGATCGCGACTGTATTATGTGGAATGTGATTGAAGTGTGACAGTTCGCGGCAATAATTTTCAATTCGCGGGAAAATTGCTGTAATTGTATAAATTTTTCTATTTAAATCAGTTGAGACGCAGTTTTTTGTTTTTAGATTGGACATTGGATTATTTAAATAAAATTCTTTTTGTGGAACAAATAGTAATTTTCAAATTATAAATACAGTTAAATTCGATTGTTTGCAATTCGCCTCCTTCCCCACAAACAACACAACGCATCTTAATTAAAAAAAAATAGGTATGGCAACTCTCCCATTACATTTATCTAGAAAAATGGACTAACAGCCTAAAAGAATTGCAAATACTGTTCTTCTGCGTGCGGTATTTCTACAGTAAATTCTTTATTTTCAATACCACAATGAAATAGAAATATAGGTTTTTATTCGATTTTCCACTTCTCGGAAACATAAATATTTTAATGTGGCAATAATTAGGTGTAGAACAAATCACTCTCCATGAAGTGGCTTTTAAGTGCAACAAATGTAGGTATACTGAATCTGCTCTTAAACTTGCTAGACATTTTTGTCGAGGGCTGTGTTTCAATTTGGCAGCACTTTTATCAGACGAAATCGTGCGATTTGAGTTAAAATTTTCAATTTTTCGATAAATAAGGTCAAGATTAAGCCAAAGGGGTAATTTTTCTGTGTTTATGAATTTTCTGAGTTCTTAAAAGCTTAAGAAGACTTGATTTCAGAAGTAAAATTTTAAAAATAACATACCTCATGCACATCTGTCACATATAAGTACGGTGACCATATTTTAAAATTCCGAATCATGAACAATGGAAAAAGAAACAAATTCAACATAATTTTCAATTATTCAGTTCCGTATATCATTGGGTAAATAGATACTTTATAGAAAAGAACTTAAATATATCCCATTTTTAAGTTAGGGAACGCTGATTTTGTTCATTGAATTTTGGTTCACTCATTGGTTTTAAGAATTTAAATGAAATCTGGAACAAATAATGAACAACTTTTAAAATACAGAACATACATATGTTTTTGAATGAAAAATAATTTTTAATGAACATTATTGTCATCAAATAGAGCACTGTTCATTAATGATTTAATTAGATATTCTACTGAACGGATGGTCACCGTATATCAAAGTTGAATTTTTGTGGGATGGCTATGTGAAATGAATGAGTACAGCGCACGGTTCAGTTGCAATCGCTCAAATTGTCTCACCGCCAGTTTGAAATAAAATTACCTCGTGACATTTGAGAAATAATCTTTCTCGAACCATAACAATACACTTACTACTAGAGCTAAACACGTGCCGCCGGCTCCAGGAAGAGCTGTAGATATATAAATTCCATAGAAATCAAATCAAGGCGGAAACACAAATAACACTGACAAAAACGGCTATGGCTTAACCTTTTTAGCGCATTCGCATTGTTCCCTTGAAAACTTAATACATATATTGCACATGTGTAACAATGAAAATACAAAAAATAAAATCTGTATACTACTGCGCAAACATTCCGTCACCAACTGTTAAATATTTGTATACACTATCGAGGAGTGCCTGCCTACCAGAAAAGGTGTTAACTGCCTGCCAAGTGGCTCCGACTGTTTATGAGGCCAATTCCTCCACAGACACCTGAACCCATTTGCAGAACCTAATTAAATTCGATATAATTTATATTTATACTTCCACGAACGTATTAAGTTGCACAGCACAGGGCGTGAGAGATCCATCAAATTAATGAATCCAAACACCTGAACTTTGAACTTGAATCAGTCATACCTCATGCAGCTTGAAGAAGAACTCCCAGGGTATTCTACGAATTTGTAAAACTACCACCGTTAAGCTACCATAAAACATTCATGAGGCCCTCATCAGGCAACTTCACGTGTGCTGTTCTAGCAGAAGCCCCGCCACTCTGACCTTGTGTGCTCAAATGTATCTGTCGGATGATAGCTACCACCCCACTCTTAGACCACAAAAGCAGTGACAAAAAATGACTCGAAAGATGTGTGTGCTGGTTCGCTAAACTACATATTTGCATTTCAAATAATCGTCTTGTGTATATTTGTTGTTGTCGCGGTTAAGCACGATTCTGAATTTTCGGTGCTGGCAAGAAGCCATGCCTTCTGTCGGAGACATTAAGTTTGTTTATCGCGGGAAAGTTTTTTTTTGCTATGCATTAACTTGGAGATTGGGTTCTCAAGACCTGTATCTATGTCGGTGTATTTCAACTGGCATATTCTGCCGCAGACGCCTGACCACAATATGCAAATGTTTTGTGGGTTTTCTATCGGATTTAAATTATAATCAGGTCTATATTGTTAATTACATAATGGCATCGATGCCTGTGGTCCATATACATGCGCAGTGTGCGAAACATCAATTAACCCCATTGAGGGTGTTTGTACGTGTTTTATTATAGACACTAATTAGCATTTGCAATTAAATATGCATTGATGTCCGATAGGGCGAGTGATGACTTATTTTAGATTGATTACGGATACCAGTGCTGTAGGCACAATAATAACAAATCAGACGTCGACAACAGATAATAATTTTCGTTACATGGGTCAAGCAGCGGCAAGATGTCTGAAGTTTGATGGCCAAGTCTTTGTCTTTATTTAGGGTTATCGTGATGTGTTAGGATCGGAAAGGCTGATTTCTTACAAAGAAACATCCATGAATATAAATGACTGACAAACTGTGCGAGTTGATCTGCATAAAAACTTGTCATCTGACAGCTTTGCAAAAATCACAGATAAAAATCTCGTAGTTTCTGACCAGCCTTGATGATTTATTTAAATCTCGCTCTATATTATGTCGTCCTTTATTTGGCGCCTTCTACATAAAGAATTCGGGAACGTCTGTCAAACATCTGACATTACAACTGTCATAAGAAGCCTGATCAGCTCAGCCGTTCTGACTCGGCATAAAGTTATAGCGGGAATAAAAGAAACGGACTTATAAGAAACAGAAAACAAATTGAAATTTGTGAAATAAAAGTATTATCACTTTTGTTATTTCCTTGTAAAGAAAAAAGAAAAACAATTGAAATGGATAAAATTATGAAAGAAAATGGGAAAAAGCAATATTCAATTTTGAACGATGATTTGATTCTGAGAATCGGGCAAAGCGGGATTAAAGGGGATTTTAAAAAGCGGCATTATAATAGATCGGGATTTACAATAAGCAGGATTTTCAGAGGCAGAATTTAAAAAAAAACAGGGATTTTAGAAGACGGTGTTTTAAAACTTTTTAAGCGGGATTTAAAAAAAAAAACAGGATTTTAAAAAGGGGGATATCGATACACTCCCATATTAGGCCTTACCAATCATCAACTTTAGTCTGGCAGCTTACGCATAGACTCCACACTTTCCATTACCAAAAGACAAATATAGTTGCCAGAATATCGCTAACTGTAGGGTCAATTGTTAATGTTGAGAAAGCCATGGCTAAATAAATCCTACCTTAATGCCATTCTGGAGAAAAGTGTTGCCCAACCATCCAAAATTACGGTATTTAATTTCGTAATAGTAGCGAAATTAACCCTAGTTCGCTGCTCGAGCTAAACTAAATTTTAGCTGCTCTTCAACTTTTCTCTCCAAACATTAACTAAAATCTTAGGTAAATTTTAACATTAAGTACGCTATGGATAAATGTCACAGAAAAACAGCTGTTCTTTGAAACTAACTTACTTCAAAAATTCAACTCCCTCTGATTACAACCATTTACGATTCTACGTAGTCCAAGTATTTATTAAAAAAAACTCATCCTTGCTTACTTCTCCGCAATACAAAAACGCAACAGAACACAACGATCTGTAACAATTTAGCTTGAACAAATGTACCGCCCCATTAAATGGGGCACGCTAAATGTTGATTTTTTAGCTCCATCTGTGTAACACTCGGCTAAAGGGATTCGCTTAAATTTAGCTAAATTTTGAAGAGAATTTTGTATGGGAGCTAAAATGTAGCTCGAGCAGCGAACTAAGCTTAAAAGGCCAATGTTCGTCGTAATCGTAATCTTATTGCCTCTCTTCGACCCGGGGACATAGTAACGTGTGTTTGTGTTCACTATTTAACTCAGTCACCCACCGATGCGTTCTTGCGAATGACGGTTCTGTCCGGCGGGTAAAACCAGTATTTCTATTTTATACTTTTTTGATCGGTCATATTCGTTGTTTCCGACTTTAGGTATTTTGAGCATGGAAAAATTAGCTACTTATTTTTTCTGTATCATATGCTATTATTAATTTAATATTACCAAAGAAGAAATGTTTGTTTTTTTTTTTAATTTTTTGAAAACATGTTAATTTTAGAGACTGCATAATAATAAAAACAGAAGTATTTATTTAGTAAAAATCGCGTTCTTCATTTGACAACACCTATC
Source organism: Cheilosia vulpina (assembly GCA_916610125.1). Classification (NCBI taxonomy): domain Eukaryota; kingdom Metazoa; phylum Arthropoda; class Insecta; order Diptera; family Syrphidae; genus Cheilosia; species Cheilosia vulpina. The sequence continues at coordinate 59,148,934 of OU744277.1, forward strand.
TAATGTTTCAAAAAATAAAGTTGAACTCTATATATTACATAAAGCTTTAAAAAAAAATATTTTAGTATTGCTAGTGATTAGCTTATTAGGGGCAGTCAGTAACTTAAGCTATTGGGGTTAAATCAGTGATGCTTGAGGCACTGCGGGATAATTTTTAGAAATAACGCATACATTTTTGTATTAATTTAATTTATACAAAAAAAAATTTTAATTTAAAGGAACATTTTTTTTACAATTCTCTACTTGACTTACTCACCAAACCCAAACTATGGATTACAGAGATCAAAAACATTTTAATTAGCTATTGATTGGCCAACATTCTGTTCACGAATTTTTATCTTTTTTCCAAAAAAAATCATAATTTTTATCGGGTTTAGGCATCTAAACTTCGATAAGGGTTGGCATCACTGGAATTGTTGGCGCAACAGGTCCGTGCGGACTCTAGGCCTAGCTTCTCACAACCATTCGTCCTGTGTTAGTTTTTATTTTTGGGACGAATGGAAGGGATCTACGATTTTATGCCGAGTCCAAACGGCCAATTGAGAAGCTCTTGCATGACAGTTATACTCTCGGATGTTTGTCAGGCGTTTGCTATAGTGGCGCAGTGAAAAAAAAAAACTTAAATTGGGATTTTTTGGTTTTCCGGGATTCGTCCCAGTTTCGCTTAGTTGTCCAACACACTAACCACCTTTAGTGGGAAGTAACTACATATAAAATAAAGTGCACGACTGAGTCGAACGAAACTTTCTCGTTCATCAAAAGTTTGCTTGGTTGTTTTCTTATTTTATTAGGTACGTATATGTAGGTAAAAAACTGAAAACTAATGCCAGATACAAGAAGCAGTGCCTAGATAGAATATAGGAAAGGAAATATATATATGTTAAATAAAATTCACATTTGTGTGGTTCATCTGATATGGCTGTACATATCAAATAACAATATGAGTTTTTAAAAATTGAAGCTCTCAGTAAAAGGGAATTGTCGCAAGTTCTGGTTAGAGAGTTATAAGTGCATTATATTTTAAAAGCTCTACACTTTACAAGATTATTGATTACGAGGACAAGCGTTATAGGAGTTTCTGTTTTCTGATCTTTTAGGTCATGTTTTTATTTTGATTCGTAACGCTGGTATAAGGTGTCTATGATTGGAAGCAGGGTTCATGATAGATCTATATCTTTACATAGATGTATATTGTAAGAATTCGGAGTTTTTTTTTTGAATATGCGTTAGCAGTTATAAGCTAAATATCACAATTGACGTGTGTGGTGTGGAAATGAAATGGGAGTTTCTGATTGCGGTTGGTACTTTAGTAAGGTCCATATTCAATATGGCTAAAAAAAATAAAACAAGTGGGTTATATTTGTTAAAAATAAGTTTTACTTAGCTGTTATTGCATTTTTATTAGAAGTGGAAAATCAAGATTATTACAAAAATATGCCGTAGATATGTGAATACAAATCGGGATTTGTGAATTAATTTTTGAGAAATAATTATTAATCTGATTTATTCGAATTTTTTGCGAAAAACTAAGTACGGGATCTTATTTAGAGTACTTTAATATCCTTATAAGCCTTTTGATCAAAAGCGTTAGAGCGGTGTTTGAAAAATTTGGCAGACAAAACAGTACCAAATATTGCAATGTTCAGTTTGGAAAATACTATTGCTTAACTATTTATTTAGAAAACCGAGTACAAGTTATTGTTCGGGATGTAAGCGCTACTAGGTTTTTAAAGTTTTTTTTTTTGAAATCGAAAATTGGGTTTTTGAGATATGAGCAGTTTTAAAAATTTACGTTTTCGGTGAATCGAATTGAAAATGAAGGGCACAATAATTTTGAAAACATCAATTTTAGTCTAAGTTAGCATTTTGGTCGAATTCGATGCTGCGGTTTTTAAGTAAACTAAATAAAACTAAATTTGTGATAATACAGAGAAAAAATAAGTTTGCCATTAAGTTGGGAATGACCATATTTCCATTAAAAATGAATTTTTGGTACAATCGTATTACAAAAGTACAAAAGTACTCGATTTTTTAGCAGAAAACTGAGTATGCAGTCAGGTGAGGTTACCATTCACCTACATAAGTTTAAATATAAATTTTATTTGAAATCGTTAGAGCTGTTTTCGAACAAATCACACTGGTATGAACATTTTGTATGCGAAGTACCATTAATATTGAGGTTACAGTGCAAAAAAAAAACACGGCCCCAAACTGTAAGCCCTCAAACTCCAAATCCGAAGTTTGAACGATATCCGGGTAGCCGTTTAGGCTGTAGGCATCGGGACATACAGACAGACAGACAGACGGGCAGAATTCTTTGAGTTGGTCTATCATTGTAATGTCAGAATTTATTAACATCTTGAATTCGAAATTTTGTACGAATATACAATATCTTTCGTTTACTACGTAATGGAGAAAGTTAAAAAGAACTATATTTTTACAGCGGTTTTCAAATTGTTGGTTCGAGAGTGTACTGAAGAAAGTCCAGTAGATCTAATTTTGAGACAGTAAATTCATTTGTATATCAACCGCAATTACAGTACAGTGGCAGCCCTGATCAAGAGCCACAAAGTTCGTTTTCTCAAATGTGAACCGCTCCGGTAAAAACGTTTCAAAGGTTCCGCCATTTTTAAGACTCTAACCAAATTACTACTTGTTCTCAGGGATTCAATCTTAAGACAGAAGTTTTTGACTATCGACTTTCGTATTCAAATTGTAAAGTAACCTTGTAAGTAGTAAATTTTTCAGAGTCTTTCTGCACTGACAGACATATCTAGAGGCTTTCTTCTGTATGAAGTCTGAAAAGGAAAAACTTCATTATATGACATTATTTACGTATAATCCAGGCTAAATTATTCGAACTCACAATGGCGAACTTTTCCATACAAAATTGCATATTGTGACCTAAAAAATATTTAGAGTGAAGGTGAAAAATGATTATATGAAAGTAAGGCCCAGTATATATAGCAACAGATAAACCAAATGGACTTGGTGATGACGTAACGTGTGCTCCGAAAGCGTGGTAGTCTTTCTTCTTAATCTACAAAACTGCACCAAAATACCATCAGCAGCGCTTGATTCACCTCTAAAAGACTCATTGTAAAATACCGAACTAACTTTGGACAATTAAATCAGACCAAGGGCACCTTCAATCCGTTTCGAAGAGGGTTTACCCTCACACCCAATCCGCTTTTGCCCAACAACACAAACAAACAAAACGTGTTCCGAGTATAGTTATTGAGCCTCCGAAATACCACTCACTCGTTTGCCATGAACATCGAGAGTCTCACATGAAACCCTGATTATGACCGACTTAACAGACATCGCATTCATATACGACTTGATGGCACTAGTCCGCTCTATTATGCTGCACACTAAGGAACACAAACAAGTACATACATTTTCGCCCACAAAAAGAAAACCACAAAATTTACAAAAAAATGCGGAAGTCTCTCTGTTTTGTATCTAAATTTATTTCACCTTGATATTTCGTCCAAATCACCATCCACATCTGCGAGATATACATTGAAGTTAGTCCCCACCTTGTGGAGTTGATAAACGCTACTCTTTATTTGGTTTCCCAGCACAAATTGGTCACAGTGCGACTAGAGGAAGTAGTATCTATACAATCGCGGGTCAATGCCGCCTGTGGTTTCATCTACAGCTTCGCCGAGAGTTCCTTGGAATTTGCGGCCGTCACTTGAATCTTCTCGTTCGTTTACCGACAAGATGTCGAAAGGGCTTTCTTTCGCTGACTGCGGCACAGCTGATGCGTCGCCTATCGACAGATCGCCCGTTGGCACTGAACCTGTTAATGCCGAATTTGCCGATAGTCCACCTGCTGAAAGTCCACCTGCTGCAAAAAATTTATTCGTTGACTGCGGCACAGTTGATGCGTCGCCTATCAACAAACCGCCCGTTGACACTGAGCCTCTAAATACTGAATTTTTCGATAGTCCATTTGCTGAAAGTCCACCTGCTGCAAAAAGTTCTTTCGCTGACTGCGGCACAGCTGATGCGTCGCCTATCGACAGATCGCCCGTTGGCACTGAACCTGTAACTGCAGAATTTGCCGCTAGTCCACCTGCTGCAAAAAGTTCATTCGCTGACTGCGGCACAGCTGATGCGTCGCCTATCGACAGATCGCCCGTTGGCACTGATCCTGTAACTGCAGAATTTGCCGCTAGTCCACCTGCTGCAAAAAGTTCATTCGCTGACTGCGGCACAGCTGATGCGTCGCCTATCGACAGATCGCCCGTTGGCACTGATCCTGTAACTGCAGAATTTGCCGCTAGTCCACCTGCTGCAAAAAGTTCATTCGCTGACTGCGGCACAGCTGATGCGTCGCCTATCGACAAACCGTCTGTTGACACTGAACCTGTGAATACTGAATTTTTCGATAGTCCACCTGTAGACACTCTTATATCGTTCGCAGATGCGCCACCATCGGATGCCGACGAAAAGCGAGTCAATATCTGAGGGTAGTATGCCCGACGTGGCTCATTGTCGCCTTCCGTGGATCCGATGTCATTTGCATTGTCCTCGCCGGTATGAATTTCGTTATCCTTTCTCGACTCCGTGGTGAATAATCTTGGCCTATAGGTCGTTGGTGGGCTGTCTGTCGATGGTGCGGTATACTCGCGCGAGAAAGCAGTCAACGGAGGCGGTGGCGTTTGATACCCGTAGCCATGTGCGACTGTTGTTGTTGTAGGATCTGAAGCTGGGAACTGTGTTGTATATGGGGCAGTCAAGTCGTACCCATTGGATGAAGTTGAGAAGGTGGTGCTTTGTGTGTACTCGTAGCCGTCTGTTGTACGATCCGAGGCTGTGAAAGCGGTTGTCCTGCTGGTTGTTGATGTTGTGGTGTCCTCGTAACCTTGCGAGTTGGTTGTGAGATCTGTAGTAGAATCAGTTGCACCGTCGGTATCTGAACCATCGGCGTTTATGTCTGTTTCTGTATCGTTATCATCTGTGGTCTGTTTGGTTGTTGTGGGCCCAGTAGATGTACCCTCCGTTGAAAAAATGTCTATTGAGGATCCGTCTGTACCCTCGGAAGTTGTGAATCTATCCGGGGTTATAAAGCTGTCTGAAGTTGTGGCACTCTCGGTAACTGCTTCTTCAGGTGTAGTTCTGGTAGTCGTGTAACTCTCTGTGGTTTCCTCCTTCTCAGTAGAACTGGCGATCTCTTCGGCAGGAGATCTAGTTGTCGTTGTCGAAAGATTTTCTGCCACATACTTCGACTGCACTTTCACTACAGGCCTTTGTGATGGCCTTGGCCTTTGTGTTGTTATGCCGACCAGCTTGTTTGTGAAGATCTGCGACAGCGCCAACCATTTCGAGACGAGGACATTCAGTCCAAAATCTGTGTTTTGAGCTACTCTCGTCCGGGAACCTGTACCACAAAGATGGGCCGACTTAATAACTGCGTTTATTTGAACGAAACATTATACCTACTCGCTTGCGCCGGCTGAGTCACGTACGACTTCTGTACGTTGAAGAAAAACGGACTGGCTTCGGTGGTCCATACGAAGCACGCGGCACTCAAGCAAAATAAAATCACGAAACACTTCGCCATTGTGGAAGCACACTACTCGATGAATGAATAAACCTGAAGTGGCCAGCTTCTGATGCTTTTATAGATTTTTCTCGCGCATTTACTGCCGCAGATTTCGGGAAATATTTAAATCGCCCGCTTCACAGCTGATGCCATATGCTTGTGTGGTATATAAACAAAATAAAATGTGTTTGTAAACAAGTTGCCATCGCACGCATATTTACAGTAGAGCAACTGATAAAAACCGAATGGAAAGTGACCGGTTGTAGCCATTTGGATGTGAGTGTCTCTGTCTATGGCAAGGCAAGTTCCTCATTGTGAAATATTTCGGCTGTTTATGACTAAGTTCTGATATAGTTGCATCTCATTGGCATTGGCCTTCGAATTGGAATTCGATATCGAGTTCACCCATCACTTCTGGTATCGGTGGTAGCATTGACAGAATGCCAAAGTGCACTAGCTCTGAGGTGTGGGTATTTAAAAGACTTTTTATGGAAAAGAGCTATTAAAACATTTTTCATAAATGGGTTGAATAGTCTAGCATGGTATCAAGATGTTCGCTTTTGTTTTGGAAGTGAACATTAAAACTGGTTTGGTACTTTGACTTATGATGTGAGAAGTTTGTTCGCCAAATTTGTTATCGAGTTTAGGTGGCCTCTATGTAGTTAGTTGAGAAGGTGCCCTTGTTGGGCTGCTTTCAGAAGTAGCCGACTTGCGATAAATATTCGATAGGTAATGAGAAAATCACTTTTTGCAAAATGAAACGGAAGGCTATCCGCTCACAGCCATACTCTTTCGCCTTAGTTGAAGAATCTTCCTAATTGCAGGTGTAATGCTCTCAGACTGTAAGAAATTTCCCTTTTTTGAGGCAAATTGCCTAAAGGATACTTTTTACTTTTCAGGGAAAAGGGAATTTTTGGTTTTTAAAAACTTTACTGTAATTTTCTTGTTCAACTTTAGCAAATCGATTTTTTTTTGCTAGCTATAGTTTTTATTTTATACACCTGAATGCGTCCATCAACAATCGCTTATTGATGGATTTCGGGAAATGCCAAATGTCAAATAATTTTTGATAACGGCAGCAATTTCGTCACCGTTATTATATCTTTCATAAAAGTCGAAAATTATTGCAATAAGTTAATTCAATGTACTAAATTTTCTTAGTCGTGCTGTTCGCACTAGTTTTTCAATGTTAATATTGTGTAATGTTTATTTCTGCACAAGTGTACGCCTGGTAGGCACTTCCATTGGTTGGTCTTAGATGATGGTTTTCTGTTTTCTTTTTGTTGGAAAACCAAAGGTACTTCTTCTAGTCAGGCGAGGGAAAATAGAGAATTTTTGAGGCGCTGACGTAAGAATTTCTCAGGACAAAACACTGTCAGCACTTTCAAATTTTACTTAGTTGTTTTTGATACAATAGATCTTTCAGGTCGCAGTGTCAGCCATCAGGGCATGGGACTTAAAAAAAAATGGTTGTTTTTAGGACATTCGCAAGAGTTCGGACAGGGTTCAAAATTTGAACCTTTTAGGTCTTTGCTGGAGCCTATGACTCACGGAACTTATAATGATGAGAACCTTACTCCCCTTTTTGACATTACCGTGCATACTTTTCATAATTCTTGTAGTTTCACTTAAGGCAACAAAATAAAGTGCACGATTGGGTCGCACAAAGCTTTCTCGATCATAAAAGGCTTGGCTGGCTGTTTGTTTTTTTATTTGAAGGGTTTTCCAATAAGAGGTGTTATTGTGAATGACCCGCTATTTCGGTAGCTGTCACTTTTGAAGCTTTTATTCTTTGACATTTGACAAGTAAAAAATACGCCATTACTAAAAATGGAACGATACATGCTTCAACAAAGCATTGAAATTATTAAAATTCACTACAAAAATGGTGAAAAAACACAAGCAACGAAACCATTGATCTTTTACGGGAAAAGTTTCCGGACCGTGTTATCTCTCGAAGAGCTGATCGCAGTTGGCCACCGAGATCTTGTAATTTAACACCTTTGCGACTTCCTCCTTTGGGGCCACGTGAAAGATAAGGTCTACGCCAACAGCCCAGCGTCGATTCAAGACCTCAAAGATAAAATTCGTGAGGCTATCGAGGACATAGGGCAGCCACTTTGCGATTTGGTTATGGAAAATTTCATGAAAAGGATATGGTCCTGTATGCGTGCTCTTGGTGGCCATTTGGCTGATGTTGCTTTTCATTATTAACGGCATACCTTCCTCTTTATTATGAAATAAACATCCGATCATTTATCTCAAAAGGTGGCATTTTTCTTTGAATACCAAAATAACACCTCTTATTGGAAAACCCTTTATTAGGCAGGTATAGAACTTTGAAGCGATATTAGATAAAATTAGCCGCAAAGAAAATATAAAAAGAGTGTTAAATAGATTGGATTTTGGTTTAAACATATTCAATTGATATAAAAAATAAACATACGAATTCATATTTAACTTTAATACTTCGCAAGTTATGGTGAGAAAGTCTTAAGTGATTAATTTACACCATTTACAAGCTTATAACCTTACAAGATTCTTAAGTACAAAGACTAGGAGCTTCTGCTCTGTCAGGCAATGATTTTATTTTTGACTGTAAAAAATTGCTGAAGCTTGTTTTAGGTGCCTATTATTGTAAGTAGGGTTTGTAACAGATTTACACAAAGATATACACTAAGCTCCATACTGATAACAAATTTTAGTCTCGACTTTAAATTTACGGAAGCTCACAATTGCAAAATTTGTATGGAAAATACAGCCACTGTGAACTACTAAAATTTAGATTCCAAACTAAAAATGTTTATTGGTAAGGCCCTAAGAGCTCAACGTTTTTGCTTCTGAATTTTCTTTCTAATTTATGTAGTATATTTACTTTACTATCTTTTATTAATTTACTTTAATTTAATTAATTTAATTTTATTTACAAAGTCGTCTTAAAATTACAATTAATCAAAAGTATTTCTTAGCAGCTTAGGAAAGAATCTTCTTTAATCAAAAAAACCAAAAAGAAAGAGAAAGAGAGAGAGAGCGATTCATAAAATCGAAACTGAATCGGTGATTGCAAAAAAACAAAAAAAAATTAGTGACATTTTAATTGTAGTGGTAGAAGAGACATGTTATCTTAGTTCAAAATATCGATTTCGAGTTCGAATTTCTTTGTGGTGTAGGTATGGTTTTGTTCCCAACGCAATGTCTACACATAGCGGTGTAAAATCTTAATAAAATTGATTTCGAAAAATCTGTTACTTATGTTGTTTTAACAATCAACGATTCAACGCTCACTGTCGTTCTGTCAATCTGTCGAACAATAGTAGCAAAACTGCAGAAGTGGGTATTTTTTGGTGAAAGAAGTTTTGTCATTGCATTTTTATTAGAAGTGAAGCATTGAGCTTTCCAAATATATACTTTATGCGAACACAGATTGGGATTTGGTTCACATTCATCGCTCGAAAATTGGCTGAAAAAAATTAGTCAAATCTCTGTTGAACGAGTATACTTTAAAAATAATTATTTTCTACTTAGTAGCTTTTAACCGAAGGTTGATTGATTTTAAATAAATGATTTTGCGGCGTGTAGAAATATTTATAATACGACTTTATTTGTACCCTCTGAAAAAGAAAATTAAGTACGGGATTTAAAAGTTTTACGTTATCTTAAATATCTATCCCGATCAAAATCGTTAGAGCTGTTCTTGTAAAACTATACCTACAAATTAAATTGTATCAAACATTGCAGCATTTAGGTTCGAAAAGTACTGTTTTCCAACAGTTTTTCTTAAAAGTGAGTATTATTTATAGGATGTTAGCATAATCTACCATTTACAATTTTATCTAAATTGAAAATTAGATTCTTTTTATATATTATAAGAATATAATGTAACCACAACCCCCGACACTTGGTGAACGCACTCAATATCTGTAGCTCGAGTTGCGCCACCTAGTTGTTCTCTCTAGTTTTAAGTGATGAGGAAAAAAAAAACGAGGTAGCCGTGGCTAACTTCATTTTTTAAGAAGGAAATAAAGAGAAAAAGACACGAGGTTTTGTTCCACCATTAAATAAGTTTACAATATCAGATGTGGGGTATTCTCAGAATATACTAAGATGCCCAAGCCAAACAAATCTGATTTAATGGAAATACTACGTGACCGAGATGTCGAATTTCCTGCGTCGGCCACCGTATCCCAATTACGGGCACTACTGGATGCCACTTTGACGAGGGAGGAAAACGTACAAGACATTCAAGAAGACGAGGAATTGTCCATGCCGATGTCACAGACTGAGGATGAGTTTCGTCCAGAGGTAAGCCATTTGTCGTATTCCGCTGCGGCGAGCACTTCTGGATTCGAGTCCGTTAATGCTGCCACCGTTGCTACTGCCGTTACCTCCGCTGTTACTGCTACCGCTGCTACTGATGCTACTGCCGCCACCACTGCTGCTACCGCTGTTACTGCTGCTACCGCTGCTACTGCCGCCACCGCTGCTATTGCTGCTACCGATGCTACTGCTGTTACCACCGCTTCGGCCGCCTTCGCTGTTACCACCGCTGCCACCGCTGTCACCGCTGCCACTACCGCCACTGATGTCCGCACGGCCACCGCTGCGCCTATCGCTACCACTGCCGCCGATGTATTCGTTACGAGCACAGCCACTGCTTGGAACACCACTGCGCCTGCTGCACAGAGAGAGCCAGTATTAAGCGCTGCCGATTTTGAGCTGGCTGCCTTGGAGCAGCAGTTGACCATACTGCGCAGGAAGCAAGAGCTTATTCAGCTCACACGCCAATTAGAACAAATGAGTCCTGAACCTGTAACCCGAGCTCGAGTAGAGGACATCGTGCGGGTAGTACCAAAATTCAGTGGAGACCGCGCTTCGGGCTATGACGTTAAGCATTTCATTAACGACCTGGAACAAATTTGCCAAACATACAGATGTGACGACGCATTCAAATACATCTGCCTACGCAGTTTGCTGACAGGTGCTGCTGCTGACTGTGCCAAGCAGAGTGATGAACGAGATTTCCGCGGTCTAAGGGCAGCTCTAACCCAAGAGTTCGACCACGTGTTGAGTCACACCGAGATAATCAAACGTCTACGTGGGCGCAAATGGAATCGGGAAGCTGAGGAAATGCATCACTACGTTCTCATAATGAATGGTCTGGCAAAACATAGCCAACTGCGGGAATATGAGATAGTGGGTATAATCGTAGATGGGATGCATCTGCCACCTGAGGACGCTGTTTTACTATTGAGTGGTACGTCTACGATCGAACAACTGAAGGCCGCAGTTGGAATACATCGGGAACGCATCATGGATCATATCAAACGACTGACCACAGCCCGACCGCGGCCATCGATGCGATCTGTCACCGCTGCTGCTGCTGCCAGTCCGGAACAGAGAGACGGCGATTTAGTCCGATGTTTTAACTGCAGTAAGATGGGGCACTATCAAAGCAAGTGCCCATATGAAGTACGTCCGGCAGGCTCATGTTTCAAATGCTGGCGAATCACCGTCGTTGTCCGAATCCATCGAAGCTCCTGACACCCCGAAGCCTGGCTGCTGCTGTTGAGACCACTGAACGTGATGGTGCTGATGTTGCTGATGTAGATGTAGTGGGGTCTATGAACTGGGTAAGTGTTGCTTTCAATTCTGATTCTGCTTTCGAACGCGATTTTACGAATTTTATTTCTTTGTTTGATACCGGTAGTCCGGTTAGTTTTGTCCGGTGTTCTACAATCAACAAACGTATTTTACCTAAGAAGCAAAAAACCTCATTCCGAGGCCTGGGGAACCAGGTTCTTTCATCATTTGGCTGTATCGACTGTACCATCAAATTTAGAAAAATGTTCCTTAAGCATAAATTAATAATACTTCCTGACGAACAAACTAATATTCCACTTATTTTGGGTAGAGATTTTCTAGAAAAATGTAATATCAAACTATGTCAGTTAAACGAGAAACTTGCTCACGTAAGCAGCGATATAGCCAATAAAAATATTCTTAACGAAGGTTCGTATTTTTGCGTTTTTGAACCAGGTGAAAACCCACCTAATGAAGCCAAAGATGTAAAGAAGCCACCGGTGGCTAAAGTTGGGTCGTCTGTGTTGTCTGACAGTGGTGACGGTTTGAAGGTCGAAGAAGATATTTTCGTTTGTCCCGAGGTGCACACGGTCGAATTAAGTGATGATGCTCAGGTAGAGGAGTCGTTAGCTATCAATGAGTCGCTGACGAAGCAAGAGATAGATGCTATTAGACGCACTATTTATGAACAATATTTGAGCCCTGCTGACATAGAGATTAAGCCGCATGACTTTGAGATGAAAATTAGGTTAACGGATCAGACTCCATTTCACACATCTCCTAGACGTCTCTCATACTTTGAGAGGATAGAGGTACAGAAGATTTTAGACAGATTGTTAGAACAGAAGGTAATTAGGCCAAGTCAATCTCCTTACGCATCTGCGGTAGTCCTGGTTAAAAAGAAGTCGGGAGAGCTTCGTATGTGCGTTGATTTCAGAACACTTAATAAAGTCACTGCTAGGGATAATTACCCGCTGCCTTTGATAGAAGATTGTTTGGGGTATTTCGGGGGAAAGAACTACTTTTCCACACTAGATTTGAGAGATGGATTCTTCCACGTGGCAATGGCACCTGATTCGATTCAATATACTTCTTTTGTCGTGCCGCATGGCCAGTTCGAGTACCTCCGAATGCCTTTTGGTTTGAAAAATGCCCCTGCCGTCTTCCAGCGATACATATGTGAAATCTTTTCAGACCTACTATCTTCTGGGCAGATCTCGGTCTACATAGATGACATAGTTCTGGCAACGGTAACCCTAGAGGAGCATATCAGGTTGTTAAAGAAGGTTTTGCGACGTATGACGGAAAAGGGGTTAATTTTACGTTTATCCAAATGCAAGTTTGCTTATAATAAGATAGAATATCTGGGTTATTCGGTAACTTCAGACGGCATCCGACCGAATGATGATCATATCGAAGCAATAAAAAGACTGCAGCCACCCCGTAACTTGAAGGAGCTGCGTACTGTTTTGGGCATGTTTAGCTATTTTCGGATGTTTGTCGAGGGACACAGTAAGATGGCTAAGCCACTGACTGAGTTGACTCGTGAAGGGACACCTTTTTCCATGACTACAGAGCGAGCAAATGCTTTTGAGGTGCTAAAAAACAAGTTGATAAATAGCCCAGTTTTGGCGATTTATGATCCAACAAAGGAGACCGAGCTTCACTGCGATGCCAGTTCATTGGGTTTTGGGGCAGTGCTGATGCAGAGGCAAGACGATAGAAAGTTTCATCCTGTCTCGTTTTTTTCGAAAACGGCGTCGCCAGCTGAACAACGATACCATAGTTTTGAGTTGGAGTCGTTGGCTATTATATAAGCCCTTAGGCGGTATCGGGTTTATTTAGAGGGACTGAAGTTCAAGATTGTCACTGATTGTAATTCACTTAAACTGACGTTGGAGCGTAAGCAGCTGAACGCTAGAATTGCCAGGTGGGCGCTTGAGTTGGAATCTTATGATTACACCTTGCAGCACCGTCATGGTGTTGCCATGGGACATGTAGATGCTTTGAGTCGATTACATCCTAAGCCCGAAGAAGCTCTGAGACCCGTGAGGGTGCCCGACTGTTCCAATGACGTATTAGCCATTGATGATTCGGGCATCTGGGGTGGCGAGGCGCCCTTAGATATGTTTTGCCGCACTATCCATGCGATCGATGGTAACGAGGTCTGCTTCCGGGTTCAACTCACCCAGGGCCGGGATGAACGCATCGTTAGGGTGCGAGATAAATTAGAGGATGGCCCGGTGGATGGGTTTGAGATGAAGAATGGTCTTGTCTTCAAGGTGGATGAAAGTTGTGGGCGTTTGTTATACGTAGCAAGTGAGATGGAGGAAAATGTTATTAGGTTGGTGCATGAGAAATTAGGACATTTGGGTGTTGATAAGACGGTGGATGGCCTCCGCAGACATTACTGGTTCCCGAATATGAGGGATAAAGTTTGCAAGTTTATTAAGAATTGCATTCGCTGTATAATGTACGCAGCCCCCGTTCGGTCGTCTGAGCGGACACTATATAGCATCGAAAAAAAACCCGAGCCATTTGACACACTTCATTTAGACCACTTTGGTCCACTTCCCTCCATAAATTCGAAGAGAAAACACATTCTGTTAGTCACCGACGCCTTTACGAAATTTACTAAGCTTTACGCTGTTAACTCTACTAGCACCCGGGAGGTTTTAGCTTGCCTTGAAAGGTATTTCTTATATTATAGCCGGCCCCGTCGCGTTATCACGGACCAAGGCACGTGTTTCACCAGTTTAGAATTCGCGGATTTCCTTAAGAGGCATAACGTGGAGCATGTCAAGATCGCTGTCGGGTCTCCGCAGGCCAACGGCCAGGTGGAACGGGTGAATAGGACTCTGAAAGCCATGTTGGGAAAACTGTGTGAGCCGGTTAGCCATGCCGATTGGGTCCAGATGCTTCTACCGATAGAATTCGCTTTGAACAACTCGAGGCACAGTTCGACGAAGCACCTACCAAGTGAATTGCTTTTTGGGGTGGCCCAGCGTGGAAAAATTGTTGATGAATTTTCGGAATATCTTCAGGCGGAGTTTGGCTCTGCGGCCACTCGCGATTTAAAGGCTATACGTTCAGATGCTGACGAGGCTATTCAAAGGTCACAATCCTATAATGAGGCATATTCAGCTAGACAGTGTTCACCGGCCAAGAAGTATGCGGTAGACGATTTCGTTGTTATTCGAAATGTGGACGTCACCCCCGGGACAAACAAAAAACTAATCCCTAAATATCGCGGTCCGTATGTAGTCTGTAAAGTATTGGGAAATGATCGATACGTAGTGCGCGATGTTGAGAACTGTCAAATAACGCAGCGACCATATAATAATGTTATTGAAGCCGCTCGTATGCGGAAATGGGTTGAAAAGAAAAATAATGATGAGATTTAAAGCAGTTTTGAAAGCAACACTAGGTATATGATAATTTAGTTCCTAAGCAGAATTGTATGTATGTAAATCGAGGTCGATTGTTATGTAGATTGGCCGAAGCTATAAGAATATAATGTAACCACAACCCCCGACACTTGGTGAACGCACTCAATATCTGTAGCTCGAGTTGCGCCACCTAGTTGTTCTCTCTAGTTTTAAGTGATGAGGAAAAAAAAACGAAGTAGCCGTGGCTAACTTCATTTTTTAAGAAGGAAATAAAGAGAAAAAGACACGAGGTTTTGTTCCACCATTAAATAAGTTTACAATATGAACAGATTTCGAGGATTCGAATGGAAAAGTAATTTTTTTTAGCAAAAATTTTATTTCAAGTACACCAAATTAAAAAAAACGTTAAACGCTTTTCGAAATAACTTATTTTAAATAGTTTTATGTTAAGTGCCGTTAAAAATGAATATCTAATAAGGAGAGGTTGAGTAGGGTATGGGGTTGTGAGATCGTCGCAAAAAAATTAAAAAGTAAAAATGGCCCCACAAACTCGAGAATCCACATTTGGAAATGAAAACCTCCAGCCGATTAGGACAGAAGGATGGCTGCGAGACGCCCTTTTTGTAATAATATAATAATGTGTAAACTACTTTATAGCGCCATCTAAATGTGGAACTCTTAGTAAACTCTTAATGAAAGACAACCAACTTCAGGTTGTTCTTCCCTTTTTCTTTTTTTTGACGTTTGTGATATGCATGTAAAAAAAAAGAGTAATAATGATCCATCTTGTATTTTTTTTTAATGAACAAGCGTGAAAAATAAAGTGCGCATCAAAATCTTTAAAAATAAAAACTCATCCAAAGTGGATTTCATTTAAATTTTTCTCTGTTTAAAAATGTAATGTCAGAATTGATTAAAATCTCGGAATCAAATACGAGAGAGTTAGAAACTGCTTAACGGACAGAACTTTTTAAAACTCCTGTTCTGAAATCTGTTAAAATAAGGAAATGTTTGCGTGTGTTTTGTCTTCTTTCATAAAATCGTGAATGGGAACACTGTCTTCTGAGAAAACATGCCAACAAAAGACACAGACTCGCATATCGATTCTGCGGTGATTATTCAAACCGAAAAAGACGTACGCCATATATCTAAGTCTGTGTGCAAATTTGAGGAAGTATCTCCGAAATCACAGGAAATTCTTTGGACAATACTTTTCTTGAGCAAATAAGTCCCTTGAATAAAACAGGGGACATCAAGCAACACTGATTTAACAAAAAGTCAAGTGCGCTCTTGAGTTGGACGTATATTTAGGTTTTTTCTTTGGGATTTTTCTTCTGCCCATATTATCGTGTCAAGTCCTGAATGAGAATATGAATCTCATACCCCGTTCAACCTAACCTAACTTAACATTATTCGGGTAAGCGCAAGTACCTGAGGGCATAAGCATTTAACAATCAGATGGCGCGTTTTTTCTAAGGCTTCACAGTTGCATTGCGTTTTAAACGTATCCTTCCAAAAACATATTGTAATGCATTTAAATTGGCCAACCAAAGCAACAACAAATTATGTTGGGGAATACATTTTCCAAATCTGTTTACTAACTTTTACTAATAAAGGCGCAACAGCCTACCGATGTGGACCAGGACCTCGGATTTTGGATAAACGAAAATCGAAAACACTATTAAAGGTACACTTGTGGCAATCAGTGTTCCCATACTTTGAAGACCCTTTTCCCTTTTTTTTAATCAGAAAAAGCATTAATTTTCCCCTAAATTCGAATTAGTGAAATTTGTAATTATTTTCTAAACAAAAAATTAAAAATGTAACCGTTTTTAGTAACCAGCTAAAAATAAGTATAAAACATAAAAATATTCATAATATACAATAATTTCCTTTTCTACTAGACACACCTAATATCAAAACGAGTGAATGCAAATAGATGAACATTAATTCTTACGTAAACGTTCGATGGGCTGTGAAAATTTTTTTTTAATTTTTTCGTAATGAATACGTTCCAATTTTATTTTTAAATAATTTGTTGATTTTTTTCCCCTTCTTTATGCTTGGCGCTCGTTTTCCCTTTTTTTATTCAAAAATTGCCAATTGGCGCTATTCCTGTCAATCTGGGATCACTGGTGCCGACTGCCATACTGTTCGTTGTACAACTTTGTCAACTGATATCCGTTTCTTCGTCACAAATCGATTGTCCACTTAGTCTTCCAAGGGACTCCAAATATGTACTAAGTTTCTGTCCATCAGTCGAAGGTTTTCAGCTGTTTGTCATTGCCGCCTTCCAGTGCCAGTTATGAATGACGTCCCATTAGTGTACGAAGGTAATTTCTCGCTACGTTTATAACTGTAGTCCCCAGCGAGAGCGTGCGAGCGTATCCGCGATATCCTATCTTGCAGATTTTAACGATATTTAATCATCATTATAATTAGAATTCAAGTAGCATAGTCGCAGTTGTGTTCTTCCTGGAAAGTAATTAAATACACTCCCTTCTACCGCACCACTGTCGTTGCTTATGGCAGCACCATCGCGCGCGTTACTGGTGGTGCTCTGTAGAAGTTATTACTTCTCAAGGGGGCCGAATGATAAACTTTCGACTTGGGCTGCTCTAATTGTTAAGGAGAGCCGATGAATCGATGGGGTGCTGGTTGTGCGCCGGTTGTTTTCGGTTGTACTCCACTAAAATTGATAACAAATTAAATTTATTACGTTCGGTTCAATGATTTTCATTCACCGCATATTGATGAAGGAGCGCTGAAGCTGAATATTTATACACTGGCGTGGTGGAGGTATTTCGGTGTCAATTAGTTGGTTTTTATGTAGATTTAGAATGGATAACACTTACTGGATGAAATATAAATGAGATAATAAAAAGCCCTCAGAGGAAGTAGGATATCGCAGCTGGGTCCCTGGAGGGATTGCCGAATTTCGCAAGGCAACGCTTTAATGACAGTAATCTTATTTATGGACGTCGGTGGGGTGAGTCAAATAAGGTAGAGTAGAGCAACAAGGTGGTTCTTACTACACCGTGCGATAATTTTGGGTTTCTAGCACGTAGAGTAAACACTAAACAGTTTATCCGAAAGTAGTGTGGATTCTTTAAATTTTCAGACACAATCATCGTCACATAACAGAAATGAAAAACTTTGTCACTCATCTGATGCACAACTTCACTGGGCAGGTTAAAAAATTTTTTTTTTGACATTCCGTCATTTCATTGTTAAAAGGATTTGAAAGCCGCTTTTATGATTGCTGCTTTGGTTTTGCTATTTTAACCAGTAGTTACTGGGCTGGTGCATGGTTCGATCCCCAGAAAAACACTAAAAGTTGTGACAAAGCTAAGTCTGTTTATTTTTTTCAGGCCAACAACACAATTCACATTCACGAGGACATCTAAAAAAAAAACATTTACACAAAAACGGAGTTGGGAAAGGCTATCCCGCAATTTATCCTTCAATGGCTCAACCCTTTCCCAGAGCCAAAATCCACTATCTCATGTTTCTCGATAACAATCGCAGCCAAAACTCCAAAATAAAGAGCACTGTTCGCGAAAACGATCAACTATACAGGGCCGCCCCACCCAGTCGTCCTTAAAATTTTACATGATTAGTAATTAAGACAAGAAACCAAGTCAACGTCTCTTTCTCTATTCAACATTCATTTTACTGCTCGTCCATAAAAAGAAGAAACAACCCCAAATAGGACAAAACAAGAACAAAAGGGTCAGAGTGAGTTTTACGTCTCATATTTTTATGACAACCCAAACCACGGATAAAAGATTTACACAAATGTACACCGACTGATGTACAGCATCCCCCGTGAGATAATGCAATCGCTCCGCGATTCACTTCAATCGCATCTTCGTCTCCTTTGCGTGTTTAACTTTAAACGAATTGTAACATAAAAGATAGAACGAATATTCGATATCACTTTTTACGATTATTGCGACGAGATGAATTTGTTAAACGTCATTCCAAAGGGGTGAACTGTGAAGGAAGACCATACTCTCATGGTCGTTTTTTTTCGGGAGCAATTTGTTTACACAGCCCGACTGTGTTAGGGGGTCGCGTTATGAAAAGTGCGCAACCCTTTCCTCTAAGCCAGAGAGGGTGGGCCACTTTTATTGCAACACAACCCACACCCTGAGTCCTTTAAGTCTGCGTTTTTCTTTTTTTTTTCGTTTCATTTTTACTGGGGTTGCCCCCCAAACAGATAAACGTTTCGATCATATTTTAAGCGGACTTTTCAGTGGCCGCCTCCCTGTGGCGGAGTTTTTTTCTTTCTTTTTTATCACCTTTATTTGTCGACCATAAAATGTTATCTTTGATCGGTAATGAGATTTTTGTGTGCGGTTGATGGACATCGCTTTTCATACTTTATAGCGAATGAGAAGTTATTGCCGATTGGAGTGGAAGCAATTTACTCCGAATATCAAATGTTCCAACTTTGTGCGGTTAATAAGGACCTTTGTCAATTGTTTTTTCTTTTTTTTTTTTCCAAGCGGGGGTAAGTGTCTTTTGACTTTTTTCTATCGATGTGAGTTTGTTTTGTAGGCATTGGCGATCGTATAGTGATTCAGGGGATTGCACTGATGGCAGTACCGAATGCTTTTTCCACTGACAGCAAACGATATATGACGCAGAGACAAAATTAAAGCTTCCAAATTGCTGCGGCGAAGTGCTGCGGTAGCACTCGTACTTTCCGGACACGTAGGTTCGTGACGAATTAAAAAAGCCGGTGAACTGACAAGAAGTCGCTTCATATTCTTCGATTGAAATTAAGGGTAGTACCAGTAGAAGCAAATAAGAGATGGGTTCAGTAGTTAGGGTGCCTGACTGACCGAAGGGCAAGTCCGTATATTATACTTTCGCGAATTCCTAAACTCCACGGGATGACTTTCGAATTTGTAGTTTTTATAGAAACACCTAGGTTTACACAATAGATCGATGATTTTCTTGTCCCGTCAGACCCTTTATCTAACCTCACCGACTATCATCAACAAAGAAACATAAACACAATTGCTTCCTTCTTTATTAAAGAAATCTTTGAAAAATTGAATCGATATTTGTAATGCAAACTTAATTATAATAAACTTGGAGGACCTGTAGCGTAATTATTTGAGGACCCATCCATTGAATTTCTACCGAAATATCCGTCCCATACTGCAGCTAAACGAAACTCCTCGTCCCATCAGCCACATCCTTAGGACTTACCACAATTTAACCTCAACAGGCGTAATGGTCGCTCTGCGCTACACTCAAACCGACCGCATTAAATTAATTTATGTGCCTGTTCCCATTTGTAATTACCCTAATGCAACCGCCCACCATAACCGCTTATAAATCAAGCTTCTTCAAGTTGCCCATTTAAATTAATTTACAAAATTTTAATACCAAAATCACAACAGCCTTACAAGCGACATCTCCAGATATACGAATATGCGAGTACGTTTATATGCAACGGGAAAAATTATTCACCGGCCTAAGCACATGCCACGAGAGCACCGCGCACCCATCTTCATACCACCCTCGACCTCAACTTCTACCCCCATTAACGTGATGAATGCGACACTGACAATGATAAACGTCACCGCGAAACCGACCGAAGTTTTATATTCTTTTTTTTTTCAAAGAACTAACTAAGACAAGCGGAGTTGGAGTCGGAATCGGATATCGGAGTCGGAGACAGTGTCGCTTCTCTATATGGCGATAAGGCCCCCTCACAGTTGTGGGCTAGCATCACCACCGCCAGCACCATGCTAATCAAGATAAAGTAAAATTGCTCGATAATTATCTTAAGTGCTATTAAAGTTGTTTTTTTTTTCGATCGTGCGTTCGGTGGGGCAAAGTAATATACGAGTATTAACGGTAGCTTCTGACACTAATGACAGCATTAAAAATACATTTATTTGTGAAAATACCAATTTCAACACATTGCGCCATTCCGCCAACACTATTAGGCGGGGGTTGGAGATTTTTTTTTCCGACTGTTGTATATTTTTTGGCTGTGAAATAATTTGTTTGGCACCTGCTGCAGTATACTGTCCAATATGCAAAGTGGTGTAGCAGTATGAAAAATAATGAATACGAGCCACGCAGAGATATTGCAGGAGCATTAGGAGCAACGAATTGGATAAATAAATTGACACATATTGCTGCGCAGTTTGTTGGAGCACTCTGGCGATGACTGCAGCTGCAAATGCTCGTTTGTGTGCATTTGATTTTTTTTGTAATTCTCTCTAAAATATTATTCAAGCTGTGTTGCTCTTCTAAAATGGTTAGATACTGTGAGGAGGCAGAGATGTATGACAAATGCTGAGGAGCAGATGCTTGACATTACCTGGTAAATTGTATCAATGGGAAATAAGGGTTGGAAGTAGACCGAAGCCCGAAGGAGACTTTCGGTATTGAATGTCATTCATAGGAATTGGGACTGGCTTGAAGTATATTTTTTTAACAAGCTGTTGCCTGCAGCTTTGTCAATGATATTGATTGAATAACACGCAAAAGTTGTCCAAATAGAACCAAAAATAATGTTTTGAAAATCGTGTCCTTAATCGTGCCTAACAACGTACCAAGAAGACAAACACCCAAAATGCCTCCAAAAAGCCTTTAAAAATAAGTCGAAAAAGTCTCAAAAAAACGCTTCCGAGAAGCGTCGATAACATGTCCTAAGAAGCATCTTGAAACACATGAAAAAAAAAACTCACCCGAAAACGGAAGCAACACGCCAAAAACCAGTCACGCCTCTAAAAAAATGACTGAAGAAGCCTAGAGAATTTCGTTCAAAAGGCGGTCGAAAACGTGTAAGGAAAAAATGGCCAAAAATGGTGCCTATAAATTCGTCCAAAAACGGTTTAAAATAAATTGTCGGAAAACTCTTTGAAAAATGCATCCAAAAACGTGTTGAAAAAGTCAACAAAATGCCTCAAATGACACGTCTTAAAACGCTTCCAAAAATGCGTCCAATAACTCTTCGAAAAACTAGTCCTTATTCCAAAAACGTATCGAAACAGCAGGAGAAACGCTTAAAAAGACTCCTTCAAAAACGGGTTGAAAAAGCGTCATATGCGCCCCTAAAAAGACGTCTGAAATAACCTCTTATATATCGTTAAAAATTAATTTGATAATGACTCCAAAAATGAGCTGAAAAAAAAAGAATAGCACGCCAACGTGTACAAAAATGTATCGCAAAATGTGTCAAAGATGTAGTTCAAAAACTCGTTAAAAATTTCGTCCAAAAACTATTTAAAATATAGTTTCAAAAATGTTTAAAAAAATAGACAAAGTGCCTTAAAGAACGCGTCTTAAACCAATTCAAAGAAAAGATGGAAGTGCCTCCAAAAATGCGTCCAATAGTTCTTCGAAAAACTTGTCCATAAATGGGTAAAATATGCATCCAAAAACTGGTCGAAAACGCGCCCAAAAACACTTCGAAACCATATCCGAAGAAGCAGCTTGGAACACCTGCAATAAAAACGGGAGAAACGGGTAAAAATGCGTCAAACACGCACATAAAAAAGCGTCTGAAATAACTAAAATATCGCTTAAAAGGTGGTCGAAAATGTATTTAATAAAGCATCCAAAAAAACGCCCAAAAACAAGTTTAAAAGCGCACAAAATTATGTCGAAAAAAAGATTTAGTTCAAAAACGTCCAAAAGTCTTTGAAATATACATCCAAAAATGTGTTGAAAAAGTGGACAAAATGCCTCAAAAACACGTCTTAACACGCTTCCAAAATATACTTGAACGTGTCGTTAAAAAAGCTCTTAATAAGTCTCAATAGCTCTTCAAAAAACTAGTCCACAAATGGGTAAAAAACTCGTCCAAAATGCGCCCAAAAACGGATCGAAACCATGGCCTAAGAAGCAACTTGGAACACTTGAAACAAAAACGGGAGAAACGCTTCAAAAACTTTTCGAAAATGCGTCAAATACGCACCTTAAAAAGCATCTAAAATATCGCTTAAAAAAACATGCATTTAATAACACATCCAAAAAAGCGCCCAAAAACAAGTTTAAAAGTGCACCAACGTGCACAAAAATGTGTCGAAAATGTGCCTAAGATCTAGTTCAAAAACGCGTGAAAAAATTCGTCTTAAAACTAGTCCAAAAACTCTTTTAAATATACATCCAAAAATGTGTTGAAAAAGTGGACAAAATGCCTCAAAAACACGTCTTAAAACACTTCCAAAATATAGTCGAAAGTGTCTTCAAAAAAGCTCTTAATAAATCTCAATAGCTCTTCAAAAACTAGTCCATAAATGGGGAAAAAATCGTACAAAAATTGAAAACGAAAACGCGCCCAAAAACGCATCGAAACCATGGCCTAAGAAGCAACTTGGAACACTTGAAACAAAAACGGTTGAAACGCTTTAAAAATACTTTCAAAAACTTGTCGAAAATGCGTCAAACACGCACCTTAAAAAGCGTCTGAAATAACTTCTAAAATATCGCTTAAAAGGTTGTCGAAAATGCATTTAATAACGCATCCAAAAAAGCGCCCAATAACAACTTTAAAAGCGCACCAACGTGCACAAAATAATGTCGAAAAATGTGCCTAAGATTTAGTTCAAAAACGCGTCAAAAAATTCGTCTTAAAACTAGTCCAAAAGTCTTTGAAATATACATCCAAAAATGTGTTGGAAAAGTGGACAGAATGCCTCAAAAACACGTCTTAGAACGCTTTCAAAATATACTCGTTAAAAAAGCTCTTAATAAATCTCAATAGCTCTTAAAAAAAGCTAGTCCATAAATGGGAAAAAAATCTAACAAAAACTGATCGAAAACGCGCCCAAAAACTCGACAAAACTGGCCTAAAACGCATTTAAGGAAGCTCCGAAAAAAAACTTCCAAGCATCGAAAAACTTGTCAAAAACTTGACATCGGCTTTGAAACAAATTGGGCATACTTCTCCTACAATGACCAGCTGTACCTACTTCGAATAGAAACTCATGAGGTGACAGTCTTCAACCTACCTATGTTTTAAGTATCGGTTAGAAAATCGCTTAAAGGACTATACAAATTCGACCGTTCCCTTGCAGACTTAAGTCCATTTTATGATGGGTATGCTGTAAGTCACTTAATAAAATGTGGTGCCCTATTATGTAGCCCATCAATTATTTTCATGCGAAATATATTTCCGGTATTGATTTCTCTTGGAACTTAAACATTTATGTACCATGATGGCGTGTGCTTCCAACCAGAAAAATAAAAATGAAAAATGCGGAAAACCCACATCCCATATGAGTATCTTTATCTTTAGTGGTTAATAAGTATTTCAACTACTTCACACCATTTTCATCCCATCCGTTGGCGATGGCGCGATATGTGAAGATTGAAACTCATTATACGGCATGAAATAAATATTTCCTAAAAGGAAATTGAATTCTTATGTGAATTTTATTATGGGTTTTGTTAACGGAGAATCCCCATCCGTGTACTGCATCCTTTTAAGCTAATAATTTATATTCGTCCCTTTCGCCTCCGCCCGCCGAAGAGAGAAAAAAATCCAAACAAATGAAAGACGAGTATACTCGTCCGTTCATAAGGCTTGCAACGCAACAGGACATCAGGAACCAAACCGAACCGAACCGCACCCGAAGACGAGCGAAGAGATAATCCCGTAGTGCCGTCATTTATTTTTATTATTTCAAATTCAAAATGATTTATACTTACAACTTGGTAACTTTGTTGCTCGTGGCTGGTTCGGGTGCGCTGGGCGCTCCGATATCCCTTCGACGAAAATGGAACTGGGCCTAAGACAGAGATCGTATCGGAGGGAGACATATAAATTGCCAAATGCGTGTGCTGGAATCGTCGTTGTGTTACTTGGGGGATGTTGCGGATAAACGAATATACGCAATTTTCAAGTGTTGGCATCCTTTTGTGTTGAAAATTTCAAATGTGCGATGTGCTTCGGTGTTATTTATGCGAAAGCAATGGTTTTCTGTTTTCTGCTGCCTGCCATACGAGAACAATTTCATTAAACAAATATGAGACATATTCGGTGCAGGGTAATTTATTCGGTTATGTTACATGGTATAGAATCGATACTCACAGATATCTGGGTGCGGAATTTGATTAAATTTAATATTGCATTGGGATGTCTTTAGCGCCTATATTCTTTGAAATAGACACTAAACAAGAATTTAAGTAGAATTAATTTTGGAACAGTGTGAGCTAGTGTGAATTAAAAAAAACTACCCTAAGATCAGTTAAGTTGCGATTCCACAACTGAGAATGCACTTTGTTCCTCTGCTTTGGATAATCGAACTCTGTATTTTTAGTGTCCAGGCTAAATTTTTCGAACTCACAATGGCGAAATTTTCCATACAAAATTGCATATTGTGACCTACAAAATGTTTAGTGTGAAGGTCAAAAATGATTATTAGCAAGACCCATTGATTATTATTCAATCATTTTTCGCACATAAGTCAAATTGCCTCAGTCACACTTTGACTTTTGGGGAAAATACAACGGACCCATAAAATACTAGCCTTAGCTCATTTTGCAGCAGCCACTACGAGTTACAACAGTCAGTGCAAGTTGCAGTGTCTGTAGTTACCTCGGTTCGAACTCAATAAACTCTTGGTTGATATAAGATTTTAAACGATTTTGCATCAGTACTTATTGGGGTCTAGGCGGACCATTAGATGATTCACAAAAAATTGAAAGACACTTCTGAGTTGTGGATAAGTTCTCGCGAGATACAGAGATACCCTGTAGAGAAGTATTTTTGACAACACACTTCAGCTTGTCTCTAAAAAAGCTAACAAAAGCAACCTTTAAGTAGACGAATACAGAGACGGTTGATTGGGTCAGAAATTTGTAGGTTACATCCAAGAGTATTGCATAAAACTTTGCACTGCCGAGGGTCTATTGGGTAGACGATCTACCTTCACTGATAATGGCAGAGCCTTCAATGATGTTTCTGTAATGCTGATAAGGCTTTTGCCTATGAGACAATCGTGATAAGAAAGATCTCTTCCATCAATGACAATTCAATTCTTTTCGTTGGTCTCTATCCGACCTTGGTCCGACCAAACTTCTTAGCTATGTTGGTGTGTACGGTTTCACCGAATCGTCTCAGGAATGCTATCCATTGCGACTTTCAAATCAATGAAAAGATGGTGAATCTTAATTTGGCAGTAGGAAGTCTTTTACTGGATTTGCCTTATTGTGTAGATTTCGTCTATTGTCGATCTGACTGTCTGAAAGCGTCATCGCACCTTACTTAAGATCCGTTAGGAAATGCCTATCAAGATGCGTCGAAAAAAATCCTTTAAAACTCATCCAAAAACGCTACCAACAAATCGTCCAAGAACGGGTCAAAAATAGTCGCCCAAGAACAATTCAAAAACGCGTCCGAAAATGCGTTTAAGAACGCTTAGGAAAAAAAAATACAGAGTCAAAAACGTTTCGAAAGTGGATACCTCCGCGAATGCACCCAGAAACGCATCGGAAAAGCGTCAAAAAATGACTCCAATAACTCGTTCAAAATATGTTTGAAAATACGCCCATAAACTTGTAAACAAACAAAACAAAAACTCGTCAGAAAGTGTTGAAACACCCTTTCAAAAATCGACCAAAAATGCGTCGAAAAAAGCTTCTAAAAAACCGCCAATCACGCTTAAAAAAACACGGTCAAAAACACAGACGCGTATCGAAAAACGTTCACAAGAAAGCGTCGAAAAATGCCTCGACTAACTCGTCTCAATGATTACGAACATGTTCAAAAGGCGTCAAAAAATAGGACAAAATTTCTTCAAAAAAAGTGTCGAAAAACGTTTTCATTAACTCGCCCGAAATGGGTCGAAAATACCTAAAAAAAACACGTCCAAAAACGGCGCAAAAAACAAAATTGCACCATTGGGCCACACAAAACTTTAGCAAAATTTCTTAATTTTGGCCTGCATGTGAGGAGGTCTTGAGATGACTTTCCCCGAGTCTTGTCTATAGGCTACGAATAGAGCTCAAGCTTTGAACCTAATTCGAACATGGCTACAGGCCCAAGGCCTCAAGCACATAACTTATATAAGCCTGTGAAGGTGCTTCGCCACTTTTACCTTCTTTTAGGTTTTGAGATGCTTCTTACTGAATATTGTCTGCCACCTTCGTTCGATGTCTTATATACGTCCTTACAGTGTGAAATTTAAAACTAACCCGCAGTAGAGTCTTGTGAAAAGAAAATAATTAAAAAATAAACTATAGCAGCGGCACAACCAAATTTATACATAATTAATGAGCTAATCCTTATATGCACGATATAACTCAGGCAAAGTAAAAGGAGGGCAAAGCCTTCAATCCGGAAACCACTTGCCATCTGAGAGACAGACCACTGTCAGTTGTCAGCAATTAAAATCATTCACCAAAGCAATGACCCCAAAAGGACTATCGCCCTACATGTGCTCTTGCTGTGCACAAAAACCCAACACTACTGGCAAATTTGTCCTTCAACGACATAAATTACTTCCATGTCTAATTTAGTATCATCTTTGTTTCTCTTCTTCTTCTGGTATCGTTTTTTCCCCCCTGGCCAAGTACACAGTCATTTATATTGTCCTGTCAGGCAAACTGTCTCAAATCGTAGTGATTTCTGCCACAATGTTTTATTAACCGGAAATTAATTTGCTTATATGGCCATTGGTAGCAGCGGTATCATCAGCCCTGGCGGTAGTATCCCACTCGGGGTGATGTCCTTAATTGGTAAGCAATCGCATTTAATGTGACCGCTGTTTTTCAATTTTAATTTCTTCTTCTTTTACACTGCTCTACCAGTTGGGTGTAGGTTTATCAATTTTCTTGTGTTTCTAATTAATGAGTTTCATTCCGTTTTCAGTTCTCCATCTCCAGGCTGAAAGGTGTATAATAAAGTAAGGCCAACTTCGTTCTGGCTTTTCTTTTGCATAGGGAACGAAGAAGGACGACGCGAGATGTAGGTGGTGCAGAGAAAAACGGACGAACGTTTCATCACCGAGGTAGCCCTTCATCACGGCAATTTCCACCACCGATTGTGTTGTGGCTGTTGGCCGTGTATTTAATTAAGTTGCTGACTGGGAAGAACTCACTCCGGGAGGCCGATGTGATATACCTGACCCTATGCAAGGTGTTATGTTGCGAGTATCGTGTTTCGTCCCGTAGCCAACTTGGAAGAATATCAAGGCACGTTTTCAGATAGGGTATATACTTTTAAATTAAATGCTGTAGACTGTTTAGCTTTGGAAGGTATCCCTTTAGTGAATAGCGGACGAAGGCAATTTGTTGACATAGACACAGTGGGCTGGTAGAACGTTTTAGTTCAATTTGGAGCGACTGGCGGACAGATTGTCATGAGAAATTGAGCTCAATTTTTTGTGAAATTTGTCAAATTTTGCGACAAAAATTCAGCTGTCGGCGCAGTGGCTTAGTTGTTAGTGTGTTGGACTACTAAGCGAGGGGTCCCAGGTTCGAATCCCGAGAAAACTCAAATTCCAACTTAAGGTTGTTTTTCACTGCGCCACCTCTCGTGAACGTCTGACAAACATCCGAGAGTATAACTGTCATGAAAGAGCTTCTCAATTCGCCGTTTGGACTCTGCATAAAATTATAGATCCCTTCTATTCGTTCCAAAAATGAAAACTAACACAAGACGAATGGTTGTGAGAAGCTAGGCCTATAGGGTCCCTACGGACTTGTTGGTTCTCCTTGGTTCTATGAGAGAGGGCTTTACCTCTTAGATGCCTACTTAGCCCGAAGAAACAGCGATTGGCAAGAGTGATTCTTCGCTTGATCTCTGCGCTGATGTCATTTTGCGAAGTGATAGTGGAACCCAGGTATACAAAGCCTTTAACTACTTCGAAGTTGTATCTGTCCATCGTGACATTTTATCCGAGTCGCCGATGTTGAGATTCCTTACTCGTTGACAGCATATACTTCGTTTTGTCCTCATTAACAGCCAGACCCATCTTCGCCGCCTCCGATTCGATGCATGCAAATGCGCCACTGACAGCTCGCCTCGTTCTCCCAATAATGTCAATTTCATCAGCATAGGCAAGTAGTTGAACGGACTTTTGAAAAATTGTACCTCTGGTGTTGGCTTGTGAGTTTCGTACAATTGCTTCAAACACGATGTCAAAGAACGTACATGATAGCGCGTAGCCTTGTCTCAAATCTTTTTCGACATCAAATCGCTTGGTGCTGTTCTTGCCGTCTTTGACGGACCAGCGAGATTTCTACATCGTCATCCTGCACAAACGGACGAGTTTGGCGGGAATGCTAAAACTTGACATGGCCTCATATAACTCGTCCTTATATACGCTATCATAGGCGACTTTAAAGTCGATAGATAGATTGTGTGTATCGATCTGATATTCCTGGGTGAAAATTTGGTCGATGGTTGACTTTAGTGGCCTAAAACCACACTGATATGGGCCGATCAGGTTGTTGGCGAAAGGTTTTAGGCGTTCACACAATACAGCCGACAAGATCTTATACGCGACATTCAGAAGTCTTATTCCTCTGTAGTTGGCGCAATTCAGAATATCTCCTTTCTTGTGGATATTATAAACTACTACTATAAAAAGAAATGCCAACTAAGTCTTTTTCCTGCCTTTTAGGCATTATTTCATTAGCTAAGGCTTTAAAGGTCGTTTTTTTTTCAAAAAGGCATCTTTTTTTATTTTAAATATGTTTTTAATTTTTTTTAGATTCAGCTTACTGATTTTTAATTTTTTAAACATTCTTAGAAAGTCTTTGCCAACAAAAAAATTATGTGTAACCTCGGTCTTAAAGAATGTGTTTTCACCTTCAAACTCTGTCCATTTTCCGAACCAAAGATAATGGAACACAGAGATATATAACTTTCCAGTGGAAAGGCGGCTGCCTACAAGCTGTTTTCCCGAGAAATTCGTGAAGTCACGCAAAAATGCTCATTTCTTTTTTAGTATATGTGAGTTCATGAATTGAACTTCAATGCAAGAATTCGCTATTCCGAAATGTGTACGTCACTTTTATTTTTATTTTAATCTAAGCCTTAACAAAAACCACACAAGTTCAACACCAAACACAAAGCAATTGAACAGCGCGATGCCCATTAAAGCAAAAGGAATGTTGGCCGGCCATAGCAACATGCTTTTTTGTAGCTCACACGTATTCACAGACGGGGGTTGAAATTACAAAACAACAGTGTAAACAAATGGGTTTTGGGGGGATAGACGTACGAAAGATATCCATCTCTTTTATTCATTCATCTCTGTTCGGAACACTTTATCTGTCATTCTGTAAAAATAATTCCAGCGTGCACTTCCAGTGAGTGGAATGAATTTGGAAACGAGTTTGAAAGCTGGTTGTTGTATAAAAAGCATTTTTTTTTTTTTTAATTTTATATATTTGTGTTTAGTTTCTGATTTGTTGTTGTTATTGGGTAAAGTGTACCCAAAACAATATTTTTGGCATTATATTATTGAAAAAGGCATCTTTTTTTCAAGTAAGTGGTTGGGAACGCGAACACTTTTGTTGGAGCTTTGGTAACAGAACATTGGTGTCGCGAATTCAATGGTTTTATCCCATCTCAAAAATGTCCAACGCGCCTAAAGAAGTTTTTACTTCATTGAAATCGAAATTGAAAAAATAATACGAATTAAAAAAAGAAAATGTTCTCTTTGGTGAATTATATAAAGCAGAATTTTCAATAAACATAAATTTGAAAAGCAGAATTTTGAAAACAGAATTTTGTGAAAAGAATTTTGACCCATCCTAAATTTTGACCCAACCCTTGCTCAACATCCAACTAGTGGTTTGATCCACTATTTACGTTCTTGTACCACCCAACATTTTTTCACCTAGCGAATAAAACAGGTGGATCTTTTCGAAAATACACCTAATAACGAAGACTCTTGTTTGTAGAGATTTCCGCACCCTTCCCGCAGAAGGTATTTGTCTCACAAGTTCGCAAATGATCCCCGAAGGCATATACCTATATACATTGAAGATATTTGGAGCTATTTGGACGCAGCAGCTTTTCAACCACTGCAATCGCACCCAAGTGGACTGCCATACTTACTATAGGAACATCTTTGTAAATCATATTGAGTTCGTGGTTCTAAATTTGCGTCTCAATTCGTCCTCCTCACATACGGAACCATACACTCGTCGAAAGTAATTTTCTTTCAAATGAGCTAACCGTCATGATTTAGGGCTTGATCATCACAAAGGATAACTTTTTTTTTAAATGCTATACATATACCCATGCAATTTGAAAGAGATTCCTCTCGGTAATATGTATGTAAATGAATTGCGTCGATCCCAGAGGTGGATGAGTTGTCCGTGGATCAAATGCCTGTGGATAAGATGTTCGCTGGGAGATATGACATCACTACTCATGAAAAACCTAGGTATCCATTGCCATTTGATACATGCATCCACATTGATAACCTGATATGATGAGTTGTAATAATCCCTATTTACTGATTTCGAGAGATGTTTGAATCAGAATACCATTGCCGGGTCTCTGTTCGTCGCTACTAAAATAATCCCCAAATGAACAAAATATTGCTGAACACACCTACTTGCTACAGTTTTGATGCGTCTTGTTCACTGGTAGCTCTTTCGCCTTAATCGCTTCTTTGTCCATAGAAAAACATATGATCAAACGAAACAGCATACAAAAAAAAAAAACGAAAAAAGGCAAAAGAATTCCAAATGAGCACTCCTTGGAAGTTTAAACGATAGATCCTGATGCTTGTGGACAAAGCTATTGTGCACAACATGCAGCCGAACAAGATTTTTAATGAGTTCTGCCCTTTTTATAATTAACGAAACTTTCCTGCAAACTCTTTGCGCGCACTAATTTGTGCCCAATACTCCGGACCTGTCGGTCCCTTTGAGATATCCCTTCTTGTCCTCTTGCGCTTCTTGTGCTCATCATGAAAATGGAATAACATCGACCAAAAGTATCTTTCTATAATCAAAGTGACCAGGCAGGGATAAGTTTTCCATCCGCTTTTTTGTCCACTTTAAAAGACCAGTGCGCACCAACAGAAACTTCCTGCACGTCCTCTTATACTATTCTCCACCATTGGCAGTGGTTCAACGTACAAAGAAAGAGGCAGACTATGCAGCAGTACGTTTGAGTGCCGCATGTGTTGTTGTGTATTGTGGTCAGGTTCGGACGGATTCAAATCGAAGGACTGAATATATAATAATAATGAGTACGTCAGGCGGTAGTCCAACTCAAGTTTGTCCTTTAGAAAGTTAGCTCAACCAGAATTGCATTTCAATCAGACGAACATACTACACATGGCGATGAAGACGACGATGACACAAAGAACAACAACACCACCACCACCAATGACAACCAGGATGCGGTTTGGGAAGCTCTAATTAAAATTGCAAATTTCCTCAATGGGAGTTGGGGCCAGTGTTCCCACCCTTTGAAGACCGTTTTCCCCTTTTTTTTATCAGCCAAAAAGCATTAGCATTAAATTCGAAAAATATTCCCTAAGTAAAATTTGCATATGAAAAAAAATTAAAAAAATGAAACTGTTCTTATTAACCATCTTAAAATAATCACATAAAAATATACGTTTTTAACAATAATTTTCTTTTCTATTAGACATAATATCAAACCGAGTGTATGCATCCAGAATCCAGATGCACGGCAATTCTTACTTTCTTGCATGTTTAACATGAAATATTCATTTCTTGAAATTTTTTCACAATATAGGTAAATACGTTTTAAGTTAATCTTTAAACAATTTACGTTTCACAGAGATTTTTAATTTTTTCCCCTTTTTTAAGCTTGTTCCTCTTTTTCCCCTTATTCATTCAAAATCGCCAAAATTTCCATCCCCTCAATCTGGGATAACTGGTTGGGGCGCATCTATATGAACCAGTGATGCCAGTTTTTAGAAGCAGGTTATCCCTTTTATCCCTCGCCAAAATATAAAAAATCCCACATTTATCCCACGAAATATTAAATTAAAAAAAAAAAACATGTATTTCATTAAATTCAGTCCTTTTTATTATTAACAAATACAAGTTATATTATACATTAACTATGCAAGCCAACAAAAATAAATACATATTGAGATAATTTGTATATAATACAAAAATAAAAATGTAGGTACATCTTACACATTTTTAAAACGTTACAAAAAGGAAAAAAGAAAATAATATTCAACATAAAATAAATACCTTATGAATTATTTGAAAATGACTGGTATGCAAAAAACTTTATCTCATTATTCTGTTATTTCTCTTACAAAAATGACACAGATATGTCAGTTTATGAAACCTTTTTTAGGGAAATAAAAAAAAGAAAATGAACGCATTCAGATATTTTGAATGACTTTTTTCTAAACATGAAAATATTTAATTTGATCGTAGGTTGAAGAATTTTTTTTATTCTTAATGAAATTAGCAATTAGGAACAACAACTGACCAACAAGTAAAGTCCCTTTTTGAGGTTTGAAAAACCCCTTCGTCCCTTTTTTGCTTTTTTTAAGCGAGAAAATCCCGCAAAAAGCCATAAATCCCTCGATCTGGTATCACTGATATGAACTCCTCTCTTCCGAAGGAGACTGCATAAAAATATACACACAGATCGGAATTACTATCTCAATATGGATAACAAGGCTTCTGCGCAATGTTGACGAAGTTTTTTTTTTAAGTGTTAAACATTTCTTCAAACAGTGTAACAAATGGAAAAAAAATGTAACAAAGTGAAAACTAATTTTAATCGTTTTTCACTCAAAAAAATCTCGGAACTGTGAGCTAAACTTAATATTTTGTTAACATATTGCACAACATTTTGAAACAATATGTCTTTTAGTCGATATGTTTTAAGTTTTGTTGTAACTGTAACTTTATAAACTCAGAACATCTCTTTGTTCTTTATTTTCGGGATATACAAATTTTGAAAATTATTTAATAATCGAAATTATGTTCGGAAATATTTTTTTCAGGATCTAGCAATATTTTGGTTAAAGTTTGTTCGAAAGAAAAAAAGTGCTGCCAGTTCAACTTTTCAATATATTTAAACGAGAACAAAATAAGATTTTAACGGGAAATAGTGTAACAAAGCGAAAATAAAGTAATATTGCAACAAACTTTTAAAATAATTAAAAAGTGTAATACTTTTGTTATACTTGTATCATTGTGGCAACGCTGCTCCGGCATTTTTGGGTCTGTCCCTTCTAACTTCTTCGCGGTTGAAACATATCAAGAGTATGACTGGGAGAACGAAAATAATTGGAGGGAAATTTCATTAGGCTCCGTTTTTTTTTCTGGTCACGCTTTTATGTATTGCTGTCAAGTTTTGTGGCGAAAAATTTTCTGCATAATTTTTGCTCGTAGTATTTCGTTTATCCTTTCGAATTTTAATTGCATAGATGCTTTTGAAGTGAACCTTCGCCACGGATGTTTTTGTGGGGATATTCTGCTCAACGAGTTTGCTTAATTATGTACTTGATTAGAAGGGGAAGTTGTCTTATGTAGAAGGAGAGACGGCTTGAATATTGAATGGAAATTCAAAAATTTCTTTCAATCAAATCGGGCATGCATGGCGAGTGCAGTTTGAGATAGGAAGGAGCATCAGTACATCGAAGTGGAGGGAGGGTTCTTGAGGTGATTT
Organism: Cheilosia vulpina; assembly: GCA_916610125.1. NCBI lineage: Eukaryota > Metazoa > Arthropoda > Insecta > Diptera > Syrphidae > Cheilosia > Cheilosia vulpina. The sequence continues at coordinate 59,183,081 of OU744277.1, forward strand.
GCGGATTAAGCGGGGAGTATATGAAGCTAATTCAGAGGAGGAGTACGACAGCTCTGTCAAAATTCCCTCTGAACTTAAGGACCGGAGAAGGCAGAGAAGTCGTTCAGAAATTGGAAATTCGCCCTTTAGTTGTGGTGTATAGTTAATAAGGTGTCGTCTACAAGATCTTGAGGGCTTTATTGATCGCTTGAAGTTGTCGTCCTACATCGGTCCGGTTTTAGTTTATGAAAGTCAACAATCGACTTTTACATTCAGAAACACTTTTAAAAAGTATTACAGAAGCCAAGACCGATAAACGCGACGTCTTTATCGCCTTCGGTAGTGTATGTAGAGATGGACTCTACAAAATGTAGAATGTTTTTCAATTGGGACGGATCGATGTTTGAGTGTTCCTTAGTGGAGAGGTTGCGCGCTATGCTAACGATTTCTTTTGGCCCAAATTGAACGATATTGAGGTAGACGACATTTTTGGTTCCAGCAGGACGTCGTTAGCTTGCACACAGCAAACGCCACGCTGGACATTCTGCATGAACGATTTGAGAGTATGGTAATCTCTCGCAGAGGTCCAACAGGATCGATTTGACCCCTCTAGACTCTTTTTCGTAAGGTTTCCTGAAGACGCAGGCATAGAAATAGACCGACGACCTTCAAAGCCAATATAGCCAGTGCCATCGATCATATTCATCAAGATCTATATATGGCTGTGTCACTCAAATTGGCGATCCGTGTCCACCTGAGAAGCCGGGCGGACATTTGAACGATGTTAGACTCCATTCATACATGACATACATGCGCCTTTTATATCAACAAAATAACTCACACAAGGCTCGTTTTATTTCATTTGAACATCGACCCGTCCTTATTGGAAAACCCATTACCTATAGCTTTCCCTTGACTGCCTTTATTACTCGAAGAGTCGCCTAGCTTTCGCCGGCCATATTTCACTAATACTCACATTCCCCGTACGGAAATGGAGAATTCAAGTTGCAGCCACTGTGCGTGTTTGTGTCAGCGTTATCAGTGCCTTTCAAATTGCATGCATCAGGTTATTTTCTTAGGAACCCTCTCGGGCTGTTCGAGTGCCATTTAACCCTTTTCTAGATTGCAACTTTGCTTGGACTGATCATGTAAAAGAAGTTCTACAAATTTGTGGCAGGAAGCTCTTTGACAAAAACCTCGCACAAACTTGTCCCTCTACCGGACTTACCCATGGGGCACAGTAGCTAGAGAAAGTTCCCTGTACAATAAGCTACCAACAACAGTTTCCTTGGCAAATTTTTTGCCATAGATAACCCAAGTGCATAATTTATGCACCGTACATCAGACAAAGCACACCCAACGTTGGTTATATCTTTCAAAAAATCAGCAATTATGAATGCAGCAGCTCCTCGATTTCAATAACAATGCACAGGACACATTGCCGGATGCCGGCTATGGGAAAACATCTTCGGTTTGCATCCAATTGAAATTTAAAACTCCCCACCATCCACCCTAATGGGTATTATCTTAGAATTTGCCAACCCCATTACATTTGGTACATCTTTAATAAGTCATCCAGGGCATGGACACAAACACACATACAAAAGAGCAGGTAAAGCGCCGGTATCTCTGGCCAAGGATCAAATTGTGGAAAATCTTGTTTCGACCTCCGGAATGCAAAATATTATGCAAAATCGGAAATTGCATTGTCCAGTGTCGACGACATGTGCAGCGCCTTGGAGTTTGAATGTGCGGCGCCAGTGTTTGGGTAAGCAAGCCACGTGGGAAAGTCCTTCTTAGCTGGGATAACAAAAGCCAAAAGCCCAAAGGGCAAGTGCATATTCTTGCTTAGATTGATGTCCACAGCCGCACACCCCACTGGCGCTTAATCATTTGGAGCGAGCGCAGGCCCTATACGAACATATAGGAGGAAGGTAGGTATGTTCCACGATTGGACTGATGTTATTGCTACTCGGACGTATCTTGACATTTTGGATATCTTTCTATTAGCATATAAATAGGCTACCTACGATATGGCAGGAAAATATTATTACACTCACCGTTCATAGGTGGTTGGAGGCGACAACCCAACCGCACACACAGCGGCATCAGGCACCACTACTCGGTGCTCGCCTCGTCGAGTGAAGAGGGATGGATCCACAGACTAGATTTCATCATTTCAGCGCTATAATGTCGTTTCCTATTTCCTCTGTGCGACACGAGAAAATGATAATGTGAACCAATCCAACGGGGGAGAACCACAAAAAAGGCAACAAAAAAAAAAACTAATTTAACCCAAACCTGAAGGACGCTCCACATTCATTTGTGTGCTTATCCCGATGGAGGTGGGCGGCAGAAAATAGGAAAATCATCAATGTCCCGTCACCCTCATAGTTGTCATTTTGCTATTTGCCTGTCGGAGGTGTTATTTGCCAGGAGCAGTTTGCTGCAAAAAGTGCGTTCGTTCATTTTCGTATGATAATGAACCCCACTGGCCCAGGAAAGAAGAGTCCTCCATTAGCCCAGGAGTAGCAGCATGCTATCAGAAATTAGAATCTGTCCTGACGACGAACCAAGTTGTCTCTGAAGCATGAAATTGCCATATAGTGGCGCGTATCCTTTTCCCCCCCCACCGCACCGTAAAGAGATCATTCATCGCCCGTGTTTGCTGCTGTGTTGGAAGCAATTTTTCGGTCCTTCAGTGTACCACTCAAATATCCTTAAAATGAGAACATTTAATCACGACTGACAGGATGTTGTGTTCGTCTGTATAATAGTTTGTGTTTGTTGGGCGAGCAAGCAAAATTGTCGGTTCTTCTCGTGCGCCGGCATTGATATCAAGAGGATATGCTTTTGGTGTTCCTTAATTGCATCCTCGGCTAACCGACTGCTGTCGAATGGCAGCAATTTTAAAAGTGAATTAGTTCTCCGGTATACTCGTTAGCGCCGTATATAGCTGATTGAGATGGTAATTTGAGGCGAAATTTAAGTTTGATGAATTTCATTCTGGCTAAAGATGAAGTGCCTGTCTATTTATGGGGATTATTTTGATGGGGTAATTTGTACACTCATGTTGTCAGAGATAGGGATGACGGATGAGCGATCGCCGACAGTACATCATAGTAAACGACATTTTAATATCTCTGAAGAAATTTTAGTTATAAGGAGACCGTTACGATCTTGCTGGTTTTGAACTCACCTTTGTGAAGAACCTTCAAGTTGATCTTATAAGGAGTCATTGAAAATAAATGCAGGAGTCAAGCTCATTCTGCTCCCAAACTTGTAGTGCTGTCTAATATCATCGGAAATGCTGTAGTGATGCAGGGCATTCAAGTTAAGAACTGTAGCACACTGTCCAATTCGCATTGTGGGGGTTCATACTCAGGCTCTGCGATATCGGATAATCAAGCACACGGCGCCGCACTGTGTTCATAATTGTTATAAGTCGTGACAAAAGTCAATTTTTTTTTTACTTTTACTATCATGTTACGGATTTGCAACAGAATTATGAGCAGAGCTTTAAAACCAGGAAACAAAACAAAAAATTCTGAAAACAAGTTTGAATTGTAGAACTTTTCAAAGTTGGACAATTTTGTTTCAGAGTCAAAACTCAAAAATTGCCTTGAATCGACTTCCTCTATTTTCTATTTTTTGGCGTGCTATGAGACATATTTTTGTTTTAATGTCACTTAGTTTTATTCGTATATAAACAAAAGAAAAATTAAAACAAAGATCGCCTCAATAATTTAAAAAAATAAAAACGAACCTCCTTTGTCTACCTTGTTTTTGAGGCTTTGAAAAGAGCTGAAAAATGATCTGGAAAAGTCCCGGAGCACAAATTGCAAGGATTTTCGACCTTATGTTTTTGTTAAACCCTGTGCAGAACTGTGGCTTCAGTTTATAGCACTTTTCGGAGATAATTTCTTTAAAACAAAAAAATTATGTGCGTTGTTTCATTGAGCCATTTAATTTCTCCAAATAGTTTAGAAGGCAAGATTATGACACTTTATCAATTAAGATGCATGTTTTGCCATTTTCTTGATTGCCAGAAAAATGCTAACATTTCCAGGCCCATTTTTCCTTACTCTAGTAGCATCCCTATGATCTTTAGGGCCGTTTGCCGATACGACTCATACCGAATTAAGCGCCACATAAATTCTTATGTGACAGTTTATGCCCTAAAAGAAGTAGCCCATAAGTACATATTTAAGAAGAACTTAAATCGTTAAGAGTCATATGAACAAACTGCTTTTAGACATATAGACATCATTTGGGATACACGTTTGCTTTTTTGGTCGTACCGATTGCAGCATTTTTTTTCCAAATTGAATGAAATATGCACCAAATGAAAATCCGAATTTAAACCGAAAGTTAAAAGAACCCACAATTGCGCCATAAGTAATCTTCTGTAGACCGATCCTCAAGGAGTCTAGTGTTACAAGCCAAACGATGTGGGTTTTTATATGGATGTCTTCTGACACTGAAAGACAGACAGAAAATTTACATTGTCAATTTTGTAAAAAGAAGCCAGTCGAACTAGATGAGAGAAACTATATAAATTTAGAACTTCATCTATGTATTGAGTTCGGTCTTAAACTAGCTTATGGGCTACCAAGTAGATAAGACTATTCGACAGAAAGAGGTGGAAAATATATGAAAAACGGATACACAAAGGGTCTAAAGAGACCAGCTCAGGTTAGTTACTGTTATGCCCAATAAGAATCTGATGATGGAAAAAGAGAATATTTTTCTAAAAAACAAAAAGCAAATATCTTGGACTATTTTAAATAAACTGACTTTTCAGGAGTACCTACATACATCAGTTTAAAGTCAAATAGAGAAAAAAACTGACATCAACTCCCAACGATTTGTACTTATAATTAATTAGAAAGAATTTTTAAATCAAGAAAAAATCAAAAAAAAAAAAATAATAAATTTAATAAAATTATTATAAGGAACTTAATTTTCTGATGGGGGACATTTTCATGAGAAGCATCAGTGTTCCCAAACTTTGAAGACAGTTTTCACCTTTATTTTATCAGCACAAGCATTATTTACTCCAAATTTCGAAATAAGTTCCACTTTTTCCCACTATGTGAAATTTTCATTTATTTTCATATGAAAAAATTCAATAACAAAATTTCAGACTCTTCAAAGTGCTTAAATTAAGTGATGCATTCAATTTCTGTACATGTACGTAGATGTTCGATTGGTTGTTTCCTTTCATGTCCCGCATGAACATTTCATTCCTAGTAAAATTTAAAAAGGTTGTTGCAATAACAATACATTTTTATTTTACTTTTAGACATTTACCCTTTTTTTAAAGCTTGTCCCTCGTCTTCCCCTTTATCATTTAAAAGCGCCAAAGGTGTCACTTTTCCCCTCAATCTGGGATCACTGAGAAGCATAATGAGGTCAAGGAATAAAGACTACAAGCGATATCGATACCAGAACGCTTGCAAAGTTTCACAGAAATGACAAAAATTTGTTGCATCTTTGAGGTTTGTTGAGAAAAAGATGTTAAAAGTTATGATAACGCCAAAAAATGTTTAATGGGTTAAAATTCTTTCTACAAAATTCTGCAAGCAATAAAAAAAGTTTTGGAAAATGGTTTGGAAAATGTTCGAAGGAGCGCGCTTTTTAATATTTCCTTTTTTTTAATTTCGGCAAAATTTTGTAAAGCAGAGGTGTTTTTTTTTAGTTTAATTTCATCTTTTCTCAATTTTTATTATATACCTAATTTTCAGATTTTTAAAATTTTTATTTTTCTTTTAATAGATATTGTTTTTTCAATATTTAATTGAAATTTTATTGTTTCTTGTTTAATTAAAATATTATTTTTTTTTCATTTTTAATGCTAAATTTTTTATTAATAATTTAATTTTTTTTTAAAGTCTACTGTTTTTTATTTTCTTTTTCGTTGTTTCTATTATTGTTAGCTGGAGGTTTTTTTGCTTTAAACTTGAATTTTGTAAAGCAGAATTTCGAAAAGCATAATTTTTGTGTGAGAAGACAGCATTTTGCAAAGCAGAATTATGAAAGCACCATTTGGACCCACTGAAACGTATAACCAAAATAGTTTATAAGGCACCCTAACGCGCCAAAACGCAGTTTAGATATACGCAGAAAACTTATTACAAAATGGTTCGTTAACTATGTTCATTGTTCATCCACTGTTGGGATCCGTTTTATTTTTAAACACCCTGTCAACACTGAAATAATAAAGTATAAACTTCTTTCTTTAACAAGATCCGCAAAAGTTTGAACTGTTTTTATAGTAAAAGATTTTGTTTAAGATTTATTCTGAGAAAGACATACTTTAGTCGACGATTCTGAAATGCTGTGTGTGACTTTGCTAAAATTTACGTAGCCTACGAAATTTCGTCTAAGTAAAAGGGAAAAGAAGGAAGTTCTTACAACAAATCTATTTGTTCAACCGTTATGATTTTCAAAATGAAAAACTAGATAGCGACCAGAATGCGCCGTCAAGTCTCCTACTGTGTCCTCATAGGTTCGAATTAAATTTAAGTGGTCATTGAAATAGCATTTCAATCACCAATAAACTTAAAACAATTTATCGGCCGCCTTTGGTGCTTGCCTCAGCCCAAGTGCCAGTAGGTATGTAACTCAATAGTACATAATCACATTTCGATGCCCATTTCGAATAACCCCAAACCCATTTACCAACTTAATCAATAACCAATGCTTCACACCTGCGATAACCACCCCAGCAAGAACATCTCAAGTATCACAAAAAGCAATTTACCCTCGATAATGAGATTGTCTCTATGCCATACCTGCCGCGCAGCCCGAAACATCAATTGAAATTCAATCCGAATAGTTTTCAAATGCATTTACAACTTCTATATATGGTCAACGATGGCACGCGGTCGGCCAGGCGTCACAAGTCTCGCCTCTTTTTTCCAGCAGAAAGGATATACCAAATCGGATTAATGCCTTTGCAAATTGAGACGACTGCACTATGAGAGCACGCAGATGTATGTGCGGGAATACATACACTGAGTGAATCGGATAGAAACATTTTGGAAAACATGAATCTGTATTCGAGACTCATTAAAATAGTGGCATGTCTTTCAAAAATAAGGGTATTCACTTATTTATTAAATTAAACAATTTTGTAGTGATCTATTTATTTTTGTTTTCAATTTGGAAGTTGGATTTTATTTTGGTTTTTTTAGATTTCATGAAAGAATTTGTATTTTTTGCAAAGTTTTCCATCAAATCAGACGATTTGCATTCAATCATAAAACGGAAGTCGCCGGCAATTTTACCTGAGAATCCCAGGCGATACATGTTTCGTGGGAATAATAAATGTAATAAATGCCAACGGAAGATTCGCCATAGTATCTTCAGATTAAAATACATGCGGAAGAACAAAATGTGAGCGGATGTGTATCTGAAGAAGTAGATGAGTAATATGCAAACTTGCCAGGGAATGATCAACGAATTTACGGAAATCTTAAATGCCGGTCAAAAGTTTTAGGTAAGTAAACTATATATTTTTTTTGGAATCGGTCGAATGCGACCGCCACATAAACTACTACCACCAGGAAAAAAAAAACAGCAGCTAAAATATTTATTTATAAAAAAATAATAAACAATTGTACTGATTTCAAAAAAAGGTTCTTTTATTTTTTGCATTCCCTTTCATACAATAAATAATTAATAAAATCTTACTTAACTGAAAATGGGTCCGTTTTGATAATTTTTCAAAAAGGAGGGACCAAGGGTTTTGAGGCTGAAAAAAGAGTCAAGCCCAAACGGCAACGCTGGTTGGTGGTTCCACCGTAAAAACGGTCCTTCGCACCGAAGGGCATTCAGAAGGCGCTCCCAGGCGGCCAATTGACAACCGCAATTTGGTGCACAAAAGATCGATTGTGGCATGGGCTGTGTGGAAATAAGTTTTCAATATTTCCCAACGTTTTTCAAGCGTTAAGCGACTCATGTCGTTCCGCGGAAGTATGATACCGACTTTCTGTCAAGATTTCAAGCGCGAAACAGCTGTCAGTGTCAAAATAGCCTATGATTCAAAAAGAAACCACTAGATGGCCCGCCCTTTATATATTATATGCATAACAAAAAATAAACCCTAGGCCCAACTTCTCAAAACCATTCGTTTGATTGAGTTCTTATATTTTGGCCGTATGAAATGGAGCTACAATTTTGGGCCGAATTAGGAAGCTTTCATGGGAAAGTTGCTCTTGGAAAATTCGCCTATGCTTGCCCAACTTACGAGTAGGTCTTGAAAGTATGTCATATCTGAAAATCATTTTCACTTAAACATCTTCTCAAAACCGGCTGTCAGTTTTTTTTTTTCATATTTTTTTTCCAGTGTACCCCTTGCCAAGTCCTGCCATACCCACGCACCAACATAGGGCATGCCCCCTACCCACGTAGCCGGGCATTTTTCAACACGAACGTGGATTGCTTTCAAAGTTCAAAGTAATTTTCAAAACGTAGCTCGATGGAAACACACTTTTTTTTGTTTCTTCTAAAAGTACGGTTATTTCCGTCGGTCTCTGCTCCTTGGCTGCTATCAATTTACAGCTATATATTTGGCGAAAAAAGACACCACTCCGTTGACTCCCCCACCAAGGTGGGTAGGTAACACCTGAGACGTCATTTTATGAACGACATTGGACGTGTATTGTGTATTCTCTGCTGCTCTCTTTTATGCAAAATATTGCAAACGTAAAATTTGCACGGGACGCCGTTTCATATTTTCCGTTCGTCCTTTTGCCAGAAGCACCCAAAGCAGCCAGACAATAATGGTAGTTAATATTTTCGACGAAACTTAACCCACTATATACGAGTATAGAACAACGTTGTGATGGAGAACATCAAACGTCCAAAACGTTGTCGGAGTGTCCGTGAAAAGGTATAGCGGCAAAGTTTTCTAGTCTACAACACTTCTTCAGAAGACCGGCGAACTTGAGTCCTTGTGACAGTCATTTTTAATAACTGACACACCGTTCGCGTTTGGCATTCAGGTTAATGGGTAATTAAATTATAGTCAGGTCAGTTCGTCTGTATTGCAGTAGCAGTGCAGTTCGGAGCGGCCTGCCCCGAAAGGGAAACTGGAAGCGCGCTTCAATAAATAATGGCCAAGGGGTGTGATTAGAATAAACATTTTCACAAGATTCCAGAGCGTAAGGTAAGAAACAGTTTCGTAGATTGAAGGGTCGAATGGAAATTAATTGTTTCTGCGATGTGGTGGGAACATAGCGAGAGTTGCCTTTGAAGTTGAAGTTGTCCTGTGTGCTGTTGCACGGGGATTCTTGCAAACGCATTTCTGGAAATGCAGCATGAATTCTTTGGAAACTCTTGCGAGAACTCGAAGAAGACCAATTGATGAAATTCTTGCAACGGACGGAAATGGAATTTGGGTTGTTGGTGGCGGCTTCACTTTGTAAAGGGAGCGAGCCAATTTGTTTGGGGAGTCTGGTGGTTAATGTTGGTTTATTTGAACGAGGAGCTTGAGCTTGATTCAATATCTTCGTCTGTGTTAAGGCGGATTTAAAAGGAAGCTAGCAGTGAAGAGGAACGTTTATTGGATAATGATGATAAAAAAATGAGATCCATTGTGTTACGGGGTGCTCGGGTTTTTTGGCCGAGGATAGCATAGGACAGTTGATGTAGCTGAGGCATATTGCGAGAAGCCCCACATGATGGCTGGCAGACTTTGATTGAACAAGCAGCTTGATCCCCAACACCAAGCTGGTCAAAGTGCCTACCAGTCTTCATCTACTGTGTTTTCGGTTTTAGTTAGATGGGAAGGAGACGATTTAAAGGACTTAACCAGTTTGTCATCGCTGGGAAAAGCTTCCCTCAAGGCCTGCCATCGCAAAAAGGTTCAACAATATCATGAAGGATTCTATATACCTACTATAAATATATATAGATTTCGAGAGATATTCGAATCAGACCACCATTGTCGGGTGCGGGTCTCTTTTCGTCTCTCTACCACTGTAAATCTTACTCAGAGAGACTCTCTGGAATTCTACACAGTTCTTCTCTGGGCTTAATTCCTAGTGTTAACGCTGGCATCTGTTTATGGGAGATCTGTTTCATCGCCTGGGTCTCGACCCAATGATGTCCCAACATCCTCATTCTTCTGCCAGCCAACGCTGGACATTGACACAGTATATGTGCCGCTGCCTCATATTCCTCCAGGCATAGTCTACAGGTATCATCCTCTATAAGGCCCATTTTCCTTAAGTGATACCCGAAATTACAATGTCCTGTAGACAAAGCCACCACCCATTTCAATGTTCCTCGCCTCATGCTTAGAACCCTTCTTTGAGTGGAGCAGGTCGGCCACTTTATTGCCATTTTAGCTTGTCTACATTGTTCCACGGTTGACCACCTTCTCAGGTGTTCTGCCGTGATCCATTTGTGAATCAGCTGTTCTACCATTCCTCTGCCAATTGAAGAGAATGGTTCTGGTCCCAGCAACTTTTCAGTTGACCCCTGTTTTGGAAGGGAGTCCGCCTTTTCATTGCCTTCGATCCCTATGTGTCCCCGTACCCAAGTCAGTGTTACTTCATTTTTAGATGAATACTTATTGAGCTTAAGTACACATTCCGGTGCCAATGATGTTGTGATGTTTGTTTGTACCATGCATCTGATCACCGCCTGATTGTCCAGTGCTATAGAGAAAAATTTCTTCCTTCCACCTGACACTCAAGTAAGTAGTCCAACGCATGAAGCAAAGCAATCATCTCAGCCTGGTATACTGAAGTGTATTTCCCGAAGCTAATGTGACGGGCAAGTTCCAGCTCTTCTGAATAGATACCGGCCCCCGCTCCGCCATCCATCATGGATCCATCCGTGAAAATCACTATTTCACCATTTCTTTTTTCTGAAAGTAATCCGTTCTCATTACGAGTTTTGTGATTTCTTTCCATAATACGCGCCCTTGTTATTCGATCCATAGGCATGTTTAGCTCCCTAATCTCGTTTTTGACAAGTTCCAGGATCTTCCTATGTCCATAGATCGTACCACGATTGTGCCATTTCGCATCTCGATGCAAACGAAGTGCCGTTTGGGCCGCTGTTTTCTTAATAAATAAGTCCAGCGGTAATATCCCCATGATGACCTCCAATGCGCATGTTGGGGTTGTACGTATTGCACCTGTAATTCCTATACATGAACCCTTTCCAGGTGCTTCCTGACGGTTTTCTTAGAGGCTTTCGCCCACCATATTACAGAGGGTGTATTTTCCTGCTAAAATGACCATATCTTATGCCTTTTGGTCACACAGCATTATTTGGCATCTTCTTAGTGGGCCTTCTGCCTCCAAAGAAGCAGCGATTGACAAAAGCTGTTCTTCATTGGGGTTCCGATGACTTGTCGCTTTCCAATGTCAAAGAGATTGGATAGACGAAGTTGTATATCTGGCTTTTGTGACCTGCGCTCTGATAAACGATATCACCCTTCCTTCTCCTGTTGATGGCATACACTTTTTTGTTCAATGCTAAATTTACCTTCGTTTCTATCGTCCCAATACAAGACCAGTATTTCGATGTCATCGACGTACATATGACCGATTTCTTAACGAGTACTCTCTGGTGAGTTGTAGTCGACTGTTTCAAGTGTTTTTAAAAACAGCAGCGAGCATTATCCATCGTCATGTCCAGGCGAACGAGCTGTTCAGAGGTGGAAAACTGTTCCTGGGCTTATATAGCTTCGCTCTATAATTTCGACAACTAATAGGTTTTGGCTGTTGTCATGATGGTTAGGGACCAAGAGGTCAAAAAACCTACCTGATACAACTTTAAGTTGCCAATATGTTTGCTTTTAAACTAAGGAATACCTTAAAATAAGTTCGACGTTTTGAGGATGGGTTCGCGATTAAGGCTGGTGCCTCTCTGCAATTGGAGGGGTTCAGTTTGTCGCCCATAAACTAAGTATTAGATGGATCGTCAGCTCAGCAAACTTTGCCTACAAGCTGTTTTGCGTGTTACTATGTGGGAAAGTATGTGTGCCATGTTGAAGTAAATTATCCGCATGCATATCTTGCACATAGAAACCTGTCAGTTCATTCAGTTTTTTTCCTTTATCGCGCCTCCCGCCTTTTAGAACTTTTTTTTTTGGTGCTTCAAATGTTCCTAATCACAGATAGGAGCTTTAAGAGAGAAATTTATTTTCAAAATTTGCGGTTTGAATCGGGTAGGTGCACGGGAGCTGACGCCTGAGGGTATATGCTTATTTTATGGTGTCGCCTATCGACGATCCTTAAAAGCGGTTGACGAATTCCATTTTTTTTTGTTCTTCTTCATCTGATTCTTACCATATCGTTGAGCCTTAAAATTGTGTTCGTTTGTCGCCGATTCACGCCTTAACCCATTTACCGATTTTAACCAAACTTTCACACATATTTGGCATTGGTCTATGTATGGGTTTTGTGAAGTTTTGTTGAAATCGGAAAACTTATGTGTGTGTTATGCGTGCGTGAAGAAACACATGAATTTCAGTACATTGCCGGCGTTATTCGGGTAAAAACTCAAGATCGTCTCGACGGATTTGAATAATTTTTTTGTTGTTTTGTTTGTCTTGAATCAGGGATGGTTTAAAAAAAATTTAAATTCGGAAATTTCTCAACAGGTGTAGGCATGTAGGTATATTTTGTTTTTCATCTATCTCCTTCAATAAATATATATTAAAATGAATCGCATTTTGTTTTAATTGATGTTCTCTTAATGCGTAAACCGATTTTGTTTCTGGAAATTTCAAATGAAAGGTGACGTCAACACCAAGGCTTGTATGGATATATGGTCTTTGTATGTTTATACGAGTTATAGGCATTTTATTGAAAATTGCTGTGTTGTCGACCTCCGAAACCCCGATTTAATCGATTTAAATTTTGTGGATGTGTATGGTTGGTTGCACCTTAAAGGATAGGATAGTTTTGGGCCCGATAGGTAGCGCTGCTGTCAATCTCCGAATCCACTCAACTGATTTCAATGAAATTTTGTGGATGGTTATGTTTGGACCCAGCTGGGAAGATAGGACAGCTTTGGACCCGATAGGTGGCGCTGTTGTCGATGTCTCTCTGCTTTGGGGTGGTGGGCGCAAATCGCAAGCATTAAAGAATATAATATTATGTGGCATGTGGCCTATGTCTGCGTAGGCCGTGCGGCACATTTCGCTTGGTAGAAAGAAGTTGAGGTATAATGTGTTCATTATTCGTATACAATCCAGCATATTAACCACTGAGCCACCGTGTTCACAAGTCGCAACTACTGATATTAAATGTTTTATAGCAACTTCATCGAATGTGAAGTGGGAACAAAATTATCTGAACGGGGATTCTTACTTTCCGGGCAAACTTCGGATGAACGCCATGACATACCGCACGATTAAAAAAAAACAAAATCTCAAAACGATCATGGGCTTCATCGTTACGCACAATGTTTTTGGACAATCGCGTCTCGGGATGTACTCGGTCGAATGGCAGAAGCGAGGATTGCCGATCGGCCACATTCTGCCTTGGTTGATTTGGTTAATTGTGAAAATCTGACCAGACCAACTCATTTCAATCAGTAGCACGGAAAAAACACGATCATGAAGCCGACCCGGAGGAAATCTATGAAGTCATTTCTGTGCATTGAACTTTCGTTCAATAGAGAGGTTCCACTTTATCAAAAAATGTTTATAACAAAAATTAATTTAAGGCGGTTCGCTAGTTAATTATAAATAAGTAATAATAATAAAAAACAATTTGGGAAACATATATTAATCGGCAGAGTTGATAAAAGTACAAGTTTCAAGTTTAGCTGTTTCTAACCTCACTTTGTCAGTTTCGGACAAAGAGGTATTTTGGATACCAAAATATAGTCCGTGTAAAATCTGAAGGCTACTGCGGACAGCTGTACCACTTGATGAATGCAGAATAGGACTTATCATACGGCTTAAGGATGTGCGCAAGGTGCAGTCGAAAATCGTAAGTCGAAATGTCGACAGATTTTCCGTTTCTGAGTTAAAATTCACTGTGAGTATTCTTTGGCCTTTTCACTTAAGATTGTATTACTTCAAGACCATTTTTGGTATCGTGCAACAGAATTCTGCTTGGACAGCAAAGACCCTGTTGCTTTGGCAACCATATTGAATATTACCGTCCGCCAAATGATATCAAAGTCATTTCAAATCGAAACAGAGTAAGTGAGTCCCTGACGATATTGATGTTTTGCGTCTCGTACGTCGTATGATGTCTTTTGGTCTTGTGCACTCACAATTCACAGCCCTATCCCTGCACTGCCATACAGGAGGGGAATGAATTTTGAAACACGTTTTCAATTCTATTCTCATCGCAAGCGAAAGATTACACTCTTGAGGAGTACAGTTGCGAGTGCAGGCGTAGTTCGAAAAGTTCATGTGTCCGCATCGATGAACTTCAACGCTGTTAGCGAAAATAGCAAAACTCCACCCGGTTATGCTGAGGCACATCCCTATAGGATGATGGGGCAAAACTTTCCTCGCTCAAGTAAAAGGGAAATAGAGATAAAGTGCAATAAGTTTCGTAATGCCTGTCCGCTTCAATGCGTCAGGTTATCAGGTACCTACTCAAGGCATTTCTTTGCGCTTTCCTCGCCGTTTTGGAGGTGAGTCCTTTTTATGTGTACAGCACAGTATCCATAGTTGTTGGTTGCGAAAGTATTTAGGGACACAGAGGGAGAGTATGCAGCCTGCGGGTATGGAATTATGAAAGTTTTGCCCAACAGGACTGTAAGGAGGTGGCGGTTTATTGTTGTTTCGCGCATTTTTCATCAACTTGCATCCGTCGAGTGCACAGGCAAGCTTTTATTATGCAGTGATATATTTAAATTGAAAAGTTTCGCCTGCGGAGAGCGGTAATACGATTTTGGTTTTTAATATAAGTTTTAGCATATACAGATCATCCCTGTAGACGTTTTTTTCATGAATGTAATGCCCACGACGTGGATAGATGTTGTGGACTTGAGCATGGTGGTTAAAGGAGTTTTAGATGACGAAGGTTCTATGTGTCTTTCGAACAATGCACGGTCATGTCTACGAGTGACTTTGACTTTCCCTATGGACGCTTTGAAGGAATGCTGTCCAAGGAATAGCAGACCACTTAGTTAAGTTAAGTTAATGCCAGTAATCGTAATGCTGCAATTGGTTATTCATTGAAGACCCGATTGAAGGCTGAAGGCAGCTTCAATTCTGACT
Source organism: Cheilosia vulpina (assembly GCA_916610125.1). Lineage (NCBI taxonomy): Eukaryota > Metazoa > Arthropoda > Insecta > Diptera > Syrphidae > Cheilosia > Cheilosia vulpina. The sequence continues at coordinate 59,198,274 of OU744277.1, forward strand.
AGCGCATTATGTTCAACTTTATCACACAGCATAAAGGTTTCTCATAATAGCCTCAAGATCACGAACGTGGATTTTTAGAAAAGTTTATTGACGAGTTTTCGGATGCGTTTTAAGGCGATTTTTTGAACGCATCGTGGTCGCATTTTAACTTGTTTTTCGAGTAGTGTTTAGGCTTGTTTTAGGTCACGTTCCTAGAGGCGATTTTCCTGTCTCGGACTTGTTTTTGGGCACCTTTTTGGTGGCAGTTTAACTCGTTTTTGGACGAGTATTTTGAGTAGTTTAGTAGTTCTTGGGCTCGTTCTAAGTCTTGTTTCTAAGATTCGTTTTTGACCGGATTTTGGTACTCGTTTTTGGGCACCCTTTTGGTGGCAGCTGAACTCATTTTTGGGCGAGTTTTTCGAGTAGTTTAGTAGTTCTTGGCCTCGTTTTAAGTTTTGTTTCTAAGATGCGTTTTTGACCGGATTTTGGTACGCGTTTTTGGGCACCCTTTTGGTGGCAGTTGAATTCATATTTGGGCGAGTTTTTCGAGTAGTTTAGTAGTTCTTGCGCTCGTTCTAAGTCTTGTTTCTAAGATGCGTTTTTGACCAGATTTTGGTACTCGTTTTTGGGCACCCTTTTGGTGGAAGTTGAATTCATTTTTGGGCGAGTTTTTCGAGTAGTTTAGTAGTTCTTGGGCTCGTTCTAAGTCTTGTTTCTAAGATGCGTTTTTGACCGGATTTTGGTACTCGTTTTTGGGCACCCTTTTGGTGGCAGTTGAACTCATTTTTGGACGAGTTTTTCGAGTAGTTTAGTAGTTTTTGGGCTCGTTTGAATTGGTGTTTCGTAGATGCGTTTTTGGCCGGATTTTTCGAGTAGGTTAGAAGTTTTTTGGGGCAGCCTTTTGGTCGCCTTTAAACTAATTTTTGGGAGAGTTATTCGAGTAGATTTTGGTTTTTTTTTTGGTCGTGTTCGTAGACGCATTTTTGGACGCGTTTTTGGATCCTATTTGAACTCATTTTTGGGCTAGTTTTTGGTCGTGTTCCCAGACACATTTTTGGTCACGTTTGAGGACTCGATTTGGACAAGTTTTCAATAAAGTGCAATCTCTTGTTCTATTTTTGCTTCTTCTACTATCTCCCCAGAAAACTGTCACTTCCTACGCTTCTTGCCCGAATTCTTCACCGCCTCAAACTAAGTGTTTTGAATAAGAACTTCAATGTCAGTGCAATGTATGTAAGTCAATCGAGGCAGCCAATTAGTTGTTTGAAGGGACTTAGCCAATTCTGCACACATTTGCCCTACCTCATCTGTCCATCGTTCATCGTCCATCTTTGTCAGGGTCCTTAGCCTGATGGTTGATGTTTGTAGCTTTTATTTTAGAGAATCTAGTTCAAACGTGAAAATAGTTACTGTTACATCTACCGCACGTCATCGTTCGAATCGAAATTGTATCCCACCTCCCTATTTCGCTCAATTAGTTTATATACCAAACAGAGGCAAAAAAAGAAAACAACAACCTCAGCAATATTGTTCTACATCCAGAATCCCTTTCAATCCCATAAAACAACAAACTTAGTTCCTAAAGAGGTTCATTTAAACTAACTCTTCCAAGAAGCACAACCATCCGCAAAAGGAACAATTGCCATTGTGTTCAAGTTTGAAAAGTGGCTTGCCCAGTGCTAATGCTCCGCATCATCAAAAGGGTATAGGGTTTCCTTCTGCTGGACCTGGTCGCCGTCGCATGGCCAGCATCGACCCTGATTGGGATTAACAATCAAATGGAGACTTATTTTCCCCTTATTTGTTTTCTTTTGTTTCACTTTAAGGGTTGCTTACTTACGTCCTGTTTGGTTAATCCCGTTCGGCTTACATCTATATAGAAATGCCACTCACTCCCAAATAATTCCCTGATCATTCCTAATGGGGATGCAAACAAACATCGACAATGACAACCATGGGGGCGGCCGGCGCGACGCTGACTAGCAGTTCGTAAGTTAAATGAACCCTAAAGATGTCCCCACAGTGTACACCTACTGCTATTACGATTTACCTAAAGTAATACAATTTATCCTTTCGATAAACTTTGCAATGTTATCCTTTTGAAGGATTAATTTGGTATGTTTGCTATTTGGCCAGCGAATACAACCCAAGCGCACCGCCCACCCGGATGTTGTTTGTAACTACAATCTCGTCGCTACACCTTCCCCCATATCCGCCGCGCCAGGATAAAATAAATTAAAAATCAGATCCCTGACGATGCAAATTGGAATGCGACACGAAAGTAAAGCGAATTTTCGAAACAAAATCGAAAAAAGGATTCAATTTGTTGTCTTGTCCTGCGCTCAATTAAACGTCGTTATTGGTGATCCCTCTCGCTCTCCCTCAGTGTCTTTCGGTGTGTTTATCCTCTGAACTTCACCTGTTTGGCAGCGGGACGCACTCCACCAAGAAAATGGATGGTGCGTTAAAACCGGCAGAGATTATCCGATTTGCAAATTAAACGACTTGTCGTAGTGCAGCTTCAACCCCCGGTTGCCGAATGGCAAAGGGTAAGAAGTTAACCTGGTGGAAAATGCTCTTTGCTGATGCCGGGAAAATGAATGAACGACAACAAAAATGTTGATTTTATAGTCATTCTGCGTGTATGCGTGGATGTGTGCGTTTTGTCTCTTTCTGTCTATCTGACTGAGGGGACTTTGGTAGTTTCGAAATGGGAGACAACAAGACCTGATATTTCGCTCGAGATTGCAGCACGAATGAAAAAAACAGAAGTAGCGGATCAAATACATGTGGGGTTCCGTAAGGGTGACAGAAAGACACCAAAACACAACTCGGATGACAGCATCCAGCAAGCCTTTAAATTGGTAATTGCACAAAAGGCTTCAGCGCATCTGACAAAAAGGATATGTTCATTAAAACTTAAAAAATAGCCTTTTTCCTGTGTTAGGTCTTTATTTTCACGTTTAAACAGTGTCTGAGTAAGCAGTGCGGTTCTTTTCTATACTTGGACACTTATGCCTGTCGTCCACTTCGTGTGCAACTCATTAACCAATTTAGTTTAGCGGTTTTTCAACTAATGAGTTCAACAAACAAAAAAATAATTTTTACTCAATCGTATAACTCCTAGACAAAAGTCTGGTTCTTTATGTCGAGCAACGTGGAATTAAACATTTTGTTGTTCCCATGGTTGCTCGACATGCCTGATTTTAGCAAACAAATAAGTTCATCAAGTTGGTCAATTGCGTTTTCGTTGAGGTTGCTCAAATAGTTGATATAGATGGGTTAATAACTTCGGAAACTTAAACAAGCAGCATTGGTTGGGCTTGCCGTTGAACACACTCGACATAAATGGTGAATAGCTCTAACGCCTTTCCGATCTCAGTTTTGCCGGTTGATTTACACACTGAATTGACAACCGTAATCAATGCATGAACACTTCCGGGAGGTGATTCATTTAAAACCAAAACACCAGCAAAACCCAAGTCAATAAAAAATGCAAGAAGTTGAACAAACGGTCGAACAGAATGTGCAGGATGTTATTTCAAAATTTCAGCCAATGCGGGACCTTAATCAACGGCCAACACGAGTTCGTACACTACCAGTATCCTCGTTTGAACAACGATATCCAACCGATTCAAACAGGTTGGTTGCATGGAATTGGGAGCGTTATACCTAAGACTCTAGAAGTTGCAAGGACCAAGCTAAAATCCATATTTGTTGGAAGAATTATAAAGTAGCGTGCATCGTAGCAAACGGAACTACTCCAGCAAAGCGTAAGATGCAGATAACAGGTATGACAGGACCGTTTACTGAAGTTGAGCTTCGGTTAAAACCACATTACAGGCCAAAACTGCTCCGTATTTTATTTGGATGAGGACCAGCTTTAAAAATGGAAAGGAACTGCTGTTTCTGGCATAGTGGCATTGAACTGCAGTAAGTCGCAAACTCCAGAATACGAATGACAAAATCAAGATTTAACTACCGCATGATCAAAGCGCGAAGTAAGTGTGATACCGTAGTACTTTCGAGGAAATTTCTCGGTCAGGGTCAACTAAATCAGCTGATGAGCTTAGGTAGCCAGTTAAATAAAGAAAGGGCTTAAGAAGCCTAGCGCTTTTCTAATGAGTGCAAGGAGGGATTGATCGTTATTCTACCTAATATCAGATACCTCAATTCGGAAAGTGGAAATACATTAAGCCGAACTGAATAAGGTCAGCGGACAAGGTTTTGCAGCAAATGAGAACTTACCAAAACATCTTAAATGTCAGGGGCTATTTCCCAATCTAAGTGAGACAAACTTTTCCCTGTTTAACAGATTACAAAAAAAAAACATTCAATAACGAAGTTACGTCGAAAGAAGTTGTACAAGCATCTTTTCTTGTACTAAATGAAAACGTTCAACGTTCAGTCTTTTGCATAGAACTGTCCTTAAGCCAGTGTAATAGGTTCGAAGTGTTTCCGCTAGAAATATATATTAAAAAACACAATGGAACAAATACGAAGGTAAGGAAAATCCTGTTGAGCTGCTGTTAGACTTATTTATGTACAAACACAAGAGGACCCAGTGCAGTCAGTCTTGGATCTCCATACAAAGCTATCGCCCATGATGAACACTCTTCCCCTATTGTCTAGGGAAATTATTCAGAATTATTACCGCCCCTTAAAAAAAGCGATATTCACCTTTATTGCAGACACGCAGATAGCCTGCATAAAAGTCAACTTCACGGGAGTAAAATTCTTAACTGGCTTCTTTAATTGACCAATCATAAGCATAACGGGGTGTTAATGCCCAATTTAATGAGTTCGTTCGGTCCCTTCAACTGCAAAGTTCACGCCATTCATTTTATGTCATTCCGATTGAAAGTCAAACGACTGTGGCCATAAAAAACGGTGTATTCAAATTTAAAGCTACAGATATCGGGATGGGGTGAACCGAAACCAGACACACCAATAAAAGTGGCTCCATCCAAACAGGATTATTTTTATTAATTCAATTTAAATGGTTGTTTGTAAAGTGCTTGGAGTTGAATGTTCATATCAAGGAAACTGTTCAGCCAATTACATTTCTGCACTAGATATATGAGATATGACTTAACCTGACTGACGATGCACCTTACTAACGAGGCTGTCTTTAGCCGAATCTATCCCCAAAAAACATATGAGGTTGGGTAAATTTGCATGCTTGGAAAAATGTTTGTAGATATCAGGGAGTTTGATATTAAAATACGCGTCGACTTCAAAGCTTCTTGTTATTTGCATATTATCCATTTCCAAGAGCTCTAAACGCCATGGTATTCGCCTGCTGAGTATGAGATCCCGGGGAACTGACTCACCTCTGCCGCTTGAAGCTGAAAAATACATGGAGCGATATGAAGTTTAAAAACATCTTTCTTTAATTCAAAACGAGAAAATGCAAGATGGCAGACAAGGTTGCTTCTCTCCTGAAAACACACTTTAACAGCCCTCTTAACGCGCCACTAACATCAATTTTATTTCAGTATGCAACACCGGGGCCATGAAAATGTTTAAAAAAATGCAAAGTTTTGTAAAAGTTTAGAAAATAATACTTGAAAATTCGCACGAATTTTTCGAACTATTATTTTCTCAAAGATTAAGAAATTAGATAAATAATAGTTCGAAACTCGAAATTTCGAACTAATATTTTCTTAAATGCTCTAATACAAAGAATGCAATATTTGAGGAAATAATATTTCGAAACTCGGGATTTGGGAAAAATAATAGTTCGAAATTCGCGCGAATTTTGGATGTGTTTGAAAGAAGTGCGAACATATTCAATGGTAAATCTAAAAACAGACGAGAATCTTTATCTGAATGTGTTTATAAATTAAAAGCGAAATAAGGCCGAAACGGCTTTGTTTCGCTTTGGCAAAGTGAAATAAGACCGAACATAGAAATTCGGTGTTATTTCACGGCACCTGCAGCCCCCATGTTTAATGATGACAAATTGGATGCACCTTGTACACTCCACGACATTCAGGAAGCTATAAGCAACTCAAAACAAAATAAAGCGCCAGGAATTGATCGAGTTTCATTTGAATACTATAGAAATTCAACAAACGAGTTTATGCAATCGCTTACAGCAGAATTAAACCGGATCTTCGACACAGCGCAGGTTCCCGATATGTTTAAGAAGTCAAAAATGTTCTCGGTACAGAAAAAAGGTGACTACAAAGATCCAGCAAACTACAGGGATATTTCGTTTCTAAACACTTCAGCCAAGTTGTTATCGGCCTTAATATACCTACAAAAGACTCAGTGAATGGGTAAAAGAAAATAACTTTCTTACAGAATTCCAAGCTCGCTTTAGAAAGGGTTATTTCACGATGTATAAAGATAAACACAGGAAACTGTATGCCTTTTTTGTTAATTTTCGTGCAGCATTCGAAACGATATCGCCGGAAGCACTCTTCTATAAATTGTCCCGAATTAGTATCCACCAAAATTATTAGGGTTTTGAAAGCACTTTATGACAGTAATGTTGCTCTTGTGTGGGATGGAGATTTAATTTAATTAAGCATTTTAAACGGAGAAAACGGATGATATGTTTTAAACAGATACGCAGAAGTTGCACTGCGATATAGAAAGCGAATTTTAGACGGGGATTTTTAATAATTTTGTTTTATTTTAATTAATATTTTGTCTGTTAATAAATTCAGGATATAATAATAATATTGTCAACCTGGTAGACGGAATTAGGCCAAACCAAAATAGGCTTAGTTATTTAATCATTGTTAATTATATCTATTCGAAATAAAAGTCTTTTAAACTTTAGCATTAACTTACGGCTGCCACTTTTGTAATATTTCATTAAATTTGGTACTTATTTTTGATTGGTAATTTTTAGTAATTTGGTTTTGGTAACCACTAAATAAAAAAATGTTTTGAACTTGGAAAACCACTACGTTTGGTCAGGAAAAGGATTTAAAGTATTACTATGGTACTTTAGTAAGTTAGGTCCTATTAATTTTATTTCATATACGTGTTTAACTGCTGAGAGACTGAAAAAGTTCCTACTTGCATATTGTACCTAATTGAAGTTAAAAGACTTATGTTTTAAAAAGCATTCTATAAATAAAAATAAAATGAGTTCACATTTTGTAATTTTTTCCTACAAATATATCTTTACGCCGAAATTTCAACAAATTAGAGCGACGTATATTAAAAGCCAAACTAAATAGATGGAGAGATTTTAGTATCGCCACCTACAAATCAGTCTTTGAAGGGGCTATTATTCACTCGAACTGCGTACTGCCTATAGTGAAATTTTTCACGTGGAACGTTTATTTTGATATTTTGGCATGTCATGCACATTTCACACCCTTTCTCTTTTAATTCTATTCAAGGTTCTCGCACACAAGCGCGACAAAGTTCGGTTCCGTATTAAAGGGAATATTAGTTATGTATTGATATTTTTATTTTCCCCTTATTTCGTTCTAGAAAAGGTAACAATCGACTTTTCCCCTTTCATCAAATTTTTGACTGAAATCCCCCCACAAAGAGGGGAATTCCCTGCGAAGTGGCAATACTGGTTCGTGGTCATATATCATCTCGTATAAAGGTCAAACCACAGTCCCGTGTTTGACTGTCGGAAATACGAGTATACCCGACCATACAGATAGAGTTCTTCCTCAAATATTGCTTTTAACTATCGAAGAGAATGACAAGATGAGCTACTGCCAAGTAAATTACTTATTTTCATGAATATTCTACTACAGAGACAGGTTGGCCCCAAAGGCAACGTCAAGCTATTGGCATCAAACCGACAGCTTTTATTCGTCTTAATCTCTTAGGTACTAGGCGAACAGGGTTTACTGACAACTACTTTGAATGGTTCCTATATCTTTGCACTGTAATTTGACTCACTAACTTGTCCGGAGCACATTGCAACTGAGAAAGTGTTGGACCACGCATGAGTCGACAAATCATCCGGTGAGAAAAAAAAAAACAATGAGTCACATCCGACCAAGTTAAAGTGTAAAAAATTGGGATGATCTAGCCCATATGCTCCTTGAGCACTACAATGAGTGGAGATGACTAAAAGCTGATGCCTGATGATGCGTATTGGAGTTTTCGCTTCTCACATGACCGTTTCTAAACAGGTTGTGATTGTTATGTTAAATTTCAAACCTTCTGGGAAAAAATGTCCACTACCCAATCGAAAATATTTCCGGATTTCAAGGAATCAAGCGGCCATTTATGAATATAAATTTGACAACCAAGGCACTGGAAGTCAGAACAGAACCAACTCAACCCGCAAGCCTTAATTTCATGTGACCGTGCCTCATCTTCCGACGAAATTACATATGGATTGTGTCTCAATTTCAGATTCGAGTTCGTTCATCGGTGCACTGTAATTTCAGACAATTGATATGTGTGTACACGAATTGAATTATGACCGAACTGTCATAGTAAAAGTGTCACATCGCATCGAGTTGATCGACTGAAAATTAACACCATCCCCGCCAGTGATGTGGCTGTCGCAGCCACCCGCTTCCAGTACATCTAGCAGTCATGTATGCCATCAACGCACACTGTCCAGACTGACACAAACGCACACATACTGATGCTCGGCCACTTGTCCTTCTTGGAATTGAAATCCTTCTGTGGGAATACAATTCCCCAAAAACGATTCGAGTAAATCAAATAAAACGATGATCGAATTCGATGTAACAAATCAAATTACATTACGAGAAGTAGAAATCGCTTGCCTATAAATTCCCCATCACCCACCGAGCACGCCTGACCACCTCTCAAATACGATGACCACAATGGCCACAACCGAAACACACCCCCTCCGCCTACCCAAACGCAATAATATCTTTTTATGTGGCTCAATATAAAATTATTTCGCATTCGGGACGTTTTAGAATCCGATTGTCTAGTGTCTACGAGGATGGCTCAAAATTTATCCGAGAAAAACACACTCGCCCGTTCCCCGAAATCGGTGACACCACTGTAAACAGTAATCAATTATGCTGATTGCCATTTGAATGGGCAAAGAGGAATCGAAATATAGATGGAAAATCCCAGTTTATCTTCAAGCGAAACTGAAATGAAATACAACAGAAGCAGTCCGTTCATCTACGAGTATGCCGGGTGCGGGTCTTGCGTTGTCGTTGACCAAACGAGAGAGAGAGAGAGCGAGGAAAATAATGTGAAATCCTCAGGACAATTAAAATTCTTTAATTTCTCCTACTCTATGCGCGGGCAAATTGTAATCATTACGGCTAGCCGATTTGCGATTTGTATGTTTTTGTTCGGTTAGAGTCACAGGAGACCTGCGTTGCTTTGAGCCAATTTGCATAATGGATTCAACTAAATTCAGCTGAGGGTGGTACGGCGCGCGGTCTGCAGGACTCAATTTTCAGACTCCAATTGGAATGAAACAAAACCGAAAACTGAAATAGAATTCGAGGACGTTAATTGCTTTGAGGAGAAATTTAAAAAAAGAAAATGATTTGGTGCTCTCGTTGGTGTTTTTTTTTTTGTGATTTCGTCAACTTTGGAGGTAATTGTGTCTAGAATTTTCCAAGTAGGATTGGTCGGGATAAAGTATTACCCAATTTAATAGTTTGACTGTCAAAAATGCACAAAAAATTGAATAGGAGCAAATGTTGGCCCACACGTTTAATTGTCAGTTAAACGAAAAATTTGTTGGCTCTAAATGAAAACCTTGAAAGAACAAGGAACAAGGAGTAACAGCATAAGTTATTTTTAGCCACTTTCCAGTAGCGCAGGTTAAAGGTTTGACTTCAGATGTGGGAAGACGAAGTGGGAAGCGTTTTTTCCTGATCCATATCACAGCAACCGTAAGACATATTTGAATGAAAAACATATGACAGGCTACGGTGCATCCGATTGTCACGTTAACTCAATTTCGACATAATTCGACTTATGCTGTTCTTGATTTTTGCCAATATTCGCCATTTCAAGAATGCTTCGTTGGCTCAAGGGAACTACGTTTGTTTGCTCATAAACCAGCCGTTTATTTAACGAACGCACTCGTTCTTCGATGAGCAATGAACCAACAAACAGTTCGGTGAGTAACGAGTAATTTCTGCAAATTAATGTAATTTCGAGCCGATAACTAATTTGTTTAAGCAATGAATATAATCTTATGATTAAAAGCAATGCATGATTAGTTATTTGTATTCTTGTGTTCGATTTTCACGATATTGGGATTCATATTGGTCCAAGTAAGGACAAGTAGCCAATTTATAACAGTGTAGCTTCTTTCGTTAACTTTCGTATTTCTATAATAGAAATAAAATAAAATCGTATTTTACGAAATCTGTTATTTTCCTCCCAGGAGGAAATTAATATAAGGCTACAAATGAAAATTAAGAAAAGAGGAGTTCAAATTAAAAATGAAAATATTCTCCCCATCTCTGATTTACAAAAGCAGGGGGCGGATTCCGTATAACAATAATTGTCGGGACGATATCGTTTTGATGATCATAAGAAGTTATATTCTGCCCGAATTTGTTTCACTATCGTCAGCTGTCATTACATTTTATGAAAATGAACTGGATTAAGGCCTCAAACTCATAATTTTGGCACTTAGTTGCTGCTTTTGGAGGTCTTTCGTTTCGACGGTAAACGTCTGAAAATTTACGGAATGAGTGCCCAGTGGTTTTTAGCATTTTCCAAAACATTTTTTATTGTTTGCAGAATTTTGAAAGCGGAATTTTGATAGCAGAATTTTTTAAAAGAATTTTGACACATCCAGAATTTTGACCCCAACCCTGGGCTCTAATTGCGTAAAGCACAAAACGATAGAACGACGTCGCCTCGACTATGCTTCTACTTCATGTAACAACCAAAAAAACGATAATCGTTAAAACGAGTTGTAACGCGTTGTTTTGAGGCGTTTTTTAACACGTTTTCTGACGCGTTTTTTGACGGATAAATCGTGATGGGAAATAATTTCTGATCCGGATCAGATCACGCTGATAATAAAATACGGCTTTTATATACCTGGTAGCACAGAAAGATCAAGATTGGAGTCTCAAGTAAATTCAATTTTGCATCAAGTTGTGTTTCGGTGCAGTAGACATTTAATTTTTAATTTAATTTATTAGTCTTTGCCCGAATTTGTAAAGAAAGCTAAAATTTGGCTTCTCGGTTTCGAACATTAAGAAATTCAAGGTTTGTCGCGCTGCGTTATTTGATTTGTTTAGCTTATCTTCAGTTAGATTTTCTTTCATTCTCGCTCCCGCAATTTGTTTTATTTATTTCATTGCATTGTTAAATACATCACACTATTATATAAAGAGGTAATGTTTGTTTGTTACATGTTATTTCCGGAACTACTAAACCTATTTCTAAAATTCTTTCACTATTAGAAAGCTACGCGAAAGAGTATTTCTATAGGCATATCTATTTTTTTGATTTTCCATATTTTTGATTGATACACTGCGAAGCAGCTTAAGTGATAAAAGGTTTACCCATTCCAATGAAATCCGTCTGGCCTGCCACAACGCGACCTAATGTTAAAGATCGGTATTCTTATCTGTTAAGAAATTTAAGCCCACCTAACATGTGTAATGGTACAAGACTATGGCCGCATTCAAGAATCTAGTTATCTTAAGTCGACTAGATTGGTCTGGATGAGATGCAACCTGAACGCAAAAACTGGAATGGTCGGGAACGTCACTTTTCCTACGTCATCCACATACGCGAACTGTCAACTTAGTACTCAGTCACGAATTTCTTGACTAGATTCGTCGGCTACCCCTCCATAAACGTCAACTGAAACAGCTGCTCACATGACTGATTTCGACCAAACAAAACCGAGATTCACTTAGTGAGAGCGCTGTCAGACTTACTAAACTAGATACTTGAACGTCCCCTATTATTAAAAGACTTGCGCGATAATTTAATCGTAGCGACAATTCTCAGCGGGCCAGCAGCCGGGCAACATTCCACGTATTCCAATGATACCGACGGACTTTCAAACGCTTGCAGTTGTCGGTAAAAGCATCATTTGCCCTCACCATAAATAAGTCACAGGCATAAACGTTCTTGCTGGTGGGTATCGACTTGAGAAAGGATGCTTTTCCCATGGGCAATTATATGCTAGGTTATCTCGAGTGGGATCTCCCAAAAACCAATATATTTTGCTACCAGCAAACAAAAGAACAAATATGTATAAGAGTAAGTAATTCATGTGAATATTAAAGGCGAATTCAAAAATCATCACTTCAAGGCTTCTCTGTATATTATATTAAACATAAACTTACTCTTATTTTGTTATAACTAGTTTTCAATATTTTCTTTTCTTTTGTACGGCATTGCAATGATATAAATTACAGTTTCAAATTACGCATATTTTGTTGTAGTTAAAACTAACGAAAAAAGAATACAAATATTTTGTTTAATAAATAATTTCTGGCAACATCTTATTCCAAAAATAATTACATTTCGGGAAAAGGTTTTGAGTTAGGTTACTTCTTGGGTTAGCTAAAAGCATATGACGTTCTCCAGAGGAACACAACCTCAAATTAAACAATTAATTAATTGATTCGTTTTTGTTGAATATTTGTATTAGTAAAATACTAGTTTTATATAAGCATGTGTAGTATATTTGAATTTATTACTGTTCTGCTCACTTTTAAATGTTATTTTCCATTGAGTAACTTTATTTATACTGATTTTTAATTATAACTTTGTTAGATTAAGTATGTACCTATGTAACAGTTGTGTTGAATTAAAAATATTGAATAAATAATAATTTTTGAGGGTTCTCAGCCACGTTAAATTGTATTCGTTAAATCAACATAACTATAAATTGTGTTCCGTGTGCCATCACAAATACGTCATTTATGGAACGACTTTTTGTTGAGCTACTAAATAAAAATGAAATATTCACCCTGGCAACTGAGGTATTTATTGCATTGACATAAGGTTTTGGTTAAGCGAAGGAATGTTTTTTTTCTCGTTTTTGGAACATCATACTAATGCGAAAATAACTCTTTTCGCCTGTTATCTTTTCACGAATGTACTTCCCAACCAATCGAGATGTTATGATGGCAAAGATGTAGTCTGGGACCTGAAGAACCATACATAGGCAGAGGTTCGCCAAAATTGCTCAAATAAAAATAACTTTTTTATCTCGAAAGACCACAAACCAACTTTTGAGTATTAGATCCGAAAGTGTGTTCGTGAAGTATGTCGAATCGTAGGTGAAATTTACACTCTCGGATTTTTTTCGAACAACGGTGAGAGAGTAAAGTCAGTATTTTTAAACAAGATCGAAACATGGCTTTTTTCCTGTAACTATTCTCAAATAGATTCTCTTTTGATTCCAATGGTATAATACGTATAGTATATGAATATAAAAAATTTTTGATTTATTTTGTAATTTCAAGTTATATAATTTGTTTCCCCATCAATAGTTTATTACTTTTCCTTTTTCCAAAATAAATGTACTTTCGCCTCTTGTCATTTTGACAACAGAACGTACTATGCTATTTCATGTTAAAAACTAAAATGGTCTTCTTAAAGAAATTTTGTATGTAAGTTAAAAAACAAAAGAATTATTGTAACCCTTAGTTTGGTTTTTGGAAAGAAATAAAGAAATTTAAATAAAAAAAAAAATAAATTTAGATAAAAGATGAGATTGCGCAGCGGAAGAAAACTTAAGGTGTAATATTTTTTTTTGTTGTCAGTGTTAAAACTGAAACTGAACCAATGTGAAAAATCGGTAAAAAATACAATCCCAATTTCATAGTGCAATCAAATCAACTCTAAATATCCAACTGGCTAGTGCTGCTAAAATTTCCAGTCTCAGAAATTTGCAACATTTGGAATTCAGATTTCCGCCGTACTAATAAAAAATTTTAGCCCCGACTTTAAATTTACGGAGGCTATCAATTTTCAAAATTTGTATGGAAAGTATAGCCTCTATGAACTGTATTAAAAAACAGTCGAAACTAAAAATGTTTATTGGTTTCTTGGTCTTTGTGAAGCAATACAAAAATGGCCTATAAATTCGAAAAAGGGTCTGAGGGAGTACTAAGATTAAGCAAGTTTTTTCTGCTTGTGAGCGACATCTGAACCAACAAGCCACCACCCTCAGCTCGATCTCTAGCCTTCAGTTGCGTCTAGCAAGTGGTAGACTAAGGACTTAAAGACTTATTGGGCTGGTGCGTTATTGACTTTAAATCTTTTCTTCAAGTCAAGCTCATGAAGTTTGAATCTTTTGCTCCGCCAAATTGAACCGACTAACTAACAGTAGGCTCAACTTCACGTTCATATACCGCAATGAGTGAAATCCCAGCCACTCATGCTTGTTCAGAATAGGTAATGCACATGCACTGAGTGAAGTTGGTGGACAGAGTAGACAAATGTTCATTCCATAACGACGGTTATGATCGCTCGAGCGAGATAGCTGACGTCAAAATCTATTCTTCCGGTTAGGGTCTTGTACAATGTCACTTTAGCTTGGCCTTATGAGAGCCTTATTCCTAAGAAGCTTCTTAGTCTTAAGCAACAGCGTTTCGGAAGGTGAGAGTACGCCCAGGAAGTGTTCATTGCGACCATTGCTAATGGTAAGGCCTCACCGACTTGTTGGCAGGGATATGTCTATCCGGTGAATGTAAGTTTTAACTTCGAAATGAAGTTGCTCGTTCTGACTAACAGAGTCAGGATGGCCATTGTCACCGATTTAAGCTTTGTGGAAATAGATTACCCCTATTTCAAACACCGACACGTCCAATAAGGTTTTCCTCGTCTTCTCTACAGGTTACAAATGCGCTAAATTTGTTGACACTGGACGTGTTATTTACGTTTAGGTTAAGCCTCCACTCATTGTTCCTGCAGTATTATCTCCCAATTCCTTTTTGTGTTCTTTCGTGATAAGCTGACTTTGTATGTTTCTTTTACGAAGCTTCAGATCAGACCTCGTTTGCTTTATAAGCCTCCTTGCTTGCGCTGATAGCCAGCACATAACGGCGTTGGTCGAGCTTGGGTTCACGAAGCTTCTTCTTAAAACCTCCATGTGAGAAGCAAGTTCTTCATAGACTATAGCCAGTATGTTGATGCTCATTTTATGGGACTTTCGATTTCATGCATTTTTTTTAACCTAAAACTTCTCCTCAAATAATTTTGAGCACCCACTTGTACCTGTACGCATGTATGAAAAATAAGCTGTGGCAACCTTCTCAAAGTAGCGGCGTTTAAGGGGTAAGCTCTTCTTTAGTGGTGACTTTGATCTTCAACTCCAACTTCTATAATTAGTGGCCTTAGAAACCACTACATGCAAGATACAAAGTAGCAAAGATTAGAAACTCTCTAGCAGAGACAGAAGGCGTACTCCAAGTGTTTCAACTACCAACCTAAAAGTGTATCCCCAAAAAATTAAAAGAACATCTCACCCCAAATCTCTAAACAAAAAGTTCGTTCATAAGAACTTAAACAAAACTTAATGGTTTGGCATATACCCTTTGAGTTGGGCAACATTTCGCCAATATATTACTATCCAACAGACCAAGGCAATCCCTTCGTTCGTTTGCTCACTTAATAGTGCACAAGAAGTACCCTCTGAGGCTCTTTTAACCCATTTTCTACACAATTCAGTAAATACATATGTCCTTAAAGTGCTCAAGAACTAGGCAAGGTGCATTCGAGACTTTTTGACAACCGCTCAAGCAGAAAAATAAGAACGTCCTCTTGTCTGCCCAAGAGAACGGAATGAAATACTTTCTCCGGGAATTCTTTGTCCTTTGGCTCGCTATTTGCTACATGATATATTGTCCTGGGTTTGCAGTTGAAGAATGATTGCCATCCGAGAATGTGTACATGAAGATGGAATAGATATGTACACCTATAGCCGAGGGGCTTTTGAATAAAAGTTGCTGTTTGAATTTGCATCTAAAGTGGCCAGGACATATTGGTAATATATCTGAAGAGAGGTGGGGTAATTCCACGGCGAAGGGGGGCGGCGATTGAAAGGCAGCAGCATGGGTTAATTTTATTGTTAAACGACGATCGGACAAGCCACAACTGCTACCCCTGAATCCTGTTCTGAAAGGAGCTTCAATTAAGTGACAATTACGCGCCAGCAAGCATAAGACAACCGAAAAATATCTCTAAGCTCGGAAAAACCCTATAAATTCAAAGGACTTCTGATAACAAAAATGTCACTCGGAAGAGAAAGTTCTTTTTGTTTGTACTTAGTCCCTCTCACATTCCAGGGAAAAAGTTTTCCATTATTTGCCTGCCAGTGGTTGGGGTGAATGTATTTATTTTTTCCTGGGAAAAAAGGAAACTTAGTCGCCCTCTTCATTTATCGGCACAATCTTAAAACCCTCGTTCATTAACAACAGAGATATCACATGTCGGGGGAGAGTTTCGGTCTCGGTTCAGGTGCCGCATCCAACGCAGGAAAGATTATGAACCAAGATAGAGAGACGTAGGTGCGACAATTTATAAAATGTGATCTGTTTAAAGAATGAGGCGAACTTGTTTCTGGTTTAACATGAGTTCGGGAGGAGGGTAAGGATGAAGGGCGGAATTGGAATTTGAGGAATTGCGGAGAATTGAAATTTAATAAACTAATTTGGAATGTCCCTCTGGAGAAGACGTCAAAGATACTGAGATACTGGAGAAGGGTCATAATTTTGTGTATTCTGTGAAATGAAAGCCTTCTGGGTTTGTTTTTGGAAAGCTCACAAATTCACCCGCAAAATGCTAGAGAGATCGCTGTTTGTCCCTTGTTTACCCTAAACTCTTGGATAACATCCTTAATGTGCACGGCAGCAGAAAATTCTCTGGAATCTGTTGAGGACATTTGAAGTTGGAGTAGAGATGATTCGAGTGCGGTGGGAATGGGATTTCGTTACTCTTGTGGAGCTGACCTGTATTTAGCCACTTAAAGGCGGTTTTTTTCTATGCAATTTGGTAACATCAACTAAACCCCGATGGAGGTCTTCTTGGATACCTAATTACTTCCTTCCGAGGCTCTACACTTCGGGGCCGGATCTGTCCAGTTGACTGCCTTCACTAGTTGCTGTTTCAATTCACATCTAAAGCAGACACGACGTATTTGTGAAAAGAGGGTGGAATGCACAGAGGATAGATAGAAATTCGATTTGAACTAAAGGTGTTCGGAGTTTACTAATCAGCCCTTTTTTCCAAACGCAGTAGCGGTTTAAAAGTAGTAAAGGCTTGCTTTCCATTGCGTGAAATGTGAAGACAACTCTGAGAGTCCCAGAGAACGAGGAACGTGACTGCTTGCCAAATGTCTTCAA
This sequence comes from Cheilosia vulpina, assembly GCA_916610125.1. Lineage (NCBI taxonomy): Eukaryota > Metazoa > Arthropoda > Insecta > Diptera > Syrphidae > Cheilosia > Cheilosia vulpina. Next base: position 59,215,526 of record OU744277.1, read on the forward strand.
TCGTTCACATTGTCCGAGAAGGGTAGGTTTCCATAAACAGTTCTTGCCCTTTTTGTAGTTGGGCATATGGTGGGGAACTGGCTTTAATCCATACATGGCTTAATCAAAACAGACTGTCCTACAAAAACATCACCCCGTGATTGGGATAGCTCTTCGAACGTACCAACAGAACCGGTCAACTAGTTTTTCGTAAGTTTTTGTACATAACTAAGCCAACCTCGGCTATTTTGGGTGGTTTAACTGATGCTTTACTGACTGGAGGCTCCTTACTTTCTCTAGATGCTGAGGAAACAGATCGACTATAACCTGCGCTTCGATAACAAGTTTTTTATTAAAATCAAATTGAAAAGGAATATTCATTTCCGCCTTTGAGTTGGGAGGTTGACTTTCAGGCTTCAATTCTTTAGGATCTTCCTCCCTAACCTTCGCATGGTCCGAGGCTCTTACTGACACAGTTCTTCAAACTCAGTGAGGGCTATAACTATAACTACCTGAAAGTCCTTTCATCACAGCTAAATATATGTGCTCGTGAGACGTTTTGCTTGCCCGTGGATTGACAGAGAAGACACGGTTTCAGATAAAGGCTTATAGCGACTTCCTCAACAGAATGTGTCGATGCTTGGTGGTGTCAAATATTAGTTAGGATTTTCACCCTCGGTGGCAGTTTGCATGCGGCTGGTAATCCGTAATTTGACTTTTGGACTTGTGAACACATTGACAGTCGCACGATAGGCTTCGGTTCACCCCTCTAACTCCAGTGAATCTGAATACTCCGTCTTCATTACGAAAGTAAGTTGAGATCTTGCTGTCGGAAAGCTCCCTAATTATGTACAGCATACCAATGTGCAACAAGCTGGATGTTTATACTGTGGCACACTTTCCATCCGCCTCATGCAACTTTGCCGTCTGCCATACTAACTCACTTAAGACACGGACTTATAAGCTCAGTCTTCTCCTTTCCATCTTCTGTTTGCTGTGAAGAAAAATCGTATGCCCTTCAGGCAGATGTGCCCACTGATGCACCAACTTTTCCTCGACGAACAACGACACCCTCGCCTGATTAATGATCCTAATGAGAGCTATAGCTGGTAATTAGGTTTGTCTGTGTTTTTTTCTTCTTCTTTGAATCCTCTCCAACCCTTTCTAGGATTTCCGCTCCGAACTGAAAGGATATCGAAAGGGAAAAAAAACCCCCAACCCAGTTAAATCCAACGCATTCATTTACACAAAAATGTAGTGCCATCGCCTTGGGTTAGTTCTGATGAGATCCTTGGCTGTGCAGCAGCACACTATATACTTACGGGTGGAATGTTAACCTCATTAATTTGTATCACGAATTCAATTGGGCACGTGACTTCAAGGTAAATTAATGAACTCGTTAAAATGATAAGAGAGGCAGAAGCTGGCCTGTGCGAATGGCGAGAGAACTGCGCAATCGATGACCCAACAAGATCCAGTGGGCATTGATGATGATGACGCCGTTAATGGGGCTGCTGAAATCCCAATTGAACGGAACTATGAAGTGCCAATTGGCTACGAAGAAGCGGCGCACACTTTTCCCTTACGTGCGTCATTACCACAAGCGATAATGTCTTTATAAGCTATTCCCTGTCGCTGATGTCCTTGCTTCGATAGAGATGCTACTATACCTCTGTCATTTTATCTGTCATAACCAAGGAAATCAATTAGCTGAAATAACTGGCTGAATACCAAATAAGCTGATGCAAAATGATGGAGACTTGCCTCGGCTGGTGAGTTCGGGGTTTCACTGCCGCCATGGTAATTGCGATGTGAATGGCAATTGAATGCAATACACGCAGGAATTTAGACGGGCGGCGGGTGTGTGCCGTTGATCGGCTTACGAATTTTGATTAAATGGAGCAGTTGTTGGGCAAGAATGAAATGTCAGAGTTCAACGGATTGCGTGGGCATGGCCGAATAATTATTCAACAGTTTCGTTTGACAATTTAAAATGGGATAGTTTAAACACTGATTGGCATCAGTCAGACGTTGTCCGGTGGTGTTACTGCGCCTCAATTGTCCTTAGCGTTTTATTAATCAAATATTCCCAAACAGACAACGATTTTGGAAAGACTACATACCAATACAAGGTCTTACGAAAATGTATTGGCCTTTGACAAAGTATGAACAGAAAAGAGTAGGTTAAAGACTAAGTTAAGATTATGACTGATGCCTAAGACAAGTAGCTTAGGGCCTTACAGCTAAAAAGGGCGTTTAAGATGAGCTGCGTAAAGGCACCAATTTACTGAAAGTTTTAAGTAACCTTTCACAGCCATATTGCAATAGAACAGTGTAAACTATGGGGGTTAAGTTAAACAGGGTACGGGGTTCTTATATACAACACAAGGTACAAAACTGGGCCCATCCGAAAAAATAGTTATGCAATTGGGGGAGGAAAGTGTCGCTACATCACTCAACCCTCTTCAAGTTGATGCGTATGAGGCGGTCTTGGCAGGGTGGTAAGGTAAGGAGATCGTTTCATGGGATACTGGTCGAAACACGAGCTCAGAGAAAGTGAAAAGAAGCTTGGTTCCCTAAGAAGCGGCCGGAAGAAAGCGATGTGAAGACATCTGGGCCAAGTGGTGACCTGGGTCTAAGAGTTATCTCTTAAACGGATGGAAGTTAAATTTCCTGTCGCACAATATGCCAATATCATGAAGGTATTGGGCTTAGTTACCCGTGGTGAGTTTTAAACCGTCGGGGAATTTATGTCACTTTTTTATAATAAGGTGATGGACTGGCATGCTGACATATGGAGCTTTAAGCAGCGGGTCAAAAGAATGCCTAGATCTTGATGAAGCAGGCCGACTCCCAGTCTTGCGGTGTGAAAAATTGGTCACAATCAGTTCTGCATTTGTGACCGTTTTCAAGAGATCGTTTCTAGTTAGAATGAGGAGAATGGAACCTAGATGACTACCTTGTGGAACACCAGAAGTGGATAAATTGGGGCCGGTAGGACGGACCTGAAGCGAATGATGTAAAGGTATTTAAAACGTAAGAAGATATTCCTTTAAACGGTGAAGCTTCAAAGACAATTTCAATAAAATTATTTGATGAAATATCAGTATTTGATAGCACTCCAGAAATTTGTTTCGTTTCGTATTTGGCCGGGATCTAACCCGAAAAGATAGAAATTTCATCCATAAGCGCAGAACACAATTTTTGGGCTATAATCGTTTGAAACATTTTGTGCAAATTTTGATTTTGTTATTCCTTTAACAAGATTACAAAAAAAAAAAACAAAAAAAAAATATTTTCGAACATACCCGCACTTTTAGAACTTGGCAGCACTCTGCAGACAAGTGACATCGAATAGTCTAAAGTTCAACTTGCACACCAATTTATTTTGCATTCCTTTTGATTTGACAGAAGCCACAGCAGCCAACTGCAGAAAATAGAAGTCAAATAAAATTCGCGGCGCACATATCTAAGTGGGATGGGCAAATGGGAAAAATAAAAAAAAAGGTATCCAGGAAAATTTTCAACGATTTTTGGGCTTTTTTCCGGGCAACGATTTTAGGCTACATTTTTTTTAAGGTTTGGGCCAGAGATGGATATCTTTCGTACGTGTATCCCTCCAAAACCCATTTGTTTACATTGTTGTTTTTGTAATTTCAACCCCCGTCTGTGAATACGTGTGAGCTACAAAAAAAACATGTTGCTATTCCTTTTGCTTTTATGGACATCGCGCTGTTCAATTGCTTTGTGTTTGGTGTTGAACTTGTGTGGTTTTTGTTAAGTCTTCGATTAAAATAAAAATATAAGTGAAATACACATTTCGGAATAGCGAATTCTTGCATTAAAGTCCAATTCATGAACTCAAATATACTAGAAAAGAAATGAGCATATGCGCGTGACTTCATGAATTTTACGGGAAAACAGCTTGTAAGCAGACGCCTTTCCACTGGAAAGTTATCTCTGTATTCCATTATCTTTGGTTTGGGTGCTTAAAGCAAACTAAATTTTGGCAACTCGGACTGAGACTTTTTTCTGTCATTGAAAATTAAATCTCGCAGCAATTGAAAGGTTGAAAAGATGAGTGCTACGTTAAAAAATGATTGATTTTCGAAGAAGATATTACTTCAAGGAAACTATTGGTTGTAGCTTGTGGTTTTGATCAGTTTGAAATGTTCGCACACGATGGATGCACGTCTTTTACCGATAGAACGGATATCCAGTACGGAATTTGATCCTGTTTAGGATGCACATATAGCTCGATAAAGGGAGTTCTTAGTATTTTGATTTAGGGCAAATAATGTTGCCATGCAAATGTTCATTTCCATTTTTGTGACAAAAAAAAAGTGGCCTTATAAAATTGCCGACCACAAACGAAAACATTTTCATACACAATCCAACTATTTGAGCTGAGCCAACCACTTTTATAGCAGCATAGTTCCGTGCACACTATAGCTTTTTCTGGTTGCTACAAAACTGCTATTTAAAGTTTTTCAAAAATAAGAAAACCAGTTTTTGACGGTTTTGAACTCTGGATTAAATTGCATCGTGTATGGGACACTCCAAGAAGTGTCTACCAAAATTTGCCCCGACTCGGACTCATTTTCGTCTTTTTCAAATTGAATTTTAAACGGGCCAATAAAACTGGCACGCTCATTGATTTGTCCAATTTTCCTGCTCTTAACGAAATCACCATAAAAGTTAATTCCTTATGAGACACCACTAAAAGCTCCCACGTTGGCAATGACGACATTGATGACGGCTCGTATCCTTTTATTGGTAGTATCACGCATCTGGAAGCGTTCTCCCATATTTGGAATACCACTGCCAGGATTTAACGTATTCACATACTCAATCATCCAACCACCCCTCGCCCCCTCCTCCCGTCGGCAACCAACGCCTGACGTACTGGGTTGCAGCAACTGTGCTTAAACAAAGTGCACATATGAGGTATTTCCCATAGGCAATAAGTGCATTTGGCATTTCAGTGCACCACGCCCCTCAGCACCCGCCCATATTTATACAAATGAATATGGAAGTTATTTCTGATGATTAAATGTAAATATTTTGAGAAAGTCATTTCGGAATGGCATAGCTTCGGTGTTCGTATAGAGTGCGACGAGCGTTTTGTTGCCAGAGGGAGTCGCGGAGCAGCAAGTGTGTATGTGTGTGTGGTAGGTACATTTCGATTTCCGATGATGGAACTCGTTACTCGTTAGTTGTTTGTGCTCCTTCAGTGCTGTTGTGTTGCAACTGCTGCAGCTATATATGGAGAATTCATTTATCGCAGTACGCCAGAGGCTCAGCGGATCCGTGTTCTCTTTCTTTTTTCGTTTTTTTCTTTTTCGCTTTAGGATTGAATTGAAGACCTCTTTCCATATTATACGCTATGAGAGTATGTGCTTAAAATATTATTATCTCAGTGAAATTGAAATTTGACGTTACGGCTGGCTGTGCGGAGCTATGCCAGTGGAGCACAGGGGCATGGGCCAAGTTGCATAATCTGTATATTTTGCTCAGTAACTTGAGTCCACACCGGGACTATGATGCATGAGATAATTATTTTCAATCGAATTGCAATCAATTCCATAGAGTTTTGCATCAAATTTTTTGGTATTTCGTTTGCGGTGTGGGGCTTACGAAGGCAAATTGGGCTTACTGAGCAGCATATGGAGGTTCGATACCGAAAACACCATGGACAGCCCCGATTATTTTGCAAAAGTTCCCTAAGTTTGGAGGTGTTTTCTTGGTGTTTGTGGTTAGGAAATAAATCAGATGGGTGTGTTTTAGACCTGAGCCTAAACTTATATGCCTAAACGGTTATTTAAGCAAGCTGCCAGTAGTTGGGGTCCTTTTTCACTTGAGTGTGCTGCAAAAAAGGGGTCAATCGACAAATAGTTTTCACTCTTTTGAGCAGGCCCTTATCATTTTAAGGCATGCTTATAGCTATCGCCGTTTTATTAAAGCTCACTATCGTAAATTGACCAAAATTCATTCGAAAACAAATTGAAAAGTTCTTTAAATTGATAAAAAATATGATGAACTTGGTTTCTTTAGGATCTGTTGTGGTATTTAGTCGATTGTGAACTTTCCCTCTGAGGTGGATTTGGCCAATGATATTGAGGTGCCATTCATCAGTTGTAATTTCCTTTGACCAATTATCGGTAGATGGCCTATGTTTTTCAAAAAGTCATAAATAACCCACTGACTTGCATAGCTCGACAGGGAGATCATCCGAGCTGACAGTATATGAGCTCAAAAACTGCTACTTATTATCTAACTAGATGATCTGGTGAATTTGACGAAGTGTTTGTTGTATCGGAAGTGGCACTCCACGTTTGTCTATCCAGTTTACTTTTCCAAAGTACGGTTCTCCATAGCCCATTAAGGGATGCCCTTAAAGTTTATATTTTGCGACAAAAAGAGTAGCCTATGTCCCTCTTTGGGCCACGATGAATTTATCAACCCCAAAATCGTGAAAATCAAACGATTCGTTCTTGAGTTATCAATGCACATACGGACGTCAGATTGAAGCTGAACAAGTAGTTTTGTCTGATAATGGAATTTTGGGCCTTTTTTTGCCATCTAAAGAAGTGTTTTCATTTTATCATATTTCCAACACGGTGCTTCGTGCTGGTAACCAAGCCTGCAGACTTCTGTTCGAGTTTAGCTTCAACAAAATTTTGCTTACCTACCCCACAGTAGTACCCCTCTTCTTTCACGATCACCCGACCCGTTCATTAATCCGACAATTTAAATCCATATATTCACTCAAAAACACGCATTAAACCTGTTGGATTAAAGATGAATTTGAATGCGGATTTAAAACGTTTTAAGCCGATTGTAACCCGTTTTAAACCAGCGTAATGTCAAATTTTACAAAAAATTACATCTGTTGTTTGTTGTTTGCCACTTGGAAATTTATTTCATCTGTTTTTGGGCCCAGTTTTTTTCTTTTCCCCTTTTCAACTTTTCTTATTTCTTGCGATTATGAAATTGAATTTTAACCCGAGTTTAAGTACTTAAACTGGTCTCCGGAGTGCTTTAAAATCCAATCGGATTAAACGTTGCCAAGTCTAAAAAACTGGGTTTATATTCGGGTTTAACGGCTGAATATTAAGAATGTGGGTTTAGTTTTTTGGTTAAACTCACTTAAACCCGGGTGTAACCTTTAACCCAGATTAAAGGGAGTGAATAGTATTGCCGTTAGGCTTTTTATTTTCCAGCGTGAAGGTGATGTTCGTCACCTCAATATTATCAAGAATTTTATAAACGCTGGCTAAAAATAGTCGGGTCCGCGAATTTGTACGTTTGTCTGCTTCTTAGGTAAAATTTTTCAGTATTTTAATTTAATGGTTTAAGCTTTAGTTTTTCAAAAACATCCTTAACGATTTGAATCAAAATTGATATTTGAGATTAAGCAGAAGTGCCTCGCTAGATGGCGTTCCAAGTTTAACATTAAACGCGCGTATGACATTATTTTTCGAAAATTGGATCGTTTTCGAAAACATTATATTTTTGGCAAAAAAACTCATTTCAGAAATTACATGCGCAGTCCTTACTTGATAGCGCGCCAAATTGTAGCCTACATTGTTGCATAAGGAATTTTTATTTAATGACCTAAACAATTTCGATCCAAATGCATGCATGCCGGTAAATCTTCGTTTTCAGCTTTCGTTTTTCGTTTCCACTGGAGTTCGAAAAACTGTCGTATCCCGAAAGCCCCATTTTCTATTCTTATATAAACCTAAAACCTAAGGTTTACATTCTAAACGGTCCATGGTTCTCAACTTACATCTAGTTAGTTGAAAGGCAGTACTTTTCGAACCAAGCTTTGTAATGTTTGTTAAAATGGTCGATTGTATAATTTTACAAAAACTGCTAAACGATTTTGATCGACAGGATATTTCCAAATATATTTTTAAGTCAATGTGCCAAATTATGACCAGAAAGTAGCATCAGAAGTGTGACAAATCGTTGCCCCTGATTTTGTTTAGTAAAAGGCAGGAAGTTTTGTCCCCAGGGTTTCATACTTTTTTTGTTAACTTTGAAATTTCCAAGTCATTAAAAATTTTCTGGTTCAGCTGCGCACCAATTGCACCATCTCCCAGCTGTTCATGACAAGTGGATCATCCTATTGCTGAACATTCTCAAAGAGAGAGAGAGAGATAGAGCATATAACTTGCTTCTCGTAAAATAACTTTCAAGTTATAACCCTGTAAAACGATGCAGTTTGTCTCAATTTAAATTGCCACCTTTGCCGTATGATTAATATAAATCCATCCCACTAACAGCACTCCCTCCTACCTGCACATTAACTGACTGCACTTACACTTGGGAAGAGCTGCTCACTTCTATTCCTGATAAGAGTTTTTAAGTTCTTCAAAAACTGATGTAATATAACTCACATAGTCTTTTAATTATCTAAACGCCGCCGTTGCAATTTTCCCAGCGGAGCAGTCCTGACGTGCTTCCTACTCGTTGGAAATTCCAAAACAATTCAACTTGAAATATTTGAACTCTCCCATATAAAAAAAGTTTTCCGTGCTGCTGTATCGGCGGGTGTATTGGCGCATGCCGGGTGTGAAGGACGAAAATGCATCATCCTCAGCCAAAGGATGCGTTAATTAAAATTTTCCTTCGAAACACATGGATCGTTCAAGTTGGATGCAACACTTTTTATACTTGTTCCTTTATAGGAGATAAGGACTTTCTTTGGCGAGAGTTTTTCTTCGCAGCATTGCTTATAGTCGTCGTCCTTGTCACGGTTGTTGTTATTGTCGAGCTGTTCATATCGGTCTCCCGATGAAAATAATATAAATAAAGTTAGATTATCGACAGCAAGGGAAGAAGAGCGATAGGGACACAGACAAGGATAACGCCACCAAGGGGTTAGACATGGAGTAATGAAATGAAATTAAATCTCGTTGAATACTCCCCCGGTAGTGTAGTTTTAGTTTTAAGTGGTGAGCTGCTAAATATTTTATTTCATCATTTGGACATTATTGTAAAAGTTTAAGACTTTCAGACACTATCAATGTGTTCAAGTTACCATCGGCACCAGCACGGGGACTTTCTGTTGCAGGTTGTTTCCTTTGATACAAAAAAAATTGGATAAAAGGACGGACAAGTTTTGCAACTGTACAACATCGTTATATCAATTACAAATGAGGAAGAGTTCGGCAGCTGAGCAGAGGTGTATAGGAGGTGAAATGTTGTATCAATTAGAGGGATTGCCTTTGAAATTTGAAGGGGCCTCACAGAGTCTTTCCCTATACAGTCTTTTGTGTCGCAACGATGAACTCGAAAGGACTGCGATAATTACAGATTCAACCAGGCTTACACAGTTCAACTACAGAAGGTATTTGCAACTTGTATACACAATTTAATTTTCTGTTGGACTTGTCGCGCAAAGGGTCCTCAAGGATTTATTAAATACTATAATCACATGCCAGCGAGTTCAGTACGTCTATGTAAGTTATACTACCCATATGCAGGTCGGCTAGAAACTCTGCTTATATAACCTCTTTGTAAACTGCCAGAGCCTCTCAAATACTGAGCTCTTATAAACAGAGCTTTTGGAACCCCATCTGGGAGGTTGTGAACCCAAATAGGAAACCGATATTGCTTAGTAAAAGTGTTGTAATACCCACATAAAGGGAGGCTACCACTTGGTGCATTATAGCCTCTTAACAGCTTTACTAGACACTTTAAATCTCCACAATCACTTCAGGAATCTAGGGAGCTCTGGAAAACCGGTTAATACCGAAATGTCATTCCCCGGCTGTTATAGCACCTTTAGCTATCTAATTAGTATCAATCTGATGATGACCAGTAGTGTAACCAGCTTCCATTTCACATTGCAAATGATCTTGACGAGCTTGATTAAAGTGGTATTCTCCCAAAGCCGAACTGAGTTTGTAGAGATTGAGAGTACGGTCTTCAAAGGGAGGGGGTTTCAAACATTCTGTTGGTAAAAATCGACATTCGTAAGAGACGACTAAAATTCATGGAGCTAAAAATATCGCATAAATAAAATGGACCATCACACGCCGTGGAATTGATGGCTAAGAGGTTTGCAAAGCATGGATAAAAGGTTATTACAAGCTTTTCTTTGACAAAATGGAAGGTACTCTAATTCCTTTCAAAACTATGGAGGTAAATAAGAACCACATACTTCGAAACTGAGAAGAGAAGTTCTCCCTTTGAGATTCAGATTCCAGTCCATTTTGGGAGTCCTTGTCAGTATACCACAGCACACGAAGTGACGGTTTTTAAAAATCAGTCATCACGTTAACCATTCAAGAATTTCAAGGATCTACCGGACCCTAGAAATTTCCGAAAAAACTGCCTCAATAAAATAGGTAAAGAGTCATGTAAAGAGCTAGCATATGAGCTTATTTCGACAAACGCCACTCGCGAACAGGAGAAATGAGGCATATGGGCCAAATGGGCCTCACCTTTAACACCCCTAAGCTCGACATGATGTGTGCAGTATAGATGACCCTTTACCTTGAACACTGTACCTTCCTGGCCCAGTTGTGTCCCCCATACAGAATTAAATCTAGCACTCAAAAAGGTGTCATAAGAAAGAGTATGTCTCATCTATTGACTGTTATAGACAGGGGCTTCGACAAGGCCCTTTCAATACAAATCAGGAGCATACCAAGAGATGATGTCAGACGGTTCGTGGATTACATTTCTCATAGCTGACAGCTTTGATACCATACTCGAAAAGGGTGTCATTTTCAAATATCGTCTCTGCATGGAACACGAGACCGCACATTGCACATGCAGCTAATCTTGTGAACGAATGGCCTGTAAGGAGAAGCCGTTTCTTTACAGAAGCTTTTCTTCCTGGAGTTGTAAAAAATCTCCACCAGAGTTGATCAGGTGTTGATAGGAATGATAGGTTATCTCGGCGTCTCCTAAATTGACAAAAGTTGCTTTCTCTCTTCAGCAGCTCAGACACGGATTACTTTGGCGTGTCAACATTTGCCAACAAATTTTACCAAATAGCCAGTGTTGCCAGACGATTTGAAAAACTCCCAAATTTGGCTATACTTTTTCCAAAAAAAAAACCCAAAACTTTTTGGCATTGCTTTTATTTAACGTGTTTTATGTACGGTGTAAAGTGGGAATTAAACATTTGAATCGCGACCATACCAGTTCAACCATTTTGTAGAAATTTGCACAGCCCATATACAACTTTGATGAAATTTTTGATGAGGCTTGTACTTAGGTCCGGAAAAATACTTAAGCTACTACTTATCACAAAAAAAAACTATATAAATTTTTCCTATAGTAAAGCTGGCATTAGCGTTTATTTGAAAGACTTTTGTTTTGCAAACGAACACAGTCCGAAGATAATTGAACAAATAATTTTCACTGGCAATTATCGCTTTGGAGAATCGCCCAATTATTTTAGTGGACTGAACAGAACGACGAATCTCATTCTTAAGTTTAAGCGACCCAGGGTTCCTTATTTTCGCAAAATGCTTATAAATTAATTTTTCCTGTTTGAAGCACATTTTATAGAGTCATGGTAACCCTATAGAATGTGCTTCAGACAGAAAAATTCAATTACGAAATACAAATAAAATGGAATCATAAAAACCCCACACTTCCCCGTAAACCCTAAGTCTAGAAGGAAAACCCCCAAAACTGGTAACCCTGCAACTAATTCAAGTTCAATTTCAAGGTTGCTCGGGTGTGTAGTGAGCCAAATTCGAAGGGCAACAATACAACACAGTCCTGTTTCCAAAAGGTCCCCAACCTTGCCACCTTTAACACAGCTTAGTCGAGTTGACTCATTTCTGATAAAGTGTCAACATCCTTCGACGAATCGCGGTGTAAAATTTTCCTCAGTAAATCAATGAAATCGTCAACTCAAGCAGTCTATCGCAGCGGGCATCGTTAACAGGATAACAAAACGCGATAGCGTTAAGTCTTACCACCAACTGGCTTCAATTTGCCCTTCAAAAACGAATACTCACAACTACATGATCCAACACATAGGCACTCGCAGGAAATTCAATTTGATTGGAAAGCAAATGTCAGCAGCTCACCATCACCACTGCCGCCCGCCCACTGTTAGGGGTCAGCAGTATAGGACGAGCACGCACCATCAGCAGCCAAACCGAAACTCATAAATATTTTCACGGTGGGAATTCGGTTCGTAGGCCAGCCAGCATCCCCTTCCGTTCGAGAACAATTAGAATTTATCGCCCTTGTTCGCTGGGACAAGAACATTAAATTTTATCTTTTAATCTTGCGAAATTAGTTTCCAAATAGCTAGCAGCATGTAGCGGTAGCATCATGCAGCGATATCAGCAACATTTTGCGGTTTCTTGTGGCCGACCGGCCACCGTGTAAAAAGCCAAGCCCATTCAACCGGCGCGCAGCGGGATGGACATTTTATTTTATTACACAAAATAAATTACAATCAAAGAAAAACTTTTCAAATAAATTATGTCGGCTGGCTACGGTAGCGTGTGTGAGTGTGTGTATGCGGAAGGGGGTTTTAAGCGACCAGCTATATATGGGCTAGCTCCCGTCTAGCATCGTTTTCGCATCACAGCGGCAAGCGCTTTGATGCAAGCATACTCGCACACAACTGTTAGTGGTATGGTAAATCTAACGAACCGAAGAACACATAATTATACACTTCGTCGGGGATGTAGATGAGGGGGGAATGAAGGGCTGGGGCTCCGGGAAAACAACCAACGGATGCCAGAAGAAGAGCAGCATTCCGGCGCAGAATAGATTCCTCATTTTGTTCTCTGAAAAGTTGCACAAAAAAAGAAAAGAAAACCCTCGAACACACAGTTGTCTGCATGTTGACTAAAGTCAGTTGTTGAGGAGTCAGGATTCCGGAAAGCGAGGTACACGGGTATAGCCTCTCATATGCGTCTTCCCTACTAAGTAGGTATGTACTAATTAAATTAGTTTTTATATCTTTGCAGAGGTGCTTTTTTCAGTTGTTGCTCTTCCCGTTCGACGTGTTCTCTCGTCCTTTTTGTGGCGCATTTTTACGTCTGGGATATATGAAAGAATTACGGCGTCCAATGCCGGGAGGAATGCAACCTGTCTGCTGTCGGGGATATGGCGCGCGGTTGTTTATTAAGGACCGGTACGGGAGATTGCTTCCCTTTTGTGCTGAAGAATAAGAGAACAGGGTGTTGTGTTTGTCGAGGAGGCTGACGTTGAATCGGTCGGATGATGGTAGGAACGGATCGCTGTTGTGCCGTTTAATGCAATTAGTATTTGCGGTTATTGAAAAGGAAAACTGCCGCAAGTTGTAGTTTATATATACGGGGTCTTGTATGTGTGTATTTAAATAGCTATGATGACTCCCGAGCAATGAAGTGGTCCCTCCCTGGCTGGGTTTATATTGCATATCCTGTGGCTTTTATCGTTAACTGCACATACACGTCTGGTTCGACTGTAGGGCAATAAAAGTTTATTGCCGGCTGAAACTCGTTTAACTGCGGTACGGTAATTACTTGGGGCAATTGAATGATGGATCAAGACGGCATAATTACAGACAATATGGGGATGCACTTTCATAACCGGTTTTAGTAGCGAAATGCGAATTATTGTTCTCGAGCGCAAGTACTAGACTAGCGGTGTTTATCGTGGAGTACCTACCATTCTGTGGTAGGACGCAACGGTATGAGGGGATAAGAACGAAGCCGACGAGTGATGTTGTCGGAGTGAATTTACGGCTCGATTTTTGGTTATGAAGTGGAGTTGTTCGTCAAACGTGGTTGGGAGTTAAGACCTATTTTCCATCGATGATGTGCTACAAAGTCAATCTTATAGATATTTATACCATAATTGGGTATCTAGCTGTGCCATGAAGTAGGCCTTCTCAAGTACCTTAGAGGCTTACATGTCTGCTACCTTGCGACATCGCTTGGATTGGTATACGATAACTCTAAATCGAAAGATTGTCCTCCACAAGACCCTTTGTCTCGGAGTTTTGAATCGGTCCCAAGTGGTCTTAGGAAGCGTCTGTGAAGACGAGCAGTACTTGTAACACGGGAACACGATGGACTCCTGTCAAGGTATGGATGCCGCTGACACCTTCTGCAATACTGTATTTATCGACAGTCAGAATCTGATTCTGTAAGGCGAAAAGTTGAACCATTTTCGTGCACACGAATGATTTGCTCTAAGTTACAGAAGTATACCATTCGTGCAAACGAAAACGGTTCAACTTTTACAGAATGCCGATCCAGACTTCTTCTTGATATAGCTGGGATATCACCTTGAAGGAGTTGGCTTCGAAAAGAAGAACCATATGCCAAGGTAGCGCTTTTGGAGAAGACCATAGTTCTGTGGGATCTGTTTTAGTCCCGTCGGACTTTTTCTTGTTGGCACTGATTTTGAGAGAAGAAAATATTATTTCATATTAAGTCAATTTAACTTTTCAGCGTATAGCTTCCCCAAGCCCGATAAACGCGTTGCTGTCATATTTTTTAATGACATTGGGCTTTACTAATAACCATTATAATGGATCACAGTTTATGCGATTTCGTATGGACAATTTCGTCATTGTGAGCTCGAAAAATATTTCCTGAACACTTAAAATGATTACTGGTATCGCGCATTATTTTTATTTTATTTTATTTTCAAAGGATCAAATATAAATGAATTTATACCGTCCGGATATCGCGGATTATTATTTAAAATGATCTGTTTTAAGATGAGTGCAATTGAGTGCTGCCGGACGTACTCTCAGCACACCTCTGATGGACAGACAAACCGAACATTGAGTTCGTTCTAGGACACATAAACTGGAACTTCTGTCCAGAGCCATTTCTAAATTCTTGTATGTACCTAAAGTTCCTATTTTCAAAAGGTGCTGCTAACTAGAATTTTGTGAGGATTCTAAATCTCAAAAGCGAACGTCCATAAGACAACTCGTTTGTAGATTTACTAGGTTACACTTCAGTCAAAGGACGACGTCTGTAACTTACTTCAGTATCTTCGAAATCAACCCTCTAAGCCTCTCTCTGCTTATGGCTTATACGTTTCCAGCATGTTTACCTGAAGCATTTTCATTTAACCGGCATAACCACAGGCGCAGTTTCTCAAATGTTAGTGTGCTGGACTACTAGCGAGGAGTCTCGGTTTCATTCACGGTTAAAACACAAATAACATTTACGGTTTACCTCTCGCGAACCTCTGAGCATAAACTAAGTATTAAATAGACCCACAACTCCCGCGCACCTACCCGATTCCCCCCGCAAATTTTGAAAAGAAAATTCTCTCTTAAATTTCCTATCTGTGAATACGAGTGAAGCAGCAAAAAATTAAATTCTAAATGGCGGGAGGTGTAATAAAATACTGACACTTAGCAGTGTACCTACATCGTGGGATCTCTACCTTTTTGAGGGAAATTCAATTTTTTTTCACAAACTTTCTGTGCGTCAAAGGAAAAAACATCAAAAATGTGGGAATATCAATAATCTGACAAAAAAAACATTCAAACTACATTTCACCATGAATATCAACACACTAAATGTACATAAAATGGAGATTTGCCTTTAGCAACAATTTCTAAAAATGATCATTATAATGTTAGGAAACTGCGATTTTTATATTGAAGATTAATTTTGTATGATTTTTTTTTCGAACAATACAAATACTTTTGAAAGTATGTCTTTTTCATAAAAAAATCGAGGTAATTTGAGTTTAGCGAAAAGAGTAAAATGAACACCCTTAGTGGGAAAAATAAAGAGAGATTGCTAAGAACACTGACGGAGATTTAGTGTATTTGGTGAGTTTCTGTCAGCTGATGGTTGCGTTCTGAGAGTTTATATTCGTTGTTGTATTTCACCACGGAAACATGTATTCTACCAACATAATCAACATAAATAAATGAAAGAGTAGTGAAAATTCATTCGTTGAAATAAAATAAAATATTTGTTTCCTATAATTATTATGTCTGTTTTCGTTTGTTGTTTTTGGCGAAAAATTATTTCACCGGCGAATGTCGATGGAAAAACTGCAACCAATATAAAGAGAAAAATTGATTAAGAATATTAAAATTTAAAATATGTTTCAGGGGAAAGATATAAACATTTCTGTTCGGGTATAATTTTTGAGTTATAGAGTTTAGTATCGACTTTAAATTTACGGAAGTTCACAATTGCGAAAATTGTATTGAAAATAAAACCACTGTGAACTACTCGTAATAAGAGTCGAAAATAAAAATGTTTATTGGTAAGGCCCAATCTTTTCATGAAGATTCCGTTTATGAATGGAAAACAAATTAAATTTATTAGAAAATTTGAAACAAATGAAATTATTAATTATGAAATTACATTTGAAATGAAATGTCGAGAATATGAATAATGTGCATTTATAATGAAAAGAAAAAGTCTATAAGACACAATCAACGAAAATTTATTTTCTTTAAAATGTACGGGAAAGAACGAAACTCAAAATGTATATAAGCAAAATTTGAAATAAATATATTTGCTGATTTGTACTCTGATATGTCTCACGCATTTAAGTCTTGCTGCATACAGTTTTCTTTTTATTCATACGAATAATGATTAGTAAACGGATATTTTTTTATTTTCGTCGGTGATTCATATAGTTCATCGATTTCCATTGTTTACAACATAAATGTAAACATCCCGTACTATATACATTATCCTGGAAAAATAAGAGAAATCCTCTATACCTGTGCGTTTTCATAAATTTGGTACTAAATTCACCACACCACCCACCGTTTTCTTAACACGAACCGATAACGGCCAATTATTTGAATTCTTGCCAATGTTACCACAGAATGAACTGTATGCATGCGTCTAATCTACTTTAACATGGCACACATACTTTGCCACATAGAAACACGGAAAACAGCTTGTAGGCAAGTTCTCTTAAGTTGAAAGAGCTGACGGTCTATATAATACTTAGTTTATGCCTCTGAGTTCTGACAGACATTCCAGACTTAACTGTCATGAATAAGCTTCTCAATGCAGCTGTTCTGATTCAACATAAAATTGTAGGCAGCGTTGCCGTTAACTTTTTGAAAAATGTATTGTTTTATTTTTAAATATATCAAAAATTCCAGCCTATAAAATGTACCAAATGTTTCGGTTTTTTTTTAATAAATAAATTTATTAAAAACGAAAGAAACAAAATAACAAAATCCTTAAAACAAACATCAGTCAATTCATTGAGTACAAAAAAAAAAATCTTAAAACAAACTTAACAAAATAAAAACGCAGTAGCTGAAGATAATAAATGCAGAGATTACTGACATTTGACAACTGTAGTAGAGAGTAGAGGCCAGCGTTGCCGGAGAGAAATATTATTAGGGAGTTTTTTGGGAAATTCCTTTTTTGACGACAGTTTGAAATTTGAAGTGAATTAAATTTATTAATGTTGGAATTACACTTTGCCGCAAGTGTAAGATATTTTAGGACTTAAAAAAAAAATAGGAGTACGAATGTGAAAGAAAGAGTACGGGAGTACGGAGGTGTTGAAAGTAGTACAATACTCCTATGGGAGTACTTTCGGCAGCGCTGGTAGAGGCTGTGAGGAATTTGAATTGAATAACTCATACACTCTCATACATTGGGAGAAATTTACGAATGAAAATGTGGTCTTATCGTACATGTACAGTGTGGTATCAGTATGGGTGGGAACATCAGTTCAGAATGAGAAATAGTTACCATAGTTAGATTTAAAAATAAGAAAACAATTTAATATTGCCAGATTTAAAAATGGATTTGAAAAAAAAAAATAAAAATATATATAAAAAGGGCGATTGTGCAGAATTTTAATTGAAAATTATATCTAATTAAACCAAAATCAAAAAATAAAGTATCAAAGTATCAATTTTTTGCACGAAAGCAAAAATGCAGCTAATTTGATACAATTGTATGAATGGTTGTGATAAGCAAGGCCTAGGATACCTATACGGACCTGTCGCACCGGGTATTTAATACCAAATTTACTAGAGCGTAGGCTGAGTTATGCAGAACCCATAGCAACAATTGTGTGTACCTACTTTCATTGATTGCCTGCAAATTAGAGCCTCTCTTTGGATATTTAGCTTGAACGATGTTAGAAAACTCTTTATTTCAAGATTTTTTTTTGTGAATTGGAAATAAAATACGTAGGCACCACAGTTCCATAACGATTCAGTATTCTTTGCATTTGGTTAGCGTCGAAGAGTTATACCTACCCCCTGGCTGAAATTCTGCTGACTGACTTGTGAACTTTTTTTAAGAAAAATGCTTTCTGTTTGTATTCAGTTATTCTTTACTTACCCTAAGAAGAATTTCACCAAGTCGAGTTATTTCCGAATCCCAGTAATAATAACAAACTCTTTCACAGTTTTGCATATTTTTTTGTTGCTTTTATTTATTTAATTCCTTCATCGTTTTTTAGTTTAAATTTAATTAATATATTTTGCTTCTGTTTTCATTCATTTAGATTTAACCACTTAAAAATGTATATTTTTGAATTTATTTATAAAGTATATCATTCTTGTTAAAAACGACACTTTCAGCGCCTTTTTTTTTGTTCTTGTTTTTAATATTACACCTTAAATATATTTTTATGAAATTTTCGCTTCCTCTTTATTGTAACGAATGTAAATAAAAATCTATGCAATATAATGAACCTATGTATATATCATCCATACCCCATATAAAATTGTTTAGATAATTTTGTTTATTAAATTTGTTTACACTATTTTGTTAAAATAACATTACATTTTGCCTGAAAAACGATGTTCATATACAAAAGTTTTAACATTTTTTTTCAAACAAAATCCTACGCATTTATATTTGTTTAGGTGTAGAGAAGCAAATGAATCAACTTATAACCATTAACTTAATAATGTTTTATAATTTGTTTGTCAATTTACAATTATGCTACATATACACGTGAACAGGCTATTCTTAGATTTTATTTTTTCAATAAAATTCGAGTTAACTAAATAAAAGTCCAGTGAAAGTGAAATTATCTACAAAAATGTAAGTCAAACATTTGCTTACTCCTTTTTACTGTACTTTTTACAAAATGTGATATAGAGTTATATTTGTTTAGATTTTTTTTTCTGGTGTCTTTTGGTCTTATTAGCATTTCCGTCCTCAGTACGAAGCGTGTAGCAAAATGCTAAACAGCTTAGAATTAGATAGTTTCCCGTGTTAAGAAGGGTTTTATAGGAAAACTTACAGAGTTCTAGTTTTAGTTTTAATTCTTCAAGTGCCAATAATAGAATCACGTTTATACTTTTCCGTTAAATGTATGAGTTTGCCTTAATAGATATTTTGTTATATACACATTCTTACTACACAGATTACAGAAAGATTACATATATATTTTTTTTTAATTATAATAATATTGAATGCATGTTCAAAGGATGCAATATTATTTTAAAGTTTTTCGGGATAGAGAGAAATATAATGATAAAAAAAATACAATTAGATTAATTACCCTATCTACACTGATGCGTTATTAATTTATTTTCACTTGTAAATTTACATGGTGTGTGTTTGTTTATGTATAAAATATGTCTATGTACATCATATTGTTAGTAAATCCATTAATTGTTTGCTCGTTAGTTGTTGTCCTCTCGTACTCGTTTGAATTTTTATTTTTTGTTTTGCTATTCAACGAGGGTACGGAAAAGATGTACTGTACATGTGTTGTAGCTACGTCTTGTCGGTTGAAATGCAAGTTTAAATAATAGTTTTGTATTTAGTCAGGGTTGTCGAGAGGAGTGAGTTTATTCGGTATTCAAACAAAAGGGTTGTTGGGCAAACAAATTGCATAAAATGCTTTCAGAATCGTTGTTAAAAATAAAAAAGAGGCAGAAATGTTGCAATCAGTTCTTTTGAAGAAAGTCAGCTGTTTAAAATGGAATTTCCTAAGAACTGGGGCCCTACTCTGTATATCTTTTCGAAAGTAACATTTTTTGAAAATGAAAAGCCAAATAGAATGTACTCCGATTTAGAATTCCGAAAGGCTTACAGAGTACCAACTTGAAAACGGAAGGGGAAGCAATTTCGAATATTATTGACTTTCGGAACGAAATAGAGAGTAGGGCCCTGAATCGGTGCAGGAACACAGGAAACTATTTGACAACAGCATAAAAAACCTCCTTAAATAACACGTGTTATAAAAATTCGGTCATGCATTGCTATTTGGTGCTGGAATTTTTGCGAGAATAGTCACAAGAAAAATTCAAATTACAGATTTCATTACAGTGTTACAATTTTTGACGCCTTATTTTTGCATATTTCCTCCATAGATCTTCAACAGAGAAAGCTGCAAGATATTTAATAAAAATAAATTTTTTAGTAAAAAGCAACAATTTCGTTGTCTCATGTAACTATTTAAAGAGCCAGTTCTCAAAAATAAATATAATTTTTCTAGTCGTTTCCGAAACTTTAACGATCACAATGGACTACATTCGGAATTCGAATTCCATTCAAGCTTAGGTGAAAAAGAACCGTGAAATTTTGCTCGTGCTTACTTCAGATAACCTTACCCTGTTCCAATAATTATATTCGGTATAGGTGGTGGAAGATGGAGAGTTGTTGAGGGTTCAATTAAGCATCCCACACCGAAGACTCTTTTCGATAAGTGGGATATTGATAATTAGTGAATGAATGAGTTATTTTCCCAAAGTCTTTCAAAGAATACACATCAACCTCTTAGATCTCCTAGAATTTTTGTGCTGCGTCCTCAACTGTGACATGCATTTCTTGGTCAAGCCGCTTTACTTGTATTGTAGGACGGGTGTTTCAATTCGTTCCTGTCCCGATCTTTTGTAAAACTTTACGCCTTAGATTTATATCGCACGACGTCTAGTTCGCCGAGAAAAGAACACGTTAAATTCACATTTGAAAGAGATCGCATAAAATACGTAGAGATCGTTGGACTTTACATTGAAAGTTGTGCTATTTACATATACCTGGCGTCAAATAAACTCTCTTTTGGCATTCTCGATAGCGCTTTTGTCAAACAGGAGGTGATCGGTTTTCGACGCACTGTTCAATAATGATCCGCAGGGTGTTTAGTTGAAACTTGCTCGATCGACATACGTACACGACTTCTTTCACCATCTTATCAGGTAAGAATCATATAAATATTTTATTTACGATTATTCCCTCTGTCCTATACTCATCAGACTCACTAGAGCCTCTGTTCTGTTTAGAAGAAGTCAAACCTTCCGTTCAATGGTTTCATCTGCAGGCATGAAAATGAGAACGAGACAACTTTTTTACTAGTCATATCCTGCTTATTCTTAGAGAAGAATCCCACAAGTGCATCTGGCTTTGGTACCACCACCTTTTGGGAATAGATCGACGTGGTGTCACACCCCTTGGTCTAAGTGTATCAGATGAAGTTCATCATAGACACCCACCCTACTTGCCTTCGTCAAGTGTATACAGAATTTTTGTTGGCGCTGCTCGCTACGACTTTTTTGCATTCTTGTGCTATAAGCTTATAAGGCTTAAATTTTAAATCGGCACCGAGACACTTGATGTTTTGTTTCTTTTACGTTTCTTTCGTTAACATTTTTTCTGTGCTGGACTTACGAATGAAAGGCCCTGTCTGTAAGTCGCACATAAGCAACGCGTTGTCAGAATTTGAGTCGAAATTACCCCGTTGGTTACGATTGACTTGTGGTCAAATTTTCATGAAAACCAGAAAACTCTTCTCGGCTACGACACTTATCTTAGAAATATAGTACTCTTCACAACTTTCTATTGAAAACTGATGTACCACAGGATACCTGTGAAGCCATTTTGAACCATACTCTTAGAAAAATAAAACCTGTACCACATTGGGTGGCGAATTGCTCACTTCGATTGCGGGAAATCAGTCCAATTATAGTCTTTATCGACGATAAAGAGATAAATGGAGCTCCCGCACCATGAAAGAGGAAAACCTATTCAATCTTATTGAATACTGTCCGTTCTTCTATTTTATTTTACAGTCGCTGCTTTGCTAAAGCTTCATAGGTGCTTAGAGGTACTTACAGATTGAATAAAGCCACCAGAGAATTTCATAGAGTGGGCGCACTGAATAATGGTCGCTTCGTTCTAAGCTTCTTTCAGACTGTCACGCACCGAAAAAAAACATAAAAAATTCTCCAATAAAAAATAAGCAAAGCCGCACAAAAATAATAAAAACACATCCCCAACCTACAATGTCTTAGTTTTTTTTTTGTTATTTTCAAATAAAATTCATGTATAAATGTACAGAAAAAAATAAAATAAAATAACAGTAATAACTTAAACCTACAGCATAATATATATATATTTAATTATTTTCTATAAAAATTAAAAAAAAGGTTTACAATTAACAAAAAATTAAGATACAAAAATATACAATCAAATCGTGGAGGAAAATAAAAACAATAAAAAAACACTCATAAATATATAAAAAAAATGGGAACATTGTGGAAGAGCTTGTCTTGCATTTCAGTTTTGTTTGTCTTCACATCCTGTCTATTCCTATGTTCTTAGGGTGAAGTTCAAATCATCGTCGTCCGTCTGCTTGAAGCTTACATCATGTTCGAGCGTGTTCCCGGTGGTATCTTGAGTCTTCTTGGTAAAGAATCTTGAAGCGGTCTTTGCTTTAGTCGCGTTGGCTTTTTTCTTCAGTGAAGGTGGACGCGCTACCATCGGTTGTTGTTCTCCAGTTCGGGTTTTGGTTTTTTGAAAGCACTCACTCAATTTCTTGTCGTCGTCGTTGTCATTGTCGTAGCGAACAAGGGCAATTGCATCCTCGTGTTGCTCGAGTGGATCTTCCTCGTCGTGCGTTTCGCCTTCGTCCTCCTCCTCCTCATCCCCCTCCTCGTCGTCATCGTCATCCTCGTCATTATTGAGATCGATATTGAGTAGCGTTGAAGAGGAGTTTCGTCTAGATCGCTTCTTTTTGGTGGCCAGTTTGTTGTACCGCACTCCGTTGTGGTTGTCCCTTGTCGAACTGTTGCTCGTGCGCTGCAAAGAGAGAAAGAGAGAAAACGACATTTTTAAACCCACTTCAATTTGTCAAACACACTGACTCGGCAAACCACTGACATCCGCTTGGTATTGCTCGGCCACCGTTACTGGTCTCCAGCCATGCGATGCTGATACGAGGTAAAGAGCTTTTTCCGCGTGCACGCCAAACCCCAAAAGCTAAACGAGGAAATCTGATAAATTTACCAGGTGGTTAGCCAATTTGGTGGTCATTCGTATGCCAATGTGGCGAGGATTCTTTTCGCTATCCTTCGCGCCGTATTTCGTTTATTTAATTCGCTGCTGATCTGCTGAACCGGATAACGGTCGAACCTATACAACCCTCGACCACGATAACGCAATGCTCCTCAATGAGGAGGCCGTCGTGACCAATGCCAAATTATTTATGGTCATTTCATGGACAAACAGAGCGATAGATACGACGTCAACCTCAACGGAACTCGATTGTTATTTTGATGCCCCAATCGATGGTTGTATCTGCATTTTGCTGCAAACTCTGGTCCAGAGTGCACATTCTGGTTGAATGCTTCTGTGACGAAGAGTGCACCCCACTTGGATGGTAAATAACCAACGAATTGTATATGCACGCAGTTTCGAAGTCGCGCATTCGTTTGACGTGTATTTGATATCAATTGATGTGATACAACGCGTTTGGTATTTCAGCTTTCAGTTAGACAATATCCCCACGGGAGGGGCGTATGCGGCACCATTCATACGCTGTGAAAGTCCTCGCAATCTAATTGGTGGAAGAGCCAAATGCACACGACAATGCGGAAAAGAACTGCATGCTAAATGTCCCAACGGAAATCACAAAGCGAGCATTTGTACGTCGTCGGAGTGGGTGGCTGATACTTGGTATAGCCATGGGCAAGATTGCCATAGTAACGATACGGGAGGCAACGGTGGCGTTCTGGTATTGAATGAATCCTTATTACGGACGTGGGGGTTTGTTTCGCATAATGTTGGCTAGGTTGATGATATGGTTTTTGAGAGACAAACGAGTGCATGTTTTAGAAGGTGAACTGAACTGATGCCTGGAAGAATGTTTTGTTCTTAGGGGTGCTTTTGAGGTCGAAAATAATTTCCTTGATGTTAAACGAAAAGTATTCCCTCTGGGGTTTCGTTTCGTTTCTGTGCCTGCTCGCTGTGAGTAGTATGTTGAATGTTCTTGTCGATGTCAATGAAATTATAAAATCCCAAACATACGCATCTGTTTCCTCCACCCCAATGTTGGGAATAGGACCATACATAGTTGAGGCCGTAAGAAGCTATCGAAGGAGATAAAAAAAGAGGCGGAATTCGTGGCCCTGGCATTCATTCCAATTGTGAAACCGTAAGATCTGTGGCATGGCAAAGACGAATCGGCAACAGGAAATGCTTTTACTGAATAAAATTCAAAGCCGATCTTGCATCTCATGATCACGAATAAAGCAGACAAAGTAATCCTAAAGGGTGTCCCATAGGTAATTCACGCAAAATGAAATTTTGATAGAAAAGTCAGATTTTTAAATAAGAAAGCTTAATTTTTATTGATTCATGGAGTAACAGATCGGATAAATGACCGCGACGGCTTTGCTGCCAAGTACGTATACTCTTTTATTGAAACTCTCTATGACCGTTTCGCCTAAATGTGGCTGAATTTCATTAATACACCGGCCAATTTCCTCTTTCAAGCCGTTGGTGGCCGTGGGCTTGTTTGCATAGACCTTTGACTTCAAAAAAACCCCAAAGAAAAAAAGCCCAATGGCGTTAAATCGCAAGATCTGGATGGCCAATTCTGATCGCAGAAACTGGCCGATTACACGATTAGGAAATGACTCATGCAGTAATTGAATTATTTCTCTATCTATATGGCATGTGGCACTATCTTCTTAAAGCCACATGTTGGGCACGCATACTTGTAATTTAGTCACTAAAAACTAGGTTAACATGTCACACGATTAATAATTACTGCCCGATAGTCCCCCGAGCCCAAAATCCGCACCAATCAATCACGCGTTGTGGATGCATTTGTTTCTCAGCAATTACTCGTGGGTTTTCTTAACCCCAAATGGGACAATTTTGACAATTAACGAAGCCATCAAGATGAAAATGAGCTGAAGATGATTTTGTTCGAAAAAGCTGACAAACCTTCATTATTTTTAAAATATTGTTCGACAATGAAAATGCGTTGTTCTTTCGTATAGCTCTCCATTTGTACAAACCCCGAATTTTCAGCTGTCACGTTATTATCTTTTTTATCCGTTGGCATCCCTGTACTAGTAAATGGCGAAAAATTCAAATAATGCTTGTGGGACACCCTTTACAAATGGCAGACGAAGCAACTGCATTGGTGCGAAAAAAGACTTCTATTTCTGGTTATCCCCCAGGAAGTTGAACTTGTTTTTTGAAACTAATTTCATAGCGAATCCCAGCAATTAAAAGATTGAAAATATATAAAGGTTGAACAGATGGATTGGATCGAATCTATAAGCTTGTACACAGACTTGACACATTGAGCGAGAGCAACCATCTGCTGGATACCTGACCATGCCTAACGAGACAACAGTATCTCTGAAGACAGGGGGCAGCGAAACAACACAAGGCGATCACAATATTGCAGCAGGAGAGAGGGATATAATTCTAAACCTGCGACCTTTCGCAGTGATCTTTGGTCTTTAGGTGTACGCCGAGTCAAAAAGTGGATTCAACTTGATGGATTGTGTTATCAAAAATGATTAAAACGATCCACTTAATAGGCAGCCTTAAAAAAATCTTCGAAATATTACATACGCAAAGAAAAAAATGCAGACTCACGTTGGGCGCCACGTATACTGAGACCGAATTTAAGGACCAAACCATCAAACCTAAAATCTGAATGGGTTTCCAAGCTGCAATCATATTAGCTTCCGGTCTTATCTCGTCAGATGGCGAGCAGATGTCACTAGTGTGCAGCTGGTCTGTACTAAGTATTACCAAGTATACTAAAGAAAAATCGGGATAGGAACGCCTAATCTCCTGTCTGCTTGCTTACTAGATTACTGACAGTACAAGCTGGATAGAACTTTTGATACCTTGCTTCTCTATGAAGTAGTGTGATAGGCGTTATCTGAAGTGAATTAATTTTAGACCGACAAATGGATTTTGGGCATAATGTCAGACTGATGTATGCCGAGTGCAGCTGCCTTATTGGCGGCAAACTTAGCCTCAATGTCCCAGACCCGCAAAAGATGGCATTTCTAATAATTTTTCAAGCATTTTCAGAAATTCAGACGCTGGTTTTGAGACAGCAGAAAATCCATCTCATCAGCGGGTGATTATTTCTTGATACCCTCGTCCTTACGGCCAAAATAAACCCAAGGAATTCTAGAATTCTAAAGAGTGACCATCTATAAACTCATACGAGACGACACTCTCAAATTGAATTGTGTCTTCTTATGAACATGCAGTTAGAAAGGTGCCTACTACATGCACCAGAACTTCCTTAAGTGATAGAGTGCCTGAAAAACGACTATATGCTCATCACCATGGACATGCAAGTGATGTTCTCACAATTAACACCGACTGCCAGACTCCATAAACGGCAACACATCGGCTCACACTCCCCCATCGAATGGACACCTACTGTCTGCTTTTGGTGCCATCCAAAGACAGTCAAAGCATCACATCACACTCAAACGTATTTCACTCTACTAATTGTTGGAATATGAAATTTCCACTCCAGCCCTGCCCAACAACAGTGTCTGCAATGTGTCCTCTTACACAATTGATGATAGCTCGGGTCCGGCTGCATCTGTGTGCCGGCAGATTCCACTTAAAAGTGTTAATTGGTTTCTAGTGTAACCTTGTTGGGCATCATCTACCCTTCAGTCACATACACAAGGATTAAAGTAACTGCTATCATCTACATGCAACATTCCATTGGAAAACATCCATCTCTATGTATCTGTAAAATCAATGGTGCTTTTGCTTACCTGTAAGATTGCAAAGATGACTGCAAACACTGTGACAATGAGGAGACATCCTGCAACCGCAATGGCAGTTATTGTTGTCAGGGGCGAACCGACACGTGAAAGGACTCCATTCGATGAGCCATCATCGAAACCATTGTATGGGCTGCCGAATTGTTGCTCCGCACCAGCGGCTATTCTTCGTTTTCCAGCTGGTGATGCATTGATGCAGCCGCCTAAGGATTGGCAAAAAAAAACACAAACAAAACTAATTCATGCCAGCACAACAAGAGAACTCTTTCACTTACCGCTTTCTTTGTCGCAACGGCAACACGATTGATCCTCGGGCGTTGCATCTGTTGGACAGCAAGGCACACATTGGTTATTAAGACGATCCAAGTGCTGTGGGAATGCACACGTTTGGCAGGAGTACTGGCCGGGACCGCTGCACGAACGACATGACTCATGACACGTTTTGCACGTTTGCGTTGGTGAATCGTAGAACTGTGAGCCGAGGCATTCCATGCACAGGCCTCCGTCTAACATGAAGTGAAGTGGACATGCTGTGCATGCTAATGGGCCGGCTCCTGTTGAGTGAAGAATTTAACATAATTCAGTCGCAAGTATAATATAATACAACAACAGAGGGGAATGGCAGACATTGCTGCGATGTCCTGGCGAGAGTGCCATCAACATTGCGCACACAGCGGTTGGTTGTTATTAGCATAATTAAAAGCGGCTCAATGGGATGTGTGCATTATAGATATGCCCACATAATGCTATGTAAACAAAGAGTAAGGCAGTCGAATGGAAGTGAAAGTGCGGAACAGTGGGACCAATTGAAAAAGAATAGAAAATATCAAAAATGGGAATTCGATTTAAGTCAGACTTTGCTATATGAGGCCTATCCTTTGAGGTCTCCTGTTTGCAAACTTTTATGTTCTTACTTAGTAAGGAGGACCGACAATTGCGTCCGCCGTGTTTCAGAAAAATGTAAGTTCTCATACCTCCTGAATGAGTTGTCCAATCAGGATGATATAAACGCAAAATTTTGCTCGATATTTTAGGTTGGACGCAGAGTTCTGATGAGGTAAGTCACAAGATAGATAGAAGTGCCCATCGCGATCCCTGGGAGAACCATCATTTAAAGGATGATATTAAGCCCCACGCTTTAATAAAATT
The DNA here is from genome assembly GCA_916610125.1 of Cheilosia vulpina. Lineage (NCBI taxonomy): Eukaryota > Metazoa > Arthropoda > Insecta > Diptera > Syrphidae > Cheilosia > Cheilosia vulpina. The sequence continues at coordinate 59,243,625 of OU744277.1, forward strand.
CCATACCATTTGGGGAATATGTTTCAATGTGATGCATTGAAACTGACAAATTTTAAATCATTAAAGACTTGACAACTTCTTTTTTAAATAAAATGCCAACTACTTGAGAGATAACAATTTTATTGGCTTGAATTACTACCAAAATATTTATGAATGAATTTCGACTTCGTTCATATGTGCACCACGGGAACTTATGAAGCAGTCGGTACGTTGAACCCATTTTTCGATGACTCGGCCGCACATTTGGACCGATACGGCCGCTATTTCTCGTTCAATATTGGGTGTGAGCTCCTCTAACGTCGCTGGCTTGTTTGAATAGACCAATGACCCATAAAAGTCTAGAGGCGTTATATCACACGAACTCGGCGGCCAATAGACTGAAATATTCTCTTCACACTTCGGGCAAAACGTAGTCTGACTGGCAGCGCCACATCAGGCAGCGAATATTCTGACTCACATTTTTTCACTAGATTCCGCGTCGACTGGGACGAGTATTACGGCCGAAAATTGGCGTTAACGCTCTTAAAATTTCGAACTCGGAATTTCGGTAAACGTTGTTAATTCAACTAGTGCGCACTGGGTTGACCCTAATGCGTTCGAAATAGCACGGAACTCGCCCTGGTACTGAAAACCTGTGTTTGACTTAGGGCACCCCAGTTGTGCCCTGAACTGACCCCAGTTAATTTGTTGGGGCAAGAATTCAGTGATAAGTTTGCTGTCATTTCGCTTGCTGTTATTCATTTTCAAACTCATTATCTATTTCGAACAGTTTTATCAACTAATTTTGCATTGCAAATTGCAAATTCTGAATTGAGTTGACTCATTTTTAACAATTATCAGAAAAAAGTGTTATCAAAAGATAAATATTTGTCAATGTCTAAAACTGGCAACATTTTGCGTTCGTATAGAAGCCAAATTTTCAGGGTTGTGCAGGGTTTTTGACAGGCGTGAAAATTAGCTGATACTTCTCAGTGCGTCGTCAAACAAACCTAGGGAAATGTTCGAAAAGTCAGCCACTTCCGTTCTGGGTCTTTTTCACAACAAATTACGACTTAATTCGTTGATGTCTTCGTCCTCACCATTGCTTCAGTTTGGTATTCCTACTAGTTATTCGTGTTATATTTATCTAACTATATCGGTGAAAGGTGTTTGCAAAAATCTTTGGTTCGTTGCTGCCTCTAATCTATCTTTTGCTCTTGTCATCTCCGGCGATATGTTCTAAAGTGAATTTCATGGCCTTTTTTGGTTTTATTTGAATTTCTGTGAACCTCTTTTAAAATCGTCCTTTAAGCTGCTCGCAGAATTTCTTTTCCAAGTGTATCGGTCTGTATTGAATGCATAAACTTTTCATCTTTTTTAATGCTCACTATTTCCCTTATTCAATCTACATAGTTACTACAGATACATTTTGAATTATCTCCTACAGGGTGGCGCACCAATTGTGCTACAATAAGAAATTCAAATAACTTTTTTTTTAATCGATGTATTTCATTTATTTTTTTTTTATTGGTTTGAAAATTAAATTTTATTTTAAATAGTTAGTTGTTTTTAAAGATTATAGTTCGCAAATGACCTCCACGCTCTCCCACGCATATGCGGCACCTGATCAAAAAACTATTCATTGCGGCCTGAAGAGTTGAAGTTGGGATCGCCTCAATTATTGTCGTTATGGACTGCTTTAATTCAGTTAAATTCCTGGGCTTCGTTTTATACACCTCTTGCTTGACATAACCCCATAAAAAGGAGTCTGGTGCAGTCAAGTCAGGTGACCTTGGGGGCCAGCGAAGAGTGGAGTTCCTAGAAATTAATTTGTTTGCCAATTTTTTGTTTAGCTCCGCCATAACTGGTCTGGCTATATGTGCAGTTGCTCCATCTTGCTGAAACCAAACGCTGTTGAATGGTATACGTCTTCGGCGCAGTTCTGGGTAAAAAAACTCCTTCAACATCTTTAAATAACGGTCCCCATTGACAGTAACCGTTACACCGTTTTCTTCAAAGAAGTACGGCCCGACAATACACCTTGATGAAACTGCGCACCACACAGTGACTCGTTCTGGGTGCAGTTCCGTCTCATGGAGCATTTCTGGATTAGACTCTTTCCATATACGGCAATTTTGCTTGTTTACATTGCCGTTAAGATCAAAATGGGCCTCACACAGAAAAAAAGTTATTACGTTTTATTTTTGTAGCACGATTCGTGCGCCACCCTGTATTTGTAACTATCAAGTTATCAAGTTTCATTTTTCATCGTGCAGCAGCCAACTCCCTTTGTTTTTTCAGTGTCCTTTTTTAAGATACTACTGGTAACTGTTGAATTGTTCTGCCAGAGCTAGATTATCTTTTTTCCTCCACAATGATTTCTGCTTGCATATAAATGTATTCCTTCATTATCCTTTCTTCGACATATTATCTCCGATTACATGATGAGATATTTTCAATCTACTTTTGCCGATTGCTCTTTTAGTTTTCTATAAAATGATGTCATCCTATTTTCACCGGAAACTTCTTCATTCCAGTTTGGATGATGTCATTATCCAGGTTTTAAGTGTTACCTCTTTAAAATTACATTTCCATTTCCAACTCGTCAGCAGGCCAACTTCGTCTTTAGTTTTTCCAATGCATACACATCTCTGAGATCTTATGCAATAAGTTGCTCAACGCTGCATATCCTGGTTTCCGGTTAAGCGATAATATTCGTATCCTCTTTCATATTTTCTATAGGTTTATTTGATTTTATCCTCTTCTCTCAGATTGAGAGACGTCGAACTGATAATAGATATAAATAGTTTGTGCAACAGGGATAAATAGGTAGAGCGCAGGGTAACCCTTGTCCTATAGCTTCTCACAAACATTCGTTTTGTGTGAGTTATTTTTTTATTGTTGTAGTGAATTGAATGTTATTTTAAATTCCGAAAAGTGTTCTTATTTTCTAACACCGCCAAACGCAGTATTACTATGCCCGTGGGAAAAGTTTTCCCTCAGGTAGATGCCATTTTTCCCCTTGTTTCTAAAAAATCTATAAATAAATCCCATATCTCGGTTTAAAAGGTATGTGGAGACAAAACATTTGCCGTATTATTCGTAAAATGATTTCATTTTTTAGAGCTTTATCAGTATTTCATAATTGTCTTTGGACAATGGTGCCTTTGCAATGACCAGGGGGAAAATGTGACCGAATTTCGACAGAACTATGCCACTTTGTTTTTGTTGCGTCAAAACTTGGCCCCGTTTTGGGGAATTATTCCGTAGGACAAAGTTCGTTAGCGTGTTTAAATTTAAATTATTTTATTTATTTAAAATATAATTGTGGACATATGTATAATAACTCTGAATTTTGCTACTTTTTTTAATTGGTAAAACTTTATAAAAAGAAAAAGAAAATAACCCCTACAACATAGTTTACTTGAAATGTTGTTTCAAAAACTGCTCTGCTAAATATCTAAAATCATTATTGAAAATATATAAGTGAACTAATAACTGAAACAAATATTTCGTTTTCTTGGAGTCCCAAAATTCACGCAACATTTAAATTTTGTGGTGCACTTTACCAAGGCAAAAAATGATACGGTGAGAGCGCAGGGTTATTCAAAATGAAACGGTTTACGGAAGAGGAACGCGTTTTCAATATAGAGCAGTAATTAAACAAAATAATTAAAGTCTGGCAGCTTCATTTCATTTTCATCTCAATAGTTGCGTTTATCGTCGTTTTTGAAGTAATACTTCTTTAGGCACGCTTGACTTGGGGGGTAAGCTGGTGAATGCGTCACAAAATCGTTACGGAAATTGCGAGCGGAAGTTGAGAGGGAGATATAAGTTAGTGAGATAAAAAGAGAGAGAGAGTTACGTTTCGTAGAATATTACTGTAGAGGCAAGAGAGATAGATGCGAGCACACATTTTCGTTCTCTCTTTCTCTCAGCCAGTTACGTTTAATTATCTAAGACACCTTATACACCCGATACCAGATCGGGGGATTTATCACTTTTTGCGGGATTTTCTCACTACCTTTTCTCAGACCTCATAGTACAAAAAGAAAGGGATTTTACTATTTGGTCAAATTTTGTTCCTAATTGCACATTTCATTAAGAATAAAAAAATTATTCAACCTACGATCAAATTAAATGTTTTCATGTTTAGAAAAAAGTCATTCAAAATATCTAAATGCTTCATTTTCTTTTTTTTATTTCCCTAAATAATTTCATAAAATGACATATGTGTTTGTGAATGAATCACGAGTATTTTTTTAACCCGCCAATGGTGACCTATTGCTCTGTGAGACCGGGTGCGTTAAAAAAATCGAATAACTTTACTCTCCGTTATTGTTTTTTGTTGCAATTTCGAGTAGCTGCCACATTGCACGTACCCCACCATCAGTTCATGTCGAACCTGCCTAGTGAGCACAAGTTGTGTATTTTTTTTACTAACCCGGTTCGTGAGACCGTGTGTCACCGTATTTGTAAGTAAAATAATAATCAATGAGACTAAGGCTGTCGGAGTTTTTACATATAGATTATGTACCTGGAACATCGTGTCCTTCAAGAACTGGCCGGTGCTATGAGTGTGGATGGAAAAAAAAATAGAAAAACCAAATACGCTTACCATAAATGTCAACAATATTTTTGTCTTGAAAACGTAGTGAAAACGTAGCAGCTTTTTACCTAACGAAATGTAGTTTCTGAGATGTATTTTTTTATTATTTTTTGTTTGAAAGGATACCAATATTTGTTTATTGTGTACAAGTTCAGAATGTCGAAAGACTAAAAACCGTTAATTTGCTCAAGAACATGTGATTTTTTATTTTTTTCTTAATTTTAAAAACAGAACTACTAAAAACTGTGTTATTTTTAATGCTCCTCTTAAAAAATTGTTTGTGGATCTAATTATTGAAATAAAAGAGGTTAAATAGATTAAATATCTCTGTTTTATTGTCAAAGACCATAAGATTAACAAAAAGATATTAACTATTAGTAACACGTTTCGAAAAATCTTCAGTTGAAAACCCCGGTGCGTGAGACCGGCGTCACCAGTGATCAAAGTCAAATATGCGTCACCATTGGCGGGTTAAAATAATAAATTTATTTATTTTGTAAACATAAAAGGGATATTTTGAGTATAACCTTGGGATAACCTGCCTCTAAAGTCTGGTATCACTGCCGTGCACGCCTATTATCTGTATCACACAGAGGCAGGTGCGAGCACACAGTTTCTTTTCATTCTCTTATAGCCAGTTAAGTTTCGTATATCTAAGACACGCCTATTGCAAGGTTGCCACTTTGGTAGTTTTTAACAAATTTGGAAATTTTTTTTGCCTATTGAGTTTTGGTAATTTTTATCTGGTTATGGTAAATTTATGAGCAGATGTACCAAGAATGCGAACTCGATATCACCTCATTTAAATGCTACCTTACTGCTTCTGAGTGAACGCATTGCATATGCTTCATCACCATCCATATAAAACTGTTTTATTCCCTATTCAAAAATTACAGAATGCAATTATTTTCTTCTTTTGACAGATGGTGAACTTCGAAATAGTTTCTGTTCCTGTTTATAACTATATTGAGATATGGATATGTTAATTAATCTTATTATTCATATACAGACATGAAACTCTAATTTGTTAGGGGTTTGTTATAAGAAAATTGGTAGATGATCTCTCATGTCTTCTAGCAGCTGGTAATTTTGTGCAAAATCAGATAAAATAATTTGAGTTTTTTTTTGTAAGTGGCAACCGTGGCCTATTGTCTGTATCATTCTGTAGGAGCAAGAGAGAGCAGTGCGCGCGCCCATTTTCTTGCTCTCTTCCTCTCATAGCCAGTAAATTATTGAAGAAAATTGATATATTAGAATGTATAAACTAAATATGTATATATAGATGGAGCTAAAGAAGTTTTACTTCAGTCGTGTGGTCTAAAGCACACTCGTTTTTTTTTGGCTAAAGGCATCGAACCTTTCTTCTTTCAAATTCATTAAAAAAAATTGTAATTGAAACAGGAAAAGTTACTTCTTCCTTAAATTTTGGGACACCCTTTGTAACACAAACTTGACTATAACAAGTCTTAAGAAACAGATTTTACTGACTGCCACCAGACAATAGCTCGATCTGACAGAATTCCTCAGGTGGAGAAGCGTTAACATCTAAGCGGCTGTTTTCTTTTTCTCTCTCTTTAATGAGATAGTTAACCGTTTTTTAACTTACATATAATTTTGTCAATCACACAAACAATAACATTTTGTTGGACGTATATTGACAGAAAAATTGTTTAATTAAGCCGCATTTTTATTAAATACCTATACCAAGAATTTATTTCCAGTGTAGTTCAACCCCTCGCTGGCCTCACTGTGACTTTGCGCGCGCTAGTAAAATGCAAACAAAGTGTATTTGCACTCGATAGTAAATTGTTAACTGAAGCAAATTGTCTAAAGCCACTCGGACCAAAGACGGTTAACTTGGATAAGATTCACTCTCTATGCAAACGACAGCACACGCGGTGGCACTTCTATTCGACTGCTGCCTGAGCGGGTCATTACTACTTGGGGTCGCGCGCATCAACTTCAACTTCAGCAACTCTATTGAATAACGCAGTGATTATGATGTGCTGATGGCACGGAAATTCCTCGTAGAAAAGTAAGGGGTGTACAGTGTACACCATCATCTGGCATCCATGATTAAGTACTAGTCAACCATAGGACGACACAGCTCGCAAGGACTATCGACATAACTCCACATATAAACCAGATGATGTCGCAAAAGAGAAGCACCCACATAATTCCGCCGCAAAATATTCCTGTAAAACAAATTCCTGTGAGTATCTTGTAATCATGCACAGGACACTGTCATATATATAAACTCGAGTAATGATCACCACTTCAGATGGCACCGAACCAACCAGACCAAGTGGCGGAGGGCGACTGGTATGGTATTGTATTGATTGGAGAGTCCTTTGAAAATCTCAATCCATGGCTGAATGGAGGATTAAATGTTCGAGTACCTGTATGTGGTGGTTTTTTTTTTTCAATCATTACCAACTTGTTATATCGATTCACGTTTTAAAGCCGGCAACATTTATCTGCGGTTACTTTTGATTCGTTAGGGGTAACCAGGGTTTCAATGAAAAGAATACAATGCAAGGTATTTAAAAGCAAAACCCCGCGCGTTGTGAATGCATTTGAGATTCTTAACTAGTGGTCTTAGTTGGCTAGCATTGTGTTGAAGAATTTTCACAATGATTTTGGGGGTCAACCCTGCTATTGAGAGACAAAGTTGTACACTGTGATTCACTAAGTTCATATATAACGGCCGGTCGAGTGTCGTCAATGACACGGAAAAACCCTTCATAGCTTACAGTATTTCACGTCGGTGATGTACACGTTTCTACGAGTGGCTTTATAACTTAGCGAATACTTTGCTTCGGGCGATAACCTTTCAAAGGGTCTTTCTGCTGCTAGTTTTAATTAAACACCTTTGACCAAAAAAGCCAGTTCCAAAAAAAACACATAAGCCCCAAATTAATCAAAAACTCTATCTACGACAACTTTTCGACGAGTAAAGTCTTTGGGTCCGGCGCCAGCACTTCGGCCTTCCGGACACGATGCAACACGAAAGGCACATGTCTGCGACACGATATTTGTGTCGGGGACACAATTTTTTGTATATTGTGTGACAACACGACATCTTTCCTCATGGAACGTACTATTTAAGAAACTGACAAGTGACTGATCGACACTTCCTAAATATCTGTTTTACCGCGTCGTAGACATGTTTGCAGTGACGAATACCCAACCTCTAAGAAAAATATACTCTCAGAGTAGTTTCATAAAGGAAACATAAACAGCTATTTTATTTAAGGATTCATTTAGGTTTGAACAACAATAACACCTGACGAAAGGCAAAGCTTCACTTTCACAGACTGCTCTGAAAATAAACCCTCAAATAAGTTTCAACTTCTACCCTCGTGTAGATGCATATTTCCAGAAATGCATCTCACACTGCATACCCACTGAACCGCTGTTAACCTCCCAACTTCCGCTCTCAACCATCAGAAGATAATATTTGTGAATACACTTTTCGACTTGAGCACATTTGCGAAGCGCAAAACTCAAAATGTTTCCACTTCCCATAGGATGCCGTCAGAATGCAGGAAACTTTTCGGCGGCAAATGCCACTCTCATTCAAATGTTACCTCAAAAATTTGCATAAAGCATCCAAAGAACGTATAACACACACACACACACACTCACACACACAGTCGCACAAGCACAACAACTACTTACCGTTGCACGTTTTGCAGTAGTGATGACATTTCTGACAACCGAATTCAGATTTATAAAAACCTTCGGGACACTCGGGATGGCATTCACCGCTGGCCAATTGCCAACCGGCCGGACATTGTACACACTGGTCACGTCTTGGTCCGCTGCAGGTGTGACAACTTAGATAGCACTTGGCGCAGGTACCCCTGTCGCTGTAATATCTGCAAATGAAATGTCAAAGTGAAAGTTAGTCCTCTAGTCGGGATGTGCAATAATTATCGGTCAGCGTCATCGTCGAAAGTGTCATCCGCATCGTCCACATCTTCGTTTATGATAAACATCGCCATCAGTCGTTCATCAACTGTAATTATCGACTGCACACATCAAAGGTCACCGGTGTCCTTTGTGGGTGCATGTTGTCTTTAATTAGAACGTTTCACCCATCCTGGTGCGTTGCTTCAGGGGTGGGTATGGTCCACTTTCCATCCAACCACTGGCTTTTTCGATTGCAAAATGTAGCACAACAGGAGCATATACCTGCGCATAATCCTTGATTTGTATTTATGGAGACGCGGACGAGAGGCGAACGACAACAACGACGACGAACGACCGAACGAAGGGTTTTAATTACCCATCAGCACATGTAGTCCTGCATTCGCCACTTTGTAATTGCAGACCTTTGGCGCACACAGTACAGTTCATCCGGGAGACACACTGAGTGCATGTGTGCAGGCATTTGGCACACACGCCAGCCTCCATGTAGAAACCCTCATCGCATGTGCTGACGCATCGATTCGTCTGCAGCAGCAAGCTAGGCGGACAGCTCAGGCAGTTCTGTTCGGTGGGCCCGTCGCAGGACTCACAGGTTGAGTGGCACGGATGACAGTGCCCATTATCGTAGTATTCGGCTGGAAAAAAGACAAACGGATCTCTACGTTATAATCGGTACAAAGCACATGTGCACGGGTGGGCGATGAAAATGTGAAAAATTATGGCATTCATGCCGGATATGCCTATATGATTGGATATTTTTATTTTTTTTTGCAAGGAAGAGCCACAAGTGCCTCATCGTGCTCATGACCTACCATCGACGGCGATATGTTAACACGTAAATCAAATATTTACCCCGGTATCCGGTATACGTAGAACGTACCTCCTGTTGAAAAGTTGCTGCACCATGAACCAGTCGTTGATGTGCAAGAGTGGCCATTAATATTTTCGCGCGCAATAAATGGGGGCTCCTTCACATCCTTTCGATATGCGCCACTTGGAGTTATTTATGGTGCTACTTGCCAACATTTTATTGACTTATCTACTTCTTAAATGTTAAACGCATACCGGCGGTCAATATAGACGCGAAATATGAACCTATACAGGAGGAAATTAAATTGAAGGATATTTTCGTCTGCGGCGGTGCCAAATTCAATTATTTTCATATTTAACTTGAAGTCGTCTTGCGAATGGAATGAAATCCATTGATCCGTAATAAGTTTGTTAAATTTGAATGACAGTACCGCAAGGGCTGATCGTACCAGTCTTGAATTGTTAATTAGGAGGACTTTAGCTTGTTGCAGAGAGCTGTGAACATGGTGAACAGTCGAACTGGTCTCACTGCTTTCAAATATCTAACTGAATATTGGGAAAAGAAAGGTTGAATAGTGTTCGCAATAATTTGAGCGATAGTTCTACGCAGCCTGAAAAGATGATTTTAAAATAAAATAGTTGGCGCAACAGGTCCGTAGAGACCTTATGCCTAGCTTCTCACAACCATTCGTTTTGTGTGAGTTTTTCAATTTCGGGACGAATGGAAAAGATCTACAATTTAGATCCCAGTTCAAACGGCTAATTGAGAAGCTCCTTCATGACAGTTATACTCTCGGAAGTTAGCAACATGTTTGCGAGAGGAAAAGACGTTTGGTTGACTTAATATTTATCGTTCTGTTGGAGTTTTTTCTTCAGCTTTGTACAGTTGCGGCATAGGTATGGAGGTTTTGTAAGAAAGTTTCCTGACACGTGTGCAAAATCATATGCACTTTTATTGAACTCTGTAAATCATTTTTTTTGGGAAGGTAAACAACAAACCAATGGAACTTTTAAAATTATACAAAATAGCGAAATCTTTTTGAAACTTTCCAAGGCTTTGTGAGTTTAATATGACGGTCCGAAGAGTTTTTTATGAATTCTATTTGGAATTTTAAAAGCTACTCCATGGAATCCCAAAGGATTCCTCACCAAATATAACCTTGCTAAGTCCCAAAAGGTTGAGCAAACATTGAAAATAAATGAAAACGAGAAAGTTGAAAATGTTTTAAAGAGTTCAAATGAGAAGAGCTCAACATGTTGTTTTTAGAAGCTCTATTTGTTCTGGTAAGACTTTTGTAAAAAAGTACAAGGTTGTCGATGACAGCTTAAACAAATTATTATGAAAACACCGTCTCATAGAATTAAAAAAAAAAAACATAAATCTCTGTTTTAAGATTGAGGAGTTCTCATGGCTTTTGTTTTTAGTGCTGAAAAGAACTCGCTGAAATCTGAAAAAAAAATGTTTCCAAGCAAATTGTTATAACACAATCTTCCGAGCTTAAAGAGACGCTGATCAAAAATTCAAAGTGTTGTTCGAAATAAATGTTATTAGTTCCGAATGTACTCGAAGAACTCAACAAATAGTTTTAGGGCAAATCTTAGAAGACTGAAAAATGAAGCAAGCTAAAAATAACAAAACAAGAACCGTTCTAAAGACTTTGTATAAATTCCCAAAAGTTTTCGAAGATCTGAACAAAAAAACCGAACGGACAATATTTTAAGAATGAAAAATATGCGAATACAAAACTTCAAATGTTGTTTCAAGGAATTATTTTTAGTTGTAGGATGGGTTTCTATATAAAACGAAAAGCACTTTCGCATTTTGAAAATAAACGAAAGAAATTTCGAAAAGAAACGATAGAAATGATGGACTTTCGCAGTTTGAAAAGAAACGAAAGAAATAATGCGAAAGCGATTGCTTCACGTAACTCCTTACGCTTTCGTCTTCCTTCTTCAATTTATGGATGTTTGGTTATTGACGGAAATTATTTGAGGAAATGAACATTCTTCCGGAGATTTTTCTAAAACAAAAAAAAAGACCCAATTTTGAAATTCAACTCAAGTTTTAAAGAGTTCTTATGAGTTCCCATTAGATCTCTACAAAATGCATTAACAACAAGAAGTTAAGGGAAATTCTTCGAAGATTTAAAAGGAAAAAGAAAAAAAAAATCTGCTTTTTAACTTAAGAATAATAAACTTACGGACAATCTTCTAAAAATGAAAAACACCCAATGACAGATACAAATGTCAAAAGGCTGCTCCAAAGAGTCAAGGAGTTTTAATACCTACTGTTCGAAGGAGATCTTTTATGAGCTCATCGAATTCTGGAGAGTGCACAAAAATTACGCGAAAATACACAAATAAAGAAAAAGAAAACTACTGAGATAAAGAAAACTATTGACATAGGTTTTCAAGGGCCCTGACTAGAGTTCCAGGAAGTTATTGAGCAAAATATATGAAAACCTTTACGGACAATCTTCTAGGACTATATCAAATTTAATTTGGAAGCGAATCAAACATCTGATGTGCGTGGGGCTGTCATGAGGTCCGAATTGAGATTCAAAACGTGCAAAATAAAAAGCTATAATCCTACCTAATAGGAAAGTCAAGTTCTAAAAGCTAAGAACTCAAAACAGAAAAATAGAACTCTCACGATTCAGTCTTCAAACTAATTGCTAAAGTTGCATGGTTTCAATATTGCAACCTTTAGTGATATAATTTACTTTCGTTGATCTTCTTCGAACATCGTTTAGAAAAGTCTAATGCCGGTTGTACACTACGGGCGCCACAAGCATACATTTTAAATTGAATGCATTCAATCTTAACCCTTTGTATCGCAATGTGTTCAAATTAGAAAAAAAGGTGATTTTCAGCTTTCTTTGGTATTACATATAATAATCTTATAAATGAAAACACAATAATTTTGATTTCTTGTATTTTATTTATAAAAAAAGGTTTGTTGCGTATCTGCAATATTGCGTTATAAGGCTTTATTTTACTCTAAATTAAAGTCTCTAAAGCAATAATTAGTTTTGTTACTAACTCACTTGGTTAGTAAATCACTTTAATTTGCACAAACACTATTTTTAGTTATATAAAAAAAAATTCCAAGTTTGCAAACCTCTCTTGATTATTGACTGAATGGAATGAACTGAATAAAAGGGCAAACCCCCACTATAAAATCCTTTTCTGTCAATCATGAGTATATATTTCATGTAAAGAAGAGTATTGGATATGCAACAACTCTTAAATTACTTTCTTAAATGACATCAATTAATTTGACAGATACTTTTGCAGTATGTTGCATTTCTGCAACATGGCGATACAAAGGGTTAAGGTGTGAGGCTCTCAACTTGGTTTATCCATATCATTATACAGGGTTCGAGATTGTTGCTCAATAAGTTTAGTGCAAGCTTATATTGATCTTTCGTCATTTTTGAGCAACGAAACAATGTGCTGTTTTGAATTCTATATGTTGTTTTGAGCGACCAAATTCATATGGAGTTGATCAACTTCTGGTAGTTCCATTGATACTGCCATTGATGTTCAGGTCGCTCCCGCAATAGTTATATTCAAGATGTACTATCCAGCTGTCGAGTACATTCGACGCTTTGCTCAACAACCGATATTTGGCCGACAGTATCAAACTTCTTGTGCAGCTGTACCGCAAACGCAGTTGATATGATTGTGCAATAGATTTTTGTTGTCAAAAATCACACAAGGCTTAGGTTTTAAAGGTTTTCCAACAATTGCATGAGTTGATCAACTGTGCAGTCATGTTGATTTTTTAGTGGCATTAAGTTGCTCAGTACCAGCAGCTTGTGCTTGTGCATATAGAGTCTGAACTTCATATTCTAAGGCTATAAATTTGTTAATACTACTTGTCTGGGAATCGACTATGAAAATCGAATGTGAAATTAGTCGCGGTTGCTTGAATTAATTGCGCACGTAGTGAACGACCGGCTTTACAAACCTCGTCGGCACAGTTGGGTAAAAATGCGACTTAAAAACTATGTCTATTGAATGACATTAGATCTTCAATTTTGTTTTTGTATGCAACGATATACTAGTAGCTATGGTCGTTCTGTAGGAATAGGACGACTGTTCTGCCAGTTCCGATTGAGTCCCATTGAAACCGGTATGGAGAAGATTTGGTGCCCAGGGGTGTTTTTAAAGAATTGCGGTAGAATATCTACTGAATTTTTCTAAGGGATTGGCCAAGTTTGGACAATTTTGGGGTAGCAATTAATATGAGGAACGAAATAGTCGTCAAATATAAATAAAAAGAAAATTTAGTAGTTAGCGTCGTAAGGCCATTTCGGACCCTACTTTGTTTGGTCGGGTTATGGAGTCTCGTGCTGTATCCGAATGTTTTGGTTGAGCGGCGGCCTCTTTCGGGAACCTTGTTGGATATTCGCGAGATGAGAAACAGGGGAATATTTATTTAGTTATTTTTTGTTTAGTCAACCTTACTAAAGCAACCGAACCATTTAGTCCGCGATATGATGCATTGCCCCGCATAAACATTCAAAAAGGAGGCACAAACACGATCGCACTCGAAGTAACTGCTAGACAAATAATTGGGATATCAATGCTCATGCAACTGTAGCAACCGCCTTCGAAGTGTTGTCTGGTAAAATTGTATCTTCCAACAAAAGGCACCGTAAAGCCATCAGTTTCATTATGAAATCACTTCACTCGACATCCAGCTCAAAACGCCTCAATTATCCATTCCATTCCATTGAGTTGTCAGTTGTCACACATAATCACATGTATTACCCCCCATAATCGTCCGAGGCACTTAAAACCCCACAATCGCACACAAATTCGCATATATCTCACGCAATCTAACCACACTGGCGCGTACACCGAGCACACTTAACATTAGCACTTCGATGTGCTGGAAATGAATGCTCAAGGACTCGGTGACGTTTAAGCTCAACTTATCCCCTTAATGGTCACTAATCGTCACTAGAATTATGTTAATAAATTTTTAAACGGGTCACAATGGGCCGACCACTGCCACGGAAGGACATTAACCCTTGTGAGGGTGCATAAATAAAAACCAATGCCCAGAGTGACTGGACGTCGTTCGAAGCCAGGACCAGGATACACAACAGACAGAAGAAGACCGAGCAGACAATAAAAAATAAAATAAAAAAATAAATAAATCAGGAACAATGCCCATTGCCCACTTGTCTCGTCCATAAGAGCAGAAGGCTATCTCGGATATATGGTACAGCACAAACGTCCATTACATCGCCCACACAATCGCATATTTGTCAGTGGTTTATACGCGCGACGGGCTAAAAGTGTCCACCACCAGCACAAAGCAAGGCAGAGAATCCTTTTATATGGTCAGGCATAACTTTTGACTGAGATTCCTTGCCTTTCTGAGAACTACCATGGCCATCAACATTATTGTCGTCGTCGTGGTCGTCACTATCCCCATCATGTGCGTCTGCATGGGGTGGTACATCGAGCACGGCTTAAGGGACGAGGGTCAACACCGTGATGGCAGTGCGTTCCTGGTCCGGCTATTACTATACGGATCTGATGGTAAAATGGCCTTCTTTGCTGTGGATGTGTGTAATACACATAAACGGATATAGTGCCCTGTTGTGCGGATTGTGGTAAAATGGCCTTCTTTGCTGTGGATGTGTGTAATACACAAAAACGGATATAGTGCCCTGTTGTGCGGAGGCTTATCCGTGCGCAAAGGTTCTCCATCCAGGACATAGATGGCACGTCATAACGAGGGAATGTGCCCACTTGAAATATCGTCTACCACGACCATTCGTAGTTTTATTAGCGGATTGCCATTTGCCTTACGATGGGTCTACATCTTCGAACATTGCAGCCAACGGCTACCAAACACAAGACAGAGTGCTAGTGCTATCACTTTCGCCACCGTCTGCGGAAAATTGCATGAAATGTGGTGTCCTATGCGACGCGTCGTGTAAATGTGGCGAGGGGGCAAAAAAATCCACTTTTCCATTAATGTCATCGCTCTTGGACGTGTGAGGGGGCGAAGGCATCTACAGACAGAGAGAGAAAACGGCACATCGTTGAACGTTAATTACACCGACAACGAGGATTTATTACCACTTTTTGAGTGTCAAGGCTGGGCATCGGTAACGCTTTACTACGCTAGCGGTTAATAAAGTGACTTTCAGTGGTGGAATGTTTTACATGACAGCCAATGAATTGGATGGCAATACATACCATACCAGCCACTTAATGAAGAAGGCCGAGCAACGACCCGACTCATGCTGATTGCGGGCGATTGAATCTGTCAAGTTGCTGAACGGGGATATTATAACCGCACACTTGTCAGCAGTGCGGTCTTTCATAATTAAGTCGGTGGACGGTTGAAGTAGGCAGTATCGGACTTGGCGATGGACGGGTTATTGTCAGTTCGTATTCGCGAGGTGCAGTTAGTCCCAATCAATTGTACTAGTTTCAGCCGTTCGCCAAACATGGAGGGTTTGTTCGGTCAACAGCTTTTATATTACCCAAACTTGTAACATCATGATAACTGACTAAGGTCTAAGCCCTGAAAGGTCCACTAAATGACCAGCCTTCCGAATTGAAGGTTGTGCATCGGGAGACTTTTTGGTCTCACCATCGTACCGAAACTGTGGCAGATTTCAAAAATAGCCGAAGATCGCCTCCATTGTTTCTTTTACCAGGACGTCTTCTGTTGACAAAACTGGCGAAAAAGTACGATGGACACTGATTTGGAGTCTTTCCGAAGTTTTCTGTTGAAATAAGGGTGATGAAGACCGTCTTCGGTCCATCAAATGTTTTGTGGGCCTTTACGGACGAAATTGGGGTAGCCAGAAAATGAAAACGATATTCGAGGCCCTCACAAGTCTGGTAGATGAAGATGTAGCGCAAGGAAGATGATCTACTCGTATAAAGTTGGCACAGCTTTCTGTAAAGATTTTGGAGATAGAAAGCTACTTGAAGTAAGCTTGC
This sequence comes from Cheilosia vulpina, assembly GCA_916610125.1. Classification (NCBI taxonomy): domain Eukaryota; kingdom Metazoa; phylum Arthropoda; class Insecta; order Diptera; family Syrphidae; genus Cheilosia; species Cheilosia vulpina. The sequence continues at coordinate 59,259,937 of OU744277.1, forward strand.
TAAGATGACCCGGTGTGAAGTCTAAGAAGTACCCAACTTGTGGTAGAAATTTACCACACACCGTTTCAAAGGTATAAATATTGTGTTAACATTTTCCGTAGGAAGCTCAAAACACCTGAGTCAATCCCTGAAGTGGTCAGAATTTGACAGTGAAATCTTAAGCCCGGTGTGAAGTCTCAGAAGTAACCAACTTGTGGTAGAAATTTACCACACACCGTTTCAAAGGCATGAATATTGTGTAAACATTTTCAGTAGGAAGCTCAAAACACCTGAGTCAATCCCTCAAATTGTCAAAATTTGACAGCGAAATCTTAAGTCAGGCTTCGGTGCATATGAGCTCCTAACTGAAAATATACAATCACACTATTTGTGGTCTTCTTAGATCGGGGAAGAGCGGCTTTATGAAGAAATAGGTTACGCTGAAAATTTAAAAGAGACTCACAACAGTTGGGTATGAGCTGAGGTATTAGAAATGGAGGTAACAACTCTTCTCGCTTTCAGGTGTAGCAATGGCCCTTGGGCGTTCATATATTAGATGTTATATTAGCCCCTTGAACTGATAAGAATCTTTCAATAATCCAGTGGACGATCGAACCTCAACTAACTTTGAGTGCGCAACTGAAAGCAGTTAGCCAAAGACCGCGCTAACTGGAGATGCATATTGGTTGAGGAACGGGTCCACTCTGGACTACGTAAGTAAGTACGTGGTCGATCTGAAGCATTTTACTGTTGCACCAAAAATCCAAGATAGCTCGCTTGAAATGAAACGTATTTTTTTTAATTCTTAAAAAAGCAATGAAATGGAAGGAATTCGATTTTTAACCTGGATTTTGTTAGTTCCATTTTTACGGGCTGTGCGAAGCAATGAAAATTGAACATTTTCACGACTTCGCTGGCCCGTAAAACCGTGCGTTTTGACACATTTAATCAAATTTTTAAAGTGTGGCTACTTGAGGGACGAAACGTTTCAGCTGAGATGGAGTCCAAAATAGACGATCCTGTAGCCTCTGGCACCTGCACCTACTCATCTGTGAGTCTATTGTTGTGATAAAAACTGAATAGGGTCCCTCAATTCGGACGCTGCCTATACGCGGATGATGAAGCCGCAATTAGGTATAGGAAACAAAGGACAAACACCAACCACCGGGCTCATTGTTCGGACACGTTCTTCTCCCAAAATGGCACTACGGCAGCATTCAACTAATATGCACTAGCGGGAGCATGGGAATGCCCTCTACGGCGCTACCATCCAGTCCACTCTAACACCTCCACACTGAACTAGCCTTCTATCTTCCAAGGCTGTGCAGTCCTTTTTAAACCAGAATCCCAATTTGTCAATTTGTCAAGCTGCAGGCAGCTGAGGGATATTGTCACATACATCGTTTTAAAATTGCATCAACAAAATAGGTCGTCAGTCCTACAATATTGCTGAGTGTCATGCCCGATAAATTCGGCCAATTTGGACAAACTGACTTTACTGGCTCCTGTTGCATAAAAAGTGAAGGCTCTTACATCGTTTATGCTTACCAGTGGCAAAACAAATAAATCAAAGCTGGACTTAGTTTGCTAAATCTGCAGCGAAAAACTCCTATGACCTAAAAACCCAACGTCTTCGAAGTCGTTAATGTGATTGTACCTACATTGACTTTGATTTCTGTAAAAGCTGCGGAAGCAAAGAAAAACCACACAGTTTTCAAATAAATGTGGTTGTGGCCAGTTTGACTGTTGAACTATAAAAATGGTAGCACTGTCAGTTCTGCGCTACCAGATTTGCAGTATAATTAGCCATCCAAATGAAATGTTTTTCCTAAACTTATTTAAACTTTGTTTGACAATTTGTGGTAGGAACCAGCAACCATGCACGTGGGTTTGACTTTTCAACAAACTGTTAAAAGAAAAACCCTAAAAAAAATTTCCACTTAAAGCTTAAGCGTGATCCGCTTTATTCTGCCTGCATGATTGGACGTCTTCAGTGTCCCTTCAACACTGCGAGCAAATCCAACGAAAAACCCTTGTCATTGTCACAAATTAGACATTCCGTGCACTGCCAAGTTGCACAAAAACCTTCCTCCCGTGTCCACGTTTGCAATATCAACACTGTACGTCTAGCATCGATGGTGATCAGCTCATAGGACATTGTTGTGCATGGAAATTCCATTTACCCAAGGACAACACACTGGCATTACCATAACCATTGTAATCATGCAAAACTTAAAAAAAATACCATTCAATGACAGTACAAAAAAAAAACGAATAAGAAAAAGACCTAGAAAGAATATAAAACATGAAATCCACTTACATTCATCGCAATTCTCACTTCCGTTTACGATGCATTTTCCCTTTTTATTCTTTGTCCAGTTATCCTTGCAGCTCAGGCAAAATCCATTACTGCTACATGTTGCACAGCCCGTAGGACAGGCCACACACTCTTGCCGCTTTTTATCCGAGTAGTAACCATCCGGGCAGCTATTTAAGCATTTCCCATCCAATGCGAACCGCCCCGAACGACATGTTATACACTGGGACTCCGATGAGCCATTGCATGTGGCACAAGACAAATGGCAGGATGCACAACTATACAAAAAGAAGAAGAAAAAAAAAAAGGAAATAACAGTTGAACAAAAATGCAATCATTAAAATGGCAAAAAAAATAAAAATTAAACCAACAAAATGTGTTCCGATTTGGAATTCGGTCACCCAACTCTCTCTATCTCTCTTCCTCTTGCTCTGAGATTGCAAATTAGCAAATGGAAATAGCTACCTTCTTCCGTCCCGAATCGTCTTCAGCATCTGCGAACCATATTTTCTAAATATTTTGTTCTTCTTTTTGTTTTGCTTGCAACAACCTAGCGTAGTAGGTTGGTGACTCGAAAACATTTTCACCACTCCAAAGGAAGGACTATTGAAATTTCATCGAGCTTATGTCTGAAGTTAAAAACTATGAAATGAAATTCCGTTTCATCGCATTTAATGAAAGCACACACTATACGCCATTCGAATCGATATAACGTCGCTGTTACCCATGGCATCAGTTGCAACAATTTTTCGGTTTATCCTCTGCATGAAGTGCACCGGCAAATGGAATGGGGACAAAAAAAAAACACGAAAACTGTTCACCCTCCATTACCGCAACGAACGTACGCTACCTAAATGAAAAGAAAATTGGTCTTTGCCTGGATGAATCTGTCTTTCAAAAAGGGGTAGCTCTGAAGTACAGTTTGTGCAGCAAATCAGGCGCAAAAAATTACCCAATGTGAAATACAGACGATTTTTAACTTTCTCCATTACGTAGTAAGAGAAAGATATTGTATTCGTACAAAATTTCGAACTCGAGATGTTAATCAATTCTGACATTAAGATGATAGAGAAATTCAAAAAAGTGCGTCGCAAAATTTTGTCCGTCTGTATGTCCCGAGGCCTTCAGCCTAAACGCCTGCTCGGATTTCCTTTAAGCTAAAGATTTGGAGTTTGGGGGCTTACAGTTCGGGGCCGTGTTTTTTTTGCACTCTAACCTTAATATTGATGGTACTTCCCATACAAAATTTTCATACCAGTTTGATTTGTTCCAAAACGGCTCTAACGAATCCAACCAAAATTGATATTTAATCTTGGTTCGGTGACAACATGCTCAGTTTTCGGCTAAAAAATCGAATAACGGTACTTTTGAAATTTGACATATCTCGAAAACGGTCCATACGACTGTAACAAAAATGCATTTCTAAGGTAATATGGTCATTTGCAACTTAATGTCAATCTCAGTTTTTCTCTGTATTACCGTAAAATGGATTTTTGAAAAAAGTCATTTTTTAAAAATTTAGTTTTCTTTAGTTTACTTGAAAACGGCACCATCGATTTCAACCAAAATGCAGACTTAGAGTAAAATTTTTGTTTTCAAAATGATTGCGTCCTTAATTTACAATTTGATTTACCGAAAACGCTAATTTGAAAAACTGCTCATATCTCGAAAACCCCATTTCTAACCTAACAGATCAGAAAACAGAAACTCCTATAACGCTTGTCCTCGTTCTCAAAAATCTTGTAAAGTGAAAGAGCTTATAAAATATAAGGCACTTATAATTCTCTAACCAGAACTTGGGACAATTTCCTTTTACTGAGAGCTTCAACTTTTAAAAACTCACATTGTTATTTGACTACACAAAAGTGAATTATATTTAACATACATATATTTCCTTTCCTTTTTTTTATAAATTCATTGATTTACTGCAAAAGGTACGATTATATTGGGTACACTGTGTGACACGAGATTTGATTCATTCGGCTCTCTGACAGTTCACCACTCTGGTGACATTTAAAAAAAATTACATTTTTTATAAATATAAATATAAATAAAAATAGATAATATACCTGGCCCGCATAGGTACTCTAGGCCTAGCTTCTCACAACCAATTGTTTTGTTTTTTGGGACCTACAATTTTTTGCCGAGTGCGAACGGCCTAATTGAAAAGCCCTTTTATGATAGTTATACTCTTTCGTATGTTAGTCAGATGTTCGCTAGAGGTGGCGCCGTAAAAAAACCCTGAGACGTAATTTATGTTTTTTTTTAGTTCAACCAGAGACCCTTCGCTTAGAAGTACTGCACAGTACTGGGTGACTGGTTAACGATACATCCCATTAGTCGGACAAAAGCAGCATTTTTTCAAAAACTGCTCTAGGGATTTGGACAACTTTTTTATTACTTTCAACATGTTGACCTCGAAACATTGTTTCATTGTTAGGACCTCCCTATGATTGATTCTCTCATCATTTGACAATTTTACTAAATTACATAACTGCTGCCAGTTAAGTGTACCACTTTCAACATGAACTCACCACTAAGCTGCGTATGATTCTAATTTTAGAAAGCCATTTGGTGTCATTCTTTCCCAACACACTATCCAATGCCACCATGTCATGGGGGAAAAAAAACTGTTATTTGGTCTGATTGGTGATGTGGGTTTGTACACCTAGCCATACCGTAGACAATATATCACATTCCTATTCAGTAATGACAAAAAAAAAGAAATCATTTAGGTCTCGTGTGATCTAATAAATGGCTCATCCCCTGTACGACGCTGTGCCTCTGCTACGTTCCTACACTTTGAACTCATAGCTAAAGCTGCTGCATTGTCTGCCTGTGATGTGATGTTTACCTTTCCTTTCTGCAAACCGACAACAGAGTTGCAATTTCTTAAAAAATAAAAATAAAAACTCCCCCCTTTGCATTAGACGCTCCGTCAGTCTTTGCATGTTCGTTTAGATCGACTGATGGCTGGTAATGGACGTGACCGCTTTCAAGTTTGTGGCGCGGATATTTTGAAATATTGGCCCCCCTCTCGTCCAATACTACGAACTCCATCTTTTGTTCCGAATAATTTCAATTACTTGGCCATTCATCAACGCGAGAACGTCAAATGAATACATCGTCTGAAAGTAAGAACCAAGTGCATTTCGTATATGAGGAGATATAGCTGGCGAGCACTGTCAGTGACACTAATGGCCTTTATATCATTTTTTCCCAGCTACATTCGCTCTCGCCGTATATAAACAGAAAGGACCCTTTGTAAACCACTTTCCCAGTATCTTTGAAATGAATTAAAATGCAAAAAAAAGGGATGGAAATTATAATGTCCTGTCCTTCGAAAGGATCCCCCATGGTCCAATTGGAAGTTTATCGCCTCTTTTGATTTTATTTATTTTTCTTTCTTTTTTTAATTTTCCGTTCAATGAAAAATATTAAAAGCAATATCGATTGTGAATAAAAAAAGGAAAGAAAAAAAAATCACGCAAAGGATAAAATAAAAAAGAGGAGGCAAATTTAAAAACGCTGAAAAAAAAATGTCTATGCCATTGCCAGAGAGCCATCATCATCATCAACCTCATCGTCGTCGTCTATTTCTATGGATTGGATGGGGTGAGATGCGACTACCCATGGTCGCGCGGCGGCATCGGCTTGATAGGGTGACTCTCAGCGGAGGAACGATAATGAAATCGGAGGGTATGTAGTGGAAAACAGAGTCCACTTCACTCTGCGAGGAGTCCTCTCAATAGTGCCAGCAGAGATAGAGTCTTAAATTAATGAAATATCATAAAAATAATAAATAGGCTGCTATCAACGTTATTGCAGGACATATAGCCAAACTGGTAGGGCACTCTCTGATGGGTTGGAGTATTTTTTTTTTTTGCTTTCTATGCTGTGTGTGTGTTTTGTGTTTGTTGTTGTTTTGTATCGTTGAATGGATGAAAAAAGAAAAATATAAAAGGAAACTTGTTCCACAAATAAAGTGGTGGGCGGGTGTAGTTCTTTGTAGGCTTCTTTGGTATCTGCGTTCTGGGTGGATCTACTCTAGCAAGTGACGGATGGGCAAATACGGACAGATGGATGGGTGAAACACGACAGTACACATACATGAGAGCGAAGGGATAAATTGAGTCCTTAAAAGGATGTTTGCAGATAGTTTACATTTGGGCTTAAGTTTCCACTGAAGGGAAGTGACTGAAAATTGGATTTTCTCAGATAACCATATAATTTGATCAGGAAAGAGCAACCAAGGCGGATATTAGTTTCTGAACATGTAGTCAGTATGATTATATAATATAGGATGGCACAACAGACTGCTTAAGCAAGAGGGGGTTGCCATCATGCACCCTAGAACTGTGCAGTTGTTTGCATGCTGAGCAAGAGAAAAGCGTATCGAAAAATGAAATGCCAGAGCGTCGCCTTTAGAAAGCTTGACCGGCAATCCGAAGATGATTTGAAACATGGTTTACTCCACTGTTGTCCGACAGTCAGAAGATGATTGGAAACATGGCCTGGGAAATGAGGGATTCAACAGCGTTTTACTTTTCGTTACGTTCCGATTTCTCATCATACCAACTTGCCCTACAGCAACATAAGAAGTCTCACTTCAGAGCTAAAAACTTATGTATGCATGCAGTGATAGATTGTTGGGGTGATGATTTTGCGCGTAAAAAATGATTCAATTCAAGTTACATCAGTCGGTTGTCAGTGGATCTAGGCGGTCCTATATGAACTTGCTATAAGAGTAGGGTAATTGCGGGAGAGATGCCGCGTCGGGATAGATGCCGCACCCAACCAAACTCGTACATCTAGTCATCCGCGCAAAATATTTTGTTTTGCTTTTAGTCCGTTAGGTATTCAAACGAAAACGTACGAAAAAAAAACTATTTACTTACAACATATAACGGGACTTTTTTTCAATTGTTTTGTTTTACGCACCACTTTACGCTATGGAAATTTTTCAGTATGTTGCAACTTGTCGATCAAGAAACAGGTTATCGTGTGTTTTCTCAAGTGTAAGTATTTTGTGTCATTAATTAGTGTTAAAAGAAGTGGTTGGTGCGATTTTTGTTTTGTTTTCGTTTTTTGTTAGTTAGGGAGCGTGGTGCGGCATCTCTCCCTCACTAATGGGAGAGATGGTGCACTTTTTTTCTGATAAGATGCCGCATGTTGAATTTGTCTATTTTTTTCGTTTAAAAGGAAATATAAGACTGTGCTATGCCGCGAAAATACATTAGAAAATCTAACAGAGGAAGTTGGAGCGAAGAGGCGTTGGAACAAGCTCGAAAAAACGTTGAAGAGGGGATGTCTCTTCGAAAAGCCGGAAGAATATTTGGCGTACCGGCTAGAACGCTGTCGAGACGGTTAAAAGACGGAAATTTTGCGAAGAAACCGCTTGGTTTTATGGGTAATTATTTACTTAATTAGGTATGGACCTTCATTACCTATCTATATAATTTTTAAAATCTGCTGTCAGGTGTTCTTGGACTAGAAAATGAAAAAAAATTAGCAAACCACATAAAAAAATTAGCGTGCGCAGGTTTTGCCATTGACAGGGAAGGTGTTCGGAGCTTGGCGTTTGAGCTAGCGGAGAAAATAAATGTCAAACATAGATTTAACCTAGCAACAAAAAAAGCTGGCTATGCTTGGCTTGCCTCGTTTTTGGAAAGAAATAGGGACATTTCGCTGAGACAATCCGAAGGACTTTCCCTTTCCCGCGCTCAGGGTATGAATCGATCGGCAGCAAAAGACTTCTTTGAAGTTCTTGAGAAGGTTTTAAGAGAAAACAATTTAATGGACAAACCAGGAAACGTATTTAATATGGATGAAAGCGGATTGCAACTGAACAATAAACCAGGAAAGGTGTTGACGCAAAAAGGTGTTAAAGACGTCCATGTGGTTACTGCTAAGGAAAAAGGAGAAAACGTCACCGTTGTAGCGTGTTGTAACGCGGAGGGTAACTTCTTACCACCCGTTTTAATAATGAAAGGAGTGAACAAAAAAGCAGAGTTCATGGATGGATTACCATGTGGCTCTGAAGTTTATATGAACAAAAAATCGTCCTATATCAACACTGAATTGTTTTTTAAATGGTTAAAAGAACATTTCATGCCACGGAAACCTGCATCAGGTAAGACTCTTTTAATCTTGGATGGTCACACGTCTCACAGCAACGCTTTTGAGATGCTCGAATTTGCTGAAAACAACGATATCATTATCCTCTGCTTACCTAGCCATACTACCCAAGCGTTGCAACCTTTGGACAGAAGTTTTTTTAAGCCATTAAATCGTTTTTCCATAACGAAGCCAAAGTTTGGATGAACCATCATAAAAACAGAACCATTTCGAGGTATCAGGCCGGGCATTTAATTGGGAATGCATGGGAAAAAGCAGCTTCCGTTGGAAATGGATCCTCAGGGTTCAGGGCTTCAGGAATCTACCCCTTTAATCCCCAAGCTATTCCAGACCACTTCTTCTGCATATCAGATTCGGCTGCAGTTGAAGTTCAAGAATCGACAGCTCTTCCTTCAGTAATGATGACGTTATGTCCCGAATTGGACTTGAAACCTGCAGTTCAAACCACTAGCAATACCTCGAACTTGGAACTGGTTATTCCAAGCACCAGCAATACCTGTAATCACTCTGAAAATGAAACGCACACCTCGTCATGTTTCAATAAACCTACGCCAACAAAGCTCCTTCAAGAAATTTTACCACTACCAAAAATTCCAGCGCTGATTTTTTCAAAACGAAGGCAGAAAGCAGAGGTCTTAACATCACCCTCTTCAATTGAGAAAAAGAAGAACGCCAAGTCACCGAAAACAAAACCAGAAAAAAAGGCTTCGAAAAGGAAGATTGAGCCGGCTGAGAACCCCAATGTTTGTGCCGAATGTTGGGAAAATTATTTTTCGACCAAAAAACAGGAGGATTGGATCCAATGCGCAAAATGTAGCAAATGGCTACATGAGAACTGCACACGGTACAAAAAACCAGAATCCTCCCTCTGTACAGATTGCGGACGTGACGAGGAGCGAAAAAAACATGGCGGTCATTAAATTTAAATTAAATTAACATGCGGCATCTCTCCCACACATGATGGGAGAGATGGCACACCTAACATATTTTATTTCTTTATTAATAGTAATAAAAAAAATTATATTTCTTTATTTAATTTATTTATTATGGTAGAAAATAAATCCATCTTTAAGTTTTTTTGAAAATTAAAGTTTGTTTTACTTTTATAAAAAAATTACATCGATTTTTAAAAAAGCGCTGCATCTCTCCCGCAATTACCCTAAGCTTTCAAAGGGTTTTACTATTTTCAAAACGTTCGTCTATCAGTAATACTTATAGTTCACACTCAATTTTGTTGGAAAATGAATAGGTAGGATGAGGTTCTCCACAGATTATCAAGAAACATAAGGCTTGATTCAATTGTTCAATCCTTTGAAAATGCAACCAGTTGCTTTTGTTTATACATAAAGACGCCTTTGTTTATAGATGTCCTCATCTTCTGATTCAATTTATTTTTGGCTTTTCGTAGACAGGAGCGTTTTGCTCTCCCAACCCTGAAGCTATTAATATAACTAGAAAAACATTTTAAAGGTATTCTTACGCTACGACAATCTTTCGCTTAAGTACAGGACGACATTCTTTTACATACTGACAAGTGCTTCGTGTAGCATCGAAATCAAGGTTAATAGACAATATTTCCCGGCATTAATTTTTACGGAAAAGTTCTGTTCTGCAGCCCGTCGTCAGGACCACAAAACCTGAGATAAGCTCACACAGGCCTATCAGCAAATCTTCCCTTTCATGTGGACATACCTTGGTTACTTTTACCACAAAAATGTGATACACCAATTGTTTGCCGATTGTTTTTCATCATCACCAAAGGCAACTTAACCCACCTCCTACTCGGCTCATTTAAATTCAAGCAACAATTTGGCCAAACTCTTCCATTTTGATACATCAAACAAAAAGGAAAAAAAGACCTCTCAGTCCGTCAGCATTTTATATAACATTTCATTCAGACCAGACGGCCCGAAACACTCACCCACGAATAGCATTGTAAATTGAATAAAATCCACTTGATCTAAACGTCGTCCTTGACTCAGCTCCATCAATACAACAAATCTAAAATCAATTGCAATAGGAATACCCAATAGCAAATAAAAACAAAACAAAACAAACGCTCCGCAGAAACAAAGATGAAAAAAAGAAAAAAAAAAATATAGATGCCAACATTTTGCAAGGATTTCGTTTCAAAAATATCATTCCTCACATATTGTTTCCTTTTGTGTGCTCCGGATATTATCCACAATGGCCAACAATTTTGAAGCATTTTACTTTTTATTCTTCGAAGATTCTTATCTTCATCAGTGCCGGCTCCTACATCCTTTTGTCCCAAAACAATTTATTCTCCTATCCCCGAATGTCCTTCGTTTGGCGCATTCAATCGTCGTCGTTGCTCGCCCTGCAAATTATCCTTTAAACTGAAAAGTTTATCCCTTTCAAAAAGTAGAAAAGAAAAAAGAAATGAAAAGGAATCCTTCAGTCATAATCGCCCTTTTGTTGACTCGACTTAGCACTTGAACAAAGAATAAACGAGACCAAGGCCAGACAGAGACGAAGGAAACTCTCTCTAACCGAATTCTTGTTTCGTTAAAAATTGATACCTTCTCGGTAAAGTTTGTTCTATCGCCTTTGTAGGCGTTTTCCAGGTATATATCTCTTGAGAAATTGAAAATTCCTACGCCTTGTCGGCCGCGAGGACGCGTGGGAATTCCCTGGCTGTCCGGTTCACACGAATGCACTCATCCCCGTGCTGGCGCAAATTAAATTGAAAATTGATTGAATTGATGGATATCGTCTTATTTCTCATTAATCTAATCTGCGAAGCCTTTTCTGAACCTATTATATGACAACAAAATGAGAAACGGCTCATACACGAAACAGGCCAACAACAAAGCCATCGCATGCGGCACGAGTGAGCCTGTGGAAAGGGGTAAGTATTCGAATATTGAGCTCAATGTGAAAATGTCGGAATGGAACGAATCGAGACAAGGTGAAATTTATCGCCGTCACATAGCCAAGGATAATTGAATTTTTGATAAAGTGATGTGTCATTGTTGTTTCTCTATACTCTGCGATGCATAATTCACAAAGGAGAAAAATGCGCGTCGAAAAACTCACATTCATCGGCGCTAACTTATATGGGAGTTCGCAATCGAATCGAATGTTAAGTATACGACAGAGTGGACGATTTATAGAGTTCATCGTCAGACAGCACTACAGGTGTGAGTGCGATGGTGTAGCAGTACTGTTGCAGAGCTCTTAAGGACGGATGTTCAGAGTGTGGAGTATTGCCTTAATGGTTCTGCATTTTAATGTGCTGCTCGTTGCTCGTATATCGTTGTTTCGCACTAGGAGGACAGATTAATTTGATGTTTTTTTTTTGTTTGGAATGAAACTTTGTTTTTCCCTGAACTTTCGCCCAGTTGGTGTCCAATGAAGTGTCGATGGGAGTAAATTAATTGAGATTCTGTACTTGTTGATGGGGTGGCGACCGCTTTATATATACAGCCGTCTGGTAACTGTTGAGCAGCACAGAATAAATAATTTTCGAGCATAGTATTCAAGGACATGGCCGCGCTCGTTTTGACAAGCGTCAATTATTATAGGTCCTATTAAACCCAAACCCAAGCTAGGCGTTCTTTTAAACAGATCAACAGCTTGCTTCAAAGTGATTTCCTTTATGGCCAAACAAATATTTCTTTGCGTCACGTCACGACGGCAACAGGAAAAAAGTTTCAAGAATCATTCCGTCAAACTTTAAAAAGGCATTCTAAGACATTTTTGGACGAACCAAAGCTCTTTAAAAAATATTCTTATTGTATCCGTGTGTCTATTATAGTTAATAATAATAATAGTAAAGCCACTGCGACAAATTTGAAAATACTCACAGTATTAATTTTATTAAGAAAAATTTCCTTCTCATCTTTGGCACTTTTTTGGGGTAATTTCGACGTAAACATTTGGGATTTTTTTTGGACCAATTTTTGCAGTTTCGAAACCTACTACACAAATCTTGGTCAGATTTGGATCAGTATTAAGAGAGTCCACTTGGTAATGACAGTTTTAGTTTTACGCTACTATTGCACAGTCAGATTTTGGAAAATGACACATTTTGTTGGCAATTCTTTAAACAAATTCATTCCAAATTCGCTGGAAACTTAAATATATTTTCCTTAATTAATATCATCTCAATGAAACGAAATTCTGCTGAAAAGAATTTCCGCAGAAAGCTTCCAGCTAAACTTTCAAAAATGGTAAATAAGCAAGAGCAGAAAACGGATGGCAGGGCATGAAAATATATCTTTAAAATTCCTTTAGACAAGATTTTTCCCCTGGAAAATATTGAGCCTGTAGGGTCTAAACGTGGGTCCGCTTCTATCCGTTTTTTTTAAGCATCCAAACAGCATAGCCAAATAGGAATCCCATTCCATATACAAGACTATCCTTGCAATATTTAATTCCGTAAGTAGCATTATATTTAAATTCAAAATAATAAGAACGAGCCGTATAAAAAGGAATCCATGTTTACCATGAGTGTGAGTTATTTGCCATTTAGCTGGGATTTCCACTCTCACCCATGTTTGTGTAGTATTCCTTTGTGAGCAACCCGCAGTCATATATAAAATTGAAAGCACTTCGCTATTCACCCATGCTCGGTCAACACAGAAAACAAAAACCCACGAGAAGGCAAACCGAAAAAATAGAGTCGAGCTAAGGACCCTTCGTTGAAATGAAGAATAATAGGCGTGGATTCCCCGTGCGCCCACTTCGTAATTACATTAAGTGAGTAGGTACTACGCACGCAGCGCTCCCGAGTACTCAGTAAACAAACTGTCTGCTGCTGTCTGTGAGCTTCTTTATTATCTATTAATTTAACTAGAAGTAATTCGTTGTATCCGATGATATATGCAAGGATATTCGGTTGGGAAAAAGCCTACACGTAAATGGGGGTAGATAAATCAGGAAAGTTAATAAGACGAGAACAACAGGGTTTGATGAATGAATCTCCTTTAAAGTGAACTTGGGTCCTGATGGTCATTGCCGTCACAAGTTCCTTTTCCCACCACCATCACTCACCACAGTCCTTTGCAATTAAAACTTTGCACAACTCCAACTCATAACATCATGCAAATGAAGTAAATGAAAGGACCCCTCTCACCAACAGCATCCACTAATCTTCCACCTTTCGTAAAATATGAAAGTGGTCTTAATGCAAACTTTATGCTTTTACGGATCATCCTAAGAATTCCATTTCGCGGAATCCTCGATTTCGCCAAACAAATAGAAACAGGATAACAAACGAAGACACGCAGAAAGAAAAAAAAAACATTTTAATCAAATTACACTCGCTTCTGTGTCCTCGGAGCATAGCCGAGTAATATGATTTTTCGCGAAATATTTTTCCATCTCAAAATCATGCATTCTTCGCAGTCAGGACTAAAGGATCTTCTGCATCGGATTCCAACGCAAAATGCAATGCCATTCGCTGCGCGCGTAAGTATTCAGATTCGGTATGTGTGCTGAAGGAAATGAGGTTATGATATGCGGAATTCCGAATGAAATCTCTGCATGTGATTTGCTCCTTTGTGCTAAAGGAACAGCGGTGCTATTCAATGGAATTGTAACTTCTGTGTGAGGATAGCAGCGCTCAAGAGATTCGGGAGACTGTTCGTGAGTTCATTGCTTTGAAAGAAACAGATAATACCGGAGCGGGTGTGGGTTAGAATGGGTCACGAGAATATGAAAATTTAACAGAATTTCAAATATGCAACAAAAAAAAAGGAGTAACCAGGAGTAGACGGTTTCAATGGGTAAAGGAAATCTTTCTCGGTATTGTTGTTGAGTTCTCGCCCGTCCTTGCATGACAATACAGTGAATTCCATTACTTTGAGCGCGCGATGGAGGACAAAAAGGTATGTTACTCGTACGTGATTTTCGTGCTGATACTTTGATGTGTGTAGCATTGACGGTTCAGTAGTATGCGGAATTGTGGAAAAATCTCGTCGTTACACTAATTCGGATGGTATTCGCGAATGCTATTCCTGTGGTATTTGCATGTGTAATGGGGGTCGGGTCCTTAGAGAATAAAGGGTGTATCTCATGTTGCGAAACTATAGCATTCGGGAACTGAAATAGGGTTAGACAATTCCATGAGATTTGGGACCCAGGGATCACTAACATCAAGGTGCGGGTTTATTAGTTGAACCTTAGCAATATTTATGTAGCACTTTATTTTAGAATATTTAGTTAAGTAATATACTTTACACTCTTTAGAAAATTCCATCCAGGGCGATGACGCGAAATGGTCCAAAGTGTTCCTTTAATTTTCGGGTAGGAAGAAGGCATTTTCACTAAATAAGTGTGTACCCGGCGGTATGCCACCATGACAGTTGCAGTGGCGCCGTCATTCTCTTCCAGCACTGAAAACGATTCGCTCTTTGGCCAGAAACTTGTGGAGATATACGCTCATCGGGAAACGTATTTTGACAGACATGCAAGTCGCTTTCCGAGGCGAATAATTCCTAACGGCTAATCTGTAGTGTCTACAGTTTTAAGGAAGTGATTGCATATGGTGTGTCCTATAGGCATTTTTCTTTCTTAGTTCAGAGCAGAACCTGAACTGTTATATAAAAAGTTCGTGTTTATTTTTAGCTCAGACACATCAGAGCTCAGAATTTGTGTGTTCTTTTTTCGTTCATAGCATGATCAGAGTGCGCTCTATGAGCTTAGAATAAATTGACTGATCAGGCTGAGTAAAAAGCTGATAACGCACTTACAGTCACATTTGACAGAAAAAACAACCAGGATAAACAAAATAGCTGAAATGGCGGACGAACCTTGTTGTTCTCGAACTGAAGATTAACCAATTAAATAATTAACAATTAATAAATATTCAATTTATACATATATTTTTACAAATGACAGCTATGTGCTCAAGGGTGTTTCATAAATACATCAGAACGATCTGAGCACGCTCGGTTCAGAGTGCGCTCATAATGCTCGTGCTCAGCCCTGAACTAAAAAAGAAAAACTCCTTATGTGTGATAGATTACTTGTGTGCAGGTCCATTGTGATTAAAATATGGCGAAAACGACAGAGTTAAATATGGAAGATCGAGTAGCTTTTGTCACAAAATACGATTGCGGTCTTTCTGTTCAAAAATAGGAATAAATAATAAGAATTCAATTGATCGAATCAAACTTTAAATATTCAAATCAATAATCCCAAAGAAAGATTTGTAGGCAAAATTTACCTCAATCGGGTACAAAACAAACAAGTTATACCGAAGAAGTTAGAAGGATGGAAGATATGTTTTGCGGAAGTTTGTTAAGAATCCAAGTTTAACTCCTAAAATTCTCGAGCTTAAAATGCGAAATTATGCTGAAAATCTGATCTTCTAAAGGATAATTCAGAGTCGCCTTGCTGAACTCGATTTTGATACATATTCAATGCCTATAACTACAGAAACAAAATAACGAGGGTACAATTCGCCCAAGAGTTTAAAAACAATCCCATCCCCATCTTTGGTTAGGGCAATGCGCCTGAATTATGTATTAGACCATAAATTAAAAAAAAAACCTGAGTACATCATTTCAATTATGAGGGCCATATTGCTCTTGGTATAGCCTCTAACAGAAAATTAAACTGAACTCGTTTTTAAAGTCTATGTGACTCTATGGGTGCAGTGGCTGGTGGCTCACTCCTCAGTGGTTAGTGTGCTGGAAAGCTAGCAAGAGGTCTCTATTTCAACCACCGACAAAAACTTTAACTACAGGGTCATTCATTTCGTGGTTTCAAGTTGGTAGCGCCGGCATTTGACACCTGTCTAACTCAGCTGTCATTTGAAGTGTCATAATATTTGTTGAATGTTCGCCATTTACGATAATTAAATAATTAAATTGTTAAAACTTACTACAACAACAAGCCACACAACACGACCAATTATGGCTTTATTGCGTGAGAAGTTGCCTGGTCCCGTAGTTTCATTATATTGTATTTAACACTTAAAGGCATGTTTGGAATACTTTATAATGAAATACAATTTTCATCAAAAATTTCTCACTGTATGTGTTTTATCTAGCTCTGCTTTCGAAACCGAAAACAACTAAAAGGGTTTGTCTACTGTAATACTTGTTGCGAATATTTCTGATATTCTGTATTTTTATTGTGATTTTATAAATGTTACTTAAGAAAATTAAATGTAAAAAAAATAAAGTTGAATAGTGATTTGCGTTCTTTTTTGTCAATTCTTGATTTCTCAGTTATTTTGCACATCCATTTCACTAAAAGGAAGAGAAGAAATATCAGAAAAGAGAAATAAAAATACAAATAAAAAAAGTAAGCTGGACCACTGTATACAAAGAGTCCTGGGAGCAAGTGAAAATGGAACGTAATATCAAAGAAGTTACATGTGGTTATCGATAGTTAGGGCAAGGTCTGAAATATTTGTTATGGTCATAATATTCGCCCGACTGAACGAAATACTCGAGACATTAAATAAATTAAATCAATTCAAATCAAACAAAACAAATGTTCGAATAAGCCTATGTACCTGTGCATCATCGAAGTGATCAATCAACTGCCAGAATAGTCAGTTGGATTTTTGAGTAATTGTCGATAGCAATTGATAATTTTCTACATATCCGTTTGGCATGTTTTTTATACAGATTTAGAACTTCGTTCAGTTGGTTCGCTTTTAAAAAAACGAAAGAAATCACACGAAAACGAAAATGTGCATTATGTAACTAGTTTTTACCTTTTTATGCCATAAAACATACGGAAATTGAGTGCTGAAAAACAGATTGACGTCGAGCAAAATACTTGTCGGTGCATTTTTCACTCGGCAGTTGTAAATCGCAAAATTTGAATAGAGGCGCAAATAAAATGTTCGTGCTGCTGTATATTGTACTAGACATCGCATAATGGGCAAAATTGTTATCTGAAATTATCGATATATAACTTTCAACTTTGGTTGACCTGTCGCCAACAATCCTTTATACTTTTGTTTGCCGAAAGTTTTGGTAGCTAGCGCTAAAATTTCACAAATAACTCCGATAACTCCTAAAAAGTTCCTTCATCAAAAATTCATATATTTTTAAGTCAAGCTAAACTTACGGCCGCAACATTTTTGCCAACTGTAACCCTTTTAAAATCGACTCCAGTTCACGCAGTTGCACTGAAATATGTCGCAATGTGGGCCGTGTTTTATCATTCGGTCCGCTGTCTAGAACCAGACGTCTGATATCTAAGCGGAGAGACATTTCTCGAAGACCTCCTACTTTCTCTATTTCAAGAACGTTGTAAAGATGTAAATCCTCTTATTACGTTGAGCTATATGCAGTAGCGTAAGCAGGATTTTTCTGGAGTGTAGCTGAGACTTAAGAGTGCGCAAGCCCCTGATCCCCCCCCCCCCCCTCCTTCTGGGTACGCCACTGACAATAAGCATTCAATTTAGCTTTTATACAATTCAAAAAATAATCTTCTGCGTGTGGCAAAACCTTTTTTGCAGTTTTGGTTTTCGTATTTCGACGTTGCAATTCTGTAAACACACAGAACGTTACAGGTTCCACGCTGTAAGATTTGAAGATGGTTTCTGAATTTGAGAAATGGCTGCGAGGCGAGCTCTAATTTCGGTCAGTAAAAATCGTTAATGACAAGCAACAGACTGAACTCAAATGGCCCGAGACCGAATGCAGTAAACACCCGTCATCCTCAAATATTTATGCAGTTTAAAGTGATTAATGGTTGTACCTACCCTCTTACTATATAATTCAACAAGAATGTTGCCACCTCAGAGAGTAATACTTACAACCCGAGGAAGCCCTCTGCATTTTCTGTTGTATCACAGACGAAGCTATATCCCATCCCAACCAGCATTACTACAACGTGAGACCATTAAATTAATTCTCAGAACTAGCAAACATACCGTACTTACACACACACATACACCATAGCTCATACACATCATCGATCATTAAAATTAAATTTGTCTTCAACCGAGCATGCATGCGGAACGTTCTAAGGAATTTCATAATCATTGTCATCCACCCCATAGTATCAGTGGTGGTGCAGCAGCCCAAATTGCCAAGGGCAATTCTCACCGTGTCGAGTATCACATTTTGTCAGTTGCATATGGCAATCGGCCACATGCGGCATACCTGACATTTGAACGCAAGTGCCGCCTCTAATGAGGAATTGCTGCAGATTTCCCTGGTGCCTCATCTAGTACCCAAGCTCATACAATCGAGCATTTGTCAATAATTAATTGTCCTACTCACTTGTAATCTTCCGTCTCGTAGGTGTGAAGTGGACACGCCGAATAGCATTTGTGTTCGTGCATAACAAGGTGGTGGTCACAGCTGGTGCAGTAATCGGGTCGGTCCTGGCAGGAAGCACAGTTAGCCTCGCATGGGACACATGTTTTGTTGTCGTAATCTAAACGGGATGGGAGGAAGACAAACTTATCAAATCTACGGGCATGTCAAACTGAGAGAACTTACTTTCATAGTAGCCGTCGGGACAGAGTTGCAAGCAGACAGCCAAGTCCGTCACGTGCAGATGGGCTGGAGCGCACGTCAGACAACTGTCCTGTCCAGCGCCAGCACAGGTTTCGCATGATTCATGGCAGGGCCAGCAGACGCCTCCCTGATTGGGGAAACTCCTCGGTGGACAGCGGCTTACACAAGTGCTTATGGAGAGAGAAACAAATAGTTCACAGGCACACATGGAAGGACCTTTGCAATGTACTCACTTGTCGAGCCGATAGTGCTTACAGGCGACACACTGCGTCGGTCCACGGCCATAGCATCCCTGCGAGTCACACTCGGGGTCGCAATCATGCAGCACGAGCTTGTTGTTCGAGTCGGCCATCACGTTCTGGCGCTGTGGCGTCGGTATATTATGTCCATCGACGGTGGCCACTGCCTTCTCTGGATTGCTTCCGGCCCCGGTGAACAGATTCTGATAGTTCAGGTAGCCAGCGTACTGATCGGGGTTATAGAAACCCCCGGTCGGTTGTCCCAGATCGGAGTCAGTGGGGAAAACAAACGGATTCAAGCCCTGTCCTCTGCGTGACTGGTCCTGCAGATCACCCTTTAGACGGACCGGCTTCACAGCTGTCCCATAGAATATCAACTGCCATTTAGAAAGAATGCCCGGCTGATTGACACGCCTGCGGCCACCGTTTATCACCTGCAAGTTCCAGCGACCCTCGGCTTTCTCACCCCAGAAATGCACACTCAAGAATGGCCAATCGTCAAAGTTCGACTTGACAATGTCCCGAGGACGTTCGAACAGCAACGTGCTCGTCGTACCCATTGGCGATGTCAGCAGAATTCTCAGATTGCCACGCGGGAAGAATCTCAACGTAATCTTGCACTGAACATGCTCCAGGTAGCGCACCTCATTGATGGTGCCCGCACATCCGTTCACGTCCATGTGCGTTTGCAGTGTATACCCATAGCTGCCCTCAATCTTACGGTCCTCGTTGTTCTCACGTGACTTGCAGATATGCTGTGGCGGCACCGATGTCCACTGTTCTGCCAGGCTGACCATGCCACCCGCATCCATGAGGCCATATCCGAATTTGTGACTGTACTTGCGCTTGACTCCGTTAATGATCCAACCACTTTCCTTCTCTAATGGCTCTGGTCGTGATGTCATCACCACCAGATACTGCATGTCCCGCCATGTGAGATTGGGATTGGCCTCCAGGGCCAGTGCACAGATACCGGCTGCCAGTGGCGCAGATGCTGAGGTTCCCGTATGCTCCACTGTGCAGATGTGGTCGGGACGCAGTCGGCCGTCCATATCGACAGTTGCCACACTCTTGTCATGACCGGGCGTGCCCGAGCTGTATGTGGTTGCCAGTGTTGAGGAGCATTCCTCCAGATACCACGGTTTAAAACTGAAATTAGATTGAATTTTCAAAATGTTTAAATGATAGTCGGTGGTAATTTATTTCGATTGGGAATTATTATGCAAGACACGATTGACCCATGGTGATGGCATTCACATGGCTTGGCCTACGTTTCGGGTCCGAGTCCGTCCTGCGTTAGGCAGATAGTTGGATATTTTGTTGGTCGAGTTTGAATGGATTATTCTAAGCAGTTGCCACTGTGCAACAGCTTTCAGAATAGTTTTCAGTTGGCAGCGGTGTTATTTTAACAAATTTTGAACATTTTACTTCAAAGAACGCACTAACCCCAATCGAATGTAAAACGCTTCAAAACAATTTGTACAGTATTTGACGTATTTATTATTTTTGTCTTTATCATCATGATTACGGCGTTATTTCAAAATAGATTTTTTTTTAAATTTTTACAAAATGAAACGTGAATTTATATTTTCAAATATATATTTTATTTTGTCACGGAAGATAAAAAATTAAAAAAATCACATGGTTTTTGATTTACCCATCCGCACAATCGAACCACAAACAAAATAATGAATTCGTTGAATATTTATAGGATGCACGTTTGTTTATGGAATAGAAAAAAAAATAAACTCAATTGGCGGAGAAAACTATTTAACTTTTCCCTTGAAAACCGATAAAATTTCGGCCGCTGGGTTTTCCAAGCACAAATTAATTTCAATTTACTTCAGTTCCTCTTCAGTGTTCAATGGCTTACTATTAATCATACTGTAGCCTTTTTTTATCTGTTAAAGTTACGACTTATTAACCACGAGGATGTGGTTTTTTTTTTTTCGTGCACTTACCATATTGGCACTACGGCTTTTTTTGCTGTGAAAATAATTACACTGATAAAATATTCGAAATAAATTAATTAATCCCACCTATGTAAATAAGTATTTGTAGTTTTATTTTCGATCGAAAATAATTCCAGGGGGATTTGAGTGAGAACACAAGTCTCAAAGCACTAATTGTGGCCAATTTTCCACCAATGGAATTAATTTAATACTACCAATGGATTTTCGATCTAATTTGCTTTTATTTAATTATTTACTCATTTTGTTCCTGAATTTTTTTTTTGCGGTTGGTTTATAAAATGTGTAGCACCACGATTGAATAGTGTATTATAGGTACATATTAGCTAAATTAAACGGATTGCTATGGGCTAAAATTCGGAGCAAATTGATTGATTGAACAATTGAAAATTTAATTAAATTCAAATAAGCGACAAAATTAAAAATATTTTACATAATTTAAGATTGTAGACTATTGATCCTTGCAATTGCATTATGAGGTTGTTTCTGTCAATTGTCAGGTTAGGCGATGGATTCGATTTTAATCCCAATGAGGTTTGGCGCCTTGTGGGGCCAATTTGCAATATTTTATTTAATTCTGTGGATACGACAAATGAATGTGTGTTAATGGACAGCAAATAACGCATTGAAAAAGGTATACTATTTTAATAACCTGTTATTTGAAAGGCAAATCTGTTGAATTTATTTTATTTTTCAGCGTATTTTGAGGGGAAACAATTTGTGCGAGATTTCGTCTACGAAAACTCATCTTTATTTTAAAACGTAAATAAAAATTGATTTTGACAGTGGATTATTATATTATTATATTCGATATTTTTGCGATATAACGCTTTTTAGATTATTACTATTTTCCCTTAACGAATGATGGCCAAGATTTCTTTTTAATATAACGAACATATAAATAAATTGGTTTGAAAAACCTGAAAGTATTAAAATGACGGGACAATCTTCTATTGAATTTACCACTAAATAAACACAATTTTTAGTGATTTTTTTTTTAAATCGACATTGTGAATAACACTGCATTATATCATTCGTTATACTGGGCGCCCATAATCGGCATGAAAAAAAAAACCCTGTAGCCTATTACTATAATCATGACGATTTATATAGGGTGGGCCAAATACAAGTTTCATTTTAAAAATGAACAAAATTAACAAAATTAAATGTTTTCCATGTATTGTGGCTTTATTAGTAAGAGCAAACACGTCCATTAATTTGGGAAAACAACTTCCCTTCGACTGACTTCGCAGTAGCGCATTCTGTTACTCCAATTTCGAATACCTTGTTGATGGTTTCGGGCTGTAGCTCACGAATTGCTTGAATATTATGGACCTTAAGTGCTTGAATCGTTTCCAGACTGTTGGCATAAAATCAATCCTTCACTGTTCCCCACAGAAAAAAATATATCCAAAGGGGTCAAGTCGCAGCTCCGAGGCGGCCATTTGACATCGCCAAGGCGGCGATAACACGATTTGGGTGCGCAAAAGATCGATTGTGGTATGGGCTGTGTGGAATGGGCGCCAACTTGCATGAACCAGAGGTCGTCGAAATCCATGTCTTCGATTGCAGTAAGAAAAAAAAGTTGGGTGTTCTCAACTAGCATACCATAGTCTCACAAAATGTTTGCACTTGCACAGCAGGCACGACGGGTGCTTCATTTCGTCCAAAATTTATTTTCAAAAAACGCACTGTTTGGGCTACACAGCACTCACTTTGGAAATAAATTTTCAATATTTCCCAACGTTGTTCAAACGTAAAGCGACTCATTTCGTTCCGCGGAGGTATGATACTGACTTTCTGTCAAGATTTCGAGCGATAAATTAGTTGTGAGAGTCAGAATAACCCATAATTTCAAAAGAAACCGCTCGATTACCCACCCTTTATATATATCCATAAAAAAAATTGTGGCGAAAATATTCCTCACGGACAACGACTTTAAATTCGTTTTTATTACAATTTACCACCAATCTTAATTTTTAAACAACTTCCGCAAGTAGTCAAATACTGTAACTTAACCACAAACTTTTTATATCTACTATAGCAAAAGAGATCAAATAAAAAGTTTTATATATTTTTTCAAGTAGAAAAAACATAAATATAACAGTAAAAATAAAATTCAGTACAAATTAGCCAGAAATCACTCGAATTATATAGCCTTTCAATGTATGATTGTTTCTTATTATCGCACATGAAAAAATATGAAAGAACTTTATGTCAGAAAAGACAAAAGAGTGTGATAAAAATAAAGTAGTAACGTAAGAACGCTCATTATTAGGTTTATGCGGAGACTAATAAAAACATACTGCAGGACAGCAGATGGGGTGGTAAATACAAAAAGAGGGTATTTCATTTATACGATAAGTCACTGAATTAGTTTTACGTAATTTTTGTATGCAATATTCAAAATTATAAATAACAAGAGGGCATTTATTTTGTTTAAACTATAATTTAAAAGTAAATGTAAATGATCTGCCGATTGACACTTTGTTTTTATTTTGTTAAAATCGGTTCGATGTGAAAAGGGAAAAGAATTTCTACCACCAAAAATATTTGAATTTTTCTTCTGTAAGAGGAAGAACATTTTTTTTTGTGGCTACTACTGAATCAGTTTATTAAAAACTTTGTTTTTATATTAATCTGTTGAATTTATTTACAAAAATTAATGTCTACCGTCTATCGTCTATACGCGTTCACGCCATTTATTCGATTGCGATGAAACTTTGCTGAGGGTTTGCTAACTTAATACAACCTTTCTACAAAGCCAGGTTGGTGCGAGAGGAGCCAACCTCTTAAACAAAAATATATATCAAACATATTATTTTTCGACACTACAGTTATAAGATTCAGAAGGAAGTATTTAAAAAATGGGACGTGGAGCTTCCTACAAAAACAAAAAAAAAAAACTCTAAACAGAGCAGTGACAAAATTCCAAAGTTTTAATCATAAAAATACTCGAATATAAAATCCCCAGCGGATCGCAAGTTGTGGGCGGTATTGAAATACAAAGCATGGCGCTTTTCATAGAGCATACAGTTAAACGAAAAAAGCTGGAAATTACTCTGGTCCACCGCCTGAAAGGCTACATAAGTCTTTAACAGCCGAGCAAGGGCAAAGGGAAGTGAGACTATTTTCGTTACCTCACCTTTGGTGCATTCTATTTCACCAATTTAGCTTTAGCCGAACATTTACGTTTTCGCTAGTAGTGAAAAAAAGTTGAGTTGAGGAAGTTTCTTAAGATTGAGATGCACAACTGCGCGTTTCAAACAGTTTTTCCATAAAACTTACTAATTGCAAAAAGTCGTTGAAGACATATATACAGTAGAATCTGTTTAATACGACTTCGTTTATAGCGACCAACCGTAGACGCGACGTAGACAATGAGTGATTCCGGTTTGAGCGACTAACGGCGACTAGTGGGTGTTGTTTAAAAAAAAAACAAAAATGTTTGTATGCCACTCTTTTTGGTTTTTCCCTTCTTTATGCAATAGCAGTAGCTACTGTAGACTGTATTAACTGGCGCGACCGGCAACAGTTTTTCGACGACAGAGCTACGCGATAGTGTAGGTTTTTTGTGAGCAAAAATGATTTCAGTTAAAAAGAAACAGAATAGGTAAAATCTTCAGTTCGTTTTGTGCGTCGTCCGGTAAGAACGACTTAATGCCGCCGCACCCTTGACCGTCGCTATATCCGGATTTTACTCTACATACATTTTTAACCTTCACACTTCATATTTTGTAGGTCACAAAGGGTTTTAGATGAAAAGTTTTGCCTTTGTGAGTTCGTCAAATCTATCCTGCAATGATTTTTAGTTAATTAGATACACATTTCAATATTTGACACTCCTCCGACTATGCTGAAGCAAGGCCTAAGTAATGTGTAATCAAAACCCTGTACAATCTGAATTTCAGTTTCGTCGTGCCCTGACATAAAAAAAAAAACATAATCTTCGGTGTATGAAAAGCCACGAATTTGACACAAAAGATGCATATTCTCAGCGACTTCAATACGAGTCAACTAATCAAAAGCAGCTCGTAGGGATCGAGAAAGTTTCGTGCGACCCGTGCAAATAAGTTATTATTACAACGGACGCCGTTTATCCGAAAAAAAACATTAATTCGGCGACAGCAAGCATCGGTCGCACGAGACTTTCTCCATCACTAGAGTTCCATTTGATTGCTGTCTTAAACATAGGCAAAGGACAGTTTCTCCGAACTATTTTTTTTGTGATCTGAATTAAATTATAGTTCGAAGTTTTTTTTTTCATTTTATTTTTAAATAAATGTAACAGAAATAAAAACCAATAACTCAATGAAGACAACACTACTCGTTTCCTTATCAATTTTTGTTTATGGCATAGCATAAGCAAATAATTGGCTTACCATGTTTGCTTTCTCTGACCTTTCAAGTAATAATGACACGACAGTTAGTTGGTTAGTTAGATAATTTTGGAAAAAAATGAATTCATACCTAATCTTCTTTCTCAAACTTAAAAAGCAGACAGATAACGCAACCAATTTCCTGGCAATATAGTTACACAATATCGTGCAGCACCTGTGGTAATTTGAAATTTGAATTGGTATTTTTCTATTTTAGGCGTTATTCCATTATCCCAAATAGAAGTTTGTAAAGAAAATATGGTCTGCACCGAGGCGAAAGGTGTCTGCCAACTTGCCAATGTGTGCTTTGTGTAACAGCTGTGCGGTACCTTTTTCATGTGTTAGTCAAACACAATTTGGTTTTTGTAGTGAAAACGGAACCCTGGGACATGTGGTTGCATGCCCTATAGATATAATTATGAAAATGGGATCTTTTCTGTGTCTTGTGTAATTTGATGAGATCTCAACTATTTACACTGAGCGATTTATTATTTATTTTATTAATTGTCCTGTCACAGTGGCTCATTTCGACCTACAAAATAAAATGGTTGATCTTAGAACTATTTTTCGACAGAACATATTTTGTACTAGAGTAATAGTAATATGCAGAGTTTTCACGTATAAGGATGATCTCTAAACAATTGTAATTTTTGCACTTAGTCGCTAGCCTTTGAGGTCTATGGTTTCGACGACAGTCGTCCGAGAAATAAGATGATTTAGGGTACTTGTGTCATCTTATGTCGTAACCGTTACTAGTTTGATTGGTATTAAAAAAAATATATTTTGACAATGGGCCTCACTGATAATCATTTTTAACCCTCCGCACTAACTTTTTTGTAGGTCACAATATGCAATTTTTTATAGAAAATTTCACCATTGTGAGTTCGAAAAATTTAGCGTGGACACTAAAAATGGTTATTAGTATCGCGGATTGTTTCCACATTTGTTTGCAGATCAAACCAACTTGCCAAAACGTTGCAAAAGATCCAAAAGTATGCCAAAAACAAGGCATACTATATATATAGGGTAGGTAGATAGGTGTGGCGGTTTAAATGAAAAAACTCAAGTACCACTAGAAGCCGTATGTTATACTCGGGCAAACATTTCTGATAACTGCAGTAGTATCCAAAGGGCGTAAGCCAAAATTATATTACGCCTAAGAATCTCTCATACAGCTTATGCTTTTTTTGGCAGTGGTTGTTACTAACCGATGGAGCACTCAGACATAACTACAGGTCCATTGTACTGCCAAACAGACACCTTATGCTTAAAGATGCCTGCACTAAATTTGATCAATGGAAGGGATGTTGACGACACCAGTTCAAATATCAAAAAGCAATTCTTGGAACGCATTTAAGTGTGATCCGTCTACACTATCTAGTTCCTTTTCAGCTCCAAACAGTGATGGCATATGATTTTAAAAACAAATGTTGTTGAGACTTTTGACATTATTTTTAGCCCTCAGCTTGCAAATTTTGTAGGTCACAATATAAAAAAAAATTAGCCAGAACACTAAAAATTATAGGAAATATCGCGGTGTTTGTCGTTTTCTATTAAAATATTCATCGTGCGAATACGAACATCATCATCTCTTCGTGTTCTAAAGGAAGTGCGCAGATGTCAAATGAGAAAATCGACTTTTCATGTCCAAAGGAAAGTCAACCAACACCGATGCACAAAAATTGAATGCCACTTATAATTGCTTTACTTTAGCATGTTGAGAGCGGCAATATCGCTTTAAATTGAGGACCATTTAATTTTTACAGAAGAACAAAACCAACCGCCTGACTTAGGCTACGGTTCCGGTGCAAGCGAATTTCACTCGCGCGAACTAAGCAAACTAAGTTGAACGTATATTTTTTTTAGATGTCCTGTTGTGGGAATGTTTGATCGTTTTGTGAAAAAGAACAATTTTTGTTTTAAAATGTCTTTTTAAATTACAAATCTCATTACCACAGCTATCACTTACAGTTTTGCAACTATGCAGTAGTCTTTCCTGTTCACGTCCCATAACGTTGCTCGATTTTATAAACAAAGCACAAACCCTTTAAGACTACAAAAATAACTTTAATTCGCTTAGGTCGAGCGAGTAAAATAGAAAAGAAACTATCGGAAATTTGACTCGCGCCAGATTCGCTTGGATCCCCTTAGTTCGAGCGAGTATAATTTATACACCCGAACCAAAACACAAGATAGGTATGGAGGAGGATAAGAGTTAAATTCGATTCCACGGAACCACAGCCTTCAGCTGACAAAAACCGAATTCTTGGCCTCTGTGGATATGGCCCAAATGTCAAACGAATTCGCATATACTTCGACCCCTATGTTTTACGATGTGCGAATATTTACGTTGCAATTTCGTTGTCATAAAATTCAATTAACTTCCCTCTCGTATTTTCGTTTCCTCCTTTTTACGGATATTGTGTGGTAAAAGATTGGCCATTAGTTGTAAGGGAACCAATCAGCAGCTCAACAATTGATGTTGACTGCTATATGTGGTAGTTGTAGGTGAAGTGTGATAAAAAAACTTTATAACAATACGAAAGCCGGTGGCGAGAGCAAAAAAAAAAAAAAAAACAAGTTGAATCCATAATAACTGTATAAAAATTGAATTCAACTTATTTCACGTATAGTTTGCACCCACCATCGATTTCGTACAAGTCCAATGGTAAACACACACTCCTGAAACACACTTGCACACAGTTGGGCTGAACCATGATGGATGATCATTGTTTGCCATGGCACGCTATTGACGTTTAAATTGCAAAAGAAAGCCTACCAGTGATTTTTATTCCATGCTCCCCTTAGTGTTTTCCTTCTTGGAAAATAAAATAAAATAATAACGGTGCATAAGCCGAAAAGGGGTCGTTGGTATGCCATTGTATGCCACATTTGGATTCAATTCGAAACAGGAATTATTATTTGATCCTGCGTCGTAGTGGAAGTGTGTGCCGATGTAATAGAGTTCTGGCTCCTGGGGTATCTATTACTTTGACATCGGTTGACGATGAAAAGCAAAAAAATGAACAACCCACCAGCAAATCCGAAATGTAATTATAAAGTCTATCAAATGATTGAGTAAAGGGAGGGATGAGAAATGAATTTAAAGGGATTATTAAATATTTGATTGAAAGAGGAGTGGATCGAAGAGAAAGTTAATTTTGTTTGGAGTTTATTTTTTGGAAAGGTATTTTTTCTACCAAAAACGAACAGCATTTCGGGTTGGAGCACGTTCCATCCTGATGATTCTGTTTTTTTTTTGCTGAATTATCTTGAAAACGGGTAAGGATTAGTTGGGATTAATATACTGAAGTGCGGGGAGCACCTTTGAAACTCGGTTTAATTAGAAAAATTGTTTCAGTTAAAGAGGTAGAAGGACCAGCAAACTGTGCCACAAGAAAGCCCTGCCTCGATTGCTTTCATGTGGCCTGCTTTTGATGCTGCTTGTGTGTTTTGTTTAGAACACTATTTATTTTTATTTTTAACTAGACAAATGACAAAGACACGACCAAACCATTTTTGAGAGCTAAATTAATGGTTGATCGTATTTGAGGACTATTTCGAAAAGGACCAGCCCTTTTTGGAAAATCTGGAAAGCACATTTGGGAGTTAACATTTTCGACTAGTTTCGTAAAATGGTTGCTGCTGTGTCTCAAGAGTAAGTCGAACGG
The DNA here is from genome assembly GCA_916610125.1 of Cheilosia vulpina. NCBI lineage: Eukaryota > Metazoa > Arthropoda > Insecta > Diptera > Syrphidae > Cheilosia > Cheilosia vulpina. The sequence continues at coordinate 59,289,090 of OU744277.1, forward strand.
TCAGGTTAGCGACTAATTGCATATTCCGACAAACGAAATAATCGAATGGCCTTGAGATCTTTTGGTTCATAATAGTATGGGTGAGGTGCTTCAGTCTGGTCATCGGAATGGCAGAATAAAAGAATAGATCAAAGTTCGATGCCAGGCGCAAATTTGGAAACAAGTGACCCCTGCAGCCTTTAATACAATGTCATACGTATTTTGAGTACAAGTGAATTTCTGCAAGTGTTACAAGTGAGAAGCATGTCTTAAAACCACTTGTATTTTAAAGACAAAAGGCACCTTTCCGACTTGTCGTCTTGTCGCTCAATACTATATGGCCCTGGCCAGTGTTGGATCTTGGATAACCTCTTATGGGTTACTGGTAAAGACCCGGAAAGACATCCTATCTATTACAAATGATCCCTGCTAAAATAGGCTGTGATTTTGGGAGACAAGTTTCAGCTTTAAATGATTTCCTGTATTTCATTGAATAATGCTTCCCGAGCATCAGGACTGATTCAGAGCTCAGTAGGCTTTAGATAATAGTCTTGAGAAGTTGGGAGCGTACCTAGGATTGGAAAGCAGATAGACAATGTCATAAGAGAAGATCTACAAAACAAGTATATTATAACAGATCTTCAACAAAACATACATCTACCATCAGTAGGTATAAAATTACACCTTTAGCGTTATAAGGTTTATACTGAGGTGAAGTTTTTCAGCCGCATAGTCAAATGTAATTTCTGTTGCAAGTAATGGAAACATTTCTGGTGGGCCAACATGTACGACGGAAAGGGATTATTCTTTTAATTGTCCTACCAGTCCTACATCAGCTTGTATGGGGAAGAGAAGCATAATACCAGAGGTGTGGCGATAATGGGCATTGCGGCTCTGCTTTTGATTGAGTACACTTTAGAGAATTTTGAGAAGAAAATACGCAGTTTTCAAGCGATCCGACGGTTTTCTAAACGAGACTGATAAATAGCAAAAAATACCTGCCGAAAAAGGTCCGCAAAAGTACCGTAGGCCTAGGTACTCACAATAATTTGTTTTGAGTGATTTTTTATTTTAACGACGAATGGAAGGGACTTTGGGACCCTTTTATGCAGAGTCCGAACAGTTGAATTGAGAAGACTGTAAAGTCGGCTCGCCAATGCACGACGGTCGGTAGTCGGACTGAGACTGACCTCGTTCTTGATCGTTCATGCACACGAGATAACCAAATAGATAATAGGGTGATGGGTGCTTAGTCTCTTTGCTCTCACCCACACTCTACTTCTGTTGTATACTTACAGTCAGCATAATTATCATTTTTAGCAAGATGCTACATCTCTTCCTTGTTTTATAATCTTGTTTTATTTCACTTTCTTCTTATACAATTTTAACAAAGTGAGTTCATTAGGGGTTAGGTTTGTCTTATAATGTTTGAACATATAACTTTTCCTTTAACCAATAATTTTATATACAATTTCAAATTTTATATATTTATAACATATATATCCATAGATTTGTTTTTTACTTTATTTACAAAATTTTGAACTTATATTTCAGATAACCATAGGTATATATACCTACATATATTTTTTTTATTTGTTCATGTTTTTCCATTCTCCTTCTACTTTTTTTAAATGAACAATATTTCTCCTAAAAGTCTTCCCTGTTAGGTCGTTCCTTACCTCAATATCTCCTCCACGAGAGCTTTCTACGGTATGTGTGGTTTCGCTAAAATTCGGACTGAGTTTATTTTGCCTATCCATGTTTTTTATATATACTTTGTCCCCTACACTAATGTCAGAACTATTGGCTCTTCGTTTCCTGTCAGCGTATTCTTTCCCTTTTTCTTTCATTTGCTTGTCCCTATCACGTACCTCCGAATCATTTATCTTTTTTTCTATTGATTCGATTGCTGGAATTCTGTCTCTGCTAAGCCTATTGAAAAATAATTCGGAAGGTGTTTTTCCAGTCACTGAATGAGGAGTACTATTGTACATCATTAAATACTCAAATAAACTGTCTTTTAATCCCTTGCGTTCGATTTGCCCTATTTTCAAACGCTTCAAAATATCACGATTTTGCCTTTCCACTTCCCCATTTTGTTGAGGCCAATATGGAATGCTATTGAAAAGTATGATATTACACCGTTCACAAAACTGCTTAAATTCTTCACTTACAAATTGTTTCCCGTTATCGGCTGTAATTGACACAGGGAAACCAAGCCTGCTAAAAATTTCTCGTAACATATTTATAATGTTAGAACTAGTAGTGCTTGAACAAACTTTTATTTCCTTATAACGACTGTAGTAGTCTACTACAACGAAAAGGAATTCGCTATTAGAAAGTGGTCCCATTAAGTCAATAGCGATATCAACCCATGCTGCGACCGGAAGCTCACGTCTTTTCAATGGAACTGGAAGATGGGGCATGGCGACCATTGTACACCCTTTGCATGTTTTAATTAGATTTTCTACATCTTTGTCTATTTCCGGCCACCATACCTTCGTTCTAAGCCGACCTTTCATAGAAACAATCCCTGGGTGACCTTCATGTGCTGCATCTAGGACATTTTTTCTCATTTTCTCGGGTATGACTATTTTATTTCCCCTCAAAAGTATACTTTCGTAAAAACATAGCTCGTTTTGAAAAATTTTGTACCTTTTCACCGAATCATCCCAATCATTATTAAAAATACCTTTCTTTACCTTAGTAATTTCAGGGTCAGATTCTGAATATTTACAAATGTCTTTTATGGATGTAGAAACAGGCCTTGATTGCTCTACCACTTCACGTACATATATATCATCACCTACGGGGAGTATGTTGGAATATTCGCACAATCTTGATAAAGGATCAGCTATATTTTGTTTGCCTGGCTTATACATAATCTGGTATTTGTAAGACTGTAGCCTTAAAACCCATCTTTCGATTCGGGCACATGGTTTTGATTTCGGGCCAAAAATTATTTCTAAAGGCTTGTGATCAGTAACCAAGTCAAATTTTTTCCCAAAAAGATATATATTGAAGTGTTCTACTGCCCAAACCAACGCCAGGGCTTCCTTTTCCGTTTGGCTGTATCTACGTTCGCAGTTGGTTAACGTTCTATTTCCAAAGGCAATTATTCTCGGGCCCTTTGCGTTGATTTGTATCAATACTGCCCCGAGCCCCACTGGACTTGCATCCGCAATAACTTGCGTCTTATCATTCACATCATAATATCCCAATGATATCGTTTTCGTTAGAGATATTTTAAGATCTTCAAACGCTAAGCTTTGTTCTTTCAACCAGAACTCTTTCAGTTTTACATTTTTCCCAAGTCCTTTTCTTAACAACTTCTTAAATGGCTCTGTTATGGTGGCTAGGTTGGGAATCCATTTCCCAATAAAATTAACTAATCCCAAGAAACTCTGCAGCTCTTCTATTGTTGCCGGGGCTCTGAATTTAGTTATACTATCTATATATTTTTGTAAAGGTTTTACGCCTTGCGGTCTTAGCTGATGCCCCAAAAATTCAATCTGTTGAGCTTTGTAGATACATTTTTCCTTATTTAGTAAGACATTATTTTCCTTTAAGGTCATGAGCACTTGTTTTAATCGTTTATCGTGGTCCTCTTCTGTGCTTGCAAACACTAAAATGTCATCGATGAAGTTGATTGTTCCTTCACATTGAATTAGCATTTTCTCTAAAATTTTTTGGAAAATTTCCGGTGCACATGTTATACCGAACATTAATCTCTTATATTGAAACAATCCCCTTGGCGAAATAAATGTCGTTATGTATCTTGAATCAGGATGGATTTCTACCTGGTGAAACGCGTTTTTTATATCCAGCTTCGAAAAATAGTTTGCCTTGCTAAATTTTGGCAAGAATTGGTCCATCGTGGGCAGTGGATGATTTTCGCGCATAATCGCAGCATTTGCTCGCCTCATATCTACACAAAGTCTTATTTCGTTATTTCCTTTTAAAATAGGGACTATTGGTGATACCCATTTTGATGGTCTTTTTGCTTCTTCAATTATGTCGCTGTCAAAAAGTTCTTGGATTTTTTGCGCTACTTTTGTTTCCAATGGAATCGGTATTCTCCTGCAAGGCTGAGAAATTGGTTTGACTGATTCATCGATTGGAATATCTACCACAATATCTTTAAACTTTGGAAATATTTCTTGTTTAATTTGATTTACCTGGATACCCATTTTCAACACTTGCAAGAGAATAGCGGTTTCTTTTCCTATTAAGTTGTTCGTCCCACCCTGTATAACATAGAACGTAGCTTTTCTTTTAATATCGTTTACTTCTATTTCGCTTTCAAATGATCCTCTAACTATTAAAGGATTTTGACTACCATATGCTAAGAAAATTTTGTTTGGTTTTTTTATTTGATTGTAAACTTTAATTTTTTCCAGTTTCATTGTTTCCCAAGTCTTATCTGTCAGCAAGTTATATTTACACCCAGAATCTATAATCAGATCAATAGCTATTCCTCCTATTCGGCATTCAATTTTAGTATCGCCATCTAAATGAAAAACATATTCCTTTTCTCCTTCTACACAATCTATTTCTTCTCCCTTAGCTCTTTTATTCCTTGGATTATTTGGATTGATTTCGGTTTTAGGTGTAAATTTTCTCTTCTGCCCTGTTTGTGATTTACAGTATTGCCTAAAATGCCCTAAACGACCACAGGTATGACATTTTTTATCCCTAGCCCAACATTTTATGTCTTGAGAGGAGTGGTTTTTGCTACCGCATCTACCACATCTTATTTGTTCTTCTTTTTTGAACCGATCTTTACCATTTACATCTCTTTGATAGTGGTTTTCAGTTTTACTTGTTATTTTGTTAATTTCTTGTGTTTTTTGTTTATTTTCATATTCCCCTAATTGGTGTTTGACAATCTCAAGTGTATTAGCTTCTGTTATTATTCTTTCTAAAGTGACACTATCCCCTATCGTTAAAATTTGTTTTCTTAATTCTTCTGATATACACTTCTCAGTTATTTGATCTATTATGTGATCTTCTATATTTGCAAATCCACATTTGTTTGCTTGGTTTCTTAGTCGAACTAAAAATTGATCAAATTTTTCATTGTTGTCTTGTTTTATTAATCTAAAAACATGTCGTTCATAAACTTTACTATTTTTTGGCAAAAAATAAGCGTCTAACTTGGCTATTGCTAACTTAAAAACGTTATCTTCTTTAGTTGGATCAGCATTTGCGCCTGGGAGACTAAAAAATATCTCCTGCAAACCGAGACCTCCTAAATGAAGCAAGATTGCTCTCTTTTTGGTTGGCGAATCGATATTTGCTGCTTCCATATAGATGTCAAGAGCCCTTTTCCACCGTTCCCATCTTATCCCAACGGTGGTATTATCCACGTCAATTAAAAAGTTTTCGAGATTGGGTAACGTGCTCGACATCTCTCCTCCACAATTAAATATTCCACCTTATTAAGACAAAATATTGCATCATAATAAATCATAATAATGCTTTTTCAATTTAATGAAGGCGCCTTTGCACCAATTTATTTATTAATAATGTTAATATTCTCAATCAAATGAAGGTACATTTGGACCACATTTTTCAATTCAATGAAGGCACATTTGCACCAATGTAATTATTGTAAACAAGATTTGCTTTTTTCTCTTTTTTTTTATTCATAGGCATGACCGATATCAATTCCACCAATTCCAATGTTTCTCCTATTTCTCCCGACAAATGCACTTGCACTCTCTTTTGTTATTCTTTGCATACTTATGCCGTAATGTTTTGTGTGTTGTTTTTTTTTTTTTTTTTTTTTTTTTTTTTTTTTCAGTTTCACTTACCTACTTTTTATATTTCAGTTTCTTCAACTCTCGTTCCTCGTTGTCTCACTACCGTATTTTACTTCCGATACACGATACACACTTATATCTTTTTTTTTTTCACTTTTGCTCGTCGCCAAATGTAAAGTCGGCTCGCCAATGCACGACGGTCGGTAGTCGGACTGAGACTGACCTCGTTCTTGATCGTTCATGCACACGAGATAACCAAATAGATAATAGGGTGATGGGTGCTTAGTCTCTTTGCTCTCACCCACACTCTACTTCTGTTGTATACTTACAGTCAGCATAATTATCATTTTTAGCAAGATGCTACAAAGACCATTCATGAAATTTATAGAGGAAAAAACCTTAAGATGCAATTTATGTTTTTCCGGTGATTGAACTTGAGACCCCTCGCTCAGTAGCACACTTACCACTGCGACCGAGCCACTGCAACCACTAACCGGGACACATGGGTTTATTAAAACAGAAAAAAAGGATACAAAAAATATATACACCAATGTGCAGGGAATCATACGAGTAGATATTTAAGCAGCAGGAGGACTACTGGTCATTTTTACAGAGGTAGGCTTATCCTTATAGCTAGATGTATAAGAATAGGACGAACAACAAGATCACCGGTTTTGTACAAAGTGGCGCAAAATCAATCACGCTATCAGAAGATGTTATAATTTTTGCAAATGGCGTCGTATGTCAATCACAATTGACATTTGTGAAGATAACAGTTGCAGTGGAATAATTGTGTCGATTTTTTTTTTGGCAAATTATCGATTGGTAGTGTTAGCACAACGAGGATGGCCAGTAAAATCGCTCGATTTGAAAACCCCAAACTTGTTTGTGTGGGGCTACTGGAAGACGCTGGTTTATGCCAACAAGCTTGAGACAATCTCAGCCCTTAAGTAGAATATGCGAACAGTTGTCACCGGAAATCTTGCGGAAAGTCATAGAAAATGCGATAAAACGGGCACAAATCTGTGGCCACAAACCATAACCGCTCAAGTCGACTTAAGACGAAATTGATATTTTGATGCCATTAGATTCAGAGTACTCAAATCTATTTTGTAATTTTTTTTCAGCTTTATATCTTTTAAAATGTGGCCACAAACAACAGCTTAAGTCACTAGAGTCAAAAAACTTTAAACTGCTCTCCAGAACAATGAGTAAAACAGACTTTAGCGGTTTTTCCTTGTGAAGGAAAAAATAAGTTACAACAGCGAACTATTTAAACTCTACCAAGGTGTACAATGTACATATAGGCAGGGGCGGATCTACTTAAAGGCTTTTTGAGCTGCAGCCCAGGGTCTCGTGAATACAGAGGGCCCTCTACCGAACTGAAACCAATAGACTATATTGTCAATAATAAAAATTATCTAGAATTAAAAAAAAAATCCGACTTTAAGGTTGGCAACACTACGATCAATCAACCCGTGTGCGCCATTGACTTATTATAAATGGACTGCTAGTGAAATGTCACTTCCATACAATCTCTGCCCAGAAAATGACGCCAACATAACGCTCGTGGTTCTATGCGAATAATAAGTGAAACAAAATGACAACCATCTTGGATTTCTCCATAGAATGCTAGAGCCACCTATTGGGCATGAGTGGATTTGCCAAGTGAAACGGTTGAAATTTAAATTGTTGCGGCATTGTTTACAATAGATGCATTTATTTTTCATTTATTATTATTATACAATATTAAGGTACATTAAGATAAATATCTTTTATAGTACATAGAGTTAAGACAATAAGAATATAATTTCAATAATACAATGTATTAATCTTACAATTATAATTAAGTTTACAATTAAAGATAAAGGATAAGAAGAAGAAGACGAAAGGAGAGAATAGAAAGATAGACTAAATATAAGTAAATAGAATAAGTTAGATGATAGTTTGAGTTAAGAGAAATTATAATGATGGCATTAGGATAGGTTTGAGAAATTTAATTTAATTTAATTTTTTTTTTTTTAATTTGTAAGTTTCATATATTCATACATTAAGATATACATCTTTTATAGTACTTAGTTATAATATTGAGCAGTTATATTTAAATATAAATAATAATTAAAGAAGAAAATAAAAATATATAACAAAGATATTAAATATGGAAATTTAAAGTAGGGAGGAGAAATGATGGAGGACAGCATTTTTAAAGCGTGTGGCATTAGAAATTGTTCTTATACTTAGTGGCAGAGAGTTCCACAATTTAATTGCGTGAATAAAAAATAAACGGGATGAATTAAGAGTCCGACAGCGTGATGGTATTAGGGCACATGTTCTGGGAGAACGAGCAAAATTTAGTTTTTCATACAAATACGATGGAGTCTGATATATTATAATCTTATGCAGGAAAATACAATTTCTTGCGTCGATGTAGTGTTTGAGCGAACATCCGAGTAATGTTTTTGAATACTGTGATACATGGTCATATCTCCGCAGGCCATAAATATATCTAACAGAGTCATTAAATGCGACTTGTAGCTTCCGTAGGGAGAGAGAATCAATATTACTGTAAACAGCTTCTGCATAAGTAATAAGTGGCAAAATTAGGGTTGTAACAAGTTTTCGTCTAACATTAGTAGGAGTAAAACTTGCTGTTATCCAAAGCTTGCGAAGACAACCATATATTCGTCTGATAACGGTGTTAATATGGTCGTACCCTGACAACTTATGGTTAATAACGAATCCTAGGTTTGTTGCAGTTTCAACAATTGAGAGTTTATTGGAAGAGAGCATGACACCCTGGAAGGAGTTAAGGGCTATCATTTTGCTGGATATGGGAATAACCTGAGACTTTTTCGGATTTAGATGTAATCCATTAGTAACAGACCATAAGTTAATACTGGCAAGATCCTCATTTATATTATTTACTAATTCATCCCTATCATTAACTGGCTTTGATGAGTACAGTTGGACGTCATCTGCATAGAGGTGGATCGTGGAATGTTTGCAAACAGAAGGTAAGTCATTTATGAACAGACAGAAGAGAATTGGACCCAGGATTGACCCTTGTGGTACACCTAGTTTTACTGGCAGAAGAGCTGAAGAAGAATTGCAAGTTACCACTCTCTGAAATCGATCACTCAAATAACTTTTTATTAGATTTACTGCGCAGTTACCAAAACGAAACAAATTTTTCAGTTTCCAGCAAAGAATTTTATGGTTTACTTTGTCAAATGCCTTTGAAAAATCAAGTAGGCAAAGAAGCGTAACGTGTCCTTTATCAAAACACTGTCTTATATCTTCTAATATATTTACCATAGCCGTAGAGCAACTGTGTTTAGATCTGAAACCAGATTGTCCCTCATAGATAAGACTATTCAGCGATAGGTGTTGTAGAAGCTGTTTCTCTATCACTTTCTCAAAAACTTTCGACAAGCACGGCAAAATACTTATTGGTCTAAAATCAGCAGCAGATACCGGAGTGGACTTTTTGGCAACAGGTACGATTCGAGCAATTTTCCAGGATTTGGGAAAATAGGACGTTGTAATACAGTGGTTTAGGATGTGAGTTAAATGGCTTATAATAAAAGGCAGGATTTGCCTAATGAATCGATGCCATTTCGAAATTGTGCTAGTTTACTAATTATTTACTAATTTTGAATAAAAAAACGTTTTTCATTGTCCCATAAATTGCACAATTTTCGTATATTTATTCTGAATTAGTTTTTTATGTTGTTTTTCATTATTAATTTTAGAAATATGATGTAATAACACTTAAGCGTATATTTCAATCACATTTCTGATCAATAAATACTTATGATTGTCAAGAATATCACATTCAAGTACATGAAAATTTAATTCATCATATCAGAGAAACTTGAATCATATTGCAAATTGTAACCAATTATACAAAACTTCATTTTTTTAATTTCAAATCTTTATTCAATAATCGCAATGACACCGTGTTATGCAAAACTATCTGCAACGAAATGGAAACGTCAGATGTGAGTTTCCAATTTATTCCGCTCCGAACCACGAGAGCTAGCGCTTATGTTGGAACCAACGCGAAGTTGTCTACTAGCAGTCCATATATAATAAGTCAAAGGTGTGCGCATCTATCAAACAGAACGGGGAATTCCCTGTCGCTTGTTTTCCGTCGGTGTATTCAGTGTATTGTCTATTAATGGGGACTTCCTTCCGCTTATCGCCCGACGCAATTTTGTTATTTTTCCGCACTTCTGCTATCGTCGACTATATTAACGAATTGACTTTGTTATTGTTAGAAATGTATTTAGTGCGTATGTTTAGTTTACTAAGTGATAGATAACTTAAAAGTTATAAGGACCGGACCTTTCTTTCTTTCGATAAATTGCGATTTAACAAAGGACCTACAGTGCGATGACCAAATAAAAGAATTTGCAGCACAAAAATGCAGAAAGGTTGCTTTATATATAACATTACCATTTATAACCTGTCAATTTATTTTGCAATAAATAAATAAAATATTTTGTTTTCCTATTTTCTTCCTGTACTTAACATATATTAAATGGCAATTAGTTGAGTAATTAGGTAGGGCCCCTAAGCAGTATTAGCCCAGGGCCCCACAAATTCAAGATCCGCCCCTGCATATAGGTTGGCACAAAAAAAGCCTACGCTAGCTGGTTGATGGAGAACATCAACCCACTTTCTTAGGCCCAAGGTATGCCTACGTAGAAGAAGCAGTCTTTGCTGCACTGATATGTCCTTTCTGCTCAAATTACCAGACATGTATGTACATATAAAATTTGATCGATGCAAATGCCTCTCAATGCCCAGGGTGGTAAATATCCACAACCAAAACGGTTCTGATTGTTGAAAGTTTACTGTCCATAGAAATACTTTCCCCAAAGACGCCGTCTCTCCTCTAACACACAAGCTCCATTCCCAATTCAACCTGCAAATAATTCGATGAATAAAACGTCCGATCCATGGCTATAGCCCTGATGACCATAAAATTAACGCCGCGAACCATATTCGCCAAGATATCATGCCATCGCCATTAACAAACATCATAAAGCAACATTTATCTAATGAAAACAATTGCAACGGATGCGGTGTTGCGAACTTACCCTCCTTGTGTGGCGCTCGATATTGACAGCGTGAATATTGAATTAGTGTATCCATCACAGTTGCACGAGTCCGTATAACGTCCACCGTTGCCGGAGGCCCAAACGAATATCGAACCTTTGCCCTGGCGGCCGCTCGTAACTCCATAGATGAATGCTCGCCTCGCCAACGGGCCGGGACCATCAACCGTCGACCCGTCATCTTCAGGTCCCCAAGAGGCGCTATAAATATCGATATGTTGTGGATTCAAGCTAAGGGCCTTCGCTTCGACAGCATCATTAACGCTGCCATCCAACATCCGGACGCCTAATGAAGACACATAAAATGAATGGAATCAGTGAGTTCACAGAGATAAGAAGCTTTATGTTGATATAAGGTGCGGAAATTTAAGACACATTCATTCATTCAATCACTACACACAGCGACAATAACGCGCACACTACCCCGACCTGTATATATCGAGGATACACCTCCAACTCTGTATTGATTACAGATAAATGGCGGGACAACACAATAGACGCCAGTCCCAAAGGTGGGATGGCGAATAACTGATAGCTTTGGCCTCGGTGTAGCCATAAAATTGGTGAACAGCTCTTGCCCCTGCTGCTGCTGCTCAGTGCCAACAAATGAGATGAACTTTCAGCTATATTCGGGCTTAATTAGCTTATTATCCTCGTAGCTGTGTTAATTTACTGCGTAGACTGTGCAAAGGTATAGCTGGCTGTGAATTGGGGTTAATTCAATGGCCCGCGGGTGTAGATGCGAGGTGGGTATCCCTAAATTTTATAGCAGGAGTACCATGAATTTATTCCTCTCAAGGAGTTATTCGAAGAACAATTCATAAAAGAGGGCGTGCGCGAAAATAAATCCCACTGAGATACTTTCCAAGGAAGCTGTTTAGGACTAAGTACTTGAAGAGAGTGATTATATATATTTTTTTCTTTTTAATTTCGTCCTAACAATCTGCTGATTGTATCGACTTTGAGGACATTATAACAGAGCGGATTGATGGTTGTTGTGAATTTTGAATAAGCAAGGTGACATTTTAGAAAGGTGTGAGAATATCACTATCGTATATTGCAGACTGGAAAAGGCGGTCTCACATTTTTGAGGCTTTATCAGACAAAAAGTTGCTCAGGGTATACTTTCAATTTAAAGGCAGTAGTAGCTAATCCGTATTTTAAGCATTCCTTAATGGGACTTGCAATTTGATGCTCCCGTTTATTGAAAATCTTCTCCAGGACCTTTGCATATGTTGCTTTTTTGCCAGACGATAGTGAGAGGCTTAGCATCAGCAGATGTAAACCCTGAATGTGCAAATTTGTTTTAAAACCGCCTCGCTCCCAAGCAGAATTAATTGCTCACAAGCGAGTAAAGCTTTAGATGCAAGGCAAAAATACTGCTTTCGATGTTTATGGCTATTTATAAACTATAGCCCTTACGTTATAAGCTGCGCCAACTATTGACGTCAAAGCCTCCTTAGCACGGAGAAAAACATTCTTGATCTCTTTTTGAGCGATTAAAAGTACCTATTTGTTAACGGACTTCTTGGTTCCTATGAGAACGGCCTTAGACCCAGTAAGTTGACAAATTTCTTGCCATCGACTGTATGTAATCAATAAGGGATTCTGTAAAAATCAAAATTGCCCAAAGAGAAGTCATAGTCATCTGTAACTTGTGGTGCAATAGTGACATGGAATAGCTCAAGGCCGTGTCAAGAAACCCTCAAGGCAGACTCTCACTACGTCTGACTTTCTTAACGACCTGCATTATGAATATTTTTTTTTTGTAGTAGCAACACACCTTTGAGCATGAGGTTAAGTTGGACCTGCTTTCCTGGGTAATACCTCATTCAGCTAGAGCGGTCACATTAATACGTAAAAGTCTATCAGAAAAAGCTTAAAGAACTTTTCAGGCAATATTCCTGTAAGGTTTTTAAACTGTTAATCATCTTTCTGCTCTGCCCACAGGCTGAGCTGTAATAAATCCAAAGCAGATCTTAGTTGACTAAATATAACAAAACGTTAATACGGTTGTTTTTGATCGTAACGGGTGTCCCATAATTCACCATGCCATTTAATAGTACAGTGATGCCAAGGTAAAAAAATGTGACAGCTGACAGTTCGGGGTTAGTAAAAATGGAGAGCTATACGAGAGAACAACGCATTTTCACTGTTGAGCAATATTTTATAAATAATGAAGGTTTGTCAGCTTTTTCGAAGAAAATCATCTTCAGTGACGAAGCTCATTTTTATTTTGATGGCTTCGTTAATCGTCAAAATTTTCGCATTTGGGGCTCAGAAAACCCACGAGTATTTGTTAAGAAACAAATGCATCCATCCGGACGGTATAAATTCATTTATATTGTATCCTTTGAAGATAAAATGTAATAAAATAAAAATAAATAAACAAATGCATCCACAACGCGTGACTATTTGGTGCGGATTTTGGGCTAGAGGAATTTTATCGGTTGGTCAGGCAGTAACAATTAATCATGTGACATGATAACCCAGTTTTTAGAGCCTAAATTACAAGGATGCGTGACCAACATGTGGTTTAAACAAGACGGTGCGACATGCCATACAAATAAAGAAACAATTCAATTACTGCATGAGTCATTTCCTAATCGTGTAATCGGCAGTTTCTGCGATCAGAGTTTGCCATCCAGATCTTGCGATTTAACGCCATTGGGCTTTTTTGAATTCAATGGTTTAGGCAAACAAGCCCACGACACCAACGCCTTGAAAGACGAATAGCGCCATTTTAATAGCGTGTACTGCCTCCACCGTTAGAAATAACCTCAAAAATTCTGTTTTTCAAAGAGTCATACAAACTTTGAAGATAATTCAAGGAAATCTTGGCCCAAGAAGCTTTAATCGCCGCAATCAGCTCTTGATTGTTTTGATATTGCTTGCTTCCTCTGTAAATTTCACGGACAAGCCATCCCCAAACATTTTCAATGATATTAAGATCAGGCGAACAGGGAGGCCAGCCCAATATCTGTATATTCTCATTGGCAATCCATTCTTTAACAACAAGGGAATTGTGTATAGGCGCGTTATCCTGTTGGAATATCCATGAAATAGGTCCGTAAAGTTCCTTTATTTCCACAAAAGCCGTTTCTAAAAGAGCTTTGTAAGAAACCCCAGTCATTTTGTTGGAAACGATCACCAATTTAAAAGCACCATAGTACGAAATCGAACCCCATACCATTACTCCTCCTTGTCTTGAATGATGACGGTCTAAAAACATATTTTCTTTCCGGAGATCATGAAAGTAATAGTTGTAGCCATCAGGACCACCTAAGTTAAATTTCTTTTCATCCGAAAAGACAACTTTGCTCCAGTTTCTTGAGTCCGCTTCAACGTCCAAATCCCAAGTCATATGCAATCTTGCAAATTCAAGGCGCTGTTGCTTGCGTGCTCGATTAAGCGGTGTTTTTTTTTTGTAGTTTTGTAAGCTTTAAGTGTGGAGCACTCACAATTACACGACGCACAGTGGATTTGCTACAAGAAACCCCCGCTAGTTCGCTGATTTTGTTTGTGGATTGAGCGGAATTAGATGCTAGTCTTTGAATTTTCCGCTTGTCTTGCGGTGTTATAACTTTTTGGATCCTTCCTTTGTAACTATTTCCATAGGATTCACCATTCTTGACAAAGTTTGTTATAACGTGTTCACTTCTGCCAATTTTACAGCTATTTCGCGATTTGAAAAGTTCTCCGAAACGTAAGCTTTACCTTGAGCTCTTTCTTCCAAATTTAACACTTTTTTTCTGCCCATTTTAATGAAAAAAAAAAGTTAAAAAAACAATTTGCCTCACTTTCTAATTAACTTTTTACTGCTCTTTGTCCAAGTACTTGATGCTAACTAATCAGTTTAACCGGTGCGACTATTCAAATGAACCGAAAAAATGCTTGCAGTTTTGCATGATATAGGAAAAGGAGAGTAAGACTACCGTTATGGGACTCTTGTTCAATTTAAAATTATGTTTCTTTTACTCAATATAACTGTACCTCTCTCCTGAATACGTTTTTTTTCTCTTTGATCAACATCAGACGAAAATAAATCAAAATTCAAAACGTACCCCTTGTGCGTCTATTCAAATGAACCGCACTGTATATGGGACACCCTTTAGTTCTGCTTTGGGGATAGTGCGCGTCGCTTTATAATTATAAGGTACTCCTACGGCCAACGCTGTGTCTGAACTGCCCTGCCGGTCAAACTGGTTTTTGATATAATATGCGGTGTGAGTAAGCAAAATTGAATTCCTACCTACAGTTATAAATTTCCATGAGCTTCAATATATTTTTAGGACAAATGGAAGACCCACACTTTCATGACGACGCCGTCTAAATTGGGAAGGTTTCACAGGGCAAATGGGGCTTCCGAATGTTTGTAAAACGTTCGCAATGAAGAAAAATGCAATTTTTGGGTAAACCTGGCTAAATACTGAAGCACTGCCCTGTGAACTGAGTACTAAAATAGTAGTTTATATGACACCATTAAAAAAATTAAAGATCAAATAAATATCCACTCAATTTGCACTTAAAAAAAATCTTTATCTCAAAAAACACCACAAAAAACAGTCTACCCCTTTGACTGGTGTTTTAATTTGCTATTTTTCCATTGTTAACAGATTATTAATTATAATATCAACACACGTTTGTTCCTAGCAGTTAATTTGTGTAACGAGATTTAAAATATTATAAACCACAACAGGTTCCTTGTCACCGTTATTAATTTATTTTATTTTTACATTTTTGTCATAATTTAAATAAAATATTTTAATCCCCCCCCCTGTTGTGGAAATCCCCTCTGACCATATTCGCATATTTTCCCCGGCCAAAAAAGATATAAATATAATTTGCGGCAGTTAATGAGCTCTTGTTAAAGGCTTCACAGCCATCGATACCCTTGAAAGGCAAGCCTCAGAAAAATTTAAACCCAAATAGGATCCCCTTTCGAGCAGCATTTAACCATTGTTAACGCGCGATGGTTAATGGCATATACGACCTGCGGTTTTTCAAGTCTCTCGCACCGAGGTGTACAATTCAAGCGAACAAATGAAATACATATACATCGGGAATGTTATGCTACCATCAGATTCAGTGAACCGGATGACAGTTGTTGTCATGCTACGAATTTCCGTAATTTACTTTGACAATTCAGTGAGGCGCCTGCAGGAAACGAACGTGATTGTTCGCTTGTTACAAAAGGCAGCATCAAACTTGCGCTCCAGCGCTTATTTAACAATTTTTCGTCCAAACTATGTGTGCACACGGCGAGTTCTTTTTATTTAAACGGGTATTCCGGCTGCTTTAATGAGGCGCTGGCTGAGGGGCGGCCACAACAAATTGGTACCTCATGCTCATGCCACTTGCAGTGGCGCTTTTAATTATGCACTGCATTTAACCCGGGCGCAAATATTGACAAAGCGGAAAGACGAACCGAAATGCGGGCAGCAGCAGCCCTCCCCTACCGACCCCCATGGGGATTCTCGCCTGCCTTTCTTGCATGTGCTATTGCAGTGCAGTTGAATACCATTGCACTTCTGTCTAACTGTGAAACACCACTCTGCCACACTCGAGGTAACGTTGCGGAATAATGGTGACTGGTGAGCCAGGAGTGGGGAGGGCGAAAACAAAAAATCCAGGACGAAAAAAAGCATACACGAAAGGCGCGCGCAGTTAGCCTTTTGAAGCGATTCTCCCAATTAGCTGCTAGTTGTTTGATTCATTATAGCACTTGAGCATAGCGGCCGTGGGAGGAACGGTGAACCCTTTTGTTCGTCGAGAGTTCAAGTGCTTCTTGTGTTGGATGTGTTAGATTATCCACTTCCTGCTGTGGGCTGTGCTCTGCTGCGGTGAGCGTAAACATGTGCAGGAAACATTTTGAAAATAATAAACCCAAAGAACGGTGTGAAAATATTTGAGCAACGGAAGTGAGATTCAGATAGGTGCATACATCGTTTTTATGGTCTCTTTAGAAACCATTCATAGGTCAGTGTACAAGTTGGAAACGCAGTTCGGTCGTGAAAATGCCTACGAGAAGCTTCAGCGCCAACCAAATTCACAAAGTAATGGCAAGTGTCGCCCAGTGCTAAAGTACATGGGCTTGAGGCAGGTATTTGGCATTTGTGAGGTTAACATATACTGGGGTCTTTCAAAAATTGACACCCAATATGACGTATAAAATGTTCTACCTTCAGCCGCGCGACTATGTGCAAGGCTTAGGGCAAGGGAACCTTTTTTTCCCCGACTTGATCTGAGTGTGGTACAGGGCAATCCTCGCCAGCCTACAAAACTAGACCCAACCTATGTTCAAACGTATCCCAGCAAGACTGCTTTTCTTGTCACAGGAAAGTGCACTTCTTTAAGCTAGCTTGAATCTCTTCGACTCCAAGGGTTCAGTGAATCCTTATCTAAGAGTGCGCTACAATGAGATTTCCAAAATCTTGGTAGCCCTACATATTTTTCCCATAGGTGGCGGCACAGTCCGGCGAGCTCTCGGGCCTCTACAATTATCGCCGTTCTTGTTTAGATAACTTATTCCAGTTGCACACAGTAACAGTTAGTTAAGTCCTCTCTCCCAACTTGAATTGAAAATTTTCGAAGCCGGAGCATCACGTTCTTCAAGTCGCAGAGTACTGATCTGCATTTTTCTGAATGCATGATGTTGTTTCACATCTAGTTCCTAGAGTTAGCTGCTAAATTTTTTCCATCGCAAGGGCGACCGAAAATCTATCGATCACTTTTACATTCATCCTCCGACATCGCTAACGTGAATTCCAAAGATCTATAGAGCATAACTGGGATAATGTGAGTCCTAAAAAAAGACTCGTTAAATTTTTTTGGCAAATAATCATCGACTGGCGGGTTGCAATCAGAGATTTTGCGCGCAGCCGTGGTTGACAAAGCGACCACAAAGCAGTATCAGTCTATTGTGACCTTTTTATTAGTGTCATATCTTGTTGGCAGCACAGACGTATACTTCGGTTGGAAATATAACACTTCCGAAGCTCTAACTCATAATCAAGCTCTGTAGGGAGAATAACCGAAGATTTGAATAATGGGAGTCTGTTTATTTTTTTTTTAGAATTTTTTTGGCAACACTTTTTCCAGCGATAACCAAATTGACAGCTGACAGCTGATTTGTGACCGACTTGGTTCGTCATCTCACCATGAGAAAATGCTTCGGCAACAATTTGTGCAAACTAGTAGCAGCTTCGGCAGTCTTTTGAAAAGGCAACTTGTGACAAATTGTTCTTGTGGCAACTTTTTGAAGGATGACTTTGAATTGCATTTGAAAATCGAAGGTCTCTACAATTACGACTGACTTTTTAAGTCAAAAACGGGACATGGTTCAGTGGGATCTTACTGTAGATACACAGGGCCGTCTTAAGCCATGCCCGGGCCCTTGGGCACAGAAGAATTTGGGGCCCTATGAAAAGTAAAACAAGTGAATAAATATATTTGTTTTTGCTATAATCTTATATATGAACATATATATAGAATAGCCAACAAATGTTTTTTTTTACAACTATTGAAACAACGCGAGCGCGGGTCAGATAGTCACAATAGTAAAAAGAATAAATATTTTCTAATTATAAAATAAAGACTTATATTCATTGAGACGTTCAAGATTATTATTATTTAAATAAATTAACACAAATTAAGTACATACCTACACACATTTTTGCAAACGGTTAAGAGGCTAAAATAAATTCTGTCAGCAGGTTCAGGAGCTCAAAAATATATTTTAGTACACTTAGCGCCAAAACTATTTTTCTGATGAGGTTTAGCGGCAAACAAAATTTTTCAAAAGCCAGAAAAGTAAATTTTTGCCTCGGGCCCGATAGTTATAGCTATTTTTATTTGTCAATTTTATATATGGAGGCGAAAAAAATATGTTAAAAATGTTAAAATTCTAAAACTTAAAGTAAGTTATAACTAAACCATAATTTTCTATTTAGCTTAATTTTTGGTCTTCAAATACTAGTGTAAAAGTATTTAGAGTAAAAAGAGACATTTCTAAAGAAATCAGGATGTAAAAAACAAAAAAAATAAATTAATAATTGGCGCAACAGGTCCGTATGGACCCAAGCCTAGCTTCTCACAACCATTCGTCTTGTGTGAGTTTTTATTTTTTGGGACAAAAGGAAGGGATCTACAATTTTATGCCGAGTCCAAACGGCCAATTGAGAAGCTCTTTCATGACAGTTATACTCTCGGATGTTTGTCAGACGTTCGCGAGAGGTGGCGCAGTGAAAAAACATTAAGTTGGAATTTGGGTTTTTCTCGGGATTCGAACCTGGGACCCTTCGCTTAGTAGTCCAACACACTAACCACTAAGCCGCTGCGCCGAAATCAGGATGTGCAAGTATAAAAATAATTTTAAAATTTTAACTCGGCTAAATAGTTTTACTTGATAGGTACTTTTGAGATATGAGTACATAAACAAATTTGTATATAAAAAAAAAACTGATCTGGTGGCAATATAAATTATTTAAAATCATTACTGACTCTCAAGTTGAAGGCCAAATCACTTTCCGCCCATTTCCCGGATCTTGTGAATTAAATGAGACAACTTACACGACCAGTATACTCAATTTACTGTCACGCCAGCACTGCGCACTCCCAACAGACACTCCCAAACGCCGCCACTGTCATTTCCCAAAAAACTATCAAATTTGCACGATTGCACATAACTTGTTAACTTTATTGGTAAGAGCATCCGAATGTGCCATTTGGCAATTTATTCTTCCAACCCCCCCATACACACACCCGATACCCATGCCACATTCCACATGTAAATTTCCCGGCCATATCCACTTTGGCTATCCCAGAAGCAGTATCGTTACGAAATACTTTTTCGTTTATAGCGTCAATATTTCAAGATACCCGACGTCGCCTTTGCATCTACGTTATATCTACTGTCCCGCACCATCTATAGTGAAGCGACTTCCCTAAGGGAATACTTCTTGCGAACGCGAGAAGCGAGATCCTTTATGCGCTGCGAACACATCCAAAGTAGGTACCTACTTCTACAATCCCGTTCGACGCTCGCATGCTTTTAGCTTAACGCGCGCATTGTGTATCGGGAAAAGTCATTTCGCATGGATAGGTTGCCATAGTGTTATAACCCGAGAGCCCTGCGGGCCATCATATACGGCGACGGCGACGAGTATAAGACAATTTGCCAACCCTCCCCTCCCGTTCGGGTTATTTGATATTTTTTGTCCGGGGCCAAAACACTTTTAAAATGAAACTTGAATTTGTTGTTGGCACGGCAGCGGCGGCGGCAGAGTGGTATATCACGAAGGACACTCTGGGGGTTGGTGAATGTTGATTTTTGTGTACACAATCACCACTTTCATCCTGCGTTGCGGGTTCGGGGAAAACTGTTCGGTATTATTTTGCAAATGTGGCTCGTGTATAGGAATATGATCCTGGCGCGTCATAACAACCGAGGATTTGCTACATGTTGCTTCTTCATCGTTGTCGCACATCCTTATTTTTCTCTTTTGTATAAACCTTCGTATTGCCATTAGTGAGTGTGTGCTGTCCTTTGCGTTTGTTTTTCCGGGGCAGATAATGTGACATGTTACCCAATCACACCAGATGGGGTGTCTCTTTATTAAACGTAATATTATTATGAACGAGATGTGCGGTGGGTGGCGCTGGCGGTGTGTTTACGTAGTATATTTTGTATTCGTCCTTGTTGGGCGGTGAATATGGTGAAGCGAGTGTTTTTGATGTCACAGTCGACGGGGCTGTTTCACGTTAAAGGGGTGAATGTGAGCATATTTCCTCCCCGGGGGTTGGGGCTGGGTACTATTATTATTTTTTTCTTTTTACTATTTAAACCAATATTGGGCTGGAACTTGATACGAGCACGAGCACGAGGTATACGGGTTCGTACGGCTTGTATTTGACAGCGCGTATATGACGGATGGGGGAAATTTTCTCCGTAACTCTGGTTCCTTTCTGTAGGTCTTGAGCTGGTTGGAGGGGTTATGGTAGGAAAATGTCTTTGACCTATGATTTTGCACACATCAGCATGTGTGAGGCTACAGATAAACGCGATGATGTACGTTTGGAGGTGAAGTTCCATTTATAGGGTTTTGAGGACCCAGACATGAGAGCATCGCAGCGGTTGCAAGAAATAGAAGACACCAAGCTTCTCGGACCTAATATTCCCATAGGGAAGTGTGTTACCGCGCCTATTTCGTTATCGACTTTGTAGATAAAGCTGATAGCATAACAAGGGACGGTTGAAGGGCACAAAGTAGACAGTAGGATTTATCTGGACACGTCAAGCTGAAGAAACGAAGGAAGGGTTATATTAATCAGGTATTGACAGACTATTTTACGGCGACCTTTTGTTTTGCTGATCTAGGTTGACATACTTTATTGCTCTGAGGCTTTAGAGCTTCAGAGATATCGAGTGAAGGTAGGTGTTTTTTCAAGGGGGAAACAATGTAAGACTGAGTCTTTGAAAGTTCTCCAAAATAAATAGTTTCTCGAATAATACATCAGCTTGAGCGTGATATACGATCAGCTTTAGAGGTGGCATTCCACAAAGCTTCATCATCTCGACAGAAATGGGATTTCTCAAAGTCACTCAACTGGCTTTATAAAGGGTTTTCCCATAAGAGGTGTTATTTTGATATTCAAAGAAAAATGCCATTTTTTGAGATAAATGATCGGATGTTTATTTCATAATAAAGAGGAATGAATGCCGTTAATAATGAAAAACAACATCAGCCAAATGGCCACCACGAGCACGCATACAGCACCATATCCTTTTCATGAAATTTTCCATAACCAAATCGCAAAGTGGCTGCCCTATGTCTTCGATAGCCTCACGAATTTTATCTTTGAGGTCTTGAATCGACGCTGGGCTATTGGCGTACGTCTTATCTTTCACGTGGCCCCAAAGGAAGAAGTCGCAAGGTGTTAAATCACAAGATCTCGGTGGGCAATTGTGATCACCTCTTCGAGAGATAACACGGTCCGGAAAATTTTCCCGTAAAAGATCAATGGTTTCGTTGCTTGTGTTTTTTCACCATTTTTGTAGTGAATTTTAATAATTTCAATGCGTTGTTGAAGCGTCTATCGTTCCATTTTTAGTAATGGCGTAGTTTCTACTTGTAAAATGTCAAAGAATAAAAGCTTCAAAAGCGACAGCTAGCGAAACAGCGGGTCATTCACAGTAACACCTCTTATTAGAAAACCCTTAAGCTTTCGCGATATTAAAGCTTCGGTCGTAGCCAGCCTCCAATGTCTACACAAGGTTCATCTAAGGACTGAAGCCGGGAAAGAGGTCTAAGATATAAGCAATGGCATCTTGCAAAGCTATCATGATTTTGCTAGCTCCCAGGCTTCAACTGTTGCTAAATGTGTCGTGCAAGACAGTTGCAGGTTTCCTGATCGACTAATTTTCTGCAACATCTCCGGCTGCACTTGGCAAAAATGTATTTTGAGGCCAATACTGGAAGCATAACGGTTGACGATTTTCTGCAAAGTCGAATGACTTGTGCCCCACAAGGCTTCTCAATAGGTAGGCTTCTGTAGACTTAAGACGTCATTCTACGAATGAAGCTGGCGAAGCCGCTACAATGACAGTTGTCGTATACCGCTAGCTTGATTATCTCCAGCGTCTCGTGCGGCAGGCTCTAAGGCTTCGCGATAAAAGTTCTATTGTGCTGTCTCACGTATAAGATGATCCATAACTGGGTATACAAAGATGTTTCAAGGTAATTGGTTTTTCCGATAGATAAAGCTTACTTTTGTAGAAAATTGCCTTTGACTATGGATTGGAGCACACTCTTGAACGTTGTTTACGAGAAGATTCTACAGCCGAGGCTCTCAAGAGTCATAGAAGACAATTCGCTTTGCTCGACATGCTTTTTCAAGGCTTCTCGCTGGGTCCACTCTAGGACTGATGTTGCCAAATTCGTTCAAACAATAACCTAATGACAATTTGACAAATTGCGTCAGCCTGATCGGCGGCATTACCCTCCGTGCAAAAAAAAATGTCCACAATAATTGACTTTCTCTGACAACTTAGCTTTCTTTGAACACACGACTCACACGCCCCCAAAATCCGCCTTCGTAGAGCTTGATACAGGACATTCTGTGACTAATATTAAAAAAGTATATCAAACCTGCTGACGAAGTTTAACCATCAAAAGATGGCGTTCCCTCAAGGTCCGAAACTGTAAGACCTAAATTATGGCGACAGTCTTATAGCTGCGCTTAAGGTCGTAGAAAACTAGTCTCGCTGATGATATTTCTTTCCTGGTAGAATATACAGCTTCCGCGTTTTGGATGGCGTTTCCCAAGGCAGCATACTACGACGACTTATATAGAGCACTATGTAGGTAGGAGTGGCGGTTTTATAAGAAAAGCCCAAGTAGCACTATGTGCCGTTTTGTTACCACAACTCATTTGACCTGGTTGTTTAAGATTGTCGAAAAGGAGAGTTTAGATCCAGCTTGTGGAGTTCAGAAAGGTCATCAATTCTCTAATATTACTTTTCGATACCTCCCCAAGGGAGTCGAAGAAGGGTTTACCCAGAAATCGCTGTCTGGCCCTAGCTAGTGCTGGACAGGCGCGAAGGTAGTGAGTGAGTGTTTCCTTTTCGGCTGCGTCATTACAGCTGCGGCAGTGTGTGTTATATGGGATGCCTAATCTAATTGCGTGTTCCCCTATTGGCCAATGGCCCGTGGTTATCGCTATTATTCTGGCAATATCTTTTCGTGATTTTCTGAGAAGATGAGTTGTTTTTTTCCATACTGTAGTTTGGCCACAACCTTCTGGATGTGATACAGTTCGTCAGCCTCCTCCATTTGAGGTTTGCTTTCGATACGAATTCTGAGGAGATTTTTGCTTTGACTGCTCCGAGCGGTATGTGAACCGATTCCGCAAGTGAGCAGTGAAGGGCTGAGCCTTGCCTGGCCAGCTCGTCCAGAGCACAATGTTACTGCGATGAAAATAAACGCACCGAAGATGATGATAGCTCTTATCAATATCTCAAAGACGACTAATTGACAGCTAAAAAGGCTTTAATGGTCGAAGAAACTTGATAAGCACATCTGACAACAGCAACAAGAAATGTCAGTGAAATGCTACGCCAAGAAGTTGCTCCTTTGGCAGGGACCACGAAGGCCCATATGATCGGCTTTATAGTTGATGCGCATGCAATGTTTGACTTGCAGCCTCTCGAGAAGAGAAAGGGCAGGTCAAATGTAAATCAACACAACTACTCCAGAGCTTGGTATAAAAAACACTTTCCCGAAATACTGACCAACAATCATTGTAAACAAGCGTTCACGTAATAGCTTCGACTAGGCCCTCAATAAAGGACCAATTTCGAAAGATAAGCCATAAACAATCTTCCGGCTGAATGCATGGAAGCCTCATAAATGCTTTGCTTTGTAATGGAGCGCATGCAAGTATTCATCTAATGCCCGCAGAATAGAATTCCAAAACCAATTGTCCAAAATTTATGGCGCACATACTTCTCTGTTCCGCATACGAAAGCTTCCGCTACAACGGGCCCCACACACCCACCAAGAGCGGCGTCTCTCGACCAACTCGAGGTACCCATCGCTTCATCTGCTAATGAGTGTCCCACAAATTGGTCTCGAACTAAGCCGCTGCATGTTGACCACCATCGGCGAGTAAATAGTGAATAAATTTACGCAGCACGTCCTCCTCCATGAGGCGATTAAAGCCGCGTATAGAACGGAGCACATCGCTCCTATCTACCACCGCCCTATTGCTGCGAAAAGCAGGGGTGGTCACAACGGACGTGAAGCTTCCTCTAAATACATGTGCAGCCACATTCAATAGATGGGCCTCAATGGAGCCATAATATTATGACAAAGCCCCCCACACAACGTTGGCCAGGATAACATAAATTTTACTCGTTGCCATCAGATTCGGGACCGACTCGGAATGAAGGCAATTTTCGCGTAAATATTCTTTATCTGCTAAGTTATTTTTTTTTGTCTGTCTGTGCTGCCCGTCCGCCTCCACTTGTTCGATATAATTTATTGTTCCTTCTAAGCACCAGGCGTATAGTGGTAAACATCCACAATATTTGTCCGTTGACTGTCAGATGAAAAAGAATTACGCTTAAGGGATGCGTTCCAACCCGTCAGACTATTTTACACGGCAATCCATTCATTCACACAAACACACTGTCTCACTGGTTACACACACTTACCACCAATGCTGGCATTATATGCCACGCCCACACCGCAGTAATTATTGAACGCTACGGCGGCCACTTCGCCCGCACACCTGGTGCCGTGTTTGTTGTCGCCATTATCCTGGGGTGTTGGATCCGAGTCATTACCATTTATGTCATAAGAAGCATCAGGATCCTGTTAAGTACAGAAACAAAACAAACACCGAATTAGTAAAGGAGAACAAGAAAAACAAAAAAAAAAAACCGAAGGCAGGAAGAAGAACAACAACAACCCCAAACTGGTATTAATAAAACATGAACATAAATGAGTTGGGGATAAATAGTGGTAGGGAGCATAATGGTGTAAGTGGCTTTGACATCTTTTATTCAAAAGGACAACAGTTATTCGCGCTGTTATATACAACCATATCATTCAGCGCGCTTTAACGGACCTCGGGTGCTGTTGTTGTATTTGATATCTGGGGGAACAACACGAAGATCCCTGACCCTGAGTCATTTGCTAATTTTGTAAAACATTTTGCGGATGGAATAAGACTGCGGTTGGCAAATCCCTTCATAATAGCAACGTCGGTGGACAGCCTTATCTACCAAAGATGGGTTAATTACTGTATTAACGCCGGACAGGCTATGTTTATTTGGAAATAATTTAATCTGGATGGTGGCAAGCAGGGCGCCCGTTCTTTGTTTGGGGGTAAACAGGCATTTTTCATGATTTTTTGGGAAAGAAATGGGACAAGGCTGCAGAAATCCGTTAAAGTATGTATTTGGATAATGCCGACATTTGAGTTTCTCTTTACAGTGGACAAGGGGGGCCAAGTGCTTACAGCCCACATCTTGACCGGGGGCAAACGGGTCTCTTTCTAAGGTTGAGAATCGACTGTCAGGGTCCAAACAACCGCTCATTTGGGGTCGCACGAAATTGGGGTAATTCCAACCATAGTGCTTGCAAACAACTTGCTTTCGAGTTTTCAAACAGGACACCAGGCAGAAGGTCGTTGGTCCATTTTCCACTACTTGGGAAGTGGTTTCAGTTTTTTGCAAAATATCACAAACACTTTGGTTGGAATTGCAGCGTTTCCAAACAACACTGCTAATTCATCTTCGGGCGCTTTTAAGTGATTTATTGAAAATTTTGATTACAGGCTTTCTACTCTTTGTGTTTGTTTCTACTCAAAATACGTTATGAAGAATAAGTGGTGGGCACGTGGACAATTGATACTGAGGTGTGTGGTGTACTTTAGGACGATGGCAAACCAAAGTGTCTACCTGATGATAATAGTCTTGACTGACAGAACTCAAACCACCAGAGACTAGGTATATACTTTTAACATAGACAACTTAAACCAGCATCACTTAACTATTTCAGTCAAAAATAAAAACATGCCCCAACAGACCAGAAAACCGAAACAAAAATCCTGTAAAGTGCAAAAGCTTATAAAATAAAGGGTGTCACATAATTCACGCAAAATTTGAATTTTGCGCCATTTAATAGTACAGTGATGCCAACGGAAAAAAAAAACATAGCAATGTGACAGCTGACAGTTCGGGGTTAGTAAAAATGGATAACTATTAGAGAGAGCAACGCATTTTCATTGTCGAGTAATATTTTAAAAATAATGAAGGTTTGTCAGCTTTTTCGAAGAAAATATTCTTCAGTGATGAAGCTCATTTTCATTTTGATGGCTTCGTTAATCGTCAAAATCGTCGCATTTGGGGCTCAGAAAACCCACGAGTATTTGTTGAGAAACAAATGCATTCACAACGCTATTTGGCTATTTGCCTATTTGACTATTTGGTGCGGATTTTGGGCTAGAGGCATTATCGGACCATTCTTCTTCGAAAGTGCGGTTGGTCAGGCAGTAACAATTAATCGTGTGACATGATAACCCAGTTTTAAGTGCCTCAAATACAAAGATGCCTGACCAACATGTGGTTTAAACAAGACGGTGCCACATGCCATACAGATAGAGAAACAATTCAATTACTGCATGAGTCATTTCCTAATCGTGTAATCGGCAGTTTCTGCGATCAGAATTGGCCATCCAGATCTTGCGATAACGCCATTGAGCTTTTATTAAGTCAAAGGTCTATGCAAACAAGCCCACGACCGCCAACGCCTTGAAAGAGGAAATTGGGCGGTGTATTAATGAAATTCAGCCACATACTTGGCAGCAAAGCCATGGCGGCCATTTATGCGATGTGCTATTCCATACATAACGCCAATCTATGTACTCTATGAATGAATTAAAAATGTTAATTTTCTGATTACAAATCTCTCTTTTCTTTCAAAATTACATTTTGCGTTAATTATGTGGCACCCTTTAGTACAGAAGGCGCTTTTAACTCTCTAACCACAACTTGATACAATTACCTGTTACCTACTGAGAGCTTCAACTTCTAGAAACTCACATTTTTATTTGATATGTACAGCCAGAAGGCCAAAATTTTATTCAAGACTGGTATTTTATTAGCCCTTTTTTTTATCTAGCATCGCTTCTCCGATCTTTACATACCTACCTAATGAAATAAGAAAATAACCAACCACATTTTTGATTAATGAGGAAGTTTCTCATTTATAAGTTCACTAAATTTTTATTTAATGTACCGATTAGAGTGTTATTTGAAGCCCGGATTTTATTTAAGGACCAAATGAAAGTTTACCAAACTTTAGCATTATATTTTCATCGCCCTAAAAAGCAATTCAACTTGAAAAATGTTCCCTTCAGCATCTATTTCCTCTTTAATCAAATTATTCATAAAAAAAACCCCATTGAAAAAGTTTTGGAAATTTGCCGCAAAACTAATTCAACCGCGGTATCAGGAATTCAAATCAGCATTTCGCTTAACCAAAAATTAGATCACTTTTACACATTCCTCGAGCTCATTAACATTTTAACCTGGCAATAGCAGCAGCATCATCATCATCATCTGGCCCCCGATATTGGCCTATTTATCTTGCAGCTCACTCTCTTTCCAAAGGTTTGTCTATTTTTTGAAGGACGAAAGCGATTTCCAAAAAATTTCATTTAATTTATCCGGAAAAAAGACGAAAGCAAAATATCAACCTAACCCAAGTTTTGTGTCCCCACGTAATGGACCATTGAATGCCATTGACGATGTATTCTGCCAGGAGAGACACCCGAAACAATACCCATTCGGAGGCGAGTGCTAGCTGTTGGAAAATGTGTCCTTTCTCTGTTTGCTTTTTTGTTGTTTAGGACGAAATGCCGCGCAGCAATCACAAGAACGACACCCAACGGCGACGATGATGATGATGATGATGATGACGACGATGATGATGGTATTATCACCACAATTCGACTATACAGAGGCGTGTTTATCACATTTCTCTCTCCTTTCTACGGTAGAGGGGTTTTATTTTTTTACTTTTGTTGACTGTTCGTCCTCACTTTATGATGATTGTTGTTCGTTTGTCTTGCTGGACGGATTCGCTGTTGTATTCTCTGCTCTCTGGTCTGAATCTTTTCGAACAACGATTACGCATTTATTATTTGGATAACGCATCATTTGTCCGGAAGGACGACAATGGGTAAATGAATTTCGACAACAAGAATGGGGCGTGGTGGAGCGAGGCGGTACGCGTCGTTAACGCCACTTTAAGAATCAATTTTCAGCATTTGCAGAAGCTCAGCAGATGACGATTGACATAGGTTTTTCCTTTTTTTTATGCACGACCAATTTTCATGGCTTTTTTATTCGCCTTGGAATGTATATATGCATATAGCCTTGTGATTAATAACTCTACATCGGGCTATTGTAAGGCCTCGCGGAAACAGGATGATAAATTTCCCATGAGGCAGGCTAAAACGACGCATCCATGGCTACTGAGTACCTACTCGTGAGCATGTGGATGGAAAGGAAGCACAACTTAATTTTAACTTTTCGGCGAGGAAAATGTGAAAAGTCGGAAAACGTCAGAAACTTTAACTCAAACTGTGATGACGTTTTAAATTGGAAGTAATTTCACATTCGCCGGGTGATAGGGGATCATACCTATGCGGAGTTGGGCCGCGTGTAAGGCGTGACGCCGCCTATGCATAGGTTTAACGCAAATGTGACAGTGAGTTGGGCAGGAGGGACTATCTGCTGTGAAAGGCAGACTTTTAGCTGACGTATTCTCTGGGGCTAGCAAAATTGCATATTTTCGATTAAACTTCCACTGTACCTTTTATTTATTTTGTGCAGATAAAAATCAGTGCACAGTTCTGGCTCAGAATTAAACGAAACCTTTCGCTCAGTGGTGCCAATTATAATCAATATACTAATACAATAATAATGCAATATATTTTTCCGCTTAAAAATGTTTAAAAATGTGCCGTCACATAAAATATTGATATAGGAAAAAAAAAACACCGCAAAAATAGTTATTTATAACAAAAGAAAACAATTTTTTTTTTTTTAATTTTGTGCATTACATTTCGTTCAGTAAAGAATAAAATCTCAATTCAACAAAAAAGGGATCCATTTTGGATCATTTCTAAAATAAGTGGGAGCCAGGGATCTAGAGGCCCAAAAAGGGCCCAGTTGGCCTCTAAAGGGATCGCTGTGGATCACTTTTTCTTTAATTAAACAAGTTGCGTCCAGTGTTGAACTCACTAAATAAACCCTAGCACCGACATTTTTTGAACGGAAGGGATCTCGGGAAGACGCCCGAAACAATAAGTGATATATGAGCTCAATTTGCCTGCAACATCCACTGAACTGCGTTTCGCAGCCCTGTCCTTTCTCACATGATCCAACTCGCCGCTTAAGACAAAACTTCTCAAGGGCTCGCCAGATGTCATTTTACCGACCAGTCCTAGACCCACCGTCGCTAAACATTTTTCTAAGCCTAATGACTATTGTAAGCCTTGTTTCTTCTAAGTTCCAAAATGGTACTGTAGTTTGTCATTTATCTACATAAGCATTAAACAAAATTGTCAAAGCATAGATGTGGATTTACCTAAACTATATTAGCTTCGAATTGACAAAAATATAGGATCAACCTGAACTATAGATATCTTTGAATCCTCCAAATGCCCATTTGCGACTACTGTGCGCAGTTATAAGCTGTGATGCAGGCTGCTGGCATTTTACAAGTCATGCATTGGAAAGTTTTTCTTTCACATATTGGGAGTAAAATCCCAACCCTTTTCATAACTAGGCAACTATATCATCGTCCTGCGCCTGTTGTCTTCTTTTCAACTTTCCAAAGTCATAGGGCCTTACCAATAAACATTTTTAGTCTCGACTTTAAATTTACTTAAGCTCACAATTGCAAAATTTGTATGGAAAACTTAGAATCGAAACCAAAAATATTTATTGGTAAGGCGCATAAACTTGACCCGTTTATGACTTTGAAAAGTGGAAAATATGTGCCTACCTTACCGAAAGCCAGGCACAGGAAAGCCAACTGTCTTAACTGGCGCCACATGAAACGCATTTAAGATTCACTACAATTAATTTAAGAAAACTCTCACCGGAGGATCAAAATTAGAACTGTTTCCGAGATGTCGCGTCTCAATTGGATTACGCTTCTCGGCACCATCTTTTGTTTAAAAGAAAAAAAGAAAGCTCCCTTTTCGGCTTGATCCAGGGACAGACTGGTTTCCTTTGTTTTCGGTCTCATTTAGGGAACAAGATGTAAACGAATCCACATTTATGATGGTGGACCGACCTGATGCAAAACTGTTCTGTGCCTCCGACACATTTCAATCCTTTCGTTGAAAACTCCAGTTTATAGGGATCGTTGCGAAGTGACATATATCACAAAACATACCTTCAAAATAGAACTGCTAAAACTACTCAACATCAGGTGGAGACAAAGCCCGGAAAACCGATTTGAAAGAACATCCAACCTAGAGAACCAGGTCCACGTTAACAAATTGGCAGCGTGCATCTACTGCAGCAAAATTTGAAATCCAACGACGACGGTAGCTAATCAATTATTTACTTCCTGAAAGCATCGACTGCGAGTGCTGAGCTCTCCATAGGCTAAAGTTCTCACTGTGCACTAATTTCGACTCTAATGGACATAAATCCTTATATCTCCTCTATTATTCCTGGCTTGCTTTTTGCAAGTCTACGCAGGTAAGTACTCATTTTATGATGAGCAGCAGCAACTTCTCTATCTACAACTTGCTGGCAACTTGTTATCATCTATCCATTTATCTACGAGAAGTTCTCAGCATCACATGATCCGCCTGTTACATGTCTTACCACAAATTCAAATCAGTAATGCAGCGTAGAGTATGCGGCTACTCCTATACGAAATCGTACGTAATACTCCTGACATCCACGTCGAATATCCATCTGCTTGAGAAGGTCGATTAATGCATCATTCGTTACGATCCGATCGAAGGCATACTATTCCCACACAAACGTAACTTTAAGTCGACAAGTAACAAAAATGAAACTTTTCAACAACTTCATCATAGTCAATCCTCAATATGACACAGTCTTCGTATAGACCGTACCTATATATAGGAAACAAGTCAAAACGTATTCAGCACCCGCACCTACGGACCAGTACGAATGCAAAATAGCGTGTGCACGTCTTTCCAAAAACAACAAGCTTGACACAGAGAGAGCGTAGGTGATGGAAAATGCCAGACGGAACTCTGGAGCAATTTCCGATAACAACTTGAAAAGTCTGCGTTCGACGTGATGCGTTCAAGCAGGATACTCGAATACTTTTCCCCATGTCATCCCTCTCTCTAATCGAATTGTGTGCAGACGTGAGCGTATAGTACCGAACAGAGGTATTCGCCGAGGGGTTGGATATGGTCTGGTTATTCATAAATGTATATGAGTGCCGCCTCGGGGGCATATTAAAGTGAGCTCCACTTTAAACGATGTAACCAGCAAGCGAAGAACTGAAGAATTTTTTTTATCTTTATGATTTAATGAAGTCGGAAGTCAATAGTGGACTGTATAACGGAAATTAAGGATTATTTCGGCGTGTACTGATCTGAAGGTGGTTTTCTGAACGCCAATGTACATAGATATATATATATCCAGGAATTGTATCGCGTCAGTATTTTCCTGGCTGGTGAGCATCGAAAGAAGGACTTCTCGTATTGTTGTCTACTTTTCTCTGTCATACCTCGTAGATTATGACCGACCGCCACTGCGTCATACCTCATAGTTTATGACCGACCACCACTCTTACAGTTTCATGAACTGATGGAGATTTATGTGCCATAGTCGGACAAAAATTAAATCTGACCCGTTTTTTTTTTTTGAACGGTAACCTAAATATTAATGGTACTTCCCATATAACATTTTCATACCAGTTTGATTTGTTCGAAAACGGCTCTAACCAAAATTGATATTTAAACTTAAGTTGTGGTTAACATGATTGCATACTCAGATTTTCGCTGAAAGATCGAATAACGGTACTTTTGAAATTTGTACATATCTCGAAAACGGTCCATACGATTGTAGCAAAAATTCATTTCTTAGGTAATATGTTCATTTCTAACTTAATGGCAAACTCAGTTTTTCTCTGTAATCGAAAAATGGATTTTTGACAAAGGTAATTTTGTAAAAATTTTGCTTTCTTTAGTTTACCTGAAAACGGCAACAACGATTTTAACCAAAATGCAAACTTTGAGTAAGATTGATGTTTTCAAAATGATTGCGTCTTTAATTTTCAATTCGATTCTCCGCAAACGCTAATTTTAAAAACTGCTCATATCTCGAAAACTCCATTTTCGATTTCGATAAAACTTCAAAAACCAAGTTATGCTTACATCCCGAACAATAGCTTGTAGGTACTCGGTTTTCAGCTAATTAGTTAAGCAATAGTATTTTTCAAACTAAACATTGCAATATTTGGTACTGTTTTGTCTGCCAAATATTACAAAAACCGCTCTTACCACTTTGATCAAAATACATATTAAAGATAATATAAGTATGCTTAATAAGATCCCGTTCTTAGTTTTCCTCAAACAATTTTAATAGTGACGTGTTATATATGTTTCTCAAAAATGAGTACCCAAATCTCGGTCGGTGTTCACATTTCTGCGGTTTTTTTCTGAAATATGTAATTAGGAAGTGGGCCATTCCAATCAAAGTACAATAACTGCTATGCAAAACTTCTTTTTAGCTAATATCGCCGACTTTTTTTTTTAAAATCGTATGTGCACCCGAAAAATAAAACCAAAAACTTGAAATTTAGACAAACATTTTGATGAACGAAAAAGTTACGTTCGACCCAGTCGTCTAATTTAGGTGTAAATTTTATAGTTTCTATTTTAGTTCACCAAAAATTGTAGTTTAAAAAATTGTTCATAATATGTTAATAGTTACATATTTGGAATAAACTTTAAAAACTAAGTAAAGCTTACATCCTGAACAATACCTTGTACTCATTTTTTAGGTTAGTAGTATTTTTCGAACTAAACATTGCAATACCTATTACCTACTAATTTGTCAGCATAGTTTTACAAAAACATATCTATCGATTTTCGATTTTATATAGTACAATAATTTTGAATAATACATTCTTAAAAGATGCATTTCAAAAATTACTTTAAAATGACTACCCACCCGCGATCTGTGTTGAAATACGGTATACTTTTGTTTACATGGATGGCTCGCTTTGAATGAAAATATAATAACAACTACACAAGACTTGATTTTAGCAATAATCTTTCTATCTTCTGCTCTTCTCCTAAACATATACCATAAAATAACCAGCAACTACCTACAACCTACTCGAATCGAAACACTTTGAACTCCGATTGTCCCACACTTTAATCGGCCTGTTTGTAAGAAAATTCAAATTCAAATTCAATTATTTGATGAGCCCAACTTCCAACCATAGGTACAAAAACCAAGATCACCAATATATTCCAGTCGAGAACAAGATTAGGAGCTCCTGCTACGCTTGTCCTTACTTGAATATCCTGTAAGGTGTAGGAGCCTGTGAACAGCCGCACATTATTATTTGATGCGCTGCCATCTGAAGTGAATATTTGAAGCCAAAAATGCACTTTAGTTAAGTATTGAGTACCCTTTGTTTTTATTTGTAACAAAAAGTAATCAACCAAACAAAGAGAAAGTTTCGTGCGACCAAGTCGTGCAGTTTATTTTTTAATACTATAGATCCTAACACACGGTAACTATTTTAGACGAGATTTCGCAAAACTCGAAAGTCAGAGTTGATATTACATACATATGTTCTTCCAAAATCAGGTCTCGAAAGTTGTGAAATGTTTTTTGCCCGAGAGCTTACAAGCGTTTTCATCATAACCAGCAATTTTTGAACCGCTTACCGAACTCCAGTAAACAGCAATTTGAGGCCTATACAAGCCTCCATCATCACCCCAATTAAAGGGATAAAATATGAGACGTAAAGTTCAATACACTATTTCGACGTATATCAATAACCTCTCCTAGGCACAGTGAATTCCAAAGGTTGACGTACGACTTGTTCGTTTCCAATTCCCTGTCTCAATCTCATACGCGTAAGTTCCATAACCTAAAGTTTATTGAACCGTTTCAGAGAGCTGAACATATTTCCCACTTGTAACGCTCCAAAATGAGTCGTTGCTTCCAGCTTTTACCTCTGTACTATGCATTCCCTTGTGATAGGACCCAGGACTATCTGTCACCACAGCATATAATCATCATCGCTATAGCTCTCAACGAGTCGCACATCTCAGTTCAGTTGTCATCATCACTGATGGCGATTGATCACTTTCAAAAGAACCCAACAAGCAAAACGTTGTACAGCGGAGCAAAATAAAAGAAAACTCATATACAACTGTTGATAAGCTTCGAGAACATGCTTTCTGTTGAGGGTCCCACGTGGGGCGGGCTTCAGGCGATACCACCGCACGATACCGAATCGACATATCAATATTACAAAAGCGCTGCTTAGCGGGAGGACGTTTGACTTTGCCGCACACACCCACTACAGGTGTATACGTATACAATATCTTGGAAGTTTTCGCTTTTATCCACTTGGAGGATTTTTCTTTTCTTTATTGCTCCCATTTTTATTATCCCGTAAAGCCCTTGGGATTCTGTTTGTTTCACTTCCATTTGAACTCGCTGCTGAGTTTGTGTCGTGGGTGTGGGGAAAGTTTATAATTTCCAACTTTTCATCCGTCAGTTTGTTGGTCTTGCTGGATTTCTTCAAATCGAACGTATCTACACATGTCTATGATTGGTTTCGATATTCCCCTGATTTCTGTTCTCAGTGCCGCTGGGAGATTACATTAATTCGTGTTTCGAAATTAATTTTGTTTCGAAATAGTTACTTCCTCGTCTCGTTTGCTTTTGGCTTTTGTTCACCAATTTTAACTATTAAATATCGAACCAGTTTAGAGTTGGTTCTACCCTTAATCGAGCTACGTGTCGTGTTGCTACTTTGTGTTACACAGAACAATATATACGTAGCTCAGGTGAAACAGGCGGTGTATCTATATCCTGTATCTATGGCATTTCATTAAAAATACTCGTCGGGAAGGTTTATTTGAAATATTTTTGTTTCATTTGGGAAATCAGTAAAGGAAAACTTTTCGATAGATTTTTCGTTTTTTTTTGTTTTTTTTTTGTTTTGTTCTCTTTTTCCGTTTAGTATTTCCCAGTCGACATCGACAGTTGGTGTGTTCGGGAGTATCCTGTTTTAGTGCACCTGTCATGGTGTCGATTCAGATTGGTAAAAATTAAAATGACTACGCTGTGTGTAGATAGATGGGATTTTCGATTATCTATTTTGACGCATTTGAGAATGGAAATTGGATTTTAGATTTTTTGTCAATTGTATAAAATCGCTGCGAAAAAAAAAACAGTTTAGCGATGGACAAGGAGATTGTTCGGTGTATTTAGTTGGGCCTTTGTCCAGCTGCATATTTTTAGACAATTTGTCGGAGGCAGATTTGTGATTGCTGTTGGAATACTTTTAATTAGTCGAATTGAATGGTTTTGAATATTATATTTGAATTGAGATAATGCCTGAACCTAAATTTTGATTTAACTTTGCAAATGTTTAAAATTTGCTGTAAAGGGTTGGCTTCATATGGCAGAAGTATGCTGCCCGGATGTGAAATAGACTCGAGAAGTCTATTGGGCTAAGCTTGCTTTTGAGCAAAGAAACGGACTTTAGGACTAAGGTAGTACACTCAAGTGGCCTTAACAAAAATGTTGGATATATATTAGCTTTTTAGGTTACTTTCACATCTACTCGTTGAGTAAGCCGATCAATTGTTAAATGAAAGAATAAATAAAACAAAAATTTGGGCGTCCATCAGACGACAGAAACGATCAATGGACTTGATGGCATTTCAATTTAAAACACCGCCACATTGGAAATTTTTTTGGATTTGTATACGTATACCTATGAAACGAATCTTGAAACGCTCGTAAATAAGTGCTTGCCCTGTCCAAAGACTGTTGAATAAGAATGTAGAGAGGACAGAGTATGCCACGTCAACAAGACGCATCGGACAGAACGTCTCAGAAGAAAAGCTATCTACATGTATCTATGATTGGTTTCGATATTCCCCTGATTCCTGCTCTCAGTGCCGCTGAGACGGAACGTCTCTGAAGAAAAGCTAAAGCTTGTAGGTGGATGGGGAGCTTGTCTACGCCGGCTTACCACTTAAAATGACATCACATTAGAAATCAACCGGTGAATTATTTAAAGACCCTCATCCAAGTTCAGTGATCCAAGTGAACATACTAAGTTTGAGATTTTCAGAAGTTAAACCTGGGTTTTCAATGTACCTACTCCTGCAAAACATGTCTTTATTTTCTTCAGTATAATTTTTAACTTTATCGATCGTAGTAAAAGATGTTGTATTCGTACAAAATTTCGAAATCGAGATTGATAGAGGAACTCAAAAAAGTGGGTCGCGAAATTCTATCCGTCTGGTTGTCCGTTTTCTCCCGAGGCCTATAGCTTAAATGCCCGGATTTGGTTCAAACTTTGGTTTTTTAGTTTCAGAGCCTACAGTTCGGGGCCGTTTTTTGTTTGCACGGCAACCTCAATATTAATGGTCTTGATCATACCAATTAGATTTGATCGAAAACGGCTCTGAAGATTTCAACCAAAATTGATTTTTGAGCTTAAGTAGGTGAGGTTAACATGACTGCGTACTCAGTTTTTCGCGGAAAAAAAAAATCGAATAATGGTACTTTTGAAATTTGTACATATCTCGAAAACGGTCCAAACGAATGGAACAAACATTTATTTCTAAGGTAATATGATCATTTCCAACTTAATGGCAAACTCAGTTTTTCTATTCTATTACCGTTCAATGACTTTTTGAAAAAAGTAATTTTTAAAAAATTTGGTTTTCTGTAGTTTACCTGAAAACGGTAAAAACTATTTTGAACAAAATGCATATATCTCGAAAACCCCATTTTCGATTATCTTAAAACATAAAAAATCATGTAATTCTTATATTCAGTTTCGTGCCAAAAAGCTAGGTAAAAGTGTTTCTCAAAATAAATGCTGCAAAATTTTGTACTGTATTGTCTGCACAGTTTTACAAAAACCGCCGAAACTATTTTCATCAAAATACATATTTAGGATAATAAAATAATTCTAATTAGGATCCCATACTTAGTTTTTCCAAAAAAAATTCGAATAAAGCCGTTTTTTAATTATTTCCCAAAAATTGGTTACCCAAATCCCGATCTGTCTTCGTATATTTTTGTAAAACTTAATACCGCACTTTCAATAAAAATGCATTAACAGCTACGTAAACTTCTTTTTAGCAAATATTTCCCACTTGTAATTTTGTTTCAACCATATTAAACATGCATCTTAGAATAATTCCAAACACTACACAATCAGAAACTCCCACTCCATTTGCACCCCCATACATGTCCCGTCCATCGGAATATTCAGTTTTTAACCGCTAATGCACAAACAAATCCCTGACTTTTATGTAAAGATATCAGTCCACGTGAGACATACTTTCAATACCAATCATAGACACCTTAAACTAGCCGGTCCTTATACTCAAAAATCTTGTAAAGTGTAAGAGCTTATAAATAGTATATTAGATTCTTTTTAATTCTCTAACCAGAGCTTACGAAAATTCCCTGTTACTGAGAGCTAAAACTAATAAAAGCTCACATTGTTTGATACGTAGATACTGCGATACAGCGTTGCCAGTTTGGGGTTTTTCCCCCAGATCAAGGGGGCTTTCTTGACCGACGTGGGGAAATCTGGTGATTTTTTTTTGGAATTGTGTTCAATTTTCCAATTATTTTTTTTTTACTAAACAGGATCGTTTTTTTTAGAAAATAGCTAAATGTGGGGGTTTTTCAGATTTGTCTAGGGGGAACTATTTGAACCAGCTGGCAACGCTGCTGCCATACTAAATGAATAACCTAAAAGTGAATTTTATTGAACACTGTTTTTTTTATATATTTTATGTATGGGTGCTTCTTAATTTTTAACTTACCAACCAATCGACGAACGAGAAAGTTTCGTGCGACCCAGTCGTGTACTTTATTTTGTTTTTAACCCGAGGGAGGTAAATTTTCCACACAGATCGTTCTTTTCGATCGTGCTTATTGATTTGGATATCTACAGTTTCCTTGGACAAATTAAACTATTCCCCTATTTTCCAACAGAAAGACCGCAATCGTATTTTGTGGCAGCTCGATCTTCCATAATATTAAATTCTGTAGTTTTGTCCACATTTAAAAATTAAATCCATTGTAATAAAATTGAATTCAAACAATACGAATATTTTTCGCCAAACAAAATTTGAAAAAAAAATGGGTTTGTCAAATAACTTTTGCCAGTCAAAAAATCATACGTTAACCACAAATGAGTCTGAGCTGTCAACCGCACACACTATCATGGGTCACACCAAATGTAATTACCGAGCAAAAACAGTTGAAAGTAAGTCCGTAGATGTTTGGTACTAATTTCCTTGAAAAGCGACTTTGCGACTTGTCAAAATAATTTTGCCGATGAGGTATAATTCCCACCACCTATAAAGGAGCGGTGTAGGATTTAAACTATTTATTCCATACGGCAGGAATACATTTTTAAAATGGGCCTTACTAATAATCAATTTTAACCTTCGGATTTTGTAGGTCACAATATGCAATTTTGTATGGAAAATTTGTGAGTTCGAAAAATTTAGCCTGCACACTAAAAATGATTATTAGTATCGCGGAATGACTTTATTGTTGCCTTTGGATAGTGCCTGCTTATGTAAATTATGTAAAGCGCGATTTTGTAATTTGTTCCGAATTTTACCATTAAAGTGCTGCCACGAAAAAAAAATAAAGAAAAGCTGACTGTGCAGGTTATAAAAAATCTAGCACTAGAGAATAGAGAATATCCGCAATTCGCATGTCGAATATGAAAATCACCTTTCCACACAAAGAAATAACAGGATGGTACCATGTCCTGTCCACTCTGCTGCATGTTAGTTCCTAGAGGCAGGAATGTAGAAGAGTTTGCACAAACGGTTGGTTAGGGTGGGTCATTCAGTTATGAGTAGGACCTAGCTTGGTGTCAAAGCAAAGTAAGTGCTCCATATTCTGTGTATATGTTTAAATTTTAGCTTGAGACTTTTATACCTACTGACCGAAGGAATGAGCGAATGCAAGCAAGTTTCCCTCGTTGCTGACGTTGCAAAAATCGCTTAAAGGATACCCAAAAAAAACCTACCCAACGTTAAGCAGTTGGTATCCTGTATAGACAGTTTGAAAACTTCTGAAACCCCAGCACCGCAAATCAAATTAAATAGAAGTTTCTCCTAACTTTGTTGTAAAAGTAATGTCCGTATACTGGACTCGTTTGACCAGAAAATAATGGCACGCACGCGGTAATTCACGTCAAATATCTATTTTTTGTTCAATCTTCTCGGATATCATCCGTAATTATACAGACAGAACACTACGTGTCCTGCCAGAAGCAGGTTGGTAAGCAGGTATAATCCCCTGCCACAAATTGAGGCTTATGTTCGACTATATGGTTGAAAGTAATTTTCCAAAAGACCATCATCACATTTGACTCACAAAAAGCCACTTCGGCAGTTAACTATCCCACTTTCCGGCTAAGCAAACCCACAAAAAAAAGCACTTGCATTAATTTATTTCCCCCCATTATAAAAGGTTTCTATTGCCTTAGTTGTTCCTGTGACTGGTCGTGGCCTATGTTTTAGTTAATGCAACCATTTAGCAATAAAATGTAAAGACCACTTTATACCGATTCGATCTACTCGTATAGACCTACCCCCCCATCCCTTGCTGGCAAAGTTAATATTCTGCACAAGATCTAAGAAAGGGATAATTCAACCAGAAAACACTTTCAATGGGCTTTCCATTCGGAATGAAATCTGTTCCCTAATTGCCAGTTGCAAGACCGCTACGGACGACCACGGCCAGACTCGTTGTCGTCGGTCCCCCGCCCGCACTCATGTAAAAGGAATACTCTATCTTAGTGGGTTTGTATCCGTCAGGAAGGTCAACATCGACCGGCCCATTTGCCGTTTGGCCGTTAGTCGTGCTCGTATTTATGCATATCCTTATCGGGAGAACAGAGAAAAAGTGAACCTGACAGCTCCATGGCCTCGGGGACTGCCCACCACATCCAATTACTTCCGGGAGTATGCTCCTATTTATGTAAATTACTATGCTTAGCACACAATCATGGCGCAGGCAAATGTAGCATTCCACCCACCCGTGTGCACTCTTGTGTGGTCGTTAAAGCAAATAAACCACACACACATCGGTATCGCTCTCTTAAGGTAGGGGTACCTATAACATAAATGTACTTACGTAGTTTTGTGCAAGGTCGGGATGATTTGTTTGGATGCCATCATCGAGTATGGATACGACGACGCCCTTTCCTGTGTATCCCTTTTGCCAGGCAGGTCCTATATTCATGTCCAGACCGTCTTTGGCGCCACCGTTCTACCAGTTTTGTTGTCGTCCGCATTGTTTGTGTTCCAAAACGGAAACACATTAAAAGATGAATGAAACGAGAAAGAGAAACGAAAATAAATTAATGAGCGAACAAATGAATGACGGCTAAGCGGATAAATTTCTTTTCTCATTTCGCTATAGCAAAAGTGCAAAAAGCTGAAATATACAAAATAATCTGTTACAATTGTCTACTCGTATCTATGTGGTATCTATATATCTAAAGAAATGGTGCGTGTATTCGAAATTGTTTTTGTTTGCGCTAAGGACTGACGACAGTAGTTGTACACAATGAATAAATCTGTAATCTGTATCCTGTGTCATATTACAATCGGCCGTACGACGCGGCAAACAAAAATATGTAGCGGCATGAGTTATTGGCGAAATGACGCTAACGATGTTAAAGTTTAACTAAATTAAGTTATATATTAAAAGGGGGTAATAAGTTTAAGCGGGCGATGTTAGAGCTGGGGGATAAAACTTTTGCCCAACTCTGTGTCTTATTCAAACTTTGTGCGGGGAACTGCGAGTGCGTTTGGCTTTGATTTATAAGGCGGTTCACAGTTAATTTCAGATATATTGCTTGAGAGTGGTAAGCTTGCTTATGTGGGTTTGAATTCGAACCCAGCGACTGGGAATTTTCAGCCAAAAGTGGGCTGGGGGACTGTATGACCTTGGGGCCTGCAAAAAGGGTGAACCTATTTATTATTTGGATATGGATCTGAAATCAGCGGGAACTACGTGGGGGTAGCTACCTGAAACAGACTCAAGAGTATCAATGCTGAAACAAATTAGAGGAGAGCTCTTAGCTTTCGAGTAAGCACGGTAGCCCCATAGAAAAAAAAATTTAACGGTGTTAGATCGAATGATCTTGGTGGCCAATTGATGACGCCAAAACGTGAAATTACGCGACCAGGAAACTTCTAACGCAATAAAGCCATAATTGGTCGTGTTGTGTGGCTTGTTTCCCAGTCTTGCAGGTAGACATTTTTAATAATTTGAAATAATTATCGTATATGGCAAACATTCAACTAATATTATGACACTGCAAATGACAACTGAGTTAGACAGGTGTAAAATGATAGCGCTACCAACTTAAAACCACTAAATGAATGACCCTGCAGATACCCACCACCTATACCGGGGTCCTCATACCAGGCACATAATGGT
The DNA here is from genome assembly GCA_916610125.1 of Cheilosia vulpina. Taxonomy (NCBI): domain Eukaryota; kingdom Metazoa; phylum Arthropoda; class Insecta; order Diptera; family Syrphidae; genus Cheilosia; species Cheilosia vulpina. The sequence continues at coordinate 59,331,239 of OU744277.1, forward strand.
ACCATCCCATAGAACCGTTATGGTTAAAGCCTACACCAATTTGTAACAAACGGTCTGCATACCCCTATGACCTCATTGCAATTAAATGTGCGTTAATGATCAAACCTTCGACTCAAACCCGGAGGGATAACGCAGTAGAGGAAGACCTCGCCTTAGGTGGCGCGCGCAAGTGGAAGGGGACCTCAACCAACTTGGAGTGCGCAACTGGAGGCAGTTAGCCAAAGATCGCGCTAACTGGAGAGGCGTATTGGTTGAGGCCCAGGTCCACCCCGGACTGTAGCGCCACCTAAGTAAGTAAGTAAGTAAGTAAGTAATGATCAAACCACCCTTCGTTCAGATAGATCTCGACCTATCCGGTACTATCACCCATACTGATAAAGGCTTAGCCTAGGTGATATGACAGGTTCGGGCACAAGTGTCTGTCACCAAACCCTTCCACGAACCTTATCCACCCTTATGACCCAAGGTCACAGGACCCTTGAGTCAGTCCGGGCAGAGTAGTGTAAGGGGTGTCTAAGCCTCCTGTGGATCAGGCATGAAAGCTCCTCCGCACGGCTAGCTCAGTCGTTAGAGCATGAGACTCTTAATCGCAGGGCATAGGAGTATGCAGACCGTTCGTTACAAATTCACCCAAACATCCAACTTCTTGTGCTTAAGAAACCAGCATTTTCGAAGTTATTAAAGAAGCGCCTGTCGAGGTGCATTCATCAATTCCCAGTCCAAGCAATTGTTTGACAAAGAAGGTGTAAGATGTCTTCCGCGACTTGTAGGTCCTCGCAGTACCTGCATTACCCGTAGTCTAGTCTCAAGAGAATTCTCATTTTGAATCTCATGTTCTGCTGAGATTGATTAATTATCCAGACTTTCACCGATTTAAAACGGGCCACAGTGCCTCTGAAACCCTGTGCCTCTTCATGCGATCTTTCTTTACACTGATTGGAAACCTATGTCTTTGATGGTGCATTGATGCCTAAACACCTGGTTGGTGGCGTCTGTGTGGTGAGCCTTCTTTACAGATTCTGGTTTAGTTTTGGTGGTTCGCAAATATCCACTTCTTGGACAGTCGACCTCTGAATGCTGTCGCAAGGTGATGTACATAGGGTTGAAGTTTGCTCTACAGGAAAATTGAATGTTGAAGATATTGGATGAGCGCTTCACCTGGCGGATTTGGTCAGTGTTTCGACCTGTCAAACATGACGAGTGAGTGTATTATCAGTCATGGAACCCCTACGCTGCTGTGTCTGTTTCTGTAGTCTTGTTGCCTGAATTATTTTGAGTTTTGAAATTCTAAAGCACATCGTTAATGGCGTATTCCGAAGGAGCTCTCTTAGCTCTATCCAGAGAATTACCACACTCCTCTCGGTATAGAGTGCATTGAGCCTCTTAGGATCAGGGTCACGTCCAAGGCTATGCTGTGATGATAAACGGATCACATCCAGGCGCTCACTCATGATACTAAATCAATTTGCCACTACAAAGTCGGCCTGATGCTGGAGCAGATATCGCATTTTCGCCTGTTAGTCCTATTCGTAATATCGCCAAAATTTCAGTTAGAAAAGCCTTACCAAATAGTTCAAAAATTTATTTTCTTTGTAAACTATTTACATATAAATAAATACCAGCGAAAAGACTCAAGCTTTTGAGCAGAGTCGTGGGTGTAGGGTGTAGAGTATGTTCCAGATTCGTTGGCGTTATTTAATTTTTCTGGCTTTAACACTTCTCTGGGGAAATGCAAACCTTGTGCAAACCACCAGCTATCCAAGGTGACTGCACGTAGATATTAGTTCTGCAATTTGACTTTTGTTAGTTGTAGAACAATATGAAAGTTACCCCGACAGTTTATCCTTCAACTTAGACTGCTCTAGGGGTTGGATATTTTGGTGGCCGCAACCTACATCGGCCTATCCGCTATACCAAGTCCATGGAACCTCACTGAATTGTCTTCCAAAGGTATCTACTGACTGAAGTTGATGACGAAGTCAACAAAAGAGGCTCCCACGAGACATTCAAATAGCCAATTATTGCCAGCAGACGGTGTTGCTTTGTTCTTTAGACTCTTCGAAAGATTCGAACGAAAAACAAAATTCAATGGACCGACACACCGATAAAACACATTACAGTCTTGGCATCCGTTCTGCCGTATTCTTCGGTCATGTGGAAGGAGCTTGATCAATTGTACGAGCAAGTTTCTGTTCTTCCTTGCATTTGGAGGGAGTGAGTTCTACCTTCTTTTTGGAAGGAGTCTTGTCGAACATGGTTATTTATTTCTGTGCTTCAACACTGGAAACTGGTCGGGTTGATTACCGCACTCAACATATGTAACCACCTGAGTGAGAAAGCTACCGCACTCAGGTTATAAAAAAATGTCTTTCATTTGAATTGTTTGCAATTTAGAGACAACAGCACTCTGCTCGGGTAACCGCGGTTTAGTCTTTGGTCCTCCGCACCGGATCTCAAGCAACTTGATTGCCATGGTATGGAAATCGATTCACATCGACTCTGTGTAGACTGATTCTAATCAAAGCGCCAAAGGGAGGTCATTATCTGAAATGCTGTTATTTCGCTTAGACCTGATCCTTGGATAATCTAAGTAGAGTGTCGTCAAACGAAAACTGCTGGTTCTCCCCATTCTCCTTAACCCCTATTCAATCAAATGAACTTATTCGCATGGATTTGCATTCGCCACAAAGATGGTAGGTTTTTGTAATCCACCTCCTCTGTGCATCCGTTTCGTTTGAATGAGTGCCCATGCCCATTTCTTGTAAAGTAACACCTCCCTTTGACACTCTTTCTTAACCTTATCCACTTTCAAAGGAGTGCAAACACCGAGATAATCGTTGGGCCCGCATATTGAACACTTTCGAAAGTAAGCACACTTTCGTCCCGAAACGCAAAGGCCATAAGCAGCTCCAAGGGGGAACCACAAAGAAAACGGAGAAAAAAGAACGGAAAGAACTTTCACGAAACAGGAATTAGACAGGGCAGATGGAAACTTTGCACAGTTCTGGTCTACTTCCTGCAGGTTACACGTGTGACTGACGAAACAGCGCAGTAAGGTACAAAAAATGTCTCAAAGGCACTCTTAATGGTGGCCAGATCCCCGATTCCCACCGAGTGTAGCCAAATCAAATTTGGCGAAAATCCACTCAACAGATACTCGTTGTATACTGTTGGAAAAATGAAGTAGAAAAGCGAGAAAAAAAGTCGACTTATTTGGTTTCCAGTCGCCATATGCAAACTAAACTATCTGTTATTGGACGCGCATTAGATTAGCCACAGTAAATGGAGAATCAAAGGCACACCTGAGATGCAGATAGCATCGAACTAGCCCACGAAGAAGCAGGACGGACATCCCCAGCCGTTCAACCCTTCGCCATAGCGGATGTTTCTCCACGAACGGATACGGATTTAGGGCTTAATGCAAGGATGCCACTCGTACCTCGTTTATTGGCTTAAAAGGATGGTATCGCTCTGCTATTTTACGTACACACCACGAACTGCAGTACCTGCCCATCCAAGAGAGGAAAATCTCTTGCCGAAACCGAGGCATACCAACTTCGACCACTATCATGGTGTACTTGGAAGCTGGATAGCCTCTCCTTTCCTTAATGCTGATTATCAAGGTATCACCGGCGGGCAAAACTGTTTGTACCGTTTGTGGATAAAAGGAAATTTTCTTCTCCATCTTGTTGTGTGTCCCTGTTTTCTTTTTTTCTGCTTTCTCAATTTTCACCTTTATACCCGCAATCATTTCAGAGTATCACGATGAAAATGAGATTAGGTCCTTGGCGGCTGTTATGGGTTGGAGAGAAAGGTTGACTTCGCTTTCGCCAGTTGATGGGTTTTGTATCTTAGAATCCTGTTTGCTGCCTTTGCATATTTTATTCCCATTTTATTTACCGCAAGTTGAGTTTTGTTTTGCGGCCGGGCATGGTGGAGGAATTGTTCGAGATTATACACTTAAGGTGTTGTTTGGGGGAGGATATCAGAGTTTGCCGATGTGGAGCGACATTTCTAGTCGAATAGACGTTGCATAAAACTGGGAGCTTGGAGCCGCGGGTAATGGGTGGTTATTTAAAGTGAAGGCCATTGGTGGTGGATTGATGGATAAGGTACCACTGTCCTTAATGATGGGGAGCTTTCAGCTCGGCTTTGTGCCATTTATTTGGTATCCAATAGATATTTGAAGACGTAACAAGATTATCAGTAGAGTAGGTAACATTTTGAGGTCTTGAGCCGGGATTGAGAAACTGATTTTAAAGCAGGGTTTGAGACAATTTTAAATTATTGTCCATGTTGATGGGCTCGTAATGGATTTGAAAAGGCAAACCTCTGTAATCCGAGTCACTACCCTCCAATAGCCTTGGAATTTTTCTGCCATTGAACAAAGTTGTACCGATACATTTTCATGAGGGTAGGATCTGATGGTCTGCCAATATTACCCAGGCTCTTTCAAATAACAAAATCATGTCAAGGTTCGATTTTGTGCGTCTTCCTTCAGACCCGATGATATAAATAAACCATGCTTTAGATCTGTTTTCAATTAAACTTTGCAGTAAGATAATTGACAGCCCAAAATACTCGATGGGGAATTGCCTTAAAACGGCTTTTGAATGTCGAGCTTCGGTGTCCAGTGATTTAAGCTGGAGTGTGTCCTTTCGCATTGGCTTTAAGTTATTTTTTTAATTCAAGAAAAACAAATTTGTAGCTCCCTTTTTCTGCAGCTCTTGAGGGTAAATATTTTAAAAGCCAAAATGGTTTAGAGTGCGCTTGGAACATACAAGGAACCTCCTTGTCAAGTTTGAAGAATTTAAGTTCAGAGATTGTTAGATTCTCAACTCTCATCAAAATTTATGGACAACTTGTATTGAACTTTCAAGCTTGGTATAGCAGGAACACCCGCCCTGCTGTTACACAATTCAAGGCGTAGGGCTACCATCACGAGACTTTGTGACTACATCAAAACTTTAAGAAAACTTTTCGATAAAGCCAAAGTACGAAATTGCTTGATTCACCATTTGAATTGGAATGGTAGCTTTGCAAATGGAAAGGGCGACATAGGGAAGCAACTGGGAAGCCATTCCCTCTTGCGTAAGTCAAAAGTTCTACACTTGCGATACCTGAAAGCTTATCGTTCTGAACTCGCATCTTCACCAGAACACATTCTGATGGAAGATTTGGATTTCGTCAAAATATCAACAGTTCTTGCAGTAGATCAGAGTGCTCTTAGAAACAGATTAACAACATTTCTGTCTAGCATCCCAACCATCTTGGCTTCCTTTGACAAATGTGCTATTGTGGAACACGTCTTTACTACATACTCGTCTGCCTAACGAATAGCTACGTAGTTTACTCAAAAAGTTTGAGTTCTAGAATTCGACCATTAGACCACCGCATCTCCATATATATCCAGGTGGCCGGAATCTCAATTTGGCAGGGTCTGCAGCACAGAAGAGTTGTCGTCAGAGCTTCACATAATTCACAAAATTGCGACTTTCCTCACAGGTTTCCCAGAAACAGAATCGATGGCTGACGAAGAGGCTCAGAGTAAGATTGCGAGTTATATCTAGGTCAACACAACACCTCCCTTTGTAGATACCTACAGGGCAGCAGAGCTATGTTGTAATCAACGCAAAAAAAAAAACACATACTCGTACTCACCGCAATGTCTTTCGATGGAACCTCAAAAAACACAAGGACACTCCTTGAGTTCGCAAATATACATAGGCGCTTATGCAGCAACTTACCTCATTCACATAGCCATAAATAACTCATAAGGAACACCTCGCCTCCACGCAGAGGCTAAGCTCCCTGCTTTAAGGTGGGCAACGTTCAGTCAGTTTGCTTCTACTCAGAGTCCGCACAAGTCCTTGTGACTTGGGCACAAAGCAAACAACTTAATTTATGGTGCTCTGAACTTAACCTTGTTTCACCAGCACCACCCCTCTTCACGTTCTAGTACTTAGCTTCTTCCTCTGCTGGGCATTGCACTTGCTTTGCAAATACACCGCTCTGGTGCATTCCATATTCTCAAGGATCTCGGTTCTGTGTCAAGAATGTTAAAAGTGCGCAAACATATAGGCGCACTGTTAGTAGCGACTATGTCCCACTACAAATAAACACCAACAAACACCACAAACCGCTATGAATATATACTACATTCAAGAAGCCAAGGATGCATATATATATTATAACCACAAAACCGCTGCAGTTGACTGATGGTTGGGATGGTAGCAGGAATAACAAATGTCAACAAATGCACACATACTTTACTCACCAAGTACCACTGCTCCTTGAAGAGCGGATCTGGGAAAATGTTGTGCGGCCCAGCGTCTCTGTACTGGATCCTCGGATGGCGAACCAGCGACGATGTCGGTCGATACACTGCCGATGGGCCACTTGCTGATGGCTGATAGACCACCCGGTCGTAGCCCGTTCCAGAGGGCCTCAGCACCTCGTACGGATTGTATTCGACAGGTATGTCGTACCCTGGCTTGTAGTCGCGCTTGAGACGCAGCTTCTCGTGCTGTTGTTGCAGCCATCGTACCTGCGAACGAAAAGGCAAACAAATGTACTTATAGACTGCAATGCAAACTGGGCTAAAATGCGGAATCAGAAACAAAAAGGACTTTGACAAAGTTATGTACACCGTATATAGACTGCCAGTCTAATTATTTGTGAACACAGAGGCGAACAGGAGAAAAAAGGAACAAAACATTGCCACAAAAGAGTGTTTTCTACTTCTCGTCCTGAATTGGTGCAAACAAAAAAAAAAATCAACATTCCACAAACGTCCCAGGACTCTCGAGTCTCCAGATTGCTGAACAAAGCGACCGGAAAGTCTCGGAAAAAAAACTTTAAAATAATAAGCCCGCCGGTTCGAAATGAAGGACTTCTTCAAAGCCATAAATGACCAAATGGATTGACAAGTTGCCTTGTCACGTTTGCGCTGCATTATTCGCCGCTGCACAGGAGGTATATACGTTCCTTTCGCTGGTAAGCGCGTAAATAATGTATACCCACTCTGTGTGTCGTGTCGGTGCTTAAGTGCTATTTTTAATTCCTTCAGCAACAATGTCCATCACCCAGTGTCTGCAGACAGTGTGCGGAGAATGAACGACAAAAGCATACCCAGAACCAGAACCAGAACCAGAACCAGAAAAGACTTTTATATTCCATCTGAGAGGCGCTGATATTATGGCTTATAGGGCATGGGCGTGGGAAAATATCCGTTATCGTTACACAAGGATGACAGGACAGCACAGAGCGAGCGAAAACAGAAGAGGACACGGCGTTGTCTCTGTCTGTGTGCCTCTGTGGCGGTGCTGAAGTGTATTTCATTTTTAATGTGGCTTTTAGTCCTTGATGTTGTTCGCTGATGTACTACTATGATACTCGAGGTTTTTATTGTTTCAAGAAAGTTTCTCTCTCCCTTTCTGTCTGTTTTCCTTTCATTGTCTCGTCGTCCTTATTCAGAGCGTTTGGTGCAAGGAAAAGTAACTTACCTCCGGTTCGGATTTTAAGGCGCTGTGGTGTGAATCACTGGTACTCAGCGAACGCTTTGAAATGCGCCGATGATGGAATAGGTAGTAATCCTTTAAGCTGCCGATCTGAAAGTGAACAAGCAACAGAATGTTAAAAGTGTTTCTCCAATATGAACAGAAATAAAATGAAAATATTTTTTTTTTGTGGATAAACGTATGACATGACATTTTATTGCTTCAGAGAAAAGGACTTGCAGATTACACAATATCATGGAACGTAATATCTGTTATGGGTTGTTATTTTGCTTTCAGATTTTAGTAGCAGGTACTTTCTCCATTATCGTAACGATGGTAATGAAGGTGCGGGCTTCTCGTCTTTGGTTTGCTTTTTGGCGAGTCATTAATTCAAGTTAACATTGAACATTGCATACTGTTTTGGGCTGGAACCTTACTGCCTGTGATCATAATAAAAGGGATAATGCGATTTTTTTCTGATGAGAACATCATATTTCCATTATGTTGTGTCAACAATTTGAGTCTCATTGTTTAACGAAATTGAAAGGAATCACTCTCTTAGGTTGGGTAAGTTGTATGAGCTTTGAAATGTTCACCAGGTACCTCTCCAGAAATCTGCTGTATTTTTTGAAATCAATTGAATACGATTTTCAGTTCTCGTTATACAACGGAACTTAAACAAGTTTTACAAATTTTTTAGAGTTTTTTCTCGTGCTGTTTACAGAGCCAGCAACCCCCTTAGGGGGACAGTCGAAATTAACTTATGGGAACAGCAACCAGCTTATCAATAGCATTCCAAGAATTTATCATTTTGAAACAGATTAAAATCAACACAAAAGCAAATGATAAATTTCCAAAAATAGGTGTCCCTATTTGGAGGGGCAAGATAGAGCAAAACACACAAACCTTATGTTTCACTTGAAATCGGCTTGCGAAATACGAAAAATAGTTTTATCCTCTTTCAGGATTTTTTGGAATGACCCCCTTCAAGAGGGACATCCAAATATGACACACAAGAGGATTCATTCACTTAAAATTGGCTCGCAAGTCGGACACGAAAAAAATAGTTTTATGCTTTCAGTATTTTTTTTTTTTGGAATGACCCTTTCCAAGAGGGGCATCCTAATGTGACAGACAAGATGCTTCATTCACTTGAAATTGGCTCGCAAGTCGGACACGAACAAAATAGTCGTATACTTTCAGGATTTTTGTTGGAATGACCACCTCCAAGAGGGGCAACCAAATGTGACACACAAGATGCTTCATTCACTTGAAATTGGCTTGCAAGTCAGACACGAACAAAATAGTCTTATGCTTTCAGGATTTTTTTTGGAATGACCCCCTCCCAGAAGGGCATCCAAATATGACACACAAGATGCTTAAAATTGGCTCGCAGGTCGGAGACGTAAAAATAGTTGTATTCTCTTACTGGATTTTTTTGGAATGACCCCCTCACAGAGGGGCATCCAAATATGATACACAAGATGCTTAAAATTGGTTCGCAAGTCGGAGACGTAAAAATAGTTGTATTCTCTTTCAGGATTTTTGTTGGAATGACCACCTCCAAGAGGGGCAACCAAATGTGACACACAAGATGCTTCATTCACTTGAAATTGGCTCGCAAGTCGGGCACGAACAAAATAGTCGTATGCTTTCAGGATTTTTTTTGGAATGACCCCCTCCCAGAGGGGCATCCAAATATGACACACAAGATGCTTAAAATTGGCTCACAGGTCGGAGACGTAAAAATAGTTGTATTCTCTTACTGGATTTTTTTGGAATGACCCCCTCCAAGGGGGGCAACCAAATGTGACACACAAGATGCTTCATTCACTTGAAATTGGCTTGCAAGTCGGACACGAACAAAATAGTCGTATGCTTTCAGGATTTTTTTTGGAATGACCCCCTCCCAGAGGGGCATCCAAATATGACACACAAGATGCTTAAAATTGGCTCACAGGTCGGAGACGTAAAAATAGTTGTATTCTCTTACTGGATTTTTGTTGGAATGACCACCTCCAAGAGGGGCAACCAAATGTGACACACAAGATGCTTCATTCACTTGAAATTGGCTCGCAAGTCGGGCACGAACAAAATAGTCGTATGCTTTCAGGATTTTTTTTGGAATGACCCCCTCCCAGAGGGGCAACCAAATGTGACACACAAGATGCTTCATTCACTTGAAATTGGCTTGCAAGTCAGACACGAACAAAATAGTCTTATGCTTTCAGGATTTTTTTTGGAATGACCCCCTCCCAGAAGGGCATCCAAATATGACACACAAGATGCTTAAAATTGGCTCGCAGGTCGGAGACGTAAAAATAGTTGTATTCTCTTACTGGATTTTTTTGGAATGACCCCCTCACAGAGGGGCATCCAAATATGATACACAAGATGCTTAAAATTGGTTCGCAAGTCGGAGACGTAAAAATAGTTGTATTCTCTTTCAGGATTTTTGTTGGAATGACCACCTCCAAGAGGGGCAACCAAATGTGACACACAAGATGCTTCATTCACTTGAAATTGGCTCGCAAGTCGGGCACGAACAAAATAGTCGTATGCTTTCAGGATTTTTTTTGGAATGACCCCCTCCCAGAGGGGCATCCAAATATGACACACAAGATGCTTAAAATTGGCTCACAGGTCGGAGACGTAAAAATAGTTGTATTCTCTTACTGGATTTTTTTGGAATGACCCCCTCCAAGGGGGGCAACCAAATGTGACACACAAGATGCTTCATTCACTTGAAATTGGCTTGCAAGTCGGACACGAACAAAATAGTCGTATGCTTTCAGGATTTTTTTTGGAATGACCCCCTCCCAGAGGGGCATCCAAATATGACACACAAGATGCTTAAAATTGGCTCACAGGTCGGAGACGTAAAAATAGTTGTATTCTCTTACTGGATTTTTGTTGGAATGACCACCTCCAAGAGGGGCAACCAAATGTGACACACAAGATGCTTCATTCACTTGAAATTGGCTCGCAAGTCGGGCACGAACAAAATAGTCGTATGCTTTCAGGATTTTTTTTTGGAATGACCCCCTCCCAGAGGGGCATCCAAATATGACACACAAGATGCTTAAAATTGGCTCGCAGGTCGTAGACGTAAAAATAGTTGTATTCTCTTCCAGGATTTTTTGGAATGACCCCCTTCAAGAGGGGCATCCAAATATGACACACAAGACGATTCATTCAATTGAAATCGGCTCGCAAGTCGGACACGAAAAAAATTGTTGTATGCCTTCAGGATTTTTTTTGGAATGACTCCCTCCCAGAGGGGCATCCAAATATGACACACAAGATGCTTAAAATTGGCTCGCAGGTCGGAGACGTAAAAATAGTTGTATTCTCTTCCAGGATTTTTTGGAATGACCCCCTCCCAGAGGGGCATCCAAATATGACACACAAGATGCTTAAAATTGGCTCACAAGTCGGACACGAAAAAAATTGTTGTATACTTTCAGGATTTTTTGGAATGACCCCATCCCAGAGGGGCAACCAAATGTGACAGACAAGATGCTTCATTCACTTGAAATTCGATCGCAAGTGAACCATGAAAAGATAGTTGTATACAATTTTTATGATTTTTTGGAATGAACCCTATCAAGACTTGCAATCAACTATAGCACACGCACCGGAAGCTTCATTCACTTGAAATTGGCAAAATTTGACACGAAACAAAAGGTGTGGCCTCTTTCAGGATTTTTTTGGAATGAACCTTGTCAAGAGAGGAAACCAGATATTGGAAGCTTCATTCACTTGGTTAATGTTTTATACTTTGAACCCCCAAAAGAACACAAATTACTTCCACTCCGCCACCTCTGTGAACGTTTGACAGTAGAGGTTATAACTGCCATCAGACAGCTACTATGCTAATCTATCCCCAATGCAAATCACTCCAATCAAGTGCCCTACAAGGACCCTCTTTCATAAAGCTACTGCTATAGGCCAATTTAATTAAAATTAAAATATAATAAAATAAAATCCTGCAGCCATCTGCTTTGATAGAAGCAAATGTTAAAGACCCAACATACAGTGTCCTACTCTATGACCTTATTGAAGGAAATTCTCTGAATAACTTTGCAATTCTTGCCGCCAAGCATCCTTTGGTCTTGCTGCAAACATTTAATCAAATCCCAATTCCAAAACTTCAGCTTCAACTCAATATTCGCCGCACCCACACCCATTAGAGCCGCACGCGCGCTACATCCAAACGCACACACACACGCTCACACAAATAAGGACCAAACCTAAAGGGATACAGATAGAGAGTATATGAGAAGTAGAACTTAATTGCTCGAGGACAATCGTTTATTTCATTTGGTTCGCACGTATCCTGCTCACAAACTCATTCAGCTAATAAACCTTGGGATACCAAGGCCCGCACACCGTTTTAGCAGTTTTTTTTTTGGGTTTCCAGAAACTCCAACCACACGTGCAACAGCAAACAGTGCACTCAGCAATTATTCATTTATCCCCGCGAGCGTCTAAATAAAATTCCACTTCGATAAAATGCTATACCCCCATCACTGTGATTACACTTCTATCTATTGGGTGTAGATGCATCTGCTTGGCCATAACAAACATCAAATCACAGAACCAAAAGAAGAAGACAAACACAGCACTTTTGCCACTTTTCAACGCAACTCTGTAATCGTATATGTGCCGGCCAACTAAAGCACAATACCCATCCACAAGGACATGCGGTGGATAATATAAGTTCGGCCGCACCCCTACTTTGGAAAAGTTTCTCGTATTTAGGCGGTCAGACAGATAGCCACCCATACACAAACACACTCGTCCAACATCCTTTCAAAACGATAAATGATCCCTAGTGTTGGACTTGGAGTTTTCCTTTTGTATTCCCATCTTCTACTTGGGTCATACTTCGTATTCCACGCCAGATTTCCCAAAAGTGGATCTGTCCAGCTTCGCTAAACGAAATGAATTCTATGCACATCCAATTTTGTAGAGTGAGAAACTGAAACTGCAGCACAAGAATATGGCAATCATTTCGACTTAACCATACAGCAATAGAAATAAAAAGGATACAATCTCTAAAGTTACCTTTCGCTGCTGCGCCTGCACAACAACATCGAGCGAGCAGCACACGAATATGATAGTCAAGTAGCTGAGAGCCAACAAACCAGTCCTTGGATTTTTATTTGTTGTTGACCGAAGAAATCAGAAAATCGCATCCCCAAGGATCACGTTGCAATCAGAAATCAGCAATAGCATAAGATTGTAATGGCGCACGGGATGCTGGGTCTCCTTCGTGGTCGTATCTCAACATATGTTCGTTTAAAAGTTAGTCCTTTTAAAACCGACACAAGTAAGGATAAGGACTCCATTCGGGGCATGGCATGGTGGTTCGTTGCACGAAAGTTGATTATTGAAAACGCCATTGGGGGTGGTGGCCATGGCAATAAGCAGCCTCCTCCACCCCCCACCTCTCCGTCCAGATTAGATATGATTCAATCACGTACAATCTGGTTTCGTTTCAATGCAACCAAACTGATTGTTTGGGCAATAAAACAATTCTCATTGCCCATAGGATTGTTATTTGTGTGTGTGTGTGCTACCAATGGCCAAAAAACGATTCAAAATTATCCTTGGAGATATGCATTGAAATGAAATTCACATTTGCGTACGCAAACAAATTACAAATGCCAAGTTTTTCTTCGAACATCAGGAGATTGTGCACCGTGTGGGAGAAGTTTGGCTCAAAAACGGAAACTATTAAAGGGACAGCCTGGGAATAAGTACGTCTTGGTGGGAGATTTATTTTGTCAAAAAGTTTAAGTTGCGTCGTGGGATAGAAGAAATAAAAATATTTGAAGCTGCACTGAATATGACTTGAGTTTGAAAGTTGGTGGCAGCACTGTTGTGGGAGCTGTAGCGCAAAGTATAAGCATTTGGGGAACTTTATTGTATTTTCTACCAACAGCTAGCAAGTCTTCGAGTCCTGCATGGTGATGGGAACAGACCTTCGGTGGGTATGACACAATCAATTGAAATTGGGATTAAACTGTGCGTACCTGGAAGCAAGTCGCAGCCTTGTTGGACTCTTGCCGGTCTAAATTGTTGCACTCAATGCTCAATAATTTGTTGAGAAGGTTTGGTTGTTGAGTTTAAAGGGTTGCATATGCACCGACAAGTCATATTTCCCCCAATAGAATATTATGCAAATAGCAAGTCCACTTTTTTAAATGAAAGCGTGTCTCTTACCCGATTAGGCAATCAAGCTTCTACAAAAGGTATTTGTAAAGATGTTCAGCTTTATAGACACGTTCCAATGACATCCAATCATATCCGACGAGCTGCAAGACTTTCTTTCAAGGTTTCGACTTTTTTATATCAATTCCGAGCCACAAAATACAAGTTAATTGGAGATACCTGGAGATGTCTTTAACGACAGAACTTGTGGAGGTACATGCAAAGGCAGGTAGGTACCATTGCCAACACTCAGTGGTCCCAGTATCGCGACATCATCAAAGAGGTAGCCAGCCATCCCAGAGAAAGAGCTCGTGGTATGATGATGAATGCGTACGCCGGAAAAAGGTGACAGAAGATGCACATATGAAAACGCTGCAGCGCAAAACAAGGCCAGCGGGAGAAGTGTATCGACCCAGGAGGAGGGAGGAGATAAAATCCTGCGTAGAAAGAAGAGGGCCTACGCAGTCTCCCAGCTCAAGGCTTTTTAGTCCTGTGTGCGAGGAGGTCGAATGGAGGAGAATCAAATCAAATACGGCCAAAATACGTCGACTACATTGGCTCGGCCACATCCAGCGAATGGACAATAGTGCTCCAGTTAAGATCATCTTCGAATCCCAGCCGCCAGGTTCGAGACGACAAGGAAGACCGAACCTTCGTTTCAAAGACCAAGCCATCGCGGATGCCAGAGCGCTTGGTCTGGATAACTCGAAGCAGCGTGCCCAGAATCGCAGAGGATGGAAGGCTACAGTGTCTCAGGCAGAGACTCGTCACGGGTCGGGGGCCCCTTAGGTAAGTAAGTAGGTACTTCCGAAAAGTTATCGAAAATTACGCTACAATAGTTGCCATCGCCGAATGACCTTCCACAAGCTGGCACACATGGATTGCTGTACATGACGATATTTTATAAAAGTAGAAGCCACATGGACGAGCAGCTGGAGGATCATACCACTCTCCGTTTTATCCATGCATGGTCGGGTCTCCTTCAAAAAAAAAAAAAAAAAAAAATTAAGGAATAAACTCAACCTGAATCAACGCCCAAGAGCCTTAAACAATAAACATCCCTCGTCACTCCCCCTAAGCAGGTTTACGAAATCTACACGAAACGTATCTCAGCGATGTAGTTGATGAGACCTTCCTTACAAAAGAAGAGCCTTAGACCGCACCTTACAATATACTGGTCGATTCCAATCCACCCACTGCTTATTATTCCTCCGCCGTCGACATACTTTTTCCGCAAGACCTAACCAAATCCACAACAAAAAAAACCTATATACCTACCAAAATCATGTAGCATTCTAAAACTGCGCTACCCAATCGAACCTGAAGGGTCCGGCACTATGCATAGGCAATCGGGCGGTAACAAATTATTAAAATATACCCAAATGCCATTTACTAATGCTAATGAGACATTAAACCCCGTAAACATCCGCATGTATTACTCAACAGCACCCACCCATCCAACAAAATCGATTGAGATACGCTCCATGGACCCTGGGCCATGGGGCACTTTTCCAAAGATTGCCTTGAATTATTCAAATTTGTAGTGAGCGGCACAAATAACCCAGATCATCTGACGCAACACCATGCGCGTCGCACAGGGTCCACAAAAAGCCATATCCTTGAAACATTTTGCCTTCAGGCGGCAGTCAAATCATCAATCATTCATCAAATTTCTGTAAAAGGCAGAACGAATAACAAAAAATCAGCACATTTCCGAGAACTGTGTTCGTAAAATGAAAACTCTTGAAATTGCATGGAAATCCATTAATTTCTTTCCCCCTGGAAGAAATTAATAAAATAAACTTTTCCGTCCAGCGGGCCAAACTATACCTACCTATATACAAAGCCACTCCACTCGTGTCGACTTAATCGGTCACTTGGGCAAACAAAAAAGTACGCTTAGCTGAAAAGAAAGGCCATTTGAAATTTCAACTCAAAGTGCGATGGGGACAAACGCCACGACATTCTGACAGAGATTTAAGGACAATTCCTCCGGTCAACAAATGAAATTTCTAGATTCCTTCATTTGGTAGGTTTTTGCTCCATGAAGACTATGGAATGTGGGGGGCCGGAGTGTTGCCGCTCCCAAATTGTTAAATTGTTAAGTTGTGGCATTGTTCGTGATGTGCTTGCGCTGCACAAAGGAAGGGATAAAATGAATTATGAAGAACACTGGTACCGAATAAACAAGAAATGATTGGTCCGTTCGTCAGCTGAAATTCCGCATTGTTGTAGACGCTTGGAATTTTTCATTTATCACTTGAGACAGGACATATATAATATACATATATACGGGAAATACCAAGTTGTCGTCGGTCTATGGGAAAAGAAAACGAAAATTACGTGAGAGTCCTTCTTCCGTATATATACTCGTATATTGGTGCTGCGATTTAATTTTAATTAAAAAGGAGAACACTAATTTATCAAAAGCCAAAATTCATTATTATATCCCCCGGAGATGGTGCACTCTCAGACCAACCAGACCAACCCCTCATCTGTTCATTCAACACAACAAAATAAATATGACGACGATGATGACGATGATGAAGAAACAATGAACGTGGCAAAGGACTTAGAGTTAAAATTTCACCAGAGTTGCATTGCAAATACCAACTCTTGTCTATTCCCATGGCAGGAATGAAGGGTTGACTCATAAATATAATCTGAAGGATATTAATGATTCCCTATAATGGACGTGCTGCGCTTTGTTTGGCTGGATCCTTCCCAGCAGCAGCGTCACAGTCCATTTGAGTGAGCTTACTCTTGTATGATGTGGATTTTAATTTCACACTTTTTCTGCGCGTTCATTTCTAAAACTGTAATTGAAAAGAGGGCGAAGTGGGGATCGATATAGGTTTTTTTTGGTATTTTTTTTTGTATTTTACGGTTAAAATCCTCTTTGTCGGGACATTGATTTATTATTAGTTTGCAGGATTGGGTTTTTGAGTCGAATTTTATGCTGCGGCAGCAGATTTCTGATAGCGACGGCTAAGCCTTGTTCTTACTTAGGAACCAGTCATAGTTCCTCATATTTATCTATAGACAGCGGACTCGGGGATTTAGGACATATTTCCACTGAAACAAATATTCACTGAGGAATTTTCACTTGTTTCGGGTAATAATACCGAAAAAACAGTTTTGAGGTTATTATCATTAGGATATTTCTATATCTAATGACTGGCTTCTTATGTGTGAAGTGCGGTAGCCCGTGAACAGATTTCGATTCTGTTTTGACCAACTTAGGAACTTTTCGCGGGAAAAGCCTTACGATACAATATAGCACCAAAATGATTAGCGAAAGCAGTGCTTTTCGGGGCGGTACATTTTCACATCGATGGCTACCTTATTCCGCAGAGCATGGGACAGTGGCGACCCGATAGGTAATTAAAAATCGTTTCCAAAAATGACAGTTTTATAGAGATTGTTGGCACACATTTTTTTGAACAGTGAGGGATAGTCAAAGATGAACTGGTTGCTGGGTTTAACAGTAGAGCGCATTTGCAGCCGGACAACTCCAAACACCGATAGAGTTTAAATGAGGAAGCTGAGGTTAATTTTGTTAAGTAAATCAATCAGCAAGTAAAGAGGTATACACCGTACGATTTCTGTTCAATGTCTATGATTTACAGCAAACATTTTCGAAATGCTCATAGCAAGAAAATATCGGCCACGAAGTTTACCAGTCCGATTGTATAATTTTACAATTTGGGGGCACAGATACACCTCGAGAGGTAGTCATATAGGAAGCGCCACGATTTGTCTATCCTTTCTCAGCCCCAAGATGATCGCACCCATCGAATCATTATCTAAAACCGCTACTGATATTAGCCAGGCGCAGCATATCTACACGATTCGCTTTAAAACACGCACTGGCGTTTTCCGTTCGGCCTTAAAAGTTCCATTTGCTTGCAGTGACAAAGGACACTAATGCCGGTGGAAAATTGTACACGAACAGCTGGTTAAGACTAGATGTGATATGTGAATGTTTTCGAATATTTTTGGGATAATCAGCAACTTTGTTGGATGTTTATTTGGGTGCAAAAGAAAATAGCGTCGAAGCCAAACAGCTCCATCTGTTAGTGAAACTTTAAAGGTCAAAAATGTTTCTTTTTTTTTATTTATTTTGAGTTTATAGTCTGTAGTTGAGAATTACATTGACTTGAAAACGCGACGGGAAATGGGTAAGGGATAAGAATAACTTGTGCATTGGGGTCAGCGTTGCCGCTGAAAGTTTTCAAAAAAACCCCGTAGTCCCCACAAACAAATGTGTAAATTACAAATTCTTTTTTTTTTTTTAATTTTGTTTGCCTTCTTTTTCGTCCAATAAAAAATAAAATCTTACCTAAACTAAAAAAGGGTCCGTTTGGGAAATTTAAAATAAAATGGATACCACGGGCTTTGTAGCTCCAAAGGGGACCAACGCTTTCACGATCACGACTCATTCCATCCGAGTAAGGATGGAATGAGTCGATCTAGGGGGTGTCATGTGCGAGTGATTTAAAATATTTATTACAATTTATATATATAAAAGTGGGTACCACGGGCTTTGTAGCTCCAAATGGGGCCAAATGTCAACACTCTCACGATCTAGGGGGCGTCATATGCGAGTGATTGTAGATTTTTTGTAGGCAAAAAAGAAAAGAATAGGCAGCCTTGCAAAAAGCATCAGAAAATTCGGGATATTTGCATGATTTTACATGGAACGAAAATGGGCTTTGACACGGTGTTACTAATTATTTAACTTTGACCCAAAAGTTGATATTGACCCGGATATGAATATTTTACTTCGAACGCAAAAGAACTTTTTTTTTTGAGAAACGTGACACAGCAAAAGTGACTGCATTCCGGTTTGGCCTTTTAGCTAAGTTTTCATGGAATTAGTTGGATCGAACCTAACGCTAGAACTATCTCCTTACAGCCATTAGGTTTCTTTTTTTTAAGACAAGGAACCTACAATTTTATGCTAAATTCCAATAGCTAAATCAAAGACCAGTCCCAGAACAGGTTTTAGTTTTAGTTTAAAAAAACAAGGAACCTAAAATTGTATGCATATTTCGAAAAGCTGAATCAAATACCGCATTTACATAATAGATCTCCTTTGTGGCATTGCTTCCGTGACTTGCGTCCATGTGGATCTCAATTACATAAATATTTCTCCAAACAGAGCGGTTTATGGCTCGATGTACCCTTGTATCCGAGCTCAGATGCCTGTTACGGAATATGTGTCATTCTGTAGGTAGGTGTTTGGATTAAGTGGAAAAAGTTTGATCTATCCATATATGGAGACTACTTCTGATGGTTTCGAGTTGTTGGCGAAAATGTGTGAGTATAACGAATCCTCTGAACGACCGCAAAAGTAAATAGCCGGGGTATTGAAAATTGTGCTTTTGAGCATAGGTACTTACAGCAAAGTTCGAAAATAAACAAAGTAAGACGGCCATTTCCACAAGTGATCCTGAAGGTTTTGGTCTTAGAAAATTCTCCTAAAAGGAAGAACCATGCTCCGGTTTACAACTATCGCGTAAGTGTGAAACTCTGTATTACTCGAAGTCGAAGCTTCGGTTAATTTTCAGTGAACACCGCCACCATTTCCCTGGCACAATCTCTCTCAAATTCAACATCTATCTTTCATGAATAACGAGAACAACTTACCACCATAATTGGCCCTAATAGCACCCATAATTTGCATGAAAACTAGAACCCAAGAACTCATTTTAGACCGCGCAACCGCAGTGCGCGTGAACTTGTGTCTAAACAGCGGCGCACAGCAAACGAATCTGTTGACCGCTTTTAGCACTGGATCACCTTCGGTATTGGGCTCAACTCATGGCCTGCGAGTGTGACTTAACTAATGGTCTTTAGAATGAATATGAAAATAAACACGTTTCGGTTTTGTTGGTGAAGACTTAAATTGGAAGCTGCCCGGTAAAAACATTCAAATCTGGGACGAGGCCGTTCGCCTCTTGTGTTAGTTAATATTATCTCAGTCTAAATGGTTGGTACATATAATTGGGGGAACCCGTTTTTTTTGCTGTGCAAAGTAACTGGAGTGCACATAATACATTTCGGCCAGTGCGCACACTGCAACCATTAATTAAATCGAATTATACCTGATCCAGATCAGGTGTCTCTTGCAAAAACCCTCATGCCCATACTGAGGGTAAATGCAAATATCAATTAATTACCCACCCGAGGATGTATGGAATTTTCCAAAATCGAAGTCGTTCAAGTCAAATCTGTATTAGTGGTATCGCCCTCGAAAGGACCCTGTCAATGCGGACTTCCAATCGTTAATTATATTTCCCGAACAGTATTGGACAGCCTGTCAATGGGAAAAATGCCAAAACAAATACATATACTGTAAGGACTTGAATCTTTAACAAATTAAAGCAATAAACTGGAATTTAACGATTGCTTTGTTTTTTTTTTTCTGTTTCCTTGTCCTTTTGTGGCAGGTCGGCTACGTGTTTCCTGTAAAATCTATTTTTATCCCCGACAAGCTTTAGGTATGTGCGATCGGCACAATTTATGTATCCAACTGCGAGTATGTAATGCGTTGGTGATTATCAGAAAATTTCATTTGATTCCGCCAACAACAAGTTCGGGTCCTGTATCCTTCTTTCTTCGTGGATAAACAATTAAGAGAGCGCTGCCTATTTTCGTGAACGTTGTCAAGCTTCCCTCTGGCTATAAAGACAAGATAGAGAAACAAATTTTGTCCGACGACCTCATCGTATAATCCACAGTCGTTCGTTTTGTTTGATCCTTCAAGCATTAGTAACATCTTGATGTATGTTAGGAGGGGGTGGGAACGAACACACACAGCCACAGACATCTGTGCGTAATCCGAAAGTTAATTACAAAAGGGAATCAAGCTCAACCGACTTCTCTGCGGTCGAACATAGAGAATTTAGGTGATGTAGACATTGTGGACGAGGACATGGTACACACATAGAAGAGGCCTTCTCTATGTAATTCGTAAGTTGAGAAGTGTATACGTGTATGTCCTTAAGAAGAGTGCTTATACAGACTTGAGCAAACAGCAGAGCTTTGGTTTAACACGATGGATAACGAAAATACTACCTCTGTCTCTCGCTCTCTCTCTCTCTCGCTCGTTCAGTCTGAATTTAGTTGGTTGCAGTATAAATTTAAATAAATCACTTCATGTGTCGCATTATTCACAGGCAAGGACACTTTGGTGTGCGAATATTTGGACATTCTAATTACACTTTGCATTATTCTCCACCTTACTGCCTGCGTGTGGATGTATGTGCTTGTGGGAGGTGGCGGGCTGCATAGGAAGGAAATTAATAATTCTACAACTTGTTGTTTTGTTGTCGTTATGAAATATTAAATGTGTGTGAACTACTGCGGAAGGAGGATCATACATCTTGTCGGAATCACATGGGACTTATTTAAGCAAGTTTACCTAGTTCCTTTTCAGACGAAAACTAAGTTTGTTGTTCTTTTGGCCTCCCTTACGGCTATGTGCCTGGTGCTGAGGTGAGTTGTCAAGAGATGTGCATTGTTTGACACTTGTGTGTGCCACCCACTTTGTACATGCAGAACTATTTGCAGACCAGCGTGACGTGCAGAGAGTTATTTTTGTTTGACTAAATTGCAATAGTTTTGCATGCACAGATCTGAGTGAACCTTGCCACAAGCATGCTGTTTTGAGATAGTACAAGGATTTGTGAAAATATGAGTTATGTCCTCGAAATTAACAGTAGATTCCTACTTCTTTGGAATTGATTGGGTCATAGTGGAGGCTGTTGCAATTGTTTGTTGTAAACTAAACAAAGAGAACGTGTTTTTGTTTTTATCCCTTTGAGGAGAGGATTTGTGGTAGTGGATATACAGTGTTGGCCAAAACTAAAGCACAAAAAGATGTCACTTTGGAAAAAAGTAAAGAAAATTAAAAAACTTTCTAGCATTATTTTTTTTTTAACAATATATATCAGTCCTTAATTTCTTATAAACAATTTTATTATAACCCTTAACTTGTTTAAAATATAAAAACATTAACTAGATTTCATTAAAAACTAAGTGGACAAAACTAAAGCACACAGCACCCTAGATTTAGAACAAGATGATGAGATGTTACCGTTTACTTTCAAAATGCTACGAATTCACCGTTTCTTTTTCTCGATTTAAGCAAAGGGAAAACAAGTAGTTTTGTTTTATCGGCTTTGCATATCGAATATTAGAATTTATTTAAGAAAGATATTAAATGGCGCGCAATAAGTATTCCGAACAAATTAATCAAAAAATAGTGTCAGATTTTAATAACGGCGAATCCGTTACATTTATTGCCAATAAATTTGATATAAGCATTATTTCTCGATTCCGCGACCGGGGAAATGTCCAAACGGTTCATAGTGGTGATAGACCCCGAAAAACGACCAGTCGCGGAGACAAAAGAATCATCAGATTAATAAAAAAGGACCCCTTCATATCGTCCACGCGTATTCAAAAAGAATTAAGTTTAGAGATCTCAAGCAGGACGATTCGGCGAAGAGTGGTTGATGGTGGCTTGTCGTCATATTGAGCAGTAAGAAAGCCATTTATTACTCCAAGGAATCGACATGCAAGACTTGAATTTTCAAAGGCGCATTTAAACTGGACTGTGGTAAAATGGAGCACAGTGCTTTTCTCTGATGAATCCAAATTCAATTAAAAGGGATTTGACGGATTTCGAACGGTACGGAGACCAAAGGGGGGAGCGACTACATCCACGTTTCACAAAGTCAACAATTAAGCACGGAGGAGGGAATATCATTGTCTGGGGATGTTTTTCCATTCAAGGAGTCGGGCCGATTCATAGGATTAGTGGAATAATGGATCATTTCGCGTACCGGAAGATCCTGCAAAGTGTCATGCTTCCTCATGCTGAGGAGAATAGGCCGTTGCGATGGATCTTCCAACATGACAACGATCCTAAACATACTGCAAATCTTGTGAAGGATTGGGTTGATAAAAACAAAATTACAGATGAGATCAGGTGATCGTACAAAATGCTCCAAATTAGACTAGCTGCTCGAACAGGATCAAATTGCCTGAAATAACATCCCTACGCACATTATTGACAACCTTATTGGCTCCATGCCTCGACGATGTGCTGCAGTGATCAGTACAGTAATAATGGATACGCCACCAAATATTAGTAGAAAATATTTTTTTTTATTTTTTTTTATTTATGAATTCTGAAATGTGCTTTAGTTTTGTCTACTTAGTTTTAAATGAAATCGAGTTTATGTTTTTATATTTTAAAGAAGTTAAGGATTATAGGAAAACTGTTTATAAGAAATTGAGGACTGATATATTATATTGCTTTCAAAAAAAAAAATAAATCTACAAACTTATCGAAGCACAATTTACATAATCTCTGTACTTAAATTATGTAAATTGTTCTATAACAAACTGTAAATATTCTAAACGAAATAAATATCTATTTTTCTTTACTTTTTTCCAAAGCGACATCTTTTCGTGCTTTAGTTTTGGCCAATACTGTAGATCAGAGACAAATCATACTGAGACCCCCAACTCACAATCCTCTTGCCGCTGGCCTCCTCGATTTATTTTCAAATTCGCCATTTTGTTTTCCTATCGGTGTTGTGTCAATTAAGAATCCGTGTGACATGCAAAAACATACAAAAAATACAAAAATAAATGCTGCCAACCTCGACAACCGTGGGGAAATGTGCTAGAATTCGGGAATACCACATTTTTACATTACTGAATGCCATTGGTTAGTAATTATATGTTGTTAAAAGGCGAATAATTTGATTTCTTTGGTTCATAAAACTAGCTAAATGAGATGTTCTATGTACTAAAAACTTATTATGACATTAACTTCATTAACTTCGATTTCATGAGTAAATTTTTCTTAGAAAACTGAAGAAAATTTGCGGAATATATTTCTATTTTACTTCAAACAATCTGCATTGTTTATTTTTCATATTTATTTTAAGAAAATCTACAATTATTCCTTAAAAAAAATATTAACCACACGTAAGGAATAATTTCAAATTTAACGGATAAAATTCTATGAACGCTGTCAGCAACTTTGCCCACAGCGGAAGTGGCATATGCAAGGTGCGAGCGTGTTGGTGAGTGGGAATTTTTGAAGTTACGTGACATTTGCCAATACGAATTTCTATGTAACAATACAAGCGCACTTAGCGTTTGCCACCCCATAAAAATATAGCTTGTAGGCTAAGTAACGGGAAATCGGTCAGAGTTGGTGGTCTCAGTATTGTCTCTGCTGTAAATATTTCACCATTGGTGAATTTGAAAAATTCCCAGATTTGGCTATTTTTTTCAAAAAATAAAAACACACCTTTTTGTCATTATTTTTTTAAGATGTTTGAAGTACGGCTAAAAGTAGGAACTTTAAATTTGAAACGCGAACATGTTCGGTGTTACGAATGCAGAAGTGTGCGCCAAATAAATACACCCGATGCAAATGTCAACGCAAACCATCTTGTAGGAATTTACACAGCCCCAACGCAACTTTCATGAAATTGTTGTTCATAAAATTTACAGAGGAGGTTGGTGCTTAAATCCGGAGAACTATTACAAAAAACTATAACTTTTATCTAGTGAGACTGGCATAATATATTTTTTGAAAGACTTGTTTGTTGACGTCCAAAGATAGAAGAATTTCTATAGAAAATAGATCGATTATTTTACAGAAGAAGAAAAACTAAGATATTCGACATGCAGTCCCTATATAGCCGCTTTGTCTTAGAAGATGATAAGTTTCAAAAAACGTGCTAGTTCATTGCTAATCAGGCTAAAATACAATCGTCTGATCACTCATTCCGTAATTTTTCAGACGATTATCGTCAAAATGATAGACCTCCAAAGTAGCAACTAAGTGCCAAAATTACGAGTTTGAGACCTTAATCCAGTTCATTTCCCACATATGTAATGAAAGCTGAGGATAGTGAAACAAATTCGGGCAGAATATAACTTATTATGGTCATCAAAGTTTCAAAAACGATATCGTCCCGACGATTATTGTTATATGGAATCTGTCCCCTGGATTGACAGGTCGCAGGCTCGTTAAAAAGGACCTTAAATTATATATTGATCGCTTACAATGTGCTCGTCTACAGATGACAGTTTCTATTTTGATTTCAATCTCAGACAAATCGAGTTCATGACCAAAATTTTGGAAGTGGTTTTCTTCGCGTCTTAATTTGGTTGTATTTTTTGCCGAGTTTTTAACCCGTTTTTAGGCGATTTTTTTGGCGTGTGTTCATGTTCTGCACCTGTTTTTTGATTTGATTTTTGGTGCCACAAGTTTGGACGCTTTTCTTCATGTGACGGGTCTTAAAAGCTTTTTTAATTTTAAATTGGTTTTTGAGCGATTTTTAAGTCATTTTGGAACGTGATTTTGACTTGTTTTTGAGGCGATTTTGAAGTCGTTCTTAAACGTGATTTATAACCGTTTTAACGCGATGCTTGATTGGTTTTTGGTAACATTTCCAAACGCGGATTTTTAAAGACATTTTTTATCTGTTTTTGACTCAATTTTTGGGTTGCTTTCTCAAAAGATATTTACTCATTTTGAGTTCGTTCGGGATTTTGGACACGGTTTGATCGAAATTTTTCGACGCGGTTTTAAATGCGTTTTTCAATTGATTTTTGAGCGCTTTTCGTTCGTTTTTTCTTACGATTTTCATCCGTTTCGAAATAGTTTTTGTAGGGATTGAACGAATCAGTTGTCACGTTGCTCTCAACTTCTTTAACTCATTTTAAGACGCACTTTTTCCTACCTCGTTTTTGAACGTCTTTTTTTGTACCTACATTTTTTGTCATGTGTGATTGACGGGTTTTTGGACGCTCTTCGGACTCTTTTTCGACGCGTATAATCTAAATGTGCCCTTTTTTTAAAGAAGTTGCCGTTTTTCATTTCATTACCCTCATTATAATAGGTCTCTGCAATGCTACGAAAACGAGTTGCCATCCCGGCATTATTATTATGTAACCAATCAGCACAGAATAAGGAGGAACAAAAAATCAATGCACTCGGTTTATGAAATCGATTTTCAATTCGATGACAAATTGCCATCGGCACTTCGATTCAATACAATCGAAAAGCAAAAGTTATTCAACGAGGGCGTGTGCTGTATAATCGCCAATTTTACTCACCCCCGCCTATGCGCAGTTTGGGCCAAAGCATCTATACAACTTGATTAGTATGCCAGACATCGAGAAGCGGTTAGTTTGTTAATTAAAAAAAAAAATTGAAACAAAATCCTCAACCTTCGCATTGAATCTGCACTATTTCGTCAGAGAAACTTTGCATTCGCGCCTCAGGCGGCTTCGTGAATTACAAAAAAAAAACTCACACAACATCCATTAAATGCAAATCGAAAAATTATCTTAAGTGGAATCATGGCAGCTGGGAGAGCGTTAAAAGAGAAAAACAAAGTCAGCCCAGTCAGAGGCAGACTCAGGCTAAGCCAAGTCTGACATTTCGCTTTCACCCCTCGCGCACCAACTTGTTGGTGTCGCTTAAAATTCGATTAAAGCTGCCAGTCCGTCCTTTTTGCCAGACAGATCTCCCTCTATGTAATGGCATGTCAAAGCGCGGACACATTGATAACAAAACGCATAACGAGGAATCTATCTGCGGATGGCAAAATCAAATTATACGGCAGCATCATGAACGGATGCGCACCATTTAGCATTTGGGCATAGTGTGGGCCGTGCTTTGCCGTCATAAGGGACTCCGCGCGAACTTAATCCGCTAAGAAAAAAACAACTACAACAACAAGAAAATGGATACAAGAGAAAAACTGCGTAATTCTCAAACCCGAAGAGTGAAAACAAATTATTTTTCCTTTTCCGAATGAATGTCGCGCTTTGTTGGATTTTCTCTCGCATCGCTATTGCTGGGAACATCAATCATTGTTTTCGAAATGACATACGCAGGCGGGCGGGCGCGCTAGGGCACGATGCCTAATGCAAGTGGATAATTGAATTTAAAAACAGATGGCAAACACCTGAACCTATTTACACGGAGTGATGATAGGATTCTCGTTTGAGATGGCGTGCGCGGCAATTGCTGCCAGTGACTGTTTATCGCACGTTTCTCGCTCGGCTGAAATCAATTAGACTGTGCGGAGAGTTGGGGTAATTTGTTTTTGAGAATTGCCTCAACTCAAACGTTCTAATCTCTGTTTGATTGCTTAGCAAGTCGGATTTGGAAAAATGTGCACGGTCATCATCAAACTGGCTGTGTTTGTCATCCACAGGAGGGAAGCTGACTGACATATCCTATAAAATGTATGTTAATCAATAACCTAACCTGAGCCAGAACTGTAAGGGGTGTTGCAGAACTAGATAGTAAGTGGAGAAAATATCAACTCACCTGTCCCATGTTGGTGAATCCATACTTGTTGGCAATGGCGTCGGCGACCTGCCAACCAGCCGGTATATGCACTGCAAACTCATTCAAATAGACTGGCATTTGTGGGGGCTTAGGTTTACTTATGCTATCCGTAAAATAATCACTATAACTATCATCACTTGCGCGTAGATTAAGGCCCTGAAATGCATCACTAAAGTCACTGAAGATCGCATTCATGGCGGCTTGGCTTCCATTGAATTTGGCCAGTTGCCGCCCACTGCCAGCGCTACCATCGTTGCTCTTACTGCTGCTGGTGTTACTGCTGCCGATCAGTTCGTTGTCAATCGATAAAATTTCGTCCTGGTAGTTATCATTATTTACACTTTCACTAATCGTATTACTATAAATAGAACTATTCGAATTGCGCGACGGCGACAAGAGACTCGCTGTCTCACTCGCTAGACAATTCACATTGGAGATTTGAAAACCACATAAAAATACTACAACAACAACTACTAAATATGTACACAGATGTTTCTCAAAATAATTGCAATTTGTCCGATGACGAAGCGACAACGGTGGCGGCGGCGGCGACTCCGAACACGACGTCGCTTCCATACTATTTACACTCGCGGCCGACAGTGATATTGACAGCGATTTTGATTTCGATTCTGACACTTGTGACGACGATGTTGTCGCGCAGATCTGCCCAGATCTGGCGATCCAATTCACTAAACGCGATAGCAGCACATGCCCCATCGCGGAGTCTTCGTTTTTATTTTGACTCTGGGCAGAGGCTTGTGATTGACGCCGTCGACGGCCGCCACTGGCAGCACATGGGCTAGTATATGCCGATAACAACGTTGAACTGTTGACATCTTTTTGATTTATAGTTTCGAACAAATACATTATATTTTATTGATTTTAATTTTGATTTATTTTTCTACTGCTGCTGCTCGTATTGTGAGGCTGTGTTGTTTGGATTTTGATTTATGAACAGAGGCGTCCTCAATTTGTGCAAACATACGGAAATATATTTTTATTTTTTGTTATTTGCGCGTCAGATTTGTGTTGAATGGGGGAGAACAACACTTGAGAATTCAAAAGAAATTATAATGCGAAATGAATCCAAACAAAGGGAGGGGGGAAACACAAAATAACGAACTGGAAAAGGGGTTAAAGCTGGGATGACCAATATCAGTGCGTCCACATGGTGAGGTTGAAGTTGAAGTGAGACTTGAAGTTTCCTGAAAGTAAAAAAAAACAAATTAACGTGTGAAAAACGGTATTTTGTGAAGATTTTAGTTCACTTTCAATGAAATTTATGCTTTTCAGACTGACTGGCAGTGGAAGTGTCAGAGGGCTTACACCCAAAACACTTGTGGTGTTTTCGATTAAAGAAAATAATTGCCTTTTCTTTAAAAAAAAAACACTGAGAAGTGTTCTTTCATTGAAAAAAAATGTGCACATGTTGGTCCATTCTGAGCACGACATAAGGGTGCCGTGAAATAACACCGAGCGAAATAAAGCCGAATTTTGGAATTCGGCGTTATTTAACATTGACAAAGTGAAATTATGCCGAGCATTGCTTGTGAGATGAAGCCAAAGCAAATGTTTTCGAATGGCCAAGAACTTTAAGTATATTTTCAGAAATATATGGAACTATTATTTTAACTATAAATAAAATCCAAATGCTGAAATAACTAGACGGGAAATTTAAGAAAATAATAGTTAAAAATTCGAAAATATTATTTTCTCAAATTCTAAATGCTGAAACTTCTTGAAGAAATTGTAGAAAATGACAGTAGGCACAAAATTAGCTGGGATAGTTAATAGTTAAAATAAAAGCTATATTTGTGCACATCATCTGAATGTATCATCATTTCAAAGCGAAATAAGGCCGGCTGGGCTTCATTTCCCTTTAGCAAACTGAACTAAGACCGAACAAGGAAATTCGGTGTAATTTCTCTTTCACAAAGTGAATTAGTGCCGAGTTCGATTGATAAAGCAACAATCGACATGATGACAGCATTTCAGGACATTCCAAAACACATCGCACCATACCAATAACAAATTTTAGTCTCGACTTTAAATTGACAGAGGCTCACAATTGCGGAATTTGTATGGCAAATATAGCCACTGTGAACTACTTAAATTTAGAATCGAAACTAAAAATGTTTATTGGTAAGGCCCATCGACTAGTTAGGAGACCAGTCCATTGTGTGAACATAGAACTACGTTTTATTCAAAGGAACTAAATTTACCACAAATGGGACTTTTGGTGTCACCGGAGACCGCATAAAGTATATATATTCTAAATCAGGATCACATTCTGAATCGATTTAGCCATGTCTGTCTGTCTGTCTGTCTGTCTGTCTGTCTATCTATCTGTCTCTCCATCTGTCTGTTGAAAGCACGATAGCGCCCAAAGGAATTGACATAGGCGAATGAAATTTGATGAAGGGACTTCTTTTTATCGTCGTCATGGTGGTATTAAAAATGCGCTATGTCGGTCAAGTAGTTCGGGTACCTCCCATATAAAATCAATATTAGGCCAATGTGTCTCTCTATCGGTTGAAAACACAATAGCGTCCAAAGGAATCAATATAGGTGAATAAAGTTTGGTGAAAGGACTTCTTTTTATCGTCGTTACGTTGGTATTAAAAATGGGCTATGTCGGTCAAGTAGTTCGAGTACTTCCCAAACAAAATCAATATTAGACCCATGTGTCTCTCTGTCGGTTGAAAACACGATAGAATCCAAAAGAATCCACGTAGGCAAGTGAAATATTGTAAATAGACTTTCTTTTATTGTCGTCAAGTTGTTATTAAAAATGGGCTATGTCCGTCAATCAGTTCTGGTAGCTCCCATACAAAATCAATAGTAGGCCTATGTGTCTCTCTGTCTGTTGAAAAAAGGATATCGTCAAAACAAATCGACGTAGGCAAGTGACATTTTGTGAGAGGACTTACTTTTACCGTCGTCCGGTTTATATTAAATTTGGACTATGTCGGTCAAGTAGTTCTGGTACATCCCATACAAAAACAGTTTTGCATGACTTGTATGCAGTGGAGGGTTTCAAAGCATCGGCCAAGCCGATGATAACACTTTTACTTTATTTTATTTTGTTTAGTGAAGAGATGTACAAAAGGAGGACAGAAAAGTCTGAATTTTGGGTGACAAAGTCATTTTTAAGAGGAAAAAGGGTGAAAAGGAGTATGGTAACCCTAAATGGGACACTCCTTGTCGCCGAGTGTTATAAAACTCGAAATGGTATGGGTTTCTTCAGATTTCAGATTTCGTGTGTCTAATCGAACATAAAAACGTCACTTTGTCTTTTTTTTTTTGTTGATATACAATATGCGATTGGAATATGTGAACACTTCGACACTTTTTGTAAGCGTTTCCATTCATCAATGGTTAAATTTCACAATCAAATTTTCGATATGTGATCCAAGTTGATTTCTAAACATTTATACATAATTAGGTACGAATACTTAACAAAAATAGATCGGGTGGATGCAATGCATTTTTTCCAGTTGAAAAATTGCAGGAAAACGTAAACCAACTTTGCCAGCTGTCAAACTCAAATGCACTTGTATTGATTAATCTGAAGCAACTTTGACAAAAAATACAGATTCGCAAGATCGAGAAAAGATTGTTTTTTTCGTACCCTGGAGAAAAATGGCATGTCTTCTTTTTTTTTTGTTAGCAAAACTAAAAGCACAAGTTCTGGCTCAAACAAGTTGGCATGAAGAACGTTAAGGCTGCATTTACAACATAACATAACATATTCCTAACACGGAAGATTAAGGGGATGCATAATACCGTTCAACCGTCTGACTGAAAGGGACACATATTTTGTTCGGCCATCTTGTTTACATGGTGCGTATTTTGAAAAAGTTGTGCTTGTTGATATTTTCATGGCGATGACTTACGAACTATCGTTTTCGTATAAAACAAAATGGCTTTCGGAATTGATGAACGGACGCAATTCTTTATTTATTTCGTATCGATGAATCGTTGGTTTTATTTACTCTTACTCTTACCACTTACCACTCTCATTTGAAATGTTTTAAATCAGAAATAAAAACGTTTTCAAGTGATTGCAGAAATAGTGGTTACCGGAAGTTGTGTTTATTTTCGTTTTTTATATCTGTAATTATGGGTAACATCCATGACACTTTAGGTGTCTGATTTGTGATCTAACTCTTACGCCTTCATTAGCATTGACTGCGGACAAACGGATCTCTCTGTCCGCATCCACTGCCTGTTATTTTCAACCAATTTAGTTTTTTTTTTGTGAAAAAAAAAATATTGAAAAAAACAACTACCAAACCGATTAACCTCAAATTTGCAGGCCAGTATTTGAAATTGCTGAAAATGAGACCGTGCAAAAAGACATTCAAAATGCTATTTCTCGAGACTTATAGGATTC
Source organism: Cheilosia vulpina (assembly GCA_916610125.1). NCBI lineage: Eukaryota > Metazoa > Arthropoda > Insecta > Diptera > Syrphidae > Cheilosia > Cheilosia vulpina. The sequence goes on from OU744277.1 coordinate 59,362,758, forward strand.
AACGTACTAAATTTTGGTAAGTGCGCCGGAGCTGACAGTCTATTTAATTAGTTTATGTTGCGAGCTATTCTTCGGTCCTCTCATTACAAAGAATAAAGGATTCAATTATCATCTGAAGTAGAGAGATGTGTCATAGGTTCAGATTCCGTATAATCGTTGGGATGATCTCGTTTTTCAAACTTTGATTACCATAAGAAGTTACATTCTGTCCGAATTTGTTTTACTATCGTCAGCTTTGATTACATTTATGAATAATGAATTGGATAAAGTTCTCAAACTCGTAATTTCGGCAGTTAGTGGCTACTTTTGGACGTCTATCGTTTCGACGACAATCGTCCGAAAAATTACGGAATGAGTGCCCATAGTTTAAACAGTCAATCGTCGATTACAAAAAGAAGCAGTCTTTTTCTTAAATTCTTTCTTCCAGCAACAAGTGAACGTGTTTTGTCCGCAACATAATTTAAGAGTTCTCCTTTATTTTTCTTACTTACTTACTTAAGGTGGCGCTACAGTCCGGGGTGGACCTGGGCCTCAACCAACAAGCGTCTCCAGCCAGCGCGATCTTTAGCTAGCTGTCTCCAGTTTCGCACGCTAAGTTGGTTAAGGTCCCCTTCCACTTGCGTGCGCCACCTGAGTCGCGGTCTTCCTCTAATATTTTCTTACAAATATAAATTAAACAGTTCACGAATCAACTCTAAACAAAGAACCACCTAAATGGTCCTTCGAGCCGGATTCCAAAGAACTTATTCACTTTGTATGATTTATTTCAGAACCTTTTAAGTTATAGATATTTATGTTATAACAGCAGATGTCCGCTATAAGCTGAATGTGACCATATTTAAATGCGCCCCATATTTTTTGACGCCAAGCTGGAAAAAGAAGAGCCCAGAGAAAAACATAAACTTGCATTTTTTTCCTATATTTGCGGAACCTTCAGAGATAGTTAGTGAAGATCATGGCCCTAGGTATACAGACCTGGGGAAAAATTCACCAGAATACAATCAGAATTTTCTAAGACTTTTCCACTAGCACACATTGATATATTCAAAACGAACAGAAGTAAAATACACGATAGTGGGCTTATTTTAAACAGATATTTTCAGATCGCCTCGCTTTAAACGATGCTACACACTCTCTGCATCCTGATTTCGGTGAACATGCTGCTTTAAATGAGTGCATCTGCAGAAATTTTGATATTTTCAAACCGCGTACTTAAAGTGCTACCATTTCTATCTATTTACATGCAGCAGTATCTTTCCATTTCAGTTTTTTTTTCTTTAAGAACTTTTCTTTCCATACCAAAGAAGGAGAACAACAAAAAAAATCCCACGAAAAACAAAAGCCACACACCACCCAACCACCGGAAGAGGGAAAACAATGAAACCCACCAACAATTTCAACAAAAATTCACACAAACACATAAAACATTATGTTGCAGTAATGGAACAGGATATCTAATACGCGAGCATTGAAATCCTTGGAAAACACTATAATGGAATACCCATGTTATGTTTAGCTTTCGAGATAATTACTCCGGGTGTTGACGCTCTGTATACGATATACGGTTCCTATTCTGCCATCCTTCAGCATCCTCATTCTTTCGTTCACTTTCCAAGTCGCAACAGATACGTGTACAAGTGTATACATAGAACTTAAAGAGTTTCATTTCCCCCCAGCAGACAATGCGACTCTATAGCTTTCTCGTGATGATGTAGTTTCTATTTCTGCATAAGCACTACAACACCAGGATGCAGCAGCACTTCTATACATAGTATGCGATCCAACTATTCTACTTGAAATGTATTTTACGCGAATTATGCTGATTACACTGCTATAGGAAGGAGAGACAAAAACTACCCGCTATCTATAGCGAGTGAAAATAAAAGAAAAGCATGCCAACTTGGGCACACTTATTAGATGCATTTTCCTCAAGAGGATAACCGCTTTTGCGTTTTTAAGTGCGCGAAGGAGGCACTGACTGAGTTTCCTTATGTTTCGATGCGAATAACTTGTACCCACTCCACCCCTTCGCCCATCCACAATGTGAGTCCATTCAACGTGCTATACAGTCTCACTAGATCTGTCCTCCCTTCCATGCAGCAATGCGATACAGCGGTACTTGTATTTGTATAGAAAGAGAAAAAGAAAAACCTGCATAGGCATGATACTACTTAAAAACAAACCGAAGAGAGAGAGACACAGAGACCGACCAAGGTGGATGAGATTCGGAAATCTTGGGATTGTTTTCCGCAGAGTCTGGATGATGTTGGTTTTTGGTTTTGTTTGGCATCCCCTCATTTAAATTATTCACTGAAATTTTCTACGACCGAGAGTGGAGGATGCTGTCAAGCGCACACAATGCGGAATTCTTTTTCTGGCGATATCGTCGAACCGTACATCTAAAGGGACCGAATTTATGTGCATAAGCAATTCTGTCGTTAGGCAAATTACAGGTCATTTCGAGTGGTTGTAATTTATAATCTCGAGAACCATTAAAAAATCTCCCCGAAATGGCAAAGGCAGCTGGGAAACCTACAACTACATATATACCTAATTGTGGTATTAAATATAATTGCCGTACGTCCATTAAGGTGAAGAATAAAATTTGAGGCTCGACTTGCAATGAGCGGAAGGTGGATCATTTTAATTGCCCGCCGAAGTGGACAGACAAAGGATTTCTTTTTTCCTCCTTACTGATTCACTTTGAATGAGAAAAATTCAAGTTAATCTGAATAATACAACCAGAAGCCGTTTTGCAAAAAAATAAACCGACCCATGTCCTAGAATAAATTTACCTACAGAACATGGGACCACCAGTAATCTGTGTATTCGGTCGGGAGGATGGTATATTACTTGCTTCTGAGAAAATATTCAACGCTACAGTTGAGTATAGTGAAGGCGGAGACCATTAAAAGCTTCTGCGTAGGATTACGGTCCATAAACTTGAGTATGCTTAATTCCTCCATGGAGCATATTATTAAAAAAAAAAAAAAACATATCTTGGGATTCTTTAAACTGAGATGGAAAATTAACGACTAACCAACAGTTTATATACATATTTTTGTTTTGCGTAGGACACGAGTGTTTTGAAACATTTATTGCGGAGTTTTGAGTTCGAGGTTATGGGTATGACAAACATGTAAAATAAGGTGAAACTTCCGAGAGGAATATGGTTGGCAAAGAAGGCGACATATTTTGGAAGTCCTTTCCAAATAGAACGAGCCTGCAGTAAAAGGGCTTGCGAGCAAGGATACACGTCAATATCAACGGCAATTGCATGAAATTATTGATCTGAAATTAAATAATCCTCACATCATAGGCTCTTCGAGAAGATCTAGTGAATGGAATCCAGCTCTACAATCAGCACATACATTTTTTAAGACTACAAGCAAGTTCTGGAACTCACTGACCGGGACTGATTTTTCCAGAGGTACTTGCACGAATTTAAGAGCAGAACGAACACTTATTCGCAAGCGGTTTAGAAGAGACAGTCTTCAACTATCGAACGTCTTATCGCAATCAGCATCAAATTCGTTCACTACAGCCTGGTACGCGCTCCACCTCCGAAGAGGTGAAGTATGAAAACATTTTGAGCCTTCTTATCCAGCATTAAGTGGCGAGAATCAGTGGCTTTGATGCCCAGAAGCCATTTGAAACGCGGCAACGCTTCAGACGAATATGTTCACGAACCCACGTAAAATCTAGATCTGCGCTGGTAGGCAAGCAAACCTTGTAGTGGTACAGTAGTTGTTTAGGATATGGCAAAACTGCCTTCCGTTAAACCAATCAAAACGAGGGTTTTTTTGGGATGTCAGAATGATGACAGATAGTGGCAGTAGCTTGGTGGTTATTGTGTTGGACTACTAAGCAAGTAGTCCCAGGATCGGAAGTTTTGTTTAAACTGCGTCAAGTCCCGCGAACGTCTGACAAATATTCGATAGCATAACTAACCTGAAAGTGCTTAGACTCGGCATACAATTGTGGATCCCTTCCATTCGTCACAAAAATGAAAAACTCACACCAAGCGAATGGTTGTGAGAAGCTAGGCCTAGGGTCCATGCGGACCTGTTGCGACGACTCGATTTTGTTTTTTTTTTTAGGAGATGGCTTTGTATAGATCATACGGTAAGCCATTTGCTTTGGCCTAAGTCGTATTAACGTTGGGTACAAGTTTCCGTCAATAACCGGAGTGGCTTCTCTAAATGGTTTTTGAAGATGTGCGCAACTGGAGATAGTTAGCCAAAGATCGTGCTTTGGCGTATTGGTTGAGGTCCAGGTCTACCCCGGGCAGCAGTGCCACTTAAGTAAGTTAGTAACTCCGCGATTGACCAAATATTATCACAACGATTGATAATGAAAAGAAACACAAGAAGTTGAGGTCATCGCCTTCACAATTTTAGGGCCGTGAATGACACGAGCTATATCGAGGCATATATAATTTTGACATCGCCGTTAAGAAAGTATTTATGTTCCAAAGGTAATGTGGGATCAGGTGGCTTCTTGACGAAACTGTACTAAAGCAGTTCATGCGCCTGTTTTCGAGGAGCTCATATGTCTACTACTTTTCTTTGGCCTAAGACCGCTATTCATGCTTTGCCAAGAAATATGGAAAAGACTGCAAAAGACTGCAGTTAATCATACCAGTCCCGATATTTTTTACCATAATGGACGTCAGCGAAGGTCGATAAAGATGCGCTTGGTCAATTGAATGCCAATGTGATTTAAGGTTCTGTTGACATTGAAGGAGACATTTTAAGATTTCCAAATTTTCCGGAATATATTTTTTTCTTTAATCATTTTTTTGGATTTTTGGACTCGGGCAAACAATTATTCGGCATTTTGGATTTTTTGGATTTTTCGACAAACTGTGCCATGGACTTTTTAAGAAAACTTTGAATCAACCAAGAGGGGCATATCAACCATCTAGGTACAGTCAGATAAAGACCGCGCTTATCAGAGAGGCTAAGCGCCTCAAATACAAGTTTCTTTTTAGAAATGCAATAAAATTAAATGATTTCCATGCATTATGACCTTGTTAGTAAGAGCAAATATTCCCATTAGTTTTGCAAAACAACGTCGTTCAAGTTTTTGAAGACCACGCTAATGATTTTTGGTTGCTTGGTGATATTGGCCTTAAGTGCTTGAATCATTTCCGGATTGTTGGCATAAAATCGGTCCTTCAGGGTTCCCCACAACAAAAAAAGTCCAAAGGGTCAAGTCGCAGCTCCGAGGCGGCCAATTGACGTCGCCAAGACGGCTGATAACACGTTTTGGGAATTTGGTACGCAAAAGATCGATTGTGGCATGGGCTGTGTGGCATGGCGCGCCATCCTGCATGAACCAGAGGTCGTCCAAATCCCTGTCTTCAATTTCAGTAAAAAAAAAAACGGTTGACATGGCTCTGTAATGCCCACCGTTGACTATAACGTTGTTCCCAGCATCATTTTCTAAGATCTATGGCGAGTTGATGTTCAATTCAATTCAATCTCACACTCTCGGCTACAGTAGCCACATTCTCGTCTGTGCGCACCGTACGACGACGTGGACCATGAGTGTTGTCTAGTTTACGGACTTTTTGCATAAGCTTGCATACTTCATTTCGGCCAAAACTTGTTGTCAAAAAACGCACTGTTTGGGCTACACAGAACTCACTTTGGAAATAATTTTTCAATATTTCCCAACGTTGCTCAAGTGTAAAGCGGGAAACAGTTGTCAGTGTCAAAATAACCTATGATTAAAAAATAAACCACTAGATGGCCCACCCTTAATAAATAAGTAAGTAAATATAGGACTGCGGTCCTTTTTTAGGCGCATACGTTGAATCTTCACACAGTGACCTTGAAGAGTCGATATATCAAATAAAAGTTCCTCACTCCTCATACGCACTTATGGTTGCATTCCCTATGTTCGAGCCTTCATTATCCATCGACTGACTTTATTCGTGAATAAATAAGTCGGGCAACGCAACGACTTTATTCACTGTCATGTGGCTGATTTTGTAGACTAGACTACCATAGACTGTGTTCTTGGTAGCTCTAGAGCTCTTTTTTAAGTCCAATGAAAATGTTTCGTAAATAATTTGATTTACGTACCTAGGAATCGCTATGGGCACAGCTATGGTTCCAAGAGCTGTATTTGGTGTCCGTTGCGAAAAGCTACACTAACTTGGGTTGTCCATGAAATCCCGAAGTACACTCACACGTTTAACTAAACTGTTCCGAAAGAAATTCATACCTTTGGTTATGTAAGGTTGAGTGGGGTTGTGAGATCGTCACAAAAGACCAGCCACCATACCTTAAAACTTAATAATTTTTTACTTTACTTTTATTTATTTTAAAGTACCTTTATCCGACGAGTTATTCTAATGCAAAACACGATCGAAAAACTGGTTGGCTAATTTATGTAAATCGAAGTCGTTGGCTTTTGTGCGAACGCACAATGTTTTCTTAGATACGTTTGCCGGACGAGTTATTTACCAACAAAAACGGAGAAAAGCTCGTTAGATAGAAGTAGCAATTTAGTAACAAAAATTGGGACGTTGGCTTGAATGTAAGTGAAAGTTCCCGTATAGTGATGTCGAAATTTTAATCTGGCTTTTTGGATAGGTAAAGTTAACCAAAATTCTAAACCGTTTTTCTTAAAACGACGAATTATTTATTTTGCTAGATTTTACTGCATAGTTTCAATTTATAAAAAAAATATATGTACCAAAGGCAATTGCTGATTCCGAATATTTTTTTTTTTAAATCAATTTTTTGTAATTTTTGAACTCGGGCAAAAATCTATTCGGGATCTTGTACTTTCGGTACTATGCATTTCGAATTTTGATTTTTTTTTGGGGATTTATTATTTTCGGGGTCTTGTATTTCGGTGAAGCGTTGGTTTCCCGATTGTAGGGGGGTTCACATCTGGACAGAGTTCAAACTTTTGAAAATTTTTTGAACGGTCTCGGTCTTGAACTATGAAAAAAGCTCTACGCCTTTTTTTTGGAAAGGCTTTGTGACTAACATTTTATTTTTTTCTGACTTTACTTGTAATTGCACAAATTGTTCTTAATTAATAAATAAAAGAAAAATAAGTACGTGATCCAATTCTTCTTTTAGCATTTTTAGCTATCAATCAGCTTTCAACTTCATCCATAAGCGGAGCTACCGACCCGAATCTAACAGAATCGAATTAACTTTCTGCATCAAAGCGAAAATAATCAGCATCGATTGTTCTTGGTTCTAGGTTTAGGGTGATCGACATACACTTAGAGTCACGTGTGTCATTTTCGCTGTTATAGCGAAAAAAAGGAATGTATGCGACGTCAAAGCGATTGCAGTTAGCAGCCACAAGATTTTTCTGAGGAAATACGTATGCAGGTGTGAATACAAATTGACGTCGTGCATGTTTTCGGAAGAATCAATCTATTTAGTATGAGGAAAAATTGCAACCGTCAAAGTTAAGTGGAAACCTATTACTCACTCACTCATATGATATTGACACTCGATAGTTTCCTGTCCCCCTATGTGCATAGAACCCAATTTAGAGGCAGCAAACGAAATCACATTATTCGCTCTTCATTGTCTTCAAGAAGTGCCCTTGGTTGTAAATAACGTAAGGAACACAGCGTATCGCATCCAATCGCGGTGTAAACATTTCAACTCTGCAGATTGTGTTATACACCTCACCTACAACGCAACGTAATTGTCACCCTTCAAGCGATAACTTGAAGCACAACTGAGATTAATATATTTATTCGTCGTAGCCGTCTGCTGAATTGCAATGATCAAAGGATATACACCTCACACGCAAAGATAACCATCTCTTCCCATCGGCAAAGTCTAATTTCGTATTCGTTGTGCATCAGAAATATTCAATGAGCACCGGGCAGATGTGAGCAGTTCGAGAAAGGACGAGCAACAAAAAGAAAAGAAACCCCTACCCCATACAATTTCCACACATGAATTCCCTCTGCAGTTGGCACAATATTTTCTCTCAAGTATATGTAGGTCCTCTCTCCCCATTCATTTCCCGAAAGCCAAATAGCATGCCGCCCAATGGTATATATACTTTGCAAGGAACAACTCGAAATTGGATTTTTATTGGCTTAATTGCATTCCATAGTACACATCCTTACACAGGATTATTATTATTTTTTTTTGCCTGCACTACTATTTCTAATGATATCAAGTGCAGGAAAAAATGTTTGCCTTAGTGCACACAGAACTCACTAGACTCTGGCAAAGCCATTCGAAAAAAAAATACACGAGACGAACGATAAGAGGTGGATCCATTTTTTTCCGTCTGCTTGTTTGTTGGCTTTTGGTTGTCCAAGCTAAATGGGAAATGTATTGATGGCCTGGTCCCTTCAGTTGCGGCGGCCACTCGAGCAAACTTTATCCTGGCAAAATTAATTAGAAAAAATGCACTTGCAACTCAAATTGAATAAGATGATGGTGCATCTGTTCTTTTGATCGGTGGCTGCATTCCAGAAGTCCTGTTGTTGTTGCGGCTCCTTTCGATTCGGTTAATGCTTTGTATGCGTTTCAAGTTTGTGAGATACATCTATTTGTTTGCCTGTCCGTTGGGGCAGAATGGATGATTTGAATATGCGTGCGGTGGGTAGATATCCTGTTGCATAATTGGAGGTAACTGATATGACTACAGGGAATTGCGGGTTGCGGTTTGTCCATAAGGATATTGGTTCGCGCCGTAATCAGGCAATTTCATTTGTAGAAATATGAATTGTTATTGGAAATAGCCCCAGAGCAGAAACTCAGCCTTCTCAACAAGTACCAGACTATCAACTGTGTGGTTCAGATCAAGGTCGCATTCTATTTTGAGCTTGGAAATCAATATCATTTCATAATATACCCCCCGACCAATTTCTACGCTGTGCCAGAGCACATTCATTCTCTAAGACTAGAGCCCACGTGGCGTTTTCCTCCGATAATGAGCCACATTTTAAAGCAGACCAAATCAACAAAAAAAATTATCACATATAAACGCAAAAGCAGTCTTTCTCTTCATTATCCGATTTAGTTGGAAAGAAAAAAAAGTTCCACATACGCCCCCGCATTTCCCAATTCCTCCCACAAACCATTAGCTGCAAAACAACCAAAACTGTAACCAGGCACCGTACCTACCGACAAACCACATACTTCAGTAAACTCCATGCCAATATTAAAGAGACTTGAACATCTTCCTCCCCAGCTCAATTTACGAGTACTCGAATTTCAAGAGTGTAAACCACATGCCATCACCTCTAAAACATACTCGTACACCTTTAAATAAGTGCTCTTATTAAACATGCCCCCAATTCGCCTGCGACAAATAATACAAATCTTATTACCAAAGACAACACATACACAAATGTGGGCGAAGGTTCCTCGCAGAAATTGGGTTGCGAGCGGAACGAAAAGAATTGCACTCCGTAAGCGTAATGAAATTTGAAATTCAAATCTACTGCTCGGAATGGCGGTGCGACGACACAATTCAAATTCGTCACACCATTGCATATAATCACCATAAAAGGAAATTACCACACAGATCTGGAAAACAAATGAAATGGGTATGCAAAGCAGTCCGGATATTCCTCACTCGGCACCGGTATGGAAACCGGACATTGTCGGGATGCGAGAAATTAGGTGACATTCCCCTTTCCACATACACGCATCCATTTTCTGCACAGACGTCTGAGATGTTTTTCTTTTTATCGGCTCCCCACTCACTTCGCACGAGCGATACCTATACGTATTCCTTTTATTATCCTTTTGCCGCATGCTAATGGCATGCACGTTTTGGTTTTCACCTAGTTCTCCATTTCCCATCAACCACAGATGGAAAACTACAAATAGTATGGGTTGGTAGGTAGCCAAGGACATTTTCCACTTCGGTGTTTCCCCCCCTACGGAGGGAGAAGCAACAACCAAGTACTGGCGCTGGCACCCTCCTGTTTCAATGGATGAGTGATAGTCGTGGAGGTGCTGATAATGGGTGCTGTATCCGAATGTATGGGGGCACCCATCGCAATGAATCGAAAATAGAATTGTGTTGAGGATGGAAATGTGAAGAGGAAATGAATGGAAGCTAAGTTAAGTGGTGGAGACGATGGCAGCGCGGAGAGGGTAAGTCCACCGAAATAACACACCAGCTTGGTTAAACGAATGTGAGCGTCCTTGCACCTGGGGTTGCCAGCGGCGAACACACTCAACGCGACAGGAAAATAGATGATGCATGAGACAACACCCACTGGAACGAGAATGAAATCGCAAGGCGCCATTTCGAATCTGACTGATGGCTTTCGAAAGACACAGAAAGACGACGAAAATACAGATGAAGATAACGACAGAGATGATGTCTTTGTTTTTCACCCCACAGGAGATGGATGCATCACCAGAGTGAAGTACACACCAGAATGATGTCTTTGTTCGCCGCATCCGGGAAGATTCAACGTCACTAGATAAATAATTATCAACTTTTCATGCGAGACTAACGGCCAAATCGAGGGGAAGACACAGACAGACAGCTGCAGGCATGAGGATTGTCTCTACCAATTTGAGGATTCTTATGATTTGATCATGTCTCATTTAGGGGGTTGCCTCTTGGATGTGTGACGTTTTTGAATAAATTGTAGCATTTGTGCTGTTGGTTTCGGGTCAGCGGGTTTTGCTAATAATCATTTTCAACCTTAATACTTTAAATGTCACAATGGGTAGTTTTATTTATGAAAAATTTCGGTAAAATACTTGTTGCGGAATTTGTTTTCCAAGAACTGCTCTGCGATGTTGTCGTTTGGCTTCTTTTGTGTAATCCTATCGATACTAGATTTTGACAAAGATCCAGATTGAAACCTGAAGAGTTGAGACTTAAACGACATACTTTAGGCTTCACTTGCAACCGCCATGATAGTTATGATCCCCCTATTCTGGAACAATCCTCTACGCTAGAGTAAAGAATCCTCCAAACCGGAGCCAGCTATCCTGTCCGATGAAACTGAGTGCCCTTTCCCCACCTCTGATTCAAACTGGACAATTGTCATAATTGAACAACCGAATGTAGCCACATTTTTCATAGTCCCTTTAAATTTAGAAAACGTGTTATTCTTGTATGAAACTAGCTGACTTCGTTCCGCCCAATATCGTTTATGTAATGAATATAATAATTCCGAGTATACACATGCTGCTTCATGTAATTCGGCCAATTCAAGTTCTTTATTCAAAAGTTAAACTGATGTTTTTCAATCAAACCGCATTGAATGACGTGTCGGCCAACATTCCGCTTTTTCATTAAGTACAAACCAGAATGTTTGCCGACACATGTGAGCAAGCCACATACAATTGACCAATGGAACTCAAAATTGATGCCCCAAACATACTCCGAGTATACACTCGACTTATTTATTATTGTCAAAGCGATAGCGGGACGTATGGGAAATTTAAGACGCTTAAATACCATTGTCAAATGGTACGGATTATGCAGAATCCGCGGAATGATACGAATTCCTATGAGTTTTAACGCAATGCCGTTCCGCAACTCGAAAAATTTGTCAAAGAGATCGTCATAGGGATCTCCACTCCACTCTACCTACCACTGATAATCTTACAAATGTTTACTCAACAAATTGCTTGGTATAATAATTGGAAAACGTGGTAGCTGACAATTAAGAAATGATTTAAAATTTGTTGTCCTTTTTGGTATAGTCGTGCTTTTCATTTTCTGCGTATTAAAATGATATCAACAGGTGGCCAAATTAAATTGAAGAAAATTTATTTTCGAAAGTGCCTACGTAGTTTGGCCCCATCCACGAATGGACAATCTAATCTACGTAATTTTTAAAGCAGTGCTGCCTTTTCCTTTTCTCGAATGCTTGTATTTCAATCAGTACAAATTCTTTAACATACTGCAATTTATCAAAAAGAAGTTCGATTAACTCCAAATTACTTTCATCATCATCAATATTGTTAATAAATTCAAATTACTCAAATCTTCAAGTTTATCAGACATTTTAAGGACCTTTCGTACCACTTTTTTGAATTTTTGAATTTTTTAATTATGTAACTTTCATTTTTCATAGATTACTACAAAAGCGTTTCTTAACTTTATCGTTAGTGTCCCTCCTTGAACAAGAATTTCTCCCCAACACAGCCATTTTGTTAGTCTTTTCCATTCTTACTACGAAAGTAAAAGAACAAACTTAGCTTTTGGTTCCACCCTTTAAAATCGTCACTTCAATGACATTTGATTTGAAAATACACCTTTTCATATTGCGGAAAATGCATTGAAATACTGACAGACGTCATTCAATGACCCAATATTAACGCACTGAAGAAAATTTTCTATTCGAGTGCGGAAGAATAACGAAACGCAACTCCATTGAAATTGAAAGGTGGTGCACGTGCCCTTCGGTCTTGACGTCAAATAAGGTTCTGTTAATCTTAATTTGTACGAAATCGGAGAATTTCCATTCGAGATATTCGTTCCGATACAACTTTCGGACAAAATTGTCCGATGACTTGTAGCCGTTATACCACTTACTTTTGACAGCTACAGGGCACATTTTTGCCGAAGCTCGCCGACAACTTATTGCTGCGGAATATTTTATTGTGAAATGAATTTCCATTTCATTCATTTTGTTCCGAAACGGATACTTCGAATGCAATTTGAGCTCCGATCAGAATTGATTTCCGAATTTCTTCCGAACGGATACCTCGATAGGGATGCCTTTCTTAAACATTTCCTGCCATCAAACGGTTTCCTTTCCAAATACTCCCAAACGGCATGCTGCACAAATGCCAGAGTTTGGCTAAACTGCGCCAAGACTAGACGTGGCTCTGTACACGATGTCCGTATACCTGACACCCATATGGGTATCAATCGAATGTAACCTGAAAAGTCAATGAATAGGTGCGGTGGGTGTCGGGTTGGAGTTCTTGTCCTGTTGTTCGTGTTCGTGCCGTTTTCCAAGTTCTACCGTGGACTCAATATTGACTGCCTACAATCGCACCGAAAACGACCTTTGAAGCCCCTCAGGCTTTAACAAACTGCTGAGGACAGAATCTTGTGCGTGTTGTTGAGGAGTTTTATGCCTTGAGATTGTGGGATCTATACTTTTGGTTTCTGACAAACGATGCTGAAATTACATTCGTCGGGTATAGTTTGATCCAACCAAGTTGGACAGTTTTGGGCATCAGGCTCCCTGTTAAGTAGTCTTCTCCACCATCGAGCGGTTCAACGGACAAGTCAAGTTAATATACCGCTTTACCCGCTCACTTCATATTGGTGAGGCTGACGGGATTAATTTCCAACAAATTCGAATGACTTACACTGCGGAATCCTAGTCATCCTCGAAGTTTCAATTTCCCAGCCCTGATTGTGACTCAACTGTCAACTACGACATTCACTTGTTCATCGTTACCCGCTTTAGTTCTCACTTTAAACACGTTTTTCTACATTTTTTGGGACCTCATTCCTCGAGTGGAATTCTTCTATATAATCTTGTATTTCCAATTATTTTTTTAAAGAACCTAAGGGTTTCTTTTGCCTAAAGGTTTATAACCTTTCCATGTCCACCGTGACTTGTAAATGGCGGATATATCAGCCAACAACATTTGTCGGTTGTTCGATAGCAAGTTACCTACAAAATGTCCTCACGTTCGGCGTACCACAATTGTTGGCCTTTTGCAGTGAAATCTCTCATTTTGTTTGCATCGAATAAATAAGCTGTGCAAATATCAGCAAGACCTGGCGAAAGCTTGTCAAAAATTAAAGACAAATTCAATCACTTGCAGTTGAGCATTGATCGTGTAAAGTTGGTAAATATATTGATTACGTAAACAACAACAAATCCTAGAATGTTATTAGAATTGGCGACAAAAATGGTATCCTTGGAGAAATACGTTGCATTCAATAGTGCTGCTGTTAGTCCAATTTCCAACTTCCTTGATGATGACCTCCCTCATTAAAATCTCACTTAGCAGGGACAAGCTTGATGCATCCGCCTCATTGATTAGAATATCCTTTTTCGAACTACATCATTAACATTTTCTCAAATTTACCAAAGAATAATAGAACTCATGTGCATTAATCAGCGCAGGAAAAAAAAAACCAAAACACCCATCCATTATGCTTTGCAGCAACAATAGCAAAATCCCCATCATTCAGTGTACATTGTCAGAGTTGAAACCCCCCACCCATTGTCATTGATTAACACTGACATTATCTCCTTGTCACTCGATGAATACAATCCCGCCAACACTGCGGAGTGACAAAAGCCCGAACAACAGCAGTTAACTTGAACTCGATGAATCCATGTCCTTGCAGCCACAAGTACTCCTGTATACAAGTTTGCATAAAGGATGTCGTTTTAGTAATTAAAGTGCTGCATCTTCAATCCCACACCACCCCTCTGTATCGTTAAGCGAAACAATAATCAAACCTCCCCAATTTGGGCGGCATAATCCATCCATAAGGTGCATACTTATACCATCAGAAACCAAGGACCAAGGAGACAAAACACTAAAAGTATATACACACCTACGTCACTAGTGCTGGTGCAATTCTTTAATAAAATTCCTCTTTATCTCAAATCGTGTTAGTCCTTTGATAATATAGCGCGGCACAAACGATGCATTGTGATCAAGGAAAACATGCCGGCACTCATACAAATTCAACGCCGCAATAGAAGCATTCTGCATACAGCGTACAGTGGGGGCAACAAAAAAAAACTTTTACCATAGATGCAAAAAAACTTTCCTTCTTCTTTTAGTCCTCGCTTCATCTTTTGTTTTTTTTTTTGTTCTCCTCACTGTAGTTTATAAGTGTTTCATTTTTCTTCTTTAAAATTTCTTTTTTCATTTTATTTTATGTTTGCATTGATATAATAACATGAAATAACAAAAAGAAGAGTTCCAAAGTCGATTATTTCGCTTGAGTGCTGCTCTCGAGGAGCTATTGATGGTGACGACGGCGGCGTTATTGTAGGAGCCACCTTGTTATAGGGAGGTTTGGAACCACTTCTGGATGCATTGTGTACTATACTTCCGTATACTTTGGGAGCTGCATTATTATTTGTTTTTTTCTTTTCTTCTTGAGCTGTGCGTCTCTGTAGCAGGAAATGTCTTTCTCTGCGGAATGGAATCTTAAATTTGCAACTTTCCACAGCTATGTGGGCGTGGGTGTGTAAGGAGCATGTGTTATATCCTATTTAGGGAAGCATTTAGTTTTTATCCCAACTTCGGAACATGGAAATACTTTTTAAAATTCAGCTCAAAAACACCACAGCCACCAGTGTGTGTGCGGAATAAATACTTTCTACCTGGAATGAAATAGGTTTGAGATGTAGGTGCTGATGTTGCTTTATTGTTTACACATACGATGTAGTGGGGGGGGGGAAGGTGGGGCATTTTATGTTTGCATTATTAAATAATGTCTTGAGGTGGAGGCGAAGCTAGATGTGTGCTAATGCAAAATGCAAGAGTGCTCGGGTTGCTTCTTGAAAGTGATCACCAAAGTTTTTAAATATGTAGATCAGTGGAGCTGCAACAGATGGCAGACTATAGAATACTATTAAAATTGGTGATTTGTTCAGTGGATCGTAATGCTTTTGCTTTCTAAAATTGAAATATTTATGTTCACGAATGGGAAGGTGTTTGAAAAAAGTAAAATGATGATGATGAAAGTTTTGCATGTCGACTTGAACGGAGAGCTTTCGACGTTACGACCCTCGAGGGAACTTATAAGTTCTTCATTTGCAACAGTCTTAAACTGCAGGTTACCATGCATTATCAATCATCATTGAATATTATCTTTTGAGAACTAAAGCATTGGTTTGTGTATTTGCTAACCAAGATACGGCAAAAAACGACCAAAAGAAAAGGAAAATTTTGCTCGAGAGCTTTGAAGACGCAACTTTTTGAGGCGAATTTCAAAATAAGTGCTCTTTGGAGGAATCGATTAAATACCAACATCTACTGTGAGCTGTGGTCAGTCTCAGCAGTTGAGCTCCATATATTTACATCCGAAACCAAATTTCACAATGGTGATTGACTAATGACACTGATCATGGTTCACTGTGCAAAGCGACTAAAACTCAAAGCTTCCCTGAACGAGGGCTTTCAAATCAGATTTCCCTGACCGAGACCATTCAAATCAGACTAAGCTACTAGTCTAACTCGTGAAAATCGTAAAACAAAGCAGCGAAGAGGTCAATGTGAAAGGATGAGTAGTGATTTCTGGCAGCAGATACCTTGGAATAGCCTGTCGAATTTGTCTTATCTTAAAGTTCTCATAGAACATCGTCTTCGCTCTGTTGGGTTGGTTGGGAGCGACCATTCTTCGGGTAAAGGTATTTCTCAAAAAACAGGCTGTGAATCGAAAAAACTGGACTGGGGCGAGTCTGGAACAGACTCTCATAGCCTTTAGCCTGATGGTCATGACCCGATTTTGGCGCAAGTTCTATTTTTAAAACCAATAGTAGAGGCCTCAAATTTTAATGCACATCAAAACACCTCAACACGAAGAGGTCTTCTCAGGACAGATGTCTAGAGAGAGGTGGTGTTGTTAAAAAAATCCCTAAAGGTGTAATCTGTATAATTTTCCGGCGATTAAATGTGTGTCCTTTCCCTTAGTAGCCTTGTGCACTTACGACTGTAAATCAGTCTAAGTAAGCCGGGAAGACATATATCTAGTATCGTAGGAAGTAGGTCAAGAAACTGCATCAGAAGTTAGAGATAAATTCTTTCGGGTAGTTCAAATCGGACTTGCTTTAAACTTTTAGTTAAGTTATGGATTTAGAATTGCTCCCAGCAGAAACTTAGGTCTTCTTTGTGAGTTTTGGATAATTCTAAGGCGACGTTTGGGTCTTCGTAGATTGTTGCGCATTTTTAACAACTGATGCCTGAAATGGCCAATATAATCAGGGTCCTGTCTGTGATTTAATTTATATTTTTGTAGCTACTGTTACGGATGATGCGATTGTAGCCGTAAGCCTTGTTTCATTTAGAATAAGACTGGAGTACGGCATCTTTTGGCTTTTAATTTGGGGAAGATTTAGGAAAACCAAGTTAGGTCGACTTATTAATTTCATCGCAGTCTCTTTTGCTTCACTTTTTTGTTGATCCATTGTATAATAGCTCTAAAGATAAGTTAGGCAGAAGTGGCTAATGGCAAAGTCCCTTGTGCCACCACATGAGTTTTGGAAAACTATTTCCCGCAACTCGTTTACATACTTTGAGCTCTCCCAGATGGAGTTCTTCAATTTATTTTACAGGAGACCTGGACTAGTATAGAAAAAAATGTAGGGTCCTCTCTCCCTCATAGTCAACACAGCTACTTAATAATCCTTCGAAGAAAGCCCACTCCTTGTTGCATGCGTCTGTATACGACCTATGCCACAGCTGATATGATCGTATACCATCCGCCGAAAGTCTTAGACCGTTTTAAATCCAGCTTTCGTGTAATACTTCTTAGATATATTTACTAGTTAGAATTACGCTTGGCGTTGGACTTTGTCAGAGGTGCATCTCGCCTCCTCCCTATTCACTTGATATATGAACGGGCTCAAACCGCTTCGCATTAAGAGTGAAGCCAAAATATAGTTTCTGATACGTGAACACAATTAGATCCACCATCAGGTATCCGCAATCTCGCTGTACAAAAGAGACAGTCATGCATATCCCGACAAGGTATACAACTTTAGAAAAGTGAATTTATTTTCAACCATAAGTGAGTTTTATCTACGCATCCCCGCCAGCCACCGCACCGTGTACCTCTGTATTACAATCCTGCAATGTAATATTCATAGGAATTATGACTCGAACACTCTTCATCGAATCTATTTCATAATTCAACTCCAAGCTGCACCATCGAGGACCGATTCAACCCTCAGCTGGAGGAAATTTCCCAAAATGGAATTCTAAATGTTCTCCATTGTTGTTGATGATTGTGGACGGGGTGCAGTAGTGTGTAGTGAACTTCTGTTCCAAGAACCATGCGGATTCGAATTCAAAGGATTCGGTCGGTGCCGGCAACCAAACTAAACAACTAGTATTTTGATATCACTTAAATAAACGCAATTAAAATCGGTACTCCTCTGGAGAGGATCTTGTGATTTGTACTTTGTAGTCTGCCAGTATTGCTTCAGAAAATCACAATTCTCGCCACACAAGAAAAGAAAATCGAACGTGCTCAAGAGCAGCAACGTCTTCTGTTTGACGAGGGATAATACATTCAAATGGCAGACCTATTTCCGAGACGTGTGTGGATTGTATCGTGTCACGACTGTTGTTGAGTATGTTTATTGCTATTTGAATTTCCCGCCTTAATGATAATCCGAGAAACAGATCTATAAGGAGTAAGGACTTATGTAGGACCATAATGACGCCACGTGTTTCCTTTTTCTCAAAATTGACTTCTTGAATTTGCAGTTTTAATTTCCCTAATAGAGGGCACTTATAATTGTTACGTATTGATGGGAGTCAAGAGCTGACGGCAACTACTTACAATTTTGGGTAACATGTGTACAGCGTCGTGACGAGCGATTTAATTTGGTTTGCAAATCGCCAAGTGGTGCTTGGGTAGGTGGGTGTTACGAACAGGAGGTTATTGTTAGATAATCGAATTAGCAAATACGACGAATGTGTTATGGCATACGTTTTGCGAGAGGTTTGAAGGACCTATTATTTGTCCTCTACATGATAACGAATTTTTTTTGGATACTGCCTAAGGCAAAGAAAAACCGTAGGCTTAACGTGTGCTACAAACATACAAGTGGTAAGATGGTATACACTGAGGCGAAGCTGTGGTGGGAGTTTTTCAAGTTCCGGGTGGAGGTGTGGATTCTATTTTTATTCCCATGTAATAGGTACACTTCAGGGATAAAAAATGTAAAGTGTCATCAAGATACACCAATTAGTTCGAGTGTTGTGACGACAATTGAATGAGCTCACGTCGTTGCTAAAAATAATGTCAAGCATCAAGTGCTACTCAGTTGTTACAAAACATGGATCCAATTGTGAATGTGTAGAAGTCAAAGCTGCAAACTTTCGTAGGTTCCAAGCGGTCAAACTTGTTTAAACCACGGTGAAGATTGAAGCGCCATGAGATGATGACTGCCTTGGATATTGGATGACAAAAAGAGACATCACGTGCATGTATCAACAATAACAACTTAAAATAAGCTGATTAAGTATCTGAAAGGTTTTCTATAAGATCAGTGCTAAAGTAGGAAAACCCAGCGACCAAAATGTTACCGCATTCTGGGGAATAGTTGTTACAAAAAAATGGATGCGGGATTTGATCTACGGAAATTTATCTCACATTTGTTCCATATTTCATAAAAATCAGTTCGGAAACAAAGAGGTATTCAAAACATAAAAAAAATGTTATGTAGCCTGTTATTATAGCGATGATCATCAGGTAGCTCACTCTTTCTTTTGTTTATTTTATTTGCGAACACGGCTTCGCCAACTATTGGTCCTGCCAACATTTCAAAAATGCTTTATTTGTACAGGAATAATTTTTATTTTGCACCTTTAGCTGCCAGAAATAGCGTTCGATTTTTTTTTTTTTTTTGAATGTGAGGTTTAACGCGCCTTTTTTGTTACTGCCACATTGTGTAGAATGCTATTTATCAAATATCAAGGGTAAAACTGTCATAAATTTTCCGGATATGGTACTTTAAATAGCTTTGTTATGTGGAAGGTGCCACTCTCCATTTTCCTAAACCTATTTACTTACTTTTTGCAAAGTGCTCTGTTTGTAGTCAATGGAGATCGAAATCTTACAACTTCTATATGTATCGGAGAAATAGCGTTTAGAAAGCCTGTTCACTTCACAGGAAGACTCCGATATCATCTTCTCGACTTGACCAATAAAATTCTAAAGGTTCAAATAAACATAATCAAAAAACAGAATCGAAATTTTTCATTTAGAAAAAAAAAATGATAGCCAAACATCGGATGACTTCTTTTGGCCCACCTTGTATTAAAACTATAGCCGTTTTCATGTGCTAACGGTTGGCGTGTAAACTACTGCACAGATTTCGTTGAAACTTTTTTTGAAATGTCCCTTAAGATTCTGAGAAGGACATAGGCTATTCCTTTTATTGCCATGCCTATTTTTTGGTAGCGTTTTTGACCAAAAAGTGTTTTTTTTCTGACTTTACCGCCTTTTAATCGCCATTACTCAAACAATTCTTAATCAATGCAAACAAAACAAAATACCAACAAGAGCCAACACTTCCATAATTATTTAAGCAATCATTCAGGTTTCTGTAGCATCTAGAAGCTTACTATAATAAAACTGTAACTTTTTTTCCGACCGTAAGGTGTTTGCCCGGAATAGATTAAGAATGTACTGCACGAAATTGATTCCGGTTTTCACAGTTGCATTGAAAATTGTCGAGATTAAAGCTAAGCTGATATCTAAGAAAAGTTGTAATTTTCGAATGCCTTCTAGCTCCTACCTTTAGAATGACTGATCCAAATGAAATAGGATGTTTTTTAAAATAAAGTTTAATTACGTAAAAAGATTTTAAATCATCTTTGTACGTTATCCTAAAGTTGAACTATAAACAATAAACTATAAATTTTATACAATTCAAAAAAGTAAAATGTTCGATTGAAGCTAGATTGTTGGATTTTCACAGCGTTGAGTGGAGGACATTTTTTATGTGTGTGCAACAAAATCTGTCTGCTTTTTGTTGTTTTATTGTTTTTGCTCTCCTTTTTAAATTGAACTGGAGAGTATATAAGTATATGATATGACATAAGTGATAAGAGTAGTCGAGTAGAGAGCATGCGGCGCATCCTTTCTCTCCATCCATCGTTTGGCAAAATTTTTCGAAGGAGATCCATTGCAAGTGAAACTGTCTCAAAATAAAATGATATACATTTCCAAATCATTGAGGCAAACATTCAATTGATGCCGTTCATACCAGCGCATTCTGGCGAAAATTCAAACGTGCACCAAACGCAGGCATCTCAATAAATTGGCCAGGTTATGTTAAAGCACGATTCACTCGTTTCTGCCATGCACAATCGAGCGATTTCATCGTCTCTGTCGTTTGATGGCGCTATTCCTTCCGCATCGATCTACTCGCTGCCGCTTTTGACTTTCGAAAGCCTTTCGAATTTGTCCCCATTCAAACAGAATCATGTTTAGAATAATACAAGACAATTATTTATATTCATGGCTAGCGCTTTATGTGCTGACAAAAGCACTTTATAGCATCGTTCTCCTCCATCAAAAGCCATCGCAAAAAATCGAATCTCCATATTACATGCGATTGTATGGCTGCGGGGACACGGACACACGCAGTAACCAATATAATGCTAAACGTAAAATAAAGGAACAGCATTCATGAATGTAAATCATGAACGTCAAGTCATAAGAAGACCGTAAAAATATATTGGTTAATGTTACTATTACACTCTCCACATGGCCGTATAATGTGTTTGGTCGAGAAGCTCTGTCATAAAAACCAGAGGCATGCTGTAAATGGAACGTCATATACTCGTATACAGTGTTGCATGAGGGCGAGTGAAATGCTTTTTGACTCCCGAGAGAGTTTTCCGCTTTCTAAAGTATTCTAAAGTGTAGTATCGTGCATTTTTATTTATTTTTATGCTGCTCTTGTTGGTGGCAGTAAAATGTCCTTTCGGTTTAAAACCTAGCAGGAGTTACAGCTTACAGGGTGGGCATGTGGCAACGGGTGAATGTTTTGGAATTGATTTAGAATGTTTTGACCTAGTTGTGTCGCGGACTGGTGTTACGTCCTTCGAGTTAGGAGAGGCTCGTGTGACGTCTTATGCAAATTTAGAAATCCCGATTCAGCGAAACTGTTATTAGGTCATTGGAGTTCGAAACGAGTCGCGTGACGCCTTAAACAAATTTAGCAGTCGCTATTCAGCGAAACTTTTAATACGTCATTCGAGTTAGAAGCGACTCGTGTGACGTCTTATGCAAATTTAGAACTCGCGATTCAGCGAAACTGTTATTAGGTCATTGGAGTTCGAAACGAGTCGCGTGACGTCTTAAACAAATTTAGCAGTCGCTATTCAGCGAAACTGTTGTTAAGTCATTCGAGTTAGAAGCGACTCGTGTGACGTCTTATGCAAATTTAGAAATCGCGATTCAGCGAAACTGTTTTTAGGCCATAGGAGTTCGAAACGAGTTGCGTGACGTCTTAACCGATTCAGCGAATGACTGTTGTTACGTCATTCTAGTTAGGAGCGACTCGTGCGACTTTTTATACATATTTTGAAATCGTGAATCGTAAACCTTATCTGATACGCCCTATACTCCTTAAATTTTTTTTTGCAGGATTTTGAAAGGCTTTGAAGAGAAGCATAGAAGGTAGGATCACTAGCTACTGCTGAAAAGTTCAAAGGTTGAAGATTATTGCTGTAGAAAATTTTGAGTTTTATAGGCGCAGTATTAAAGCGGTTAGTGTAGTAATTTATCGACCAAAGTCTCCGGTTCAACCCCCCCAAGAAAAAACATGCACAACGCTTTAAGGTTTTCTGTCACTTTTCTTGTAGAAAGCTCTAACTAACGTTTGAGAAACTTTTGACAGCCATTTACATATATTAGACACTCAATTTACTGGAAACCTTGTCTCACATAAGCTGACTTGGAGTAGCCTTGAAGCTCTGATCACGCCACGCCTAGCTGGCCTAAAGACAGCTTCAAACCTTCTTTTGGCATTAAAATGGATTTTAACAGATTTAACTTTTTTCTACTCGTTGTAGTATCAAAGTGTACAGACACCGGGCAACGTTTCCCTCCTCGGAAATAGGTTCGCTTCCTATGATCAATCTGCTATCATACTTAATATAAACATGCAGTTCGCTGTATATAATTTTGCTCATCCAAAAAGTCCGTCTACCCAAAAGCTCCCAAACAACCTTGAAAATTGTTCAAAACTTCCTAACTGCAAAAATACCGCTCGAACTTTACTAAAGAAAATAACTTCCCATTTGAAAGTCGTACAAGTGAATATAAAACTTCGCACACAATTTACGCAAATCTTGCACAGCAACCGTCCGCATCTATGTACAATGTACATCACACCCCGTTCGTCCTGTCGCTGATCAAACTAGGTTAAAAGTTAGCGAAGGAGTAAGAACTTCCTCAATACATCTCCGCCAGTCTCCCACTGCGAATATCAATTTGAATTTGCCACAAAACGGCAAACGAACAAAAAAGATCCTTCGTAGCTCTCCTTGCGACTAAATGAAATTTGTATTCATCAATATTGCAGCCGAGCAGCAGATTTCCTTGGCGCGATGTTATTTGTCCAAAAGAGCAGGAAAAATGAAGCAGCAGAAGAATTTTTTCTTTCTCCCAAAAAGTTTTCCCATTTCAAAGAGGAAAAGTTGCAGCACCATTATATTCAGAAGGTCCTCCCGTACAAAAGCAACCGCTGTTTGACGCCTGCTCTAGTACCGTTGAGCCGCAATTCTCTTCTCTGTGTATTTTGTTTGCCATTTCGCGTGGGGGATGGAGGTGAATACTGGGTACTCCTACTCATTGCAATGGTATTTGTTTTTTTTTTTCTGTTCGGATTTGCGTGCGCGAGTCTTGTGCCAATGTGGATCTATGTGAATAAGTGGAATTTATGGTGTTTGTACAGTGCAATTGTACATTGGTAATGTGAACGTGACTCGATGAAAATGCCCACATGTCGGGTTCTATATAAAACCAAAAAAACCTTTCTCTGAGAGTGATGGCTTGAGTTGATGAGATAGGGGCTCTTTGAGTCCTGGCTAACAAAAAACGCAGTTGAAAAATTTCAACGAATACGATATGACCATCGGAACAAATGTCCCGTTTGCTTGGCGCTTTTTATTTGTTGTGTGTTTCGGTGTTGCTGCGCTGGACGCCATCACATTGAAGAGTGCAATTTTTGGTGCTGCAAAGACGAACGGTACAGATGGATGGATGGATGCAATATCGTTGTGGTTGGACATGACATTCGATGCGGCTTGTTGCACTTTTTTATTGCAGTGAATCGTTTTTTCTTCCTTTGTTATCCCTTTGCATATTATAGGCACGATATTTTGTTGTCACATCTTTTTTTGTGTGCAAAGTTTAGTTACTGAATTTTAGATAATACTTTTTTTTTGTTGTTTGCTGTTGAAAGAAAAATGATTTTGTGGTACGACACACGAAGGAGACAGGAAAAAAGTTTGAAAATAAATCTTCCTGCGGAGAATTTCTGTGTGTACCAACGAAATGCGATGGCATATAGAGATAGGGATAGAGTGCGCTACGCCGGCTAAAGTTGGGAATGACGTTTTATTTTTTTGGTTTGGGAGAAAACTTGTCGGAATGATTTAGGCCCGACATCCTGCTGTTAATATTACAGGAAAATGTGTCCTCCGGAATGGGTTTTATGGTTCAGAAAAAAAGTTTCTCTCCTGCAAATGTACGTAATATATTCAGAGTCGGAGGCAGAAAAGTGATATGGCAGCGCTTTGTTTGGCTTTGTGGTTATTTTTTTGCTTGTAGACCATGGAAATGTGGGTGACGATTGTGAAATTTTGGCTGATAGTCTCGCTTAGCCGTTTTGAAGGTCTCCAATCATTTTGCTACTGTTGGCGTTTGGGGGCTGTGCGAAATGAACGCAAAAAATCTATATCGTAGATAGACAGACTTTTCTAATTTTTCTTTTTGAATGAAGTCTTTAAGATAACTCAGTGACGGGGACCTTCGGTAGTCGCAGGATTTACCAATCTTGGCAGAAGTTTTCCATATCATTGCCTTTGGCAAGGCCGTTCTCTCATATTTGTGTTTCTGAAGTCCAAAATGTATTGGACTATTGTGAGTCATGTGCAGTCTTTTCTGCAGAGGAACGGACGGAAAGTCGGTGACCTTTTTTATATGTTCTAGATTGGTCCGTCTTTAAGCTTAATTTCTGAAGAGTCATGCAATTCCACCATCAATTTGGATCATTAGAGACGTAACAACTGTTGGTTGTCACATTCAAATCGTTCAAATATTTCACCCGTTAAACGTCATCAGATCGGACTCCGGAATCTATTCTAAGACTGTTAGATGGTTGCTGATATCAATATGTTTTGTATCTGATATACCATCCGCGTCATCCAGATTTTGTGCAAGCAACAGGGAACTACATTTGATACACCCTTGCATTTCTGATCGAAAATATTCAGAATCTCTGGACTAAAATGTTTAGTTCTTACCTACGTTATCTCTTCACCTCTGCCTCCATATGAAGATGTCAGACTCAGAATGTGGTCGCCACTTTCAATTATTGTTACTTTTCCTTTGGACCATAGTCAGATGGTTTTGGTTTTGGTAGGGCCTATAGATTTTTTTTCAATAAAATCAATTGGGCTAGTATGCCAGTTAAAATGTTTGCTACCTTACAGTTTTTGGACATTTTGGCAACGATTTCTGCCTTTTTCAGTGTTTAATATTTTGTAGATATCTGAAACTGCTTTAACGAAAACAACAACAACAGTGAATTTTGAACAACGTTTCAAGGTAAATTAAAAAGCAGATATAAACAAAAGAAACCGATCAGCTTTGACCAAAAAAGCCGACGGAAAAAGCATTTCCGCAAATAATACATACACATCAAATTGGTCAAGAGCTTTACCTACAAAACGATTTTAATTCAGTCTTAACGGTTAACTGTTGGTGGAGATATTTAAGCTATTAAAAGGAAGGATAAGGACTAGCACACCTCTTAACAAATGTGCGATCAAATTACACAGTTCTTACAAATTAGGTTATGTGGAAAGTGATGTGGAAATAACAAAAAGGAAAATAAACTCGTGCATGTTTTAGCTACACCTTCCATTAAATACCTAAAATCAAAAATGCCCGCCAACTTCAAAATGTATTGGAAACTTAAGACCCAGTTGGTGTCCGATACTAGCCCAGGAAGAGCTTAGCTTATTGGAATCCATCAGAGATTGGTATTAGCGGGCTTTTCTCACACCTTTCGATTTGTGGAACAAGTGAAGCAGTCATCTTCCAAATCTCAAGAACCTAAACGAATCAATCAGTTCTAAGTATTATTCTTTCAATCCCCAATATTTGGACGTTTAAGGCCATCAACCTCAAAAGGACTAGAATCTTCGACTGACACTTAGAAAAAGTTGCCACGAAAACTGCCGATTAAAAAATGTTTACCTCTTACGAAATTGATCCCGGCCAACATTAAGCACAAGTTTAATATATACCATACTGAGGTCCATAGACTAACCAAACTAAACAGTCGACTTTCAGTGCTTATCCCCGCAAATTTTGAATGACAGCTCTCTCTCGCGCTCTCTTTTTTTTCCTGTCTGTGAATACGTGTATTAAAAGCCTTCGGGTAGCACTATTTCAATAACAAACAATTTGTAAATGAATATCTAACAATAAATGTAAAAAAAGTAAATGCTGAGTATGGTTTTTTAGATAGCTTAATTCGTCCTCTATCCATCTTCGCCAGTAAAAGGTGTTCATTCATCCATATTTCAGTTTATTTTTAATTTTGTTTGTATGAATTCTATGTTTGACAGCAAAATGCATAAATAAAATTCGTGGGGGTTGTTCCAAAAATGAGTCAACAACATGCAGGTTAGCCCAAGCTTCCACTAGACAAAATCGAATTTTAGTAAATGTTCATGAATATTCTATAAATTTCTATTAGGGTGAATGTTTTCAAATTCGTTTATTTAACACCATATTTGTACAAAATCAATGTACAATTGGAAATTCTGTAGTTTAATAACACTTAACATTGTTGAATAATGTTAATTAGGAACAGTAAGAATGCAAATGCTATTCTTATTTTAAAACCAAGAAAATTATGAATATCGGAATGCAAAACAAAAAGACAATATAATGTTGTATTTTAGTGGGTTCTGCAATTTGATTTCAGATTTTGTGTATTCAATCGAACGTAAGAATTCAATTTGTTTTGTTAATTATTGGTTTTTGCACGCTTTATTTCGTTTTCCATAGACATAATTCTTTTACAGATTTTAAAACAATGTGTTTTGAAATGTGCACAGATTTTTTCATAAAAAAAGCCAAGCGCATACAAATTTTAGAATAGAATAGTAATAGTAAAAATACTTTTTTTTCAATTTAACAAATGCATAATTATATTATTGTGCAAGTATACATTTTAAGTACTAATTACAGATTATAAAAAAAAAAACTAAAACTAAAAAAATATTTTCCCCACGACATACAAAAAAAAAAACGTTTTCGCTAAAATGTTTTAAAATATATTTTTTTCATTATGGCTTCGAAAGTTAAAGCATTAAAATCAACGGAAAAAGGTGTATTTTCTTTAAATATGCACCTGAAGTTACAAATTTTCTTTTAACAAAAGTGAAAAAACCGTATTAGTTCATTTTTCCCTGATTAATATTATGAGATGGATATTGACAAATAATTATTATATTAATTTATTTGGCATTGTAACGAAATTATTACAGGAATTACATTTGATGCCACCAATTACAAAAACTTTAAAATTCTTAAAATGAACTGTGATGTGAACTCCGCATAACTAATGGGCACAAAGAACACAGTCGCACACACTTCATTTCCCACCATAATAATGGCCGCCCGAATGACATGAAGTCCCTGCATCAAATTGCATAAGTATGCGTGCGGCATCAATGGCGCTCCTTTGATTTGTACATGCACGAATACTTATGCAATTTTCTGCTGGACAGGCAGCTTGTAGGCAGAAGTATCGTTTCTGCTCTCAGTCGACTGTCTAGTTTGGTTAGTCTATGCTGAGGTCTTCCATCCAATATTCAGTTTGTATTACAGTTTTTCAGAGAAGAGTCCAAATTTAAAGATAAGCACTTCCGTGGGTGTCTTTGATAGGAACTCTTCAAAACTCTCAAATACTAAGAACATGCTTTTGGAGATACTAAAAAAAATAATTTACCGTCCACTACTACATAACGAGGTGTATACCGGTCGCACCCCATAGTGATGACCTCGATTTGTTTGTAAGCCTCAGCTGGGGCTTAGCAGAAGGAGCTTTCTTAGAAACGTTGCACTTGCACACGAGGTGGTCCCAAAGGTATACCCGACCTGACGTTATTGATTTCTGTCTGAAAAGACTGACTATGATAGGAAGTACCAATCTTATACAGCTCAGCTTTGAAGTTCGACAACGCTAAGCAGTTTGTAAGGTTTTCGGCAGTCATCAATAGTGAACGGTCTCAGTGAATTTTTAATTATTGAAAGTGGAGCTACATTCTAGGCTGATCCTCCTGCTCCTTCGTTTACAACAGTTAATTATTGTATGGCGGAGTTTAAACTAGGACTTTTGAGCTTTTAAGACGAACCTCGCAGTAGTCGACCTAATGAGGTGACTGCGACAGAAGTGGTAAAAAAAAAATCCACAAAATAGTTTTGGATGACCGTCGACTGAAAGTGCGCGAGCTAGCAGACATATTAGGCATTGCAAAAAAGCCTATATACATCGCATGTTGACTGAAAATTTGGACATGCGAAACCTGTGTGGGTGTCGCGATTGCCATCAGTGGAACAAAAACAACGTCGTGAGGATCTTTCCATCGAGTGTTTAGTGAAGCTTCACAGGAAAAAGCCAAGTTTTTGCGTTGATACATAATCATCGATGAAATATGGGTCCTCTACTTAACACCCGATACGAATGAACAATAAAAACAATGAATTGAAAGCGGACAATCGGTTCCAAAGAAGGCGAAGGCAGTTGCATCTGCAGGCAAAGTCATGGCGTCAGTGTTTTGGGATGCGCGTCGGATAATTTTCATTGATTATCCTCAGAAAGGAAAAACAATCAACGGCGAGTATTGTGCGAACTTATTGCGCAGCGTTTGAGTGATGAAATCCAAAAATAAATGGCCGCATTTGGCAACAAAAAATTGTTTCATCAAGACAATGCACCAGTTCACACATCTGTCATCGCGATGGCCAAAATCAATGAATTAAAGCTCGATGCTTCCTTATGCTCCATATTCGCCAGATTTTGCAACCTAGAATTATTTTTTGTTTCAAAATTTTTAAAAAAAAAGTGGCTCGGTGGTAGAAGATTTGCCAACAATGAAGAGGTGAAGTCTGCGGTTGAGAAGCTCGACAATTCGCACTATAACAGGCTATCAAAGCTTTGAACAACGTTGGGAAAAATGTAGCAAGCTAAAGGGAGACTATGTGAGAAATGAAGGATTTTATCCCAATTTTTGCGTGTTTTCTTTGTCGTTTAGGTACTTCTGGGACCACTTACCTTTTTTACACAACCCATATCAAGTCACTTTGACAGTTTCTCCAAACTTCACTCAATAGAAATTGAATTATTAAGCTTAAGATATACGTGCAAGAACCACCGTTTATGGCAAAAAATATAAACTAAATATATTGAAGCAAAATGTCCATATATGGTACACTAGGCCGGGCTATAGTAGCAGCTTATTTATTAAATTCACAGCGGTGATTTGCGGCAACACTCAATCTTAATAGAGCACTTCACATTTAATAAGTGCAAATGTAATATTTCGTCAGCCAAGAAAATATGTAATAACCCACAATTAATAGAACATTGGTTGCACATAACTCCCTGGAAGCTGCACACAAATTCCAGGAAAGTTGCAAGCAACACTTCAGAAGAGCCCACTCGTCGTCTGCTATAAATAATTCACCTCATAAATGCAGCAAGGCTCTGCCTCTTTCAAATAGTCGCCCTAATTTACAAAACTGTTTCATCGCCATCCCCTTTCCTTGCAAAGTCCTCCTCCATTGATATACCGCAAGCACATCGTCCTTTCTGCGTTATAACTCCACTTACGCCCCCATCATCAGTGCAGTTCATTACATCATACGGTAATTACCCACTATTCGTTCAATTACATGTTTTCATCGATAACAACAAAAGATTCCACCGCGTATACTATACTTACTCGTATGCTACGCCCTGTAGAATAGTAAAACATTATTCTGCACCTTTGCGGGCAGAACTATTGCCGCCAGTGGCGTCGGCGTCACCGTTGCGCGCCGCCACAATTTCGTGTAATTTATTCAAATTAGATTCAATTGATTCGCGTCTGCCGCGCTATCCAACACACACATATGCATTCATCAGGTTTTTTAATGTTAGTTCTGCCATCATCACCAGCAGTAGCCGGCTATGCGATGCGCTATGAGGGCCTTTTGTTAGCGTCGAGCATTGCAAGCGACATGCCGACATCCTTTGCATGCGGGAGGAAAATTTGCCAAGAAATTACCAAATACCTCATAATCCAGTTGGGAAAATTTACGACCCTCGCTGGGTTTCTTCTCTCTTTGCAAAGTAAACGAACAGAAGAAAAAAAAATACACGACAAACAGGAAAAACATTGAGCCAGCGGGTTGAAAATTTTCAACACCAGCAAGGAAGGCGATTCCTTGTATTTTTACTCGTACTCGTATGCTAGCTGTACAAATTTACTGGAAAAAAAATTGAGGTTATTTCCAAGATTTCGACATCGCTGCGGGAGAGGACTTGTGTGACGGTTAATACCGATGCAGCGGCTGCGAATGTTTATAAGAAGCCTTGAACGCTGTGCCTTAAGATGTCGCCACCGCCATATTAATTATCGTACATGTATCTACGGCTTGTGAGAGGCTTGCGAATGCCTGTTCAATCTGTACTCCAGGACTTCTGTGGCTTAGACCAATTTTTGTTGTATATCGCAGTCTGAATAAGGACGCGCCATAAGTTTTGTTTCGTTTTTACAGATCTCCTTCTCTTTGTATCATTTCTTCGAACCATAAAATCCCACATTTTTTACCATGACCTAAACTGCTATCAGAAAAGTTTTAAATTCGTATATCTGAATAAGTCGTCCCATTGCGATGAAAATGAAACTAATAAGCGAACACAGACGGGCGGTCTGTAGAGAAGGATGAGTGTGGGGAAGACGTTAAAGATGTGTACCTACATACCTTAAAAAAAAAATAACATCCCGATCTCAAACGTTAAATAGCCGAGTAAGCCAATGAGATTATTACTTCTAACGAAAACTACCTCGGGGTGCTAGCTCAAACTAGTCCAATTATTTTGTACACACAGGTTACATACCTACCTGCTCCTGCATACCGAGTCCACTTGTGAGTACTGCCGCCCCACCACCACCACCAAGTCGTTTGTTAAAGTTAAGGAATTTCCATTGCTTGCATATTTTCTTAGATTTTTCCATACCGCCGACCGGGGTGGCTGCGCTGCTCTCCATGGCTTTGTTACGTTTTAATGTAAGACCGCCTGGCCCAGCATGGGGCGTTCAGCTCCAAACTCCATGCCAACCGCGCACCGCCATCCAACGTCGTGGTTGGTGTTTTGTAGATGATATATTATTATCATCGTTACGACAAACAGTGGGCGAATTTCACAGGCACGGTGAGCCTTAAATTTTATGACGTCAGGGTGCACCAAAAAGAAAGGAAGTCACTATCTAGCTACTGCATTTTTTGTTTTTCTTTTTTTTTGTCGTTTTTCGTTGGCAAAGACTGAAAGGATTCCGCCATCTTCTCT
Source organism: Cheilosia vulpina (assembly GCA_916610125.1). NCBI lineage: Eukaryota > Metazoa > Arthropoda > Insecta > Diptera > Syrphidae > Cheilosia > Cheilosia vulpina. Next base: position 59,394,280 of record OU744277.1, read on the forward strand.
TCCTGCTTTGTAATGGAAAAATTATTATTTCGCTTCTTACATCGGGTAGTAGATGAAAATTTTAAATTTGCACTTTTCACCCGGTGTCCTTGTGCTTGCCGCTAGCTGTTTCCCCACACGTTTCTCGCAGCTCTTTTATTAGAACGAGACTACACATAGGTATATAGGGTGCGCGGTGGTGACGAATGGCGAATGCTACATTTACAGACCGTAAATCTGATACAAAGTCAGCGCGAGAAAAATATTCTAAGGGCAGAGAATGTGTGTGAAAAATGCAGGCAAGAAAAAAAGGAACTTAAAAAAAAAACAAAAAAACACATATAAGTACGGAATAAGGACATCTTTTGTATGTACACGCCGTTGAGAATTCCATAGAAGCTAGTGCACACGTTATTACTCGTGCAGCGTCTTGGTGCGATATGGAGAGGAATGTAAGTCACTGTGTAATGGGAAATGCATAAAATAGCGACTAAGATGGAGTCCTTGTTCTGTTCGTCTTTGGTTCCGTTTTGTTAGCGCGCAGGGAGCTTCTTCCGAGATAAAGTTGTGTGTACACACACATCTACTCGCTGCTGCTCTAGCTAAGTGTGAAAGAAAATTAATTGCTTTGAGGCAACCGCACAATGCGGAACAGGTGGAAAATATGTTTTATGGCAAAGTGCCTCCTTTGTCTGTGGAACGAATCTCTGTGGCTTACTTAGTACACATACAGACAGCACTCTGGGGACAGATAGCTATGGGTGTATGGAGTACGGTGTTATGTGAAGAAAGTCGTATGTTTCGGGATGTCCTTGGGTGATTTTATCTTCAACGGATCCGACCGTTTTTGGCCAGTTTATTTATAGCTGGGAAAATATTCCGCACCGGAAGTTGGCTACCCCCTTTGGGGAGTTGCTGTTGTTCAGGTGGGTATGTGGTTGCTTTGCAGCTTGATCTTTGGAATTTATCTAGGTCTGTGTTAAGTGCAATCGAGATATATGGGAGACTCCAACTAGGTAGGTTAGGAACAGTTCACCTCCAAAAGACTGGCCTTTATCCCATTCCAAAAGTCTTACTGACTTACCCACTTTACTTAGGTAAAGGCTACAGTCCGGAGTGGACACGGGCCTCAACCAATTCCAATAATCACATGGGAATAATTTAAACGCTGGGCCACAAATTGCAACCATGAGCCAACAGATATCTTAATGACGTCAGAGACAAACTTTTTCGAGACAATTGTCATGATATTGGACAAAACCTCAAGGCGTGTTTTCCTATCGCACGGAATGGCGTACTACTGTTCAAGACCGCATGGACTGAGTAAGGTAACAGAAAAGGGGCGTGCTCACTGAAACGTAGATCTCTACTGTACAGGAATATAGCAGGCTTCAACATCGAATAAGGACGAATTTTGGGACTAGGGAGTGAAGATAAATCAAAGGATGAAATACTGAAATCGAAGCATATCAAGTTGGTTTCCAAAAAAGCTGTACAAATCAAAAGAGCATAAAGAAAACCTATTGCAGAGGAAGTTCGACGAAAACGTCTTAGAGAAATATATTGGAATTGCGTAAACTCCCAATTCGAAAAATTTCAAAAGAGATAGGGGTATACAGATTAGAGCCAAAAGGGGAACCACCCCTAAGTAGTGCAAGAAGAAGTTTCGTGGTTGGTTTCCATGCTAACCCACTCCGGTACACAGGGATATTGGTCATCTCTTATGGATTACCACATGAAAGGGGGCCAAATTGATCCAAAGTTAGGCTGGTGCCTTGAACCTATGTAATGGTGACTGGTTTGCACTTTCGATTGAGTGCTCCACTTAAGGACAATGGTTTCTTCTCGCTTTTTGTAGGTTTGGATATCTTTAGAAGACGCTACATAGGCAGGAGCATTATCGTACACTCGCTGTACATGTTCTTGGAATATTAGTCAATCAACTTGCACCTTATTCGGTATACCTTAGAGAATTGTTGAACCAAACTCCCTCGATACAATCAAAAACGAAGATAGTACGGAAACTGTGGATCTATCATCGATCATCTGTCATTTAATTTCTTTTAAAACGACTGCTTAAGTCTTCCGCAGAAGCTTTGCCTGCACATCTTGAATAAGCAGAAGCAGTGATTGGGGAGAGTATGTGTTATTCTTCATTTGATCTTCACGCTTATGACTAGATTTGGCGAATAGAAACCTTTCGACCAACATACCTCATTTATGATTGCAGGCAATCCCATAAAAAGGTACTGCTCTGGGCATAGTATGAGCCCTCCATCGATCGTAGTAATCAGAGAAATCTCCTAAATTATAAAAAAAAATGTGAAAAAACACAGAGTATGAAGACCGCAGCTTTGGGTTACGTGTACAGGCTGTTAATAAAACAAATTGAAGAAAGTGACGTGGCACAACCAAAGACGTACACGATATGCATCTCTTAGAAATGTCAAAAGAGGAGGAAATTGTTTAACTCTTCCCCATACACCTTTGTAAACAGAGCTCTACGTCAGGCACTAAGCAGTGGCTTAGTGATTAGTGTGTTGGACTACTAAGCGAGGGGTCCCAGGTTCGAATCCCGAGAACCCAAATTCCAACTTAAGGTTTTTTCACTGCGCCACCTCTCGCGAACGTCTGACAAACATCCGAGAGTATAATTGTCATGAAAGAGCTTCTCAATTGGCCGTTTGGACTCGGCATAAAATTGTAGATCCCTTCTATTCGTCCCAAAAATAAAAACTCACACAAGACGAATGGTTGTGAGAAGCTAGGCCTAGGGTCCATACGTACCTGTTGCGCCAATTTTTTTTTTAAACATACAAAAAAGCGCATGGTACTATACGCCTTGACAATCAAAGGGCGTTCGTCAATATCTACCTCATTAGGCCATTAAACCGCCCGTGAAAAGAAACTAAGAAATAAAAAAAAGTTAGCTTAAAAAACTAAAAAACCCGACTGACTGTAAAAAAAAAAGAATTAAAAAGATATGAACAAGACACATTCAAGTACATATACCTTTATATTATAAGGAAGACTTCTCACATAATATAGAAAGTGACCACAATTCAAAAAAAAAAAAACAACAGCTTAAGTCACTAGAGTCAATAGAGTTAAAAAAAAAACTTTAAACTGCTCTCCTGAACAATGAGTAAGACAGACTTAAGCGGTTTTGCCTTGTGACCACAGATATATCAGGCAATTTCAAATCTTCGGTAGAAGGATCACTCAACGATATTTTTTTCTCACGAAAGAATGTACTCAGCTTTCACCGCTGATAATGAAATTGCATTATCAAAGTAACATGTTAGCTTGTCATTTCGTTTACTCGCTGAACTGCAGCAAAACCTGGGAGAAGAGCTCGAAACGATGGTGGTACGTCTCCGTTGACCATGAACCTGTCCGTTAGATTTTGTATTAACGAATCTATGCAATGAATCATGACTATAAAATAGGCTTTAGTAGAAGAGGTTTCTGGATTTGAACGCGTTCTTAGAGCTCTTAATTGAACTTCAATTAAGTCCTCGGCAAGTTGGGATGCGGATTGAAAAGCCTCTCTGGAAAAATCTTCGGCATTTTCTCTGATGTTCTTAAGAGAATTCAGAACTTCTTTGGTGCGCTCGATTCCAGAAACGAAATCTAAGGATTTGTTCTGTAGGAAAACTGATGAGGGCAGCGTTAAACTGATTAGTTTTACGCATACAACGAGGCTTACTAGGAAAACACTTTTTTGGACAGCTGCCAAAAGTGTTGGCGCTTTCGAAGACATCGCCCACGTCCTGCTCATTATTTCTGCAAGAGCGCCGGTAACAGGACATTGGTGTACGGAGTTTATACCCGACCCAATTTAAGTTCGTTAACAACAACGTCTTCGAGTGCTATGGCAACTCTTTGTGGGCTACAATAACCTCGATTTGGGAAAGACATCAAAGACGGGTAAGCTTGCCAAGTTATGGCCGTATAAAACAAATTTTCGGTTTTGCTGCCCATATTTAAAAAATTAAGTTTTTTAAGTACGGCCTCAACAAATTCGCCACTCGAGCCAGGTTGGTCCCTTCCCTGCCTGAAGTCCGGCTCACTCCTGAGCACCCGAACTATCCAACTTATGAACGTCATCCAATACGAACTACCCTTGTCAACGCTTGGAGTAAACTAGTTTTGAAACAGGAGGCTCCAGTCTCATTTACTTGCTTCTTGCAGGCATTTTAAGAGGCTTAAATCCTACCACAGTTCAACTTCAAAACTAGCAGCAAACTCCAACCTTATTATAATAAGAGAAATATTTTTCAAAAAAAAGTCCCATTTTATGAATGAAAACGGACATCAAATAACAAACTCCCTCGCGTAAATAGAGCCAGCCAACTATCACCATCAGCTATAGCTCATTATACAATTCAAAACAAAAATATCCAATTAAACGAATAGAAAATCAAATCAATCAGTTTATTCAATCACGCACACTCTATACTTACAAGTATAGCTTCCACTGGGCGCGACGACACAATTTCTTAATTAATCCGTATCTGGATGCGAAATCATTCGTCGATCTGCAAAAGAAGAACAAAATATATAAAGTACGAGTGAAATTCAATAAAATAAGAATACAGAGAGAAATGTCAAAAGGAAAAAAAGAAAAAATGTCACAAAATCAAAAGAAAACTCCACCCCAGTATCGGATATAGAGGACGACAAATCAGAAAAATATATACCAAGTACTTTTTAACGAATTAATTAATCAACAGCATAACCAATGACTGTGCGCACAGTATATATATACCTATAGTTATATAACTTTGTATATTTACTTGTTAGTCAATTAATTAGGGAGTCAGCTGAAGTTGTTTTCGTTTCTCTTGCTTATATCCTTCGACAATTTGCCCATCCGCATTGGGAGTTCGTTCCAATCATATTTCTTCGTTTTCTTGCTGTGTGGCAGAAAACTTCTATAAACCGAAAGGACATAATCAACGGAGAAGGAGGGGGGCGCCGAGACATAAGATGAGAGTATAGCTGCTCGATTTGTATAGCTGCCGCTGCAGATGAAAATGATTTATGATGATGACCATTGCTAAGCATAAAAGTTTTACCACTTCCGCGCTAAGACGCTGTCGTCTTGGCGACACTTCCTGTTGGCTGCATACAGTGCAATGCTATATAGGGATGTGCCGGCCGAAGTGAAATGAAATTTCTGTGGATGACCATAGAATGGGGAGAATGAAAGTGAAACTCCTTGAGCAAGATTGAATGTTTGTTATGTGGAAATTATCAGAGTTGTGTTGTTAATTGGTGATGTAAGATAAACGTTCTTCGCCGGGGGATAAACAAAAATGAGTCAGCAATTGTGGAACGCGCTAATTAATTGAATGCGTTGTGTAAATAAACAGCTCCAACTCCCATCTACGAGAGAGTGTAAATGGCAAGAGATGTGCAGTGTTGCTTCTGATGGAACATGCGTTTCCAGTGGTGGATACGAGTTTGTATTGTAGGGTGCTTACGGTAAAAATGGAGTTCCTGCTTACAGATATTATAAACTAATAGGATATGCATGAGTGACGTGTACAAATTTGACATGATTGCCAGGAAATGTGTCAAATGAAATCGCAAATCACCAACCTCAATATATAAGCCGCCAGGCAGAATGGACGTTCCCAATGCGATGAAATTTTCAGCAACTGATGATAAAAACAAATGGCGAGACGTCCACAAAGCAATCAGATTGCTGTCCTCGACAAATTATTCGTGGAAAGCTTGACCGGTACAGCGAAGGTGACAAGAAGCCTTTTGTCCGTTGGCGCGATTTGATAAATATGCAAAACACCACTGAAACGATAATAAGGTTTCCACTATCCCATCACCTGGAGAACAAGGTATAGGTATGATACAGACGACAAGAAGGTCCCTTGGCCCCAAAAGTAAAACCCACACAAACGGTTAGTTAGACGTATAGGTGACAAAGAACTTTTTGGTCCTTTTTTTGTGTTGCCAATGGGAGATTTTCTTTGACGAAGTTAGTGGTATCGGGATTACTCAAATCTGACCCTTAAAGATTATTGGTTCAAAAAATCCTAAGCCAGATCCATAGCTCATCCTCCGATCTTTTACCTGCAGTACCTTGGTAGCTATAGGCTTAAAACAGGTCCACGTAGTCCTTTTGACAAAAGGAAGGGACCAACAATTTTATCCCGAGTCTAGAATTTTTAACCTTTTCAAGGACAGTTACAGTTACACACTTGAGCGTCATTGAGTCAACTGCTTAATTCCAAATTGTGAGCTACACGACTGTATGTACGAGCGCTTAACAGCTTCTTGTTAATTTTGACAACTGATTGCCCCTAAGCACTAAGAAGTGCAAAGCAGTACCCCATAGCTATACCCAATCCAAAATGTCGCTGTTAAAGTTGGCATGCTCAACTATCGATCACGAATTGTGTCTTTTGACTTCATTTCGAACCCATGTCGGAGACCAGTATGATATAGTATGGGTTCGATTGGTTTTCGCCACTCACAAAACACCGACTATCCACTGTTCCTGATTAGGGATTTGTAAGTCCAAGATTGACTCGCTTTATCTGGACTTGATAGTCTTAAGATTTCCTGTCTACGTTCAGATGACTACAACAAGCCCAGGTAAAGCGAATAATACCTGAAAAATAAAGCCTTCGTACCACCGTTGCCTGGCACCACCGTTGACCTCTATTTACATAAATGCAGCCCCCAGTGCATTGAAGCAAAATTAGCCTTTTAAAACAAATTACATTCCAAAGGTTGAAGGCATAAATTTAGGGGGTCGTCCCTTTGTAATGAGATTATAAATCTTAAACTTTCCTACATAGCCCGCGCTCCAATGATTTGCAAATGATTTTTCCTCATTCAATAAAATGTTTTACAAGTCGAAGGATATATATTGAGTCCACTTCATTCCATCCAGATCATCATCCTTCATTCTCCATTTTTTTGTTTCCTCTATCTGGCTCAACAATAAAATGCCAAATCAAAGAAAATGACCTACAGGCAGGAAAAAAGAAGAAGTACCATCCAAATAAATTAAATTACACTCAGCTTCAACGAAATGTTGTTTACAAGCCACAAAATATGAAATAAAAAATTGTAAAATCGTATATCCAATTATAGATGAGAATACAGATTGGAAATGTAAAACATCATTTCATCGGAATAGCTCCTTGAGCTCCGTAGCTCCATGAAATGAGACCAACCTAGTATGTATCTGCTTTGCTTTAAAGTGAGATTACTGCCTCAAAAAATATGTATACATGTCTGCGTCAGCACGAGACCGAAGAGCTGACAATAAGCTTATGGATATACCGATCTCATCTGCCACCAATTTCCAAATCAAATATCATGGCAAACGACTTGCTGATGACAACTCTGGCTTAACGATAGTTCTCTGGTAATTTTATTTTTATTTCCTTTCTCTCTGTTGACAAAAAAGGAGTCGACAAAAAAAAAGAAAGAAAGAAAAAGTCCTCACACACCAACTTGCCGTATAGATACATCGTTCAGAGTTATTTTAATCCCATTTGAAAATCTCCTTATCGCATTCACAAAGACGAACGTTTCTCCTTAATTTTTTTTTTTTTGGGAAAAACACGACTCAGCATTCAGAAGGACCAACAAGGAAAGATTATGAAATGTTTTTTTTTTTTTTTTCAAACACTTAAACATATATTAACTTGTCACAATAATAGACTATCTTTGACTATTCTTGTCGTAGGAAGTACATATATGTGCGTGGGTAGGTCCTTTTAACGCCACACACACAGTGTGTCCTTATTCGAAATGGAAGCAATGCGCGATTCCTTGGCAATTTGTTTCGATTATTTTTAATCAATGTTTGTGGACAAACAAAAAATGTCACAGGGAAAACTTCTGCATGGGTCGGCGTCGGGTGTGAACGACCAGACGTGTGTATCTTTGAACCATTTAAAACGCCATTCACCAGTGATATTCTCGGGAATTTAATTTTCAACTCGACGTCTGTGATGGACACTCTTGTCGACATATCTCATTTTTCGACTGACCACGGAGAGAAAGTAAAATTGCCATCATCAGCGTTTCCAGCGGAATGGACTGTAATCATCAACGGAGAATTGGACAACCATAATTGTGGCTGTAAATAAGGTCCGTTCGTAGATATAAAAATGGAATTGGGTATTCGCAGCGGGGTCTGGTAATGTGATTTCTTTTTTCGAAATAATAGACGAGATGCTATTAAGTTCAAGTCGAAAACAGAGAGGTATATAACGACTGGAGATGTTTATGTTTAGAGGCGGCACTCGGACGCCCAACTGTCGTTGATCCTTTCCGGTATATTAGCGCAGGCAAGTGAGTGCCCTAGTATCGTATATGCTGAGGTATTGGTCACGTAGGGAATGCATAAACGTTTACGAGGGTTCAAAGACGAAGTTTTAGAATATTCGACAGAGAACATGTATAAGGTTGGATAAGTCTTGGACATGACTTTAAATCGAATAAGCAATTTTTACGAAATTGTTGGGACTATCTTTGGGATGGGCACTTTGATGGCTGTCACTGAGCCAAACAGACAATTGAAAAATTGGGTACCCCTTCTCAATCATCGAGAGAGTCTGCTTGTTGAAAAATAATGCGAAGTGTATCGAAGGATACAAAAGAAATCAGCAAGTTCTACTCTTACAAAAATCAGAGATGACAGGGTGTAGTGTTCTCCGCAGGTGTCAAGTTCTTTCGGTCACTCATTGCGATAAACAATCCTACGCCACTGGCATAACTAGGGAACAGGGAGACACGTATAAGAGATCATCATCTTTTGATCTCAAGGCAACTGTGCAAGTGCACTTAGTAGCAAGAGTGAGCTAGTTGGGTTTTGGTATTTGAGGCTGTCGTGTGTGGTTGCGTTTAGGGCTCTGGTTGTAATAATAATATAAAATTTAGAATTGAACAGTACATTAAGTTGAAGAATAAACGTTGTGAATTTTTGAACTAGAAAAACTGTTCTTTCTTTCGAACGACTATCCCCGGATCGCACACACGTTCCCATAAAGGTCGCTTGTAGTCACAAACCTTTGGAAGTGACAACAACTATTGATGATGTCATATCATTTCCCGACATGAAAGCGTCTTGTATTGGCTATGACAACGAAAGTAGGGGATACGGTTTCACGCTTAGACTCTGCATCCAAACGACCAAAGAGCTCACTTTACCTAGTCTGCAATTGTGTGAACGCATCGCAGAATGCGGAAAGTTTGACGCAGAACTACGAAATTACGAGCGTTATTTATGTTATTGCCAATCAGTTTTCATACGAAGTTTGGTCAAATTAGGATGAAGGGGCGTGGCGCCTCCTATACAAGAAGTTATTTAACGTAATGTATCTTGACATTTATGACAGCTTCTGTTTAGAAATTCGGTAAATGGACATTGCATTGCTCTTCTACACAATGTGGGCAGTAATGGAAAAAGGGGCGTGACGCCCTCCGTTGTGAGTTGTAAAGTTACAAAATTTAAAGTTGTGGGAACAAAGCACAATTACCTTAGATCGTTAAGGATATCAAAAATGTCTACGACTGGTTGGCACAAAACTTGGTATTTTGTTTTTACACGGAAAGTAAGTGCAGTCAATTCAAGAAGTAAGTACCCAGAGTACTCCCATCATGCTGCTGGGTGTTTTTGAACGGTTGGGGTCGAATTTCTGGAAGGATTAAAATTCCTTTTACAACGTTTTGCTTTTCAATTCTGCAAATAATATCTAAAAAAATGAGGTTTCAAAAATGTTAAGTTGTTCAAACAAGGTTTGAAAAAACCCTTTTTCTTTTTTTATTTGCAAAATTTTGTAAAACTATCCTCTTACTTGTCTAAGTATGGGATGCAGAGGACATTATCTTATGTTTTTGTTTTTCAAATTTTTTTTTTAATATTATTAAATTATTATCTTTTTTTTACATTTAATTTTAAGGCTTTGTTAATATTTTTTTTTTATTTGTATTATTTTTGTAATTTTTTAAAAACAATTTTATTTTTATTTAAATTTTATCTATCTTCTTTTCGTTTATATACTTAGTTGTAAAAACCAAAATAAACTGTTTTTTTTTTGCTTAAAATTTAAAAAAAGATGAATTTTTTTTACAGCAGAAATTGATTTTGAAAAAAAAACGTGAGAAGACTGAATCGTGCAAAGGAACATTTCAACCGCATCATAAAAATTTAAACAGAGGTTTAGGTATAAATACGCGATTAGTTGAACAACTAGATACATGTATGTGTGCTGTCTGTGCAATGCCGCCCTTTGACCAAGTGGGCGGGATTTGATAGAGGCGTGATACTTTCCGTCTAGACAAATACTTAAGACGCTCCAATGAAATGTATAAGTGAGAAAATTTGTGTAATTTTAATTAACAGCAATTAATATCATTTAGAAGGAGATAGTTGACACCCTTGACGACTCAAAAACTTGGCATTTTAAAATTTCTTAACTCTGGCAACTCTTTTTGTGAGTATTCCGGCGAAGCTATGAATCGCCAAATGAACCAAATTAATATTTTTGTATTTCAATTGTAGATTGTCGTCTCAAATATTTTCAACGATCACCATTGCTTCAGGAATGGACAATATTTATACCACAAAATATTGCGGAAGTGACAGCTATAGGTCTTTTTTTAAAATGGATACAACTTCAAATTAAATGAAATACTCGTAGATATACATAATGGTAGTGGCTAGTAATACCGTTAATGGCATGATAATATTGTGCCATTACTACTTGGGTATGGCCTCGGGGACATAGGCACAGCGGCTGTGTCGGATAATGCGTAAAAGCGTCCTATGAACGACTAGTCTTTCCAGCACTACTTGGAGCCTTCCATCGTAGGTCTGTACTCATGTTGAAATGCTATTTTTAAATGAGGCAAAATAGCTGTTGGTTTCTAAATTAATTGCCGCTGGAAAACATGTTGCCAATTTGAAAAACGAACCTCTAAAAAAACATCTCTCACAATTGTGAGAAAACGCACAGCACAAAATAAACTACCTAGACCTCCATCAATATTGAGTAATATTCATAGACAGACACCAACCACAATACAAACAACAATTTGGATAATAGTCAGTAATTTGCATAGCTCCGTCCCTTATTCTACAAGAGGCTAGAAAACTCGCAAGTTGTGACCCGAATCCGACTTCCTGTGTTGGCAACGTATAGATGCACCTTTCAAACAAAGTTGGCATGCCCGAAAAGCCATAAAAACCCATATTTCAGTGCGCTGTCAACAACAAACTTCTATCCATCAACATTTTAATACGCGATTATGAACTAAAAAAATGTATACACCTACACCCCACATGCATTGACTCGGTCATAAAATTATGTATATATCCCAAACGCGACTTTTACGAGGCTATTTGCAATTTATGCGACCTCTTAAAACTTTCCCGAGACTTCGTCTGCTTAAAAACATTCCCCCATGTCATTCCATATCATAGTCCTGTCATCGAAGCAACTTACAACGACTATACCCATGCCATGGATCCATATATATTCGTCCTATTTTATTATTATTGTGTTGATCCTGCCGACTACATTTGCCTGTCAAAACAGTTGATAATGACTTGCAGAAGCTATTACACCCAACCGCCAACACAAAACACCCCCAAAGGACACAAACAAACAAAGGTCGAGGGCAATATGAAGAGTACCTATCGATGGCAGCAGCAGTTGCGTGTCTGATTGTGTACGATTGCCGCAATCATCACAAATTAATACTGTTTGTCAGTTAATCCGAAGTGATTATTGAATATTGAAGTGTCAATATAATAACAAGGAGTCTCATGATGACAGCACGTTGGATGATTACATCTGCAAGTCCTCTCGATGACTGAATTAAAGATTGCTATGTCGGGAAATCTGAATCAGCAAACGCCCTCGAAGTTGTGCAAATATTTGACCAAAGTAAAGTCTGTCTTCCGGTTTGAGCAGCATTCAACTGCATGAACTGCTCCAAAGGCTGTGTACGCACCGGAAGCCCACTGTTAGGCTCAACACTTTTCGCACGGAAATTCGTTTAAAATGTTCATTAACACAAATACCGCTGTCAGCGATATAAAGTTCGCAAATACACATGTATTCGCAAGGAAGAAAAATATTAAATACCCTTCATCCGTGCAAAGTTTTCTCCTTCACCAGATTGCGCTCCTTATTCAATGATAAGAAGAACTTGCCGTTCCACTTTTGCGCGAGGATGTTGCGTGAAATCTCTTTGCGTCCCAACAGGATATAAATGTACGAAAACGCAAGGCGAAAGGCAACCAGCTAATCCAAATATTGGAAGTTTGCGCAGCCATCATCCTTGCGAGGTATAGACACAGACAAACCTTCGCCCCTAACTAGAAGAAGCCGAAAAGAAAAATAAACCAAACTAGGACAAGTTTATATCGGAAAAGTTTATAATCCTCAAACTAAGAGAGGAAGCGCTTCGTCTTTGCGTTTGCCAGAAATCCATTTTATCCGATTTTTCCGCCCACACGAGGTGGCAAATAATAAAGAGCCGGGATACAATAACAGGAACCTCACAGCGGAGGTGTTTGGATTTTTCTTTTTCAAATTAAGATGAGCAGAAGTAGAAAGTTGTTCCGAAGAAATTTGTGGTGCAATTGTGGAAGGTATTTTGCGTTATGGTTTTCGGTTTTATGTGAAGGCAAGCCAGATGTTGAATTAACTTTTGTTTGTAACAAGACGATGAACACTGATTTACAAGGTTTTTTTTTTTCTTTTTGGGGAACCTTCCTGCTTGAAAGTTGGAGCAGCTTTTCGACACGTTGGTTGTTGGGACTGACAGTCAGTCTGTGAAGTTGAATTGAAACTGAACATATTTACGAGGATGATGCGTGGATGTGTTAGGATCAATTGAGGATGGCGTATTAACTTTGTTTAATATTGCCGGTGGCACGAGGGTATTTTAAAGTCTATGTGGGCTTGTATTTGTGTGATCTTCATGAGCCATACTTCATACGGTATAGCGGGCGTACGAGGCAGTCAGTCGGTGGGTTGATGTCAGGAACTTTTATTTTGCAGAAAGTGTTTAAGTTTTCACTATATGATCCCTATGAATCATATCTTCTAACGCATGGGGCTACATTGAAAAGATTCTTCTAAAGAAAAAGCTCCCAACCAAACAAGGACGATGAAGTGAGCAATTTGTACGCCACGCTGAAATGGCGTGAATCCAGGGATGGCACAACGATATCGTTAAGACGATCGTTGATATACGGAATCAATCGAAGATTATCTAGGCAGATGGAAGGAACTTTATGACCTTTCCGGTGAGCAGAAGGCACAAATAAGCTAAAAGTTTCTTGACTTGCACAGGTCTTTCAGGAGTATTGACAGCGAGCTTTTAAAAATTGTGATAAATTTTCTCAACTACTGACCGATGACTGTCTTTCATCAAAAGCTTATGGCAGCTTATCCAGAAAAAACATTTTCCTTTTTATTTCTGCCATCCCGGCTACACTTTGTGAAGAGTTTGGTATTGAATATAATTCCTTGATCTGACTTTCAGCTGCCACGCGTAGTTGTAAATTACTGCCTACATTATGGGAACTCGGTCAACATTTTTGTTATTGTATACGGGCGTTAAATAAATTTCAAGTTTAAATGCAGGATATAGTGTTTCGAGTGACTTTCTTCTATAGGTTGCCACGCCCATTATCAAATCCGGCTCCACGTGGAGAGTGTTTAAAATTCCGAGGTTTGGTCCAACTCTAACTGGAACGATTAGGCCTTAGGTTTTTAGAAGAGCAGAAAGTTAACCTCCAACAGCGACAACAACCTAACAGCGGGCGTTCCTATTATATGGACTATTATGGAGGACTCTGTTTTGAGGCTGTCAACGCCCCAAAGTGTTTAAATTGCAGATTTTGCGATTGTTACCGTAGCATGTCCACTATGCTAAGACGGCGGCAAACAAGGCGATCTTCATAAGTTGAGACTGCTGGAAATAAAAACTGAAACAGCACTCAGAACAATTCGGTTGATTGAGGATGTCCATGCAAGGATTTGGATAGGTAACCAAAATGTCCAGACTGTCCAAACGAGTGGAAAAAAATGCACTTTTCATTATCCCCACTTCATAAGAATGGATACAGAGCTGTCGAAGAAGATACGGAGCAATGTAAATCATATTGTCAACAGTGTCCTAATGGAATTGAAAGCGATCGGCATGAGAGGGTAATCACGTTTATCTAGCAGTGCGCCAGATCTGTAGTTACAGAAGTTCGCTGATTTTCCAGGAGAACGATCGTCATCGTCTTACTTGATCTGAACCCTGGACGACATGCTTTTTTGAAATTTTGTTGACCACAACAAGTTGTTTTCAGACCGAATTTTTTTTTATTATCATAAGTTTTCAATTCATGATGAAGATAAAGCTCTCTAACTCGTAATTTTTTTTAAGGTCTATGGTTTCGGCGATAGGTTTGAAGGACTATCGTTTGCGCGATAGTCGTCTGAAAAGTTACGTGTCTAGGGCTCGGAACGATACGGCTTTTTTGGGCGTAGGTACGTCCATGCAACACTGCAACAGAGTTGTGTGTGATCTGACGTAGCTTTGTCCGATTTTCGTTAACCTAGGCACCTCTACATCGCTATCCAAAAACTTTATATCATGCATCCTTCCTTAAAAAAATATACAACCCCAAGTTCGTTGCAGAATGTAAAACGCCCCACAGTTTGGTATTTCTTCGGGGCAGCTCTGATTTTAGTTTAAAGCCCTGGTTATACATCAGCCTTATTTGAGAAAGCAACCATTACCAAAGATGTTTAATGGGGAACATTATGTTCCAAGCCTTTGTGTCATTCTGTCACAAGTTTGGGAGTCTTATAAAATATCACTAGCTACGGCATCACATACGACTACAAAACCACTAAGAAAATTTTGCAGCCGTTAAGAAATCTATCAACGTTCCAAGACATAACCAAACTTATCCCCATAGCTAATCCGACGGTGCCATTTGGAAAGCAAATAAACCCAAAAAAAAGGGTTACCGATAATACGACCTAATTGCATTAAATATTCGCACATTGAGCAGAGAAATCTATGCAATCCCCGACGACAGCATCGTATACACGCAGATAAGATAAATGGCAGCACACATCATTATTATCATTTCTCGTTGATGACATTTGCCGCCATAACGGTATACATTTTCATTCTGAATCGATATATCGGGTCTTAAATAGATTCGTCTCTATGTTTCTATCCAATACACCCGCGAGTCGTATAATCCCATCCACAACGCATTTATGTATGTGAAAGTAGGTCCTTGCGAGAGCATAGATATGAATAATTCAGCGGAGATGCGTGATGTCGATTCCATATGCGAATGGATTCACTGCGGGATTCACACAGCACACCATACACCTACTCCCGGGCGCAAATGAAGTGTTTTTTTTTTCGCATTTCCGTCTGTGTACGGTATTTTTGTTTCGCTCCCCTCCCAGCCCGGATTATGGAGAGACACGGAACCCCAAAGAGGATCCAAGCATCGAATTTCGGGGATATTATCATTATTTCTACCGCCCCATAGGTATATACGTGTGTCGTGTGTGTGCATACATGTAGTTTATTTGTAAATCATAACAATTGCCCGTTGGTTATGATGTGCTGGGGACTCTGACTCTGGGTCTAGGTCTTGTTGCCTTTTGCAATTGTATGACGACGACAAAGACGACGCCGCATGCGTTTTGAATCGAGTACACGCGAGTATATCCTGGTTTTGTGATTCTTGAAAGCCGACGCATATACACACTCGTACACATGAGTGTGTTGCGTATGTCGAACACGAACTCCAACTCAGGAACTATTATGACGAGTGGTACGTTTAAGCGCGAGTGAGCTTTGAAATTTATTCCGAAATTCATGAGAACAGTCCCATTGTCCGGGATTGGTTTGGCATGACAATTGCTATGGGAGTCACATTTATACGTTTGGTTTATGGTGGTCGCAAGAAGACAATATCATTGAGGATTTGGTCACATTCCAGCCACATCAGTCATCAGAAGGGTACCTTGCTACACACATCACAGAGGGATATACCGTCCTATGTCACTTCTTGATGTCGGTGAGTGTATCTTATGCCAAACTAAATCGAATATATTGTGACGTACTTTGTAGTCAGAGATAGGCAAACGGAGTTTCAGGGAATGGGCACTGATTGATGATGTGAGTTTGACTGGAAACCGTAACGGAGCTCTCAGCACGTAATGCGTTTGGGGGTGGTTTTAAAGATGATAGGAGGAAATGTTTTTATTTTTTCTATTTATTGCAGGAAGGTAGATGACTGAAGAACGTTTTTTAACAATACTATAGAGGTTTCAAATGGATCTGAAGGCATTCACCAGGACTACCTATATAGCTTTAGGTGGACAAGTCCTGATGTGCTGATAAAGTGAGAGGTACCCACTAATGGATACTTTGCATTATGTTTCTATAGTCCATGAAAATGGAAAGAGAGGAAGACGACTTTTTGATTGAGGAAGATGAATAGGGTTTGGTATTCAAAAGGTTTTTTTTTTCCCCAGAAGCGAAAGACATAACGATTTCTCTAAATAAAATCGTATGTTACTTATACAGTCGAACTATTAAATATAAATTTATATGAGGTATTTCGAGAGCCTTTTTTAGCGAAGCTAACTAAATAGTAGAAGCATCAGTTCCTAACACGAAATTATTGGCTTCTACCAGTGTGGATTTTAAATCAAACATTTGCACTACGGCAGATGCAGAGGAGAAAAACTCAAATCGATCGAGAGTCACCAGATTTTTATCGATTTTGACAGTATTTTATTTATTTTTTCAGATTTTTTAACGGCCTGTGAAATGAAAAAAACTTCGCTACGCCGTTAAGGTCTTGTACAATCTCGCCGGGACCTTTGACACACAGAAATAAATTCAGACAAAATGATGACTTCTGCAACATCCTACAGAGAGAATTATTTTCTACACACAATGAAATTTCGTTTTTTAAATCGATGAAATTTAAAAAAAACTTACAAATTTTTCTTTATTCAAATTTATTTAATTGTATTTAAAGCTCAATTCTTGAATCAAGAAAATAATTCTTATTGGTAAACAAATATCGTGTTACTTAAACGAAAAAATATTATTAACTTTCTTTAGAAAAGATATTGTATTCGTACAAAATTTCGAACTCGAGATGATAATCGATTCTGATATTACGATGATAGAGAAACTCAAAAAAGTGGGTTGCAAAATTCTGTCCGTCTGTCCGGATGTCTCGAGGCCTACAGCTTGACGGAGCTGCACGGATTTTGTTCAAACTTCGGATTTAGAGTTGCATGCGGTAACCTCAATATTAATGGTACCTACTTCCCATATAACATTTTCATACCAGTTTGATTTGTTCGAAAACGGCTCTAACGATTTCAACCAAAATTGATATTTAAGCTTAAGTAGGTAAGGTTAAATAAATGCATATTCAGTTTTCCGCTTAAAAATTCGAATAAAGGTCTACTTTCGAAATGTGGACACATCTCGAAATCGAAAACGGTCGATTCTAACAAAAATTAATTTCTAAGGTAATATGGTCAATTATAAATTAAGGGCAAACTCAGTTTTTCTCTGTAATCGCCAAATGAATTTTTGACAAAATTAATTTTTTAAAAATGTAGCTCTCTTTAGTTGACCTGAAAATGGCAATAACGATTTTGACCAAAATGCAAACATAGAGTAAAATTGATGTTTTCAAAATTATTGTGTCCTTAATTTTCAATTCGAATCATCCAAAACGATAATTTTAAAAACTGCTCATATCTCGAAAAACCCATTTTCGATTGCGATAAAACTTTAAAAACCAATTAATGCCTACCATCCCGAACAATAATTTGTACTTGGTGTTCAGCTAAATAGTTAAACAATAGTATTTTCCAAACTAAATATTGCAATATTTGGTACTGTTTTGTCTGCCAAATTCTACAAAAACCGCTCTAACCTTCAAATAATTGCAACCACTCAGAAACTCTTACTTAATTTCCACCCCCCCCCCCACACGTCCATCGGTATATTTATAACTGGTAATGCAAACTCATAAACAAATCTTTAAAAACTTTCATATGTAAATATATCGGTCTAACACGAACCCTACTTCCAATCATAGACACCTTAAACCAGTGTGACTAATCTATTCCGGACAAACATAAAAACATTCCCTATCAAATCAGAAAATAAAAACTCCTACTACGCTTCTCCTTGTACTCAAAAACCTTGTTAAGTGTAAAAGCTTAGAAAATAGTACTGTAGACGCTTTAAACTCTTTAACCATAACTTGGGACAATTGCCTGTTACCTGTTACTGACAGCTACAACTTATAAAAACTAACATTGTAATTTTTTTTTTATATTTATGTACTGCCTATCAGATGAATAACCCAAAAGTGAATTTTATTTAACACCACATATTCCTTTTCCTGTATTCTATTCACCGGTTTTTATCTAGCATCGGTTCTCCGATCTCTACCTACCTACTTAATAAAATAAGAAAACAACCAAGCACACATTTGATGAACAAGAAAGTTTCGTTCGACCCAGTCGTGCAGTTTATTTTATTTTAATATTGAGTTTTAGTGTCATTTTTATTTACAATATCGTGTATATTCAGTTGGAAAATACAGTTAGTCAAAGACCGCTTTAACTAGAGAGGTGTATTGGTTGACTTAATGGTCTTTAGTAAGTTATTTGGCTTGTTCTACGATAGGAGTCAACTCTTCTTCGAAACGATTAGTTCGCTGCGTTGGTAAAAGCGGTGTAAGGTGCACGCCCTGGCGTTTGTTGATAGTCTCTTCTCTCAGTCGCTGACGCCTTGAAATGTTCGATTTCATTTGCTTCTGGATATATTAAAAGTCGTTAAAGTGCCTTGGTAAGTCGTAGATACGCCACTGTTGAAACGAGGCAGAAAATTCTTCTGAAACACCTTCTCACTTTAGCCAATTAGGTGACAAAAAATCGCTCGACTTAAGCCCAGTTATACAATTGGTTGCAAAAATTCATAGACGCAAGTTTGTAGCCTGCATTTTTGCACGCTACTTCTGTTTCGCTGGATCGATGTCGTTTTTATTTGAAACGATTCGGAGGAGCCATGAAAAAGGTTAAAATAGTGAACTTAGACGCACTTGTTGGTGCATCTTTTCATTTACTTTTCCCACAGTCGAGTCGGTTCATTGGCAGACTACTGAGCGAAGGGATTTCAGGTTGAACCTCCAAAAACACAAACAACACATTATTAAGTGGAAATTTGCCACTGCCTTGCTTTTTCGAACCCGAGGATACCTAATTTCTTTACAAACTTGCGTTTACAGCAGGCTTGGTCGGTGCGCACTATTTCACAAAAAATTCACACTGTTTGAGCACGCAAACATTGAAAATAAGTTTGCAAAATGTTCAACCGTGCAGCGATTTATTTTGCCCGTGAAGGAACTACATGGGACTGTGGTTCTGTCGCCCTTTATTGATAGGCTTTCCGTTTTCTTTGTCTTTTGCCGATAACTTTGTTATTTAATAACCGTTTCTTATGAAATCTGGACCAAGTGCAAGCCTAGTTGGCGTTAATGAATATCTGCAGGTTTTATTATTACTTCTTAAAAGAAACTGTTCTTGATATAGAGCATAGTGTGTGGGGTTTGCTAGTGCATTTTACGTGTCCAGGAATATTTTACAAACTCACTTTAGCAATATAATGCTAAAGCTATTGCAACTTACAGTAAATTTAAGGTGAAGATTAAGGTCCGCTATTGGTAAGGCCAATTGTTTCCAAAAAAAAATTCCATCGTGCAATTGCTAGAGAGCCGCAGTGAGGTGGATATAACTGTCATTGCTATCGCAGTCCATTTTCGAGTCCTTTGAAAAAATGTTTTCGCTAAACCAATTGTAGCCTCGATTGTGTTGGTATCTATATTTTTTGCAAAGAGAAACCAAGCATTTTCCGAACAGCTCTTCCTCGTTGAACCACCCATCGAGTGTATGTGTTGGTGTACTCAAAGGAGTCAAAAATCACAAAAATATCGCCTGTTCTGCGAATGCGATTCCCTTAGCCAGACGCAACCTTATGTTCCCCGACAGCTTGTTGGATTCCTCCAGCTTAGCCTACACGTTCCTTTGTCCCCGGATAAGTGTTTATTTTTCATAAGGCACCTCGCAAATCTTTCAACCCAAATCCCCTCAAATCCATGCCATCAAGCACTCTACCAGTACCTATGTATACGTACTCCCTTGTTGTATTACCAGCGAAATCCTCAAAACAATACCTGTCAAATGGAAACTGAAAATTAAACGGATTATCCTACAGTCGCCGTGCTTCTTAGGACAAAAAAAAAGCAAAAACAGAAAATCCCAATCATTCCCCAACACAATTCCCAGTCAATACAAATGTGTTTGGCAAATCGGTTCGGATGCTGTTTTTATTGTTCGATAATAGTTCACACCGTTGCGCCCACGATAACTGGGTACAGATTTATTTCATTTGATTGTTCGTTCCGCGGTTTGTAGATGTGGTGTGTTGGCTTTGGCATTAGTCGGATCCTGGTCTGCGAACATGAGATAATATCCTTGTTTTTTTTTTGCACGCGCTCGCTAACCGGGTGCAAATATCAAAATTCCAATTGTGGACGCAATGGAGCTGTGTATGTGCAATAATGGGTTTGGGTGGGATCCATGCAATTCCCTGCCTCAAGCCCTGTATGCGTATAGCGGTTGATTGTGGCTAGGTACTTGGAGGGAGTTTGCTTTTAAATGTTTGATCCTGTAAATCTCTTCAACCGTTTAAAAACGTCCCTTTTTTGTTGGCACACATACTTGCTACGGTTGGCTTTCGGCGAGCAGAAAGTTTTAAATTTAACTGAGCAAAAACCAAATCGTCCATCTGATCGAGAAGACAACCAAAGGAGTAGAAATGGAAAAGCGCTGTTGATATCCGTTGGGAAGTATTTTTACGAGTTCAGGGAGTGGTCGTCTGCGTCGGTTGGCATCGCATTTACTCCTATATCCAGCTGCTATAGTGGTCCAGTTACGATAAATGTATCTGTGTGAGTGTGCCGGCTGCGGAGTAGTATTTCTTTCATGATTATATAATATTTACTCGTACTGGAAGATACCATGGCGAGCAAAGTAAGAGATTGCAATTAAATTCGGGGTTGAAAATGTATCCTTTATAATGCAACATTGCAAAGCGGTTAGGATTACAGATGTTCGTTTGCATAGTATGCAATGAAGTTCATTGCAAATTTGTTTCGCTTTCAACAAAATGGATATGAGAAGTTGCAAATTGAAGTGACTTTTAGTTGGTGGCAGTGTTTGGCCCAAGTAAATGTTATAGTCGAAAATGTGGTTCATTCAATATCAATATCAAATTTATCAGTCGGTATTCCGCAGACAAGCCCTATATGCCCTTGCATTTTAATGAGGGATCATGTGACCGATTATGTGTGAAGGACGAGTCGATCGTTGATTTCTCACAACAATAACAATGCGGTTTGCCCCTGAGCAGTGCTCTATTTACACCTAATTGCAGAGGACGCTGTTGCACAGCCTGTACGACCACACGCCCTAGGTAGGGCTACAACTAGTTTTATACTTCGCTGAATTCATCGAAGTCAGAGGTTGCTGTTAACCGAAATATGAATAAACGAGGACGAACGTATATAGGGTTGCTTTTGCGGTTTCTGCCCGAGGGTTTATTCGATAGGTGGGCTCCCCAAATTACAGTATCATCATTCTTTTGGTTAAGCAAGGGGTTGCTGTTTACGTTTAGTTAGTCTTTAGTTGGAGGGGCGAATAATAGAATTTCAGACGACGAGGCGAGGTAAAATTCATGAATCTCCAGGGGGAAAGGCTTCCAACAAAAATTAATTTTTATGCTCGGGGATTTATGTGTTATACGTTGATGGTGTCGGCAAGCTGCGTACTTATTACTGTAGTCGTTCTTTTAAATCTCACATTTTGTAGGCATAATTTGTAGCACACTGTCAGGTTGAATATATTGACGAGGGGTTTGTTTGGTCAAGCCTTAAGCAGGGAACGAAAAGATGCAAGGGTGACGATGCCGTCTGAAACCAAAATCAATCAACCATTTCTGTAGAAGGATGTTTTACCATAATTGGACATCGCCTACTTATTTAACTTCTTTTCTACTTCTTCTTCCTCTTTTTCCTCATCCTCTTTTTCTTCATCCTCTTTTCCTTCTTCCTGTGCCTCTTCCATTTTTCATGTTTTCTTCTTTTTTTACGTATTACATATTATCTTCTTGTTCCTCTTTTTCTAATTTTATAACCTTCTTCTTCTCCTGATAATTCTCGTTATTTTTCTTATTCTTCCTCTTTTTTTCGTTTCTTTTTCTTCTACTTTTTTGAAATACTTCTCTTTCTTCCTGTTCTCTTCCTCGTCTTATTTTTCTGGATATATAAAAGTCAATGTAGCATTTTTGGCTGCCTTTTATACGTTTCCAGACTTTTATCCGATATGTTATCCATAAACAGTCGGATTTGCGTATGATATATGAGACTGAGTCGAAAAAGAGGCGTGGCAGGTGGTACCCACCATAAAACACACGGTAATTTTGGTATAAAAAAAGACGATACATTTTCTTGAAAAGAGTTGCAGCTGTAGTTGAAAAATTTTGTTCGCGGATGTAAATTAGCTGTGCGCTGCACTTTTTTAAATTATGGGCGGTATTGGTCAAAGAGGCGTGGCTCCTTTCACCAAAAATAAATAAGATATTCAAAGCGTGTTTTTTAGAACCCCTTGTGAACGAAAGTTGGAATGTAAAATGTGCATAGAGCTACCAACGCATTTCGCGGTATGTGGGCGGGATGGGCAGATAATGCGTGGCTCCTGCCATTGGGTTGGTATATCTTAACATTTATGACAGGTTTCGGTTTGAAATCGACGTATTGCCTGCTGGAAGCATTTTGGAAGATGTGGGCTGTATTGGACAACGGGGCGTGGCAGGTTTTAGTGAAAACAATCATTAAAGACGTTACAACGGGTTGTTTAATATGGCAAAATTTGTGGTAGATATATGAAATAGCCATCACTTCAAAAATTATGTTGGGCGGTATTGCTTGAGACAGTGGAGTGGCATTGGTAGAAAATTGTTCTGACCCATTATTTTTGGAAAGCAGTGCACTAAGCCCTTCTGGCAGTACTACTAAAAGTTCTATCTAAGACTCAAAGGCAGCCTTTACTCAAGCCCGCTCAAGGGACTATAGTCCGACAGCTGCTGTTATAAAAATATTTCAACTTTTGACAGAGGTTTGTAAAAGTGAGCTTCTTCTCTAGATTAGATTAGATTATGATGCGGGAGAGCCTTCACGGGGCTCTGGCCCTGCGGCTTCTTCAAGGTGCCTATTGTGGCTTCCCTGGTAAATCCCTAGAGCCATCTTTTCACTCCAGAGGCAGTCATGAAGACAAGATCTTCTCTGGGTGGTTTGATAGATTGACAATAATTTCACCGCCAAGGCTGTTCTTTCTGAGACTTTTGCTCTAGGTTTAGGGTTTCGTTTTAGGTCCGATAGAGAGTAGTAATTGTTTGGTAACATAAAGGACTTTTTGACCTATAAGTATGTCCGCCTACAGCGAGTTTTCTTCGCAATTAATTCAAACAATACCCTAGTCACTATTCCGCTCAGGCCTTTCTTTATTGAAGAAAGAACACTTTATGAATTGTTTACATCTATGCCCTTAAATAGGTATGAACATATTGCAAAATGTGTCGGGTTGTATTCGGATTTAACAACGTATCACGTTCAAACTCCACACCCAATCTGTACAAATTTATCAGAAAAATAAAATCCTTAAATGGAGCAGCATTTCGAAGGAACATTTTTCGGAAAAGGGAAATATGTCCTTGCCGGCTTGGTAGTAGCCCATTCTGTCAACATAATTTTGCAGTATATATCCGATTTGTCAATTTCAATTTCAATTTAATTTATTTGCAATAATCTTAACGTATATATCCGATGGTTATCGGAATTCTGTTTCGCACAAATAGCTCTATCTGTAGCATGTTTGAATGGCTCAATTTATATTTAAAAAAGTCGTCCAATCGTAGAAGGCAAAGTGGAGTCACCAAGACGGCTTATTGGGCATGGTTGCTGGAAATATCTTCTCAAATTTCGCAATTGAAGTATGCAATTTCTTCCCACAGTCACTTTTGCCTGAGAATGCGACGTAATCCGCTTAAGCTATATTACATTGCCTCCAGTTACGTCCGTGTTTGAAAGAAATGTGGACAGTTCTCGTTAAGGCAATGGATACGAAGTGACATATTATGCAGTATACCTGGGGGCGTCCTTTTTCTTCGAAAATCCGTTTGTAAGGATGTGATTAATTATGCAGCACATCTTTCTTTTTAAAGTTTTCATTATCTTTACTTAGCCGAGTTGAAAAGCGCGGGGTTTTCATGATATGCCATAAAAAACAATGACGAGTTCATAATGAAATTATTCCCTCATTTGACCAAGCTCGTTAAGGATACGAATAAAATTAAAACTCACATGAAAGGGACTTCCAGGGAAGCCGTTTAAATTTACAAAGCCATAAAAGCGAAATAATAAAAGCGCAGCAAAACTGAAATACAGTGAAAATGAGACCGGAAATGTACTCTTGGTGTGTGGTTTTATTTCCGCACCCAAATCTCCGTAAAACACATCTCCGCCAATGCCATAGATAGAACTTTATATTTCGGAACGAAATTCAAAGGCAAACAAAATCCCGCACATTAAACGGGAGGTTTTGCTGTTTTTTTTTTGTTTCTCATTTCGCTTGGCATCGTCAGACTCAGTTATTAGTCGTAAACATGCTTTCTCTGTATAAGTTGATACGAGGGGATGAAAATTTACACTCTTTTAAAAAAAAAGAAGTTCTTTGTTGAGTATAATAAATTTCTGTCCCAACCTGAGATGGTATAGCCCACACCCGCTCAGGACAGACACTGTTTTAATCGTTCACCATTAACACTGCACGTGGGTGGTCGCTGGGGGCCATTTTCATTTGACGCGATTCAACAATTTAATGGCGCGGTGCGTTGTCGACGGTATATGGCTTAATTTGCACACCACTGCGCAAGGATGCACGAGTAAGTAATACGGATGCACAATGCTGCGGTTGGTGCGATTTAATTTTATTCAAAACTGTAAATTCTATCGTCATAACCACAGGGTAGTTTGATACCATGTTGCTGTTGTTACAGTTTTACTATGGAGCCAAATCGTGTTGAATATACTCCTTGTTCTGCTCGGTAGTATTTATAACCTAACCAGAACCATTGCCGCTGTTGGTGGGAGTTGAGAGAGGCGCGCTCCCTAAATTCTCGACTATAAAATTCAGTTAATAAAATTCTCTGTCTAGAATATGTTTTGGATAAAAAATTTTCCCAGCGAAGCTGCACGATTCAATTTGTGATTTATGCGGGATATGGGAACGGTGTGCAACAAAAAGACTCATACCTGTATTATAAGTAAATATGAAAAATATTTATTGACTTGCGTGAATCTTTCATGATTGCCTGCAGATATGGTTTGTAGGTAAACATTGCTGGTTTGGATTGGTGTTATGGATGACGGCATTTTGATTTGGTATACCGTCTTTAGTTCAAGTGAATATCGCAAGTCTTCAATGGATGTTCTCTCAGTCACTTTGTGATTCCACTAAACCATTCATCTAGCAAACAGCCAAAGCACTATGTCGAGGTGAAATGTATTGTTTTTTTGTTTTTTTTAACTAGAGACGATCTCGAACATTAAGTACTCTTATGCAAAGGTGGTGTTTCTTCAATCGATCCTCTCGGAAGAAAAATATTCTGTTCTGTCAAATAACCAAATAAGTGGGTGCTACAGTCCCCGTGCTATTAGCCACCCTGGTGTACCACAAGGTAGTCATATAGGTCCCCATCCGCCCGTAATTATTGCAATAAAAGATCTGGAGTATTATAACCCTCGTTCCTCTGGTGTTCCACCAGGAAGTCAGCTAGGTTCCCTTTTTATTCCATTTTTTATAATAAACGCTCTTGAACGTGTCATCGAATACTCCATCTCTATGTTGCCGAAAGTAAATTTATCAAATCCACTTCTTCAGCACAAGACCTGAAACTACCGTGGGCTAAAAATATGCTGCACAAGTTTGTCGATTTTGCATATTATGTACATTAAAACTGAATTTATTCAACCTTTCGGTAATTATGTACTTCAATGGCTCCTAGTAGAAGAATTTTCTACAGCCGGCAAACCCATACAGCCGACGAAATATTTAGACTATGAACATCTTCCCCGCCAACTTGTCATTGAATAAGGATTGAATAAGCTTTACCATTTGCTCAAAAATAAAACTCACAGAAACTATAACTAAGGGCCCTATACCGGGCTATTTTGACAACTATTTGTTGAACTTGCATAACTGAAAGCATTTATAAAACCTATACAATGCCAATCTTAATATTGGCGAGCTGTGTCTAAAACCATAGGGGACTACTCGCTGACCTTAGTCTATTCTATAGGTGTTACCATAGATCAGAGGGACGTCACAAAACATTAGGAAACAATTGCCCGTCTACCTATACCTTTTTCGAAAAGCCCCTTCATTACAGGACAATCAAAAAAACACTCTTCACGGGGTCATATTCTCATGAAGAAGAAACACTTATCTGCAAGCGTGCCTCAAGATGTTATTGCCGCGTCATAAGACAGCGAGAGTGGAGGAAACAAATATTTAAGATTTTTGATGCTTAACATACTGACAGACGGGGTAAACTATAAAATATTTGATATCAAAACTGCATGCGCCTTTGAGATTCACAGAAACGTAGAGCTCGTCCTTATGGCAACACATATCCCTAGTCCTTAGACTCTGAGAGACAATATAACTCCGTTGGTGTTTGCTGTCCCGTTTGATTAAATTCGATTCCAACATGTGTTCCGCTTCAACCCTTTAAGTTCCGTTCAAGCAAAATACATCAGAGCTCGAAACAGTCCAAGGCCCTCCATTTTACCAGCCTGCCCCATTCAAATCAAATTGAATACCACGCATAGGTAGAGTAAAAAAAAAAACAACAACAACAAATAACTCGCAATATCAACATCAACACCACATAATGTGCATATGCATGTGCATGTCAATTGTTCATGGGAAACAATAAAATCAACACCGCGAACATGAACATTCACTGACCCATGTCGTCCATGTCGTATTGATATTTGTTGCTGCCGCCGTTCGTTACTGCAGGCGGTGGCTGCTGTATGCAAATAATTTCGCTGGCTAACAGCTCGTCACTCAGTTTTCTTTTTGCGCTCAAAATAATATTTAATTTAATCAATGCCGTATATAGCCGTGTTTCTCTTTGCGAAATTAAAAACAGACAAAAACTGTCAACTTCTTTCCTTGTTTATTTTTTTGCGCGAGAAAAAATTTGAAAAACAATTTCTGACTAAACAAAAACAATTCGTCTTTTCATGGTGTTCGTCGATGGTGAGGTGACGGTGAATGGAGGCTCAACGAAATGACAATGACAAACAACGTTTGATGTCAATTGAAATTGCGAGCACGTGCTGCTTCCCTTGGTAGCCTCCTGTATATGCCAGCATCCATGGGTGGGGTGGGGCGCAAATCTTTTAATGTAATATGTCTTATCCCGGTGGCTGGTAATTTAGCTGCAGGGAGTAGCGATGGAAATTTATTTTCCCTTGGCCCATGCCATGCGGAGCATATACGTGGCCGTATGTTGGTGAAAGCTTCAGTCAGTTTACGTTTGCCGGGGGAGAAATCACAGGCATCTACCGCGCCCAGCACCCCTTTGAGCGTGACAAGCACGTTTGGTCGGCCCTTCTGTCAACGAGTGCACAAATACGTAGTCGCTGGGAAATTAGATTGATATTGATGCCCGCCTCTGGTAGGGAGCCGCATGAAGTCCTCGATAGATCTGCGTCGCGGACTGTAAATGACTTCATTGGCATGGCCAAAGCCACTTGTCAGGGAGTGCGGAACTACTCCAGTCTGTGTGATGAAATACTCTACTCAGCCATAAGCCACTTACTCCCCAAACCAATCAGTGAACGTTCGAGAGTGTCGCGCACTTTTTGTTCGTTTCACGTTGCCCTCTGGGGGCGCTCAAATGGTTTATTAAAATTTATTGCCACTGCCTTCGTGAATACGTAATGGACCGGGCACCGGCTCCATATAGCGAGCTGTCCCTGCCGCCGACAGTTCATTTTAATTTCAACAATTTCCGGATTAGCTTCTATCTATAAGAGGCCGCCGCCCTTCATGATTGCATCGATGTAAATCATTTCATCGCCTAAGCCAAGGAGTAGTGACAAAAAAAATAGGACACGCCATATCCATCCTTGCCACCATGCATACTAAAGCGGATGGCGGACGGAACCCTCGGCGAACAAAATAACGACTCAGGGGGAAACTCAAATAATAATAACTGTCAACGAGGGTTTGTTGTACACAAATTTTAACCACCCCCCCATCCAGAGTCGAGTCGAGTCGGTTGCTAGTTCCTATATTTCCACCTGGAGAGGTTGCGAATTTTTATCTAAAAATTGGCAAAGTTTTCGATTCAATTTGTTTTAAGGTGTTTGGCCGGCAGTGGGTCTAGTTCTTGTCGTAGCCAGTTGGCTTTGCACTCAGCCATGATGGCGACACCGGTAGTTTTTTTTTCTCTATAGCAACACACACATAGGAAGTGGGTGTTGGGGCAGATTTACTCGACCCACATTCCAGCGATGGAAATTGAGCTTCCGGATCATTGGTTGGGAGGGGGTTCTTCTTTTTTTTTTCGTCCCGGTGAAGGTTATTTTTGAAAGTTTTACTGAGCTTACCTGTTGGATGGCAGAGGACATGAGAATATTTTGTTGTTTCCTTAGAGTACCTTTTCGAAACGGAATTTCTGCCCATTGTGTGTCGAGTAGAAGAAGGACTGATTTTGTGTGTGAATGTTTTTTTGCCCTTGTGCTATTTTTAAGGATTTAGTTTTGGGATTGAAGAATATTTAATTTCCGCATGACAAGTGATAAGTGGTTTATCAATGCGGGGACATCAGTATTTAAAGTTTTGGCTTTATTTACCCATCCCACAAGGGGATTTTTAAATTTGTTTTGTGAAAGTTCTTTGAATTTAGATTTTTAATTGAGCATTAGCATGAACTGGAATTAGGCCGTTTTTTTAAATTCGCTTTCAGTGAAATAAATACCAGTAAATGGTGCTCAATTTACATTGAGAAAAACGGACTGAAAGCGAAGACGGACACACGAAGTTATATTCCTACTCTTTGCAGCTACTAGTTAGCAAAGGTTTTTGACGCATTTTTTGCGTTTCCCAAAAGAGGTTGCTTGTGACATCTGACTGAGAACTGCAAACAAAAAAAAAACACTTTAACTTAAAGCTTAACCCATTCAAAGGTAAGTGCAATGCTTGTTGGCCTAAATATGTTCAAATTGGTTATTTCAAGGAGCTGGCAGGGTCTGAAGGTTGGAGTACTAGATGCAAACCGTCTTCTGCGAATGAGTGACGCTTACCAAGTAAGCCATGATTTTTGTAAAATACTTACAACTCCGCCCGTTTTATATTGTTACCTGGAAAAAAACAATTCCAAGTGTTTAAACTTGGATTTAGATTACCCTTAGCTACACTACAAAAACCCTCTTAAAGATGCTGGGCGCAACTCCGGTATGGTGCATTTCTTTCTATATGATCGATGGTTGTGAGATGGCATTCAAACCTACTCCGGTCGGATCACAGGCAAACACAACCACTAACGAGTACACGAGGCCAACTCATAATAAAAGTTGTAGTTGAAAGATTATTTTGAGGTGTACGTATTATATGAAATCTATAGTGACGATCTGAGGTCGACCCCAGTTAAGTGGACCTACAGAGGGCCCTGAGACTTCCGGACAACATGCAGATGTTATGGACGTACTATATCCAGAAGAATATCCCCATCTACACTGACAGTCAGGTTGCGCTTAAGGCGATAGAGTTGTACGCCACCAAATCTGAGCTAGTCAGAGATTGCCCCACAATGCGTGAAACACGAAAAAATCAAGCACTCTGGCCGAAAAAATCTGGAGAGTTCATCAAAATCAGAAGAACATAGTTAAGATTATCGATAGGAATTGTGAAACCAAAAGATTGCTATCATATAGAACATCTACTTATTGCATGTTTATATAAAAAATATTAAATCTTCTTGCAATTAAAATAAGCAGGTCAGGGACCTTATGCCTTATTTCTCACAACCATTCGATTTGTGACAGTTTTTCATTTTTGGGACGAATGGAAGAGATCTACAATTGTATGCCAAGTCCGAACGGCTTAATTAAGAAGCTCTTTCAGGACAGTTTTACTCTCGGATATTTGTCAGGCGAGAGGTGGCGCAGAGGAAAAAAATCTTACGATGACATTTGTTTTTGTTTTTTCGGTCATCGAACCTGGGACCCCTCGCTTAGTTGTCCAACACACTAACCACATGCCATACCATAGTTAAAAGAAAATATTAAATATTTTCTAGTTATCACTGGGCCTTGTCTTAGTTAAATAATCAGTATATTAATTTCATTTAACAATTTTAAATTATTTTGGAATGTGAAAAAGAGAACTTAGGCAGCATGTTAGCTACTTATGGTGGTCGCGATCAAACTGAGGAAACTGTATTTTAGTTATGGGCGAAAAGTATTTGTCGGTAAATTGCAGCTTTTTAAATAAGTGTCGAGTATATGCGCATCCTCCTTCGGAAAGTTTAATTGAAAGGCATTTTTAAGAGAAAAAAATTTAAGAAAATTTAACTTCGAAAAAAATAGATTTTAATTTAAATTTCCATATTTATGAGAACCTATAGATCTATAGAGAAAATTTGAGATTAACATCAAGTTCCGAACAATCATTTCCGATGTTTCGTTGTCTGACACCATTTTCTTCGGAATAGATTGATCAAGTTTCGATTTTTCTGGTTCTTTAAAAAAAAAAGTATTCAAACAAAAACCTAAGTTTCACTATTTTAGTATACATACTTCGTGCAGATTCTGTGGACTCGCAAAGCATTGATAAATTAATCTGAAAAAAAGAAACAAGAAAATTTATTAAACTAATATTTAATAAGAATTATTTATAATTTAAATTGAAATTAATATCAAATTAAAGTATAGTTTATTTTTAAGTTTAGATGAGTTAAAATAAAATGTATTTTTATGAATAAAGATGTGAAAAATCTAGTGAAATTAGACTTGACAGTAAAATAATAATTTGATTTTAGTTCTTAAATGTGAACATATCGCTCTTGTTATTAAAATAAGATAAGTCGTAAGTAAATGTATTTTGGAAAATGTATCTAGAATCAATTTAATGCCTTTTAAGAAGAGTATTTCATTTACTTTGACAAAAATTTTGTGGGGATAAAATGATAAATATTTACATATTAATATGCCTTTAAAAAATAAATTAAGTTATTAAAAATAATTATAATTTTTAATGTTTTAGTATTTAAAAGGAAAAACTACGTCACATAAAATATTGGGCACAGTGACTGCATATTGGATCTAAGGCCTGGTAATTATATAAATGATATGAAGGCTATTCTGAAGCTTCGATAAAGCTTTTGCTTCTGCTGGCAAATTCTGTTCATCTTTGCTGGCGTTTTAAATTGTAATTTTCGTACCTAGTCGAATATTGAGTGTCATATGGGAGCATCCGACGCACTACTCCCATGTAGAGCCCTCTCTCAGCACATTGAACATTTTGAAACAGAATTTAGTGATGGTTTTCCTGGAATTTTCCCTCGCAATAAGAGAAACTCGGCTTAGACCGAAAGTCAAAATATACCCCAAACTATAGAGTTAAGAACACTTTACAACAAATGATTGCATATTTGCTGCCTGATAAGAAGCCAGTCTGAGAAGAAAGTGTTATTTTCCCTACTAATTTGAGTAACCACCACTACTCACGGTCTTGGAGATGAGGATCAGAAGCCAACTTGACTTCATAAAACAAACAAAAATAGTTGGTGCAACCGGTTTCGTATTTTTTTGTTGGTACCAATGGAACTATAATTCTCTGTCAATCTCAACAACTGAATGCAGGAGCTTCCATAGGAGTAATACGGTTGGATGCTTATCAAACGTTCGTGAGAGTTGGCGCAGCGGAAAAAACTTGAAGATGTGATTTCAGTTTTTCCGGTGGTTGAACCTGAGACATTTCGCTCAGTAGTCCCGCACACTAACCACAGATCGATGCGATGGATATTTTCACTTTTCACATAACTCACAGAGAGGATTTCCGCCTTACCAAAGTTCTTTCGGATTTTTTGACTTGACTTGACGCTCTCCCAACTTTCGAGCCCTTTTTCATGGTTAGGAGCATGCAAATTAAGCAGTTTTTTTTTGTACCTTAAATTTGTAAAATTGTCCAAGATTTCGTGAGCATTTTAACCAAATTGTGTAACTTTCCAAATTTTAAAAGTTTTATGTAAAGTAACTTCATAAAATATGTTTCCGATCAAATTTTGTAAAGTTAGAAATAAAGGCCCGAAAATTTTTCAAAGAATTAACCGAAATCGTTTGAGATAAACGAATCATCTGAGCGCAGCGAAGTGTGAATATATTAGAGCAATGAAATACCAGTCCGATTTGTAAAAAGCGTCAAAAAGTACTAAATTTGAACATTTTGAATGAATATTTTGTAAAAAGAGCAGACATATAAAAATTAATGGTTAGATACTTGTTGACAAATGGAAAACAGTTCAGAATTTAGTTTTATCACTCAGTTGAAAAAGTTCAAAATTTTTCAAAAAGGCTAGGTAAAGAGAATTCGAATATTCAGCTGCAAATGAAAATGGCGTCAAAAAGTATTAAATTTTAATGTAATTTTGTCAAAAGAGCTAACAGCCAGAATTGAAAACAGTTCACAATTTTGCTTTGTCACTCAGAGTTGAAAAAGCGTCAAATTTTGCAAAAGGCATCAAAATTACAAAATTTTAACAATCGGCTGCGAATGAAAAACCCACAAAACCTTAAAAAAGCGGTCCAATTTGAAAAGACACATGGAACTTATATAAAATTTTCGTACAAACGAAAAACTGGTCAAAAACGGCAATATTTTTGGAAAGGCGTTCTACCATTTCCGGTCGAATTTTGTAGAAGGCCAAAATATTTTAATAATTTTGTACAGGCGGGCAAAAATTGTGGCATGTCTGAGAAAAAGTGTTAAGTGTCGACTGTCCAGCAATCGAATGCTAAACCCGAACTCAGAAATCCCTTCACCTAATTTGATATGCACCTAAGGTCTTAGAGAAGACCCATTTAAATGGGATAAACATCGACTGCATTCAAACATATAACTTTGACAGCTGAGTGTGCACATTTCCATGGACTTGAATAAACGATGCACAAAATGTAAATATATGCACATCCGACGGGCGCGACATACCTAAGAGATAGCCACTCAAAGAATTTCAATAACCGTGCAGGCTAATGGATTGATGGAGTTGAACTTTCGGAAACCTATATCCAAGTCAAACATATACCCCCAACTACATTGCTCATGTACATTTCCTATAAGGAAATCGGTTTCAACTGCACCAAATCACATGACCTACTTCCACTAAAACTGTCGTCCTAAATGCGCATCTATACGAGTGCTGTACAAAGAAATCTCCACTTAACGCTTCAACTACAGCCAAAGTCACTCAGTTAGAGAGTATGGCAGTAAGTAAATTTGAGAAAGAAAATAAAAGTCCTATCCTGGCACGCTAGCTACCTCGTATGTAGTAACATCCTCTTGACTCATCGAAGAGTAGAACAATTCTACGAGACGACATCATCGCATCTACGAATAAGGATATAAGTATGGGAAAACTTTTCATAATCAAAGCAATACGAATGGAGGCAACAACTTGTACCTTTTCGTCCCTCCCCACACACTGTGCCGTGCAGATACCACTAAGAAAATTTCAGAAAGGCGAGGTAAACTTAACTCAAAGTAAGCAGAAAATAAAACTGACATCAAACTGTAAACATTACAAAGTCAAGCAATGAGGCAATGAGTGCTGTCTTCTACAGGGTTTAACTAACGACTATGCGGGAGTATTTGCAGTCTTGAGGAGTATATATTTAACGAGGACTTTCACTGTGAGGGGGCGCCGTAGCCTTGTACCGTCGTTAAAACAAAATCAAGGACTAGACAATATTTGTTTTGGAATTTGTTAACAAATTACTTACGGAAAACAAATGCACTGTCTCTACCGAAAGCGTGTGACTTAGTTGGTCTCTTATTGACTTACAATTAAATATGCGTCCCTAATGGGTTGTTGTTGGTGTCCAATTATTAAGTGTTTTTTTTCCCCCAATTACAGCCTCAAAGTTCACTTTCGTCCAATTACCGTACTCTGAACCAGTGGTAGCATAGATTCATCTCGGCCTGTACATACTTTGGCAATGGAGAAGGTACTACACGTGTGGGGTCCTTAAGGCAGCATCGCGTCGCCAGTTAATTAAAATGCTGTTACGACCCAAAACAGTTCAGTTTTTCTTCGGTCATATCTTAAATTGTTTTTGACGTTACCTGCTGGGCACAAAGGAAGCCCGAAGCCTCTGGCTGCTTGTATCCTCGTCGAAATATCCCAATCCCAATTCGAATTTGTTCCGAACATAATTTAGCGCTCCAGTAAAAGAAAACAAAATCATTTGTAGAGAGGCGAGCAATGAATTCAAATGTGCTACTTCATGTTATTGGGTGTCTATTTGAGATACAAAAGAATTTTTTTCTCGTTTTTGTTTTTCCGATACAATTGAACTTGACATGAAATTCATTTGTGTATTGAAGTGCGTTCGATGGCGTAATTGATTTTTAAGAGGAATCTCCATGGGGAAGGCGTCTTTTCAGTCGCAGCGCCCCAGTCGGTTGATTGATTTTCGCGGGCTTGCTGTTTCAAATGAAAAGAGCAAAATTCTATTGAGGTTAAAAAAAAAGAAAAAATGTTTTTGCTCGGGTTTTAGTTGAACATTTTTCTTTTTAACGCTGCCGCCGCCGCTTTTCTGTGTAATTTGAATGAAATGGAGCAGCAAAATGGAAGCAACTTCGACAAAACCTTAGTGGAAGTAACCATTGGAACAATATTGCCCCGCGCTTGCAAGTGGCGGGTGTACTTGAGTGGATACGCACGCTAAAATACCTGTTATTTGCCTAAGGGCGTAGCGTATATATAGGCTCTTAGGGATATGAATGTGGATAAAGATTTATAAGCGAATATGGTTCAGTGAACTGTGAATTACATTCAACCAAAGGGGGTGTAGGTTTTGGTTTCTTTCAGTGTTATCGAGATTTTTGCGGGCCGTTGACACAGGCAGCATTGGCCATTGCGAGTGCAGTTTTTTTATTTTTTTTAATGTATTTTAAAGGTCACTTCGGCACATTGGATATCGCTTGTGTTGTTAGAAGATGTGGAAAAGGATTTGAGTTTGGAATGGTTTCGAAGAATCAGTAGTGACTCGCTTGAGCAGTGGAAAGAACTGGGGCGAGTTAACCCATCGCTGTTAAGCAGAAATAGCTTCGAATAAGTAAGGCCATCCTTGACCCACAGGATACCGGCCTCTACATTCATAATGGAGACTTTTTGCCAGGAAATCACTGATATTTTTAACGACGCTATGGGTCACGCCTATATTTCAAATTCACAAAGGAACAAAGGAAACATATCCGACTGGAGACTACCTATGAAGACGCCTTTTTCTTAGCTCTTTGTTCTAAACTCAGCTGTGTAGCTTCTCCAGAAACGACTGTCTGAGTTGTAAGGTATATTCCAGCTTGTTGCATGGCAGAATATTTCAAATGCGACATTATTTTGTATTTTGAAATTTTGCGGAGCCCATATGAGGTTTGAAAATCGACATATTTTTGGTAGAACCCATGGTACCCACTAGGGTGGGTCACTCTAGTATGGAGTAATATTTTTTTTCTTTTTTTTACTTCTAATAGCAATTTAAATGTGCCTCATGGTTACGGGAACTAATTTAGAAAGTTTCATAAAAATCAGATATTACCTTCTGCCTCCGGATTGTCCTTGAAATTCTGGAAAATTGAATAAAATTTACATTTCTGAAAATTTTTTTAACTATTTATTTTTTATTTTTAAGTTAGGTATATTATTTATTTCATTAAATGGTTAAGTTATTTTAAATGCATATATTTTATTTTACACGAAAATCCTTTTTGCTGTCAAATTTCGGCATAAGTCTACGGGACTCGATTTTCGCTTTAATGAGACCTTCGCGCGCTGATTTTGTGCATAGACTCCCTGAGGCTTCAGTTACAGTTTTGACCGACCTCTCAACTGCTTGAGTATGGCAAGGTAAACGCAGAAAAGTTATTTTGTTGTCTTCTCCTTGAGCAATAAGAGATTCAAGTTCTTCGTTAGAGATTTGCTTCAGGATTGGTGGTTCTGTAACGTGAACCGCTTGCCAGTTAATAAGTTCGTAATAAACTTTTGCATCCATGTTTAAGGCTGGAACCTGGAATAACCTCAACTTTTGTGTATTTTCACATCGTGATTTCAGAATACGACGCAGAGCCAGTTCTCTGATATGTTTTTCAGAGTCTGTTAACATTGCTAGGAGAAGATTTTCAGGATGGGCGAAGTAACTGTTGCGTTGTATAACCGGGTCAATCACAGTCTTCAGTTCTGTTGTTAAATAACGACACCTCGATATTAGTTGATACAAGTGCCTCCCTCCATCTTTGCAACTTGCGTGGCTTTTGATGTCAAACCATGTTGGAGCGTAAACTTTGACAACATAAGTTGCTAAGCACACAAGTTTCTCAGAAGGGTCTGATGTTGCAATGTAGAGACGAAGAATTCGGTTAGCCCGTGTGAGCCATCTGGCATGAGACATTTTCCCAGGCGATTTGTTTACTAAGTCTTCAGGGCATTCACCAGATACAACGGCCGATACTATTTTGTATAAATACAGTTGGTCAGAACTGAGATCTTTCTTGTCTATCAATGGCATTTGACCTGCAATATTTTTAAATTTAGCCACAGCTTTTTCTTCACAATTTTCCAAGGCTTTTCCGATTTCACCAGTGAATGTTCTTGGACCAGAAGTAGAACCATCAAGAAAAGAAAATAAATGCCGAAATGGCAACTCATTCATATGCAGTAAGCAAATTAGCCACTGTAAGGGTCTGTTTAACGTTTTTTCGACTAATCTTATTACACCACCAAATTTTCCAACATTGACATTTGTTCCATCACATCCTATAGCCATTAGATAATCCAAATTTATATTTTCTCTTACAAAAAAATCAAAGATTGCTCTTTCTATTGATTTAGCTGTTCCAATTGCTGGAGTGACATAGCCCAAATATTTGCTATCTGGTTCTTTAATCAATGAAATATGTTCTTCAACAATGGTTTCTCTATAGTATTTTCCGCCTTTTTTCTTGGTGACCATTGTTTTATCTTTTCGACCGTCAAAGTATAGCGCAGGTATTTGCCAAACTTTTTGTTTCTCAATAATGTTTTTTCGAGCCTTCTGTCTCTCCCTTCTCAATTTATTTTTATCAATAATAGGCATATTGGTTTCTTGCAAAACAACCGAGGCTATAGCTGAAGCTGCTCTATCTGATAGACCGTAACGATCACAGGTTTGAGACAGTGCAGAATACCTTATAACAGGAGAGTCCTTCTTCATTTTCATTATTTTTGCTGGTTGATAATCTCCGCTTTCGCTGGACGAGGAGCTATCACACACAGTAGATGAGGAGCTATTGGTGATAGAAGCACTAGTAGTTACGACTTTGGTATTCGTCTGTGAGTTATTTTTTTGTGACATCTCCCGTTTGAGTTTCCTTTCTAGACCCTTTTGATTTTTCTTTGTTGTTACCACGTCTATGTTTCCAATAATCATTTTTCTTGCAGTTCTTTGGTCGGTAAGAAAACTTTGCTCATTCGATGGTATTTTCTTTTCTTTATGGCAAATACACTTTGTAAAATCTGAGCACTTACAAGAAGATATATCAAACAAAATCTTGCTGGAAGCCAGGAAGTCTTCTAATCGCTTTTTAGGTATTTTAGGATGAGATTTCAAAATAGTTTTAAATTTGAGATGATAAGCTTTAAGCATTTGTTGCACTCTTACGTGTGATGATATCGGAAGTGAAGCTTTTTTCCATATATTTTCTATTTTTACGGCGACAACATCAGAAACTTCTTGAAAATTTGGTTCTTTTTTCGTATTTTTATTCATTTTAATTTTAAGCCGCGTCCACTCGTAGCACTTCATAACTTCTTCATAAGTTGGAAGTACATTATCTTTCAAGTCACTTGTATCACCAAATATAGGACAGTTCCAAGCCTTTCGAGTACGATTCATTTTAACACACCTTTGTTTTAATTTAATACACCACAACTTAACGACTAAAGGAATCTTGTTGCAATTTGAAATAAAAACTTTTCAAAAAATGTATGTTAACCGTAGTATGCCGTAGAATAAAAAAATCATTAGTTTTTGCACTTTATGGAATTAAAAAGAATATGCCTACTGCTGGCTTATTTGCAACTCTGAATGCAGCGGAAAATTTATTTGAGAAATAAAAATGGAAGAATACGATATTAATAACTGATCCTATTACAAATAACTGATCATATTAGCAAAACCAAATATAAATTAACGAATTTTCTACATTCAATAATAAATACATAAAACGCTTGACCATACTCCCTTATTGCGAAACTTTAAGCCTGATCCGGAGGCAGTTATACTATACCGATTGCAATAAAATTTTATACATGTTATATTAGTCCCAATTGGCAATATTTTTTCGCTATTAGAACCCAAAATTCCAAAAAAAAATTTTTTGGCCCACCCTAGTACCCACCCAGAACTATCATTCTCATCAAAGGTGGGAGTCGCACAAATTTTAAGGAACGACTGTTCTTTGCCTAAAATTATTTTGCTATTTGAAATTATTGGTCGTTTAGGCAAACATCACGAGATGTCATAAGTTCTCTGGTACAGCCACCCAGACTTTTACTTCATACGCACTTGGAAAGCACTTGTCATAGCCTTCGAAGTGATGTTTCTGGGAAACATTCTCGTGTTCCGCTTCAGTGATTGGGAGCTTTGTGAATTTTTTCTCAGACAGTGCGGCTGGTCGTCGAATTTCGCTACCAATCGGCGCCAAACTTTGGCGAAATTGTCGACTGAAAATCAAGCTGTCCTCTCATCAGTTTTATCAATTTTTGTTCGCACAATTGTCGTCAAGCTTGTTATAGGATCGTCGTCATACTCTTAAATCTCTTTCAATGCAGGTGTTTTTTCCGGTATACTTGTCTTGCTTTAAACCAGGAATATGATCAGGGTACTTTGACTACATCGCCAGAAGCACTTTGGAAAACTATAAAACCGTCGGTGTTGGACATAAAAAGAAAACTCCATCAATTTTATTGAGTAACTAATATCGCTCCTACAGATGCGACTTTTAAGAATCTAGAAGAGGCATGTGTCTGGCAAATCCATTACTTTAATAGCCTATTAAGAGCATACAAGTCGTGAAATACACTTCCAACAAAACGGCCTACTCTTCTCAGGTGTATGCGCCTATATTATACCCAGGCATCCAATCTCATAACTCCACTTGACATTATGAGATTGCTCGCATTTATAGCACTATTAAACGAAATTAATTCCCAAGTGAGTTTAAGACACGCACACACACTTTTATTGTCCCTTTTTGCACACCCACCTCGTGTTTTGCTAGGAGACAAAATTAAATGAAATTTAATAAATAAACACGCAATGCATAAATTATTTACTGCCACTTGTCAGGTTCGTCAAGAACATTATAAACTTTCTATTTTCGGTTATCTTTTACTGTTTATTGTCTGGTCCTGGATCCCAACCTATACTCTTTTGTGTATGGCAAAAGGGGTGAACAAACAAAAAACTGTATCGCACGCATAAGGTAACATAATCACCCTCAGAGGACGGTTACGTTAACAAGGATAGTATAGTTACTGACAGACAGATTTTCCCAAACAGTTTACCTGCTTAAACTTTCGCAAGTCGAAAGTTCCCACAAGTGCGACCCCCAACCCAAACCAAATCAGCACATGTATAGTCATTGCTAAAAAAAAAAATAGGTTTGTCTCTGGGGAGAAACCTAGCCATGCTGTGTTCACCACAAACTGTCACATTATGTCATACGGAAGTTCTGTGATTAGTTTTGGCAAAAAGAGGAGGAGGGGCGATGGACGATTTAGCCGGAAGCTTAGTGGTTTGTAAAGTGAAGATAAATTTCAACTAGTTGGTCGATATATATGCCGACATGCTCGTTGAAGTATGCAACACAAATAGTAATGGTTTGAAACTTTGCTGTGGTTTGCATTTTAACTTATTTTGTGAGGAAGTTGGTTTTTTTGTTTCGCTATAAAAATACTGTCGTCAGGATTTGCTTAGTTGGAATTTGTATATTTTTACTGTACATTTTTGTAGCCACATATAGGGTTTCGTTTTGTTAGACCTGATCTGCAGTTTACCAAGTCCACAATCAGCTAAATTTTACAAACTTCCATTATTCTCCTGAATTGGGAAAAGAGGAGGAACAACGATTGGATTTTAGGTATTGATTATCTCTGTTTTACTTCAATAGACGTTTCAAATGTTTCCGACTCACATCGTTAAATTTTCTTATAATTTTAACCGTTTTATGGAAAAGGCCTCGCCATACAGTACACTGTTAAGTCAAAACCAAAGCCTACAAAGAAAGCCTTACGCTTTCTTTAAAAATTTAATCGGCACTTCCTATCTTGTTCCTAAATTTAGCTTACTGCCAACCACCCATCACTCGATTCTGGCATAGAGCAGGGGATTCTATAAAAAGCGAAAACCACTTTCGCATTTAAAAAAACGAAAGAAATCGAAATTTTCGTCATGTAACTGCTTTCGTTTCCTTCATCTCGTTCGCAATGGTTTAGGAATCGTTTGACAAAAAAGTTAAAGTTTGAGAAGCTGTATATATCAATTATGTTGTTTTGACGGCTAACATCTGACAGCTTCCATTATAAACATT
Organism: Cheilosia vulpina; assembly: GCA_916610125.1. Classification (NCBI taxonomy): domain Eukaryota; kingdom Metazoa; phylum Arthropoda; class Insecta; order Diptera; family Syrphidae; genus Cheilosia; species Cheilosia vulpina. The sequence continues at coordinate 59,435,370 of OU744277.1, forward strand.
TCGTTTGTTGATCTTTTGGTCGTAACAAAAGGTGAACATTCAAATAATAATGTAAGTACAAATAACAATTACCGACAAACAAACTGTTTATTTGAATTAATTACATTCTTATAGGACATCAACAACAACACAAACGCAACAAAATATTATGATCGAGTGGATAGAGAAGTATCCCTTCCTAGAAAAAAATACACAAGACAATGTTCAGGGAAGAGATAATTTAAAAAAATTGTGTAAAATATTAAATGAAAATGTCCCGCCAATAAAAAAACTACTGGATAGAAAATATTGTTATATATATATATATTTTGTTATTTATTTTTATTTATTTATTTCATTATCCTCATGTTACAATTTATAATCTTCAAAACTAATAATAAATATTGCAGCTAAAAATTTTGAGAATAGTTAGTGACATTTTGTATTAATTAACATAAATAGAGGCAAATATAATGAAAAACGTCAAACAAATAGCATTCGGTGTATTCCTTTCGCATGAAACGAAAATGTCTTTCGTTTTTTGAGTTACATGAAGAAAAGAAAACGAAAACGTCGATGAAAGCTTTTTTGCTTTCGTGCAGATGAAATTTCCTTTCGTTTTCGAAATACATGATGCAAAACCTTCGTTTGAACGAAAACGATTGAACGTTTTAATTTTACAGAATCCCGCCCCAGGATACCAAGCAATATAGCCGAATAACTGATGGGGGATATAATTTTATCTTTAAGGGTTAGTAGGTAGTATGCTGGCCTCAGGTTGGATCATCGGAAAAACAGAAAATTTCATCATTGGTATTTTTCCACTGCGCCATCTATCTCATAAAAATGCAAAAGTATATTTGTCCCAAAAGAGATTCTCCATGCCGCCGTTCGAAGTCGGAATAAAATTGTAAGTCCCTTTCATTTGTTTCGAAGATAAAAACTCACCACTAGATTACCAATAAGGACAGGTTGTGCCAACTGATTTCCTTTTTACTCAAGTTCCCCTATATGATTTGGTGGTCTTCACACCCAGCTTTACAAGGGTTTACATTTTTCAGCGAACTTAACTGCATGCATTTCTAATCCAATAATAACTTGCAGGTCTTGCAATTCATTTGTAATGAAGCCCTTCACCGCGCTGATAATTATATTTTTTATACCTATCTAATCTAATCAAATCTATAAAGTCAATCCAATTAAATATACAAAGAGCTCTTAATAAATAATGTGATGTGTTTGTGCATTCATTAGATTTCGACTCTCGAAAGCGGCAATTTTTTCAAGTACCAATTAATTTCCAAAGCATCCACAGTTGATTCCAATACAAATGCAAATGGAATTATGTTTTTGCGGAATTATCTGAATAAATAAACGATAGATATTATTTATATAACGCGCTTGGTATTATTTGAAGCGATGCAGTGGCAGGAGTTTGTAGTCGGAAAGGATTAAATTTATTTAGCTCACTTTGTATAACTAATTGTTGGGGCAGTGGGCATGATTTATTCTTTTTTATATTATTATTACTACACTCTGCCTGGTCAAATGGGATTTATACCAGGATTAAGGTAGACCGACAAAAAAGTATAAGCAGGGCATTTGAAATGACAAACAAGCTAAAATTTATTTATATATAAATGTTGAATAAAAATAATGTTTTTTACAGCGTTCTGCAAGATTAGCATGATTAACAATAATAATTTATGTATTCATCTATTTATAATGACCGTAAATTTATTTGATGGGATAATTTTGATTTACAGTGCAATTTATTTCGAGTTGAGTGATATTTTTTAGGCAGAGCCGTGTGAGTTATCAGGGTGACTGTTTTATTTTTATCGTCCCATGACTGATTTGCATATTTTTTAGTCGCTGTTGGTTGTGGAAAAAGCTGTGTATAAATAAATGTAAAATTGCAACTTTGTGCAATTTTTCAGCAATGACATTAGTAGAACAGTTTTATGGCCCAAATTCGTCTTCTTAAATTCAAGACGTTTCGTCGTTTCGTAGGTTTTTTAGAAAAATGTAAGCCAGCTGGCAGAAGTCAAAGGCAAGTGTTGAATTATTCAGTATTTATTAGCAGTTGGACCTTCTTCCAAAAGCGGTAGTTCTTTCAAATTATACCCGATCTATAATATTCTATCCACCTTCAATATCCCTCATTCATGTGGTACCATAATGGATCTCCTAATCTTGTTCTAAGTTCAAGACAGCAATCTTACATAACCTAATCTAAGCCTTCCATTAGTTACAAGAAAATTAACCAAACAAATTAAAATAGGCCTTGGGTATTTGTAGTATTTTTTTAAATTTTTTGTCGAAACAACAACAAGTCCACAGGCTGTGAGGGCTTATCAATGGACCGCTTTTAAAGTGCCGCAGTTCCTTTGCCGTCATTTGGGATGATTGCCGATTGGACGGCTTCAGTGTATCAGGCAAAGACGGCCATTAACAAATCGTCATGGTGTATGCCTTCATATTCCCCTTCATGGAAATTAAGACGTTCATAGCCACATTAAGGCCAGGGCTATTCTGCACAGCAGGTAGCCGTCCAGAACTCAATACAACTCTTTGTCTTTGGTTAATCGTGACGAAAATGTGTGGCTAACCATCAACGCAGCTCTGTCATACATGTGCTTCCTCCTATTCGCTCGGCTTTGTTGTAAAAAAAATGCGCAACGGCTAAGTGGTTAGTGTGCTGGATTGATGAGCGAGGAATCTGAGGTTCGATCCCCGGAAAAATGCTAAATAACACTTAAGAAGATTTTCTATTGCGAATGTACAAGTAGGGGAGCGTCGCCAACAATGAGACACTTTTTTTAGTTGATTTTAATTGCGTTAGGAAGTTTTATTATGTGTCCTGTTTATTATATATGTACCTAAAATTAAATTTACTTTTATCGATAAAATAATTGAAATCAAAATGGCTGAGTACCTCCATTGTCTCGCTGTTAGTAAACTTGCTTCAACAGTGAGACAGTCCTTCCCCAACAGTGAAACACCTTCAACAAAAAAGTTTTGTTAGATAAACACTTATATTTTATATTGCGAAAAGTGTTATGAATGAACATAACGAAATAAAAATAAAAAACGAAAATAAAAGTTACAAAAAATGTCTTCAGTGACAAATAAATAGATACCTACTAAAAATAAAAATATAAAAAATAAAAAAATAAAATAAAAATGAAAAATTTAGCGCACTTAAATTTGGTCAAATGTGATTCCAAAATGGATACTGGCCGACTGGTGTAGCCGCAAAAATAATTTTTATGTCTTCTTCGGTGAGACACTGTCCCACTGATGGCAACGGGATTTTGACTCACTGTTGCTAAATCGTCAAAAATATAAAAAAAAAAATCAAAACAAAAAAAACTATGCATCGAAATGCCTAAAGAGCTAGTTTATTTCATTATCTATAATCTACACAATATGTAAAACATTGATTGAAAAACTCACTTAGATAAAAAGTTATTTAGTTTTTATTGAAGCACTTCAAACTTACTTTTGAGTGTTTTTTTCCACTGCACTATCATGATGCGACTACTCTTCAATTCAAGTAAACACAAACTGAACCAATCGGACGAACATCTGCTACATGCCCTACGACAACAAGCGCGACGTGTTCGTACAAGTTTCTTCAGAGTTATTCTCACTGTTGGCGAACGTTCCTACGTACGCCCAACTTGAACTTCTTAACCTGGGAGCCATTCAAAGACGGAAAACTCATTGATGGTACATCATTATGAAATTTGTTATTACCGAAGCAATGAATGTTGTTGCCAGTGGCTGCATATAACTACGCAACAATCCCCCTTTTTTTGGCTAATGGCTAGTCTCCCGATGACCTGGCATCAAAGCAGTCTTCTCAGTACTCACCCGACGATACTCTAATGGCTTTGCATATATTTAGCACTAATAGAGGCTAAGTGCTAAGAACATTGCGGCAAGTATGCCCAGCCCAGCCCATGCCCAGTCTGAAAGCCTGCACACCTACCTTGACCGACATCCACCACCACCACTCCTGCAATAAAGTTTCAGTGTCACTTACATCTCCATAGCCACATGGCCTAATTTCCAACATGGAACCATCGAGGCGGCAGGATCAATTATTAACTAACTACTTGAATATGCACACAAGACTCAATCTCCAAAGCGGAACCTTTTTGTTGGTTCGCCCAGAAACATTTGCCCTTGGGAGAGGGGAAGCCCACCACCCACCTACCGGTTAAATAATCTTCACTCATATTATATGGGTAAATGGACTTTGCTCGCTCTACCACTCGGCACATCCATCCAAGGAGAGCAGATTTTATTATAAAACAGTTTGCTTAAGATTTTGGCCTGACGGTGACTATGCCATGCATCCACATCGGTATAGCTTCATCGGCATCACCACTAGCTATATGTGAGCCTGAGCAGGTTCAAATATTTAAGCGGCATTATGCACTTAGTTATGCTTGATCACATGCACAACACACACACACAGAGTAACTGTGGGCTCTCTGATTACACAGAGTGTACAGCCGGTAAATAGATTCATTATGAAATTGCCCGTTATGTCTATTAATGTGGGAGCCTTTAATCTGTGCTTCCAGCACGCATACAGACTCCTCTTGCTCATATCGGCCAGGACATGAGCATATTATTATTTAAAATCCATAAAACCCCATCGGGACTTATGGTGGATTACCAAACCCCATCAGCATTAGCAGCCGTACAACCCAGCACACCAATGCCAATGTGTGTCTTTGTGGTTGCGACATGTGGGTGGCATATTTAAATGCGTCCTCGCTTAATTACAAATTCTACACTCTTATTTAACCCGCGCAAGTGTGATAAATTATAAATGTCAACAAACATGTGTACAAGTGTCATAATGCACGCGTCCGCTGCGAGATATTGCGGACACCGAGATCGAGTAGTGGCAGTCGCATGATGCGCCGAAAATCAATTTTTCGTTGGCATTTGTGGGTGTGCATGTAATATTCTAATTATACAAGTTCATGCCATTCAGTGTCGGTGGACGCAATCCACTTAGGAGTTAGGACTGCAGAAAACTAATGAACGGCTGTGCAAGATATGCGGGGGGGGGGGCTTCTGAAAACGCCAAACTGCACCAGGCTATATAGAGAGTCTACACAAGGAACAGACACTAATGGTGAGGGAGAGAACAATCTCTGATGGCATGACGGTGTGTTTACGGAGCCGAACATAGGTGAATGTTCATTAATCCAACAATCCGTTTTCATCCCCAGGACGTGTGTATGCTCACGATAATATAAGCGACTGTCTATACCGTCTGTACTGCGAAGGGTGCGGAGGTATAATTTGAATTGGCTGCCTCTGTGCGGGTTGCTGCTTGCGAATGGAATTAGGCCGACGGATGTGCAGGGGCAGAAAGAGTAAAAAAAAGGATTTCTCGTGTTTGATTTGTGTTGTGTTTGTGCGATGATTGTTATTGTTATCATGATGATAACCATCGTCCTCGTCGTTCGCTATCTTCGGTGTGATTATAAGCACTTGAGTGGGTGCGATATGGGTGTAAACGCCGCCGCGCGCCGTTGTGTGTTCAGGATGTGTTCATCCTGGGGAACTTTTCACTCTTCAGCTTGTTTCATTTACATTATTCTTGCATCGATTTGCTTTTGTTTGTCTTTGGGTGAGAGCGTTTGTTTATTGTTTTTGTGCGTTTGTTTCTGTGTACGTTACGTGGGACTTTTTTCAAGAAGCGGTAGACACCGAGAAGAAGGACTTCATTTGTTTTGCTTAATTGTTGAATGTTATCCCCCGTTTTTTGCCTTGGTGTAAATTTGCGCATTGTTTCTCTTTGAAAATAATAAAACAATCAGAGGGAGCAACACAGATGCATGGATACGGAACTGAATGTGTTAATTTAAGTATCCACTTTCCATTTTCAAAATTATATTCTCAATTGACTTGAGGGAGGAGAAACGTTCTTAACACCCACAGATCTACATAAACAATAAGTTGGTTTATGTTTGTTAAGTACCATTACTAGGCTGGTATGGAAGTTGAGAAGGAATGCAATTATTCAGGGATTATAGTAATCAAAACACGAAACATCGATTTTAATAATATAAAAAGGACATAACAAAAATGAACAAAAAATTGCATAAGCTCGCGGAAATCTGCCCTTGATGTAGTTGAAGCGTTCCAAACGGGAAACATGTGGAACAATTTTGGAGTAGTCTTACAGGCAGATGAAAAATACAACTTTTTTAAAGCATTCATTACCGATGAAGGTTTTCGATTCTGCATATTTTCCTCAGAAAAAATTATAAAACCGGCAAACCGGAACTTCTTGGCGGATGGAGCCTTTTCGGTGGTGCCTGTTGGATGATTTAACCAACTTTTTACTATAGTATACGTTGAATATTTCGAAAAGGTAATAAGAGTAGTCGGGTGGCACGGATTGCGCGGACGACGCGATACTTTGTGCCGAATGCTTCAACAAGCTCCTATCGGACAAATATCAGTTTATCAGATGCCCTATATGCAGACCGATAGTAGTTGACAACACCCAAGTGAATAATTAATAACTTTGTAAACACGTTTCATTAAATAAATACAAATGTTGCTTTCCAACACTTTTGGGACCTTTTCCATCCTTTCTTATTAGTAATTAATTCATGATCAATTAACTCCAAAATGTTTGGACTTACTTCCACTTTGGATTGGAACTTATTTCAATTAGGTCTAGAACTTATTTCATTAAAAAAGTTTGGAGTTATTGCATTTATTATTAGAAGTTCCTTCGGTAGGAAATATTTCATTTGGAGTTAATTCCTAGAGCCTGTAACCATTTTCAATCATTTTCGCTCTTTAAGAGCCGACAGAAAATTTAAAAGAGCACACAGCCACTGGGGATGTTATAGAAAGTTGGGTTTATTGTCATCCCCTCAAAGCCATTTATTTTGTATTACTTTTTGATGTTGTTGACGAATTCCCACTCCAGTGCAGTATTCCATTAAGCTTGGGAGGAGCAACAAACGGAACTTATTTTGCTGGTAAGTGAACTATCTAAAACCCTAATAGCCGCTCCAGAAGAGAGTCTGCTTTCCCCTGGTCGAATTCCAAAATATCGAAAAGTCTTTCAGGCACTGTCGGCATTTAAGGATTTTCCCTTGGAAAATATTTTTTTCACTCAAAACAAAAATAAAAAAACTATTTTTAAATAGCCACTACAAGATGCTCTTAATATAGTAATCTTTTGCTTTTTATACCTACCACAAAAATTGTTGGTTACTCATATTAGGCGTTTTTCTTTTTTAGTTCAGAGCTGAGCTCTGAACCGAGCTCGAGCATTATGAGCGCGCTCTGAGCCGAGCGTGCTCAGATTGTTCTGATGTATTTATGAAACACACTTGAGCACGTAGCTGCCATTTTTAATAAATGTATGTAAAAATTGAATATTTATTAATTTTTATTTATTAAATTGGTTATCCTTTAGTTCCAGAACAACAAAGTTCGTCCACCATTTCATTTATTTTGTTTTCCTGTTTTTTTTTCTGTCAAATGTGACTGTTAGTGTGTATTCAGCTTTTTACTCAGCATGCTCAGTCAATTTATTCTGAGCTCATCGAGCGCGCTCTGATTATGCTCAGATCGAAAAAAGAAACACAAATCTGAGCTCTGATGTATCTGAGCTAAAAAAGAAACACGAGCTTTTTGTATAACAGTTCAGGTTGTGCTCTGAACTAAAAAAGAAAAACGCCTATTGTTGTCTTGAAACACCTTGCTGTTTAATATATCATAAATAAACAAGAATGAGCCCTTTCAAGTTGTTAGAACGTGAACAGTTGTCACAAAATTTTGCACAATCACTAAAAAACATAAAACTGGTGAAAGTTTTATGACAGCTAATTTGTTAGTTAATTATATATTTGATAAGAAAAGAAATGGACCTGAGGATATGAGACAGTCTTCATTAAAATTTCCCACGACATAGCAACACTGGCTTGAGGTTTTTGTTTCCCCAAAGCGAATATGGTGATGGTGACATTTTGTCCCAAGACTACGACTTTCCATTCAAATTAATAGACCATTGTGAACTATATAAAAATTGTGTACGGAGTACCTATTGATGGTATGGCTAACATTTTAACAGCCAGCCAGTCAGCGCATCCTTTAATTGCTACATGAAAGAAAGGCTACGAGGGCCGACGTACGACGTACATACTCCCAGAACACTTTTTTTCAATTTAAAATTTTGAATTTCAATTTGTTTTTTATTCATTTCATTCTTAAATAGAATCCAAGGTATCTATGCAGTTTCTAGGAGTGACTGTCAACTCGGAATTTACACCACATACTCGTAATTCAATATCGCAAAAGCAGTTTCTCTAGTCCGAAGGAAAAATAAAGCACAATTAAGGACGAAGTTTACACATAAACGGAGCTCGGTTTCGGAAAATTTATCTAATTCACCTGGCAGTAAACTGCGCAGTTTGACTAAAAGGACGTTCTATGCTAATATTCTGCCGCTGACATTCGGAAAACTAATCCCTATCATATGCCTCTACTGTAGCTAAATCCATCATGGCAGATGTTCTGAGAAAATGGTAATTTCTCTCTCTGAAAAAGAAGAAATACGAGTTTAAAGATTCTGATCAAGTTTCAAGATTCTGAACATGTTTTTAACAGTTAGCGTCACCTGAAATACGCAAGTTTTGAAGAAAGCCCTCTAAAAGAGATCAGGGGGTTTCATTCAATGTGCGTTTACTCTCAAAATTTCTTGACTCTACTTGAGCCGTTCAAAGGCCAACCCCAAGGCCAACCTCAGATAGAGAAGGCTTACGAACTGTATATCCAGAAGGATATGGCCAAACTACTGCACGGAAAAAACCAACCCACCTCCTCACTAAAAAACGAAAAGACATCGCCAGAATAACAGCGATAACCACGGGACACTGACCTATAGGGGACCACGCAGTTACATTAGACATCCCACATAAAACACACTGCCGGAGCTGTAATGACGCGGCCGAAAAAGAAACCCTCTGTCATTAACTATGCGCCTGTCCTGCACTAGCCAGACAGCGTTCTTTGGGTAAACCCTTCTTCGATTCCCTCGAAGAGGTCTCGAAGAGTAGTATTGAACTACCTTTTTGAATTCCACAGGCTGGATCTAAACTCTCCTACTCAACCATCTTTTAAACAACCGGGTCAAATGAGTTGCGATAATTGAACGGCATATAATGCTACTTGGGTTTTAAATATAAACCGCCACTCCTATCCGTTCGGCCTGAGCGTTGCTTGTCAGTTACTGAACAACTTTATACCTTTAGAAATTTCACTCAGTCTATGTCAATTCGATACTTTTCTGCCAGACACAACTGTCATACCTACAAAAAAAAATCCATTTCCCTTCAAAATCGCATGTGATAAGCCCGCGCAAATTGCTTTCAATCAAAATGCATTCAGTCATTCGTCACGCGACAAACGTCAGCACCATTCAGATGGAATCACCTCCGTCGACAGACTTTAGGCACCCATACCTATCCGATCTACAAATTGGAAAACGTTAAAAATTCCCCCAAAGGAGCAATACACAAATTTTCTCTCTGATAGGTGTCCCTAATAAGACTTTGATAGAAGGTCTGCTCCACGTGATTGAGAAACCAATCCATAGCCGAGCAGCACAAAAAAATTAAAGGAACAATAGAAAATGAAGGAAAATAAAAATGCGCAGCGAAATTAAAAACCCATTACTTAAGGGGACGGGCACAGCAGCTATGCAGCATGCATAACTTTAGCGCCTCAGGGCATGCTGGTGAATGCACTATACAGACATCCGAACGTGCTACACCAAAACAACGCCAACGCCCTCATGAAAGGCGCTTCCATGCTGCATTTGCCTTCAACGAAATGGAAAACTATGATCAACGTTACGAGTACGTCGCGCCACATGCAATCTTGCATCGACACCCGGTAGAGACCGCTTAAAACAGAACCATCCAAACGAAACCATTTAAATAACAATCACGTCATCCAGAAAACTCCGGAACCGTTTTTTTCGCATTTACACACGCGAGGTGCACTAGACTGTTGATGATAGCCAATCGCTGCCAATATGGCAGCATAATACGCCGCACGCTTGCAATTTAGCCAAATTGGCTAGAGCAAAAAAAAATACGACTAGAAACTGGTTCGCGCGCATACAAATGGAGAGGCACGAAACAAAAAGATACAACAATCGTGCGAGGCCATATGGATATACAAAATACAAACCAGATTGGTCACTTTCACCTCTTGGCAGTTCGATATAAAGGAAAAAGAAGGTAGGTGCGGCGGTAGACGAGAAGACAAATTTGTATCCTATTCGTATAGTCGGGGCTAGCGCAATAAAATCGTTCAACTCTGTCGCGAACGGACCGTAGAATGGCTCAATCGGGAAACAATGGATTCAGCCTAGCAAAGGAAAAGCCAAACTATTACATTCGTTAGTGTATGCGCTAGATAGGCAGCGTTAAAAGGTTACAGTGCGGTCAGGTAATGGGAATGGCACCAGTAAAGATTTATTTTTATGTGGAACAAAGTGGGCATACCTCGCCATGGAGTCTAAGCGGTATATGGTTTCCCGCCAAAAGACCTTGCTTTCGTTCAGAGAAATGCTTAAGTTGTGAGATGCTAAGTGGACCCTGCCTAACTCTAGATCTTCGGTCATCTTTAGCGCCGATTCCCAGATGGATAGAGGGGTGTAGAGAACGTCTGTCTGAGGGGGCAAGAAGTTACGTGACGTGTAATAAAGCCAGTCAAAATAATTTCCCAAAAATTTGGCATTATTTCGTTTTCCAAGGCAAAATTAAAACATATTTTCCATTTAGTATTTTTAGAATATGTTGTGGGGGCATTCTGCCCCGCAAACCCCCTGCTTGGGGTAATTGTTTGGAGGTTGGTTGTGGTTATAAGCGAAGTTTACCAGTAAAAGAACTTTTCATACACTCAATCAAGCACCTACGCCAATCTCCAAAGAGTGACCCCAGGCAGAGCGTTCCAAGGGGGCACCATGCCCCTACACAAATTTTAAATTTGCCCTATATGTCGATTTTTTTTTTCTTTTTCATTGCCAAATGGATTTTGTCATCTTCGGATATCCTATGACAAGCAAAAGGATGCAAACAAATTATGTCATAATATGTTTATTACGATAATAAAACAAGGGTAGGTTTGGAGTAGGTATCCTCAATCGATTAACGATAAAAAAAAAAATAAAAAGCCGAAGAATTTCATTTTGAAATTTGGCTTTATTTCACGTCACCGTTCCTTATACAAATTTGGCGTGTTGCGTTCAAAAACGCGCCAAAAAAAAATTTAGTTGCCTCCAACCTTTCCACCTTCCGACCCATTCCCTTTTTTTACCATCCCGTCCTTCCGCTATTCTCTTGAGCAAGTGGCATAGTCGATCTTGTTGGGTATACTAAATATCCAACGATTTTGCTCGCCACGACCCTCGGGAGGATAGCAAAAGCAGGTACCCCAACAGCCCAATTGGACGGGCAGGGACGGGCGGTCCTAAGAGAGAGAGAGAGACAATACAGAGAGCATTACGGGTGGACAAAACAACCAAACATAAGATACCAAAATGGCCAACGAGAAACTCAATACTAAAACACACTAGTACATCAGTGTCGACGAAAACATAACATTGAAGACAAATCACGAGCGAGTCACATACAAACAGAACATAGTCATCCTCAAATATACGAAACACAACTGAGGCACATCATACAAAATATAACCACAAACGCAAGACAATGCAAATTATTTATAAACAGAATATACGAGATGTCCACCCCAACGTCAGCGAAAACGGCTCAGCATCCAGTGGCTAAGGGCCCCAACATAAAGAAGTTATGCGTAAGAAATGGCACACTATAGACTCATTCCCAACCCCCCAATCTGCGCGAAAGCCCACGTGATTATCACCGGAAAACAAAACCAAAGTACGGAATAGATAGGTATTAAACAGCAACATCTGTCCCCAAGACTCTGCTTTCCATATATAAGAACAGGGTCTCATGATCCCCAAGCATTGTAAGTTCCAATAGCTCGCCTGCTAAAGAAAAACCCTTTAGCTTTTGGTATAGAGTTAAAAGATAGTTATCTAGTTTCCCCTAGAATGCGGTAAAATTTCAACCGCTCGCTTTTCCTAGTTTATATAACGAACCTTTCATTTGATTTATGAATGGTTTGAAGACCTTTATGTGTTTTTTTTTTAACTGCAACTGTAAATGGTCAATACTAGTGCCAGATAGAAAGGGGTTAAGTCAGAAATAGTAGCTTTCCGCAAAATGAGATTGAAGATTGAACATTTTTTTGTAAGTCCAGATATTCTTTTTGCGAAAAATGAACAATCATCAAAACACTCGTCTTTAATAAGAATATAGGCTGTTGACGAACAAATAAGTGCATACCAGATTTGCTTATGACTTATCTCCTCAGAGCCATTTATCTCTTTGTTACCTGTTAAAATTAATTTTTTTCTAAGGACTTAAGTCGAGACAACAAATTTTTGTTTACACTAATAATTCAGTTTAATTCATTAAGAAAATTTGGAAACATTAAATCAATTCAAATAAATAATAAAGTAAAGTATTAGGTATCGTATTCAATTTTTACATGTGGCATAAGATGACTTAAGCCCTTAGGAGCAACTTAATTATTTCAAAATATAAAATTGGTGTGAATAAAAATAACTTAAGTCCACTTACACCCTTAAGAGCAAACAATTTTAAAAACTTCCTGACTTATACCCTTTGTATAAAATAATTTCTATAGGAAGATGTTACGATAGACTTATGCCAATACGAAAGAGAAAAAATATTGACTCCAACAAATATCCGCAATTTTTTGACTTAACCCCTTACTACCTGACACCAGAGATTGTACCTACATTCATACACCGTGACGTTACTTTATGTTCTTAGTGACTAGACCATGATCCATTTTAAAGATATCTGCCAAAGACATCTGCGTTCAAGGAGATTTTATTTTTCTTCAGTAACAATTTAAAATTTTGCTATCCGAAGTGTGAACTGTAATGCCAGTCGAAACCCTCAAACCTTTGAAATGGTTAAAAAATTAATTATTTAGGTATTTGAGTACATTCAAGTAAAAGCTTTATGCAACCAGTTCGATAAGGACTTAAATTCAACATAACACACGGTTACTTCTTCCTCTTCTCTGTAATTGGATCAACTGTTAACTTTGGCATGTCTTACTGGGGTTACTGTCAATTAATACATCATTAGGAGGACGTTTGTAGTAGTTACACGCAGTTAAGACGATTAAATGGATATTGTGGTCAACTGGTAAGCCGGTATTAATTCGGCTAACGATTATGTCGCTCTCTTTGAAGAAAGCCAAATGAATGTACTTATGGGCTTACAAGAAATTTACGGGACTCATTTGCAAATTCTTATCAAGCTAAACGGTAAGAGGATTCTTCGGCTATTTTTAATTTGAATTATTAAGCGGCAAACCGAAATTGAACTGTCTACAAATGAACAACTCATCTGTATACATTGATTACATCTGATGAAGTTCAATATTCACAAGCCAAAAAATTGCTGCGCGCTACTATCAACCACCTTTCGTATTTTTATTGTTTTCATTTTAGTTCCGTGATTTTTCTGCTTAAAACGGAAAATAAACGACGAGAAATTAAATTATCATTAAATAAATAAAACACAATAAAAAGTAGGCACCACAGGACGGAATAAATTTCACTGAGAGGAAACACAAAAAAAAATAAAACTCATGAAATCGAAATTATTTAGAAACTGAAGTGGAAAATTTGTGCCAATTAAGTGTTATTAAATCGCATCCCCATGCATAAATAATTGGCTGTGCGAGTGTGCGGATTGTGCGCGAATTTTACGAAATTCAATTATTAGAGATGAAATCGAATTTTCAAAACTTAAATATGCGCATGTTAATTATTATATGCTGACGGGAAACAGGGGATTTATAAAACAAAACAGGGTGTAAAAAACCCGAATATCTGACTGTGTTAGATAGGGGAAATAGGGGGCCTTGTTTTCGATCAAAATTAAAGAGCTTTTATTTTTAATATTTTTAAGTTTACCTACGAAGTTAAGAATAATAGATCACAACGTGCACTTTTTTCTAAAAAACATTTTCTGGCATTCAAGTTTTAGAAACAAAAATATTTGTAGCATCCTCATCCTCTCAGTTGAATTGTCAAGCTATTATTAGGCATTATTTCATTACAGACTCGAATTAGGTTAGCCGAAAAAAATCAGTGGTCGTTGTAGTCATCAACAGAATATCTTTTCACATTTTCATCTGATCTATCTATATAAACAATTGATCTGTACGCAACCTGTATTGTTAAAAAATTCGCTCAACGAAGCTTTTAGAATATCATAAAATTAAACTAATAAGCTGAACGTGTTCCCATGTCGAATTTTATCAAACATGAAACTGTTTGAGTAAAAGCGATTAAAAGGCAGTAAAGGTAGAAAAAAAAAACATATTTTGGTCGAAAACGCTCCCAAAAATTAGGCATGGCGATGAAAAGAATAGCCTATGTCCTTCTCTGGATCTTAAGGGACATTTAAAAAAAAATTTCATCGAAATCTGTGCAGTAGTTTTCACGCCAACCGTTAACACATGAAAACGGCTACAGTTTTATTATATGTATAGATTATACCGATAACAGTCATCAATACGTGCTGAAAATGTATTCTCGACCTTGTTTCTGAGTGCGTTTTGTGACAACATCACGGTCATGTGTTGTGGAGTCAACAGGGATAAATTGTTTTTAATGTTTCCAAGTGTTCAAAGGGTATGATGTGCGTCTATGGAATTTGGGAGAGTAAAACTGGTAATAACCGCTGGAAATACCGTCAAAATGTTTATTTGAGAGGGGGATCTGAGTGTCAGTTGGTAGTCCACCAACAACAAAACTGCTGTCATATTTCGAATAAAATAGAACTAACCACATGCACCTTTGGTATACCTTAAAAACCAGTGTGGAGAAGAGAAATGAACGAAGTTGATTAATAAATTTTTTGAATGTATGATGCCTGAGCAAAAGACTTCCAAAGGTCTAAAAATATATTAAACTCTTTCCTAGAATGTGAAGTCTTTCAGTGCTAACTAAGATGGCAAGAACTTAAAAAAATATTTGACTTATTTTACACCAGTTTGCTGTGATGCCAGGAAAAGCAAACGTCGATTAGAGTTTCATAGTATCCCAAAGATGTTGGCGCACATTAAAAACATACCTCACTTTTGGAGCGACCTTCTACGAGATATAGGAAAAAATGTGCAAAAGCTTATATAGGGAGGTTCCGAGCCGACTCGCGGAATTCCAACTGCAACCACTTGTTTTTGCTATACATATACACGCGCTGTATTTGTTTTTCATTTTATTGCGCCGTACCTATATTCGAATAAATTGATTCACATGTATTTGACATGGCGCCTCTCAAGTCATGAATTGTTGGGCTAGAAATAAATAAATAATAGGCGCCGCTTATCTGGCTTCTTAAAAGCATTTGTCTGGGTGCGACTTTTTTTTTGAAAAAATGGAAGGGACCTACAATTTTATGCCGAGCTTGAACGGCTGATCTGAGAAGATCTTCGATGTCAGTTACACTCCCGGATGTTTGACAGACGTTTGCGAGAGGTGGCGCAGTGGAAAAAATCTTCAAACGTACATAATATATGTTTTTTCTCCATGGATCCCACCTGACATCCCAGCACACTTTAACCGCTGAGCCACTGTTGGACCATCATTTCGAAAAAGATTCTTAGAAAGTTGTGCACACATTTCCAGTTATTGGATGTGTTGGTTTCGTCTGTTGCTCCCTCGCATGCCTGCAGAGGTTATAGTTGCGCCCTTAGCAATTTTTAAGCCATAAAACGGACCATACAAAAACAACAGACAAAGGTAGCACCCACTTCGTCAATTCCTAAGTGCCTAACTAGAATCATTCGGATTTTGATTACGACCCTTTGTTTGTCGAACCGTCCCTGATTTTCACTGCAAAGTATGTACTTGTCACTGTTTTCGGTGCTAAAAATCTACTCGGATACCACTTTCTTGTAAATCCATCAAAACGGGCCTGATATAAACCTAAGCGTTTCCCTATTCAGCGCCCCGATAACATTTTAACAACGGTCTCTCCATGCTTGACCGTCATTTCCTAAATTGGATACCCTGACTTATCGCATCGGGTCCACCAGTCCTCCCCTGACTGATTAACCTTTGCGCCATGGACTTTACGACAACATTCGTAAAAGTCCTAAAACACAGAACACCACCTACCACCTACTTCGTCGTATTACACTTTTGGTGTCGTTGTGAGAAGCCTGTGAAATAAATATGCAAATTTGTTTACTTACATACTTGCAAATTTGCTATACTGCCATCAATTTGATCTGCTTGGTCATACGTAATGTACACGCAGCATTCCCCCATTGAAGATATAGTCATAAAAAAACATAATTCCCCCGAATACCGATACAGAGTACCGACAAAGGATACATTTTCTGCAACTTTGCCCGCCGATGTAAACGATCGTAACTCTTATCAATGAATGAATGATAAGCTTGTAAAAATATGCTCCCGACAGCGACGTCGACGAAGATGCGAATGTGTGCGGGTGTGCCGAACAATTTTGACATTTAACATCGTTCTTGAGCTCATTTTTGGGGCACATAAATTCTCTCGCTCGCGCTCGGCATACAAAGACCCATAATGCACAAAGGATGTAAAAAGGGATAAAGATAAAAATAAATCGCCAAAAAAATAGTCGTAATTCTGCTCGCTTGCTCTTTGTTGAGCTTTTCACAGCGCGTGCATCGGAATGCCTGCAAAGGAAAGCGTTGCCACGATTTGTAAAGTCTACAGTTTTTCTTTTTTTTAGCGGATATGGATAACTGTTCTCGGTGTAGGATATACCAACGAAAGCCGTCATCAATTTGCCTGCAACAAATGATAGAAAGTGGTGTGCGGTTCCCCGCCGCACATCCTTCATCAAGGCATTATTCGTTTGCCTTTAACTTGTCTTTGCTTCTTGTATCTATGGTTCGTTTCGAATTTTATAACGTCTTTCAGTGGACAATAAAACTCCGTGAAGACGAGAAGATACATTTTTATGGATGCCGTGTTGAACCGAAAAGCGTTTTTGGATGTAGTTCTCCGCAAATGAGTCTTTGGCAGCTGTAATGTGTCCTTTTGCGCGCTCATAATTCTGCAATAACATGTAGCTATGATGAAATGCTCGAAATGGCTTTGCTCCCGTAAAAGAAAGTTAAAGACACTGCTCGCTAAATGGGAAATGGATGAATTAACGAAAAATTGAGTGCGAACAGCATTATCGATTGGTGTTCGGTCGGCGTGCGCTCAATGGGCCAAAGGAAGTCTTGCTATTGGGACTTTAATTACCGCCTCATGCTGCCTCACATTGAGCGGGTAGCTACGTACCTACTCTAAGTGGTCCGTGTCTGTTAGGGTTCTAAAAAGTGTCAAATCGCTCAGCTATAAAATTTTCAATTAAACTTTCAAAACAAAATTGTGCAAACGAGATTATTGTAATATGCTGATTGTTCGAGTAGGGGGGGAGGGGCCCACGCCTCTGTGTGACTTGGAGTCAGTGCATATAAATTGCTATTGCTAATTACATGGGGGTGTGCCGAGAAATCCCGGCTAAGAGAACCGAATCGAAAATTAATTTTCCGCTTGATGAATCAATTGTGCCCAATCGGGCGGAAGATCTTAATTGTTATGCCACTTGAAACGATGGTTGGGATAATGTTGTAAGTCATTTTGTTTCGGTGGGGAATGAGGTATATTTTTTTTTTTTTTTGGGGAGAGTGGAACACCAACAACCTCATTTATTAGTTTTATGCTTTGCTTGGGCTTGGTGGAGTTCAACGGCAAAAGTGGCAATGGATCTGGCATATATTTCGAAAAGGCGACACTTTCCAGTGCAATGGATCTGACTTGCCCAAGGTGGAAGAAGACACACGCAGGATAGTTGAGAAGGAGTCACGGCAATCGGCGACGAGTTATGGAGAGGTTACTCAATTACTCATGCTACCAAAAGCCACATCTTTAGCATTTCAAACAGCCTTAAAAATGATGTACTAAAATTACAGAGACCTAGATAAGAAGAGGACAAATTTAAGTGATCTGGATGGAAATGCACAAACCAACTGAAGGTGCTAAATATTCCATCCGATTTAGTGAATAGAGGCAAATAATAAACTCTAAAACCAAGGAAGCAACATTTTGTTTGCTGATCGACAGGAAGTGGTAAAAATTATTGATTAGTGATCGCCACTAAAGATGATGATGTATTTGATTAACCCGTGATCTTGCCAAGTACTGCTAGAAGCATAAGGTGATCTTATATGATCAGTTATTGTGCAGAGGAAATCAGCGACGACAGATCTCTACTGATCGTCAGAGACTCAGCAACACTCAGTTGCTTTGACAGAATAGTTGTCCATGTGATGTTTGATCCAGTTTGTGTCGGGGAAGTCTTGAGGAGAAGGTTCAATGAAGAACTGTTCGGGCAAAAATTTGCTTTGCCGTCAACTGACCCAGCAACTGACAAATTAAATGACCCAGCACAGCAAAATACCTTCAATTTATTCAATACAACAGAGGGGATTACAAAGTTTTGTTGCTCTCGAGGACCGGCTTTTCTTTAAGTAAGCACTATCATATCATCGGTGGAAGAGGACAGTACCAAGCACATATTTCCGAATGGCCGTTTGGTTCGAGTTTTCCATCGCTAGACATATCACTTGTCGTCTAGCAAAGTTCAAACTATTACTGTCAACTAAGAATGACAGTGGCAGATTACCACATGACAAGTTAATAGTACGAGGAATCACACAATGTCACTTAACGTTCAGGTCAATTATTTCGAAGTGGCGACTCGTTGATTGCAAAACATATTACTCGTCAAGTCTCTGGACTTTGCCGGAAAAGTATTAAACAACTTTGTACTGCTAAAATGTTTACCTGTTTGTTATTGTGGATTTCGAAAAGACATTGAACAATTTTAACAGAGCAGAGCTTATTTGGTTATGTACCCAAGCAAAACAATCCAAGACCTATTACCAAGTCAACGTTTATGGTGTTGGACTACACAATGCTTACTAGCCCACAGTGATCAATTGAAACTGGCATTCAATTTTAAA
This sequence comes from Cheilosia vulpina, assembly GCA_916610125.1. Taxonomy (NCBI): domain Eukaryota; kingdom Metazoa; phylum Arthropoda; class Insecta; order Diptera; family Syrphidae; genus Cheilosia; species Cheilosia vulpina. The sequence continues at coordinate 59,454,561 of OU744277.1, forward strand.
GACCCAAGGAGAGCCAACGTAACATAAAAAAACAAAATCTGATTAAAATTTCAATGATGAACTTGTGGCGACATAACAACATCTACAAACACGACTGGACACAATCATCAGCAATTAACAAGGATTGCAGACTGAACTCAACCATCGCCAAAGACTCTCGTTTTTTTTTGGCGGCGGCGTTGGTATGCTGTCCTTCCGACACTTAAGTTAATTTCTGCTTTATTTAAAGTAAAATAAATATAAATAATTTTGTAAAACTTTGGCAAAAATAAAAGCCCGTCATAAAGTATTTTTTATATTCTTTCGGCGATCCACTAAATCAGTGGGAATTGCTGCACCACAAACTCATTCGGCATGCTCTTTGACTGATACGTATCCGCCAAGCACTCCTGATTATTTTCACTTTCTAAAAATAGCTTCTTAACCTAGAATTATGCTTAGCTGCTGAGGGCTTGTAGCCTCAATTCGTTTTGGCGTCCACTTACTATTTCCGTCTGCCTTTATAGCCCGACGTCAACCAACCAGTTGTAGTTCTATTTATAAATCCTTTTCGATCTGAATAAAGCCTCTCACCCATTTATATGGATGCCAAAAAACCGAACTTCGTCAGTGTGCTGACCCTCTTTTCGAGCCAAAAACACACCTCAACTTTGTACTTTCATTAATTTCCAGTTCTGATTTGTGTTTCGCCACAACGACACAAAACCACCATCGAACCGTTTTACCGATAACGCCTGTCGCATACTTATCCCCCTCCCGCCTGTCCAATAATAACTTACTTCTGTGTCTGTTTGTTGACAATATTTTTTGCCTTTCCAAAGGTACATCTACCCATTTGCATGGAGACAAAATTGGCCAACGCCAAGGGGCACAGCCACAGTGACAGTCAAACAAGTTTTTCTTCGATAACGATACACAACGACGCTACCACCATTCGGAGAAATTAAACTGACGTCAGCTGTCATCCGAAAATTGGAAAGCTCTATTTTACCGCCGCTGTTTTGTTGCTTGCGTTGGCCCGTTGCTAGACCTCGAGGTACACCGTGCGCAAACAACACGTTCAAGACGATTTAAATGTCAATGTCACGGACGTGTGACTATACCATACACCTGCCAACCAAACACACACTCGCATATGAGAAAAGTAGGGGAGGGTCATCATTTATTTTGTGTTTCCTCTTCCTCTCCGCCTTTATGCGGCTTTGCCAACGAAAGTGTATTATTGTTGAGATTCAAATTTATGGCCTGGCTGTTGGAAAGTGTATTTTACTTTGCTTTTTGTGGAATTCAAAGGCTCCCACGGCCCGAGTGCGACAAGTCCCGAATGAAGGGCTGCCTTTTTATTTAAGTAGGTTAAGCCCTACTACTTACCAGCACCGACAAGTCTGCTGAATAATGTGGCAATAATTGTGCGTGACTATCGTAGTGGCTATAGTGTTCGACCACCCGATTAAAGAGGAAGCTTTAAGAATACCTTTAAAAAAAACTTTAACAGCTAACTTTACGAGTGTTTGAAAAATTTAATAAAAATTCATCCCGCTGCTGTCCAAGTAGGGCCTCCCCTTCCAAGCTGTCATTTGTTCTGCAGCACTAATCAAGCACCTTCTACTCTGTGTGGGCTTAGTAACCAGAGTTCACTGACGTCCTTGCACAAGCAAACAACGCTATACAAAACCACACAAAACACAATGAACCCAACGGTCTTAGAGAGCGCACAACGCAACGGTATCTACCCGTAAAAAGGATTTACATGTTTTCCCTCGTCACAACGAAAGAGAGATATCCTGCGGCGTTTCGAAATTAGGGAAAAAATTATCCCTTTGCATTATGCTGGGCCAGTGTTTTTGATATCCTCCCTGTGATGGATAAAACAAAAAAAAAATTTAGACCAAGAGGCAAAGCAGCACCAAAGCAGAAATAAGACGGCGACGAGGCGGAAGATGGATGCAGATGACAAGGAATAGAGAAATTGAGAAAACCGTACCACTTTCGGTTTCATGCTCTGCAACGATGCGGTCCTTGAACTCAGGATATTGAAGCAATTAAGTTCCATTTGGCGGGGAATGTCCCCCCTGCTGTGGAAATAATCCATTTCTTCAGGTGACTCTAGGATATGATTGTACATGTACATGTACACCCCAGCGCTGGTGCGCACGGTAAACTGGTTACGCCACATAATTCATCTTCATCGGAGGAGGTGTTTGGTAAATGTGAGGCAATATCGAAGTAAAAGTTGTCGGTTGCAGTTACCGGGACCAATTCGTATTGAAAACAAATTGCTTACAATAAAACACTTTAAGCGGCGAGTTAGTGGAGCACAGGATGGAGAATCTGTCCACGGGGTTGTTATTAACTGTCGTTTAGCTTCTACAGTTATGGACGATGATTATTGGATTTTCGAATCCTGATGCCTTATAGATAGGAGTTGATGGTGTGATTTAGAGGACGAAAATGTGCGGAAAGTCAACCGAATGAACAGATGTCGTTTCATGTGGTACAAAAGGTTGTTTGACAGGAAATGGGAGTAATACTTCGCGACGACAAACCGGTCGGAAGTGTTTGCATGAGTGGCGCAGTTCGTCGGCTTTCAGCAAGGTTTTTGACCTGAAGTCAAACATTGACACTCTTTAAGTGCATATACGAGTATGCTATAATTTCTAGCATTTGTAAGTCGGTTCGTCACGACTATTGATGGCAGCTTTAAGATATAAATGCACTGTAGGATATAGAAATTATTAAAACCAAGGAAGACACTCGAAAGCTAAGGTAAGAATGGACATTTTGATTTGGCTCTACATGAAGTCTATGATGATGATGAAGCTCTACTAAGTAGAAAGAAGACTTAGAGTGTTGCCTCACATAAAGCAGGTGACATGCGTCGCACATGGAGGACCGGTGATATTATTGATTCATTGCTGGCGACCCGCGACATTAATTCAATAATCTTCTAGTTTCATTTATGTATGTTTCTATGTCAAGTTTCTGTATTATCACAAAAATATTTCAGCTTCTTAATAAAATATTTGTTTATATTCTTCCTACATAGTATTAAATTTAAAATTTTATTTTTTTATATGGCCCCTCATGCTTAAGACAATAAAAAAAACTATGCTTAAGAAGCTTGAGTTTGACATCCCTGGATCTGGGCCCGTTGTCGTGCTTAAGCCAAAAAATGTCACTTAACCCTAAAAGGCTAATGGTAGTCGATTCGACGACGTCGCGGTCGCATTTGTAATCTTACTGTCTCTCTTTAACCCGGTAGAACTATATGTATGTTATTAGAATTGTTTTTGTTCGTCGAATCGACCAAAGCCTTCTAGGGTTAAGGAGATTGAGCTTGACACCCGCGGCCTTGGGTTGGACTGAACTCAGCAACCTCAATCTTTCTACAAATTGTCAGCGAGAGATCTATATAGCCGTCTCCGCCTTGCCCAGTGATGTCAGATCGTGGTTAATTACCCATTCGGTGAGCATTTTGCCTTCCAAAATAAGTTGAAAGTGAAAGGGCATTTTTTATCTCTCAGAATAAACAAAAATAGTGTATTTTGTTTTTTTTTAAGGACGGCCTGGGCAAAAAGCGCATTTTTGGTTATTTTTGATAATCGTCGTGGGCAACTCAGTACAAAAAGTCTGGTATCACTGACCTTGCCGACCTATATTGATTGTCGACTATTAAAGGTTGAATTTTTAGCTTCAAACCTCAACTTAAGTGACGAGTATAAACACTAAGTTGTAAACTCTACATTCAATGGGTGGCTTTTTATCAACAATAGAGGCATTTGACAGATGCATGATAGACGCATCTATACTAGAAAAATGAGTGCTCGATTTTTACTCACTAAAACCACCTGTCGTCTATATAAATAAATTGACGTCGGCGTCATAAGCTGTGTTTTATCATTGGGGCTTCTTTTTATCACGATACTATTACTCTTTGCCAGCTAACTGTTCACGATGACATCAACGAATGCAAGTGAACGCGCACAGTCATTCCAAAATTCCCAAAAGCGAAATAATATCAAACTATTGTTTGATGTTGAATCAATGTAAATTACAAGTATTACATACAAATATTAAAAAATAAACAAAAACAATTTTTATTTCTACAACAAACAACTTTCAAATTTGTTTCCAATTCAAATTTACCTTCTGGAAGTGGAAGCTGGAATTAATTGTAAGGAATGACAGATAGAGTGTTCGAAAAAAGGACAGAGTTTGAATAAACACTTTTGACACTCACTTCTTGACTCAAAAGTCCATTCATACGAGTCAATAGTTGATATTTGAAAAAAGGTACGAACCGCATTTTTAATTTTAACGTTCCTTCAATTACCTATAAACAGCCTTAGCATTCCCTTTACCGTCTCGCCGAAAGCTAAGAAGAGCAACCTCTTAAAATAGTGGCGGTGTGGTAAGAAAGTGCCAGACATATACTGGCTGTCGATCTTTGCTTGCAATCAATAGAAACTCAAACAAAAACACTGTTAATTCCACAGGCAACAACACTTACGCCACTTGGGAATAATTTGTTTTAACAACAAAGCCAGATAATTGGCGTACAAATCAATATAATAAATCAGCGACGCCGACTACCTCCCCTAATGATGTCAGTCTCACTGGTACTGCCCGGGCAATACACATACCCATGGCAACGACCGGCGACACGATCATATGTGCAATAGTCATGTGTCACCTTAGATAAATGCGACTTCCAAGAAGCTTGTTTCATCATGCGGCTCGTCTCAATTAGACATGAATTTGCAATCGTTTTGTAGGCAATATTATACAATCGAAACCACAAATCTTATACGAAATGGAAAAAAAATGTATTCTACCACAGCAACACCTTTCGGCATGTACCTATGGCTTCTCGAGTTTCCTTTATGTTAAAAACAATCAAGTACAGTTCTTGTTAACTTTAAATCAACCGCAAAAAAAAAAAAAACGAAAGGCACACCATCTGTGCTCATTCTCACTAATGTTCAAAAATTACACAAGCCCAAAGTAGGTACAAATAAATAATAATCCGTGACGTACAACAAAATCAACAAGTTGAACATTTTTTTATTTTATTTTTTCACGCTCAGTGTAGCATATGGTACACTTATGAAATGTTTACCTTTTCGCCGTTACTGCAGACGTAGACTTTATTGTTAAAAAAAAAAATCGATTTTCGCATAGGTATTGTAGGCTTTATTGTGGATCGTTCCGATTACGGTGCATTAGCGTATCACAGACATTACGTAGCACGAGCAATTGAATTCACGTGAACAGTGTAATTGGATAAGTTGGGCATCCCGAAGTCGCAAAGCAGTCTTGACTGGGCAAAAATGATGGAGGAAGATTTAAGGGGAGTGGGGGTGATATTTTAGTGTATCTTTAATTATTTCTGTCTTCACCTTAAATTGACGGAAGCTCACTATAGGGACTATAAGGTTTTATCTAAAAGTCCAAACCAATCTTGTCTCTTTTCCGACAAGTGTCTGACCTTTGAGAAGATCTTCAACGGTGTTTCTGCTTGCGTACTGAGGGATATTTTTTTGTCAAAGTGTTTATTTAATAATGCAGTTGTTTCCTACTTTGAGACTTGACATGATCTTCACAGATCACAGTACACATAAGCCGAGAGGAATGGGCGCGTTTTTGGAAGCGTTTTTGACACACATTTGGAAGCATTTTTGGACGCGTTTATCGACTTGCTTTCAGGCGTAATTTAAGCGCCTTTGTCACACTTTTTGTAGACGTTTTAGACCGTTTATCGACTCGTTTTTAGATGCGTTTGACGAGAACGACGCGTTTGTTTTTAATGCGTTTCTGATACATTTTTAGTCGCGTATATCTATGATTAGTTTGAAGTGTTTATGGTTTATCGAAGCTTCCTCGCGCGCATTTTTTTAGTTTTATTTTTGCGTTTTTGGAAGCCTTATTTGGATGCGTTTTAGAAACATTTTTGATAGAAATTGTGGACGCAATTTCGGACGATTTGCGGTGAATTTTGTGGGCACGTTTTTGACATAATTTTGGTCAATGGATTTTTGACACATTTTTAATAGTATATTTTGGTATGTTTGACGGTTTCTTTTAAGGCGGTTTTTGTTGATTTTTTGGCACCCTTTTGGAAGCAAATGAATTGATAAATGTTTTTCAGGCGGCGTGACTTGACCCGGTTTTGGAACAGTTTTTCAATGGACTGACATTTTTTCCAGTGCATTTTTGAATGGCTTTTTGGCCCTTTGTGGACAAATATTTGGTCTATTTCTGGACAAATTTTGAACGCCTATATTAAGGTGTTTTGGCTCGAGTCTTTCGAAGCGTGTTTGACATATTTTGGAACCGTTTTTGTACGTAATTTCAGGCGCGTTTTTTTATGCTTTTTTGTTTGAGTTTTTTTTTGTTGCTTTCACAAGCTTTTGAAAAGGCATTCCAGCACGGTTTTAATTGGATTATTGATGCGGTTTTGTAAAGATTTTTTTCGTTTTTCGATTGTTTTTGTTTTTTTTTTATGCATTTTTGGACCCCACTTTGAATGCGTTTTGATTTTTGACTCGACAATTTGGTGTTTTTTTTTCTGTTGTTTAACAGTATCCACACTTTTTCTGTTGTAAAAAAATACAATCTGATTTAAGCATTCATGACGATTGAATTGTGTATCTTAAAATTTACAATTGTAACCCATTTTTAATCCCAGCTCGACGCCTCAGATTCTCAAAACCGAACAAAATTCACCATTCCCTGGTCTATTAGTCTGGCTCCGCGGCTGTAAAAAAGTTCCGTTCCGCGCCAACAGAGAACACAACATGCTGTGTGTTTGTATGTTTTTTGACGTGCGCCAACCACGGACTGTATAAATGGAAGTCTTTTAATGGCCGATGGGCTTTTCTAAGCATGGCCATTATATAAATAGTAAATATTGTCACGCGTTTTGAAATTATTTTCCATATTTTTTTTTTAAAGCCTCGACGTTACGCGACAATACTGTAAATATCTTTATATGGAGTCTTTAAACGTGACTTAACTTAAAACACTTTCTCTCCTTTCGACGTTTACTGAAGTAGGTACATGTGAAAAATTATGATACAAATCCACGAGTTTATTCCAAAATATGTTTTAATACCGCAAAAGTCTTCAAAATGCAACCTCTTCTGTGATGGGGATAACCTGATTCATACCGAAGTACGCTTTCCTTCTGTGGTTATGGCAAAAAACTGGAATACTCGATGAACAGAGTTTATAACAATTGGATAATTATTTTTGATCATTTCCTTCCCCTTTCCAAACGAAATAGCCCTTGAAATCGACTGCATTTATACACCTAACATTGTGAGCATTACCTCTTTAAGAATAAAATGTATTTCCATTGCACTTACCCTTAGTTGTCAGCCATTCAGACAGCTTCCTGCAAGAGAAGAGGAAATTTTCATTAATTCAAAATTAAGCATTAAAGTGATTTTGAAATAATAATCCTGCGGACTAAAAGTCAAATGTGACTACTAATTCGCCTATCAAGCACTTCAAGAGTTGTGCATAATAAATTATACAATTAATACAAATTCGATATCCTGAGTACAGATTAGTGCCGTTAATAAAATCCTGCAACAACATTTCCAGTGAGACCACAACCACTCATAATTTGGAGCGGCAAAAAGCGTTTCGGGGAATTTCCCGTGTCGTCCGGTATAACACACTCAAAACCACACACGCTTGACGCTACTCGTACCTCTCTCCCTATCTGTGATGTTCTCTAAAAAGGATTAATGGCACAAGGGTCGAGTATTTTCCGCTCCGCTACATAGTGGCAAATTCCCCCACATTTCAAATATAAATGGGGCAAGGGGTATTCAGTTTTAACTGAGGATATATTCCCAAATGAGTAATTTATTTATATTTTCATACTTTGATATGCATTTTGTGATTATAACGGCACAGGAGTTTGGGTTTCTCTATCCATGCTCGCCCAGTGAAACGGGGTTAGCTTAGCAGGACCAACATAATTGGAGCCTGTGTATGTTATGTAGTTAGGTACATGAATGATGTATGCGAACTGTGGGCTACCAACCAAATGATGCCTCTTCGTTAAATTTGAATTCGTTTTGTATAATAGTTTCAATGAAATTGGAAATTATTGTTATGCGGTAGATAGTTATACATTTTTGGGGTGCAGTTATTGCTGGATAAAATTATTTCTCTATGGGGAAATTGTGGTGCGGGCACAATCTATGAGTCGAAATATTATTGAGAAGAGAATTAATTAATGAATGGGGATATTGGTGCGGCTTCTGGAAATATAGTCAGATCAAGGATTAAGGGAATAATTTACCCAGCACATAAATGCATATCGACTTAGGCGAAGTAATGAACTTTTTAATAATAACAATAGTAATACACTTTATTCATAAGTAGTAAATAACAATTTAAATATTAAACAAAAATATAGCAGCACTAGCTACCAGGGCTTTCAGCTGTTACATTTTAAATTGATTTCAGTCATAGTAAATAGATTTCTCCTACTTGAAAAGAGGTAGGCACTTTAGCCAAAAGAAACTTCTCCTTTTGCGGGAGTTTTCATAAAACGTTGATGAAGCAAGTTCAATTCAAAAACTAAATTTAAAATTTTATTACAAGAAAAAAAAAATAAAAAACACTTGCAGTTATTTTGAACACAATAGCACTTCTAAGAGTTGTTCCGTTCCAATAGCAAAGCGACGCACTGCTTTCAATATGCGCCAACCACCCTATAACAGAACCAACCACGATCCAGAACAATCATTGCTTGTATTTTTCGTTTTTAATTTTAATTTCTAATAAAGTAATATTGTTAGACTTTGGTACCGTAGCTCAGATGCTACAACAAAGAGGTGGTAGGTAGGTTACAAAATTTTTCAAAATTTTGGCTCCCTTAAAGTATTGTTGTTTACGTATTGATTAAGAATTTTTACAGTATTGGCAGTGAAGTAAAAAAAAAAAACAAAAAATAAAAAAATACATTCTGCTTAAAAACGCCCTCAAAAAGAAGGCGTGTCAGTGAACAACATAGCCTTCTCAGAGTGTTAAGGTAAATTTAAAAACAAACATTTTTTTGAAATTTCGATGAGTTCCGTACTGTTCTAGAGTCTCTGCTTTTTGAAGTGAACACTTTTTTAGGCGCGTTGGGTATTTTTGAGATGGAAAAAAAACCATTGAACTCGCGGTCGCGACACTGGTACCGACACTTTTGTATATAATTATGTAAACAAGAAAAAGAGAAAAAAGAAAGAAAAAGACACATTAATAACTCAGCTGATGATGGAAAAGTAGGAATCGACGGAATCGAAAAAATGTAAGCGATACAGAGAAAAGAAAAGAAAAATAATGAGGTCGCTGCTCTGCTCTAACACACTTTGAATACGAGAATTTTTGTATGAAAATCTATTTATTTATCCTAAAAACGCTTCTGCATTACTTCAAGATTAAATTGTTAAGAGATTTGATGATTTGCCAATGATTTTGAGTGGGGATTTCAATATCAACTTTGCAGATGATAAAAATCTACCATTAATTGAATTTTTAAACAGAGAATTTGATTTAACGATGACCAATAATCGCAATCTTAGAACAACGAGATATAAAACTGCAATTGATTCAGTTTACAAGATATTTAAATAGATTCGAATCAAAATTGTTTGTTTCCTATTTTAGTTACCAAAAACCTATAGTACTAGTTTTGGAATATAATGATAATAATTCTGATGACGGAAGAGATGTTGAAATTGTTGATGAAAATTCATAAATTTCATTGGTATTCATTTCATAAAATACCAATTAATTACGTTTTATATTTCATGTATTCTTCAATTAACATTTTAAGCAATAGATAATGTGAAATTATAAATTGGAATATAATTTTTGTGGTAGTAGTTTGTAATTATGAATTAAAAACCACTTCATTTAAAAGTGTTTCCTGCACAATAAAATATTTCCAGACGACTCGAAAAATATTTCCTAACGATTCAATAAATACACACCAAAATGTTCAAGTTTTCCACTTCAAGTCGGCCACTTTTATTTTTTTTAAATATCTACTAGTAAGTCAGAAATAAAGTTCCAAGCAATAAATATTTTAACAACAGCCCAGAGCTGCTGTAAAAATGCTGCAGTTGTCAAAATTATTTTTCTTAAGATCTTTGGTCTGATTATAGTTCTGGAAAATACACGACAAACCCATTAACAAAATCCATTGGCAAACAATGTTCGATTGATTTATGTTCCGAATGGACTTTCGCGGAGCTGCTGAAGGTAGGACTTGAAGAGAGGTCTGCGAAACTCATTTCGAGAAAGTCGGAAAATCCTATTTTGTTCAGAATTCCAATGGGTTTTGTTTTAGTAGTTTTGAAAATTACCCCAATAGTTTTTCTATTTTTCAGTTTTCAAACTTTGGCTGCATAAATTTTGTTGAATTGCGATTTAATCGAATTTAATGTGAGGGGTGTTGTACAGACAATACGTATTTGTTGTTAGACCTATACTATCTTCTCGATTGTGCTATCGCCTGTTGAATTACAAAAGGAAAGCCCATTCACTTTTAAATGTGCTGTGTAGCTTAAAGCCTCTTAATGGCATTCTATTTGCTAACCGTCATCATTTAACTTACTTTCAGAAGAAGCTTTCAGACTTCAGTGTGTCAAAATTCAGAGTGGCTTCACTCGGGGTACTCATGTAGGAGCTTGAAGATTATGTTTGTTTTGTAGGTGCAGCCATCAGTCTCTAAAGAAGTTCGTCGAAAAGTTATACTGTATTCAGTGGTGTACAAGAGCAAGTTATTCGGGCAAACCATTCACCGTCTTAGAGGAAGGAAGTGGAATATAACTGAAGAAAATAAAACACTTCATTTTTAAGAAAGGACATTTTAGATAAAGCGACACCTTTAACAGATTTGGACAGTCTCTTTGCAAAAAAAAAAACAAAAATACTATCACGGTAGAGACAGTCATTTTGGCGATTACAACTCTAAAAGATTTCAAAAATCTGACAGAATACAAAGGATTCGGCCGAAAAGATCCTGGGAATGTGTCGAAACCGCTGTCAATAGGCAAACTTTCCGGAGTTTGTGTAGTGAGCAGTGCGATTTTCTCAAATGGGCGCCCTTTGATCCCTTTACACAAACAATACTAACGGTAGCTTTCAGGACCTGGGTTTCCGTCAGGTGCGTCTTGCGACCCCTTTTTTTATTATTTATATGGATTGGGGCGCTGATGAAAGGACAATAAGGTGTGACTCATGCTACCAAAGTTTTGGTGATCTTTGGCATATGTTCCAATTTAAGAAGTCGAATCCCCTGAGAGGCCGCTGTACATAATGCTGAAATGACCCCGAAAACTTTTATCTATCAAAAAGTAGAGATTTCCACGGTCTAAGAATTTCGTGGTGAAAATTGTTGCCTCAGACTTAACGTTTAATCGAACAAGATTTAAATTTACCGCCATTTGTGTGGTAAGTGTTGACAAAAAAAAAAAAATGCAACAGTCTAGTTAGGGGTCGTAAAATCGAGCTCTACGCGAAAACGGTTTTCATTGTTGAACAAACATTTTGAAGGATTGGCTGCCACAATTCGATTCTTTTGTCGTGGACAAAAATTGCAACTGTAAGGAAGCTCTTTACAGCGTATACCCTTTAGAAATCCGTGTCTCCATGCATACAAAGGTCAAAGTCAATAATGGCCAAGCACAGCGAAAAGCGTTCATTGAATGGATTTCTGAACATGGATGCTAATCCTCGGCGAATGAACTTGATTTTCACATCAAGTCCGGAATTTGGCGTAAATTTCGAATAAGTACCGGGGCATCATGTTATAGTGGGCAAATTGACATCGCATCGATATTCTTAAGAGGTATTAGTTAAACTCAAAGGCGATTCTTCCTTCAGAACTCGGAAACGGAAACACGGAGACCACTGATATCCACAACAGTACATCTGATTATCAAATGCTTGGTCTTAGGAACCCCTAACGAGCATTTCCACCATTTATTACAACCCATCGCAAGCAAAAGTTTGCAAAAAGTTAACGAAAAGTCGCCTGTTTGTCTCACCACTTAAGGTTGCTAAATAATTTAATTGGATGCCCCTCTAACGATTCCCGCTTTCGTGCGTTCATCTATCATTCTCCAACAAGCTCTCTCTCTCTCTCTTTCGCTCTTTCTCTCTGTTTGGCGAAACATTAATTTATTAAAATAATTTATGTTCGCAGGCCCGCACAGATAGCCCCTTACAAAGGCACCCTACCAGCTCACCTCTCGTAGTGCGAGAGGTTGACTATGACTAATCAACAACAAAAACGCTGAGAATTTCTTCAAAATTTCATTAATTCCATGTAAATACATGTGCAAACTACCGCCGGCATTATACTCCATCATAAATCCTTCCGAAAATACTCAACGCATTACCATTTAAAACGTCAAACAACATTAATCAAACGGAGAATTGATTACTTTTAGTTACTGAAATTTACTCAGCGGTGGCCTAGGCCAAATCAAAATTCGCATCGTTGCGTAGGTATATACATACATATGTATATATATAGAATCGAGAGCGCGCACTCAGTTGGCCATTAATAATGAGCATGATGGTGGCTGGAGGCACTTCTCCACCACCAGTTGTTGGATCATTAAAAAATTACTGCTGCTGTGATAACAACAGCACCCCATCAGTCTATCCACTGCGAGTTGCTCGCTCGCATCCTTTATCCCTGTACAATGATCGTCGCTGTAGTCTCGCTCTGTTCGGGAAATTAATTTAGCAGAAAGCAATGAATCGGTGAGGTCATAAGTGATGCCAACAACGCGGGTAACTTACCACTGCCGCACACCACCGACCCACTGTTGGCTGATACCATTTGTTTGCGTAGACTATCACGATTGGAATGCCCCCCCCCCCCCCTCCTTCCTGATTATACCCAGATAGCATTTCACATTTTGTTTAAATTTGAACACTGCATCGGCAGGCGTTGATTGGGGGTGTTGATGTTGGATGGCAATAGCCGTACAGCTTCCAGCTCAAAGCAATAAATTTTAAGCATCATCGACGTGAATAATTAGCGTAATTATGCGATGGTATCTATTAATTGCGTTGCTGCATGGATTTTGCTTTACATCACCCACCAGTTACTGTCTGGTATATCCTTGTTACATAAGTCGCGCGTCAGGAGTGATGGTTTGCATAACCGTAGACGGGGCACGGCACTGTTGTGGGACGGTTCTGGTGGTGCACTTCTGCATCTTTACTCTTGGCGTACTCAATTGGAGCTAATTAGTTTTAGAGCGAACGGGAAGAAAAGTACTTTAGAAGATTGATTTTCTGTGTAAGTCGGAGCAGTAATTAGGTAAGTCAGTTAACCAGAGGTTACGCGAGGGAAACGCGTGGTTGAGTAAATTTCTATAGACCCTTTTCAATCGAAACGTGATGCGTGTATAATTCACACAACGCACAGAGACTAATTAACCACCGTGTATGCAAATTGAATTTATTTATGGAGCTGCCGAGTCGAATGGGTTGAGTAATTAGTCCTTTAACGCGTTTTGAAATGATTTCCATTCATTTGTGATTTATAACCCTCACGCATGTTGCGCTGAAGCAACAGATCGATTGCATTAGCATGAGGAGAGGCAGCGACTTTTCTTTTATCCCAGCCCATATAAACGTTATAAATGTATTAAGGAGGAAGCCTGAAGGTTAAGCTGATGTCTTTTTTTTTTTTTGCAAAAATTGTTCTAATAGGACTTGGAAGCAACATCAACCTGATGGGCAGAGAAGTTCCCAAATTTGCCTTCTATTCACTTATCAAGGCTGCTTACAGCCTTCGTTTTGACGTGATAATTGGTTATGCACATGTCGCCAATACCCACTTCCTTCTTCAAACATGTCGAATATATCTACTATTTATCGACATCTGTGGGACTCTATAGTTACTAAGGGCTTGTTAACCTTTACTAGGGAGGTCGCTCGTCCCTTACAATACCCTTTCACCGTTGAGGCATAAGTCTTTTATGTCTCATTTCAGGTGAGGGATTAAAAAAAATTAAAATTTGACTCTAGGCTCTAGGGGATTGTTAGTGCAGGCCGATGTTCACCCCGAACAACCGAAAAAGGTGAGACCACCCTGTGCTGTGGTGACCAAATTTTGACTGAGTATTTTTTACAAAATTCGGCCATTTTATGATCTGCAGATGGCATCTAGGTCGCCACATCAGTGGCAAATAATTCGAGGCATTTCAGTGTTAAAAAAAAACAAACACACAACACTTAAGAAGCCATCGGGTGTGTCAAAATCGCAACTGATATGTGCTACACTTAAGTCGGCCACAGAGGCGCAGTAACCAACTTGATAGAGATTGCCAGCGAACAGGAAACGAGGCAATGGCAATCAAAAACGGGGATGAGTGTCGCGTTCCGAGAAAGTCTAAGAGTGATTCTCCAGAGCAGGATTTTGGAAAAGATAAAGAATGTACCAATAATCCGAAAAGAAACCTGGCTTGGTGTATACAAGAGTCTCTGTCGGTGTTCAGGTTATGGAGAACCTACTTTTGCAAAATGTTAAACAGAGAAAGTGACACAAATATCTAAGCTTAACTCTAACAAAGGCTGTTCGGGGGAAAATATTTGCATCTGGTGGTGGCAATCTCAGCATTGTTCGCTCAAACGCCGGAGAAACCCAAGGGTATGTAAATTTTAAATTCGAGCGCGTGCTTAGTTAGAAAAATATTTGTTCTAGGTCTGATGACCGTTCTGTATTGGTGATTAATTCAAACTGAAAAACTCATGCAGATATTTATAACCTACGGTAAACAATAATCGAAAAGCAAACGCAGAAGCTGAGTCAGTGTTTCTTCGTAAATGTGTTTGCTTTTGTTCAATGGGAGTGATGTTGAAGTTATTTACTTAATTACTGGCTGGAGGTTTCCAGGAAAAATAGAGTGCAATGCGGTATTATGTGCACGAGCACTGGGGTGTAGTGAAAGTTAATTGACCTAGGCTTCGGTCAATATTTTAGGTGTTAACTTGTATGGTGCAAATGCCTGAAACCATTTATCAGCGAGTCCAGTGATTAGTCTTGAACTTTAAGAAAGACGGCTGTGGAGCAGAAGAATAGATGCTTGTAAAGTCGAAAAAAGGTATCCTCAATCGTTCGAGTGATCTCCGGTCTCCAAACACAAAAAAAAAGTGTCACTCCGGGAGTGCCAACAGTAGTGACAACTTGAAATATTACGTGTGTATTTTTTGAATCGTCAGTAAATATTTCATTATGTAGGAAATACTTTTAAATGAAGTGTTTTTTTTTTATTATTATAAACTACTAGGTACTACAAAAAAATGCCGACTAAGGCTTTTCCATGTCTTTTAGGCATTATTTCATTAGATAAGACCAGTTTTTTATTCAAAAACGAATCTTTTCTTTAATTTTAACTATGCTTTGTTTTTTTTTTTAATTCAACATACTGACTTTTCAATCTTTTAATCATTCTTAAAAAATCTTTGCCAATAAAACAATTAAATGTAACCTCGGTCTTAAATAATTTGTGTTTACACCTTCAAACTCTGTCCATTTTCCGAACACACAATCTGTCATTCCAATTAATTCCAGCTTCCACTTCCAGTTAGTGGAATGAAATTGGAAACAAATTTTAAAGCTTTTTGTTGTATAAATAAAAATAGTTTTTACTTTAACAAAATTATATTATTGAAAAAGGCATTTTTTGCAAGTTCGGCATTTTTACGTCAAAAGTGGTTGGTAACAGAACACTGGTGTCACGAGTTCAATTGTTTTAATCCCATCTCAAAAATGTCCAACGCGCCTAAATAAGTTTTTACTTCAAAAACAATTCAACCGAGTCTTAAGATTTCTCAATCAAAAACTGACTGCGAATCATAACTTTAAGCGAGTTTCCGGTCAAAGTATATGGCAAAAACTGATCGGCGGGTTTTTTTCTTGTTAAGAATTTAAGGTCGGCCGTCTAAAATGGACAGCACATAGTCCTCTCTCCAGAAGAGCCTTCAGTTCCAACCCAGAAAGATAAATGCGCGTGCAAGTGGAAGGCTACCGTAGATATGTATGTAGCTTGGAGTGTTAGGCTTAGGTCAGTTGACCAAAGACAGAGTATAGTGGCTCTGGACAGTTGCCCACCTATCCCTTTTTTCAACTATGTACAAAAAACTGTCCAGCTGAATCGTTGGCAGCATGCGTAAGTTGTGGGACCATCACTTATCTCGTAGCAAAAGCACATAACCATCTCCCGAACCAACATCACCTGTATCACAGTGATACTTGCGGCGGTTGTTAAAGCCTTTGTTTAACACACAATTTAACTCGTTTGGTTTTAAGGCTTCCTAAAATATTCATCGCAGGAGAAAGCGAAATAAATAGATGAAAATGGTATATTGTGAGTCATTCTTTCGTGTCTTGTCGACAATAATTGAGCCAATGATCCAATTTGCAAAATTTACATAATTGATCAGAAAGTCATTTTGGAAACTCATATAGGTACAGCAAGATAAATGTATGTTAACGTGTCGATCAGGAAAGACTTACTTAATTCGTTCTTTAGACGGACATCAGTAAGTTACCAAACACACCATCGCCCCAAGGAGTACACGTTTCAGATGCATCTACTCTCCCACGACCTTTAGTTGCGACTCGTAAAGTGTGAGGTAAGGTGAAGGTACGAACTGTGTGTAAACATTTCTTGAATTCAACTGCCAGGAGGCAGTTAACGATTCGATTTGGGCATACCCATTACGCGAATTCCTCAACAGTGACACCCCCAAACTAGCATTGTGGGTTAAAGAAAATTTAGTAAAAAAACAACCCTCCTTTCACTAGTCATTTGACCCAGATTTTCGCTAACGATCTCTAATTTCCTTTGTAATTAAAAACCATATTTCCGAACGCTGCACACGATTAAAAGAATCTTAACTAGTTATCTCCCGCCGCCACAGCTACCATCATCATCATCGTCATCATCATCATCATCATCATCACCATCATCGGCAAACAGCAGCATTCCCAACCGAAGCACAAGAATTACGAGAATCTTTTCCAAGCAACGAAAATTCTGCTGCACCACACACATTCCGACGTGCTGCAACCACCCACCGCCATACACTCTCATCCAGCCAAATGAATTACTCCCTGCAATCAAGTAAATTCACCATTTGACTTTCTAGGATACCAACCAGGGGCAGAAAAAAAAATGCAAAAAAATATAATAACCAGCATGAAAGTCTAAATTTATCACTGTTGACACCGTCATGTGCCAGACACACATAATTATCCCTTCTGGCTCTTGGACCAGGATGTTGGATGAAGGGAGGAGGAGAAGTCGTTTTTTTTTTAATCCCATTATCTACACAATCAACCGAGGAATGCAAAAAAAAAAAAAAGTAGAAGGAAATGCACAGAAAAGTTATAATGAAAATGTCTGAACAATAGTTTAGTTGCATGTAAAAAGTTATATGCTCGGCACCCATGCACCGGCAGGAGCAGCAGCAGTACAGTGGTGTGGAATTAATCTGTTCTTCGCTCCGAATTAATAGTGAAAAGCGGTAAACTTTGCTGATGTGTTTCCTTTCCTATTTTTTTTGCGCTTCACGACGGGTAATACGTACTATTGCATCGATTATTGTCTGGAACAAATTCGTTCACTAAGCTCACTAAGTAAGTTAATCGATTCCAGAGATGATGTATTAATTGCGTCTATGTACCCAAGTCAAATCGAGTGCAAAATCAATTTAATTTGCTTGTGTCTACATTGGTATACCCTGTGGAAAGTGATACGGCTTGCTGAACGCAGAGGAGGATGATGCTGATGGATGGTGTGGTTGGCTGGAATGCAGCGAAGCAAATGGATGAATGGTTTCAATCAGAATTAAGGAGCAGCATTTGAAGACGCCAACTTTTAAAGCTGATTGGATTTGATACATTTTGTTACACCGCATGGTGCATTTAGCTAGCTTTGTGATGGAGCATTCTGGCACACAAATCGATAAACTAGTCCTACCAAACAAAAATTTGGGTAAAATTAAAAATACCCCACACATATCGACATAAATTGTTCGCCTTTCTACAAAAAAAGGGTATTTAATTTTATTTTAATATTGAAGACAATAATTTGTTTTATTTTCATGAAGAGAAGAAAACAAAATTCTAAAGTATTGTAAACATTGGATTGTATGAGTCAAAGAACTTTCAAGTTTATAGCGTTTATTGTTTTAAATCGTGGTCAACATTGAAGCGTTTATTTGAAATTTCGAAAAAAAACCTTTCATTTCCTACCCCCTATTAAACAGGAAAACTGTTGAAATCAAGTATGTCTTTTGGATAATATTTCCCTTAAACAGGTACAATTTTTTCCTCTGACAGAGAAATAAAATAAATTAATGTATTCAATATTTATAATTGTTTTAGCTTTCAGCAAGCAAAATGTCGCTTTCCGCTCATTTCGATTACAGAAAATTCCCCACTACATGGAACACTGGTGACCGTGTTGCGCTACCCACAGCTGCCACTTACTTATCACAGATTTCATTGAAAAGCAAACATTTTAGTTCTTCCACTGTCAGAATTTAAAATCGATTTTTTATCGCTTTTTGCGAAGTTGATTAGTTTTAAGTTCCAATCATAGTAAGATGTTGAAGTTTTAGTTCGAAATTATCCCCTTCTGTTTTTTTATTTAATAAGAAAGCATTACATGTATTTGAATAAACCGGTAGCTATAATTTTATCATTAATTTTGGGTGCCAACAACTGTAGTTCCGTAGAGCGTCAACTACTGCACAGGGTTGCCAATTGCTGTAGTTTTTGAGAGACACTTTTTATAATGCTTTTAATTCTAAATTGAAACTAAAACTCGAAAAAAGTTAATTTAATATATAAATGTAAAAATCGCGTTTGAAATAAGAAAGCAAAGCCAACATTTCTTTATGAGTGGCAACTACTGTATCCTTTGCGCTTATTACCATGAGTATAATCATACTTATGGTGACTATTCATCCGCTTTTTGAGAGGACAGTTCTCTTTTTCGCTACTATGTCCTCCCTGATTTTTTTACTTAAAGAAAACAAATCATTGTCTTCTTTTTTCTGTAAAATTTTGTCTTTTTTCCCCCAAAGACCATCTTACAATCATAAGAAATATGCGTGTTTGCGAGTGGATACATTCTCAATTCATAAGCTGGAGTTAGATGGTAATCTTGTAATGATTTTCAAAGACCAAATCAATCCCTTTTATCAAACCTTCATACAAAAACCTACAAATTTTGATATTAAAAATGTGTTTTAACTATTTTTGACTGTATAGGTATTTTTACTTAAATAATTCCCTCTTTTTTTTTTTTGATTGAAAAAATTGTCACAATACTCATACTACCTCGTTAAAAATTAGACTTTCAGGTGACGCCTCTGTGCCTGAAGATATACTTAAAGGATGGCGGCTTAGAATAATTTTTCTAATTAAATAATCTTCATCAGGGCTAGTAGATTATATCTCATTACAATTTAAGTTTAAATTACTTAAGGATACTATGCAGTATGAACCATTATCCGACCACCCAGTATCCTTTTTTAAAGAACTCCTTTCAAAATAAAGTAAAAATATCCCAGTAAAAATTTTGGATTGCTAATTGAGAGTCAAAAGTCCATATAGCAATTTATTACGTCTGACTTTTTATACATTTTATTTGTTGGAATTCCTCGCTGATTAAGGGTGGCGCCGCCGACGGTGTGCGCACTGGGGTGGCATTGCGGCCATTTAATATCAGCATCATGCCTCGTGAGCATCCTTCCGGTTTGTCTGTGTTTTTATTCCTTTTCTCATTTTTTTTTGTTTTGCGTTGTCATAAAAATAGTTGTATACACTTTTTATGCAAAGTAACTTTTTGCGGCGTAATTTGTATTTGTTTTTTTTTTTTGTAATTTTAATAAACAATTTTGTTGCATGCGGATGTTGCAGTAGTCCGTATTACGAGTATGTATGTGTACCAGTAATAGCATATAGGTATAGATGTTTTCCGGTGATTTATACGTATATGCGTTTCCTGTTCAATTAATTTGATTTAAATGAAAATGGCTGATGTTGTGGCTTAATTCCTTACATGAATGATGATTTAATTTTTGTTCGCAGTGCAGGAACAGCAGTATCGCACAATGAAAGACCACAAGTAGATGAAATGAATTACAAGTAGTCGCGGCGGTGTGGGAATGGGACAGCTTACGTGCTTCTCATCAGGAATTGTTGGAGTATGGCATTTTCATAATTAATAGCGTTTTTAATTTTAAGAGTTTTCTCTGTTTGCTACATGCATTTTTTTTTTAATTGGATACACTGATAAGCATTGTAAGGATGTAATCAGTGCGGTGGTTTATTTTCCGAATGCCAAAAGCAAAGAGGCAGAGATGGAGGTGTGCGTGAGTTGAGTGTGTTGTCTGCCGAGGCAATATAATTAAAGGGCCAAATATAAAATGTAAATTTCATCATAAGTAATGCATGCGGGTAATTACAACTTGGAATACCATTTTGCCATTGTTTCCGTGAAATTGTACAGACACAAAATAGAAGCCCTTCTCCAAACTGCAATAAAATGAAAATTAAAACAAGTAAAAGTGTTATCATCGGCCACTGTATACCGAGTCAAGCAAAACTGGTTTTGTATGGGAGGTAACAGAACTGCTTTACCGACATAGTCCAAATTTAATATAAACCTGACGACGATAAAAGTAAGTCCTCTGACAAAATTTCGCTTGCGTACGTGGATTATTTTCGACTCTATCGTGTTTTCAACAGACAGAGAGACACATAGGCCTAATATTGATTTTGTATGGGAGCTACCAGAACTGCTTGGCCAACATAGCCCATTTTGAATACCAACCTAACGACGATAAAAAGAAGTCCTTTCACCAGACTTCATTGGCCTATGTTGATTTCTTTGGACGCTATTGTGTTTTCAACCGACAGAGAGACATAAGGGTCTAATATTGATGTTGTATGGGAGCTACCAGAACTACTTGACCGATATAGCCCATTTTCAATACCAACCTGACGACGATAAAAAGAAGTCCTTTCACCAAATTTCATTCGCCTATGTCAATCCCTTTGGGACCGACAGACAGAGAGACAGACAGACGGACATGGCTTAATCGATTCAAAATGTGATCCTGATTTAGAATATATATAGTAAACCAACTGATTTCAAACACGTCTGTTCGTTTTGAGATCTTTATTTCAACTGATTTTGTTAATGTATTAACTTAAATCTAATGCGAAATTCAGTTTCTATTATCTCGATCTTCCCACAAAGATCAAAACGAGAAAAGGAATTCGCGTGGGCAATTCCTGGAAAAGGCGGAATTTGATTTCTCGTAAACAAACTCGAAATCAAACTCCGAGTGCATGCAGGAATGTGCCCAGTATGCATTGCGAGGGTGCCGCTTACAATAGGATGTGACAATATATACTTTATGAGGTCTGCGGTGACTCCTTCTTGACGTAACAAAAATAATGACAATGTTAATTTACCTTCCTGTGGAGGGTATAATAAATACATAAATGGTTCTAGGTCTAGTTTCTCATCAGATCGGGCCATTTAGCTATAGCTGAAACATTCTGTATTATCTGATGATTTAACCTACCTTGATATGGTATATATCATCATATCTCCCATGGAACTCTATAGTCCAACTTTCATATGCACTTAATTTATACTCATTGAATGCAACCTGAATGGCGACGAAGCTTCAAAGTTGAAAGAAATGTCTGCGATAGACCCTAAAGATTCGTTCTATCTAATAAAAGTCTCTTGAAAGTGGAGGTAGGTCACCTTTAATAGTGAGGTAACAAACAGTTAGTGACAACAACGTTAAGAAATAGTACAAGTGGCATTCTCAGCTTGCCCGGCAGGCCGGGTGACCAAGGACATCGTGCTGGAGATCAAGAGTAATAGCAAGAGCAGCGAACGTGCCCATAATATGATTCAAACCCCATTCGTCCTTGAAACCATTGAAAGTATAATTGGTGGGTACGGTTGGAAATGCCTATTGCGACACTTTGTTCAGTTCCAACGTGTCAATACAATTATCATCACAGCAGAAGTCAGCTGTTGTGGGTATGTCCGGGTCGGAGAAACACGCAACGAAACGGGTTTCCAAATTCCAAAGGCTTCCCAACCCCAACCGGAAATTGACACCTTATTACCTCCACGCTTCCCGCAGTTGACTCTCCTTTAAAAATTGCAACTCAATCATACTGGTAGCCTCTAATTGCATCAAGTATCTAGTTACGAGGAGCTGCCCCTTCGACTAGTTTATTTTGAAACTACACTTGCACCAATTATAAACTTTTTTCCCCATTACACTGCTATCACAAAATCTGACACAACAGAACATACTGTTGCACCGCAAGCCACCTACGTACCCATACCCACTCTCAAGCCTCAACCTATAGCACCTTTTGAGCTGTCTGTGCTAAAAGAAGAAAGAAAACTTTTCGACTGCAGGTAATTACTTTCAGATTTCAGAACTCCTGTCGGTCAGCCAAGGGAGGGAGAAAAGTTACATCCCTCCAGGCTCCAGGCGCACACATTCGACCTTCGACTGCACATCAGGTGAAACTGGGGAAAAACGCCTCAGCTCTTAACTGCCCAATGTCAAAACTACCCTTTGGTCGGAGCAGTTGTGCGGTACGGTGGCCTGTTCAACCAAAAACTACAACAAATCGATTCTTTTATTCGCCACGAAAATTCAGTTCCGTTTACTTTTGTTGCCATACCACGTTTGTTCATTCATTTGTGGCCTCGAGCTGAGAAGGAGTACTCACTCCCTACCTCCCCTGAAAAGCCAGGACCTGATACTGAGATTGTATTTTAGACAGTTTCTCGTTTTCTAAGGTTGTTTGTTTTTTTTTTCTACTTTTCTTTGGTGTTTCACTCTTCCATTCTTTTGGCCAACGAAAATGCTAGAAACGGAATGGGCATAAACAAAAGGTTATTCGCAACGAAGGGGAGAGTGTGCGCCAAAAGTGTTCATGTTGTAGAAAACGAAAATTTCTTTTGCGTGTGGCCAAAGGTTTACCGCCGCAATTGACATGTTTGGGACGAAATAGATGGGTCCTTCGGTTGGATTTCTATAGTTTGTGTTGTGGCATTTGTTGTACTTGTCGGTGAAATGAAACTTTGTCTGCGACGAGAAAATTTCTTCGTTTCTTTGTCACGCTATCTAATTAAGGACAGAGTTCAAAATAACCAGCTTACAAGTAGTGTGATCGTGGTGTGTATATTTTCGTCTTTTTTTTTTTTGTGTGAAACTAAAACTCCCAAAAATAATTGGACACAATGACAGATAAAACTTTAATTTGGTAGAATGATAGATGGTATACATGTTACTTTCCCATTCCCCAGTACTAGTATTTTTTTTGTCAAGTTAAAATTTGTATTGTGTTGGTGCAATTACGAAACGAAATGCTTTAGGTGAGCCCGTTCTTATATTGAGCGTCGCATATACGAGTAAGCTGAACTTAATGGACTTGTGTTTATACTGTTTGTGGCGTCGATTGTGCACAAACATTTTTAATGGACCCTAAAATAGGGTAGTAGGTGACAGTTGTCACCTGCAAAGGAAAACGCATGTCAGAGTTGATGCATTCGGGATTAGTATAGTAAATTAATTTTACACGACAATTTTTTGCTATTTCAATACGATAATGATATTTATTTATTTTATAATGAAGCCGGCGCAGTGGCTTAGTGGTTAGTGTGTTGGACTACTAAGCGAGGGGTCCCAGGTTCGAATCCCGAGAAAGAGCTTCCATTCGTCCCAAAAATAAAAACTCACACAAGACGAATGGTTGTGAGAAGCTAGGCTTGGGTCCATAAGGACCTGTTGCGCCAATTATTTATTTTATTTTAATGACGTTGCTGACGGTTGACCTGTCTGTTGTCGGCTGAGGGATGAACTGCCTCCTGGTGGTTGTGCTGTCTGTTTATATGGGTTGAGTGGTGAGTGTTTTGGTTGCGTTGGTGACGCTGTCAAGTGGGTGATCGTAAATTATCTGGAACAGATTATTTATCGTCACATAAAGTCCTGCGTACAAGTGGCTTGGATCGGGTTTCGTCCTACCGTAATGCGCACATATGGCTTGGATCGGGTGTCTCCTGTGGGCATTGATCGTGGGAATTGATCTTGGAAATCGATGGTGTCAACTTAGTATCAGTGGTGCATGTGCAAATGTTGGATTCGAATAACTAAAGAAAGCCACAATACGTGGATTTAGGCGGCTGGGCCCATTGAGCTCCATAAAAGTTAAAAGCCGTTGGTGGATATAACTCTGTCGTCCAAATGGCCAATTGAGAAGAGAAGCTCTTTCATGTCAGTCATACTCTCGGATGTTTGTCACGCGTTCGCGAGAGGTGGCGCAGAGAAAAAAAACTATAAGTTCGAATTTGGGGTTTTTCGGGATTCGAACCACCCTCGCTTAGTAGTGCAACGCACTAACCATTAAGCCACTGTGCCGACAGGAGAAGGTTTTTACGAAAGAACATTTTTCTGGAAAAGTCGGGAAATTAAAAAAATCGAAAATTGAGCAACGGGAGCAAGACTATGATCGAGAGGTGGCTGAAAGATTCGGACCAAATGTGCCGCTGTTGAATGCCGAGCAAAAGAACGTGTACGATTCGCTGATGAAGGTTGTTGACGATGGAGCGGGAGGCATTTACTTTTTTGATACTCCCAGTGGGGCATCAGGCAAGACATTCGTCATTTCGTTGATTCTGGCAACAATTTGGTCAAGATCTCAAATTGCTTTGGCTGTTGCATCCTGTGGCATTGCTGTCACATCCTGCCGATGAATCTCCTCAAGGTTGCCAATCCAACGTCTACAATGACCAAAAATTCGGTGACAGCGAAATTGATGCGAGAATGCTAAATCATCATTTGGGACGAATGCAGGATGGCGCATAAACGAGCTTTGGAGGCAGTTGAACGAACGAATTAGGTGATTGGGCACGATTTGGCTATTATGTTGCTCTCCGATAATTTTCGTCATATACGCTTCCCGTCATCTAGAAATCTACACTGCTGCCGATGAACTTAATGAAACCGTCGTCAAAATCGCCAATCGTTAGAAGTCTATGGGATTAATCTCGGGGATTTTCTGTTTTTCGCACGGTCATCTGTACGTTGCCTATTCGCTTGTTGTCAAACCGTCTTCGTTGTTTGTTTTTGCGCCGGAAAACAAATCGAAAAATATTTTTTATCATATCGCTCTCTACTGATTTCGACTCCATTCAAATAAATCACATTGAAATTTGAACTATCTGTGTTTTATTATAACTCTGGAATTTATCTGACCTCGTAAAATTGGGGCGAGCCGAAGTTCGCCGAGTTCGCTACTTTATTATGAAATGATTAGAATGAAACTTATACCATTCGAAAAGTACTGTGCCATAGATGTGCACAAACAATAAATTATTGTGGGTATATGTCGCCGTGCAGGCTGGTAACATTAAGTTAAATGAAAGCATTTTCACCACATTCAATTTGTCGCCGCCATATTGGCATCGTAACGTATTCAAATATATCCTTAGATTAGAACCTATTTTTGAAGGAATGCAATTTACCATCCCCTTAAAGTAAGCAACAGTACGGATAATTTTATTTCAGGGGCACAATATCTGCGATGTGTTGACAACCACTTTTGATGTTACTTTAGAAAATATTTTTCGACAAATATTTTGTAACAGTTCTATGTTCTATTCAAATGTTAAAAAAATCATGAGTAAAACATATTTTCAAAGGAACGTATTTTTTCGAAATCTAGATTCATTTTTTTGTGGTTTATAAGAAAAAGCATAAATATCGAAAATTGTGGTACGTTTTTGAGTATTACAAGCTTATAAAGGGTAGGTCGATTTTTGACCACAAGTGAAACTAGTCGGTATATTTGCCATAAGCTACACCTTTAAAAGCGATTTTTTGAAACATTGTTCAAAGGAAAGACCGATATTCGTAGTTGACATCCCTCATAAACTCACGGAGCTTTTACAACTCCACAGATTCAGTTCGCACGAAAGACAGCTTCAACTCCTCAGAAATGTCCACAAATCGAATGGGATAATACCTCAAAAGGATAAGATGGATAGGGACACACCGCAGTATCCCCAACATAGAAACGGATGCCTTTTACTTTAGTTGGCGATTTGCTGACTTCATTTGCCAGTTAGTAGTATCTTTGGAAGATTTTTATCAAGTGGCACAACCACAAAGAAAAAACACCAACAGCTGCTTGGCATCCTTCGAACTCCGATGACATATTCTAAAAAGAATAGTAGTCCGCGTCCGCACTCGAGTCTTAAACCGAGAAGAAAAACACCCCCCAAAGGGGTACTTGAAAACCAGGTTAAGTACTCGTAGCTAAACTCAGTCTCATTGACCTTCTACAAGCAGAAGGGATAACTACCCAGTTTGATAATGATTTTCAGGAAAAGTAACTGCAAATAGAAATTATTCTACCATTTAGAACCAAAAAAAACACTTGGAGAGGTGGTGAATGGTGAATGTTCGAAATAAGGACGTTTTCCTTCACTCGAGTGCTGTTACAACTTTAAGGGCGTACGATGGGTAATAAGTTTTGTTCTCTTCTCAAAAGAATTGACAATTTTTATTTTTTATTTTTTTGATATAAAACAATCTCCTCCACAAGTACGAGTATAGAGATACATATATATACACACACAGGCATAGTCACTTGACTTGACAGCTTGCAAGCAATTTCGAGTTCTTCAAGCTTTATTACTAATTAGGATGAAAATTATGCATGAGGAGTATGGCGACTGCCAGAGGATGAGTGGATGTTGGTATATTCTCAAAATTTGCATCAAAATATTTTGCTTGCACGGGTTTTGTGTGATGAAATCGAGTTTAGCTGAAAGCGATGTGAAGCTGCGGGATAAGTTTTTTTTTTTTTTTTTTGTTAAAAATAGAAAAGTTAGTTGAAGAATTTTCTGGTAGCATTAAATAGATTACACTCAATGAATGCGAAACATCCTTGCCTTCGACAGTCGGATGGATGCGAACCGAAAGAGGGATGGCAAACGTTGAAATACGTGGATTTTTTACTTTCTATAACGTCGTGGCAACTGAAGTAGTTTCTTTTGCGAACTCACCACTAGATTTGAATCGTAGCACAGTTATGCGAAAGTTTAGGCTATGTCATGTATAATTGTAGCGTTTCATCGGTGTGGTGCTGGTGGTGGCAGATATACTCAAAGTTGTATGTGTCAGCTTGTAATGTGAAAATATATGAATAGCGGAAACATTCCGAAAATGTGATTAGTTGCCAACGAGCTCAGATGTGAATCATTTGTATATACGGGGCTCTTCAATATAAGGACATTTCGGTCGAACGATGTTAGATTTACCTACACTAGTGGAGGTCAGGCGTACGTGCATGGATTTGGAGTAGAAAATGAAGAAAATTTGTGGAATTATATTCAAGAAGGCATTTTTCGTGTAGTGTGCAATTCAGTGTCGGTTCGGTATGTTTCCCACAATCTTTAGAAAAAGGTCCGTCATTTTTTCTCAATGCAGTTTATGCTTGAAAATAGATACAGTTGCTATCAAGCCAAACATAAACTGCATTATAAACCAAATAGGCAGTGATCTGCGTATTGTAAGATGAGAAAGGTTTTTGTCAAAGGCGCATTGTCGGGTCCAGGGTAGCCCCTAGAGGAACAAAGACTTTCGAGCGGTGCACGGCTGTTTGTTAAATTGATGCTTAGAACCATCGACTGGAAACTGGAAGGGTTTAAATTTAATGGTGCAGTCCACTGGACTTATTAATATTCAGACACCTATAGTATGGACTTACTATGCCAGACCACATCATAGAGCAGTTCGTTCTGAAGACCTGAGCTACTAGCAAAGCTTAGATTAGGACCGCGATATAAGCGGAGCTTGACACTCATCGGAGTGCATATGCGGGACTAGCGAGCTTACATCTATGCAGAGAGCAATATCTACCAGCGAAACTTACACCATTCCATCGGCCTTAATGTAGCTTTCACCAAAAACTAAGTCCGAACCGCGTGTTTTTATACATTTTTCAAAGCAGTAGTACGAACCTGTCTATTATGCCTAATGCGCGTAATATTTTTTGCTACCATGTGAATTGTGATTGCGCTAAACTGCCTTTTCATGATGTTTACACAACCCATAAAGGGTTATTGCAGCAAAGGTACAATCATGACAAATGAAAGCCGCCACAAGACTGCGGGATACAATACCGCCTTTAGATTCGGGGATCTGTGTTGATTTTGTTGAAGCAGGGTGACGAACAGTGACCAAAGATCAATGTCAATCAAAATTGGTTGGAAAAACAAAAGTTTATTTATTAAATAAGTAAAAAAAATTATAATTCAGGTATACAAAAACCGTGAGCGCAGTAGTTAGGTTAGTGTGCTGGAAAAAGCTAAAAGAAAACTAAAGGTTTCCTCCAATGCGACACTTTTCGCGAACATCTGACAAATATCTGAGAGTACGACTGTTCAGTCTCGGCATAAAATTGTAGGAACCTTCCTGCCGTCCAAAAAAAAAAAAAAATGAACTCGCTCATAATGAATGCTTGCGAGAAGCTAGTCCTAGGGTTTTCTTTATTTATTTATTTTTATAAAATAACCAAATCTGGTTGTTTGTTTCTAAGAAAACCTCAAAATTAACATTAGCAGTGAACCGACTTCAACATCAGCAGGTAGATAACTAATGAACTCTGTCTACAGTATAAGTGCCTACCACAAGGCCAATACCATTAAACAAAGTCTAGCAGCAATCGCTCACAAGCCTTTCTTGTACGTATGTTAAAAGAAATACCTCTGCGAATAATTCGTTATTAGCGTTTGATAATTTTGTCTATAGAACTTTGTCTCACGCTTGTATCCAACATGAAGCAAATTAAATGCCTGAGAATGAATGTAATGCGATAAAGATAGCTATAACAGGAGATAAGTTTTAGAAAAGGTCTAGGTCCAGCTTTTGTATAAAATGAGACCTTATTATAAGTACTACTATCAGAAAAAGGTAAACATGTTATAAAAACATTTTCCAGTGTTCAAAGTATCGCTTAAAAGTCTTTTTATTAAACTATATATACAGGGTGGGCCAAATACGAGTTTCGTTATAAAAATTCAATAAAATGAACAAAATTACAATTTTTCCATGTATTCTCGTTTTATTAGTAAAAGCAAGCATTCCCATTAAGCACAAATCGACTCATTTGGGTATAATACTGACGTTCTGTCAAGATTTCGAGCGGGAAACAGCTGTATAGTGTCATAATAACCCATGACCTGAAACCTTATAACAAGAAAACCACTAGAAGGCCCACCCTTTATAATCTTAGGCTACAAAGTTGGTAGGGTCAGTGATAGGCGTGCTCAATTAGGAGTAGACTTAGCTAATTACCAGGTGAGCCCTATATGTTTGCAAAAGTCTTCTCTTGCTGCAGGTAGAAAATATGTGTCAACTTGACACTGTCAATAAATTATCAGCTGTAGCTCGTCAGCTTTTTCGGAGAGTCGTTCTAATGGTAAGTAGGCCTTGAAGGTTTGTTTGAATATTAATTGAACAACAACTGCACAGAGTAGATGACCAGTTTTTAAAGCCCATGGAAAAAAGCTCCTGAGTTGCATGTTTTCATTTTCAAATCGAATAACAGATGGCGTTAAGTGTGTCCGTGCATAATACAGATTCAAGAACATTTGCAGTAATGCGTGAGGATTTTCAAACCTGTTCAAAATAAAATGGGAACAGTCGTAGCTTGAACAAATTGGGGATCAACTGTATAATCCAAACGAAATTGATGATTTGCTAAAGTAGTTCCCATGATAATACCCCGTATAGTATTCAAGTTTCGAACCGCAGTAGTACAAGCTACGACTGTTCCCGAACCGGTTTGTAAATCTTCACGCAAAACTGCAAACGTTCTTGAATGTTGCATCTGTACATGTACGGACGCAATAACGCCCTCTGTTCAATGACAGAACAGTCCAGGAAACAATAAAGTGGACTAAGTTTCTTAGTCTCAAAATATTGTTCAAAGAACAACAGAAAAATATAAAGCGGAGTGGATAAGTTGTCAGTACGTCATAAAATTGGCTCTAATGATTTTGATCGGTTAAAAACAAAATTAACTCGGTGGAAAAAACGATTATTCGTTGTTAAAAATTACAGGGATAAAACGGTTAAGCCTAAACTGTTAAAAAACACACTTTATCAGTTGTTATCACCTAACTTTCTAAACTAACTAGGTGGTTAAATTACGCAGAGTTACTCTGTTAATTACGACCGAGAAAATTTGGAGGAATTGATAAATCGTTGATTTTTAACCGAGTTTCCATTAACAAGTTGACTCGATTATTCTGAACTCACTAACTCCGTATGAGCTATATTAGTAGTATTCGTTGGTAGTTTTAAACCGAAAATTGGTTGATATTTTCAAAGTGATTTTATACTTAGAAGCCTGTCTCGTGCGACCTTTCCAGTTCGTCCTATCTATTCGTGTACAAAATAAAATTCAGGTAAAATTCTTGTAAGAATCGTAAAATAGCTTAAAAGTGCTTAAAATTTAATTAGACAAGAGTTCCTTCGATCGATGAACTTTTTGAACAATCTGTTGCACAAGCAGAAAACAACTCACCCCAATCGGTATCGTTTCAAGAACATCTCCCCTTAAGCGTTCGACAAATAGATAAAATTTCAGTTTAATCGGAATTCGTAGCCTTTTTTGTGCATGCAAAAAGTATGTTACAGTTCATATACACACTTAACCTCACACTATATGTTTAACATGCTGCTAAGCACTTTAAAGACTCGTTACACAGTCATTATCCGCATCATCGTCATTGCACTATACGCTACATACGAGTAATGTGTACCAGAAGCAAGCCCAGAGCCATCATCGTGGTAGGGCTTTTGTAACTTTGTAACGCGCAGCGGATTATGTTTTGTGTGGCGAATTTTATGGAGGGCATTCACGCGATTTCAAGGCAGTGATTATGCACACGGGGTTATTCTTGTAATCTTCATTCACATCCACGCTTGCTTTTTACACTATACACAGACTATAGACCTCAGACTTTTGTAATTAATATCCAAGATGTCGGCAGCGGCGGGTACGTGTATCGTGTGTAAGTGCGAAAGGGGTCGGACGTTGTTGCAAAAATGCCTGAAAGTAATTTTTGGTTTAATTAAAACACATTTTTGTTTTAATTTGTTAAAGGACCGTATAAGTTTCAAGCTCTCAGATTTTAATATGGTGCGCGGGTGTAGTTAGTGTTACGGTTTGTTCCATGCGCTTCATGCAAATGATTATATAGTGAATGTGGGAGAAGTATGGGCTTAAGAGTGTGTAACTGAGGTGATTTGTGGAATAATGTAAGTGCTTTTATTCCTTTTGCTTTTTTTTTCTATTTTTGTAGTGTTTGCGTTCTTTAATTGGTATGGGAAATACTTTTTTATATTTAGTTACTTTGAGGTGGAAAGGGTAGCCTTGGGCTGCCATTAGTTAAAAGTAAATGTTAACGGACGGGGACGAGACTACCTTAATGCTCTTGTGACATTTTCTACAATTCAATTATGAGTTGCAATGCTGGGCTTACCTGGAAAGAAATAAAAAATTAAAACACATTATAATGGTATATTTATTTTCATTTTATATAGGTAGATGACATTCTAGTTTAGTGTGTTGTTGGTAGAATATTTATTTTCCTTAAGTCCCATAGAGAGTAGTTCTAAGAGCTCTGAAATTCTGAATATTTTTTAGCGCAAGTTTCGTCAGATTAAGACGCATTTATTTTTGAATATTCAAACAAACTCCACCTTTCCTTTACAACCAATAACTTAACACAATTTCTTTACAAAGTTTTCTGAACCCATCTTCAGTCAGCAAAAAAAAAATTAAAAAAAATAGTAGTACAGCCTTTTTTAGCCTTCAAAAAAGGTGTAGGTATGTGCAAACATTTTATTTTTACTTTATTTATAAAAACATACATAAAACGTAAATATAAAAATTCTGTCTATAGCAGATAGAAACGAAACATTTGCTGTATCAACTTCATCAGCATCAGAAATCTGAACATCGGCAGCGGATTCAGGAGATTCTTGCACCAAAATTTGCAAGAACAGCAGCACATTCATTTGGCTTTGTACTAGCAACAGAAAAAATTTTATTGAACTACATATACATACAAATTCACGGTGTTCAAACAAAAAAACAGAACCACCAAACCACAATCTCAGATAACAGTAAAATAAATACCGAACTGACAGATGAAACTTGCATGAATCCAACGAAAATCAGAAAAAAACTATAAAGAGGGAAATTAACTTTTTGACAACAGTTTGGAAGATAAAAGTGCTCTTGCACTTTGCTGCAAGTGTGAGATATTTTAGGTCTTTAAAAAAATACGAGTACGAATGTGAAATGAGGAGTACGAAGGTGTTGAAAAGTACTTTCGGCAACACCGGCTGAAGTGCTTGATAACCGTTATAAAAATATATGTTCTTAGAATAGTCCAAAGAGTTGTACACAGCTAGAAAATCTAGAAAACAATACCTACAAAGATTAATTGTTTATCCATTATTTTTTGGATAGGGGTAGAGAGTTAAAAAACTACAAAAGTCGGTGATTATACAGTTTTAGGAGGTACAATTTTTACATTGGGGACACAAACATTTTAACGATCATAAAAAAGCTTTTAGTTTTAAGTTTGAGAAAGCTTTTAGTTTTCAGTTTGAGAAAACTAAAAGCTTTTTGAATCAAAGTAGATTTTCAAATATTTTATTCAATAAATTCGTTGAATTGATGTATTCAGTTGTGAAAATTTGTAACACACTTCGTATGCATGTGATCAATTTGACTTCGTAAAGCTGTTTTTTTTTTTTTAATTTAGTGAAAAGATGTATGAAAACGTCAAACGAGGTCTCTGTAAGCTGTAAACCTTTTGTATTTTGAATTTTTCGGTGACAAAGTCATTTTTAAAACAAAAAAGGTAACTGTGCCACCAAAAGGGGTACGTATGGTAACCCTAGGTAGAGTCAGTTTTATTATGAGTTCTATTTAGTCTTTGAAACACTTTTCGGAGCTCATAAGAACTCCCCCTGCGCTTTTTATTTTTTCCTTCGATTTTAGTTTAGAACATTTTTTCGTAAAGATTTTTCGTCGAGCTCCTTTCATTTCATTTCATTTATTTATTCAATCTACGATTTATAATCCACAGATTTCGAAAAACAATACAATAAGTTATATAAAAATAAGTTAAATATGAATTTCATTGGAAGATAAGCAAAATTAATCTATCCTTAAAAATATTTCTGGGCAAAAATATATCCAAACCGTAATAGAATAGATTAAACAATTTAATACAAATTGCCATAGGCTCACGTTGACCATACAATGTAGTGTGGCTACTTTCAAATAAAAGTGGTCTTGTAGTATCTACTTCAATCAGAACTCATCGGAGCAATATTACTGACTTCACAAAGTTTGTCAAACATTATCGGCCATGTTATTCGCTCCCTTTGGTCCGGGTTAAGCGTTACACCCGAAATTAAGTGAAATTAACCCAAAAATTAAACCCAAGTCCATAATATTCAGCCGTTAAACCCGAACATAAATCCAGTTTTTTAAACTTGACAGCTTTTAATCCGATTTAATTTAAACCAAACTCCGGAGACCAGTTTAAGTACTTTAACTCGGGTTAAAACTCAATTTCGTTATGTTGGCATCTTTCGCACGCAAGAAATAAGAAAAGTAGAAAAGGGAAATAGAAATAACAAAAAATGCCAAGAAACTAAAAACCAACTTCATTCGTGAAATGGACGAAATTAATGTTGATGTCTTCGACGTCAGAAGACGCATTTGTCGAAGAGCTAATGATAAATCAACTTTGTCCTTGTCGTCGAATATATGGAATCCACAAGCGGATTACGGAAATATTTCCGAATGAAAACAGAGGCATTTTGGAGGCTGCATGCGAGAGAAATTTCGGCATAGTAATTAATGCACCTTAAAACATAACTGGGCCCAAAACAAATGAAATAAATTTCCAACTGACAAGCATCAAAGAACAAGTGTCACTTTTTGTAAAATTTGTCATTACATAGGTTTAAAACGGGCTACAATCGGTTTAAACTGTTTTAAATCCGCATTTAAATCCATCTTTAATCCAACGGGTTTAATGCATATTTTTGAGTGAATATTATGGATATTGATTTAAATTGCTGGGCTTTAAAAAATGCGGATTATTGAACAGGTGTAAAATGAACTTAAATCTGATTTACACCCGGAGTGAATAATATGGCCGTGTGTTTTGGTTTGAGTTGCAAACAATTGCTAAAAAAATGAAATGTACGACTGGGACAACACGAACCTTTCTCGTTTATTGGAAGCTTAGTATTTGTTGTTGTTTTTATGTGCGAAAGTTCTTAAGAGCTCAAGTGCAATAGCCCATATGAAAAGCCGCACATGAAATAAATAAACAGTCTGAAATTAAATACACTTTTGACTTTATATAGAGATGTGAGAGAGTTCTTCCCACTTTTCGATTCGTAGCTCACCAACACGAATTTGTTGGTGATCTATTCGAACAGTTGTTCTACCGTTCCGAAGAAAATGGTTATGGACACCTGTTTTACAAGAGAGTCCACCTATTCTTTGCCTTCGATCCCTAAGTGTCATCGTTGCCCGATCAGCGAGTTACTTAAATTGTTTATACGTTACGTTTGACTAAATTTATCTGAAATGGCAGTAGAGTACATATCTAATAAAATGATTAGCAGGCTTGAATAAAGCTTTTCATGAATTTTCCAACAGGCAGATAACGTTAAAATAATTCGGTTAACAATTAGAATACGAATTAGCAGGTCAAATTTCTTTAAAGGATTGTCTTCCTATGATTCTCAGAATTCAGAGAATTTGTGGAATTTTTACAATTTGGGCTAGTGGGTCTAAATAATTATTTTTCTTAGAATATCAGGTTTCCTAGTCGAACTTCTGTCGTAGGGCTTGACCTCTATTTAACAAATGCAATACAAAGTTCCTTGTAACGGAAGATCTCCAGTGACTGCACTATAAAATACTGTTGGCACGTTTCGAATTATATACGCAAGGTCTAATTTTCAGAACAGTCTCTTCCTAACTTTCAGCGGCCACCTCAAAAACAAACTTGCCCAAAATCACCCGATTAGACAACGCTTAAACAAAGTTATTAGCCGGCTATTTAAGTTTTGCAACTGCGAAATTCTCTTTCGGTTAACTTGTGAACACACGCAAGAAGAGGCCAGCCAAGGAGGGTCCTTCGCCTCGGTAAGGCTATAAAACTTTATGTAAATAACCCACTTAAAAACATAGAGCCCAAGTAATGTACTTAAATATTAAAACGAAGAAGAACGCACGAAAGCGCCTCTCCGCTTTGAGAAAATATTTGGTCACAAGACCATGCCGAAACTAAGTTCGTCATTAAACACTTGAGTTTATCCACTAAACCACTTCTTAATGGATGGAACCCTTGAACATTTCAAGTCGTTAAGGCATTTCATAATGGCACTTCAGGGTTAAAATTAACAACTTCTATCCCTCTCTGGCGCGCACGATTAGCCTAGCCATCGACAAATACACCTCAATTCAAACCGACCGACTGTTACTACAAACACGACACCGAAGACGAACAGGCAAATTACAAAACTTTGGTATTTGAGTGTCATCGTCATCGCGTTTTCGTTGTCACAAAACTCGAAAACTCAGCAAAACCACTTGAGAGCTGCTCCTCGCGTGAGCAATCATCTTAATGGCGGATTGATGTGGTACAAGAGCGGCGTATAGTCGCACAGTATAGTAACTCTTAATGTTCGGCGCATCAATCAATCCTCGTCCTGATGCCTAACAAGTATGCGGCATTAAATTGAACCGTAATTAATTACATGAATTATCAAAATTGATTTCGCAGGCGAATATTACATGCGTCCTTAATATTTATTATCAAAGTGCACCAGCACCATCACCATCATCATCAACACGAGTGATGAGTTCTGATTAGCCCCTGTGACTTCTGACAGCCAAACTGATTTTCACAATCCATTTATAAGCTTGTCCGGCACAGTGAGTGTGTGTGCGTTTGTCTGTTTCGATGGGGGATTTACGAGTACTTCGATTTGAATCAGTTTCGATGGCACAAGTCATCCATAAATATCTCCTCGGCTCGTCGTCCTTCAATTGAGATGGCAGAGAGCAACAAATCATAAATCCAATCGTCCATGGCAAAGTATGGAGTGTGGTGTGGGGCGGCGGTATCAACATCACGTAATCCTTGTGTAAGGATCAATATCGTAATTACAAATATGGAATTCGGATTCGAGTTGGGGCGGAATACGTAAGTGGATTTTGCCGATCGAATACACTTATGAGCAATCGAGCCGAAAAAAGGCACCTTCGATAATTCATCCCTCCTTGACAGAGTAATAGCCACCCTGCCCCACTGCTGCGCGCATAATAGATACTGGGCACATCAATTCCGACGATATTTTGATGTGTTGCGTGACTTCTGATTGGAATTTAATGAATAAAGGACACCAAGTCTGTTTCTTTTGCTTCGCTGCATGTCATGTGAATTTTCGCCCCTTGTCCAGATAGACTCATTTCATTGTTTTTATTGTCGCGGCGTCACAATTAACATTTTAAGTGTACCTCCCTTTGGATGGAAGTAGGTAAATTGCTGGCCATTACTGGACGACTTGGGAAAGCCGCTGCGGCTATGGTTCTATTGTTTGTGGTCAGGCTCTGGGGTATTGTTTAATTGGACATTACATTCTGTGTTTATGGCTGTTTTTTGCCGAAACGAATTAAATATTTTTGCAGCGTTTATTTATTTTTTTTTCCCCTTTTATACGCACTGCAGAAGGTTTACGTGGTAGCATGACATTAGAATGGGGCGAACATAACTTTCGCTAGTTTATTTGAGCGGTCAGAGTAAATTAAGTTTTACACAGGAAATGAAACACTTCACAAAGAATGTCATGGACTTTGGTTTTAAGTGCGAGAATTCTGTTTGTTTGCAGTTTGAGTTGGAGTTCTGTTTGCGAAATATGAGCTGAAGAAATCGATGTGTATAGGTGTAGGCGCAGAGCAACCGCTTGGAAGGGGGACTGTTTTCTGGCATGACTTTGATTGGATTTTAAGGTACCTATGTACACATTTTCGTTGAAGGAAATCTGTGTCAAGTTCCGATCAGTTTTGGTTCTGATGATGAACATTCTTCTTCAGTTGAGTACCATTTTATTCATAGGCTACATGTTTTGTCGAACCGAGGACTGAGTTGGTTTTTATTTTCATTAAAAAAAATATGGAACAAGTGGAAGTTAAGTTCCCGCATGTTCTTAAATGATTTAGGGGATGCGAACGTAATTTAAACGCAACCTGAAATTCTTTGAGTTGCTCGTTCTGCACATAAATTATGTTATCTTTTAGGACAGCTGTATAATAAAAATGAAAAATTCTGACAGCTTTAGGATAGCGGATAACGATAGAACATATCCTATATTTTAACCGCAATATTTTACAGTGCAACTGTGAAAACTTAAGGTTTTTTTCACTGCGCCACCTCTCGCTAACGTCTGACAAACATCCGAGAGTATAACTGTCATGAAAGATCTTCTCAATTGGCCGTTTGGATTCTGCATTAAATTGTAGATCCCTTCCATTCGTCCCAAAAATAAAAACTCACACAAGACGAATGGTTGTGACAATCTTAGGCCAAGGGTCCCTACGGACCTGTTGCGCCAATTATTTATTTTTTAACTGCGAGCAAACACCTTACAGTCGCAAAAAGTTTCGTTTTATTATAGCAAAGTTAACTAGAAAGCTTCGATGAAGTGAAGTATTTGTGGGGATGTTACCAATGTACAAAGTCGACCATCAATAAAAATGGAAGTTCGAAACTTGTTCGTTTTTGTTCATGCAAAAATCATGGGTCCATGCAATTATACAAAATAGTTCGATCTACTATTACTAAAACATTATCCGACAGTTTTACTGTCGGATGTTTGTCATATGTTCGTGAGATGCGGCGCAGTGGAAAAATCCTGATGTGTAATTTGTCTTTTTCCGGGGATCGACATCCCAACATTCTATTTTTTATTTAACTTTTTAATTGACTTTTATTTGAATCTCTCAATAACTTACACTTGGACAATGGACCCAACTGATGGTCTAAGTGAAGCTGTGGCAACTGCGACAAGAGCTCCCATTTACCTACCTACCCAAACACAATAAACGCTGAATCACTGCTCTTACGCCAAGCTTAATTTTAGGCTTCATGAAAGTAATTATAATTAAGCTTATAGACGGTTAAATCCAAATTACACACACTGACCCCTTTCAAGTATTTGACCGAATTGAAGTGGATTTTCAACTGTGTTTAATAATAGCTTAAGCCCACTTAAGTGTTCGAAGTTAACCCTTGAGTGTAGGTTTCGTTTACACGGAACAGTACCCTTGTCATATGTTCGCAAGACGCAGCGCAGTAGAAGCCTTACCAATTGAATGGATTTTCCAAAATGCAAATCGTCCCAAAAACTATTTTTAAAAACCCACCTCGATGAAAATTTTCAAATGCTATGTCCCAATTCTATTCATCCATAATCTTCTTATAAATATTTTTTCACAAATTTTTAAAGACAACTTTATTTTTTATCGATATGTATTATTTCTATATTTTTATTTTCATATAAAATTTACCATTAAACATTCGCTTATAAGCTCAGCTAAAAAAATTGTCCAACTTTTCGCTTTGATTTGAATTTAGGAAAAAATCTCATTAAAAATCACAAAACCATAAATTTTAACCACAAAATTTTAATAATTTAAAATGAAAAGTTCATTTCAGCACAGCACACAACCCACCCTTTTCCAGCATTACCCAAAAATTTTATTTTGCAAGGAATTGTATAAAGAGTGTGCGTTAAAATAAATTAACCGCATAAATATCTCTCTGCAAATATACCCAGATATTTATATATATAATATCCTTGGGTGTAGTAGCATAGTCTGTGTATACAGAAAATGAGATGGAATGTAAAAAATGTTTTCTCGTTTTTGTTTAATATGTCCGTCTGTGTGTAGATTAAATACCTATATAAGTTTTATTGAATTTTTGTATATTCTTATTCTTTTTTTTATCTCGTGGAGGAGAGGAATCATCTGCCAGGATCTCTGTTACTCGATAGTACACTCAATATCAACTCGTCAGGGGTTTCTTTTGTTACTTGATAGTGGCAGGTGGCACCTACATATAAACGGTGAGAACGCCTAATTGGACGGATTATGTTAATTATGTCGAATGTAAGTAGCCCCTTTGGGTTTTTTTTTTCTTTTGACTTACATCGATTGGATTGGCTCTTTTTATTTATTTTAAAAAATATGCATATAATAGACACAGAAATGAATTACGACGAAAAGAGTAATGCCAGGTACGCAAATTTTACGAGATCAATACTGGAAATGAACAACCAAATTCAGTCAGAGACCATTTTTGTGGAATTTGATTGGGAATCACGTTTTTCCCATTACCAATTCACATGCGAGATAGCGTGATTCTAGATAAAGCCAGTTGATTGCAAAAAGGTCCAGACTGATTGGTAGAAAGGATGATAAATTAAGTCAATAGGTACATCGCCTGGCGGTGAATGGTGAATTAAAATAATTTTTTCCTTCCATAATGACCATGATTACAACCTCCGACGATGGTTGATTCAACTGTATGTTTTCAAGGAACAAGAAAGATAAAATATATTTTTTAATTAAAAACTGTTGGTAAAATAAATACAAAACTGAACTTATGCTGGTGACTACCTTTTTATAGCCCCGATGAGGTTTGTGAGTATATATTTGCGAGTACAGTGCTTTAAAGCCTGACACGTCTTTTGCAGAATCAGTTTTTTTTTTTTAGTTAAACTCATTTTCAAAGTCTCAACTCCCACCCTGTTTAGGTTACAGTGACTCGACTGAACAGCTTGTTGTACGAAGGGGGTTCGTGTTCAAATTATATCAACATTTGTTGAGATCTCAAACGAATTATAGACTTTCAAATGGTAAGGTAAACAAGGAATTTTGGCAATTTTATTTTTGACGGCCCTACCTTGCGCGAACATTTTTGACAAACACGACAAAGTAAAATTGTTCTTAAAAAGGCGTTCGAATTCGAAGGTCTCAAACAGAAAAACTCTCTAGAATGAAGTTTTATAGAAACCGATTCGTTTTTTTTTTATTAAACATGGTAGAAGGTAAATGAGGGTCCCCAAGTTTTTTTTCGATTGCAATAGGACAATACGAAGAATTAGCCTTACCCTTTTAAGTAGATATTTCAGTGGTTTTGAAAAATCGTAGGTCGTATATATTTGGCAGAAAATTAGTTAAAAAAAATCAATATACCTACAGGTTTTTCGAGTTTTTTACAAAATGACCCCTCTAACCCCTCAAGTAAAATTCTATTAAATACATTTCAACTATCTCACTGGGTATTATTTCTTAACCGATGAACAGAGCGTTCTGTAGGTTAACGGGCGTGCAAATAATATGAAATATATTGACGGATATTTTAAATTTTAACTTAACGCCCCTTTTTAGGGGGGCAAGAAAACACTTTTTTTTTATAACTTATGATATGATGACACATGTCTTTCAGCATTAGCCAACATTTTAGAGGGCACTTTCATAATTTGGAAAAGGCTGTGATTCGCATCTATTTGATGCATAATAGTGCATCATTTTCTCCTGCTGGCTTTAAGAGGGTAAATGAGCGATCACAATCGAAGTTAAATTATTTGCATATTGCAAATACCAGAAAAATCCGCAAAATTTTACAACATGTAAAAAAAAAAATAGTTTCCATATAGACTCAGTTGATAAATTGTATACACGCTTTTTTGTCGATTTCGAAATCGATTTTTATGAAATATGGAACAGATAAAAGATGCGATTCTGGAGGTGAACTCCTGCAGGCATTGCTACAACACTTCTCTAGAAAGTGGTCAAATTTTGACCGCTTAGTTTTTCTAGCAATTTTTACAAGACCTTTGTACTTTCAAAATTACTAATATTTTACGACGCAGTGGTTAGTGCGATGGACGATTGAGCCAGGGTTCTCAGTCACGATAGCTGGAAAAACAAATTTTAAATCTGAAGGCTTTTTTCACTGCGCGAACGTCTGACAAACATTATTACTTCCCTGAAAGAGGCTTGGCATTCAATGCAAGGTCCCTTCCATTCGTACCAGAAATTAAAACGATTGGTTATAAGCAGCTACCCCTATACAGCCAACTATCTATTAAAGTATTTTATACAGATATTTGTGTCCACGTTCGTTGAAGAAAATGTTTTTCATTCTGTTTATACAGCATTGTGGAATAGAAATTAATAACCCGCTCTCTTGTCTTGGAATATACCCGCATAAATGAGCTGTAAATTTTCCCCTATAACTTCCTGCGAAAATTAAACTGAAACTTAAATATCTAGCTCCTTTAATCTACTAGACTCTGTGCCACAATACCTACTCTCGTCGTTGTCAAAGAAATGGCCACTACGCAATGGAAGCCTCCTCCATACTTATACATACACCTAACCCCATTAAACAAAACAAAACTCTTGGCGGCCTTTGGACGATTCCTAATAAGTCAAAGTTCTTGGCGTACGATTAAATACCTTCCCCCATTAAGCTACATACAATTTTTTCCCTTAAAATATCATATCCAAGATACAAACTTCCGGCGTAATAAATTTATGATTCCTCGTGAAAGACTTTGTTGTGATGGACTTTTTTTCTTTCCTTTCAAAGCAAAAATTCCGGAACCCAAAACCATGGTGACTGTGATTAATGAGAGTAGAAACAAAAAACACAAAGCAATCTTCAGATGAATTTGCCAGCAAAAACAATGTTATCCCCAAAGATAAGAGCCACCTCTACCCTTTGAAAATGTATCTAAGACTTCTAAAGACCTGCAAATCTGTCATTTTATCTATGTAATCGATTTTTTCCTGCTTGTTTTTTTTTCCATTTTCCATGGCCTCATCGTCTCGTTGGGGAAAGTGTATTTAGTGAGCAGAAAAAATGCCATTCATCCGCTGCTATTTATTCAGCGAAACGCCAACGACAGACTATACAGTGAAAGAGAAGAAACATCTCGAACTGTGTTGACTTTCAATTCAATGCGAAAATTGACATTCAATTTAGTCACAAGTACATGACGAGCAGATTTGAATTACCTCACACCCAAGCTGCCGCTGCTAAAGCGTTCGGGACTTCTTTTGTCGCATTTTAGATTGACAAATATTTTGTCAAATTAGATGCGTAGAAAATTGAACTTGACCTCGTCAAGTGGTGGATGCTATTGACATTGCATTTATTGTTTGCAGTCAAGATCGCATGAAGAGCACGCCTGACTACGTGCCGAAGGCGATGGACAATCCGAGGGCAAATTTGTAGAATAAGGCATCTCAAGCGATTTATCACGTTGCATTTTTATGCAAATATCTGTGTGGTCAATTGAGGTCGCATTTGTACAGTTCGGGCGGGGCGAACTGGCACTGGCACACAGTGTTTGTCGTCGCATTTAAATGCACTGGGAGCTGGACTTTGAGCAACGGAGATCGATGCCTCGGCTACGACACGTATTGTTCTTGATTGATTCAAATTTAGTTTGGTTTGCAATACTATGAGCTTATGTCGAATTAAATCACGGCTTATGGTTCAATAAAGATATGAACTATAATTGCCATTAAAAGAGGCATACTACTGCCAACCTCAAAACTATATTGTATAGCAAAGAGAGGTATTCGCTTAAACTTTCTCATACATCTACAATGCCTTCACTACTGCCTTTGCCTAAACAATTTGATCCTGGCAGAGGACTTGGTAATTACCCCAGTGCCAACTGTCTTAAATTTGGTGAGCATTTTTGCACTGGTGAGCGCCACCATAGGCGAAGTTTTACTCTGATATCTTAATCCTCGGATTATGCAGAGCCGCTGTGCTTGTTTTCGCTATTTCAACACTCTGAAAAAAAAATTTAATAGGTATCAAGAGTTTTATACTTTGGCCCAACAATTTTCGTACTTTAAAATGAACCGAACTGAAAATTCTTAATTTGAGAATGCAAGTGTGAGTCGTGTTGCAAGAACTTTTATTCTTGACTTAAAGAAAAAAAATAGTCCAACTTTCAAGAATGTAAACTGTTGTCATAAGAACGAGTTGTTAAAAGAGCTCACCAATTTAAATCGTGTTAAAAGAATATTTAAAATATTAAGAGGGAACATTTTTGGTTCAATAAATCTTAAACTTTTAAAAATATAAATTGTTGACACAAATTTTCAATAAACTGTTCGTTAGTCAGAATAAAATTGTTGGTTAAAAGTTTTAAATTGTCAGACTTCCAAAAGCTTTAATTTGGAAAATATTGGAAATACAAATTAAGAGCAACGAATAATAAAAAAGAAAAGCTTAAAATTAAGTTTTTTTTCATAAGCAATTCTTAAAAATTACTACTTAATTATACTTTTTTACCAAAAAATGACTTTAGTCGAACAACTTCTTCAGAGCTGTTTAAAGTGACTTTTTTTATATATGTTGAAAAATTAATAATATTTTTGAAATATGTAATAACTTATTTTTTTTTTATTTTATATGCCTGAAATTTTTCTAAAAATAAACTGAATTCTTAGCAAATCAAAAAACAATTATTTTCCGAATAAGATTTTGCAAAAATTTGACAAAGCAAATAATTTGAGGAGAAGTTGATGAGCTGGCATGCAACGCTTCCGAAGAAAGCCATTGTGATTGCCATTGAAAGTGTTTTGTCACTCTGACAGCATGGTATTAAGTCATATTAAATAAAAAGGGAAGGGTCATGTTATAAATGTTTTTGGCTAAAAAATGATACATCTAACAAAGTATTGTAAGTATAACAGTACACAGTTTCTTTTTTAAGTTTTAAGTAATTTTGTAGGTGGGTGCTCCGCGATTTACC
Source organism: Cheilosia vulpina (assembly GCA_916610125.1). Classification (NCBI taxonomy): domain Eukaryota; kingdom Metazoa; phylum Arthropoda; class Insecta; order Diptera; family Syrphidae; genus Cheilosia; species Cheilosia vulpina. Next base: position 59,498,637 of record OU744277.1, read on the forward strand.
AAGCGCCCACTGGAGGGTTAATATTGCTTAAACATATTTCAAAAGTTTTTCAGTAGTTTTAGTTGGTACTAACATGATTAGCTTCTATCCATTTGTTAAGACTATATCGCAATTTGATCCGCCATCAGCTCTCTTTTATTGAAGATGTTATCAATTTTATGCGAATTTGGTAATTTTGAGCAGTTTCTGGGATGCTATGCGACACTTTCCCAATGCTTTTAGCTCATCTCTGGACAATCACCAACTTGCAAACATTTCAAGGGTGGCAGCATAAATATGATTTATCAACACTTGTTGATTTTCAGGTTGACCTATTTCGAATTTTATTTAAAATTGACTATTTAATATTTCACTTTTTATTATCTTGCACTTTTTAACATAAATGTTGTGGTTCATAACACAATGATTATTGCATTGCTTCTCATACTAAGGGAAAGATTACAGTTACTTTTTTGTGAATTTATGAATAAATTTTTGTGTCAAGAACTAGTTGTTGTGCCAAGAAAATGTTGTTGAAAACGTGACAATTTTTATTTAAATCTGAAGAATACATTTTTAAACAAACAGTTCTTGCTAAGAAGTAAAAATTTTGTACTTGGCTTATGAAATATGTAGTTAAATCAGATTACCATACAAATAGCTAACACTTTACATTGTATAGGTATGACAAGTTTTTTTTGTTCTTGATAATAATTGCTAGCTGAAGAACGAATTGTTGAGTGAACAATATGATATTTGAAAGGATATTTTATCTCAAGAAATATTTAGCACAACAATTTTCTTTTTGGACTGATTGTTTTTCGTTTTTGAAATTGTTTTGAAAATTTTAAAATTGTTTTTAAACGAATTTAATTTTTAAACTAATAACTTGATTCTAAAAAAAAATCAAAAATCACAATCTAACAAGAACTGAAAATTCTTCGAATAATAACGTTTTTTTTCTGGTAAGTGAAGTAAAAAAACTACCTCCAGAGAAGAAGGATGCAGCTTCACTAAAACGAGATAGAGCAATTTTTCTGTCAAAACTATTAAGGTCATCTTCCTTTCAGCTTTTGAGTGGGTCTATGCGTCAGAGCAGTAGAATTTCCCAGTTCTTGTTTATTAGTAGAGCATTTTTTTGATCAAATGTTCTTTTTAGATGTGATAATAGAGCCGTGATATTTTAGGAGCTCTGTGTGAAACCCACAGGTCGAAATTTAATTATTAAACATTATACAAGCTGTGTAAATTAATCCTCTATTTGATGCCTATTTCATAAAATATTGGTTATAAAATAACGTCGTTATCGGTTCGACAAAAATAAAGAGCTATAGCCTATTAAAATAACTAACCTCGGCACCAGTGAATGCAGGATGCGGCTTGTGGTGTACCAAACATGTTAGTACATATTGCCTGATGGTGGACTTTTCTCGACTCAAAAAAAGGGTAACGTATGAAAGTAATTGAAAAGACTTTGGAATACTTACACCTCGGAGACTTGCGTAACACAAGATAGCGTATCGCCTTGACTTCGGCATCAAAAAGCCAAGAACATGTCGAACTTTATTCGATCAGCCACATTTCTCATCGGTCGTACTACACAGCCGTACGAGTTGTCAACTATATGCATGGATCTATATAGATCGCTTTTAAATATGTTATACTAGGCAGTCTGGAAATCGGTGAAAATAAGGTACTTATCACTTTGAAGCTGCTTGTGATTCAGGTTGGCATATCTTAGACTCAAACTGCACCGATGTGTAAGCATGTTGCCTGGAAATGATTAATCCTATTGACACAATATGGCAGAACAGATCGACTGCAAACAGAAATATATTGTTGGCGTAAAACATCCGTATAGGACCGTAAGCCTAGGATCCTTAAACCTTTTGTTTGGGTTAGTTTTTGTGTATTATAAAAAGGAAGTAGAGTTTTGTGTCGACTTGCCTTAATCGAAAAGGTTCCTCATGACACTTTGTGCAGCTTGTTTATATCTGGGGGCTAAACCGGAAATTTCCACGAGTTTTCCGATTTGTTTTCGAACTTATTTTGGGACGCGTGTTTCGGCTGATTTTTCTAGACTTTTTTGAACCGTTTGTGATGGAGTTTTTTTAAGACAAATTCGCGTTTTGTGCTCTTAAAATTGATTGCTTCTCATTATCAAACTGTTCCTTCTGTAGATCACCATTGGTAGAGACTTTGAGCCTTTTCATAACCCCACAACGATCGCAAAGTCTCGCCTTACATCCGAGTTTGTTTGATGAGGCACATATTTTGTATCTAAATTGTGGTGTGTCTTTAGTCAGCCAATGGGTTATGTATAGCTTAACAATGATTGGGCTTAAATTGAGCGTAGTCTATCTAGCTTTTGTAATTTCCCAAGTAACCTCATGCAGACAAATCCCGCCGCCTTACATTTCTCAAATCCTTGCCTAACCATCTGCAAACTCAGACGCGTCCTTGCAAAATGCAAAGAACTTACTATTTTGCTCTCGACCACAACCGCTGCCCACTTGAAACTTTTCAACCAACACCAACAACTTGACCACAAATAAACCAATACCAAATTTCCCAAAGTAAACACCAGCCACTGGCACCCGCATCCGCACCACATACTGCCTGCAGACTTTCAAACCTCCTCCTCTCGAAAATTCAATTTGTTTAACAATCTCAGACGAACGAACGAGCGAAAAAAAAAGTGAAGAATACCCTCCATCCTTTTGATTAATTTTTCCAACGAAAATCCAAAAGAATGGCTTTCTCATTACTGACATGCAAATTTTGCTTGCCCTCTTAAAAAGTAATTTCCCAGCCAGTTGAACTTCACACTTAACCTCTTGAGGGCTCAAAGCGAAACAAGTTAATATCGTACACGTCTCAGGAGATCCCAGCAAGTTTCCGTCGCCTCTGAAAGTTGACTACCATTAACCGATTACGACTCATGCATGCACCACCACCACATACGGATACAGTTACTGCGTTGTATACAGTTTTCTTGCCACAGGATATATCAAACATAAGAAGCACGACGAACTAACTTCCTTTTCGACTTTTCGGCCGAGTTGTTGTCGCACACACTCACATATGACGTGCGAGTAAAACCTCAGCCTTTAATTGTTGCATCGTATGCAAACTAAAGAAAAGTCTGTGGCAAAATGTTCGTTAACACTCTTGGCTTCGACTTTTTGTGTTTTCGACAGTAGCACCCCCGTAAAAGTTCCACACACAGTGCACCCACACCCGACTACTTTTCGAAACTACTTCGCAGAACCAGAAACACTTTCCAAAGACAAAAGCAGGGCACAAAAAGGCGACAGCAAAAACAAAAATAAAAAATTCAACAAAACAATGCAACTTTTGCTTTGAGTAAACACAACACCAACACATAGCCAACGGGTTAGCTTTGCAACAACATGAACAAAACATGAAACTCAACAGAGCGGATGTTTGGTTTGTGAATGCTTTTGGGGATTTTTTTTTCTTTTTTTCTGTTTTTCTGCTTATCCTTTTATGAAAGTCCATGTAGTAGACCCTCTGGACATTGGTATACATAGTCAGAGCAGAGTTGGTGTGAAAGCCAAGGTAGTACGGGAGGGTAACCCAAGTAAAACACAGAGCCCCAGCTCGAGTATAAATTCTCATTTCTATAATTATCCTTACAGTGCCAAAAATCGAAATTAAATGAGTGTCGCCGACTTTCGGGGGGCTATATACCCGCAGTGATATATTCCCATACCGTTTGTGCGTTGTCTTCTTTTCGGAATACCATCCCAAAGTGTGTTTGTGTGTGTGTTGTACATGCACACGGATTTGTGGATAGATAAATTTACACGCTGCGAAATAATTTTAAGGAACTTTATTGCTCTGACAGAGTAAAATTGTCTTCACACTATTTAGCCATAATCATAAAGTTGGTTGGTGCGGTTGGTTGTTTGCCGTAAATGGGTTTTGTTGATGGCGCGGGTTCGCCTTCGCAGGATTACTTCGGGTATGTCTGTATACATTGTCATGTGTCCTGGTCCTGGGGTATGCGAAATTATATTTATTTGTTGAGTAATATATTGTTGAAGTTTGTTGGGCGGATATCTGTGTTGGTGCATGAAAATGAATTAAACGACTCCATTTCTAGCTTAGGCTGGGTGTCCCAAGACGTGAGCTTGTATGGGATTAAGTGGATTAAGCTTTTGAGTCAAGGACGGATTGGGTTTTGCATCAATTTAATTGGGGCCCATGGAAATGAAATGTAGTTCTTAAAAATAAAAACAAAAAACCACGGCAGCCCACAGTCTATGACCAGAAGGATCGCTGGTAGTCAAACGGACTCCGATGTAAGAGAACAATATTTTTTACATCAGTCCATCGCTAGAGCAATTCAATATTTGAAATCATGCCAAGTTTAGCAGTATAACATGTTTTTTTTTTTGTATAAAAAAAGTGCTAAAAATCATGCTAAATATTTTTTTTTTTAAATCAAAAATTAACAAAAAAAGCTCTTTTTCATGAAAAATAAGATAATTCACAAAAATAAAAATTAAAAAATATTTGAATTCATTTAAGTCTTTTTTCGATGTATCATTATATTAATACGTGAACATCAAAAGTTTCGGTACACTTTTTAAGTATTTATTATGAAATTAGGAGAATAAAAATTACATCATTTCAAAGGTATTGTGCCATAGATGTGCACAAACCAAAAATCGTGGGTATATGTCGCAATTAAGGCTGGTAAAATTAAGTTATGAATTTCCCTTACAAAACAGGTAATTGAAAGGATTTTGCCGACATTCAATTTGTCGCCGACATATTACCATAGTAACGTATTCGAATATAAATCATCTTAGATTAGAACCTGTTTCCAATGGAGCAGCTCATTTACGTATTTTTTCGATATCCAGATGTCGCTCTTTTCGTTAATAAAAAAAAAAACATAAATAACGAAAATAATAATTGTGGTACGTTTTTTACATAGGTACCTACTTATAAAACGAATGGTCGATTTTCGACCACAAGCGATACTAGTAAAAATAAATATATATACGAAAGGGGACAAAAAAGTGTGTGTTTGGAAAATTGATTGCAATTGCAAGCTGAAGCTTGCAGAAATCGTTAAATGGCTGTGTTCAGGGTTCACTGTCAAATGAAAATTGTAATGGCTTGTTCACACTGCTTACACTAAGGTTCGTCGTTGATTTTATTATTTTAATTCATAGTTTGGCTAAGCCAAAATCCTGATAATTTTTTCGTGAAATAATGCTAAAAAAGGCGGACATGATTTGAAAAAAAAAAAGAGGCTAAAAATACAATAATCCTGCTAAATTTAGCGGGAAATATGCTAAATTGGTCACACTGGTTCATCGTAATCGGCTCTCTTCTTGTAAGGCACGTCTGCAGAGGATTCACCGTCATGCTACCTTCGCAGCTGTGATGTATTCAAATCGCTCTAGGCCTGTAGGTTGGTTTGGTTTTGCCTTTTAGGGATTATTTTGCTTAGCTATGGCTTTAAGTCTTGTTTTTTTGTCGAAAAGGCATTTTTTTTTTATTTCAAATATTTTCGTTATTGGACTTAAACTATGTTTGTTCAATACTTTATACCTCTCTAAAATGTCACGAATTTTGTTCATATTAAGAATTTCTTCTGTAAATTATAAAATGAGTTATTTTTTTGGAAATAAAAATTGTGTTTGTTAATTTTTTAATAATTGTGTTTAATTTTTGATTTACTGTTCAACAATTGTGATCATTTCGAATAATTCTTCGCGTGTTTTCATGAGCACGCGCTTACTTTTGTAAGGTAAAGAAACCGGTTCCTATTTGTGGTAAAAATATGTCGGAAATTCCTGTTTTTATCGACATTATGGCTTCCGCTCTTTTCAGCTTGGGTATTTTTCATATTCAGATTCAGTAGCAAGAGACTTAAAAAAGGGAACAAATTATAGCTCTTACCAATCGTAGAAGACAATAATTCGTAAAATAAAGGAAATTCTGTACAACACCCTCATGTTTCCAGTGATTTAAATTTAAAGAGGTGACCACATCCTCTATCCATTCGCTCAAATTTCGATACCGTTTGTGATGGCGGGCTTTAGAGGAGAAGATTCAACGACAAACTATACTTCTTCGAGTCTAACCCTCCGGGGTATACCTCAACTTAAAGTGCCCAATTGCAAGCAGTTAGCTAAGGATCGGACTGATTGGAAAGGCTTGTTAGTTGAGACATCAGTTCACCATGAACTGTAAGGCTACCTAAATAAGTAAGAAAGTGTAGTAGGACTTTTACTTTCTAAATTTTGACTTGTCTCCTATGGTGGAGATAGGCCTTCCTTGCGACCTCGATCATCAAAATCAAAACTTTGATAACGTACTTGCACATCACGTACTTACACATAATCAGAACTTCTTGTAAAAATCGAAAGAATTACCGATCCCACTCCAATCAAAGAGATCTCTGAATGACATGCTTCAAGATGAAAAGGAATACCGTTTCAATACGTTTCAAATCGTCCTGGATACTGGATCGCAACATGAGACTGTATGTGTCTAAGCTGCAGTGTCCCAGGCAGATATTTTTCCCGGGTTTAGTCCAACACCTATTGCGATTTTTCCCGAGGCCTTCATACTTGTTTTTTTTTTTGTTTTTAGACTGAGGCTGTAAGGGTCGCTGATTTTTTTTGGGGCAGTTAGAAAACTTCGCTTGGAGTTCAGCTCAATATGTTGCAAACCTTTTCTTACCGACGTTTCTCAAGATAGGATTAAGGTTTCATAGTTGTTTCTATTTACTCAGACAGATCCAAAAAGCTGTTATCGTGGCTTTCCCTTATTCAATTTATCGGACTCTATTTTTTGACACAAGCTTTAGACGATCGCTCTCTGGAGTGTTTACCAGTTTTATCTGCTTCCCTATTTTTTTCCCAGTCTTAGGTATGGATGTTCTGTTCTTGTCGATCGTCGGTATTTCTTTCGTGTCTGATTGCCTTCTATCGGGACTGTATCAGCTTTCTAGGATTTAGTAGCTGAACCTGTTCTCGGAGTTAAGTCATCGCATTCTATATGCCGCCGACATCGAATTTCGGCTCTCACAAAATTAATATTTTCAGCTTACCCATTTTCTGAGTTAAAAGCTGTCAAGTCAGCATTGCCCCGGAAAGCTCCAGTCATGCAAGGCTTTGTACCTTGTTCGGCTTTACAAAGGTATACGGGCGGCTGTTCTTGGAAAATTACGACTCAAACTTCAAACAAAAGCCTTCAAACTACTCGCACACACTTTCGCTTGCGATCCACCTGTGCAACAACATTTCACGGACACTAGTAGCGGCTCGCGTGTCCAATCTATCTGCGAATCATTTAATTTCCAATTCAATTGTCCATCGCGTTTTTTCGCTTCTGCAAACAATAAATTGGAGCCACACAAAAAACTTTTTTGTCATTACGTCGGATTTATTTTGCGGACAAAAAAGAACACCAGGTATCTAGATTCTTTTTATCCTTTGACCATTTTTTTAATCTTTTCATTTAATTTAACAAACAAATTGGTTTTCATTCTCACACACAATGCCAACCGTTTCAGAAAAATTGAATCTAATTACCCCGACCTAGTATAGCCGTCTATACTTATCCTATCATCAATCAATATTTTAGTTAGCGAGTATCTCTGGCTGCAATTCGACCCATACACATACAAAGCCATTCACAAACCTGTTTCGGTTAAATTGTGTGTACTTCGATTTAATTGTAGCCACCACACGCCGGCCGTGCGTCACAATGACCACTGCGACATTTAATTAAAAGCCAGCAATTTAAAATTAAACAAACGCATAACCATACTGCCGATGGGTGAATGTATTTGCGGGATGTAATCAGACGGTGTAAATGTAACATTTGTTTGGCCTGGGGTCCAGCGATGGGGCGTTGCGGTAACGCCAACACTCAGCTAAATGTGTAAACATTGGAAATACCGCGCGCATGCCCTCTTAAAACGGATCAGGTGGAACAATTTCGAAAATCACTTTTATAGCGAAAGAAGTGGATTTAGTTACGGTCTGCCATAATAGAAGGTTAGGTAAGGTTTTGCAGTCGCGTGCTCTGCTGGCACCACTTGTTCCACTAACAATGGGTTTTGTGCTCGCAATCCATTTTAAAGTGTATACGGAGATAGGTTGTGCATGTGCACATGGGGTAGGACGAGGACGAGTGCGAGTACGTGAGAGCTCGGGTACTGTTCAGTGTTCTGTGTCCGGTTGAGTAATTGCAATTTGGCGAATTTGTATATATTTGAATGGCAATAGCCATTGTGCCAATATAAATCCCTGGCATAATTGAATATAATTTGCTGTTTAATTGAGAGCACAGATATTGTTTCAGAGGCGAGCTCGTATCCGAGTTGTACTTTTGCCTCTACTCCGTCCAGATGGCAGATCTAGGTCAGTTGGGCAATATGTTTAGTTGAACTCTGAATGGACTCTGCATAGCTTTGTGTGTCGGTTAGTTTTGAGGAATCCCCCAAGCGACATATGAAGGTCTTAAGACCTTGTATTCCAAAAACGAACATTTGCTAAAACCATTTTCAATTAGGTTCGGTCGCCGACGGAACCTCTAGACGAAGCTTTCTTTGCTTTTGAGGCGGTGTATGTGTATATTTCCCCACTTTGCTATACTTTACCTTGGACGGCGCTTAGAGTCTGGAGGACCATGGCTAAGCTAAGACTGGCTACCTCTCTTACGTTGCAAAGAAAATACCTTGGGGTAGCGATGAACTTCTGTTCAACCGGACTTCATAGTACATAAATGTATTGGAACTTGCTTCAGGAAGTGTGCGTTAATTTATAACTAAACTATACCGAGGATTGAACCGTTGTCAGATGATGCCAAATTTGCAGCAGTTGAATTCCCGCTGAAAACCTTTAAAGCGGGAATTTAGGACCTCAGAAATATCATGGCCGATAGGTAGATGGACTTTTAAACTCATAGCGATGTTGGTTTCTCCCAGTTTGGAATCGGAAATGGCTGCCTTAGAGCACACGACGGGCAAGTTGAAGAGCGGTTACTCTTCGATAAAGTTTTGTTCTAGTGGTACTGAAATTTAAAGTTAAAATATGCACACAGGCCATGGTAACAACCATTAGTATGACCTTTTAAGAAAGGTAGCTGTAAGCCTTTAGGGTGTACTTATCATTTCGGGCGGACGATCGAAGAACAGGTTGTGCTGATCTCAACGGGCCAACAATTTGTGAAAGCAGAGTGTAAGCTGTTAACCAGCTCCGAAGAGTACATGTTAAGTTGCGTGAAATCAACAAAATCTGTTAAAAGCCGCAAGAGGCGGTCACTAATGTCATTTTCGGTCATCGATTTGTTACTTTGTTCGATCATTTATTTTATTTAATGGCTTAGACTTTTACATACGACTTCAAGTCCATTTGTAGCAAATGTTAATAGAAGTTTCTGTTTTTATTTATTAAGCAAAATAAATATAAATTACATTAAACAATAAGAGATAATCAAAATAGTGAAAGTTGAAAGAATGAAAAATCTACATTATGAAATATCAATATTAACAATTTATGAGCAGAGAAAAACAAAAATAAGTTAACAAATAATAATAAATTTGAATTATTGACTATAGTTGTCAATAAAACGTTTTCGAAATATTTGGTATCGCGATGTCTTCGTATATCTAGGGGTAAGGCATTCCACTGTCTGATAACAAAAACAAAAAATTGACTTTCTAATAGGTGAACTTTTAATGTACAAATATTAACGATCTTGGCAAAGTAGCAAAGTTAATTTTTACACAATAATACGAGGGTTCCTTGTTGATTAAAATGTTATTTAGCATTTTAAGTCCGCAATACTTAAGATACGTAAACAAACTACATCCAAATATACTATTCAAGTAGCTTGTAGGTATGTATGATGACATTATTAAAAGCTACAGTTAAATTCTTCTTTTTGTTTCAGAATTATGACAACAAAAATGTTTACGCTCATATGTTATGATCGGAATAATTATTGATTTGGCTAGTTGCATTTTAATATGTTGAGTGGTAAAATTCTTGGATAAAGATAAGTTTTGCAGACAAGAATAAATCTTACCGTTTGCCAACGGTATAGGATAGTGCCAACTAAGTGTAGAATCGAACCAAATACCCAAGTTTTTAGCCTTTTCTGTATATTCAAGTACTGTTCTTCCTAAGTATATTATTGGAAAATAGCTATGGTCTTTGTTTATTCTTTTAAATAATCAAACATTTAGCCTTTTTTGGATTAAGTTTGAGACAATTCTCTTCTGACCAAGACGTAACATTTAGACCTTTATTTAATTTATCAGCACAATATTCGATCATTCCTAGCTTGCAACTTAAATAGATTCGTACATCATCAGCGTATATGTGCAGTGAAGAATTTTCGACTACGAAACCACATTGTAAACAACAATGGGCCAAGTATTGATCCCTGGGGCACACCAGAGGAAAGTTCTGAGAAGTTAGACACGTTCCTATATATAAGACAACTGCCCGTTTTCCATTTGTGAGGTATGAGTGCTTCAGAGTGGCGGCAGAGTTTGAAAACCGAAACTAGTTCTTCATTTTGGATACAAGTATTTTATATTTACTGTATTAAACGCTTTAGAAAAGTACATCAGTCCAAGAGACGATACAAGGTCTTTGTCCATGGAATATCTTAAGTCGTCAGTAACTTTTAGTACAGCTGAAACACAACTGTGCTTTATCCTGAAACCAGACCGAAATTTACTTAGTATGTTATTGATACGAAAAAGTGATATTTGTTTGTGCAAGAGCTTTTCCAAAACTTTTGACAGAAATGGATGTATTGAAATAGGTCGGTATTCGGGATTCGCAAGGTGAGTAGCTGCTTTCTTTAGAATCGGTATTACTTTCGTAACCTTCCATAAATGCGGAAAAGAACTTTTTCAAATGATTGTGTTAAAATTATGGGTTATTACTGGAAGTATATGTGGAAAAATTATTTTTAAAATAACAGGGAGTATTTCATCGAGACCCACTGCATTTGATTTTTTTATATTAATGATAGCTCTTACAATATCTTACTTCTATTCTTGTAAAATAAAAACATTCCTTAACATCATTTTCACATGAAAAAATATTAGATTGGTGAGCTCTCATAGGCCCGATTGAACGTTCGCAAATTGAATATTTAATGAGTCTGGACTTACCTACATCTACAGGACATTCCTCTCTTTGCCAACCAACACTTAGCTCTCGAATATTTTGCCAAAGCGTTCGTGAAGCTGAATTCGGGTTTAACCTGTTAAAGTAAAGCAGCTTTTTAGCTTCCCTTATTTTAATTGTAACTTTATTTCTTAGGCACAGACAAATGTTGTAGGGTTCTGGAAGCCTAAATCGTTTCCATTGCCTATACGCACTATCCGTTCTTTTCATTTCCTCACGTATTGATCTTATGAACTTCTTCAGCTCAGAAAAATTAATACCTTTATTGAACATATGTACTCTTGGAAGTTGATCACATGAAATCCAAGGCGGGGTAAACTGTCAGAGCAGAAACTCCGATTGAGTGCTATTTACAAGAAAGATGCATCTAGCGATAAGGACGTTTCATAGTCGCATCGACACCGACAGTTATGACCCCATTTATATCAGCATCAGCATAGATATTCACTTCAAGTTGATGTGCGTAGATCTCTCGCTAGATGGGATTTGAACTGTGAAAAGGTATTTCCCTGGAATGATGTTTCAACCACGATTGCAGATCTCTGAACGAGTTCTATGGCAATTCGATTCGAATGGATCTCTTCTTCACGATCATACGCTCGACAATTACTTAAATTCAACTATATCGCCATGTTCGAAAATACGGCACAATTGTTGATACCTAAAGTCCAATTTAGGCTTGGTGGCTCGTGAGCACAGTGGCTCACTTATTGGGGTAACAATAAAACACAAAATACCTCTAATTTTTTTACAATTTATAACTGCTATCAGCCTAAAAACTGTGCCATCAAATTGTTGGTCCCGAACCCAAATAAATAAAATTCGAACAACCAAATGATTGCGGGAAATCGATACCACTGTCTTTACTGATGAAAGCCTTGGCCCTATACAGTATTTTGTTCAACAAAAAAAGCGTTCGCCTCAGTTTTTACAAATCTAGTCAGTTGTGGCAATCGCAATATAGATGCGGACCCTGCTTCTTCAAAGTTCGTTTGGTGGTAGCTTTCCACAGTCCGCCAAATCAAATCTGTCGATTTTTTACGAACTTCCTTTCATTAAATTCTTACATCACTCTCATGTGGTGTCCCGGCCCAAACTAGTTGTTCTTTCTCTGGCTAACAAAGAGTATAAAAAAATCAAATATCCCGCGATAACAGTTTGGAAAAAAAAAAACGAACAAGCCCTCCACACTGCGTTATCCTTTTGTCGGCAGCGACAACCGAAAAAGGCACCAATTCCCATCACCCATCGAGGAGGGGAATCAGAGACAACTTGTCATCAATTTGACATGAAGCATAACTGAGTTTTGAGGCAAAAAGCGCCCTCGCTTCATATCTATAGAAATGGATTTTCAAAATTGTCCTATTGTTACGCGTAGGCATATCCTCACCATTGACACAGAGACGAACTGCGTGTGGCGCGAAAATCTACCCTGCTATATGTAAATTGGAAAGGCTGTTCTACCCATGGGATTGCTTTTGATTTACCATTCCGCGCATAAAATTGTTGTTACATTTTTTTTCTTTGTACGAGACAAAGACAATAGACAACACTATGTTCCGTATGCATTGTCAGCTTGACACGTTCAATAATCTGAAAAAAAAAATAAAATGACAGCCACACGTAGTACGTCACTAGCAATTCACCATCAAAATTGCAAATGACCTTTAAATGAGAAAAGTATTCGAACTTTTGGCGAGTGATGTCTTTTTTTCAACTGTCTATTCGTCATGTCAGATGACGAATTGTGGACAAAAAGAAAAAAACGAAAAGCAAATCAATTTCGCATTACATTACACGTCGGACATTTAAGTGCTTAATGACGCTCATTACGTTAATAGCATTCACAATGGCATTATTGTGTGCACTTGGAATGGGACAATGAAGTCATTTGTAGTCCGAGGGTACGGTGATGTTGTCAAGAATGCGTTGCTTACGGACGAAATGAATGGATTTCATTGTTCAAGGGTGGTTGTTATTTTCTTTTTTTTTATCCATCAGATAGGGCCTCCTGGGCCCCGTCCAATCTATCAATTATGGGCGATGATTTATTCAGGAAAAATGCACTGTAAGTATTGGACCTGTTGAATGTGAGTTTCCCTGTTGTTGGTCCTTAAGTGAATGTTATTAAGAGGGCTTTTGTTTGTCCAATTTTTCATCTCGAAAATTGAAAATAGTTAATTTTCGTGTGCCAATTTGTCAAGTGGCGGTAAAAATGTTGGTTGGAAGAGTGCAGGCACGGAATGGAATCAATCTGGCGATGACCAGTGTTGAAATTATCTTAAACACATAACCCCATTGTCCATCGGTATACTCTGCCCGCTAAGCTTGTAAGTGCGTGACTTGAACAAGAAAGAAAGGGCCTCTACTGAATAGGAACAAAGTCGCTGTTGATACTAGAGCCATTCAGGAAGAAGATGGGCTGAAGAGACATTTTTAAATTTACAACTGCTTTGATTTGGATTTGTGATTAGTCTCCTCCTTCTACGCTCCACTTGAGAAGGCATTTGACTAGGGCCCGAAATAAGATGCAAAGGTAGATCTTTCTGACTATATTAGAAAAGAGGACATCTTTGGTATCAGAGAGCACAGCCTGTACGACAACACACCCGAAAAGGGACTTCAGCTAATCGACTTTGTTGGGGAGCGAAGCGCCATCAATGCGAGTACTCGATACTAATCTGTACTTACTTATTTAACGGGCTCCCGACCCGTGAAGAGTCTCTGCCTGAGACACTGTAGCCTTCCATCCTCTGCGATCCCGGGCACGTTGCTTCCAGTTATCCAGACCAAGCGCTCTGGCATCCGCCATGGCTTGATCTTGGAAAATGAGGTTCGGTCTTCCTAATCTTTATCTGTACAAATAAAACAACTTTTGGAGGTTTACATCTGTTACTAGTTGCCATGAAAACAACTGTACACATTTCGATGAAAATTCTTTTGAAATGCTTCCTAAGGCTCTGAGTATACTATAGGCTATGTCGTTCAATGCCACGCCCACATTTTCGCAGCGTTTTTCATCGGAATGTATTTTTATCCTGCCTCAACTAGACCTTTCTCAAATAATTATTGGTAATCAATACGAAATAAAGAAAATATTTGCTTTAAGAAGTTTTTTTTGTTGTAATGGTTTTTTTATAGGCACTAGGTACGGTATTGCACTTAAAAAAATATTCGAAGACAGACCGCGATTTGAGAAATAGTTTGTAAAACTGACTTTTTTGAGAAAAACTAAGTTTGGGATTTCAATTCGAATTATTTTATTATTCCAAATATGTATTTTGATCAAAATCGTTAGAGCGATTTTTGTAATATTTGGCAGACAAAACAGTACTAAGTATTGCAATTTTTAGTTTGGAAAATACTTTTGCTTTACTATTTAACTGAAAACCAAGTACAAAGTTTTCGAATAAGCGTCTTCATTGATTCGAATGGAAAAATAAGGACGCAATCATGTTGGAAACATCAATTTTACTCTAAGTTTGCATTTTGGTCTAAATCGTTCTTGCTGTTTTTATATAAACTAAAGAAAACAAAATTTAAAAAAAAATTACTTTTTTCAAAAATTAATTTTACGATAGTACAGAGAAAAACTGAGTTTTTTATTAAGTTAGAAATGACCATATTACCTTAGAAATTAATTTTTGTTACAATCGTATGGACCGTTTTCGAGATATGTCCAAATTTCAAAAGTACCTTTATTCGTTTTTTTTAGCGGAAAATATAAATTTTGGTTGAAAATTTTAAATGGAAAGTACATACCATTAATATTGAGGTATTGAGGCAGAAAAAAAAAACGGCTCCGAACTGTAAGCTCCCAAACTCTAAATCCGAAGTTTGAACGAAATCCGGGCAGCCGTATAGGATGTAGGCCTCGGGACATACGGACAGACAGACAGATGGACAGAATTTCGCCCACTGTTTTGAGTTCATCTATCATTAAAATGTCAGAATTGATTAAAATTTCGAGTTCGAAATTTTGTACGAATACAATAGGTATATGCATATATTTTTTTGAGACTTTAAAAAAAATTGTAAGTTGAGAGTTTTTGCTACACTATTATTTTTCATGACAAGAACTAGTTTTTAAGTTTTCAAGAGCCAAGTATTGAACGTAACAATAAAATACTCACCGTAGCTATTCTTTTTCAGCATTGCCAACAATTTCAATTTCAATTTTATTTCATTCATTCTTAAATCAAAAATGTTTATATTTGAGTTAATTTTAACCAAGAAAAACTGTTGGCATTACAATATTTTTGTGTGAGCGTATTGTTTTGAAAGTGTCCAGCTTACTTTTTAAGGCTCGCCGCGCAAAGTTGTTCTCTGCTTGCGTTGGAGTCTTTAACGACGTAACAAACCGTCAGATGGCATTATTCAGTCCCGCTTTCCACTTTATCCACTTTAAGTAATAATTCTCCATTCGGGCGCAATGATCTGGAAAATTCTGATGTTTTGTTGTTATGGTTGATGTTGTGCTTTCAATTTAACGGGTATGAGGGCCGACGGGAGATCAAGGTGAGTGCGAGCGAATGAAATTTCGGGCGTTATTATATTTACAAATTTACAACCAAAAAATTTTGAGATGGAAAATTTAGAAATAATTTCAACAACTTGTAAAAAAAAAATTCATACCTGAATTATGAAGACCTGAATTATGTTTACATAGCTAATATGGTGTCCTTTACCGAAACACTTTCCAGGGAAACTAAGCTTTGAAATAATAATTCGTTGAATTGGACGGCGCAAAGAGTTTAAATTTATTTTGTCAGAAAAACAACTTCCATCGAGAAGTGTCAGCCATGACTTTCGGTTCTCGCCCAAGCAGATGCGAACTTCCTCTCAAGCAGCCACCGCAATGTATTAAATTTTTACAACTCGAAAACCTGCTAAAAACACCTGCTCTACTTGAACCACATGTACGAAATGTTGTAAAGTAGGTCGCAACGTATCCATAGCTTAAACATAGTTTATTTTGTGCAATCAAAAATGCTTTCCATGGTCTACCAATGAACCAAATCAAGCCAGGAATGCGCCCTTACTATATAGCTACTGTCACTCTTTGGCCACAATTTCAAATTTATTTTAATTGCTTTTTTGACACACAAATAAAATAATTCCACGAATCCGCTACAATTTACCGAAAAACTGTAGACAAAAAAAAATCAATTTCAAATAAATTGACTCAATTTGAATACCGGTTGCAGTTGCAGTTTCATGATGTTGAAATGTCAATCAAACACCGATCGACAGTGGTTACCGGTTACGGTTACCTGTACCTGACCTCGGCTAAAATATTGCATAATAATTTATGGCTCACATTGCATCGGGACTCTTCCACATTGCGATAGAGGTCGGCTTTTTTTTCTATGTTCCATGTATTAAATTCGGTTTTTACAGAATTCACCGGAACCGCGGTAAATCTGAAAACTGAAACCAGACCATGCATATAGCTCTCAATGGTATTTCGTATCCCCTTCTTCACTGCGATGCGCGTTTCGAAACACAGCGACGATTCGAGTACACCACCGTGCATTGATGTAATCAATGGCGCCACAATAAACGCGTCGCGTATTACTGCCACCCAATTGGGGCCCGCACATACACTCACACACACACAAACACGCAGGCAGAGACTTAGAAAACAGTGATGATACATGTGGGTGCTGGGTGCCAGCAACAAAATAATAAACTTATTCGATTATTTAGCACTCGGGGCGTTGCCAAAAGCTTGTGTTTCCCATCTGTGCTGGGTAAAAATTGTTCTACACACGAGAGGGATTTTTTCCCTTTGCCGGCAACCCCGTCTGAGATTTTTTCTGTTTTGTTTCTATTTCACATTTTCTATATGCGATATCCTTTTGGGTGGAAATAAATTTCGCTTATTGCGTTCAAAATTCATAAATAACACAGTGCGCTCTCGTCGTCCGGATTAAAGGCGTGAAGCGAGAGGCGAGTTGCGAGAACCCCCCGCGACCCTAATCAAGACAGAGGACAACGCAAACAAACAAATGACTACAAATTGCAAAAATTCAATTGGAATCTGCCATCACACGTAGTCCTACAATAAGGAAGCTGGCGCTCTATGGATGTGAGGCGGACATATACGCAGACATGGTTGGGTGTTTATTCTCCACCAACAAGACTGGGGGGCAAGGCTACGAGCACTGAATACGAATGCCGACTGTCGAGTGGCAGGCACATTTCCTACTAGAAACTAGACTACACTATATATAGGGATACGTACCTTCGGTGCATATAAAATGCGAATCCCGAATGCAAATTTTATTCCAAGGAGCGACGAGCAATCCAAATAGTTGGTGTGGTGTTTGTTATTTTTTTCCTTGTGTCTTGCTGGTGTGGTGTATCTGTAAGATAGAAGAGACAACATACAAAAAATGCACAAAATTAATTAGTTAAATGAAGCAACAGAGTAGGGATGATAGTTTTAGTACAGTAGTAGGTAGTATGGTGGATAAATAATCAGGATATCACTTGAGAATGTAAATTTAGTCAACAAAACGAAGAGGAGGAGGCGAAGTTTTTGTATGAGAATCGCTAAGGAGATTGTCAAATGGAATTTGCTGTTCGGTTTATTTGTTGTTTATTGTTTAATGTTGTTTGCTGTCGCGCGGAGGAGTTGTCTCTCCTGTGCATAATCAGTGGGTGTACGAGTGTAGAACTTTGTCTCATTAGAAAGGCAGATGGGTAATCCTATTTGTGGGAATAAAGAACGAGCAACTGTTTGTTGAAAGAAGATAGCTGAGCTCTTGGGATTAATTACCCAAGCCTAAGGAAGATGTCAACTTTTTGCCAAATGGAGGAGGCAATGCTGCTGAGTTTTGCCTTTGAATGTGATGACTGAATCAATTTGACGTGTGATGAATAAAATAACGAAGCAACCAGTGAAACCAGAGAATATACACCACGCTTTTGCAGTTACAGCGTGAGGACACTTTGTATTCAAGAATTTTCTCATGTGAAAAAGTGGTTATCCAGCATCGATTACTTGGGCGAAACAGCAACGTTGACCTCTTTAGTTTCGAGGGCGCTGTTCCTTGCCGACAGCAATGCTTGCAGTTTTTCCGAGCTGGTGATGGTGGCACTCATTTGCTCCATCAGCAAAAGAGAAGAAGACCAGTAACAAAACGGTTTCAACATCAAAACGATAATTCTAAAACAACTCCGCAAAAGGTTACAACGCACATGATGTCTTCCAATAACTGGAGCTGAAGTTTACAATGAAAGCGAGCTAGAATTTTTTGCGAAACGACACATTCGAGCCCCTTGCCAAACATACTGGTAATACAACTTAACCGCTTAGAAAGGACTCGTGGGTTTTCTCTCTGTATAAACAAAACGTATCAACTGAGGCTTTCCCCGGGCCCTTTCCAGTATGCTGTTCATATTGCACAACCTTTTATTAATGGACCACAGAATACCTGTTGTTGTTTTTGAGGCTCTTGTGCTCCTGGCAGAAGCCAATCACCAAACCCATTTAATACTCCATATCTTGGCATATATAGCAGCAGAAATTTAGTTACTGAATGCATATCTTCCGATAAAGGTATTTTGGAAAAAAGTGGGCGGGATCGAAGAATGGGAAGTGACACCTTCCATATAAAAAAATTGCATTTTCATTTAAATATACTACCAGAAACACCGCAAAATGTTGGCCAAATTGACAAGAGGGCGTGGCACGTCACACACAAAAAAAATTATAAGCTCCACTTGACAATAATTCAATGTCACGTGTATGGAAAGATATTGGACCTCCCAAACAGTTCTTAAAAATGTGCACTAAATTGCAAAACAGGGCGTGGCGCCACCCATACAGCCGTATAAGAAAAACAAAAGTGTGATTTTTGAAACATGGGAGTAGGTTAATAATGTAAATATATTTACTATCAAAGTTATTTCAAAATTCTAGGCGGGTTTACATATGCGGCGTGGTACTTTATGCAGAAAAAAAATTAAATAACTATGAAAAGTATTTTTTCTAAGTATCATGCAGAAACAGTAGGTATGCAATTTTTTTTTTTTTTTGATTACACATCATTATTCTAGAAGACAAAAGGACAACGTACTTTGCACTGAAACTTCGATCCTATCAAGCTACTTCCGACGCTTCCACGTCTGCAGGATAAATAAGACCTCTGTAGCACTAGGGTACTTGCAAATAATGTATACGGCTGTAAATATTCATGTATTGATTATCAAACTTACAGCCCGATTCTGGCACACCTCACTGATACCTCACTAGTCACAAAATCCTCACAAGGTGAGGTGAAATTCATTTTGTGAGGTTTACGAGCTAACTCACAACTTGTGAGGCTTACAAAAGCAATCGAAATTGTGATATCCTATCGAGCAGGTCAGAACACTCAAAATCAGTCATAATTCATAAGGGCTGACTGTTGCCGCCAAAAATATAATCACTTTAGAGAAGAACGTTAAAATTTTGAATTTTCCGCCTAATAAAGCACCTTTTTCTTATGTACAAACTTTAGGTAGATATGCCGTAGATTTTCCCCAACGATTAAATTCAAAACAGTCAGTCTTTCTCATTTCTTTTCTTGCTTCAATTGTTACAATTTGGTCATTCCATTGTCAACCTTTAAAGCGTTTGAGCATTAATAAATGAAGTTTTATAACGTTTACCGAAAAAGTGTAAGTGTTTTATTTCTGATGACACTGCTTCCCTATTTCCATGCCATTTCCATATTTCCAAATTATTTAATGCGTTAATTTCGGATAAAATAGATATTTCTATAACAAAAACTAAAGGTAAGATTAGACTGTATGCCAATTGGTAATAAAATGCCAATTTCTGACAGTTCTCCTGTCAAAATATGGTCGTACAAGTTCGCGGAATTGCGATTTATTTTCATTTTCGTTGTCGTTTTGTTATACAACATTTGGTCATAAATAACAAATGCCTTAAATGACCGTCAAGGCAAATATGACCATATTGGTAGTTTTGGTCATAGTCTAATATAGAGTTTTGATAGTCCTGACATTTTGGTCATTTGACAGCTAATCTGATCATTAGCCTGTTGGCATTCATATGCAGTCTAATCTGAGCTTCAGGAACGTGGGGAATTCAATGTCTGTCAGATGTGGTTAATATTATGTTTGCGTTCGTAATAAAAACGTATTTTGGGTCGGAAATTCGCGTATTTTGTCTAAAACAACATTGGTTTATATTATTAAAAAAAAAAGTGTTACATATTCGCTATTAAAAACCAAGAATTTTGTGTAATTAAAATCTTACCATTATGAGGTGATTTTTTTGTGAGCATTATCACAGAATACGTAAAATGTTATCAAATCACAACAAACCTCACAAGAGCTGGTGACTTGTGAGGCCTCACAACGGCAGAATTGGGCTGTTAAATTCGTTTTGTCGAACCTACAGACGTTGTTAATATTTTTAAAATGTTTGACAGCATTATTTTTACTTAAAACAAAAAAGCATTTCCTCTTTTATGGGGTTTAAAAAATGGTCACCGTACTTATAGTCTTAGTGGTCAATAATAATATGCTTTCTTCTTCTGACGAATTTCATTTGAAATGTGCCAGCTTCGTTTTAATCTGTGTAAAAAATAGTTTCCAAGAACAGTATCAGCGACTGAAACAAGCATCCAAAATTGAGTGGAGCCACAAAAAAACAGCCATAAATAGCCATACACCGATTGAGGTTAGGTATAAAATACAAAATAACAAAATCCTTAAAAGAAACATCGCATTCTAAATCACATTATAATCAGTCAATTCATTTAGTAGAAAAAAAAAATCTTTAAAATAAACTTAAAAAAATGTTAATTAAGTATTGCAGAGTTATTTGTACTAGCTTAAAATTCATTCATGTTATAAATTAATTTTTAGGATTTGTATACATTTTAGTTAGGTAGTAGCTGAAGATAATTATTGACATTTAACAACTGAGAGAGTAGTAGAATGCAAATGCGCTGGAGTCGTACGTCGTACCTTAGATGTGCAGTACAGTATCAGTATGGGTGGTAACATCAATTGAGAATGAGCAATAGTTATCAATATCATAATCAGTTTTAAAAATAAGAAAACAAATTAATATTGCCTAAAACTTTATTTTAAAAAAAAAGTTTTACATATATGAAAAAAGGGAGATTGTGCAAAATTTTAATTGCAAATTGAAAAATGTATCTAATTGAACCAAAATAAAAAAAAGTATCTAAGTATCAATTTTTTTAACGGAAGCAAAAATGTAGCTAATTTGATACAATTGTATCTTTGTGGCAACGCTGGTCATAATATTACTTGAATATTTGCCATTTACGATAATGTATCGCTTAACAATCGAACAACGCGTTAAATTTATTGAAAATTGATACAAAAGTGGTAGTAAGCCACAAAACACGACCAATTATGGCTTTGTAGCGTGAGAAGATTTCTGATCGCGTAATTTCACTTTTTGGCGACGTCAATTGGCCACTACGATCATGCGATTTCACACCGTTAGATTTTTTTCTGTGGGGCTACGCAAAGACCATGTTTACGCGAATAATCGGCGAATTCTAGACACATCAAAAATACAAATTTGGTCGAGATACCGCCCTAAATGTGCGAAGAAGTGGTTAAAAATTACATCAAAAGAATCTTCTCGATACGGCCATTTGAATGATATTGTATTTCACAATGGCAAAGTCCAAACTTTATAATGAAATAAAATTTTCATCAACAATATATCGCTGTGTGTGTTTTATTTAGCTTTACTTTCGAAACCGAAACATGAATGAATAAGCTTTGCAAGGAAATTTTGAAACCCAAAAATAAGGTATTCCGGCATTTTTCAAACCCCCTCTTTTTCGACTGATTATTAGGAGCCGCCAAATACCCTAATTGAGACAGTGTTGCCTCCTGTACTGCGCATGATATAAATAACCTCCTAAGGACAGCGTTATTTTGACACCATTATTTTAAGAGACGTTATTGCAGCAACGATAAAATATGTCGTTCCATAAATGAGAAATCGATTCATAGTCTACAGACTACAACTAATGGCATCTCCCCTAACAGGTCAGATCAGATCATGAAAGATATAACGAAAAAGCCATAAATTAGCGCGTCTGGATTCCTGAATACCATCATTACGTCGACACATCGATTTCCTGGTACACCATCCCCGACGCCAATTAAATAAGAGAAATATCTGACTTATTGTATCCGAGCCGTGTGTCCATCAATTCCCTCCCCCTTCCCGTTCCCAAATTAGGAGAGCAAATATTTCCCTCAAATAAAAATATCATACACCAATGACATACAAGATCAACTTATGGCCATTGCCATCCGCACGCTTCGGCATGTGCGGTAAAAATACCCATAAATCCGGACATTACTTCCATCGTGATAGGCAATCTTTCGATGACATGGCACAACAGCATCCCCTATATTCATGGACTCGCACTGGCTACACGCGAGTACTCAAAGTGTGCGAACGTGCGTCTCTCTTTTGGTCGATAATAGTAATTAAAGTCGGCATATCTAAGTCATTTACGGTCAATGCGGTTAACAATCGATTTCAAGCAATATTCCGCCAGCCACGATAATTACAAAAAAATAGATATACTCGTATCTATCCGTTCCTGAATGCCCATACATAAAGTAGGCGGCAAAGCAGTCAGCCGGTCATAAACCCTTGCGACACACCATCCGTACGAGCTCAGCTTTTGCGGTGAAATGGTTGAGTGTTTATTTTTTTAGAAGGCGGCTCACATTACAGTTGCTGTATATGCTTACGGGAAGTCGATTCATCTCGATTATTGATGCGAATTTATGCGCACAGATACGTCGAGTGCTGCAGCCTGGTGAATGCGTTGCTTTGATATACGAGCATAGAACCGGGCGGTCTTTTAAGGCTTCGCATATGACAGACTGATAGCATTACAGGTTATGTGTGTCGGCCATTTCGGGCAAAGCGGAAGAGGAAAGTGTTTCACTTCCATGTTTGTTGATTTTTTAATTCGTTCACACAAATGATGTCGGGATGGAAAAATGTCACTCTCTTGCTGTTGGCATATATATTTTCACACTTGTGGCTGAGCATACAACGATGTTAATGGCATGGTGCGACGATGGCAGAGCAGCGTAGAGAGTGTATCTCGGTGGCGAATAATCAGTGCGCCATTCACACCGGGGACCTATTTATGATGGATTTAACAACAAACGCTTTCCGGTATCACGCCTTCGGGCTGTAGTCGCGCGTCGTCATGAGGTACTTTCATCATTATTATATGATACCACATACTTTCTGGCTTTTGAGGATATATCAGCTAAGGGCAATGCACAAAGAAGCTGCAGCCTGATGAGGTGAAACATCAGGCGGGTGTGATGAGTTTTTAATGCCAGACTGAGGACAGATGTCAAAAAGTATAGCGACATACGTCTTATAGTGGATTATGGATTGGTGCTTATAAATAATGCACTGGATGATGTAGTAAGACGATTGAGGGAACAGAACGCTTGAAGGATTTGACAGGTGCTCTCGTGCATTCAACAAAGCACGGCGGGATTGGCACAGTCCTTTGACGGTGTTATTCTCTGATACTCAAGGACTTAAGTGGATTTTTTTTTTGCATCAAACTATCCGTAATTCTCGAGCTTTGACTATGCTATTATTGAGCTGATTCTTTTGCCACACACTGGCTTTGGAGGCACTACAATGTGAACCAAATCACTGATACCCATATACACGAATGTTTCTCAAATCAATGCTGGCTTCGGGTCTTATTTTAAAGTTTTCAATCTTTCCAGATCAATTAGGCTGAAGTCCTTATCGACAGCAAATGTCTGCAAAGGTTGCACTATAGTAATGATGGTGTATAATATATTTTTTATTTCCAGTCTTGCGGCAGTAGAGTGGATCGTGTTTCTGGGCCAGAGCTAAACTTGAAGCTTTCAATATGACTGTGCCGGGGAGAGCTACGCTTTCATTGCGTGTAGCAAAACGTAACCCCGACACAGTTATATGCCGGAAAATTAAGAAAGAGCTGACACAACAGATGCCCTCCCTTGAACTTAAGCGAGCATATTCTGTAGTAAAGATCCCACTTCTTTATCTGAAAATGAGTAGGTTGCTGCTGCGTATAATCCATTCTGGCGATTTGGTGAAGCGAGAACCAAAAGTTGCACAATCCGTAAGAAAATGTTTGCCAAATCGATTCGTCAGGGAGAAGTTTTATTTGGAAAACAGTTGGTAGCCGGAAGAATGCCACAGGTACTAATGAGATGTCCCAGGTACAATCACCGCAAAAACACAAATATCCGAGTGTATAACTGTCAATAAGCCGTTTGGACTCCTCATAAAATTCTAGATCCCTTCGTCCCAACAATGAAAAACTCACACAAAACGTGTGGTTGTGAGAAGCTAAGCCTGGGGTCCTAACGAATCTGCTGACCGTGGTATTGTGCTCTACTTCGAAGGGATACTTCAGTTTCCGAGTACCGACTTTTGACCAAATACACCTCTTAAAAAGTTCACGCAGTAAGACTTCGCATTGGAGCAGTTGTAGATTGTATAAGGGCTTCTCTTTTATCTATACCCACACAATAGATTTGTTTTTTCTTGACAGCCTAACGTACTGATCGGTTCGTCATAGCACAGCCCCACCTGCTAGTCGTGGCTTTGAGGATGTATTGCGCTGGCTCACTGATGAGATGTTTTGGATAAGCACCTGACCCTTTGTATGAAGGGTTTCTCTTCAGTCGTATAAATTCTCTTTTCTATTTTTAATTATTTTTACTATTTCATCCAATTTTACTTGTCCGCTTTTTTCCAAAAGGTTTTCGAAAAGATTCTGGGATTAAAACTTGATCTATTGCACTGTCAGACTTCTGCCAAACTAACTCGTCGGTTTATGGTACTACTAACCTCGGTAACAATTGGAACAAATTGAAGCTTTGTAGAAGTTCCAATTATATGACAGGTTCATCTATTTTTAAAATGACCCCTTTAGCCTTTCGAGGGCTAAAGTGTTGGAACTATGTTCCTTTATAAAGAGCTAAAATTACTTTATAAGTGCCTTTGATGCAGCTAGCAATGTACAGTCTTACGTAGAGAATTAGAAATGGTTGGGTAAATATTTTGGGAGATATAGAAGCCCTCGTTGGAGGGGAAAAGTTTTTTTTTTTTGGATCAAACTACTTTAGACTTAGTAATTTTAGTATTCCACGTTAGTTCGCTTCTATAAAACAATTTTGAAAGCATTTCTCTTCCCCTTAGCAGATGCTTCAAAATTGCTTCTAAAGTTGCAATTGGTTCTATTTGACAGATGTCTTCTTTCAAGTGGATGATTTTACTTTAACCCAAATTAGGTGAATTTTTTGTATGTATACAGGGTGGGCCAAATATAAGTTTATTTTTAAAATTGCAATAAAATGAACAAAATATTTTTTTTTCCATGTATTATGGATTTATTAGTCAGAGCAAACATTTCCATTAATTATGAAACAGAACGTCGTTCAAGTGGCTGCCTGGGCTGGCTTCGCAGTAGCGCATTCTGTCACTGCAATTTTCCAAGACCTTGTTGATTGGATGATATTGGCTTCAAGTGCTTAAATCGTTACCGGATTGTTGGCATAATATCGGCCCTTCACGGTTCCCCACAATAAAAACTCCGAAGGGATCAAATCGAAGCTCCGATGCGGCCAATTGACATCGCCAAGACGGCTGATAACACTATTTGGGAATTTTGCGCGCAAAAGATCGATTGTGGCATGGGCTGTGTGGCATGTCGCGCCATCCTGCATGAACCAGAGGTCGTCCAAATCCGCATTTCTTCAATTTCACTAAAAAAAAAAGTCGGTTAATATGACCGTTGACCGAAACGTTGTTGCCAGACTCATTTTTGAAGAAAAATGGTCCAAGGGTTGAGTCTCACACTCTCGCCTACAGCAGCCACATTCGTTTCTGTGCGCACCATACAATGACGGGGACCATGAGTGTTGTCCACTACCATATCAGCCTCACGGACTTTTTGCACAAACTTGCGTAAAGCTGGCGCGGTGGGTGCTTCAATTCGTCCAAAACTTATTTACAAAAAAACGCACTGTTTGATAAACAGCACTCACTTTGGAAATAAGTCAAAGTCAATATTTGCCAACGGTGCTCAAGCGTAAAGCGACTCATTTCGTTTCGCGGAGATAGGATACTGACTTTCTGCCAAGATTTTGAGTGGGAAACAGCTGTCAGTGTCAAAATAACCTACGATTTAAAAATAAACCACTAGATGGCCCACCCTTTATACAAAACTTTCAAGCATAACTCGGGCGTATACGTAACAGTTTTTCTTGAAAAATTAAAGCCAACAAATTTTCTTCCACTTTTGTAGTTTCGTCTATATTTATACTTTAGCTGGGCTCGGATAGATTCTTTGCTTTTGACAGCGGACAGCGTAGGTTCGCCATTGAATCTAAAGAGACAGAGTTTCAGAGTTCCTCTACCACTGAAAAAAGGGGATTCCCGCTTGGAACACAAAGGACCGGGATAGCTCTGTGGGCTCCAGAATTTAGAAACTCCTTGTGATTTGAAATATCGACCCGTAAGAGCATGTTCCCGGCTCTGGCTTGTGTGCCACTTTGATGCCACAGCTAAATTGTCCAGACTTCGCAGATCCACTTTGCCAAGTTGTAAACCTTGACCTAGCAACAGGATTTTATGTCGGACATTTCAGAGAAGTGAAGATTAGGTCAAATTTTCGACACAAAACTCAATGCTTTGCCTATCGTGTCGTTCTTCTTTTGCCTAAGGCCCATCTGTTTTCTGTTGCAAGTCATCTACTGGAAAAGATACTTTCTTCCAGCATTTCTCAAACGACAGCCATCCTCCAAGTCCTATAAACCAACAAACATGATTTTTAATTGCCAGCTTTGCAAATACTCCCGTCTTGTGTAAGCGTGGCCTATTTAATCCGCCTCTCCCATAATATTTTCGCATTTTTCATGGTCGGGTAGCGTTTGTATAATTCACCACGCAAGGCGGACACAATTGAGAAAGCAGCTGGGCAGGCAAAATCTCTGCTTCCTTTGTTTACCCCTATACGCGAAATTTTCACTCTCCCGGGAATTCCGTTAATCCGCGAGAATGCCTTCATCCTCCACAAGCAAAGTCAGGGAAAGCAAATATTCGAATAAAGAGGACACGAACTCGATTTGGCCTACAGCAAGCGACCGATTTGCTGCGAAGACAAGAGATGCGGTGGCACTCTGGCATCTTTTGTTTGTAAACACCTCAGCTTTGAGGCGCATTCGAATGAATGATGGTTTCACGTTTGCGTGAAGAAGTATAGAAAACAAGCTTATGTGCTTCAAAAATACACATTTTCACACAAAAGTCCTGAAGGATAACCCCTCACATCGAAGGGCATTCGCCCCGAACATATAGCAAACTTTGCTGTCCATTCAAAACGCTCCTGTTCCTACTCCAATTAAATCCCAAACAATAGATTTTGAGCATCAGTTTGCTGTGCAATTGACAGAATGAAATCAGAAAAAAAATAACTAGTCCACAGGATATAGAATACGTTTTCGGATTGTAATCAAACAGGATGTGCTCCAAATATGTCAGAAGCTGTATACGATAGGTGTGCCAATCAGCTCCTGCCGAAGAATAGAATCAACATACCAGCATGTGTGAAGAATGCTATATAAACCTTCATGACAGATGTCCATTAGCCGCATGCCATTAGATAAACGCCAAACAGGTATGGGAACTTGCACAAGTGCGTTCCTACAGTTGAGTGCTGTTGGACTGTCTCCTCCCTTGCGGGAGATTCAAGTCCAATATCCTTACTCTGGTCTGAGCAGTTGTTCAATGCCAGTGATGTGTATAGGCTTTACAAGTTGACTTCCGATTTTTCTTTTTTATCTTCAAATATTTTCTTAAATGATCTGAAAGGTTGGCGTTCTGCAGCAAGGCAAATGAGATATGGGTTGGGTCGTCGGTCGTCGTCATCATTTCAATCCCATGGAGAGCTAGAGCATGGGAAATGTGAAATGTGAAATGTTCGGCACATTCCTGGGGAGACCCTTCCAACAACCAAAT
Source organism: Cheilosia vulpina (assembly GCA_916610125.1). Classification (NCBI taxonomy): domain Eukaryota; kingdom Metazoa; phylum Arthropoda; class Insecta; order Diptera; family Syrphidae; genus Cheilosia; species Cheilosia vulpina. The sequence continues at coordinate 59,526,900 of OU744277.1, forward strand.
GTTTTTGTGTGGTTTTTGCTTTCCAAAGGTGTGCTACCGTATTCTTTTATATGCGAGGGAATAATCTTATTCAGGGCTTATGCCAGTAGAAGATGTGTGTCAGGAGCACTCACATGCACAGTATATGAAAGGCATGTGTGTGTTTAGTGAGTAGGCTTCTCGAGAGGACGTCTCTATAATAACAGGTGCTTATGTGTCGTTTGTGGCAGGATAATACGCAATCCCGGGTATAAATGTCAACCGGATAAAAGCTTCCCCCAAATCATAGATGTGATTTGTTCTACATATATATATTTTTTTTAAGGTCATTTCTTCTTGTTCCTAATGTTTTCTTGTCATACACAAAAGTTGACAGGCACGGCCTGCGTAAGAGCTTGAGAATATGGTTTGTTGTTCCTCAAAGGAAAACCTCTGGGATGAGCTAAGGCCAAGGTTAACAAGCTTAAGAATTATTTACTTCAAATGTTCACCGGTATTCGGGAAATTGCGTTTCGTAATAATTTCAAATGCGACCTGTGGGAAACGCTAATCCTGAAAGAAAGCATCAGGTCGAGTGGCAGCACCAACGAGTGACGGGCACTAAGCTGCCTGTGGGCTTATACTGGATTTAAGTCAACTTTTTTCATACAGTGGGATCGTCGAATTAATATTCTCCCAAAAATAAATTATACGAACAGAAATGCGGCTATGGTAACAGTAAATGTGCTTCTGGCTCCAGGATCGCTGCAGCTCTTTATGGAACCATTTGTGGCCAAAACGGTGCCCGGCTTCTAGGGTATCTAGAGACATAATGTCAATGAAGCGGATGAAGGAAGAAATGTAGTTGATACCTTTACCAATAGCTTTCGCAACTGCTTTGGTAAGCAAATGATCTGTATATATGTATTTGCAATACGGTTAGTAAAACTTTTAGCAAAGGTTTCTTCTCAGCTTCCATGTGAGTGACTAAGTCCTTGTTTAGCAAACATGACATCCTGGCCGTGTAAGATGGTTCACCCAAATGACATAATCAGCACGGAGCTACAAAGACATGACAGCTGGATGTGTCGAATTCACCGCCAATTACAACGACAGCATCACATCAAACAGTTCTCTCTCTGCCTGCTTATCTACTACTGCAACAAGACACAGCTCAATTAACCTTCATTCGAAATGCTCACGCACAGCAGTCAGCAATAGCAATATTAACGGTCACATCACATCACATCGCCGAGCAATAGAGACTCGCTGTGCAAACGAACACTCGCAATAATTGCAATCACTTTACACATACTCAAATCTCAAACCAGCAAACAAACATAAATTGTTGGCGGAACCTAATAATGAACATGTACCAAGGTACATGCACTCTTTTCCACATGATTGAGTTCGAGCGCGCCATCCAACCACGAAGACTGTGATGGGTCAATACCATGCTGGCACTCTTTTTACCCCATCGCATCTTGTATTGTGCACCACATATTTCATCCTCCTTTACCTCATCTGCCACTGCCACACATATTTCTCCGCAATCACTTACAATTTGTGTTGAAGAGTGTGTGCATGTGGACACGAATGTGTGTGTGTGTAGAATTGTTTATTGTTGCAATAACTGGCTGCCATTGAAAACGTCCAGTTTTATTCAATGATTTTTCTATTTCGCTTTTAATGCACCGCATCTATCGCAGATAGCAATTGTTGCATGTGCAATTTGTGTTTAATTGTTGCAATATCTACTCGCAGGTATGGGCCAACGAAAATTGAACCCAACCAGCAGATGTGTGGATCTTAACTAATTCACGACGGCAACAATGACGAGCAAGAAACAACAAAAGGCATCACCAAGGAGCTGATTACATTGTGGGTGGTAGCATCCGAAGGAAAAAAGAAACAACAAAAAAGGAAAACAAGCTTAAAAGAAAAACAAACTTTCCCGCCAACTCATTCAGGATATCGGTTATCCGCGTTACAACAGATCGAACGGAGGACGAATAATGACTCTCTTGCTTATGGGGATATAACCTCCTTGCTGCCAGATTGACTACCACTTATTCATATGGTAGATTGAATTATGCTTCATTTTATGCCGCTCTGTAACGTCACCTCCGTACAGCATTTTTTGCTTTAATCTGGTTGATTAGTCGGTTAGGGTGGAAAAGGTCGTGTTCATTAGGCGGGTGTTTTTTAAAAATCGATTACTCTTGGATCGCTTTGCGATATGTACGATACGAGGGCGAATCTATTTTAGTGTCTTAACAAACACTAATCCAGCGTGAACGCAAATTACAAGGGTAATTTTCAATCAGCAGAAGGAGAAAGAAGCGCGCTAATAATTTTGTGTTTAAAGCTTTAAGGTTGCTCGGAGCAAATAAATCACTCATCGAACAACCACAACATATTCAGCCTTTAGGCTACACTGTTTTACATTCAGCACTGCTCCGCGAAGCTGCGGAGTGCTTCTTGTGCAAAGCTCTCGTACACATTTTGTGGAAATATAAAGCAGTGGAACAATAAAAACAAGAAGACAAAGAAAAAAAATATATTTAAAGTGAAACCCCGACCCCATTCTGCGAGCAATTTACTTTCGTCGAGAATATTGCGCCAAGTCATCCAACACAACCGCCCCCGGGAGACACTGACCCAATTCGCAAAATAATTAGACAAATTAAAATCGAATTATTCCCAGCGCAGCAGAACACCCTCCCGCGTGCCGCCCCTTGGTGGGAATCTGCAATTTGATCTCCCTTCTATCTGGAGTTTTTGTTTCTTTTTTTTTTTCAAGGAACACAAGGGAACCGACAAAAAACGAAGACCAAAACTGATTGATTTGGGTCAGCGCCGAAAACTTTCAAATGAGGACGGTATAATGTCGCTTGGGTTTTAATGCGGATAGATTCCGGGAATTCTTACAGTTTAATCGCATGTCACTGCGAGAATTACAGAAATTTAAATTGAGTTTAAATTTTCTATTGGTAAGACGTTAGAAAAAAGGAAATTCCTTCATGGAGAGAGAGGGTGAGGTTTCATGGATTTGCTGGGTTGGGTTTTTGCAGTACTCTCTCTTAGTGCACAATACTCTTTTAAATGTGCCTATAATATAAAGATCGCTCTAACTGTAGAGGTGTATTGAGGCCCAGTTCCTATCCGGACTGTAGCGCCACCTCAGTAAGGAAGTTATATGCGAACAAAATAAAAGTTCCGATTCAGAGTGTAGGATAGCTGTTGCAATGAAAGCCGCACCAGCGACTGGAGTCCTCTTTATCTAAATGAGCACCTAAATTCAGAATCCATATCAGCTAACAATAGACCTCCCCATCCCATTCCATATGTACGTTGTACCTATTTCCAATCATTGCACGGCGTCAAAAGCCTTTAGGATGTTCAAACTTCAAACCTTTGTGTGACAACTTTTCGGGGGTTTTGAAAATAGAATAAACGCCAAGAGACGCAACAAAAGAACAACCACCGTCACCACACCAAAAATGCCAAAACGCAAAACATTGTTTTTCAATTAAACAGACAAAAGTCGCACAACTTTTACAGAGGTGAACAATAACCCCAGCTTTGCGTGCGCGTGTATAAATGCCGCCAACCAATAGCGCATATCTCACATCCTCGTTAAAAATGTATGCGACCCTGATGATCGTACAACTTTGGCTGACACACAGGTTGATTCTGCTTATCCGCAGCTAATGCTGTTTAAATCCAAGACTCTCGTTTTATTGTGATGGAATTATTACCACCTACGAGCATAGCCCAACCCAACGCCATACCACATGGTGATGATGTGTTCGATGTATGTATGTGTGTTTATTTTAATTAAAATTGTATCGACTCTGGGGGATGCTGATGCAACTTCTCACGCCCGCTCACCACTTTGTAGCTCCGCATATATCCAGCTCCGCACGTAAATCCTCGTGTGAGGAATGAGGCGCTTTAAATTAAGAAGTCTAATCCTTTTGTTTTCGGATACATTTCACTGGGTGTTTGTTTGCTTTTTTGCGCTACAGAGTTTTATTTATGTGTCCTCCTTTGTGTGAATCTTCTTTCGAAAATAAAAATATTTCAGCCAGCGTATGAGGGTTGGAAGACATAAATCTTCTCCATCCGCCAGCAAATCAATTAACATTCCACATGTGTGGGGGTGGAGAGACCCCCTGGAGCCTTTGCTAACTTGCTCTCTGTACTTTTTTCTCTCTGTGCATATCTGTTTAACAGTTCGCCTACTCCTTTCGAGTTTTCTTAGTCGGGTTCTTTACATTGTCTCGTCGTCGTCGTACTCACTTAGTGGTTGATTTGGCCGAAAAATTTGTTCAGTCAGTCTAAGAGCTGATATGGCATCAAATTCCACTCAACTCACCAATATCAAAGCAAACCAAGGGTGGCGCAAAGAGGGAAGACTTTTCATCGAAACCATTAAACAAGTCCAATGATAAAGGCACACAGATTCAATGGAAAAGCCAATTCTCCAAAGTGTTGATACCTATTTCCTTCGTCTGTCATACATAGATCGAACATGGTTATGCAGAGCAAGACCGACCCTTCATATAAGGCTCTTGCATGTTTAAGGTGCCGCGGCAGCAACGCCATAAACAAAATGGAAGTTCCTTGGGTTCTGAAATGGAATAATGTACTTATTGGCAATAGTTTTCTGTGTCTATATACGAGAGGATGCGGTAATAGCATTATGGCTCTCGTTAATGTGCATGTGGTATCTGTATGTGAATGATGATATTCCGAAGGGAAGCCGGGTTCCATTTAATTTCGAGTGCCCCATCATTTCTACATCCACTGTGTGAGTTTGTTTTATGAATACGGTGGAGTCGGTTGACACACCAAGTGGGTGACGACACAAGCGGTACACAGGGTGCGGGGCACAACATGCTGTCTAGAGGAATGATAAATCGAAAAGATTGGACTTTATACCAGCTTTGGGTTCTATTATCACTTAATATGCTTCAAAGTGAATGTAAATAGAGTTGTACGATGACAGATGTGTGCAAACGTTCAGAATAAATATTGGGCATTTGGGCGGCAATATGTGGGTGGGTGGGCTTTCTCTCAGCAGGGACATGCAAAAATGCATTTATGACGCATTAAGAGATTTGTTGAATGCACTTAATGGAATGAACTGTAGAGAGACCTCCACGTGTCCAAAGCAGAAATGGAATAGAATTTGTGTGTTTTTCAAACTACTACATAAAGTCTAGGGGGGGGGGGGGGGGGGGATTTAGGCTGACTAAAACAGCGTCGGGCGGATGTCTAGTTAGAGAGATAGAGTGAGAGACCTTTTATCGCTGAAATTAGTTTGATTTTGTAGTAGTGTGTGCTTTGGTGTTCAGTTTTTACTGTCAAAGATCGTTTTTGCGGAAGAAGCTACAATGCATCAATACTTTCAGCGTTTTCATGATCAATTGCATTCCTTTCAGTCAATTATTTACAAATACATATCCGCTTTCTTTCTTTCCTTTCAGTTTGCCAGTTTTCGACCTCGAAATCAACTACATTCAGTGCGAAACAACTTGAAGCAGTTTGTTGATCATCTGCCATCATTTACAACCACTTTTAAGCGGGTTTTCGATTTAAATAATTGGAATGTAACCATTTCCAATTATTTCCTTTTTTTTTGAAGCGTTTTCATTAATTTTAAAACATTTACAGCCGTTGTTGTCATTTCATATAATTATTTGAATTCAAGGGCAGCTAAATTCAATAGACAATAATTTTTATTCCTTTCAGTCAATTATTTACAAATATTTACATATTCACTTTCTTCCTTTCAGTTTGCCAGTTTTCGACCTCGAAATCAACTACATTCAGTGCGAAACAGTTTGAAGCCGTTTGTAAATCATCTGCCATCATTTACAACCATTTTTAAGCAGGTTTTCGATTTAAATAATTGGAATGCAACCATTTCCAATTATTTGCATTTTTTTTGTTTGCAATTGTTCTATAGCTACTTGAAAGAACTCCAATTATTTGCAAATTAATAGAAAAGCAAAAGGCCAGGACGACACCACTTGCAATCATCTTCAGTAATTCGCCTTTAAGGACAACTAATTCCTCCTTCTTCCTTCTGTCACAAAACTGAAGGAAAAAAAAAACTTTAAATATCAAAATTTTGTAACGAAACACTGAACACCGACCAAGGCTTTACACATCACACACCTCTTGCGAGCGCTTGACAATCAATAAAAACGATGACTCCAGAAAAAGTTTCTCAATTCAACAGTTTGAATAAGGCAATTAATTTTATAACTACTATTTCCTTATTCACTGTGTATAAAAAAATAAGAAAACAAGAAAACCCCCAATTATCACCGCAATTAAACTACGTATTAAATATTTACAAAATTTACGCCAGCCAAATACTAGATTGCCATATCCAACAACAGATATTATTTAAGTGCAAACTACATAGCAAAGCACACCAACGGAATGTGGTCCAAAAATCCTCTTATAGCATACAAGACCCTGCTACTATTCTATTCCATGGGCATAACTTTGCCATTTGGAAACTTTCTCAACTGTCGATTCGGGGGCGGTGGTGGAGTGGCTTTAATTTCCAGCTCGATGATGTGACTTAAAGATTCGGTGAAGCAAAGGACTTAAACTCTGGCGTTTCTCCACCCCCGCATCCCGCTGTCTACGTGCGAGAATAATTGGCAAATTTCAAGCGAAGAGTGTGAGGCAATCTCTCCTTGTGTCTATCTCAAATACAAATATACACAGACACCTGCTTCCATAGGCATCTCTACCTCGCCTCTGTGTCGTGCTGGAACCCAAAATAAACACAGAAGCTAAACGGTGGCAGTATATAGAATCAACAACAACAACTAGTGGCATTCATGGCGAAGTGATAATGAAATTTTGGGAATTTCAATTATTTGTGAATTTATGCTTTTGGATAAAACATTTTATTGGCGGTGTCAATAACTCCTTTGAGACAATACCTCTCCGAATGGATGGCCTGTCTGAATGGATATAAGTGTGTGCTCTCTCAGAAATATGTACCGCATACGTAATGAGATACTCTTGTCTTGCACGTGTATCTAGATGGATTGTTTTTTCCAGATCGCTTTACCTTTCAGCAGTTATTGAAATGGATTACCATGAACCTATTAATACTATCAGAACAGAATAGATATTTTTGTGGGCGCACATCAAGATGAAAAGAAAAATAATCAAAATTCCGCAAAACACAAATTCAATTGAACTGGCTCTCCCCGCGCAGATTATCAAAGTGAAAGTCTTTCGTTTCCATGCCAGTGAGTATAGAAATCTCCGAAAAGAATATTTGATTTCATTACTTTGGCATTTACACTTGTAAATTTGCTTTGGGAATTTGTTGCTGTTGTGTTTCTTTTTCTTGTGCGCCTTGTTTTCCGCTACGTTTTCCTGTGTACACACAGTCTCTCTGTGTTGGTACTCGGTACTCGGTACTTTGGAATGTCCGAAGCGAAGCGCCCACCACCGCTGGCTCATTTAAATATCTGCCTCAGAGAGCACCTTTCCTTTTGTAGGTCCTTCCTACGAACTTATCATAAAATATTAAACACAAATTATGCCACTCCGAAGGGATGTGCCTGTGCTGTGCCTGTGCGTTTGGCCAGAAAACAGCGGGCGGACGACGCGCTAAAGCACGAAATACTGCGGGTACATGCAGACTGTTGTGGTTGGGCTATGTTTATGCAGGGGCAGACTTGATATTTGGCTGGCAGCGTGAAACATTAATTTCGTGTACGTTTTCGTTGTGCAGAAAATAATTTGGCTAATTTACACATTTTATTCGCGATGCTGGTTTTGTGAAGAGGGTCGCTCGCTGTCACTGGCTCTGTCCTCGTAGTGTTTGTATATTTAATGAGACGATATTGGTGTCTGAATGGGGATAAATATAAATGGGCTTGGGCATATAGTGGGAGGCAGCGTTACCTTCGGGACGCTTAAGGATCATTTGGGCTCCTTTTTGAACGCCTGGACTCGGGACTCTCGGAAAATGAGTGAATTCAGACTCCTTTTTAAAAATGTACAACGATTTAGCTGCAATTCAAAATTGTTTGTTGTTGTCGGTCATATATAACAATGTGTGTTCTTTAAAAAAGAAAAGAAAATACTACGTTCGGAATAGGACTCCCTTTTTCATCCGGGACTCTTCCTGAAAATGTTCAGAGGTAACACTGGTGGCGGGGTGTCAGGAACAACGAAGTGAATTGCTCGAGCAATGGTGTGCATTGGCTATGGACTGTTGGCCGTGTCTTATCTGTATGCCTTGTACGATTGCTGAGTGTTTTTTTTTTTTTTTTTCAAAGAAGTCAATGCGTAAATATTTCAATGCTGCTGACAATATGGCGGGCGTTTGATTGCAGAGCTAACAAGCAAGGTGGAGCGCAATTGAAGCGTGATACGAACGTCTTTTCCAAGATATTGATCTGTGAATTACCAAATGGAAGGGGATATTTTTTTTTAAACATAACCGTAGTCAATCTGAAAAACTCTGAATTCGATCAGAGCCAATTGGGTTATGGTTATATCGGAAATTTTGTTTTCAATTTTTGCTGAAATCTCCTTATTTAATTGAGTCCGAATCTCCCATCCCAGACCTTATTTCAGTATCAAGAAGAGTCCTCATCTTCCGTGGAACTGCAAATCTTTAACCGGAATTTATGGCGCACAATATATTTTAAACAATTATTGAATCTTAATAATACCTACATAAATGATGACTCAGTTTTTCAAATACTTTCGTCCCACATACACATTAAACGACTGTAAAGGATAAGTCGCTTTTTCGCATTGAGCCAAAAACGCCCAACACTAGAAATTAGAAAAAAATATTATATCCCATGTCTTATGTCTTTATTTTGGAATTATTTCCTGGACAAGAGGAGGAAGATGTATTTTGTTATTTTCGTTTTTTTTTTTATTTTGTCTTTAGCTGGTGCCTTCAGTCGAGGATTTTATGTAGTGTGAGAGGGAATTATATATTTTTCCGATGAAAGCCAACAGACATGAAAGGACTACACTTGGCTTTGGCTTTATCCGTATTGCGAAGGATTCTATAGAAGAACATAATTTCCAAGCCACTAACCGGATTTACGTAGTTAAAGGATTTTTTTCCTTCCGAAATTGTCTTTGTGGCAGACAGGTTTTTCTGTTGGAAATTCACCAGACCTAGACGAGAGCAAAGTGGAATTAATAGGCCGTGCGATAAGTAATACACTTTGTTTGATTTTGCTTTATTTGGGTCAGGGTTGCGAGACTATATGTGGGTGGGTAGGCAGTTTCATATGCAATCTGTTATTAGTTAATACTCCACTTCATGCATCGTGTAAAATTATGAACAAATAAGACGACTCAGTTGGGAAGACCACACAAAACTTGCGTACACACTTTTCCACTTTTCTCGATTTTTTGTTTGCCAAAGACAACCGTGGTCATTCTTTTTAACTGATTATCCTTAAATTTGTAATTTAATTTCATAACAGCTATTATGAAATGCAATTAAATTAAAACACCCATCCCCTCCCAGCTGCAGTTAAATATTTGAATAGCCAAGAACAGCCCGCTGCCCAGCTAACCATTGATCACGGACTGGTTGCTGAGGTAGATGTGGTTATTGCTTAATAATACTATATTTCGCATGGTGGTGGTGCTCCGCACGTTGCAAGTGCAAGTGACCGTATGAAATAACAAACACATACACGCACACAGCACACATCGTACGCTCATGAAAATTTAAATTTTTTTAACAACAGCAACAACAAAAATACAAAGAAATAAAAGCGCGTATATTAATTACTCACAACAAATTAATAGGCTTAATAATAAAACGATAGTAATTATTAGCCCATCCATGCCATGAGGCGGATTTTCTGCACAATTTGTTGTTTATTTGTGTGGGTGGTTTATTATTTTTTATATTGCGGAAAAGAGCGGCGCGAAAATAATGAAAAAGAAAATAAAAAAAAAAGAAAACTGTTATAACAATAAATCATGTAGCCGCGATGAGTTTAATATTTTTTTTTTGCGTTTGTTGTTTGCGGAAATTCACTGGCCACCATAACTCGTATGGGATTTTAATGCTCATTTATTAATATGTATTTTAAGTGCGGCTGATATTATGTAGGTAGTCAGGAAGGATGTGCAGGAAAAGCTTGAACAATTTATTACACAATGATCGATTTAACTGCTTTAATAAATAGGAAGGTGAGAACTTGCACTAAATTTTGATGTGCTTATAAAACACTCTGTTGCGGGGATAATTTTGTTATAAATACAGTTGCAGTAGTTTTGATAAATCTCTTTTTTTTAATAATTGTTTGTCAATGAATTACCTTAAGCTTAAGATTCCTCTTCACTCCATAAATAAATAGATATTAAGACTGAAAAGCCTTCCTGGAGCTCTGATACTGCGGTTTCTTTAAAAGGAGCATATTTTGCCTTCCCTGATGAGGTCCTAGAGCTACATTTTCCCTCCGGAGGCAGTCAGGAAGACGAGGATCTTCCCAGGAACAATTTCAGCAAGGTTTGCAGATGTGACGGTTTTTACGCCAATGCGAGTTTTTCCTAAGGTATGTTTCTCTTACAAAATCGATTGACTAGTTTAAGCATTCTTTCCTTACCAAAACCGTCTCTTAAAAGAAGGCAAAGAAAACTTGTCGCTTCAAAATGAAGACAAAGGTGTGACGAAGTTTCACACTTTTCACGTTTCTTTGGCATTCCGTCACCAGTAGAATTAATTTCCACTGTGCAAGTCATTTGAGAGACGTACGCAACGTTTCATCCCACATTTAGTGTAACACCGCTCTGAAGCGTAGTCATTATCATTACATCCCATTGCCCCGCACCCCACCCGACGTTTATCCACGAATGTCGAAAATTTGATGGTAAATTATTATTGGCCCCCACTTCCCCTAGGAACACCACAAATCTCATTTTTGCATTCATTCAATGAAAGTCCCGCTGAACTACTGTTGCTGAGAATGCCTAAGGAGCAGCCTCGGAGTACATATCACGGAAGGAAGCTATAGTTCATCAGCACGTCCTGTAAATGGACCAATTTCGGGTTGATCTTCGGAGAGTCCCGGCTTTAAATTGTAGGGAGTTCTGGCGCTCAATAGTTAACTAATAGAGTATCATAGGTACCGGTATAGCGCTGTTGCTCTTCTTTGACAAAACCCAGCGCAAGTAATTAGGCATAACATAACATAATTTTTGGTATACTAAAAGACCAACAAAAAACAACTCTACGTTAACCCGAAGTTTGCTCAACTTTTATTTTTTTAAGGAAATCAAATTGTTGGAATCATAAAAGACCACTCTACGTCCACCCAAAGATTCTTTTTCTTTTTCTGTTTGAAGGCAACCCTGGATCTGATTAGCTTACATCAACGTTTGTAAATTGTTTCGTCACAAGTTGATGTGGTGTCAAGTCTTATTGTTATTATGCGACTACTTTAACGTAATACTTAAGAAAGTAATGCAATAGACTCATTTCAAGCCCTGTTTCGGAGGTCTAAGAAAGCAACAACGCCATTTTCAAGATGAAACAAAGATACTACGGAGGCTCTATGGGCTATATCAGACCAGTCCTTCTCTATTGCGAATATATTTTTCTCATCTGTTTTCAGTAAAACATTTTGATGATGACTCAGTCTACAAGCTTAATAGCCGATCGTGTCAGAAAAGTGTTCAACTGACTTGTCAGTCGGGTATTTTGGTTTTTTAAACTAACATTTTTTTATTTTTATCTTTTTAGCCTATGACACTCCGGGGAAGAATACGAATCTTATGACACCTCACTCTTCAAAATCGGTCAAGCCGTTTAGGCCACAGTCTGTCCCGATGGAACGTACATAGGATACGCGCGAAACACATAACCCTCTCTTTGTGCAGTCGGGTAAAAAAGGAAGCAGATGATTTTCAAAATGACAACTTCAGCTTCCAGTACGTAGTTCAATAGTCGACAATTTGATTGTTGCCATACCTGTGACATGATAGTCAGTGGAACTAATCGAAAGGCACATTTCGAGACTCGTGTTGCCGTTGGTATGGCACCAGAACCTACGGAGGATAAAAGAGGTACTCGTATTACCCCCTATTAGTATGTAGTCAAAAACACTTCTAATTCTGTGAACTGGAAGTTTGCAGATAAACTTTCGAAACTCGTGTTGCCGTTGGTATGGCACCAAAACCTACGGAGGACAAAAGAGGTACTCGTACTACTCCCTATTAGTATGTAGTCAAAAACACTTCTAATTCTGTGAACTGGAAGTTTGAGGTTTCCCTGAAGTGCACACTCAATCGTACGGTCATAAGATGTACGTATTTGGGACAAAATACATTGCGATTGGAACTAGGAACAATGTGTTCGTTTACGCAGATTGAACATTCAAGTATAATAAACGGCAAAGTGAAATCGAACACGTTCTTTACGCTACTCAGGTGAGAAAAGTTGAATGCTGTGACCTAAGCTAGCTCGAAAATAAATTTTAAAAATATTACGCAGAGTAATAGAAAAGCTATTCGATGTCATGAGTAGCGGATGCCGTTTCAAAGCGAACAAGGCAATAAATTCAAATTTTTTTGAGAAATTTTAAAGTTTCAGAAAATATTTTTCTAAACATTTATATGTATAAGCTTGGGGTAAATTTGTCGTACGTTTTTCTCCGCATGTACCCAACGGAACTGCACGAAACATACATCAATTGAAAGATACATTTGCACACTTTATCCTTCATTGTTCTTTGTGAATAATAAGTATCTACTGAAAGATTTGTATCGACTATTCCACGCCAAATACAAAAAAAAAATCAGTCATTCAATAAATGAAAGGAGCAGATCACACTCCCTGCCCTTACCCACTTTTCATATATCACAACTACTAGGTTGCTCTGTAAATAATTCCAATCAACTGTCGCACCCATTTAATCGCTGTAATGCATTAAAGGTGTCGCATGACACATTTCTGTCGCACTCAACATATTAGCCCATTTGAATTACAAAAAGTCCTTCGCACTCCCACACTGGCATCCGATTCCAGTTACCTACTCTGTACTACACCATTATGCCCTCGAAAACATCAGCTGAGAATAATTAAATACGAAATGCATCGAATTCAATCAGCCCATCATTCTAATTATAGACTAGGTATTAGGCATACATTGAGTATGTATCCTCATCGTTCTACCTATATACGGCTGTGTACAATTTCATCGATTTCTATGGCAACTGCGTCTACCCATGTTGGCTATTTCGATTTACAATTAATGCCAATTCTATGTAAATTATTGACAGTAATCGAAACAAACTTCCATATGTGACGTGACACCCTTGTGCACACCGATGGGCTGCATGGGGATATGGTTGGTTGCTTTTCTAGGATAACTACACTCAGATATTCCGGAGTGTCGCTCTGTACAAAGGAGCATCTCATCTAGCGCCTGCAAATGTACATTTAATTTTACTGTGAAGACAAATTTCGAACTGGGTCCACTCCCACCCTCATATGCCATCCCCAATAATTTGGTGCAAATCAATTTTAAATTTAATTTGCCTACACTGGCATATATATATTGTATAAATGACAACACGTTTTAGTGACATGTGTGCAACCGCCTGTTACACAACCACAGCCATGTAACAGGGGTCGTACCAAAAATGATTTGCAGTGTACCACATACATTGCGGATGTGGCAAACCTCAGAGAATGTCTCCGAATATCAATTACAATAACATTTTGTCTGCAATACCAACGAAACTCATTCGATAATCTCCAGTGAATAGAATGGTGGAAGGAAGTTCTTCTGAGATTACTTTGATGAAAGTTTGCCAAGGGAAATTTTTACAACGCAACGGAATATAAATTGAAAGTGGTTTGAAAGAGATATTCATCTGGTGTATGATCAAAAGGTTTTATTTTTTAATTTCCACGCGATATACAACAGTTGAAAGATGTCGTTTATAGAGAAATCCTGATCCACATCTTACAGTGTGGCGCAAGAGTTTGTTGTTAACATTTTTAACGGAGCCTTACACAGAGCAAAATGGTCATATTGTCAAAATACAAGTAGAAATTGTCCAGTCGACCAATTTAGAAAAAATAATAAGACTTGCAGGGTCGGCAGATTTGACTGCCCCCTTACTACTTTCTCTGGGGTAACTTACAAGACAAAGTGGAAATTAACTTCTCACAGACCCTACAACGCTTAAAAATGAATGGTAGACGGGAACACAGATTGTGCGCGTTAAAAAGTTTCAATATGTCATGCAAAGTGCTGTTAAATTAGAGCACATATTTGTCAACCTATGGATGTTCCAAATGGTCGCAACTAATAAAACAGATCTGGACTTTGGAGAGTGAAACTAGATGGAATTTCAACATTTCAACAACCAGTTTAGTCATTACAATGCAATTTCTATATTTCAAGACGAAAAAATGTAGCTGCCAAAATTTCAGAACGTCGACTAAAATTAATTTATGCAGAAAACTCCTATTATGATCTGCGAGGTTGTACAAAGTCACTTGGAAAAGAGATCCCTCATTTTTCGACACTCATAATCGGACGATAACTTAGGCGGCAAAAAATGATAACGCATTTTTGTAGAGGAGTTAAATACAAGCACTATGTGCTGTAGAAGGGGAATCTATATCTATGTCCCCCGTATAGGCAGGGGGTTATTTATAAAAAATGATTTAAAATTAAAAAAAAAATGCGGCAACACTTACAATAAGAAATTCTATCAGTTTGGAAGGCAAAAATCTTCATTAATTTATGTTGTTTTTAAATAAATTCGCTACTGTTAATAGTTTTAGAAACAAAAACTGCTTATGATTTTTAAATTTAAGGGAAAAAATTCAGAAAAATGTTGTATGTTGATTTTTTTTTATAATTTGAAAATGAGCACTAAATTTGTTTCTGCCCCTATTTATTCTTAATTGAACACTGAAAACTAAATTATTTTATGTCTCATAGTTTTTTTTTTTTGAGTTGACCCTCCTCTCATAGTAAAAGTTACTACCCGGGCTTCCGACTACTCATAGAAATTACCACCAGAAGCGACAGCTAATTGCAATAGTTGGGTGCACATTCAACTGCAATGCAAAGTGTGACAAAGAATGTTTTCAATACAGCTAGTATGTTAAAATATAATTTATTTATATTTATGTTTTATTTATATTTAAATTTAAATGGAATTAACTTCTACTGTACATGAGATGGCCCAAAGTCTTAGAATTGCTAAGTTTCGAGTGGTATGTCTCGGGTAATTTGTGTATTATTATTATTATTAAACTCTTTTATAAAATACAATTGCATATATAATAATAAATAGTTTTTAGCATAAAATGAATGTATATATTTCGACATAAGCCAGTGTAGGTAAACCAAAAAAGCAGGATAGAGGTTGCTAGTCTCTACGACGCACGTCCTTAAAAATAAGGAAGAGTTGCTATTAACTTTAATCATACGCTTTGCCTGATTTTTTTTTTAACAAAGTCTTACATCAATCATTTTCTTTGATCTAAGATATGTGAAGCAAGAATTATGGGCGTACGTTACAAAAGCAGGAATGATGCGATAAAGGTTTGTTATCTGTAATCTTTATAAGAAAGAAATAATTGTTAGGTACTGACTTTTTAAGTGCTCTCATAGTTCGCTGATTTTTTCCACTCCCCAGACTCAAATAGCTCGAAGGTTTTAATGGACTCTTTGTTTATTTAATAAGACCAAATTCATGGTACCTACTGTTTCGGATGAGAAAGGTAACCGCCCTACCACCATTGCTTTAATTGTTAGCAAAAATTCATTGTACGCTTGCACAATTGTCCAAAATTTAACAAAAGCAAATCGCAGAGTCACAACGATTTGTATTGCTTTACCAGATTTAATTGTCAACCTATTTACCACAACAAAGCCAACCTGTAGGCCTACTATTATTACATGAGTCATTAATTCACATAATTCAAACTATGAATGATAATGAACTTGAAATCTATTTTTTCTTTAGTTCAAATTATTAGACAATAATTTCAGTTGTGATATTGTGTTTCGAAATTTCTCAACAAATTTGCATCAGACAAAAGGTTTTTTTTAATAACATTGTATGTGTTTCGCGCTTAATCCGAATAAATACATAAATACCAATATATTCAAGAGATATTCATGTTGTACATAATAAAAGAGATGTGGTGTTTGATTTTATAACTCATCATAGAAGTGCTAATAAAGCTGATTACGAGCTCAATTATTGAAAGCCAAAATAAATTCCAAGCTAAAATTAATTCATTGTCAGATGTTTATTTTGGGAAGGTTTGATAAGCTTAGCATTTAGAATTTATAGGTCATAGGGTATTTATAAAATTATATTGTTGGGGGCATTTTTGTGACAAATTGTTGGGATTTGAAAGGTCGGTACTTCGATTTCCCACAATTTAAATGCAAAATGCTCCGAAGCACAATTTAGTAAATGCTCCAAGGATTTTTTTGAAAATATTCAAACATTGTTGTAGTTCTTTTCGAAGTTTAACAATGACAACAGCTCTGACTGTCCAGGAATGTACTGGCGCATTCCAATTTTGGTAGCATGACATGTATTCATTTTTTGAATGACCTTTCGGGAGTCGGCTTGAAACAAAAAAAAAACTTGAGAAATGCTTGCAGTCGGCTTCACAGATCAGCGCCATAGAATGCTGGGAAGAGATTTTTGTAGCACGAAATGTTTCACTGCTTTTATACGAGTCCACCCAGGTACCTAGTTAAAGTATGCCATTCATGCTGCTCAAGTCCTCTCGAAATTTTGTTAGTATTTCGCGAGATTTGTGAATGTGTTCGGCGAAAAAAACTCCAACCACGAAAAAGACTGTGAATTTGATAAAGACGATTCCATTGCGTTAACAAGCCACAGGCTAAATACGAAACAAAACTAAATTCCGTCACGTATTTCTCGTTTACCGACCTCTGCTCAGTATCGAAAATACGGAATGTCGTTGATACTCGTACGTCGAACCCTCGCTAAACTGCTGTATAGAAAAATATGGATAAACAGATTTATGCTGTCATGAAATTTGGGATCTGGGTCACAAAGTTTGAAAAGGATTAAAAAGGCCTAGTGCACTAATTACGACCAGATAATCTATCTTTCAGTACTTTCAGTTAGTTCAAAAAACCTCCTTTCAGAAATGCTGTTACAGTGACAACGGTAGCAATCGCCTTTCAATTTGAGAAGTTAACTTTTATCGCGACGTATATGGAAAAGGGGTTCTATAATTCTCTGTTAGTCTGGTAAAAAATTTAAGAAACTTAAGTCGGAAATTCAGAATAAACCGAACGCAGCACAGCAGCTCTCAAGCTCCAGCTGCTTTATTCTCAACAACTTCTTATGACTTAATGGAAGTGGAAGTGCTATGTAGTTTCTAACTAAAGTACTTCAGAAGGTGGTCCTCGATTTTTAAGCGGCAGCTTCATCAAAGGATTTTAAAGTAAGCCAATGAATCATGCAAAAGATGTATAATCAGTCAGCTTGGTGTCGACCTAGCAATCCCCTTTATAACTTCTGTAGAAGTATTAAAAGAGATTGATTTTTATTGCGAGTTTTTTCAAGGGCACCAACGTTTTTTTTTCTTTTTTTCATTTTTCAAAGCGGCTGCTGTTCCACTTTTGATAAGGTATATTTAACATGTCATTTTCTAACCGCTTGAAGTTGCGAAAACTTAGGAGGTCGTTCAAGTTTTCAAAGTGTCGCAACAATATGCGGAATGGAATGATAGAGAAAACATAAAAAAAAATTCTCCGAAAGTTCAAGGCAAGTAATTCTCAGCAGACATTCAATTTTTTGAATTGAATTGAATTGAATCGAACAAAAATATCAACGAGCTAAACTACTATTTGTCAGTGAAAAATCCGAAAAAGTTCCATGGTAGAAAAACAACTCTTACTAAAACATTAATAATAAATATTAAACTTACACCTAGTTAAAAATAAAATAATTCATATATACAAAAAGTAATATTTGTTAACATACATTTAAAAAATCTTAACTTATTACATTTGTCAGCCAAAATAGTTTAGGAAATCTAAATAAAATACCTAGGTCCATTCCAGAAACGTAAAATCATTCATTTGCCTGATGAGTTGAACTAATCCTCTTGGTCATATAATAATCCAATCACTGTCTCACAGTTGTGGACTGTAACACACCAAGGACAATGGTAAGGTTCATAAAATAAATTTTAGAATTTTCCTCTATTTTTAGAGAACTCCCATCAAAGGTCCATCAACATAATTTTTTGAGTACGCATAATTATTTTGAATGTAACCTTCCTTCAACGAAATTATGTTGCCCAACTGTACACTTTTTTGCAACCTGAACGTTTGCAATTATTAACTAATTTTAGTAAATTGTAAATGTTTTCGGACTTTATTTGTTGGAATACAACAACAAGCTGTTTTTAATTTTAGCAAAGACATATATATAATATAAATATAAAGACATATTGCATTTTTGTTTTATTTTTAAACACTTGAAATATATATTTCGAATATTTTCATTAAATGAAATGTTTGGTATATTTTTTAACTTGATTTTTGATTGGTTTTCCTTTTTTAATAGTTTGCAAGTTACGAGTGCATACGTAGTAAAAAATAAATTTGATATAAGTTTAGGATGTTTCCAAGACTTTCTGGAAAGTCGTCGAGACGAGAATAAAATACCGGTTCACTTAAGATTGGACAGCTCATACCTGAATACCTACTTTTTTGTACAATTCTCACAACCCTAGGCTGCTCAGGTATATATTTGGCTGCAGCCAAACCCTCTTTGAAAAAGAAATTTGTTCCCCGGGATTAGAATCTCTAATGAATCAGTGGCTGGTGTGAAAAGGTTGACTTCGCGGAAATATAGATATAAGAATTGTGAGCATTCAGCAAAATCCCTGCGATATAAGAAACTAAGGAACTTCTAGAGGAATAACAGGTAGTATGTGCGATTTCAAGATAAACAGAATTCTGTTATATTTAGTGTGAATACGTAGAGGAGTACGCATGACAGTTTTCGTGTAGAAAAATGTCCGCGGGTTTATATTTTTCTGAATGAATTTAACATTTTGTCGCTTTCTAAGTTTCCCGAATTAAGTAATATGAGCTATACAATTTTTAAAAGATCATTACAAGATTTTAAAAGCACAAGCCAAGAAACGAGGCAGATTGAAATTCAAAAAACGGAAGCGATAGGTCCTTAAAACGCTTTCGGCTTCCTATGTGAGTTCTTAATTTATTCTAAAACAAAATAACCGGCTATTATTTCTTTTTTCAAAAATATTCATTTGCTAACCATTCCATCTTTAGATCAGTAAGCTTCGATTTGCATAATCATCCTAACAAACTGTGTTCCGACACAAATCCACTCATAAATCAATCGTGAAGGATTAGAAAACAAAGGAAAGTGTACTATAAAAAGTACCAAAAATTGTGCCCGATCGAAGGAGAGGGCATCACTGATTTGCATATGATATTTGACAGATCAGCTGATATTTTGTGCATTTCCTATTTTAGGTTCGTTCGTGTACTTTCAGCATAGAAAAATGAAAAACGTCAATTATCGAAATCGGTTTTCTTACAAAACAGTTTAAGTAATGTCATTTTGACATTTAAAATGCAGCATTTACAAAATAAGTTGGAATTGAATTTTTAAACTTAACATTTTAAATGTTAATGAATGATGATATGTTCTAGAAGAAAAATCAATTACAACTTCTTCCTCCGACATCGTTGAAGACGAAAATAAATAGAGTTTTACTTGTCAAACTTTTGAGCTGTCACATAGTTGTCAGTTTGTCATTTTTAATTTTTCAGTAAGTCGAAATTCGGCGAGTAAAAAATTACGAAAAAATGAAAAGAGGGGAAATAGATTTCTCTCTCATTTTTTTCGAATTTTCTCAGTACGTGGTCGCATTTGCATAGTTTCTTAGCAAATTTTTAATAATTTTACGTTCGCAAAAAAGTACCCGAACGAACCTTTTGTGTTTTGTTTTTTGCTTATAATAAGCTTCAAAAGGCCTTTGAAAGATATCTGTTGGGCAAATTAATTTGCGATTTATAAATTCCTTTTCTTAGAATAAAATCCTCGTTCTGAAATAAAACATTGACCTTGTTTTTCACAAAAACAAATTATGAAATTTGAATTCTACGGTGACAAAAAATGTAATAGATTCTGAGAAAGTTGTCGCACTAGCAAATGTGGAGGTCTAATTGTTTATTGGTACCGTTTCACTAAAGCTGTACATTTTTACTAAAGCTGGCAACTAGCTAATCGTCGATATTAGTGTTTGATTATTAGTAAGGCCGAACAACAAGAATACATCCTAATGTAGTTGCCAAGGGACCACTAATTTACATAGTAATGCCTCGACTTGAAACACGGAGCCTTTTTTATTTGTTTCATTTTTAGTTAAGGCCAGGTTGGAAGATATTGCTTGGAAACACAAGCCTTCTAGAATACTATTTTCGTTGTGCGATTATATTCCTAGGGAAGGCCGGGGTTGGATGACACTTAGTTCATCAAAAAAATTGCTTCCGGGAAAGAGAGTTGTGTTAGTTATAAAAGAGAGAATTGCTAGTTTAGACCAACACCATTCTCATCTGCCTACTGAGCCAAAATTTAAGAAAGATAGGCACATTGCACGCATTTTACAAGTTTTTTTTTTTGTTTGTCTGGGAGGGACCAATGCCTTCTATTCGAGTTTTGCGAGCACAAACATGATGTGAAGGGTAAATTTGTATTACGAAAAAGATTGTGCTCTGTAAACTTTTTTCATAATCCCCCGCTACTCACCAATCACTCAACTAATAGTAGATATTCAAAATACGGCCGTCAATGCTTACCTGAAATGAAAAAAAGAAAACCAATGTTAGCTTCAAAATCAAGTGTATTTTTGTTGTATTGTTTTTGTTGTAGACTGTAAAAAATTACGCAGCTAATATATATCCAACAATCATTGGTACAGCCCACCACAGATGGGATCCGTTTATTTCATATAAAAAATGTTGTTTTTCGGTGCAAATAGAAATTGAATTTTATAACAGAGGGCACAACGCCAATTGGACACTCAAAGCCAAAACAACCCTTTCGTGTAATGCATATTCCCATGTATGAAAACCACCCAGGCAGGTATCTACATAAAAGTCATCTGACGCCCTTTGCTCCCCGCAACTTAGGTACAAGAAACAATAAATCACAACGAAATACTAATTGAATAACATCCAATTATCCTTCAAAAACTAGGACAAACGAACGCTTGTCTCCGCCATAATATATATGACGAAAATTAAAAACAGTTTTCTTCATCAGGAGCATGTTTCTCAATTAAGAAATTTCATCTCTCGAAAGTGGACAAAAGGAGAACAACAACAAGAAAATGAGTGCGACAGTTTACTGCAACCAAGCCACCCTAATTAGCTAATGAGAACCTTACAGGAAAATGAAGTCGAAAAAAGAAACCAGCTTCATGTTCGCGAGTTGTCATATTCCTTCTGGTTTCACCACTCGTATCACTATCGTCGTCGTCTGTTCTTCTGGATGTCAGAATGTCGTCGGTCGTCGCTTGTCGCTGCCTTTTCCTCCAATTTATCGTCCATTTTTCTAGACCCTTGCAAATATATTTTTTCTCGTCGTTTTCGTCCTCGAGCTCTGGCCCGCCATTTGTATTCTCGTTCGTATTACTTCTTCTTTTTGACTTTATTCATACGCTTTTATGGTGTACAATAGGGGTCGTTGTGGTATATAATGGTCGGTAGAATATAGAGGATCCCATTCAGCGTGAAAAAAAAAACAGCAACAACCACTTTCAGTTGTGATGACAGTTGTCGGGGTCGTAGTATTAGTGTGACACTGGCAGTGGCCAACAATTGGATAAAAATATAAAATTAGAACACATTTCTGGACATGACAGCGATGTCGCACACAAGCGTAAGCACCCCAGGAGAAATGACAACACCCACCATAACAGCTTCTGTGGAAAAATTTAAAATGATGAGGAAAAAAAAAAACGAAGAACGATGACAAAGAATACGAATCCCTTGCAAGGAGAAGTGATGAATTGCGATCCCGTTGGTGAGTGAGCATTTTATTGTAGAGTGTAATTCACTTGACCAAATCCTATTTGTCAGAATGGTTCTTGACCGTGCACCGAAAATGCTTTGAACGCAGGTTGAGCTTCAGCAAGTCGATGCGAATTTTGTTATTGTTCCACGAAAATGCTCACCAAGATGAGTTGTGTCGGGTTCATAATTTAGTCCCAGATGTGAATCGAGCTCGAAATACGCGAGTATCTAAATCAAGAACTATTAAAATAGTGGTTGTCTTCTTAGAAGGAAGCATACCAGTCCCTTTTGCTTGAACTTGTGGTATTCCACAGTTCATTAGAAATGGGTGGGCCATTGTTACTTGTGATAACAGATAGTTACTCGAAATGTTGGTTGAATTCGAAGCAGTGAAAAGCGAAAAGTGTTAAAGTTCCTTGGATGATTGTTTCTCTCTGCCCGGAAGTCAACCGTTTATGTCCAGTATCCTTACTATAATAAAAGTGTTACTTTTTTTCCGGCCGTAAGGTGTTTGCCCGGTATATTAAAAAAGTACTGCACGAATTTTGATTCCGGTTTGGACAGATGCATTGAAAATTGTCGAGATTAAAAAATAGGATATATTTTATCATTGTCCGCTGTCCGGAAGCGGAGATATAAGCTGATATCTAAGAAAAGTTGTAATTCTCGAATGCCTTCTAGTCCCTAGCTCAGAATTCACCAACGGGCTGGTATCACTTATCCTCCTATATCTAAATATTAATCTACACTTTGAGAAACGCGGTCATGAACGATCTCGTACCATCGCTTTTGAATTGAATGAGGGGTTGCGCACGCAGTGTACGATGCCCATTAGAATCGTGACGCTCCAGTAACTCTCATTGATATGAGTTAATAAGTGACTTAAATAAATCGGGGAGCCGCCTAAAGAACTTACGCTGGACAGACCATAATAGAGGGGCTATTTTCTTGACAGTTTCATAAATTAACACACTGTAACAAGAGCAGTGAACGAAATCCATCGTTTCGAGTTCAAAACTTTACCATGATTGAAAAAAAATAGTTTATTTGTTTATTTATATGAATACAATTTTTATATCTTAAATTATTACGACAAGCTTTGGAAAAACAAATCCCAAAAGTCCACATCACTTCCCTCTGAAATTTATGTACCCATTTAATATTTTTGAAGGTTGCACAAAAAATATAAACGACAACCCTAAATGTAAAGAAAAATAAGTATTTATTTTAATTTCTTGGCTTTATTTACACCCTCGTTACGTTGAGTAACTCAATCGCATAATTCGAATGAAATTCCTTCGCGAATGCAAACTTCTCCCTAAGGACTGTCTAATTGTCGTAAGTCGTAAACATCTTAATTTGTTTAGTGTACTTCATTAGAATTCTTTTTTATCTTTTGGTTTGACTTTAGTATGAGAAACGACTTTGAGACGACGAATACCCTTTTTCACGCCCAAAAGTTATTCATCCCTTTTACAGATATAATATAAAGTGAGTGAGTGCGATGAATGATGATCATTGCAAACTTTTCAACTCTTCGAAAATGTTGTGTAGTGTGAAGAAAGTTTTCTTTTCTTTTTGCTGTCGTTTTTTCATCCACGCTCTTGCTTTATTTGCATGTGTGTGCAAGTAGCTTTGGATTATACAAAATCGAAAAGTATATAGGTATACGTTTCTAAGGAGGAGAAAAAAAAAAGAAACCCTCTGTCTGGCGGAAACATTTCTTTTGCGAACATTTGTACTCAGTTTTGACATCCTAATTTCATTTTATTTCTAGTCCTTATATGACACGAACCCACAGTGGATGTTGATGATGATGACGATGATGGTGTATTGTCGTCGTCATTATTATTATTTTTCGTATTCTTATATTTTTCGTGGCAATTTTCGAAATCACTATATCTGGTTGGTTTATTGTGGAGAAAAAAAAAAGTTTGGTTGACAGCGATGATGTGAAGCAAAATTTGTTTGCAAGTTTTTCTTTAAATGGATTTTAGTAGTTCAAATTAGATTTGATTGCTTTTTGTACGACGGCTGGACGCTCCTAGTGATATATGGAAAATTCCATAAACGAAGAGATCCTGATGATGAGTGGAACAATAAAAACAAACTCTGTTTTAAGTTCCAAAAGTTTTGACTTAAATCGATTTTTTTTAGTCAAAACTTAACATAAATGAGTGATTTTCTCAGCATGTTGGTGACGCCATTTTGTCCGGACTTGCTAAATTAAAAACAAAAAATGCAAGTTTACAAAATTTTCAATATCGTTGATCTTTTTTACAGCGACTTTTTGAAAATTTTGTCTATCCGCATTGCATATTTACACTTTTCACTACAAGCCGATAGATATTTTCCAAGTTTAGAGCGGAACACACAAAAAATACTCGCTACTCGTTACTTTGTAAATATTCCGCTTCACTGATTTTTTGATCGATTTATATCGATTGCTTCAACTGCGCACGCAACTAGAACTGTCTTGTTTAAACGAAATTGCTTACTTTGTTATTTTTCACAAAGGTTCCAAAGAAAGTATTAAGAGAATAAAATGACTGACTTCAATAAAAATCGTTATCTGGTTATCGGTTTTCAGTCTTGTCGACAATAAATTTTTAGCCAACATAAGGGGTGTCCCATAATTCACGCAAAATGAAATTTTGATAGAAAGTACAGATTGTTAATAAGAAAGCTTACATTTTTTTATTGATTCATGGAGTATACAGATTGGGGTTATGTATTAAATAGCAAATTGGATAAATGGCCCCCAATGGCAAGTATACTCTTGTATTCAAATTTTCTATGACCGTTTCGCATAAATGTGACTGTATTTCATTAATACACCTCCCAAATTCCCCTTTCAAGGCGTTGTTGGTCGTGGGCTTGTTTGCATCGACCTTTGACTTCAAAAAAACCTAAAAGAAAAACGGCCAATGGCGTTAAATCGCAAGATCTGGATGGCCAATTGTGATCGCAAAAACGGCTGATTACACGGTTTTAGAAAACGACTCAAGCAGTAATCCATTCAACGAACTCTCTTCGTGCTGCATGGTCAGAAATCTTAAGTTCTTGAGTCAATTGAACTTTGTAAGCGCATGAAGTGTCAAGTCATTCGTGAGAATTCGCTGTAGAGAGCTTTTCGAAACGCCCAATTCTTGACTACGGTGCCGAATTGATGTTCCTGGACTGTCACAATATTCTCGCGAACTGCTTCGATGTTTTCTGTTGTTTAAGATCACTAATTGATCCAGTCTTCCTGAATTTTTCAATTATTCTCTTCACAGTTGATCGTTTTAAATCACTATGACGTCCATATTTTGTACGAAAATTGTACGACTATAGCTGATAAACCTTCATTATTTTTAAAATATTGCTCAACTATGAAAAGGCGTTATTCTTTCGTATAGCTCTCCATTTTTACTAGCCCCGAATTGTCAGCTGTCAAATTGGTATCTTTTTATTGCGTTGGCATCACTGTACTATTAAATGGCGCAAAATTCAAATTTTTCATTATTATGGGACACCCTTTAAAAAGTTTAACAAGTGAATGTTGGATTTTTTAACAAATTATAATAAGTTTAGCATAAAATTTATTTGACGGAGCCAGAATTTTGTACCACGCTTATGAAATTTATTTAGACAACCAACCAATGCTATCTTTCGACACACTTGCTAAAGAAAAAGAACATTTAAAAAAAAGCAACGGACCGGATCAACAACAGAAGAGGATATTACCAAACCTCAGTATCACAAACAGTTGAGAGAATATTTCCTTAAACGCAGAAACGAAGCCGTCCCAAACTTTTCGCAACGAAAATTGTTTACAAACATTGTGCTTATTCATTGCCTTACATATGCAACTGAGAGGATCGATCTACAGAATAAATTTGGAAAGAAGTCTGCTTCAAAAGGACAACAATTGGACCCATGTAATTAATGTGGCAACTAGAAGGCTCCTCTGCATACAGTAAGTCAAAGAAAGACCTTGACCCAAAGAGAAATGATACGAAGAAAGAGGTAACAGAAAATATAGGCAGGTTTCATTTCAGAACCTATTTGCTTTCTTAAGCAAGACTCCCAAAAAAAGTAATCCGATTTTCAATAGAGAAATCCGAAAATCCTTAAACAGAAGTATTGAACATCTCCTGGTTTCCTTAACTGAATAAATGAGGTAACCAGTTTTTGAACTGCAGGCTCAGATCACAAAGTAAATTTACGAGGAGGTTCCCATCGCAGGCGTCTCAAAACTATAACTAAGAGGGGCTGTAAATCTGATCACACACAAGGAGTCCGCTCTCCGCCAACTTCCCCGATGGACACCTTTCTCCTATATCTACACATCTGAATCTCGTCTCGACTATAGATGGAAAAAAATAACAGGCGGTTATATATTGCAAATTGTGAATTTACAACTTTTTTTCAAAGGACCCTGCTCTGACCTAACTCGTAACATTTCCCTTGCCGACTTGATTTATTTGAATTTCATTCAACAATTTGTTAACCAAATTGATTCACCTAAGCCACCACACCCCAATCCACTGCAACGCACTTTCCGTATTTAAAAATAAAATCCTTTCACTGGCGGAATAATGGATTCCTTTGAAACCAAAGAACTCCTTCACAAGCGTGTATATCTACGTAGGTTGGTATTGTCGAGAAGAAAACTACTACAGCCTTCCACTTTGATCAGCATCATCATCAAAAATCATCCCTTCGTGTATAGCACCGCGATTCAGTGCTCAACCTTCCGCGCTCAATAACTACTCCACACAGATACACTCCTATTAATCATTACGATGAACTATCAATCGTAGAAAAGCGTTCTGATGATGAAAAATGGAAAAAATACAAAATATTGACATAAAACCATAGACACACACACAGCCAAACACTCGAAAGAACACACAAGAGCGGAGATGGTAAATTTGTTATGGCAACAAATTATAATTTATCATTTTCATCTTGTTTGCGCTATTCTCAAAGCTTGTCCGGACTCCAGAGGAGCGATCGACGTTTGTCAGTGCTGAGTGTAGTCGCTAACACAAAAATAAACGTACTGTATCTCATTGAATTTGTGATGTATCTCGCCCCAATGAAGTGCTTACGTAATTACTACGTACCTTGTTGCAGAGATGATACCAACTTTTTTTCGAACAATTTACAGAAAATTGTGCAAATGACACATAAAATCTTGTTGAGCAGTACAAAAAGGAACAGCAAAAATTCAAGGCTACCAATTAGCATGCAAATAAATTTGTAATTAGTTTCGTATATGAGAAGAGTGCTTCAATTGAGCTCCCAGCGGGGTAGTACTGGGGGTATATGATGAGGGATATGACGCGTACAAAGTGGTTTCGCACAAGCAAAGTTGTTATTGTTATGGTATTTTTGAGAGTATCTCAAGAAACGAGAACACAACACTCTTGTGCGGCGCATGGTTATAGAGTGTTCATGGCTTTGCTAATAAACAGTGAAGTAATTGCTGGCGAAATTGATTCTTAAAACTGTTGATGAGCTATACAGAAACAATGACGAGCGGCAGAGAGTTGTTAAAGTAAAAGGAGACACCGAAAGTGAAATTTGCGAAAGGGTTGGAGTGGTTGTTATTTTTTTTTTATTTCTACTGAGTGCTAAAGAGGTACAAAGTAGCAGTGAATTGCCATGATGGTTTTTTTTTTATCGCCTACTTTTGGTATTTAATCTTTTGATGGGTGATAGATAGGGAGTACTTTTGTTGTTATCGATTGGAGGAGTAATTTTTGATGAAGTGGTCGGCTTTCTTGGAGCCAGGTCATTAGAAAATAAAATGGAATCAAGGAGGATCTAAACCCAAAACATATTTCACGTTTTGCATGACAAGATTTGCCGAGCTTCATCGAAAGGGAAAGGTGGGGAGAGATGATTGTGTGCTGTGTCATATGGCAGATGTTCAGAAGCAACAACACTCCTTTTCCGCATCTAGCAGACGGATCCAGTAATGCAAGTGGATCCAGTACTGAATTGGGAGGCCCGGGTATGTATTTTGGAAGAAATTGAAAGGAATGGTGGCATTTTGTATTACTTTATGCCCAACAAAGCTGCAACGAGGTATATACCCAGTGATCGCTTCTTCGAAATGTGCCCTCACTGCTGACTTGGATATAGGTTTTGAAAGGCTACACATCGAGCGGAAATGCACGGTATAAGCCGTGACATTAACCGTGTCCTCCTCCGTATTTTCATTCGAAGAGTCAAGCAGCTCTGAAGACCCTATGATCGGTTGAAAGCTTTGGTCGAATAGCGTTATCCGTGAACAGGCATCGAGACACCAATTTTTTTTGGTCCACATGTCAAATCAACTTAATTCCGTAGACGTACAGCTCTTTCCAGGAGTTGCAATTCGACCCCTATTTTGTGACTATTTCAATCTCCTCGCAGATTTTATAATGAAGAAATATAGCCACCGCTGTGTAGATACCAGGTCGTGATAGCTTTGAGTGTAATGAATGTGAAGAGAGAGAAATACCTTGTATTTCCTTACCCGCCCTGAGCCCTTCTTTCAGTTACATTTATTCCAGAAATACTGAAACATCAAAAAATGGAAGGATAGTCTTACTGAATACTGGGCCTATTCCATTTAGATCAGATAACTACTCCCTGGACCCTGGCAGCCAAATATTCTTAGCCCATTAGTTTATCCGCATTCGTGCCCAAAATTACCTGAAAGACTATACGAAAAAAAATTTATTTTCTACACAAAAAAAAAACATGTTTTTTCGAATCGAGAAAATTTAAAATTTAACAAATTCTTCTTTATTTGAATTTAATTGCGTCTAAATATTAATTCTTGAATCAAGGAAATAATTCTTATTAAAAAAAAAATTACATGTTACTTAAAGGAACAAATATTTTTTGATTTACGAAACGAGTTTTGAATAGCAAAGTTACGAAATATATTCTGAAAACAATTAGTGATTATTTGACACTAAAAACCTTTTTAACTGAACTAAGTTTAATTTTATTAAACTTTTTGAGAAATTAGGATTTAATTTTACCATATTTCAGATCGAGCATAGCATAAACAGTCAGTCCATAGTTCACTTCTTACCGAGTAAGTACAAGTGTAAAGTTTTGTAAAAGTATTTAAAAAAAAAGTGTCATCTATAATTTTGAAAAGTTATTTTATATTGAGATTGAATTTTTTAGCGTAATTTTCATTTGCGATATCGTGTATATTCAGTTGGAAAATGTTATATTTTTGATGTTCCATTTATTCGTCTATAGCTTGCATCTTCACAAACTTCTTAGTTCAGTCGGAGTCTTTATTTTGGTAATTTTTGAAACCAGTAGTATATAAGAAGCGGACGCGTTTCTTCGTCATACGAATTATTTCGAGAAGCTGTGTTTTCTGTATTTGGATGTGTCACGGTCAGTATTTTGTTACATATATTTACTACACGAAGCCACCCTCTCTGCGAGATGTAAATATGACAATCTGTTTGTTAAATCCTGCGGCACTGTGCTTCACAACCTGGTTGATAGAACGCATGATGCTGGCTTTCTTCATCGACAAAGAGGAGCTTTAGCTTTACTGCCAACATTACGTCGTGTTACTCCACTAGAGAGCACATGTACATTGTACAACATGCTTTTTCTCTAGTTAAATCTTATCTTATATGCAAGGCACTGTATGCGTTAATGTGACAAGACAGGTGGTGAAAGGCTGCCTCGTGGCCGACGTTCATCAGAACTTCTTTTCTTTATGAATACTTCATGACGGTGGCTATGGCTACGGTGAGCCAGTTGGGATGCTTCAAAATATTGCGTAAAACAAAGGGTGCCCAAAAACCACATAGGAAAAGGGGACGAAAAATTCCTCCAAAAAAAAAAACAGTCGAAACGCGTCAAAAAACACATCTGAAGAATCATTAAAAAACGCAAAAAAAAATCCATCAAAGATGAATTAAAACGCGTTAAAAATGTATCAAAAGTTTTGAAAATCGAAAAATTCCTTCAAAAAAAACCGTCGAACTAGGCGTCGAAAACACATCGAAGAACACATCAGAAATCACATCGAAAAATGCATCAAATATGTGTCGAAAAAAACTTATCGAAAAAACGTTTAAAAAAATTAGCAGTATACATCGAATAAAATTCGAATAAAATTTTGCGACTAACATTGGCCTAGGTCAAGTCTACGTCTGGATTTGTAGGTAACATGCAATACGCCTTTTGACGAACAAGATATAAAAGGACGTAGGTTCCGTAAAACTTTAAACGCATTCAAATGGTGTAAATGCAAACATCGAAGATATTAAATTCAAAAGGACATCATATTGAATTCAATTATAAAACCATGTCATGACCTCGTTGATAAAACTTCAACCAAGTCCCATGTGAAAGTTTGCTGCCACCACCAACCACCATGTCTCGGCTACAAATGTCCACTTTCGAGTCAACAGTTGAGTGACACAGAACAACTATCCGTCTATCTATTCGTTTTATCTATCGCAGGAAGGCACTATGGTCAGAAATACAACTACAGCGCGCGCACATTCATATTCATCTGAATTTGTGTAGATACAATTGTATCTATATTTTATAGGAGAACATCATTTTACCTTATTCATGGGGGCTTTGGCATCCGTCTGGCAGTATCTGCAATCTGTGTAGTCTCTTACATTTTATAATTTTTTTTTCCCAACGGCCTAGACTTCACCGTAACACACGCAACTATACGGAACGTTTTGTGGGTTTGATTTTCGTTTCTGGTATATTTTCTGTTCTGTCTTTGTTGTCCCTATTATCTGAAGTTGATTGTTTTTTTTTTTATTCTTGTTGTTGGATGTAGTTTTATCCACCATCCATCCAGCATTATGTTGCTATAGGTACGCCCTCAGTTCGCCTGTCTATTGTCGTTCTTGTTGGCTTTGGCTTATGTCTGGGTGCAGTGTTCTATTTGTTTTGCTTTCGTTAATGTCATTCTCGTAGTTGTGAGACGGCATCTGTGTTGCTTTTACATCCTTTGTCTGATGAGACGCGTGGTAGGCCCAATAGACATGGAGATGAAGTGGAATGACTGGCGTGAAAGGCGCCTTTCTTGCACGGACTATGAACTCTGCGCCAAGATTAAAGGTGTTGCACGTTCGTCCTTTCGCGATGATTGCACCACGAATACCAAACAACTACCCTTCATAGACAGATGCGTGCTGCAGGTAGCTCTTTGTTTTTCAAGACATCTTTTGTTCGGGTTACGTCATTTCGTCATTTACACGAGTGATTTGCTCAAGTTGTGTGGGAAAATACTCGTCGAGCTTCAAACTTTTGGGTCATGCAAAGCACAAGAACTCTATCACTCGCTCGCTCCCTCTCTAGCTCTATCTCTGAATGTAATGTCAATTAGTTTGTGAAATGTCGTGCATGTCTGGTGACTTTGACTGGAGGCGGATATGACTTCGCCAGCCTCCAGGGAATTGTTGTCTTGCATGATAAAGGGGGAGCGCCTCCATTCGAATGTGATTTGAGGGAAGCTGAAGTCACGTGCTATTTTCACTTCGACCAAGAGGCACAGAGCTGCTGGTGCACAGATGGAGTATAGCCGAGGGACTTTCTAATTTTGGCTAGAAAATCAAAGTAGGTAACTGGTAAGGATTGGCATGCGGTTATTGATTAGAAGGTTATGGATTGGGTATTTGTAGGAACTTGTGAAAGTATATTTTCTTTCGGATTGTGAGGGACTTTTCCACTCAAACAATAAGCAATAGGACGTAGTTCGTGATAATTTGACGACCATAAGTGAAAGGAAGATTGATAATTGCATGAGTGTCTTGGAAATTGGAAATACAATCGATGACTTGATGTATCGATAGACATTACGAAACATACCCCCCAGTTGGCATGTTTGTCTATAGACTGTTCTATACGTCTTCAATAGGGACATACTGTCACGGACAGACTGCGGGAGCACGAACACGCTTTCATATTGAAGTGATTTATGTGCCGAGACAGAGCTCAAGTTGACCCTCTTACTAATGTCTATATGAAGTATGTGAACAAACAAAATCGTCGGACATGGAGGGACTAACTTTTTGGGGGATTGCAACCTTTTTGCTGGATCAGCTGCGCACACTTCAGGAATACAGAAAGACTGACGATTGACTGGGGAGCGTATGAAAAACAAAACAAAACATAATTCGGTGGGCACTTCGAAATGGATAGAGTTGCATAGGGAAATATATGAAGATATGGTAACCAAAAATATGGTGTGGAAAGCAGATGATCAGGTGGAAAGCTCAGATGGTAGATTGACTTAAATTGCCAATAAATCAAAATAAATTAGCCTTCAGCAGAGAGATACCTAGTGCATGGTTTGTCCGAGCAGACCCCACTAGCAAGATGGAGGTTTAAACTCAATATTAGCTATATCCATAGTTCTGTGCACCAAACCCCAATAGTCGAGAAAAGTACTTCAATTGAGGATCAGAACCGACCTTCGTTGAGTTGATAATTTAAAGTTTGTGCAGGCAAAAGCCGCCATTTGACTGGCCTAATACAAGCGAAAAAAAACTAACTCAAGATTAAAAGCAAAGACTTATAAAGGGGAAATTAAGCTAAGAACATTGGTGAAGCAGA
This sequence comes from Cheilosia vulpina, assembly GCA_916610125.1. Taxonomy (NCBI): domain Eukaryota; kingdom Metazoa; phylum Arthropoda; class Insecta; order Diptera; family Syrphidae; genus Cheilosia; species Cheilosia vulpina. The sequence continues at coordinate 59,559,581 of OU744277.1, forward strand.
TCGGGTTTTGGCCAGCGAATGAACTCAGTAAAATGATGCTGGAAGCTGAGGCAGGTATCCGATATCTGAAGAAATTTAGAGAGGCGAAAGTTCACCGAATAAGGTGATCTACATATCTGTATATATCCCTGTCACATGAAACACATTTCGGAGCATATTAGGCATAAGAGGTTATAAATTTGATAAATAGGTCGATCCTATACGGAAAATAGATGCAGAAACACATTTTAGGCTCTTATAAATAAGGTAGTCTTACAAAGGATTTCAGTTTTTACCCTACAAAATTTAGATTGGTTCTTCTTGTAGAGTAAAATACTTTGGGGATGGAGCTTCCCAAATGGAGCTTCTATGCAAAAGTAACCGAGGTACAAATAAATTCAGAAAGTATATCCCTTACTTTTAATAAGAAGCGTTTTTTTTTTTAGAAAGTCATGCAGAGAGACTAGGGATGGACCCAGTACCGTCTTTATGATAAGGGCACGCGGGGCCGATCCTATACAATATTTTTTTTTTCTATTGTGGTAGATATAGCTTGACAAAAAGTAAATGAGGGCGTTGTTACCGACTTTATGGCAACAGTGACAAGCCAAAAACATTGCCGACGCCGAGTTTAACAGAAAATGTGGCATTGCCAGGTAGGAAGTATGTTGTTCCACATTTCGCCACCCTCTTAAATTTTTTATCAGGCTGTATTAATATAAGAATTACTGTCAATCGCACACAAGATCAGTTTTGTTATTTTTGCCAAAACATCGACCATTAAATTTTTACCTATAAATATACCCCAAAAGTACGCAGAAAGTAAATTTTAAATTTTAAAATTATTTGTGAACCTAGAAAATCAGATTTTTTCTTTCAACTCTAAATATTCTAACACCAGTAATTGAAGACAAAAAATACATTTTAATACAAAATTATGGTTTGTTTTAATTTTGAAATCCCTCAAACGATCTAATAAAAAGAAAATAATAGAAGTAAAAATAATTTAATGCTTGACGCTATAACCATTATACAAAATAAAAGTAGTGTTTGAAAGAAATTCAAAAATAGCATTAACAAAATGTTTTTCCTCATTCCTCATATATTTCTGCGTTCTCAGGCATGGCCTAGGCGGATCTACATTAAGAAAAATTTGGAACTTATATCCAATTGTGACAAAATTAAAAGCGATATAGTTCCGTTTTCACCAATCTCCCGCAAAGTTGGTTCAAAACGGAGACGATCTTGCCAGAAGCCATGAAAATACTGTATTAAATAAAATGAACAATTCCCCAACTCATTGTTCCCAAACTTTGATGACTGTTTTCAATTCTTTTTTTATCAGAAATAGCATTAGTTTTCCCCTAAATTCGAATAAAGTTCCATTTTTTTGCCCTAAAGCCTAGTATCCTGCTCGCGCTAATTTTTAGCGTCCCTAGTCTCCACTTCATTTCTCCACACCAAAGATAAATGCTCGCTAAATTATTAAACACCCTAAAGTTGGGACAAAAACCATTTTTGTTCATGACAGTAAACGTTATTCTAATTGTTCGCGTACATACAATTTCCGAATTTCAAACTTTAAAAACATCGCATTGTTTGAATCGTTCCAAAACAATAGATGTAAGAAAAATTTAAGAAGATATTATCATATTATAAGCAGAAGACGATACGTTCCTTCGTGTCGGGCAAATCCTTATTTGCATTCGAATGTTTCTGCAATTTCCATGTTCCTCCACAAGCACTGCAATTTTGGTATGTTTTTTTTTTATCGCATGAAATGAATGAAATGAATGTTTGTTTTTGCTTTTGCGTTCTCTTTTATCTATCGCACATAATGTTTTCTGCGGTTTCCTCTAAAAAAAATTCCAAAGTAAACACAACACATATTGTTTCCTCCTTTTTTTATGTAAAAATGTTAACTTCGATTTAATGTATCGGACATTTAGTTCGCGAGCTAAACGAGTGGAGACGTTTCGTTGGCCCATCTATATGAAGTTAAGAATTTATCGTGCGAACAGAATACTGCTTTGCTAAATTGCATCGCTAAATTTTATCTTTGTAGACATTTTTGTATGGGAGATAAAAATTAGCGCCAGCAGGAAGCTCAGCTTAAGCGAAAATTGCATTTACTCCCATATGGAAAAATTAAAAAAAATTCAAAAATTCATTAAAAAAAATTCGGATGCTTCAAAGTGCTTAAAATGAAATAGGTACATAAGATTCAAACAAATTTGTGCGTTTACGGAACGAAGACGGTCGATAGGCTATTTTGTTTCATATTTAAGTATGAACATTTCATTCTTGGAAAATTGTTTTGTAATTCAAACTGATGTTTTTTAATTTTGCCACCCTTTTAAGCATATCCCTCGTTTTCTCCTCTTTTTTTTAAAAAAAAAAACGTCTCCTCCTTAATCTGGGATCACTGCCAACTGCCAGTTACTCCCCTGTGTCAGTGAACCCCTCATCTAAACTCAATCAGAATTTTATACAAAAATTATTTGAAATCTCTCTTCAATTTTAATCAACTTTTTCCAATTAAATTCGTCGTCTACAGCACTGACCAAGTGACCACTGAGGCTGCCGTTCGGTGAATTGTGTACAACCACCAACTTTATTACACAACACATTAAAATTACGCAATTATGCCATCCTGTATACTGTGCTTTTGATTCACTTTGCAAATATGTATCACTAAGTCGCCGACGACACAGTTATTGTTATTACTTCAACCATTCAATCAATCAAAAACCAATATAGCTATTGTGAAAAATACGCGCCACGACGGCAGTTTTATACGCACAATAACAACGCCGTCCGGCGGGTATAATTCAATCATAAATAACAGCAAAACGAGCTGCAAGTTATTTTATCCCCACCCATCTGTGGTGCGGTCAAATTTGTCGTTTCGCTTACCAATACCAATTACAAAAGATACATACCCACTGCACAGGATGCATTAAAAACACAATTAAAAAAACTTCCACCCTAGCGAGTCACAGTAATTCCATTGCGACGGGTCATCGGTAATGACTAATGGCTTTCGATGCCGCTAAAGAGCAGCTACAGACACTTTGCCTACCTTTGAGCAGGCAGATACCTACGCGTTTGAGTATGGTGTTGGTTAATCGCTGTTGCAATTCAATTAATTCCACGTACTCGCATTAAAGTTTTAATTTTGCGTGCTCTCCGGCCATCTGATTGTTCGCAAACACTTTTCAACGTTTGCATTATAAACCTCCAACCGAAACCAACAAGGACTCGACGTGGTGTGGTGACGACCGCTCCTGATTACTGCGGAAGGAAAATGTTTAATTTCATCTCGAAATGCTGTACCACGCCCGATTCTCTGTGTTTGGGGTCTTGCTTTTTGATAATGAGCAAAGCTCTTGAAAATTTATATCCAAATATTGATGGAACATGACCGTAATGCAGCCCAGCGCATGTAGTCGTTCTTTTAGCACGACGCAGTGGAAAGACACGGATATTCTACCCAAATAGATTAGAGCACGTAATTCTACGTGAGAATTTCACCGCTCGACGGCAACCCGGAATGCCTATCTCTGGCGGTATCTCAGTTTTTTAATTTTTTTTGTTGTGCCCCATCTGGGTATCTGTGGTTCTTCATAAACGACGCTGAACTTTCCCTTGACGTTGCATTGTTGCCGAGCACGGCGACAACTGACAACGGAACAGATGTACTCCATACTCGTACGTCGTACCTGCGTGTGATTTGAGATTGTAAATTATTGGATGTTTAATCAGAAGTTAATGAGCGTGTTTTGATTTGCCCAAACAAAGGGGGAAATCTAGAGATAGTGGCTTTTTTTGCTGTTCGAGGTTATTGTAAATAATAAACGTGTCCACGCATTTCCACAGTAATTAATATGCCATGCATTGCAGAGCTGCAAGAATTGTTTTGCCAACTCATATATTTATGGCAACAAAATTGGGCATAACAAAACGATATCTAATGTGTTTTTTAACCCGTACCTCTGGTAGAATCATGTCTTCGTTAATTTTCTAAACACGCTTGCAGTATCTAATGTTGTTATGTACGGCGAGTAGGTATTTGTTACCCTCTTTGGTAATTGTTTTCCGTTTGTTCCTGCATGGCATTCAAATTTCGCGTGAACGTACGGATGGTGTTGATGCGGATGTCTAATTTTGGATCTCACATGTGTGATCCAATCTGTGGAAATAAAATTTGTTCACAAAAGGTTTCACCGACAGGCAAATTGATTGTTTTTTTATTATTGTTGGGGATTTTCTAATGGAATGAGAATGGTATTTGTTGGAGACAAAAAAGCAAGTACCGCGTGACGATGTTTTCATTGATTGCGCATTATTTTTCTTATGTCAGTTTCAATAGGTATTCCCTATACCTGCCATTGTGTAGTTGACTATTGTGCTCAAAAGTGGTAGCAGTAAACAGATACCTTAAAGTGGGTCGAGGGCTGGCATTCTGTAAAGCGAAACGTCCAAACGTTTTCGCGCGTGCAAGAACGATTTACTTAAGCAACTTGGAGCAAATCATTCGTGCGCACTGAAACGTTTCAACGTTTTCGCCTTACAGAATCTGACCCGTGAGTTGATTGTCTACGAAACAACAACAAGCTACAGACCAATTTTACAGCAGCTTGCACTGGAGTTGGAAGTTGCATTAGGTTTCGGGGGTCCGACACGCTGCAAACCCTCAGGTCGATAATTCGCTGTGAAGTATGCAATCAAAACCATTCTGATTGGGGACCTCCATTACATTGCGGCTGGATCCAGCGGTCGACTCGCTATCGGAAAAAGAATCTGCAAAGATTAAAAATATATACGAGCCTAGTCCTTTAGGAGCCACTTAAAAAAAATCTAGACCTATCTATAAACCTATGGTAGCTGATGCACTCGCTCGGCTGATGGTTGCGCGATTGAAACATAATCTGTAGGTTTTATTATTAAGACAAGCAACTGGCCACTGCTTTGAAGAAAGAAACAGGCCCCTTAAGGCAGCTTTTGACACTTAACCACAGAAGTGCTGATGTTTTTAAGGACTAAGGGCCATCTTCCTGCTAAATAGACATAAAGGAAGAAGAACTGCACACATGTAGATAGAGAGCCCACTAGCAGTCAGTCGAAAACGAATTTTATTCGCTTTTAAAGAAGTAAGGATGCGGCAAGGTCCTTTTCATTTCCTAACTTCTATACGATTTTGGGGAGCTCAACTCACTTGATAAAGCTGGATTTTGTCAACTTCGGAATGGACAAAGTTAAGACTTTGAACTTGGAGTTATTCACGCAATTCACGCATTCAAACAGTCTCGGTTTTGGACAGATATAACCCACCATTGATTAAATTTCCACTTTCAGGCAAGTCCTCTTAATGACCAAGGAATTATGATTCAGCTTTAAGCAACTTATAAGCCGGATATGATGGTTTTCATCGTCAGAACCTTTTATATGGAAATGGTCTAATTTGGGAGGCAGGCACCTGAGTTGGGTGACGCTGTGAAATATTCGTTAGCTTATTATATTCTTACGAAATATTCTTAAAATTCCCCGAGCTACACTTCTTCAATCATATTCTGGAACAGAAAAGTTTGCAAAATCAACACGCAAGGCAGTACCTCATCGGAAGGAATTGTGCGGACGATATGAATCTTGCCATAGACGATAGAAAAACCCCGGGTGAGCAGAATAATTTATGAGCTATCATTAAACCAACAAATATCTGTCAATCAAGGTTAAAATTTTGGTATTGGTAGCGGCAACTTTGAGGTTCCTAGATAGAGTTAATCTGTCGCGCAGTAACTCAAAGAATTACCTTAGGCCACCGCTGCTAATTCAGCTTGACAAATTCAGATTTCCTACAGTGTGCTATGAAGAAAATCCATTCTACTTTAAGTCGATAAGATGGTAAGTAAAGATGTCATCGATGCAGATTCTTCGACTGACTAACGGAACTGTTTGCCCAGAAACTGAATGTTTAAATAGAAAGAACCGTGTACTCCGGGAAATGTACCAAGACGGAGTTGTAATTGAAAAAGTGAAAGCTAGATGGGCTGCATCAAGGTTCTAGACGATAAAAACGACAGAATATCCGTTTCAAAAACAACGTTATGGTAGTCCTCCAAAAAAATTAAGAATGGCAAAATTGGTGAATGGAAGTGCATTTGGCACTTGATTTACAAAGACCTGCAGTTTCCAAAATTTTAATATTTTTTTTTATTAATATAAACATTCTAGAAACGTTAAATAAGTTACTAATTTACAAAAATAGTTTGACGAAAGATTTTGCCTCAGAAGCATTTTTGTCAAAAGTGCGCCATGAGCACTGATTTTCATTAAAACAGTCCACCGCGGATATAAGAAAGACCAAATAGCTTTTAAGAAACGCATGCGAAAACCCTGTATTTTTTTTAATATATATAAAAAAGAGCTGATATAAGAAAAAGACTTATAAGAAACATTCGATAATAAAAAACGAACCTTCGTTCACAAAATCTAATAAATCTATCTAAATCAAAATAAAATCCCACACGTTAATTTTTTGTGTAATAAATTATTTTTCTTATATGAATTTTTGTTATGGATCAGTTGTTTTTATACAAGAATCTTTGTTTCTTATATAGGTGCGTGATACATATAAGAAGAACTCGGACATAGTAAGAAACGATTTTTTTTTATTTCAGAAGTTTCTTATTGGACTTTGCCTTTTTTTCAGGGTACGAACCATATCCTGAAAATTTATGAAGATTAAGAAATAGATACCTATTCATGCTTATTTTTATTCGATTTCTTTCGAAAGTGTGTCGAATTCGAATCTGTATTTTGACATTCGAACAGATAAGAAGTTCATTCTATCAATCGAAAGTTCATTTTTCATTCTAATGTTGAGTGTATTTTGACTTTCTAATCGTTCGCAACAAATATCATTTTTTATTCGTGTGTATTTTCCTAACGCTAAACACTGATAATAATTGTTGTTATTCCACATTTTCCTAGCCGATTTTTTTTTGGATATGGACGCCCTAAATCATCCATTATTCTCTTTCTGTATTGAATTTTCTCTTCGTAATCCATTAACAAAGCAATCTCCATGTCTGTTCTTATTGGTCACCGATTGTATACAATCAAGTAAAATGTTGTTTTGATTTGAACAGTAACCATATTTGGAAGGTAGTGTGAACAGAAATGAATTGAATAAATATATACTTTTTTTGGATTATTTGCTTGAATAATATGGGTTCGCAATTTAATAACTATAAATAAATAAATAAATTTGAAAATCAATTTTAGATAAGCTGCTATTTAAATATATTGTTTTATTTTTATACAGATCGCTTTGATTTTATTGTCAGTCAATATAAATTCCTAAATATTTAATCTTAAATATTAAAAAAGTTACATTTAGTTCACGAAATGTCTGCGTCGAAAATTAAATGAAATGCTTGCGATCTAAAATACGCAAAAGAACGTCTTCTCCAAAAATATTTATTTATTTTTTTTTTTTAAATATTTTTTTTTTATTATTTTTTCTCTTATGTTAAGAGTTTTTTTGTTTTTTTTTTTTAATTTATCTAATTATATAGTCTGTAAATTGTAAAATGGTAGACTTAAATAAATAAACAATAAAAAATAATGCAGGTTCGTGATGCATTTAAATTTGTCTGTTCAGTAATCACATTGAAACTGCCAAGGTTAATTGTGTCCCTGCTTAAGTGTGCTCCACTCTACCCTACTTACGGTCAAGATTCGTGGAATTAATGTCTTAGTTTACTTATTAGAGGGCTAACAAATTTATATAATAGTTCAATACGACGTAAATGTCAACACCGGAGTGTTCGCGGTCAAGTAAGAAGTTTTTTTGGGTGACAATGTGAAAGTTAAGTTGATAACTCGTTAGAATCAATACTGCTAGCAGTTTGTCGCTACGTTCCTTATGGTTCTACCCATATATCCATTATATTCTGTCAGTACAGTGGTAGTGACTTTTAAAAAAATATTTAAAAAAATTAATTTATTTTAAATTCGCCTTAAATATATTTTAAATATTTAACTACGACTTAAAACTGCCAACGCTTTCCTCTCCTTTTCGTTTTACTCGTGAAAGTGACTAGTTAAGGCCGCTAATTTATTTGTCATTTTTTTTTATTTATAAAAATGAAACAAATCGCTCAAATTATTTAGACATTCGAAGATTGAATTAACATCACTTATCAATAATATAAAACGTTATACAATGAACACAGTACTTGTGGTGGATGAAAATGAAAGTTTTAAAACAAATCGGTGCAGGAACTTAAAATAAGTCAAGTTGAATGAAAAGTACCAAGGTGTCTTTGCAATTAGTATCCCATACAAAAATTCTGATGGCCATCATAAATATTTTCAACTATCCTATACCTGTACCGGTACTCACAATTTTCGGTGGCCAAGGCCATTGTTCAATAATTTCATAACGTCACTTTTAAAGCGCACGCTGACTATTCTGCTCCCATATAACCACTTTACATCGCGTCACCCATTAGACATGAGTTCATCAACAAAATACAGGTATCCTCATTCCTATCTAATTGGAAGACAAATCAGTCTTCGATGCCCAACAATACCTACACGTTATGGTAAATTTGAAACTCCTATGAAACAAAAAAAAAGTACTGACAGATATCGTCTCATAAATTCTCAAAGCTTAAGGTTTTTTTTTACCGCCATTGTTGTGTTTAGAAAAACACCAAAAATCGGCTCAGCATAAATGTGTACATGCGTATTCATATTCATTTGCCACCAACTTTGATTTTTCCATTCATCTTTGGAGAGATTTTTTTATTGCTTGTTTGCAATTTAATTTTATTGCTTCTGAACAAGTGGATGGCTGCTTTGTATAACAGTTTGTCTGGCGAATTATTTCTCTTTGTTTATCATCTTTTGTTCGGTGCACTATGAGCAATGAGGGGGAACTTTCCATTTTGTTTACAAATTGACGATTGGATTAGGTGGTTGTTATTGTTTTTATTTTTATTGTTTGTTCAGCGGGAATACCAAAAACGATTAATTGCAGTTCGGGAAAATCCCCTGATTTGGGAGAGAATGTAAATTATAAGTAAGATGGGGTATAATGTCAAGTGATAGACTTCTGATGAAAATATCGCTAGGGAAAGAAAAGTCCAGTGGGCTATTGAGATGGTGGGTAAGACCTCAACCACTACCGCTCTGAATTGAATTATATTTTATTTTAAGTCAAAGAACGTGTTATGCCATTTTGTATAAAGAGGTGCCGTCGTGGAAGATTGGGTCTCGGTCATAAACGTATGCACCAATAATCGTTGCTGGCTTATTGTTATTGTTGCGGAGAGATTTAACCGCAATGAGAAAGTTGAAGAGCATCAATTCGTGCGATCTTGGCGGTCAATTGATGACGGCTATTCTTAAGATTATACTCGTGCGCGACCCAAAAACTTCGCTTTCAATATCTTTAGTGTTTTGTTCAGACACCGGCCTGTACTGCAACTGCAAATTCTATAATCATGGTCCGGTATAGCTTCCCGCTGAGGAAAAGCGTTCATCCACGGTCTTGTTTCGAAAAATAAAACCTTTTTAAAATGGTGACCTAAGCACTATGCTTTTCGGTATGTAATGCTATTGGCATTGCTCCAAAATCAACAATTTGGTTAAGCCAAAAAAAATAACAGCCTTGATTACGATTTTCAAAGCCAAATTTGGACAGGTTTTGGCATAGCTGCAGCTGTTGAATAATCAGGCAATAGTTTGAAGCATACGAAAGCTCAAGCGACGCTTAGAGTGATATAAATAAAATGTTTTGGCTTGTTTGCAGACTCCTTGCAACTGCAGTCAAATTCTCGGTGACTGCTTGATCGGTTCACTCGAATATTGTAATTAGGTTTTTTTTTGTCGTACCGATTGTGGCGCTGCTTCGAAACCGAATTTTATGAATCATTTGCCAAGTGAAAGATGCATTTCCGTAGGTGAATTCCCGAATGGAATGAAAAGACCGCCTTGCAGATTAATGGACTAGGTACGATATTGATGAGTTGTTGTTAATGGTAATATGTAAAATGTTTTAACCGAATTTAATCTACCTATCTTTTGCAGCTTAAGCAATCACTTAACAGACTGTGCTTAAGTTATATACTCAATTAGATCTGGTATATATGTAGTTGACAATGAAAATGATGAACAATTTTTCACATAAGTCGACAACTTTTTGGGGAAGCCACTGAGGCTTTGGCCTCGGTCCAAATGACATACATATTTTAGCATTAGGGAAATTCGGCAAAGAGCGTGAAAGATATAGAAGTTACATATCGATCGCAGTTGTCTCGGGTTGACCTACAGACAAGTTACACAAACAAGGGAAAAATGTGTTGCCAATGGTGAAGATATTTTCAACAGGAGTGGGTGGACAAAATAATGATGGCTTTTATTTTTTATATTTGTTTGTTACTCCCATATTTTAGTATACAAAGTTTATGCAGCAACAATGCTTCTGCCGGCGGTCGTTTTTTTTTATTTTAAGAAAATATCTTAAATTTTCTATACCCCAAACAACCGGCTTGAAATTTTGACAAGTTTTACATTTGTTTTTAGGTTTAAGTAAAATTAAATCAAGTACCCAAAATAGGAACTTTTGCTCTGTGTGATAATGTACCGGAATTGGACCCAACTTTCAAAGTAGTGTCATATTTTTTATCAAAAAATCATGGCGAAATTGGAAACAATCTAGAAAATGATTTCCTGCTGCAAATACAAAGAAAAGTTGTCTCTTAAGACTTTTCCAAATGTAGAAAAACGTCAAAAATTGAAAAAAGCAATACTCTCGCTTTAAACTTTTTGTTCTCTACACCTGCCTCCATACGAGATACCGGCGGAGCAACTATTTTCAGGGTTTCCTTTGCTGCAAGACCTTTCCAATAAATTAAACGACATAATCTTATCTTTGATGTCACCCATTCGCATTTCCAAAAATTAGGCAGCATATATCTAAGGTGATCACGGCGTGAAACTTCTAGTGTATGTGAGTGTGTGTGTGTTGTCTGTGCCCCCAAGCGGAATCTTGCTAACAGCTTGAGTAAGTATTCTTCGTCTGCCGTTTCCAATCTAGCAAATTGCACATTATATTCGAGTATTTATTTCCGTTTGAAGGAGACATCCCTCTCGGTGCCTACGAGTACATATACCCTACACAACAAACACCGTTACATTTAAGCATAAAATCCAATAAAGCAAATTAAATAAATTTAAATTTGCTTCAACATAAATTCGAACAAGCGCACATACATATTCAGAGAGAAACTCCCGCCAAGTTTGTTTGTCTGTTAATCTCATCTCCAGTTTCTGTGCCCTTGTTATACACGCCTCTCAACAACGTAACCACATTATCACCTAACAACCTTACAACCTCCCGTTTGTTAACACGAACCGAGTGACAGAAAACAGAAAACAGAGAGCAGAGGCAAACAGAAAAAAAAAACTGGAAATTACAAAGGAAATTATCGCATGACATTCTAACATAACACCACCCACCTACCGCATTTTTGTTCCAAAAAGGACGATTTCCTTCACGCAAAAATATGTACACATGTTTTTTTTTTACATTTTTGTTTACATCCAGAGAAAACCCACAAATCTATTCCCCTGGTGAATAATGATGCTGCTGGTGATAAAAATCCTTATTCAGAAAACGAATGGTGGGAAAGCCCTAAAAGGCCTGACAGACAGTGGTGCTCCCGCTGTTTGGAGTTTAAAATTCTCCGCCTCAGTTGGGCACACATGGTTTTGGTTACGTCTGAGAGATATACAAAATCAAAGCGAATAAAAAAAAACAGATCACGAATTATTACGCGCTTCAAAGGTAATTACTCATACTGACAGGGACAGCAACTGCGATAAAATAGAATTATGGTCACAGAGAGTTCATGCAGGTGTAGGGTGTATTAGGGCCAACCAAAAACTGTGTGCTACATACCCGTGAAATCGATTTGTTGCCGCTTATGCTAATTTTCATCGATGGGCGTTGAACATAAAGTTGATCTTTAGCTTTGCATTTAATCACTCGATGGTTGTAGGTATTATTTTTTTTTTCTTAGCTCACTAAACACAGCTTCTGACACTGAAACACTTTTACGATTTTTGTATGACTTTTGGACTCGTGAATTTTATTTTTTTTATCATATAAAACTTTTGAGATAGTTTTTTTTTTTTAATATTTAACAGGTTTTATGCACAAACACGGCGAAAACTGAAAAGATACTTATTTTATTATACGTACGTAATACATTTTTTTTCCAAGAGAAGACCTCTTTATCTAAGGTCGTTGCCGGAGATTCACTCCGCCAAACAAAACGTGGAGTAAATACTGATGATGTGGTCGCTGTTGTTGTTGGTGGTGTTGGTTTTTATTTGTGTACTTTCTGCGTAATCTCATGTGCGAATGCGAAAAGCACGGATGGATAGATGTGATGGCATTGTATGCTGCTGGTGCTGTAGCTCGGTATATAGACACTTTTGCGAGAGTTCGTTATGTGCTCATTTGAGGTTCGGTGTTTCTTTTGATTTCGGTTGGTTGGTTGTTTTTTTTCGCGCGGTTGGGTTTTCAAATATTTACAACACAGACTGGGGAAGTGGAAGTAGAAAATTTGCTAATTGACTGACCGACCGACCAACCGACCGACATAGATATAGACATGTATAGGGAGGTTGTCAGTGGCGTTGTGTCAGAATGTTTGCAAAATAAATTAGCCGTGAGCGGACGGGCAGGAGGTAATGTAAAAAGGCATTGCATGCAATTGAGCGATTCAACATTTTTGTGGAATATTTTCTACTTGTCGTTTGCCCCTCTAAATGTCAGATGTAATCAGGAATTCAGACGGCTAATGATCTGACACTGATTTTGTTTTGTATTTTAGTCGTGCATCATTGTTCGATGTCAGGCAACATTTAGTTTGTTGATTTAATAGATGAGTTGGAAAAAAATGGGTATAGCCATTAGGCAGCCAAACCCTGAATGACAAGGTTGAAAGTCAAACCACGCGTGGTATAAAATTTTTTTTTTTTTGTTTTTCATACGTACATTTGTGTTTTTGACGAGTGGGGACGTTCAAGTATCTAGTTTAGGAAGTCGACAGGGAAATCGGTCATATGAGCAGCTGTTTCAGTACGAATCTAGTCAAGAAATTCGTGACTGAGTACTAAATTGACAGTTCACGTTTGTGGATGACGAAAGAATAGTGACGATCCCGACCAATCTAGTTTTTGGGTTCAGGTTACATCACGTCCAGACCAATCTAGTCGACTTAAGATAGTTAGATTCTTGAATGCGGCCAGTTCCACGCAAGTGTAGCTGGTTAAATTTTCTTAGAACTGATATAGATTTGGATATAAAGTCATAGAACTTCACCTTTGAATGCAAACCTCTGCAGAACTTACTCAGAGTTTTTTTTTAAGGCTAAAGTTGAGCAAGTATAGGTCCACATTGGAACTTTGGGACTGTTGTCTGTCCCAAATGTGTGTGGTAATTTAAAAGGTTCTGCTGACGGTAGTGCATGGAGATCCTAATCACTGAGTCGTTTAATACATATTGCTTCGAAAAAAGTCTCCGGTTTCAGTTAAGTTCAATGATAACGTCTTTCAAACTGTATGACTGTGCACAATTGTGAATTGGCCAGATAGCGACTTCGAAAAGGAGCACTAGAACGCCCTGGAAACATACCCCAAACAGTGAAATATATTCTAAACGGCCTCCGCAGGACTCTATTTCCTTGGCTATACTTAAACCGATTGTGTGTCATCGAACAAGGCTCTGGTCGTACACTAGTCAGCTGTATAGATGTAAGTGCTATTCAGTGCGATGTTTCGTCTGATTGGTTACAAACATTTTACCAAACAAAATCCTGTCATTTGTCGGAATTTATGTAAGTGAGTATAATTTTTTTTATTCGCGTAAAAATATCGCAATACAAGATGGAGAGCTTTTTAAATAAAACAATTGTAAATTGTGCGAATTATATGTTTGAAAAATCGGGAATTTCGAAAATATTTCTCCACGTCACAATTTCGGAAGCAAAGCTTTTAAAGCCTTTGCTTTTATTATGCACGCACACGATAGAAGCCACTTCATTCTGACAGTTGCAATGGCAGATTATTAAAATCACATTATATACTTCAATTTTGGGGTCACGAAGAAATAAGCTTTTGATGCAAATGACCTTACTGATTCATCGCAATAGATATTTAAAATGGTTGCAAAAGGATAAGCTTTCCAACGGCAAAGTGTATTGACAATTTGTAGGAGACATTGCATTCTTTGCTTCAGTTTGAGAAAGACGAAGAAGTGTGCGGACATTGAAAACGCAATTTCCTTATATGCTCGGGTCGCAATGTCAAAAGCTTTCAATACAAAGCTTCCATATATTTTTTCTTTTAAAAGAAAATAAATATTTCACTCTGGTATTTTCGAACTTTTTAATGGGCGAATAGCAAAAGCTTTCTATCCGCAATTAATAACAAATTCAGTAGTGGTGCGAAAGAAAGTTATTCTGGGTCGCAATGTCAAAAGCTTTCCATGAAATTGCTCTGACACTGTAGCAAAAAAAAAATAGTTATTCACATTGCAGGTCACATTTTTGAAAGCTTTCCAACCAAATACTTTGAATATTCGCCCACGAAAAGGTGGATTACTCTAATGGCAGCTACTTACCAGGGAGCGCAATACATTTAGCCATGCAAAGTACTTTTTTGTCGAAGATTGAAAAGCTCTTCTGGTCTATAAGGATAGGTCTCATCTTGCAATTTTATTTTTTTTTTTTTGAATTTGAAGGGATTGCAATTGAAGAAAATCTTTACATTTCCGCGCATTGGATAGGGAAAAGGCTCTTTTTCATACTAAAACTCTAAACAACATAACCTGCAAAATTAATGACCCGTTGACGTGCTTCCATTGTCCACTGTCAGGAGACTTTTCCTCGTGATATAAGACTTATTTCCAATTAAATTTTATCAAGGACCCTTAACACATCTGGAATTTCAACCATCGTATGACATTGTTTCCTACATCGAATTTGAGTGGCTTCTGCGGCGGGAATAATCGAAGTATTTTAGATTTTAAGGGCCAACTATACACTTACTATAAACCAACTCGTACCTATTCTGTAACAACCATAATTATACTCTGTTTGCTGTTGACGCAAATGTTTCTTTCCACTGCCTCGGATCTCAGTATTTGCTTCATAACAATGACAAGGACTCTAGCTATTAATAAATTGAGCTTGAATGTCGTTGCCGACACTGGGTCAGCTTCGAACTTCGTGCTATCTATGGCAATAAATCAAATCGACAAACGGATGCAGCACTCTCACAAATTCTACCTTCACCATCCATGAGCAGACACATAACTAAGCTTACACTCATATTAATTATGTTAATACAAATGATAGACACAGCTCCCAAGGCCTGTAGGTGGCAATAGTATCTGGCATAACATCTACTAACGACTTCTTAAGAAATTATACAAAACAAATGTTGTTATGGCCTTGTCGCTTCAGTGGAAGCAAGAGGCACTTATCTTATCTTCATCAGCTAAGATAGATATTTACTATTCAGTTTTTTTTTGTTTTTTTTTTTCTGTCTAATTGTGAGAAAGACATCGACATGTGAAGCGACCGCCTGGCACCCTGACTGTTGATACTGATTGTGGGTCAAATGCGTTCAGACAAACGCATGTTACTCGCTTGAAGGGCGGCCAATGAGTTTTGAATTTTGGTATAGATGGTGAAAAAGTTGGTTCAGAACTTTTATAAGCTAATAAAATCTCCCGCAGCATTCATTAATTTGCTTAACACATCATTACCCTCATAGAGAGTTCTGCTCTGAATATAGTTTTGCATTTGCATGGTGATGGCTCAAGAACTCTCATCTGCATTTGAAGATTACAAATGCATTGAACTACATAGAAGTCTGTGTTCATTCAATCATTCAAATATGCAAAGATCTGGAATTATCATCACAGAAGCGCAGCATATAGAATGTGCACTGTGCTTTTGCAGCTCCATCCGCAATCTCTATTTGAATATGGCCTATGGATTGATAGATGTACGAGTACACATGCATTTATGTATAGTGCGAATCACAATACACTCGTAAATGATTTGCGTTTTGAAAAAATGCATTATTCATAAGGCGCTATCTGGGCATTGTTAAATGGAAATCACGCACTGTCTAGCTCACTATCTGTTTACAGATGCAGTTCGGGTATGCTCGCATTGATGATAAAAATAATTCAAAACTGAGTGCAAATATAACGTACTTGTGAATATTGATTTCTTCCAAAAACCGGAGAACCCGATTAAAGAATAATTAAAGGAAAATAGATAGTCCCATGAAAGGAGATAGTATCTGAACGTTCCTATGGGAACGTACTTTTCGAAATATTTCGACACAATGCTGTTTTATGCACGTGCTGAAAGATAAAGATGCTTTTCGTGAAAATCGGAATCGTGGCGAACAAATGGAACGACAAGTAAATATTGAACGGCATGAGTCATTTATTTCAGCTTATCTCCAACATACAAAGGACAATAATAGGACTTGAATTACGATCAGGTGGATAACAATAAATTGGTTGAAAATAAGCCCGTGGTTTTGCTCATTGCTGCCAACAATTCGTTGCCCATTTGAAAATTTGTTTGGAAATTTAAATGATTGATTCGAAAAGAAATAACCGGGGTTAGATCGTGCTCCTCTAACGATAATGACTATAAGAGACCTGCAGAAACAAAGACTACAAGCCGGTAGGTAAGCACCTATATCAAATAAAAACTCTTCAATTTCTGCACCAAAAATTGTGGATGGATTTTTTTTGAATTGGGACGACATTTTTCCAACAGGCTTTTTCGATCTCACTAATTGCGCATGCTTGCCAGCAACGTTTTAAGCCTGGGAATACAGCAATACGACATACACATACGACAACATTCTGTACAGAAGATAATATAAACAGTGATGTATCCCGGACAAGAACCGCGGTAATTGTACTAAATAAGAAATGAACCAAAATAGGTATACCTACTATTAATGACATTTCACTTCACGTTACTTAGAAGATGTCAATTTTGAAGCACGTGAGTGAATGGTTGCCATGTCAGGAGGACTTGTTTTATATATATTCAGTGGGGTGAACTTACCAGTATAAGACGAAAGAGGGGGCTACTGTTGGTATATGAAAAACCCTAAACATCTTTCAATAGATGGCGCTGACATTTCTCGACAGCTGTCCATAAGATTTTATATGCTGGCAGATCACCGATGAAGATTAGAAAACCAACGGTCCACAGGATGTACTGACATTACTTTTGGCATAACCTTAATAAAAAGCGAATATTTGCAATCTTTTTAACTGAATAAAGGTGTTAACATTTATGAAGCTAGGTTTGGCAAAATTCTGCTCATTCAAAGTGAACTTTAACGGCGATAGGAGTATTAGTACGTCGCGTTATTTAAGTTCATTCAAATCATAGTGTTTTTCGCTATAATTTTGGATAACCTGATGATTTCTATTTACAAACTGGTCTTAGTATCCTTCCATTTGCAGTACCATGTCTTTAGGTTTCCCTTGGAAAAGTTCACTTCAAACCACAGGCATCATTTTCTTTAACCCTAGAAAGATAATCCACGTCCACGAGACGTATGGCGCGGGACAATTGTGTGATAACTTTTAAATTCTAAACCGCAGCGCGTTGACCGTCTCCACTATATATAAAAAAATCATTAATTTATTTTTTTTGAATAGTATCTATATAATTATTTAAATTAATTATAAATAATAAGAAGTTCATATGTTTAATTAAATACACTAATTGGCGTATGAGACGAGACGTATGATTATCTTTTACGCTCTTTATTTTATGATTATCTTTCTAGGGTTAATATTTCCTTGATGGCTTAGAGAAGTCCTAGGATTGAAAAAATAGACCCTTTCTAAAGAGACGTACATCTTTTTCCATTGTTCTAGGTTATTTTGAATTGGCGGTTGTAAAAATTGTTGGAAACCAAATTGAAAAAAAAAAGAAACAAATTCAATCTAAAGGTTTTTTTCCGCTGCCCAACCTCTCGTCTGAAAAACATTCCAGAGTTTAAGAGCCATGAAAGAGCTTCTCAATAGTGAAGTTTGGACTGGGAATTAATTTGTCGGTTCTAAAAATGAAAAACTCAAACAAAACGAATGGTTGTGAGAAGGCCTAGGGTCCCTATTCCTACGGACCTGTTGCGCCAACTGTTTCTTTTTTAAATAAGCAAATGTAATACTGCACGAAAATTCTTAAATCTATCTCACTTCTATTATTAAACACCTCCAATTATGTGAAATAAAATCTTTGATTCATGGGCTAACATGGTGTATATTTTGATTTTGAAAATTTACTCAGATTTTCAGTTGCAACATTATATAGCTACCAGGTTTCGTTATCGTCGGATTTTCTCTTAGGCTCTAAGTATAAGACCGAATTTATAGACAACAGAAATTGCCATGTAGAGAATCGATAAGCGAGAATCTCTGTTACTCCTCGCTTCCCAAATCAGCATTTTGTGTGATTTTTCATGGACGACTCTTTAAGCGCTTTATTGGGTTGTTTTATTTAAAAATAAATCAACAAAAGCTCATATCGTTTAACGTGTAAATCAGAAAATCAAAGTCGCATCGTTTTAAGTTCACTTGATTTATGTGCAGTAGAAACGGCACTGGTTAAGTTGCCATTCTTGACACAACTTTCGGTATAAGGTTTTGTGAATACAAATTTTCTTGGAACTCTCACAATTCAGTTATTCAAATACCACATCGAAGGTCGCAAAGTAAGATCCACACCAACGAATATTAAAACTGGACCTAGGGGTCTACAATTTTCTGCCCAGTATGTCAAAATATGAAAGTTCGTCCAGTGGTAGAAATTCTGCCATTATAATAACCTGGCTTATGCGCTTAATTTTGAAAAACAAATTACACACAGCATTGCATCTCTGTACAATATTCACAACAAAACAAAATCAAGGGAATTGTAGTGAAAGTGGTTCTTAACTATTTGCCCTCGCCTATTTATATTTGGTTAATGTACGAATTACCGACTTCTGACTGGAATGACAAGTCTTTATGCTCTGCAGACGGCCATTGGGACTCAATTTTCTAATTCATATAAATCGACATATATATATTGTAAACGATCCACCTCCTTAAAAAATGTTACCCCTGAATATGGTTACCAACAACTTGCCAGATTTGTTGCTCAAGTTTTTAAGGAAACCCCACATTGCATCAACCGGTGTATTAAATGACTTAATCTTCCGCAACGACAAACAGGATCGCCCATAACTAAGTACGAGGAAATCACATTAAACGGAAACATCGGAACACGTCTGAAGCCAACTGTTACTGCAGTAGGAATTTAAATCCAAATCCAAAAGTCTTTTCGATAAATAACCGCCCAAGTGAGCTAGGAAAGGCACCATGCCGGCTAATGAGGAACAAACAACACACAAATTAAATTCCGCAAAAAAAAAAAAGAAGTTGTCTCCTAATGTGTAGAATGGGTTCACTGTGTGTGTAAATTGGAAAGTGTTATATTAAAAAATGGAACAAGAGTTTCACTTCACATTTTAAGGCGCCCGGTATGATTTAACTGGAAATTGTGAGGAAAAGTGAAAGAAAATTAACTGAAGTGCACGCGCTTACACCCCTGTGGTAGATTTTTTTTCGAATTCGACGACTTGCGTTTAATTTGCTTTATTGAATGGAAGTTCTTGCTTCAATTTGAGAAATACGAAACGAGCATTAGAAAATCCAGCACCTGGCAAATTCAAATTCGAAATTTATCACAGGGTTGTTAAACATTGGTTATTCGATTTAAAAAAAAAAACTGGCTTTTTGCACTTTATAGTGGTTTGTTTATCATTATATAGATGAATCTAACAAATCTGTCAACTTTCTCACCACTTTCCGTTTTGTCTATTCTTATGAAGAAGCGAAGCACTTGGTGTTGATTTTTGGATTAAAAATTAAAAGTCTTTCATTTTTGAATCGTTAGAATCGTATTAAGATAAAAATATCCTTCGAAATGCAGACTAGGTGAGGTACCTGTATGAATATCATTCACTGACTGAGGGTAGTCTGGGATAGCTGACGATTGACGACTTCAATAGCTTAAAAAAAGTATACAAAACAATTAGTTGCGGTCGCACATGTAAGCTGGCATCCCTCAAAATATATTTGAAGTGTTCCCACTGTCCAAGTCACAGAAGCATTTTCCTACTTCTTGTTATCAAAATAGTCAGCGCTGCAGTTTTATTTTGTACCTTTTAAGGCTTCGCGACAGTTTTGAAATTTATGGAAACTTTTTCCAAAGTTCGAACTCAGTAGGGTGCTTGGTTTTTTTTTTTTTTAATATATATACAAATTTGGAACCATAGTGAACCATAGGACTTTTAAGCGATATTTTCTTTCAAAAATAGTTTCGTTGGCCAAGCTTCTAAATAAAGTGAAAACTAAATTTATACCTATGTCAAACGGATGTCGTTTTACCTCAAATTAAAATCGCGCTCTTAATGAAGGACAGGACACAATTGAACTGCGTACTGCTTTTGATTGGAAGTTTGAATGGACTCATGCAGAATAATGAAATTGACTGACGTTTGTGACATAACATTGACACCTCTATTCGAGCACAAAAGGAATCGGCGGGTTGTAAAAGGTACAGCAACACCCACAGCCCATTTTCTTAGTACATACTTCTATGGCAATATGGAACTAAACGAGTTAATTCTTCGAAATGTGACATTATGCGCGTTCTACCGAACGAAACTAATGAACATCACGAAACAATACAGTCCTTGACGGCCGGAAGAACAGTACTTTTCTAAAGCGGAGTGGCATTCCCCCGCTGCCGTACTTCTGACGCTTGACCGACTGCCGGGACACGGACCAAAACGTTCCGATATGATATTTTCACCAAGACTATATTTTTTTCAAATGTGTTTAAAATAAGTCCTAAAAGATGATGTCCGGAAAAGATGATGTCCGGAAAAGATTTGCCGAAGTATAAGGCCGACCGACCCAATATTGATATAGGTGTACCTATATAACTTTGAAACTACTGTGCGCCGCAGTGTGGCTACAGCCTTATCAAGTGTTGTAGGGCAAGAAAACTTTGCAACTCGCTTCTTGACATATTTCTGCGACAACTGTAGTGCAGAGCTGAGCTCTTTGGGATGCCCTTTCCCAAAAGAAAGGTTTATGAAAACGAAATTGTTGCGAAAGAAAATTCCCCAACAAGCCTCTTCAGGGCCAGAACCCGTCTTTTCATCGTGACATACCCCCAATCCAAACACGGAAAGTTCACAACACGTCGAACTCAACGACTTCGTATTCATAAAATGCCAGAGTTCACAATCTCATCATCGGCTACCGATTTCTTCCCATTCCCTTAGAGCTTCAAGAAAACTCATAAAAAAAAATTGCAACACTGCCAATTTGCCATGTGGCAACGATTCTCCTCTCCAAAAATAAAAAAAAGCAGTCCATGGAATTTTTCGTCTTAACCGAAAAAAAGAAATCGCAATGAATAAGTCCACAAGACGATGTTGTAAAAAAAAAATAAATGGAAAGGTAATTCGAAACGGCCTCGAGCACACAATCCCGTCCCATTCCGTACTACTGTCACGCATGAAACACGATCACCCGTCCAAAGAGTTGACTAGATCACCAACGAAACTGAAATTGAAAGACCACCACAAAATGAAGGAAAAAACAAAAAACAAAGACTCAAATGAACTTCCAAAGACTCGGACCGGACCGTTTTTACTCTATGACTATGACTCGCTTGCACGAAGATTTATCGCACTTCTCTCTGCCCTCTCTCGCTTCGGCACCACCAGCACCACAGCACACATACATATATACTTCTGTTTAACAGTTAAACAAACCATACATCTACCGGTACCGTCGCGGCCGATCGCGGTCTTATGAGGAGCGGATAAAGCAACAAAAAAAACCCATAAAACCGACCATACAACTTTATCGCACACAAATTATTATGCTGCTGCTACTGGGCACTTTATATCGTGTTGCATAAAAGAAACTCAATCTCTTCCCGTCCCGGCCCTCACTCAACTTGCAGCGCATTGTTACAGAGTTGTTACTGGTCCAAGTGCTGCACTTTGAGATTGGCCGGTGCACGGAACATGCGAGATCGTTCCAAGGGCGACGGCGGGCGGGGTACCTACATAACCGAGAAGACGCGAGATTGCTGGACAACTGTTCGCTGATAATAATTTTTTTTTTCTTCTATACAAAAACCGGACCCGAAACTACGATACAAATGTGATGTCACAGCTCGATAGTGATGAGATAAAACTGTCAGCGACAAACCGTTTAAGGGGCGTCCTCACGCACTTGCATTATTCGCGATGTTTTTCTTTTTTAGACGAGTGGGAAAAATTCGAATTTTCTATGACACACGAACGGAGGTGGTGTGGAAAAAATGTATCCCGGTGAGAAAAACTTGAGGGCTTAAAAGGAATTAGACAGCTGAGAGCGCCCGTAACCGACCGATTGTGAACACGCTCCAACTTCAACTGAAAATCACTTTCGACATCAGGTCGTGTAGTGTTGTTCGAAAAATCGGTATTTTTCCCATCCACTTCTTTGGGGTTTCGTTCGTTTGTTTTGTGTCAGTCAGACACAGCACAGCCTCAGAATTTCTGCTTTGCTTGCGCTCTATGCCAGATTTGTCGGTGTATATGTGTCATGGGAGAACGAGCTTTTCTAGCTACACTGTATACAATTTGATGGAAGTGTTTCTCTAAAACCGCACTTCGATGGTGTCGTGTTCGTGTCACCAATCGCCACTAAGAGCGATTGCCAAGTCTCCACTCCACTTGGAAACTTTGTCTTCAAGTTCGTGTCCAGTACCAGTCTACTTCGAACCAAAGAGTGAGCTAGCTTTTGAACCGGGCTCGGTTCAGAGCTGCACAGCTGTTTTTCTGCTTCCTCGGCACGGTTTCACAGTTACAGCTCACAGATCACAGTTTGACAGTGCGAGTTCACCATGTGCAACAAGCTTTAAGAGAACCATGGTCACTTTATCCAGTCTCTTAGTCTCCCCGAGATGCATAGGTTGAAATATATCTTTAGGGTAGGCTATGCGAAGTTTGGCTAGCCGCTCAATATGCATGCGCAGAATGTGTTTGTGTGTTTTTGTTTTCTTTTGCTGTTCTCTGTCAAGGATACGCATAATATAGAGGTGGCGGATATACAATTGCGGGCTACAAACTCGGCAAAAGTGAGGTTAAGAAGCACCAGTCGCAGACACGTCTTTACTGTCACAATTCGCCAACTCTTAGAGAGGGGGGTGCCCAAGTGACACTTGGTGTCTTGGCGATTACGTAAAGCTGTAAACATTGAGAAATTTGTTCTCTCGGAACAGGCTAGCCGGATAAATACATCCTTTTCGACACAGAGAGAACATTTTTCGACACACCACTCTGGCTCTCCTCCGGCATATAGTTTATGCTCCGCACTCCGAGATAAGGGTGGAAAAAAGTGTCAGAAATGGAGCATTTGTGCAGAGGATGAAAAGGATGCACTTTGTTTGAAGATAAGGAATGATACGATATGAAGTACTGACCTAGTTTCGGGTTCTCTTTGTGATTTAAAGGGAATGTACCATGATTATGCATGAGGGCTGCGTGTTGGGGTTGGTAGTTGCTTTGCATTAATTTTGAGAAGAAAAAATAAAATAACCTCCGAACAAAAAGGGCTGCGATTGAAAGCCAGTGTGTGTCGTGGTGGGTGGGCCAACGTGTAGTGTGTGTGGGTAAAAAGGGAACAAGACGAGAAAGCTTTGAAATTAGGTCGTTTGTTAGTTAAATTTTCTATGGAATGGGAATATTTTTTGGGGAATGTAAGTTTGGTAGTAGTGTGTTCAAATGGAAAGGTTACATGCCTGATATTAATTATGACAGCTTGCACATAGATGCGGTGTGAAGATTGCAAATTGGAAAATGTGCCAAAAGGGATGCTTGGCGTATTTTTGTTGAACCTGTTAAATAAGTCATATTCCTGCTATCCAGGGGGCTATCATGCGCTTCAATGAAACGAGAATGACTGTATAGACTTTTACCCAGCAGACCATATTAATTGACCCAACCGAACAAAAAGGATTTTTTGATACATATAAAATTAAATTGAATGATGATTTACGTTGGCACACCAAAAGGGACCAATCAATCAACAAGAATGGGGTGGCTTTGTTTAATTTGTTCATTCAAAAATGTGGAGAACCAAACAACCTTGTCTGTTAAATCGTCTGGAGATCAGTGAGCCGTAGAGGCAAAATGAACTGCACGTCTGGGGTCATCTTTGATTGCTCTATTACGCTGTTACGTTAATCTCTGACAAACTTCAATATTTCATCATGATGAGAATGTTTTAATATCTTGCTTTGAAAGTGATAATGGAAATTAAAAAAAAGTTACGTATACTATTAACCATAATTTGTACACATCTTGAATTTTACAAGGTCACAATTTCGGTTAAAACTTTTCATATACCAAGTGTGACCCACAGCGTTTTTAAGTGGGAGGCTGTCACATTTGTTCTGCCCTGTTCTGTCAACATTCACATATCGTTAAAATAGCGCAATCGATATATTTTTGCAGCAATTCCATCATACTGTTTGTTGTAAGTTACTGAATAGGCCGACTCTTCAAAATCAAATTAAACAAAAAATATCACATGATGATACCATTTCTTTGTCGGTATTGGAGACGACGTGATGAAGTTGAGGTTTCAATGGGCTCCACCGCTTGCTATTTCAAAACTACCAGGTATATAAAATACGTAGCTGATCCCTCCCGATAAGTCAGATCCACCAAAGAGAGACAGATAACATTTTAATAGAGAAAGAACTGCAACGATACAACTATTTTTGTTAAATTGAAGATGCCACGCCCGTTGCATTATCCGCCCACCAATATACCTAACTGCGCACAATGGTTGGAACAAGTGCTAAGCCAGCGCGTTATTTTTACTGTCAAGATAAAGCGCTTAACAGTTTTTCGTTCTTGTAAAGTCACTTCATGTCCAAACCCTTTCAAAAGCGCTCATGACCTTCTGCAATGGCATGCGGAGATACGACGGTCCATGGATGCCAGACCTGATGATTATTTCTTAGCTGTGGAGGACAACAAGACAGGCATACCCATGAAAGCTACTGCAATCTACTGCCTTCAAACGATAGGGACTATGAAAACATTGTTCGCCGGAAAACACATATATAACTGGATGGGTAGATGAGAAATAATTTTGTTATCCAAATTTTTCGTATGCCACCCCCAGGGCGTTTTTCTTCTACTTTTGTACTACGGCAACACGAATGTACCACAAATTCAATACTTTTCCTGTTCTCATCTTCTTATGGTCGTTCGCAAGTCTCCACTTCTCTTCGCTTCCAATTCTCTCTTTTGCTAGTAATTCCCTTTCCTTCTAAAATGAGTGCTAAGAGACAACAATCGGCTCTCTCATCTGAGCTGCACTTGGCGCAGTGCGCAGAACTTCAAACCCACCGCTGTAAAGAAAAAGCCCCCCAAAAAAAAAAAAAAAACAAAGAACAAACGGCAATGAATTGATGTGTGACAAACAAACACACAGCTCTCGCACTACATAATACCAAAATTGTTGCGTCAACACGTTCGTCTTGCACGTTATTGTAAAATACCCCACACCCTACCTCCATCGCCTTTTTGTTGTTTTGATTTCCTCTACCAACAAATAAGGTGTTACAATGAAACTTCCCCGTCCCGTTCCAGTGGGCATTGAACTTTCCGCTAAGCCGCCACCACTGGCTATGCAAATGAGTTACGTGCGATATACCCACCCTACCGTGTGTGTGGGTGATTTTCGTTCGGTGTACCCGCTTCCTGTCGGAGTGTGGGATGTCGGGGGTAGAGACCAGTTCAGCTGAACCAAACCCGTAATGTGTTCGTAGTAATTATCCGCGGTGGGTTATATTAGTCAGATTTGTTATCCCTGCGTTTGATCTTTTTGGTCGAATGACGGCGTAAAGACAACGACGGCGGCGGCGAGCTAAAAACCGCAGACAAGCAGAGCACTTTTGGCTCATTACAGCGAACGTAAAGCAGGCTCTCACTCTCAGACTCAAAGTCGAAGGTTGTGGTGGCGCTCGGCTGCTATTAGCGTTGGATGGTATGGCCATCGTCAGCGTCATCATCATCAGCACAGCGCCACACCATCACCTTAGGATAATGTGTAATTTAGCTAAATTTGCTTAATGAAATCAGCAGATTTTCACACCGAAAGGATATATGGAGGGGTAATTTTGTTTCGCCTAATGCTTGACGGGCCAACGGCGGGCGCTGGAGTGTGCTCTAATTTCAATGGAAGTGTGTGTGCACGCGAGTATGAAAGAACACTCGGATATTGGATTTGCGTATGTCAGCATATGGTGTAATGGACTTGGGATGGTTAATTCTAAAGTTCCTTGGAATCAGCGAGTAATAATTAGAGATGAGGTGTGGTGCTGACGTGTTGTAGGCATGTATAAAATGTGGTTGTGAAGAGGGAGCGGAGCTACAGCAGTTTCCATTTCACAGATTCCCGAGAACTTTTGGCAAAGAAAAAAAAAAAGAATCTGACAGCTGATTTGGCCTGCTCGAGAAACTAGTGGAGCAGAGCCCTTAAACAATGCTTTTAAATTTCCTGTGAAATTTGATGAGGTGCAGACTACAGAGTAGCTTATTAAAACTAGCCGTTAGACCCTACACTTCCAAGCAACGCAGCTTAATATAATGACGCTTCTGCCTTCGTCAGCCATTTTTCTTGTCTGAAATAGGTATATGTTCAAAAATGTTGCTCTGTCAGTTCGGTGTAAACTTTAGGTTGCGTGGGGGAAACGCATTTCCAATTAACTCGATGTGTGTACCTGTCCACTTAAATGCTCCCGTATAAATGAACTATCAGATTTTGTATGCAGAATAATTTACGCAGAGCTCACAACTTTCCGCTCTGGTTTGGACTCGGTACCTAATCAACCGCGCAAATTCACAAATGTCAAAATTTTAGAATCTGTTTGCTGATTTTTAAAAAGAATCAAGGAATCAAGGTTTTGCATTCGCTTCCATTGTAAAGGGACTCAATTTTTCCAAGAATTTATCAAGTACATATTTTTATTTTTAAATTTGAGTTTGACAAAGGACTTTCTATTTGACAGTCAACTTACGCGCCTTGCACATTTATGTTTCCTGTAGCATCCATGCATTTATTAGATTAAGCGAGTACCCTTATTATTTATTAGAAATACTATTAGGCCTTACGCACATGACGAAACCCAAAAAATGATCCAAAACAGGTTGCACAGTCGTACACGTTTTTGCCATTAGATCTTTGCACACGGTGAAACGCAAATTGGAAAATGTCGCCCGTGTTTGAGAAATGGGGAAGTTAAAAAATAATCTAGGGAAATAAAGATGGATGAACAAGTGGATTTTATTTAGCAGTTTGCACTTCTCCCATTCACCTCAGAGCACAATATCAATCAATGACAAGTATACAGAAACTTATGAAATATTGGAAAAGTCGCGGACGACAATTATTGTGCAAAATGAAGTAAAAATGAGACAACTAGAGACAACAGATGGCGCTGGTGAGAATATCTATACACAAAATAGTTGATGTGTTCGACAGGATCATTTGTAAGGCATTTTGTGACATGTGGCATTCAAAAACTCTCCCTTGGCGATGAAGTGAAGCCCTTTCTAATAGAACCAAGGAAATATCTTGACCCTAAATCAGCCCGAACCTGCTGTATGGTGCAGATGCATGGACTGTATCAAAATCGGATGAAAACCTTTTAGGACGTTCTGAGGGAAATATTTTTCGAACTCACAATGGCGAAATTTTTCATACAAAATTGCATATTGTGACCTACAATATTGACTTGGTCAAAACGCTGAGGACGCCTGATATGGATGTGGCGAATGGAGGGTATTTAAAGCAACGCACCCGCCCGACGGGCATTTGATTCCACCCCTAAGGTATCCATTCTTATTAATTCCATTCAGTCATATTGCGGTTGTCCATTGAGTCTTTAAATAAATATTATTAATAAATTCAAAAACTTTCTTTGTTTACTATTTTCTATGGCCTGCCTTGTGGTACCTACTTTATGTGGTTGCAGAAGGGCGAGTACTTAAATATGAATGTCCCCGTTATTCACATCACAAAGACAAATCTGCTATCGAGTTACAGCTTTCAAGTCTTTTAGCGGCATTAGAAGAAGGATATTTTATTTTGACAGATATTCATAGTCATAGATCATAATCCATTTTGAATATTTGCCCCAAATGTAGTAAGGCGACATTTAAAATTAAAATTCAGCATTGACTTGGCTAAATCCTTGCGATAAATTATTGGTAGTAGTGACACAGTGACAGTAAACGGAAGAATGAGAATAAAAGAATAAACCAATCTACTCACAATACATTTTAAAACGAATTAGTAAATACATGTACCTACCTACTATTGTACTACTGCATTATAAGACTGTACGTACATCAACACACTATGCTCATTCAACGCACGTCATACCTTTGGGGGCTGCAGCAATAACTTGTTTCGTTTCACTTGATGGAGAGCAGACATTATTGCGCTGACACTGGCGCTGCATACTTTCTGGCTGTCATTAAAAATACTGCTGACAACCATTTAAATGTGGGTACCTACTACAATAATTATGGCACAGCATTATTAACAACAAAAGAATTCACTTTACACCAAGCTTAGAGTAATTTACTTCAACACTTCGCACAGATTTGTAAGTAGAGTCAACCTTCATTTTCACTTTCGCCAAAAAATCACAAACAATCAACGCCGCATGTCAAAGTTTTTGAATGGAATTACTTTAATGACTATCGAAGTGTCAGTTGGTTTTTACCGATTCGATTTTACTTATTCGATTATTTTCTTGCAATTCATTTGACTTTTTGTTATGCGATAATAATTACTAACTTATTCACGTTAAAAACGATTCACAGCTGTTTGTTGTGTTTATTCTTGTGTTTTGTCACATTTTGACGTTTCGTAGCGTCTGCAAAGATTCTGCGCTGTGCTGTTTGTTTGGTGTGTAGAGTGAAAACCCATTAAGAAGCGGAGAACGAGTTTGATTTATTGCTTGAGTGAAAATATCGAGTGTGAAAGGAGTTCTTTTGCAGAAATGTGTTGTTATACAATGTATGGGTATGTATTATGTCATAATATTGTCATTTGTCATACTGTTGTCTTACGAAAATAGGTACGAAAATAGGTATGAAAGGATCCAAATTTGGAGTTGCCGTATGCATTTTGCTTATAGATAGCAAATGTATTGTGACAGAAGTCTAAAATATCAGGGTGTCCTTTTTAGATATAACAAAATACATATCTCGTAGACATAGAAGAAATAAGATTGTGGTTTGTGCTCGAAATTTGGAATTAGTTTATCAAGGTACAAAAATACTTTTATGAGATTTATATAGGTAGAGTTTTTGGCATTTATCACGTTTAAGAACCGTGTGGGCTGCAGCGATATTTCGTACAAGGCAATAGCCAAAACAATTCTTCTAGGACTTTCTTCGACAGTATCAGAAGAATGATCCATCTGGGGCCTGTAACAGAACGCGTCAAGTAATTGTAGGACAAGTGAAGTTCGACAACTTACCAAAGATTGCGTAACACAAAACGACAAGTCCGTAAGCACTGCGACAATTGTCGCGATGAAAGATGACAAGTGGGAAACTATATAATTTCCCTCTTTCTGTAACAGAACACGACAAGTGTCAAGACACACTTGTCGAACTGTGGTTCAATGAGGACAAGTGATCTGAATATTGTCAAAAACTGACAAGTGAATTTTTAATGTAATACCTAAGCAGAAAACAAATAGTGAAATACAATAGTATATAAATTAAAAATGTACTTTCTTGATTCCGTCTTTGATAGTGATGATGGTAGTGAGAACAGTGAACCTCGGCACAGCTTGAAAGTTTTTAGGCCAAGAATTAATTTTGATGTCAGTTATCATCATGAAAAATTTCGCATATAAAAATCAACTGCACACAATTTTGCGGCAAGACTAAGAAGAAAAATACAGTGCACTACAAATAAAAGTTATTTGTTGACCGTTCACCAAAAACTGTTGATTGCTCTACGTTAGTTCGGTTCGGGTTCACAGTACTATATTATAGGTAGCATGCACGGCGTGTCTTCCGTAATTTTTGCCATCTTCACATACAATGTGGCGCAAAAGTAATCCTCCTATCAGAAAATGCTATAAATTTTGCGATTGTCCCCTAATGTCAGTTCTGTTTTGACATTTCTGTAGTAAACACATGCGAAATACACGTTAATAAACAATGTTACGCTACACTGCTCCAGAACGCGGAATATTGGTGGCTATTTAATTGAGCAATAATCGGTCGGTGACTTTGGCACAACGTGAATTTCGTCGCAGATTTCCTAGCTGTCCAACGCCTACTGGTGAAACACTGCGACGTTTAGCCGCTCGCCTCGAAGAGACTGGCACAACACGAGACGTTGCCAAGAGTGGCGGGCCCCGGAGCGCCCGTTGTGCCGAGAATATCGCCTCTGTTGACGCGGCCATTTTTTTTTCGAGAACGCCGCTGGTCAAACGACAACAGTGAACGGTGCGCGCTATAGGGCCATGTTTACCGATTTTTTTCTACCGCAATTGGACGATTTAGGACTGGAGGACATGTGGTTCCAACAAGACGGAGCTACGGCACACACTGCGCGAGCCACAACCGATATTCTGAAAGCGGTGTTCCCGGGTCGTTTTTGGCGATTTGCACTAGCCCGCAAGATCGCCTGATTTGACCGCTCCAGACTTCTTTTTGTGGGGCTTTTTGAAGTCGCGGGTTTATGTCAACAAGCCTCAGACTCTTGCAGCTCTTAAAGACAATATCCGTCAAGAATGTGAGGACCTATCGCCGGAAGTTTTGGCCAAAGTGATGGAAAATGCCATAAAAAGGGCTCAAATGGCAATCAACTGTGGCGGCGGCCATTTACATGACATCATATTCTCGACTTGATGTAAAAAAAATTAAAAGACCAAATAAAAATAATCCACAAGAAGAATCAAAGTTTTTCTTTTTTTTTAAATTACAGCCAAAAAACATCGGAAGGTTATTTTTGCGCCACCTTGTATAAAACACTTGTCGAAGAATGCCGACAAGTCAAGGGAATTTAAACATTTTGACAAGTGCAACTCTGTACGTTCTGTTGCAGAATTAATTTGTACTTGTCCGACAAGAATAAGTGGACATGTGCATTTAGACTTTTTGTTGTGTTACAGGCCCCAGGTCTCTTGTGTAACCTTTCTAATAGTCAAAGGATTCTCATAACCAGCTGTGCGTCATCTTGCCTCTAGCCTCCGGCTATTATTATCTGCCATTATTGTTAGGTAAACCGCCATCTAACTTTTTTTTTTCAACTAGTGCTTATTTCGCGAATGGTAACACTTACCTCATGTCTGATTTGACAGATAATAAGTTTTATCCTTCCGCTGAACGAATATGTATATTCTTGAACAACGCCAAAGCTACACTCGATGTTTTGCGCCCTGTTTTTGAAGATCGCATTATCAGCCGCAGAGCTGATGTCATTTGGCCACCGCGGAGCTGCGATTTGACACCGTTGGACTATTATTTGTAGGGTGCCGTAAAAGATAAGTGTTACGCCGACATGCCAGAGACAATTGACGCTTTAAAGGACAATATTCGTGAAGCCATTGGTGAAATACAGCTGCACACAATCGGTAATGTGCTTAAAAATTGGACCGATCGTGTAGGCTACTGCATGGCCAGCCGAGGCAGCCATTTGAATGAAATTATTTTCCATTATTAACCGGAAGGATTGTACTTTGTACTTTCAAATAAAAATAGAAATTTGAGAAAATATTCAGTAGTTTTTTTTAAAGCATTTTCAAAAATAAAAAGTTATTTGGCGGACCCTTTATATGTAAATTGCAATGAAACAACTTCTTGATGGTATAAACAAAAACACAGAGGAGCTACTGTTTTCCACAGCTTTTGGGGACCGCGTATGCTTTAACCAACTAGAAGTCGCTGCCGCAGACAAATTTCTACACCATTTGACCGAACGGCAGAAAAATTGACAAGTAATGTATTTTGTATGGAGAAAGTTCTTATGCTATTTGCTCTTAACGACGGAAAGAATTCTGAAAGTTAATTTCTTATAAAATAGCAGGGAACTTTCTGCCACACATAAGTGAATACTTTCAACTGCTTCCTACTCGAACTGCAGATATTCGATTTCGGGGACAGTGAAAAATTATTTCTAAACCAATCTTTCTGCCGGTATTCACATTCAGGGACTCTATCTGTCACTATGATGTGATTTTAAAAGCCCTGTGTCGTGTGTGTTTACTAAATATGAGTAAGCCGGCTGTAAGACTTTGTAAACCGCATCGCTCCGTTGCTAAAATTAATAAGCAAACTAATGTCTTTTGACTTTCGGCATCTCCTCGACTCAAACCACTCGCATAGACACTTAATCCCACTTCTTAGATACCTACCCTCAACGCACCGTTTTTCAATAGCTACGTCAGTATCATATCGCCCTTTAATTTCTAACAAAATCAACTTTGAAATTATAGTTACTTGATGTATGCTCATAAGGATCATACGCAAGTTTACGTAGTGCCTAAGAAGCAATTCAGAATATAGTACAGGTTCGTGGGCATCAATTCAAAGACTTCTCACAAATCGATGGATAGGATACCAACCCAGATTGGATTTGTGTCTACTTCATGCCTTCTGAAAACTCGCAAAATGTACTATTTCCCCTCTCAGAATTTATACATAAGTGCTTCAATTGAAGACCTATAGAATTTAGCCTTCTGATGAACCGATACTTATTTTCTTCATCAGAATCACTGTGGAGGACATTGTTCATAAAGTCGATCGTCATTATCTTTATTGTGAGAGTTTGATGCTTTGTTCGTTCCCAATTCTTCATCCCACTAGCATTATGTTCAGGGTACTGAAATCTTTCTTTGCGTACACAGTCTATAACGTCGGCGATTTAAGTAACTATCTCCCTAATTTTTTTTCTGCTATTTATGGTATTACAACAGCAGTCATGTAGGAGTTTCATAGTACCTAGACCTTTCTGTCTTTGAATTGATTACGAAGTGTTTAACCTTTAAGGTCGACTTCTTTTAACTCAATTATTCCCAGTTATACCTACCTTGCAAGACCTCTTTGAATGGAAGGAAGAGAGGAGTAACAGCTTTTCTTTCTTAAATTTGGTCGCAGCCAAGCAAGGTTGTCAATTGCCGGTCATTCGCGTACCGAGTATGAAGACTCAATTTTTTTAATCCGGTAACATATTTACCAATCGGGATTTCGCGATTTTGGGTCTTGGTTGTGATATTTACGGCAAGTTACGATGCCAAACACAAACACAAAAAACTAAAAAGGCGATTCTATGAAAAAGTTGATAACAAAACTGCGTTTGCGACAGATGGACCTGCAACGTCTTATTATCAGATTCAAAAGCCCTGTTAATCCTCGAATTGTTTATAAAACCTCCTCAGTCAATTATTATTCCTTGTAAGTAGAAGCACATCAAAGTATCTACATTATAATTATTTATTTGCAAATAAACTCTCCCCCCAAGCCGCGACGTCATTAAAATGTTAAATTTGTAAGCATCTTCCCACTAGGATATTCCCTACGAAACCCCTTTTCTTGTGGTCCCTTTCTGTTAAATATTCTTTATCAAAGAGATGTTTTCTTTTAACTTCCGGATAAAGTAACCTACTCGCGTTTTGTTGTTATGTTTAACCAAGACCGGCACGACACCCTTTCACTGGCTGCTCACCATGAAAGGGTCAAATTATGCGCTCGAGTTCACCCATATTTATGTGTCAGTGTAGCATAGCAAATGAACCCTCCAACATGATGGTAAGGATATCGGATTTACCGGGGGGTATACTCTTTCTGGGTGAGCCGCGTGCCTTTCTTGCTCAACAACCAACAACACACGCATAAACCAATGTGTATATCCGTAGCCGAATAGTTCAAGGTTACGCCAGCAATCCTGTTGCTTTTCGGTATGTTAACCTACCTCAGCCCCATGCACACCCTTTTCATATCCCTTGTGATAAATGGTGCTAGTTTAAAACGTTTGCCTTTACCGATTTGTATACACAGTTCCGCCGGTTAACATATCCCTCTGCGATTGCCTGAGATGGTTGTACTGTAGTACAGTTTATCCGAAGGGAAGTGCAGAGGCAGTCGCCCGGATTATCTGTTAAAATACCCGTAAAAAAACAGGTGGCGGAGCGTAACGGCAGCCTGAAATATTGATGAAAAGGCGCAAGTTCGTTTGCTTTGAACAGCAAATGTGGTTCTTTGTTTGCGTGCGAAGGAGAAAATCAAGCAGGAACCTTCCGTGGAACGACAGGAACAGGTGTTTGGCACTTCTGTATAAATACAACTGCTTTACAATGACAAGGAAATTAATAGCAATCGATACCAGCGACATCGATACTAAGAAGTGTTTGACTTTCTGTTGTTTAAATCGCAGGAAATTTTTGTTAGTTACACTTGGCGACTTTCGTTGATATTTAAGTGGTTAGTATGAACGAGGGCTCTCCGGTTGAACCCCTAAAAATGCAAATTATAACAGAATGGGTTGTTTTCACTGCGTTAAGTCTTCCGATCGTTTGACAAACATGATGTTTAAGTGGCTACAGTGGTTAGTGTGAGCAAGGGCTCTCCGGTTCAACTCCCAAACATGCAAATTATAACAAAATGGGTTGTTCTCACTGCGGTATGTCTTCCGATCGTTTGACAAACATGATGTTTAAGTGGCTACAGTGGTTAGTGTGAGCGAGGTCTCTCCGGTTGAACCCCTCAAAATGCAAATTATAACAAAATGGGTTGTTTTCACTGCGCTAGGGCTTCCGATCGTTAAACAAACATGATGTTTAAGTAGCTACAGTGGTTAGTGTGAGCGAGGTCTCTCCGGTTGAACCCCTCAAAATGCAAATTATAACAAAATGCGTTGTTCTCACTGCGCTATGTCTTCCGATCGTTTGACAAACATGAGGTTTAAGTGGCTACAGTGGTTAGTGTGAGCGAGGTCTCTCCGGGTGAACCCATCAAAATGCAAATTATAACAAAATGGGTTGTTTTCACTGCGCTAAGTCTTCCGATCGTTTGACAACCATGATGTTTAAGTGGATAAAGTGGTTAGTATGGACGAGGGCTCTCCTTATTGTTTAAGTCGATACAGTGGTTAATGTGAGCCAGCAATTGAACCCCTCAAAATGCAAATTATACAATAATCTCCATAATAAATAGCCAAACAACCGAACATTTGTAAAAAGACAGGCTTAGGCTCAAAAATGTGCTTCAGCTAATAATTATGAGTCAATGTAATTGTGGTATTAGGACTGAGAAAGTGAACATTAACCACCCTTTCAGCGAGTCTACAGAAATATAAAATGTTCTCCGCAAGATGAGACTTTGTTCAACATTTGATCAAAGCCATAAAATAACATCTACGCACATTTGAAATAAAACCACAAAGTTAACACTTCTATGCCATATCCTTTTGGGTCCTCAATTTACCCATAGATTTCTACAGTCGTCACCGTATGACAAATTCGAAGCGACGATTATTGTCGAACGAAAATTTGTTTCATGTTTATAAATCACTCGCTAGTTTGACTGCAAAGTCAGACAGGCAGACGTGGGTCGGTCGAATCGGGGCCCCAAAGCAAATGCAGGGGTTTGGGGATAACAATTTTCCGGATAATACCGAATATGCTGTTATAAATTATTGTAACTGTCAAATTCAATTGATATCTCCATTGGGGCATCGAACAGATGTATGTTTATATGCTCAAGTATGGGTAGACAACATCAAAATATTGCGAATGGGCATCCATGATATTGCTTATTGCTGCCACTATGTCTGTCTCTCTTTAGTTGTAATGTGTAGCGTGTGCCTGATTTACTGAGTGGTATTAAATCAATCGGAAGGATAATATCGCACAGGATATTGACAAATCTACTAGACACTTTGAAATAACTATAAAAAGAGAGAGGCCAGCTATAGTGTGAGGGAGAGAATTATTTCCAACTTAGGTTCCAATCGTTATTCAATTGAAATAAATGAGTGGGCGTTTGGTCAACAAATGGAATAAATCTCAGATCAGTCTAGAGGACAGTGGGACGGAACTTAGTACACAGAGGCAAAGAAAAAAAATCTAGAAAAACAGTTCGATGAAGATACGCCGACCTTTGTCGTGATGATGTTATTTAAAAGCGATTTCGTTCTGTCAATTGCTTTGGGTAAAAGAGCTTAGATTGAATATGGCGATTACAGGGGTTACGGGTTGGGGGGTTAATCTGACAGGGTGGGTATTTGTAAGTAAATATGAATAAAGATATGCATTGCGATAATACTCACATGAAACATTCAGAACGAATAGGTGTCGAATGTCGACACTAGCGTAGAAGTGTCTGTTCGGGCTTAACGCCAGACTGGGTCCACTAAAAAAATTTGGATATATATATATATATATGTGTTGAAAAAATAGGTTAATTTTGTCGTTGTAATGCATCTCAAGCAAATCGACTTCATTCAAGTGAAGAAAGTTCTTATACTTTAACACCAAGATTCAACTGATTTTACTTTACTTAAAATGTTTTCAAATTTGTAAATCGGATTGGTATGGGTTCCTAAAGTCTGTCGACGGAGGTGATTGAATCTGAATGGTGCTGATGTTTGTCGCGTGACGAATGACTGAATGCATTTTATTTGAAAGCAATTTGCGCGGGCTTATCGCATGCGATTTTGAAGAGGAATGGATTTTTTACAGGACAGTTGTGTCGGGCAGAAAAGTATTGATTACCGAATTGACATATACTGAGGGAAATCTCTAGATATTAAGTTGTTCCGTAACTGACAAGCAACGCACAGGCCGCGAACGGCTCAAGTAGAGTCAAGAATTTTTGAGGGTAGTCGCACATTACGTTCCTAATCCACTTGATCTATTAAAGCTAAGTTATGAAAAATGTCTATCGCATTTATTTGCTAGCATAAATCTTGTGGATACGTTTTGTTTTTTTTTTATCTACAATGGGACACAAATGTAGCTTGAACTGCTCGGCTCAACTGGATTGGTTAATATAATCTTTTATGTTTTTGCATGGTAGTTTATTGTTTTTTATTTTCGTGCTTAGTTTTAGATTTATTGTTCCACTTTACCAAAAAAAATATTTTTGACATTATATTAGGTCTATTCGCGTACTTTCCCGTGCCAAATACTACAAACCTGCAAACAAATTTAGCAAAACTCTCTCAGAGAGCTGAAAATATAATATACTAAGGTACGTGGATAGACTTCGAGCTACTTTGAGCTACTTTGAGCAACTTTCATCTCTGACATCTCATCTATATCACAAATAAATATATAACTTACATTTTTGCAACATATAAAACGTTCTAGGACAACATTTGACCACAACCGAATTTTCTTTATTTTTACAGATTTTATTGTTCTGTGCAATTCATTTTTAAGACGGATTTTGAATTTGTTTCTTGACATATTTATCAGTACTTGCCGGTTGAAATTCTCTGAGCTGTTTCGAGCCAAGAGCGGAACCACTCGTTACTCGTTAATTTGCTAATTTTCTCTTTTTCTGTCATTTTTGATGAGTACGCCTATAGACTTTATGCGATTACAATCCATTTATATCGATTGCGTTCGATTCAAACCGCGTAAGCGAACGAACCTATTATTGAAGAAGTCATCGTTTTTTCCAAGTTAGGCATTTTGTCGTCGAAAGTGGTTGGCAACGCGAACATTGGTGTCGGAACCAAAGGCAATGGAATAGAGAGTTATATAACTTTCCAGTGGAAAGGCGGTTGAATACAAGCTGTTTTCCCGAAAGAATCATGAAGTCACGCACATATGCTCATTTCTTTTCTAGTAAATGTGAGTTCATGAATTTGACTTTAATGCAAGAATTCGTTATTCGTTAAATTATAAAATGTAAGCCACCCCGACAAAATAATATTTCGCAGCTAAAAAAGCAGTTGCAAAGCCACTACGCGTTTCTTCCCGACAGGCGTCTAGTCAAGTTTTTTAATCGACAAAAAATATTTTTTTCCGAAATTTCCCCAGCACACTAAACAAATTTCTGTGTGAACTGTGAAGCCCGCAACTAAATTTCGTTGTTGAACCAGCAGCCGCTTCACATCCGTTTTAACAAAAGGAAATTAAAATTCTATTAA
Source organism: Cheilosia vulpina (assembly GCA_916610125.1). NCBI lineage: Eukaryota > Metazoa > Arthropoda > Insecta > Diptera > Syrphidae > Cheilosia > Cheilosia vulpina. The sequence continues at coordinate 59,597,955 of OU744277.1, forward strand.
TTTTCCTTCCTGCAGAAATAACCGCATCATTGTTTAGGGTCGCGCAAAAAGAACCAAAGCCTTGCCCTCGCACCAATATTTACATTCGGCAGTAGGTGAACGTGCTTCAATTTACAAAATAAAGCCACCCCGTGTAGAGGAAATTATGAAATTCCTTTTGTACGAGCAGGCATTAGGATTCCGATTCAATTTTGGTTTTTATTTTTACTTGTACTTGGCTATAATTTCGCTTGCGACTTCTCACAGGTGAGGCTGAGGGTAACTTATGAGAGACTTCCTTCTTTTTTGTTTGCCTATAAGTCAGTCTCGTCTATAAGCTTTCATGTGGGCGGTGCCGCGAGGATAATTCGCGAACAGAGATAATAAAAAATTCAAATAAGTGCAAAAACGTGTTAAAATTCTCACGTTATCTTTATCACATGAATCGACGTCGGAGATGCAGATTATGAAACAGAAGTAGGTTGGGGATTAAACAAACCAATCGAGCGAAGTACTGCTGGCGGGCTTTTGTGGCGCGTAACTTTACTCCTAGTTGGCTTTGTTGCGAGCCAAACTCGAACGCACATGGTACACAGTTCTAGCGACTGCGGGTAAGGAGTATAGATACAGCTGTTGCGGTAATAACGTTGTAGGAGAGATTTGTTCGTTGGCTTTGGCCCCTGCTCGACTTAATTGGATAAATGTTATCCCATTTCCCATAGCCCGTTCATGCCTGAGGATATGTTGGAGGTGGCAATGGCAAGTGTCGTTTTAATTCCTAATAAGCAAAGTAGGATGTAAAATTGTGGGTTGCCGATCGCATTATAATGTCTGTATCATCTTTGAGTTTTAAAAATGATTTTCAAAAGGATTTCTTGATTTTTCCTCGTCGTTTCTTTTTTTTTTTTATTTTTTTGTCGCAATTGGTAACAAAAATTGCTCTTTGCAAAATTTATTTATTTTGAAGAGTATTCGGATGTCGTACGAACGAAAAGGCAAGTAGATTCGGGTTTAAAAAAATCGTGGGGGGATGGAATGTGGTATTGGTATGGGGTGTCGCTTTCGAATTTAAGTGGACATATTTTGGGTAACAAAACAAAATATCTTTTCGAATTTCCGTGGGTAAGTTTGTCCATCTATCTCTCTATACAGGGTGATTCTCTTCCCATAGTTTCAACTGTGAAGCAATTTATTTTTTTGTAAATGTTTTGAAGTAGGTAAGTATGGTTACAACTAAAATATAGTCCGTCACTGTATAAGGTGTCGTACGAAAGAGGAATACGTTTTTGGACTTTAATTTATACGGGGTCTCAAAGAAATTTTAATTTAGATTCAAACAGATGAAAAGTTTGACCGTGATCACAGATCCGTAAGAAAAATCTGACAAACTAATTTTGCTAACTTTATAAAAGCTTTGATATATTTGGCAGTTATAGTCATTATCTCCCTTTGGATGGACACTCCCTTGACCAAATGCAAAGGCTATTTTATTTCATTTCTTAAATCTCAATTGTTTGACAACTTAACAATTGAGCTTCTAATAGTTCCGAGCAGTGACTTTTGTGTCGTTGGTTGGGGGCTTTTTCTTGAAAATGAAACGTGAACCAAAATAAAGAAAACCTTTTCCCTGTCATTCCTATTTGGTCGGCTTCTTTGTGCTTTTAGCAATGATGGAATCCATATCAATACATTAATATATTTTAAAGCACACTTAATATTTTTGTGGCCACCCTGTACATACCTTCTCTAATGCAAGTCACAAATCAATAATATTATGACAGAGCTGTGCTTTTGTAAAATATTAATCAACCTAGCATCGGGATTTACAGGTCTTAATGTGAGCCCTTTGATCGGTGTACATCTACTCAGCAATTGAATCCAGCTATAACCTTTGTAATATGAATTATCCTTTGAATTATCAGAGCATCATCCGACCATCCTGTTGAGCCCCAGAGATCAATGAAATAATATTATTCCCTTTAACTATAGACAGGGTGAGATGTCGTTCTCTGCCCCAAAATATAAACTCAAATGGTACCTATAATCATAAGCCATTTATGGGGCTATAGAAATGAAAACAAAACATCAACGCCAGTTCAGGTATAAGGATAGCCAATCCCTCTGTCGTGCACAAATCCACCCGCATTATCCCTTTGACTGCATTTCAGGGGCTGCACTTGGTCTTTCATCCTGCACTCTCGTGTCTTATATCCATAGAATTAATTATCTTCGTTGAACTTGTCTAAGAACCACCTGGGCTTTATGTGGCCTCTGCTTATACGGCTTCACAAAGCCCACGAAACACAATTTGCCTCGCCAACAGAAGGATAAACTTTAAAATCGCCTTTTGTTTTCCTAGAATAACAATAGTAGGAACAACCACACATACATATCAAGGAGAACATACGCTCGTACACACTTTACAAAGTTTGCTATGAAAAAATTACGAAGCCAGCCATCGCTCGGTGTCATGCTTTAGGTGAAATTATTTATTCACCCATCCCCATTGCAGGTGCTCTTACTTGAAATTAGATTTACCAAGGATATGACTTAAATCCGTGTGAGGCGAGGCTAAATAGCTTTTCCTCGATCCTGCTCCCTGTCGTTGAAAGTTGGCTACCACATCATTGACTTTATCCGACACATACCACCACATGTATAGAGAATGCCCTCAGGATTGTGTGTTAATGACAATTGAGAAATTTCCTTCCAATAGAATTTTTGTCCCTCAATGTCGTGCTTTGTCGGTGGTGGTGTAGGCAACATGCTCCCAATCTGAAATCGCCACCTTCGGGCAATCGAGCGAAATTGACATGTCGCCAGTGCAATTTGTCTGCGCGTTTTGGCTTCGAGTGTTTTCTTCTGTCCCAAGGACATTTCTCTGTGCAGCAGAGATCTATGTTTTTCCAGCTTCAGCTATCTTCCTCCCTGGCGAATTGTAGTTGTAGATTGCAGAATCTCGCCCACTTTTAATATTGAATAGAATTCCACTCACGATGGAGATTTATGGCGGATTATTTTAATGGCAAGCCATCAACCCCTTGGCTGGAGCCTTTCAGTTTCAGGACAAAGGTTCGACGTCATTTTATTGGGCGCACGGAAGTTAGGGCTTAGACGTTGGCCCGACCGGGGACCGGCAATCGACATCGACTGTTTTAGTCCACCCAAACGAAACACAGAGAAAAGGATCAAAAAAAAAAATCCAATTGACTGTGTCACTGTTTTTCTCTCAAGTGGCAAACTTACGGGATTATTGGCGTTGGTCCTAATCTAACCCGATGACGGGTTTGCATCCTCAATGCAGTCGGTAGTCTTCCCTGTTGAATGAGAAGGTGAAAAGCTTCTCCCTCACTGGTTTTCGTTTTTTTGTATACGGCAACTTTATGAGTCTGAATGAGAATTGAAAGGATCGGACATTTTTGTGCAGAAATAGCTGGACTCAGTCCAAGATTGTGCATTGTGCAAATGTCTTCCTGGATTTTCGGTAAAAGGAAATCAATTAGGGATAAGAGAAATTGAGTAATTGTGCTTGTGATGTTTTCTTTCAAATGAAGAACTAGGAGAGTTTATTTGGTGGAAAATGGTCCAGACAGTTGGATTTATGACCATTTATTGTGTTGGCGTTTTGACATTTTAAAATGTTCTCTCAGCTGCTTTATTGTCGGCAGTGGCTATTGAATTTGAATCGGATTCACATTGTTGATGTTGAAATAAATGGTTCAAGGATGTTATTTATTTTATCGATATTGACATTGCATCCATTAGTTGCAGGGCATTTGCCTTTAGCTTCATCTGTGTTGCAGATGCGCTTTCAAGGTAAACAAGAGATGGGGAGTGTAGGTTGCATAAGTACTAAATAGGGCACAAGATGTAGCTTTCAGTTAAACTAATCGATAGTGTCTGTCTTGATGCGTCTTGTCACTTATTTTAGTCGAATTTTTGTTTCAATTTTTGACGAATCTTTTGGCTACGTTTCGAAATGATACCGACGCGTTTTCTAACTTTGTTTGGAGGTGTTTTGATCCGTTTTAAAGTATTTTTCTATACTCATTTTGGACGAGCTTTTTACCTAATTATTCAACGTTTTCTAACTTATTTTTCAGGAGTTTTTTATGTGTTTTATGACGCTTTTCGACGTGTTTTTTGAATCGATTTTGACACGCGAACGAATTGAAAACGAATTGTATGACGCATTTTTCCGCTCATTTTTCGATGTATTTCAGTTGAAGTTTTGCTCAAATTCAAAATCAGTCTTTCAACTCGTTTTTTTAAGGGTTTTTGTCACTTTTTAGAAAATGTTTTTTGATCTTTTTTGGGTTTGTTTTTTTTTGCTTGCTGTGTTTGTCTCTAAGTTTTTCTTCTGACGAGTTTGTTGACAACTTCTTTGAGCAGTTTTTCAACACGTTTTGATGCATTTTGACTTGCTTCTGCAATTCCGACATGTGTTTTTTAAGTGTTTTGACACGTTTTTGATGAATTTCGTGGCGCATTTTTCGACTTATTTCTCGACGTGTTTTTCAATACATTTCCGACGAGTTATTCAAGTATTTTTTGGCGAGTTGTTAACTTATTTTTTAGTAAATTTCAACACGTTTTTCGTTTTGGATGCGGTCCTGTTTTCACATTTTTCGACTTATTTTTTTGTCAAATTTGACAACTAGTTTTTTATGAGTCCTTCATATTGATTTTTACGCTTTTGGAACCTTTTTTTCCGTTCTCGGGCTTTGTTTTTCTTACGTTTGTTTGCAAGCTTCTTTTTTTGACAAGTTTGCTGACTAATGTTTCGAAGCGTTTTTCAACGCTTTTGTGTTAATGTTTTAAACTCGTTTTTTTTTTTTTGAATCATTATTTAGACCAATTTTGACGTGTTTTCGATTTGGTTTTTATCGCGCTTTTTTGACCCGGATTTTGACGTGTTTTTCGATGCATTTCTGACCCGATTTTAACACGTATTCTGGCAGCTTTTGATGTACTTCTTAAACTCTCATCCCCAAATTTACAAAAATGTTTTACATATGTATAGCTCTTTTACTTTTCAGCACCATTGTTAGGTTAGTAAGCCTTGCGAGCTTATTTAAAAACGAAACCTAGTTTGATTAAAGTCACTTCCGCAAATCACCCAAAAGGAGAGACATGCCTCTACATAGGTACTATGATTGAGTGTTAATCCCAAAGGATTAAAGCAATTCCATTTAGTTTCCGGAATATTCCTCGCATTCGTCACAACTCACAACCAATTTATTACATTTTTGCTTAACGCTCCATCGGTGACACAAACATTATTCAAAACAAATTCACCCCTTCGTGAGAAATATATGCCATCATAGCCGAGATGTAAATACAAATTTTCATCGCCGATTGCTTTTGCAAAATTGAAAAACAAAAAACAAAGCCAACCGCCAGATTGCAAAATCACCTCCAGTGTCCGTGTCCATGTTTGCCAATATCAACCAGCACACCTCCAATCTGCATATCCACATGATTTTTATACCAGTGCCATGCCACTTGTCATGGTCCCTAAACTCCGCACAACATCGCATGATATACATTTATCTTGCAGAATGATAAAACGCAAGCTATCAGCAGAACAGGACTATGGTGAGAGCGAAATCCCTTTGTCACGCGGACGCGGCCCTCTCCGAGCAGCACAGCATAACATCGCCCCATCAGCGTGGCATAATTTCGATACAATATTCGCTCTATTCATCCCATTGCCATCATAAATTCTCACATCAAAATTACTAGGATTTTTCACATCCTTCCGACGATCTCGCACCGAGGGCATATGGGGTTGGGTTGCTCAGCAGCACTATGTGTTACATGTCTTCTTGACACCTGACACCATCATCGCGTCACCATCGCCATCATCACTGTCATTGTCATTGCTTTGGTATCCTTTTGGCCCCTGCAGAAAGAGAAGCGTATACCGTTTCAGAAAATAATGGAGTACTATATGAGTGGATTCTTATGCGAACGAGGGATTTTATTAGCAGCTGCTGTGCGGGAGGGCGGCGAAAGGTGATATCCTTTAACCCCTCGAATATGAGTGTATACTTCTCATTCCGACTTAGCCCGCATGTCTATTTGTACCGACACAAAGAAATGTCTGTGTGTCCTTAGATTTGAATAAAAATTGCATGCAAATTTACAAATTTTATTTCGCAATTTCTCCGATTGGCAATGGATGATGGTAGATGGTTCCACGAGCAGCTCTATGAAGAAGGCGCAAAAAGTTTAGATAAGCTAAGGGAAGGACTCTTCACAGATTCATATATAGATCTGAAAATCTACATATATACGTACCTACAACAATGTAATAATATCAGAAATTCTTGAAATTGCTGTCAACTTCTTGGGAGCACACCATGCACGATGGCGACGACAATGACGATGGCGACACGACAAAAGGACATGTGTAGCAGAATAGCAGGGATGTCCTTGTGATTTTGTATGCGATATGGAATGCTGTCGATTGAATAACCGGATGGTAATGCATGCGATGGGTTGTTTGCTATATGACGTCAAGCAGTGCTGCTGCGGGAGTGTTTGCAGACTTTTGATCAATCAGGAGTGTATGGCTTTGATTCGAGCAACCTGAAGTATTAGCATATCATCAAGCGATAAAATATTAAGGACATAAATTACCTTATTGTATCGCGTATAGTGCATAGACTCACGTGGCACTGCCGTCACATTTGGATTAGGAATTAAATCGATATGTAGATAGATTGGTGGAAAGGGTGAATAATATCCTTTTGTGTTTTTGCTGATGGCGGCTGAGTTAATGCCCGTGCGAGGGAAACCCAATGCCTGCGCAATTATTTCAGTTGATTTCTCCATTTTTCAAAATAAAAGTGTGGCGAGGGTAGGAATGCTTTTGCATGATTTCAGCAGTATGCCAAAGTGATCAATTTGCAGCGCACATTCTGATGCTGGTAAGATGCAGTGTGATTTGTTTTATTCAAGAGAATTTTTACCCAGAATGATGAGTATAAGGAAAAATGTAGCAAGAGTCAGTGGGGAAATATTGGGATGGTAGCCATCTTAAGGTTTTTTTTCCAATGCGCCACCTCCCACCCCTTGCGAAGAGAGAGTACAACTGTCAAGGAAGAGCTTCGCAGCTAGAAGTTTGGACCAGGCATAAAATTGTAGATTCCAAAAAATGAAGACTCAGCTAGGCCTAGGGTCCTGTGGCGCCAACTATTTATTTATAAACCACTACACGGCCACATAAATGAATGACAATTACAATGGGTCGTGTATGAAGAAACGTATCGCTCATACGATTATTTTCAAGGTGACAGCCGGCTTGACTTTCGTGTCTAATTAGGATCAGCGCTATTTGGGTCCTCATTTATCTACCGAAACAGCTACCTTTACCCACACACATATCATCGAGAGAACTTGAACAGATAGTTAACAACAAAAACATTTACATTCTCTCTGACAGCAGGGCAAACCTACTTGCAATTAACGCCTTTGAGATAACATCAAAACTAGTCTGTGATTCAAATCCTACAACTACCATTTGTCCATTTGATTTGGATGCCTTTACACAGTTAATAAGAAGGCAAACTGGCGAACTAACCCGAAAATGATCTCAATTCATGGGCAAGACCATTCTGTGAGCTACCAATAAACACACAAAAAAGAAGTGTAAACCCTGGTTAGAGCAAAAGCAGCTCCACTTATAGAGGGGAACGGAATGAAAAAGGCAAGCTGAAAACATTATACCTAACAGTCCCCACACATTCACATTACTATGTGAGTACAACTTTTTCACTTAAACACTTCAATGTGGCGGCCTACACTCATCGACAAAAGTATTTTGACGGAAATGCACGCCGCTCTTCACGGCAAATAATTCCTAGCGGCTGCGGATATAATAAATCGGTCACAGTTTTCACGCAATGACTACATGATGGTGTCACCTATGAAAGCGTGTGAAAATCAGATCATTTGAGTCCCATCTCTAAACAGGGCGATATTTTGACTTTGAAAAGTGTCTGGCAAAACGCATTTTTTTAGGGTTTGTTTGGCGACAAAATAGGTTCGTTCGTGTACCTTCAAGAGAAAATGAAAAACGTCAAATATGAAAAATCGTGAGAGAAGTCTCTCAATTTCAAGAGAAGTACCTGACCGGTTTTCTTACAAAAAGTTTAAGAAATGTCATTTTGACATTAAAAATGCAGCATCTAAAAAATAAGCTGGAATCGATTTTTTTATAAGCTAAGTATACCCATTAAAGGGCAAAACCCATAGAATCCGTTGCGTCAACGGATCCGTCAATATTAAAGTATTCGGCGGAACGAGCAGTCAGCCTCAGCAGTCCCATACAGTGACAGCCAGTGTTTAAAGTACTCTGTCCTCATATTTCCCACGAAACGTAATAATATTTCCTTATTCACTGTATTGTAATAGAAAATGTTGGTACTAGAAAATCTGGCCAAAATGCGATTTAGATAAGCTCTTTTTTATGTACATTCAGTGTCGTAATAATCATGGTGAAATGTAGATACCAATTTTGATGAAATTTCAATTTACAATTTGAATCGAAATTCTCACAAAAAGGAAGAAATCCCACGATATAAGAAAACTGGTGATAGCCAATGACAGTTTCTCTCATGCTCTCAATATTTCCACCAATGAAAGCGCTGCTTCTAAGAATCGTCAACGGATCGATGCGATGGAGAGAAAAGTAGAAAATTAACTTACTTCATCGTTCGCATCCGGCACGTGCGCTGCTTATGGGTCAGCTTCCATAAGGTGCTGTGTATTCTATCTAGCTGTCAGTCAAATATGTTGCTGCAACGGATTCTATGGATTGGGCCCTTAAGCTTAGCATTTTGAATGCGCCGATATATTCTAAGAGAACATTCATTTACAGTTTCTTTCTCCAACATGGTTGAAGACGAATATAAATGGAGTTTTACTTGTCAAACTTTTGAGCTGTCACATAGTTGTCAGTTTGTCATTTTTCATTTTTCAGTAAGTCGAAATTCGGCGAGCAAAAATTACGAAAAAATGAAAAGTGGGGAAATAGATTTCTCTCTCATTTTTTTTAATTTACTCAGTACGTGGTCGCATTCGCACAGTTTCTTATCAAATTTTTAATAATTCTTCGACTGAATACGAAAACTCATCGATACATTCAAAATAAGATGTGATCTTCCGAATAGTCATCGGATAAATGAACTAAATGCGGTATACCATGTGCTAAACTAATTCAATGTTATTTATTTTTTTTAGCTGTAAGACGCTATTTAGCTTTTATATATATGTATATATCTTCTTTTTTGTTTTTGTGTGAATTTGAGGTTTTTTTTTTGTTGTTTCCTCAAAATAAAATATTTCTTTCCAAAAATTATTATCTCAATATAGCTTAAATTAATTGTTCAGTAGTAAGATTATTTATGTCGTATATTGTAAATTGTTGCGGCAACAATCAAATGTAATATTAAACGTAATAAAAATATCTGTTGTCTGTTAATAATATTACATTTGCAAAAAAGTACCTGAACAAACCTAATATTCTTGTCGTTTAAAAATCGAATTTTAATTTATTATGACATTGGGTCTATTCGCGTACTTTCCCGATCCAAGCACTAAAACTATCTCAAAATCCATAAATAGAGCGAAAATCTTTCAGAGAGCGGAAATATACTCAAAAGTATGTGGATTTGAGTTTTGGACAGGCTTCGACTTTGAGCTAGTTTGAGCAACTTACATCTTTGACATCTAATTCAAATTACAAATAATATTTTTGCAACATATAAAACGCTCTGGAAAAACATTCGACCACCACGGAACTTTCTTCATTTTCACAATTTTTCTGCAATTGACTTTGAAAACCGATTTTCAATTTGTTTCTTGTCAATTTTCTGCATTTGACATATTTATCAGTACTTGCTGTGCTGGTTGAAGTGATCTGAGCTGAGCTGTTTCGAGCCAAAAGAGGAACACTGTTTGTTATTCGTTATTTTGCTAATGTCGATTTTCACTGGCTTCACTCGGGGATCCACTCATTCTGTAATCCAATGGAACAAGAAAACTGCTTCTGAATATTGGTGAAATGAAAAAAAAATCTACGGCTGCTGTCAACTGATGAAAATACATAAATTACACTTGTGTGAGTGCTTCTCAAGTGGATTCTGATTTCAAATCGAGAAACGAAATTCTCTTCTCTGAATCACCAGAAAAGTTTTCTTTTTGTGCCAATGGAAAGGTTTCAGAAGTGATTTTTTCGATTCCGAATCCGGACTCTCCAGGACGCTCCTTTTTGCCCAATGGAAAACGACATAATTTTCTCTTTTTCTGTCCTTTTCCATGAGCGATTGCGATTGCCATGGAATGGATTTATATCGATTGCGTTCGTTTTAAACCGCGTACGCGAATGAACCTGAAATCCATATCCTTTTCTGAGCGAAACACATTTTGCTCATTGTATAATTTGCAAGAACAATAAACTAATTGTCACTGTCAATCTATTCTAAAGGAAATAAGATTTGTACATTTTCAAAACAACAGTACTAAGTGGATAAGATTCCACAAGTATTTTAAATGGAAAAAAAAACTGGAAACAACTTGCCCAATATTGCATAGAAGCACTAAAGTACCGCAAAGAGTTTATTGATGAATATAAGCAAATTTAAGCTAAATTTGTCACGTTTTCCTTATATACTTAAACTCCATTTTCAATTCGCCAAATAAATGATTCTATCTCTAAATGCAGAATATCTCTCTAATTGTTAAAATATATATTATTAAGTGTTAGCTTTTAAAAATAATTCTAGAATATGAAAAGTTATTGTTTATCAAAAAAATATAACTTTAAAAAGAAAAAGTTGGCATCTGGCAGACAATTTCAAACCGAGGCCAAATTTAGTTATATTTCGAAAAAATTTAAATTTTGTATTTGAATTCAAAATAAACTTATTTTAATCTATTCTATTGTATAAGTTTCGTTCTCCTTATATTATATAAAAAAAAATATTTTTAAAAAACGGAAAACGCAATCTAATAGAAAACCAGACCCGTTTCAAATCACATCCCTCGGAATGCACATCAATTTAGGCAAATACCGGTCGTAGGTATTCCGGACCGTTCCTCTGCACAAGTACATTCACTTTGCGAATTTATTAACTCGAGAACGACTAGGTGGCTCCAAAAATGCAATGCGCTCCAAAATATGTGCACTGGCCGGGAAACGCTATCGACCGATGAGATAAAAGCCCGCTAGAGGCTCAAAAATTGCATCCTACACAATATGGGAAGCATACCCCAAATGGTATTCGGGATATTTACTTCTCTCCCGTTTTCCCGAAACTCGTGTAAGTCTTTCTTTTTTTCGCCCACACGGAATCCAATTATGATGAAAAATTTCCCAGTTATATTTTCATGCTTTTTTTGGCTGCAGCCAAAAATGTGCAATGTACCTGAGGTGGATCCTATGTGACGGAACTGTTGTTGCTGGCTGGTTGGCTGGCACAGCATCGCTTTTCGCCCCATTTTCATATTCTCAACAAAAATTGGAATTGAAGTGGAAGAGTGCGCACTATGAAAGGATTCTTAGAGCGCTGGGCCCTTTATTATTCTTAGATGTGCTTCCAAGGATACGTATACATGTAAGCCTTTCATAAGCAGTTCCCTTGGCCTGACTCCAGCTGCTGCTGCCACAAGCAACAGTGGGGACGACTTCGCCACGTCCTATTATCTATCTTTTATTTATTTTGTTTGCCTTTTTTGTTTGTTGTGTGTTTTCTTTGTGATTTTTCGGCGATGCTGCTGCTGCTGCTGGTGGAAGAGACATTTAACTAAACAGCCTGAAAAGGAACCTTCATCTGGTTTTGTATTCTTATGCGAGTTGACTCTTCGGTGCATAAAGTCAAGTGAAAGCGGAAGACGGTGTTCTTTGTGATGGCGGTGGTTTCTGATGGTGGATTCAGACAATTTTAAGATTATGAGAGATCATGAGTGAACCCAACCATGTGGTCCGCAATATTATGACATTCTTTATGCCGCGTGGGTGGAGCAGCCGTTTGTTTGGTTTGTGATCACAGATAAACCTGCGCCTGACATTGGCTGTCAGTTTTCGCATGGAAAAATATCAGGTTGAGGTAATATTGTTTTGTTAACATTTTCGCTTCGCAAAGCAACAAAGATAAACTGATGGAGTTATTGTTTTCTTGGGGTACTGGTTTCTTTGAATATAATGTGGCATTATACCTACTGTAAATCTTTGTGTCTATGTTTCCAGGGAATGCACTAATTATACAGATGTTATTGGAAAAGATTCAATTGGCAAAAATTAAGTTGTCTGTAACTAGATGACCAAATTCTCACACTGTGCGTCGGTCAGAAAAAGGGAGAACCTCTGTATGGATAGGAAGACTGATTTAACTAGTTAAAATCCTAGCACAACTTTAAGCTTATCAGGGCCCTACAATAACCTTCTCTAAAACATCTGTTTGTGTGCGAGTCCTTTCTTTGAAATGGAGAATTGGAGGCACTCAAAGACGGAAAAAGGGGCTATTGGGTACACTGCTATTAAGTACGGGCTTTGTTTCACCTTTGAAAGATTACTAGCTACATCCAAGTGTAAAAAAACATCTTGGAGATGAATTGAAATAATCTCTATCCTACATAACACATGATTTTCCTATGTGGACTTGAATTTGTTACCGCTTCATGTAAAATGTACTCACCCACACCCAGTCCATATGCATTTCGCAACCATATTCGTAAATAACAAAAGGCTGAATGTACCAACATTTAGATGCTATCCCAATAGAACAACTCATTCGAAATATATGCGCACTTAAAGTTTTCCAAAACAGTGCATTTTCATTGCTAATCAGTGGTCGCTTACGACACAAGTACCATCATTATTTTAACAAATCAGTGCGGAAAAAGTGTCTATCAGTGGAGGCCTCAACCGCACGTAAAGTAGCCATTGCCTAGCCTATGGAACGATGGCAGACTTTGCAATACATTTAAGGATAAGCCAGCTTTGGTTCCCTTTCATAAAGTCATGAACTTCTACATTTAATTTTAAATCGTATATTGTATGTTACATCACCGATGGGGTATGAAATTTGAAGAGTATTATCCATAACTTTAAGATGTTTGTCCGAAGTAAATTTGAAAACTACTGCACGAAACTTACTCCGGTTGTCGTAGATGCCTTGCAAAATATCGCTATTGAAAGACGGAATACATTTTGTCGGTATGCGTCCTCAAGAAGCTGGTTTTAAAGCAGTCCAACTTGGAGACCGTTTGTGTTCGTGTTTGAATTTGAAAAGTGTCGAACTGGCGAAGGAAGCACGTCTCAGCTAGTAAACAAATTATATACACTGAAGTGTCATATAGATTCGACTTTTCACTGGAAAGTCGCCCCTAACCAAATCGAAGCATTTGCAAGGACAAAGTGGGCTCATACCACTCGTTGCTATATTCCCCAAACTGGAAGGAATAGCTCTTTGATCAGCAAATCCTCAAATGTAATATTATGTATCTAACACAAATAGCGGAGCTCTCAAAAGCTTCCTTTGTACAAAAACCCCACCTCAATAGACAAAAGCTGAAATTGTCAATTAGTTAAAACCAAATCCACAAACCATTTAATTGGACTTCAATCGCTTGTTTGCACGGTATCTGTATTCACCCAGACGATTGGATAATGGCATTCATAAAATGAAAATCCACCAACCAAACAACTTCCTCTCCCCCCCCCATCAAAGGTTACAACTTAAGTTGAATTAAAATCAATTTCATCAGTCGCAACGAAAATCCCCGCGAAAACCTTTTATCAAGTGATGAAAATTGAAATCGCTACCGACACCGCCAAACGCGAAAATGAATCCCTGCGGGTAATTTTCCAAAATCTCAAATTCTATTATCACTTGAAAAGGAATTACTATACCTCTCACTACTCGAACTTGATGATTGCTATCGAACGACTACGCTACGTGGGCAGCGGTGGCGGCGCCGGCCGCCATAGACATGGAATTGTAATTCGTATTCATTAAAACATCAAAACGAAATCTCCTGTGCTTAGGGTTAATTCCTTCTGCCATTAGCTAAGACGTGTTTACGAATGTTTTTCCCTTTGTGTGTATACTACACACAGTGAGGGTGTCACGCAGTACACCACAGATGTCTTCTGCACTTGGTATTCCCCATTAATGACATTAATTCGAATTTAATAACCACTCTGCAATGACAGCGAATTGTTAACCTTTGGCACCCACACTCACGGGGCGGGGGAGGAGCTCGCAAGTCGCACAATCACCCCTCGCATCGATTTGGGTCGTAAAAACACGAGAAATTCGAATTGAAATTGAAGTCCCTGTGTGATTCGTCATTACGATGAGTGGTCTCCTACCCTGGACATTTACGACCTCTACAGATTACGATGAGTGTTTGCCGGCACAACCAACACCTCCACCGCACTGAAGTGCTCTTCGAGGATATAATTGCACGTTCTCGACTGTTGGATTGTATTATACCTTACTTATCCAACTGCGGCTGGAGTTAATTGCTTTGGAATCTCCTTTGCTCGTTGTAATTAATTGACATATTTGTCGGAGTTGTTTCGTTGCTGTGCCATAATTCTGAGAGTTTTGTCGCGTAAGATGAGCCGAGTGGTGAGCGCTTCAGGTTTCGCCACAGTCAAGTACACGCCACTCGTATAGAAGCGCAACAGACGAACACTTACGTTTTGTACTCGTCCTGTTTTAGCAATTTTGAGGGTGGTATAAGAGATACCTTCGGTGGAGCTGGAGGTGTTGTTGGATGGGTTTGCGTATAATTGGATCGAGGTAACAAGATGATAACAATTTACTGGGCGAGTGGATTGTCGATTGTCCTTTCCAAATATACAGAGGCACTCGACGGTAAGCCAACGACTTCCCAACTAACTGAAAGCAATTTTGGGCGTTGAGTGTGGAACTTTCTAGAATGGTAGGTAATTTGAAATTTTCATTATGGCGTTTGTAGCGCAGTAACTGATATTATAGCATATATGTAGCGATGTATCGTCTTAGGCTTTGATTTATGCAAGTTTTTGTGATAGAGTGCGTTGGATTCCGGTGGACCTTTGGAATTTTGTTTGTGCCTTCTGCGTCTCTGTTAGAAATTCTGAGACAAATGGGCTTTACCAATGAAAATTCGTAGTTTCGAATACAAATTTAAGTAGGCCAAAGAGCAAAGAGATAGAAGATAGAAGATAGAAGATAGAAGATAGAAGATAGAAGATAGAAGATAGAAGATAGAAGATAGAAGATAGAAGATAGAAGATAGAAGATAGAAGATAGAAGATAGAAGATAGAAGATAGAAGATAGAAGATAGAAGATAGAAGATAGAAGATGTAGGAGATGTAGGAGATAGAACAGCTTGATCGACCCAGTCTTGCGTTAAGACAGATTGAAGCTATCAATGGTCGTTTCGAGAGAAAGATCTTTCGCTTAATGCTCAGACCCGGTTGACTTTGAAAAAGGGAACGCAACGACGAACTATATGAGCTGTACAGCGAGATCGATGATCGAGCTAGTTAAATATTCCACATCAGTTGTAGAGGATGGCTAGGAGGAGATTATGGGCGCAAATGCTCTGACTTGCAGAATTTTCAAAGACCGCAACTCAGTGGCGTTCACAGGTAAAAGGGAACCTCGATCGGATCGACCAATTGGAGAAGAGCTTAGAACTGGGGGAAGTGGAGACGGTAGTAAGTTCTGGGCTCGATTCACACTGATGGACTTTCAGAATTTAGCAGCTCTGAGGTCACTTCTACATTAATACAGCTGTAACAGAATAGAGCTATTTTGCAAGCCTAGGTTAGGTTAGATAAGGTGGCTGTCTTGAATAACTTAGAACAAGACTTAAAGCTCCATTGTGATAACCCCAGAAAATGGTACACCGAACATCCTTTGCCAGAATTCTTTTTTCGTACAGCAAAAAATAAATTCCGCATCCCGGAACGGTTTGTCTTCGGGAAGACAGGGGGTGGCTGAGGAAGGTTGCCCCCTCATATGACCTTTGACATCCCCGTTACTGACTGTGAGAAAGTTAGTAATTAGTAAAGTTTGAGCGTTAGTATTTTAATAAACGAAAGGTAACCACTTATAGCATGGTGTTGTATGGTGTCACGCTTTTCGAATTGTTTACCCCAAATACAGCAGTCAAACAAGACTGTTTGCTACTTCTTGGCTTCTATACATGGACGATATAGTTCAAACATCATTTGAGTGAAATATAAACTTAACCCACATTCAGAGCGATTATGTGCGCTTATGTACAAGATTGCACACAAAAGTGGCTTAAATAGTAGGAACCACTGCCCAGCAATCAAGTTGCAGAAGCTTAAAAGTTATCGATCGTATCCCTTCATAAAGCAAAAACCCTTGGAACATTTTAAATGCATTTTCGTTAGTCATTTTTAAAACATGTAGCATGCAATTGCGAAACAATTTCAGCCGCAACAAAAACGAGTTGCATCTGTACAGAAGAAATAATCATTTGAGGTTATGTCGCACTGTACCTTTGTACCCTACCTCTGTTATAGAATTCGAATCACTTGGTCATTGCACACCTCAAACTACACTCGCCAGTCCTTTTTTTGCTACAAAGTAATTATTTAAAAACTACTCGCCTGTTGTATACTTGCACCTTTCCGCCACCACAACTACCCCGCTCATGTTCACCAACCAAAGCCATTTCATTCCAATTATTCGATTGAATTTTCAATCGTCGTCCTACCACTCGGCAGAAGTGTCAGAAATGATTTTGCCCAAAACGAACTGTGTATAGGATAATGGGGACAAACCAATACCACTCATGTCCGCACTTTGAATATCAAACCGAGGGAACAAAAAAACAATGCTTGCTCTGGTTTTTCGTTGACTGCAGTTTTTGCAGCCAAACAGACTTTTTGACAGGTGACACATTTTTTATTTTTGTCGCGTGCTGCATTTGAATGCATTTTTAATGATTTTGACAGGCTACATGATTTTTGTCAGCCAGAGATCTTTGTATACCAAACCGAGCAGTGTAATTTTGAAAAGTCAATTCCCAATATCACGTTCCAGTCGCATGGCCAATGGCCAATTTGTGTGCTTTATTGTAAGTGACGCATGTTTAATGACTGACATGGAGACTGCGGAATGAGCACTGTCAGCAGATATCACATTTATATATCGGTGGCATGTTTTTGTGGTTATATTTGGAGGGTTTCAATTTTTTGTATACACTCGTCCGCGGTTAATTGCTAATGCGATGCGATTAAAAACCGATTTAACTGCACAATTAACCGTGAAAATGTGGTTTAGGTAGTAGATAGACTTCTTTATAGAGCGACACTAATTTGTGGACGAATACATGACTGGAAAGTGTTTTCCAGTGGAACAAGTTGGTAATTTTGATGTTGGGAATCTAGGGGCTGACACACAAGTTTCTGTTCAGTACTCCACGTAGCAGAGAATCAACTCCAATGAAAGTCTTCATCTACATATAAGGTGGCTGCATGAATTTAACAATTTTTTATGCCGTGCGAATGTGGAGAATGCGCAATTTTTCTGTCAAAAAACTGTCAAATGTGGGACTGTGACTGATCATCAATCGTGAATATTAGTTTACCTATATTAGTCTCTCTATCCGGGCCTAGCTGTCTTAACTTATAAGGGTGAGTGTTGACTGTTGAACATAAAGAAAATAGCAACCGTGTCGGAGAGGACGACTAAGAAACCGAGCTTCAGCCTTTCAGAAGTAGTACGTAGGGCGAAGACACAAAATGAGTGCATGGAATCAAAATGCTGTCCACAGTTATACGATGATCCATATTTTTTGTAAGCTTATCCGAAATAATTGCGCCTGAAGTTATTTAAGATGAACCCTACCGAGAAAAATGGCACTCGAGACGATCAACACATATGATATCGAAAAAAAAATCGACAGAAGATGGCGCTGCAAAGCGCCTAGAAACCTATCTAGCCGAAAGATCGGAGCAGAATAAATCGCTCTTCAGCAGCATCTAAGTAGAGATGGTGGCGGGCCATGAAGGGAACTTCTGTCAAGTCGATAAACACCGAGTTTCTATAGAAAAGGTTGGATTGGCTGTATATGCTAGCTTTCAGACTGGTAAAATGTACAAGCTTCTCTACGAGAGAAACTGTTTTGGTAGGCTATACTTTAACGACATTGTAAACCAAGTACGGGTGGTATCTGGTATGGGACCTGTCAACTTTATACCATGAAAAGGCGACCTGCTCTTATTGAAGAACTATAGGTTAAGGGGAAACTGCATCGTTAAGGTTCCGTCTAAAGTGCTTTGAGGATGTCTCAAGGCTACATGAAATCGACATGTACCAGAGTGACGGACTTATACTTGAGACTGATCACCCATTCAACGACTTCAAAGCCACGAATGTGAGCGGATTCGTCATTTGAATCAATAATTTGGCCATCACCTTTCATGGGGTGATTACCATAGGACTTTAAACATTTTTTTACTGTTCAAGCTGCCCTTGTAAGAATCGCCAACACTGTGAGTGTTGGAATGAATCGTTTTTTGCAGGTGCTACAGACTGTCTGTTTGATCACTGTAAGCAGCAAATGCAATCCGTAGATTCCCTTGACTTCCAAGATACGAACACTGTACCACAAAGCGTTTTAAGCTCTTTAAAGCGAAATAAGTCACAGCCGTTGGTGTCTTTTGTTTAATCGGCTTCAAACTGGAGGGTTGGTCACTCAGGGAGTACGAGAATACCTTATAAAGGGTCTTTCATTACCAACTTGACAGACTCTCGGATGTTTGTCAGACGTTCGCGTGAGGTGGCGCAGTGGAAATAAACCTTTAGTTCGAATTTGCGTTTTTCTGGGACTCGAACCTGAGACCCCTCCACCACACTAACCACTAAGCCACTGCGCCGAAAGGCACAACTCACAGCTGACTTACTTTCGAGATCACAGTTCCTACCGGACTATTATACACTAAGTACTATCTACCTAAACCTAACGTATCCTTTTAAAGTGAAAAACCGCTTGTCTCCTGTAGCCCTTAAGCATCGCAATACGATTTGGGTCAAGATTGCAGTACTTGCTTAGTAGGTCGGAAGTGCTTCAGGCCACTCCACAGTTCTGTATCACTTCTCCGAGTGGGACAAGAGGAAGCTTCATCTTCCCATCCGTCAAACCGGAAAAGTACAAAACTCCAACCTGAATGCACTTTGCGGACATTTCCTTGCGCACACTGTAAAACTGTGATATACATCTCATTGTTTGGTAAAAATACACAAGTTGTTAGTATGCACCAGACATCCACATCACATTATACGTCCCTGCGTTGGCGTATGATGCCAACCAGTTCCACCCGCCATCGTTCCATTCCATTTCGGACAAGGAGCTTAAGAAAAACCTCATACTTTCTCTTCCGGAACAATATCCGATAAGAATAGGGAAACATTTATATTTTTCCATTCAACTCTTCCTGCTGGAGAGGAAAAAGGATAAGAGGAACATTTCCTTATGTGTGATATGAAGAGAAAAATATCACATGCAAAACTAACAATAGAATCCTGTGCTGGCTGTTGGGGGCTGAGCGTGGTTGTTCACATTCACATCTATTAGGAATGCTTTTGCCACAAAACCTGACAACTTGACAAATGATTTTTATTCCTAGCGCCAGGCGAATGGAATCTTTTATGTGTTGCCGCTGCCGTGCCGCTTTTCTTGCCATACCGCATGAAGGAGCGAATGTCTTCTCTTCTGTAAGGATATATATTCTCGGTGGTGGCTGGTGGTGCACATTTCTTCTTCGTCGTCGTTTCGATGATGATCACATGCTCGGGCTGTCACATATTTCCACCAACAGATATATCACGCACACACCGACAACAGAGAGGACACTGGCACAGTGCTGCTAGTGTTACTGGTACTATTACTTTTGTGGTATCCTATTTTTTAAGTGGGATTCATTTTATTTGTTTTTCCTACGGTTCCGGAGCGGTATGGCTATGGGTATTGCGTATTAGTACTATCCCAGACACGAGTCTTCTTTCCGTATTCGAATTGAAGCGTAAATTTATTTCAATCCGTGCGGCGGCGGGCGGTGGGAATTTTGATCGAAATTTCAACATTAACTAGAGAGCAAGTCAACGCCGCAGGATCTTACCGTTTCTTTTCTATGTTCATATATTCATAGATATATATAAGGTATCTACGACGAGGGTGTTGGCATGGAATTTTTTTCCTTGCTCTCCTTTCGGTTGCCCTTTTCATTGCACATTATTACTTTGAAGGCGGGTTGCTTCCGAATAAATTTTCAGTTTTTATTCCGAATTTTTTGTCCGTTACTGTTTATCTTTTTTTTCTTTCTTTTTGCTGTGGAAGGATGGTAGAGGTAATCTCTCGCTTGTACTAAATGTTGTGTAATTTATGGAGAATCCTGCGAACTGGGGAACAAAAAGATGGAATTGAAATCACGATTTGTATTTTGTGTAAATATCAAGACAGGGGATGCAGATGTACAGAGGACACCAATGGAATAATTTTCTGTAAGGATTTCCTTTGGCGTTTACATGAGTTCTTATTTGTGAACTATGAACATCGTGCTGTAGTTGGATAACCAGAATTATAGGAAAGCTGGCAGCGTAATGTGCAAAGAGTTTGTTTGTGTTGAACAGATTTGCATTGCGAACGTGTTTCAGCTGAACTGAGGAAAATGCTGAGAGGGTAACTCTCGAACAGAGACAAAAGCTTTCCTTGCTTATCCCATAGGGAAGATGCATTGCCGGTTTTGAGCTTACTTTCTGTAGTCGGTTGTGAAGTTCGGCGTGGAAGAAAAGGCCCTCCCTTTTAGCCCGATCCTTATCCATAGTCAACTGTATCCGGTTCAAGTTGGACGGGGGTTTACTTCTTCTGCGTGAAAACTCAGGCGCGGTCTTCATTTTCAGCCCTAGAATGGAAGACTCTGCTGACCGGAGTTGAAGGTGTACATGTACAAAATGAAAATATGATTTGGAATTCTGTAGTTGAATAATACTTGCACTCTTTTACTTAGGAACAGTAGAAATTCAAATGCTATTCATATTTAAACAAAAAAGAAAACGTATTAATATCGGAAAGCAAAATCGTTAAAAATATGATTAAACTCCTTATATAAAAGAAAATATAATGTGGTATTTAAGTGAATTCTGCTATTTGATTTCCGATTTCAGATTTCGCGTTTTAAATCGAAAGTTAAAATCGAAATTGTTTTGTTAACTGTTGGTATTTCTTTTTCTATACATAATATTCTTTTACAAATTTTATTTTGCACCGACTTTTTTATAAACCTCTCTAAATTATTAATTACCAAAACAAATGCACTTTTTGGAATAGAAAAAGCGATCAAAACAATTTTTTACTGCTCCGAGTATTTCACATAAATATAGGGAGATCTACGAGAATTTTTTTATTAAGGCCTTTATCAGAAAAAGCCAAGCGCGCACAAATTTGAGAGCAATAGTATAAACAATAAAAATGTATACTTTGTACAAAAGTATGCATTTTACGTACCAATCACTGATCATAAATTATTCTAAAACTAAAATATCTTTTACCCCACGACATAATAAAACCTGAACGGTGTTAAAATATTTTTGTTTAGCCAGATCAAATAAAAAGTCTTTACTTGCTGATGGTTGGTAAAAAAAAGGAAGATATATATTAACTGAAAGTTAAAGTTAAAAATGACAAGACCAGTATAAAATGCAGTTGGTGGATACTTATATTAGATTAGTTATAGCAATATACAGTGCTTCTCAAAATTAATATTAAAATTTTCACAATTTTGTTTTAATATGACTTTGAAATTAAAATCATTAAAATCAACAACAAAAAAGTGTATTTTCTGTACAAAAAAAAAGCTGGATGTTACAAAATCTCTTTTAACAAAAGTGCAAACTGTGTTAGATCATTTTTCTCTGATTTGTATTATTAAATGGATTTCTGTTAAATAGTGACAAATGATTATTGAAATACGACTACTTTAGGCCCGCTTGACTTGGGGGGTAAGCGTCACGTTCCGGAAATTGAGAGGGAGATATAAGTTAGTAAAGATAGGTACATTTTCGTTCTGTCTTTCTCTCATAGCCAGTTACGTTTCGTTATCTAAAACACAGCATAAAGTTCAGCAGTGATAACAGATCGGGGGATTTATCCCTTTTTGCGGGATTTTCTCACTTATAATAAGTTAAAAGGGACAAAGGGATTTTTCAGACCTCATAGTACAAAAAGAAAGCGATTTTACTTTTTGGTCAGTTTTTGTTCCTAATTGCTCATTTCATTAAGAATAAAAAAATGATTCAACCTACGATCAAATTAAATATTTTCATGTTCAGAAAAAAGTCAGTCAAAATATCTAAACGCTTTCATTTCCTTTTTTTTATTTCACTAAACTGTTTCATGAAATGACATATCCGTGAATGAATCACGAGTATTTTTTTTTTTAAATAATCAATTTATTTATTGGCATATATGCAAAAAAGCCTTACCTCATTCTTAAATCAAATTTCTGTGTCATTTTTGTATGAAAAATCAAGAATAATGAGACTTGAAACCGAGATAAAATTTAAAATAATTCATAAGATATTTATTTTATGTTGAATATTATTTTCATTTTAATGCCGAATGCAATTTTATGTTCCTTTTTGTAACGTTTTAAAAATGTGTAAGATGTACCCACATTTCTGTTTCTGTATTATATATTTACAAACGTATCTTAACATGTATTTATTTTTGTTAGCTTCCATATAATATAATGTATAATGTGACTTGTATTTGTTAATAATAAAAAAGACAGAATTTAATAAAAGAAATGTTTTCTTAACTTAATATTTCGTAGTATCCCATGTGGGATTTTTTTATATTTTGGCGAGGGATTTTTTGGGTAGAACCGTGGGATAATCTGCCTCTAAAGTCCGGTATCACTGCAGTGCAGACCTATTGTCTGTATCACACTGTAGGAGCAAGAGAGAGCAGTGCGCGCGCCCAGTCAGTAAATAGAATCGCATATTTTATGCTATTCAGCTTTTGCTAAATTTTCGCCAAAATCGGACGTCAGTATTCTGACGGTTACCAATTTACTGATTAGGTGTCGCTTCTAACGTGGTTCACAAGAGCGACATGCCAATTATTACTTGCCACCGATAGGTCTAAAGCTAAACCCGCCCTAGGCACTCAACCAACTAATACCACATTTCGCACTAGTTACCCGCACTCCAGTGGGCAATTCTACAATTTCCCAAAATTGCACTCAGTTCGCTGGGCCTCCGAAAAATAATTGCCTTGAACATGGTGTTACAAGCACTTCAGCATGTCGACAACAGCTTATGGCGATACTTCAACTAAGCAACGGCATTCCCTACACATGATTCAACGCGTTGCATAACATCGCAGAGCGAAATAAGCCAGCCCCACCCCACTATATGCCTACCGCTGTACGTCAAAGGCGCCCTACAATTACAACACATCTGAAATTATCAATTTAGAGGCAAAGGTATAATGGAACCACTCTAGGGAGACAGCTGCGAATGCATCATGCCATATCCGCCGACATCTGCACATTCTGATATGAGTGGCTGCATGAAAACTCGGTCCACACACACACCGATCCTTGGCGTATAGCGCACTCGGCTAGGTAAACATGGAGTATCTTATTTCGCTATGCAATGGAAGGGAAACGAAACCATTTCCCCGTCGTTGGTGCAGTCAATTGGTGCGAGTCGTGCGACGATATGCGGGGCAGTTGAACTCGAAACTCCAAGTTATTTGCCTGCACCTAACTACGGTGATGAGCGTGCTTTTAACAGACTCGCTTGACTCTGCTTAGCAATGGTTCTTTTACAACTGTTTGTATATGCATAGCCATCTACCTACACCCTCACACCGATGAGCTAAATTAAATGAGAGGGGAATCCTTGATACAAACTCGTTATATGCAAATCTCTTGGCGCCTCTTAGATTTGGCGCTTTAGTTTGCACATCTAAATTGACTCAAAGTTTACCCAGTTCAATTAGGTAGCTCACCTCGAAGCCCCCCCCCCCCACCCCCCTTCTTCGTGCGAATTCATTTGGGGCTCCTTCGCCTCCGAACACGCTTGAATGTGTATACTGTATACGGCAAAGCATTCGACAAGACGGGATGTGTGCACAAAGTATTTAAATTCTCTAAACGTCATGCATATTTGATGGCTTTAAATTCTCGTTAGAATTTGGTTGGAGTTGGTATTCTACAGTGTTGCTGGTGGTTGCGCGGTTAGACAACTCTTTTGGGCGACAGCCTCTGTAAACACACTCAGGACGTGTGTGTGCAAATCCCCTTTGAATTTTTCATCCAGCATCGAGTATTCATTGCGTGACAAGGCGAAATTGGTTGGTGTATAAATAAATTCTGTTCAGCGGCGGATGCTATAAGGACGTGTCTTAAGAGCGGCCACCATTCAATTAGAAGAACATTTTTGAATACTGTTCCCACACCCACTTGCAAGTAAAGACTTTTTATCTGGAATTAATTGCAGATCCAAAAATCCACTCGCACCCGCGTTAATCGATAGAGGAGTACTAAGGGTGCATGTACAAAAGGAAGCCATTCACATGCGCCATTATTTAAAAATTAAAAAAAAATGAACTTCACATTCTATTGAAAGAATGTCTTCCTAAAGGATAACCACATGTATTCACCAACCCTTGGAACTTTTTTGCGATGCAACGTGTTGATGACAAAATCGATGTTATCTTGGAGGGTCGTTAATTGAATCTGTGACAAAACCGCATTGTCCTTAAATTGTTTCGACGACCAGACCTCAGCGCCCAGCCCCCATACGCTCACTGTGTGTCCTTGTGATGTGTTTCACTTCACCATAAACGACAGCGAAGCACATACACAACACACCCTGTCGGTGTAGTCGGCGCAGAGTTAAGTGGCAACAATAAAGGGGTTTTGCAGTCTTTAGTCCTTATGGCTTGCTTGTGCAAGCAATGGGCCAGTTGGGTGCAACATATTCACACAATGCACTCCTCTACTCTCTCTATGGAACGACTGAAACTATGACATCCAGGAGGGATGGACGGACAAAAAAAAACACTCCACCCCAACAACAGAGTCCTTTAGGAGAATTTTGTAAAAGAATGGACGAATATCTACCAGTTGCAGGAAGCAAAAATAAAAACTATTCCAATGGCGGCCCTTATGGATCGCGATAAAACTTCATCGCTGTCAGTGTGCGCACGAGGACGACTTTGAATGGTTTCTTGCAAATCGTAAAGTATATTCGTGCAACGATTCGAGGACAATATAACCTAGGAACATCATAATAATAAAAAAAAATAGATGGAAGGTTTCTTTTCTGTCAAACGGGCGTTACTGAAGAATATCCCTAGATCGCACCCACTTACTGATTATCCGGAAGTGGTTGATGTATCCAACTTTCTGTCAAATTTCGCACTCGTTTGTCATATATGAACTTTTGTGAAGCGCTTTTCGCATATTAAACTTCGACTTAGACAGGTGGGTTGACAAGCAGGGGCGTTTGCATTCGAGGTGGCATTTTGCACTATGATGCCTTATCTTTTTTACGACAACCGGCTGTGACAGTTCTGGATCAGTTCGATCTGTTCCCTCTATCATTCATCATCTTGAATCAATTTAAACTTCATCAAGTCTGAATTCAAGTTTGCAGGGGCCCTACTCTCTACTTCGTTCCGAAAGTCAATCCTATTGGAAATTGCTTGCCGTTCCGTTTTTAAGTTGGTACTCTGTAAGCTTTCGGAATTATAAATCGGAGTAGTAGTACATTTCATTCAGCTTTCGAAATAGAGAGTACATAACATTCATTTTCGAAAAATGTTACTTTCGGAAAGAAATACAGAGTAGGACCCCAGCTTCTATGGAGATAATTTCGACGTATCCATACCGAGAGACGAAAATCGGAAAGTAGACACTCCAGGGAGGGTCTTTATTTTGTTTTCTGAGAGCAAAACAGCATGCGCCACCACCACACTTCCTCCATTTATAGCCACAATTGAAAACTGACTCTTTTTGGCTGCATTCCTATTCGAAACCTGTTTACTAAACAACGCTTTTCATTTAAGTTACATCCGACATAGTTATGGAGAGAAGATAAATGCTCAGAGGAGGCATGTGGGTGTCACTGAACTACCAAAATCATTTCGTCCAACAACGCTCACTTCTTTCATTCCCAAAAATATGGAAAAGGTTTTGGTTCATCACCGCGTTTTCGAGTCTTTTGCATATAAAGCTGTACAAGATTTTATTTTTAAGTAACAAATTTTAGTCACTTGAGCATTACGACTCAAGTTTCGGGAAACATCTGCTTGATGTTGATAAAATAGTTTCCGCAACAAGTTTATTTTAGTGACAAATGGAAAGGGCATACAATTTAATGCCGAGTCCGAACGGTATAACTGAGAAGCTCTTTAATGAGAGTTATACTCTTGGCGCCAATTATTTATTTATCTATTTTTTTAAAGGCTTTTTTCAGATCCCAGATCCTCCGCTGTGTAGTTTGCCTCGCCATCGTTGTTACTACGTTAATGACGGCTTGACTATTGTGAACCCATTTTGTGTTCAAAAGATCGTTTCGCAGTTTCAATTCGTGGCTTAAGTCTATAAATCGGTCGGTCAATGAATGGAGAGACGAATCTAGTTGAGGGCGGTACTCCATCACTTTCTTGTAAACACGTTCTCTCTCTTCTATGTACGGGGCCACATGCAGCACTTTATCATTTTTAACCCTAGAAGGCTAAGTATATATATAATAAGCTAATCATTCGTCGGTTGGACAAACAATACTGATATTTTTTTTTTAGCTTTGCTTAATCCTTAATGCATCATATAGCTCTACTCTTTTTTCTGACACATTGTAAAGGTGTTCCCAAATTAAAAACTCGATTACTAAATAAATACTTGAGTTTTTATTATTAAACAGACTTTTAAGTGAACACAACATTTTAAAGTCTAAAATTAACATGCTTTCAAAAACTTCGTTTAATCCACGAACATTAGCCTTTAAGGGTTTAAGACGCCCTATAGAGTCCTAGGTGCTTTCAGAGTTCGATAGGCGGAAAGCTTCTGTTTGGCGATAGATACCTACCTTTACTTTCGCACTCAACAGTTCCTACACAGTTGGCTTTCCATTGAACGTAGTCCTCTCCCCGCGTATTGCTTTCCGAAAGGTTTTAATAGCCGGACAAGGTCGATCTTTATGGTGTGCAAGCGCGGTCGTACTGTACATTGTACGGAAGGGGTCAAATCGCAGATCTGAGGCGGCCAATTGACATGGTCAAAATCGTTGACATCACGATTTCGGAACTTGGTGCTTTAAAGATCGATTGTGGCATGGCGCGCCATCCCGCATAAACCAGAGGTCGTCCAAATGCATGTCTTCAATTTCAGTAAAAAGAAAGTCGGTTAATATGGCTCTGTAACGTCTCATTTTCGAATAAAAATTGTCCACAGATGACACCACTCCACAATCCGCACCAAACTGTCACTCTCTGTCTCGTCTGCGCGCACCGTACGACGACGACGGGAACCATGAGTGTTGTCCACTAGCATACCAGTCTCACGGACTTTTTGGGCTGCACAGCACACACTTTGGAAATTAGTTTTCCATGTTTCCCAACGTTGTTCAGATGTAAAGCTGAGGTATGATACCGACTTTCAGTCAAGATTTCGAGCGGCGAACAGCTATCAGTGCCCAAATAACCTATGATTTAAAATGGAACCACTAAATGGCCCACTCTTTAGAAGTAAATTTAGTGCAATTTTTTTCTGCCAGCTCTAGAAGCCTTAAAAACAAGAAGATGTAGTGTTCCAACAAGATGGGCCCACAGCGGGGGTATCTAAATAATCCCGAAGGCTTTGCATTGATTTTTCACTTTAAAGCTACCCAATGTTTTGGCTTTGGATATAAAAAAATGTTTTTGCTTTATATTCCTTCAGAACTATATAAAATGTTAAGTTCCAAATGTTTTTGGAACGCAGAAAATATCAAAAATTGGTTTCAAAATGTTACCAAATGTTTTATTTCAATTTTACATTTACAAATGCCTCGCGACACGTGGAAAAGCTGGTCAAATCTCCTCTTTCGGTGACATACCGCTTCCCCAACGCATGGATCATGATATGTACTCGTAATAGCTATAGGTTGCTCTTCAGGTCTGGCTCTGACTATCTCCAATTATCTTTATGTGGAAGAAAAGTTCTGTAAACTGACGTAATCTGTGATGGGTAATAATAAAAGAATGAGATCGGAATTTGTGCACCATTTTTGTGAAAGGGTAGCCGAAGTTAAGTTTGTAGCTCCACATAAAATGTGTCTTCTGGAACACCTCCTCCTAGGTGTGGCAATAGAATCAATCCACCAGGTATAAGACCATGTCGTCCTAGCGCAATTTCTTTTCAACTGACTTTAAATGCATCACATCTCCTTTTCTTTCAGAACACACTGTAGCATGGATACGCACAGTTTTCCTTACGTCACTATACCAATTTTTGTACGATCAGTGGAGGTTTTATTACCCACCATATAACACTTCATAGAATACGACTTTTATAGCCCGCGCCAGTGAAATGGTAAAACGAGTGACTTTGTTTTCATGCCCTTCCAGGCGCGCATATAGCTACAGATACGAGTACATATGGCCTGCCAGCCCGTTTGTTAAGAAAAGTAGTTTGATTGCTTGCGCTCCCTTTTATTGCAGACATTTTTTTTGGGGAGCATGCGGTCTCCCCAAACTGTGGCAAATATTCGCTCTCCATGCGGGAGTACATCTCCCCTTTTTTATTATCGTCTCTCATGCAGTGGGTCGATGATTTATTTGGCACAAAAGCGTTCTGACCCCTGGGTGATATACCCCGGTATATGATTACTCTATGCGAGGTCTTTGGGCAATAACAAAATTTATTACCCGCTTTCCACCTGTATGTGTTGTGAGTGGCATTCGTATATCGTATTTAGCCGGAGTACCTACACATACAGGTTATGGAGAGGAGAAAAATCAGCTTCAAGGTGTGCCCGGTGTGGTATTACCATTCCAGAAGCGTCTTTCAGGATGGTATGCGACAATTCAAGGGTGCAACAGAACAGAATAGTAGACTTGTTTATTATCGCACGCATCGATGGATAGATATGTGAGACGTTTATGAAAAGTGCTCAATAAAGTCAATATATTGTCCAAGCCGCCCCTTAACGAGTTCCCTTAAGGGTGGAATGGTGGTCAATGCTGTTGATGATGAAGTTAATAAACATTTCACGAAGACTAAAAGCTACGAAGCGTTAAAAAAAACAGTGGCACTCCGGGAGTGCCGACAGAACTGAAAACTTGAACAATTACGTGTGTATATTTTGAGCCGTCAGAAAATATTTTATTTCTTTTATTATTATAAATCACTACTACAAAAAAAAATGCCAACTAAGGCTTTTCCATACCTTTGTTTAAGGCAGTATTTCTTTAGTTAGGACTTCTTTTTTTTTATTTTAAATATGTTTTTAATTTTTATTTTGATTCTACACACTGACGTTTTAATTTTTTAAACATTCTTAAAAATTCTTTGCCAAAACAAAAATTATATGTAACCTCGGACTTAAAGAATGTGTTTCCATCTTCAAACTCTCTATATTTTCCGAAGACTTTATCTGTCATTCTTTAAAAATAATTCCAGCTTCCACTTCCAGTAATTGGTAACATATTTGAAAGCTGTTTGTTGTTTAAATAAAAATATTTTTTTTTATATTTCTGTTTAGTTTTTGATTTATTGTTCCACTTTACCAAAATTATATTAGGTCGGTTTTTTTGAGCTTCGTTCTCAGCAAAGCAAAGTAAAGTAGGATTTTCAGCACAAAAACTACGATCTACTTGACACTTCGAGACTCGCAGTAGGTATTGTAATTTGTGTTTTGAAAATCTTACTTTACTTTGCTTTGCTGAGAATGAAGCTCAAAAAAACACGCCTACTATTGAAAAATGCATCTTTTTTTCAAGTTAGGCTTTTTTTCGTCAAAAGTGATTGGCAACGCGAACACTGGCGTCGGAACATTGGTGTCGCGAGTACAATGGTTGTGGCTTGTATCCCATCTCAAAAATGCCCAAAAATGCGCCAAAAGAAGTTTTCACTTCAAAAATTTGACTTCTGTGGGTGTGAAAGGACTCAGAGCCCCTTTTACTGTATGTTCAAAAGAAACCGCTCAAAGGTACGTTGCTGTCGAGTGAAAAAAACTTTTGACTTATCTTGTTATTCCTAATTGAAGCGATGCTGAATCACTAGGTACTCAATCCCATAGCAATGAAACCGACTGTATACACAGATTAACTGAAAGGTTTGCTATCAATGAAAAAAATAAAGGATACACGAGAAAATATTCAAAGCACGCATATATCAAGCCATGAAAGCCAGGCAGCTGGCAGGTTGCCGGAAGCCAAGTCAAATCACCGAACCTTTGCATGCAACGTATTCATCGTCGCAAAAACGAAACTCGAAGCTCGTTGCTTTCTTTGTACCGTTCCGCCTTACTTCCGTTCACATATACCAATACCTATATGCAAACCTCGGGATACCAGGTATATGTCCTTAAAATGCGACGAATTTTTTGGTTCTTAAGCTCGATGCATTGGTGAAATTCTATTTGAATTCGTTCGCACACACAGACGAGTAGCTCCCGCTGGGACACTGTGGCTGCAGTTATTTTGAGGTACCTACTTCAAACAGACCCACCTCCTGGCCTGGCACCACTCCTGCAAATGGTTCGGTGAGTAAGACTCAAGAATGCATGGAAATACTACAATATCCGTTTTTGTGTACAAGGCGAGGGTTTTTCCTCCTTCCATATAGGTACACGTGAAGTCTTCAAATCGAGTTTTAACCGATTTTACCGGATGCAAAGGTTTTTCCGGATTTCCCCCTCCCCCTCGCTCCATCGTCGTACAACGTTCAATGGATTCCTTGCCCCCCTGGAGCATTACTGCCTGAATGAGGTATTCACGTTGCCATTGCACTTGGTGACAATAATCGTTTACTTGTATTGCATTCCAACAGATGTAAGTCGATTTGAGAGAGAATGCACAAGCTGCTGTCTATACCGTGCAATGTCAACAAGCTGCACAGCGTCGTCGCATGGAATCTCTTCTTGCAGGTTAAAATCCCACGAGGAATGGATTTTCAATTTCCATCTCAAATCGAATTGATCGGTAGTTTCATTGATAAGCCACTCAAGGTGAGTGGGAGGGAGCTGAATGCTTAAGGATATTTAAGGGCTGTTCCACTAAATCCAGTTGGGGGGAAAATTACATCTTTTCAAATGGATGCAGATGATATATGCATGTAACTCACGCCACATGGCCGGCGAGAGTGTGTGCTGCGTCACTATCAGTTATTAAGCGAGAAATCAAGTGAAAATTTATGACGCCACCGGAAGGGATATTAGTGCTCATAAAAAAATAACAAATCGACTGAAGTAAATGTACACTCTCGTGCGATGGTGTAACAAATAGCTGTCCGGATGCTAGGGGTCGTAAATCGTCGGCACGCACAAATTTATGGGGCCAATTGTTTTTAGTTTATTTCCACTTGCATATATTCGCAGTACGTAATGTTTAACGGTTATAGTTGGTATGTATAACAATGGCAAGGATGTAGATAAAACCAGTAGTTAGCACATGTGTCGGGCGTTGAATTACGATGCTGGTTTCATATGTTCTATGCTTTATGCTTAATGTGAGTGCTTTGATAGGGATGAGCTTAAAATGCCACTGGGTTCGTCGAACACGCCGGTGGTGACCTCTCAAGGAGTTGGTTACTAAGGAACCTACTTTGGTCTGAAATGAGTTCAAGTAGGTAGCTACACGTGGATTTCCTTCCTTCCAATAATTGGACCTTCTTCTCCATTTATAACAGGTACGAACTCAGAGAAAAAAATAGTCAATGATCACTATTTTTTGACTATTTTCATAGTCCGAATCGTGACCATTACTTTCATTAGTTAAAAGTAGTTACTTGTGACTATTATGGTTGTGAATTCATTTATTTCTCAAAATCAACTTTTCTATGGTCGATTTCCACTAAAATAATAGTTACATAACTTTTACTTTAATAGTTGTTTCTAACTATGCACATAATAGTTACATAACTATTACAATAGCTCTTTTTTACTATGCAGATATGTAGTAGTTAAATAACTATTAAAATAGCTGCTTCTAACTATACACATAGTAGTTAAATTACTTTTACAATAGCTGTTTTCAACTATGCATATAGTAATTACATAGCCATTTCTAACTATGCACGTAGTGAAATTTGACTATATCAGGCGGTTGTTGAATAACTGTGAAAATAGATACCTGCTACTATTTGATTGTTAGATACACCTATATATAGTTATGCAGTTTTGGATATACAGCAATAAAGTTGTCCTAAAAGGATAGTTGACAAATCAGTTTTATGAAAGTAGTATTCAGCTATAATTTATTAAAATTCTTTACTTTAAACAGTTAAAACGAGTTGAAATATATATACTCGTTTTTGAGTGTTAATTAAATTATACATTTAAAGTACGGATAAAGAACGATCGCCAAGCATCTAGTTACAGGTATGTAAATATAATTAATTTAAAGTATTTCACTGCCAACGATTACGATACTAAAACAGACAAAACGATTTGTTTCCTAAAAATTGTCCAGAGCTTTACAAGGAAAATAATGCATTATTTTTTTTCAAATAATTATATTTTATATTCCGCAGGTATAGAGTTCAAAAAAAATTATAAAATTCATAATGCAAAAAAAAACTGCCAACCTTTTAAACCCTTTTTGTACATTTGGTGTTACATATTGTCATTTTGCTTCATAGCCCCCCAGTCCCAGATTTTTACTGCTGCCAGCGAACCCAAGTCGAGCTCCGTTCAGCTAACGCTGTCTTTTTTGGTCCAGCTTCTAAAGGTCAGCTACAATGTAAAGCCAACTGCGGATTATAGAAAAAATGTGTGACGAAGTTTTCGAAAGCAAGTCGACTGATCTCCGTGGAGATCAGAAGTTTGTTGAGAACGAGTATAGTAGCGCCATTTTTTTAACAGAGCTATCGCTAAAGGTAGCTTTCGTCGTCCTTACGTACTTAGGTTACATCACAGTCCCGGCATTGACCTCAACTAAAACTTACATCATCCTGTGTATAAAAACTAAAGATTTAGCTGATGATGGGTTCAGTTCTAAGGCTAAGAAGCTCTAAGTAGTTACAAATAAAAGCCCTTAACAAGGTCAAAAGGACTTGTAGTCTTGTGCGATGGTCTTGTGCCCGTTCGCCAGCAATTAAATGACCCATCATAAGGCTTTTATTTTTCAGTTACAAATGTGGACATATGGCTCAGCGACCAGTCTCAGGGTCGATCCCCAGAAAACCAAAAAAAATACATCTTTAAGGTTGCTTCACTGCGCTACTTCTCGCGAGCGTCTGACAAACATCCAAAAGCATATCTGTCTTGAAAGAGCTTCTCGACTCAGCCGTTCGGACTCGTCATAAAAGTTTATATCCCTTCCATTCGTCCGAGAAATAGAAACTCACGCAAGAGCTAGTCCTAGGGTTCCCTTACGGGTCTTCTGTTTCAAGTATTTATTTATTTAACTAAGAACGCTTTGAAAATACCACTAATCAACCACATTTCGCTTTCTTGTTTGGCACGCGCGACTGACTATGGTTGACCATGGTTAAAAATAGAACACACAATGAACGAAACGTGTAACGTGCTGCTTTGGAAAGTTTCAACTTTATTTTTCTTGCTTTTATTTGTTTTTCTGACAAACTTTTAGTCCTTTTTATTTTAATTTTTATCG
This sequence comes from Cheilosia vulpina, assembly GCA_916610125.1. Taxonomy (NCBI): domain Eukaryota; kingdom Metazoa; phylum Arthropoda; class Insecta; order Diptera; family Syrphidae; genus Cheilosia; species Cheilosia vulpina. The sequence goes on from OU744277.1 coordinate 59,631,811, forward strand.
TTTTTTTACTACTGCTGTCCACCCTCATTGCATTGCCAGTACCAAGAAAGCCATTCTAAAAATTCTCTTCGAAAATGTAATGAAATAATATTACAAATGGTTTCCACAGAAACACTATTTTCGGAGGATTTTTTTTTTCAATTTGTTCTCGATACGACAAGCGTACGCTCAAGTGACCAAACATAATTGCAGGTTACAGTAATTTTACCGAATAAATCATTTCCCTTAAACTCACCGCAACGCATTCTCTTGTTAACCACTTGACTAATGATTAATTAATTAATACATTAATCAGTTTGCAAATCTACAGCTTTTATTGCATGTTTCCAGCACCAACCGCGATGCCACTCTTCAAAGTGAAAATGAAAACAGAAACTAATCAGCATAGCGCATGAATAACAAAAGCCCAACGAAGCGAAAAATTACAATAATTTTGTAATTAAGGTCTCGCGGTTCATCTTGCTTAGCATTTGTTACACTGACCTTTGTCTGTGCCATTTGTTTGTATGAACTGCTTTCATCGGGCACGGCGCGACACAAATCTAGTTGCGAATTCAATATGCAATGCCAACTGATGAAGTCACCTTTGTCACACGCTTCGCCCAAATCATGGTGATAAGTTATTGGGATCTTCTTTCGCCTGCCAAATGGTGCTGCAATCTATTGCAGCAAATCGATCCACTTCAATCATATATAAATGCGGCTTTCTGCGAAATACGAGCATCATTGTTCAACCAAGCAGTCTTCAGTCAAGATTGCTCTGAACCCAGACCATGGTGAGTTCAAACACGGCCTTAAATATTTAAGAGTTTGCTATCGTTTTTTGGTTTTTTTTTTTTCTTTCTTGCAGAAGTTCCTAGTTCTGTTGACCATTTGCATGGCAGTGGCTGCTGATGTCTCTCATCTAAGCAACCAATATCCGCCACCTGTCGAGTCGAGCGGCCATTTGGGATATTTGCCACCAGCACCGCCTGCTCCACAAGAATCCACTGAAATTCTTCCTCCCGCACCACAGGCGCCAGCTTACATCCCACCAGCACCGCCAGCTCTGACATATATTCCTCCCGCTCCGGCATATCTCCCACCAGCACCGCCAGCTCTCAAATATATCCCACCAGCTCCAGCATATACCCCTCCCGCTCCGCCAGTGCCAACATTTGTGCCTCCAGCACAGCCAGCGCCAGTATATCTTCCTCCACTGACACCAGCGCCCGAATACCTTCCTCCGCAACAGATCCCCCAATATCTTCCACCCGCGGAACCTGCGCCAATTTTCGAGACCAGCAATGACGGGTACAAGTACAGGACTGTTAAGCGGATCAAGTACAGGCATCGGGCATAGGAACTGCGAAAACTGTGTGGACTTCTTAATGCATGGTTTTACGTGTGTTTTGTTATAATAAATTTGTATATTTAGCTTTTAGTAGTAACTTTGGAAGCCTTTTTCTTTTTTGTTATACGCAGTGAGGTTGGGTTAGGTTGAGACCAGACACCATCACCATCCACAGTTATACGAGTACACATTTATAATGCGATCGAAAGATCGATTTGCCTCACGCAATTCGCACAGTAAGAGGTGACAGTTGTTTCACCGCCAGATGGCATTAAATGGAGGACCCTCGGTTAAGCTTCTTTTAACCATTCAAACATTGGGAGATTAAAACTGTTCGGTCCGTATGGGATATTCAGCGCTACATCTCATATTGACAGAAAAATGCGCAGTAAAAGTTAGTCCCGCAAACCACGCCAAATGATATTTGACCGCATATCTACTATCAGTAAGTTTTTGACATTATTTTGAAGTGTATTTCAATTGGTAGTGGGTCAAATTTCGTTTTTTTTATCAGGGATTTTATTAAGTTTAAGACTTTTTTCTTTCGGCTGGCAGAGGGAATGAGCGTCTTAATGGCGTCGGATGTGAACAGTGTTGCTATCTTGTGGGAAATTTACATTTATATAACATTTATATATGAATTTCGCGATGGTAAAGGGTTTTCCAATGAGAGGTGTTATTGTGAATGACCCGCTATTTCGGTAGCTGTCACTTTTGAAGCTTTTATTCTTTGACATTTGAAAATTAAAAACTACGCCATTACTAAAAATGGAACGATACACGCTTCAACAACGCATTGAAATTATTAAAATTCACTACAAAAATGGTGAAAAAACACAAGCAACTAAACCATTGATCTTTTACGGGACCGTGTTATCTCTCAAAGAGAGATATATTATAAGATAACAATTGGCCACCGAGATCTTGTGATTTAACACCTTGTGACTTCTTCCTTTGAGGCCACGTGAAAGATAAGGTCTACGCCAACAGCCCAGCGTCGATTCAAGACCTCAAAGATAAAATTCGTGAGGCTATCGTGGACATAGGGCAGCCACTTTGCGATTTGGTTATGGAAAATTTCATGAAAAGGATATGGTCCTGTATGCGTGCTCGTGGTGGCCATTTGGCTGATTTTGTTTTTCATTAGTAACGGCCTACCTCCTCTTTATTATGAAATAAATATCCGATAATTTATCTCAAAAAATGTCATTTTTCTTTAAATTGGAAAACCCTTTAGAAAAAACTGTCTCATGGAAAAAAGTAACCGCATGGAAAATTAGATCAACATAAAGAAAAATATATGTATTCAAAGAAATTGTAACCACAGATGTCATCTTGTTTACAGAATAAGTCTGTAATTAAGTCCCTCGAGTTTATTTTAGAATTTCCTTACAGTAGAAATATGCTTGTGTAGAAAATAATTGAGTGGATTTTCAAAATTAAGTTTTAGTATGTACTATTAAAGCGTTCTTCTTCACCTGTAGCGAAATAAAACCTACATTTTGTATACGACTGGAAGATGGACTTACTTAGGTTTCAGTAATTGAAACTTTTATATAAAAGTGGATAATTCAAGAAGAAGGTATTGCAGCCTTAAAATTTGTCGTTTATCAAACTTGGAGGTTATAACAACAAAACAACCTATGTACCTATTTTCCAATTTTAGTAGCGCAAAGTTCTAAGCTAAGATCGCCTATACTAGACACTCTTACAAATACAGCTTAAGCCTCTATACATAAGGGCTTCATCTATAAAGGATAGCGAAGGTCACTGCTCGCTTTCGAGTCAGACTAAAGTCAATTTTGTACAATTGAAAAGGCTTCTTAAATGGGCTTTTCGGATCCGGAATGCAAATTGACGTCCCCTACATTCGTCCTTAAACCAGGAAAACCACATAAACCAATAGGTTAGCTATACCTAAAATGGGATCATTAATACGTCAATTTATTTTCTACCCCAGAGCCAGAACCCAGAAATAAATCAAACAAATACAGCAGTACCTACACAACTCCTTGCATCTGTTGAAGTGACAACTGTCAAATGTAAATGAATACAAGAGAAAAACTTAAACCGGGTCCCCCCTGCAAACTATTTTCTTATACTTCCCAATTTGAACAGTCATTTAAAGCCTGGGGAGATTCATTGCAAATTCCCCAAAAATGAACATGCCCCCATATAGACCCAAAAATCACTTGTTCCAACATCTGATTTCAGAAATGTTCATGCATGTCCGCAAGTACCCTCCAGTCCAAGTGGTATATCTATTTTCGCTCTGCATAACCTCTGACTCTGACCGCATACAGTGTTTAGAAGTTACGGATATCCGCATGCGGTATACCTTAAACAAAATACATATAAACCACTCCGGCAGAACGTAATGTCTCATATTCTCTTGGTCCATTATTCAAAAACGTTTTTTTTTTTTGTGCTTCTGCAGATGATACACAGATACACTGGCCACACATGAAATAATAAAGCAAAATAAAATGTTGTCTCAGTATCAGTGAAAAACATAAAAATAGGCATTTGTTTCAACTTTCAGACCGACAACTCCTGGCAACACAAGGAAACCCCCACTACAGCCAGTATCATTGCCGAACATAAAAAAATAGCTAGAAAAAAAACTTTAAAAAAATATCAAAAACAACCCTCCTTACAGATACACAGAAATAACCTCAGCCTGAGTGATATAAATATTCCGGGCGAAAGTTTTGGACAAACTTTTTCGAAACAAATGTCATTAAAGTTGACCATTAAAATCGAATAAATTCGTTGCCAGGATAAAGTTCGCATTTTTTGCCTTTGGTCTTCCGATTGTGTGCCCTTTTATGCCATGAAATGATGAGGTTATTGTTTTTTACGACAGCGGAACATACATCACAGAATGCAGGAGTTTTTGTTGACTTCCTTTCGAACGCAGTGATAAGGCTCCACATCAGAGAGCGTCCTACTTTCCACATTTGGTAGATGTCTGAGCCGATACAAATGGCAAGAGTTTTCGGTTTTATTGCCTGGTGATAAGTCATAGTGTAGTGGTAGATGGCAATCTAGCGGCTACATTTCAAATTGATATTAAATAGTTTGTTAGGAACCAGAGAGAGGTTGGGTTTTGGACACTTGTTAGTTACATAAACTCATCTAACGAATAGCAGTCCTAACGTTAGCCGATTGGAAGAATGTATTCCCAAATTTTCAGGAATTACGCTTTGTTCCGATTTAGTGTACAGCTCCACCTACAGGCAAAATACGAAACTCACTAACAACATTAATTCGATTCAATCTTTTTATTTGCAGAATAGTCTTAAAAGTTAACAATCACTATTACATTATTTAACCTACAGAGAGGCCAATACCACCTCCAAACCCGCCAAGACTACCACCTAATCCCAATCCATGTCCAGGAAATCCGCCGGAACTGCTACTTGCAGATGCCGAAGACGTACTTGAATATCCGCCATATGAACCTGCGTGTGAACTACCAAGCCCTAACTGGCCATGTGAGTTTCCAGAGGATCCAAAGGAAGTGGATGATGAAGCGGAGCTTGCAGTGTTACTACCAAATTCAAGTCCACTATGGGACCCTGAGACACCAGATGACGCACCAGCATTAGCGGATCCAGCCGAACCAAGTCCAAGTGATCCTCCTAATCCTAGAGATCCGCCCGCCTTGGAGCCACTGCTTCCACCGTATCCACCAGATCCACCATGGGACCCTGAAACACCAGATGACGCACCAGCATTAGCGGATCCAGCCGAACCAAGTCCAAGTGATCCTCCTTGTCCCAAGGATCCACCCGCTTTAGAGCCACTGCTTCCGCCGTATCCTCCAGATCCACCATGGGACCCTGAGGCACCAGATGACGCGCCAGCATTAGCGGATCCAGCCGAACCAAGTCCAAGTGATCCTCCCAGTCCCAACGATCCACCCGCGTTGGAACCACTGCTTCCACCACCGTGTCCACCAGATGCACCATGGGATCCTGAGACACCAGATGATCCTCCTAATCCTAGAGATCCGCCCGCCTTGGAGCCACTGCTTCCACCGTATCCACCAGATCCACCATGGGACCCTGAAACACCAGATGACGCACCAGCATTAGCGGATCCAGCCGAGCCAAGTCCAAGTCCTCCTAATACTAGAGATCCGCCCGCCTTGGAGCCACTGCTTCCACCGTATCCACCAGATCCACCATGGGACCCTGAAACACCCGATGACGCACCAGCATTAGCGGATCCAGCCGAACCAAGTCCAAGTGATCCTCCTTGTCCCAAGGATTCACCCGCTTTAGAGCCACTGCTTCCCCCGTATCCTCCAGATCCACCACGGGACCCTGAGGCGCCAGATGACGCGCCAGCATTGGCGGATCCAGCCGAACCAAGTCCAAGTGATCCTCCCAGTCCCAACGATCCACCCGCGTTGGAGCCACTGCTTCCACCACCGTGTCCACCAGATGCACCATGGGATCCTGAGACACCAGATGATGCACCAGCATTAGCGGATCCAGCCGAACCAAGTCCAAGTGATCCTCCTAATCCTAGAGATCCGCCCGCCTTAGAGCCAATGCTTCCACCGTATCCACCAGATCCACCATGGGATCCTGAGGCACCAGAAGACGCACCAGCATTTGCGGATCCAGCCGAACCAAGTCCAAGTGATCCTCCCAGTCCCAACGATCCACCCGCGTTAGAGCCACTGCTTCCACCACCGTGTCCACCAGATGCACCATGGGATCCTGAGACACCAGATGACGCACCAGCATCAGCGGATCCAGCCGAACCAAGTCCAAGTGATCCTCCCAGTCCCAACGATCCACCCGCGTTGGAGCCACTGCTTCCACCGTGGCCACCTGATTCACCATGGGATCCTGAGACACCAGATGACGCACCAGCATTAGTGGATCCAACCGAGGCAAGTCCAAGTGATCCTCCTTGTCCCAAGGATCCACCCGCTTTAGAGCCACTGCTTCCGCCGTATCCTCCAGATCCACCATGGGTCCCTGAGGCACCAGATGACGCACCAGCATTAGTGGATCCAGCCGAACCAAGTCCAAGTGATCCTCCCAGTCCCAACGATCCACCCGTATTGGAGCCACTGCTTCCACCGTGTCCACCAGATCCACCATGGGATCCAGAGACACCAGATGATGCACCAGCATTAGCGGATCCAGCTGAACCAAGTCCAAGTGATCCTCCCAGTCCCAACGATCCACCCGCCTTGGAGCCACTGCTTCCACCGTATCCACCAGATGACGCACCAACATTAGCAGATGCACTTGCCGAAGAAGCGCTGCTGCCTCCTGAACCTCCAAATCCTAAAGTTCCACCGGAACTGCTTGAAAAAGAATTAGCTACCGATGAGCTTTGGCTTCCAGATACACCACCTCCATTCCTACCAATATTTCCAAAGCCTCCAACGCCATAGCCTTGAAATATAAAATTCATACATTCAAGTGATTTGGGAAATAAATTCAAACTTACCTGCGGCTACAGCTAAATACAACGTAACGACTCCAAGCACTGACGCTGTCATCATCTTTGCCCAATTCTTGAATTAATATTTAGAAATTCTTGCGGCCAACGCTTTTATATAGATTCTCCCCTGTTGACTCTCATTCGGCGCTCAGACATGGATCTAGAATTGTTAATGTTTACTTTGGACGCGAACCACATTCTAATTAGGCACTTTGTGAAATATGCTGTCACTCTAAACTCACTCATCGGGTATTCCTGTTCCTGCTGTATAAATAAATCATTTAATTGGTTGCCCTATCTTCCTTTCATTGAGCTTTATTACTTTTGTTGACTGCTACATTGTCCGTTTCAATTCATCTTAAACATGGACTACTTTTGATTCAATGTCATTTGTGGGTCAAATGCTTTGATCTCTATTTGGCAATTGTATTCTTGGAATTAAATTATTAAAAAAGTAGAAGTAACTAAAGGCGTTGCAGGAACGTAATAGTTGGCATTCACAATAGGACTAGAATCGTCAACAGCAATTAGAAGCTACCGTTATAATTCTTTGTAAAATTGAAATAAGAGCTGTCAATTTTTTATACTAGTCTTGAAACGACAGCTGCTGCACAATGGAATCTTCGCTTATTTTTTGTGTTGCCAAGTTTTCAGACGCTCCATCGCAGGTGAACTGTTTTCACTTTTTCACTTTTGAGATTAGTTGCTCTGAAAATATTTGTTTAGTAACGCCATTTTGTTGAAAAAATGTCCGGGGGCACAGAAAACGCATTAAGCTAACAGCGGAAAAAAAGTCGCTAAATTGAAATCTTCGCGAATGTCAAAAATAGCTCGCCAAAACCAACGCTGGAAAAACAAATGCTACATCTAGAGGAAGTGTTTGCGAGTGCATTATATAAACGATATGCAAGACTTTAAGGAGTGGAAAATGCAACAATGTAAGCATATTGATTATGCAAGCTCGCTCAAAATACTGAAAAAACAAGTACCCCCAACAAAATAAACTTTAAAAAATAGTTGGCGCAACAGGTTCGTAAACCGCTAATTAAGATGCTCTTTCTTGACTGTTATACTCTGGGATGTATCCATGTCAGACATTCGCAAGGTGTGGCGCAAAGGAAGAAAACTAACCATGTAATTTGTGTTTTTCCGGATCGAACCTGAGCTTCTTAGTAGTTCAACATACTGACCACTAAGCCACTGCCCCTACATAAAGTAACTTTTACTACCCTTTTTACTATTTTACTACCCTTATTTTGAATATATTGGCAGTTGGCTGCACTTGCAGTAGAATATTTAAAATGCAAACGAAAACTACTCGAAACCATTGTCTATTCATCTTTCTACCGACATGTTGGAATGAAAAACGCCCCAAAAAAGTGGGCGTGTTAGAAAAAGTTGTGATCGATAGCATTAAAATATTTTTGTAAGATATTTTCGGACTCTATAATATAAATTCCTTCAGTATCTATCACCTTCAAATGTGCTAAACCAAACCGCCCTCGAATGTCGCCAAATAATGAAATCGTTTTTTAGCAACTTCCGAAGACGTAACCAGTTATAAGAAGACAAAAAGTTATAATACACAAAATAATAAATTAGTACTATCAATTTGAAAGTTCCAAGAAGTATGGGTAAGGAAGACCTTTTACACGAAAAAGATGCTCCTCCATTATGCTTAACATGTTTTTTTTTTTTATTTCGCCAATTCTAGTAAAGTCAGTTAAAGGCGTGCTGTGTTCTTAACCATTTATAATTTGTTTACCCAATAATCGGATTTGACAACTTGTTTGGTTTGAATATTTTTTTTTTTTGTTTTCCACATCAGCGGCGCCGGTGTTTATGGTATTAACGAAGATAAACAACTTAAATGTTGCGGCTTGTGATTGATAGCTACAAACTCGCATTTGCTTAACAAATGATGGAGGCAGTTTAATTTGGGAATGATTAAGATTATCTGTAGTTATGGCTGATCAGGTCTAGGTATATGGATCGTTACTGTTCTGGGGTCTTTGCTGGCGATTCCTAAGTTCGAATACAAGTGCATGCTTGTAGTCAGTTGAGATAGGTTTTTAGGTTACTTTATAAGTAAATGAGTATTTTCGGAAAAGTTCGTAATCTTGGCCTAAATAGATAAGCACCTCAAGCAAAAGATGTATGAAATGCATTGGAAACAACGATAGCAACTACTTTTTAAGTAAGGAAATAGTGGCTGTCAGTTTTGGGTAGTATTTTCGAACTCGGATGAAACGAAAAAGCGACATGAAACTGGAAGAGTTGGTATGCGTGTAAGGCAATAATTTGCACGGAATACAGTCTTATTTAAGACATCCTCACTGCGATGTTTATGTGGTCAAAATAATGGACTAGATACTGCGCGAGGGGTCCCAGGTTCGATCGCCGGGAAGATATTAATTAGTTTGTACGTTTTTTTTTCCACTTCCCCAACTCTCGCTAGTGCCTGACAAACATCCAAGAGGAGTATTACTGTCATCGAAGAGCATTTCAATTCAACCGTTTGGACTCGGCATAAAATTGTTGCTCCCTTCCATTGTTCCAAAAATAAAATCACACACAAAACGAATGTTTGTGAGAAGCTGGATCTAGAGGGTACCTAAATGCGGACCCGTTTCTGCAACTACTTGTTTTTTTTTTTTGTCATTAAGGCGTCCTCATTTAAAGTATTAAGTTTCACAGCCTATTTTGCTAGGCTATTCTTCATGGAGTATGAGAATGTCATTACAGATACCTGATCTCTATACTCGTATTGGTGACTAAATATCACTTCTGTCTCACACAGAATCCCAGATTGGCATACAAGTAAGGCGCCCCTTTTGTTGTTCACTCAAGAGAGCAGTAACTCATTGTCCATGTCCGGGCTATTTATTTTTTTTATTTTTGCTCTTATCTTTGCTACTACGTCAAAACAACTTATGCATGACGTTGCATTGTGTTACAGAATCCGCCACAAGTGCGTTATCAATTATCCCACGTAGATACGTCACAGTATAAGAAATAACTACGTCCGAATTTTTATAACATTTCGGAATCGATAAAGTGTCAAATTTTACAGCGAAGCAGGAATCTACAAATGACGTTATCATGGCGTTTAAATAAAATATTTAGCTGGGCCAAATAATAGGACAAACACGTTAGACGAAATATTTAAATGAGTTGAAATACGTATATCGACTTAATGAAGTTCCCCAAAAGTGTCTCATTCATTCATTCAGGTGCTTAATATGTCTGTTTCTTTATTTTTAAATCTTACGAATGTTTACTAATTGTACTCAATACCGTTCCTAACTCGAAAAATTCGTGAAAGAGAGCGTCATCCAGAGAGCAAGATATTACCCCTCCACTGAGAACCTTACGAATTTTAACTCAACAAATTTCTTGGTGTAAGAATTGGAAAAGCTGATTTGAAATTTGTTGTCCTATTTGCATGCGTTTGTTTTAATTTCATGCGTATGAAAGTGGTATCAGAGCAAAATTATGTGTTCTCCACAAGATTCTTTTCGAAAGTGGCGACGAAATTTGACCTCGCTGTAAGATTGGACGTAATTTTGAATGTAGTATCCCCTTCTCTTCCACATACTCGGATTCATCAAAAAGAAGTTCGATTTATACCGAATCACGTTCATCGCTAGGTATTAAGATGAATCAACTAATTTTGTTATTAAATTCTTCGAGTTTATCAGATATTTTAACGATTTTTCGTCACGCTGTCGCTATATCCAGTGGAATTTTCAAAAGTTTAATGACAAAAATATATTTTTTGTCACTAAAAAATTCTAGTTACTTTTCTAGTGACTTTTTGCAAAAACATGTTTTTCTAAATTATTACGCCCCTGGTGATGTTACATCCCTGGTATTCGAGTTTGACACTTGCAAATTGCACTAAAAATGTTGTTTTAAGAAATATTGAGGTAAAGTGATGAAGATGAAATCGATGACATTTTTATTGTAACTTTGAGACTGAATTTGCTTTTTTTTTTTATAAGTAAACATTATGTAGATATTTATATATTGTAGGTTATTTTTCCCCATTTGTAGGTAATGAAAAATTTAGCATATCTGGTGGATTTTAATGTTCGAGTTAGTGACTTTTTTTTTTAAGTTTACGGCAACCCTGATTTTCTTTACACATTTTTGGATTTTTTTATTATTTTTCTGTTGACACTTTTCATAGATTACTACAAAAGCGTTCCCTAACATTTTTGTAAGTGTCTTTCTCTGAGAGAGAATTCATCTCTACCAACTACCACTGCTATCTTGACAGTATTTTCAATTCTAACTACAAAAGTAAAGGAACGAACCTATTATGAATATCTCAGTTAGTTTATTGAACCCCTTCAATCAAGTGCGACAACAGTTTCATTTCATACATAGCGATGCTTTATGCATAAATATATCTTTAGTAGAAATACTCGTATTTCGGTGTCGGAATTAATCGAAAATGTATTTCAATTTCAACAGACAGACTAATATTAGAAATTATTCTCAGTTCACCATAAGGAACTCTTTAACTTTATTTCATTTTATAAATGGCCAATAAAACTAAAAGTAGGACTCTTAGAAAAACGCTTAGGAACAAGCTGGAAAGTTCATAAATAACGTAAAACTATTTGATCATCAACCAGCGAGAATAGCAACAGCAACTCATTGTAAATAATTCACGAAATTCCACGATTTTTTTAGAATAGATTAAATCGTAAACACGATCTGCATGAGTTTAAATTCGTGTTCGAAATGACAATATCAACGGTCTAGCTGTGCATCTTAATTAACTACCCATAGTGTCTGTTAATAAGAAATAGTTTTGCCGTTGTTTATCATCTCAAGTTTACAAGTCATACCATAAGTGACAAAGACATTTATCAAAATAATGACTCAGAAAAAAAAAAGGTTTTTTTCCCGCTTTACAAAAAGTCTTAGGAGGTTGGGAGAACGTTGTTATCAGGTCTTAGAACCTACTCCACCTGTGAATTATTCTCACAATTGAACATTGATGGAGCTGTCAATACTTACAAGTAGATTTATTTCAGCTCAACTTTAGTTATACAAAATAAGATCGATGCCCTTTCTTTTACCACTGAAGCGCATTCGCAGACTTTGCGTTGAGTCGTCTTCTCCTCCTCTCCGCAGAATCGATAGAAGGGACCGTTTAAGACCCACAATTTCTAAATGTAATCATTTCCAATAGTTAATTTTATTTGCTGAGCTGAATTATCCTTTTTTTCGCAAAATTACCCACTTTGAGGTTTGGTAAGTTACGTAGCCGAAGGCATAGATAATGTCAGTCATATTGGGAAAAGTGATTACACTGTCAGAAGCAGGCGACATGTAACTAATGTTCCAATTTTTCAATTATGCAAAAATATAGTGTAGTTCTGGGCGGTTCTATATTGAGTCCAGCAATTCCACTATGGATATATGATCCCACCTTCTTGCGAGTCACCAATCAATTTTATAGTGGTAGCTTCGTTTGACAACGCTTGCTGAATAATATAATTCACATGACGGATATATGTTTAGAGCTTCTAGCTTAAAAGACATTTTGTGAAATTCCAAAAGAAATGGACGTTCTAAGAACTGAAGCCTACCTAGTGAAATCTGCAACCAATGTAACTACATTAAAGCATCAAAACTTTGGGGGTTGTTATAGTTCCCAATAAAATAGAGAATTCTTTTTGAAATCATGATTTTAGAAATTATAAACAGATATAGATAAATTTGTATGCGGATTTTTTTTATGAAAATAACTTTGTTAACTGAGGTTCGGTGTCTTTGCAAACAAAACAGCACTAAGGGCAATCCGTTGGCATTTGATTAGTGATTGTCGCCACGATCTCGCATTCTCCTTACCTAAAACAAACCCTCAATGGCAATGATTTGTTATCTCGATCGATAAAAAAAACCGGCCAAACGCTTCTGTGGTCACTTGATAAAATCGTGTTGAAAATAACTTCAACAGCTGATAATGAATGCCAGAAAATAAGTCATTGTATACCTAAAAAATATTTATTTGAAACTGATCTTACTTCAATGCAAGTCGAGTACTACCGGTTAATTTGGCTCCAGCTGCACAATCCTGGTCATAAACTTTAAAATTGTTTGTTCAATAAAAAAATTGTAAAAATTATACTTTTTGCCTTAGAAATTCCAAGTCCAATAAATTGTTAAAACACACGTTTTGCCTTTTCTGAGTGAGTCATGATGCACAACTGCGTGGTGTATTTTTGTTTCTACAAATTTGCAGTCAATCCACCGAATCCCATTTGTTATTTCAGAAAGTCTCTTCTGCTTATTCTTGATGTATTGTACAAATTTGAATGTCGAGACATGTACGTGTAAATAATATTTCCATTCGGCAGTCTTTTCAAGTGTAAACAAATGAATTATCATCTGCCAAAACAAAACTTCAAAAATAAACACATCCAACTCATTACAAATTACAAACGATCATTTTTTGATACGAATGTCTTTGCGAACAATGAGAAACACTTAAATTCGTAAGACGAGTTATGCAATTCCCTTGAAATAAATTATATACACACCTCCCTGGACCAGCAACTGCATAAATAGAAATTTATGTAAGCTAGTATTTTAAATAAATTATTATTCGAGGCTGTGTAAAAACTGAAAATAAATTACCTACCAAATTTTAATGATCGCAGAAAGTTGCGTCACTGGTATGTTGAATTAGCATTTTTTTTTAACTTTCGAGAATCGCCATACATAAGAAGTATGGGTAAGGATGAATGTAGATATCAACACAAAAGTGGGGGGGGGGGGGTCTCGAATAAAAATTTAGATCAGCGCCAAAATTAATTTCTGGATGTCTAGCTACATAGCAGTAATAAAATTGTATTCTTCCGGAATTGGAAAGATAAATTGTTATAAAGCCAAAATCTGTCAAAAAATTTACTGAGAGCTTAATCAAACGAAGAGGAAGGCTTTAAAATTGTCCATGATATGTAGGAAAACCGTCCGAAATATCTAACAAAAAATGCTTAAATTCGCATCTTAAAAGTGTGTTAAAAGCCACCAAGCCATGGTGTAAAATTCACCTAAAAACTCTACAAAGGGGGTCTAACTTTCTGCCGTAAGCCAAGTACTAAACAATGGAAAAATATAAAAGAAAATTTTTGCACGAAAGATGGATGGGACAAGGGTTGGGACTATTTTATCTTTAAATCAAAAAAAGAGTCAAAACAGCTCTAAAACAAGGTTTAGAATAAAAAATAGTCTATATAAATAGAAAATAGTCTATAAGATCTTAAAAGTTGCGCCGGAATATTGCAGTAAAAATGTCATACAATTGTCTAAGAAACTCCCGGGACTTGAACAAGAAAATACGAGATCGATGAAAAAGACTACCTGCAAAATGAGTCAAAAATAGAGCCAGATGATGGCTTAGAAAACAAGTTAAGAATTATTCAAAAATTTGGCTACAATCCGAGCTAGATTATATTCAGAAAAGTTTCAGAAAACTTGAGTTAAAACTTAACTTGTCGGCAGGATTCCCTGTAAAATATTCGACATCAAAATGGGAACATTACGATTTTTAGAAGGTAAGTTAAGTAAGCTGAATATAAAAGTCAGAAACAAACACTTTCTGTCGAAAACCACATGATTCCTGTAGAACCGTTAAAACTTTCAAGGACCACCACGACTTACTTGATACCGACCTGAAGGTAACTTTTGCCCTTACAAAAATGAACTTAGCTCAAATGCCTGCTACAAAAATTTGCCTTTAAAAAAAAAAAAAACTTTTTCAAAAGAAAGACCAAAGTTGGGTCCAAAAGGCAAACCTAACAAATTACGCCAACTAATGCATGCACTAAAACTACCAATTTTCGACATAACGCCAACCTAAGAAAGCTTCAAACGTTTAGTCAGCAATCGCCCAAAAAGACGGCCTGAGAAATTCAGTATCAATGTGTCCCAAAAAAACGAGTTTGATATTACGAAAAATTCCGTCAAAATCACGAAAACATGTTGAAAACGGCCAAAAGACATTTCAAAAACCTTTGTCGAAGAATAAGTTGATCGCACCAAAAAAATTTGTCACAAATTTTGCCCAAAAGATTGAACAAATCGTGAGCCGAAAATACCGTCGAAAGTTAAACATGAAGATCATCTAAATATGTAAACAAAAAATCTCTTAAGCATGTACCAAGGGTGAAACACCTCACTAAAAATACCGCACAGAATATATCTAGAACCGATCACAAAAAAATTGGTGCATGAAAGCACAAATAGGCTTTAGACAATCGTCAAATGTGTAGCCCAAAATGTTTCAAAAATCGGGTGAAAATTCCCTCCATGGACCAAAAATTTAACAAATAGTATGCTACCAAAGGAGTCAAAAATTGCATAAAAAGTGTGTCTAAAATCAAACAAAAGGCAGCCTGAAAAGCTTTCGAATAGAAACCAAAAATAAGGCCTATGATACTTCTCAAAGATCCCGTCAAAAGTGCACATAAAACGATACTCTAACCTTCGACAATTAACGTCAGACCAAAATGTACACCAAAAATCATATCTAACATGAGGTCAAAAACTGTGCCTAAAATGAATAAAACAATTATCTTATAACACATAACACTTACAATAGAAGCAAAGATATGTCCCTAATGTGCATTGAAAACTGTGTCAAAAATTGACCAAATACCGCATCGGAAGTGAAGCCAAAAAGGGTATGAAAGATGACAAATGTGACAAAAAGGCATACGTGACAAACATTTAAAAATGCAATTGAAATGAGTCAAAAAGTGATTTAGATATATAAGACAAAAATCGCACTAACAGAGTCCGGATTGGCTTAACTTCTGACGTACTTTGCGAACAAACTTCGACCAATATCGCCCGTCGTTTTGGAGGGATTTTTTATTATTTCGGTTAAGTTTATATGGAAAATGTGAGTTTAATATGATTACAGTGGACGTACATTATAACGAATATCCGATATTTCGAATTTGCGATACATAAGGAACTCTATATAACAAATGGTGCCCACGATTTGCTATCCGATATAACGAACGTATTTATAAATTGGTTTAAAAACCATGGAAGTATTTAAATGGCAGGATCATCAACTATTCAATTTAACATTAAATAAAAACATTTTTTAATGACTTAATTTTGTAAAAATTAATACAAAAACTCGATCGATATAACAAACGCACTCGATATAGTGAATGGGATCGAACATTATATCATTCGTTATACTGGACGTCCACTGTATTAGCATAGCGCATCTCGTTTGACAATTGGAACCTTTCTTACCTTTCTTACTTCCACTCATGTTAAACTTTAAGATGTCAGTGAAATAAAAGTAAAACTTCACATTTGTATCTATATTGACATCTACTTGCGAGTAGTGCATACAGCTCTTGGGTTAATATCTAGTATGTGTCAAAACTACATGTCTTTTGTTGTAGTACGAACGTTTCATATGAATCGTGCTCACAGTGTATTTTACCTTTTATCGTCGGTGGCGATAATCAATTCTAATTAATAAATACACGATGCTCTTTAATGAATACAATCACTTTACCTATTCACTTTCATTACCCACTACGGTAATAAAACGTGATAATTATTTCAAAAACGTTAAAACAAAAATTAAAGAGCTTAAATTACCAAACATTCTAGTATCATTTTAGCCATATATATAGTTTATACACTATTCCTCTTGTTCATGTGCTTAATTGCGAAAGCGATTTGAAAACACGTTTCATACCGCAATGTTTATGTTTTTTGCCTTACTCTCTCTTCCCTCTCGATTTAGTATTTAATTGATTCTAATTAACAGGATGAAAGAATATAATTGCTCGGATTATATTACCTTAGCAAATGTCATTAATTCGCACCTCAGTCGGGCCTTGTAGTTTGGAAAACCCTTTGTGACTTCATCAACCAGATACCAGATGTCAGTGTGGGAATGGGGAAATAGTTTGTACTCTCTCTCTCTCTATCTGTGCGAATGTTGTTACATCTTGAACAACAACTATCGAGAATGTAAATTGCTTCTTTTTATAGAAGTACACTTTAGTTTTCATATAATGAGGGTATATATTTTCGCTTAATACTCGTAACTCGAATAAAAGTCAGGATTGTGGAGGAGAGCCGGAGCGAGGGGAGGGTTGTGGTTTGCCTATTAAATATGCAGCGTGCGTAACGACTCGATACTTTTGAGTTGATAATTCATTGTTTCTGGCGGTAATAAGCAATTAGCGTACTAAGTACAACATGCTTTGCATTCGAAACGTGTATTACTGTGGTAATGATGTCCAGACGCCGAAAGCCCTGACGGGAGTTAATTAGTAACGATGTGCTTGAAGTGCACAAGGGGTTCTTTCATTAGATAGCCAAATATTTGAACGACTTTAGAAACATATATCCCAATTACTGAGTGCAAGAAGATTGGTATGACCAACAGCAAATGACAAGGGTCACGGGCAGCGTTGCCACTTAACTGCAAGTTTTCGAAATTTAAATCTACTGCCAACAAATTTAATCTACTGCGTTTTTGTAGTACGCTTGTACGTACATCCAGATCAAAAAATGTATCCCTTTTAGCAGAAATAAATAACAACAAATCTTAATGCATCAATGAATTGGTATGTTTTGTTTTAGCACACGTTTTTATTATTTTTTTATTGTTTAGTTAAATTTTGTTATTTACCTTTGTTTTGTTTGAAAAAAAAATTCACTGGATTTTTTTAAGTCGCGGATAACACCTCTTAGCATTCGATTAATAACAATCACGGATTAAAATTGTTTAGAATGTGGTTCTTGGCAAAAGATTCACAAGAAGACACTGTGGATAAACCGTCACTATGTCGGACCCCCATTGTTGAGCTTCTATATGGCAAGAATAACAAGTTTCCTGGTGATTTTATTTAATTGATTGATTCAGAGATGTCTATTTTAATCATCTAGAAATGTGTTTTGTATTTTAATAATTTTTGTTGACTACTTTTCTCGGGAAAGGCGAAACTACCGCGGTTGTATTATTTTTAAAAAAGTTATCATCGGTGATTGGTTGTCTGGCTTGTAGGGTCTCCTATTATTCTTAGTGCTGTCAAGTAGGTTTGCTTATGCCAAAAACACATGTGCAGTCCTGCAAGTAAAACAGATGTGTAGAAAATTGTTTGACATGCATTAGATCGCCTCATATGGCTACTGTCATTCGTGGACTAAGCACAAGCAGCTGATGTGTTTACAACCAAAACAAAAAGAAACACAATCAGCAAATGTCAAAAGCCAATGATGCCAAATACTTGAAAGTGCATTTTATTTTATTTTGTGTTGTTGCGGTGCAGAATTTGCATGCGACTATATCCATATAAACATGTGCACGCATGTGCTTTAGACCATAATGTTTGGGTCCGAGCTTCGTGTGTGAGTATGACGTATGAGCAATTTGTTTTCATGAAAAACAAGGTCAATGGTTTATTTCACAACAAGGATTTTCTTCCAAAAAAAGGACTATATATATACATTGCAAATTAATCTGCCCAACAGATATCTTTTAAAAACTTTTGAACCAAAGCAAAACACAAAACAAAAAATAATAGGAATTGCACAAAATATCCGCTGATCTGTCAAATAACATAGGCAAATCAGTAATGCCCTAACTTAATGTTTGGTACTTTTTATAGTACGCTTTCCTTTGATTTCTAATACTTCATGACTGATTTATTAGTGAATTTATGTCGTAATAAGATCTCTTTCCAATTATTCCATAATCGGAACACAGTTTATTAGAATGCTTTAATTTATTGAATATTTTTATATGTTTTAATACTTTAAAATAGCCTGCTTATTCATTTCCATTTGATTTACAGTCTGCCAAGCAACGAAAGAGTAATTGCAAAAGTAAATATATGGAAATGTAAAAATAAATATAATTTGATCTTTTAATAATTGAAAGCCGTATTCAGGTATGAGAAAGATTCCAAACTTATGTCAAATTTATTTTTTACCAGCATTCGTTATTTGCAAAAAAAAAACTATTAAAAAAGGAAAGCCAATCAAAAAGAAGGCATTAGCGGTTAAACAAGATAAAGCACTAACGATCTCATTTAATCAAAATATTCGAAAGATATAAGTATATTTCAAGTTTTTAGAAATAAAACAAAAATGCAATATTTCTAAATTTTGTGTATACATTTGTACAAATTTGTGTTTGCTTAGCTTAAAAGCCACTTGCATTGTTGTATTCAGAAAATATTTACAATTTACTAAAATTAGTTTATAATTGTAAAAGTTCATGCTGAACAACAGTGTATTTAAATTCGCTCCTATTACTAAATTCCATACCGCCATTTTTGGTGGTTGGGCAACACTCCTCTTGCAAATGACATTTAGGCAGTATTTCTTTAGCTAATGCTCGAAATAAACATTTCTCAACATTAACATTTAACCCTACAGTTTGTTTATTGATAGAGGAATTTTGGAAAGTGTAGAGTCTTTGCGTAAACTGCCAGACTAAAGATGATTATTGGTTAGGCCGAATATGTAGGTATTATGTAACTTTATCTTATTGTCAAACTGACTAGATGGCTTGAGATGGATAAGTTGGTCATCGTTAATATTGTCAAAATCATTTTCACTTTCAATCGGTTCTCAAAATTTCGCACGCATTTGATACGGTGAGCTTGAAGTCGCTAAGTGCAAACTAAAGCTAGTTCAGGGCTGCCAGTTTGGGGGTTCAAATGCTGTTAAATAATCGATCGATCTTCCCAAGCTATATTTGCAGTTAAAATTTATATTGAACTATTTTTGTTTACTAAACAATTCTTTCAAAAAACAAAAGCCAATTTCACTAGGAAAAATGTATAGTTGTCTGTAATATTTCCTTAAATATTTTTCAGGACTTAAGCCTCATCCGTAAATTTGATAAACAGCAATTTGATCAAAGTTGCGTAAGGGGTGTGTAAATTCTTTCAAGATGGTTTCCAAATATAACGTGCGTTGACATTTTGCGTTGTATTTAGTTGCCGCACACTTTTGCATTCCGAAAACCAAACTTGCATGTTGGCGTTTCAAATTCGAAATTCCTACTTTTAAGTCGTACATACGAGTAAAACATGTTAAAAACAATAATGAACAAAAGTTGAGGGTTTTTTTTTAGGAAAAAATAGCCACAAATGGGGTTTTTTCAGTCTGACAACGCAGAACTAGTTCTATTAATTATTGTTGAGGTAACTACAATAACAAGTCCTCCCAAACCGGTTACAGTCGTACCTCGGGAATAGACTCCTTCGTGTCAATCACGGAATATTCAGACAACAGGTATACCGCAAGGAAGAGTTCTTGGATCAATGCTGAACTTGTTAGTTACATGTGGAATACTCAAATTACATCGTTTTTTTTTCCACTGCACCACCTTTTGCGAACGTCTGACAAACATACGAGAGTATAACTGTCATGAAAGAGCTTCTCAATTGGCCGTTTTGAGTCGTCATAAAATTGTAGATCCCTTCAATTCTTCCTAACAATGACAAACTCACACAAAGCGAATAGTTGTGAAAAGCTGGGCCTGGGGTCCCTACGGACTTGTTGCGTCAAGTATTTTTTTTTATACTGCGTTCAGAATGTACCGTAGGTAGAAATGCCAATGACACTGTAATGAGTTAGGGAAGATTTTTATTGCTCTGCTATACCTACCCCACTAAGGTCGATGGGGACCCTTTGTAATGTCTTTTTTGGGGTTAAGCCGATGGTGTTGGTGATGCATGGTGTTTTCGTTTTAACTTTCTTTTGGATGCTGGACCTTTTCCAGTCATCCTGATGGTGTCTTGAATAACCTGTAAAGACCAGACAGTGAGACGTCAGAAAGTTGTTCCTTGTTATGAAAGTGTGTCTTTTAAGTGTTCTGTTCCTCAGGTGTGTATCCAATAGGTAGCATAGAATAGGCTGCGAAGCGCAGCTCGGTGGATGTGGCAGATAAATTGAGTTCATATCACTTTTGCATCTGTTCAAAAAGAGTTTGTTTTCGGAGTTTAGCACTTGTGCTCCCTTAAAGCCCGATGTTCTATCAAACAGCAGATGCTTGTGCAAGGCAACCAAACGCATTATATCACTGAAACTCTATCCTCTTTTACCCATCCTATCCCCTCCTACACATTCGTGATTCCATGAATTTGAAAATTGTCAGAGATCCCATCACTCTATAGAGGTTCACACAAGACTGCAACAGAAACTCAACCGATTTGTTTGCAAAAATACTCATGTGCATCAGCTTCGGTTTTCATTCAACGATTTGGAAATATTATACAACCCCAACGGTCACTTTTCACATTTTGTTGCATGTGCGACTTGCGTCAATCGAGTTCGCTTTTGCACCACTTATGTCACAGCTCCTTGACCCCATCTATGCAAGGTGGTTCCCATATTTGCTTTTATTTCCTATCAATAATTAAATTGATCTCATACAATTACACTTCACATGCTTGAAGACGACTATACAGATGCCGTGATGACTTGATGTTTTGATTTTGATGGCTTTTTCCGCTCCACCAACGCTACGAATGCAAAAACACTTCAGCCTCTCGACCGTATCCTCGGGGAAATATCGAAACCCCCGCAGCTCACCGAACCATGACCAAAAAAACTAAAAGCCAACTTCTGGCAATTCCCAAAGCGTCCACTAAAATTCCGAAAACCCAAATCCCAGCAGCTCCGGCTTGCACGGAATAATAATGGATGCTCACCGCAAATGATAGAGTCTAATTTGATCGCGGTGGGGGGTGTTGCATAACTCATCCAAGCTCCATGTTAAGCTAACACAATAGTTGAGTATGTTAATGCTAATTTTTTTCTTTTTATTTTCTGTTTTAATTGATTGTTGTTCAATTGGCTATCACGATTCGATTTGTGGCTGTACACAAAGCCTTTGAACTGCATCTCTGGCGCTTGTGATGATTAGCTCACAGCGAAGATCATTATCTCGGCCGGCCGTGGCGAGCGTATGGGAATGTTAATTGTCTGCCCCTGAGGTGGTTCTTAGAAGGAGAGGGGGCATTCTAACGCCTGGTAAATTCAAGAAGCATGATTCTAGTCAACTCTCAGCTGGATTTGGTTGGCTCTCTTCGCTCTTGGTAGTGAAGATTTGGCTAGACGTACTCGTGCTGTCGTCATGGATTTTCCAAGATTTGTACTACTGTGAGAGTACGTCGAGGTATAAAACGGGAGATCTGCCGGGAGACCAGCGCAAACGTGTTTCCCGATGGGTAGAGTGATGTTCAAGAGGACTCTGTGGGCTATAGCCCTAGTGCTTAGCATTGGATTTGGTAAGATTATAGATAAACCTGAGGATAGCGAATAGGTGGATGACGATTGGTTTCTTCTAGCGAAAGCTGATCCTTATGGTTACTATGGTGGAGGAGGCGGCGGCGGTGCAGGAGCTGGAGCCTCAGCCAGTGCAAGCGCATCAGCGAGTGCTGGAAGCTGGTCAAGTGGTGGCGGTGGTGGTGATGGTGGCGCTTATGGAGGTGCGGGCGGAATTAGTGGCGCTCATGGAGGTGGAGCAGGTGGCGGTAATCCATTCCTTCCTGGAGGGGGTGGTGGTGCTGGACTGTCTCTTGGAATTACAAAAGATGTAAGCATCGGAGGCGGAAAAGGAGGAGGACTTTTTGGAATAGGCGCTTCGGGCGGTGGATTACTGGGAACAGGGCTACTAGGTACAGGCGGCTTACTCGGAACAGGTTTACTTAATGCAGGAGCCGGAGGCAAAGGAAGTTGTGGTGGACCTGGTAGCGGTTGCGGCGGTGGTGGCGGTGGTGCAGGTGGTGCAGGTGGTGGTGCAGGTGGTGCCGGAGGTGGTCATGGAGGCTTTGGCGGAGGAGCGGGTGGAGCCGGTGGTGGTCATGGAGGCTTTGCCGGAGGAGCTGGTGGAGCCGGTGGTGGTGCTGGAGGTGCCGGAGGAGCTGGAGGTGCTGGAGGAGCTGGTGGTGGCCACGGTGGTTATGGTGGAGGAGCCGGTGGTGCTGGAAGTGGTCATGGAGGGTTTGGCGGAGGAGCCAGCGGTGGTGGCGGTGGCGCTGGCGGTGGTGCCGGTGGAGCTGGAGGCGGTGCTGGAGGTGGACACGGAGGATTTGGAGGAGGAGCTGGTGGTGCTGGAGGGGCAGCAGGAGGTCATGGCGGACACGGCGGTGGTGCCGGTGGTGCGGGTGGCGCTGGAGGTGCAGGTGGTGGTGGAGGAGGTGGCGGCGCTGGGGGTGCTGGAGGGGCTGGAAGTGGAGGAGTAGGTGGCTACGGAGGTTATGGTGGTGGACTAGGAGGCGCTGGAGCAGGAGGTGCTGGAGGTGGTGCAGGCGGAGCTGGAGGTAGTGCAGGCGGAGCTGGAGGTGGTGCAGGTGGTCATGGAGGATACGGAGGAGGTGCTGGAGGAGTGGGAGGAGCGGGAGGTGGCCATGGTGGTTACGGTGGAGGAGCAGGTGGTGGCGCCGGTGGAGCTGGTGATAGTGCCGGTGGAGCTGGAGGTGGTGCCGGTGCAGCTGGTCATGGAGGATATGGTGGAGGAGCGGGAGGTACTGGAGGTGCCCATGGTGGAGCTGGTGGAGCAGGAGGTAGTTCTGGAGACGGTGGATCAGGAGGTAGTGGAGGCCCCTCATTTGGGGGCCCATCCGGTGGGGGCGGCAGTGGTGGATACGGAGGTGCAAATGCTGGCGCTACGGCAACTGCATCTGCTAATGCAAATGCGATCACTGGTGCCGGTAGTGGTTTCCCTAGTGGTGGGCGACCAGGCAAGCATGGTGGAGGTGGTGGGTTCCCAAGTGGCGGTCCTCATGGCGGTGGTTTCCCAAGCGGTGGACCTCATGGTGGCGGATTCCCTGCCAGTGGCCCCTCACCCGGATGCGGGGGCGGTGGTGCTGGATGTGGAGGAGGTGGTGGAAGACCCGGCGGCGGTAGCGGTTGCTCTGGTGGAAACTGCGGCGGGGGTGGAGGAGGTGGATACCCAGGCGGCTCTTCTCCATGCTCGGGTGGCGGTTGTGGTGGATCACCTGGAGGCGGTGGAGGTGGAGGTTCTCATGGTGGCGGCGGCGGAGGCCCTATATGGGGTAGTAGACCAGGCGGCGGCGGTGGTTCCGGTAGCCCAGGAGGCTTTGGATTCGGTGGCAGTTCTGCGAATGCATTCAGCAGTGCGAGCTCATCAAGCTTTGCCAGTAGCGGAACTGGAGGTGGTGGCGGATTCGGCGGTGGACCCGGTGGAAGTGGCTTCGGCGGTGGACCCGGAGGTGGTGGTGGCTACGGAGGTGGGCCCGGTGATGGACACGGTGGCGGTGGATGCGGCGGTGGTGGCTGTGGAGGAGGCGGCGGCGGATGTGGTGGAGGCAGCTGTGGAAAAGGCGGTGGTGGCAGGGGTGGCCCAACCGGCGGCGGTGGCGGCGGAGGTGGATATGGATCTTTCGCTGGAGCTCACTCATCCGCATCGTCTTCAGCCAAAAGCGGAAGCTTTGTTCGTGGATATTAGAAATCACGAAGTTTCACCGGAGACTAGTTTTAAGGACTCATTTTATTTTTTTTAGTTATACATACATCTTAAGTCAGCGAACGAATGAATTTGTAGTTTACAATACGAGTATGTGTAGATCGACGTAATGACGTAAGAATTTGTTTCTAATTTTATTTGTAAATAAATAAAGGAATGAGAATCGTGTGAATACAATCACGTTGTTTGTTTATTGATTTAATTCAAATCTTTCCACGGAAAATGCTAATCAGCTTCGGCGTTTTCAAGTTCGAGACCTTTGCAATGATTTTGATTAGACTCAGACTTTTGATGTTCTACGTCGTAGGTTGAAGCATCGCATTAGGCAGCGGAAAACTTTTATTAAACCAGGCAGTCTGATAGCAATTTGCATACGAAATTGCGATTTTATGAGAACTCTCGTCGGTGATAGTTTTCAGCTGCAGCAACTACTGCAAAATGGCATCATCAATGAACGTAGCTGTTTAATTAAAAGAAAAAAAATACATAACGAACCCCCAACGGGGTTCTCTTGGAATCGCGCAATGTGAGCGAACCAGCAAAACTGTGGCTGAAATATTTATTCACCCACAGTACGTTACTCTCTGATGCCAGTCCAAACCGCGCCCAAAAAAGTAACAAATTCATAGCGATAAACAAGAAAAGTCCACCACCGTTTTCCAATATAAATACGAATTTCGAATCATACATCAACATTCGGATTCAAAAGCATTCTCTGAAAAAGGAACCACACATACCTACCACCAGAGTGGACCGCATATTTTTGTGTGTTTTTGTTGGCACTTGTGAGTAACCAACGCTGAAAAGTGCTCCACCACCAAAACCCATTAACCATGTGACATGGCACTCCAATGGCATTAGAGAAAGTGGTCGCATCTGTGCGGTAGGCCGCCAAATACAGCATGGCAAAGTAACCCGCGAAAATGTGAAAAATCGACAACCAATTCCAATATTTTGTTGCAGAAGCGCCATAAATAAACGGCACGCATGCCAGTGCGGCACTAAAGGCTTACAGCAATACTCTATACCCTGCGTGGTGCATAGTAAGTTAAGTATTTCGTGGTTTTCCATTCGCCGTTCTGAGATGTTGGGTGATCGATTTTCACCGATAGACTCTGCTGTGGTGAACGCTCCAAATTTGGTTTAGGTTTGGAATTTTGTTTCGGTTCCTGTCAGCTTACAAATAAATCGGCTTCGCTCCAATTTGATTTCGAGAGAGGTCTGTTGTATATTGTATATATCATATGTTTAAGTCAAGGCAAAGTTTACATCAGGTGAACCACCGATGGACATGTTTCCAATTTGAAGCTGAACACTTGGAAGGGAGCAAGATAAGATAAGAGAACTTTGGAAAACATCTACCAAATCGGGTGAGGTGTAAGCCTTCGCAACGCCTGGCTGCCTAAGTGAGTATTATCAGCAATGGTTATTACTTTGGGATCTACTACGTCATTACAGCAAAGCCTGAGAATAAAATGGGCGTTCTGTGATCAAATAATCTAAATATGCATATCCCAAGCAAGTCCTGCAAACCTCTGCGAAAAGGTAAATATTGGTGCGGCAGCAAAAACAGATTCTACAGCTGATTACTCGCTCGATACGAGTAGCTAACCCGCATTTGAATAACTGGCAGGCCTACAAAAAACAGCGATCCGATAATTTAAACCGAGTAAAAGGTCTACAACGAGATTGCTACCAGGAGCAAAAGTAGCACCTGCTTGGATGAGGCTTTGTCATTCGGAAGTTGACTTTGGACATGTGAGCCTGAGCACTGATAAAGGAAGAATTTACATTAAGAATTAGTTCGCCTTTCGCAAAGGAATGCTGTTACCGCCTCCTGGATTGGACCTTACTTACCTTAGGAAAGAGGTAACCTTCATCAGTTTAGCGATAGCGGCTAATACCCTTGTTAACTTATTTCATTGACAGTTAACCAGCTAAGGTGTAAGCCTTGGGGTATTTCCATAAGCCCAGCATGGATGATGCGATGGTTTCGAGACCGAAAGGGGTGGTCTTCAGCTGAATGTTTTTGCCAACCAAGTTTCTATTAATCTCTTCAAAAGAATCATTTCCCAGGGTTTGAGCTCAAAAGACCACAGGTTGTGCTGCCAAGATATGTCTAAAAAAATGTCGCCAATTTGAGAGATGGTCAAACTTACAAATAAAAATTGGATGAATCATTTATTAATTTTTTTTTTGTTTTATTATTTACTATTACTGAATTTTTTTTAACTCCTTTTTTATTAATTTTCTATTCTATATTCTATTTCTATAGACTCCTTTGTATTTATATGACAGACTTAATTTTGCTCGTTCCCTTAGAACGCTTTGTTTAATTCCACCGCGTTATATCTATCAAAATTCGTCCCGTTCATTTTTTATTTATGCTGTAAAAGTATGGAACTCTCTACCAATAAATATCAGAACCATCTCCAATGCCAATCGCTTCAAAAACGCAGTTTTTCTTTATTTCTCAAACCTATCCTAATGCCTTCATTATAATTTCTCTTAACTTAAATTATCATCTAACTTATTCTATTTACTTATATTTAGTCTATCTTTCTATTCTCTCCTTTCTTCTTCTTCTTATTATCCTTTATCTTTAATTGTAAACTTAATTGTAATTGTTTGTAAGATTAATATATTGTATTATTGCATATTGTATTATTGAAATTATTTTCTTATTGTCTTAACTCTATGTACTATAAAAGATATTTATCTTAATGTATGTTAATATTGTATAATAATAATAATAATATTGTTTTTGTTATTTTTTGTATTTATCTTGGTTTCGTTTGGAAAAATATATATAATAAAGAATCCTACTTAAGGTTTTTTTCGCTGCGCCACCTCTCGCGAACGTCTGACAAACATCCGAGAGTATAACTGTCATGAAAGTGCTTCTCAATTGGCCGTTTGGACTCGGCATAAAATTGTAGATCCCTTCCATTCGTCCCAAAAATAAAAACTCACACAAGACGAATGGTTGTGAGAAGCTAGACTTGGGTCCATACGGACCTGTTGCGCCAATTATTTTTAAGAATCTACTGCGAAAAATTAGTCCTAAAGTTTTTGGGATTTTGGCTTCATAGGAATCAATACGAGGGGCCTCTCTCTAAAAGCCGGTGGGATGGTTAAAAACATCCAACCTCTATTTTTGCCGCTTCAATGTTGTGTATGGACCTTCACTAAGTGGACTGACTTGGCGCAGGGACTTAAGTCCACGAGACATAATCCCATTATGGACTTATGTATGTCTCAGTGAAGTGGTGGGACGTTTGTTCAAAACTCTGTTATGTCCTGTTTACACCCCAAATCCAGTTGTGGCATCTAGCTTAATCCAATTTGAAACGTCTCACCCGAATGGCTGTAGCTGAAAAGTTTCCCAAAAATTCTATTGCCAATTCCTTTGTATTGGCAGCCATTGTGCCGCACATCCCCTCATAACTCCATCGAATGCGTTGCTTTGAGAACACCAGCAACATAGTACTCGCATTGAAACTTGGTCCTCAGAAGCGTTTAGCCTGTCTCTTGTTATCAGCTCGCTGCGAAACGTAATCAAACTTTTGATGACAGGAAATTAAAGATGAAGCTATTTTGTGCACTCAATCAAAACCGTCACGCAGTGCATCTAAAACATTGTTAACTACTCTGTGCATTCCAATCGAAACTTTGTCTCGTAGCGCATCGAGTTGGAGATTCTTCCGTCTAGATACAGCCGCCGGGGGTGTCATATATATACTCCCAAACTCACTGTTATCTGTGCGTGTGCTGTGTTTGTCATCGGCAGCGCCACCAAACAGCAGTCAGAACTTTATGTAAATTTTCGAAATTTTCCAAAAGCAAAGCACATATACGAGTACTTGGTCGAAACCGCTACTCCGATGTCTTGCCAACACGCCCAACGTCTAATTCCATTTGAAGTTATATAAATCTGCGGGACAAACTTTGCGCCCCAAAACTATGCTCTAAGTCGGTGACTTTGGCCCAGGAGTCAACCTCCTACTACTCGAGTTCATCTTAATATTTTGTTGCGAATATTTTCGGTGGAGTCGCAGTTACAGCCACAGTTGACGTGGAAAGTATCTAGGATCTGTTAAGTTGTGTCGTTTGTATGTTTGCGTCAATAAATTTTATCGGCTATGAACGGATATTACGCTGGTATACATTCTGAGCCTTTCGACACACTACAGCACCAGGATAGCTATACCCTATACGTGTGGCACCAGCTGCGACGGATGCAAAGCTCATGAGTAAACGATCGCGTTTTACAGTTGTTTTGTTCAAACTTTTTCGCTTTTTGCGGACAAAATAAACAACTTCCTGCCATCGTGGAGCAAGTGGCAATTCAACTGCGGGGGTGGTTGCGATTTGTAGCTTGGATGTGTTTTTTTTTTGGGGAGTTTTCAACTTTCTTTTTTTTTTCATCCACTTTTTGTTTACTTTCCGCATGACTACGGCATTAGTTCGGGATGAGTTAATTCTGAGTTATGTTCTGTTAGCGATTTGATAATGCTCTCTGGCGAATCTATCAATGTGCGGATGTATGAGATGTAGATTTACTAACAAGAGGCGAATTTTTTCTGTGTGAGGGATGAGGGGATGTCTGAATATAAAAGATCTAGTTTTGGTATGCAGCGATGACTGTAGGACTTGCTATTGACTGTGACCTGTACTGAACTTCTGATGCCCCATTGACAGTTTTCTCCTAGCTCCTTGGTGAGAAGTTTGCCAGAGGTACGGTCTGTAGCAGTGTTCGCTGTCTCTTGCTGCAATATTTAGTTTTCAGTTTTTATAAAGGCTAGAAGCGTGATGGATGCACCTATTCTTTGCACACTACATCATGTACGGTGTGGTATACTCGGTTGGGGAAACGCAGTTGCAACCCACATCCAAAAGCTACAGAGGCTTCAAAACTGAGTAGGTACTGAAATAATAAAAGGCACTGGGCAGAGAAACATTGAAAGAGGTTTTAGAATTCTTCTCTACTCGAGTTCTCTGACGCCACTCGTTTTATTCGACCAGTCAATCATCAAAAAACACCAGACGACGGGCCCAAGATATGCTCAAAATACCTATAAACTACCACACCTATTAGGCGTTTTTCTTTTTTGGTTCAGAGCTCAGCTCGAGCATTATGAGCGCTCTCTGAACCGACCGTACTCAGATCGTTCTGATGTAATTATGAAACACACTTGAGCACATTCCTGCCATTTGTAATAAAGTATATGTATAAATTGAATATTTATTAATTGTTGTTTATTAAATTGGTTAACATGCAGTTCCAGAGCAACAAGGTTCGTACCCCATTTCAATTATTTTTTTTATCCTGTTTTTTTTTTCTGTCAAATGTGCCTGTAAGTATGAAATCAGCTTTATACTCAGCCTGCTCAGTCAATTTATTCTGAGCTCATAGAGAGCGCTCTGAGAGAAAAAAAAACACAAATTCTGAGCTCTGGTGTATCTGAGCTAAAAAAGAAACACGAACTTTTTCTATAACAGTTCAGGTTGTGCTCTGAACTAAAAACGAAAAACGCCTATTGTAGATGACAACTTGAATTTAGCGTTTCGTCAAAACTCAACGATTTACCTCGAGATCTAACAAACATAAAAAATGTTAAAAATAGTAAAAAACAAATGAAACAATTCTTCTTAAATTTTAATATTTAATTAAAAAAAAAACATATTCTGTTTTAGATGAATATTTTGCTTACTATTTATAAAAAAACTGATAAATTCAATCGCCTGCTGAGTAGCCATGACTTTGCAGGCACATAAAAAAATTGTTGAGACATGAAATAAAAAAAAAATTACAACACAAAAATGTAGAGGGCCGTTCAGATATTTAAAAGGTAATCGAGGTTTGGCGTATTTCCAAACGACATATTTTTGTAGAGGCGTATACGAGGAGTTAAAGGAGACCGGCGAATACAGTGTAATAAGCACAGACATTCCAAGTCTCCCTGACGGCCATACCATCTGCATATGCAAATTGGATTTTTCACAAATACAAGGTGCGCCAAAAGAGTTCACCCGAATGGCCGCCAATGTCAAATCTGTTTTGACATTTGTGGACTAGGCAGATTAGAATACAAGTGAACAAGCCATGGAGCGACATACTCTCCAAGAACGCGGGATAATCGTATCTATTTTTTTGCGTAACAATTCGTCTGTAGTGTTGACGCAGCGCGAATTCCGTCGCCGATTCTACGGCCGTCCGACACCGACTGCGCAAACACTGCGCCGTTTGGCCACACGAGACGTTGCCAAGAGTGGCCGGCCCCGGAGCGCCCGTTGTGCCGAGAATATCGCCGCTGTTAACGAGGATGTCGAGCTGTCGCCGGAAACATCGACCAGATGCCGTGCCTCGCAATTAGCCATCAGCCGTTCGTCTCTAAGGCGAATTTTGGTCAAAGAACGCCGCTGGTCAAACGACAACAGTGGACGGTGCAACACACTTACCACCAAGCCACTGCGCCGACTTGAATTACTATCAAAACATTTGTCGTTTTCGTTCATATGTCCACCACGGGAACGTTTACAGCGGTCGATACTTTGAAGCCAATTTTAGACGACTCGGTCGCACATTTCAACCGATATGGCCGCTATTTCTCGTTCAATATTGGCTCTGAGCTCCTCCAACGTCGCCAGCTTGTTGGCATAGCCCAATAATTTAATGTAGCCCCATAAAAACAAGTCTAGAGGCGTTAAATCACACGATCTCGTCGGTCAATAGACGAGTCCGATTCTCGAGATAACACGTTCACCGAACTGAGACTTTAATAACTCGATTGTTGCATCTGCTTGTGGCTTGTGCCACCACATATCACTGATGTCCAATTCAGGCAATTTCTCAAAGAAATAACGTTCCAACATGTCTCTGTAGCGAATACCATTTACCGTGGCGTTACGGTCATTTTCGTCGACGAAAAAAAACGGCCCAATGACGCCGCCATCATGAAAACCGCACCAAAAAGTGACTTTTTGCGGATGAAGTGCTATTTCATGAAGCACATGAGGGTTGTCACCTGGCCAGTAACGCAGCAGTCTTAATCGAAATAGGAGTAACTTTCAGGAGCTCCATTAAAAAAATTGGAGCTAGAGTCCGTGAGGATTTCTATATGGGAGGTGAGCCCACTCAGTTTGGTAACAAATGCGTTGAAGCGGATAGATTGAAGCATATACTCATGCTAAAGAGATAGATTCATGCATATACTACCCCTGCACACACTTTTAAAGGTCCAAATCTGTTATTGCGACGATAGAGAAACTGGGAAAAGTTGGTCTCGCAATTCTGTCGCTCCAATCTTAAAACTCACTTGCAATGAACAGGGACGTTCACATTTATCAATTACACACAACTTGATAAATTTAATCGCCCCCGTTCATTGCAAGGCTTTTTAAATTAGAATTAGTCGCAATAACAGATTTGGACCGAAACACAGACACATTTGCTGTATTTTGCAGAAAAAAATCCCACTGCGACTTTGCGAAAAAAACAAGTACACAACTTGATGAATGCAAACGCCAAGCCTTTTAATCCGACATAGGAAATAGTTTAACAATTTCCACATAATCCAAAAGTCTAAAAATCTCATAATCATTTTATACGATAGCGACCATATGGTCAATAAACTCCGAATTTCCCAGGAAACAAAAACGACGATTGCTATAGGAGAAGGAAAAAAAAACCTAATCCCAAAATTTACCCCAGCCTTCCGTTGGCTTCAATCCCACCCCGTGTCTAATAATAGGAATGTAATATGAACGGGAAAGCGAAAGGAGAAAGGTCCAGGACTTTTTTTATTGCTTCTGATTTTTATATCCACTTTGTTCGCAACTTTTTATTCGCTTTGTCGTCCTCTGTGTCCGTCGAAAACATGATTTCCTACTTAAGCTTTTCGACCGGCAACTGGACAGACTCTCGAGTGTATGCGATTATAGAAATAAAACGAAAAGAAAAGCCAAAGAAACAAAAGCCAAAGGAAATCAATGCGCTGGCAATAGGTTAATGGCTGAGCATATTTTCATGCCGAAGGATTTATAACTTTCGATTCGAATACGGATTTGATTTCTTTGGGTTTTTCTTTTTCTTTTTTTCCTGTAAGGACTACTCTGGTGGATATGAGTCCTGAGCTAAGGTCTGTTGGAGAAAAAGAAAAGTTTGATGTTTGGAAATAATTGAAGAAGCGGAAGCAGATGAAAACTTGTTTCAACTTAATCCTTGACAAGCCGCAAAGTCCTAATTTTCGTGTTTGTCTGAGTTTCTCTCCGTTTTTTTTTTTTTTGTGGAATTCCTTTCCAGAATGACATAAAAAAAGAGCGTCCTATTGTGTCAATGAAATCCAGCACCAGACCAAAGGAGTGGGGCATGTGGCGGAATATGATATGTTACTGGATGATGTAATTATAGTTTCAGATACGAGAGGATATGGGGTATATTACATTTAGGGATGTCCAAATTGCGTTATTTTGTTTCGGAGAATATATATACGGAATTTCGTGCGGGCACAATTTTCGCCTGTAATTGGATAACGCTGTCTGGGTCTGAAAATAAAAGTGAAACCAAAGAGGGGAGGAAGAAGTACTAGTGACCTGTGTCGAGGCAGCGAAATCGGTCTTGGAAAATGGGAATAGATGAAGAACTCGGCCTGTGGTTAAAGCAGTTCGCAGAGATGTATGAATTGTAACATGTTGGATGAGTCCTTGGAAATTGTTTGTCGGAATTATGATTGAGTTGGGTTTGTAATATTGGACGGGGGTTGTTTGCCTTTGCCAATGGAGTTTGGAGTTCATGAACCTGTCCGTTGGATCATGAAGGAAATACCTTTCTGGTAAACTGTGAAAGTTTATTAAGACCCCAGGAGCTCGCTCTGCATAATTTTTCTTATGTCAGACACATGTTTCTCATATGACACCGAAGGGGGTTATATCTCGTAGTAATTTCTTTTTAAGTGAAAAGCGATCTCCTTTTTTTATTAATCAATCAGTCTGTCCGCAGGAAGTTATAGCTTTCACTAAATGTAGATGGACTTCCATGGAAAGTTGTGTCAAAAAGCTTTTATGGAAGGGCATCTAGTATTTGTCCCTCTCTCTCTCTCTCTCCATCTCTCTCTCTCTCTCTCTCTCTCTATCTCTCTCACTCAAGACAAGACGAGATACTCTAAAAACGGACCAGCTTACCAGATTTGAAAGGCCTATTTATCCGCACTTCCAAGAACCTTGAGATCTTGTCGATAGTATTCTACAAGCCTCTCTTTTATTTCTGTTGCAGTTACAACGCTTAAAGCTCCCCGGCTATATCTGTAAAGAAGGTGGTACCTTCTTGATGTATAGAAGCAAGCAGACCTCTCTCGTGGACAACAACTACGTTCGTTGCCTATTGGCCAGTTGCAATATGTAGCTACCAACTTTCTCTTAACAACACAACGTGAAGTGGAGCTATAGTGGCTGAACGACACAACTTTCGCAGTCGGATTCTGTGGGCTTATCGATTGCATAGGAGATCCTTCTTGAAGTGGTTTCAAAAGTCTCCTAGTCCTGCAGCTGAAGTAGCTAAAGATTCTTTTATATAAGCTGCCAAACCGTTGGGTTACGTAAAGTTAGGTTGAAAAGGCTGCCGTCAGAAAAAAAACACACCTAGACCATTATAAGGATTCATGTGATATCACATGAGTGTACGCATTCTCTCTACTCGTTGGGCCACTGTGAGCTTAGTGTGCTAAGGTGTTCCCGGTTACTTTCAAAAGTGCTGTACCACTTTATTGTAAGTGTTGCCATTGTTTTCATTTCATTTCTTTAATTTTAAGTGTTTCTTTTAATTACCCCCGCCTAAACGAAGCGATATGGATGGTTGAGGACCAAGTCCACCCACTTGCGATTAAAACAATTTCAAAAAGGACACTTATACCAAGAACCGGATCTGTTTAAAAAGCAGTTTTTCGAAATAGTGAGATAATTTCGGATAACCGAAACCACTTTATAATGAAATTCCATTTTCCCCACTCCACTATGCCCACCTCCATTAAATGGAATTAAAAATCGCACAAAAATCAGGAGGAGAGAAAACTATTTCTGACCACTTGCCAGGGAAATTAGTTTTTAATTCGTACGGGAACACTGACTGCGGACTGCCTTAGCTACTCTCAGCCGAGGGGAATTGACTCCAGGAACAAACAAAAATGAAAAAAAAAAAAAATAAAACACATAATCACCGTAATTATACTCCCAATGTAATTAGAACTGTGCATGCGGTTCATTTGACCCTTCTGCCATTTTCGGAAGACCATAAAACGAATATCCTTAACGAAAGTGCAATGAGGTTTAGCATTATCCTTAATGTCCGACACTATAGACTGTGTGTGTGTGTATCCTTCTTTCGGTGATGGCGGAATAATTGCATTGTTCGACCGTAGATGGCCTTTAATTCGTTCTTAACTGTCCTGCAATCCAGTTGAATGCTGATTGGAAAGTTTCCTGCAAATTGTTTGTGGCCGTGCGGCCACAAAGTGGTGATTTTCTTACAAACTTTCGAATGAAATTCAATATTTAATTGTTTTAGAGGAGCTTCGGGAGACACACAACGAATTAGAGTTACAAGCGTCCAAAAGTATACTGCCAGGACAGGACCCTACTTGATAGACTCGAATGGCGACAATTTTGTTTTATGAAGTCATGAAAAATGGCAGTAACTCTCGTCATCAGCATTTCATTAATGGACTGCGGTATCCGCCAGCTAATCACAAAAGAGTCCGTAATTGTTTATAGGGCACTTCGAGGGTATGGCAACCATTTTTGACGTCTCAGTGGTTTTTGTGGAAAACTCTGACTGCGCGGAGGTCACAGTTTTCCCTCGCAACAAATGCGGAATTATTAACGAAATTAGTACACCCCCTATGGCTATCGCATCCATAGACATGCGATGTCAAGTCAACCAATAAACCATTCAATTCCGCAATTTGCTGATGCGCATTCCACCGTATATATAAGTCCCATAAAATTTATTGGCACTCTTTTCGTGGTCTCCTTTTAGTCCACGACAAATAGATTGCATTTTAAGGACTCCAGCAGTCAAGTACATGAACTCGACTACCACCGCACCAGAGTTACTTACGAGCTCTTTCTCTCTCTCTCTCTCTCTGCACGCAAGATAACCATCACAAGGACAATTCATACTTTTGGAAGGAGCATCCTGCACCCACCCCTTCCTGATGCCGATGGCGCAACGTTCAATACATCAGATAATTTGCTTCAAAGACAACTTTATTGTTGGGTTCATAAAACTCACTTGGCCTCGCCGCCACCCCTGGAGACGACCAGAAGGAAGGTGGCCTGACCACACCACCCACCGCACAAAAGTGATAAAACATTTTTCCGTTCTTTTGTCGACTCTTTCGGGTATACGGTTTGCGCTAGTCGGTTTTAATTGCCTCCGTTTACGCGCTGTCAATGGAGTTTATTTATTATCCCTTCGACAGAGAGATGGTACGGGTATGGAACAATAAAAAAATATTCTCTCCATTTGTCCTGGGAGAACATGTGCTTGGTCTTTCCTAATCGTAGCTATTAGCTCGCATACATACAGAGACACACACATTCATGTACTTGCATAGTCGACCAGACATTCTATGAAATATCACCAGGCAAGTGTCCTGATGCGATGCGTTTGAATGATTTACGCGTTGCAGTGAACAACTTTGCAGTGTGCATCGTAAATCGCCCAAGATACATGCATTTCTCAATTCCGTGTCCGTATCCTGTGTGGCTAGATAGTTTGACAGATTTCACACCATTTCCACCAGGATTGGGTGCGTTTGCTTGTACTTACAAGAAACTTCCCATTCGGTGTAAGATGCTAATTTGGTCAATTAATTTCATTGCCATATAAGCGTCGGGTGGGCCGACACAGACATAGGCCATTGGTCGCCAAGCAAGGAGTATAATATATATATAGATGCACAGTACGTTCAAAATGGAAAACGGATATTAAGGCAAAACTGAAGAAACTGTTGGTCACTACTCATCCCATCACATTGGGAGGACTTGGGTTGCAACCAAAAGCTCGCCACATTATTTAGTGCGTATTTGGCTAGCTGGTTCTGGTTGTGCACTTTGGTTATGATCTCTTTCCACTTGTGTATGCCACATGGACTGGTTGCCCTTCTAGTTGGAATTGATATTTCTCCAAGCCGAAGCTTCACTTTCACACATACAAAAGACTAGTTAACACTACTAGAACTCGCTGTTTAACCTCCTTCGCCGATGCCCATTAAACTAGATGGAACTAAAACTAATGGAAAAATTTCACTATCAAGGACATCATAATTTTTTATCGTTATCTCCAACAACTAGGACAAGGAAGGGCTTTTACGTTTTTCTTTTATGTTTCTACGAGCTGTTATCGTACCAAAAACAGGCAATTCGCTTTTCATTCAATTCAAGTTCTCTTTGTTTACCGGTGAGTTCTTCTAAGAATCCCAGGCGATACAATAGCTAATGTCAGTTTAACTCATTTTTCAGTAGAGCAATTTAAAATTTTTGACAAACGCTTCAAATTACAAATGACTCTAGTGACTTAAGCTGTTATGTTTTTTGTTTTTTTAAATTGTGGCCACTTTTTTAAAGATATAAAGCTAAAAAAAATTTACAAAATAAATTTGTGTACGCTAAATCTAATGGAATCAAAATCTCAATTTTAGTAAAGTCGACTTTAGCGGTTATGGTTTGGGGCCACAGATATTTGCGTGCTAAATAGTTATAGAAAAGTTGGCTACGATTCGCCAAAAACACACGCGGAAGAACAAAATGCGAACATTCAGTGGAAGCTTAAGTGGAATTTCTGAAAAACGCTAAACAAATTTAGGGCCGTGCAATTTGTAGGTGCCTTCTATTCGTCCGAAGCATAAAAACTGACACACAACGAATGATTGTAAGAATCTAGGCGAGGTACCTTTATGGATCTGGTTTATTTATTTACTTTAGTTTTCAAAAATATGAATACAGATATTATGTGGAATACTCATGGGCTTTTCTAGGTTCGTGGGGTCAAACGGATTCCGGTTGAACCCCAAAAAAAATGCAAAACCTCAGCGTTTGCTCCCCCTGTCGCGAGTGTCTCACAAACGAACAGGAGTAGAGCTCCCCCGCAAAATCAGTCCTGCCGCTCAGATATGGTCTAAAGTTTAAGGTCCTGTTGACAATTGTTGTGAGAAGCTTGACATGGTTTCCAATAAAAACCTCATACCTCAAATGTTGCAAATTTTATTGTAAACTTTCCGTTTATCGTTGAGGCGTAGGTTCACCTCTGAGTAAGTGCGTTCGCTAACCATCTATCATCGATTCTCGAATGGCACCCAAAGTCATCAGCGCACCATCCATAAGTCTGCGCACCTATAAATTCCACAGCTATACGGGACTCTGTATCGAAAAGCACACAAGTCCATAAAGTAAGCTATCCCTTATGAGTGTTCAGTCAAATTATGAAATTATCATTATCCCTAGAATATCCATCAGCTTGGCTTACATCCAAGTAACAGAACTATTCGCAAGCAAACATCATCCCCTTGCTAAACCCCACTGTCCCCCGCATGAAAATATAAATGCAACGTACGAAAGAATGGTATAGAACCACAAAAATAAGGACTGTAGATAATAGAACTTTTCCTTCAGCATTTTACTTTACGAAGAAAGGAAATTCCGGTCGTGGATTTTCAATGTAACCGATGCCAGAGTGTGCGGTATGTTTACCCAACTCCCAACGGTCGACCACATCGAATTGTGAACAGTAATCTGAAGAGAAAAAAATATCAAGAAAGGATGCATTTTACCAGCTTGTAAAAGAAGAATGAGAAAAGAAGAATGAAGAAAGTAATTCAATTGCACTTCTTGTTGGGATGGGATGTTTGTCGCTCTGTATCCTTGGCGCAATAGATTGGCTTCACTTAATTGCATTTAATTATGAGCTCTGTACGAAAACGGTTTGTTTGTGGTTCTTGAAGGCGCCAAATATTCCTGCATCATCCCAGATTTCTTAAGTTTAATGGTTATGTTCAAGATGATTATGGCTATCCTTGTGGATAATGTGCAAAAAAAATAAGAGAACTTGTTGGTGGTAAAGTGTAAGGCTGGTGATGAACTGAGACTTGGTTTGAATGCAGATGGTTTTCACATATACTCCATTTCAGATAATGCCGCAAATTAACGAGACCATCGCCTTCGTGTTATGTGCTACAAATTTATAAGAGCGTCAAAAGTTGCTATGACAGAAATTCGGAATATGTACTATGCAGTCATTGGGCACATTCAAAAATGTAGTTGTCGACTAGATTGGTCTTGACTAGATGTA
Organism: Cheilosia vulpina; assembly: GCA_916610125.1. NCBI lineage: Eukaryota > Metazoa > Arthropoda > Insecta > Diptera > Syrphidae > Cheilosia > Cheilosia vulpina. Next base: position 59,670,472 of record OU744277.1, read on the forward strand.
AGCTAAACGCAGAAACTATATTGGTCGGGTATGTGACTTTTTCTACGTCATATAGGTATCACTCACTTACGAATTCTTGACTAGATTCGTCGGCTATCCCTTCACAAACGTCATCCGAAAGAGATATTCATATAAGCGATCCAAGCCAATCAAAACTGAAATACCTCAAGTCAGACGGCTGTCAGACTTGTTATAGTAGATACTTGAACGTCCCCATTCTGCTGTGTTTGTGTTCTGTCACAGGCCTCAATTTAGAGTCAAGCTCTGCACGAATCAGCAACTTCGATTGATGGTTTGCCGTATCACAAATTGACTGTTAATAAAATTGTGGGTAGCGTAATCCCACAACAGTTTGCCGCCAAGATCGTGTCTTAGAATTTTTTTTATATCTGGTCTATGTCCGGTCCGAAGAGCCTTCGATTCCAACCCAGATGGACAACGCAGTAGAGGATGACCTTGCGCAACTGGAGGCAGTTAGCCCAAGATCGCACGAACTGGAGAGGCATACTGGTTGAGACCCAGGTGCACCCTTTTCTATCTCTTTGGCTAGAATTTAGCTGAATTATGGACAAAAAATGTGTCACTTGTAGGAGTACAGTGAAATCTCTGTTTAAAGTGCTGGCGCCCCGCTTCGAAAATCAATTTCACTAAAATTTACCGCCAGAACCGATTGGTTGTTTGATAAAAAATATGCAATTTTTACATCCAAAGGATTCTACCTTACATCACTCTGTTTTATGAGACAAATTTTCGATGGTAAATGACCGTTAAAAAAAGTCCTCATATCCACACTACCCAATTATGGCGGATAATGTGGATGCCCCTCACGCCTCACGTCACAAATATCTATTGTGACCTGTAAAAACCATCATCCTTTAATAAGCGCAAAACTCTATCATTTACTAAAAGATCCTCTGGCCTTCGAATGGCAGTTAAACTAGCTGTGAGAGTGCGTAGTGTACTTGGGAAAATCAGCACGCACAGTGTATTCAATTTTCCATGTCTCTGGCTGTCAAATATAGAAAGAGGCAAAGTAGTCGCCATTTTATGTATAAATATATCATAATGTTGAAAGTTTAATGCGTCAACAATTTATTGTGACGTTTGCGTTCAAAGTGTCGCAATTCCGTATACAAAATTGCGTCACGCAGTTATTTTATTTTGTATTCGATTAAATGTTCATGTGTCGTATGCCAATTTTGGTTCATAATTGTGATGCCGCAACAGTCCGCTTCCTTGTGCCTTCCATCAGTGTATCCTCCAATGAAATCCCTTCTACTCCTTCTACGTCAACCAAATGCTGATGTCTTAGCACTCTTTTTCACAAAGAAGCATACGTCAAAGAAGTTGCGTACTCTCCAAACCTACTCGAACTTGCAACCTTTCTCTGTGTGCATTTTGAACATTTTGCAGGCTTCCGCCTTCTTGTCGCAACTTATATACACAGAGCCGTCCTCCTGTGTCGATCCCCAACAATATGACTTGACTACACTTCCGCCTTCGCTCTTGCACACAATCTCGACGCCTGCTTTTGTGCATAAATTGGTTTATTACGAGTTGAAAAGCATAAAATGACGTCCTTTAAAATAATTTTCCTGTCAATTCCTTTTGTCGCTCATCCGGTCTATACCCATGTCCACTTAGGGTCGTCCCTTGATAGTTTCTTCGTAGTCGTCTCGATATCAAATGAACTACAGCCTTGGCAGAACTCCCCAAAGTAATGAAGTGAGTAAACAGTACACAAGACGGCTGCCCGTATATGATCACATTGATTTACTCCGATATAAGTTGCTCACAAATGTTCCCATGAAAAAGGACTTCGTCTCTGGTTGGGAGGGAAATGCCCGGTAGCCGGTACACCGCCTTCACCCACAAAACGTGTAGTTGTGTGTCTCTTATTTTATAGAAAATCCAGACAAGGACTTGTCCAATTGTCCAATACGAACTCCGGTTTTCCTGTTTTGTATGCGGTAATTTATTTTGATGGCTATGGAACACGGAATGGGAAGAAACTTTTCCAGATTTTATCCAGATTGGCAGCTGAGCAGGAGTTCAGTGTACTTTGGATCCTGGCGGTTGGTAAGGAAATAGGGATGCATGCGAAGCAATGAACATTGATTCGTAATAAAGAGGTTAGGACTGTGCTTGTATAACAAACAACTACGGGAACCTACTGGTAGTGAATCGTTGAGGTATTGCAATTATTCAAAGTAAAATATCCGTGTGCTGTTAAGTATAAGGGTTTGTGGGTGACATTCAATGTGAACTTAATGGATTGAATTTAATGAATATTTTTGTGATATGGAGAAAACTCTATGCTGCTTGTATGGGTACGTACGTGTAATATGGTCACGGGTTTTATTGAAAGATATTACCTGACAGTGCTGACGAGTTTCGTGTGTTGTCAAAGGGATGGAAGGGATTGCCTAGAGGTATAATCTTCTGGTGTCTGACAGCAACAGATTTTACTTATTGTTACTTATCTTCTGTACTTTAGATGAAGAGGTATACTAAAGTAGTGTCTGCTTAACCGACAGTAGATAAACACGAAAAGAAACATGTCCACAACTATGTCAAAGAACGCGTCCATAAATCTGTCAAAATTCATCCAACAACGTCAAGAAGTAAGTCAAAATTCGGGTCGGAAAAGCGCCAAAACGGATCGAAAATGAGATATTGGGAATCAATACAAAGCCCAGTATGCGACTGCTCTCAAGGACGTCCTGTTAAGGTATTACTTACGAACTTTAAGAAGGGCTTAAAGAACTGTACAATCTAGAGCTTGAAAGACTGCTCAGATATACCTTGGTGAACTGTGAAACGATATGAATTGGTCGCAAAAGACCCAAGTTGCTAAACTGAGCCTTTGTCCAGATTACACGTGACTTAAGCTCTCCTAAGTCAAACAACAACAATCCCGACCGGATAGACTTATATCACCTGCCAAGCAACTCCCGAAGACACCCCATCCCTCTGATTCAACAAACTCTTTGACCGACAAGTAACTGACACCACACATCAAACGTTTGCTATAAGCAGCTACTCCCACCAGACACGCTATTAATTAATTATGAAATCCATGGCAGATACAAACGCACTGATCCTTTATCAGCTTTTACGATGTACGAGTATACTAAGTTGCCTAATCGATGTGGGTATTCCTGATGAATAACCATTAGCGTGCACAGAAAGGATGATGATGCAACGTCGGCGGCCTCTGGCAGCCAGGAAGGATGTATCGTTCACAGTATTCAGATCAGTCGATAGTATATTTACCACGTCTGCACTTTACACAACCCTGACTTTGTTTTTTGATTGTTATGGTGGTGTAGCGGTATATAGGGTAGAGCGGATTTATCATAAGCCCCGGTGACTGACAAGGACAACATGGGTGAATGTTTGTGAGGGTGTTAAATACTTAAAAGTGAGCACATCAGTTAACGGAATTAAATTCACTTGACCTCGTATGTGCGGTGGCAGTCGAGCTTTGTGATCATTTGGCACCTAATTAACACCCCAAAGTTGACATCCACTTTGGTCAGAGGAAATCAATATTTGCGCACGCAAAGTCAAATTTCATTCAAATTAATGCACGCGCGCATTTAACAACAAGAACATCATCCATTAAATTGCCCTGTTAAGTGACGACGTCGTCGAACAAAGTTTTGAATTGCAAAAGTTCTCAAATTGTCAGACAGAGAGTGTGGTAACGTGCGCCATCATGTGACTTACAAGTTGGTAATTATCGTAACCGTTGTTGTTTGCATACAACACCCTGTACCAGTGTGCAGGAACATTCATTGGTGGTTTTGTTTGCCACTAGTATGCATGGCGATGTTACATTCACTAGAATGTGAAACACATTGTCATGCACGTTAAGTGTATTTATGCTCAATTGGGATACTTGGAATTAGGACACACAATTAAGGACGAGTAATGGGTTTACTTGCGTGGAGTACAGTTTGCGGCTATGTTCTAAGGAACATAGGTTGACATCCTCACGACAGTCGTACTAACAAAAAGTTAAAATTGACAGCTACTCGAGGAAAGAAGACGGCTCTTTCCAAATGAGGTTTCAAATTCAAATGAGCTAAGATGATCCTGTTAAAAATGTCCTAAAAGTGTAAACTACATTTTTTCCCCAATTTGCATATTGTTACCGATACTTATCATTGCAATTGTCAATTTCATACGTACAAGTGATAGTTACTGGAAGGACTTACGAGTAGCTCCAGGATCAAAGCGATTTTTTAAACGTATCCTTTTCAGTTCACACAGCAAACTTCGTGTCCAGTGTAGGAGAGAATGTATGTTAAAGGGGTTAATTTTCCACGTTTAGGCTTCGTATTTCTGTTAAACTCTCCACACTAAACTTAAAAGGCTGTTAGCAAATTTTGTCAAATATGTAAACCACCACCAATCCCCTACCATCTATAAGGACTTCGTAAAACTTACCTGTACCCTTTTAATTAAATCTCTCAAGCCTAGTTTGGAGTCAGAGAGTAACTTTTAACAAGCAGCGTTGCCGCTGATAAATTTAAAAAAGATGGCCGAGCCAAAAAAGGGGTCTCCACGTAAAATACTGATATAGCAAAAAAAAAAACAGCAGCAAAAATATTTTATAATATTACGGATACACCTTTTTCAAATTTTTGCATTCTCCTTATATAAGTTGTCGCAATATGCAATTTTGTACGACAATTTGTGAGATCAAAAAATGTAGACTGGACACTAAAAATGATAATTAGCATCGCGCAATATAATTCGAAGTTCGAAGATAGTCATTCGATAAATTTCAGGAGATAACATTTACAAAAATCAAAAATGTATTTGTGCCACTGAAAATAAAACCCTGATAAAAATGATGCTTGATTCAAACATTTTTTTTTTTTTCAATATACGTCCAACAAAATGTTTCTATCAAATTGGCAAAATTTTATTAAGTTGAATAATTTTGTTTGTCTTAAAACTTTTGTTCTAATAACGAAAAAATTGTTTATTTTTTTTAAATCTACCAAAATTCTGTTGATTTTGCGAAGATATTAATCAACTTTGACGTTTATTTTTTTGTTAAATTAACAGAAAAGTTGTTTATACAATTAAAAGTGTTTGCCATTTTGTTAAACTAACAGGAAATAGTGTTCATATTACAGAAATAATCTGTCAGTACTACAGTTGTCTTTTGTTGAATTAATGTATAAAAATATTGCTCGTTATATAGAACTATTCACTCGTTCCATAATTTTAATTTGTTGATTCAACAAATAAATTGTTATGTGAATAGCATAAGGTATAAATGATACGCAAAAAAATATATGTAGCAATTAGATTTATTATAAAAAAATTAACTATACAAATCAAATATGCATACCTAATATATAAAATTAAAAAAATAAAAAAGGCTATTACTTGTAAGACATAATGACACCGAATGCCTTTATCTAAATTAAAAAGATAAAGATCCGCTATACCTTAAACACCAACAATATGTTGTCATCTCCTTCAATATTTAAAGTTGCGTCTTTTAGTTTTGGTTAAAAAATCCGGGAACATAGCATTGATGTCAAATTTGATCTATTTAATTTAAGATAATAAAATGCATATTAAACAATCCTATATTAAAAATTACAAATCTTACCAATTTATATCTAAGGGGTCGTTTACATATTTTCCGTTTTTCCTGTTCTCATCCATAAACGAATCTATTTACTTTTAAATTGTTAAACTTACTTATTTAGGGAATTTTTATGCACATTAACAAACTACTTTACTTCGCTTGTCAAATAATAAATGGCGCTATCAAAAGCATTGCATTAAAGTGATTACCCTGTTTAAATAATTTTTTCCATTCAACACTTGTGTTAATAATTCCAAAAAAAATTATGTCAAATCTTAAAACAAAAATGTTCATTTCAACAGAATGTTTTATTTATTTAAAATCTTTGTTTTGTTCGGCTAACAAACTTTTTGCATAAGTTTTGTCAATTTCACAAAAGTGATTTTTGGTTATGGATTGAATGAATGTAACAAAAACTTTGTTGATTCAACAGTAAAACTGTTCAATTGAAACAATTTCGGTTTATTAAACTGCAAGTTGTGTTTTGTTAATCTGACAAAGTATTGTTGTACTAAATATTTTATCCGTTTGACAAAATATTTTTCAAATTTTCCAATTCCAACAATTTTTATTCAGTTCAAAAAAAAACATTTTTTCTTGAAACTTTACATGTGTTTTTTTTTTCAATATCACCTGGTATTTTATTTACAGCGTGGCTTACCAGAGTTGCGAACTTTTACTTACCATTATTTTCGTTAAAATGTTTATCCTGCTCTTGTGAAAAACGAAAAAGTTCTTTTCCCGCTAAAACCTTACTCATATAGCCATTAGTATATTTTATTTATTTAAAAGCATTAAATATACGAATATATATAACTCGTAGCACACTTAACACACGTAACAATTGGATCGGAGAAATACGAAGTACATTGTCACATAAAGAACTGTAGATGGAATTACCCCTTCATCACGTCCATCGAGAGGAAAGTTTTTATCGACACCTTCGTGTACCAGTGTCCTCCTATTTTTTTTTTTTTGTCTTCACGTGTTCGAGTCAAAATTAAATTCTCCTTGCGCCATCGCTCGGTGTGCAGATGTAAAACTCCAGATTCACTCCGGCATTATTGAATTTTTCGTTGAAATTTTCTCGCATCCTTGCCATCACATTCCAGACCGAACTTTGACCAACTAGTGTCACCGTACAACCACCAAATCCACCACCAGTCATACGTGATCCCAGAACGCCGGCACAATTAATGGCTGAGTCCACAAGGACATCCAGTTCTTTGCACGACACTTCGAAGTCGTCACGTAGTGATATATGAGACTGTGTCATTAGTTTTCCCATCTGGGAATATATAAGAACAAAAACAAAAAGAGAATTTATATCTGTGTGTGGTATGGCTTGAGTGAGGAATCAAACAGCAAAAAGGATTCAATTCAAGACGACACCGCCCAGTCATATTGGTCCCTTTCTGGACCATAAAACTTGAAAGAAAGAATATTTTATGCCATAATGGGAAAATATGTCATGCGTTTTCTTTACCACCCCTTTCCATATGGCGGGCATGATCCTTTGGGGGAGACATTTTTTCACTTTTTTCCCCTGTATATATATAGATGTTAACAAGAATAATGAAACTAGGGTTCGTGTAAAAGGATTTCTCACCGCGCGGCGAGGGTGTTTGCTTAATTCATAAGGATTACTTACAACTACAGTGGTAATTTGTAGAAGGAAAGTGCCGTGCGACACGTATCCCGGGGGTGTGTGTGTGAAATATAAATCCTAATATAAAATGGATACAATGATTTTTTTTCAACTCATTGTTTTCCATTCAAAGGATGTTTCTATTCAGTGGAAAACCCCGTAAAAACGCACGCTCAATTCATCGGAGGGAAAAATCCCTCTAATTTGAGCCAGAAGAGAGTTTTGGGCCGTCGGTGGGGCTTCTAATTACTTCATTTTCTTCGCACAGCCTGGATACCAATGAACACGGAATAGAAACAGACTGCACCGCAGCGGGTTCGGTAGTGCTAACAAACCTCCATTCATAGAACGTTAATTGCTTGCGCATTGTGCCCTTTTCAATTCATCGTTTTTCTTTTTCTTTTTTGCGTTCCTATAAACAGGAATAATAATTTGATTGAACGACAACGCGGGCGGTGTTGGTTTTTGCATATCCGTGCCGAAAGTTTTTTTTTTCGAAACCTTTTGGGTAACCAAGAGTGCAGACACACATCCCCGCATGCACATGGGTGACGAGGGAGAACATCCGTATTTTCTGCTTTTTAATTTCAAAGCGTGAAACGGATGAGGGCTTTTCCAGCATACCAGAGTATAGCGAGAAGTCCCTTTTCAAGGGACACTATACGTCGTTGCCTGACGTATGGTGGCGGAATCGTTTTTTTCTATTTTCCTGCCTCTTTCGTTATTCAAATAAAGTTGGGCCAAATTGGAACGAGGTACCTACGTTGCTGATTTCGGTTATTGTGCCGGATGAGTCCTGTCGCGTGATGGTTGCTGCATGATATACAGCCGAGCCAGACGTTTCGGAACAGCAAAGTAACATATATATGCGGATATCATAACGTGCGAGATGAGAAAGTTTGAATAATTGGTGGCGCATATCGAGTCGTGTTGTTATGTCGCGATTATATTGAGTTCGTGGCCAAACTTTATCCTTGTACAGTGCAATTTCGATTTGAGGTTCGTATACTGAAAATTGTATTCACATAGTGACTCAATACAATTTCACGTACTTGTGCCACATGCAGGTGTGTCTGCTTAGCTTTATGGTATGCAAAGGTTAGTTCACTGCACTGAAGGAGATGAATAATTAAAAACAGCGACAGGGATATAAAATGAACCTGCAACTGATCAAATGAAAAAAAAAGCCTTCGATTTTGAATGAATTATGAAGACACTCACGAGTCTCGTCAGGACTTTAAAGTTTCAAAAATTAATTTTTTTTTCGTAAGCATATTACGCTGCTCGAGCTAAACCAAATTTTGTCTGGTCTCCAACTTTTCTTTCCAAACATCAGCTAAAGTTCTACCTAAATTTTGACATAGAGTACGCCGTGGATAAGTGTTACAGAAAACAACTGTTCTTTTAAGAAACTTCCTTCAAAAATGTAATTCTCTCTTATTTCAGCTATTTCTGATTCTAGGTAGGTACCTACTTCTCGTCCATGTAATAATTAAAAAAGCTCATCCTTGCATACTTTCCCGCAACAGAACAACAAATACATAACGATCTGTTACAATTTAGCTTGAGAAAATGCGCCGACCCCTTAAATGGGCACGCTAAATTTTAACAGACACATGCAGTACATTTTGAAACAAAAGTTTAATTGTTTAGATCGAGCCGCGTATCACTCAGCTAAATGGGTTCGCTTATGTTTAGCTCAGCTAAATTTTGGAGAGAATTTTGTATGGGAGCGAAAATTCAGCTCGATCAGCGTACTAAGCTTTAAAAACTAGCAACTTAGACCTCGCTGGCGATGCCTTTTAGCTAATGCAAACATAATGGCAGCAACCTCAACCTCAAAATTGCGTTTTAAGTTTTTATCAACTCTCATAATTCAATTCAATCGTTCGGACTCGTCATAAGACTGCAGGTCCCTTCTTGTCGTTCTTAGAATAAAAACTTACACAAAACTAATGGTTTTCAGAAGCTAGGCCTACGGTACCCATTTTGAGGTGCGAGATGAGTCCTTCGCACAACATCCGTATTTTCTGATTTTTAATTTCAAAGCGTGAAACATGATGATTGCTGCATGATATACAACTGCGGCAGAAATTTCAGAAAAAGAGGTGCTGAAATCGAATGATCCCGCAAACATCAGAGATTCAAGTGTGATTTATCTACGCTTGATTGTCGACGTACTCTTTTAAGATCTTCCGCAGAACTTTGCCAATTTTCAGACTTCACCTGCCGATGCGTTTCCCAAAAATGCTATTGCCACAATATTTATTACCATGGAATCCAAAGGGTAAAATTAAAATTGACTTTTAGATTCAGCAGGCCCATTTCCATTTAAGAGTGGATAGAATACGTAAATAAACCACCAAATTTGGGTTTGAAGGGAATAGCGCCAGTTTGGCCAATTTGGCGCTTTTTGAATGAAAAGGGGGTATTCCGAACTGAGGCGAGTTGGAAAATTAAGATGTTGCTAGAGCTGTCCTTAGCAAGGGGACTTGTTCAAGGGGATGTACCTTGACAGTACTTTTTATTGCACAAGAGGTGCTAGGCAACCGATTATAAAGGAAAAAACTCGTTAGGTGAACGTTATAACCTTTATTCCGTATTGATCTAATAGCGAGTTATCAGATTTTCTATGCCGAAAATTGAAATAATCTCGGTGCTCTATATATTACAAAAACAGGTGTTGTGTACATTAGGTCAATGACCTTATAATCATTTGCAATTAGTTATACAAATGCCGGACTTAGCTCTATTCAGAAAGAGTGCAACGCAACTATTTTTTGTATACAATGCATTACACACATGCAAATTAGTTCGAGCGAAACGACTCGATTTGCTTAGGCACCACTTATTGTTGGACAGAGACAGCTACTTGTCTTGAGATCGGCGGCTCGGCATATTTGACATTTCATTCTTTGATTTCGTGTTGTTTGCCTCGTTCTCGTGCCGCGTATTAAATTCAATGTTTGTTGATTGTTGTTTGGGAAAACGAGAGACAAGTTGAGAAAAAAATCTCTGTGAAACTTAAATTGTTTAAAAATCAAATTAAAACATATTTTCGTTACGAACAAATTTCAAAGAATGAATTGTTCATATTAAAAATGAAAGAAAACAGCCCATCAAAAGTCTACGTAAGAATTTGTCTGTATCTGAATGCATTCACTCGTTTTGATATTATGTCTAAAGATTAGTATCCTGCTCTCGCTAAATTTTAGCGCCGTTAGTCTCCACTTCGATTCTCCACACCAAAGATAAATGATCGCTAAATAATTATTTTGTATTTGGGTTTTGCGATTTTTTTTTATTTATCACGCTAACGTTCTCTGCGGTTTCCTCCGAAAAATCAATAATAATCACAACACAAACTGATACCGGATATTTATTTCGCGAGCTAAAAGAGTGGAGTCTTGTCATCGGCCCATCTATATGAATTTAAGAATTTAGCGAGCGAACAGGATACTGCCTCGCTAAATTTTATCTTTGTAGACATTTTTATATGGGAGATAAAATTTAGCGCAAGCAGGATACTAAGCTTAAAAATAGAAAAGAAAATTATTTTATAATATGTATATTTTTATGTTACACGCTTATTTTAACCTGGTTAATAAAAACGGTTACATTTTTTATATTGTTTGATTTATAAAAACAACTGAAAATTTCACTTAGGGGGGAAAGGGAGATTTTTTTTTTGTTTTTCGAATTTGGGGGAAAACTAATTTTTCAACTTTTGCTGATGAAAAAAGGGTCTTCAAAGTCTGTGGGAACACTGATTACAATGCACTGTTTAATGTGGACACCTGGAGAAGGCCAATAGAGAACCATGTCTTTTTTTTACTTAAGAAATGAGCATGACCCTCTGAATTATCAACTGCTGGTTTATCCCCGTTGGGCTTTATAAATTCATATCGAGGTTCTGAAACAAATTAGCCGTGCACAACACACTTGGCGACAAAGATCTTACACGTGACAGTGTAGAATATACTTGAAAAATAACCACTCATAGCAAATTGAAATAAAATGTAAAATTTTCCACAACCAAATTACGCAACGTTTCACAAGTCACATATCCATAAAAACTCCCAGAATTTGTTTTATTATACGAATGTATAATATTTTTCCAGGGTATGGCGAGAATAAGGACGAGCGACCCAGTCATGCATACTGACACAACAGCAAGCAAACAAACTGAAACTAGCTATATTCAACTTTTAAAGTGAACACCAGTTCAAGTTGAGTCTTTTGTGTATTTAAATTCCCTCGCGTGAATTTATTATTTTAAGGACAAGAAAACGATTTTCATGAAGCTCTTAATTCTACTCGATTGAGTTTCACTTAAAATTATTTTATTACGATGTCCAGAAAGATACGTATTCGATTGGCTTTTAAAAATCTAAGACATTTAGAAAAGAAATAAAAACAAAACGAAAAAACAGACCTTAGCAGTTAAATTTAATGATCGACTTTATGCGAATTTAAGTGGAGTATCAAAGTTGGAAAAATAAAATTATGTCACGTTTTGAATTTGTATGTAGTTTTAAGACTTACAAAGGGGTGGATTTTTGAGGATATTAAAATGGCCAACTGACTATGACATATGATTATGAAGCTGGAGAGCCTTCAAGGGGCTCTGGCACTGCGGCTTCTTAGAGGAGCCTATTGTGCCTTCATATTCAAATATATGAAATATACTGACAGCTTCACTGAAAAGCACTAATTTCTGTAGGAAATTTTCTTAGACGAAAACTAAAAATTATTTATTATTAAGAAAAATAGTCTCTACAATTTTAGTGATATGCTTGTTTTAATGGTTACTTGTTTTTTACGCATGATATGAAAACTATAATTTTGTCGAAAGAAATAAATGTTTGGAACACTCCGCACACTTCTATTTAAGTATCCGGACGCCAAAATGTTGTATAAAGTTTCAGTTTTTTTTTATTATTTTAATGTCTCACGTATTGCAATCTTTAAATCTGATTTTAAGGGCTTAAATACATCAACATTTTTTTAATTATTGTTACAAAACTCACTGATATATGTCTTTATACCCCCTGGGGGCTCTAAGACGATTTCAGTTTTTGGGAAGAGGCAAAAGCCGCCTGAATCGCCATTCAATATTTGATTCAGGTCACTCATGTTGTGATATTGACCAATGCTGTTTAAGTAGTCCACAAGTTCAGAAAAATACTGATAATGATGGATTTCACTTCATAAGCTCGCATTCCTGTTTTTTTTTTCGGCGCAATCGTTCGAAAATCATGTTTTTCGGTATGCGTCTTTTATGATCTTTTCGACAGTTATGGTCGTCTTTTAAAAAAATCGCACTTTTAGATATCACTGTATTCTGTTCTGCCTTTTACCAATTAATCTTTTGCCACTTAATCGGCCATACAATTTTGAACGGCATAAACCATACATACTTAAAAAAAATAACTCAAAACTGAAAATTACATGTCCGGAAACTGAAATTAATACATTTTTCAGTACCCGGGCTGACATATTCTCACTAACCCTGCCGAATACCTTCAAGAAAAACACAATTTTCTTTTTTAAAAACATTAATAAAATTGTAAGAATCCAGGCGTGGGATTCTGTAAAAAGCGAAACGAAAACCAATTTCGAATTTTAAAAAATGAAAGACATCACGCGAAAGTGAACATTTGTTTCATGTAACTGCTTTCGTTTTCTTTTTCTCGTTCGCAAGGGTTTAGGAAACTGTGTGACAAAAAAGTTAAAGTATGAGAACCTATATATATCAAATTTTATTGTTTTGACGGCTAACAGCTGACCGCTTTCAATGTTGTATCAAAAGGTAAACAAACACTCGTATAAAAATGTAAGTTGTACAATTAACAATTACCTCATACAAACTGTTTATTTAAAATAATTACATTCTTATAGGACGTCAACAACAACACAAACGCGACAAAATCCTATAATCTAGTGGATGGAGAAGGATCCCTAACTAGCAAAAAATACACAAAATAATGGTCTTGGACGAGATAAAGCTGCAGAAAAATGGGAACAGTTGTGTAAAATATTAAATTAAAATGGCCCACCCAATGAATCAATTTAATTAACAAATCTTTCATCGGGCAGTGTAAGAAGATCCGAACAATCTCGAAGATTTTTTCCGATAGTTCTTAAATTTACACAATTTTTCACCATCGGTTGCTATTAATAAATAATTGGCCAACATATTTGTTTGTGAGATAAATATTAGTCACAACCACTAATTAAACAACAAAACAACAACAAATAATAAGAAACGTCAAAAAGATAACATTCCTTTCGCATGAAACGAAAATGTCTTTTGTTTTTGGAGTAACTTGAAGTAAAGAAAACGAAAACGTCGATGAAATAGCTTTCGCATTTTTTGCTTTCGCGAAAATAAATTTCCTTTCGTTTTCGAAGTTGCATGAAGCAAAACATTCGATTGAACGAAAACCCATGAACGTTTTCATCTTAAGGAATCCCACCTCAGACATTGTGTTCGAACACTGAAACTGTTCCTTCTATTTTAGTTTTTGTAACCGGGCACTAAAAATTAGTTAAAAAAAATTATCTTCCTCAATTGTGTTCTTGACAATGTGAACGTAGTCTCTGATGGTATGTAAAAGAGAACAACGAACACTAACACTTTCCGGATTCTATTGCCTATGTAGGCAATTATTGCCTGCAACAACCTCAACATTTTGATAGGCCATCCTTTAAACCTGACAAGTGAAGCTCCTCAGTGCACGACTCAAAGTTGACTTGCATTAGAGCGAATACCGCATGTGTAAATATACGAGATGTAAGGCCTATCCGAAAACGCGATGCAAAAGCCTCGTATAGTTTCGAATTTCAGACAAGACTTAAAAACCCTCTGCGAGAGTTTTCTATAGAAGCGCTCTGTGAAATAGAATTATAAAACAAGACCCCACCAGGAATAACTCTCGAACGTAATTAAAAAAGAAAAAACTCCCAGCAACGAATAGGTATAACACCACTACAAAGGCAGCATTACCCCGTGTTCACTCTATGGACAAGTCAGTTTTTTCATCTCTACTCACCTTTTCGAATTGACGTTCCCGCAGTGCATCGCAAGTCTCTTGTGTGCGCTTAATTTCCGTAATGACGTGTCTGGCTCTTTTGAATAGCACCTCCTCGGCTCCGCTCAGCGCTGCAAATGAATGATGGCAGTCAAATTAAAATCAATACAACAGAGTAAAGCTGAAAAAAAGATTGTTACGTGAGCGTGTATGCTTGCGACCAAGTAAAATCAAACTTATTATCTCCTTCCCTTGCATAATATACCCAGCTATTAGGCAAAGGCCCTTCCAGGACTAGCATGGCAACATAATTAAGGGAATTTTTGTCTTCTTCCTAGAAAGTCGAGTCTATATAGATAGAGCCACTAAGTAGTTATTCCATGGAGTATATGGAAACATTACATAATGAAATCACAATGCGCATACTTTGATTTAACGCCAAACAGATTTCTGTGTGTGTGGGTCGGTTTTGTGAAAAGAACTTTGATCTCTGACAGAGTATCAGTACTGTGTGGACATCGTATACCGAACTCGAAGTCATTAAGTTAATTAATTAGCCGGGAAGTGAACTAATTAGAATAATAAAAATAATATGATTGTGAGGAGCAACATTAAAGAGATATTAAAGCAATGTTGCTACGGGATTTGTTTAGGAACAAGGTTTTGTGGAGGGTGTTCGGATTGTTTTTTTTTTGTAGAGGTGCAGGCTTCTGCTTATTCTTGCACTGCCACTTCGCCATAGGTGGACTAACGTTTGCTACTTCACCACTAGTAGGTTTAGGTATGCTTCGCGGTTTCAACTACTGGAAAAACTTGTCAAAAATGTAAGTTCCAGATGGCGCTTGATTCAAGTAGGTATATGGCCGCAATCATACTTGAATAGTAATGGCGTTGAATTATTTTTCCAATAAGTTCAATACCATGGCCATTGCCATTGCTTGTACGTGTTTTGTTTTATTTTAAAGTTTTGTACCTTCAAAAAAAGCCATCCTGTATATAAAATCGATTTGGCAACCCTGGGGGACTTACCACATTGGTGCATTGATTTAGTCAAATAAAGTCTCAAGTGAGAGTAGTAGTTAGTGTACTGAGCGAAGGGTGTCAGGTTCAAAACCCAGAAAAACAGAAACTGCCCTTTAAGTTTTAGGCTAGTGTATCCGACAGCTTTGAAGGTTAACCTTAAAGACTAAGGGCATTTTCCTTGCTAAATACACCGATATTATGAGCCACACAAAGTCCGTCCATAACGCCTTCTCAAGCGTTCAAAAGGTCCAAGTCCTCCTCACACTCCCGCACACAAAGCAAGTTGCAGTCAAGTCGAAAATATCTACCTACCTGTCTGTGATAAATTCACTTGAAAAGTAAGCAGCTTCCAGCACCCAATCCAACTCACGTTACCTCTGGTCCTAAATTTATCTAACACAAAATTGTGCAAACTCACTTCCGTTGATTTCACTTTGGTCAATTTTCCTCCTCATCTGTCCAATCAAACCGAAACGGCTGCCTATCTAAACAACTCTGATGACCGGACCTTTTGAAAAAGCGAAAAATGAAACTTCTTGCTTACTCACCCAAATCAGTCAGTCACCGGGAACACACCAACCCGCCAGAGCCCCCAGAAACACTTGCTAATATCAAATTCAATCGAATATTCCTCGAATGTCCGCAAATGACAAAAACAAATCTCTCTGCGAAACGTGCATTTGGCGCGCATACACCATAAAAATGTCCGACACGGCTGCCCACTATATCCACCAACTGCAGTGTCCGTCGTGTTAAAGCATGCACTCCCACATACATTCAGTCACGGATTACCACGGGCAATCAAAGTGGAAGCGAGCAGAAAAAAAAGGATTCACCACCGCCCTTCGTTATAAAGTGGCAAGGAAGTCCAAAGGCAGACGTTACCTATACAGCTCGGCGGAGCGGCCGCCAAACCAACAACAACTCGAAAGAAAGTTCACAGTTTGCGAATACTGCAAGTCTCCTTAATCCTTCGTGCATCGAATAGAGCAAAAATACAAAAAAAATAGCAGAAGGATTCACTGAGCAAAATGCATCCCCACGTTCCAAGTTTAACCAATTGCCGGCCATGCATGTTGATGGGGGTAGCACGAAACACCACAGTACCGGATCTGGCCGAGTGATAGATTCCCACATCCTCACGGTAACATACGAGCATAGAGACCAATCTCTCAATGGCATCAACATTCGGCTAAAATGTACCAAGGATCGCTTACATTGATGAAGCGCCCAAACCGAATATCATATAACGATGGTGATGGCTGAGCATTGAGCAATCTATCGCGTTTGATTGCAGATAATCGCTTCATATTTGCTTACCTTGAATGGTAGCCATGTATCCTGCTGGTATGGAGGATTCTCCGCAGTAAGAAAGAATCAAAAGGAAGCGGAACCGAACCGGAAATGTGCTGAAGTATGAAATCATCCAATTGAGCGGAGTGTATTTGAATTTGTAATCCCATCAGTGGAGTGCGCACACAGTACGTATGATTACGGGTGAATGCCGATGGTTGATGCGAAGGACGAAGGGTTTTTTTTCGGCGCGCGGGTAATGGCGAAGAAAGAAAAATTACCACCACAATGGATGTGGAAATTTCAGAAGGAACCACGACGACAACGACGATGGAGATCATCTTTTGCGGTTCAACTGGATGCAGGCAAAAAGGAGCAACCGCGCGGACTTTATTTGAGGTTATGACTTCGGCGAGGCGATTAACTTTCTGGGATTTCTGCCAGATTTTTCTAGGCTAATGGATGCGAAGATGACTAGATTCAAAACGGCCGCCAGAAGGAGATTGAAACCTTCGGTTATGGTAATTGCAAGCGGCATCACATTCGCAGGAGGTTTAAAACGCCAAATGTTGCGATTGCGGATAATGTGATGGCTGATGGGATTGCAGCCAAGTGGAATTGTGCACAATCTATGACCTGATCGTTCTGTAAATAGACGTGCGCGTTTGGAGAGTGATTATCAGACTTGTGTTGGACTGAGGGAGTAGGTTCTGCCGCAGTGGAAGTGGTACATATATGCTTAAGAATGTGAAATTGCGATGAGGCTTAGCAATATGAAATGCATAGATAAACCAAACTAGACAGTCAACTTTCCGTGCACCTACCCAATTTTCCCCGCAAATTTTGAATGACAGCCCTCTCTCGCGCGCTCTTTTTCTCCTGTTGTAAATACGTGTAGATATTAATGGCCGTCAGGTGGCACTATTTCAATAACAAACAATTTGTAAATGAATTTATAACAATAAATGTAAAAATAGTACGGGGGAGTGGGGCACCTTTGAACACTTTTAGGTTCTAAATTTCATAAAAACCTATGTTTTCGAATTATTGATCTGTAACTTATTTTTTCTTTTAAAAATAAAACTCAGCTTTAGTTTAAACGCAAAATTCTATCCGTTTTATGAAGATTTCGATTTATTATTATCATTTGAATGAAGGTGCCCCTATGGGGCGGCTCCTTTGAACAACAGTTTTTATAACAAAATGTTAACCGGACTTTACACTTTATTTAAATTATAAATTAGTTTTGTTTTTTTTTTTAAATTAGAGATATAAAAAAAACTTAAAATGAATATACTAGAATTAATAAATCGCTTTAATAAGGTAAGAACATAAAATATAGACAAAAAAATAAAGGAGTTTGCTTTAGACCACACGACTGAAGTAAAACTTCTTTAGCTCCATCTATATATACATGTTTGTTTTATACGTTATAATATATCAATTTTCATCAATAATTTACCGGCTATGAGAGGAAGAGAGCAAGAAAATGGGCACGCGCACTGCTCTCTCTTGCTCCTACAGTATGATACAGACAATAGGCCACGGTTGCCACTTACAAAAAAAAACTCAAATTATTTTATTTGATTTTGCACAAAATTACCAGCGACTGGAAGACATGAGAGATCATCTACCTATTTTCTTATAACAAATATCTGTATATAAATAATATTATTAATTATTATTATTCACCATCAGTCAAAAGAAGAAAATGAGTTCATTCTGTAATTTTTTGAATAGCGAATAAAACAGTTTTATATGGATGGTGATGAAGCATATGCAAATAATGCAATGCGTTCACTCAGAAGCAGTAAGGTAGCATTTAAATGAGGTGATATTGAGTTCGCATTCTTGGTACATCTGCTTACCAAGTGAGCAAAAATCAAAAAACAAACAAAATTACCAAAGTCTCAACCTTGCAATAGGTTGAATAATATTTTTATTCTTAATGAAATGAGCAATTAGGAACAAAATTTGACCAAAAATTAAAATCCCTTTCTTTTTGTACTATGAGGTCTGAAAAATTCCTTTGTCCCTTTTAGCCTATTATTAGTGAGAAAATCCCGCAAAAAGTGATAAATCCACCGATCTGGTATCACTGCTGCACTGTATGATGTGTCTTAGATAATGAAACGTTACTGGCTGAGAGAAAGAGAGAACGAAAATGTGTGCTCGCATCT
Source organism: Cheilosia vulpina (assembly GCA_916610125.1). NCBI lineage: Eukaryota > Metazoa > Arthropoda > Insecta > Diptera > Syrphidae > Cheilosia > Cheilosia vulpina. The sequence goes on from OU744277.1 coordinate 59,689,267, forward strand.
ATCTCTCTTGCCTCTACAGTATCTCCCTCTCAACTTCCGCTCGCAATTTCCGTAACGATTTTGTGACGAAAAATATTTTCCACAAATAAAAAAGCTCACCAAAAAAATTGAATACTCTTACAAAGAAAAAGAAAAAAGTTGGAAATGCAGTATAAAAACATCCAAAACGAGCTAGTTTCGAGCGACTATTAAAAAGATGACCGAAAGCCGTAGACTTTTCAAGAAAACAATATTGCCCGGATAAGAATTTAGTTTAAGCTCTCAAATATTTTATTAATAAGATTTTATTAGTCCTGTTCAAAGGTGTCCCACTCTCCACTGTTTATATGAATTATATTTTTGACAGCAAAACTCATGCAGCTGCTTCAATGAAATCCATGGTAGTTGTTCCAAAAATGAGCTAACAACATGCAAGTTAAACCCAAGCTTCCACTAGGGCCTAAGTGAATTTTAAAAAATGCTCATGAACAGTGAATAAATTTCTGTTATACTTGGTTGATGTTTTCAAATTCGTTTATTTAACACCATATTTGCACAAAATCAAAATCCAAAATATGATTGAAAATTCTGTCGTTTAGAAATAATTTGAACAACAATAATGGAAAAGTAAAAATGCAAATGCTATTCATTAAGAAAAAAACCTAATAATATCGGAAAACTAATTCGATAAAAATGTGATTAAACTCCTTATAAAAAGACAATATAATGTGGTATTTAAGTGGATTCTGCTATTTGATTTTCTATTTCATATTTCGCTTATTGATTCGAAAGTAAGAATCCAAATTGTTTTGTTAATTGTTGGTAGTTCGTTTTCTATACATAATATTCTTTTACAAATATTATAACAATGTATTTTGCACCGACTTTTTTAAAAACCTCTCTTAATTATTAATAAACAAAAACAAGTGCACTCTTTGTGTTTTTCGAATAGAAAAAGTGATCAAAACAATTTTTTACTGTTTTACTGTTTTGAGTATTTCACATATATATAGGGCGATCACGAGGATTTTTGTATTATGGTCTTTACCAGAATAACCAAAGCGCATACAAATTTGAGAGCAATAGTATAAATAATAAAAAAATCCCATTCTTGCTATAATATTATGCAAGATTACAGATTATAAATTATGCTAAAACTAAAAAATAAAAAAAAAATGTTTTCCCCAGACGGTGTTAAAACATTTTGTTTCAATATGACTTCGAAATTAAAAGCGTTAATATCAACAAAAAAAAATGTATTTTCTTTAAAATATACCAAAAAAAACTTGAATTTACAAAATCTCTTAACAAAAGTGCAAAAAGTTATGTTAGTTAATTTTTCTCTGATTTATATTATGAAATGGATTTTTGCTAACATTGACATAATGATTACTACATTATTCAACGAAATTATATAATTAATTCCATTTGATATCAGCTTTTAAAACTCTTAGACTCAACTGTGATGCGAACGCCGTGAAACTAATGGGCACAAAATATGCCGAACACAGTCGCCCCCACTTTAAATCCCACCAAAAAATGGGCGCCCGATTGCCATGAAGTCCCTGCATAAGATTGTATAAGTATGGTTGCCAAATTTGGGGTTTTTTGGTCGACGGTGGTAAATCTGTGAGCAGAAACTGTTAGGGTGGATATCTAAGATTTTTCAGATTCTATTTTATTTGAATTTCATTTGAATATCCTTTTGGCAACCTTAAAATGTGCTTCTGCAGAAAAATGAACTTATAGGCATTTTGCGAACGTAAGAAATGCTGAGTAACTTAATGGCTATTCAAATGAGCGCGAATTGCCAACAAATCAATTTAATTGTGTTTATGAATTGAAAATTGCTAAAAATTGCTGCCTTATATTTAATTAATCTAACTTCAATACTTAAAAAAATGCTGTTTAAAACTAGCTAAATTTACAATTACAGCAATTTTCCCGCGAATTCAAAATTCTTGCAGTCACACTTTATTCACAATCCACATATAACAGTCGCGATCCAGAAACCGCTAACAATGAAACTGATTTGCGGAAACTACGAATGTTCACTTGTTCGCAGTTCGTATTTCGCTCTCATGTGAATAGTCCTTTAAACTTAAGAATGAGGTAGCTGTTCTGTCCACTACCAAATGATTCAAAATTGAACAGCACAATCAAAAATGAAATAAATATTAGTGTTATTTTAAAATATTGTTAAATAATCGATCAATCCTCCAAAGCTATATAGTGAACATTATTTGGACTATTTTCGTTTACAAAACGAGTCTTTCAATAAAGTTTTTAATAGGAAAAAATTATAGTTTTGTGTAATAATTTCTTAAATATTTTTGCCGGATTTAAGAACCAAGCTCATGTGCAAATTTTATAAGCAACAATTTCATCAAGGGTTCTGTTAATTCCTACAAAATTATTTCAAAAAGTAACATGCGTTTAAATTTTCACCGGGAGTATTTATTTGCCACACACTATTGCGTTCGGAAGACTGAACCGAACGAGTTTAAAATTCGAAATTCCTACTTTTCGTACTACATGTTTAAAAAATAATAAATAATATTGAGACTTTCTTAGATTTATCTGGGGGCAAATATTTTGACCGTCTGGAAACGTTATAGTTGCGACCGAAGAATTGTGCATCGTCCCGACATAGAAAAGGCAGTACACTTATAGTTTTAAAACGACCATCGACTAAAATAAAATAAGTTCTATTGCTATATATCTTCATTGGGGATCGATTCCCCGAGACCTGAATTACCCAACAGATGTGTTTGGTGTACTTCATTTCAAAGCTTCACGACAGTACTTGATGTAATAATTATTGCGAAAACAGTAGTTTGGTAAAATCCAATTGCAGCACAGCTCTGACTTGGACTCTTAAGATGCCTTACTCTTCACCCCTATGGTAGAGATTGTAATTCATGCCACCAAACTTAAAACCATCAAACGAAACTGCATGCCACAGTGAACACTGTGCACTAAACACACCGCACTTACTCTCATCACTGTGTAACAACAGTAGATTTCTGAGTAGCAGTTTGCATAACATTTACTTTCCGGCCCAGACATTTACTAAAGAAGCTGCGCGTCTGGCATTATTCAAATTGAACGCTATAATGTGAGACTCGAACCCGATACGTAAATATGCATAAGTACACTCCTTGCCACTTGAGTGAACTTTTCCAAGCTGAATTCTATGCAAATTCGTGCGTTTTAGAATACAAAATACAGGATAAATAATTTAGTTCCGCCTCAGGACTCTGAGTATAAAGCTCAGCTGTAGATTCGCCCATGGAACTGTGCGCCACTTAAATGTATCATTAAATTTTCAGCCAGCAATGTGGCGTGGGTGGCACCTCTCCCTCTGCGTGTATGCATACTCTTCGGTGGCGACAGTGAGGTATAACTGTAAATTATGGAATAATTTTATTATTATTATGACGTTTCTGCTATGTATTATGCGTACGCTTCAAGTATATGGGTATGCGAGCTCGAAAATAATTCGCTCAAAGTGAACTCTGCTTTGAGGTGTCATTAGGTGCAGGCTTCGAATGTGGGTATGGTGTTCTTGTTCCTGCTACGTTTACATAGATGAAAATTACAAGCTCACCGCAAGGCATCTTAGTCTAAAGAGGAAATGTGTTCATTTCGTTATGGGGTTGGAAGAATTATTTCTACTTAGCACTGAGTTATACGGAAACCGAAAGATACTTTTCTTGGAAATTGGTTTTTCATGCTATCTCATCAGATGAGGAAAATTGGTGTACGGTGCTGTGAAGATTTCGAAGAAGAGAGGTATATTATGACGGTGCCTTTGATGGCTTATTTTGGAGCCAAACAGAGAATGTTGATTTTTTTTTAAATATGTAGGTACGGCTACAATATCCATACGTATGGTTAGAAAATCTCAGACTGTATAGGATTTTTTTAGACTCTAAAATGGCATGAGGGCGTTAAATCAAGTTATCTAAGTGGCCAAGTGGTTGTTGGTTTTGCTTGTATTGCTTGAAACAGAGTTGGAAATAAATGGCCCCCTCTTTGAGCCTCAAGACCCGCGACCCGCTCATTTCAGTTTTAGTTTGATTTTATTTACCCGCCCGGCTCCGCAAAGAAATTTAAGAAATTTGCTGGCATTTTATTTATTTTTTTTGATAATCGCTGGAAGGAAAAATCATCGAAAGACATTGCAGAGGTATAACGCGAGGGAGCCTTCCGCAAAATAGTGAGGGACTTGAAACCGATCTAAAAAACCTCCCGAAGACTGAGTCAACTCTGTCTTCATCCTCATGGCATGGTCGTTGGACTAATCGGCATGTATTGATTAATTGAATATTCTTTGAACAATGAAAATGAAAGAAAATAACTGTAATATTTTACTAATTGTTTTATTAATTTGACGCTTCTTTGTATATTATATTAGCGGTTTGTGTTTCTATCGGCTAAGATAGTTATATTTGCTGCATTACTAACCCTGGCGCATGCTACATATAACTGCCCGTGCGTGAAGCAATTTTTGCCTGTCAGTTATTGATTGTCATGGCAGAACAAACATTAGTAGGAAATTGAATCCGTTTAAACTGAAATGGATAGTTGCTGGGAATTATTTGCATTCTTGTTATAAACACCGTATCTCCTTTACCACACTCAGTTAAGATTAAGGCCTCAATAACGTTTTTCTGCAATGATACCACTCTCAATCTGGTTCCATTACAAAGCTTTTTAGGATTCAAATAAATTGCGAAGCAACATAATGGGGACTCCAACCTTTAATTCAATTTTATGAGCAAGAAGGCCATGGGCTATAGTGCTATTTAAAAACTCGACCGGGTAATTTACGGCCGCATCTTGATTGCAGATAGCATTTATAAAAAAGTACGACTTGTATCACCAAGAATTTTCACTAATATAAATTTCCAAACGTGATAATACTACGATCTGGTATCACTGATAACTGACATTATATCTTTCTTAATACTTTTTTTTAAGCAAAAAAGAGATAAACAAACCTTTTCTACATATTTAACATTTTTTAGCAAGCCAAACAGCATACTGCCTCCCTCTCTGCCACAGGAATAAAATAATATTAAAAGAGATGTCAAATGTGTTTGATTTGACAATGAAGTGCATATCCACTCACCTAGGTGAAAACCGTAGAAATGATTCAAATTTTGCCTATTTATTTGAAAACTTTTTAAGTTATCAAGTTAATGGATATCCTAAGTTGTACCTGCAGATGTCCTCTATAAGCTGGTATTTATTATATTTAAATGCTCCCAGTATTTTCGAACGCAAAGCGTTACAAAGACCAAAGCGAAACGAAACGAAAAAATATATTACTCTTGTCCAATTTTTTTTTTGCGAAATTTATAGGGATATAGAGTTGAAACAAAGTGTAGATTGTAGGCCAAGGTATCCTCTATTGGCCTGCGAAATGCACCAGAATATATTCAGTAGTTTCTAAGATTTTTGCATTTAAAGAGATGCAGTAAAATTCAATCTTAGTCGAACAGAACTTCACCAATTTTATTTATATGATGATTGAACGAAGATGAATGCAAAAATATCTTTCTTGTTTTTTTTGGGTTTGTTTTTTATGTGGAGGTCCCTTTTTTGGCTCGGGGTCTATTTTATTATTTGCTTTGGAATTTTTCAGCGGCAACGCTGGATTGAACCAACCTGTCTCCTGTTTGTTTGCACTAAATGTCGCTTATGTTTCTTTTTTTTATCTGGAGATCATAGTAGATAAGTTATTTCCTTTAAAATATTTGTTTGATTTTTCTAATAACGCGTAAGGTTTGAATGCTTGCCCCCCTCAAATCAAAATGCTTACCTTAAAAGAAATGTCTAATTTTTTTGTATCCTATATTACCGTTTAAAACGGAATAGCGCAATCGTAATCTATTCAAAAGTCATAGCCTCGAAGATAAGTAGACAAATTGTATAAGTAACCCACCAAAAAAGGGGTCAGTTTGATAAGTGGCGAAACATGCGTCTTTTCATTTTAATTTTTCTAGCAATGTACACGCTTTCGAATCAATACTGCTGGCGTTTTTTTTTAAATGATTAAAGAGCTCCCTAAAAATTGTAAAGGGTCATCTTAAACCTTGTGTTACCATTCTTTTTTATTTTTTAAATCTGAAACTGAAAACTAAGATTTTGATATTCGTTAAAGTTGTTGTCTTCCACATTTAAAAATGGTCCGCCTTAAAAAAGTACAAAGTCACACTTTTCTCGTTCTACAATCTGCCTACCATGCTTCCGCGTCTGATCATAACCATACTACAGAATTCAATTACCTACTATGTTCTACCTCTACCTCTGCTAAGAGCTGTTAAGGGTATCGCCCCCAAATACATCTATTGGGCTTAAATTGAAAATTCGAGGAACAGGACTCAAACTATTTTCTATCACCATATAAAGTTTCAAGTCGCTGTGATTGTTGGTTAGGAAGTTATAGCCTTTAATATTTTACCCCCGAAAATGGGGGTCATTTTGAAAATCTTCCGAAAGACACGCTTAATGGTTTTTTTGTATTTTTCTATCTACCTGAAAAGTTTCAAGCTAAGTTTAGTCAATATTATTGATGGTTTTTCAGTTATAAACGTGAGTTATAAAGGTTAGTTACAAAGAGGCCCCCCTTAGAAAAATTAGGGGTTCATTTTCAAAGTTTCATGCCTACGCTTAGCTCTTTGTCATGGGCTACATATTTTCGTAAGAGGATCAGAAGAGTAAAAGTTTGCGACAAGAGTGAACCATACACGTGATGAAGGACCTTGTCTTGCAAGAGGTGCCTCTAACGACTAGCGAGAACTAAATATAACAAGTCTAGGAGGACAACTTGAAAAATTCTACAACACCTGGAAATAACAACAGCTCCCATCGAATTTGTCTCTAGCCAACTATCTCTCTCTCTCTCTCTCTCTGTCTCTCCCACAGGCAGCATTTTCTAGCCCAACAATGTATCCATCATGCAATAAACCCCAGCCAATATTTTCCAATTACAAACAACCAACACCGCATTCATAACACAGTCGAAAAACGTGGCTAAAATTTATGAACATCACGATAGCTATTGTTCAGTTTGCATCTCGCTCTTCTAATCACCAACAACGAACGGATACCCTAAGGTATTAATTTCAATTAAACGCAGATGACTCCATGAATAAGCTTCCATAAATAATTATCATGTCCTGGTCACTATGTGACACCATATCCCGATGCCAACACAAAGTTGCCAAAGCACAATAACTGCAAGCGAAATTGTGTTTGAGTTTCCATCTGTTGACAGCCTTTATAATCAGGATAAGACGAAGCTACAGCTGATTGCTGAACACCACCGTAGCACCCACACCAGTACGAGTAGATGAGATGCCATTCCTGAGGTCGTCTCCATGAGATGCTCTTAATAAACTTGTCAATGTGATACCTCATTCATTTAAAAGGATGATACTCGCCTTTGTGGGCTTTCGTAGTGCCCGCCAGAAGATGAATATGGAGAGAAGGAAAAAAAGAAACACGCAGAAACAAATTACGAAGGACGATGAATAATTTTTTTTCCTCCTTCTACCACCGCATGTTGTGTTGTACTTTGTACATGTTGTGGGTTGGGAGATGTTTCACTCGGTCTCTTCATCTCGAGAAAGGGGATTATATAATGTCTTCTTCTTCTTCATTCATTATCGTCACGTCCTGGAATTAGTTTCGTAAGAGACTGCTACTGTCTGTTGCTGGTAATGGCGGCGGACGGGGTGCTTTGGTGACGGTTGGCGACGGTTGATGGCGTTTGGTGGTGGTGCCGAAGCTGAATGCGGCTGCAGGCTGTGTCGTCGTAGTCGTCGTTCTGATGTATTTATTTCGCATGGATGGAATCCGTTCTATACAAAGAGGACATCATCCCGAAATGGTAACGAAGAATAATAAGGAAATATTAGGCCAAGTGTCATTCAGGGATTTGGAAAAGTCTGTAATGAATCTGTAGGCTCTGGTATTTCGGGGTGTCCTGCCTTTGTGCACTGTATACATGTGGAAATAATTTTTTTTTCTGTGCCTTTATTGCCCGGGTCATATGGATTTCATATTTTTCGGAGGCTTACACTGAAATGCCCTCTGAATAAACAATGGCCGGGATGTGGGTATAAGTCCCATTGGGAATGCTTATTTGAGGAACATATTTGAATAATTCAGTATACTGAGAAATGGGAGTTATTTTCGAATTGACATTATGAATGAGATGCGGGTGCTGTTGGAGCTTCGCCCTTTTGGCATTTAAATATGTTAACAATTTTGTTGTTATTAGATTGGTTTGGGATGGAATTTGATTCGTTGGCGCCGAAAGTGTAATTTTATTCATCATGCGAGTGTGGTATGGATTTGGCTGTGCTTTATTTGATTTCATTGTCTGTTCGATACGGAGGAAAGATAAACGGGCTGTTGGACGTATGTCTGGAAAATACTTTGTAAGGCTTCCGTTTATTTAAAGCGAAATGCAGCGAACTCTAGCGAGATAGAGGCTGCAACTTTCAGTGGGACTTGCAACACAATTTGAAAGATTCAAGTATATAAAAAGGTTAGTCATATAGATCAGTATAGCACCCTCTGCTCAGTCTGTAATCAGTGCTGTTAATAAGGCAGTTTCGGTTTCGGTTTTGTGTTTGGCAAATCCCCAAGGAAGGTATTCCTCATTAAAACATTGTGATTGCTGTGCTGAAATTTCAAGTGAGTGTTCTCCGGTGCAACCCCCAAAAGAGCTTAAATTGCACTTATGGCTTTTTCCACTGCGCGACCTCTTAAGAACTATTGCCAAACATCGGAGAGTTAAAAAGTAAGTTGCCAAAGTTGTTAAAAAGTATGCTTATAGTTCTGAGATTTTAAGGGTGATATTATAAACTTTAACGAAGAACTTCTTTAACTTATATTCATCGTATAATAGATTTGAAAAGCATTTAAAAATATCACTTTATAAGCCCATGAGGCTGCTGAATGCCGCCGGGTCAATAAAGTATTGTAAGCTATATATAGCCAAGTGAATAATGCTCATCAGGCTTGCACCAAGTCGGACTTTGTTTACCGAAGTTGTAAGCTGGGATTGGCGAGCTACGAGGAAAATGAATTTTGAACGACAGTTTTTTTCAAATATCCAAGTCAAGAGGTTCTCTAAAGGTATAATCTATTTTTAAGACCTATCTGCAGCTTCTCCTTACAGCTAGTGATGAGTACCTCCATGGTGCGTATTTCCTGTCGCTCTAGACTTTTGTAAAAGACAGATCAGTTACATCGAACTTTCGTGGATCTTCGTATAAGGGTTATCCCAATTCGGACTAACCGATGGATATGGGCCATGCTGGAAAGTCGAGTTATAACATCCTCATCAGGAGGAGTGGCTGTGTCTGTGACAGCAGTAAAGGGCTGCCCCCAAGGAGGAGTACTCTCCCCATTACTGTGGTCACTCGTCATAGACAGTCTATTAGTCAGACTACATAACATAGGTTATGCCGACGACTTGGCAATTATCATTAGTGGTAAGCATTGCGCTACCATTAATAGTAGAATGACGAATGCTCTACTATATGTTTTAGAATGGTGTAATAAGGAGGGTTTATCCATCAACCCTAACAAAACTATTCTAGTTCCTTTTACCAAAAAGAAACTGGTCAACTGGTACAACGTTTAACTACTTCAGCGAAGTAAAATATCTCGGAATTATCCTTGATAAGAAACTGAACTGGAATTCACACATCAAGTCTGCCACAGAGCGTGCCACTAAAGCCATGTGGGCCTGTAGGAGTCTGTCAGAACTTGGGGTCTTAATCCCAGAATGATACACTGGTTATACACAATGATGGTAAGACCCATTATCTCGTACGCGGCAATCGTCTTGTGGCTGAAAGTACTTGAACGAATCACGGCAAACAAGCTTCAGAAGCTTCAACGGATTGCCTAAATGAAAGGGCACTTTCTAAATGCGACTATTTGCTCTTACGGATAGGGCCGAGCACCAAACGCATAACTGATTGACAAACAAATCCCATTTACATGAGGCAGTGTCCCCTCGGGTAATTACAACCACTCAAACTGCCATTCGTACTCACCTCAGCAGTCCGTCCCTCCCTACACTCTCGGGGTTAGTTATTCCAGAGACGCAGCTACTCCTACTCCTCTCGGTGCGGTGCAAGCAAATCAATTTTCCACTCACTTTCACTTGACTCCTTTTTTAATTTGTCCCCCAAACCGGCTTTCCATATGCATCAGCCAACTATTCCCCTATTCCCAGGTGGTTGCCACATTCACCTGGCGCTGGCATTTCATTAAGATCCGAAACCCAACAGTAGCAGCAGCAGAAGCAGCATGAAAGGGGTGCACATGAACTTACCTAGAGAATCTTAAGTACCAAACATTAATTACCTGACAAGTTGCCTTCTGTTGCATCTCTATAACTCTCGAGATCCATTAACCGGAGTGCCTCGGCGCATTGTTTTCGCCTCGTTGGATATTCACTGTCGGATAACTCATGCCGCACATTTGAATTGCAAATTAAAACCACCAGATCCTTGGCTAGGAAGGGAATTTGGAAACTTTCCAGAGACCTACAATGGGTGAAAAAGCACACAGCAACGGATATTACAGGTAAGTTATGTACATATTTCATGCAAAATAAAAGAGAAAATTGCCGCATAAGGAAATCAAAAATACAAGTATATATATCTGGATGGATGAGAAAAAAATCTGCAAAGTGTAGGAAGCGTTTGTCACTTGTTGTCACATCTCGTTGGTGGTTCAATTGGATTTGTCACAACAAATGACATTGTGTTGCGGAGCTTAGCCATTCGATTTGACGTGCGAAAGAAATGGAATTGGGTGGTTATTAGGGCGCTTTTGGACGGTATTCGGTGTGGAAGGGTTAACGACATGTTTTCAAACTGAAATGGATGCCACGGTGTAATGTGTAGTCGAGAGAGGTTGGGGAGACAGTGTGGTCGTTCAGTGTTTTCCTAGTGAAGTTTGAGATTTTCGTCAGTCAAATTTCAGCGTTCATTTCAACTCTATAGTTGATGAAATTATTGGGATCTTGTTGGAATTCACATTTTATGAACACGTCCCTTTATAAGTCCAAAACCTTGAGATAGGCAATTCCAGTGGAATGGAAGTGTTTTTTTTTTAATTAAAGTAGGGGAAAACCCCAAGATATACCAGGCCATTGCAAAACTCCTTTGCCACTCTCACACTCCTCCAGAAGAAGTCAATAAATTGCAAAAAGAAAGGAAGAATGGTTCTTAATTAAATAAATTAATAATGTGAACTCATAAAATCTAGTACAAGGTGGCGCACGAATCGTGCTACAAAAATAAAACGTAATAACTTTTTTTCTGTGTGAGTAATCGGCTTATTTTTTTTTTTATTTTGTAGGTTACTATTTAGATTTATAAAAATGGATGCTTGGGATACGGAGAAAAGAATTTGGATAGTGCAACGGTACCATGCTTTGCAGTCCGTCATTTCCGTCCAAAGGGAATTTAGGCGGGAGTTTGGCGGTAATCCCCCGAGTAGATGGACCATTATGAGGTTTGTAAACATGTTTGCCGAATCTGGAAGCATCGCACGAAAGCCGTACCATCGAGATGCCAATGTTCGGGTTCAGGATACAATCGCAGCAGTAGCATCTGCAATACAGGCCAATCCGAGCGATTCGACCCGAAACTTATCGGGGCAAATTGGAGTTAGTAGACGGTCATTACAACGGATACTTCATGACGATTTAAACTTGTTTCCGTACAAAGTCCAAATTACTAGCAAGCTAAACCCTCAGGATTTGCCTGTTCGCCTGGAATTTTGCCAAAAAATGATATCAATGGCCGAAGAAGACAACACATTGATCAATTGTTTGTTCATGTCTGATGAGGCCCATTTTGATCTTAACGGCAATGTAAACAAGCAAAATTGTCGTATATGGAAAGAGTCTTATCCAGAAATGCTCCATGAGACGGAACTGCACCCAGAACGAGTCACTGTGTGGTGCGCAGTTTCATCAAGGTGTATTGTCGGGCCGTACTTCATTGAAGAAAACGGTGTAACCGTTACTGTCAATGGGGACCGTTATTTAAAGATGTTGAAGGAGTTGTTTTAACCAGAACTGCGCCGAAGACGTATACCATTCAACAGCGTTTGGTTTCAGCAAGATGGAGCAACTGCACATATAGCCAGACCAGTTATGGCGGAGCTAAACAAAAAATTCGCAAACAAATTAATTTCTAGGAACTCCACTCTTCGCTGGCCCCCAAGGTCACCTGACCTGACTGCACCAGACTTCTTTTTATGGGGTTATGTCAAGCAAGAGGTGTATAAAACGAAGCCCAGGAATTTAACTGAATTAAAGCAGTCCATAACGACAATAATTGAGGCGATCCCAACTTCAACTCTTCAGGCCGCAATGAATAGTTTTTTGATCAGGTGCCGCATATGCGTGGGAGAGCGTGGAGGTCATTTGCGATCTATAATCTTTAAAAACAACTAACTATTTAAAATAAAATTTAATTTTCTAACCAATAAAAAAAAATGAAATACATCGATTAAAAAAAAGTTATTTGAATTTCTTATTGTAGCACAATTGGTGCGCCACCCTGTACTTGCCCACCTAGTTGAACAACTCATTCAATTGTTGAATAGTAACGTCCACCTAGTTGATCAACCCATTTAACTGTTGAAGGGACTTTCCTACATAGTGGATCCACTCATTAAACTGTAGACTAGCCTTCTCCACCTACTTGATCAACTCATTCAACTGTTGAACGGCCCCACTCACTAAGTTGATCCACTTGTTCAACTGCTGAGAGGACTGGCCCACATAGTTGATCAATTCAACCCATTCAACTGTGGAAGGGACTTTCCTACATAGTTGGTCAATTCATTAAGCTGCTGACTTGTCTTGGCCACCTATTTGATCAACTCATTAAACTGTTAAACGGCCTCACTCACTAAATTGATTAACACATTCAACTGTTGAAAGGAATTTCCTAAATAGTTAATCAACTCATTACACTGGTGACTAGCCCTATCCATTTTGTTATTCAACTCAAATAAACTCAAAAATGCTGACCCTCCTAATTGATCAACTCATTCAACTGTAAAGCAGCCTCACTCACTAAATTGATCAACCCATGCAACTGTTGAGAGGACTATCCCACATAGTTGATCTATAGACTAGTTAAAAAGACTTGACTGGACTTGTTTATCAACTACCTAACTATTTTTTTTAATAAAATGCGTTCACCTTTCAGCTCGACCGAAAATCGCAACCTAACTGTAGTAAAGTTACGCTCCACGTCCACAGCAAAGGCAATGAGCCTTAGTTCGTTTCCCAGACCGGTCATTGCTATATTTTCCGATTTTACTACCAATGGCGTCGCCCCTTCTATTTTGGATTTCAATCATAAGACCTGGGACAATCGTCACACTTGGAGCATTGCTTACATATTTAACCCACGAACTCGTAGAGTAACTGCTTCGTTTCTTCTATATGGGATTGGGCTGATCTTAGCCAATTGAGACTCGATGCTGGTTTCACTCATGACTCGAAACTTATTCTTTCAGTCTGACATTCTAAGGCATATATAATAAACCCACAATCAAATGTACGGCGCTTTCGTTCTTTTTTACATGCTTTTCAGCAGTCCAACTGCTAATTGAACGCCTGAACGAGACCTGATCGGCGTCTGAACGTTCCACTGCATCTTTGTCAATTTCGTTTAATTTTTTTTTTCAGTTTTAATGGCTTCATAACCATAAATAGGGTCTGCCTAAGTCCTTTCTTTTCCTTTGAGCTGATGACGCAAATCACCCCTCTTCCCCAAAAAAGTCTTCCTTTGGTCTACTCAAGACTAGACAAGTCAGCGTTACATCTTTATTAAAATGAACGCAACACTCGCGTCCTGCCTCCTGTTACATCTGTTCAGCTTTTTGCAAACAACTCGTAAACGTAGCCTCCTTATTGCCGCATCAGCCTCGGCTTATCATTTATGCATATACTCATGCATATGCACATGCTTCCAGTTCATACACTCGAAAAGTCTAAAACATTGCTCTCTTTCTCCTGTTTGGCGTTGGCAAATACTAATCTCACAAGTTCAGTCTGTTTTCCCGTTTAGCAGTAAATTTTATTTTTATTTACACAATATATTTGTCCGTCTCTGACAAAGCAACAGCGACGGCAAACAATGCATTTGAATGCGCGCACACTAAGGGATATTGCCAACAAAGAGAGCTGCTCGCGTACAACAAAGGACACGAACGAAAAGAAAAACATGTCTACCGCACTACATTATTACTTAAAAGCTACAACAAACAGTTCAATAAACAAATACCCAAGGAAATGCAATAAAATCGCATGCAGTAAGCATTTTCGTTTGCTCCGCTCCTGTGTACCCACGATATGCTCGCGAAAATAGACGATTTAAGTATCCTGTCAGCGGGACGAGAGTGACGTGCATACAAATGGCTCGAGCTGAATAAAAACGATGGCTAGGCGAAAGAGTTTCTGTGGCTGTTACTGATGTTGCACGAGCTGCAGATTTCATTGCTTTTGGCAAAGGCATTCTTCAAAATCAAAAAAAAAAACAAACAAAACTAACCAAGAACAAAGGACACCCATATCCGAGGAGTTACAGCAAAACCAAAAAAAAAAGAAATTCCTTAGAAACATCTAAGAGAAGAACACAACCGACTGTCCTCGGAGAGAACATTAAAATCCTTGGTTTTGGGAAACAACAAAAATGTTTTACTATTTGCACATGACAGAAAGGACTGCTACCCGCATACCCCAACCCTAGCGGGCTTACACCATATGAAGAAGCAATTTCCGCCAGTTATAAGAACGAAAGGATAAAAGACACACACATCCACAGAGACGATATGATACGTTCTTAAAGTCAACACGAACACAGTTTAGCGTCGAACTTAATTCACAGGCTCCGCGCAAGGGTAAAATTGCCCACCAAAAGGACGCAAATTTTATGAAGTACCTACATATATGTGGAGAGAAAACACATTTCCGTTGCGGAAGCGAATCAAGTCCCTCATTCGCGAGAAATTAAAAATGGATGTGGACCCCGAATGAACGGCATATATGGAATTGCAATATAAATTTACCACTCACCTGCAGTCGATAAGCAATGCATGATCCTTTTTGCCCGCAACGGATATCATCTGATCCATTATTCCGCATGGCATTCCGACGAATTTATGTTCAGCTTCCTGACATATCAGTGCTCTTTTAGAGGGCCTGTAAAAAGCGAAAGGAAAAATAAAAGTATTGTAATTCATTCATCACTGGGAATGGTTTTCCGCTAAAAGGACGAACATTCAATTAAAGGCGATGACTGCCTTTTGTGTTACCTTTCAACCGCTTTGCTAGTCAGTTGCTCAATGAATGTTAGAGTTGCTACCTCCAGTGCCGCACTGCTTGACAGACCACCGCCAACGGGCACATTGCTCGCAATGACCGCATTAAATCCTGGCACCGACGGACCGAAGAATTGGATCACCCCCTTGACGTAGTTTGCCCACCTGGAATGGAATAAAGAATTGTAACACTCTATCGCTTACATTTGCAAGGGCATGCAGATTCGTTGACCAAAAAATAAAGTGGAACGTTGGCGAGCAACTAGACCTAGGGCAGGTGTTTGAGAGATGCTCTATTGTTCTGTACGTTGGTAGGCATCAGTGGGGTCGAGAGCAAAAAAAGTGGACAAGTATATTAGAAACCTAAATATAGAAAGAAGAGAATGGAACATTTTACGCGAGTTAGGAGCAACTGTCTTTAAATTTGAGCGTTAGGAATAAGAACAGTGTTTTAGTATTCAAGGGGGGGCTGCATCCAAAACGCCTTTTTACGCTCCTCTCGGAGAAAGGCTTCAAAGCTTAGACACCACTTCGAGTTGTTTGCAGATAAGTGTTTAAATGGTTTCAAGATGTTGTCCTCTGGAAACAGATACCCAAGAGCCCAGTTCCAAAGGTAATTTCGAAAAATAAATTCTATTCGACAGCTTCTGTAGATCCGCAGTGAGTATTCTTTCAGCTGTGCACAGCTCACCGTAGTTAAAGAAGCTGTCTAGGTATTATGTTGAAAGTGGCCACCGTGTGCGACTTGAGGTCTGAAAGGTATAGCTTCGAAAGCCAGAGCTGGCACCAGAGGCCAGATTTTCAAAAATGCATATACGATAGTATTATTGACAGCTGTCACTGGGACTTACTTAGGTGGCGCTTCAGTTCTGGATGAACCTGGGTCTGTTGTCACTGGTACAGTTTAAATATTATTACAGAAGCAGCAGCAATCTGTTTAGTTGAAAATGAGGACAATCTGTCAATAAAACGAGGTACCCAACTTCGAATAATCGGCTTCGCTATAAACTCTATTTATGGAAGCTCACAATTGCAAAATTTGTATGGAAAATATAGCCACTGTGAACAACTAAAGTTTAGAGTCGAAACTAAAAATGTGTAAGGCTCTATGACATCGAATAAGGTATCAAGCGAAGAGTTGCACTTGACAATCGCGGTTTCATTGGCAATTGAGTGGCAAGTCTTGTCACTCCATCAACACTAAAGATCGAGTTATTTTCGATCCCTGTCGCACTGACGGGCCTTAGGAGAGAAGACTGCACAGCGAACTTGAACTTCTGTTTGTCCTGAGATGTGAATTGTGGAAGGCTTTTATTGAAATGTCTGATGAAGAGGAGTACCTGATTAAGAAAAAATTAAAAAAAAAAAAACACCTCTGCAGTTGTCCACTTAAGAATCTTAACGTCACACTGTCTTGCTAAAAGTTTTTAGTTTTTTTTTTTTAATTGTATAATGGAGTAGGTACGAACTTTGAATATGTCATCGCCATACACGAATCTCTTGTCGAGGGAGAACTTCGGAAGGGGAGATGTCTGCTGGCCCTTCAAAAAGCACACGAAACAGAGTGACGGATAGTCGCCATAAGAATGGTCCACTCGTGTAGCTTCCCTCATGTATGTGGTATATGTATACCGCATGGACCTTGTTATGCACTGATGGAGTATACTGTATGTGCAATGTGCATACACAATAATTAATTTCAAATAAAACGACAATGAAGTTGAGCACGCAAGTACATGGACCGGTAGCATGACAAACGAAATTATCTCTCTGACATTTGCGCGTTAGAAAAGTTGCAGGAGTAAACGACCAACCAAGCGACGACGCTTACAGCAGGAAACGATGTAAGCGTACGATGCACTTTTTAATTTTAAGCTGGCAAAGTGTTTTTTGATGAGTAAACGTGAAACACGACGTTTGTGTGGCTATTAACCCGTAAGGAGTTCAAAGAGAGGTACGTTTGTAACTCTGTTGTGTGGAATGACAATTGATTGGGACGAATGTGTTGCATGTGCACACCCAATAATTTCGAAGGGTAATAAAATGTAACAATCATCGAACAAACGAAGTGCGACAGCAGTTACTCAAATATGCCATGCAGACGTAAGACCTAAAGTGCAGGTCAACTCATTCGGTGGCATAGCTTTCGACTTCATTCATTGTTGGCATAAAGCCTTTGTCGCAAGAGAGGGCGCCACCCACCACGAAACTTACGGTATTATAGATTCAGAATGATATACCATCGAAAGCGCATTTTTCGTCCACCTTTGGGTCTCATTTTTGGACCTTATTTTGAATCATTTCTAGAGACCACTTTATGGACTCACTTTTGAACTAATTATTGGACAAGATTTTGGTCGAGTTTGTGACCGCTTATTTTGGCGCGTTTTCGACTAAATTTGGTTCTCATTGGGCTTCATTTTAAGTCGCTGTCGTACTCGTTTATGAGTTAATTATTGGACAGTTTTTTGACGAATTTTTTCAAGTGTTTTGAGTTTGCAAGTGTTTTTGGGCGCACTTATCGGCGAATTTTTGGACAACTTGTGGGCCTTCCTTTGTCGAGTTTCTTGAAAAGTTTTGACATTAATTATTTTTTTTTGTTTTCTGCTTTCAGTGTGTTTTCGTATACATTTTCGACGCTTTTTTGATGAGTTATTGAAACGCTGTTCGACCCGTTTTTGAACTCGTCTTTTACCGCTTTTTATGCGTTTTTGAAATGTTTTTTTGGCACGTTTTTCGATCCGCTTTTGAGCTAGTTTTTTTTAGGTATTTTTGAATTCGTTACTTGAAGCGTTTACGACTAATAACAAAACAGAAGTAGTACCCTGAGTTTGTCAAAAAAATACCGTCTCATTTCGTGTTGAAAACTTTAACAAGTTCTATTAGTTTCCAATAATGTTAGTACAACCGAATAACAACTAGATATTTCAAGGACGATATTAAAGAGTCGACCATTCGTAAATATTTTCAGAATATTTTTGCCACCCTTACCTAGGTGTGCAAAATACAAAACCGACCAAACACAAATACAAAAATGCAAAAAGGATAAAAAGTACAAACTCACTTTGGTTTTCCGGGCTGCAACGCTTTCAAATTAATGCGAATTCTTTTCGGATCATCGACTCCGGCACAGCATGTAATTATGTCAGCCTCATTATTGGTGTCGTTGCGACCTCCGACAATTATCGTCACCATGGGTAGTGCCTGGCAATAAAAGTTTCGATAAATAATTAACAAGTGCAAACATGGATACCAATGAGCAGCATCACGACTGCAGCAACCACACCACAATCACACACGACAACTTGCGACTACAACAACGCAATCAAAAGTCTTCATTGTCTTTGCAGTTTAATTGCCAACCGCAAAAGATAGCGCACTCGCACGAATGGGAATAGAGAACAATACACACGGGACTTACCATAGGCAAGACGAATCCATCGTTATAATCAACATGTTCGCCAATCAAATTAACACGTCCTGGTGCACAGCAGGAGATCTCTGGAGCTTTGCCAAAACTCCTGTTGTACGTCTGCTTGGCAAGTTCTTCTATTTCTTCGAAGGTTGGTAGCTTCGTGATACCGCTGCTCCTGCTGGTGGCAGACATGATGCAGCACGACCTTGCTCCTTGTGGGTATATGATGTGTGTCTGGTGTCCTTCTTAGTGCCACTCTTGATTGGGGTGCCCAAAAACCACAACGCCAACTGAACTGCGGGAGAAAACCAAAGAGCGCAGATCCTTTCGAGATTATTTCAAGTTTTCCAATTTGCCTGCATTATTTACTTCAATTGCGATGTTGATGTGGATATGACAGTGCAACGATATACAGCATTTTCTACCACCATGCATGAAGGACCGAGTCGGGGGTATTGAAATGCGAGCAGCATACCATGGCGCGCGAGTGAAAATGAATGTTTTGCTGCAAATTAAGAGGAGGACGACACGCTGATACAAAAAGGACCCCTGCGTTGCGATGTTATTATGCTAATTCTGAATTACGACGTGAGCCGGAGTCTCGAGTAATTCTGAATGTTGATGAGAAGCAATACCAGATGGAGTGCATCTGCTGCAAGTCATTTTGCCGGAGACAGAGCGAGAGCGAGTGAGAAGGGGGTCGGTGGCGGAGGAAATTCACAAAGGAGACTGTCTTCATTGGCACTGTGATCGTAGTCCTTCTTGTGCATTGTTAGCCTTGTCGCGTATTTTAACAATTTATTTCAGTTTAAGTCAGGCGACGGGATTTGAAGTCAATGGGGGCTGGAGCCTTCACCCACAACTAAAATAAGTGGCCAAATAAATTAATATTCCGCGACCCAGCACGACTGAAGACAACGCCGGATAAAGTTATCACGGTAATTTATTAGCAGAATGTGATTCAAGGGATCGAATTTAGAGCAAAAAATCACTGAAAGTGCCAGAACCTAGCGAGATGATTATTTAACTGGAATGGAGTGGTTTCAGCAAAAGTGTCGGTAAGTGGGGTCCTTTGGGACGGTTTCTGTGACGCAGCTGTAATTAGTGTTTTTATGAGCCTGGTAAGAGGAAAGCAACATAGGGTTCAATAATGGAGCCAGTAGATAGACGATTAGACAGCTTGAAGACGTGCCAAGCTTACGACCACTGCCGGCTGCTAGATGTGCCATAAAAATACGAGCTCAAAACCGGGGGAACTTGTGAGTACAGTCACTCGTGATCAGTTTTCGGAGACAACGGTGTCCTAGTCCTAAGAAATCGAGTTCACTGCACCCAAAAAATTGATCGCAATTTCTTGTTGTAAAATTTACAGCGCGTTGTCAATTTTTGTTGTTAAAAGTACATGTATGAATTGGTCAAAACAATGGACATACAAAATGCTGTAAAAAGTACGTACAACTTGTAAAATGCACAACATATGCATTGAAATCTGCAACCATTTTTAGTTGATTGTGAATTTGGCATTGAGTTGTGAATTTGACAGCTGCATTTACCATAACCCACTCACGCAGCCAGAATATGTTCATGGTTTATGTTCATTACTTTGTTCTTGATGACTAAATCAAGTCTGAAACCAACAAGGCAAATTATCATAGTGCAAAGTTGTGACTTTTTTTTCAAATTAATTCTGATTTGGTTTTTTTTTGTCTGAAAATGCTGAGGATGTGGAAGCCAGCATTTAAATAAGGAAACAATTCAGAATAATCCCGTCATAGGAAATGCGGCTATACATAAGTATTGTGTATTTTACGAAGTTTGCTGCAAATTCAACAACGGATGCTGTTTTATTTACAATTTTTCTTGTTGTAAAATCTACAACAAATGCTCTCATTTTCACAATTTGGTTTTGGAAAGTACCTACAACCATGGCTCTGTTAAATTGAAAGCATCACTATCATGTGATAGTAATCGATACCCGCCCACTGTATTCCAGACTGAATGCACTGAACTTTCTGAATTTAGGCTACTAAAAGTCAACTTTATAAATTTCTCTCTTTAAATGTCCTTCACACTCTCAATTCCATTCCTCGCCTTAGGATAAGGTCAACCTTTTCCTCTGTGACAGTCAAATCCATATATGCAAACAGCATAAACTTGAAAATAAAATCTGTACTTCAGCCAACCCAGAGTACGCATGCTGCAGGACTGCAACTTTAGGACGGAAATTACACTGCCTTTCAGTATTTATACTTTGCTGTGTACAAAACAAAACCTCAACAAAGCTCTACAAGAGTCTGTACTTTTAAACAGTAAGACTTCGGAAAGTCCCCCGCACTGGGCTCCTTGCAGGGGGTACTTAAACTATTAAGAACAAGCATTTCCGGTAACTAAACTTACGTCCGACAATAATTGGCCATTCGCAGCGGTTTGGCTTCCACAGTGTTTGCAGTGTCCGACCGTCGACCGTCGCCCTGCTAATAACTCCTTTTGGCCCCAAACACATTCTCTCGAATGCAAGTCATTTCGACTTCTTAGCAGGCTTGCACATGGAGCGGCTACAAAACTTTGTGGCTCGCCTTTACTGGGGTTTCTTTTGCCATATTAATCCGATGTCAGGCAACAACAACAATCGAATGAGTGCCTCCAGAGGGCACCCTGGGCGAACCAACAACCACCGCTTACCAACCAAAATCGTAAACTTTCTTTGGACTTCTTGCACAGGCCACGAGGAGGGGCTGGGTATGCAACTTTGAAGTACCTACCGATTACCGAACAAGTTTTTATCCCAGTATGAGCGATTGTTTCTCTTTTTCTCTCTCAATCTCAATTCTCAAAGCAATAAACGAAATGGAATGGGACAGGGGAGCAGGCAGCGGTGGGTTGGGTGCTAGTACTAATGGGGTTAAGCTAAAATGGCTGTCGCAGTGTTGCAAACGAAAAAGATGGACTAACTCACCTTTTGCGCGGGACTTATCCGAGAGAAACTTATATTTTGTTGATTTCTTCTTTACAGTTGTTGTTGAGCGTTTTCTTTTTGTCAGTTTCGTTTTGTATTTTTTTTTCGGGTTTTAATTCTATTAACTGCTATCCGATGCCGGTAAAAAGTTGTACTACAGAGTTCTGTCAGCGAAACGACTTCACAGCGGACTGAGTTGTTTTGCGTTTTGTTCACTCGTTGTCGTTATGTTCGTTCTGTCATAATCAATTTATCTCCTCTTCTGATTCTGCTTCGCGTATCGCGTACGCGTTCGCTTTCGCCCGTAAAGTGGAAGCACTCAAAGTGCACAGTGCCGCAGCACACTCTTCCCCCATATTGTCATTTCCATTCCAGTTGTCGTTTCTTTATGTGGGTTGGGCGGTTTCTTTTTCTTATTTTGCTCCACCAATTCCACTGTACGTTGTTTTGTTGGCTGGCTATACTTTTTTTTTGTGAAAATGTTTGCGAAATCGAATTAAGTAGCTGATAATAAGGAAAAATTTATAAGGTAGGATTCGGCTACGGAGCACATTTTAATTGTCGTCGCAGTGATGAGGAGAAGTTTCCCAATTCAATTTGGAATTTTCCAATTGTTTTTTTTCAACACCGTTGGAATGTTGGATAGCAGATGGCTAGTGGCTGCCGTTATCTGTTATAGGGGTTGGATTAGTGTATTTTATTTTTTACCACAAAGTTTTGGCAAGAAGAACGACCTACTAAACTTTTGTAAGCAACAAATACCTATTACATTGCGGGTGTCATATTCTATATTGCATTGGACAAATGGTGACCTGGTGCAATTGCCACAATTGGTACGAGTCGTTGGAGGTTGGGCAAGTAACTGCTAAGTATAAATTAATAAATAATAAAATAAAAGACATGAAGCTTTATTGAGAAACTTTTTTGGGGAATCAGTTGAAGGTGGGTCACTGCTTTTGGGTGCAGTACATTAAAAGTGACGCTCTAAAGTTACAACTTAAAAGTTTATATTTGTCGTTGATTAACTGTGTGTTGCAGACCCTGCTGAGTTTGTAATTTTTATGGGCATTCAAATATCGCTGTAGTGTGTCCGCAAATACAGTCGTCGAGTCTCTTTAAACGCTGAACTCATTTGTTGTAATAGTTTCCAAGTATCATATATGAAATATTTGAAGAACATCATCCACTAGTGAAAAAAGACAATTACAGCTTTCCATCTTAAGGCCAAAATCAGTCTTAGGTAATTAATTTTGTGACACGACTAAACCTTAAGTATCAAATAATGGTATTTAGTATTAACATCATTTTTGATGTCCCATTTATATATTACAAAGGTCCCTCCATAGCTCTTAATCTTCTGTAGCCGACTCTACATCATCAGGGTCAATATGCATTCCCCATATATTTATTTAGACACAACAAAATTTCTGCTGCGTGTATCCGCGATCTTAATCATTCGGGCAGTTCTCAAACTCAAGTCTCATGATTATACGTAAGAGTTGGAGGCTCCAATCAGTGAAGCAAATATAGATTAATCTTCGCTACGATACCATGTCATGTCGTCCTGAAAACAGATTGACCGTGACATCATCATTTATCCAAACGCTGCTCCTACATTTTGTGCAAAAAAGACGAAAAGCTAGTAAGCTAGCAAATTGTGAAATGGCTTTCTAAAATGGTAAAGTGTTGCATTTAGATTATGGCAGTGTTATTCCCATATTTGGCCCTGCAAATAGCATCTGATGCCTCCAGCATTAAAGCTTTTTGGATCCGCATTTATTTTTTAACATTACTCAACTTTTTGAATCGACAAAATCGATAATTTTGACTAGTGCAGCGTACCATTTTCTAAAACTTTTAACTCTCAACTGTCATGCAACTTAAAAGAGGAAAAACAAAACCTTTGTTAGAAAAATAATGTTTTTATTTTCCCAGAGACTATTCGTCCGATTTATATCAGTGTACAAATAAAACTCAACTTCAAATTATAGACTTGTCACAATCGGCGCCCCGAAAATGTTCATTGATTATTTTTTACGCAATTCTGCGTTTCCGTTTAATTATTCAATGTTGGAATTGGATTTCATTTCAAGGTTGATGGTCGCATCGACATTTCTATCAACATTAACCGCTGAAAATGTTGACTTTTACATTTTTCTTTGGATTAAACATTTTCGTTGCGGATATAACTTGCTTTCCTTTTCCTTTCCATATCAAACTTGATATGGTTTTGAAAAAAAACGGTATTCATCGCAGCATTGACCATCATATTCAAGTGCGAACGACCAAAGCTTTAAAATGCCACTTTACCCCTAACTCCGTCATAGTTCTGATCTAGCAATCAACGGGTGGGTCAATCATAATCGCATAAGAACTCAAGCTTGGAGAATCACAAATAAAATTTATTAATATTTATATTAATAGTCTCTCTAATTCTTTGTATTTTTGTTTGTTTTGTTCACTCACGAATCACGGGCTTTAGCTTGAGTTTTCTTGTTAATGCTTTCTAGTTGTCAGTTTTAAATGAACGCATGGTGCTATATTCATGTAATCTGTCCTTTCACTGCCTTCCGATAAGGTGAAGGCTTCGTACTACTTTGACTGATAACTTTTCAAAAGTGTTGACTTTTGATGAAAAAAAAATACATACATGACAAAATAGAATTCGTGCGCCTTATTTGTAGAAACCCCACTTTAAGTGATTGAAAAGATTGGAATTATACGCGTCGTTGAGTACTTCATTCACTGATGTAGTAAAATATACCTAGATCTGATTGACAGCTGACGTTTGAATTTCAAATAAATTAGTTATATTGAATATTTTCGTATCGTTTATATTTTATTAAATTTACCAGGTTTACAAAATTTAGATGTGACTTTTCAACTATGCAAAATCCCCAAACATAGGCTGACAAGCCGAAAAATTAGGCCATCCTGCATTTTTGAACCTACATAAATATCCGGTCAATAGGCCACGCCCGTATGACACTATATTTTTTCCTCATTTGTATCATGTTAAAAATTCAGCGTTGCCAAACCAATTTTGACGAAAAACTGCCTAACTTGAGAAAAAGAGGTGCATTTTCAATAAAATAATGGCAAAAATATTTTTTTTATGTAAACTGGAACAAATAAACAAACGCAATTTTTATTTAAAAAAAAAACTTAAATTATAAATCAAAAAAGAAACTCTTAATAGGACCCAAATGTATGATTTTTGGTTCCATAAGTAGGTACAAAGTATTGAACAAAACAAACATAGTTGAAGTCCAATTAGAAAAACATTTGAATTATAAAACATGACTTTTTTGAAAAAAAATAAACTTAAAGCCTTAACTCATCAAATAATGCATAAAAAGCATGAAAAAGCATTTGTTGGCATCACTGTCGGTGTGTAAAAGAGACTGAAAGTGTTAAAAAAGTGGTAGCAATTGTTTGCAATGCAACCATAAATTTTCAACCGAATTTGTTATCAAATAATCTTGAAATATCAAAAAAAAAAAAGTGCGTGAGTATGGAGATTTTTCGTTCTAATTTTCGTACTGCTCTAGTTTCATTTTAAAAGCTGAAAAAATGCAAAAGAGAATGTAGTTTCATACGGGCTTTACTAATAATCATTTTTAACCTTCACACTAAATACGTCTATTCGCGTACTTTCCCGGGCCAAAAACTAAAAATTTGTCAAACTCAAACAATTGAGCAAAATTCTCTCTGAGAGCTGTAAATATATGCCAAGGTACGTGGATAGACTTCGAGCTACTTTGAGCAACTTTTATCTTTGACATCTAATCTATATCACAAATAAATATATAACTTACCTTTTTGCAACCTATGAAACGTTCTAAGTAAACATTCGACCGCCAGCGAATTTTCTTAATTTTACAGATTTTATTGTTCTGTGCGATTCATTTTTAAGGCGGATTTTGAGTTTGTTTGCATTTGACATATTTATCAGTACTTGCCGGTTGCAATTGACTGAGCTGTTTCGAGCCAACAGCAGAACCACTCGGTACTCGTTATTTTGCTAATTTTCTCTTTTTCTGTCATTTTTGATGAGTACGTGTATAGACTTTGTGCGATTGTGTTCGATTCAAACCACGTACGCGAATGAAATAATATCTTGTAGGTCACAATATGAAATTTTGTATGGAAAATTTCCCCATTGTGAGCTCGAAAGATTAAGCCTGTATACGAAACATGATTATTGGTATCGCGGAATGGGTCGTCGTTCGTGCAGCTAGTCAATTGTCGCTCTTAATTTGAATCAGCGCATGGCTTAAAACCTTAAATTCCTATTCCAAGTTAATGGCTAGAATTGGCAATAGATGCATAATAATAGAGAGTGCCAAATGGTAGAGAAATACCTATGGTACCTAGTTGTAAAACTCACCAAGGAAAGTCTCACATTGAAACTATCTTCGCGGGCGCTAACTCGGGAAGACGTCGTTCCTGGTTAGATAAAAGAAAAGTGATTTATAAATACAATTTGCACACCACATCACCGAACTACGTTTCACAGCCTACTCGACTCCATGCTACCTATTGGAGCAGGAGGGATTTCCGTGCTCTCTCTCTCTCTCTCTCGTCGTTTGACATCAAATACTCTCATATTTATCACACGGGCCAGTAAATCCAGTGTTTCGGTACAGGACCGCTATTCGAGTTTGGAAATACCTAAAATAACTAAAGAAATAAAATAGGAATGGACTCATTGTGACTCGTTGGTTTGTATGCTGAGCGAGGGTCTCGGATTCGACAAGCATTTGCCACTGCACCTCCGTCTGACAAACCTCCGAGAGTATAGGTACCTGTCACGAAAAAGTTTCTCAATTCGGACATTCGGACTCGACATAAAATTCGTCCCAAAAGTAAAAACTCACACCAAACGAGATGGTTGTGGAATCTAGACCCAGGGTACCTATACGCACCCGTTGCACCAATTTTTAACATCATTCATTTCACACCGTTTTCAGGGTACTAAATTTGAAGGCAATCCCTCAACCTAATGGACTTGCATCCACGCCTAACACAACTTTCTGAAGCAAGACATTGTTTTCACTCATCTGCAATGAGCCAACACCTAATCCAAGTAAGTACCTCATTACGCCAACACACAAATGCTTCTACATTTTATTTTAATCAAATCCATGCGTCAAATGCTCTTCCAATCTCCTTATTTCAAATCCTCTCGATACACACTTTAAGCAATAAAAAATAAAAAAGTAGGTACATGATTTATAGACCCACACTGTAAAACAAAAAAAAAAGTGGAAATTCTATGATCCATGCAATCCATTTCGTACTTCATGCTCACTGCGACGTATACGTAATCTTTCTGAAGTAGCCACTTTGCTGCAATAAATTTCCATTACAATGCCATTTATCAGTGTATACTCAACAAAATGATGTTTTCCAGTTTTTCGTCCATTTTTTTTTTTTTTATTTCTTTGTTGGCCTCTTGGTATTGTTGTATTTGTATAAAACACCGAGCTATAACAAATGGAATCTCGGTGAAATTATTTGTGATTATCACTGCATGGGCAACTGACTGCCTGCCTGCCTATAGCTGGCATTCGGCTTTGGCTGTGGCTGAGTCTGAGTCTTTCAGTGCGCCGCTTGATACACTCGTGGAGTGCAATTCATTATCTTAAGTGGCGCAGAGATTGCCGGCCAGTGTTTACTGTCTACACAGTTACGCGCGGTATGTACTTGTGCACTGGTAATGACAACGATGTACGAGTATGTTATGAATTGATTCGCCTGCAGGAGTAGGACACCATCAGACACTCGCATGATGAATTCATGGCGAATGATGAATGCTTTTCCAGATTGATGGGATTTATGGTTCGTACGCGTTAATTCTTTAACTTGGATGGAGGATGGGGGATAATTCTCTGGATATATGAATTAATTGTGAAAGAGCATTAAATATTTATCCGGCATAAATATACGGTTATGGAATGGTCTCTTTTGTTTTTCGCTGGGTGATGGTAATGTCAACTTTGAGCTCCACTGCTCAGTGATTTCTTATATTGCATCAGGTGCATAATTTGGTGTTGTAGTTTTTTGGTTGAGGCCTGCATCTTCTTTCATATAGCACAGATATTATCAACTATAATATGGCTACGATCGTAAGCGTATCTGATTTGAGCGTCGCTCTAAAAATGTTCTCACGATCTTACGCAGATCCCAGTTTTGACAATAGGCTTTGATGTCTAAATTTCTGTTAAATAATTTCGTGGTAACTTAAATAAAAATAAATACAATTCGTGACAAATGCATACTCTCGCTTGAGGGTGCCTTTTTGCCTTTGATAATGATAATGTTTGCCAGTTTCTGGTCTTTCTACTCGCGAAGTTATGGCTCACCGCATGACAGTCGACGCCTGAAATTTCAAAAGCATTCATCACTTGGGACATTTTATTCTCTATCCTGGTATTTGAAAGGTATATTACATGAATCAAAGGGGTTCTTCTTTTTATATCTTGCAATCTGTAGCCCCTCTTTATTTTTTACTTTATTTAACCTGTCATTACTTTACTCAAAAAATTTACAATATGTGGCAGTCAAATTTGCAATGAATTGTATTATTGTTTAATAAATAGCAAATGCGTACATATTCAAAATTAATTGTAAGTTTTGCAGAATTTGCTGTCATTTTACCAATAGAATCTAAAAATGGTCGAAATTTCTTGTTGTAAAATTGACATCTGGTTGTCAATTCCACAGTAACCAGCTGTCAATTTTTGTAGTTTTTAAATATACAGATTCGAATTTGCCAAATTCACTGTTAAATGGATTATATGTAAAATATTGTATTTAAATTTGTATTTTAGTTGTGGGCGCAACGTTGACATATCGCTGCGTCCTAGGCTCGAATTATGGAGCACTATTCATTTTACGCAGTAGATATGCTTCATTATAGCCAAACTGGTTTTATGAAGAGGCTAGTACTTGAATTCCTCGGGATGTTAGCCGAAATGATAAGTAGTCATCTTGCAGCTGTTAAACGCTGCTAAAGCTTACGACGTCCACTCTTGTCCACTGTTTATGAAATCGTATAACAAATGCAGATTCGGTGTAACCTTTGTCTTAATGTCTTCAACTGAATATCGTCAGTGAAACCACGCCATTTCTAATACAAATACCTACTGGTATGTCATGTATTCATAATTATAATGTGTTTGAAATGGTACGCAAGTTAGTTATCGGCACAGGCCCAACGAAATATCACAGTACAGCGCTCTTTAGCACCAAGCGGCAGGTTCATGTAGTACAAGGTAGCTTGCGCAAGTTTAACGCGTTTTTGTAACACCGAGTGCTGAAGTTGGCGGTATGCCACTAGTCTCCTGATTCGACAAGTACAAGCGGTGCTACGCTAAACTATTAGGTCTTTAAACTGCTGCAGTGAAGATTTGCCTATTTGCCAACGGCATCTGTGATGAATTACGCTCTTTGGAAACGAAACTTGATCTTCTTTGATAGGCTTGACTCGTTTTTGGCTGCATCTACATCTTGCAAAAGCTAATCTAGTTCGTGGTTACATCGCCTCAATTCGACCTCTTAATTTGAACTTGTCAAATCGATGGGAGTTAGAAGATTAAGTATATATTCTGCCCCCTTCCCAAATGGAAATATTGCCATGTGACATGGCAGGAAGTAGTTTTTTCTTATCACTGTCACTGTTTCATTTCCATCATTATCGCACGATCGTGACACATTTGCATCTCTGCTTTGCAAGCACAGTATTGAACAAAGATAAAAGTTAAGGGAAAATAAAAATGAATGTAAAAGGTAAATTCAATTAATTTCTGGACCTCAGTCAGCAGACAAATTGAACAAAAAATTGGCCAATAAGAAAGGAAAACAAAATAAATTATGAAGTGTCAATATAAATTACCGTTAACCAGCGAATATGACATATGAGTCGGAGCTGTCCAATTTTTAACTGAGGTTCGGGGCATCTTTGGATCGTTGGATTACATCCAGACATTAATATAAATATCAAAACTAAATATTTGGCGCAACAGGTCCGTAAGGAATCTAGGACTAATTTTTCTTCTTGGGTCGAATGGAAGGGATCTACAATTTTATGCTGAGTCCAAACGGCTTATTCAAAAGCTCTTTCGTGACATTTATATTCTCAGATTTTTGTCAGACGTTCGCGAGTTACGCCTACGCAGTGAAAAGGAAAGAACAAAAATATACATCCAGTTTATTGAGTTGGCTGTTCCTACAGCTTCCATTCACCAATCGTAAGGTTTCTCAGTTTTCTGTTACATCAATAGACGTGGAAAAATTAAATCCATGTGAAATGTTCTAACAGAAATAATGAATTACTTAACAAGCAACCTCCAATCTTATAGTGCTTTTACTTAATCAACTACAAACAATAAAACCAAATACAACAATATTTTTCAGTTTATTTATTTTTCCTTAAAATAAAAGCTAAATCTTTATACAAATTAAGAAAATATACTCGCAAGATGAATAGAGAAAGAAAAATCCCTTTATAACATTTGCTGTTGGCAAATTTAAATTTTTTATATCCTTTAAAGTTATGTCTCACCGTAAAATAAAAAAAACTGTAAAATTCAAAGGAAATATATACGCAAGGGCAAAAGTTGTGAATGAAAATAAATTGCAAAACGCCCAAGCAAAATTAAATATACTAATTAAAAGGTAAACACGGAAAACAATTAAAATGGAGGGCGTTGTTGTTACGGAAACAGGAGGACAGCAGCGGTGAATCGCGAGTGGTGACTTGTGACACTGTCGAGACACTTCTATGGGGAAAGTAATTTGCTGGCAATTAATTTAAATTACGTCAACTACGACGACAACGACGACGATGACGACGACGAGGACGATGACAAGAACGGACGCGGACGCTGATGGTGGTGGTAAAGTTAAGAGTCTGAGTGGACGTGAGATTCACCGGTGTCCGAGCAAGTTTCTTTCCTGTAGTTGCGTTTTACTTCCTTACACTTTGCCAGCCTGTCGTCCTTGGTTAATACTGGGGTTATTCATTGTTTCACACTATTGCTCTTGATTATATCCGCTTATTTTTCCGTTTGTCCTTGTTTGCTTCATTTTTCTGCAGAGAGTCCTAGTTTGGTGTTTTTTTTCTCTTACACACAATTCTATTCATTTAATTTGCATAACTTTGCGCTCTAGCACGGCCAAGAAGCAAGGACGACTCCTTAAAATTCGAAAGTTGTGAACTTAAAAAGAAAATACGACGTATAAAATATGTATGTGTCTATATATAGAGAGTTTGTAGTGCAAGATGAGATGATCGGACAATAGAATGAGATGAGGTTTTCCGTTTTGGCTGGTTGTCGCGCAGAAGGACACGGCTCTTTTTATAGCCGTCCTTCCTGTGTGTGTGTTTTTTTTCTTTGTTTTTAATTTCTTGCACGTTGGAAATTCTTGCCTTGAAGTGGCAGCGGTGGAACACCTTCATTTGCCAGCTGTGGACGATAAGAAAAGAAAATGGACGATGATAAAAAGAAACTATATTGTCATAGAAGGCAGATGAGGTAGCCAGCAAAATGCTGAAGGACGCATGTAAATGTAACGTTTTAAATGGAATTCTTACAAAACGGTTACCATGTGCACAAGTGCGAGGATTGATCCTTCATTACGAATTCATGCTAAGGACTAGTAGAATATACGTCGCGGCGGCAAAAAATTACACAGACAGCCCGTGCTTATCCAAATTATACAGACTTAAGAACTGCAAATGATGTCGTTTTAGTGTTTCGTTTTAGTTTAATGTGTGTCGTTGGCATCGAGGGGGACTCTAGACGAGCGAGCCAAATGCAATTTTGTCGTAAAATTATTTTTTTCTTCTCTTGAAATTATGTCGTAACGAGAACTTGTAGGCAGAGGTAGTTGAAATTGGGCAGGTAATTTGGGAGGCTCTAAGACTATATTTTTAAATGGTTGGTTGAAGTCTTTGCAGGAGTTTACTTGCACATTCTATGAGAGGCAATTAGCCTGTTTGATTCTTTAGCAAAATTGACTTTCAGAGAGTGAAACTGTTGGCCTTACAGAAACTCTAATTGCTATTCCACTTGTCCCTATGGTAGGGATCAAGTTAAGGCCCACTGATCTAAATTCCAAGACGTTTGTGTCTTCTCACTATGGGTCAAAACTTTTAAACACGAACCGCCTCTCTTCTGTTAGATTTGCGTCTTTCTGCATTTGAGAAATATTGAATAAAAAACAGTAACTGAATCCAGTCGTACATTCCTTAAGCCCATATACTTATTTTAGAAACAGCAATCAATCGTCTATTTGCCAAGCGACCTATTCACAACCGTCAAAGTGGGGAAAGACATTATTAACAAACCTAAGAATCTGATCTCGTGTCATGCGACTCCATTGCACAAACGCTCTTCTTTCTGTGGATGGCAAAAAGAGCCAGCTGGGGCTTTAGTAGACAAGATCATATGTATAGCCTTACGTCATATTGATTGGTCGATCAAATATTTCCGAAAGGATCGATATTCGAGAAACTCTTCCGACTGATCAGAAGATCTGTCCCGTGTCGACTTAGATATCACGCGACTCACTAACATTTGATTTCTTCTCTTTCTAGGAAAAACATGACCTCGTACCTGGGCTTCAAAAAAGAATGGTTTGTCTAGGTTCAGTTAGTCAGTTTTTCAAGGCCAGTGTTCCGGTAGTCACTGATGTCATACTCACTAGACCGCTTCCTAAAAGGAAAGTTAAGCGAACCTGTTTTCACACTGCTCTAGGCATGATCCAGGTGTATATCTTTGAATTAACGAACTCAGTTGTAACACCGAAGACCTGAGCAGGCCACTAGGAACTCTAGGTGCAAGTCTTATGCCTGAGAGCCGCAGGGCTTTACTCTCGTAGGGAAATATTTTGCAATTCTCTCTAGAACCTAGTTTCATACACCGATCTTTTATTTCAATTCAATTTATTCACCAGAAAGATGTTTATGGCCTCGACGTTCTAGCCTCGATGTGCCCTGCCTAAGTCAATAACCCAACTACTCAGCTTTTTTATTTATGTAGAAGACATGCAACCTCCCAAAGCAATCTTGTTCATCTTCTCCGTCCTAGTTAGGTTGACTGACGAAGCTAGCCCACAGCTCCGTTCCTCAACTTCTTTTAATCGCTTATTCCATACGCTTCCAAAGACTACTCAGGTCGATATCAACTGAAATAATAAATCTATAATCAATGAACTCTCTACCTCAGTACTCCGCTGTCCAACCACATTAGTAGGAAGTCGAACAAAGGGTTCAACTTCTTTTGATTCAGAAATTCCCTTTCAATATCATCCGCAGCTTCGTTAAATTTACCAATTAAAGATCTCGGGAGCCCTGCCAACAGATGTTTGCATATCCCAAAACGCCGTAAAGCATCACCCATCCTCCATTGTCTCTTTCAGAAGACTGATTCACAACGGGAACACAATGGAAACTGCTCACAAAAAAAAACTTTCATCCCTGTTATCTGCTTCATGTTTATATCAGACGTCCTGTCGGAACTACCTATAACGGCGCTCACCTAAACAAAATAATTCTACTCAAGCAGATTCGAAACGTCCATACTTCCGCCGTCTCCATCCATCCTGGTCCAGATTGTATTTCCTGTGCAAACGATGATAATGACTTATCCGACAGTAAAAGAAGCGAAAACAAAAGAAATCAAATTCTATTTTGTCCCCTAACCTAATAAAAGAAGAAGAAAATACCAAAACAATTCCCAGGACTCTGCATCTCGAAAGAAGCACGCAAAATACCTACACAGCGTAGTTTTGATTTCGCCTGCGATTGGAAAATATATTTCCGACGTTTTTTTTTGAATGCCGTCATAAACACCGTTCAGTTGGTTGTGTTATTATTTTGTTTTTTGATTGTGCTGCTCGTCTGCATCGAACAGCAGATCCGGTGCGATGGGATAACAACGACGAGCTTCACCTGAGATTCTTTATGAGAACTCCCTTAAGCGGAAATTGGAAAGTTCACCTTTGGGAAATATTTCCATCCACCTCCCATGTGAAGTTCGAAATGGAGAAAGAATAAAATTCCACCACAACGACGGATTATCTCTAACGGCATACGAGTTCTACTCGTAGCTGTGCAAAAGTAAGAGGAATCTGTTCTCCGGACCCTGTCATGATGACAAACTGTCGACAGAACTGGCAAATTAATAGACCAACCGATTTAAGGGAGCAAGGCGCGTGTGTTGCCCTCTTATGAATAGGGGGACTGCAATCGCAGCAGATAAATATGCCGGTGGGAGGATGGTAAAGAGTCCTTATTGTATTTATGCGATACTTGAGATGGTGGCACTGGTGAGCAGTGATGCCAGATTACAAGATATATCTTTTTTTTAAGATTTTTGACCTCCAAAATATGTACAAGACTTTTCACCTTAAATTCATCAAATTTCAAGATTTTTGATATCAAAAACTTCTTAAATCTAACAAATTAATAGAACCTTTTCTATTGAAGAAAAGCATTTTTTATTAATTCTATTATTATGCGAGTCAAACAGAGCCCATGCTCAATTTCAGTTTCACTAACGTTTCCATCGACTATAAAGAAACATGCATTTGAACGTATTTAATAAAATAACTGATGTAACGTATTTTCGCAAAAATGTTTTAGGAGAAAAAACAGCGGATGGAAACTTCGCATATCCAGATTTTATTTTAAATATTTTATCTCTTCCCCATTCCTCTGCAAATGTTGAAATCATATTTTCTCATCAATTTCTCATCAAGCGCCCGCAAAATTTATAAAAAAAAACTACCGCCCGCACCTAAGGAGGGAAAACAAAACCCCCTAAAATTTATTTCAGCCTTTAACAACTGCCGTCCGGTAATTTTCTACATCGTCGGACTGCCTAAATGGACTCTAAATAAACTTCCACTTGAGAGACAAAACCAAAGCAGGGCTTACGTTTGATTCTACCAAATTAAAGTCCTTTGAAGTGTCCGCCCGTCCTCGTACTCTCGCACGCACTACTCCCATGTGCAACAGTGATATCCTATGTCAAAGGAAACCAACTTAACCTTCTGTAAATTGAATTTCCCCGAAGTCCAGTCCCTTTTGTAACAACTCACTAGCCGCAACTAAACTGCAGTTTGGCCTACCCCCTGCACAAAGTGCACCCCTATACCCTTACCTGTCTTTCCTGTTCGTCCTTTGATGAGCTGGCCCTTCTTGGTGCACCATTATCCTGTAGCTCTTCCCCATCGATGGGCGATGGTGTTGTGGGCACTTCACACTCCGACGTCGGCGGCACAACACACCTCAGTGAATGTCTGTCAAAGACCAACATGGCCGGGCAGCGTTGCAAACGGGGATACCCACCCTGGCATTGCCAATAACGATTGCATGACTTTCCCAATGGAACATTTCCGTTTGCGTCCTCGTTGCAGAGTGCTAAGTAAATTATTGCATTAGATCGAAAACAGTTACCCAAAAACAAAACAAAGAACTTACGATGTTTCTGGCAACCGTCAACATTGTCGGGCCAATCGCAGCTGTGCGCAACCTCATTGTACAGCAGACCACCAATGCAGAGCTGTTCGATGGCCGTACCATTCCAGCATGTCCAGTATCGGGTACATGACGTCTCGTGTCCAAAGATGCCATACAACCAGTCACAGTGTTCGGTGGAAATTGGTCCGTCTGCAATGTATCGCAAGAGTACAAAATCATAAACAATCCCAATCCCATCAGGTCCAGTGCGTGTCCGCAACTAAATTCAATTTTGCCCCCGAAACTTTGCTTGCTTCCTTTGTTTATATAGATACTCACTTGCCATTTGCTTGCCATCGCAGTAGTTTGCTCGCCAAGGATAGTCGCACCCTTCGGTAACGCCACGATTTTTACCAGCAAAGACCAGCCCATTGGGACAGTCGTAGAGTTGCGGTTGATTGCTGACACATTCCCAGTATCTGTCGCAATAGACTTCGTCGGCGACTACACGTTGTTTCATCTTGCATGGGTCCTCTTGGTCACCCTTCAGCTGTTGCCCATTGCAGCAGCGGCAAACTGTAAAATTAGAAAGGACGAGAAATTGAAAACGCAATCGCTGCTATAGATTCTCGGAGGAGCTTTATTGGGATAGGTTTTTCGAATTCGCCTCTGGAAAGTGTGCTACCGTTTAAGTGTCTACGAGTTGCAACACACAATAGCTGTTTTTTATTATCAGCTATGATCCATATAGATCATCGATTTGCATGCACTTACAACAACAGCACATGATCCTGCTTCTCATCGAGATCACGAATCATGATCTGAAAATAATTTCTACTATTTCCCACTAGATGGCTTGTTTCATTTTTAAATGTTGGTGTGACTGAAAACGATAGCTACCTAATCACGTTGCCAGACAAAAAAATGAAACACAAAATATCAATTGATTTTTTCCCGCACGAATTAAATCCCCATCCGTATTCCGTGTTATTTTCTTTTTATAAAGGTATGTTCAGACCAGCCAAACACTTGATAAACAATTATATACCTCCATGTTTTATAAAAATTTCTAAAAATTTGCTGGTTTGGATCTGGACACAAAAAAAAAAAATGAATGAAATGTTTCACAGTTTCCCAATCGTGATGGGAAATCATTTTTCTTGTACAAGGTTAACTGCAAAGTGAAAGTGAGCGCTGTTTTTTTGGTTATTATTTATTTCTTTAAATAAAATAAAAATATCAAGAAAAGCTTGGAATACCTAATGAGAAAGGGATTCATTTAATACGAATATTTGAATTAAATCGCGTGTCACGTGATTCCCGAGACCAAAGGTACAAAAATATAAACTTTACTCTTGCTGCTAATAACCCTACCACATTATTTTCTTCTAGTTGGACTAGAAAAATAAAATTGAAATATTTCATAAACACTTAATAACTAAATTTCAGAAATCTCTTATAAATGTGTATGAAATGTGTCCGATTTGCTTCAGAAACATTTCTGAAATGTTTCGCTGGTCTGGACACACCTTAATATGCCAAAATAAACGGATTTGCTAGCAGCAAAATGTTGTTCATGTATTGCATATTTGAACATAAAATACTAAATTATTAAAATTTGATTCAAATATGGTAACACCCCCGACATTGCAAGCGAAATGACATGTGACGTCACGTTGAGCAGAATACTTGCAATATGGCTGGTGGCAATGTGAAGTTTGTAATACCCTGTATTATCTGTTTTGTTTTTGAAAGCAGCTGTTGCCACAACTCAAAAATTAAACTTTTCAATGATCCGTCTTGTTTTATTTTCGTGATCTGATCGGGATCAGATCACGCTGATAATAAAAAACAGCTAATGATGTCAATATTGATGTGCAGGACTTTTAGGCGACCCTTTATTGGTGGCGAGTAAAGCCAACATGTACGATGTGTCCCTTCAAAGGACTAACTACCTACGTTGGAATGGGATTTAATTTCAATGGGTGCACTGAACACTGAAGATCTAA
Source organism: Cheilosia vulpina (assembly GCA_916610125.1). Taxonomy (NCBI): domain Eukaryota; kingdom Metazoa; phylum Arthropoda; class Insecta; order Diptera; family Syrphidae; genus Cheilosia; species Cheilosia vulpina. The sequence goes on from OU744277.1 coordinate 59,726,490, forward strand.
TTAAGCTGAACAATCGAACCTACTCTATATGTGTTAAGTCTTAGTTTATGACAGCCTTGTGGTGTGTCCTTTGAAGGGAATTTCTTGCCATGTGCCAGTGATGTCCGTCTACAAAACGAGCTCTATTTACCCCCAAGAACCGCTAGGAATCCCTTTTGTTTATTTGAAGTCTGTGGCAACAAGCATAAGTCGACTTATGTCAAAAATGAGTAAATATTACGATCGGATGTACTGTGCATCCCTGTTTTATGTCAACTTTTTTTCATTCAAATACATCTTATAGTTGATATGGTGTTATGGATCAGGAAAAAATGCTTAAGTCATTTTCCCACATTGAAAGTCAAACCTTTAGCCTGCGCTCCGGAAAAGTTAGCCACTTATGCTGCGTTTTCCTTTTTTACTCAAAGTATAATCGTATGGCATTCTATGGATATGTGAAATCGTGTAGCCTGTTAATATGCAATGCATTCTTTCGTATATTTAAATTCTAGTGAGTAGATTTATGCAAATCAAGATGCCTGTGTTTTTTTTAACTTCTATCGTTTGTGTCAAGGAAATCCATGCGGGAGTTATCCTGCGGAAGTCCACCTTTGATTTGGTGTATTTTTCATAAATAACGGGTTTGAAATAAGACTGTAATCAGTACGACGGAAAAAGCTGTAGCCACGACAGAACTTTAGCATTCGCATTCTATTGGGAGGTTGGCGAAACCTTTTCCCTCAAAGTTTAAGTTCCCAATATTGCATCGACTTTACAGCCCAACCACAACTCTGTCGAACTTTCACAATCCTTATGTAGAGGGCTTACAAAAGTCTCAAGTTATTTTCCGACCTCGGAAATGAATGAATTTCACCAGGGAGAATGCCCGTCTCAACATAGCAATTGCCAAATAGGCTGTCACTGTCATGCTGTATCGTATCGACTTCAAAAGTCCTCTGGCAACAAAAAATGCCAAAGTCGCACAAACAGATTTCTTAAAAGAGCTCGATAACAACTAACTTAAGAGTCATATAGTACTGACAACAACACAGCAATCAAGTTATATTCATTGATATTGAATTTATATGAGCCGTGTTATTGGAGCGTGCTGCTGTTGTGTGCCGCCTCTCCCATTGAGTGTATTGGAATACCTATAGATTTCAGTTTTATCGTTCCACGGGGAGGATGCGAAGCTTTAAAGGCCGATGGCAGTACACGGTGGAATCAGGTGGAAGAATCGGCAGAAAGTCAGGCATCTACGAGTCCAATCACCTTGTGATGGCTTTGCAAGTCAGTGCGACAGGCGATAGATACTTTTATGGTGTTTTTATTGGAATCCTTGTTCATCGTGTTCTCTAGTCCTTGCCTAAGCCCGTGCTATTGACGTCAGGATGTGCGTTCTTTATCGTCGTTTTTATTGCCTTTGAAATTAGAATTTCTGTTTTGTATGATTTTTTTGTTGTGTTTTTTGACTCACCTTGCTTGCGGTGTGATGCCAATATCCGACATATGCTTTGCGAATTGAAATTTGCTGATTCGCATACCAAGGTGTACACCTTGATCCTTGGAGGGTGGGTTTTATTTGTTTTATTGGTTTTATACGGGACAAAATTGAGGTGTGATAAATTGAATAGAAATGAGTGCAATTTGCGTAAAAGATTTGAATTAATTTTTGAAAGACATTCACTGTCGTTGCCGTCACTCCTTGCATGCATTGGGACCAATTTGTAAGATTGTGTGGGTTAGGTATTTATTTCCCAAACAATTCTATACCAGGAAGTCCTTTCATAAAGTGACATCTGAAAATGTAATCAAATATCCCTGTCGCACAAGGGAGTATATGATTATGCATTGCATATTTCTTTCGAATTCCAATTTATCATAAACAAGCAGTCTTTGTCGGGGCAAAAAAGGACGAAGACGGCATCGTTCTATGCGAACTCATAATAATCTCGCCTTTGCATGGAAAACTTGCGGAGAACTAATTTATATCTTTTCATTGCTCCAATGAAATGAAACTCTAAAAGAAGCAGCGCCAAAGCCAATGCCAAAGCAGAATGGAGCTTTCGAATAAAACGAAAAGTCAATGGAAAAGATTTTCTTGCATCCATGCCACATCCGCCCATAGTATATGGGAACACATGTGTATGAACACATCATCTAATGACATTCAATGGTTCCGTATCGTATACACACTCGTATAAATTATTTCTTCTTATTTGGGTTTAATGAAATGTCCTTACCACGCGTTCGGAGATATTCCGATGTTTAAACTACAGTATGTGGCACAAGAGGGGTAATATTTTTCAAGTAGCGGACTCGTATATTCCATTAGTTTGGGTAGAACCAGCCAATAGTGGGAAGTATATCATTGAGTTCTCAGGTTTGTGGCTAAATCACAACCTTCCCTCTGTCAATATCAACTTGTTTTTGAATAACTAGCCGCAATAATTCCCTTTTGCTTAACTTAATCCCCTGTAATTATTATAACAAAAACGGGTGGCCGCCGTGCGTTGCTGTGTCAAGCACTTCCCGCCTATATTCTACCAAGTACTTCGTACAGACAATCCGCATCAATGTTCGAAATTTTACGACTTTAGTTCCCATAAGTATTGAAAACTGACTTTTGCAATGGTTTTATATTGTATCCGAAGTGCCACGCCCCTTTTCCTGACCAAAATTCATTGCAACACTTTCGGGGCACTACCGAAGAATGAAAGAAAATTTTAGCTTGGCGTCCGCAACAAATATGGAATCAAACAAATATTGTATGTAACGGGTGGTTCTTTAAGCGTAGTTTTATTAAAAATCGAATGAAACACTCAAATTTGTATCAAATATTCAAAATAGTTATTGTAAACGATAAATAGGCCTTTTCCATTTACGTTTTAAAGACAACTTCATGTTAATGTTGTCCGCGGCTCCGTTTCAAATGGTCCATTCGGAAGGTCCAATTTTGCGTCACTTTATCGAGCATTTCGGCCTGTATTCCATGAATTACGCGTGTTATGTTATCCTGTAAGGCTTCAATCATAATCGGCTTGTCCACATAGGCTAACGACTTTACATAACCCCACAAGAAATAATCGAGAGGCGTTAAATTGAATGATCTTGGCAGCCAACTCACAGGGCCATTTCGAGAGATAAGCTGCTCACCAAATCCATCCTTCAACATTTGGATTGTTTCACGAGCTGTGTGGCATTTGGCACCGTCTTGATGAAACCACTTGTCAACCAAGTTCAACTCAGCCAACTGGGGCAAAAAAAAATCGCGTATCATGGCTCGATATCGTTCGTCGTTGACGAATTCACCAGGTCGATTATGACAACCATAATATGGTCGTAACAAAGGGTGCACATTTTACACAGAGCACGAATTTTTATAATTAATTTCAATTATATGCAATCGTTGCTCGATTGTAAGTCTTTCCATGATTAAATGACAGAGTATACTGAAAACTTTTCACTTTGACAGATGACGTTTGGACGCCATTACTAAGCAGTGCTGCCAACCTGAAAAACTTAACTCTTAAAAAATCACCCATTATAACAAGACAGTGTGAAAACAAGTTTAAAAAATTTCGAATTCTATCCAAAATTGGTTTTAAAATTTCGACTATAAAACCAGTCGGATACTACCACCGATTTGGCCAAATTGAGACCTAAAACCTCCGCAGAACTTGTTTTGGTGGGAAACTTTACTTAAAGCTTCTCAATAAAACAGCCGAAAGTACTTTTGCAAGACCTTCATAGAATGTCTTCTTTTAAAACTCTTTCCAAATTCAAGTAAGTTGAAAATATTAAACTTTCTTGCGCACCCCACTGTTGAAAATACTACTTCGTACAGAACGACAACGAATGACGTGTAGAACCACGAGACGGAAACTAGTAGTGAAGAAAAAAAAGTAGAACAAAATCGAGCTGTCTGCAATTCTGCTTAAGGTCATATTCCGTTTTCGGTATCCACACGTCATTTTTTTATGTTTATTTATTTAGTTGTGAAACATCTCTACCGCATTTCAAGTGATAGTAGCTATTCTGATGGCAGAATCCAATGATGATATCGAGGAGGCCAAGTCATAATCTAATCAGCAATTCAATTTCTGGCTGACATTACCAGGCTCTTTGAAATGAAACACGACCGGGGGCCAAACGAACGAATTCAATTATTTATTTTCCTTTCAGCGAAAACTTGTTGATTGTTGCCCTTCCGCAAATGACTTTTGCTTCCTTATTTCGAATTCAAAACTCCTTAATAACGTTCGCATTGTTGCACGTTCCCTGGTAGATGTGGACGAATGCGCCCCACTCTGCTCAGTTGTTTCTGCCATCGGATAAGAAGTATTGACACCTTTTATTTTGTAACAGAAATAGAAGACACACTTCGGCTGACAGCTAACATTAAAAATGTATTCCAGTCAGTACGTTGTTTGAATTTTGAAATATTAAGGTTATACTCGACATAAATGCCGGCAAATTTGGGTTCTGAGTTGCACTTATATATGCGCTCTTTATATTGAATACGGCAATTTCCGAAGGCAACATGTCCTCTTCATGTCAACACGCATGTTAGTCTGAGGAAGAGTTATCTGTCAGTTATGATTGACATTCAGCTGTTGCTGTCAGATTATTTCTTTTTTTTTGCATTTTTACTTGGTAATTGTGTCGCACGCCATGTTTACTTATACGAATTCCATCAACATGTGTGGGTGATACAATATTTGCTTTACGGCAAGTAGAAATATGCAAAAAGACGCATTGTCCACATTATAGGGATTTATCATAAAAATATTTTTGATATAAATATAAATATAAATATAAATATAAATATAAATATAAATATAAATATAAATATAAATATAAATATAAATATAAATATAAATATAAATATAAATATAAATATAAATATAAATATAAATATAAATATAAATATAAATATAAATATAAATATAAATATAAATATAAATATAAATATAAATATAAATATAAATATAAATATAAATATAAATATAAATATAAATATAAATATAAATATAAATATAAATATAAATATAAATATAAATATAAATATAAATATAAATATAAATATAAATATAAATATAAATATAAATATAAATATAAATATAAATATAAATATAAATATAAATATAAATATAAATATAAATATAAATATAAATATAAATATAAATATAAATATAAATATAAATATAAATATAAATATAAATATAAATATAAATATAAATATAAATATAAATATAAATATAAATATAAATATAAATATAAATATAAATATAAATATAAATATAAATATAAATATAAATATAAATATAAATATAAATATAAATATAAATATAAATATAAATATAAATATAAATATAAATATAAATATAAATATAAATATAAATATAAATATAAATATAAATATAAATATAAATATATGTCATCTTGTCATCATCGACAAATTGCCTATAGCATTACATTAAAAATATGTTGCCCTTTGAACGGTCTTTTATCGCCATCTTTGTGATGTAAATACAGCCTTTTAGCGGCACGTGTGTGTAATTTGTTATCATCTCGTTGACAGTATCAATAGTGTCTTATCAACCGGGACGACAACAAATGCTATCAACTCAAGCGTTTTCCATTCCCCCAAATCTCTCATCATCATCTTCGTCGGTCATACATCAAAAGTGCATTCCGCCACAAGGATTGCTCATGGTAACTATGACTTCAGACTTTTATGCGCACCAAGATGAACAGATCTTAATTGATGGAGTTCCCTCTTACATAATTTACTTTTGATTAAAAATTCCTTATTGCCGTCATCTTATTGCCATGACAGTGTCCTTTTGCTCTATACTGCTGCGGGGTGTGTAATTTTCCTGTGGCCAACGATGATGATGGTGACGATGCCGATGATGGAAAAATAAACTCAATATCAATTCCCGCTCACCCAGACCTAAAGTTTGGGCCACACTCCAACCCAACTCAAGAGGAAGGACAAGGACAAGCAGCATCAGCTAAAAAGTCCATTAATCACCCGCGCAGTGCTAAAGGGACCCACATTTGCATTTTATACAATTTATGAGGCTCACGTGACTTGCTAGATTTTCTTATTTATACTGCCAATTGGAGCGTTTGCATGCTTTCGTCGCTTGCGTGTCTTCTTTCATCTTTCCCCAGCCAGCTGGTAGGTGTATAGAAATTGTGCAAGGACATGGTGTCGTCGTCGCCTACATCACTTCAATTTAAAATTAGAACAACATTTCAGTATTCCGCTGCTACTGCCGGTGGTGGTGTGGCAATGGCAATCTGTGGAACATTTCCAAGGAACCAAGTTAATTTTTTTTTTTTGCTTTCTTTATCATCATCATCATCATCATCGTCCTCATCATAGTCGTAGTCGTCGTCTTGAAGGTGATGCTACCCGCCGCACACTCTTTTGGGAGCCGTCGTGCAGATAAAAATAATCATCCTACAATGTGTTATCCTACATGAGTGCGTGTATGTGTGCGTATGTGCGTGCCATCAGGGTAAAGACTTTTGCAGGGACTTTCCTAATTGAGGTTTTCAATTTATTCACCCAGCAGTCGGCGGCGGATGTACGGATACATGTGTATCTATGTTTGTTTTATAGCGAGGGAGAGTCGTCGGAGTAGGTTCTGCGAATCTCTTTGCATTTGTGCGAGAACGAGATTTTCTAAATCAGCGAAACGAGCTAGCTTTGATTGATTACTCTGATGTGACTCCGTGTCTCCGTGGGGAATATAAATCACTCAAAAGACTTAACGCAGTAAGTGAGTGTAAAATGTAGAATGCTCCTTAATAGGACTGAAAATTACTGTCAGAGTTAGGGGGGTTCGGGAGGCCAGACCTTTGCCATTTTGATTAAATTCAAAAGGAGTTGGTAGTATAGAGGATGTGCTTTAGAATATTGAACAAATTTAATTGGATTCACATCCTCTTTGCATAAAAAGGATATCTGTTGCTGGAGGGCGTCAGCTGGTGGATATGTTCCGTCCAATAAAATGTAGGTATGTGTTAAAAGTTTACTATTTTTATCATTATTTGCCATCCCCCGGAGATGCATTAGTTCACGGGGCGAAATAATTACGTCGCTACAAACTTGGGTTATGGTCAACTTTTTTAACAAGATTCCGATTTTCTAAACGCTGCTCTTCAAAATTCTGCCAATAAAAAAAAAGGGTTTGGTAATGTTCAAAAGCGAGATGTAGAGATCATTTTCTTTTTTAATTTCTACTCTTTTCCAGTTTATTTTTATTTTTTTACTTTAAACTCCTCTTTTTTAATTTTTTTACCTCTTTTTTATTAGATTTCGATTTTTTTTTCCAAAACCTAATTTAATATTCATAGTTTCTTTTAAATTTTTGATAAATTTAAAATTCTTTTTTAATATTTATCTACCTTTTTTATATATGTCGGTTGGAAAACAGCAGCTTTTTCTAAGGCAGAACTAAAAACAGAAGAATTTCGAAACGCGGGAGACAGAATTTTCCAAAGCAGCATTTCGACCCGCTCCCCACGAACTTACAACGCATTTTCAGCAGGTCGCGTAATCCATGCAGGTAACTTTGCGGTGTTTGTATAATTTGTATTTATGAACCCGCTTATATTACGTTCCTCAAGACGTTCGAATTTTGTTCTTCCGCGAGTGGCTTGGTGAAGTCTTGGATGAACTCACCGGCGAACGATATTCCTTCGGGAATAAACACGATTTAGAAAGTTTAAATCGTGTGGTTAGCTGTAGAATCGCAAATTTTAACTAAAGAGAAAAAAAGGTTTGGCGCAACAGGTCCATATAGAAGATTCTATTCTTCTTCTTCAAATAAACTTTCATTCGGAGGTGTTTATATTTTTAAGACCCACAATTTTATGCCACTGAACGGCTGAATTGAGAAATTTTCTCAGGAAAGCTGTTCACATCTGGGATCAAACTGGAGAACCCTCGCTCTGCACTGCTTAGCGAGGGGTCTCATCCTCCGGCTACCAAACCGGTAAAATTTGGAAGCTATATTCGAGAATGCATTTTGTTGTCAAACCGATTTCCAAGTGGCTCCTAGGAAGACTGCCGCGGTAAAAGGGAAACAACTTCAAAATAATAATCTTTCCAAATAGCAGATTGTATTTAGATAGTAAAAATAAATAAAATAAATAATTGGCGCAACAGGTCCGTATGGACCCAAGCCTAGCTTCTCACTACCATTCGTCTTGTGTGAGTTTTTATTTTTGGGACGAATAGAAGGGATCTACAATTTTATGCCGAGTCCAAACGGCCAATTGAGAAGCTCTTTCATGACAGTTATACTCTCGGATGTTTGTCAGACGTTCGCGAGAGGTGGCGCAGTGAAAAAAACCTGAAGTTGGAATTTGGGTTTTTCTCGGGATTCGAACCTGGGACCCCTCGCTTAGTAGTCCAACACACTAACCACTAAGCCACTGTGCCGTATTTAGAAAGTAACTTTCGCTAAATGGAAACAAGTTTGTTATTAAAACAAAAAAATCATTTTAAAAACTCCTGGTAGCATGAAGAAGACGTATCCGGCCAGCAGCGCATTGAGCTGGTGATTCCTCGAGCCCTTACCATCAGTCCATATCCATAAGTAGCAACGATCAAATTATCTCAGCCGGGGAATACTTTCGAGTTAAAACTATGTCCTCTTTTAGCAGGAGCTAAATTTTGTCTCCGAAGACTTGCAAGAATTGTTTTCAGCTAACAGTCAAACCAGACGATGACCACTACAAATATTTTAAAGGTCCCTCAACCTCAAGTGCCACTATAAATCCGAATGAGTTTCACCGATTTGTAAGCGCTGTGCTCATCTGGATGCAGGAACTTCCGTATATGTAGCCACTCCTCACAAAAAGGAGCATAAATCCGTGTTCAATTTATTTCAATTAAACTTCCCACCGCCATGATGTACACGGTACACCTTCTGCAAAATACAGAACAAATCAGCCACCATCCCCCAAGTCAGATCATTAATCTCGGCAAAAGTAAAAACTTAAACATTCAACACACTCGTAGATCTCGCGCTATTTCTATCGGACAAATTCCCTTTTTGTCCGTCTGCAACGCCCTCTCGCCTCTCGGTGGTCAAAAGACCACCACCACCAATCATGTTTCCAACAATGGCGAGTCGTACAAAACAAAAAAAAAGAACAAGAAATATCCGAGATTATCCATTAGCTTTGCACTTTCTTGCATTGTTGTTAGCGTTGGACGGGAACCGGGTGTCCTAATAGACGCACACATACCAACCACACCAACGCCCATCCCTATGCTAGATAATTGAAGCTGCTGAACTGAGCGATAAAGAAGTTAATCCGAAATTTATATATACCCAACACCCACTGCCACAGCATGTGTGTGCTGGCCAGTGTGACGGAGGGAGGAAAATATCCATTTAGCAAAGGATACACGAGTCGGAATCCTATTCCACTCGGTCATCCTAAATATCCAGCTCGGCGTCGATGTTGAAAGTGTGCGGACCATTGGAAAATCCCTATAAACAATGATATGATCCGAAACAATGGTGTCCTTTCACAGGACATTCGCTTCAGCAAAAACCATGTGCAAAAGCGAAAGAAAACGTTGCCATAACGTAACAGTGGCAGAAAGAGAGGTTAAGGCGATAAGATTGTCGACAAGACATTAGCACAGCTTGAAGTTCAGGGATATACAACTACACAGACACGAGGACCTTTTAAAAATGTGTCCAGTGTCCACCTCTGGAAAATATTTTATATCCCTTTGTGACGGTCAGTCAGGAATGGTAACTTAATTTCCAAATCGCATATAGCCCGGGCACGTTATTCGGCATTCGCAACCAAAAAGGACTCCTCCTGCATGGTGTGTCCTATAAATTGGACATTAGGTCCGGTTTTAGGTGATCCGCTTTGATGGGATAATTTCATTGTCAGTATAGTGTATCGAAAATATGAAGGTAAGGCGGACGATGGATAATGTCATTTGCTGTGTGGATGGGTAACTTAATTACCGTTTGGCATCCTTACTATCCCTGCCGCACATGTGTGCGGATCTTAGTTGTTTTCCAAAAGGACGCGCACACACGCAGTGTATTGCGAGAATGGTTTCCAATGTAACTTCGTTAAATTGCGGGGGACGGGTAGTGGGAAATCGAAATTTATATGACCGACTAAAGGCTCTTGTAAAAAGGGGTCGCCTTCTGTGCGTACTGCTGCCGTGTTCTGTCCCAGTGCAGGAGGAATGTATTTTTATTATTTTGCGGGATCATTACCAGTGTGGTGATTTAATTTACCCGCTCAGTTGGAGATTTCTCTCGGCGAGTACATTTTCATTTGTCACGTGACCATTATTTTGGCATAAAGGGAATCAGGATAATTTGATTCGTTGTCGTATTTTTATGGTCCTCTAAGCTGGCAAGGATATATGGACAGCATCCCATTTCTTTTGATATTCTTTTGCTTATTGGATTTGAGTCCAAGGTGAGCGCAGGTGATTAGTATAATGAAGCTGGGTATTGAGGCCGTGCACCCTTGAGGTGGACTACTTTGTTAATGGTGTTGTTTGTTTGGCACAGAAGAAGATTGCGCTGGCAAGGTGAACGCAAATTAGCCTGCAAAGTAGTTTCGCATGATTTCCCAGAGTGACACTTAGGAGCGACTTGAGTGGCGGGGGAAATTCGTTGCGTTTTTAGTGCTATGTGGGTGCTTTCATGACGATCTCAGGAGCTTGCTTGGTAAATTTGTTGGCTCCTCAAAACTAGTCGGGGCTAGACGACTTTTCATATACCGAATACCTTTACAGACTGATGCCAGGTAAATCTCAGATCTATCAAAGTGTGATAGCACAGCTTCGGACGCTATAAAGCTTCAGTAACTTCATGGAGCCTCTGAATAAACTTAGCTTCTGGTTTAATACCAACGGCGTAGAATTTTCAAATACTACTGAGTTCAGTCAGCTTAATTAATAATACATAAACTTCTAAAAAAAATAAATAATAGAAATAAAAAACTATTCGGCTCCCTCAAAAAGGTAGCTGAAGCAACTGACAAATCGTCTCAACCATATGCCCGCATTGAAGCTGCCTCCTGGGTAATCCACTGCAAAAATGCAGTGGGAATTCTGTTTTCAAAATTAAAATAATTCCACATGCTTGTTGAATTGCATTGGAAAACTTTACCCTTTTTTTTGGTATACTGGCGTTGTTTTGTACAATTTTCTCTTTCAACTTTTTTAATATTCTGGGCAGCAAAACTACCTACAATTACATGAAAATCTAATTTCCTCGTAAAAGGTGCTTCGATACAAAAAGCAGCAAGTTCTGAAACACGATCTTGTTCAGAGCAATACAAATTTTCTATTCTTCCAAGAGCGCTAAAGGAACGTTCAACACATTCAACACTACAGTGACATGTATGTTGCAAAACACACCAAGAGCAACACAAACATTTGGGAAAATCGTATTCCAGTTCGGCGAAAAAAACTGAATTCAGGAAATCAATAGCGTGTGGTCTGGTTCAAAATTGATACGTAGATATGTTTCAGATGGATTCACTCTTCTTTCAAGTCTTCAGATAAAACCAATGCAATTGCAATTTGTGATTTTTCGACGGAATAGTTTCCTCTACCGAGCAAAAATTGCCACAACAAGAGAAAAATTCCATTCAAATTGTTCATTGCATCGAACCGAAAGAAAGCTGCGCAAAAGATGTCAATAGTTCAAAAATCCAACACACAAATTCATCAAAAACTGCTGCAATTTTTCATAATGATCCATACAAAAAATCAATAACACTTTAAACTTTTATGTAGGTGAGATAGTTCGCGCAACAGGTCCGCATGGACACTTGGCCTATCTTCTCGCAGCCATTCGTTTTGTGTGGGTTTTTCATTTTTGGGGCTTTCGCAGTGGAAAAATAACCCTAAGATGGAATATTTCGGGAATCGAACTTTGGACACAACTGTGACACTTTAAAAACGAATTGGTACGCGGGTACTCGGTAGGATAAGCAACCGCTTCTATTTGTTGACATATTTGGACTCAAGAGTCAGCCAATTTCAGTGCTTTTATATTAAAAAAAAAGGGAAAACCATCGACAAGCTTAAGATAATAGGAAAAGTCACAAAACTCTTTGCTTAGAAGTAAAAGTAAAATTTATTTTCATTATAAATAAATGTCAAGGATTACTCAAAATGAAAGCAATATTTATTCGTGAGAATTTTAGTGTATCCAAATGAATTCACTCGTTTTGATTAGGTGCAGGGAAATAATTTCACATGGGAAATAATTTCACCTCGAGTAAGAAATAATATCACTTTTATAGGTATGTGAAACGATTTCCCACTAAAAGTGGGCGACTATTTCACCACATTTTTTTTAAATTATTTCCCACCTACGATTTGAGAACTTTTCGACTGGAAAACAAAAACCAAATCGAATTATTTACAGTTTATTAACATTAACTTTGCATATACCCAATCCCGCACCTCCTTCCACCGCCAAACTGTGTTCCCAAGCAGAGGGGTTGCATTTTACACTTTTTATAAATAGTGCGGGCTTATAGTGATGTTTTACATAAGTGCACTTAAAATAAATTAAACTCGAGGTGAAGTTATTTCTCATGTGAAGTTATTGCCCGTGAAGTTAATTCCCTGCACTATTGGAGTATAGTCTAAGAGAAAACGAAATCTTTGCATAATATGTATATTTGTATTCTATAGCTTTTTAGCTGTTTATTTTAAACTTGTTAGTAAAAACTACTTTTATTTTTAATTTGTTCATATAAAAATATATGAAAATTCCACTAGGGGGAAAAAAGGGAAACTTTTTTCGAATTGAGGGGGAATCTTTTAAATTTAGGTTCTTATCAAGATTTGAACCAATCGCAGAAACCGAACCGCAAGGCCATCGGAAAGACATCATTTCCGTTAACTTATCATACATAATTACAAATGCAATTGGTTGAACATTTTTCCATTTGTTGTGACATCGTCGTCCTTTGCAAGGACGCAGTTGCCATTTATGCGAAATATCTCTGTCTGAATTTGCCATAAATTAGAGGAACTTTTTTATTTCCATCTTTCAATTGCATAAATTATTATTGACACAAAACTGGACATTCTTGTAATGTGCTGCGGCTATAGTTCTGAAATAATTTCGCACCGAAGCCTTTCGCAATATGTAATAGTAACATATTTCGTTCTCCATCTCTCCTGCAAATCGATCGCCTGGTGCAGAAAACTCTTCCAACTAGCTCTAGGTAACCACTTCGTCGTTGAATCAAATGAATGCTTTGCAACGAACATTGATGGCAAATTTTTTCCAACGAATACCCTCCTTGTTGCCAGACCTCCTTTTCATCCTTACAAGGTATCTATAGAAACTTTTCAGAGAGAAACAAAAATATCCCCTTCTTCAGATTGACATACATGCTTCCATTGTTGTGCGTCAAAAGAATCACTTGTGTGCCATTTTTATTCTCGCTGGTAATAGGACACTCTTTATCCGCCACTCAAGGCTGCGGATATGGAAAACGCCCAAGAACAATACCACGCCCTTGTTGTTTACTTTGTTGATGTCGGAATGATTTTTTGAGTTGCTGCTGCCAAACACAATTGTGGCGGTTTAGTTTCTCCCATTTTTTGCCGCTTTCTGCCTCGTCCTGCGTGGTTGCCTAGCAAAAACTGGCAATTTCCAAGTAATGATTGTCATTTGAATTGCTTTTGCGAGAAGCGTGTTGCTTTGCCGTCACAGGTACACAACTTCCTGTTGTTATTATTTTCTTAATTGCGTTTCGGTGGTGTTCTGCAACTTGTTCAATTGCTAACAGGTGCCAGGAACAATCAAGGGTCGTGGTGGGTTTTTGCAATTTTGCATCCTTCGCGCACATTGCATCACTTGCAGTCCTTTGGCGGATATTAAAATTCTCAAAATGAATGAATTTCCAGTTGTGCACTTTTCTATTCATCAAGCCTCAACTATGGATAGTTGCTCCAGCTCCGGGTGGGAGACAACAGTTTTGTCTTCACGCGAAAATTGCCTATATTTTGATTTGGAGAAGAACGATGTTCAATGGCCCTTGTGATGGCTGTTGAAGGGAGGCGGGGGACGAGGGCTTGTCGCTGATTGCCTCTGAATGGAGTGCATGCACTCTTTTGTTGCGGCGGTGGCCTTTTTAAAGGCCCACTCAGCAGATAGATGCCTTTTGTACTCGATGTACACATATCGAGAGGTGCCAGTCGAGTGTTTCCGTTGTTGATGGCACTGTTCGAATGACAAGTGGAACGCCGGCAAGGATGTGTGTGTATATCATAGACCGTTCTCACAATGGGGAGAACAAATCAGAACAAGCCTCCTTGCGGTTTCATTCTTACGGAAACACATGAGGGTGTCGGAAATAAATGCAAAATGAATTCCGTCGATAGAATGATGCAACAGACGCAGCATGTTTGCCTGAAAGGATGTCAACTGCGGTTGTATGAATAATAAAACAGAAAGCAGGCAATGGAGTACTCTTTTTCCGAACAACATGTTTGAAAATGACAAAGCAGTTGTCATGGCGGCGCAGTTAGAAGGAAAATGCATTTGAAAAAAAAAATCGAGATCAAAATAGGAATTCCAATCATAGTCTGGTATCAGGCGCTATTGTAACGCTCCGGGCCTTGCTTTGTGGATTTGTTTTGACAATCGTCAAGTGAGAAGAGTTACTGGTCTTTTTGAAACACCATATACGAATGCGATGGAGGCAAATTGGTTTGCATGCAAGTAAGCCAAAGGATTCAAATGCAAGGGAGTACAGTCCACGACGGATATAAGAAACACTCATATAGGAACACTTCGCTTATAACGCTTGTATACGTTTTCGCATATAAAAACACTTCGGATTTAAGAAACAATTTTTTTAAAGGTTTCCGTCGTGGACTGTACTTTGTTCAGCTCTCATTCCTAAAATTCTTAATTAGGTAGACGACTGTAAAACTTGAAACCTTGTGGGACATCCTAAAATGAAAGTCATTGTTTGGAAGACTATTCGTGGTGGAAATTTCGGACCATCCCGCTGCTATTCCGGTACTAGAAGTCTCTTCTGATGGCTTAGCGACAGATTGTTAACAGAATCTGGAAT
This sequence comes from Cheilosia vulpina, assembly GCA_916610125.1. Taxonomy (NCBI): domain Eukaryota; kingdom Metazoa; phylum Arthropoda; class Insecta; order Diptera; family Syrphidae; genus Cheilosia; species Cheilosia vulpina. The sequence continues at coordinate 59,741,598 of OU744277.1, forward strand.
CTTCTGATATAGCTCCACATAGTCCCACCAAAATTTCATGCCATTGGGCTCTGCGTCTTCTTAAGACTTGATAAAGATATTAGGGCTTCGAAATATACTCGTACATCTTCGGAAAGTCAAGCAGCTTTACTGGAGTTCTGCCTTGATGCATTGCAATCGTTAGCCACAACAATTTTAAAATTTCCGCTAGATACACACTCGGTTAAAAAGGAATTGCAGGCAAGGAATTCTCCAAAAGCCTTCATAGGACCCGAACCGTGTTGCCTAAACTAGGCTCACTAGTGACTAGGACAACCAACTTCGTCTAGCCCATTTTGGGTAAATATTCCGCTGCTAACCAAGCCTAAAACGATGACGAAAACCAACTCCTTGGTGTTAGGCAGAGCTTACCATTCAAATTACACAATGCTATACATAATTCGTCCATCCAACTGATCAAAAAGACGTGACTGGAGCAATATCCGAGCTAAAAACCAACAAGACTGATGGCCTTAGACTGAAGCCAATTGGAGATGACCTCAGATGTACAAACATTTATGTCGTAGAATTGTCATCGGCGATAGACGTGTTTTTGGATCAATCCGTGTGAAAAGTGTTGGAATTCGTAAATATAACATATACGACGGTTGGCCCGTGCGCAGGCAATTCGGCCCACGCAAGCGCTTTTGAACAAAAATCAAATATAATAATAAAACAGAATTATAATAATAAAGTGAAGATTTAGTAAAGAATTATGAACAATTGCAGTAAATGCTCAAATGGAATTCGCGGAGAATCTGGTATTAGATGTGCAGGTGTATGTGGGAAAATATTCCACTATACACTCAAATGTAGTGACTTAGACTCGTATAGTGGTGCAATTTCTGATTCGTGTGCGAGAGTGCGGTATATGTGTGATAACTGTATAATGTATATGGAAAACATTGATGCAGTTGTGAAAGAAATGCATGAAACAGTGGAAAAAAATTATACTGTATTTAAAAGAGTACAAACAAGAATTTGATGAATCCATAGACCCGAAGACTGGAACAGCTGTCGAAACATACTTAACACATATAAAAATAAAAAGCAGCTCGCGAAAAAAAAACTAAATATGTAATAAAATTGAATCGTGTCGTAACCAAAAATCCATGTGAGAAACAATAAAACAGTTAGTGCTAAAAAAAGAAATAGCTGAAAAAAGTGAAATTCGGTTCAGTGACGAATTAGAAAATAACAGCGCTGTGATCGCTAGTAGGTTTAATACGTAAGCCAATAACAAAAAAAAAAGTAGTCTCTCATAACCATTCGTCTTGTGTGAGTTTTTATTTTTGGGACGAATGGAAGGGATCTACAGTTTTCTGCCGAGTCCAAACGGCTAATTGAGAAGCTCTTTCATGACATATACTTTCATCATTATACTCTCGGATGTTTGTCAGTTGCGAGAGGTGGCACAGTGAAAAAAAACCTTAAGTTGGAATCTGTGTTTTTTCGGTATTCGAACCTGCGACCCCTCGCCCCAACACACTAACCACTAAGCCATCAGCCAATAACATTAATGTGAAAAAAGGTAATGCAACTTCAGCAAAGGACTTGTTCGAAATTTAAAGCCCAGTACACAAAGTACGATCTTCGAAAGTCTGATCAATTCCTCGGACAAAACTTCGCAATAGTCTGATTTAACTTTATCTACATCGTCTCTTCTATTGCATTTAACTTGTGTATTAGGTAAGAAAATGTTAGCTGAGCTTTTCCACCAACCAAAGCGCCCTTCTCGACAAGTTACGGACAGAATTCTGCAATCCTGTGAAAATTCCTTTGAGGAAAATAAATGAAACGTTTCCAAGCGAAATTAAAGTTTTTTAATAATAAAAATAAACCCAAAACGTATAACAAGGAAAACAACGAAAAAAAATAAAAATTAAAAAACAAAGTTGAATTAAGGACAGTGAATTTAATCTATGCTGCCTGCAACTTAAAATATCAGGCTTCGGCGTTAACACCATCAATATGTAATATGGTTCTGTCAAAACAAAACATGTATGGCCACTTCCGTTTTCAACATGATTGTCGACGTTTGGTTATTATATTTTAATTAAGAAATCATAAAATTGTAATCTTTAAAAGTAATATAAACCCGTAGATTTTTTGTTATTATACCATGAAATAAAATACATAAATACTTTGTTCGATTGCATCGTAGTTTATTTCATTATTACACAAAAAGGAGTTTGCTAGATTTAAGGGCATATCCAACTGCCAAGTTTGGAAGATGCAACTGTGGAAATTGCTCAACAATTTCTACTATTTCTAATAAATTCAAACAAAAAGAAACTTGTGCCCCCAGTCCACCAAATGCCAACCAAAAACAAGCACAATCAGGATTACAAGCCCAACTCGCAGCAATTGGATTAAATTCCAAATTCATCTCCCAGCGATTGCACAATTATTATAAAATATTTGTGCCGCCCACATCTAATAACTCACGCACTCTCTCTATCCCTCTGCATTTGTAATTAAATTGAAGAATCTGCGCCCGGCCATTAAACCGCAGCCATATTCCCCCTCGAAGCGAATTCAAAAGAAAATCCACGCACCCGTTGGCCCGTAAAATCCACAAATAATTTCCATTTTATTGCAAATGAATAGCACCGACCAGAGAAATAGTTTCGATTCAGTTGTAGTAATCCAGCAGAGCTACATCCCTGTAGAACCGTCAAATCGTTGAACTTAATGAAAAGCCCCGATAGTAAACAGGTCGACAAACGACGACGAACGAACAAACACCCCATCGACACGGAACAGAACTAACTTTATATTTGCACCCGGTTGCGAATTATAGCAAAAGGCAGAGAGGATAACATTCGACAGCCCATACCACTCGCTCCAGATAGCACATCAGGAAGAGTAAGCAGTTCAGGCCGCATCCTTGAACTTTTCCAATTTGCCATTGATTCGAGAAATGGCAGCAACAACAAAATTACAATAAATTCGGAATTCTATTACAAATGAGAATTTTCTCTAATTAGTGAAGTTCTACGAACAAGCATAGACCACCGCCAGTAGCTGGAGTGTGTGTATAATCGAGCAACGACAAAGAAGTTATCCTTCGAAATGGACTCTTGATTCCTTCCGTTGTAAAGATATTGCAGCAACAGCAGGACGGATACACATTCCATTTCCGGAACAGAGTTTGAGAGTTCGCTTCGAAAGAACTCTCAACAGAAGAAAAAAAATATGCACGCTTCGAGGGGGCATCCCAAATTATAGACAAGCTACAACTTTGAACCTTTTGTGGCATTTTAAACGGGCAACCGCCATCATCATCATTATCATCGTCATCGTCATCGTCATCGTCATCGTCATCATTTGGGGTATTCGCTCGTGAAAATTGGACCCACGCGAAGGAGAGAGAACATTTTTTGTTATGCCATCCTTTTTTTGCCACAGATTAATTCTGACAACAACAAAAAAAAAGGGATCCCTTTGACGGTCTTTCTGGTGAAAATATGGCCACATCTAGAGTGGAAAATAGGCCTCTAAATGGCAAATGACTTGTTAGCTTAGCCAAATTGTCATGCTAATTTATTTCGAATGAAAAAGGAGAACATCTGCACATAGAGGATACGGAGAAACGCCGTGCCGATAAGAAGATACAGATGGACAGATAATTAAATTATTTATTTCCCGATTGGAGCGGATGCGACAGAAGGCTGTCCCTCTGTACTGTTTGGAATAGAAAGCCCCAACCCATTTCGAGAGGTTTTGCCTAACTTCGAATGTTGTGTGAAATGCTTTACCAATTAAAATGAACACGCCTTAATGGGTTTTCGAGCGGAGTGTTGCAACAGCGTTGTTGATAATTAAACGATAAGCAAATCGAGTTTCAGCTTCCTGCTCCGAGGACACAAATTAGAATAAGATACTTGCTTTGAGATTTAAATTTTGTGTTCAAGGGAACGGACATACACCAGTCGAGAGATGAGTCGAAAATAATGAGCCAAGTTGTTTCGCCATGGACAGGACTGCATCCTTGGGCGAGATGCAGCAGCTGTTGTAGTGATGCAAATTCAAAGTCTTGATTAATTAATTAATGGGGACTTACAAATTTAAGCCTGCGTAGTTTGTGTAAATTAATTATTGAGGAGCTCAATTTTTTATAAAATGCGAATGCCCCGTGTTTGGTATATATCGGCCGAGTTGGCTACAAGATACACAGTGGAAAGAGAAAACATTATACGTGGCGTTGCCTGGTGGTAAATATTCCGCCACGAGTGGTTTGCATTTTCTCTTACCCTACGCAATTGCGCCACCATATAAGAAATCGCCGCGTCGCAATACAAGATCTTTTACATTTCCGTGTCAAATCTTACAACAAAGACAATTAAAGTCCTTATTTTATATTTCTCGATTTCAAGGACCCAAACCGGATAAAAAAAAACACGTGGCCCATAAGCAGCACATATGACGGATGTGATGAATTAAGTAAGTTTACTTTTTACTTATCTGACCGTTGAACTGGTTGAACATTTTTCAAATTGAGAGATAACACTCTGCCTGATGGATATATAGAGATGAGAGATTTGAAGGTCGTTGAGTTGAGCTAAAACGCATTCATTGGTGGAAAATTTGAAGCACTGGGCCGACAATTCCATCACAAAACTTTGGGGACGTTCAAGTATCTAGTTTAGTAAGTCTGACAGCTGTCTGACTAGATGTATTTCGGTGTTGATTGGCTGAAATCGGTCATATAAGCAGCAGTTTTAGTTGACGTTTAGGGAGGGGTAGCCGACGAATCTAATCAAGAAATTCGCGACTGAGTACTAAGTTGACAGTTCGCATATGTGGCTGACGTAGAAATAGTGACGTTCCCGGCCAATCTAATTTTTGCAAAAAATTGTTTTGCAAACCAATCCGCTAATGTTGACGTCCCAGATGCGGCGGAATTTATGGATTGGGTCCTTATTAAACACATTGAATCCTTTAATAGAATATTCCAAAAATCTGAAGAAAGACTTGCGCTCAATTTGTCGAGGTGTCTGGGATCCTCGTGTCTCAGAGACGTATCGGAAAGAAATTTCGCAGTTTTTAATTTTAATCGATAAGGCGCAGAGCCACGTTGCTGATATTTCTCGATTTGATGAAAGAGATTAAATTAGATGTTGGCCTGTAATATCAACTGCATAAAGCTGTTTGGTAGCTTAACAATTTTAATAGTGTGTTGCCTGTCTTAAATTTTAATTTTTTATATATGGATTAACAAACTTTGGAGAAATGCTAATTTAAAAGCACTGTAGTCAGAAAAAATTGACTTCGGTCAAAACAGCCCCCGAAAAGTGGGCGTGGCAATCAATATCATTGCCTATAACCTGTTTGGAGTCTTGAGACACAATTCAAAAAAGTTTTATCGAAATGTGGGCAGTATTTTTGTCGGCAATCGGTAACATAGGTAAACCTAATTCCGTCTTACTGTAGGTACAGATTTTAGTATTTGCTGGGTGTAGAATAACGGCTATACTCAAAATCAATTAATCACTGTCCGGACGTCAAAATGATTGCACAATTTCTAACGGACATTCCATATTTATAACATTCAAGACAACAAAAAATTAATAAATCTCCGCCAAGAATTTGCATAACTTAATTAGCCAGCTTTACTGGAAAACTTCGCTACAATTCCCAAGAACTTCATTATCCCGTGTTGAATAAGCTCCAAGCACGTGCAGGGCAATTAGAATTTCGAAGGCATCAGTTATGCAACAGCAATGATTACATATTTCCATTAGTTCTGTTCTCAAACGAAAAAAATCGAAAAAACGGAAATCAGTTCAGCAATCAGTTTCAGCTGTCCCACACCTCTGGCCAAACTCAGCCCCAAGTCAAGTTAATTGCTTTCACATTTTCTTTATTTTGCGAAATTTATAAACATCCACCCACTACTTTAATGAAGTCCCTCTCCTCTCAGTTGATTTGTATGCACGTATGGAATTCCTTTCCTTTTGCCTTATACAACCAAACCATGGTGAATTTCCTTAACTTATATTACCTTTGTCGTATTATATGGTTTCATTGCTCTCTTCGGGATCCATATAGTGCCCGGTGCGATAATTAACTTCTTTTAATAGCTCGACAAAAGCTGAGCAGAAGACTACAAGGAAATGGAACGCATACAGCCAAATGATTGGTACTATACAGTGCTGTGGGGATGATGACAAAAATGTTGAACCGTGTTATGTCTTTGCTTTGGTTCTTTTGGGGTGAACATAATGAATGTTGTGTCGCTCAGGGGGAATGATTTTATTGCTTTATGAGTCCTTTAATGCATTTTTTTGGTTAAGTGTGGTGCGGTCTGTGTTTTCATGTCTTTGTCACCTTCAGTGGGCTATGGATTCTTTCTAGCAAAAATCTTGCCAAGTACTTGTATCCCGAATGTATGGAGCACAACAGTCGTACATATAATGAGCTGCGGCTGTAAAATGTTTAGCCACGTCCTTTACGCAGGAAGCAATAAATTAAAGACCGGCTCGGAAATTAACAAATCCATTGATTGGGTAGGTAGCTGTTGTCTAAACATTAGGCAGATGCGTTGACAAACTGGAGTAGACTGCGGTTTTTTTATACAACCACTGAATATATACTCAAAATTACATATGATTCGTGTTACTATATTACGTCATTTTATTTAAAGTACAGCGAGATTGCGTTCCTGAACTTCAACAGCGAATCATTTAAACTAATATTCTATGTTATTTGACAAGAAATTATGTTGCGAATATCACCGAAAAAAATAAAACGAAATAAAATTTGAGAAAGATGGCGCAGAATACGACAAACTATTGAAGAGTTGCTTATGCATTTCCAGTGGACATTGGAAAGCACACGCATAAGCAGAATTCAACAACGCAATTAAAAGAAAGCTTTCATTTTAATCGAAATGTAAGTTAAAAGAAAAAATTTAAATAAGTTTAGTATGTAGTAGATCACACATCGCAATACAAGTACAAGTAAAGAAGAAGAAGAAGAACTAAAACGCTATCCCTATCCTGCCTGAACTCATTTTTCAATTGAAACAAAGTTTGTAATAAAATCCACATAGTGCTCTTAGCATGCCTTTAAACTGTCAAGTGGACTGATGGGACTTCAATTTCCCCAGTGAATACACATTTGTAAATGTATCTCTGACAGCTTGACGTTGACAATGGCTATTGCACTAGTGACGGATATTGATTAGAGAGTAAATATGCGTATACCCAATGGGCCAGTGGGGTGTTTTTTTTTTGAAAAATAAAATTGTATTTTGATACTTGTTTTCAATTGTCTTTTCCAATAGGGGTTTCAAAAATGTTTACTTATTTAACAGACAGATACAATGATTCATGCTGTCACGTTGTTGTGCATTTATTAATTAAATTAATTTTTATTCGCCCATTGTCAATATAGCACTATCACTGCATAAGCAAGGAAATTAATTTGCATATTTTGGAATGCCCGTTATATATTTGAAACAACATTTTCGTATTTTTAAGAGACTTTTAAGCTTGTGAGAATTCCCACTAGTGGCAAAAAAACACTGCTTCTGAGTTATGACAACATGGGAAATAAGCGAAAAAAGGGCACAAACTTCTCCAGAGGAAAAATGAGGAAACACAAGTAGTTCGCAGTTGACTTGATTAAGAAATGTCACTCCAGAAATCCTTGTTAAAGATTTGCACTAAAGGAACAAGATAACATGCCAAAGCATGAACTGACAGCTGTGAACAACTATTTAGTCTGTACGCCCGATACAATAAAATTGAATTGCCCATTCCGTGGGGCGCATAAATATTTGAATAATATTAACTAAAAATGTGTTTTTCTCTTTTTAACTGGTGTATGCAGGTGTTGCAGGTTCCCGCTGAAGGGATAGGCTATTTTGAGACCCGATATGTGGCGCTGTTGTCGATCTTGAAACTTATCAACCGATTTCATTGAAAGGACATGATAGTTCTGGACCCGATAGGTGGCACTGTTGTCAATCTCTCCTTTGCAACACTGGCTCATACTAAAAAAAAAACAGAAGCACACAAAGTCAACCACAAGTCACCTAACCTTTTCCGTTAAATTAGACAGAATTGACAATTTGACACAATTCTGTTGCGCACAAGTTCGTTTAAGGCTAGCCCCCTTTAATGGTTTAAGCTAAATTCCAAACAACCCACTGCATGTGTCATATCACTGACTGCGTTTGCACACAAAGTTGTAAAGCTTTATTTAACGTCCAACATTACTCACAATTTGTTCCATGAAAATCCCTCCCGAGTGTTCCATTTTTACAGATTCAGATACCCTGAGCCTGACCTGACCATGCAATCCGGCGTCTAGTTCATTAAAAATTACGATATCATAAATATTAGCATATTTATCGAACCAACTCATATGCATATAGGGTTTTCCCATTTCCTGCATTGATTATGTTCGTAAAATACTGATGTTATGAGATTTAATTAATTTTCATTCAGCAAAAAATGGAAAAAAAAAAAAATAATAATAAAAACCAATTGAAGCCTCACATAGGGAGACAACAACAAAAAAAAGAGGAAACCTACATGACACCGCAACTTTGCATGTGACGCATATCGGAAATCCGTTGAACGGATGGCACAATTGCTGGTGCGTTTGGCAATAATGTATTTAACCGCACAATTGCGGCATCACTTTGTTACATGGCGTGGCCACTCGCACTTGCCATAAAGTAAATTGTATTTTCTATTTTTATGTTGCAATCAAGTAAAATTTTACCGAAAGTTTTATTATTATTTTTACAACAAAATATATGATGACTAAAATGGTAATTGATTTTAAACTGTCCATAAAGGCCCTTCGTATGTATTTGCATGGCTGTGTGGATTTCGAAATGTGACGGGTAACTGTGGCTTAAGCAAATGGATGCATGATTATTATATTTCACGTAGTGTTTTTTGCTGGTGGATTGAGGGATTTTCGCTTTGACAAGTGAATCGCAAATGCTCGCTTAAGAGATTTAATCATTGAAAAGGGATGTTTGTTGCTTTACTTATATTGAGCGATTGCGATTTCTAAAACTTATGGAAAAAGTGACAGCAAAAAACTGTAAACGTTCCGCAAGTGAGGAAGTGTCGTACATCGATTACGACGTGATTTCAAACGGGATTTTTGTGAAATATGTGCGAAAGGTGAATTCCCGGATTATATTGCTTTGCCAAAAAAAATGTATCGAGGGCTTATCTCTATCCCGCAGAAACAAATAAATTGCAAATTGATGCAGAAGAACGTTTAAACTCGTTAAATAAGGATTCAACAGATGTTTTAAATAACTGAACTCCATATTCTTAATAGATTTGTATTTTTTTTTTTTTAAATAAGGCTGTAACATTTTTTCGAATTATTTCAATTTATATGTATTTTTGATCAAAGTCAAAGGAATTAAAACAAATTATTTTAAATATTCTTTTATTAACAGTAAACAAATTATTTTAGTCAAATCAAAACAATTTATAAATATTGTATATGAATATTCCATATAAGAATATTTAGAAATTTTGTAAGTTTAATGAAGGTGGTACTGAAAATTAATCTTTTAGAGCCATTATAAAATGCATGATATTCGGAACGAACAACTGATTTCAAATTTTAAAGATGTCCATTCCCGAAAAAGTATAAAGGTTAAAATTGTAAACTCTTACGCGTGTTTAGGCCCGTACTTTATTAATTATAAACTCAAACTTGTAAAATTGTTCTACATACTACACATATTTATGACAAATCGCAAAGCAAACGCAGGCGCTCAGTCGGTGTTTCCAGGTGTTGGTGAAAAGTGTTAAGGCAGGCGTTTTACATTTCGTTCGACGGGAACGACGAATTGTTGACCTGATTGTTTTGTTGGCTGGAGGTTTGCGGGAAAATTAGCGTGCGATGCGGCATTATGTGCACGAGCACTGGAGTGTGGTGAAAGTTGATTGACCTACGGTTGATACTTCGGTCAATCTTTTGGGTGTTAACTTAATTACCCTTCTCAATCTGCTTCAATCTTCCTGGCAAATCTTGATATTCATTATCAAAGTCAACATTAAACTGTACGGCACCATTAGGGATGCTGGTTGATCTTCGGATCATATTTAGTTCTGCCAGGTCTTATGCTCACAATTCTTATAAGTTTTGTGTCGGCATACTTTTTAAAAAAGTTATTATTTAGGTATTCTACTTCGATTGGGAACAAGAGGGTCCCGCATTGAACGAGCGAGAAACATTTTGTTGCATCGTCAGTAAAGGCTGCCGTTTCATGATTAAGTTGAGGAGTATATAAGAAGATTTTTGGGGAGTACCATTGAGTAACAAACAAAAATTAAGATTTTATTTTTTTTTTTTTTCAACAAGTTTTTCAATTGGACGCGTTGATGTTGGCAGCCTGTAGCGGCCATGCTGTTTTGAAGGCATCAGTCGAATCTGATGTTTATTATTCAGTAACTAATGCCAAATCACAATGACAAGTTACAGAATTGCGCACCTTGAATCCATTTTATGGCACACGTGGTGGCCCTTCAAACGTCTGGTGACCAAATTCGAGAGAAACGGTTCGGTAAAAAATCAACCGTAAATTGGAGCAACCGAAAAATCGAACACACAAAATCTTAACGAAACATCAAGAACGTAAAATTTGTTTTGCAACGTAGAGAAACGTAAAGACAAGTATGAAAATAGTTAAATCCGAAACTAACCGGTCGGGTAAAAATAGGAGTACAATTTGTCTTTGGGGAGTACGGCGGACGAAAAAGGAGAACAATACTCAATACTAACGAAATGATAGTGATAGTTTTATTCCGTTCAGTTTGTTTTTGGCCCTTCATTCCCTTTTGTTGGTTTGCGACGTAGAAAGTAGAAAGGAAAGATATTTTCCATTCAGTTTATATAGAACCTATCATCAACTTCTTCTGAAGCATTATTTTCCATCAGATCGTTATCGCATGTCTGCTCACTATGATATTCATCAGAAGTTGTATCATAGGATGCATCGTTTACTATGGCATCCTGCCAAGTGAATCTTGTATCCTCAGCAACCGATTAATTCGTAATTCTTCCCACCTCAAGCCTTTCAACACTCGCATCTAATTCTTTTGATGCACTGCAATCCTTACAATTTTTGCCAAATCAAGTTGAAACATTTTTTCCCCCGGTCACACATTTTAACTTTATTAATGAGAAATATTTAATTAAAACCAAAATGAGAAGCAAAGACCAAATGCACACGAATTATCAGGAAAAAAACTCTATCCCAAACGAAAATTAACTATAAACCTCTAGAAAATAGTTAACTAAAATATTAGATTATTTAAATTATTTATTTGTTTTCATTGGGCCACTTACTTACTAACCACTGTATAGAGAAACAAACCGAAATAAATCCCTTTTATATTTTCGTCCATTAACTTTATGAAGTTGATCTCTTGGAGTCAGCCGTTTGAGTAGAATAAATGTGGGATAGGGGTTTTTGCATTTGACATTTGCCGCAAGGGGATGGAGCATTTTCCAAAAATTTAAAATGTAACGTCGTTCCATGCACGGATATGAATACATTTTGATACGGCGGACAATGAGAAGTAAAGTTTGCATTAAAAAAAAGTCGGTAAAAATGTGAGATAGCCGGTGACCATGACCATCCGTTCATTATTATAACGAACTGTTAATTTTTTGAACTAGATGTTCATTATGAATTATTTTGTATTCAAACACATTTTTATGTGTTCATTATATCAAAAGCTGTTCAAATAATGAACTATTTCACTATATTATTCAATTTTGTTGAAACAAACGAACGTCATTGGTGTAGACTGTGCAGCTCACATTTTAAATAAATGTGTTCAATCTTCAATAGAGTGTTTACCCATAGATTTAGAAGCCATTGTTGTAAAAATGTATTTATACTTTTATATTTATACAATTAGAGTTGAATAGTTAAACGAAATATGCGAGGAGGTATGAATATAGAAAACTAATGGGATTGAGTAAAACTAGATGGCTTACCCTTAAACCATCAATAGGAAGAATTTTGAAGCTTTATTTTTTGTCGCAATCAAAGTGCCCAACTATATTAAGAGATTTTTTTAACAATCCTTGCTCTGAACTCTGGTTTTTTTTTGCACATTGTCGGGCAAATATTTTTCATAATAATATTTTACGCATTGAGTCCCATGAAATATACAAGATGGAAGTATCCCTGGCCAACAAAATTTTAAATCTACGAAGGCACGATATCAAAAACTTTGTAGGCTACCTCACAGGTCACCACGGTTTGCGATAACACCTACACAAACTTCATATAGCCGACTACCCGGAGTGCCGACTATGGCTTGAAGAAGACGAAACAGCTGAGCACATCATGTGTGAATGTCCAGCTCTAACTAGAATTAGAAGGAAAGTCTTCTTCCGGGAAATACTAAGCCCAGAAGAATTGAAGAAGTCCTCTGCTGGAAACATTACCAGCTACAATAGGGAAGTAGAGACACTGCTAACCTAAACACAATGTTCTGAAAATCCCGGCACAATAGACCTTCTAGGTCGAAGTGCCTATTGGCGAGCCAGGTGTTTAAAAAAAAAATCCCTGATTAAAGGGCTTAAATCAAAAATAAAGCAAAGAAAAGATGAATGCTTTTTGCCAATAATAATTAAAAAAAATGATAAAAGATTTAGAGCAAGAAGATCCTACAGTTTTAGATAATATAAAAACACACGCAAATGACTTTTACACTAGTTGTGTAGAATATTTAAATAAGTGGGACGGTGCATACGTTGAAATTTAAATTTTAGAATGGGTACTTCTACCTGCAGGTCCGTCCTGGTACTTGGTCGAGGCAAGTTTAATGTATATTATGAAAAAGAGAAGCGATTTAAATCTTCATGACTCTGTAGCTTTTGACGAATTTTCGTCTGTTAAAAATTATGTTTCTTTGGAGAAAATTGTAACATGGGAAGATAGTCAGAAGACTGCAGGAGATTTTTTAAAAAGTTTATAGAAAAAGATACAAATTTCAAAAACTTTTTAAAAATTGTAGAATTTGGCTTATGTCTTCCGGGGTCGAATGCTCCAACAGAAAGAGTTTTTTTTCAGTCTAAAAATAATGTTTGTACAAATGAAAAAAACCAAATGAAAGCCGAAACTATAGGCCATTATGTTCACATGATCTGTATAGATCATTGATTTTCACGGTTTACAACAACAGTACAAGATCCAACTTTTGTTGTATACCATGGAAATCAATGGTATATGCAGATCATGTGAGCATAATAAAAAAGGCCTTATGAAATCAATTGTAATTACTAAAATTAAATATGAAATTACTATTATTAATTAAACAAATCTGTTCTTCAGGAAAGTATTCAAATATGTAAAGAAATAAATGTCACCTGCATTAGGTCCTTATTTTAAAAATTGAGGATACTCATTTAGTTTTTAAGTGTTTATTTTACAACAAACAAATTTAGTTAAATTAAAGACTGAATTTTATTTATTTATTTAGTTTGCCTAACATAGGTACAAATTAAGAATGCCTTCTGTAATATTCATTTAAATTAACTAAAGCAAAGACTGAATCATTGTGTTACATTGGGTTACTTTTTTAAATAAAAAAATAATAATTAAGAACTGTGTTAATTTTTGTTCTTTTCGTTCATTATTTGGAATTCAAACAGATGGTGACCGTAGCGGATAGCGCTGTATCACTAAAAACCCTCGATTTTCTGTTGCATATTGTTAGGCTACGTACTTTTTTCTACCGATGGCGTAGGTATGTGCGAAATGAAACGAAGCCGTTCGAAAATAATGTTCATTTGGTGATTCTTTGACGATCATTATTGCAGTAAACTGTGCAATTGAAGAAAAACTTGTTTTTCATTTTTATAGAGTGGTTCTGATTGCGATATGATTTATTTTAAAAGGAAACCACAAACATTTAATAAAAAGACCAGCAGTTCATTTCTGTTGGCGAAACAAATTAAATATTATAAATTGATACAAAACAAAATAGTTGAAAATATAGTTTTAATACATTTGGTAACCCATAAAAATAGATTCCACGCTTTGTGGAGAGTTTGAACAACTGTCAAAAAAAAAACTATTGTAAATAGAAAATATCATATATCGTTTCTTGAACAGTTTTCTTTTTATATAGTTAAGCAAATAAATTTATAACGTTGTAAAACTGTTTAAGCAAAACGCCTTTTATTTTCCCTCCAATTTTTGTCAAGAGTTTTAGGGAAAGTGTGTTACAATAAATTTCAACCCAACCCCAAAACAATTTCACTCCCCCAAATCTGTATCTAATCATAATTAATAACACTGCAAATTTTGCCTGTTTATGTGTGGATTTTAACACACATCACACTAAAACTACTCACCCGATGTGTATGCAGCGTTAACTTTTTATTTAAACTAAAAACCAGCACCCTTTCTACACTAACGATATTGCAAATGAGCATAAGAAACAGAAATGAGTATTAATGAACAACTCCCTACATTAAACAACTAAATTGGAATGTTGGCGATACAGCTACATCTTTTCATAACAACTGGAAAACGCAAATTCACATACTTAACAATTTTCGACTGAGTTCTGGTTCCGCCGTGCAGATAACAAGAACTAATTGTGGTAAAGAGAACGTTCATTTCCATCAGCACACGTAGAAGAGACTGCCATGCCTCATATGCACGGCTACATAAATTATTTTCCCGTTCCATAGGCGGTAGTTCTATGAGTCAACTGAAAGACCATGACGTACTCACTTTCTGAGTGCATTTGACTTGAATGCGATTTCAACCAACCGAGCTATGGTACGGATCAAAATACTAAAAGACCAAAGTAAATTGGACGCCATCAAATATTTAATTAGACCCTTGCTCTTCGCCTCTATCAACACACATCAGCACAAAATTCAGTTTGTATATATCTGGATCCTGGTGGGAGCAGTTTCGCATTTTCTTTCGCTTCACTTTGCCTTTCAAGTGACCCTGAAGCAACTTTTAACAAAACCACGTGCATAGGGGTAAACTCAAATAAAAAAAAAACACACACACACAGCCATCCGTTTCAAATACGTGCATTCATTCTCGTGTACAAGATGCACTCGCTAACAAAGTGTACAGCCGGATAATCCTTCTAATGGACATTCGTATAGCCATGTCCTGGCAAAGAGCCTACTCGAATGCAGCAAACGCAAAAAGAAAGCAAAGGAACATAAAACGAGGCCAAAACTATTTCATTTCAATATTTGAGCATGCGACCGCTAGCTTTTAGCTTTTCCGCACGTCAGCCTCAAGTAGAATGCTCATTTCTCTTGTCGCTCGGTGGGCTCTGGCTGGGGTGGTTGCCGAAGCAGACATCCTTATTGTTTTGTACTGCAATTGAGGCTACTGGCTGGCTCTTATGGCATGCGCGCCGTTTATTTTCTAGCCAAAATGTTTGTGAGTTTCATGGGTTCGGTTGCCACCACTAGGGCACTGCCGGACTGAGTTCAGAAAGTGTAATGAATGATAGCATCGTGATTAATTTAATTAGCGTTCCAGTATTAAATGAGTCGGGTGCATGCAGGAAGCAGGTGGTTGCATAAGTTAGTGTTTGCTTACGAAATGAGTTCCTGTGCATGTTGACGTTGGGAAATTTTCTGGGTAAACAATTCACCGGCTTATATGACAGCAAAACAAAGTTTGAAGTTGATTTGATTTTTTTTTTTTTTTTTCGTTCTAATGCCACATTTTCTGTCAGTCTTTTCCGTTTGATGTGCATAAAGCAAGGCGTCAACTTTCTGCTGCTCTAAACGAAAATTGCTCAAATTAAAAATTTAAATAATGAGGGACGGCATAAACTGATGTGTTAAATGCTTAAAATAAATTAACTGCGGTTATTTTTCAACAAAAGAAAGAACGTCTCTCTTTATTACAGTTCGAATTTTAGTACATCTCAAAAATAGGGAACAAAGTCAAAACTCTGATACTCTGCTTTCTAGGAGATAATTTCGGATCTACGTGACTGGATGTAAGTCCCTGTTACGCAGCCAGCTCAGATGTGAATTAAACTTATCCTCCAATCCAAACGCGTTCGATATCTACAAACTTGACCCAAGATCTCTAACTGTTCGCTCCAACAACTGCAAATTGGGTTTCATCCGCCCTGGAAAGGGTCCATCCTTGTCCACCGTAAGAAAAATCAGTTTGAATCAGAAGTGAAGAGGTGAAGTATGGTTCCGGCACTAGTAACACCATCAAACGTAATGTGGTTTATGTCTGACGGAGACTTTTATGTCAAGGATATTAGCTGAATAAGAGAATCTGAGAATGCGTCTCTCACAAACCCATGCATTCTTAATATGCATCCAATTGCAAATATATTCACTAAGAACCATGAGCTTAACAAAAGAATTAATGTGACAGCCCATTCAAATGGACACAATTCCACATACTACTAACCTCCTCGCATAAAACAATGCACAGTAACTTCCAAGACCGGTGGCAAATCGCCATATTACGTAGCAGCAAAGTTCTTTCATCCAGTTCACTTCCAGGACATTTAACACTCAGCCGCAATCACTTTCTCTCAACTGAATGTATTCATGATAACCGCACGCAATGTAAAAGTAAACAAACTTCAGCCATACTTACTATATACACCAGGACGTCATCACATTCAATGGCCACCGCCAGATATTATATAGAATAATGATTTCTGTCGCTACACACACAATTTTAGCTCATCCCCGCAAGTAAACATCCTTAAAATTTATATGCGAAAAAGTTTCCATTCGTACAATGCCCGAGAGAGACTAAGACGCACGAGGTTAAACGCAACGTTTGCTTTTGCTATTCCAACTCTTCTGACCCATTTACCAATTATGTTCACTTAAAAGTCCTGCACGAGTCGTGTGCGTGTGCGGAACAAATATTAATGTTATATATGGTGTCCGTGCACGCATATCATTTCGTACAATTCAACTGAATATTAGTTTCCACTTGATCCACTCGAAAGAGTGTTTTCAAAAAAATACACTAGTCCTGTTATGCGACTATGACAACGGCCATTATCCTCTTTTTGTGTATCCATATATCCTGTAGAATAAAAGTGTTTTTGTTATGTTGTCATAACGTTCTATTGATGGTGATAAACCTTTTGACATATTACCCCCACACAATATATCCTTTTAACGCTGTTGGTTTTGTTTTCATCAAGGACTTGAGGAAACATGCCCGGTAATCTTTTAGATAAACATTCTGACGAAAGGTATATCCTCTCGAAGTCAGCATAGCTGGAGGAGATGGAGGATTAATCGTGCGCTCGACTGAAAAGTAATTTCCAACCCGCACCCGCACACTAAAGTGTTGTGCATAGATAGAATTTTATGATGTCCTCATCCGGGAGCCATGGCAAGTTGACTCGTAGTTCTTGCACGATTTTTTTTTTTTGTTTTTGTTTTTCTTGCACACAAAACCTTTTTTAATTGAGGTTTTGCTAAGAAATTAACACACGAAATTGAATTTTGATTAAATTACACTTTGCCTCATACGGATATGGGCCCGAAGGGATAAATTCTTGCAAACTCACCTCCTTGCAGTGTGTGTGTAGGTGGTGGTCCTTCATGAAGATATTTATATATATATACGGTGTCGGTCGGTCGATGTGCAAATATACTAACGTGCGGAATGACTTTGTATAATATGTTTTGAAATAATTAGCTTAAAGTAAAGGAAAAGAAATTCATACGCTAGAAAGGGATAGTACGAGGGAGTTGAATTAAATTAGCAGTGATTTTGCATCCCACTATAATATACAGGTGAAGGTTGTGCTTTCAATTTGTTTTGCAAGGAAGTAATTCGTTTTCCAGTGTCGGAGGTCTTTGGTCGACATTTTAATTAACTTTATATTTGCCCGGTTATAGTTGCAAATTATTTGTTTCGTAGTTAAACATCTCTTGGACTTTTGTTCAAGGTTAATACATGACAGCTAAGGTAAATGTCATTATATTACGCAGATTGGTATTTTTATCTTTGGTAACTAACGCAAGCATATGATACAGGTCGTCTTAGAGCTCCTAAACTTCGAGGGTTAGGTTACGCGTGTATCCGAATGAAAAAGATCAAGTATTTAAGAAAACTTATCCCAATGTGAAGTCTGATAGCAAATTGTTGCTGCCAAGGTGATTCGCCAACAAAAATGTCCGGAAGTCTTATCGAAACGTAAAAGAAACGCGTCATGGCAACATTACCCGAACAGAGACCTGTAGAGATGAGTAAGAAAACCTTATGGTATTTAATTTAAGGATATGGAAATTTCATCTGCAGACTTTTGCACGGAAAAGGCAGCCAAAATTCATTGACAGCATTGGTAGAATACAGCAAGCTGTCCCTCGTGCGTAACAGTGACAACGGGTTTGGGTCTGAAAAACGAATTTACTGTCAAGAAGAAAGTTAAAACCTAAGATAATGGAATACAGAGGTATATAATTTTCCAGCGGAAAGGCGGCTGCCTACAAGCTGTTTTCCCGAAAAATTCATGAAGTCACGCACCCATGCTCATTTCTTTTAAAGTATATGTGAGTTCATGAATGGGATTTTAATGCAAGAGTTCGGTATTTTCTAAGGTGCATTTCACTATTTTTTCCAGTTTAATCAAAACCTCCACAAAAATTTAACAAGTTCAATATGAAATTCAATACAATTAAACACCGCAATGCCCATAAAAGCGAAACGATTGGCAGCCGGGCATTAGCAACATGCTTTTTTGTAGCTCACACGTATTCACAGGCGGGGATTGAAATTACAAAAACAACAATGTAAACAAATGGGTTTTTAGGGGGATAGACGTACGAAAGATATCCATCTCTTTTATTCATTCATCTCTGTTTAAAACATCTAAGAATCGCACAAGATCAAACAAAAACTAAGTAATAAACTTCAAAATAAAGTAATTGTGTTGTTGGCTTAATTTTTCTCGTTTACTCTACCATCGAATTGGCCGAAAATTAAATATTTATACAAAGTGCACAAAACTAATTGGCTGAATGCGTTCGTCTTTTTTTATGGATTTTCGCATCGTATCGTCGTTTTACAAAAGAGAGAACAAACCACCTGAAGTTGGTTGTATTTTATGCACTTTTACAAAAAGTACTAGATTAGTAGCTATGATCAAGAAATGGAAATATAAACAAATTGGCTTTTATGTAAGGCTCAGTACATTTGCAAGGGTCGAATCGCCACTTTTAAAATTAATGTCGTTTTCCATTGGGACCTCCAAAAATCTTTTTCAGATCTCAGATTTTATGCGGCTTATGGAACATGCAACGAAATTGATCTGCTTTTGTGAATGGATTAGTGCGTTATTTGACAACAATATCAGCTGCTCATATTGCATTTGTTTTGGCAAAACAGCTGTGCTGTATTTGTAGTAGTATGTGTAAATTTAAACGAGAACAAATTCTGTCACGTAATGCTCGTTAACGGACTACGCGATTCGACTCCTGATTTTTCAATTGTATCCAAAGGCATTGCTGTTTCGTTTGTTAACTGAAATTAGTAGATTTGTTTATCCAGCATACAAAAATAAAAATTGGTTATAATAGACTCGAATTTCGTTTCATTATATCCGACATTTTGATTTATACCAGCTGCCAAGCTGTACGTCGTACAACCACATTTTAGTGTTATGTTTAGTACTTATTTTCACAAAAATGAAACAAAACCCATTAAGTGTATTTGTAGTGAATTACAAGCAAGAGATGGACTAAGTTCCTGTATGAAAAGTCAGTGGCTTTTTTTTTATTACCGCTGTCTACATATAATCGGGACTTTTGTTTTGTTTATTTACAATCTACAAATTTCTATTTTCAATTTCGTAAGTAGCTAAAGTGCACCTAAAACTAAAATTCATCAATTGTTTTAAAACGAAACAGATCTTATGCGCTGGAAGGTTATGAACAAATAATAAGCATAAGATTTCGATTTGTTTCCAATTTAAAAAAAAAATACCAACAAATTGAAGACAACTTTCAAATAGTTAAAAAATCGTCCAAGTCGTAAATCAGGTCTTGATAGAAACAATATCAAAGACACCGTTCTCTGAATTTGTTTATACGGAAGAGTAACACTTTTTGATGCATTAGTAAGCATCAATAATGAATGAATTAATTACTTTAAAATATTAAAGTTCTAGCCAAGTTATTCTTAACGGAATTAAATTCCAAACTTGATTTATGTTTATTTTTAGTAAATAAGAATCAGTATAGTATTTTTTTTAATAATAAAAAAAGGGGGATTTTAGCTGAACATTTCCATATGAAAGGTTTGGTAGCACTGAAGGCGATAAAAATGTATTTTTTTTTAAGAAAATGGCTGACTCTGTCATAACCTCATAAGGTTACGGATGGAAATAGAAACTGATAGAAAAATAAAATTTCTCATTCGAGCAAACATTTTTCGAAAGTGTATTGCAAGCTGGGGGGTCTCAGTATAAGATACATCTGACTTGAGCGTCAGCTCTCAATAAACTTTAGCAATAATAACCATTTCTTTTTAGGAGAAATACTTAAAACTATTACTTAACATTGAATTGTCTATACAATGCAGCGATGCGTATCTAAGCAACGATTTAGAGGAAGATTATTACTTTTAGAGCCTTTTAAAAATATGTGGGATGGAATACAACTAACTTTCTTAAGTACCTACTTTAGTCAATCGCGGTTCTTCCAACAAAAACGTTTCGTTTCTGTCCACGTAACATTTTTGTTAATACTACTCTCAGGAAAGCCCAACAATAATAAGGAGATGTGTTGCATTTGGTACATCAAGTTTCGGAAACAATTAACGGTCTTTTCGCCTTTAACTCCTTGAATTCCGCTCCTTTTTCGTCAGCATAATCGGCACTCTTGAAACTGATAACTAGTCATGTCATCTTTCTTTAAGAACAATCCATCAGCGATATCATCAACAACTTGTTTGCTACTTCGTGATAGATCGTTCCAAGGACTGCCATCTCCATTTTTCTGGCGACTTAAACACACCCAGCAGCAATGGAAATTTTCAGGATCTTCTGGACACTTGCCAGGTCTTAATAATTATTACTCATTTCGGCAAATGCTATTTCAAACATAAATAATTTGCCATCATTGCCTGTATCTCCAGCGTAACCTTTTCGTTAGAGAGTCTTGTGTAGTGCACTGAGTCGCACACGAACTTGTCGAAAAGGGGATGTCGACGCGCCGCTCGCCTTTGTACTGACGGTTTTCATCGTTGCCGTCGTCATCATGGTGGTGAAGTCTTGTTTTTTTTTACATTCTTTCCCGGCTGAGTATGAAAAGTTCATAATTTTTACATGGAAAAGTCCATTCGATTTTTTCGTGGAAACAATGGCTCTTAGTATTATTATTGCTTAACGTTGTTTCTGTTGTTGTTGTTAGCCACTCGCTCTGCCTCTGTGCTGAGGGTCCTTTTAATTTGCCATAAGTTCTGAAGGGATGCGGGGGGAAGGGGGGTTATTTTTTCTTGGACTGTTTTCTTCATCTTTAACGCGGAGATAGATGATTGCATTTTCCACTTCTTTATTCCTTGCAGGACTCTCGTTTTGGCTTCTCAGTCGTATTCTTTCGGATGCTATTGGGAATTGCATTGTTTTTTCCTGTTCTGGTGCTTATCTGCGCTTTTGTCGTGTTACCATGGTTTGTCGTCGTCGTTTTTAGTTCTATTTTTGTTTGTTGTTTATCCTTGAAAAGGGCTGACAATGTACTTCTGATGGGTCTGGCTGCTGCTGGTGCTGCAATTGTCGTCCAGCAAGGGGTGGGGCTTTTGAGATTCTTTTTCCGTTTACCGAACTTTTTCATAAGTAGCGGGAATTTCTGTTCTTTCTCTTCTGCTATTATTTAAACAATGCTGAGGGAGGGTTTTTTTTTTGTTTATTTGTTTTCATTTATTAGGATTTAACTGAGTTGAAGGCGAATATTGTGTTAGTTTAAATGGGAACAGCGATTTTTAAATAAAACTGTTTACGGTATTTAGTTGAAAGGGACTCACAGTCGAAGAAGGAACGCTACAATCGTTGAATATGCTGGAAAGTTTTTAACTTAAATTTGCGAAGAAGATGATTGCGTAGGCATTTACCGATGCTTCTATTTTTGAATAGGGTCTAAAGGGCTATGGCATTGAACTATAAACCGAAAGGTATCCAAAGAAAGTTTTCGATACAGATTAACTGGGCTCGAAACTAATTTACAAAATCGTAGGTACTACCCTCTCTTTAAGAAATCCTAAAAAGTTTTCGTTACTTTAGATTTCAAGTCCTTTATTTCGTCTTAGGTATGATATTACAACCATCCTCGGAGATATTAATGCTTAGACCGGTAAGCAAACATCTTCAGTGGTGATTTTTCAAACAAGGACGTTGCGTTTGATGGCTGTCTTTTCACACAATTATGGACGGGCGCAGGACTCTAGGTTTCTGTCAGGAAAATAAATAACCGCCCAGCTCCACTTTGTATCCATATCCAAAGTTTGGACGCATATGAAAATCCCAGTCAAATATTTCTCACCAAAATTCCTTTTGAATAGAATACCAGCGCCCAATCATCATCTCCCCTATAATAGGCGCGTGAAAGCTTGCCATTAGGGAAAAATTTCCCAATTTCTGCGAAACGCCATATATCCATTTCGCTTAATTTCTTTTAATAAATCATCTCATAACGTTGCAAACAGGAGCCGTCGACTTCTCTGCAGAGTGTCCTTGTGTTTCGTGTTGTCGTGTTATCACACTGTTCATCTCGTGAGTACTTTTAGTGCAAATAAAAATGACAAACAATCTGCAAGCGAGGAGATTAATCTGCACATTCTCATGCTTGTGTGTCATCTATTTTCTGACATTTCGCCTTTTTTTTTCCTGTGAATGGAAATAAATGTAAGACCATCTCCCGAAGAGTAAATATAATTTTGACCCCCAAACGATGATGTATATAAAACAAGCCGAATACTCCCAACTAATATGGCAAGTAGCTTAGGGTCATCAATTAAATTTATCTAAATACAAATATCACCGTATCTACTTATTTCGGCGCTCGCATTTTACGTTGCTTGCTCAGAGGGAGCAGCATCTCTGTAAGTCCTGCCCATGGGGATTATAGACGAATGCGTCCTTACACCCTCGCATCAAATATGAAATATCCAAGATAAAAGAAATCTTTCTTCCTCCACTTGTGGTTTGGGGAAGTGCTTTCTTCTTTATCTGCCACAAAAGTCATTCATCTTGTGCTCATATTAAAATCTATTAAGCCACTTAAATTTTGAGAATGGCTTGCATTGGTATGTGCCTTCGTTGGAATGGCTCGAGAATAAAAATGGATTTCTAATATTCATTTCCTTCCTACGACCCTCATTCTTAGTTTCAAAGTCGGTGCTAATGGATTTTTGTAAGGTGCCTTGCATTTCCAATGCGAAGATAGAAAGGGGCGCATTAGAAAATCTAGTTATCTAGATTGGTCTGGCATCTAGTCCAAACACAGAAACTAGATTGGTCGGGAACGTCACTTTTCATACGCAGCCACATATGCGAACTGTCAACTTAGTACTCAATCACGAATTTCTTGACTAGATTCGTCGGTTACCTTTCCATAAACGTCAACTGAAACAGCTGCTCATATGACCGATTTCCCCAATCAAAGCCGAGATACATCTAGTGAGAGAGCTGTCAGATTTACTAAACTAGATATTTGAACGTACCCAATCAAATCTGAGCTACATCAAGTCAGACAGCGTCAGACTTACTTACCTAGATAGTGGAACGTCCCCAATGATCACTTTATATATCATCCAGTTGGTGGAATGGAATTTCCAGTAATCAATATGTTTAGGAATGACTAATCATTTATTTATTTATATAGACATTTATTTATATAGTTCAATAGTTTCGTTTACGTTCAAATATTTCATAATCATAATTATTAGTGCGCACCATATGTTTTTTCTATTTGTTGTATTTGCCAATCATCACATGGTTTACCTATAATAACTTATGTTAGGTAAAAGTCACTCAATTTGCTAACGTTACTCAAAGCTTCTTATTGCCGTTTAGTTTCGAACTTGTTTGTCAGAATCGCACTGTAATGTATTGAGCATTTTTGTAACCTCGGCCACTTGGATTTCGAACGCAGCACGGTAAACACCTCCAATAAATTGTCACTTCGTTTTGGGTTATCTCGTCGTTTTTTTTTTTGCTTCTTCGCTCGCTTTTTCTAATTGAAATTGAATTACTGAACACAATACTAGAGCAACTTATAGCGGCAAAGCACTGATGCCAACCCTACAGAAATTTCTTTATATCTACAGAATTCTTACCTTGCCTACGGAAATACAGAAATCGAACCAAAACATAAATAAATCTCAGATTTCAGTAAACATTACAAATAAAACAATACGTGGCAAAATAATTCATTTCCATGTTTATCAATCTATTACTTTTGCTGTAGTGATGACCAGAGACAATACTGAGACCACCAACTCCGACCGATTTCCCGTTACTTAGCCTACAAGCTATATTTTTATGGGGTGGCAAATGCGAAGTGCGCTTGTATTGGTACATAGAAATTCGTATTGACAAATGTCACGTAACTTCAAAAATACCGACTCACCAACACACTCGCACCTTGCATATGCCACTTCCGCTGTGGGCAAAGTTTCTGACAGCGTTCATATAATTTTATACGTTAAATTTGAAATTATTCGTTACGTGTGCATAATATTTTTTTTAAGGAATAAATCTAGATTTGCTTAAAATATATATGAAAAATGAACAATGCAGATTATTTGAAGTAAAATAGAAATATATTGAGCAAATTTTATTCAGTTTTCTAAGAAAAATTTACGCATGAAATCGAAGTTAATGATATTCAAAAGCGCAAAATACGCAACCATGTTTGTCATAATAAGTTTTTAGTATATAGAACATCTCATTTAGCTAGTTTTATTAACCAAAGAAATCAAATTATTTGCCTCTTAACAATTTATAATAACTAACCAATGGCATTCAATTATGTAAAAATGTGGTATTCCCGAATTCTAGCACATTTCCCCACGGCTGTCGAGGTTGGCAGCATTTAACTGAGGGGCCCAGCGGCAAGAGGATTGTGAGTTGGGGTCTCAGTATCATTTGTCTCTGGTGATGACGTTAACATGCAAACCCACCGGCATAAGTTTTGTTTTCTCTTTCTTTCTTTTGTTACATTTGGCGTAAGTGTGAGACCAGCAATTAAATTTATTTTTTCAATCAAAATTTACCAGGCCAACGGCCGTCTTCGTCATTCTACTGTGATTTCATATGAATGACAATTTAATTGAAGGATTGAAGATTGAACCGTTGCATGCATTAAGATTAAAAACAAAAAATTTGTGAGAGAATTGGAAATAAATTACAACTAAAGATAGAAATTTGAGTTCAAGCCCAAGTGAAGATTGTGTGAAATAAATCACAACAAAAAAGAGGCTAAAACTGTGATACAAGGAAAAATATTCCCAATCTTGTTTTATGACAACCAAAACATAAATCACTTTTGATATGTTTTAAAAAAAAAGTATTGTTTTCTACAGCTTTTCAGCTTTATTTATTAGAATATGTTAAACGCGCCTAAACACCTGTATAGCTATGCAGTGTATAAGTATTTATACTTCCTCCCAAAAATTCGTATATATAAAACATTTTCCCATGCGTACTAGTTATACAGGGCTTGCGTCAAAAAAGGTACTGAAAAGGAGAAATCTATTACGTTCCGAAAAGATGAAAAAAAAACTTAGCAGCTTGTGAGAAATGCAAATTCAAATACAAATAGGAATAAAAAAATGGAAAAGTAAAAAGAAAAAGTTGGGAATTATGGGCCTCCTATGATATGGTAGTCTTGTGCAAATTAAACCAAATTGAAAAACAATTCAAAACTTCTATTTCTTATCGAGGATACGATAGAATCTTTAAAATTGAAAAAAAGAACCTCGATATGTCTATCCAATTTCTTTTTGATTTAATTTAAAATAAAATGTGACAGATTTTTTTCAGTCAAAATGACATTTCAATACTATTCCACTTCCACTTCTATACAGGCACTAAACAACGTCCATGCGCGTTTAGCTTATACAAGCTCGTTGAATAATTTTTATAAATAAGAGTCTTGCGTTTAGAGGCTATTTAAAGGGTGCATAACTTTATACACTCTTCATAATACGTTTATAAATAAAGCTGTATCTATAGACTTTTAAAAATTTGGATTGGTATCACTAGGTTTGTTCCTTTCCTTTTGTAGCAAGAATGGAAAAGACAGTCAAAATGACAGTGATGTTGAGAAATGCTCTCTCAGAGAGAGACACTTACGAAAAAATTAGGGAAACCTTTGTAGTAATCTATGAAAAACGACAGATACATAACTCAAAAATTCAAAAAATTGATACAAAAACTCGTTAAAATATCAGGGCACTCATTCCCTAACTATTCAGGAGATGATCGCTGAACCAAGTGTATAAATAGTGAGTTGGAGAGAGTAATCTCTTTTCCTTTTCCACAAATGTAATGAAGCTGTCGATAGTGTAAAAAAATCGACCAATATATAACTTATTGTTATCCGAGTCCCGAAAAAAACCCAAATTCCAACTTAAGGTGTTTTTCCACTGTGCCACCTCTCGCGAACGTCTGACAAACATCCGAGAATATAACTGTCATAAAAGAGCTTCTCAATTGGCCGTTTATTGTGCCAACTATTTATTTTCTTATTATATAAGTTATTATGGTCATCAAAGTTTTAAAAACGATATCGCCCAGACGATTATTGTCCTACAGAATCTGCCCACTGATAAACCAGAAGAATTTGCTTATTTACTTACAAAATTAGTTTATTCGGAATTAATCGAACTTCTTTTTGACGCATCCGAGTATATGGAAGAGTTTGTACTGATTGAACTACAAGTATACAAAAATCGTATTATTGATTTATTCAACAATATTTTCGAGCAAGGCGCAAAACCGCAGTCTTGGAAAACTTCAAACGTTCCAATTCCAAAACCTTATAAACAGCCATATGATACCAATGGGTACAGGCCGATTTCATTGCTTTCAGCACAAGTAAACTTGTAGAAAAAAATATTTCCAAAATGCTGCTTTGGTCTATTGAAAGACAGCATCTCATCAATCTGAACCTGGTCGCCTTTAAACACAGCCGCAGTACCATAGATTCGCTTCTACATATCGATGAGTTTATATCCTCAGCACTCTCTTGTGAAAAGTCTCGACTGACTTCGAGAAACCATTTGAACGCATTGGAATACATGTCATTTTAAATAAACTCATAAGCTGGAAGATCGGCCCCAAAATGTTTAATTTTATAAAATCGTTTCTTTCGAACAGATTTTTCAGATCAAGAGTAAATAACGCTTCCTCCAAACTAAATACACTTAAAAACGGCATCCCACAAGGATCTCCCCTATCGGTAGTCCTTTCTATTATTGCATACAATGACAAGTGAAATAATTATAAAATTCAAAAACATTCATCATTCTTTATATGCAGACGACCTGTACTTACTATCTAAATGTAATGACATGTTACGAACAGCTAACTTATTTAAAGAAGTTATTAATCGCATAATTCACTAGTGTACACAGTCAGGAGCTATATTATCGTTAAATAAAAACAAACATCTTCATATTTGCCGAAAAGTGAATTGTACCAATTTAGAGATCAATGTTAATAATATTCATATACCAAGTAAATAACGTAAGCATTCTAGGAATAATATTTGATAATAAGTTTAATTAAAAAAGAAACTATCTACTAGATTAAACTTTATTATAATACATATATAGCTAGGTGATTGACAGCTTTTCCTTTTTTTGAATGTTTTCGTAAGATTCTCTTTGGGGGTGGCAATACATATATCGCTCTCTTTCGTAAAATTCGTAAGATTTAAAAGTGAAGGAACAGACCTACTGTAGTCGACAACGAGCTGTCATTGTTTTCTTAGTTGGATATCTCAATACAATTTGCATCTGCTGGACTACTGAACTTGTGGTTCCAGTTTCAACCCACGAAATAAAAAAAAATTGAGAGCTCCCAGAGCTTCTATCAGATCACCCACCCCTGCTGTGTTTAGCTTCTTCCATCGGGTGTTTGAATGTCCCACAGTTGGCAACTCGCCTATTCTCAGGATTTGTGTAAATGGAAAACACCGCCCGCGGACAAAAACCTGACTGAAGGTGGATATACTCTAAGCAAATTTAATGTCGAGGAGATCAAAGGAACACAGTTACGTCGACATAGTCTCCGAAGGCAGTCTCGAAGTCGTCGTAATAAAGCGTCTACAAACAAAGGGAAAATAATGGGACTAGAGCGGTGCCTGCAATATGTATTTGTGAACTTGGACGTTGTAGCCAGCAGGTTAACAAGAAAACGATTTAGCGCGGTTTCTTTAAGAAGCAATAGGTGGTCGCATTTATACTCAACGCCACCAGAAAGACAGCGACAGAAAGCGATAGTCACTGCTACAACTGGCTTTGGAAATCGGTGGTCCTTTTGGTGTTTAAAAAGGCAAACTTAAAGATGGTGCCACCAAAGACCGCGCTTACTGGAGAGCTGTTTAATTGTAGCTCCACTGTGGCATACGCTGTCAAAAGCTAAATAAGCACTTGTCAAAAACTCTACACTTCTGAGAGCACAGCCACGCTTGTAAGCGACAAGCGACAGAGCGATTGAGGGATAGAATGGTGGTGGCCACGTTAGATATCAATCATCAGTCTTTTCTTGTAATAAAACCCGAAATTTAGAACGTTCTTAGAAAATTACCGTGCGTCTTTTTTTACTTTAATCCATTTAAAGAAAACTTATTCCAACGGGATGTTCTCGACTTAAGCACATTTTTCGGATAAAACACACTCAGAAAAGCCCCGAGTGAAAGGCTTCTTGTTAGCACCGATCCCCCAAACCATATAAAGAACGACTGCATGCGACTGTTGTCTCCCACTACATACTCGCCATTCTATATCCTATTTGACTTACTACGTCCACCGAGATTTGGGCCTCATCCACAGAGATTATGGGCTCATCCATCATTCCCATTATATTGTTTAAAAACAAACTTCTTGCAAAAAACTCGCTTCGCCTCCTACTTACAAAATGTTAAGTACACGCCCCCAAACCAAAGTCTGCGTTATCCAATCCCGACAAAAAACAAAAAAAAAAAAACCAACACAGTTTCAACCTAATAATGGTTTTGCCAACACCACATGAAAGCCACTTACCGTGCAATTCATTCAACCGTATGAGTATAAATCTAAATTTACCAGCAAAATTTATATTCACCGCTGGCACTCTTCGTACATGCATACAATGAATCATATCCTTATTACACCAACACCTCCCATGCTGAGAAACAACCAAAAATGGGCAAAAAAAAACGAAGCACAATAAATTGTTTTAAAGGACCGCGTATAACGCACACGAAATAGAAACACTGAATACACTCATCCGCAGCGGGTCGAGCGGTGACTGTCTACTAACACTTTCGACTGTTTTATTTGGAATTTGTGTGGTGGATTATATTTTTTTTTTCCGTGTTATGCCAAAACTTCCACCTATTATCCTTATGGTGGCAATTTTCGCACAAAAAATCTATTATGCACTTTCGCAATGAATCATCACGCGGCCAGCTCGAATGAGTGTCTACTAGCTAGCGGCGGTTTTTCAGCACGCAAAACTATACAGACTAAACTGTTTCTAGTCGTAACAAAAGGGTTTGGCCCAAATAGGGCGCACACGACACACAGGAACAGGACACAGCTACTGGTTATCCTTTTCGTTTTGCCAAAATTAGCATACATACTCGTAAACCAGCTCAAGTTCACAAAATCGAACAAAAGAAGTAGCAGCGGCGTCGGCGAAGAGCGTGGCAAGGACAGCAACCAAACCAAATACAGAGATGGCGCCAGGGTATAGTCGCAGTTTGTTTGTTTGGACACGGTCGGTGCGCTCCACGCCAACAACGAGGAAAAGTATTTTTTATTATTTTTTTTTTCTTCGGGCTAAAAGCGAAAACTTTTCCCCAATATCCTGGACCCGGTTTTCGGGTGAGGAGTATAATTCGAATTTTATTAAATGGTTATATACGATTCGTATATAGTTTTATTTTATTTTATTCGAGTTTATTTAATTTCACTCCTTTTGCGACCAATGGAGGTGGGATGAGTGGCCGCCTCCTTGGTTGATTGCTCTTTGTGTTTGTGCGCATCTTTATGGTCGTTCTTAAGTGGAACATTAAAGTTTTTGCAAAAGTACTTTTGAATTCATTAACAGTTGACGTTTGGTGGAGAGAAGGGAAGGCGGCGTCTTCTCTGGCATTGGAGGCCGTCCGATTTATTCAAGTTAAACTTTTAATGTGATTACATTTACATAACTCGAATTGATTTCTATTGGTTTGTGTAATCGTTTGATTATGTCATGCAAGATAATTTCTTTCGAAAGTTTAGATTGTCACTCTGCCACTGAAAGGAGGCGTGTTTGTTGTTTCAATTTTGGGCGGAAATTGCTCTAACTGTTAGGTTTGGATAGGCGAAAGCAGGGGTGACGGAACAAAAAAATGTTGCACTCGTCACACTCGGATCGAGACTCATTGGGGTTTCTTGTCAAGAAGGCAAGTGGATTCTATACAATGGGAACATGGAAAGATCTGTCAAATTTTCTGCAGGGTGGCTGTAAATAAATTCGAAACTGGATTAAGTTGGATAAGGAAATTCGAGACGTAGCTTTGAACAGGATTAGAGTTATTAACGTCTTATATATAGGGACTCGTAATAATGCTAACTAAAAGGACAAGGAAAAAGTGATCGACTATAGATTTAAGATTTCTGTTTAGAGTCGCCATCTTTGAAAGGAAGGTAGATATATTCCATTCTGCCAGATGATGGTTTTACCCCTTCGTTAGCCACCAGGGAGCCAGTAGGGAGCACACAGCTAGTTGAACATAATTTTGTAAGATTCTACTTTGGACGTTATCGGCAGCTGACTTTTAAATGGTTGTAGCGTGTGCCAGCTTTTTCCAAAATGTAATACGGATGTGTAATCGTTTAGACGTAGAAGGTCATTGTTCTTCTAAGGAGCAAGAAGGAAAGAGAAATTAGTTATCCAGACAGCTAAGAGTAAGTACGACTAAAGCTATTGATTGATATAACAAACGCGTAATAATGGAGGAATTTTCCAAATAAAATTACCCATTGTGACCTACAAAATATTAAGTGTGAAGGAAGGCAGGATACTGAGTGAAAATTTCCAGAACCCGTGACACAAAATACAAGTGCGCCCCACTCTGTCCGTCCAGTGGCATCACAATCGATAGTAGGCGAAATAAATTCTTTGATTCCTTAGCTTTCAAGATGAGTTTATTGCTAAAGTTCTAAACAATATTTTTTCGTTTTCAATCCAAAGCTCGCTCGCCTGATTTCATGAGCAAATGGCGCTTTGGCAAAACCCTGCTCAGCATTTAACCAAGTTGTTCAGATTCAAAAACGTGTACTATACTGAAGGAGTGTGCAGTGCCGCACTGACAAATTACAGCCTGCCATCATTTCGCAGCACGTTTTCCCCTTCTTATTTTAAATGCTACATTTTTCGTTGTTAATTTATTTCAAAGAACACACATTAGCATAACAAATAAATAAAATAAAAAAAACAACAGGGAAACGAATTATCGACCAATTATCGAACGTGAAAATGAACTCGTATATCCTTGAAAAATATTGAATTTTGTATTATGAAGTTCACATCATTAAATGGAAAGCAAAGGAAAAAACATAAAACACAGAAACAAATTGTCCTACTTCGGAACTCGTTATTCAACCTCAAATTCAATTTCAGCACAAAGAAACAAATGTACTCAAGTAACAAGAGGAGCACTCAAAATAAAATTGATTTTTTCCAGGCATTTCACATCAAAGCTTACTATAAAGTTATCCGATTACTTATCCAACAAAAGGGACAAAAACAGAACAACAACCGGCGAAAATCAATCAAGTACGTTTGTTTGTCGAAGCAGCAACTTATTTAAGAGCTTTTCCAAAAAGTATTGTTTTATTATCGCTAAACGCTATGAATTTGATCGTTAATATTACTTGACATTTTTTTTCTGGTGGGCCATAAGGGCAGCTGGACAATTGGACAATTGTAAATGTATTCGTATTGTAAAGAGTGACAGCGAAGTTCTTAAAAAAAAGAAAGCTGAAACTTTAGTCTTAACTGTCACCAGAGGTCCATACAGGATTTGAAGTATACTAACAACAAATTCAACTTTGAAGTATAGGAAACATCGAATGTAACTCACCAAGACGATGTTTACCACTTTATGGAGTCTATTTTCTACCGCAAATACTTGAGCCCTTTTTTCGAAATAGTTTGTTATCTCTCAAAGTTGTGAAACTCGATAAGTGAAAAGCGCTTAAAACACATTCATTTCTACTTTATAAGTGATGCACGAGAAGCAGAAAGGGTTGGCTGTTACAAGTCTTCAATGAAACAAAGTTCCTTCAATTTTAAAGGAAGGACGGTGGGGAAAAGCTGTCAAGAGATGTGTATGTTTGAGGAGAGCCCGTCGCAAAATAGGCTCTTGTACACCGAGCGAATGTAAAATAATGATTGAAGGATCTTTTCATTCCAATATCTATATGCTCCAGACAACAAAAAGACCGAGTTCTGTTTAAAAAAAAACTATTTAGAGACGATTACAGGGTGTTGCCAATGCCTTCAGTAGGTTGTAGCAGTTGTTCTTATTATTCTGATGGATAATTGCGATTTGAGCTTCAAAAACGTCATCAAAAGAGCAGATCGGGCCTATTAAACAAAACTTCAAAGAGAAGCGAGCGGATTTGATTGCACGAAGAAAGGACAATGCTTTCTGAACCTAAAAGTTGGATCTCGTTGTAAACCGTGCAAATCAGTGATCTATACAGATCATGTAGGTAAAATAAAAAACGCCTATTATAGTAGGAGAAAAATGAAAATGCTTTCTGAAAGTGGAAACCATTTATGGAAACAATGACATCTGTCCTATTTCAGAAAACTGTATACAATGACATACGATCCGCTCAATGAGCGTTGGCGATTGAGGTAGTCTCTTTCTGGCTACCACCGCAACAAGTTTGACTTCTTACTATATACGAAATACGAGTACATGCCGTGTATCTTCTGAACGAGTTGTCCGATTGCAATGAAAAAAATTGTAATGGTGCTCCATTCTAAGGCCTGTGTTTAAAAAAAATCATGTAAATGGGCTGAGAAGTTTTCGAGTGAAGCGTTAACTTTACAAACTTTACGATTCTTATTGTAGGTTGTCCACAATTCAAAACGGACAACTTACAAAACGTAAGGGAAAACTCAGCCACCCTTTTCTGCAGCCGCAGTCCTAATTCTATCCAAATGGCATAATCTCGTGACTGACACTCGGCTAAATGGAAGGTACTAAAAATTGGATGTCGAATACAAACGCCTGATTTGAGAAGCTTCCTCAGGACAGTTAACCATCAAATATTTGTCAAACGAATTTGTACGAATTGCGTTGTTATGAGAACTGAACCTGAGACCAGCACGCTAACCTCGGAGGCTGAGCCCATTAACGAAACACCTCCCCGCTCCATAAATCTCAATTAAATCAGTTGACCACTGTCCGCGTTATTCATTAAATTCAAGCCTTTGTGCATGTACACCTCATCATTTTCCCATAGATACCTACTATATCCGAAATAATTTCGGCGTTATCCGTCTTACATGCAATTGCCAACCTCACTACATATAAAAGCCGCCTATTTCAACGGTACAGACTTAATATAGATACCTACCAACAAAGAAGGAGAAGAAAAAAATCCGCAACCCAACTTTGGCACTGAATTTGTAACCCAATCTACCTTTATGTGGTTGAACGAATATCCAGGTTAACAAAGTCAACGTTAGGACTTGCCTTTTGCAAGAGATTAAGGATAAAGCTGGCCTGGCCAGCAGTAATTAAAATAACTGCCACCCAAATGGAAGAGAAGACCGTTTCCATCTTGCCCTTGCAAAATCAAGTTACACCGATCTCCCAGTTTAACAGCAACCTCCACCCACTGGGGTATACTATTTCCAAATGAGTGGGAATTTCCATCTGGATAGCCCTGGGACGGAGAGGTATTTTAAAATTTTCGGTAAGCAAAAGGATTCTGGAACAGATAACACATAAATCCCATTGTTGTTTAGTCGGATGAAGCTTAATAGGTTTCCGAACTCTTCTATTTGTCTTTGTGATCCCCTAAATACCGAATACGGGTAGGTACCCTAATCTGCTCTCTATCTCTCGCTTTCTCTTTCTCCATTTAAAGAGGGAATGGGATAAAATATAAATTTGACACAAGATGGGAAAACAAGGTAAAACCGGCCCGAAGGATGTAGTTAATATTTTTCTATCCTGCTATTAGAAAACAACGATCCTCAATAATCCATCCATATCCGAGATGTTGGCATTTATATACGCAACTTGTTTATTATCCTCACATTAATGGTGACGGCAATGGCGTACATCCTGCCAGGGATCTGTACCGGTATTTAAAGTAATGTCGGTATCGGAGAGGCTTTATTAGACATTAAATTCCCAGGTGGGGTACAGCATTCAGCACCATGCCCATTTAACATACGACGACGCACCACCCTCGTTCTCGACATGAAGATTAGGATAGATTGCTGTGGTGATTTCGGTCCTTCTGGTAGAGGGTTTTAAATTCGAATAAATTTTGATGGTATTAATAAATTATAAAGAACTCCACAGCAGTGGGTACAGTGTGGCGCTCAGCCCTCATATCGAATTATGAAAACGTATTATTATGTGCTGAGTTATGTTGTGTCATTTGTTGTCTACTGTGTACATATGTGAGGAGTCTGCAAATCTGGAAAGAAGGGACCGTATTAACAACTGACATTGAGCTTTTGTTTCGAATGCTGTGTAGCTGTATTTAATGCGCGACATTAAAAATGGTTGAAAGTAAGAGAACGCATATAATTAGGGGTTGTCCTTTGAAATGCCTGGCTGGTAATAAAGGACTTTTAATGGCGGTGATTAAGTCACAAAATTGAACTTTCTTATTTGTCGTTATATGCCGGGTTTCATATTCGTCATGCTTAAGCTAGAAATTGGGCTGAATCAAGGCAACGGCAGTCATGTGATCCTTGTGCAAATACAAATAAATGAAGTAATCTGAATGAAAATAAAATGTTGCCATGTTGGCATGATAATGATTGGGTTGGTTGTTATTGCAGGTTGAGGGAACAGTTGAGGAAAGGGAACAATTTTCAAATCTCAAAGATCGATTCTGAAGTTGCACATAGAATGCTGAGACAAAAATCACTGAGAAAATTGTCTAAAAGACTAGCCCAAAAACGCTTCAAATATTCTATTGCTGTATTTTTTAAAGATTTTGCTGCAACCTTTAGACCCGTACTTTTAGCCGAATATGGGGCCGTTTCTGAGCATTTAGTACATCTTGGAGTTATTTTTTTCACTTTTTGACAGCAATTTTTGACGTATTTCATAGCTATGCGATTTTTCAGCAAATTTTAGACGCGTACTTTAAACCGAATTCGGTACAATTTTTTACCATTTAGTACCACTTTTTGACGTATTTCTAACAATCTTTTGCCGAAGATCTGTTTTAAAAGCACATTTTTGACCAATATTTGCTTACCACGTTTGACATGGTTTTTAGTTTGTGTGTAACCCTTCTTCTGATAGTAAAACGAAGAAATACCTTGTTATTGCTGAAGATGTAAGCTCCCTTGTCCATATTGATTGGGGTTTAAAAGGACACCTAAAAAAGATCTAAACCCTTTTTAGAACACAATCAAAAGCCCTTAGAAGATCCAGATGTGGTTTTTACCATTTTTGCCACAATTTTTGAACACATATATCTATTATTTCTGTACTCAAGGGAGAGCAAAGCAGCACACATTATGTTACCACTGCTCTTACAGAAATTTTAAGTAAATGTTAAGCAGATTTTTTTGAACTTTTTGTCGGGCGAATAAGAAGAACCATCAAGACGAGAATCAGCAGCTAGCATCATGGCTAGAAAGACGTCTTTTCGGTCTAAGTATCAATCAATTTATAAATGTACTAGATGAACTCCCGATTCGGTCTCCAAATGGAAGGATAAGCTTAGCGGTTGCTGAAAATTCCGACTCATATGCCATAAAATATTCCGTGGGTAACTTTATTAAGCTCAATATTGATTTTACGAACATATCTTGTTTATGATGATTTGGATTGCATTCTCAACACAAGTGTCAATTAAAAACTGCATATTCACATTTCACAGCTTACTCAGTTGAAGGATAGATAGGCATACATTATGCGAGACTAAGGCGTGAGGTTCTGTTTTTTTTTCCATCCCCTAATCCTACCCTAAATCTTTTCGACATTAAATTGTCCCACATACGCAATCCTTAAGGACTCAAGCCCCATCGAGTGTCCCATAAGTTGTTGCCAGAGAAACTTTGTACGTACCTACCTAGTTGGCAAACAAATAGACCCTACCAATCCAACTATATCCAACGTCCGAAGCACTTCATCCAGAATGTTTTGCAAAAAGTTTTCCAAAATAGAATTTCCTTGCAAAACCGATAAACCCGGCCACAAGAACTTTCAACCGATTTCCAATTATCAAAACAAATTCCCCCTATCTATGCAAACAAATTTTACATATTCTGACCCGAATTTCGTTGGGCCAACTGTCGACTACCGACTTGCTTCCCAAGAATGTCTCCATTTATCCATGTCTCCATATCTTCTCCATTTATTATTCACTTTCCAAGAAATGCTCTCCTTCTTCTGATTATTATTTAAAAAGTTTTCACTCCACACTCTGGCTGTGAGTGTGTGTGTGTTTGAATATGAACTCATTTCGAAATTCATGATTAATTTTTCCAACTGAAGAAGATAAGGCGGAAAATTGTTGCAAAAATGAAAATGAGCCGCCTCAGCAACGTAATACGTGAACCGAGCGCCAGCACCTTCACACGACGAGAACTAGACACAATCCCTATCCCGGATGATAAATTGAATAAAGGACAAAGTTTCATTTATCATTCTTGTACATATGTATAAGTGCGCATGCATACACAGCCATTGCACCAAAATTACAAATTCAAAACTTCATGCATGATATGGTTATAGCGGCAGCCGGTCGGGCAGGGGTCGTGTTTACTCGCACCCACTCTCCCCGCCAACAGGCAGCCATTGTGTTCCTGGCTAATTAAGTGTCTGAAATATTTAAATGATTCCCTGAGCATGAACAGCGATAAAAGTAAACTTTTCCTCATGCCTCAGAGATAACTTTCTCCGTTCTTTGTCTGACGTCGTCGTTCACGATGGGTCGTACGAAGGTACACCGAGTGGGTGTAGGTGCTATTGTCATTTGGTGTACACAGCACCTTTACCTAAATTTTCGGTGAAAACAAAAGGTACAACAGCAGCCAACCAACCAACTGTCAGTCAGTTTCAGTTGAGATGACGATGCTACCCTTGCGCTGCCTGCTGCAATACATCACTTCATCTGCTGTGACATAAGTGACCCGTCTTTGTCTCAAGGTGTGCACAGTATACATATTGTATACCTGTACCGAAGCAACCAAAACTTTACTTGTCTGCTAGAGTTTGCTATAGTCTGCAGCACTGGTTGAAGGAGAAGAAAGCGATTCCCATCTTCAGATGTATATAGCCTTGAGGACGGACAACATCACTTCTAAATGAAGTACAGCTGAAGCCGGGCGAGGTGCAGGGCATGTAGCTACTTCGGAGGACACGTGCTTGTACAGATTGTGTCATTTCATTTTATTGCATAATAAAATTGTAAATTTCCTCAGAATTTATCGGGAAACGAAATGCCATTCATTTTGCTTTTGTTTTTGTTTTAAGGATTTTCGGATACTGCTATGCAAAACAAAAACAAAAATGCCAAAGAAAAAAACATTGAAAACGACTCGAGGGCTGGCGAGGTACGCATATTTTTTTATTGCAAAAGGAAATACGTATTTTCTTTTATGAGCCATAAATGGAAGTTAATTGGGGTGCCTGTTGAATAAACGAGCGTGTCGCTAATGCTTATCTAAAGATAGCATTCAGGATTGTTTTCACTTGTTGATTCAAAGTTGTAAGAGACGAGGACGAAATGCTGTGGTTTTTTTTTTTTTGTTTTTATTTTAATAAACAATTTGTTTTCATGGGATGGGATTGTAACCTCTAGCCCCAATCCTACCTAGCGGTTAACATATTCGAATGCGTTTTAGAAGTCATGATGACAAGTTGCGCACAATTCAGAATGAACCTTGACTTGTTCACCGAATTGCATAGTTCTTTCGCAACATTTAATCCAAATGACTCAGACCTGGCTTGGTTCAATATTTTCCACCTGATATCATCGATCATTCTCATAGTGCATACATTATTCACACTTTCGTTAGTTCAGTACTGTCCACATTCAACACTGGTGTCCTCAAAAAGTGTTAAATTCATGCTACATTAACACTGTAACAAGTTTATATTCCTTTAACTATCAAGTATCATATGACACTCCAACAACGACAACCTACACCCCACAGCTAGTCGCCTGAATAATACGATTTTAAGTCCTTGTATTACGTGCGATTCGGTTTGCATGATACTCAGAGCAGAGCCTCTCTCTCTCTCTGTCTTTCCTCTCGGAGTTGTGCACCCGAAAAGGGCTTAATAATCATCCATCGCCTGACAACCGCCCTCTCAACTGCAGGATAAGGATGATGCTTTAGTCAAGATCCAGTTCGCGTGTGTTATATCCACCAGTTTTTGGGTGCGTGGAGGTATACGCGCGCCCACCCCCTATTACATATGACTTAACACGCTTTATGGTTGCCCAAGTAATTTTTCACAATCTGGTTGTGTGAGGGATAAGGGCACTGCTGGCGTTGGAAAAAACACAGTACAGCGACAGCACCATCATCAACAACAAACAACTCGTGTTAATCCATTTTACACCAGTTAACACGAACAGAGCCGGCAGAAATGCTGCGCAAAAAATAAAAACGGAAACAGAAATAGAAGCAAGCATGCCGTGCCCCCCACATATCCTTGAACGAGTGTTTATAACAAGGTTTCTACCGTGTCGCCCTCATTTTCATATTACAGGTGTCGCACTGTTACCACACACGGTAACAGCGCTTGCTGTCGTGGTGCCATTCGAACAATAACGAAGCCACAGGTAACAGAACACATATACTCGTACATATTATGATATAGGTACAAAAGGACCGTGCTTGTCGGTTGTTCACATGCACACAATTCACAAACGCCCACTTACGACATACGACGAGTACATTGCCGGCAATTTCACTCTCAAACTGGTCTCTTATTCGATAACATTGATCCGAGTGAAGATACAAACGCTTATTACTTTCGCAACATCACCGCCGAGGGATCAGCGTTTCGGCTGTCAGGGTGACGACGCGACGGTACGCAAGCTAAAAGTTATTGCCTAACAACGACTTTATAGTGGCACGACACACAAATTAAGTCACAGCTGCGAAAGAATTTAAATAACTTATAAGATAACCCAAGGTTAAGATAATGCCTCGATGAACTCCAAAATTGGAATCATACACGCTCGTCAATCATAATCAAAGGCGGATAAACTCCTTCAAATGGGGAAAAGTGATTCACTTGATAAGTACATATTAGTACTCGTGCAAAGATACTTTTCGTCAGTGAGACGGTATGTTTGTGGAGTGCGGGGGGTTGCATTAAACTGTGATATTGGTTTTTCAATTATGCATCACTAAATCACTTGAAAGTGTTACAGCACGTATTCAGTAAGATATAACGAGTCGTAGCATTCCATAATTAGATGCTTTGCACTCGAATTACTCAATCAGTGAAGCGTTTGATTTGACACATCAACGCGATCAAATTTACAGCTGATTTTAATTGTTGTTGAGTTTTTTTTTTTTTTAAAGAAGAACATTTTCAATCAAGAAGAATTGCACAGAACAATAAAATCTGTAAAAATAAAGATAATTCGGTGGCGGTCGAATGTTGTCCTAGAACGTTTCATATGTTGCAAAAAGTTAAGTTACATATTTATTTGTGATATGGATTAGATGTCAAAGATAAAAGTTGCTCAAAGTAGCTCGAAGTCTATCCACGTACTTTGGCGTATATTTTCAGCTCTCTGAGAGCGTTTTGCTCAATTTTTTGCAGTTTGACAGATTTGAAGTGTTTCGCTCGGATATATCGAATATCCAGGTCGATTGCCCCTTAGAGCTCTAAAATTGAAACTATAGCGGTACGAAAAATTAGAACGAAAATTCCCGATAGGAGTGAGTGCGTACACACAAAGTTCGTGTGTACGCATTCACTCAAAATAGACACATAAAAAAAAATGCAGCTGCTGGCAGCTTTTGTTTTAACATTTCAAGATTATTTGATAAAAAATACGTTTGAAAACTGTGGTTGCTTTGTAAAAAATTGCTAACCCTTTCCTAATACACTTTCAGTCACTTTTACACACTGCTGACTTTTCAACATGATAAAAATGAGGAAAAAATGTAGTGTCATACGGGCTTAAATTCAGCAGAACGAAAATGAAAAATCGTTTTGTTAACGTTTTTTTTTACAGCCTAATACACAAACAATTCCATACAATAGTAGCACGACAAAATCATAAAACAACAATAATTTCACTGTCAGTTTTGCTCCACAGCAAAAATAAGCTTTATTCGGTAATTGTAATAGATTACTTGGTCACCACTTTCTTTTCGCATACAACAAATGTATTTTGCGGGACATTAATTGCATTACTCGCGAAAAGTTGACGTGTATATTTTTTTCGGTTCGGTGGCAACTGAGAGGTACCTTCAATAAAATGCGGATAGGAATATACCTTCCAGCTGGCAGTGCAAATATTTTGTAAATAGTGCACAAAAAATCAGGGAATAGCTTTTCAGGTTGTCGCAACTCATGAGAATCTCTTATTTTTTTTCTTGTGGACTGGTTGTTGTTTTGTTGTGTATTTCGCTGTTTTAATTCATTTGTTGCTTCCTTTTCGTTTCTAAACACATCTAGTAAATAAATAAAATGTATGGACTGTACTAAATACAATTTGCTAGATATGTGCGTGAGAGATCTACTACTTTTACACAGCACTTCCCATCAACTACGAGTTTTTTTTTTTAATTTTTAACCAATTATCTACTAAATTTCTCCATTTGGGATTCTCAAAAATAGGAAATTTTGTTTGCTGAATGCAACCATCTCAAGTCAATTACCTGCAACTTTGTGCTTTAAAAGAACACGTCCATAGACAAATCATACTTAGGGCCCCAACTCGCAATCCTCTTGGCTCTCCCTTAATATTTTTTTCAAATTCCGCCATTTTGCTTTCTTATCGGTATAATGTCAATTGGGCCCCATGTGACATGCACAAACATACCAAAAATACACAGAAATGCTTCCAACCTTGGGGGAATGTGATAGAGTTCGGGAATACAAACATTTTAGCATTATACCTACTCAATGCTTTTGGCTAGTTATTATTTATTTTTAAAAGACGAATAAT
The DNA here is from genome assembly GCA_916610125.1 of Cheilosia vulpina. NCBI lineage: Eukaryota > Metazoa > Arthropoda > Insecta > Diptera > Syrphidae > Cheilosia > Cheilosia vulpina. The sequence continues at coordinate 59,783,230 of OU744277.1, forward strand.
TTGATTTGTTTCGTTAATAAAACTATCTAAAGGAGATGTTTTATATATTTGAAACATATTACGACTAACTTGGTTGTGAATCTTCCCGTTTTTGTATGTCATTAACTTCGATTACATGAGTACATTTTTTTTTTAAAATAACTGACGAAAGTTTCCTCATAACGTTTTTATTTTTCCTCAAGCAATTTACACTGTTGATTTTATATAAATATTTTAACCAAAAGTAAACTTATTTCTAAGAAAAATATGTTATCCACGAATAATTTAAAATTTAACGGATTGAATTCTATGAACGCTGCCAGTAACTTTGCCCACAGCGGAAGTGGCTCATATTTTTTTCGAGTGTGTTGAACAAAATGATCAATTAAGTTGTGGAATTTTGGCACACCAACAGAAAGATATTAGATTTCGACGAATTTTTAGAACGAGTTTATACACACCAGAACGACAATCAGGAATTGAGCAACGCATTAAATGTCCACAAGGGCAAACATTTGTACCAGACGTTGTTTGTGTACAGAGCAGTAGCAGTGACAGTAGCAGCTGAACCCGCACTGAATGATCAATCAGTGCTGCATTTCACCTCGCTGTGACTCCAATCTTCAACCTTCTACAACGCATTGGCTGGTCAGAAATGAAAGCCCTGTAGCTTACACTAAAGTTAAATTCGAAATGTATCCGTTGCTCACCTTTGTAAGACAGTTTCGATGCCGTAGCGTGTAAAATATTAATATACTCCCAAGGGGGAGCTGAATCGTCTCATATGTAAACGAGCAATAGGCGCCGGAATATGTTTTTTTGGGCTCCAAATATTTTTATTTTGAAATTGTATTCGTTTTGCAATTGCAAATAATTCATTGTTGGCAAATATTTTAAGGACCTCCTTGAAAAAAAGGGATATGACTAATTAGTTAGGTATAGAATCTTCTTTAAAACTTCAGTCTATTATAGTTATATCGATGATAGTCCATAAGCTAAGTTATGCCTCACAAAATACATTCTAGGTGGGATTAGCATTGAGCAGTCAAAGGGATAATGGCCTCCACAAGCTATTACAGTTGTGAAAAGGGATTACATGGACGACAATGTGTGCGTCAGCATCGTTGATGGCATAATTGTGATTTTAATTACATCTTAAAGCGCAGACATATCAATTTGCACAGCAAATAGGTTATCTTTGAATCCATAATGCCACCCGTCTAATGTGTTACGTTATTAGTATTCAGATTTATTCAGATTATAGCATCGACTTCACCCAGAAGGCTTAGTGGTGGAAATTAATTTGTCGTAAGAATTGGGGCAGCCAGTGTTAAAGGAGCCTGTTCAGATTGCAGAGATAGTGTTGCGCTTCTAATCCATATAGGGTGACATTGTTGAACTAGAGAGGGTTTATTTATCAAAGCCCTAGGATGTGGCTTGCACTGCATTGTGGTGAGAAGTTAATGAAACGCGATCTATGAATGACGAAGAGATTAGGCACTTTCGGCATTATCATGAGTTGTATTGAATTTTTTGGAAGTCATTCCATGAGATTTTTCGTGAAAAAACTCCGCTCACGGTGCTTACTACTGAACTACCCTTGAGTGTGCCTCAAAAATCCTCACTACCGTAAATCATTTGAACAATGCAAACCACTTGCTGTAGTTGGAAGAACCTGAATGCCACTGCCCAGACACTTTCCACGTGATTGCTCTGTAAAATAACTTTAAGTGGTCTACCAGCTGTGCAAAACCATCCGAAAACTGACCTTACCTTATACGGGCTATGTATAGGTATACATTTATGAATCTTTTCAGTTAAGTTTTCACCTTTAAAACGGTTAATTTCTCTTTTGTTTGACAGAAATGCGAGGAATTCAAATGAGCGCAATTGTGGGCTTTATATACTCGTCCAGCTGCCGGATTTGGGTCTGTCTGAGTCTAATTAACTCGTCAGTCGTCAGCGCTTACCAATTCAATTAAAACAGAGCTGGTTTGCTAGTTTTATGACGGTACATTCGAATTGGTGGGCCTGGTTCAGTGTGATTTCGCTTTCAACGATTCAACGATGGCATCAGCCCGATAGCAGTAGGTCAGTTAATATTTGAGCGCATTAAAGCCATTAAAACGGTAGCCGAATGGCAGGGAATATTACCGACTCTGTAATGTTGCCGCAATCCGGTTGTTGGTTTTTAAAACAGTGATTGAGTGGATAGGTGCTTAGGTTGGGATGAAAGTGAGTTGTGTTGGCCTGGTCGTTATCTCCAGCAGTAAAACTGGCCGGCGAAAAAGAAAGTGTTGGGAGCGCATTAAACGATCAATGCTTATGTATATATTTTTTTTTAAATCGTTTGTAATCACTCGTAATTGGTAACGATACAACTAATGATATGAAAACATACAGAGTAGGTACAACAAGCTACATTTTAGTGGGGCTATAATTTTAATGAGGAGATCTTATAGTGTGAAAATGCTTGCAAAATCAAATTTCTTTTCATGGATTTGACAGCTCAGGCTTTCCATAGCATAGACTTGTTGGGCACATTCAAGAATCTAGTTATCCTAAGTCGACTAGATTGGTGTGGATAAGATGTAACCTGAACGCAAAAACTAGATTGGTCGGGAACGTCACTTTTTCAACGTCAGCCACATATGCGAACTGTCAACCTAGTACTCAGCCACGAATTTCTTGACTAGATTCGTCGGCTACCCCTCCATAAACATCAACTCAAACAGCTGAACGTGAAATGTGAACGATTTCAGCCAATCAAAACCAAGATACATCTAGTCAGACAGCTGTAAGATTACTAAACTAGATACTTGAATGTCCCCATTCTAGTTGTGGACTGCTGGTAGCCAACTTCGCGTTGGTTCCAACATTAGCGCTATAGAGCTTTTGGTTCCGTTTTACTCAATGGCTTCCATGTCCTATATTTGTTCAATTCGGAGCGAAATCCATCCGATCCTGCAGGCCTATCCATCGTTTAAATGACTTGGCATCTCGAGAGTTATGAATCTATCCAAAATATCATTTCAAAATTTGTAAGAATGTCCAGAAAACTGTATTGATTTAAATATATGCGAAAGTGGTAATATTTCAACTCATTCGCCATCAATATAAAAAAAAGTATGCAATTTATGATGTAATAAATGCTGGTTGATTCCATTTATTTTAACGAATTTAAACTACCATATTTCCGATGCGACATCTATTGTAAAACATTCTGCAACAATTAGGTTTTTTACCGTTTTACTTAGCAAATCTACTAACACCCAATAGGTGTCTCTAGCCTATATTTGACCTAAGAGCGATAGTTATGTTTGTGTCATTTTTTGCACAACGCAAAGCTTTCATGAAACTGACATTTAACTAGAAGTCCCTTATATTAATATGTCAATGCTCCATAAAATTATTATCTGAACCCAAATTTATGGACTCGTACCCCTGTGTTACAGAAACGTGTCTTGAAGAAAATCTATTTTACTATTATAGCGTAGAACCTACAATGTAAACAACCCGTTAGTCACCAAACAAGTTCCACTTCCAATTGGTGGCTCGAATCTGTTAAATAAGTTGAGAATTAAGCGAGCTTATTCTAGAACCATCGAGTTTGTTCGGGAGGAACAGGAATTCACTCACATAAAAGGACAGATTTGGGAACAAGGAGAACAGTTGACCTTTAAACAGTGATTGGTAAAGTTCGAAATAGTAATCGGTTGTTAAGATAAAGAAGTGTAAAGTATACAGTGAGTTAAGTGTTTGGTTTAAGTCGGATAAGAATTGTTTAAAGAAATATTGTTTTGAAGTGAATTACTAGAATAATGTAATAAAAATGATTTTATTATAAAAGTTAAACAGAATAGCGTTTTACCTTTTCGAATCCCAGCTCGGATGTAACACTATAATCAATTTTAAATTTAAGGAATTTGAACTTTTTGGCACAATATGCCAGCAAGATGGTATAATGGGTTTACCTCAAAATTGCACATTTCTTATTGATATGAAGAACGAGTACGGCAACTCGTTTGACAGCTGAGATCTCCTCTCGTGCAAAACGGACGTAACTAGCTAATTTATTAAACGCGAGTGACGAGCGAGTATTTTTTACTACTCTGTTGAGAATCATTGAGTGTACTGAGTTGATTGTCAATGGCAAATAGAACGTACAGCACATGCATAAGTTCGCATAATGAATTTCGACGTTATTGAAGAAGTGCTATCGTACGTATGTGGTGTCGTTTTGCTGTTCTGTTTGTAGTTCTTTGTTGTCAAATTAATATATTAAATACTTTCTTATAATTGGATTGGAGTTCTCAGGCTTAATCATTACAGATCCTAAAAAAATGCTATATCCCCCTCATAATATTGGTCTGGACTACCTGTACCCCGAACGCAAAAACAAGACTGGGCAGGTTTTGCAAAATAATGTCAAATTAGTAATCAGTCAACTTCAAGTGTCAACTTATTAGGTACCTACTCGGTCGTGAAATTCTTTACTAGATTTGTCAGCTACACGTTCATAAACGTCAACTGAGAAAACTGTTCACGTGACCAAAATCTAGGTCATTAACAAGCGGGGCATATCCAGTCAGCTCTCAGACCTACTAAACTGTATTCTTGAACGTCACCAAAGTGATCTATCGAGCAGCTAATTTGAGGATGTATGCTAAATTTGTTAAATACACAATTTCCGCCACGCAATTGTTTATTTCAAACATATTTTTCCAGTTTAATACAATCCACTCGCGAACCCTCGCATATTTCCAAATTTGATCCCTTTCAAAAAAAGGCAACTTCATTAGAATTAGTAACTTTTAATGAATTGCCTTTATTTCAGTCACGAAACAAAAGTCCCAAACCGAAAAATTCATCCACTTTACAGATGAAACAATTTGTCGCATTAAATTTCCAAAACGACTACAAACCACACAAAACTTGGGAATAAAAAGCCAACAATACATCACCACAATCCAACAAATTACCCCCCAAAACAAATTTCCCGAAGTAGCTGTATAATATTGCCCACTCATACACAAAGCACGAGTAGAAGCTTACTTTCAATTCAGACAGAAAAAAAAATAAAAAACAACACAATCACCCAACAGAAGAACAGAAAACATCTAATAAGCGAAATTATCCTGCGAACCGTACATTCCGTGGTCAGGGATTCCGTTTGGCCTTTCATATACATTTCGAAGGTTACCGTGGTCGTCCCGGACCAACAAAATAAATTAAATTAAACGGCGAATGTGGTTCACCGCATTAGCATTCCTTCGAACCAGCAGCAGCTCCTTTCTAATAGTAAGGCTTTATCCATTCTCTTTTATATACGACGACAAGCAGATGTGTGTGTTTTTATTTTTCATTAACAAATTCATCCCGTTGTCTGGCTGTGGCACCTCCATTGGTCATCTAACTGCAGCGGAAACTTTTTTAATTTGCTCCTACAAATGCACATAAATAATGAAAAGTTTTTTTTTCCTGCTAACCTTTCCTATCTCCCCACAGATTAAAGTGAGTTTGGTTGGAAAAAAATGTACTGTCCATGCGGGTCCTTATTTCACCTGTTTTTTTTTTACGATATAGCTATCAGCGGGTGATTCGTTTTTTTTTCTCCCGGCGTCCTAGTCGTGACGTATGGAATTTTTTCATGTTCAATGGAGTCCGATGGAATAAGAACTTGTACAAACGTAGAGTACAAACAACAAAAAAATCGCGAAACCTCAGTACAATTGAATGAATGGAGTTCGTAAGAGTTTTACAGATAAAAGTTATCCCATCCTCGCAGAGGTGAGAGATCTGTCCGATGTAGAGTGTTTGTGGTTTCGCGCTTCTACTACAATCCGCACAGAATTGTGGTTATGGCAAAAAAGTTAACGCCGTTCTCATTTTGTATTGCTGATTATATTATGCTGATTTAGCTGGAGTTCTGATGATGTCTGAGTTCATTGTTATGGGGATTGTTATAGTTATTATGTAGCAGCAGGTATTGTAAGCGGTTTTGTTTTTTTTTTTTTGGACTAGAGCAACATTTGTTTGGAAAGTTTTTATATCTTCCATTTAATACGTTTTTGTTAATTTTTACTTAAGGCAATAGGGGCTGTGGCTTTTTATTGATAGCAGTGCCAGCCAAACCTGCATTGTTTTTAGTGTAGTTGGTTAGTAAGGGGGTATTGACATTGAAATAGCAGTGCTCATATAGCTTTTTGACAATTGACTCTAAGTCTGTTACTTTTACATCCGAAAAAACAGAATTTATATCTTAAGGTTTTTTTTTCCGCTGTGCTACTTCTCGCGAACGTCTGACAAACATCCGAGAGTATACTGTCAAAAAGAGAGCTTCTCAATTAGCCGTTTGGACTCGGCATTAAATTGTAGATCCCTTCCAATAGTCCCAAAAATGAAAAACTCACACAAAACGAATGGTTGAGAGAAGCAAAGCCTGGTGTTCTTACGGACCTGTTGCGCCAACTATTTATTTATTTATTTGTTATTGGATATATAATGTTCAGTAAAATACACCTGTTGGTATAAAGCAATAAAGCTGTATTTTCCCCAAGACTCTCATATGTCTTGATTCGTTTGGAAAATACATGGCTTTTCTATTCTCGTAGGTATGTGACTGTATTTTGTCTTTAAGCATTTATTGAATCAAATATGACCGCAAAACAGTTAAAAATGTCAATCCCTTCCAACGCTAAAAGTTCTCATTTCACATGCTGCGAACAAAATTTCGTTTGGCTTCATAGAATTACAGATTATGTAACTTATTTCATATGCCTCATGACACAAGTATGTTTTTTTGTAAACGTCCTACAGTTTTCATTACCATTACTGAATATTTTGCTCAGCCACATCACATTCTTTCAAATTCGTGGCAAATATGTCAAACAGAAGCGTACATCATGCACACCTACTTTTCCCACATACATAGTAACCGAAAAAGTCTAAGGCAGTCTTCAACGAAGAAATTTATTCGCTCTAACCTCAAAGAGGGGACATGCCGGTGTGGTTGTTCATCCACACCCCAATCCAATTATAATAATACAGTTCCAATAATTGGTTACATAGTCACGCCCGGTAGATGGACAACAACAAAATCCAGAAATAAAGTAAATTCCTCGCTCACCTTTGGGCAATGAACAAACAAAACTTAAACGCCAAAAATTAAAAAATCCAATCACGATCACGTACCGTAGTTCGATGACATTTCGAATCGATCTGTGTGAAGTATCTAGCGGCTCTGTTCGTGAATGGCTGGTCTTCCGCTACAGTATACACAACGAGTATCTGCATTGGAATAATAATGCAAAAATGTTGCGATGAAATAAAAACACACACAGAACTATATATGCATTCAAACGTCTCCGTTGTATTGCAGTATGCTTCTCGCATGAAATGTCTGGGAAAACGCTTATGTTTATTGTTTAATATGCTGAATGGCTCCCATCTCTATAAATGGAAGTCACACAACGTTGGTGGGAAGCATGGTGTTCCTGTGGCGTTTGACATTAACGTATACTCGTACGTTTATATAACTTTGTTGATGGCGAAGAACTGTAACTGCTAGCTACTCGCCATTGTATTGTGTGTTGAATTCGATTTCATAATTTTAAAGAACAGAGTGTTTGCACAACAAATTGCTTTGCGATATAAATCTTTTTATGATATTAGTTAGATGCAGGAATATATAAATTAGAAATATGTTCCTAGGGTTTAAGATTAAAACTTTAAAGCACTGTTAAAATGTGACCAGTGAGTATAAATTGTCGCAGTTAAGGAACGCTGTAGAAATTAACAAGTGACAGTTCGTTTCTCGTGTGTTTGTTGCAGTGATACACAGGAGCAATTGAACTGTCTGATAAACGCAGGGGTTTGATTAATTTATAAACTATATTAGCAAGGCATTAATCAATGAAAATGTATACTTCAGACGACATTTGTGTTTCACTACTGTCATTTAAAGCACCTGACATTTTATTAATATTTGCTGTATTTGAATACAAATGCTCAACCTATCTTTTTCGAATGTTTCTACAGAGCTTTATCCCTACTACTTTCATACGGACAGTACGTGACTTATTCTATGAAGTCCTACTAAATCCTGTTCCCGTATTTCCTTGAAATTTTGTAAAAAAAAAAAACAGCAATCGATGGTAAAAATTTTATCATTTCATAATCAAGAAATTTTTGCCACGTTGTTCTTGTAATCTGTGAAATGGCACCAACTTCTAATTGGAAAGAAAGAAACCCCTAAAAGCAAGTCCAACAGACTTATTTCTGTCGCTGATATAAAACAATTAGAGTTGAACCAAACAGAACTCCAAGGATCTCCCCATTGTACCTATACACATTTGAATTGTCTGTCTCACAGATTGAAACTAACTTTCATTAAGTTGATTTGAATTTATCCATCAGCTGGACAAATATTGACCACTCCTTAATTAATTAAGCGCAATCCCAGCACCAGGACTCATTAACAGAGCCGGCTGCATTCAAATAATCAAAAACAAGTCCTCTGCCGTCGCATTAACAAATCATAAGAGATTGTGCATCCCCCAGCAGCTATTTATATTGCACCACATATAAGGATCATTCAGGAAACACATCATTGTACACGCACATAATATAATCTCCGTACATGCAAAGGGTGGAATGTTCTCTCATTAGGGCGCTCAGAACACCAGCAAAGTCCCATAAATAGCATTCGTATTCGTCCTTTCTGTCGAAATGAGGCGCTCCATGCATCGACACACACGCATCCTTTCTGATGAAACCACTCTGACTGGCGACAGCCCCCGAGCCCCGAGTGCTGATATCCCAATTAGGAATGTTTGTCCGCTTCTTCATCGCAAATGCTCTCGTCGTGTCATATCATAGTTTTATTTACTCTTGAGTCCCACTTGGCCGGTTTGGCAAACAGTGACAAATGTTTATTTGTATCTCCAATTGAGTTCTGTTGAAAATTTGTTGCCCATTCATGTGAAATATTTCCAAGTACACTGCATCGAGTTTGGGTAAAGGGAAGCAACTGGTAGATGTTACACTTTCAAGGCTTTCCTACAGTGATATGGCGATGATGACGATGATGGTGACAATCTAAAGACGATCTCCTTGGGAGTATTATATGCATTGTTTGGCAATCCCATTTGCGTCAGTTGACGTGTTGGGTTGGGTCTTACGGTGAACAAGAGGAAACTTAGCAATTTGCGATTGTAAATAGGATGCATTAGTCACGTCATTGAACATAGTCCTTAATTAATCAAGGTACAATTACCGGAATGTGTGGGATTGGGTTTTCAGTCGAATTAATAATACATCGTCTACGAAATGGTGATCTCTCAATGAAACTTGAGATATCCAAGGATAGATACCGCATGCAAATAGAACAAAATGATGACAATGTAAACTTAGGCCGATTGAAAAGTTCAGTCTGGTTAACAATAAATTCGGAAAGTAATTTGAAATATGCAATATGGCTCTCCCAACACCAGGGGCATAGTTTTCAAAAAGTCTGTGCAACTACTTGCATACACTGACGACATCGACATCATTGGCAGAACACAGCCAGCTGTCACTGGTGCGTTTGCAAGTATCAGTACAGAAGCGGCAAAAATGGGTTTAGTGGTGAATGAGGTCAAAACGAAATATATGCTGTCAACGAGAAGCGACACACACACATGGACAAATCGGACAGAAAGTCACGATAGACAGCTATAACTTTGAGGTAGTTCGGGACTTTGTCTAGATCGGATACGATAATAACTCTGAAAATGACCTAAGAAACCAAGCGAAGAATTACACTAGCCAACCGATGTTACCTCGGCCTAAGAAGGCAATTGATTAGTAAGGCCTTGTCGAGAAACACTAAGGAGACTCTATATAAATCCCTCATCATCCCAGTCCTGCTTTATGGTACAGAATCATGGACGTTATCAAAAGTAGATGAAAATCTCATTGGTCGCTTCAAACGGGCTTTTTGAGGAGGAGATTTAGCAGCCAAATCTGCGAGCTGTGTAGCGACATCGACCTGGTTAGAAAAGTACACATCAGTCGTCTAAGATGTAGAGCGAATGGACACCAACACTCCGGCCCGAAGATTCTTCGCTTCCAACTCGGAGGGACAACGGAGTAGATTAAGACCTCGCCTTAGTGGAAGGGGACCTGAACCAACTTGGGGTGAGCAACTCAAGGCAGTTAACTAAAGATCGCGCTAACTGGAGAAGCGTATTGGTTGAGGCCCATGTCCACTCCGGACTGTGGCGCCGCCTAAGTAAATAAATAATATGGCTCTCCCATCAAGAGGACGATAATTATGCGGTGACCATCCGTTCCTTATAACAAGGAACAGTTCTGTATTGGAATTGAATTTTAATTGCACGCAAAAACATATAAATGTTCTTTTTTTTAAGTTCTTCTTCTTGTGATTTGCTTGGTATTTTTTCAATACTCTTGAAAACAACATCGTAAACATCGTCTTTTTATAAAGTACCCATTTAACAAATGAAATAAAATATGGAATAATTGAACATTGTGTTGAAATGTATTTCTTTTTCTATTGTTCATTATTTGGAATTATAAAATATGGTTACCGTATGGATAATTGATCATGAGTGAATATTTTTCTTGGCGCGATCCCGAGCAGTGATCGAAGTTTCTGCTACCAATTTTAATCAAGTTAGAAAGATGTAGGCTTAGTGGTTAGTGATGTGTAAGGGTTTCCTCAACCTACTTTGATATTAATTGAATCCATCGATCCCGAGATAAGTTTTACGACACCTAAGGATATGATTACACGTGTCATTTTTCGTTGTAAATTTTGACAACCTGGTGTAACAAAAACTCCTTCGTGAGAGTGCAGTGCGACAGCCTGCCTCTCTTGAGAGGCGATCACACTTAGTGACAAATTTAGGACAAATGTTTATGTCAAAATGACGTCGGCATGTCAAAATTTTACATGAAAAGTGACATGTGTAATCGTAGTTTAACAATTTGGTGTCCTAAAAGTTGTTCTCGATTAGAAAGTAGGTATACCCAAGGAACAGGGTAAGATAAACAAATAGATATATAACTGGAATAAAGGAAATATGTTAACTAAAAAACCAAGTTAGCTATTGCAGTCTTTTGTTTTAAAAATTACATGTTCGTCAAAAATGCTCACACCATCTGGAACACACGCGTAACTTTGTGTAACTTATGCCTCCTAGACTTAAATTAAACTATTCAATTACATATTGTGACAGAGTTGGAAAAAATTCCATCCACAAGCAACTATCGTCATTCCTCTGATGAAATGAAAAGTCGCATGAAATTAAAATCCTAAATTGGCGACAATGCAGCAAGATCTTATCTTTCCCCACGTCCATACTATTCTGTATAATGCAATTTAAATCTATGCATTCGAATCTTTCCACACTTACCGGCGAAAATCAGCAAAACTACTGTAATTATTCTCTGCTGGCTCATTTTATCAGTTATTCAGGTATCGTCTATCCCTCTCTCTCTCTCTCTCTCTCGTATTTGTATCGAAATTCCTTTGCAATGAAAAACTGCAAACACCACTCCTTCTTGTATGGCCGTAAAAAATCAAATTCTTGCACAAAAATTTAACAAACAGCAAAAAAATAAACAAGTTACCGTAATTAGCACCGATGGCTGTTTTTGCTGTTTTTCTCTCTTTTAATCACAAAAAGGAGCACTTAAAATGTTCCTCTATTACCACAGACAGATAAACTGAAATACAATTTGTAGACGAGTGCTATAACGAAATCTCCTTAGACTTTCTTTTCCATCCAAATGTATACCATTAACTGAAAAAGCAAACTATTTTCTCCACGATTTTCCTTTTACAACCGTTGTTGTGAAGTTGGGATACAATTTTAGCCCCCGACGACGAACAAAAAACACCACAAAAACCGAACACACAAAATAAAAACCAGAGTGGTATCTCTAATTCGCGATATATCTAAAACTCAACTAACTACAAAGCCAACAATCTTCACACTCTTAAGCTCTTTTCTTTTGCTCTGCAGTTAAAGACACTGAAGAAAAAAAAAACTGTTTGTGATGTAGTTTTAGACCGTTTTACGTGCTGCCTTGTAGCGCCCTACCCAAGTTAGATATACAGCACAAAAAAAAAACACACACACCGACCAGATAGAAATGTATCTTCACAAGAAGTTGTTTTAACTTCGAATGGGATTTGCGTAGCAGTTTTTTGTTGTTGTTTGTGTTTAAGGATAAGGGTACAAAACACGATGGTAGCACCAATATAAAATTAAAGATTTAATTTAAAAATAAAGTACACACAAGAACAGATATTACGACACGATCCGCTCTAAGCTCAGTAAAGACTGAAGGTAAAAGTGGACTGTTGACTGTCTATAATGAGCTGGATGTCTGCTTACCATTACCACTCGAGTGCCCCCTACTCACTTTCGCTTTTCCCCCAGGTGATCACTGATCGTCTCGTCGGCAGTTGGTAGTGCAAGTGCATATGCATAGCCTGCACATGCGAGAGACTGGATTCTTGGCGAGCAGGTTGCAAATTGCAATATTTGTCTCTCTTCACGTTCTTTAAAAATGTCAAACATATACGAACGAATCGAATTCCAGTCTCACTTGTTGAATGTCAACTTGGATAATATCCCATGATCGGCTGGGTCGATCTTTGCAGACACGCGTAGCTGTAGCTAGTAGTGCACTCGTTATTCTAGAGGCCGCGCAATTGTAAGCGACCACAAACCTCGGATGGACACTGGAACTGGGTTGCTAATTTGAGTTGGTTTCCATTTAAAGTAGATTAACGAGCGATAGATGCTGCTTGCATAACACTTCTGCGATTTGGCCTTGAAAGTCGCAAACAAGATTCGTGCGTGCATGCAGTTCGTTGAGCAAGAAAATTGTGCTTATTGAAGTAGAGTTCTGTTCTGGAAGTGTTTGTGGATATAGATTGTCTAAGAACCGATGTGCAGTAACCTTTATTGGAGTTGTTTGCAAGCGATTCGGCCATTAATTACAGTTGGTTTGCTGTTTTATAAGCAATTGCGTGGGAAATACCTCTAGGTACTTGTTTGTAAAGGGTCATTCATTTTTCGGTTTCGAAAGTAAAGCTAAATAAAATATACACAGCGATAAATTTTTAATGAAAATTTGATTTCATTATAAAACTTGGACTTTACCATTTAGTGTGAAATACAATATCATTCAAATGGCCGCCTCGGGAAGATTCGCAGCATGCGATTCTTTTGAGGTCATTTTTACCACTTTTTCGAACATTTCGGTCGGTATCTCGGCCATAACATGGTTTTTTATGCGTCTAGAGTTCGGGGATTAGCCCCAAAGAAAAAATCTAACGGTGTCAAATCGAATGATATTGGCGGCCAATTGACGTCGCCAAAACGTGAAATTACGAAATTAACTTCTCACGCATTAATGCCATAATAGGTCGTATTGTGTGGCTTGTTGCTTGTTGATCACCACTTTTGCAGTAAGTTTTCCATTAGGCAAAAAGAAGCGTCCTGGAGAGTCCGGAATCGAAAAAAAATCACTTCTGAAACCGTTAAATTGGCACAAAAAATACTCTTCTGGTGATTCTGAGAAGAGAATTTTGCTTCTCGATTTGAAGTCAGAATCCCCTCAAGAAGGACTCACACAAATGGAATTTATGTATTTTATACAAGTCAGCTGACAGCCGGGGTAGATTATTTTTTTGGCATTTCACCAATACTTTTGTGGGTTCAATCAGGAGTTTTGTTGTTCCATTGGATCACAGAATGAGTGGATCCCCGAGTGAAACCAATGGAAAACCACATAAACATTAGGTCTGTTCCCTAACGATAACGCATTCGAACAAATTGGTCAATCTTCGTTCCCTATGCAAAATTGGGTAGATGGGAACGAAGTTTGATTTATGTGGTATTCGATTGGGCGCTCTCAGAGTACTTTTTTTGCTCTCAGAGCAATTTTTATGTTCGTTTGGTACAAAAAAAAAAACAATCTTTTCCAGATTTTAGAGCTGGATTTTTTTCAGACTTGCTTCAGATTTACCAATACAAGTACGTTCGAGTTTGACAACTAGTGAAGTTTGTTTACGTTTTCGTGAAATTTTTCAACTGCAAAGAAATGTATTGCATCGGGTGGATCTAGTTTTGTTAAATATTTATGTACAAATGTCTAGAAATCAATCTGGGCGCAAATTTAGATTGTTTTAATATGAAGTTTAACCAGTGAATGCAAAACGCTTAGAAAAGTGTCGAAGGCTACACATATTCGAACCGCATGAATATCAACACAAAAAAGCAAGTGGCGTTATGTTATGTTCGATTAGACACACGAAATCTGAAGAAGTCCAATCGAAAACCACATTAATTTGACTAATGTTTGCGAATCCATTATCGTAAGGGAACGAAGGTAGTTAAACTCCTTTACAACTGGAAACAATATTTGTAAATTGTTCAAAATGCACGAAAATTGAGTTATTGGATCTTTGACATAATTGAGCATTTGTAAGCGGACAGATATTAAATATCTGTCCAAGTGTGCAGACCCAATGTTATAAAATTTTATAACATTTGGTATGCACACTTACTCAGTTCAACATCGCCCACACGTAGAAAGTTTTAATGTAAAAAAATATTTCTATTTGTTTGTCGTTCGGGACACAATAGCGAAATGTCAAAGATAAATTGCGTCAAATAGGGGTGTGTGGCTCGCTCCTAAAAGGGATCCCTGCTCTGATCTCACACTGGCCAAATGTCAGAATGCAATATTTTTGTTGCTTTTACGCTTTATAATAAAAAAACAAACGTATTTGTTTATGGAAGTATGACAAGTTTGTCAATTGTTTCATACTTTTCCAAGACCGCAGTCACAGTTAACAGCCCACAAAAAGTCAGCGCACCATTAATTTGAGAACCTCTTAAGCAACACAACGTTAATGTGCCATTGTGCAAGGAAAATACGTCTGTTCATTCAAAACATTTTCAATTTTGCAACTTAAATTAACAAACCATATTATGCTATATTCAGCTGTCAAAGTTTTGCAATCTCTTCAAACCCATCAGCGAAATCTTCCATTTCGATCTAAACAGTTCAAGAAAACAAATTATATTAAAAAAAAAAAAAAAAACAATTCACCACTAGACTCCCACATTTAATTGAGAAACACAAAAAATAATCACAAAACTTATAACCACAAACAATGGCCAATTTATTACCGCCTTGCTTAACACAGCATAAGCAAGGCGCACTGCCACACCACCGATATTCTATCTCAATGGCGTGTTAGGTATAGCCTTAAGAGTTAAGCTAAGGTTAGAGGGAAATCTAAATGGCCGCAACAATTAGCATGCACATTGGTAGATGGTTATCGAATTGCCCAGGCACGGTGCAGAAAGGTGAATTGATGGCCTCTATCCTAGGTAAGAACTTCGACGAGGGTGCCAAAATGAACAAGAGTATACGACACGGCATACGTGTAGTGTATATACCAGTCTGGATTTGGTGTGCGGAAGGAAATGCAAACAGTGGGTCTTAATGAATTGAATTCCGGGGTTTATTGCAGATATAAGCAGTTGGCGTAAATAGGTTTAATTGATGTTCGTAACAACTGTGTGAAGAGGTGGTAACTGGTAAAGCTTTGCAAGCAAGTGTTGACTTAGCAAGTCGTTTATTGATATTATAGGGTTCTTTTGAGTTACATTATGAGGGATGTACTTTGCGTTAGCTTGTTTATGACTAATTTCCTATTCTTGACATGGAGTCATATGCAACTTGCAGAAGGGCAGAGGTAAAAATTAAGGAAGCTATTGTTTTAGTAGGAACTGCTAGGATTTATGTCGAGGGTCCTATGGAACCTTTATTGTATTACTTATAATGTCCCGGGACTTTTGCCGTCTAGTGGACCAAAGTGGCTTCAAAATTGAATACTACAGATGGATGGGGCTTGTTAAAACGGCAGGTGGTTTCGCATAGAGAAACTCCACGACAGACTTGGAGTGAGGAATTAGAAAGAGGATGTCGTCATCTGTTACGCGTTTTTAGCCAACCACCAATTAGTCGCAAGTTACATAAAGGTAAACAAAACTCTACAGGCTGCCTCGAAGTGGACAGATCGTAGAGAGTATATGTATGGAAGTACCCAGCAAGGAATGAACGGGAAGCGAATCTTAGAAAAAATTAAGCTACAAAGAATAATGTTGCAAAATGCGACAACTAACAATTGATTGTGTCCCTCTATTTAAGTTCTTGTTTCATTCCTTCTTTTGGATATTATTGCCTGCGAAATCGATCTTCTTAAAAATGCTTACATTAATAGCACAAGATGACCAACATCACTTTCTATTGCGCAACGTTATCCCATCTGTCGCCTATATTACGCGGACCCATGGAATGCCCATGAAAATCAAGTGTGCTGGTGCGTGTTACGCAAAAGCCGCACCACAAGCCAAATACATACTGAATGAACAATTTCCGCGGAACGAGGCCATTTAAAACAGGTGACGTTGCCTTCTGCCTGTGGAACAGAAACTGGAACTCTGACTGGCACTGATGTTGTGGTAGCTATACTCCGCGGATCATATAATATACTTTCATAGAAATTGCATTTTCGAGATATTTCTCTTCCACTGTGTTTGTGTAGGTACTTGTTGCCGTGCAACTAACCTGCAATCAAGTGCTGTACGTTGCGCTCAAGCAATTCACCAACCCCACCGCCATCGATAGCATATCCACCGTCAGACGGACCGGATGTAGATGATGGATAAGCACGAGCTCGTTCCATAACTCGCCAGCTAAAGGGAGCTCAAATTGACCAAAGTAATTTATTTTGCAATTGCTGATGCTGACGAAGCATTGCAAAGATAAAGCGACGCAGCGGCAGCGTCATGATGAGACACTAAGCTGGAGGCAACGCTCTTATAATGCATACATAAAACGCCTTTTGGCCATTTCGACTTGGATGGTATGCTTTCACTTTTGTTTTGTTTCATTTTGAGCGGCTAAATTGAACACTCGACAACAACCGCAGTTGATGTGAAACACTGCCAACTTAATAAAAGCGTATAATTTATGTTATCAACGGAATAATACCGGTCTGATGGTCTTATTGTGTTGTGCGATTCGGTTGCATTATCGTTTCAATTGTAATTTCTGCTATTTAAGTGGATGGAATTTCAGTCAGTTTTATCCTTAATTACCGCCAATAAGACAAAAATCTCGAAAACGACAATGACAGTGAATGAAAAGCCGTCCACGGGTTAATTGGGTTAACCCATTGCAGACAAGCTACGAATATATAAATAGAAAAGATCAGAGGAAAGCGATAAAATAAAACAAATTCAATAACGCCCCAGGCGCTACCACATACGAGAACTCAAATATGATTTGTCACTTTGAATACAGATTTAAGTGGTCAACAAGGCTGTAAGTGCCGATTTTTATATCTTCAAGCGGATTCGCTGAATCTATACACGCGGATTACATAGAAGTATAGTGGTTGTTGAGACCAGCAAATGCCTCAGTTTCTTTCTTGGTATTGTTTGTTACACGCGTCTGCGAAAATAGCTGATGGCAAGTAGTTTATTATATTATAATTGATTTTATAGAAAGCTTTCGAGTTTTGAATTTGCGATTCTCGGGCCGTTTCTTTTTCTTTCTGGGGAGCCGATATTCTTTCCATTACTTCTGATCGTATATCTATCGAGCAGATCTAGTCCTCCCTCGCAACGCCTCTTATTTTCTTGTAATTGATAGTCGATTCGGCAAACCAGGGTGATGGTCGTATGAAACCAAGCGAGTAGCAGAATTAATAATATATTTCTTTTGCTCTAGCAGCAGAACTAATCTTGGTTAAGGTGTGCTCTATATTTGCATTTGAATTTTTAATTTTGGCTGCAACTAGTTAGTGCTCCAAGTCAATTTCGCAATGGGATTATTGAGCTGACCCTGGTTCGTTCATCCGGAGACTGTCATGTCCATTTATGAATACACAGATGCGGAAAACTGATGCTTAGGTTAGGTTAGGTTAGAGTGGCAGACCGCCTGAGGTGCAGCCTCACTTAGGCCAAAGAAGGCCCATTGTGATACCACAGGATCGTTGTTCTCACACTACCAGTTGAACCAGCCGGAGCTAAGAATGAAGCGTTGGAGGCAATTAATTCCTATATATGCAAGTTCGCTGAGGTTGTCGAAGAAGTATTCTCCGAGGTACAGTTTTCTACAGACTGACAGTGCTGGGCACGTGCAAAGAAGGTAAAAAATTGTCTACTTCTCCTCCTCGTCCCTACAGCTTCTGCAGGAATCATTTGAAGGGAGGCCCAACCTGAGGGCATGTCTCCCTATGATGTAGTGTCCCGTGATGACACCTACTAAAGTGCCTACCATGGGTATTTTCAGTGAAATAAGATTCTTGGAGCGCTTGAGATCCAGTTGAGGCCAGGTCTGTCTCGAGGTGTGGAACGTTGTGCAGTTAGATCACCTGAGATTTGTGGTGCATAATGCGTTTTGTTTAACGAGGAGCTTACAAGTAGCAAAGGCATGTGGAGATTCTCATTTTCCGGTAGAGTCGACATAGTAGTGCCTTGTCTGGCGAGTTCGTCGGCCATACAATTACCTGGAATGTCTCTATGACCCGGCACCCATATAAGGTGAATTTTGAATTGTTCCGCCATCTCGTTAAGAGATAATCGGCAATTGAGGGCAGTTGTCGAATTGAAGATGACAGAATCCAGGGATTTAGTCGCGGCCTGACTGTCGGTAAAGATGGTGATATCCTTTACAGATATTACATTATACCGAAGCCACGATAAGGCCTCTTTGATCGCCATGATTTCCGCCTGGAATACACTACAGTGATTAGGAAGGCTGAATGAGATTTTGCAATTTAGATCAGAGGAGAAACTAGCCGTGTTTGTGAGCATCAAGAGGGTGGCATTTAGTTTCGGGGGTACAAAATTGGGAATTTTGTATTTCCTTGTAAAGAGGACTAGTTCAGTTTTCTGAGGATTGACCAAGCTTTCCACAGTTACATTTCGCCCCGCAGAAATGTCAATTGCACAATGTTTGTTAACAAGTGTAGTGTATAGGCGGTGTTTTTTTTTTTGCAACTGTCCTAACAAAGAGGTTCTCACTTCCTATTTTGGTGGTAAAATCTTGGACGACTTTGAGGTCAATTAAGCTGATTTTACTTGTAAACAAAAACAAATTCTGTCACGTAATGCTCGTGCGCGTACGACGCGATTGGACCGCTAGTCGTAGAAAGTTTGGTATCATCGATTCAGTAAAATTTTCAGTTAGTAGCCTTACGATCAACACTTGAACCCAGCCCTCTTGTTTGCCTTTGGAACACAATAACAAATCAGGCAGTAGCTTACACAGAAGTTTATTTTTATTACGTCTTTCATGATAAACAATAGATGCATACATAAAATACCTGCAAATTTGTAACGGTTTTGTATTTTTGCTTATATTATTTGCAGACGGAACCAAATGTTTCGACACGCTGGATGATGTTTACTTCTTTTGTTTCTTTTTTTCTTAAAATATGTTTAAACTAAATTACACACAAGCGCAGCTATTTGAATGAAAAAAGATGTAAGATCTTGGCGCTTTTAATTAAATAGACATAGAAATACTTATGTACTCTCAGTCAAATTATTTTTAAACTACAACCAAAAAAAAAAAGGTATTCTCATCTGCATACGTTTAAAATTCCCTCCGATGGTACTTGTCGGGATCAAAGTAGGACGTCACTACAACGCGGTCACTGAATTTACGTCCGGTAAGTGCTTGTTGAGCCTTTTGACAATCAACGACGGAATTGAACTCCACAAACACTTTGCCACAACCGGGCACATCGACGCCTTCGATGGGACGGGGTATTTCCACGCTACGTACCACACCGTACTTGTTGCACTCTTCCTTGATATCTTCGAGAATATCTTCGTACTCCTCTTCGTCGCGCAATTCATCGGGTGTCACCATGTTCAACAGACACAATACCTCGGTAGGCGGTCCTGATGTTCCAACCATTGACATTCCGGGTACCTGTGACAAAAAATCGTACAAAACTGAAAAACATCAAAAGTAGATGAAGAGTCTTACTTGAATTTGTACAGGAGCAACGGTACCGCCCAATTGTGAGTTCTTAGCTCCAACACTGGCTCTTTGTACAATCAGTTTCTTGTCGCCCAACTGCATTCCATTTAGTCCAGCAATGGCCTGAAATGCAACTAACTGTCAGCAAATATACACGGATGGGGCTGTAAATGTCGGTATTTACCTGATCTGTTATATTATAATCCACGTATTCGGCGAACGCATAGCCTTTACTCAAACCTGTAGCAGCATCTTTGACCAAGTTGAATGCTCGCAGTTGTCCAAAGGAGAGCAGTAGCTCCTTGACCTGTTGAGTTTCATTCAAATAACTGACATTAGTAAGAGAACAAAAGTGCAGTTGAAGATATTTTGGTAATTGGTCGAAACAGGAAACAAATGGACATCGTTTTATTTGGTCGTGTTTTTTAAGATTCCTAGCCCGTTTTTGGAATATCTCGATATGGAGGAGAGGAGAGCTTTCGGCTTTCGTGATTTAGTGTCTTTGCTTAGGAGTGGCGTTTGGTTGGCAAGTGCTATTTGTTATTTTTCCTTTTTTTAAGGTTAAAAGCAATTTGCTATGCACGAAAATGTAAATAGGATAAATGGAGTGATTTAATGCTAACTTTAAATTAAATAAATTCTTATAAAACATCAGAGAACACTACCAGAAGAAGCGTCCCAAGACAGCCGTTAGGCGTAGAACCTGGGACCCTTAGATTCGTTCAAAATCTAGCCGGATGTATTTATGGACAGTTTGAAAAGGATATTTATGTATTTTTGGTTATAGTCTTAAGCTTAGAATCCTACCGCGCTAAATTTTAGCGTCTAGAAGACGACGTTCCTTCGTTCCTTCGCGTCGGGTAAAACCCTATTTGCATTGGAATTTTTCTGAAATCTAAATATTTCTGATAGTTCCTCCACAAGCCCCGCTAGTTTTTTATTGTTTTTTCATTGCACGAAAAGGAGTTTTTGGTTTTGCGTTTTCTTTTATTTATCATGCAAATGTTTTCTACGGCTTCTTAAAAAAAAATCCAAAGTAAACACTACACAAACATTTTCCTCCGATTTGTATGTTAAAATTTATCTTCGATTTAATATACCAGACATTTATTTCACGAGCTAAACGAGTGGAGACTTATCGTTGGCCTATCTATATGAAGTTAAGAATTTAGACTGCGAACAGAGTGCGACTGCTTTACTAAATTGTCTTGCTAAATTTTATATTTGTAGAAATTTTTGTATGGGAGATAAAATTAAGCGCGAGCAGGACACAAAGCTTTAACTTCCAAGAAATCAAATTGATTTACTTTTTTTTAGCTATATAGCGCCCCACGACCCACGACTTAAATCAATAATGTACCGGATACCCAGTAACAAATATTGACCATGATCAAAATAAAAACAACTGAAGATTGAAAGTCTTAACTTTCATGTCCTCCGGAGTGCCAAAACCTAAGTACATACCAGAAAGAACTCAAAAGCAATGGAAATAACTTTAATGCACGCCTACGACCACCGTTGCCGCAAAACTTTCACCAGAAAGCGACGACGGACTACCACTCGAACTGTTAAAATGACACTTAGCCAAATTGACGGATCAAATTAAAGTCAGTTGATTGAAAATCCAGTTGCCTTGACTTTTTTGGAATCTATACTAAAAGACCTTTGGAAGTGAATTAAATACTGTTGTCACTCTTGGTATGGGAATGACGAAAACCACCGATTCCGCGAAATCCATATCGGACTAATGCATACGTCCGGTTATCACCCGGAAAGAGAAGTTTGCTTGGAATTGGCAGAAGACACCGACCGAGTTACAAATGCAGAAGTCCGGATAACAACTTTAGTCTCTGATACAACCACTCTGATGAAAAAGCGAAGTATCGAAATGGACCTGTTCAGAAGAAGTGGCGTTTGGACAATATAACTGACTTGATGGAGTCAATAAGTAGGACGTGAATCATCAGGAGATCACCATTACATTGGAGTGACGCTATAAAGACAATAGTACCTGAGAACATCGCAATATGGGATACAATGGAAACACTTTGAAGAAGCCCTACATCCAACACTACAACAGACTATATGATAACAAACATAATTACTGTTCGAGCATGAGTCAATAATAAGCGTTAGCCGAGCACTTTGAAATTTGTTAATAAATAGGTACTCGATGTAATTATTATATATATATATATCTTTAAGAAAATAGACTTTTGGACTCATTTTAAAAATGTTTAGTTTTGTGAGAGTTCAATTTCATACTAAAATATAACAAAATTATGGCGACATTTACATCGTAAATCGTATTTACCAATCAGACTTAAATTAGCGTGACAGACGGGAAGGTCAAAGTCATTAACGAAGTATAAACATAAAGCAACTCGATTCTCCTCTCAGCAAAGACACAATATCACCAACACTACATTACTCACCATTGCTCTTTCTCACTGCTGGCATTTAGTTTTAGTTTACAAAAAATAATCCCTCGTGTACCAAATCAAGGAGTCAAAGCACATGTATTAAGCTATCCTATTGGGTACCTTGAGTTTATTTCTTTTTTTATACAATATCTACACAGAGGAGTTCATAAATTTAATACGGCAGTAGCAGTCAATGGGCTGTGATTTATTGTCTGTATTGCAGGTTGGCTGAAATTGTTTTTTGTTTTTTTTTTAATTTTTATTTTTAACTTGCCTTTTTTGCAGTTTGGTTTTATGCATATTTTCTGGTTGAAGAATCAATCTTTAAAACAGCGTTATAATGTGTACTACGGTAACAACGCATAAAACAGGGGAAGGAAGAGCATCGCGCAACCTAAGCTACAACAACACAATGAAACATATTATCAGTATCGTTTGGTTTTGGAATGTATTTTTTTTAGTTTTTAAATAAATTTAATTGATTTTGATTTTTTGTGTTTTCTCTTGGTTTTGTTTTGTATATATGCTGTAAAATAGAAAATAATAAAACAATTCCTGAAACAATTAGCTGAAAAATCAAACAGCTGCAAAATAGAAAAGAAGAGTATACCGGTCACTTTGTGAATAGTTTGTACGCATGTATCTTGGAAACCTGTAAACCGCTACAAAACGTGAAAAAAAAAACACAAACAAGTCATGAATTCAATAACCGAACGTGCCCGCAGCAAACGGAACGAAAATCCGAATATTGTGGTGTATATGCGTATATAGGTATACAAGGCGAGGCGACGCAGACGCTTTGTTTTTTATTCTATAATAATGCTGCTGCTGTTGCTACACAGAATGTTAATTTCGTATTATAAAGCAACCAATTTTGAGGTTTCTTTTTGTTTTCTATAAGATGTACCGGAAATTTAAGTTTTGCTTGCATAAATCGGTTGTGCCAAGCAATAAATTGTCAACTGAAGTACGTTTTTTAAGAACGTAAAGAGGTATCGGGAGGTTTGTATACCATTTGACGTTTGCTAACTAACTTTATACCTACCATAGGTGGAACTAATTGATTACGAAAATATAGTCCAAAAACACTTACCTCGCTAGTCGCCAATTTTAGAGATTATGAATCGCATCCACCAAAACATAGGCCTGCGGGTTTAACCCTGTTAAACTTGAAACTTCAAAATTGAATATTATATCTTCAACAAGATCAGGTATCCAAGTTAAACAACCCACAATTACGGGGCATACGAGATCACTGAAGAATTGGCTGATGGTATATCCATCCTTTTGTTTTTATGGCAAAGTACAAGTGATTTGCAGTTTCGTTTATGCTCACTGACTTTAGTAAAGACCGAGATTTTACAGAAAACTGTGAAGTGCCTGAGATGGCTCTAATATTTAAACATCCAATTCGGAAGGGCACAGCAGTTAGTCAAGGACCCCGTGTACTTTAGTGTTTGAGACTCTGATCCACCCCGAATTATAGCCCCCACCAAGGGCACAATTTGGGACAGAAAAATAAATGATAAGGACGACAAGTGGTTCTAAGTCAACAGTTCTGTCATGAATTCAACGTTGCGAATCAGCATAAATTAGAAATTCACTACTCTACGCTTTCTTTCCGTTATGAGATGTACCCTATGCTTTCTCGACTGCTTTACGAAAATCTATTTTTTATACTTAACACAAGTAACAGAACAAATCAGTTAGAAACCCTAAAATTGGTTGCTCTTGCGCGCACAGCCGCAGCGTTTTCGAAAAAAAATCCTGAAAACAGATAACAACGTGCCGCCATAAACAACACCTACCCTGAGTTGTTGCAATTAATTCCATTCACTGAAATGTTTGTAGAAGAACAAAGAAAATGTATGAATACCACGAACCAGAACTATACACTGCCGCCGCACAGATAACCTAAATAACCTGCAAAACATCCAACACTTAATAAAAAAAAAGAGACACCAATTTTGTTCCCCGATTTGCTTTGCTTTTCTGAGTTCCCCATTGCCCAATATCAAGTGTAATTGCAATTGAATTGAGTCCATGCCACCAAAAATGTTGTCCAAAAATATGATAAACTTGTTACACTATTAACTGTAATCTGAATTTCATCGAAAAGAAAACCTTCTTTTATCGCGTCCCAAACACTTACCTGGTCTTCATTGAGATAGTTCGGTAGGCCGCCAATGAATATTTTATGTGGCGAATCTGGAACGACAGTTGAAATGACTCCAGCTGCAATGAAACAAAACCAGCCAATTAATATCAAGTGCTTCCAATAGGATGTAATTTCAACGTACAGTGGAAATCATTAGTTGGAGCATTAATCGGTTGACTGTCGGTCATACCAGGCATCGGCTGATAATCGTGAGGCCGGCGAATCTTCAAGCTCTGCCCTTTAAAGTTGATTCCATCGAATGCCATAGCCTGGGTTGTTTCGTCAATCGATCTAAACTCTAAGAAGGCGAAATTCTTATCCAAATTGATCTGACAAGCCAGTACCGGATTGCCGGCTGCTTGCGCTAAACCAGATAGGTGCATTTGCTGGTTGAAGAATTCCATCATCTCCTCCTCCGTAACACCAAAGGGAATGTTACCCACATATAGGCGACGCGCCTGCCTCGTGATGGTAGAACCTACAACAGGAACTGCTGCCTGAGGTGTATCTGCAACCACATTAGCGGGAATTTGTCCTGCGGCTTGCATAGCTTTGTATTGTAGTGGGGTTATGTGTTCAAAGCCCGGTGGCGGAACATCCCAGTATAGGGATGGCTTACGACGACGAGACCTGTGACCAGGACGATTACGAGATGGGGGTCGTTTACGCTCACGTGACCGTGATCTGGAAGATCGTCGGCGCTGCTGATCTCGCGAACGAGATCGATGGCGGCGTCTATCACGGTCTGCTAAAACACATCGATTTTTCATTTTGTATATGGTACACATTCATTTTTGGTAAATTTTAATATTTACCGTCTGCTCCCATTGTTTATGATGATAATAACTTAAAACGGTGTTATTGGAATTTAAAAATAATGCACTTTGCAAAATGAAATATTAGTAAAAACGAGAAATTATTTGTGAAAAATATTTTTTCACCACTACAACGCACTCGACCAAAATGGCTACCTAGAGAAAGAGAAATGAAAAAAATAAAACTATATTCCTTCATGAAACGCACTCTTTCTTCATCGCTCGATTTCGAGCCTCGGGTTTGTTGATTGTGGAGAGTTCTGATTGGAGTAGACAACATATAAATAAGCAATCTATTACAATGTGGTTATGATATCAAATTCTGTAAAATTATCCAGCAAGCAGACGCATTTATTGAATGCTTCTGAAGTTTGATTTACAAAGGTTTTATTTCTGTTGATCTGCATACAGAGATATCCCAAATAAAAACATGACGAACTTCCTCAACCATCCTGAGTGGAGAAAACGTCTTCTTTACAAAGTTGGGGTTAGTTCCAACATAGGTTAGGAATTAATTTCACTCCAAAAATTAAACCCTCGGGTTGAAAACTCAAGTGGGAATAATAAAATATCAAGTTAAAAATACAAAAAAAAATGTGTCAGTCGCATAAATTAATTTTGACACGCTCGCGGCACGACTCACCTTTACAAACTATTTTTTTTAGAGCCCTCCAAAATGTACTTTCTTTGCATCTCTTTATATCCACAGTTTGAAACTCTCTGCAAAACTGACACCTGTCAAGACTGAAAAATAAATTTACTAAAACTGACAGTCGATTACGTGATTATTCGTCCTAGCTGTTCTGTTCCGCACTTTGAGTTCGATAATAAACGACAATTTTCACCATGTTCTTAAGGTCCCGTTTAATACACCTTGTCCGCGCCTATAGTCAAACAGCAGGAGCTGGGCCCACCACTCCATCAGCACCAGCTGCCATCAATTCTAACGTACCCGGATTGAGCAGCCGTTGTGTGAAACCCACCACAGAACCAGTGGGCCCAGGTGCATCTGCAACTGGAGAATACAAAGTACCGGAATACTTTTGTTTCAGCCGTGTTAGCTATTTTGAAGCCGAGGTCGAGATGGCAAAATACCGATGTCCTCAACCTAATGCAAACCGAAAGTAAAACAGCTGTTCCAGATGAATATTTTATTTATGAAATATAAAGTTAAAGTTTAAAGAAACGCATAGAAATAGTTTTCATTATTGGTTGAAGAAAATACTAGAAATACATATTAAACAATCATTTCCAGTTCTCGCGCATAGAA
Source organism: Cheilosia vulpina (assembly GCA_916610125.1). Taxonomy (NCBI): domain Eukaryota; kingdom Metazoa; phylum Arthropoda; class Insecta; order Diptera; family Syrphidae; genus Cheilosia; species Cheilosia vulpina. The sequence continues at coordinate 59,809,972 of OU744277.1, forward strand.
AATCGCCTGCTCGGCCAATTCAACAGACGGCAATGCCTCTTTTGGCTTCGCGGTCTTTTCAATGAAATTAAAAACATCTCCAGCTAGCTTCCAGTTTCGTTTCACACCAAAGGCCTTTACTTCGGTTGGTGTCTTGAGATTGAGACGTTTCGCTGCTTCACTAACAGATATCTTCTCGTAGGACTTTTCAATGCATGCACCAATTTCATCGCGTACTGTTTCCAACAGCATGTCCATGAAGTAGTTGTAAATGTCGGATGGTGCACTGTTCTGTAAAGGAATGTATACATTTGGTGTTTTTTTATTTAATGTTCTGAACAAAATGTAATTTGATTAGGGGATTAATTGACTTGCACCAATATCAAGGCCAATGTCACAAGGGCTTTCAGACGGTCGCGCGTCCTGCTGAACATTTCGATGTTGTGACATGGCTGCATTTTTAAAAGCTCAGTATTTATGCTGATATCTAATTGTACCAATCATGATGCGCGAAGAGTACAATCCTTGGACAAGACAGTTCGAGAAGCATCTTCCTATCTGCCCGAATCATTACTTTTTTAACGTGAATCATTCACTGGTCTAGTTCATTGTTCACATGACAATAGTGATGCATATTTTCTCTACACTACACGGCAATGGGCGAATATCGAGCACGAAAGAAAATGCCTGCCTACCGGCGCCCAGTCGCATAATTATACTTCTTCTCTCACCTTTGCTTGGAATATTTTATTATAGCGACCCTCCATGATGTACTGTTCCAGAGCCAAAATCGGACGAACAAACTTATTTGTTTGAATAATTTCGGCTGACAAAAGCTCCAATTCGGTGTGGAATTCAGAAACTCGATTCACAGACAAAAGGAAAAGTAAATTAAGTCCCAGCAGCTTGTACATATTTTTTGATTCGCCAATTTCTTGTCTAGGGAGAAAAGATGCAAAATTTTCTTAGTACAGTTCATTATTCATTGCGGGGACAAAGGAGTTTCTTACTTGTAATCATAGTAATAGCACTTTAGCTGCGAGATATATCTCTCGAAAGCCGGAATATCCTTGCTTGCCACACTGTATTCTACAGCAATTTCAAGTACATCGCGAGCCAGGATCATTTCTTCCTTTGGAGTCTTTGCATTACTAGTGGGCAAGTAAGACAGCTTTGTTAGAGCAATCTGTAAAGCAAAATTCAAAGTGTGGTTAGGTATACAAAATTTTTTATCTCAAAATTTAGGAAATACCTTTAAACTATCTAGCAGTGAACCGCATTTCTTTAGATTTACGGGTTTTTTGGTCCATTCTAATTTTAATTCCTTAAATAGTGATTCAACACTCTGTAGGTTAGCGGCCATGACGATTGCGTTTTTTGATGATTTTGATTTTTTTGTTTTGTGTTTTTTGACACCAAATGACTGACGTTTTGTCTTACTAAATCTCTACATAAGTTATAATCTATTACACTAAAATGTATTTTTGCCGATGTACTAGAATCGTATGCTGTCTAAATTCTAGTACGGACCTGTTCCGGATCTTCGAATCCATACCCGAGGGAAGGCGCAGTAGAGGAAGACCCCGACTCAGGTGGCGCACGCAAGTGGAAGGGGACCTTAACCAACTTAGCGTGCGAAACTGGAGACAGCTAGCTAAAGATCGCGCTGGCTGGAGACGCTTGTTGGTTGAGGCCCAGGTCCACCCCGGACTGTAGCGCCACCTTAAGTAAGTAAGTAAGGACCTGTTCCGGAATATAAATTTCCGGTGGTCTACAAATGGACAACGGAAAATAATTTGTGGAGAGTTCCATCAGCCGATACGCAAGTAGCAGTGTTACCAGCACTCTCTAATTATATCTGATTTGGCTAAACGAATTTTTCACTGGCTTCTCAAAATTGTCATTTGGGATTCATCCTTATTTACGATATTCACTTTAAAGTGTGGCAATTTTTAGGGTCCTTATGAATTTATTAAAGAATACTTCTATTGTGAACGTACTCTTTTCGTATAACTAAACTTTTCTAAGCAATTATGTCGTTATCGATAGTATTTCAGATTTCTGCTGCTAAATCGAATTGAATCCGAATTCTGTTTATTCTTTTGCGTATTGAGTTGCTCGCAAAAAAAGTTTCTTAAATTTTCCTACATATCTATTATAAAACCTGGTAACACTGCAGTACAAATGGCAAATTTTCGCAAGCAAATAATGTCCCGGACAATAAACGTGAGCGAAAAGAGAGTGGATAATTGTACCAAGCAATCTACTAGAACTATCCACTTTTCCGACATCATTTCGCAGCAGCTGCGTACTGCAAAACGAAAAGGAGAGCGAAATGTTTCGTTCCTGATTTTGTCGTGTCAATTTTGTATGGGATTTTTCGGTCCAGAACAGCTGCTTACACCCCTTAAGAAAAAAAAATATCAGGAATTTTCTTAAATGGACAATGCTTTCACCAGAGATGAATGAATAAAAGAGATGGATATCTTTCGTACGTCTATCCCCCCAAAACCCATTTGTTTACATTGTTGTTTTTGTAATTTCAACCCCCGTCTGTGAATACGTGTGAGCTACAAAAAAGCATGTTGCTAATGGCCGGCCAACATTCCTTTTGTTTTTATGGGCATCGCGCTGTTCAATTGTTTTGTGTTTGGTATTGAACTTGTTTGGTTTTTGCTAAGGATTCGATTAAAATAAAAAAAATAATGAAATACGCATTTCGGATTAGCGAATTATTGCATTAAAGTTCAATTCATGAACTCACATTTACAAGAAAAGAAATGAGCATATGTGCGTGACTTCATGAATTTTACGGGAAAACAGCTTGTAGGCAGCCGCCTTTCCACTGGAAAGATATATAACTCTGTATTCCATTATCTTTGGCTACGCTCTAGTTTGCACTTCGAGACTCGCAGTAAATGTAATTGTGTGCTGAAAATCTTACTTTATTTTTCTTTGCTGAGAACGAAGCTAAAAAAAATACGCCTAAAATAAGGCGTGTGTGGTTCAAGTACATGTTCATCATTTGCTCAAAGGTTTGTTAGCTGATCTTTTGAATTTCTAAGTAGCTTAAAAATAGAATCGCCCACTAGATAGGCCGGCAACATTTAGTGATATCTTCCACGTAGATTGGATCCCAACTGTAAAAAATGGGACCAGGTCAAAAAAAAAGGCGCATTGATAGCAAAAACAAAATTAAAATATGTCCAACACAACAATCGAATAAGTCTACGGACGGTGTTCAAAGTATCGGTAAAAGTATGCAGAAAAGATTGTCGGATAGAGTAAAAAATAAGGGAAAAGCACAAAATGGGCGTATGATGACGAAGTAAGTTGGCATTGTTATTTTTATAGGAAATTTTTTTTTGTACATACTCACCGCTGATAGGCATGTTTTTTTGAGCTTCGTTCTCAGCAAAGCAAAGTAAAGTAGGAATTTCAGCACACAAATTACAATAACTACTGCGAGTCTCGAGGTGTCAAGTAGAGAGTAGTTGTTGTAATTGCGTGCTGAAAATCCTACTTTACTTTGCTTTGCTAAGAACGAAGCTCAAAAAAACATGCCTGATGTAAGAATCTAATGAAACATCAAGTACAATTTGAAAGGAACCTTGCGATGAAGCTTCCGCTAATTACGTTGGTAAATTTTAATGGGATAACAACCTTGCAATAAATAGACCTTCAATGGACGTTTGAGCAAATGATTCCAGGTTGACCCCGCTAAAAAACTAAAGGTACTAGGTCTTCATAGGGACCTGCTGTTACCATTAGAGCATGCTGTTTGAATTTGAATGTAAAAAAATAACATGTACCTAATGTTAATTGATGAGATTTTCAAACTAGATACAAAGTGTATCTAGGTTCCCAATTATTCATTCTGATAAAAATATCTATTTTCATTTTGGGATCCCAGATTCCTTTATGTCCAAAACAGTCGAACTGAACTAATACCATGTTCCCACCAACGTGATTTAGCCAAAGTGATTTATGAATCACGAAAGGCGTCTCCACCGAACTTTGAGTGTTTAGTGTGACATTCACGTCAACTTTGACATTAGGTGACCAACTTTCAATACCTATCGTAAGTATTAAAGTGCAAAAAGAAAATTACTTACCTCAAATTAAAAGTTAAAATGAGTTCAAATGCTTTGGAAATAATTTCCATCTATCACAAAAAAGGCAAAAATTATATCTAAGCATTTTCAATCAGAAGAAATGTTCTTCGAAAAAAGCATAAAAAAAATTACGTATGTTCGATTTTATTTTGTGTGGATTTGCGATGACAGATAAAAAATAAAATAAAAATAAAATAAATAATTGGCGCAACAGGTCCGTATGGACCCAAGCCTAGCTTCTCACAACCATTCGTCTTGTGTGAGTTTTTATGTTTTGGGACGAATGGAAGGGATCTACAATTTTATGCCGAGTCCAAACGGCCAATTGAGAAGCTCTTTCATGACAGTTATACTCTCGAATGTTTGTCAGACGTTCGCGAGAGATACGTAATTAAAATTTAAACACGTATAAATCACGTAATCATAAATCACGAAAATATATGATAAATCACGTAATTTATGAGATGATTTAGCTGAATCAAGTTGATTTAGCTAAATCACTTTGGTGGGAACATGGTATAAAAGCCATCCAAGGCAATAAAATTGAATACGTTGTGCTATCAGTTTTTCATATTTAGACTTTTACCTGTTTGAGCAGAAATTCTAGGTGAAGAGTTAGTATTATCAGCTTGTCAGGTTTAATAAAATTACAAAATTGTTGATCAAAACAATACGATTTGGGCTTTATATTGAGTAATCTGCCTAGGAAGCAAATTGAATGCCCTATTTATTGCCTTATTGGACACAGCCGCAATAACTCTCCAAATAAAATGTCATACGTCGGCCATGGCTGTTTCTAATTTGACTTTTGTAGAGTTTGACTGAACTGTGTGTGCGTAGGAAAAATGTCATAATAGCGTTGCTTGTATTTGGACAGCCAAAATCATTTAAGTTAAAAATAAATCGCATAAAAATTTAACGCGAGTGAAACTGTTTCATAAAAATTAAGTCCAATGTCTAGGGAATAAATAGTGGCTTGAATTAGAAGTAAAATAATTCCCTCGCGATCTGTATTATTACATTAAATTACAGCGCGGGAATTCTCTCCCATCATCTCGCACGTACAGTACGTAGGCTCCAATTTTAGTGAAAATAGAAAACTTATTTAATAAATTTTAACAAAAATTTCAAAAATAATCAGTATTTAAATTGTTTAATTTTCAATTTCAGGTGAGAAATTTAACAATGCGTGTGGGTCGAAAACCCCGAAAGACACTCGTCGAACAGAAAAAGACTAAACCGTGTTTTGTGCGTCTGGCAAAGGTGGGCAAGGCAAAGCTAGCGTCATTATCATCACTGGAGCGTTTGCCTGCAAATAGAAAGTTGTCTGACCCTTTAAAAAAACGTGTGCTGAATTCAACAAGCCAAGTTTTAAAGAAAGGACAAGCATTTAGCCAGAGTACACAGAGTGTAGTTGGATACAAATTTCAAGAACGAGCAGGGCATACGTCAAGCCAAATTGTGAAGAAACTTCCAGGACATTCGCCGAAAACAAACAGTGAGATTTTAAAAGGACATCTAGGGCGCCCTGCAAAAATACAGAATAAAATTGTGAAACAAGTGCAACGCACTCCAGCTTCTGTCGCAAGAAAAGTAGAAGATCGTCCGCAGAATATACCACTAAGTGCAGCTGTGCAAAAAGCACTTCAACTTGCCTTAAACACACCAAGTCCACCTATGCAGAAAGTTATTCAACGACCACTAAATAGACCAGGTCCAGCTTCGAAAAAACGACCTCTGAATAAACCAGGTCCAGCTTCGAAAACACGACCACTGAGTCCCCAAGTTGTGAAAAAAGTGCAGCAAAGTTTGCGGGATACACCCAGTCACACTGTGAAAAAAGTGCCTGACCCTATTACAACCGTGGCGTCAACAAGGACACGTAGGGCTCCCAAACCCAACCCAAAATACTCGAATGCGGACATTATAACCCCCAAATCAAAAGCAAAGCGAACCAAAGGAAGCATAGCATATGACGATACAGATGCAAATGAATCGGATGAGGATTTCTACAATGACCTGGATGATACCAGCATTGGAAGCGAATCTAATGATGAGGACGTCGATGCTGATGACGCCTTTATGTTGGAAGGAGACAGCTCCGATTTTTCTGAAAATGATGATATAAGGCCGAAGCGCCCACTGAGGGCCACTCCCCATTCTTTTAACAATTCTCCAGTTTCAGGTCCGAAGCGTGGTCGTCCAAAGAAAAAATATTCCCCTCTGCCAGTCGTGAAGCAATTTGCAAAACCCAAAGTTGAACAGAGAAAAATTATCCAACAAACGCCCCCACAACGGACTGTGCCGTCAGTGGTTCAGCACCAACAACCTGCTAAAAAGCGGAAACTAGAAGAAATTGATAGCGATTTGGAGCCTGTAGAATCAATTCTAGCACGAAATAAACGTCTTAACATTGCGTTGTATGATGCCAATGACGCCAAATCGTTATCAGTAGTCAAGAGCGATACCAATAAATTATCCCGAACTTTGGTGAAGCCTAGAAATCAATCGCCAGCAGCCTCAAGTTTGTTCAATCAGAAAAGGGTATTTCAAGGTCTTAATGCAATTAAATCAAATCAAGGGTATTCCACCAAGGAAACGCAAAAGGAAGTTATCAAATCTCCACAAACCGCGAGGCGCTCGCCCGCATCAGCAGCATCAGCTGCAGTGAAATACATCGAATCGGTTGATTCTGCGAGTACCCAGGATGACTTTGAAACAATGCCAACATTTACAATAGTCAATATTCATGACATCATCAACAAAAAGGGCGACTGTCTCATACAAAAGAACACCGACGAAGAAAAGGGCACAACATCACCCAACTCAATCAACAAGGTGAATCGTCGTAAAACCGGACATACCACGATCCTTTCGGAAAAAATAGACCCCGTCAAGTTACGGATTCCCCTTCCACGCGCTCCGTTTCCCCCCAAGAAGCCCATATCGACGATTCTTAATAACTACCTCCCATCTAAGCCCGAACCCAAGATTCAAACTCGTGTGGCGATTTCACCACCAGTGAAGAAGCCAGTCCAAGCAGTCGCAGAAAAACCAGCTCCACGTATCCTGAACTCGGTCGTCGCCAAGCGAACTTATCCAGTTAGGCCGATCCTCGGCAAGCTAGATAATGATGTGCAATTGGAACCCGCCGACGACCCCATAGAAAAAACTCAAATGGTAAAGGAAAACGTTGGCGCCAACAAGCTAATCCCGATGAAACCAGCTCTACCACGCAAACTCCCCCCAGAGAAGGTATTCGTCCAGCGACAGGGTAATAAACTCATCAAGAAAATCACATGCTTTGAGACGTGGTATGTCATTAATATCCCCGAAACCCAGGAACCAGTGGTCAAGAACCAGCTTGATATCCCGCTCATCACCCTCGCCAATGCGGTGAAATCCATTCGGCTCCCAACGACCGCCTGGAGCACCAAGGTAACTGTCTACAAGCTTTCCACACAGGTGACAAGTAAGACTCCTATGATCCCCTTTATCGGCGATCTATCAGACCAGTCCATATCCGAACAAGATCGCGAGAAATACCAACCATCGTGTGTAATGTTCCGTCGTATGACGCAGAAAAAGTCGAAAACCCGAATGCCATACGATCGGGCAGTCATATTCAAAATGAAAACTTTCTTTACGAATATCGATGGAAAGAACGTTCGACTCATTGGAGCGCCGAGCACTGTCAAGACCTTCGAGGATATCGAAATTCTTCTCGAGCTCATTGATGAACTCGACTTGGTGCACGAGTTTGTTGAGCCCGCCAACACAGTCTAACAGCAGTATAGGACGTCAACATTTTAATTTTTATTTTTTACGTATAACGGAAGATGTAAAATATTTAGTTTAACAGTGTCGTTCCCATTGAAGTGTAGGCAATTTTTATATTTAAAAAAGTACATCTTGTAAAAAAAAACAGAATAATTAAAAAAAATGCACATCATCTGTATGTATTACAGAAATATTGTATTTTTCTTACAAAGTAATAAAAGTATGCCACTCTTGGGGAATTCTCTATTGGCGACGCTTTCTTATAGGGTCAATGTCAATATAAAAATATATATTGTTATCAACATTTATAACTCACCATCTTCATTGCAAATAAAGAAATTTTATTTTGAAAGTTAACGTTTTTATAGTGTTTTTCTCTTCGACCATACCTTGCGGGATGCGTTCATTTGTAAAATTACATTTTGACTGAATCGACTGAGGGGTTGCTTACATTGAAAGAAAAAAACTGATTGTGTAAAATACGCAGCCTGAATAAAAGATAACCCTTACAATAACTAAATATAGCAGCTCCGCAAGGCTCAGCTTCTTTCAGCCATTCTTTTGGTACGATTGAAGGGACCACGAATTTAATTCTAGGCGTTCTTTATTATTTTATGACCTTGATACATAGATCACTGATTTCCGTGGTTTATAACAACGTTGAGACCTCGTATTGTTTCTTGCTCACTTAGTTATCAACGGGGATAACTCACTACTCACCTAAGCTGTTGTTTATGTTTTCCATGGTTTGATCCTGAGAGCACTCGCTTGGTAGTTCTGCGCTCTTCCACTGAGTAAGCCAGATGCGGTTAGATTGTATTGCGGAATGCAATTTGACTGATTGTGAACTACAAGACATTGTATAATTATTGATCCATATTAATAAAGGTGTCGTAAAAGTTATCTTCTGGTAATATATCTGTCATGTCAAATGATTTTGCAGTTTTGCCACATTATTATTTTAGATGTGATCCGATACGTATGGCATTGGACCATAATATAGTGTAACTAACGCATTTCAGAATTCGGAAAAAGTGGATATCTTTGGTTGTTTTAAATAATGTAACGATTCACCGGAATGCCACTCCACATTCGTAATCGTTGCTAGTAGAACGTAACAAGAGCTAAAGGCAAAAAGCAAAGCATAGGCATGACACTGTTGAAAATTTCGCTACAAGTACTTTGTGTATTTTTTACCATACGATGCAAACTCACGTCTGATGATGAGATGGAAACTGTTGGGATAGATTTTCAAATCTAGTACATTTATAACTAATCTAGTACACTCTTCCGAAAATGTCTTCTAGCCTAGGCATGTGCCCGTGCATGAGTGTAGTGTCAAATTTGAGTGTTATTCATTCATCTCTGGTGTGGGTTCTGGATAAAATTTTGGTGATTATTTTTTAATTCTTTCGTAAAAAAATTAATGCAAATAAAATTTCGAATTAACTTAGGTTTACCATATAACGTTTGAAAATGTCTGGTCGTGAGGGTGGTAAGAAAAAGCCATTAAAAGCCCCCAAAAAGGGTGAAAAAGACATGGACGAAAATGATATGGCTTTCAAACAAAAGCAGAAGGATGCACAGAAAGCATTGGAGCAAGCAAAGCAGAAGGCAGCTCAAAAGGGTCCACTCATCGGTGGTGGCATCAAGAAATCTGGGAAAAAATAACCACTTTCTGCCACCAATATGTGTTTATATTATATATGATATATATAAAAAAAAACGAAGTAATAGACTAACTTTTTTATAATTTATCGATTCACCTTCTGTATTTGGAAAATCATTGACAAATGTGTATCATATAATATGTTTTGTGACAAATATAGATGGAAAATAATGTATATACCGGCTTCGCATGTCATTAATGGGCGGTCCATTCGAATTTCTTTTCAGTAAACTTAATGGAAATACTTTTGGCGTCAGGGAAACTTGATTGTGTACCTGGATGCTGCACCGAATAGGATGCCACTTTACATGCAGCACCAATGAGCTGATGCAGTGGCAGTTCTGGATGAGTTGCTAGATAAAAAGCCAAAGATCCAATGAATGAGTCACCGGCGCCAGTGGTGTCAATAACTTTGTCTACCTTTGGCGATGGAACGTGAACAACTTCTTGAGTGTTTTCTTTTTTCATGTACACAGCGCCAAGGGGACCAAGAGTAATGATAACTGTACTACCACCCATTTCAATTAGACGTAGTAAAGCTGCCTTTGAATCTCTGTAAAATGAGTTTATTATATGGGTTGAAGTGTTTTTTTTAAAGAAAGCATACCCTATGCTGTTAATTGGGAAGCCTGTTATCAATTCTGCTTCGTTTTCATTGACACAGAATATTGACGAGTATTGCAGCAGTTCCGTGGGAGTGTCCTCTAAAGCCGGTGCACCATTTAGAATGGAAATACCTTGGAATTGTTTAAGAGCGGCTATTGTTGCTTCAATAGGCGTCTCCAATTGGCATATAAGAATCTTTGATAAAATGAAGAGAAATGAAATATGTCTGCGGGGGAATAAATCCAAGGCTACCTTTGATGTCTTGAATAACTCTGCAGCCTTTTCCACGTCGTTTGCTGAAAGACAGTTATTTGCACCAGCTACAATTACAATGTTGTTTTCTCCGCCATCAGCAACGCTTATTTGAGCTATTCCTGTCGTCTAGAAAATGCTTATGCTTATAATACCTTTACAATGATTATGACAAAAATTCTTACTTCATTTGGACATATCTCGATATACTCGGTGTTCACTTTTTCCTCTTGAAGGTGATCCAGATAGCTCTTACCCCAAGCGTCATCGCCAACCTTGGCAATCATTGCAGTTTTAGCACCCAACTTAGCGGCTGCCACACATTGATTAGCACCTTTACCACCAAATCCAGTCGCAAATGAGCTTCCATGTAATGTTTCACCAGCCTTCGGCAGACGGGGAACATAACTAGAAACGGTGTCATTAAATCCACTTAAGATCAGGTAAAAATAAAGCTAATTACCAAATGAAATCGACAATTGCTGAACCAAATACAAGCACCTCCATTGAAATTAATCGAGAAAACCTATTAAATCACCAGCACTGCAGTGAGGCGTGTTATCTTGCCTAACTTGTCGTTCAAGTACTTAAGCAAACATTAAGATAATGCTTTTATTTACCAGCTGTCGAATTATTTATTATTAGAGTCATGTATGATACTGCATTACTTCTTATTTGACACAAATTGCAGATTGGGTTCTCCAGAGCATCGTTAAGAGATAAGTATGAGTCAGACAGCAGCCGTGATGGTTCAATTTGATTGATGATAGGTACTTAGTTAGTGAATAAGTTTATTAGTAATATTTCGACAGGATCATACGACAGTATTAATTAAAGTAGGTAGATACATTTAAATACCTAAATATAATTATACTAATTAATAGAAAGGAAATCGCACCACTTCCTATCCCATTAATTTTGAGTTTGTGCAAAGATAACCTTGCCATTAAGTTCATAAGCAATTATTTTCTTTGTCTAGATTTAATAGAACTACATTTTTATTTTTAATATTTATTTCTAGAAAATAAAACATTTCTTATATAAAAAGCAAATTCTAGCATTGACGAACTCACTCGTACCAAAGTATTTCACGGTTGGTATGCCATGCCGGCCCTTAAACCGATTCAAATTATTTAAGAACTCAAACAACCCTCATCCTACCTAAATCATTCGTAGCACAGGGCGAGTTCCAAGCACAAGTTCATTATTAACTTAATATAATATTTGTTTACTAATCAAATTCATCCACGAGCGGTATACTTTTGTAGTAAGAATGGAAAAGACTGTCAAAATGGCAGTGGTGGGGATGAATTCTCTTACAGAGAGAGACACTTTCGAAAAAGTTAGGGAACGCTTTTGTAGTATTTTATAAAAATGATAGATAAATAATTAAAAAAAGTGTTATGAAAAGTCGTTAAAATATCTAATAAACTCGAACAATTTGCTAATTTACGAACAAAATTAGTTTATTCATCTACCTAGCGATGAAAGTGATTCGGAATTAATCGAAATTCTTCTTCATGAATCCGAGTATTTGGAAGAGAAGAAGTAAAAGCGACACGGCTTTAAAAATTACGTGAAAGAGTTTGTCCTTTCTTACTCCTTAGATAGGTACAACGAGGAAGAATTTCGTCGCCACTTTCGAAAAGAATCTAAGGCGAACATTCAATTTTATTTTCTCGACTGTTGATACCACTTTAATATGTAAAAAATCAAAACAAATGCACTCATTTCTGTCAAATAGGAGAACAAAATTCAAATCAGTTGTTAAATGAAAGGTGACTGACAGCTCTTTCAATTCTTACACCAAGAAATTTGTTGAGTAAAAATTCGTAAGATTCTCAGTGGACGGGTAATATTTTGCTCTCTCGATGACAGTCTCTTTTACGAATTTTTCGAGTTGAGGAACGGCACTGAGTAACAATTCGTAAAAATTAGTAAAAATTCGTAAAATTTAAAAGTAAAGGAACAAACCTATTCTTTGTACTGTTCAGCTCAAAGCATGCTAATGATATCATGTATTGACATGTTTGAGGACTATGGAATTAGGGAGCATTCTTAAAAAAATTTATATATTGCAAGCTATGAAATTTTGCTCGTTTATATGCTAATGTGGCATAGACAATATGTTAGTTGTCTGATTCAATATTCTGTTCAGTGGATCGTTATTTTCACTTCCCGCATTCTGTTTCTATAAATTCAGTCTTGCACTCATCTAATTTCGATGTCGTTCGATCGTTTTGTGCTTACGCGATTAGAGCCCCGTGAAAATGTTTTGTTTTCATTTTTTTATTTTTATTCATTGTTTTTGGAAAATACAGAAACATTAGAGCTCTTAGAACGACAATTTTAAAACAGTGTAAAACGATCCTACATATTTTATAAAATAAATGACGACTTTCTATTCTTACTAAACTCAGTCATTTCGAAGAAATTTTTATCTCAAAGTTGGTACTTCCGATTCCAAAATGAACCGCAAGCATTGATGCTAAAAATACCCATTTTTCACTATTTTGCTTTGTTTCCTCCATCACTTTAATAACCGCGGTCATCAAGTGACCACGCGAGTTGTCAAACACCGAAGAAGAAAATCGCATTTTCTCTTTGAAGTTCTTTTGAAATTGTGACGTTTTGAAATAAACTAAATACAGGTATAAATTAAACAAATTCTTTTAATAAAATTATGTATTTATAAACAAATAAGTGTGATTGATCGTGTGCCAAACTTGACAAGTGTTTGGCGATAATAATTGATTTTCATCCATCGGTCCGCTCGTGCGGCCAATGAAAGTGGTGGATTATGTAACTTATTTTTTCTTTTCTCTTCCACTTTTCTATTTCTTGACATTGTTTCGATCGTTATTTTAAATGTAAATTTATAATTAAAAACTGGGTTAGTTTTGGTCATGTATTTTTTATACAAAATAAGTGAGTCAAGGAGTGGTCTTTTTATTTTTTTTTTTGTATTGTAGTTTTCATTGGCAATTTTCTTGTCAAAGAATTGCAGTGGACGTGACTTGCATTGACTTCAATTGACACTTCAAATGCAATAATTTTAGTTGCAGCGTGTCTATTTCCCCTGGTAAAATTGCAATTCTTGCTAATTTCCATGACGCATGCTTGCCAAACGATTAATTCGGTTATACAACCATTAAAGCCAATATTCTATAAACCTGATTCTCTTTAACGTTTAATTGATAAAACTTTTACCTTAGGATTAATTCTTTAATTTTATTTAGTAAATTACATTTAAAAGAAAGTGACACGTGACGACTGAGTATGGAATTTTTGTAGAGAGTTTCGGCCATTTTAACTACGTCAGCCCGTGTCATGTGTCGCTTCGCTATCGGCTTTGGAATATATGTTTGTGTGTAGGTACTGCGAAATCAATTTTTTTTCGAACGTGTGTTCATAATTTTATTATGTAAGGAAGTTTGTAGATTTTGTTCAAATGATGGTACATTGGTATGTTGTACTTCGATCGTCTACGTGATAATTTCCTTAACTTTCGTATGAAATGAAAACTTGGAATTCCTTAAAGCCACAATGAAAGAGCTAAGCGGATTATATGAAAAAAAAAAAAAATAAAGAGAAATCGAAAGAAACAGTCTATTGTCGTGCACACTTCTCTCTCTTTTCGGCAACCACTTAACTTAAGTTCCAAAACTAAGAGAGTAAGAGTAGTTCGCCCGTAGCTACCTAGAATAAAATAGAATCAGCCTTGAAATTGGACATTAGCGCGTGTAAGCTAATTTTAAAAGTACATAACGTCTTGTAGCCTTGTACTTGTTCGTTGAATAACATTGTTGGCCCTTTTAAATGGCAAATGTTTTCGAAGATTCGATTCACTGTTTTAGCCGCCTTTAAGAAGTGAGAAAGAACATGACATTTATTCTTGACTTGCGGTCATTGCGAAATAAATTAAGGGTGGAAAGTTGCGAACAGAGACAAATGATACTGAGACCCCCAACTCACAATCCTCTTGCCGCTGGGCCCCTCAGTTTTTTTTTTCAAATTCGCCATTTTGTTTTCCTATCGGTGTTGTGTCAATTAAGAATCCGTGTGACATGCAAAAACATACAAAAAATACAAAAATAAATACTGCCAACCTTGACAACCGTGGGGAAATGTGCTAGAATAGGGAATACCACCTTTTCACATTACTGAATGCCATTGGTTAGTAATTATATATTGTTAAAAGGCGAATAATTTGATTTTTTTATTTAATAAAACTAGCTAAATGAGATGTTCTATTTATATACTAAAAATTTATTATGACAAACATGGTTGCGTATTTTGCGCTTTTGAATATCATTAACTTCGATTTCATGCGTAAATTTTTCTTAGAAAACTGAAGAAAATTTGCTCAATATATTTCTATTTTACTTCAAACAATCTGCATTGTTCATTTTTCATACATATTTTAAGCAAATCTACAATTATTCCTTAAAAATAATATTAACCACACGTAACGAATAATTTCAAATTTAACGGATAAAATTCTATGAACGCTGTCAGCAACTTTGCCCACAGCGGAAGTGGAATATGCAAGGTGCGAGCGTGTTGGTGAGTCGGAATTTTTGAAGTTACGTGACATTTGTCAATACAAATTTCTATGTAACAATACAAGCGCACTTAGCATTTGCCACCCCATAAAAATATAGCTTGTAGGCTAAGTAACGGGAAATCGGTCGGAGTTGGTGGTCTCAGTATTGTCTCTGGTTGCGAATGCTGCGATCCAGTTTTAAGCAGAAACTTATGCAATTGCCTTTAGAAAAAAAAAAAAAAAAAAGAACAGCACGATAAGCGAAAACATTGTGATTAATCAATTCGATTAACTAAAGAAGTATATGTTGTTGGTGGCGGTGGGTGATTAAAGGAACGAACGTTTCACATGCCTAGCATTGCATATTGGAATTCAAGTTCATTGACTACCTACCGGCTTGGCGTTGCCGGTTCCTAAACTTGCTTTAATTAAGCGAGTGTGGCGTGTAATAGCACGACGGTTATTCTGAAGTTTTCGTTGAACAATAAACGTATTGGGTTGTACTCATTTTTTTTTTTTTAAGTTGTCTAAATTTCGGATCTAATATTAAAAAGCTAGGAATGATGTTTCTTGCTTTAGTTGCCTGAGAATTGGTGTGACGATAAATGCAAGAAAAACTTTTAGAAACATTTTTATTGACTGATTTTATAAACTCACAATTTTTCGTATAAAATTAACCATTCTAACCTACAAAATATTCAACATGAATGTAAAAAATAATTATTATGCATATCCCAAACTAGGCCACTAAATTATTATCAGACTTCAGGTCCAGACTCCTTTTCAGATGTGTAATTATTCATTACCTACCTAGAAAGATGGGTATTTTTTTTTTTTCCTATAGGGAGGGCGAAGAATGTATCATGCACCGTCAAGAAATTTTAGTTTTCCTGGTGTGTCAGACTCTTACTGACTAAACTCCCCCTCTCCCTTTGGTTTTCTTCAACAGCCCCCTGGAACCACTATTCGTATTACTTCGGGGGCCGTTTTTTCCTTTGTACCTCATAAACGTCATGTTCTTCTATGAGGGTGTGCTCTGGCTTTCTTCTCTCTTCTTGGTTTTAAGCACGGCTTCGATAAACGCTGATACCCGTTTCCAGCTGCGTTCGCTTGCGATCATCTTCTCAATGATATTTTCGGGAGAAAAATAATCTATCTCCGATTCCAAATTCTGTCTTTCCACGGTCCACCTGCTGCACGTGAAGAAGGTGTGTAAAGCGTCGTCTACCAATGAGTCGCCATACTGGCATGTTGGATGCTCAATTTTCTGCATCCTGTGTAGGTATGCATTAAAATATCCTTGTCCGGTTAGAAACTGCGTGGTATAATTAATTTTTCCGTGTTTTCGCGTTGTCCATTCAGCGACGTCTCTGATCAGCCTGGCGGTCCATCTACCTCTTGTTTCAGAGTTCCACCTTAGCTGCCATAATAGCTTGGTGGTCTGTTTTGCTTCAGTCGTTGCGGCTTCTGCTCCTATTTCCGCTCTCTTCTCATATACTAGCTTTCTCTCTGCGGCTAAGAGATCAATGGGTGTCACTCCTGCCACGACTAGAGCGGCTGGTTCCAAAGGTCGGGTCCAAGGATTGACCCTTGCGCTGCTCCTGCTGTGAACTGTTTAATGCGAGGCCCTTCTTTTGTGGCGTAGATTAGTTTTCGTTCGCTGAGGTAATCTTTGATTATACGGAGTAGGTACTGCGGTATCCTATAGACCTCCTCGAGCGATTTCAACATGTCTACTCATCTGCCTGTGTTGAAAGCGTTTCTCACGTCTAGGGTAACCAGAACGACGATCTTTTTCGAGCTATGTCCTCCTCGATGAGCGGCTTTAACTGTTTTGATCACCTCCTCAACTGCTCCGATCGTTGAGTGTCCTTTTCTGAATCCGTGTTGTCTTTCGGTCTCCTGCACTCTGGATTGCGGTTGTGAGGCGGGGTTTCAACAGCTTTTCTAGTAGTTTCCCTGCCGTATCCAACATGCAAAGTGGTCTATAGGCTGTAGGGGAATTTGGGTCCCCCCTTTTCCTTTCCTTATTAAGGCTAGGCGTTGTGTTTTCCATTTCTTAAAGAAAATCCCTTCTTCCAAGCAGCTCTTGTACATATTCAAAAGAATTTGGGGGCAGGTTTGAGCGATGGCTTTTAGCACTTCCGCTGGGATGCCATCAGGTCCTGGAGCTAGTTTCAACTCCTCTTCCGTGAACATCGGGATGTCTTGGACTACAGGAGAAATATCTTGCCGCCTATTAGGGTGGGTTGGGAAAAGTGTTTCCACTATCGCCTGCATTGTATCTGCATTCATTGGTGGGGTGGTCGATCTTGCACCCAACTTGCGCATCACTACCTTATATCCCAGTTCCTCCCACTTGCGTCGTTTACTCAAATATATGGCCTTCTTGAGTTCTGTTTTTGCGTTTCTAAACTCTACAAGTGCCTCTTCCGTTGTTTCAGCATGTCTCCTTCTTCCTCTGGTGACTTTGCGTCTTAGGTGTAGACAGTTTCTTCTTAGTGCAGCAATCTCGGTTGTCCACCAGTATACTGGTTTCCTGCGCTCTATCCTATGGGTTAGCCGCGGCATTGAGTTGTTACATGCCCGGGAGATAAGCTGCATTGTGGCTTCCGTCTTTAATTCAGCACTTCCCGTCTTCTGATGCGAGAGTTATATCGGGGATTGTCTCACCATATCCAGGGCGTCTGAATGTAGATGTGTTGCCATTATTTATCACATTGAGTCCTAACCTAGCGGCCATCTCCAGGATTTGTCGTCCTCTCGAGTCCGTTGTAGGCATACCCCACTCTATTGCCTTGGCGTTAAAGTCTCCGGCTACAATTACTTTGCCCTCAATTTCACGTACGGTGTCCTCTAGAGCATTTAGTTTTTCCCGGAAGTCACCAATAGTTTCGTTTGGCGTGAAATAGCAGCTAAATATTGTGGTTGCCTCATGTTTGATCCAGGCGAAGCCTCTTTCTGCTCCCTGATTTAGTACGGGGATAGTCACTTCGTCTGGTCTCCATATAGCGGCTGTGCCTATCAAGTCTGTGAGCCATCCTGGTTCGCCTCTATTTTTATACTGTTCGCTTATGATGATTATATCTGCTTTCAGGTCGAGCCTGAGCTGACTGAGGATGTCATTTGCAGTACGGCTTCTGTGTAGGTTACCTTGAAGTATTCGCATCATTGTAGCGTTTTATTTTTCGCATCCTGTAGGGCTCTCCTGAAAACCAGACAAGAGCCCGTTCCCGGCACGTGAGATAGTGAGTCCACATTTACATTTAGCTCTTCACATAGACAGCATTTGGCGCTTTTACCACAGTTAAAACAGAGCCCTTGTTCCTTTCTATTTAGCCCTTTACACGTTGCTTGTTGATGTACATATCCAAAGCATCTGAAGCAGCGCATTACTTCCACTCTGCGGCGGATTCTGCAATATACCCAACCAATTTTAACGCGGGGAGTTTTTAGTAGTGCATTTGCAGCTCGCGCGTTTACATGTATTAAAGCCATCTGTTGCGATCTACTGTTGGGTATGGATGGATGTGTGTAGGTATTATGTATTGTTTAAAATTTTAAAACGCAGAGAACAAAGGTTTAATTTCTTAACATGTACATTCATAAGTTACGACACTTAGAGCGCTACCCTTGTCTATCATAGAATTTTTCCTTAACACCTTCGTACGTGAACTTACTTATGGAAGTAGCAATTGTGTTTAGTTTTGGCAATCAATTTGAGGGTTAGGTACCTACTGTAGCTAATACATTTTGTATTTGATTTCGTCCTCCATTTACTGAACACAACAAAGGGTCCGAAACAAGGTGCTTGACAGAAAAATTCAAAAGGAAAGAGTTTCGTCATATAATAAAAAAAAACCTTTCTACCCAGCACCGACTTCAATTATGCTGTCGTGAGGTAGTTCTGGGTTTACAGATGCAAAGTTTTAACAACTTTCTTCTCATCGACACTATGCGCAGATGCAAATATGTAAATACATAGTGACATAACGAGGGAAGCCATTTTTTTTGTGTAGTAAACAAATCCCAAGATCAAATAGGGGATGTTCAGAATAGTACGTCTAGTTTATTTTGGGAGTAATTGGCATAGTATACCTACACGATCTGTTTTGTTGTGTTTTCGTCAGCAGACGTCGCCTAGAGTGCCAAGAGTTATTCACTGATGCAATTTCTTATCACATCGATGCCATGTGCCATGAGACTATTAAGTGTGACAATTTTTTTTTTGCATTCTGTTGTCGATCATTTTCCAACAAAGTATGAAGGGGGGTATGGCTAGAGCAAACACTAAGAATAGTTCAGTTTTAACGAACAACTACTTACACTTGAGACTTTTAAACTTTACCACAAGGAGAAGTGAATTGAAGGTATACCTATTAATATTGAGCTCACGGGATTGAACCCGTTTGTCGTAGGAATGCGGTGCAGACCAAGTCATTCTCGATATTGTTATTGAGCATTTGTCTAATTTTCTTTGCTTTTATGACATAGATTTGAAATAAATCAAACCTTATAATAAAACTTCATTATTAGTTTATAAAAAGCAAGTAAACAAGATTTAAGTTACAATCTTAAGAGGTGTAAGCATTGTTTCTAAAAAATCCTTGTAGAAATGCTCGGAAATGCTTTCTACCACTTGTTAACACAAAAATACCGAAACTGACGGCAGCTTCAACTTTTTATGTTGAAATACCTTTTACAAAAAAGCTCCTTAAAACAGTTTTATGTCAATCAAATGCAGCTGAGATTAACCGTCATCGGTGCAACATTAATGCAGCATTTCAAGTTAAATATTTAAAGTAGCCCAAAGCATGGGTTTTATTACAAATTATTCTAGGTATACCTACTTGTGTTATTTCTAAAGCAGATTTATATTTTGTATCTGAATCAATCAAAAGATAACACACAAAATGTGGCACAGGACCTTCAAGTTTCCGACTTTTCTCAAAGTGTTTGTCACCGTCATAGATGAAGAATCGTTATTTTTTCATGAAAAACACAAAAAAAAGTTGTGTAAACAAAAATCGATACTGCACACAGTTACGTATTCGTTTAAGATCTTTGTCTATTGTTATATCATCAGCAAATCATGCAAAGACCATTAGCAATGTACTTTTTTTTCCAATAAATGCAGATAGTTTCACTTCCTGGTCTGCACAAGACATAAAACTTATGAGTACAGGGCGGGTAGAACGCTGGAAATAATTTCTGTGATTACATAAAGCGTTTATTGACAAATTCTGTAAAAATATTGTCCCATATGTTTCATTCTGAAAAGCTCCTTTCTATTACACGCACTATTCTAAAACAGAGAGCAAACGCTGCTATGTCGAATGACACTCTCAGCGAAATGATAAATTTAATCAATCAATTATAAAGCGAAGCTCTGCAATGAAAAAATAAAGCTCAAACGTGCTGTAAAGTTAGCAGCCACCTGCCAAGTCCTATCGCTTTGAAGGTGTCGTGAACTAACTTATGTAACTCGTTATAGAAAAAAATATTCGTCCTCATAGGTACCTTTTGTGTTTCTTGTTCTTGATAAGAATAGATGTGAAATTCTGTAGAGCTTTTACGTGCGTTTGCCAAAAGTCGACGTATTTGCCATTGGCACAATTTGAAATGCGCATGTAGACGATAAATTGATGGCACAAAAAGCGAGAGAGAAAGACCTAAACTTGACGATTCTGCAAATAGATTCAAGAACAGTTCTCTCGGTCGTGTCGCTTTCTTCGTATATGTGACTGTGCTTGTGTGTAGAACTTGGACTGTAGTATATCTCGGTTAGCAATTGGGAATTTTTCAAAAAGCAAATCAGTTGCCGGACCGAAGTCGAAGTGTTGTGAATAATTTTCTTACTGCTCTGTGATAAATTAAACAAATAGGTACATTTTATCTTTCAAATACCAATTACATATAGTTGTAATATTTTCTACATTTAACTGGTTTTCAATTCAATTCAAATGAGTTTCAATCGAATAAAGGAAGCTATTTCATTCGAAGCTCGGTGTAAACTTTAGTTTTAAGGATTTTTTATTCTTCATTATCCATCATGGTTATGCGGTTATGCAACAACGAATTTGAGTGCTTTGTGAAAAAAAAATTAAAAATTAATTATAATACATAAGTGAGACTTGGTAGGAAGGCCATAATTAGAAAGAATCTTTTCGAAGTAAACGGGAGTGTTTTTTTTTTAGTTACCACGTGGCTGGTGTTAGAATAGCGATAAAAAAACCGTCTACAGCTATAAATTGGTTGTTACGTCATCAACCGATTATTGGTCGGGAGGTGGCAAGTTACATAAACGCGGCCCAGACGCTAATCTAATTTCATATGTCTTATTAGTATACTACCTTGTGATTTGAATTGTTTGTGGAAATATTTTATGCTATGCTATGCTTTGCATGACTTTGAATAAAATCATGTGGGCGTTGTAGTTGCATGACTTCACGACATGAGTTGATGAAAAAGTGCTTTTTCGTATGAGCCTTTGAGCGATTACATAAACAGCTTGAATCAAGGTCTTCTAAAGATAAAGAAAATATCAGTTTTATCTAACTGCTGTTGTGTAATCTTTTTTTGGAATTTGTCTTCTAATCTCCGAAACTTAACAATTTTCGATGGATTTGACTTGACTAGGTATACCTTGAATATCCATATTTCAATGCGGGCTGCCTTTCAATCGATTTTGAGAGTGGAAATAACTGGAGACACCAGCAGATGGAACTTTATTTGTTAGGGAAGAAGGTGGTTGCAGCGTTAACATCGAAAAATATCATCCCCTTGCAGTCATGTTGTGTTTTGAGACTATCGTCCGCATTTTCTGTTTTATCTATAACGATGTCTTTATGCGTTGCGACAAATTCACGACTTTTTTTTTAAATTAGGCTCTTCGAGGAAAAAGGGATAATAAATATTTTGATTAATTGTGTTTACATGGATTTGCCAATGAAATGGCCTTTCGGAAATGGTTTAAAAATAATTTTGACACAAATAATCTGTGCAGATGATGTGGCGATGGAGATGTTCATGAGCATACTCAGTTCACAGTTCATTTTTCGATGTCTAGCACTATGCCACGTATTGTAGCTTATTTTTTCAACTTTAAGAATGGTCATAGAATGCACCTTATAACTCTAATCAACGCAAATGTACAACATTGAACACACGTACATTTAATGAAATAATCAATCAAACTTGGTGTTTGTTTATCTAGTTTAACTTGCTTCCATTCCAACCTTGTGCCATGTAAGATTTGGGTACTGGTTGCAAGAATAAGATCGCAAGTACCAGCTGCCAAAACGTAAGATACCCGTTGACTGAGATATAGGTAACTTAAAATCCATTACATTCACAATGGACAAACAAAAATATGCATTCGTTTTGACATCTAAATGATTGTTCTGCTCTTATGTGAATGCTTGTTGGCCAAATCCGATGCCTTCTTCTATTTTCTTTCACCATCGTAAATACAAATCAGACTTCCTAATAGTTCAGGGAAAACTATAAATAAAGGGTAGCAACTAACTTGTTTTTGTAATAAAAATATAGATGACATAAAACTATGTGTATAAAAAATTGTAATTTATTTTGTTTTTGCTTGCAGCAATATGGGTAAGGATTTTGATCCCGTGAGTTTCGCTAAGGATTTTGCTGCCGGAGGTATCTCCGCTGCAATCTCCAAAACTGCAGTCGCACCAATTGAACGTGTGAAATTGCTGTTGCAAGTGCAGCACATTTCAAAACAAATCACACCCGACAAACAATACAAGGGCATGGTTGATTGCTTTGTCCGCATTCCAAAAGAACAAGGCTTTGCTTCATACTGGCGTGGTAACATGGCTAACGTCATCCGTTATTTCCCAACTCAAGCTTTGAACTTTGCCTTCAAGGATAAGTACAAGCAAGTATGTGTCACATTATCATCAGCCTAGTGTCTTGGCCTGGATTTTATATATGTAATCTCTCAATTGAATAGGTTTTCTTGGGAGGTGTTGACAAGAACACCCAGTTCTGGCGTTACTTCATGGGCAACTTGGCTTCCGGTGGTGCCGCTGGAGCAACTTCATTGTGCTTCGTCTATCCATTAGATTTCGCCCGTACTCGGTAAATTAGAAGTTAACTACTATCTCCAAGGAGGATTTTTTATTTGCTTGCATTTTTTTTTAGTTTGGCCGCTGATACTGGCAAGGGAGGTCAACGTGAATTCACCGGTCTTGGCAACTGTCTCGTAAAGATCAGCAAATCTGACGGCATTGCTGGTCTATACCGTGGTTTCGGTGTATCAGTGCAAGGTATCATCATCTACCGTGCTGCTTACTTCGGTTTCTACGATACCGCTCGTGGTATGCTTCCCGATCCTAAGAACACACCAATCTACATCAGCTGGGCTATTGCTCAAGTAAGTTTACTTTGTGTTTTCGGTCCATTTTGGGGGTATAATTTTATGTTTTCTTCTCTTTAAGGTTGTAACAACTGTTGCTGGTATCGTCTCCTATCCATTCGACACAGTTCGTCGTCGTATGATGATGCAGTCTGGCCGTAAGGCAACTGAAATTATTTACAAGAGCACAGTTCACTGCTGGGCAACCATTGCCAAACAAGAAGGCACCGGTGCCTTCTTCAAGGGCGCTTTCTCCAACGTTCTCAGAGGTACTGGAGGCGCTTTCGTCCTTGTCCTGTATGATGAAATCAAGAAGTTATTGTAAATTATTATTGTAACAACAACACAAACAAAAAATTAAATTAAAAACATAAAACATAAAAATAGTAAATTAATAATGCCTTTTGAATTAAAGTTTCTGGGAAGCGTCAACTTATCACGCGTGTTTTCTATTCAAGAGAGATTTTAACTGACTTGTGTGAAACGCGCATGGGAAAGCGGTGTCATTTTGAAGCGAGACTGAATGAAGTATTTTCCAGTTTGGACCAGAGACTGGTTTGGACTTTGAACGTGTTTCGATTAATCTATAATGTCATAAATTTGCGCTCGTGAAGTGTGGAGTTGACAACAACCGGCCGGCGTAGCGAAATGTCTGTTAATTTATTCGTTTGTGAACTGTACGAACTATATCGTCGTGTGATTTACTTTTGCTACGGTTTATATTAGCGTTGCGAGCCCCGCTCTATGCATGAAAGTAGTTTGAATATGTTTTTACGTATTGTGTGCTGGTTCTTTTGAGTCTTAAAATTATACAAACTAGGTATGTTCAGTATTAATAATTACTAGAGTTCGCCTAGTGGTAGAAATTCTACCCGTCTTTTACGCAACATATTGGAAAACAAATTACATAGAAGATTGCATCTCTGCACAATCGTCAGAACAAACAAAAAATCAAGCGAAAATGTTATATTTAAAGTAGTAAAAGTGGTTCTTAATATGTTGCTATTTACATTAAGATGAAGGCAACAACGCAGCACATGTTGGGGAAGGGACATTTATATACATAAAACGATTAGTGCCACAAACCAGAGACAAATCATACTATGCATCAAGCTACATGTTTACAATTAAGAAAAGCAAAACACAATTGGCATACAAATATATAGAGCATAATAGATACGTATTGAAAAATGTTAGGTTACATGCTCTTGGTCGGGCCAAATGAATAAAAATGTTATTCTATTTTCGTTTGAAAATAGATACAAAAATGCTAAATGAAAATACATTTTTCAAGGTGAACTTTTACTTAGTTCTGTTTCGCACGGAGTAAGGATTTTATTCAAGCACAAAAGCGAATTTTGAATACTATTTTTTTACTTTTCTCTATTTTTGCTTCTAGGTTTTATAGGAAAATTAAACCAATTTCAGTAGAATTTCGTATATAATCGAATAATACCAAAAAAAGGAATAAAGAAAATTAACGGCTTAGCCTTAATATATATGTAGATATATAACTTTGGATAGCAGAAATCAAGCGAAGAATTAAACTGGGTAACTGCAGTTTCTTTGGTCTAAGAAGGAAATTAATTAGCTAGACCTTGTCAAAAAACTAACGAGACTCATCAGTCCTGCTTTATGGCACAAAAGTCCCGTTTGCGTTGACGAAGGATTTAACAGCGAACCTACGTTCTTACCTAAATAAGTAAAAAAAATAACAGCTCCGTAGAAATCCTAGGCATAGCTTCTCACAACCATTCGTTTTGTGCGCGTTTTGCATTTTTGAGACGAATGGAAGGGAATCTACAATTTTATGCCGAGTCCAAACGACTCATTGAGAAGCTCTTTCAAGACAGTTATACTTTATATTAATAAGAACGTAAGCAATAAAGTATTACAATAATAATATACATATTAAAAAGATTTTATTTTCACATTAAGAGTTTCATAAATCTTCCTCATTCAATATACGTGAATGCCTTATCTCTTATCTAATCTAAATTAATCTGAATGAAAAGATACCCAACAAATGAAATATATATTAAAAAGATTTAAATAAAATAAATACAATTTCTATCGTGATGGATTGCGGAAATTGAAATGTTAACCTACAAAACAAAATATAATGTTGAATGCAAATTATCGCGGATAAGGAAAAGTAAAAATGTGTATGTAAAGCTTGCCATAGTAACAAATTGCGGTATGTTAGGTCCATGCCTTGCTATCAAAATGTATTAAATTCCAGACCGGAGTTATCAATTTGAACTTGAAGAACATATTTTAGTATGTACACAAAATATTATCTTTTGATAAGCCGTGTATGCGAATACGAGTGCTTAACCAGTCGCGATAAGTAGCGTCTTTATGACAAATAAGTATGATCCATAATCTCTATAACCTTTTCTTGTATGATTGGATAAAGGTAGTTACATAATATATTTTTGTGAAGTTTGATAGTTTTTAGTCATTCTTCAGTCATCATCATCACTATGGAATCTACATTCTCTTCTGGAAATAAAATGTCGTCGATTTTCGATTTCAAGTCGGACTTCATACCGCGATACCAATAACCATTTTTAGTGTCCAGGTCCAGGCTGGAACTTTGTGAATTATAAAATATTTAGTGCGGAAGTTAAAAATGATTATTGTTAAGGCCCAATGTATTTTATTTATATAATCTATGTATATCCAACCCATACTTATAGGTTTGCTAGGTAAAGATTGGCCCACACTCAATAAAAATGTTGTCGCCGGTTAATTATATTGCTGGCTCTTGGGTAGATTGGAATAATTTCACAATTATTATTTAAGAGTAATTACAAGGCACTCATTTTTCCTGAAATTATACTGAAAAACAATATATGACTTCAACCGAGTGATATAAGTAAGGGCATGTGTATAAATGATAAATATAAATAATTTATTGTTAACATGTAAATATTTAACAAAACGCAAGAATATTAAAAATATCAATCGATTGAGATGGGTGATGTCCTCAATTCATGTCGCGTAAAACTAATTTGATGTGAAAAGTTTACAAATTGTTCAAAATGTGGGCAGTGTGAAATTCATAGCTATTTCCGTCATTAAACACAACTGGGTGGATTTTTATCTATCATGGGTATCTTTTTAATTCATCCGCGAGGGCGGCGATTTGTTTTGTAGAATCTTTTACTAGTCAAACAAAAAAGTATGTTTGTGAACGCGGCCATATAAAATACATACAATTATAACAGCTGAATTATTATGACAATTCTGCCCATGTAAGTTCTCTATTATACTTTCATTGAATTATCTGTGGTAAACAAGAACACGTACACGCACTTGTTAATTTTCGCGTACGGAAAAACGTCAGATTCAAAGCGTAAAAAAAATTAATTTAATTAAAATTGGAAAAAAAGTTCGCATACAAATCTTTCTGTAATCATATCTTTTCAACTTTTCAAAAGTGAGACTTATAAAGTAAGTATCTGCGCATAAGTGCAAAGTCAGAGTGAAAACATAATAACAATCAAAATTCCTTCTACTATAAAAATTCTACAAAAAATGTGTAATTAGTATTATTTGCGGGGAAAAACACATCGGGTTTGTTTTTCGTAGCACTTACAAACATACGTGGGTATTTCTATTTATTCCGTATAAATGTAAAATTCTTATCACAAAAACATTCGATTTTCATTAAGTTGTTCTAAATGTAAAGGAATTGTCAAAAAAAACTTACATGTTGCGATAAAATAAGTAAACAATTTTCTAAATGTTTTCGACAGTTAGTTTTACTTATCCGAATTTTTATTGTTTGACCATTTTGAATATAGGGTTCTGTGACCATTTAACTTTATCTTTCTATTTTTGTTGAAGGTCATTACGCTAGTCAAATTAAGCATCGAGTAGAACTCGAAAAGGGGCAGCAATGTCAACTGATTTCCCAATGGCATCGGCACCACCGCTAACTGAATGCACAGCCGAAGCGTCATCGTTGTCGAGCTCTCCAGCTGGTTCACAACCACCGCCTATTGGATTTAAAACATTGAATGGCAACAACGAAAAAGACTCCACAGCCACATCAAGCGATGGAGCAGAAGCTAACGACTCAGCAACAGACGATAAAGCGGAGGAAAAGCGTGATGATTCAATGTTTGAGTGTAATATCTGCTTGGACACGGCGAAGGATGCTGTTGTCAGTATGTGCGGGCATCTGTTCTGTTGGCCCTGCTTGCATCAGTGGCTAGAGACACGTCCAACACGAAAACTATGCCCAGTGTGTAAGGCTGCCATCAGCAAGGAGAAGGTTATTCCATTATATGGCCGCAATAGCACGAAGCAGGAAGATCCAAGGTACGTTTTTCCATACTTCATTGGTAGAAAGTCTAAAAGGGGGCATGGGCAAACTAAAGGATAACAATAACAGTGCTTTGTATCACAATGAATAAATTATAAGCAAGGTGAGCTGTTAGAACACGTCAGCAATTTGGAAATAGCAAAGCCAAACAATCATGATATCTAATGGTCGTTAAGTCTTAAGTTTTGCAATAATTGCCTTAGCAACAAAGTGTTAGCCAAATATAAATGATGAGGTGAACCACGAGTGTCTTCAGTTTGAACTATTGTGTAGTCTGGGTTATTTTTCATTTTTAAACTGCTGTTGAGATAGGTACCATGTTTCAATCTTATAATAATAATCAATGGGATTCTAAGAACGATTATAATTGTTCACTTTTTGGTTAAAATTATTTTAAATTTCATTTGAAAAACAGACCACTGGCTGCGACATAATACCAACTGACATTCGTATAGCTGCCTATTGTCTATTAAATAGATACGTGTCCTCGACTCTATCGTCTGACACAAATATAAAAGCTTTACAACTGTTGCTGAATTATCATCGCGAAGAGTATCTACTTGTCTTAGTCGCCTGGTGTTTATCACACCCCCGAAGGTTTTGTTATATAAACCGGAAGAACACTGATCTTAATTCCTACTATCCCATGTAGTTGGGTTCGGTGAGGATGAGGCCGGCATTGCCTTCCAAACCTGTTTGCCGGTTGTCATATACCTTGTCACCTATTATCGTTTATTTATTAACATATCACGACTTTCAAAAAATTGTTTCTATTTTATTTACTTTTAGAAATAAGGTTCCACCCAGGCCAGCAGGTCAGCGAACTGAACCTGAACAACAGCAAGGTTTCCAAGGTTTTGGATTTGGTGATGGATTTCATATGTCCTTTGGTATTGGTGCTTTTCCGTTTGGCTATTTCGCATCGTCTTTTAACTTTGGCGAACCGAGACCAGCAGGTGATTATATTTTTATTTTTTTTTTTTTGATCAGCGCAGTAGGTGTGAATGAAACTAACAATTTGGAAAAGTATTGTTCCAAAACACACAATGACCAACATATCGATTATTCTATTGTCCGAAACCCACAGCATTTATGTGACATAAAACGAATTAATTCAGACTCACGAGTCTATGAGCATCACAGGAGTCAAGTGACATGCCCTGGTATGATCACCTAATGTGAATCGCAATAGTCAGACTCAGGGGGTCAGCAGTACACCATTTGATTGACGGTTATATGTAGACCGTTCCGTCTCCTTGTTTGGACATCGGGTGTTAGCATTCAAAAGGGTTTAATGGTTTCTTGGTCGCACCACCCTTCTGAGGGGACGAGGACACAAAACTGAGTGATTTTTTCTACGTTTCACTCTGACAATTGTAAATTAGAGATGCTTGCGAATTAAGGGCTAATCTTTCACCCTAAAACATAAATAAATAAATAGATTGCGCAACAGTTCCCACACCAACCACTAAGCCATTGCGCCTACTATTCTACGGCCCTAAATAACAACCAATGGTGCGTGCCCTCTTGACTATTGATGGATTCAATGTAGTAAATTCACACACCATAATGTTCTGAGACTCACTCATCGCGTCAATTCCAAGAGAGTATTATATATATTTGCTATTTTGGTTTGTTCACCACTCGCGCCTATTAGTTCAGGAAGTCGAGTCCATATTACAATAACAGCACGGTTTTTATAATGGTGAAAACTATAACTGAGCGATACTTAAGCAATGACTTTTCGACGTTCATTTTGTTGCATATTTTGTAAGTTCAATCACTCATATCGCTGGCACAATACTTACAAATGCATTTTAAATAAAAATAAAAAAAACATTTTCATTTTCTTTAGCTAATCGTGGAACAACACAATACGAAGACGAACAGCAACTATCAAAGTTATTTTTGTATTTAGCATTCTTGTGCATCGCATGGCTGTTGTTTGCCTAGCGCGATTGTTTAAAATTTAAACCAAATAAATATGTAACAAATATTACAATATTCGCATTAATCTGATAATAATTATACAAAAAGAAAAAAATACAAAAAAAAAATATATATACACATTGCAAATGGATAATAACTTAAATAACGTTCACTTTAAATATTACCACGATTATACGAATAAGAGTGTATCCAAAGGATGCAGTAACTACTTTCCAACACACTAGTCAAAAATATGAAAATTCTCATTTAAATTTGCTGTTTTTTTCTTTCCGGTACATAATACCTACCGAAATGTGTGGAGTTTTATTTTTGAAATCGATAAAGTTGTTTGTCGGAAAGATGTTCTTTTTTCGAAAGAACGATTGTAGTACTACAATAATTGTAAGTGGATACAAAGATGTCTTATTTGAAGAAATTTAACTGTGAAATAAATATAACGATCGGTTTATAGTATTTATATATTTACATTTATACAGAATCTTTTACTAATGTTCGACACACTTCATTTATTACCGCTGGATACTTACTTGTGATTAGATAAATAAATTCTATAGTTTATTTCGAGTCTTATGTACTACATGTATACCTAAATATTATAAGAACGCAATTACATTATGAGTTTGACGATTCGTTTTAATAAAAGAAAAACAAATTATGGTGTTTGATAATGTTACGGCATATTCCTTGCTTAATTATTTAAATGTGAAGCAGTTTTGTTTCATTTCGTTTTACATTTCAGGTCCGTTGAATAAGATAACATATTACAGTAGTTGTGTTTTTTTTTGTTAACATATATCTCAGTAAAGCTAATGTCGTTTTCCATTGGGACCACCAGATATTTTTTTCAGATCTCAGATTTTACGCGGCTCATGGAACATGCCACGAAATTGATCTGCTTTTGTAAATGGATAAGTGCGTTATTTGACAACAATATCAGCTCTTCAAATTTCATTCGCTTTTGGAAAAATTAACTATGACTTGAAAAATGTTTCCCCTGTTGTAAATACAAATGGAGTAGTTTTGGTGATTCATCGTCTTCAAATGATGAGAAAGACGATGAAAGCTAAGTAAACTATAATTTTCAGAACACAATTGCAACAATGACACCCTGCTTGAGCTTTTTGAGATTCACTTTACGTATTTGTACCAAGTGGAAACCACTTGACAGCAGCATTTCATGTTGGAACCTTTCTGGTGATGCGTTTGGAAATAACTAGCAAACTAACTGCAAACCAATGTATTCGATTGGGCATTTTCAGATTAGCTTTCAGATTTGAGATTTCTTGTGTCGAACATTAAAACGTAACTTGAGGGAACATAAAAAGGGAACTAGAGTAAAAAAAAAGTGCTCTGAGAGTGCCCAAACGAATATCACATAAAAGTCAAGACACTCAACATTGTGACTGGATAGGAATCGTTTTTTTTTGCTCATTCGTATATTTTAATTTGCTGAGATAGGACGGAGTTCAAAAAAGAACGCCTAGAGTTATACACTGCTGTCAGGATTAACAGAAAATTGTTCTCAAAATGCCCCCATATATGTGCTTAGGCCTCTGTAAATATGTACAAAGAAAGCGAATTATCTCCTTTATATATGCATGGTAGACGAGGGTGCATTTGCCAAGGGGTACCTCTACCAGACGCTTTTTTCCCAAACCAACAAAGTGCAAAATATCTATATGCACATCTCCAAGTGCAAACTTCCCGCAAAGTTTTACAGTTCTCGGGCAGACACCAATTTGAGTTTGTGTTTTTATTCCACTGGAACAAATAAATTGAGGTAATTAGTTGTCCTTTATTTAGAATATATATTTTATATTTTTTGTAAAACTGTTGGCTGGAGCAAATAAATGTTATTGGTATGTGTTTCCAACAAGGAAAAATTATGTTATTAGAAAAACACCATGTCGGGTGGCAAGGTAGGAACGAGGAAATCTTCTGACTACGGTTGGAATCATTAGCGCAGCTGGAATATCACTACTTCCATTTTGTCTTACCGAGAGTTAAATTCGAAAGTAGTTCTCTGGATGTTGCATCTACAGGTAGTATTGCAATGTGAAAAGCGGTAGGATGTCATCAGAAGCCTTCCTGGATGTTCTTATTCATGTCTATATAAATATAAAAATTGAGCATTAAAATTGTGCTCGTTTGTCGCCGATTCACACCTTAATCAAACTTTCGCACATTTTTGGTATTGGTATATATATGGTTTTCGTGAAGTTTGGTTGATATCGGAAAACGTATGTGTGTGTTGTGCATGCGTGAAAAAACGCATGAATTTGGTTTTGGTTTTTTTCCACACATTATAAATATAAAAATCAATTGCTGTGCGTTATTCGGGTAAAAACTCAAGAACGGCTCGACGGATTTGATTGATTTTTTTGTTTGTCTTGAATCAGAAATGGTGTAAGATGAAAATAAAATGAAAATTCGGAAAATTCTTAACAGGTTGAGTCGCATTGTGTTTGAATTGATGGTCTCTTAATCTAAATGCGTTAACCGATTTTGTTTCTGGAAATTGCAAATGAAAGGTGACGTCAACACCTAGGTTTGTATGGATATACGGTTTTTGTATGTTTATTGGTTATACGAGTTATAGGCATTTTAATGAACATTCCTGTGTTGTCAATCTCCGAAACCCCTCAACCGATTTAAATGAAATTTTGTGGATGTGTATGGTTGGTTGCAGCTTAAATAAAGGCGCTGTTGTCTATGTCTCTCTGCTTTGGGGATGTGGGCGCAAATCGTAATCGTTAAAAAATATGTGATGTGCATATCGCGTTTCTGGATGTGCTCGGTCGAATGGCAGGAGCGAGGATTGCCGATTGCCACATTCTGCTTTGGTTGATTTGGTTAATTGAAAAAATCTGACAGGACCAACTCAATTAAATCAGTAGTGCCAAAGAAAAGCGATCAAGAAGCCGACCCGGACATCTATTAAGTCCTTTCTATGCATTGAACTTAATTTAATTCCAAGGGAGTTTCATTTGTTCAATAGGAAGGTTCAACTTTATCAAAAATGTTAATAATTTATTTAATTTTAGGCGGTACGGGTCAGCTAGTTAAGCATACAAAATGTTCCTCTGAATGTCCAATTTTGTTGTTGCTGGACAACCATGTTTCCCATTACAGCCTCGACGCAAAATAATTTTTGTAGGACGATATGAATTCATTTGTTAACCTTTTCCTTTGCCTTTAGGTACCTGGCTAACCCGTGGGAGACTGCCGAAACGTTTTCTTATTTTTCTAGATAATTATCCAAAATAGAAATCATTGAGGGATTAAGAAGAAATGTACTTTCAAATCCAGGTAAAAAAGCAAGATAAATATAAGATATAGGCAAACACAATCAAAACACTTAAAAGTTGAAGCTTAAGGTAAGGTTCCCTAAATACCGGCAAATGCACCCTCCATCTATTCCTTTTAATAATACGCTTCCCTTAAAACATGTCAGCTGTTTAGAAGCCATAATCGAGGAACTATTTATTAATAAATGCTTCACTATCCTTGCTTTCCTCTTATTTGCATGTCTCATTCGCTGCGCAGTCTACCACCTCAGAGGTACTTCGACACCCGTCGGCACGTAAGGCAAAGTTCGTGTTTTAACGGACATTTAAAAATATCCACCAAGTTCTTCAACATACCGTGATATCTTATTGATGCCACTGGATTATTGCATTTAAAACTCACATATATATATTTGTTACTATGAAATCATCGAAGTATGTCATTGAGAATATCGCTTTCCACCGGATAACCTGAAAAGTAATGACTCAAAAACATGCCACACCATTTATATCTACATTGTATTTATTTTTCTTATCGTTCTTAAACTTCTCATTGAAATTACATTAAAATTGATTTTGTTTTTATTAAATGTTATGTTAAATAAAAAATGAAACTAAGTCAAATGCTTAATAAGGTCTTGACCTATTTCCGCCATCGTTTCGCATAGGTCCACCGCCTGCACTGCCATCTCGACGATTATTTCCTCTCATGCCACCGCCGCCGCCAGAGCCGCCACTGAAGCGGTTAAATCCACCGCCACCACCGCCATTTCTATCTCCCCCCCTGCTTTGGAATCCGCGATCACCACCTCCACCGTAACCACCGCCTCCCATGTCAGATCCTCCACCACCGCCTTCATTTCCTTTAGGCGTCTTACACCTTAAATGTAAAATAAGTGTTAGTTTTTTTTTTTTTTTTAAGGCAAGACAAAAAGTACCTATTGCATTCGTTTCTCCATGCGAAATTTGTATTACTACAGCTGGAGCATTTCCAGTCACCATCCCTCTGTGGCATGCCGGGGGCACCACCGCCTCCACCACTTGATCCTCCACGACCTCCCATGCGGCCACCCTGGTCGCCACCACCACCACGTCCACCTCCTCCGCGTCCGGAATCACCACCAAAGTCATTACCGCCGCGGTCGAAACTGCGACCGCCACGATCACCGCCGCCGCCACCGAATCCTCCGCCTCCTCCACGGCCACCACGACCACCTCCAAAACCACCACCACCGCCGCCACCACGACCACCACCTCCGCTGCCGCCCTTATTCCAGTTATTTTGCCTCTGAGCCAGTGACACTTTGACGACGCAGCCATTAAAGTCGCGACCATCGAACCATGAAATTGCCGATTGGGCAGCGTTTGTGTCATCATAGGTTACAGTGGCCTCGCCCTTCGATACTCCCGTGTCTTTGTGCTTATAAAGCCAGATCTTTGGCTTCATTGTCCGTTTGTCTTTCTGCAAAGATACATATTCAGAATTAAAATTACCTCACGCATCGTTCCAGTGACCAAATTACCTTAATTATCCCGATTGCACCGAAAAATGTCTCAATTTCCATTTCAGTGGCATTTGGGTCCATCCCAGATATGAAGATTGTGTCCTCCTGAGTGACCATATCGCCGCCACTGCCGCCGCCTCCCATGCTGCCGCCGCCACCACCGAATCCTCCTAGAATTTTAGACCCGTTAGATATTTGCAAAAGGGAAACACGTTTTTCTGGTTCGCTTAACTTAGTACAGTAACTAATCAGGTTAGGCTAGGATAAATAATAACAATATAAAAAGTGAGGCCGTCGATGATGAGAAAATGCGTTGCAGGATTTCCCTATGGTCCGTTGGCCGAGAACAGGGGATGCTCGTAAACGTAATGGGTACGGGTAAATGAATTGGGACAACATAAACCAAGTTTCAAAATCAGTCTTTAACAATACGAAAGCGTTCATTATAATGTTAAAGTCCAAGTCATGTCGGCTGCCCATAACACACCTTAGACGAAAAACAGCCACCAGTAGTGTACCACCTTAAGAATGTATCGCGCTCCATGTAGTACAAAAAGTTAGTAAACTTGGGGACCAGTCCTAACAATACCATAATTATGAAGATTCTCTTAAAGTGCTTTTACCAATATCATAGAACATATATCTTTACTCTCGCTTTTATCTTTCATCTAAAATACTTGGGGCTTTATGCAGGAACTATATGCACTTAGGGTTAATATGCCGGTAAACCATTTGCGGTGGACACACAATTAATTTCTCTCAACCAGTAGTAAAATATTTGTCATAACAAAAATATTAAATGACCCCTATTTTTCTAATTTACCAATTTGGGAAGAGACAATTTGGAGGCGCGAAGTAAGGGGTACGCCATTTTTGTGTTACAGGAGCGGTCTCATATCAAGACCTTATAGACCTATATGAGCCATTAGTAGCCCCTTAGGTGTGAGGTTATTTAAATGCATACAAGATTTATGTAGTATAGTATTTGTGGTTGACGCTCCCATTTGAACCATGTAAACTGAACTTGCTCAATTATTTTAATTGTTCTGCTAGTACATATACCAAGATTCAAGTTCTTCTTGTGACTTGCCTCGTTTGTTACCTACTTTTTTTTGCAAGTATCATGTCAAGTTATTGATACAAATTGATATGAAGAAAGCTGTACCAGGGGCCCTACTCTCTATTTCGTTCCGAAAGTCAATCCTATTCGAAATTGCGATACAGAGTAGTGCCCCAGACCAAGGGATAGAGCTGTACAATTTTTAACGCGCAGATGAGTTTGTAATGTATATAAAGATGATTGCCGACGGCTAAACTCGGTCGACTAAAGTTAACAAGCACCTATGTTGACAGCCTATTCAAATGTCGACGTTAGTGTTGATAAAGCGAACGCGACCATGCTTCACAAATAAAAGATGGAACAAAAAAATCGTAGATAGTGCAAAAACGACGAAGGTGTGTTGCGAGGGTTTGTGTTATATTGTTAGTGAATGAAAGAATGTGTTTGCTATTTGGTACATTCTCCATTTGAAGTTAAGTTTCACAGTTGGGCAACAGAAAAAATCGAACGATTTGTTCACCAAGCAAAATGAACAAGCTACGAAGCTGCAAAGTTTTTATGCATTAATTGATTTTGTTCTGAAGCATATAAATAGATTTATGTATTTTGTTTGCTTTACACGCTTATACATACAGCCCTATTCTGCTATTCATAGGGGGGGAATTTTTCTTCAATTTTCAATTCACACTATTCTACTATTCTTTCGAATCGAATGTGGATTTACCTCGTTACTGTCGGTAACATCAGTATTACTGTGCGGTATTCTCTTATTCACGTGAACGCATACATTCTATACAATTCAGATCCGCATGTCAAATGTTGCGGACTTGAAATTAAATGGATCGTCTTTCTAGTGGTTGATTTTTACTTAAGCGAACGTTTTTTATTAAAAATTGAAAATGAATCAACTAACATTTCATCCGGCATCATCATTCTCTTATTCCACTGTTTGAAGGTGGGAAAAAAAGTCTAATACTTTCCATACAAACTTCTTACGGATTTCACCTGAACAGATTTTAACTTGAATGACAAATTCGTTTGGATAATGTAGTTCACCCGATGGATAGCAGAATGGAAAGGCAGAGTGAAAGGGAATCGAATCTACAATTCACGTGAATAGCAGAATAGGGGTGATTGTCTTCTTAAAATAAAGCGGAGGCTGCTGCAGAATATTTTTATTTTATCTAAAGATGGTGTTTTGTATGAAACTGTACCACCTATTCAACTTAATTTAAATCAATATAATATACAAATGAAATATAACTAAACCCATTTAAAAATAATTAATTAACCGCTAGAGTTTTAGATACCAATAATTATTAATCTTTGTTTTCTGAAATTGATTAGTGGGCGAATAGATACGAAAGGATAAATCATAGAAAATCGCGTTTCATTTGAATTAATCGGGCACCGATAATTGTTGTGTTTTAAACGATTTTGTTAATTTAAGGAGAATAAATGTAATAACCTGAAAACAGAGGTTATGTTCGTATTTTTTTTAGGAAATAGTAACTCTAAAAAAATTTACATATTAAAATACTTAACGAATATAACAGAAAACGATTTAAAATTAATTAAAATTTTTTTTTCAAAAACTAACAGCCCGATTCTGGCATACCTCACTGATACCTCACTAGTCACAAAATCCTCACAAGGTGAGGTGAAATTGATTTTGTGAGGTTTTCGTATTCTGACACACTCACAACTTGTGAGGCTCACAAAAACAATCGAAATTGTAATCTCCTATGGAGCAAGTCACAAAATAGAAAACCAATCATAAGCGCTCACTAATGACAATATTTGTATTTGATGGTATTGTTTCCCTCTTTTCAAGCATTTAAAGATCCACGCTATATTTATTAACTTTACGGGGAAAATTAATATTTTTATATAAAAAAAAACAGAGGAATGTGGAGATTTTGAATTGTGACAAATGTCGTTAGTATTTTATTTTCTTCTTTTGTAAAACATTTCATTGTCAATATTTAGCATATAAATTTGTTTTCCTTTATTCAATTAATGGTGTAGATATAATACTTCGTTTTCGTATCCCACAAAATTGAAGTGATAATAATCTAACCATATCGGAGAATACGAAAAATGTTATCGAATCACAATAAACCTCACAAAAGCTTGTGACTTGTGAGTTGAGTTGAGTTTATTATATACTGACGCTTAAATAAAATTTTCGGAAGATTTTTGTAGATTTGTTAGAAACACTTTTCCCAAATCTGATATGTATTATACGTTTCACATTACATATCTAAATATAACCAGTAAACTGCCGCCTTTTCAAAAACTTGTGCATCTATCAACAAAATGTGATAGCCTTAAAGACACTTTAATATCACAAAACCTGATGGAACATTTGGTAGATAGAAAATAGTCCTTTGAGTAACAAAAAACAAGAATCCGCCATTTCTCAAGCCCGTGTGACAATTTTTTTTTGCATTTTTTCTGCTTTTAAAATGAAACTAGAGCAGTACGAAAAATTAGAACGAAAATTCCCGATAGGAGTGAGTGCGTACACCTTATTAATGTAGAAACGTAAAAAAAACGCATTTTCTTTTTTGACATTTCAACATTTTTTGAAAATTTGTGGTTGCTTTGCTCCACAATACACTTGTTCGTAATACACTTTCAGTCTCTTTTACACACCGCTTAATTTTCAACATGGTAAAAATTCTCCATCCCTACAATAAAAAAAAGCTTTTCTGCTTTGTACAATGGAATGGGATTATTCTGAGTGCTCCTGGATTTTGAATCTTAAAAATAAATTAAAAAAAATCCGAAATTTTGAAGATGGCCGACACATTCTTTTCACCAGTCTTCAACAATGCAATTGAAAATTTATAGCGACGGTTAAAGACAAGACAGTCGAGAGACAAAGACAAACCTTGGGTAATAGAATTATTATGTATTCAAATTATGGTGAAATGAACTGCAGACTTGATTCCGTGGCTCGATTTAAGCAGTACTTTCCATGAAACTGTTACTTTAATAATCAAGCTCTTTCTTTTAAATGCGTTAAAAAAAAACACAAAACAGCTTCCGTCTGAATCAGAGAAAAAAAAAATTAAAACTTAAACAAACAAACGAACGGTTGTGAGGGGCTATACGTAGGCTTTCATATTCACCCCTATAGAGGTATCCGTTCGGAACGGAATTTTCTCAGATTTGTTCGAAATCGGAAAAATTCCATTCGGAATATCCTTTCCGATATAACTTTCGGAATAATTCTCCCATGACATAAAGGCCACCAATTTTTTTCCGAACCTATCCCACAACAAATTGCTGTGGAATATTTAAATGTGAATTTAACGCTTCATTTATTTTTTGTTTTGAAACGGATCTGATCAAATCAACATTAGGTAAATCCTGCGACGGGGACAAATTATGCGGTAATTCTTTTGCTAGCTTAGAATGTTGCAGTGATCGACATCAACTACAGAAACTGCTTTGCGTCTCAATATGGTGGGCTTATTATTATATTAGTTCGTGAACATTCAAAGTTTTCGTACAATTTTTAAGTATTAATTTGTTATGAAATAGGGAGGATGAAACTTATATAATTAGAAAGATACTGTGCCATACATGTGCCCAAAAACAAAATCGTAGGTATATGCTGCCATTAGGGCTTGTAAAATTAAGTTAAGAATTCTTCCCCATACAAAACGCTGATCAGTAATTGAAAACGTATTGGTGACATTCAATTTTCCGCCGAAATATTGCCATATCTATTCAAATATAAATTATCAAGAGATCAGGGACTATTTTCGAAGGAATGCAATTTACTTACCCCTAAAAGTAAGCAACATTATGTATAATTTTAATTCAGGGGCATATATACAAGTTGGGCAAAAAAAATCACCCTATTGGAAGATGGTCTTATTTTTGCAAATGGCCGCCAATGCCAAATCTGTTTTGACATTTGTGGACGAGACAGATGTAGAATACAAGTCAACAAGCGATGGAGCGTGTATCGTGTCTATTTTTTTGCGTAACAATTCGTCTGTAGTGTTGGCGCAGCGCGAATTCCGTCTCGCCGATTCCAAGGCCGTCCGACACCGACTGCCACCTACCTTGAAGAGTATGGGACCACACGAGACGTTGCCAAGAGTGGCCAGCCCCAAGCGCCCGTTGTGCTGTTAACGAGGCCATTTTTTTCCGCTGGTCATACGACAACAGTGGACGGTGCGCGCTTATAAAACATCATATAGATGGGACAAAAACCATTTGATTATGACAGTAAACGTTATTTTAATTAATCGCGTACATACAATTTTCGAATTTTAAGCCTTAAAGACAATGCATTGTTTGAATCGTTACAAAACAATAGATATTAGCAAAATTGAAGAAGATATTATCATTGCTGCAGCAGCTCAAATAAGTTCTATAACAGCAAGCAGAAGACGACACGTTCCTTCGTGTCGGGTAAATCCCTATTTGCATTGTTCCTCCACAAGACCTGCAATTTTTTTTTATCGCATGAAACGGAATTTTTGGTTTTGCGTTCTATTTTATTTATCGTTTTGCGGTTTCCTCTGAAAAAATCCATAGTAAACACCAGAGACAAATCATACTGAGACCCCCAACTCACAATCCTCTTGCCGCTGGGCTCCTCGATTTATTTTCAAATTCGCCATTTTGTTTTCCTATCGGTGTTGTGTCAATTAAGAATCCGTGTGACATGCAAAAACATACAAAAAATACAAAAATGAATGATACCAACCTCGACAACCGTGGGAAAATGTGCTAGAATTCGGGAATACCACATTTTCACATTACTGAATGCCATAGGTTAGTAATTATATATTGTTAAAAGGCGAATAATTTGATTTCTTTAGTTAATAAAACTAGCTAAATCAGATGTTCTATATACTAAAAACTTATTATGACAAACATGGTTGCGTATTTTGCGCTTTTGAATATCATTAACTTCGATTTCATGCGTACATTTTTCTTAGAAAACTGAAGAAAATTTGCTCAATATATTTCTATTTTACTTCAAACAATCTGCATTGTTTATTTTTCATATATATTTTAAGAAAATCTCCACTGATTCCTTAAAAAAATATTATGCACACGTAACGAACAATTTCAAATTTAACGGATAAAATTCTATGAACGCTGTCAGCAACTTTGCCCACAGCGGAAGTGGCATATGCAAGGTGCGAGCGTGTTGGTGAGTCGGAATTTTTGAAGTTACGTGACATTTGTCAATACGAATTTCTATGTAACAATTCAACCGCACTTAGCATTTGCCATCCCATAAAAATATAGCTTGTAGGCTAAGTAACGGGAAATCGGTCGGAGTTGGTGGTCTCAGTATTGTCTCTGGTAAACACAACACAAATTGTTTCCTCCTTTTTTATGTCAAAATTTATCTTCGATTTAATGTACCGGACATTTATTTCGCGAGCTAAATGAGTGGAGATTTTTCATCGGCCCATCTATATGAAGTTAAGAATTTAGCGTGCGAACAGGATACTGCTTTGCTAAATTTTATCTTTGTAGACTTTTTTGTATGGGAGATAAAATTTAGCGCGAGCAGGATACTTAGCTTTAGAAAAAAAAAACGACAGCCAAACAATATCGGATGACTTGTTTTGGCCCACCTTACATTTGCGAAGTGTTGACAACGACTTTTGTTTCAATGAGGTTACACAATGGAAAATATTTTTCGACATACATAGTTGTTTTGCTCTAAATTTGCATGTGATGTATTAAAATGTAAATCATGAGTAAAACTTATTTTCAAAGGGGCATATTTTTTCGATATCTAGATGTCGCTCTTTCGTTTATAAAAAACAACACAAATTTCAAAAATTGTGGTGTTTGTTAGTATTACATATACGTTATAAAAAGTAAGGTCGAATTTTGGACCACAAGCGAGACTAGTATACACAACTCGACAATCGTACTCTTTTGTGTTATGGTTGCCGAGAAAATTGCTGCTCACAGTCATTGTGAATCGAACACAAAATGGGGATTATGCGATATTGAAAGAATTTAAAATTGCAGAACCTTTTACGTCCTTTCAAATATGTACATTTAATAATAGTAAATAAAAAACTATAAATAAAAGAAAACATAAACGGCCCATTCTTGTTTTCCACTAGAACAAGTGAAAATGACGAGCCTGTATTCAAAGTACAAATCTTGATTTTCCTATTAATATCAATATTTATTTTAAGGAGTCTGTATTCTCCTGGGAGACCACAAGAAAAAAAAAACAACACTCGCCGTAATATTTCACACTATTAAGTAATATCGAGCAATAAGATAGTTTATACTCATTTTAAAATCAAATCTAATGTTTAACCAACAAAACCGTCGCATAATCTAAATAAATATACACAATACACTAGTAACTACCATACGCTTATGTTCTGGTCAAGAGGATGTCTTTAGCAATGTTGCGCTTTTGTCTGATTGCAAACACAGAATAAAACCCACAACGAAAATTATGGTACAATTCACTTATGTAAGTAACCCTTCGGCGATCGCAACCCTTTGTTTTATATGTAATACTCAATATACAATAATGCATTTATATTTTGTTTATGTAATAAAGATTCGAAAAGATATTAAAACAAATACTTTACTCTGAAGCGCATTGCTTGTATATTTTACCTTTATTGTAGCCGTCCTTGTTGCCGCCTCCAGTTCTAGAATATACATTGAATACTCATTTAAATGCATAAAAGATTGTTTTTTTTTTTGTTTGTTTTTGTATACACAAGCAAGTACCGTTGAAAGTTGTTGATGTAGTGTAGAGAGGGGGATGGAAAATTACACTTGAATTACACACACACTTTGTAAAAAAAAAAAGTTACTCTTCGATTTATTAATAAAAATACCTTATCTCGTTTGTAGAACAAGAAACATTTGCAAAAAGGATAGCTAGTCCTTGTATTTGTTTTCGTTTTTTCATTGTGTTTCGCTTTACCAAACAACCAAATATATTTCCATGTGCCTTTGATTTTTTTCTTTGTTACCAGTAGAACTAATGTATTTATTTTTTACCAAGATACCAATTTTTGCTTCTCAACTTCGTATGTGAATTTCAACTTGTTAGCACAATTTCCCCAGCTAATGGAATCAACACCGAATGTAACCTTTTTGTTTTAAATTATGATATGAAACAAGCCTTGTTTTTAATAAAATGTTAGGCTAACACCCAAAAGAGGACTATTCTAAAAGTATTTTTTCTTTATTGTTTGTAAAATTATGACGCCATCTTTGTTACAGCGAGTGCCTTTGCTTTTGCTATTTATTTGCATTCTTGTGGGTATGCTCCCTACTTACACTAGTCATTTTGGTGCTTGCATGGTTATGATTAATATATAACAAAAGGCATAACCTATATTTTCGTTTAACTATCTCAACTTACTCACTGAACTTCGCTATACACACAGAATTATAAGTAACAGCTGTGTTTTTTAATCATTCATTTTTAGGGAATAAAACGGTTGCACTTCTTGTATTCTATAGAAATTATGATTATTGATCTTCTTTATAATAGCATTTTCCGCGGCAACGAGCTGACGGTGGTATAGAGAGAACTGAATGCAAGTTCGATGAATGTCAAGTTACCCAAACGTACAGCCCTATTATGGCAATCAAATATCAACACGATATTTGATAATTGATACGTATCAACAAAATGAACGAATCGGTATTATGGTTATCAATCTATCAACATTTTTGATGAATTGTGAATTGTATAAGATTTAAGATCTATTGTGAATAGTTTTATCTGTAAACTTGGTATTACGGTCGTCAAAAAAATTGATATTCATCAAATTTTCTATCAACCACAAATTTCTTGTTGATACATATCAAATATTCGG
Organism: Cheilosia vulpina; assembly: GCA_916610125.1. Taxonomy (NCBI): domain Eukaryota; kingdom Metazoa; phylum Arthropoda; class Insecta; order Diptera; family Syrphidae; genus Cheilosia; species Cheilosia vulpina. The sequence continues at coordinate 59,853,296 of OU744277.1, forward strand.
GCGGTTCAAAATTTCTATTGATGTCGAATCATACAAATTATTTCCTTATGCCTATTATTAAAAAAAAAAAACTTTAGACCGAAATGTCATCGGTAGAATTATTTTTTGAAGGGCATTACGATGAATTGGGTGTGAAGGATACGCAGAACTTTACGAGATGCATCAAACGCAATGTGTTTGGACGAACATGTGTAAGCAGTTAACATATTTTTTTTTTTACTTGGTGTGATTCGGTTCCAGATTCGTGCAGAACTTCCGACTTTCAAAACAAGCCTTCGTAGAAGTGTTGACCGATATTGAGGATAAACTCAAACCATAATAATATTCCGTGTTGCGAATACTCTTTTCAATAGTTTCCAATTTTGACATTATTTCACCAAAATTAGACTTCAGCCACAAAACAAAAAAAAACCAAATACCAATTAGAAACGTCAAACTTCAAAATAGTACCCATTCTCAATGATATTTTGATTAGCATTCACAATGGGGTAAAAATGATCAATTGATACTCATAATACCAAATCATCGACGAATTGATAGAGGTTATCAAATAATTGATATTTGATAGCCATAATAGGGCTGGTAGACACAACTAAATCCAGATTTGCGGTATGGAATTTTGCACAATACATAACAAGCAACATCACATCTCACATCTTATATAAAAATAGGCGAAGGCAGTTAAGAACCACTATTCAATAACTTCAACACATCATATCAGCATGTTCTTTTTGTTGGGAAGATTGTGCAGAGATGCATAGTGTGTATTTTGTTTTCTAATATGTTTTGTATGAACTGTGGTACTTTCTACCACGGGTCGAACTCTAGTATTGTAAATTCGGCTGGGCGATGCATTCTTTATTCTCTCCTTAATCACAAATAAAATTAAGTTCTTATGATACAGAAAAAATAAACACATAGGTATTCGTCACCATAGATGTTCCTACAAGAGGTTATCACAGCTATTTGGGACTCATTTTCGGCAGGAATATAGAGTATACCTATAGTTTTATGTCAAATCAAAAACGCTGAATTGGGAAGCATTCGGAGGAAATGCTATTAAAATAAAATATTATTAAAAGAGAAAAAAAAACCCTACCATTTCTTCCGGAGAAATTTCAATTGCCAAGCCTTAATTTCTTTTAACATTATTATTTTTTAACTTAAGACTTATTGCTATTATGCAACAATTTCTTGCTGACAAAGCAATTTTTTTTTTAATTTCTTTGAAGTGGCTACTGTTTTCGTGAGTGCCCAGCAACAATAATGTTCAAATTCAATTTGTTCGGGAGATAGGTACAAATGTTCTACAAAACGTATGTAGCTCTGAACCCGCGACTTAAACGTCCTTTGGGCCTTAGATTGCTCAAGCGCAAGGGCTCTAATTTATTTACCTAATTATTTTAATCGACCAGCTGATTTTGAGACGTCCCCATTAATTTTGTTCTATGTGGATTAGATAAGGCCTACACTATGAACCTGCAGAGTCCACAAATAATGCAAACATGTTTTACTGAATTAAAACGTTCTCCCTATCAATACTTCGTTGTGTAAATTAGACACATCCAGCTTTTAAACAAACATGAAGCTGACAATACAAAATACACTTATATTACCAGTATTTATTTTTTTTTAAATAGGTAGTTCTGATAGATTGAAATAATGCCTTAATAAAAAAATACGACGCTTTATTTTAGCTTTGCACGGGTAGGTAGCCATGCCGCAAAAATAAACTCAACACTTTTAATAACCACCTCCATGCGTACTTGCTTCTTTGATTACATTAAAATATGGTAATGCGTCTCTTTAAGCGTTCATAGGAAAAAAAACGCCGCCGAGCAACAATTTTATGTGGTGCTCAAAAGTTGGGTACATACACTCTCCACATAAATATCATACCTACTTAAATATCTATTTGAAGTTGAAAAGCAAAAATTTCACACTAAACCATTTCAGTGCGAACTAAATAAAATTCGCAAATTAACAAAAAAAAATATATAAAAAATTAATTTCGACAAACATACGCAGAGAATTTCAGTCACCGATACACTTTTAAATGGTCTTAGCTTGTGAGTTAATATATATATATATATATTTCTTTGATTTTAAGTTGAAAACAAGAAAAAAATAATAAACCAAATTATGTACATACCCATAACCGCCGCCACTGCTACCGCCACCACCACCTCCGCGTTCATTCCATCCACCTCCACCGCCACCGCCTCGACCACCACCTTAAATATCGGAAAAACACATTTATCAGGATAAACCCACAATTTTTAAATTATAAGATAAAGTTGTAATCATTTGCATTTCGGATTTAATTACCTCCTTGAGCGGGTTTATTGAATGATGGCGGCGGTTCATTGTAGCCGCCACCATTTTTGGGTGGTTGTTGGAAGTTTGGTGGAGGTACTGAAAAATTATTATATCCTCCACCGCCACCACCTCCTCCGTAGTTTCCACCTAATTTTAGATAAACAACTTTATGAAGGATCCATTAGAATGAATATTTTTAACACTTACGATCCATATTTAATATAATTTATACAATTAAAACAAAGTTATGAAAACGATATTTTCTACTTCTTTCCGACACGCGTCCAAAGCCGAAGATTTTTGGAAAAGTGAGAAAAAAATGGCGATATGGCGAGTGGGCGAAAATATCAAGCTGTAATCTGCTGAATATGTTTCTACGAGTTCAACTAATCGCCCCTAGATGGCCGATAAGGCGCCGTTACATTGCATATTGATTAGATATTGGGAAAAACTTTTTACCTTTATCGACTTGCGCTATTTCTCTCTTGAATTCATAGTTTTTTAGATGCCGTACTTTTGACATATAAAAATATTAAAAGAGCGTTAAAAAACTGAGCAAAATGTTCAATATTGTGACATTTCATAACTCAAATTTTTGATAAAATTGCATAAACTACAGTATATTTTGTTTTGGTAACATTAACATTTTTACGGAGTGTTATTGTTGTAATTCTGCTTTACTTTACTATGCTAATATTTTCAGTAAAATACGCCGCTAACCTGAATTTTTAGAGCTCAAAGTTGCGCACATGGGTAAAAAGAAAGTGCAATCGTATTAGATTTTGCTAACTTGAAGGATTTGAGTATGTTTTTGCATACATTTGTACCTACGCTATTCCGCGACATTTCGAGTTTAGATTAGCTATAACGTGTTGTGATCTAATAAATTTCGATTTAAATTTTTTTACCAGGTTTTGATTTGGCTTTTCAGATTTTGATCTGAGATTTCAGATTTCTGATGCCAAATCGAACATAAAATCCGGTATTAGTGAAAGTATGTGTGAAATCTGAGAAAAAATCGAAATTTCTCAAAAGAGTCAGATCAAAAAATAGATAAATTTTTTTGTCAAATCGAACATGAAAAGCAATTCTCTCAAAAAAAGTGATCTTTTTTACAAAATCGAAAACCGAATAAGAGATGATGTTGTTATACCATTATACACACTTCAACAATCATTTATAGCTGACATCTTTTGATATTGCGGAATAGCGCCCATCTGAGTCTGACGTCACTGGTTTTGTAGTTTCCAAAACTGACACTTCGTTCCATTTATAATTCTATATCAGCTGTTTGTTGTCAATTAACGAGTTTACGTGGACCCAGGCTGAATATATTGAACATTTTTTAAGTTTTAAATGGTTTAAATTATAACAAAACAACTAAAATTATGATTCAAGTAACAGATTTACAAAGTAATAACATGCAAATTCATCTAAAATGTATATATCAAGTATATGTGTTTTTCTTCCCACAGAAATCGGCATTGGTCTGGCGGGTTTTGGAGTATCTTTTCTATTTTTGGGTGTACTGTTTTTATTCGATAAAGGTCTACTAGCAATTGGCAATGTATGTTTTTCAATTTTAATTGTAAATATATTTTAAATAACTCAAATTCCAGATACTCTTTCTAAGTGGATTGGGATGCGTAATTGGAGTTGAGAGAACGTTTCGATTCTTCTTTCAAAAACACAAACTCAAGGGGAGTGTATCGTTTTTGGGTGGAATTGTCGTTCTATTATTGGGTTTCCCCATAATTGGCATGGTTATTGAATCCTACGGATTCTTTGTGCTGTTCAGGTGAGCAAAGGGGCAAAATAATTAGCTTAACTTACAGTGCGAATTATAAATGAAATGTCTTTGTGTGAGGAAGGGAGAATGGCCATGATATGACATAAAAACATGGCATATAGCTAGTGGTGGTTACAAGTTTGTTGTGTTTTATGATTTCTTTTTATTCTAATTGTGTTATTCCACACAGGCAAAGCTGGTAATACTGAACTTATTGAAAGACACACACTTCCGTCACATTTAATTTCGTTCTATCATAATTACTTAAATTATGCAAGTAAAATTTTACAAAAGCTGAATAAAATGCAAATGGTGATCAAATTTGATACTCAAAGCTCGAGCTAGGGCCCAATGCAGTTGACATTAACTATTGTATATACATGGATCTTTGTATTCTTCAGCACATATTTCCATTGCTAGACCCCTGGACAAGTACTAACAATGTGTTTTCTTTTATTTCAGTGGCTTCTTCCCAGTTGCAGTTAATTTCTTAGGCAGGGTGCCAATTCTGGGTAGCATTCTCAATGCGCCGTTTATAAGCAAGGTATTGTAACATACTCGGTAACAAATTAAAACAAATACCTACTATCAAATTTCTTTTCTTTAGCTTATTCAAAAAATCGCTGGCGACACAAATCGAACGACGGTATAGTAAATGGAATTTTTCAATCTATTCACACAATTCAAATGATTTTCGTTTTAAATAAACATTTTATAGTAAGTGAATACTATGCAGTGTGCATGTGTCTGTGTTCCCCTTTGAGTTGTTTTTGTTTATCTATGCCACTAAACAATGTATAAAAAGTCCCACGCAGCAGCAATGATGAAGAAAGACGGATTTTTTTTTCTTCGATTTTACATTAGTACAAATTATTGATTTAAACATGTTGTTTCCTTGTATAAAAACAAAACGAAAACAGGAGAAAGAACAAAACATTCCTTAAAATAATAAAAGAAAAACAAATTTGTTGTATTTATAAACGATTTTAGTGGTGTATTGCGATTTAATTTGAACTTCATCTTCAAAAAGTGCCTTTTAGAACTTTTGTTAAAATGACCTTTGGAGAAATATCGTCATGTGTTTTTACATCTTTCAGGAAACCAGCTTGGCAGGCGAACACGCGTGATAAGGATGAAGATTTAACTTTTATTTCAAAGACAGACATTTTCATAAAGTTACGCTGGATGGGCAGCTCAATGTATTGCAGATCCAGACTATCTGATGGGGTTAACAAATAAATGAAACATTTTGAGAAGTAAATGAGTTTCGAAGTTTACCAATTTCGTAGAAACGTCCAAGACACCAGTTGATAGTTGTTTCCAGGGGAAATTCTATAATTTGTCGTTGTATGATTTTCAGCACCATAGTTGCTAGGTAAATCGCCAAACGCAGCTGAAAAGATAGACGCTTGCTAGCAATTGATGGAGAAAAAGTTATTCATCTTACTGATGTGAAAACTGCATAATATATAATAACGGTGGGAAAAAGAAACACTAGTGAGGCGAAGAATATCGTTGCCAAATACAATTGACGGTTCATATACTCGTGGGATTCTAGCCTATCTAGAACGGGACGATGAGAAGATTTAAATATGTAAGTAAACATGAAGAGCAAAGAAAATAAGACTGACTACCTACTATTTGTTTAGAACAGTGTTAAGCTATACTTAAAGCTAGGCTTGTAATAGGCGATTATAACTGAATCATAATTCTGTGAATCCACTGTAACCAACCGTCATCATACATGGAGGCTTACTTATCCAACCTTGTAAGAGACATCTCATCCAACACCGTACCCGTGGTCTGTTAGGTGTAGCATTACACTTTTTCGATGTGAAGGTGGTCTAACATGCCAAAATAAATCTAGTACGAGGTTACGAAAGCACTACGCGCCTGACTGAATACCAGCCAAGTTGGATTATTAACCACTCTTTTGTATTTAAATGTTTGGGACACCAGATTTTTGTACCGCTTGAAAACCACTTTATATGCACTTACCCGTAAGCGGATTTCGTTTTTTTCCCAGAACAACGTTCCATAATACCTGAAGGCCTTTAATTTCAACTCTGTACAATCTGTAAATAAATCTTTAGGTCAGTTAAAACACAAGATTAACTCATTTCATTCTCACACTGCTGTGTAAATATAAAAACTGTGACCGTGCAAGCTGACAAACGATATCAAATCCGCCAACAATGCTATTTGAAATGAGAGCCCCATTATACCAAGAAGGGCAATCGGTACGAATAGACGTCGCACAATCGGTTCGATTAGATCTGAAGTTGATTAATATATTATCTCATTTGTTCCATTAGCTTAAGCAGTTTACCTAAGAATATATCCCACAGATCCACGTGATAAGTGAAGCAGTCTAACAAGAAATTATTCAAGTGAACATTTAACTTCAATCCAATTGGGCTTCCCTTAAGTGAAAGCAAGAGCTGTCTTAACAGATAAATAACAAACTAAAAGAAGTGTAAATTATTTACAAATTCAACAATTTAATTAAATTCGGATTTCTTACATGGACCACCTGAAAAAGGTGCTCACCAGGCTTTGCAATGAAAAACAGTAATACCATCATAACAACGAGCCCAAGGAATTTATCCATCAAGATATTCGCTGATCTCTTGCTGAAAGAAAATTAGTTTTTAAACATATATGCAGTTCAAACAACAACAGCAAGTATTCAATTACTTACCGCGACGACTTATAGACTTTCCACTGTGCGTAGTGTTCGCCCAATGCCATTTTCTTAAAACCGAAAGATATTGGTTTGTAGTCAACAATTGAGAAAACGTGATGAACCGATTCAAATGCGAATGCGAGTAAGGTAGGAAGGATTGTCTGTTTTTTGTCGGGGTTTGTTGGTGGTTTGGAAAATGATACGAGGAGATTGTAAAGCATTCGTACATCACTGGGATATTGGTCAAGTTTGCATATCTCTTGGTCTGCACAATATAGTTCAATAATTTCATCGGCATTGTAGATAAAAATATTTGGCACTGTTGTATTGGATGTTTTGATACTTAATTTTGTTAAATAGATTGTTGAACTGATGGAATCGTAGGCAAAGTTCATAGATACATCTTTGTTGACATTTTTTCCAGCCTGTGTTATATAGCCCAGATGTCGTAGTTCGTTACGATTTTCATTGGAGATGACAAAGTATGAAATGGAGTTTTCGGTGATGCGGATTTCACCGAATATTTCACACTCATTTTTGTTATAAAATAGATTTTGCGGTAGAAATATCTTTACAACACTCATGTCGTCTTTTTTGTTATTTTTTTTATTTCTGTCAATTGTCAAAAATGTTGTTATACTATCAACGAGAGACTTGAATGGTATAACCAGAGACAAATGATTCTGAGACCCCCAACTCACAATCCTCTTGCCGCTGGCCGCCTCAGTTTTTTTTTCAAATTCGCCATTTTGTTTTCCTATCGGTGTTGTGTCAATTAGAATCCGTGTGAGCATCAACAAAAAAAAGCAAACCAAAAAAAATGTGGTGAATATCTTTTGACAGAAGTCGATTGACATACATGTCAAAAAATGAAAACAAATTGTGATTTGATTGCAACAAATTGTATAAAATGTAAGTTTTTGCTTATTTCAAGTGTTTAAATTAATTAATAAATACATTTATCTTGTAGCCTTGGAAGAAGCCGATGTTGGGGTGTATGGTGACTCTAGGAAACATATTGAATCGCATAGCAGACGACAATTTATCCCAGATGACTACAAATGATATCAATCGGAATCGATGTAAGTAAGCCGTATTTTTCAATAAATTGTTAGGTATATGTTTATTTACTATTCTATCTTTTAGGTTTGTTAAATCCAAAATCAATGAAGCTCGCAAATATTGAGGAACATACTCAATCATTTAATAGCTAAGTTTTCATCATAGAAAAGTGGGTGAAATTATGTATCCACCATGGTGAGCTGTGTCAGTGTTCCGAAATTCAGCTTTTTTTCTAAAGAGTTCAACACGAAAGTGGTGAATAAGTATAATTTCTCAATATTTCATTGTTCATATTAATATTTTTTTCCGCTTTTTTTCACTAAAAATGGTTTTTATATGTTTACAATTCTTTAGCATTGTTTATTATTCTTATATTGGCAACAAAAAAATAGAAAAATACAATTCTTCTACAGTTCGTCCACCATTTCATTTATTTTGTTTTCCTGGTTTTTTTTCTGTCAAATGTGACTGTGAGTGTGTATTCAGCTTTTTTCTCAGCATGCTCAGTCAATTTATTCTGAGCTCATCGAGCGCGCTCTGATAATGCTCAGATCGAAAAAAGAAACACAAATCTGAGCTCTGATGTATCTGAGCTAAAAAAGAAACACGAACTTTTTGTATAACAGTTCCGGTTGTGTCCTCTAGTTAGGCGTTTTTCTTTTTTAGTTCAGAGCGCAACCTGAACTGTTATACAAAAAGTTCGTGTTTCTTTTTTGTGTTTCTTTTTTCGATCTGAGCATAATCAGAGCGCGCTCGATGAGGTCAGAATAAATTGACTGAGCATGCTGAGTAAAAAGCTGAATACACACTCACAGTCACATTTGACAGAAAAAAAAAAACAGGAAAACAAAATAAATGCAATGGTGGACGAACTTTGTTGTTCTGGAACTAAAGGATAGCCAATTTAATAAATAAAAATTAATAAATATTCAATTTTTACATACATTTATTAAAAATGTCAGCTACGTGCTCAAGTGTGTTTCATAAATACATCAGAACAATCTGAGCACGCTCGGCTCAGAGCGCGCTCATAATGCTCGAGCTCGGTTCAGAGCTCAGCTCTGAACTAAAAAAGAAAAACGCCTATTGTCTCTGGGTATAACAGTTGATATTTGGATAAAACCATATTGACAAATTAAACTGGGTGCTGGGTGTTTTTGGTCTCAATTTTAATAAAATTTTCGACATTTTCTTATTTTAGGGGAACCATAATTAAATGGGATTTAGTTAAGATTTTAGTTTCCTGTTAACCAATCGAATATAAAAATGGAATCATTAGGGGTATTCACGTTTCGGTGAAATAGACCTAATAAAATTGCGAAATACCCCGAAAACAATATTTTTCCCCTCTTAACTGATACCTACCACCGCAATATGTGGTTTATTTTACAAAATTTTAAGAGCGACATCAATTATTTAACTAATATAAATAAATATGATGCGGTCACTCCGAAAATGGAATATGAAAGGTTAAGTAGGTGTATAAAAGGAACAAATGATTAGATCAACAGGATCATGTCTGCAGTCGAACACTTAGTGGTTCAATGTAAAATAAGTGAGCTGCCATTAACTCAAACATTTTAAAATAAAGTTAAGATTTTCCCTATAATTATTATTGTTTTTTTTATTAAAAACTAAAAAAAAGCATTCCCAGTAGTCGAACATTAGCTTCCTAAGCCCGAACATAAAGTTTCCTTACTTCGAACGCTAGTTTTCGTGTATATTTTAAATTATGCATATGAGAAGAATTCATATTATTGTTTTTATTTAAAATATAAACAACATTAACAAAACAACTTAAAAGGAAATAAATAAATAGAATTCTCAAACAATTAAAAATTACATTTGTACATTAATTAACACTAGTGTTCGAATAGGAAACTCGAAGAAATTTGGTTCCCTATGATCGAACGGCCAAAAAATAATAATATTATTAACTTTTAAGTTAAAAACTTTACTAAAAACACATAAAATAGATATAAACTAAGAAAACGAGCACTGAAAATAAATATTTATTTGCATTTTCAAACAAAAAAACATACTTTCCTCCGACACGCGCAACAGTTTTTTTTTTCTGCTGAACTGGCATTCAAACGCAATCCCTGAAGACTCAATTTAAACTGCAATTTTGAAACGTAAACAATTATATGGTACTGGTTGATATTGCAAAAACCATTAAAGGTAATACCAAAATGTAGCATTTTGCATTTATAGGAGTTGAAAATCTTAAAAATCTTGAAATTAGGCGACCCTACCCCACTTACTTTGGTTGCATCTGCTGTATGTATGCAAACGCAATTACTCTACCTATATTCCATCAGTTCTTCACAACAGTAGCGTAGGAATAGAATACTTTGCCTTTAGTCTCATCAAGGTTGATGGTGTCATGTACCGTGTTTTTTTTTTTTTTCCTAAATCAACTTGCAGCACTCAGACCAATCCCGGTCCATTGAACTCCAAGTGAGGAAGAAACGATATTTATTCCCTTTTCTTTATGTTTTGGTGGCCGAGTATTATTGTTCCCCGGTGAGCTCGAGCCTGCCCGCCTGGGTAACAAGCAATGACTATATCCACTACAACATTGCCAACCTTATGGTACGTGAAAAACGTGGAGATGTGAAACAGATGCAGATCCTTGTAACTTTTATGACTCAGTCTCGAATCAAATTAAAAGTCAGCTTGTACCCCTACAATCCAAAACCTTCCATAACAAATACACAGCCAGAAAATAAGTTATACGCATTCAATAATTCTTTATTTGTACATCACTTCTTCTTCGTAAGCTTGGGATTCACAACACCATAATTCTTGGCGATATGATTGACCGGAGCCTTTTTCTTTTGTTTGGCAGCAGCAATACTCTTTCGTTTGCTACACCTGACCGAAGCAGCACCCGTTTGATTTTTACCCAATTGATGGAATTTCTGTCGTTCTTCGCGAATAGTCTTCAAATGTTTCTTTTCATCCAAAAGTTCCTTATAGTTTTTGTAGGCCTTTTTGGGTGCTTTGGCTCCCAGTTTAACAGCATGTACAATCTGCATCTTCTTTTTGTTTTTTGTTTGAGGTCCTTTAAGTACAAAGTTTAAAACTTCGTGCCGCCCTTTCTTGATATCAAACTCCAAATCGTCTTTTTTTTTTGAGTCATTGGACGTTGTGGGTATATCGCGACCGCGCTTAAGTGTTGCATTGGAAATGGGGTTCCGGGTTATAGTTGACTTTGGTTCTTCAAAAATAGTGGCAGTAAATTCTGGTTTATTTTTAAGCAATAATGCGGCTCTTGTGGGAACCACTTTTAATGTTTCACTACTCATCATTTGAGTTTCTTTTATATATTTGTTTCTACTGCAGTGCAAGATTTAACTTTAATTTGTAAACAACTTCTACACATGAGGTTGTCAAAATAGCTACTGAATAGAGTTACCAAGTACTTTCTATATTTGCGACACTGTTATACAAAGGACAAGTGAGAGCATTTAGCTGAGTGGTACGCAGCTCGAGCTAAATAATCAAACTTTCGTTTCAGAATGTACTTCATTGGTCTGTCAAAATTTAGCGTGCCCATTTAATGGGTCGGCACGTTTTCTTAAGCTAAATTGCGACAAATCTTGCTGTATTTTTTTTCTGTTGCGGAAAAGTATGCAAGGATGAGCTTTTTTAATAATTACATGGACGAGAAGCACCTAGAATCAGAAATAAGGCTTGTTTTTTTGAGCTTCGTTCTCAGCAAAGCAAAGTGAAGTAGAATTTTCAGCACACAATTTACTACTGCGAGTCTCGAAGTGTCAAGTAAAGCGTAGTTGTTGTAATTGCGTGCTGAAAATCCTACTTTACTTTGCTTTGCTGAGAACGAAGCTAAAAAAAACACGACTATAGTTGAAATAAGAGAGAATTCAATTTTTGAAGAAAGTTTTTTCAAAGAACAGCTGTTGTCTGTGACACTTATCCACATCAGCCTTGTTTTTTTGAGCTTCGTTCTCAGCAAAGCAAAGTAACTTAAGCTGATGCTTGGAGAGAAAAGTTGGAGACGAGATAAAATTTAGTTTAGCTCGAGCAGCGTACTACGCTTTAGAAGGTATCGTTTCTCAACGCAAAATGTAAAAGTCAACAACAGTTGATTTTTGCAATTCGAAATGAAAAGAAAAAAACTACAAAAGCATAAGAGTATTCACGATTCAGTGTAACAGATCGAGCAAAATTGCAAAATTTTACTCTTTGTTATCACACCGTGAACACACTTATTCTCATCTCTTGCAAAACTGAAACAAATAACAAATTCCCGTTACAATAGGGTATAATCAGTACATTTTCTTGAAAAGTTGCACTTTCGCAATTATACAAGGCCAGTTGCATCGGAAGGTGAATACCCCTTTATGTGTTCTAATATGGCATTAAACTTTAAAATGTTAAGAGAATAGAATACTTTTGAGTTAGCTAACTTTTTTTGCTAGTTTCGCTACCTGTCTATCGGTGATAGTTTTTGAAGAAAATATCCCAAAGTCATCGCAATTGGCAACTCACAACCGTCTGACATAATCAGCTGGTATTGTTATATGGGTAAAACAGGGAAATTCTTTTTGAAAAATAAATCGAGTCTCTGCGTTTACATCTATCAATCTTTAAATTTTATTTGGCAGGTCGGTCGGTCAGTTGCCATCACCATCGTGTTACAAAAAAAAAATAAATAAAAATTCACAGAAAAATTGGCCAAAAAACACCTTCAGCCACAACATCCATAGCTAAAAAAATGATGTCTACTGACCAAACTGCACCACTGCATAATCCTAGCAAAATCATAGCCAAGGAATTGAAGTTAAAGGCGAATGATTTTCTCAATTCTCGACGAAATGCTAACAATTTATTGGACATTATTGGCCACCTCGAGGTTTGTATGCAAAGAAGATTGTTCACTTTACATATTTTTTTTTTTTGGTTACAATTCATAGAATTCTTGGAAGTATACTTTTTTTTAAATTTCACTTTCTTTTCACATTTTAGCAATGCTTATCACAGAAACAACCAGTTTTATCCTGCATTCTCACACTGGAGGTGATATTCACGGAGCTCCTAAAGCGACGAGAAATGTGCATTGTTATAACTCCACTCAAACCAAAAGGTAAGTGCGGGTACTACCCTTTAAATTCACTTGAAATGGATGAAGAAAAACTGCAGTGATTTGTTCAGGTTTAATTATACAGGGATTTTATTTTCGATCACGCATCTGTATTTTTTTCCTTTTAATCAACAAAGTAATTTAAACCAGATGGGTGGTTGTTCAAATGTCTATTCTACGTCGTGCATACTGTATTTGTTGGATAAGTTTAATTTCAAGTTGTGCAATTAGCCATTTCTTTGACATTTATTATACACTGTAGATATTATTTTTATTGATGCAATATAATGTGCGTATTAAAATTATATCACGTTTTGTACCTATAGCCCACCGGTTTGTTGTCGTATTTAATAGTGAAAGTACACACCAATGGATGTTTGCAAATTTTATACAAATTTCGATTGTCATTATTGCAACATGAGAACTAGATGCTTTAGAAACAATTGACTTTCCAATTGTCTGCTTTCATATCTAAATAGGAAGAACAGGTTTTAATGGAAAACCTTCTCGAGTTTGTCGAGCGAATGCCACTATTCAATATGTACGAATATTCGGTGAAATCTGCAAAACACGTGGATGAATTTCATTTGTTTTAATACAGTATTCATGGGCATGTGTGTATCGTTAAAAAATCTGATTCGTAGATTGCTGATAAAATACCTACAAATTTTATCCTAATGTTAAGAAGCAGAAGACAAATTCGTGCAGCAAGGCACCAGCTGTTCATGTGCTTCGAAAAACTAGACAACACATCGAATCCAGATGAAATTTAATAGCCATGCCGATACCATCAGACCAACTAGGAACACTCAGGATAAACTAATGACTTTGATTCATTCGAAATACCAGCACATATCAACACGTGGACGGTGGAATGCCCAACATAATTTCTGGAAATAATTTCCTGCGTCTTAACACACTGAGTTAACAAAATTTTTTTCTTCTGTTTTCTTTTGCAGATGAAGGTCCCGAAACAAAATACAAAGAATGGCTTCAAGAGCGCTTCGAAGATTCGATAAAACTCATCCTTGCCTGCGTAGACGTAGAAAAGACAAACGAGAGCTCTCAAGCGTTAGTAACGAGCATGAAACTGCTCTCGTGGGAGGGCAAATACCCGCTAGAACAGACAGACACCTACTGTTTCCCGAAACTCCGACTGCGTAACATTCTATTGAAGCTACTCTCCACTGAGCGGTCCAACACCCATTTAATTGGCCGTTTTAAAGAGTACGCAGACTATCTGGACATTGTCTATCACTCGTGGAAGATAATTCCTACAACGGCTACAAAGGCGGCATTTGAAAATGTTACATTGGCCCACAACTATCTCGATCTAATCGACGCGCTCCCCGTTAAAAAGGAAATGGCAGATGACGCTAAGCTTTTGTGCGCTTTGGAGTCGCCACGGCCGGAGAACTACGAGTACCACGCCATGAGGAAGTCCATCAACAAAGTATGGAATTGCATAATGCAATGGGACATGAAAGAGACCATTCACAAGCAGGTGCTTATCATTTTGCTCGAACGAATCTTGCCACATTTGGAGAAGCCAATACTGCTTACGGACTTTCTAATGGACTCATTGGATTTTGGTAAGATTTGGTGTATATCGCATATTAAAAGAGTTCAAGTTTTTCCTTCGTTACGTAGGAGGACCAATTGGACTACTGGCACTGCAGGGTATTTTCACACTGATACAGAAACACAACATTACCTATCCCAACATATACGAGAAACTGTACTCAATGTTTGAGCCTGAAATCTTTCACACCAAGTTCAAAGCGCGACTCTTCTACTTGGCCGATATATTCCTTAGTTCGACACATCTGCCAGAGAGTTTGGTGGCCGCTTTTGTGAAGCGGTTGGCACGGCTTAGCCTAATAGCGCCGCCACAGGACGCCATCATTATCTTGTACTTTATAGGAAATCTGATCCTAAGGCATCCAGGTCTAAAGCGGCTGATCTGTTCAAACGTGGCTATAGAAGGTAGGTAAATATAATGTGAATATAAACAAAGTAATCACATCTTGAATAG
This sequence comes from Cheilosia vulpina, assembly GCA_916610125.1. Classification (NCBI taxonomy): domain Eukaryota; kingdom Metazoa; phylum Arthropoda; class Insecta; order Diptera; family Syrphidae; genus Cheilosia; species Cheilosia vulpina. The sequence goes on from OU744277.1 coordinate 59,868,297, forward strand.
TTTCCCGTGATCCTTTCATAATGGACGAACGGGAGCCGACAAAATCAAATGCCCTGGAGAGTTCGTTATGGGAAATTGTTACTCTGCAAAAGCATGCATTGCCTTCCATTGCCACTGCAGCCAAGTTCATATCACAGCCATTGCCAACTGCCGAATGGGACCTGTCCTCGGTGCTGGAAATCAAAGAAGATGATGTAAGTCTTTGAAAAAAAAACTTGTTGTCTGCTGTATGTTAAAGCCAAATGTTTATATTTTATAGATCTTTGATCAAGAAATAGCAAAGAAAACCAAACAGTATGCTCTGGCATTCGAACGACCGCATTCGATGTTTTTAACTAAGAACGACAAGGTGATACAATACTGGAAGTTATTTTAAAAATAAATAATTCAATCCCCAAGGGACCGATCCAACACATACACCCAACCAAACAACCAACCAACCAACAACAACCCACATTGCAACTAATGCAGAAAGAAGTATATTTTTATTTCAAAACTACTTTTAAAGTTGCAACCCAGTTATGTAATACTCACAGTATAACCGCAAGTAATTGTATAAACTGTGTAGACATGTATGTTTTTTTTTTTGTAGCGACAGAAAATAGATCCTAAAATAGTTAGATAGTTGTAAGAATTATGTGAACTTTTGCCTAGAAATTGGCCGTGATTGATTTTTTGTTTGTGTTTCGTTAACTATTGAATTGAGACATGCACTCTTGGCAATTGCGCCATAGCATTAGGAAACGTGAAACGAAAGAGATGGAAAGAAAATAAAATAACTTCATTACGCTTTGATACAAAAGAAAACTTAATCAAGTCTTTTGTGTTTTATTTCGTGGCGGAACCAAAAATTAAGTGCAAGATCGACGGACAAAATATTCAAATATCTGGAAACTCCGTGTCATAAATATGTACGAAGGTAAGAATTTATTTTCAACTTTGCGGCCAGTCCACCCAAAGAGGTAGCCGCCTTTCTAATAAACTGCGCCATCATGGACGAGATCCAAATGGTGGACATCAACGTAGGGCCGTTTGTGGCCGCAGTGATCTGGTATACACTATGCCACCTTCACCTACAATTTAATCTAATCTGGTCATTGTTAAATTTGAATAATTTGACTTATGACACCTCGTACGTACAAGTACATGATAATGTGATGTCGATTTGTCAAACAGATTTAAAAAACAAACTCTTCGATATTTCCTCAAGATAATTAAAGTTACAAACATAACCCCAGCATTAATTGAAATTATTTATCATATCAGTTAGATAAATGAAATCGACCATAATTGAAACAACCCTTTATGAGATTTCAATGTTGTTGTAATCCATGAAAAATAGTGATCCATATAGATCGTGTCAGAAAAATCAAAAAATCTAAATAATGAAAAATTCTACCAAAAAAAAAAAAATAGTGCTGCATTTATTTGAAATTTATTTTTATTTTTATTTTATTTTCAGAGGATACAATATAAATGAATTTATACCGTCCGGATTTTAAGCCGGGGAACTATGCCCATATGGCTGTTATTTGAAATGGAACAACTACTACATTCATTCTGTAATAGAACGATTGAAAAGGAAAGTTTTCAAGTTGTCAAAAATTGACATTTCGTAAGAATTGTTTTCATCGAAAGCAAAATTATGGCCAAGCAGTAAGTTCTAAAACGAAAATAAACAATTTTCTACATATTTACAATTCAATTATTATTTTAGATATGGTCTCATCATACCGGGGCAACAGAAGCGTACTGAGCCTCCAAAAAGTGACTTCACAAAACCCTCTATATTCGACGAAAGCAGTGATTCCGACGATGGCCATGGACCGCCACTGCTGAAAATGAAATCGGCGCCTATAGGACCTGGTGCTTCTGAAAAGAGAATCGTAAGTTTACCCAGTAACACTTAACAACAACTATTTAACAAATTATTCAATTTTGAGGCAAGGAAATTGCAAGAGAAAGCCCTTGCCGAAGATCCAACTGTCTTTCAGTACGACGAACTCTACGACGACATCGAAGGTAAACGCGAGGAGGCGAAAAAAGCTAAAAGCAATGAAATTAAGAAGCCGAAGTATATTGGACGCCTTTTGGAATGTGCTGAAAAAAGGAAGCTAGAAAATGAACGACGTATTGAACGTATGGTGCAAAAAGAACGCGATCTGGAAGGTGAAGAATTCAAGGACAAAGAGTCCTTTGTTACGTCGGCATATAGGAAGAAACTGGAGGAGATGCAAAAGGCAGAGCAACAGGAGAAGCGGGAAGAGTATCTGGAAGCGATTGGTGATGTTACAAAACAAAACGATTTGGATGGGTTCTATCGCCATTTGTATGAACAGAAATTGAGCCCAAAGGAAGGTAAAAAAGCTGAGTCCGAGGAGGCGCCATCCACTTCTAAGGAATCGGAAGAAATAGCATATAAACCTATCAAGTCGGGTAAAGCACGTACTTATAGAAAACGCCGGTCGTCAGCAGAAGAAGAAACAGAAACTGAGAAGGCAGCTAAAGAGCCGACAAAGCGGGCGCATATTCAATCGAATCTGGATGCCGATTCAGATTTTAGTATAGACTCTTCATCATCTGATGAGGAGCTTGATAGTAAAACGAAGAAGATTAGCGATAATGACAAGGCCATTGATAAGGTGGCTGAAGGAGAGATTAAGAAGGAACCTGGAGTCGAGGACGGTGAACAAACATTTTTAAAGCCATTAACAGATGCTCCTGTCGATGTATCTTTAGACATTAAGTTGGATATAATCAAAAAAGAAAAGGAGAACGACGCATTAAAGCCGACTGTCGATCTACCACCACCAAAGCCGAAGAAAGATAAGAGTTTGATTTGGAAGAAACGCACGGTTGATGCTGTATTCGATGCGGCACTTCAGAGGTACTTCCAACGGAAGGCCGCAAGAAATGGTTGAAAATAAAATCGAACTTGATAAATGACGTAACTTGCTTTTTATTCACATTGTAATAAGTTTGTGCTTAGTCTACAGTATTGTTGGCAGAGAATTATTAAATTGCCAATTATAATCTGATTATTTTTCCCGAAGCACCAAAGGGCAGATATGAGATCTATTTTAATCGCTGGTGGACATTCATTTAGTAGGCCAAGATGCATCCCGCTGCATGTTTTTTCTACATTGGACCCAGAAATTTTCACCCTGTAAAATAATTTTCGTGTTTTTTCGTTCAGAATGCATCGAAATTATCCTATGTCAGACTCTTAAATAATTTGCAGCTATATAACAACCGACTTCTGCCGTTAGATAGCAGTATGTTCGCAATATAGAATTTCATTTTATAGCTCCTGTTTGCATATACAGCGGAGAATAGATGCAGTTTATACTGGGAACACAAATTTCAGTGTCCTCGATATTCAAGTGCCCGAACCTTATTCTATTCCGAAAATACCGAAACGGTAATAAATGTTCTACACCCAACCAATCTCACCAAAGAAAAAGTACCAAAATCATTTATTGGGCGTGGTTGTTGCATATGCTAAGGAAAAATTGCAAATAAATGCCGATTCGCCAGGATTTTGCGATTTTGGAGTTAGTTATCTATGTAAAAAGTAAACGATTTTGACAGGTTGTGCAAAAAATGCCCATCAAATCAAAAACTAATATTCAAATTTAAATTGGTTTGGAATTATCATTTTCGACTGACAAAAACCAAAGAAGAGGTATATTAAAATACTTGTATATTTAGTGAAGATTTATGTGTTTTCGCAATGGATTCTTTGGGTGATTTGGGATTAGCATTTGTTGATTTGGCAATGGAACTGTTAGGCGCAACAGAAATATACCGAACTATTCGAAAACCCCTAAGATTGCTTTGAACTCGCCGATACAAAGTTTGGCACAGGAATTCATCGATTTCTTGGCTCCGCATATGGTTGACCATTATAAATTAAACCAGTTAAAAGCTCAAGAAAAGGTAAATATTGTTCATTCGGCTGGGATTCGAAAAGATAAAACACTATTCTGTTAAACTTTTCTAATAAAATCACTTTTACTCACGTTTGTGGATTATTCTAATAATTCACTTATTAAATACCAAAACAATATTATTACTTAAAACAATTCTTGAACGATTTTAACCAATCACTTAATTCACCTTATTCCTTTACACATATTTATCTTCACAACCGATTAACTGTTTAAAAATCAACTGTCGCTCCTCGTTCTCAAATCTGCCCTTTTATATCCGCTCCGCCATCTACCGGGAACTTTCTAGTGAATTCCGATTCGTCCCGAACCATCTCGATGGTTCTAGAATAAGCTCAGTGGGAAGTTACCACTTATTTGAGAGATTCGAGTCTCCAATTGGAAGTGGAATTTGTTTGGTAACTAATGAGTTGTTTACATTTTAGGTTCCCTGCTACAATATAATGTAAGAGATTATTTTAATTGGTGTTACGAAATCAGATGTGTTTTTAGATTTTGTGTTCCCTTCGATTTTTTGCAGTTGGAAATTACCAAAACTGCATAGAACCAAAATATTGCTATGAGCCAATCGTCAGTAAGCAATTCCGTATGCGAAACGCAAATTCGCATGGAAAAGGCAGACGAGTACAATTCGAAGAGAAATGCTCGTATACGGATTTCGAGAATTGCAAATTTCAGTTTTTCGCATCGCATCGGAGATTTTGACAGATTAACGTATGCGAAAATTTTTGAGAATGGGGGTCGAACTACTGCATCTGAATACGTTACTGAAGTGTGGATTTTACACGCAAAACAACAATAAATTCAGTCATGTAGTGCTCCGTAACAGATGCGGTAATTCAACCCCTCTTTCTGAACGTATTTGTGTAAACGTTGATTTCAAATATTTCACTTCCATTGTCTAGTGCCGAGTTAAGTTTTGAGGTGGCCATGGGTCGAAATCAATGGTGAGTAAAATTTCCCATAGAGTTGGCCTGAACCCAGTGATACCAGATCGTGGGTAATTATCGTGGGCGTTTTGCCTTTTAAAATATGTTAAATGGCGAAAAAGGGCATTTTCTAACTCTCAGAACAAAAAAAATTGTATTTTGTTTTTGTTTTTTAATGTCGACATGGACAAATAGCACATTTTCGGGTATTTTTGGTATCACTACCCGAATCCATCAGTGTTTCTTGCAGGCACTATCGTAGAATCTGTCCACAATTTTTTGCAGAAGAATGGACTAGAATTAAAGTATAGGAAGGCGGATAAATTTGACTTATCAAACGAAGCATCTATATTTGGTGAGGTTAGGTTACATTGATGGATGGATACTGCGGAGCGAGCCCTGTACCCCACTTAGGTACATATGGACCCATTGTGATGCCTTTGTTTAGGAGTTAACAGTTGTTGTTGGCGATTAGATTTGTTCCCTCTCGGTTACTCGACCTGGTCCAGCCAGCTGGAGCCTATTTAGTTACAATGTCTCTGCGAGTGATGCAGGTCCTTTATCCTGCAATTGTATATTTTAGGCGGATGGGGAATTCTAAAATAACCAAGTCCAAAATACCTCTATTTCCTGTTTTTCTTCCACATTTTTCATCAACCTGTTCGAAGTGAGACGCACGAATCAACTACATTCAAAAAAATCGCATTTCACTTAACCAACAGCTTTTCGTTATGACCCTTTGGACCATTCAATAGACATTGAAAGAACCTAGCATATCCACCAGGACAGGTCACGACCACACAACATATGTAGTTCACCGTACACGTCTCAATCCAATAATACTTCCAATTATACAATACAACACAAAATCGACAGATCTAACATCACGAACGCGTCACCATAAGAAACGAACTAAAATCCAGACCGAAATTGCTTCGACGAAGGACACGAACCGCACATTTAGAGAAAACAATAAACAGATAATTAAGGAGAAACGTGGCAAAAGCCAGGATCAAATGAATATGCCTACATCGGTAGGCAGATGAGAAGAAAATGCCGAAATGCCTCCAACAGACATAATGTAGTGCACTCACTCAATTAATGTTTCCTCGTCTAATTACTCTTAATGTAATTAATTGTGGAACAAAGCCCCCATACCTCTACCGTTATCGACACTTTGGACACCATGGTATATAAAATCGATTTCGGTTTGTCAAACAACACTGACTACTATACAACAAGGATCCTTGATGGCGCGGCCTGGCCCAAAATTAAAGTATATCAAGGCGAATTATAGATGAGAGCTAATTTATCGTCTGCGATTTTGAATAGCGCGATACCTAGTCCTTCGTCCTTGCCGTTACCAACAACTCTCTGTATACAGAGTTCTCATTTTATTACGAATCTCTACCACTTAATTACCAAAAATTAAATAACTAGGGAAAACCGATAGGGTGACGATGAGGTGGCGACTTGGCGAGGCGGCAAAAGCCCACCAATATACAAGTAGGAGGTAATTAGATGATTTCCAGATTCGGATTCAGATCAATAATTAAACATTAACAACTTGGCACATTTAAATTTTAGTATTTCGTTATTAGAGGGCTGCGACTGTATTCGCAAACATACACCATACCTATGCACAGTCTGACAGTGATTCGAAAACGTTACGTAGGATTGGTTTCAGGGTTGAATTGGGGCTTGGAACCGTTGATGGCGGATATTTTGGCATGCTGGGCACGTTTCGGATGCTCTTTCGTACGGTTTGTTAAGTATACTGCTAATGGAAGTTTGTATTACATAGCGCAGTGAAAGAAATCGAAAATGTTGAATGGAAATGCTGCAGTGAGGCGGTGAGGGTCATGTCCTGCGATTGTTTGTGCGGCGTTAATGGAAAAGGGGTTTCCAAGTCAGAGTAAGTTAAATTTAGAATTTTCTTGTTTTAAGTGCATAGAAAACGCATTTTGTTTTCAAGAATCCACAATGAGGAAAATAGAATTTTCCATTTAAAGATTTATGATACTTGTACATCATCTCCCTTTGAGATAAGAATACAACAGTAAAACAAGGACTTTAATGGCGAGAATGAGAAGCGAGCCAATCAGGTTATGTCTTAATTCAAAGCAGGCCTTGCAGCAGACAGAATGTTTGGCTAATTCAAAGTGCTGATTCATTTGTGGCTCGTAAAATGTCCATATCCATTGAACTGTAATGGAAAACGATTTTACTTCCTTGGATAGGTAACTACTGATTTGGATTGATTTTCGCGGAAAAGCAGTGGCTCAGTGATTATAGTTTGTTGGCCAACAAGGGAAGTTCCCGGAAAAAGAGCAGACAAAGTTCAAAAAATTACAACAAAAAAAACATTTGACATTGACATTTAAACCTGATATATATAATATGTATTTTCTATTTTTTAAAAATCTGAAATTTGTGTCGAATGCTTGGCATTCATGAGATAGGCTTACATTTTTGTTTAAAGAAAATGGTTTATTTTTAACCGCAAGAATATTTTACCTTTCTTAAAATTGTCAATGCAGTATTAACTTCGGCTTATCAAACGACTGGATCTTTAACGTCAAGCGTTTGTTGTTTAGTCAAAAGGCTTGAATTAACCTAATATACTAATAACGTAGCTTCGACTTTACAATTGTGAAAAATAAAAATATAGCTTCCGTCAACTCCTTAAATTTAAAGTCGAAAATAAAAATTTATTTTTAGTAAAGCTCATGTAATTTCAATATGTGAATCATTTTGGTAAAGAGCTGGTATAGCTCTTGTCCCTGGAAAATAATTGCTGTCAACAAGAAGGGACACACAACATCGCTGAATCGGACAGGACGTCACGATAAACAGCTATAACTTTGTATCTCAATATCGAGATCTGCAAAAAGTGATCGGAGTCAAAATTCTTCAAGTGATTTTCGCGGATGGACACCAACGCTCCGGCCCTAATAGCCTTCGATTCCAACCCGGAGGGACAACCCAATAGAGGTGGAAATCGCCTTAGGAGGTGCGCGCAAGTGGAAGGGGACCTCAACCAACTTAGAGGCGGCAAGCCAATGATCGCGATTAATGAAGAGGCGTATTGGTTGAGGCACAGGTCCACACCGGACTGTAGCGCCATCTATGTGAGTAGAGAGAGAGAGAGACTAGACTATTTTTTATTTCATAAAATGTATAAACTCAAACAAAAAAACATAATATCTTAGTCTTTAGCGGTTTGGCCGAAGGCCGTCTACCAGACTGACATTTTAAACATTTGTAACAATATGTATACCTATTTTTTATACCTAATTTAACAAAATAATTTTAAAATTTTCAGCAATTATACAGTTTCGATAACGTAGGGCAATAGTTGTATATCTATATAATGCGTCCCAACCTCTGTCGCCGTTGAATATGCTTATCATTTCATTCAACTCAAGTGTACGTACTCCAAAGATATTTAAACGAATTTCTGTTAGAATGGGGCATACTGCTACGAAGTGAAATACATCCTCACGTTCTTTCCGGTTACATATGGAACACAGTATAGGAAGTTCCGGGCGATGTGGAATGTAATTAAGAGGTAAAAGTTCCCCCCTTATTCTAAAGATAGTGGTTATCATATCGATGGATGCGCCATCCAAGAAATAAGTTTTGTCCCGTGGATAGTAGCTCAGTCTGCTATAGTATGACCTGTGTTGAGATGCCAGTGCTTCACTTTCAAATTGGTCATATAATCTTTGACCTGTTTTCTTCAGTAGGGTATTAAACCTAATCTTAAGAGATACTAACTGCTCATTGTGCGCAACAGATAGATTGTACTCGCAAGCAGAGGCCAGCCTTTCCCACTCTTGCACGCAAATTCCCTTGGTCGATATCATGTGCGATAAAACTATTTTTGGTAATCTGTGATCACTCATTGCCATAGCTCTTATCACATAATCCAGGTGGAGTTTGAGTGTGTCCAAGAACAGGGGGGCTATACCTGTCTCCAAATGGAGCATGTAGATAGGCGAACTGCTCGGCAGTCTGAGTGTCCTTCTTATGAAATAACGAAGAAACTTTTCTACCTCTTCATATGGTCGGTATCCCCATACTTGCGCTCCATAAAGAACGATGGAAGATGCAGTTGCGCGGAATATTTTCTGCTTCGCGCTGTGCGATATGTTTTTATTGTTGATGCATCTTCCCCAAACTGCACCGACTGCACGCTTTGCTTCCGCTAATTTCGATGTTAAGTGCCTCTTCATGTTTAGGTTTGATGCAATCAAAACACCTAAGTATTTATATTCGCGCACAACTTCAATTGGCTCACCCTGATACGTCCATTTTTCCCTTTGACAGTACCTCCCACCGCCATCCCTGAAAATCATCATCTTCGACTTTGCTAGGTTAAGAGACAAGTTCCAGGTTTTGCAATAGATTTCTAGTTTGTTTATCATAAGCTGCGCACCTTCTATAGTATCTGCTAGGAGAGCCATATCATCCGCAAATAACAGCGCAGGAATGCGTGTTCCGCTTATCTCTATTCCTCCTTTAATAGCGTCTATTATGTCGTTAATATATAAGATGAACAGCAACGTGCTAAGAATACATCCCTGTTTTACACCCATAGTCGTTCGGAACTCCTCAGATAAGTGATTCCCATCCCAGATGAACGCCGTATTACTGTCATACATAGCCCTCAAAACGTTAATGACTTTAGTTGAAAGTCCAATTTTGTACAGTTTGTAAAAGAGGGCTTCACGTGGTATGGTATCAAATGCTGCTCTGAAATCTACGAAAAATACATATAGTTTTTTGCGCCTCTTTTTGTAGGTCTCAGCTATATTCACAACTGAAAATATTTGGTCAATAGTTGAATATCTAGATCTAAAACCTGCTTGAAATTCATGCAGTATTTTTTCGTTTTCAACCCAAGTTGTCAGCCTATTGAAAAGAACAGCTGCAAATAGCTTAGCTGACGCATTCAGGAAAGATATTCCCCTATAATTAGCCGGGTCCTCGTAGTCTCCCTTTTTGTATAACGGGTATATTATCGCTTTTCGAAAGCTCTCTGGAACGTCCGCCGTTTCGAAGATCCGATTGAATTCTGATTTAAGTGCTGTTAGAAATTCAGGGGTACAGTTCTTGTAGAATTCAAAGGGCACGCGATCTTCTCCCGGTGCTTTATTCATCTTTGCATTTGAAATAGCACTTTGCACTTCATCCAAAGTAATAGGTGCATCCAGGAATTCAACTATAATCAAAGGGGCTGCGTACTGAAACGATGCAGAGACTTGCGGTGTGTTGAGGAGCTGAGTGAAATGGCATTGGAGCATATTTGCTTGCAGGCCTGGGGCGATAACATTTCTCTTTCCATTTATGACCTTCACGGCCTTCCAGAACTCTGCTGATGATTTCGCTTTATTAATAATGTCTACGTTTTGCTGATTGTATGCTTGTTTTTTCGAAAGACAGAGATGCTTAAAGTACTTATTAGCCAAGGCGTACAGAAGTTTGAATGAAGTGGAATTACTTGCCCGCAGTAATCTCAGATATGCAAAAGAAGTGTCTCTGGCTCGCATGCATTCCCTATCAAACCATTTTTGTTTTCTATCTCTACGAATTTCTCCTATTAAATTTCTTTTTGGTGCGGCTCTTTTTATGATCTCCGTTAGTAGTTCAGTACTGGGAGGGGTACTAGATTCGCTCAATAAACTGAGCTCCGCATTTAGATTTTGATGGTACAATTCTCGAAATTCGTCTTTCCATATCAGCTTTGGTAACAGTCCTAGTTGCGCAGGGTTCATCGGGCTAGAGGGAGATGATATCTTAAAAGATATTTCAAGAGGCATGTGATCTGAGAATGTTTTCATTGCCACTCTAAACTCGCTGAGCATGGAAATACAAGATCCAGCTAGAAAACAATAGTCGATGACTGAGCATGCTGCGCCGCGTAGAAAAGTATATTCGCCAAGTGGGTCACCATCGCAACTCCCATTCAGTATTCGGCAATCAAAAGCATCTGCTAGTTCGAGGATTCTGTCACCTTTATTATCTCTGGTCTCATATTTTGAATTACGAAGTACTTTTAAATATGCTGAGTCGAACCCACTAGAAAAATTATTTTGCGTTAATCCGATTCTTCCATTGAAGTCGCCGATTAACATTAAGTCTGCTGATCCTAATGCGTTTAATAGATCTCTTGCTTTATCAAAGTCGCGATGCCAATGACTACAATTAAGATATATTGGGACTATCTGGAAGCTTTTAGCGTCCATTTTAAGTTCCATCACAGTAGCTTCTTCCACTTGTTTGAATATTATGTTTACTCCTTTTAGCTGCTTCCTGTATCCAAATAATTCGCCTCCACTTGCTCTTCCATACAAATTGTTTTTTACCGCAGGTATACTTTTTAATTCATATTGCGAAAAAATGTTCATAAAATTAAATTTTGTATAATCTACTACATGTGTTTCAAAAAGTAAAAATATATCGAATTCATGTATATAATTGAAAAAATCTCCAAATAATATCTTATTATTTAGCCCTGAGTGAGTAAGTAGGTTAAAAAAAATAGTTGCCGCAACAGGACCGTAGGGACCCTAGGCCTAGCTTCTCACAACCATTCGTCTTTTGAAATGAAAAATTCTTTACGCGCATTGGGCATTTTTGAGATGGGATAAAACCATTGAACTCGCGATACCAATGTTCCGACACTAGTGTTCGCGTTGCCTACCACTTTTGACGAAATATAATGCGTAAAATATTTTTTTTTGGTAAAGTGGAACAATTAATCGAAAATTAAACACATATATAACGAGATTAACAAAAACAATTTTTATTTATACAACAAAGAGCTTTCAAATTTGTTTCCAGTTTCATTTCACCTACTGGAAGGGGAAGCTGGAATTAATTTTAAGTAATGACAGATAAAGTGTTTGGAAAATGGACAGAGATTGAAGGTGGAAACTTATTCTTTTGAACCGAGATTACATATCATTTTTTATTCTGGCAAAGATTTTTGAAGAATGCTTAAAAATTAAAAAAAAAAAACATATACTGATGTTGAATCAAAAAAAAAAGATTAAAAACATCTTAGAGCCTTAGAGCCTCAGCTAATAAAATAATGCCTAAAATGCATGAAAAAGTATTTTTTTTTGTAGTAGTAGTTTATAATAATGAATAAAAAAACATTCATTTAAAAGTATTTCCTACACAATAAAATATTTCCTGACGATTCAAAAAATACACACGTAAAGCTAAGTATCCTGCTCGCGCTAAATTTTATCTCCCTTACAAAAAAGTCTACAAAGATAAAATTTAGCGAGGCAGTTTAGCAAAGCAGTATCCTGTTCGCACGCTAAATTCTTAACTTCATCTAGATGGGCCGATGAAAAGTCTCCACTCAATTAGCTCGGTAAATTAAATCGAAGATAAATTTTGACATACAAAGCGGAGGAAAAATTTTGAGTTGTGTTTACTTTGGATTTTTTTCAGAGGAAACCGCAGAAAACAATTGTGCGATAAATAAAAGAGAACGCAAAACCAAAAATTCCGTTTCATGCGATAAAAGAACATAAACAAATTGCAGGGCTTGTGGAGGAACAATGCAAATAGGGATTTACCCGACACGAAGGAACGTGTCGTCTTCTGCTTGCTATTATAGAACTTATTTGAGCTGCTGCAGCAATGATAATATCTTCTTCAATTTTGCTAATATCTATTGTTTTGGAACGATTCAAACAATGCATTGCCTTTAAAGTTTGAAATTCGAATATTGTATGTACAGGAATAATTACAATAACGTTTACTATCATGATCAAATGGTTTTTATCCCATCTATATGATGTTTTATAATTTAGCGAGCATTTGTCTTTGGTGTGGAGAAATGAAGTGGAGACTAGGCACGCTAAAATTTAGCGCCAACAGGATACTAGGCTTAAATGTTCAAATTTTCACTTCTGTCGGCAACAGTATTTTTTTTTATATTTTATACGATCTAAAATATTATGCCGAATCCAAGCGGCCAATTGAGAAGCTCTTTCATAACAGATATACTCTCGGATGTTTGTCAGACGTTCGCGAGAGACGTGGAGTGCAAAAAAAATTCAAATTGCATGAGCATCCAGCCTTTGAACAGAGATTAAGATTTCGACTGTATTTCGAACATAATCGAGTTGTTGGAGTGTCACAGTCTGCAACGCGAAGCAACCAATACCTATAACGTTGTCAAAGTTTCTCCATCCAACCAGCAATCAAGTCAGTGCTCCAACAGGATTTGGAGACCCCTCCCGCCCACTATTATTTTAAGAATTGATTAAAACAGTGAATGTGTAACGATTTTTGTCTCCATATAAAACGAAGCCGAATAGGGTTCAAAATTCCAATATCCACCCAATGTCCACAAAATTTCATGAAAACAAAAACACCACCGTTAGCACTTTTCGGATATTAATTGGTATTTGCTCTCCCCTCTCTCTCACAAATTCCAGTTACATATACGTCGTATCTCAAGAGATCGATGTTCGCCCTATTGCTGCTAGCTTATATTAGATTTCCACTTGATTCCTGTCAGTTATATGCTGTCAACAAAAATCCAATAGCAAGTTTTAACACATTCTCGACACCTCCTTATAGCCCTCAGCAGTGCGCCACCCATTGCTCTCCGGAATGTGACCTTCGTCATTGCTTCTTCGGTGCATTTTCTCTCTGCTTCGCTGTGTGTTAAGTAGGACAAGGTGTTTCTTGTGGGTCAAGGCTACATTCACCAGATCTACGTGACTTGCGAGACAAATACATCAATACATATATGCCATCGCGTTCGGTAAATATAAGAATCACCACTAAATGATTGCAATTCAAAAGTATACACACATCCGGCCAGTCCTGGTAATCCATTAAATTTTGCCAAACAGCTCAAAATCCAATTTAAAGTGTCGTCGGTCGACTAGCACCACAGTCCACAGCAAAAGAACCTGTCTTGGGGTTTATCGATCACCAGGGATGGATGAGAGGGAGAGAGGAGACAGTGTGGTAGGCCGACCCTTGACACAATGCAAACATTGACAGGCAAATCGATGGAGATGCAATTGACCAGCTCCGTATGGAGTGCTATCGAGCCATTCACATGCGTATGCCGGATCCCTATCGATACAGCAGCAGTTCCTACAAGTATATCGTATAATACCCTCATCAAATTAATTGTATTCAAACATTTAAATTCCCATAAGTAAATTGATATCTTTGAGTGTTTACACCTACTTCAGACGACTCGGAGGACTCTGAGATTTCAATCGACTTGTGAGAACAACAAAAGTGCTGCTCAACGAATGTTTCAACGTCGTCCTACATCCATACGGTGGTGTTGTCTCTTTTGAGCTTAACTACTCTCGTGTCTAGTTTAAGGAGAGTGATTCTGATTCAATGGTTCAATGGCAAATGTGCGGAAGGCAGATCCTAGGCCACTTGAATGGCCTTTGTAAACATGCCGTATCTTTTATCTCGATTGGTTGAGTTGAGGTTTCGAATTTGACTTGATGTGAATTTTCCTCACAAAAAAATAAACAAAAATGAGAGAAAAGAAAATGTTTATTATAAAGGACGACATGAGAAAGGAGACACAAAGTGGACAATATCGGGTCGTTCGTAAATAACACGAAGTGATTGCCAAGTTCCGATGAGGAGTATCAAATGGTTGGTCACGACAATGGCACAGAGTGGATTTTGCTGTCTATATTGTTCACCTGTGGAATAAGGACTAATATGGGTGCGATGCACTTTCACAATTGATTGATTTAAAATGGAAGCTGTTGGGCTGACTGATTAGTTTGTCGATAGGGGTATAAACCTTAATGGCTTCCGATTTCAAAAAAAGGCCGCTACTTCAACCTTTTTACCAATAAATAGAGGTGGGTCGAGGGGCTGGACGGTAAACATGGGATTTGTTATGAATGGAATAAATTTGCTTCCCCCTTTTAGGTAAAATTAAAAAAGCAAACATTTCGTTAGCTTTCTTTTAACTATTTTATTTTGATGTTAAATTGTAGTCTTTACAAGTAGTTAGTTACCAACAGAAAAACCTTTGATTAAGTTTCAACTTTCTGCAAGCAAGTGAGAAGCCGGCAATTACTAATCACACTAAATAATGCGTTCTTTTAAAAAGTCTGGCAAAAAAACAAAAACATGCAATTTGTAATCACGCCACCACACATCCTATCAGTAATCTTCGCATTTCCTCAGAAAATGTCTCTCATGATTAAGTCCACAAAGCACAATGCACACTGAATGGCTTTCTTTCGTTCCGTTCCAAGAGAGAAAACGACACACAGGACACACGAGTGGTGATGCCATTCTGGTATTTCTATTGCTAGATGTGTAATGTTTATTTTAGAGTAGGTATCGTAAATATTTCAAAAATAGATACTCTTAATATATATTTGGTTTTTTTTTTTCACAAGACTGCTTCTTTAATTAAACATTAAACACATGAAAATAAAATTCGTTGTTTCAAAAATATATTTTTTATCTATTTTTATTTTCTGAGTTCTTTTCAGACACGGAATTCTAGCGCCACCTATCGGGTCCAAAACTATCCTATCTTTCAAGCTGTAACCAACCATAAAAATGAACAAAAATTCATTAAAATCTGTTGAGTGGTTACAGGATCGACGACAGCGCCACCTATCGTGTCCAAAGCTATTCTTTAAGCTGCAACCATACACATGCACAATATTTCATTGAAATTTGTTATGTGAGTTCGGGGATTGTTGTCGTACATACACCATTATATACGCATGTATGTTCACTAAAAAAAAACCTTGGTATACTTTAATGGAAAATTTTCAGAAACAAAATAGGTTCACGCGTTACAGAGAATATCTAACAACTTATTTTTATATATATATAGATGAATTGAACTTAAGAACAAAACGTGCGCCTACAGCGCCAGCTGTTGAGAATTTTCCAATTATGTTTTTTTCCTAAACCGTTGTGTAGCAATTACGAACAAACGCGCAGAACGAACTATCCAATTTGATCCAGTCGCTGAATAAATTCGCACCCTAGTTTCCATTCCGTTCCTCCACAAAAAACAAAAAAAAGTCCCTAAATTATGTAACGTACCCCGAACTCCGCCATAGCTGAAGATATGATTTTTCGGAGCATTAGCTCAATTGTAATCGACCAGATCTACTCCGGCACTATCACCCGTGCCGTCGATGGTCGTAAATCCTACCACTACAGCTTGAATCCGAGGATGACCCTCCCAATACCACTACCTCCACCCTTACGACCCAAACTAACAGGACCTTTGGGTCAGTCCGGGCGGACTAGAAGGAGGGCATAATCTTCCACCCGGTAGCTCAACGAAGGGTATGGGATCTTGCCACTAGTCCTGGACTGGGGTTACATTAGTTTTATATGCCTGAAAAGCTTGCGAAAAAAAAGGTCTAGACTAAACGCAACCGTAACCAAAAAAAAAACTGAAAAATTGCGAGGCCCGAATTCCGTCTAACTTGCCCTCAGTTAGGTGCCTCCATAGCGGAAATGAAGAGGAGAGTTAGAAGGTAGATCTCTCCTTGAGCTGGCCCACCCCTAGCTAAACTCAAATTTAGCAACCGTGGCTATGGCGGCGCTCTATTGCGATAGCCCCTACGTCGACTACATATGCTTTCGTTTACAACCTTTACTACTTATCTCGATTAAGCTTACCGTCTACTATCCAACGTCGAAACCGAGCTCGATAAATCAGGTAACTATCATGAGCATCGTCCATCCTCGCGGTACATTCCCCGCCTGGTCACACAAATCCCCTCTCTACTAAAAGCCTAACACTTCATCCTACAAATTAGCACTCAGAAACAAAAAAAAGAAATGAGCAAAAAAACATATCAACCAATCGAGCAGAACCGGAACGTTCAAATTAAAAAAAAATGCAAAAATGTTTCTTTTCACAAAAACTTAAATGGTATTTTATTGCATTTCAACTAACTACCTTATCCACTATCCTACTGTTATACTCAAAAAATAATATTTTCTATCTTCCGAAGAGTATGCAACACCAATATCATAGGTAGGTAGGTATAAACAATATATAAAAATATCGAGCCGTGGTTTTAAATGGTTTCATCCGGAATATATAGGTATTCTCAATAATAAATAATAATAAAGTCATTCTATTCACTATTTAATTTACGATAAAATTTTCCGATGGAAATTCCAACATTTCGGGACATTAGCAAAAAGAAAATAAAATTTACAAATAGAAAAATGTGTATGGGTTTGATTCACAACTAGCACAACTTTTTTTTTTATACCATTGTGGCATAGTTATAGGCAAACTAAGTTAGCACACGAGCTAAACCAACGTTAAGTGTGGATCAACCTCTCTCAATTAATTTTACCTTTAATTTATAATTACAATATTAAGATGGTGTATCATAAGTCGCTTATTACGACGATCGTTTAATTTGGCAACTAATATTTATATCTTTAGGCACAATAAAAAAAAACTATGAAAACAAGCAAGCAAATTACGCTGAACAATTTTAATGGAAGTTCGTTCAAAATAGTTTTGGTTTTGATCTTTGATAATATTGAAATTACCTTTGTTACCGTTGGTTCTTAGACGGCGTCCAGATGGTGTGCACAGCATCAGGGGGAATAAGATTTCGAAGATTAACATTATTTGCAGTGTTTATTTCATTCACTTACAATTTTTCTTTTATATCAATTTTATATTCAAACACGAAATTTGAACGAACTTTTACAATTATTATATGGAAAAAGATATATGAAGAGGAATTTAAAAAAAAAATACTTAGCTTTTCCTACAACCATACAAAAAAACTACACAGCTAGTTGTCGAGTTTCTATGTGAAATGAATTGCGGATGGGTGATCGTGGATGATAAGACCCAATGGCCCACGGCAAAGTGAATGATGGGGATGTCCGTTGTATGCCGATTGCTGCGCTGATGAAATGATGAATTTTACAGGTGAGTTTGCGGCTTTCCGTAAAGGGTGCATTTGGCTTTCACTTTGCGTTTGGGCTCGGGGCAATAGAATGTTTTTTTTTCCCCGCTTATGACGTGATATCAAAATGTCGCCACATGAATTAGACTTCACTTAATGTTTTTGACTTGCACTTGATTCTCGTTGGATAGATCACCCACGAGCACTTGTTTTTTTAGTTCTTCGCGATATATTTTTAGTTCTTCGCACACTTTTTCCGCAAAACCGAACTGAACTTCGGCAGTTGGCTTCGTTATGAATTTATTTCACCACACCCCATCCAATATCCGCACCAGAGTATGTATTCCAACCATTGTCGTCCAGATCTCATAATGAAGCATCATCCACAATTCATTTCACAGTCACCTGATAAAGCTATGTCTAATACCGAAACCAGATGAAACCACTTAATACCATAGGCTCTTCAACTATGAGTAGATGAATATATATTTTAAATACAAAAAATAGTCGTTTCCCACAATTATTAAACTCGATATAGGGAAAAAAACCATATGTTCATGGCAGATGTTAGAACGTAATTCTAATTATACCTACACGTAATTCGAATTTTTGAATTACAGACTTCAAAGATATCGCTATATTTGAATATCTCCTTAACAATGGACACAAGAAAAGTTGAAAAAGATATTACTATTGCTGCAACAGCTGATAAGATGATAAGAAAGCTGTGCAAGCAGAAGAATACACTTTTCTTCGCATCGTGCAGTGCAGGATTTGTCCTCCTCAAAATTTATATTCGATTTAATGGGCACATTCAAAAATCTAGTTGTCTTAAGTCGACTAGATTGGTGTGGATTAGGTGTAATCTGAACGTAAAAACTAGATTTGTCGGGAACTTCACTTTTCCCACGTCAGCCATATATGCAAACTGTCAACTTAACACTCATGCACGAATCTCTTGACCAGATTCGTCGGCTGCCCATTCATTTCAATCAATCATAACCAAGGTACACCTATTCAGACAGCTGTCAGATTTACTAAGCTAGATACTTGAACGTCCCCAATGTACCGGACACTTATTTCGCGAGTGGAGACTTGTCATCGGCTCATCTATATCACGTTTAGAATTTAGTTTGCGAACAGCATACTGCTTTGTTAAACTACCTTGCTAAATTTAATCTTTGTAAATATTTTTGTATGGGAGATAAAAATTAGCCCGAGCAGGATACTATATAAAGGGCAAAATAATATACTCGTATATGTATATATTTTTTTTAAAAGCGGAAACATTCGGTTTTGTTTAGCTTATTCTTTTTTTGGCTTCATACATTCTAAAATATTTTTTTTTCAGCAGTCTTTTGAAATTCTGGCAACACTGTAACACGACAAAGTGCTGATATTTTTATAGATTTTGGCGTGCAAGGCTGATTAATAGCTGTGACCAGAAACGACACCTGAAACTATCGTGTATGTCCTCATGAGCAGCGTCAACATCAAGTATCTATGAGCGTTTTTCGGCCATAGACTGTCTTACAAAATAAGTAGTCAGTGGAGTAGGTACTAGGTAGTATTAGGAAAAATCAGGTGTAATTTGTGTTGTTCCGCCGGTAGAACCTGGCAACAATCTGGCGCAGTAGTCTAGGACACGACTCACTGAATTAAATTTTGCAAATATAGAAAGAAGCTGCAATTGATCCCAAAGCTTGTCTTGTAGGTAAGCATGACCAAATGACATTCATCACTCTGTCAATTAATGAATGTCCTCGAAACCACGATAAATCCCAGAAAGCTACCTCGAATGTACGCCATATTATCACAACACAATGAGTTTCTCATAATTGATATGTTTCTCGCACCTATAGAAGTAGTGTGCGCACAGTGAGTTGTCGTCCTTTCACATTAGCAGTCTCCACAGCAGTGCAACAATCAAGCACATAGCGTGTCGCATTGACCGACAACTTTCATTTTCGAATCGTGATGCCTTTTGTTGTATAGAAAACTAGCAAGTACATCGTCCCAAGCTGGTGAGCGTATAATCGCTAAGAAGGACAAAAACAACAGAAGGACTCGTTCTCTTGTTAACCCACCAAGTAAACACAACACAACACAACACGCACAGATAGATAGACCATTTTACTTTCCCTAGAAAATCAGCACGAACATGGCTTACCGCCGCCTTCTCCTTGGGGGAGACAATGCTGATGAGAAAGACACGATGATTGCTCTACCCGAGACCGTACGGAAAGAAATCAAAAGTTGCCCAGCCATCTAGCTATCTGGGCTAATGGGTGAGTAAAAGCGATTCCTATTTGTACATGTGTACACACAATGCGAATCCCTTAAGCCCTAAATTGGGAATAAATGCCCTGTCTACAGTAGTCAAGCAATGCACTGCGGCTCGAGAATAATTAATGTAACAGAAAAATAAGTGTTGACCTGGGCATTTTTGTTTTGTTTGTCGCGCAATCTTCTATATCCTTGAATGTCAAATTGCTTTTCCATTGTGGTACTCGTCGTGTCGTCTTCTGTGCTGTGGGATTTCCTTCTGATATTGAATGGTGTCTTGGGGTGGACATACCAAATTTGGAATCTAGATTCCCATCACGTTCGTAATGTGGTCGGGCGGAGGGTGACACTGGGGAGACTATGGCAATGGGTGTGAATGACCTTTACTGTCATTGCGGTAAGGATTGGTGTTTTTTTTTCTGCTTAATATTTTGTTTAGTACTGGATTCATTTACGTGACCACTTGATGAGTGAGCTGATCCCTGTGAATTATAGTCCTTATGGACTTGGGTAGATGTATTCGAAATCAATTTTCCGAAATGAATTCGCGTCCGAATAACGTGTTTGGATTGTTTTTGCTCCAGTTAAATATTTTTCTAGGTCAATGCGTCATGAACGAGAATCACACCGGGAGCGGGGAATAGGCACGGGCAGTCATTTTTCGGCTGTGCATTCAATATTGTCCCTTTTGTTCCTGGGACAGAATTTAAGCAGTCCATTAGACTTTCATTAATTCGAAATGCGTGGTTTTATTTATTGGAAATTGAAAATATGGAAATCTATTTTCGAAGGAGGGCGCTACGAGGTTTGGTAGTTTTTGATTCGAGAAGTCGAAGTTCTTCTGCAACCAACTCTGTGGGGAAGTTGATGGTATTCTTACGAGGGCGATCAGTCGATGTTTGAATTCTGAAAGGATATTCTTGGCAATCGTCTGAATGAAATTAAATTTACGCCGTACGATTACCTCAGAGTTACAGAAAGGACCGAATGCTTATTATATTGAATTTCTTTTGAATATTTTGCATATCGAACAAAGTAGTACTTCGCATCTATATGTTGAGTGCCTGAGTTAACCTCTCCAGCAATGATTGTCTTCCAACATTATAACACTCTTGAGCATAATTTGGAGGTTCTTAAATAATAAAAATAACAAAGCCATCATTTTTCAGTACCCTTCAAATACTTGAATATACGTTTGACGTCAGTGCAATCACGTTGGGTTGGGCGTGATACTTCTCTGCCAAGAATCGAGACAGCAACAGCAATATCCAGGTCTTGTGTTCCCAGAGATGAGGCCATACATTTTTCAATCGTCATGCATTTTGAAAATATTTTACCCGGAAACTTTTACTACCTGTGCTTAACTCCATTAGTTAAATTTTGTCTAATAGCGTATCTGATGCTGTCTTTCAGTTGTCCAGATTCAGTTTTCTTCATATACCGTGCAGAGTTATCCTGGTTTAGTTTGATGACCATTTGAGGAAATTTCACAAAGATGACCCCTAAAGGGAACTTACAAGCCATTTTGGGCAGGTTTCCTAACTGAAAGCAAAGTTCCATCTACTTCTGGTACACAATGCACATTTCTGATGGAATTAGATTTATTTTGGTAATACAGAACTCCATCACCAGAACCTATAATAGAAATCCTATTTCCATTAGCTAAATAAATGTTATCAAAAGAGTTATCCTCCTGACACGTGGCTGCAAAATCAACGTACAAGTACACGAGTAGCATATGCCTTTGAAGTTATTTGCTTTTAACGCAATAATAATTTTCACCTTCAGTTCTGGAGTTCGCATCTGGAGTTGTTGGTTTTTCATTACATACAACTTCCCAAAGATCTTCTTTTATAAGCATCAGATTTAGTTTGTATTTGCAGACCTAATAGTTCACATCATTTAGTCCTTTGACGACTGATTTAACTTCTTCCATTTTGTATTTAACTGCAAGCAAAGGAGAACATTCAAGAATATAGTTATCCTAAGTCAACTAGATTGATCTGGATGAGATGTAACCTGAATGCAAAAACTAGATTGGTCGGGAACGTCACTTTTCCTACGTCAGCCCCATTTGCGAACTGTCAATTTAGTACTCAGTCACGAATTTCTTGACTAGATTCGGCTACCCCTCAATACACTTCAACAGAAACAGCTGGTCAAATGACTGATTTTAGCCAATGAAAGCAGAGATACATCTAGCCAGACAGCTGTCAGACTTAATAAACTAGATACTTGAACGTGCGAAAGGGGTTAAAATCATGCGAAGGCCCATAACCTAATAGAATCTCAGTCCATAAACTAAATATGAAATAAACCGACAGCTTTTCTACGTCTCACTGATTCCCCCTGCAATTTTTTTATTATTTGTCAATAATAACCCCTTCCTTCCGCTCTCAATTTTACTGTCTGTGAAGCAGTGATGGGAAATGAACATTTTAAATTGTACTTTTCCCAAGTTTAAATTGTAACTTTTAGGACAGATGTGTATCTTTGTCGTTGTGGAAATTCGTAGCTATATGAATGTTAAGATAATTAAGCTCGCATACCTTTTACTACCTATTTACTTAAGGTGAAATTAGACTGTATTCTCCTGTCAAAATAAGGTTATACAATGTAATGGGCATATCTCATATACTCTAATGACCTAAATGCCACATATGACCAGGCTGAATTTGACAGATAAAAATGCCCAAATAGCATATAGTATAATCGGACAATAATGCCAGCATAAAGCCCTAAATGCCCATATGCACTTTATCCAAATTTCGTTATGGCATTGCTGGCATTTTTGACGGAACAAGAATTATTTTGTTGTCATCGGTGTTTGAGTTCGCGGAATTGCGATTTATTTTCATTTTCGTTATCTTTTTTTGTACAACATTTGGTAATAATAACAAATGCCTTAAATGACCGTTAAGGCAAATATGACCATATTGGTAGTTTTGGTCATATAGTCTAATATACAGTTTTGATAATCCTGACATTTTGGTCATTTGCCTATTGGCATTCACATGCATAATTGGCATACAGTCTAATCTTAGCTTTAGCTCTTGTTAAAAAAAAACAAATATATATTGTCCCTCTTTGCCCTTGAAATAAAACACATTTTATATTTTAAAGGATTGCAACCGTGTAACTTTTGAAGCAAACAAATGTTGGGAAATTTGTAACTTTTTCAAGTGGATTGTATCTGTGCCACTTTATTTTCAGATTGTATCCAAAAGATACATTTGTATCCGTGTTTTTATCACTGCTGGGAAGTGTGAATACGTGTGAAGCAGCAAAAAAAAAATTCTAAATGGCGGGAGGTGTAATTAAATACCGATACTCAGAAGTGTTCCTACATCGTGGCATCTCTACCTTTTTGTAGGAATTTATATTTTCCATGCTTTAAAGGAAAAAACATCAGAATTGTGGGAATATCAATAATCTGACAAAAATAACATTCAAACTATATTTCACTATGTATATCAACGAACTAAATGTATATAAATTGGAGATTTGCCTTCTAGTACTAAAAATAATCATTACAATGTTACCAAACTGCGATTTTTATACTGAAGATTAATTTAATGAGATTCTCTTTCCGAAAAATACAAGTTTTTCTTTTAAAAGTATGCTTTTTTCATTCAAAAATCGAGGGAATTTGAATTTAGTGAAAAGGGAAAAATGAACATGATTCGTGGGAAATAAAAATAAAGAGAGAGTGCTAAGAACACTGACTGAGAATTAGTGTATTTCGTGAGTTTCTGTCAGGAAATGGATGCGGTCTGAGAGTTTAAATTCGTTGCTTTATTTCACCACGAAAACATGAATATTCCACATAAGTAACAATAGCGAATGTAATCAACATAAATAAATAAAGGAATAAAGTGTGAAAATTGCATTCGTTGAAATAAAATCAGATATTTATGTTCCTATAATTATTGTGTCTATATTCGTCGGGAATGTCCCCAGAAAAAGGATTTAAAAGAAGAATTGAATAGGAATATTAAGAATTGAAATATGATTTTTTTTGTTATAATCTTTCCATGAAGATTCCGTTTAATAATGATGCATTTACTTTACATTCCTAACACGGAAGATTAATGGGATGCTAAATACTTAATAGCCGTGTGCCAGAAAGGGACGGCATTACCTAACAAGCAAAAAAACTTAACACGTTTTTTGGTCGGCCATCTTGTTTACGTGGCAGGAATTATGAGAAAGCTGTGCATGTTGATATATTTATAGCGATGACTTACGAAATTTCGCTTTATTATAAAACAAAATGGCTTTCCGAAGTGATGAACCGACAATTATTTATTTATTTCGTGTAACTGATTGATGAATTGTTGGTTTAACACTCTCATTTCACATGTTTGGAATCAGAAATTGAAATGTTTTCAAGTGTTTGAAGAAATGTTGTCGCCGGAACTTATGTTTGAAGAAATGTTGTCGCCGGAACTTATGTTTGTTTCCGTTTTACATATCTATAGCTATGGGTAGTGCATCCGTGACACTTAAGACGTCTGATTTGTGATCTCATTCTTACGCCTTTATTAGCATTGACTGTGTAGAAATGGACCTCTCTGTCCCGTCTCGTGCAAAAATGCGTGATGGTGTAATGCAGCATAACGAAACAAAAAAAAAACAAATTAAATTTATTTGAAAATTTGAAATAATTGACTTAATTAATGAATTTACATTCGAAAACAAGTGCTTCAGCCAAGAATATGAATACCTAAGGCCAAATTCTGTTTGTAGGAAATGCCTATTCTTTGGCTGAAGCTGTCAGTCTATTTGATACTTAGTTTATGTCTCAGGGCCGTTTGCTCATAAGACTCTTAACGATTTAAGTTCAACTTAAATATTTATGGGATACTTTTTTTACGGCATAAACTGTCACATAAGAGTTTATGTGGCACATAATTCGCTATGAGTAGGATCAGCATTCAGCAAACGACCCTCAGTCTTATTAGATTTGAAAAATATGTGATTTTTTAACCAATAAACTATTTCATAAATTATTAAGTGTTTGTGGAACAAAGTATTATATACAAATAAAAGTACCAAAGCGGTTTAGTTTTCCTGCATATAATCGAAAAAATCCCCTTCAACGTGCAAATCGTTGGGCTGCCTGCCGCCTTAAATTTCGACGCAACAATTACCACCTTTTGGCCCGCCAACATCCTTATTCTAATGGATATTAACGAATGTCGTAAATTGTCTGACAATGCCCGCACTTCAGATGAGCCAAAACTCAAGAAACCCAACAATTTGCCGCGCCTCGGAGACCCTATGTGTTGTTTCCTGTTTCGCTTTAGTGAGACAAATAATTTGACGTGGCTTTCGCCTGTTATCCTGATCTGACTTGTCGAGATTTCGCGATTCGTTTCATGCCAAAGGCTGTGCTTTCCTTATTACAATGCAAAGCCGTGGAATTTTATGAATCTACGGAACGATAAGATAACCCATAAAATAAAAAGCCATAAACCCACCAGCCATGATGAAATTATTCAACAAATTTCCTTAAAACGATAACAGCTTTGTGAGGCACTCTAATGGCCACCAGTTAAAGGTCCTTTCCCTTTATGCTGTATAAATAACGGCACACACAAGATAAGCGAAAATCATTTAAATAATCACGCCGAAATATTCCCGCATCGAAAAGTTATTAACACAAAGGGAATTAAGCCGCCTGCAGTATCCTCTGACTGTGGCTGTATCCGTGTGTGTGTGTCTTCGGCCAACAAGAATCTGAATCGCGCGCAAACACTCATCCAGATCAGGCACGGGATATCCGTTTGGTTTATTTTTTCCTTCGAGATAATAAGAAAGTATACACACAGAGAAGGCCTCCAAAATCAAACACACCCCGAAAACTCATTAAACCGTTTGCCAGTCAACGCCAGACTCATTACAGCCCACCGACCGACTTGAATTAAAATTCACAGAAAAGCCCAATAAAGTGGTGTATGATGCCATCCATCTTCCGAATCCGAATCTATATGCAGGGCAGATGGGAGCGCGCGCGACGGCGGCGGCTGGGCACAGAATTTCAATTCGTCGCTTATGTCCATGTCCCTTTTGTCAAGTTCAACGGTTGGGGAGATAAATTGAATTCCTAATGGAAAGTTATTGCATAAGGCGATGAGATGACGGAGCCCCAGAACAAGCATTCTATGATACTTCTTAAGCCAAAAGTGTGCAAGAGTTTGCAAATGCAATTTATTCACCAGCCTGCTTGGTGCACGACCAGGACCATCTGAAGGCAAAAAAAAGGACCAAAAACTAGATTTATCAAGATATCGCCGAACAAAAGGACCCCCAAAACTGGAGAAGAAACTAAAGGAGACAGACAAAAAAAAAATTAGAGAGGCGAATAAAATTCGAGAGTCTTGTGTTGACAGACAGACAAGAAATAGGATTCTTAATTTCTTAGTTTTTGTTCGGCGATTTCCCTTGGGGTTTCCTTTGCATCCAGCATCCATTCTTGCCATTCATCGGTGCCCTCTCCGTCCGTCGGTACAGCCACAATAAATCCTTAATTTCGAGCAAGTATTTCGCTCCGCCCGCACGCCCATTATCTTTACGATGACAGGCAGCCCACCATCACTACGCTTCCCGATCTCTTATTTCATTAAAAGAATACAATTTCAATGAATCCAAAATGAATTGCTGCATCGTGTTTTGTGTCCTGTTTTTTTTTAAATTTTGTTTTTTCCTTTTTTTTTCAATTAATGCCGGGAATTCTTTTCTTGAGCATTGTGACTGCATGGTGAGTGCGGCCTTAAAGTTGGGATGCTGAGCAAGAAGCAAGCTATGCGCTCATCGTCGTCGCCTCTATATGGTTGGGACACGACGAATTTATATGAAGTCAAGGTATTTAGATATTCAGCAAAAATAAACATAGCAGCAGCGGCAGCAATTCGAGGTTGGGTTGGGTCTTTGTTAGTTTTGCGGTATTTTAGGTCAAAGTTGACAACTGCAATACTCATCGTATTCTGTTGTTTGTCAGCTTGTGAGTGTGTTGGTATAGTCTGATTTTTGTGTATCCAACCAGGTTGTATCGGAGGGCGGGCAAGGGGATACGGGGATGTTTTGTAAATTAATCGACGATTTGGATTAATCTTTTATGAAGGACTAGCATTGTTTGCTTATTGCGTTAGTGGCTCGAAAACCATTCTGTCTTGATTCGAGGACCTTTCTATCTTGATTTTGATGAGCGATACGCTGTGTCAGTGTCAGTGATTTTTGGGGTAATATTTTCGTGTTCGCTTCCCCTAGCAATGAACGTCATCACTGCGTGGGGGTAGATCTATACGGGTACTCGTCCTTCTTTGTAAGGATGAATAATGGTTAGATAAAGGTCCGCGAGATGATGATTAATGCAGCACGTGATATCCGGATTGAGTTATGAATGCTCTATGAATTTTGCGCGTTCCTATTTTCATCGGAGAGTTAAAATTAACTTTTGATTAGACGGGAAATTTGTTCGTGGAAAATGTTACGTATACGACACCGACTTTTTTTTTATGTTTTGCGACTGGGAAATTTTAATTGAAAATCGCTCATGAAGAGGTGATTAGAGTTAATTAAAAGAAGGCGTCTGAAGGTGAGTGAGATTGTGTAATTTTGTTCAGCGAGCAGAGGAAATAGCTTGCACTATTAACGCACCAAACATCCTTCTGATGGCTCATTTCGAAGTGGAATATCCTACTGGTGAACAAGATCTTTTGTTACTTTCATTACAATCAGTCTTCTCAAGAGCTATTCAGACAAATTCCACCGTTCGAGTTGTTCTTGACTTTTGTTTGTCGTCTCTTAATTTCGGGTATCATTTAAGGAAGATGGGCCTTAGAGAGGGCGATACTTGTAAACTTTGACTGGAGGAAGCTGAGACTGCTGCACATATACTGTGTCAATGCCCAGCATTGTCTGGTAGAAGAATGAGGATCTTGAACAGCATTGGGTCGAAAAGCATTGGATGAAACAGATCTCACATAAAAAGATGCAAGCGTTGACTTAAGAACTCTGCAGAAATTCAGAGAGTCTCTCTGGGTAAGATTTAAAATAGTAAGACGAAATTAAAAAATTTCTCGAAATCGATATATATATAAAGGTTGGGCCATCTAGTGGTTTCTTTTAAAATCATTCGTTATTTAGACACTGACAGGTGTTTTCCGCTCGAAATCTTTGCAAAAAATCAGTATCATACCTCCGTGGAACGAAATGAGTCGCTTTACGCTTGAACAACGTTGGGAAATATTGAAAACTTATTTCCAAAGTGAGTGCTGTGTACCCCAAACAGTGAGTTTTCTTAAAAGAAAAGATTTTGGGAGAAAAATCATTTTTTCTGACGAGGAGCATTTTCATCTCGGCGGCTACGTTAACAAACAAAAGTTGCCGCATCTGGGGATCGGAAAACCCGCACGTTATTGTCGAGAACGCAATGCATCCACATGAGATTGACAGTTTGGTGCTGACTTATCTAGGCATTAGTTCGCATAAAGTTGTGGGTCCCATCCAATCTGCAAAAAAAAAATTAAAAAATCTTACTAAAATATGTGATTATGAGAAGCTTACCCTAGGATACTTTATGTTGCGCCCAATTTTAGTTTTTGTTATGCCTGACAGTTCTTTTGTAAGACTAATGGTCGTCGTTTTGGTAGACGGGGCATATGAAATTGATTTAAGTCGCAAAGCATATGCATAAAAATTACCGTCAACATTTCTAAAATCAAATAACAAGATCACTTTTTTTTTTCAGTGGACATTTTTATACTTATAAAAATACACTTTTGAGGTATTATAAAACTAAATTTTAAAATTATTTTAAAAAACCTCGAGACTCTGATTTCTTTCAACATTTTTTTTTTCTAAATATTCTTACATTTGAAGACTAAAAGTTAGCGTTAATAGATAAAAATTGGTTTGTTTGAAATTATTTTAAATAAGATTTAAGAATTTAATATTTCAGACTAAATTTTATAAACGTCTAACAGCTAAGCATCTGTTCTGGGGCATAAAGTTTCCTTAAAAATTTTATCTTAACGATAAACCTCTTAAAAAAAATATTTTCGACGCTAACTGAAAACAAGTAGAAGTATTATCATCGGCCTGCTTTGATACCCTTCATACAAGTCATTCAAAGTTGGTTTTGTATGGGAGGTACCAGAACTACTTGATCGACATAGCCCAATTTTAATATCAACCTGACGACTATAAAAGTAAGTCCTCTCACAAATTTCACTTGTCTATGTCGATTTGTTTCGACTCTATCCTGTTTTCAACAGACAGATAGACACATGGGCCTAATATTGATTTTGCATGGGAGACAGACAGTAAGACAGACATGGCTAAATCGATTCAGAATGTGATTCACCTACTGGAAGGGGAAGCTGGAATTACTGTTAAGGAATGACAGATAAAGTGTTCCGAAAATGGACAGAGTTTGAAGGTGGAGACTCATTCTTTTTTTTTGGCAAAGATTTTGAAAGAATGTTTGGAAATTTAAAAAGTCAGTATGTTGCTCCTGCTCCTGACAAAATTTATTTAATTTTTTGCGGCTGAACTTTCTGAAAAATTTAGATTTTCAATGAAATATGTACATATAACTAGTAAATTCTTATTACTACTATTACAGTTTTTACTTAAAAAGTTTTAGTCTTAAACTTTAGTTTCAGAGCAGTTTTATTTACTATTTATTAGAGTTATAAGCTGATCCTTTTATTCTATATAAAGATTGTAAGGCAACCAAACTGAGGATCACTCAACTCTCTCCTGTCCACTCAATTGTGAACCTCTTATACCCATCCTATCCCCTCCTACACATTCGTATCCTTAAATGATTCCACTTATTGTTTATGGCTCAGTCGGTTGGAATTGCTCCACGAAGGCGGACTTCAATAAAAAAATATAAAGAAAAATTGTCTTTCATTCAGTTGAGGAAACCAACAAGATTATATTAAACAAATGTTTTGTTACTATAATTAATTTTCTGATTAATTCTTCAGACTCTCTCCGATTTAAAACGTGCCACAATGCCTTTGAAACGCTGTGCCTTTCTAGCTGCCATATGTAGGTCCGCACTGGTTGCGTAACCATCAGTATATACAGAGGTCTCATTTTCCCTCGAAATTAGGTTCTATGCCAATACTCTCTGTCAGGGTACAAAACATCGTAAGGCGTGCCAAAATCCAGACCATCATCCGCTTTTTCCACGATGTTAGAGAATGATTCAACATATATGTTCCATACTACTGTTTTTAAAAAGCTCTGCATTAGTGAGCCGTAGCGCACTGTTGCATAAGCGCTTCCATTGCAGCCGTTGGTGTGGCACGTAAAGCACCTGTACTGGCAATGCAGGCATGGTTCTTTGTACCCTGGTCAAACTATCGCGTACGAACTTCCTGTTAGGGCCTTCTGCCAGACACGAGCCCCATGGGTAGTTATGGGCCTTATACTACCATTATGTATAAAACAGTGACGGCATCATGCCCCATTTCGTTCCTGCTGTCCTCTTACAAATGAAGAGCGTGCTGTGAGCCTTGCGGACTCTTTCTTGGATGTAAGGTTTCGAATCTAGTTTCCTTTTTACTACCGTACGAAGACATTTTGCGCTTTCCGAGAGGGAAAGCTCCACTCCAGCAAGTCTGGGCAGCTTGAAGGGCGGTATCTTGTCTTACTACAAAATATTACGAGCTCAGTTTTCTCCAGGTTGACGCGTAGTCCACATATTTTACCCCATATTCTGAGCCTATTGAGGTCTGTTTCCATAAGTTCACTCATTGTATTTAGAACATTCTCCTTGAACAACGATAACTACGACATCCGCGGGAGCAGTGATGCTGCAGTTTTAGTTCCTTAAGTATATCACGTATGACCAGGAACCAGACAAGGGGAGGGATGACCCCTCCTTAGCGGGTGCCTCTAGTAACAGATTTTCCTATTGAACAACTTACATTGTTCACTGTTGAATCTTCTCCTCCACTCGTTCTCCTGGCAGTTCCATCGGTAACCGCTTATCGAAGCCAGGCCTCGCGCAATTTCCGTGATCCTCCTAGTCACCGCCCGTAATGTTACAAAGATTGCAACGCCCACTCTACCTCCAAAAGGGTTTCCTTTCTACATCGCCATATAAAATGGAAAACTCATAGGTCCCGCTATTCACACGTGATCCCCTGTTCGGTACCGAAACCGTTGTTCCAGTCCAAGGTTGCGGCTTGTTCTATTCAAAATTCGCCGCATACCTTCGAAGGCATTCCTGCGGGGCTCTTAATTTCGATTGAACACAATAGTTATCCAATCACACCTACACATTTTACCATCGAAAAGAATGCGGGCAACATAACGGTTTCGGCAATCAGACCAACACAATGCAATTAACATATTTCCCTGGACTCTGGCTGAGCTTTCAACAGCCGCCGGCGGTTTTGTTTTTGTTTTTTTTGCGGCCACCTCTTAGCCAGTCAAGAATCCAATAATGCCCCGTGTCGGTTGATTCAATTTCACGCAGGGGATTACAAACGACTCGCAAATTGATTTTTAATGCATTTATAAATGCATTACATCAGACACGGGTATCTGTGTACGTTTGACCCAAAAAGCGTGACCGACTAAACTGCAATTCCACCATGCATGGTGTTTGATCCGTCCGACATCGAATTTGATTAACTGCGCCCTCGTATTAACCGACGCGGCATGCAGGGCGAGCAACTCTGGATCCTGCATATGTCAGAGCACAAAGGCGCAACCACCCCCAACGTTTATTGAATTTTTTACAGCGCAATCCCTCGATCAAATTGATTCACCACATTCTATTGTGTTAAGAAAACAGTGAACGATATCCTCTTCGGGTTCCCCTTCCAGCGTGCATGTTCTGAGCAAATCGAATATTTAATGATATTCTGGCCTGAAAACGGGGTCAGCAATCCAAAAACCTATTATAGACCGAATACGTATACAGTCAGCCCTGGCATAGGGACTACGATTCGTTTATGCCCCTGTTTTTGTTTCGCCCCCTCTGTTTGCGTAGTTCAATTTGTCGATTTGCGTATGGTCGGCCATTTAAAGAATGAACTATGTCGTCAGGAGCCAGAGCCCGCCGCCCAAGTAGTTGAGTTAATTTCAAGGAGCTTAATTAAACAAACTTTCTATTGCCGGAGTCTCGCATTCCTTGATGTTTCGCAATAAAATCCGACACTGAAAATGCAAATGCGAACTTTACACCGAACGCTCGCCGTCTGTTCCATATACATCCTACATCCTATATCCTCTTGGGTTGGGTAATACGAGCCGCACACCAAACCCCAATCAATATGTATCTGCAACTATTTTGACTTTCTAATGAAACGACAGGGTGGTGGTATCTATAGCGCCTACCCCATAGCCGGGCCCTTGTGCTGGTGTTAAAGGATAAAGTTTCGAACATTGAAGGGGATCCTGTAGTGGTGCTCTGGATCTGCTCACTACATCTCCATAAACAGAATTTTTTCGCTAGAACGATTATCAATTGAAGCATTCTCCGGCAGAGTACCTACATCCTGTATTCGGGTACTGCATCTCCCTCCGGCACCAGGACCTTGGTAATTTCCATTCTTTGTCGTTCGCGCTTGAGAGCATCAAGGATGCCGGCGTTTGTTAGATAATCGTAGAATTGGAATTTATTGAAAGTGTGTGAAGATGACAGTTTAAAGTGTTGGACGAACCAACGGAACCGGAGCAGGAACAGGACGATGTAGAGTGTAAAGGCGGCGTAACTTTGGCAAACTTTGTGCATTGCAATCGAAAGTGAGTCTGAGGAAACTCCCAAAGATTTTCCACAGTCACTTATAGAGCAACATCATTTCGAATGCGAAACTGTTGACGGGTGGAAGGGAACTTTGACAACATTTCCAATGTGAAGTGCCGTAGAAGAACAGTGCTCGCGTCAGCCATCCTGCGGGCTCCGATTTTTATTCACCATTGAAGTGCATTTCTCGTTGTGTGTGTGTTTGTTTCTGTGAGCAATGCAATGGACGGGTTGCTATCTATACAGCGTATCCTTGCAATGCTAAGTAGTTTCTGGAGGTAATGTGTTTACCCAGAGAAGGTGTACTAAGCGCGTTTTAAATGAAATTCTTTGCCGGAATTGATAGTTTGCTTCATTGAAATATGGGTATATGCGTTGTCGTGGGGCGCCTGCAAGTAAACGTCGTTTCACCTATTGCGATTGTTGCAGAGTCCTCAGAATTCGCGGTATAACCTACAACAATCTATACTGACAGCAGACACCGTGGAATCCGTTATGTAAGTTCGAAAACCCCCAACGGTGTAGTGTGGCTGTGTGCAAACATGTGCTGGGGAACAAAAATCAATACACAAACCCATGGAATGGAACTAAGCGATGAACGGGTTAAGAAGATGAATGTGGGCACATAAGAGAGTTTTAAACTTCATATTCATGGTTCCATTATTATTTGCATGGTGCGATGGAAGTGTTTCTTGTGTCGCTGGAAAGGGAATTTTTCTGTTTGCCTCTGTGAGACAAGGAAATATACTTCTCTGTGTGGTTGTGTGCGGGTTAGTGGGTGGTTAATGGATTTTCTTAATGGAATGGATAGTCCCTCTTTAATGGGTTCCCTGTAATAGATGAAGTGATGAAATCGTTTGTCGCAATCGCTTGGGTGGGTGGCCTATTGACAATGTTGATGCGGAAAATTGAACTGACTTTAGAGGGACTGGTAGCTTGATTTGATCAAATATACTGGCTTTGAGGCGTATAAATCTGATGTGTCAGGGGGAGATGAGGACTCTGTATCCATTAAAGCGAAGTACTCGAAAAGAGGGTTATCTTCGGAGCGGCTGATATAAATCTGTCCTTGAACGGAGTAAAGGCAAGCTGACACAAAGTCAGGAGCAGAAACAAATCGGATTAGGTTGTGTTATTGGGGGAAATTGGGCCGCAGGCAATATTTCCTATTTTTAAGTTTGTACTGCCGACGAAAGTTATATTCGTTTCATGGAGTCCATTAAGGTTCATAGCTGTTTAGGGTCATTGGTCTACTCCAAAGGAATACAAGAAAGTCCAGACACTCGTATGGTGTCTGCTATGGAATACCCAATAAGGTTTATTAGAGGGGTGACTGAAATCAAAGGAGGACATTTTACATTAGACCTTGATGTTTGTTTCAGTGTTTGAGTTTGAAACTATACAAGATTCGAATGGTTGTCTTAAAAGTTTTCTAATTTACTCGAGAGAAGCTTGCAACACTTGTTGTGACAACTTTTATCTGCTGTCAATTTAGAAGCTGACATTTATGATACATGGATGACTCCGCTGCACTTAAGAAGGAAAATCCGAATCGGATAAACTGCAAGCAGAACACTCCTACTGTCGTTAAGCAAAGCTGTGAATTGTACAACTGCAGCCTGTAAAGACATATTCCTACTTAGAATATTTCAACATCCAACAACAGTGTTGTTAGTACTCTCTCTTCATTTATCCCATGAAACGTGACAATTTTTCCCTTTCCACGGTACTCAAATTTTCTTTTAAAATCCCACGATACTTTTTTGCGTTTTTAAAAGTAAAATTTGTATTACATTGGAAAAAGACACCTTAACCTTTAGTATAGAAACCGCAGTGGAATGTAGGTGTTTTGATGAAATTTCAGCAAAAAGTTATATTTGGAATGTTTTTTGTTAGATTCCTGAAATTCCCACGGTTTTGGTGTTTTTCCCTTTATCCCACGAAATACTTTTGGGCATCGAAATTCCCACTAAAAGGGATAAATCCCAAGATATAACAACACTGCCCTACAAGCACTTCGTTTAGTTATTTATTTTATCTACTGTAGTAGAAGCTTTTCCATCTAAAGAACGGCAACTGCGGTCCGGTATGGCATTTAAAATCAACTCCTCAACTTAAATCCACCTCGCACAACAGCAAACAGAACAGTTTTTAAATTGCTGTTATAACTATGAGGACGTAAATGACTCACCAACTATTCCACTTCTCTTAATTTAGAACTCCACAAATGCCCCTGAGACCGCACTAAATACAGCATATACAGGGTGGCGCAAAATGAATAATCCACTTTTGTTTTTGAATTATATTTTTACATAATAAAAGAAATAAAATGATTTTGAGGGATAGAAATATTTATTTGCACCTTAACAGTAATTTATGTGAAGTGGAAAAGATGATATCCGTCAAGTGGCTGCCACCAGTGTTATACATTCGTGCTCATTTTATGGAATTTTCCATGATTCTCCGCAAGATATCCGGTGATAACTGTTCGCATTCTAGTCGAATATTCCCCTTAAGGGCTGCGATTGTAAGCGCTTAAGTCTCATGATGATTCGAAATTGACGCAGCTCTAACACCACCGACTGATTATTGGTCAAAAAATCGACTTTGCTGTCTGTTTTATACTGCAGCTGTCTAGTTCACAAATGTCAAATATGATTGACGTATGACGCCATTTGCAAAAATTATAATATCTTCCGATAAGAGTGTTGTGTGTACGTACATCGCTTTCAATGCGAGCCAATTGTCCCATCTAGAGTTAAAATAAATGGTGCCAGGTTGAAAGATATATCTTTTTTTTCCAAGATTTTTTAGCTCTAAAATATGTACTTTTTACATCAAATTTCAAGATTTTTGATTTCAGAAATTTTTTAAATCAAACAAATAAAAGCAACAAATTATTAGAGAACAACGTTTTCTACTAATTCCACTATTATGTATAATATCAGTCGAATGCAATCGAGTATCGTAAATGTCAATTTATCACTTACATTTAGGTACGACAAATAATTTCCTTACTTTAGAAGAGTTGTGCATGGGGTCTGATGCACAACTTCTGTTTTACTAACTCTTCTAAAGTAAAGAAATTATTTGTCGTACCTAAATGAAAGTGATAAACTTTCTTTTACGATTCTCGATTGCATTCGATGGTTGCAAGCGAAAACAATCGCTTTTGTATTGTACCACATTCGATTGAATAGTATTGGTTTTGAGTTTATTCTATTTCTAACTTAGCCTCTGGATGGGCTAGAAAAATTAGCGATATCTTAGAATACTCGTTTTGTTTTGCTTAAAAATGTATTTAAGCTTTTTATAACCAATTTCGATTTCTGAATATAATGGCAAGTTGAATAGGGTAAGTTTAAAAAATATTGAAATTTGAAGCAAACTAATATTCGAATGGCAACGACGATATAACATTTTACGCTATGAGCATAAATAGCAAGTGTTAATGGAAATACAAAATTTGTCATAATCTGTCCTGTTAGGAAAGCAACAGTTTTCACAATTCAACAAAAATAGCATTTTAATGGTTTTGTTAGTTTTATTAACATAATCTGATCCAGTTGAGATAATGCAAAAAACTATATCTAAAACGCATGTGCTGGTATCCTGAAAGTTGCACTGGAAACAGATAAAACATATATGTGTGCAATTTTTATTTGCATAGAGGCAGAGTGAAAAAAAAAATAAAACAAATAAACCCCGTGTTTTTTTGCGCGTATACGTCTGCAACTAAACTTCAAATTTCGATGCTCCGTTGCTGTGTAATGGATTTAGAAATAGAGGCATATGAGTTCTAATCCTTCCGGGCAGTCAACTCTGCACATATGTTTGGGGCATTGTAATTAATACCATTCTTTAAAATGTGTTTGAGTTCTTGTGGTCTTGGCAACACTTGTCGTTTTATATGTTCTTTCTTTTTTTTACTAATCGAGATTATTTATTATTAAACATACAATTTCATTAAAAAAAATTATGTGAGTCGTGTCGCTACTTCTGCTTCAGTAATAAATATCCTCTGCAAATGTCCTGAAATGGCTGCCAAATGCATATCTATGATAAAGGGTTATTGCAAATACCGGTAAGGTCAGTTAAAATTCCGATTAAAGAAAGTACAGTCCCGGTTGTCAAACGTAAATTCGCACTTATTAGGCGTTTATTTTTTATTTTACCCTCATGATCTATATAGACTATTGATTTCCATGCTTTAAACAATAATGCGAGATTCAACTCTTGCTGCAAACCATGGAAATCAATGGGCCAGATAAAAACACATACTATAATGATACGAACAAAACTCATTACGACAGATGATTTCTAAATTCTGATGACATTAACATCCGAATATCATCAAAAGATGTCCGCCGAACATAATTCAATTTAAAAAACTACAGAAGAACCGCTCCGCAAACTTTTTGCAGAGCCCTTGACAATTTAATTGTTTTGCCCTATATCCGATAGAGGCATTTTGTATATTTTTTTGAGAATAAACATTGTACAGGCTGTGCAGTTGAAAAGCAATTATCTGCTGAATTTTGTAACTTTGACTCAGGTATTCAACATTTTAGCTCGCTTGAGCCATTTTATTCCTAATGGTTTTTTATGCATTCAGTACCTAGTAGTATTTCTTTTAGTACTACCTATTTTATTATACAAGAAACTATAGATAAAATGTAGATGTGATCAAATTTAAATATTGTATATAAATTAACTAACCTTTTTTAACCTTCACACTAAATATTTTGTAGGTCACAATATTCAATTTTGTATGGAAAATTTCGCCATTGTGAGTTGGAAAAATGTATCCTGGACACTAAAAATGATTATTAGTATCGCGGTATAAAAAAAAATTATAGCGTGCAATTGAAAAATAATAAAATAAGGCAAAATGAAAGATATAGGTATATTAAAAACACATTTTTCGGAGCCTTTTCGCTAGCTGCACCATCAATTGCCTTCAACTCGACTCCCAAAACGACAGATAAGTGTCGAAACAAGTCGCGAATGATTTCACCTCCGTGCCGACATCGCTTGTTGTGACTACATCAGTATAGATCTCTTTCGAAATTGTTAATAATATTTCGTTGCCCCATGCGTGGCTCATCAAAAACCGCAACGACGTCAATTTTATTCCAGCATTCGTGTGCCTGCAGACTGTTGCGCGAATAAGGATACGAAATAAAACAGCAAACGGCGACGTCGCACCACCGCATATACCACAATAATGCGAGATTAAAATATTAATCACTTTCATCATAAATTCAAACGTCAAAAGAATATAACTCATTTTTTTTCCATCCCCCGCATAGATATAGCTGCAACGTCACGATCTGCATGCATCAGTACTGGCACATTCTGAATATTAATACCCGCCACTCTGAGGCGCAGTATAAAACCAAAGCCGTTGTAAGCAGTGTTAACTATTTGGCATATCATGTTAACATGATGAGATAACGGGGATTTGATGTTGACGAACAAGAACACATAGCCACATTATCTGCATATGCCTCGCCCGCCTTATTGTTGGGCCAAAGACATTCCTACCCCGTGTACGCGCTGCTGACATATGTGTATACATTGCATACACAAGCAGCACAATGGTGGCAATCCCTTGTAAGTATCATTCGGTCCCGCTCTTCCTCTCCATGGATTTGGATTTGGATCATTGAACAATAGCAATTAAAATGTGCAAATATCCAGAGTTGCAACAATGCAACTTTATGCAGCATCATCATACGGATCAGCCTCTATTTCCACTTCACGCTGCGCTGAAAAGTTTTAGAGAATATTGACAGCAGCCGCTGTCGTTTGTTTGACATGTGTGTCTATCATTAATCAATGTGTCAATTGGGTGGAGGTGGAGCCACCAGGTTCATGCATATTCATATTATTCGACGTGCAGGTGGTGTCGTGGTGCAGTTTTGCATTTTGAAGCGGCTTACGGTGGTGTGGTTACAATGATGACATTGCCTGATGACGACTGCTTAAACAGCTGCTGAATCATTACCAATGTGATTGCTGCTGCTTTAGCGAAACACCAGAAATACGCACGAATCGCTGCCAGTCCTGCAATGGACACGTGTTACTCGCTTACGCGGCATAAATGTTGTCGCATAATATGGGGACACGGTCCACTTGACTCCCCCATAGTAGGGGCAAACCAAAACCAAACCAAGAGGAGTCTGTGATGGCAGTTTAACAACAAATTAGGTCGTTACGGAAGCCTACCTATAGCGGGCTTTTGGGTGCGGGTGTTACTCTGGGACATTTAATGTATGGTCCGGGTGGAATTTTCTGTTTTGTATGGGGGGGCTTTGTTTATGGCAGGCGGTTAACACAAACAGTCACTGGGGGGATATTGTTGCTGATTCAATGACCCTTTGGAGTCCGCTTGTAAACGTTCTACCATTAAATCTATAATTCCATCATTTCGTAGTCTATGACAGCCTGGAACTGCCGCAGGAAGCGGATGTGTTATTGTTTTTTTTTCTCTCTCTCTCTCTCTTATATTGATTGCAGAGTTGTTAATAATTGATTGCATTGATTGGAGTATTGAATTTTCGGTCAAAGCACAGGAAGCATAATCAGATGATTGCGATGGAAGAGGATACGACGTTTAAATATTACAATGCGGGATACGCTCCGGCATGGGTTCCGCTGTGAGTTGGTATTTTTATATTTTTGTATACACTTGGGGCCATGTTTCATGGCATAACATGTTCTTTTTATGGCGGTTGTAGCACAGTTATTACTCTCGTTATGCATATGGTGAACAGAACCTCGTTGGGACATGACAACCTGAAATTGACAGGCATCCACGACACGCGTGACACATCTGCTGCGCTCTCGTTTCGAAGTTGCCAGCGGGAAAGGTGTGTGTAGCACCAATATCATCAGTATCAGTAGTTTAGGATAGTTTAAAAAGCGCTCCGCTAGCGTTTTGTCGCAATATGACCTCCTTTAAAATGTATTATTCATAGCACGTGTACCTGTGTGGCATGGAACAGTGTTTCCGTATCGGATATCTTTAGTTTGGATCGATTCATAATTTATTGCAAATTTTCAATAAAATTTTATTCAAGCTTTTCAGTAGGCGAAATATCCAAATCGAATCAGCGGACGTGACTTGGCTGTTTGATTTTGTTTATTTAGATGTTGAGCTAGAATTACAAGATGGATGATTGAGGAGTAGGTTCAGTTTAGTTAGTTAAATGTCGGCCGAGTGACAGAATAATAGGTTGCACGTGTACGTATTGACAGAAAGTGTTGCAAAATTTAAGGTTTAGGACTTGGTGTTATACTCTAGTGGAGAGACTGAGGCTTCAATCG
The DNA here is from genome assembly GCA_916610125.1 of Cheilosia vulpina. Taxonomy (NCBI): domain Eukaryota; kingdom Metazoa; phylum Arthropoda; class Insecta; order Diptera; family Syrphidae; genus Cheilosia; species Cheilosia vulpina. The sequence continues at coordinate 59,908,516 of OU744277.1, forward strand.
TAATCCATCTGCCACTGAAATGAGAAACGTCTTCTTGAATTACAAGGGTGAAAACAATCGCACAATTAAGTGTAGGTAGTAAATATTTCAAACAAATTTTTGATTATAGTGGTTGTGCATTGGGGACGTTCAAGTATATAGTTTAGTAAGTCTGACAGCTTTCTCACTAAGTGAATCTCGGTTTTGATTGGTCGAAATCGGTCATGTGAGCAGCTATTTCAGTTGACGTTTATGGAGGGGTAGCCGACGAATCTAGTCAAGAATTTTGTGACTGAGTACTAAGTTGACAATTCGCATATGTAGCTGACGTAGGAAAAGTGTCGTTGCCGACCAATCTACTTTTTGCTCATAGTTCATCCAGACCAATCTAGTCGACTTAAGATAACTAGATTCTTGATTGCGGCCATTCTTTCTTTCATTTCACTCCATTCCATGTAGGGTGTAGCCTATTAATATGCAATGCATTCTTTCTTTCGTTTCATTCTCTAGTGTAGACTGTCAACATAATGATAAGAACAGGTTCGGCATTATGTAAGACGAAACTTTCAAAAGTTTTCGTGTGCACGAACGATTTACTTCTGCAACTTATGTGGTATTCGCTTGGGCGCTCTCAGAACACTTTTTGTTGCTCTCAGTTTGGTACAAAAAAAAAACAATCTTTTTCAGATTTCAGAGCACTTTTGCGAAACTGGATTTCTTCTCAGATTTGCTTCAGATTTACCAATACAAGTGCGTTTGAATTTGACAACTAGTGGAGTTTGTGTGTTTGTTTTTCAACTGCAAAGAAACGCATTGCATAGGGTGGATCTATTTTTGTTATTTATTTATGTACAAATGTTTAGAAATCAATTGAACTGCACGAATATCAACACAAAAAAGAGCTAATGACGTTTTTATGTTCGATTAGACACACGAAATCTGAATTCTTAGAGCAAATCTGAAGAAGCCCAATAGAAAGCCACATTAAAGTAAATCATTCGTGCGCACGAAAACGTTTTAACGTTTTTGCCATACAGAATCGGACCTTCGTTTTGTTAATTTTTACTATTTGTGATAAAACAATACATGACCTATGGAAATGCCCATACCTTTGAATCATGTTTTAGAGAAATCGCTTTTGAAAAAACACCATAAACGGTACGACAAAAAGCCTATAAAACTGCACTTTATTTCTTCATCGATTGATGTGAAATAAATAAATTTATAGTATCACTTTTTCTTTTTGGGAAATTAAGTTTTTATTTTTCTGATGTACATGGGTTCAGAGCTTTTGCCGATCGAGTATCCTTCAACCACTCGAGTAGTCCTGTGCAGAAAGCATCAAGTGTTGAATACCAGTGACATCGATGCCAAGAAGCAATCAAAAATGCCAGAACTGAAGAGTGTCGACAATCACATGCAGCAAAAGAGCGTGCCTACGAAACGGCGCTGCACAGAAGGACGCGAGCAGCTCGCGAGCGAGAATGGAAAAACACGCTGCTTCCCCGAAAAGAAAAGAAAGTGTTACTCCAGGAACAAAGTTTAGAAGTTTTAGCAAAAGCTAAAAACAACCCGCGATACTAATAATCAGGCTAAATTTTTCGAACTCAAAATGGCGAAATTTTCAATACAAAATTGCGTATCGTGACCTACAAAATATATAAGATGAAAGTTAAAAGTGATTATTGGCAAGGGTAACAAGACCCGAGCAGAAACCTGTAGAGGCGAACATGAAAACATTTAGTGGACTCACAGGAACATGGAAAACCCATTTCTGCACAATGTTAAACGTCGAAGACGACATTCCGTTGACATGCAGAATGAACCATTCAACTAAGATTTCCGTCCACCTTACAAAAACGAAGTGAGGATAGCAATATCCAAGCTGTCCAACTGGCCTGCTGGACAAAACGGCTTACCTGCCGAGCTCTTCCAGGGTTTGGTTGAGAGCATACGCCAACTAGTCTCCAAAATTTGGTCAGAGGACGAATGGAGCCACAGCATTGTTTATCCGATCCACAATAAAGGAGACCCTCTAAACTGCGCCGCCTATTAAAGGCTTCAGTCTCCTTAACATCGCCTACAAGATTCTGTCTGCCATACTGTGTGAATGCCTAAAATATTTGTCAACGAAGTGATTGGACCCTGCGGTTTTAGGGCCAGAAAGTCCATAACGGTACAAATGTTACAACAGAGCTTGGAGAAAACCCAACAAATCCAAGTCGATACCCACCACCTGTTTATCGATTTTAAGGCCGCGTATATAACAACACCTTTAGAGACGAGCTTTACAGAGCTGTAACTAATTTTGACATCCCTGTCAAACTTGTCAGATTGTGCAGAATGACGATGGAGAACGCTCGCTGCTCCTTAAAGGTCGAAAACATTCTCACCGAGACCTTTGATGTCAAAAATGGATGTAGACAAGTTGTCGCGCTGTCATGTGACTTTTTCAATATCATTCATGGGAAAACTGTGCGAAACTCGCAAGCCAACACCAGAGGCAGAATTTTCCAAAAGTCTGTGCAACTACTTGCAGACGCGGACGACATAATTGGCAGATCACAGCGAGCTGTCACTGCTGCGTTTGCAAGTATCAGCAGTGAATGTGAATGAGGGGAAAACAAAATTTGTGCTGTTAACAAGAATAGGGACACACAATATCGACGAATCGGACAAAACGTCGCTATAACGTTAATGTAGTTCGGGACCTATTCTACCTAGGCGCCGCTATTAACTCTGAAAATTACATCACCTCAGAGCTCAAGCGAAGAATTACACTTGCTAACCGTTGTTACCGGTCTTGCCGAAAAACACCAGAGAGACTCAATATAAGACCCTCATCATCTCAGTCCTGCTCCATGGTGCAGAAGAATTGACTTTAGCAAAATCGGACGAAGATCTCCGTCGTCGCTTCGAACGCAAAATTCTTCGAATGATTTTCAGTCCTGTTTCCGTCGACGGACTTGTGAGGAAGAGATTTAACAGCAAACTGGTCAGAAAAATACGCATCAGTCGTCGAAGATGGCTGTGACAAGTAAAGCGAATGGACACCCACGCTCCGGCTAAATTGAATAGAGCTGTATACAGTGCTCTAACTGATGAGATAAATAAAAGTTTCACTCACAAAATCGGTCTTCATTGAAAGATTCTGGATACAAACAAGTCTTCCTCCCAGTTAACCTTGCACCTAAAAGCAATTGGTCTAAATAAATAAATTCTCGCCGCCCTGAACGTAAACCGCAAACACGACCAACAGAAACTATTTTCGTCTATGTCCTGCCGCGGAACTAGAAGCCTCTTAATTAACATAACTTTCAAACTTATCCCAATTCATCACCATCAATATATAACTCGACTGACATAAAATACAGGACCGTCGACCGAAATAAATTCGCCTTGGCAGAAACTCATCACATTAAAGCTCCAGTTGTGCTCGGCGTAGGAGGTGACAAGTTTTGAAGTTCAAAAGTTTTCCCACGTACAGATGTTCTTCAAAGTCCTTAGATCTTATACACTGCTCATAGCAATGCTCTTATACCCATATTTAGTTGTTCAGTTTAGCGTGGCCTGCATATCAAAGGACATCTCTTGAGAAGCGATATACATACTCGTATGAACAGAACTTTTACTTCGCCTTCGAAGGATACGGACCCGAAAATTACAAATAAATGGAAATTTATCGAAAATGTTTTCCTAACAGGAGCAGAAGCAGCAGCAGCACTGTGTGCCTGTGAATAACCCTCGCAACATGACGCGACGCCCTACTCATATATGAGGGCGACACAAAGCCATTCGAGGATAGCAGTCAGCTAACCAGTCAGGATGTGTACATCATAGAAAATGTGTTAGAAAACTTTTAACAGGATTTCTTTCCTGCCTTTTTTATTTGGTTCTTCTTTTTCCGTTGACTTCTTTCCAAGGGTAGGGAACTTATTTTGAATATAGGTACTCGCATCAGGGCTGTGCGGAGCGCGCGAAATATGCTTATTAGTTTTGTGAAAATTTTAACGGGTTTATTTTCTCTTCTTTACGGTATCGTTACGATTAAAGATACGGAATTAGCTTTATGTAACGTGGGGTGGTGTGCATGTATGCCAAGGCAAACACATCATTCTGCCGGTTGTGAGGAGGATGATGGCGGCGACAAACTTTATGGGATCAGCTGCAGAAAGATGCAAATTTAGCACGCGCACAAAAAACTTTTTCATTGAGTTTCAAATGTCTTATGACAGCGGGCGGAGTATTGTGTAAGGAGCACTTGGGAACGATGAGATGATATTTCAATTTAACTATGTCATTATAGTTGTTTGCTTTTTTGAAGATTAAACGCTGAGTAAAGTTGAAGCAAACAGTGGCGAACGATGAGGAGGAGGGGAATATTGCCTTCAACACAAGGACATGGATGCTTCCACTTGAAAGTCTGCATCTTTTTTTTATTGCAAAGCTCTTAAGATTGCTCGAGAGAAAAATATGTTAAGAAAAATATGTGCTACTTATTTCTATCGCATGTGGATGATTTTTCATTCGCACGTAACGTATCAAAGAAATCTGGCGCAATGTCCACTTACATAGGAGGAGGAATGGTTTCACATTTTCAAATTTATTTCCTTTTCATACAAGTGACAACGCATAGGAGTCCAACAGATATACGAGTTTGTGGGAACCGCTATCGACTCGGGCGAGGAACATATAAAAGGGAAACGTTTGTCATGGCAAAGTGCCTTATCGATATGATTTACGATGTCAAATGACTAAGAAAGGGCGTAGAGCCACCTCCCAGTGGAGTATTGGAAAACAGTCAGCACACAGCATAACATCTTGTATGTCTGTTAACCGGTTTTCGAACGACACGCGGTGTAAATAGATGGCAAGCTCTTCGCCTAACAAAAATACGGAGGATAATGCATGCACACATACACAATGCCATGCCATATGTCTATTCGATTTACAGTTTGCGGAGGCAAATCCCATCTGAGCATCCGCGTTGCTGCATTCTAAAGCACGCTAACTGGGATTTGAATTTCGAAACCATTCTGTGGTGTTTCTGTTCCCACCAACTGAAACCAAATGACACGCGGATTTGCTCATCTCCATACGTCCTTTGTATTCTATGAATACTGTGTTCACAATGTGTTTGTATATCACCATTAGAAATGCTGGGAACGGGATTAGTAAATTGAAGGAGAAACTGTTAGTTTGCTGGAGATTTTATTGCGCTAAACTAACCAAAATTTTGGAAGCTATTTTAGAATTAATGGAACTTTAGACTTTAGGAATCAATACCTAGCAATGAACCTTCCTTTGGATAAAATCAATTGGCCTTACCAATAAACACATTTTTAGTTACGACTCCTAGTTTTAGTAGTTCACAGTGGCTATAATTTTCATTTTGATTTTCGCAATTGTGAGCTTCCGTAAATTTAAAGTCGCGACTAAAATTTGTTATATTTACAATAAATAGAGTTGATTTGATGACGTTACGAATTAGGGGGACTTTGTCCTGGAATAAAGCACAGATTGAAGTTGTGATACGAGTATTTATCCGTTTAAAAAAAATGCGTCAAAAAACGCGTCCGAAAACACTTCAAAATTGACGTGGAAAATACTTTTCAAAAGCGCAAAAAAAACTCTTCAAAAATGCATTGAGAAACAAATCGGTGGAAAAAGATAGTTTTAACAAAGTGTTAAAATTCGCGTCAAAAACAATAGGCACAGAAAAAACGTCAAAAATTGACTAAAACGCCCGAAAACGCTTAAAAAAACGTGCAGGGAAAACACCTCACGCTCCAAAAACGCCTCAAAATACACGTGGAAAATGAGTTTGACATGTCGAACATTGAGTAAAGCGTAAAAAACCCGCGGAAAACGCCTCAGAAAGCCGTTAAAATACGCGTCAAAACAACGCCTATATATGTGTCCAAAAACGCCTCACAATACATGTGGAAAATACTTTTAAAAGTGCGTCGCACAAGGCGAGGAATAACGCTCCTAAAAGGCGTCGAGAAACACGTCAAAAAATCTTTAAAAAAGTGTTAAAATTCACGCCAAAAAAACGAAACACAAAGAAAAAAACGTCAAATAATGGCTAAAAAGAGCATCGAAAAACACCTCAAAAAGCGTCCAAAAACGCATGAAAAAACCTGCAGAAAAAACACCTCAAGCTCCAAAATAGACGTTGAAAATGAGTATAAAGCACAACGCGAGGCAAAACGCCTCAAAAGGCGTTGAGTAACCCGTGAAAAACGCCTAGAAATGCGTCCAAACAGCCTCAAAATACACGTTGAAAATACGTTTTAAAGTGCGTCGCACATAGCGAAAAAAAAACGCTTCTAAATTATGTCGAGGAGGACGTCAATAAATCGATGGAAAAAGTTTTAAAAATGTATTAAAACTCGCGCCAAAAAACGAAACGCAAAGAAAAAACCTCAAAAAATGCCTAAAAGGACACCTGAAAAAGTGTCCGAAAACGCATAAAAAAACGTGCAGAAAAACACCTGAAGCTCCAAAAACCCCTCAAAATACAAATGGAAAATGAGTTTAAAACACGACGAAAAATGGGAGAAAAAACGCTTTGGGAAACGTCTAAAACAAGCCTTAAAAAAACGCATTGAAAAATGAGTCTAGAAACGCATCAAAATAAGTGTCAAAAACGATTCGGAAAATGCATGAAAAAAACATGCCTCCAAAAACGTGTGGAAAAAACGAGTCTAAAAACGCATCGAAAAATGCGTTGGAAAACGCCTGAAAAACAGCGTTAATAAACGCAAGAAATACGTCAAAAAATGAATCCAAAAGAATAATTATAAAAAAAACGAGTCAAAAAACGCACAAAAGTGTGCGTCAAAAAATGCATGCAGAAACGCATCGAAAAATGATGACATTATCTAATAACAAATTCAATTTGGAAAAGTTCGCTGCTTCTGTTTGAAATCTGTGCGGTTCTTTTGCGCAACTGCTTTCCGAATTGGATTTGAATGTGTAAGTGAGCCGCGCTGGTCATAGCGACCAGAGTGACCGTTGTGTGAGAAAAGACTCAATTTGGCACTGTCACAATGTTTTGCTATTTTCCCCTTCTTTAGGTGGAAAGGCACTTTTCAAATTTTTTCGAAAACTGTGATTTCCAAATAAATACTTTTAAAATGTAAGGCACGGTTATCAATTACAACACTATAATAGTGTTAACCGTGCCAATGCTAGTTAAATATCGTGCGAAAATTCGAAATTTGCAGATTAGTAGTAGTTTTTTTCATTAAGCGGCCCTTTCTTTCCGACCGCACACAATCATTGGTTCCCGCCTTTTTGAACGGAACAACCGACGTAAATGTGGCTCATCCTCATGACAAATCGAGTTCTTACACTTTTACGTTGCAATATACATGCAACGGATACTCTGTAGCCAGGCCTTTAATCCATTTGATGTGAATTCAAGCGAGTTTAAAGGACGTTCCCCGGTTTTTGCTTGACCACTGCACAATGCCATCCGCAACTATGCTCAACCTGCCGTAAGTACAGATTGTAGTTCCCTTCAGTATGTCTTCTCATGTGTGCAAGTCCCATAAATGTAGAGCGCAATAAACAATATTTAAGTTTAGCAGAACATATATTTTTTTTTCTGGAAACGGATCAAAAGTTACGAGAATGTGACATTGAGTTTTATTGTTTGACGTTGTAATGAAGTCATGTTTAAATAGGAAAAAAAAAATAATAAAACGCTACAATGGGTGCGAGGGAACGGAAAATATGGAGCAAGGCCACAGGAAGCAGCAACAGAGGCAGCCAACAGCCATAGGAGTGTGTGCATTTACTTGGCCCGGAATGGGCTCAGGGGAATCGAGCAACGAACGTGTTTCGCGATTTCAAACGGACGCGTTATCCTTGCGGATGAAGAGCCAACAGTGTTTGGAGTTATGCTGACGATGGGAATCTGTTAAGCGAAGTTACTCGAGAGAAAGTGGAACATTAGGCTTGATGAAATGCACGGTCAATGCCCAATGACAATCGCATGTGTCAGCAGGTAATATACATTTGCCTAGCGGTGCCTTGACAGAGGTAATCTTTTGAGCAGAGGGATGTGTTATTTTTTTCGTTCCTACATACGCTGTAAATGTGTGGAATATCTTGGTGAAATTAGTTATCTTTTCATAGTCCAGATCCATGCAGTGTCGCCTTGAACCCGAAACAAGCAGTTGCGCTAAATTCAGTTTAGAAAATTTAACATTGGTTTTCAAGCAAATTCTCGCTTTAAATTTAATGGAAAACTTAACCGAAATGGGACGAGCAATTTGAGGGTTGCAGCTAGGACACAAAGCATATCGCATAACCATTTGCCAGCACCTTAAAAAAAAGTTCGGGCCACTGGTTGTGACTTTTTTGTCTATGTTCGATCACAGAAATATGCACCGATGAAGTTATTTCTACACAGCGTTGGTTGGTTGGTTTAAACGACTGTCTTCGAACTTAAAAGACCCATTTAACCCAGAGTAATAGATCCATAGAAAACATAATCCATTACTTTTACCACTAAAAACGTCGCCGAAAAGGACAACAACAGAACGAAAACAACTCCACCATGCGGAATAATTTCCAAAATGAGGCCCACCTTTGAGCTAACATCTTAACTGTACATTTTGAGTAGGAAAAATGTATGTGGCGTAGTCGAATGAAAACGTCATCTTCCCTCTTTCTTTAGATTCGTATGTCTTCTCTGGCGTTGGCCGATTTCGATGAGATAAAACCGAATTGCTGGTGCAAGTATGTTTTCCTGTTTTTTTTTTTGAGAAAATTGTATGGATTGGGTGAGTAGTTTTACCGTGAAGTGTTCACAAAACCACAAGAACTGACAAACTACAACTTGCCCAAAAAGGACACAGAAAATCGCCAGATCGGAAGTCATAATAGAGCGATATACGTTTTGAGTAGTTAGCTACTTTATTTGGCTGAAATGAAGCCAAGAAAATCGATTGCCAATCACTGGTTTCCTGGCTTTCCTTGTCAAGAAACATCAAGGGGCGCTACACATCTAAGAGAGTTTTCATTCTAGCGCTGCTCTGTAATCTAGGCAGCGTGGGCCGGTTGCTCGAGGTAGATCCACGTCGACTAAGTAGCTATCATTCCAACCTACGAACCTACTTCTTTCTTGAACTATAAACTAATATCAAAAGGCCTCAGAAGCTCCGTGAATAGTGACCGAATGACAGTTACGGACCGGACTGCCTTCAAGACACGCACTCCTATTCGTCAAACCGACTGGGTGAAGCTAACCTCAAATTTTCCAAAGGAAACATGATGAACTAACAAGTTCTCATTAGTCCATTCTCCTACGATAATTGCAGGCTTCGCTGTCATAATCAGGTCAGCATTTCCCTTAATCAGTCTCATTTCAGGCCGAAGAACCATTGCTCACCTGAAAAGCATCTTGGAAGGTTTTAATAACACGAAATGAATTGCTAACCAATTGGCTGTGAGCACTGAATACCTCTGCTGCATCTGAAAGGAGATCCTTAAGCCAAAGTGCAATCCATTGCCTCTTATTTAAGAGCAAATGTCTCGTCGTATTTCCTTTTGTCATTCGGCATCCTGGTGCAGTCTAATGGACGTTCTCCAACATTTACACACTCGAGCAAATTGTAAGGAAAAGCGCAAAACAATCAATTAATTATGTACCCTTTCGTTGTGTGTCCTTCGTTTCTGTGTTGTTGCTGGCTGCTCATATTTTTTACCAGCACATCTTATCTCATTGTTTACACCCTTGGCTGTGATTCTTGCTCGTCTCTAACGAATATGTACACAGTGCAGATGAGAATTCTAATTTTGTTTGATTTCCTTGTTCCTTCTTTGCTTACATTTACAACAGAAGCATTTTGCACTTGGCCCCTCATCGCACCTGTGCTCAAGATTAAAACAAAGTCCTGCGGGAGAATGTGCACACGGTCCGCATAAAATTCGAATGAGAGTCCTTGCAGTCTGGTTTCAACGACTATTCCCATAATGACGATGCCCCATTCAGTGGAGACCGAAATTTGCTTTGCACACCACCAGCATGTAGGCTATGTCCTGCCTGGTACGAGTATTTCCACCGTAAACAGAGAATAATCGTATTATAATTTATCATCTAATTGTCTGCCACCCATTGGCGCAAGTAATCAGTCAAAATGAAATTAGCAAACATCAATCAATAATGCATTATGCCATTAACCCATTCATTGGGTCCATATACTCCAGTCGTGTCGGGCATGTCATCATCATCATCATCGTCGCATACAAATATGTACGTCCTCGAAGCTCGGAGGAGTGCACACACTGGCTAATGGTATTATGCCATTATGCCGCTATACCGCCGCGCCCCATTAAAGTACACAATCACTCAGCCATGAGGAGTAGTTTATTTCATAACAAGCCAAACAAACAAAAAACGGGCCAACTATATACAGTCGAGTCGAAATCGGTATCCTAAATAACCAGCAAAGCAAGAGCAGCACCCCATTGAATCTCGGATTTTGGGTACGAGTATGAGGAATACTCGTAGGTTTTTGTTGCACTTCTTGTGGTGCAGTGTTGGTATGAAAATTGAATGCATTAGTTGCATTAAATTTGCCTGCTCACCTGAAAATTCAATTACCATTTCCTTGGCAGATTCGATTGCGCACACAGGCGCGGCGACCGATGTACACATGCATGCATCTCTGCAGTGCCGCCACCACCATCATCGGCGGTGGTGCGGTGGTGCGGTGGTGTTTAACCGAATGGGTTCCGGCTACCACACACTGACTGTGTCGTTGTCGTCGGTCGTCTTCGGTGTCCTTCTATAGTCATTGTGCAAAAGAAAGAAACTTAATGTTATTGAAATAAATCGAAATAAAGTCAAAGGACACAATCATAGAACGGAAATTAAAATTTCTATAGAATTGAATGTGCTGTGCAGAGATTGTGCAGACGGGCAGAAATTCGGGGCAGCATTTCCCATTTTTGTGCGGTCATTTATTTGAATGAAGTTTGGGTTGTGTCGGCTGCAGCAAGTTCTGGCTTAGATGAGAGATTTGCCTCTATAAAGTTTATCCTTTGGACGTGGTCTGTAAGAAGATTGATTTTGTTTTCAAAGGGCCAGTAGTTAATTTTTTTTTTTTTTTTTATGGAGGCGGGTTAGTTTTGAGTAAACTTTTCCGTTGGTCATTGGATGATCGAGGGAAGTAATTTCTCGATCCGATAATGGGAGCCAAGTTCGTCTAAAATCAGGTAAACTTTCTGATCTTTGCGTTGTAACTTTTTTGAGTTGAATTGCTCTTCGCCTTGTAGTTAAAAAAAAAACTGTGAAAATGTAAGGTCCATGTCAAAAGTTTCCCTCAGATGTTAGCGTGGAATCCCGGGGTCGTATTTTGAAGGCAGTAGTCGCGTAGGTTGACCGGTGTGCGACTAAAGTTACATAGTGGCACCTTTTTCAAGAGTCTGCCACATTTTTTTGCTACCTTATTTTTTTAGCTGGAAAACCCATTACAACATTATTATAGTGTTAAGTGAGCTAATGGTTGTTAAATATCGTTCGAAAATCTAAATTTTATGAATAGCTTAAAAAATGTCATTTTTTTTCTCATTGCTCCTTTTTCTTGCGACTTTACAGAATTCAGTGGTCGCGCTGGTGGTCGGAGAGTCAGGCGCTACAAGAATTGATCTTTTAAAATTGCATGATATTTGGACAGTGACGACTTTTTTGCGGAAAAATATGAAGTAATAGAAACGCGAAATGCGGAACGCTTGACATTTTCTTATATTTGAAACTATTTTTCAAAGTGGGTTATAGTGCGTGTTTGGTAAGGAAAAGCCGTTCGAAACTAGGTTTGTTGGACCAAAACTGAGATGTATTGTTCGACAGTACAAAGGGGTCACTGCATCTCGTCCCCGGACAACTCATCCCCTGCACCTAGCGGCATGTACATCTTAACACTACAATTGGACACTTACCTTCTCACTGTTCACCATTATCGTTCGAGTTGTAATCTATGGTATTTAATGTGGGAAATAAGTGTTAATATATTACATATTATTTCTTATTTGTGTTATTGTTTGGAAACCATTTTGTGAAATAGAGTAAGACCTACAAAGGCAGGTTATATTCGCTTATGAAAACGTACTCACATGAACGGATGAATATCTTTGCGAAATTTGTCTTTTTATTCTCTAAAGTTAAACCAGTAAGTTTTTTTGAGAAAATAAATTGACATTTAGCTTCAGACAATTTGAGAAAATAAAAGTAAAAAATTCGGGGGTGAGGTGAACCCGACCGTATTTTTTTCGACAGTACAAGTTATCGTTGATCCCATCAAGGCGGCTTAGTCGCTGCTGTAACTTTTACTTGTCCTTTTGCAGAGCTACAACATTATTGTCTGAGAAAATACTAACAAAAAATTGCTGACAGTTCTGGTTTTAGTCCATAACTCATATTTTTCTATTCTCACCACCTCACCACTGTAAACATCTCTTGTAAATGCAAAGACTGCTTTTCTTCCTATTCCTATGGAACAGTTGGCATTTTTTCAAAGCCTTCAAATACCACCGGTACAACGATCTATAACTCCTCTCACCATATTCATTCATTCTTAGGTTATTCTCTAGCAGAACAAATTAAAACACCATTTCCACAACAGCGATGATCAGTCGACAGTTGAGTTCATCTCTACACAAGAACGTTGCAAAACCTAATTTACAAAATGGACACTAGCATATTCGTTCGGATTCTAATCGAGCCCTTCCATGTTATAAAACATACGTAAACATTGAAGTCACGCATCTAGTACGACAGTAGACATTCAAGGACTGCCCCAACTAGGATTTTGGTCTGTTCTCTTTCTTACGATGACTACTTTTCCAGCAAACGTCTTCATAGCCAAACCTTGCCTAATTTCGCCGAAGAAAATCGCTCTCTACGACTCTAGATTCGGTGCACAGAGCTGTCAACTTCTGAGCATTCAATATGACACTTTTGACCCAACCGCAAGATTTTGCTTTCAGATCCCTTTGAAAAGACACCAACAATGTCCAAGCAAGTCGATAGACAGCCACACGCAAGTGACTCTACTCACAAATGGTTGCCACTTGCAAAAAAAAATTAGCGAACACAAAAATTCTTGAGTCAATACGAACATGACTTATTAATATCCTTTGCCTTTTCTCTGATATTAAAAAAATGTCCCATGGCAGTGGACAAATGGTTCATTTGTTTAAAGCTTTCTTTCACAATTTTTCACCGAATTGCCAAAGTGAACTTTGCACGTGAAGATTTTCTAAAGGCAGTAGGCAGTTCGACTGGTTAAAAGCTGATTCAAAAGCTAATTTGTAGGTGGCGATACTAAAATTTCTCCACAGCTATTTCACTTGGCTCTTATTGTAGGTCGGTGTAAATTTTTAACATTTCGGTGTGAAAAAATATTTGCCAGAAAAAAGTGTAGATTTTTATTTATAAAATATATTTTTTAAACATAAGTCTTTTAAATTCAATGCAATTGGAAACCTTTTCAATCTGTCAGCAGTTGAACAACGTTTACTATATAAAATAAAAGAAACAGGACTTAACTAAATAAACTCCTAGTACATAATACTTCAAGTCCTTTTCCTGATCCTGACCAAACGCAGTGGCTTTCCAAATCCAAATGATTCTCTTGAAAAAGTTAAAGACAAAAATTATTAAAAATCATTAATCAAAACACAAGTTTCCAAATTTGGTAAAACATTACCAAAGTGGCAACCGTGCACATAAAGAGACCGCCATTTTCTACATACTCAATTTTCCCCAACAATTTTAAATGAAATCCTCCATTATAAACTCACAGTTATTCTATCTTTGAAGTTTGAATACCGCGTACAAAATGGCCGCATGGTATTCACAGCAAACTGTCAAAGTTATGGTAGGTGGTAGGAGTGTATATTTAATTTAAGTAGGCTCCCATAATTTGACATTAACAACCTTGTTAATAAAGTCTTTAATTGTTCTCTCAACTGGCGGTCTATTTGTCATTAGATTGTGTTACTTATGCCCGTGGTGGTCCGCTATCTGACAATTATTAAAGAAGAAAAACCGTTTCAGTTGCAAAAAAAATCTGTCCTATCTGTCTAGCAATAATAAGTGGGGAAGTTCAAGTATCTAGTTTAGTAAATCTGACAGCTAGACTAGACTAGATTTTGATTGGCTGAAATCGGTCATATGTGCAGCTGTTTCTGTTGACGTTTAGGAGGGGTAGACTGCGAATATAGTCAAGAAATTCGCAAATCAGTACTAACTGTACTGACAGTTCGCATATGTGGCTGATGTAGAAAAAGTGACGTTCCCGACCAATCTAGTTGAGGTAAAATCGTATCCAGATTGATCTAGTCTTAAGATAACTAGATTCTTGAATATGCGGAGTGCCACCATAGTGAAGTTGGATGTAATTTAATCATAATCAAATAACCGTTGCTTTTGACGAGAAATGTCATCAAAAACATCATCAGCGACGCTCGCTGTTTCTTTCCCTATATGCGGTGTCAACAAAATATTGAAACTTCAAAATGAAGCCTGCAGCACCGACCACCGACAGTATTTTTCTGCACTTACATCCAACTTAAATCAATACCACCCAAGGTTTCTGGATTTAATCCAATATTTTGCGAAAACTCTCGATTGTAAATCTAGAAAACGACACCACGAAATTACCTAGCACATAAAACACAAAAGTCATAATTGCCGACGCTTCCCAACCCTTCAACGCTCTGTGGCGCCACCAGCCCAGAAGCGTCGTCCTATTCTTATACAGTAACTGAATGCCACAATCAATTTAACTTTCAGCAGAAGCAGCTGAAGAATCGTATTATGGCTGGCCGCAGTACGAAATACGAGCATTTCTATGCAAAGAACCTTCCATCCAAAGCCGAGCATCCGGAGTTGGCTGCTCCAATCAGGAGTAGTTTCACGACTCGTTCCTCCATACCAGGCTTCCCCACTGGGGGCAGTAATTCGTAATCTTGGAGCACCTTCAAAAATTGTTATTTTCTGCCTTCCTGCACATGCTACAAGCTAGTAAATTTAAGAGAAATTCTGTCAGGTTAACGTAAGAATGTACACACTGACACAATACAAATGCCAAAGGACCCCCTATTGTGCTGTATGCGTTCAAAAGTGACTATAGGTACATGTGTGTGTGGCTGTGTTTGCTTTCGTTGAACAACGTCAGCCAGCATGGTGCTGTGGAGCAGGCAGCAGGTGTGTCAGATCTATAGCCGAGAGATCCATTGTGAGAGGAACTGCTGTGAAAGGTCTATACAACCCTAATTCCTGTACTTAAAAGATAAAATAATAATAAGTAATGTAGTTTCCTCCTTTGTGTGGTGGCACTTATCAGGACATCCTTGAAGTTGCCTCACAAATTACTTCTGATGTTTCGTTCCGCTTGTCTTTTTTTTTCTTTTTTTTTTAATAAAATGCTAAATATGAGTCCGACTTGAATCGTTTAACTTTATTTTGGGCATAAAAATGGTGGGCTGTGTTGCCTCTCTGTCGTAATAAAGGTGGATTTTTGGAAAAAAAAATATCCTTCGATAACCAGCATTTACATGTCAAGCACAGAACGACCACTTTCGTATACGAGTTCGATTGGGTGTAATTTTTTATGCGGATAAGGTTATCTTGCGGTGAATGTGCCACCGGAGTAATGGAAATAAAAGGGACAGCGTGAAAAGGTGCAAGTAAATGGGCCATTAATCGTCAATAGGATCTTTTCGACCCGACCGCAGCCAGTAAACTCGAAAAGTTGGCAAACTCAAAGGAGGGTTGAAGTTTACGCTCGGCTGTGGTGCAAATCGCAGGGGAATCGTACACGTACTCATATGTAAGGTGGTGCTTCTACGACTGGTCAATTTTTTTTCTTTTACAGTAAAAGAAAACATCAATTACATCAAGAACAAACGTATTCTGGAAATCAATAGCTTGCCACTGCACTTGTATGGAGTCTTCAATAAGGTTCATTATGGAAAGAATCACGATTGATGTGTAGATATGTAGCAACGTGCGATTTTGATAAATGAATTGGATATCCATATGCAGGAGTCGGTGAAGCGTTTTTTTTTTTTGATGCAGTTGTTTTGACCAGAAGATAAAAAGAAGCATCCCAGACGGCATCGAGTTCCATACAAAAAATGATAGAGGTTACGATGCGGTGCTTCTTTAGCATCAAACTTGAAAGACTTGTGCGAAACACATAGGCCAATATATCAATGATGCTTGATGGTTAGGTACGTTTGTTGGAAAAATAGAGAAGACTGTCAAAATGGCAGTGATGGGGACAAAGAGAGAGAGAGAGAGAGAGAGAGAGAAAGAGACACTAACGAAAAAGTTAGTGAACGCTTTTGTAGTAATCATTGAAAAATGACAAATTCAAGAGATCAAAATAGTGGTAAGAAAGTTCGCTAAAATGTCAAATGAACTCGAAGAATTTGCTATTTTAAAAATTAGATGATTCATCTAGGGAAGAAAGTGATTCGAACTTTTCTTTGATGAATCCGACTTAGCGTTGCCGCTGGAAAATTTGAAAAGGAGGAATACAAAGTGGCCCGAACAAAACAAAAGGGGCCTCTCCACATAAATTAATAAAATAGAAAAAAAAAGGCATTTTTTTATTAGAAACAGAAAAAAAAACAACAAATGTATTCATTACGTAACACTTTTGTCATACTCTTGCATTCTTGCCATACGGCATGTGGAAGAGTTTATACTGATTGAACTGCAAGCATATGAGAATAGCAAAAAGCGAAAGTGCATTTAAAATTACGTGGAGAAGATTGTCCCTTCTTACAGCGAGGAAGAATATGGTTGCCACTTTCCAAAATAAGCGAGGAGAACATTCAATTTTATTTTGCCGACTGTTTTTTAATACGCAAGAAATGAAAACATAAGCACGCGTTCGCCAAATGGAACAACAAATTTTAAGTCATCTGTCAATAGTCAGGTGTCTGACAGCTTTTCCAATTCCTACACCAAGCAATTTGTTGAGTAAAAACTCGGAAGATTCTCATTGGAGGGGTGATATATTGCTCTCTCGATGGCGCTCTCTTTTACGAATATTTTAAGGAACGGCTTTGAGTAAAAATTCGTAAAAAATCGTAAGAGTTAGTAAAAATTCGTAAAATTCAAAAAATAAAGGAACAG
Organism: Cheilosia vulpina; assembly: GCA_916610125.1. Classification (NCBI taxonomy): domain Eukaryota; kingdom Metazoa; phylum Arthropoda; class Insecta; order Diptera; family Syrphidae; genus Cheilosia; species Cheilosia vulpina. The sequence continues at coordinate 59,925,665 of OU744277.1, forward strand.
ACCTATTAACATAACTGACTGACCGCAGCGAGCTGTCATTTTTGTATTTGCCAGTATAGAAGCGGTTAAAATGTGCTGTCAGCAAAAAGGTATAACTTTGTAGTAGAAACAAAGCTGCTAACAACATCGTGTCGATTTCTGTTCCTTTTTTTATAGATAGATAGATCACAAATAAGCCCTTAATAGCTCTAGTCCTGGTTTGTGGCAAACACCTTTTCAAAATCAGTTTTCGAGAGAAAAATTCTTCGTGAGATGTTTCGTGTTGTTTGGTGTTGTAGAGTCTTAGAGTTGTACTCTAGTCCAATATTATAAATGTGTATTCCTAGTGATGGGGACTTTCACTCGAACACCGCCAATACCGCTCTTATAAAAACGTTTCCAATGAACGTTCTCTAACAAAGGAGCGATGCTTCTTTTTAAGGAAGTGCTTGTCCACTTCCCTGTCAGACCCTAACAGACCAACCAACTGACCAAGTAAACAATAAATGTTGAATCTAGCCTCACAATGATGCCCCATTACCATCACCATATCCCATTCAGCAATCAAGATACAGATGCGAGTATGCCAAACACAGAAACAAGTGCGTGGAGGACTACGTTCCATTCTTCAGGCAAACAGGGATAAATAAACTAAGTAGACTTAATTGACTTCATGAAAAAGAACTCGTAAAACGTATCGCAATATACCATTTGCATAATTAAAAAGCAATAAAACCGCCAGCAACTGATGCAAGACATTACACAAAAGAACGTTGTATGGGTCACCATCGCCACTCGCCTTATTAAATTCCTTTAAAAAAATGAAAGTAAAACAAACTCCACGATATCAATCATCCGAACAAAACTTAACTCTCGAGTGGCCACGTAACTGTATTAAGTGAATGAAATGAGCACAAGAAAGAACTGTCACAAGCGGGGCTACATAAAAGGATTTACATTTTTATAAATCGTCCTGGCGCGATTTACTTTTCCTTCAAGAGCGATGTGTCTCCTTTTGAATTATATTCTCATTACTTGCCGCAATGGGGATTGAAGGTCGCATTCGTTCAGCAGAGTTTCTCTGCATAGTAAAATGTATCCACGAGAAGACGTGCCACGAATACACTAAACTCGCTCCTTTCTCCACCGAGAGGTTTGTACTTTTATTTGATGAAATTTCATTGAATGCGAAAGGAGTTACGAAAAAGCGAAAGCACTTCCATGCTGACATTGAAGGATATATTGTGACAAAATCCCCATGTTAGTTTTACTATCAATTATCCTCGAAGAGCAGCTACGACGACCGTGGACTAGGGTATGGTCACACAGTGTTTAATCACGCAAATTTGATCCTTGGGGGCATTCACGTTATGGATATGTTCAACTTTCTATTTCTTGCGCTATCTTGTGTACAATCGAGGAAAGAAATAGCTATCCCCCGAGAAGCCAACACCGATGTCCTTGCTAATCCAAAGAAAATAAACAGTAATTTGTCTGTTCGTGCCATATCCAAGTATCCAGTGGATGGGAAGTCCTAACTAAACGAGAAAACGAGTCCTTTTTGCGTTTATGCACTCCTCAACAGCTTATGGCAAAATATTACAAAAGTAGCAAACAGCGGGTGGAGATGATGTGGAGTGCGGGGTTGGAAAAGAGCGTAAACTACCCATCGAGGATAATGGTAGTAGTAGTACACCAGTTATAGAGTGTGGTAGGCAACAACACGAGGAGCGAGTAATATTGGATAAGCTGTAATATCAGCTGCAGTGGTAGCGTATAAATCATGTCTCGAAGGAGTACGTGATTCTGAATACAACAAAAAAAAGAAACCTTCTCCTTTTGTGTGTCTCTAGAAGAGGAAGCAGAAACATCAGTGGGCAACTCTTACAACAAATGTTTGTACTCACGCTCCCTCAAGGAACACACAAGTTGATGATGGTGCGAGTGTGACTTTTACCAAGTTGTACCAAGGCTCCTTATGATGTTCATGCTCCTTCTCGACGACTGTACGTCGTCATCGTCGTCGTTGTAGTTGCTTGTTCGTGTCCGGTTAAGTGTGTGGGAGTGGTACCACAAGTAGGATGAATAATTGGGAGACGGCAGACAAAGCAGATGGCGGCTCCGCCTGACGACGGAAGGACCAAATGCCGCTTTTGTATATGTATACATACCTACAACCCACTCGCAAACAAGAGCTAACCATTCTTTGCTCTCTGTATATCCTTGTATCCTGTGCATCCCTCCTGCTGTCTAAATAAACAGATAGTTAGCTTAATGAATGCAATCAATTTTATTAGCTTTTTGGGCAGAACGACCCAACGGTCGAACGACCGAACGTCTGAAGGACTTAAGTGCGGAACGACTTCCACAAAGCAAGTCAAACTTAATGCGAAACGCTTCATATTAAATCGTTCTGCTCTGTGAGTGCAGTCATTTGTATCTTTCCGTTTCGCGTCCGATGATGGATGCAACGAAAAAGCCCCGAGCTGCCATCTTGAGACCACCACGAGTCCTTTCACACTGAAGTGCGCTGCGCAATAAGAAATTCATGAAGACCTCCGCGAAAGTTCAAAAGACAAATGATTTTCGACGAGCACCCGAATATTCCACCACGATTCCCACGAGTGCTATTCAATTAAAAGTATCTTCTTCGGGCCGACACCAGATATGCAATATCCGCATTTTTCTGCCTGAAAGGATGACATTACCAATTTGCTTTCAATTGGAATGATGCTGACAAACAGTAGAGTGCTAGTGACTACTTGTATGGGTGCTGATGGATATACTTGCGCAAATTTAATGTCTACTGGCTGTGGCTTTGTGCATCAAAGGGAAACGATAATGAAGTGGATTTGCATCAGAGTCGGTGGAAATTAGGTCAGATGACAAGAAGACGATGGCATTGCTGTTGCTGCTACTGAATTGGTGCGCTGTTGGCTGCCTATTCACCTGGCGTACGATGGGGATTATTCCCCTCTCGTTCCGAGATATAAATTTAATTAAGTGGGCGTAAATTGAGCTCACGAGCAACGACAGACGGCACGTCCAGCAGCAGCCGTAGTAGCTCTGTTCTAGAAACTGATGGAATTGACAGAAAATATTGCCGCAAGAAGTCGCACAGTCAATGGCGTTTGGCAGGGCAATGAAGAGCCAAGGATAGCTATAAAATGAGATTCAGAACAAGAAAATCCTTGAGCCTGAAAGAGCGGAACTGGAAACGTGAGACGACCATGACCATGAGCAGTAACCTTGTTTTAATTTGATAAGACGGTGCAGAGGACAGCTGCAAAAGAGTGGATTACACGTAAGAGTTTTCTGCGTCAGATTTGTGGAAGCGATTTCTTGAGGAATATGTGTCGGGAATTTGTTGCAGTAATGTTTATCCATGCCCACGCACGTCGGTCATCACAATTGCAGTATATGAAAAATACAATGCCCGTTAAATTACAGATCAGCGAAAGTATCTCCCATTAAATTCGTTCCACAAGTTGTCCAAGGAAATCCATTCATTTCGAAGATATCGTCATTTTTATGTCGCTTTTTATTGGCATGCCACTTCATATCCCACTATACTTTAACACATGTCCCTCTTTCGGTCAGGGTCATTTGAAACGGCCAAAACTATCAAATCAAAATGTCACACATTTTTACAGCGACTTTCATTGATTGGCATATCCCCTGTAATCCAATAACTTTGCTGCAATAAATCGTAGTCAAGTTCACGGATATTGTAGATTAAATATTTGCAAGTCCTTCCAAAGGCAATTCAGTGAATGGGAATCCAAACAAAAGCATAATGGAATCTAGCTATCGACTTAAGTTAATAATGACTTAATGCAAAATGTACTGAAAATGTCTTTTAGTAAGACCTAGGCTGGCATTTATTCACAAACTTCAAATAAGATCTATGAACGCTGCTAAATCTGCTGTCACTATTAGCCGTTGCTGAATATTTTTAAAAAGGGCTTAGTTTAAGATTAGTCGGCGAATACAAAACTACACCTTGATCAACTGTTGTTAGTTCAGATTTAGGAGACCACATAAGACTAATGTCAGCTGTTTGAATCTGTTCGAATTCGAACATGAATGTAAGGCGTGCGCTGTCACACTCAACGTAAACGTAATTTTGAGATTCGATTTAGGTGTTGCAAATGTTGGTTTTGTCTTTATTCTATCATTTCTATTTTAAATAAAGATTTCACAAATTTGGCAGGCCATATTTGAATGTAAATATATAAAAGAGAGTGACGTTAGTTACTACCCTTATATCTCAAGAACGACTGGACCGATGATTTCAATTCGGACTGGTCTCCGGTCAAACAAGAATAATAACCGAACTTCCAGTTCGGGACCGTTTTTTTTTGCACGGTAAACTTAATATTAATGGTACTTCCCATACAACATTTTCATACCAGTTTGATTTGTTCGAAAACGGCTCCAACGATTTCAACCAAAATTGATATTTGAGCTTAGGTAGGTTAAGTTACCACGACTGCATACTGAGTTTTCCGGTAAAAAAAATCGAATAACGGTACTTTTGAACATACAGTCAAATCCCTCTAAGTCGAATTCTCACGGGAAATAAAAATTAGTTCGACTTAGAGGGATTTATGGAAATATTCGAGTTAGAGGGATTAACTATTTATGTATTTATTTTTTTAAGGAATTTATTTAGGTAATGTAACAAATACAAAAGTATACTTTGAACAAAATTAGTTAAAAAAATCAGTTATTTTTGTTTGGGATGTTGCAGTGTTCACTTGTTTAATAAATTATTCTATTTTAAAAAGGCAATAGTGAACCTCATCTGGGACATCTTCGGTCATTTAAATTGCAGTTTGCAATATTTCAATTGCGTTTTCAATATCTTTCTTTTCTGGCATATGGTTGATTATTGTTTCGCCATACTCTTCTTCAGCTCCACTCTCATCGTCATCAACATCAGCAGAACGAACTATTCCTTCCACAATTGTTTCAGGATCCAGTACTTCTGTGGCTACGATACCGTCATCGATTTCAAGATAATCAAACAAATTCACGCCTTCGACATTATATTCTGTTTCAATAAGTCTGTTCCAGATGCCTTCAATTCCATTGGCGTCATCGTTTGTACATCTCATTAAGTTTAACGGCATTTCGTCTTCATCATCCCATGTCTCAGTTTTAAATCCAGCCTTTCTAAAACAATTTGCAATTGTCATCGGTGTTACATCTTGTACCCACGCCTTTGAAATTTCACGCACACAGTCCAGCAATGATATCTTGTAGTCCACTTTATTAGTTTCCCAAACACTTAAAATCTTGTTAAGTATACGGCGCTTATAATTAACTTTTAAACTTTGAATTATGCCGTTATCCATTGGCTGGACTATTGAGGTCATGTTAGGAGGGAAGTATTCAAGCTTAATAAACTTCAATTTGTCCTTTATTTGTTTTGGATGAGCTGGACAGTTATCGATTAAGAACAATACCTTGCGTTTAGATCTTCCGAACTTTTTATCCAGCTTCAAAAGCCAACTCGTAAAAAGATCTCCCGTCATCCAAGATCGTTGGTTGGCTACGTAGTCCACCGGCAATGATTTTATTTTTTTAAAGCAGCGAGGACTTTTGCTCTTTCCGATTATTAATAGCTTTAGCTTTTCTGAGCCAGTCATATTAGATCCCACAAGGCATGTTACTCTTTCTTTACTGTGCTTGCCTCCAAAACATTTTTCCCCTTTAAAAGCCAATGTACGTGTCGGCAAACATTTAAAAAAAAGTCCAGTTTCATCAACATTGAAAATGTCGTCCGGTTTGAATCCTGAGACAACTTCTGGGAGCTGTTGTTTCCATTCATTGGCTTTTGTCTTATCAACAGAAGCGCTTTCGCCAGACAAAATTTTGCCAAGAATACTGTGCCTAGTTTTAAATCTGCTCAGCCAACCGTCACTTGCCTTGAAGTTAGAAAAATGTAAGCTCTTTGCAAATCTTAGAGCTTGTTTTTTTAAGATTGGACCACTGACTGGTAAATTATTGCCACGTGCACTTTCAAACCATTTTAAAACAGCCTTGTCAACGTTTTCGTATTGACACACCTTGTTTCTCTTTACCCGGCCACTAACACTAGCACTACCATGTCGAAGCCTTAATTGTTCTCTCTCAGCCCATATCGACGAAAGAGTACTTCTGGGAATTCCAAAATCTTGAGCAATTTTCATTTTCTTCTGAAGTCCCTTCTCAATTTCCTCAACCAGATGGATCTTTGTTGCAAGATCTAATGTTTTTAGTTTTCTCTTGGCCATCATTTATGTATCTAAAAAATTGTTATTATTCTCTAAGAAATTCGGTCACATGCATTACAAACCTAGTCTTTTAAAAATTAAATTGTTTGCTTTTATTCAATTTTCGGTCTCAACTTGTCGTAATGTACCTTGAAAACAATACAATTTTAATAAAGCTAACCGAAAAACCATGCAACTTTCTACACAAACTTACTTATTAACGAACGATCTACGATTGACTGTACAAGCTACTCGTTTTGAAGAAGATTTCTGTACAATGAAGCAAGAGAACTTTACTGTTAAAAATCATAACTGTTTTCAAATTAGCTTCCCAACAACACAAATGTTGGGTACCTGTAAATTTTTAGTTTTTTTTTTGCACCTGCATATTTTTCTCTCGAACAACACAAGTGTTGTGCACCTGCAAATGTTTCACTTTTTTACCCCTTTTTCTATGGAATAATTTTTTAAGCAGAAGTATGTAGATGTATATGTAGAAACACAACGTATCGTCGCGACGCAACACTTGCCGGAGGAAGACCTTTTTTTTGTTGATTCTGTTTTCTTCAGAAGAAAAATTCGACTTAGAGGAATTGTAATAGGTCAAGAATCGAAAGAATATGTTCGAGTTAGAGGGATTTTCGACTAAGAGGGATTTCGACTTAGAGGATGACTTTTCTATGGTTAATTGAAGGGAATGCAAAAATAGGGTCGAAAAATTCGAGTTAGAGGGAAATTCGAGTTAAAGGAGGTTTGACTTAGAGGGATTCGACTGTATCTTGAAAACGGTCCATACGATTGTAATAAAAATTCATTTCTAAGGTAATATAGTCATTTCCAACTTAATGGCAAACGTTTTCTCTGTATTATCGTTAATTGGATTTTTGGAAAAAGTAAATTTTTTAAAATTTGTTTTTCTTTAGTTTAGTTGAAAACATCGATTTCGATCAAAATGCAAACTTAGAGTAAAATTGATGTTTTCAAAATTATTGCGTCCTTAATTTTCAATTCGGTTCACCGAACATGCTAATTTAAAAAAAACTGCTCATATTTCGAAAACCCCATTTTCAATTTAAAAAAAAAAAAACTTTAAAAACCTAATAATGCTAACATCCTGACCAATAACTTTTACTCGCTTTTCAGGTAAAGAGTTAATCAATAGTTATTTTTTGCAGTATTTGGTACTGTTTTGTCTGCCAAATTTTATAAAAACCGCTCTTACGATTTTGATCAAAATGCTTATTAAGGATAATAAAAGTATTCTAAATAAGATCCTGTACTTAGTTTTTCTCAGAAAATTCGAACAAATCAGATTAATAATTATTTCTTAAAAATTACATCACATATCTACGGTGTATTTTTGCCATAATCTCAATTTTTCACTTCTAATAAAAATGCAATAACAGCTAAGTAAAACTTATTTTTAACGAATATAACCCGCTTATTTTTTTTCAATGCACCTTTAAATACTCCCACTTCATTTTCACACCACACACAATTGGGATATTTAGTTTATAACTGCTAACGCATATTCAAAAACAAGTCTCAGAATTATTATAAGAATCTATGTAAAGATATAGATCTATCACGAACCCTGCTTCCAATCATACCTAGATCAGAAAATAGAAACTCCTACTACGCTTGTCCTCGTACTCAAAAATCTTGTAAAGTGTAAGAGCTTATAAAATAGTACAGTAGGCTCTTATAACTCTCTTACCAGAACAATTCCCTTTTACTGAGAGCTTCAACTTTTAAAAACTCACATTAGGTGACTACCCAAAATTGAATTTTATTTAACACCTCCTTCCTGTTCCTATATTCTATCTATGCACTGTTTCTTTTATCTAGCATTGTTTTTCAGTTTTTTACCTACATATACCTACCTAATAAAATAAGAAAACAACCAAGCAAACTTTTGATGAACGAGAAAGTTTCGTTCGATCCAGTCGTGCACTTTATTTTAAATGAATTTCAATGTTGTTTATTCTGCATTTTTTGACGTTTTCTATTTCCTAGTTAACAAAGGCAATTTCAGATTATATATTTGTCTCGTTTCATTGCGGCATAGAGCGTTGAGGCGCAATCCGAACAGGATTGATTTCGCCACAAAGCGCCACAGTGCCCTGAAAAACACGAACAAAATATGTTTCTACGCATATGAAATCCATTGGAGTGATGTCGACACAGCACTCCACAACCCACCACACGTTTACAAGCGTGGTTCCGGTTTTAAAGAGACCGACAGCTCAGTCAACTTAAGAGAAAATAAAACACATTTTCAAAAACCATTTTGTTTAAGTTGCAGGTTGTCCTAGCCCAAAAGCAAAATGGTAGCAGTTCAACTACAGTGGCAATAAAGTCCCAATCCTAATACCGCATTTACAACATCACGCACGCGCATTTTTGCACGATACGGATCAAGGAGATCATTTCGTTTTATAATAAAGTGAAATTTGGTAAGCCATCGCTATAAAATCATCACCATGCTTTCCCATATTTCCTACCATGTAAACAAGATGGCCGACCAAATCACGTCTTACGTATTTTTGCGTGTTAGGTAATGCTGTCCCGTTCAGTTACACGCCTATTTAGTATTGGACATCCTATTAAACTTCCGTGTTAGGAATGTGCAATGTTATTAAAGCAGTATTAATTTAGAGATGGTCAAAATCGCAAAGTTTGTTAAAAAAAGCAACTATTGTGAACTCCTAAAAATGTAACTTGAAACAAAACTCGTTATTAAAGTTCAAATTATTGTTTTCTTTTTTCAGCGCTCGGTGTTCTTATTGTCATTCTATTTATAGATACAACAGGGCTTACTGATTATAATTTGTGGTTTCTACTTAAATGTAATTAGTTCACAATAGCCAGGTCTTCCATAAAAATTTCGTATTTTTAAGTTTCCAAGAAATGTAAAGTCTATTTTAAAATTTCTTAAGTAAGCCCCCTTGTGTTTTTTAAAAAAGTTATTTTGAAGATGGACATCCTTGGACGTAGTAGGTAGTACCCATATCCTCTTCCATTCCATAACGCATCTAACCTCTATGCAAATACAGAAGCGTTCGTTGTCATTTCAATGTTGTTTGTCTAATCGATTTGGTTAGATTTCCAGCTTTCCTCATCGGTTTTTTTAATTATTTTTTAATCCAATTTCCGGGAAAACCTGGTGGTTAGGCCAGGCCACAAAAACAAAACAAAACGTGACAGCTAAGTCCTCGGTACATTGTACAGTGTTTCATTTGAATTCGGTACAGTGTTTCATTTGAATGCATGTCCTTCGGTTGTAACTACGTGATCTTTCGTTGTATTTAAACTTTGAAGGAAGGTAAAATGAAAGTGGTGCAATTCGATGGAAATAAGCTTCAGGCATTGCAATATTTTTAGGAGTTTTTGACTTTCCAATTACAAGGAAATACATCTGATAAATTGGAGCTTGAGTCAAAGAAAGTATAATTCCCATCTTGGAGACTTGTCAAGACAAGAATAGAGCTCAAAACGATTACACTGAAATGAGATTACTTACTTGTAATTAAAGCTGTGAAATATTTATCAATTTCTTTAATTAATTTTATTATTTTATTATATATTTGAATTACTTTAATGCTTCTTTCTTTTTATTTTAATACAAACGAGATAGTTTTTTTAGAATGAGAAGTTTTTCATTAAATTCAATAAGAGTTGTTATAACCGAGTTTACCTGATCAGTTATGGCAGTTATTGATCCCTCACTGGAAACAAACCTTATAAAGTAATCTGTGCAGCAATGTGACTACAGAGGATCATAAATTTTACGTTATAAAGGTAGACCACATACCTTTATAGAGGGCACCTGATATAGAAAACTCAGTTGACCTAAATAAATAAAGCATTGAATTTACCTATATAGAAACTAAGCAGAAAATCGGACAGTAATCCCAGCGTTCCACAAGGCGCTGAAAGGAATTTTACCCGCACACACAGAAAATACTTGGTCCAGAACTAAACGGAAACACAGTAAATAGTTGATTATAGGCCGCAATTACTTAAAGGTTTCGTCTTGGCAAGCCCCTGAAAACCGAAACCACAGTATTTTCTTGCCCTACCCGAACGAGCACACAAAAACACTATATACCTATATATGTACAAAAGGCGGAAAATACATGTTGTTGGTTACCCCATTCAATTACGAACCCATGTCCTCAGATGGAAAATGCTCCACAGAGACTACATGCCAGCCGGTTACTAAAGAGGACATCCAACCGTAAAACTATCGTAAATTAGGCGACAACTTATTTATAAAGTTGAGTGCCATACAACGCCTACAACTCAAGACGCCGATTACAAAGTTTTACACCAAAGACCCAGTTTCTCCCTACGGTATAGGTGCGGGAAAATTTCCCAAAGCAATAATAATAATTCGCCTCTCGTAACACACTTCATTAAGGACGAAACCATACACCCACTCTCATGTATACAATTGTACCGCAGGTACGAGTAGATGTAATCGGAATTTTCCAATTAATTTAATGTAAATGCAATTACATGGATATGCAAATGCAAATGACATATTGTTAAAGCCCGCATCCTAATTAGAGGCAATTTGAATGGTTCGCCAGCTCTATTTAGAATAGTACAGAACAGTGGTCCTGGCGGTTAAAGGAGCACGAAAATAAGTGGAGAAAAATAGAAGAAATGCAAAATAGCAAATACAACTGCACACAGAAAGGAAATCCCTCAGTTCGCAGAGATAGAGAAAAATGCACAGAGGTTGGCATACCTTGACTGATAGAAAAATCCATGAGGGTAAGCACTGAACACTGAGTAGGTTGTGTGTTCTTTTCAAGGACTTTAACGCGTGTGTCGGATGAAATCCGCTTCTTTTTAAAGGATAAATTGCTCAAAGGCTTCAGCAGGTCGAGGTTGGTGTGGTTGATTCTCTGTGCTTTTCAAATCTGCAGATGTGTGGTGAAGTTTGGTATAGTCTTCCTGCACTCTGCACAGTAGCAGCAGCAGATGCTTGATTAGATATTTTATGCAGAAAAAAAAGACCGACTCTCAACAAAGACAAAATGGGGGCGAATATACCTACAGGTATGGAGCAAATGCAATAATACCTTGATTATGTGTGCTTTGCGATCTATCAGATAGTTGGGTTTGTTTTTTTTTCTTTGTTCTTTTCATAAAGGAAACTGCTGAGTTCAGTCTTTGAATTGTGCGTGTCACCCTTGAGATTGTTTATTTAATTGCACTTTCAGTTGCACTTGATGCTGTAGTCATCGTGAATAGTAGTGTCACATGCCATTGTGAATGGTTATTTGTTATTTGGAAATGAAAACCTATCGGTTTAAGTTCTTTGAAACAATTTGTGTGGGACTATTTAATAGGCATTTGGCGTCACTAGATGTCGCTTCATCATACGCTTAGGCAGCGGGACATTGGCGCAGGGACTACAGCGCTCATATAAGTGTGGTACTGGTGGTTTGGAATATTCACCAGGCTCACACAGTAACACCACCCTTTGAAAGTTTTTTTTTTTCACCAAGTCCACCAGAATTTTAATCGTAACCTGTTTGCAAATGAGCGACGTCGCGGCAAATGGCGGTGGAATAATCGTCGGCGATTCGCCAAAACACGCGCGGAAGAACAAAATGCGAACTCAAAGGGGAATATAACTATGCAAGTGCATCTAGCACGAATTTCAGTGGAATACCCCACAGGAAAATCTCAAAATTCTTCGCTTAACAATCTTTTTTTCTGAGTGTAAATGGTTGGCAGAAGCTGGGCGTAGAGCCTATTTCCACTGCATCCCCAGAGCTCTAAGCCGTTGCATAGATATTCTCTTCGGAACGACGAGCAGCTGTGACTTTATAACAAGCCCCTTTGTGTATATATTTGCTCCATAAGCTAAATTCTTTGCCTAGTTCCTGACGTTATTCCTATTGAAAAATCATATCCGTAATAGTCTGAATAACTCGTGCAATATCTACTAACAAAATTCTTCACATGCAACTTCATTAACTGCCGAGGGCTTTGTTAGTAACATTAAAAATCGATGACAACGATTTTATTACAAAACAGAAAACAAAACCCGAAATTCCCCAATGAACCAAGATAACAAACAGCATTGTCCTTCGGCAAGTAAATTAAATGTACCTGTACAAATAGGAAGTCTTGAAACAAAGAACTCTTCCTTGTGATGATTTCCAGTCGCTATTCAACTTGCTAATCAGCAACCAAGGATCTCCTCGCATCACACATCTCCTAAGTAACACTAATCGACGTTTGCTGGCTCTCTCTATCTCTCTCTGAAGAAAAGAAAAACCTTCCATGGCCCTGCTCCTGCCCCGTGCACCGAGGTCACTGAATGGAGACTCTCATTGTGTGCATCGTTTACTTAATTGCAGTACAATTTGTCTTCTTGTATGGGGATGTGCCTTGTGTCCTGTTTTTTTTTTCGTGTAGGCTTCATATAGACTTCGCTAGCGGCAGTTTACCCAGCACACACACACATATTGTGGACTTGAACCTACCCCCAGTGTGGGGGTGTTGCTGTTGCTGCTTCACAATTCTTTTGTGTGTACGCTGCCACCTTGACGAGGAATTTCATTAACACGTCGCTTCTGGGGACCGACCACCACCAGAACGTGAGGAGTGTTTTGCAAATTTATTTAGCAGAGTCCACAAAAATATACTTCCTTAAAGTATCTGCTCGTAAATAGTGGTGCATAAAATCCCTAAAGAACTGCAAGGACAAAACATTTGTGGGTAGTGTGTGTATGTCTTACCAAAAATTAATTATCAGCAATTGAATTCCTGTAAAAGCAATTTCAGATTCTCTCTGCCATTGTAACAATACAATATCATGGAATGGACGACATGTCCCCATTCGATTGTTTGGCAAAGACAGACCAAGAGATATAACAGGGGGGACAACAAAAAAAAAATAAAATAAAAGTGGAAACACACAAAAACAGGCCTACAAGCGCATATACGGAGAGAGCGAACGAGAATGCCGAGCCGACTACTCCCTAATGTAACCCAGATGGAAGTAGAGATTTCAGGAAATTTATCTCCCTTGTACCACAAAGTTTCAACACCAAAAATCTTGTCCTTTGGTCAGTTCTGTGTGTTATCCCTTTTGTTTCAGTGCTGCCAGCAGTCCGATTATTTTTTTTTTCTCTTCTCATTCGAATTTATATATGATAACCCATTTTGAGGACACTAGTTATTTAGGTTATTTATTTCACTTAAAACGAAATGGATTTTAGTGGGAAACAAAAAGGACACAAAATAGAAATAATAAAACCTTTTTGTAGTTTCTTCTTTTTTTCTATTTTGTTTTTATGAAGGAGTGGTGTAGGTATTTCGGTCGTATATAGTGTATACCCATGATGAGGACTATTCCCCAATGGGCACAATTAAAGCTCCTTAAGAAACCTATATCTCGAGAGCTGAATCGGAGAGAAGGACTCTTCGTCGTCGTCGTAGTCGTCGGATGTATAATATGTAGGTTGGCGTGCAAGCCAAGCCAGAGCCATACCCAGGAAAGGTATGAATTCGGAAATCCTTTCGCTTTTATTTTGCTCCAGTAAAATTCCCCCAAGGGAAAATAATCCTTTTCATTTTGTGTGCAACCTACCTGCAATGCCTCTGTGTGCCGCCTAGTGCTTGTGTTTTTCCATTTTTTTTTCTCTCATTTTCAATGTGATAGGCTTCCCGCCGCGCCGCCCGCCTCAAACTCTACCGCTTTTGCTATTGCTTTGCTATTGCTACTATGACTCGGATTCTTTATGTAGTACAGTATGTAGGTGTGTGTGTGTTTGCTGATGCCGCGTTAGAGTACCAGCAACAGAGTAGAAGCGAAGGATTTTGAGTTATGTAAGGAATTCTCTTGAATGTGTTTCAAAATGAAACCGTCTTGTTACCTCACGGATAAAATTTTATATAACTGTTTATATTTCAATGAAGATAGAAAAAAGGATTGTATTTGGAAGGATTTTCCACCCAGCTTAGTATAGGCGGGGGTGACGCGCACAACGATGATGCAGGATGTTGCAAACGAAAAGATACTGCGGCCACTGCAGCGTATATAGCATTTTTCTAAAACTCTTTGTGAAGATGTAATAAATAAATGGATTAAGTTAAATGGTTGCATTTCATTTGGTTTCCTTTAATTTTTTTGTTTTAAGGAAAACAGAAACAGTAACAGAGACAGAAATAGAAATAGAAAAATAAAAATAAATATAAATCCTTGAAATAAATGGAGGAATGTGTATTGAGAGTGGGGCTTTTAAAAACGAATTCGGAAGGTTCGTCAGGCTGTTTGCCTCGAAATGGGACCAACAGAACAGTATAACAGATGGGCCTTAATCTTTTGGGATTCCTAACCAGATGTTACACATTTTAGTCCCTACGAAGGGTATTGAAGTTTGATGCACGTTTTTATGAACTATAGCTGACTGAAGGCAGCTGAGAATCTCTGCGATGTTGTCGTTCACAGAGAAGTGTAATAGTAAAAATGTAAATCACCACTATCGAGGTATCCGTTCGGAAGAAAATTCCGATACGAAAGTCAAATCTGATCGCAACTCAAGTTGCCTTCGAAGTATCCGTTTCGGAACAGAATAAATGAAACACATAAACGCGTTCATTTCACATTTCAAAATATTCCGCAGCAATAAGTTGTCGGAGAGCTTCGGAAAAAATGTGCAGCGTAGCTGTCAAAAGTAAGTGGTATTACGCGGTTCCAGGCAATACGACAATGTTAGTTGTATCCGAAACCAAGTTTGATATTTTTGTAGCAGTTTTCAACTGCGTCAAATTATACCCTTTCTGCTGACATAGTGGGCAAAGTTCTTTGTGACTTATTAACCTAGCCAGGCATTGTGACCGTTGTGTGACTAAAGATACAATTTGACACTTTTTTCGAGCCACAATTGTGTCCCTTTTTTTGTACTTGGAGAAGGCGCTTCAAACATTTTTCAAATGCTGTTCTTTCCAAATAAAAACTCTTAAAATGTAACCCAGTTCCCTATCTAAACTAAACTATTATAGTGTTTAGCGTGTTTAGAGCTACGAAAGTTTCGCGTTTATTGATAAACAAGTGTTGCTACACAAATGATTGCTAAATGAATCATTCAAAATTTATAAATTTGCAGAATAGCATCAGAAATGACACATTTTTTTCTCAGTGACCCCATTTTTGTGACTTTTCAGAATTATGCAGTGGTAACCCTGATGCCAGGGTGTGAAAAATTCAATAATACATAAAAGCTAACAAACCAACATGCCTACTGGAAGACTCATTTAACAAACCCTAGAATCGAAATAGAAATAGAAAAATAAAAATAAATATAAATCCTTGAAATAAATGGAGGAATGTGTATTGAGAGTGGGGCTTTTAAAAACGAATTCGGAAGGTTCGTCAGGCTGTTTGCCTCGAAATGGGACCAACAGAACAGTATAACAGATGGGCCTTAATCTTTTGGGATTCCTAACCAGATGTTACACATTTTAGTCCCTACGAAGGGTATTGAAGTTTGATGCACGTTTTTATGAACTATAGCTGACTGAAGGCAGCTGAGAATCTCTGCGATGTTGTCGTTCACAGAGAAGTGTAATAGTAAAAATGTAAATCACCACTATCGAGGTATCCGTTCGGAAGAAAATTCCGATACGAAAGTCAAATCTGATCGCAACTCAAGTTGCCTTCGAAGTATCCGTTTCGGAACAGAATAAATGAAACACATAAACGCGTTCATTTCACATTTCAAAATATTCCGCAGCAATAAGTTGTCGGAGAGCTTCGGAAAAAATGTGCAGCGTAGCTGTCAAAAGTAAGTGGTATTACGCGGTTCCAGGCAATACGACAATGTTAGTTGTATCCGAAACCAAGTTTGATATTTTTGTAGCAGTTTTCAACTGCGTCAAATTATACCCTTTCTGCTGACATAGTGGGCAAAGTTCTTTGTGACTTATTAACCTAGCCAGGCATTGTGACCGTTGTGTGACTAAAGATACAATTTGACACTTTTTTCGAGCCACAATTGTGTCCCTTTTTTTGTACTTGGAGAAGGCGCTTCAAACATTTTTCAAATGCTGTTCTTTCCAAATAAAAACTCTTAAAATGTAACCCAGTTCCCTATCTAAACTAAACTATTATAGTGTTTAGCGTGTTTAGAGCTACGAAAGTTTCGCGTTTATTGATAAACAAGTGTTGCTACACAAATGATTGCTAAATGAATCATTCAAAATTTATAAATTTGCAGAATAGCATCAGAAATGACACATTTTTTTCTCAGTGACCCCATTTTTGTGACTTTTCAGAATTATGCAGTGGTAACCCTGATGCCAGGGTGTGAAAAATTCAATAATACATAAAAGCTAACAAACCAACATGCCTACTGGAAGACTCATTTAACAAACCCTAGAATCGAAACAATCTGCGCGGACAGGAGCTCGGGAAATGAACTCAAATTGCCTGCGACTTTCAACGAGCTGTAATTTGTAAGCTGCCTTATGCTTTCTATTAGAGCAGGAGGGATCTGATCCCTCTCATATGATCGATCTCGTCATTTAACACTATGCGCAAATGTTTTCCAATGCGATACACCTGTAAGGCTGACATCTGGAACTGTAAAGTTAGCTTGAATCAGATTTAGTTGGCAACTTGCGATGACATCAAAACTCCATGTTAAGTCCCATGATTGGGTGAGTAATTTTAACGTGATGCTTGAACAAATCCTCATAAAATCAGACAACTATTACAATTTAATTATTTGTGTAAATGTTGATCAGCTCAATTTTGAATGCTTCACATTGGCTAACTTTGTGAATAAAAATTCCAGCGATCGGCTGATTCAGTGTAAACGAAGCACTGGTGTTCATTTGAACGATATACCGTTCCGAACATAACTGCTCTCTTCAAGCTTCAAAACAAAGCAAAAACAAAATGCCAAACCGCTCTATGAAAAACTCCCAACAATTTTGTCCCTTTTTGAATAAAAAACGGGAAAACGAGAGACAAACTTAAAAAAGGTAAAAGATCAAAAATGTCTGTGAAACGCTATTAAGGCGGATTTCCATAACGACAAAAATTTCAAACAATGAATTGTTCACCAAACATGAACAAAAAAAACAGCCCATCCAACGTCTACGTAAGATTTTTGTGTTGCTCAATGCATTCACTCGTGTTGACATTACCTTTAGGACTGTTTTTTCAGCTTCGATCTCAGCAAAGCAAAGTTAAGTATGATTTTCAGCACTACGCTCCACTTGACACTTCGAGGACTCACATGTCACAGTAGTTGTTGTAATTGCGTGCTGAATATCCTACTTTACTTTGCTTTGCTGAGATCAAAGTTCAAAAAAACACGCCTATTGTCTGATAGAAAAGGAAATTATGGTATATTATGTCTGTAATATACCTATTTTTAACTAGTTAATAAAAATGGTTAGATTTTTTAATTTTTTCATATGAAATTTCACTATTGGGAAAATAGGGGAATTTTTTTCGAATTTAGGAGAAAACTTATGCTATTGCTGAAAAAAGGAAAAACAGTCCTCATAGTCTAGGAACACTGGTCTTTCAAATGATCTGCACTTTTTTGACTCTACTACAATATTCCCTATACATACAGGGGAGGTTTGTTGCCGCTGAAAATTTGTAAAAAGGGGAATAAAAAGGCGCCCCCATATAAAAAGTCATCAGCAGAAACATTTATTTATAACAAGCATTAAAAAACAAAAGTGTTCATTACAAAATTTGTTTTTAATTTGTTTGCATTTTTTTTCGTTCAATAATGAATAAAATCGTATGTAAACTGAAAAAGGGGCCATTTCGATCACGGGTCTAGAGGCCCAAAAGGGGTCACCGACAACGCTGGTAAGGGCTAAGCCGAAGTTGGTCTGTGAAGTTTACCTCCACTTATAGCTGAGCGCACATCCATTCGCTTCGTTTGTCGGGCTTCTTGTTATAACACCTGAAGCTCAGTAATGTCGATCAGGTCAACAAGATCGGCGGTCTTTTTCCTCGCGACAAGTATCCGCTCAGTGAGCGCAGTAGCTCAGTGGTTATGGTTATATTGCTAGACTTTTAAGAGAGAGCTGTCATGTTCGATTAAAAACAGCCCCGACACTAAGGCCAATGTCACACGAGCTGTCTTTTTCTGTGCTTCCACCAACAGAACGGCACATTTCAGACGCGCCCAAAAAGATAGCGATGTGATCAATTTTATTTGTCCTGATTTATTAGTTCCAAGCACTGTGTTTAGTGCTTTGTGACTGCTCACATCTCTTCTTCATGATTTATTTACTGAAGTAATTTCAAAATTAGGATCTGCCACTTGGGCCTCACCACCGCCTCAGAGTCCGAAGACCATTAAAACGAACCAAACTCCTAATGACGTTGGTACATTTTTCTTTATTTCCAGCTGAATAGGGAGAGAATATTCATGTTTACATAGCTCCTATGTCTATTTAATTGGGATTAAGGCATCCGCCCTAGGTAATATTATGCTGCTTCCAAATCACTCTTTATTCCTTGAAATACCAGCAGTTTGAGAGCAAATACACAGTCATATGTATATTCATTAACTTGAACAGTATACACACCGCCACAGTAGACATTGTTAAAGGTCCTACTCGCATATGACTAAGAAAGGACCCGACTCTTGACTGCATAAATAAAACGTTACCTTTGTCATTTATTCCATAAAATTGGCTGAATGTGTTTGCGCAGAGTTTACCCTTCAGTTTATTCTTATTTTGGAAAGCCTACTTCAGGTGCGCTGAGAGCTCTTCCTTCATTTAATCACCATTTGAAATGCCACCTATTTCTTTTGCCGCCGATGTGTGTGGCTCTGTCTGTACATGGCTACCATATGTATGACGATAGCAAGCAAAATCACTTCATGTCACAGGTGCCCGACCTCTTTTTCTTGCTGCATTTGTGTGTACACAGCTCTTTGCCGTATGTAATCATGAAAGGCGTATAAATCAGGAGTGGTCCGCCCTCCCCTTACACAACACTCCCGCTCTTTGGTATGACTAGGAGTTGGAGCTGGCTTCTAGCTGCTTTCGAGAGTAGATGAAGTAGCTAATAGGATGCACAGTTCAATCTGTACAAATGCACACAGCAACAGAGCAGAGTCTGTTTGTTTTTGCGGTGATCCAGCATCCAGGTGAACGTATATTATAACAACTTCACACGACAACACTATACACACAGTGAATGGGAGTAATAAATCCTGACGCATTGCGACCTTAGACCAAAGTGGTTAACTAAGGATTGACGACTACTACAACTGGGATCCTATTTTAATTTCCATTCAACATTCCAGATGGATGGGTGCAAAAAAGAACGAATTCCTTAATTGAAAGGAGTTCATATTATTTGGAAAAGTTTTCACTTCTTTTTCAGTGTTGTTGTTCTTGTTGCTTGCGAAAGAAAACGTTTTACAGAGAAAAGAAACTTTGGAGCGGGATGTTGGCTGTAAGTAAGAACAGAAAGCTGGCAACGTTCCAATGCTCGTACGAAGCTGTCCATTAGATGAGTTTTCAGTTTGTCTTGTAAAAACTTTAACGCTCCACCCTTTGGATTGTGTATTGTGTTGCCCTTAAATGGCTCTGCTACTTAAAGTTTGTTACTACAGCTGCAGCATACATATACTTGTATATGTTCCTTCACAATTAACACTTTCGCGTCTATAAATGGGTTTTCCCGAAAATTCGTTTCAACTTCGAAAATTCGAATAATCGTCCATTTTGTTGTGTTTTCCTTTATTTCCGATACAACACCATTTTGGCACTCGACCATTTGATCCGTTTCATTTTTTTAAAGCTTTTTTTTTGCACAATTTGTGGTATATTTTTGCTGGTGGCACTTGTGACTATTTGACTGCA
This sequence comes from Cheilosia vulpina, assembly GCA_916610125.1. NCBI lineage: Eukaryota > Metazoa > Arthropoda > Insecta > Diptera > Syrphidae > Cheilosia > Cheilosia vulpina. Next base: position 59,945,785 of record OU744277.1, read on the forward strand.
GCTTCCAATCCAATCAGTGGTTTCCAGTCTCAGTAAATCAATATCGAGAGTTAAGAGGACTTTTTGCCCCTCAGTGCCTCAGTTCCTGTGATGACAACAAATTTGCATCGACTTGTGTGTGTGCCAGGGATGAAAAATAAAACTGGCTTCAGAATTTTCGCAATAATACAACATTTTACAATCATGTACAAAAAAAAAAAATAAAGAAGGAAAAACTTCAAACCCATCGAACTTATCCATGAGACGTACCTAAATACTGTTTCAACTTTTTTATTATTTTTTTTTGCGGTTGTAACAAACTCCCCTTTTGAAAGGTTAAGCCAATTCATGCTGCCAAATAGGTTTCCGATAAATTTTTATTTGTGGGTGGAGGCTGGAGGGATTGTTTTTTGTGAACATTTCACAAAATATGAAAATAATTCTCAGTTCGTTGACCACAAAAGAGCATGAAATCGCTCCTATGTGGTGGAGGGATATATAGCTGTACGAACGGTTCGAGTTGTTGCAACTTTTATGTTCAACTGCAGTGAATGTGAATGCAAACTGCACTTAGGTTCGACGATGTGATGCTGTGAAGCGGCGAACTTTGTTGTGCTGTTCTTTGTGAAATACATTTTGGTTTGAGTATCAAAGTTGTGGTGAGCGAGAGATAAAAATATAATTTAGGTTAAAAAAAAGTAGCTAATTGGAAATGAATATGTAAATGTTATTTGAACCTCGTAATAAGGTCTCTGCTGTGCTAGTTGTAGGTCGTTTTTTTTTCTGGGAAACTGAGCTTCGCTCCTCTGGAATCAAAGTTGACTTGACTTTCCGCGATACTAATAGTCATTTCTAGTGTCCAGGCTAAATTTTTCGAACTCACATTGGTAAAATTTTCCATACAAAATTGCATATTGTGACCTACAAAATATTTAGTGCGGAGGTTAAAAATGATTATTAGTAAAGCCCTTTGTGTCCGCTGCGCCAATCATTAACGTTAGTTTAACGGTATCCAACTGTCCATCCACCCATTCGTTGGACAGAATATTTCTTGCGAAATGATTCCACAAACCAACATTGATCATTCATCGATCGTGGCATTGGTACATTACAAAAATCTTGTTATTTTAAGTCTGTATTGGTCTGGACCAGTCTGAATAGATTAGTACAGTACCGTACCTTTTCCTACGCCAGCCTCATATACGAACTGTCAACTGGGTACTCATTTACGAAATTCTTGACTATATTCGTCGGCTACCCTTCCGTAAACGTCAACTTAAAAACTGTTCATGTGACCAATCTAGAACAATGAAAACTGAAAGATAACAAATCAGCGAGCTGTCAGACTAACTAAATCAGATTTTCTTGAACGTCCCCGGATCCTGTCATTCTCTCAATATTACCACAAGTGAAAGCACTTTATTGTAATTATTGACGGGCTAATAACGATTTAACGGGCGAAAACAAATTTAACGGGAATGAACTAATGTATACATTATTTTATTCATTGCAGCCGGAAATTGCTTATGCGAAATATTCAAAAAACAGACGTGTGCTTATCCATCTGTCAGTTGTAGCCATTGACATACTATATTTGAACTGCTAGTGAAATGTCCGTTCCATACAAGCTCTGCCCAAAAAACGACGCCAATATAACTAGCGCTCTTGATTCAAAGCGAATAAAAAGTTAACAAAATGCCAACCATCTTGGTTTTCTTAATAGAATGCTAAAGACACCTATTAGTTTATAGTAGATTTGTTAAAGTGGTGTTCGATTGGGCGCTCTAGGTCACTTTTTATGTTCGTTGGTACGAAAAAAAGTACCCCATAAGTTAAACCGCTTGAAATTCAAATTGTTGCGGAATGTTTTACAATACATGTCGCATCGAAAATGTGGTATTTCAAATTGTTCGTTATAGATGGAATTAATAAAATTTCACGAAATGCATTTATTTTACAGTTTTCGTATATTGATGGCGATTTTATTTTTTTCTTTCATTTGTTTTCGATTATTTTTAAATATTATGCAATACCACTTTTCCATATTGGTATGCATTTCAATCAACAAAGTTTCTGGACAGTTTTCAAATTTTCGAATGACATTTTGGATATTTGGAGTTATGTATCTAACTCTAGAATATGTATTGAAGGCTCCAAAACATCTAAACGATGGAAAGGCTGCAGAATCGGATGGAATTCCCTTCGAATCTTAAAAATATAGTACAGGGGAGCTATTGAATAAACTAACTTCCTTGTTTAACTTATAAGACGAAATGTATTCTAATAAACTACTCATACTAATAATGATGCCAATAAAACCTATACTTTATTTCTGCTTCTAATAATATGTTTTCAATTTATTCCGCTATGAACCAAGAGCACTATCGCGAATGTTGGAACTGGCAGTTAAAATTCAAGCCTAGTACGCAACAAAAAATTCCATACAAAAAGGACAACGAAAAATGTCGCTGTCCTTTTCGTTGTGCAGTGGGTAATTGTAGTAGATTGCTTGGTACAATTCTCCACTCTCTTTTCGCACACAAGTATTGTCCGGGACATTATTTGCCTGCGATCATTTGACATTTGTACTGCAGTGTTACCAGTTTTTATAAGAGGTATGGAGTCAAATTTGAAAAATCTTGAAGCCCAAATTACACCAACTCAAATATACCGATCAAAAGCTCGCCGATTTTTTTGCAATTCTTTTTGGGTAAGTACTTATTTCGATTGTTTTTAAAGACAACGATATTAAATTAAAATAAAATCGACACAGCATATACTCATAATTGAGAGACTTTTCTAGTTTCCATTTTCTAACGTTAACAAAATAAAAACGCCTATGAAAACAAGTTTTTATATAATTATTATTCGAAATGGGTTGAAATCAATTGCAATAAATTTGCAGTGCAAGTAAAAAACAAGCGTTTTTTTGCGGCCAACTCAATATACAAAAGAACCAGTAGAATTCGGATTAAGTGTTAGACTTGGCAGCAAAAATCTGAAATCTCAGATTAATTGTTAGAAAGTTTTAGTTATCCTAAAAATCGACAAAATTTAAAGTGAATAGCGTAAATAAAGATAAATCCCAAATAATGACAATTTTAAGGATCCAGTGAAAAGTTCGTAGCCAAATCAGAGATAAATAACAAGTGCTGGTAACACTGCTTATTGTGCATCAGCTGATGTAACTCTCCACGAAATCCTTTCTGCTGTATATTTGAAGACCACCGGAAAATTTCGTTCCGGAACAGGTCCGTACTAGGTCGGAATTACTGCACCAGAGAGTTCTTTCGCGAGCTAAAGTAGTGGAGACCAGCGGTGCCACTTCAAAAAGAGGGGAGCGCAGTAGATAATGAAAAAAAAATGCAGTAGTTGGGATCTTTCCGCAGTAGATTTTGTATTATACAAAAAACAAAGATCAATTTCTTTAAAATACATTAATAATCACTTTATTGTTTTTTTTTTATAAACGTTCCATCAATTAAATAAAAATTTTAAAAATACTCTAAAAACCCAGGAGAGTCCTTGAGGGTGTCCTGCAGCCGTTACTGACATTATTCCCTTCCTTAGAACAAATTACATTTTCAAGAGTACCTATTTACGTTAAGTTTGTTTCGAAGTATAGTTTTGGCTTACAATCGAAAAGTGGCAGCAGTTTTTTTTTGCGAAAAGTGCAGTATGGATCTACTGCTATTGCAGCAAAGTGGCAGCGCTGGTGGAGACTTATCATGGGCCGAGTATAATAACATGTTGCCTGTTGCGCGTACGTATAATAACCATAATTGTTATACTTACAAACAACGCAAAGCAAATAGGTGAAAGCAATGAATACTATTGCAGATGTGTGTACGGAATGAATCTCAGGACACTGATTGTGAAGCATTATGAATTCGCCTATTCGTTTGCCTCCTTATTTGCAGAAAGCAACACGTAAGCATAAAATAAATGTAATTCAATTTGGGGTCCGTAATGAGACCAAATTTATTCCCTTGACCATAGCAGCATTCCGACAGGAAATGCTGCCGTCGTTAGAGCAGCTTTTATTAGATAACAAATAAATGAAGTGCCGTATAGTGAATGTCAAGGATACAAATGGACTGAACCTCCATCATGGTATGTAACCTCGCTCAACAACAAATGTATTTATTCCTTAACAAGGAACCAACAAGGGACAAAAACTGTTGTACGCAGTTTTTCTCCATAAATACATGTGAACATGCATCTGTTTTGGGAGTCATATTTATCATTCGCTATAAATAATTAAGACAATTGCGAACATAACAGATGACAGTGGTAGATATAAATAACAATCTGTCATTCTTAATCTATAGATCTCTGTGTTTCCCTATACCATCAGTAATGTTTGACCAAAGTAAACATCGATAAGACTTCGAATCCACTCATCCCTTAATATCTCCTACTTAGGGTGGATTTGAAAAGAAATCTTCTTACTCAATAATCAATAATTATATCCAACGAAGTATTGTCATCGAATTTACAACGTTTCATAAATAATTTCAGAATCAATAACCGGCTTTGGTCGACCAAAAATGACCCATTTCGTTGACAATACCAGAGAGCCCATAAATCACCAACCACCCGTACCCAGTGCCATAAATACGGCCAGCTGAAGTATACCGTTTTCCCTGCACCATATACTATACACTGAATCTCTGAGTGAGCGTAAAACTTTGCGGGAGGAAAACTTTATTTGACAGCGGCAGACAGAAAAAGAAAAGTACACGCACGGCACAAACCGAGAAAAGATAGCGCACAGCAAAAACGACTTTAAGTATCGAGATCGGGAACGGGATTTCGATTTCGCATGAGAACGGAATTAATAGCCTCTGAAATAACAGAAAGTAGATTACGCCGCAGAGATTACGTATTAAAATGCGAACGGAAATGGTTTCGAAAAATCTATTACTTTAATTTCACCAACGAAGTCTGATGCGGGAGGAGGTGGTTGATATTATAAAACCTGAATGTGCTCTACGAATAAAAAGTAATTGAGAATAAATAAATCTATAATTCATTTCGGCTTTCATTTAGCATTTCAGCTCCAGCATTGCAATCCAAAGTGCAACATTAATTCAGTGGAGAGTGCCACGAGGCAATATTTCAGACACATTGCTCCCCCATTTGTATTACAATTTCGCTGGCGTGCACTGGCACCAACAACAACGCCATGCCAGTGCAGAGCAATGAAACGCGCGTATATAGCAAATTTAAATGCACTCCCTTCCATCAAAGAATGAGTGGCGCTCTATTTTATGCAATATATGTGAAAATGTATTTTATTTACGGCTAAAGAGATGCAGCTTTCGCTATGCTATGTGGAAGGTTAAATGAACATGACTGAGTCGTCCAACAAGGTGAATGAGAGGTCGAGGAGGTAGATGAAAAAAATGCAAATCTTCCTGAGAAGGTAAGAACCCTGCAAGCGTAGTCCCTTACAGGCTTTTCATTGTCCTGTTCAACAATAGAAAATGGGATTGCAAAAATATTTGCGAAAGATTTTCCTATGCAGATGGGGTGGGTCATGAGGCTAATTTTATTTTTGACTCAATGACAGCTGAATGTTTGGAAATCAAATTGAAATTGGTTCCCAAACAATTCAATATAGCTGAAGGAGTTATTTATTGTATGCCAATAAGGAGAAACATTTACGAAGGGAAGATCAAATATTCGTACGCTTCATTGGGGATGTTCGAGAATCTAGTTTTGGAATTCTGACTTGATGCGTCTCAGTTTTGATTGTACTAGATCGGTGACGTTTATGGAAGGGCCGCCGATGAATCTAGTCAAGAAGTTTCTGACTGAGTACTTAATTGACAGTTCGTGGCTGACGTAGGAAAAGTGACAAAACCGACCAATCTAAAGGTTCGTTGTTCCTGTACTTTCAGCAAAATGTCAAATATCAAAAATCGTGAGAGAAATCTCTCAATTTCAAGAGAAGCACCTGACCTGAAGGTTTAAGAAATGTCATTTTGACATTATCGTGCAAAATAAGTTCGAATTGAATTCTTTTAAAAGCTAAATACCTATTAAACTTAACATTTTGAATGCGTTGATATGTTCTAGGAGAACATTCAATTACAACTTCTTCCTCCGACATCGTTGAAGACGAAAATAAATAGAGTTTTACTTGTCAAACTTTTGAGCTGCCACATAGTTGTCAGTTTACATTTTTCATTTTTCAGTAAGTCGAAATTCGGCGAGTAGAGAATAACGAAAAAATGAAAAGAGGGGAAATCATTTTTGTCAATTGCAAAAAAGTACCCGGACGAACCTCTAGGACTAATCTAGTCGATAACTAGATTTCTGAATGTGCACATTGCATATTATACCCGAAACCCGAAAACGATCTTCTAGCTGATTTAAACCTTTTTTTTTACATTGGCAGCGTGTAATTTAGATAACTTAATTAGTAATTAAGGACTATTTTTATAAGAGCTAGCTGGTAACTGCGAACTAGCGAACATTCGTATATTCTGACATTTCATTTTTAAGAAGTGTCACGATTTTATTAAAGCCTAAGATCGCCTCGTTGGATCCAGGGCTGCCCAAAAAAAAACACCGAACTTTGGGTCAATGCACTGTGAAACAGCCGGATCCATTTTAATTTTAAGGATACATTCCCCCCTGTGAATATATCATATTTATCTATATCCAGAGGTGCCAACATATTTTTCCCAGCGGTTCTGTCGAGGTATTGTTTCTTTTTTAATATCTGTACCCTCGAACGCCACACAAGATTTAATTGTATTCCTTACACTTACACTGATTGCTGGATGTAATGCTAATTGGGAATTTAATATGGAGCCTAGAATGAATTTTACTGTCATTATGAAATAGTTGGATATGGCTTATCATTTCTTATCTCAGTCATGCCATATGGTTGACATGAGAAGCCACCCTTAATTAGTAGACTTGTGCTATGCTCCTAAATTCAAAGCAGTGAAATTTGACAGCATAGCCGCAAAGGTACCGTATTTATAAACATATATAAGAACGTATGCATTTAGTTTCTGTCTCGGAAATCACCACGTTAAAGCAGAGGAATCGCTATTTAATTAGGGACTTGGTTTTTGGGTTACTCCTTTCCAGTACACACGCGGCAGCTCCAGCAATACATTTAAGACTGACAAATGCAAAAGAAAATGTTCATGCATTTTTAATTTATGAAAATATGGATGTGGAAATTATAATTTGAGAGCTGTGCCCTAAGCCCATACTTTTCTATAAATACTTACATATTTGTAGAGATGGGGAACCACATTTCTGTATACTGGTATCTGGCATATAGGGAGAGGACCCGATTCATGCGAAGATAATTATTGCGGATGAGAGTACTAATTTTCTCTGAATGAAGAAAAGATAAAATTTCGTGTGAAGATTAAAAATTATTGTTAGTAGGGCCCGCAGAGTTGTAGTCAGAAATATAATTTTGAAGAAAAATCACTTTTAATATGGTCTTACACGATAGTTGAATGAGTTTCCTTTCTTTTTGATAACTCAAAATTCACAAGTCCGTGAATTCGTTGCTTAAACAGGGTCGACATTTCCCTTTCAAGTTTAGAAAACACTGTTATATTTATGAACCCTCAACAACAAGTCTAGCTGTACGAACATATAAAGCATACAATTTGAATCAACTTTACCTTTCTTTATTAAGTTGCAACGCAACGCTTCGAAATACCAATTATATTGCTGTCAAATTGGAATCACAGCCAAGCCTGAATCACAATAGTCCATTTAGTCGTCACCACGTTTGGCATTTTGTGAAGAAGTACATGGAAATGCTTATCAAGTACCAACCACGTGAGTTTGAACTTTCAGTAGGTATAAGGTTATTTAATAAAAATAAGAATTTTTGTTAAAAGATTAATCACCACATGACGTGATGATTCGATGACTATAAAAAAAGTAACATTTAATAATTTGTGCAGTTGCGCTTTATTACAATTTGTAAAATTTCCTTTTCAGGGAAATTTTTGAACCAAAGCAAAAAAAAGAGAGAGAGAGAACTCACTGATTAAGCTCATTCAAAACAATTTTAAAAATAAAAACCTGATCACCATTCACAAAAGAAAAACTAAACCGTCTATCAAATCTTATTAAAGTCAAACAAATTTTTAAAATCAAACAAATGTTGTGGTAAAGTTGGTCAATGAAATTCGGAGTAGTGTTCGTGGCAATATCGCGTAAAACAAATGGCGATCAATAAAACATGACAAATATTATGAAACTTTATTTCACTTCACATCTAAAATCATTCCAATTTGTTATGCCTGCGCCTTGTTATGAACCGCATTGACAGTTCAGTTCAGCTGTCACTCTTATCATTTTGAATTTGACTCTTCGAATTGTGAACTAATGGTGGTATTTGATTGGGCGCTCTCTGAGCACTTTTTTTTTGTTCTCAGTGTACTTTTATGTGTGTTTGGTACAAAAAAAAAAAAACAATCTTTTTCAGATTTCAGAGCACTTTTGCGAATCTGAATTTTTTGTTTCCAGAGTTGCTTCAGATATACCAGTTTGAGTTTAACAACTAATGGAGTTTGTTTATACTTTCGTGAAATTTTTCAACTGCAACGAAAGGCATTTCATCGGGTGGATCTGTTTTTGTTAATTATTTATGCACAATTGTATAGAAATCAATCTGGGCAAGTAATTTGAATGATTTCATATAAAATTTAACCAGTGAATGGAAGACGATTAGAAAAGTGTCGAAGGCTAGACATATTCCAATCGCACAAATAAAAGAACAAAAAATTTCAGCAACCAAAAGAGCAAGTGACGTTTCTATGTTTGATTAGACACACGAAATCTTTAAAACGTGAACGTCCCCATTTCTTGCACTGATCAGTAAATGGGCACATTCAAAAATGTAGTTATATTAAGTCGACTGGATTGTTCTGGACTAGATGTAACCTGTAGGGGAACTTTAACGGGCACAAACGACGTGAGAGAAAACAACAAAGATGTTCGCTGGTATAAATGTCTTTAATCAGTAATATCGAACTGTGTGAACAATAGATTTGAACTCTCTTTTATAGACAATAGAAGTACAGTAAATTCTTATGTATATGTCGACTGGAAGTAGTTCGGTTAGATCGTTCGATCAGTTTGGCAAAGGCTTATGTGCGATTATTCTTGCATTATATTATATGATAAGCGACACAGTGACGCTGAAAATACTATCATCAGATGGTAAAATAGGCTACAGCTCGGCCAACCTGATCAAGTAATCGCCCCGATTACATATGATTTCCAAATAATAAAATATTACCACTTAACAATAACAATTAACATATATACTTAAAATACATTAAAACGAAATTAACATTCATAAATAGTCTTATACGTACGTAGATACTTTATGATGCTATACACATATACTGGTATACACATTTTATATTTTTAAATTTCAAGGATATAACATATTTTATCATTTGTTTTTTTATTTTTTTATATATTATATATTATATATTATAATAAGCAAATAAGATAGAAAAACGGGTTTGGTTTCTTAAATTTCTTTTTTGTTCAAATGACTTTTAAAATGTATATTCACTTTAGGCTGTCGAGCAGATCAGGATCTCCATTTTTGACGACGTTATCACACTTCTCGAATTCAGATAATTTCAGCATGAATGGTCTCATATTAGCTGGTGAGCAAATCCCTTTATATGGTAATCGCGTCAATTGTAAGCCATCGATATCTTTAATGAGGTATCTATCGTTTGGCAGAGCTTTCTCTACCTCGTATGGTCCTCGATATTTAGCAAATAACTTTTTATTAATGCCTGGGGTGTTTATAATGTTTTTTATCATAACAAATTCTCCCTGCTTGTACACCAATGGTTTCTTGTGACGTTTGTCATAATAAATCTTGTTCAACATTTGGCTCTTTTCAATGTTTTGTCGAGCATTAACTCTTACTTCCTCCAAGTCAACTCTTTTTGCTCCTACTTTACTTATCAAAAATTCCCTAACACGATCACAAAGCTCCCCCTTTTGATTTGTTCCAAACAAAAGAGTACTTGGCGAAAACCCTGTGCTTCGGTTTAAGGTGTTGTTTATTGCAAATTCAATTTTGGCTATGTTTTTATCCCAAGCACTCGTTGTTTGGGGATCACATTCTTTGGCTAACATGGGAACAAGGACACGATTTATTCGTTCTATTTGGCCATTAGATTGAGGGGAATGAGTTGCGACTTTAACGTGTTTGATGTTGTTTCCGTTCAAAAAGTCCAAAAATTCTTTTGATGTGAAGCATGTTCCACGGTCGGAAATGATTCTATTTGGCCTCGAATAATTTTCGAAATACAACCTTAAGGAGGCTACTGCTTCTTTACTTTGAGTTGTCTTAACCGGATAAAGCTTTACAAATTTTGTAAATCCATCAATAACACAGAGTAGGTGCTTTTTATTTGCCGTAGACAAAGGACCAAGGTGGTCAACGTGCAGAGTATCAAAGGGCATATCACCCTTTGGTATAGAATGCAGTGTTCCTTCAGTTTTCCCCGAACTTGGAGAGAAATATATACATTTCAAACATCTCTGAATGTAGTCTCGTATTTTATCCTTCATTTTTGGGAACCAGTAACACCCGGACAGATGTTCGAAAACCTTTTCAACCCCTAGGTGGCACATTGCCTCATGGTGAGTGCGAATCACTTGTTCTTCCATGTGTTTAGGGACATAGAAGAGAATTTTGTCTCTTGTTTTGCGGTATATTAAACCATCAACCATTTCAAAAAAAGAATTTTCTGACTTCTCTAATTCTCTAACAATACCAAGTATATTAGGGTCCTGCCTTTGTCCTGCTGCTAACACAAACTCAAAAGATTCATCGTCGACGTAAAGAATATTAAATGATCGACTAAGAGCGTCGACATGATTCATCGTATTTCCTTTGCGGTGCTCTACGTTATACTCAAAACTTTGTAGCTCTAGCGCCCAACGGGAAATACGTGGATTTAGGGACTTTTTTTGTAAAGTTAATGTTAGCGCTTGGCAGTCTGTCACTATTTTAAAAGGTATTCCTATTAGATATATTTTAAATCGTCTTAGAGCGTAGATGATAGACAGTGTTTCCAGCTCGTAGCTGTGGTATCTGCTTTCAACTTCTGTCGCACGCTTCGAAAAGTAGAAAACTGGGTGGAATCTATTATCCTTTTGTTTTTGAAGAAGGACTGCTCCATATCCCAAACTACTAGCATCACAGTGTAACTCTGTAATGTTGTGGGGACTATAAATGAATAACACTGGGGCCTCCATTAGTTTTCTTTTTAATAACTCGAAAGTTTCAACCTGTTTGATCCCAAAGACAAATGGTGTATCCTTTTTCAAAAGGTCATAGAGAGGTTTTGCCAGATTCGCAAAATTTTTTATAAATTTTCGAAAATAGGAACAAAGTCCTATAAAACTGTGAACTTTCTTTGTACAGGTTGGTACTGGGAAATTCTCGATAGCATTAATGCTAGTGTCATTTGGCCTTATGCCATCTTTGTTTATTTTGTATCCGAGATACACAATTTCGGTTTGTAAAAATAGGCATTTGTCCATTCTCAGATGTAGACAATTTTGTACCAATACTTCCACAACTTCTTTCAAAATTTCTAAATTTTCTTCCACGGACTCTGTGGCAATAAGAAAATCATCAAGAAAGTTTAAAATTTTTCCTTTCGAAATAAGGTCTTTAAAGATTTGTTTTATAAATCTTTCAAAAACTGAAGGTCCGTTCTTAAGCCCGAATGGCATCTTTATGTATTCAAATTGTCCTAAAGGTGTTGTAAAGGACGTGTATTTTATACATTCTTCATCTATTTGGACATGGTGAAAACCATCTTTAAGGTCTAAAATTGTAAAAAATTTCTTATCTTTGAGACGATCAATGTGATCCTCTATTAAGGGTAAGGGATAGTTATCCCTTAAAGTAATCTTATTAAGCTCTCTAAAGTCAACGCAAAGTCTCAGCTCCCCATTCTTCTTGCTAACAAGAACTATGGGAGATGCAAATGAGGAATTTGATTCGCGAATTATTCCTTTTTTTATTAGGTCATCTAATATTTTTTGAAGTTCTAGTTTATGCGCATAGGGCAATCTCCTAGGCGCACAGTGAAAAGGATTATCCTTAGACAAAACTATTTTCATTTTAAAATCATTGTTCTGGGGTTTTTGATCGTTTTGAATTGAAAAAGCTGGTGTAACTATCCTAACTATATCCTTTTTAATAATTTCCGGCAATTTCGAATTAATATTAAGCTCTAACTCACTCTTTTTGCTGCTCACGTCAATATTCAAAATCTGATGAATGATGTCCTCCATGTCTCTGACCTCACTTTCCTGGTCTTCTGAACTGCCTGAATGGTGATCATCGTATGTAAAGTGGAGATCCTGATTAGATCCAGCTGAATACTTTGGGTTTCTTTTTTGTAGTACCAAACCAATTTTTTCCAAAAAATCCCTTCCTAAAATTACAGGATAATTCATTGAATAATTTTTTACTACTAAAATCTGCAAATTGATAAACGAATTCTCATAAAAAATGATACTACTTATACTTCCTAAAATATCCAGAGGGCTGTTGTTTACTCCACAGTACCGATGATTTCCCATGTCCAGTTTTGATATCATAAAAGGCGGTAGGAACCGCATCTGTATAAAACTGATGGGACTCCCAGAGTCCAACAGCGATAGCAATGTCGTTGAGGTTTCCATTTCATCACTGACAAATCGATAGTTGACGTTCCTTTGAAATTCATTGTTGGATGATTGTCGCTCTATTGTATTATATTTCTCTGATGGTAATGATGCAAAAGTTTCTCCAGCTCCAGGTTGATTACTGCTTTTTTGCTGCAACATCATCACTGAATTCTTGGCCGTACAGTTCGGTGATATATGGCCTTGCTGTCCGCACTTGAAGCATATTGGTTCTTTCTTACCCCCGGATCGTGGATGAGCACTGCTTTTGTTTGGAAATCCGTTGTTCTCTGCTCGCTTTGGTGGAATGTTGTGCAGGTGAAAATTAGTTGGCGAACTTTTTGGTCTATTGGTTGCATAATTGTCACGGCAATTGATTTTCAGTTTTTCATATTTACGCAGGGCTGACTTAAGTTCTAACATGTTATTGGCGTTGTACAGGATCGATTTATTTATTTCAATGTCCGCAATCCCTTTTATTATGAATTGCATGAGATCCTCGTCCTCGACATAGTTTTGAGATGCAATTTCTTGCATAGAAAAAACGTATTGTTGCATGGTCTCGTTATGATGTTTTCTTCTATTCTGAAGATCACGATATATGTCTGCTCTTGTCACCACTTTTTGAAATTCTTTCATTAGAGCGTTTTTTAAATCCGACCAGCTTTTTAATACTATAGTTCTAATATACATTTTTGCGGTACCTGTGAGCATTCTTTTGGCATAAAGAAATTTTGTTCTATCGTCTAGTCCTAGAATTTCTGAACACTCCTCAAACTGCTCAAACCAGCGCTGCACAGGTAAATTATCATCTCCGCTAAATGCCGGTATTGAGTCCTCAATGTCCTTGTAACTACCAACCACAGTCGTTTTGGTATTGATTGCTGATTCCTGCACTTGAAGTTCGTAAATCTGTTTCTTCAATCTTGCGATTTCCTCTTTTTTCTTACAAATGTTGCGAAGTTTTTTCAGTTCCTCATCGAGAATTTCTTCTTCTGAACGTTGGTTTTCGTTGCTTTCTACGTCGTCGTCGTCAGAAAGTTCGTCGACGGATGGCGTTGATTCCTTTGAGTCCCCCTGGTGCATCAGCTTCCTGAGATCAGCTTGGTTGTACTCTTTGACTTCTTCCTGTATACGGAGCTTTAACTCTGCCTTTGTACCACTTGTTTGGAGTTCCAACATTCTTAACAAATCTTTAAGAACAAGCACAGTTGCTGACTCCAAGAACAAAGTCCACTCGTCAGACATGATTCTTCACGAAAAACACGTACACAAGTTATCAAAGAGAAAAAAAAATCTCAGCAAAAGACTAGAAAAGCAATTTTTACTTTGCGCGCTTATCTAATGTAAGTACTCTATCCCACTTCTGAAAATTTTAGGGGAACTTTAACGGGCACAAACGACGTGAGAGAAAACAACAAAGATGTTCGCTGGTATAAATGTCTTTAATCAGTAATATCGAACTGTGTGAACAATAGATTTGAACTCTCTTTTATAGACAATAGAAGTACAGTAAATTCTTATGTATATGTCGACTGGAAGTAGTTCGGTTAGATCGTTCGATCAGTTTGGCAAAGGCTTATGTGCGATTATTCTTGCATTATATTATATGATAAGCGACACAGTGACGCTGAAAATACTATCATCAGATGGTAAAATAGGCTACAAACCTGAACGCAAAAACTAGACTGGTCGGGAACGTCACTTTTCCTACATCAGCCACATATGCGAACAGTCAACTTAGCACTCAGACACGATTTTTTTGATCAGATTCTTCGGTTATCCCTCTAAAAACGTCTACTGATACAGCTGTTCATATGACCGATCTATGCCAATCAAAACTGAGATACCTCAGACAACTGTCAGACTTATTAAACTGGGTGAACGTCTAAAATGATTAGAGACATGTCAAATCACATATAACAGCAATTTACATCTCAACACTATATAATTTCCCCAATGGGGGCATTTCTCAGTCTGCCTGCAGCCAGCGTTATAACAGCACATTTCAACTGTCAGTCAACAGAACGCTTTGCACTTAAATCAAGCCCAAAGTCGCAGATATGACTTAATAGCTTTTCACATCATCAGCGAAATACTATACAGATATTTTTATTGTAACCGATTATTGCACCATTGTGTTGAATTCAAACAGTAAAACCACATAGCACAGCTCAAAGCCCTTATCAATACGAGAGAATGTATTTTTTTAATCCTCGAGTGTGCCATTTTCATTTCGCTGTATTGGCCTTTTATTGCTTCAGCCACACTTGGCATCATATTTGCTCAGTTGGAGAATCCAATTAATCGATTCCATAGATTTATTTATTTTTGCAATTCCATCTAAGCCGTTGATGAACCCGCACCAAAGTGCCATTTGGCTGTCTAAAAGCTGCGTCCTACTCACGCTGTACGAGTACACACATCCGTAAAGGGACCTGCTCTCTTAAGAGTTATTACAAATCAATGGCTTTACTTCCGTTGTCCGCTTTAATAGTTATGTAGTAACCATGGAATGGCAAAAACGAAAAACTGGTCAAACTGCCAAAAGTAAGCGCAATTTTCATGGTTCTCTTCGCCCGTTTCTATGTCAGCTCAGTGCTTAGAAACAAAGGCATGCTTTTAATGCGCTGATTCTCTGATTGTCTGTGTTTGGTTTTCATTTCCAGCATCAGCAAGCTAGAATTGCATAATCGATGAATGGGCGTGGGTAACTTTTAAACTTAATGTTACCCTAGAGATGGAAAATAAAAATGAAGCGGAAAAGCCACCGGCCCTAGAAACAGTGTGTCCCAGTCTCAGTCTTGGTCCTTTTGCATTGTGTCACTTTTTCTGTTATGTCTGTGATAAACGAGATCAGAAAATCTTCTGGCATCCAACCAATTCCATCAGATTTATGTGTAATCGCATTAAGATTAGTAATTCCCTGTCTCCGAATTCCAATGGAGAAGGTATAGCGTGAGTGGGTCGGCCATTTACCCACTTCTTCGTCGCCTACCTCACTTTTGCACTTAAATCTTGTGCTCGTCGTGTCGTGTATGCATTTTCTCTATTGTTACGTCTACGGTTGGGCATAAATAATAATCCCTAATGTTCCCGGTCGTGTTTTGTGTATAGGCAGGGAAATGAGAGTATTGCCCTTTCGAATGCCCCCTTCAAGAGATATTCTTCCCTGATGGCGAAAACAGATTCCACAGCGGGTTGTTTCACCAACGAAGGGGAAGCGGGGAAATTCGGAACTGCCACAAACCGACACTGCAATGGGAAACGACTCTCTTCGGTCTGCACACACAGAGATCGGAGTGCGGACTACCTCAATATAAATGGTGAAGACTGAAGACTGCGCACAGGCGGTCTTGTTGCTAGCATTCCATGAGGACCCAGCGAGGATATCAATATAGTCCTCGTAATGAAATAATTTGATAATGTGTGCAGTGTGCACCATAAAGAGAGAGAGATAAAATTTCCCATGCGCTGCTGGCCTTGAAATGTTTCACAACTGACGACGACTATGACGATGACGACTCTGTATGGCATGGTCAACCCTGCAGCAGCATCACGAGCACCAGCAAAAATGTGGAGGCGTGGGATGAGCATTTGCAGGACGCATGTGACGTGGTTTTTTTTTTGCATTCACCAGGCCAACGAAACTGAGCAATTTGAATGCATAGTCTGCACAAAATGTGATGGCAAGGTGGAGGTGGTTGATGTTTTTATTTTTATTTTTTTTTCTTGCTGCTTTCCATTTCCCGCTGAATATGAAAAGACAAATGAGTTCCGTGAGAACGCGTATCTAGATACAAATTCAAATCTAAAAATGATGATGAGTTGCAGAATTAGAGTGGAATAAATTACGCCCATTGTTGGTTGATGATGTGATGATGATATACGTGCACCCGTTTCCCTAATTTTTGTTTGGCTTCGTGACCCCCAGCTACGTATCATATAGGTGTGGCAGGGCACCAGCATCTGCAGCAGCGTAACTTGTGCAATATACTCGTATGTGTAAAAGCTTAAGGCGCTGAACCAACTTTTCATGGCTTTCACTTCGAAGGTAATGACATCTCAGTTAATCTCATATCTATCCGTATAGTGGCTGCAGTGCATCCTTGTATTCTTATCATGGACTCCCGCACACGCACCGTATGCACTTCAGACTTCTGCAATATAACACCACTTGGGCGGCCGTATATTGGAATACGTGTAGCAAACTTTACCCCTTGAGACTTTCTTTATAGTTTTGCTCATGTGTTTATTTCTGTTTTTTTTTTTTCAGGCCAGCCACTGCTGCATCACCTGAGTGTGGTTGTTTTTTCTGCTCTTCTTCCCCCTATATGGCTTTGTCGTCCCCTGTGGGTTTATGAATTGGTGGTACACACATATTCATCGTCGATGGGTTATATTCAGCTTTTAGGGCATCGTTATGCTGTCTGATAAAGTGGGTATTGCAGTGTGACCTTGAGACTTGAAAAACGGCTTAGTGATTGAATAATGAAATGGAATGCGTGCCCTAGCTACCGAATTGAAACTAAATCAAGGAGATGTTCACTTTTTGACATGCGAAATGCGAAGGGGAGCTGTTTTTATTTTTGGCGCGAAAATTGCTCTGCGACACGGGGCTCACGGTGATGAATATGGCGTGTACACTGTACAGTGGGGATGAAAGGCGATGAATGTTGAATGAGGTATCAAGTCGCTGCCAAGTGAGCTTGGCGGCGTTGGTGGTGGCAAGTAATAAATAAAACATCTGACGATTGTATGCGATCGAAAAGAAATTGGTTTTTAAGGAACCACTCTATATAGGGGTTGATGTCGATAAGGAAACAATCTGTCAGAGGATTATCGAAGATTACGATAAGAAAGGTGGGGCATTAGGTACTCTGACACGCTTCATAACGTCAAGTTTATTAAGGCGCTTGGTAGTGCGTGTACCAATTTATGAGAAGGAATGTCTTCAAAAGGACGAGATTTATATATCTATTTCAGTAAATTGTTCCCAGGATGAGACGGTTTATTCGGTTATTTCCTAGACGAGAAACAATTTCCTCTCAGCTTGAGGTGAACGGAAGATAAGTTTCAATTGACGAGTGGTTAGAAGAGCATTTGAAATTGTTATTGACAGTTTTAGTGGATACAGCGTTCAAATGTGAATGTGTTATTTGGTGAACTGCGTACATGAATCTGGTTATTGGTTTATATGTTAGAGCATGAGGACCGCCCCTAAAAAATGAGGAAATAAATAATGAAGGGAGAAGGATCTTCTCGAGGAAACATATTCGCGTTGCTCTTAGCTTAGCGTCGTAAGCTTTAGCTTCCGCGTTCACTCTGGGCCTTACTAATAAACATTTTTAGTTTTGACACTAAATTTTAGTAGTTCACAGAGCTTGCGTAAATTTAAAGTCGAGACTTATCAGCCCATTTGTGAGCGCTTATGACCTGTTTCCCATTTTGTGACTTGCTCCATAGGAAGTCACAATTTCGATTGTTTTTGTGAGCCTCACAAGTTGTAAGTGTGCTGGCAGAATACAAAAACCTCACAAAATCAATTTCACCTCACCTTGTGAGTGTTTTGGGACTAGTGAGGTATCGGTGGGGTTTGCCAAAATCGGGCTGTTAGTTTGCTTATAAGAATGGCGCCCTGTCTGTAGCCTAAGGTATAACTACGAGAGAAGTAGAGCGATAAGCAGGAGTAGCTGGGGGAGCGTCCCAAGACCAATTGTGCCGTCAGTGTGTTTCCTATGTACAGGGTGGGCCAAACACAAGTTTATTTTTAAATGAACAAATTAATTTTGCTCCATGTATTATGGCTTTATTAGCAAGAGCAAACATTCCCATTATTTATGGAAAACAACGTCGTTCAAGTGGCTCGCTCGGCTGACTTCGTAGTAGCGCATTCTGTCACTCGAATTTTCCAATACCTTGTCGATAGTTTCGGGCTGTAGCTCACGAATTGCATGGATGATATTGGCCTTAAATGCTTGAATCGTTTGCAGATTGTTGGCATAACATCGGTCCTTCAAGGTTCCCCACAGAAAAAAGTCCAAAGCCAAGGCGGCTAATTTGGGAACTTGGTGCGCAGAAGATCAATTGTAGCATTAGCTGTGTGACATGGAGCGCCATTCCGCATGAACACCCACCGTTGACCGAAATGATGTTCCCAATCTCATTTTCGATGAAAAATGGTCCAATGATGGCATCACTCCACAATCCACACCAAACTGTCCCTCTCTGTTGATGCATTTTCGCATACGAAAATGGGGACCATGAGTCTTGTCCTCTAGCATAACAATCTCACGAACTTTTTGCAAAAACTTGCGTACAGCAGGCGCGGTGGGTGCTTCATTTCGGCCATAACAAATTTTCAAGAAACGCACTTTTTATTGGGCTACACAGCACTCAGTTTGGAAATAAGTTTTCAATATTTCCCAGCGTTGTTCTAGCGTACAGCGGCTCATTTAGTTCCGCGGAGGTATGATACTGACTTTCTTTCAAGATATCGAGCGGGAAACAGCTGTCAGTGTCAAAATAACCTATGATTTAAAAAGCAACCACTAGATGGCCCACCATTTATTTTGTTTCTTATTTGTGTCACAGCCACTGGTGTTAAACATCGAGATCGATCACATGAGAGAGAGCAGGGAATGCCCTTCTGCTCTATTAGGTAGCATGGAGTAGGCTGAGAAACGCAGCTCGATGGATGTGGCAGGCAAATTGAGTTCAAATCACTTTTTGCATCTGACTAGGAAGGGCGTCTTCCCGAGTTCACGTCCGCACAGATAGTCTCGGTACTAGGGTTTGTTCAGTCAGTTTTACACTGGAAATCCCATACAGATTGTCAGCTGTGATGAGTAAAGAACTTATTTCACTACAATCATTTCTACATTCAATATCCCCAAGTCAAAATGCAGCGGCGTTGTCAGAAAATAAAGGAATTCTTCCGTAGCTAAGTTATCTCGCTTCAGTGAATATGTCTACGAAAATAATGATTCAATTATCTAAATGCCATAGGGATGGACTGTGGTCTGTGCCATAAATGCGAAACACACCAAACAGAAATTCCGGTGCATCATTTCGAAATACCCCCCCAAGAGCAAACATATGGGATTTTCCTATCCCGGTTCATCCCACAAAATCCGTTTGGTCGCTCCCATTTCAAAAATTAAATATTAATCAATCCTATTCAGGGGTTCACCGCACAGAGTGTCACATTCATATATTCCAAGGATATAAATAAAAAATTTAGACATCAAGCATCTGCGTGGTGCGATGTGTCGTTTTCAAAATAAGGGCACGAGGTGAACCTTTAATTTTAAATCGCAGAAAATTACAGTCTATCTACAGTTGTTGACGTTTGACATTCCCCACTCCATATTACTCAGTTTGACAACAATTACAACTTTTGATGGTAGACTACGTGCCACATTAGCACGGTTCCAGTTCCAACTCAGCATAAGTTTCAATTTAGCCGCCTTCCAGTGGAACCAAAGGCAGCTAGTTCAAATTCACCATATAAACAAGACAAGTAAGAATATGAGTTTTTCACTCGGTAAACCGGAAATTCCCCGGCAACCTCTGTGAAATGAACCCACACTCGATGTTAGTATGTACACCTGCCTATGTATATGTGTAAAACCCTTCAGAAAAGGCGGCAGCGGATACACCATCGCACAGATATGAGATGGAAAAAGTGTAATTGGATGCACATGGCGGATATATTACGCTCCGCTACAAGCGAATTTGCTTCCGCATCAACGTAATACTTCTACAAAAGGCTTAAATTCCATTTTAAAGACAACTCTCTTTCCATATAACAATGACTAGTTGTGGGGAAAGCAACTTCTTTTATAGCTGAAAACATAAAAAGAAGAGAGAACTGTATCCAGTGCCTTTAATTATTTTCCATTCCATGGGAAACTATTTCAATACGAATGAATTGCTGGCTTCTTTTTTATGCCTCCTTTGTAATGATTCCCATCCTTAATCTTCCTTAAAAGTGTGTCATTTTATCACAGGCACAGGCAGCGGCACATGGATAGGACGGATGAGGCATGAGGATGACGGGAAAATGAGGATTTCATTTCATGCTGCTCACTCCAAAGAGCACGTCATCTCCTCTCGCTATAGATAGATTCTCTGTGTGATTCGGTTCAAATGAGGTCAACATGACACAGGAGCGAGCGGGAAGGTAATATAATCTGATTGCTTTGTAGGATACGTTGTATCTCGATATCTTAGATATGTAGGTAGCTTTAACTGCCAACCTACATAATATATTTTCGACAGTACCATACAAGCTTAGAGTACGCCACAAAATTAAAAAAATGAAGTCGCTTATCAATTGTTGTGAATACACCTTGCACACCGGCACAGAGTTTGGAGGGAAATGATGGTTTGTTTGTTTTTTTTTTCGGGTAGTATAGAATAGTTTGGTCCTGAATACACACAGCACAGCCACAGCCATCAGGGGGCATAGACTTCCATAGAGCAGGCAATTTAAAATTTGTGTGGAATCTCTTTATAAGGCGGTCATACCACGTTCACGTGTGGCTGCAGAGTTTTTCGATTATGTTGAACCAGCAACCACCATCCGGAGAGAGATATTACATTTTTGCATATCTCAGCTTTGGTTCGCTTGAGTTGGTTTCGGTTTTCCGGAGATGCATAAAGTTTATACTTGCGGGTTGCGGCTTGTTGTCGTGGTTAGTCATCAGTTCCGCGATATTTGATCTAGTTAAAATAAGTACTTGAGGAAAGCTCGTAAAATGCCAGTTGTTCCATCGGCATCGGTTCGGTAGGGGCAGATAACAATGTCGTCTAGAAGCGTAACAAGTGCACTGCATGCCAGTTACTGCCTGGGGTAAGCATTTATCGAATAATTAAATTATCAAATATGTATGTTGCTTTTCAATGCGATTTACTTTCAAATCCGATTGGACATATGTACAAAGTTTCATATCGTTGGTCACTGGACAAGGGATGGACAGGAAGGGTAGCTAATAAGTGCTTGCTGTCGAGATATGAATGTGGAGGATTATTTTCAATACCGGAAACTTGTCATTTTCCCGTTTACTAAAGAAAACTAGATGTCGGGCACGCTCTGAACTGAAGTGTCCAGGCTAAATTTTCGAACCCTCAATGGCGAAATTGCTTATTCTGGCCTACAAAATATATAATTTGAAGACTAAAAATGATTACTAGTAAGGACCAATGCGAACATAATCAGTTTATAGTTAAGGAAAATCCATGATTAGTAGAAGTTCTGCAAGCGCAAAATAATGGATGTTTCTTATGTACCTATTTTAAATCAGACAACTAGCCCAGATGGTCTGGGTCGATTTACAAATCTTAAAAACTTTAATACTGAGACCAAACAACTTCGGCCGATTTCCCGTTACTTGCCTATAAGCTATATTTTTATGCCGTGGCAAATGCTAAGTGCGCTTGTATTGTTACATAGAAATTGGGCACATGCAAGAATCTAGTTATCTTAAGTCGACTAGATTAGTCTGGATAAGATCTAACCTACTTTTCAGATTGGTCGGGAACATCACTTTTTCTACGTCATCTACATAATGCGAACTGTCTGCTTGGTACCCAGTCACGAATTTCTCGACTATAATCGTCGGCTACCCCTCCATAAACGTCAACAAAACAGTTGCTCATATGGATTTCCCCCAATCAAAACCCGATATAGATCTAGTCAGAGAGCTGTCAGACTTACTAAACTAGATACTTAAACGTCCCCATTCGTATGAACAAATGTCAAATAACTTCAGAAACTCCGGCTCACCAACACACTCGCACCTTGCATATGCCACTTCTGCTTTGGCCAAAGTTGCAGGCAGTGTTTATAGAATTTTATCCGTTTAATTTGAAATTGTTCATTATGTGTGGATAATATTTTTTTTAGGAATAAGTGTACATTTGCTTAAAATATTTATGAAAAATGAACAATGTATATTGGTTGAGGGAAAATAAAAACACTTTGAGCAGATTTTCTTCCAACTGTACACAGGAAATCGAAGTTAATAATATCCAAAAGCGGAAAAAACACCATGTTTGTCCTAATAGGTTTCTAGTTTATAAAATAAAATTTTGGGAAAGTTTTATTAAAAACACAAATAAAATTATTTGCCTTTTAAATATATATAATTAATAACTGACCAAATAGCATGCAGTAATGTTAAAATGTGATATTCCCGAACTCTATCATATTTGCCCACGGTTGGCCGAGGTTGGCAGCATCTATTTTTATATATCTTGTATATTCTTCCATGTCATACGGATTCTAATTGACTTTGACATAAAACCGATAGGAAAGCAAAATTGCGGAATTTAAAAAAAATTGAGGAGGCCAGCGTCAAGAGGATTGCGAGTTGGGGATCTCAGTATAGTTTCAGGCAAATACTTTAGTCATGACAACAATATGGCTAGAGTATATACCGTGAAACAAATCTAGACATTGCAGTCTGATTTTTTTTCATGCTATGGTAGCGGACACATCCTCTGACTGTCATTTTTTGATTTCTAAAGCTTAGTACGCTGCTCGAGCTAAATTTTCGCTCCCATACAAAATTCTCTCCAAAATTTAGCTGAGCTAAACTTAAGCGAACCCATTTAGCTGAGTGGTACGTAGCTCGAGCTAAATAATCAAACTTTTGTTTCAGAATGTACTTCATGTGTCTGTCAAATTTAGCGCGCCCATTTAATGGGTCGGCACATTTTCTCAAGCTAAATTGTGACAAATCCTGTTGTTCTGTTGCGGAAAAGTATGCAAGGATGAGTTCTATTAATTATTACATGAACGAGAAGTACCTAGAATCAGAAATAGGTAGTTTTAAAAAAAACAGCTGTTTTCTGTGACACTTATCCACGGCGTACTCTATACTCTATGTCAAAATTTAGCTAGGACTTTAGCTGATGTTTGGAGAGTATAGCTTAGTACGCTGCTCGAACTAAATTTTCGCTCCCATACGAAATTCTCTCCAAAATTTAGCTGAGCTAAACTTAAGCGAACCCATTTAGCTGAGCGGTACGCACCTCGAGCTAAATAATCAAACTTTTGTTTCAGAATGTACTTCATGTGTCTGTAAAAATTTAGCGTGCCCATTTAATGGGTCGGCACATTTTCTCAGGCTAAATTGTGGCACATCGTTGTGTATTTGTTGTTCTGTTGCGGAAAAGTATGCAAGAATGAGCTTTTTTAATTATTACATGGACGAGAAGTACCTAGAACCAGAAATAGAGAGAATTTAATTTTTGAAAGAAGTTTTGCCAAAAAACAGCTGCTTTCTGTGACACTTATCCACGGCGTGTTATATCTCAAAATTTAGCTAGTACTTTAGATGATGTTTGGAGAGAAAAGTTGGAGACCAGATAAAATTTAGTTTAGCTCGAGCAGCGTACTACGCTTAAAGTTGGAGACCAGATCAAATTTAGTTTAGCTCGAGCAGCGTACTAGTCGTAGCTTTTGACAGCAAAAACTCATTTGTTTTAATAATTCTCGCAAGTGTGCGGATTCAAGTATGGCAGATTTTCGACTTTCGCAAAGTAATACTTGAAATCTAATAAATATTTACCAGCAAAGTGAACAGTTGTGGGATACAAAAGCCCGATTTATAAAAAGGTTATGTTAAAAAGAAAGTTAAAAATAAAGTGACGTCCCTGCGTTTCGCTTATGTAGCGGAAAAGAAAAGAGTAAACCAATCGAAGAAGTCGGGGGCTGGGACTGATGAATCGTGTCAGGCGCATCTGTTTTATTTTGATGCATTTCCGGCTTTGTAATTTATGCATAAATGTTTGTCCTCTATCAAAAGAGGCTTCAGAGAAGTAAATCATATTATGTGTATCTACAAGAAGTTAAACAAATATTTAAATTACAGAATGTGATATAATTTGTAATAAAGAATAAAATATAATTACATTTTTTTTGTTAATTTTAACCACTGATAGGGAGTATCCCCATCAGCAACGCAATATTTTCTAATATTATCGCGAATTCTGGATGCCATTTTATATTCGGTTTGTTCGTGCGTAGTCAGCTGTGTTATTGTATACGGAAGTTCTTGTTTTCGGCAAAGATAATGGAATACAGAGATATATAACTTTCCAGTGGAAAGGCGGCTGCCTACAAGCTGTTTTCCCGTAAAATTCATGAAGTCACGCATATATGCTCATTTCTTTTCTAGTATATGTGAGTTCATGAATTGGACTTTAATACAAGAATTCGCTATTCCGATAATTGTATTTCACTATTTTTTTATTTTAATCGAAGCCTCAACAAAAACCAAATAAGTTCAATACTAAACACAAAACAATTGAACAGCGCGATGCCCATAAAACCAAAAGGAATGTTGGCCGGCGATGTTGCTAACATTTTTCTACCTCACACGTATTCACAGACGGGGGTTGAAATTACAAAAACAACAATGTAAGCAAATGGGTTTTGGAGGGATAGACGTACGAAAGATATCCATCTCTTTTATTCATTCATCTCTGGTTTTCGGCTAAAATCTTGTTTTCTTAATTTAAGTATTTTAATGCTTTCAAATCGAAAACCACCTTCACTTGTTTCTTTGTTGATGACATCTTGAGGAATAAAATATCATAACTCAATTTGCCCAACCAAAAACAGGCAAATATGGCGGACAAGAGGTCTGACTTTAAAGTCTGACATAATTCGGACTCATAGAGACGCGGTGCTATAATGCCTAAGGTTCATTCACAATCATATCAAATCGCCTGTGTTTTCGCCCATCTAGGAGCTGATTTAAAGACCAATGTTAGCGAAACGTCAAACTTCAACAGTGACGTTTAGTAAAAACGTCAATTCGCAATTGATTTATTTTGCGAAACAAATTTTCTCTTCTAAACACATTTAAAAGCAATATTCACCGAATTTCTTTTTCAAAAGAATGGCAGATAAAGCACCCCCAACTACATCAGGTATTCTACGCAAAATTTGTTGGTGAAAAAAGCCTAATTTTGCATACTTTTTTCTCCCATCTTTCAGCAGGTTCAGGTACACACACTCCGGGCTGGAATGATCCACCAAATCTGCAGTTTAATCCTCTACCAGCAAGCGGCAAAACTAAACTTAATCTGAACAAAAGAATCGCATTTCCACTACAAGGTGGTCCTGCAGTCTCCAAGCCCACTGCGATTGTTCAGCCCAATCAAGCTAGTGCACTGTTACCCCTGACGATGCCACCACTAGTAGGGGCGGCCAACAGTCAACACCCAGTTGCCGTAGTACACCCCATGCCCAATGTAAATGCTCCTCCACCAAGCCAACCATCAATTGCAACTGCATCACTTACCACACAACCTGCTCCGGTGCAACCAGAGGAGCCTCTACCGGACGATGCACAGCAATTCTGCTTGGGTATACTACGTTTACAATTGATAAAGGTGCAGGAATCACCCAATGTGCGTCTTGATGAAATCCAACGACGCGTCGGTGTAATGGAACAACTCTGGCAATCGGGAAACTTGACAATACCTGTGCAAGGGAAAATTTATAAAATCGCAAAAGGTTTGCGCGGCAATTCCGCTTTGTCTTATCACATCTAATTTCGTTTTCTTGTTTTTAGCTGTGGAAACAAACAGTTTGGCAGAGGCAATGGAAACCTACACATCGCTGGTCCTTAGTCATTCCAATGAGTGCTCTACCTGGGCGGTAGCATTGCGACACATCATCTTGACTCTACAACCGAACAATGTACGCCCCCCCTTACCGACGGTCGATGAAAATCAAGTCAGCAGCAGCCCTCAAGCAACAAACTGTGTCTTCGTTCCAGCTATGCCGCGAATAGCAAATAATCCAAGCGATGCCACCAACAGAGTGAACCCAGTGCAACACATTTGATTGTCTTAAGCACAGTGGTGGCAGCGGTGCAGGAGGATCCACTTCATTTCTTGAAATTTTGTTTGTAAGCGGCCATTTGATGTTTCGTCTTCATTCTTTCCCTCTTTTCGTTTTAATTTTTTTTTTTTTTATAATTTTTAACGAAAAAGCAAACAAATTTTGTGAAAAGGAAATGCATGCATTCAACTACTGTTATATTTATTTTAAATAAAAAAATACAAATTAATTATATTTTTATTAAAAAAAACGAGACGTGTTTCCTTGCACTACCATGGCAACGGCTGTCCGTCATGTTGGAAGAAGCCACCGTTGTGCTTTTCGTTCATGGACAATAGAGTTTTCACCATGTTCTTGGTTGAAGTCTCAACATCAAGTGGAGCCTTAGAGCCACCCATGTCGGTGCGCACCCATCCTGGATGTAGGCTAACGCAGAGAATCTTTGCATCCTTTAAGTCGATGCTCATTGACTTGGTGGCGGCATTTAAACCGGTCTAAAAGGAAAAGCTAACCAAACTCTTTCTTTACAAAATTTATAGCTCACCTTGGAGGTGCGATAGGCATACATCGCGCCAGTCTCGTTGGACTGAATCGATCCTAGGATAGAACTCATGTTGATGATCGCTGCTCTGTTCAGTCCCATCGGTGAAGACTCGTTGGCCGCAGAGCCCTTCTTCAGAAGCGGAAGGCAAGCCTATTGATAAAGAGAGTAGGTTATTACCCACTTTCACAAATTTATCTCATCCGTTGGATAATCGTATCTATTCAGTTCTAAGTGATTTCATAGATATACAATGGGACTTTCAAAATAAATAGGTAAGAAGCATTGCAATTGAAACGTATCCAACCTTTGCCAGCATAACAGGTATCACTGTGTTAGTGGTGAGTGTGTCGATCATTGATTTGGCATCAACTGCACCAAGCCGTGTCGATTTCGGTGATATTCCAGCGTTGTTTAGGAGAACATTGAGGCCATCGTCTTTGACAATTGCACTGATATCGTTAACCAACTTCTCGTAGATGTCAAAGTTCCTCAAATCTTCAAGAAAGTAGATCGCCATTAAGTGTCATTTTCAAGAGATAAAAGGTATGTGTTGCGTTAACATTAGGCTCTACAATTTACAAAGATTAACTAACGCGTATTAAATTACAACATTTACATAAATGCATGCATGATGTTAACTATGTACTTAAATCGTCATTTATCTTACCAATTTCAAAAACATGAAGATTCGGGTTGTTAGCGGCAAGTTCCTTTAGCTCCTGCAAAGACATAATATTTGCAATTAGTTGCTTTGTATGATCGCTCATCTTGAACTAGGCACACAGTATTCCAAACAATACCAAATACTACACAAACAAACGGCCTTATTATTTCATTATCGACTGTAGTTTTGCGTTGTAAGCCAGCTTGTGAGAAATAGATAAATTTCCCAACGGAAAATATTTAATTGTGGATTTGCGGCCCAGCCATTTGTGCTAGATATCTTTTTTAGAATTTGATATTATTTGACATGTTGTTGGGGTCAATGGAACGGTTTTAGCAGTGTTTTTTTCTTTTGACTCCGAACACTCCCTGAAGCGTATGCAACTTGTCGCCGCCACTTATAAATTAACAAAAATGAAGCGGTCAATTATTAAAATCGGACAATGACAAAATAGTTGAAATAGATTAGGAATTCAATTTTCTAAACACTCCCTTAACCACTTGAGTATCGAAGTTGCCTTCCGTTGAAGGACAATTTATCGTTCTCTCTTTTACCAAATTTGAACGGGAAAGGCTGTAGTAAAAATTCGGAAGATGTATTGCGCTCGCATATAGATCTAACAATAAATAATGTAAAAATGAGGTACCTACGAGTACTTATGACAGATAATTTGCCCCTAGAATGATGAATGCTAGGTAACGACGGATATAATAGGTTGAATTATCATTTGGAATTTAATGTCTTGTGTGCTGTGAAAGTTTACTGAAACACGTATCGTCTTTGATTCCATGAAGGGAATATTGAAAAGTAGATACTCATAAAAGGTACTAAAAAAACAAATTTTTCAACATATTTGACACACGAGTATTGTGAAATGAACAAAACTCTCGAGCAAATGTACAAATATATTGTTGAAAGCACCTATGCGTCATACTTTAGATTGAAAATAAAAAATTATTATGACGACATCGTTTCGCATGACTTTGCGATTATTTGCCTGCCTGCCTATGATTTAGAAATATAAATAAAACGTCACATTTGCTATCCACCTTTAAATGAACAACTTCCAGTCGAATGGGAAGTTCATCGCACAGTCGAATACTAGATTCCAAGTTTCCAATCCAACCATATGCCAAATATATATATGAAGAGCGGATAAATTCCACGAACATTCATTCAATAGTTTCCAGTCAACTATCGAACTTCACGGTCCGGCGTTTACGGAAATTAAACATTTTTTCTTGTGATATTTACCAGTTATTTTGTCAATTGTTCCACTCCTAACAGATTACTCCAACATGGCTCCAATTGGAAACAGTAAGTTCTATTAAAAACCAAATATTACCCGAAAAAAAACGCGTTGAAAACACGCCACACATTCTCGTATCCCATCGTTCGCACACACAAAAGGAATAAACGAAAAGAAAGTAGAACCGAAAAAGAACTCACCACAGCTTGTTCGACATTACGGCATGTCGCAAAAAGATATTTCGGCGGTTTTGGCAAATTAATAAACGTTTTCACTAGTCCTAGTCCGAGTCCTCGGTTGCATCCCGTTATTAAAATCGAACTCATTGTGAAATCTTTTGACAAAGCGTGTGTTTCTAGAAGAATCGAAGAGAACTGCTGTTGAAAGTTATCTTGAAATCCGAAATCTTATCTTTCGCCTTTTTATTGTTCTTTGTTTTATCGCGTCTGGGAGCAATCGAAATTGGTTTGGTGTATTTCAAACTTCCGCGAGGATGTCGATTTTAACAATTTGGAGCAAGAGGTCCACGTTGACCTTGATTCGCAGTGCTGCCGGAAGCTATTCACGTAGATGTTATGCTGCGAACCGTAAGTACAAATCGACTGGTGTGTCTCTGTACCAAGAGTAGGTTAATTGCAGATGGAAATAATCTCTGCGATTTCTATTTCACAACTAGTTGAACGATGCAGTCAAGTTAATTGCTTTCGAATAGTTTATGTATTAATCACACGGCCTTACGTAACGTGTTTTGTTTAGTAGAATGGAATTCTATACCGTCTAGCTCTAGGGTTTAACTCAAACGCGAATTGGGCCGAAAACTGGTCTGTTCTGGTAGTATGAGGCGATTAAGGTTATTTTTTTTTTTACCTATCGTTGGAAAATGTTTAATTGCGATAAGTTTTTCTTTCACTTTCGTTATTTGGTTAGCGATAGTGATTTGATTTGACAACTGGAAGTCAGATTGCAGCCGGTTTGTTCATTTTAAAAATTGGAATGGGAGAATCGGACCTGTCAGAATATTGAAACTGGAAGTCGTCAGAATTATATTTTTGAATAATTTGAATTTTCTTTGCTGAGTTTTCATCGCTATAAATCATGGGGAAATGGTGCAGCAAGTGATGTGGTGGTGGACGGGATATTTATTTGTTATTACGTTGAATCGTTTCTCTGTTTACTCTGCGGATTTGTATGCTTGCAAAAAGACAACGTGGAACAGTGTTTACTCGTGGAAAAGTATGATTATTAGTAGAATGTTTGCGATAGAGTTGTTTGTTCAAGATAACTTATATGATTATATTAGAAGATACGTTTAGTATAAATGTGTAATCGATCTCTTAATTTCAACTTCAACGTGTAATATCTCGGCAGGTACTACTATTTTGGATTCGGAAAGTACCAAATTAGTTCTGCAATAATCGTGCAGTATATGTTCCGCCGTTGTGCATGTAAGATATGCAAGGTCTCCAATCAGTATAATATATCTGCGGCTTGATCCGATCATGATTCTTGATCTCTTTTCGAAATGTAACCGACAAGAAATTCAGAATTTGATTTTAACTAAAGGTCCTCAGAAGTCGCAATTACAGCTATAATATCATCAATCACATTAGAGGATTCCACCGTTATTCTGTTGAAAACCGCTCGTTTCCGTTAAGAACTTAGATAATTATTCTCCGATTGCGTTAAACCAAATAATTTTTGTTCGAATGTGTTGTCATTTATCTAGCAATTCATTCCTTGACAACTGTGCTCATGCCTGAATAGGTAATTTGTGATATCTCACCCATAATCTAGGTAACTCCACAAAGTACGTTTCGGTTTGGATCGCTATCACAACTGATTTAATAAGATAAACAGTACGTTCAAATTCATTTGTAAATTTCATCTGACAGGCAGTCGTTTAAAACAGCGCAAAATCAAAATATGTTCGTTCGTTGTATTGGCTTTTAATATACAAATGATTGGCAATCCAAGGCTTGCCCACTTCGACGTCTCTCACCTTTGGATTAGTCACTACATTAGTGATGATGACGAACTCTTGAAAGTAGGTATTAATAACATGTATTTATAGTCAATAACCGGTTCATTGATCGATCGTAAAGCCGCCATATAAAATGGTAGTAGTAACAGATTGGCAGTTATGTTAGCTTTAATTTATGCCATTACTCCAAGTTTTTTGCAGACATTGTGTTGTTCTTGTTATGCGACTTCATGACTGATGGTGAAGAATAAAGTTTGGTTTTGTCCGTGAATGTTTTTTTTCTTGTGTTGAGATTCCAACCGAAGCACTGCGCTTAAAAAAATGCTACAGTCCATCATTTTTCCAGGTCCTCCTAAAACTCTTGTGACCATTTTGAGATATCAATTCAAAGCGATTTATATACGATTAGCTATGACCTACGGTTTTGAGCAAGCAGCTTTGTCCACACATTTTTGAACCATGATGGTAAATTCGTTGACAGCCGACAATTTAAGTCCAACTTTATTTAGCGTCACATGTCCGAGGCGAAGGCCAATGCAGTTGCTATAAAATTGGGTATCGATATTATGGATCCATATACCACTATATTTGCAGCGCTAGTTGTTTTAGTAGCACTTTTTTTAATTTAACATGTGTCCAGGGTTGTTAAACTTAGTAGTGCACAAAGCGAAAAGTATTCAGGCAACGCCTTACGCAATTAATTCTTTAAAAAGGAGCGATCCTCGTAAAAAAACGAACAGCAACGTCTGAGAGGGACATGATTAAGGCTACGTCCTAATTGGACTGGCATCACACGGCCGAACAATGAACTTTAGTCGGTCGCGTCGCATGTTGGTAGCGCTACCAAAATGCGTTGTCTAATACCAGTCGCTCATAAGTACGACCAGCCTTTTTAAACATCATCTTGCGACTACCCCAGTTGATTTAGCGCGACAATAAACAAACTCCTTTGATTTGAAGCGACCAAACAATTTTTCAAACCGTCGGTCGCACAAAGTTCTTCCGTGATTAGGACACTCCCCCTGAAGTATAACATTGTGATGTAGCTTTAGCGATCTCGAAACAAACATTTGCGACTGACCTCATAGCGCAACCGCAACGCAGTAGGATGATTTCATATTTTGATCGATTGATGGCTGCCAATTAGGACATAGGTTACGACGATGTTTAGTCGGTAGTTTACGAACGAAGGTTACAGTGAATGAGTGCTCATTTTACCATTACCTATTAAATAATTAAAAAAAGTTATTCTCGATTACGGATAAAAATTACACAATGTAAATAGTGCCCTCGAAAATTGTGTTCCACTAGTGTTTTACCATATTACGATCTTCAACTGTATTGCCGACGATTTCTTAATCCCCCATAATTTATCCCCAACGTTTTCTTCCCGCGCCAAATTGTCTTTGATTTGTTCTTTTCCCGCTCATCAAAGCTTTCCTCATATTTACCGGATCTGCGAGTACTTCATTTGATTTGGTCTACCAAAACGACAGACAGAAACTCGTAAATACAAAGTGTCAAAGTTCATTTGGGGGCTGTAGATTTTCGTATTCATATGACGGAGTAAAGTAGTCAGTTGTTGTTAACACGACTGTGAGAACTTTTAGATGCTCTAAGCTAAACTGAACTGACAATTTCCCCTTACTACCTTTGTCAATTTGTATTAGGTTTATTTAACAACTGTAATCTGCAAGTAAACAAAACCGGACAGATTCGAACGCCTTTGCACGAACACGATGACATCAACAAATTTACGCCGCACAACAAGTGGCGTTCACAATGACTCGGCTTTCTGTTTATTAGTATCATTGTTATTAGATTTGTTTAGTTAAAGAAATTACTTTCCTTGTTGTTGTAACTATTTTTATTACATAGCAGCAGAAAAACTCTATTTGCTCATGCATAATAGATTTAGTTGCTGGTTCATTATAATTCGATTTCCATTGAGTAATAGCGCACAACAGCTTTTGCATAAACAAGCGTGACTGTGAAAGTTCACAGCTGGTTAAAAAAATTAAACCAAGTGCACACATATTTGCTAACAGTTTATAATTAGGACTCAGAGATAAGTAGAAGTGATAACATTTTTCAATTCTGTGAGGTTCTAATCAAGCATTTTTTTGTTTTATATAGTGTGCCCTCAAAAGCAATCAATGTAGTTTCCTGATTGGCGAAATGTGCTGCGATTTATCAATTTTATTCGACGACGACGACAGAAATGATTACAAAGTAACCGCTGTGAGTCGTTCTTAAACTATCAACTCTTGCTTACACGTAATGTTGCTCTTCTCAAGGATGCAAAGAATTATAATGATTATGTGTTACATAAATTTATTTTCCATTAAATAAGAAGCCACAAACGTGACCAATAAATATCGCCTGTATAGTAGGTTATCAGTCATCGCCTTGTCCAAGCGGACTTGTGAGTGCTCGCCTGGTACTGAATAGAAGAGACATTACCTATTTTTGATGTCGTTTCAGTGCGCGGGGCCATACCCCATCCATCTCTGTCGCTGGTTGGCTGGCGACAGTCTTCTTTCAACTGTCTATGATATTATAAAATCCAAGGCAACATGCTTCTTATAAGCTTTACAGCTTTACAGGGATTCCCGACCGATCCCGACCGATTCGATCCGATCTGAACAACAAAGCCAAATAATTATGATTCAATTTTAAGTCTCTGAAATAGATGCAACCATCGACAAGGACTATATGAACACATAAATAAAATAGTCACTAAGAATCCTATTGCACGCCCTAATGTTTCGCACGTGTCCCCCAAAAAACGCCGTCCTCGGAAATAGCTTATAGGACACAAGTTTGTGAACTTTACCACTGCTTACGAACTTGTTAACATGCAAACTAACACTTGGAACCCTTGCAATGTTGAGCATGCACACATCTTATGTAAGTACATAGCAAACGTTGTCACTTCTGACTGTATGTCTTCCCATCTGGACTTTGACAGACCATTCACCTGCTGCTTTCCGATTAGGGACGAATGGAACACAAATGAATGGAGTGTGGAGAGGGGATGAAGACCACCGATGCAACACCAACGGTTAACCCCAAAAAAGGCATCACAATGGGTCTACGAGGACCTAAGTGGACCCGTTTACCTAACCTTACCTTAAATGCAAGCGAAAAAAAAAACTCCCTCCACTTACTTAGGTGGCGCTACAGTCCGGGGTGTACCTGGGGCTCAACCAATACGTCCCTTCAGCGATCTTTGGCTAACTGCCTCCAGTTGCGCACTCCAAGTTGGTTGAGGTCCCCTTCTACTTGCGCGCGCCACCTACGGCGAGGTCTTCCTCTACTACGTTGTCCCTCCGGTTTGGAATCAAAAACTCTTGCGTTGGTGTCCATTCGCTCTACATTCGCAGCCGTCTTAAGCGAAAAAAAACGCCCTCAAGTGTTTAAAACAACATAAACAACACAGGAACACAACAAAAATAGTTTACCACCTCGATGAGTGTGTTTTTAATTGCAAGCTTGACTGTCCCTGGTAGCAACAAATTGAAATGACAGCCCTCCACTGCAGGTCACCAGCGACCGTTCATTGACACACCCCTACTAAATCATTGTTGACGACCGATGGTTGCCCTGACAATTTCCTGTAACAAAGTTAACTTTTCTCGTCGGTGCAGAAACTCAGTTAGCGAGAATTGCACTAGTTACTTCATCATATTTGCGGGCTTAATTTCATTTGACGATCTAAATGGGAGTATTCATTTCACGTGTACACAACAAATTCAACGGCAGAGTAATCAGCTCGAGCAAGAGAGAATCAGTAGCATCGAGTACTGTCTTATGAGATAAAGCCGGCGAAATGAGTTTTCTCTTTGGTGTGTGCTGAATAACCAAAGAAAACAAAAGTGGACCTTCGAAAACCAATTTAAACTTGTTTAATTGATTTTACTCTTCTTTGCTTTTCTTACAGACGAATATGATTATGACCTGGTTGTGATTGGTGGAGGATCCGGCGGCTTGGCGTGCGCCAAAGATGCTGTGTCGATTGGTGCTAAAGTGGCTGTTCTTGACTATGTGACACCCACACCCACATTGGGCACAAAGTGGGGTATTGGCGGTACCTGTGTAAATGTTGGTTGTATTCCAAAGAAGCTGATGCATCAGGCAGCGCTCCTGGGCGAGGGAATTCATGTGAGTAAAATGAATGACGGCCGAAATGTTGTGGATTCTTGTTAACAATGTGACTTGGTTTTTATTTTCAGGAAGCAGTTGCGTATGGTTGGCAAGTGGAAAATGCCAAGCAAGTGAAGCCAGTGTGGTCAAAACTTGTCGAATCTGTCCAGAACCATGTCAAATCGGTCAACTGGGTGACCAGAGTCGACTTGAGGGACAAGTAAGTTTTGTGATTTCAAATTATTTGTAAGCGTGATTGAAAAATTAGAATTAAAGAGATTGCTGTACGCTTCCATATGCTTTTGCACCTAAATCAGTTCTGTGTATATATTACTCCAAGAGCGAGAAAATATAGCAGGCTCTTCAGCTCGCAATTATAGTTTATAGTGCCATCGCTTCTCCATCTGTCATCTACAGAGAATCATAAGTGCAACGGATCCGGATTACAACTGACGCATAATTAAGTTCTACCAGCTATTTTTCCAATTGTGCTGTGAGGTTTTTTCCACTTCGCCACCTCTCGTGCACGTCTGGCAAACATCCGAGAGTAGAGCTGTCATAAAAGTGCTTCTCTATTAACCGTTTGGACTCGGTAAAAGTTGTAGATTCCTTCCATTCGTCCCAAAAATGAAAAACTCACACAAAGCGAATGCTTGTCTAGGGTCCCTCCCTACGGACCTGTTGAGCTAACTGTTTATTTTATTTTGCCAGCTTGTTTTACAATTATGATTAAATAAGTTTCATTGTGTTCGGGATAAACACCGTTTTGGCCAACAATATTTCGTTCCACAAATCTGAATTCTGTCCATCAACTTAACGGTGCTAATTTCATAAAATGCGCTACTGTTGAAACTACGTTTTAGGTAGAAAAATATCGACGACACTCTCACTGGCGCAGCTAGAAGGGAGGACATTCCGTTTCGATACAAAGGATTGTCTATGGTTTATTTTGACTTGAATCTTGTTTAAAATATAGCTGTAAAACACCAACGTCTAGCTGGCAAAACAAAGCGGATAATCAACTAATTGATTATTCATTTGATATCTTGTCATCATTCTTCCGGTTTATTTGATGTGAAGATTCGCTGCTGCATTTGCTAGTGCATTTTACTGTCAAACAAACCGGTTGACGGTTCGTGCTTAATGCATCGAAACTGATTAAATGATGATGAATAGATTGGGAGTCTAGGAATGTTGTAGCATATTTATAGTTAGTGGGGAGATTTGAATGAGTCAGCAACTTAAGTCAGATGGCTGAATGAAATACGTAAATTAATCGGAGATAAGCTACTGAAATGGACCTTCATAAGCAAAAATACTTTTTGTTTGCCTTCTCATAAGCTTTTGTTTTCTTTTCCAGAAAAGTCGAATACATCAACGGGCTGGGATCCTTTAAAAACGCCCACACTGTTGTCGCTCGCATGAAGAACGGCACCGAAAAAGAGCTGACGGCAAAGAATGTCGTCATTGCTGTTGGTGGACGTCCCCGCTACCCCGACATTCCCGGAGCAGTTGAATTTGGCATCACCAGCGATGATATTTTCAGCTTGGAAAAGGAACCTGGAAAGACCCTGGTTGTTGGTGCTGGATGTAAGTTTTATAAAGTTGGCCATTAAATAAAACAAAAAATAATAATCCATCTGAATTCTAGATATTGGTCTTGAGTGTGCTGGCTTCCTCAAGGGACTCGGTTACGATGCCACGGTGATGGTACGCTCAGTTATTCTGCGCGGCTTTGATCAGCAAATGGCAAACATTGTCGCTGATGCAATGGCTGAGAAGAACATTCCATTCCTGCGTACCACCATTCCCAAGTCGGTGGAAAAGACAGCCGATGGACGTCTACTTGTAAAGTACATCAACACGCAAACCAACGAAGAAGGCAGCGATGTCTACGACACCGTTCTGTGGGCGATTGGCCGTAAAGGTCTCGTCGATGACTTGAAATTGAACAACGCTGGCGTTGCAGTCAAAGGTGACAAAGTTCCAGTTAACGAAAGGGAAGAAACCAATGTGCCGAACATTTACGCGGTTGGTGATATCATCCATGGCCGGCCAGAACTCACACCAGTGGCTATTCACGCTGGTCGTCTGTTGTCTCGTCGCATTTTCGGTGGCGCTACACAGTTGATGGATTACACCAACGTGGCAACGACCGTCTTTTCTCCGCTGGAGTACAGTTCAGTAGGTCTGAGTGAAGAGGATGCCGTCGCCAAACTTGGAGAAGACAATGTTGAGGTCTACCATGGGTATTATAAGCCTACCGAGTTCTTTGTTCCTCAGAAGAGTGTTAGGTATTGCTACTTGAAGGCTGTGGCCGAACGGTCCGGCGACCAAAAGGTCTTGGGGCTCCACTACATCGGGCCGGTTGCTGGCGAAGTTATGCAAGGATTTGCCGCCGCTATTAAGTAAGTTCTAACGCCCAGTCTGCATTTTCTTTCTTTAGACTAACACATTGTTTTTATCAACAGATCGGGTCTCACAATGAACATCCTAATGAACACAGTTGGAATCCATCCCACAACCGCTGAAGAGTTCACTCGTCTGGCAATCACCAAGCGCTCAGGCTTGGACCCTACTCCAGCTACCTGCTGCAGTTAAATT
Source organism: Cheilosia vulpina (assembly GCA_916610125.1). Classification (NCBI taxonomy): domain Eukaryota; kingdom Metazoa; phylum Arthropoda; class Insecta; order Diptera; family Syrphidae; genus Cheilosia; species Cheilosia vulpina. The sequence continues at coordinate 59,983,530 of OU744277.1, forward strand.
GCCTTCAACGTAGGCTCGCACATCACGCCACCATAATCATCCGGAGCAGGACAGCATAGCTGTGCCAGGCCCAATGTCTGCATAATCTTATTCACCAACGATAAACGAACAATTCCTGTCCTAAAACTCACATGGCTCTCCGTCATCAGATGGGGAAGAGATCGAAAGGAAATCTAATTTCCTCCAAATTGGATGTTTTAATTTTTTTTTTCTTTGACCATGAGCTGTTTTGTTGTCTACTTTTTCCATTTAAATGTTTTACAAGAGGAATTAATATTTCTTATATCAGATAAGCCAATTACATAATAAAAACGAAAATAACACGTAATTTTGTCGGTTATTTATTAGACGAAGACAAGCCAGACACGGGTGGAGGTATTCATGTCGATCACCAGTATTGGGATCAATTTTATGTCTTTTCAAAAATAAAAATGCCTAATATTGCACAAGAGATTTTCGTTTCATTTGGGTTGCTGACATTGCTGAATAGAATGTGTTCAAGTTTTTACTCCACGAATTGCCACTTCCTGCAGGGATGTGATGGAATTATGTTGAATTTACACGAAGCAAAAACAGTGGCTTAGTGGTTAGTGTGTTGGACTACTAAGCAAGGGGTCCCAGGTTCGAATCCCGAGAAAAACCCAAATTCCAACTTAAGGTTTTTTCACTGCGCCACCTCTCGCGAACGTCTGACAAACATCCGAGAGTATAACTGTCATGAATGAGCTTCTTAATTGGCCGTTTGGACTCGGCACAAAATTGTAGATCCCTTCAATTCGTCCCAAAAATGAAAAAAACTTACACAAGACGAATGGTTGTGAGAAGCTAGGCTTGGGTCCATACGGACCTGTTGCGCCAATTATTTTTTTTTTTTTTAAAAACAAATTCCAAAACGTATTGTTCGTTCACAGATGACACGATTCGACACAGAACAAGGCTTCTCATTTTGAATATGTGAACGAAATGAACGCAGTGTTATTTAAGCTAATTTTTAAACTCGTCGATTTGGTTAGACGAAACCGATCCAAACATCAATCGACACAAATGATTGTTATCGCGTTGCTTGCTAACCCTAATAGAGCCCCAAGTTGTGAGTCATCGCTTAAACTGTGATTTGGACCTCCCTACCCGAAGTTCAGCAATGCTGCTGAGATACCGGTCGATTCCAAGCAGGCATACGTGATTTGGTCATAAAAATGAAGAAAGGAAATACGAAAAATGTTACGTATACGCCACCATTACCATTTAGTAGTCTTTTAGTAGTTGAAGAGGACTTAACCTATAACCCTGAAGGTATACACCAATAAGAGTTTTTATTCGTTTATCTACGCCGCAAAACCACCGTAGAATCGATTAATCCAGGACGGGGACAAAATAAACTTGAAAAACAAATCGTTTCCGAAATTCCCCGGAAAGGAATCGCGTAATTAACTCTTTCCTCATTGTCTATCCCCAGTGGTGGTACTGTTTGAGTTACTCCGTTTGAAGTGATCGTGGCCAGGTCACCATCAGAATGTAAATAGGATTGATTCGTTACCGGGTTGTGCTTATATCTTGTTTCTGTGGACTTGTGTAAGCTCGAACTTTTATAATTAAGCCGCAGAAAATGAAAACAAATAAACCGTAGAGCTTGTTATCTGGCAACATGTGGCATCAGTTTATGACAACATCATTGCCCATTGGTAAGTGGTAACGCATTTACAGACAAGCAAATGCGCTTTATCAATCATGTAGTTGTGGAACTCGACTTGAAAATACAGTGGTATTTGATTGGGCGCTCTACGAGCACTGTTTTTTTTGCTCTCAGAGCACTTTTTATGTTCGTTTGGTACAAAAAAACAATCTTTTTCAGATTTCAGAGCATTTTTGCGAATCCAGATTTTTTCTCAGATTTACCAATACAAGTACGTTGGAGTTTGACAACTAGTGGAGTTTGTTTACGTTTTCGTGAAATATTTTCAATTGAATTTATGTACAAATGTTTAGAAATCAATCTGGGCGCAAATTAAGAATGTTTTAATACAAAATTTAAGCAGTGAATGCAAAATGCTTCGAAAAGTGTCGAAGGCTACACATATTCGAACCGCACTAGTAAGCCTTTTTTATTATGCTCACATAATCTGTATAGATCATTGATTTCCATGGTTTACAACAAAAGTTGGATCCAATTGTACCGGAACGAAACCAAATGCAGTTGGTTAACCTCACTCTTCACAATGCAATTTTTCGATAGCAAACTGTCGTCACGCAATAGCAAATCTTTCCACTTTAGTTGAAATGACGAAACGAAAAGGACAGCTGTCAGTTGGATCAACCGAGCCACCTGGCCGTTTTTCGAATCATATTAGATATTAGATACTAAAAACAGCAAAACACTTTGCACTTCCCATTCTGTTTGTTTTATTAAATTGTCGTTCCCCATACAAATTTGCATCCCTTAAATGTATTTTTTTCGCAACAAAATGCAGTCTATGTCCGTCCTTGGGCCAGTACGAATACTTTAAGCCAAAAAACCTTAAAAACCGAACGATACGTTCTGGAGTTAAGCGTGCATACACGAACGTCACTCTCTTTTCACCACCAAATATATTGATTTATTGCAAGCAATGGTTCGAATCGAATTAGAAGATTCACCGTGCAACTTGCGCAATGGCTCTGGTGGTGTAAGCAATTCCTTGCCGGTCGCGCAACACAATCCAGGCGGTTCTTTCTCAAATTTAACTGCATTGCAATGATGACAATCAACAGACATTTGACCGAATAAACTAGTATCGCTTGTGGTTGAAAATCGACCATTCCTTTATAAGTATTCAAAATGTAATACTAAAAAACGTACCACAATTATTTTCGTTATTTATATTTTTTTTATTGTACGAAATAGCGACATCTAGATATCGAAAAAAAAGTAAATGAGCTGCTCCATTGAAAACTGGTTCTAATAAGATGATTTATGTTTAAATACGTTACTATGGTAATTATGCCGGCGACAAATTTAATGACGCCAAAATCCTTCCAATTACCTGTTTTGTATGCGCAATTCATAATTTAATTTTATCAGTCTTAATGGCAACATATACCCACAATTTTCGGTTTATGCACATCTATGGCACAGTACCTTTCGAATGATATAAGTTTTATTCTCCTCATTTCATATTAAATACTTTAAAAGTGTACCGAAACTTGTGATGTTCACGTATTAATATAATGATGATGTGTGCGCACTGTGTGCACTGTTTTGAATGTTTGGCTCATGTCGATAGGCTGCACGTTCAATGTTCACTGGAAGAATTTGTTGTTGTCGTTCAATAGTCGCAAGCTGCATCACCATGATCTCTTCTGACTGTCGCGCACGATTGTCAATCATTCTGATTCGAACTGATTTCCTTTCTATATCACGTTCCTCTTCCGTTTGACGTTCTGCGACATTTCGGTGTCGCTTTCCATTCTGGGAACGCCGACCAATATTACCATGACCCCTTCTTGGTGTAAGAAATATCGAACTATAAATGATCATCACTTTGTACAAATCGCAAATAAAGTTTTCACTAATCAATAATTTACCTTTGAAATAGCCAAAGTGTAGTAAGACGAACGAAAAAGATGCAATTGAAATGGGATCATCAATTAAAATCGGTAAAAATATCATCAGAAACAAATATGCTTTTGGGAATTTTCCAGATTTTCTTTTTTTCCTAACAGAACTGGTCATTCATTTCGTGGTTTCAAGTTGGTAGCGCTGGCATTAGCCATTTACGAAAATAGATCGCTTAACAATCGAACAACACGTTAAAAATATTAAAACTTACTACAAGGCGGGGCAACAAGCCACACAACACGACCAATTATGGCGTGCGAAGTTTCCTGGTCGCGTAATTTTACGTTTTGGCGACGTCAATTGCCCACCAAGTTCATGCGATTTGGCACCGTTCGATTTTTTTCTGTGGGGCTACGCAAAAGACCGTATTTTCGCGAATAATCCCGAAACTCTATACGCATTAAAAACCAATATTACTCAAGTTATGACATAGTATACCGACCGAAATGTGCGAAAAAGTGGTTAAAAATTACCCCAAAAGAATTGCATACTGCGCATCTTCCCGAGGCGGCCATTTGAATGATATTGTATTTCACACTTAATGGCAAAATCCAATCTTTATAATAAAATAAAATTTTAATCAAAAATGTATCGCTGTGTGTGTTTTATTTAGCTTTACTTTCGAAACCGAAAAATAAATGACCCTTTTCGAACAAACTTCCCCAGAAGGAAGTATCCTATTTGGTCCAGTCGTTTTCAAGGTTTAATCATCCGAACACACCACGATCCATTTTTATTTATATATAGAGGAACACTATAAAAATGGTTTAAAATAAACAAAATAAACGTAATCTTAAGTCTGTAGGGGACTTAACTCACCTTAGTCCAATCCTCTTCCAAAAAATCGGCGAAGTTTTGTGGAATACTTTTCTTCTGGTATTCTTAGCATCCTTGCAAATTTTTCAGGATCTACAAAATAAAACGCAAAATCAACATGGTTTTTCTTTCTATAAATTACTTTTTTGTTTTATTAACAATAACATAACTAATATCGATCACAAGTCCTTCACATTACTTAAATATTACTGTTTACATTTTTTTGTTTTTATTTTTTTTTAATGTCCTATGTCTTTTCACGTTTTTGTTTTCTGTTAACATTCTCATGGTAGTTACATGGTTAAGAAAATTTCATATAAAAAAAACCGAAAACTGTACAGAAAAAAGACTCAACTTAATATCATTATACGTTTTTATTCAATGGACAGGGGGGACAGGAAATTTGTTTGTGAAAAATATGGGACAATTGCATATATTTTTAATGTATACGAGTTCTATTTACAATCATTCTTTTTAGTTTACACTTTTTTTTTACATTCTTATAACCTAGAAACTTTACACACAATGTATTGCAAATTGAAAACTAAAAAAAAAATGAACTAATAATAAAATTAAACTAAAAACAAAACTATACAATTAAAATGCTAACTATAATCGGCTTGTAAAAATCAAACCCGCAATCAATAATAATTTAATAATGTAATACTATATCTGCAATCGGAAGAATTTTCATAATTTCTCTTTCAATTTGCACAACGAATCAGAATTAGTTCTGTTTGTTTGCAGTAAAAAAAAAATAAAGTGGAAAATAAAAAAAGACATTCAAACAAATTATTGCCTCAGGTTGCTTACAGCATAAATTGGTTGGCTAAAAAACTCTTCATTCCGAACTTAAAAATAGAAAACAAAAATATTATTTGTAACTAAAAATCTATAGAATTAAACAAGAGTTGTCTGGGTTTTTTTTTTAGTTCCCTGTAATGGTGGAAAAATTCACGAAATAAGTTTTGCTCACGTTTTGGCTTACTCTTGTTAATTGCATTTTGTTTCCGACATTTAAATATAAACTAAAATCAAGGACACACACTGCCGTTTTAAAGGGTTCTTGCAAAAAATACTTTTGAAAAAAGCTATTATTTCGTTTGGGATTTTTTAATATCTGTCGTTTGCACGTCACATAAAGTTCTCTTCGTTTGCCTTGCTCTAACTAGGAATCACTCTTTAAACTTATAATACTCTAAATTGATTTAAGTTGGTTTTTGTTTTTACATATTTTCTATTCATTTTGGTGTAGAATGGAATCTCTCTGAATAACTTGTAAGTTTATGTTTTTGTTTATAAACTAGAACTGTTTTTCATTTGGTTACTTTTAGGGTATTTTTAAATTATTTGTTAGTTCTTTTTTTTAGGTACTGATCATGAGGAGTAGACGACGAGGGCAAGGAGAAGAGAGCTCCTTAGTGTGTGTGTGTGAGTCTGTTTTTAGTTAGCTGCATCGATCATATCGGTGTTAGCGCCGTACTCCTTACCAATAGACACGAGGAAGAGGAACGCCACCGCCAGTAAGCTTGATCCGAAGAGATCACCCAAAGCGGTCAAGTATGGGATGGCAGAATTGTCGGGATCGATCTTCCACTTCCACATGGCATGGATGATGATGTGCGCTAAATACAAGAGAAGCATCACCTAGAATAGAGAAAAAATTGTTTGTAAGTGATTGGCGCCTCAAAAGGAGGGATGTATTTTTCAAAGTTACCTGTATCAAACTCGCACAAAGGTACGATAAGACGAATGCAGCTGTTAACGTTGACTCAGACATGTGAATGTAATCAGCCGCAAAGATGAAACATATCTGACCGGGAATAGACAGCATGAGCAGGATTCTGGCTGATTTTGCGTAGGGTACTGTAATGAACGTACACAGGTCATTAGTGCCTAAAAGGAGGGAGCGTATTTTTTTTTGTAATTGATTTACCTCCTTTGAACAGTGCCTTCCATGGCCATTCGAAGATTTTGGCGTGTGGTGGGATTATACCGATAATAGAACTTTGATGAAGCATTGTGGAGATTTTACTAGCCTGCACAGAAACCAAATTACCACCGATGCCGTTGATAATCGGTTGGAACACAACGAAACCATTAAAGACGTCCACAGATGCATCAAGTACCAGACCGCCGAATCTGAAAGGAAGCAAAAATGCAATTCGTTAGGGATTTTGTTAGGGCTAATGGGGAACGTTGTATGTTGAGCAAATTAATACGTAGTCGTGTTCGATGAAACATTCTTGAAACCTCCTGGCGAATGTAACGCTCTTAATGAAAAACACAGCACAAACAACATTTAACCGCCCTTTCTACTCTTTTGTTCAAACAAGTTTGGTTTCACATTCGAAATCTCAACCTGTTTTCTCGACAAGTTTTTGAAAAAAATCAGTTTGTGGAGGCGTTATACGGTGACTTCTGGAAAACTCACAAGCTTCCTCGTTTGCATGATTGAAACTCTGATAGTCGGCTTCGGTACGAGAGCTACTCGGCTATTATATTTGAATCTAATAATAGACAGATCGGTGCAACGGTCTGTAATAAGATACGTAGTAGAACACAGCTTTAAAGAGTCAATAACGACCCACTAATGTGATCTGTCTAGGGTCCTTTACCGACCTTTGCCTCAATTACTTATCTGTTTATTTTGTATCGATAGCTTGGGCGCGTCTAAGTACGGCCAGACAAATCTAATCAGTGTTTCATTGTACTGGCGTCAATTTCGCGACTCTCGAAGAGTGTTCCAATGCCTAGGCAAGCTCTGAGCGATATGACGCATATATGGCATACCACAGTGTCACAGGGTTGATATCATTGAATGTTGAACTTTTTTCGAAACAAACCACATCTGATATATCAATCGCTTTTTATACATTTTGGGCGTTAGACTATGAAAATCCAATATCCATTTGCAAGTACATGTCAAAACTATATATATCGAGTTATTAACAATAACTTAGCACACATATCAATAAAACTTTTTCTCTGCAAGTGCCATCAACTGCTAAAAATATACATTGGGTAAGCACGTCCCCGCCAGTGCTTAAAGATTCAGCAGCGTTTCACCCGCTTCACGTGTTCAAGCCATGATCTTCTTTCCCCGAAACCAATATGTTTGCCAATGTGTTTGCTCTCTGATTTCACTCATCGGTTCAAGTGACTTCCAGGCAAGTAACGTTTCTAGGAACACTTGCTGTTTGCCTGAGCGCACTTCTTCTCGATTTCGAACAAAAACATATCATTGTATGTACATCCTCTTTGGTGATTTTGACCTATCCAAATATTCGCGCTACTGATTTACTTGTGATGATCAGACACGTGCCATTCATGGGAACTCATTCATTTATCCAAGCCCCAACCTTGACCAGGTCTTACGAGCAGCCACGGACATGACTTGTCACTTATTTTTTATTTTGTTTCTTGCTTAGTTTAGGGCCGCCAAATCAGGTGTCAGTATTTATTCAGAAATTCAACAGAAACATATCTATATATCTAGAGTGTCAAGATGAGTGGTCTTACAATAATAAATTAAATAGGCACTTACCCACTAATACACAACGCCGAGAGTACAGGAATCCATCCGTTCGTCAGAATGAGACGAGTATATTTATTTTTATACACAATAATCACCCAAATAGGTAGGAGGCAAAGGTAAACAGCAATCACTACAAATGTAATCCATAGGTGGGTTTCTGCAATAAATGTTCAAAGGTTAGATACGTTTTTATCGAGCCCGGTACAATATAACTTACCAAGGTGCTCGAAGAGAAGGGACGCGATAAAGGAGAGTACACTTATAGATACTACATCACCAATTGACGCCGCCAGAGGAGTTGCCAAATTATCCGGATTTAATCGGAATCTTTGCGATAACAATACCACAGCCACTAACACAAAGTCTATTGGAAGATTTTTTACAATTATTATTAATAAAAGAAAAAGTTTACTGTATATTCCTTTGCAGTAGCTTACCTAAAACAAAGCAAGACGATGTCGCAGTGAACATACTCGCCGCTATCAACAACATGGTATATTGATAGCTAAAGTGCCCATCCATGGCGGCACCAACTGATATGGCAAATAAGGATACTAAAAAGGACGCAACTATCGCCTGCACTTGAACTAAAGCTATATTGCCAACAATCATCTTGATGACTTCCTTACGTGATGTCATGTTGCCCAGATTCGCTTGCGTTGAGAGTCGTGAAGCTAGGCACATATCAAGATTTCCCTTTAAACCAAGAAGCGCAGGAACCAGGATGAACAGTTCGGTAACCGTTTTGAACACTTTCCATTTCTGTAACGAATTTAAATTTTTACAAGTCAGTCTGGGGGTTGAAAGGGTTTAAATCAATTCATGTCAGTTTTCTTGAGAGTTTTTAATCCTACTCGCTTTCGATTACTCGAGAGATGTCAAACATTATGGTCTGAATGGTCGTTTGATGAAAAACAAGGTGATAATAGGCTCATTCTAACATTCTAAACTCTAGTTATCTTCAGTCGACTAAATTGGTCTAGACGAGATGTACCCTGAACACAAAAACTTAATTGGTCTGTAAAGTCAATTATCTTACGTCAGCCACATACATAAAGAAACTGTCAACTCAGTCACAAAATTTCTTGCTGCATTCGTCGGCTTGGCTTCAATAAACGTCAACTGTTTATGCGACCGATCTAATCCAATCAAAACTGAGATACATCAAGTAAGCCAGCTGTCAGACTTCCCAAACTTGAACGTCCCCAATGTCAATAAACGTTAAGTAATATTTCCCATGTTCATTTTGTTGAGAAAAAAAATAACAAAGAAATTCAAATGTCATTTTTATTCCGTTGGCTGGAGGCGTTCCGCCATCTAACACCAAATGCGCTAGACGTCTAGCGATCAATAGAACGCGGCAATCTCTTTTGTCGGTTTCATACCGATTTTAAATAAATATAATGAATGTAGCATGAAAGAAACAAATGGGGTTGTAGTATTTTATGAATCTTTGAATTGAGTAAAATTCGGCAAAAAATTACAGAATTTTAAGTTCCAATCATGTCGTGAGGTGCCAATTTCGGTATTTTAATTAAAGTTCAATGACATTCATATTCATACTGCTCTTTCTTTTGTGGAACAATTTATTTTTGCTGATCGATAATTAAGAAGCACACGAATTTCGTTTTACATGAATAGGCAATCATATTTTTACAGAGTGTCGCAGTTTAGTGTCCAATCACGGAATCGATGGTATTATTTTTTGGCTAAAATAATCTCTGAGCAAGTATTCATTTTAATACTTGAATTTTTTTTAACAGACTTACGTATGGAATGAAGTGAATGAAAACATTCATAGCAATTAAGGTCGTTAAAACAAAGTAGGGAAATATTGTTATTATCATTTTCCGGACAAAATCCAACAAAATACACATTGGATCTCATAATATTGAACTGTCAAAAAGGAACACAAACATTTTGATGAAAATTATAATAAAATGTTATAATTAAAATTAGTCACAATCTACTAAAAACACAAGGCATTAAAAAATATAGAATTTAGTGTCATTGACAGCCATGTGATGCTTTAAGAACGGCTGAACTCTTCTTTTTCTTTTTAAATAATATTGCATTACCTGCATAGTTCGCGCAATTTATTACACACCAAATACTTTACAAAGCTATGAAAGAGGATGTCAGTTGGCGTCCAATCGCTCGATTTCTGAGGCAAATTGAGTGACACATTCCACATTTTAAAATGTAAACGCAAAATTTAATGCGTTCAAAGTTGGTGATATTTAATATGTCAATTATTTTGGTGAACGTCATTTAGGCACCACTAACTTTCAACTAATAGAATGAAAATGGTGTAGAAAGAGGACAAAGATTATTGTTCAAGCACTTCACTTGTTGCCTAATGTAGTTACGCCTTAAGATGCTGCTCGATGTGTCATTGAAATCTCATTAAACTACAATTGAAATCCAATAGACAGTTCTATTATTATTAAGATTTATCGAAATTGCTTTTTATATAACTTTAGCAGCTTTTTGTAATATGTGAAATGAAACATATGAACTGCAACAGACGTTTATGTGTTTCCGCTTTCGAAACTGAAATTCTCGTAATATTGTTGTGGAAAATCTTCACATAGTAATTTTGTATATCTCAGAGGGAATATTCTCCTAGTCTTCTAAGTTTGAGAGCTAGCGAATTTTTTTAGAAAACAAAAGTACGGGAACAGACAAATTTTACCAACTCGGTTTAAAATTATACAGATGAACGACAAATTACAAATTATTATGATCAATATCATTATTAAATATTTATTTTTTTTAGGCCCACCGCAATAATTTCAATTTTATATTTTGTGTCAAATTTTTACCACCTCAGATAAGAAACACAAATCGCCCTAATATACCACGCTTAATTATATTACTCTTACGATACGAACTGTTGCGTTCATATCGTGCCATGTTAAAGTGGTAGCCATTCACCATTATATCGCAATTAAATGATTTAATTAATTTATGCTCATTTTGATAGCACAACAACTTATAAAATCAGCGAATATTATTAATTATTTTGTAATTGTCATAAATTGAATTAGGCAAGCGGCTTTAGTCGATTGCATAAGTCAAATGTCACTTTGCTGCCGTACGTTTACCTTTCTGGAAGCAACTGCCATCTGTTGCAAAAATGACCGACAAGGGAGAGAAAATAGGTTAGGTTAGGTCTAGTCATGTTATAGCAAACTACTTTCTTGCATAACTGCGTTTTAATCAACCAACAATTACTCACAAATATTTCGCTGAACTTCAATTAATCTCATGCTGACCTTTAAATGCAGCCTCTCGTGTTAAAATCTCGTGCACACTGGTGAGAAAACATTCCTAGACGTTCACAGAATTCGAAAGTTACTCTAGTGACCTATCTCTGATCTAAGTGGCATCTGCACTATGTTCTTGTAACTTTGAGGCACTTAATGCAAATTTTGACATTTTATATATGTAAAAATGTCGAATTTTTGCTGTTTTTTTTTCGACGCTAGAATACGTGTCTCATAAACAATATAATTTCAATAGGTATATGAATAATTGGAGTTAAAAAAAAAAACAATACCACTGGTAGGTGCTCTTAGATGACAAAATGCAATGAAAAATATTATGCACAAATATATCTTAGCTCGATCAAAAGATCAATGAAAAATCCAAACAAGGCGCATTCTATTTGAATAAGTAACTAGTTGCACGGCTTTTTATTTTTGTAACACGTTCTGTCATTTTTGTTGTTAAGATAATTTCGTTTCTCAAAAATCGTGTCGTAATTTTTATTGCCCAGGACAATAAAATACAGACAGCGTTTTTATTGCACATTTTGTCGATGTCTATAGCAGAGCACCTTGTATCTGGAAAATGTTTGTCTTGCTAAAACTGAATAAACACGAAAAAGTTATTTACTCGCTATAATAACTTTACTAATACATCTTACATTCGTCGGCAATTAACTTAATAAAACACTAATCAAACCCACAGCACACTTCATGCTGTACACAGTAAAACCGTGTCCATATGTATATAGATAGAAAGCAAAATGGGGAGAGCGGTAGAAAATAAAATCAAACTCACCTCAACTCTGCCCAAGATAATGCCGGCCCCGATGGTGCCGATACCGGCCAAAAAGAACGGTATCGACACCTGCACCAGTATGGTCGTCCATTTCTCTTGTTTGACACCAGGACGATTTAAAGCTAATTTCTCATCGGCACTACCCGGCACACCGGCACTACTACCACCACCATCGTGACCACCACCTGCACCGCCCCTATCCGATCCTGGATCAGGTTCTGATGATGCTATTGACGTCGTGATGATTGAGCTTAGTGAACCAGTTGTCGAATGTGGTAGACCGGACAATTTGTCATTGTCGGTGTCTGAAAAGAAAACAACAGGTAAAACATTTATTAGTTCAGTTTTAAATTCTCAACAAAATTGTACATAGCTTATGCATTTTTTTAAAGAACGCATGCAGAGAAACAGAGACAGGAATAGAAGGTGTTAAACAAATTCAAACACATATTTAAAGACAAAGTAACAGCATAAGAAATATGTCCGTAGTTTTTTTTTTGTATGATAAAAGCAACAAATTGGAGCAATTATAGTAGGAGTGCTAATGAAGGCAGGGAAAATAATTCAAAAACAAAATACAACAGAGCATTTAATGTTCGCCAACTGTGAAGCAAGTAAAAATGAAAACAAATCCATTTGGTCGACGACAGACACAATTTCATTTGGAATTCATTTACAAATGAATTTCGTGACTTGAGTACGATCAAAATTTATTTTAATCATCTGTCATCATTTCGTGTGGCTTAGAGAAATGATCGCCATTCGCTAACTTTTCTCAAATTTCCTAGGTAATATATGATGAACGCCAATAGAATAAACAAAATAATTATCAAACAGAATTCTTAAATTAAATATGATTTATTGGTCTGCTGCGGATGCCATCGTGATATCCAAATTGATATATAACCACGGCTTGCGGAGGCCATCCGAAACTTCATAATTATGGAAATTCTTTCCATGTCAATGCGAGTGGTTAAGTTAAAAATTTTAAGCGGAAGGAATCGCATGAAATGCAAAAGATAAGGAAACGTGTAAATCCTTCAAAAGTGTGACTATAACCAATCACGTACGCATATAAAGCAATTTATAGCATGTGTTAGAAAAAATCTTTTTGTTACTATTAACAAAACATGTTATCAAACATGTGACCATTTGTCAATCGATTGAAAACGTGAAAACCTCACATGTTTTTGAATTAACAAATAAGTTGATGACTTTCTGTTGGGGTTGCGTTCAGAACACTGTTCCAAATGGAACACATGTTAAAATGTAAAATACAAACCAACAAAATTAAGCCTCACATCAAATGCGATAGTTTATAGGATTTTATCACAAATACTTGCATACTGTCGGGCTGATTTGACTTATGACAGCTTTCGTCTACTTACTTTAATTTGTTGAGATGTGCAATGAAACCAACCTTTAGCTTGTTGCTAATGTTTTAATTAATTAAGTCCTGCATTTGAGTATGCGAACGGATCTAGTGCTTCTGTCGAACAAAATCAATGTATGCCAAATTAAAATGACCGTTCAAGTTGACAAAACAACGAAGTATAATTAAGCGGAATTTGTAAGTCTGGCTTTTGACTGGTTTCCAAGCACCTGAGTGCGTATAGCGTAAGTCTAAACGTAGGTGTAATTATAAAATAAACACCAATCAACTGTTAAAATTGTCATCGCTGGAAAAGTGCTGCCAATTTAAAAAAAAATTCTTACAAAACACTCAAATCAACCCGAGTTCTTAAAACAAAAAAAAACTATACCTAAATTTCATAGATTATTTTAATCGCTTCGCATCAGTAGCCAAGCCAGTTCAGTAATAAAATTTCCGAAAAAAGCTTCTGTGTGCGAACACAGATAAGCCGGCTGGTTTGCTACATGCCGCCCATCGCATGCGTTCAATTTATACACGTCTACAAAATTTCTTCATAGTTACTAGGACTAGAGATATATAAATCAGGACCAGGGCAATCTTTCAAAAAGCATGTGTTATAATAAAGTTAATCATACCACTTTGTATATATTCCTCAGTATATGATGTGATATCTCTTGTGTAAAGACTCTTTGGTGTGAAATGCGTTATTCTTATCAACTCATCAACTAAGTCAAAGGAAACCTCCCGCACTGTATGGACACTCATTTGGTCGGATTAATTATAGCAATAATAAAAACGAAATCAAACAGATGCTTTATCACAGACTTGTCAACGACAACTGAGATGTGAGCATCGCATCTTGCAGCCACCCTATCAGCGATTGTTCAAAATCCATAAACAAAGAAACGCAATCTTACATAAATAAATGCGTTTATAGATAGATACATATTTACCGAGTAATAGCAAGAGAATTGATTGTGTGAATTCTGTTAAATATTGAAGGAATTCTTTTTGTCCAGTAGTAGAGTCCACGCTTCTATTACAAGTTCATTGGCCACCATTCAATATGACAGACGCAATAAACACCTCACTAGGTTAACAATTAGAGCTGATCTGATCAGATCACGACTTCCGGAAGATTGAATGGGAATGCTAACTCTTTTCTGTCACATCAAGGCTTTTGTGAAGAGGTTTGTCAAATTTTAGTACAAACTTGTTAAATATTGTGACCTTTGCACACATCCACATTGGGTCATTAATACAAAATGATAAATATTTGAAACCATATCACAACAAAAGAGTTAATAAATTTATAACATATTCGACTGCTTTTAATAATTATCAGGATGTTTTATCATTTTGAAAAATATCGCAGAGGTTTTGCAAATTCATTCTTGGGTGAGTGACATCACAACAAAGGACAGAAAACACATTTTCGAACGATAACAAATTGGAGCAACAACGTAATTAAGGTGATTTAATAAGATAATAAACAAAACCACTTTCAAGAGTGGGTAGTAGAGGTTAGAAGTTTGCTCCACAAATGTCAGTGACTCTCTACGATCAAAATTGGTAAAAGTGCATGTTGTTTTAAAAATAACCTCCATTGCTTATACGGAATGTACGTAGACACGAGCTTTTTCTTTTCGACAATTTGGCAGAAAGAATAAAAGATGCAGATTTGAGTTATTAAATTGTGCCGTTATGTACATACGAGACAAACAATTGGCTGTGAAATACATTGCATCACAGGTTTGAACAATTTACAAACCAATCCTGAATTTATATCTAATGAAAAGAACAGTTCAAGAATTACTAACCTTAGACGTTTATAGGTCCCATGATCAATATAACAACTCCAACAATTACTGGCTTAAGGGGATACTGGATAGATCCAACTGTAAACGCTTCATTAAGTTTTCTGTCACTTGGAAAATATGCTATCTTGTTCGAGTGATTCACACGTTTTTATTACGAAGACCACTGACAAAACGGTTTACGCCTTTTTTGGGCTACTTAAGCGAGTCCGAATGACAGCATTGAATAAAACTTAACGTAGAAATAATATGACAATAGCTTTCGTTTACTTTTAACCATTATAGTTTCGCATTTATGTGCTTTCAGTTGAAATGCCGTCGCTCTTAATCTTTTCACATTTCATTGTATTTAACCTACACAAGTAGGTTATTCGAGAGAGAACAAAATGGTGAATTGCAAACAAAAATAAGGTCGCAAAAGGATTACCAGATGCGGTTATATATAGCAAAAGTACAAAAATTTATTAGAGTGTTGTTGCCGTCATAAAACGAACTCAAGTATGGCAAGTGCCACATTTCAGTCGGCTGGCAACTGTCAAATGTAAACTGATTGCGTGAAATCTCCCCTGATATATTTTAATGGAAATTTATACTGTTATTTCGCAGCTGTCAATTAGTTTTAACTGTGTTATCAAGTCACCTGTTAAGGAATATAGCTGATACCAACTTATCGGCTGTCAGATGTCATTTAACAGTTCATAGTTGACGTGAACGTAGAAGAATTAAATATTATTTAAATTGCAGCAATTCTAAAGCATGTACTCGGACAAGCACTTCAAATATGTCACATTCAAAATATTTACCAGAACACTCTTACCTTTAGATTTAGCAATCGGACAAATTCAAAATAGAAAATTGACGTTGACATAATAAAATACTTATTCCGCGATACTAATAATTATTTTAAGTGTCCAGGCTAAATTTTTCGAACGCACAATGACATAATTTTCCATACAAAATTGCATATTGTGACCTAGAAAATATTTAGTGTGAAGGTTAAAAATGATTATTACGTTTTCCATTTTGTTTCGTATTCGACTTTTCATTTCAGACATGTTTCGTTGTTGATCTGCGATTTTAAAACCAACTTTGCTGTGCTTTATCTTTTTATTCATTTTAAATTACTCGTAAGTTCTAAATGGGGAATTTTTAATATAGTAAATGTTGAACTAATAAAAAAGAAAAACCGGCTATAACGAAGGAATTTTCTAGTCCCCTGTTCGGTGAAATCGATTTTCACTTGTAAGTTGTTTTATATATATTTCTTAAAAAGTACACGTGTTTCACAGGATCTTTGTATGTACATACTTTAAGCAGCATACAAAAGAGCTACATGTAACAACTTATTTTTCGTGAAAGCCTTAAAAACAAGTTTAAACTGTGTAGTGATAGAGAGTGTAATGTAGCGATAAGTTTTTTAGTGGTAAATGGAAGAATTAAAAAAAATCCTTCTGCAGTCTTCAAAGTTCATTGAAAAAGTTGGAACAATTTTTTTGTGTTGGCTTGTAGGCTTTATAACAATAAAAAATGTTTTGGAAATAAAATAAAGAAGGCGTAAGGTGAAATTTGATCGAAAGTGCAAATTGAGTTAGCATTTCTTTTAAAACAGATCAATCTCAAATCTCAATTGTTAGCCACTCAACAAGTGTTAAATTTTACATGCGAATTTTGTTTAATGTAATTAATAACCTTTAGGAAAAGACCCAATGAATCGGAACGAATTGGATAAATAATGGGAAACCCTCAGGGCTAATGAGTTAGAAATTACGGTCAAGATTTTACCGGAAGGTTTTTTTTCTTGATGTTATGTTTAGACAACCAGACACGGATTTAAAGTGCAAACGAAAAAAAGAAAGAAACCAGCAGGGCAATTTGGTTCCTTACACATGCAAGCAGTAAACGATAAAGTAAACAGAAAGTATGTATATAAATTATGTACAAACAGTAACGTACGGGGTATGACAGCCGGTATTAGTTATTTTACAACACGATTTGTTTGATGAAAGACACGCATGTGAATGATTTTAAATTTTGGGCAGAATTTATGAGTTTATGTAGCTGGAGCCGGAAAGATTTTCGGGTGAGGGGCTGTTCAGTGAGCCTTGATATGTATTCGTAAAGATTCTTTTTTTTTCAAAGGGGCAGACAGATAGTTTGCTCATTGTGATTGTATTATCGTATGTTAAAGAGCGAGAAGGTCAAGTCTATTTATTTTCGCCGGCGGAATACATATAATAAATTTAAATATAAAGTTAGTTTAAATTAAAATGAGTTGGAACTAGTCATCAATGTCTCTAAAATTAAAAGCATGGATGCCAGCTTTTCCAACCATAAGGTAACGGCAGAAGCCTGGCTTCAATCAAAATAAGGACCAAGGAATTCCGTGGACCTGCGATAGGTTCTCCCCAACCTCTTATTAACTGGTGTCAAGCATAATTATAGCAGTTGTTTAAAGAAGGTTTTGTTTTTTTAACGCAAACAGTGGATTACGAAAATGTATGACAATTTTTTTACAATGCAATTCTGGAAATAAGACAGTCAGGAGTCCAAGCAGTGTAGAAGAGCTTCGGAGACTCTAGCAGTATTCCAAGTACCTACGTACTAAAAAAATGACTGAAATTATCAACGTTATGCTTTAGAAAATTTATTTAATGTGACACTTCTATAGGCGGTAGGTCATGATGTATTGATTAGTGTGTTGGCTGTGATTAATTCAAATGTTAGCAATACACAGCCACAGGAAAGAAATGCACCGCAGTCTTGGTATCGGACAAACACACTCACGAAAACCTTCTGCGTTTATTATCCCCTCGTACATTGTAAAAAAAAAAACACAATTCAACATTAGAGGAAACTGTCGTAAGAAAAATTATTAAAAAAATCAATTAAAATCGGTGTAAAGGATCGTGCTTTGAAAAAGAGTTTCAAAAAATATCTGTTTGCTAAGTAATAGTAAAAGAAAAAAATCAAAGGATTTGAATAAACAAAACTCACCATTTCCATAAATAGTAAATAATTTAAATTTGTCATCCTGTGTGTAGTGTCCTGGTGATACTCCGTTATTATTTGTGTTTAAATGTGTGTCACTTATTTTAATTGTGTGTATATTTGTATTATTATTGTTACTACTACTATCGCAGCTATTTAGGAAGTTATTACTACTATTAATATCTTTCTCGTTATTTCTGTTATGCATTTTGAGTGTTTAATTGGGAAGGAAAGGGCGGGGAAATTTTTTATATATAAATTAAGAACAAATTTTGTAAGGAAATCTAAGTCGCAAGAGTATGTTACTTGTGTTTATCTTTTTAAGGAAACAAATTTACTAAATAAATAACAATGTTTTTTTTTTTGTTTTTAATTTAATATCTTGTATAATTCAAATCAGCGTACTGACGACGCGACATTTTTGTCAACCTTTGGATAATACTTATTTGTTGCTGCTTTAGTCTACACATTAATTATTTATAATATATTCAACTACAATACAAATTACAAAATCAGTAAATATATGATTTTTATACTTAAGTTGAGTAAAAAAGAACACTTAGTTTTAATTACTGATAAAAATTAAGTAGGTGTGAGTTATATTTAGCAAAAAAGTGTATACACAATTAATTAGAAAAAATCCAATTAATTTAAGGAATTATTTGAAGGAAAAAAAATACTGATTTGTTATTTACATAATTTATATATCACACAATTTTTTTTGTTTGTTTTCTTTGTTATTTAAATAATTATGCACTGGGAATTTATTTGTGTTTGTATGTAGTACGGCTGTGTTGGTTTACATTTTTCAGCTATATTTATTTTTCGTTTCTTTTTATTTGTGTGCAATTATTTGGATTAGAGAAAATTTTGAGAGCTTTAGTCACCGGACCGTTGAGATGGCTGTAATAAAAATTAACAATATTTTTTTTTTTATTGAGGAAAAGGATTATTTTACTGTCCATTTGAAAGACAAATAAAATCATAGATGTGAGGGTTCTGCAATCATTCACTCTTATTGGGAATATGTTTGTAACTTATCTAATGGGTATCAAAAATATTTGTATTTTGTGACTGGCTCGATGAAATAAAAAAAATAATAAAAAAAATGTTTTCAAAAACGTGGTTTGTCGGCAACATTATATAATACACGACCCCACGAATTTGATAGTTTCTTATTATAACCGAAAAGTAAAAACAACATCACACAAATTACATAGCCCGAAGGTGGTATATCGACCTTTTGCGCCAACTACTTACTTATTTCTATTAAAGCCGCGTATTTGTTGATATCATGTGTTTTCCAGGATCTGAGGTAGTGCTCATGCTCCTTTTAGTCTAGCTCTAAAATCAGCGATACTTCCCATATAGAATTTATGGTATTTTGGGCCTGATACGACTCATAGCGAATTAAGTGACAAGTAAACTCTTATGTGACAGTATATGTCCTAAAAAAAGTAGACTGTAAGAATTTAAGTAGAATTTGAATCGTTAAGAGTTGTATGAGCAAACTGCCCTTAGACGCATATATTACGTACAGCCCAGTCATGCATATTCCGCAGTATAACACCGCCTTGAGAACTCTTGAAACAATAGAGTGGAGTACGTTTGGTGGCGGACAACACTGTTCTCCCACCCTTGTGACTCACACTGAACTCTTAAGAATATTTATGTTCGTTGGAAAATAAAAGACTGATGATGTCTATCACACAACCTGAGTTATATCCACTCAATGGCCGGAAGTAGAAGTAATTGGAAATTGCATTTATCATCATACTCATAATAGATTGTAACTATAGTCGAAAACAATAACAAGTTCGTCACGGGCTCAAATGTTTACAGGAAACGGTTAGATAAGAAGGCCCAACAAATTAAAATGCAATCAAATGCGTGTTGATCTAACCGAGTTCGGTCTATTTGTTATACCGGATAGTGGAATACCAAATTTGACAATTTAAACAATATATAAGGACTCACACGAAGGCGGTTCAAAGATATCACAGTGCTGCACTATAGAGAAAACGGTTCCAATTAAACCTTAACGTTTCTAGCGCCACCTCTCGCAAAAAATTGGCAAACACCTATACTCTTAGGTGCAATAACAATTTCCTGCTCAGAAGTGATGTGGCTCTAATTCAAACCAAAGGGTCTGTAAACAAACTTTTGTTCTCTCAAACAACCCTTTAACCTGGCGATGTGTTTGTTTGATCTTCGGGCAAACCTATAGCTCAGGCTAATCCATTAACTACTGGTGAACAGCCAAATTAAAATCAAATTTAAAAGAAGTAAAAAGAACAATTGGACTGTTTCCAAGTGTTCGCAATATCCCAATGCGAAAACAGTTACGATTTGATATCAATAAAAATTTAACTCACGATAAGATAGCAAAGTTCTTAAGTGTTCTCAATGATTGCCCCAATTAGGTATTAAATTGTTTTGATTTAATTCTGTCAATTTTATTTGCCCCGACAGCAATTATTTTAAAATATATTAATGAAAATGAATAGGTAGTTTTGTCAAATAAAAAGAACCCAACTTGAAAAATATAAAATTAGCAATAAGGCTGGCGGCGTCAGAAATTCAATTTGTAGAATGACAATGCTGTTTGAAATGCATTCTTTATGTGAACACAATCGTTATAGGCCGTTAATACCTTACTAAAAGCTAATCTGATCCGATATATACACGATACTGGGTTAATGCTTCACTGCAACAGGTGCTATCGTCAAGGAAAGTTCATGAATGAAGCTTTGAACATATCTTTGGATGTGACAGATCTCATGCAAGATGGAAAATATGATCTCATAATGAAGTAGGTAGGTACGATTTTGGGTGCATAGGCGCCACGGCATATATGTATTTCATGTATTTACTCATGGTAAAATGGTAAACTTCGCTGGAAAAAGTGCTGCCAATTTTGAAAAACAAACCTCTCTCAAAGATTTATAATTTTCGTATAGTTTTGAGCCGTGTAGCGTACTCGTGCTCATTGTGAAATCGCAAACGAAAATGAACATGAATCAGGTCTTAGCTGTCAAATGGATTTCGGCTGAAAAAGTGCTGCCAATTCGAAAAATAAATATCTGGAAACAAACCTCTATAACAGTTAATAGTTATATAAACATTTTCGGAGACGGTTTACGAATCGAATTCCTTTTGGAAAGTCAAAAAACTCTGCAAGATCGCATTCGTTTAATATCCGTGAGCCTACATTATGCATCTGACCTCAAAGCAGGTATGGAAAATGGAACCCATAATGATCTACAGAGGTTTATAAAAAAAACATCAGCTTTTCCTATGTTAAAGTTACATCATTACAATGAATTTCTACTGGTGTGCAATACACTATACTACAGAAGAAACTAAAAATAAAAAGAAAAGCCCACTCACGAATCAACTTGTAGGACAGATCCCAATTAAATACGTCAACTAACAACTTTTCAGTTGGAGCATTGCATCATCTGCAAACACATTATAAACGCCAAAGATCCCAGCCGACAGCACACTTTTCGATGGAATCTGCGTCAAACCAAGACCAGACCACGCACAAAAAGAGTACAACCATACATCGTCCCCTGTAGCCAATCGATTATAATCGCCTAATCCCAAACAAACTATTGTTAGCTGTAACACGAGTTAGGAGCGAGTTCCGTTTAGGATTCTCAGAACAAGCAAACAGGTTCAATTCAAATCAATTTGCAAACAAACACAGCACCACTAGAGGAGCACAATCAATAATCAAACGCGATTATATGACTGTTGCCTCTTCATAAGAGTACACAAAGCAATATCGATATCCAATTCAAATCGGATGTGATATTCAATTTGGAAAACAACTACCAATTTATAATTATTATTTGTACTGCGTTTCAGCGACTTCCTTGATACCATAAGGTCACGCACTCCGTCAACCGAGCCCACTAGAACGTCTAATACAAACCAATCCAAACAAAACAAACGCTTTGACACTGAACTTGATTGCGCTGTCATGCTTCATAATTATTGCAATCATAAGACAATAACCCGAGCGGAAAGCCACCAAGTAACCTTTTATAAATATCAACAAAAAGAGTTTGTACAGTCGGCAAATGTTTATCGATTGAAAAATGTTCGCATTCACCAAATACCGAACCAATTAAAGAAAAGAACACAGTTACTTTACAGGGGTATAGCCATATGTCACCGTACCGCCGTTTCTTTGCCACCACCGACCGCAGCGACAACAGACGACGTGCCACACTGAGATGACATTTTAAGTGGGAATCTTATAACCCTCTCGATGTCGGTGTAGCGAAATGAATTCCCTGCTGTGCTGGAAAAACTTATCAATTGAAGAAGATTCGTATACTATTTATGTAAAGTGAATTTTTTTTCCCCTATGCCGGCTGCAAGTTGTCTATAAATATGAAGGTATATATAATATACATGCCAACAATACAGAGCAACATATACCTACTCACTTCCACAAACGAGGTAGATCATCTGTCTTACAAAAGAACTTGCATAATGTCGCTTTGTAAATGAAATTGAAAAGTTTTTAGAGATACAGTGTTAGATAACACAGTGACAGTGGACACATTGATTTGACATTTACTTCCTGATGAACGCCGCTGCGCATTAAAAAAAAGCGATATAAATTGAGGTGATCGATTAACTTGTTCGATTTGTTTTTTTATTAATGAGTTGGGGTTTTTGTGAATGAGCTATGGGCACATTGATAATGAACTCGTAGTATTGCGGTCATAAAACCGTACGACTAACTGGAACAGTAAATGTGACTTATAAAGATTGCGGTCGATTTTAATTGGGTTAAATTGACTCTTTTTTTTAAATATATATATATAAAGTTTCGAAGGCGAAGTCTTTGCCATGTCCATTAAGAACAAAAGCAGGTAATATTGGACACTGAGCAACAATCCACAAAATGGCGAACAATATTGAAAACTTTAAACCATTTTTTTTCAATCACAATGGAAATCACGCTGTGTAATGTCGAAATAAAAGTGCAGAGCTTAAACTCCAATACCAGAAACACGATCTTTCAAATGTCCATCCAATTACTAGCGTGACATATTTGGCAGGACGCAGTGGGATGTCACTGGCGTACTTGTGAGTATTGAGACTGAGGGGCGAAATCGGGTTTGGTGGTCGATAAGGGTACGAAAAAGTATACGCTGTCAACAAGAAGGACACCCAACACCGACGACGTCTCGGACAGAACGTCACCGTAGACAGATATAACTTTGAAGTGTTTAGGGACTTATCGACCTAGCCAGAAGAGTGAAAGTCCAACGACTGAGGTGATGTAGAGAATTAGCACGAATGCTCCGGTCCGGAGGATCTCCAAAGCGAGTTTATAAGTCAAATCTTTCTTTTGTTCAGTGCAGAGCATACTGTTTTAGTTGTTGTTTGTTGTCATATTTCCAAATGATTCCCACATTGTCAGGTCTTGCCTTTTAAATCAAAATTCCTTGCTGAGAAGATTTGCGAAATTATAATACCTTGCTTTCAGCCACATTTTTAGTGTCAAATACCGAAGGTTGTGAAGCATTTTGACACACTCCATACAAGTGATACCAGATTACAAGATATATATTTTTTTTCAAGGTTTTGGACCTCCAAAATATGTACAACACGTTTTACCTCAAATTCATTAAATTTAAAGATTTTTGACATCAACAATTTTGTTAATCTAAAGGACTATTTACATGAGCGCGAATTGCGAACAAATCAATTTAATTGTATTTATGAATTGAAAATGTTATTTGTTCTACCAAAAAATTATTATATTTAATTATTCTAACATTATTATTAACATCTAATCTTCGGTCTTAAATGACTGAGCGAAAATTTACAGCAATGTTCCCACTTTATTCACAATCCACATAATACAGTCGCGATCCACAAGACCACGAATGAAAAATTCGTTCGAACTTAACCTTTAAAAATGAAACTGAATGAAGTGTCTGAAACTACAAATATTCGCTTTATCGCAGTTCGCTCTCATGTTAACAAATTAAAGTAACTTTTTTTTTTGAAGAAAAAGGTTTTCCATTAATTCCACAATAATGTATGAGTCGAACCGAGCCCATGCACAGCTTCTGTTTTAGTAACGTTTCCATCAACTCTAAAGTAAGGAAATTATTTGTCGTAGGTAAATAATAATTTGATACTTACGATACTCGATTGAACTCGATGCCACCAAACACCATACGTGTAACGGTATTAAGCACTTTTTGTGTATAAAATATTGTGTTTTATATTTCGTTCTTTTTCTATTTTGAAGAAACATTTTTCTTTCGGAAAACCAAGATTTTCTGATTTCTCATCTGGGAACACGAGCCCATAGTTGAATGGCCTTTCAAACGAGTCTCGCATGAAAGGTTAAAAGCCTCGTATGGAAGATCAACCTTATATCGAAATCATGCACTCGTTGCATGTGGTTCCTGGACTTACCTAATTTCTTGTCCAAATCACCTTGTATGTTAATATAAATATGCTTACGGCTAAATCTGTTCAAACAATTAGTAGCCAAATTCAATACATTTCGTTAATATCTCCTGTTTCTTTGTTAACAACCAAATACAAGGCAAATACTTGTCTTTCGATAGGTACCTTTCCTATTAGCTCTTGCTGGCTACATTCATTAATTTATTCATTGTTAAATAATCAAGCTTAACCACCCAGAATCATTGTCTACGTAGGTAGACCGTTTTTTTTTTCTTCTGCAAAATCAACAATAAAGCCTGCACGTTTTGCTAATTTTAGAATGTCAAGGTTGGCCGGCATTATCGACTGCCAAAATTATTATTGAACGTTCAATGACTCATAAAACTTGAGACAAGTATCTAGCTATAGTACTATAATTTAGAGTCAATTAAATAAATTCACTTGCTTGGGTGTAACGATATCAATCTTTTGCGGTCGTTCCGCATGCACATATCTGCAGCTGTGTATCACTTTTAATGGATTCAAATTTATTTGAAACCACAAAAAAAGCTCCTGTACGAACCAAGAATAATGATCAATGAGAAATAGCACAAGACACATGGGTATGGACATGCGGTATTCCCCCGACACCTAGGCGCATGGAACGTCCAGAGAAAAACTCATTTTATTACTCATCCAACTTTAAAAAGTTGGGCAGGTTGTTATGGTCAAATCAACAATGAGTGACATTTATTTTAATTTTCTAATCGAGACAGCGCCTCTTGGTTTTATTTTCGCAGTCAAGTTTAACGACCACAGCTGAATACGAATTATATTTGACTATCGATATATTCGTATTTATTTAATAATGACCCAATTAACTGGTTCTGTGACGTGGAGGAGTAAATTAATTGGAATTTAGAAAATTTTCCGATGTGTTTAATTTTTTGTTTTTTTTTTTTTCAAAATTTTCCAGTTCACGTTTATCGTAAATATATTTATTACTGTTAAATATTCATTTGTAGCTTTAATTTATTTTGAGCTAATTTCAGCCTAGAATCTACATAATACTGTTTAAAGTCTGATATGTTGTGTAATATCAAGATGATTTTAACGAAATACCTGTAGTAAAGGCTAGTGATACATTGAACCCTGCGCAAGGTCATTGTAAATATGTAAACAATAAGTTTGTGGCACTAAACGCGTTCAGTCAGCATTTTTCCGAGCTTAGGTCATGGTCCAGCATGTGATTGATCGATGCACCGACACGACATTCTTGTTTGTTTATCTAAACTGACGATAATTGTCTGCATAGGAATGAAAGGTGCCACTTATTTTAAAAATTTATAAAATTTCAAGTATACTTTGGTAAATATTAAAACAAACAAACAAATGCAGCTTTAATTTTGGACAAAATACAAACATGCATGTCTGCGACCACGGCCACTTTATAAATAAGCCTTACAAATAATCATTTTTAACCTTCACAGTAAATATTTTGTAGATCACAATGGATCATTTTTTATGTAAAATTTTGCCATTGTGAGTTCAAAAAATTTAGCCTGGACAGTAAAAATGATTTTTAGTATCGCGGAATGATTGGTTGGAAAATGCATTCCGCCACAAAAAAAAAATTACATAGTTTGCAAAAGAATGTTGTATATTTTGTATAGCAACGCCCGCCTGCTTTTTCCATTGAAGTAAAGATTGTTCTTCTAAAAAAGAGCCATGTATAGTTTCCGAAAAATTTCAAAGGTATTTCGAAAGAACTTACAAATTTTCCATTCCACCTTCCTCCAATTCTACACTCCAAGGTTCGAAAAGTTTCCATCTTAATACTAAATGTCACCCTTAAAATTTGTAATAGATGAAAGTAAATAAACAGAGCAATAGAACTCAATGAATCAATAGCAAATGTGTTTAACTAAAGCTTGTAAATATACACGTCGTTATCTAATCGACTTTTTGTTAGGCCGGGCTACAAGAAAAATAAACACCCTTACAAAATGCGTCTCCGAATGAAAGTTCGTTTTGAACTTGACAAAGATCTAACAGTCACACCAGCCGGTGATTGTCTCTAATGAACAATAACCAATAAAGCCCACTCATTGCCGGCATAAAACACTTAGTTATAGGTTTACAGCACAGGACAAACACAACTCCAATAAAAGCGTTTGTACACACTGGTAAGCCTTTAAAGATAAATCTCGAACTAAAATATATTATTATAGTAAAACATCCCGTTAATTAGATAAGCCCACTATAGAGAACTCGTAAAAAAAACTGTTCAAATATTTACCCCACCAGAGTACAGCAGACGGTAAAATTGCCGCGAATTTGTACGCGACTTGCTTCCGAGTGTATATATAGTGTAGGTATCTGTTGCAACAACATAAGTATCTCGCAATGGGCAGATACACTTTCAGCACACATAGCACGTGCCGTGAACTTATATACAAATCGACGAAACAATGAATGTGAACGTGAACCTGAACCTGATAGATGACATGACAACATGTGCATCTGACGTATGGATAGAAGTGATCTTTATGAAGATAAGTTATGAAACGTAGGTCTTAATTATTCACTCGCAAATGTGCTTTTAAATGCGACGAATAAATTAGTCAAATCGAGCAGGAGATCCGTTTTATGGAAATTGATCTATATTTGGTAGAGAATTTTTAACTGGGTTTTGTGGCGTTTAACAGGAAAACGGAAACAAGATTGTTGTATTTAAAATTAAATATCTGAGGTGTTTCCTCTATTTGTATGCAGAAAGATTAAAGGACATTTCAATGATGAGTGCGTGGAGCGTATGCATCGTTAAAAGTTTTACGGCGTTAACTAGAAATAACTTGTCTTTGAATTTTAATTTAATTGATATTAAGAGTGTATTTTTAACTTTTCTTAAGTTGAGAGCAAGCGACGTTGCAATTGAAAATTTAAAAATAAACTTGACTATTAAAAGCGTGTTTGTGGGTATGATTTGTGAACTTGGATTTGCTTGGAATATTGGGTATTCCTTGGGTCGTGAACTGTGTCAAACCAAACATTTGCGACTTCTGAGAGTTGACACACCCTCCAATTTGGATATGATTGTAACTAGCTCAATTGTTATTGATATTGAGACAAATGTCTATTTTTTTTTGCATTCCTAGGCGTTAAAGTTGATTAGCTTTTCGAGTTTGAAATTTTGTAGCAAAATAATTTCTGTCTCTTACTGCGATTACAAGGAAGTAAAATCAGAACTGCAAATAAGAAATGCGGATTTCATTGTTGAAATCAGTGTTTCACTAGAAATTTTAAATGCAAAAGGGAAATTTGCTCTAAAACTCTATCTTACTATTAAAAATTGTATATAGGAAGCAAACATGATCTATAACTCTACTTTACTACTCAAAAATAATAACACTTTTAACTAAAACAAAGATATAGAGGGAAAAGTCGCCAGATATACTTTTATCTTTCTCGTTAAAGTTATGAATTTAATTTCACTTATATTATATTTGTAGTGTTTTAAAAAATTAAAAATATTTCTTTTATTGATTATAGTTGCTTTCCAAAATGTTTGCGGAGTAGAAATAATTTTAAATTTTTAAATGGATAGTGAGAAAAGGGAAATTTTTGACCTCACCCTGGGATTTTTCAAATTAAACTGCGGGCAGCACTGAACTTAAAATAGTAGATTAAGCCTGAAAATTGTATTGACCAACGAAATACATGTAAGAATTTGTGTAAGGTCGTACCAGTATTTCTAAATTAAAATTTTAGGACCTAAATTTACGGAAGTTACTTAAACACTTGACTTTGCATTTATTTATTTTATTCTGTAAAGTAACGTAGAGTCCGTAAATATCTTAATTGCATATGAAACTAGCTCATTTTGAAACACAAACAAAAAAAGTCAAAACGTGACTGTTACTAAAGGAAAACAACAAAACCTTGCGATGCATATGATCCGGAAATCAACGTTGGAAATTCTTAATGTATTCTCAGTAGTTCATAATTGCACTGAACACGGTCATAAAATGAATATTACCTACAGTTCATGACCGAACGTCGTGTATAGATTGTAATTAACCAATAAATGTCAATTTTACTACTATTATAATGACGTGCTTGTTAAAAAGTCAAACAACTAATTTATACGGTTCTTACATAGCTTTTGTTGTAAAATGACAGATTGAGACAGCTGTTCACACAGTAAATCATTGGGCTGGCTAGTCGAAAAAACGTTAGTTTTCTTTAAGAGTTTGACGTGCATACACAAAATGTGTTGACACAGATGGATTACGAATGGTTTGCTGTCAGAAATAAAACAAAATATTGAAGTGCAAATAGTACTTGAAATTTTAGATCACAAACTGTAATTTTGGGTTGACTCTGATGCTCGCCTAAATTTTGGTTTTATTAAAATTACTTATTGGAGGATCTTTCCCAAATTGTTAGTAACTGACATTTTTTTTTGCTTCACCGTTTGACTAACTCGAGGACAGCAAAACTGTTATTGGTGTACTTTAATATATATAAATATATAAATTGTACAACCATTTTTGACCAGTGTCAAATTTACTGTAACTCTCCTGATAATTCCGCGCGATGTTATGCAAAAAGCAAAATCATTTGCATCATTTGCAAATTCAAGTAACAAAGAAATTAAATAAATCCTAAACTCGACCACCTACAATTGGACGAAACCGCGCAATCAGGCGACCCTCAAACAACTATCTTTGCCACAACATTAATTTCAACTTAAATGTATTAAAAAGCAGGTAGCAACGGAAGTTTGATTCAGTCTATCGTTCATCTTTTTCATACAGATACATCGATCGAGCCATTAATTTCGATCACATCGCAGCAAGTCACAACATTCCATTTCCGTTTGAAAGCCATCATGGCTGGATCTCTGTCACCGTCGTCGGAAATTTTTGGCCAAACAGAACATCTTTTTGGGGAAAAACGTGTAGGTACGTGCACAACGTCAGTCTGTGCGTCATCAAATCAATTTAATGCTTCATTTGTTGTTGCCACTAGAAATCGAATTAACTGATTGATTATCACGTTCGAGAAGACATCTTTTATTTTGCCTACGAAAAAAAAAATAAATTTTTTTTGTTGCAAGAAAAAAAATAAAATGTTCTAAACATATCCTCATACAAACAGATGTCATCGACGCTATATAATATACATATCCAATCAGTTGCGGGTTATTGTTCGATAATTCTGTTTGACATCAATTTGACAAGTCCATATTATTGTTACACCTGGCAATATGCACACTACACGCTAATCTATCGAGAAAAAGAGAGGTGACCGTTTTTTGTTGTTTGCAAAATAGGTACACATTCATTCGACCTTATAATGAATTTCACTAAGACCTACATGTCGGATCAAACTGGATTTGATTATACAAGTATATTTGCTTTCCGAAGATGTCAGAGAGAATGACACTAATTAAGATTTTTACCATTTCGTTGACCGCATCGACAGAGATGGTCAATTAACTGTGTTAATTTCCCACGAAAACAATCGATTCTAGACTTTGCATTTTTACTTTTTTCTTTTGTTTTAAATATGTATATAAGCTGTTGACAGTGACAGTATTGTTGAAAAGCTAATCAAAAAGCTGGATTTTCTCGTTTTTCACATATCACTGGTATGTGTGATGGGTTCCGGTGTACTTGTGGTATATGAACAAATAACGAGTAAAAACAGCTTTGGATTGGCGCATGCCAGAAGCGTTATGTAGTCCTATTTTAAAAACTCACTGTTGTTGGGTTGAATAAATTTCACAGCTTTATTTGGTTAATAGGCAAATACGTATTTAACCGAATTTTTTAAAGGTGATGTGATATTTTGGTAGCTGAGTGTATTTATCCATTCATTAGTCGTTTTGGAAATTTCCAATGCAAATTTGTCAGATTTCTTCGGTTCGTTATGAAAAGCTGCACGCATTCAGAGTGATTCTGTGTTAATATAATACAAATGGAGCGTTGACTTTGTTTGCTGATTGATTATTGACAAATTAAATTTAAATTCATCATGTGGATGTGGGATATAGGATTTATGACACTTTTTATTTGTTTATGGTGGATCCGGCGAGTTTGTAGAACTGATTGCGCACAGATTCCCATCAAGAAATTGGAATGTTGATCAACAAGTTGAAGTTCTCCAATTTATTCTCTGACCTTGATCATGGAACGTTGCGTTACAGAAATGTATAACGCTTATAATTCACTAGCACTACATGAACTTACTAATAGGCGCATGTGCGCTGCATTTGTGACCCCTTAGAAGGCGCACATTTTTTACACCCAGTAAAAGCAATTGTCTTAAGGACACCATTAAGTATTAGTTTTCAATGTGACCCCCTTTTTATTGGGCCAAAGTGGTATAACAAAAAATCACATATTGCCATGACAACGGATGAAAGCTGTTGCAATGAAGTTGTTTTTTAATATAACCCCCTTAAAAAGGTCAACGAGGTTTAAAGAAAAACCTGAGCTTCTGCTAAAACAAGATACAAGCATTTCACACTCCAACTAAAATCAGTACACATTCGCCATAATTTGGGGCGGCGCCACGTTTACAATTTACAGGTTTTATAATATAGCAAATTTAATGCGATTTTTTTTTGTGTCACGACTTAAGCATAAAAACTCTAAAACACATATACAAGACACGATATATGCATGCCCAAACATATGACATTACATGTAGTAAAAACTTTGATTATAAATAATTAAGTGATTTTGAAAATCACGCAACAACTGTTTTGTTTGTTGTGTATGGTTGATCACGCATGAAAGTGTACAATGTGTGGGAACTTTTAGGTTTGCTTGTACATCGGACCATTCTGTCGAGCGTGGAAATTATTTACAGAGATGCAATGCAATCGCATCTTCAGACGACTGAAGGATTAAACTTTTTCGCTCAGACTTTTGGATATTTCTCACAAATCGTTGTTGTAATGGAAGATTCATAAAGGGTTTTCCAATTTGTGTTGTTTTGGTATTAAAAGAAAAATGCCATTTTTTGAGATAAATGATCGGATGTTTATTTGATAATAAAGAGGAAGGTATGCCGTTAATTCAGCCAAATGGCCACCAAGAGCACGCATATAGGACCATAACCTTTTCATGAAATTTTCTATAACCAAATCGCAAAGTGGCTGCCCTATGTCCTCGATAGCCTCACGAATTTTATCTTTGAGGTCTTGAATCGACGCTGGGCTGTTGGCGTATACCTTATCTTTCACGTGGCCCCAAAGGAAGAAGTCGCAAGGTGGTAAATCACAAGATCTCGGTGGCCAATTGTGATCACCTCTTCGAGTGATAACACGATCCGGAAACTTTTCCCGTAAAAGATCAATGGTTTCGTTGCTTGTGCTTTTTTCCCATTTTTGTAGTGAATTTTAATAATTTCAATGCGTTGTTGAAGCGTGTATCGTTCCATTTTTAGTAATGGCATAGTTTCTACTTGTCCAATAAAAGCTTCAAAAGAGACAGCTACCGAAATAGCGGGTCATTCACAATAACACCTCTTATTGGAAAACCCTTGATCTAAACGAAACGGGCTATATTTATTTGCAATATAAACTGAGGTCGACCCCTGTGAAACTGAGTTAGGTTTCTATGCATTTATGACTATTGTAGCTAATTTTAATAAGTTGCATATAAACAATCGAGCATTCCGATTCAACGAAGCCAAACAAAAGACGGCGGCCATAGTACCGATCAGCTGCGTCGTTTGGTTTCAATATACGATCCTTCTGAACTTTCAAAATAACATAACTAAAAATCAGTACAACAGACAGGCATCTATTAACGAACATTAGACATCCATGGCCATATGACATCTCCAAAGCGATCTTCTACCTATAGGGAAATAAGAATAAAACAAAAGAGTCCGACGGCTACTCAGAAAATGAAAGCAACCAAAATTGACAGGGGAAAAACATCAAATTTTACAAGGACACGGGGATGACTGCTAGGCTGATCGACGGATCTTTACCGATTGCAAATGATCCTCTGCGGGAATATTAACAACGCATGCAAATGCGAGCTTGCAACACAATAGATCTCTTCTGGTCGCAGTGTTCAGGGCCTAATACTTACAAATGCGTGCTTGTGTTTTCGAATTTAAATACGTAACAAAAATTGTTCGTCCGTTCGAAATATGGCTGGTGGTTTAATAATAACTAAAAACTTAGTTGATCATTAAGGACTGTTCAGTGCAAACAATAAGAAGCTGATGACAATTGGCGACGTTATAGCTTTGCTGTATTTTTATGACGATAACTGCAGTCAATTCAGGAACATTTTGAAGTTCGTTAATTAAAGCACATACTACTTCACCTCAAATTAAGAATCCCAGCCACCCAAAATACGATTTTCCAGACGAGGAATTCATAGAACGTCTCACAAAAAAAATTGAACAATTGTCCCATAGACAACATAAAAACGTTCTCCGAATCATGACCTGCCCTAAGATAATTGTTTTCATTTTCACGGTCGATTGATGTATATTTTTTTTTTATTTCTTAAATATTGTCCCAAGCCACAAATACACACACATTTACTTGACACACTGTAAATCGCACAATTTAATGGGACCACCTTCATCATTCAAATATCCAGTTTCCTTATGCATACCACATTCCATGCAATAGACCGGAATTCGGCTAAGAGGAATGCCAAATGGAAAAACACTGCGATGCCATTTGAATGCAAAGGATTTCCAATAGACTTATAATCATATAATAACCGAAACACGTTTTAAGTTACCATCTGGCCTGTGTGTGCGTGCCATTGATCTTTTGCAAGAAGATCCACTTCCTGGCCACATGAATTTGTCCCACATTTATTCGAATGCATGCGAAAAAACCAAAAACTACATAGAAAGTTCTTACATCGCACATAAAAGTTAACCCACTTCCATGCCGTTCATTCACCGGTAGGTGTCATGCTTTCATACAATAATCAAATATTCAAATGTCGGATATATGCAAGTGACAGTAAATACAACAAAAGATCAAACAAAGGCGAAAGTCAAGTTCATCTTCTGTCGCAATGAAAACGATTCACAATCTACATAAAAACTGGCAAAAGATACTCGTACAACAACCTCAAAGGCTACAAGCTACATTCTCAAAAAATAATATTTCCAGTCGCATAATACAAATAGTTACCCAAACGTAAGTGTATTCCAAAAAAAAAAAATACATATTTTTAACTGCAACGAAAAATCAGTTGCATTTTGTGTAAATTTTCATCACTTTCTCAAGGCATTCTTTACCATCACTGTCACATAAATTTTAACCCAAAGAGATACATTTTATCTTTTTTCGGGGAACCTTCACTTTTGATCGGTCACGTTATGCAAGTACAAATGCGCCAAACGTCATGTTGCATATTGATCATGGCCCTCGGACGCCGGGTTCAGCTTAATCATTTCGTGAGGCCATTAAGTTTCGGCAACAAAAAAAAAAGGCGCGCGCGTTAAACTCAGTGAATGATTGCAGACAAGTAAATAAAATTAAAAAAAAAAATATTACTTTTTTTTATTTTGCAGGATGAAATAAAATTTAAAAAAAAAAATATATTTATATTCAAATATTCGCGCACAATATTCGATGTTGTGGAGTTCTTTTTTTTAATTATTTTGTTTATTAAATTCCAGTTTTGTACTCGACGTTTTTATTATTTTTAATGATAAAAAATTATTTATTTTTAAGTAAATTCGTTAAGTTACAAGAACAGCAAAGAATTACAAAAAAAAATATATTTGGAAAACTGGTGTCAACGTTCGTGATCGGCTTTAAGCGTTAACCTGAACTGTGTTTTGGTTTTTTTTTTTTTTCTCAGCTTTGGCGTTAACCCAGACACACGTTTGACGCGTCGCGCGTTTGTGCTTTGCTATCGTATTTTGTTTTGTTTTGTATCTTTGCAGCTTAGAGTCTCTGTTGACTGTGCGCCGAGTTTCCGAATACTGAATGACCAAAGACGACTACCGCTTGGTATATAATCCAATTCGTTCGTCCGATTACGAATCCGCGAAAGATATAATGAATGAAATAATAATAATAATTCAAAAAAAAGGAGGAACTTTTACACGGTGAGTTCGGTTGTTACTTTTCCGTGTGATATACTGCGAAGAAGAGCAGCATTAGTATAGAACTCAGTGGAATAGGTACCTAGACTAGCTATAAACTGTAGTTCGACATTTACGGTGAGCGGTGACACTGATGACAATATAAGATTGTAATACACAAGAGCGCGGCGGGCATTATCTGTAGATACTTTGTCTTTGATACTATCTGTTAGGTATAACTGAGAGGGAAAAACTTTGGTGAGAATGTACATTTTTATCAGATTGATAGAGAGGTGTTTTTTTTTTTTTAAGTGGATTGATGACTGGTTTTGATCGCCGATTACGTATGGGATTGGTTTTTTAATTAATCATTCGTTTTCGCACTTGCAAACGTGTAATCGTATAGTGTATTTATCTTTAAGTTGAAGGGCTTGCAAAATGATAAGATAAAGTGTGATTAATACAAAAAAACGCACAACTAACATTGGTTGATCTTTTTCAAGTGATGGAGAGCAATGTGATACAGGCAGGTTAAAATGACTGCCTCCCTTATAAGTTATAACGTTCAAAAAACGTTTGCATGGAAGAAAATATTCCACATATTGGCGCTAATGTGTTGTCCGGTGACCAAATTATTTAATATATTTTCAATAAAACTCGTTCTGGCAAATAATGTTTGTGAGCTTTTATTGAGAGGCACATACCTATTGTATTTTGTCGGGATGTTTTCGAACAAATAAAGCCACTCTTGTTTTTGGTTTGTTACACGTTTTCTTTTGTAAACAATAGTTATTTTTAACAACCAATAATCCGTATTTCGGTTGTGGTTTGTTCTCGCCTCATGTATTGCGCCGTTGTAAAAAGGATATGCGTTCTGTTTTTTTTTTTTCGAACTTCTTCTTTTAAAAATGATTCCAGTTCTATTACTTTGGACCTTTTTAACAATAATTTCTAATCTACAACTTAAATATTTTGTAGGTCACAATTGATATGGGAAATAACCACAGCCCAGCGTACACTGCTACGAAGATCCAAACACATTAAATTTTAGCGAGGTTGAGCATGAGCACTTATCGGCTCAGCTCGGAAGGAAGGATTTCGGAAACAATGTGCGAATAACAGGGTACCAGGTACTTAATGTAAACAAATGTCTTGACTTTTAAATGCTTACATTTGGCATTGAGTTTTGATCATTCAATGAAAGGATCAAAACACTCTATCAGAAGAAATTTTGACTTAACTTTATTCAACTTGTCATAATTAAAGATCAATGCGCAAAAAAAAACAAGTAAAAGTGTTAAAATCGGGCTGGCCGAAGCTTTTATACCCTCCACTGCATAAAAGTCATGAAAAATTGGTGTTGTATGGGAAGTACCAGAACTACTTGACCGACATATACAATAATATTTTAATACAAATCTAACGACGATAAAAAGATGTTCTTTCACCAAATTTCATTCGCCCTGGTTAATTCCGTTGGACGCTATCGTGCTTTCAACAGACAGACGGACATGGCTAAATCGATTCAGAATGTGATCCTGATTCAGAATATACATATACATATATGCTTTATGAGGTCTCCGGTATCTCCTTCTTGGCGTTACAAATGTAATAACAAAGTGAATATGCCTTCCTGTGGAGGGTATAAAAAAACACTTAAAATTATTTTAGGCAAAATTCTCAGAGTATTTGGCGTTAGCGTTCATTCATCTGCTCTGTTCTGGAGAGATCAACAACTCGCAGTTGCATTTTTGCACGAGATAGGACAGAGAAATCCGTGTGTACGCAGTCAATAAATAATAAACTAATAGAGGCGTAAGAATAGCCGCATTCAAGAATCTAGTTATCTTAAGTCGACTAGATTGGTCTGGATGAGATGTAACCTGAACGGAAAAACTAGATTGGTCGGGAACGTCACTTTTCCTACGTCAGCCACATATGCGAACTGTCAACTTAGTACTCAGTCACGAATTTCTTGACCAGATTCGTCGGTTACCCCTCCATAAACGTCAACTGAAATAGCTGCTCATATGACCGATTTGCCCCAATCAAAACCGAGATACATCTGGTGAGATGTCAGACTTACTAAACTAGATACTTGAACGTCCCCAATGAGATCGCGAATCAGACGCCTAAAGTGTCATAGATGTTCTAGCCATATTAATAATAATAGATATGTAAAACGGAAACAAACACAAGTTCCAAGGAACAACATTTCTGAAATCACTTGAAAATGTTTCTATTTCTGATTTAAAAAATGTCAAATGAAAGTGGTTATTAGTGTCAGTAAATTAAGTCCATCAATTATACTAAGGAAATAAATAGCTGTGCGTTAATCACTTCAGGAAGACATTTCGTTTTATAGGAAAGCGAAATTTCGTTAGACACAGCTATAAAAATATCAACATGCAGAACTGTAC
This sequence comes from Cheilosia vulpina, assembly GCA_916610125.1. Taxonomy (NCBI): domain Eukaryota; kingdom Metazoa; phylum Arthropoda; class Insecta; order Diptera; family Syrphidae; genus Cheilosia; species Cheilosia vulpina. The sequence continues at coordinate 60,020,668 of OU744277.1, forward strand.
CACGTGAACAAGAACAATATGGCCGACCAAATTACGTGCCACATATTTTTGCGTGTAAGATATTGCTGTCCCTTTCAGATGCCTGTATAGTATTGGCGGAATATGTGATGATGTAAATCCCTCATTAGGCGGCAACAAAACTAATGTCAACCTGCCTGTTTATTTCATCGCTTAGTTGGCGCAAGATGTAGTCACTCAAACAATTGACTGCGAATCGAGGTGCAGGCTCACTTCCTGGATACGGACAAAATGATAATGTCTTTGCGAAGAAATTTATGCGGAAAAATTACTCACAGAATTCAATTGTTCCCTCAAATCACTAAAGAAATCTTATGATGAATTGGTTGTATAGTTTGAGAAAACTATAATTATAACCTACTGAAGCATTTGTTTACAAACTGGTTATTGTTTTATCGAACAACAATGAAAAACTTGACTAAATTTCCAATAGTAACTGGCTAGAAACCGCTCTCCAAATTAAGCGACAAACGTTCTTTCTCCATTAAACGAAACAGATTTCTTTTAATCAAATGCAAAAATATTTAAAAACGCTTATTTCCGATTGTGGAACTGGTCTGTCTGACCGACTTTCCATTTGCTGCTGAAACCTACAGGAAAGATGGATTTGTTTCAAACTTCGTAATATGAGTTTGACAGATCGAGTTTATTCTTTAATGATTTGAATATAAATAAAAATTGGTTGAGCTGCCTCGTAAAACAAAAAATAAAAAACATTGTGCAAACATATAAAAAAAATTTAATAGTTAGCACTCGTTTGTTTGAATTGAGCCTGCACTTGTTTCATAATTTTCTCGCTAAAATGGAAATGAAACAATGGATATATTAAGTGTGCGTTGATGGTGTAAGACAGTTGTCAAAGACATACGCAAACTTCACGAACACCCCCATTTGTCATTACGAAAAAAGGTTCCTCTCTATTACGCAGTATACGGTAATTGTGTCAATTACTTCGTTTTTGGTTAAACTAGCTAATTAGTCACAATAATTACAGGCGCAACTGCGATTTTCGAGCACCGAAAATCCTCTCCTGATAAGCAAAACTATCACACATTTTGTTAAAATATTATCAAGGTTTGGCGATGGTTATTTAGTGGATTTTGCTTTATAAAAATACAATTTTCTGTTAATTTTAAAATTATTTATCATTTGTTCACTCGTGTCCAAGATCTGCACTCAAGAACTCGAATGAAAACAAACTGTTTTGCTTTTGGCATTGGAAACGGAATGGACATTCGTAAATATCGATGATTTTATTGACGTCCAAGATAATTATCCCCTATTTAAATCACATTTCGGTGATTATCTTTCTGTGATTGCTCTCATTTCGCTGATAAGAATTTGTTCTGACGTCATTCCAACACAAAATTATACTGTTTATCATGTGATTTGCTGCCATTGTTGATAAATGTTGTTCAATTTGTCTATCTTACATATTAACGTATGTTGTTCACTTGCAAGTGAAATTGTTTTGAGAAAATTGTTGCAACATCAATTACCTATTAAAATGTAACTGGGCAGAAGAAAATTCCCCCGAGAAGAACAAGGGAATTTTACGTTGTCACAAAAATAAAAACCCCACTAGTACGAAAAAATAGCGACTTCGTCGTACTTCCTTAGTCTGTGATATTAGCACAGATGCCGGCGATGACCTGTAGTTTAAATCATCACGTCAACGTGACACACTGTCTAGCTGGGTGTGTGTAAATCGTGTTCTGAATAATCGATTGTTGGATTTTTTAATTATGTTCTCCGTTTCATTGTTATGCGATCCTCAGCTGTTGCATACAGTTCGCACGTGAGTGATTTTGAAGTTTGAAATGGAGAACACGACTAGGTTTGTGATTATTTCCATTTTACCAAATTCATCCGCGCCAGTTAAAGGCAAAACATTTAAGATTGTGTTAGGACTCACATATATTACCGACGCTAAAATGACGCAAAGCCAAACTTTATCTAAAGCGATAAACAATTAAACAAGAGCAACAACAGCAGGAACAATTTCCATATCAAATATTATCTCTTCAACTTCTTCACTAACTTGTGTCCGACAGCCCAGAGACTCTCCGCTGTATTGATGACTAAACCACTTTCTTCATGGACATTCTTGATCGTTAGTTTTTATCACTGTATCGCTCTAAATCGCAATGCATTGAAACACAAATTTAACAGCAGAAATCAGATCACACTGTCTGATCAAATGTCAAACTCTGTTTGCTGCCAGATGCTTCCAAACAGCTTATTGTGTCAAATATCTGACAAGCTAACTACGACAAAAAACAATGACTCCGTGGCGTTTAGAATTGGCAAGTGTTGCATGTTTAACCCTTTTTCAAAGAGTACAATCTTAGCATTAAAAAAGACAAATGCTGTGACTGCAATGCAATGATCGCTGTCAAATGAGAAACATGGAAATTGAATTGACAGTTTGAATTGTGTAAGACAAGTTCGATCTGTGTGCAACAAAATCGCCGCAGCAAATTCTTCCCCGCAATTGGGAACAACTGAATGAAGCGAAAAAAAATCATTTAATGAATCTGTCTACATTTTGTGTCATCCCCAATTCAGAGATAGAAAAGGAACTTAGAAGAAGATGCATTAGCAATAATAATAAATCGTTGGAAGATTTACAAAAAAAAAACAAAGTAAATTAAAAAATATAAATTCCTTCTCATCAGACCTACGAGTAAATCGGTGTGACCAAACCATCGAAACAGTTTACAACTCAAAACGAACTGTCACCAAACTAACTCGTGATTCAAAACAGTTTTTTTTTTTAAACACCCACATACAACTTGCTCAAATTGTTAACGAGCTAATTTCTACATCAGTCAATTTTTTTAACGGGTGCAACAGCAAGTATTCCAATATGATACACTTACCAAAACACATCGATTGCGGCTGATGTCCCCAGTAAGCTCTAATTAAAGCCATAATTGCATTCTTGACAAACCAGTACCCGTCTGCATCGGTACTTAATCACATTTCGTATTTGAAAAATGTTTGTTAATTGCCAAAAACTTGCGTGAAGCGCAACAATCGCTGTTGAAATGAATAAAACTAGTTTTACTTCTACTTAGCTGAAATTACGTTTAACTTGAACTTCAAACTATTTACCGAAATGCACAAGTTAACAAAATCTTATCATTATGTGGTGCGCGAACTCGCTGAACAGCCTTGAAATTAAGAATCAGAACTTTTCGTCATAACCTATTAGTGGAGCAACGGCTTGTGCCGTGGTATTAACACTTGCGCGAAATAAATATTTAAATTGATTCAAAGCTGAAAAAAACAAGACCAGATAGACCACCGCCAATGAAAAGAGTTGATCACGCGTCCGAGTTAGACGAAGCGATGTTCCTAATGTTCTTTAATTCGCACTTTCGATTTGAATAAGATTAATAATTTTTTTTTAAATTTCCATGGCAATGTGACTTTAGGCTAATATTGACATCTAAATGAACGTTATACGAGTATTATCACTCGGAACCGGCTTGTGGCAATTTGTTGGTTAAATGTAATGTAAAGTGGCGTCATCGATTGAAACGTTTGCGCATCCGCCTATGGGAGGAGAATCTTCATTGAATGTGAGTTTTTGTGCGCGTATGGTCAGCAGCAGCCGTGGATCAAACCTGTGCATGAAGTTATGTTTCGACTATTTCATTCATTTGCGTTTGATCTCCACGAGTTGCTATTTCCGCGCGCTTTACAAATTAAGCAATAAATTAACAATTAAACGTAATATTGATGTAAAATATAATTAAAAATACTTGAAAACTATGTACGTACACAAACATATTGCTATTAGTGTCAAATTAATGAATTCCTCCCTTAATAAAGATTTTCAACCTTGGCATAGTGGTTAGTGTGTTGGACTACTAAGCGGAACCCCTCGCAGGTTCGAATCCCGAGACAACCCAAATACCAACTTAAGGTTTTTTTCACTGCGCCACCTCTCGCGAACGTCTGACAAACATCCGAGAGTTTAACTGTCATGAAAGAGCTTGTAGATCCCTTCCATTCGTCCGAAAAATAAAAACTCACACACGACGTATGGTTGTGAGAAGCTAGGCCTAGGGTCCCTACGGACCTGTTGCGCCAATTATTTATTTATTTATTTAACCTTGGCATAACGAAACCGCTTGTTGGTCCCGAGGAAACAGTTCTGCAAACGTTTATTTTTCACTGCACAAAACTCACTCTCATGACTTGTGCACACTGCTTTCAATTTACGTGATTGCACATAATTGTGACTTGTTAATGATTGAATTGTCAATTGGGTGCTTAATTCAGGCTGAAAACGTTTTTCCGACTCTCGTTATCAGCCAGCATTTTTTTTGTAATTTTTTAATTAAATTGTTTTTAAAGACGACAACGTTAAGTTAAAAAAAATAAAAAAATCACAACACAAACTCGTAATTGAAAGACTTTTCCTGTTACTATTTTTTAACGTTAACAAAATAAATCATTTTGCTGGAAGGGGGCGTGCCTACAAACTTTATAAACTTGGACAGTGTGTTTTCATATTCATCCATAACTTGTGAGATAATTTTACTGCTGGAATGTGAGAGCCTGTTCAAAAACTGTATGAAAATGGAGTTGGCTCATTCACAATTAACTGCTTAGAAGGTTTTAGTTATATGAAATGGGTATGTTCGCAATAGAATCATGCATTTTTTTATAAATTCCTAAGGAGCCTTAAAATCGGCAAACTTTAAAGTGAATAGCTTAAATTGCGATAATTCCCAAGTGACAATTTTAAGGAGCCAGTGAGAAGATCGATAAATATCAAGTGCTGGTAACACTGCTCCTTATTTGTGCTGGAGCCTTACTACACAGTTGCCTTAACAGCCCTAACGAAACGCGATAGGTAGGAGTTTTATTCGCTTGATCAAGATGTCAATTTAATTTAACCGTTTTATGCCGATAATATCTGTATTAAGGCAAGTACCATCCATCAGCAGGCTTTAGGTTGAAAATGTCAAACAATTTAGCAATGTTATTGTATTACATTCTAGCGGAACGGATACATCCATTGAAAGCTGAAGAAGAATGGTTCACTCTGACCTTTTAGAATTCAGTTTTTCATAGTCTGGAACCTGACTTCAAATCCAACGTTTGACTTTGTGCTATATTCATTGAAGCCTGTGAAACTTGTAAAGTTTCGGCAGCAACCATATAAGAGACTTTGTTTACCTACAGGCTTCGATACATCTCTAAAATTCTTTGGATTATATCCAAATTATATCGACCCATCGATTGTTGGGAAAGACGAGTCAAAAGCTGTTGGATCCTAGTAGTTTTAAAAATTCCCCCATTAAACACCTTTACCTTTAAGGGAAATTTTATTATTTTGAAAATAAAAAGTGTAGAAATTTTACACTTTAATATTTAATATTACCGAACAGGTGTTTCGTAATATTTCTTAAAACGATATCCAACCGCCTTTTAGTGGTTTATAGGAAAGTAAAGTTATTTAAAATCATATCTAGAAAAATATTGCCAGCATCAGGTAAATCACAAGAGAAAGAAACGTGTGCAAACGCCATTGATGACAGCTAGTTTTTCTATATGAAAAGAGGGGATTCCACATACTAAAACAATCAAACTCAAGCAGTAGTCCTTTTTACTTGGATTTATACATATCGTTACTTCATACCAAGCTTCTTTTGTCAACGTTCCGCTGGTAATATAAAGACGATAAAAATCAGATCTAGGTGTAATGTACATCCCGAACAAGACACATATTTATTAATTTGCTCACGTTCAGCATGGGGACTTACAAAATCTTTCTGAAAATTTATTAAATTAAACTTCGTGATGCTTATTACCTCTTTAACTTGTTCATATATACGAAGTAACAGAAGTGTATGGGCTCTCTAGGTATAATTGTTGAATTTCCGATTTCAAAACAAACATTAAAGATAAAAACAATCGAAGTCGTTTAAGATCAGAAAAACTTATGGACAGCAGAGAAAGTCCAGTGCTGCAACCAAGCCCTTGGTGATCGAAATAAACTGACGTTTCAGTCAAAGGTCATGCACCCAAATCGTGCACTTTATTATTAGTATTATTTGTAATAAATTATCGAAAGTATTTTTATCATTAGCATCTGTCAGTAAACCTTTCGTTTTCGCACGTTTTCAATAAAAGAGAAAAACCCTCCAGATCGAATAAATCAGTGGAAACTGCATAATATTTAGAATAAAATTTGAAATTTAATTAGACACTAGGTAAAGCACCGACAGTGCAATTAAATTGCAACTTCAAGCATCAAATAGATACCTGCAAAGACCGCTGTCCAGGTGTCGGAGTACTGAGGAGTGTAGATTGTCGATTTTAAATAAGGGTTTTGATATGTCCATTTCAAATAACATTTCTAACATAGCAAGCCAACTTTTTCTGGATTTACATTTTACCAGGTATAGGTGGGTATTTTCTGAATATTGATAATTTGACGGTAGGTAAAGTCCCAAAGATTACGTTAGGCTTGTAAGCTAAACGACTGATAAAGTATCGGGAAACCAGTTAAAAATATTAAGGGGGTTTTGAACTTTAGTAACTATAAATCTATTTTAGTATTATCAGTACCTACTTTGCCATGTAAGATTGATGTATTGGCTAAGTCAAATTCAGACCGATTTAATCACTAATCACTGAGCCACAGCGACCACTTTTTCGTAGACTTGGTAATTTTTTCTGAAACAGTGTCAGAAACTCCTAAAAGATCGCATACCATTAGAGTCCAGAGTATAATGCATTTTTCTTCTGTATTATGCACTCATTATTTAAAGTCAAACGATGCCTTCTATATAGCCTCAGCAGGTTTTCAAAAATATAATTTGGGTAGCCATAATTTTTCTTTAAATATTACATAAACCTGTCAAAATTTTGCCATTTAATGGGGCGGCACATTTTCTTAAGCCAAATTTTGACAGAACCTTGTTTTCTGTTGTTCTGACGCGTTTTTGTATTGCGAAGAAGTAAGCAAGGATGCGATTTTTTACTAAACAAATCGACAAGGAGTACCTAGAATCGGAAGTGGTTTGAATTCATCAGAGAGAGTTGATTTTTTGAAGTAAGTTATTTTTAAAGAACCATTTATTTCAACCATTTCAAATTCATGATAATACTCGCCGAGGTAGTCATTAAAAAATCGCATCCTTGCTTACTTTTCCGCAACACAAAAAAGCAACAGAACAACAGAACACAACGAGCTTTCATAAAATGAACACACTAAATTTCGACAAATACCTGAATTACATTCTGCAACAAAAGTTTGATTTCTTGTCTCGAGCTGCGAACCACTCGCTTAAAGTGCATTTTGCATCTTGTTGGGAGCTAAAATTTAGCTCGAGCAAAGTACTAAGCTTTCTCAATAAAATGCAAAGCAACCGGGTCTTTCCATCTGGTATCAGCCCATGTAATCAACATCATATTTTCTTTTTCGTTTCGTTTCAACAAACAAAAAAAAAGATACGCACAGAGTTTATGTCAAAAGTGTTCACTTGGATGCTTTGACACTTTATAAATTCTGTTCTTTGGATTTCAGTGCTCATAGTTTTTCTTATGTATTTTTAGTTTTTTTTTTAAGCAATAAAACCGTATTTTAATTTTAACAACAATTAAAAAAAGCATTTGCGTTGTTTTCCTGTGGGTGGTGTTCTGCCAGTCTCTGTTTTAACATGAAACCATAAAGTACCAAACAAGTTAGTGTATTCCGTGACAAATATTATTATATTGTTGTAGTATTGACCTTCGTATAACTCAATACGTTAAGCGACAATATATCTCGTACGTATTTTTAAGTAATAGTTGACAGGAAAAAATATTCCACAAAACATGCTATCAGTCTATGTACTTAAAAATTTTAAATGCAGTATTATCAAAGCACTTACTAGTTTGGTTCGAGTGAGGGTGCATTACCTTACTTAAGGCAAGTTGACAAGTAATTCCTAGTTTCAATGTCCTCTTAAATGACGTCAATAGCTGCGTCTAAAAGCCGTTTTTAAAAAGACTTTTTTCAGCTTAAGAAGATTGTGCAATCGAAATTTAAACTTGGCCAAGTTGTTTGACAAACCACTAGACTTCAGTCACTTTAATAGGTACTTTAAGACAGCTCCAAATGCACGTGAAATATATTTAACAGAAACATTCAGGAGCATCGTGAATAAATTACCGAATGGAAAACGTTCCGGGGTTAACTTTATTCCAGAGTGGTGATTATTATGCATATCACTAACAGATTCGTTTCCATTTTCTTTTAAAAGGAAAAACAAAACCAGTTCTGCCATCTTTCACAGATGAGACGATTGGCCCAACGTTGCCGCTGAAATATTTAAAAAAAAGTGAATAAAAAGGGACCCGAGCCAAAAAAATGCGTCATAAAGAATTAAAGCAGCACAAAAAAATTATTTATAACAAAAACAACAAACAAATGTTTTTATTACAAATCTTACTTTAAGTGAAAAAGGGGCCATTTTGATCATTTTTAAAATAGTGGGGCCCATGGGTCTTAAGGCTCAAAAAGGGGCCAAACGCCAACGCTGGATCGGGCCTTCTCTTCTCGGGCTCGGACTACCCCACTTTCGTTTGTCATGATGATGTCTTATCATACACGTGTTAGCGCATTCTTATAAGTGACCCGCTTAAGAAAAATAAGTCGTGTCAACATAAACATAACCCAGCCGGGATTAAACTAAAAATGAAAATACAAACAACTGATTAAACATGTAATCCAAATAAAAATGGCAGCCGAACGAATTAATGTCAATGTCAATGTCTTGCCAAATCGATATGTTGCAGGTAATAAAATTTCTTATCAACATTTTAAAATCGATATATAGAGTTGAACACAAACTGAAATTGTTTGTGTTTACCTTCAGACACTTCGGTGTCCGGCTATGTATAAAAGCAGGCATCAGGTGATTAGTTTTTGTTTATCAAAGTTTTGGTTAACTTTATAACGTGTGCTATGAATTATAATACTTCCACCTAAATTAGTGTGCACCGCAAGATAAGCTCACATACTTCATGGGTGCCTTGGAAATTGGAAATTCTCAAGTTCCAGCTTAAATTTCAACAACATGCCGTAGGTGGGATTTCGACAGAAGTACCTGAGCTGGAAAACTCCAGACTGCTGTTAAGCATACTATAGTTTCCTAGTTTTGTTTTTATTGAAGTAATACTTCTTTAGGCACGCTTGACTTGGGGGTAAGCTGGTGAATGCGTCACAAAATCGTTACGGAAATTGCGAGAGTTGAGAGGGAGATATAAGTAAGTGAGATAAAAAGAGAGAGAGTTACGTTTCGGTTCGAATATTACTGTAGAGGCAAGAGAGATAGATGCGAGCACACATTTTCGTTCTCTCTTTCTCTCAGCCAGTTACGTTTCATTATCTAATACACATCATACAGTGCAGCAGTGATACCAGATCGGGAGATTTATCACTTTTTGCGGGATTTTCTCACTAATAATAAGCTAAAAGGGACAAAGGGATTTTTCAGACCTCATAGTACAAAAAGAAAGGCATTTTACTTTTTGGTCAAATTTTGTTCCCAATTGCTCATTTCATAATGAATACAAAAATTATTCAACCTACGATCAAATTAAATGTTTTCATGTTTAGGAAAAAGTCATTCAAAATATCTAAATGCTTTCATTTTCTTTTTTTTATTTCCCTTAACTGTTTCAAAAAATGACATATGTGTCTGTGAATGAATCACGAGTATATTTTTTAAAATAATAAGTTTATTTATTTTGTAAATATAAAACGGATATTTTTAGTATAACCGTGGGATAACCTGCCTCTAAGGTCTGGTATCACTGCAGTGCACGCCTATTATCTGTATCACACTGTAGGAGCAACAGAGACAGGTGCGAGTAGACAGTTTCTTTTCATTCTCTCATAGCCAGTTACGTTTCGTATATCTAAGACACGCCTATTGCAAGGTTGCCACTTTGGTAATTTTTAACAAATTTGGTAATTGTTTTCGCTTATTGAGTTTTGGTAATTTTTATCTGGTTATGGTAAATTTTTGAGCAGATGTACCAAGAATGCGAACTCGATATCACCTCATTTAAATGCTACCTTATTGCTTCTTAGTGAACGCATTGCATTATTTGCATAGCTATGCTTCATCACCATCCATATAAAACTGTTTTATTCGCTATTCAAAAAAATTACAGAATGCACTCATTTTCTTCTTCTGAAAAATAGAAAAAAAAAGTCTGAACAATTCCTCCTTCATTCCGCCATAGATTTTTCCGAATACCACTAATGCAACTATTTAAAATTTGCGAAACTTTAACGTAACACTGAACATAATACTCGTTTGAGGGTAACACTATCCACTAAAGGTGAGCGATGCGATTATTGGATTTTAGTTGTGGAGTTGAGATGTAGATGGCGCCAGGTACGAATTTAGGCTGGGGATGAGTTGCACCCGACCCGATTTATCCTCATCCTGCGTCGCAAATGCAGATATTCAACTTAGGACACTTCTGTCGTGTTAAGAATTGACCTGGAAGTGCACTTTTTTCCAATGAACATAGAATACATAGAAAGAGCACTTCTAGATTTGCTCTTTTCATAGAAAGGGCAATTCTTTTCTTCAATCGAAAACAACATTACAGTATCAACTTCGTGGTACTCTAACGCACTCAAATTTTGATAAAAGATACCCACTCGTGTTGCGTATTAACATCGAACACTAGTCATCGATACCACACATTGTAACCGACTTGAATTAATAAATGTACTGAGGGAGATCCTATTTAATAATGGTATCGTTTACACATTAGGTAAGCAGTGAACATCGTGAATTGTGGGATCGTGGCCGACAGCGTTCTGCTTTTGAATAAAAAATAAAGAAATTAAATCAAATTCGATTACTTTGATAATATTGTTCTATATGAAATCGTCCTAATGTAAGTGCTACACCGCATATTTAATTGATGTAGATCAAAAGATTTGAGTTCTCGATGAGTGCGAGTTGTTATTTCCTTATTTGAAGGGTGTTCTTGAAAATCACTTGACCACTTATGGTCTACATGTGGCGAAATATTAATTGATTGCTTACGTGGATTGTGATTAGCAGATGACGAAAGTGTTTTCAAAAAGGGACGTAAAACAGAAACTTGGTATTCACAGCAAACCCACTCAAATAAATCAAATTGGGTTAGGTATTAACTTACGGAAGTGGTGGCAAAAATCATTTCAAATACGTAGAAACATTCTGTATTTCCTAGTTCGAACCCTTTTTTGTTGGCAGAAGAATACAAAATTGATAAAAAGTCGTACATTCTCCAAGCACGTAAGCACGCATGTGCTTACTTACGTTCGATCAAAGAGGAGAGTTAACAGTATATAGAATACATAGAAAGAGCACTTCTAGACTTGACTGAAATTGATTTGTTAAATAACAATAAATAGATTAAGTGTTTGTGATCAGATACTTTTGTGCTATTTACATGCGCAGTTACACACTTAACGCACAATAAAACAAGCTAATGAGTGGAGATTTGGTGTCGGGTCGTAAACTAATTCGAAATTGATGATATGATATGATATGATGATAAATATTTAAACTCGAAAGTAGTATTTAGTTTTTGTGAGCACATTGATTAGGAGTAGGCGCAGTTGCTTAGTAATTAGTGTGTTGGACTACTAAGCGAGGGGTCCCAGGTTCGATTACAGGAAAAACACAAATCACAACTTAAGGTTTTTTTCCACTGCGCCACCTCTCGCGAACGGAGAGTGGAACTGTCGTAAAAAATCTTCTCAATTAGCCGTTTGGACCCGGCATAAAATTGGAAGGGATCTATTCCATTCGTCTCTAAAATGAAATGAAACTCACACAAAACGAATGGTCGTTAGAAGCTAGGCCTATGAGGTCCCGACGGACTAATTATTTATTTATTACATTGACTAGGTATAAGAGACATTTATGGTCTTATGAATTCTCCTTTTCACAACGCAAAAGGAAGACCATGCCAATGAATTTACATCAAATACCAACTAGGTTCAAATAGGAGAACAGTAAAATAAGGATTCGAAAGATCGACACATACTTTGTAAGTAACAACAAAAGTACATTTAACTGTTGTCAACTCATTTGTTGTAATATTCAAAAACTGGTTGCGTAGTTCTACCGCTCATCGTATTCTTAGCGTTGTTGAGGCTGGCCAACTCGAAATGCATGTTCACTTTTTAACAGGGGCAAAACAATAACACCTTCCCAAAAGGAGAATGAGGCGAATCAAGTATCAGAATAAAGGAATCTGTTTATATGAATGAGTGATGTAGTTCGAAATAGTCTACAATCTACTTCGAACCAAAGATTTTTTTTAAAGTTTTTTCGCTCGATCAAAAACTCCACAAAATTTGGGTCGCTCTCATTGCTGCTATTCGGAAATTCAAATCAGTTATAAGCGAATAAAGAATCCTCCTCACCAGTAAGTTTGCATATATCTTATCCTTCTGATATGCATTCGCATAAGCTTCTTCCGGATGTTCGCATTTTGTTCTTCTGTGCGAGTTTTGGCGAATCGCAGCCGACTCTTCCACCGGTTAGACAGATCTGGGATTCCCGGATAAACTCGCTGGCGAACAAAACCTTTTAGAAGGAAGCGAAAAAACACCTTTAAAAAACATTTAAAACCAAATTTATGAATGTCATTTCGGAAGTGATATTTTTAACAACAAAATATGCAAATTTATTAATTAAAAAGTGCATTCGATTGGATTGGCAAGTAAAGCAGGAACGAATTCAAACAACAGATCAATAAATAGTGCCCGGATTTTTTTTTTTAACTGCGTTCTGACCTTTAATAGCGAAACAGACTGGTTGCGACTACTTAAGACAGCCATAAAATATAAAGATCCAATATTAAGATTTAAATAAAAATTACCCTCGCCTGAGAATGCATTCCGTCCATCGTTTTAGAATTTAGTCACTCATCCGGTATATCAATAAATAAATAAACAAATACACAGCACACGATTAACAAACCGATAACGACGATTTAACATTGTATTGACGCTTCTAGTACATTCCCAGAAGTTTGCTCATGCAGAAAACAAGCTCTAAGTCTGAACTAGCTTCATAGGTGATTGGTGCGATGGCATACTATTATACATTTAACTACACGCTTCCGACAGCAGCACAAAATTTCACTTAAAAATTTCCCCAATATACCTGTGAATGCCAGTGAATCGTAACGCTTCATAGATCTGATGGAATTCACAAAGCAACTATTTTTCTTATCACTCATACTTTTTAGTAGGTGTTCGTATCGATATGTGTCGCCCGGTACTTTGACACGGTAACTAGTATTTCGGCCAAAAACGACTAGATCAAAGTGAAAACTGTTCTAGTTTATTCTAAACTTATCGACACGTCTCCACACCTGTGGCACATCTTCGGAACTCACTCGGAATTATGTGCCAATATGGGCTGGCGGACTAGCGTCTCTGCGGGTAGTAATTACCAACATTATACCCATGCTTACTGTAATGCCTCGTCGCTCGTCCATTGTATTATCTGTTACGTCGTACGCCACAAAGTTGTAATAAGAAACTCCTTCCCGTCATACACCACCTGTGGATACTGCATGCGGGCGCGATAGAGACTATAACACGAGCCCCAAGGTTCCAGTAAGTTTTGTCTCGCCGTATTCTTACCGGATCTGGTTGGTCCGAATGTGCAGCACTCATCTGTATAGCTGCACTGCTGCTCGCCCAGTCTCTAGCCTCTAGCGCCTTGACAGTGAACTTAGATGATGGCTCGGGATTTGTTGTGATGCAATTGCACATGTATATGAGACGACACTATACTATCAAATTGATCGGAAACAATGCACTGTGACTAATGGTTTTGATCATGATCACGATCTTTTAATGATGTATTATTGACATGTCGTTGGGTATAGCTACGCGCTGCTACACCGATCTTATACGGTATACGGAGAGAAAGAGAGAGAGACTTTCTGTTTGCCTGACGTTACGTCAATTGTTGTTTTATATCAGCGACAGAGAAACGTAAAGTGGGGGGATTTTCTTGGCATCCACTTCGGAAGCAATATCATTGACACGCAAATTAATATTATTGTAATAATAAACGGTTCGTTTACATTTGCAGTACATGCGTAATCGGATGTAATTCAATTAAACAAATTTACAAAGTTTATTGATCGAAATGCAGTCGATGATGGGGCAAATTGGTTTCTGCGCATTTGTAGTTTTACAATTTATGGTATTCTCATATTCGGTGTGCTTCTAAAGGAATGATGATATTCAGGAAACAAGCATTGCGCTCGATTTATAACTATTTCGTCTCTCAATCGAATCTAACGGCCATATTATTCGCTCCCTCCGGGTGTAACTCAGGTTTATGTTAATTTTACACCCGATCATTAATCCGCATTTTTTAAGCCCGATAATTTAAACCTATGTCCATATTATTCACTGAAAAATATGCATTAAACCCGCTGGATTAAAAATGGATTTAAATGCGGCTTAAAATCACTTTAAACTGTTCCTAATCCGTTCTAAACCCTCGTAATGTCAAATTTTACAAATAATGACATTTATTTTTGTCACTTGGAAATTGATTTGCATTAGTCGAATCATGGCCGGAAATATTTCCGGAAATCAAACACATCGTAATCGCCGACGCCGCTTGTGCATTCGATATTTTCGACGGACGTTGATTTACCATCAGCTCTTCGACAAATTCGTCTTCTGGTGACGAAGACATCAACATTTCATCCATTTCACGAATGAAATCAATTGTTTTTCTAGCTTCTTGCTACTTTTTATTTTCCATGTCACTTTTCTACTTTTCTTATTTCTCTCACCCTGCGAGCGAAGAAATGTCAATATTATGAAATTAAGTTTTAACCCGAGTTTAAGTACTTAAACTGGTCTCCGGAGTGCGTTTAAATCCAATCGGACTAAGCGTTGTCAAGCTTAAAAAAAAACTGTGTTTATGTTTGGGTTTAACGACTGAATAATATGGACCTGGATTTAGTTTTTGGGTTAAATTCACTTAAACCCGGGTGTAACCATTAACCCGGATTAAAGGGAGTAAATAATATGGCCGCAAGACTTTGTGTCCTAGGTACTTTGTGTTTGTTTTTAAAGCTGGAGAAAAACCAACAGAAATTGTTGGTCAGATTCCGTAAGGCGCAAACGTTAGAACGTTTTCGTGTGCACGAATGATTTGCTCTGTGTTGTAGAAATAAATCGTTTGTGCACACGAACACGTTTGAACGTTTGGCCTTACAGAATGCGAACAATGAATTTCTTCCATTCAACAATCGATTTGTCTTGAGAAAAAGGACAACTGATATTGTTGAGTCAACATTTTTTTTTTGTGACTTCTGAACACATTGCGCCGAATTGAGAATAAATTTAGGTCTTGACTTTAAACCTACGGAAGCTCACAATAGCGAAACTTGTATTGAAAATACGACCGCTGTGAACTACTTAAATTTAATGTCGAAACTAGAAATTTGTTATGTTAAGGCCCATTGTTTAATTAATAAGTAGTTGGCTATACACTAGAGGGCGCTTCCCTATTCATACGAAACAATTTGTTATACATCTCTTTCCTCTGGGGTCGAATCGCGTCGTCCGTGAACGAGCATTACATGAAGGAATTTGTTTTTGTTTCACATGTTAAATCAACCTAATCCCGTAAACGAATAGCTCGTTCACTGAAGTAGCGATTCGACCCTTGATTTATCTGTCTCTTATCAATACTGATCTATCTGTCTATAATGTGGACAACTCTTCAACACAATTTTTTCCAACCTCCCAAAAACCTACTGTGAATGTTCAACAAATGTTTACATAGCCCTCCAGTTTTCCAATGCGAAAACACAGCAATTCATATCGATTCGGCTATTGTGAAAGCTGAAACAATATTCAATGTTAAGGCGGTTGTTATGGAGCTTAGCCGCCAGATGGCGTTGTAAGCGATTTTGACTGAAGAATAAAGAAAATCGACGTAATAGGTCTTCTTACTATTAAATCCAATCAGATCGTAATCCATTTATTCTCTACCAAATAGGGTCTCATTGAAAATAAAAAACGACTGAAGGTGCTAAAACTTGATATTGCACAGATGCTGGGTTACTCAAGAACTTTTGCTTCACCTAACCTAAGAAAGTTTGATGGAAATTAAATTAAAATACTATCCACATTCAACTAGTACAGTCAACGACGGATATAAGATGCACTCATATAAGAACACTTCGCTTATAAGAAACACATGTGGAAACACCGTAGACTTTGTTTCGTGTACATGTTTTCGCATATAAGAACACATCCGATATAAGAAATTTTTTTTTTGGATTTTAAAGGCTTCTCATATCCGTCGTGGACTGTATCCAAACCAGCCTTATCCATGCACTTTCTACTTTCGATACAATTTGTTCATCAACAATACATTACTTTACTGCAGTGTTTGTCAGTTCCTAAGTGAAATCACATACATGAAACGTATTTCCAGTGATTAAAGAGATTTTCGTCTGAAGGCAAACAAACTGAATTGCTGACACCATTCAAATTCCGAATCTAATTCCCTCTAAAAGTAAGCAAATTATGTGCCACCATTAGGAAAATTAGTCAAACATGAAAAATTCCCCCCCATCACATTCAACGCAAAAATGAAAAATTCCCCCCCATCACATTCAACGCAAGGTGTTGTGATCTGCTGACAAACAAACACCTTTTGATTCTCCGAAATTAAAACAAAACCATGATAACGTATAAATGATTTATCAAATAATTTTATAATCAAAAGTACACATGCAGAAACAATTGTTTACCAGTGCTCTGGCCTCTGGCGTGAAACAAATCTCGTTGAACTTTTTCAAGGTAATTTTGAGGAAAAAAAAACTTTAATCATGATCTAGATGTTATATGATCTTTTCAGTAAATTTGGTAAACCAAATTTATTGGCTTTTAGAATCCGAGTTTCGAACTTCCTGTTGACAGTCAAATGACGAATTTGTCCCACCAAGACTGAAAGTGACACATAAAAAAAACTTAGACGCAGTTGTAAATAGGTTCACTTTCGCGTCTGGGCGTTTACGAACGAAGTGGCGCGTCGAGTTGTTATCAAGAGAAATTATCACAAAGCCAACATAGTCGAGTAATAAATTTACTTTGGCAAATATTTTATTGACCAGCAAATTATTATGTGTACCCGAAACATACACAACACAGATATCTGCATCTGTACCTATATTATATATTCAATGTCATCAGCTGATTTGCTGCTCAAATCTTGGCGACAGTCACACAGATAAGGGTGAAGGAGAAATGGATCAGATTACGAGTAGTGGCCGACACTAAAGTATGGCACAGCACGCCCTGCATTGAAAGAACAATCGATTGAAATCGAATAGCACTGCTCTTACGAGAAAGCTAACTTGGGTCACGTGTAGTTTCAGTAAACTAAATCGTCAGATGCATAGGGCTGGTTGGAGATGCGTCTGATTACGATGTCACAACTCATCAGGAACGAAAACCACACAAAGGGGATTTCCATTTCGATGCACACCCTATCAATCGCAAGTATCATGTCGGCTGATACTGAAGGTATCGCGTTCCGAAAAATAAATCAATTGTGCAACTTTTAATTGGTGATCAACAGTCTATTCTTGGAAATACCTGTATCCATTTGATCAGTGATCAGAAATAAAAACAAGCATTGCCAATAAGTCATAATAATTCCAACAAACATGTTCGTGCAAGGTCATCGGACGGAGTGGACGACAATGCCTTGACAGATAATCGAATCGAGTAAGATCAGGTTCAAGATAGCCATGACAGTAATGGCTTTTAAATTGATTAGAATGCAGATATATCTATAGCTTCATTTCCGTGACGCAATACGCTCTAAATTTAGTCTTATCAAAATTAAAGTTACACGTCTAAATCGTGATAGTTCCATGTAAGAGAACTACGAACCTCGGCTGAGATTTTGGAAATTTATTGATAAGATATGTTTTTAGGTCGTTGAAATCGCGAGGAATTTGAGCTGTCAGTATTTGTTTTGTTTTCTACTAATTAGTGTATAGTGAATATAATCTGACAGGTGGGGGCAAAAATGTTTCGACGGATGAGTTACAACTGATGACCATAAAGTACTAGTAGAACGAAAATCAACTAAAGGAGATGGGTGAACTTTCTTTTAATACAGAAATAACTTAAACAAAATTTTACTAAAAACAGTTGGTGCAAAGCAAACCAGAAACCGAAAAGACGTAAATTTTGCTCCAACAAAAGTTGATTTAAGCCAACCAATAACATTCATGTCAAAGATGTCAAATGCAAAACCTAACCTAAAATCAGATAAAGACAATCAATAATATGAGTGACGTCAAAGACAAAACCAAATCTACGAGGGAAAACATTAGTTTTTAATGTCAGATCAGTAACTTAAGGATCAGGAGGAGCACTTTTCCCAACGATGACATATTTAGCCAACTGTTTTAAAGGAGTTTTATTGGTATATCATCTCACCACGAATAGACTTACGCCAGAACAATACTTCAATGTGCAAGCACATTTATCTCAACTGGAGTTCGACCACTGGTAGAAATTCAACCATTATAGTAACCTGGTTTATGCACAATATTTTGGAAAACAAATAACACATAGCGTTGCATCTCTGCACAATTTTCGCAGCAACAGAAAAAAAACAAATAAATATGTTGTGTCTCAGGCATTCTTAACTATTTTGAACTAACCTTTTTATATATAAGATGTTCTGTTCTTGTTTTATTTCGTGAGACTTGGCGCTCAAAATGTTGCTCAGGGGTTAGGTGCATTTTTGGAAGTGTCAAGAAAATTGCCGCTCTTAAAATGAGGCCTCATTTTGTATTTCGTATTGGAAACGAAAACCTTATATGCAGCTCATTGAAAAATCTTGAAGCCAAAAATAGCTAAACTCAAATATGAAGATAAAAACTGCGTTTTATTTTGCAATTCTTTAGGCACTGATTAAATGTTTTTAAAAACGACAATAGGCGTGTTTTTTTTGAGCTTCGTTTTCAGCAAAGCAAAGTAAAGTAGGATTTTCAGCACACAAATTACAATAACTATTGCGAGTCTCGAAGTGTCAAGTAGAGCGTAGTTGTTGTAATTGCGTGCTGAAAATCCTACTTTACTTTGCTTTGCTGAGAACGAAGCTCAAAAAAACAGACCTATTATTAAATAAAAAAAAAAACAACAAAAACTATTGCCTTTTCTTGTTTCCACTTTCCAAGGTAAACAAAAAAAAACATTATGCTGGAAGGGGACATACCTGCATACTTGGACTGTGTGTTTTCATATTCATATGAGATGATTCTACTGCTGCGATATGAAAGGCTGTTTAAAAACTGTATGAAAATGGAGTTGCCTCATTCACAATAAACTGTTTAGAAAGTTCTAGATGTAGTTATATAAAACGTATATGTTCGTAATAGAAGCATGCATTTTTTTTATAAATTTCTACAAAACCTAAAAGCTTAAATTGTGATAAATCTTAAATAAAAATTTTAAGGAGCCAGTGAAAAGTTCAAATCGGAGATAAATAGTCAGTGCTGGTAACACTGCTACTTGTATAGCAGTATCAAAAATTATTTTCTTTCTTTACTTTTTTTTTGTTTTGATCACTGGGATTTTATTTCGTGAAAAGACATCTTAATATAGTTCGCCAATAGTTGAAACAGTTCAAACAGTTCACTGTACGTTTCCGCAGTCGCGACTGACGCCAAAAATACATATCAAATCTTAAAGTTTATCAGTCATTTGCAGTTGACATATAGCTAGCTACAGTCATCACGAGTGAATTCTACAATCGACGTGACGCGTCTTGCTAAGCCACTTTCCTCGTGGTGCCGCGATCAGTTTTTTAACTGTAGTGGTGCCATTCAAGTTTCGCACTCTTATTTACCATTAAAACCAGACCTGTCACGCGAAAGTACTGCGCGCACTGAAATTAAATGTTTATAGTGCAATATCAAAATATTTCATAGAGTTTTAGGACAGTTAAAAAATAAATAAATAAATAGTTAGCGCAACAGGTCCGTAGGGACCCTAGGCCTAGCTTCGCACAACTATTCGTTTTGTGCGAGTTTTTTTTTCCATTTTTGGGACGAATGGAAGGGATCTAAAATGTTATGCCGAGTCCAAACTGCTAATTGAGGAGCTCTTTCATGACATTTATACTCTCAGATGTTTGTCAGACGTTCGCGAGAGGTGGCGAAGTGGAAAAAAAACCATAAATTGGAATTTGTTTCTTTTTTTCGAATTGGAATCAGGGACCCCTCGCTTAGTAGCCCAACACACTAACCACTAAGCACCTGCGCCTACAAAAAGGGACAGTTAACCGCCACAAAAATACATAAATTTATGGCCCTTTCGCATCAAGTACTTGTTTGTTCTTTAAATAGTATTATCCTTGTTGCAAATAAAGGGATAGGAACTCCTTCTGTTGCCAATTTTTAAAGTTTTATTGGAACTCCAACTTTGCGCTGCTTCATGGGTTAGAGTCAAAGAACCTAACCTTTCATATAATCGGCGTGCACATTACCACAACACCACGGCCACTAAAAATATAAGCATATAGCTTTTTAAATTTTTATTATTTTACAGCAACAGTTTAGAACATTCAAAAACGCATTTACCTGCTATAACTTCGCAACCAAGTAATTTGAGTGAGATCGGCATACCTCCAATTGTGTCAAAAGTTTATCAGCAAAACAAATGAAATTGCGCACACAAGTCTTTGCAATTATCTTCTATTGAAATTCCGTATAAAATTAGATTTTATCAGTGTCTTGCCAATTTATTCGTGTCTAGTCTAGCGATGTGATTTCGCAAACAAATCATGTCTCATTGGGTCGCATTTACATTTTTGTTACTACAAGATTTAACGTAGCGAAGCATCTGCGAATTGCTGTCAAAG
This sequence comes from Cheilosia vulpina, assembly GCA_916610125.1. Lineage (NCBI taxonomy): Eukaryota > Metazoa > Arthropoda > Insecta > Diptera > Syrphidae > Cheilosia > Cheilosia vulpina. Next base: position 60,041,655 of record OU744277.1, read on the forward strand.
ATGCTAGTGGGGCGGTTACTCAAACATTTTTAAGCGTTCATATATGACCTTACTACTCTAATAACGAATTAAAGCAGCTGCTGTTTAAGGACCAGCAAAGGAGGCAAAATAAGCTCAAATAACCCATATCCCACAGACCAATCGAATAAAATCACTGACAGGAGAATTATTTACAAAAATCCATAACATACATACCGAATACGAGTAATCGGCAAAAGATCACACAACAAAAAGGATCATCGGTACTCGTCGTTAACATATTCTAAAAGGATCTTCCACATGAATGCAAACCAATGGACCTGAAGTAAAAATGGAACTAAAACTGTAAGCAATTTTAACCCTTTTGGAAGGAGATACCACACCGACTTTGTTTGGCGTAAGCATCGGGTCGGGAGACATACTTGTAAAGCAACCAATTCAATGGAATAAAATCAGTTCCGATGACTAATGCCCTTAAATCGGTGTAAGATTTTTATCTTTTTTTGGAAATACGATAAGAAACACATTCGGCTAAATTGAAACTTCGATAGTTAAGACCTGATGAGTATCAACAGTGGTTAGGTATACATATTTATAAATCGAAGTGCATGATTTATAATCATACGCAGATAAAAGTGCACTGCTATTACTTTTTACTTTACCTTTGTTTTATGAAAGCTCCTTATCAAGGTCGTAGGCATTGGTCTTTCACCAAAAAATTATAATAAACTAATTACAAGCACTCGAAGTGTAGACAATTTTTTTTTCTAAAAAGGTTACACACAGGTTTTTTATGATTAATGAAGTTTGTCAATCTTGTTTGCGATAGAAACTGAAGAGAATTGAATGAAAGTTCGCAATCTGACACAACAAAATCAACCAACACCGATAGTGTCAATCACTTTAATTCTTCAATTAAATTTGTGTTATAACCCAAAATAAATCCACAATTAAAGATAAAGTAACATTTTTGATGTTTTTTTTTCATTAACAATCGGAAACAGTAAATCAGTAAAAAAAAAAATAATTTAAGTCCGTTCGATGTGACTTGCTTTATTTGATAACGAACGATAGTCAGAACTTTGCCAATCTGCTGATTCGATTAGTGATCAAACCAACTACGTGAATGTAATTTCACGTAATTTCGAACGTGCTTTTGGCTAATTACTAGCAGTTAGTTAACCAAAAGTCTCTAAGCAATTGTTTCGTTTTTTTAAATACACATGCAGGAAATGAACGTAACTGGTATATAGCTCGCAATACCTCTGCGAGTGTTCATCAGTGGCAGCAAATGTGCCGTATTAATGACCTGTCACATTTGCCTCTTAACTGGAATCGGTACAAGTGCTAACTGAATGAAGCGATAAGTGTACAAATTTTTCAACCGCAAAACTTAATGACGGAGATTGGTACATCCATAGGATCTTTTTTTTAAATTTCACTTTACGGAAAATATTATAACCGGCTGTGACTCTAAGTGAGAGTAATTAGAACATAACTTCACAGGCCGTTTAATTAGAGGTGCACGTCCGTTAAACGGGTGAATTGGCACATACAATTTTACCCTTCTGATTGGAAGATTTCGGGAATATAAATCGCAATATTTCTTTTGTCATTAGAATGACAGTTATTTGAACAGGGCCCTGAATGCAAGAACTAGATTGATCATTAACGTCAGTTTTCTACGTCAGGCATATAATTCATATCGCAACTGAGTCGAAACTTGGATAGATTTCTCGGGATAGCCCTAAACGTCAACTTAAAAACTGTTCATTTGACCAATAGACACTGAAACTCTTCAAATCAGTCAGCTGTCAGACTTATTAAACTACAGATTCGTGAACGTCCCCATTACCTCAGTGCAGCCACATTTGAGCACAAACTATCTGTCAGATGTCAAATTGGCTGGAAAAAGTATTGCCAATTCGAAACAAACTTCTGAAAAGAAATCGTCCTTTATCCAATTTCCTACCGAGAAATGTGATGTCACTGTAAGTATAACGATTCACAGTGCATCACAAATCTGTTCTTACTACCACAAACGTCAGTCAATGCTGTAATCAGTTTCCGAATGTAACTTTGTTAAGAGTTATTTGTTTGATGAGAAGAACTAAGGATACAAAAGAGGTAAAAAAAGTATAATACAAACTCAGTTGTTCTTGTATTGATTTGTTACTGTGCGCCACTGTCTCGTATACGTACTTTTTCTGAGACTTTTTCGCCTTAGAATGTATATTTTACAGATTTATTAATATTTGTCAAAGAAAACTACGCAAATAGCCAATACAAATAATTTAATTTAAAGAATTTATGAAGTAACTCCTCCCAATGAAGATGTGGATAGTAACAAATAAAAATTAATTAAAATAAGAGTCAAGAGAGAGAGAGACAAATCAAGCAAAAGAATAAAATAAAAATGTTATAGCAATTTAAAAAGTTGTATGTTAAAAAATAAAATAAAAATAAAATATCTTACTAGTTACTCTTCGCCGCATCCTGCAAAATTTTGCGCAACAAACTGCTAAATGAAATCCTTGAAATCCTTTAACTGCACGCACTCTCCGAAAACCGTTTTTGAATCTTAAATTATTGTTGATAAATTCGGGTTATTTTGCACTTTTCTGTGTTGCTGATGACACTTATTTCTTTTGGTCATATAAAACACTCGTCTTAAAGGTTTAATAACAAAAATTAGTGAAAACGAGTTTCTAACAAATATTGTAAACACTTCATAAATTTATTTTGAAAATGACGTCTGTTTCGAAACTAAACTGAAAATTTATTGAACAAAACACCAAAGCTGCTTGAATGGCGATATGCAGGTAGTTACCCACTACCCACGTCAGTTGTCTGTACAACTATCGCCATTAGCGTTCGTGATTAGAAATGAGAATGAAAAGAATGAATCCTTCATTCTTGGTATTGTTTTTCAGTTCGAACGACTAGGTGATTGAAATTAATAAACTCTAAACTTGTTTGGCTTGATTTGATGGACAGAATTAAAAGTTCAAAGAAATTTAATAGTCGTTGGTGGATACTTTATGATTCTGTTAATTTTTAAAGGTTCACCGTTTAAGTGAAGCAAGCGACTTTAGAAAAACTATATCGAACACCCTTTATCTTTAAAAGTTTAAAACTTATTCGTAAGATTCCTCAAGGGAAATTTTACTCAGACAGTTCTTCACAAGGTTGGGCGGGCGACTGAACAAATTATCTACCTTCCTAATTATGGAAGGCGCCTGTAGTAGTACGTAAACTGGAATTTAGATGTGAATGGATTTGTTAGCTGGCATCACCATCACCCCTAACGAGGTATCCGTTGGAAAAAAAATCCAAAACTAAAGTCAAATCTGTTCAGAAAACAGATTGCATTCCAAGTATCTCTTTCGGATCAGAATACATAAAGGATATAAACGCGTTAATTATTTATTAAAATATTCCCTTTGTCGGAGAGATATGAAAAAAATATAACGTGTAACTGTCAGTGAACTGTCATGCTTCTAAATTAGCCGTTTGGACTCGGTATAAAACTCCCCTTCCATTCGTCCCGAAAATGAAAAACTCACATAAAACGAATGGTTGTGAGAAGCTAGGCCTAGGGTCCCTACGGACCTGTTGCGCCAACTATTTATTTATTTATTAAGCTGTCAAAAGTAAATGACATCACGCGGTAAAATACATTGCGGCAATGTGCGCTATATGCCATTCAAGAATTTTACCGAAAGTTGTATCGGAAAGGATACCTCGAATGGAATTTTACCAATTTCGTAAAAGTCGGAGAAAAATTAGTTGCGATCGTATACTTCAGCATAGGGGTGCATGTTTTTCAGGATTTATTAGGTGGGGACAGAAAAACTACATTCCATAGACAAATAAAATTGTTTGTCGGATAAATGATTCCAAAAGACGACTTTGTAAGCTAGGCCGCATTCAAGAATCTAGTTATCTTAAGTCGACTAGATTGGTCTGGATGAGATGTAACCTGAAGGCAAAACCAAAGATTGGTCGAGAACGTCACTTTTCCTACGTCAGCCACTTATGCGAACTGTCAACTTAGTACTCAGTCACGAATTTCTTGACAATATTCGTGGCTACCCCTCAATAAACGTCAACTGAAACAGCTGCTCAAATGACCGATTTTAGTCAATCAAAACCGAGATACAGCTGTCAGACTTACTAAACTAGATACTTGAATGTCCTTTAAATTCAATCACAACCACCTTCACTCGCTTCTGTCATACTTGATTCTCGTAAGACATTTTGATAAAATTTGTAAGCATTTCGAGGCGCCTCGAGTAGATGGGCGCAGTCACATGTTATATCTAATTTACCTGTTTCTAAGATGATGTGCCGTCTGCACTAGGAGGAATGCCATTTTATTTTTAATTGTATTTCTTTTCCCACACTAGTTTCTCGTTATTGAGACGTTTTTGTCACCCTGGCAGCATTAACCGTGTATACCTACTTGATCCCGCAGAAACAGATGGTCATAATTTGAGGTACATTTTCAAATCGATAAGTTTAAACCCTTTTAAAAGACCTCCATTCAATGACAGTAATCAAGCCAAGCAAATCTGGTCTTACTCAAATTCGAAATGTGACTTTAAAACCGCTTCAAAATAAAATCACGCCCCTATCAGTTGGATAAAATCATATATGTAATTTTTCCATAGATACACCATACATCCAACTAATTCAATTCGGAAATCACAATTTCAATGCATTCGCGACTAATTGAAATGCAACTGGGTGTCTCGTATGCCGTATATTAGTGCAGCGCGAAACACCGCACTGCTGCACATGCACCAACAAAATTTGCTGCCCACTCGCACTCGAAATAGAAATGTCCACTCACGCCCGTGCCAAACGAAAATAAAATCAAAACAACCGCCTCGTAACGGTACATTGGAATTATCTCAGCAGTCTTTTTTAATATTTGTTGACAGAGATAGACATACTATATTTTTATGATGGGTTTAGATACATTTTTAATAACACCGTTCTTTTTGCAATTTACTTTCCACGTAGCGTTTTGTCGGATGACACGCTTGAGAGATTTTTCGTTAAAAATACAATTTTGGGCTTTTATTGTAAATGGCTCTAAAGGCATTTGCACACGTTATTAATTTCCATTGCGTCCATGAAAGCTTCACGAGGCGATAAGATAAATAAAAAAACGCCTTTCCAATAAGTGCTTTAGAGACTTAGTTTTAGAGGCAGCCCTCTTATCTACTTCGCAAGGCACGACACTTGACAAATCAAAGAAAAATACGTGACTAGCGAAAGTATAATGCATCCACTACTTGAGAAACCAAACGAAACCATTTGGTGCTGTATTCTGTTGAGAGAAAAACATAGGAAACGACGCGGTCCGATTTAGTTTACACTCGAATACAAACGTGTAGCGAGGCTATACACTCGAAATTCGATTTGATAAGACCATTCGGAACGACAATGGCTGGGGAGTAAAAATAAAATATAACAATTGCAAATCAAAAATATCAGCTAGAAAAAAAGCTAGAGTATGTTGACATGAGAAATGCCAACAATTTGAGATTGCTTGCCAAAGTTCTAATTATGTTGGGTTGCGTAGCATGGGATGGTGGCATCATGCTACAGATGAACATCCTTCAGCTGAACCTGCTTCAATTTGTGACGAATATTTCACAGCGTTTAGTTGACCAAGAACATTTTCTGGAAAAAGCATAAGACTTTTGATTTTTCCTACATTTTTATTTAAAATCGATGGTGATTGTTTTAGGCGCTAAGCATTGAATGTGATTTTTCGCCCATTGCAGGGAAATTTCGGGGCCAACTGCATTATTCGTACCAGCATTCGCATTCGTGATCAGCGATCGTATAATAAACTGTCAAAACTTTTTATAACATATAAATTAAGTGCACTAATGGGTCCGAGCCGAGCTAAGACACACGATCTTTTCTTTTGACAGTTCAGACTAAAGATTTAATTTTTATTTTCCTGGCGATCGAACCTGAGACCTCTCTCTCGATTGATCAGCACACTAACAACCGAGACAATGCTTACAGTATTGCGTTTGATACATGGAAATCCAAATTGTCTCGAAAACTAGGCGTGTTTTTTTGAGCTTCAATCTCAGCAAAGCAAAGTAAAATAAGATTTTCAGCACACAATCACAACAACTACTATGAGTTATCAAAGTGTCAAGTAGAACGTAATTGTTGTAATTGCCTGCGGAAAATCGTAAATGTAACCATAGAAATATGTTTTTCAGTAGACAAATTTTATTTCTTATAGTAAAGGTAAGTGAAGTAGCATTCGAGTAGTTTGCCAAAAAAAAAAACACGAATTGTTGGAAAAAAAAAACACATCTTTGCAATATTCCGTTCAGCAGAACAGCTGAGCTGACCAAACAAAGGTCACAACTCCCAAATTAAAACCATTTTCCATACTTAATTGATGGTCTAATATTTATTGTTTTTAAATGCTCTGAATTTATTATATTTGTTAATTAACGCGGTCGAAATTTGTAACCAAAATAGTTTACATGAGCAGTGTCGCACAGCTGATTGAAACGTCAAACGAAAACTAGTTGGTGTTCGGTGTCAATGCGTCGACGAGTTTTCGACGAAAACACGCTTTTCGGTGCGGTGTACGGTGTGCGGTGGGGTATTATTATGTCGTTTTCCATTGGTTTCACTCGGAGATCCAATCATTCTGTGATCCAATGGAACAATAAAACTCCTTCTGATTGAACAAAAGTATTGGTGAAATGTCAAAAAATAATCTATGGCAGCTGTCTTATATAAAATACATAAATTACACTTGTGTAAGTGCTTCTTGAGTGGATTCTGACTTCAAATTGAGAAGCGAAATTCCCTTCTCAGAATCATCAGAAGAGTATTTTTTTTGTGCCAATGGAACGGTTTCAGAAGTGATTTTTTCGATTCCGGACTCTCCCGGACGCTTCTTTTTGCCCAATGGAAAACAACATTAATGTACCAGTTTATACAAGTTTATTCCAAATTGCTTGCAGACCTTCAGACTGAATCACCGCAAGACACACTTTGTGGATATAGATGTTCAGTAAGACAAACCTCAGTTGCTGCTTTTTTCTGGCACTCGGTGCGTCTGCATAGAAGGGTAGTTTTCCACGCCGTTCTAAACCACTCTTCAATTCCAGTTTGAACTATTGTCTATTACATTACCAAGCTAGTGAAGATTAAATTAACCATTTGATATAGAAGCCTTAACACAATGCATTAGTCTGTAGTTAAGTATCTACAGCAACGTGCTGTACTACTCATAAGTTCTGTAAAATTCCGATTACATAGCTGCTGCAATTGTGATATTAATTCACCTAATTAACTAGATTCCGCGACACTACTAGTACATTCCCTTTCATTATCAACGCGGAAATATGTGCTTGCTAATAAATGCTATATAGAGAACCGCTAATAGTAAAACATTATCTCCGTTTTCAATGACATACAGCAACAAAACGAAAAATACAAAAAAGTTTCCCACACAAACTGATTGCACTCCTAAGTATCGTCACTTTGATAAAATCATTGTGCACATATTTTACACAAACAAAAACAAAATTATCTAGTGCAGACTGCTCGCATTCGTAATTGGAATTGAAATTGGAAATAAATTTTCATCATATTTCAAAACATTTTCCTTTGGCGGTTACCAATTGAAGATTTTCGAAATAGCGAACGGAAGGAGGTAGTGTCCCGTGGAAAGCATGAATAAAATGTACGTCGCACTTTTGTCATTCGTATTGATTATGAACTTTATTTTAAGATGTCTTTCGCGTTGAATAAATTCGTAGGCGTTGAATAAATTCGTATCAATGCTGGCGGACGTCACGGAGAGTGTTTTAATAACTGCATCCTCCTTTAGTATACGCTTTCTTTTTTAACGCCTGCTTTCTATGGAAATTGTACTCCTACGTAATACATACTATATATATAGTGGCTGAAGGACGACGATCTATTTGGTTTCAAGTAAGTGCGTTCATTATATAGAAACGGAATGAATATTCATTCATATTGACGTCAGCTCACAAACATAACATTCAAGCGATAAAGTTTTCCCATTTGAGGAAAATGCTATGAAGTCTTACGACGACTTATAAGATTACGGTTCGCGAAATTTCGTTATTGCAAAGCTGTACCAGCAACAAATTTATTCTACAGTTTTCGTAGCCTGCGAAACGAAGAGATAAAACGTATTAACGCCTTGAAATCTGACATTTCTGTATTTTAACTTAGTTATATTCGCTTACAATATTTTGTAGTTTCGCCTCTTGCACACATATTACGCTTAACCCCTTTAGTAAGGCAGTTATATTTGGTTCTTATCAAGTACATATACCAGCTTTACTGAGAGGGGTAAGCAAATAATTTGCAAGAGGCAAAATTAAAAAAAAATAATGGTGAATGCATTTAAAGTCCGTAGACACTACATTTATTTTTGCATTTTCAGACTTTTAAAATAAAACTAGATCGGTACGAAAAATTTGAACGAAAATTCCCGATAGGAGTGATTGCCTACAGACTTCATTTAAAATAAATGCATTAAAAACGTACTCAAATTACATTTTTTAAGCTGTTGGCAGCTTTTTTTTGACATTTTAAGATTATTTGAGAATAAATTCGTTTGAAAGTTTGTGGTTGCTTTGCAAACAATATTGCTACAAAGAAAAAAATCGGAACTGTCAGTTTTCTCGTATGGCGTTTTTCATTGAAGATCTGGGAGAATTGGTCCTGAAATTCAGAATTGCTGTTTTCAAAAGTAGAGCGAGGTAATAGTGGTAACCATTTGCGAAGTTTGGTTTTCTGTTGCTACGTGTTTTTTAGTTTACTTTCGGATCAAATAGCGAAAAATTTGTTTCTAATAACAAAACAAATATTTCAATCTGTCATTTTGCTAATGTGTGTTTGTGAGTTCAGGGCAATTCTTTATAAGTATTCTGGACTCTTATGTCGTGTTAGGAATTGACCTGGAAGTGTAATGTTTTTTCAATAAAACATATAATACATAGAAAGAACACTTCTGCTCTTTCATATAAAGTGCAATTATTTTTTCAGTCGAAAACGCCATTAGTTACAATTACAACTTACGCCATTAGTTTACAAATTACTGGACGCCTTTGACGATTTCTTTGTAAAATGTGTGGCGGAGAAATTCAAATATTAGCATTTAGCAAAACACGAAGTAGGTACGAATTTCCACTGAATATTCTTGTTGATAAATAAAGAGTTGTAGACTGGCAACTGAGAGATGTTATAGTTATTTAACGGTTTTTAAGAGGTTCAAAGTGCATAAAGTGTTTATTTGTTCATATTTCTGTGGCAACAAGGAAAAACATCATAAGTCATTTTTAGTCATTTTTCAGGACCGCAGTTTAAGGGTTTGACTTTCAATGGTAGTAACTGACTTATGCGTTTTTTCCTGATCCATAACAAGGCAACATAACAAGGAAAAAAAAAATTGGCATATAGAACAGGGTTCTGTGCATCCGATCGTAACACTAACTCAATGCTGTTTTTCCTTGTTGTCACAGATTTATAAAGCTTTTTTTTTCTTGTTTTGCTAAAGTAGCTTGAACATATGAAAAAAGGGTTAACTGTTACGCGAGCTGGCATAGAGTTTGCTTTTCTGACAATTGGCTACGTTCTATTTAGCGCTAGATGTATAGCGACATGTCAATTTTTTCGCGAAATTTCTTAAGTACGGAAATGGTTTAGTTACCAAAATGGCCGCTTTACGTCAAGAGAGCAGCGGGATACACAAAAATGTACATTTGAGGTTAACGCATATTTCTTGTTTATGTTCGTACGTACCTAATAACAAAAAAAAACAAGTTGTCAATACAATTTGATTAAGATTAGAGAAGAATGTAAAAACAAACAGATAAGTTAGTGGGGGTGAAGTTCTATAAACAAAATATAGAAATACTTAAGAACTCGAACTCGCTTCAGTGGTTCATTTTCGTTCGCACATTTAGCTCCTTACGTGTTATGTCTAGCGGTCAGTTAAACGTGGATGTTTTTTATTTATCAAGGTGGAAACATGTTAATATGGATTTTCCATTTGACAACATTACCAAATTTATACCAACAGACATTTTTTGGGTGAAACATTACTAAGATTTTTTGTGGAGGAGAAACGCTTGGCTCACATGTATTTTTGGCCACGGAAACAGGATCTAGTAACAATTTGAAGGAATAGCGAAAGGGACAGCCGTCATCTGTATAATTTAATTTTGTAGTATTCTTCAAATACACTGACACCTCACTGTGTGACATGGAATAAATAAATAATAGGTATACATAAGAAAGTGGTGGTGAGGTGATAGATGCCTCATGCCACAATCTAAGAAAACCCCCAAATTCAGTCCTAAGAATTCACCCTATCACTGCTTCTTCAGGAACGACTGTGCCCAGCCACTGTCAACCATTTTATCGTGTAGAGGTGGCCATGACGGTGGGAATAGCGCTGCTCTGAATTTCAAGGACTTTTCCTTGAAAATCGATTTTGCTCCAACACGTGCTTTGCTGAAGGGGTTCATCCGAATTCACTGAATAGCAAGGAAACTAAACCAGCTGTTCCTTGTCATTCATTCATCGCCTCATCATCGGCCTCACCATTGTTTGAAACATCCTTGCCGACGTCTGGCGCAAATTTTGTTCTATTTGCTTGGCCGAGCTATACTACCCCGCTCGAGATGAGTGACCTCATTCACTTCAAACCCTTCATCATCAGTCTTCACCAATTACGCAGAGAACCTGAATTGTGAAATTTTCTTGTAAAATTCTATAACTTCAAAAGGGGTGGCTGGTGCCATCGTGTGTCATCCTTTCAAACCTTCCACTGGTTACAATTTCAAACCTATTTGTTGTTGTTAATTCAAGAGCACTCCGCGGAACTAGTATATCTTGGTATCGATTTTACCAAGTTAAGAGTGCTGTGTAGCAACTGCATCGCAGCAGTGACCACAGTGTACACAACGTTGACACATTTTCCACAGAACTTTGCACAAATGAATTACGTGTATATTATGGAGTCACATAATCCCAGTCAGGGAGCAGAGGAAACTTTTTATATTCGGAAAACCAGCACCAGCAACAAAGGAACTCACCAAAATTTGTTAAATTTATTATTAAAAAAGAAAAAGGAAAAACAACGCACAGTGTTAAAACAAACAATGAAGATTTTGGATTAGCGTAAGGAGATCAAACTGCCAAACAAAACTCACATCTTTTCCAGACAACTTTAGTCGCGGTAACAGCGCGAACTTGAAGTTTACCCCAGACTTCATTGACTTGATGTTTAGAACTGCGGAATGGGGCCCAGCATAATTTGCTGGGTATTCGGTTGGATTGGATTTGGTTTTTGGTCGCGACAAAGATGCTACAGCGCAGGGGCAAGCGCAATTAGGTACACTGCACAGTGTACACCGCTTCGCGAAATGTCAACTACGAGGAGGAAAAATTCCTCAGCCTCGCCGGGCTTGTCTTGACAGATACGTCATGGAATTTCTTATTGGAGTTGACCAAGGACTTTATTGTTTTTGTTTTGGGAAATTTCTCTAACGAGTTTCTTTTGCATGATATTTTTTTTCGAACTGGCGCAGGAATTGTTAACCAATGAATAAAAGAGGCAATTATATGGCAGGAAATCAAAGAACTTCATTGTTTATTTGCAAGTAGAGTTTCTAAAACCGATTTATTTTCACAATTTACAATTGTTACTTCGAGCGTAGGTATGAATCAGTTAAGCTTGGATTTGCATCAGAGGGTTCTTGTTCGTGATAAGGGGAAATTATCTACGAAACACATAGGCTCCCAACCTGCAACAGTCATTTTTTGTTCATGACGTCAGAGATTCACACACTGATCATTAAAAAAGTGGGCAAGTTAATATTATTGAGAGGTATGAAAAATAAATAGCGTTTGCTCTGAGCACAGGGTTGTACCAAAGTAAAATCCCTTAAGCTCGTATGACACCACATTTTTTTTTTTTGCTTTTGTTCTGCTTTTAAAACGAAACTAGAGCAGTACGAAAAATTAGAACCAAAATTCCCGATAGTGAGTGTACACACCAACTTTATTTATGTAGGAACATAAAAAAATGCACTAAAAATGTATTCAAATTACATTTTTCAGCTGCTGGGAGCTTTTTTGGACATTTCGTTTGAAAATCTGTGATTTGCAAACAATTTCTACCCCTTTCGTAATACACTTTCTCTTTTACACACCGCTTACTTTTCAACATGATAACAATGAGGAAAAAATGTGGAGTCAAACGGGCTTTAGTAATTGCTTTGAATCGGTATGAATAAAATCCTACTTTGCTAATGTAAGTTCGAAAATTCGATCATAACCTTTACTTTCCTGTGTGTGTCCTTGCCTTGCAGTTGCTGTCAAACCTGACCAGTAAATTTTAATTTCCCTTGAGATTCTAACGACTTTTGTGGAAATTTGAAAAAATTAAATTCAAAAATATGAATGCAAGATAGCTCCTGGAAATATGATTTTTGTTTGCCAGCTTGTTGATGATTCATTTCTTTTTCAGGTGCCGAGAATTGTATCCAATAATAGGCTTGTTCGAAATATTTGTTGATACACTAACCAAAACCAATTATGTCGTTTTCGATTTGGCAAACAAATCAACGAAAACGACATAAGTTAGTTAAATTACCAGGAGGTGTTTGAACTGTCAACCTACTAAATATTTTAATTTAGAAGAAATATTAGCCAAATCGTCCGCAGCCCATTCTTCGCGTGACTCAAAACAATATTAGGCGTGTTTTTTTAGCTTCGATTTCAGCAAAGCAAAGTAAAGTGGGATATTCAGCCCGCAATTACAACAACTATGCTCTATTTGCCACTTCGAGACTCACAGTAGTTGTTGTAATCGTGTGCTGAAAATCATACATTACTTAGCTTTACTGAAATTTGGAGCTCAAAAAAACACGCCTTTTGTTGCTTTTTTCCTAGGTATTTTGTTAGTTTTCCTGTACAAACAGAATTTAACTTAGCTATTTAAAAACTAAACATAGAAAATTCACAAGGCTTAGATTGTTTTATGTTAAATATGTGCGTACAAAATATTTAGCAAAAGGTCTGAGTCCGCTAATTAGCAGATTTGGATTTTCGTAGCACTTGCTACGTTTTATTCGTACCGATCTGAGTCAAAGGTTAGTTAGTTAGTGTCAGCTCAAATCAGTACGGAGCGTAGCAAATGCTTCGATTTTGACATTTCTTTTGAATAAAAGCAACTGTTGGCGATAGAAAAATATATAATAATTTTATGTTTTATATATATTTTTCTATCGCCAACAGCAACTTTTACTGGTTATTCATACTACCCATTGTGTTGAGAAATTTTTTAAATTTTAGGTTTTTAAAGAATGCTATTTGTCAACAGATGGAAACATATAGGATAGGACAAAATAACCATTCAAACAGCTAATTTTAGTGAACGTTTTGTTTTTTTTTAATATTTTCTTGAAATTTCAGTAAGTAGGTAGGTTAAAACATAAAAATATAAATTTTTGTCAAATTTAAGAATTTAATTTCTAAATCAATCCCAAATTAACATTCACTTGAGAGCTTTCAAATCATGCGGGAATTGACTTTAACCAAAGTGATCAAAGGTAAACGGCTTATATGGACTACTTCCGCCGTTTTTCAAGGTATGTTTTTTTTACGCAACAAAAAAACTCTCTTTTTCAATAGACGATGCAACATTTGAAAAGGCTTAGAGTAAATTGGAATCGCTATTGGAAAATATCTGAAAGACTTAACAGTAGATTGTTCGCATGTAACGTCTTTAAAACTAATGTCTAGATTACCAGAAAATAGGCCCAAAAATATAAACAGCAATTAGTACAAATCGCCTGATGCGTAGCGACTGCCATTTTACATTCCTTGCGACCTCAGCAGCTTATTTACAAGTACTCAAGGGACAGCAATAATCTCCCACACCGGAGCCGAAACTCACACGCCATTTAAAACTGACGCAAACGCAAGTGACAACCACGAACTCAGAGTAGACCTCAATATTTTAAAGGTCACAATAGATAATTTATTTCGGAACAATTTTTAAACTTTAGTTAGGTTAGGAATGATTTTTAGTACTGCGTAATATGTTCTTTAGCGTGCAAGGTGCTACGAATATGTTTCTATGAAATAAAAATACTAAAAAATATTTCTTTCTTCTTTATATAATTAAAATTTAAGTAGAGATATAAAAATACAGCTGCTATGGTTTCTTTTGGTTATGCCTTAAATCTAATTAAGTGTACTAATTAACTTAAGTGTACTTTTATGTATAAACCTAGTATAACTAATATTAAGAGAGTCTTTTGCATTACGAAACGAAATATTTTATTTAGTTTTTACGATCTAAATCGAAGTATCATTATTTTGCTTTTCTTCTTTATAAAAAATCTATTAAAATTAAATTGGTATAATATTAAATTTGAGAACTATCAAAATATTACAAGCTTAATAGAAACAAGCCGGACCGATTTCAACCCGGAACTCCTGTTCTGGCTCACCAATATCGCGAATAGCTATATCCACTATGGGCAGCCTTTGTGATTTATCCGTTGTGTAGGTGATTACGGACTTAGCCCATTTGGTAGAACGGTACTGTAATAGGAAAAAAGTTTTATTACGTTTTGAAGTTATAAAATGAAAGACTTCTTAAACGGACCTTGCAATCGTCAATATCGGCCTCGTAGCGTAGTCTCTGCGGCCCCTTGGGGGTTAGTTCGGCATCATTCCATGTTAGAAGCTTCAGTCCATTTCTATAAACATGATAATAAATCAGAAAAGCCTTTTACAAGTTTATCGATTAGTCAAGATTTACCTATATGAGTTCTTCTCGTCATGAAGGTAAGCTATAGTCTTCTTACAGTGGAATGTGATACTTTGAGTAGCATGAGCCGATAAAAGTTGAATGAATCCCAGCTGATTTGAGTCGATCTTGTAAGAAATTTTAAGTCCGCCACTGACTTCGCCGAGCCAGACTTCCCGTTCACCACCAGTGTACGAAATGGTGGACGACTCTTTTGGTTGTGGTAAGACACAAGTCGCCCGCCTTTCAAATTCACAGTACACTAAAATAGCGTCACGTATATCACCGTCATTCGGGTCGATCCAGTAATTTCCAGACTTGTATTGTGGGTAAGCGGCGAACAAGTCTCTACAGCTTTTCGCTGGTGCAGTTTTTTGGCCTGTAGGTTTGACGAAACGTTCAAAGGAAGCCTTTACGTGCTCGTATGCCTTCAGTATTATGGCTTGACGTTCCTCATCTGAGAGACCTTCAGAAAGAATATTATACGGTTGGTCTCCCATTGAATCAGGTCCTTTGGTAGTTCCTTGTTGTAGAAGAGCAGCAAGGGCAGCAGCATCATAGCCAAGTGACTCTCCAGGTGGTCCGGGTGGGCCGGGTGGACCCGATGGACCCAACGAACCGGGTTTGCCCTCATTACCTGAGAATCCTCTCAATCCAGGTGGGCCGGATATACCTTGCGGTCCCGGGTTTCCGTCTCTACCTGGCAATCCTCTTGGACCTGGTTCTCCAGGCTTACCGGGTGGACCGTCAATACCGGGATTTCCGTAGTCTCCCTTTAGACCAGGAGTACCTGGCAGACCTTGCAAACCTATTAGACCTCGGTGACCCTTAATACCCTTTGGACCTGCCTCTCCAATATCACCTTTGGGACCTTCGAGACCGGGAGGGCCCGATTTTCCCCTTGGTCCCAATTGTCCTTCAGTACCGGGTTGGCCTGTTTCTCCCTTAAGTCCTCTCTCCCCAGCTGGTCCTACTTGACCGATCTGACCAGGTGGACCGGGTAAGCCTGGATTTCCAGGAGTACCTTGGGTACCAGGTTGTCCTTGTGGTCCCTTATCACCTGTTCGCCCAGCAATGCCTGGTGGCCCTTGCTTGCCATGTGGACCTTCCGGTCCTGACTCACCCGATTGTCCAGGAGGACCTTGCGGTCCCATTAATCCTTGTGGTCCGAGTTCACCATCTTTGCCTGGCTTTCCTGTTTGGCCAATTTCTCCTGGTGGACCTCGAATACCTCGTTGACCAGCACCACCCGGTGGACCAGGTAGTCCGGGAAGACCGCGATCGCCGTGATTTCCTGGTGGCCCAGGATTTCCAGGAGGCCCAGAAGGACCCTCGCTACCTGTATCTCCCTTCGATCCTTCAATTCCCGGTGGTCCCTGAAGACCTTGCGGCCCAGCCGATCCTGGTCTGCCATTATCACCTGGACTTCCTTTAAGTCCTGGGAATCCAGGAACTCCTGGCGATCCTTGACTACCTGGTTGACCCTATTGAGAAATCTGTTAATTTTTTGTCACCTAAAGAAAATAATTTTAAACTTACCGCTTGACCAGATTCACCTGGACGACCTGGGGGTCCAATCATGCCTGCTTCTCCTCGTAAGCCTGGTTCTCCGCGTGCACCCTTTCCTCCAGTCATGCCCATTCGCCCGGGTGGTCCAGATTCACCTGCCAGTCCTTGCAGACCTACATTTCCTTGTTCACCCTTAATTCCCATAAGTCCTCGATCTCCTTTAGAGCCTGGAAGACCGGCCATGCCCGGTGATCCTGGAAAACCTGGTAAACCCTGCGGTCCTGTCTGTCCACGTTCTCCTGGAGAGCCAGCAGCGCCTTGTTCTCCTGGAGTCCCAGCTGATCCTGGTTGACCACGTTCACCTAGTTCACCTGGAGCTCCGGGTGGACCAACAATGCCCTGTGGACCTCTGTCACCGACTCGACCAGCTGGACCCTCAGGTCCAATGGGACCGAAACTGCCACGTTCACCCTTTTCACCACTAGGTCCTGATTGACCACGAAGACCGGGTAGACCTATCATACCTGGTGCACCTTGGTGACCTTTGCTGCCAATAGGACCAGGAAGCCCCTATAAATACAATTAGCGAACAAATAAATTATTTAAAATAATGAAATGTTTTTTAACTAACCGGCTGTCCATCATTTCCTACTGATCCTGGTTCGCCGCGTTCGCCTGGAGTTCCAGGCTGACCGATAGAGCCTCTTTCGCCCGGGAAACCCCTTTCGCCACGTAACCCAGCAGGTCCAATAGCTCCCTGTTGCCCAGGTGGCCCTGATTGTCCGTCTTTTCCTGAGGTGCCGGGATTTCCAGGTACACCAGGTGCTCCCTATTAAATTTGGTTTAGTTAGTTACAAAATAGTCGCGTAAATTCGCAAATAGCTCACTTGGAATCCTCGTGGTCCAGCAGCTCCTGCCTCACCACGAAGGCCATCTTGTCCTTGTGGTCCAGGTGGACCTTGGGCTCCAGGAAGGCCATCTTTGCCAACATCACCTTTTGGTCCGGTTGGACCTGGATGGCCCGGCTCGCCGTCTTTGCCTCGATCTCCGGGGAAGCCTTTGTCTCCAGGAATACCCATCGGACCTGGAAGTCCTTGAAGACCCTGTGATCCTTGTTCACCTGGCTTTCCATCAGCACCTGGAATACCGCGTTCACCCGTTGGTCCAGGCCTTCCTTCAGGACCAACCCTTCCTGGAAGCCCGCGAAGACCTTGAACGCCTGGTTGCCCTGGTTGTCCAATATCACCTGAGCTGCCTTTGATGCCAATCGGTCCTTGTGGACCCCGTTCACCTGCTTGTCCCTTGGGTCCGATAGGGCCATCAGGACCGGGTAGTCCTGCCACTCCTGTCGCACCCCTTTCACCAGTTGGCCCCGATGGGCCACTTGGTCCACGCATGCCCCTTTTTCCTCGTTTACCCTCGGGTCCAACTGTTCCAGGTAGTCCCCTCGGGCCTGCCTGTCCAGATTCTCCTTTGTTTCCTGTATCGCCTTTGTATCCACGCTCTCCAGGTAGACCGGGAGCTCCTTTCATTCCTGGCTCACCGGGATTACCGGATAGACCTTGCGGACCACGTGGTCCAGGAAAGCCTTGCGGACCTGCAATTCCTGGTGATCCAATGTCACCCTTGTCACCTGGATTGCCATCTTTTCCCGACTGTCCTTGCAAACCTGGTTCTCCAGCATTTCCTGGTCGTCCAGCTTCACCTCGAGGACCTTGTAGACCCTGTGATCCTTTTGGACCCTCATGACCCATATCACCCTTAGCCCCAGGGCTTCCCGGGAAACCGGGTGGCCCTGACTTCCCTATCGATCCCGGTTGGCCGGCGGCACCCGGAATTCCATCAAGTCCTCTTGATCCGGGAGGACCAGGTGGACCCTCACGACCCCTCTCCCCACGCGGACCGGATGGACCCTAGGGAAAAGCTTCCTTAAGTTAAAATTTTCCAAAGAAAAATAACCAACTTACAATTGGACCAATAGAGCCAACGGGTCCCATTTGCCCTGTTCCTCCCTTCTCGCCAGAAGCACCCAGCTCTCCTTTCGCACCATCCAATCCGGGAAAGCCTCGATGTCCCTTAATTCCAGGCATTCCAGGCATACCCGGAAGACCTCGTGGCCCTGGTGTTCCAGCCGGTCCTATCGTACCCGCATCTCCATCTTCGCCTGGCGATCCGTCTTTACCTGGTGTACCGGGTAATCCTCTTGGACCGCCTTGACCTGGGGACCCAGGTGTGCCCGGCTCACCAGGATCTCCACGTATACCTTGAAAACCCTGTGGACCCGATGGCCCTACGGATCCCGGTGGACCCCGGGGGCCACTCGGACCAACCGATGATTGAAGATACTGATATTGTTCCGGTAGAAATGCTGGAGCGTTTGGTCCCTTGTCCCCGCTAGACAATGCGTCGGCTAATTGCTGATGGTAGTATGTTAAATCTGGTGTAGGTCCTGGGGGCCCCGGACTCCCTGGAATACCGGGATTTCCCGGCACGCCTGGCACTCCAGCCTCGCCTGATTGTCCTCTAGTTCCAGGATAGCCCTGAAATCCTCTTGATCCAGTTCCCGTCGCAATTTCAGAATCGGAGTAATACGGCCGGTAGGTTGATGTTGGCGTATTCAGAGTCGTTGTAGTTGTGGTCGTGCTGGTCGTTGTATCGGGTGGTGGTGGAAACGAATTAGGTGTTGTCGATATATCTTCCCCATTTACAGTTATTTCCACACCTTGCTTGCAAGCTCGATCATCACAAATGACGTCCCCTTTAAGGCAGTAGCACGTTGCGCATCCATTCTCACCATTTCGGAAACGTTCGCTCTCACGGTACCAATTTCCTTCGTGGTAACACGAGAAGGCTCCTGTCAAAGAAAATCACTTTAAAATAAGTATGAGAGAACTATACGTTATCTCTTACCAATTATATTCTCTGCTGCAGGTTTAGGTGTAGTTTCCGGAACATGTTGATGTCCCGCAGCTGAATCTCTGTCCAAGCCTGTAAAAAATGTTGACGAACTACTGTATTAGACATCAGTGTATTCTACATGTTGATGAAAGTGATACTGCTAGAAAAACGCGCTCGGACATTTGTATGCCTTGTCAAACAGTGGCATGGACTTTCCTCCCATCCGCTGGGATGGAGCCGAAAAATATTCACTACTTCCGCCCTTATATATATATAATACAGTTAATTCCTAATAAGGTAGTTTGACAGTTAGTTAGAACACACAAATTTATCTCCATACTCCATTTATGACAGATCAATTGAGGTGCGCTATATTATTCAATGCGAAAACCAATCAAATGTCAAAACCATCAATCACAGTGTCATGTGGCTTTTTGCATAACTTCGAAATCAGGTCGAATTGCTATAACATATGTTGCGTATACGTCAGAGTGTAAGGTCTCCACTGCATCGATGTTGATATCTACAGTTTTACACGCGGTTACAATTCAAGTACGAAGTACATACTTTACTGACCTACCCTAGGGTCTCGATCATAATTTTAAAAATGTTATTAAATTTTATTGCCGCATGCTCTGGAGTAGGTTAGCCGAATAATTGAATGATTAATTTGCATGTTCATTTTCAATGGAGACGCATTGATGCAATTCGCTGCACAATGGCCACATTCTTCCCACTTTATTTCAATTATTTGTGGAAATGAGAAAAAAATATTAATTACACATAGCTATCTGCGGCAAGAGTGTTACATTTTGTGATTGAGGGAATCAATGCGAAGTGCGAATCGAACTGATAATGAGGTCAATTGAAGCGTGGCAATTGCCTCAATCTAGAATACTGATAAGAGAAACTTAAATATTATCACTTATGTCATCACTCACCGTTCAAGTCTTCGTCCTCGTAATTGTAATCGTCTTCGCCGAAAAGCTCCTCGAATTCGTCCGGCTTCGGTAGGTCTGCTGGGGGTTTTGGCTCTTCTGCCTGTGGCTTATTGAGGAAAGCCCTTGATCTTTTGGCGCCACGCGATTTAGTTCTGGGTGTTTTCGATTTAGGCTCGCCATTGGTGGCTGCGATAAAGACACTAAGCACTAGCACAGTACATAGCACTATGAATGTTTTGTTCATTTTACTTATTTTCAACATGTTTTGTTTTTAATTTTATATTTCTAACACTTAGTGTTTCTTTATTTAAACATGTTGCTCTTCATTAAATTATGTTTGATACCTGTTTGGTGGGGATGTTATTAGTTTTAGAATTCAGATCAAAAGTAGTACTTTTAGTGCTTTTAATTTTGATTATCAATTTTTTTCTGTGCTCGGGTATGGATTGGATTAGCAGGGGAAAGTTGCAAAATTACATTTACGCTCCTTTGCAACAAGTATTTCTACATTTTTGTATATGCGAATAACTATGTCAAAAATGTGAAGATGGATATATTTAATTTTTTAAATGGTCTAAAAGGGAACGAAATCCCAAAATTTACGTGAATCATAGCCACTAACAAATGAAACATAAAAGAAACAGATTCTCCAGCATGGGCAACCAGGGGTCAGATTCTGTAAGGCGAAAAGTTTGAAACGTTTTTTGCTCAAAGTTGCAGAAAGTAAATCGTTCCTGTACACGAAAACGTTTGAAAGTTTCACCTTTAAGGAATGCCGACCCAGCTTTACACTTCGCTGCCAACTCTGTCAAACTTAACAGAAAACAATAACAGGATTCGAGGAGGTAATGCGGCCTAGACATCTATATTGTATATCATGGCCTTAATTAGATCGGAGTGGCCTTTTCTAGCATTTAAATACATATATATATAACAGAATTCTAGTTTGAGAATTTGAGATTCTGATTTATATTAAAGTTGAACTTTTAGTTGACCCAGTGTTCCGAAAGTACTCATATCAAACTTATGGTTTCAACGTCAGTGTGACAAGTAAATGAAAATGAAATTGAAACGAAATTGAATGATTTATTCGATTCTCAAGAAATCCATTCCTTAAAAATGACAGAAGTGTAAGATTGCGACATTTATGTTTACAAACAAAGCTTTTGTAAATTTTTAAGCCTAAAGCTAAAAAGGGTTGAAGTGAGACTCTAAAAATGTGAAATTCTGGGTCTCTTGCATTCCTCGGACTCGAAGTGATTGAACATGGACAGGTGCCAGATTAGGCAAGAATAAAACAAAGTTATCAATCAGTAACAAATTCCGTAACATATTTGTTCCCGACCCGAGGGTGTCTGTCAACATAACCCCATTGGCAATTCGTTAAGAATTCATTTGAAAACCCATTAGAAACTGTTTTTTTTTTTTGCTTAATAACTTCTACCATTTCGCAAATACAAGAGCTTATAAGACAGGATGTCCGGCAACTGCACTCCATTTTTATTTATTATGCTTCATTACCAATTCGTCGGCGCAGTGGCCTAGTGGTTAGTGTGTTGGACTACTAAGCTAGGGGTCCCAGGTTCGAATCCCGAGAAAACCCAAATTCCAACTTAATGAAAGAGCTTCTCAATTGGCCGTTTGGACTCGGCATAAAATTGTAGATCCCTTCCATTCGTCCCAAAAATAAAAACTCCTACAAGGTGAATGGTTGTGAGAAGCTAGGCCTAGGGTCCCTACGGACCTGTTGCGGCAATTATGTTTTTTTTTCATTACCAATTCGTTGAGAATTCATTTGAATATCCCTTATTTTTTATAACCTCTAGCTATTGGCAAATACAAAAGCTAATAAGCCAAGAATGGTAAAATTCAAGCTCGATTCGATAGTCGTTATTACTAAACCAAGAAGCTTGATTGTCAACTGTGTAAAGTGATGAAAGAAACAAAACTAACGATCAATTAAATACAAATTTTCCAAGGTCAGTGATGTAATGGAGATTAAACTTAAAAGTGTAAAGATCCAATTCTTCCAACGTCTATGCAAAAGAATTAAAATCGTGTCCCAATACGGCCAGTCTAATGAATTTCACAAAGATTAAAATTTCGAAACTTAAAATAGAATCTGACTTGGTTCCTTTTTAATGTGCAAGAGGTCATCAGTATAACCGCTTTAATTTGATAATGTTTAAAACTATTAGTTTGTATAGTTTCGTTTATTTTTTTTTTTGCTTCATTCTTATCACTCTTAAATTATGATGTCTACATATTGTGTTCCACTTTGGCTGGAAACAAAAACAATATATTCTCCTCAAATTCAACTAATCCGAATTAATTCACATTTTGGGCTAAGAGTCTCGTGAACTTATAATGTTTCCTGTTTTGTCATCACCTCTGCATATATACATATGTGTAAATTGTCATTATCAGTTTTGAGTCTGATGTATTTATAAATTTCTATACCTTAGTTCATGACCATTAAACACATTTTATAATTCTGCCATTAAGAAGTTATCAAGAGGAAACACTTTATGATTGCTTCCTCGTATGATATTTTCATTCGAAAATAGATTCGCAATCGAAATTGACATTTCGAATGATGTACATTTTTGACTCTAGAAAATTGGATTAACTGACTATCGAAAGTGCTTAGGGCTTTGGGGAATTGTGTAGTCATACGAAATATTAAGACTTGCGTTGAAACAAATGGATTTTCAAGGTTTAAATCTGCAAAAATATTAGGTTTGTAGGTTATGATATATCCGAAATGTAGTTATCTAATCCGAATCCTCATCCATTTAGCTTAGGCACATTGAGTAATTTTTGATTGCAACAATCTAATGCGGAATATTTTCTGAAAATATACACTATTGGACATATTTTTTTAAGAAATGTTTCACTTTTAATCACTGTGTTCACTTTAAACTCAAATGCAAGAGCACCGAACGAACCTCTTTTTCTACTGCACGCCAAGAGGAGCAAACCCCATCTCGAGTCCCGAATTCCGAAATTAAACTAACATCTTCTCAGCATAGTACCGCCTTTATATAAGTTTTGTTCCATAGCGACTTGGAATTCATCTATTCATATTTTTTTTTCTAATTGGTGATCTTTGTCTAATATGCGTACGCCAGCAGATGATAAGAAAAAAAAGAATTAAACAGAGACCCATACAAAAAAGTATTGAAATATTAATAGACTCGCCGCCCGGCAATGGGACCTTTGATGCTCTTTTTACTCTTCGGCATCTTGAATTCTCGGACACCGTTTTAATTGATAAGGCAGTCAGTCAGTAGGCATTCAAAACCGAAGTAACTATTGAGAGCGCCTCGTGTGTTTCTGGGTGTTGCATGCATATGGATTGGTTTTGATTAAATGCGCTTGAATAGTGTCACTAAGAGTGTCGTTGGAACAATGACACTAATGACATATCCATGAAATTGAGCGGTGTTTTTCATACGAGAAATCAATTTAGGTGTCATGATTTTATGTGTGTGGGCCTGTGTGTCATTTTTATATGATTTGTTAACAAATGGAGATCATAATTTTGAATTGCAAATTTGGATCAGATATAGTGATGTATTGGTAAGAGTTCGTTTGTTTATACCCTACAAAACTGCGAAGAGTGTCAAATTGAAGAATCGAGAAATTGCAGGGCTCCCACGTATTCGGATCAAACTAAAAAAAAAAAAATAATCAACTAGGTTTGAACATTCAAATTTTTAAAAATAATTTGATTTGCTGACTGACTTTGATGCACAACTACTCCTTGTTAATGTCAATTAAAATGTTGGTGACGTGAACAACATAATAAAGCCAAAGCTCACATATACCTATACCGTCAGGTATCTTGTCACTGCTGGTTAAATCCTTGGTTAGGTTATCATCAATTAATTTAAAAACCATCAATGATTACAAGTCAGTGATAACCAAGGAGTGTTTATTGACCGTTCTTTTTTCAATTCGGTCACCAAAGCATAGATTTACGACAAATCTTTTCATTTTTTTCAGTTTATTTGCCAACTCAGTGATTAGCCGAATCTAGGTTAGTTGTGTTTGCTTTCTGGGTCCGGGTGCTTTTAGTAAGCAATTTGTCTAGGTAATTTTTTAACGAATGGATTTTCACGATACAAAAATGTCCAAATCAAATGATACAGGAATTGAAAAAAAACAGAGGAATAAAATCTTTTAAAGTGTGACAAATAAGCTTGTTTTTGAGAACAAAACTGAATCAGTGCCGGAATCAATAAAAATTGTTAACCAATTATTGGGCCTCATCTCAATTTATTCAACGGTCGTCGCAATAAATTTCTCATCACTATCAATATTTCTTTAATTTCTTAGAACTGTCAACGGACAAAACTGTTGAAGAGAATCTTACTTCATCTGGGTTGGGGCCCTATGTATGTACCCTCACCTTCCATAGACTGGCGTGCAGTGTATTCAATACATCTGTCAGTTGAAAACGTTAACGTAATCGAAGCGACATATTTTATTGGTTTGGGCCTTCGCTTTACATTGCGTTATTTATTGTATTATTATTTTATTTTTGCACAAAATTGCTCGCTATATTACAAACAGATATGTCAAAACTAATACCTACAAAGTCCTTGCAAAATATTGAATAAACGAACGATTCCAGAAAATCATAAGTTTAATCTGGCTATCGACTTCTCGGGTTAACTCGCCAAACTGTAGATTCTCTGGTTATCAATTCGAATAACAGATGATTATAACAAAGATTGAGAACACCGGGCCTTTTTTTAATTTGTTTTTAACAATCCTTGTACATAAATCGTACCCTAAAGTCGAACAATACAAATCCCATGGTGGCTTATTCTAATTAAGGTTATGTTCCATATTGCAAAATGTAGTTTTCAATTTAACCGCCGCATAGTGATGACACCTACCGGACCCTTTTCGAACAGCAAATGAGTGCAGCTTAGCTTTCACCTGTGTTAAAAGCCGTTCTGTTTCTAAATCCATGGATTCGAGTTTTTGTCGTGAAGAATTAAAATAACCCCGAAATTTCGTAATAAATTTTTCTTGTTTTTGTTGTTGACGTCCGTTTCTCCACTTTGTGAAAATGGTAAAAAAAATTATACAAAAATGTTTTTACACAAAATGTTATAAATGTCACTTAAACGCATAAAAGCCACTACGTTAACTGAAGAAATTTACCACCACGTAAATGAACTGTCCGATTTTGTATGGAGAATAGTTTACGCAGAACTCATAATTTTCCGCGACGATTTAGACTCGGAAATCATTCGCGGAAAGTTGCGCAAATCACAAATGTCAAACTTTGACAGACAGTCTGTTGTTTGTATGTTTCCAGAGTTTTTTTATATTTCCAATATAAATAACTCGTTTACTGCCGATTTCTCCAAGAATTTAAAAAGTTTTTTCTTTCGCTTACTTTTGGAATTTTGATAATTTGGAAATTATTTGAACAGCTGAGTTTCACAACCGACTTGACAGTCGATTTAAGCGATTTACGCAATGATATTTCAGAGGGGCGTTTACTTAAAGCAACGCAGAAAATTATGAGATTGAGTGAATAATCTTATTTTCTCACTGTTCGGATACCTTAATTTGTGAGTCAACGGACTTAATAGACAAATCCATGGAGTAACCTGCTTTCGTCGCATATGTTGGTTTCCTCACCCTTTTGAAAGCTGACGTCTAGTGTATTTATTATGTGTCAGAGAGCATATTGGGAAAAAATTGTGTGGGACTGGCTTCAACAAACGGAATATCAGAAAATCATATAAAACAACTTTAACCGGCCATAATCGCCTGGATTATGGATGCGGATGGATTAAGTGTATCCAGATTTAAACCATTGCCATAAATAGGTGGTGGTTTACCCGTTTTCCCAAATTATTATTAATGTGGTATGATTTTAACTACTGTGTATTTATTGCTCGCAACGTTCTGCCCGATTTGTCACTATTGTACAGCCATTACTTACTTCAGCTTAGTACGCTGCTGGAGCCAAATATTCGCTCCCATACAAAATTATCTCCAAAATTTATCTGAGCTAAACTTAACTTTTTCGGCGCAGTGGCTTAGTGGTTAGTGTGTTGGACTACTACGAGGGGTCCCAGGTTCGGATCCCGAGAAAACCCAAATTCCAACTTAAGGTTCTTTTCACTGCGCCACCTCTCGCGAACGTCTGACAAACATCCGAGAGTATAACTGTCATGAAAGAGCTTCTCAATTGGCCGTTTGGACTCGGCATAAAATTGTAGATCCCTTCCATTCGTCCCAAAAATAAAAACTCACGCAAGACGAATACTTGTGAGAAGCTAGGCCTAGGGTCCCTACATACCCGTTGCGCCAATTATTTATTTATTTATCAAACTTTTGTTTCAGAATGTACTTCATGTGTCTGGCTTTAAGCGTAGTACGCTGGTCGAGCTAAACTAAATTTTATCTGGTCTCCAACTTTTGTCTCCAAGCATCAGCTTAAGTCCTAGCTAAATTTTGACATAGAGTATTTTTTTAATTATTACAGGGACGAGAAGTACCTAGAATCAGAAATAGTTGAAATAAGAGAGAATTCAAGTTTTGAATGAAGTTTTTTCAAACAACAGCTGTTTTCTGTGACACTTATCCACGGCGTACTCTATATCAACATTTAGTTAGGACTTTAGCTGATTTTTGGAGAGAAAAGTTGGAGACTAGATAAAATTTAGTGTAGCTCGAGTAGCATACTACGCTTTACTTTACAAATTTCAAAATGACGCCAGAAATGTTAACAAAATCTTTTTATTAACATCTTGTTCGGGTTTCAGGAAATTAGACTAGCAGTAGGTATCTTATAAATAAGTGAATTCAAATATATATCTGTGGCAACAAGAAAAAACAGCAATAGACTACATATGCCAAAATTGAGTTAATGTTACGATCGGATGCACAGTACCCTGTTCTATATGTAATTTTTTTTCATTTAAATATCTCTTATGGTTGCTGTGTTATGGATCAGGAAAAAGCGCATAAGTCATTTATCCACAAGGTTTGACTTAAACCTTTAAACTGCGCTCCTGAAAAATGACTAAAAATGACTTATGCTGTTTTTCTTGTTGCCATAGATATATTATACTTACATATATTTGCTTAATTTCGTTGGGAGTATTGTGCAAAAGATACAATGTGCTGTTTACATGAATGAATGGAATATACCTCTGTGGTGTGTTCAATCCGCACATCCACCGCCATCCTTAAGTCCCAGGAATCGCGGATTTTCACCCCATAATCGGGCCCTAAGGACGAAAATTCACGAAATTTCACGAAAATTGCGAAAAATTGCAAAACCGAGATTACCCAAACTGACGCGATAATAAATGAAATATGAATCAGACTGACTTAAGTGAGTTGAGATTGATTGTTTTACTTCACTTTGGCTGAGATATGACGTTTGATTTGAGCCGCACAAGAAAAACAATTGAAAATGGACTATTTTTTTAAGAATTCCTACCTCCGTCGGTCTAGGAGTTGGTGTCTTAATCTTTGCATGGACCAAAGAGGAAAAACCCGGGTCGTCCGACAAAAATAATAAAAACCCAAAAAAATACAAAAATAAAAAAACTCCGGATTAACGTAACTCTTTCGAAATTCGTGAAAATTCTGGTGAATCGGCATTTATTTGTAATTTTTATCTTAGCATATACACAATCCTCCAATCCTCCTTCATTGTGAATTTCTTTACCTCTATTGCATGCTTAAAGTGAATGTGTACTAGATGTCGCCACATTAACTAAGGAGAGAATCGCAAATTCTGCTGGTTGCTACCTCGATAAGTTCTTTTTTTTTTCAAATAGCCATTTTTCGCGATTTTTTAATGCAAAAGCAAAACTCCTACAAAACGGTTATAAATTTTCTTTAACCATCGCAAACAATTTTCTATTCATTTATAAATACTTTCAAATTTCGTAGACTCAAAAGCAATCGTTTTTTAACATCGTATTCCATTTAAACAGTAAATCGAACAAATTCTTTTCTATTTGGTAGCAAAAAGTTTGTAAAAAGTAAGTTTGCATTTAATTTGAAGAACTGTTATTATCTCGCAGATCATAAACCATAAAATGGCCATGAACCTTTTTTTCTGGTGGCCTCGGCTTGTGTTGCGCATCGTGTTTGTGTTTTTCTTGTGCGGTGCAAAAGCAACGGTACTTTGGAAAGTGTCAAAGAAAAGAACATTGTACAGTTGCCATAAAAAGCGTTCCCTTATTTTGTAGTTTTATTGTTCATATTTATTAAGTTCGTTTTACAAAACATAAATTTACAGGTAATCGTAAGTATATATAGAAAAAATGCAACGCCCATTCACTTCTGGTAGCAGGCAAGCTCCCGATCCATTCGATCAATTCCTAGAAGAGAACAATTTCTATCGCAAGCATACGGCACGAGACTCTTCATGTTTATTTCGAACGATATCCGAACAAATGTACGATACTCAACTGCATCATTTGACTATAAGGAAGAAATGCGTACGCTACATGAGGAAATATGCTTCCTACTTTCAATCGGTAAGTCGCAAAAGTTAAAATGAATAAATTCCAACTAAAATAATATGTATATTTATACTTAAAGCTAGTCGACAAAGATTTGGATGAGTATCTTGATGATATGTCCAAACCAAAGACTTATGGAACTTTAGTAGAATTGCAGGCACTTGCATTTATCTTCCAGTAAGTATTTTGTGTATTTTATTATTTCCCATTATATAAGTAGAATTATACTGAAAATAATCCTAGGATTTATGTTAATATCTGTACATTTTTATTCTGTTTCAAGAAAAACAAAAACCTTCAAATTAAAACGAATTTTTTGTACATAGTTTGAGCAAAAGCGAATGACCCATACTCGCACTTGTGTAAACACGGAGTGTTACTCCAAACCCGATATAAATGTTGGCTAAAAGTCGATTATCTTAAATATTACAACTTGCTTACCAGTTCCTTCACTAAAATCGGTCTGTAAATTCGTTGATCCTTTCCAAACCATTCGGAGCTGGATGATAAATATTTAGTTTTCTCTGGTGTCCAGTAATGACACAATAACAGTACTGATATGCCATCAATTAAAAATAATAAATCGTTAGCGCAATAGGTCCGTAAAGGACCTCGGGCCTAGTTCTCCCAACTATTCGTTTTGTGTGAGTTTATCATTTTTGTGACGAATGGAAAGGAACTACATGCCCGACCTTGTGACGGTTCTGAATGGCTGATTTGAAGGCGTTTCCAGGGCACTCATTCCGTAACTTTTCACACGATTATCCTCGAAACGAACGACTTCCAAAACTAGCAACCAAGTGCAGAAATTACAAGTTTGAGAGCTAAATCCAGTTCGTTTTCCAAAAATGTTATGAAAGTTGACGTTTGTCAAAAAAAGTCGATCAGAATATAACTTATTTTGGTCACCAAAGTTTCAAAAACGATATCGTTTAGACGATCGTTGATATACGGAATCAGCCCCCAGTAAAGTTAGCTATTCCCTTCGATGTTTGTCAGACCTTCGTAAAGGATGGCGCAGTGAAGAAAGCCGAAGATTCAACACCTTTAGCTAAGTATCCTGCTCGCGCTAAATTTTATCTCCCATACAAAAATGTCTACAAAGATAAAATTTAGCGAGGGAGTTTAGCAAAGCAGTATCCTGTTCGCTCGCTAAATTCTTAACCTCATACGGATGGACCGATGACAAGTCTCCACTCACTTAGCTCGCGAAATAAATGTCCGGTACATTAAATCGAAGATAAATGTTGACAGAAGAAAAAGGAGGGACAAGTTTGTGTTGTGTGATTATTATAGATTTTCCGGAGGAAATCGCAGAGAACGTTAACGTGATAAATAAAACAAAACGCAAAACCAAAATACAAATTTAGCGCGAGCAGGATACTAAAGCTTAGTATCCTGCTCGCTAAATAGTTACTTTGTATTTTGGTTTTGCGTTTTGTTTTATTTATCACGTTAACGTTCTCTGCGATTTCCTCCGGAAAATCTATAATAATCACACAACACAAACTTGTCCCTCCTTTTTCTTCTGTCAACATTTATCTTCGATTTAATGTACCGGACATTTATTTCGCGAGCTAAGTGAGTGGAGACTTGTCATCGGTCCATCCGTATGAGGTTAAGAATTTAGAGAGCGAACAGGATACTGCTTTGCTAAACTGCCTCGCTAAATTTTATCTTTGTAGATATTTTTGTATGGGAGACAAAATTTAGCGCGAGCAGGATAGTTGGCTTAAGCTTTAGCAAAAGAAACAAAACCTGTATACATGAATTTGAAAGCAGTCTAGTTGTTGGTAAAAACGTGGAGTAAACCATTAGCTACAACAATGCTTCCTTTATTTTCAATACGTTTGCAGTGTTAAGAAAACTCTTCCACAACACTATTCCCGCTCTTTTTTGTTACACTGTATAGAAATCTGTAGATCCTTTTGACGTTATTTGCGCGTTCCTGTCTGGAAGATAGTACTATCAAGTAGAATATATTAATTTCTGACGGGGAAGGTAGTCCTTGTTGTCTTACATGTGGCAGTTGTTCGTGGGCTCTTTTCGGAAGGTGACTACTAGGATTTGCTCCTAAAATAAATAAATTCGTTTGTTAACGATCCTTAATCATATCCAGTGCCGCCTGCTTGCGCTTTTGCATGACCGAAACAATATATGTTTCAGAAATAGCTCGGCTATATCATCCGCAAAGGCCTGATAATTCCTATAAAAATCGGAATGCACCGCAAATAGTGTTCGAGTAGTACCTATACGGGCATCGAAAACATGAGCGCCGAAGTTTAAGTAACAGATCTGGTTAAAGAGTTCTTATCAGCCCCCTAAACGTACAATAAAACACATCCAATCAACACTTCATATACGTTTTATTTGAAAATTTCACTTGACGTTGTAAATTGCATGGTACTTCTGTATCGTTGTATGATGCAATGGTACGCCTTTAACAACTTGTGAGTTTGAGTCCACCACTCGGACGGCAATAAAATCTCCCGATGCAATTTGTTTTTTATTACCATCACTATTGGCATCTATAGGCAGATCGCAATCGTTGATGATGACTTTAATATTGGCATCATTCCGCCCAAACCAATCCGTATTCGAGCGCTTACTTCTCGCCTCGATCAAGACCAATTGATGTTGGCCAACCATACGCGAATGTAGCTCGGCCGCACCCTTCCGGTAGGAGTTCATCATTTGCTGCACACGTTCGATTTTCACCTGTTGTGGCACGTCGTCCACAAATCTTCGATGCGCTGTCGTCTTTTCCCGCATGCTATATGCGAATACATACGCCACGTTGTATTTAACTTCTTCGATTAGGGTTATGGTGTCCTTGAACTCGGCATCGGTTTCTCCACAGAATCCGCAAATGAAATCACTGGATAGGCCCACGTTGGGCAATGTGGATCGTATGTGCTTCACTAGATCTATGTAGGCCTCTCTTGTGTATCCGCGTCGCATTCTCTCCAAAACATTTGAATTACCCGACTGTGCCGGTAGGTGAATGTTCTCACAGACGTTTGGGTATTTTCTGATGGCCTGCAGCACGCTGTCAGGGAAGTCTTTTGGATGAGGCGACGTGAACCGAATCCGCACTTCAGGGACGGCTTCTGCAACTTGTTGTAGCAGCTCCCCGAAGCGTAGGCCACCTAGTTTTGGTTTGTAAACTGTTTTGAAGCCTGGAACCAAGTGGTTCTCAGCTTCGGCACCGGCAGACTGTGATAGATCACGATAGCTGTTCACATTCTGTCCGAGTAGGGTGACTTCTTTGATTCCGTTCTCCGCCAACTGTCTGATTTCATGGAGAATAGATTCCATTGGACGTGATCTCTCTCTACCTCTTGTGAAGGGCACAATGCAGTATGTGCACATGTTGTCACAACCACGCATAATCGATACAAAAGAGGTAGGCGCTTCGGTGTTCAATCTTACTGGCATCACATCAGCGTAGGTCTCGTCGGCTGACAGAATAACATTAACCGCCGACTGACCGTAATGGCTAGTCACAGAAAGAAGCCTTGGCAGATCTTTGTAGCTATCTGGGCCAGCAACCACGTCGACCCACTGTTGTTTCTCCAGCAGTTGAGTTTTTAAGCGTTCCGCCATGCAGCCCAGCACTGCTATCTGTAGAGGCGCCTTTTTCTTTGATCGCTTCAACTTAAACGCCTGCAGATGGTGTAACCTGTTCCAAATTTTCTTCTCAGCACCATCACGAATAGCGCAAGTCACGAGAAGAATCACGTCGGCATCTTTCGGATCATCACATTTTTGGTATTCATTGTCTCTCAGAATGGACCAGACGATCTCTGTGTCGTTTACGTTCATCTGGCAGCCATACACCTCGAAGAATACATACCGGTTGCGACCGGAGAAGTCCGATTTCTCCAGGTACGATGGGATGTCCGGGTGTATTCGAGGTGATATATTCGACTTTAGCGATAAGTCTTTGTTGACGATGAGAAATTCTCGGAGATCAGGCCCATCGGGTAGTTTTCTTGGACTCGCGCTGCCCTTTGTTGAGTAAAGAGCTGCATAACTGTTTCTGCACCACAAGTCTATATTTTTATAAACTCTGCTGAACTTGTATGGTTTTACAACATGCATAAAGACAATTTGGCAGCACCGCGTGAAAATCAAAACAACTCACAATCCACCTGCGAATGGGAAAAAAAAGTTATAATTTGCAAGTTCACTTGACACTGCCACACTCACAGCAATTGTTGATTTGATTCTACAATTCGCTTACGTAGCGCGTGATTATGCTTTGAAGACGAGTAAGTGAGTGAAGGTTTGATTGTGCGTTGATTTAATACAGAAACTTAACGGGGAAATGTTCTTCACTGCAAATATGATATTCCGTAACTTCTGTCTGTCAGTTGACAGTTCTGCTAATAAGCAATACAGTTGTCTCTCGCAGCCAGATCAAAGCGAGTGCGTTATATTTTTGTGAGCAGTAGAACACGTGTGTGTGTAAAACCGATTTGAGCGAGAGGAAAATAAAATATCTCTTTAAAATGCTCGTTAAATCTGGCGGTACATTTGAATTTATGAGAATTTAAATAAAGTCGGTTGTGGAATCAAATCTGCGAATATGTCAGAAGGTAGATACAATTTGAGCTACGTTTTTCTAAGGGAAACGATTTATCTCGTCTGGCTGCGCGAATTTCATTGATCACGTAGAAATTTCATTTATAACACGGAGGCGGTACTCCCATAAACCGTTGCTGTTATGTACAATTTGCTTTGGCCGAATATTTCTCTATTTGCATAAACGTTGATATTTTATTAGTCGACAGATTGAAACTATCCGCACGGTACCTAATTGGAAAGCCACATATTATTTTATTTTTTTAGGCGGAATGTATGTCTATTTGAACCGTATACTCTGGGCAAGTACTTTAGCTATCGCTCAGACTTCACCGATCGCTCAGACTTCCGAGTGTTCTATACCCCTGAAAGGCATTTTGATTCGGTGTTTACCAGCGACTACATAAAAGATGTTGCCATTTGTCAATGTAAGTTAAACGTGCATAATTTTGCTATCTCATCGATTTTGACTCTCTTCACAAACAGCTATCTGCTATGAGATTCTTTACAAGGATCTCTTTAAACTTCCCGATGTCACTTTTGCTGTGGAGCAAATGCTGCACTCAAATTCATTGGAAACAACAGACTACCGTACCGAATGCAACGAGGAAGGCTACTGCACTCGCATTTACATCGAGGATGGTCGGATGTTTGATTTTGATCTGCCCGATAGTACATATTGTATTTTGGAGAACTATCGCTTTTGTCATTTCCACAACGCTAATTTTCCCCGTTTCTCGGACGATTTGCAAGCCGATTTGAAAACAACAAAGCGTGAGGATAACGAACACAAGTTCCTCAGCAAGACTGTTGATTCGTTATTGCCAGAGAAGTATATCTCGTGCGTGCGACAATTGCTTCTGGAAGGTAAGTCTGTTTAGAGCATCAGAGCCTGGTTTGTTGCAGAAACGTTTTCGATTTGCAGGTATAACTCCGTTCCCATATAAGGTGGCCAAGGCCCTGGATCCAAACATGTATAGGAACATAGAATTCGATTCATGGAATGAAGCTCGCAAGGAATTGAAGCTCCAGAACTGGTACAATGGTGATTCCAACTTTAAGGTAACAGCGGTACATTTTGTTTTTGTTATTTATTGTGTTTAAGTTGTGCGGGGAGATCTCACAATTCTAAAGTTGAATGTGGCGGTGGTGGGTGATGCACAAAAGCGAAGAAAATATACTCGCTTGTAGAGTCGCGCAGAAAAGTCGAAGAGTTTTCAAAACAAGGTGCAGTTTTAACTCGAAAGTGTTTGTCGAAGTGCACTATGTTTTGTTGTGGTTGAACATTTGTTTGGTTTATAATCTCCTGAGTCTGACACAATATAACACCCGCCATCCAGCTTTGCGATTGTGAGTCAGAAGTTCCCTTATATGTTTACTAACCCATTTATGTTTGTGAATTTGTTTTGGTGCCATAAAAAACCAAACATATCTGTCGTCCTCCTCGTCTTTGCATGTATAGTTGATGAAATATGAACAAAGAAGAGTGCGCCGAATATTGCAGGTTGGCGCTAAGTGTCACGTCAAACTTCGTAAATCGGAGAGCGATTTATACACATGCCACATTCAGGAGATGTCCATTGAAAAGGGATATTGTATTGTCTTCATCGAGCAGTTGGGTGAAAAGCGTCTGGCAAGTCACCAACATCCATCGGGATAGGCTTCGAATTCATGTGTTGAAAATATTTCTTTTAGGTACCTTATGATTCGTTGAAACCATTGCCACCGGATCAGTTCAAGCCATGGTCGCTGCCATATCGTATACAGCGTCACATCCAAAAGTACAACACCTATCGATATGCACGTCAGTTCAATTATCGCCTCAAAGTGGACGAACAGTTCACCACCAACGAGTACTGCTTGCCAGAAAACAAAACCTCATTTGACGACGAAGATCCAAAGCAGCACAACTGCGTATACAAGCTGAAGCAGTTTACCCATTTGGAGAATTTCCAAACTCACACAATGGAGTATTGTACGATGCCACTGACGGTGGATCACGCACGCGATCAATTGCCGGACATCAAGTCGCAGAGGAATGATTCATCGCGAGCAGCGTCGCGATGCTCGGAGACACAAAGAACCGAAACGGATGGTGGTGAACAGGTGGCTGCATTGGAGAACTCGACCGAACAGGAGACCACTCCGGAGGGTCAGTGTATATATCCAACGACAGCCTACGGCGAGGAATACTATAGTTATAGCTTCGATCCTAGTATTATTCAAGCAGGGCCGCCGGCCATAATGCCGGGTGGCGGAGCGCCCGTCTATTATATGTGCAATACTGCTGGATACCCACAGTCAGGTGGGATGTACATGCAGGCACCACCACCCCCTCAGGTGATTGCCGCGACGCAGAACTCTGCCGGATTCTACCCGCAGTATTATTCTATGCAAAATAGTAGCGGCAGTGGCAGTTACAGTGTTACACCCTCGATACGGTCACAGATGAATACGACACCGTTGACTGGACGCGTTAACTTGGATGTCAAGAAGTCGGTGAAGGTGAATGGTTCCGATTTGCCAGGCGATATGGCCACGCTGAGGTTCTTCTTTAACATGGGCGTGGAATGCCATCAGAAAATGAACAAAATTAGTAAGAGTGGGTACTCAGCATACAAGAGACGTGTTAATAAGTCGACTTTTTGTTTTAGATCTTCCAATTGATAGCAAGGAGGGTATAGTGAAGACATCGCCAGACTCGCAGGTGGCTAAATTCGATGAGAATGGCAATAATCTTGAGGTGGGTTGCTTTTAGTCTGTGAACGTTTCTTGATTTTCCTTATTTCAGGTCAAACCCGATTCGAACAACATTAGTTCGTCCAACAACAACAACTACAACTCAAACAAGTCGAACAACAATCAGCGACGATTCCCTTCGCGGTATTTCAACAACAAAGATCGTCCAAACTATCGTTCGGGCCACCAGACCAATCGTTATTATCAGAATCCGAGTGACTACAATAATAATGGTAACGGCGCTGCCGGTGTCGGTAATAAGGGACAAAAATCAAATGCAAATCACCAATCGCACCACACTCAGCAGAATTGTACTCCAAATTCAAGAAACGGCCCATCGACTGGCAATAACCAGCCACGCCCAGGCAGTGGCAATCCGTTGTCTGTAGCTGAGCTGGCGATTCAGACATCGCCAATTGTAACTTTTGGCAATGCCGAAATAAATGACATGATGCAGGTGAGACTTCAGTTTTTCCTCGAAAACAATGAATGTGTCTTTTAAAATTGAGCTTTCTTTAAAGACTCCGCCGACTTACAACGGCAACAGTCAGATTGTTCCCTCATTTGTTGGCCCTTATGTACAGGAGTTTGATCATCCACCGCCATCACAGCACACACCGGGTGTTTATATGCCCGTGTCAGTTGCTGCATCGTCGTTCGGGATTTATGCAGCACCTCCATCGATTGGGCCGGGTCCAATAACCATGCATTCAACAGCTGCATACCCTTACATGAGTGGACCACCGCCAACTGCGGTGCCATTGCATTCGCCAGCACATGCTGGAGCGTCGCCACAGGGTCAAATGCCACCGGCAGCCTTCTATGCTACTTCGAACGTTGAACCTGGAGGACAGGCAATCATTGACGGCAATATCGATTCGAATCAGTATTCCTGTGTTGGCTATCCACCACCAGTGCAATTTTACTATTCCCCTTCAAGTGGACTGCCAGCTCAGGCAGGTCAACCAGGGGGAAACGCCGGGCCGCAGGTGAGTGTTGACATTTTCTTCATCATCCGTCTTTAGTCAGCCTGATCAGTGTCCTCTACTGTCGGCATAAAATAAATTACCTTGGGTCTGCGATGTGTTCTCAAAAAGAGAACAGAAGTTACATCAGAATCTTTTTATTCTTTTCGTACATCGGTTGGCACATTAAGCTCAGCGAACGATTTGCCAGAAAAACAAATTACAATCAATTCAATTTTAGGTTGCTTGCGTTTTTATTTCACAGATTTAAGTACTAATTAGAAAAAAAATCAACTTAAGATCAGACACACAGCAACTAAGACGAATTATCTTTCAATTCTAGCAGGGATACTGGTGCATTCCGCCGCCAATTAAAACTCATCCTCCACCACAGCCACAAACAATCGCCTTGATGCCTCCAAACAACCAGCCAGCGCCCAATCGCCGTGACTTGCAACAAAAGCAGCAGCATTCGTCTGTACCGGAACAGTAAACATTCAACGATTTTATTCCATTCAACTTTGCATAATGTAATTCGTATACATTTACTCTTTTTATATACTTCAAAAAATTTGTTCACTTCTTCTTAATTATAGCCGTTATTTAAACTTACTCGATCATAACCAATTTAGGTAGAATCTTACAGAGTTCACACCACATTGATGTTTAGGATATATGTTTTTTTTTTTTAAAATGTACATTTTAATATTTGATGTTTGTTGTGACGGATATCTCCACCCACACCGAATTTGTTGTAGACACGACATTTTCTCTACCGATTTCATATTTTTTAACTTCATTTGGTAGTTTATTTTCCACAATTACATAGTTTTAAGTTAACTCAAATTAATTTATATATATTATTTTTTTACTATCCAATATTGATGTCTTACGGTCGACTTAGTAGTTAGTTTTTATCTATTTAACATCATTTTAATATTACAAATAAAAAAAAATTAAAAATGTTTTAAAAAAACGCAAAAAAAAAATATTAATAAAGTTTAGCTGGTTAAGGTCATACACGGATTTTGTTTATATTAGTTTGTCACAAATGTTGTAGTACGTCGGGTTTTGTGTGTGAGACGGCCTTGCAGGTTGCCTATCGTTCCGAGTAACAATTCAAGAAAGTGCCTTGTGCCATCTCTTTTTGTTCGGACCTGTTGAAAGGCCTTGTCGTAGGTGGTTTCAGTTCGCGCTATGCTGGCGCTGTATGCAAGCTGTAATAGTAGAAAAATTCATAAGTCGCGCTAACAGGTTGGTCTTATCTTACTGGATAAAATAAGACACAACCTTACTTATCCTATCTTACTGGATAAGATAAGACCAACCTTGCTGCGTCTTGAAGTAACACTCTTCAACACGCAGCAAGAAGCAGCGCCCGAAAGAAGGCATAAATAAAAGATTTACATTGACACATAAATGTAACGCACAAAATATCATTGTTTACAGTCGGTTAGAACACCCAATTTTTCACAACAGCCGGCCCAAGCGAGGTATACTTCGGAAAGGAAAATCCTCCGATTTTATACGATTCGGAGGATATTTTGCTTCGATGTACTCTTCCGAACAAATGTAACGCACTCCAGTGTTTTGCGTTGCAGTGCGATCAAGTTTGTTTTTGAGTGACAATTTTGACAGCTTCATAAGAATTGTTTTCCGATATGGCGATATCCTCCTACTACAAACAGTCGCGGAGTTTTAGTTACGATTTGCATTGAAGTGGTAAAAAATGCGAGTAATATAAAGAAAAAAAACAATATAGCAACCCATTTTAAGTATTAATTGCTTCAATTTATGTTTTCAGTGCAAGATCTAGGTAAAAAACCAGCACCAAACGTCAAACTAATTCAAATTCAAATCATCGCATTTTAATTTTTTTTTTCGAAAACTGACACCTCGAATGTAAAGCTCCGACAGAGTATGCGCTGCGGAGAATATTCCGTTCCGACAGATACCTCGCTAGGGCCGAGTGGCCGACCAAAACGCTTATTCAGTGACCAAACAGGTGTCAAAAAGCACATCTAAAAATGCGCCTTAAGAATTGTATAAAAAAAGTAATCCTTGTCCAAAAATGTGAGCCTCAAAACTTGTCAAAACAAAAAAACAATCCAAAAATGGTTAAAAAAACGGGACGAAAAAACTTAATGCACCCAAAAACGCGTCAGACAACAAGCTAAAAATTGCATCGTTAAAAACTCATACAAAAAAGTGGTTAAATACGTTTTTAAAACTCGTCCTAAGAAGTATAAACTTGAAAAATGGGTCGAAAACCGTGTGCAAAAACGCAAAAAAAAAAAACAAAATTAAATCGAAGTAGGCTTCAAAAAACGGGACGAAAAATGCATAATGCATCCAAAATCGCGGCGGAAAACAAGTTCAAAAATTCATCGATTAAAACTTATCAAAACCCTTAAAATAAAGTTCAAAAATGCGTCTAACAGCCCTATTCTGCCATTCAAGGGAATCGTAGATTCGATTCCCTTTCACTCTGCCTTTCCATTCTGCTATCCATCGAGTGAACTACATTATCCAAACGAATTTGTCATTCAAGTTAACAGCTGTTCACGTGAAATCCGTAAGAAGTTTGTATGGGTAGTATTGGGCTTTTTTTCCCACCTTCAAACAGTGGAATAAGAGAATCATCAAACAGAGAACTTCGCAGAAACTTTAGAAAATCCAAAAAAGATATCATGAAATGTTAGTTGATTCCTCAATTTTTAATAGATAAATCAATTATTTCAAAACCGTAGGTTTGTCAAAAACTTTCGCTTAAGGAAAAAACATTCCAGTACGTATTGAATATTGTTGAATCGAATCTTCTACCACAGCGAAATAATGCACTTTTTACTAACATTAAATCAACCACAAACCAGAAAGACGATCCATTTAATGTCAAATTTGCAACATTTGACATGCGGATCTGAATTGTATAGAATGTAGGTATGCGTTCACGTGAATAAGAGAATACCGCACAGTATTACCGATGTCACCGAGGTAAATCCACATTCGATTCGAATGAATAGTAGAATAGTGTGAAGAGAAAATTGAAGAAAAATTCCCCCCGATGAATAGCAGAATAGGGCTGTAAAACTTGGCCTTACAAGTGTAAACTAAGGCGAACCGAGAAACTCATCCATAGACTTGAAACAACTGGTTGAAAAACGCCCGAAAACCGTGTCAAAAAACTTGCCTAAGAAACTAAATTAAAAACGGGTCCAATAACGCGTCATGATACATGTTACAAAATTAGTCCATAAAAGCAGTAAAATACGCGTCAAAGAAATCCTTCAAAAAACATTCAAAAATACTAACGTTTAAAAATTTATTACAAAAGACGTGTCAAAATGGAACCCAAGAACTCGTCCAAAAACAAATCGAAAAACGCGTCAAAAATGCTTCAAAAAACGAATGCAAAAACTCGTCAAGTGTGTATTAAGTGTTTACATTTAGATACCATCAGTTCATAAGTTTGAAATACATTTTGTTTTTTCAACTTGCTTGGAGCAATCCTATTTCTTTGAAAGTCTATTGTGTCTTATGATTTAAAGTTTTAACCCCTTTTTCACCCCAGGTATATATTGCAATAAC
This sequence comes from Cheilosia vulpina, assembly GCA_916610125.1. NCBI lineage: Eukaryota > Metazoa > Arthropoda > Insecta > Diptera > Syrphidae > Cheilosia > Cheilosia vulpina. The sequence continues at coordinate 60,082,237 of OU744277.1, forward strand.
ATCAATACCAAAAATAAAGAAAGCAATTTGAGGTTTGGTGCCGAGAAGTCTGAAATATACGGGCGAATAAATGACAAACCACATAAGCGTCCCTGCAAAGTCCTCAAAACGATGGAGTAACATCCTTCGTAATCATCCTAGCAGTCACTTGAAACACCATCTATCTAAAAAAGGAAGTAAGTTTGTATAACAGCAATATTCATGTCATTCATATGTAATTTAACTCAAAAGAATACAAAATTGAACACTAATCACAAATTATTTTTGATTGGTTCTACTACATTTCAGTTCAACAGATAAATCTACGATCACTATAATTTATTTGTTTTTAATATTCCCAAAGCTAGGCTAATAATGGCAGAATTCTTCAGGTTGAATATTTAACCCACTTTAAATATGCATTGCGAACTTACGTGAGCAAAAACACAAACAAGTACTAGAACAAGTACTGGGCTACTGAGTATCGTCCTAGATCTCATTTTTCCCCTCTTAATATGAGTGCATTATTTTTCATTACAAAATCGCAGGAAGCCGACGCTGCACTGTATCAAGACGAACAATTTATTGTTGTTGATCACTTGCTTAAGTAGAAATTTGCTGACCTTTGGTATCTATATGTATAGGTACTGACCTAATTTGTCACCAATAATTAATTACATAAACTGGGCAGATGACAACAGTGGGTATACGCGAAGTTGAAACATTTGCGTGCAATTTGTGTTTTTCCAAAGCGCATTGTCATGTTGATGTAGAAAATTGCAGACGAATGTAGATTTTCATGAGCTAGTAACGAAATCGTTTGTTTGTAGTGAATTTGTTGCATGATTGCTGGTGTTTGTTTGTTTGTATAAATTGGAAATTGTTTTTAGTTTTTTATGCGGCATAGTTTCTTTGAAATGCATCTTTAAATATTTCTGGAAATCCATGAATGTGTGGTACAATACTACCACAAGAACAGTGTTAGGAAACAAGAGAATCGCTGGGATTGCTATGGAGATATAAAGTGCTAGGACTTAAAAATAATTCTATATTCTGCTATACCTACTAGTAACAATCTTTGCATAAACTTTTGTCGAGCGAGTTCAAATTCCAAAACACGTTAACATTTTATGACCGAAAGTAAATAAAAAGCAATGCTACGTTCCTGTCAACTACTATTGTGCATTGGGGAAGTTTTAGAATTAAAGGTTGAACTATTCTATATCCAGAATAAAGCGACTGTATTTCACAAATAACATATTCATACAAATCTTAAAGAGGCAGATCGATAAGACAATGGGTAATTTCAAAACACTATTTGCCTAAATCTGACAGTCATATGGAAAACCTGATCACATGCACAGGTTTTCCATATGACGTATCCGAGGGTAAACGACTGTTGACTTAGAAATCAGTTAACAGTTGTACGAGTTTGATATAGATAATGTGACATTCTAGCTTCTGGGTTTAGGAGACATCTTGTCAACTAAAATCAACAAGACTTTTGAATGTGCTCATAATGAATACTAACTATTTTGATCGAAAGTTCCAAATGTTACCATCATTCCGTTACCGCTGTTATCAGTGTTATTAAGAAAAATATATATATTATATTTTTTTGTATCAAAATTCAAATTTATTTAAGAAATTATTTTTAAAAATAAATATTCGTATAAAAAACAATATTTTAGGTTCAAAATAAGATCCAAAATACTCCTCACATGCTCTCCTGCACGCAGCTTTACATGCTGTACTGCTGTACTCCTGCAGATTGGGCTGCGGATTGTGCAGCTGATTGTGCCGAAGACTGCGATACAGTGTTTTGGTGCATCAATGGTACTTGGTGGTAGCCCATGGGTGCGACCACAGGCGCGGTCTTGTCGTTGACGTAGTACTTCTCTGCTGGGGGCTTCACAACATTGACATAGACTGGCTCAACCTTGACTGGTCGTGGGTGTTGCTTAACGAACACCTTACGCATAACTACTGGAGGAGGTTTGTGCAGGACAACTGGTGCTGGCTTGACCACAAGTGGAGGATGATTGACCAAAACCTTGGTAGGTGGGCGTTTCACGATGATTGGTGCTGGCCGATGAATAAGGATTTCGCCCTTGTTCTGATGGAAAGACTCTGTGGCGTATGCGGTCCTTACCTTGGGATCAACAGCAGCACAAGGCAGTGAAGGAACTGGGCCAGCAATTGGCACAGCACCGACTGGTCCAGCAACTGGCACAGCACCAACTGGTCCAGCTCCATAGGCAACTGGTCCGGAAATGTAATTGCCAATGTTGTTACTCTGGCTGCTAGAAGATGAACTAGCCGAAGATGACGATCCAGAGCTGGACTGTTGCTGGGAGAGCTGATCAATTGCTCCAGCATACGGGCCTACCAACTGTTGCTGCACATATCGTTGTTGGCAGCTTACAGCCTAAAAAAAGTAACAATAGAAACGTCGTGACGATATGGAAAACAGTTTGAAGGTTGTGCCATAGTTGCACTTATTTGCATGATCATCACAAATACTTACCACGATTCCAATCACGACTTGAAACAATAAACTGAATATAATCATTCTAACTATGCGGCGACTTACACACTGCTAATGGTTGCCAAAACCAAGTGGTTTAAATATGAAAAGGCCCCCAGACTTATTACGTGACAATTGGGGGAAAATTCTTAAGAATTACTTTGTCGGTCGGTGAAGATCTGCATGGTGATTAAATTTGCGTGCGCTTATCAAAAAAAATCGACGCGAAAGCATAGTTAAACGTGGTAGGAACTAAATTGGAGCAGTTAAAACAAATGTCTTTTTTTTGTTAAGAACGGTTGCGAGCGATTGTGCTCTGCCATTTTATATTTCAGAATAACAATAACAATAATGGCGTTTTTCATTGAAGATCCGAGAGAATTGTCCCGAAATTCAGAATTGATCTTTTCAATGAAATTCGTTGGAGCGCTTTTGTAATAGTGGTAGACACCATATGTGAGATTCGGTTTTCTGTTGCTATTTCTTTTTCGTTTTCAACAGTAAATATGAATGTTTTAATAGGCTTCAATATATTTCAATCTAGCGAAAATTTTGTTTCTAATAACACAACAAACATTCCAATCTGACATTTTTCTAGTGTGTGTGGGCGAGTTCATATTCCGGACACTTCTGTCGTGTTTAGAATTGACCTGGAAGTACACCTTTTTTTCAATGAAACATAGAATAAATATATTTGCTCTTTTCATAGAAAGGGCAATTCTTTTCTTCAATCGAAAACACCATAAGTATTTTACAGGAAAGAGAGTTTGAGGTTTTCTTGGACGCAGTTTAAGGTCTTCAATTTGCTGGTAATGTTAAAGAGCTTCATTTACGTACAAGTTCTGTTAGTATACCATCCATTTTACCTGCGTCACCCATTTTTATTGTTTGTAGTCAGTTTACTAACTCACAAGAGCGCAACATGAACCGGACTATGAAAAACATTCCGCAAGGGCGTGACAGTGGTGTCGATTGCCACTGCCTACCTTTGACATTTTTTTTAACATCAGTAGCTTACGCTTACCTACGTAGTTGTAAAAGTAACAGGATTTTATTTAACTTGAGTGGGATTACACCTACGCCGTCCTTGCTACAATTCTCCCTTATGTTCCATTCACAATACCACACACGCAATTTTTTACCAGAGAAAGACATCCGGATATCTGGGATATTTTGTGCTAGACGTCTAGCATCAGTAGCCCGCTGAACGAACCCGATGAAGGAACGTCCGCGCTAGAACCCTAGCGCAAGCGGCAAATTGACATTTGACAACAATTATTTCGACACTACAACTAAAGAAATGATACAATAGGCCTGTTTTTTTTAGCTTCGTTCTCAGCAAAGCAAAGTGAAGTAGGATTTTCAGCACACAATTTACAATAACTACTGCGAGTCTCGAAGTGTCAAGTAGAGCGTAGTTGTTGTAATTGCGTGCGGAAAATTCTACTTTACTTTGCTTTGCTGTAAACGAAGCTCAAAAAAACAAGGTTAATATGTTATAAAAACAATACGCGAATGGCTATTTTATTCACATTATTAACAATTTTCTCACAATTACATTTGCTGGGATTTTCTTTGACAGGTCGTTTTTTTTTTGTTTTTTCTCTCAATATAGTGGGTATTTTTGAGCCAGATTGAGAAATTTCCCTGAAAGGGATATTTCACAAAATGTGCTAGACGCAAATTGTAAAATGTAAATTTGTTTTTATATGGAGTTTGGCATGCCGCTAGTCATCTAGCAGGCAGTGGAACGCGGCCAACACAAACAAAATCGTAAGAATTAGAGCGCAGAACAAATCAAAATGGCTTGTTACGCACCTTGTCGCATAGCGATTAGTTATACCACTTACTTTTGACAGCTACGCTGCACAGTTTTTCCGAAGCTCTCCGACAAGTTATTGCTGCGGAATATTTTAATGTGAAATGAACGCTTTATATGCTTCATTTATTTTGTTCCGAAACGGATACTTCGACCGCAAATTGAGTTCCGATCAGATTTGACTTTCGTATCGGTATTTTTTCCGAACGGATACCTCGATACCCCGATAGGGGTGAGAATATACAGCACCTTATCGAAGCTGACCCATAAGCAGCGCACGTGCCGCATGCGACGGATAATTAACCTTCCTACTTTTCTGTCCGTCGATCTGTTGACGCCTTGACGGCTCTCACAACGAGAGAGGCAGCGCTTTCATTGGGGGAAATATTGAGAGCATGAGAGAAACTGTCATTGGGTATCACGAGTTTTCTTATATCGTGGGAAAAAGTAAAAAGCTGCAAAGAACATTCAAATTATAAATTGTTGCTGAAATTTCATCAAAATTGGTATCTAAATTTCCCCATGATTATTACGACACTGAATAAAAAAGAGCTTATCTAAATCGCAAATTGGCAAGATTTTCTAGTACCAACACTTTCTATTACAATAAGGTAATCATTATAATATTAAGAAACTGCTATTTTTATACCAAAGATAATTTAATGTGAATTTATTTCCGCTACATATACATTTTACTTTTAAAAATAAGATGTTTTCACAAAAAAGTACTTATCAAGGTAATTATACAAGGTGGGCCAAAAGTAGTCATCCGATGTTGTTTGGCTCTCATTTTTTTTCTAAATGAAAAACTTCGATTCCGCTTTTTGATTATGTTTATTTGAACCTTTAGAATTTTATTGGTCAAGTCGAGAAGATGATATCGGTCAAATGGGCGCCGTCACAAATGATTGCCATACGGGCTCGTTTTATGTCATTTTTCATCACTTAGGCGAGAACTTCGGGCGACAGATTCTCGCACTCGTGTCGCATGTTGTCCTTGAGGGCTTTTAGGGACTCGGGCTTGTTCACGTAAACACGGGACTTAAAAAAATCCCACAAAAAAAGTATGGAACGGTTAAATCGGGCGATCTTGCGGGCCAGTGCAAATCGCAAAAACGAGAGATGAAATGACCCGGGAACGCCGCCTTCAGAATATCGGTTGTGGCTCGCGCAGTGTGTGCCGTAGCTCCGTCCTGTTGGAACCACATGTCCTCCAGTCCTAATTCGTCCAATTGCGGCTGAAAAAACTCGGTTAACATGGCCCTATAGCGCGCACCGTCCACTGTTGTCGTTTGACCAGCGGTGTTCTCGAATAAAATGGCCCGATGACTTCTCCAGCGTGAACAGCGCACCATGCAGTAACTTTGAGCGGGTGTAATGGCTCCTCGTGCATCACTCGTGGATTTTCGGTGCCCCAGAAGCGATAGTTTTGCTTGTTCGCGTACCCGCTGAGGTGAAAATGAGCCTCATCGCTCATTATGATTTTACTCGAAAAATCGTCCACTTCGTCCTCGAAATTGAGGATGGCTTGGGCGTAGGTTACACGCGTTTGGCGGTCGTCAGGCAGCAGCTGATGCACGGGCTGGACTTTGTACGGGAACATGCGCAAGTCTTTGACCAAAATTCGCCTTAGGGACGACCAGCTGATGGCTAATTGCGAGGCACGGCGTCTGGACGGCCGTTGAATCGCCAAAACTACAGACGGATTGTTACGCAAAAACATAGACACGATTATTCCGCGTTCTTGGGGAGTGTATTGCTCCATGGCTTGTTCATTTGTATTCTACATCTGTCTAGTCCACAAATGTCAAAACAGATTCGACATTGGCTGCCATTTGAGCATCTTCCAATAGGGTGATCTCTTTTGGCCCACCTTGTATAAAAGGGAATTTGAATACGGTGAATAGGGAAATATTATTACGTTTCGTGGGTAATACGAGAACAGAGTACTTAAAACACTGGCTGTCACCATATGCGACGGATTCTATGGGGCTGCTCGTTCCGTGGAATACGTCAATATTGATCCCGGTCACTTTTCATGTTCGTTTGGTGCAAAAAAAAAAACAATTTTTTCCGATTTCAGAGCACTTCTTCCAATCATAATTTGTTCTCACAGTTGCTTCATGTGGTATTCGATTGGGCGCTCTCAGAGCACTTTTTTTGCTCTCAGAGCAATTTTTATGTTTGTTTGGTACAAAAAAAAACAATCTTTTTCAGATTTCAGAGCACTTTTGCGAATCTAGATTTTTTCTCAGATTTGCTTCAGATTTACCAATACAAGTACGTTTGAGTTTGACAACTAGTGGAGTTTGTTTACATTTTCAACTGAAAACAAATGCATTGCATCGGGTTGATAAATTTTTGTTAATTATTTATGTACAAATGTTTAGAAATCAATATGGGCGCAAACTTCGAATGTTTTAATATTATAATAAAGCAGTGAATGAAAAACGTGTAAAAAAGTGTCGAAGGCTAAATATATTCCAATCGCACGAAATTCAACAAAGAAAAGAGCAAGTGACGTTTATATGTTTGATTAGACACACGAAATCTGAAATCTGAGAGCAAATCTGAAGACGCCCAATCGAAAACCACATAACACATGACCATGCTGATTTTGAGAGATAGGAATTACCAAGTAGTATGTGGTGTAATCAGACAACAAGTATAATGCTCTTCTTGACTATTAAGTAATAGTTGATTGAAATTGAATTCTGGCATTTCTTGCATTTTTCGTAAGTTTATTTGTAACCGGTGTTCGTGCAGTGCCTACACGTTTATTTATTATTATTATTATTTTCTTATCTTCGATCTCAACAGAGTAAAATAGGATATTCAGCACGCAATTACAATAACTAGACAGTAGTTGTTGTAATTGCGTGCTGAAAATCATGCTTTACCTTGTTTCGCTAAGATCGAAGCTAAAAAAAGAACAGGCCTATTGTTGAATTAACGCTTTACTTTGTAATTTATAATCCCGAGAAAACGCAAATTTCAACTTAAGGGTTTTTTCACTGCGCCACCTCTCGCGAACTTCTGACAAACATCCAAGAGTATAACTGTCATGAAATAGCTTCTCAATTGGCCGTTTGGACTCGGCATAAAATTGTAAATCCCTTCCATTCGTCCCAAAAATAAAAACTCACACAAGACGAATGGTTTTGAAAAGCTAGGTCTAGGGTCCCTACGAACCTGTTGCGCCAATTATTATTTTTTTTTTTTGTAATTGGTTGAGCTTGAACTAGTGGCTTTGTCTTTCTGTTCGTAATTTCGTTTCGCAAATTGTTTTTTGTTTATTGTAACATATTGTTTGTGTTATAAATTCTTTGGTGTCTGTTTGGATGTACAATGGACCTGTAGTTGTGTCTGAGTGCTCCATCGGATAGTAACAACCTCAAAAAAAAAAAATACATTTATTTTGCAGCAATTATTTTTGCTGTTATTGATATTCGTTTTGTGTTCATTGGTTCCAGTGTTTGTTTCACTGTTACTACAGTCAACATTTTGTAATAAAAAATGCCTTAAATGTCCAGGAAGGCATATATGAACATTTTGGTTATGTAGTCTTATCTACTGCCTAGAAAAAGCTGACCTTTTGGTGATTTGTTTAATTGGAATTCAGTCTTATCTCAGGTTAAAAACGACAGAACTTGTGGTTGGTGTGATTACCGGCAACAGAAAACGCTATGATCTCTCAATTGATTTCATAAGTAAAATACAAACAAACATTTTTATGCAAAATCATAATCACATCGTGCAAAGTGTTTATCATTAGTTTTCCCAAAGAATGTTTTGTCCCATTATAGAAGGATCTCGAACTGAATGCACAAGTGCGTCGTATGCAATGGGGATGTTCAAGTATCTAGTTTAGTAAGTCTAGCAGCTGTCTGATTTGATTAGCTGAAATCGGTTATATGAGCAGCTGTTTCAGTTGACGTTTATGGAGGTGTAGCAGACGAATATAGTCAAGAAATTCGTGACTGAGTAGTAAGTTGACAGTTCGCATAGGTAGCTGACGCAGGAAAAGTGACGTTTCCGAACAATCTAGTTTTTGCGTTCAATTCTGGTCAATTCTGGTTCTGTGAAAGAATGAATCAAATAAATCGTACTCGGTACTAAAAAGCGATTCTCGTTCAATTAGTGAAACTATCCTGGTGAATTTAATATTACACACTGTATTGTACGATATCAGGTTTTCAATTTTCAATCGTTCACTAAAAACATTCACATTCACATTCTTAATATTGAAACATTTTGAAGTTTGGTTTCACATTTTCGTATAGGGTCGGTTGGGGTAAATGTAAACATGGGGTGAATGTAAACGGCCGTTATTTTCATACTTTAAATATAGTTCTCGGAACCCAGACATAAAAAAAATCTGAATTTGGAGTGTCGCGACACCGGTGCATGCAATACCCTTCAGTTGTTGTTTGGCTTTCGTTCGCAATTTTCAAGGAAATAAATTAACATAATTTCATGTCTGTTTACTTTTACCCCATAGGCGAGCTCCCTGCTCTAAGAGAACAGAAATTTGTTGTCCCCATTTACCCCAGTATTTTTATAAACTATGGGGGAAATGTAAACACGGAAGGGGTAAATGTAAACACTGCCCTATGTCTTTTTTGGGTTCTTATAACTTGATTAAGTCATCATATGTGCAACATCTTGTATCTTATAATACAATATCAGTTTTCAAAAGTTAAAAAAAAAATTAAATTTAATATTTTATATATTTCTGAAAAAAATGTGTCTTTGAAAAATGCAAAAATCGTCCCCATTTACCCCAACCGACCCTACCGAAAATCGTGGTGAAAACATTTTTATTTAATTTGTTCACGGAATCAGAATTGACATCTTATCCAGAAAAATCTAGTCGACTTAAGATAACTAGATTTTTGAATATGCGGATGCCCAATATAAAGCATAACGAACATTTTAAGACTTTAAAAAGCTTATGAGAGACCTTACATACACAAGAAGACATTCGAATAACCTTCTACTATATACGCAGCGGAAAGATAGTTGGGCCTTGCTTTACTTATATTTATGTACATAAGTAGGTATACGAAGGAGTCACGGCAAAAGTATGTGAGTACACAAATAGGCAAATGAAAATCAATTTCCTTCGCTGCCTCATACTCATGTTCACAAACAAGAACATGCACATATATCTTGTATTTAGCATGAAAAACAGATCTTATAATATTTTATACAAAATGGGTTTTTATTTTGGAAATTATTTATATTAATTAAATACAAAAATTAGACTGGCCTTTCGCAAGAAAACAGCAAGTCTTTTAATAAGCTACTGGACCACAAGCTGAAACACCACCTACTGGACTGGGGGCAATCACCTTCTTGCCTGGTTTGTAGACCTTAACGTAAACTGGGTTCAAACTGAGAGGAACGGGATGCTGGTTGATGACCTCGTTTTGGTACACAACGCTTGGTGGTTGTCTATAGATGACTGGAGCTGCGCTAACCACTGCAGCTGGGCCGCTGCTAATTTGGATTTCAGGTGTACCTGGCTGGGAGACGTACATTGGTGGCAATGGCTGAGAAGCGTAAACAGTATTGGTGTATCGTCCTTGAACGGGAACGTGCACTGACTGGAGCACAGACTGCGACGAAAGATTTGGAGGTACAACTTGAACATGTCCATGGCGAATCTGGTTGGCTAGGTTAGTTTCGGCCAACGAATCTGACACAGCATCCTGAGCAGCATATGGATTGTAGGCTGGGATAGGTGAAGCAGCTCCTGGGTATCCAGCTCCAGCGAGGATATTTACTCCGGGAATAGCCCCCAGAGCTTGTCCGGGTTGCAACAAATTCAGATAAGATTGCAAATTGGTACCAATTGCGTTGGCTTGCGATTGGGCCTGGGCTTGAGCCTGGGCACTTGAGCTGGAAATCCCATCAGCGTAACCAGCAATGGGATTCATTTGTCCCACCATAACTTGGCAATGTGAAAGCTGCAACAATTTACGAAAGTTAGAAATATGTTGCTGACTGCACTTCATTTTTTCACACTTACCGGTGCAATAGCTGCGACCACAGCGATTAAGAACTTGTAGTTCATGTTGTTGCTTATCTGAAAATGCTTATGGTATCTTCCGCTATCTTCTACTTATTTATATATCAATTTGACTGAAATGTGGTTTTATGCCGCTACGTGATATAATGAGACATTTCTATCTGCATTGCGATAAAAGTGCATTGTCTTCAAATCATGTTTGATTGTGTTTTCTTCTTTTATTTTTCGACGAGAAAACGCAAAAGCGACAAAGAAAAGCTGATTGTCTAATTTTTGTTTAGTTTTCTCTTTTGGGGTGTACACAGAAGCTGCTATAAAAAAAAAATATTATACGCTCTCATCGACAAATCATCGAACAAACATTCTTTCAAAGGAGAGGTTATCGATTTGGATAAAAATAACAAAGTGCACTCTTTTGGGGGAGCAACAAAAAGACGTCGGTGGTAGTGCCGAGCTTACGCAAATTTGATGACCTCATTTGAACCTCGTAGTTTGTGATTTCATGTCGACCACAAATATGCGTTTTGGTAAACAAACCTGACCTACAAACCTCAAGACCTTAAAATCGATTTGAAAATTCGTTTGCTGATATTTGTGTATGCTTAATTCGAATTCGAAAATAAAAAGATTACTTCCTACATTAGATTGTATTCGAATTCGTTTAGCAGACTGTCTCCTGAGCACGCAAGTTAGTCATGACTCGCGATAATGCTTGATGCCTTTTGTGGCTGTTCTCAATACATATAGGTATTTGCATCGAAAATTGCGTCTCGCCCTGATATGCTGGCTCTGTACTACCGTGGCTACCATCTTGTCTAGACGCATTTTTTACTACGTGATTGTGGAGCATTATCTTTTCACGCATCTTCGGTGGAAGACTTAGGTTCAATCAAGATTTAATAGTTTTCTATGGGTATGTCGAATGTGTAGATGGAAAAGATGCCCCATCTACCTGTAAATTCAACCACAAAACAGCTGCCCACGGTCAAAATAAATACGCCTACCCTGGGCCTATAGTTTCTCACAACTATATTCATTTTGTTTGAGTTTGTAGTTTTTGGAAGGAACGGAAGGGACCTACAGTCCAAGCGGCTAATTGAGAAGCTTATTTATGGCGGTTATACTCTCCGATGTTTGTCAGACGTCCGCGAGAGGGGGCGTAGTGGAAAATAATATTAAAATATAATTTTTGTTTTTCCGGAGATCGAATCTGAGACCCCCAGCACACTAACCACTGAGCCACTTCGCTGTGGTCGTACGATGGCATTTTTTTAAAGATGGTATAAATTTTAAATAAAATCAAAATATGCGAAAACTGATCTAGCTAGATGAAATATGCATTCTTTTGAAAACTTGGCTTAGTTTTCTTACAGAATTAAGAACATCCTCGAAGAGTAGACGTGTCGGAAAAAATTAGAAATCTTATTGTTAAAGAGGTCTTTATATGTATATATATACGCATAGTGTTGATTTCGTTAAAAGTCAAAACGCTGGTGGTCTTGCTTAAGGCCAATTTACACCAGTTTATAATTTATTACATATACTCAACTTTGATACGATCTAACTAAAACTATTTTTGTTCTTTTTGTCGTTTCAGGCAAAACAAATCCATGAGTTGTCCTTATGTGACTTCCAAACCAAAAATATCCACTACTGCTTCGCACGTAACTTGATTTTTTATACCTTGATTGTTACCTGTTAACAGTACCATTATTAGGCCTAAAATTCAAAAGTTCTATTACAACTGAGTTCTTCTAATGTAATAAAATATTAAGTTTAAAGAGAGTAATGAAGTTAAGTGTACGCACTTGCTTGAAGCCAGAAGATGATTAAACGGTTCTTTAACATTTACTTTCAAAACTAAGTGAGTTGTCTTCTAAAGAATACTCATTCTAATTTTTTGAATAAATTGCGTCAAATCCTCAGTGGGTTTACTTGAACTAAATGGGGTTTAAGCAACTGGTTTTTCATTAAATAATAATATTTTTGATTCTTTCAACAGGTGTTGGTAATAAATATTTGATATATGTTTCTGAAGCCCTATCTATTAATATTCCTAATCCGTTACTGTCATTTGTTGGTAGTCTGCCAAATATCAAACTGATCAAGGTTTTTCATTATTTTCGACTTAAGTTAGGTATTTCAAATATGCGAAATTTTATTTTTTTCCGGATAGTTTGTGAAACGAAATCGGATGCTTGATTGCGACTTAAGCCATTTGCGCCATGGTAAGAATTTATGCTTTTAATAATTCAAACCAAAAGCTTAAATGTTAAAATATTTTCGCGTTTCTTTCGAAGCTTAGACAATCTTAGACATCAGAGCTCGCAATTTGCGTTTCTTTTCTCGTTCAGAATTCACTCCATTAGCTCAAAGTAAATTAACAGAGCAGTCAGTCAAATGTCGTTTACCATTGGTACCACCAGATATTTGTTTCAGATCTCAGATTTAACGCGGCTCATGGAACATGCAATGAAATTGATCTGCTTTTGTAAATGGATTAGTGCGTTATTTGACAACAATATCAGCTGTTCAAATTGAATTCGTTTTTGGAAAAATCAACTACAACTATCAAAATTGTTCAAGTCGATATCCAGACTTGAAAATTGTTTTCCCCTGTTGTAGATACAAATGCAGTAGTTTTGGTGATTCATAGTCTTCAGGTGATGAGGAGGACGATGAAGATAATAATTCCTCAAAAATGATAACCATTGCTATTTATTTATAATTTTATATTGGTTTTCACGAAACTCTGCACATTTGTTTTAAAACTTCCCAAAATGACGTAAAACAGCTATGCAAAGCACCTATGTTGGTATTAGTGGCAGTTTGTGTAAATCTGAAAGAAAATCGAGATCTGCAAAAAATCCCCAAATGGAATATGAAAAGTGATTTTGATAAAAAAAGATTGGAAAACTACAAAAATAAAAATCTCAGCACAACACATTTTGACAGTTAACTGCTGATCTGGAATGCAAGTGCGGACACATAAAAAGAAAGTAGATTCTAAAAAAATTGTACTAGATTTAAAAAAAAAAAACGTTTGGCATATTAAAGAAATACAACAGATATGTGTTGTTATAGCATATATGACAGCTCGTTCTCCAATGGGGTTCATAAATAAATCAGATCGTTCTGGAAATGCTCGAGCTCTGATCAGTGCTCTACCCTAGGTCCTAAACAAGAACAAAAATAACATAATTGTACTAGCGTGTACAGTGTAAACAAACATCAATCTATAACAAGTATATAGAGTTCATTTTATTTCTCTGTTCTACGTTTTTGTTTGCCTTTTGGTTTGACCATCATGCATCATGGTCATTTTGACTATCCATTGACTCTTTTGGAGAGGGGTCAATAACATTTTATGCCATATCTAACGCCGCAACGGCATGTATATGTTGTTGAAAACAATTTGCTTAAAGGATTCTTCCATTCTGAACACCTATACGCTCTCATTGTAATTTTTTTTATCGCTTACCCCATAAATGTAAAACGATTTTTTTATACGTCTGTTCATTTAGCTCAATTATTTTGAGGAAGTGCCTCATAGACCGCTCTGCGAGCCATTTTTCGCCTTGTCCCTATACCTCAACCATTGAAAATTCGCAATTTTACATCGGAGATAAGAACCTTCTAAGTAACCCAACTATGCATAGGGAGAACGGACAAAAACTTATAAACTGTTGCGCCCTCTATATAGATGAAGGAGTAAAAAGCCTTCAACTACCTTAAAGCTAATTTATTTTATTATCACATTTGCTGTTTACGATAAAACTAAATACATTGTTCAAAACTAGTAACTAGAAGCTCTTCACACAGTCTCAGCTTTGCCGCTATCCTTGGCCACTTCAGTTGATGGCTGCTTTGTTGGTTGCATCTCATCTTTGTGAAAAGGCAACTTGCTCTCTCCATCAGCCGGTGTTTTGGTTTCATGAGATGGCAGATGCATGCCTTGATGTGCAGACTGTCTCTGTTCTCCCTGGGAAGGTTGCCTTGTATCATCAAAGGAAATCTGATTTTTGTACTCGTAAGAAGATGCAATGTTAATGGAACCGGGTTGCACGCTCTCATAAGGATGGTGCGCATACGCGTGGGCTGGCTGCATCTTCATATGCGAAGTCTTCGAAGTGCCATAGGAGTCAAAGAAGGGGTAGTTGTTGTTAAGCGACCAGGAATTCCTGGTGTTTGCTAAGTAGTGTGGATGGGCTATATTCGGATAACTGTGATGATACACTACGGGGGGAACATTTAAAACCACGGGTGTCTCATGTTGCTTCGACTTCGTTAGACCTTCAGACACTGGCAAGTTCACTACTACTGGAGACTCGGCCATCTTATTTTGCTTCGCGTAATTGATCATTTGTTTTTCCAGTGATTCGACTTCATCGGGCTGCAGCAGGTGCACCTTCATCGAATTGTGCGCTGTACGATTTTCATGCTCGAAGGCCTGTGGCTTGTGTATCACGTATGTCGAGCGTTTCCTATTGGATTGGGGCAAGTGTTTGCTAACAGTATTGCTGGTGTCAATTAAATCCGTTTTTCCCAGTTGTAGGTGAACGGCGTGTTGAAATTCCGGGCCAAAGTGTTGGGTCCAGAACTCTAAGGGGAGTTCATGATTTTCACCTTGAGTGACGTCGTAATGCGCCTGCGCCTGCGCCTCACCAAATCGTTCTCTAATGTCGTAAAGCGGTGGGATGGCTATGACCTTTAAAATTACAAATTGTTGTCAGAAAATTTAATGAGTGCGTTGGATATAACTTACGCAAGCGATGGGGAGCAGAAGGGAAAGGCAAAGTTTAATCATAGTGCTTCTTTTCTATCACATCGTGCACTGACTAGTATTCTTAATTTAAAGATCGTTTAATATATATAAGGTTGTTGGTTCTCTGTTGTCGATGAATGGAAAAGAGCTGCCCTTGCTTTACGTGACATTAGGTAGGAAATCTGTAATGAACTTGTGTATTCGTTGTGCAACAGTAGCCGAAGGTGATGAAATACAATTTTGTAGGTCAGAAAATATTTCGGTGGAAAAATGCTAAGTAAAATAAAAACTATAGTTCGAGTTGACTTGTGACTTATTGGCTTGGGAAAAATCGAATAGTAGACAAAGGCATGAAAGCTATTTCTTTATTGTGCTTAAAATTGTAGTTTTTATGTTGCGGCAAACTAAAATTGTGCATACAATTGTGAATCTTTTTCTCTCTGTAGATGATCCCTAAGCAGTAAATTCGATCCAATTGGGCGCACTCTAATGGGCATACACTTGAACAGTTCTGCAGCCTTACATAAGTTCATTCAATATGTAGGTTAGGTTTCCCGGTTGATAAAGAAGGTTAGACGACGCTTTCTCAGATTTCAGTTCCTTCAATGGGAACTAGACGTCGCAATAGTAGGTTGTAAGTGTACCTACCCAAAGAGACAGCATCTGCATGAAGTAATAACAGGTCAGATCACCAACCAACTAAAGCAGCGATTGGTACTGCATCAAAGTGCTGTTTGTCCGGCTTTTCTCATATTTTGGCCAAAGTTGCAGATATATAGGTTGTTGGGCTGTTCGCAAATTTGCGATCTTTGTCGCACATAACCTTCAATGGGAACAGACGCATATAAGCAATGCTTTCACATTTAAAATTAACGCCCAATTGGTCAATTGAGCACAACGAAGTGCAAAATTTGATACATACTGTCGAAAGTAAAATTGAAATATCACATTTGTTCGATATAAATCGATCGCAATTGCACAAAGTCTATACACGTTCTCATCAAAAATGAAAGAGAAGAGAAAATCAGCAAAATAACGTTTCTCTCTTACCACGAATTACTCAGAGAGTTTCTACAAGCAAGTACTGATAAATATGTCAAATAATCGAAGTTAACAAAAAACAAATTCAAAGTCTGTCTTTAAAATCGATTGCACACAAAAAAAAAGTCTGTGAAAATAAAGAAAATTTGGTGGTGGCCGAATTTTCTTCCATGAAGTTTCATTGTTGCAACAAGTTGTCTTTTTAACTCGAATCGATTGTATATACAATAAAAAGTGGTAGGTAGGTGCCCTTTGATGTTTTTATTTTAGATGGCAAAGTAAATAGTATTCACAAAAGGAAAAGTAACGAGTTAAACCTGTTTAGCTTCGAAAACGACCTTAGGCTGAAGACACACACACCAAAGCGAAACAGAATGAAATTAAATAAAAAGCTTTGTTTTTCTTGCCTGGTGTGTGTTGAAATAAAACAAAATGGAAATTTTTTGGCGTTTAACTTTTTTTATAGTTGTAGATAGAGTTTCTTATCTCAATTTAAAAGAAACAATTTGTCTCCATGTTTCTACAAATTTGCTCACAGACTAAATTCAGAAGCAAATAAAGCTGAAAAGTGCAACGAAAGAATAAATAACAGAAAAACCGCAATCAACATTTTGTTTTGCAAAAAACAACAGGTCAGCTATGGGCAACGAAACATGTTTTTTTATGTTTCTTTTCATTTTGTTTGTGTTGCGCCATAAGCTATTTGAAACTTTTTTTTTTCATTCGGTGTGTATGTATTTTTGACAACCACTACCGAAACACTTCAAAACTAAAACGAGTGTTTTTTTCCGACTGCTTTGGTGTGTGTTGTCTCATAATAAACAATGTTCCCTTGTTTCATTAAACAAAACGAAACGTTTTGTTTGATCCGGTGTGCTTCCAGCCTTACTCTTCACGACAAATTGCATTTTTAAAGTTTAATAAGTTTATATCACAGGGGAACTGCTTACAGCGGAATACCTGCTTTCGTGATCAATTTAGGTAAAAAAAACTTCAGCAAATCACATTAGACAACTGTCATCCTAATAATTACAATATGATTACACTTTTGTTGGATGAAAGTAATAAAAAAATACAAAAAGGGAAATTAACGAATACATTATACATGTTCAATTCGGGCAAAGTACTAAAAATCTGTCAAACAGAAAATATTAAGCGAAGAACTGGAAAATGTACTCCACAGTACATTTACACACTCAAAGTAACTTCCACTTTACCAAGCCTCATCAATTTTTCTACCGCAAATCGACTTTATACTTAATGTGGAACATTCTGTTATTAAATGCGTGAATTCTTTATTTTTACTCTTTGTAGCCCGATTCCTTTTTTTCTTAAAACAATTTTTATTTTCTTCTTGACATTTGTATACTTTATTAAAAGGTACAAGCAGAAAGAAATTCCTTGAGCCTTATAGCGCTAAGATTTAAATTACTCGTTACTCGTTATTTAAATACATTTCTCTTTATAATATTTTTGTGGGGTTTCTGCGATTGCGATCGATTTAGCGCGCGTAGATGGAACTTACTCGTTATTTTCCTAAAATTTATCTTTATAATGTTTTTGTGGGGTTTATGCGATAGTAATCGATTTAGACCGAGTACCTGAGAGACGGGTTGTCAATAGCGAGGGTTCTTCAAAAGTGGGCTAATCTATCAAATTATGTCGCGAATGATAAATATTGACATGACATGTAGAAATACCAGAACTATGCCCCTACTGTAAATAAACACAAAAAGGCGGGCACTTTTTACGTATTACATTACACATTCTTGAACAGAATACTCCTCTGAAAACACAAATTAAAATGGCAATGAAAACACCTCGCCATAGATCTGATGCAAGTGCCAGCCAATAACTGTTTAATGGCCGCGTTCCACTGCCCGCTAGATGACTAGCGGCATGTCAAACTCCATATAAAAAAATTGGCATTTTACCATTTTCGCTAGACGTCTAGCACATTTTGTGAAATATCCCCTTCAGACGAATTTCTCAATCTAGCGCAAAAATACCCGTTGCATTAAGAGAAAAAACAAAAACAAAAACAACTGTCAAAGCAAATCGTTCAAACGTTTACAAAATACAAAATAAATACGAAGCCGAGCAAGTGTAATTGGGGACGTTCAAGTAAGTTCAAGTTTAGTAAGTTTGACAGCTCTAGGTTTGATTGGGGGAAATCGGTCCTATGAGCAGCTGTTTCAGTTGACGTCTATGGGTAGCCGACGAATCTAGTCAAGAAATTCTTGACTGAGTACTAAGTTGACAGTTAGCGTATGTGGATGACGTGGGAAAAGTGACGTTCCCGACCAATCTAGTTTTTGCGTTCAGGTTACATCTCATCCAGACCAATCTAGTCGACTTAAGATAACTAAATTCTTAAATGCGGCCATTGTGAGAAAATTGTTAATAAAGTCAGTAAAATAGCCATTCGGATATTGTTTTTATAATATATCGTATCATTTCTTCAGTTATAGTGTCGAAATAATTGTTGTCAAATGTCAATTTACCGCTGGCGGTAGGGTTCTAGCGCGGACGTTCCTTCATCTGGTATATTTTGTGCTAGACGTCTAGCAGGCAATGGATCGAGGCCAATAACTGCTTCGAACAAAGAGAGCGAGAAAGTAAAATGTCGACAACATAGTCCTTAAAACGTCTGCTTTTGCCGAAGAAAACACATACTCAGTATTTATTGATTATAACTAAACAAATTTATTGAACTTTGATGTGAGTGAGGTATATCCTCATACTATTTTACTTCCTACCTCTATCTCTCTTCAGTCGATTGGCGGGAGCCTACCCGAGCACCCATAACTCATGACCAGACACTATATGAAATGAAAATAAATTAAAAATAAACATAAATAAGCGATCACATTTATTCATAACAATAAACTTAAAACTAATATAAATTAATAGAACTAATCCACATCAATTTGAATGGGAGACATTATTTTGTTGCCTGCGCCTGGTCTTGGCGATATTTATTCAGTTTGTCCTTGTCGACCGTCACGACGGGGATGAACTTGATCGAAGTGCCCGTCTCCCGAGAGTATCGACTCAGTTCGTCCAAATTCTGACTGGGTGTCTCCTCGTTGACGTCAAACCAATTATTCAATCGACCCCGTATCAGTTTGCCCAGAAACTGCATGGTCTCGTCTTGTTGCACATTTTGCGGCAGGGTTAGTGATCCTGGTTCATGCTTAGTGGCGTCCACAAAATCCGGATGCTGATAGATGATGTCTCGTATCACCTTGTCCATTTGCGGATCATGGGATGAATGGCGGTGCGCTGGTGCACCAACAATCGGTGACTGCTGAAGCAATTGTTGGCCACCAACAATCGATTGGGGTATTTCTGTTTGCTGAGCAGTTATTGGAATGGGTTCACCGTGTACATTACCGTCGGTAATGGGAGTAGCGGGAACGGATACATTTAGCTCGTCAGCGAATTGCGGTGGCACCAGTTTCAAGCTGCCATTTTTTACTTCGTACTTGTGACCTAGTCTGTCGTATACGTAATGGCCAATTGGGTCAATCAGCGGTCGTGGCTGAGCCCAAATGGGGTTACCTGGATTTTGTGCAAGCGTCGCCAAATGCAATGGACTGGGAATGTAGGGTGGCGGCATTAGTGCTGGGTAACACGGGCATGGATATTGGTATGGATTGACGCTGCGCTTTAGGTAGCCAACTCCAGCGTATTGTGGACTACTGAGAAGGTATTGCTGACTGGGCGTGGGCATGGGCATGGACATGGTCTGGGTGCTTTCAGTTGGGCTCTCTGTTGGTTGTTGTTGTACTTGTGTATTATTGTCATTGTTGGATGTGGACTTGTTTTCCTTTTTTTGTTTCTGTCGCTTAATGCTGTTTTTGCAGCCAATGTTGCACTTTCCGCGCTTAAACTGTGGCAACAGTGTTTCAGGCATATACTGAATGATATCCGGAAGGGTTAGGTCGACGGCAGCTTTATCCTTTTCCAGCAAGTCATACTCGCCCTTAATGTCGCGCTTTACGATTTTGGATTTTTTGAGCTTTCGTGCATCTCGAGCGGCCTTTCTCGACTTGAACCGGCCGCGCAATTCGCTGATGTGGTGTTGGGTCTTTGATGTGATATCTCGCTTGGAGCGACCTCCTTGTCGAGCTATACGATTTGTTTGAAACTTGTTCAATACGTACCTACAAGACGGCTTCAATGGGTTGCTGCAATCTCCGCATGCGCAGGACTTGGTCACAACTGGAACCTCGATTCCGTAGTCATAATCTGAAAGGAAAACTTCTAGTAAGTGGTCTCTTAAACGAGCCTGCCGGTAGGTTGACAGTTGCGCAATTTGCATGTGCAAAGCTATGATTGGGTACTAACCTTTCACTACTACAGGTGGAGCTGGTTGTGGCGGTGGTGGAGGAGGTGCTGGCGGAGCTGGAGGTCCACAAGGTGCTACGGTTTCTACTACGCAATCTAAAATGAGAGCAACCCTTCAATTAGAAACTCATCAGCCGTGTCGCAGCTCTTTTGATACTAACCATGCTTGGGCAACACAACCCTATCGACGAAGGCGAATAAGTTGGTCTTGGGAGTCGGCGGCGGTGTCGGTGGCACCGGTTCGTCAACAACAAAGTCAAAGGAGTACGTGTACTTTGTCCTCGCCTGCACAGGTATGTCAACCATGTATCCATGACTGGGGTTATCCAAGGGTGCAGATTCCGGCAGGACGGGTATGTTCACTTCGTATGGAAGATTCTTAGCACACTCGCATCCATCGCCAGTGTATATGACTTCCACCGGCCTACTATCGAGTCGATCGATCTGAAAAGTGTTTACCACCCATATTAGTAAATAAACTGATTTTGGGTGGGTCTGAAGTCCGTACCTTTGCTAGGAACAAAACAAAAACGAACTTAACTAATGAGTGTCTCATTGCAACTTCGTTGTAAAAAATTCACTCAACTAATTGTTGAATCGTGCATTGCTCTCATTTATACATCGGATCTTTATATTTGCGAGGCGGTCTTGAACTTTGAAAAGAGCTTAGCTGGCTGTATGAATATGTTCGTCTGAGAGCTAATTTGTGAACTTGAAATGCACGCTTGTAATTTGATGTGATGGTGGTTTTTGCGACTTGTTTCGAAGAAATTCGCAATTGGGGCTTGTGTGTTTATATATGCGGAATACATACTCATAGGTCGCATAAATGTTTTTTTTTTTTGTTTAATATTTGGGAATCCGATCTGTCGTTTTATAATGGCCAATCAAAGAGTGAATTGAATAAGTTGAGCGTAGTAAGGCGGAGCATATTATCTGTTTTCATTGTATGTTGATCTGCAACACTGGGTCAACCATTGAATGTTTTCTAATCTGTGCTTGGAGGGGGAAGAAATTCGGAGACATCTATGTCTATGCTGCTGTCTGTGAAACTTTCTTTAACTTTATGTCATAATTATGAGCTAGATTGTCACCAAAAGTTACGGGAATGAATGGAAGCATAAATTGAAAAAGCGTACATTTTGCTTAGACGGTAATTTGAACAATAATAACAGCGATACATGATTAAGGTACAAGTTCATAATGGACACGCTTGTGTATGTTTGATTTCTTTGAAAAAATTGAAAGGTTGACATTGGGAGGTTCAAGAGTCTAGTTTAGTAAGTCTGACAGCTGTCTTGCAAGAAATATCTCGGTTTTGATTGCCTCAAAACGGTCATATGTCAAGAAATACGTGACTAAGTTGACAGTTCTCATATGTGGCTGACGTACGAAAAGTGACGTTCCCGACCAATCTAATTTTTGCGTTCAGGTTACATCTTATCCAGACCAATTTAGTCGACTTAAGGTAACTAGATTCTTGAATGTGCCAATGGTCACCTATAAATAATCAGCTACAAATTGACATATGAAATATATGACAGTCATCTGGCAGTTATTAACAAAGAGGATTCTTAGGCAAAATGTGGGTACATTTTTTCTGGACTAGAGTGGAGGAATGCGTTGGTGTTCTACCTTCTATTCAATTTTTGCAAACCCGAACAGAGCTGGACCACATTTTACTTATTGTGTTAAATACGGTAAAATGGCACGGGAAACTTATAAAAACTGTGTAGAGCAAAGAAATTCATTGCAGTTGTCATCCACTTTCTTCTATTTAGTACTTGGTTGTACTAAATGTTAAATTCGCGTGCGTAAGTGCTCACATTTTGGTAACCCGACGTCGAGTGTTCTTAAATCAAAGTGAAATGCTTGTAGAATTTGTTTGTGGACTCAATTATACTGGGAGGCAAATATCAAATAATAAACAAAGTTCTGTCGATAACTTTATTAAGTAACAGGAACATTATCGTACAACTAGCTGCTACACTCATATTTGCAGACTTATTACCTCTGAAGTATTGCAGAAAACGTATATACATCCGAAGAAAGTTCTATAGTTCAAACCTGTCAGGCTGAAGTGACAGAATCTTAAATCCGACGGACAATAAAATAAAACATCGGTTTGGAATGATTTAAAAACGTTTTCCGTCACTGTAGTTTTGGCGAAAGGTACTGTGTAATAATAAAAATAAATTTTTCACGTAGAAAATTGACATTTCATATTGATATAAGAAACACTCATATAAGAACAAATCGCTTATAAGAAACGCATGTAAATACACGGTAGAATAGCAACTTGAATATTAAAAACATTTTTTTTTTTGGATTTTAGTGGTTTCTCATATCCTTCTAATTCTTATACGAAAGTTATTATAAACAATGTTCTGTTCCTTCAAACAACATATCAAATTCAATATTTATAAATAGGATGGGAACGTAGCACAGATTTTGTCCGGTTTCTGGAAAAGCCTTTTAATAAAAAGCAACCCATATATTCGACAAAACTTTGAACCTAATCGAATGCCTATGTTTATTTTTTCGTTCTTTGCAACAGTAATTATTATTTTTCCTGTAAGAATTTGGGTCAAACAATTTTTAGAACCCCTGACAGTGACAAAACTGCTATAGTGTGAGTTTATAATTATCAATAATTATGCATGCATCAAATATTCATGACTACATTTATGAACACATGACTACATTTGTGTACTGACAAAAATTAAATAATAAACTGAAGACATAAATAATACCAATCATATCTCGGAAGTTTAAATAGGTATTTATTCCGATTCCACTCTACTCCAAGTCGAAATGCAAAAAGGAAGTTTGTTTCATCATCGGACCAGTATTTTTTGTTCTTCTTCATTTCTAAATAACTAAAGGTCTTAGCTATTAAATAATTTGCAAAAGTTTTACTTCCATTATCTCTTCTGACATCCATATCCATGCAGCATATCTTTCGTACATCTATTCCAACAAAAACCCATTTGATTACATTGTTGTTTTTTTAATTTCAACCCCTGTCGTGAATACGTGTGAACTAAAAAAAAGCATGTTACTAAAATTGATGTTAACTAATATCGTTTTCCATTGGGACAAAAAATCAATATATTTTTTGATCTAAATCACTTTTCGCGTTACATTGGGAAAAAATCAATCTTTTTTATTATTCGGATCACTTTTTGCAGATCAAAGATAATAGAATACAGAGATATATATCTTTCCAGTGGAAAAGCGGCTGCCTACAAGCTGTTTTCCCGAAAAATTCATGAAGTAACGCATATATGCTCATTTTTTTTCTAGTATATGTGAGTTCATGAATTGAACTTTAATGCAAGAATTCGCTATTCCGAAATGTTGTTTCACTATTTTTTTTTCATTTTAATCGAAGCGTTAACAAAAACCAAACAAGTTTAATACCAAACACAAAACAATTGAACAACGCGATGCCCATAAAAGCAAAAGGAATATTGGCCGGCCATTAGCAACATGCTTTTTTTGTACCTCACACGTATTCACAGACGGGGGTTGAAATTACAAAAACAACAATGTAAACAAATGGATTTTGAGGGGATAGACGTACGAAAGATATCCATCTCTTTTATTCTTTCATCTCTGTTGCAGATATCGATATTTTTTCAGATTTGCACATACTACCACTAATACAGCACAGCTGTTTTACGTCATTTAAAGAATTTTGTTTTAAAACAAATGTGCAAAGTTTCGTGAAGACCAAAATAAAGCAATACATACACAGCAATGGAAATAGTTTTGGAGGAATTATTATCTTCATTGTCTTCTTCATCATCTGGAAACTACGAATCACCGAAACTACTCCCTTTGTATCTACAACAGAGGAAACATTTTTCAAGCCGATTTCCATGGTTGATTTTACCAAAAACAAATGCAATTTAAGCAGCTGATATTGTTGTCAAATAACGCACCAATCCATTTACAAAAGCAGATCAATTTTATTGCATGTTCCATGAGCCGCATAAAATCTGAAATCTGAAAAAGATTTTTGGTGGTCCCAATGGAAAACGACATAAATCAAAGATAATGGGGACGTTCAAGTATCTAGTTTAGTAAGTCTGACAGCTCTCTCACTAAGTGAATCTCGGTTTTGATTGGTCGAAATCGGTCATGTGAGCAACTGTTTCAGTTGAAGTTTATGAAGAGGTAGCCGACGAATCTAGTCAAGAAATTCGTGACTGAGTACTAGGTTGACAGTTCGCATATGTGGCTGACGTAGAAAAAGTGACGTTCCCGACCAATCTAGTTTTTGCGTTCAGGTTGCATCTCATCCAGACCATTCTAGTCGACTTAAGATGACTAGATTCTTGAATGCGGCCAATGGGATACAGAGATATAGGCAAAGATAATGGAATACAGAGATATACAATTTTCCAGTGGAAAGGCGGCTGTCTAAAAGCTGTTTTCCCGCAAAATTCATGAAGTCACGCACATATGCTGATTTCTTTTCTGGTATATGTGAGTTCATGAATTGGATTTTAATGAAAGAATTCGCTATTCCGAAATGTGTATTTCACTTTTTTTTTTATTTTAATCGAAGCCTTAACAAAAACCAAACAAGTTCAATACCAAACACAAAACAATTGAACAGCTTAATGTCCATAAAAGCAAAAGGAGGCCGGCCAACAGGCCATTGCTAACATGTTTTTTTGTAGCTGACACGTATTCACAGACAGGGATTGAAAGTACAAAAACAACAATGTAAACAAATAGGGTTTGGGGGTATAAACGTACGAAAAATACCCATCTCTTTTAATCATTCATTTCCGCTGAAAATTTTCTTTTATAAACGCAAGTACTGCCAAACATCTGTAATGATAATGCAGTTCTTTTTAAAATAATGAACGTGAAATTTGCAAGAATTAAGCATTTTTACATTTATGAACTCGACGACACTCTGGCAGTTAGGTGGCTAAATTATTAAAATTAAAATTTTTAAAACAGTGCAATTAACTTTTAAAAAAATCCTAACATCTCTAAAAAGAGTAGGTAAATTTACACAGAACTTTGATATTTTGGCTATGAGTCCAGAAAAGCCATAGATTTCACCAACCTCGAAACCTGCAGGCGTAGCCGAGAACTGTGGCCGTCACCTGCAATGCGATTGCCCACCCCTCAAGAACAGCAGATGGGAGACCCTTGATAGTTACTTCTTTGATGAACCAGAAGATCTAAAAAAAATACATAGCTCTGGCATCAAATTTACAGCTTAAAAATTTGAGAGCAATAGCATCAACCAAAAAATTATCCTTTGTACATTTGGAAAATTAACTTTTACATATTTTGGTAGGGAAGCGTCCCTACCTATCTATAGGTGTAGAAGTTAAAATCCCACACTTGGTTTGACATTTTTATTTAAATAATTCTTAAACTACCTTTAAAACTAAAACACATCAACAACGACCATGGTCAGCATTTAAATTAAGGCATTTATGTATAGAACAACATAGACTCACCAAACGAATTCCCTCCCTATGTGCACAAGTAAACAAGTCTCCTACTCTACACCTAATATTGAACAAAGGCATCTATCTACAAGCAATCAGCAATATACGGATAAGCATGTGGTTCTTGTATAAGCTTTGCGTTGAGGTTAATCTTTCCCGGTACATATCCACAACCAGTGAGAGGCTTATGCACCACAGGTGGTGGTGCCTCGTAATGGCTTGTCCTTATGAATTCAGGGTTTGCAAATTTAGCTGGTCCATAGCCGAGCTCGTGGTAAGTTAAGTGTGGTGGCGCATGTACATGTTCCACCTCCTCCTCTTCGGGTTCTTCTATGATTTCTGGCTTTGGGATGCGCTTCTTTAACTCGATAACATCGGAATTGAGCTCGTACAACTTCTCCTCAGGAATATTGGACATGTAGATTTTTTGGAGTTCGTTCAAAGGTGTTCTTAAAGGGCCATAGCTAAGTCTTCCTTCCGGCACGGCGAAGGCTTTCCCAGCACTCAATGCCAAGCTGATACTGATCGGATCTGCAGGCACGCCGGGGTGAACCACTGCAGGGGATCTAAAAGGACAAATTCAAAAATTACAAAGCTATTAGGAGATGAAGCTTCGAAGATGGCTTACCCCATGGTATGGAAACATGGTGGTGGTGGTGCGGGTAAATCACACTTGCAATCACATTTGGCTGGAGTCTGAAACAAGTAGGAAAGGAAGTGTAACTTAGTCGAAGCCTGCTATTCGAGTTTTTGACGTACAATTTTGAATTGTGGTCTCAAGAAGTTGCGTGTGATGCGGTTACCTAAGTTGTGTGTGTTTGTTCGTTTTATTGTGAATGAAATAGATCGCTAAATGTCTAAGCCTAAAACTATACTGTATGGTGAACTGTGTATCTGATGGGTGTGTGTGCTTATGTGAATGAGGTGTATTCGGGCTTATCGAGCGCCTCAAGTATGTCTAGCTTTGTGTGTAATCGATCTAAGCAATTCCGTTTGGCTTCGATTGATTTTTCAAGGATCTTTCGTTTTAACAGGTGATTAAGTGTATATATCCATTCGAAGGAGTCACATACTTTGCATGGTGGTTTTGGTGGGACCGCCGGTTCCACTAATCGCTTGCCACACCAGCAACTATCGCCGAGTGGTGGGAATTTGGCGGCCTTGATCCGTGCAATCAATTTTGGAGCTGGAGGAATTGGATCTTTGCAGGTGCAATAATCTTCTCCTTTCTCCGCACATAAGCACTGTGCTGAAGCCTGGAATCAGATGAAGAACAGGAAATTACTATATGAACTGTCAACTTCTATGGGGCGACCTTAGATCTTACCCGATTGACTATCACTAGACAGAGCAATGCTCCAAATAACAGACACGAGTACCGTATTCTCATTCTGTTTAAATTATTATGGCGGAGCTTGAATTCACCGACAACCGCCTGCACTATTACCTGACACTGATATTCTAATTGCAACGAGATGCAGTCTTTGGTTTTTATATATTTTTTTTAAATCGTTCGATATGTGACAATTTCTTGTTTTCTGTCGACGTGTGCCGGCGGTGAAGCGATGCATTTGATTTTCCATTCGAGGCCATAGATTGACCTCGGTGGTCTTCTTACTACACTCTGGTGCGCATCACAGTTCAGCTCTGTCGCGGTTTCTTTGGAAATCGTTTAATTTGGTTTTGAGAGGGCGTCGGGAAATGCATCGCAAAGCATGTCTGGGTTTATTTGTTTGATGACGCTGTATTGTTTTTGCAGATGTCTGCATTTTGTCATGTGCGGACAGTTATACGCACGAACTATTCGTATATGATTTCTTTCGGAAATGTATTTCCTCTATCGAGTCGGAATGAAATTCTTTAAGAATGCGTCAAGATTTGTTAACAGGTATGGTTATATAATGTGGTTTTCGATTGGGTTTCTTCAGATTCGCTCACAGATTTCAGATTTTGTGTGTCTAATCGAACATAAAAACGTCACTTGCTCTTTTTATACCCTCCACAGGAGGGATTGCATTTGTAACGCCTCATGAAGTATATAAATATATTCTGAATCAGGATCACATTCTGAATTGATTTAGCCATGTCCGTCTATCTGTCTGTCTATTGAAAGCACGATAACGCCCAAAGGAATTGAAATAGGCGAATGAAATTTGGTGAAAGGACTTCTTTTTATTGTCGCCAGGTCAAGTAGTTCTGGTACCTCCCATACAAAACCAGTTTTGCATCACTTGTATGCAGTGGAAAAATCAAAGCATCGGCCAGGCCGATGATAACACTTTTACTTGTTTGTGTTGCTATTAGTGAGGTTCGAATATGTGTAGCTTTCGACACTTTTCTAAGCATTTTGCATTCACTGCTTAAATTTTGTATTAAAACATTCTAAATTTGTGCCAAGATTGACTTCTTAACATTTGTACATAAATAATCTACAAAAATAGAGACACCCGATGCAATGTGTTTCTTTGCTGTTGAAAAATTTCACGAAACCAAAATAAACTCCTCTAGATGTCAAACTCAAACGTACTTGTATTGGTAAATCTGAACAAACCTGAGAAAAAATCCAAATTCGCAAAAGTCCAGAATCTGAAAAAGATTTCTTTTTTTTTGTACCAAACGAACATAAAAAGTGCTCTGAAGCGCCCAATCGAATACCACATAAGAAAGCAAACCGACAGCAGAATTTGATGTCATCTTCTACTAATGCCAATTAGAAAAAGTTACGTTTTCAATCTCTACTAGATGAGTTGCCCAGATTTGTCTGTACTAGAGTTCAGTGGGCTTGATCATATGAACTAAAATGTATTTCATTTACTACATATTCCAAAGATCTGACAATATTTGCCATTTTTTTCAGATAATGTAATTTATTAGAAACAAAATCAAAAAGAGTAGTACAGTTATTGTATGTAATGGACTATATTTCACATGAACGCTAAACTAAATGGGCCTTAATAATAATGAAATTCATAAAAAATATGTTACATTAGTTTTATAAGTAAAATTTGACCACTGCGAATTCGTAAAAGTTAACCTCGACACTGAAAAGGATTATAAGTACCCAGCGATTAGTTACTCTTACTATGACAAGTGCATACAAATCAAACAAACTGTCAATTAAATTGTTGAGAAGATTCTTCGGCCATACCTCCATAGACCAATGTCAGCTAAAACCATTGTTCACGTGAATAAAAACTTGGACATATCACGTCAACCAGCTGCTTCAGATAAATAAGCGAGCTGTCAAACACAACATCAGGTTAATATCTTAACCACATGGCTTAATGGCGGGAAAGAATTGTATATTACGCCTGTAACTGGATATACATATTAAAATATATTATTCAACTCATTAGTATGCAGCTGCGTTTCTTTGGCTTCGTGGAGATTGACAATTTGACAGTTTGTACGAAATGGCAGTTCCATAGCAATATAGTGAGTTGCAATCAACTTTTGAATGTATTCAGAATGTATTACGTTTAAGGGGATGTATGTGAGGATTACACTGCGCAATCGATATATATATTTATATTAACCTCACATTAAATTCCAAACACATGGGGCCGTACCAATAAACATTTTAAGTTTCGAATCTAAGTGTTAGTAGTTTTGGCTATATTTTTCATACGTATTTTGCAATTGTGAACTTACGTAAATTTAAAATCGAGAATAAAATTTGTTATTAGTACGGTGCATTGTAAAAATGTTATTTATAACAAAGGTAAGATGAAAGACTCCCTCTTCGATAGTTTTTGGTATTTCGATAACACTAACCAATAACAATCGCTGTTGATACCTTAAATGTAAACGCGTCTCTAATTCCCTAAGCAAGTATAAAGACATGTTTAGTTCAAATAGCATCTCTCATTTTGGCCCACTAATGGTGCCAAGGTCGGTCACAAATTTTGCTTCCTCGAATCTTCTGATGATTTCGTTATCAATCAGCCTCCGACTATCTCGTCATAAAAGAATCGAAAAAAAAACCCTCAATAGATTTCAGTTTCCGCACCGAACAAGACTGAATCCGGTAAAAGCGAGGAACTTTGAGTTATGAATCACAAAACGCCCATTTGGCGATCGCTTATCTCTGTCCGAGTACAGTCTCCATACATGCCAAAGACAATTACTTTGCCTATCAGCCACAGCTTCCAATGCTACTGCTCTCTCACTCGAACGAATTTTCTACTGATATGTGACTGACAGTCTTATCGCCCGGCGTGCTCTCTTAAGCCTGATAACATCCCTTCACCGAACCGAACCGTTATCAAGCAGCAAAACGGCAAAACACAAAAAGAAAATAAACACTCAAAAACGAATAGACACCGTTTTTGATCTCATAAAAGTGAACTCTGCTTCTATGCAACTCTCAGTTCAATCGCACATTGTGACCGAATAACAAGCTTACTCAAAATTCTCTTAGCAACGGGAACTATTTTAGAATTTCCTCGTGTACCAATTTAGTAGTCAGTATCAAAGCGTTGATAAATCACTTCCAAAATGGATCTTAAAAAACTCTGTTTCTTCGTTGTCAGTGGTATTTCCAACGAACTGGGCAAAGTCTTGACCGTGGAGTTTTGCAAAAAAATCAAACCAGGATCAGTGGTGGTGCTTTTTGAAGATTCCCAAACGGATTTGTCCCGAACCAAGGTGGCAATTAGCTCATTGCAACTTGGATTGAACGTGTTCTGCTGTAATATCGACTGGACCATGGGTAGGACCGAAGTGTTTGCAGAGTATTTGAATGAGACTTTGAACCGCTGCAATAAGGACGACTTTGAATTGGCATTCATCGTGCACAATGAGGGTGCAATAGCGACCGATATCATAAGTGAACCGAAAAACAACGACCTGTGGCTGCACTATGTTCAAATCACGCTCAACGCCACTGTTGGCTTAAATCAGGCATTTTTGAAGACGTTCAAGGACACCGACAAACTCGTCGTAAATTTGACACCCAGCACCCGAGTTGTTCCTCTTCAATTTGATAATCTGCAGTGTTCGGCAAAAAAAGCTCGAGACATGTACTTCCGTGCAATGTCCGCCAGCGAGGACAACGTTACTGTTCTAAATTATCGTCCAGGACATTTGACGCCGTTTGAAGACATCACTTTATTCGATCCAAATAACAATATCCATGAAATGGATCGGATTAAATGCGAAACGGAAGTAGGACAGGTCAAGCCTCTGGAGACAATCAACAAACTGGTCAACACATTGGAGTGCTTGAAGTTCAGCTCTGGACACGACATCGACTACTACACTTGACTAAGCCTAATACATGTAAAAACAAACTGCACCAGTCTCAATGGCTTGATCCCAATTTCAATGATGGAAAAACTAAATAATCAAATAAAGTACTTGATCAAACAAAGAACAGAATGTTGTTGTTTTTTTATATAACCATTTTAATCCCAGATTATGTGATTCGCTATCAGCCTGGATGAGGTACTTTTACCCTGGGAGGCAATACCCTTTTCTGTGTTCGGCGTCGTATCAGCCATAATCGGCGGTTGCTAAAGCACGTGGTTGCTTTTATTCGTGCGAGTCTGTCTGGACTGCTAGCAACATTCAATGAGAAGCTGATTGGACCACCTTATCTCAAGGGTTTCCAATAATTTATAGCGTAATCGTTATGTGAATGTTGGTGTCAATTAGTTCAATTTATATTGTATATATTCGATAAGCCGTGAATGGAACAACTTTTTCGCGAAAAGAGAATAGAAGTTGCTCTTTTTTAGAAATGGTTTTCCTTTTGAAATCAACATGGTATTTGCCAATGGTTTGGAGTAAGTTATTGCCAACTATGCATACACACGACTAACATACCATTTGCAAATGACCAACACTTATCTGTGAAAGAATAAGCGCTTTCGCGTTTGTCCAAATCATCAGCGTCATGAATTTATAAAATCGTATGCAATATGCCCGTTTTACTGCGTGGCTTTATTTTGATTTTGACAGGGACAACTGTCAGAAATGATGACAATGTGAGCACTTGACATCAGTCGAATCTTACCTTTTCGTGCCGGTTATGGCGGACAGGAAAATGCAAACGAAAGTATTAAATATTATAAGTGCTGCGGCTTGTACATTTGACGTTCTTCAGAACTAGCGTTCACCTAGTATCGAGGAATGGATATATCGAAAAATCTGTACTAAAGAGCTCAGAATTTGTGTTTCTTTTTTCATTCAGAAAATGATCAGAGCGCGCTCTAATGAGCTCAGAATAAATTGACTGAGCAGGCTGAGTATAAAGCTGATTACATATTTACAGGCACATTTGACAGAAAAAAATAACAGCATAAACAAAATAATTGAAATGGCGGACGAATCTTGTTTTTCTGGAACTGAAGGCTAACCAATTTAATTAATTACAATTAATAAATATTCAAATTATACATATATTTATTAAAAATTACAGCTATTTGCTCAAGTGTGTTTCATAAATACATCAGAACGATCTGAGTATGCTCGGTTCAGAGCGCGCTCATAATGCTCGAGCTCCGTTCAGAGCTCAGCTCTGAACTAAAAAAGAAAAACGCCTATTAAGTTATGAGAATGTTTGTTTATATTTTTTTTTTTTCGGAAACTGTTAAACAAAAATAACAGACGAATATTTTCACAAATCCGTTAACATCGCTATAACGCAGTTTTTTTTTGTATCTGTCATTTTCCCAAGCTAAATTTGAAATATTGTTGTGATCTGTTTTTGTTTCGCAGGAAAGTAAGCAAGGATAACCCTTTTTAAAGAATACCTCTACGAGAAGTAGCTGGAATCTGAAATGGTTCAAACTAGAAATAATTGAATTTTTTAAGGATGTTTTTTCAAAGAACAGCTCTTTTCTGCGCCACTTATTCAAAGCATAAAATTGAATACTCTATTGTCGTTTTCCATTTGGGCAAAAAGAATCGTCCGGGAGAGTTCGGAATCGAAAAAATCACTCCTGAAACCGTTCCATTGGGAAAGAAAATACTCTTCTGGTGGTTCTAAGAAGAGAATTTCGTTTCTTGATTTGAAGGCAGAATCAGAATCCACTCAAAAAGCACTCACACAAATGCAAATTATATAAGCTATCTGACAGCAGCCGTAGATTATTTTTTGGCATTTCACCAATACTTTTCTGGATTGAATCAGAAGCAGTTTTCTTGTTCCATTTGATTACAGAATGATTGGATCTCCGAGTGAAACTAATGGAAAACGACATATATGTCAAAATGTAGCTAATGTTTGAAGAGAAAGGCAAACAATTTTCGAGCAGCGTACTAATGTCGTTTTCCATTGGGACCACCAAAAATCTTTTTTAGATCTCAGATTTTATGCGGCTCATGGAACATGCAACGAGATTGATCTGCTTTTCAGAATGGATTAGTACGTTATTTGACAACAATATCAGCTGCTGAAATTGCATTTGTTTTTGGTAAAATCAACCATGGAAATCGGCTTGAAAAATGTTTCCTCTGTTGTAGATACAAATGGAGTAGTTTCGGTGATTCGTAGTTTCCAGATGATGAGGAAAACAATGAAGATAATAATTCCTCCAAAACTATGTCCATTGCTGTTAATATATTTCTTTATTTTGGTTTTCACGGAACTTTGTGCATTTGTTTTAAAACAAATTTCTTTAAATGACGTAAAACAGCTGTGCTGTATTTGTGGTAGTATGTGTAAATCTGAAAAAATATCGAGCAAAAAGTGATCCGAATCAAAAAAAAAGATTGATTTTTTTTTTCCCAATGGAACGCGAAAAATGATTTAGATCAAAAAAAAGATTGATTTTTTGTCCCAATGGAAAACGACATAAGCTTATGACCATAATTGGGTCTTTAACCATTTTAGGTATAATGTATAAAGCAATAGAAGTATTTCCGAAAATTGGCAGCACTATTATGGAGTTTTGAGTTTTTCCACCATCACACCATCCATCCTTTTTCATCTACCGGAAAGCGAGGAGCATAGTCGATTTGTAACAAACTGACTCAACAACAAGTGGTATGGAATTGAGATAAATCTGCATTCAACTTCAACATCATCAGTTATCCCCGTCAATAACCTTCGCAGCAGAAAAGGTTACACATATTATTTTGGCTTATTAATAACTGAGTCAGACGTTTTGTGGGGGTTTTCTTGTAGTTCAGTATTCTGTACTTTCTGGATAATTCTCGTGACACACATTTATTCGTTAGCATAACAGTGAAATCCGATTCAGAATAATGGATCTAAACAAAAAGTGTGTATTTATCCTAACTGGAGCATCTAAAGGTATTGGCAAAACCCTGTCAGTGGAATGCTGTCACCGTTTTAAGCCCAACAGTTTGGCAATTTTATTGGCGCGTTCTAAAGTTGACCTAGATGAAACACGCCGACATATCCTTGCCCTGAACAAGAACATCACCGTGAAAGTATATTCCCTTGATTTAGGAACAGCTACATCTAAGGAATACGAAGATACCTTCGCTGACGCATTGAATGGGGTGAATGCAAGCGATTTTGAACGTGCGTTCATTGTTCACAATGTTGGATCAGTGGGC
Organism: Cheilosia vulpina; assembly: GCA_916610125.1. Taxonomy (NCBI): domain Eukaryota; kingdom Metazoa; phylum Arthropoda; class Insecta; order Diptera; family Syrphidae; genus Cheilosia; species Cheilosia vulpina. The sequence continues at coordinate 60,116,767 of OU744277.1, forward strand.
AATGTATCAAAAACGGCCAAGGAACTTTCTAATGTGGACGCATGGAAGAACTACTATCACTTAAACGTATTTGGAGTGTGTGCACTGAATGCCGAATTCATGAAGCGTTTCAAAGAGATCCCAAAGTTGGTTGTGAACATAACATCAAAAGCAGCTATCGTTCCATTTCCAAGTATGACGGAGTATTGCTGTGGCAAAGCAGCGAGGGAGATGTATTTTCGCGCTCTGGCCGTGGAAGAGAAGGACACAATTGTGCTTAACTATTCGCCAGGTGTTGTCGACACCGATATGACGGTCCTTGTACAAAAGGAATCTTCGGACGAAGGGGTGAGGGAGAGCTTCCGAAATTCTCGCGTAACGAAAACTATACTCACAACGGCAGCAACTACCGCCAAGTTTTTGTCAGTTCTAGAAGAATACAAGTTTGAATCCGGTGGACGTGTAGACTATTATGATTGACTTTGGACGCGAAGTATGCTGTAAATGGTGCTATCTGTTTTTTATTCTAATTCAATAAAGTTTTTTTCTTTAACTGACTTAGTTGATATAGTGATAGGGACAAATGGGATGCGATGCTCTTATCGGTTTAGGAACAACAGAAGCACCCGGCTTTGTTATAGACACACATATTTTGAGGTTTAATGTACATACGTATTCTTGGGACGAGAGCGTTTTGTAGCGCTGTACCTCGATTTATTGACGATTAAGTCATGTTTAGATTCGAAATATTTATGGCAGCATGGTTTAAAGTTTATGGGAATGCAAATATAAAAAGGAACGATTACATTGATTCAGATAATATGTTTTCGAGGTATAGATACTGCCGCCAAAGCCACGAGTACCCATATCTCTCATACACTCTGATCGAAAGGCAATGCACCTCCCACTGTTCAATGTAGTAATACCTCGACCCAAAGTGAATAAAAAGATAGAGTTTGCACCAAAATTAAAGACGTTTTATAGAATCCTTTAATTTATTACCACAAATTCTTAAAAGAAATCCGCTGCGTTTAAGCGTTTCGTTGGTATTTTCAACAGATCATCTGTTAAATCAGGTTTATTTGTGACCTGGCCTGTCTGTTGTGGCTTGGAAAGGTCGCCAGAAGGTGTTTTTCTTAGATGCGTTACTGATATTGGAGTCGTCTTCGTCTTGTTCTTTCCTATCAGAGGCGTTGAAAGAGGACTTGGTGTGCGCAGGCCCAGTTTCGAAGTTGCCAATCGTCTTGCTGCTGGAGACATAGATGCCAGTCGATCCATTGAAGATCGAATAAATGGAGAGCCTATATTCTTTCGCGCAGTATCCATTGCTCGTTGCTTCTGCGCTCGCATCTTCTCACCCACTTTCTCAGCGAGCGCCAGAGCGATTGTCTCACGTCGCGAATTCTCATTTATATGGAACGAGGGACCGCTGTTCGATCTGACCGGGGTGTCACTGCCATCCAAACGAAACGGCGTGCCTTCGATCTTACCCCATGTCATAAGTGGACTGAATGATTCACCAGGTCGAGGGGATGGAGTCTTTACCAAATCGAATCCACGAATATTGGGAACATTGGTCAGGTTCATAACATTTCCATCGACGCCCACCTTTCCGTTTACCATTTGCGATTGAGACTTGACAATCTCAGACATCGTCTCCTTGTTGCGAGACTCATTGAACGGATTAACCGAGAGGCGGGTGTTACTGTGCGAGATGACCTGTCGTCGATTGATACTTTCGATTTTTTCCTCCTCAGTAAGCTCGACGCCATCGGGGATGTACATTATAAAGTTTCTGTTGCGATATGACCAAGTTTCAATCTGAAATGGAACCGATTTAATGTAAAGATCTGTTTGCTTATCATGTCTGCACTTACCGCTTTTTCCGGATCCATCTCGTTGAACTGTTTTTCTATACTGGGTAGGGTTAACGCTTTGGCTAACTTCTCAGCGGACAGGTATTCCTGATTGAAGAGCACAGAGAATTTTTGTCGGAGTTTCTCGTCAGACGTTTCGATGATTTCCTGAAAGCTGTAGTTATCCTCGCTGGTGTACGCCTGCAGGAAGGAGTCCAAAGAGTGCGATGTAGACAGCGATTTGGGTTCGTCGGATTTGGATGTCCGAGAGCAAGGTGTGTCGTTTTCCGGTGGAACAGGCTTTACTCGAGGTGTGTTTCCGGTTGCGCTGACTTGCGGCGTCTCGAATGTTGCCGGAGTCATCGCTACGCACAATTTAGAATAAGTACCAGTCAGTTTAAAATCAAAGTGTTAACTTACATCGACTTCTTTCGGAAAATTGATTTCCACTGTATTTGGCCCGAAGTTCGCGAATCTTCACATGATCGTTTTTTTCTAGTGCGTCAAGATAGTCATTTTGCGCTCGAAGTCTGTCCAAATCAGGGAAGAAATCACGTTGAATTATTTTAGAGAGCTCCTGTAATTACGAATTTGTTAATGTTGCATCGATTGGACTTGAAGTGGGGCACCTACCTCAATGTACTTTTCTTCAGTGAGAATTTTCGGTTTATTGCGTTTCTTTGGGATGTTAGGTTTTTTAAATTCGACAAGACTGTTGTTCAGAGATTTCATGTTAGCTAGTGCTTTGCTGCCTGGTGATTCCTCCATTTGTCAAATATGTTTGTTGCAGTTTTTGGACCTCTTTCGTTTTCGTTTTTGTAATTTTAATCGTTTAAAAGCAAAAATTGGGAGATTTTTGTAAACACCAATTTATCAAATGTCACAAGATACAAGAAACCTGACAGCTGTCATTATAGTAAGTACATATCAGTGATGCCAAATTTATTTTGTGGGATGGTATGGAATAAATTGGTATAGGAACATTACTGTTACAACTTAAATTTCAAATATGGCGCACTGTGGCGATTATAATAGGTATTATTAGGCCTTTTTTATTATGCTTACATTAAGTTGGATCTTATACTGCTGTTGTAAACCGTGAAAATCAATGATCTATACAGATCATGTGAGCACAATAAAAAAGGCGTATTATACAGAGTGTAGGCATCAATTATACGAGTATATATTCTGCGGCTGTTTAAGGGAACGCTTTTCGAAAAAGTTACTGTGTAATTATAAGTTATTTAATTGTTATATTTACAAATTGTAGTCTCTAGAGGTAGAGGTACTTTAAATTTACGGAAGCTGACAAAGCCAATTGCAAAATTTGTATGGAAATTATAGACACTGGGCCTTAGCAATAAACATTTTTAGTTAGGGCTCTTAATTTTAGTAGTTCACAGTGGCTATATTTTCAACCCAGATTTCGCAATTGTCCGTAAATTTGAAGTCGATACTTAAATTTGTTATTAGTACGGCGCACTTTGAACTACTTGAATTTAAAGTCGGAACTAAAAATGTTTAATGTTCATTTATTATTGGTAAAGGGAATATATTGTTACATGGGAAGAACGAAACATTTAAAAACTGTTTATTTTTCTAACTGAATAATAAACTGTATGATTCTTAGAACCATTTGTTGGTGTCCTTTTTTTTGACGAAGTAAAGCACAATACAATTTTTTCGAACTCCAAGCGGTTGAATAAAAAACAAGACGGATGATTGTCAGACATTCGCAAGAGGTGGCGCAGTAACAACAAATTTAATGTGTTTCCCATTTTATTTATTTATATTGAATACTCAAACCGGCACAGTGGTGCGCTGGAGCACAGTGGTTTTTTTTACACTGCGCTACTTCTCGCGAACGTCTGACAAACATCCGAGAGTGTATAAGTGTAAGAGCTACTCAATCAGCCGTTCGGATCGGCATACATTTGTAGGTCCCTTCCATTCGTCACAAAGACTAAAAACTCATACAAAATGAATGGTTGCAAAAAACTAGGTCTAGGGTAGACGAACCTGTTGCGACAACAATTTATTTTTATTATAAATATTTTAGTTTTATTATTTTTATTCAAACACAGATGACAGATCTCTGGTAAGGTAAATCTGACAGATTTTTCGCCGTTTTAGTTGGTCTAGATCTCTGGATTGATCACATGACCAATTTTTCAATTCACATTGACGAAACAGTACGGCACATACCTAAGATGTTTTGTTTCTTTCAAATGTTTGTATAACGTTGAAAAAAACATTGACTTTCAAATACAGTCCCAAATTTTAGGAAATTTTAGGTAAACCTCTTGGGCGAGATGTAAAAAAATAAGGCAAACTTCAATGTGCCAATGAACTCTATAATGTTTATTAGTTCCTATATCCCTAACCCTCTAAATGTCTAAGACAATGTTTCCTTGATCTTTAAAGCAATTCACAATTCATAAACAAAACATTGGCTCCAAGCAAGTACGAATCTCCGAAGCCGCACTACTACGAAACAACAGAAACCATGTTCTTTGGTTTCGAATTCTTCGTATCCACTTGAGAATGTATCAACTCTTGACATGAAATGTACACAAAAATTCCCTGTACCCTCGTAATCTGCGGCCGCATTGCAACTGCAACTCAATACCCCTTTTCCATGTCACATGTCTACAACGTCTGTAAGGTCTCCAATGCAGTCAACAAAATATACAAGATAAGTGTAACACGTCCTTGCGATTGGCCCACTACAACAAGATCATCACATATCATCCATCTAAGGACCTCACACGCTTATATACGCTTAACACAAACAAAACAGAAAGAAAACCTGCACGGAACAGTCAATCGATACATGCTTGCGCTTGTTTGGGCAATCGAATGGCGTGTGCGCCACAGGGTGCCACATCTATAAAGTAAGGTGCTGGAATTCGACTCCTGTGACAAATGACTCCACAAGTAAACAAATCTGTTTTCACTCCCTCGATACGCACAGTATTGGGATTGCATATGCAGCAGTCTTCGACGGGCAATGATGAAGATACCGGCGGCGAGGAAGCTATAAATAATTAATTTCGTCGTTGTGACTGTTTGGAGTGATATGTGCGGCAATAATTTATGGCATGAAATAATATTTTTGGGCGAAATTCGTTTAATTGTTTTGTTTTTTTTTAGTTCGGAGTATATAGAATGCAGCAACAAATTTTGTTCGTTTGGATTCGTGTAACCAATTACAATGGAAGGATATTATATTTCAAAGGGGATGAAGGTACCTATATTAAAGGACTGCGACAATTTTTGTGAGATGATATATGCATACTGTAACCTGACCGCACGTCTGTGTCAGATGATCTGAAAGTGTCAATCAATTTGAAGGAAGTCTAGGTGGTCTCACTTCACTAAATCTAAAGGCAATCGGCACTGCAAGTAGTTTGGTTATGTTTAAGATGTCGCTATAGTGTTTGGGGGATCCAAGAAGAGAGGAGACTGAATGCCACTTACTACCGATTTGAGAATATGTTCTCTTTTCGTCACTTGTTAAATTGAAGCTTTACAGCAGCATTGGAATCTGTTTACATGGAAGTCCTTCAATTTCCTGTCCAAGTCGCAACCGATCCTTTGGTGAAAATCTGATCCAAATTTTTAAAGATATCAGAAAGCTTTAAAATACATAAATTTCTATGGTCTCTCAAGGCAAATTTGAAAGAAAACTGAAATCTTTACAATTCGATTCAATGTCCCGATCTACATTGCATGGGGCAGCATCTGTGTTCTATTGGCGAGTGGTTTTCCCGTGAACATAGTCGTGGATAGGCTGTAGAGGCCCTGTAAGAAATTTGTAGCTTTCCTTCTTTGGAGACGACTTGTTGCTGGTCTAAACAAACCAATGTGCTGTGCTTATAATGGCGTTTTCGATTGAATAAAAGAATACGGAATTTATTTTTGTTTCGTGTTTAAAACGAGCATAATTCCATAAACGCATTTCTCGTTAAAGAATGTGGCTATTCGACCCCTGGACCCCAAATCTCAAAAATTCTCGTATACGTTTATCTGTCAAAATCTCCGATGAGATCCGAAAAACTGAAATTTGCAATTCTCGAAATCTGTATCCGAGAATTTCTCTTCGCATTGTACTCGTCTGCATTTTCCATGCAGATTTGCGTCTCGCATACGGAATTGTGAGTTTGACACTTCAAAGAAACGGTTTGTTTCTTGATTTGTGTGTGAGAAAATAAGAGTCAAATTAAAGTAAATCAAACAATTTAAATGGAAGCACTTATTGAATGATATTGCTTCATATAAATATGTTTGGAAATATGTAGTGCCATTCGTTAAAAGCAGTCGTGGAACTCTCGGTTAGTCCGGCATATTTCGATTTAGCCTAACTGATAAATAGACAATCGATCAAATACGGATCGCCCGAAGTAGCCATTGCGAAAACACATAAATGTTCATTAAACATACAACACATACATATATACAACAATTTCCAACCAATTTAAATTTGAATATTATTGTTTTACAACCTGTTAAAATGGTTGACTTGACGTGCTCTAAAATTCTACTTCATTCGAAAGGTGAATATAAATTTCTGCTACCTATGCAAAAATTTCAGTCGGATTTGCTCGTATAAGAATTATACTATGCAGAATTTGAGAATTGGGGTCCAGGTCAATTCTTAACACGACAGAAGTGTTTTTAAAGAACACAAACTAGCAAAATGTTTGTTGTGTTGTCAGAAACAAATATTAAAGATATTTGATCAGGAAATATGCAATTGGTCGTGCAAATGTAAACTTTGATTAAAATATATTTGGCAAACTAAAAAATTCATATTCACTAGAACACAAAAGAGATTTTGTTTTCTTTGCAACAGAAAACAAAATCTTACATAATGATCAAAATATTGCAAATGTCATCCAACGAGTTCTATTTCTGGGCGATTCTCACGGATCTCCTAAAAAATTGCCATAAGTCTGTAAATCTTACTAAGAAAACAAACATTTTCGCTTCCTTCCGACATCAGAGGTGGCGAATTTTAAATGCAATTTGGTGCGCAATGGAGAATAACACGCATTGACAGTTGAGGGATGGACCATTTAACTATGTAAAAATTCAACCAGTAAACCTTGTCGAGGCTCATTTTCTTCCCTTTTAAAAAAAAACGAATTCAATAAGCGTTGGCATTAATAATTTATAAGGCCGGTTAAGGCCAAAAAGGTAGCCAGCAATAAAAACTCAAATTAAACATGTAGGTTGCATGAGTGCAACTTTAACAAAGCCCAATGCGTTCAGCAGCCGTCAACCGCGCCTGCATGTTGTCACCGTTTCCATTCATCGTCGTGCAGTTATTTCACCAAGCCAATGAATTACAACCTTGTATTTGTATCGTGAGCCAAAGAACACACTTTTATTAGCCATCGAGCATAATACGAGCAGTATTGAGTGACACCGCTTACAGTGACTAATGTCCGATAGTTTGTAAGCAGCATAAAAGTCACATCTCCCCAAAAGAATTCATAATGCAAATGCACTCTCTCGGTTTGTTTCTATATGCGTGCGCGAGTGTCTTTTTAAAGTGCACACTTTGAACCGAATCATAAACGGCATCGGGGCATAAACGCTTTCACAAATCTGTTAACAGTCGGCGATATTATTCCCATATTTTCTCGTACACTTCTGTTCTGTATTCCTTTTGCCTTTTATTTGTTCTTCATTTGCTCTATTTTAAAATCTTCAAAAAACCAGCCCGATGTTGCTCTTGGGGTATGGTGTGTGTGCCTGTGCCAGCAATGGCACACCAGTAGTACATAATAGCATTCGGATTCGGGTTCTTGAATCATTGGGCATGCTGAGGCAGTAAGTGTGCGCACAGAAGTTGTCATCGCCAGCATTAATTTTTAACATTTCATCACTTCTTTTAAGAAACGGGCTAGCATTAAATATGGCACCGATTTTTATTGCCTTTGACTTCCTATGAATGTGTGTGCTCGATTTCCGATGGAGGGCATTAATAAAAGTGTGCACTTTGAAATTGAGTTTACTATCTGCCATGTGGAAGAAGGATGTAATCAAAATATTGCAATTGAGATGATTCGTAAAGATAATGAGCGCACATTCAATAGCCTAGTCTTCTTGACTCGACTGGATTTGTCTGGACTTTATTACCCCTGAACGCAGGAATAAGATTGATCGTTAACCCTAGAAAGATAATCATAAAATAAAGAGCGTAAAAGATAATCATACGTCTCATACGCCAATTAGTGTATTTAATTAAACATATGAACTTCTTATTATTTATAATTAATTTAAATAATTATATAGATACTATTCAAAAAAAATAAATTAATGATTTTTTTATATATAGTGGAGACAGTCAACGCGCTGCGGTTTAGAATTTAAAAGTTATCACACAATTGTCCCGCGCCATACGTCTCGTGGACGTGGATTATCTTTCTAGGGTTAATGTCACTTTTACTATGTCAGGTATAGTGTATAGGCATCTTAACTGAGTTGAAAAATTCTTGACTAGATTTGTCGGCTATCGTCCAAAAAAAAAACTGTTCACGTCATAAATCTAGGCATATAAAACAGAGACACATCACGTCAGCCAGCTGTCAGACTTGTAAACTTGAGCACTTTCTATTGCGGGTCCTTTCATTATCAATGTAAATAGTTTCATATCCCACAATTATTTATTTATTAAATTTGTACTTACTTTTGGATTTACATTCAACAAAAAATACGGAATGTGAATATATTTCATGTATTTTTTACTTCTAATTATATATGAATTAAAATTTATGAACTGAATTTGTACTGAATCTTTTGGAATAAATTAATATATTTCTATCTTTCTACTGGATCTATCTTATAATAGAAAGTCCCTTTATTAACGTCAATAATTGTACAATCGAAAATGCATCTAAAGCTATATAATTTTTTCAATTGCTGCTAACGAGGCGGATTTTTGTTAGGTACAGGGGAAATAACTTCACCTCAATGGGAAATAATTTCACTTTTTTATGTGGGAAAGTGGAAAATTACTTCACCACAAATTTTGTAAAATTATTCCCACCTACAATTTGGGAATTTTTTGATTCTAACTGAAAAGCAAAAACAAAATTGATTAATTATTTATAATTTTTAAGATTATTTTAATTAGCATTATGAATAACAACTTTGCATACACCAAACTTCGCACCTACTTCTACCCCCAAACAGTGACTCCAAGTGAGGTTGCAGGGGGCAGCATGCCCCCATACCCTGTATATGAATTGATGAATTGTGCATTTACTCAATGTTGTCGTGTGCTAAGAGAAATTCTTTTCCAAAAACAGTGAAGTTAAATTAATTCCAACTCGGGGTCAAGTTGTTTCCCATATGAAGTATGCCCGTGAAGTTATTTCACTGCACCGAAATCTGTTAGTTGTAGAGGGACTCAGCGGTTAATGGATGGATATGTTTTGTAAGCTGTAGAGTGGGCTCTACACTACTACCGACAAGCCCTTCATATTGCTATTGCTGCTTTAGGACAACATCTCAACATCTTCGACAACCTGTTTCTATTTGTTCTTACCAGCCTAAGTAAATGGCCCACACCACTACTCGGTTTGGATTCAATACCCTTTCACCAAATATATACCACAGTAGCAAGTCGATAAAAGATTTCAACTTGTCATTCCTGCTATCAGGTCACAAAGTGGTGTAACTTTAATGACCTGCGACAGAACATATTTGGCAACGCCTTTATCTGGATAACTCTGTCAACAAACTGTATAAAAAAAGGGTGGGTCACCTAGTGGTTTCTTTTTAAATCATATCGCATTTTGACACTGTTTCCCGCTCGAAATCTTGACAGAAAGTCAGTATTATACCACCGCGGAACGAAATGAGTCGCTTTAAGCTTGAACAACGTTGGGAAATATTGAAAAATTATTTCCAATGTGAGTGCGTTTTTGGAAAAGAAGTTTTGGCCGAAATTAAGCACCCACCGCGCCTGCTGTACGCAAGTTGGTGAGATGGGTATGCTAGTGGACAACACTCATAGTCCTCATTGTCGTACAGTCCGCACAGACGAGAATGTGGCTGCTTTAGCCGATAGTGTGAGACCCAATTCACGAATATAGACATTTTTCTTCAAAAATGAGGCTGTTAACAACGTTTCGCCATGTTAACCGACTTTTTTTTTACTGAAAATGAAGACATGGATTTGGACGACCTCTGGTTCATGCAGGTTGGCGCGCCATGCCACACAGCCCATGATATAATCGATCCTTTGCGCACCAAATTCCCAAATCGTGTTATCAGTCGTCTAATTGGCGATGTCAATTGGTCGCATCGGAGCTACGATTTGATCCCTTTGGACTTTGAGGAACCGTGAAGGACCGATGTTATGCCAACAAAGTGACAGAATCCGCTACTGCGAAGCCAGCCGAGGCAGCCACTTGAACGACGTTGTATTCCATAATTAATGAGAATGTTTGCTCTTACTAATAAAGCCATAATGGACAAAATTTATTTTTTTTCATTTTTAAAAAGAAACTTGTATTCGGCCCACCCTGTATTAACAGCTTAAAACTGAAACAGCTGTCATTTGAAGCTTGTAAGGGAGAAAACAAGCCCCTAGATTTATATGGGTATCATATTGGTTTAATTACTTACTTCGGTTAGTTTCTTAAAGCCCTATTATCCATCTCTCATGCCTGTGTTTTAATCTGTTATAGAAGCCAGTTGCTTGGCTTTCTCTTGTTAATTCACAAGAACCCCTAATCTATTTGAGCTAGTTCGCTAGGTTCGCTATTCGGATAGGTTCACTTTTTACTATAGCTTTTGTTCGCTCAATGCTATTGTCCTTATTTTGCGCTAGAACCTCTAACCATGTCGATTATCAGTCAACTTTTTAACTTGATCCATCTTAGGTCGACAAAAAACAAAGGCAAATCCTCATATATGTATTGAGAAAATCAGATGGTCAAACATCTCCATTTATAAGCTTTCATAAGCGGAACTCCAGAAGCACAAAATAAAAACAGTTTATATAGTTTAATATATTTTAATACTTCTTGTTGACGGCATTTTACAATGAAATATGTTTTGACTATCTATTCAAAGAAATGTGCAATTTATATTTAAATTACACACAAAATTTATTTGAAATTAACATTTATAATACTTATATCCATGAGAATATCATGCACGAATATTCTTCGATCTATTCAGCAGCACAATTTTATTCTCTATATTTTGTCAATTAAATTTAACGTCTAAAAACGTTTCAAAAACATAAAACTATAAAATAAAACTTAATTTAAGCAATAAATATATATTTTCTTTTTTAATTTCAAAACGACGCAAATAATACAATAAAAATGATGAGAAGTCTGTATGAAAACTCCTTTTTCCTTAACCACATCACCTTGGCACCAAGTCAATGTATCCATTTGGTCGCACCATCTGATGGTGTGGACTACTATAGAACGACTGATACGTACTATAGGGATTCGCCTGACGCATATGACCCGACACTTTGATTTTCTCATACGGATTGCCATATCCATGGCCGTGAGACAAATGGTGATGATTGTGATGATAGATCGCTCCGAAGTTGCTTCCCTCGGTGGCGTACGGCTGCCCGATGGCTGAGTATATGTTGGTGGCGTTTGTCGCCAGGCTATTCATTTGGGAGCCGTTGAGGGTTGTTGTCGCTACTGCTGCAGCTGCAGACGCGACATCGCTTTTGATAGTGCCACTGATGTTGCCATTGCCACAGTGATATCCTAATTCGGGCGAAGTATTGTGGGAAGTGGTAGTGGGAGCTATAGATACTGTAGACTGCAATGGGTTTTGATGTGCATCCAATTCTGAAATGGTTGTTGGAATTGACAGATTTGTGTTGGAATAACAAAACCAAAAAAAAATATAAGACCTGAACATTTATTACCTAAATTTGAGTCTTTCGATGAGAGTTTCAATTGATGAGCCTGTTGTTGTTGTTGCTGCTGCTGTTGTTGCTGTTGATGGTGATGATGCTTGTTCATGCGGTTGTGATTGTCGTGGTTCATTTGGTTCATGTTCATGGCGCTGGATGTACTGTAATGAGAATTAACCAATCAAGTTTTTACTGAAAATTAAAGGTAGAAGTGCAGTTCAAATACTTAATGCAGATTATCTCTACATCTCTCAAGCTAAATTTGTTTCATTTGCAAATATTTTTAGTAAGGGAAAACTGCTCCAGAAAAACCTCTTTGTTTTGACACTTCATTTGTTAAGATTGGTTAAGCGTGAGAACTGCAAAACAGAAAACAATATAGAGCAGTGCATTCAGGGACAGTCCCTCTGTAATCTGTCGAATCTGACATTTGCTGGTTTAGTAAACAACGATGGCAACATGGAACGTGTTTCAGCTAATTTAAAAAAAAAATATTGAAAATTATTGACTCAGATGGAAACAATATACAAAAGTTTTCGGTTAGTTTCGCATTACTTTTATTGAATTGTAAAAATGTCCACTCTATATTTCATTTTCACCTATTTCCTATTATAACAATAGTCAACATTTAAAAACATTTCTTTTAGCTAGCAATCATTTTTCGGTTGAATCGATATATTTACTCCTTTTTTGCTGACTTTTTATATAAAAGTGTTATCTATTTTAATCGATTTTCGTGTACTTTCTCAATCCAAGAACTTAACATCTGTCAAACTGGAAATATTTTACAGACTATTTATACAAAACAAAATTCAAACTATATAAGGTCCAAATTGAAACTTCATACAGTCCAAATGAAAATCCAAAATTTGTATCAAATTGAATTATTCACTTAGGGCCGATTTTTAATAGACAGATAGCCAATCAGATAGGGGTTAACTCTCAGACATAAATCCATTTTTCAAATAGTCGATTAGCAGCTATTCGAAGAATATAACAGCTAACTGTCTCATAGAGTTAGCTTCTGAGATTGATAAAATATAAATCGCTAGTTAAAGTAGGCGAACTGTCAAATTTGAAAATTTGATTTGACAAAGTTTTGTTTGGAGAAATATGTACGTATTCTAGAAAAGAAATTGTTCGACAGTAATGGCAATTTTATTATTTAAGAAGAGGAATTAGCAATTTTTTACTTCAACCCAACAAGGAAACAAAGAGTAGTAAGAAAGAGACCTAACGATTATGTACATGGGGGAAATTCCAAACGGTTAATAATAAACGTCAAGCTATGAACATGACTATCTTCTATGCCTTAACATAATATATTTTCAATCAATCTGTCTCTCTGACACCACTTTACCTTCGAATAGTTATCTAGCTCTTATTTGATGATTGAAAAACTCAAAGCATAGGTATATCTAGCAGATAAAGATTGAAATAAATTTAATCGTTAGTTAGCAATCGTACGATTATTGAAGAATCGGCACTTTACTTTGCTTTGCTGAAATCGAAGCTCAAAAAACACGCCTAATGCCGAAATTCGCCATGTGTAATTGCAAATAAATACGTGCAGATGTGGTTGCGTTCGATTTTACAGAGTGCACCTTACGATACGAGTATGTAGTCAAAATAATATTTGATACTTGGCAGCACTACCCGAGCGTTCTGATGTATTTATGAAACACACTTGAGCACGTATCTTACATTTTTAATAAATATATGTATAATTTGAATATTTATTAATTTTTATTTATTAAATTCAGTTCCAGAACAACGAAGGTCGTCCACCATTTCAATTATTTTAATTTTTTCGTTCGGCTAAAAATTCTGTCTAACCAGATTTCAAAATTTTCTCCGGTCAGAAAAAAGAGATTTCGGTCAGATATGACCGGAATCCGGCCAGAATGGCAACACTGATTGTAACTAATAGTTAACTAACTAATTCCAAATTATCGTAACTAGTAGAAAATAGTCCTCTAAAGTACCTCCGTTAAACAGATTTATTTATTTGATTGAGCTCGCTAATGTATTACTAACACTTCAAAATGCATTCATCCACACATGTGCTATTAACTGTCTTTTTTGAAAATAATTCGCACAACATTTAAAAATAGCAAACCTCCCCTAATACGCTTGGAACATTGCACTGAAAAATAATACCTACTTGAAATTCGCGCACGACATTTTAGCCGGAAAGCTATTTTTAGAATTTTACGACTTTTCACAAAATGTTACGATGCGTAAACAGCAAGGAATTCTCGCTCATTAATTCCCACGTCAATTGCATTCACTTTCAACGTTTCTTTGTTCAATCTGCTATAAAACAATCAAAACTCCCTGATTACAATGTTTCATTCGTTAATTCTTTTAATTAGCTAAACGCGCGAATGCTGGGCATTCCAAAAACACACGTTTCCTAACGCCTTAAGAAAATACCGAAAACCAATCCGCCATACGCCATACGCGAGTAGGTGCACCACATTGGCAAATATTTACAAAGAAAAAACATTTTTTTTCGATTAGACTTGATAGAAGAGGGACGACAGTGTGAAAATGGATCAATTTAAGAAGAATCATTTGTATATTTATTCTAAAAGCATATTTTTGATTTAACACATAAACAAGACGAACGTATCTTTCGCCTGAAGCACGCAATCAAGCAGTATTCCTTCAGTTTTCTTCGTATCATTGCTGGGTTTTCTTGTTTTTTCAAATTTGTTTCAATTAGTATTTCAAAATTGAAGGCACTGAGGTTAGACAGAATGGCATAGTCGAAAGATACAACAACAACGACGAGAGGGATCTCTCCAGTTCTTGTAAACAATTATCATTTGGATCCCATACCCTACCCATTCATTGTTCCAATGTCGTTTGGCATATCATTTCAGTATGAGCTTATTCTTCAAAGCTATCTAAAACAGCAGCTTTTTTGTTCGATTGTTTATAATAGTGAATCGAAAGAGCCCGCTCTCGATGAAAAATGAGGAATTAATCAAAAAATTCTTTCTTCGATATGTTTACAATTGTGATAAATAAAAGAAAAAGATTATTTTTCAAGAATTGTTAGGAAAAAAAAAAAGAAAATTATTACGAAGTTGTTTAGGTACGAAGATGATGATGATGATTTATTACAGTTCCCTATTGTTTGCTTCCGAAAGTTGGTCGAATAAAAGCATAAATTGAATTTATCGTTTGTGGGTGGTATGGGCGTTTATCGAATAGTGTATGGCATCCCGCAAGGTTGTGTACGGACGCCAGTACTTGTTATTACAGTGGGGTCGTATGAGGTGGTGAATGAGACAGTAAGCTTGTGCGACAGAAGTCATTTTTCTGCGCTATTGATTGTCTTTACCGTAAAACTGTCTCTTTCCGGGCGACAAATAGAAAGCGAAAGGAATCATAATAGATATAATGGTTCCGTAATAAATACATCGAATAACTCGTGTATACTTACACATCATTGGTTCCGTCATCTCTAAATCCCTTGGCGAATGGATTACTGACGATTTTCAATTGAGTTACCTGAAAGACAAATTATAGCGCATTATAGGAAATAGCAAACAAATTGAATAAAAGTCAATGTTAAAACTAGTACAGTACTAGTGGACAGTTGAAATTGTTTAAACAAATAACAGATTACATAAGCAACAAATTATTCTCGCGCTTGCCTTATCTTTCGTATTAAATTTCGCATCTTTCTTTATCGGAAGTTACAATCCCGGTTTTTCTATCCCGCCTATTTTTTTTTCAAAGTGGTTTGGTTATTGAAGTTCAAATTTTCACACATTAGCTCCCGTAAGTGTAGACAAATAGTGTTTTTAATATATTTTTGCCACAGTGACAGTGCCACACCTCTTTGTCTACTTTTGACCAAACTTTACAGGAACACTACCGCGTCAATACTGAATAATGCTTGCAAATTTGAACTCGATCGGTTTTTTTTTTTCAATAATTTTGTAATTTGTTTGTATCACCTGAACCATAATTTTCTACATTAAAAATAAATCCAACTATAATTGAAAATTATGGTCGGTAGAGGGAACAAACGCGTTTTGCATCTTAGTGTTATAAAAATATATATACATTTACATAGATAGATTAAGCAATTGCCTAATAAGAACACAATGAAGATGACATTTTTTTAAAGAAACCACGAGTACATACCGCCATCTATCACTGACACACGGCAATATTTAAAACCTTACGACAGTAACAGTTTTAATTATCATATTTCCCCTGTCAAATATTTTACAGAAAACAACATGCCAGCGTGATCGAGTGCAAAACGTTATTACTGTCGAATCCGAATAAAATCACAGCGCTTAAAAGGACACATCATACTGTCACTATATTCAGAAGACATTTTGTACTG
The DNA here is from genome assembly GCA_916610125.1 of Cheilosia vulpina. NCBI lineage: Eukaryota > Metazoa > Arthropoda > Insecta > Diptera > Syrphidae > Cheilosia > Cheilosia vulpina. Next base: position 60,132,884 of record OU744277.1, read on the forward strand.
AACTAAACAAAGTTAACCCACCCAAGTCCATTGGTTAATAGAAGAACCCACTCCCGATAGGAACGGAATTTTCTCCGATTTGTACAAAATCGGAAAAATTCCATTCGTGATATCCTTTCCGATAGAACTTTCGGAAAAATTCTCCGATGACATATGGCGCAAGGTGCACCTTGTCGCATTATGTGGAACCGCGTTATACCCAGCGTTGCCACAATAATACAAGTACAACAAAAGTGTTACACTTTTTAATTATTTTATATAATTTTGTTACAATGTTACATTTTTTTCGCTTTGTTACACTTTTTTCCATTAAAATATTTTTTTCGTTTTTCTCGTTAAAAAAATATTGAAAAGTAGAAGTGGGAGCACTTTTTTCTTTTGAACAACTATCATTTTCTGTCAATGTATGTTGTTTGTCTCTCCACGTCACCGTTGACAATGTTCAACATTTCGTGGTAAATAAAGTTTGTGAAATAGAAATTGAAATCTACTTCGATGGTCAATAATTTTGTTTTTTTTCAGTTTGTTACATTTTATTCCACGGCACATTTTTTCCTAAACTCTGCGACAATTAACTGCTGCGGAATTTTTACTGTGAAAAGTGAAAAGAACGCTTCATTTATCATACAATTTGATTTCGATCAGATTTGACTTTCGATCGGATACCTCAATAGCGGCAAAGAATTCGATAAATTTTCGATTTGGATTTGCTTTAGGATGGCTACTCGTACATAGATGTCAGTTTGAATAATCAATTAAGCTAACTAATAACCACCGAGACCCACTGACAAGGCAAGTTTATTGAACTGTGTTCTGTTGCAAAATACAAAATAGTTGGCTATAGCTATGGAAAACGTAGTCAATGTTGTAAGTGGAATGCCAAGTTTTCTTGATTCAGACTCGATTTCAAGATACAGAATCGTAGCTTGAGAAGGCAACTCATTATCGTACCTATAAATGTCCATTTATTAGGGCAGTCAGATGTCAATTGGTTTGTATATTCCAGTGCTGTTTGGATTGGAAAATGTTAGATTTCGCTGTGCGTACATTCTATTACGCATATACGATCTCTGTTTAATATTTAGCTTTCCGAAGTTGATCTATAACGCATACAGGGTGGGCCAAATACAAATTTCTTTTTAAAAATGCAATAAAATGAAAAAAAAAAAAATGTCCTCCATGTATTATGGCTTTATTATTAAGAGCAAATATTCTCATTAATTATGGAATACAACGTCGTTCACGTGGCTGCCTCGGCTGGCTTCGCAGTAGCGCATTCTGTAACTTCAATTTTCCAATACCTTGTTGATGGTTTCGGGCTGTAGCTCACGGATTGCTAGGGTGATATTAGACTTAAGTGCTTGAATCGTTTCCGGATTGTTGGCATAACATCGGTCCTTCATTGTTCCTCAGAAAAAAAAAAGTCCAAGGGGATCAAATCGTAGCTCCGATGCTGCCAATTGACATCGCCAATAAGACGGCTGATAACACGATTTGGGAATTTGGTGCGCAAAGGATCGATTATATCATGGGCTGTGTGGCATGGCGCGCCATCCTGCATGAACCAGAGGTCGTCCAAATCCATGTCTTCATTTGCAGTAAAAAAAAAGTCGGTTAACAGGGTTCTTTAACGCCCGCACCGTTGACCAAAACGTTGTTCCCAGCCTAATTTTTGAAGAAAAATGTCGATATTCGTGAATTGAGTCTCATACTACCGGCTAAAGCAGACACATTCTCGTATACTCGTATATAGAATACCAATCTCGCAAACTTTTTACACAAACTTGCGTACTGCTGACGCGGTGGGTGCTTCAATTCGGCCAAAACTTCTTTTCAAAAAACGTACTGTTTGGGCTACACAGCACTCACTTTGGAAATAATTTTTCAATATTTCCCAATGTTGTTCAAGCTTAAAGCGACTCATTTCGTTCCGCGGTGGTATAATACTGACTTTCTGTGAAGATTTCGAGCGGGAAACAATGTCAAAATAACCTATGATTTAAAAAGAAACCACTAGATGGCCCACCCTTTATCTTGCTCTTAAAATAATTTTCTGACCGGATACTGAAGACATAACAGCTTAACACACTCTATCACACCTACCACAAGCGTAGTACTTTGGCTATAAAACATTATAAGGGACCACCCCAATCTAAATAAATTATTTCCATCTAATTCGAACGCTTAAATCGTATACCCTCCTACGTCGCTGGCAATTCATTAAATAAAATGCTATAAAGATTCTGTTTTTGTTTTTATAAATCTCACCTGCCACATTTCTGCAAGTTTATGCTCATCAAAGAGTTTTTTTCTTTTTCATAAACAAACCCATACCTCTGTGATTTCTATCCATCATAAGCCTGATGAATTTCAATTTATTTAATCGTAAATTTAACAAATAAGTACTCTTTGTGCTTAATAAATTACAGACTCATGTTGACATGATTGCATTATCAAAGGACTTACAACACTGGTTCCTCATTTTCTGTGTCACTGGGTTGCGGAAGGAATAATTATTCAAAATCAAAATAATAATAAAATAAATAAATTTCTGACTTCTACCATGACATGGCCCCGACTGGCAACTGGAACTTCCCGCCAAATCCCCAACATAAATAATCCAAACAATGTGCCTCCCAAATCGTAAATTTCTCAATTTTATTTCGTGTGTAATAAAATTTAATAATCCACCACAAGAAGGCTATGGCGAAAATAACGACAACGGATCTTCACAACAAACCAACCTCGAGATATATCATTCAAAACATGCCTAACGTAGCTCATTAGAGTCGCCATTAGTGTCAACAAATGATGTCAAAATGCGCACCGGTATTGCTGTCCTAAAGTGCCGCCGCTAAATAGTCGCATCTCATCTGTATCGATGAGGTGCATGTCGGGAAGATTTATTCTCGAAAGCGTTTTTGAAAAACCGACAAAAAACCCTCCCGCTAATGATAGGGTGTGTAAACTTACCCGCTGATTCTGATAGGCAGTGACCGCCGTAAACGATGTTTCCGGAAAGACGAAAGTGCGGAAGTGACTGGTGTGTTCATTCTCGTCCAGAGATGTATTTTTAGGTGGCAGGTAGACAATGTGGAATCTTGGCTGATACCTGTGCATCGAGTTCAGTATTATCTGCGAAGGAAAAACAATAACAACGGCGGTGAGAGTGTGTAAATTATTCAATGAAACAACAATTAGACGCAGGAGTCTTTTGTTTATTTGGCTTCGACTTACGTGGCCGTTCTCATCGAGCTGGTTGTTGGTGAGTTTGAGTTTGTCAAAAGATATGATTTGTTTCATCCAATTCGTGCCGGGTGCTGGGGAGTCCGGATGGACGTGGATGCGGGGCGGTGAGATGGGGTCAGCTTTTCCGGCTACCACCCAACTTGAGCTGTTTTAAAAAGAAATAATTTCTGTGACTCCTGACGAGGTTTGCTTGGCTTACTTATGGAATGCATAGCGATAGCGTTTATCATCGACCGGAACGAAATCCATCATCATGATGTATGTCGCCTGGGGGTCTAGTCCGCCGATTCGCACTTGAAATGTGGGAAACATTCGTCGCCCGGTTTTGGTGACAATCATCTCAGTACCTTGTTCATGGAATTTATCCCACAGCGGTTTGGTCTCGAGAATGACGACTGCTTGCGCCAACGAGGGGTGTACTATTTCGTCCTACAAAAAAGAGTTTAAAAAATGTATTTTGTAGAAATCGATGGGAACTTGCATTTTTGGCGGAATCCTTTTTCGATTTGTACTTCTTTCCACTGCTACCGTTGTTGTTGATATTTTCATTGTTGTTGCGAATGTCCTGGCAACTGCCATCATCGGAGAGCTTCGCGTTGATTGAAATGTGTTCCAGAGGTTTGTATGACGATCTGTCCTTTCCCGCTGTTTGTATGCACGCTGAAAGGACAAATGGGGAACATGGTGAATTATCACAGGAATAGGTGGCCTGTATAATGATGTTCGCCAACACCAGTTGAGCTTAAGCGACACGCCGCCGCCAGTCGAACAAATAAGAACAAATTCAAGCACTTGTGGACTGACAGAATACCCGCTTTTTACTGCCTGAATACAGTGCAGAGTTGGTCGTAAAACTGTGCCAACAGCTAACAGCAGTCGTACAGCTTTATGACGTTTAGTTCCTCTGCAATTAATCTTGCATTCCGCTGTTTTTATATTTTTATAGTTCCTATGGACCACACTTTCGCCAAAATACTAATTTCTTCGTACCAGAAACATCCTTTTGCGTTGGATTGAAAGACAAATGGGAACAATTGAGAACATAGATTCCTTAATGACTGGATCTGGAGTCAATTCTGTCATGAACAAATTGGACTCAATGTTGTGTCATAAACGTAGGCACAAACAATTTAAGAAACTGCGTGCTTTTCGCAAGGGCACGGTAAACTTTCAATAAATCAAAATAAAAGAGTACAACCATTCAAAATCAGATGAGAACTCGAAAAGAGAAATAAAAAATGCGCACCGAAATTCGTGGAAGCTTTTCGGCCCAGTATTGGTACAACGAAGATAGCAGATTAAAAAAAAAAGAGTCTGTCAAAGTCTTCTTTTGTGCGTAGCTTAATAAAGAAACCCAACCCAGTCAGCCATCCATTATCCAAGAACGGAATTCAGCTTAAGTTTTAAGCAAACGCATGGGCGATCAAGAGCTTACTGCCTTCTAAATCTTTAGGAAAACATGTAATTCCTTCAAAACTAAATGCTTTGGAATTCTCATGCCTTAGCTAATTTTAATGTTGAAGCTTAAACCTTGGATACAAAAAAAAAACAGAAAAACGTCTTTAAGAGCACACCGTAGGAAATCGTACATTTTCCATAAAAAACTTTGGAAAGACTAATAGGCCTACATATACGCATAATGCCAAAATAGAAATGATTTCAAAATCGCTGCATTGCTATTGCAACTGCAGTTCTGTAAAGAGACACCTTCACCCCATTGACCAGAACTGTGAAAAGATCACTAGCCGGCATTCGTTTTACATAAATTGATACCCTTACTAAAAATGGAGAACAAAACTGCATCTCAAGGTCTTATCCAACGCCTGACATCCAAAAGTGTAACTTTCAAGAGAAGGCATCCAAAGAACACCAAAGAAGGGCTCTTGAAAAGCTAGGCGTATGGCCTCTTTATTTTGAACCCTTCCCATCCATTGAATAGGTTTAAAAAATATTAAATCGCGAGCTATAAACGCCGCACTTGAAAATAAAAAAAAACAACTAACTTTACAATGTAAACCAAAGACAATACTGAGACTACCAACTTCGGTCGATTTCCCGTTACTTGCCTACAAGCTATATTTTTATGGACTGACAAATGCTAAGTGCGCTTGTATTGTAATATAGTAATAATTCGTATTGACAAATGTCACGTAACTTCAAAAATTCCAACTCACCAACACACTCGCACCATACATATGCCACTTCCGCTGTAGGCAAAGTTGCTGACAGCGTTCATAGAATTTTATCCGTTAAATTTGAAATTATTCTTTACGTGTGGATAACACTATTTTTTTTAAATTAATAAGGGTATTCACTTAAACGCGTAAAAGCCTCATAGACCGCGTAAACTGCAGAAATTTACCACCTCGTAAATGAACTGTCAGATTTTGTATAGAGAATAGTTTACTCAGACCTCATAATGTTCCGCAACGATTTAGGTTCGGAAATCAACCGCGAAAAGTTGCGCAAATCACAGATGTCAAATTTTGAGAGACAAGTAAGTTTTTTCTTTTCGCTTACTTTCGGAATTTTGATAATTTGGAAATAATTTGAACAGCTGAGTTTGACAACCGACTTGACAGTCGATTTACGCGATTTACGCAATGATATTTCCGAAGGGTGTTCACTTAAAACACCACAGAAATTTCTGAATTTTCGAGGTGCATAAAATTATGAGATTAAGTGAATACCCTTAATGTAAAATGAGGAACGTAGATTGGTTGAAGGAAAATAAAAACATTTTGAGCATATTTCCTTCAGTTATCTAAAAAAAATTTACACATGAAATCGAAGTTAAAGATATTTAAAAGCAGAAAATACGCAACCATGGTTGTCCTAATAAGTTTCTAGTATATAGAACATCCTCAGTAGATAGTTTGATTGACCTTTTAACAATTTATAATAACTAACCAATGGAATTCGGTAATGTAAAAATGTGGTATTCCCGAACTCCAGCACATTTCCCCACGGTTGCCGAGATTGGCAGCATTTATTTTTGTATATTTTGTATGTTTTTGCACACATGGATTCTAAATTGACATAACACCGATGGGAAAACAAAATGGCGAATTTGAATCAAAATTGATGGGGTCAGCGGCAAGAGGATTGCGAGTAAGGGGTCTCAGTATGATTTGTCTATGATGTAAACGCTGTTCTCAATTCCAAACGTACCCGCTAAAAGAAGAAATGGTATATATGTTTGTGCAAAACGGGACTCCGCAGGTTGGAGTATTATCACCGCAAATTAAGTTGCTAGGAGTGAAAAAAATACCGACAACCTTGATGACTGCAAGGCTGTAGGCATTTAATGTCCTTAGAAATATCTCTGAACAATAACTGGTGCAGGCTTCTGCAAAGCTTTTCAAACGGACTCATAAATGCGGCCTTCAAGAAAACAGATCTATTATTATTCACAAGGAATCATCTAATTCCTCAAATTGAAATGCTGCAATACCTATTTTGAAAAAAAAACTGCCTATAACTTCAGTCCAATAAAACATGGCAAGAAAGAATGATGGAACAGGCTGAATTCCCTCTTTTGAAAAGGTATCAGCCAGCCCAATAATAAAATTTAGAAGATCATTATATTTACTCAGCTCAGTCCGGGACAATTAATTCTAGGTAATTGCTCCTTTTTGAACAAATAAGTCAAACGGTGTCAAAATTCCAAGAGCAATTAGTGGTTTGAGGATATTTTGTTTTTCTGTCAAATGTCACAACCATTTAAAGCTCTCGCCTTATCCCACCGAACAAAAAAAACACAACCCTCCATTCATGTGCATCAGTATATAAAGTATTTCTGTTCCTGATTGATTGGGCTTGTGTCGGGGCATGTTACGTTTTCGGGTCTACTGCTACCGATCCGCTTTCAGAGAGAGAAAAAAAAAACACTAATTGAATGCCATCTCCGCGCCGATGCGAAACCATTAAGGATAATTTTTTTACTTAATTATTTGTAAAAACCACCGCAGAATAAGTAGCAACCGAATTCCGATGTCTTGTTAGTGACAATTGATGGCATTCCGACCCGCCATGGGTCATTTCAGAACTAAATACTGAGCAGTGCGTTAGCGTATACAAGTTCTCCTTTGAAACGCAAGCCTAGCGTTGCAGAGCATATGCATATGCTTTGGCTTTGGCTTCGACAATCGGATGGTGCCTGATCCAAAACGCTCTCACTTTGAGGCAACGCCAACAAACAAACAAAACGAGCAATTTGTGATTTATTTTGTAAAATTGTAGCACAATTCGGCGGCATCAACTTCAACAGACTTTGTTCCTGAATGCCTAAAAATAGAATCCACTTGACTTAGTCGAAGCGAATGGTGGTGGTGGTGGGGGTAGTTCGTAGTTGGCCATCCTCCGAGTCCGAGACTCTGGCACAAGCACGTCAATCGTCACCACAAGGCGAAACGTGTGTTTGACACTAATAAATACTAGGTGAGATCTTCTCGCGTTCTGATGCGCACAGGCACACCATAATTAGGTGAGCTTTGCGCGAGGCGATTTCAAATTATTATTTCGAATTAAAATCTTTTCCCCGAATGTCTACAAATCTTTGTGTCAAGATGGTGTTCGGGTTGCTGTTAAAAGCGCATAAATCATTTCTTGCCGTCAGTTTGGGTGCAATCAGGGATGGCGGTGCTGTATGGGGCGCCGTCCTTGTATTTTTCATTTCAGAGGGCAATCACAAGCGATTAATTGGGGATTAGGTTGGCTCAAGGAGTGCGGAGCCATTATGAGATCATAATTAATTATGAAATATGCTACATGTAAGGCGACGTAGAGTGAATTAATGATGCGAATAATTTGCCTGTACATAGGTTTGCACAATGTGTACAGAAACAGAGTACCTATACCTGTGAATAAGGATCTAAAACCAGATATTGGGTGAAACGTAAAGTCATAGGGATATTTTTATTTGTAGCTGGTTATATTATTATTTGTAAATGAAATTCGTGCATAAAAGAATTTTTAGTGTTATTTGTCTAACAATTGCAACATAGTTGAACTGTTTTAAAACTGAGAGAGAAAATCATTTCCGGAATTGAAATCAAAATATATTATATTTTCAGTTTGACATGTCAATATCGTCATTTGTTAAGGAAGGGCAAATTTTGTTTTAATGGTGGTCTTTGTCGATAATTTCACAGTAGTTGCAGTTTATTTTTATACTTAGTTTACAACGAAAATTTAGACAACAACTTTTGCAGTAGTACAGTGTAGAATACGAGTATATATGCGAACAAATGTTTGGCAGAGACAATCTCATGAATATCCCAGGTTTATGTTTTTCGTGCAAGAAAAATTGTAGGTTTTCAAGTATTTCTAAGGCTTCAATAATCTAAACCAGAAAGAAATTTTCCATATCGTTGTTATTTTTTGAACCAGTTTGGTTATTAAAAATAAAATGCTAGAGTAACTTCTTTCGTTGTAATAGGTGTGCGTTTTAATAAACATCTGTTTCAGCAAAGCAAACTAAAGTAGAACATTCAGTCCACAAACACTCTACTTAAAACTTCTGATCTAACAGAGATTTCACTAAAAATATAGTTCTCCGAGAAATATTTAACTAAGTTGCATACTTCACAAGTGGAAGTGGCCAATCTTAAAACATTTTCGAGATTTATTCATAGACTATGCAAGTAAACTGCTTTTAACGCCATTCACTTTTAGCCAGCGGGATTAAGAAGATCGATCAATCAAATTAAGAGTCGAGACAGCAAAATGTAACAGAACTATATTTTTAAGCAAATACCACCTGCTCCTATCCACCGTGAATGAAAACTTTAAAATGTTCCTTAAATTTGGTTCTAGCATAAGTGCAAGACGAAACTGTATCCTTGAGCTATATTCCTACCCAAATATATCATACTTTTAAGCAGTCTTTCCTCTGGAAATTTATTTTAGCGAAAAACTTCAAGCCTTCTTAGATTGGTTTTGAAATTAAGGGCCCATCTATGTTTCCTAGGCCTGATAGGCTCCAATTTGTAATCTGCTATAGGATTGCATACCTACAGAAAACAAGCACCTTTAAAATTTTAAAGGTCACAATAGAAGCAATTTACCATTAATGGTAACGCGCATTATTTATTTTATTACCAACAACCAAACGTATTAAATAGACTGTAGTTTAGACTTGTTTTATTCAATGGGCCTTACTTATAACAATATTTAACCTTCACACTAAATATTTTGTTTTGCACAATATGCAATTTTGTATGGAAAACTTAGCCTTTGTCAATTCGAAAAATTTAGCCTGAACACTTAAAATTATTTCCTATTAGTATCGCCGAATGACTATAAAGAAAGTAGGTTAGATTAGGCTATGAAAAGGTGCTTAATTGAAGAAAACTCAATACGTCCATTTGGAAAATAGAGACCTAAATAATTATCATTTACAAATATCCTCTTAACAGCGAGAGTCAACAAATCAAGTAAACCTCATCTAGTCGTTCGACTCTATCTTCAATATTTATATAGCATGACTTAATTGGCGCAATTTACTGTCATTATTCTAGTTTTCTTGTTGTATCTTTTCAGTCAATACGTTTTGGTAAGACACCATCGAGCTTCGCTTGTACCTACTTTTGTGTATTTCGTATAAACGTATTCCAGAATAACGTGAACAAACGTTGAGGCGGTTGGACAACAATATTCCATTTAAGCTGAAACCGGAATCCTGAAAAGTCGCAAGAAAAAGGGCCTATGAGAAAAAAGCGCCATTTCTGAAGCTATTCTACAAATTTATAATTTTTGCACGATATTTAACAAGCACTGGTTAGCTTAAAACTATAAAACTGTTGTGATTGGCAACTAGTAACATTTTAATCGTTTTTATTTTAGAAATAACATGATTTGAAAAATTTGCGAAGCGCCTTTTCCAATTAAAACAAGGTCCAAAATAGTAACAACAAAAAAAGTCAAAAATTGCGACTTAAATTTCATAACGGTTATGCTTACGTGTAACTTTCCCATTTAGTTACATTGGGCTTTAGACTAATAATTTGGAACCTTTTTTTTTCGAATTTGGCGCTATCGAGCCTAAATTTGATTAGTAAGAAATCACCATTAATTCATCATCAAGATTCTTAAGCTACGATTACTCGTGCCATTCTTTGTGGCAAATTTTGACATTCGGTGGTCACTTGCGTGTCTTTCGTGAGAGTGCGCTGCGACAGCCAGTTTGACCAGATGCTTGATATGCAATCACACGTAGTGACAAATTTAGGACAAATGTTTACGTCATAATGACTTCTGCATGTCAAAATTTGAAAGAAAAAGTGGTATCTGTAATCGTAGCTTTATGTGGTTTTACATTGGGACAAAAAATCAATCTTTTCTTCTATCTAAAGTTCCGTTAGCACAAAAAATTTCAATCTGTCTATATCACTTTTCACGTTTTTTATACCCTCCACAATAAGGTATATTCACTTTGTCATTACATTTGTAACGCCAAGAAGAAGTCAAGGAGTCAGACCTCATAAAGTATATATATATTGTCCGTCTGTCTCTCTGTCGTCTGTCTGTTGAAAGCACAATAGCGCCGAATTTGGTGAAAGGACTTGTTTTTATTGTCGTCAGGTTGGTATTGAAAATGGGCTATGTCGGTCAAGTAGTTCTGGTACCTCCAATACAAAATCAATATTAGACCCATGTGTCTCTCTGTCTGTAAAAAAACACGACAGCGTCCAAAGGAATCAACCTAGGCGAATGCAGTTTGGTGAAAGGACTTCTTTTTATCGTCCTTAGGTTGGTATTAAAAATGGACTACGTCGGTCAAGTAGTTCTGGTACCTCCCATACAAAACCAATGTTAGAAAACATATATTTAAAACATGAAAGCGTCAAAAAGAATCTACGTAGGCAAGTGAAATTTTGTAAGAGGACTTACTTCTATCGTCGTCAGGTTGATATTAAAATTGGGCTATGTCGGTCAAGTAGTTCTGGTACCTCCCATACAAAACCAATGTTAGAAAACATATATTTAAGACATGATAGCGTCAAAAAGAATCTACGTAGGCAAGTGAAATTTCGTAAGAGGACTTACTTCTATCGTCGTCAGGTTGATATTAAAATTGGGCTATGGCAGTCAAGTAGTTCTGGTACCTCCCATACACACCAATTTATCATGACTTGTATGCAGTGGAGGGTATCAAAGCATCGGCCAGGCCGATGATAACACTCTTACTTGTTTTTGATTCGGATCACTTTTTGCAGATTTCGATATTTTTTCAGATTCACACATACTGCCACAAATACAAATATATTTTGCACAGCTGTTTCACGTCATTTTAAGAAGTTTGTTTTATTAAAACAAATGCGCAAAGCTTCGTGTCTTCATTGTCTTCCTCATCATCTGGAAACTTCGAATAACCAAAACTACTCCATTTGTATCTACAACAGTGGAAACATTTTTCAAGTCGATATCCATAGTTGATTTTTCCAAAAACGAATGCAATTTGAACAGCTGATATTTCCGGTGAAATAACGCACTTATCCATTTACAAAAGCAGATCAATTTCGTTGTATGTTGCATGAGCCGCGTAAATTCTGAGATCTGAAAAAAATATCTTGTAGTCCCAATGGAAAACGACATTAGATAAGACTGCTAACTTTAGTGCTGATATGATATCATGAAAAAGTATACAGCCCTATTCTACTATTCATCGGGGGGAATTTTTCTTCAATTTTCACTTCACGCTATTTTAGTATTCATTCGAATCGAATGTGGATTTACCTCGTTAGTGTCGGTAACATCGGTAATAATGTGCGGTATTCTCTTATTCACGTGAACGCATACATTCTATACAATTCAGATCCGCATGTCAAATGTTGCGGATTTGAAATTAAATGGATCGTCTTTTTGGTTTGTGGTTGATTAAATGTAAGTAAAAAGTGCATTATTTCGCTGTGGAGGTAGAAGATTCGATTCAACAATATTCAATACGTACTGGAATGTTTTTTTACTTAAGCGAACGTTTTTGACAAACCTACGGTTTTGAAATAATTGATTTATCTACCTATTAAAAATTGAAAATGAATCATGACATCTTTTTTTCGATTTTCTAACGTTTCTGCGAAGTTCTCTGTTTGATGATTCTCTTATTCTATACAAACTTCTTATGGATTTCACTTGAACAGCAAATTCGTTTAAATAATGTAGTTCATCTGATGGATAGCAGATAATCAGGTCTAATTTTTCAAACTTGAAACGGTCCGTCATTTTAATTGTATAACGATCTAAAGGGTTTTCCAATAAGAGGTGTTATTTTGGTATTCAAAGAAAAATAAAAATTACATTTTTTAAGAAAAATGATCGGATGTTTATTTTATAATAAAGAGGAAGGTATGCCGTTAATAATGAAAAACATCAGCCAAATGGCCACCACGAGCACGCATACAGGACCATATCCTTTTCATGAAATTTTCCTTAACCAAATCGCAAAGGGGCTGCCCTATGTACTGGATAGCCTCACAAATTTTATCTTTGAGGTCTTGAATTGACGCTGGGCTGTTGATGATCGGCCAGCTTGAGTTCTTGTGTTAACTGAGCTTTATAAGCCTTAAGACCCACGTCTTTATGCAGAATACGGTGTAATGACGTTTGTGGAATGCCCAATTAAAAAGAACGACGAGGAATGGACAAACCTAGGTATTCTTCAACACTTTGGGCTACAGCAGCAATATTCTCAGTTGTTCTTGAGCGACGTGCACGGGTTTTATTCTTCACATCACTTACTTGTCCCAACAGCTCGAATTTTTCCACCAATTTCTGTATTGCGATCCGACAAGGTGCTTCACGACGAACAAAAAATGCTTTAGTTTTGCGAACTATGACTGCAAGCATTTCACCATTTTTGTAATGAATTTTAATAATTTCAATGCGTTGTTGAAGTGTGTATCGTTCCATTTTTTAGTAATGGCGTAGTTTCTACTTGTCAAATGTCAAAGAATAAAAGCTTCAAAAGTGACAGCTCATGATAATATCCATTCCATTCGTCCCAAAAATGAAAGACTCACACAAAATGAATGGTTGTGTGAGAAGCTAGGCCTAGGGTCCCTACCCAACTATTTACTCATTTATTGTAGAAAGGATGACAACCGCTCCAAAATCCTTTGATTGCTTTGAAGCCGTATGATTCAAAATTTTATCGGGTTTTCGGGCATTCTTCCTCACTGCAAGCTAAAGATAATTTTTACAGTTTTGTACGCGGCGGAAACTAACCTAATAACGATAGTAAGTGTTGGTTCATTTGGAGCTAAGCAGAGTTTTTAAGTCAATTTCGCCCAGTTGGGACCGCGCAGTAATTACTGTCTAAAAAAGACCTTTCAAGCGAATATAATTCGCCAAACTACCTTGCGCTACCCCTATTCCAAAGAATGGTTATCAATAGGCCTTTTTTATTATGCTCAGTACAAGATCCAACTTTTGTTGTATACTACGGAAATAAATGATCTATACAGATCATGTGAGCATAATAAAAAAGGCCACATTACATGTAAAGTTTTAAAATCCACGTCTGTCTAGTTCAAGTCAAGCAAGAGAAACGATTTAAATAAGTTTCGTCCGCGTTCGCGACTTTCAAATTTCGCCGTGTTTTGCTGTTCATTTCTGGTTGAACTTTACGGCTTTCAATCAGATCGTATATTTCCGAACCAATTGCCAGAAAATGTGAGCCGAAGACAGCTGTCGCCGGTTAAAAAAAAATCATTTTCCTCTTCCACATGCTCACCTTCGATCTGTTTCATTGGGCTGATGGCACTATTCCCATACGAGCCGGCCCAATAATCCGTTGCTGTGTAGCAACATTCTGTGAAATTTGTATTTAATCCACTATCGATGAAAGGCGACATCGACGCCACCATTGATGTGCATTCCGATGCCATTGCTCGGCGATATGCCGTCTGGTGCATTTTATATCAAAATTCGCACAATAAAACTTATCCGCACACAAAATATAACTTCACGATCACAAGAAAAGCAATAACCTTCCACAAGTCGAGGGAAAAGCGAACAAATAATCAAACGAACTTGCTTGGTAAAATTATTACATTCATCAGTATGGATTTCTTACACCAGGCAAAAACTATAAGCACGAGAACAACTTCATCACCGAATTATAACAAACATCGGATCATCACCTAATTGTCTAGCACTTTCGATTTGCAATTTTTCGACACTTTTATCTCAGCGCAATAACCTTTTTAGCGTCAATTAAACTTTCAACCGTCCGCACAGATATTCCTCATCTGACACGTATATTCGCTCTCCTCAAAAATCAACAAGCGACTCAACAAGTCAACATCGACGCTGTCTGTCTGCGCGTAGCCTTAGATTTGTATAGATAGCCAGGCCCTCTCTGATCTCTAAAGATCAATCCGACTGCAAAGTTACAAAAAAACAAAAAAAAAACTCCCGACTACTGCCTAATGAGCAATCACGAAAAAGTGATCTTTGTTTATAAATAAATGAAAAGTGTGAAGATCGTATCCACGCGAGAAACGATCGTGCTAGGAATTCCGAACGCGCAGGAGTCATCCGTAGGCAACTGTCAAATCGGACCAATCGGATGGGTCCGCTTTCAAAAGGAGAACGACAATCGATCTATTTTTGGAACTTGACTCTCGCCGATCGTTCTGATCATCGCTGCTCGCTGTCGCCGAATGAAAGGGAAAATTCTGAAATTTACATCAGCTGCGGAATATAAACAGAAATCAGTGCTGCAAAAGGGATGTACCCTGCTTGGCTACGCCTTCAATCGGCGGGGCTTGCCGACTGCCGAGGCCTCAATGTAAACACACATAAGATACGAAATTGTCGAAACTGTTTAATTTACTTTTGAGCACCGATTGGAGCACTCGTTAGAATGGCTGCACAGCACACAGGGCTATATGGATTTCGTAAACACCGTTTGCGAGGATTTCCTTTGATTTTCTTGTCTTCCCTGGGTTATTGCAAGGTACGAGTATAGAGAAAACCATTACAGAGGTGTTTCAGAGTGGGCAAATTGTTGCAAGAACTGTGTAGCTTCTGGTTTTTCTCAAAGATCCATGTCTGGGCAGGTGTAAAGTTAACCTGTGTGCGTGTTAATTTTAACTATTTACTATTATAAATCATGAGCCAGCGCGGCTTCGGTGCCAGTGCTGTGCGGATGCTTTATTGCAGAGTCAAAAAGTGTAAATATTGGTAAAATTAAACGGAGGGATGGTGTTGAACCGCCCACTGTAAAACGCGGCAACGATGTTTTTTTTTTTAAAAAGAAACAAACAATTCAGAGGAACAGTTCTGTATATCTGCTGTAATTATTTTCATTGTGATCCTTTGGAGGTGTAGTGCAGTGCAGTAATTTCGGTTTTTTTTAATGGCCAAGTAATAAATTTAAATAACGATGATCTGTTGGGGATATAGAGTTAATTTAAAATAGATAATGCCTTGGGCTGGTTTTCGGGCTAATCTAAACATAATTCTAATGGGGTATCTGTTGCGCCTTTGTTCATACAAAGTCAGGATTATTTTTAGACTATAACGCAATAGGATCATGCATAAATCTAAATGCGAGACATCATTCAATGTTATGATATGAGTAGGTAGGTACTTAGTGTGCCCACGTAAGCAATTGCCAAATGTGTTCCAATAAAATTTAGCCGAGCGTTTACCGAAATCGGTCTTCTGAACAGATTCTAGAGACCAAAAGTAATTTGTAATATCGTACATCGTACACTTACTAATAACAAATTTTAGTCTCGACTTTAAATTTACGGCATCAGCTCACAATTGCGAAAATTGTATGGAAAATATAACTACTAAAATTTAGAGTCGAAACTAAAAATGTTTATTGGTAAGGCCCATTAATGTTAAATTTGCAATGGAATAGGGAGATTATTATTACTAAAAGCCGATATTATTACTAAAAGTATGCAAAAAGTTTTTAAACATTTTCGATTATGTATAAAGTTTTATGAATATGCTTAAAAATTTGGTGGATTTTGTTCTTTCCGTTGCCATCTTTTATACTAAATGTCCGGTACGGGAACAGAAACATAATTGTGTACAAGTATACCTTCTAACACGTAGAACAGTAATAAGGAATAAAAGCAGAACTGTCAGTTAAATGTTCACAACCTCGACGATATAGGTGGGGCCATCTATCGGTTGAAAGTGCTATTCAAACTTTGCGGTTCGATATTCTATTTTTTTTTTTTCTTGTTGTTTGTTGGACATAACCTTCGCCTTTTGAAAGCATGAGACTATTCGATTCTTATCGCGTGTAAGTTTTGCCACTGATTCAATTTTTCACACTTTGAAAAGAAACCAAGAGCTAGTGCTTGCATTAATAGAGCAGTGTCAGAAAATTTTCTTTCAAAACGTATTCAATGCTAAGGCAAAGTGGCTAAAGCTAATTTGTGGATTAATGGAGCTATTTCAAAAACGGGGTTTTAAATGCTGGTGAAAAAAAAAATGTCTACTTTTATCTTGATCTGTTAAATTCCAATTTAAGTCCGAGCACATTAAATATGGACTGCTAGTGAAATGTTAATTTGACTGACAGAAAACAACATACCAACATAAGTTCTTTCGGTTAAAACCAAATAATGACCCACTAAAATACACGACCGTCGCGTCGTTTGTTTTATTAGTCAAACACAGTAGAGCTAAAGGGTCAACTGAAATGCGAGCAACAACAGTAATGAGCTTGATCTCCACGAAAGGATTTAAAAGATACCCGTACATTCTTCAAGCGTGGTATAAATCAGAGAATCTGCGTAAGTTACAAAACGATTTTGTCTTATACCCATGGTTTTAGTCTCTAATGCAACAAACCCGTAAAAAAAACTGTGATGTCCGACTTTAGCAGAATGACAAATACGTTAAATCAATGTATAGTTAGTCGAAAGGGGGTGGCGGGTACAGAGCCTATAACGAATAATAGAAAAACTAGGTTAACAGATTGACTTGACTTGAAGTCATGGCTCCAGAGAGATACTAGAGCCACCAGAAATCTCTATATTGAACGAAGGAAGGATGAGAAACGCTTACTCAGGAAGAAGAAAAAAGAACACCAGAAACGCGAAGTCGAGGAGATGCAGAGATGTTTTTGCAGAAAAGAGGTGCGAAACTTATACAGAAGAGTGAAACAGTCTACATCAGGGTTCACAAGCCGCCATGTGTCCTGCAAAGATCAGGACGGAAATACCATAGTGGAAACGCGGGCGATGTTAGCCATCTGGAGAGACTATTTTAACCACTTGTTAAATGGCGATGACAGCCAAGATCCCGCCCAAGATCAACTTGTCTCAGTTAATCTAGATGACTACCCCGATCTACAACCGCCCGGCCAAAATGAAATCAAAGTAGCCATTACCTGACTTAAAATGAACAAAGCAGCTGGATCCGATGGTCTACAAGCGGAACTTTTTAAACACGCTGGAGATGACCTGGTCAGGAGCATACACCAACTCATCTGAAAAATATGTTCGGAGGAAAGTATGCCCGATGAGTGGAACCTCAGTACCATCTGCCCGATCCACAAAAAAGAAGACCGCCTACTCTGCGCCAACTATAGAGGCATAAGTCTCTTAAAAATCGCCTATAAAATCCTTTCCAGCGTTTTATGTGAACGTCTCAAACCTTTTGCTGATGATCTAATAGGTCCTTACCAATGCGGCTTCAGACCTGGAAAATCTATCACAGACCAAATATTCACATTACGCCAAATCCTGGAAAAAAACCCAAGAATATAACATCGACACCCACCACCTGTTCGTCGATTTTAAAGCGGCCTACGACAGTGTTAATAGAGTTGAACTGTATCGTGCTATGTCTGACTTTAGAATCACGGCTAAACTGATACGCCTTATCAGAATTACGTTGGAGAATGCTCGATGTTCTGTCAAAGTTGGTAGACTCTACTGAAACCTTTGAAACCACCAGGGGGCTTAGACAAAGCGACGCCCTGTCATGCAGCTGTTTTAACATTGTGCTTGAAAATGTAATACGGAGCACCCATGCCAGTACATCGGGCACCATTTTCAATAAATCGATACAATTACTTGAGTTTGCAGACGACATTGACGTGACAGGAAGAACAAAGCGAGCAGTAAGCGGTGCATTCACTACTATGGAGTCAGCAGCAAGCAGAATGGGGCTGAAAATAAACGAGGACAAGACGAAGTATATGCTTTCATCAACAAAAGTCCAATCCCACCACCGACTTGGTCAAAATGTGACCATTGATAGGTATAACTTCGAGGTAGTCAGTGAATTTGTCTATCTAGGCACTGCTGTAAACTCAGGCAACAACATCAGCGCTGAAATCAAACGCAGACTAACTCTTGCTAATCGCTGTCTCTTTTGGCTGAATAAGTGATTGAGGAATATAGCCCTATCGAGAAGAACCAAGGAGACATTGTATATAAGACTCATCATCCTGGTCCTGCTATATAGTGCAGAAGCATGGACCCTCTCCCAATCGGATGAAAAGTCACTTGGAGTCTTCGAGAGAAAAGTTCTGCGTGCGATTTACGGTCCTGTCTGCGTAAACCAAGAAGACAACATTTGGCGAAGAAGATACAACGACGAACTATACGTGCTGTACAGCGACATAAGCTTAGCCAGAAAAATTCGAATTCAACGACTAAGATGGCTGGGCCATGTAGAGCGAATGGACATCAAGGCTCCAGCGCGAAAATTCTTCAACGCCAAACCAGAGGGAGTCAGAAGCCAAGGTAGACCTCATCTTCGATGGAGCGACCAGGTAGAGGGAGACCTCCGACAACTTGGAGACGGCAGGCTAGAGATCGAGCCGGCTGGACGGGTATATTGAGCAAGGCCTAGGAGCACCTCGCTCTAGTTGAGCTAACAAAAGAAGAAGAAGAAAGTTAACAGATTTTTCTTCAAAATTCAATTAAACGCGAAGACTGGCTGGTTAGTTTTAAGCATGTTTACGGATAGATTAGTAGAGGTAATACTGAATAAAAGTGTATATAAAACAATTCAAAATTTCTTTTGAATTTCAAAGATATAAAAGTTGTTGTTCCTATTACGTAAAGTGGAGCAAATGCCGGTTAATAGAATGTCGCGTTTAATCAATCAAGTTTTGACTACAACTTCGGCCGATTTTCCGTTACTTGCCTACAAGCTATATTTTTACAACGTGCTCACTATTTGTATTGTATTGTATTGACAAATGTCAGGTTACTTCAAAGATTGCGGCTTACCAACATACTAGCACCAAATATAACACTTCCGCTGTGGGTAAAGTTGCCGGTAGCGTTCATAGAATTTTACCCGTTTAATTTGAAATTATTCCTTCCGTATGGACAATAATTTTTTTTTTTGGAATAAGTGCACATTTCCCTAAAATATTTATGAAAAATGGAGAACATAGATTGGTTGAGGGAAAATAAAAACTTTCAAACTTTCGTCACGTATATAAAAAAAAATTACACATGAAATCGAAGTTAATGATATACAAAAGTGGAAAGTACACAACCAAGTTTCTCCTAATATGTTTCTAGAATATCAAACATCTCCTTTAGTAGTTTTGTTAACCAAACACATCAAATTTTTCCCCTTTTGAAAATATACAATAACTAACTATCTATATCTATTACATTCCTCAACGGTTGGCAGCATTTTTTTGTTTTTTTTTTGTAGTTTAAGTATATGTTTTTGCATGTCACAAGGATTTTAATAGGGTAGTTCGCGACAACTTCGGTGTCAAATAAGAAGAAGAAGAAAACAAGTGACAGGTAAAATACTTGTATGAAAACAAACCAGGTCTTATAATGGCTGCAGCATAATTATATGAAAAAAATACTGCAAATTTTATAATAAAGTGGAAAATCAGTATAGAAATGTATTTGGTAAAAGCTGAAAAGTTAAAGTACCTAATGGGCTTTTTAACAATATTTGAACAAAACACTACTCTAGCTATTATTAATCGGATTTTTTTTATCTTACAAGTGTTATTGACGTTTGAACGAAGAAAGGATAAGTCTCGCGAAACACTCTATTGACATAACACCGATAGGAAAACAAAATAGCGGAATTAGGAGTTGAGGGTCTTACTATGATTTGTCTATGGACTACACTATGGGACTTACTATAAGTAATTTTATATGGAAAATATCTTCATTGTGAGTTCGTAAAATTTACCCGGACACTAAATATGTTTATTAGTATTGCGCTATAAATCGATCATCACCGACGGTTCCAAGATGGACGTAGAATCGTATCGGGTGCCTTCTCGACCTACTTCTGAGTCTCAAAGTCACACCGTTCCCAAACTTGAAGTTTATTTGACACTAGGTTGGTATGCCACTAGTGTGTACCTAATTTAGAGGTCAGTCGATATCACACTTATCTATTAAGTGAGCACATTCACAAATATAGTTATGTTAGGTCGACTAGATATGTCTGGACTATAGATTTACACTGAACGCAAAAACTAGATTTGTCGTTTACGTTAACTACATAAAACACGCAATCTAAAATGTCAACTGAGCACTCAGTAAATAAATTCTTGTCTGGATTTGTTGGTAACACACCCATAAATGTCAAACTGCTCCCGTGACCAATCTAGGCAATAAAAACTGACTCACATCAAGTCAGACTTATCATATTAGAGTTTTGATCGTCCATTTTTTGTGTTTGCTTACACTTTTTACAACCCCTGTAAACAGATCTGTTGGCATATTTTTTTCAGACATAGTGTAGAAATTTTTGGTTAATTATTACACGTACCTTGTACCGTCGGAGAATTTTGAGTAACACCTCCAACTCAAGAGAACTGATTTAACAAAATTTCAGTTGACCACAACTTTGTTTATTTTATATTTCAATCTGTCTGCGGTACTTTCAATACTTCAACTGTTCAACATAGTATTCATCTGTGCATATAAACAGCACGTTTACAGTGGTGCATAGGTACACACATAACTGTAACTTCACAAGAAACAAATAATTGCATATCCAATGTGATAACATATTTATACGAAACAGTTACAGGAAGTCACCCCTAAAACGCCTTGTCCTCGTATACCTTTGATTCGTTCGTATAATTGCATTTCGTTAGCACATCGTAAAATTTTCTCATTTCCTCCACTTCCGTTGCACTCTGGAATTTTATTTTAAAAATTGAATAAATAAAAATAAATATGCCCGCGTGTTTGATCTTCACAATGAATTTTATTTTTATTTCGTAGATGAAAATACTAATGTGAACAAGACTCCCTTCATTAGTTCGTTATCCTTAGGTTTAGTAAAAAAAAAAAAGTTTCTTAAATAAAGAAACTGCACATTTGCACAAAACATTTAAATTCAGTTCCTCATATCAATTTCAAACGAAGAACGACGCACGCAATAATCAAGAATACCGAGTAGTTGATAACTGCTGCAGCACCCCTGGCAATTGGAATATCCTTTGAATCGGCTGGAATGTAATTGCATCCAGTTCCTTCACATGTGTAACAGTCATCACTGCGACATTTCTTTTCTGCTACGGCCGATGAAAGACACCCCCTCGAGAATGAGTCGGTAGCATTCGGATCTGGTAATAATGAAATTGAATTGTTTATGGGTTAGTTTTATTTATAATTTTAATTTTGTCAACACTACAAATCGGATCATAAATTTCATGTAACCCGAAATGCAGACGAGCAAGGATTATACATTTGTTTGAGGAACGCGATAATTAAAGCTTGAAATCTATAAGTCTGTTTGGAGATGACATATGTCTGACAGTAAGGAGGTTACAAAAACATCCCATAAATCGCAAGCGTGAGAGGGGAAAAGTCCGAAATTTGCAAACAGGATAACTAGTTTGTGTATAAAATAGTTTCAACAACTAACATTAGAGACTCTAAACTCAACACGTTTTAGTTTGACAAATTTGTAATGCTTTATCTTGACACTTGACTGGCATTTGCAAGTTACGATGCTCTTCGATGAATCATGTCGATATATCGATAGAATAAAAGTTGTGCCTTTAAATGCAACGAATTATTGTCAATCAACGCTCAAAAATAGTTCTTATAAACGTCACACCAATCAAAAGACTTACTTGATGTTTTACGAATGAAGCACTTATCCCCAAGCTTGTAAATGGGACAAACTCGCGGTCTGGCGAACGTGTCACTAGCGCACACTCCGGTTCCATTTCCAGAGCACTGCAAGCATTGAGCTCTGTGAGTTGGGAAGACCTTCAAAAACAGAATTCACTTAATTAGTAACTTGTCTACATCTAGCTCAAATTCCATCACTTACATTGCGATTGCAACCTTCCATGAATGTACAGATCAAACACTCCATTTCATTCGAACAACTGCTGGCGGTCTTGTTATCTAGATTAAGGGAACAGCCCCTGATTGTCACGCCATCTGTAGATAAATGTCGATTGGTCAAAGTTAAATCAAAGCGTATACAATTTGCTTATACCTAAGACACGTGAGTAACACTTCGATGTGGTGTTTGAGCATTCTTTTGCTAAGAATCGTTCCGGATTTGTTGCGCACTTAGGGTCAGTAGTTGAGTTGCACTGAACGCAAGCATCTATTAAAAATAAAACAAAAATAAAATTTATTTAGTAGTATATTAAAGCCGCAAAGGGATATATCTCGGAAATAAAATTTCGTTTATAATCCTAATTCGTAAACGTAGTTGTTCATGTCTCGGTGTTCTCATCAATAGTTATTACTTTGCGCTGACAAAAGATAACTCTATTGAAATAGGGGTGAATAATTATAGGTACTGTCCATGTGATATCATTTCCGATAGCGATTGACAGCTTAACCGTCACAAAATACTTAAACTTTCGTAAGTATTTGTACTAGCTTTGTGTGACCATAGAGTTGTCAGTGTTTAGCTATCCCTTCTCAAAGCTATTTTTATTTACTTAATAACTGAGTGGCATTTGTTTTTGTATGGCCTTTGATTTATGGATACAATAATACACCTATAGAATACAGTTTAATTTAGGACATGGGATGCGCCTACTTTTGAAGAGGTCGCCGCTCTGTAACTATAATACAGACACAGTAACACAACCCATTTTATTAGAAATGATATTCAACTATGCTACAGAAAGATATTCTTATCAAAGTAGCAATAGAAGTTTAAAATTCATGATATCATTTCAAAAGTCGCCCACAAAGTACCTGTGTTTCTGGAACAACAGATAGAATAATAAAAACGAAGGTATAATTTTGTACGGGTGCGGTTATCATCTGTTGTATTCAATAATTGTTCATTCGACGCAGCTGGTAGGCGCTTGATAAATTGAAAAGCAGAAATTCGGACGTTCAAGAATCTAGTTTAGTAAGCCTGACAGCTGTCTGACTAAATGTATCTCGGTTTTGATTGGCTGAAATCGGTCATATGAGCTGTTGTTTCAGTTGACATTTATAGACAAATCTTCCCTGGGGATAGCGATGGGCCCGTATTGGTGCCTGGTCTTTTGTGACGATCTCACAACCCCACTAACCTAACCGACAAATCTAGTCAAGAAATTCGTGACAGAGTACTAAGTTGACAGTTCGCATATGTGGCTGACGTTCCTGACCAATCTCGTTTTTGCGTTCAGGTTACATCTTATCCACCCCAATCTAGTCGACTTAAGATAACTAGATTGAATGTACCCACTGTTTCTGGTAGGGGTCGGGTTACATTGCCGGTTTCCATTGCATTGCTTGAAAGAAGGTTCCTAGTGAATTTTATGTATTGGCAGAAAGATTAGATCAATTTGTTTGTTCGCTTATATGCTGATTCATTGAATAAGCAAGCAATTGTATGTTTGGGAAGTATAGGTATTATTGCCGAGATAAGCCTGCGATTCTATTGCAATATTTAAGAAATAAACGTCGCACCCGTGTTTGTTTAAAATTAACAGTCCCAGTTAAAGTATATTCTCTGTGTGTTCTATTTTGGAAGTCTTTTTCAGTGTAGATCCAACACAACGGTTGCACTTATTAAAAGACAACAATTTTAAAGAAGAAACAAGTGGGTGTTGGCTTCGCCGATAAAATGACAGGTTAGCTGTCAACAATTGCTGCGGTTTCTATTGTCCTGTTTGGTTAGACATTATTGTTTTCAAATTTGGAACCTCTTTTTATTTTATGCACAAAACAATTTAAAAAAATCTCCAGTTTGTACTTTAAAATGATGAACTTGGACTAACGTGTTTCGTTGTTAATGAAACACCGCCATTCGTTTAGTGTTGGGCAGGAAGAGGTTAATTTGCGAAATATGTGAAACAAACTTCAAAGATTCGTTCTACTCTTACACCTTTTCGTATAACATCTGACAGGAGTACAACTATCATTAGAAAAATTCTTTATTCATCCGTTCAAATTTGCATTCATTGCACTAAGAGTGTGATTTGTCATCTGTTTCGATTGAGCAAACATGTTCTTTCTTTTATATAACTGCGAAGTTTATAATGTTAATTTAATTAGAAATAAATAAATAGTGCTGTGACAGCCAGACCAATTCAAAGTCGGCTTAATAATAATACTTAATGTAAACCAAATATTAATGTAATCTATGAATGACGTTTCAATAAATACATACATACATACTAAGAGTGTTTATTGGCTTAGCGGTATTGCTAGATTACTGAGCGCGAAGTCTCAGGTTCGATTTTCGGAGAAATATAACTTACATTTCAGTTTTTTTTTTTTAACAAGCAGGACTATTGCGCCTATTTATTTTTAATTGATTACCGACGATAGTCCAACTGTCAAGCAACATATATATTACGGAAACATCAAATTATTTAATTATTATTATTGCAATTTCAATGTCGTTTAGTAAGCAATAACATCGGGGCTTGAAACAGAATAAAATACTTCCGCTTGACCATAATTATAGTCAAGTTTATTATGGTTTATATGCAAGATACAGCACACTCAGGCCATTGTAAGGGAAATCACAAGACGCGGAAAATGTGCGAACATTCTTTGACAAGAGTGTACCGTTGCTATATGAACAAAATATGTTACTTAAGGTTAAGCAAATTCGACTATTGTTAGTTTCTGTTTAACTTCAATGAAATTAAGTTATTATAGTCTTCGGAATAAAATTGGTGGTGCAAAACCTTCCTGTGATAACAGTTTCAAATTGCGAGAAACCACACAAAATATACATCGATCCGCTTTTTAAATATTTGCTCGCAGGTGGGGAAACGCCCCTGAACAAAACGTTTGGTGACACTCAAACCAAACACCTGGCATAGAACACATATTCTATGTCATATCTCTTTTTATAATAGCATGCCTTATCGACGATAAGACTTATTGATAAAATCGGACTTTAGTTATTGGTAATAAGGGGCTTATTTAATCGTATACTGTGTTTCCTTGAAATTGGTGTGACATAATTTCCAAATTTCATTTTCAAAAACTACTTAACACAATTCGAAGTCATGTCTATTAATGTCATTATTAGCAAGCTGTCATCCGTTAACTATTTCAAATTTTTATTAATTATATAACACAATTCTTAAGCACACCATACATTACTTAGAATGTTTAAAACAAGAACTAATATTTACCACTACTGACGTATGCGACATAAGCGCATGCTACAATAACCAGGTACAAATAACGCATTTTATTAAAAGGATTTCACGGATTCACTAAATAAGATTATAGAGCACAAGAGTTGAAACGCAACTTTACGCGACGCTTTTCGGATACAAAATAATCAAGTAAGTTAACATTGGTCTGCTGTGCTACCCCTTAAGGCTAAAGCCTCTCGTAATCTTATCAGTTTTTCCATATCAGTGCGAGTTCCAGTGCTAACAATCGGCGTAATAACGCGATATCGTTACTATTTTGATGAAATGAATTGGTTTTATTTTCATATTTATGTACTTACCTATACCCGATTTTATGCAAACAAAGGATCGGTGCACTTAATGACTAATCTAGGCAATGAATTATTTTTTTAAGTAGATATTGAAAACAGGTTATTTAGGGCACAACCTGAAAGACATGTTTCTTTGTAAATCGATTTTCTTGTAAGTTTTGCAAACCAACGCATATTTATGACGTCGGCATGTCGCGTCCAATTGTTGAGTCATCTTTTCTATCGCTGTAGATAAGTTTGATAAGAAATAATGTTGACTATTCCCATATAGGTTTTTAGCGATATTATAGGTATGTCCGGTGAACATAAAACTGATGATTTACCTACATTTAGAACAGTTTGACAAGGTGCTGGTTTTGTACCGATGGATGTGTATGGGGCTTAAGGCTCAGTATAGTTTTCTGGTTATTTATCGGTAAAGCTTTTGCCAAAATAACCAAGAAGATCAGTCTTCGATTGTCGATACCTTGGTAAAAATAT
The DNA here is from genome assembly GCA_916610125.1 of Cheilosia vulpina. Taxonomy (NCBI): domain Eukaryota; kingdom Metazoa; phylum Arthropoda; class Insecta; order Diptera; family Syrphidae; genus Cheilosia; species Cheilosia vulpina. Next base: position 60,159,482 of record OU744277.1, read on the forward strand.
TGTTTTATTACATTGAAATAGCAACAAATTATTAGGATACTTATTTTTAACTGACACTACAGAGACCACAAGTACAGTATTTATAAAATCTTGAGATGAAGAGTTGCATTTACTTCAAGCTTCTGGAAGACTTTTATGAATGTAGCTAGAATAATACTCGACACTTGACCTTACATGGTATTTCTCATCATTCAATATCATATTATTGGCCAAATATAAAGCACATACAACATTAAACCTTTCACATCAGCCAGAAAACAAACACGTGAAATGAGAATTTGTCGTCCAATGCGAATGTAACAAAAATGATAAGCGGAAAGATAGAAGAAAGCAGATAAAACAAAGCTGCAATCTAAAGACAAAGTTTCAATTTCAATTAATACATTTAGCAAACAAGTGGAAAGTGTGCTGCCTTTATTTATTGGTTTAGACAAAATTCGTTTTGTACCAAAAACATTACATAGTCTACTTAAACAGAATGTTCAGTATCGATATAAATCGATCGCTATCGCACAAAAATTCCAATGCGGCGGACAACTGTCAAAAACTGTAACCTATACGTGCTGATAAAAAAAATGAGAGAAAAAGAGAAATTTAGCAAAATAACGTAACGAACAGTTCCTCTTTTGGATCGAAATAGCTTATGTAGTTTTCGATTTTGATCTGAAATTTCTACTGCCAAATCGAACATAAAATCCGAATTTTATTGCTTCTTGTGTATTGAGTTGGACACAAAAACGGTTATTGTTTTCAATTGCACTGGAAATCCATTTCAATTGATTTTTACATATTTATAATAAATAACATATTTCAAAATAATTTAAAATAATCCATCAACACCCGGACTTGAACTCCCTGAGGTAAATCCAGACAACGATGCATACTACGAGTATGACAACCACAATTTATGTAAAATAGATCTAAGAAACAATCATTGTATACCGTTGGGCCCCTGATGTTGAGCCAACCCATTTGTTACCTAGTTTAAATCAATTTGTATATACAAAAAGTTCAATAAAAGCAAATGTAAAATGTAATTTAAAATAATAAAATACGCGAAAAATTAACAATTCAGGTAAAAAAGCAATCCTTCCAAAGATATACAATTCGTAACTGCCAGCTGTGTGTCATACAGATTGGTATTTTGTCGTTTTTCATTGGGACCACCAAAAATCTTTTTCACATCTCAGATTTTATGCGGCTCATGGAACATGCAATGAAATTGATCTGCTTTTGTAGACATTAGATTAGATTTCTAATATTCGAACATGAAAAGCAATAAAAAATTGATCTGTTTACCAAATCGAAAATGACATTGGAATTTCTTCCGACATTTTACTGCATATTGTTTTTTATTTAAAAATTTGTTTGCTTTCACATGTTTTCTAAAGACACACCTAAAATATCTGTTGTTTTAATGTTAACGCTTACTACTTGTGATGTAAGTGGGTACATTCAAAAACCGAATTGTCTGAAGGCGAATAGATTGGTCTGGACTATACGTAACCTGAAGGCAAAAACTAGATTGATCGGTAACGTTACTTTTCTTACGTCAGTCACGTATGCGAACTGTCAACTTAGTACTCAGTGTCGAATTAATTGATTAGATTCGTCGGCTACCCCTCTATAAATATCAACTGGAAAAAGTCACTTCTAAATCCGTTCCATTGGCACAAAAAATACTCTTCTGGTGATTCTGAGAAGTGAATTTATGTCGTTTTCCATTGGGCAAAAAGAAGAGTCCGGAAGAGTCCGGAATCGAAAAAATCACTTCTGAAACCGTTCCATTGGCACGAAAAACACACTTCTGGTGATTCTGAGAAGAGAAATTCGCTTCTCGATTTGAAGTCAGAATCCACTCAAGAAGCACTAACACAAGTGTAATTTATGTATTTCATACAAATCAGCTGACAGCCGCCGTAGATTTATTTTTGGCATTTCACCAATACTTTTGTGGGTTCACTCAGAAGCAGTTTTGTTGTTCCATTGGATCACAGAATGAGTGAATCCCCGAGTGAAACCAATGGAAAACGACATTAGCTTATCAATTTGAATTTCGAATCCACTCAAATAGCACTCATACAGTCAGCTGACAATCAGAAGCAATTTTGTTGTTCCATCACAGAATGAGTGGATCCCGAAGTGAAACCAATGGAAAAGTCTATGCACGTACTAACTCACTTTCTTGGAGTATATTTTTGATCTGCGAGAGTGTTTCGCTCAATTATATTAGTTTGACAGATTTTGTATGCTTTGCTCGGTAAAGTATGTACCTAGGTATATACCAGAGATGAATGAATGAAAGAGATGGATATCTTTCGTACGTCTATCCCCCCAAAACCCATTTGTTTACATTGTTGTTTCTGTAATTTCAACCACCGTCTGTGAATACGTGTGAGCTACAAAAAAGCATGTTGCTAATGGACGGCCAATATTCCATTATTTTGCTTTTATGGGCTTCGCGTGGATCAATTGTTTTGTGTTTGGTATTAAACTTGTTTGGTTTTTATTAACGCTTCGATTAAAATAAAAAAAATAGTGAAATATACATTTCGGAATAGCATATGTATATATGAGCATATGTACACATCTAGTATATGTGAGTTCATGAATTGAACTTTAATGCAATAATTCGCTACTCCGAAATGCGTAATTCATTATTTTATTTACTTTAATCGAATCCTTAACAAAAACCAAACAAGTTCAATACCAAACACAAAACAATTGAACAGAGCGATGCCCATAAAAGCAAAAGGAATGTTGGCCGGCCATTAGCAACATGCTTTTCTGTAGCTCCCACATATTCACAGACGGGGGTTGAAATTACAAAAACAACAATGTAAACAATTGGATTTTGGTGGGATAGACGTACGAAAGATATCCATCTCTTTTTTTCATTCATCTCTGATACCTAGTACACTTACTCTATTTAATTAAATTGTGTTAGAGCCCATAACTTGCTATTGATAATTGGAATATATCTCATGCAAAAGCAAAATTCTCATGACAACGAAAATGTCAGCCGCCTGCTACCACTACTAGATGATTGTCAAAATCAGCTGTAATCGGTGTCCCTCCGTTAGTGGAATAAATTACAACAATAAATTAAAGCATTTTGTAAGCAATTTTGTATTAAACAAAATAAAATTCATCACAAGATGACAGTTACCATATGTGTTGCTAATTATTTCAACGAAAAAGAATACTACATAGTCGATGGCAAAAGTATAAACAAACAGCAGCAAAAACCTCCGCGAAATAAACCTTTCAAATGTAGACTAAAGACTGAAGCTGATGGGGTAGATGTGTATTACTTTATACGAGAAATTGTAGAATATTCCAACTACAGAAAGAAACTTAATGAGAATCCAAATGTAAAAGAAAAACTGCTGCTAATTAAGATAGTTCCACCAGAAAGAGAAGCAATCGATTATAAATGGTAAGACTGCTTAGCTATATAATTTAGGAACTTTAATTTCTTGTAAATCGTTTTTAGGAACCGCATCACATCTCATACATTATGGGAGAAGATTGAAGTTGATTACCTGATGTCATGGCTATCGACACTTGGCGGTGGTTTTTCTGCTTTGGGAGAACAGTTTTCAAGATGCGTAAGTATAGTTTTGAATTCATCAAGTGTTCACACGTTACCTTTCTGGAATTGCAATCAAGAGGCTCTATGCTGCATTGTCCCTTTTAATTTGACAAAATATCGTGAATTACAATCAAATCTTTTATGTTTCTTAACTTTAGAAAGTTGACATTTCTTCAATGAGCTCCACATTCGCAATTAATAATACCTACATTTTTTGCAGGCTGAAACAGCGGGCAAAATATCATTGCGACAACTACAGTTGGGTTTGCGTTTGGGCGATCCATTTCTCCAGGCACGTTGCAAGCTCTATTATAGCATATCACTGATACAAACTGGACGACTGCGTGCTGCAAAACACATTATACGCGAACAATACAAATTTGCCATCACTCAAGCGGCAATCGACGGCCGTTTGGTAAACATGTGCCATGGCATATGGCACCGACTGCAATATGAATACATACTGAAGAAAAAGCGGAAGCAACAAGCTGTTACGAATTGCATCAACTAACACTAAAATTGAATCAAGACAGGGCACACTAAAACACCATTGAATGGACGTGCTCTTGTCTCTCTCTCTGATTTGAAAACTAATTGTACTAATTGTGCGGCGTAAAGTAAAACAAAAATCAATTTACTTCAATAAATTTTTATTCTTTCTATCAACACAAATGTATAAAATATTTTCTTCCTTTTCTCATACAAATAACATTATTTATCCATAAAAAAAAGAAATGGCATTCAATTGAAATTAGTATGCGAAATGCAGGTTTTTTTCCTCTAAAAATATATGTATGTAGTTCCATTGCTTTAGGTTGTCGTTTCGGTTGAGTTAGATTTTTACTGAGCAAGGGTACCCATAGGATCCCATGCTGGAAGCACAATTGGTTTCATATCGAACACTTTCAAAACATCTGGTCGAACTAGACTTTTGTCGACAACAACTTCAAAGGCGAACTCTTTGAACCATTCAGCAGTCATGACGAGATAGCCCTTTTCGCCACGATCCTCGCCCCAGGAGTTTTCAACGCGGAATTTCGTTGGTTTACCATTTGCCTAAAGAGGTAGTATTAATGAAATTCAAAGATTGAGTTTCTGTGTTTCCTGATACTTACATCAACTGACACAGCCGTAAAGACCATGGCGTGGGTCATAGCCGATTCGCCGTACAGGAGGCGATCCGCTTTGGATAGAGTAATTTGGATATCAACATCGAATACCAACTTGAAATCGTGTCTGGAAAGAGTTGAGGAACATTTTTAATTATTTTTAAGGACAAAAAAGAGGCCATGTTCCTTTATAAATTCACACCACGAGCGAAAGGGTTAATACTTATTAGGAAGGATAGACTAACTAGCCCACACTGTTCTTAAACAAATTATAAGTTTTAGATGTAACGAAAAACACAGGCAGACAGAAGAAGCGATTAAGGTAAATTATGTTATGCGTGTATAAACAAATCAAAGAACTTACATCGCCAAGTCCTCAATGCCTTGTTTGGATGCAAATCGCTTGCTAACCTCACAGCCAAACCACACTGGTTCGCCCTTTTTCAGGCTCTCTGTTACCACTTCCATCAGCAGTTCCACCGGTTGATTATTGTACAGCACTGGACGGCCACCAACAACATTGCCCAAACAGTCCACAGTGTAAGCTGTATCGTAGCGACTGGTTGGACGGGGATCCGTAACAAGGCAAACCTATTGTCACACAGGTATTATATTTGCAATTCTTAGAGGGATAATTTCTTACCTTGTCTTCAACATTGAAAATAGGTTTGACGTGCTGCTCGTAGAATTCCAGCGGCGTGATTGGTCCTATGCTGCAGAAGTTCTTACTCTTGTCATAGTAGTCCCAAGTGAAGGTTTGTGGTGGAATGCCCAAGCAGATGCCAACTATTTTGTACACCTCACCCATCATGGTTTGTATGGCGGCCTGAAGAGCTCCTTCGGCTGGACTGGAGGCGTGAAGATCCCTCAAATTTTTGGCATACTCCCTTAGCTGAAATTAAAGAATTGTGTTAGCGCACGCCAAAATATATATATCCAATCGATTAAACTCACTTTACTCTTGAGAATGGCATTCATGCGCATGCTAGCCTCACAGCTGTAACTCTCTGGGAAACATTTCTTTGGCATAAGACCGTGTTTTGTAATTAGATTCACTAGCATATCCCATTGGCCGCCGTCAGACGTCGGATCCTGCAATACAAAAGTTCACTCAGTTAAACTATATCCGCAGGCAATATTTCTACTTACGTTCAATAAAAACGACACCAAACGTCCGTCAACTTTCTCGCCACGCTCCACCGTCTTTACAATGTTGTTCAGAAAATAATTGCATCGCTCTATCTTATCCCAATAGAATAGGTATCCCTGGGAGAACTCAAACTCGTCCAGAGTCAGCGTTTTGATAAACGGCACTCGAATGCAATTCAGCGCCGCAAACAACCAGCATCGGCCAGAGTTCTTCTGATTTGTAATTGGCTTACCTTCGCTCTCCACCTAAAGTCACCGAGATCGTTTATAATTGCCAAATTTAATGTCCGAGTTTTACCTTAAAGTTGAACACATGATTGGTGATCTCCAGTGATTTGCGCGACAGCGCCACATCAAACGGATCGACTCTCGAGCACACATTTTGGGCGAGTAGATTTTTTGGCTCGCTGTAGAAGTCCTTGCGCCATTTTTCCAATTGTTCATTTGTTATTGGAGCTAAAAATAGAGGCGTTGTTGGTGGTGGTGGTGATGATGTTGTCGCTGACGATGCATTGGACGCATTGGAACAGTGCAATTTCATTATTTGTTGTTGGGTTAGGCGCAAATTTCTTTGCATAAACAGTGAATCTCTTCTTAAATGACGATACAACATGGAAGAGGCGGAATTTTTTTGTAAACGCAAGACTGCAATAGATTTGGAACAAATTTGTTGACAGTCGTCATTTAAGAAAAGACTAGAAACGGGTGAGTGCCCCTATAAATGGGTGGGGGTGAAGTGCGCTGCTAAAATATTCGTGTTTCGAATTTGTGACAATGAGTGAGGAATGTGTTTACATCATCTTATTCTAGCTTAAGCCAACAATCCAAGCACTCGGAAAGAACAAACAAAAAACACAAAACGCAACTTTTTTAAGCCACATAAAACGTAATCAAATTGCGCCTTATCTAATTAAGCTACGTAAATTAAGATTGAATAACAAAACCTCTTAATCTGTGAAACAATATCGTTTCGTGCAAAAGCTTAAAATCGAGTAACCATCAAAAAATAGAAAGACACAACTTTTACCAATCGGACGGAACGCAATAAGGACTCAAGCCCATTCGGCAAAGTTCAAGAAATGATGTGTAGGATCCGCCCAGAGTAGAGCTCAGCTCAAGCGAAATCCGACTTCATGCCTTCAAAGTGGGATGAGTAGCAACTGAGGAATGCAAACGCCACGGAACAATAAACATCCACAGATGTTCTTTTTCTTTTTATTTGTCAGTGCAATCACATACAGAATACCTGACTGGCTGGCTGCCTTCTCTGGGAGTGCTACAAATAGCTATATGCATATAACCACCACCCATCACGTGGAAATGCAAATGAATCTGAAGCTGCCCACATATACAAGACTCGAGTTGCAGGTTTAATTGATAAACCACAAATTATTCATTGTTGAACATTCAATGATTCGAATCCCTTGCATTCAGAATGATTGAATATCTAAACTGAGTTTGTGTTACCCGCTGGGTGAGCGCAACAAAAGAAACAGCAGCTACCTCTTCTGTGGAGCTTTTTCCCATCACAATTACAATGCACATACATAATTGGAAAATTAAAAATAAATTCTGTGGTAGATCCAAATGCATAACATTTTTATTATCATCAGTTGGGTAACCCAGGAGATGATAAAGCTTCGTAGAACTGAAAACCTCTGTTCAGTTAAATTGTGCAGTAGTTTTCGATTACGACCATGGAATCTCTGGAAAAACAAACAATCATAGGAAATCATATTGCATAATCGGTGAATATGACTTTAACTTTAATCTCTACAATTGAAGTTGACAATTCTACCGCACGGTTCAGTTGGTTATTCTTGAAAGATAAAAGCAATCAACATTTTTAGGATGCAAACATCGTTCGCCCAATCGCATCTCTTGAGTACGGGCTATATATCCAAATAATATTATAGCAACAGTCGTCGAATACACAAAGAACGAAGCCCATAAAACAGCGTGAGACAACAAAAGAAAGGAGAAAGTAGGTTGATGGTCCGATTGTACAGGGGCAGGGTTTGCGAAGAAGGGGGCCAGTGTTGAAGCTGATGCCCACTGATGGCTGCTGATTTGCATAGAATTGTTTTGATAAAATGTACATTTTTTTTTAGGGTTATGACAAAGGATTGAGTGATGAATTGTAAAAATTTTACTTACTGGAAACCATTTTAACTGCTGAACAATATAATAAGAACAAATTTTTGATATTAAATTAAAAAGAAACGAGGCGCTTTGTTTGAAAGGACAATTTATTTTCTTTTGTTGGAAGTTTTTTTTGTACTTTTTCCACAGATCTAATCAAATTGACGTTCACTTCACGCACGACGACTTTCCCAATGAATGAAGAGAAATGGAATAAATACAATGGAGTGCATCCAGTGCATTATAACGGCATTAAATATATGACCTTGATTGGCCAACGTTGACAGCTAGAGTGAAAGGGAAATTTGTTCTTTGGAAGTGTTCAGTAAGTGTGAAATGCCAGCGAATATTAGCGAAACAAAGAATATAAAACAAAATATTTTTGTTTACAGAAATCGAAACCGCCGACCACTAAAAAAAGGAGATTGGATGGTCAATCTGCGGTCTCAGAGATAACCCTCTACAGGGTGCGCCGTTGAACCACAACCACATTAATAGCCTTCACGTTACTATCTTTGAAAAAAAGCATGGGTACTTCCCTTGAAGCCTGCATTGGCATTCTGTAAGGCGAAACGGTCAAACGTTTTCGTGTGCATGAACAATTTACTTCTGCAACTTAGAACAAATCCTTTGTGCGCACGAAAACGTTTTAATGTTTACGTCTTACTAAATCTGACCCCTGGTTTGCCTTTTCCCGTTTCGGCTATGCCTTTTCGTGCACAATGATTAAAATCCAATCTCTTCCTAATCAAATTAAAGTTTTGCTGGTCCTATCCCAGCGTTCATGAGAATGACCGATTACCAGAGATGAAAGAATAAAAGAGATGGATATCTTTCGTACGTCTATCCCCCAAAACCCATTTGTTTACATTGTTGTTTTTGTAATTTCAACCCCCGTCTGTGAATCCGTGTGAGCTACTAAAAAACATGTTGCTAATGGCCGGCCAACATTCCTTTTGCTTTTATGGGCATCGCGCTGTTCAATTGTTTTGTGTTTGGTATTGAACTTATTTGGTTTTTGTTGAGGCTTCGATTAAAATAAAAAAAATAGTGAAATACAATTATCGGAATACCGAATTCTTGTATTAAAGTTCAATTCATGAACTCACATATACTAGAAAAGAAATGAGCATATGTGCGTGACTTCATGAATTTTACGGGAAAACAGCTTGTAGGCAGCCGCCTTTCCACTGGAAAGATATATATCTCTATATTCCATTATCTTTGCCGATTACATTCAGGCTAATTGAACTGTCATTGTGATTTTATTGAAATTTTTACCAATGAATGTGATTCACAGTTTCTTTTATTCTCTCCATTTGTCTACTAATCAAAGAGACCTTCAGTTTGTTAAAGGTGTCGACTGATTAAGTGGACATAGTAAGAGTTAGAAGTCAGTTTAAAACGTTGCCGCAACTAACGGATAAGGAGGATTATGCATCCTATGCTCGCAGTTTATAAAATGGATTGACGACACATTAAAAATAATTTTATTTTTATGTTTGCCTATAAGTGGGGAGCTCAAGACTGCTGCTGGGCCTTAAGGATTACCCATCGAGTTTTTAGAAGCTGCTCGAGATGACTAATCAAAGAGCATGCACCCACAAAATGTCTATTTTGTTTAACCGTGTAACAATTATCAATTTTGTAAAGTGTTTTAATCGGTGCCATTTCTTCCTCAAACTAGTAGGTAGCTCTGCGTTAGCTAACTAATATTTTATTTTCATGTAGGAATCCAAACTAGGTTAGGTAACCAATTTGTAAAACTCAAGCCCTTTGTGCATAGTATCACTTTCGAACACTGTCCAGTAGAAAAATTCCCAAAGTGCCAAAGGGACATTATCATTCAAATATGACAGTGATAACTAGCATGACAGCAGTTCAGTTTACATATGTCAAAATTGTCTCTGGCATAAATCGCGTGGAGACAACAAAGCGCGGGTTTTGTTTTTGCAGAAAAAGTATGCAGCTGCATACCTCGTTGTAAATACCTTCTACCGTGATATTCTGTGGCAACACCATAACATCAGGCTACACAAAGTAACTAATACGATTTCTAAACCCCAAACATTCATATCATATAACTTGCAGGACCCTCAACAAATGTCACTGAAATGTATCACCATCGAGGTTCGCAAGAACTTGTACTGTGCCAACGTTTATCTACAATTTGACCATGGCCTAACCGAAACAGAATACGTTAAAATCCACATCGACAATGCAAGCATTTGCCTGCGGGAGCACTCCACTGAAACAATAATCCCACTGCAGGGACACTTTACGGTACAGGCACAAACTTTAAGCAGTTTAGTTGTTGAAGAGAACAATGCAAGCTTTCGTATGTCCATTGATGATATGCCAGAGTCATCTGTGTGGACACAAAATAGTCATACCGGGCCAAAAGTGTCGAAAGTAGTACCTGAAATAGCGCCATCGAGCGAAGTGGTGCTAGCGTGCGGCAGTTGCCAGAATCAAATAACAAGCAATGACCAAAAATTTGGACGGATACTTGAATACCCATCTGGATCGATCGATGTCGGTGAGTTCTTTTGCCATCATGGTCCCGATTTAAATTCTGTACTTGTGCCCCGACTGAATGACATGTTCTATGGATTCTACTTTGTTGTCTTGAATGCTGACTGCTTGAAAGGTATTCGTATAAAAGAGGGTCATGCTTATTGCCGTCGGTGTTTAATGCACTTCGGAGAGACCCTCTTCAATGGCCAAGCAATGAAACTCTGGACAGACTCACTCAAAGGACCCATCTTCCAACTGGTTGACACAGACCTACAAGTCAGCCAGTTAATGGCAAAAATACTCGAAGAGTGTTCCATAAGCAACGAACTACACATCATGCAATTCTCCAAGTCAATTGTGGAGGCAATTATGCCGACACGACAACAGAAATACATTTTACTAAACATACTCGAAAGGAATCTGGATATTCTCAGAAACGCAACTGCATTGTCAGATGGCCTCAACAACAATGCTGGCCATGTAAAATTGGCCAAATGCAAGGCAAATAAAGTTTTGTATCAATATCATGAGAACGAAACAAATACGCTATTGAAATCTTGGAAGACAGACATCAGTGTACACTCGACAAAGATTTCACCGACTCTGTTTACTGCACTGCTGCGAAGGCTCGAGGAAAACTCGATGCTATTACCTGAAGTATATCGTTATAGTAATGAATTCGTTTTAAGTTATATTTTCTACTAGTCAATTCTTTGTTTTTGTATATACTTTTTCCCTGAGTATACATTAAGTTTGGTCCGTAAGTTGTAACTGAAAAAAAAACCACTGATGATTTTTGTCTATCTACACTAGCCATGTGTTGTTTAGCCTTTAGTTTTAGAAAGCTCGCATATTGTTTGTAGGTTCATCATCACTTTTGTTCCAATACCACCAACCTAAGGTGTTGAATCATTGACAGTTCACTTCGTCGATTCGGAGTAAAACTCTGCATCTAATGTAAAAGAAATATTTTAATATCTTTATTTGTAGACAATTTTACGATTTTACGAGATAAATGATTTTCGATTTAAGTTAGTGTGATTGTTTTCTTGTAAATAAAACGTGTAAACAGTTCTAAAAAAAAAATGTCAAGAAATAAACTCTTCAAACAAATAATTGGACTATGACTGACGGCGATCGTAATATTCTACTTTTTCCCAACTAAACTTATCGAGTGGAAATCCACAGCGGTAATTGGAATGTTAGTTCTGGCATTCTATAGCCCATGCTCTCCATCGCTGGTGTACCTATTGATGGAAGCCATACAACGTATTTAGATATGCAAATATATTTGCGAAAAGCGATTTCAGAGGCTAGTGTGGTATTTTTTCGTAACGGTGTTCAGTGTGGTTTTGAGAAGAAATACTTCAAACGGCCAGTACCTCGCATGCCACGATTCCATCGGATGTAAGTCGGTTATGCTTAAAGGTCATAGCGATTTTGTGGTTGAAGCATATGTAGCTGATATTTTAATACAAAGCTTATGACGGGTGCGATCAAAGTGGTTGCCTTTCTAGCTATAGCAGGTAATTTCTACAATCCGTAGAAAACAGAAATCTACCTACTTTCCCCACTTAAGAAGTTTGGATTTTTTTGAGAACCTAACTCCCAGAGACCGATTTAATCAAGGAATGTCACAAGGGGTAGTTCTATTCCCTTTCCAATGGAACAATACGGTCAACAACATTTTTAAATCCATTTTATTGAAGGTACAAGGCGGTGTGTGACATTTGTGATTGCATATTCCCACAATGCTAAGAATTGATGGTGTTATATTAAAATTCAAACAATATTGTGACCCACAATCGATATTAAAAGGCCAACATCAGCTCTGATATAAACCAAATGCCAGGGCACTCATTCCACAAAGCTAGCAGCTAAATAAGAAAAATGATGAGTTTGAGAGCTTAATGCAGTTCACTTTCCCCGAATATAATAACAGCTGACGATAGTCAAAAAAATTCGAATCTGCCACCAGGTTCATCGGGCTACAAATTAAATACGGTTTTATTGGAAAAGGCCAAAATATGCTCAGCATCTTTACAGGTGACTTCTGCGACGAATATGAAATAGAATCTTTTGAACATCGAGAGTTCAAGCGAGCTGGCAAAGCTACAACTAGCTAAAAACATAGCCACTTCTGCGCAGTGCACCAATTGCATACCCTACCACAACCTAACTTTATGTGCTTGCTTCCTATTTCTCCATTTTTCGAAAAACTTTTCAAATATAGTGTTGGATATTCGCAAGAAATGCCTATTTACATGGTCTCTGTGTGCTATTTTGAGATTCGAATGTAATTGAAAGTTATTTAATTTTTTTCAACCGGCATTCGTATACCTATATTCGATTTGACAAATTGTATCCAGTTCCTTTCAACTTAAAACTGAGAATGTAGGCGGGTAGTTCTAGGAAAAGTTTTAATTTCGAGAAGTTCAAAAAATAAAAAGTCAATATACATAACAAATCAATTTACTTACACCGTAAATCAGAGATTTGGCAGCATTCTCTAATACCATGCAGTGCAGTCGCCGTCGCCCCATATCCCCCCAATCCCTTTCGGCAAACTTTTAAAACACGTCAATCGTCATTGCCGGCTTCAAGGTTATACTCAGCTGATAGTTATCGCTTACTTCGTATTCTCTACACTGTTTTCCTATGAAATGAGGTTAGAACATTCGCGATTGGCATGGCATTGCATGTTTTTTCCACTCCATTCCATGTTTTCTGACTTCACCAACGAGTTCGGTTATCTAGTGGTTTTTTAGTTTTGGGGTTTCGTCGCAAAGTCTATTATGAGCACACATCAGTCAAAGAAAGTTAAAATGACGTCCACATTGGATCATTTGAAAAAGTATACAACCATCGTTGCCGATACTGGAGATTTCGAAGGTAAATAGCAGAGATTCGCGTTCGCTTAGTAACCATTAACAGGCGATTTTCAAGGTGACCGCACTAGTGGCACTGGAAAATTTCCCACGTTTTTGTTGTTTAAGTAATCATGCGATCTGAGTACTTGCGTTTTATAGGAATTCCAATGAAATTTTTTTTTTTTTTTTCGAATTCAGCCATCAAGTCTTACAAGCCCACAGATGCTACCACAAATCCCTCGTTGATTCTCTCGGCCGCCAAAATGGACCAGTACAAGAGCATCATTGACAAGGCCGTAAAGCATGGAATCAAAGTCGGAGAGTAAGTTCCAAATTTGTCCATTTTGATGGTCCTAGACTCACCAGACTTCCTCATTCTTTCGCAACACAGATCTGAGGACGAAAAGATCTCCGAAGCCATGGATATGCTGTGCGTATTGTTTGGATGTGAAATTCTTAAGATAGTCCCGGGGCGTGTGTCCACTGAAGTGGATGCCCGTCTATCTTTCGATACCCAGAAGAGCATTGAAAAGGCTCTCAAACTGATTGGTCTCTACGAAGAGCTTGGCATTCCAAAAGATCGAGTGCTTATCAAACTCGCCTCCACTTGGGAGGGAATCCAAGCAGCCAGTGTTCTAGAGAAGGAACACGACGTGCACTGTAATCTCACATTGCTCTTCTCATTCTGTCAGGCAGTGGCTTGCGCAGAAGCTGGGGTTACTCTTATCTCACCGTTCGTCGGACGCATTTTAGATTGGTATGTAGCAAACACTGCGGACAAGTCATTCGAACCAGAGAAGGATCCTGGTGTAGTGTCGGTGACCAAAATCTACAATTACTATAAGAAATTTGGCTACAAAACTGTCGTCATGGGTGCATCCTTCCGTAATACAGGCGAAATTAAGGCATTGACCGGATGTGACTTGTTAACCATTAGTCCAAAATTGCTCGACGAGCTAAAAGAGAGCGATGAATCTGTCGATAGGCTATTGGATCCGGAAAATGCTAAAAATGTGCGCTTGGAGAAGATCACACTCGATGAGGCATCATTCCGTTGGATGTTGAACGAGGATGTCATGGCCACTGACAAACTGTCCGATGGGATTCGCAAGTTTGCCGTTGATTCGCGTAAACTTGAGACTGTACTAAAGGATTTAGTTCGTGCAAGTTCTTAAATTGCTGCATCAAGGTCCTATTTCTTTCGATTTCTATATGATATTTTTTTTTGGGCAAAAATAAACATTAATTTTGTATTCGCTAAGGTTTTTGTTTCTCATTGGTGTGTGTTGCTTAAAATTAAAATATGATTTGAAATGCTCTATCCGCATGATGTCATTCGATGCTTGGACATTAGAAATCAACTTGGTAAATGATAACTTTCAATGCATTCAATGCAAATTAACAATAAACTTACTTGTCTGTCATCTAATATGTAGGATCTATAACACAAATTTGAACAGATCTCCGATAGATAGAGGCACATAGCCTTAGGTGCAGTATTCTTGAAAGTAGTTACAGTGACAGTCGGCAGTTTCGCTTGTTCACCTGTCTCACAAGGCAATCGTTCGTACCTAGAATGTTGTTCACTTTGAACCAAAAGGACTCATTTTAATAGTTCGTTAAATCCACTTTGTTTATGTTTAGTTTATGTTAATAATAAATAAATAATAGTAACAGATAGTAACGTACATATATATGGATAAGTAAATATGATTGCTTCTGTTCAATATACAACTACAAGTATCGTGAATCATAAGATGTATTACTTTAGCTAATTCGAAGGCATTTAGTTCAGAGATCAACAACAATTGATATACGTTATGGACTATAATAGATAAGCCTTAGTAATAAAGCTAACTGAACTCTCTCGTTGTTAAACAGAAGAATAGTAAAATCTCGTTGAAACAGTTTTAAACATATAGTTGGAGTCATATTATTATTGCGTTGTATTGCTCAGGATATGCCCCGCACAACTTGGGGCGTAAATTATTGATTAATGTTATTTTCGTTATGAAAAACCTTATTTTGCCATTTTCCTCATTTGTTTTGTCTGTGTAGACATAGCAATTTCAGCATTATCCGCCTTATGGATCAGCATGTCCAGCTTATCCAAGTGTGAAGTCATTTTGCTCTGAATATCGAGCGATGCATTCCTCATCATAGAGACACTGGAACGCGGCTGTTGTTGCTTCTGCATTTCGTCGAGATTGTCGAGGGCTTCGTTGATGTCTCCTCCAGAAGCTGCATCTCCAGTTGTACCACGACGACTACTCGACGATGAGGAGGCGGTCTCATCCACCGACTGTCCCCTAAACATGGTTGTGATACTGCCGCGGGCGGTTTGCTTCAAACGATTTATCTTAGACTGTGTCGCTGTAAGGATACTATTAAGCTCGTCCAATTTTCCTCCAGTATTTTGAATTGATTCATCTTGTTGTTCGAGAAGCTGTCAAAAAAACACAGATCTCTAATAAGCTTAACCCATTTTGGGATAACTTTTCAACTTACGCTGGCTTCCTGAGCTTCTAGTTCTTCTTGTTCGCGTTTCAATCGATCTGCGTGGGCCTTTTCGAATTCTTCTTGGTCTGGTTTTTCTATTCCCAAAAGTTCAGCTCGCATACACTCAAATTCGTATGTACCTTCGGCCATTATATTCCCTTACTATGTTACTCTGAACGAATTCTAGTTTCGTTGGTTTAACTTTGTTGGTAACGTGGGTGCGTGTTGTTTTTGACGAATAATAATTTAATTAAATGTTAATTATCAACACAGCCAACGTGAACATTTTGTTTATTACGAGAGAACGCGAAATTGCAGCAGTTTGCATCCGCTTTGTTCTGTAGGGTTTCGAAAATATTGATTTAGCACAATCTGCGTAGAGCACGTTTGTGACATATGCATGAGATGTCACATAGATGAGGGTAATCGATTTCTCTGACATGCTCATGCCTGTTTACCTGTTTCGAAAATCTTCTAAAGGGTAATGACTTGTTCGAATTTGGGTATGCAGAGGTACAGTCGAAAATTATTTTTTTTGAATTTAAATTGGACAGTGAACCGTTAAAATTTACGTCATATTTAGCACGGTGCTTAAATTTCGGTTCCGCACTTGTTTAGGAACTGTTTACTCTTCGAAGTCGGCTTACGCTACACGTTTTGGAAGCAGTTGTATCAACACCATTATGCGTCTGGTTTAAAAAGTCGGACAAAGGTATCTTGCAAGTTTTTCGATTGATTTCTCTCTTTTGTGGATATTTGACGATTCGTATTAAATGAGGGTGGAGTTTCCAAAGTTAAAATTATCCCCCAACCGCTGGGGATGTTATAAGTCGATTAATACATATTTTGAATATCTTAAGGATCTAATTAAAAAAAATCGTCTCCAAGATAAACAAAATAACCCCCTTCAACATTAGGTTCAAAACCCTGTTTTCTGTTTGTTTTATATATAATCAAAAACACGTCAAAGGCAATGGCGTTGTTACATGTTATCCATTCGCATAAACTTCCTGAACATTTTTCAAAGATTTTTTATACTTCGGCAAATCGCAATGAAAATCATTATGGTAACATTCCACGGCTAAAAACTTGTTAGACTATTAGGTATTTGTAACAAAATCCTAACCACCTTCTACTAGTTTGTATCTATAGAATGATCAAAAACTGCTTCATACAAATATTGGATTAACGTTGCCGAAACCGTCCTCGCTTTGACCTGTGATATAAAGCTAAATAAAAGAATAGAAACAAATAAAACTCGAAACTGCATTAGGACCAAGTTCGACGCTTTTAGTCATTGCTCATCTCATATATTTGTATATAGGACTCAGTTAGCGTAATCATTTGGGGAAGAATCTCTGTGACATGCAAGTCTTGCATCTCGTACCATTGTCCGTTGGCCTTGTGCAGGATATGTGCTCGGAACGTACCCTTTCCCGGTTCTCCATCGTGTACAATATTCGCCACGAGACTGTATTTTGTGTTTGTGTGCTTCTCCCTGTTGCTCTGTGTAAGGATGTCACCAAAATCGACATTTCTAAAAAAAAAAAGAGAAATTATTTTTCAAACCACTTCCAAGTATTACTTGCTCCTGTGCTTACTTAATTGGAAAGTTGACTATCGTGGGGTTCTTCTCCAAGAAAAACGTGTTCTTCGTGAACCGTTTAATGTACAGAATGATATACTGCGGTAATCGGGTGATTTCGAATCGTTTCAGGTAGTTGTCCTTATAAGTCTTGTACTCCTTATCTGTCGTTCCATTGAACTTTGACAAGAGTTGATACAAATTCACTTGGGGGATAATGTTCTCTCGGAACTCGTCGGTGAATAGAGGCGGAGGTGGTAGATCACACGTGAGATAGAGAAAGTTCGAGTCTTCACACTTCTCCTGATACTCCTCGGTGGCTAGCAGTAGCGCTTTTTGTGTGTCATCTAGTTCGACTGGCGGTATCTTTCTTGTAAAGATCTTCATTTCGCCAAGGAAGATCTTGTAAATGATAGACGAACCCGCCTTTTTGGTTCCTTTCATCGCACGATGCAAAGAATGCAAGAACCATGACAGAAAATCGATTGGATCTCCTTGTTCTGTGATTTGGAAACGCTTGCTACTCCACAGCACTACTGCCTGCAACATTTCATGCGGAGATACATGCGCCTTGAAGTTCCTGGGATTCCACATCTTTCGCATTAGCTCTCCGAACCTCTGAACGAGGGTAAAGTTGGAGTCACCAGGTGGGCGACGGATTTTCGCATAGCTCTCCTCTCGAAGGAAATAGTTTCGCAGTGGGCCAACGTGTGAAAGTGCATGGAGCACTACGTTGCAATAATCGTTTGCCTTGATGTTGTTCAAACCGACTACACCGGGAAGATAAAGGGTTCCGTCCACTGTTCTAGAATACTTCACAAGTGGGTTGTCCAAATTTTTGATGTCTTTCACGCTAAATGTTGGATTTAGTACGTATTTAATATCGTCAAGAGACGAGTCAATGATTTCATAGTTATCCGGCAGACAGTAGAATCTCAGAGTTTGTAGATTGAGAAACACATGATGGGATTCGGACACGGAATGAGTGTAGGCGTGGGTATTAGTACCTCGTCCCTGGAAGTATTTACCACAAACAAGGCAAGCGTAAACGTTTATACGGGTCAGCGAGATGGAGCATAGCTTCTCGAAGTCAAAATCCAGCAGTGGGCGATTGATTGTGTCCAGATAGGGGCATACACGGAATTTAGGATTAAACGCTGATGGTGTTTCAAGTTCTGCAAAAAACAATACAATCGTTTTAAATAAGAAATCTGGTTAAGAATAACGATTCCACTCACCATCTTCTTCGTCGCCGTTCAGCTTTATTTTTTTCACATTGGGCTCTGCAAATAAAGTTTTATTTATTAAACTTGATCGACTTTGTAGTTATATTGCTTATTTTTTACCGTATTTCGTCATTTTAATTGTATTTTCAGTTATAATTTACCAATAAATTAAAAACACAAAACGCGGTGACAAAGGTGTACAAATATTTAGCTCTCAAAAGGTGTTATGAGTTATGACAGTTCGTAATCTGGGGTGCGTTCGTATTGTTTTGTTAAGACAGGAATACATCAGAAATGTCATTGAGGTAGGTAGGTAATGAAAGGTCTCTTTAATCCGATTTAAAAAGTTTTATGTTTTTATTTAAATGATCCTGCAAGTATATGTTTCTATTTTCGTTGGCCTAGATTTATCACGTGACAAGTTATCGTGGTGACTGGAAATTGATTTCAATTGATTTTCACACATTTATAGTAATGTATTTCGTAATAATTTAATATAAAAACTCAATCCCATACGCGAAAAATAAAATATTCAGCTAAAAAAGCAATCCGTCCAACAATAGGCCTGGTTTTTTTTTAGCTTCGTTATCATCAAAGCAAAGTAAAGTAGGATTTTCAGCACGCAATTACAACAACTACGCTCTACTTGAATCTTCGAGACTCGCAGCAGTTATTGTAATTTGGTGTTGAAAATCTTACTTTACTTTGCTTTGCTTAGAACGAAGCTCAACAAAACAGGGCTATTGTAATTTGTGTGCCGAAAATCCTACTTTACTTCGCTTTGCTGAGTACGAAGCTAAAAAAAACACTCCTAATAAAAGATAATTTTATATCGTAATGTGTAAGCATACAATTAAAATAAATGAAATGAAAATGAAAATAAACAATTCGTAACCGCCAGCTGTGTGTCATAAAAATTGGTACTAGTGAAAGTATGTGTAAAATCTGATAAAAAAGTGATCTGAAATCGAAAAAAAAGATTGATTTTTGTGGCAAATCGAACATGATAAGCAATCTCGATCAAAACATAACTATCACGTTGTTTAAATTAAAAACATCCAAGGACATTTGATTATTCCCTTTTCATTAATTTGTGTCGCATTCGTGCAAGGCTATGGTTAGCCACAGCGACTCCATTCTGTTCTTTCATAGATAGGGGTAACAATCCCGCAATATGTAGGAACATAATAAAAGAATTTTTGACAGCTGAGTCAAAACTATGAATTCATGAAAATCGTTATGCTGTCAGTGAAACACAGCATACTCGTAACATTTTATCATATATTGCATAGAATAAATCTCCAATATTTTGTTTCTGCTTAATGCCCAAAACACATGTGCAGAAATTCTAGACGCATCACAGAATGCAGTTATTTGACATGCATTGCATCGGCTAATATGGCTACTGTCATTCACCGGCTAAGCAGCTGTTGTGTTTGCAACCAAAACAAAAACAAACACGATCAGCAAATGTCAAAAGCCAATGATGCCAAATACTTGAAATTGCAAGTTATTTTCTTTTGTATTGTGGTATGCTTGAATTTTGCAGCGAATTTAGAAATAGAAACATGTTGCAGTGCTGCGGTGAGTGCAGAATTTACGTGTGCCTATATCCATATATAAACATTTGTATTCTAATCTTGCTGCGCAGTGAATTCTGCATATGTGTTTTGGGCATAAGAAGTGGATTTATTTATAATGCAAATGACTTCACTCATTACCTATGCTGAGTGTTTTTCCCTATTCAATCATAGCAAAAATGCCGTAGAACCTAAATTGTTCTTACCTTCTTTTGCATAAGCGAATCGGAGAAAGAACGACTTTTTCTGCTCATCGTTTTTGATTTCATACAAATCTACTGCCATCTGTTGAGAAAGTCACAATTTTAATATCACAAGAAATTAAAGTCAAATTATTTACAAAAAAAAAACAAAAAATATATTTATCAATCAAAATGTCATACATATCGAACCAACACAATTTACGGTTCATCCATATACATATTTATATAAATTTTTCAATATTTGTTATAATGCTGAATATAAAAATACAATTTTTTTAATAATTTGTAATACATATTTTATATATTATTTCATTTATCTAAGGCACATGTGTATTTCGTATGAATATCTCAAAAGAAAAAAGAAAATTAATAAAAAATTCCGTCGTTTCTTTCCATAAGCGTGATACATATACTCGTATACGTGCACAAATATAATTATTGCCACAAAGTTAAAGTATAAAATAATATTCAATATGGATTTACGGCAGCTAGCCCCACACGTCCACCCGATCGGGCAAACACAGGCTCTGCATAGCTGTGTCGGTAGCCCTTGGTCAAATTCGAGAGGCTCTTCGAGCTGGCAATGGAAACCGGCGCAGCATTGCCATAACCATCGGACCGTCTTTCGGTTTGTTGTCTCTCTCGGTATTGCTGTGGTTCTCGGTGATCACGCGCATCCCGGTGCTGGTGATAGTCCCGGTGATCGGCACGTGCATCTGGTATGTCACGCCCACGCATCTCGCGGTATTCCCGGGGTGGCTCACGTAAATCTCGTGGCGGAGCTTCCCAATGTTCGTGATTGCGAGATCTTGAGCGCGGAGCCGGTGGTTCCTCTTCATCGCTCCAGTCGTCGTATCGAATTCCGTTGTCTGCGTGCTCGATCGATGATCGCCGCTGCAGGTTTCTTTGTGGTGCAGCACGTACGGGTGGAATTGGTTCCTTTTCCTCTACGACGTACCTTGATCGTTCCATTGCTCGGAATTTTTCCTTTGCATCCTTGAACCGATCTTTTGGTGTGACACTCGAGTCAACATACTCCCTGGGGTCGCGTGACTGTGATTTTCGACTGTATGAGAACTCCTTCTCGACATCGAGCTCTTCGGTGACGTGGTTTGACTTATCGCTTCTCGGCAACGATTTACGTGGACTGATTCTGGGATGCTTTTCGATTTCTGGAGGATATTCTACTTTCGTATCGTTATCGAAGGATTTATATCGCATGGCTGGGGACTTCATCATCTTTTCCATGCTTTCGATGTATGGAATGCTGCTGGGTTCCCTGTAAGGGTTTCGCTCGTTGCTGTGCGAGTAGAACTCACGATCGCGTGATCTGGGCTCCGATGATCGTTGCCGATCCCGTTGCCTTCCGGGCGATCTTTGACCATCCCGTTCCGGTGAATGGTTTGAATATTGGTGCGATCCGGACTTGGGCTGGGTGAACGGCAGATCTGCAGGATCTGCATAGCGATGCCGACCGAAGCGATCTGGCTCTGGGTAGCCTTTCACCTTCTTGCCATTGTACTCCTGGAATTTCTGCTTGTCGGTTAAATTTTCCTTGCGGTAGCCAATCGGTGCCGACACAGTCGGTTGCACTGGGACATGGTGGTCAGCATCAGAATCGTATTCCTCCACTTCCTCTTCGACCTTGTAGCTGGGCTTCCGCTCCAACGACAGCTTCTTCTTCAACAACTTGTCTATGTGATTGTGGAATCCACCGTCATGGATATCATACGGCAGTTTTGCAGCTGGCTCTTCCTTGTATTTAGAGAAACCATTATCTTCCGGCGGTGGATAGTTGTTGCTGCTGCTGGTGCGTTCCTTGTAGCCCAACTCATCGCGCTGTTTGTCCATGAGCACTCGATTGAACTTCGCATCGTAATCGGATGGCCGCATGATTATTGGTTTTATCTCATCCTCTTTGTTCCATGATTGTGTTGGCTTGGCGATTGGTCGTAGTTCCTTTTCCCGACTGCCGCTTACCCCACCACCACCACCACCAGCGTTCGATGGATTGTAGGGTTTCGATGGAAGATCACGAAGATAACCATCTTCTGGCGGTTGAACAGCGCTCTTACGGTTCAGCGGCTGTTTGCGTTCAATTGGGATTTGTGATGGCTTCAGGGCTATGACTGAGTTATCTGCTTCGTTTGACCAGTGCTCATCTTCTGCAAAGTAACAAGCAAAAAAGACCAACCGATAGAGAAACAAAATCGCATGATTGATGCTAATAACACATGGATACACAGACTTACCGCTCGAACTGTTGATGTCTTGGCGTTCTGGACTAGGAGCCAGATCAGAACCGATGCCCGACGAACCACGAGATGATATTTGCTGCTTGGCACCCGCCGGCGTTGATGCGCCCACAATCAGTGAGTTCCGACAGCGGCGCAACTCTATGGCAGCTAGATTACCCTTTGATCTGTGGACGGTATCGTAATCTCTGGGTGGGAGCAGCAATGGTGGACCGTTGCCATTTAACTTTGCACGTAACTCGGCCGCCAATGAATCGAATAGATCACTGTTTTGTTTCTGCTTGATAATCGGTGGCGAACGTGACATCGGCGAAACGTTGTGATCCTCGCTGCATTCAGACTCTCGGGTACTATTGCCTGTGTCACTGCCAAGAGACGAACTGAATCTCTTCGGGGAGGATTCCTGTCGTCGTTGCGCATGCTTTTGCTGTGGTTGCTGATCAAATGGTGGCGATGATTTATGGGACGCATTCGAGATTGGTACGATGCCTAGTCTGAAAATAAAAATGTTTTTTTTTTTTGCATTTAAGTTTTACGATAGGTTTACGATGGTGAAAGGTCTTAATGGAACTGCGCTGCAGGCAAACGAAGCATTATTGCGGATGGAAAAGTTAATGAAGTTATATCGAAACTGATGTTGGTACTGGTGAAGTTAAGAAGAAGACGGGTAATGGCATCATCTGTGGACAACAAGCCATACGAGATCTATGTTTGCAGGATCGGTAAAAAATCTAAGGGGGGTCCTTTAGCTTTGTGAGGGTATTGTTCTGCTAGAATGTTGATCAGTCTTTCTTTTGTTTGGGCACGATTTGTCTATAATAGGAAAATGTAGATCTCCTTCTCGTTTTACAGTACGCTGCTGCTGCTGATAAGCTGATGGCGGAAAGTGGGTAATTATAGTAGATTGCTTGGCACAATTCTCTACTCTCTTATCGCAGACATTTATTGTCCGGTAAATTGCGAAAATTTGACACTTGTACGTACTTGTGCAGCAGCTGATGGAATTCTCCACAATTTATTTTCCGCTGCCTTTTCACAGGCGTTTCGCTGTCCATTTGCAGTCCATCGAAAAATTTCGAATTCCGAAACATCTGCATACTGGGCTTAACTGTCTGAACATTATAATGGGAACGTTGAAGTATTTAGTTTAGTAAATCTGACAGCTGGCTGACTAGATGTATCTCGGTTTTGATTGGCTGAAATCAGTCACATGAGCAGCTGTTTCAGTTGACGTTTATGGAGGGGTAGCCAACGGATCTAGTTAAGAAATTGGTGACTAGGTAGGTTGTAAGTTAACAGTTCTCAATTCTCATATGTGACTGACGTAGGAAAAGTGTCCGTGCAATCTCTTTTTTTACTTTTAATTGAATTTATTTCACAGTGAAATGCTCCCTCACTTCATTTTAGCAGTTTAATTTTAGATTCCACTAGTCATTCAGCGGTCCATTTAAAAATATGGAATTTGACATGCCGCTAGTCCAGAAGTTTATGGAACGTGGCCAAAGATAATTTATATTAAACGTAAAGTAAACAAATTTAACGTTTTGCCCTATTTTTCTATTTACCAGCTGTTTTTTTATAAAAACTTTGGGATGAATATTCGTAGTACTCGTAATTTGCTGTTTATTTCCGTGATATTTTGTCACTGACAGTTTTCGATTTCAGTAAGTTAGGCATGTACCTAAGTCGATTTTTCTTTTCTGGAGACATTTGTGGTGCGAACAATATTTTTTTTTTCCTTTTGACAGTTCTTGTCAATAAGGTTATGAGTTATTCCAGAAAACATTGAAACAAACGAACAATTATGAACCCTATTCTATTTTTTATTTCCTAAATAATATAGGTACCCTTAAACTTCTACAGAAGATTATGGCCCGTTTGCTGATACGACTTATAGCGAATTAAGTGCCACATAAACTCTTATGTGACAGTTTATCCCCTAAAAAAGTAGCCTATAAGTATTTAAGTAGAACTTAAATCGTTAAGGGGTCGTATGAGAAAACGACCCTAAAGGACACAACTCATTAAAAAGTTGTTCGTTTGCATTCGTAGACAAAGACAGAAAGTAAACGATTTTGAAATTGCATACAACTTCTTGATCTTTAAGGCTTATACAGATTACATCTGATAAATGTCTACATTTTTGCAAAGACCCTACACCCATTCAAAGCCGCTCTCTTGATGAAATTCCAAGCCCATTTACAAATAATAAAATGCCCCGCAAAAATGATATTTTTTTACAATTGCTTAACCTTTAAATCATTCATTTAAATGGTGCTTTTTAAATGTTAACAAGCTGAAGCCCTGAAAAGAGAAACAACTCTAACAAAGCAATGTCGCGTCTTCTTGATAAAGATCACACCGCGGCGGCGAGCACATGATGATGGCCTTCATAACACAAAACCACAAAATAAACAATTCACAAGTACGGAAAGCATTGACATCAGGTCGTTTGTTGTCTCAGTAAAATACCGAAAATATTTTTCTGACATTTTTATCTCGTATGCGCT
Organism: Cheilosia vulpina; assembly: GCA_916610125.1. Lineage (NCBI taxonomy): Eukaryota > Metazoa > Arthropoda > Insecta > Diptera > Syrphidae > Cheilosia > Cheilosia vulpina. The sequence continues at coordinate 60,184,722 of OU744277.1, forward strand.
GCGGCTGCGCCTTAATCGGTTGCATCATTGCCATTGTCGCCCCCTATTCCCTCCCGCTCGCTCGGTTAAATGTATGTCATCAGCTGGACCGGCTTCAAAATTGAATCTGGCATTTCACTGGCGCTCATCCCTATCACCACTAGCGCCGCGTTTTCATCGCTTTGAGAAGATTTAATGAATAAAAAGTGATACATTCGTCTGAGCATCGCTTGAATCGTGCCAGCATTGCGCGAAATCTAAAAACTAAATCTCGGCCAACAACAACACGGCTGCACAAGATACAGATGCTGAGATACCCCGCTTTGCATATTCTCAGAGGAGTGGGGTTTTTATACAATGAAAACAAAAAGCAAACCCCTCAGAGATCGAATTACTTTTTATTCATCAGTACGGACGGGTTACATATCTGCATTTGCGCTTCAGTTGAGAGCGCAGCGCGCTGCACAACTCAGTTATGGAGTAGTGCCCCACTACAACGTGTTATTAACATTCGTCGGTGTTACATCACATCTTAGCTTCCTTAATGTGGCAGCAATACGGGACCTTAGCTAGCTCCACACACCATCTACGCGATCTGCCGGCATCTCGCACAGATATGCCTTTCAATAGCGTTATCTGCATCGCAAGAGTATTAATGGCGCAAAAAATAATTAATCGACAAAAATGCATTACTGCTTGTCACAGTTTGCGGCGTTCGATTTATTTATGCTCCATTGCTGGAACCGCGGTCTTTGGTGTGGAGCTACTGCCTGCCAGAGACTGGTGCTTGCTTTGCTTCCTCTTCGCCATCTTTTATTTCGTTTCCTTATTGTTTGCGTTTAATTTTGTGTTTGTGTGTCTTTTCTTTCGTCGCCACACTTTCACTCATTGTAATGAGATGACAATGGTTCGAGTAGGGTTGTATGGTAGCGCACCGGTCCATTATGCACATATGTAAATACAACAAGTACTACTCACCTGGACTCCAATTCCTCGAACCGCTTTTGATTCTCTGGCCGATTGATTAGGATCTGCAACTGCTGATGCAATGCCTCAGCCGTGGTCTCCGAATCGCATCGGTAGGCGTGCACATGTAGGGGACACTTGGTTGCGGGATTATACAGGAGAAGGACACATGCAACGATATCGTCCGATTGCACGGAACTGGTTATGGCACTGTGTGGAATGAAGTGTTTCGATGAACCCTTGAATGAAAACAAAATGTAAGTGAATGAATTTTTGGCCATTGCGCTCGATGGAATCGGGGTGTACCTACCTGTAAAATTTTGATTCCTTTGTGGGACACCTGTAGGGTGACTTTAAGTGGTTCCTGCTCACGCGACCTATCGATTAGGTACGGCAGCACGGAATTTATGACTCGTGAACCACGTAGGCCCTTGGCCTCGTCAGCGCCCAAGAACCAAACGTAGTATGACGCCTTTTGTACATCACGACGAAGTCGTAGAGCCATTTGTGTGATTGCATCTGAAATGGGAAGGGGAGGTTACATGAGTTTGGATGTCGGAAGTCTCATATTCTTCTAAACTTAAGAAGCTCTAGGAGAGGATCGTCATTTGAAAATGTGTGGCAGTGAAACGCACTGGCGCGAAGTCACGCTAAGTCCATCAAAGTTTAAAATCTGTCAAGCTTAAATGAGTGTCTAATTTCTTGTAAGGCCTTATAAAGAATAATGATGGTGACATTCAAGTAAAGGGTCAGTAATTTATCGGTTTCGAAAGTAAAGCTAAATAAAATACATACAGTGATTCATTTTTGATAAATATTTTATTTTATTATAAAGTTTAGACTTTGCCATTAAGTCTAAAATACAATATCATTCAAATAGCAGCATGCGATTCTGTTGAGATAATTTTTAGCCACTTTTTCGCACATTTCGGGCGGTATCACGGCCATAACTTTAGTAATGTTAGTTTTTAAGGTGTCTAGAGCTCGGGGATTATTCTCGTAAACACGGTCTTTTGCGAAACCCCACAGTAAAAAAATCTAACGGTGTCAAAACGCATGATCTTGGTGGCCAATTGATGTCGCCAAAACGTGAAATTACGCGACCAGGAAACTTCTCACGCAATAAAGCCATAATTGGTCGTGTTGTGTGGCTTGAGCAACAATTGTTGCCCCGTCTTGTAGTAGTTTGTAATAACTTTTAAACATTTTGACGCGTTGTTCCATTGTAAAGCGATCTTTATCGTATATGGCAATCATTCAACTAATATTATGACTCTTCAAATGACAGCTGAGTTTGACAGGTGTCAAATGCCAGCGCTACCAACTTGAACCCACGAAATGAATGACCGTGTATCTAGTTTCGTAAGTCTGACATCTGTCTGACTTGATGTGTCTCAGTTTTGATTGGTTTAAATCGGTGACATAAAGAGCTCTTTCAGTTGACGTTTATGCGGCGGTAGCCGACGATTCGATAGTCGGTCGTAAGTGGGTTAATTGAATAAACGGAAATTCCAGAGCCGAAAGGGTGAAGAACTAGTCTTATGACAGAACCCACAGTCTCAAGGCTCAATTTGGAAAGGAGACACATCTTCGGAGGGTAGAACACTGCCGCTACGAAGCGATAAAAATCAAACCAGGCTCTGTAATATAGCTAGAGGCAGTAAGTTTCCAATTATTAGGTTTACAATAATTAAGAAACCTTCGCTCAAAGTTTAAGATCCAAACAGTTGTATTTTTGAATTAACCAAATTTTGGATGTTGAAATGAACACTAAAACTAGTAGGCAACTACAAGTAAAACCATTTTCACTAAAATTTGTAGTAATCGACTTTTTCCCACGACCAGGAGATAATAGAAAGTGCATACGAACAAACCTTAATTTGCTAATTTGCAAGACTGGAAATGGTGAATAGAATTCTATAGTTGTGCAGACTGTATTTAAAAAAACATCCACAAATTTCCAATGAGATAATAAAATTCAAAAATTCAAATGGTAAATGTGTATTTTTCTTATGATAACTTGACAACCGTATTACCAACAAGTAATTTCGAAAGCTTCAACCACTTTGTCTAAAAACTATCTGCAATCTGTCAAGTAAAAGTTGTATCGAACTAGTTCCAACCACTATTTAGACTAAAGTGAAACTAATTTCACTCTTTCACGCACATAGTGTCCACTACTATCATTCAAGATCTTTAACTAATAAATTTATTGAACTCACTCTCTAAAACCAGCCCGAATTCACATTCGAATACTCCAAATTTCGCTTATATTTAATAAAAGTCAACAAACAAAGTGTATATCCTCACGCACACCGTATCGGTGCGCCTGATCACGAAAAACTGACACAAATTCGCCGTCCCAATGAATGTCCACGTCCATACGGTAAGAGGAAGTATCCGGCCGAACCGGTAGCCGTAACCGACTTTAAAATGTAATTCGAACACAGTTTTGTGAGTTTTGGAGAAATTTTCGTGTCTGATCCACCGGTTTTCCAAACTACCCAGCCGCACAGAGCCAGACTAAGGCGGCCCCGCATAAAGTAGACCAGATCATCAGTTCAATATCAATCAGGTTTATCGCGAGTGTTTCGAGGTTTTTCCTTAGCTTCTCCTGCATCAGATAAATCGAACATCAATTGCAGTTGTTTGATCTGTAATTAACTGTCTGAAGAAAAATTGCATCCAAAGGAAATATAAAAAAAAGTCGTTCACCGCACATAAGACTGGAGACTGCTTTGTCCGCCATCCCATTTACGAAGGTTGGATTATCGGTCACAAGTGTCCCCAGAAATCGGATGTGTCCGCTATTGAAAGAGATTATTCTGTCTGGTCTGTGGCTTTGCCATATAGACATTCGACACCCATATGAATGAAACTCTCATTCATGTTTAGCAAATTATCTAAAAGGAAATTTATCCGGTCAACAACGCCGCTGTCGTATCGCCAACAGCACACAACCTGCACTCACTGCATATGAAATTCTAGATCAGAGTCAGCCATTAGACGAGCCAGTGGGCAACAGCCATCATCATCATCTGCATCGATAGTGGCTGGACTGACTCCACTGACAGTGACAGCGCAGACGTATACCATTTCCCCGGGATATCTTTTCTTCTTTTCATTTATTCTTGTTGACTTGTTTCATTCGGTTTCAAATGAAGAAACTAAGCCATCGAGATGAAGAAGATACATGCCATGTCGCCGTTGTAGCCGCCATTCAGACTGTGATGCACTTATTCTTATACCGGTGCAACTCTTAAAACCATAAGCTGCCTTTTATAAATAGACTAACCTGTTAGCTTGCCCTATAAATGCAGCACTTGGGTGCCGCCGACTTATGACGAACGGTACAAGTTCACCTTTGATTTGGTCAGAGAACACATCTGGCAAGGAAAATGTTTATTGACTTTGTGGAACATTGACATCGGAAAAGATTGCCCAACAAAAGCCTTCAGGGTTAGATAATAAATGACGTTCAATTGTTTACAGTTCTTAATTCTGTCAAACTATTTCGTAATACACGTATACAGCTAATTCGACGCAACACCCAAATACCTAAAGCGATTAGTGCTTCTTCTTTTCTGACCCCAATTCGGTATGACTTTTCGGTGTCTCTCTTCCACTTTTATGTGATCTCAATTGACTGTCGCGTAATGTTCATTGGAAAACTTCAAGCTCATCGATCTTACACAAAAGCTATTGCCTTAAGAATAAATTGAAGTGTGCGAACTCAACGCAGAATTACGCGCCTTTCAAGTTCGCTTTTGAAATATCGAGCGTACTAGTAATTGATTCACTTTCAAACAAACTGTCATATGGACGTCAGTTGGTACGTATGAATCAAAAAAGTCTTTAAAATCGAAAATTTACGAAAATATGGGCAGTATTTTTGTTAAAAAAAAAATAAAAAAAAAAATTATCGATAGCAGAGCGTAGTTTCGATCTACGGACCTCTGGGTTATGGGCCCAGCACGCTTCCACTGCGCCACTCTGCTTGCTGGATTTCATGTGACAGAAAGTCAACTCGTATTGTGGGTGGTGTGAAGACTGCTATCTAACTTGTATTATCTGCATAAATTTCTAGATAATTTATTAAAATTATTCATAATTATAAGTCAACCATTAGGTGTGGCAAAAACTCAGTTTGATATGTTTCTAAAAATATAATGTGGGAATGATACGTAGCGATTTACAGATACATATGTTTACTCATGGATATGTTATTTTGTTTTTGTATTACGAATTTTCCTGCCAAATCGTGTGTGTCGCTGAATATTATGTACCCAAATTCCAAAAGGCGTTTACAGACGACAATTTGAATATGCAATTATCACGTTTTAGCGTCGCTGAGCTGAACGCATATACTAATGGACTATTCACATGAGAGCAAGCGAACGAATTGCTGATATGCGAACAAACCACTTTTGATGCATTTATGAACAGAAAATTGGAGGATAATCTAAGAGGAGGATAATTAATTATTACATCAAAATGTATTAAGAAAACAAATAAATAAATTTAAAATTCCAAACTTTTGCCGCGAACGAATACACCCTTGGCGCGAATTGTCAAAGTTTATTCCCAATCCACATCATTCAATTCGCGTCCCACAAACTAGCGAATAAAACATTCGTTCGAACTTAACCTCAATTTTGAAATGCTATTGCCAATTTTGTTGCACCACAAACAGGTCAACAATATTTTTGCTTAATAGAATGTCGCTAGTAGCTAGTACCGACTCGCTACCTCCAATTGTCGAGTTTTTTTTATTCAAAAAGTAAAAATAAATGACGGCGACTGTCATTGGATTCGCGGGTATCTGCGACCGAATAAAATGTATCATGTGAATGGAATGTCAAAATTTGCAAATATTCGTTCGTTCGTATGTAGTTGGTCGCTCTCATGTGAATGGTCCTTAACCCTAGAAAGATAATCTACGTCCGCGAGACGTATGGCGCGGAAACATTGTATTGTTCATATTAAACTTTATTTGCACTCATTAATTTATTTATTTCGATATTACCTACATAATTAAATAAAATACTAATATATGATCAAAATTACCAACATGGGTTTCATTAAACACACTAATTAAGTGTCATACGTCCCTCAGACGTATGATTATCTTTTACGCTATTTATTATATGATTATCTTTCTAGGGTTAATAGGTTCCACACCATTAGTGTACGAGCAACGTTATGTGAGAAATTTCACTGTCATTCTTTGCTTTAATTGTAAATTTGGCTATTTAAAACAATTGATACTCATGGTTTTTTTTTTAGATTAGATGATTAAATAAATTTAGTGGTTTTGTGGTAGAACAGAAATATAAACTTTCAATTCATAAATTGATTTGTTCGCAATTCGCTCTCATGTGAATAAACTTTAAGTTCGAACGAATTTTTCAATCGTGGGTTTGTGGATGGCGACTGTTTTTATGTGGAATGTGAATAAAGTGACAGTTTGAGGCAAGAATTTTCAATTCGGGGGAAAATTACTGTAGTTGTAAATTTCGCTATTTAAACCAATAATTGAGACACAGTTTTTTTTATAGATTAGATGTTAGAATAATTAAAAATAATGCTTTTGTGGTAGTCGATGTTCGCTCTCATGTGAATAGTCCTGAAGGGAATAGAGCGAATGTGTAGTGTGTTGCATTCACATTTTTTTTTTAATTTTTTTAATAGGTTATATTTCTTGATTGTTTTTACAGGAAAATTCTTCGTGTAGATACTTTTTAGTCCCATCGAGGGTTAATGGATGGGGATATACACTGAAACCAGACTTTTATTAAAAGTACTTGAAACCATTAAAAAGATTCCTTTCTTTGTAAAATCTTCTCAAAAACTCTAGTAGTCTGGTTTATAAGTTATTTGTAATGATAACTTCTTAAACCCTAACGAAAAATGTTTGGTTAAATCAAATACACCCTTCAAACATTCAGCAAATTTCAAGCCAAACATTTATGGCCCGATTACTGACATATCGCCATAATTCTGCGTTTTTAAATTTTGGACATCTGTCAATTTTCGGAAATTAGGTATTTCTGCAACTGGTACGAAAATTATTAAATTTCCCATTGTTTACACAATTTATGACTATGTCATAATGAGTATGACTTTTAGTTTAATTTAACGTTCTTCTTTCCTTCCTATCGCTGAAAGTCAACGGCCCTTAAATTTCTTAAGCTCAACACCAGAAAGGTTTTCATGAATTTTACTTGTAATAAATTGAACAACTATTGTGAATCTCTGAGGTGTCAACAAAAAACTGTCAAGTAGAATGTAGTTATAAATCAATGCTGAATTTTCTATTTTATTTGGCGTGCTTTTTTGAGATTGATTAAAAAAAATTATAGGAAGCAGAATGTATAAAAAAAGGAATTTGTCAAAGTTAATTTGTAATTCTAAATGAACACACATATTTTATAATCTTATGGAAATGTCGAGATTTGCAATTTAAATAGGGGAACTCAAGTTCTTTTTGATTTCTACAACGACAGCACTGTCTGTCTTAATTAAATTTCATTTTTGTGTTGTTTTTCTAATTCAGATCGTTAATGGACGTTGTTTTTTTTTTGTTCTGAATAAATCAATTAAAGACTTTTAAATATTATATTGTTTTTACATACATTTGCAGCTACATCTGTTAATTATAAATACGAGCAAAATGTTATTGGGCCTTACTAATAATCGTTTTTAACCTGCGCACTAAATATTTTGTAGGTCACAAATACGCAATTTAGTATGGAAAATTTCGCCAATGTGAGTTCGAAAAATTTAGCATGGACGCTAAAAATAATTATTTGTATCGTGGATTTTCAAAATATGTATTATTCTTCACTCTTCTTGCGTCTGCCAATAGATTGTTTTGCAAAGCTAATTTTTTCGCAGATGGGACATCTCTTCGGCTCACACGTCAAAAAATTGGTAAGGTCAAATACGTCTCTGAATTATGTGAATTCTAGGCGCAAAACAATAATAAATTCTGTCACGTATTACTCAATCGCGGAGGCGGTAACTCGATCCTTGATTTTATTTTTCAAATAACTTTAACTATTCACAGCTTTTACAAATAAGTTAAATAAACGCTAAATTTGTATTCTGCGAAGTTTCGGTTTTTTTTCTGCAGTTTGCAGGAAACAAAAATCTACTTTGTTTTCCCCAATTTGTTAGCTGTCATTTTGTCTTCTTCTTATTTGACAGTGCAGTTGTCTAGGTTCCCACGCAGTTTTTCACCTTTCCCTTGAAAATTTTGACAACCAATAAACAAAAGCGGTATGTTCAATGTACAGCAGTGGGAAAATGATTGTTGCTGTTGAAATTGTTAATATGTAGCTAAGCCCAAAGAGATAATTGTCCAAATGTCAGAGATTTCACGAAATTTATTGGAGTTGCAACAGAGATCATTAAATCCACCAGCTGGCAGATTTTGTATAAAATTTGCAAACTGTCACAGGAATTAAACTCGATTAAACAGTAAGTTTACTTTATTCTTAGAAAACGTGTCGTTACCTTCATGAATACAGTTCGTTACCACCTTATCAAGTCAACAGGCATAATCCTGCGGCCCCTTCTACCACTGATAAAAACACTTCCCCATATATCAATGATTGAAACGCCTTTTTAATAAAAACTAATTACAGTTTATGAATAAAACATGTTTATCTTATCGGCTTATTATTCATTTGACAATATTTTCGGTATTTCTGAATTCACCACTGAATACTGAAGTGTCCTGCTTTTAAAGCTGATGCTTGCCATTGACACCATTCAGGCGCGCACTGCAGAGGCACCGACAGCCGCATTGTATTTGTTTTGTAATATTGCTTAGCCATCGGGTTAACGTGAACACTATACCGAAATTAAAATGCCAATTAAAGTACACACTCGATAATACCTCATGCTCGACATGTGTTTGTTAAACTTGAACTAAAAATCATTCAACGCAATTGTTTATCAATTCATTGGCCACAACCTTGGATGCAGCTAAGCATAGCATAGCAATTTTAACACGGCCCGCTGAAACGTTTTAACGACTATTTCAGCGCGCATAACTGCCCTAGATCTCCTGTTTGTAAATCACAGTAAATTTTGTAATTTGTTTCTGCAAACCTTAAAACCGCAGATATATAGTTCGGCGAACGCAATTGCCATAAATTGCCATTCTAAGCTCATTAGGTGTGCGAAGCCATGAAAGATAACAAAAAGGCCGGGAGAAGCCGAAATGAGACATATAGAGACGAACCACAGGCGAAGTGGAAGAACTGAATCTAAGACTTTTCTTAATTGAGGTCACCAGTTATAAGGCAATTTATTTTACACTCAGCAGAATGCTCTTAAGAATACGTAATGGGTTTTCTGTTCTCCTAATTCATCTATCAAACGTTAGCAGCCAGACATCATCAACCCAAATAATGAACTGAACATCATCCAGATGGGAATAGTACATCAGACGTTCTGTTCTGGAGGTGAGATTGTTGTCATTTACTTAGGTATGTGTTTGTGTATGTATGGGCCATGTGTTCCATGTTCTCTTATAGTCTTGTTCTATTTCTTTTAAGCTTTGACGCAATCCAGAAGCCAACTTGATGAATGAACTCCTAATGCTGATTATAATTAAGATTGCTTTTAATTGATATCTATAGACTGTAGAGGATGGTGATGGTGTAGTCATCGCCTTGCGCTTACCAAAGGCGACTGACTTCCAAGCTGTGAAGATTTCCGATTGTGAAATTCTAATTTAATGCCAAGACTCACCCAGATTTCGCGGTCTTTGGGTACACTTGAACGTTCCTTAATGAGCCGATGGCAGGTTCTTGGGTTAGAAAATGGAAATGTGGTCTGAAGTACTTGTACGTACGAAGTTCGTCGGGTTAGGCGAGTGTGAAAACGTTTAAGCCGTACTTTATCAGATGTGGTTATCCATTTGATTATAGATTACTCAAGAGTGTACGGCGTATGGCTGGACTCAGGCATTGAGTGGAGCGGATCGAATTTTGGATTCAGTGGGTTTATATGGTAGCTTCTTCTATGATCACGGTTTCCGTTCATTTTATGATGGTTCTTTGGTTGCTTATACAGTCACAATTTGAAAGATAGGAGAGGATATTTTTGTACAGTGCTGTCGCATTACAAAAATACATAGTACCTACTTTTCAAGTTGGAGTCTCGTAGCTTTTTTTATATCCCGCCAAACGTTTATCCACACCTCAACTGTTTTTGACTTCTTCTCTCTGATGACTTCTGGCAGTTAAAGAGTAGGTACATATAAATTCACTCAGTTGCATTTATTTTCTGATCATTCAATTTTATTTTCTATTTATTCCACCGCAATCCGGTGCGGCAGTCTATGTAATCCCTTCACAAAACCTTCAGCTAACTTTCTTTCATTGGTAATTTAGGTCTAACTTCATTGTTTATTTTTTTCAATTGCCGTTGATAAAGGGCTAGCTGAGAAATATAGTCAAGAAAATGCTGCCTGCAAGTGTCAAAATTCTTGAGAAGATTTGCCACCTTTCCGTAAACGAAAAAAATCGTTCACGTCACCAATCTAGACCAATAAAATCTAAAACAAGTCAGCGAGCTGTCAGACTTACGTAACTAGATTCTTGAACGTCCCCAATGTGGACCAACGAAAAGTGAGAAACATATCACGTCAGCCATTTGTCACTTGTCATACTTGGTTTAGTTGGTGTTTTGAGAAGGTTCCCATAATCAGTCGTTTAAATAATGAAATATCGACCAACTGCCAGAGGATTCGTGTGTATTTCTAAAGAACCGGTCACAATTGATCGTCATTGAGAGTACCTATACCCATGCAGTAACGTTTATCTGTCCGACTCATTCATTATCATTCCCATATGAGGTAACGTAATTAAAAATTGCATCGCAAAAACATCCATTGACCATATTTAGCATTGCATTCCATTCATCTTCATGTATTGCTCTCTCTCATAATATGTACTTTCTCTTATTAGTTCCCGCCAAAGTAAAAATTCCAATTCAATTATCATCAATTTCTTGTGCCAAAGTCACAATCGAGAAGAAAAAAAAAAATTCGACCGTCAATCTGTGACTGCGTATCTTTTTTCATTTCACATGCCATCGTTTTGATATCAGCGAGTAGAATGTGAATCGAAATATCGAGTGTGCCCACAGCGCCACACCTAAGCCACAGGTGGACTGGACAGTGGACAGGAATGTATGTGTACTCGTATAACGTACCGACTGACAGATGGAAAGCCGACTCGGGCACAGGCATTCCCTAATTGTTTATAAATCAAACACAATTTAAAGATTTTCTTCACAAATGTATATTATAATTAATCTGCATTCTTTGCAGCATTGAATCGAAATCGAAAGTCGAAATCGCTTCTTTTGATTGGAACCGATTGAAGTTCCAGTTCTTTTAGCAAGCCTTTCACAAGAGTGCCTCACATCTGTGCAGACGATGACGAATGGCATATACCAAGTATGTGCGGAACGATCTCTGACAATATGTCCAATTGTTCGTACCTACCTACACTAACAAAAAAAAAATGACGTTTGCATTAATTCACTTTTACGGAGAGTAGGGATCGGAACGGCACACGGCCAGCAGCAGGGAAAATCGATCGCGAAAGGCCGACAAGGTGCAGTCGGTGCGATTTTTCTTGAAGGACGTAGGTATTGTGTCGGTGTTATCCATGGATATGGGAGCACAAAACAAAAGCCAGTTGTACTAGCCTACCGTACAACTTGATGGAGCATAAGTCTGTTGTTAATGGTTTTCACTTTTGGTTTCCATGCGATGTACGTAACCTCAATAAATCGTTGGGTTCGTTTGCGATGCTTTCGATACCTCTGGCTCTGGCTCCCCGCACCCGTATACACGACGAATTCTGTTTGTTTTTTTTCTTTTTCTGTGTGTTCTGTGAACGGAAATTACAAATAATTTTATGAATTAGGTGGCGATAGGTCTATGGATGGAGTTAGTGATTTATTATGCCACTCTTGGGTTGGTTTGACCGATTTGGATGTTGTTTTGAGATTCCTATACCGAAACGATCCGAGCATTCCAGTGCCTGGGCAATTTGAAAAATTGGCTTAAATGGAAAATATCTGAATATGTATGTGGATTGTTTACCTGGTTGAAGGAAGGCGCTATCGAGATGGCATTTAATTATGTAGCAAGTTTTACAGTTCCAAAGTAAGATTGTTCCATTTTCTGCTCGGATTGACGGTTTTAAATATGCGGCTGGGTATTGCTGTCTAAATAACTTTGGCAGGCAGCTGCTGCATTCGATTGGCTGGATTCCCAAAAGCAGTACTGAGAATCTAACAAATTTTTACTCAACAAATTTCTTGGTGTAAGAATTGAAAAAGCTGTCAGTGAGTCACCTCCCAATTCACAGCTGATTTGAAATTTGTTGTCCTATTTGACATATAAGTGCATTTCTTTTGATTTCTTGTGTATTAAAATGGTATCAACAGGCGGGAAAATGAAATTGAATGTTCTCCTAAGATTCTTTTTGAAAGTGGCGATTAAATTCCTCATCGCTGTAAGGATTAAGAAAGGACAAACTCATTTTTAATGCCGTGTCGCTTTTTCCTCTTCTTGAATGCTTATAGTTCAATCAGTACAAACTCTTCCATATATTCGGATTCATGAAGAAGAAGTTCGATTAATTCCGGGGCACTTTTATCGTGAGGTAGACAAATCAATTGATTTTGTTCGTTAATTAGAAATTCTTCGAGTTTATACGATATTTTAACGACTTTTCGTACCACTTTTTAGAATTTTTGAATTATTTATGTCATTTTCATAGATTACTACAAAAGCTTTCCCTAACTTTTTCGTACTACAAAAGTAAAGAAACAGACCTATAGATTGACATGGAATTGGGCATTTAATACAAAAATAGATAGCTATATAGTAGAATTTTTATTGCTAAGAGGCGAGTTTTAAAAAAAAATCAATGAGTGCAATTTTATGATTGCATTAAACATGTATTAAAATAAAAAACAAATAACGGAAATTCATTTGATATTCGAAAAAGTGCAATTACCTTTTCTTTTTGTTTTGCAAGGGATGCATTCTTTTACAATTTGGATAAGAGTGAGTTGCCTTCAAAGAGAACATAAATGTGTGTCTTCCTTTAATTATTTTTTTTTTATACTTCTCTCAGATCTAATTAAAACTGAACAAAATGAACCAGAAACGATGAAACTATTGCAAAATAGCCATCGTTTAATCGAATCGTTATGACGACTGTATTTGGCAGTTGAATTAGTAACGTCCAATCAATTATTTGATTAGGTACATAATAACGATTACACTCTCTCTGATCTACAAATGTTTTTTTTATTTCGAAGCAAACATCTAATGGAAGTCAATTTTAGATCATTAAACCCAAACCAATGAATGGATTTATAACTCTTTGCTAACACTGCATCTAATTAAAATTAAACAGCAGAATAGTGCTAATGAAAAATGCCACCTATTCTGACCATAAAAAAAACGCTTAATGAAATGGTGACACACAGTCAAAGATCATGATATCCAGCTCGTGCTTTCTCAGATCACAATTCCAGTCAGTGTTAAAACAACATACATATAAAAAAAAACACTTTAAGAACGTTATTCTCGCTTAACCTAGTTCTGCCCATCCATACCCACTAATCACTGCTGAGCACAGTTTGAATGCGTGCACGGGTAATTATGCTCACATTAAATGTAGATACAACTGAGTATATTTATGCTGCCGTGCATTTTAATTCCGTTTCCTTCTGTTTTGTTCTACTAAATCCCCCACAAGCGACCGACCAACTTGGTCGTGTTCAACGGGAAAATAGAAAATCGTTTCTAAATAAATATTCGCTTCGCTTCGTATTCGCAGTCGTACATGACACGTACGGTAACCTCTTGAATCACGATAACGAAAGTGATAAGTTCTCCGCTGGTTGTTCCACTAACCAACGACTGAGCTTGAATTTTAAGCAGGTACTAGCAAGCTTGAGAAGTTTTTTATTTGTTTTTTCTCCGTTTTGCACCTTTCATGTGAATTTTCGCAGTTCTGTTCGGAATGATAAATTACTCGCAACATTCACATAGTTGGCCAACTGAAAAAGCCCCCAAACAAAACAACTGTACTTTGCGATTGCACTGTAAGTGCAATTGCTTTAATTTTATGCGCCCGCCTTATCTACAAGTGCCATGCAATTTAAGCGTTATTGTACATATGTGAAAACTTTTACAGCCGCTCTCATAGACCATTCAATTGATGCGAATTTCCTGGTTTTGGTGCGCTCTCCTTTTGGATAAGATACGCATGATGATGAATTGCCATCTCTCAGCTCTTAATTAAGGTTTCGACTTTACAGTGTGTGCACTTCTTTCTGTTTTTCTGCGGAACTCGTTTTGGGTCTCACAAGTCACAACTAACATCTCACAGCTCACACATGAACTCTGGCGAAGAAGAGAGAAAAAAGAGAAACTTTGTCCATCGTCGCTCGTGCAGCGGGGTAAATTTGAGGTGAAACTTGAGCTCTTTTGAATGAGCGACGACGGACGTCCATCTCATTACGAATTTAATTTAAATTTAAAATAAAACTGTTTTAGTGTGAAGATCTCAGTTGCCTATATAAAGGCCTACTGTAAAATCGAAAGCTTCCATAGCGCACCGAATGTAGGCATATATTATGTTCTTGAAGGTTGCCAGTTAATGTTTATTATGATGAAGGTTCGTCGACTGTTAAGTGATTAAATTATTGTTGAGGTATTTCTGACATTGCAACGGAATCGAAGGGCCCTCAATTGTATTTACATTTCTACGGTTTTTTTTTTTCGTATGGGGATCTGGGCAGTAAAAGAAAAGGTTAAGCTTTTACTACTGGGTGGGTGGTATAATTGAAATTGCATAGGGCCATTTGGAGCGAACGGAAGTTTAACGGGATATAGGAAACTGTTAAGGTTACGTCATATTTGATGGAAAAAGCAAAAAGTCGTAAAAATTGACCAAATGCTCAGCAACTGTCCACTATTTCAGAACTGTGGGTTTTCAAATGGAGAATATAGGTATCTACATATATTTACTTTTTATACTCTACATATATTTACTGCAACCAAGTTCTCTCTAAAGGTACCTTCAAAAGACACAAGCAGAGACAATACTGAGGCCATCAACTTCGGCCGATTTCCCGTTACTTGCCTACAAGCTATATTTTTGTGGGCTGGTAAATGCTAAGTGCTCTAGTATTGTTACATAGAAATTCGTATTGACAAATGTGACGTAACTTCAAAAATTCCGGCTCACCAACACACTTGGACCTTGCATATGCCATTTCCGCTGTGGGCAAAGCTGTTGACATCGTAGAATTTTATCCGTTAAATTTGAAATTATTTATTTACGCGTGGATAGTATTTTCTTTTAAGTGGCTGTATTCCCATCTTCTGACGAGGGAAAACACAAATAGCGCGTTCAGCGCCGTTTCGAGACCACACCACGGAACCTAAAGATAAAAAAAGGGGATAAGGAAGTTAAGGGAGCTCAAATTTGAAGATCTTGTTGAAATGGATATTTTTAATGTCCGAAAGGTTAGCATAAAACAAATAAGTGTACATTTGCTAAAAATATTTATGAAATATTGTCAATCATCCTGGTTGCATGAAAATAAAAACCTTTTGACCAAACCTTATCAGTTATTTAAGAAAAATATTCTCATGCAATCGATCATAATAATATCGAAAAGAGGTAAATACATAACCATGTTTGTCGAAATATGTTTCTTCTATGTAAAACATCTCCAGCAGATAGTTTTATGGACCAACAAAATCAAATTATTGGCCTTTTAACAATATATAATAACTAACCAATGGCATTCGGTAATATAAAAATGTGGTATTCCCGAACTCTAGCACATTTCCCCAAGGTTGCCGAGGTTGGCAGCATTTATTTTTGTATGTTTTCATTCAATCTGCATATATCTCACATCACCAGGAAGTAGTTTAGTGGCCTCCACTTCTTATACACTCCGTCTCACTTGATTACGACCAGGCAGTTTTTTGTTTTAATTTTACTTAATTTTCTTAATCTGGGCAAAAACAATGGTCAAGGAATAAAGGATATATTATGTTTGTATTGTAAAAAAAAATTGGGATAAAGTTGATGAATGCAACTTTTATGACGATTTCCTTCAAAAAGGTCATAAAATTTACCTGTTTTTAAATTTAATGACCTTTTCGAAGATAAACGTCATAAAAGTTGCATTTATCAACTTAAACCCATTTTTTTTATAATAAAAACATAATACATAATTATATCCTTCTTTCTTTAAAAAAATATCGTAAAATTAAAACAAAAATTGCCTGGTCGTAATCAAATGATACGGGGTGTAGATAAGCTGAACAAAGTAATCAATCCAAAAAAAGCACCCAACTTTGCATTGCATAAGAAGCTATATCCTCTAGGCGGTGTTGCTTGGCTCTCTGATGTAATAAGCCCACTATCATAAATCAGAACCCCAAATGAACGAAGACATTTTTATTGGCCGGCGTTTACTTATGCGAGCAACATTTGTCTGATAATGAACCACTTGGCCGTTTGACCTCCACAGCTCTCTCATAAGCCCAATTCACTTTCACTTGTGAACGCCTCGCCGAGCCTGCACCAATCTATGTAATGCACCAACAAACTTGCTTGTACAAATTGTGCCATATTTACCCCACTCGTCACAGATAATTGCCGCAATTTGATCAGAATTCGGTTGCAACATTAGCCATTCTGCAATGAATCGAACCGATCCGAAGCGTTATGCGATTACGCCCTCTTTTGAGAGAATGCGACAAAGTGCTTCGTTGAGTTCGAACTACCAGCAACTTACAATTCGTTCAATTTATACCTACATGTACATTGTACATTCCGTTGGCAATCGAAAGTGAAATCATGTAGGTTTCTTATATTAACCAATTAATACTCGTAGTTGCATGGAATCAAGATTTTGTCAAGACTCAAAAACAAAGTGCCCACCTGTCCTTGGCCGAAGTACATTGTATGTGCGCACTCAATTTTAATTACAACAGGAGAATGTTGTCAGCCAACAAAAAACAAAACAATCAAAAATCACGTCTGAGGTGACTGACTGGATTTTTGTTAGCCAAAGGCACTCCTCCATCGAATACCCACCACTGTGGTGAGTTGTTGGTCACAAAATATTTGAACACGTATTGAGTGCATTTTGGAATTAACTTAAGCAGGCCTAAGCTGGCAACACAATTTTCCATTCAATGCCCATTGTTGGGTGTAAGCGCTAAACACCGACGGCGTCATTGGTGAAGCATTACTTCAAGTAGCTCGCATTTTAAATTGGAAATCATGTCAATTGGTAAGTGAAGATGTCGCACGCCTATACACACGCCGTCGCATATACGAATCATTGATAACTTGTAATGCCAACAGTTGGTTTTGAAATCTGATTATTATTTGGTGTTTTTTGTGTGTGCAAGCTTTCTTTTGACCATTGGATAGGGTTATGACGGTTGAGCGGCACACTTCGTTTACATAATTCGTTGGAAGGGGAAATTATCAGCTAATAATTGTTGTATTGAATTGCACCAATCACAGAGGAGAATATTAATTTGAAACTCGAGTTGATAATAAAGTGAAATGTATAAGCGGCCACGATTGATTAGGGTGTAGGGCATGCTCTTCGTTGCGGAATGTTGCAACCTTATTCAAGTTGCTATTATGACTGGGGAAAAAATGTTCAATTAGTCATAAAAGTAGTTTTCTGGCACAGCGGGAGACGAGTAAATGGCGTTTTTCGAATTTATGGAAGAACAATTATTGCTATAACGAGGTCTACTCTGGAGCATTTCGTGTTGTTTAGAGCCCATTGAATTACCTACATCATTTTCGCAAGAATTTATCTTCATACCTGAACGAAGACAAAGAAATCATCTGATTCAACCCCTTGAAGGGTTTTGAGAATGAATCTTCTGAGTCATAGGCGACTAAAATAAACCAAAAAGAAGCATTTTGAGGACGAAAAGTCTTTCAATATTGGAGTGATATTTGACAAATCGATATTTATAACTGAACTTATTATCGTAAAAATGAAATTTAACATGAAAAGAATTGAAAAAACTGTGCAACGTTGGTTAGTTTTTGTTAAAAAAAAGGAACAAAGGTGTGGCTAAGCCTTCTTACTTAGATCGAGCTTCGATGAGCAAGTGATTTGACTTGTGACAGCTCCAAGGTATTTTGGAGTAGGTAGTCAGAAAATTAAACTGTAGTCTAAACATGAAGAAAAGAACAAGGAAGGCAGCGATAGCTTTTTATAACTGCAACAGGGTTTTCGAAAACCTGCGGCCCAAAAACATTCACGTGGATCTATACTTCCGATACTAACATAGGTCTGATAAATCAGTCTGGTGACAAGCTATACTAACGTTCAGGCTAAGCACCTAACTAAAAATCAGTTTTTATATTCAACTTAAATGTTTAGTAGGCCACTATAGATAAGCTACACTCAATCTGACATGCCCTGATATTTTTAAACAAGAATCGGCTGCAAACAGTATTCTTCTTCGGCCAAGCCAAACAAATCCATCTTGACGGGACAACCGCGACTTGTAGAGCTCAATCATAAATTAAGTATGAAATAGCCTGACAGCTTTCTACGTCTCCCCGTCTTTTATACTGAAGATTATTTAAATACAAAAATAATTGGCGCAACAGGTCCGTATGGACCCTAGGCCTAGCTTCTCAGAACCATTCGTCTTGTGTGAGTTTTTATTTTTGGGACGAATTCAAGGGATCTACAATTTCATGCCGAGTCCAAACGGTCAATTGAGAAGCTCTTTCATGACAGTTATACTCTCGGATGTTTGTCAGACGTTCGCGAGAGGTGGCGCAGTGAAAAGAAACCTTAAGTTGGAATTTGGGTTTTGCTCGGGATTCGAACCTGGGACCCCTCGCTTAGTAGTCCAACACACTAAGCCACTGCGCCGAAGATTAATTTACTGTGATTTTATTTCCGACCAATAAAAAATTTTACTTTTAAAAGTATGGTTTTTTCGTAAAAAAAAATTAAGGTATTTGAGTTTAGTAAGAAAGGAAAAATGAACACGCTTCATGGGAAAAATAAAGAAGCAGTACTAAGAACACTGATTGAGAGTTAGCGTATTTGGTGAGTTTTTGTCAGTTGATGGATGCGATATGAGAGTTTAAATTCGTTGTTTCACCACGAAAACATGTATTCTACAAAATGTATAATAGCAAATGTAATCAACATAAATAAATAAATGAATAAAGTGTGAAAAATGCATTCGCTGAAATAAAATAAAATATTTTTGTTCCTATAATTATTGTGTCTGTTTTCGTTTGTTGTTCTTGGCGAAAAATTATTTCGCCGGGAATGTCCACAGAAAAATGACAAAGAATTTAAAGAAAAGAATTGATTAAGAATATTAGGATTCGAAATATGATTTTTTAGTTATTCCTGTTAATTACGAAAAAAAAAACAATTAAATTTATTAGAAAATTTAAAATAATTGACATAATTAATGAAATTACATTAGCAAACAATTGCTTCAGCCAAGAATATGAATACCTAATGCCAGTTCTTAATAAAAACAAATATTAGATACAATATTCAAAAATTAATTTAATTTCCTTAAATTATACGAAACTCAAAATGTAATACAAATAAACATGTTTACTGATTTGTACCCTATGTCACGCATTTAAATTTAGTGGCCTAAAGTTTTGTTTTAATTTATACGAATTCACATCATTAGTAATCAGACATTTTATATTAGTAAGCGTTTTTTTTTTTTTGCTACAAAAAAACAACTGAAAAGTTTTTGGTAGGCATTTTATGAATGAACATAATGTCATTATTTATGTAAAAAGTAAAATAAAGTTGCAAAATGATGTCTGGACACTTATTATTGTTATTTTATTTTATTATTCTCTGAAACTGACTTATTTTTTTAACTTGGTTTTTTTTTGTAATTTTCCTTACACATTTTTAAGTGACAGTACAGTTTCGTTTTGTATGCATTTGTGTTAATTGTTTAACCAAATCGATCATTAAAAAAATGGGAATGTGAAAAGAGGAATAGTTTGCGAAACTTAAAGGAAATTCTATGGCGAACATGCGAACAATTTTTGTGATATCGAAATCAGAAAAATGATATCCTTTTCATTATATCGTACAATTTGAACATTCATTGACCTTAATTATTTCGTACGTCTGTTTTAAGTAGTTTCTATGAAATGCTTTTTTGATTAATGAATTTGGGCTGTTTAAAATTGATTTTTATTGCATGGTGTCTAACTACACAATTCGTTTCACTTAATACCAAGAAATAAGAAAATCGAACAAATAAATAGAAATAAAAATGAAGCGAACAATTTCAACCTGGAACTTAAAAAAAAATATTATTTACAACACAGCCCAAACACTCGATATTGAAATGGGAATCCACCTCAGGCTACCTGACATCCAGTTTAAACCGAAAGTGTAGGCTGGTTTTTTTCCGAGTATGCGTGAGGCCCCTTTGATTAACATGGCACAAATATGAAATTTGAATACATGAATTCAAACTGGGCCACATCCAAGGTCAAATTAAGCTTGTAGGCAATCCCTCTTTTTTGACCGAAGCTGTCAGTCTATTTAATGTTTATGGGCTCAATGCTTTTTAAAGTCAGAAACACAATAATAGTTTCAGACCTGTAGCCAGGGCATTCATTGATTCAATGTCAATCAAATTCAATTCAAAATAGACAAGTTTGGAAAATCAAATAAAAGTGATCGATGAAATTCGGTATAAAGTGAAGAAATTGTATTTTCTCATGATAATTTCTTTTTTGTGTGCAGTGAAAAGAAACAAATATCCAATGCAATGACATCTTTGTTCCACTGGCGCTAAAGCTCTAGCGGGCGTTCCTTTAGCTGGGATTTTATGTGAAATAGCAATCAATGGAACGTGGCCAAAGGTTTTATTTTGTTTTTACGTTAGTTAAGTCAAAACGCACGACTGCCAAATATGTGCTTAAGTTAACGATTCCCTCAGCTACACACAAAATGTCAGTATTGCGATACAGTCATAAAACTACTCTCTAAGCTGTCATTTAGAAGTCATAAAATTCAAATTAGGTCCCGATTTATGCAGTGGGCCTTATTAATAATCATTTTTAACCAATGGGTTATTTTATATGGAAAATTTCGCAATTGTGATTTCATAAAATAAGGTCTGGACACTAAATATGAATGTTAGTATCACGCAATAGGTATAAGTAAAAGCAATATGTGAAAGCGTGTAGTTTACCTATGCACCTAAAGTGCACAATTGGTTAGTTAGCAACAGCAGACGTCAGACTGAATACAACCATTTGACTTTACTGCTCAGGTAATGATTCGATAACTTTTACGCAGTGTTCATTAATACGGGGGTAAGTGAAATCAAACGTGTGTGATATAGAAAACTTAGCCAAATCTGCATGCAACTAATAACAATATTTAGATTTGGAGCAAACAACTTAATGGATTTTTTTTTCTCATTAGAGGGAAATCACCAACAGGTTCGAGCGATTCTCTATCACCGTCCATAAAGAGAAACGAACTACATCAGAGCCTTTCAACCACTATACAATAAGAGACAAAAATGGACCCGATGGTTATATGTTTCGAACATCTTTCAATTTCACAAAAAAAAATATCAATTGCATAATTGCGGTGCACCCAAAAACACTAATGCATTTGACCGCTAACACGAAACAAAAAAGCTGGTTGTCAAGTGGTTGCTGGTTGTGGATGTAATCCCAATGCTTATACTCACATATTTACAAATAGTTGTGGTGTGAAATGAAAACCAACGTCCTTGTTCTGCAAATAAAAACAAAAAAAAACTCCCATTAATTAATTCCTCAGCGCTGTGCACTGTTAAATCGTAAACAAACAATTTTTTAATGAACTATTACAAAATCTCCATAAACTATAAAAAAAAAACAATAACAATTCGTACTCATATCTTATGGTGGTATCTCTTTTATCAACCTACTTATACACTCCATGCCACAACAACAATTTCTGCGATGAAGGTGCACATTAAGCATTTCTCGGCCGCTGCTGCAGCAGGCTTCATTACCCACAGCCGAGCAAATTACATTGTTTTACTTTAGCGGTTCGGGCTGGTGCCAGCTGATGCCTCTGACTGAATCCGAAACAAGAAGATCATTGTCTCTTCGTCTCGTGTGCTGTTATTCTTTCGATTGTGCAGTGAATTTTGCACAAATCAGTTGCAAATATGCTGGGAATTGTTACAAAATGTCCAATTGAATTGTCAACCGTTTGACAGGAGTGCGGGGGAGCCCTCTGCCGGACAAATTTGTTTCGAAACTTTCTTGCATAAGGTTGAAGACGATTTTTGTAGGTGGTCTGCCCTACTCCAAGGCATGTCCTTAGTGGTTTTCGCAATTTAAGTATACACAGCCATGAACATGATGATAATGACCATTGTTGTCAGTTTCAGTAAGTGTTGGGCAAGCCTGAGTTAGTTTTAGTACTCGTTGGTTTTATTAAGCCACAATGTGATTTGTTCGTTATGCAGACAAAGGCCGCGGAAGTTGACCATTGGGGAGAGGTATTATCTGAATCGCTTCCCATGACATAATACAGCGGTAGCAGCCGGTTCACCTTAAGTTGTTACGATGTCAGGCAGAAGACAGAAATCATTATTGGAAGCGTAAAACCGTGTCGATTGGCAGCACATTGTTTTTTTTTTAAATTATAATCCAATGAGTAATTAAAAAGTCACTACTTTTGTGTGAGTGATGGCTCAATTCGGTTATAGGATTAAGAGATTGGAAAGATAAGTGCCAATGGAATGTGTCTCGATCGAGGTTGTAATTAAGGTAACAGGTTGTTTGAAGCTCTTTCTTTCTGTTGCGTAAGTAGGCACTTTCTTACAATAGGTCGGTCGGCGTGCCTAGAGATAATTATGCATTCCGAAGCGACAAAGGCAGTAATTAAAGTTAGCATTGATTAATATTTCTGGTTGGACTGGGAAAAGTATTTCTTGCATCTCTATCTCGTTTGATTAATTAATTCGTTTGTAGGTTTTGCAAAAAAGTTCGGATTAGATTTATATTCAACTAATTAGTTGAGAATAATAAAATTTGTTGCGGGTATATTTGAAACTGCGCGATTCTCCAAAACGCATACGAAGAACAAAAAGCAAAGATATAGAGGCAGCCTATGCTTATGCAAAGGTGAGTGTATAGAGGAAGATTACGCGAAATACCCAGAGGTTTCAATTTTGTTTATCCGTCAGCAGTAAATCAAAAACAGTTCCGCCAAATATCATAACATGTTTTTCCTACTTGGAGCTCAATGGCTTTGACAATAATTGTGCTTTTTGTGTAACATTTATTCTGCAGATGTAAAGATTGGGGATGTCCAAGTATCTATTAGTTTGACAGCTGTTTAACTAGATGTATCTCGGTTTTGATTGGCTGAAATCAGTCATATGAGCAGCTGTTTCAGTTGACGTTTATGGAGGGGTGGCCGACGAATCTAATCAAAAAATACGTGACTGAGTACTAAGTTGACAGTTCGCATGTGTGGCTAACGTAGAAAAAGTGACGTTCCTGACCAATCTAGTTTTTGCGTTCAGGTAACATTTCATTTAGACCAATCTAATCGACTCCAGATAACTAGATGTACCCATTGTGACGGCAGCAAAAAATTGCAAAGATCTGAAACTGATAGGGTCCATTTAGTACCTATTTGACAGAACTTTGACAACTGGATCCGTATTTTGCTGTCATTGTGTTCTGTCATAGTCACCATTTTTGAATGGAGCGCTGGATGGGGCTCTAGAGCAGGTGGAAACCGATTTTAATTTTGCGCAAAACGTAATTGATTCTACTGTTGTTGTCAATTGAGCATTTTCGGCAGCTGACATAATAAAGTCAAAACTAATTAGGAAAATCGATTTCGGTTCACCATTCCACTGAATTATTTTATCAACCCATGATGAGGTGACTCACCACTGTGTATATACAAACTAAATCGGCACTCCTTCGCTATAATAATAAGTAACTACCTACTTAAAAACTGCAACAATATGTTTATACACAATAAACAAAAATCCGAAAACGGGCATCATAACAAACAATTTACCTGAAATATAAATCATATCAGTTCGACAGCAATTTATCTCAACATACGGGTAGTGACTTTTGAGCATTAAGCGCTTTGCTATAAAATGTCAAAGTGTTTCTGTCAGTCCAGTAGGATAAATAAATTTAACAAAGTCGTATTTCTTTGCTAATATCTCTATTTTTTTCGTCACACGTTTTCTCCAACTTTGACTTATGAATGAGAGTGGAAATAAAATGAAAGTTAATATAGTTTTTGTTTGTAAAAAAAGCAACATAAACACTAAAATGATTGCTATCGTGGTGCGCAAGCGGAAGACATAAAGTAGTAGGCATAGACGTGCGTCAGTCGGTCTGACTTTATGCTTTATTCTCATTGGCTTTGCGCAAAGCGATTTTTGATTGATCATTTAGCAGACTTTACATGGCATGTGCCAAAGTAAGCGGCGCACAGAGGTTGTAAGATGTACTTATGGCTTTGTATTCAATGAAATGAAATGCTCTCTGAACAGTGTTCAATATTCAGATATCGAATTGTGAGAAGTGTCAAAATTGATGTTCTACTTCTCAAATGCAGATTGCTGGTTGAAATTTAGTTTATTTCGCGGACTATTCATTTATCTTTTGGGGTGGAATACTTTCAAAACGAATGTAAACCTTGAACCTAAAAGAGAGGAAAACATCTGCCCTTTCTCATTCAAAACTAACCCCTTCTGACAGTTCTTTCACTCTGCTCTGGTTTACTTCAGTTTTTCTTCACTAAACACACCTATTCTTAACTTTGAAATGAATCGATTAATGTAGGCTTTCTTAATAAACACAAACCAACAACCAATCAATTGTCCGTTTGAAGGCGACCCAAATCTATGATTTACGGTTCCATCGCATTCATAAGTGGGTCAAAATGGAAAACGCATAAAATATTCATTCAACTCGCTGTATTCTGATTAATTCCACAGTTAAAATCAAAATAATGTCAAATCTTAGGATGGATGCGCTTTCTGCTAGAGGTATGCGCTTTTGGTACAAAATGAACAGATTGGTTTTCATATATGAATATCAATATTTAACACATAAAGAGCTCGAATTTTGAAAAACTATTATAAGAACCCAAATAATAAAACATTTTGAATAAATAATCCCAACTTTGAGTAACACTTTCACTTAAATCGCTATTGTCGTTTGATAGCAGGGTTTTATAAATTATTCATGGCACACAGATATAGCGAAACTAGACCCTGAAAGAGTAAACCACATTAGTATTGCTAATAGCCGCAACAAATGGCTTATTTCCAAGACAAACCTTTGCTCAATGTGGCCAGGAATTCATTTTCCAAATAGCTAATTTCGAAATTCAGTTGTCTGAATAACTAATCTTTTTGTATGGAATAAAAAAAAATCTCTTGTACAATTTTTACAAACAGCAGCAAATCAGTCACAAAGGGTGGCCAATTTTTAGTGTCGATGAACTGCTATTTGTCTTGGCGATAAGTTGGATAGCTATCATATCATGCGGATAATGGAAAATGCTTTGACGTATCTATACCACGTCTAAAAACATTGTTTTCGTTTACTATGTAACTATCTTAATAGTAAAATACTTTCCCTGACGTCTTTTTGAGACATATAAGAGACTTGCCGCTATCGCAGTTAGGTATACTTGACTAGAATTAAATGCGGATTTTGAGATTATGAAAATATTTGTGCGCTGTCCAACATACATACCGTACCGAATTCTTTTTTCGAAACTTGGTTTATCATAATTAATAATTACAGAAAAATTCCACAAGTTAGTTAGCTATAGCAGACGTCAGCTAGCAACACAAATATGACGGAATTGCTGCCACTTTCGTAATTTTGGGGCATTGTTTTCTGATGGTCCCCTACTGTCAAACCCGGTTTGATTGTTAGAGTTAGAAATGTCACACTCTGACGTCTGTTTAACTTGTGAAATATGCAATTAAATGTTTAAACTTAAATATGTGCTTGTCTGTTGCTGTCTATAAGGAAGGACGTGCCTCACTCTTCGTATTAGCTTCATTACTTCAAATTGCTAATTGTATACATTCTTGTTTTTGTTAAACTTCTTCTCCCACGGAATTCTATTACGTTTCTCCCTTTAGGCTTCAAAATATCCACAAGCGAAAGAGATTTCATAAAGAAGACAAGTCAGTATACAAGTTTCATAATTTAAAATAGATTATTACAGATTACACAAACCAGTATCATCGTTATTAATTTCACGATCATTACGCGTTTATGGTTACACATTAACAATCAAGTGAAAGAGAAGAAGAAACAAAAAAAAAAAAACACACACTGCCGACCCACGTGAAAACTAAATACAAACCCAACTCATCTGTCATTATTAATTGAAATGATTGCGGCCAATATTTCTTTTTAGAAAGTGATCTTAATTGTAATGGCTGTTGGCCAAAGGAAAGTCACATACTTAATCCCCGCGTTTACACTAAGGGTGACAGCGCGACAGTTATGGATGTCATATCCCCACACGCATTAGCACCGCCGCCACCATCACAACAACACAACAGGTGAATGCGCATTGAAATGAAATTAATTGATTAAATAATGACCAACGGACTACCCACTCTCTGGACACTTTTACTTGACGTACGAAAAACACCCAAACACACGCGTACCTACACTACACCAGCGAAATTCCTCGCAAATAGATTGGTAACCCAATTACATCCCAACACCATCCCGTTGGTTGGCAGAGTTCAACGATCCAATAACAACAATTGTAATTTACAAATCTGCAGCGCTCGACGCGCTGCTAATCACTCAAAATGTCAGCCAAGGCGGTTTCGCTTCAGGCAGCTGTGTGGTGTGTATAGGTATACCGTAAGATGCGAGTCTGTCCGAATGGGGCGCATGTGCAGATTGGATACCGAAAATGTTTGGTCTTTCAGAAAAGTATTCGCTAGTTAAAAGTCGTTCATTCAGGCAACCACAAGAGCAGCGCTAGCTTCAGGTGGGATTAGAACCCTCAAATGGACAACCGACTTAAAGGTGGAAAATCGTTGCTGTTTCGTTTTGTGATTGCTTTTCCGCAGTTGGATTTTCTTTTGCGAACAAGAAGAACAGATGGTGGCATAGGTAGCGCGCAGTGGATTAAGCAAAATAATGGCGCTGGTTGTAATATACGCCGCTCATGGTTGGAAGTAGCTCAACAGGTTTTGCCTCATGGAATAGTCTTCATCTATGCCTCTACCTCTGTATATTGCATGTCTAATGGTTCGCGAGTATATGGTGCTGTTCGCCGATGATGATAGTTTCCTGATTTTCAATATATTTACATATTTGTACATATAGAGATTATAGTGAGCAAAGTGAGAGCCTTGGAAAAGTTGTTTAAAGCACGCATTGCACACACAGAATTATTGCGAATATGTGTACAAAATTAAGAAACACTCTGGGAGTTCGCATTCGACTTCAAACGTATGAGTTAGATCGTCTTTTGGTAGGTAGTGTTAAAAATATATATATATATTCCGAACACATTGAGTAATAAGGAAGATAGAACGCAGTAAACTTCAAGCAATAAGGAAGTATCTTTTGCTGCATGGGGGTTTTTATGACACCATAAAGTGGGCGTTCATTCGATAAGACAATGTATATCGTAATGAGCACGGCGTAAAACATTCTAACTAGAAGGAGGCTCTTACTCGTTTGCAACAGTGAACACAAGTTCCGTTGGGGTTATTAATACTAGAGTGTCCCGCAAGGAGCTGCATTCTGGCAAATAAACATAGGAAGGTTCCTTGCGAACATGTGGATGGTTGAAAAATGTATAACAAATTCATTGGGAAAATGCGAGACACTTGTATAGGATAGATCCCACATCGAAGAACAAATTTCTCACTGAACGGTCTACATTAATGTATATCCAACTCCTCCCAATGCACTTGCGTTTGCGACAGCTGACTTAATTGATGTTTTTCACTTTTTATTGGCCATTGCCATTTATGAAGGGGCAGCCGACAAGTGTAGTAAAGAAAATTCTGCTTGCATACTCAGTTGACATTTCGAAGTGTCAAAATTCAAAATAAACCGCGAGAATATAACAACAATTTAATTTTACTAGTCTACGCATTCAAATACCTAGTCCAGACAAATCTAGTTGACTAGTCACAATTGAATTCGTGCGTAGTCAACACTTGACAGCTCGTGCAAGCTATACAGCTGCCGAGTTAATTGTGTTCGGACAGCAAGTCGAGAAAAACAACTAGGAGTGCCTTGAACAATTGCTGTCCACAAAGCAAACTGAAAGAATCTCTTAGCCATGTAGTACTCAGCTATAGCTAAAAAATCGAACTTATGTTTCTGAATGAACTTCAAGTATCTGTCAAAATTTGACGTGATGTCCATTTAATGGGGCGACACATTTGCTCCAGCTACAATTTTTCGTTGTGTTCTGTTGCGTTTTTATATTGCAGAGAAGATAGCAAGGGTGAGTTTTTTTTAATAAATACCTCGACGAGGAGTAAATATACTCTTAGGATCGGAAATGGTTGAAATGGGAAAGCGTCGAATTTTTGAAGTAGGTTATTTAAAAAGAACAGCTGTTTTCTATAACACTTATCTAAGGCGTACTTAAAGTCAAAATTAAGCTAGAATTTAAGGTTATGTTTGGAGAGAAGAGTTGGAGAGCAGATTTAGTTTAGCAAGAAAAGGGTACTAAACTTTACCAAAAGCAGTTGCAAGTTTAACCTGAAAATGTTTTAATCGCAGCATGCTATCACATTTAAGTTCGAATTTGAATCTTATCCGGCGAAAATTATGTTAATACGAATAAACAATATGATAAAAATAGACGAATTGTTAACGTTCAATAAATAAATAATTTGTGTGGTGCAAATAAGTAATAGGTAAGTGGAAATCAAAAATCAACCAAATGAGATAAGAATAGAAAGCAAATATAAGAACCAAACCAAATGTTCTTATTCATAAACCAAAACTAATAAAGATCAAAAATGAAATCCAATTTAAAACAATTTATGAGGCTACTCTGCTACATATCAGTTTGAAGATTGAAGAAGTGTATCTGGCAGTAGTAGGTATCAACACAGACTTCATTGGACTACCAGGTATTTATACATTTCTTATAATTGTTTTTGTGTTATACGTTTTCATAAACATGTACCTCATTAGAAACAAACCGATCAGTAGAATCCAAAAAACGACGAAACTCGTAAGACAATATCTACTGCAATAAACTTTTGTCGAATTTATTAAATTAAGAAAAAGTGCATACCTACAAATAAATCAACGTAAACGTTTAGATTTTTTGATACTCAAAATTCTAAAATCACACTCAGTATCGTGTTGAATTGGGCGTACAAATGAACAAACTAATTCTTTGGCAAATGCATGCCAAATTAACATGAGTACATTTTATTTTTAAAACTTTCTAATTATTAAACGTACCGTTGCCAACCAATTTTGACGAAAAAGATGCCTTTTTCAATAAAATAATGCCTAAAATAAAATAAGTAAACTGGAACAATACATAAAAAAATTAAAAACAAATATAAAAAAAATTAACAAAAACTATTTTTATATCCAAAAAAAACTTAATTTATAAATCACAGAAGAGATTCTTAATAGGAACAAAATTCATGACTTTTTAGTTTCATAAGTAGGTACAAAGTATGGAACAAATCAAACATAGTTTAAGTCCAATTAGAAAAATATTTGAAATTAAAAAAAGACATGCAAAAACATACAAAAAATACAAAAATAAACGCTGCCAACCTCGGCAACCATGGGGAAATGTGCTAAAGTTCGGGACTACCACATTTTTATATTACTGAATGCCATTGGTTAGTTATTATAAATTGTTAAAAGGTCAATAAAACTATCTAATGGAGATTTTCTATATACTAGAAACTTATTAGGACAACCATGGTTGCGTATTTTTTGCTTTTGAATATCTTTAACTTTGATTTCATGTGTATTTTTTTCTTAAATAACTGAAGAAAATTTGCTCAAAATGTTGTTGCTTTCCTTCAACCAATCTACGTTCTTCATTTTTCTTTAATATTCTAAGCAAATGTTCACTTATTCCTAAAAACAAGTATTATCCATACGTAACGAATAATTTCAAATTTAACGGATAAAATTCTGTGAACGCTGTCAGCAACTTTGCCCACAGCGGAAATGGCATATGCAAGGTGCGAGTGTGTTGGTGAGTCGGAATTTTTTAAGTTACTTGACATTTGTCAATACGAATTTCTATGTAACAATACAAGCGCACTTAGCATTTGCCACCCCATAAAAATATAACTTGTAGGCAATTAACGGGAAATCGGCCGAAGTTGGTGGTCTCAGTATTGTCTCTGGTTTTTATTAGCAACCTTAAAATAAACATAACATACAAATATAGATGCGTCATATAGAAACTTTCGATTTGCTGTTACTTTCATGTTTAGCATGAACATTGTATTCTTTATAATTTGTTCCTAATGAAAATAAGTAAGTCAAGTTTGCTCTTAACAATTAACGGCTCACAAAGATTTTTGATTTCCCCTTATTTAAGCCTGTCCCTTTTTTTCCCTTTTTTAATTAAAAAACCGCTAAAATTGGCGTTTTTCCCCTCAATCTGAGATCACTGCTTACGACGTCATTATATGTGGGAATGTACCAGAGGCGAAGTAGACAGTAGACCTTGGTCATTCCTAAATTTGTCTTTAGTTTGCAAACACAGAATTGTCGTTTTTCTGGTAACTAACAAACTGCAAAAATGTTTTTCGAATTTTATTTTCACTAAATTTTAATGTTGTATAATTAGTTTTTCGTCCCAAAAATAAAAAAAATATCGAACAAAACGAAGGGTTGTGACAAAAGGCCTATGGTTCTTACGGACCTGTTGCGCCAACTTTTTTTTTATATGTCGGTAGTAAAAAATAAAAAAAATAATTTAGTTTAGCTTAAATTTGTTATGCAAACTCATAAATATTAATGGGATTGAAGGACAACTTTTTCTTAGAACAAACGTGAACTTCATTGTTTAACAAATATGAGGACCCAAGTTAAATATGTTACATAATAGTTAATCGTTTTTTTTTTGTTCATGGCTACACAATCAAATAATTGGTTATAATAACAGCTATTTTGTTGGCACTCTTTTGCAAATTTTGTGCTAATGTATTGATAAACACTGGACAGTGGACATGTCATAATGCCAAGTTTTGTACAAATGTTTATCCATCTGTCAATTTCAATTACCCATTCCTCACACAGCATTAACATTATTATATGTCCGCCTGATGATAATAATCGATAAATTCCAGTGACTCGTTAATCGTTTTTCCATTAGCAGAGATCAACAAAACACAACAATAATTTCACTTTTTTTCCTCGCGCTCAGCCTCCTGTCAAAGTTTTTATATTCGTTTTCCTTTTATGGTGTGTTATCTATTTTAGAAAGCACATTTTTCGAAACAAATTGAATTTATTGTGCCAAAAAAGATAAAACCAACCCACTGCATACCGCAGGTTAATGTCAATAATAAAATTCCACATTAGCAGCATTAAACGTAAAGCAAATTTCTACACAAAAAAAAAACCCACCTCTCATTATTTAGCACACATGGTGGTGATTTACATGACCACATTCTCTCTGTCCACAACTGTATGTGTTGACAACAACAACCCAAAGAAAAATTTATAAAAAATCTACAGAAAACAAAAAAAATCGAAAGCCTAGCCCATTCTCCACGAGGCTTTAGCAAAACTTTGTGGGTTTGTTGGCCTTACTCTATGGTACCTGCCTTCTATAACTTTTTACGCACACACACCGTATACCTACCCATAACGTGTATGCAAATTAACTATAAGTAAAAAATAATTTTCAAAACAAAATAATTATCTTGGCCATTAGATGCGATCATCGTCAGCATCTTTTGCATGAATGAAATCACAAGCGAAATGAAAACTCTTAAGATCGCTAATTGATATAGAAAATCGTTTAACGATTCGACAAAGAGACAGAGAGAGAGGGCGAACGTATAAAAAAAGTCACAAACCAGTGTTAGATACTAAAAGTCTGTTAGAGATACAAGACAAGATACAACTTTCACTGCACGAGAGGGGCCAAAAGATGCGCCGCTACAGTCTGCTACATCAGTATAGATACATTCCTCATTCTGGAACGCCATACGACCAAAAAGCTACGTCGAAGGCGATTACATGAAGATGTGTCGAACAACGTGTTCGACAGAATGTACGGATTTCGCCTTTTGGCATCAATGAAAACACGTCGACTCAGATGACGGCAGTCGGCAGCTAAAAAATTTTTTTTTTTGTGGATCGGTTTTCTTTTAGCATAAATTAAGGCAAGTTCAAGTTTCCATCTTCTTTCTTGTGTTTTGGTGTTCACACACAGGTGAATGGAAGAAGATTCTTTGCCCACTGAAGAGAGGTGTTTGCTGTTGGACTCAAGTGGTTGTTGCTGGTGAAAGACGAAGTTTCTGCTGGCATTTTCGAAGGAAAAAACATACAATGGCCT
Organism: Cheilosia vulpina; assembly: GCA_916610125.1. NCBI lineage: Eukaryota > Metazoa > Arthropoda > Insecta > Diptera > Syrphidae > Cheilosia > Cheilosia vulpina. Next base: position 60,217,353 of record OU744277.1, read on the forward strand.
AGGAAAGGAGTGGTAGTCAATTTAAGAGTTATTTCCTAAACAGCTATCGCTGGGCCAATGGAAAGCCGCATTTTTGGGGGCTTTTATTGAAGATATAAACAGATGGCCGATCTCCGAGTAGGTATGTACTTTGGTTGTCGGAATCGATGCGAGAAACATGCGAACTTCTTTGATCCAGCAATATTTAATGTAGCGAGACACATTAACACAACAGTTTCATTATCGACTTCGAAGCCTAAACCTAAGTTCGAGTGATGATGGTGTGTTTGGGCAGACAAATTAATTATTCAAAAAAGTTGAAGTTCAGTGGGCATTTGCTTGTATTTTTTTTATTGTAATAAAAGAACCCGTTCCAACATAAAAAATCCTACCAAATATGAAACTATAGCTTTGTCCTTCCATTCACATTCACTTCATCTAGATATTCGGATTTCGTCTTCCGCATGCGAAAATGCAGATACACCTGACGTTCTTTCAGCAACATTAGCTGCCGACTTATAAAAAACGTGTATCGGCTGGGATTTTCTCGCTAGCTCGAGGGAAATCTTCTCCCGGGAGACTCAAAGCGAGCCAAATCCGAATCGCTTGATTTGTATTTTACTTCTTCAAATCGACTTCAAAGTTTTGGTAAATTTTCTGTTTCAGCGTTTTAAATCAATATTTACATCAATATAGTTCAACATTTTGTTGATCTGAATAATTTTTGGTGGTCAGAATAAAAGATGCTTTCTAGAAACAAATATACTCTTGGGTCGTTGTCAGACGTGGAGGACTAAAAAAAAATGTCTACAATTTAAGAAAATCGGTTCCTAACTAATAGAATGAAATGTCTAACGACTACCTTAAGTTTTTTCTTACTTATGAACACATATTTTATTAAAATTGAATTCACTTACATATCCAAGAAGTTCTGCTTAAATCACCTGAAATGAAAACGAAAAATGTTTTAGACATTGCATAGTTTAAAATCAAACAAAAAGATATGTAAAGCACCACAAGTTTACGAATATTTTGTTACTTCGTAGGTTATGTAAGGTTTTTTGAGGCCGTCGGGCATTTGAATAGTTCAATTGTTTAATTGCAAATTCATAACATTTAATTAAAGCTGGATTAGATCTAATTTTGGTTTAATTGTAGAAAATATTTTTCATAAAGTTTTTTTTTTAAAAGATAATTCACACTTAATCAATTGTCAAAATATTTAATGCCTAAGTTTGCATTTAGCAGTGAATTAACTTTCGTTTTCCCCTGCTGTGCCCAAAATCAAGTTAGATGGCGGATATATATTCGGTTTTTTTAGATAATTTTAAAATTTCAAGTTATCAAATAAGTAACCAAAGGCGATTACAAAATTATAAATCCCGTTTTAATCATTTTTATTTTCCGGAAAGTGAACAGCGCAGATATTCATAGATTCAGTTAACTCACTCTAAGCCTAATATGCTTGAAAGGCATTTGCCGCGAAAAGACCTCTTTATATAAATATGCCAAAACTGACTTCAGAACAAATTGATGTCATCTCGAAATGTATAGAAGTATTAGGGGATTTCCACACAGAAAGACGCGAGTGATGCCAGATTTTCGGAGTAGTTTTGCTTAATTAACTGATTAGCTACTACATGGCAAAATAATTTTTATGAATATTGAATATACATTTTCGACAAATTAAAGTGAAATTAACTCATTTGATGTAAGTTAATGGAGACACTGTTAATCAGTTGATTAAGGGAATCTAATGAATAAGGATGAAAGTGTTCGGAAAATGGACAGAGATTGATGGTGGAAACACATTCTTTAAGACTTTAAAGTTAGACATTATTTTTTTTTGCAAAGATTTTTTAAACATTTTTTAAAAAATAAAAAGTGTATGTTGAATCAAAAAAAAAGGTTAAGAACTTATTCAAAAAAAATGCATTTTTGGAAAAGAAAACCAACCTGAAAGCCTTAGTTGGCATTTGTTTTTGCAGTTGTGGTTTATAATAATGAATAAAAAAACACTTCATTTAAAAGTATTTCCTATACAATAAAATATTTACTGACGATTCAAAAAATAAACACGTAATTGTTCAAGTTTTCACTTCTGTCGGCACGGAGTGCCACTGTTTTTTTTTTTAAAGCGGATTTTTGAGCAAGATAATTATTCGTATCTACTTTTTTTTGTAAATCATAAATTATACAGCCGTCAGAACTTTTTCCATTTTAAATCGCATTGCCCACGGCCTTCTTAAAAATGCCCGAATAGAATACAGACCACCCATTCTCTTATTATAGCACTATTTCAAATATGACAAGCTTCATTTACTGTTCGTCAAATTTTACCCGACCATTAACCCAAATATTTGTTTTAATACTAACCAACAGCGGTTTTTTTTCAGGGTTTTCCCAGTCTTTCAGGCATTGCCTAAAGTAAAAACATTTTTGCAACTAACAAAAAATGCCTATTTATTATAATATAATGACTTTTAACCTCTACCAAATTTAGACAATGGAAACCCTCATAAAACGGCTAACTTAAAAGTAAAACAAAAAAAAAAAAAAATACACTTAATATCAGCAAACAGCGTCCATGTCAAAAAGCACCTAATCCGTGGGAGAAAATTTCATTTGAAAGCAACATTCGCCATGGAAAACAACTTCCTCGCCTTCTTTGGCAGTTGTACATCAACTTGACGATGACATGCGAACACGAAACAAAAAAAATGTATAACCGACCATGATGAATCATGAATAAGCTATACACTAAATTGGCGATTAAAAAACGGACAAAAGACCACCAGCACCACATCATCATTGACATTTCGAAAGTTACCGCAATAAGTATCTCTGTTGCCTTGGCATCAAGATAATTTATTAGTTTCTCTGTGCAAATATGCACTAAACAAAAATAAAACTTGATTTAAGCGCGGCATGGATATTACCAATACCCAGACAAAAATCAAGTTCTATTACCCATTTTGAGCTAAAGCAGAAATAATGTACGGAAGAACAAAGACAAAAGCCAAAAATGACAAGTAACGCCGACAGACATCATAAGATATAAGAACCTTGCAAGGTCTCCGAATGACAGCTCGTTTTTATGTCATTTAGAGTGACAGCTGGTTTAACTCTCTCAACAACATCTCATCGCATCAACAGGTCAGAAAGGAAAGCGACAGCTCAAGTCACTTTTGCTTATTTATTTTGTATATTTCGTTGTGTTGTACGAGTAGTGGAGTGCGCGAAATTAAATTGAAGGAATTTATGTGCAGATTCCGTGCAATAAAAGTGGTTTGATCCAATTTTAGCCTCAAATGTCAAACCGAAACCAGTTAACGATTAGATTAATCAAGATCAGTGTTCTGTAAAGTGTTTCATCTGAGATACATTTTAGATCGGGTTTACGGTCTAGAGAAATTTTGTCCGATTATATTTATACATCATTGCAATTTTTTATTTTTTCATTTGTGAGCAGCTGTTATTGCTGACCTAGTTCACTTTTCAACAACTTGGTCTTTTTTGTTTACTAATTTATTAAGACGTGTGCACTTTCAATGAGCGCAGGATTAAAAGTGAAATCGTGGCACAACTAGTTTTACTTTCGTCGAGGATCTCATTGCGTTTGGGATACCTTCGGAAATACAGTTTATTTTGTAGAAAGAAAATAAAGTTGGTACCACAACAAAATGTTATTCGTATCTCAATATGATATCAAGGGACGCCAAATAGTCTTCAGTTATAACTGGATCAGAAGGTCCTAATAAGTAAATTGTGGACCTTAGGCCTGCCACTGAAAATCTGTATAATAAAATTGGTTCACTCTGTTTTTGGGTCCAGGTTAAGTAACGCAACATATTAAAACCACTTACCCGATTCGAATGAATTTCTTCAATATATGTAGGTTATATTACGCCCTAGAGTAACAACAACTTATTCAGACGATAGGCGATTTTAGCAGCTATAACTTAGATATATGAGAACATCGAGTATCGATGCCGTTGGCTATGGTAGATCATTTTATTAAAGCTAGCTAACTAGTAGTAAATGGCTCGTTAAATCTTTCAAGTAATTGTTAGCTACATTGACGCTACCATCGTTCTTCCGTAAGAAAAACTACAAGTCGTACATAGTTGGCAAAGATTTATGATTTTATTTGATTCAGACATGAACGGAATTTCAGATTTTACTCCAACAGGACGAAATGGTAGGGCCTGATTTTGACGTGCTCGAAACTTGACCTGCGACGGGACAAAACAACGGGATAAAACAAATATTTGTCGTTAGCAACGCATTTCTATTCATAATTTCTGTCTGCTAAATGAGTCTAAAGTGGCCCGAAAATATATTCGTGGTACATGTACGGACATGCAGAAAGACACAAACTTCCAAAAGGCCATATTTACCAATTTAATCATCAAATTGTGCTAGAACTCCTATCAGAAATTTCGACTTGTATTTAGCTTGACCAAAATGCAGCAAGTTGGTGAATAGATGTATTCGAACTTAACGATACATTTAGAGTAAGGGCTGCGGAGTATTTCTATTGGGACATTTCATTTCAATAATGTTTTGCAGCAAAATTTTGTCCCGAATTACTAAATTTTATTTAACAGGGAAAAATCTTGATTTATTCAGGTTCAGAAATTCAGCCAAAAAACAAGCTTTGTACGCAGTTGAATTATGAATCACCAAGAAAGCTGTTCTGTCAATGGTCAGGTGTAGGCCAATTTTCTACCAAAGTCAAGTTATCGATCCTTAACTCTATATTTGTTCTAACTTCAATTGGTAACCAAATCTTATACTTAGGTAGGATTACTTATAACCACCACCGAAAGAATAAGATGGCGGATGCCAGCCGCCGAAATGAAATTCTTTCGTTGTGTTGCTGGGGTTAACCGCAGAGATCATGTTCAATGTCGGCTTCGGATACCTACCTTTTGGAACTGATCGGTCCACGTGTAGTTGGATTTGGGGTTATACTCGAATTTAAGAAACAAATTGCATATCAGCCATTACTTTTACTGACACTAAAAAAATGCACTGCAGTTGGAGGAGTGTATAATTCGTTATTCCTCTTCTTTGTACCTAGTTTTCCTACAAACCAGTTTGGCAGTGTGATGTCAACGGATCAGAGTAGCTAAACATTTTTAGTACACTGTAGTACTGTATTTACAACATCAAGGACGCTCATTTTTGCACGAGACGGGACAGAGGGATCCGTTTGTCCGCAGTTAATAAAGGCGCTACAATGACATCACAAATCAGACGCCTAAAGTGTCATTGACGGTCTACCAATAATTATAAATACAGTAAAACCCGCTTAAGAGAAATCGGTTGAGAGAAAAAACCGTTTATCTGAAACACTTTTTCCATACCCGAGTATTTGTCGACCAATTTCCTGTAAAACACTCCGCTTAACCGAAATATTCTTCACTGAAGAAAACTCTCTTAAGTGAAAAAAATTTTGAATCGAACAGAGCAAACAATTTGCTGAACGCTTTCGTTTCTTTTTTCTCAATATGACATTTTGAGATAAGTCACAAGTGTTTTTTTTCCAGGCCACTTCAAAAGATACAAATACAAATTTGTCTAGCTTTAAATTAACGCTTAATGGAATTTTTAAACCCGCTTAAGTGAAAAACCCATTTAAGGGAAAGAAAAACTGTGACATTTTGCTGTTTCTCTTAAGCGGGTTTTACTGTACGTAGAATGGAAATAAACACAAGTTGCGGCGACCAACAATTCCCCAATTACTTGAAAAGAATTTTTATTTCATATTTAAAAAACATGAGAGTGGTAACAAGTGTCAGTAAATTAAACCAACAATTCATCAATCAGTTCTAATATGGTAATATAAATTTATCCATTCATAACTTCCGGAAGCCATTTTGTTTTAATGAAAAGCGAAATTTCGTAAGAAATCGCTATGAAAATAACAACATGCTAAACTCTCCCATAATTGCTACTACGTAAACAAGATGGCCGACTAAAATATGCGTGACGTATTTTTGCGTATTAGATAATGTTTGGCCTTTCAGTCACACAGCTATTTAGTATTGGACATTTTTTTAATCTTCCGTTTTACGAACTATCTTCAGTATAAAACAGACTTTGCGTGTGTTTACAAGACAAAAGCGATTGCACTTCTTAATACAGGCTGGTGCAAATGTCACGCATTGGTTTTGATAATTTTTTTCTATTTTAAAGATTTATATTATCGATAACAAACAAAGCTACAGAAATGTTTTTTCACTTATATTCTCGACTGTGAGTTTGAAAAGGCCTTTAAATTATTTGTGGCAGGATGGAAGCTGTATTCTTTTGCGCAGTAGAAAACAGTGCAACCTATGTAGTGCTACTTTCAAAACTTTGACATTTTGACGCAAACATAGGTACAATTTTCTCAAAGTGTAGGCATTTTTGTAAATGCTCCAACAAACTATGCGGAGCGTTTCTTTAAACAGTTGGTTTTTTCCTTTTGCTATTGCATTTTATAATTCCATATGAAATCTATGATCCACTCAGCCGACTTGACTTGCAGTATCTATTATCTAACCCCAAATCGCGTTCCGCTTATCGATTGAAAGATTGTCTTAACATAAGCCTACTGAAATCCACGCTGGGTTTAGTGTGCCAACGTTTGGAGTTATACTTTTGTGTGTGGCGCGGTATACAATGTGACTCATGCTCTTGAAATTCCCGATATATAACCACAGTATACCTCCAGGTTAACGAATAATTTTGTTTAATTATAAAAAACACGAAGTCTCGTCCAATGCCACCTCACACCAATCAACGTCATTGTTTGTTAAAAAAAAAAAACAACAATACCCGATATTGAACCAGTTTCCGCACTATGTTTCGAATATAACTTGCCATTGTTTTGCTTTCCCTTCTAAAAAAGAAACACTTCAAGACTTGTACAACTTCAACCGCACTTGGCGGCGATTGAGGAACAAATTTGAACAGTATTGCGGCCACAAGCGTCAAGGTCGCGTCATTTAGTCACAGATTCTTTATGGGCACCGACCACAAGCCTATTATCCAAATGAGGGCTCTTGATACGCGAATGAGTAGGTACCCGGTTGGTACCTAGATGTGCAGCTCACCGCGCACAACCCATTGAACAGCAATTAGACTCAGAAAACCATACAGGCGGGTAAAAAACTTGCAAGAAGTAGCCCACAGGCAGCCTCCATCATCAAGTGGATAACTCTTAATTTCGGAGGTAGAAATCGAAAATTTTCCGGTTTGCATCAGAAAGTACCTATATTTCAAGTGCAAGTATATCTTTTTCGGTAGAGCCTCAGGTTGTAGCTGCTTCAAATGGAGGCCAAAAAGGCAGTCAAAGGCGGCAGGCCGACTCCACCTGTTGTTGATTGCGACGAAAGTTGTTTGTTTTTGCGCAGCTCCTTCGGAAATTCCAAGCTTCTTCTCGCTGCTGGATGGTGACCCAAATGTCACCGGGGTAGAATTTATTATTCGAAAGTTTTTAATTTTTTTCGGTGCACAGCGGCAGAAATAAAATGGATACTTGTCCGGTTTTTTTTTTAATGGCGATTGACTTGCATGGACACCTTGGCATAAGCGTAGTAGTCATGTTTTTTTTTTATGAACACGAAAGTAATTAAGCTCATGTTTGAAACTGGCCCACCTCAGTTGGGTGTTGTGTTTTTTTTCCTGGCGTGATACAAGTAATTATAAATATGTTAGCTTGTTTGTGGTGCTGGAATTTTTTTCTTTTGCGAAATTATAAAGAACTTGTGCCCGACCTTGAAGGTAGATATTGCGACCTTCGATCTGCAAATAAGTGTGCAAGCCTCGAGTTGTGATTTTTATTGCATTTTTTCTGGTTTTCAGGCCGTTTGTGGACATGCTTGTGGTTAAACGATTGTGATTATTGATTGCAACTTTACGTGTGACACCATCGGTCAGGGTGGTTGATCTGTGACCATTGAGTTCATCGAAGATTTTAGAATTGTTGATCGTATAGCACGTCATTGTGGTCATCAAAAAGCAATTAGAGTTGTCAGAACCTAAATAAACATTAACTTATGAGCCTGCAGTTCGATTGACTGCGTTCATAACTGAGTTATACCAGCAAAGATGAATGATTTCTACTAGATGAATGTATCCCGGACATTGTTATCGTTACATTTTATTTGAAAATAGCAAAAGATAGAATACGGTCTTTTGTATTCTGTTTAGTATGCCATCTCCCTTCTAATATTTTTATAATCAGTGAGAGACAAAGAAGCGGGATACAAGCCATCTCACTTCAAGTTTGAAAAAAAAAATGTTTTGATGTTTGACAGTCGGAGAAGCTGACCTTTTGAAAGGGTCTTAGATGTTAGATGTCCTTGTGCAAGAACTACTGCTGCCTGTAGCTCAAGTCTAGAGATTGACAGTGCTTCTGTTGTTTTAATAACAAAAGTTTAAAGAAAATGTTTGCAAGTGCTCTGAGCTCGCATCTATGGTGTATATTTGGAAACACTTCCCAAGAAAGTTTGCAAAATCTGCCTGTACGAATTCGCAAAAGTTTCGTCTAAATATTTATGTTGTGCTCCTCCGCCTGGGTTTTAGATGGATCACCGTCGATTTATCTATCGGTCTTTTACCGCGATGTCCATCTTTTCACATGAGTCATGTACTAGATATCGCTGGGGATTCTCAGACGAACTAAAAGCGAAGGAAAAGCGAAAGGCATGTAGCTTAAAAGAAGGACAGCAGTGATATCTAAACTAGCGGTCAGTAATTTCTTGGGCTGCTAGCAATTTGATAAATCCCGCATAAAGGTACAATAGTCCCTCGATAATGTGAACTAATTAAAACAAGGCGTTTTCGGATTTTAGAGGGTTTCACTTTACTGGAACTTTTTTTCAGTACTTACTAAACTGATTGAAAAGATTTTCAATTTTATTAAAAACAACACAAAATGATTTTTTAAAGCACAGCTTAAATGTTTATTAATTTAGAAGAAAAACGAAAATCGCACGCAAAACGAACAAGAGAAACAAGAGAAATATAAAAACTTTTACAAAAAATTCACATTTTAGAGGTTGAAAATTTCGGAAGTTCACATTATAGACATGACAATGTAAAGTTTTACCGATTCACATTTTAGAGAAATTCACATTATCGGTAATTCACATTATCAAGGGAATACTGTATATGAATGCTTCCATTTCTTTGGGTAGCATTGAAAATCATGTCATTAGACATTAGACTGGAATTTTGTGTAAGCACTTTTTTGTTGTAACGCTTTTTTTAGGGAAGGCGTTCCATGTCTTCCAGCAAGTACATAGTTCAGGGTACAATTGTGCGGAACCTACAGTAGAGTCAAAAATCTGTAAAGAAAAATGGTAGCGTATTGTTAAGATGTTGTGGACAGCCACCTGGAAAGGTCGCTCAACTAAATTTATTGCTGTCGTATTTTTTGCCATGGACCAAAATGTGCGCGAACTACTTTACTAGGTCGTTAAATACCTTCCTTACTGACTTGTCTCGTTGTAGATTTGTTAAGCTTCCTACAGTCCTACAATAAACCCAGTGCAACTGGCATGTACAGCTGAGTTGTAAAGCGACAAATATTTTTTGGTGTTCCAAGTAACTTGAGTTGAACCCAATGTTCAAGGTTACCGAATACGTAATACCGTTGCGGCTCACATTATACAGCGTATATCTTACCCGAGTTATCGGCTGACATTCAACGGTTCTACTTTCGACTGCAGTTCAAGCTATTTACGTGCTTCTTTGTTAAAATATCAACACGCGACTTATATCGAACTTTCAACGACTTGTTTCTATTTTTGTCTAAATAAAGATGGATTGCACGATAACCAAAACCAAAATTTAATCGTAGCATCCAATGGTAGATGTCAGTCGGCAGTTTCACTTTGGTTTGTACTTGCCCTAAACACATGCAAATCAGTAAAAAATCGAACACAGCGAACCACTAACGCAATTTACAAATGGCCGCATTCACCTACAAAGAGTACGTTCCTCCTCAACTGAAGCCAAACGGTGCGTGGTGGGTGGGTATGTTGATTGTTGACTTTGTTTTATTCTTACTCATCCAGGCCAATTGGTTAGACAATCGCCTTAAAGAAAATAAATAAAGAACAGAACAACGAACGCTGAACGCTGAATGAGGACACACTCAAGTACCGAATAACCCAATTGAATGCGAAGTACTCACGAATTCGTGAATAATACACTCAACGTTTATAAAGGGTGATTTTTTAGCTGGTTTGGTTTTGGCAACACCAGTTTTGACAGCTGACGTGTGTTTAGTACCTTGTGTCACTGTCAAACAGCTTCAGTTTGGTTTGCAATTTAACCATGGATCGTCTTACAAATGAACAACGCTTGCAACTTATTGAATTTTACTATCAAAATTCGTGCTCGGTTCGAAATGTTCATCGCGCGCTGCTTCCATTTTATGATCGGCATTCTCGACCTTCTGAGCAGTCTATTCGGAAGATTGTGACCAAATTTCGCACCAAATTTACTTTGTTGGACATTAAACCACCAACACGTTTACGTACTGTGCGTAGTGAAGAAAATATTGCGGCCGTATCAGCTAGTGTGACAGAAGACCGCGAAATGTCGATTCGGCGCCGTTCCCAGCAGTTAGGCCTTTGTTACAGCACTACGTGGAAAATTTTGCGGAAGGATTTGGGCGTAAAGCCTTTTAAGATACAGCTGGTGCAAGAACTAAAGCCAGCCGACCGAAACAATGGCGCAATTGCGAGGCGAGTTTGGTGAACAGTTAATTTCACGTTTCGGGCCGGTCAATTGGCCGCCTAGATCGTGCGATTTGACACCATTAGATTATTTTTTGTGGGGGTATGCCAAGGCTAATGTGTATAGGGACAAGCCCGCTTCGATTGACGCACTGGAAGCCAACATCCATGCATTCATTCGTGAGATACCGGCCGATATGTGTGAAAGAGTATGCCAAAATTGGACTCAGCGGATGGGCTACCTGAGACGCAGCCGCGGTCAACATTTGCATGAAATTATCTTTAAACATTAAATTGCAAGGTTTAAACTATCGATTCAAATAAATATTTCATTCATTTTTTCGAATTTTTTGTGTTTTTTTTTTTTAAAAAGTTCTAAACCTCTTAAAAAATCACCCTTTAGAACAATTTACACGAAGTCAACGTGAACACAATAATGGTCGTGTTCAGGTGGCAATTTGTTTTCTTTTATAGGGGTGACTTTGATGACACAATCGAAACAAGTTTTCGAAACAAGTATTCTAATATTTGCAAAATATCGTATTCTTCAACGAAAAGTAAAAGTATGCCAAAATATATACACTCAATTCACATGCATATGCATAGGACATGGAAGTGTTTAAGAAAGAGTTTGCCAAGTGAAACTTTGAACAAATAAATCACCCCGACCAACGGGAAACACGAAAGAGAATGTTTACCTGGAGTTAATTGATATTTTTCCTGTATAAGTGGCTGCTAAGATAATGTTCCAAACTTGGGCATAAACATTTGCTTAATTATGCAAAAATTGATTGGTTAGAAAGAAAACATACATATACACACATTCATGCGAGATCTGTTCGCAAATTATTTAAGCAAATACATTTTTACTAACAATGGGCGAAGAGAATATTAAGAAACACCCGAAGGGCAAAGTTCAACAGCCTCTGATTGTTGGAAAATATTTGCCTTACGACAGAATAATCCGCAACCATTAGCATCGCCACTTCTTTTGTAATCTGATGAGATTGGCCATCAGCAACTGAGTAGTGAGCATTTTGGAAAATTTCGTCAGGCTCTATCTCTGTCTCTCTGCCATTTGTGGCGTGAACATCACTTCCATTTGAATAAATTAGCTTTTCCGGCAGAGATGTGAGATGCTTCATCGTTGTTGCGAATTTGTTTCCACATTATGTAAGAGATGGATAGCTTTTGCCGTCATAATTATTATTATTATTACTTTTTTCCTTAGTTACATCAGTTCCTAGTCATTCAATCGATGTACGAAAAGGAAGTCTTACTGTGCGGTAGCATCGGAGTATTCCTCGGAAGGTATTAATTTACCAGTTGTTACAGTCTGACGTTTCGAATTTCAAATATCGGAAATTTACAGACTGACAGTAAATAAGCAACAAACACTTTGCAGACGACGGATGACGAGTTGCCATGCCAGTGGTTAAGCGAACGAACAAGTCCGCATGTAGGAATATCTGCGGAAGACAAATGAAGCCCGAGAAATGCATTTGGCACTCGTTTTGGTTATGGGTCATGGGAACTATCTGAATAAGGAAGTGAGATGCACTAGAGGGTTATATTTAAAAAAAAAAATACAGAAGGGTCTGGGCCAGTGATCCCTCATTGAGAGGAAATCGTAACTTTTAGCGCCTTTATTATGAAAATGGGGAAACCGAGAGACAAGCTTAAAAAGGGGGAAAAAATCGAAACTCTCTGTCAAACTTAAATTATTTAAAAGAGTAAAATCAAAACGCATTTTTTTTTTTTTAATTTAATCGGGATGTACAAAATATGAAAGAAAGAACAGCTCCTCGAACGTCTAAGTAGGCATTTTTGTCAGAATGAATTCACTTCGATAATATTTCTAATAGATAAGGGAATCGTTGTAAATTATGCATATTTTTATGTTATATATTCTTATTTTTTAATTTTTTTTCGAATGAAAATAAATAAATCAAAAAAGGGGAAACATATTTTCGAATTTAGGGGCAAACAGTCTTCAAAGTCTGGTAATACTCTTGGCGGGAAAAACTGTTCGTAGCCGTTTACTTGTCCGAAATTGGTTCAGCTCTTTCAGTTCTTACAGTCTTTACAATGAAGGTAACCAATGTTTCAATATTTGTTATAAGTTGTAACATTTAACTGAGAAAACGAATTTAAATCCGCGTTTGTATATTTTATTAAGTTCGTTGGCCGATTTCCATGAAATGAAAACTAAATCCTGTTCCATGGAAAGCCGTATGTTTTTCTGGGAATATATACGGATCGGTGTGTATATGTAATAAAAAAATATATAATCGCAAAAAATATATAATCAAAAATTCCAAATAATAAAAAAACGTCTTATACTACTAACTATCTCGATTGGTACGCCGCTAGAATTTACCCTACTTGAACTACACAAATGTCTGAGGCATGAGTCGCGATTAAGTTTCAATCTTGCTCTCATTCTGAGTCTTACTGCACCAAAATTGCAATCAAATATCGTATGTATCCAAGCACAAAATTACAATGTGTTGTTAAAGAAGACATTCGCCCAAGGTTTGTCTGCGGATAACTTTTTAGTACCTATCAATTACATAGATTTTTAATCCCGCTGTACAGAAAATTCAAATTCAAATTTTAAAGCAAACAATTTTCAGAACTAACCCGAAATTGTTTAAAATGTTATCCCGTTAAATGTATTTGCCACCACATCAGAAATGTGATGGAAGGTAATTATGATGTATTTCTAAATGTGTTTGATTCTGATTACCTCATGGACAAGTATACAGAAAAGAAGACGACAGGTGGAACTAATTTTAAGTTGAAATTAGTCAACAACTAAAATAAATCTATCATAATTTACCCGCAAACAAAAAAAAACAAAGTCTCACTAATATGTGATTTTGTGATACCAGTTTTGAATTTTTTCAAACAAAACAATAAACTTGCTTCGAATAGGAATAAATCCGAGTTTAATTTGTCGCCATATACCTAACTATGCTAAACCAGAATTTATTGCCGCTGGTGCCCTGGTCCGGTTGGTTTTTTTCTTCTCCCATAATGACATGTGTTTTGTTTGAATGCTAATTCGTGACTTAAGATACAACAAAGCATCAAACAAAATAAAGAGAAACTAACAACAACTTAGTTCCTGGAATATAAACAAAAAAAATTATATATATATTTCTATCTATATTTAAACACCAGAGCAAGTGGGAAAACAATGTCGCATCTGGTATAAAATATAATTGGGCAATTTTTTTTACGTTCGGCACACGTTCCACAAATAGTTTCACACACCCAGCGATACGGAGACGGAGAGACCGAAAGTGTCTTGGCTTCAACAGCAAAGTCTTTGCATTCGCGATACCGCACAGCATGACTATGTAACTGGTTGCAGTTTCAAGGTTTACACCTGTGTTATAGTTTTTTTTTCCGTTCGTTTGTTCACTCGGTCGACCGGTATGCTTTTATTATTAAATGCTGGCACATAAAACAGTCGCACCTTTGCCACCACCCGCCGCCAAACTGGCCAATTAATTATTCAGAGAGAAGGAAAGTATCTATGACTATTATCGCTATCGCAATGCCATAGCGCTGTTGCTTTCTCCCTCGCCTGTGAACATTTTCACTTTTAATTGCCAACTGGCAGGGTGCGCGGCGTTTTCATTTTTGAATAGAAACCTCTGCTTCAGGCACATTTTGGATACCGTGCACTGCAGAGGAATGCGCTAAATGTTCGTGAGACACCTTCAGCAGAGATAGAGGACCCAGAATCTCAGAATTTGAAATCGAATATACATGAGTGCAAACAAAATAAATCACTGAAACCAGTTGTGCGGCCGTGCCCCCCTGCAACATGGACAATGAATTTAAAAATAGCGATGAAGACATCACAAAAGTATCGGATGATAGATACTCATGGATTGTGGTATCCCCAAGGTTGTCCTTCACCTTTGAAAGAGCGCGCGTAGGTGCTGAGTAACAGATTTTAATTTATCAAATGATTGCAGATGATGCTGTGACGAAGAGTCTGAAAACCCATTAATGTCGCGCGGTAATCAACGCTCTTGTGTGTTTGCTCTGACGCGACGTCTTGATAGAGGGGAAACTGCGCGCCTGCAATAGGAAATACTTACACAGATTTCTTGTTCATCTATATTGGGGTTATGAGGTAATGGCCATTTGTGTCTTTCACTGGTAAGAATACAAGAAAATCTGTGCGCAAGGAAACGATGAAAAACCATTGGAGATGGAAATTGAAAAGAGCACTAAAGGTGAAGCAGTGAACACACAGTGCGGGCAATCGGAGGTGCATGACTTTTGTGTTCATTTTAAGTTAATCACAAACAGATATGGCATCATTCGCAAGCGATTGCCAACCTCAGGACTATTTATATGAGAGCGAATTGCAAACTTCGAACAAGCGAATATTCGTAGTTTCTGACATTTCACTCACATGAAAACTTTTTGTAGTCGCAAATACCTGCGATTCAGTTTCATTTTTAAGGTCTATTCACATGAGAGCGAATTGCGAATAGGCGAACTAAGAACAAATCAATTTGTATTTATGAATTGAAAATTGCTATTTGTTCGAACACGAAAGCACAATACATATTTAATTAATCTAACATCTAATCTACAAAAACAGTAGTCTCAATTGATTCAAATAGCAAAATGCACAATTAAAGCAATTTTCTGTAGTACTGAACCTATAACTTAGTTAAGCAACGACTATTTGGGATGCAATGACGAAAGAATTCAATAAATGCAATACAAAGCATTTACATATTAAAGTAAACAAAGCATCAACGACTTGTAGGAGTAGCAAAAGGTGCGTCAGAGATGATCAACCCGAATTGAGCCATCTTCGGTACAAGTGGGTGTATAAAATGTCCGCTCTATGATCCGAAGTTGTAGTATATGACCATGAATCCGTCTATAATCGACCCTGCAGCACTATTGCATTTAGAAAACGAATCAATCAATCCATTGAACAATTAGCTATGAAAGCCATAGAGATGTGTCACCAATTGCTTGGCTAAAATCCCGAAATAAATGCTGTAAAAAACTAACACCTGTAAACGAAATTGGACTGGATGAAAACTCGAATTAAGAGAGTGCAGATGTCAACTAATCGCGTAACTTTTCTGACTCTTCAATAACGGACCTCTAAAGCTAGCAACTATATAATAAGATGAACGGCAGCATGCATATTGCTGGACACGATTTTAGGAATGTATTAACTAAATAAGAATTAATTAAAAAGCAGACTATTTCAAATTTAATCTCCTAATGAATGAACAAGCCCATCAACACACAACGTGGCGTTCATCTTACTGCAGCAACTCAGTTCAAATGTGTCAAGTTTATGAGCAGCCTTCACGAATTATATTTAAACTGGCGTTAATCGAAAAAAAAATCATTTAGAAAAAACCTTATTAGGACCGTCAAAAAAATAATAACGCCTAACTTTTTGCCATCATAAGTGAGCCTTCATTGAAAACGTTTAATTGTTGCCTGATGAAGGGCATAAAAGAAAAGTGAGAGCACAAATTCGCATTCGAGTCCCCAAGCAGTGTTATTATATTGCGGGAATTTTCCCTTTTTTTGTGGGATTTTCATTGGGAAAAGAGGAAATAGAGTCGTGTACTCCACTCTATTTGAATAACTCCCTCCATTCACGAAAAGTATCGGGAATAGCGATTTAAAACGCAAGTCATGAGTTAGGTAGGTGTTTTGCGTTATTGTTTTTTTTTTTAAATGTATTGTCAAGAACTTTTTTACATGTTCTATATAAAACAATTTGTCCTCTCATTACTGCAAGGCCGTTCAACCACAACCACAACGCCTTCAAAAAATTCTCATAGTTCAGCAAATAAGAATTTTGGCAATTTTTAACGAAGCATATTTATTTTGTTATAAGTCTAAATCTTCCAATATAATTTTCAAAGACTCTCGGGTTACACAAAAGCTTTGGACTTGGCAAAGCGCTGCAATTGTGTGCGTGAAGTGTAGTGTTGCCACTTAATAAATATGAACTAACTGAGAGTAACGTGAAAATAAATGTGGGATTTTTTTGTAATACCTATAGTAAATTGCTCATTTATTTCCGACAGAGACTTAGTTAATTTTAACCCATATTTTTTTAACAGAGCAAAAATTGCACTCGATTTTGATTAATTTTTCGGCGTGTACTGAAAAAGGGAAAATCACATCTACTAGAAGGTAAAATTGTCAAAGGGACAAACAACACGATTCTTTGAAAGGGCGAATAATTATTATAAACAAATCCAGGCATCAGCTCAAGGCGCAATGAATATGAATGGACATCCACCATTCCTATATTGGAGCAATCCTAGACTTGACTTGGAGCATATTTTGAGCCTTTTTAAAGTCAGAACCGTTTGAAATTCGTTCACTAACAATGACTGAAATTTAAGCTGAATAATTCTCTCGTTTATTTTTATTTAATCGATTTGAATTTTTATTTCTTTAAATTTTAATAAAATCCGTTTCCCGTTTCCCCCTTTACGGCACGGATTTACAAATTCTTGGACCTTTGGCTTAAATGAAAGTTTAATAGCGAGTTATAAATTTCATCTGACTAGATTTTGAAATTTCTGTCAGATGCGTTTGAAATTTTGCTATATCGCACTTTACTTTTTCTACTATATCTTTATGAGAATGAGAACATATGGTAAGGCGTCTAAAAGCAAGATGTCGATGTTCTGCTTCATACTTTTTTTCAATCTTTTAAAAATGCAGTGTTGACAACATGTGACATCTGTTTCATATTAAGAACATTTAACGCAACTCGATAAATTAGTAATGTCACGTGTAAAAGTATAAATTTTGCAACTGAATAAATCAAATAACAAGTCAACAATTTTTTCAGACTAAATATTTAACAGATATTATATCCTCCATCCAAGACTGCCTTGTCAAGTTATCCAATCAAAACTCTACCCATAAATATTGATTTAATGTTGCGGCTCTTTCGCAAGCAAGTTGCCATATTAAACATGCTAATCACTTGAGTATGATTATGATTCCATTTTTGATCCGCATTATCCAAAGTGAAAAAAGAACGGAAACTGTATTTGAGCTGCTCTTTACTACATTTGCATTTTATTGTCTAACTGTTTCCTTTAATTTGTATCCTCCGCGCATTAAAAGAACTGCGCTTTACAACAGAACTGCAACTGATGTCCTTCATTCATTCCTTAATGCACTCTCAGTTAGTTTTCATATTTATTAAGTGGCAACACTACACTTCATGCACGCAATCGCAGCGCTTCCAACACGCTGTGAATGATCGCAGCAAGTATTGCAGTTAGTTCGTTGCCATAAACTGAGTGAGATGGCCAATAGTAAATGATTATTAATACCCCGGGCGATGCTCATAGATACTGGTGCCATGGCTGTGGCGGAACGAGTTTTGCAGCGCGCATTCTAAGAGCCAGGCCTCAGCAGAAGCAAAAGGAGTAAACAGGCGAACATTTCTGATAAATCATGTCAAACTAGTTATTTCTATATTAATGGTCGGTTGGTTATGGTTTGGTATTTGGTCTTTTTTTTTCAGGTCTTTCTTGAACGTATATATATCTCTGCACGATTTTCCCGAATCTTTACTGGCCACGG
The DNA here is from genome assembly GCA_916610125.1 of Cheilosia vulpina. NCBI lineage: Eukaryota > Metazoa > Arthropoda > Insecta > Diptera > Syrphidae > Cheilosia > Cheilosia vulpina. Next base: position 60,235,697 of record OU744277.1, read on the forward strand.
ATGAGGTAGTCATCACCTCCGTCAGTCACATGTGCCCACAGCAGCATGGTGGCTTAATAAACTTTCTTTTATGCAAAGAAAAGTAAAATATATACACACGCTTAGCGTGTAGACACTCATGGTTTATGTAGATTGGAACAAAGTGGCCGATGTAGTGATGGCCGACTGTTTAAGAGGCTCAATGGTCCGCGCAGACAGTTGAAGACCGCTTAAGACCATTATTGTGCGCGGAGTGATGGGGACAGCTCGTATAAGAAGCAGAGGTGATGAGCTGCTATTCTATCCAAGGAGCATTATAATTTATAATGATTGTCGCTAATGAAGGTAAGGTATATACTCCATCTTGGGGTGTTTTTTGCCCAGATAATGTTTAAATGAATAAAAATAAGTCGGTCAGTAGTAAAGGCAATTGATTGAAACTTACGTGGATACGGTGAATGAGATTTTTTCATTGGATTGCAAGGAAGATAGGACATTCATGCTCTAAGAGTTCTGCGAAAAGCTAGTTTTAAAAAATATTGGTGATGTCTTTCCAAAGTACCCAAAAGCATGCCAAATAGTTGGGCATTTTCTACTATGATACATTCAATTTCAATGTCCCGCTTATCCTTTGCAGGGTTAGCGATGTTTTATATCTGATGCTCCATAAATTTCGATTAAAATAATTTAAAACCGTTCTGCATTTTAAAAATCTGTTGCTTTATAAATAGAAAGAAGCAAACATTTCAATTGGTTATGGAATATGATCTCATTCCTCATTCAAACGACTGCCTCGGCTGGCTTGGACGCAGCTTATTCTGTCAATCGAAGTTTACAGTACATATTTGCGGCTTAATCGTTACTGGCTTCCCCACACAAAAAAAAAATATATCCAATAACACTTAGGTCTGACTTAGGTTGTAGGTCACAAAATCGGCTGATTCCAATAACATTTGCTCGGCTTGTGTTGCACCTCCGGTTAGAATCAGAGCCCAGAGATTGGGGAACTGGTATTAGCTATCAGTTTCTCAATTTCTGGACTTAAAAGTCGTCCATTATGCCACTGTAGAGTTAACGTAACGTACATTTGATATATCGCCACTTAGGACAAAATTGAAGAGTTGTCCTTATTTGCAGTTGTTTATATAGTTACCATTCCATACGAGGCTGAATGAGACTCGGAAGATAAAGACAGAAAATATATTCTGGGCTGTAAACAACTGCTACTCTACAAAGACCTCTGTGACATTGATTTTCTTCTTATGGATGCTTCAGAAGAACATGCGGATAGCGCAATTCTATGGCTGACAATGATCTTCGAAACTGGAAACAAGAACGAGATCTTAAAGATTTAATTTAATGCCCCAATTTGGATCACATCTTCTATGGTTTATTTCTGTTTGGTTCAGTGTTTATAAGCCGTGGAAAATGACCCTTTTTGAGGGATTTTCTGTGTAAAAAAAATATTTTGTGGGAAATTCGTGTGTAAATTTGTTACCTCCAAGAAAAACGATCTTTTTGACTTAAAACCATCTACGTATTTAAATGTAGTTGCCAAATAAGAACATATTTCTTTAAATATTATAAGCCTATAACAAAAAAACACTCTTTGAGTGACACAACTTCACACCTTATGTCTGTCAATGTCGTCCGTTGTGTCAAGTACACGTCAAACTATTTGAGTAATTTTTCCGTTACCTGATAATTTACATAAAGGTAAGAAATGTTTAGTTGAGGGATCTGTTTTCTCAAAACAAATCCACTTAAGAAATGTGTCTTCTTGCGAAAACCACTTCTAGGATTTCAGTTTGTAACTGTCTTAAGGTCTTGAATGGCCGAGAACAATAAGTAAAAGAAACTTTTTAGGATTCCTGAAATCTGGAGTCAAAAGCTGTTAAAAAATTGTTATTCTGGTCAACATTATGCGACATGAAAAAGAGAAAAACACGTAGGAAATATCATATCAATGACATACTAAGCATGATCTTCTTTAGCTTTAGAAAACCGATTGTCTTCTATTTTAACGGTTTAGGTATATTCTTCATTTAAAGTCCAATAAAATCGGTTGTGTTTGACGAAGGACTTTGATACCATCTGCAAGGATGTATGCTTGTTCGCAATTGTTTGCTCTTGATGTAAATCGGACGACTTGACACGCCCATGAGAAGCGCAATTCATTTGTCAAATGAATAAACATGTAAAAAAAATGTTAAACCCCGAATTAACGAAACCCAATTTTCCTACATCACGTAGGTTTCTATCTCACAAAGCACCTGTCAGATACTTTTGTGGCATCAAATCCACACACAAGGTCACCATTTGGAACAACTTTCCCACTTGGTGTCAATCTTCAGATGCCCATAACATCTACAACACGCCCAATCGGTGGTTTTCTGGCGATAAAAATACCTGCTGGGTCCAGACACTTCCGCACTCGGCAGAGAGATAAAGAAACGATTAACGGTCATCTTTTATCCACAATCCGCAGTCAAGACTTGTTTTGAGTTGCGATTATAGAAAGCCAGTCTTTCCATGATCTTTGGGTCTCAACGGAAATATCTACAAGAACTTTATCGACTCGATGCTAGCCTCGAACTGACTTTCTATTATTGTTTCATACGCAGGTTGTTGATACGGATTGGACTTAAACATTTAATTTTAAAGCAGTTTCAGATATATACTTTTAGATGCTTTTATAAAGGGGGTCAGGGGTTAAAAGCAACCGACATCATCTACCTCCCACATTGTGATGCAATTACCCTCGTTATCCAATCTGATAATTGAAGAAATATATATATAATATATGTGTTGGTACATACCAAGAAGCACTGTCAAAGACTTAATCCAAAACAAGAAGAAGAATATCTGTAGAAGAAAACTGCTCTCGATGATGATGGAGAAATACAAACACACACATATACAGGGTATCCTCTAATTGGAATGTGTTATTCTTTTAGCGATTCCCTTTTCGGTTTATATAATTTATTCTTTATTTTTTTTATCCACGAAAACAACACCTGAGAGATGTAGATGGTTGGTTGGAGATGCAAGCGCACACGTATACAATAGGGTTTCACAAATACACATCAGACTCACAATTAGAATATTATTCTTTGACCGCAAAGTAAGAAGCAAATAACGACAGCGAAGCAGAAGGAAGAAGATTTCTCTCTTTCTCTTGCACTTTGGCGGGTAATAAACACAATTTACAACAACATCACTAGTGCGCTGGAGGCTATAAATAGGGAACCGATTTGTCGAGTCTCAGTATATTGTTTCGATTAAATAATTAAATCAACACGACACAGATGCACTACTTCTCGCGATTTGATATATGTAAATTGAGAAAGCAATCAATTTATTCGTAGATTTTCTTTTCTATTTTGTATGCGCCTGTATGCACCGCTTCTCTGTAGTATGTATCTACGAGGTATCGCAAGTATGCGAATGGAACTTTCAACGGAACACTCCGCACACTATTCAAATGGGAAGTTCTATTTAGTGCAACGTCAAGATTGTTTATAGTCCAACAGTGTTAGGAGAGAATGGCGAAATGAAATGAAAACAAAATAAAACAGAAGAAAAAAAAATTGTCCGAAGATATCCAAAGCGAACAACCGCAACAGTCGACAATCGAAATGATACTAAAACGAAAGAGTTGAGTTACGAACTTTGTGCGACGATGGTTGAATCTGGTAAGAAGTCTCACTTCTCGCTTGACACGGCGACTTCAACGTTATGGTGGTGGGTGCTATTGCTATTGCTTTGGCTCTGTTCACTGTATTTTGAGCTCGAACACTACTCGGTCAGGCAGAGTCAAGCTGGCTGGCTAATGTTACACTTCGACTGCATTTGCCTTTAGCATTTCGTTGGATATTCTATGTGTGTGCTTATCGTTAGATGGGAGATAGCAGAGTTGGCAATTGCGTGCTTTGGGGTTATTTCTGTGTTTGTGTGCGAAACCTGTTTCAATGTGCGCAGGTGAGAATGTTATTCTCGAAAACAGTTCGGCTGGACTTTATTTTTCAGCAGTTGCATTCGTGAAACTAGTGCGACATGAAATTTGAAAAGGTCTCGCTATTCTGGGGGCAGATTCTGTATAACAATAATCGTTGGGACGATATCATTTCCGAAACTTTGATGACCATAAGAAGTTATATTCTGCCCGAATTTGTTTCACTATCGTCAGCTTTCAATACATTTGTAGATAATGAATTGGATTAAGGTCTCAAACTCGTAATTTTGGCAATTAGTGGCTTCGTTTGAACGTCTATCGTTTCGACGATAATCGTCTGAATAATTACGGAATGAGTGCCCTGGTAGTCACTATATTCTTGCAACCGTTTCTTTAAATTTGTCCGATGTCAGTAGGGGTGTAATTTCAATGTGCGCCTAGCTACACGCAACATTGATTTGTATCTATCCATTGTGTTGTAAGTTATAACAAGACATAAATGGATTTGTACGGGTCGTATTCAGGCTTACATTTTCAAACAAAGTATGAAAAAAAAAAGTAAATAACGCCAATTGCTTGCTTTTGTTGTTAAGTTTGACATTCGACAGAAACGTCGGTTGACAGCTAAAACTTACTAAGTACACATTTCAGCTAAAATTACCTTTTAGCACTAAGTACTATAATTTTAATTAATATTTCGCAAGAAAAACTCAGTAAGCCCATTAAGTGATCCCAAATTAGTTAAGGATTTTACCTTTTTTATCTTAGAATAAGTTACAACTTTTGGAAACTGTTTTGAAAATTGTTATGGAACTAAGAAATTTTGCTCTTCGAAAAACGATATCGTTTTTGAAACTTTGATCACCAAAATAAGTTATATTCTTCTCGTAGTTTTTTAACAAACGTCAGCTTTCATTATATTAACTGGACTAGGCTCTCAAACTTGAAATTTTAGCACTTGGTTGCTAGTTTTGGAGGTCTATCGTTTGGACGATAATCGTCTGAAAAGTTACGGAATGAGTGCCCAGAGTTGTGTAACACATAATAACAACCCGTTCCCTGTCCAATCGTAAAACTAGTACGCAACTCACGTGAAAAATCAAAATTTTTCATAAAAATTTTTCACCGCGAAATGTCAAATTTAATTTTCCACGTCAAAATTTCACTTGGCAGTACGCATTTCAAGTGAAAAATAGCTGCTTCAAAAACTGAGTTGTAGGTGGCCAACGGCGATAGCCGATAGTTTAATCTGTGCATAGCTTTTTGACTTGGGTTTTATTGTCCGTCGCATTAATTTTTTAACATTTCAGTGTGAAAAATGATTTGTAGAAAAGAGGTTTGGAAATTTATTCGAATTTCAGATGTTTCTTTCAGAGAATTACGTTTTTCGCACTTCAAAAATAATTTTTCATTGAATATAGTACGATATTTTTAGGTGTATACAAAAAGTTGGTCCCGTGGATGACCTTTTTAATAACCAGGACATTTTTCTACCTGCCTTTGCTGAACAAAAGCCAACAGATCCAAATCTATACACTGTTGATTATATAAATTTAGCGGTTGACATTAATCAGACATTATTTGCCAAATTGAAAACAATAAAAATTGTCATGAATAAAAAACCACATATATTTAATGGAAGGGACAATCACCGAAAGACATTGTGCAGAGCTTGTACGCGAAAGTGCTTCTGCAATAGGGAGGGGCCTTAAACCGATCTAAAATTCCTCCCGTGGACATTGACTTTTGTCATCCCGAAGTAAACTAATCGGCAATTTATTTTTAAATTACATTTTTGAAAAATTTAAAAGAAAAATCTGTCTTGTAGAATTTCTGACCCTTTTTTTTTAGAAAATACCACGGAATTTATTTGGCTCAGTAAATTTGTAGAGATCAAGAGGTTTCATCGGTCTGATTTCTTTGTTTGTATTTAATAAAAATGGTTAGCCTATTTCTGTGCATTTGAGCGACCTTTTTAACTTCTTCTTTAACTATTTCAATATTTAGATCAGCGTTGTACCAAGGTGCAGTCAATGCACGTTCCTTTGTAATTTATTTTGAAAGACCTGAAATTTTTGAAAATTTGTTTGGCATCGTCATGTTCCGTAGGTCCATACTAGTTTTGGAATTTGCCTCGTATAGCAACAACTTGGACAGGGATGAATATCAATATTTTTTACTGCGCACAAAAAGTGAAGTTATCAATTTGCTTTCTTCACTGTTTTCTTTTTAAGTAAAAAAGAGTTCGAAAGTTGAATACTGAAGCATTTTTTATTTGATAGGTAACCTAACCTCTTGAACTCCCACAAAAAAAAAGCTTTTGCGCTCAGTCAAACTGCATAAATTTCAACACGAAAATTTCCAAAAAAAAAAACCTTTTGCTTTCGATTTCACACTAACAGTACTTTTTGGAGAGGAGTGCAAATTTCACTCGAACATTGTACCAGCCTTACCGGGCAATGATTAGTTAAAACTTCTTTTATATTATTGGCATATATGCCTGCACCAAGAAGACGTAATTGGTGAGATAGATCCGCAGGTATCAAAAACAGCAACATGCCTCAAATTATGTGCAACACATAATCATGATTAATCCTTCATGATTAATATTAATTTTTTTTATTTAATTTCCGTCGTTATCATTTAAAAAAAAAAGTCTGACTGTTTTAGTAGATAGTTTAGAACATGATATCTAATGTAACCATTTGAGAAATTCGATTTTGAAAGTTTGTGCTGACATAGCCGCTGTAATTATCTAATATATTTTATCTATAATGCTGAGACTATATTTGTCAGTTGTAATCTAGACACATGACGGCTTAGTAGATAAATTCTAATAGAACGCGCAGTTTTAGCTAAAATACAACTGTAGAAAGAAAATTATGTTTGAATGCGCGTAACTTTTTTAGTTATGCATGCTTATGTTTAAAAAATTTATTATCGGCTTGATTCTAGCGTCATATCTCTGGGGAGGCTCCGCGAAATAAGACCAAAGGAAAACCAAAGTAAAAATTAAATAAGCGCCCAAATTGAGATAAATTTGTATAACGAAACTATGCACCATTTTTAAAATGGTAATTACATTCCCAATTTAAATTTTATCTTTAAATAATGATTTGGAACCAGAGCACGTGAGATAATCTACTCAATTAACTACGCGTAGTAAATCGAGTAAACTACACGCCTAAAATGTTTCATTTACTACATTCATTTGTTACACAGAAAAGTTAAATTTCAATAAAAATTAAAGCGGAACAGAATTGGAATATTTCAGTTTGTCAGTTTAACGGTCGAATCTGACAACGCTAACCACATTTTGACAGCTAGCGCTACGTTTACTACATTTGACTACGTTAACTACTTAACTACCTCAGCTACGTAGCAGACGTTACAAATGTAGTAATTCAAAAAACGAGGCATTTCTGCCATCTCTGTTTGGAACGCTCGATTTATTGAGTTATTCTAAAGTAAGTTGAAAGCCTCGCTTTGAAAATCGCGCAATTGGTTCAGCTATTCTGTTACTCGCTGATGGTTTTAACGCTAGGCTTACAATTTAATTTGTTCAACTATTCTGGTAGTCGCTTACAATAATATTAAATGTAAGCTTCAATTTAAAAGCCATAAGCGCTGAAAAAAATGCGTAACAGAATAGCTGAGAAACGCGTATTCTGTATTATATTTTAAATATAATTGAAATTGGGCCCCAGAAATAATTTTAGTTGTAATTCATTTGGGCCTTATATCTTTATGAAATTGGGCCCCAATTGAAAAAAATAAAACATGTTCCCAAAAAGTGTGCACCCAAAAATTAGACAATTTTTTTGTTGTTTTTGTTTTGTATGCACATTCTTTTGGCCTTGTTTCATTTTTACTTTGAGGTCGATTTCTTAGCGCTTTATTTCGCCGAGTCCTCTGGGGATGTTAATGATTGCAGGAAAGTTCCCTTCTTTTCAAATATGAGTAAAGGTCGTTGGTTCATTTTAAAGAATTCCAGAATAAGTGCTGAATAAATTGTAAAAAAAAATCATGCTAAATTTTCCAGTAGAAATTGTTGTATAAAATCCTGTCATTTCTCGGACGTGACTTTTTAGTGAATCTTCATATTAGTTTGATATTGATACAACTCTGAGCGTCTATGCTCGCAGTGACAATTGTTTATATAATCAAGGATGTTTGTAAAAAGGAAAGATTAAAAACACGTCGACTTGATTAGACTTCAGTTTTAATAATAAAAAAAAAGAAGGTAGGATTGACAATTAGCTCAAATAGGTTATAAAAGTAATAAATTACAAGTATGTTATATGTTTAAAAATTCATTTAAACATCAGGTAATAATATTTAAGCTTTAACCACAAAATAGTCAAAATAAATGTTGTTAATTTCAACAACAATGAAAGCATGTGTTCGAGTTCGATCTTCGACGTGAGCCTAAACGTATACATTAAGTCAGGGCGAGAGTACAGTGGAGAATTTTGTAGTTAATTGTATTGATTTGGGCTGCACAAAGATAATGTAATTGAGAGATACGTAAGTTTCCAGTGAAAAGGCGGCTGCGTACAAGCTGTTTTCCAGTAAAATTTATGAAGTCACACGCATATGGGGTAGACGTACGAAAGATATCCATCTCTTTTATTCATTCATCTATGAAGTAAAAGTTGTCAGGAATTTGATTTTTGTAATATTGAAATTGTTTTTAATTTACCTATTTTTTTATCGTTAATATGCAACTGTATAAGTGTATAATCACTATTTTAGTAAATTCTTACAGTTACATGTTATGCTGTTATACATTTCTTATTTGATATGAAACCAAATAAATGGGGTTGTTGTTTGACAGCCACAAAAATCCGCTAAACAAAAAAATTTACTTCTAAGTAAAGCCAAGCTTTTACTATTTGCAGTGATATATTCCAATTTGGTACATACCATTTTTTTTAAGGTTGTAACAAATAACAAAATTATATTTTCTTAAATATTCTTTTTTTTTCTTTATTATTTTTCAATGCATTTATTTAAAAAAACGAATAAATGAAATATGAAACACATTCCCCATCAACTTTACTTATGTACCATCGTGTTAAGCCTTTAGAGACAGAAGGGTTACCAATCTATCGTCTTGTTTTAAAATTATGAATCTTGATAGTAGATAGATTCAATTATACTCATCTTATGCATTTGCTTGTCATTTAAAAAACGCATAAGTCATTTTCCCACATTGAAAGCCAAACCTGCGCTCCTGAAATGTGCCTAAAAATTACTTATGCTGTTTTTCCTTGTTGCACCAAGGCCTCTTTTTTTTAATTACTACATTTATATTTGTTACGTCTCCTACGTAAGTGAGGTAGTTAAGTAGTTAACGTAGCAAAATGTACTAACTATGAACTAACTGTCAAAATGTAGTTAGCGTCGTCAGCATAGACAAATCTTACTATTGTATTGAATTGTCTCTGGTCGTCAGACCCAACCGTCAAACAGACAAACTGAATTATTCCAAATCTGTTTTGCTTTAATTTGTATTGAAATTAAACTTTTTCTACCTAAATAGAACATGTAACTTATTAAGGTAGTAAATGAAACATATCAGGCGTGTAGTTTACTCGATTTACTACGCGTAGTTAATTGAGTAGATTACCTCACACGCAACACACTCTCAAGTTTAATACCGCAACATCAGGAGTAAACAAGCAGGTATGACAAATAAATAATTTTTGTAGACATTTACTGATTTTTCACTTCACAATGACGTTTTTCTTCTGTGGGAGACTAAACGAATCAACTGACACAAGCTCAGCGCCATTCACAACAGCTTAGAAATTAAAAAAAAAAAAAGACAACTGTTTAGCAGAGCGTAGTTTCGATCTACGGACCTCTGGGTTATGGGCCCAGCACGCTTCCACTGCGCCACTCTGCTCGCTGAATATTGTGCTCCAGAACACGTACGCATTACACATCTGCGAGGCAGCCTTTTTAGTAAGTTACCATTTTCCTTCCACTGAATATAAACGGTTTAGTCATTAGCTAATGTCCTACTGCCGCCATCTATTTTCAATTTGTGTTTCTCGTGTATTCTCGTCGAAGCTAAACTTTCTTGCAGTTAATTCAGTATTACAACCATCAAGTTGTAGTTAGGTTGAGTTCCACATTTTTGCAGTAAGAACAACAACCCGAAGTTGAAGAGGTGCGTTCAGTGATATTATTTGGATTTTTCGCTGGATGGTTTGTATATATGCTAAGGAAAAAAACTGCAAATAAATACCGCCGATTCGTCAGTATTCTCACGATTTTCCTGGTGAATTTCGGAAAAGTTACGTTAATCTGGAGTTTTTTTTATATTTTTTTGGGGTTTTTATTTTTGTCGGTTTTTCTTCTTTGGTCCATGCGAATATTAATGGCGTTTTCGATTGAAGAAAATAATTGCCCTTTCTATGAAAAGAGCAAATCCAGAAGTGCCCTTTCCATGTATTCTATGTTGAATTGAAAAAAAGTGCACCTGAGGTCAATTCCTAACACAATAGAAGTGTCCGGAGTATTTTTAGAGAATTGCCCTGAACTCACAAACACACACTAGCAACATTTCAGATTGAAATGTTTGTTGTGTTTTTAGAAACAAATTTTTCGCTTGTGATCCGAAGATATATTTACAATTAGCTATGCGTGCAAAATGTAAACTAAATTTGAAATACATTGATTTGGCCTATTAAAACATTCATATTTTCGGTTGAAAACGAAAAAGAAGTAGCAACAGAAAACCAAATCTCACGTATGGTGTCTACCACTATTGCAAATGCGCTCCAACGAATTTCAATGAAAAGAGCAATTCTGAATTTCGGGGCAATTCTCTCCGATCTTCAATGAAAAACGCCATAATACTCCAACTCCTAGTCCGACTGAGGTAGGAATTCTTAAAAAATGGTCCATTTTCGATTGTTTTTCTTGTGCGGCTGAAATCGAACGTCATATCTCAGCCAAAGTGAAGTAAAACAATCAATCTTAACTCCCTTAAGTCAGTCTGATTGATATTTTATTTATTACCGCGTCAGTTTGGGACGAATCGGGCAGAACGTTGCATTGCTAAGTTTTCAATTCTGCCGTTAATTTTTTGAACATGAAGTGTCCACGTATTACCGACCAAGAGCACATAGTTTGGTCCACATTGTGGACTGGTGTCATTTAATATTTTTCAAGATTGAGGATGGACGCTGGAGTTCGCCGACCAATGTTCGATTAATTTTTATTTTCAAATATGGCTTCAACAGGACTTGTCGTCTTTTCGAAAATTGTGGCCACGAAGAGCCTCATTTTAGAATGGTGATGTCATTTGTTGAATGACATTCTCGAAAAACTCCAAAAATCAATTTCGGACAAAAAGCATTTTGTTTTCAGTGACATGGACTCGTGATAATTAAGATAAAGCGTTCATGTGACAAGGCAATAATTCGAGTTTTTGAACGCGTTTTTGAACAAGTATTTCGATTTCGATACGTTTTTGGACAAGTATTACGTCGCGATTTTAGACTCGTTTTGTATAGTACATTTTCGCACTGTTACACGCGTTTTTAGTCGCCAACTTGTTTTTCATCCCACAACTAAGCAACGTTGTAATTATCCTCGATTCCACGGGTATTAAAGGTGTTCCAAAAAATGGTTTACATATAACTCTACTCGCAAAGATGACCGCCCTTCGTAGAAACATACTACTCAGTGCTATCTGTCTGGTTGATACCCGTATTCACGATGTCGCTCATCGTAGAACACCTATTTTCGTCTCAATCCACTGTGTATGACTAACTCCACTTCTTGCACATTGAGCCAAATACACACGGTACAACCTCCCAATGAATGCGAGACCTTGGTCAACAAATTTTCATTTACAAATCAAATTAATTACATTATCCGTTAATAGCCCACTCGTACCGCGCGAATATCGAATATTTCGCAATTAGTTGCGGCATTTAATTTCCTCTTCAAGAATTCTTTTTTTATCCTCTGAGGGCATGGTTGCCTTCTTGTATGCCGAAGCTAAGTCCAGCCATTGTCGACCTAAGACAAAACTGCACGCAAAAGCCAATTCTGCTCTGAATGTTTACAAATTACAATTTGCATTCGTTTGCGCTACGAGAGTATATTAAAAATTAATCAAAATCGCTTTTGATTTGTGATTTCCTGCTGCTTCAGTCCGATTTAAAGTAGGCACCTAAATGCGGCCGTTTATCCTTGTGGTGAGCGCCGATCTGCCCTTCGCTATGTTTTGATGTCTTGCGTTGCACACATCATCACGCTTATGCTACGAGATATGAAATGTAATCAAAAGCCAAGTCAACGGATGCCATTCTTTATTCCATCGCGAGAGACGACTGCGGGTTTTATTTTTATTCGCTCTCGTACGAATGACTGGGCGCAATCTACGCATAGGTGTTCAAATTCAAATTCAGATTTTCTCGACCTTATTTTATATATATACGCCAAGTTTGAAAGGGGTAACATACAAATTGGATCTGGATGACTCCAAAAAATGATCTCCATTCATGAAATACAAATCGATGGGAGCGAAGGTGTATCTGATGTGCCTTCTCTCTTGGGAGCTGCGAAGCATCCGGTCTGTTGTACCTTATCTCCGAAATTTCCCATTCTCATCTTCTTATTCGGCAGACAAGCGATGATCCATCTACAGATGCAGGTAACATTCGAACAGACGATAAGCCCACATTCGTTTCACTTGAGTAATGACCTGAAAATCAGAATTCAGTTTTAGACTTCAAAAGTAGGTACACGCACCAGCCCATAAAGGGGAATGAAATTTGGAAATATCTTGCTTAATGAATGCGCGAACTTAGCGCTCAGCCAGAGCGTCTGCACTGCAGATAGCGGTGCGGTGATGGTCGAATTGTTAAACGTCATTCATAAATCATTTGTCTTGTGTTTTTTTATTTTTGTAAATGTTTATTCGAAGCCTGACCAAACAACACAAGACACACAATGGCATTAGTTCCATTTCGGTGAAACAAATCGTTTCATCGGAGAATGCAATTACGGGTAGCGGATGGTGCATTGTATATATCTAAATCAAAAGTCTCCCGAATGACAGATAATAATGAGATTTTATTTATAACAATGCCATTGCCATTCAACTGAATTTGCACTGTCTTCGCGACATTAAAAATGTGTTTTTAATTAAAAAACGATCTGTCATCTTATTTTTGTTAATAATGATTGTAATTACATTTTCATTAGCCACTACATTTGCATCACAACTATTATTCTAAAACACTTGTAACAGCAGCTGTCACGTTTTTAGATGTACGAAACTAAAAGGTGCACAACTAAACGCTGCACCTTGGCCATTTAATACTTTCTGGTGTATTCGTATAGTAAAAGGAAGACATTGGGTGCGTTCAATATGTTAAGTGTATGAATTCGCAGGTGGCATATTATAATTGAATTTGAAACTAATTAAAAACTGACAATTTTTGTTTATAATTCTTATTCCGTTATAACATTTACTGCCAAAATGATTTAAGTACATATATATATACAAAATTAAAATCAGTGCGGTGAAATATGGAATTCGAGTAACAAGACATGATAAGTCTTTTGGTTCTGTGTCAAGCCGTCCGGAGATAAATAGCTTGGACTTTTTGTTAGACTTCATCAACTGCCCTGTCATGGAAAATAACCTAAACAAAATAATTATTGGGTGATTTGACATTGATTTTGACTTTTTTGACATTTCGAGCTATTTGACACAGCAAATAAATGCATAGAATACTAGAAAAGTTGACGAAGAGTTCGCACTAGTTATATAATTTGTCAAATGGATGAAAACTATCATTTGAGTAAAAGGTTGCCGAAAAGTAAAAGCGGTATGAATAAAAACCTGCATTGCTAACGTAAGTTCGAAAATTCGAACATTCGCTGTAGTACGTGTACTTCCTGTCAAACATGACGAGTAAATTTTAATTTTTGAACTGTCCTTCAGAACGACTTTTGTTGAAAATTGAACAAGAGTAATGAAATTGAAAAAAAATAAAATCCAGTAATATGAATCCAATATATATAGCACGTGGAAACATGATTTTTGTTTGCCAAATAGCTTTTTTTTGTTTCATTTCTTTCGATCATCGGCTTGTTGGCAATATTAGTTGACACACCATTTAATAAAAGAAAAACTATGAATTACCGAGATGATTTTAAACCGTCAACCTAAGAACTCGGATCTCCTTTATACCTTAGAAATTATGTGCCTAAACATTTTCATCTGAAATATAGTCCACTGGCCACACTTCGCTTGACACGAAACAATTTCTATTTTTCTTTTCACGACCGTTATAAATATTTTGTTGGTTTTCATGAATTTAACTTAACTTTTAATAACCAAAACATCGAAAGTTCACAATGCTTAGATTGCTGATGTTAAAAATGTGCGTACAAAATATTTAGCAAAAGGTCTGAGTCAGCTAAATAGCAAACTTGGATTTTTGTAAAAAAAACATTGCTAGTTTTGGCTTAACTTTAGAAGAATGGTCCGATAATGCCTCCATCCCAAAATCCGCACCACATAGTCACGCGTTGTGGACTGGTGGGTATTTTTGAACCATAAATGTGAAAATTTTGACGATTAACGAAGTCATCAAGATGAAAATAAACTTCATCACTGAAGATGAAATTGAGGACTGTTGCTGACAAACCTTCCTGCAGCATAGCGCTGCATTTTTACTAACCCCGAACTGTCAGCTGTCACATTGTTATTTTTTTTGATTTGGCATCACTGTACTATTAAATGTCGCAAATTTCAAATTGTGCGTGAATTATGGGACATCCTTTATTACACTTAGCAACTGAAATATGTCCTCATTATAATTTTGCTTCAATTCTACATTGAAAGGGACAAATTCAAAAAAAACAAACTAAAGCATCATCACCATATGTGTCCTCACCATAATGGCGAAAACAAAGTCAAAGAAACAGTAAAAAAAAACTTGGATGATCGACATGATTGATGAGGTCGATATTTTGCCATATTTCTCAGGTTCCCGACATGCATATGAATGGGAACAAAGCAATGTCCGACCCCAATTATAAGCGCTTCCTCTCAAAATGCGAAAAGTTGTAGCACATTTTCAAGTTCATTTAAAACAAAGCAACTGGGCGAATGCGTTCTTTTAGATGAATGTATTGCGAATTTCGGCACATTTTATGTAAAAATACTGTATACTGATTCTATTTATTTATTTTTTTCCAAACAATTATTTAAAATTAAGCAACTCCGCTCAAGTATTGAAAAATAATTCTGTACCACCCCCGTACATTTAAAATTCGCATAAACTTGCTCCAAATCTTCGCATTTTAGTCATTCGCGTGGAATTTGGTAAATCGCTTGTGATTCTTCCAGCTGCATCTACCATTTCACACCTAGAAGTCCCTGATGAACTCGCCGGCGAATGAACTCTTCCATGAAACTTGAAGCGAACTAAATTGGAATCGCCTCTGAGGTAATGCTAACTTTACCTTTCGTGGCCGATTTTTTGTATCGAAGGTCTTGTTTGACTCTCAAAAATATATCGGACCTCGTAAAAAAACTTCGTACAGCGAATCGATGAAAAAAGTTAGTGAAAAGCCCTTAAAATGAATTACATTCGACGGTAATGAAAGTGAGCTTTGCTAGAACGGATTCGTGCAGCCCTTTGTCCCTTCATCAGCTGATCCACCGCCGTCGTCAAAGCCCAATATTTGAAACGTGATTGCTAGTTACCATTCATTTTTAAGTTATTAAGAGTGCATTTGTTTTCCACCAATCAAATGGCTTCAGTCTTAAATCTGCAATCATTTGCAATGGCAAGTTGTTGACATTAATTTTAGTTTGCTCTTTAAATAAGTAAGTCTCTTTAAAAATGGTAACGACACAAAACTGTCACGCAATTCTAAATCAAATGGTTCTTTCAGCACTCGGTAGAGGTATAGCTGCAAACAGAGTTTGCATTGTTGCATAAAGTTACCTCGTGGATAGTGTAAGCTAAAGCGAACCAGTTTTCATACAAACTATCCATATTAACAACGATATGTCGATAACATTGAATTTTTCATAATTATATGCGAGTGCACCTTAACCATACCCATTGGGTTAAACAGTTGTCCATAAAAATAATTAAAATCAACTGCATCACCTACCCCAAGTCTGTTTTTGTGTTACCCACCTCAGCTAAGCAATCTAAAAGAGGCTCGGTTGAAACATTTCTCACATGTTGCAGTTCCTTATCGCATTTTTTAAGCTTCGGTTATATGGTATAATTATGAGAAATTATAGTAATACGAGAGTTTTGTGGGTGGAACCGCGACGACCGTGGAACCCCTTTTTATCGTTAAAAAACTTTGTGTCCTACTGTATGCGGTACGAGGGAGTCGTCAGTTTGTTTTTTATTTTTTTTATTTTATTATTCTCAGATGCGCGGCTAATCGATTGGATTGGGTTGGGTTTGCTTTGTTTGTATTTTTTTTTCTTGGCGCACACTGCTGACATCCGGACTTGAAAAATTCTTGAGAATTAAGGACAAGTCTATTGGAAATTTCACGCGTATGGATGTTGGAAATTGAAATGATTTATCGTGTTGGTAGGAGAAAGCTTGCTTTTTTAAGAGAAACTGCGAATTGGAATTTGTTTACCTTTAGACAAAATTAAAAGATGTGTAGTTTCCGCTCAAACTTGCCAAACTTGACAGAGTCGTATCGTCGGTACCGGATTAGATCCCTGATATCGTTGAGAAGTTGGCGTCACCTATTTATGCGACAAATAACAAAGCAGGTGTACAGAATGTGGGGTTGGAAACGATTCCTTTCCAATTTATCGATGCGGCAGAAGTCGTTACTGGGCAAAGTCCAGTCTTTGTGCTTCTGCATTAAATTCCGTCAAAAAAAGTGTCCGTGAGTTTAAAAGGGGCCCTATACAAATGAACAAAACCAAACTCAGATCATGAACAAAGTTTTGAGAAATTATTATGGAAATAGTCGCCTAAAAGTTACTAATGCTGTAAAAAGGGTGGAAAACAGAGATTTTTTGAAAAGTCGTCAGTTGGAGTGTGTATTTGACCAATGGTTTGCTTTGACTACTCCACGGCGTAAATTGTACTGCCTTTCACTCTTAACGCCAGAGCTCTTGCTTGAGACAGGTCGGGATATAAGTGCTGCAACCAAAGGGCGCTCCAAATATGACCATGGTACCTCCGATCTTTCACAGTACTCTAACTCCAGGGTCGTTAGTCAAATGCTGCTAAAAACTGTTCTGTGTGTTCTTGGAGCTTACCAATCGAGAATCAATGGTATCTGCAGAGTATCTATCGCAAATCTATCTTTTTCAAAAGCATCGCAAAAAAGCTAAAGCTCTATTGTATTTTTTAGTTAAGTAAGTTGTGCGGTTTGGCTGTCGATAAAAGTGTAGATACAGTTATACGTTAGTAAGTGATTATGCATTTATCGACAGCCCAGTCTTCGGGTAGACGAATCTCTGTGATTTCGGCTGAAAAACACAACGCATCATAGAAGATCCCACCACCAACACCATCGGTTTTTTTCCAACCATACATGAGGTTGGACGGAAATTTAGAGTGAAGTGCATTTCGTTTTAAGTTTTTCTCTGGATGTTTATAGTTGAAAGCCTAATTCGAAGTTAATTTTCGTAGGTAGTCAGTAATTTTGGTAAATCATTCTCCAGAGTTTTCCTTCTCTGAGACTTCATTTTGTCATTCCTAGTATTTCCTTTATTGGCGATGTCTAGAGTTAGTCTGTTAGAGGGTGCACTAGTGATGCTCAACGCTGAGTTTGTTCCAAGGCTGTAGCAGTGTCACAAACGACACACGACTGACTACCGAATGACCGAATTTTTGTGACGTCAGCATGTCAAAAGTTACCACGAAAAATGGCACGTGTAATCGTAGCCTTAGCGCATCCTGCCTTCTACGTAAAACATCCGTCCATACATCTTACACTCTATAATAACACGGTACCTATATTGGCGTGTCTATGATTGCCACCCACCGGATGACGTCATTATCGTCTGACATTTCGCGCCATAATGTGTCCATGGATTTGCCTCTCTGCATTGACATAGTTGTGCTCCCACTCACGTGCGTCAGTCAGCTCAGAAAATTAAAACTCTGCACAGAATTTCTATTAAAAATAATTTGTTTTTATTTATTCACCAGTTTTGTTCTAACACAATTTGCGTCTGTCAGATTTGAAATCTGTCAAAACAGACTACGAACATGTTCGACATGAAGATGTCAACTTTATTGAAACTCCATCAAGTCACTTGTCAGTGTGAATCATGTCATCAGCAGTAAAAGAAGAAAAAAACAAGCAAAACACACAGGATATCCATCCTACACATTCGACTGGTGTAGGTGAAGCGTAAAATGGACACATTTCAACGCGATTCCCCTCCCAGGACAAATAGGAGAAGAATGCCAATGGAATTGTTGACACGACGACAAATGACAGCTAATTTCTTCCACACAATTTCAAGACGAACCGAATTCACTGCGCCGCGCCTGCCGAACTCTCAGCTCTCACACGCTAATTAACACAGGAATTTATTACAGTTGACGCGCAGCGGCTGACATGTGCCCATGATGAATGCGCGCATACACACATGCACCTTCGGGATGTGGGCGAAGGCGGCCACGGTGCTGCCGGTCAAAAGGATCATCATCATCGTCGCTCGACGGCAAAGCGGAAAATAAGATTTGAAATTCGATGCGGTCCAGGTTTCGTGAAATTTCGGGGGCGTGTATCGTTAGCGGTCGCATCTGCAGTAAGCAGTAGTAGAGGGCTCCCCCCGCCTCTCAGCAGAGTCAGCGGCTATTATACAGAATGATAATTAGCCTTTTGGAGAGTAGTTCCCTCAGGAGGAGAGTCCTCAGCGAAAATGTATTATTTTCAATTTTCCCATCGCCTTGGCGAGAGGATGATAATTCAATTTGATGGCATTAGATACGCGCGCAACGATTATGCGCCGTTTACGTTGAGCTTTTTGCAAAATTACACCGTTAATGTTTATGATTAAAGATAACTATCCGATACGCAAACAGCGCTTTTACACAATTAATGTAGAAGAGCTGTTTTGGCCGGTGGCTAGTGGAAGCATGAATGCGAGCGGCTCATGTTCATGGGCCCCGGTGGGAAACTCAATTCGAGGCCGTGCGTCGGTCGTCGTATAATTGATGCAGAAACTATTGAGAGGACGTTTTGGAAACATTTCGGTTAATCGACATTGAAAACACTTAAAAGCGGTCTCATTACGCACAAATTAGCTTCATTACGTTACAGCGGCGAGCGTACTAATTGCGAATCGATACCCAATCATGCGGATATGTGCTTTGGTCGGCAGGATGTGCATAATGTACAATATCTCTTAGCGGTGAATGGGCCATAATTTGAGGACTTTGGTCGAAATTTAAATTTAATGTGCGAAATACGAATTGCTCTGGAATTTGCTGTTCCCTTGGCGATACTAATACAGTGGTTGCTGAAAATTGCTGATGATGATGACTATCAGGTGTGAGTTTGGAAAATGTATTTTTTCAATTTAAGTCGAAATGGCATTTGATGCGGTGCAGTGTAGATCTGAAGCGATTTGTGGGGGGCGGGTTTTGTTCTTTTTTTGAACACTGTATTCCGGTAGGTTTGTTCCCTTACTTTTGTAGTAATAATAAGAATGGTGAATACTGTTAAAATGGCAGTGGTGGGGATAGGTTCTCTCTCGGATAGAGACGCTTACGAAAAAGTAAGGGAACGCTTTTGATTGTGGTATTCTATGGAAAATGACAGGTGCAAACGAGTAATTCAAAAGAGTGAGTCTGATACACTCGAATAGTTTACTCATTAATTAACAATATTAGTTGATTCATCTAGCGATGACAGTGATTCGGAGTTAATCGAACTTCTTTTTGAAGAATCCCTCAATGGAGGGGTAGTACCTACGTATTTTGTTTCTCAATGCTACTGCGCCGTACTTATAACAAAGTTTAGACTCGACTTTAAATTTACGGAAGCTCACAATAGCGACATTTTTATGGAGAATATATCCCCTAAAATTTAGAGTCGTAACTAAAAAATTTTATTGGTAAGGCCCGCTCTCTTTTTCGAAAATTTTCGAGTTAAGGAACGGCATTGAGTAAAAATTCTTAAAATTTTAAAGTAAAGGAACAGACTTATTGTCCTGTCCTGGCTGTTGGAAGGAAATTACTTTTAAGGACTTACAAAAAGAAACAGAACCTTTGGGTAATATTTAATTATGAGTTGACAGTTCCGTCGCACGTATATTTCGTTTCCAGATTTACAGCCTTTCCAGAGAATTGAATGTGCAAATGCAGCTGCGAACATATTCGCACAGATAGTATCGCAAATGAAGGCAGCTAAAGAACATAATTCATGAAGCTCTTGACTCTTATTCCGAAGTTTGAACGTCGACATACCGAATCGACGGTATGTCACGAGCTATACCTGCGATGCGATCAAACTACAGGTCATAAGGCACAGACATCATAAACTTTGAAAAGAACTACGAGCGGCTGCACAGCGGGTTGTAAGCAACCAGTAAACGCAACCATAGCGCTGAATTTGGGTGTGTTTAGAATTGGTTGAGTCGGCGCTTAGCTGATATAAATATCACAACCGAAACCAGAAGTGTGACCGAGAAGATCAAATAGCCAAGACCTGCGCATGGAAGTCGCATTGTCTGGTGTTTAAACGCCAGAAACTTGACTGCGGTTGTGTCTACCAAATGCATATAGTTTTCGAAAAGATCCTAACGACAATAAAACACGATGGAGGACATCCAGACAAACCCTGAACATAAGGAGTCATTTTGCGATAGGCTTGCTGGCAACATACAGATGATTGGATAATTTCAAAAAGTGGAAAAAAATGAGCCCGAGCCACGAAAAAGGGCCCCACATAAATTTGCAATACGCAGCAAAAAAAAACCCCCCAGTAAAAAAAAACATTATATTTTAAATTTGTTATTTTGTAGTCCTTTTATAATTATTTGTTTTGTAAATTTTTTCCCATTCTATTTCGTTCATAAAGAATAAAATCTTACTTAAACTGAAAAAGGGGCCAAACGGCAACGCTGCATTTTAACAGAAAGCGCTAGGTTCCTGTCAAGTCACTTCTTCTCCGGGTAAATGGGAAAATGTTTAATTTTTGTTAAGCCTCGATTAGTGAATAGTTGTTTCAGTTGACGTCTATGGAGGGGTAGTCGTCTCAGGAACTTCCTGATTGCATACTTAGTTGACAGTTCGTATATGTGGCTGACGTAGGAAAAGTCACATTATCGACCAATCTAGTTTTTGCGTGCAAGGTATGTCTGGTTTAGATCAATCTAGTCGACTTAATAAAACAAGACGACAATTTAACTGAAGCAGCAGGTTAAATACGGGCTCGTTACGTAAAATTGACGTCTTACTTTATTGCATTAAAACAAATATCTATTGACTTGTTTTCGGAGAGTTTAACAAATAATATTGCATCAACAATCTGACTTCTATTATAAACTACATGGACATGGCTGTGACTTCGTAAAAAAAACGAAAAAAAAAAACAACACTATAGTCGACTCCTTTTAAGAATGTACAAAATGAAATATATAATTTTAAGTTATTTGTTTTATGTAAACATAAATTGATTAAATATTTTTTTTATTTTAGTCAATGTGCTATTTTTGTGTTATTATTGTTTTTTTGCTTTGTTTGAAATAATGTATTTTTGTTTTTTTTTTTTTTTTATATAAATAAGTATGATTGCCATTTTCTTTTGAAGATTTTTTTTTGTAAATGTATAACCGCTTGTCAGTCAGTGATATCTGGTCAGCATTCACTTATCAGAAAAATTTAAACGCACAAAAACAATCCTTATGAGAAGATTAAGCCATATAAACCTTTCGCACCAACTACTTCTTTAAGTTTGTAATATTATATTCCGAATGATGTAAGAGAAGTGATACTCCCGGCTTTAAACGTCTTTTTTTATTTTATTTATTTATTTATTTTTCAAATCCTTATCACACCTAACTTCAACTATATATACCTACCTACTTATGCATTATCCTTTTTTTGAATATTTATTGTATTAGTGAGTATGAGTAGGTATACATATAAACTAGGCCTACGTGGATCGGTGCCCAAATCGGAAACACCCTGTTCTTAAAATACAATTGGTAATAACTGTTTTTCTCTGATTTATCAACCCATAGTAAGCTTATAAATAATTTTGGTTTTAAAATATCAACGATGGTATCATCCGCCATTTTTAAGTGCTATGTAATGCAGAATTTTTAGACAATTCTCATGATATTTTAAATATATTTCTGGTTAGCCAAAATTTTAAGTGATAAGGGATGCATTTATTACTGTATTGTGAAAATATTTGCGATAATTTAATCAACAATGTTTGGATAGTTGACTAAACAACGTTTCGTTATTTGATTCAATCAAATACGTGATTTATTTTAAGAAATTTCGGATTAATCACGAAAAATAGTTAATTCAACTTCTCATATGATTTTTCTTTCGCTGTACTCACATCGCTAAGGAAACATGTATCTGTCTTTTAGGTGGAGTGGAAATCGTTAGCCACTCCGCAACAGGAGTGTGAGGTAAAGAACTGCCTGAATTGTTCTAGAAGGCACCGAATCTACCCTGGGGCTGGCTTGTTAGGAGTTCCATTGACGAGTTGGTTTTTCGTGAGCACACTCGTGAATTGCACACCTCGGCTTGATGTAGAAGACAAGCAAAACAGGGACATTCCTGCTGTCCCTCAGTTTAGGAAGGGCTGACTTCACTCTCACTTAAATATGCTGGGCTAAAGCGAATCTAGGATCTCGTTAGTCGTTAGTCGTAAAACAGCTGTCAGAAAATCCAAATGGTACATCTTTGGTACCGATGTGGTAAATACTAGTCTCCTGTCTCCTCATTACCGAAGTTGATTCTGCGGAAAAAACTTGAGTTGGCTGATATCTTTCTGTTAATAGAATGCACTGGCAGTTGTGTCAGTTCAGTTGGATAGGAAATAAATATCGGAAGGCTTACTCTTTTCAACTAAAGCCCGCAATTTTGTATTCATATACCATCAATGTAGGTGTGACGTATATTTATAAGCTTTCCGTGATGTAGACAGGAGGTTCCCTAAAAGAGGAAAAATTCACAAGCATATAAGGAAGCCCCGAGCTCCAAATTAGCGCACAAAATCAATAAAAAATTTACCAAGCTAACCATTTCGCAGTGATCAAAATATGGCGATCATAAAGTTCCTGATGTCGAAATGATCAGTATGTTTTAATCATCTTAAAAAGGGACACAACTGATCTGCGTATATACCTACATATATTCGAACTACTCGAAGACATAATCGGCCTTCCTGTTGAACTTCAAAATATTTACCTCTAGAGTAGTAAATCGATTATCGTTTCCAGCAAATAAATGCCGCGTATCTACTTATCCTATATGTTTACAAAACTGCATTCCCACAGTTTATTAAACTATT
Source organism: Cheilosia vulpina (assembly GCA_916610125.1). Classification (NCBI taxonomy): domain Eukaryota; kingdom Metazoa; phylum Arthropoda; class Insecta; order Diptera; family Syrphidae; genus Cheilosia; species Cheilosia vulpina. The sequence goes on from OU744277.1 coordinate 60,259,161, forward strand.
CAGAAGTAATCCTCGTCGCGAAATTTTCAACCTTCAGGTGCGAAACAGTAGCGGCTCAACAGCTCTCAACCTGTTTCGATTCCGGCACGTCCGTAATTAAAAATAATTGTATCTCCTTAGAGAGCTGGCAGCAAATCCCCTATAAAACCGACGAAACTGTAATCGGATATGACAGTTTCCTGCTTGGAAACATCTGTTTTGCTGCGGGTATACCTTGTTTTGACCGATTGCAGATTTGAGAATTAAGACGCTGATGCCGATGCTAATGCGTTTATCATCTCATCACATTGTCACAGGTAGAGGTATGGAGAGCTGCGTTCAGTGGGAGATCACCATAGGAAAGTGTGGGCGGTCCCTAGGTAGGTACCGACACCGAATAATCTTGTTCTGCTCACTTCAAGAAACGAAGAAGACCACGACACGCGTGTTTGGATTTGTCACTCTAACGTCTAACCGGTCGTGTGTCGTCCCTTTGTTGCGAGTCTTCATCTACGAGTACGTCTGGGTGTGTAGATACTTGTTGGTTTCTTTCTTGCTGTTGATCCATGATTCCATTGAATGAAACCCATCCTGGTCTCACAATTTCAAATTCAAATCGTGGTGTCGTCGTAGTCGTGATGGCGGTGTTTGGACGGAGACATTATAAACATTTGTACAGACTAGAGACCACAATTTATTCTAGAATGGTGGGTGTTGTATGTTGTTGAACAATGAATTATGAGGTTTCGGCTGCGAGAGCACTTTTCTGCGGAACTCCGGTAGCCCGGAGTTTATCGTGTGTCCATGGTATACCTGAGGAGCGACTCTGGTGAGATTATTATCATCATCGCAGGCTATTAGAAGGTAGCAACCGGTGGGATGGTAATCGCAGATAGTTTGTTTCTTCTCGGGTGTCAATTTGTTGTTTGCACCTCCTGGGATTTTGCTATTTCGATTGACATCAATGGGCAGGTACAGGTATACACTTTACCAATGAATAAGATGTGGGAGATTGGAAATATGGTAATTCGTCTGCACAAACGGAAGTATAGGGTATCAGTTCATCAAGCGGTTCCATTGTCTCTCAGTGTTTCTTCCAATTGAGTTGATTGGACTTTTGTGCACCCCATAGAAATAGAATGAGTAGGTGCAGACAAACTGACAAACATGACCTTATTTATACCGATTTCAGGGAAGGATATTTCATTTAGAAGAGCTTGTAGGTTAAGGGCGTTGAAGCACTTTTGTTACTTTCCGTCATTAGGGAAGGAACACAATATCACTACGAAATTGCCGACCATGAGGGAAAGATGTATGCCTACGGAGGTTAGTAATACAAATGTGTCTGAAGTTCGCTTAGTAGTCCAACACACTAAACACTAAGCCACTGCGCCGAGCGTGATACAATTTTTTCCGTTTTAATATTGTCTGTGAAGAATTCTTTAACCCATTCCCCTGGCGTTGTTTTCACGATCCACATTGCTCTTCTTCTCTTTTCGCAACAAGTCGCTATTTCCATGACATTTTGACAGTAAATGTTTTTTTCACAGTGGCTATATTTTTCATACAAATTTTGCAATTGTGAGCTTTCGTAAATTTAGAGTCGAGACTAAAGTTTGTTATTAGTACGGCGCTAAGTGTTTAGTGTTTATAGGTGTAATTTAAATTGCCCTGAAACAAGATGTTTTTTTTGAGTCGATTTTCGACCGGTTTTAGATAATTTTTCAATTTATTTTTTTGAGCGATTATCTCTTGTGAAGAATTTTTTTTTTTCGTTCAGTTGGAAATGAGATTTTTTGAAGATGTGTGGTTACGTTTTTGTATGGGATGCCTTAAAAAAATTATTGTTGCCGACTTTTAGCATTCTTAAAAATAATTTATGGACCTTTATTTACTTTATTTTTAAGGATTTTAGTTACATTTCAGACGTAGATAACTATTGTTGCGATTTTTCGAAATTTTTACTTTACGATGTTTTTTTTACCGATGTTTTTTGGACGCGCGAATTTCGATTAATTTTTTCGGTGATTTTTATTGGGATTATATCAGTCTTTTTTCTGGGCTAATTTTGAGTTGTTTTTTAAACGTAATTTTTTTATGATAATTAACAATTGGGTTAAGAGTAGATTTTGATGCGGTTGGGTCGTTTTAAACGGTCTTTTTTGATTTCTGTTTGAATCCGAAAAACATACTTCCATGAAAGATGAAAAAAGATGTGAGGAATTTGTGAGGAATTGAGATGATTGAGTTATTTTCGCCGAAAAAATGTACTGAATTGGACAATACGGCTCGCGATATTCAACTACTCGAAACCAAGTTAACCAATAACAGAAACGTAATATGTTAATTAACCGAAAACAACCAATTATCAAGAGCGAATTCTAAACACGCCTGCCGTTGACAAGTAAGGTAAGTACAGGCGTACGCGCGTCGTCGAAATTAACACAAATCAATTTCATTACAAATTGGTCTGAACGCGATTTTTTTACTCATTTTTTGACACTTTTGATGAATGTTATTAATTTATTTAATAATAGCACTAACATAAGAATTAATTAAAGTGGTTTTTAGGGCGATTTGAAAAAAAAAATATTTTATATTTTTTTAATTTAAAATATTTTTTTTGGGTTTTTTATTTATTTTTTGACATTTTTGTTGAATGTTGTAAATTTACTGAATAATCACATTATTGTTGAAATAAAGTAAAAATAAGATAAGGCGATTTGAAAAAAAAATTATTTGTTTTAATTTAAAATATTTTTTTTTTTGGGTTTTTTACTTATTTTTTGACACTTTTGTTGAATGTTATTAATTTATTTAATAATCGCATTAATGTAGTCATAATTTAAAGTGAACTTTAAATTGAACTTTTACAACGGAATGCTACAAACCTATATCATCAAGTGGGCGCTGAAGTTTCCTGTGGGTGGATCAGCCTTTGAATTTGAGATTGACATAAACGTGAACCCATTTGAATTAATGAATTAAAAACGAGTTTTCTTAAGATTTTCAGGACAATCTGACCTTGGTGTCAAAGATAACTTATCGGTATTTGGCATATGCGGTCATTCTCAATAAATGTGGGGTATGCTGACAGAAATGATAAAATCACGTGCATAAGCTGCAAACATGAGACAGCGCACTTTACAGGAAGTACTTCATTTTGAGTTGCTTTTCGGGCGGATTGGTTCATGCTTCGTTTCAATTTAGCCACTGTCCGGAAATACTGCTACGCGGGATGGACTTTACGGTGTGCTGGACTGCCTGAAGAATGTTTACTTTTGTTTTTCTTGCTGCTCCTGCTTCAAGTTATGATTATGATTGTTGTTCTTCTTGCTGATGCTGCTGTAGCTTTGGACAACAAAAAAACCACTAGCAGCCTCTGTATATCGTGCCAATGGATGCCAGAGTCGAGTACTCCAAAATGGTGCCATCGGTAGCGGTTACCGTGTCCATCCATTGTCAAATTACAAGAACTAATTGGCTGTCGTCTGCGCTGGGTACAATTGTAACGCTTCGTTGAATTTCCTCACATAATGATGGTAAGTATACCTTTCTTGCATGCAATATTGTCTGCCCTCGGAACATTCGAATATGCACTTGAGGAGTGTTGGCCGACGATCGTATGAAATTGCATATGGCGGTGCACTGGCGGGAGGTGGATGAGTCGATATAACCATCAGTGGTCCAACCCAGAGCGTCCTCTTTTCCCATTTTGACGTTAAAATCTCCAAAAACCATCCTAACGTGGTATTTTGGGATTCGATAGACAGCTAGTTACAACAATCTTTCATAAGAACTTTTGTTTAAGCTTTGCTTACGATAAATCGACATAATGTGTTGGTTCTTTCCAGTTGCCATGCCAAATCATTGAACGTGCCTTCCAAGACACCTATACTGCTGATACTGTCGAACCGCTTTTGAAACCTTCTTTTGGGGGCTTTTGACTTGCTTGGAAGGCGGTAAGCTGTACCTACCCACAACTCCCCAACAAAGATGTTCCACATCAGGTGCGAATAAGTCGCTCTTAGTCTGTAGAAGGTTCAGCTGTCATTCCTCACCAAATTACCCCTAAAATATTCACCACGTGGGTATACCTGACACACTTTACGACAACATAGTACTTGCCTATGCACTCATTTCAGCTCAAGAACTTGTACAAATTGTTCAACTTATACAGTAGCTTATTAGATTAATCGTTATAATTTATTTTGATTTCCATACACCTAGCTGCAGACGAAATAAATCAATTCACGTTACGTCAAAGAAGCCATCTCCCTTTGCGCTGAATTCATTCACATAATAGCTCCGCGACTATGGCTCAGGTGCACGTCGAATCCCTGAACTCCAGAGAGCTGTATAATATGTGCCCCAGCAATTTTATGGAAGCTGCTACCACTCGTATATATACTGCCATCTACCGACAGCAGAAACGGAAACAAAGAGAATCAACAAACTGCATTCGGTATTTTTCGTAATTCATCATAATTGCCAGTTCTTGGGCAACACGATACTCGGGGTGCGCGTGATGATTTTCTTTTCTTCCAAAGTTGAAAGTGCATCAACACCTGGCCCATCAAAAGCATCTCCACAGTCCGCATATACTCTTCTTGGGACGTGCGCCTTGCAATGTACGTAGTATATGAATGCGCGGCTCTGGTGCCGGGCCAATGGGGCCAAAAGAAGCTGAAACCCATTATTCCTGCGATTAGCGATTTAGCTACCATTCAGTGCCTGGCAATCGAACGGAAGACACAAAAAGGAGAACACCAACAAGAGGCAGAAAAATAAAATAAAAATGGTGGTGCTGGCCTTTGCGATATGATGTGGAGGGTATATCAACCGCATGTCCATGTCCAACTCCTCGATTTGGTAGCTGGCTGTCATTACCGCGGCACTCGCATGTACCTACACCTAGCGATTACGTTCGATGAACAGAGCACGACATCGACACGATGACTGGCGAGAAGAGTTCCTTTTGTGCAAAATTATCACGAAACCCATTCAGCAAATAATCTTGAGCATAATATCTATTCGGGCCGTAAATAACGAATCCAATTTCTTGCACAAACCTGCGCTTGGGCGATGGTGGCTCTACTCGTGGTCGTACAGCTACCGTCTCCGACCGACCGATATTCCCTCTCGCACAGCTACCGAGGAAAACTTTCTTCATCCTCTTGATGTTTAATTTGTTGACTACTCACAGTAGAGTAGAGAAACATGCGAAGTAGTTATCTTGTCGGTCGTTGCGGCGCAACCCCTAAAATCATAGCAGGCTACGTTATGCGTCGGCCAGACTCTCTCAAAAGTGACGCTTTCGTAATTTTGACAGAACCGATGCAGGGGTTAGCAACTTGTGTCAACACCGAGGTTATATATTTGCCAAATGTCGTTTGTTGACTGAATTAAGGTCGACTTCATAAAAAATTTAAAAATGCTGCATTCCTGCAAATTTTGCTTACATTTTCGTAAAAGAACTGTGTTATCATTGCAGAAGTTTGGCAGTACTTGCAGGCAGCAGCATGCTTCTTTTTTACTAAGCTGCAAAAAAATGGCAGCAGAGAAAATGTAACCAACATTTTTGGAAATTTCTTAATTAGGTATTGAATACTTTTTTTTATATTTAGAAATGAACAAGAACAAAACTACTGATCCGATGATAACGCACAAAACTCATTTCGCCTTGGAATGGAATCGGAATTAATAATAAACATCCGAGTTGTTATTTACAAATTGTTTTTATTTCTGCCATTTATGACTTTTGTTTGTTTTTTCATTAGCGACTTGACAACTTCAAACTTTCGGTGTGAACGCACCCTTAAAGCGATTACCGAACTGTCAAAGTCAATGTAAATGTAAACGGTATTCACCACAGAGACATGTTGGAACGTTATTTCTTGAAGCAATTGAATTGGACATCAGTAATATGTGGTTCTAACAAGACGGTGTCACAAGCCACACAGCGGGTGCAACAATCGAGTTATTGAAGTCTCAGTTCGGTGAACGTGCTATCTCGAGAAACGGACCCGCCTATTGGCCGCCGAGATAGTGTGATTTAACGCCTCTAGACTGTTTTTTATGGTGCTACATTAAATTATTGGTCTATGCCAACAAGCCGGCGGCGTTGGAGGAGCTCAGGGCTAATATTGAACGAGAAATAGCGGCCGTATCGGTCCAAATGTGCCGTGTTGGACATATAAATATACGGGCTCCCGACCCGTGAAGAGTCTCTAGCCTTCCATTCTCTGCTGCGATCCCGGGCATGCTATTTCCAGTTATCCAGACCAAGCACTCTGGCATCCAACTTCTCCAACTTCACGTCGCTGTGCAGTTTCTAAAGGATGCGCTGGGCTGTTGCCATCTAAACGAGACCTTTGGTATCGGTGGATTCGATTCCCAACAAAGTCTCGGCTCTTATGAGGTAATGTAATTGTCATCGCGTCAAAAAATATATATCAATTAGGAAACATTTCTTTTACCACGTGTGTCGACATATTTGACAGGTGGCTCCATCTTGCTGAATTCTGGCTCTTTCGCATTAAACCCTTCAAATATGTCTCAATGTAGTGAAACATTTCTTCAGCATCTCTAAACGAAAAATAAAATGTTGACGAAACTGGCCCATTGTCTATATAAGACCCAACAGGCTTCTCCCAAAAATTAGCTTTTGTTGGATTTTTTTTTGAACCGAAGGATGCAATACAGTTTGATGCCGAAGGGCTCATTTCCAGTTAAAATCCATTGGGAGTAGTAATAACAGAAAATGAAGCAGGCGGAAAGTTTACGTCGCCAGACTTGCGATAAAGGGCTTGCAAAATTCTTTAGGCACCTCAAGAACCTTCTGTGTTTAGTCAAAAGTTTGCATTCAATAAGGCTTGTCTGGACGATGTGGAGAGGGCGATGACAGCGAATGGCTCTTTCTGCGCGGTAGGTGGGGTTCATATACCTGTTATGATCAGCGCTGTCAAAAAATTTGCCCAAAGGAGTTAGCGACTGACGTGAGTTATTTTTCGTTTACGTTCTGGTGATTTCTTCTGATTTATCCTGGTTTAGAACCGCATTAATAGAGGTCAATCCGGCTATTGCCACTACTGGTGTAACGAATATTGCTCGGAGACTGACGACTTTGTATTATGTAATATCCTTCTTAGATGTTTACCAGATCGACCCCACAACTATTTAAAATAACAACCGGCAGGTATACCATAAGCCCAAGTATATTATTGCTTTCTTTCGGCTTGGTATATCTCGCTGCCCAACGTTGGGCGCCAATTTTTTATATTTTCAAATCGCGACTGCGCTAGTTAGAAGTCGTTCTATAAAATTTATATCTAGATAAAGTCTTTTCAACAAAACGTCAGACTGTTCATGAGTGCAAGTACTTGCTCACCTAGTCTAGGTTCCAAAATCACTGAATCGTGATCGCCCTGCCCTCTGCTATAGCAAATGCTATCATTCTTTAAAAAAAAACTCTAGAATACCGGTACGCACTTTGCCCCTTCTCTATCCCTGGAACTTTTACTCGGCGAAAACTCTCTGCCTGCCAACAATAGTTGAGAAGAATCGTATCTGTATCTGTTCGGATTAATCGGGAAAATCTATCCGCCAGCAATCACCCGCCAGAGCCTCTTCGCTCTGAGCCAACATTCTAATAACACCCAGGAGAGTATCTTGCCTCGTCATTTTCATTTCGTTCCTGTAATCTCTTCCGTTTTCCCCCCCTTCCGGTATCTGTTTGTGTTTGTCATTATATCAACTGCGTCTGCCACCCTGCTCCGTCGTATTTATGTTGCTTGTGCCGTGATTCTGTCTTGATATTCTCCATTTCCTTTATGATTGAGTAAAACAGGCAAAACGACCAAAACCATGTCCAATGCAACGAGATACACGAAAAGGATCCAGATCCACACCACACACAGCGCGCGGCAGCAAAATATTCAAGACAAAAAAAATGGAGAAAACCGAGGAAATCACAAATCCACTTCTGCGTTATTGTTGTTATTATACGGTAGTGGTGGAGGTTTGCTCAGTAACTCGGCGCGCGTATCTTCCTTTGCCGTGTGTGTACCAACTCCCAGCCCCGCCAACGATGATCCCGATACACGACATTGTATAGTGGGTATAGCCTGGCACTGACACAAAGCAGCGCGGCAGTCTAAACGATAAAGGGACTCTGCCTTCTTTGGAATAAAAATAAACTGCTCCATCCAGACGCTGGGGTACTGGCAGTTGGCATTATTCCTACATGCGGCCAGATACATTTTAATCTGGTTTTCCTTTTATTTTATCTTGTGACGTGAATGTGAATATATCGGAGGACATAGATAGTGAAGGTATATCTTCGCCATCTTTTGCCTAGAACGGGCGCTTGCAATATCTGATTTAAAAGGCTGCGCCAAAGCGAAAGCATTTTAGCCGGGTGTGTTCATGACATCCCTCCTGCGAGATGTTTAATGTGCGCTAATTATTGAGTGCACATCGCATACAGGAATGGGGCAGGCTACGTGTTGTTTGGCGATGGCTTTTACCGCATGACATGCTAGTGTAGTGGTTTTAAATTCATGTTGGCCGGCTGATAGACAAAGGCGGGAAGGACTATGTTTGCATGTTTTTATAGCCTTTTAGATGACTGGTCTATTTTAGTGAATATTTCTATAATAACAGCAATATTCTTATGGATTCAAAAAAAGACAAGTGTAGTACTGACAGATTATTTCTGTAATTTCAAGAATATTTGCTGTTGATGAAACAAAATGACAAACAATTTTTATGGTATTAACAATTTTTTTTTTGTTAATTTAAAAAAAGTAGAGGTCAAGTTGATAAATTTCTTCGCAAAATCAACAGAATTTTGGTAGATTTAACAAAAAAATATTAACGCACAAATAAACAATTTTTGTTATCACAATAGAACTTTTAAGACAGGATATGTAAATCGTATTAAAATTTTGTCAATTTGCTAGAAACATTTTGTTGGACTTATATTTAAATTTTTTATATTGACAACAAAATTATTGAATTTTATTTTCAGTGTAGAGGTAGGTCAGGTTGAGTGGGGTTGTGAGATCGTCACAAAAGACCATGACCAAGACGGGCCCATCGCCATCCCCAGTCAGTGTATAGGTAGCTCAATAAGCACTTTTATAGTTTTTTTTTTTTTTTTAAAGTCTGCACATCTAAAAAAGGGTTTCCAAATTTAACATAAAACAAATCTCTTGCCATAGGAGCAAAAAGAGTAAGGACCTGCAAGAGGACTTGTTTTCTTATTAAGTGTCTATATCAAACCGCAATAAATTTCATCCGTTTTAAAGCGCCTATACGCTATGCCTATTGCAATCACAGCATCGAAGGTCAGTGGTGTCGTGAACAGGGCAACAAATTCACGAAAATCCATGAACAATATCTCTTAAGCAGTCTGATGAGTAATGTCCACCGCAGGCGAAACAATCTCGCAATCTTGGCCGAACACAAAATTGCGAGGCACAAAAATTCAGCGTATATTTCTCTCGTTGATCTTAGGTACTTTCAAGTTTCAAAGTTATACATCTCGTACTTGCTTGGGTATCTTTTTGTTGTTCTGTTCAAAGATTTAACGCAACGCAATCTCGCGCATTTGTAGGGTAATTTTTCATCGACATTTATTTACGTTGATGACCAATCGCCACCTTTGCTCCGGTGTCGCTGTAGCCCAGGATTTTCCAATCAACTATTGTAGGGGTTTCTATGCACTAGTACTGGTCTACAACAGATAGACGATTGCTGTACCTTCTCACGAAGACGGTTGGTGGTAAATTCACAGTCGTTACAAAATGGAGGTTAGAAATGTTACTTATGCGTGTTCGGCCTGTATATAGTCGAACGAGCAAGTAAAATTCGTTGGCATCAGGGAAGGCGGAAGACATTGCTGAATTAAATTTGTTTTCTTTTTTTTTTATTTATTTTATAAACAATTAACCCCATTCAAATAGCAACAAATTGTGTCGTATGCAAAGTTGTAGTCGCAACTTTAAGGCGTTAACGCCAAAAAAAATCATCTTCATCAAAGAAGCGCATTTTTGGTTAAACGGTAGCAAACATGCATTACTGGTTTTCATTACATAGATGGAAACCCTCATGTGCTTCATGAAACAGCAGTTAATCCGCAAAATTTGTTATCGGTTCGATATTGGAAAAAATTAAAATTTCTCGTCGTCGTTGCCGTTTATACAAAGCGGAATCGCCCTATCGGAAGATGTTATACTTTTGCAAATGGCGTCGTACGTCAATCATATTTGACATTTGTGAACTAGACAGCTGCAAAATAAAACCGACAAGCAATGGACCGCTATACTCCGCAAGTGCGTGGAATAATTAAGGAATATTGTGAGGGAAGCGTTTACTGGTCGCGTTATCGTTTTGGTGATTTGGCATTTCCAACAAGATCGTCCGATTTAATCATCCCAGATTGAGTCTTTCTTTGGGGCTACTTGAAGTGGTGGGTTTATGCCAACAAGCCTCAGACAATGGCAGACCTTAAGGAGAATATTCGACAGAAATGCGAACAGTTATCACCGGAAATCTTGGGGAAAGTCATGAAAAATGCCATAAAACGGGCTCAAATGTGTATTAACAGTGGCGGCAGCCAATTGACGGATATCATCTTTTACACTTAACAGAAAAAATATTTTTTTTATTTAGTAAAAAAGTAGTTCAAAAACAAAATTGGATGATTAATTATATATTTATTCGCATTAACTCGTCACCGTTTATCAATCGGTCAAACGCATTTTCAACAAGGATATATCAATTCAAATTCGTATCTAATAGAGTTCCCGCGGTTGACGGTCGGAAAAATAGCCCTACATGTTCAATAATCTAAATGTGGCTCTGTGGTTAGTGTACTGGACTACTGAGCGCGGGGTCTCAGGTTTGATGCCCGAAAAGTCACAAATTACATTTTAAAGTTTTTTCTTTCTCCACGGCGACTCTGATACTCCGAGATCAATGTAGCAGTTCAGACTCGGCATAACTTTTTTGGCCCTATCCATTCGGGCCAAAAATTAAAAAGAATGGTACTGAAACCTAAGCTATTGATTTGTTTTGCAAGAAATGTAAATAAATTAAAATGTGAATTTGAAATGTTTTCAGGACTCTTTAATCTCATTGCCAGTGGTACGTTCCGAAGGCTTTAAGTTTTCCTTTAAACGTAGGAGTACTGAGCATTTTTTCTAGGGTGAAACAATGTTTCCCCTTTTACTAGGTACGTGCTTGCTGTAAAGGCAAGCTCTGGCGAATTTCTGCGTTCAGTTGGTATACGTTTCCTGGAACGCATCTTTTTGTACAATTATGTTTTTCGAGTTCAGCCCTGTCACTTGGGAAGCTCTCTGTACTTGTCTTTGTCCATGTTGAATATAGCCGGAGATCCGTGTGTAGCACAAGACTATGTTACTAGAAAAGACTCTTTCTACACTGGCGTTTTCTCACCCTTCCGCCAGACTTACATCTAGGGATGGGAATACTTCGAGAAGAGATTATCGCGGATCCCAGAAAACCACCAGCAATAACCACTTGCTATTTTTCTCGTGCATCAGCTTCAGTGTTGTCCAGCAGCTTTAGAGGTAATTTCTCAGTATCCGAGGAAGTAGATCCTATCGTTCTTTATTTGTACGAAGAAGTCTGCGGACCACCGACTTTTTGCAAAATTACCTCCATATGTCCTTGTCGTCAATCCAGCGACAGCCATTCAAAGATGTGTAGGGCCTAGGCTAGGTTAGGTTAGAGGGGCAGCTTGCAATATTATGCAAATTTTCAGCCGAAAGCCAATGAGGCCCATTGCGATTACCTTTATACAGTACATGGTAGGGAATGCAACTACAAAAACCATTCGGATCTGTTGGTGAAACCTCTTCGATCTAACGGAGGTATGTATCGTTGCTAGATCTTCCGAGCCTTGACAGAACCCTTGACAGAATCCCTGGAACTTTTGCAGAAGTCATTTGTAAAAATGCGAATCATTTCTGGCCATATTTCCAATGATGCAGAGACACTGCATCTTTTTTCTTAAAATAAAATAAATGTAGAAGAAGGCCCTGATCGTCCATCAGATCACTCCTCAGTACTTCTTACACTTGGCGATAAATAATGATAAAAGAACAAAGTCAAAAACTTGTTAATAGACTGACTGATTTGAATTATTTTCGACAGAAGTTGGAAGTAAGTATCCAACTAACAGTAGACGAACTAGCAAAAACCCAGTGAAAATACTAACATTGAAGATACAAAAAGCTGCATGGGCACCAACCCCTAAAGCAACAAACAAGATTAACCCTCGGGAAATATATGAAATCATTACATAATAGAGCAAAGCTAGAAAGCGTTGGTAACAGACAAGGAAAGTCTATAAAATAATTCAATAATGAGTCTTAAGAAAAAGCCATCTTACAAATGATACTTGTACCGACTACTCGCAATGGAAGGCAACAAATAAAACGGATTATAAGAAATTTAGTACTTTAGGGTAACGATGTAGTATGTAAAGGGTTTTTCAACAGGGACTCTAGAAAAGTAGAGCGAGAGGGACATCAAACGACGCCGAGTTTCTTGCCGCTCTTTTGACATTTCTCTTCAGTAAGGTTTGCCATTTCATGATGGAAAGATATACGAGCCAACAACGAGTCGAAATTATTAAAATGTACTACCGAAATTCGGAGTCAGTGGCCTCAACGTTAAGAGCGCTACGTCCAATTTATGGTCGTCATAATCGTCCTAGCAGATCTGCAATTGAGCGTCTAGTGGAAGAATTTGAATCCACAAGGACAGTACAAAATGTTCCCGTGCCAGTGAGACAAAGAAGTGCCCGTAGTGTCGAGAATATTGGTGCCGCTGAGGCTTCAGACGCCGTTAGACTATTTCCTGTGGGGCTACGTCAAGTCTATGGTCTACGTACGAATATCGAACGTGAAATTGCAGCAGTATCGGCCGATTTATGCTTGAAAACCGTCGAAAATTCGGTTCAGCGTCTGGACTTCTGCAAGCGTGCCCGTGGTGGCCATGCAAAAGAAATCGAGTTCCATACGTACTTTCACAGGAATAAAGAATTTCATTGATATCCAAAACCGTTTTTGTTTTATTTAAAAAAACTTTTGTAGCGCTCTTATTGAAAAACCCTTTAGTACAGCGTTAAAAAATCCGCCAAATATGTAGCATAGTACTACATGTGTAGTACAAGTGGCAACGCTGATTGCGGAACTCTAAAGACATTCATGATCCACATACTCTTAATTGTCTATTCTTTGCTTTTGTCAGGTCAAATCTTGAATACTGTAGTATAATATGGAATCCATTTTATGAAGTACATTCCAGTAGAAGCGAGAAGATCCAAAAACGTTTTACTAGAGTTGCTGTGCGAAGATTACGGTGGAATATCGAAATGCCATCGTATGAGACAAAATGATATTTGGTATCTTACCTCTTTTTAAGAGTAGGCAATATTTTGTCACTTATGTTCATTCGGGACTTGATAAACAACCATATATCGACTTCCCATTTCTTTAATCATTAATTGGTGTATATGCTCCATCTAGAATGCTTAGAAATCGCTTTTTATTTTATGTTCCTTATCATAGAGTTAACTATGGTTGTAATGAACCAATTACCAGATGCCTAAGAGAATCTAATAATTATAGTAGTTTGTTCGAGTTTGATCTCAGTAGGGACTCATTTAAGACTAAATTAATTTTAACGTTAGGCTTTGGTTAAGTATTAAAATTTTATATTAAGTAATCTAGCGAGAGCAGTGATTGTTCTCATTTGATGTGAAAGAATAAATAAATAAAAAAAAAGGGTTGCTGAAATGCACAGGCGGAGGCTTCTCAACCACGTCAGCTTAGAAATAACAGAATTATTAAATACAGACAATGTAATCAGAATATTAAGGCGGATAAAACCGATTGATCTATAAAAATTAGCTAAGATTAAATAAAGATTTTAGAGATGTTAATTTCTGACCTTTTCGTGTCAATTGTGGGTTACTAGCTCCGAGTAATAATGCAAGGGTCATTTCATCGTTCTTTTGCTAACCTAGATTGAGTCATACGTTCCTTCAGCACATCAGAGGTTATGGTAACCCTTTTAGACGAGGATTGCTTTATTTTTATGTTGAATCAACAACCATCAGTAAAATTAGGCAAAAGCTACCTACACATATTGGTGAGTGGTATGAATAACAAGTCATAATTGCATCTACCCGTAAATCTCTACAAAGTTGAACAGAAAAATCCTTAATTACAACTGTTGCTGCGGTTGCAAATTACATGATCGTGGTTTCATTTAGCAATTTCTCGTAAGCCGTTGCCTATAATTAACCCAAAGAAAATCATACAATTTGATTGTATAATATTTAAGCAAACAGAACACCCACATAAAAAACAAATAAAGGAAAACCTATAAAAAAAAAAAAAGATCCAGCCCACTTCCCACAACTCCACAGCTTCCTACACACAGAGTCTCCCCCAATGTGTATGGTAGCGGCCGCCGTTGTTGTCGTCGTCAACAGCTACACGTACGGCATGGCATTTCATGGAATTGCATCTCATAGATACGTTTCCCATCTGCTCTCCGTTCATACACAGATCCCCGGCTGTGGGTCGTTGTAGGTGTGTCAACAATGGAAACCGAGCTCTCGATTCTCCTCGTAACAGCGGTTCACTGTTCCTGTTCCCTGGTCCATCGAGCACCGGGTTGATTCTGATTTTATCGAATCGAATACAAGTATGAAGTACTCACAGCAAATACGTAGCCACACACAAACACACGAAACGAAAGCAGCAGCATCCAACGGACGAATATGAAAATCCCCCGATAGTCAAACTTAAGAGAAAAAAACAAGACGAGGGCGAACAACAAATGATTCCCGTCCGGGTGGCCCGCGCTAGAGCTGCTCCTTGCAGTCATCGTTGTGTCCTTGATAGCTGAAGGGATGAACAATTATTGGTTGAGGTTATTATTCGTTTTCCTCGATTTCATTTTTATGCTTTGTGTCCCGCAGTTTGTTGATTCCGATGCTGAGGTGGGTTTCTTGTGCGCGTCCTTTGATGGTCTCCTATCTATATTGACGGCCAGTTTTATCGTCTACCCACACATGCGAATGGGCCAACGCAGCGGATGCACGGCAAGTACATAATCATCTTGATTGTTCTGCACACACCCAAAGCCTGCCGGAAAAGTTGCTGATGTATGGTCAAGTTTTCATAATGTGAGCTATAACAACAAAACCGCATTGTAAACGGCTTGTTTTCGACCAGGACACACTGAAGGGGCACATTTTAGAGGTTTCTGATGAGGGTGGCTGAGCCATGGAAAATCGATTGCGCAGACGGTTTTTTCACGAGTCTTCCATTATTTTAAGTTCAATGTCAGCATGTAGGTGATCAAAAGCGAACGTTGTTATTTCGTTACTGAAGGAGCTTCGAAGTGTTTAGAGGGCAATAGTGACAATAGTGTGACATAACTTAGAGTTAAATTCTATGAATTCTAGGAAGAAGTGAAAACAAAATACTTCACAATTTGCTAACTTAACATAATTTTGCAATTTTTATTTTTAAATGCATTAAAATTAATAAAATTAACTTTTTATTTTGGCATAATTATTTTATGAGTTTTATTTAAAAAAAAATATATAATTTGAAACTTTAAAAGGAACAAAATAAAATTATTTCATAAAAAAAATATATACTCGCTTTAGCCCCAATAACTTTCTATAATTGTTTCGACGAGTTTTTGCGGCATTTCTGCAGGAACGTCATCCCAGAGCTTTGTTACTTCAAAAACCATCTGCTCTCTGCTTCGTGTCAGCGAAACAGGTATTTTTCCTTTAATGCAACCTCAAACATATTCAATGCACGGAAACATTTTTAAGATCAAATCAAGAAGAATGAGCGCAGAATCACGAAAAGTTTGTCTAGTTTTAGAGCTTAGCTCAGGATTTACCAATTCACGACTTTTTATTCGCAATTCTATAAATTGTATGAAGTGAAGATATTGACCCTCAAAAGTCGCGAATCGCTAGTTTTTATTGTCAATGATGCGATCAAATGAGGAATACATATTGCAATAACCAATCGCAATTTGACACAAATAGTTATTAATTTGCTATGACTCTGGATTGTGAATTTCAAAAATAATTCGTAAATTACCACTTTTGTGTTGTAAATTCGGATTTCCTCCCTTAACAAATTACAACCATTTAGTCTTGAATTGTAACTCAAAAGTGTTGATTTGCGAACAAAAGATTTACCGCATCAGTTGTTGCAATTTCCGATTTTGTAATGGTAAATTGAATCTTTTTTTTATCAATTTGCGTTTAATATTTTGCAATTTACGATTCTTGAGTAGTGATTTGAGGCAACACCGTATTAAATTGAAATTGTTTTATCGCGAAATTAGAAAACTTTATTCTCAATTTACAACTTATATCTTATGATTTACAAATCAAATTTCGTAGTTTAATTATTTAGGTTATTTTCGAATACATATTTAAAGTCACATTTTATAATTTGTTTCCTCCTGATATCCATGAAAAGCATACGGCGCATTATATTCCGGAGACAACGGGATTTGTCTGGGGTGGTTTTTCGGTCTATGCTGAAATTTAAAATACAAACAAATTATTTAGAATAACTTGCCATTGATACGAACCTTTACAATCGTTTTCGATTACATATTTTAGAATCCATTCCAATTTAAACTTCTTTCTAATAGCCCTACCTACTTCATTTTTTTGTTTGTATTATTCAATATGTAATTACAAGATATATTCCAAAATTCTTTACAATTTGTTGGTAAGTACACTCACTATCATTACGAATGAGTTATACTTATAAATAACTTTGACCCGACAAGAACTGCTCTAAGCAAAGATTGAATACCGACTGTCTGACTCTAATGAAGCCAAATGCGCATGCTTGGAGCTGTACATGAAGAAAATGAAAGGACTTAAAAGGATTTCTTTACATGGACCATGGACATGCTATGACGTCGTTTTACGTTTTCAATTTACATGTGTTAAATTATTATAAGATTTCATTGAATCATCACTCAGTGTTTGTAAATCAGCAAATACTTTTTGCAATTTGCGATTGTGAAGTAGTGCTTGAGAAATTGACCCATTGAAGTGGTAAATTGCGCCAAACAATATCGCAAATCACTACAAATAAAAGAAGCTCGAATTAATACGTCTAATCGCAAAATTCAACAAGCAGAATTTTGTATTCTACGCCGTTTTCAATGTCGAATTACGAATTTTTATATCAATCCAAGAAAAAATCGTTGTAATTTGCGACAAAGATATAATTCATGAATTGCAACTTAATATTTTTCAATTGATGATTTTTAATTCTCTCCGTGTGGCATGAAATCTGCGCCTAGGGGTTGCCAACTGTGTGTTCTAGTTCGCCATTTTGGGACAGGGAGTATAATCGTTTTGGAGAATAAATTACTATACCTGACTTGCCAGATGGGAATGCATAATTGTTTAAAGGTTGTGCTGGATGATCGTTCTATCGATTAGAACGGCAACCCTAAAACTGGTCTGAACAACTGGTGCATATTTTACACGAGATAATTTCGGCATCCGAACAAATCTTCTTTACGGTGATCCATGAGGCTCAAATGAACTCTGCTCCGTCCATTAAGCCCTGTTCCACACCTTTTGGGTTTATCTTAAGACTCTTGGGCGAATTGTAGCCGCTTAGTTACAGAAACTGTGTCCAAATCGAGTTGAGCAAGGCGCCTCTGAATTTTTTATACGAGAATTTTAGTAGTTAAACTTGGATTTACAAAAAAAACTCCCCCAAAATGCATCTTCCATACTTCTACCTTTTTCGGTATCAATTTTTCGAGGAAGGTAAATTTTGCACAGAGGTCGTTCTTTGGGATTAAGCTACTCGATTCTCCTATTTAACTATATTGAAACTTTGTCATATCCCCACATTTTAATCAAAATGGACCTGTACACAATAAATATATCATATTCAATTTAAATTCAAACGATAACAGTATTTTTCGCCAAACAAACCTTAAAAAATAAGTTTGTCAAAGTACTTTTGTGTGCTTTAACCACAAATAGGCCTGAGCTGTCCAGCAATGGGTCTCATTTGCACACACAATCATAGGTTACACCATATGCAATCACTAAGTGATTGTTAACCGCGGCTTTAGGAATTATTCGTCTTGAAAAGCAACTTGCATTTCTGTCCAAATACTTTTGCCGATGAGTGTATAGTTGTCTTTCATCGCGAGAGATTCAAATTGGAGCCTAAGATCAACAAGTATAGTAAAATACTCTGAAAGAGTGACGGAGTTTGGCAGTAAGCACCGCTCCCCCCCCGCTTTGTGCAAAAAGTTCGCGAGGCTGGCTATACGGCGCACTCACGGTCCCCGTCGTCCTAGAGCGTACCGATGAGAACGTGACTGTTGTGGCAGACAGTAAGATGCTGCTGGAAACGCCATTCCGGTCAACGGTGAGTGGAAAAGAGCCATGGCTATCATTTTTGCGGGCTAGAATTAAATCGAAAGATATTGGACAATCTTCGGATTTAGCAGGATGCCCCACAGCCCCACAGTCGATCTTTTGCAAAGCTCTTCTATGTTGATTGAAGAGATGTAGCCTTTTGAGACTGAGTTAGAACTGCAAGCTGAATGTTCCAGATCCATCGGCCGTACATCTGAATAGTTGCTTTTCTACCTATCCTACTTGTTGCAACTTGTTCTCTGCAGCTCTCAGGCACGAAATTTAGTGTTTCAATTTAATCCATTAATTTCTAACATTTGCTGAAATTTTTGACATTTGAATAAACACAGAATGCATACGGGATTTTTCTTCCCCTGTGCCTAATTATTTATTCAGTAAATAGAGCGCAAGTAGAACAATCATCTGAGTGGCGCAAACTTTGATATAAATCACGACAGTAGGTATACTTTGTAGGCGATTGCGTCACATTGGTAAATGTAATATGGGCAATTTTGGACCTCAGATGTTAATGTCTCAACTTTATGAATGAAGTGCTGCCTTCTCTGTTAACTTGCGTTTATTTCTGTTTAAATAATTGCTGAGAAATAAATCGCCAATTCGCGTCAATTTATAGCAAACATACTAGTCGCGATTTACTCCGACACATAGTCAATCTTTTATAATCTACCTCCGCACGCCGATTAGCGCACCTTATCTTACCTCGCGATAAAGGAACAATACTCCCAATTTTTTTGCCTACCTTTAAAAGTGCAAACCTTGCTTTCACTGAACAACTGAATCACAGCGCTTTATCAGTGTGCCACTTGGGCACAAAAAATAATCTCAAACGAAAAAAAAAGTCACAACAATGTTTCTTATCACTCATTGAATTATATATACATAACTTTGACAGATATGCCTACTTAAGCTTCCAGCAGAAGTACAAACTTTCAAATTTGTGTGTTAAATGCATCGCTTATCAACTTGTCTAGTGAACGTTTGACATAACTCTTATCACAGTCGACGCTCATTGCTCTCTCGCACGTCGACATCTAACAGTTTGCTCGTAACCTTCAAACTTGAAGTATAGGTAGGCTAGGCTACGCTCGTCACGTTTTATCTGTAGGTAGATATACACCGGCAGAAAAGGCTAGTAAAATATGTTCAGTAGTTGTATACACCATGGTGAATCACATCCCTGCTTGATGACCATCCACAAAATGTTGTTGGTGTGCCCCCAAGCCGTCTCTGGAGTGTTAAATGTCACCATGATGTAAAAAGTGCCAGACTTGTTTTTTGTTCGCCATAACCGCACATGTTTTCATTTATCCCCCCAACGAGCAACCGCTTCTTTATCGGAACCCCACCACTGAACCGAAGGTGTCCAACAGCAGCAGCAACAGCTTAGCCATCGCCACCACCACCATTACCAGATATACCAACTACCATCAACAACAACAAAAACTACTACCAACCAGTTCAAGTGTTGCCTTCTTCCTACAATACAGAAAACAAATAAACAAAACAGAAGCACCAACCACCGAAGAAGAATCACCAAAGAAGTAAGACAGATAAACGAACTTTTCTGACATCAAATCCCAGCGACATCAATGGAAATACTCAACCAGCAAAGGACAAATGAAATGGAAAAAAAAACCTAACAACCGCACCACCGAACAAATCCTTAACCGCTACACACAGGCATCATTCAACTCATCCTCATCCCTGCTTTGTTTCTTTTTTTAGCTCATCGATATGCATATCCAATGCCAAGAAGGCGGGCAAACGCTCCCGATTGGCTCAATCAAACTTCAGCGAAAACCAGTTGACAGTTGCTAAGCAACGCCCAGGGTCACCACGCCAGCCACTGCGCACAACGGATTCTCTTCAAATGTCATGCACCGACTCCATTGCTGATCCGTTTCAGCCGTCTCACTTTGCGCTGGGCGTAAAGAGTACAGCGATAGTAAATACAGGGGAAGGGATACGTGAACACACCCCACCACGAGTATAGAGGGCGCTAGCGAAACGGCATACGACAATGACAGCTCCACGATTCTACCACCATGCGAACAGTCATTGCCTGTCGTTTGTGGTGTGTCGTAGGCTGCGTCGTCGTCGCTCTGTTTCTTGGTTTTCGTTCGTCGTTCGCGTGAATAGAAAAACAAAAAATTCTTCATGTCGTGTTTCGCGGTTTAGTTACGTCAATCAAAACGCAATTCGTCGGAGTTTTGACACAAAATCGGATCAATATAGAGAAATATCAATTCATTCGGTTCCGCGTAACGTCAACCAAAAATACAAGAATAAAGATTCAGTTGTAGTTATAGTGAAAAAGTGCACGACGCTCCCTCGTGCGCCCTAACACACAAGTGCTTAAGTTAATCCTAAGTGAAGTAAACGGGAAAACAGGAGTGTTTACACGCGTTTTCAAAATTCTCACCGAAGTATCTAAAGCGCCCCTTGGGGCTGTCGCACTGGCGTCCTATTTGGGGGACGGTTTTTCCGCCCTCGGCACACGAGCTCCACCGGTTAAGGATCTAATGGCTTTCGGATCAGTGCTACAACATAACCAACACAATATAGGTAAATATCTATCCATCGTGAATCTATATCTACATATAGGTATGTGAATCTGTCTGCTATACTCTACCTACCAAACGGAGCAACAAAGTGTCAACTGTCAAGCCTTGTGAGAGGGGTGTTATGGCGCGCATATGTGGATTACAAGCGAACGATTTGTTGAGGACGGGTGTGGTGCGGTGTTGGCCAACTGGGCACCCCCTTAAAGTGGTATTTGCTCTTGTTAAAGTGCTTCTTGTTTATGCGGCATTAAAAGTGTTGAATCAGCAGAACCTTTTAAAGATATATTCATGCCAGTGAAATTGTGACTTTAAGTGCCCCAATAGTGTCATCCTGTAAATCAAGTTTATACTACTGACAATCTAAATCTGGTTTGATGGCCATCTACTGTCAGGCGACTTTCTTGCGGGAATTGCGCCGGGAATTTATGTAATATAAATGGCATCTCGTCAAAACATAGGCAAAATGTCAAAAGGACACATTTTTAATAAAGTATCGATTTTTGCTGTCAATTGGAGTTACAAAAAATGTGTTCCAAATTTAATTGCGACAGGAATTCCTTACAATTTATTTTAGCTGACGCTTTTTTTTCGGCGGAGTAGAACTAATCAAAACGAAACGTCAAAATGCTCGAAATTGTTTAATAAATACCTTGGCTTTTATTTGTAGCTTATTTTATCGGTCCAATCTATCTCCCATCTTATTTGATGCGACGGCATTAAGAGCTCTCAATTAGTTCACACTTCATTATAATGTTCATCCATCACAGTGAACGGTCATCAAAATACCTATTTGATACCTATCATCTCCGCCGAGCACCCAATTCATTTTGACATTTGACTTCGACTTTAACGGATTTGCCGACGCTAAAGCAGAGAAATTCTTCAAACGAAAAATATTTATTCACCTCGGCCGACAAAGCCTTTAACAATAATTATAGCAACTCCCATTCCCCCAATTGCATTTGCAACAAACTGATCGTGTTCAGCGAACACATTTACATTTATACGTTGACATTTCAAGCAGAAAGCCATTTAAATCCATGTGCCTCTAATGAAAAACAATTAATGCAAATTGTCTAATTTATCTGACATCTAACAACTACGGACAGGTCTTACGTGTTCGAATAACGGAAAATACATAGGATTCATTGTCTAAACGACAGATTCATGCATTTGTTTCAATTGATTTGTTACTTGTTACTTTGTTAAGTAGGTAGTTCAAAAGAAATTATACTTCTGTCAGATGATGTGTGATCACTACGCGTTTCAAAGAATTAAGTAAATATTGATGACTTTGACGCGTGAAGATAGAGAAACGTCATACACCTGTTATCTTGACGGTGATAACCTGACGTTGATCATTCTTTCTGAAGTGGCCAAGGGGCTTCAATGTGCGTGATTTTGAATGATATCTCTGATCGTATTGACATCAAAATATAATGCCGCCAAATTGTCTGATAATATATTTTTGTTTATCCGATTGAAAAAGGAAAATATTAGCTAGTTAAAATTTATATCTTTGCCTTTATCGGAAACCTTTCAAATTTTTAAATATTTTATTTCCCCGAGAAAAAAAACTGGGGTTTTTCACAAAATATGTTTAGATCGGAAAACAGACTTTATGTCTGAGTTGTTTCTAAGCCGTGTAAGCTAACAAACAAAACAAGGGAGTGAGTAAAGAAAACGTTCAAATAGCGCAACGGTTATTACTTAAGTTGACCAAATTTTCTGTACCACAAAATATCTAAGTGATCAGAATTATTACGGTAGAAAGGGAAACCAAAGAAAGAAAATCGCGTTTTCGCAAAACAACGGGTAATGCACGGGTTATTTAGTAAACTCAACTGTCACGGCTGATATATAAGATCGCCGAGAGTTTTCTGAGCTGTCAGTTTATTGTCACCCAAATTAAATTAAAGCCAATATAATTTAATCAGGGTTTTTTCAATTGTACCGGGTCAATACTTGTTTTGCAGAGTTAAAGCGATTTGCATCGGATGAATCGACTTTTCAGACGCTCTTCAAGCATTGCGATTGCTTCATTTTTGTATTTTTTTTTGACAGCATTTACACCCATTTGCTGTATACAAGTTGTGGACAAAAAGCTTCTAAAAATACTAGACCGATAACCCGGTTATCCGCTACCTGTGTTTTACATCAACGACAAATTGTTAACTTTCCAACAAACGCAGTTGTGGTCTATGCCTTAGTTCACTTATTTTTTCAATTAAACCTTGATTACACACCCCACCGCACCAAGAACTAAGTTTTCACCAAAAAAACTATACCCGTCCGTCGAGACTTCTATCAAAAAGAGAAGTTTACAAAACGATTTACGCTTTCCGATGAAACCTCCTCGACACCTAGCGTCAAACTTCAGGTTATTGAAGCAAACTCACCTTTTGAATCATTCGGCAAAATACTTGGAAAATAGAGGAGCTGTCGTTCCTACTGCCTTGTTCACAGATTATTGATTTCTATGGCTTACAACAATAGTACGAGATCCATATGTTGTTGTAAATCATGGAAATCATTGATCTATATAGATCATGTGGGTAAAATACAAGAGTGATCGGACGTGTTTACCTGCTACTGTGTAAAATCTTACAGTTTTGCTATTTTATTTCTAAGTGTCCCACTATGGTTACACTACAGTGCCCTAGTTGTCGCGTAAATTTAGTTGACAATGACTTTTTAATTGCCAAAATTGATCAAATGCATAAAGAAATTATTGAATTGAAAGATTTTGTTTTACGCTCTTCATCAAATATTATCAATTGCACGAAGTCTCAAGTGGTTACGCGTTCGCAAACAACCGGTAGGGTCAATGCACCCTCTCGAACCAAAGTATCCAACGCGCAACTTTCAACATCTCGTAATAGTCCGCGCACTCCCCGAACTGTTGCGGCTGCTGCTAATAAGTTAAATATAAAAAACTCATCATCCTCTGCCAATACTGCCTCTGCTCTACCGCCAGACTCAGACGCGATCTTCTCGATCATCAATGACTCTGCTCGGGCTGAGGCTGTAGCCTCGGCTATTGTTACTAATGCTGCTACAATAAATTCAACAACTGCTGCTGCTGATCCTGTTACGTCTGCTGGAACGTCTTCTGCTACTTGTGTTGCTGCCAAATATATACCCTCATCGGCTAATTCTTTGGAAAATAATCCAAATGTTTGGCAAACAATAAAACCCAAACATTCTCATAAGCGTGATAGAGCAATAGTTGGAACTAACAACAACAACTCTACAACAGGCCTAGATCTGGCGATTGTTACTCAATTCAAATGGTTGCACTTGTCGTCATTCAAACCTTCTACAACATGTCAGTCCATACTTACGTACGTTTCGACTGCATTTAATGTGGACATATCTAAATTGAAATGCCACAAGCTGCTTAAAGAAGGTATTGATGAAAACGCTCTTAATCATATTAACTTTAAACTGGGTGTGCCGGAAGATTTGATTGACATATTTCTTAACTCCAATATGTGGCTAAATGGTGTTCGAGTTCGCTTATTTAAATTTCTTCCAAAAAACGAAATGCGCATTCCAAGCCTAAACATACCCACGTAATACACGCTGTTGCTGATGCTGATGCCGCTGATGCTATCAATTGTTCGCTGTCTTGTGATTTTCGCTCTCTCTCTCTATACTATCAAAATGTTGGGGGAATGAGAACCAAAATCGCTGATTTCTTCTTTGCTGCTGCTGATTGTTCGTATGACATTATCGCATTGACAGAGACCTGGTTGCATAAGAAAATTGATTCTATCGAATTATTTGCCGACAACAACGACGTCAACAACTTTGAGGTGTACCGGAACGATAGATGTTCTATTCAAACTGGCTTTGAAAGAGGCGGTGGTGTATTATTTGCTGTTCGAAAGTGTTACAAGAGTATTGAAATTCCATTATCTGATTCTTCTGGTCTGATTGAACAAATTTGTGTGCGCGTAGATTTCTATTTGTCTGGATATGCTGATCTAATTCATGTATATTTTTTCGTTTCTTATATACCTCCGAATGCAGATAATGGAATTTACATAGCTCATATTAAAAATATAACTAATATTGTTAACTGCTTAGATAGATCATCATATGCAATTGTATTAGGTGATTTTAATTTAACTGATGTTGATTGGGTTTTTTCTGATAATGACAAATATGTTCTTCCATTTAATGTCTCAAAAGAGAAGGAAATTCAAGTAATTGACACAATGCTTGCCACGAATTTCCGTCAATTGAATGGATTTCCCAACGCTATTGGTAATGTGTTGGATTTAATTTTTATAAACGAAGAGATCGAAGCTTCTGTAAGCCGAGTTGATTTTCCATTACTGAATAATAGTATTTTCCATGATGCGTTGGAAGTTTCATTTGACTTGTCGGTTTTAAAATCATTGTTTGTTGGTATTAAAAGTGATAAGTTGGATTTCGCTAAAGCAGATTATAATGCTATAAACAGTTTTTTATGCTCTATTAACTGGCAAAGCAGTCTTGGCTCTGCTAATTTAAACACTGCTTTTACAGAATTTAGAAAAATAATTGATCATACGATTTCTACATTTGTGCCGACTAAACGAATAATCTGTTCTAATAAACCTCTTTGGTATAACAACAGTTTATCGAGACTGAAGAATGCTATGAATAAAGCCTATAAGTTGAGTAAATTAAATTTAAATGCGCGCAATGATTTTTTGCGACTGCGAAAGGAGTATGAATTTTTAAAGAAATTTGTTTATAAGCAATATGTTTCATCAATGGAAACTAGCATTAAACGTGATGCTAAAGCCTTTTGGTCATTTATAAACACAAAGCGAAAATCAATTGGTATACCATCAATTATGTCGTATAACGGAGTCAATAGTGATAATCTTAGTGAAATATGTAACATGTTTGCATCATTTTTCCAATCAAATTTCGTGAATGAGGTAATTGATTGTAGTTCATTACCCAATTGTGATCGTATCACTAACATAGGCTCTATTTCTCTTACTGAGGATGATATTCTTCTTGAATTATCATCGCTTGATTCGAGTACGAGTATTGCGCCTGACAACTTCCCCCCCTTGTTTTTTAAGGCATGCAAATGTAGTTTAGTTCAACCGCTTCAGATTATATTTAACAAGTCGCTAAAGGCAGGTATTTTTCTTGATTGCTGGAAGCATTCTTTTATAACTCCAATTCATAAATCTGGGTCTAAAAGAATTATTGACAATTACAGACCCATAGCTAAATTGCAACTAGTTCCGAAAATATTTGAAGCTGTTGTGAAGAAACGGATATATGCCGCTGTGTGTAATCAAATCTCGCAAAATCAGCACGGTTTTGTGTCTGGTAGATCAACTACTACCAACTTAGTGATTTTCACTAATTACTGTCTTCATAAAATTGAAAATCGTCACCAGGTTGATTGTATTTATACAGATTTTTCGAAGGCTTTTGACAGGGTCCAACACAATGTTCTGTTAAAGAAACTTGGGATGTTTGGATTCCATTCTAGAATTTTAAATTGGATCGGAAGTTATCTGCAAAATCGGAAACAATATGTTAAGATAGGATCCGCTTTGTCTAATGAAATTTTAAATTTCTCAGGTGTCCCCCAGGGAAGCCATATTGGTCCGCTCCTCTTCCTTCTTTTCATAAACGACTTACCATCTTTTATATCTGAATCCAATTCCCTTTTATATGCTGATGATTTAAAATTATTTAAATCTGTTAACTCGCTTTCTGATGCGATTCAATTGCAAACAGATCTTAACCAAGTTAATGCCTGGTGTACTATGAATGGGTTATATTTTAACATAACAAAATGCTCTGTTATGACTTTCAATAGAATCAAATCTCCGTTCATATTTGATTATAGTATACAAGGAAATTTACTTAAAAGAGTTACTGATCAAAAAGATCTAGGTGTTATATTTGATCCTGAATTACGCTTTGCATTACACATAGATTACATAATAAGCAAGGCTAATTGTATGCTGGGTTTTCTGTGTCGAAATTCTAAAGACTTTAACGATCCCTACACTCTTAAATCACTTTTTAATTCATTAATTCGTTCTATATTAGAATATGGTTGCGTTGTTTGGAATCCCTACTACCACAATGCTGAAGCTCGGATTGAAAAAATTCAGAAACGATTCACAAAATATGCTCTCAGAAAAATAAACTGGAATAATGATATTCCTCCTTATGAAGCAAGATGTGCGCTTATGAGTTTGAAACCTCTGGCAAAAAGAAGAACCTATTACTCAGTACTTTTTGCACATGATGTAATTACCGCTCATATTGATTGTTCGCTTTTATTATCATTGTTTAGTATATACACTCCTTTTCGCATTCTTCGGCCTAGAGAACTGTATTTTTTTTATGTTTCTCGGCACAGAACTAATTATGGTCAAAATGATCCCATAACTAAAGCTTGTGTCAATTATAATTTATATAATAATTCAATTGACTTCAATATGAGTAGAATACTTTGTAAAACTGCTATAATGAATTCACTGTAATCTAATGATTAAATATGTATGTATAAAATATGAATTTCTGTATTGATATTAGAAGTAGTCTAAAATAAGATAAACTTGTAAGACGAAATAAGTAAATAAATAAATAAATAAATAAATAAATAAATAAATAAATAAATAAATCAGACCTCCTGTCATCTTTCCACCTTAAGTCGTAGTACAGGCTGTTCAAGCTAAAATTAATCGAAGCTCTATGCGGTATTTATCTGCGCGAGGTCGCCTAATTTTTATGTAAAGTAAAAGTGACTTATTCGAATCGAACTCAAGAACTGTTTTATTAATGTGTTAAAATTTAGTTTACCTAAATGTATCGCATATTGATTATGCGAGTTAAAAAGAAACAGTGGAAAGATTTCCGAACAATTCGAGAAGAATAATGTGAAAGCGACGTTGCGTAACGCCTTCTTTGTTATTCCACTTTATCTGTCAGAATTAAGTTGTGAACAAATTCATTTATTCTCGGCGTAAATTTTGTGCAGCCTATTTTGACAGTGGTGTTCAAATTTTAGCTTGAACTGCATACTGCTCGGCTGAACTGCTTTGCTTAATTTTTGCTATGGAGACATTTTTGTAAGGCGGTTTTATTTTAGCGCGAACATTGGAAATTTTTTGAAACTTCAAGTCGATTAAAATTGATTTTAGGTTTGAACACTTTGACGAGTTTTTGAATGCCTTTTGACAGCAAAAATGTTCTGTTTTATTTTATCTGTCGGCCGATTAAAGCACGCGTACGTCGATCGCTTTTGCAGATGTGCAGGAATATCGGCATTGACTTGTCATCCGAAATAATTTTTTTAAAGCTCTGCCGTCACTCTATTCCTTTGGTTTATTTCTGGTTACTAAATCCGTGGTTACATTTTAAATCAATACCAAACAGCACTGGTGAATAAACGTATCTTGAGTGCGAAAGTAACAGATCACCGGCATTCAATTCCATTACAAATATGGCTCCGCGACCCTCTGGATAGCCTTACCTACTAGTGGATACTAGAAGATGTAACAAAGTATTTAGTTATCATTTTTCATGTGGGCAGTCTTCTTTCTTCGAACTGATCCTGCTATAAAACCGACCGAACGACCGAGCGTAAGAGCTGCTAGCGAAAGACCGCTACAAACATTCATTTTAACGACAACTCCAAGGCCGAGTCTTCGCATTTCAACTTTTAGTGGAGCATAACTTTTATTAGACATTTGTGACAAACCTTTTGACCCACTTTGGCTGCGTGCTACAGTTTATGCTTCCAGTTTCTGCTTTTTATTGCATTCCATACGTTCGAGTTGTAAAACCCACTAACTGGAGGCGAACATTTCCTAAGCACTTTCCAGATCACTTGTTGCATACAGATATACACATGCGAGACCCACGTTTAGCTATAAAAGTTCGCCCCCTAAACCACTCATAACTGGGAGGTACATATTTATGGAGTATAAATTATCTGGCTATCGACAGTCAGCCATGGCTCCTTCTCCAAAATGAGATTCTCATCGGTTGGGGTCCAGCACACGGTACAGTATTCAAGATCTAAAGCGCAGCGACGCCGGCCCCGTCCAGATATAGTGCTTCCAAAACCGAACTCATCCCACAACTGCGGTAACAATAATTTATTATGATATAAATGTTGTTGCTCTCGCTCGGACCTTGTCGGCCGGTTGGACGGTTGCGAGCTATTGAATTGGCTCCGCACTCTGAAAGGGATCCTGTGCGCGAATGTTTTTGTGGTGCATAGCGCGCAGTAAATTATCATAGATCGTCAGCACTCGAGGAGTAATGATCTTTTTGCTGGCGCTGCTGCTGCTGTTGCTTCACAAGGATGATGATGATGATGCTGATGAGGATTTGGTATTATGCGCTGCATGCGGTTCTGAGTGCGCGCTCCTTTGTGCGGCACAAGGATATTATGGGATTGTAATCTCGCGGCTTACTGCTGCTGTACTTGCGCTCAGTTGCCAGGTCATTTGCGCGCACAGTTTTGCACGCTGTTGCAATTTGTAAATCTGAAAGGATGTGCAGAGGAAAATCGAAAATAATGGCGACGGTAAAAAAATAAAACGGAACGAAAAATAATTTCCTCTATGCCCTTTGACTTGAAATTTGAAAGATGCACACAAGGACTGACTCCTTGTCAGCTTTTATTTGTTGTCCGTACATTTTCACAGACGAAAATTGTTATTGCAATTCACCATGGGACATGAGGCTTTATTTTGTTGTTGTCATAAAAATGCGAGAGGTAATTGTGTGGTAGCGATATTCTCTATATACAAAAAGAGCAGTAAACACTGGGTGGTGGTGGCTGGTGGCTGCTGGGGTCATAAATAAAGCTCGTAAATGCATTTGATTCTTCTTCACTTGCGCAATAGACAGATAGACCGTAAAACAGGGAAGCCTTCAGTCGTATTCCTCGCAAGACAATACCCCTATAGAAATTTGTTCAAATGGCTTCCCATTGCATG
This sequence comes from Cheilosia vulpina, assembly GCA_916610125.1. Classification (NCBI taxonomy): domain Eukaryota; kingdom Metazoa; phylum Arthropoda; class Insecta; order Diptera; family Syrphidae; genus Cheilosia; species Cheilosia vulpina. The sequence goes on from OU744277.1 coordinate 60,289,199, forward strand.
GTTGTTGTTCTTTTCAACAAGTTGAAAGGTAGGCGGACAGATATGTCGGAATTTCATAGATATTTCTTTGCGGCAGTCGAGTGTATACGGATCAGAAGTTGGAGCGATTGTTTGTATAGGTTTAATAATTGCTTTGGCACGGGGCAATAAACACTTTTGTGGGGTTGTGGTAATTTTGTCATTCAAGGAAAACACAGCCGTTGTTGTGTAATGTCGACTGAAAAGCGGTTGCCATCAGCTTGATAGATGTCTTAGAAGTTTTATGTACGTTTGTGATTGGGATGCGTGGCGCAAGATTAACTTGCAAAGAGATGCAGCAAGTGCGTTTTTCAAATAAATGTTTCTCATTTTTTTAGACCATTTATCTCACATATTTACTTGAATAGATGGCACCACAGTCTGAATATCGAAGTATATCTGTCATTGCCATCTATCTGATTCATCTATTCATTTTTGTGGGTGCCTTTTGGCCCCAACTCACAACTTGTAATCCATAATTGTCACTTTTGTCCAAATATTTCTTGTAAACCAGTCACAGCTCCCGTAATTCTAGCACAGACCTCAGCGTTAGTAATTGCACAGACATTTGAAAAGTTGTGTTTCAGGTATTGGTTGGCAAGTTTCGCACAATTCTATCAAGAATGACGTTTAAAACGTCACATTACATAACGAGTTTTTTTTTTTAATAAAAGGCTCAGTGAGATTGATTAGCTGCCGAAATGTAGGAGCGTGCTTTTTTCATCGCTACTTTTGGAGACCTTCCGGCTTTCACAGACTGAATCTTGATGCAATATTACACTACGTTTCCGCCGGAGATTAGCTGCGAGATTTAGAAAAATTTCTGTAAATCCCGCATAAATCTCAGGATTTATCATGCGAAAATTAATTTCATGAAAAGGGAGTTTAGAAATAAATCTTGAATATCAACCAGGTTTGCATGTACAGTCCGGTTTGTGAACACTCTTTCCACAGCTCGAGATGTCAAAAACACAAAGCAAATAGAGCTGTATTTAACATTGTGTCATAAAAAGAAAATAAAATTCATTTTTGAGAGCACTCAATTTTTGCGAAAAGTTAGTATTTAGTCATACTTGGAACTCATGTTTTATTAATTAAAACTTTTGAATTGGTTAATTTTTTGTCAATTATCACAATTTTGAGTTGTTCGATTTGGCAGTAGTTTACAACATCAGGTGAAACGTCAAATTGTTCTTGTTTGTTTTTGGTGGAAACACCTCAGGATTTATTTATAATTTCTTGCCCTAAATCTCACGATTAGTGTTAGGTGGAAACTTACTATTGAGAAGAAGATGCGGGGGGAAGTGTATTCAAGAAACTTTTAATAGTAATTCAAAGTGAATTAAAGGAAATTGAAATAAAATGTACAGGAATTTAATGAAACACAGGCATTCACAATGAATTCAATTGAATTCGCGTTAAAAACATAAATTTGTCTTGTAATCACTGAATTCAAAACATTTTTATTCCGAATTTGGTGAACTGATATTGTGAATTCAAGAATTCAAAAGAAACAGAACTTGCGAATCACTATCAAAGTGACATGTAAAATAAATATATTCCGCCCTTGCTTTGCAGTACGTATACCGTTATAGTTTGACGTTTATTATACTTATTTTCGCAAATTCTTGCACATCATCAAACACAACAATCGCTTTCGGTAGTTTTTATTTTTACAACATTTTTAAAAATGTAAAACGAGATGGAAAGTGTTTGGAAAATCATTGAAAATATAGTTGGAATTGTTCCATAAAATATAAAAATGATTCTGAAAAAATTAACGGATTTGCAAATATGACTACAATTTCACAAAAAATAACGCCAGAGAAATCTGTCTATTCTCTCCGAAAATAATTGCAACAACATCTTGGGACCATTTGCCAATCAACATGAAAACGGAAAGTAAACTGTTTTCTGATTCGTTCTTCATCTTTATAGAAACCTTTTTGTCGGCTTCTGGAGAACATGTCTTTACAGCTGGCACAGCTTATATAGTATTCTTTTTGATGAATCTGACAAATGATATTGTGGGAGTACCTTTCCTTTTACCGACTTTTTGTCGCACGTCACATTGAAAAACAAAATTAATCGAGTATTCGTTTGACCTATGTTCAATAACTTCGGTTATTCTTTTTGCGTCTATTTAGGAACGACAACACTTTTTGTTACAAAAGGATGGTTTTTTTTTTTATCAAAAGTGAGTTCTTCTTCTATATGTGCAATGTCAAAAAATGTGCCGATACAGCCACTACTTCTCATAGTTTGCTACTCAAAAATATCAAACATCAAACGCCATTTTAACAAAGAGTTTTGGCCGTACTAACAAAAAATTAAAAAAATGCTTCCAAATCAAGAATATATCATTTCTAATGTATTTTTCCTCACCAATCTGTCCTTAAACTTGGTGGTATAAGCTTCCAGCACATAGTCACCTTCGTTTGAATATTTCATCAATCTGCTTTAAACCCCTGATATACATAATAGCTTGTAAAAACGGATACCCTATAATAACTACAACACTTTTGTAAGTATTTGCTGCTGTAACGCGTTTAAATAGTTTTAAATGGCATACCAAGTGAAGTGTCGGATAGAGTGGGAAAAAAGATAGAGTGGAAGCAAAAAAAAAAAATCCAGCTTAGGTATTTGCACATAGGAACTATCAAAATCAAGTTTACCCTTCACGTGTTATAAAAAGATTACTTTAATTGACAAGTCTGAAGTGAACTGTTAAGATTACAAATATAACTTGACGTTGATTTGACCAATATTGATTTATGGCTATCATAACACTTCAAGAATTTGAAAAAAAAAATTAAATAAAAGGTGCCCACCAACTTGTCGATATAACTATATATGTATATCTTATCGTAATCAACAAATAGGAAAATCCAGACACCTTGCTAAAGGGTTCATGGGTAGATAAGCTCTACCCTAGGTCGACGAACAAAAATCTCCCCTCCACTAATTCAATTGCAATCTGACATCTTCGGTGCTCTTTGGGAGATCAGGGAGCGGAACTGGGTCAAGTCCCGTACTTGAACACACATTCTAGTGATACCTTGTCGGTCAACTAGTGCATTCAAAAGAAATGCGACAACATGAGTCAATTGGTTAAGAAGTGGAAGTACTGCACAAAAGTATATAGAACTTCAGTTTGTTCAGATGTTATCTGGGGGGATATGACACGGCTACTTCAGAGCTCAGATAACAAAGTTCAAATTGATAGAGGAAACAAACACTTCTCTCTACATTGTACCTTTACCTTACCGATATGTAATCACTGGCAGGTTGTTCCGCAAACAAACATAAAACGCAGTTCTAATAATAATTTCACAATCTTGTGCTTTTCCATACAAAGTGACGCGGATGACAAATTTGGAGGGAAGGTCGAATAATGATTAAGGTTTTTAGACTTTACAAATGAACTGATATTACAGTGGCTATATGTTCTCAATTCGATCAAGCGATTCGTATCCAATTACCTCAATAAACCAGGCATGGTTTTGGTTAAATACATCATTTGAAGCAAATGCAATTTTACCTCTATCTGTTTTCCCATTTTTGTGTAAATCTTCATAAAATTAAAATCCGCGTACACTTTCTCAGCAAACTAGTCGTTTCATTCGCTTCGCGTTAATCCGAGAATCCCTGGCGATGCATATGTTCCATGTGAAATAATTGACGTTGCCGCGAATAACAGTAGAAGAGTCAGCGGCGTTTTGCCGCAGGTCAATATACGGAATTAATCATACAGAAACTTAAACTGGTATAATTACCTAGTAGACACAGTGGCTTAGTGGTCAGCATGTTGGACTACTAAGCGGGGGGTCCCAGGTTCGATTCCCAAAAAAAAAAAACAAAAGAATTCCATCTGCGCCACCTCTCGCAAACGTCTGATAAACATCCGAGAGTATAAATGCTATGAAGGAGCTTCTCAATTTGCCGCTTGGACTCGGCATAAAATTGTAGATCCCTTCATTCGTCTCAAAAATGCAAAACCTTCGGACCAAAACTGGCATACAAGAAATGTCTAAAACTTGACAAATCAGCTGCTCTCTAACAATAGGCACATTCGAGAATCTAGTCTTAAGTCGACTAGATTGGTCTGGATAAGATGTAACCTGAACGCAAAAACTAGATTGGTCGGGAACGTCACTTTTTAAACGTCAGCCACATATGCGAATTGTCAACTTAGTATTCAGTCACGAATTTCTTGACTAGAATCGTCGTCTTGCTCATATAACTGATTTCAGCCAATTTAAACCGAGATACATCTAGTCAGACACATGTCAGACTTACTAAACTAAATACTTAACCGTACCGAATCTCTTTCCAAAAATCTCAGCAAAAGTCTAATTTAAACTTCACAGATTAATTTATAGAGCTGTTCACAACAATTATAGCAATTTGCGGATAATCTGACATTCCTCCCAAAATCGTACAATCAAAATATTTTTACTCGGAAAAAGCTCAGATTTGCGCTGAAAAATTTCAAAAAGGGAAATAGAAAAGGTCCCGAGACAAAAAAAGGGGTCTCCATATAAATATACAGCAGCGTTTCACTTTTCGTTACGCCTTTCAATTCGTTGTTCACTTTCCACTGCCTTTGCATTTTTGCCCATAGTTTAATTTGTCTGATTTCGAGGGCCTATTCGAATTCGTGAAACCCCCTGATTTATTTTTCCCTTATTTTAAGTATTTAACCATTGGGAGTTTCAACAGCCGCACAGCAATACATTAACTTACTTACTTAGGTGGCGCTACAGTCGGGGTGGCCCTGGGGCCTCAACCAATTGTCCTCTCCTCATCTTAGACGACTGATGTCTGATGTTAAGTCTCCTCCTCCAAGCCCCGTCAAGCGACGTTCAGAGGAACACAAAGTCCAGAACTACCTCAAAGTTATAGCTGTCTATCGTGACTTTCTGTCCGATTCGTCGATGTTGTGTGTCCCTTCTTGTTGACAAAAAATATTTTGTTTTGCCCTCATTAACCACTAAATCCATTTTTGTCGCTTCTGTACTGATACCTGCAAACACACCAGTGACAACTCGCTGTGTTCTGCCAATGATGTCTATGGCGACAGCGTATTCCAGTAGTTGCACAGACTTTTGAAAAACTGGGCCGTCTCTGGTGTTGGTTTGCAAAATTTCCAAAAGAATGATGTTAAAATAATCACATGACAAAGCGTCACCTTGTTTAAATGTTTTTTTTTTGACATCAAAGGTCTCGGTGAAATTATTTCCGACCTTTATGGAACAGCGAGCGTTTTCCATCGTCATTCTGCACAATCTGACAAGTTTGGCAGGGATGCCAAAACTAGACATGGCTCTGTATAGCTCGGCCTTTAAATCGATAAACAGGGGGTGGGTATCGACTTGGACTACTTGGGATTCCCCGGGATGTTCCGTAGTGTGAATGGTCGGCTGTGGACTGCCGGGCCTAAAAACGCACTGATAGGGTCCAATCAGTTCGTTGACAACTTGATTCAGGCGTTCACCAAGTCTGCCCGGCAGGATCTTGTATGTGATGTTTAGGAGACTGATGCCTCCATACTTGGCGCAGTTTAGAGGGTCTCGTTTCTTGAAGATCGGCCAAACAGTGCTCATGCTGCATACATCAGGCACACATTCACCTGACCAATTCTTGGAGACGAGTTGTTGAGTGCACTCCACCAAGTCATCTCCCGCTGTCTTGAAAAACTCTTAGCAACTTACGAATAGAACTCCCAAATCCGGAGCACATCTTCAAAGAAACAAAAATGCCTTTCATCACGGCGGGAATGCTTCCGAATGCCCCCGTCTTCATACCACAAACGCATCCGCATTAATTTTGTATATGTATCTACAACTACCCGTCTTCATTTTAATGTCCACCTATCTACATATTTCCAATCAATTTAGTATCTCATTTCGCCTCGGTAAGCGAAAACAAATAAACGAATCGAAATCGAGGGAACAACTGCCAAATTTTATTGCCCAAAATCAACAAACAATATATCCGTCCGCCAGCGGTTGGGTATACATCGTGGAAGATTTCATAAATTACCCAGATGACAATCTTTATGGCTAATCACGAATCACATATTTTATTGAGCTGTTTATGATGCTTAGCTTGTGTGTGCGTATCTCAGTCGATGGGGTCTGGGCGCGGGGTAGATAAAAACTCCCCGCAGATTCACTGTCAATTTTTCATAAATTTTTATTATACTACAACCTGGTGTGTTGTATAACACTCGATGGCGGTGCTGAAAAATGCTAATAATGATGGCGCGTATAAACTTGGACAAAAAAAAATAACGTCAAATTATACACTCCTCTTCTGGATGAAAAGTGAATTAGTGACTAATTAATTAGGCATATAGGCAGTCGACGGCGGCGGCGCAGCGGCAAACCTCCATGAAATTCGGTCACAAATTCTTTTAACATTCAATTGTTGGTTTGACTGTTTTTTGTTTTTGGATTTGCTGTCGCAGTTTCGTACGGCAGGCGCAGATGACCGCGTCGAATCGATTCGCTGCAGACACTCGAATCCGAGAACCCACAAGAATGGAGGTCAGCATAATGACGCGTGTAATATTCGAGAGATCGTTGCCTGACCACGATCCGGGAGAGCCCATGAAGAAAATAAAAAGAACTCCAATTCTACATACATAATCCGCGTGAACGTGGACATCGGGATGCGTGCGCGCAGAGTGAATGGTCCCGCCATCGATTGTGCTGTTCATTGTGTGATAATTTGTCGGGGGTCTTAAATAAGCAAAGTCCCGCGCGGTCTCTCTCTAGTAATTCATTGTGAAATGGGCGTTGCGACCGAACCATTGTAATAAAGTGGAATTATGGAACCCATTCGATGTATTATTGGATTAATGCCGTGAGATACTCCTTCGAGACTCAGTTCTCAAGTGGCCACATTATGTAATGTGACACTTTGCGCGCCGCGGACCAGTCGGGAACATCATCGAGCTTATGGGTATTGTTTTGCTTTAATCTTTTGTGAGGCGATACTTAATTCTATTTTCTGTTTCAACGAGTTTTGTGTGTCGAAGGTGTAAATTCTATAATTAGTCTCATCAGAATAGGTGTCAGCGCGACAGTTTAGCAGTCGGTGTGTGTATGATTGACGCGTTCCTGCGCATGGTGATGATCAAAGGAAAATGTGGACAGATAAACTGCGTCATTGGGAAATTGAACAGCGCTACCGTGTGCAGTAACTCATTAGTTCAAGTGTGGAAATGGACACGCTTCACTTCAAAAACGAATGACGGCCCAAGTTTGAGAGGGACCAACGAGTGCGATTGCGAAGCAGATGGCCGAACTGAAAAGTGGTAGAAAAGCGGTTGTAATGGTGCGAGATGATGATCGAAAATTTGCAAGGTACTGTTGTTTCGAATGTGATACCAGATTCGGATTTTAAGGACTAATCACTTTCACTGAAGATCCACTCGAAACACTGTTTTGGGAATGCAACTACAAGGTGGGCCAAAAGAAGTCATCCGATGTTGTTTGGCTCTCATTTTTTTTTTAAATGAAAAACTTCGATTATGTTTATTTGAACCTTTAGAATTTGATTGGTCAAGTCGAGAAGATGATATCGGCCAAACGCGCACCGTCATAATTGATTGCCGTACGGGCTTGTTTTATGGCATTTTTCATCACTTCGGCGAGAACTTTGGGCGACAGATTCTCGCATTCGTATCGAATAATGTCCTTGAGGGCTTCTTGGGTCTCGGGCTTGTTCACGTAAACACGGGACTTCAAAAAACCCCAAAAAAAAGTCTGGAACGGTTAAATCGGGCGATCTTGCGGACCAATGCAAATCGCCAAAACGAGAGATGAGTCGACCCGGGAACGCCGCCTGTTGGAACCACATGTCCTCCAGTCCTAATTCGTCCAATTGCGGCAGAAAAAACTCGGTTAACATGGGCCTATAGCGCGCACCGTCGTTTGACCAGTGGCGTTCTCGAAAAAAAATTGCCTCGTCAACAGCGGCGATATTCTCGGCACAACGGGCGCTCCGGGGCCGGCCACTCTTGGCAACGTCTCGAGTGGTCCCATAATCTTCAAGGTTGATGGCCAAACGGCGCAGTGTTTGCGCAGTCGGTGTCGGGCGGCCGTGGAATCGTCGGGACGGAATTAGCGCTAAGCCAACACTACAGACGAATTGTTACGCAAAAAAATAGACACGATTATTCCGCGTTCTTGAGGGGTGCATCGCTCCATGGCTTGCTCAATTGTATTCTACATCCGTCTAGTTCACAAATGTAAAACAAGATTTGACATTGGCGGCCATTTGCAAAAATAAGAGCATATTCCAATAGGGTGATTTCTTTTGGCCCAGCTTGTACATAACAGGAGAACAGAAACTTGTGTCATAAGCGGGAAATATGGGCTCAGTTGTGAATGCGGGCAAAACCGAATATAAGCTGTCAACAGAAAGGGAGGAACAACAATCCGACGAAGAGTCTCAAGAGACTTTGGATCCGTTATTAACCATAAAAATCTAAAAATCATCCGAAAAATTAGGCTATTGAATTGTAAGGCCTTGTCAAGGAACGTTAGGGACACTATAGAAGTTAACTCACCTGCTATATGGCGCAGAGGAGTGGACATTAGCAAGAACATTCATTCACAATATCGTTTTGAACGGCTAATTAATTCTTAGGGTGCCTTTAGTTACAGTTAGTCGAAGAAGTCGATTCGACAGCGAACTTTGAGAGCTGTAGCAAGATTTCTACCAGATCAGAAAAGTGCGAAGCATTCTTCTTAGGCACTAACGCACTTTTCACACTATTCGGTTTTGAAAGAAATTGATCACAATAGCATACAAAGTCTATACACGTTCTCAGAAAAATTTATTTATTTATTTCATTATTGGAGCTTAAACACAGTAAGATGCAATCTTATAAGAAAGTGACAGAAAAAGAGAAAATTAGCAAAATAACGAGTAACGAGTAGTTCCTCTCTGTCTAAACTGCTCAGAGAATTTGTCAAACTTTAAAAGTTGACAGATAAATAGACTAAATGGAAACAAACAATGTTGCCTAAAGATTGCTCGCGTTAAGAGGAATAGATTTGGTCGATTCTATTTGGGGCAACGTACTCAACTTAGGAATAAATAATCACGCCTTATGAAAGGTGACTCACATGCCAGGTGCGACAGAAAGATAAATTAGATAAGACAGTTAGTGTTACTTCATAATTTTAAGTAAGATTGCCCAAACATGCAACAAATAGGTATTCATGAATACATTTATGAACGCAAACTATAGCTGCCTGAATGCGACCGTCATGCATTGACAAAAATGAGTTCAAAATTGCATATATAAGCCAAAGTCATAAATGACAGAAATAAGAAGAAGAACTTTGTCAATGACAACACGCATGTATAATATTAACTCCAATTTTATTCAAAGTGAAAAGATATAAGGAATCTTTTGCCATCATCGGAATATTAATTTCTAAATAGTACAAAAATAATTAAAAATACCATTTTCTCTCCTGCCATTTTTTTCCAGCGCCGCAACAAAACTAAATCACATGCGCTATTGACAGCATGCTGTCAATTTTCTTTTATGAACGCAAGTGCTGCCAAACTTCTGCAATGATAATGCAGTTCTTTTGCAATAATGAACGCGAATATTGCAGGAATGCAGCATTTTTACATTTATGAACTCGACCGTATACCCCATTAGATCTTTTTCTTGAATATCTACTTTTATTATTGACCATTGTCCAAAAAGTGTCATATCTAGGATCGTTGGAAATCAATCAATAATACTCTTCTGTAATAACAAAATTGTAATAGATTCTAAGAAAATATTTATTAGAGTAAAAATGTGATACGCTGTTTTGTGTAAATGGCCAACCTGTCATTTTCTGCCTTAATTTTTGTTTTGGAATTTCAAAATGAATGTCAAGTTGATCAAAGCTGTAAAACTAGAATCAAGCAATAAAATAACCGGATACTAAACTGCTGATGATTCTGAGAAAATAACTTCACTCAAAATTCGCTCCAAAGAACAATTCACACAAGTGGTAATTATATATTTTGTGCAAGCCAGCAGCCATAGATTTACATCTGACATTTCAACAACAAATGGTTATCTGTTAAACGGGATTTTAAGATTAATTTTCAAAGAAATTCTTCTTATGTGTGCTTCTCAACCATGGTTACTTACTGTGGTTAATTGAACTTTAAAATTTGTTTGTAATGAAAATGCGTTTTAATTTTACTTTAAACTTATTAAAGTTTCACGGAGATTGTTCCCCTCGTTTTCCCCTTTTTCATTATAAAGGTTCCATTTCCCCTCAATATCTGGTCACAACACTCACCGAGAAAATTCGCGCCTAATTGTCAAAGTTAAATATAAGTAAAGTACACTTTAAATAAATTTAGTGATTTCCTGAAAAAAAATTTGGAAATCCCCGCCAATCACAAGTTTTATTAAATAAATTGGGGACGTTCAAGAATCTAGTTTAGTGTCTAACTTTTGATTGGCGTAGATCGGTCACATAACTAGTTTTTTGATAGTTGACATTTATGGAGGTGTTCCCATTGAATCTGTTCAGCAATTTCGTGATAGAAAACTAAGTTGACAGTTCGTATATGTGTACAAATCTTTAAAGAAACCTGGTAGCACTGCCACTACAATATAACAGCATTGCAAAGTTGAGAAAACTGAAGAAAAAAAAGCTACTGTAATTTTGGTAGCCATTGCGCAGTCACAGTCAAGCTAAAAATCTTCGCATCGAAAACTTAGGAACAGTGCTTTCAATTTATATCGTTTAAGTGATATTGCGGTAATTACAGAACATGTGCCCAGGTCTAACAGCGATGTCAATGTTTCTGTGTCATAAGCCACTACAAATTATTGGCCCGAAGAAATGAACTGCCAAAATTGCTGTTGATATTGCTGTGCTTATTTGTTTTATGTAGTGAATGCCGTCTTACAGTTCAAATTCTAAAATAAAATCCTTAAATCCCACATAAATGTAAAAAGAGCTGCCGTTCTACTCAAAGCGATTTAAACTTGTTGGAACGATTATTTGCGGCCGAATATATGTACCTGGTTTCCATCTCCAATTATGCAATCGTCTTTTAATTTCCGTTTCGTGATGCAACGCATTTCGATTCAAACAACAGACATTATTAAAAACGTGACAGCTCGTTCCGATGCAAGCTTATTTTTTAATTCCAACTTGAACTATACTTATTTCATTAGATGCTGCAAAAATTATGAGTCTGATGCAGCTATACCTGCGAACATGCACTGGTCCCAAGCTTGTGCTTATATCGACCTAAGGTATATAACTTACCCCGCATCTCTCTGATGGTCAGCGTATTGCACTTCTATAACCACATGTAGGTATTCCTATCCCTCAAAAGTCCACGATCTATTGCAGAGCCAGAGTAAGAGTCCAGAAGCAGGAGCAAAACTGAATACCGTACCGAGTGTAAGTATGTTTGCTTCTACATTCTGCAGGCCCCATCCACCATCTAATGGGTATATGTACGAAGATAGACAATTCCATGGAATGGATTTTATGCGCTGGCTACCTCCCCATCCATTCTGGACAGAATTCATGGCATTTCCATACTACCTTGTTCCACCTCTTTTTTATACTATGCGCTGATGCCAAAGCAGATGCATGAACGTGACCGAAATGATAAAGCACTCGCCATTGCCATCGCCAGTGAAGCCAACGCAAAGATCCCCTGAGCTCTGATATCCGTGCGCAATTCATGGATCCATCTTTAATATTTTTCCTCAAGTAGCTAGATACTTTTTTGTTCGGTTCTTGTGTGTATATATGGCGTGTGTGTGATGTTTATGCATTGCACGTACTGCAGAGTTGGAGTATACAAAAAAAAAAAAAAAACGAGAAGCTGTTTCTATGGAGTCTTTTCGGTTAGATACTCGTACACTGTGTAATAATGGCTTCCCTCGTTGTTGCCAGAAAAATACCCAAGCCGACCACAAACGAAATGAAGCGAAGAAAATGTAAGGAACGAGGAACCCTCTCGGTACTAACCGTGAAAAGACGGAAAACGTGAGCACAACGCATTTGGATTTGGAATCGCCTCTGACACAGAGTGGTTTTCTCATGGTTGCGGTTGGGCCATGGACTCGGTTCCTTTCTGATTCCGGTGGTAGGTTTTTTTTTTTTCGTAGTTGTATGTAGCAGACAACAATATCCATCTACAGGGCTCCAGTGAAGATGTAGTATCGGGAACAGTTTCGCCATGGATAACAGAGTGGAGATTGAATCGCACTGAGCACCGGAGATACAAGGCAAAAAAAAACTCTGTTGGCTGTTGTGTTGTTGTTTTTTTTTTTTTTTTGTTACTTGACAGTGGCTATTGCGGCCAAAAAGGAGGCGGATTTTATATGCGCTGCTGTCTGACAAGGCAGCCATTTTCCATCTACCATCTGTGTACTTCTGTTTCGTGGCCTGTGTCTCTTGGGGGACATGAAAAAGGCTCACTCCAGTCAGCAGCACGGAGTTGTTCAAAAGGGGGTGTAACTTTAGGGAGATATTCTTTCGTTATATTGTCCTTAGCGATTGCAGTGCTATGCAACAGTGCACTAAACAAGAGAACGTACATTGCAACAATTCGATGTCTGGTAGATATTAATGACTTGATTAGTCAATATAGATCTGCACGCGTACCTACCAGTAGCTGGAAGACTCGTGAACTTTATTCGTGTACACAAAGTTCGGCGCCGCATAGGTATTTTTAAATTCTTCGAACAGAATAGACAACCGTTTCCAATGGCCTACCAAGCAGGCTACTCGTTTTATTCTTGTGGTATTCTACTTTTCCTCTTCTTCGTCGTTTGTTTCTTTTATTCTTCCTTCCACACAAATTTGTGTTTCTCATATTCGTTATCGTTATTCTTCTTCATCTCTTTCTTGATCTTTTTCCGCTCAGTCGAGGGAACGGTTCAACCCAAGTTGCAGCAGCACCGTGCTGCGCTTCTTCTCTTTCTCTGCTTAGTTTTCTTTGGTTTTTAGTCGGTCTTTCTATTTATCTCCCGCTTCTCATTCTTTTTTCATTTTTAGTTCGTATGTTTCTTCCTGTTCTTGCTGATTTTGCAATTCTTCTTCTTTTAGCTACGATGTCTCTTTTTCTTGTCCTTCTTCATTCCTCTTATTGTTCCTTGTCTTCATTTCCTTTTATTATTATTCTCTTTCCCTCTTCATCTATTTTTTTTTGTATTCATATTCTTTAGAAGAGATGCAGTTTGGGCTGACCCTAATCTTCAACCAACAAACCTTTCCCGTCAAATCTGTGCTAATTCAACTGTCTTTCATTGGTAAAGGTCGTTTCTTACTTTAGCGTTGTCTTCATCCACTACCTCCGAAGTAGTAACACAATGATCAAAAAAACGAAGCAAAAGCTTTCCTTAAAACACAATAATGCTTACAAGTTACAGTGTATGATTTACAGTAATGACAAGGTTTGCAAGATGTAAAATAAATATGTCATACTCTAACCGAACCTAACGCTTGAGCGGAAAATATATTCTAACAAACTTTATTTTATTTACATAGAAATGAAATTGTATTGAGAGCAGTTTTCCTTTTGACAGCTGGGATTCTGATCTAGATTAAGAAATTTACCAGAAAATATTAAGACTTCGCTTAAGAAGACTCTCAATGGTACGCGGCAATTGCTAGCGTAATCCAAAATATTGAACGCATGACGATTTTTTCAATTTGTGCGGGTTCCAAAAAGAGCTTTGGGTCGTGAAAAATTTGAAATATATCTTTTGCGACGTCAATAATTTAAAGCCCAATAACGACATGTATGTATGTAATATGTATTTCAAATTCAAATAAATGCTGTCAATGATTTAATTGCCCATTTCTGAGTTAGATTTGACAGTTTATCACTTTTTTCCCTCAGACTCCAGCGGCTGTTTGCACGAATAGAAACGGCCATTAAAAATAGGTGTCTGCCCTCCCTAAGCAAGACTAAACCGGAATGTCAAGTTGACACCAATATCACCTGTATTATGCTGTCTAAAACCCACTTACTAGCGAAGTGACACAATTCATTTAGCGAAATGAATTAAACTACGTTTCAATGAAACCACCTCAATTGGAAAATGCTTATGTCACCGGAATGTCACCACCTATCGAACCATGTCACAATTGTTGCACTCGTACATAATTCATATAAAAACGCCAAATGTCAAAATCCGTCAAAAGCAACAAAAAAAACATCCACTTGTACCTGTATGTATGCACAAACATGCATTTAAATGAAACGTACAAACAATGCGCCGCACAAAACACCCATCAGGTGTTTAATGTTTTGCAAGACTGGCAAACTGGTTGCGGCCATATGGGGGAGCCTACTTTTCGTATCTGCCTGTCATAGCTTACATATTCTATGGGTGTGTTCAGTGCATGTAGTCATCGGTCACTGCATCACTTGTGGCATACCCTGGCTCTCTACTCTGCCTACACTTTGGATTGGAGTCGATGAGGAGCTCCGATCCGATACCCCTTCGAAGTGGGATTTAGCACAACACATGCAGTTTGAGTTGGATTTGAATTTTTGTTGTTGTTTCTGTTTGTGACGCGTTGTGAGAACGAAACGAACGCAAAGGGGATTAACTGGAAATCCTTATCTGTCGACATTTATGTTTCGGGAAAAGATACGGTACCGTGGTACTCGTATATTTTTCACTCGACTGCTGCTCTTGATGACGATGAAAAGCTTAAGTCTTCGATGTCGTCGTGCAGTGCACGCAACATTTAATGTGACATTTGAATGATCGGCGTCGACGTTCGCCGATGGAATGACAGTTGAACGGTGCAGTTGGTCCGGCAATGAATGTAGAACGCTGATAACGAAACTAACCCCTGGTCCGAAAACAGGGGGTGGACGACATCGACAGTGTGAATTATAATCTTGATGCTGGGATTTAGACGCGAGAAGGGTGTCGCAAACATTTCTGGGGAGAATTACCCTATAACTTAAGCAGAGTTGTGGCCTCGAGTGATGGTGAATTGTGTCGGGTTCAGCTGATAAGATTCCATCACTGATAATAGCGATTTGACTTTGACAGTTGGTGCATGGTTGAAAAAGGGACGAAAATGTAAATACGAGTATATATACCCACAATACACGATTGGAATCTCTTTCTTTATGAGAAAATATTTTCGGGGGTTGCTGCTAATGTGAATCTGCATTACGGATGATGAATTTTGTGATTGCTTGCCAATTTAATGACGGTTTGAGAGGCTGAACTCACAAATGGTGACATTGGACGCGTTCATAAATCTCAACTGTTGTACAGCTGTCGTAGAATTTTTAACTGAACGATCTTTTGACTTGCAACTTTTATTTGCTCAACAAGTTAAGTTAAGACATTCAAAGTGACAGCTAGGTTTTCGAAAATATTCAGCACCAATTTTGGTTTCTAAGCCATCCTTCAAATGGCTGTCATTATCACTTCTGGATTGCAACGGCGAAATATTTGACGTTGCCATTTCAAAAGCTTATGGAAGCGAATACAAATGACAGAAATTCGGATGTCAAATTTATAACTATACGAAGGGATAACCCAACTCTGGTTCCCACTGAACGAAAAATCTGAAGTCTTCACAAATCAATCAAATGAAAGTAACGCGTTTCAATGCGCGTTTAAGCTCAATTGATATTTTTACATATTTTGTCTGAATTGGTGAACGCTGCGACAAACTTTAGCGTCAAAAGAGCTTGGGATTCTTCATTGCCCACGCGAAGGAACAAAATGCGAACCCCTTGAGAAAATCTATGCGAATCCATACTGGATGAATAAGCTAACTTCTTTGCACACGATATATGCTAATCGACTTGGGTGAATTATGAAATCTTAAAAGTCTGAGTGCGATGGCTTCTTTAAAAACCGTACATTTTTGCATCGCACTCTTGCCAAAAATGTAGGTCAAATTCCAAATTTTCGAGTACCAGCTACCAGGGGCCGTGCATCGCATGTCTATACTCAGAGTGAAATGCCAAACAAAATTATGCACATTTAAGCTGTCAGTTGTCCAACTGTTTATCGCTGGAAGAAGAGTTGCCAGTTCGAAAAACAATCCTCCTTTTAAAAAAACACACCTGAAAATAAGAAATAAAATCAACATTTGTCTGTGTGTGTTCCGTGTAGTTTTCTATTAATTGTTTTCATGTCCAGTATAGTTCGAAATCAAATATAGTACAAGATAGGTGGGCGCTACTTGGATTTACTCCGGTGACTTAGGGCGTAGAGCAACGAAAGCCATTCAAATGGTCGCGAAAAGTCTGTCTTGAAGAACTCATTCAGGCAGTGATTTTAGTTTGCTGTAGGTTCCTTTAAACCCTCGAATTTAACCCTCACGTTTAATAATAACTGACATATTTTTATCATAAAGCATATCGAACCCCAAGTTCCTATAAATCTTCAATTCTCCACACCAAATACTGCATTAAGTTGAAGAATGAGCTCAACAGCATCTTCACCGGACACCTTCTATCCTATTGATGACATACCGTGGCTAATAACCATACAAAGAACACAAACAGCTTCGAGCCTCACCATAATTACCTATTTATCTCGCACAATAATAGAGACATTTGTTTTTCACAGAAACAAAAAAAGCCCACATCAACCCCTTTTGTGTCTCTATAATTATCTCCACGCAACAATCGGCTTCTCCGCATTCATTTCGAAAAATCTTCCACTCTACACAAAAATATATCAATTTCCATCCAACGAAACTACACACGAGCTTCCATAGCCCCCTCGAAGGCGAAATGTTAATTTCAGTGCGCGATCGCATGTAGACTTTACACCTTATCCATTTCCTCCTCAATTAGGCCACCAGAGTGGTACTGTTGTCCACCAGAAGCATCAGCAGCAGCTCTCCAGCACACCCCAAAAGTGCAACCGAATAATAACATGTTCGGCTAACCCCAAGGGTTGAAGATGCGCGCATCATCCACGCCAAATTCACATATCGAAACCTAGAAGCGAAAGCTATTAAAAAGTATCTGCGCGAGAGATGCGCAAAAATAAATAAACAACAGCAAAAATCCACAGACAAAAGGGATTCCCGCAAATTTATTCCTCAATTCCAAAATATTGGGTGGGTTACCTTCCAGGTATAAATATAAGAAGGTAGACACCACCATCATCAACATCATTTCGGATGTAATTTCCTCCTCAATGGGCAATTAGCATGAGAGGCAAAGGCAAG
Organism: Cheilosia vulpina; assembly: GCA_916610125.1. Classification (NCBI taxonomy): domain Eukaryota; kingdom Metazoa; phylum Arthropoda; class Insecta; order Diptera; family Syrphidae; genus Cheilosia; species Cheilosia vulpina. The sequence goes on from OU744277.1 coordinate 60,306,451, forward strand.
AGCGAGCCACCTCTCCTCCGCCATGTGAGAGCAGGAACTGGAATTCGGGATTAGCTTTGGGCGAAGAATAAAATCTCTTCGGTCGGGTGTCATCCATCATAACGACGCATGACGTATATGCTTCGCTTCTCGCTCTCAACCACCATACACCCTGTCTATAGGTGAAGCTGTCAGTGTGCAGTTTTTATTATAATGCGCCTTTGGCTGTTGCAAGCTTTAAGAGCAACCATCAAAGGAACATCTGAATTTTATGCGGACTGTTTGTTGTCGGCTGCCGTATCTCTATCTGTTTCTGTATATGTATATCCATCTCCGTTGCGGATCGTTAATAATTGATTAAGGTGCAAATGGAGCAGCGAGCCCCTTCGGTGATAGAAAATAGTTTAATGCATTCAACGCTCAGCTCCACAGTGGGTGATGTCATTCCGCCCGAGATGACTGTTTGACTCATGCAAATATGAAAAGAAATTATTCAAATGCGACCAAGAATTACACATAGTCGGACGCATTGACGTAATCCGTTATTGATTAACAATAAAGTGTGGTATTTGCACACAGGCAAGCTCGTCCAGGCTTCGCAGATAATTCAGTTTGAATGTTTGTTTCACCTGTCCACGAGCTCCGAGTATTTACCCTATATAAAATGATGAAAATGTTGATTTTACTGAATATTTTGACATTGACAGTTCGGTAATCGGCTTAAGGGTGCGTTCACACTGAAAGTTTGAAGTTGTCAAGTCGCTTATGAAATACCCTTCACAAACTGGACCGCAAGGAACTATTATGTGCACGGAATGTGTTTTATGAGATTTACATAAATATTCAGCTCATTACGCAGTTGTTTTGAGTCACGACGTGAACTAGAATCCGATTATGTATGCGATCATGACGCGCACCGAATGGAAAACTGGGACAGTGCCTCAATGTCGCGTTTATAACTCAATCAAACGATTGAAGTGTTGAAATTAAAACTGCGAGCTTGAAATCTTTGGATGTAAAGCGTGTGTTCCTTCGTTTTCGGTGTTAATGACAGGCTTTTACGTGATCTTGGCGTCCACTTCTGCGCTTTGTATTTATTTATGTCATCGAATTGGTTTCGTACATCTCGTCCTTAACCTATCTTTTTGTTAACACGTGGTAAATTAAACAAGTGGAAAATATATGGCAATGTGAAGGGAGAAATAATAAAATGTATACTCTGGTAAGTGACATTTGCATCAACCTGGCAATACCCAGTATACTACAGATCGATATGGGACCTGGTTGTTGCCCGCCGCCAATTTCTTCTACAACAACACATTCAACATTTAGCCAGCCCAATATGCTGGGTACAGTTCCCTAAGTGCTTCCGGAGTTTGGGAATTTGTAACTCAATCATACAAGACCCACGACTGTCCCCTTTTAATGCAGTAGCCGGTGACAAAGTGCACCGAGGTTCTGTTTCTTAGTACAGGTACCAATAGTTTATACCGTTTAAGTTTCGGTGGGGAAAACTTTTGTTCTGACCGAAAATTTGGCCATTAATAGCAAGCCAGTGTTGCCAGACGGCCCAAATATCCCACCTCTCCCCCAGATAAATCTGAAAACCCCCAAAATTTGGTTATTTTTTCCAACAAAAAAACCAACTTTTTGTCATAATTAATATGCTTTTGTACGACATAAGGAGTTTCGAATTTGAAACGCGAACTATAAGTTCGGTTTTTGGAATGCAAAAGTGTGGGCCAAAACGAACAACGCAAAATGTCAACGTACGTTGAATTTGGAAACCACGCGGCTTTAACCCTGGTCCCCGCTACACCCAAAGACTCGAGGCCACTGCACCAAGAGACTATTCTTGGCTTCTTTCTTCACAATCTTAGCAACCTGGGGCCTACAACTCTAAACAAAAAGTTTTGTAACGCATTTTATCTGGGAAAACTCAGCTTTTTTACCAACGTCGTGTTATTTGGTCAAATTGTTGTCAAAAGTTCCAACCGGTTCACGTATTAAGTACCATCACAAACATTTTATTAACGATCAATATGACATCACAAAGACGACAAGCCATGGGCCAAGTGTGCCTATAGTTGGCAGACAGCCTCCGAACGTCAGATAACCCTTAATGAAAATGCATTCAAAAAATCAAATAACCGCTCATCCATTGACCTCAACGAAATCAACTTAATTTGTCAGAAACATTCTTCTCATTATTTTAAGTTCACAGGTATCACCTATACAAAGGCAACCCCATAGACCAAAAGCGCTTTGTGTATACGTCTTTACTGGCCACACAGTTTATGTAATTCAAACTACGTCACTGGTTTTCCTCACCGAGGCACTTCGACGGAAGTTTGTTTTGTGTTTCTCTATTTAATTGGATAAGGTAGCTATATTGAAAATCAAATACAAAATGACCATAAGTAAAAAGATATAAACTAGAAATAGAACTACTTTTGGGTTATACCCCAGCACTTGGCACTTTTTAAACCACTTCTAAACTATTTCACATTAAATGTAACAAAATATCCGTACAATCCTGACAGAGAGTGTTTGCTAATTTTTCCCATTTGAATTTTGTCTCATTTCAGGTCGAGGAGAACCGCCAGTGGGTGTCGGTGATCCCTGTGCCGGATGTAATAAACCAATTTTAGATAAATTTTTATTAAATGTCCTCGAACGAGGATGGCATGCATCATGTGTGCGCTGCTGTGAATGCCTTCAACCGCTTACGGATAAATGTTTTAGTAGAGAATCTAAGTTATATTGTAGGAATGATTTTTTTAGGTAAGTACAATATTACTATTATTTGTTTTTGTTTTTTAATAAATTAAATAAATATGGACCTGTGCTATCTGAGCTACGATTTGAAAATTCCCACGTTTTCTGCTGGAATTTCCCTTTTTTCTTTTATTATGTCAAAGATGGGTTGCAATTTGGTGTAAAAGTTGTACCTTTTTAAAAGCTGTGAGGACGTCTTTGAAGCTGTTTTTTTGTTTTGAAAAAAAACACATGTATCAACAAGATACAATTTTTGCTAACAAAAACTAGTAAAATCAACAAAATCTGTCTATTGTTCAGTGTATTGCACTTTTCCGATTTAACAAAATTTGAAGAAGCATATTTCTGATGCTGTCTTTGACAAGTCCTTTTTCTCTTTTGACAGATTTATTTGTCCAAAGTTTCTTTCACGGGCCACAAGGCTTAAGTCTGTTTTACTCATTGTTCAGGAGAGCAGTTTAAAGTTTGTTTACTCTATTGACTCTAGTGACTTAAGCTGTTTTTTTTTTTTTTTAATTGTGGCCACTTTTTTAAAGATATTAAGCTTAAAAAAATTTACGAAATAGATGTGGGTACGCTGAATCTAATGGCATCAAATTGGTCTCAATTTGGTCTTAAGTCGACTTAGGCGGTTATGGTTTGTGGCCACTGGTTTATTGATTTCTACTTAACGTAGAGCGGTGCAGAAATATATTTTCATTATTGAATAAGACTCTTCCAGTGCATGAAATTTCAAAATCGAAGATGACTTTTTCTTACAGACTTGTGGGCACTTAATGTTTACTTCATTCAATTTAGAAATGCCAAATCAAATTAAAAGAATTACAAATCTCTTCTGGGTTTTACAAAAAAAAAACTTAAACGAAAAGAAAATATCCAACTATCTGGCACCACTGTAATCAATGGCTCTATGCAAACAAAAATCTCTTCTACCATGATTGGGTTTTGATTTGAAATAAAAAAATACGAATAACATTCTCGAGGACGATGTGTAATTAGCATGTGCCTTGCAAATCACAGGAGCGCAGCAAAAAAAAAATAATCAATGTATCGCGTTCTTTTACTTTTAATTATATAATCAAAGAGATTGGCATTCGACTTTTTACCTTGTGATGTCAGCATCAGCGACGTAGACTGATTTTTTCTATTTTTTTAACGCTTAGACTTCTTTTGAGATACCATTCACTTTGAGTTGAAATGAAATCAAACACACAAAATAAAAGTAGAACGAGAAAATCATCTTCCACTTCGATGGCTACGTATAGCTGAATTGGTTGTGATTTGTGTGTTTAGATCTGATTTAGAGTTATCTGTGTGTATCTCCGCCCCCACTATAGTCGCAGTCAGTCCATGATGTGTGTAGACAGTATATTGAGGACGGACCTAATTAGTTCGAAAGTTGATTGCTGGTGGGTTTTGTCGTCGGAAGATAGTTGATGTAGATATACGTAAAAGAAAAAAAATACTTGGTCAAAAAGACAGAGCTCACAACTTTTTGGATTGTTATCTGACTGCAAGTCGATTTCGAACAGTACTCTGGTCCGATTTATTTTAAAGATGTACATGGGGAAATATCCCTCAGACGGAAAGCGAGGCTTCCACGTTTTTTATCTGCAAAAGCTTTAAAAAAATAAATAAATAGTTGGCACAACAGGTCCATGGGGTCTAGGCGTCTCCCTGCTCACAATCACTATTATTTGTGAGTTTTTCATGTTTGGATCGAATGCCGAGTCTAATAATTGAGAAGTTCTCTCATGACAGTTATACTCTCGGATGACTGTCAGACGTTCGCGAGAGATGGCCCAGTTGAAAAAAACCTCAAGTTGGAATTTGGGTTTTTTCGGGACTCGAACCTGGGACCCCTCACTAAGTAGTCCAACACACTAAACACTAAGCCACTGCGCCGGTTGCAAAAGGTTGTCGCACATTAACGGAACGAAATTATTACCACAAGCTTTAACAAAGCAAAGCGGTAGATAAGGTTGAAAACATCTCTAAACAAGAACAAAATTCGTGCAGTGTACCTTCGGAACTGCGGCTTGTTTCTGTCCGCTTGAGGGATATAGAATTTCCTATTGATATACTTAGCCGCGTCTGTTAAAAAGACTAACTTCTCAAAGAAACATTAAATATGCAAAATTTAAAACAAGTTTGATTAGGAATATATTTCCACCTAACAGACCTTGCGGCAATAGGAGACTTCACTGTACCAACTTATTCGACCAAATGGTAAAACGCCACCGAATGCCATCTCTTTTTAAATTTCCCTTTAAAGTTTCCAGTATACCTATCTACTTTTCGAAGACTCACAAAATGTTCAACTGTTATCTGGCACGAAGGAACAAAAGGCGATTCACTTTCGAAAAGTTCTAACCTAACATAGCCTCTCGTGCGATTTAATTTAAAAGATGTATAGGTACCTTCTTTTCGAAGCTCAAGATACACGGAAAATGTTTGCAAATATTAAAATGAAAACACTTTCAAATGCGTATAACAGTAGACCCCAAACCATGAGTACAGATGATGGTTCTGAATAATATTGGATATCCCCGATCGAAACTCCATATTTAGTTTTTAAGATAACGAATAGTCTCCGCAGCATTATCTGTCGATAGTGGGTTGAAGATTTTATCGCCATCATATGTGGGGAATAGAAATTTGTGTAGTAGAATTCGAATATATCGCTACTGAGATAACTTTCAAACACCCTAATCGAAAGGCGAAAATATGAGGTAACTCTATGACGCAGTCAAAACAACTTGTTGTGTTGACACATTTTCAGCAAATATATAGCCCTTGACGTCTGACGAATTTGATTTTGCGACGTTGAATTTGTAATAAAAGCTGATTGTATTTGTTGCTGGTCACGAGCTTGCGTTGGCTGTTAGGCATGTAAGCTACCATTGTAGCTTGATGGTTTGAAAAGCTAAAAAGCTCAGATTGAACTAGTGTCACATTTGGACGAGAATCCACTCATGTTCTGATATACGCTCGAAAAGTTACACTTATTCTATAATAGTTACAGCGTGCCTTCCGCATAACCTAGCTTAAGCTGAATTACTTCCAAAAGCTTTTTTATTGTAATTCTCCGTGAAGTCAAAACCCGCAGATTGTGTATAGGTAAACTATTCGGGACAGTCTGAGTATAAAAAGACCAACAAATCATTATCCAAAGTGTCAAGTGCCGGATTTGAGCTAAACTGTCACCGACATTCCCTTTCGTAGTTCGTTTACTCGTATTCTCCTTCACATTGACAAATTGAAAGCCAACTGTTGATGAGTTCTTTTGCGGTCATAATCAATGATGGGCGGTTTACCCATTTATTGATTGACGGGTTACCTTTAGGGGCTGTAAGAAATAATTGCAGTGGTTCAGTTAGGGTTACAAACTGATTAAGCATAAGTTTTTTCTGCAGCCCTACCTTTTGCGAACAACTAACAGACTTCCAATAGTGCAGCTTGCCAAAGAAATAAAACTTAGAAATTACACAGAGAAACCCAAAAGCATGGATCTGGTAGTTCCATCAGTCCGAAATGAGGTGTCAAGAGAAGAAGAACTTTCGGGAGGATTTCTCGCTTTCATTTTGGCCACATGCGAGAGTGCTCCAACGGGTGCTTAATTTTTTTTCGTAAATTCAAAGGAAACCCTTTTAAATGCGTCCATATCTCTGACCAAAGACCACCCACAAACTACACTTTCCAATTTAATTTACAGTTTAAACAAGGTATTTCTTCCTCTTTCCAGGCGATATGGAACAAAATGCAGTGGTTGTGGACAAGGGATAGCCCCATCAGACCTAGTGAGAAAGCCCCGCGATAAAGTCTTTCACCTAAATTGCTTTACCTGCTGTATATGTAGAAAGCAATTAAGCACAGGGGAACAACTCTACGTGTTAGATGACAATAAATTCATTTGCAAGGATGACTATCTGTTAGGTAAAGCGCCCGGCCATCATTCGTTAAGTGGTAAGTTCTCCCATACTTTCTATAGCACATTTTTAAACGCAACTTGGGGAATTATTAATCACCCATCGACGTGAACGCTCCAATTATGAGTGTGTGTCAATATTTTCCAAAGGACAGAGGATGGGGATTGTCTACCGTTGTTCAAAAGGGTCTATAGGTATAGGTACATAAAATTCTGAAGAACAATGTATCTCGAAAACATTTGAAGCCATATTTGTTTTTTTTTTTTTAGTTGTGTTGCTGGGGCTACAGGATCCTGATTTGGGACTGCTGTGGTCGGGGTAACTATCATATTTTATCATCCCACTTACAGGCGCACACAAGTGCACACACCGACATTCAGCAAACGATGACAATTCCAATACCATTTCAGATTCCACCCCGCTGTTAGAGGTGGATGGTGTTCGTACCCCACCTCCCAAGGGAATCTTCAACGTTGTCGTTCTCAATGGTTATGGTGAATCTCTATATCTACTCAACCAATAGCAGAGATCTTTCGTCGAGATAAAAGACACAAAACTATACCAAAGCCAGGAGCTGGCAGTAGCAACGACAAAAAAAAAACAGAGTGCCTTTGTGCCATTGCCAGGGATATCGCCGGTCTCCCTCTTACAGCCATAAATATCCTGGCTATATGCCATTCCTAAATGGTGCACATGTATACATATTATACCGATAGGACACCAAGTCTTTGAAGAGAGAAAACAAAAAAAAAACACCGCTCCTCATGGGCGGAATGATAAAAAGGGCTCAAGCTATCCAAGTCCAAATGATGCCCTGCTCTCTGTGCCGACTTCGGTGCTGTTTTCCATTTTTATCTATATCTATTCAAATTCAGAGCTAAAATCGATGCTCGCTAGGTAGCAGACGACAGTATAAAAGGACCACCATGCTGGATCGCAGCCCCCCGGGGAGAGTTGGGAACGCAGCTGTATGTATGTTCGCCAGGTACTTTAAGATACTTTCTTCACCCCCTGATTTTCTTCTTTTCATCCTGAAAATCCCCGTATCTGGTGAGGGGGGGGTGGTGGTTAATAAAAATGGAGTTCGTTTCATTTTTGCTGCTTCTCCCCAGAGCGCATGATCTCATAAATTCCACGAATGTATTGGAGCTTTATGTCACGTACACTTTAAGCGTACTCTGACAGCATAAAAAAAGGTCCTTTCGTGTTCACACTCCCTCACTAAGCACACACACACACTCAGCCAGCGAGAATCAAATTGAAATGGCTGCGGCTGCTCTAGGTGTGGTATATAAGGTGCACACAGCACATGCATGTGTGTTTATTTGGGTGGCGTGGGGTGGAGTACCGTTATACCGAACCGACCCCCGTCAGTATATACACATGCGACATGCCTATAGGTACAAAGTTAATCTGGCAAAATGTTCGTTCATCTCTTGGCCGCCGGTGTGTAGCCAAGAACATTTGTGTGTGCTGCTCCATTTAAAGTGATTTGTTTGAAATTTTTGCCCCAAAAATATCGAGCTGTTGGTCTTTAATTGAAGGCTTCTTGTCGCAGCATCATGCCGAATGGGGGTGGGTGTACCCCGATCGCTGTGGGCCATTTACTCGTGTTTATTTCAACATTTAAAGCGCAACATTTTGCTGAATAATTCACAGCGAGCGATTCAATTTATATAGATGGGCGCGAGTGCGAACACGACGTTTGCTTTAATGTGGTCGTATTAATTTTTAGCGGGCCGGTTTTTTGACAAAAATAATATTTCATTTCCGCGGCAATATTGGATTAAAATGCACACAATCGAGCTGTGGAGGAGGTCCATTGGTATTCCAGTGGCCGCCGAGCACCAAGTTTGATTGGAAAATTTGCACTTTAATGATGGTTTTGCTGAAATGAAAACATAAAATGCTGCGGTAGCGGTGATGTTTGTTTTTAACCAAAGTACCGAAGCTGCATACATTTGTCGAATGGAATATGAATTTAAATTTCAAATTGCAAATGGAAAATGAAAGGACAAGCGCACCTTCCGGAAACATTTTGATCGGAAATAGGAATAGGTATATTGAACTACTGATGGAGCTTTTAACGTACATATTCAATGAAAAGGGTCTTTTAAATTTGCAGGATGTCGAACTACCTATACACTCGGAAGAAAACATCGCAATGCCAACAATTTTCTTCGGTTTAAATGAACCCAAATATAAAAGTTTCGATTTAAGATTCAATTGATGGCAATGATGTCAGAAAATATTATTCTTACGTTGAATAATTGATTTTTCAAAACATGAAAACGCGTTCTTGGTATCAAAAATAATAGTAAAAGCAAAAACTTTAAGCTTACAATTTTATAAAAATCTCAAAATTCTTCGCTTAACAATCTTCATTTTCTGAGCTTAATTGCCGCATGTTTGGAGTGTTTTCCTTTTTAAGGACATCCTTGTGCCATTGGACATGAGTTACAGTTTATTGTTTGAAGAGGGATACCTTTTTGGAGTAACTCTGGTATCACTTGTTTGTTGGCATAAATTCACCCGTTACAAACAAACGCATTGACCACGTTTATGGTTGCCGAAGAATATGGCTAAGTTTGCTAATTTGTATGACTTGTAATTCTATTTGGCAATCGAAAACGTTTTTCTCAAAAAATAAGCGAATGGTTTTCTCTATCCCTCGACTTTCCGCACTTTGTTGGCAAATTTTCCGCCAAATTGGTAAAAATCTACGTTAATTTTAGGACAATCGGAGACGATTAAAATTACCTCATTTCAATAGCTTTTAAATGCTTTTTTGGTTCTTATTCTGTTTGGGAAGTTTTTTTTGTAAGCTGTTTCGGTTTATTAATTAAAAGTAGGCCTGTTCCCGTACATTGTTTTCTGAAAAACGAACTAAAAAAGAAAAAGATTTGGAAGTGTGGCTAATCCCCTCTCTTTCAAATTATGTTCTCTTAAAAAGCAAAGGTACTAAAACGTACGGTTTGACAAAAAATAGCAAATTCCCACCGCGAAACTACGTAAACGTCAGTTCCACTTTGACGGATAGCAAATTTTTAAATCAATCTTTGCAGTCAAACAAGCATCTTTTGTGGTGTTTCTTTAACTTAACGCGTGCCACCTGACCGCAGCCTTAGACAACTACTTATGTATACCTACTCGCATATCGGCTTCGGTCACAATGGTCTTGAAATGAGAGCCAAATTTGCGCAACCATTACACATATGTTCATAATGTATATACAATTTTACCAACCTTAGTTTCAAGAAGCTGCATTTGACCGTAGCGAATCGGTTCTATTTGGAGTGGCTTGGAAAATGTGCCGCCTATCACACGGGTCGACGACACCGAGATTCGTCACATACCGTCGGACGATTTTACGTCTTGTCGGCGCAACTAACGGAATAGTTGCATTACATTTCGATAACAATTTTGTTACTCGCCTTGCTCACCGCCCCAACCTTGCTGATAATTTGTATTTTCCTTTTTTGCGCCTCAATAAATTTGCGACGGTACATTCAAACTGTTTCATATGACTTTAGCTATTGTTCGTGCTGTTAAACTATCTGCGTTTATGGACGAGTTCCCCATGCAAAAGTGTTCGCTATATATTTATTAGTTAAACTATGTTCTGCTTCTCTACGAAAAAGTCTTAACGTTATTTTTTATTATAGCAGTAAATTCTGCACTGGACTTCGCTAAATCTATAAAAAAAAAAAAAAACTTATCGCAATGGAATGCAAAATAACAAAGTAACGAGTAGTAGATGACTTGGTTAAAAAACAGTTCAAAGAAGCAGCAGAGAACAGCGCCACCTGTGGGATTTCCTTCAAACTGATAGATTTTAAGTATAGGTATAGTGCGCCACGTACTTTCGAACGTATAAAAATTCGACCGTCACACATTGAATAACTAACGCTGCACTCACAGAGACTTGGATGTAAAATAAACATTACATTTTCTCTTCCGATTTTAAGATCTTTTTCCTTTAAAGTGCTGTTTTTTTATGTGATTGCTACATTGCAATTATCCCCCAAAACTGTCGTAGACATGAACGTCCTCACTGTCAAACAGATGTTTACAGTTCTGTTTTCTTGAATTCGTGAAATTCTATTGTTAAAAATATAGACTGAAGTGTATAAGGAAAAGCAGCCCATTTCACAAGTGACACCTGTCAATACGAGGCCAGGCGTTGGGAACGTTCGGATTTATAGTTTAGTGAGATTGATAGGTTTTTTCAGTTGACGTTTATGGAGGGAAATCTGACAAATCTAGTCGCGAGAATCCTGCCTGCTGAGTATGCTGAGTTGACATTAGAAGTGACAAAATTCAAAATAAACCGCGAAAATATAAAAACAATTCACAAGTCAACGCATACCTAGCCCAGAAAAATCCAGTTGACGTTTTTCAGAAACTATAGGTATCCGGTATACTTATATTATTTAAAAATGTGGCCTCACATGAAATGAAAACATACCTGTTCTCCTCTGAAGAAGTCAAAGGGATGCAGCGCATTTTGGACGATATAGACACTGTCTAACATAATAACAAGTGCTGTCAATTAAAAAATAACCACAATTGGCTGTCAAAAGCAACTTGTAGCTCTTCCACCTTTTGATCTGGCTTTAGAGCTAACCGCTACGGTTTCGCCTACAAAGTAGCAAAATTGCAGCATTCCAGGGATGATTTCGTGGTTGGGAGCAAAGTTTGTTGCAAACAAAAGACTGACTAAAATTGATGCATGGTAAAGACAGTAAAATCGCACTAAAGCAAACAAATTCCATTCAAAACACACACACTAAAAAATATAACATATCCAAACAAAGTTCTAAGTGAAAATAAAACTAAACTTTTCAATACCTATACCTATACATACATAGCAACATCTAGCACAACTTTCTCGCTGAGATTTTTACTACGAAAGCGCATAAAAAATAAAAACTTCATTTTACGATGTTCAAAGAAATAAAAAAAGGAAGCAAACCGTTGATAAAAAAAATCGCTACTGGAAGTGAGCAATGTTTTGTTTTGTTTTTTAGTCCCATTTCGGACTTGTATACCAACACCCTTGCAGCAAAACCAGAGGCCAGAGCTGTCTGTTTTGCTATTCAAAAATTATATCGATTACAATCATAACGACTCAGCGGTAGCTACCTCAAATGAAAAAAAAACCTAAAACACACACTTAGGCGAGGTCATTAAAACGGTAGAAAACAAATGCTGAAGCTTTTATCAGAGCCGCACAAATGGAGCGCAACACCATAGTTATTTTTTTTTTTCTTCTGTTCTGTTCGTTTTACGTTTGTGAACTTGTTGTTGGCCTTAGTGTGGTCGACTATTGGGGTTTCTGATATTCGGTGAGTTTTCCTAGAAACGCAACTGCGCGATTGGAGATTCGAAACAGTGGCAGTAAGTGCACAGGTGCATTTTATGTGTCATACTGAAATTCAGGTGTACACTTGGACCTTGGAGGCTTTTCATCTAAGGAGAAGATAGCGTCGCTGATTTTTAATTGCAACTCATTTGGGGGCAAAGCCAAACTTAATGGGTTTTAAGATGAGATAAGGAAAAATTGGATCTTGAAAGAATCACGGTTTGAGTAAATGAGATGATTACAGTTGGCTTTTAGCTAAAGGTTACGAGGCTTGAGGGCTTTTTGCCAAAGTCAAATGTTGGATAGCAAAGAAACATCAACATTCAAACGTAGTGCATTTTTCTTATGCCAGATCAGCTCTTAAAACGACGGATAAGATTTGCAAGATTGCAAATATGTGAAACTAATATTTAGAACCAAGTTCAAGGATAATCGGCACTCATTTAAGCAGGGGTTCACCCTGTGAGCTAAGGTATTTCTATTGGCTTAGTGCGAGCGCTCTATTAAAACTGAAAAACAGTGAGAGCCAGTATAATAGGCAACGTTGTCATAACCTTTTTGAATTCTAACCCAAAATTGTTGCAAAGTCGTTATGTCCAAGAATAATATGACCACCGTTTTGAAATATCCTTAAATTTGACGGCCTCTTCTTACAGCAAGCTAACTTTGAAACCCAACCAAAGGACACGCATAAAAACTGATAATAAATAATGCACCTACTAAACATGAAGTTCATAAAACGCTCAAACGACCCCCCTCCTCCCATTGTTACTCCAGCATCTGACGACTAAAACAGAAACTCTGCAGAATTCCGACAATCACGCACTGACCCAGTCACTCTCCGATAGCACTTTGTATCGCTTACAACACAGCACTGTGGTGGCCAGAAAAGAAAACTTCCTGCTACCATACGCTCGGCCATTAAAATCCGTCGTAACTTTTACTGCGTGTCCAGTACTATTTGCCCTCATCATCTATGAAACGTTTATCGCCGTAGTCAGCAGCGGTACCATCCAGCAGCGCCAATCATTTGGCTACTTTTTACGACCACCTCGCCATCCCAAAAACTTCGTTGAACGAAAGGCGTAAAACAAGTATAAAAATAAAAGAACAACTTAGTATCCAAAAGTATCTGAGTATTTTTTCTCGTCGTAGGTATGTAGGACAAGGTATACTGGGTTGGCCGCTTTTCCGCTTTTCCGCTTTTATTTTCGGGTGCTGTTAAGTGCCGAATTCTGGCCCTGCCTTGAGTAGGTACAGATATACTATATACCAATACCCAACGACTAGAATGGAATTTATCACTGTACAGGCAATAAAAGTTGTCAAATAAACCTTATCGTTGTATATTCTCAAGAAAGTAACAACAATTGTCTGACGGCATCTGTGTGTAGCTTTAAAGTTTGTAAATGTCATTTGGCGCGGAAAAGCAAAAAATGAAAAATAATCCTTTTGTACGCTTCGGTCCAGCCAAGCTGCGGTAAACAGAAACAATATGACTTATGACAGACAGGCCGAAGTCATAACTGACTTTGTGGTGACCAACGACCGAGCTGGTCATATATTTGGTCCACAAACGAAGCCACTCATACAGATGGGTGTGTGCGCGCTCAGAAAAAAGAATAAACTGCCTCTGTCAGTTGTGTACGCATTGTGGTGGAGTCATAATTCACCAAGTTATTGTGGATTTTTTTGGTTTATGATTTTTTGTCGGAGGTACATTCAGACGTTTTTTTTTATTGTTGAAAGGTTTCTGGGGACATGACCCACATTGGCCAATATTTCAGACATAATTTTCGGCAAACAATGTAAACGTTTACAAAAGTGCTCAAATTGTTTGTATTTTTTGACAATTCTTGACTGATGGAGAATGTGAATTGGATGAGAAGTTTGCATACAAATATAAACCTACTCGTAGAAGGCAGATTGATTGGAGCTGCTCGCGTTTAAATTAATCCGTCCCCGAAGGTAAAAGCAATTAATTTTATCGAAGAATTTCGCCAGAGCAATACGCATTTTGCTTCAAATTCAAAAGGCATTCTTTTCGGACTGTACACATTTGTTTGGCTCTCATAATAATTGCGCGCCGCATTTTTGTAAACTAAATTTGATCTGGTCTCCAACTTTTCTCTCCAAACATCAGCTAAAGTTCTAGCTAAATTTTGACATAGAGTACGCCGTGGATAAGTGTCACAGAAAACAGCTGTTCTTTGAAAAAAAACTACCTCAAAAATGTAATTCTCTCTTATCTCAACTAATTCTGGTTCTAGGTACTTCTCGTCCATTAAATAATTAAAAAAGTTTATCCTAGCATATTTTTCCGCAACAGAACAACAATACACAACGATCTGTCACAATTTAGCTTGAAAAAATGTGCCGACCCATTAAATGTGCACGCTAAATTTCGACAGGCACATGAAGTACATTCTGAAACAAAAGTTTGATTAATTAGCTCGAGCTGCTAAATGGGTTCGCTTAAATTTAGCCCAGTTAAAACTTGGAGAGAATTTTGTACGGGAGCGAAAATTTATCTCGGGCAGCGTACTAAGCTTAAACATTGGCTAAGTTCTGTACAAACATACAAAAAAATTAAGCAACCATTAAGTAACCTCACTAGAAAAAAAATCAAATTGAAGCCAAGAACTGTGCTCGAGATAAAATTTAGCCAATCTTAGTTTTATTACCTAAACTTGTCTGTAGTCAAGTAAATACGTTGAAAATTGGTCAAAACGTTATGATCTTGAACATCTTCGGCGATTAAACAGAATTCACAGAACGAACGTTGGGTATCGGTATCTCTATGAATGTCGGTGAATGAAGCTTTGGACACACGAGACACGACCCTGCTTAGTTTTTGTGGAGAGCTATAGTGTAGACAAAGACAACCTTTAAATGCGAGTCAATGTGTATAGTATATACACACATCAGTTGATAATTTAAAACAACTATGTGTGCAGTTACGCTTTCATCTGTCAAAATTTAGTTATAACCAATATGTGCCGCACATTTATTACGGTAGGAAAGTCTGGTGGACAGATTTCTGTACAATCCGAGGAGAATGTTGTTCAAGTTTAGTTTAGCCAACAGTATGATATTGTTGTTAAGCCTTAGAGACAATATTGTTTAACACGGATACGAAATGTTTGACATAAATATTTTTGTACTTTTTAATGTCATTCGACTAAGTGTCACATTTTTATTTGCTGAGAAATCACGTGTGAAACCGCTTGCCGAAACGGTTTTCGACAATTTATTTGAACACGTGACACATTTTTATTAGCGTCAAAGACTGTGCCTTTTAGACGATTTAATTCTTTACTTCGATTCTATTGTGTAGCGAAATGCCATGAGCCAAACAGTATAATCCACAAATCACCTGGCAGGTGACACCTGAGACCTGAACCTCTCTATGGTGACAGTGGAATTAAAAAAATACAGAGATAATCTGTTATTTTGTAATTTGGACGAGTGTCATATCTCTAAATAAATTAAGTGTCACTTGTGGCTGTTGTTACTGCTGTCGTTGTACTCGAATTGAAACCACTTACAACTGGAAGCCTTCGTTTCCAAGTTGACTTTGCATTTTCACACTTTTGTTCGCAGTTTTGATATTTCACAAAGAGCGTACAGTGAAATTTTTGAAAGAATGACTTAATTTTTCAATGTAACCCATAAAAACTTAAAAAGTGAAGAATAACTCTCAAAAATTCTACAACTCAGCTTTGACAGAGCGAATTTGTTAACAATCTTCATAAACATCCCGGTAAACAAAAAGTGTTTTGCAGTTTTGCAGCTAAAAGCTAAATTGAGCTAGCTATCACTTTGGACGCGAACGCACTGCCTTACGAAACGTCAAATTGCTGTCAGATGAGTTTGTTTGTAATAATCCAGTGGTTTATCAATTTTAAAGATTATTGAGACTGTAGAATAAGACTTAAACGTCGACATCTTAGAGCAAAATTTTCAGCGGATTTCTAAATATTTTTAAGATAATTGGATTTATTTTACAGAAAAGGACCTTCTGGTGATGGTAATTCCTGCCTTCAATTTTTATATCTCGTTTTCCTATATAGACAGATATACGCAAAATATCAATACAAAAAATTCTGGACTCAGGCTCTTGAAAAACAAAATTCTGTTGTTCTATAAACTCTCCAAATAACCGAGCTCAGTTCATGGAACACCTTTCCGCTGAACACCTTTCCAATCTCTAAGAATAACAATCCAAAAGTCGGATCTAAAAATGAAACTAGTTCCGCTGTCTTAAATTCTCTTCTTCGTCCTGACATCGATACAGTTTTCATTTCATTCCAGTCTGTTACCTTCCTTTCGACTTGCCCAAATGTTTTGCTTTCCTTTCCTGTTATTATTGTTCCTGTTGTTGATATGTTTTTGCTTACAATACCCTCAAGGATTATCGTCCCCATTGCACAATGAAAGGGAAAACTGTGTAAATTTAATTGTGAAACCGATACCACGATGATGGAAGTCCGTCAGCAAATGGTTATTTCCATTCTTCTCCCAACACCCCTTGTATTTTTCTTTCCTCGTTTCGATTGTTTATCCAGAAGAAGGTTAACATAACATAAAAGGATCAACGGAAAGTGAGAGAAGAGAGCGAAATTCCACACTCAAAAGGACACAGGTCTTCGCCAGCCATACACGTAGCTGAATTTTTAAACGAAACAGCTGGGCTGCAATCGTACACCGATTGGAATCCATTTAACTTGTGGTGAAGGATTCCATTGTGAACATTGCTTTCAGAGGTTTCACAAGGTAAAACAATAAACGAATGCATCTACTCGCACAAAGCCATGGCAAAAAAAAGAGGCTTATCTCGAAGTGACACTCGTGAACCACAAAATAAGGCCTAGCCAACCACCGAACCACTTTATACCATCCATTCAGCGATTCAGGGAAAATCGCGATAAGGCAATGTTTACGGACGAACGCGCTCACTCTCCTGCTCTGCAATAATCCAAGACCAATCCCACTTCTGCACTCTTTTTCTATATGTATATACGTGCTTTTGGTTATTCATTCAGTCACCCATCCATAATTCCATCACCCGGCAAGAGTGTGTATACGTTATACCTTAAACCACATAAATTAACCTCGGTAAGGGGAGAAATATATGCGGAGGTGAACCCTCAAGTTGGGCTGATGTTGATGGCTGATTGTCTTAAGCGGTCTTTAGGCTTGCGATTGCGAGTTGGCATTCAGCCTTTGGCTGTTTGTACAGTGTTTGAGAGATGCTTCTGTTGTTGCACACCGAATGGCGATATTCCGCAAAATGAAACATGCGAAATGAAAGCAGACCTCAAGCACGGAGATGGCAAAAGGGATAGCGATGGCTATGTGATTATGCTTTCTAAACCTCTTTCTAATAAAACGGTGAGAAGTTAATTTTAAATGCAACTATTTGATGAAAATAAATTAAACGTCAGTAAATAGGTAGCTGCTGGCTGCACTTCTAACATTTTTGCTTGGAAGCCGTGTGATATTGTGCCAAATGGAGGATCTGTCATGCCGTACCTTCTTTTTAGCAATTGCTAGAGCTGTCAAAGTGCCATTATGCCATTCAGGAAAGTTAAGTTTGGTTCATTCGCACTTTAGTTTATCAGCCGACTGCAAGAACTATCAAAGCACCAACTGACATTTGTAGTGTACCCACAATTAGAACAACCAAAGTAACCCAAAACAACACACTTACACATTCTTCAATTCATCGAAGATAAGTTGCGTCCATTCGCACATTACTCGCTTCATTTGACACTGCTTTAGCTATCAAAGTTTAAACTTTCATTCATTCGTCCATAGGCATATTATTTGATACTTCCGGTTGCCGGCAGATCAATTGAGTTGTCAAAATATAAAAATGTCAATTATGATCCGTTTCATTGGCAAATCATTCGCTACTTCCGTTGACATTGTTCGATCTGTCGAAGTAAAAAATACCCAGATGTGAAAAATCCGTAGTTCTGTTTGTTTGTGCTGAATGACGCTGAATTTCATAAAGGGTACATTCGGCACTATAGTCTCTCAGCATGGGTAACAATGACATTTAAATGACTTTTAATAAATTTTGTAATTTATCAAATAAATCATGCAATTTATGAAAAGCTTCATCTAAATCTAGTACTTTTTTGCGGAAAATGGTAATAGTCATCCAAGTTGTTTTTGCAAGTAGCAAACTACGTGTTTCGCTGATGCTTGGCCCATTCCAGCGCACTTCTTAAAGACCCGTTATATCCGCTCAATAGTTCTAAGGGATATCTGCATTATTGTATGATCTTCCCTGCCAAATTCACTCAACCAAAGAACAAGCCTTTGCTCTGTCAAAAACAAGTCTCAACTACAGTGTAAAACAAAGCTCTTCCCCGAACCCTGTGTAACCTCCACGCTCCAGCTAGTGGACGTCAGGTCCCAGAAGTCGTAGCCCCATTCAAATTGTCTTGAAACAAATTTTTATATCAACGAATAAATTATGTACACGCCGAATGGGCTTCTCAATGAAATGTGTCGGCATATGAACCCATTATCTGGGAAAAATAAATTACAATTGTTCAGTGTTATAGCTGTTTCAGCGTTCAGCCGCGCCTCGACACAGAACTAAAATACCCGTTTATAGTTGGCACATTAACATGATCCATATATACGCCAGTATGCTGGCCGTGGTGTCTGTGTGGTATGCGACGGGGCGCTCTGCAGGTATATCCATTGATCGATCCCGCTCCAGCCAGATGAGAAACCATTCTGCCCACTAAAAATTGTACTAATCACCTGACCCCCAGTGGAGAGGCCCCGACTCAGCGGGACACACTCGAAAGATGCACGCAAAGATGCGAATCATATTCGCACTGATCCGCGCCCGTATCTCAGCAGCGGCGGCGGCGGCGTCGGCATTTTGTGAAAATGATATATGCAATGTTTTGGAACTATTTCTGGAACCCACTGACAGATGGACACTGCTTCTGACACCTGACCTGTGTGCGTATAAGCTGGCAAATTTCTGTTGCCATATGTTTGTAAATGCTTAGCGGATGCAGATTAACCTTTTCTAGGATAATTATAATACGGGGCCAAAAAGGGTAAGGCACGCAGCAGACCTCCCAACACAGGACCTCACATTCACACACACACTCATATGGCACAGTGTTGGGAACGAAACACGATGATCGCATTCAAGATCAACGTAATTCGCTTTGTTGACTTTGAACGCGCGCTTAGAGGATGGATGGATGTGGGAACGTTGTAAGTAATTGACTTGGGTACCTACACTAAACATACTACCTGAGCCATCGGCCCACGCTCGGCTTCAATTGTCAAGGGATTTGGTTGATCTTTTTGTTGTCGCTGATTCCCTCGGATTGCGTTTATTTTCTCGTGAACAATGTGTTGAGTCTGCCTCTGTATGTATATACGTATGGGATTGTGATGAGAAAACGGGATTACTAAATGGCTATGTCACTTTAATCCAGGAGATAAGAGTTTGCCGCTTGGTTTTTGGATTTTTATTTGAAAATGGGATAAGTGCGGGCGCGCACGTTCTATATGTTGATGCCTTTTGTTACCAGATTACGATGAGGAGGGATAAGCTTTTCGACATCGAATCCATTGACGACAAGATTTAGATAGAGCACTGGTGGTCGTGTGAATTTCGGTCAGCTTGTATTTGGATTAGAAAACGAAGACCAATAATGTCGGCAAATATGACATTAAATAACAATAACGAAGATGCGATAAGAGATAGGTCAAGTGCAAAGTATCTTCTTATCAGTGTGGTGAGAGGGATCCTTAAAATGGACGCAATCAAAAATGTAGTCATCTTAAGTCGACTCGATTTGTCGAATACTAGAACACAAAATTAAGATTGGTCGTAACGTCGCTCCCACTTTGTCTAGCAAGCAATCGAAATGTCAACTAAATATACAGTCAATATCATCTTGACTAGACTTGTCAGCTACCTCTGCATAAACGCCAACTGCAAAAACTGCTCACGCGAACAATCTAGGCCAAGGAAAATTTAAACTCATTAGGCCAGCCAGATGTCAGACTTATTTAACTTAAGTTTTGAACATCCCCAATGTCACTGAAATGGTTACGGCAAACCGAGTTTTGACATTTATTTGAGGCGTCATTGAAACGCCGCCACTGATTAACTGTCAACAAAATAGTCTTTGTCTTCTCTAATCAGGTCAGAACCGTTGGCAATATGCACATTGACATTATTTTCCTAAATTTGTAGTCGCCCACCCCAATTAGACAAACAAAGTTGTTCTTTCTCGTAAAAATGCGCTGCGCTTTTAAAAACAATAACGTCAAAAGTCATTCGTGCGTAATTACACTTCTATCCGATTTTCGATGCGAAAGATTCCCTCGGCTAAAGTCAAACCTCTGTCGGATCGTTCAAAGCACAGCGCATACCTTATTTCCAACAAATTAAGTCCACAACAGAGTTCCCTGTCGACATTCCATTCAAAACAGTTGTACATGTCAGGAACAGATTTTCCCGACGGCAAAACGAAATCACCGCACAGCCACCCTCAATGCAACCCTCCCATTATACAAAAAAAAAAGTAAAAAAATCTATGCTATAAAGATTTCCATTCCCCGGGAGCCGCATGAAAATTATAGGAGAATTGTGATTTATGATCTGCAGTCTCCCCGAAATGGGTTCATGAACTCTCTTCGAGCAAACTTTTCTTTAAATTCCCCCAAACTGATGAGGGTGACTCTGACAACACCCGACTGCCCTATTCTAAAGAATTCGCAACGCTGCTGCTGGCAGGACAAATACGACCGAGAGAAGGAGAGCACAACTTTTATTGTTATGTTTGGTATTTTGTAATTGTTATTAGGTTGAAAGGTGGAAGTTTATTGTCTTGCACGCAACCACCATCAAACCGAAACCCTCCTTCCCGGCGGCGGTACAAGTGTATTCGATATAGGATTCTATTCAATCATGACACCACAGAAAAATCGACGTCTCAGGCTTCACTCTGGGATGTATGGCATGTCGAGGTCGAAGGGTATTTCGTATTAGATAGACTCTGGCCGTTCTAATCCAGTGTGCATTGTATTTACTAGCGGTACGAGTTCTTCCACATAATCAACTCCCGGGAATGTTGCTTCTGGTTCTGACATCAATTCTCCCCATCGACCAGCCATAGTCACCCATTTGTGCCGTAGAGAGAAAAAGAGGAATTACCTGCTCGTTCGTGTGTGAAATTCCGTGCAGAATTCATGATAACATCCGTGACGTCGGAGGAATGGCATTTTGTGTTTTTGGGGAGCGAACAAGAATGAAAAACAGCACAAGTGCCAAAACGCAGAAGCATGCAACTGATATCAGTTCGTCGTGGAAACTGATGATTTTTCCTTCAGTTTTCCATGAAGGATGTATACAATAATTGATCTCCTTCTGGAGCACATCTGTCGGATTTGCCTTCCAGTACAATATATTGGAAAAGTAAAACATCAAAATGTTTTCTAAGTATGAGAGCATGAGCAGGAAGTGATTTGAAGATCGATGATTAGTGAACAGTCAAGAAATATTGAACAAATTTGGCGGGCAGGGGAAGGGCAGCCATATAAACGTCAACTTAAAAAACTGTTCTTGTGACTAATCTAGGCCAATACAAAATTAAAAACATCAAGTCAGCCAGCTATCGGACTGGGCAGATTCAAGAATCTAGTTATCTTAAGTCAACTAGATTGATCTGTATAAGATGTAACCTGAACGCAAAAACTAGATTGGTCGGGAACGTCACTTTTTCTACGTCAGCCACATATGCGAATTAATACTCAGTCACGAATTTCTTGACTAGATTCGTCCGCTACCCCTCCATAAACGTCAACTAAAACCGCAACTCATATGACCGATTTCAGCCAATCAAAACCGAGATACATCTAGGCAGACAGCTGTCAGATTTACTAAACTAGATACTTGAACGTCCTCACTTCCTAAACTAGTGAGCGTCCCCATTGTGACAGAAACCAAGTTGACATTTCCATATGTTGAATGCCGTTGAAGTAGTAAAAATGACGATAACGGATAAACTAGTTTTTGCGTTCAGGTTCTAGTCATCTTCCGGCGACTATTTTGTGAACGTGATCATTTTTAGAAGGCGTCGAGGATATCTGTCATAATTTATCTTATTTACATTACCTCGGTATGTTTCCTGAAAAGCTCTAAAAACTTTCAATTCTGTCAGACAGAACGTCATGTCTTACAATGTTATATCTAAAAATGATGCAGAAAGATAGACCTTTGCGGGTTCAGCAGTCTTACACAAAACCCAAAAGAGTGAGGCTTAATGTGACAGATTGCCCAATGTGACTGTTAACATTGGCCAAAGCGCGATCTTTTTAACGTAAAGAGGTGGGAAGGAAAGTTGTGTTACGATCGCTTGTAGTTGATGGCCTTTTTTTGACGTTTGTAAATTTTTCACTTGTGAAATAGGTATGCAATTTACTGTGTGTTAAAACATGAGCTACATTTTAAGGATAAACTATTATTGAATTAACATTCAGTTAACAAATATTATTTACACGAACATTTTGGATGTGTCTACGTTAACTTCTTTCGATTGTTTTGCCCTTCGGAAATAATTGCCTGATTTTACTTGGACGATATTTTGTATAAATGACCCTGAATGCGTCTCATCAAAATATCGTCGGTGAAATTTATTTGCTAACAAAACTTATCTTTTTATCATGTCACATAATTGTGACATATTAGTATACGTCGTAAGAATCAGTCTCTTTCTCAAATGAATATCCCCGAAACGATAGATCTGCAAAACTATGTAAAGTTACAAATTTGAGGGCGACATTCCGTTCAATACTCTCAAAAGAAAAAGGTCATCCGAAAAACAGCCCATTACGTCAAAAAATTTATCGTCCAGATGGTCATGAACTGCGTCGTAATCTGCCTACAGGTATTTTTAAAGAATAGTGCTAACAAGATAAGACAAATTTGAAAAAGGCGAACATGGCATTCCATTTATTGCCATTCAACAGCCCGTTTTTATTTTTTGGCAGTGACAGTTTTGATTTGAGTTATAGTAATCGCGTAGTTAAAAAAAATAATAAAAATTTGAAGCAATAGGTCCGTAGGGACCTAGACCTTTTCTCACAGTGAGATTTTTTTTATTTTTGGGACGAATGTAAGGGTTCTACAATTTTATGCCGAGTCCAAGCGGCCAACTAAGAAGCTCTTTCATGACAGCTATATACTCTCAGATGTTTTGTCAGACGTTAGCAAGAGTCGCGTAGTTCTATAATTCAAAAATAGGACTATATTCGCTGCGAGTAGTAAAAACATTGTTTGAGTTTGCAGTTCAACATTAATTTATCCCAACACCTGCCTGGAGAAAATACAAGTAAGTAAAGTTGAAAATTGAAAACTGCAAGGCCCAACAAAAAAAATTACAACCGCTTTACCGACGGCTTTCTGCAAACATCTCCATCAGTCTTCAGTATAGTGGCAACTTTTCCTCGACATAGAAAAACCCTTCCAAATTAAAATCCAATTTCGCAAAACTCTCCAAAAACAAAAGAAACAAAACCCAACCGACTACACATACGTACATCCAAAAGCGAACTGTTACAACTATGCTTGTGGCAGCATTTCTTTATGGCGATAAAAACCACCCATCATAATATTCGAATACGAAACACCAGCTGAGCCCTCTTCACCCACCGCCACCCTATTGACTGTTCCCTTTTCCAGCAGTGAATACTAAATCGTCCATCATCCTTCCGGAGTTTCACAGCCATCAACCGAGTTGTGGAAAAACTGCTGCTGTCTGCATTTTAAACAAGCGCGTTTCGAGTATGCTTGCCGTTTTTCTGCATCACGGACCATATGATGCAAAACTAATTTGAAATTAATGTGCGTCAATGGGCCTCGGGCTGGTGTATTAGAAGCCTTCGAGGTTTTCAATGTGTAAACATCGACAGGACCAGAAGAGTATATGAAACAATAACAGAAAGGGGCGATCGTGCCGTAGTGAAACCGTAAAAATACACCTAGCTAGGTAATGGGTATATCCTCAAAAATTATAAATACACACAGAGTAATATCCTTGAGGCGAACGGGACTTTCTTGATTTCTCAATTATTATTTTGATTGTAAATTGAATTTCCATTGCAGTAGCGCGACTGGTTGATCCAAACACAATACAATGAATGCGAATAAACAACGGAAGCCCTTGAAATCCAACCTAGCGAGCATAATAAAAAAGCTCGTCAATGGTCCTTCGACGTCCTTGCGATATCGTCGCCTCACGCAAGTTGATTATTGTTCGAGGAAAAGAGAAACCCGCCTCGTCGCATTCTGTCAAAAGCAAACAAACATCTGTGACCCATCTTAAAAGACTTCTTTGACGCGCACGCATGGAACTCTGTCTGTATATCCTTTTGCTGAACACAGTTTAAAGGCTTCACTGGGGCAGAGAAATTTTCCCATTAAATTTCCCATTGTTGTCATACAATTATAGGGGTGGATGTTTTTCTGCTTCTCTTCACAATGCCACATCAAAGGGGATGGCAAAACCACTTGCAGCGTCCACGAGTAGCACACAAGGCGGCGATCAAGTGCATAAAGGACGAACGCATGGTGCGCTGTATTATCATCGTGTAAATGTTTTCTTTTTCTTTTTTAAATGAAATTCATCGAATCTTCAGTGGGGGATGATTGCCGGCCGGATTCAAGCCACTACAAGGGACGGCGACGGCGACACGATTTGATTTCGTTCAAATAAGGATACAAGGAAATTATTGTTTGAGATATGTTCCAGAGAATGGGTGTGCGTGTGCAGACCGGAGGAAGCCCACCAGAGAGTTGTTGTTTGGAGTGTTGTTCTGCAATTGTTTGGTTAATTGTTTGAATTACAATTATGTGTATTGCCTGTCGGAGGGGGGCGTGTTGTATACATACACTCGAAATGAAGTGGTGTTTTGGTGACGGAATGTGGGTCAACATTATAAGCAGTTGGTAAAGTGTGAAATCTTTACCGTTATAATATAATTGGATTGGAAGTTTTAAAGTTTTACAAGGACAGGGAAAGGCTTGACATTCATTAGAACTGCATCACTAAAATGACTGGTGGTGATAATAACTGTGCTGACAAACTCAAGACAGCGTCACGTACAGCGCTCACAACATTAGATTGTAACAACCATGTTGCTGACATTCACAGATCTTGATCTTGATTAGCACACCGCTTACACAGCGCTGACACCTTCGAATTGTCGCAAGCATAATGCTGTTGACAAGATTTTTTGGGACACTTTAGACCATAATAAGCTCTGTGAAGTATAGTATAGGCTCTGGACGGCCATAGGCCAAACCATAATAGACTTAAGTATATATAAATGGATTCCGGAGTTGGAGCTGGTGTCTTTGGACCCAACACCAAAGTCTCGATACCCATGGGGACGTGTCCCACGGTTTTTCAAGCGGAAATCCATGCGATCGAAACTTGCGCTGATCTAATCTCCAAAAATGGTATGAAAGGCACAATCATTCAAATTTTTTTCAGACAGTCAGGCAGCCCTACAAGCATTGGCATCCAATACAATGGACTCCAAAGCAGTTAAGTGCTGTCACGATGCTCTGCAAACCCTCGCCAAAGACAACAAGGTAAGGCTTGGGTGGGTACCGGGCCATCAGGGTATTGCAGGCAACGAACATGCAGACAAATTAGCTAGGGCTGGTTCAGAATCCCTTCTCTGTGGACCAGAACCCTACTGCACAGTCAATTGGAATTCTGCGCCAAGGCAAGTTAATGATTGGGAGAAACAACTTCGTCTTGATCACTGGGAACATGTCCCTGGTCTAAGACAATCCAAGCGATTAATTAAGCCTTACTCCTATAAGGGAATCCTTTGGCTCAGTAAGGATAACATAAGAAAGCTAACGGGCTTCCTCACAGGTCATTGTGGCCTTAGATATCACCTCAACAAAATGAACCTTTGTCCGGAAACAGAATGCAGATTCTGTCCTCTGAGCACATCTTATGTGAATGTCCGGCTTTTCATTGGTTAAGAAAACGTGTCTTTAATAGAGGGACTCGTACGCCAGCAGATATAGCGCACGCTGCTACAATTGACTTATTGACTTATTGACCTTCGTTGAGGAGGTTCTACGTCTCTTAGATTAACTATTCCCCATTGATACAATAGATCTTACAGGTCGCAGTGTCAGCCAGCTGGGCATGGGTATATAAAAACAAAAATATATATATAGGTACATACATTTCTTTCTTTTTACGAAGACTGTATTGAATTAAAGATGAAAATAAAAGTCAAATAAACTAACTAATAAGCTCTGCGGTGACAACTTCAGACCGCAATATACACGGTTGTTGCAAAATACAAATCATAGTTTGCACAGAGGTTGCAGATTTCGTATCGTGACACAAACTTTTAGCAAGCTTTTGACCATTAGGAATCGGTTACTACAAACTAAAAATAGTAACACGCCCAATTCATGTCATGCAAGCAGAGCTCTGTCAGATTGTTGAATATAACACAATGCTGACAACTTCATATTCCGGATTCTAGAAAAGTATAGACTGCACTGCGGGCTGACAACGCTATGCTTATTTTAGAATTTTGCCATCACAATGGCAATAACACTTCTAAGACACTTAGGATCGTGACATGCACAGCGCTTATAACTTCTGACCGCAACCAGTTCGTTTCTAATACATTTTATACAGTGCAATGACATCAGGCAGACAATGTAGGCTGAATCAACAAATTCGTATTTCTCTGGGGAGTCACCCATTTTATTTAATAAACTATTCACTTCGAATGCGTAAAAGAGAATTTTGGTCACTTCGTGACAGGCGTTTGTACGTAAAACGAAACACACACTATAATTTAAAAACAAATTTTATAGGAACAAATAAACTGCCAATCTTCTCAATGCAAGGGTCTAAGCATAATTTACCTTGCTGCTTGCTGACAAAAACACTCACTGTTGACATCTTTAGATGATGTAAAGTGAACATTTTCTTCTTCACAGTATATGTTGCTATGTTCAAACTAGAACTTTGTGTTTATACAAAACTTATGAAGAGCTTTCCTGCCTGAATATCGTAAATAGAAAGGCGATCTAAACAGCCAACCAGCGTCGAATCTTCGCAATAACTCACTGAAGCATCAACTCCCCTCCACATTGACCTTTCGTAATAAGCACCATATTCGAAAAGCCAACTCTCCTCCTTGCGTCATTGTTTAACTCAATAATTTATAAATATTCAACAACAATATGTACTCAATTACATAACAGGTCTTTACCACCCTCTAACAAATGCGAAATGCGATCCAAACAAGCACCCTTCCCACCACAATGGCCATGCCGGTATAGTGTGGTGCTTCGATTCCAATCACGACCCTAACCTAACCGCTGACTGAACTCCATTTAATTCCTATTCCAATCACATTCAAATGACATTTCCCAAGAGGAACAGCATTGTCTGGGCTGCGTTGCTTTCCCGCACGCGATGAATTTCTCACCCCCTCGTTGTCAGAGTCCTTAGACTTGTATGTCTTCTGACATCCACTATCGTAGCTTCCTTGCTTGATATTTACAAAAAAAAATGGTCTATTCAACCTATTCACCCGCACCCAAGAGACCTGGGAAACTGACAAAACGTGCCTCGGAAGAGTTGAAACAACGACGAAGTGCGACAGTGACGTGTGTCTCGATTTAAAACGCGATTAATTTCAAACAAGGACGAGTTGGCTGTTGCAAGTTTTGCATGCAAGAAAAGATTCAGCGCGTGGCCTGCTCGTGCAAGCGGTTGCCGCGCACATCCGTGCCACGTAGAGACTTCTCGCTCTGCACATATACATTAGCTACACTACTCTATTGTACACGTGATAGTGTGACCGACGGACACGATGATGATAATAATGATTACAAGGATATCCTTTTCTTTTCTTTTCTCATTTCCAGATTCATTAATGGGTTCCGCCAGCGAGGACGAAGACGATGATGAGGCACATCTGAGAGGGCCTCCACTTGGTTTGGGTGGCATGGGACCAAATGGCCCCGACTCAGCAGGTGGACAACTCGGCGCATCAGACATCTCAGTGCAAAGTATGAGCACGGACAGTAAAAATACGCACGATGATTCTGATCAGGTATATAACAAAGCATCGCGATGGACCGCGCCATATTGTTGATGATTAATGACGCAGGGCGAATTTGATCGATTTGAGTAGATTTATTGAAACATTTCATTTGCAGGGCTCCCTAGACGGTGACCCAGATGGACGAGGTGATTCTCAAGCGGAAAATAAAAGTCCTGATGATGGTGCAAATGGTTCGAAACGACGTGGCCCGCGTACTACAATCAAAGCGAAACAGTTGGAGGTCCTGAAAACCGCATTCAATCAAACGCCGAAACCGACGCGACACATAAGGGAACAACTGGCGAAAGAAACGGGTCTGCCAATGCGGGTGATACAGGTTAGTCGGACTGAAAAATAGTGAGAGATTTTTGCATTCTGTGCAGTTGTCGTTTTTATTTCTACTACATTCGCAAAGTAACGAAACTCTATAACCGCTTCGTCTGCGGTTAAAAAGTTGTCATTTATGCTCTCTTGTGGACGCATTCAGTGCGTTGTAATATTTTCTATTGGTTAGATAAGGGTATTGGGCCCACTTGGGCAAGATTTGTTTCGTTATGATTTGTGAGCCAATGTTTACTCAATCTGCCAATATGTGCCACATTTTTGCTTGATCTTAGGCACATGATACATTTTTTCAGCTAACATTTATGAAGGAGTGCCGAAAAATCTAGTCACACTTGCCTTCTGGTCATCTAATGGATTTCGTTGCGTTATGTTGCACTGTCTAAAATTAAAAACATAATACCAACAATGATATCACATTGAGACGTTCCCATTGTGAAAATACCCTTGTCTGACGTATATGTATAACTGACTGATATATCTGACTTTTCTAGAGGTCTAGATCGATCATTGTAAAACTTTACGGAGAAGTGACAGACTTATCGAGTAAAAAATGTAATTAGTTGACAATTTCCAGTGAATAGCTACATTCGAAAATCTAGTTATCTCAAGTGGAAAAAATTGGTTTGGACTAGTTTTGTCGGGAACGTCACTTTTCCTACGTCGGCCACATATGCAAACTGTCAAATTAGTACTAAGTCACGAATTTCTTGACTAGATTCGTCCCCTCCATAAACGTCAACTAAAACAGCTGTTTATATCAGCGATCTAAGCCAATCAAAACTGAGATACATCAAGTCAGACTGCTGTCAGACTTAAGAAACTAGATAACTGAACGTCCCCAATGCCTGACGCGGCAGAAGTGACGTTAACGACTAATCCAGCATTTGCGTTCATCGAAAATCTAGTTATTTCACCTACAAAAGGCGTTTTTCTTTTTTAGTTCAGAGCTGAGCTCTGAACCGAGCTCGAGCATTATGGGGGCGCTCTGAACCGAGCGTACTCAGAACGTTCTGATGTATTTATGAAACACACTTGAGCAAATAGCTATCATTTTTAATAAATATTTGTATAATTTGAATATTTATTAATTGTAATTAATTAAATTGGTTAACCTTCAGTTCCAGAACAACAAGATTCGTCCGCCATTTCAATTATTTTGTGTAGGTATCCTGTTTTTTTCTGTCAAATGTGCCTGTAAGTATGTAATCAGCTTTATACTCAGCCTGCTAGTCAATTTATTCTGAGCTCATAGAGCGCGCTCTGATTGTGCTCTGAACTAAAAAAGTATACGCCTAAAGGGTACATACTTGCGTATTACTATTTTACTTAGTTTGACGATATATATGCCACTTTTTCAATTGGCAGCTAATTAGTTTTTTTTTTGACAATAGTTTTCGAGAATTGAAACGTGACATTCTCAACTCATAGCTCGTAGGTACACTCATTTCTTACTAAGAACTGTCAATGGATTTCGGCGGTTTACTCTTTCCGTCGTTTCCGCAGAAAATGTCATTGCTCTCAATGACGTTTGACAACTGGTGGCGCCTCATCGAGCAATTTTTTTGTTTTGACATCCACATATGAAAGAGGTGACAGTTTCATCGGACACTTTGAGTTTTGTTAAAATTGTCTGACCTCTTGTTAATGTTCGTGAAAATAGCCAATTGACTGCTTCTGCTGAAATATAGTGGTGAGTTATAGAAGTTGAAACTATGAAGGTACAGAACATTATAACACCCTCAGTTCTAATTTTTTATACTGAAATGTAGGCATCTGCTAGACAGCCTGCTGCTTCTCGAAAATATTCGCACTTACTCAACTTCCAACTCAATTTCCATAAAGCTTAAATGGCCGCCAGGGATGTTATTTGGTTATTTGACATCGCAGGTAAACTCGAGTGACCATGTTCTATGATTTCCCACCATCTGTCACACGCATCGAATATTTCTCAGAATATTATTATCAAAAACCATAATCCAGCGTCCAGAATTCTTTTCATGGTGTCAGCATTGGCGTCGGCACTTTTTATCAACAGCGACCTGACAGATTTCAGCTGGATGTCTACAAAAGAAAAATAAAGGATACACATCCCGAAACAAACTCGTCCCTTTTACGTTTCACTGATATGTTAAATTCCGAAAAGTAAGTCACTCATATCCCCGACGCATGACAAGTTAACTCCTTGAAAAGGACAAGCCCCTCTTTTTCTATCACTTTCATTCATGTACCCGAACCCGACCAAACGTGTCATGTTATCCCAGCAAAGTAGCAGGTGACAGCGGTATGTGATCTTCACACATTCATCCTGTCTCTGATGTCAAACGAAATAAACTTGACAAAAAGAAATCGAAAAGAAAGACAGCAAAAACAAAAGCGGATAAAAAGCAGTTTTTCTTCGTCATCGTCGTCGTCGTCGATATCAAACAGCAGGAGCGCGCGCAAGCAACATCACAACTCACGACAACCACCGAAACTGAGAAAGAGTAGCACAACCTGAAAACGATCCACAGGGAGCTGACTGGTGGATTTTCCCATCCCAAATGTTCGAAGCAGACGAAGAAAAAGTGTTCCTCTACCACACTTTTGGTTTGGCTGCGACACATGATCCCTGCCTGAGACACACGACATGGGATTCTTTGATCGGTGCCGCATCAAAGAAGGCTCAGCCTAGCAGCAGCACCCAAATGACGTTGTCTACCACTGCAGCCAAGTATTGGGTATCACCGTGTTCCAGAACACGACGGTACATCGTGTAGAACACATCCAGATACCCGTACATCGTGTAGATCATTTTGTCCACATGATTTTTATGAGTCATTTGTCGTCGTCGTTGTTGTCGCTGTCCGGATCGGATGCGACATCAGTAAAGAATTATTTTATTTCTCTTGCATCGTGTCGTTGTTGATGCAGGTTGGGAAATGCAAAACAGTTTTATAAGCCATTTGGATGCAATCATGGTTTGTTGTGGTTCCTTGGACGGCGAACGGTGGACGAAGTCCATGGCACGGAGGGCAGTCGGGTTGTACTACGAAAATGTTGCGTAAAATTTCTTGTTGCTTGTCGTTCGTTGGTCGTTGAGAGTTAATTTTTTAAGCCCTGCTGTCAGAACGATGTCATCCTGGGTCCCTAATTGATGCAACAAATTTGTTATTTAATGGGAGTCGGCGGTAGATTATCGGCGAAGTCGTTTCGGCTGGACTTTTAGGAGTCTGGTAAAATTAATGCCAACGTTCCGTTTTGTAATAAATGACTTGCTTTTGCAAAACGGTCAAATTTGACAGGTTACAATGTTTTACTTATGCATACTATCAATTTGGCAAATTGTACACAGTTGCAAGTATTTATTATTCACTTGTATTGTTGTACTATCACATTTAATAATAACTGACAGTTTGCTGTCAAATATTAACAGTTTGCGGTAAGTAGGTATAAAAATATACAAAATTGTCAATACAGTGTGATGAGAGGTTGATAAAGTTGGAAATAACTTTATCTGTCAAATAAATTAAAATTCATTCTAACTCACAATATTTGTAAGCACGTGAACATTTATTTTTACATCCTTTAAAGACAAAATTGTTTGTGTTAAAGTGCTGAGATACACATGTCCCAAAATCTGTACAGTTTAAATTATCTGCTAAAACTTACTTCATTCTGTGGTATCGACGAAGTTATAAGTCTGCAGGTACAAATCTGCAATCGGGAGATATAACCTGTCAATATAATGTCAGATGTAAAGAAGAATTTAAATTCTATATAAGGGCCATCTGTTGAATGCTTTTAAACTGCACGCATATGACACTGTCACTCTGTCACCTTTGACAGTATGAAGTGAACAGCGCATTTTAAAAATAGTGGCACTTATCGAAGCGACCTCTGCACTGATCTCAACCATCAACAACCTTTCTCCAAGTGTCAAACATTTATCGCTGTAAACTTTACGAAACTCTCTCTCCCATAATCCTCATCTATAAAATGATCGCCACAATCCTTTCTAATCAGTTCACATTCCCTTCACCATAATGACCCAATTACTGTCAAAACATTTGTAGATCCGAAGGATCACCTGCAGTCAACAACTATATACTATCGATTGACCCATCCACGGCATGTCGCGTCGTCAAGTTTCCTTGGTCAAATTGCTGCAATTTCGATAATCTTCGTCATTCTCGTATCCTCGAAGCCCTGAACCCGATCATTGTCGTCTTCTTTTCGATTTTCAACGCCCAATTAGGAATTGGCGGATGACGGTCGCAGTACATCGGTGGCTTAGGTCATTCAGTAATGCTCGATCAATTTAAGCGATCGTTCATGTCAGTCTGCGCCGGCTCTGTGTTCTGTTGTGTTTCCTTCTATTTCCGCAAACATTTTCGCCGCAAATTTTCTTAGCGAGAACATTTATCCAAATTATACGTTGGCCGAAATTCTTCGTCCCCACCCGCCCCAACAAACCCTGTTCGGAATTATAGAAATTAAAGTAAACGGAGGCAGAAGTTTCTCTCTAACGAAAAAACACCGACGATCGGAATATGATCACTGGCGATCATTATTATCGTTGGCCGGGGCGCAAATTGACGGATGTTCGGTTCGTTGTTACCAAAATTGTACGTGACGGAGTTCGTCGGAACGGACACATACGATGCGACGATCATCTGGGCAACTACTTATCGCATATTATGTCAGTTCGATTTCAATTTTATCAGGTCGTATACCTACGTTTTTTTGTGCCGTCCAAGGTGAGACACCAAACAAAAAACCGAAAGCCATTTTGCGATTTGATTTATTACGAGCTTTTTTCGTGGAAGTCCAGTTGTTGTCCGGCGTCATTTTTTAAATGCCCAGTTATTTACGTACCTACTTGAACGTTTTTTTTTCATAGCAGATATACCTGCTCCAAATTGGGTAGATGAGGGAGAAATAATAGACATTCATCACCTGTCATCGTTCTAGCACTGACAGTGACAGCTACAACCCAAAGAACATATGGATACGTATACACACATTCGCCATAGTGTCTATTTTCCAGTATGAACACGAAGAGAAGAGGCGGTTGTTTTCAGCAGAGCATTTTCAATTCATCACACATCTGAGGATGTGGAAAAACTACTGTCATAAATCAGTGACAGGTTTCTGCGCTATGATGTATGAATGCGGTGCGAAGTGCTTTCACGCTAAATCGTTTGGCGAAAAACTTGTGCAGTGCATACGTATATATATATGTTTTTTAACGTTAGCATTTTGTTGCCTTATTTTTTTTTGGTGGGTTGTGAAATGTGAGCTACGTTAATCGTTTTGTGTGGCTCAGCAATTTTGCACGGGAGTCAGATTACATAAGATGAAGTGGCTGAAAGAGACTAACCCCATAAGATGAGATTTATTAATTTGACCCACAGATGGGGCAGCAGTGGAATTGAGTTTAAATTCATTTGGCGAGAATTGGTTTACGCGCTAACCAATTGATGGTCTTGTTGCCGGCTAGTATTACAGTTACAGTTTAATCTTTGGTGTAAATGGAGGCAGACTCATTTAAGAGCTTAAGATTTACGATATAAAGCGGCACAGTGCTTGTGCATGAAACTGGTCGCGTTCAGTCACATCGATTTGTTTGTATTTTTTTTACAAACGCATTTGAACTGAATGACCTGTATGACCGATTGGCGTAGATTACTGATATAAATATAGTGCCAAACAATTTCCAATTGTTGAGTGACAGAAATTACTACAAAAATCGTTGCAAATATTTTGCAAATATTCGCTTAATTTTAAATTGATAAAAAATTAAAAATTAAACTCTCTTAGAGCATTCGAACGCTCGAATGAAGAACCTCTTTCATAACAGCAGAAAAAAGCATTCAGCACAATTGTCTTACTTATGTAGTATTGACATACAAAAACTAACTGCCCATTATTTCATTAAATTTAAGAAGGGTAAGGAACGCTGTATTCACCTGAACCTTGCTTTAGCCAACCTCATCTGGTTTAAGGTCTTTTTTAACATACTCTTTAAGAGAATTCAATGTCAGAATTGAATTGGTGAAACGGATATTTAAAGCACTTAATTTGATAGAATGAAAACTTTAACAACAGATTGTTGACATATCAGATAGACACTTTCAGATTATTTGATTTTTTTTTTTATATTTTAATTACTGTACTTAAAATTCACGTAAAAAAATTCTTTTTTTGGCAGCACTGATTGACATTCTCTGAACACAAGATTAAAAATAAAATGTAAAATTTCAAAGCCAGCTAATATTTTAACCCTGAAGTTCTCACCACATTATAAATATGCTTAAACAAAATGGCTGATTCTGGGAACGTTCACGGAATAGCAAAATAAGAAAAATAAGTTTGCACTCTGTTAAGAGTATTGCGAATTGAAAACTTCTCTCTACATTCCCTCTGCTTCGTAAAATATGGGACCATATGTGTTTACATTTTTCACCTGTCAACCGACAGAAATCTCATGCCTGAAAAAGATTTCTTAAATTCGATTATAATGTTTTTAGAAGAGTTTCACTCCAATCGAAACTAAACTAGATACAAAACAAAGTCTTACATAACACCAAAGAATTTGAATTCGTAAAAAAATAACAGATAATTTGACAGTTTTCACGAATGTGGTTGAACTTTGAAGTCAAATTGGATAAAAGAGTTGGGATATTCACTTAATCTCGTAAATTTATGTAATCGGAAATGCATAAATGCGGTGCTTTAAGAGAACACCCCTCGAAAGCATAATTGTATACATCGACTGTCAAATCGAAAGACTTTTGTCAAACTTAAATTTCAAAAAGAAAAAAAAAAAGTAAATGAGTTACTTGTAGTTATTAGAACAAAAAATAATGCGATATGCCGCTGGATTTTTATTACCTGATAGGTCTGCTTAAGATGTTCTTCATAAAAAATCTGACTGATAGTTCTTTAAAGATGTGGTAAATTACCGCCGTTTACCCATTTTATAAGTTGTTTACGCTTTTATGAGTGCTAATTCTTTAAGATAGTAGAGTTTTTTTTAAATAGTAAATATTACATTTAAAACTACAAATAAAACTTATACACAACGGAAATCAGGAGCTAGACGTTTTATTTTGAACACTGCCTTCCACGTAAAACATGAGTAGAGCCCGTTCCCCAATCTAAGCGAATAATGTTGTTCCACAGAAGTAAAACTACGCTGAGCAGCATTTTTTTTATTGTACGCAAACTATTGGTCTACTCAGAGTTATTAAACGCACGCCTTTCAATCCAAAAAGGGTTAGCTATACTTTGTTTTGCCTATAAAATAAAATTCGATTATAATTTCATTCATTGCATTACGTACGCGCACATTCAGGGAGGACGCTAGGAACAATTTAAGTAGAGAACTGTGTAGAATCCATTTACAAGCATGTTGGGGCATTTCCCAAGAAATGAATTTAAGAAAAAGAAGGCAAGCCCGCCTTACTATCGAAACTATCATCTAATTTCGTATTCATTAGATAATTTCAATTAAGTCCCTCTTAGCCTCGTTATCCAAGGATTGTGCGATAATTAAAAATCGCCCTGTACCTCCTGTATCGGTTCGCGTACAAGTTGCATAACATACTCGTTTATGCACCGATCACTGAAGAAACATTTTTACTAAATTTATGCGCAACAAATTATTGTATATACATCCTCCTCACGTTTGAGACTGTTTTTTTTTTCGCTACAAATGAGCGCATGTTAATCGATTCTTTCGTTTATCTTGTTGATTTTTACGTCTCTTTAGTCATTTTTTTTCTTAATTAGAAAACCATCGCAATAGATAAAAGAAATCCTTAAGGTTCATCGATGAAAAATTACTTTTCCTCTTTCTACGAAGTCACTGTCTGGGTATACCTTTTTTTTGTATATATACAAAATTCAGAAGGTGGATTATTTATGCAGTTTTTATGCAAAACTAGAGGTAGAACGTCTTCGAAGATACCTGATAGAAGATTCCAAAACAGAATGCATGAGTAGGAATACGAATAACCATCAAAAGAACACATTTGTTTTTTCATGCGCGCCAACCTTTTGCGCTTGAATCTCGAGAGAGATCATTTAGGGCAAGAATATGAAGCAATAAAACAAAACCACATCATCACCGCACAAAAGAACTGACGAAAAAGAAAAAATGTTTCTTTCGAGGTAGGAAAATTCTTTTTACATTTTGGATGAATTTATTTTTTCTTTTTTTTTTTTCATCACTATAAGGTTTGGCCATAAAAACAAATCTGGTTAAGTTCATAAAGGTAAAAGACTCGATCATAAATCATTTTGTGCCACTCTACCATGTGAATATTAAGAGGGGTTCATTCATTAACCAACCAACACCGAGAGGAAACCATCTCCTCTTATGGTCAAGGCACAAAAAAAAAAACAAGCACAGCTCACTTCGGATTCGAAATCACCTATCATTTTACAAAATACCACGACTGCCCTACTCGAATTTCCAACAAACAGTTGCCTAATCAAGTGCAAATCATTCAATTACTGCGGTGCATTTTTACCTTTCACAGATAATAATCTGTAAGAGACAATTTTTCGATTCCATTAATAACTGCGTCGAGCTAATCGGAAACCAGCAGGAGGTGGATATTGAGTTCGGTTTTTGGGCGCCCCACAATCAGTAGGTGTCGACATCCATGTGGATAGTTTATGAATGAATTAATCGATAAAAATTAATATTCCACGTTGCGATTGTGAGAATTGTAATGATCTGGAAAAATCGGCCTGATTTTGGATATTTTAATTTGTAACGGAGTGGGGTTTAATGTTTATCGATAGGATTTGATTTGCATCCGAAGCGTGAGAAGAAGTTTTGGACGCCTACTTAAAGACACATGCCTCTTGGATGTTATAGTTGTGATGGAAATTTGAAGGCATAATTTTGAATCTATTTATGTAAACGAGACATTTGAATAAGTGGTTAACGTATTCCTAGGCTGACACACAGGTCGTTTTGATTGGCGTTAAAACCGCGTATGTGGTAGGTGGCGCCCAACAAGGGGCGCCATCTTCCCAGAGCAGTTAGGCCTTAAAATAGATATCGGTGAGATAGGAATGAAGTATGGTGGCACAATCAAATCGGCATGACAACTAACTCCTTTAAAACCCTGAGGGAATAGGGAACCAAGCAGCAGCAATGTAGCTTTGACATTATTGGCACATTAGGACAGCTTCTGAAAGAGGAGCAATCCATTTGGCTGTTGAATTCAAAAAAAGGTCTGAGGAAATACACAAATTAGTATGCTGATAGAACCTACCTACAAAACAAAATGGCGCCCAACCATAGGCGCACAAAAATATTTTTTTTTTTAAATAAATTCATTGTTCTTCATACCATACAACTCGTCTAGGAAACGAGGCACTTCAGGCCAACTCGTCTGTCATACATTTTGCGATTTATCTATTTTATCTTATATTGTACGACAACTTATCTTGGATAGCAGAATTATGTGGGCTTGAAATGGGCCTCACTAAACATATTACGGACATTGGAGCATTGGCTTATGCTAGATTACTTGGAAGGAATCGTTATCCTTCAGGGATGGTGGTCATTCGACATTTTTATACATTAAAATTTAAGGTAATTTCTTCCGAAAATCACCAACTTTGGCTTTGTTAATCACAAAACAATAATTATAACCAACGGGCGCCCCTTGCCAACCATACTGTTCTGTAAGCTTCCCACCCACATTGCGCACGCACAAATGACATTATTCCATTAATCTTAAGCTTTTTGCAGTGAATACCGCATAAACTGTTTAACTGCCCTCTGTCTTCCGTTTCGGGTGGACCAGCGCCAGACAAATGTTCTTATACGACTTAGTAACTTGAAACCACAACAGAATCAACAACATTGGCGCTGTGGCTACGACACGAAACAGATA
Source organism: Cheilosia vulpina (assembly GCA_916610125.1). Taxonomy (NCBI): domain Eukaryota; kingdom Metazoa; phylum Arthropoda; class Insecta; order Diptera; family Syrphidae; genus Cheilosia; species Cheilosia vulpina. The sequence goes on from OU744277.1 coordinate 60,344,901, forward strand.
TTCAATCTTGAACCCATTTCGAATCTGAGACAATGATTGCCTGATATATCCATCAGCGACCCAAATATGAGATCATTTATATTTAACGACCCACAACTCGGTTTTGGTTTTGTGGAGCAAACAACCGGAGGAGATTGGGCCTCAAAAAAAAAATTAAGAAATTAAAACAAGTTAACGACTCTGTCAGAATTTGAAAGTGGCGCCATGGCATTGTGTCACGTGTGGAGTGTCGAAACCTAAAACTTTTTTCTTTTTTTATTTTTTTTTTTTGTCTCGAGCGACAGAATGAATGTCATTGTTGTGATTTTGATTTGTTTAACTGCTGCATGGAGGGCTGGCTGACTGTTTTTGTTTTAGTCTCCCGTTTTGGCTTTAAATTGTACGGAAATTGAGACATTAAATGCAAAGTAGAGTGTCATGCGCAGTTTGATATATTAAATTTTATACGAATATTGCTTGGCCTGATGTCAGTGGGTAGATTGCGTTTTAGGAATTTTCGTTTGGTCGCATGACAGAAAGGATTATAATGATGAGCATATTTATCCGCTTGTGTTAGACAACACTAGGCAGAAGGGCGGCAACATTGTGTTCAGCACACACGATAGCTGTCATTTTGACAAATATTTACATCAGATGTTAATTTATTTTCAAATTTTTTCGGTGTCAGATGAACGGTGAAACTGATATTTTTATATAAAGATGAAACTTTATCCCCTTGTCACTAATTGAGACGGCCAACTAATTTTATAACAAAAACATTGCAAATATAAATTTCTACTTTCTACATCATGTTGTCTACAAAACGCGTAGTTAATTAATTAACACTGCTACTTGTTTAATTTGGTGCCTGCTGCCTGCGTTAAAATATCTTGATGCAGTATCAATTGTTGAAAATGTTATTAAATGACATTAAAAAGACATCTCCGATCTTGAAACATGGGTCACTTCTGACTTATTCAGTTTGGCCATTTCGAATTGCAAATTTGAAGCAAAATGGAGTCGCGTATTGCGCTGACAAATGGATTCAATTTGAAAAAGGATACTTTTTGAATTTAAATTTGACACCGCGATAGATTATGTTCCCGTAAAATAATAAAGGGTCAACCATAATGGGACTATGTGTCAAAAAATTGTATATATTATATCTGGAATTATGGTGGCGCAGCTGAATTATAGTTGCCCGTTAAGGGTTAACTATAATATCAGGACGAACAGAGAGGTATTGCCACCAATAAAAAGAGAGAAAGGAAAATAACGAGTAACGAATAATTCCCTGTTCACAGAATTTCTTGCGGTTTCAGCTTAATAAACTTACCAAATAAAAAAAGTTGATATCCTAACACTTTTAGGTGCTTAATTGGGAATTTATGAAAGTAGCCCAAAAAATGAGTACGTGGCCTTAAGCGAGTGTCAAAATTTGACGAAAAGCTAGTTTCAAGTGGACCACTAATTCCATTATAACAGCGACATATAATCCCATTATGAATCTCCCTGAAGTGACTCTCCATTATAAACATTACAGATTTTTATTGTCAAGCTATTTGCGGGCTGGACTCACCTTTTTTCGCTAAGGGGCGATGAAAACGCTACCAGTTTCAGTATATATTTTTTGTAATTCCTTCCGATTTTTTACAGTCAAATTCCATTTAACCCGCAAATTCATTCATCGCATTCCAATTAATACCCTCAGCAAGGAGACGTAACAAAGCACGTTGTTTCCAACCTTATGTTCTACCTTTCGATTACTTAAATTTATTTAAAATCGATACGGCGAAATTCGCTCCATTGCAAAGCGATTTAGCGCAATAACCTTCGACATTATTTATTACGTTCGCAGTGGTAAGGTATATGGCTAGCTTTCGACACCTTCTCACGTAGGCAACCGTACTGAAGCGAAGAGCGGGAGTAAAACAAAGGGAAACACACAAAATCCTATTTTTCATTCACCTCTGTCCGGTCAAATGGTTGAACTGTCAAAAATTGACATCGAAAGAGAAAAATGTTAATTATCTAACACCCAGGTGGTGGTCTTGGTCTCCGTATGGCAGCTCGCTGGCGCAGTTCCACTATATCTATTCCGAGTCCGACTTCGCACACACACAGACGGTGAATTCTAGGCATTCACTTCAACCTCCAGCTAGCAAATACCGTATATTCACTCGATTCGAAATGAATTCGTTCCGCCATATGTCGGAAAAGTAAGTTATACACGAATCATTCTCTATACCACAAGGGGGCATGCTTACAACCGAACCATTGTGCCGCTGTGGATACGGTCATTAATGACACTATACAGCGGGGCTAATGTCGAGTTCATCGCATAAAAGCCGCTGCACTGGAAGACAGGAGAGAACCGCAGCAGCGACTGCAACTATCCGAATGGGTTACTATTTCCCATCGTACAGGTGGCGGATGCAATGTACTGCAGTGAAGTTGTTGATGATGGCGATGACATTGCATCAATGCTCGATGAAAGATGGTCTGGTTGGCGCAGAAGGTATACCTACAACAGGTAAAGTGTTGTCCTGAATTTTTGTGGTTTCCCTCATTTGCTCTTCGGCTATCAAATTGACTTTGTATGACGTGGCAAAAACGGAAGACAAAAAAAAATGTTGTCGGCACAAACGCCCCTCATGAGCATGACCATTGTGTTGTTCTTTTTGTGTGTTGTCGAAATTTGTTTGCTTTCATTTGCTGCCGACTTGCAGCCGCTTAGTAGTACTTGTGGCGGCTTCATTATTTGCCCATCAACAACGGAAAATTAGCTGAAGTACCTATGTGTGCTTGTAAGCCGACAATTGTTTATTATTTTGTTATGGTAACCGTTTTCTTGAAATTGGATTGACTTGGCTACATTATACACACGCGCGGCGTTTGATGAAAAGATTTGGTGCAAACGAAAATAAAATTGATGATTTGTTGGTGAGGCAAGAAAGCTGTGGGTGGTTTTCGACTTTCGAAAAATCGAGAGAATATAGTCGGGTGGACAAGAAAGAGAGCACCGACATGTCAGATCTGTTTGTCGACACTTTAGAAAATTATATCTAAATGATTTATGTATGTAAACATATTCTAACGTGGGAGAAAAAAATACGTCTATAGGATAAGTCGAACAACTGTCAAAGCATTTTTTCCACAACAAAACTAAAAAGAGCCGTCACATTCTCGGGTCAATCTGTGTGGTGCAAAAAACCAAAATTACTCAATAATCGTTGTTTTGTGATTCTACTTTTCGACTTGTAACCCCTAACGATCTCAGTGTTGTGGAAAGCGTTAATAATGTTAAGGCTGTCACAATGACTGATGTTGTGCAGCACCTTTTCTCCTCGAACATTTTGCATTTTTCCTAATCTTCTGTTTATGGAATATTTTGATGAAACGTCCGCAAAGCCTATTGACAAACGTAATGTCACTTTTACACTATCAGCCTTATTTATAAACGTATTATAGAGAGGCTATAAAGTTATAAACCTTTTAGAAAGCCTCTAAACATAATTTTAAAAAATTGTTATCTTTTTAATTTTTCCGTTTTAAAGCTTAGTATGCTGTTCGCGCTTAAATTAAACTCCCATATAAAAATATATCCAAAGATAAAATTAAGCAAAGCAGTTAAGCCAAGCAGTACGCAGTTCAAGCTAAATTTGTTAGCCACTGTACGAAAAATCTCTACAGAATTTAAGTAAGCGTATTAATGCAAAATACATTTTTCCACAGCTTAATTTTGACAGGTCAGAGAAAATATCGGTATTTGCATCAAAATTTCAAACGAAAGCAAATTAACAGTATGGTGGGGAAAAACATTGGAATGGCGCTTAATTTTAGCATTCCTAGAACAGCATACTAGGCTTAATATGTAAACGGCAACTAACCTATTTGCATAATTTGAATTGAATACGTATTTTTCACGAGCTTCTAGGTTTTTCTTATCTTTTTGGACAGATAAATGTAATAGATTTCTTCTTTTAATTCCCTTTCTTTGACTCAAGCCCTGTATAATTAAAATGCATGGGAAATTTTTTTATAAATAAGAAATATAAATAAATATTAAATTAAATATGGGCTGAAACGCCCATATACGTGTATGCAGTGTAATACACGTATATGGGCGTTTCAGCAAATTCTAATAAATCAGGCTGTACACGTACATGCGCAACGATTTAATTTGGAAACCAATGTTTTCAACTCTATGGAACGTTGTTCTCAAATCTGTACAACCGACCTGTTTAAAGTAATTGCTCGCGGACTTAGTTCAACGCTTTCCTCAACTTTTGACATTTTTCTTTGGCGTGAATATAAAACAAAATTAAGCTGAAACTGACACGAACTGTCAAATATTGAACGCACACGGATTCTATATTGCAAACACAACGAGACTTAGCATTTGCGATAGGAGAGGTCGAGGCGAGTTAGAAGAAATGTTTATAAAGCGACATCATCTACCGAGAAAGTTCAACGTGTTGCTCAACCTCCCATGCTTGGCCTAGTTTGCGAGGGCAACAAGTGCATCAAGTCCGCCGAGATTGAGCAACATATTTTTATTTAATAATCCACACAAGTTGATAACTGAGTGGACGGAGCTGTCGGAGATCACTCGACGCGATCATTGTACAGTTTATTACATAATTTGTTTATATAATTTATGGTTGAAAACCAATTATATTCAGTCGGCTAAATTATAAAGTGGCGCAGTGGCTTAGTGGTTAGTGTGTTGGACTACTAAGCGAGGGGTCCCAGGTTCGAATCCCGAGAAAAACCCAAATTCCAACTTAAGGTTTTTTTCGCTGCGCCACCTCTCGCGAACGTCTGACAAACATCCGAGAGTATAACTGTCATGAAAGAGCTTCTCAATTGGCCGTTTGGACTCGGCATAAAATTGTAGATCCCTTCCATTCGTCCCAAAAATAAAAAACTCACACAAGACGAATGGTTGTGAGAAGCTAGGCTTGGGTCCATACGGACCTGTTGCGCCAATTATTATTTTATAAATTATAAAGTACGACCGGCATATGATTGTTGAAACAAAAACACCTTGAGATAATGAGATATTCAGCGCGCACCTACTACAATCTACTGTACATTTACACTACCTACAACTAAATTGTTGTGTTCTGTTGTTTGTTGTCATCTGTCAATCAATTAAAATGTCAAACTACATCTGCAGGGTATTTGGTTTTGATATGAACGCATCAATGACTTTTTTTAAAACTTTTTGTCGGTTTTTGTTACGGAGTGGAAATGGTATTACATAAATTTGACTAGCTGTAAGTATTTTAAAAATTTCCTCTATTAGCTGTCACATTTACAGCCTTATTCATTAGATTCCCTTAATCAACAGATTAACAGTGTCTCCATTAACTCATATCATATACGTTAATTTGACTTTAATCTTCTTGTCGAAAATGTATATTCATAAAAATTATTTTGCCATGTAGTAGCTAATCAGTTAATTAAGCAAAACTACTCCGAAAATCTGGCACCACTCGCGTATTTCTGTGTGGAAATCCCTTAATACTTCTACATTTCGAGATGAACTCAATTTTTTCTGAAGTCAGTATTGGCATATTTATATAAAGAGGTCTTTTGGCATATTTATATAAAGAGGTCTTTTCGGCCTTAGAGACTTTCAAGCATGTTCGGCTTAGAGTGGGTTAACTGAACCCATGAATATCTGCGCTGTTCACTTTCCGGTAGTTAAAAACGGTTAAAACGGGGTTTATCATTTTTTAATAGCCTTTCGTTACTTATTTGATATCTTGAAATATTAAAATTATCCAAAAAAAACGAAAATATATCCGCCATCTAATTTGATTTAGGGCACAACAGGGAAAACGAAAGTTAATTCAATCAAATGTAGGCATTTAATTTTTTGACAGTTGATTAAGTGTGAATTATCTTCAAAAAAAACTATATGAGTAAGCTTTAATCAAATGTTATGAAAAAGGCTGTAAGTGTAGCTTAGTGCCAACCAAGAGCGACAAACTGAACACCTACACATATAAGCAAAGTCAAGTAGACAAAAAACAACTGACAGAACATTAATTGTGATAAAGTGTTATAAACTGGTATATTGTATTGCATTTCCCGACTGTTAATCCGATTTAAAATTCTCCTAGTTCTCTCTCGCTGAAAGTAAATGGCTCTGAAAACAGCAGAACACATTACCAGCAGTATTATCGGGGGCTTGAGCACCGTTCGTAGAATTTTCACTGTTAATTTTGACCTCTCGGGCACCAAAATTTTCAGATCCAAAGAAGAATAAAAAGTAATAGAAGTCAAAGTAAAAAGTAGCATTATTCATAGTACATTTGGAAATATTTTTTTTTAATGTTTTTGTAATTTTTTGCCTATAATTATCTACATTTAAAAGAAAAACAAACTAAATTGGTTGAAAAATACGGACGATAGAGATTTTGGTTAACATGTAATAATATACAATACAAAGTTTGTGAATACATTACTTGAATTAGCGGCAAGGTTAACGAACAAAACGTATAACACGCCAAGAGCAATGATACCAATAAATTTAACTGGTGTAAGAGAATGAGAACAACCGTAGGCGTGAATTGCAGGGCTAAAAAAACACTAAAATATTTTTTAGCACTAAAATACCGCCCAAGTGCTAAATCTACTTTGTCGGCACTAAATTGAAATTGTGGGCTTTGGTACCGCTGACTACAAGGTAGGGGGTCACCAGTGATGCCAACTCGGACGTAATTATGCCTTACATGATACATGACAACACATTTTTTATTTTTTAAAATGGTTGAATTACCATTGTAAAATTTTTATCTTTCTCACCAAACAGGCATCATTTTTTGGGTTGGCATCACTGGGAGTCACTATCAACTGCTGGTGTGAAGTCACTTCTACTGGGAGCACACACCTACGGAGCTCATGTAGAAAGCGACTCATTTGTCAGTTCCGGCCCATATCGGAGTAATGACAACCAAATTACACAAGAACAAAAATGTCCATTTAACCATAGCACTAATTTAGACCAACGTATAGGAGACAACTCACCCATCCATCCACCAAGCGTGCACATATAAATGCCTTCCCTTGCATGGATATCCATGTCGAACGAATTGGTGAAATAAAATCGCCTTCTCCGTCACCGCAACCAGACCTAGCCAAAGGGATGGCATGGGAACACTCATATGTATATCTATATAGGTATACCTCGTGAGACACATAAAAGCCACATGCTCGTAAATCAAGACAGAATTTTTGATGCACCATTAAAAAACATTTAGAACCTTCTTCTGTGCAGCAGGAAGAACGGCGCGAGTCTCCATGCTCGAAAACATAATCTATACATCGAATGGACAGAATCCGGACATAATCGCGATAATTTTCTTTTGGCGCGCTGTTTTCATTGGAATTGGCCGTCGTCGTCGAGCGAGTCCCTTTTGTCGCGGTATAGAACAATTATCGACCTCGGCATCGTAAAACTTTATAATCTCCCCGCTCCACTTATATAGGTGGGCAGCAGAGAGGAGGCGCGCGAAGGATCATTAAAACATTTTAAAAACCATCCACAAGGGTCAATAAAAAAAATTTTAATGAAAAAAAAAGAACACAAAAAACTGCCTTTGATCATCTTCTCGAGGCTTGTCTTAAGCATAACCAGGGAGAAATGGGGCTATGTGCTAAAAGGCACTGCCGTGTGGCCTGGTTTCTTTGTTTTATTGGAATCGTTTATGGGTTAATTTCTTTACTCAGTAGTTGTGCGCATCACTTTCAGTCAACTGCAATTTGTTTCTAATGTCTTTTCGGGGTAAAGGGTCGGTCGGTGATGGGGTTCCGCTTCATTGCGGTTTTCCAACAAATTTTCTGCTCTATAATTGTGTATTTCGTTTTATTGCAGGTTTGGTTCCAAAACAAACGATCAAAAGAACGTCGAATGAAACAGATCACAAGCATGGGCAGACCGCCATTCTTTGGTGGTGCGCGGAAAATGCGCGGTTTCCCAATGAATCTGTCGCCCGGCGGGATGGACGATGGACCACCTGGCTTTCCGTACTTCAGTGCGGACGGTAAATTCGAGTTTGGCTATGGCGGACCACCGTTTCATCCGCATGATGGACCATTCTTCCCCGGACATCCTGGCGGACCGATGCCATTCAATGCACCAGGTGAGTTTGTAAGTTTAATCGGCTGTGTATGCGGACAAGAGGGTCAAATGCCGCGATAATTCGATTTGTTACAATAGTACATAAATACTTGTGCAGAAAGGGTTCTTCTAACTCTGCGTGTGCAATCGAAGTTGTAGCATTTGATTTGAACTTGGGACTTATTTTTATGAAACTGTTTGGTGAATAGACCTTTTTCTGTTCGTTCAGTGTTATTTGATATTGCAAAATCGAAAGGATCAAGATGCCAGAACGATTTTCAATAGGTTTTCCAAGGACAAGGACAAGATGCCAATTCCGAAGTTAGAATGCGAGTCATTTTTGGACAGATTTAGTCTCTGAGCAGGTTGGTACAGGCGTCTTAGACAAAGGGCAAACCATATACTCAAACCTGATTCATAAAAAATTCAGCGCCTGCTGAAATGTGTTCAACCACAGAAGAAACACAAATTGCAGCATTTTTTCACTGCGCCTCTTGCAAACGTCTGATAAACATCCTGGAGTATAATTGCGCCGAGAAAACTTCTTAATTCTGCCGTTCACTGTTCCCTTGGAAAACTCACGCCAACGAAAATATGGGATTGTGCTTCAAAATCTGGTTAGCGGAACCTATGAAGCGCAATTCAAGAATGGTATCTTCTTCAACATAAAGGGGGGCTATTTACAATGCAACTTCTAACAGCAAGCGTAGCTCTGGTAGACATGAAAATTTTGTTTTTAGGATCGAGGTAATGTCCAAACACATATCACTTCAAGCGAAGACAAATGGAGGTATATGTGTAATGAAATATCGGTCGTAAGTCACTCGAAATCTATTTTACCGACAGCATGGGGATCCGCTTCACATGGTTAAACATAAGTCATCATATTCTTTTAAAATTGTTTTAAAGGGATCCATTATTTAGGGCCGTTTGTTCATACGACTCTTAACGATTTAAGTTCTGCTTAAATACTTATGGGCTACTTTTTTCAGGGCATAAACTGTCACATAAGAGTTTATGTGGCACTTAAATTCGCTATGAGTCGTATCATCAAACGGCCCTTATAGACTTAAAAGTTAGGGTCCAAAAACTGAACCTTGACGTCACCTACTTCTTGGCTTACTTCATTTAGTGCTAAAAGAAGACTAGTAACCGATATGAGACGTATCCAGCATATTTTTGGTCAGGTTTTGCAAGCAGATAAACAAAGTATATTTAATGACAATTAAATGTTAAAAGGTAAATAGTATTTTCTTGATATCACAACTTAAATCATCGATCTAAAACTGATAACACGGTTTGCGATTAGTTGCGTTGCATAATTTTAAATTCCCATGAATCTCTTTCGATTCCATTATTGTTGTACCTTTACTTCACACGGGAATAAATCCATAGTAGCCTGTTCTGGAATAAATAATAATTTATATAGCTCTTTGTGCAATGAACGATCATTAAATGGCATATAAACTGTAACCAACAAGAACACCAATAACCACTTTCACATAATTCCCTGCTGGAAATATTTTTTATTTTTTATTTTTCTAATTCCAGGTGGACCCATGGATCATTCCGGACCAATACCCATGGTTAGTGAATTCGGTCTAACGCCTGAATCGAATTTCCTCAATCAAGCCGGCCCGCAATCAATGAATATGGCCAGTGCCGGTGGTCCACCTCCCGATCATATAATGGGTAATGGCGGCGGCGGTGGCGGCGGCATAGGAGGAGGCCCCCGCAGTGGATCACCCGAATTCATGACGTCGGGGAATTTCTCTGAACCACAGAATATGCAAAACGAAGGTTTAGTTTGGTAATATAGAAAAGCTTTTGCGAATTCCCTGCTCCTGCTCAAGTCCTTAATGAAATGAGAGATCGTTCAAATGGAAAACAAAATCACGATGTTCATTAAGATTAATTGTCCCATTTCAATCTCCTGCTCAAAACAAAAATAAACCAATTACCGCAGAGTGTGAGACCGCAAAATAAAAACAAACAAACAAATTTGTAAATTGTAAGTTATAAAAAAATACAAAAAAGAAAAGAAAAACTATCTATGCATGTGTACATTTTTATCTAAGTAATTTTATAAGTATATTATATATATAAAAAGAAAAATAACTTTTATTTGTTGTATAACAACGTACAAAATTTATATTAAATTTATTTAAAAATCATTTTTAAGTTGAATATTGTTTACTTTTTTACTGTAATTATATTTATGAAAGATGCAAAGTAATTTAATTCAAAAACAAAACCTAAATAGAAATGTATTTAAATTTAGTGTAAACACTTGTATTTAAATTACATTGATAGACATAAATATATACGTACATATATTTTATAAATTAATTAAAAGATATTATGTATAGTAATTGAAAACAAAATTAAACATACAACTGTATAAACTTCAGTCCAGTCCGTTTGTGTTAAATGTCAATGAGTGTTTTATTTCTTAAAATTGTGTGCTGAGAATTTTTTTACTTCAAATCGGGTGATGAGTTGCCTACTATTTCTTTCGCTCTTGGCGGCTATAGGGCAAGCGACTGCTGTATCGATTTTTATTACATACAGCTTGAAGGATAAGGGTCAGACTTTAAGTTCTTGACAACTGGGATCTCATAAAATCAGTCAAAAGAATTATTTCTAATTCACCAATCATCTGTCAAGTGTCAACAGGTCGGAAAGTGAGCACTGACTTTTACAACATTTCCTGTACGATCGCTATCTGTCTGTGCAATAGAATTTGTTCCTTTTTTAGTTGGCCTAGAGCAATCGTGTGGGAAAATCTTTACTTAACGTTGACGAAGTTGTTGCCGACAAATCATCTAGTCAAGAAAACCCTGCCTGACATTGCTTTGCATCACAAGTTTCTCAGCAACCAGAAATGACTTATGGAATTGGAATTTTAAAATCGAACAGATTTACAGATTTTTTCAATCTATTGTAAAGCAACATACGCTGTTGCTGTTGAACGAAAAATCCCATAAAATTTCGATAAATGGGAACATCGGAATATGTGGTTTAAAAAAAAGGTGTGACAAGAAAATCCAAAGTCTGACAAAAAAAAGCAAGTCTAGTTACCCAATGCGTACTGGAAATATGAAATTCCGACACCTAGATAAACTTGCCAAATATGAACTCCGAGCTTGTCATAGTACGCATTTAGTGCTCGGCGAAAGTGAATCGAAGTGCGAAGTGTACACGTCGTAAATTTGAAATCCCTACTTTAAGTACGAAATTCCATAATTCACACAAGACATTTAACTCTTTCGCCTGCATCAGAAATATAAAATTCACCTGAAACAAATCACACTCGTAAATTCGCATTCAAACAACAAACATAATAAACTAACTTGAAAAAAGTCTGAAACCAATTTTCACCGACGACGCTAATGAATTGATGAAAACTACATAATTATAGTATAACCAGAAAAATAATTTATAATAAACATATTTTTATAAAAATACAAAAAAAAAAAACACTTACCTTCAGTTTTGTTTGTTTGATTTTGTTAATTGATTTTTTTTTAATAACAAGTAATTGTAATTAAATACATTGACCTTTAAAAGGAAATGACAACAATTTAACTGCAGAGAAGCAAGAGAATAAAATTTATTGAGAAGAAAGCCTTTATGTAGAGTTGTAAAAAGTAAATAAATTATATATATAAAGATACAGAAACATAAATATATTCATGTGAATGTATCAACTGTAAATACTATAAATATAGACAAAAATGAAGAAATATAAATATTATGTAATAAAGTTAAGAACATGACAAAAAATCATTAAAACATAAATAAAACAGAAAATCGAAATTTGGTCTTTTATTTAAAGAGAATTAGAGTATTTTGGAAAACAAAAGCGGGTAATCTAAGAACTTTTCAAATAAATATTTGCGTATCTCCCGCCTACAAAAAGATTATTGTCATTCACGATATTAACAAACAAACAAAAAACTATTTTGCTCAAAACAAATTTCGCTGCAAATAGTATGTATGATTTGTTCAACAGAGGTAATTTAATTCTGCACTGTCAATATTTGGGCTGAAGTTTTGCTCATTTGTATTTTACTATTTAATAAAGCCCGATTTTTACGAGTTCTGTTTTCTTCAATTGGCAACACTTTCCAGCAAGAATCACTTTGACGGAAAAGACATCAGTAGATTTTTGCTCATTTTGGTTTGACATACACTGCACGAAAGTTTAGCCCTTATAATAGGATTAATTTAATTCAGTCGCGGGGCCTACATGCCTGAAAATCGATGGGCCTTGGGCCTTACTAATAATCATTGTTCTTCTTAAGTTTATTGTAGGTCACAATAGAAAATTTCATTATTGAAAAACTAGACATTGTAAAGTCGTACAATTTAGCCCAGGTACTAAAAATGATTATTAGAACCTATAGACACCGGACTGTTATTAAGTAAGGCTAATGTGAGAACTAGCATATAAGACACTGACACAAGAAAAGAAAAACGGAAACGAAACATGCAACTCTGTCTTTTGTTTTGCTGCTTCAAGTCTTCGCACTCTTTTTGCGCACAATTTATTGTCCCCCGCATTAATCACCCCTATCCGTTCAGAAAAAATTCCGATACGAAAGTCAAATCCGATCGGAACTCAGATTGCGGTCGAGGTATCCGTTTCGGAACAAAATAAATGAAGCATATAAACGCGTTCATTTTACATTAGAATATTCCAATTAGTTGTCGGAGAGCTTCGGAAAAAATGTTCAGTGTAGATGTCAAAAGTAGGTAAGTGGCATAAACGCGGTGCAACGCAATGCGACAAAGTCGGAGAAAATTCCGTTCTGAACGGATACCTCGATAGGGGAGAATAGCTTTGGAAATTTTGACGGTTCAGTTTTGCTGTTCGAGCCATTAATTTATATATGTATTGGAAATATATTCCCACGGGAATATGATATTTATTCCTTGGAGTCACTTGTGTAATAAATAATTATATGATTTCGACAGCGTAAGAAGTTGATTTAAAGACCACTGTAAAATTTTGTTTTATAGCAGCTTTAATATAAAACCGAATTCTATAAAAAAAAAAAAAAACAAGTTTTATTTGCAAATTTTAAATTAAAATATACCCAGTAAAAACACAAACTGTAGATTGGAAAAACCACGGATTTCAACTTCAAGTCGGTAAACGCGTTTCGCATTTTATTCAAATTAGATGTATAAATTATACGATCCTAGCCATTGTCTAAACGATCCTATCACAAACGTAAACTCTAATTTTAGGTAATAATCGTACATTCCCCCAAACTTCGCTCATGTATGGAAATGTACACGAATTTACGAACTCGGATAGCACATCATATCTACCATAGGAGCCAACAAATTCGCCTCATCAACAACCAATAGGCACTCCATTCATGACTCCAAAATTTGTGCGCCTCATTTGCATAATATAAGATGAAATCCACAATAGCGGACGTAGCGTTCACGCAGTAGACCGCTTTCGTAGGTGGAATTAAATCCGCATGCTACATCGTGCCAGTCGCATTGAATAACTGAAGTACAAATCCCTTGGATAACGAAATTATCTGTAATTACGAATTGGCATCGCTCAGATTCGAAACATTAAACGAATTATATGTGCTATGACGAGAAGTAATTTCGTTTGGCTCCTTCGTGGCTCATTAGATGGACGACAAGCGTCTGAGATCTGACGGAAGGCATACCATTGCAGGGGAGATTCAGTCCGTATGTATGTATGTGTACATAAAATATAGGTTTGCATTATAGTAATCTAGTAATCTATAAATTGCTTATGGAAAGTAGGTTCTCAAAATGCGACAGCCAGCAACATAGACAAATCATACTGGCCCCCTCAATTTATTTTCAAATTCGCCATTTTGTTTTCCCACCGGTAATATGTCAATTTAGTATCCGTGTGACATGCAAAAACATACAAAAAATACAAAAATAAATGCTGCCAATCTCGGCAACCGTGGAGAAATGTGCTAGATTCATTGCTGAATGCCACTGGTTAGTTATTATAAATTGTTAAAAGGCGAATAATTCCATTTTGTTGGTCAATAAAACTATCTAATGGAGATGTTCTATACTTTAGAAACTTATTATGACAAACATGATTGCGTATTTTCTGCTTTTTTATCTTTAACTTCGATTTCATGTGTAAATTTTTCTTAGATAACTGAAGAAAATTGCCTCAAAATGTTGTTATTTTTCTTCAACCAATCTACGTTGTTCATTTTTCTTTAATATTTTAAGCAAATGCACACTTATTTCTAAAAAAAATACTATCCACATGTAACGAATAAAATTTAACGGATAAAATTCTATGAACGCTGTCAGCAACTTTGCCCACAGCGGAAGTGGCATGTGCAAGGTGCGAGTGTGCTGGTGAGTCGGAATTTTTGAAGTTAGGTGACATTTGTCAGTACGAATGCAAATGCGCACTTAGCATCTGCCACCCCATAAAAATATAGCTTGTAGGCAAGTAACGGGAAATCGGCCGAAGTTGGTGGTCTCAGTATTGTCTCTGGCCAGCAACCTCTACAAATAAGGTGTCCTGTAAAATCTTACGAGTAGTTTCTCTGGAGGCAATGTCACTTTCACACGTAGTCAAAAATGTGTTGATAATATAATATTATCTTGGATAATAATTTGATTTTTCATAATGGCTGCAAAGTTGCCGGCAGTATAAAATTTCGCATTCCGGAATTGACGAGCTAAAGTTAGGTGCAGTGATTGGGGGCGTTCGGATCACTAATTTAGTAAGTCTGACAGCTGACTGACATGATGTATTTCAGTTTTTAGTGGCTTAAATCGGTCATATGAACAGCTTTTATATTTAACGTTTACGGAGGAGTATCCAACATTTGACATTTCGAAGTGTTAAAATTTTATTTTAAATAAAACTCGAGAATACGAAAACAATTGCAGTGCAGTACTCGAGCTAAATTTTAGCTCCCATACAAAAAAATTCTACATATTTTAGGTAAGCCTAATTCAAGCGAATCCCTTTAGCCGAGTGGTTGCAGCTCGAACTAAAAAAATTTGCGTGCCTATTAAATGGGTTGGCCCATTTTTTCAAGCTAAATTTTTGGCGGATTGGTGTGTTTAGTTGTTTGGCTGGGTTTTTGTGTTTTTTTTTAAATGAATACATACCTAGGCGAGAAGTACCTAAAATCGAATCGTTAAAATCAGAGAGAAAGGCAAAGAAGATTTCAATTTAAAAAGATTTCATTCATATAGAAGAGCTGTTTTCTCTGACACTTACCCACAACGCACTAATGTTAGCTAATGTTTGGAGAGCAGCTAAGATTTAGTTTAGCTCGAGCACAGAACCTACTAAGCTTTAAGAAAAAATACCCAGAACCCGAAAGAGGTAATTTAATAGTGTAAATCAATGTTAATTATATCGGCAAGTCAATTCTCGCAAGCTTTTCCGTTTAGAACAGAGCACTGAATACGAATGAGTATTTTCTAAATCGCGAGATCTGCTTTATTTGAGGAATAGCTTAAGATAACTAGCAATTTACGTAGTTGTGAGTTTTATCCAAACGAGTATACCAACAGCAGATCTACTACCGATTTTTTTGCTTATTCATTGTGGTTTTCATTCCGCTTGTCACTTTTGGTACAGCGGTGTTAGTTAGTAAGTTGTCAGACAAGACTTAGTTTTAGGTACTTAACGTTATAAATACAGATTATATTTTTGAACACCAAGAAGAAATATTACCCCATGCTCAACGCTATGTTAGATTTTAGACTTTTTTACCAATCTAGTACATTTTTTGGAAATCGATCATACGAGAGAAAACAAAATGTCGGGTTTCGACAAAAAATTAAGGGACTTGTGAAGAGAATTCAAAGTTGGGAGGGGGTTAAGTATATCTTGACTCTGAATATGGAAGGGGCCGTTCGTGCGCTCGGTGATGTTTTTTGAGTGGTAATACCTTAACAAAATCAAGTAACTGACGTCGTTCCATTTTGAAAACTTGTTTTAAAAGGTATTTTGTGTGCTTTCGTAGAGCTTCGCAGCAGTCCTTTCGAAGAATTGAAGATTAAAAGTAGTGCCACACAGGGCTGTCTAAAGCCACAGTTACTTTTTCTTATACGGGCAGCCTCTCTTTAATTGAATATAATATACATATGAGAAGGATAATGATCTTTGACGAAACCACCGGCTTGATAGCACTACATGAGTAAATACATTTTCCTAGATTATCATGGAAACCCATCCATAAAGGCGTTGACAGAATTTCGTTTCGTAAACACCAATTCATGTGCGATTAGTTGAGAATTTAGTTCCTCCTATCAAAGCACGATACTACTTAGCTGGCAAAACATGAATCTATACGATGAATTTCATTGTTCCGAAGTGATAGTGGAAGCGTACTCAAGTAATTCGCTGGCAGAACCATTGCTCATCAGCAGCAGGAGACTACACCTATACCTCAATAGACATCGACCTAGGACCAGTGCAAATAAATAAATTATTGCGTCTGTTCACAGCTCGAAGCGGATAGCATAGCATGTAATCATCTTGTCCATTATCGTGTCCTTTGTTGGACATGGACATTGATTGGTGAGTCCGTGGCAGTGCCGAAGCAATTTAGGCCAACACCGCACTTCATGAGCCAGAAATCGTGAAATGGCACGCACATCTACTGTGGCGCCACGAACACACAAATTGTGTGTTAATATTTTATATATCCAAGCACAGATGTGGATCTTGCTTGGACAAGCCAAAAATATATAAAAGGATTGCGTGATCCTGATGGGGAAGCGTCGTTATTGTCGGTTTATCACTTGCTGTCGTTATTCACCTAATCACACTTTGATTTCGTTGAATGTTGCAAGGACATATACGCGGGCGAACCAACAACAAAGTAAAACATTACATTTAATGACGCTCTCCCGGTAACCTTTTCGAAGGCACACAATATACGTGTGGTTGATCAATCAAATATATCGAATCAATAGGACTGCGTCCGTGGCATGGGGGAAGCAGCGAACAGCGAACACACATCATCATCATTATTGTTTTGGATTCGTAAATGACCTTTTGGATGACGACGGGAGGATTGAAGACAGAGCTGCATCTTCGCGATGAGTCCGAGAACCATACACAGTGGACAGACAGACAATACATCAACTGGCGTGACCGTGCACAGCTGTGTGATTTTTATTGCCAGTACGCGGCGGGGTGAATTGTGATGTCGGTTGGATGGTAGGTAGCCACGTATGTGTGAATCGTGTGGCGTAATAGTGTCAATTCACAGCACTAAATAATGCAGTTTAGAAGTCTCCTTATTTTCCTTTTGCCGGTGAACATGTGGACAGTGGGTATCATATCGCCTCGTCCTTGGTGTATCCTGAAATTCAATTTATCATTTCGAGGGCGACGCGATACCCACTGTGAGTGTCGACTTCATTGAGGATGAGTTTTTATGTTTGGTGTCATGTGCTGTGACATGTATAAGGCATATGGTGTACCATACCGGGGGTGATGCGATAGAGTAAGCAGTTTTATTTAGGTCTTAGATTAGATAGGTGATTTGACAAAGTGAAGGACAATTGAGTTATTTCAAATGGATCACTGTCTCCCTTTTTTTCGTCCTGCATGTTTCTCTACTTATACTCATTTTCATTGCTGACTAAAGTATGCTCCTGGCACATCCAAACGAAGGGAAGACTTTATATAGTATAATTGCCATAATCAACCAAACTCACATCTGTCCCACACCCTGAACTTTTCCGAGCTCCAACTTCTAGAAAGTAGAGATATGAAATATTTAGTCCACTTAAAAGCTTTTGTTGAAAGAAAAATAAATGAAATATTTATTTATATGATTAATTTTAGTGATTGTGGGTGTTTGTTGAAATAGTGCGAGTGAGAAAAAATTCATAGGCATCCACCCGATTTCACCCACAAATAAAATTCGCTGTCCCTACATCTAGATAATGTCACCCGGATATTCACAATAAGCTGTCAAAGTTGACACGTGTCATACACTGGATACCTTGAATAGATCATATTTTTTTTATAAAATTATAGGTGCGAACAGTGGGCACGTTTCATTGACCGCTAGATGTGTAATCATAAAATCTCAGTTGGATATGAACGCTCGCGAGAGCTCTAGCATCAGCAAAACCAAATTGCCATATGGATTTGTTTTCGCTTTTGTTCACTCCAAAAATTATGATTTATTTTCCTTTCCTATGATTTAAACCACTCATCAATTTCATTGCGAATTTAATCTATGAACTCCAAACCGACTTTCGTTTGTTTCTCCCTTAATGGGAAATTGATTTAAAATTATACTAGAGCTCTAGCGATCAATGAAATCCGACCATTGAAAGACAACTTTTGCGACATTTTCTCTAGACGAGTTAACAGAGATGTCCAAAAATTTAGTACATACGTCTGATAGCTGACTGACTTTATAACTGTTCCTTTACATTTGTAGTAAATATAGAAAATACACAAAATGGCAGTGGTGACGATATATATACTCTCTCAGTGAGAGACACTTAAGAAAAAGTAAGGGAATGCTTTTGTAGTAATCTATGAAAAATGGCGGACATAAAATTAATAGAAAAAAGTAAAAAAAGTGATACGACGTACGAAAAGTCGTTAGAATGTCTGTTAAACTCGAACAGTTGCCTAGTTCTAATTTATTAACAATATTAGTTGATTCATTCAGCGATGAAAGTGATTCGGAATTAATCGAACTTCTTTTCCACAAATCCGAGTATTACAAGCATTTGAGAAGACGAAAAAGCGACACTGCATTAAAAATTACGTATAGAAGAATGCTCTTGTTACAGCGATGAAGAATTTCTCCGCCACTTTCGAAAAGAATCTTGAAAAGAACATTAAATTTTATTTTGCAACCTGTTGATACCATTTTAATACTCAGGAAATGAGAACATATGCACAACAAATTTTAAATTATCTGTTAAATGTCAGGTGACAGCTTTTCCAATTTTTACACCAAGAAATTGTTTGAGAAAATATTCGTAACATTTTCTTCATCTCTCGATGACGCTCTCTTTTACGAATTTTTCGATAAGGGAACATACCTTATATATGTTTTATGTCTCAGTTTTTATTGCTCTAGATCGATCATATCATCAGTTTCAGTTGACGTTAAAGGGGAAGTCAACGAATCTGGTCCAGAATGTGACTGATTACTAATATGACATAAAGTGACGTATCCCATTAATCCGCAGTTTTTTTCGTTCAGGGTAGATGTCCAGACCAATCGAGTCCACTTTAAACCGATTTATTTGTTGTTTCATTTCGATTCCAAAAAAAAAAGTATGTTCATCACTTTTCTATTAATATATTGAAATTTTAATCATAAAGCCCAATCCACAATTCCCAGTATTTAACTAACTGCACAATTTCTAGGTTAACAACTGTCATGCCCTTAAAAATTGGGGATCTGAGTGTATTGGCCGGAGCCGTATACATATGTTGACCAACTTTTAACTTAACACAAAATATAAAAATTTTGTTTGTTTTATTCCCTTACAACACAAAATATAAAAATTTTGTTTGTTTTATTCCCTTACAAAACTAAAAAAAAAAAGAAATATCTTTGAAAAAACCCGCACCTTCAAGACTTGACAGCAGTCTAACAGTCAAGTGACATCGAACAGTCATTCAAATTGCAGGCACACCAATTTTGATTTAACACAAGCCACAAAGGCCAATTGCGGAAGCTAGAAGTGAAGTAAAATTCGCGGCGCTCGTATGTAAGATGGGTAAGTGGAAAAAATACCAACAAAAAAGTACGTAAGAAATTGGGAAAATTTTCAACGATTTTGGGATACATTTTTTTAAGGTTTGGGCGCTTAAGGCAAACTAAATTCTGGCAACCCTGCAACTAAGTTAAAAAACTTGTTAAATAGTTTTTAGGAAATTGCCGCAAAAATGAAAATAAAATAGTGTTGTGTGCAAACTACATTTGACAACTAAATGTCAAAATGTCGGCTTGGTATATGTTGGACTACTGGTTTCGGCACTGTCACCCTCCGATCGATTTGTAAACGATTGACAACGACGCCCACAGTGACGTGGCAGTACTTGTTTTTTTTTTGTGTAACTACCGCATTTTTAAAGAAGATATGCCTCTTCCAGTCAGACCTTGCCCAGGGCCGACCTCTTAACACATTAGCTTAGATGAGCATAAGATCAAGGATATTTTACACTATTGCATACACCTGCTGTTCACTGTCGATCTAAGCCACCTTCCCCTAGGAAACTTACAAGCTCATGCACTTATATCGAAATGGACCGTATGTCCATAAGCCACATGTGTATACTATCTGTGCACTTGAATCAGTCAGAATTTCTTTCTGTCACCACAGCAAGTACGAGTAATCAAACGAAATAACCAGCCGCATCAACGACGACCAACTAATACACACAACTCGACATAATTAGATGATCCCAAAATCAGCCGCTAATTTTTCCGCAATTTGCTTCTAATGCAATAAATAGCATTCTAACCCAATTTAGGGGTGTACCAGGGTTTTTAGTTTGTTATGCGTGTGTGCACACCCAGGGAGAGCGCATTCCCTGCCCTGCAAAGCAAAAATTCCACCCCCCAACATTTAATACCCTCCTGTCGCGATGATTGTTGCCCGCACATGCATGCATCCTTGGGCCGAACCCAACCCAAGACGCACAGACAAAATATACGAGTATGTCATCAACTTTGGGGTGGTTTTGATATCAAACGACTGAACATAGTTTCCACCTCAACGGAACCTGACACAGCATTCGATTGCAAGAGTTGCCTTTTGTAACACGATTATCTGACGATTTGATTTACATCGAAGTCATGGATTTTACAACAAACAAAACGGAACCAGTCGGGCGCCGCTTTATCACGACCCCCTCTGCCAAACCATCAAAAGAGGACACTTGTTCGGATTGCTCGGTCATATGTTCTCACACAAGATGATTGTATTTTAATTTTTATTTTTCCTGGCACAGGGGTCCTTGAGCGCGTGCAAACACAGCGCTTTGGCAAAGCGGAGAACCCAAAATAAAGGGTAACGAATAAAACAACAAAAAAACGAGTATAGGCAACGGCCAAATAAAAAAAAAAAACTCGAAACTGTTGTGTGTACAGAGTGAGTTTGAGTACACACTAGATACAATTACAAGTCGATTTATGGGTGGAATTGCAGGATGCAGGAGACGATATACTACATACAGTTTACACGACACAGGAGGATAGATGATAACAGATGCGCCTTGTTTGACATGGTTCCCGGGGGAGTGTTGGCAAAAACTCCCACAGCGATACTTGTGCTAGAGCAGCAGGTCCGCGGAGCACACCGATGAGTGTAATTCGAAATAAATGGTTGGCATTTCGGGTTGGGGTTGCAAACGCGATGAGCTACTATTCGTCTCCCTTTACTCGGTTAAATAAATAGTCCTTCGTTGCAGATGAGAATCTTTTATTCATTTTGTTCGGCACGATGCGATGCGATGCGCGAAAAACAGAAAATGTGATAAAGAACGGAGGGATCCTTTATTGTTATTCGAGAGCTTCCGCTTTGTCAAATGTCTCAGGCTTTGTGCCAGCTAAAGTGAAAAATGCATGTTTAATTCAAGGAATAAGTTTACGGGTTTTCTCTGCCAGTATATGTATATGGGTGTCAGGTGGAAGACGCTTATATTGAGTCTTTTTTTTGTCAAGATTCCGCGAGTTTATATATAAATATATTATTATATTTATTATATTTACTTATAACAAATATTTTTATTACCTTCTCAAACATCGTACAATATATCGAAAAACGTCCACCTGTCCATAATTGTTATTAACAAACCTTGTGTAGATTAAACAATTCGCCGAACTAATAATGAATTTAAGTCCCGACTTTAAGTTTACGGAAAGCTCACAATTGCAAAATTTGCCATTGTGACTTGTGTGATACTTAAATTTAAAACAAAAACCAAAAATGTTTAATGGTAAAGCCCCATGTGTTCTAGGATAAAAAAAGGTTGCAACAATCTGACGAAAACAACACGACACACGATTACCATCAGACCAGAGAGACACCTGTGATCTGGCATTTAGAACTGCAAGATTTGCTTGCTTGTGTGTACCGTTAACGACCGACATTGACACCTGCCTCGTTTCAGGGCACTTTACAAATATAAATATTCTCAAAGAATTGCGGCCAATAGGTGGTGAAATGGTGGGATCCACTAACTTCTCATAACAGTGCCTCAGAGTGATTTTTGACACAACTTTAACAATTTTCCATTTGTCAAACAGTCGAAAACAAGGTTTGGCATTCTGTAAGGTGAAACGTTCAAACGATTTCGTGTGCACGAACGATTTACTTCTATACCTTTGAGCAAATCATTTGTACGCTCGAAAACCGTTCAACTTACAGAATCTAACTCCTGATCTTCAACTAGTTTCACAATGGTGTTCATAATTCAAACATATTTTAACAGTCTGTAATTAAAGACGCTTGTTTACGACTCGCTTACTTTTTGGGAGCATTTTGTCATCCAACAAAAACTGAGTTGACTAACCGATATCGAAAACTCTACTTTGAAAGTTCGAAAGTAACTCTCAAAAGACTCCACAGGAACACCACCATTCCCACCATAAACGATAAGCAGACTTCATCTACAGAAGTGCTCTCGTAGATCTACCTAAATTGTCAGAAACTAAGCTACCACATTATACCTACATATGCACGTAGGTAATATCAAAATACACAGCAAACCAATTTCGCTATAATCTTCATATCAATAAACTTTTAGTCCCAACGCAAACATTGACTAAGCTCACCACAAACGTTCGTTTCACCACACCCAGCCCTAGGGCTGTGTTCCGCACCGAACTATTTGCTTTCCCCCGCGTATGCGGGTTAACATTTTTCCTCAAAACAAACAAAATGCTCGATTTCGATTATGAATTTTCGAATGTAATTGCCCGAACAAGTATGTATACTCGTATGTGCACATGTCGTCTGTAGAGCCAGCAAATTGGTGAATGGCACCCAGTGGGTGGTAGCTTGTGGATGGTGGTGGTGCCAGAACGTTTACGTTGATAGCTTTTTTGGGGGACAAACGCTGCAAAGAAGAAAAACCCATCCGAACGAACCCTCCTATACAAAACGGCATAAAGGTAATCATATTACCTCGATTCGAAATGAATTCATAACTAAATTTTCCTCCTTCCGCTAACGTGGTCGTCGTACTGCACAAGCAATGGCGCATCCACCCTCCCGGTCCTTTGAGCTGTTGGTGTTTTCATCAACTATATGGAGGAGGAAAAAAACAACACCTTCGGGCGATTTGGGTTTCGTTATCTGGTGGAACCGACATTCACAGAAGATGGTGTATTGTATATCTAGCAGGTACAACGCCGAGCATCATCGTTGTCGTCCTTCGTACAGACGCACACATTCGTGTCTACGTATAGGCTTTGGGGGAATTCAATGTAAAAATAAATATTTGGGATGCTATTTTCGAGGGCATGGGGACTCGAACGTGGGAGTGTGTACTACCTTCGAAACGCCCAGAGAGTGGTAGGTAATTGTTTTTCTTTAGCAATTTTTTTTTCTTCCTTTTTGTCCTTTGTTTGGATACGGTTTTGTTATTTATTTATTTTTTTATACTGCTTGGTAAATAGCGTTTTTTTTTGTCTTTCAAGGATCTGTGCCGCACGAGAACGATGCCATAGACAAACTAAGCCGCCAAGGGAAGGGATAAATTGGAGAGATGATGGTGCAATGATGAAAGTTGGGTCAAAGTTTGTCCGCTTTTTTCATTTCGGATTATGATTTGACAGAGAAAAAACTTCGAGATAAGCTTCTGCGGAGAATGTGGAAAATCGAAGAAATTTCATCTGTTCCTCGAGGATTTGAAGAGAAAATGAAAGAGAATCATGATCGGAATTAGATATTTCGACTTTGGAATTGTGCTGATTTGTCAGAGGAGCTATACACGTTTATGTGTCTCATGGGTTCGTACGGCATCTGCTGACAAATCGTCTGCTAAAGAGTAAGTATTTGTTTAACCAAGCGGTGGAGTTTGTAATGCTGATAGCAACCGATCGGCGCTGATTATTTTATTCGCCTGAAGAATATCAGGCGACGGAAATCGTAACGATGGTCATTTCTTAGGGGTTATTTCATATCGTTCATAGTCAGATTGGTAAGGGGTTTGTTCAGTTTAAACAAGCTGCTATTTTACCCAACGGCGACATTTTATATCAAAGAGAGTAATTTAAATGAACGAAAATGACATAGGAATGAGCCTATAGAAATTTAGCAGTTCGGGTTGAAATGCTAGCCTCAAAATCGTTTTTTTGTAATAAGACGCAGTACTAAATATCAATTTCAGTGTTTTGTGTGAACGTTAAAGCTCAGTACACTGCTGTTTCGAAACGAAATATTCTGGTGGTCTAAACGTCTGCGAAAAGGCAGTGAAAAATAATTTGTGGAGAGTTCCATCAGCTGTTACACAAGTAGGTACAAGTGACATTTGACAAGAGCCAGAATTTGTATTTTGTAATTGAAAGCAATTATAAATAAAATTATGCAATTTTCTAAAAGTAGGCCTGTTTTTTTGAGCTTTGTTCTCAGCAAAGCAAAGTAAAGTAGGACTTTCAGCACACAAAGTACAATAACTACTGCGAGTCTCGAAGTGTCAAGTAGAGCGTAGTTGTTGTAGTTGCGTGCTGAAAATCCTACTTTACTTTGCTTTACTGAGAACAAAGCTCAAAAAAACACGACTAGTCTATAACGAGGACTCAATTACATTTTAAAAAAATCAAGCAGTCTAGCCTCTAAATAGGCGTTGACATTTCTTTAAGTAGAGTAGTAGTAGAAATCTGTCAGAATTCTCAATTCACTCATTATAGTCGTGAGCTGCTAAAGCCCGTATAGCGCTACATTTTTTTGCATTTTTTCTACTTTTAAAATTAAATTAGAGCAGTACGAAACATTAGAACGAAAATTCCCGATAAGAGTGAGTGCGTAAACACTAACTTTATTAATGTAGAAACGTCAAAAAATATGCATTTAAATGTATTAAAATTACATTTTTCAGCTATTTTCTTGACATTTCAGGATTATTGTAAAGTAAATTCGTTTGAAAATTTGTGGTTGCTTTGCAAACAATTGCTACTCCTTTCGTAATACACTTTCAGTCTCTTTTACACACCGCTGACTTTTCAACATGAAAATATGTAGTCTCATACGTACTTAAGGCGCGAATGAAAAATTCGTTCTTACTTAAACTGAAAACATTACAGAATCGCAACTACAAACTGTCAGCAGAAATTCGCGAATAGCTGCGACCAAAACAAAAAGTGTTCATGTTAATGAAATGTCAGTTCGTGCCTGCTTCTTGCTTTACACTAGTACCTACTTCACTTAAATATTACAGAACCGCAGCACAATCGTGGTCAGTAAAGGAAATAGTAATCTGAATTAAAATTTAAAACCGACCTATAAAACTGCTTGAAAATTGTACTAAATTGTACTAAACTTTGCTAAAATGTGTTAATAAAAAGACTTTCCAAGACTGCCCGAAAGTCTATACTATCTTGCAGGAAAAAAGTTCAAAGTCCTGAACCTAGGCCTCAACCAACAAGCCTCTTTTCTGTGAGTCGAAGTTAGCACGATCCTCAGCAAACTGCTTCCAGTTGTGTACTCCAAGTCGGTTGAGATCTTTTCTTGATGTGCGCTTAAGTGAGGTTTTTCTTTATGGCGGCCGTCTAGAGGTTAGACTCGAAGTCTTTATGACCCAAATATTTGTCTCCATCCCATCTATAGATGTCTATAGCCATCATAGACGAAAGACTCGCAATTTTTGGATTTTATCTCTGACGCAGTATACACCTCGTCGCCCGACAACCAAAACGTAACCGAACAATCCTTATCCATTTTAGATATATTCCAAAAGCTTCGGTAGGACTGGAATAACGTATAGGCCTTATGCAACCTCTTCTTATAGTTGATTGGGATGTGGTGGCTTTACTACTCAATTGCCTTCTCATTCAAAAGAAGCAGTATTAGTGTTTTTGAGCTTCGTTCCCAACAAAGCCAAATAAAGTAGGATTTTCAGCACGCAATTACAGCAACAACGCTGTACTTGGCACTTCGAGGACTCAGTTGCTTTAATTGTGTGCTGAAAATCCTACTTTACCTTGCTTTGCTGATATCGAAGCTCCAAAAAACACGCGCATTGTTAAGAATCATTCTTCGTTTGACTTTTAATGAGATCGCATTTTAAATTTATAGCTGTCGATTTTGACTGTCTGTCCGATTCATTCTTGTTAACAGCATATATTTCGTTTTGCCCTCATTATCATACTGTTACGCCCATTTGAGCCGCTTCCATTTCTATACTTGCAAACATACCAGTGACAGCTCGCTGCGAATGCCAATGTCATGTGGTTTTCCATTGGGCTTCTTCAGATTTGCTCTCAGATTTCAGATTTCGAATATAAAAACAAGAGTTTGAATTGTCTATGTAAAAACGTCACTTGCTCTTTTGTGTTTATATTCGTGCGGTTCGAATATGGGTAGTCTTCGACCCTTTTCTAAGCATTTGTACATAAATAATTAACAAAAATAGATCCACCCGATGCAATACATTTCTTTGCAGTTGAAAAATTTCACGAAAACGTAAACAAGCTCCACTCAAACTTACAAACGTACTTGTATTGATTGCTTTTTTTGTACCGAACATAAAAATTGATCCGAGAGCAAAAAAAAGTGCTCTGAGAGCGCCCAATCAAATACCATATCAGTATGGGAAAAAATTGCACATACTTTTGAAAAATCGAGGTTTGGGTGTTGGCCTATATCTAATGAATTTCACAAAGTTATTTCATAGATGCCAGAACTAGATATGACTCTGTATACTTCGACTTTATACGTGCTGTCATAGGCGGCTTTGAAATCCACAATAAAGAGGTCGCGTATCGATTTCGTAATTTAGGTTTTTTTTTCCTGAATCAAGTGTTGTAAAATATATGTTTATGTTCGAGTCAAAGTCTTAAAACTATAGCCATTATTAGCTTCCACCATTGCTAACTATCGGGAGGAAACAAAATAAAGCAGATGTCAACAAAAGACGCTTCCCAATCTATATCACGGAGCTTAACCAATTTCTTACAGCAAAAAATGTGAACTTGCTAATTAGAGCGTGTATATCACAATTTTCCAAAATCATGAACCCAATTCCAATCGTAAGAGGCTTTTCCAGCGCCAGCAGCTTTATTGCCAAACATTGTCATCACCTCCCATAGCAGTCGGCTCAAAAATAATAATAATAATTGTCAACCCGCAACCCGCCATCTGTGCTCTTGTCGAGGCACATTCGCCGCGCCCTAACACATTGTTAGCAATCGTGTTCTCATAACTTTCATATTTAAAGGTTGAAAAATCATAATCGGTCATATGCAGTCGTCGACACCCTCCATCATCGCCCCTTTTGAAATTCTCTACTTGTCCTCCTCAATCATCCCGAAGGATTCCCCTGCCAAGCCGCGGGAAACTACATCTTTTGAAACAGTTGCGAATATTCGCCTTCGCACCGCGGGTCGTGCGTGACAGATGTGTTTCTCATTCGATTTTTAATATGGCCAATAACGATAATTGGTGCTTGTGAACATCGCCGCGGTCTAGTGAGCAACAGCATCATCGCCTCCCAGACAACGAGCGACAGGACAGCTTGTGGTGGGATGCACCAAAGTTGACCTGTTTCTTTCCTAGAAAACTGAACCAACTCCGCGTTGTTCATTTTTGGCAGGCTGTCAAATATCTTTCGGTCATTTTTCTTACCTTTTGATTGACCCTGTTTAATTGTCTTTTATAAACTAGTCTGCCGATATTGAGCGTGGAAAATTTATGAATGGCAGGCATAAGAATTTATATAAAGCTCCTCCGAAAACGAGGATCTCTATCTATATTTTGTTCTTCAAAATGGTCCTTCAATAAATTACATGCAAGCTAGGTATGATTGCGTTTAAATTAGGGTCGCCTACAAGAACCGTACAATAATTTAAGGGTTGTTCTGCGTGTGTTTTTGTTTCTACAGGATAACGTGCGAGCTATGCAAAACCCTTCAATTTTGTCACCCCCCTGTAGTGTTGTTCCGTTTTCATGATACACTGCACAAGGATAGTGTGAACTTGAGACTGTTTGACAGCCAGAAATTGTTAAATGTCAACACAACCTATTTCACGCGAGATGTGTGAGGGGCAGTATTTTTTTTTTTTTTTTTTTGGTGTGACGACTTAGGTCGGTTTCAGGTTAAGGATGTACACCACGACGACTGATTTTAATCGCCTTTTGTTATGCTAAATCTGTAGAACTTAATACGCCATTTGTGGCGTTTCTAATCTACACGTTTGGTATGTACTCCTGCATATGTCATTAGAAGGATGTTTTCTGTGTTGTAGTGTTGTGCGTATATTACCTTGAAGTTGTGCCCTCTAATCTCATTAATTATTTGAAGAGTACTTGAATATACACAAAATACTCCCTCGCAGGATCTTATTGAATTACGTGTTTAGTGTAGTGTATTTTTATAAACTTTCCATAACAATTATCCATGCGATTCTTCGGGTGAATAATCACATAGCACTACAAGTTATTGAAACTGACAAGAAAACGACATGTCGTCGTTTATGAATCATGACTTTGCGATTTTATGTCACAAAGAGCTGCTGCTGGTTGAACACAATTCACAGCCGCATGTAGATTGTAGGTACCTATACGTCAACGTTAATGTTTTCAACGAAACGAACATATATTTTGCAAAATAATTCTAGAGACGGACCGCGATACCAATAATAATTTTTAGTGTCCATCCTTAATTTTTCGAACTTGGAGTGAGGACATTTTCCATAAAAAATTTAATATTGTGACCTACAATATTACAGAAGGTGAAGTTTGAAAATGATTATTTTACTATTGTTTTGTTATTCAACTGTCATCGGTGTTTCAACGATTCCTTCCAAAGAATGTGCTTTACTTAAATTTATGTCGTTTTCCATTGCGACCACCAAAAATCTTTTTCATATGTCAGATTTTATGCGCTTCATGGAACATGCAACGAAATTGATCTGCTTTTGTGAATGGATTAGTGCGTTATTTGAAAACAATATCAGCTGTTCAAATTGCATTTGTTTTTGGTAAAATCAACCATGGAAATCGGCTTGAAAAATGTTTCCTCTGTTGTAGATATAAATGGAGTAGTTTCGGTGATTCTTATTTCCAGATGATGAGGAAAACAATGAAGATAATAATTCCTCCAAAACTATGTCAATTGCTGTTTACATATTTCTTTATTTTGGTTTTCACGGAACTTTGCATATTTGTTTTAAAACAAACTTCTTTAAATGACGTAAAACAGCTGTGCTGTATTTGTGGTAGTATGTGTAAATCTGAAAAAATATCGAGATTTGAAAAAAGTGATCCGAATCAAAAAAAAGATTGATTTTTTTCCCAATGGAACGCCAAAAGTGATTTAGATCAAAAAAGAGATTGATTTTTTGTCCCAATGGAGTTCCCCTCATCCTCTCAATATTTCCACCAATAAAAAATGTGCTTCATCTTAATTTGTGAAAAATGTCAATGAATTCGACGCGGATAGTAGAAAGTTAACCAACTTCATCCGTCGCATCCGTGATATAAGTTGCTTACGCATCATATGTCACCTTTCAGAAGCTGGCGTGTTATCTACCCAACTGTCAGTTGAATACGTTGCCGCACATCGGACAACGACCGATTCTATGGGCTGGACCTTATTTAGTTTCACTAGAAAAATAGTGCCCAAATGCAGTCGTGCGGCTTTTTGACATTTGATTTAGTTTACATTTGTATACATATTCACTTTTCTGAATAACTCCAATAGGTAAATTTGTTTTATTTGTTGTTATCCATGTTTATTTTTTCGTATTTGTTTTTTGTGTCACACAAAATGGGTTTATCGTACCAGTTGTCAATGTCACACCGGCTCATATATGTAGCACGCACGATTGGGGGCTTAAGTCTTCTTGAGCCGAACCCAATTAAACTTGCTCTTAAGAGCGAAAGTGGAATGGCGGCTGCCTACAAGCTGTTTTCCCGTAAAAGTCACGCACATATGCTCATTTCTTTTCTAGTTTATGTGAGTTCATGAATTGAACTTTAATGCAAGAATTCGCTATTCCGAAATGTATATTCCACTATTTTTTCTATTTTAATCGAAGCGTTAACAAAAACCAAACAAGTTTAATACCAAACACAAAACAATTGAACAACGCGATGGCCATAAAAGCAAAAGGAATATTGGCCGGCCATTAGCAACATGCTCTTTTGGACCTCACATGTATTCACAGACGGGGGTTGAAATTACAAAAACAACAATGTAAACAAATGGGTTTTGGGGTGATAGACGTACGAAAGATATCCATCCCTTTTATTCTTTCATCTCTGCACTAAACAACCTCCAAGCGCGTTTAGCTTATAAAGGGTTTTCCAATAAGAGGTGTTATTGTGAATGACCCGCTATTTCGGTAGCTGTCACTTTTGAAGCTTTTATTCTTTGACTTTGACAAGTAGAAACTACGCCATTACTAAAAATGGAACAATACACGCTTCAACAACGCATTGAAATTATTAAAATTCACTACAAAAATGGTGAAAAAACACAAGCAACGAAACCATTGATCTTTCACGGGAAAAGTTTCCGGACCGTGTTATCTCTCGAAGAGGTGATCACAATTGGCCACCGAGATCTTGTAATTTAACACCTTGCGACGTCTTCCTTTGGGGCCACGTGAAAGATAAGGTCTACGCCAACAGCCCAGCGTCGATTCAAGACCTCAAAGATGAAATTCGTGAAGCAATCGAGGACATAGGACAGCCACTTTGCGATTTGGTGGTGGCGAGCACGCATACAGGACCATATTCTTTTCGTGAAATTTGGCTGATGTTTTTTTTCATTACTAACGGCATACCTTCCTCTTTATTATGAAATAAACATCCAATAATTTTTCTCAAAAAATGGCATTTTTCTTTGAATACCAAAATAACACCTCTTATTGGAAAACCCTTTACAAGCTCTTTTCAACGTTGAATAATTTTTATAAATTAAACATTATTATTTCAATTACGCTTTGTGCCAATCTACTACATTTTACTACAATCTAAAATATACTTTCCTTTTTCTGTACTTACTGCCAAATTAAATGTGCTTTTTGATCAAATTGGGCTCAGTAAATTTAATTTGAGCTTTTATAAACAGCGCTGTGATCATGCTCTGACCGGAGAAAGACACACAAACTCAGAGGTCTGAAGATTTGACCTAAAAACGAAACTTGAGGAAAAAAAAAAAAAACTCTCTGAACAGAAAAAGCAAAACGCTCGCGTATATGAATAGTGGACACATTTTTTAAGTTTGATATGACGATCCCTTATTCTCATTATTCTAGTCTCAGTTCAAATGTATCTTCAAAAACAAAACACAAAAAGCATACCTAACCGCAATCAGGATTATGATAATTTCAAGAAAAAGTTCAAAGAAAACGAACTTTCAAACTTTGCACCGAGTCGCATGCAAATCATTATATTTATAGACTCGTTGAGAGCTTCTGTTCAACGAGACGTTATTAATTGCATTGAAATGATAGGAACTCCTTTTAAAGACACTACGAACTATGCAACTGATGAAGACGAGCATTTAAATCCCCCGAGCCCGATCCGATGATTCCCCCGATGCACACACCGCACAAAGAAAGAACACAGTATCAATCAAAACAAAAAACCCTAAGCCAAAGATTTGACATGGATCAGTAATCTAATACCAGATTACGATTCCAAGAAGGGTGGTTTTTGTGTGTCTCTTTTCTGCAGCCAGTTGCCATACAGCCAACACATTTCCACAGCCCGGCCATAGGTGGGTGGTATCCATCCATCTCCATCCGTTCAGCCAACCCAACCATCCAAACACAAGGAGCCTTTGCCAAAGGTGGTACGTGGTAGTTCGAGTGTTCTGTAATATTCCATTCATGACGTGGCACATAGGTACTGTAAAGGATCTGGTGTATATTTAGTGGGTCGTCATCGTCAACATCTCTGTCGGTCCTCGTCTGTTGTATTGTACGTGAGGATAAATCCCAGCGAGGACATCGAGGGTGCCGTTCATTGTTGCAGAAAATAAGAATTTTCGCTTGATGGGTATCACGAATATTCTGCTCCTGCTGGGGCTGGAATTCTCCATCCCCCATGACATGCGCCCTTTATTTTATATATTTTTTGTTTTATATCCTTCTTTCCCTGTGTGCACATCTTCCTTTTTTTAGTTTGCTCACTTCTCGCGTCGTTCATATCTGTGCGTTGTCGTATGTGTCTCTAGGCTGTCGTTTATATTTCTGCTAGGATACATACGGTTTTTTTTTATACATTCTGCCCTGTGATATCTGTGTGCCTTTACCTTCTGATATACAGAGTCACTTTTAAGGTTGACAGTACCAAGGGTCAGATGAATAAGCGCATATCCGAGCATTTACTCGGGAGAAAGGTGGCAAAGGAATAAAAAAAGGAAAAAAAAACATTGAAGGGATTATTACCAACTTTTTATAAGGGTGGTTAGGGCGGTGGGTGTGGGGCGGGGGTTCATTGTGAAAGGTGATACTCCTGCGGCGTACTTATGGCATCTCTTTAAATGATAATTTATTCAGCCCGAGTGGAGATCTGAATGAGAGATTATGCATTTTGTTGGTCGTTTTGTTTCGGTTGATAAAAGGCGGACGAAGGGTATACATGAGATAAACAGTAGGTATACGATCCAACAAAAAGGAAATGGCATTGGAAAGGACATTCTCATTCAGAGAGACATTGCTTGAAAGAGATTTTGGTTGTTCGATGTTAAGTTGAAATGGAGGTTGGTAGTTTGATTCAGATTACTGATTACTTTCTTATGAGGACGCACTTCCAAGGTCTAACCATATGGGCATTGAATCGGATGTCATTGTATATAGTTATGTGAATCGACTGATGTCATCTTAAAGTAGGGAAGTTTGAGCGATATTCTAAATCAATGGTGCCCCAATAAACGTACGCACTTGCAATAGTTCAAAAACTAAAGCTCTCAACTGTGCTCCACTAGCGATAGCTCGCTTTTTGAAGGCTTACAGAAATAAGACTTATCCCAGAATGCTTAAACTGGCCGCCCTGGTGATCATCTCGAACACGGTTTTCATTGTCAGTGCGACTTCAGTGCTATATCACAGAGCGCACTAGAGTACATGTCAGGCGAACCTTACCCGCAGTATTCCCCGCAAATATGTACCTCCTGCTTGAAACCAAATTCACAGGTAGCCCGTTTAATCCGGACATGCTGCCTGACAAAACGTTGGTAGACCCTCGACCAGCTTGTTAATTGAACAAACACTTGACATTCAGAGCATAACGAGTCGTTCAAGGTACAGCACTGTGTTCTAAGCGTAAAATCTAGTACTAAATGAGCTCGTTCTTTCGAGAGATTGAAAAGCTCATCACTAAACCTTAACCTTCATGTATATGTCTTCCCTCATCCACCTATGTCGAAACAAAAAGCACGCAATCCAGAAAGCAAACCTACCGGCTACCAATGTGTGTAATTAAACTATCAGTGACATAACAAGAGAACGTCGTTGCTCAAAATTTGATCACTTACCTGCAGTTCAACAATCACTTAATTACCAAACAGGCGAGTTGCAAACTCAGCGATTATCTGCTTATAGAAGAGCGGTGCTGTTCCTGTTCGATACAAAAAAAGAATCATCATCAGAGGGCGGAATTGTACACTTACTTCGTAGCAAAACGGAACGAAGGGGTGGGTGTGTTTCGGGCTTATCATCCTGTTATTCACAGCGGTGCAACACGTGCGCCACAGTCACGTGTCGGCACGTGCATTCTCTATCGGTGAAAAACATAGATTAGGATGTCATACACATCACTTTCTAGCTCTGATTTCACGGATGCACTGTCTTTGGGGTGCTATGTCATACGCAGTCGGGGCGGTAGACTGTGATTTGTAATTTTAAATACAACTTAATTTTCATGCATTATGTTCACGCGTTACTTCAATTGTGGGCTTAAGTAACGTCGCTGTGGGAATGGTGAAATAACCACTTAAGAGCTACGAAACGGTTGTCGGGTGGGAATTTTCAAAATCGATTTCGGGTGACAGCTGACAAGTGTCAGCGCATTTAAAAAATATCATTTCAAGTGACAGCTTAGGTTGAAAACTTTACTTTCCTAATGTCGTTTTCCATTGGGCAAAAAGAAGCGTCCGGGAGAGTCCGGAATCGAAAAAATCACTTCTGAAACCGTTCCATTGGCACAAAAAATACTCTTCTGGTGATTCTGAGAAGAGAATTTCGCTTCTCGATTTAAAGTCAGAATCCACTCAAGAAGCACTCACACAAGTGTAATTTATGTATTTTATACAAGTCAGCTGACAGCCGCCGTAGATTAATTTTGGCATTTCACCAATACTATTGTGGATTCTTTCAGAAGCTGTTTTGTTGTTCCATTGGATTTCAGAATGAGTGGATCCCCTAGTGAAACCAATGGAAAACGACATAAATTTTATCTTATATAAATAGGTACTTAATAAGATTTTATTGAAAATGATTTGAAAGATGTACTCCTTTCGGCAGACAGATGATGATAATTAAATCAATGATCTATATAGATCATATGAGCATAATAAAACAAAACCTATTATATCATCAAGCTTAGTACGCTGCTCGAGCTAAATTTTCGCTCCCATACAAAATTCTCTCCAAAAATTAGCTCGGCTAAACTTAAGCGAACCCATTTAGCTGAGTGATACGCAGCTCGAGATAAATATTCAAACTTTTGTTTCAGAATGTACTTCATGTGTCTTGCAAAATTTAGTGTGCCCATTTGTGGGAAATGTACGCAAGGATGAGTTTTTTTTAATTATTACATGGACGAGAAGTACCTAGAATCAGAAATCGTTAAAATAAGAGAGAATTAAATTTATGATGGAAGTTTTTTTTAAAGAACAGCTGTTTTCTGTGACAATTATCCACGGCGTTCTCTATGTCAAAATTTAGTCATCTGATGTTTGGAGAGAAAAGTTAGAGCCCAGATAAATTTAGTTCAGCTCAAGCAGCGTACTACGCTTCAACAGCTAAACTAAACTTGCATGTGCTGAAATGTTTTTCTCCAAATTTCCTCTAAGTTGAAGTACATTAACTATTAAGTTAGCCCAGGTAAGTTTAATAAACAACTCCTAAACTACTTTAGATAGCATAAGTCCGGCAAAATTAAAATTACCTACTTGCCTAAGAGTCAAGTTTTACTCTTTCAAAAGTAGGTACTAGGTGCGGTAGAATTTTTTTTTGACAAATACCTACCTCAAACTAATGTGGTTTTCCATTGGGACAAAAAATCAATCTTTCTCTTTATCTAAATCACTTTTCATATTCCATTTTATTTGATTCGGCTCTCGATATCTTTTCAGATTTACACATACTGCCACTAACCCCAATATACTATGCACAGCTGTTTTAAGTCATTTTAAGAAGTTTGTTATAAAATTTCGTGGCATGTTCCATGAGCCGTGTAAAATCTGAGATCTGAAATAAATATCTGGTGGTCCCAATGCAAAACGACATAAGACATTCGGAACAAAAATCTGAAGTCAACTAAAATTATCGTACTTACATAAAAGCGAAGCTACCTACGTACAAAGACGCAGTTACTCTCATTGTTAACTTGGGTAACCATAACAGCTCAATTTCAATTTCAGTAAATGTTGCTTTTGGCAGAAAAACGAAAAACACAATCAGCAATTTTAGTAAAGTGTGTATTGCTTCTCAACAAAGATAATAACCTCAGAATGTGATATCCTTCTTCAAAATAAAACCACTTGTAGTAACTCGAGACATTTAAATATTATTTCTCCCAAGAGCTAATTAAATGACTAAAATATCTATGCATCAAATATTTACAATAACGAACGAAGCATCTTTGCTTAGGTACGATGCCAGCCCTGCTGAAAATATTCTATTACAATTTTCCGTCAGAAGTGTGACTGGAATGTCATGTAAGCCTGCTGTCATTTTCGAGTCGTTTTTTCATTCCGCTTTACCAAACACATGTGTGTGTTGTTAATTTAGAAGTTTAAATTTGTTTAATAAATAAAACGCAACGAAAACTCCTATTTGGAGGAAATCAATTCAAAATGTCTTCTTGGAAAAAAGCATCGAAGAGTAATCAAAAAACACACAGGGAGCGTCATCAGCCCGAATCAAGGCAACACCTAGGTCTTCTCGAGAAGAAAAAGGATTACAAAGCTCGGGCCAATAATGCACACCACAAGGAGCGAGCCATAAAATTTCTACACAAGCGTGCTCTAAATAAAAACCCTGACGAGTTCTACCATCATATGATAAAATCAAAAATCCAAGACGACGAACATCATGAATTTAACAAGGCGGATGAACACACCAAGGAACAACTTGCCCTCATGGAGACCCAAGATTTAAAATACATTACCATGAAGCGTACGATGGAAACGAAAAAAATCAAACGGTTACAGTCGCAGTTGCATATGATTGACTTTGCCAACGGGGTGCAGAATAAGCACACCTTTTTTGTAGACGGCCAGGAGGAGAAATTAAGCGAATTTGATGTCGCCAAAAGATTAGAAACGCATCCCAGTTTACTAGGGCGGAAAACAAACAGACCTAGGATGCAGGACCTGGATAAGTTCAAAGTACCAGAGATTGACGAGGAGGTTTGTATGTACAACATTGTTAAGAACTGAAAATACTAAATCGTCTGTTTTTTTGTCCAGGATATGAAGAAAATAGTTGCTAAGAAGGAACAGGCTTACATGGAGCTAAGCAAGCGAATTGAAAGAGAGAAGGAACTGAGCGTTGTTCAACAAAAGCTAGAAATGAAGCGCCTATTACAGCAGAAGCGTCAACTAAAACCAAAAAAGTTGAATGCTGGTACAAAGGACTCTGCGCCGGTGTTCAAATTTAAATACGAAAGAAAGAAATGAAACCAAATTGCAGATATTGTAAATGAATTTATAAATACGTTGGTTTTTTTATTTTTCTTTAATGGTTTACTGACCTTTCTTCCGCTCGTCCCAAAACAATAAAAGCTTACACAAACGAATTGTTGGGAGGAACATAGAGTCCTTTTAATGTTATTGATTTGTTATACTTGGTAGACGTTCTTACCTGGCTTAATGGGAAGACTCAATTTAACAAAAAAGAGGATGAACTTACCTAGATGCTCAATTTTTCTCGAGCTGCTTTTGCTTTGCTCATTGTTGTGTCATTCAAAGATGAGGGATTTTCTGGGTTTGAATTGTCCTTTTTGACTCATGTTATTGGTGGTTCAGGGATTGCATATCTTATTCTGACCTCACCCCACATTTTACTGGAAAAATAGGTGACAGCATAAAAATACTTAACTGTCTTGAAGAAAAACACATTTCAATTAAAATAACAATTTCATTTGAAATATAATAATAATTATTTGTTACCTATGAGTGGGAAGAGTTTTATAAAAACAAAATTTCAATTATGTAATCTACTACATTTTGTTTAAGTCTTAACAGGTAGTAGTGTTGCCATTAATGCGTATCAAAAAGGAACCTAGAAAAGATAAATCTCGTCTATGTCGAATAAAATTAGGCTTTTTAGATTTCAGATTTCCTGTGTCTAATCCAAAATGAATAGATTTTCCCCATAAAAGCCTACCAGTATATTCGTTTAGCAATCGACTTGGAGCTCACCAAGAAATTCTGCTTCCCAGCGTACTAGGCCTTAAACAGTACAAAAAAAATACCTAATAGCAGTGCGAGTCATCAACGCACCCTCTTCAAAATCTATTACTTTATTGCTTTTGGAATTCAGCAACTTCTCAACAAAAGAGAGGCATTTCTCTCTGTTGTTCTACAAAGTGACAAGTGAGAACTGACAAGTCGGTAGGCTTGTCAAAATTCACTTATTCGCACGTGCATCCAAAACAAAACGCGGGTTTTAACTTAAAGTTACTTTAAAATTTATTAGCAAAAATAAACAAATAAAATGGTAAAAAAGAAGATTGACAATCGGATCCGGGTAATGATCGAAAATGGTGTCAAACTCAGCCATCGTACAATGTTTATTATTATCGGTGACAAGGCAAGGGATCAGGTAAATTAAAGAACACTTTTTGCAGGAACAAATAACTCATTTTAAGTTGTTGGACTCTACTTAGGTACCAATTCTGTATGATATTCTTACAAAATCCACCGTGAAAACACGTCCAACAGTTTTGTGGTGCTACAAAAACAAGGACGAGGCTATCTCGAAGTAAGTTTCTTAAGTTCTACGGTGTGAATCACATTAATGGAACTGTTTTGTAACTTCTAGTCATGGAAAGAAACGTGCCAAAAAGATAGCGGCTGGCAAAATTGACGTGAACGATGCAGATTTGTTCGATACGTTCAGAGTGTCTACAACCATCCATGGGAGGTACTACAATGAAACGCATGCCATTCTCGGACGAACATACGGTATCTGTGTGCTTCAGGTATGTGTAGCATTTGTGTATTTACATATTTTACAAATTTATGGTTTCATTTGAAAATGTTGTAGGACTTTGAAGCGTTGACACCGAATCTTCTTGCTCGCACGGTAGAAACTGTCGAAGGGGGTGGCTTGATCATATTGCTTTTGAAGTCTCTCACTTCTCTGAAGCAATTGTACACAATGAGCATGGATGTGCATAAACGATATAGAACAGAAGCTCATCAGACAGTTACGTGTCGTTTCAATGAACGATTAATTCTATCGTTGGCCGATTGTAAACGTTGTCTGGTAGTCAATGATGATCTGACGGTATTGCCGTTGAGTTCCAAGACCATAAATGTAGAACCAGTTAATGTAATTAGTGCAATGTTCATCTCGTGTGTCGGTGTTTATATTGTTTAAATATTTTCAGCCAGCGGATATAGGTAAATCTGAGAACGATGAGATGCTCACCGATTTGAAGGAAAGTCTGAGGGACACGCCACCAGCAGGACCTCTGGTCAATTTGTGCAAAACATATGACCAAGCCAAGGCTGTAGCGCAGTTCATTGAAGCTCTTGCGGAGAAGCAACTCAAGTATGTTAAGCATTTGTACTCGCAGCTGTGATTCTATTGAAAGTTTCTCCCTTCTAGACCTCCGACTTCACTGACAGCAGCTCGTGGTCGCGGTAAATCAGCCGCAATGGGACTGTCCATCGCTGCCGCCATATCGTTTGGCTACGTCAACGTGTATGTCACCTCGCCTCATCCCGAGAACTTGATTACCCTATTCGAGTTTGTCCTGAAGGGGTTCGACGCACTTGAATACCAAGAACACTCTGACTACACCATCATTCGCTCCACAAACGAAGAATATAAAAAGGCGATTATCCGTATCAACATCAACCGCCAAAACCGACAAACTATTCAGTATATTGCACCCAACGACACCCACCTCTTGAACGCCGCTGATCTTCTGCTTATCGACGAGGCAGCCGCTATCCCACTGCCTCTTGTAAGGAAGATGCTCGGACCTTACCTCATCTTCATGGCGTCAACCATCAACGGCTACGAGGGAACAGGACGTTCGCTGAGTTTAAAGCTGATCTCGCAGCTGCAGAAGGAGAACAATGCACCACCGCCAATCAAACTGGATGAATCTATCCGTTACCGCGAGGGAGACGATATCGAAAAATGGCTCATCAACTTGCTGTGCCTAGACGCAACAACAGTGCCGAACATCAGCTCAGGCTGTCCCACCCCAGACGTCTGCGAACTTTACTACATCGATCGAGATGCTTTGTTCTCGTAT
The DNA here is from genome assembly GCA_916610125.1 of Cheilosia vulpina. Taxonomy (NCBI): domain Eukaryota; kingdom Metazoa; phylum Arthropoda; class Insecta; order Diptera; family Syrphidae; genus Cheilosia; species Cheilosia vulpina. The sequence continues at coordinate 60,384,898 of OU744277.1, forward strand.
CATAAGGCAGCCGAGTCATTTCTTCATCGTGTGATATCAATCTACGTGTCGTCGCATTACAAAAACAGTCCAAACGACTTGCAAATGATAAGCGATGCACCGGCGCATCACCTCTTCTGTTTGTTGGGACCAATCCACCGAAAGGATCAACTGCCCGAGATTTTGGTTGTTGTACAGGTGGCCTTGGAAGGCGAAATCTCGTCGCAGACCATCACCGATTCACTGGGAAGGGGCAAGAAAGCGAGCGGGGACCTAATACCATGGAATATTTCGGAGCAGTTTGGCGACCATGAGTTCCCCAAGTTGTCCGGGCTGCGGATTGTGCGCATCGCAACGCACCCCAACTATCAGAGGGTAAGTAATCTACTCAAGTCTGCGAAGAACAGGAGATTTATTGAAATTCACTTGCAGATGGGCTATGGCAAGAGGGCTGTCAAGCTCTTGAAGGACTACTATGACCTAAAGTTTACGGATTTAAACGAGGATGCAAACGGCGCTGAGAATGGTGAGTTGCAATGATTTTATCCCTGCGGTGCATTCTTTGTTGATGATGTTGTTTTAAATGTGCCTTCAAAATATGTAAAACCAATTCTGTGCGCTCTCAGGAATCGAAGAAGTAGATGCGGACGATGTTGGCCTCCTCAAGGAAACAATCGCCCCCCGGCGTAAGATCCCGACTTTGCTGAAACGCCTTAATGAGCGTGTCCCCGAGAATATCGATTACATTGGAACGTCCTACGGCTTAACCAAAGACCTCTTGAAATTCTGGAAAAATCAAGGATTCGTACCGGTATACGTTAGGTGAGTGGCCCTCGCGATATCCCATCGGTTTTTATAAACAATTCCTCTCGTACAGTCAAAGGCCTAACGATCTGACTGGAGAACACTCCTGCATCATGCTGCACACCCTCCAAAAGCAGGGTCTCAAAGAAAAGGTGACCACCGAATGGTTGTCACTGTATTTCAATGATTTTCGCCGCAGAGTTCTCAAGTTGCTGGGGAAAATCTTCAAAGATTTTCCAGTAGCCTTGGCACTTTCAATTTTGGACAACAAATCAGTCTCCGTGGAGAGCAAAGGTGGATCCCAAGTTCTGTACTTCACTTGATGTTTTGACAAATAGATTTATTTTTTCACAGAGCTGGACAAAGCAACGCTAGACGTATATTTTCTGCCGCATGACATTCAAAGACTAGAAGCGTACGCAAGAAACCAGGTGGAATTCCGACTGATCCTCGATCTGGTGACCGATGTTGGCTACCTCTACTTTCAGGGAAAGATTCAAGGGTTTCAAGCAGATTCCCTGCAGAAGGTACAGTTCTTATAGAGCGAGTTTTTCAGTCGTCTAATACAAATTTACATCAGGCAATTCTGCTGGCCATGGGTGTGCAAGGAAAGTCGGTAGACGCAATTTCAGCAGAGCTGAATATGCCCTCCAGTCAAATCCTAGCAAAGTTCTACGATCTGATGAAGAAGACCACCAAATACTTTGCAAGTGTGATAGAAGGCCACATCGAGAGCTCGATGACAAACGAAAAACACCTGAACCGTGGTGATGACTTTGTCCCCATAACACTTTCACTCAACGACGAACTGGACGAAACTGCCAAGGTACAACCGAAACGCAAAAACCAATGCCAACATATTTGTATCCGAATTATTTATCCCCTCAATTTAGATTCTGTCAAAGAAGCAAAAGGAAGAACTGAAGAAGTTGAAGAAAGAGAGTCTCCAAGACTTTGCCATCAAGGGCACCGACGAGGACTGGTCCAAGGCACTGTCTGGCAAATCAACCAAGCTGATATCTGTGAAGAGGTGAGTCCCGTACTTACGTCTGTTAACTTGGTTTCACGTCCGTTTCATTTACAGTGGAATCAAACGTCTCGACGAACCAATAACACCCTCCGTAGAGCAGCCCTCAAAGAAGATGAAATTTGGCAAAAAGAAGAAACACGCCGGCAAATCCATCGTGTAGCTGAATCGCTCTGTTTTTTGTTATTGTGCAACTAGTTAAGAATATAAACTAGGACTTTATATTGGAACAAAACACTAAACGTGATCATTTTATTTCGCCCTCGCGTATGCATCAGCACCATCCTCCACTATACTAAGGTTTCAAAAAGTCTAGCCAGCTAATTTACAAAGAGGAAAAATTGAAAGCATTACAGTTCAACTAGAATTGTGTTTAATAGGAAATTTAAATAAGAAGAACCTCTTAGGCATGCAGTTGTTGTTTGTGTTCGATGCGCTTTTGACGCTCCATTAATCGTCGCTCGCGTTCGTATTCCTTCATTCGAAGAACGTAATCTTCGTACTCGCAAGTCATAAATTCGTGTCGCTCATGATGACACTTATACACAAAGGGGAACACGTCGGATCTGCACGCACGATACTTTAGCAGCTTGTGGGCACAATAATCACGATCGGCCAGGTCGATTTTAGCCGATTTCAATTCTTCAGGAGTCGCAACCATAACACGTTCTTTACGGCCATTTGGGAAGCCGAAATTTGGATCGAAGGCGGTTTTATTCCTTGGATCTGGTGTAACATCCGGTTTTGCGTACAACGCTAATGCGTTACCCATGGCAGTCTGTGGAAATTCATATGGGCGATTAAATTTAGCAAACTTGACAAATAATTTCTCTTACATTTAGGGAAAAATCCGAAATTACGTAAAGATGAGGACTATGGTGGTGCTGCAGTTGGGGCCGTTCTTGACAGATAGTATTCTGACTTTAAATATAGTAGATTGTGACAGCATTTTTTTGTGTCGGAATAGGTATTATTGTAAAAGAGCAGTTTATAACACAGGGTGATCATTGAAATGAGCGACAAGAAAGATGTCTCTGTGGCAAGTTTTGTAACAGATTTGAAAGAGAATGTTCAAAAAATTAACGGCAGAATTGAAAACTTGCTCGCAATTTTCTGCCCGATTCGTCACTATTGTATAGCATTACTTTACTTACTTTACAAATTTCAAAATAACACCAGAAATGTTAACCAAATCTTTTTATAAACATTTTGTTTGTGTTTCAGGAAATTAGACGAGCAGTATCTTATAAATATGTGAATTCAAACATATATATTATATACAATATATTCGCTTGATTGTTGGGAATATTGTGCAAGATACAGTGCAATTTGTTTTCGAATGAATGAATATCTCTGTTGTACAATCCGATTATAACCGATCATCCACCGCAAGATCCGAAACGACAGGAATCACTTCAGAATCGGGCCCTAAAGGCGAAAATTCACGAAATTTCAGGAAAATTGCAAAACCGAGATTTCCCAAACTGACACAATAATAAATAAAATATCAATCAGACTGACTTAATGGAGTTGGTATTGATTGTTTTACTGAACTTTAGCTGAGATATGAAGTTTGAGTTGAGCCGCACAAGAAAAACAATCCAAAATTGTCCATTTTTTAAGAATTCCTGCCTCCGTCGGTCTAAGAGTTGGAGTCTTAATCTTTGCATGGACCAAAGAGGAAAAACCCGGGGGTCCGACAAAAAATAAAAACACAAAAAAATCTTCACATTAACGTAACTTTTCTGTAATTCACCGGGAAAATCGGAACAATCGGTATTCTTTAACATCCACTGAACACACACCCTTGAAGAAGGCTTTCGAAACAGTCACCCTGTTAAAATACTGCAGTGAAACGCACCCTAGTGTTCATTTTAACAACCAAAAATCAGAAACATCGCTTTATAATTTTAAAAGCGAGTAAACGACTCTTTCGCTCTTTGCAACAAACTCAAAACCAGAGACAAGTGATACCACCATAAAAATATAGCTTGTAGGCTAAGTAACGGGAAATCGGTCGGAGTTGGTGGTCTCAGTCAGAGACAATACTATCAATAGTATCATTTGTCTCTGGTCTCAGTATTATCTCTGCTCAAAACTAGGGCGACCAACTATTTGTTAAGTTTATCGTTTTTACGAAGGATTCTATTCATCTAAACCAAAAAAAATAAAAATGGAGACTCCACGCAAAGCTCTCCGCAGTTTTCATTTGGAAAATCTTGCCCAACAAAGCACACCACTTCGTATTCCGCTGTCTCCATTTATGAAAAGTCTTGGTTACGGTACCGGTGTTAATGTTTATAAACTGGAACGTTCACCAAAACATGGACAAATACGTTCGCCATGGGCTGTGAAAAGAATCTCCAGAAAAGCCCGATGCGCCGGAAATGTTGAATTCAACACTCGCATTCAAGAAGAAGCAAAAATACTTCGGTATATATTTGAAAGACATTATTAAGTTAATGATTTCCAAAAAAAATAATGAAATTTGTGTTTAGAAAACTCTCGCATCCAAATATCGTTGGCTTTCGAGGAATAGAGAAAACAGGCGATGGAATAGACTCCTTAGCATTGGAATGCTGTAATACGTGTTTGGGAACAATTCTAGAAGATCGATCCGAAGATGAAATGGGACCATTACCAGTCAAGTGCTCTCTGAAGGTAGGTGATTGAGTATCCTCATTGAATGAGTTTTATATGAGATCTCTTTTAGATGATCTTCGATATAGCCAAGGCATTGGACTACTTGCATAACGAAGCAAAACTGCTGCATGGTGATCTTAAATCGTTTAACATCTTGGTGAAAGGTGATTTTGAGATTTGTAAGCTCTGTGACTTTGGCGTGAGTATTCCTTTGGATGAAAACGGACTAATCAATTTTAAACAGAACCCTGAGTTGGAATACGTTGGTAAGTTAGTCACGATAGCATTCGATTGTAAAGCTTTTTGATTAGTTTTTGTTTTTTTTAGGCACCACTCTTTGGTCAGCTCCAGAAGTTCTGGACAAAGAAGGTGTAATTGACCAAAAGGCTGATATTTTCAGTTTCGGTCTTATAATCTATGAGACAATAGCACTATGCCCACCGCATACATTAAACATTAGAGAGGATGACATCGACGAATCGAAGGAAAATATGTCTGAATCTCTTAACGATTCTGATATGCAATGTTTGACGGAGTCCATGAATAGTGCTTTGGGCACACGGCCACCACTGCCGCAGGCTTTTACTTTAAGCGACGAATACAATACAGTTGTTGAGCTATTTTATTGCTGTACTAACGAGGAGGCTGAAGATCGACCTACTGCGAAGGATATTTGGATGTCGCTTGAAAAGAACGGCATCGCAAAGGGACAGTAATATGTGTTTCATGTATTATAGCTTGCTCTTAATTACCAAGCAATTTTTCTTTTAAATTGATTTTGTAAATAAAAGAAAAGGTGGGGATCTTGCTTGAATCAAGTCCCCTCCTTTAAATACCTCCAATAGTTTTTTGAAATATGCCATAGAGCAGAACGGCCATTCAGAGCGGTTGTCGACCTACTGGCTTCAAGGCGCGGCACTTGCGTAATTTTCATTTAAGTCAGCGATAGAGTTTAAGCCCTCGCCGAGAGCATAGCGTAGCCGGGCGGATAGCAACAACAAATTTCTTTACCATGGTACATGATACCCACATATCTGTCGGGGAATACCACGGTAATACAAGGTGAGCAATGTAGCATAAACAAACCATACAAGATGACCATAGTATGATGTGAATTGTCTATGCAATATTTTATGGTATCCTATAGTTTTTGCGTGGTACAGTCATCTGCCTAGCGAAAACAGCGCACTCTTCTGAAGTGGAGAATAGTTTTACTTTAAGTACTTGTCATTTCTGTTGAAAATTCTATGGATTTCATGCCATGGTATCTATACCATATGATTGTCACAGGCATTACGTTTGGTTTGTGCCTTGCTTACGACAGTAGGTACTTTGACGTGTGCCAAAATCATTGTTCGTACAATAAACAAGTACATAGTTTGTGGATATTGGATTTTTTTGTTGATAACGATGCGTAGAATGTAAGCAATATTAAATACCTACTTTTACACATCGAAATATGTCAATAAACACATCTATTTCATAGCAAAAAAACAACAACTCCGAAGCAGTACGAAATTATTGTAAGCTACTTGAAACAGCACGAAGATTTGTTTCGGAGTTGCTCTGAGCTTGACACTTCACAAATAAAAGCTAGACGAAAGGAAATATGGCTTCAACTAACAGACGTGCTGAACCGTAATGGTCCACCAGTTCGTAAATGCAGTGAATGGAAAATAGTGAGGAGAATCATTATTGTTAGTTCACAAAACGATTTCATTTTATTTATAGATATGGTCCTATTACAAATACAATCTGAAGCGAAAACTTGCCGCAGATGTAAAATTGCGACGCAAAAACTGCAAGAAGAGCATCAAAAGGAGTCTTCCATTCAATAAAAGAGACCGAACTGTACTCGCCATGTTAGGCTTGAAAGACGAAGAGGCCGATTACAACAAAAATGAGGGTATAGAAACTGATACGGAGGAGTATTTGCCAAATGATGTTCCGCATCCTCAAAACGACGCGGTATGTAGCGAAGCAGAGATAGTAGATGAAATAATAGACAATAAGGAATCTATCGTATTCTGTAATGATGAGTTCACAAAGGAGGAACCAGTCATTCAGTGTATGGGGCCATTTTCGTTTGATGAGGAACTAATTGAGGCGCCCAAAAGTGATGTTCATGTTCCATCAATTCTCAGTAGTGCGTTGTTGTCGATGGAAAGAACGCAGCAGGCGATACTTAAAGAACTGAAGGAATCCAACAAACAGAAGAATCAAGCACTTTCAATTAAAGAACGCTTATTGACTTTGGAACAACACAAGTTTGACGAGGAGAATAAACGGGCATACACAATGATTGAGTTGAGGAGGAAGGAGTTGGAATTGTACGAGCTTAAACTAAAACGCCTCTGCACGCAATGTCCAAAATTTAAACCGGAGATCGACTCACAGTGATTTTTTTTTTTGTTTTATGTAAAAATACTATTATATACAAGTTCTTTAAAAAATAAATTTAACTACACGAATTTTCGTACAGAAATAACATATTTGTAATCAAGATTCATTTCTGTTTACACTTGTAAACATTTACAAAATTCGTCAGCACTCTTTTGCGTTTAGAAAGTTTTGCGACATTGACCTTTGTTTTTCAATAAGTTTCGATTTTAGAACATTGTCTCCGGGTTCTGTGAAACACATTAATCTCATAATCGAAGCAATCGTAAATTTCACTTTCAAACCAAACTTATAGGAACGTACGCATTGATGATATTCCGAAAGAATCAAACCTTTGTTTAAATGAATTTCTTGAATTGTACGCAGCAAGACCAAGGTAGGTATATAATTACGTATTTTGGAGTTCTAACAATGTAAGTGCATTGCAGCATTTCTCTGAATAATTCCTAAGTTTTTTTTGTTTTAAAGGGTATCGGCAATTAACAAATCACAATTTTAGATATTCGCAAACTACATTCAATATCATTCCGAAATAGTTCTGGAAGATGAATCATATTTACTGCAACAGGTAGCGAAAAGAAGTCTAGAAGTGAATCAACAAATGAAAGAAGCAAATAATGTACAGCAAAAGCAGCTTCAGTTGTACAAGGTGAATTTTGAAAAGATTTGAAAAGTTAACCGACTTGAAAAGATCAAACTGGACGTCATCCAGATAGAATTAAAGCAAAAGGAATTTGAATTCTGCGAGCTGAATGTAAGGAAAAACTGCTTGCTTTGTTTTTTGAGCGGGGAGAAACAAGAAAACAGTTGAGTTTTTAACCTCTATTTATTTTTTTTAAGTATATAAAAGAAGCGATGTCTCACGACTTCTTTAAGTTTATTGAGCAAGAGCATTGAGAATGCCTTTCCCTGCGACACATAAGAAAAAGACTTTCCATGATCCACTCCTGAAAGACTTCTAATGTCCCTTCAAAAGGGTGGATGCAATTGTATTTATCTTACTCTCTTGTAGCGGAAATGTATTTGAATTTTATTTTAAAATCTGTTAATAAGATTTGTAGTTAATATAGAGGAACATCTAAATCTACGTGTCGGTTTCAGTTTTCACTGGCGAACACTGCGTACAGACACCCATCAATTTCATTTCGTACAACTCCAATTCTTTCCTCTTTAACTCTATTTTGATGTAGGACTGCTTATTTTCTTCATAATTCTGCAGTTTCTTCTCGTCAAACTTCTCCTGTTCAAGAGCCAATGAACGTTCTTTAACAGAAATTGATTGTCTCTTGTGTTGGTTAGATTCTTTCAGTTCTTTCAATACTGCCTGCAGTGTTGTCTGCACTAAACTCAGTGTATCATGGACAAGCGCTAAAATGTTCACATCACTGAAAGAAGTTTTCCCGCATGTTTCTGTAGGTTGTGGATCAATTAAATCGTTCACTGGTTCCGTTCTATTTGATTCTACATCATCACTGACTACGATCGGTTTCGTATTGTCGACTTCATCTATCTCTATATAGCTTGCTTTTGAATTATATATTGTCCGAGTATTTTGCGATTCTTTGGGTGCGTTCGTCCCATATTTCTTAAAATTTATTACTTTTTGATTCATCCCCAGGAAATCCATTACTGCCCGCTCTGTCTTATTAAACGATAGCCGTTTTTTGCTGTTTTTTCGCCTTAACTCAATATCCCAGGCAAGCTTCCGCTTAAGATTGTATTTGTAATCAGCCCACACCTGAAAGGGAAACGCAAACTATCAATAAGTGAACATTGGCCTAAGAATAATGATTTCTTACGTTCTTCCAACCAATATAAGTACGCACTGGGGGGCCGTGACCGTTGAGGGTGCAAGTCAATTCTGTCCATAGTTCTTGTCGCCTAATCTGAGCTTCAGATGAGATTGCAAAACTTGTGGCCAATTCGATGTTGTTTTGTATGAAGTTTACGAGCAGTTCGAATTGTTTTCGATTGGTTTTCTTCCTACAAAACTTAATTAGGCATAAAATGCAAAATGCAACATAAGTCGACTTACATTTTACGATGATAGTCAAATATAAAATATACGAAAGTATACGAAACGAAACAATTTGCAAAACGATGGTGATCGTAAAAATTCTTATGTCATTTGTCAAGATCATAACGGAAAGAACGTAAGCGTTAAACGTAAAATGCCCAACCAGTGGCGTAGGTGAATAACAGTTACTTTTAACTGGGGTATTAAGAATTGTTTTAAGTTGGCCAGAGGTCAAATTACTGTCACGAAATAATTGATAAATTAATTTGGTTGATGGAAAGGTAGATTTGGTTTTGTCGTCTCAGGATTAATATTGAAAGACTCGCACGATGTGCCAAAGGCAATGAGGGCAGATATTTGGATGGCATCTGCATTCTAGAGCCCACTTAAAAACAACTGCAACACTAATAAATGATGTATTGTAGAATACTTTCTAACGTCCAAGTCGAATTTGTTCTCCGTATACTCACAAAAATATCTCATATTGAAACAATTGCTAACACTGGCAGGTGTGAAACAATGACATGAAACGGTTTAAATATTTTCACACAAAGAACGTTTTATCCAGAGATCAACTTTAGACCTCATTCGTTTTATTTTATGCCTAAATTTTTATCTAATGAAATGGGCCCAAATTGATTTTAAAACACTGCACATTGATAGATGTACTCGATGCAGTGCAATGGTCGAATTCGAGCGCACATTTATTGGCAAATCTCGGGCAATTCTAGAAAAAATCGAGATTCGAAAGTGTTCTTAAATCCAAAAAAAATATTTATCTTTTCTGCCCAATCGAATGACACATGTTGAATTTTGTTTTCAGCATGACTTACACTTACCTGGAACAACCTAACACCTAACCAAAAGATTAACAATGTTCTCTTTTTAAATTATTAAGTTTTATTTTCGCTTTCATTTTTGTTAACTTTTTACAATAAATTCAAATGATTGATGTTACAAAATTTTAAACAAAGAAAAATTGTCTCAATCATTAAATCGAATTACGCAATAATTTTGTTAAAAACATTTTACAGTATATATAATTAAATTTGTTTTCTTGCGCGATCAGGTTTCGTTGGAATAGATAACGAATAACTATACATATTTATAAAGAAAAAGAATAATAATAATATTACAACATATACGTACACGAGCGACAGAGGTATACAAATGAAGAACTTTTGAATCCGCCGAACGTTCATTCAAATTGTTAAAATAAAATCAATTTACACTAGCAATTAGTTTACACTCTAATAGGATTGTTCGCTAGAAGGTTTAACACAGTATACACAGAAATTACACAGATAATAATGTCCAGCACCTTATTTTCATCGATTGCTATCTCTACTCAACTAAAACTAAAACTATTAGTTAATAATAATCCCAAATTGAATGTATTTCTTCATTCTTTCCATAGCTTTCGCGTTCATTCGCAATGAATTCAAATTGAGTTATGGAATATAGCGGTAAAATAGTAAAAATGAAAAAAAAATTGATCTAAGGAGAGAGGCGGGATAATTGTGCGATCCTACGATCCAAATTGTTCCTTGGTATTGTCAATAGCTGCGTACTCATAGCTGCCACGTCCATCAAACTGCAAATAGAAGTCGTGGTGTTGCCATAGGGATTTTCTGTGCGACACTGTAAAGAGGGTGATGCCGGCCTCTCTACAATATTGGTACATTTGTCCTTCCACATCGACAGACACCGCACTGGTGCATTCGTCGAGAATAGCGAACTGCGGACTGTGATAAAAGAGTCGTGCCATGGCGATACGTTGCTTCTCGCCACCCGACAGCACGTCGATCCAGTCTTCAACGGCATCGAGGCCATTTTCTCGTGTTTTCAAGTAGGTGAGCTGAACGATTTCCAAATATTTCATCAAATCACTGTCACTTTTGCCATTGCGAAGCATCTCCTGATGCGTGTGTGGATAGATTATCTATGACGAGTCGGGAGAAATAGTACAATGCATTAAACAAGGGTTTAGACAAAACTAACCTGATCGCGTAAGCTTCCTAGCGTCATATAAGGTCTCTGTGGAATGTAGAAGAGTTTACCGCGCGGTGGCTTGGTTACTGTGCCACCCCACGTTGGCCACAGCTCGCCGAGAATCCGGAAAAGACTCGACTTGCCACAGCCATTTGGTCCGCAGACTAGAACGTTCATTCCAGATCTAAAAATTGAAAAGCATTTTGAAAAGTTCTTCCCGCAAACCGCCGCTCACTCCATACTTGACTTCGAAGGTCAACTCTTTGAGTAGAAAATCACCGTTTGGCGTCACCAGTGGCACCTTTTCGAACTTGATAATGTTGTCTTGGAAAATAATTGCGCCCTTGTTTGGAGCGAAGTTCGCATCACCATTGCTAACATTGTTCACCATTGTGCGTTCGTATTTTCCTCCATTGAGATCTCCAATCACCTTAATCAACTCGGTCATGCGAGCAGTAAAACCTAAGCAAATATTGTTTGTTATATTCGATTCAATGACACGAAGAGCTGCCTTTAAAGCTTACCTGCCAATCGTGACATTTCGCGGCCAGCCAAAACAAGACGTCCGATAGCCTCGGCGAGCTTCACCAACATGCGCCCGTATGTATAGTATGCCTATCGGTCATTTTTATTAGTGCAACGTGAATGGAATCACAAACACATCGAAACCTACCTGCAGCCTACGTCCACTGTTCTCTCCAGACAGAAGAGGATGATTTTGCGTGAAAAATGGAAGGGATACCGCATAGAAGCCAACAATCGATGCGAAGTCTACAATGAAATAAATGTTGTTAGGAAACTTTATGGGACACACTTGTAATTGCATACATTTGCCAACAATGTTATCGATGATGCCCATGCTTACGCGGAACTCCAAAAACTTTCTTAGATGGGACCGCAATTTCGAGAAACTTGCCAGCAGGGTGAGTTTTTCGCGTACGTTGCCCTGATAGAAAGCGATCTCTTCGGAGTTTGTAATAAGTCTGCTATTGACATATCGGAATTCGCCTTCCAATTTTTGCTCTTCGACGGTGAGACGTCCCGTTGGTCGGCGTAATCGCGTGAGCAACACTCCCGCGAATAAAAGGTACACCATCAGAATGGATGGAGTCTGTAAAAAGTTCAAAATATTATTATTATTATTATAAATTATTAACATGTAATTAAAATTACTTGTTAGTACTTATTTTAACGAGCCTAGCTGCAGTGACTTTTGGCTCTATTCTATTATTTGTTTGATTAAATGATAATATTAGTTTTCGTTTTTGATGACGTTTGAATAAGTTTTATCAAGTCTAGTTTAGTGTAGACGTTGAAACTATATACCGGAGCATTTTTGACCGAGATAAAAACAGTAAATTCCACTGAAGACGTTCTTAAAAAAAAAGCCAAGCAAATGATATATATACAGTTCCTTATTTCCCCCATTGTTTATATTTACAAGTAGTTTATCGGACACCATTCGATCACAAACTCAATAGTGAAGGAAGTGCATCTATTTATGTAATCTTTTCACTCTTAGGTAAGTTTAGGGCCTCATCAGTGAACTAACTCTAAATATCTACTAACTAAACATGTAGAGCAGCAGAATAGACATTGGGCCTTACTAATAATCAGTTTTAATTTTCTTCTATATGGAAAATATCGCCGTTCTGAGCCTGGACACTTTATATGATTATTAGTATAATAATTTTCGTAGAATACTCATATGTAACAGTTTGTACCCATGAATGAAATAAATATAATGTCGTTTTCCATTGGGACCACCAAAAATCTTTTTCAGATCTCGGATTTTATGCTCATGGAACTTGCAATGAAATTGATCTGCTTTTGTAAATGGATTAGTGCGTTAATTGACAACAATATCAGCTGTTCAAATCGCATTTGTTTTTGGTAGAATCAACCATGGAAATCGGCTTGAAATGTTTCCTCTGTTATAGATACAAATGGAGTGTGGAGAGTGATTCGTAGTTTCCAGATGATGAGGAAGACAATGAAGATAATAATTCCTCCAAAATTATGTCCATTGCTGTTTATATATTTCTTTATTTTGGTTTTCACGAAACTTTGCACATTTGTTTTAAAACAAACTTCTTTAAATGTCGTAAAACAGCTGTGCTGTATATGTGGTATTATGTGTAAATCTGAAAAAAATATCGAGATCTGCAAAAAGTGATCCGAATCAAAAAAAGATTGATTTTTTTTCCCAATGGAACGCGAAAAATGATTTAGATCAAAAAAAAAAGATTGATTTTTTGTCCCAATGGAAAACGACATAAGAAAACTACAATCGGTTTCTTTCTTCCATTCTTTGGAAGTTATGGTCGAAAAAGAAAACTTGTGCATCACGTGTATTTGTGTGCACTATTCCGTCACAAGTATTTTGCATTTTTTCATACTCTTCGAGATGCGTCACAATATAAGAATTAACTACTTCAAACTCAGATATAATTATTTTTTTGTCGACCAGTTGTCTACTTTGACAACAAGTGTTCTGTTGATAAATTTTTCACAAGGTATCTAATGACGTTTTCCATTGGGACAGAAAAAGCACTTTTTCCAGAGTCAGAGCAATTTTGCGAATCTCGATTTCTTAGCGAGATTTACTAAAAACAAAACCTTTGGCATTTGTCAAACTTTGAAGTGTGTTATTATACGTGTTACGTCTGTGCAAGGTAGAGAAAAATGTACATTTGGCCTCCGTAATGGATTTTGAACATAAATCACGCACCAACACAAGCGCAAACAAGAAATAATCTCAATTTATGTTCCATTGGCCACGAAAAATTTAAAGTCTGAGAGCAAAATCTGAAAATCCCAATGGAAAACGACATCATTTTGCACGGTGATCCCCGAAACCGAAATCGTTTATTTTTTTTTTTGCAAATAAGGCTAATCAAAAACGCTCATCAATTAAGCGCCTTCACTTTATTACATTTATTTACTACATATTGCGTGACAACTCAAAATCCTCATGATGGTTAATAGGCGCATTGCCCGAACACCAGCTTAATTGAAAATGCCATTGCAGTTAAAATTAATTGATCGAGATTCGCTCGATTTAATCTGTGCAAATTACTTAATTCAAATGATGATGTACAGAAAGTCAAGTGAGTCTTTTTTCGGAGTATAGGCTTGATAAATTATTGAAAATTAAATTACCTGTCCGCCAAGGTTCACAGTCAGTCGGTACACGTAGATTATAATGTCCAGAATTGGTTTACTTATGTTTGAATATAAATCCGTTGCGCTCTCACAGAACTTATCAATATCTGTTGTGAGCAGTTGATCGGCATTCGCTATACGATTGTCCAGATTTGACATTTTGTAGTATGTATATCCACTGCAAAGAATTGAATAACATTGGTTCAAGGTTCAAGATAACAACAGAAGAATGTACTTACGTCAGGTACTCGTTATACAAGTAATGGGTTAGATTTGTTCTAAATCTGAGCTTCAATTCTCCCAAACTCCACTTTAGGACGTTGGTAACAACTGATATCTAAAGAGAAGATAATGTTCACTGAAATCACATTTGCTGAACTTTCGATTGAATACTAACCAATGGCAACGCTGCAAGGTATTTGAGAAGAGCCACTTTGAATTTTGCCTTTTGCATTCCGATGATTGTACTTTCGACAACTGTTGCGTTTTGTATCATCCAAATATCACTTATAGAGCGTGCAATAAGTGTACCTGCGATAACGACGAGCAGACCGCTTTCCACGCTCCATATTCCTGGTACAAGAATGGCTGTAGAAAGAGCAATTTTGTTGATTGCTTATAGAGTCGGCTGAATTTGAAAGTACTTTTACTTACGCAACAATTGCCGTAACTGTTTGAAGAAAAGTGCATTTACGTGAGCCTTTGGTGCTTTTTTGTCCTTCTTTTCATTTATGGCATATAATATTTGATCTTCAAGGCGGGGTTTCCTTAAAGAACATAAAAATATTGTTTAAATAAAAGAAATTGGTTGAATGGAGGCACAGGTAGTCATATATTGAGCTGATTGTATAGGAATGTTGATTGACAAATTCATTCATAAAATAAAGTCAAATCGAAAATGTCGCAATATTGCGCCTTCAAAAGTGAAATAAAGCCAACTTGGTCTTGTTTCGTTTTCAGCAACGAAATAAAGCCAAATTAAACTTTTGGTTTTATTTCCCTTCACCATTTTTTTCGAATATTTAATGTCGTTTTCTTTTGGGACAAAAAATCAATCTTTTTTTTGATTCGGATCACTTTTTGTAGATCTCGATATTTTTTCAGATTTACACATACTACCACAAATACAGCACAGCTGTTTTACGTCGTATAAAGAAGTTTGTGTTAAAACAAATGTGTACAGTTTCGTGAAAACCAAAATAAAGAAATACAGAAATAGTAATGGACATAGTTTTAGAGGAATTATTATCCTCACTGTCGTCCTCATAATCTGGAAACTACGCATCACCAAAACTACTCCATTTGTATCTACAATAGGGGAAACATTTTTCAAGTCGATATCCATAGTTTATTTTTCCAAAAACGAATGCAATTTGAACAGCTGATATTTCCGGTGAAATAACGCACTAATCCATTTACAAAAGCACATCAATTTCATTGCATGTTCCATGAGCCGCATAAAACCTGAGATCTGAAAAAGATTTTTGGTGGTCCCAATGGAAAACGACATAAGCACCGAAAAGTAAACGTACCCATTTAATCAAATCAATCATCAAATTACCGACTAGGTAGTCATTCCTGCGACGGCGACCCGTAATCTCTACATGGTGTCATGAAACGGTTAAAAATGACAGTCATTAACAATAATTTTCGACTCCCTTTTCCTTCGCCCCGCCGCAGCAGAGAGCGAGTAAGAGTAGAAACAAAACTTCGCCAAAACACACGTTTTTGTAATTTTAATATAATTCGCCGCGCATACATACATACAAATGTTTAATTAATATCATTTAACCGTGTGTATTAACTCAAAATGCGATAACACCGAGCCTAGGTAATATATAATCGTTTTTTTTTTTCGTCGTTCGCTAGTCATTGTCCAAACAATTGGACTAGGTGAATAGCCAGTCAGCTAATCAATCGCTCGAACGGTCCAAAGTCCAGCGCGAATACTTCAGAATCTAGCACTACTCTACGACCTACCAACGATCAGCGAGATATGGACAAGCTATGTCGGTAGCTCTAGCTATCGATATATATATTAAGCAGAACTCATCGCGCGTTCTTTACTGGTTTTTTTCCTGCACCGCCCAAGCAGAACGCCTTTGCTACGAATTGTGGAAAAAATATAAATGATCAAAGGTCGTTCACTGTACATTTAATTTTAATGTGAATTCTATATCTAATCACTAAAATATCGTGTGTAGTTATCAGAATTATCGGTATGTGCGCCAATTATAAATACACTTGTAAATATAACACCTCATACGTACATGTAATAAAAGTTGATTGGAGCGTGTGGTTTTCATTATTATTTACATATTTAATATCCAGTTAAAATTACGTCTGCGGACATTGTGTTGTCAGCTTGCTTAGCCGGCGTTTCAGCATCATTAATGCGAACAAACTGAATACGCAGAGTTTTTTTTGTTTTTATAAAGTATACGCAGTTTAAGCCGAAGAATATAACTTACAACTGTCAAAACTGCCGAAGAATATAATTTACTACTGTCAAACAACTTATAGCGTTTTTCTTTGAAGATCCGGGAGAATTGTCAGAGTAATTTATTGGTACAAAAAATCAATCTTTTTTTTGATCTAAATCACTTTTGGCGTTCCATTGGGAAAAAAAGTCAAACTTTTTTTTGATTCGGATCACTTTTTGCAAATCTCGATATTTTTTCGGATTTACACATACTACCACAAATACAGCACAGCTGTTTTACGTCATTTAAAGAAGTTTGTTTTAAAAGAAATGTGCAAAGTTCCGTGAAAACCAAAATAAAAAAATATGTAAACAGCAATTGACATAGTTTTGGAGGAATTATTATCTTCATTGTTTTCCTCATCATCTGGAAACTAAGAATCACCGAAACTACTCCATTTATATCTACAACAGAGGAAATATTTTTCAAGCCGATTTCTATGGTTGATTTTACCAAAAACAAATGCAATTTGAAAAGCTGATATTGCTGTTAAATAACGCAATAGTCCTAATTTAAAAAAGCAAATAAATTTCGTTGCATGTTCCATGAGCCGCGTAAAATCTGAGATCTGAAAAAAAAAATCTGGTGGTGGTCCCAAACATCACATTAGAATTGCTTTCTTCAATGACATTTGTTGGAGCACTTTTGCAAGAGTGGCGGACACCATTTATATATATAATATATCATATGTGAGATTTGTTTTTCTGTTGCTACTTTTTTGTTGGTTTTTTACCGTAAATATGAATATTTCAATGCACCAAATAAATATATTTCGATTAAAATCTGAATTTGGACGCTATGCGTAAAATTTCTTTCTAACAACACACATTGCAATCTGACATTTTGCCAGTGTGTGTTGGTGAGTAGGTAGCAATTCTTTAAATATGCCGGGCACTTCCGCCGTGTTAATAATTGACCTGGAAGTGCACTTTCCTTTTCAATCAAACATTAAAAAAAAAAAAAAAGAGCACTTCCAGATTTGATCCTTCATTGGAAAGAGCAATTATTTTCTTCAACCGCCACTAGACGCTGATCGCGAATGAATGACAATCACATAGATTACATTTTTGCTAAAGTTAATGCATTTTGCAAAGCAAATGGATAACTAGGTTCAAGGAAATGTTCTATTTATTTTATTTTACTAACAGGTTCTCTACAACTTAATATTCTCGAGATCGTTGTGTTTTCCCATATGATTTATGTCATGAGGGAAACCCAAGCAAGTTTATATAAATGACTGCCTTGACTCACATCAACAATAATTCACAACATCATTGTTCGTTCAAATCGTTACTGTACATATTAAGCAGCGTTTCTACATCATGTCGGACGATTTAATGACGAGTGAATTTCGAATTTTACTCCAATAAGTTGGTGCTTAAGTGATGCACAATTGCACAATTAGTAAAAGTTGGGTACGATATAAGGCAGTTATTTTTTTTTTTAGTCGAACTGTCAAAATTATTGTTTTTCTGTTTTCGTTCAGACATATCAGAGGTCTGAAATTGATTTACTCTGTTCGTTTACATCATAATCAGAGCGTACTCTATAAAAATAAATTGACAGAGAATCAGCAAACCTCATTCCATAATTTTTCAGACGATTGTCGTCGAAACGATATACCTCCAAAAGCAGCAACTAAGTGCTAAAATTACGAGTTTGAGACCTTAATCTAGTTTATTTTCCATAAATGCAATGAAAGCTGACGATTGTGAAACAAATTCAGGCAGATTATAACTTCTTATGGTCATCAACGTTTCAAAATCGTCCCGACGATTATTGTTATACGGAATCTGCCCCATGAACACAGCTGTAGTTAGACAATATTTTTATCGATTGGTCTACTGATTCGAAGGTTCAAAGTTCCCAGAAAGCGGTAAATACCAAAAGCGAACTTCTGAACTGACCTCGTGAAAGATAATTTTGTGGGACTTTGTACTGTAAGAAAAACCCAAAGCAGCTATTCGGTTGATAAACCTTCAAATTATAATACACTCTTTTGATTTCGTTCGTGCCTTAATCAATTAGTTCGATTTTTATCATCAAAGTATTACGAATAATAATGAAAAACATGAAACAGCTGCGGTTTTAATTGATCCAGACCTCTCTCACTCAGAAAGGGGCAAATTCTTAATTAGAATATAGCAATAAATCAGTCGAACGTGCGAAAATAAAAAAAATATAGGTAAATACTTAACATAAGCAAATGCCAGTCCAATTTGTATTTTCAGCAACTCCGCTTGTTTGTTTAGCTTTAGCTAACTTATAATACGCGGACTTCCTTTCATTAAATCCTTTGCTGAAAATCAATCGAAAACACTTCCGATTGTCAAAAATGTGACAAGAAATGTTGTTCGTCTGCCTACCCCTTTTAAATAATACAATGAAGATGTTATCTTTGCGATAAAAAAAAATAAAAAATATCTACGATAACCAATTAGTTTGTAGGAAATCATAGAAAACATCTTAGCATACGCACATGGAGATGGAGACAGCTGAAAATGTGAAAAAAAAATTAAATTGACCACTTAAAGTGAGTGGGGCTCTGTTGTGCTGTGCGCACATCTATTTATAAATTAATTTGGCTGCAAATATAGCCGGCTAATGTTTAATTAAAAATCATTGATGCGTTGGATGGGTGTAGTGAGCTTACCGCGTACAGAAGGAAAATTTGTAAGAGCGTCAACTGGCGTGCGCTACTCCGCATAAATCTATACCAATTGGTTTTGCAATAAAATAGTATCGCATATTCGTCATAGTGAGAACGCAGATGTGTAATGAACCGGTATATAGACACTCTTAATCGGTTATGAGTAAAAGCATATAGTCGCTCTTTTAAATAGAAACAAATTAGAAGATTGCCATACATGCAAATTGACTAATTATCTGATTAAATAATAAATAAATATAACAACTTAGCAAAAGTACACATCTACGTTCTTGAATTTATTATGTATGTTATATATAAGCGCAAACGTATCTGTCTAATCTCAAGACTACACCTACTACATGCACACATATTCTGTCATTTTTAAGAGACATTTTATTGCCGCTTTTAATGCTATTCGTGAACAAGTATTTGTATTATGCAGGTGGAGTTCCTTCTCGTATGCGATTTCTTATCGTGTCGGCTCTATTTATGTATATAACCCACATCGTTCGTGCACATATTCTGTGGGGAAGTTAAAGCCGCCCAATAATACCCAACTTGCGAAAATTAAAATCAAAACACAATTATCTGGTTTTTCAATGTCCGCTTGACATTTGACATCACTTGCTGTAGAGACTATGCATCATCTTACGTTATGGACCATCCCTACAGATAAGCCCCAAGGAATTGCATATTGATGTTAGGACTTTGGCAACCTCCTCCCAAAGTCCTTACTATGGAATATAACTACTATAACACTTCAATTTGGTGACTTTTGATGATTTGGTTTTATGATTATTTTGTCTTGCCTAAAGCTATTGCAGCTATATAATTCTTACTATTATACAAAAAAGTGCAAAGTCTAGTCGAGCTTCGCATTGGCGACACTGTGACTGTACTATTATTATAATTTGATGTGGATAGCCTAAATAGGAATAAAAATACAACAAAAAGTTTAACGCCTTTTTTTTGTTGGATTTTAGCTGCTTCGCACAAGTTAAGGTGATATTAGACTGTATGCCAAGTGGTCATAAAATGTCAATTTCTGACAGTTCTCCTGTGAAAACATGGTCATACAATGTAATGGGCATATTTCATATGCTCTAATGACCTTAATGCCACATATGACCAGGCTGAATTTGATAGATAAAAATGCCCAAATAGCATATAGTGTAATCGGACAATAAGCACGAATGCCAGCACTTTATTGAAATTTCTTTATGGCATTCCTGGCATTTTAGACGGAATAAGAATTATTTTGTTGTCAGTCGGTGTTTAAGTTCGCGGAATTGCGATTTATTTTCATTTTCGTTGTCTATTTTCTACTACAACATGTGGTAATAAATAACAAATGCCTAAAATAACCGTCAAGGCAAATATGACCATATTGGTAGTTTTGGTAATACAGTCACAGTTTTGATAATCTTAACATTTTGGTTATTTGACAGCTAATCTGGACATTTGCCATATGCATAATTGACATACAGTCTAATCTTAGCTTCAGAACTTATTAATCAATTAAAGGAACAACATATTATTAACAGCAATTGTTAAATCATTTGCAATTATGATTTATAATAATGTAAATGTAACTTTGGACTTAGTCATCAACACCAAGACTTGAACACCCTGAGGTAAACCTAGACAACGATGCATACTACGAGTATGAATCCGAGAAGACAGCCACAATTTATGTAAAATAGATCTAAGAAAACAAACATTGTATATCGTTGGGCCCCTGTTGTTGTGCCAACACATTTAAATATTAACTGTTCACCATCATCTGTTACCTAGTTTAAATCAATTGTAAAAATTTGGACTTAAAGTCTAACACGTTGATTTTGCGAAAAGGAAAATCGAATACGAAAGTGACAGAACAAAACCATGAACGAAAAATTTCGTTTTACTTTTCAACTTAAAATGCGCAGGCAGCAGGATTTTTGATTCCACCTACGCACATTAAAATTAATTGACTTATCTACTCTTATAATGATATCATTTACTAACTGATATTTAATAATTTGAATTCATTAACAGTTAACAAATTGACACATGTTTTGTTTTGTTTTTTGCATCGGCTTATGGATTTCTCCCATCGTGTACGACACAATTTTCATTCAAAAAATGAAATTAATCCACCAGTTTTTTTAGAAGTTTTCGTTTCCCGTTCAAATCAGAGTATTGAACAAAGCCTAGGCGTGCTCTGAACCGAGCGTGTTCGAAGAAATCGATAGTGTGAACGTCTTGCGTTACAGAATGCCGACCCCGATTTAGGTACCTTTGAAACACATTTGATTACTTGGCCGTCATACGACTCTTAAAATACATCACTCAGTATTTTTTGTAGTATTTTATGGGGATTTCAATTTCAATTGAAGAAAAGAATTTCCCTCTATTACCGTTAGAGCAATCCTAGAAGCGCTCTTTTTATGTTGCATTGAAAAAGAAATTGCACTTCCAGGTCACGACACGGCACGGCAGAAGTGTCCGGAATATTTTTTAATGCATTTCTCTGAACTCACCAACACAGACTAGCAAAACGTCAGATTGAAATGTGTGTTGTTTTGTTAGAACCAAATTTTGCGATATGTCATGCGAAAATATGCAATTATGTGTCCAAATTGAAATTTAAATAGAAATATATTTATTTGGTGCATTGAAACATTGATATGTACTGTTAAACAAACAAAAAACAGAAATTATGTGCATAAATGGTGTCTAATATTATTGCAAAAGTGTTTCAATAAATGTCATTGAAGAGAGCAATTCTGAATTTCGGAGCAATTCTCTCGGATCTTTAATGAAAAACGCCATTAGTCTGCTACAATATATTCCTTTTTCTGTACCTGCATTCACATTCCTGATTAGCATTTCAATTATCTGTCAAAATATGCTGTGCTTCGATTTTTACTCAGACTCCTAAGACGATTTATTCTGAGTTCATGGAGTCGTTCTGATCATATTTTAAATGAAAAACAAACACACAAATTCAAAGCTCTGATGGGTCTGGAGGAAATACGAACATTTTTATCTGACAGTTGAGTCCCTTCTATGCTGTAAGCTAAAAAAAGAAATACTTTGCAGAAATAATATTGCAGCAACCAACCAAACTACCAATAAAAAATCTAGTACATTTCAAAATGTTAGCCATTTGTTACTCGTGCAATTTTCTGTCATTTTATGTAAAATTAGTTGTTTAGTTGTTGTAATTGCGTGCTGAAAATCCTACTATATTTTGCTTTGCTGAGATCGAAGCTAACAAAAAACACACCTATTGCTATCCTACAAACTACAATATGCATAATTGCATATTTGTATAGTAGGGTCGGAATGCTTGAAAATACGCAGCGTTTACTCGTGGTCAGGATGGGATTTATCTTTGGTAACTTTATGCGAGAAACAGCTTGACGCAATAAACAAAACAGCAACTTTGACAGCCGCAGACATCTTTTAAAGGAACTGGTTTTTAATGACTTTATAATATGCCCTTAATGCCAATTGCTTTCAAGGTTGATTAATAAACGGAAGCCTTCAGGGGAAGGCGGAAAACTTGGTTCTAAATCAAAAACAAACTAAAAAATATCTTAGGTATTCATTAATTTACATGTTGAACTACGAAAGCATACATAGTTCGAAATTCAATATACTTATTGACTTTCAAAACAATTTAAAGGTCCAAGTACAGAAGTGCTTTAATGCGAGTTCGGTAATGAAGTGATTTCATATAAAACTACGTACTCGACTAAAACGCTAAAATGACAATGTGGGGAATGACGTTTTTAGAAAATTTAGTGTAATTTAAATTTGAAGTTCGCATATAATCGCGGTTCATGAAAAGTTCACATTTCTGAACAGCGAAAGTTACGATTTCGCATTCTATACTGGGTTATGTTGACGTTTCTCGGTTCAAATTACCAAGTAGTTGGTAGTATTGAATAAATATGTTCGATTTAAAGAGAACAGTTTCGAAACATATTACTATTTTCAAAGCAATATCTTAAACAAGGTTGATATGATGAATGTGTGGTGTAATATATTTAAAATTGGTATGCGTATATAATTCCAAGAGAAGTGTTTGCAGACAATACGCCAACAGGCAGACCTTCAAACAACCATTCGTTTGTGTTTAAATTTAGTTTTGGGAGGGGAAGAGAACGGCTGAGTCAAGACTTGCTCTTTGTCAGCCTTTCGCAAGCGAAGGAAACTTTAACGTTTATGTTTTTCCGGGGGTTGAACTTGAGATCCTTCGCTCATTAGTTGAACGCACTGCTTGCACGTAATTCTCTTTAAATAATATAGAGCATACACCTCTATGAATGCTGCTAGGGTGTGCGGACTCACTTATTTTACGCTATACGAAAAGCATACTTCAATCATACACCTTCCTTATTATTCTATTTCTGAATTTGTTTATCGTGTTTGTTAGTGCATAACATTGGTAGGTATATTTTTCATATAAATGCTGATATATGACAACGATATGATAGCGCTTTTTTTACGACTGTGCACGTTTGTTCCACTATCAGATAGGTTATTGTGATGATTTGATTGATAGCTGACCCATGCTCGACTTGCTTCCCAGGTCACCAGTCCGTGTTGAAGTTATTTAATTGCCTTGCCTGGTAGTGAAAGTAACCATTCATATTCTTATTAGGCATGACACGCATCGTATAATTTTGAGCACAGAAAAAAATGCATGTGAGCAAATAACTGCTGAGCAGCTACTTCGGAGCGTCTCCACTTCGATGGTCACGTCAGCCGCATGTCCTCACCTCGGCTATCAAGAATTGTCGTTCTGTGTAGCCTCAAGGAGATTTTAGGATGATAGGACCTGTCTCGAACTTGAGGGTTATAATTACCGACTGCGCATAGGTAGAGAATGTGGATTGGTAGGACTTTTCTAAAACGTTAAATATAAATTGACAAAAATGACAAGCATTGACTAAAAGTCATTTATCTGTTGCCGAGGCAACCTAGCTAACCCAAATTCTTGTTTTGATTCGTACTTAAAACGGTTGTAAATACAAACCAAAAGAAAACGTCAATAAATTACCAAACAGAAAATTTGGTCAATTGTCCAGAGCGAGACAATGTTCTGACAGTTTACTCACCAAAAAAACGCAATAAACTTTTACCGCGACGATTTCATAACCTTTATTACAAATTAGTCCCTATGTATGTACAATTCTGCTTCATAAAACAAAGATAACTATTTATAGGCAATTTTAAATTACATCTTAAAATAGGTACCTACAAGTATGCGACGGCAAATTATTGTATTCAAAGTTCGATGAAGAGCATTTTGTTCATTGACGTCAAGATCTTAATAGGGGAAACAATTTTAACGCATCAATTTTGATCCCAAATAAAGTACCATTAAGTAAAAACAGACGATTTCTTGTGGGATGTGATGTTAAATCAGAAAGCTGCAGAGATCATAAGAGTTTTGTGCCTGTATATAGTATGTCATTTATCACGTCCAACGATTTATGCAATACTGCGATACTATTAAGAATCTAGTTAGCAAATGCCCCCACATGTGAACTGCTCCCATTGATATTTATTAATGCACACAATATTTACACAGTGAAAAGTTCAAATATTCGTTTATATAATTTTGCATTTAATAATAAATCATCATAAAAACTGTACAAAATGTTCAGCATGTTCTCTATATGTGTACAAAATAAACTTGCGTCTAATATTTTATTACGCCGAGATTTCTCGAAATGATAAAATGATCCATTCGTCAATTGCCGATTTGCAAGTGACAAATTTATCGTTACTCGTTATTTTCCTCATTTCCTCTTTTGTGATTCACGTCGATTGTGTTTGATTTAAACCGAGAACATACGTGAATGGGTCCTTTGTCTTATTTGTTTTACTACCGTTGTGTGCTCTAGTGGGGAGTTTCTCCACTTAGATCTAGATTTGGAACGTAATGCGCTAAATATCTAGCAATGGAACGCGTCAAATTCGTAGGTACGTAGGAGCATATTTTTCGATTAGCACGATTAGGTAGCCAAATTAGCAAACTAGCGGCTGATTCTGCTGTGAATTGAGAAATGGCGGTTTCAGGCAAATTAGTTAGATTTTATGTTTTGTAGTTTGGCGTACACATAGTCGCCTAGAATTCAATGGACCTTCCTAAATGCGCATTTGAAGACAGGAAAAATTGTAGTTACTCTGAATAATGCCTTACAAATAATTATGAGAAGCGTTTAGTTGTTCGTATAGGTTCATTCGCGTACGCGGTTTAAATAGATCGCAATCGCACAAAGTTTATACACGTTCTCATCGATTGAACGATGTTATATGAAGCAAACTAAAAATGATATCGTTTTGTTCAATCGTTTCAATAATTACGCGATTAGAGCCATGTAAAAAAAAAAAACAACTCGTGAGTGTTTTATTGTCGCGCTTTGACTACATCCTAGGGCAACCACTTAATACATAAAGCATTTGAATTTTAAATGCAAATGTGTAAGAAGGTTTTTCATCTTCAGTGTCATCGTGTTTCAACTCTAATTTCCTGCCTCGACACCTGACCGCTACCAAAGCGCCGACGCCGAACGCCCAGCCCAAGAGCTATTACACAATATGCGTGCCCGTACGAATTACCATTACCATAATCAGTTGCATTGCAACCAGGTTGTTGTCACTTTGCTTCCCTCATGTTTCTACGTGAATACTGCTTTTTTGCTGAATGCGGTTTTCTGTCACATTTGCATAGTGCTCAAGTTAATTTAGCAAACAAAATAAATGTAAAACTAATAGCAGACAGTGAGTTTAATTATTTCAAAAAGGTTGATTGAGTCAGCGAACGCGCCATCAAGTGTATATCAAAAGTATGAACGGTTCGTATACACACACAATAGGCAGAGATTGAATTTTCTTTAAACTATTAATGAATTCGCACTCGAATGATGTTTAACTATGACGCGACGATAACTTGTTAGTGTGGCATTGTGCAATTTTCTAATAAATTTTTAAAAGGGCAGAGTCGGTAGACGATAAAATTCGGTTTCTGTCTTTTAAACAGGTTAATCTTGTTTTTGAATAATTTCGGCTGAAATGACTCTGCATGTTTGGCGGTGGCACTGACAGACGCAAAATTATATCCTCGGCACATAGGTGCCACCAAATAGATTGTCAGTCGTAATTAATTGCTTATTGTTTGTCAATGGTTTCTTGAATGGAGTGAGGCTCTCTGTGGCGTGTTATTGTTTATTTGACTTTGAATGCCACTTGAATGAGTGTAGGACCCGCGTTTGAGAGTTGAGAAAGTTCAACAAGAGATAATTAGCTGCGTATGAAAATGCCGTTTGAGTAAGCAATTGCTATTTAGAATAAATGCCGGTTCAGTGAAATTTTGCTTGTTCGATTAAAACTAAGAGTGGTATGATAATTGAGTTTGGACTTTGAGCTATTTGGTGAAAATCAAAGCAAAATCAGAGATATATGTACATCAATAAATCAGAATTTTCCCAGTGGTTTAGTTGTTGAGCGATGTGTACATATATCTATTTTATTGAACCCCGGCAAAGCAAAGGTTGGATGTCATCGAGCCACAGTTCCTCCCATTGTTTTCTGACATTCTTTTCTCTCGTTTCCCTTTGACCTTTATTGGTTAAAAACGTCTCTTTTACCTTTATTGGTTATTTTATTGCGCAGAAGTAATTACCTACCAGGATTTACTAGGTAAATTTATTTCGAAATTATTCGTCTTAATTAATTTGTTTTGGATTTGGGTTCTTGCGTATTATCTATCGTTAATAGCTTTGTTGCATTTAAGTCAAGGTTACGTTCCGGTACCAAATTCGTAAGTGGACATTTTTGCTGTAGTATTTTCTCATACCTAATGCATTTGTACATTTTGTTTAGAAATAAAATTGAACTTCTTTGTACTGCTGTGAGGAATAATGAGGTTTCATTCGCTTAGACCACGGCAGATTCAATATTTATTTTGGCACTAGGACTGGTGAATAATTTTGCGTTGTCGCAACAGTTGGGCTTTTTCCAATTTGTCACCTGTACACTGTTTTATGTTTTCGACGAGTCAACCAGATAGATTTTAGGCATTTTCCTATTGTTCAACATACCTAATTACATTCTGTCTATTTTGTTGCATTTTGTTTGATGGATAGTGCATACAAAACGGACTTCAGGAAATCGCTTGGTTGAAATCGCCAACGTTCTTATAACATAGGCAGAAAAGTTATCGTTAGACACTCCGACTGATTTAGCACTTCAATGATCTGTCGGCTCCTATCGAAACACTCTGCAGTGTTCAGTTGCCAAGTAAAAATTAAATACGCGCATGACGTATTTTTGTATTAAAATTGCGCCTACATGTATTCGCATGTGTGGTGCAGTGGCTTAGTGGTTAGTGTGTTGGACTACTAAGCGAGGGTCCCAGGTTCGAATCCCGGGAAAACCCAAATTCCAACTTAAGGTTTTTTTCACTGCGCCACCTCTCGCGAACGTTTGACAAACATCCGAGAGGTAAAACTGTCATGAAAGAGCTCCTCAATTGGCCGTTTGGACTAGGCATAAAATTGTAGATCCCTTCCATTTGTCCCAAAAATAAAAACTTACACAAGACGAATAGTTGTGAGAAGCTAGGCCTAGGGTCCCTGCATACTTGTCGCGCCAACTATTTATTATTATTTTATTTAGCCTTCCCGGGATGGGCGGAGCCAGTCGTTTCGAGTACATCAGCTTAACACCGAGAACAAGTCAGTGCCATAAGCATCCCTATCTACACAAATCTCTTTGAAACATTTAAAACTGAACTTCAATGTACAAATTGCTATTGAAGTTAAGCTATGAAAGCATTTTGCGGATGAATTTCCAATAGTTACAGAAAATTGAGAAGATCGTGCTGTTCTCCCATTTGTTTTGTTTTCCGCGTTTTTACATACGATACCCTTACAGTGATAGGCTGACACATTCATCTTCCTCACTGCACTTTTAGACGCGTTCAACTACAAAGCGTATAGAAAGTAAACACTTGCCAGCAGCACTCGAGTTCTCTGATTAACTTGATTTAACGTATTATATATAATGCAACGCAAATACCCTATGCATGCTCGTCGAGTATCTTTTTAACGAGCTTGATGACATCGCACATGCTAAAAGACTGCTTACTAAAGGTGTTGAAAGGAAAAGCTCAAGTGTGGTCTGAAGTACTTAGCATGTTCAAGAGTTAAACGTGTTTACATAAAGCGTTCCCGCGATTTCATATTCCTTTTCGCGGAAGTCTCTAGGCATGCAAATTACTAATATTTTTGATGCAGAGCAAATTATGAACACCTATTGCTCTGATTATTCAGTAATTTCGAATTTGCAGATATAACTCGAGCGAAAGTATAACTTTGAGTGGGTAAAATGGTAAAATAGGAAAACATTTCTGTAAGGACGAACAAGATGTTATAGGGGCCGTTGCTTAGTAGTAACCCAGCATCACTCAAAATTCTTTATTTTATTGCACAAATTCGATGTATATCTCTAGATACGCACAAAGAACTATATCAACAATTGTGAACATATATAAATCAAGTTGAAGATAAGCACAAGTTTGGGAAGGTACCCAGTGGGACTAATGCACAACACATGACAACCAATTTTATTACGACATTAACTGTGATTAGGCAGAACTTCATTAAAGAAATTAGGAGTAGCGCATTAGAACCCAACTATTTATTAAGAGGTTCCTATGAATTAGTTGGGCGTATCTTATCACCTTCCGCTTGGCGACCCTTATATACAAAAAATAAAATTTCCAGTACTCGCCACTGCCAATGTATTTAAAAGATATGAAAATATGAATCTTCAATTAAACGTCAATTCAACCAATCAAAGCGTTAGGAAATCATGGCATGTGTTGCGGACCTGTGACTAGTGCGCTATGCTTGTCACAGCAGGTGAATTTGAATGACACTCAGGCTAGGTACCTAACCTACATCAGTAAAATCAGTCGTAAAATCGAAAGTGCCTTGCAAACAAAAATTTCAGTCAAGTGGTATTTTCATACACAAACATAACCAAACCAAACCAGTTAACATCACAACTATTTTTTATTATTGCTCTAAGAGGGATCATTAAACGAGCGAGCAAACCAAAAAAGAAATAAATAAACCGAATTGGACCTGGAAGCAGGTATTAAGAACTGCATCAGCTTAACAAAGTTTCTTCCGCACATCTTGGCTATGACAAAAGAGAAAGCAACCATCTCTTGAAAATTTACAAATTGTAAAAACTATATAGGTAGATATATCTGTATAAAAGATGAAGGCGAAATATAAATTCCCAGACATTCGATAGGTTTTTATCGAAACGATGTTTTTTTTCCTATACTTCATGGTAATCAGGTAGATTATTTTGAAAGCCATGGCAACTTAAAGACCACACATTGACCTTGGTTACATGCGATGAATTTGTATTGCAGTCGAAGAATACTGGTTTGCCAGACTTACCTCTTTTTGTTAGACATTTTTCCGTATCCAATGATCCATAAGGCTGCAGATATTCCGGTTAGACCGACAATAGCACTTTGGTGCTCGGCTAATTTACTGAGAGTTGGTGCCATCTTTTGATTGAATTACTTATGCCACTTTTTTATATTTTGTTTTCAGTTTTCAGGAAGTCTCTTGTTTTGTTACAAGTGTAGAAAAAAGAATGTTCTTTGTTGGTCGCCGCAACTATTACTGACGAAGAAACTTTCTTATTGATAAATATGTTTTTCTGTTTAATTAATCACACGCGATAGCTTTTATCCGCGATTGTTCACGACGACGTGGAACGGAAAATATAACAAAAACGAACATGGAATTGGCAGGATTGAATTTAAAACCATGCAGTCCAGTTGGAAAATATTTATATCGATACAAGAAAATTCGGACTAGCGAAATAAATAAACTGCACCCTCACCTCATACCGAACTAGAAATATCTGACATCAGAGATTTTTGCAAAATTGTAGCAAACTCGTCGTTTCCAAAGCGCAAAAATCGTTTTTTTCCCAAGTGGTCAAACGTCATAGGACGGGTGACATTTGTCAACTGCCGTATGAAGTATGACTTGTGTGTCGTGTGTGGTTGATCTTCTATTTGTCAACGGTAACATTCAGAGCGAACTGAGAAATTTAACAGGGTGCCGAACCTATAGAGGGATTTAACAATTAATAATAAATTTTTCCATTCTAGCGAACCTTGTATTTCAGAAGAGGATTTTTGTTTATGGTATAATTAAATGTAAACGACTGAAGATTGCAAACAATTACATAGAGGGCACAAGATAAGCAACATCCTTTAAGCAGCGTTTGAGTGAATTTGTGAATTTTAAATCACGGCAATAGAGATAATTGGGTTCGCTTCGCTCGCAAAAAGGACTCTAAACTCCAGTATTTCATCGTGCACGATACTCTACGTTTTAAGGGCCAACTTATTTCTTAAAAAATTTATAATAAAAAAAAATACCAATACGTTACGTCAAATACGCAACCGTGTTCCGAAGCCAGAAAAACGTCAGTCTGAATACTAAGTTGACAGTTCGCATTTGTGGCTGACGTAGTAAAAGTGCATTCCCGACCAATCTAGTTTTTGCGTTCAGATAACAAGATTCTTGAATGCGGCCAATGTTACAAATTACAATAACTACTACGAGTCTCGAAGTATCAAGTAGAGCGTAGTTCTAATTGCGTGCCGAAAATCCTACTTTACTTTGCTTTTCTGAGAACGAAGCTCAAAAAAACAGGCCTATATTTGATGGGCCATATTGATCTGAGAAATCTCAATTCTATTTTACAATTACACCTACTTTCAATAATACCAATGTGTATGGCACAAAGCTGGCGGTTACGTATCTTTGGAAGGAATAGTTTTTCAATACAATTATCTATTTGACACGTATAGAAACGAGTTTTTATATTAAATTATTTCGAAATGCGTTTATATAAATGTATGCAAATCAAGTGAAAAGAGTGCGTCTTATTCAATGTACACAAAAACCAATTAAAATTGGATTTAATGTTCGATTTGTCAGCAGAAATCTGAAATCTCAGATAAAAAGCTGAAAAGCCAAATCGAAAACGACATAAATAACACCGTAGCTGCTTCGATCCTTGTTATATATTTGGTCGTCGGAAATGAATAGCGCGGCTTTTGTTCTTAATTTAAATATTCTTTATTAAAAACTGTTTTTTTCGTACAATGTCTTCTCTGCGTTGACTATCGTTCCGTACTGCCTGGTTCGTCCGTTTTCTTTACTTTCTTACGTTGCCGAGATGGCGTCGCCGTGGAGAACGCTGATTGGCTGGTGCAGGCGGCTTCTATCATTCCGCCGATCTGTCAGTTTTGGTATGACCGGCGTTGCCAGGCGTAGTTATCCAGTGGGCCTAAAACCCCCGCCAAATATATTAAATTTAAATTCTTCTTGTTTGAGGTTCACTCATTCCACTCGTTCAGTCGTTTACATTCACCTAAATTCCATTTGCCATATCTGCAAGCTGTCAACGCGCCAGCATTCAGCCCAAAACAATTCGCTGAATTTTCATCGCCCATCTACAATCTCAGTGAATAGTCGGCCTGAAAGAAAAGTCGCCATATTGATCCGACAAAGTTTTCTCAATCTTGCTCTCAGTAATTTCGTGATTTTTCCACGTAAAATTCAAGGTACTTCATCAATCAAATACATCCATCGCATTATTTATTATTAAGTGTTTAGTTTTTTATTTAATTAAGAAATGGAATTGATTTTTGACCTCAGAAAATATGAAACAAAAAAAAAAATCTCCATTAAAACTACACATGACATCTGAAAAAATGTCTTGCTCAAAAAAAATTACATAACCAAACGTGAAGCAACGAATAAAACTCATATTTTTCTTTTATATATTATCCGTTCTACCCCGGTACTTCTTTAGCAAACTTTTTATCTTTTCAGTGTATTTACTTAAGTATTTAAAAAGAAATTTTTAAACAATTGTATTTTTATGCACAAAAATCTCATGCGTTCAAGTTATATTTTTGTAGGGGAGTATCCTCAAAGCCAGCGCTCTTGTAACAAAACATATAGGAATCGAGGAATATCTCCAAAATAATACCCGGATTACACACAAAGGCTTCTCTGTCCTTACAAGTAATGTCCAATTTTTCTATTTTTTAATCTACTTATACAAAAAAAAAAAATATTTTTCAAAAGTGAGACGACTGCATTTATATGTTTTCCTTGCGTTCCAACGATCAACCCGCTGAGCAAGGAAAACATATAAAAGTCGCTGAAAAAAGTGTAGATTTCGACAAGAGCATAATTGTTGTAATTAAATTTGAAGACTTTCATTGCAAAGTCCCTTTGTTTGTTTGAATAAAAAATACTCAAAAGATCAGATCTGACTTTGCAGATTGGGGTTGAGCGTATGCGTGCGCTTTAGAAAGGAACATAATGTCGCCACCAACGCCACCATCACCGCCGATTATATCGCGGCAAGCGCGTGACGAGGATGAACACAGGACAAGAAACAGATCCCATCATCGCATCACTCGCGACAACCGCGGCAGTCGATCGCGCAGTCGTGGACGTCGCCGTAGTGGCCGCAGCAGTCGCTCACCGGATCGCAGTACCAAGTATCGCCAACGTTCCCATTCGAGAAGCCGCAGTCGCGAAACAAATCGATATCAATCGAGTTCTAGAAGACACCGTATTGAGCGATCTCGGTCAAAGTCAAGAGAGCGAAGCGATAGACGTCGCCGCAACAGCCATAAAAGCCGATCACGGTCATACTCCAGAACTCACAAGAGCACTCACAGATCTCGTAGTCGGTCAAACTCGCGCCCACACAGACGCCACGATGGTTCAAGGTCACACTCGAAAGAGGCTCGAGCCAGTCGCAGTCAAAGTGGACGTCGCGATGACCGAGGAGGCAGCTCTAAGCAGGCTAAGGTGATTGTTTTATCCACAGAGTCCTACAAAGACTCGCTCAAAACGACTAATCGGCTGTCGGCAGTTCGAGAGGAGGCGTCCAGCTCATCGTCATTGTCAAGTGTTTCGAAAGCACGACCTTCCCAAGCGACTCCCTCATGGAAAACGGTAAAAACCGAACAGGTGGGTGTCTACTCTAATCTAGAACCCGACGAGCCCATTGATAAGGAGAAAATCCATAAGGAAATCGAGGAAAAGTTGCGATTGGCCCTGGCCAGAGAAGGCAAGGTGTACCCATACCCAAAACCCGAACCCTCGCATCCGGTATTCGCCAATGATGGCTCATTTCTGGAGATCTTCAAAAAGATGCAGCAGCAACAGACATTCGTACAGCAGCAGGTGGGCGAGAGTATGCAAATACATGCAGTACCAGCAGCGCCAGTAGCACCAGCAGTGTCCTCCGTACAGCCCCAGCAGGCGCCTCCACCACAGCTTCCCATATTCGGCCGTCGCCGCGGCGGAAAGATACTCAAAACTGGTGTTGTTGCCAAGCCCACGGCGCAAAACGACGCCGACAGTGGTGATGTGAAAGACTTTTGGTCTATCTATCTGCGCGAGGTGAAAAAGTATAAGAGCACCGCCTGCGAATCAGATAGCAAGACGCGCCCGCTTGTTCGATAGATTCAGTTGTCGTTACGTTAAGTTGATTTTTCTCTCGTTTTCATATAACACACTTGATGATAAAAAGCTAAATCAGTTCCATTTCTTATTAAAAGTGAACAAAACAAATCTTACCGCTTTCTAGCACTAAGAATGTTAGCTTTAGGTTATCTGTCGCGTTTTATACTACTTTTAAGAGCAACAATAGCAAGCAAACGATTAGGTATTTCCTTATTTACATCATCGCACTCTCATTTAGCCTAAGTTTCCTTCTATCTATCTATTGCAAATCAATTACACATATAATTAGAGTCTTTCTTATAACAAACAAATAGTAACCGAGAAAGATGTCCAAGGGCGAAATTAAAGTGGAGACTGCTCCTTTCGATCCACGCTTCCCGAATACCAATCAAACGCGCTACTGCTATCAGAGCTACATCGACTACCATCGTTGCCAGCGTATCCGTGGAGCAAACTACGAGCCATGCAATTACTTCAAGAAGGTCTTTAACTCAATGTGCCCCAACGCATGGGTGGAAAGGTGGAATGACCAACGCGAGGCTGGCACCTTCCCGGGCAGAATCTAGACGCGAATCAAATTTTCCACAAAAAAACATTTTGCTTTGTCCAACAACACTGTTAGAAACATATATTATCAGCCATAGTGGCGACTAATTGATAATAAAGCGAAGTATTGCGTAAAGAAATACCCGAAGCATTGGAGTGTTTTGTTTTTCATTTCATTTTAGGTCTCACAAGTGTTTGCTACAAGGAGTGGCTTGACCTGACTGCAAAAGCATATTGCATATTACGGCGCCTTTGGACGAAATGTGCACAGGTAGATATTAGATAAATCCGCACGGAAACTTTGGATTTTTCCGTTTTTCAACATGTGACATATACTTTATATGGTTGCCAACAATAATCGGATAGAACTTATTTTTTTCTTCGAAATTATAAGAAATTTCTTCTTCTAGTCCAAAGCAAGGGGTAACAAATTTTGTTTAATACAAATCAACAATTAAAACATTCTAACTACTATAACCCAACTTAATAATCCCTCGCCTTGTTTAATCGCAAGAACCATCTTCCCAGCCGTCTCTCCATCGTTCGTTAACTTTGCTGCAATCAAAGATGGGTTTGCCTAGTTTTGTGTTTACGCGATTGTGGAAATTGCACAGCCATTGTGACAGTTGAGCCTGGGAACTCGTATCCACTGGATCTCGTTTCAGACTATAATTTACAAGCATAAGGTAAACGGAATTGCAAAACAAAAGCTTTAGTCTTACTCTTTTTGGAAGTCTTTTGCACATGGCTCACAAGGATACAATCGGGACAGGGTATCAAAGAATACCTTGACGTCCTTTTGCTGACTTTCTGTTGGATTCGTGGGGTAAACTGCTGCCATTGTGTGTAGGAGACCCCAAGCACTTTGGCC
Source organism: Cheilosia vulpina (assembly GCA_916610125.1). Classification (NCBI taxonomy): domain Eukaryota; kingdom Metazoa; phylum Arthropoda; class Insecta; order Diptera; family Syrphidae; genus Cheilosia; species Cheilosia vulpina. The sequence goes on from OU744277.1 coordinate 60,420,075, forward strand.
TAAATTATCTTTGTCAAGTGGGCAATCAGTTCGCGGCATAATTTCATGATCAGCTTCCTTCTGTACATCGACATTGTTCTAAAGGAAAATTACATTTTGTTGGTTTTTAAAGTGCTTCGATTTCGATGGGATAAATTACCTTGGGTGATTTTTGAGTTATGACTCGTTGTTTTCTTGACCATGTCTTGAAATCAGTACATGTTCGGCAATTAGGATCCGGCCTGGTTGGTGAGTCGTAGGTGTCGTAATTGGACATAATTTAAATAATGTTTAATCGAATTAAATTGGTAATACGACCGAGTGATTACACAAATGTTGGATTTTTTTATCATCTGAAATAGTTGTTGCAAATATGTCAAATCGGTCAAAATTGGAGGTTATGTTTTTTTTTTACTTTACGTAGAGCGTACATCTGCCGATTGTAAATTGCCGATAAATACAATTTTGTACTAGAAGTTATTTTTCTTGGAATAAAAATTGTACTTTGTCAGCCAAGTAGTGGCAGAGATGAAAGAATAAAAGAGATGGATATCTTTCGTACGTCTATCCCCCCAAAACCCATTTGTTTATGTTGTTTTTGTAATTTCAACCCCCGTCTGTGAATACGTGTGAGCTACAAAAAAGCATGTGGCTAATGGCCGGCCAATATTCCTTTTGCTTTTATGGGCATCGCGTTGTTCAATTGTTTTGTGTTTGGTATTAAACTTGTTTGGTTTTTGTTAACACTTCGATTAAAATAAGAGAAATATTGAAATACACATTTCGGAATAGCGAATTCTTGCATTAAAGTTCAATTCATGAACTCACATATACTAGAAAAGAAATGAGCATATGTGGGTGACTTCATGAATTTTTCGGGAAAACAGCTTGTAGGCAGTCTCCTTTCCAATGGAAAGATATATATCTCTGTATTCCATTATTTTTGCTAGTGGTTTGCGTAGGTACTAAAAGTTTGACGTTTAAAAATCAAGAAAAAATAAAGTATAAAAAAATGGGTATCCATAAATCCATCAAGTTTTGGAGTTTAGATTTAAAATGAAGTAATAAACAAACAAAATTTTACTGGCTGCTTCAACACGGTCTTTTACTTGACGGGTTGCCTGAGACGTTGAAGGTGCGGTAACGAGACATTGTCTAAAGAAAATATCCTGTCAATTTGAAAGTTCTTTTAGACAACTTGAAGATTTATTTTATTTCACGTACCTATTCGAAAATGTTAACAAGATCTTAAATGATAGTTTTTAAGTGGGTCGAATGCACTAGAAAATCCAACAGCAATGCGAAAAAGTAGATAAGGTAGGAAAATAACCGAAGAATATATTTGGTAAGGAAATGTGGTTTTAATTTAATCACCTAGCTCTAAACTACCCAATATTTTTCCTAGGCCGATCACTGAATTTAAATATGAAGCTGTAAAGAAGACCTAGATTCATGTGGAGCTAGGTATGGCGTTTCTGTAAATAAACAAAAATTTGAAAGAAACCACAAAAAGAGGAAAGCTGGTACGAGAAACATTATTATAAAAAAAATAAACAAATCCAAATATCTGACAATTAAAACGATTAATCAGTTGCTAACATTCCTTAGAACTTTGCTATAGCTAGTATTGTTCCTACTATCATATCGAAATGCTGTATCGGGGGCGTATACGTATTTTTTTGTTAGTAATAAATAATTATTGTTCCTTACCTGCACAACTCAATCCTTAGACTAGCAAATCATCCCTTGCCCTAAAGCTTTCCCCAAAAGCTTATGGTACAACAAGTTATACCCCTTCGAACTGAACTTTATGTTATCCCTTCGTCAAAGCTCCAATACAAATGGCAAAACAGAGAAAAAACGAACGAAATTTTCCAATAACTTAACGAAAGTTCAGCACTTTCAGCCAAAATAATTTTCTAAAATTGTTTCAGTCTTCGTGAAGTGTTATTGGTGAAAACAACCAAATCGCACATCTCGTTCGACTCCCTTTCTGTTAACAAAGGAATTGAAAATTCCACACTAACAACAAATTCTCCAAGGATTGAATACCTAGCGCAAAGAAAAAAAAAAGGGAAAAACGGAATACAACCAACATTCTAACTCTACATAGTGTACTTAAACAAATTACTAACCTGAAAAGCAATACTTTTACCTTTATTCGTATCGTAAAAAATAAATATTAAACATAAAATAAAGAAGCTATATATTTACAACACAATTAATTAACTTCAAAATTATTATTGTAAATTTCTTTTGGCCGGGACTTAGTAGAAGGTCCTTTCATTTCGTTTTTCCTCGTATTCTGTATTTAACTCTTATTGGTGTTTTATCGTGTATATGTCTGCGTGTGTAATCAATTTCGCCTCATTGTGTCGTCGTTATAGCACTTAAATCGTTAAACATTTTTTTTTTTGTAAATGCAATACAAGTAGTAGATACCTCTGTATAGCAGTGTAGTACATATTACACATATAGAAGAAGTGTTATATTACTTAGTGATATAGCGGGACTATCAGCGCCAAAGTAGTAGTTGAATAATTAATTCAAATGCACGAAGCTAACTGTTTACTCATCACGTTCAAAGGATATTCATTTTAATCACATTCTGCTACGATGCGATGGCAGTCTGTTACCGAATATAAATCACATTAGGCAACAAACAAGGATACTCGAAAATAATACGCTCTCTGTTGCGGATAAAAGTCAAGATACAATCCATTAGAGTTTTTATCTTTCGTATGTGTGGTCTGCCGCGGTGTGAGTCAGTGTGTTAAATCGTTGATCCAACAGAGGAGGAATCCCTCTTTGGACTAGGTTATCTCATCTGAGTGTATATGTGTTACCAGTGAATTTTCTAAGGCGATAATAAATATCTCGTTGCTTTCATTTTGCTTGTTGAATATTAATAATCCATAAAATAAAGCAAGCTCCTGGGGGGGTGGCTAGCAAAGGACATCATACCACTAGTGCTCGTATATACTTTTCAACCAAACAAGAGCAGCAGGAGCTGCAGCGGAATATAAAGGATAATCGTCCGTGTGCAACTCAACAGTGCTCTCGTTTTCAGTCCCCCTATTCAGAGGAGGGAGCTTAAAGGTGGTACCTATACAAAAAAACATCAGAGGCAAAGAAAGGACGAACCAAATCCTTTCAACTCTAGACCACTACCATACACCCCGAATAGTGTTTTTGTTCGTTCGGTTCTGTGCGAATGCGATGCTATTCCCATCGACGTTGACCTAATTTCGCGTTTTGTTCGTGCCCGTCGTTCGTTCGTGTAGTTTCTCCACTGCGTGTTGTTGTTTTTCCTTCGTGTCTCCTTTTGTAAGCTATCGTGCTTAATTTAAGTGTTATTCTTGTTTTTGTTTTCGAAGAGAAAGAAATTCGGATATTTCCTTATGCAGAGGTTGTAATTCCTTTCTCGCGCTATTTGCTTCATCTTTTCATGAACGAATAAATAAATAAGCACGCAAACAAAAGACATTAACCAAACACGCGATTATTATACATAAGTGCGATAACTCTGTTTTGGTGTGACATGTGTGAGTGTTAGTTAATTACATTTTAATTCGCTAGTCTAACTGTCGAACGTCTGTTTCGTCTGGATGAAGTATCCGAAGTAAAAAACAAGTGCAAAATCCAATGGAGAATACTACTAGATACCAAATTGTATGTCGGCATAGCCTTGCATTTGGAATGTGTACAAGCTTAGTTTCATTCGCGTGTTTTTAAGTGGACATGTGGACAAAGGACCAAATAGAACGGAACTAACGAAGAGATTTCCAGAGGAAAATACATCACGAATTTTAGCAAGCAGTAAGAACACAACTGGATTATACTTTGTTCACACGCACTCATTGTTGGGTAAGTCTGATAACAATAAATTTTCTTTCGAATGTAAAAAAACAACTTTTGATTCAATTTCAACGGTTATCTGCCACGTTGCGTAGTAAAACGCAAAGGACATTTTTTTTTGAAAGCTGAGGAAATATAATCTGACTATACAGCGCCATCGATATCAGTTTTTTTTTAGAGGACAACTACGAGCTGAGGGCATCCCTCAACATTTTTAGTTTTATTCAATTTTATGGCTCTAGTAACTGGTAATTCTCTTTAAAAATGTATGGAATACCTTGGAAACTCTGCACTACTATGGGATGATGTTGGTATAAAAACGATGGTTCATTTTCATAGGTTAGGAAACAGTTTTTCACCATCTGTCATTTTATTCGTATTGGGCATAGCTCCTCCTCAGTTCTGGCAAGGTGTATTATATATAGAAAAGAAAAAGAACTCTAACTAGCTATGCTTCAGCTTAGGGTAGAGTCGCTAGTGGCCGGCCCCTTACCGATTTTCCGTCATAAAATATATCGCATTGACAATAAATTTTAACATTTTCGAATAATTCTCAAAATAAATGATTCTTTATTAAATTCTTCGCCTGTAAAATAAAGATAAAATTAATTATTCTTACTACAAAATTGTTTATTTAGATTTTAGTAAAAAAGGTATTTTTTTCCAGTGGCCGGCGCCTTGTTTCCTGTTTCCGACCATCTCGTGTCCCATCTTCGCCCGCCCAGTAAAGAAAGGGCTTTAATTGTTTAATATTTTTTATTTAAATGTTTTATTTCAGAAAAGTTAAGAAAAAAATTAATTATATTATTAAAAATAAATAAAAAAAATTAAATTAGAAAACAAAATTTGAAAACACTTATTTACAAAATTTTCACAAAAAAAAAACATTAATTTCGACAGCAATTCCACTAACATTTTGAAATTCACACAAAAATCTTCCCCGGCGGAGCACACGTCAAATGAGTTGATTTCTCGAGAGCGACTGAGCACTCTGACACATTGAGGAAGAAGTTTAAGAAAACAATTTAAGACCAAAAACTTCGAAAGAGAACTATAACAATTCACTAATTACAACGACTTTTCTGAGAGGAGGCCGGCAACTGGGGAGGGCCGCAATTAGGCTACTCTGCCTACTTCTTAAAGTACGCTGTGTGTTCAGAGATCTGTTTTCGGAGCTAGCCTCAGCTATAGTTATTTTACTTGCAGAAATACGTCAAGTTCATAATACCGGTTATGCGTTCTAGCCTTGTTAGCTGCATTTATTAATAACCAAAGTGGATCGTGAAGGTCCAGTATGGGAAACTAAAGAGCTTATCTACAGACCTAGGTACATTTTTGTTTCGACAAAAGTTGTTATAAGGAATTTTGTAAATACCCTACAGTGCACACATACGCGAGATAATGTCCAACTATACTTTGACGAGGAAACCAGCCAGAAGTGTCAATGACCTTGATCTTCTTAGAAGCGAGGAGTGGAAACGAATTCTAAGAACTCCAATTTTAAAAATGTAGTCCTCAGAACACTTTTGAATCAACACACTTTTTCCTCCTGTTGTTTTATTTACTCTTTCGTTATCCCCTTTGTATAGATCTCTTCTGGTCGCAGTGTACAGGGCCTATTCCTTTCAATACAATACAATATCCCCTTTGTTCGGCTCTCCTTCACATAGACAAATCATACTGACACCACCTACTCCAGCCGATCTCCCGTTACTTAGCCTACAAGCTATATGTTTACGGAGTGGTCACAATTTGGTGCACTAGTTACATAAAAATTCGTATTGACAAATGTCTTCAAAAATTCAGAGTCACCAACACCATCGCAAAAAATACGAGCCACTTCCGCTGTGGGTAAAGTTGCTGGCAGTCTTCATAGAATTTTATTCGGTCGTTGCTTAAAATATTTATGAAAAATTAACTGAAGATTGATTGAGGGAAAATAAAAACACTTTGAACAAATTTTCTTCAGTTATTTATGAAAAATTTACACATGAAATTGATGTTAATGATATTCAAAAGCGGAAAATACAAAACCGTGTTTGTCCTAATATAATTCTTGTATGTAGAACATATCCTTTCGAGAGTTTTATTAACCAAACGAATTTAATTATTCGCCTTTAAAAAATATATAATAACTAACCAATAGCATTCAGTAATGCTGAAATGTTGTATTGACATTTGACAAGTAGAAACTACGCCATTACTAAAAATGGAACGATACACGCTTCAACAAAGCATTGAAGTTATTTAAATTCACTACAAAAAGAACTCACAGTTCGCAAAACTAAAGCATTTTTTGGTCGTCGTGAAGCACCTTGTCGGACCGCAATACAGAAATTGGTGGACAAATTCGAGCTGTTGGGACAAGTTAGTGAAATGAAGAATAAAACCCGTGCACGTCGCTCAAGAACAACTGAGAATATTGCTGCTGTAGCCCAAAGTGTTGAAGAAAACCCAGGTTTGTCCATTCCTCGTCGTTCTTTGGAATTGGGCATTCCACAAACGTCATTACACCGTATTTTGCATAAAGACTTGGGTCTTAAGGCTTATAAAGTTCAGTTAATACAAGAACTCAAGCCGGCCGATCATCAACAGCCCAGCGTCGATTCAAGACCTCAAAGATAAAATTCGTGAGGCTATCGTGGGCATAGGGCAGCCTCTTTGCGATTTGGTTATGGAAAATTTCATGAAAAGGATATGGTCCTGTATGCGTGCTCGTGGTGGCCATTTTGCTGATGTTGTTTTTCATTATTAACGGCATACCTTCCTCTTCCATCCGATCATTTATCTCAAAAAATGGCATATTTCTTTGAATACCAAAATAACACCCCTTATTGGAAAACCCTTTATCTTACGCAAATTATTTCGAAATAAATTTGGAACAAGTTCGAATTAAATCACTGGAATAAAAATCAAATTGTACTAGAATGCTGGATTCTGCTTAAATTGCAATATTCCGTTCTGTCGGTCGTACTTTCCACGGTTCACGTGCACTTTACGATTTACATTCTTTTGGATGTAGAGATTATTCTAAGCAAACTCCATATTACAAGGAAGCTTTTTCGAGAGTTTAATCGTCCTGAAATTTCAAGTAATTCTATAACCTGCAAGCGACGAATTGCTATGAAAAATGAAATTAAATCGTGTTTGTTTACTGCCCACAGACTTTACCAAGAAGTGCGTCAACGAAATATGTTTCCTGCAAAACAAAGAAAAAATATTCTTATTGCATAAAGAATTTTTAATCTACTACAATTTGCTGTTTTGCTTTGGCCCACAAATTTGAACCGAAAATTTCCTTAAAAAATTAATAAATTTGATAATAAAGAGTTTTCCAATGAGAGGTGTTATTGTGAATGACCCGCTATTTCGGTAGCTGTCACTTTTGAAGCTTTTATTCTTTGACATTTGACAAGTAGAAACTACGCCATTACTAAAAATGGAACGATACACTACAAAAATGGTGAAAATCTTGCAGTCAAAGTTCGCAAAACTAAAGCATTATTTGGTCATCGTGAAACACCCTGAATTTTATCCCTATTTTTGTTAACGGTATTGGTAGCACCTTTTTTTTGTAATTCAAATGTCAAAACAAAATGTGAAACTGGGAAAGAAAGATCTGTACATTTTCTGTTCGTTGTTGCGACCATAAACATATGTGTTTAAATACATATAACTCAAAAAGTAAGAGAAGTAGAGAAATCTACTTCAGTGTCTCGAAATAATGCGTTAGAGTGACATTTATGATACAGTGCTAGAATTTGGAAAATGAGTAACCTGTGGTCAAGGTCTATTTAAGAATTCCTTCATTTACAACAACCACACCACAGCGCTGCTGCAAAATTGAACATTATAAACAAACAAAAACACACAAAAAAAATTCTCTGACATCAAAATTTACGAGCACCTTTGGTGGAACATCCGAATAACAACTACAGAACATATATTTATATAAAGGCAAAACTTTTTAATATAATTTAACACAAATTTAAGTTTAACCTCAAACTCACAAACGATGACTAAAGTACTCACAAACACGCTCCGCACCTACTCAGCGAAAAGGATACCTCTGCTGTTTTAATGATATTGAGATGTCATTTAAATTAATTTGTTACCCCAGCAGAGTTGTGGAGTGTTGTGGTTTATTTAACATTTAAAATTTACAAATTAAAAACTGTTTGCGTCCGTGTAAAGTTTCTCGTGCAGTCTCTATACATAATGACTGGATAAACATGTATAAGAGTTGACACTTAATATTCTGATGTGCGGTTCGTAATTTGTTTTCTGCCATCCGTTTTGATGTAAATTCAGATTGATGGTGTGCCAATATCGTTCTTTCAAACATGTAAACCAAATAATATGTTAAATGTTTAACAGATGAACAGTGGATTAATGTGACACTTTGAAGTGTCGGACAGATTAAGCCACACAAAGAGTACATGCGTTTAAGATTGTAGTCTATTCTGATTGAAACGTACCACGACTTTAGATCGCATGCAGCTGAATGTTTTGGTTCGCCGATCTAAATTTAAATACATTCACCCATGTCTGGTTAGAACAAACAAACGGCACAGTGGTGTGTGCCGGCTTGGGTATATAATTAACATTTTGAATTTGGTTGGAGATTAAGTCCGTATTGCACTCGAAAGCCTGTAATAAATTGTGATAAATTAAATTGCAACTGAAAGTGCATTCGCTAGTCATTTATTGCAGGGGAGCGAGTTTCAATTTAAATATTTATTAGTTGCGAGTGGTAAATGCATTTCAAATTAATTAATATGGAGTGGTTAAGTATCGCTCATTACTAACCGAAAATTAAAATGCGAAACCAAAAATTAAACTGGAATTGGCTGCACAAACTGCATATTGTAGCTTTTTAACTACGGAGCCGCATATCCAAATTTACTTCCTAAAGAAGTTAAAGTCTGTTCGTTGGCTCTCTGTTATTAATGCATTAAAAACTCGCTATGACTACTGGATAAATATGAAGCAATTAAAGGTGTGAAACTAAATACGAATTTCCCCTCCATGAGGTTGTTCAATTGTTCGTGTATAGTTAATTATTATATATATATTCATGTGGAAATATTCACATCAATATTGATCATACAAATTAAACTAATAATACTCTTTCTTAATATGTTTTGATGTTTGTTTTCGAAAATGTATACGCATTTAGTACGCGAACTAAAAGGCAAAGGTTGTCAAAATTTAGGGCGAAGTTCGTAAGGTTCGGGTTTTGTTCTCTCCGAACTTTAGCTAAAATCCTAGCCAAATTCTAACATAGAGCGCGCCGATGATAAGTGTCACAGAATACAGCTGTTCTTTGAAAATAACTTACTTCAAAAACTCAACTCTCTCTGATTTTAACCTTTCCTGATTATAGGTAATCCTCGTCGATTTATTAATAAAAAAATACTCATCTTTGCTGCAGAAGAGAAGAACAGGAGAACACGAACGATCTGTCAAAATTTAGCTTGAGAAAATGTATGTATGGGGCGGCCCCATTAAAAGGGCACGCTAAATTTTGACAGAAACAAAGTTTGATTTCTAAAGCCCGTATGACACTACATTTTTTTTTTGCATTTTTTCTGCTTTTAAAATGAAACTAGAGCAGTACGAACAATTAGAATGAAAATTCTCTCTAGGAGTGAGTGCCACACACCAATTTTATTAATGTAGACACATAAAAAAAATGGTAATTAAAATGTATTCGAATTACATTTTTCAGCTGCTGTCAGTTTTTTTTTTTTTTGACATTTCAAGATTATTGAAAGTTTGTGGTTGCTTTATAAACAATCGCTACCTCTTTCGTAGATAATACACTTTCAGTCTCTTTTACACACCGATGACTTTTCAACATGATAAAAATGAGGAAAAAATGTACTGTCATACGGGCTTAAGCTCAAGCTGAAGCTGCATACCACTCGGCTAAAGGGATTCGCTTAAATTTTGCTCATCTAAATTTTGCGGAGCATTTTCTATGGGAGCTAAAATTTGGCTTGAGCAGCGTACTAAAATTAACGCTTTGCTTAATTTTATCTTTGTGGATGTCAAACGAATCTATGAAAACGAACGCGAAAGCGTACAAGTATAGCAAAAGTAGACGTCAAATACAAGCCATAGATTCGGGACATTTTAAGCAATCCTGAGTAAATTGGAAATACATACAAGAAAAAGTAATTCGCGCGTTTCTAAAGATCCCTTGGACTCAAAATTAGCCATACTTTTGTCACAGGCCTTATTGAAGACGTGGCTTTCTAAGATCAAAAGCTACAATCGCCTTTAAGGACTATTCATTTGATAGCTAATTGTAAACTGCGAATATGCGAATTTTATTGCTTTACGAAATTCATATGAAAACTTCTTTTAGTCGCAGATATCCGCGATTCAGTTTCATTTTTAAAGGTTAAGTCGAACGAATTTTTCATTCGTGGGTTTGTGTATTGATTTTGCTGAGTTTTGAATAACGTGTAACAGTTAGCGATAAGAATTTTCAATTCACGGGAAAATTGCTGTAATTCTAAATTTCGATATTTTAATTAATTGATGTTAGATTAATTAAATAGGCTTTTGTGGTAGGACCAATAGCAATTTTAAATTTAGAACAGTTTAGATCTTTCTGCCTTCCCGTATTTTACGTATTTTGTCTCAAGTATATTTTTTTTGGTTGGAGCTGGAGGCCAAGTTGGCTATTTTCCGACCCACAACAGCCACTACCACAATACATAACATGATTGGGAACGTAAATGAAGTTGTGATAGATACAGTGGTGGGAGTGCGGCTTGTTTATATTTCAAAGTGTCAAAGTTTCTGAGCAATGCGAAAGAAATCGTTTTCTAGTATTTGTATTCAATATTTCAATATCAATAATACCGAAACCATTTGTGATGTTACATGTTCCAATTAAAAGTGTTTCATTTCCACCCTGTAGGCAAAATTACTTTGGTTATATTCTATATACCTAGCGCACAAAACTTAAGAACAAATTATTGGTCATTGACCATACAATGCACGAATATCATGCTTAATCCAAGGGAGCTGCCCCCATCACTCCTTTGCCTGTGGGCTCCATCAAACTGTCCGCATAACAATATCATTTCGAATATAATGCCAAGCATATGATTACCCAAGCTTTGACGAAGAACCCATTACACACTCTGTTTCACTTTCCCTATCCTCACCGTAAGCCATGAAAGCACTCCCTACGACTCGATGCAATGCACACCAGTGTACAGGTATCCTGACCACATTTTTATTCAATCATGAGCTCTTAATAGCTTTCATATTTTCTTTCCTTGAATGTTTGTGTATTCCATCGGAGTGTGTGTGTGACAGTTTTTTTTAAATGTCAGAAACTAAACAGGCATATGCTCACTGAACTCCTTTCAACTGCAGAAACTCTTTAATGTTAAGTATAGTAGACTAGTGCATGATATTTTCCACTTCCTCGGCCGATAGGACATCAACATTTATCCTGAAATGTATGGAGAAAATCAATAGTTATGAACGAAAAATCAATTTTCCCTTCGAAATATGTATTAACTTTAACATGCGATGCATGCATAGGAGGGGAACAATAATCCTTTAGCCGCGTGGTTCAGAAAGAACGGAGCACCTGATGTTTGCGCCAACAACCAACGGTAGGGACAATTTACATGCAAAGAACACTTACCTCACCTGTTATGCGTTTGGGCTTATTTGTGCTTTGGTACCTTCAATTATTGAGTTTTCTCTTGCTTTGCTGTGGGGTGGTCGGGTGAACTGACTAGTCGTCGACTAGTATAATCAACCATGTAATACTTTTTTTTCGTTTTAGCTGTTCCCTTGTGGAATTTCCTTTTTTTTTAAACATTTTTGGTGTCATTTCGCTAATTTGGGTGGGGGATCTTTTGTGTTGTTTGCGGAGTATTGTTCGGTACATTTATGACAGTAGTAGGAGCCGGGGGCTAAAAGGTAATCGGCATTTTGTGGATGGGTTGGTAGAAAAGTAATTGAAAATACCAGCTGAGGTACTGAGGATGAAATAAGCGAGCTAATGGCGTTTGCTTGTTCGTTTTGTCTTCATTTGTGTCATTTGCAGGTAACCGTTCAGGTTCAGTTCATGGACATTTGCAAAAGAAAATAAATAATTTTCATTTGTTCTTTGCGTATGTACGTCTGTCTGTCTACTGCGGGTGGTATTTGTACATACTTGATAGCAGTTTAAGGAGTTGTGTAGCCATTTGCAAACTCTATAATGAATCTCTTTTAGTCACTTTTTGTCTCTTTATTTTTATATTCACTGTTATAATATCTATAAGAGCGCATTCGCCCCAGTTGTTTGCTGCGCAGTTTGTTAGGAGCTGTCACTTTTTTTCAATTGACACTGACATTAGGCGATTAGGCCTGCCTTTAATGTGGATTTTTCTAAGAAAAACAAAGTGGAGAAGAATCCTTACAATTACAACAACTATACTCTATTTGACACTTCCCACATTCAATCAAAGTAAAAGTGACTTGGAATTAAAGCACAGTTCATGTTGAAAACGCCTTAGTCGGCTTTCAGCCCTATTCACTTTCATAAAGCGGATGCCTTTGGCTCAAAACAGCTCAAAGAAATTCAACCGGCAAATTCTGATAAATATGTCAAATTCTCAAAGTTGACAAGAAAAAAATTGCCACACAAAAGTAGAATCTGTGAAAATTAAGAAAATTCAGTGGTGGTTGTATATTCTTCCAGAACGTTTTATATGTTGCAAAAAGTTCAGTTATATACTTTTTTGTGATTGGATTAGATTAGAAGTAGCTCGAAGTCTATCCACATAATTTGGAGTATATTTTCCGTTCGCTGAGATAGTTTTTGACGGAATGTACGCGAATAGACATATTTTTTTTTTTAGTTACATGACTGAAACAAAATGATGAGCTCAGTACTTGGGTTGTGGGCTGCGGCTGTGCTCTTCGCATTCGAAGCCTCATGTTCAGAGTCCAGGGATGGGATTAGAAAAATTCGTTCTATTACTATTTTTTTATTTTGATTGACATTCTTGAAACTAAATACATCCAAATATATATCTGTTGCGGCATTTGTCAGAGCTGTTAAAAAAAAGCAATATGTTTAAAGTCGTAACCAAAAATATTAATTGATAAGAACTAAATATCGAGCTCAATGTGCCCACTTTCAGTAACTGAAGTGCAATAAAAGTTTCTTACTTAAACAATGCAAAACCGTTTTTATGTCACCTCCGCTTTGTAACTATGTAAAGGTGGAGAAAAATTGCCAAAGAATGTGTGACACCCAAATCGATTCCATCTCCGATTGAAATATGTTCTCACAAGGACACAGAAAAACAAGAAAATAACAAAATAACTCGCCAGATATGATTTCTCCTCCTGCTCTTTGCGTGAGTCGGCACTTGCTCCTTTCCTTATCCGAACCGTAAGGGGGGAATAATAAAAAGGCCCACTAACGACAGGCACAGTCTGACCATTCCGAAGTAGGACGTCAGAAAATAACCCGTTTAGAGGGCAATTCAAAGACAACCATACAGCCAGAAGCCAGATCCTTCATCTTCTTTCGTTCACTTTATTTTTTACAAATTTCAGAAAAACGAAAACAAAAATAAAAACCCCAGATAAGAGATTCCACTTGAACCCCATCACAGTATCCAGTGATTTTGTCGCTTTGTTTTCAAATTGGGTCTTTGGGGCGTCTTCAATTTCATGCTCCTGTGTTTTCGTTTCTTCTCCTTAGCTGACGTCCTGGGGTGGGATTTCCTCCACACATTTTGTACGGCTACCCGTTTGTACATCCATTTGTATGTATTCGTATACGTACCAACAAGAAGTCAATATGTTTTCTTCCCTTCCATGCGACTAACTTCCGGTGGCTTTTATGTAGGTTGTTTTGACTTCCCTGTTTGTATCATGGCTTTTGCTCGAACTCCATCTAGCGTGTTATTTTACCAACAAACCGAAGGGCTCGTTAAATAAAAGCAGTTTGTGCTAATTCTTGGTGGTGGGCCTAAATGAAAGTTATCAATATTTGCCAAAGTGACAAATTTTTGAGTGGTTGGTTTGTGACGTGCCTGTCAACCTTGTGACATGCAGGCACACTGGCTTTTGACTGATGGACGCCATATATATTCTGTAAATGTATGCATGCAAAGTCGTTTATCTGTTAGTCACTGAGGGGAGTAGTTTTTGGCCTGAGTGGCAATCTGTCAGTTGCAATTATGTATGGACCTTTTGGTAAACGGATCGATTTTTCATAACACGAAATGTGTGTTGAATGTGAATTATTTTTTTTTTTTGTGAAAACATATTTACTTACCTGCGTACTAGTATAAAATACAGATACATCGTTTTTCTTCACTATGTAGGTACTTTTTTTTTTTTTGTGGGTTGAAATGGAAATACCTACCTTTCTCGTGAAATCCCACGTGGATACAACTTTTTGTTTATGTGTGGGCGTACAGAGATACCATCGCTTTACATCAGCGAATTTCGCAATATGTCTTTTCAAGGCTGTTTCTGCCGAAAATATTTTTGATGACTTTGTTTTGCCGCGGTTTTACTGTGGTTATGGAAGGAGCACAAAATGTCCAGAGGGAATTTTTTTACTTTAACTCCAAACCATGAAATTGTTGTTGATAGAATGGATATTCAGAATCCATTGGATTTAGTTGGTTATGCTTTTTGTATTCTATTACTTTTCGCAGTTAAGGCGGATGCTCTTGCTTTGGAGATTATACATATATGAATTTCGCTGGATATACTTAAGGCAAAGCCGCTTATCTATGGACTTTCAGTTGGTACTACAATTCCAAATATGTGTACAGCGTGCTTAATTTAAAACGGGGAATGAACTGTTTTGAGCTGAAGGTGTAACTTCAAGAGTGGACTTGGTCTTTAACCAATATGTATTTTCTTAAACATGTTTTTTGGGTTACGTGTCTCCAATTACACACTTCAAGTTGGTTGAGGTGCACGCCTTCCCTCCAAATTGTAAGCGAAGACGTTTACACCATCTTAGACGACTGATTCGCAATTCTCTGGCAAGGGCGATTTCACTGTAGCAAAAAAAAGTTCAGTGGTTAGCTTTTATTCCAAAGCCGTCAAGGCAAATATGACTGTAAACAACTCGAAGAAGTGGCACTTTCTATTTTCTCCGAAGAAGCCGATGTTTTTATAACACTTCTTTGCTCATATAGCCGCCCATGAGCCACCACTTCCTTTTTAGGATAGCAGGTCGTATATATTCCGTTGTCAGTAATCGATTTCGGTTTCATCCCACTGTCACTATATCTCTTTTCTCATTATCTAGACTTTCGGTTGCAAAAGTCTCACTGACAGCTGCAAACATTTTATAGAAGTTTACGTAAGGTACGCCCCCCTGCCACAGGTCCTCCTACTGCCGACCACGTCGCTTCTATTTTATCTCAGAACTTCTGCAACAAAAAGTTTCATTGCCAGTACCATCACTATCTGAAAACTTTAATGAGTTCCACTTCTGCCTAATAAAGTTTATATAGTTTGCCAACTGCATATGGTTGGCCCTAATTTAATTTATTATCATTGTCAACATTTGGAGTGAAAAACTTCCGAAAATTTAAATTTCAAAAATTCTTAAGAATTTTTCACACTCCTGTCAGTGAAGGCATGCACACACGAACGTAGCTGTGTGTTTGTAAAAGGATTTCAAATCCAAGTGAGCGATTCCCTCAAAATTTGTTCAATAATACCACACACCACAAACGAGGAAAAATATGCTCTTGCAACCCACACACTCGTACCTTATATGACCCGACATTATGTAGCGAAAAAATTTACAGTTGCTTTTCTAAAGCAAACAAAAGAAGTGAGAACACTTTACCGATAGGTGATGGCAATTTTTCCATTCCACCAGTCGGTGTCAATAGAGTGAAAATGCTGCAAATAAAATCACTATCGATGGTTTTCGAAAATCGATTCCACTGAACTTCTTTATTGGGGAAAAAATCTAATTTTCTCAAAAGGTGCAGAGAGCTCCCTCTCATTGTCCCCGCGCACCTTTTAAAGCAAAACCTATTGATGAAGAAATAAAGGAAACAAATCGAGGGAAAACTTAAACGTCTGTCGACGAATCACGGGCCTTGGTTAAAGTCTCGAAAAATGTGTCTTCGATTTTATTATTTTTGTTCAATGTTTAGTGGAATCCTGTCCAACATAAACTCGATAAAAGTTTTCTCCTTTTTTTATGTCAATGTGCTCGCCGTCGCCTTTTCTCAACCAAAAATAAAAAAAAAGGAGAAGAAATATAGTAAGAGTCGTATACGCTATTACGAAATCGCTTATTTGTATCTTTGTTTTAGCGTAGATGTTTTGGGACTGAAATATTCGGGTAATGGAGGTAATATCTGCTGGCTAATAAAACAAAGGGAGGAACTTTAATGGAAAATACTTTCAATAAAATTGAATATTCATGATTGAATTTGGTGAATCATTCCTGAAATTACTCGTATCTATATGAAACTGGGGGGAGGTACCTGGTTTTTTGTTCTTTTTTCCTGAAAAGAAAGGAAATTGATCCTTTGAATCGATGTAATCGACCCAGATAATTTACATGTTCAATGGTGTGAAAATGAGGAAATTCCTGAGTGGAATAGTGAGTGAAATATTTTGGATCTTTCTTGGGGTCAGCTTCTTTTTTCTAGGCGTGGGGGCGAAATCAATGCGAAGGAGGACTTCTTTTTATATTTTATATTTACATTGGAAAATTACGAAACTATGTGCATCAGAACTCTGAGTCGATGTGTACTGTACACTTTAATTAGTGGGGTGAATATCTTCTCAAAGAGTTGCCATTTTCGAAGAGACGGAGCATAGAGTCTTTAAACCAACGAAAAGTCCACTTCCAAATACCGATCTAGGAGGTTTGAGAGAGAGGCGCTGATAGTTGTTGTGTTATTGGGTCTTACCAATAAACATTTTTAATTTCGACTCTAAATATCATTAGTTCACAGTGGCTATATTTTCCATACAAAGTTCGCAATTGTGAGCTTCCGTAAATTGAAAGTCGAGACTTAAGTTGATTATTAGTACGGCGCATTATTTCAGTTGCGGCAATTTTGGCGTATGCCAATTGATTATTTTTGTTTTTCAAATAAACAACATTTGGGTCGTAGGAAAATTAGCTTTTCATTGAAATGTTAAAAAAAGTCTCATGGTAAATTAGCAAATTAGCTCATAAAAAACTTGTAAAAAGTGACCATTTTTTGGAGACGGCTTCACTTGATTTTGCGTAAAATGAATTTCTTACATATAATAAAACTGTTGTGCTGTTTGTATATGGAAAAGAAAATAAAATACTTACCCACACTACATGGACTTCTTAGACATAACAAAGGGGTGAACGGAGTAAAACATATTTCTATTTGATTGCAAACTGTTCGTTCGAAAGATATATGAATTTAAAATTTTCTCAAAGAGGGCGGATTTTGTGTAAGCTCCAAGTGGTTGGAATTATTTTAAAGCGCATATTCAATATAGTTCAAAAAAGGGATAAAGTGATATTTGCTATAAAAAAGTCTTACTTAGCTGTTATTGCATTTTTATTGGAAGTCGGGCATTGAGATTATTACAAAAATATACCTTAGATATGTGAATACAGATCGGGATTTGTGCAGTCATTTTTAAGAACTAATTAAAAAACTTAATTCGAACTTTTTGAGAAAAAAATAAGTACGGGATCTTATTTAGAATATTTATGGTACTTTTGAAATGTATTTGGATCAAAATCATTACAGCGGTTTTTGTAAAACTACCCAGGCAAAACAGTAACAACTATTGCTTAACTATTGAGCGGAAAACTGAGTTATTTGATATTGTTCGGGATGTAAGCAATAATTGGTTTTCAAAGACTTTAACAAACCGAAAATGGGGTTTTTGAGATATGAGCAGTCCCTAGAATAGGTGTTTCCGGTTATTCGAATTGAAAATTAAGGACGTAAATATTTTGAAAACATAAATTTTACTCTAAGTACTCATTTTGGTCAAAATATTTTTTTCCGTTTTCGGGTAAACTAAAGAAATCCAAATTTTCAAAAAGCTACTTTTTTCAAAAATCAATTGTGCAATAATATAGAGAAAAAATGAACTTGCCATTAGGTTGGAAATGATCCTATTACTTTAGAAAAGAATTTGTTTTCCAATCGTTTTCGAGATATATGTTTAAAATTTTAAAAGTACAGCTATTCGATTTTGAAAGCCAAAAACTGAGTATGCAGTCACGTTAATCTCACCTACTATAGCTCAAATATCAATTTTGGTTGAAAATGGTAGAGTCGTTTTCGAACAAATCAAACTGGTATGGATTTTTTTATCGCAATTATCATTTGGGTATTTGATTTTTTTTCTCTTTCGTTTGGTATTAACGAGTTGAGTCTATAGCACAACTGCTTCCTGTCGTAATAATTAAGTATTTTTTTGTCAAACAAATTTAATCCCGATTTGCAAATAATTAAACTATTTTCAATTTGATTTTACGAAAAGCTGCAGTTTCTGACTTAAGACCTTTTTGCCTAACGTCAAAGCATTGATATTGAGATTGCCTTGCAAAAAAAAAAAAACAGCCCCGAACTGTAGACCCCCACAAACTATAAATCCGAAGTTGGAACCAAATCCGGGCAGCCGTTTAGGCTGTAGGCCTCAGCATACGGACAGACTGACAGACGCACAATTATTTATATATTATTAATCATCGTCATGTCAAAATTGATTAACATCTCGAGTTCGAAATTTCTTACGAATACAATATTTTTCTTTTGTTACCGAGAAAGTTTAAGAGCTTTTAAGATTTTTTCATTCATAAATTCAATTCAATTCAAAAGCTATACGTGTTGTCTTGTGACTACTCAAAATTTGTTTTAAAACTCTGTTCGCGGATGCAAATATTGGGATAGAAACGGCTTTACTCGTAAACTGGTAAAAGTCAGTAACAAGGGAAGAATCGGGCATAGGGTCACAAATCACAATAGACAGCTTTAACTTTGAAGCACTGTCTACTTCTTCACATCTGTAAACTCTGAAAGAACCATAATATATGCAAACTCACCCAAGTCCTTCCCGAACTGTAGTGCCACCCAAGTAGGTAAGGGGCTTAATTTACCATTACTGAAATATTCCCAACCAGAAAGAGCAGGGTTGTCTACCATCGCCCGGTGCGAAAGAAGCCCCTCACGCCTTACACGAAAATTACTTACATACCTCTCTATCACCACATATAAATCAGGCAAAGTTGAAAGTAATTCGCTTTACTTCCCACAAAATATTGAAAGTTGGGAACTTAGACTGCGGTTGACAGAAAATCCTGAGAAAGACGATTTTCTCTGCTCCACGAACACCTTACCACCACCACTACTACCACTAGAAAGAAAAGATAATTCTTCCCCCAGCACACGCAAAATGAAAACTGTACTTAATGCAATCTAATTACAAGCTTACAACCACCGCCATTACCGCCATTTGCTGTCATCGATGACGTCGTTGCGACACTGTGTCACTTTGCCATCTAAGCCAGCCATCTTACACACCGAACACGCCACTTTATGAAGATGTAAATAACCATTTTCATAGTTCCTGCGAGAGGCCATAAGCCTTTTCCTTAATATTCCCTCGTTGACTTTATCGTCAATGGGTGTCATACCGCGCATAGGGTTTTCCGTTTTCCGTCGTTCGTTTTCCAAAAGACTTACGCGATTACAGATGTATTTGCTACACGCAGTCTGTGTACCACTCGAATCGCCTTTTACTATTCTAAATGATAATCGATATTTTACAAGGGTTGTGCGTTAATGGTGCCACCAGCACAACAGAAACTACAACAAGCAAACTACATTCATAATGGACTCGTCTAGATAGTTGGGCTGCAATGGATACACCCTGTAACGAGGGACGTGCGGCATGTGGGGCAAACAAGGAATTATTGTCAAGCACTTTGTTGTTTTGGGTATTTTCCTGTGTTTCCCCTTCTGTCTGTTTTGCTCCATCTTGAGTATCGTATTGATACTGTTTTGTGTCGTCCTCTGCAGGACGATAACTCGTAATATCCTAAAGTCATGTGTTTGCTCGTATTTTATTGATATGTTAAGCAGCAGTTTGTTGTTCTGTTTCGCCTCCCTGTTTGTGCGGAGAATCCCCATATTCGGCGCAAGTAAGAACGGGATTATTTCTGTGAATAGAAAAAGGATTTGAGGGGACAGGTCCCTAGCGCATTGCTTTCATAGGAGTTAACCGATTGGGTGAACCCATTCCAGTGCAATCTTTAACTGTGCTGTGTGTTGGTTTTTTTTTATTTGAGAACTCTACCGTGTAAGTGGATGTAGTCAGCTACTTTTTTTTTTGCAAGTGATAAATCAGCGAGAATGGATCCGGTGTATGCATGGTTGGCGGCCTAAACAAGCAATTATTGGATGTCGAAGGGTAATTCGTTGGTTTTGCCGTTTATAAGGCGCTGTAGGTGACAAAATGTTGTCATTCTTTTTTAACTTTCTCCATTACGTAGTAAGAGAAAGATATTGTATTCGTACAAAATTTCGAACTCGACATGTTAATAAATTCTGAAATTACGATGATAGACCAACTCAAAAAAGTGGGTGGCAAAATTTTGTCCGCCTGTCTGTCTGTATGTCCCGATGCCTAAAGCCTAAACGGCTACCCCGATTTCGTTCAAACTTCGGATTTGGGGTTTGGGGGCTTACAGTTCGGGGCAGCTTTTTTGTCGCACGGTTACCTCAAAATTAATGGTACTTGCCTTATAAAATGTTCATACTAGTTTGATTTGTTCGAAAACGGCTCAAACGATTTCAACCAAAATTTATGTTTAAACTTAAGTATGTGAGCTTAAAATGACTGCATAATCAGTTTCCAGCTGAAAAATCGAATAACCGTACTTTTGAAATTTGGACATATCTCGAAAACGGTCCATACGATTGTTACAAAAATATGGTTATTTTCAACTTAATGGCAAACTCAGTTTTTCTCTGTTTTATCGTAAAATAGATTTTTGAAAAACATCATATTTTTAAAAACCTAGTTTTCTTTAGGTTACCCGAAAAAGGCAATAACGATTTTGACCAAAGTGCAAACTAAGAGTAAAATTGATATTTTCAAAATTATTGCTTCCTTAATTTTCTATTCGAATCGTCGAAAGCGTTAATTTTTAAAACCGCTCATATCTCGAAAACCTCAAACTTTAAAAACCAAGTAATGCTTATATCCCGAAAAATAACTTATATTCGGTTTTCAGCTAAATAGTTAAGCAATAGTATTTTTCAAACTAAACATTCCAATATTTGGTACTGATTTTTCTGCCAAATTTTACAAAAACCGCTTTAACGATTTTGATGAAAATATATAGGTATTAAATATAAAATAAGTTTTCCAAATAAGATCCCGTACTTGGTTTTCTCAAAAAATTCGAAAAGATCGGGTTTTTTAATTATTTATATTTCCCGGTCTATTATCACATTTTTCCTATATTGTATTCACCGTTTCTTTTATCTAGCATCGGTTCTTAGGTCTTTACCTACCTACTTAATAACTTTTGATGAACGAGAAAGTTTCATTCGACCCAGTCGTGCACTTTATTTAGTCCTTCTACTTGCTGGTGAAATTTTAAAACTTATAGGCAAAAAGCTGATAAAACTTCAGAGTAGACAGGCGGAGTCCTTATGTATGGAGGCTCCCACTAGAGAACCTTTGCTACTGCAACCATTCGTTTGAGAGAGTATACTTATTTTTAACGAACTGTACAGTACAGTACTACGAGTATTTTAGACTTTTGCACCATGGAAAAAGAAATTATTTATCAATAATTATCGAGTGCAGTCTGTTCACTGCTGCTGTGATTCTTTCCGTTGACAGAAAGGGGTTAAGAGTGTGACGCTTCGTCACAAATTTTCTTATGATCTCAATATTTTCACCAATGATGCAACTGACAGAAAAGTAGAAAGTAACATCTACTTTATCAGTCGCATCCGACTCGTGCATTGCTTATGGGTCAGCTTCCATAAGGTGATGTGTATTTTATCAACCGATCCCAACCCTTTAAGGTTTTTTTCCACTGCGCCACCTCTCGCGAACGTCTGACAAACATCTGAAGTATAATTGTCATGAAAAAGCTTCTCAATGGCCGTTTGGCATCGGCACAAAATTGTAGATTCCTTCCATTCGTCCCAAAAATTAAATACTCACACAAGAGAAGCTAGGCCAAGGGTCCATACGGACCTGTTGCGCCAAATATTTATTTTTAAATGACTGAGACAAATTTGACGCTTAAGCGATGTTTTGACGTTTCCAATCTTTGACGTAGCTTTTTAATAGATTGTTTTGACAATTGCCTGGGTTGAACTCTCTATTTGTCTCTCGGTTGAATCAGGCTTCGTCAATTTTAAGAAAACTTAGGAGGAACCGAACTCGGTCTAGTCAAAGCTACGTAATTTATTGGTATATGGTTCGATGTTTGTTTCAGCTCTTACATATGGTTCTGATAGAAGCTGCCGAAGTGACACATTTTCTATCGATTGCTAGAATCATCATATGAGAAACAAAATAACATATGACGGGCTCAATATCTGCTCGATAACTTCTCCGAAGGGGGCGGTTCATGCATGGATCACATTAATCTCAAAAGTACTATTTTATTCATTCGGGATGAGGCAGCCTTCCTCTATGCAGGACCATGAGGTGGTGGTTGGATCAAGTACGACATCTCTTCTCTGATCGCATGCGGTGAGCCGCTGGTTATTTAGAGCAAGGATGAATATCGTGTGTTTTGCGGACTCCATTTGTGATCAATTTCCCCCTTGATTAAAAAATTGATGGGTCTTTTTTAATTATCAAAAGCGACGCAGCGGTAAGCATCATCTACGCGGCCAAAAGATAGCTTCTATTTCATTGCCAAATAGACCGATTTGCGAGTACGAGTGATGCAGGATTTGAAATCCTCTTCAGAATAGTGCACTTTTAGCACTGTCTCGCTCTCGTCACTCCAAATTTAAATATCGATATCGATCCACAATAACTAGAGAAAAACCAAAAACTGGATAAGGTAGCACGTTCCAAATATGTCATCGTTAAATTGGCATTCTGCCTTCGTATCACAAAAACGTACATAAAATTCTTAAATATTTTCGTCAGCAAAGAAAGGGAAAATTTCCATGAAAATACTGGAAAGGGAAAACCGCACAAAAGCGTTCTTCTTTGCCCTGTGTTTCTTTATCCTGCCAAAAAGTCGGACGTTCCTTCGAAAGTTGGCTACTATCCAATATGTCTACCCGGATGCATGCG
Organism: Cheilosia vulpina; assembly: GCA_916610125.1. NCBI lineage: Eukaryota > Metazoa > Arthropoda > Insecta > Diptera > Syrphidae > Cheilosia > Cheilosia vulpina. The sequence goes on from OU744277.1 coordinate 60,443,223, forward strand.
GATTGTGTACATTGATGTTTATGCAATTCGTGTACCTCCGGTAGGATACTGTACATAAATCCTTATAGCTTCGTCTCTTACTCGCCCGTGTGACATGTTCGTTGGGGTGCCAAGCACACAAGGCGGTTGGGGTTTTTTTTTGTGTTCTATTTCTGCCTGAGTAATTATGCAACAAGACTGAGACGAGCGCGCAGCGATAAGCATAAATAAACAACTTGTACGGAGATATACATTATCCGGGAGTTAAATTGATTGCAGAACAAGTTTGCGATCAACTATTGCATCATGGTGAATCTATTTCGAAAGAGGGGATAGATTTGGGTGAGGGTTTTCTTTGTTGAAAGTTTTTTTTCTTTTTATCTTGAAAGTGACTTTACAGTTTAGTTTTCTGCTGCTATCTTATATTTTGGCGACAATGGTGTCAAAGCAGTCTGCAAAGTGGTTGGTTGCGCCACACGCGGAGATTAAATTTTTCTCAAAGCATAGCTGTCGCTTTTAATATTCGGACATATAATTGGCTTGCGTTTGTGAGTTTATTTCAAAGGACCTTTAATTACCCGGCGCTTTACGATTGCTTGTTTATGGCTTTATTTCAATTGTTCTTGGATTCGCCTTCTTATTGTAGACACGTTTTTAAAGAGGCAAATAGAGAGTGGCTATGGCTTTCTTATGTCGTTTTCCATTGTTTTCACTCGGGGATCCACTCATTCTGAAATCCAATGGAACTACAAAACAGCTTCTGAAAGAATCCACAATAGTATTGGTAATATGCAAAAAAATAATCTACAGCTGCTGTTGACTTGTATAAAATACATAAAATTACACTTGTGTGAGTACTTCTTGAGTGGATTCTGACTTCAAATCGAGAAGCAAAATTCCCTCCTCAGAATCACCAGAAGAGTATTTTTTGTGCCAATGGAACGGTTTCAGAAGTGATTTTTTCGATTCCGGACTCTCCCGGACACTTCTTTTTGCCCAATGGAAAACGACATTAATTTGTGAATAAAATTTCTTTATCGCTCATCTGTGGATGATGGTAAGTGCATTGGTAGAAATAATAAATTCGTCTTTATGAATTCTGACTTCCGAATCGCTTGATCTTACAATGGAAATACAAATTGAAGCAATAAATACAAAAAAAATGCGTTACTATTTTGTTATTTATTTTTATTTATCGTATTTGTCGGAGGATATCGGAAACAATTCTTATGAAACTGTCAAAATTGTCAATCAAAAGAAACTTGATGCTAAACGCAAACGCTGTACCGCGTGACATTTGTATCGGAACAAGTTTCCTTCTCTTACTGAAAGATATATTTTTTTGGTGTTCTTTTGGGCGATGTATTGAATGAAGTTTGAAAATGACAAATGTATTGAAAGCGGGACTGAGAGTGTCCCGAGAGGGACATTTAATCGGGACGTCCCGCCAAAATCGGGACGTCTGGCAACGCTGTGGAGTCTACCAATTTTTGCTGACTATGCAGATCGATTTTAATTTATCAGATGTAATTGCCGTTTATTAAGCAAAGGTACGACGGAGCTTATATTTCTTCTTCTTCTTTTGTTCCGAGAGCTGCTGTTGCAGCAACACTTCAACTCCTCCTGGAGCAGCTCGATACCTCAGCTGTGTCCACGATTGCAAATTTTCCGATTGAGCTTCCGTCAAAACAGTTGTTCTCCATGTTGTTCTTGGCCTTACACCTTGAGGGTGCCATTGGAAGCTCTGCTTCGCTATGTTGTCATCTGGTTTCCTCAGTGTATGGCCAATCCAACGCCATTTGCTCAGCTTGATGTCAACATCCACTTTTGTTTGTCCAGTCCACAACTCATTGTTGGAAATTGTTTGTGGCCACCGGATCTTTGTGATGTAACGCAGACAACGATTTACAAAAGCTTTTAACCAGCTCGTGATGTTGGCGGAGCATTTCCACGTTTCACATGCGTAAAGCAGTACAGATTTAACATTGGATTCAAACAGTTTTAGCTTAGTGCGAAGCGATATTTTGCTTGAGTTCCACACTGGAGATAGGATGCCAAATGCACTACGAGCTTTGTTCAGTCTGTTTCCGACATCCAGCTCCGTTCCACCATCGAGCGACACGTAGTTGAACTGCGTGACTTCCTCTATGGTCTCCCGTCTGCTGTTGTTGGTCACGGCTAGTGTGCATCATTTTTGTCTTGTTGCCATTTATCCTTAAGCCAGCCATCTCTCCATTCTGTTGCAGTGAATGACACATTTGATATAGTTTACCAATGTTGTTTGCCAGGAAAGATATATCATCAGCATAGTCCAAATGGCTTAGCTTATCAAACAGGTTCCATTGAATACCAAGTCTCTCGCTTGTACCCTCCGAGGCAGTCATTACATCATCAATTGCAAGTAAGAACAAAATCGGTGATAGTACATCTCCTTGTCTCACTCCTTGCCGCACTTCAAATGTATCGGAAAGCCGCCTACTGTGCAAAACGAAACACTTTGCGTTGTTGTACGACTCGTTAATTATAGCAAACAATTTTTCGGGGATGCATCTCATAGCAAGAGATGCTTACACGACTAACGCGATCGAAGGCCTTTTCAAAGTCGACGAACATGAGGAAAAGAGGTGCTTGTTATTCCGACGATTGTTCAAGGACGATTCGCAATGTGTTAATATGGTCGACGCATGAACAACAGCTGCGAAATCCCGCTTGGTGCCTCTTGAGCGTCGACTGAATGCTGGACTTTATCCATTTGGGAAAATGGACAAAACGGTGATACCACGCCAGTTATTGCAATTCTTAAGCTTATTTCCTAATTTATAATATCGTTAATTAAAATTAAATATTTCCGAATTGGTATAATTATCTGTAAATAAATTGTGCTGATTTATTCCGCACACAAAAGGTGTTCAGTGTGAACGAGTGTTTATTCCACTCACTCAGTTTCACCTTAAAACGTTTTCCTACAAATCAAATTTACGTGGAATTCGTTACTTAAAATTCAGTATGCCGTGTTATGAAAATAAAATCAAAAAATAGAAAAACACATATACACAGTCATACTTAGTGTATGGACACAGTTTTGCAAAATTCAATTAAGGGGAGTATGCTTTCGAAATTTATAATTGACCCACCCCAGAACGATTCTAAATGATGGTAAGCCGTGTTGATATTGTAATTCATGTGTATGCAAAAGTTTTATTTTTAAGAGGGAGCTATAAACAAGGAAAATATTTTTATGAAACACATGAAATAATCCGAGGATTTCCATCAATGCATTCGCATTCACCATCACCACTTGAATAAAATAAACCGAAAACAGGTGTGTATATTGAGTTATTTTGTATTGTTTGCTTTGTTGTCGTCCATCCTATGTACATATTTAATGTCCTTTGAAAACTCAATTTTACCTTCGGGCTAAATTGTGCGGTTGGGGCGTGTGGACTGTGGACTATGTAGACTGCAAGCAGTAAATGGAAAAAAAGGTGATGAGTTCACAATGCAACGCGTTCATGTGTGTGAGATGGTCTTCTGTTTGAAATGTACCTTCCGGAAATTATTGAAAAAGTTCTCTACATATGGTTGATTATTTGGACGAGTTCAAGTGCTTTTCGGTGTTACTTTAGACGAAAATTACTGCAGACATGCATGGAATTTGAAATCCACTTTTTGAGGGCTTTTGTAATATAAAAAGAACTCGAATTACTGGCGGTGAGTGTTTGACGCTGGAGAATTCATGGAGCGCATAGTAAATAGCAGTGCAATTCAGCTCTGTGTTTGTGGTGGTTCGATTTTAATTACGCTTGTGCATATTCTCATTGCAAAGAATGTACGAAGTTAATTGATTTCTTTGTATGCATTTTAACTAAAAATATCATAGTTAAGTGTTTACGACACTAGTTTTCTTTACTTTTCGTTGAAAACTTTTAGTTCTTGCAATAAAAAAAACAAATTTATGCCGGTTAACGAGTTTGGCTGAAAATGTAAATACTGCGTTTGCAGTAGTGTAGTGGCAAAAATGGTTTAACAAGCAACCTACATCATCGAATCGTCGAATCGGATTAAAAAACATAAACACCTCCGTGTAGCTAGGTCCTCCTCTGGGCTACTTGAGAGACTGTACAAAACCTCTACAACTTGCTTTAATAAAAGTCGTCTAATGAGAGGTATTCCTCCAATTTTAATTTTTAGAAATTTTCACAATATTTTATGACTTGCCATCTCTGCGTACAATAAGATTGTTTGTACAGCCGATGCTCACGTATTAGAATTTTCGGAAATTCGAATTTTCCAGACTCACTCCTTGTTCACTCATTCTGCTTCAAAAGTGTCAGCAGTAGAGTCACCTAACGCACTGAAACAAAGTTTCATGAGAACTACACACTTTGAGTAAAACCAATCTAAAAGTGATTGTCCTTGTTCGGGTGACCAGCACTGTAAATAAATTATATTTCCTATGATGGTCTTTTAGCTGCTGGTATTTTCTTGCCCAACCTAAGAGGAAATTGTCTGCTGAAATGCTCGTTGAACATCCGCATTCTGCGCATTCTTTAGAGAGCACAGTTGTATGATTTATTTTCATTCAACTCTGAAACAAAGAGTGCTCATCCTTGAATCAAAAGTTGCAGGCGTCATTATAAACCGCTATGCAATACAATTTCGTGCAGATCTATATACAATAGAGACATTCGGGTATCCAATTGCATGCGCAAATCGCCGCACAGCTTATTCAAACTCCATTTGCCACGGCCTGTTACTCTTCAATTACTTACTCACGACGACGTCGACCTCTGCCCTTTGTCAACATATTTGTCAATACACCTAGCTGTTGTTGCCGCAGTATGAGATAACATCATTTGAATACAACTATACTATCGCTGGCCGCTCTTCAAAGCATTTCCCTTGAACTTTACAAATTCAAAGCAACTCAAGCGCACTCGGGTATCTCATCGAAATACAATTCGCCACTTTGCTAAGCCTACAGCAAATCTACATCGACACACAAACTGTGTACACTGTTCTCTTAACTTTATAGCCTGTTCTACGAATACAGGAACTGAAACTTTTCGTTTTCCACTTAACAAAAGGTTATCAGAAAGTGTTGAATCTAAGGTGTCATTCGTGGCGGGTTCGTTCCCCGCTCCGCCTGGCGAAACTGGGTCGAATTCATCATTGTCGTTGGCATCGCCCACCCGTACACACAATTCAATCCGACTATTTGTAGGATCCACTTGAATAACATCAGCACATCTATCTAAACATCATGATAATATTCCACACAATCCGCAAGAACGGAGAATGTTTTTGAATGAAATTTCCAAAAGGGTGAGGTGACAGGATTTGTACGAAATACGAAGCTCTTTGTTCGTCCGGATATTGCACGCGCGCTTATACCTTGGCTGACATTGTATGCGAAATTTGTTGCCTCTCGCTGTGTGTGTACGAAGGACCTTTAACCTTAAGTATTACTATACAACAGTATCAAATTCAATTATTTATGGAGGTGTAGGAGGAGCAAATTTCGAGTAGTGTTGCAGCTTTTTATGGCCCCAAAAGCTACTTTACTTTGGTTGGATTAGATCACTGGAACGGGACCGACCACCGAATGTCAAAGGAGCAAAATACATCGAAAGTTTCCATGCTTCATTCCTGTTTATTCCCTCTTCTTGTATTCCTTTTAAAAATGTTTGTTAGCATACCGTGCTTTTTTGCTGCCGCTGTTTAGCTTAATGCGTGGCAAAAGGTCGAAGGTAGCGCGCAGAAGGCGCGCTGTAATATTCGTGTATCGAACAAACTCCTTGAGTTTAAGAGTTGGAACATTTTCGCTGAAACAAATGCAAAGTAATTTGTAAGTTTGGTGTTGGAGATTTTGTGCAGTGGCCAAGAAGAAACGTATTTAATTTTTTTTTTGGCTACATTAGTTGGTCAAAGAAGATTCAATAGGCAGATTTTTTGAATAAGCAGATAGTCCGCATTTATTTTGTGTTCTCTTTAGAAACTTAAGAACTTAAGAAATCAAGTTTTAAGTGAATAGAGATTAAAAATAAGTCTCGCACGACGTTTACCATTGTCCTTTCGTTAAAAATCTTCATTTGATGTTTACAACCCGAAATGTTAATTAGTAGAACTAGTTGTAAAAAAACTTCCCAACTCTGATTTTTTCATTCGCTGTGAGTTAATGGACAATTTTGAAGCCAGAACAAGGCGAATACGATGGCTTCGATTTTACGCCAGCATTCGGGACAGCAATATTTACCTGAACCAGAATGGTCTTTAATGTCGGACATCAGGCGTGTCAACTAAGTACTTTTCGATTGAAGAAAAGAATTTCCCTTTCTATTGAAAGATCAAATTTAGAAGTGTTTTCTCTATGTTTCCTTGAAAGAGGAAGCGCACTTCCAGGTCAATTCTTAACCCGTCAGAAGTGTCCGGAATAATTTTAAAAAATGATCCTGAAATCACCAGCATAGTGTGTGCTGACAAAATGTCAGATTGAAATGTGACAATGACACAAATTTTCCACGAAAATATGCAATTATGAGTGCAAAAATATACTATGACTGAAATATAATGATTTGACTTATTCATATTCAATGTAGAAAAAAAAAGTAAACCAATTCTCACATCATGATAAGTGTATGCTGTCTACCACTAGTTCGAAAGTCTACTAGATTTACACTTTAACACAAAAACTGCTAGATTATGGTCGTTAAAGTCACTTTCCATTGGGATTTCAGATGTTCTTAAATTGTAATTTGTGTTTAAAAAAATCTATTCAATTTATGTTGATATCCGTTGCAGCGGTCAAATGTTCACTTTTTCCTATATTTCACAGGCTTTTCGTCTAACAACGTAAGTAATGACGCACATTAAAGTTTGACAAATGACAAATGTTTTGGTGTTAGGTGTAAATCTCGCTCAAAAATCGAGATTCGCAAAATTGCTCTGAATCTGAAGAAAGTACGAATTAAATAATGTAGCGGCTAAAAAAAAGTGTAGTAGATTTCTACACCTGCAGCAAAGTCACTTATAAAGTATTAAGCAAGAATCAAAGATAATGAAATTCAGACATTTATAACTTAACAGTTCAAAAGGCGGCTGCTTACAAGCTGTTTTCCCGAAAAATTCACGAAGTCACGCACCCACGCTCATTTATTTTCAAGTACCTATATGTATATGTATATGTGAGTTCAAGAATTGGACTTTAATGCAAGAATTCCGTACTTTCTAATGTGTATTTCACTATATTTTTTTTAGTTTTAATCAAAACCTCCACAAAAACCAAACAATTCACTACGAAACACAAAACAATTAAACACCGCTATGCCCATAAAAGCAAGATTGGCGGCCGGCCATTAGCAACATACTTTTTTGCTAACGTATACACAGACGGGGGTTGAAATTATAAAAAACAACAATGTAAACAAATGGGTTTTGGGGGGATAGACGTACGAAAGATATCCAACTCTTTTATTTATGCATCTCTGGCAAGAATGCTTATGCCATTACTGAAAAATTGGATAGATTGTCAGGAAAATTGTAGTAGATTGGCAAAGAGCATATTAGTAATAAAGAAAGACAAAAATAATACGAGTGTGTTGGATTTTTAAGTTTGATAAGTATTCTTCATTTTCAAAACAATAAGCAACTTGCAGGTATACCCTATTCTGTATTTTAGGGTGAGCTTGAGAAATAAACACAGACACAGACAAATTATTGGGTTCAAAGTAGGTGACAACAAAAGTCCTCTATCCCTCAATCCATTATCATTTATAAATCTCCATTCTCAGTAAGAAATCTGGTAAAACTGTTTACCGGGCAACGTCCTTAAAAGCGTCAATCGCTGATTGCGAAATTATACAACTTTAGAAGACAGTTATATACATACCTTTCATCATTTTAAACAACCGCTTATAGGAACCTTCATTTTACGTGACCTTAAAACTGTCAATAATGCCTTCACAATGTATTAAGATTGCTACGTGTTCAGACTACGAGATTATTTCAACACCTACGAAATTTGTACGTGACACTTTTACATGTGTCGATTATGTTGTAAAATGTACAAAACCCAAATGATGTTACATTTCGACAAAATTCGGAACTAAGCGAAGGCATTTGTCAAATCCTTTTCACATCCATATACCATTTTCGCGTTGCCGGCCCATTCCAACCAGAGAAGTTCCTTAAATCTGTTAGAAATATTCAGTCTACTGGTGGTCATTTACATCCCTAATCCTCTTGTGACGTATTATTATTTACTGAACCTCTTGCCTTGACAGTGAAATACGATTTTGTACAGAAAACTTCCAGGGTAAGATAAATTAAAACCTAACGCAACCATTAGATTCATCCTCTTTTAAGTGGTTTCTTTTTTTTCCCAAACGATATTCTGTGGAATTTTTTTTAAGGCAATAGAGACTAGATTTATCCCTGTATTCCAGCCGCCATTTTTGGCTAAAAAGGAATTTTAACAAATATATAATTATTCCGCTCACGCACAAATTCTTTCTTTCTTTGCGGGAATTTGGTTTCTTCCTCTCACGTGCCGGTCCTTTGCGTCCTTTTTATATTTAAAATGACTTTCATTCCATTCAAACCGGCCATTTGTAATGTGGCAAACATTCCATGGCCTGTTTTGGAGCTGCTTGTGGCGGAAATATTTTGTGCATAACATCTTTAGTGGGGGCGGTGGTAAACATTGATTATGTGGTGGTAAGAGAAGACTATTCAGATAATTTGATGAGGATTATACACCAGCTGTCAATACGACGGGTTTATTGGGGTAAATGTTTTTTTATTTTATTTGAAAAATTTGTATTTTTATTGAAATGCTTGTAATGAATTTTGTTTGCTTTTTTTTGTATTTCTTCGTGAGATGCGTTTGAAAAAAAATATAGAAGCGACGACGGCCTGTCAGCTTGTCAGTTTAAATTGGAATATAAATTTATTTACAGTTTCGTGTAAACGAGAACAATTGAAACGAAACAATTGCATTTAGCCACGTAGATGGATTCGAGTTTGCTTTTTCACATGAAATGTGAAATGGACACCTCCAGTCATTAATTTGTACTGCAAAGGGTTTTGTAATTCTATAATTGCTGTGTTGCCGACCATTGGGTTAAATGAAACTAGTACGTTATTTGTTTTTTTTTTTCAATTCCATCGAAACACTTTGCATCGGAAAGATCTGTTTTTGTTAATTATTAATTTGTAAATGTCTGTAAATAAATTTGTTAGGACATTTAGAATAATTAAATACAAAAATAATAATAGTCGTCGGGTATACATATTCCAAACATGTGAATGCCAACAACAAAGAGAACAATTCCGGCTACTGGACATAAGAAACCTATGAAATCTTAGAAGCTCAATCGAATCCGTGTTTAGTCTGTCAACATACATCTGACATCGTTTGTCACACTTTGAAGTAAGAAGTCTGACATCTCACGAAATTAAGTTGAGTTTACAACTTTATACAGAGCTGCTAAGACTTTTTCACAGAGCTAATACGAACGCATTGGAGGCTGTCACAGCCTCTCAAAAGATTTGAGGTTCTTTAAAAAGCTTTCATGCGCTTAAAACAAAACAGTTTGCGTAAAGAAAATTATAAGACGTTACGGATGACGTTTACTCTAAATCAAAATGGCGCCAACAGACACTTGATGTAGTTTATCAATGCTTGCAAACCATGCCAATGCACAGTACACATCTCTTTCTCTCCCTTTACAGGGTGAAATGATATCTATTATTAAAAGAAATGAAAAAGCAATTTAACAATGGCATCACATTGTGTCTAGGGTTGCCCAAAACTAAATGCTTCTATTGTTGGGCCACATTCAGACTCGCAACTGTGTGTAATTCACTCAATGTGGGGTATTTTTGCTTCATATTCCTTCCTATTGTACGAGTGCCTACTGTATGCTTCGTTCATGGTCTAGAAAATGACAACAAAAGCCGAAACAATTATTACTTATGGCAACAGAGTCCTTGCCTAACTGGTTCCCCGCCCTCTCGCACACTATGCTCCCATCTATGTGTCTAATGCACGTTTCATTCATCCTGGATGCCGAACAAAAGGAAATGGTTTCTTACACTTGAACTAGCAGATATTTTTGTACAACTGACTATAAGCGAAAGAGAAGGCAGATATTTATTTTTTTCCCCCAAGATATGGCAATGACCTTCTTCATGATGAAAAGGGCTCTTCTATAAGAAATAGCGAAATGTAAAAAAAATATGTTTTCAGGGACAAGGTGGGGGATGTTTGTATTGATTATTTTCATAAAAAAAAAACATCGACCTTGTTAACTTGAGAGGTATTTATTCCCGGGATTTGTTATTTTATGCTGAGGATGTTTACATTTCCAAGGAAGTCGTCTATCGAAAAGGAAAACATGTCTTTCTGATGTAATTGGTGTCTAAATATGTTAAGGTAGGCTAAACGGCATCAAATTGTTAGACTTTCTATGGGAATGGAGTAGAAGTTATTCATTACTAGTGATGGACCCTTTTGGTGATTGTGCGGAAATGCACTGTCATTTCTTAGGACTGTGCAATGCTCATAAACAAATTAACTAACTTTCCAGACCTCATTGCCTTTGCGCTGATGTTCTGCTTTTTTTTCTTTGCCTGGAGTGCCCGCTTTAGTAAGTATTTAACTACACCTTTTGAAACACCCATGCATAAAGGCTCTTTTGCTGTATTTTTTGAAGAATTCATTGTCCTTTGGGAGTCCTTTATTGACTGGAAGCCTACTGCCAGCCAATTTCGGTAAGTGACTATTAATTTGTGCACAAAAATTCTGGGAATTATTAGCAATCTCGAAAAATATATTTTATAAAAGAATCAAACCTGCACCCCACCTCTTCATTTTCGGAAGTCCTGTGGCGAAAGTGTCACACGATGTTGTTATTTTTACTCATAAATTATTCGTAGTCGTTGTCGTTGTCTCCTGGATATATATTTCCAGGAAGGGAGTACCAAAGTTAGCTTATTCTGGGGCTGGTTTCTCTGCCTCGTCGGTTCTAATAGAATGTCCTACAGATGTTGATGCCGTCTGTTGACGGTGGTACTGTCAGGTGCTTGTCCCAAAATCCTGCCTCTGTCTTAGCGGTTCATGATGTCTGTGGCTGTACTTACTTTTCTATATATTTACTTTGTGACTATGATTCGCATGAAAAAGTACAACCGGAGAGGTTAATTTACATCCGGAAATGAATTTTTTTTGCCACTGCTTTGGCCCACCTGCTAAAACATATTCAAGGGTATTTTTATTCACGGAGCCTGAAGCATTATGTTGTGAGTTCCTGTCTAACATCTGGTTTCCAGGCTTGTTTATGGTTAGCCACATGTTTAGGATTTGTCCCACAGCATCTATCTTGGCCGATACAAAGATTTTCTTGTTTGCTTACAAAGCTAGATACCGGTGCCTAAGCTATGTGCCGGACCTTCGCTTTTTCTTGACACTTTTTTACTGTTCATAATTTTAATTCTCACTTTTTTTCCCTTTTAGCTACTTTTAGCTGGTATGAGCCAGCAACCACACACTTTCTGAAACTAGCGGATTCAATTTATGTATTTTGTTGACGTATGTACGAATCGCTGTCTTTCGCTTTTTTTCTTTGCAATAAAATGGGTAACTCTTTCAGTCTATTTCACTCAACATATTTATTTGTAGCAACACAACTATCCACACTTGTACCCCACTTATCTAATTTAATTGTCGACACATCCCATCATAGAGATGTGCATTTATATTCAAGCTTTTCTCTCTAAAGTCTATAATATTTTAATTTCACAAAGACCAGTCTGTCAGAATATACCCAGTGAAAGTTTAGTGAAATGAATTTTGCTTTATTATTTCCACAACAAATTGCGAGACTCAATGGAAAAACATTTTCATCTGCAAAAAAATAAGTGAGGTTATTTGATTTTGGCACAAGTGACAAACACAAAACCGAGAGGAGTACTTTCCAATTCTCTCGCTCAAATGAATGTGAATATTGAATTATATTTCGCAGTCCGTTTTTTGCTTTTCAGAGGAAACGCGAAACGTCCCTTTCTGAATTTTAATGAAATTTTCAAAACTTCCCCCCCAAAAGAAATGCCAATGAATGTAGCATTTGTTTTTGTTTACTCTATACAAAATTCAATAGTTACACGAAATTTGTACATTTGTTTACTTTTATACCTACAGGAAATTATTTAAAGTCAACCATTTTAATTCATAAACGCTATTCGTGAATGAAGTGTCCCGTTTCAAAGTTCAACTAAGCGCTATGCCTACTTGGAACTGGCTCTAGCTCTAAGCTGCCGCCACAAGAATATTTCCAAATCTTTTGAAGCTGCCTAGGTAAGCCTCTAATTATCTGCTTGTCCTTTTGTCAGGCATTACAAACGATGAATTTTCCATCACGAAATGACACAAAGAGAAGACAATTTCATTAGATACGCCAAATTGACTCTGACATGGGAGTACACCTAGGGTTGTCAATTTGAAAGCAATCCAAAGATAATGAGTTAAGTTTCCGGGAAAAAATAAAATCACAACGCAATATCGTCTAGTTTGGCTTCAATTGACTCTTTGAAAAGAATTTCTTGAAAAATGAAACCGTAAAAGCTTTTCATTGTCACCCAGTGCGTTAAGTGCATTTATAAAAGCAATTTCATACGGCAAATGACATTTGAGAAAAGTATATTTATGGAATGTGAACTTACTGGGGAGCGGTTTAAGGCCACGATGCGCCCACGGCTACGATTATTGTGCTGTGTGCTCTCAACAATGCCAACGGTAAGATGGGAACACCAACTCGCCCCAAATATTGCTACGATAATCACAGTACAATGGGAAATTGAACGACGGGTCGTAACAATAATTACAACAATAACCATTGTTATGGTGAAAAGGAGAAGGAACGCACGGCTGCTCATGGAGGACGTGTAACGACAGTGATTTACTCTAAAGTACCCGTGTAGGTATTGACAAAAATAGGTATCTAAATGGGTAACGAGATTGGAGTAGCGGTAACTGGAACCGATAAGTAGCGGTGCCATAAGGTGGTTTGAAAAGAGAAGATCATAATCCTCAATTTTCACCCACAAAGTTGAAATTCAAACTTTTATGACGGCTGTGAGTCTTAGTATCAACCGGCGTTAAATTAAAGGTTTGGATTTGCGTCATTGCAGCTGGAAGCTACGCAAAAGTTGGAAGACCGAGAGGGTGTATTTTGTTTTGTTAAACAAGAGTTAGTTTAGACAAAAAGTAATCTGAATTTTGAGATGAGATGTTAAATTGAATTAATTTATTTCTCCTTTAGTATTGGAGTGAAAAAAAAAAACATTTACTGCCTAATTTATAAGCCGACCGTAGATTCTGAGTAACTTTTCGCAACTCTCAAAAGCCCCAGCGTAATTTAACATGAGTGTCGTTGCTTTAGGGCTGCGTAACTTACACGTAAAAATAGGCTTTTAGGAGTTGTGCAAAACACAACTGTCTTCTAGCTGGGATCTACCTTTGTAAGAATACTTGGAGCCTGTTTATTTTTACATTCGTCACTATATTGAATTCTTTGTGGGTTAGGCCAGTTTAGGATTAAGTGACTTGCCAAATAATAGCCAAGAGGTATTTATAAGACTTCGGAGTGATAGTAAGCACCAAATCATTCCAGCGCTCAAAAAATCGGTTCCGGAAATAGCAAAGGTTCTTATCAGATTTTTATGTATCCTAAAAGACTTCGATTCTGTTGCAGCCCTCCTGCTATCTACACCTTACATTCGTACTTTTTTATAAATTTTCTCCCATAATTAAGGGAGATGTGGAATAAGACGGATAAAATTTGGGTTTTTTATTCGGAAGTCGAACCTGGAACCACTCGCCAACATATTAACAAATAAGCAACCACGCCTACTTTAAAGTTACATCTGTTTATTTCGGAATTCCGTCTGTTTCATCAACATTGGCCTCTCTTCTTGACTGCATATAATCGATTTTGTAAAGACTACAGCTGCCTCGGTCCCCATATTTGCAAACGTTCTCGAAGTTCTGCTTTTAAAAACTTCAGTTTTTGGTGTTGGCTTGTAAGTTTCGCACAATGAATTGATGTTGAAAAATTTACAAGTTAGGATTTTTATAATAAAGGTTTCGGTGACATTGTTTCTGACCACAATAGTGAAACAAGTGCTTCTGGGCATCTTTGTTATATTCGGTTTACCTAACCAAGTTAAGCGTTGCCGGTGGTTATTTACTTTCTTACTTGTATTTTTTACAATGGATTGTATGGAATGCCAGCGGAATTTGAATAGTATTCGCTGTCCTGTCTTCAACACCGAACTTCACTCTCCTACAAAATTTTTTGCTCAATTCTACAGGTTTCTTCAATTTGGAACTTGTGAAAACTACCAATATCCAATAACTGGGGACATTCAAGTATTTAGTTTAGTTAGTCTGACAGTTTGTTGATATATTGTGTGTCGGTTATGATTGCCCTATATCGGTCACATGAACAGATTTTTTCAGTTGACGTTTACTAAGTTGACAGTTCTACGTGACTGACGTAGGAAAAGTGACATTACCGACCAATCTAGTTTTTGCGTACCAGACGACTCAAGGGCAATCAGCATTTTTGTATGTGCTCTTCGTACTCTTTATTTTTCCACCTCCTCCTCTGGAGCCGAAAGCCCCTGTATCTAGTGCTGCAAATTTGATTTGTATTAATATTGTAAATTAATTTTACTTAACAATAAATATTAATATTAATAATAATAATACTCTTTTACTCGTTGAGCTGGCTCTGTTTTTCTGTAGGTCTGTTGCATGTTCTTGCCGACAATCTTTATATCAATCCAAGGTTTCCTTGGTTGGTCGGGTGAAATGTAGCACTTAAGTTGGCTGGGTCTCTGATGGCTGCAGCAGTGTTCCCAGACTTTTTAAGACTGTTTTTCTTTTGTTTTAATCAGCCAAAGCATTAATTTTCTCTTAAATTCGGAAAAAACTCACTTCTTTTCCCCAAAATTAAATTTGCACCTGATTTCATATGAAAAAAGCCATATAAGCCGATTCTATTAACTTGTAACATAGAAATATACATTTTACACAATAATTCCCTTTTCTATTAGACATAAACGAGTGAATGCATTCAGCTACACAGCAATTCTTACGCAAGCGTTCGATGGGCTGTTTTCCTTCATGTTCCATATGAACAATTCTCTGAATTTTTTTCGCAATGAAAATATGTTTTAGTGTAATTTTTAAACAAAATGGTTTTCACAGAGATTTTTCAATTTACTTATGCTTTTCCCTCGTTCCCCCCCCTTTTCATTCAAAAAGAGACAAAAGCACTGGTTGCTAGGGATCGAGACCACTAGATCGGCAAAAGTTCTGGAGGTTTACTGCGATTGAAGTCGATCAACGTCAGATCTCCTCACAGTATAAAATCAAATAAAAATATGATCAGTTATCAATGAGCGTGCCTTTTTAGCTCCACTTGAGAGTTTCAAAATGTTACAAACGTATATGTTTGAATACAATTGCAGTCTTATAGAAAAGTTGAATGCAAACACGTTTGTCTGTTTGTTTGCCCTCCATATGTTCCCAGAATCACCATCCAGTCATACAGCCCTGTCTCTTTGAAATCTCTCTGTATGTATGATTTGTATGATTTGTAGATCTACTAAATTGTCGGTAGATTTTATCAAAACGCTTATGGGATACTGCATTCTTGCCTTGGCAAATCACCGACCATGAATTATTAAATTGCGATCAACATTCCACACACACATTTTTATAAAACTGCACAGAGTAGAAAAAATGTGTAATGATTTCGAAATGATATCAGCCCTTTTGGGGGAACCAAAATATATTGCAGACACACAGTAAAAAAGTAATAAAAGGAAAAATGAAATAAAAATAAATGCTACCTATACAATTTACACCTGCGTGTGGAGCGGAGCGTATCTCCTTTATACGGAACGTTTTCACATTTTTTCTCATGTCCTCCGCTGTACCCGGATTGAATTCCAAGCGTTTCATCTCCCCAACAATGCGATGCGCCATTCGACGGTATAATAAAAATTGTCGACAACGTTGAGCTTCTATCTAAAACCTGGGTAGGGCATATGCTGCCTAAATGTCTGCATCGTTTATCAACCGGCAGGTAACGTTCAAGTCCGAAAACATTATTTACCCAAACGTGATGTCCCCAGCAGTGATGTCTTCTCACGCGTGACGTACTTTTGCTGATGTCCTTATATTGTGCACATTGTCGAGCATTTTATTTTATTCGACCGACATCCACCCACTTTATCCTCAGGTACTTGGCGATACTTTGAAGAAGTCTGAGGGGCTTCAATATACAGGGCGGGCCACATACATGTTTCTTTTTAGAAATGCAATAAAATTAACAAAATTACATTTTTCCATGTATTATGGCTTTATTAGTTAAAGCAAACATTCCCATTAATTATGGAATTATGGCTTCGCAGTATCGCATTCTGTTACTCCAATTTTCCAAGACCTTGTTGATGGTTTCGGGGGGTTAGCTCACCGTTGACCGAAGCGTTGTTCCCAGCATATTGAATTGATTCTCACACTCTCGGGTACAGCAGGCACATTCTCTTTTGTGCGCACAGTACCACGACAGGGGCCATGAGTGCTGTCCACTAGAATATCAGTCCCATGAACTTTTTGGACTTGAGTGTAGCATGCGCGGTGGATGCTTCATTTCAGCTAAAAATTCTTTTCAAAAAACGATCTGTTTGTGCTACACAGTACTCAATTTGGAAATAAGTTTTCAATATTTCCAAACGTTGTTCAAGCGTGAAGCGACTCATTTCGTTCCGCGGAAGTATGATACTGACTTTCTGTCAAGATTTCGAGCGGGAAACAGCTGTCAGTGTCAAAATAACCTATGATTTAAAAAGAAACCTCTAGATGGCCCACCCTGTATATTATTCCCAGCAACATTTGTTTTTCTTGAAGTTCTATGAATGAACTAATTGCACTTATACTACTTGAGTGAGTATTTATGCTCTGATAAGTTGATAAGTTGACGCCAAGAGATACTTTTCTAAATCGATGCGGGCTTATGCAGGAATTGGTCGTAAATATCCCTTTAGCAGGGAAACTATGGACACGTTTATCGGCATGGAGTCGCTCACGCCGAAGACACACCAGGAAGGCCACCAAATGCCACATGAATTATTTAAATAGCATTTTTTGTCGACTTAAAGATTTAGGTTAATGGCTGCAGGGTAACGTATAAACATTTCTGCATACCTAAATGGGTGACAGTTATTATATAGTAAAATGTAGATGGTAGAATTTATGACGAAAATGATTTTTCAAACAAAGATAAAGAGATCACAAGTCAGAATTGGACCCACTTAAGTCGCAAATAACTCTGCAATTTGATTGTTGATTTATTCCCCTTCTAAGTGAGCATAATAAAGTCTTTATGGAATTTCTACGTACTAAGTGATTTATTTGGGGAGATTGTGCGTGATGTCAGAAAACATAACGTCCTTCATGTGCGGCCGTAAAACGTAGGTAATTATTGTACGAGCAAGTGCTGGTATTCGCCCATCAAAATTGGTGGCATTTTTAAGCGTCTTTAAGACTTTAGTTGGCTTTCGAATGTTTGGAGGCATGCATTTCGGTTGATGAAGTGGTCGACGTAAGTTGTATTTCTGTAATTTACATTATTTGGGCTAAAGCTTCACAACCTCCATCTCAATAACAAATAATTGCAGCTGGACAGTGTTAGTAAGTCGTGGGGAATTTATGCAATGGTTAGAAATGACAAAAAAAATAAAGTATTATTTTATGGTTTTCGCTCCATTTATAACTTTCTCGATAACCTAGCAGAGAAATATATTGTATCCGTACAAAATTTCGAACTCGTGATGTTAATCAATTTTGACATTACGATGATAGAGGAAACAAATTGTGCGTGTGTCATTCTGTCCGTTTGCTGAGGCCTACAGCCTAAACGGCTGCCCGGATTTGGTTCCAACTTCGGATTTATAATTTGTGGGGGTCTACAGTTCGGGGCTGTTTTTTTTGCAAGGCAATCTCAATATCAATGCTTTCACGTTAGGCAAAAAAGTCTTAAGTCAGAAACTGCAGTTTTTTGTAAAACGTAAAGTTTAAAAAAATAGTTTAATAATTTACAAATCGGGATTAAATTTGTTTGACAAAAAAATACTTAATTATTACGACAGGAAGCAGTTGTGCTATACACTGAAGTCGTTAATACCAAACGAAAGAGAAAAAAATTCAAATACCCAAAATTTTATTTTTTTGACTTAGGACCTTTTTGCCTAACGTCAAAGAATGGTAATTGCGATAAAAAAAATGCATACCAGTTTGATTTGTTCGAAAACGACTCTACCGATTTCAACCAAAATTGATATTTGAGCTATAGTAGGTGAGATTAACATGACTGCATACTCAGTTTTTCGCTCACAAAATCTAATAGCTGTACTAAAATTTAAAATTTTAAACATTATCTCGAAAACGGTCCGTACGATTGGAAAACAAATTCATTTCTAAGGTAATAGGGTCATTTCCAACTTAATGGCAAGTTCATTTTTTCTCTATATTATTGTAGAATTGATTTTTGAAAAAAATAGAAGTTTTTTGAAAATTTGGATTTCTTCACTTTACCCGAAAACGGAAAAAAAGGATTTTGACCAAAATGAATACTTAGAGTAAAATTGATGTTTTCAAAATATTTACGTCCTTAATTTTCAATTCGAATACCCGGAAACGCTTATTCTAGGAACTGCTCATATCTCGAAAACCCAATTTTCAGTTTTCTGCTTAATAGTTCAGCAATATTTGTTACTGCATAATTTTACAAAATCCGCTCTTACGATTTTGATCCAAATATCTAAATATAAACAAATAATATGTGTATTCTAAATAAGAATCCGTCCTTAGTTTTTCTCAAAACGTTCGAATTAAGTTTTTTTAATTATTTCTCAAAAATGACTGCACAAATCTGGATCTGTATTCACATATCTAAGGTCTATTTTTGTAATAATCTCATGCCCTTGCAATAAAAATGCAATATCTGCTAAGTAAGACTCCTTTATAGCAAATATTACCCACTTCTTCATTTTTGAACCATTTGGAATATATACCTCAAAATAATTCCAACCACTTGGAGCTTACACAATCATAAACTCACACTTCATTTTCACGCCACCCATGTCCATGGGATATTCAAACAATTCACTAAATTCTTACTTATACCTATATGTAAAAATATCGGTCTATCACGAATATACTTCCAATCATATACACCTAAAAGCGGTGTCACAAATCTATTCCAGTCACATAAAAATATGCCTTAACCCTAATAGATCATAAATAAGAAACTCCTTCTATGCTTGTCTTTAAAGATACCGTGTAAAATAGTACAGTAGGCGCTTTTTGCTCTCTAAACAGAACTTGCGACCAGTGTTATTAAGCGCTTTAAGTGAAATTTCCCACAACAGACCTTAAAATTCCCCTTTTTCCCTATTATTTTTTACTCAATCAAAACATTGAGTAAACTGACTGATTCTTATAAATTGTTCACCCAAGTTCCAATACAAAAACTGAAATGCGCTTAGAATGAGCCAGTGCATATTGAAAATATGGATCATTTCCCAATCAGTCATGCGATTATGTTAGTTCATGTCATGTCAGTTACGTGGGTGTGCACAGTTCACACTTGCGCATAAGGGTGGGTCCCGTTTAAAAGGGAATATTGGAGTTAAGTTGACTTTTTATATTTTTTATATTTTCCCAACAAAGGGCCCGTTCTAAAAGAGGGAAAATTCCCCGACTCCACTTTCATCAAATTTTGGACTGAAATTCCCCAACAAAAAAGGGAATTTCCCACGAACTGGTAAAACTGCTTGCGACAACTGCCTGTTACTGAGAGCTTGAAATTAAAAAAAACTTACGACCACATCAGATGAATAAGCCAAAAGTGGAGTGTATTTAACACTATTCCTATATTTTACAAACCGTTTCTTTTATCCAGCATCGTTTCTCAGATTTTTACCTGCCTACCTACCTAATAAAACTTTTGAACGAGACAGTTTCTTTATTTAAGCCTGTGTTTGCAGCCTAGTCTTGAAAATTACTTGCCTAGTTTACGTAAGAAGTTGAAGTTTGAAGGTTTCAGATTTCAGTGAGAAGTTTCAGTGGGGGTATTTTAATCCTTTATAATGCTCACACATATCAGGTTTAATTTTCCCGTAAGAATCATAATTAAGATTTATTTATAAAATATAATGGGAAATGAATAAAATATATTAGGGATCAAAGCAGAAGCAGATTTGCTTGAAGTAACTTGCGGGGTTCACTAGCGCGAATAACAACATTACATACAGCTTGAAAGAATCACCAAAAATTATTTAACATCCGCTTAGATAAACAGCTAAAAAAATGCTCCTATTCGATGGGCGCTAACTTCCACCTAACCGCTGCCGTTTTGTTACCTTTGGTTCGGTGAAACCAACTTTTTAGCAAACTAACTCGTTTTATATCTCGCATCGGCGATTCTGTAAAAACGTATTCCACGAACTTCGTTTGACCTTTAGCGAATCTAATTTCTCCGCCAGCTGTTGGCATTAGGGTGGGTAACTAATTCGCACACAGCCACCATTATTGTGTAGACATATCAATCAATCTGTTCTTTGTTGCCGCTATCGTGAACCATATACCTCGGGCAGAATTTAAGGACCGCATCCAGAACGGGAGGAGTAACTTTTCACTTTCGTTCTCATTTCTTATGTATGGTAAATCAATCAATGGCTCATCAAAAGTAATGGCTGTACATGTACACACACCCGTGGACACCCAGATGACATTTGGAGTTTCGTTCAAGGAGCAGTGTATAATTTATTACCCAACTTACAATAAATCAATCCATACGCTCAATAGCAGTAGAACTTGGAACAAACGATCAAGGACGGAACGGCAGTCAGGCAAGCAAAAAGTAGATACCTACTATACCTACTCAGAATACCATACAAGCCTTTCATATATCTGAGGGCACACAAGTGAAAAGAAAAACAAACTTATTCCTCGAGCTCGATCTAGAAGAACATCCGTGCTATTCCTGGGTTGATGAGATTGATGAAAGTGAAGAGTGCCATCTGGATATCGATGAGTTCTCCTTTCGCAATTGTGATTGAACATTTATCGTTTTTTTTTTCGTGCGCTGGAAGTCAATTTTGAGCGCCAAATGGTTTGACAGTTTGTCGAAAATTGTTTCAATTTGTTTGGTTTGTTTTGATGTGCTGTCAAAGTACAAATAGTTGATTAATTGTGTATGCACTCCTTGACACAATTTACGTTTCTCAGGTGGAATTCTATAAGGCTTTCTTTTTGATTTATTTTTCATTTATTTATTAATTTTTTTTAACACATCCCTGTGTCTTTCATTTGCAGATGATCGCCCCTGGACATTCTACTACATTCCGAATTAGGTGAGTACAAAATCCAATTATGCTAATTTACAGCTTCTGTCGTAATCGTTCCCGCGGGGGTCTATTTCGTTAAAAGCAGCCGCAAACGGAAACCTCCTCGTATACTAACCACATTTGGATGAATATATATTCCAGCTGTCAGAAGCTCCTTGGGATGTCCTTATTTTTGTTCTCCTCTATTTTAATTCTCAGTTGATAGGTAAATTATTTCGATAGAATTAATTGAATTTCCACAGGCGACCGAACCTAAATCGGTCCATTTGCATATGTAATCCATAGCTTCAGGTATATCGGTTGCTCCCGCACTCTCGTTCTCACGGTCGGTCTGTCCTTAGCCCACAGAGTGGGGGATACTTTGAGGTTTCCTGAAGTTTGTTGTTATTTATTTTTGTCTTCTTCGTGTTGTTCGCTGGTGCTGGTGGGGATTGTGGATTTTTTTGGCAATAGAAATACCTATATAATATGGGATAGGGGACTTCAATTCTGTTATGGATGAGTAGGTCATTATCGATTTAAATAGGTATTGGCATTCTGTTTTGTTTGTCTGGTTGCATGTTGAGTGGTTTTAGTTAGGTGGAATGATGTCTGTATTTTGACAGGAGATTGTCTTATAAAATATACATCACAGCCTTGGAAACGCCAACTGGGACTAACACTGAGAACAGTAAAAAAGTTGCTGCTGCATATAAAAGGAAAGAAGAAAGATGAATATTGCTCCTCAAAAAATATTGGAAAAGTATTTACTTTAAGTAATAAGAACCATTATTTCATACGCTTAGAAGTCCCCACTACTCCTAGTTAAGAACTTCACAGTACGGCGAAAAATGAAAGCATTCGACAGGTAGTCTTGGTTGAAATTAGAAACCAAGATATATGCCTGCACCTTTTTTCTGGGCTAACAATTTCAGCTGATAGTGTCCGACTTGTTTTTCATTTGACAGAAAGTTACGAACAGAGGACAAAATGGTTTTTGTTATAAACGAATTTTCGCATGGAATGGCGGACATATAGATATTTTTACTCAGCACTTTACCGTGGAACGTTTTTAAACTCTAGACGGGACAATTCTGCGCATTTTAGTCAGAAAACCTCATAATTATTGCTTTATTACGTAAAAAAAAACAAAGAAATAACCCACAAGTGCGACTAAAAGCTCGTGAAAATGAGAAAAAAAGACGCATTCGACATGGCATGGAAAACAAAACGAAAGTTTACCAAAAACGATTTAAAAATCGTTTTAAAGACAAGTTGTAATTTGACAAATGTCGCTGTAAGAAATCAGTCAGCAGGGCTTAAAAAAAAACATGAAAATACGAGTCAAAAGTTAAGCCAAAGACAGAAGTTGATTGGTAGAGACAGGATTTGTTCTTGTCAAAAATTGAAAAAAAACCTAAAAATAACATTTCTCCTCACATGTCAAGGATGCATCAAAAAATATTGGGTCCTTATTGAAAATGTGATGTGATGAAAAAATACTCAATGAAAGAAAGTAAAGATACTGCGAAAGATAACAGGAAAAAAAAACAACAAAAACTGAGCTAAAAAACGGGCAAAGATTGCTAAGAAAACGGCATCAAAAACAAGAAAACGTCTGGCCAGAGCTAGGATCGAAAAAAGTAAAGGAACGGATCAAAAGACACAAGAAAATAAAACGTCAGCAACTAAAAAATGGGCAGATCGAAAAATTCAATAAAAATGCGTTCAAAGCGCAACAAAAAAAAGGTGCCTCTAGATAGTGTCGAAAGAGCTAAAATCAATTTACTAAAAGAACAAGGACTAACCGGGCGTGCTATAGCTGATAAAATTTAAAGAAGTTTTAGTGTTGTCTATACTTATTTAAAAAAGAAAGATTCGTATGGAGAAAACATGATGGGGAGGTAAAAAAAACGGCAGCAACAGCAGTTGATCGAAGAGCAATTTTAAAATGTGCTACCAATTCCTGCGACTCTGCGGCAAAGAAGAAGAAGTTTAATTTTAAGAAATACAAACATATCCGAAACGTTGTACCTGCAAGAAGAAGATTTACCTACTCAGTGGACGCAATTGGATTCTTACCCCTGATGGATTTAATTATTACTTCCACGATGCGCGGAAAGACGAGCGTTTTTTTTTAGCGCGACAGCATAGTCGAGAAGGTGGTGTTATGGTATGAGGAGCAATTACCTACTATGGCTCTGTTAAGCTGGAATTCCAAACCTCAAAAATTAATTACAAAGGAATTTTGGAAATAAATTTCCATAAATTTTCCGACATTTTTGGACCCATCCACTGGACTTTTTTGCAGGACTACGCCCCCATCCACACGGCACGCATAGTCAAAAATTGGATAGAGGAGCAAAATGTGGAATTGCTTCAATGGACGCCGCCTCACTCGATCTGAACCTAATAGAAAACGTTGGTTAGTACGAAAAGTTTATGTGTCCGGCCGTCAGTTTGAGGACAAAAAATCCCTTATTGCAGCCATTTAATTGGCCTGAAGGGAAATTTCGCTGGATTACATAAAGAGGCTGTACGATTCCATGCCGGATCGAATCTACAAAGTTATTATGAATAAAGGCGGCAGTACCCATACTAAAATAACCCATAAAAAACTATTTAAAAAAAAGCTTGTTTCATTTAATCGTAATAACTTTTATTTCCAATTTTAATATTTGTGCCTATTCAGTTGACGCAAAATAAAACTGCATTTTTCCATATTTAATGCTTTGCAAGAGAGCCAGAAAAAAAAGCGGTACTTTTTGAGTTATTCCTTCTGATTTATTTTCTCAACATCATAAGTAAACAGTTAGCGAAAAATTGACAACGTAGCTTAACAAATTCAGTTCAGTTGAAGCGAAGTGTAATACCCGTCATGCAGTGATCAGAAATTTAGAGGTAACTTCCAGTAACTTGATTGGAACGAATTTTCAAAAAAAAAACAACCAAAAATATGATCAAGGCATGTTTTTGCGATTAGCTGCCTTGGTATTTCATTGATATATGAAGTGAAACCCTGTTCAGTTAATAATACTAGGTATAAATCTAAAGAGGGGCATGACTTCAACAAATCCACCTAAAATGACGAGATTTGCTGCTTGAATTTGGCACATATACAAAGAAAACTCATCAAGAAACGTATTAAAGTTAATTGAGTTAAACCTGTACACTTAGACAGCGGTGAAACGTTCATTACACAAGGAAGAAAATGGGAAGGGCAATAAATAAAAAAAACACCAAATCAAGCTAAAAAGTGAGCGAAACACGCGGTCAAAATCACAGCGAAAAATTCAATGTAAAACACGATGAAAAGGTATTAAAATTCAAGCAAAAAAAAATAGTCGAAAAGCATGAAAAACGTGACAAATGAGGCTAAAAATAAGCAAAGAAATCACACTAAAAGAGGGCTCCAGAAACACGCCAAAACAGACCTAAGAGCAGGCTGCATGAAAAATAAAGTCCAAAATGATACCTTCATGGGTATTTGAAAAAACGCGAACAATATTCATTATGATTCTGACTCTTCTTCAGGAAACTGAACCCGAATAGGTTCCGCAAATTTGAAGTATTTGCGCTAGACGATATAAAATGGTAGTCAATCAACTTCCAACATGAAAAACACTGCAAGCACGAAATACCTACACCTCCGACGGATTTCGTTCCGATTTCACTTCCAATAATTTTCAGTTCATTTGATTTAACAGATATTTGTTCTCGTTTCTTCGAATGTGCCCAAAGCAACAACCCTCAGAGCACTGGGATACATATTTCATTCCAAGCGACTACCAACAATTTCCTCAGGAACAATGCAATACATAGCTACGCAAATTTGTTTTGCCAGAAAGATGTTAATATCTGTCCTTTTTCAATTTTTGATTGGGACGAGTCAAGGGAGAGTTTCTTATTCAGGTGAAATTCATCAGGGCTATATTGACCGAATTCTATTAAACAAATTGACGGCCCAGTCGGACCCCACCTCTATGACCCTAATTTCGTTATCCCATTTCCAATGATATCACCGCAGACGTTATTGGTAGCAAACGAAGGTCGAAACAAATGCTGAATCTACAACTACACACACACAGACTTTAACTTTTATTGCGGACAACTTTCTTCCGATGCCCAGGGCTGTCCTGAAAGTTCACCGCATTTTTACTGGAAACTTAGGACTCGTGAATATTTCACCTTTTTGGTGCGCAGTCGATAGTTTTGCTAATAAAAGTTTTAGTGATGTAAAGGGATATTTGCTGATTGAGGGGATCAGAGCTGAGGGATCTGTACCATCGAACCGGATTAGATAAGAATATGGACTGTTACTATGCACAAGTGGGGCCAGGCAGGAATGGATTGAAAAATTAGTTACCATCGCATGTACACATTGTCGACTTTGAGAAATTAAAAGCTGATAACATGGCTGACTGCACATGTACATATTGTGTGTGTGATTGATTTGACAGCTCCTGTTGGAGAATGGTAGCCCCATGATTTTGTATTTCATGTGCCTCGTCCTTTGTCGTTCAAACAAATCCCAAATTAATTTATATATTCAGTAAAGCGTTAAACAAAACAAAAGCAGCTATTCCAGCTACGGATCATAATGTCCCGATTATCATAATGACCGCATATACAGGCACAATCGGAAAACAAACCGAAATCCTTGGCATACATTGACGCTGATGCATGATTGCATTTGAAACTACGTTGATTGCATGTGGCTGGTCTAATCAATGCTTGTTCAGAGCGGGCACTTATAGCTTTGACATTATGAGGCTACGCCCAAACTGAAGCACTTCAGATCCATGTGCGTGTAGACCCCCTACTCAGTGTGTCTGCCGAACTGATGATGGAACAAACAAGTAGAAATTTCTATAGAACTTCTAACGACTGTAGTTATAGCCAATTGCAAAATCAATAAGGATACTGTCACTCAACCACACACACATCCACAGGGAGCAGTGCTGGTGGAAAGCATTTACTGCTTTCAAGCAAACGCATCCCATCCCTATAGATTGGATGTTAAAATATGTGTAGCTGTGGAGTCAGCCAGGAAGCACGACCTGCAAATCCTGCTGGCATTTTCGATTATATCACGAACTTTGTGGTCTTTATGCTGAGATGATGCACAACAACGTTTGGATTCACTTGTGAGAATTTCTTCACAGAGATGGAAGCAGAAGCTACCAGCATACGGTAGGTGCTCCATAGCAAGGTATGGATTAATGGAATCTAAAGGTCATTATTAGTTTGTGTACAGGGTGATGCTTGTGTACTATATGGAGATTGCTTTATGTTTTACCGAGAATGTCGAAGTTGTAAGAGCATCAACGAAATGCAGAGAAATTGGAAACGGAGTATCGGATGGTATTAGATAGAATAATGCAAAGGTATAAAATATTGCAGCCACTGATGGTGAAGTTAAATGAGTCATGTAAACTTGTTGAATGCAGTCCGTTTTCTGAAACAGTAATTTTAGTACATTATATCGAAAACCATAAGTGAAAGGAATTGGCAATGTGGACCGACAGTTTTGGGTTAGCACATTTTGAGATGCCCACAGGGGATGATTTTAAAACAAATGATTAGAAATAGTTCCGATATATGTATGCAAATCGGCTTACAAAATCAGAAACAGGTAGTTTTCAGAATCGAAAAGTTAAAAAAATCGCGTCAAAACTGCTTCAGAAATACGTCAAAAATCCATCGAAAAATGCTTCCAAAATGGGTAAGAAACGAGTCAAAATCTAGTTTAAAACGCATCAAAGATAAGTCAAGGAGCGCTTTAAAAAATGGGTCAAAAAATGTCAAAAACATTTCTGAAATTTAATGATGGTAGTAGCATAATAATTAAATTAAATTCAAATTCTTAAATTAATTTAAAGGCTTTCAAAAATTTACAAGACTCTTGTCTTACTTTGTAAGCGATTCTGAAATAAATAAATAAATAAAATCACAGGAAAAAAACGACTTCGGCTCCAAAAGACACCATAATTGCGCCCAAAACGAGCCAAAATCGGGTAAACAGCACAATTGAGAAGGCATAAGAGAACGCGTTAAAAAATAAATGAATAAACGTGTCAGAAAAATAGTATAGGCTAAAAGAGTGTCAAAAATACGCCAATAAAGTACTCCCAACAAGTAAAGGATGCGTTATAAAACGTGTCTACAATGGCATCGAATAATTTGTTGGTACACTCATAAAAATAACGCAAGCTAAATTCTAGTCCGATCAGACTTATTCTTAATGTTCTTCATTCGTTCGTACGTTCTCAATCTCAAAATAAGTCGAATGATTCTTAAAACAATAACATAAATCTAAAATCACTCTTTTTAATTTTAAATCAAGCCTATGCAATATTAAAATCTGAACCATATCACCTGAATTATGTTTTTTTTGCACTCAAATACAGGATCGAATAAGAATTGTACACTCCAATTAAGCCGAAATAATCTTTAAATCGGAGCCATATCATCCGCATGATTTTTTGCACACCAATACGCGTTTGAACAAGAATTATACTCTCCATTCAAGCCGAAATAATCTTAAACTTATATGATGGATTTACGTGCATACCAATTAAGAATTTGTATTCTCGAATCAAACGCAACTAATAGGAGTTTTTTATTATGCTCACATGATCTTTAGGGATCATTGATTTCCACGGTTTACAAAAAAGTTGGATCTTGTACTATACAGATCATGTGAGCATAATAAAAAAGACCTAATGTCAAAATAAGATCGAAACATTACCGATACAAGAATTGTATTCTCCAATCAAGCCGCACAAAAAACTTGCATGGTGGATAAAGAGAGTTCATTCATTCGATTGATAATTTTCGTTAAGTGTTTAAAAAAATAAAAGAGTGAAAAATTGAAAAAGTGCAAGTGATAATAAAAATGGATAGTGATTTGACTTATGAGTATTTGCGGGACAGTGCGGAAGACAATATAATTCTCGTGTCTAGCAATAACAATCCATTGCATAAAGTTGCCCCCGATGAAGATGACGACGAAAAATAACTTCTCGAAAATTTAGATAATGGAAAGACATATTTAAGATTTAAGTCGATTTAAGCGTTTTACTTTCAATAAATAAATATGCTTTAAAAAAATAATAATTTGTTTTATTTTCTTAAACATGAAAGTGACGGAGTTGATAATAAATTTGAAAAATAAAACTGTGCAATCTTAAATTTTAATATGACATTCTTGAAAAATTACAAAAAATTTAAAAAAAATTTAAATTATTTAAATTGGGCTTTATGGAGCATTATTTTTACTGCTGATAAATAGGTGAACAATAAGGTGACTTTGAGCTTAATTTAAGCTCACACATTCTTCATTGCGATATGTTTAAGAATAAATAAGCTTATTTTAAGTTTACATCGATCTAAAATCAAGTTGTTTCATTATTCGAATGAAATGATAATGAAATAATACTGTTATAGAAAAATCTTAAAATAAGAATTAAAGCTTAATCAAAAAACATACTCAAAGTAAGATTTTTTGACTTGGATTAAGAATTTCCGAGCTTAACAGACTTTCGATAACGGATAGGCTTGATCTGACACTGATTATCTTGATTTTATCTCGTTTTTTCCCCGAGTGTAACAAAAATGCATCGGAAAACGACAAAACTGCATACAAAAATGTGTCTAAAATCGCGTCGAAATCAAGTGAAAAACACGTCATGAAACTAGTTGGCAAGCCCAAGAACGCTTCCGAAATACATCCAAAAATTATACCAAAAATCGCGTCGACAATAGCATCAAAAAACGTTTCGAATAAATATCAAAGAAGTACAAAAACGCGTTCATAAATGGATGGATAAATGGATCAGTAATCAAAAAGTGGGTCAAAAAGCGTCAAAAATACAGCTGAAAATACAGAAAGAGGCGCCAGCAAATGGAAAAAAACACACACAACAAAAATCTCGTCGAAAAATGCGTCAGAAAACTCGAAACAAATCAAAATAAGCGATTCAAAAGGTCATCTGAAAGGGAGTCCAAGAACGTCGAAAAACAGTTCAACAAAATGTTCAAAAAACGATCCCAAAAATGAGTCTAAAAAGCTAAAGCTAAAGAATGAGGACAGCAAAATAAGTCATCGTGAAGCGTTCGTTATCTCTTCTAATAGCATTTGATGTCGATAAATTGCCATAACACCGACATGATTGATGAATATATTACGAGACAGCATTTATACCTTCAAGTTCGTAAATCAAATGAAACGCCGTCCAACTATGAAGTATCCTTTCTTCAGTTAAATCGGACAGAACTTGGAAGCGAAAGTGAATGTGAACGACTAACTTTATTTGTTCTTTCCCCAAAATGAATACAAGGTGTCCTATAGTTTTCCATATAAGTTAAAACCCATTAAACTTGGCCTTCCTTAACATCGGCTAATCGATCACATTCCACTTTATATACGAAAAACCGTAGGAGAAAATTCATTTATGCGATCGGGGTGGCTTAAGGATGCAGAATTTAATTACGACAATCCCCCCGGAACAATAAAAACAGATACCCGATTTATAGTACAAGTATTGCCCACCACTCACCGTTTCAATATATCCACCCAACTTAACATTTCCCCAAAGAAAGGACGAATAAATTACGGGAGTAATCTCATTTCCTGCCGAGGGCTAATCCCGAAAGAACTCATACTTTCCCTGATATGGTTTAGTTCAGGAAATAGATGGAACCTCCTCGTTACTGATGCTTCTATTCCAAACTGATAATTTTCTGCAACTCCTGGCTGCGGAGGAAGACCGCACAGAAATTATGATTTCGAAACTTTTCGAGGACGAGAAACCGCATCAGCAGCAGACCTAGTGGACTTGTACATAATTGAATAATACTTTGGCCGAAAGGCAAGCCAGCAATAAAGTTATCCTTGTGACAAAAAATTAATTACCGTCTGCGTGGAGAAGAAACACTACGGCCAAGGAATCCAAGAGAGAGACAAGGGCAAATTATGGTCGGGCGATTGTCCGGCGGTAGAGATGTTCCCGTATATCACGAAATGGATGCGAGAAATTACAAGTTACATCGACCAATCACACAGAGGTGACCATTTTTCATCAGTAAGCGCTCGTATCCTTGGACTGTAAGTAACTAACTAATATGGGAGCCAGACAAGGAGACACTCTTGGGAGTCGTCCAACTCGGAGAGTCTGAATATGGTGCTTATAAATCATTTGACAGGGTTTCATTCATTTTCTTTTCTGTTTAAAAGGCCACTTACACTCGGCGATGAAAATGCGGATGAGGATGAGAGCTTTCTTCGTCAGTGGCTACAAGTAGCCAGTCATCTGACAAATGAGTGGGTATTATGTATTCAATCATTAAGAATTCGATTAAATTACTTACAAACACTTTGCTAAATTGATGACAGATATTTATTTTGTCGCCAAGAAAAGGTCAGTGAACGTGTTTATTAGTCGGCAATGGAGGATCATTAATAATATGAATAAGATCTAGCAGCGAGACATTGAGCTGAGGTGAAGGTCTGCATTGATACCATCCACTTTGCGCCTCCTTTTCTGTTTGAATACTACTCCGGCGGAAGGCCTATGAAACAGGGATGCGTTGTACCTTTTTATGGGTTTAATTCTTCACTTACAGCAAAAGAAAGTTGTCGCAACAGGTCGATATAGAACCGCAAGCCCTGTTTCTCACTACTTTTATTTCCTGCGGCTGCATTTGGAAGACTTTGTGTTTGTCAGTTCAGGTACTGCGATCATTACCAAAGACTAGGCATCATAGCTGACCCATCGCCTAGTATACTCTCGATTATTTGTTAGATTTTGCGTTTTACCGTGGGTTTAACTTGATTCCTCTCAGTAAATCGTCTTTCGTTTCCCGTTATGCACTTTAATTCCTGTAAACTGTGACCTTCTGTGAATATATCTCCTTATTTTTTCTGTTTTCCTATTAAGTTATCAAATAAGGTTTCACATTTCTTCACACATCAAATAAAAATTAAGTTGGCTTAAGCTGGTGTCAAAATTTGTACAAAAATCTAACCAAGTTTAGTAAGATATGCTCCTACTCGAATTTCGGTCATGACATACATTTGTAATCTCATATTACCTTAAGCTGGATTACTCCCACGTAAACATATTAATTTAGCTTTTAATGACCGTTTATGATGACTTTATTCATACGGGTTATGTACGCGGTACGCCTACCCAATGTATAATTGATGACAGTTAACTAAAGTCACATGCACATTTCTAGAGCTCGCTTAATCCAATCGAATTCAGCTCATTTAAATCGGAGAGCCTAGTGCTTGTTTAAGGCTGTTTTAAACTAGAGCTATATCACTTGACTAAATGCCAAAAATATGACAACTAGCCACCTTAGTAAGGCTTTAAGTTGATCACTACAATTTTCTTGTTTGTTGGTAGATCTTTATCTGCTCAAGGTTAAAATCTAAGATATGGAAAAACCCATTGCAAAGATATATTCGCGTTAAATACCTATATAACCTAAAAATAAATGCAAAAATCTAAGTTCAAACCAAATTTGCCCTCTATTTGACAAGACGTCACATATTTAGCAATAACGAGCATCTCTTTCAAAAACCCAATGCTTCTACGCCAAAAAAGAGCCTCCCTCTACGCGTTTTGCACAATTTGATGCTTTAAATGTCAGAGGACATCATCTGTCATATCAATCCACTCTCGGTGTCCCGTTAAGCGGCGATAAAGAAAAAAAATAATTTCCAAATTACCATACAAATACGCATGCATCCCTAAAGCCATCGTAACACGAAAACCTTTTCCATTTACGGCATTGTTTGTGTCGTATTCCATAAAATGTGTATCGTCTTGATGGAGTGCTTTGCCCTTTTAGGAAAATTTGAAATTTGATGCCCTTATCAAAAATTCGACGAAGAAATACATTTCATTTTAGATATCCCCCCTGCCCCATCAAAAAAAGTAATCAAAAAGCTCATTTCGAGTGCATTTGCTCAGTAAAATCATTCCATTTGAGTTCTTTTAGGCAATTCACCTTCTGCTTCTACTTACAGTTGCCATCCCCGAAGGTTCAATTACACAAATGAGCCTGACTGTTTAAGTAAAAGTCTTCAATCAAGTAATACACACCCTCAAACTTCATCGTCACCAATTTCACTCGCGCAACTTTGCCTGTCTCTCTCTATTGAATAATAGATTTTCTCACGCATTAGAACTTTAAACAAGGTGTCGCCAACGAACGGCGAAATCAACGACACCACCAGCCATGCTGTAGCTGTGACACTGTGACATTTTAATTTCGCCACACTCGGTGGATCGCAACAAAATGTTTCAATTCACCTTCCACGGGGATGTCTTGTCGTCAATTGGACAGATGAGCATGAAACGAACTAAAAAAAAATAATTTAATTCAACTAAAACTTCAAAGTTGCCATCTCTAGAGCACCACTCGTCTGTCTCTGTGTATACACCCGATGAAGCTGGCTGACATTTCATTAATTGCATTTTCGGAATTCCAACCAATCCCTTCGCACAGACCGAACGGATCTCACTTCGCAATGTGTCGTGGTGCGTGAAAACCCAGGTGTGGTTTACAATTATAGTTGAAATGACCAATTTGACCGAGTTTTTCGTTATCCGGTACGAGTTTCTGTTGTTTTTTTTCCCTGTTGCTTGTAATTATCCTGTCGGGGCTTTTTCCCCATTGCATTAATATTGAAACACGTTTTAAAAGCCCCATCATTTATGCAAGCAATTAAATAAATGTTTCGCTCTATAAATGAACGGAAACAAATAATACATTAATATTTATAAAACCAAATACAAAACACACATTGCAACACTGCAAATATAATAAAATAAAGTGCAAATAAGCAGATGTTGCCAGTGGTGTGGTATGCTGTTATTTTAATTGAATTGCATTTTATGCAAATAGAGCAATCTATAATTAATTTGTTTAAATTAATACAAATACAGAGAGGCGGAATTTGTGGCCAATCGTTTAAGCCACCATTAAATAAGACAGTTTTGCATCCCTTCAAAGGTGATAAGTCATGCGGGGGGGGGTATAACAAAACCAATAAAACTATTAATGAGAGCGATGATTTTGCAACCATCCCTGTACGGGGAAGGCCTGTGGAATTTTCAATGCATTCTTTAAAAACTTATTTTTGAGTTATTTTCTCTGTTTTCCATTTCCAACCTCTGTCAATTTACAAATTATTCCGAGGTCTTGGAAGTTGGAATTTGGGATGTGTTGAAAATGGGTAAAGGGTCCTTGCTCAGTCAGAATTGCACTTCAGTTGTAAAATTTCGCAGTAGATCTTAAAAAAAGTGCAGTAGTTTCAAATATTTTTTTTAAAATGCATCAGTCAACAATAAATTTAGAAACAGAGAAAGACACACTTGAGACCACGGTTGCCACTTGCAAAAAAAAATAGCTAATAAAATTGGAAAAAAATTACCAAACCAAAATAAAATTTACCAAAAATTTCGATACGTTGATAAAACAGACAAAGAGTAAAAAATATCATATAAATAGTCTTGTGAAAATGCCTTATCACTATCCTAAGACCTTTCTGTGATTTACGAACATAATATAAAAAAACCTCATGGCAGTGTAAAAATGTCCATTTGCTTAGTCTTCAGAGAAACTAAAAGAAAAGTGTACAATTCATAGCACTCAGAAACAGTAAGGCAGCATTTAAATGAGGTTAAATGGAGTTCGTCTTCGTTTCAAAAAGTTAAAAATTACAAAAACTCAAAAAAAAAAAAAAAAACCAAAGCGACAACCGTGCTTGAGTCTTGACTTCAATATCAGTTCATGCAAGGCAAATGCAGAGAAAACGAGATGGCATGCGCATTTTCTTTTAAAATATATTGTAATAGATTGCAGAATCAATAAACAGTGCTTCCAGTAACTGATTATGTATTTGCAATGGGCTGTTAAAAATATACTAAGAAACGAAAATGTTTAAATATATTCAATTTTTATTTAAGATTTCCAAAATTCA
The DNA here is from genome assembly GCA_916610125.1 of Cheilosia vulpina. NCBI lineage: Eukaryota > Metazoa > Arthropoda > Insecta > Diptera > Syrphidae > Cheilosia > Cheilosia vulpina. The sequence goes on from OU744277.1 coordinate 60,477,658, forward strand.
CATAAATTGCACTAGATTGTCAGCCGAGCGCACAATATAGTGGAATATCTTCCCGTTGGTCAATAAAAACGGATAATTAAAAGCCACTGTTTTTCGGACAACGGACAATAATTGCGGGTTTATTCGAAAAGTTTCTTATATACAGAAAAAAAAAAATAAAAAACAACTGTCAAGCTGTCAAAACTGACATTATAGTTCTCTTAACTTTAAGGCTTTTATGTTAATAGACAAATTTATTAGGTATTCATGATGTAAATAACTTACAAATTTGTCAAACTGCTCAAAAAAAAAAATGTTTGATTGAAAATAAATACAAAATTGGTATTGCATAATATATCAAAAAAAAAGAAGAAGAAAACAAATGTAAAACAAGAGAAAAAACTCATTCACCATCAATAACAAAGATTGTCCAATTTATGGGGCAATAAATTACAATTACGATTTATTTAATAAAATTTGGTTTGTTCCATCTATGATTAACAATTTGAACTACCACATTTTCGATGCGACATCTATTGTAAAACATTCTGCAACAATTTGAATTTCGACCGTTTTACTTAGCAAATCTACTAACACCCAATAGGTGTCTTTAGAGTTCTATGGAGAAATCCAAGATGGTTGGAGTTTGGTAATACTTTTTATTCGCTTTGAACCAAGACCGCCAGTTATTTTGGCGTCATTTTTTGGGCAGAGCTTGTATCATAAACTAAGTATTAAATTAAACAAGTTTCGGCAACCAACATTTCTGAAATCATTTCTATTTCTGATTCAAGACATGTGACTCTGAGTGGAAATTAGTTTCATTAAATTAAACCAACAATTCATCAATCAGTTATACGAAATAAATAATTAATTGTCCGTTCATCACTTCTGGAAGTCATTTTGTTTTATAGGAAAGTGAAATTTCGTAAGCCATCGCAATAAAAATATGAACATAATTCCTACCACGTAATCAAGATGGCCGACCAAAATACGTGTCACGTATTTTTGCTTGTTTGATCTCCCTTTCAATCAGACGGCTTTTTAGTATTGGGCATCCATTTAATTTTTCGTGGTAATCGTGTGCCGCGTGGTTCTCGTTTGATTGTTGCTATCTATGTCTCTTTGAAGTTTCTAAGAGTAAAATATTAAATTGGACTCAAGGGGCCCTACTCTGTGTCTCGTTTCGAAAATAACATTTTTCGAAAAGTAACGTACTCTCTATTTCGAAAGCCGAAAGGAGTAGTACTCCGATTTAGAATCCCGAAAGTATTATAGCGTACCAACGGAACGGAAAGCAATTTCGAATAGGACTGACTTTCGGAACGAAATAGAGAGTAGGCCCCTGGAATACAAAGTCGCAGGCATGAAATAATGTTGCAAGTTATCTTGAATATAGTTTCCACAAAGGGTAAATGGACAATGTGCAGTTCGAGAAGCTGAATAAACTCTGCTTATTTCAGCACAAAATTTTTAACGTTAACATTTTACGGTGTACCGTAAAAGACTTTTATGACTCACCGTTAAAGCCATTTTGAAGTTTCCGGAGTGAAACTGAAACACCTACCCCGCCAAAACCAAACGCATCCACCATACATGGCATTTGACCACTAATTAGTTCGAATGAGTAGGTATTAATGAGGCGCAATAAGCCAACTGGTCACGGATTAAATTCTGGATCATAAATTACAGGATCAGAGCACCTCCTGCCTCCTCCCTCCAAACAGAGTCTACAGGCTAGGCAAACATTCTAACTAACTGAACGTCAATAAACTAACATTCAATTTGGAAGCAGCAGACTACAAATCTGCACCCACAGGCTCACTTTTAATTATCTACTTTGCATCCACTCGAGCACGCATGAAATGGACGCTGTTTCCAGGGGCGAAATTGCCCATCCATTGGGCAAGTACATTTAGGTAATGCTTGTCGTTCATGCATAGCTCCAACAAGTGGATAATCTTTGCAGAAACATTTTCCAAAAGCCATTCGTGCAAAAGTTTACCATTTTCCCAAATGCCAGAGGTTTACACGCAGCACCAGCTGCTCCGTCTTCGAATAACGAGACGGCGTGGGTGGCAAAAATGCGGAGGGGTTCTTCTTTGACTTTTGCCATTTCGAGCGCTTATCCTTTCTGGCGACCGCACTTTAAACACCACACAACACACAAGTCATTCGTCAGGAAGCTAGAATTGAGGGTGTAGCAAACTGGAATGCGTAAACAACCTACACACAACGAAGCAGTGAACGCGTCCTCTCCGACTCAGCATCAAGCCCAGTAAAGGCGGAGAAAAAAAAGGACAAAAAACAAGAACCCATCACTTTGGGTGAAAGTATTCCGAACGACAATGACTGGAAATTCATTACCAGGATGAGTGGTTGGGGTTTTTTTGCATGTCCCTTCGGGTTTATATTTATACTGTAAGTGATGATTTTTATGACACGTTTGTCTATGCAAAAACCATTTCACGAGCGCAAGGCGGGACGAAATAGAAGGATGACATTTTCAAGCGAAAATAATGAAACACCAACCATTACACATAAGCACAGTGACAACAGTGAAATATGACACAAAATAAAAGGATAAAGTACGTCCGTTACTGTTTGTCCCAGTCTCCCATTTGTTTGCAAGGACACTCTTAATTTTCATGAATATGGTTTGGGACGAGGACTCTGTCCTGTAATAAAATGTCAAACAACACACAACGACATTAATGGGGCCACTTTTTTTCTTTCCTCGGAGAACGGGGCTGGAATGTGTTTGGACGGACCTAGACGTATTATTCGGTCGCGTTGTTTTGGGTTAATAGATTTTCGTGGGTGATTTATGCATGGTGTAAATAATATATGCAGATATCGTAAAAAAATGTGTTTCATCCGGCCTCACTGACCTGCCCTGCAGTTGGCGAGGGAAAAATGGGGCCGATGCCGCTGGCCGACTATTTATAGCGTCTATTGGTGAATACCGTCCAGCAGTGTTCCCAGACTTTGAAGACTGTTTCCGCCTATTTTCATGAGCAAAGGCATTATTTTTCCCCTAAATCCGAAAAAAAAATCCCCTATTCCTCTCCGGGTGAAATTTGATTTACTCTCTCAACGCGCATTCGCTTCAAAGCAGCATTTCGTTTTACAAAATTGTTGGCCGCGTGCTTTGGCATTTAAATTCGTAAAGTTTCGACACACGCACGCGTTCAACGCGACATTGTGAATTCGGCTTTAAGCTTGTTCAAAAAAGAGCCTTACATTTTTTACTTTTTCAAATTAAAATAAATCAAACTATCAACGGCACATTCTATGACCTCAGATCGAATAATTAAAAAATTCTAAAGGTGTCAAACGCGCGTCAAAGTAGAGAGTAGGTCTACTCAGGCTTCGCGTTGAACTTTACGATATTAACGATCTAAAGTCGATCCAACGCCTGAAATTGTATTTTGTGTGGCAGCATATGAACGCATTGTTTCTACATTATCTGTCAACGCACGCGCGCGTGAACTCGACATTAGGCCTGTTTTTTTGAGCTTCGTTCCCAGCTCAGCTCTTCGCAATTTACAATAACTACTGCGAGTCTCGAAGTGTCAAGTAGAGCGTAGTTGTTGTAATTGCGTGCTGAATTCCTACTTTACTTTGCTTTGCTGAGAACGAAGCTCAAAAAAACAAGGCTATTGTGAATTCGGCATAAAATATAAAAGTGTCAATGATTTCCTTTTCTTTTTCCTAGACGTAATATAACGAGTGAATAAATTCGGATACACAACAATTAAAAATTTGTACGTAGACGTTCGATGGGCTGTTTTTTTTCGTATTTAGTGTGATAATTTCATCCAAAGTAAACTTTGACATTTTTTTGTAATGAAAATGCTATTTAATTTTACTTTTAAGCCGTTTAAGTTTCACATAGATTTTCGATGTTTCCCCTTTTTTAAGTTTGTCCCCTCGTTGCCCCCTTGGTCATTATAAAAGCACCAAAATTGATTAGTCTGGGATCACTGGTATCCAGTTTCAGGGTCGACTCGAAGGCCGTTGAGCGATACCAGATCGAGAAGAGCGGCTGTATGTGAACTTGCGTTCTGAAAATGCCTGTCATTTTAGAGTGTAAATGTGGGCATTTTCAATATTTTTCTGTCTCACCAAAACCCATGTGAGAAAAAGAAAATGGGTTTGGAAGCTTTCCGTCAATTTCGATGACATTTTGTGTACTCACAGTATCTTAAAGAGCGAGTTTCTTGATGAGGCATTCAAAGCGCTCCTGTGAATGATTCAAAGAGTTGCAATTTTTATTGGATGAACAGGTTTCCAAGCCTGAAGGGCACAAGCAGACTGCATAGGGGAAACTTCTGTCAGACTTTTTCTTTCTGTAGAAATTACACGCGGCCGTGTCTCTTCAACTTGTATCGAATTGCGTATACCTAGAGATAGCTTGCAGCTAAGGAAGAGTCTTAGCTTGATGCAGTCATCCATCATCTGGGATTCTGGAAACGCTTCAACCAAGCCTTTTGAGATTCACTTTAGCTTGGTTTATAAAAAGCAGGTTCGATCTTTTTTGGGAAAGAGTGGTTCTACATTTGCTGTCTACGTACTTTGTGGACGACTTAAAAGTTGAGACAGCTCCTAGACAATTGTCACTGTTGATTACATTCGCGACAGAGAAGACAACACGCACTGCTTTTGGGGTAAACACATCACCTCAAGGTAGGACTACAAAATCGCTGCTGAAATTTTAAAAGTTTCAATTTTGTTCAATTTTGGTCTAAAACACAGCAGAAAGCTGATTGACAGCTTAAAATATTTAAGGAATTGTTGTTGAAAAAAAAAAAAATATATACATTTCGGCCAAAAGCACTTTCAAAAAGTAGGTGTGGCGGCTAAGTAAAAAGCTTATAGTCTTTTACTTTACAAAAAAATATCAACTGGTAGACCAAACATTAGACATAACATAGACCATTATCGGGAATAATGTTTACCCCGGTATGTTTTCTATTCCAAATTCCAACTTAAGGTTTTTTTCACTGCGCCACCTCTCGCGAACGTCTGACAAACATCCAAGAGTATAACTGTCATGAAAGAGCTTCACAATTGGCCGTTTGGACTCGGAATACAATTCTAGATCCCTTCCATTCGTCCCAAAAATAAAAACTCACACAAGACGAATGGTTGTGAGAAGCTAGGCCTAGGGACCCTACGCACCTGTTGCGCCAATTATTTATTTATTTTTTTATGTTTTATATTCAGCAATCTGATTTACATTGCTGACATTTCCATTGGAATTATTCCTCTATATGAATAAATGACAGATGAGGCATCTGTCATTGCAGCACAGTCAGAATATCTATAATTTCCGAGGAATATGAAATTCAGCGCCTTATTCAGCGCAATCAGAAAAAAACTTACATCTATGAACTATATAAATGATTGTGGCATAAACAGTGACGGTGACTGTCGTTAGTTATGCAGGTATGTGAAAATAAACTCAATGCAAACACAAAGAGATTTACAAATCATTCTGCTAAATCTTGTCAGTCAGAATCATAGTACTACCAACTCTCGAAACAAAATTCTAGTGCGCCTGTAAATTAATAAACTCGGAATGACAGCCGGTGCAGGATTATAAAAAAAAATAATTAAAATCTTGAAATAGTAAATAGCATTTTCATTTTAGGCTTGTGATTTTCGGTCCACTTATATTAAATGGATATGTCCCTAAACTACGGTCTACGGACACAAAATTAAGTATTCAGCCAGCCATACCTATCCGCAGTTTAAAAGGGTGCCTGTATGGCTGTGAACAGCTCCTTTAATATTCTGTGCTCGAACTCCGTTTGGTAACATCCGAAGGCAAAATCGGAATACAAATAAACGAGGTATACGATGACGACGACGTTCTGTGAGCGCTATTTGGTTTCGAATTTCCCAGATGCTTTTCCCCAAATCCAACTGACATTAGACAATTGGAGAGTTTTTTTTCACCAGAAACTTTTGTCCAACAGTCCAACAACTTTTGTCGAGCTAGTTGGCTCGAATTAATTTTCCGGTTGCTCCTGTTAGCGAAGTGGTCCAGGTCTTGGTTGCCGGGAAATTTAAATAATGCAAGACCGTCCAACCGTGTGCGAAATAGCCGTACTTGGTTGAACATGGCTCTGTCACATCATATCCAATTGGATTTTTCTCCCAAACCAGTGACGGAATTTTGATATCATTCAAATGAAATGCTTCTGAGTACCTATTTGTGTAGCAGAGCCTAATTGGGCGGTAACCACCCCCAACTTTTATTACATTTCATTAGAGTCGGTAATTTATTTGAGGTTTTCATTTCAGTAAAAAAAAAAAAAAAAAACATGAACCCTCAATGGGGTTGAATTGCCCCCCGAACAACAGTTAAAATCTACTTTAATGACCTAAATAAGAAAAAAATGCAAAGAAAGTGAGTCTCGTATTCACTCGCAGCTGGCCATATCAGGAGCAATTTAGGGACCAAAATCCAATTATGCGCAATTAAGTGCTGCAAAGAAAAAAACACAATTTAATATTTTATGTGCATATTAATCAAGCGTAATGAGAGAAATTGGTATACCAATCCCACCCTTGGCATACGAGTGCATGCATTTATTCAAATCGCTGTAGAAGGCGACGGCTGGTAGTTGTTTGGTTGGCAGGATTCGAATCGATATAGGCAATAACAACGCAACGCAACTATCGGTTGATTGAATTCTCTTAGTTCAGCAAATGAAATGTTGAATTTTAAATAACGATTATTTAAATTAGTTTGCTCTATCGGTTTGCCTCGGAATGATATTGTTAAAGTGATGTCATCGCCAGGTGAAAGGTCAGTGTAGGAGTGGGTGATGTTAACAAAGTGCTTGTACTTTATTTTATTTCATAAATATATATAAGCACATCAGCGAAGGTCGAAGTTGGCATTTTTAAATCGAAAAAAAATCATAGCGGAAAGGGACTGCAGACCTGAACCTGAAAACTACCTTAACAAATTAATTTCAGACGAATATTGAGTCCGTGGAACTGAAATAATTTGAAAGAAGCTTCTGTGGGATCAAGATTGGGATCCTCTGAAAGCCGATCTCAAAAAGCCACTTGCAGTTGCTCGCATCATAAACCCAGTGAACAAAGGTTTCAATAAACAAAAGACTCCAACTATGTCCGGTTACACGCTCTAAGTCCGTTGAGGTTTTTTTTAATATATGCGATACGTGTTCCTTGAAAATATTTTCCCCGGAAGAGAAATTCAACTTTTTCCTGTGTCCTAGTTGGCGCAACTGGTCTGTAGGTGCTAGTCTGAGGTGCTGAGAGGTGCTAGTAACTATAAAACAGACTTAGTTCCGCGGCTGCAGTCTTTTGGGCGCCAGACGTTCTAGATTTGATAATCTATAAGTCGAACTGCTCTGTATATCTCTGAATATTTTGCTGCCGAGCTTCTTATTTTCTCCCATATTTGAAGTCTAGTGCTTTGTAGAGTTAGACAGGCTGCTTCGAGCTTAGTTTTAAATAGGTAACTTAACTATAGGGATTCTAGGATTGGGATATTTTATAAGTAATCGTCCCACGATATTACAAAATCGACTGTGCCTCCAAAAATGCACTTGAAATGAATGAATTCGAAGTCCATGTTTCTTGTAAAAGTGATGAGGTGTGCCTTCCCTGCTAAGTTTTTAAATTCTATCGAGATATCCATTCTTATGGATGCTTATTTGCTCGCATATTTGACTGCATTTACAGACAAGCTTTGACATCAGAAGAGCTGTAGATTGGTTTTGTGGTCGACCACTAGACCTCTGCGCTAAGCTAAACTACTTTTGACTTGCGGCGTCCGATATTCGTGCAGCAGTTAACGCGCTTACATCTAAGATACTGTCTGCTGTCGATTGCAAGGTCTGATCGATTTGGTCTCTGCTCGAGAAGATCTAGTAGGGACATGAGTATAAAATTGATCAAAAATTTAAACCTATTGTGATTTTCCCCTTTTTCGACGTACATATATCTAAAGCCTCAGCCTGCTCATGCGGATCATCATACAATATAATGGGTCAATCGCCATCCAACTAAGCCGACCAAAATCTTATAAAAATCATTTTAGTGACAACCGAGGGGTTAGGCACAGAAGGTGTCTACCCAAAGCTATCAAATAACTGCAACCTCAGTCCACACTTATAACTTTTTGAGCCGTGAGTGACTACCATACGAAATGCCAAGAAAACTCATGGGAACACTACCATCAGGACTTGCCAAAGAACCTCCGATAGCTCCGATACATCAAGATAATTGACACTGACTCCCCCAATTGTAGAAGCCAACTACAATCTATATTTCGATGCCAAAACTAATTCATCCCGAAGGTTGGACATTTTTTTTTTTTGGCAAAGCAAACAAAGAGTCATTCTTTGGCTAAAACAGGTGGCAGCAATCCAAAATCAACGACTTACTGAGCCCATTCCAAGACCTACAATCCCTAAGTAACTTCCACATCCCTCGTGCTATCCGAACAGCAATACATAATTACATAATGAATTGCTGTACAAGTGTCTTTATACATTTGCTGGCCACGAGCCCACATAATCGCTGCGCAGTGAGTGGCCTTCACTTTACTACCACCCCCTCGGTTCATCCGCATAAAACCAAACCAAACGAAACGACAAAACCTTAATAGTATGATTGACATTTCAGACGGGACAAACTGGCCGCATCTACAGACGGAACAAAAACAAAATCAACCCAAGCCATAGAAATGAAAAGAGACACTAAAACATTGCCTCCTCCATTTTATTGATTTGCCATAAATTTAGCTATCACCTCTTCACATCAAAAAGCGACTAACCACCACACACGAACCAAGTACCTTGAAGAACCGGAAAAGATAACAACAAATCACAAGGTTAACAGAGGGGGTTGCTTCTTGCAATTTGGAGGACTTCCAAAACTCGCTCCACGCTGACAGAAAGGATTGCATAATGTACTCGGGCGCCCAAACAAAAGGACTGACATTGGGTTCCTTTTAACTGCTCAGGATTGTCATGTGTTTTCTCTTGCATTATAGAGGATTCGCTGGCAAGCGTTTCAATTGAATAATTTTCAAATTAACATAAGCTCAATTTAGCAGAGCAAATTTTTGGAAATATTGCATTTAGATTATAAACTTTGACCTGGGGCTGGGGCAGAGGGCTTCTTTTATTCCGTTGGACTCTGTGGTGCCGAATGATTCTGCAATTCGTCATAGGGATTTTATGGTCGCCCATGCAGAGGTAGTTATACAACCCACCGGTGGTCTAGAGGGAAAAATGGCAAGACTTTCATTATTCCACGTTCCGGCCATAGAATTTGTTTCGCATATCACTTACAGGATATTATCATCGGTATAGGAGTGCATTGTGTCATATAAAACAATCCGACTTTAATTGTTATAGATGGAATCAATATCAAAGGCATTATTGCCAGAAAATGAACACCTTAATCGGTTAGTTAAGATTGGCAGATGTGTCGACAGTATGGTGAACAAGTTGAAGGACTGTTGGTTGGGAAATTCAGACCTTCAGTCAGACGTTCTTTCGGGAATTTTTCAACACTCGCCTATGGACATGTGCTAATTTCGAATTTTGTCAGTATTTGAACTTTTATTGTGATACAATTTGTGGGTTTGACTTTTACAAATAATGAAAAGTCTTAGGCTGACATTTTGAAAATCTTTAGGTATGGTAGAAAAATGAAAAACGTCAAATATCAAAAAATCGATAGAGAAATCTTTCAATTTCAAGAGAAATACATGATCGATTTTCTTACAAAAAGTTTAAGAAATGCCATTTTGACATTATCGTAAAATGCACAATCAACAAAATAAGTTGGAATTATATTTTTTGTAGAAGCTAAATACCTATTAAGCTTACCATTACCATTTTGAATGCGCTGATATGTTCTAGGAGAACATTCAATTACAAATTCTTCCTCCGACATCGTTGAAGACGAAAATAAATAGAGTTTTACATGTCCAACTTTTGACCTGTCACTTAGTTGTAAGTTTTCATTTTTCATTTTTCAGTAAGACGAAAAACAACAAAAAAATTACAAGAGGGGAAATATATTTCTTTCTCATTTTTTTTCAATTTTCTCAGTACGTGGTCGCATTCGCACAGTTTCTTAGCAACTTCTTTATAATTTTATGTTTGCAAAAAAGCAAACATGGTGTATTTCACAACGAGGATTTTATTCTAAAAAGGGAATACATAAATTGCAAATTAATTTGCCCAACAGATATCTGTCAAAAGGTCTTTTAAAGCTTATTTTAAGCAAAAAACAAAACACAAAATAGGAAATGCACAAAATATCAGCTGATCTGTCAATCAGTAATGCCCTCTCCTTCGATCGGATACAATTTTCGGTACTTTTTATAGAACACTTTCCTTTGTTTTCTAATACTTCACGATTGATTTATGAGTGAATTTGTGTCGCAATAAGATCTCTTTGAAATTATTCAATAAACGGAACACAGTTTGTTAGGCTAATTATGCAAATTGAAAGGTTAGCAAGTCAATATTTTTGAAAAAAGAAATAATAGCTGGCTATTTTGTTTTAGAATAAATTAAAAACTCACGTAGGATGTCAAACGCGTTTTAAGGACCTATCGATCCGTGTTTGAATTTCAATATGCCAAGCAACGAAACAGTGCTTGTAAAATCTTGTAATGATCTTTTAAAATTGTATAGCTCGTATTACTTAATTCGGAACAAACTCCATTTCCAAAGAGGGTTTGGTTACAGCCAAATATCTACCTGAGCCGCCTAAGGTACTGAGAGTTGTAGAAAAATGTAGGTATTCGGGTATGAGCTGTCCAATCTTAAGTGTTTAGAAATAAAACAAAAATGCAATATTTTTCAATTTTGTGCATGCATTTGTACAAATTTGTGTTTGCTTAACTTAAAAAACACTTGCATTGTTGTATTCCAACGAATAAAGGCAGAAAACATTTACAATTTACTAAAATTCGTTTATAATCGTAAACGGTCAGGCTGAATAAAAGTGTATTTAAATCCTATCCTATTACGAAATTCCATACCGCCATTTTTGGTGGTTGGGCAACACTCCTCTTGAAAATGACATTTGGGGAGGATTTCTTAAGCTAATGCCCGAGTTAAACATGGCTTTCTGACCATTAATATTTAACCCTACAGTTAACGATAATCCGACAACTAAATTTGTTTATTGGTAAAGGGATTTTGGAAAGTGTGCAGTCTTTGCGCAAACTGCCAGACTAAAGTTGATTATTGGTAAGGCCGATTGTGTTGATAAATCCCACATTGAAATTTGAAATTTCCCTATTTTGTCGGATTATTTCAAACAAAAACTGGAACTTCCTCACACACTTCCAACAAAACCAACCATAGATAACTCAATAGGCCTGTTTTTTTGAGCTCCGTTCTCAGCAAAGCAAAGTAAAGTAGGATCTTTCGCACGCAATTACAACAACTACCCTCTACTTGACACTTCGCGACTCGCATTAGTTATTGTAATTTGTGTGCTGAAAATCCTACTTTACTTTGCTTTGCTGAGAACGGAGCTCAAAAAAACAGGCCTAATGAAATGATTATTTTTTCCGCAATCATTTGTTCAAAAATGTACACTCTTAGTAAATCTTTAAGTGCGAAGAAATTCATTATGGGCAAATAGTCGAGTAAATTAATTCAAAAAGGACAGATTTTGATGCTGCTTTAAGGCGGGGAATGGGTATTTGCCTGTTATAAGCTGAGCTTTTACTTGTTGGTCGATTTTTATTAAATGTGCACACCCTTCCTTCTTGCAGTCACTTAAGAGTGAATGTAATCTTTTAATTTATTTTTAGTAAGAAAAAAGTTTTCCTTTTTTAGCTCAGTTTGAAACGCAAAATACTCTCAAAAGGGAAGAGAAAATTCCCAATATCATAATTTTGAGGAAACAAAACTTTAAGGGAGTGAAATAGGGGATGTTAGTTTTTTCTTTGAAAATTGCAATATAAAAACGGTCTGTGTCACTTTAAATACAAGAGAAACTATTTAAAATTTGTAAAATAATATTATCTATTGCACGATTTGGGGTGGAACTGATATTCATCCGATAAACTAAATACTTCCCATATGTTATCATATTCAATTACAAGATACAAGGGCGTTATTTGTTGAAAGTCGTTATAATTGCTTTTCTTTTTTGCGTCTGGACTTTTGCTGATTTATTGAAATGATGATGAAGTGCCCTGGCCGACTTAAAATTTCAGAAAACTTTAAATGTCTCCTAAGTAAGCCAATGACGATAAAATAAAAACTTAAAGGCATTCCATTAGGTCTTTTATTAAATCTGAGAAGTTCACAATTTGGGTGAGTAGTTTTAGCATGAAACGGTAACAAATCCAAATCCACAATCAAACAGACAGATAATGCAAAGAGATCTGCTGTGATCGATAGAAAATAGGGGCATCACAACCTTATAAAAAAAAGGAAGTAGCAATGTTGGCAAGCCTTCTCAGATAACCTGCGACTACTAATCTGCCGCAAGGATTGATATGAAACCTTCGCTCTCACAGCTGTGAGAGCTACAATCCTTGCATGCAATACCCACTTGCCCGCTAATGACACATTTGTCTCGTCCTTCATCCGGCATTGTTCGAAAATATGCGTCATTATAATCGCAGTCCTTATTCATTCGATTTTTTATTTTTTCATAATAACTCTCTTCATTTCTCTGCTTTCCCCTCCATTGCTTCCAATTGTTTCGCTCGCCGTCGGCCTCATTCATTATTTACCTTTTTCACTATCATTCTCATATAGTTAATCGATTTCCATTGCGATACCGTTATTTTCATTCATCCATACAAGAACAATCGGCTTACATTAATTTTTCATTCATCAAGGGCACGGTCCGTTTACAACATTTACATACCCCCCCACCGAAGGCTATATATACACTGCAACTGTAAATGTAACAACTTTGAGTGGGTGTCCTTTTTCCATTTTACCGATGAGCATATAAAAAACTGTGAAACATATCCCAAAAAAAACAAATGCAACCGGCTTCGCTGAAAGTAGATTCTCAGCTCAAGTATTCGAATTGTAAATATTTACCAAACGTTTGTCATTGAAGGTGAATGAAAGTCCTTAGATGGAAGCTCTTCTTGCTTGTTTAGCCATCTGCTGCTTGTTTCAATAGAATGAGGCCATGTCGTTTTTCTTCCTTTGACAAAGGTTACACTGAGCGAATATTTTTATGTATATACATAATGTCGTTTGTTTGCCACGACTGCCACACTCGTGGAGGGATATAATTCTGCAGAAGCCATTAAGATACACCTAGCGGGTTTTTGTTTTGCCTTCGGTATTTGCCATGAAATATCGGATTCTACATAACTCAGTCACGAATCTAGAAGGAAAAAATTCCCCAGATCCTTTAAGATTACCCCAAAAGTGCTGCGTTCAATTAAAAAAGCTATAAATCGTCTCATAGCATGCTTTGCCCCTTCCAATTTCGGTTTATCTAAATGCTCAAGTGTAACACCGAATCACCATTGTTGAGATAAATATGTATAATGTCAAGCCTAGGCATAGGTTCGCACGCTGCCATGCTATTGCCAAAAAGGTTCGTATGTAAATATTTACCCCCGATACCAGGCCAATTTGTACACAAATAGCAACAGATACAAACATCTCACATGGAAATGGTGTGCTTCTCTGTATATCGTGTTTACTGTGAGAGCAAGATTGACACTTGGGGTGGGCTTGCTTGACAGCTTCCCTATTTTAGTTGAATACGACACATTTACCACCGCATGGTAAGGCGCTCGAGCACGTATCCTACGTAGTCGTTCATAATCATGGCAATAATGAAAATAGGGCTGGGGTAAAAGCGGGCGGCTTTTCGGTGAAATTTCGACGGAAGCTGGTTTTCGGATTATCATTATGGAAGTCGAGGATTATGCCGAGATTGGGGAAAATTGTTTTTCAAGTGATAAGATGCCGGCGGGTGTTGGCAAATTTATTTTTCAGAGAGATTTGGGATGGTTCAACTTTAAAATATATATCTAAGTGCATTCGCTCCTTTTGATCGAATAGATTGAAGTCGAACCGGTAAAATAAATGAGGGCAACAAATGCGGCGCAGGATCATGAGTCCACAAGCCCATAATAGACTTTTGGCCCACTTGAGTTAGTTATTAGTCCACACATCAATCGTTAACTTGTAACTCACTCAGGTGGGCCAATAGTCCACAACATTCCGAGCCATAGTTTCACAATCTTAAGATTGAAGTAGGCTTTAAGTTCACAAATATCTGTATGACTTAGGGCCATTTACTGAAACGACTCATAGCGAATTAAGTGTCACATAAACTCTTATGCCATAAAAAAAGTAGACTATAAGTATTTGAGTGAACTTAAATCGTTAATAGTCGTATGAGCAAACGGCCCTTAATGTATTAAAACAAAGTAAAAACTATGGGAATATTTGGCATTTTTATTGCGTGGTTAAGTATTAGTAGCTACACATTACTATGAGAGTTATATAATATGTAAATATTATAACTAGCTGACCCGGCGAACTTCGTACCGCCTCAAATTAATTTCGTTATAAACTTTTTTTGATAAAGTGGAACCTCTGTATTGGACGAATGAAACTCACTTGCAGATAGACATCGACAACAGCGCCACCTATCGCATCCAAAGCTATCCTATCTTCCCAGCTGGATCCAAACATAACCATACACAAAATTTCATTGAAATCAGTTAAGTGGATTCGGAGATTGACAGCAGCGCCACCTATCAGGCCCAAAACTGTCCTATCCTTTAAGCTGCAACCAACCATACATATCCACAAAATTTCATTTAAATCGATTGAGAGGTTTCGGAGGTTCGCAACACAGGAATCTTCCATAAACTGTCAGCAATACTCTCGCGAACTGCTTCGATGTTTTCTGTTGAACGACTTGTGACAGGACACCCAGAGTATTTAAAATCACTAATTGATCCAGTCTCAATGAATTTTTCAATTATTCTCTTCACAATTGAAATCACTATGTGTACGAAAATTGCGGACTGTAGCTGACAAACGTTCATTGTTTTTAAAATATTGCTCAACAATAACAAATGCGTTGTTCTTTCGTATAGCGCTCCATTCTTACTAACCCCTGCCTTCAAATTGTTATCTTTTTTTCCGTTGGCATCACTATATACACTGTACTATTAAATGGCGCAAAATTAAGATTTTGCGTGAATTATGGGACACCTATATTATAATACATTATACGTACAGAAGAACGTTTGAAAAAAATTTACAAAACGATTTTTGTACTACTACAACATTTTGCCTACAAAAAGTAGACAAGTCGAACTGCTTTATCGCTAAAATTTAAGGTTCATTGGTTCATTTAAGCTGGGACTAATTTGTTATACAATTAGAATCCACGCACCTTGATATGAAAACCGATATTGTTTCTCTGACTTCCGAAGTAAACAAACTTAAAATGTCACTCTCCAATATTGCCACCGAAAGTTCAAACACTAAATCATTGCTTGCTGATAAAACGCTTGAACTATCAAACGTAAACAAACAATTTGATAACACCTCGGACGAGCTAAAACAATTAAAGCTCTTAATGAACTCCTACGAAAATCGTATTATCGCGAGTGATGCTTTTTTGTTTGGCATTCCGCACTTGCCAAACGAAAATCTAAAATCAATTTTTAACTTAATATGCAACACAATAAATATTAAACCACCATCACTTAATAACATTTACCGTATTCGCCCGAAACCCAATTCACACAACTCCGCGATAATAATTAAATTTAACTCCCCCTTTGATAAAAACTATGTCCTAACATCAATCGCGAGTTACCGAAAAAAAAACAATAAACAACTTTGCCTTAGCGACATACACCTTGCTGTCGATAGTTCCTCCACCTCCGCGTCGTCTTCTACGATCCATATACGCGAAAGCTTATCGCAGCAAAACAGACTTTTATTTCAACGTGCACTTGAATTGAAAAAACGTAAACAACTCTCTTCTGTTTACACTGCACGCGGAGTGGTTTATGTCAAACGTCAATCGGACGATACAGCTGTGGTGGTTGACTGCATCGAGGGACTCGAAGACGTTACCAGATCAGCAGTTATGAATGCAAATTAATGTTCTTCTTTTATTTAATTTTTATCATTTTTTACATTCTTTCTTTGTTATTATTCTCTCTCTTTATTTACTCTTTTTCTTCTTTTATATATTTTTTTTTTTTTTTTTTTTTTCTCCTTTTATTTTTTCTTTCTTGCTGTAATAAAATGTTTCATAAGCAAGCATACAGTAGTCGTACTGAGACATTGCGTTCGATGGTTAGAGTTTTGAGCAGTCAGAAATGCGGTCTTCGAGTTTGTCATTTGAATGCGCAAAGTTTGCTACCGAAAATTGACGAGTTTCGCGATATATTTGTTGACTCGGACATTGATGTAGTATGTGTTAGTGAAACCTGGTTTAAAGACGATTTAAAAGACGAGGCCTGTCGCCTGGAGGGTTACCATCGACCATTTCGCTCAAATAGGAAAGATCGTATTGGGGGGGGAGTCGCATTATACATAAAAAATACAATAAAATGTCAACCAAGGTGTAAATCTGAAGATGGTAGTAGTATTGAGTATGTGTTTGTCGATCTAGTAGGCAGTGAAGATAAACTACTTATAGGTGCTATATATAGGCCAAATAAATACATTAACATGTCACCCTTGTTAACACTTCTGGAGGGTATCTCGTTGGTTTCCCCTAATATTTTGTTATGCGGTGACTTAAATTGCAATTTGCTTAATTCAAATCTCCTTACTCAAAGCATGCACACGTTTAACTTAAAACCAGTTAATACTTGCACCCCTACTCACTTTTCTAGTAGTGGCGCAACACTACTTGATGTTTTCTTCGTCAGCAATATGGGTAAAGTGGCTTTGTACGACCAGCTTTCTGCGCCAGCTTTTTCAAAGCACGATCTAATTTTCGTAACGTTAATGTTTAATGTTAATCATTTTGTCAAAAATATCAAATATCGCGATCTCCGCAATATTAATTTTATATCTTTAGTACAGCAAACAAGAAGTACAAACTGGGATAACACATATTATTTACAATCGTCAAATGAGCAGTTGCAGTTCATAACTGAAAACATTACTACCCTGTATAATATACATGTGCCCTTAAAAACGAAGGTAGTAAAATCGTGCAATAAGCCATGGTTCACCCGAAACGTGCGTTTGTTAATGCAGCAACGCGATGAGGCTTATAATTGCTGGAAACGTTATCGGTTAAATGAGTTCAAGCGAATGTATTGCTCACTTCGCAATAAAGTCGTAATGGAAATACGTAGGGTTAAATCTCAAATGTACTCAACCAGGCTAAGTACTTCTTTGAGTGGGCGTCAGTTGTGGAATAATTTAAAGAAGCTGGGCATTGGTAAGTCAAGATGCGACCGCGCTGAAGATGTTGATGGCAATACATTAAACCAACAATTTGTATCTTTACCATCTCCGCCTCAATCGATTACTACTGAAGCTTCATTTTCGTGTGAGGTTAATTTGGATGATCCTGGCTTCGGTTTTCGGACGGTGAATAGTGCGGATGTTGTAGAATGTGTGCTGTCTATAAAGTCAAATTCTGTTGGTTTGGATGAAATTCACCCGACATTTTTAAAAATGGTTTTGCCGGTTGTGTTGCCTCATATAACTTTTATGTTTAATACAATCTTGACAACCGGCGTGTATCCGGATCAATGGAAGTTGGCCAAAATTGTACCACTTCCCAAAAATGCAAAAGGTGATGAGTTCAGGCCTATTTCTATCTTACCCTTTTTGTCTAAAGTTTTTGAAAGGGTTCTACAAAAACAAATTACCGCTTATCTTACGTCTAATAATATGCTTACTCCGAAACAATCCGGATTTCGTGAAAAACACAGCTGCATCACGGCCTTGCTCAGTGTTACTGACGATGTAAGACTAGCGTTGGATAGGGATGAGGTAACTTTTCTGGTGTTGCTTGACTTTTCAAAGGCCTTCGACACAGTTAATCATGTTATCCTTTGTAAAAAGCTTATGCGGCAATTTAACTTTTCAGCTGGTGCTGCCAAATTACTTTATTCCTATTTAACTAATAGAAGACAGGCAGTTCAAGTTGGTGATACCTTATCAGATTTTCTCAATAATATTACCGGAGTTCCTCAAGGTTCCATACTTGGCCCTCTTTTATTTTCTATGTATGTTAATGAGCTCCCATCTATTGTCGAGACCTGCTCATCACATATGTATGCAGATGACGTTCAACTATATCTAAGCTGTCCTCTCGGACTCATCGAGCATGGCGTTTCTTGCGTCAACGAAGACTTAGAGAAAATTGTGCACTGGTCCAAAATAAATGGTCTTAATCTAAACCCAAAAAAGTCGAAATGTCTGATAATATCTCGAAATATTTTGGATCTCTCCTATTTTCCTGCGATAGTGTTAAACAGCGTCCCGATTGAGTATGTTGAAACTTCAAAAAATCTTGGAATGACATTTAACCGGCATCTAACTTGGGATAACCATATAAATACACTCGTCGGAAAAGTGTATGGTGCATTGCGCACCTTATGGGTAACTCAGTCGTTTACACCAATTCGAACGCGCTTATTACTCGCTAAGACCTTGGTAATACCTATACTAATTTACGGGTGTGAACTTTTTTGTAATTGCAGCTATGTGAGCAAAAGAAAATTGAATGTCGCGTTTAACAGCACTGTACGATACGTCTTTGGGTTACGAAAATATGATAGGGTTTCTGGTTTTGCTAATCGTTTGCTCGGTATGCCCTTTGAAAATTATTGTCAATTTCGCACTGTCACATTATTATCCAATATTTTGCTAACAGAGCAACCTCAATACTGTTTCGAAAGAATTAGGATGGCATTTTCGCGAAGGTCTCGTCAATTAATTCAACCTCGTTTTTCATGTCTAACATCGGAACGTCAATTTTTTGTAAATGCTACGCGTCTGTGGAATTCTCTACCGCGTTACATTAAAGAAACTCAGAATACAGCAAGAATGAAAAGGGTATTAAAGGATCATTTCTCAGTAAATATGTAAATATGAATATGTATAACTTTTGAATTTAAGACTGAAGTTACAATTTGTTTCATTTTCTCTGCTCTATACTTAAAAATTGTAAAATTAGCTTAAGGCAAACTTATAAGATATTGTATCTTACTGTTTTTAAGCACTCACAAATAAATAAATAAATAAATAAATAAATAAAATAAAAGTGTTATCACCGGTCTGGCCGATGCTTTGATACCCTCCACTGCATACAAGTCATTTAAAATTGGTTTTGTATGGGAGGTACCACAACTACTTGACCGACATAGCCCAATTTGAATATCAACCTGACGACGATAAAAAGAAGTCCTTTCACCAAATTTCATTCGACTATGTCAATTCCTTTGGGCGCTATCGTGCTTTCAACAGGCAGGAGGACGGACAGACAGACAGACGGACATGGCTAAATCGATTCAGAATGTGATCCTGATTCAGAATATATATACTTTATGAGGTCTCCGGTGACTCCTTCTTGGCGTTACATACGAAATGACAAAGTGAATTTATACCTACCTGTTGGAGGGTATAAAAATGGAAAAAGTTAAAAGGAAAATTTTGGGAGAATTGGGACTCCTTTCTCATATGAAACTGTAATCTTATCCACTCTATATTATTTCTGTAGTAGTATATTTAATTTACCTCTTGCGGTAGATCTACTGCAATTGCAGTAAAGTCCGAACCCTGCACGCCCGTACAATTACAAACGAAGCCACTAAAGAGAATCGACGGCCGAAGAGAATTACAGACACAGCTCATAAGAGTATTATAGTGAAAACATAAACTCTTTACAGTTCACACGCAGCGCTGACAGTTTGGGAAATATGTGAACCGTCTGGCAACACTGTCTTAAGCACAGAACACAGATAGGAAATCTAAGAGAGAATTTTATCTTCAAAATTTGCGGGGTAAAGGCGCTGATGGTCTATATTCTTTACAATATAAATAATTTAAAATATCTCATATCTGCAGATACCTCTAAGCCAACTTATCGAGGAAACTTGTAAAATTTTGAGAATTGAACATAAAAACGTCGATACCAATCTATCCAATTTATTTTTGATTTTATTTAACATTGACTTATTATAAATATATGGACTGCTAGTGAAATGTCACTTCCATACAACCTCTGCCCAGAAAATGACGCCAACATAACTAGCGCTCGTGGTTCTATGCGAAAAATAAGTGAAGCAAAATGACAGCCAACTTGGATTAATCCATAGAATGCTAGAGTCATCTATTGGGCGTGAGTGGATTTGCCAAGTGAAACGATTGAAATTCAAATTGTTGTGGCATTGTTTACAATAGATGTGGTCTCGAAATTGTGCTAGTTTAAATAATTAATAATAGATGTAACCAACAAAATTTGAATAGAAAATCGTTTTTCATTGTCCCATAAATTGCACAATTTTCGTATATTTATTGCGAATTAGTCCTTTATGTTGTTTTTCATTATGTAATTACACTTTAGCGTATATTTCAATCACATTTCTCATCAGTAAATACTTATGATTGTCAAGAACACCACATTCAAGTACATGAGAATTTAATTCATCATATCAGAGAAACTTGAATCAAATTGCAAATTGCAACCAATTATACAACACTTCATTTTTTAATCTTAAATCTTTATTCAATTAATCGCAATAACACAGTCTTATGCAAAACGAAATGGAAACGTCAGATGTGAGTTTCCATTTTATTCCGCTCCGAACCACGAGAGCTAGCGCTTATGCTGGAACCAACGTGAAGTTGTCTACTAGCAGTCCAAATAAATGACAGATTTTCGAAGTCAAAATGACATTTCGATACTACACACGTACACTGTACAGTTGTACAATTTTTAAAAAGAAGGTTTTTACGTTTAGAGACATTTTAAAGAGTGTGTGTATAGATAAGGCTATTAATTGTTAAAACAATTGCATTATGACTGTGGGTTTTTTTTTCTATATTTTGTATAAAAAAATATCTGCATCGTGAGGTTTGGACTTTGTTTTACGACAACTTATTCGATCTTTGAAAAATAAATTATGAACTTATTTCCCACTTTGGTGGGACATAAATCCTCAATGAAATTTTTAACTCATGTCCCACCGAAGTGGGATAAAAGTCCTTTATGTACTTATGTCTTGGGGACTCATGTCCCTGCGCCAATTTTTTAACCTATTATTAAATTTGTTTTTTAATATTTTTCTTGAGCAAATACAACGCTTCAACAACTTGCTCTCCTACACTCGTTATCGAATACAAAAGTTAACCGGCATACTCTTAGGTCGTTGGTTTCTGCCTTACTTAAAAAAAGTTGTGACTTGTGAGTACTTAATAATTGTGGACTATAGTGAACCATTTAACAACAACAGGAGAGTCATTATGGACTTTCGGCTTGTGGACTTAAGACCCTGCGTCATAAATGCCCTTTGTCTACTTCGGTGGGGTTTTCTCCTAAAATAGGACTTTTTTTTTTCTTTTTTTAGTGACATATATGAAAAGCTATGAAGATCGATCTAAGTGGTGCAGTTGAAGTCGAAAAGGGTCAGGTACAAGTTAACCTTTCGCATCAAACCAGAGATTGGTTCGCTAGAGCCACAGGAGGTGCGATGGGTTGGTAGGCGCAACGTTGACTACGAGGGTTGTTGTTAAAGCAGATAGATTTGGAGAGATACGTGCCATCGACTAAGCCCGGGAGGAGTCGGTGAATGAAGGGAATGTCTGTTGGTTCCTCGAACATATAGTAAGCTCCGAAACGCAGCTCGGCGGATATGGCAGAATTAAGTTCATATCACTTTTCGCATCTATCCAGTGAGGGTGTTTCCCGAGTTCGCGTCAGCGGAGATAGTTTGGATTTATTTTGAGAGTTTAACATGACTAAGGTTAGATTGATGTGGCACGCAGCTAAATTTAGTGCGCCGATTGCGATGAAATAAAAATAAGATGCAGTTCAATACTAAGCCCAAAAGTAAGTCTCAGGATTCAATACAGATTGGGTCAGCATGATGCATGTACAAATCCACTTATAATTTTGATTCGTTTCACGTCAGACTTCCTTAGTGGATATAATTTTCGGTCAAAAATTCTTTAGTTATGAGCCTTTCTTCATTTATCTCCTTGAGCACATTCATTCTTGTTCTACATCTTTCGAGGGTATGTTTAAGTCCCCCATTGTTTTTATCTTCTGAATACCTTTCCTATAAAAGAGTATCCTCAGTGTAGTTCTTTCCGCTGCCCACATAATGTGATCATTGGATTTGTTGAGCCTTCCGCAACACTCAATTTATTTCAAAAGGACTTCCGTTTCACGTCTAAGCCCATACGTGCTCGCAAACTTCATCGAATTCAAATTAGTAAACCTTTCGACACCTGCACCTAACAGCGACAGAAAAATGTTTTGTCCCAAGCCAGCTTCCCACGGTGTAAACGGTACTCACATTCCACGCCTCAATTATGTCCGTGTTAAAAGGAATGGACAAAAAAAAAAAACAACCTCCCGTCATTCATGATTGATATGTTTTCCTTGTTAAGTATTTCCAAGCGATTACATTGAAATCACAATTTTTCATTTCGTCTACCTCTACGCGGTACGGTGGTGTACACTTTAACTGTCGCGCCTGTGCCTCCTTCGCTGCGAATTAATGTAATTATCGATTCTGGATCGATGTAAACGTGATCTCGTTTTTTCCCAACTGGGACGCGATTTATGTACAAGAATCCGAAGACCATGGCTACATTGGTTGTTCAAAAACTTTCTTTCGAATTGTTCACGACCCTCCCCCACGCGCACCTCGTTCGTAGGCCATGCAATAATTTGCTCATTATAAAACCTTCACATGGCGTAGAGGAGTGCAAAGTCATGGGGGTTACTTCGATGTTCGTGTACAGGGGTAATCTCACCCACATACACACAGTTACTCGCTAGTAACCTGGTTTTCCTTTCTCGACTCTCTACGGAATGACACATTCGCCCGCCTACGTCTGTATACATTTTGGAGCGTCATTAAGTCTTTTGGCCTTGTACTTACGACTATACGGTGTGTATGGCCTACAGCCGCCATCGTCAAACATACACACCGAGATACAGGGTAACCATGGGCCCCGCTGGTTCAAAATCATTACCTTGTGCGACATTGGAGGCCAAACGGTGACTGGGGATCACATTAGACTCCACATGCAGGTGGTCGTCGTCGTCGTAGCCGTTGTAAACCATCAGGCCTGCGGGAATGAGAACGGGGGCTATATACGGCCACTGATTAAATGCTCGCGCCAAGGCGGGTTACAGGTGACTCTGACTATATCCACACCACTGCCATAGAAATAAAAGAATGTACATTAAAAAATGAGAAAGGCATAGCGTCTGTTGACTCTTCTGCTTGTATCTGTACACACTGCGCACATACCCACCCCGGCGAGGAAAGCTTCGCTATCTATGCAGTTTCATCGGTGGGTGTATGAATATTTCGTTCTCGTTCTTCAGCTGCCGAGTCGGCGAGTTATTCGACGCAGCGGTGCATACTGCACCGGCTGTGTGCACAATGGTGCTGCGTATTGATTTCATTCATACACACGTCCATGTGCAAGAGTTCGAGTTCATTTCGACGGAATTTCATGTGGAAATATTAAAACTGCTGACCTGCACAGCTCTTCACCTAAAGTCGGCTCATTCTTTCAATTGGCGGGTGCGGTTTTCTTTTCCTTTTCGCAATCGACCAGGATTTTTAATTTTTTCATTTGCATTTCGCTCTGCGATTTCGTGCTTGGATGAAATTATTCACTATAGACAGATAAAACGCAAAATATATTTGTCCAAACAAGAGAAACCTTGTATAACCTTCAGAGCTGATTCTAAATTCGACGCCTTAATTGATGTAATAAACTTTTTATGACAACAGAGGGAGGAATTTTCATCCACAGACTCCGGCGCCAGCTAATTTAAGTACGGAATTATGTACAACAAATATAACAATAATTTGGGAATACAAGTGTTGTTGACGTTTGCCCGGTTACACAGAATTCCTAATGGTCAATGAAAAGTTCACGCACCGGTTTTAAATTGTAATACAGCTGCTGCGGGGTCTGGCATGGAATTTTCACCTCCAAAGGCGTTGCGAGGACAATGCCTTGTTTAAGTAATCAAGTGTTGTTTTCGTAAATTATAAAGAAATGAGTAGCATTGGCCGTGGGGTGTACAGGGTGGTCCAACTTGAACCGACTAGCGTAAGCCATCTCAGAAATAGCAATGGACAACTTGCGCCAATGCGCAAAATGAACTTCTAATCGAACATATCTTTGGTTGGGGGCAGGCTAGTACCCATAGGACATGGATAAATTGTCACGTAGCTCCGGTGTGTCAGGGACTTTCCATCGTTAAATGAACAAATACATTTTCGAGATGGTAACGCCAGAAGACAGATCAGTTTCGTTTGTTCTTGCCTTGCTACCTCATTCAGCCTCTGAAGGCAGCATTATTGCCATATGAGTCCTGACTAAACGTTAACTCCACACAAGACACTTTTATGCGCGAAACAGATTAGAATAGCAATATCAGCAGGAACTTTTACAGCAGGAAGAACATCGGTAGTGGAAGTGGTATGACAACAGATTTAAAAGAAAACATGAAGCAACTTTTTCAAGGGTTGAAAAACATGTCGAGTGTCAATGGAATCGTTCATTTAAGGATTGTGGAACTGAATAATGTGGGCTAATGTTGGTTGCAAAATCGATTGTGAGACTTAGGATTAACGTCGAAGTTGATTTTGCTGTTCTGGTGTATGATTGCAATGAGTGCCACCTAAAATCTCTGATTTTAAAAACTGTACAATGAATGTTGTCGTGCCAATCTATTTTTCGCTTCGTTTATATTTTTGAATGACAGCTAAAACTTTGTCTATAGCTGTGGTGTGAAAGGCGTTTTAACTTTTCGTAGGTAAACATAACGTTTGACCAGAAGTTTCTTGTTTTATGTAAGTGACCTAACTTTTTTTTTTAAAGAACATTGCAGTTATCATGGTCACCCTGTTACACATATTCGTTGATTATTATGTATTCAAATTTTTGAGCGCTCAAAACGTAAATACTCCAATCGTGAAATGGCAAATTTATAAAGCACTTTGGGTATTGTGCAATTCATTAGGCTACTTTTTCTTAGTCTTTGAAACTGAGGTTCGGTCTTTTGGAATTGGAAAATCTCTTGGCCAGAGCATTATTTTACATGTACTCGATTGTGGTCAAGCTGATGTAGTCGAAGCGTTTTGACATTTATTTGACAGCTCATAGAGTTTGCGATTGTATACCTTATGTCACTTTGACACTGATAGATTTTGCGAGGTTAAAAATGGTTTACAATTTCCGCTATTCGTTTTGAAATATGAGGTTTGTTTCTTAACTTTTGTAGTAAGAATCGATAAGACCGTCAAAATGGCAGTGGTGGGGATAAATTTTCTCTCAGAGAGAGCTATTTGAGAAATGGCAGAAACATAATTAAAAAATTCAAAGAAGTGGTTCGAAAAGTCATTAAAATATCGGATAAACTCGAAGAATTGGAATTAATTTACCAACAAAATTACCTAGTTGATCTATATAGCGATGAAAGTGATTTGGAATTAATCGAACTTCTTTTGATGAATCCGAGTATGTGGAAGATTTTGTATTGACTGAACTTCAAAAATTCGAGAAGAGGAAAAGCGACTCTGCATTAAAAATTACGTGGTAATTACAGCGAAGAAGAAAAACCACACTTTCGAAAAGAATCTTGAGGTGACTTTTAATGTTATTTTGCCGACCGTTGCTACCACTTGAAAGGAATAGAAAACATATGCACTCGAATGTCATCTGTCAATAGTCATGTGACTGACAGCTTTTCCAATACTTACAACAAGAAAATTATTGAGTAAAAACTCGTAAGATTCTCAGTGGAGGGGTAATACCTGGCTCTCTCGATGACGCTCTCTTTTGCGAATATTTCGAGTAAAGCAGCGGGATTGAGTACAAATTTGTAAAAATGCATTAGAGTTGGTAAAAATTCGTAAAACTTAAAAGTAAAGCAACAGACTAGGTTAAAATGCCGCAACATTTGGAATTTTGGGAAAAACAGTCAGTTGAAATATGACAACAACCGCGCCAGCGGTGGGCAAGTTGTGAAGAAAGCAAAAGTTCGTGAGGTTTGTATGGTAATAATGGTAAGCGTGTGCGGTGTGCACTGTTATGCACTCGGCAAAAAACCAAACCTAAGCGAGTGGCTGTTTTTGACACATATCGTCAACGAGGGCACTGTCTTTCGCTTTTATATATGGTTGTGGTAGATCGGTAGCCTCGACGCCATCAGAGAGAGAAAGAGAGTGTCAGAGTCTCCCATTACAAATGCCGGCAGTTACTTAACCAAATCTACTGGCGAGACTACCCTGCGTTTTTAGACTGTGGTTCCAGTTTAACATTGCAACTGTCACATTCCCAACAAAAACCATGATAGGCTTCCTTTGTGCAAATGAATTCTGCCAAATTTAGCACGACTTCAACATCCAAAAGCTAATTACAGAATCACACACTCGCAAAGTATTCCCAAGGCACCCATCAAGACACATCAGGCGCAGTGAAAACTGAATCAACTGCAACTTAAGCACGTAGGCTACCTGCTTGAAAAATTCATTCTCCTACAGGGAGAGAATTTCATGCATCGATCGACTTCACAAAATTTGCCTCTGTTTGTGGCACCCCTTCGAAGCCGCAAAATAGGCTCCTGCTCTGCACCAACAATTTGAAAAACTTTCCCCCCGGAACCAGCACCCGCGGCAACACTCTGTCGAATCTTTTGAAATTGTGTTCTTTTGGGATGGATTCCGCCGCAAGTTATCATGAAATTGTTTGCATGTAGCACACAGCGCCGACTTTAATAATTGCATGGAACCCATCGCCATATGCATACTGTGTGCTGTGCTCATTTAGTTTTTAGCGGTTCTTTGCGAGTGCCAGCGGCGTGTCCTTGATTGTCGTAGAATTCTTTGAATTCGGAATAAATCAGTCGGTCGTACAAGACGTTTGAACCTCTGCCATAGGCGACAACATCTAGAAGGTTCGACAGAGCGTGACCAAGAAGCGCAGCTAATTGTCACCCAATTTGTTCGGCGTAAATCGAACCAATACAACTCGTGTGAGGACAACGAAACGGAAATGTTTTTATTTGCCCCTGCCGACGACAGTTCGGGTCAAACGAAGCACGTTTCGCACTTATCCTTGTCGTCCTGGACAAGGGGGAAATAGAGAGCTTATCATAACGACCAAGGCAGCGAACTTTAACCTAAAACGTTCTGACCTTAATAGCTGGTTCACCAGTCTGCCGATGCTATCCTCGAAGACGGTGTCGTCTTAGACAAACACAAACAGAAGCGCGCGGCTTCGTGAGAGGTTCGTGAGAGGTAATTACATTAGAACGCAGAAAATCGCGTGACGCTCAGTGCTAATAGTAAGCCCCAACGAACCCGAGTTCCATAAATAAACTCATAATGGCCACGTTAATAATAACAGCGCCAGGTGCTGTGTAGAAAGGGAGGAGTTCGAAAGGGGTGCCCAGTTAAGTGTGCGCTCGGGTGATTACCCGTTCGCTTTGTTTCATCCACTATAATGTGGGTTGGGGTTTTATGCTCAATGTGAGGGTGGTTGTGTTTTGCGTAACCCTTTGAAATCAGTTCAGTGAGAATGTAGCTGCAAATGCGAATGGCAATGTTGAACACATCAAAGTGTGCTTATATAAATAGTGGGCCAATAATCGAACGCGTTTCTTTGACAGTCGAGACGTTAACATAAATTGACTTGCGAGGGGCGCGTTCGAGAGATTGCTGTTTTTGCGCTTAAATTCCGAGGCTACATGATCATTTTTTTCGAGCAAGTGACAACTTCAGCGCGTGCAGGAGATCATTGGAGTTTAGTTGGATAGGTGCTCGAGATCTACTCGCGTATATTTTTGGAGGCCTTTTTTCCTCCTTTGATTTTCCAGTTCTACTGGTGTTGTATATGTATAGAGTGGGCATTGATGAAAAGCGTCTGAGACGCATTTAAAAGACGTATTATGGATAAACTTTGCATGAGCACTCGGAATAACACCCAAAGATTGTTTTTGACGTTTCTTTTTTTTAGCTAGATAGAGTTAAATGTTTCGAATTCTAGACAACCAAATGTACGCGCCTATGTTAAAAATTTAAAAATTTCAAATGCACGTTTCTGGCCATGAAAAAAATTTAAACAAATAAAGCCCTAAAATGCAATTTTTTCCATTTTGACCCATAATGAAAAATAAATACAAAATTTGCACCCGACATGCATTTTTTTTCCGAACTAAGTGAAAAAAATCCAAATTTTGGATCCGACTTGCAATTTGTTCTGTTTTGACCACTGGATAAGAAAAAAATCGAAATCTTTGTACGAAAGTGCAATTTGTTCCGTTTTGACCCATAGATGCAAAAAAAACCAAATTTTGGAACCGACTTGCAATTTGTTCTGTTTTTTTGGCGGTCTTAAATGTCTAAATGTGTATTGACATTGCTTGTGAACCAATAAAATTGGAAGTTGTACTCTCCCTTTCATCTGCCACATAGAGCATTCAAAATGTCCATTAAATCGCCTGACCAGAATTGTGAAGGAGTAAAAACGCAAGTTAACCCCCTCTTGGTCAAAGAGCATCGTCCCCACACCTTATCTCATATCCAAACAGAAAGTGGCATCCTAAAACTTAAATTTAGAAACCTCCATTGAGATACCTCCATGTCCATTACATGCTCCTTTACTGCTCTGAAGTCATTAATAATGATTTGTCCTATAGTAGGTATCGCAAAGAGCTGGAAAAAAATCGGATGTCCTATATAATCTCTCGATTCGATTTGATGTGTCTCAACATACCATGACCCTCAATCATGTCATACCCCAATTCCGAATTATTCACCACCCTGTTGGAGTTCGACTCATATTTTTTTTTTTCTTGTCTTTCCCAAGGTTAGTTAACCGAAAGTTATTTCGACTTTCACTGGAATTCTGGGCGCACTGCTGGCGCTCTGGAATGTGTGCCTGCGCGCCGCTGTTGGTGGCAAAACGGAATTTTATGTCTCCCCAACAACATTGGGTGAGTGTCCCGCTGTAATTTCCCCCTCATTTCTTTGATTTTATTGATTTAATAATAAATGCGTTGATTTCAATTTCCGTACAAGTTTCTGTTGTTGTCTGTCTCTCAGTATATATTTATTGAAGCATTTCGAAGGTAATTGCTTATTTCTACTGAGGGCAGAGTAGAGCTAGGGCAGTTTCTGTGCCACGAGGCACATTTTTCGATTATTGTTTTCTATAGTTTCTCACTGTGACAAGGAATATTTTAAAAAGTTTTACACAAGAGGTTGATACCACAGAAGTTTCACCCTAGACTAACAAACGTCACATTCTCATTACTGATATTTGGGTTAAGGGTGTGATACGTGTGTTCAAGAGGGTTACAACGGGTCAAAATTGTGACATCAGCGCTCGCGATTCGAGGCAAGACAAATTTTTAGGGAAATAATGTCTTGATTAGGGACATTGTTCGTTGAGTTAACCACTCCCCGCAACACCTGTGCAAGTCAGTTGTGGCGTGTGACTTTCGGCATAACATATACTACTTTTTTGTTTTTAATGTCGGTAGGATGTGGTTTTTTAGAAAAAAGGGTTCTCAATAATTCAATGGTCGTTGGTTCATTTTTGAACTGCTGAAAGCATTTCTCGCGTGAGTTATTTTGGACACTATTTTCAAACTATCCAAGGGATGCACTGTCTTAAAACCACTTTGCTTTTTTGAACAGACATCAACTACGTTCCAAACAAGGTATTTTTCTGTAGACGAACAGATGTTTCACGTACCTATTCTAGGGCGACGCCGTTGTTGAGAAAAAAGTCCGCAGCATAGCCACCTATTTATCGGAAGCCCGAAGCTGCTTCGATTTAAAGCCGTCGAACACTAGGTGCTCCCAAACTGACAATATTCCGGCTTCTATTAAAGAGCCGTCTGTCCGTCTGACCTTTCGACATTTAGGCTTTTAGCCATAAGAGTAGATAAGCCCTTGGGGACGGGGCTTGTGCACAGCACTCGTTTTTTTGGTCTTGTCTCTTTGTCTATGGCTGTAAATATGTTACCCTCACAACACCAGACATTGTAAGTCTCAAAGTGTTTTTTGTGTTATCAAATTTGTTAAGAGAAACCTCTTTGTTTGAGAAACAAGTTGGTTGAGTATTGCTGTTCTCCGATGGTAAGTGAACCTAAATACCGTGAGTTGCAAGCACTCTTACCATGCCGCCGCCAAAAGGTACCGCAATGTCTAGTCCCCAGTTACGCTTGAATATAGGAAGCCAACTCAGAGAAAGTAGCTTCATACTAAGTTAAAGGTGATTAATTCCACAAAATGTAC
This sequence comes from Cheilosia vulpina, assembly GCA_916610125.1. Taxonomy (NCBI): domain Eukaryota; kingdom Metazoa; phylum Arthropoda; class Insecta; order Diptera; family Syrphidae; genus Cheilosia; species Cheilosia vulpina. Next base: position 60,508,154 of record OU744277.1, read on the forward strand.
TCTCCATGCACCTTGGTTCAGTATAATTTTACCATTCGTTCTTTTTGTTACCCGCTATCATGTGTCGCTCAACCGTAAGTCCAAAGTCACTTGTTTGCCACGCAAGACGCAGACCACCCCAAACCGACATAAATCGTTTTAAATAGTATCCTCGTCAATAGGCTGAAAGTTTTCAATTTCACATTTGTTCCGTTTCTTTTTTTCCAAACAGCAAGCAGCATTCCGGAATGCGTACCTTAATAGAAGGCTCACTATTCGAATCGAAACCTTCAGGCGAACTCGTTAAATTCCCATCACGGTGGGGTACTACCCACCTGCCCTTATAGAAAATTGAAACCTCAACTTAAATTCAATTACGTGGTCACCACCCCTTCAAGATTGCCGGCACTCTTTCGCTGTAAAAAACTAATGAAAACTCTGCAAATTATTAATGGAAGCACGAGTAAAACCGAGTTTCCATTTTAGAAATTGCCTTTGAAAGTGATGTTTTTTTTGCTCTTTTCCTTATTTATTGCTCATCCGACCTCGTTACGAGAAAATCATTCGTCCTTTCGTATACCGTTCGCTTGGGTTCAGTGGTTTATTAACCCAACCCTTGCTGCAGGAGTAGCTGTTCGTCGTCGCTCCATGCCAATTTGCAGCCTGCTCATTGATCTAGGAGTTGTCGAACAAGGGATTCATACTGGTAAATCGAATCAGGATTTCCATCAAGAGGGCGTCTCTCATTCAATCTAATTGACTGATTAATGCTTGAATTTGGGAGCCCATTCGAGCAGCGTTGTAAGTGAGATTGACCCAAATTTAGTTGATATCGAGGAAATTCGTATAATCATCTAAGGGTTGACGTGTGTATCCGCAGCTTCGTCTCTGCATTCGAAATGGACTGGTATTATTTTTCAATCGGTCCCATAATTACACCCAAGCTGTAGCGAACGAAAGAGTTTATTATGTTTTTGTGTCGCATTTTTACAAGCGGCTCTGTATTTTCTTTCCCTTAATTACTTTAGCTGTTTCAGGTTTGTGTAGATTTTTCCTTCTCGACCATTATGCTCCTCAACTGGTTGCGCATTTAGCTTTTTCTGCTGTGTAATTATTTTATAGAAAAGTTATACTTTATAAGTGGCTCCATTCAGTGGTGAAGGCGGAACTTTACGAGGGTAGGGGGCCAAGGTGTTTAATGTTTGCGCACAGTTTTGTAATTTAGCGTTGGTTTTGGATTTGTTCATGGTCGTGTTTTTAGTGGGTTTTTTTTTGGCTAACTTTGTGGTACGATGGCATTAGCTACAGTTCCGGTAAAGTTAAAGTTGAGAGTTTTTTTTATTATTTTCATTTTTGGAATGTTTTGTTTATTTAATCTTGACCGTTGGTATTTTTTACATTTGAGCGATTGATACTGATGAGTCTCTCTGGAGTTGGGAGGTTTCTATAAAAGGGTCTAGTCAAAGTGTCTGTGATAATTATGAATGAATATTAGACAATTTTCGCCATCGCATTACTTGGGAAAAGGGCAAGATTTCGTTTATAATGTAAACAGTTAATACCCATCCATATGATTTTGTTGACGGCCGGCGCGGGTTAAGAATGAATAGTCGACCAACTTGAGGAAATGCGAAAACGATAGGGAATGCAAAATGCCCTTGCACTGTTTGTTTCAGGTATATTTAACTTTATTCACTGATATACGAATTAATGAGTACAACACAATAATTGATGAAATGACTACAACCAAGAAGAAACCACACTCGTGAGAGCAGCACAGCATGCATTATGACATCTTTTTCGAATTTTTCGTCAGAGCCTGGGATATTCATATAATTGTAATAGACTCTTAGAAAATATTTATAATAGTAAGGTGACTTCGTATCACTAAAAGTAATGCCTGACACGAACGTGATATGTTTTTGTGTAGGTATATGACCTGTCATTTTGTGTCTCCATTTTGTGTTGTGTTTTTTTTTATTTTAGCGATGGCCACATTGATAAAATTCACCCAGTTGTAGAAATTCTTAGATATACACAACAAATTAAAAAAAAAAATATTACGCACAGCAATAAATCTTTGCACAATCTTCCAAACAAAAAAAAAGTCACTAGGATAAGTAGTTCTAGTTATAAGACTAGCAGTTACCCGCGACTTCGTCCGCGTGAGACTCTATTAAAATGTATTTTTTTAGAAAAATTGATTTTTGTTTAAAGGATTTCTTTATAGACAATGATTTTTGTTTTTTTATTGGGCGGCAGTAATACCACCACACTTGAGGGTGAACTTATATGAGAGCAAGCTACGTAAAACTGACCCTGCGTAAAGCAATCTGCCCTTAAATCTATACCAATAATTGGTCCTGAGATTTATTGATCGTCTTGGCGAAGCATACTTTGAGGGGAAACTGTAATCTCTTAAAGTTAAAGGGGAGGTCATAAGGTATCAGAGGAATGCGCGGCGTGAATACTTTTTCCCCTTGAGCAACCCGGGTCATTATAATAGCTTCGATTAAATTTGTATGCAAAGCTTTGATTTGCTGTCTTGTGTCATTACATTACAGGTTTGGTTTTGGTTTTAAGTTCCGAAGGAGCATTAAGGGTGTGCCCTTCCGAAGAGTTGGTCTATGGTATGGAATACCCGATGGTTTAAGGGAATTTAAAAACTCTACTGGAAACGGTTTCAACATTAATAGATAGGTATTTTTTCAAAGACAAAATAAAGTAAAAGCAAATTCAAATTAAAATTAAAATAAATTGGAATTCAAGTCAAATTTGATTTAACCTAAAAAACCGAACAAACTACTAAAAAGCTGAAAACAATTAAACAAATGATTTTTTTGGATCAAATGAAATGCAAACGTTTCGGAGAATGAAAAGGAATTACGAAGTATACACCAAACAGCATGTGGTCGCTCGCGCAAATGATACTTAGACTTACGCTACATATCCATTCCATATTCCATATCCATACGCCATGAGCGAAACCAAAAACACATTCTCTTGCAGCCACCAATTCAGCCAACACCAAACCCACAGCCAACAGCAAATAGCCATGTAGGTAGGCATGTACGCACGCACGAGCACGCATTGGTTGCTATGAACGTAGAGTAGACTGCGATTTTTACTCATTTCAGTCATACTCGCATGCCCGCCGCACACAACACAACCCAAAGTCCAAAACCGATACGGAATGGAATATGGATCGTCAAGTCGTAACAATATTAGCCATTGAGAAACAGAACGCACTGTGGCTGTAGGAATGTGTAAACATCTATAAGTCTTTTCATGTGTACGATATACTCAACCCACTCACCCCCCAAGATCGAGAAATCAATCATAGTTTTTTGTTGATTAAATGAGATCTGTCTTTAATTTCTTCTATATCATCCTCTGGACGGAGCAGAAAGAAAAATGATGGCTTAGAGTACTCGGGGAAGTATTGGCTAAAGAGTATTTTAATCTTTTTTGAATTGACCAAAATTTATGTATGTAATAGCAGGTTGAGTGAAGTAACGTTAAAATAAAAAAAATTGCAACCTCTTTTTCAACCTTTATAAGGCGAATTTTGAATAAAAAGGCGAAAGAGGTATTCGATGATTTTTTTGTTTTCTATAAACATACAAAATTTGAAGTTAAAAAGTATAAGTGCGCGTCTACGCAGCTAGTGGAACATATCCTGAAAGTTTCATGAAAATACAATTAGCGGTTTGGCCTGTACGATGTCTGTCAACTCAATCCCGCTACTCTTTTATGTATAGAGATATCCAAACGAATACCATATTCTACATAAAAAATAAAACTGTAAGGTTGCGTTAAAACTACGATTTCGATGAAAACTTGTTTTAAATATTTCTTGAGACTCCTAGAAGACATTAGGGTTTCTCGTTCATTGCCACGGCTACTTGTTGACAGTATTCTTTAGCAACATTTTTGATTGAAACATATGCAAAAGTAGTTTTGCATAATATTTCCAAAAAAAAAAAAAAAACAAAAACAAATGTAAAACAACAAGAAAAACTCATTCATTCTTCGTAAATATACGAAAATTGTGCAATTTATGGGGCAATAAATAAATTACATCACGATTTTTTTTTCAATTTTTTTTCAATTTTTTTTTGGTTCGATCTATTATTAACATTTTTGCAAGAATTTGAATTTCGGTCGTTTTACTTAGTAAATCAACTAACACCCAGTAAGTGTGTTAGGTAAAATTATAAAATTGAAAAATTTACTTAATTTATGCTAGCATAGCTTACTGTTTTAAGCATTCCTTAAATAAAATAAATAAATGAAGAAATCCAAGATGGTTGGCATTTGGTTACACTTTTTATTCGCTTTGAAGCAAGAGCACTAGTTATGTATGGAACTGAGATTTTACTAGCAGTTAAATTACGTGTTCGCAAAACTTATTTTCGTATATACATGTCGAGATTGTCACTGCGATTCTATAAATCTGACATTATTCCAAATGCCTACTGACTAACAGACAGTGCTTCCAATTTCCTTTAAAAATAAAAACAGACTGTAAAAATCGCCCTAAATGGGTCGTCAATGGCGTATAAAATTCTCGTATTCGATAGATGCTAAACACTTTTCATAGTTCGAACTGCAACAACACTTTACTAAGTTCTGATACTGTAACCCTAGTTCTGTAGTAACGTATAATACTAACAATAGCTGTTCAACGAATTGTTTTCTTGTTGAAAACGTACAGGTCTTCAAGTATCTGGGTCTTGAAATCGACAGTAGTTTAAACTGGAGCTCTCATACTACTTCTCTAAGGAAATACCTTCTAAAAACTACTAAAATACTGTACCATTTGAGGCTTAATTGCTCTAGAAAACTTTTGGAAACAGTTTATTATGGACTGGTGCAATCCGAATTGCAGTATGGATTGACGTGTTGGTGGTAATACAAAAGCATTTACTCAGAATTATCTGGAATAGAAGACGCCATGAACATAGTTTTCCACTTTTTTTGCATTCCTTTATATTGCCTTTAAAGCATTTTTACTTCTATAAAGTCTTAAAAATATTAGAAGTGGGTATTCTTTAAATCATGATCCGAATCTCTACGGTCTTCGTAGCTCTGTAAGTAGTCTTGCTTGTGTTCCCCCGCACAATACTCATCTCTTCTTAAGTTATTACTCTTCTGTAGCACCGCGCATCTTTAATAAATTACCCATAGAAATAAGGCGTTCTCAGAATAACTTGTCGTTTATCAGAAAAGTTAAACAGTGGCTCTTTAACTACGACTTGGAGCAGATTTATAATTTATCTAATGTAATTATATAGTGACAAACGTTCGCCAATCATTGCAAATCACCCCTCTACACAATTTTCTTTTTAATTATAAATTGAATTTTTCTTGTTACACTGAAACTCGATACATTCACAACTAGTTTTTAATAATTACAGAATGTATCTAACTATTCATTCCCTGATGAAAAATACTTACAATTTACTTATGATTTAAAGCAGTTTTCTTTTTTCTTTTTATTTAATTTTTATATAGTTAAGTAAATTGTAATTAAATATTGTATTAACTTCCAATGGAATGAATAAATCTAAATCTAATCTAATCTAGATCTTCAACGAATCAAATACAAGTAAACGAATTGAAAAATGAAATGGTCAACGAAGCGTTGTTATTTTCTTGACAATCTGATTCTTTACTTTCTCTTTTTAATAATTAAAACTCGAAAGCGGCTAACTTCAGCTTGTTACACATTAACAAGCGAAGCATGACAAAAATCGAGTCTAGTGGCATTTTGCAAAAAGATGCATATAGACTCGACAGAAATAAGAAAACCTTGAGGAATATTACAGAATTTCTCATACTTAATCATCGGCTACTGTAAGTTCTCCCATAAATGAACAATCTGTGAATCCAACCCTTACGCTGCTTTTTCAAACAATTTTCAATCTTTCGATTCATAAATATACAACACCCTGTCAGTTCTGTGCAAGATAAAAAACGTATTCTGACTGACCATAAAGAACAACACAAAATTCCATTAATATTCTTCGCATGCACATCAAAAACCCCAAAGGGGGTAAAAAGTCGATGTAAAATTACAATCCCTGCAAAATGATAAACAGCACACAACGAGCGCATATGCATATAAATCACAGGACATTTTATAAAAAAATTAAAGTGTCAGTACTTTGTTTGGCGACAGAAAGACGGGTTGACTTTTTGATAAAACAGAGGATTCCAAGGACTCGAGATTCAAATGTGATACCCTACTCTAATTTTAGAAATTGATGTTTGACTGCGAGTCTCTTTAAAGATCTTCTAAACAGCTGCATTTTATTTGAAAGGACACAGTTTCAAAAACTAAATTCGTAATTAGATCTGCAAAAGCATTTTAAGTTCGGACTGCTCAAGGGATGCGTTGAATACAAGTTCATTCAAAAACCAGTCCGTTTGGTTCTGCATTGCCAAGGGTTTTACGAGTGTCCTAGAACAGTAGCTTAATTGAAGAAATTAATACTTTAAGGGGTAGTAGGTAGGAAACGTGTTTTGAAACGCCGGCTTCCGAATCTGAATGAGCACTAGGTATCAGTCATTTATACTGACTAATTACAGACTCCTACATAATTGAAATAAAATTCGAAACAGATGACACTTAACTATATGGGCCGCCCAATCTTCTCTTCATATACACTAATCGTTCTGATCAGACAGCAAGGACATGAAAGTTTGAATGGGAAAGTTGTATGTAAATTCAAATCAGACGGCTAAACTCACTTTTGAGGCCATATAAAAATAATTGACATTTACCACCAATGGTACGACGAATTTTTTAATAGATTTTGACATAAATTATACGCCGATGGAGTGATGTCCAATAGCGTGCGTTCCTTGATGCATGTGTCTGTGCAAATTTGCTTAAAAGAGAAACTAAATTGTAGTCGTTTTGAGTCACAATGGAGAGTCAGTCTAAGTCAGTCCGAGGCTACTCACTCAGAGTCTGGAAGTCAGTCCAAATCAGGACCATTTAAATCCTATTTTTTGTCAAATCTCTGTAACGATTTACCTCATTTTTGGGGTGGGGCCGCTAGTCCTTTAAAGACAGTGAACTTCCGCCTCACAGCTTGTTAACATTCAATTTCCATGTTAATTCCAACAGAGCTTTATGAAGAACTGTCTTTTGTCTCATTTCAGACCATCCACACAATGATCGAGCCGAAGGTATCCAACTCATAGGTCCTGCGAAACATCCACCAGCCGAAAATCACCTTCTACTACTCATAGATCCAATCGATGGTCTATGGCAACCAATCTAAAGGGCTTCACTCGAAACTACATAGTCTGTAGTGATGATGGCGACAAAATTAGTTATTTACCTATTATTTTTCGGCTTATACACAGTTCAGATCGGCGGCCAAATGAACAGTGATCCAGCGCCAGGTCGATCGCCGGGACCGCCCGGTGGTATAACGACCATAGACGACGATGTGCATGGCTCAAGTGGAAGTATAAAAAGCACAACCCTATTGCTGACCAAGGATCCGACTGATATTGATGACGCTGACGACGAGGATCTGAGTGATGTCGGTGAATACTCCAACGATTCCGATTTGGGTAAATTGAACGAGATTAAGCCAAACGAAGACGAATTCACACCTTCGCTGCGGGATGACGACGACGAGAGGATACCACATTTGGATGTTATAAATTCTTCACCCAGGGATAGGGGTGCGACAACAGTTGATGGCAGTCTCAGTAAGCCGTGTGCAAATGAATTTGGTGATTTCTTGAGCAATGTCATTGTTTTCGATGAGAGCGAAGTGGGTGACGGAAAGAATGCCACCGGAGAAACGATTGCTGCTGAAGCGAGGAATGTTCTCATTCAACTGGAAGTCACGCATGATATATTCGATACAAAGGAGGAATTGAACTGTGGATTGCTCTACCGGGGTGAGTACTGCTTGTGGATGTGTGCGCACTCTGTTTGAATTAAGCACTTGAATTGCTCAATTATCGAAGTCTCTGTTGAGTATACTCTATTGAACTCAAGCATGCATTAAGAAGGAGCGTAGGCGTAGGCCATTGCCAATTATCGGCACTTGCCTCACTTGTGAAACGTTGACAGAATATACTAATCGTTTTAAGTTGTTATTGAAATGTTAAGTGCGTATATGGAGGCGTATACTCAACCTTTAACCCAATTAATGTCGTGGAGATTTGCTATAATTATTGAGTTTCGTGCTAGTTGTTAGCCTGCTGCCATGGTGTAAGTTTCCCAGGTGATAACCATACATACAGAAACGCCAGATTAGGCGATGACTTCTTGAATATTTATAATCAATTTATTTTAACAATCCGCTTCTGCCGTTGTGAGGCATCACAAGTCCCAGCTCACCAGCTCTTGTGGGACGTATTTTTAGTTTTCCTAATTTTACGATAATTCTCACCAGGGTTCCGCGAAAAAGGACTCCCAGGAAATAAGGCCCCAAAAGTAAAAATGAAATACGAGCCCAAAATTGGGATAAATTGTCATAAAGAATTAATAAAAATAAGGCCCCAATGAGAAGAAATAATGTCTCAAAGCTAATGTTCCCGTATTTCTTCATTGGAGCCTAATTTTTATTTAAAATTTATTTTATTTTGCATCATAAGAATACAAAAAATTAAACAAAGCCCTAAAAAGTGAAATCGCACCCCAAATGTAGGCAAGTTATGTTTTTGTTTTTTATGCGCATTTTTGGGGCCTCATTTAATTTTTACTGTGGGGTCTTATTTTTTGGTGCTTTATTTTGCGGAGCACTTAACATTAAATTAAAGTTAATTAAATTAAAATTGAATTTCTCCAGTAGATAGTTTTTTTCAAACAAAACTTAGGGATAACTTAAACAATAGAAAATTAATAAAAACAAGTATTTCAAAAAAAATAGACAAATTTATTAATTCATTAATTTTGTTGTTAAGTCTTCTGCTAAAAGGGGTATCCCTTTTCTCAATCTAGATGTTCAAGGGTACTACAAATGATGGTGGGACGTTATTTATAAACACTTTATATCGTTGAAAAAATTATCGCGCGTTCAGTAAGCTACTAAAATATGGCACTTATTAGGAATATGCGAAGGTCTAACCTCATTTACTTCTTGTTAAGGTTTTTTCGTTTGCAAGCCTTCAAAAAAATACGGGGGATTAACACCGGATAAAATCAGGCATCGACAACATATTTAGAATTTTAAACTTGGGTGTACTTATAGTAGGATTTAACAGGGATTCACTGACACAACCGTCCCTGTTGGTCAAATCGATAAAAATAACTATACTCAATATTTGCCGCATGACAGGCAATTAAATCTACGGCCAAAGTCGAAAGCATCCTAAGACTCCGTCTTTGTTTGAAAATTTCAAGAAACAGGCTTTGGAGAATTTCCTTACTTTCCGCATTAGCAACTTGAAAGGCAAAAGTCATCGGTTTAAAGTCTCCCATCAAAAGCACAATAAATGGCCAAAAGGATCCAATGCATTTTGAGGTTATAGCAGCTAAATCTTCTGGATCTGAATTGAATTTGTTATAGCATGACGTACCCAGAAGCCACTGCCCATCATTCACACACTTACACTTTCACAGTAACCCCTCGACTTTTACGACACTTCGCATCCGGACGATTAGTCCGTCCCATATTCAAATAAATTACCTCCTTTTCAACTCCAACCAAACCAATAGTCCTCATCGTGTGTACTGACGAATTAAAAAATTCTTGCTTTATCCGCCCGACAAACTGTATGTCACTTTTATCGCTGCCATAAAAAAAGAACCCACTGTCGTCGATACAAGTTTCATTATTGGAAATATACGCTTTTCAACCAAAACAAAAATTCCCAAGGGTGGGTATTAAATTTTTAACAAACTAATGCAATTTAACTCACCCCTAAGCACACCCACCCAGAGTCTTAAAGGATATTTACTTTGGCATTTTCGTTCGCAGTTTGCCAACCGTACACAATTGCTTTTCGAAGCAAAGACGAAAATAAATCACAACAAAATGTTTTTAATTTCTTTCGGATGCAATCGCCCGTTCAAGGGAATATGTTTTTCTATTGTGTAATTTGTCTCCGGGGAGACTGCTTTATGAAAGAGCTTCGCTATAATGTCTTCCATCCGCAGCGGAATATAGAAGAAAGTAAATTCAATTTATCTTTTCCACTGCAAAGGCAAATATACATTTCGAGCTGCAGATTCGCATACCCTCGGCGCAGCCAAAACTACACCATTACGCTCGCATAACAGGACACAGTCGAGAGGGCAGTGGGAAGCTATAAATTAATTTCGCTTTCATAAAGAACACCGAATTCGAGGAAAATTTCTCCAATATCTCAATTTTCGCATATGACAGCTGGAAATTATTCGAGGCTTATTTGGGGGGCATGTGTGTAGGAGCATTGATTGATTATTATCTCTTAATGGATTGCTGGCGTTGGACTGGGCTCGTACTTGTGTATAATTAGAAAAACCTCAGAGATGCCTGTCATCAGTTGAGCATTAAAATCGTCTGGGGTGGCGTATGCAAATTGTTTGCACTCGCTTTATGTCATCAGTGGAAGTGAATTTCCGGTACAAATTGCATTTCCGTCGAAGCGGAAGACAGAAAAAGTATACGACAAGGGAGCGTTGAAGGAGAATCTCGTGTAGCTTCGTGCTTATTTCATTACCGATGGATGGTATTAGGAGGGAATTAAGCCAACTAGTGTAGGGGCGTAGGGTTGGAATGACGGGTGCCGGCGCCCCTCTCTAGCTCGTTGCAGTGGAACGTTAAGTGCTTGTCGATAGGGCGGAAAGGCCTCTGTCATTAGAATAGCGAATGAGCGTAATGAGTACACCGATGAAAGTGATATGCTCGTGCTGGTACGTTTGATTGAAAACGGTTTCACCGGTTTTAGGGAAAGCTTTAATTATCTGGAGCAATTTCCAGGGCTTACTGTCAGCGTTTGTACTTGTCGTGTTTTTGTGTGGATCCTGTTCTGAATGTAAACTCCATGCTGCAGTGATGAGCGAGTATGTTATTCAAAAAAGTTTCACAGTCTTACGAGATCCAGTATTGTTTTGTGAGAGTTGCTGTTGCGAATCATGATAGAGACGTTAAAAATTGTCATGCGCCAGTGATATCAGAGGGTTTTGAAATTTTATTGGGTGTCAAACCAAGTTGCGTACATATATTTTCCGATAGCGTGTATTGGGTTATTGATGGATTCGGGCTCGCAGTGGGTTCAAGATATTGGGACTACTGTGACTATTATGCAAATTTAATTTAAATTATAGTCACCACACAGTAAATTTGACTTAATTTTTTGTCGGTAAAAGCATTCGAATAAGATGGTAACTATTTATCATTTTTGTTACCATTACGCGTCTTAAAGATCCAAATGTCCTTTACTGTAACATATCAAAACACACAAAAAGTGTGAGGTTTCCATTTACCACTTATCAGCAACGCAAATTGACAGCGCACTGTCTGATTTGGTCACAAATCTACTGAACTATATGAGTCACTGATTTCCACGGTTTACAATAATAGTACGAGATCCAACAGTTGTTGTAAACCTTGGGAATCAATGATCTATAGATTAGGTGGGCAAAATGAAATGCGCCTATTATAGTAGGAGAACAATTAAAATGCTTTCTGATTTTACTAAACAAACTGTAGTAGATTAAATTTGAAACAAAGTATCCAAATTAAAACTTTGGTGTAAAAATAGGAAAATTCTTAAATTTCAACTATTTTTAAACCAAAATTCGATTATTCACATTACATCAAATATAATCAATATATTTTAATACAGCAAGCTACAAAAATATGTTACTGAAGTAATTCTAGAGTCACCACAAATTTTGTACACCAATTTTACTTTCTAGAAAATATTTTCATATGGACTACAAACGTTATACAGACGAAACCCTCTAAACCGAATTTTCACGGGACATAAAAATTAGCAATTTTTATTTAAGGTTAAAAATAAGAAAGTAGGTACATTTTGAACAAAATTAGTTATTTTTGATTGGGATGTTAAAGAAGAAGTGTTCACTCGTTTAATAAATAATTTTAAAAAGGCAATAGTAAATCTCATCTGGGACATCTTCGGTCAATTCAATTACAGTTTGCAATATTAGAAACACTACACTTGCGGGAGGGAGATCTTTTTTTTTTTGATTTTGTTTCCTGCAGACAACAAATTCGACTTAGAGGAATATTGTAATAGGTCAAGAATCAAAAGAGAGGGATTTTCGATTACTTTTCTGTGCAAAATTGAAGGGAATGCAAAAATTGGGTCGAAAAATTCGAGTTAGAGAGAAATTTGAGTTAAAGGAGGTTCGACTTAGAGGGATTCGACTGTATTTGTTAAGTTATACCTTCTTACGACTTACCTCCTTTTAAATATGTTCACTTTATTTTGTCGCTTTTAACAAACTAGAAACCATTTCGAAAAATTTTCAAAATCGGTTTCTTATTATTTTAACCAAACTCTTGGTGAATATTCTCACACTTTTAAAGTATAACAGAAAGTTTCATTTAATAAATAAAAATAAACGCAACAGAAACAAAAACATCTGCTCAATGTATGTACTATATGCACCCTGTGCCCCTGCCTAAAGAAAGACACAAATGGGATCCATTGGGATCCATTATCAACAAAAAAAGTTCATTTTTGAATTATTGAAATTCGAAACTTTTTTTTTGTTCTTTAAATACATATATGTGAACTAGATAAATAGAAAATTCGGTGTAACAGAACTCAAGTTTTATGTTTTTTTATCAGATCGTGAACACAATTTTTCTCATCTCTTGCAATACTAACACAAATGACAGATCCAGTTTGACAATTGACATTGTAAATTTGTTTTTCCTAATATGTTCTGAAACTGAAAAATTTGCTTTTAATTGTTTGTTATGCCGAAAAATAACGAAAAAAATACCTTAATGTTTATTGGAAGATGCTGCAGACAAAATGATGTGGATTGAAGGTACCTATGAAGAAACAAACGATGGAAAAGTTAAAAAAATGTTGACATATATGTACTTTATCTAAGACTTCGCCAGCGCATTTTAAATCACAAACCACAATGGAGAATTCATCAGTGAATTGAGTGGACTCCCTCTCAATCTCATTTACATTTCATACCCTATCTCTCTCAATCCCATGCGCCTCGTTCGCTCTACTACTGATATTATACTCCAGCTCCAGTATACACAAAGTACAACACAAAGCACAATAGGTGCAATAAAAAAAGAAAGAAAAAGCACACAGCACAAAAGGTGCAGAGTCAGAGAGAGAAACAGATTTTGCAGCACACGCACACAAAATTTCCTCTGCTGAACGCTGGGAATCAATGTTGCCGCAGTCCTTTTTAAAAGTGTAACAAATTTTTTTTCAAAAAGTGTAACAAATGGAAGAAAAATGTACAAACCGAAAAAAACAAAAAAGGAAACACAATTATTGACTATCGAAGTAGATTTCAATATCTATTTCACAAACTTTATTTACCACGAGATGTAGAACATTGTCAACGGCGAAGCGGCGAGACAGAAAAATATCGTTGTATTTTCTCGTTCCATTCCATTCCCATTCAAACTCGTAGTTTGACGTTTTGCAAAACAACTGATCTGTGTAAACAAACAAATACATTGACAGAAATTGGTAGAAGTTTGTTCGAAAGAAAAAAGTGCTGCCAGTTTAACTTTTCAACGAGAAAAACAAAAAAAAATTTAATGGGAAAAAATGTAACAAAGCGAAAAAAATAGCATTGTAACAAAATTATAAAATAATTATAAAGTGTAACACTTTTGTCACTGTGGCAACGCTGCTGGGACTATGCAACGATCTAGCTTGAATCGAACATTTTACTTTTTTTGAATTATATACAATTTATAGTTTAATCCTTATTGTTCAGGATAACATACAAAAATTATTTATATCTTAAAATCCTTGTACATAATTAAACTTTATATTAAAAAAATCCTATTTTCCATTCTCTTTATTATTTTTCGATAGCTACACACAGGAATTTACAATTTAGCGAACTGTCAACTTGACAAGGCTACACTTTATCATGTTGTATTTATATTATAAATACTCAATATTTCTCGAGCGCGTGAGTTTCTGCCACTACAACTTATTAATATTTGTGGTAAAACTGATTTTCGTTTTAATATTTTGCACTCGGGGACGAAGATATGCAATTATTAAATTCACATAATATTACCTGCATTACGATTTTCCCGAAGATTCTTCGTTTAGGTATCTAAGCATCCCCATTAAAGTGGAAAGGTTGTGTGTGTAGATTTCATATTGGTATCAGTATTTTATAATTATCCAACCAACTTGCAAACGCATGAAAACAAATTTGGCAGCTCACTGAAGTTCGGTCACATTTCGGTTACAAGTAATAGCCAAAAATACCATTATGTGTGTTTCCCAAAATAGTATTTAAAAGAGGTAAAACTAATTCCCACTTTGATCACCGTTCAATCCTGCACTAAAAACAGTACGCACTTTGATACTGTATACCAGTGTTTTTCAAACTTTCTGAGTGCGCGACGCCCACATTATAATATGTCAGTTAATTAGAAAGCTTCATACACTGAACCCCTTTCAAACCCGGTCTAGTTACAAAATATTTTACTTATTCGCTATGGAATTTTCTCCGTGTTGCCAAAAAAACAGAAAATTGTAGGAGTCCTTGCAGTTATAGTATTCAGTATTCATTTTTTGGAATTCTTAAGTGCGCATCAGAATTGTCATTTTTTCAACTATGAGTTGACATAAAACTAAGAAGAGAAACAGGCTAAATTTTGAAAATGATTTTATCGTAAAAGTGTCGAAAATTAATTCAAGATATCAACGTTTATTAAAAAATGGTCGCGAAACACAGTTTGAAAAACACTGCTCTATACAAACTATTACTATCACGGTAGCATATCTGAAATGTAGTAACGGCGCTTAAACTAAAGGATCATTTATTTTTCGGCTTCGAAAGTAAAGCTAAATAAAATTCACACAGCGATACATTTTTGATGAACATTTTATTTCATTATAATATTTGGACTTTGCCATTAAGTGTGAAGTAAAATATCATTTAAATGGACGCCTCGGGAAGATTCGCAGCATGCGATTCTTTTGAGGTCATTTTTAACCACTTTTTCGCACATTTCGAGCGGTATCTCAGCTAAAACTTGAGTAATGTTGGTTTTTAGTGCGTCTAGAGTTCGGGGATTTTTCGCGTAAACACCACGTAGCGTGTGCGTAGCCCCACAGAAAAAAATCTAGCGGTGTCAAATCGCATAATCTTGGTGGCCAATTGACGTCGCCAAAACGTGAAATTACGCGACCAGGAAACTTCTCGCGCAATAAAGCCATAATTGGTAGTGTTGTGTGGCTTGTTGCCCCGTCTGGTAGTAGCTATCCATTATCGTAAATTCAGCTAATATTATGACACTTTAAATGACAGCTAAGTTTGACAGGTGTCAAATGCTAGCGCTACCAACTTGAAACCATGAAATTAATGACCCTGTATAACCATCAACTTCTACTTGGGGTAGTCTGTTGTCGAGTTTTACTGAACTGCCTGTATATGATTCCGAAAAACTGAAAGGAGTTACCTTCGTCGCAGTTTGACGTTTGGTTCGTGAGATTGAAAATGTTTAATGTGTACTTTTAAGAAACTTCCGAAATTTTTTTCCACCTGTGCCAACATTCAGACCATGAAAGTCCGAGGATATTTTGTTTAAAGACTACTCCTAACGTATACAGTTAATTTTTATTGCTAGTGCAGAAAATTCATATTTTTCTGTTTAAATTAGTGAATAAATTATATATTCCTGCACAGGCGAAAACGAAAAATCTTCCCTATTTCACATTAAAGACCTCATCATAGCGGCCGCCTTCGTCTCCGTTGATAATATTATGGAAGCGAGAGACTGCGCCCATTGCTTAACCAGCGGAAGATATTAATTAAAAAACGCATTAACATATTTTAATGGAATTTTTCGTGCAGGTTTGCTCGCATTAAGTTCTGAAATGGATTTTCTGATTTTCTGGTAGTTTCCCTACTTTATCATTTTCATATATTTGTCTCCTTTTTTATGTTCGCCAAAGCCATCGCTTTAGATCCTTTCGCACAGATTTATCTTATTTTTTTGAAATGACAAATCCAGTATTCAACATGGAGGCGAGTGCAACTTTGCAAGCTGCTCATATACTTAATCAGATACCGGCAGTACAACATTTACTAGCCGTAATTACAGCGCAACATAACATCCTTTCATTAAGTGCGAATAGCTTAATTACTGCTAGCATGTGGCTGGCACAAAGGCTTGCTAATTTCGAGTAAAAGCAGTAGCACTTTTTCTCGTCATCCTGGAGTACACCTAAAAGCAGCAACGGAGTGGCACAGTGCAGTGGACACGGTGCGGGTGGCGGCAAGAGTTATTATCCTGTGTTTGGGTTATGGTTTCCTTTGTTGTACACGTTTGTGCAGAAGCAAATTAAAAGCAAAACTGCGATTTCTTCTTCTTCGCCTCTTATGTTATCAACTGTTGCTGGAGGGTTTCGTCTTTCCTGTCGGATTTGGTTGCCGTTAAGCAAATTAGGTGTACAACGTGAAGATGTAAGTTGTAATAGTTTTTGTTGCTACAGGAGGTTTGAAGGGCTTTTGTCGAGCGCAAGTACGTAGTTAGGCGGGCAGTTGTCACGAGGAATGGTTTATTTTCTTGTGGCTATTGGTTGTTGGCATTCTCTTAGACAAGGGTTTTGAATAGCGAAAGAGCCTACCAAACAGGTCCATATAGATCCCTAGACCCGGAATATTATAGCCAATCGTTTGTATGAGTTTTTCGGTGAATGGATTACATTTACAATTGTGAGGACATTTCAGCCCATTCTCAGAGATTTTCTAGACGTGAAGCAGAAAAAAAACCAAAGTGTATCTATGTTTTACGAGGGTTGAATTAGTGACACCTCTCTAGGTCCACAACGGTCCACCACTGAATACGGTGTATTTACTTAAGATGTTATTTTTTTTTGCAAATTGGCAGCACTCTTTCTAGCGCCAACCGATTTGACAGCTGTCGGCTGAATTCTGATTAATTTGCTCTGCAATTTTATTATAAGAGGACTAAAGTTGCATGGCTCCAACTGTCGAAAATTAGATTTCCAGATTCCACTTTCTTGGGTCAGTCTAAAATTATCCTTAAACGTTAATGGAATAAAATTATCCTTCAAGTAAATTCACTACCAATGTCTTTTTATGGCTAGTATGTGGTTTACTCGATTGACATAAAAACCCATGCTTGTAGATTGCGCCCGAAACTAGACTCATTTCGTTGACTGTCCTCTTTGCCTATACTTCGTGTTCTGTTTATGTCAGGTGAAGAAGATAGAGGTTGGTTTGGTGGGTATTCGTAGTACTATTCAATTCAAAGGTACTCCGGCGAAATTGCACTCAGCTTCTGTCATTTGCACGTACAATGTCTTTTAGTCTCAGCTATAAATGCATTATGCATTTGGTGACCTATCGCACAATTTACGAGCCATAAAGTCGTAGTTTATGAAAGTGTACATTTTAGTAGATTACGTGTTGATGAAAGCTGGCAACATTTTTGTTTCATTTTAGCCAAAGCTTTAAATGGGAACTTCCATTTTTGTTTGCATTCAAAGGTTGACAATTGACAGTGTCAATTTCTTGCTGTCAGAAGGCCAGCTATCGTCTTCATATTGGGTACGATCGGATTCCTAGTTTAGTAAGTCTCACAGCTGACTGACCAGATGTATTTTAATTTTTATTGGCCCAGAGTGGTAACGTGAATAGCTTTTGCAGTTGACGTCTATAGAGGGGAAGCCGATAAATCCTGCCTGCATACGCAGTTAGCATTTTGAAAAATCAAGTTTAAAATAAACAGAGTGGCCGCTGCAGAGTTCTAAAACATCCAAAAATGGTCCGGTGAGAGAAAAAGGTGTCACTTCTAAAGATACTCTGCAAATTTAGAAATTTCGCACGATATCTAACAAGCATTATTTTGCATAATACTGTAACGTTGTTGTGATAGGTAACCGTATTAAATTTTAAACGTACTTATTTGGAAATAACAATTTTTGAAAAATTTGCGATGGGCCTTTTCCAAATAACAAAGGTAACTCCGACCGCGAAAATACAAAAAAAAACAATACAAGTTGCCCAGTCAACACGTTCGGATACCTAGTCCCGTCAATCTAGTTTGCGTTTAACATGCACTAGATATCCGAACTACCCCATTGCGACTAGTGAAAAGACAACTTTGTCAATGTGGGGAATTCTGTTTCATCAAAACAGCTATGTAGTAAAGGAATATGATCGAAAACGCGCCGGAGGGAGAGAGGGAAAGAGAGGGTGAAGGGAAAAGTTCCTCTTCCATATGATGCAGATCGATGGACGTGGCAGGCGAATTGTGTTCAGCGTCTTCCGGAATTTTCATCCTTGTTCAGCCTAGCAGAAGTATATAAATACAAAAAGATTAAAGAAAATATAAATCCAATCCACTGCATCAGTTTGCTGAAGAAAATCCCTCGTCAAACAGGAATTTTCTGTCTTCTTTTCCACTGCCTTCCGGCTTAAAACTCTGACAATTGAAACAAGACGCGTCGCTAGGTAGCAAACTGCTCTTACTTTTCCCAAACCATTAGTGTTCTTCAGTATTACTTAACAAAAGCTTCATATCCTCCCCCAGTAAAATAAGAGAATAATAAAATAGATCCCAGTGAAAAACGATTTCCATTTCTTTGATAAAAAGAAGAAAACTCTTCCAAAGTCGTATTATCCCATTAAGATTATTACGAAACTTTATCTATCCGACTGCGAAATAAGTTTAATTTCCATACAAAAAAAATTACGAATCATTTCACGGCATGCATTAAAAGGACAGGAAAGAACATCGCAAAAGTATAACCTTCCTTATGGAAGAAAAAAAAACGTTTTTTTCTTGTTGAACCTCCCACTGAGTAAGACTTCAATCTAAATAGAACCCTTAAAATTGCATATAGCTCCGGTTGCTATTCAAAATCTGTTGCAATAACTTGCCAGGACATTGAACCAGCAATTTCGTCTAGTGACAATTTTGCAAGATGTCCACAAAAAAAAGGACGAAGAATAAAATCAAAGTTCAGCAAATTTGCCGACATGAAAACTTTCTTTCGGACACGTTCGGATGAAAGCACACCCTGACAGCATGACTCGGATGCATTATATTTCACACGACCAGAGTTTGCATGGCGAACACAAACACAAGTTGCATTTTATCCGTCCCCTATGTCTGATATGGGGGAGTAAGAGTTTCCTGCCACGTCGCTAATAAGCTTTGGAAACTTTCGCCGGGGTATTATGAGCTCACGATTTTTCATTAATAAACTTTTGATATCCCTGTCACACATGAAAGATATTTACCTATGGAAATCATTATTGCACAGAAGACACATGTTGACTAGATGTAAACAATAAAAAAAAAATCACAGGACAAACACACCCACACCGCACACTCATCCCGACAATGTGTAGATGTTTGCTTATTGCTTACACCCTGTAGCACATGTTGTTTGCCATACGGTCCTCTAGAGTAATTACTGTGCAATGTAGGAAGTTAAATTTCTCCGGGGGTTGCATGGAACTTTGTACACTGTGTTGCATTACAATGATTCTAATAAGTTTCACAACGAAATTGGCAACAGGAATGGAAGCACATAGAAAATTTGTATTACATTGCGGAGATAACAACTGCATGGAACAGGAACAGGGGCGTACTAGTTCAAATTTATCTGCACTTGAAAAATGATGTTCGTTGAAAGCGAGGAACATTCACAGTTTTAAAGCAAGATGACCGAAGGATGGTTCTGTTTCAAAGCTTAAAACAAAATATATCAATTCAGAGAAAGGTTTACCTGTGCAGGCGACAGTTGACTGTGCGAAACTACAGAAATAACGTTCCAATATGTCTCTGCGAATAACATTTACCATAAGGTTAATGTCATTTTCATAGATGAAAAAAAAAAACGGTCCAATGACGCCACCGGCTTGAAAACCGCACCAAACAGTGACTTTTTTTGGGATAAATTACTGTTTCATGAAACACATGAAGGGTGTAACCTGTCAAGTAAGGTATAAATTGCTTATTGACCAAGCGTTTAACCAAAAATGCACTTCATCGCTGACGAGGATTTTTTGCCGTTAACGCTCTTAAATTTGCTTTCACCGTCTCGGAATTTTGGTACTAAATTTTAATTTGTTGTAAACGTTGTTCCTTCGTGTACTTCACCATGATGAAAATGTTGGTTTTATTTATACTGAAGATTTTGACTTTTGACACAGTTCGGTAATCGGTTTAAGGGTGCGTTCACACTGAACGAAGTTGTGAAGTCGCTAATGAAAGACCCTTTATTCAAATTGTTTGTCAATTTATATGCGGTTTTGGATTTGTTAAGGCATCACAGTTAAACATTTCTCTCAACAGCAACATATATTTCCTATTTTATTCCAATACAGAAGATGTACGAAGTTAAAGTTTTCTCAAAAAGGTCAGATTTCATTAAATCAGTGCAAACAGATTTCCATCAGTAGATAGACAGATAAGCTAGTCTAGCGGTGGCTAAAAAAAAAAAACATTTAACTTTGTAAGCGATACAGAAAAACAATTCAGGGACACGGAAACCCGAGCCGGTAAAGCTGGTATAATTATATTTCAGCGCTTTATAAGAAAAATAAGAAAAAGTTATAAAACGCATCCTATGTGCCCAAATCACAATGTCGAGTTGAGGCGCGCCAGTTACATATCATATTTCTATGGTGACCTCCACTAATAAACATGTAGATTACACAGCATTAATTGTTTACGAATGCGTGCATATAATTGCATTACCGTCTGCAATTATATGCACTTTTACAAATAATAATCAGCAAATTGTAAAATACACAAATCGAATTCAACAATAAAAGTCAGTCGGAAGTAGTCTTGAAATTTGAATTCTGCTCTAAATTTGTGTTTAAAAGAGAAAAGCGAGCCAAACTTTAAATCGATCATACTCTACTCTCTCAACGCGTATTTACTTTAAAGCAGAATTTCGTTTGAAAATTGTTGCTCGCACGCTTTAGCTTTCCATATTGTAAAGTTTGTCGAAGCAAACCGACGCGTTCAACGCCGAATTGTGAATTGGTCATTACTTTACAAAAACATGATCGAAGAAGTGACAGCTGGCAAAACAAAAACATGCGATGCGAAGTTGTTTGTAGTTGGCATAAAAGTGATGCCATGCACGCTGTAAATATCAACAAAAAAAGGTTGCGACAATTATTTAAGTATGAGAATAAAAGTGGAGATTATTTAATCAATATAAGTCTTCATTTCCTATTAATGTTTTAATACAATTTAATTTATTTTTTTAATTTAATGCTTCAAATTACATTTATAAAATTTAATATCTAAGAATTTGGAAACCGAAGGCAATCTTCTCCAGGTCAGTGGTAAGACAGTCGTCAAAATGCAGCTGACATAGCTGTCGCTATTGGTAGCAGTATTGTTCTTTGTTTGCAGAGTAGAGTGTATAATATAACAGAGTCGAAAGTAAATAAAGCTGTCAAATAAAATGCAACGAATGACATTTCGCTGACTACATTCGCACATTTCTCTTTAGGCTGGTATGCTTGATGTGCAACAACTTTTCAAAGGAAACTGCAAGTTCACAGGCCTGGTTCTTAAATCTATCTCTATAAGTTATAATTTTGTGCTACAGAGAAACTGACTACAAGTACTTGCGGTAGCAACACTTTTATTTTACATCTCTACCAGTCGATATACATATAATTTGGGAAACGAAACATAATGAAACGATACGTAATAATGCCTTGGCCTTCCTCTCCCCGAATAACTCGACTTGTTTTGTAGGCCTATCACTCACCTCACATAAATTCTAACATGCCTTAGCCATCATCGGTGGAAATGGCCGAGCCGTTTGAAATCACTCAGCCTGTGCGGTGGGTGAGCCGCCTCTAGACATTCTTTACTGCGACTGCTACTGCTTGGAAACTTAACTTAGCCCCCACAATAAGCCCTTTGATATCCAAGGGTTTATTAAGTGGACGAGGAGAGAGTTCCACCCAAAATCTGATATCGAAATTCATCCTAAAGGCGCCGTCGGCAATTGTCTCTCCGGAAGGCTGTTATGAATTATTCATAAGCCTCTCAACATTTTCTGAGGTCATCTCAATTTCGGTAATCCTCCCCAAAGCCAACTCGTTTCTTCTTTGTGTCTATTGCCAATAGATGTCAGATATATAAATCGTTGTAGGTCATTGACTAAGGACCAAGAAAATCTATTCAAGGCGGTATCAAAGTATAAAACGATTCGCCTCGTCCAAAGCAACCAAATATATATATTATATGCGAATAAAGATTAAATCCTTTGAAACGTTGGCTCAGCCAAAGCGGATGAAACAGCACAGCCTCTGGTGGTTTGTGGTGAAAATGTCCTTTTAATAAAATTAACGTCAAAAGTCCTCGCCGTGCCGACAATGAAGCGCATCGCAACAATGGATGGCGCAAATGAAAGAAGGATCCCCAGCACGTGTTGCTGTTGCACCTTTCAAGGGAAGTTTCTACTTGTTAATTGTTTCCGCACAGCGGGAATGCGGGTTGGAGGAATATTCTTTCAACCCGCCAAATAACATGGTATTAGTTTAGTGTTTTTAATTTAAAGTTTTGTTGTCCATTTTAATTCGAATTGCAACAGAGTAATAAGCGAGAGAATACGTTTTCGTTAATTTTATTAAACCGCACAAACAACGTTGTTTTTTTTTTTTGTTAACAACGTCGTTCGTCCTTTGGACAAAGTTGCGCCAGTTGATGGTCTTCATTGTGTTCTTTTGGGTTTTGTTTGTCTTTCTGAAATGAGATTGATTTACGGTGCCTGGGAGGAATGAGGCTAAAATGGATTTGTTGTCAAAGTGAATTGCTGAATTATTAATGGGCTGATTGTGTTTTTAAACAATCTGGAATGAATTAATTGGCATAATTTAGATGTTTCTCTACATTTCTTTGCAATAATTAATAATAATAATAATATTTTCGAATTTATACTTATATGTCAAAGGGAAGAGAATTTGTTTAGCCTCTTGCCAAGGAGTCTTGCAGCAGATATTCTGTTTCCTTTAGTTTAGCTGTGCACTCTTGCGGTTTTGACATGTTTCTCCTTTTTGTAAGAAACTCATGTTGCTTTTCTCAGATTCATTCTGTCAGTCATTTCCGAAACAGCATTATTTTATCGGATTATTTTTTTTTTATCTTATTAAAGAGTCGGCCTCTTGCATATTCGACCTTTCACGAGGAATATATACAAAGAACTTTCAAAATTATATTTTTAACACTCGACTCATCGAAAATAGGTATAATTCCAACCGAATTTGAAATATTCACACAATTTTAGCGAGTTAGTTAGATCAGGCACCGGTGCTGGATCATCGCATGTATGTTGTCATATTCCCACAACATACGAACCAAACGAAAATGCTCATCAACAAAGGACACATTTTAATCAGGTATTTATTAATTTGACATTTCTACTCGAAGATCGTGCTTCAGAAGCGTTTGTTGATGGAATTACACCATGGCTCGAAATGACAAGTCCACTCCTCAGTTGGCGGACAATGTTTTTCTAGCGACAACGTAAATCTCCCGGCTCCAAGAATTCTCACAAACTTTTTGGCAATTTATTTCACCTGAAGATGATTTATATCCCACACAAGTGTGTGACACGATATACCCCTCCGATATCGAAACAGAATAAAATTTTATGCATAAATCAGTTAACCGTAAGGGAATACCCTCAGAAACAGCATCATTTAGATTGTGCACCACCACCATCAGAGATGTGGTTCATTTTCTGTAGTGTTTTTTTTTTTTTTGTTTAAATGCCAAGCGTTCCTTGCTTGAATAATTAAGCACAAACTTCACTTGCGGCATCCATCCCAGCTAGACCGGTCGACAAACGAAGATTGATTGCACCCTCAGGAGTACACCTGCACAAATGACGCGTGAACGAGGATGCAGTTTTAAGCATCAATGACGCGCTCCCAATGATTAATTGATTGCATGTCAACCTTAAAATTAGCTTTCTTCGCAAGAGAAATGGTGCTGGTTGTGTGATGCTCTCCGTCACTATTTAATTCCAGTCAATCCAAGCCGAGTTGTTACTAGGATCAGATTGTCAGGAGTAATTGGGGTGCTGGCCATAAATTGACTGTGCTCTCTAATTGCATTGATTTTGGTTTTGGGTCGGGGACTTTCTAGGGTGAGCTGTTTTGGTGTTGTTTTTTTTGTTTGGCATCCTTTCTGACGTAGAAGTCGTTAAGTTGATGTTATTTTTTTTTTATTCGTCCAAATTAAGAAGAGATTTCTCTTGGTGGGTCGGCGACTAATGTGTTTTGGGTAAGCTGTTTAAGTGCTTTACTTGCGATAAGCTAATTTGATAACAGTTGTTTGAATTAGAAAAGCTGGGTCACAACTTGTTGCCTAATTGGCTACTTAATTTGAATTCCACGGAAATAAGTTTGTTATCAGCTATTTAGATTAATTTTTCCTAAAAGGTTTTGCAGTTTATCATTTGCTTTGACAACTTTGTATCTACGTAAATGAGACATTTCTGGTGCAAAGCGGTTTAGACGTTTATATATTTTTATGGAATTTAAATGACTTTGGACATGATTCGTGATGATAAGCAGTAGGTGCCTTCATACTTACCCACAAAGTGAGAGCGCTCAACTTTATTCTATTTGAGAAAGCCCTGTTTTAGGTAAGAGCACGAGGAACCCAGATACTTGGGAATGCCATCTTCCCAACTGGCGAATAGTAGAAAAAATATTATAACCAAGCGTCATACTTCTTCTTTGCCACCTACGAACCTTACCAAACGAATGATCACCAATAACTTATAGTTGATAACTACTGATTTTCAATTTTTTCCTCCGTTCTGATACCCAGTGAATGGAGGCCACAGCTTTGTTGTACAAAACTACGACGTTCGCATAGTTCCTTGTTTCTGACGTTAAATTTGACAGCTTGCCGACAGTCGACTTATTCATAATGCGACGTATGAAAATGAGAAATTTTAGTCACGACTTTAAATTTATGGAAGCTCACATTGCGAAATTTGTATGGAAAATAAAAAATAAAAAATACTAAAATTTAGAGTCGAAACTTAAAATGTTTATTGGTATATGGCCCATTGATATTTATGTTGCGACAGAGGATTTTTTGCTTTGGCATTGACGCTTTGCCTCATTCGTTAGGGTATTGGACCACTGATCCCAGAAAAAAAAACACAAATCATATCTTCAAGTTTTTTCAACTGATCGAAAATGTCTGACAAACATTTTGGCACCCTTATTCATAACATATATGTGAAACTGAATTAAAGCTACTTATAATTTAATTGTAGAAAACATTATTCATAAACTATTTTTTAAGAATAATTCACACTTAATCATATTTTGAAATATTAACTACCTCAATTCACATTTTACGTTGAATTAACTTTTGTTTTCTCTCCGCAATACTTATAATCATTTTTAGTATCCAGGCTAAATTTTTCGAACTCACAATGGCGAAATTTTTCACAAAAAATTCCATTTTGCGACCCACATAATATTTGGTGTGGAGGTTTAAAAAGCATTATTAGAAACTGTGTATACGTTTTCAAAAATTTTGATAGTGAATGCAACAACAATTTTTTTTTTCCAAAAACAAAAAGAAGTTTGTGCTTCATTTGTTAACTAATTATTTGTATTTTCGTACAGAAAACTTTGATGAGTCCTCTTCACACCGGATAATATGCCCAAAGTTATCTTATTCAAAATTTGTTTTTTTTTTTTTTCATTTCTCGGTAGTGGGTCCTCTCGGTAGGGAGGTTCTGACACGTTCACAGATATTGTCAAAAATTAGGTACATCCGTCTACATACAAAACTATATATATGTAAATTTTAGTTTATTAAGGTTTAGTCTATTACAAAAACAACTTTAAGCGCTAAATTATAACCATCTCAGAGTTTTTGATGAATTTATAAATAAGGAAAAAGTGACAGAACCTCCTAGTTTGTAGGAGTTCTTGTAGTTTCCGACTTTTAAGAAGGAGGTTTCAACATGCTATAGGAGGTTACGTCAATCAAAAAATTTTCAAGACTAAAATTAAAAAAAAAAAAACATATTGGTGCATTTTATTTAATAAAAATAGTAATAAACAAAAAAAAATAAGAACTCCAGCCTTTTTTCAATTAAAATAAATAAACTTAAATAAAATGTAGTTGCTATTCATTTTAGGTTTTCTTAAATCAGTATTTAACTTTTCATTTCATTAAAATAGCAGTTAATGAAAAATTATAATAAACTACCGCACATCAAAATTACCAAAATTAAAATCAAAACAAATTTTATTTTTGGACCTGGATATTACCGGCAGGTTTTTTGGGTCTCTCAATTTAGCCACCAAGTCGGATCTCATTGCCACTCCCATATCGTCAACTGCAGGTTCATAGAAGAAGTTGCTTTTGTTTTGCCGACGATAATATCTACTAAAGTAGCACATCACCGAGTTTCGACAATTTGACTTAACCTCCTAAGCGAAACGTGTCGAAACCTCCTTCAATGCATGCATTATATTTACGCTTTAAAAAAGTTTATTATTTTATACTTACGTAGAAGGGCCTCAACTAATAAAAACACTATTAATCTGTTTATTTAATTTTTGTATTGTCACTTTCAAAAACTTCAATAAGGGAAAAAGTAAAGGTACATTTAGGCTGTGGACATAAGAAATTATCATATCTGTCATATTTAAAGGAAGTGAAACATTTGAGTTTGATGAAACCTCCTATATGTCGAAACCTCCTCGCCTTACCCTAATAGTTGCTCATATATTTTAATTTTTTCCAGTGTCCAGATTTTCGGAGCAGTTTTGTTTAATAAATAGATTTGCTATTATAATGCAAAACTATTTTTACGAATAACCATTTGCGACAAAGGGATTAAAGACAAATTAAATCGATTTAGTGGATACACTGATAACGATAATCCATTGATTAAGGGAATCTAAATCTAACAAATAAGCTGCGAGAGTATAACAGCCGTTCGCGCTCTGCGTAAACAAAAGAGGGACCCACTGCCACTATTCGTCACAAAAATAAAAACTCATTCAAAACGAATGGCTGTTTATTTATTAGCTGAGCAGAGTAAGAGAAATAAATTTCCAATATTATATTTTGTAAAAAAAAACTTTTTAGTTTGATTCAATAATAGTTTTTAATAAAAAAAAAGTAAAAGCTGGGGATAGAACACGTAAGAAAATTTCGTTTTTAAGAATTTTTGTATCAAAATAACTTATGTTCAGGCCGATATATTTATTTTTGGTTATAGTAATGTTTGAGAAGAAAGATATAATAAAACCTTTGTAAATTTATGTACGAAATAAATTCCCAATACATTTGTGGCGAATGAACTAGATGAAGCTCTTAAACTTGTAATTTGTTAACTTAGTTGATAGGACTGATTGGAGGTCTATCGTTTTGACGGTAGTCGTCTCAAAAGTTAAGTGATTAGGGTCCAGGCATTTCTGTATTAAAATTCTTTTTTTTAACAACCACTGACTTAACGTACCAAAGCTTTAAAAAATTCTAATTGGGTTGCCATTTTTACTATGCTTTTTTCAGTAATAAGAATATCGAACCAAATGCGTACAGCTTTGTATAAGAAAATTAAAAAAGCAATAAACATTCCAAGCGGAATTAAATCGCTCAATTGAAATTTTCGGTCTGATATTGTCTGTCATGTTAATTAAACTAAAGGCAACATTGTACGATGCAAGCACTCCTTTAAGTAAATAAATAATTTCCAAAGTGGGGAAAAATCTCTCGTATGGCAACGCTGGGTAGATAGTCGACTTAAAAGCGCAAAAGTGTTGTAACCCCACACTATTTAATTAGGAGAGAATGGGGATTTTAAATTTGGTAAACCAACTAACAAAATTTAGGGGTTACACTACTTTTACCCAAATATATTAAACATATATAATATATTTTTCTTTCTCTTGTCCCAAATATAAAAATCACTGTCTCAATTCGTATCCCATCTTTCATAGGCCGATTTCAAAACGGAGTTTGTCTCTGCTCATATCCTAGTATTATTGTCTAAAGTTGCGCTCCTTCTGCTCCTGTGTGCTTTTAGAACCAGCGTCGGACTTCAACTTCAATTTCATTTGAATTACTGCTTTATCCTTGTCATCTTTAGTAAAAGTAATTTGATCTTTTAGGTTGAAAATTGTAATGTGCTTTCGGTTTAGGTACACACCAAATCCTTACAAAAATCTTTGCGAAATGTAAATAAAGTTGACCATCACTCAGGTGTAAACTAACTACATACATAGAGTGGACATTCAAAAGTCTAGTAAAATAAGTCTCAAGCAGCGCAACTGATTAATTTTATCAACTATTTGTTTTAATTCGTATTTTTAAGTGACAATCATCTGATACATAAGTAGCAGTGTTACCAGTACTGGCTATTTATCATTTGTCATTTGGGATCTATCCTAATTTACGATATTTACTTTAAAGTTTGACGATTTTTAGGCTCTTTAGGAATTTATTAAATGAATACTTCTCTTTTCGCATAATTTAAACTTTCTAAACAATGATGAAGTTTTTGATTGGGTATTTCTTTTTTTCACTTGCACTGAAGATCCATTACAATTGTTTTTCACACATTTATACCAACCCATTTTGAAACAATTTAATATTAGAACTCGTTGCCATAGGAATTTTTTTTTAGCATTGAAAAATGGAAACTAAAAAAGTCTCTCAATTATGAATATGTCTTGTGTTGTTTTTTTTAGTTTGATATTGTCGTCTTTAAAATCAATGTAATTGCAAAAAAAAGTGCGCTTTTGATCCTTGTAGGTATTTGTGTTTTTGGCTATTTTTGGCTCCAAGATTTTTCCATACCCCATACCTCTTATAAAACCTGGTAGTACTGCAATACAAATGTCAAATTTTCGCAAGCAAATAATGTCCCCGACAATAAACGTGAGCGAAAAGAGAGTGGAGAATTGTACCAAGCAATCTACTACAATTACTCACTTTTTCGCCATCATTTCGCAGCAGCTGCGTACTGCAAAACGAAAAAGAGAGCGAAATTTTTCGTTCATAATTCCGTTGTGTCATTTTTATATGGGATTTTTCGTTCCAGAACAGCTGCGTACCGGCCTTAAGTACTCATTCAATGAGTTTTCGACTAGCTTGACTGGCTCCCCTTCGCATACGCCCGCAGTAGTCTCTAATCCCGACTTGATCTGTACATCTGCTAGTTCCGCTTTTAAAGCTTTTCGAAGTCATGAAAAAAACATCTTCTCTTACTAGTACCGCTCTATGAAGCAGTCTATTCTTTAGATAGCACCGCGATCCGACGAGGTCTGTACTCTTGCTAGTAGATGTCACTTTCACAATTGCTATTACTGAACGACAAAAGGTATATCAACCTAAAATATCTAATGTGGTCTGACGTATTATGTAACAGTAATATGCACCTTTATACTGTCAAAATAATTAAGGTTGAGTATTGAGACTCATTTTAAACAAATCTGTTGATGAAGGTGTAGAAATCTTTAAAATTTAAGTTTTTTTTTTTGCATCCAACTCGACAAAAACACCACATTTACAATAAATAACATTTAGCAAAGTAAACGAAGTATTGTTCAAGTTCTTCTGTGTCTTAAAAGGTATCCAACAATTCTCCAAAATCTACTTATTTTAGCTCACACAAAATGTTGAACTCTTTGTTTGACCTTGCATTTTGGCCACATATCACAAAGTGAGAGCTCTTCATGAACAAATCGTTTGTAAGGTATGCTCTATTTTAAAGAGATTCGGTGATGGACGCGATTTACAATTTTTTGCGACCCATTATCTACAGTTAAATAATACAGACAAATGGCGTCAAAATTTGTCTATAGCAACACTCATATTGGTGCCGCAGAATCCTTTTTAAAGGCCCTATAGGTATAAACCAGCTCAGGTAAGAATCACAGTTTAAAACCTACGTCAGGAAACATTCACCGAAACAGCACATTCTTGAAGAAGGAAACCCAAAAGTGAACCGAACGAACCATATCGCATGACGTTCCGTGAAATGTATGAATCGCCCAACAGAACCACATCCACCACAAAGAAAAACTGTCGCCACTGGCACAATCACACAGAGCTGTGAATAAAAAGCAACATCAACCTCTCTTCTGTGTTCAACCTCAACCGCACCGCACACATCCGCCTTGCGAACAAGTTACCTTGATATAGTGCAACTAATTGCAATTGCCTGTCGCATTACGAACGCTGCAAGGTGAGCAAAACTACATAATGCACTAACTATCGGGACTTCATCTAATAACTTGCATTATTAGAGTCCCCAAGCCAACCGAGCACCAGTCGAGTCTAGTTCACCGAGATGACGTCAATTCTCCCCCCGGTACAAACTGTGATGAAGTTGAAATAATTTCATGGAAAATCTTCTCAAGGAGAGTCCTTGAAGTTGCTCATTTGCCTGGCTACGGCTGCATGATGTTCAAACGAAAAGAAATACGAAACCAAACACAATATTTATGTGGTCTTGGTCTGCTGGAGCTGGTTGGCGGTTCTTGGAATAATAACTGCAAGCGCCGCAAACGTATACGAGTGTGTGTAGGCTTCAGGTAGTGGGGGGTGGGGGCTTTGTAATGTTTGTTATGTGAGCTGTTTTGTTTTTATTTCCAAGGGATTCTGCCTGAATCTCAAGTGAAAGATGGAAGGGTCGCTTCACAGCTTACTTTGAACGAAAGGAGCACATGCATTTCAATGGCAATGTGTGGGTGATTCCTGTGGTCTGATTGCATGCGAACGTTAATTGTTTCGTTTTAACGAGCTGTTGCTGTTGCAATTTAATTTTGCGAAGAATTCATAATTTCCCGAATCATTCCACTGATGGAGTCTGGTGTTTTAATTAAGCCTTATGAATGATTTAGTCAATGCGGTCTGGAGCGAAAGTTATACGTACTGTTTTTGCTTGATACAACTATGGATTTGCTGCATGTGCAAGGTTTTGTGAACAAATGCACATGTGTTCGGCTGAAGTACTGGAAACAGTTGAGTCTACTTAACGCGTTCTGATGCAGTGGCTGTTGATTGTATGATTGTTCATTATTGCCATTTGTAAGCGTCGCAAAATGCAGCAAGAACAATGGAATTGGTTCGGCTACAAGTCTGAACGAATGGAAGTGGGGAAAACTTAACGACTTAAAATCGAAACAGTCTTCGGTGTTCAGGTGGCACAAGAACCGCATTGATGCCGCACAAAATGTTCCTTCGAAAAGTGAGTTAAATTTGTCCTTTTAGAGACTGATTAGGCATGGATTTGACTATGAAAGCATGCTTTCACTAAAAGTCTGGAGCCATTAAAGTCACCGCCAACTAACAGCCCACAATATAACCAATGAAAAAGACGACAGTGTCAAATAATGCCAATACAGGGAGGGCACCTTTGGCAATGCTTTTGGTATGCGCAGTCTATATGATACCACATTTACGATCTGGGTACCCAAGGAAACTTAGTTGTCACCTGACAGAGCCACGAAAAGGTAGACCAACAACATTGGTAACAAAGCTAGACCAATAACATTGCGGTCAGCAGTATTCCAGGTGCCAGCACTGAATCACACACTTGTAGACATCTCAAACAAACCAGCGATGAGAAAATACTGTCATGTCGAGAACTACCACTCAATTCAAGTTCGGAAGCATTTCCAGGAGGTAGAAGCACCGCCTCTAACTAAACTCGTAAATTGGCTTACTCTCTGTAAATATGGAGAAAAATATCACCGAACCACTTGATGAAATCTTAAACAGGGTGACGCTCATGTAACACACCCTGCTTGAAATAATTTCACGAAATTCATAAGGTTGCATCGGAGGTACAAACTTTTCGTGCAATTTAATGTGAATGGCTTACATAACTTTACTTTTACTTTTAAATTTCTCGAGTTTTATGAATTTTTATTCAATGCCGTTCCGTAACGCGAAAAATTCGTAAAACAGAGTGACTTCGAGAGGGCAAGATATTGCCCCGACTTTTCGTACCACTTTTTTAAATTCGAATTGAATCAGTTATCTGTCATTTTTCATAGATTACTATAACCTTTTCATAAGTCTTTATCCCCCCACTTGACATTTTGACAGTCTTTTCCATTCTTACAACAAAAGAGAAAACCAAATTAGAGGAACTCGGCGAGCTGTCAGTGAGTATTAATGATGAGTCTGTCAAGTGTCAACTCGCAAGTTGCTTTCACTCTGCTTCCACGCAACCATTTCGTTGGTGTGGAAACTTCCGCGATGACAACTCCCATGACGTCGGTACGCCAGTTTCAAATACTGGTCATACTGTTTTGGAATTTATTCGACAGTACATTAAATGCAATAGACTTGTTTCAGTCGGTCAAAAACTTGACGAATCATTTAATTTTAATGCGTTCTTTTTAAAAAAAAATGTCAAAGCGACTTTGTGATTAATCTGAAATGTGCTAAATATCATTTTCCGGATGCGCTGCTTTGACTTTTGACTTTTTGACTTTTTCTTTTGTGAAAAACATATTGAAACAAAGAATTGAAGCTGGAAACTCATCTATTCGTACCGGTTCCCTTGTCACTGCTGTTGCTGTGGGTATTCAAACCAAACGCCAAAACCGTATTCGGTCGGATTCAATGTATGCTGCACTAATAGATGCCGCCTTCCGAGTACCGAGTGCGTTCAACGCGTTGTTATGCCCAAAACACATGTGCAGAATTCACTGCGCAGAAAGATTAGAATACACATGTTAACATGGATATAGGCACACGCAAAGTCTGCACTCACCGCAGCACTGCAACATGTCTCTATTTCTAAATTTGCTGCAAAATTCAAGCATACCACAACACAAATGAAAATAAATTACAATTTCAAGGATTTGGCTTTTGGTATTTGCTGATCGTGTTTGTTTTTGTTTTGTTTGCAAACACATCGCCGCTTAGTCGGTGAATGACAGTAGCCATATTAGCCGATGCAAGGCGTGTCAAATATTGTCAAAAATTTTCTGTACATCTGCTTTACTTGCAGCACTGCAGTATGTGCTGCGTCGAGAATTTCTGCACACGTGTTTTGGGCATTATGTATCCAATGCACTTTGGTGGTAACAACGCATGCATAAACTTCACCTAAAACGCAGTCGACCGACACCAACCACCCATACGAGGTTGTTCAACAATTGAATCAGGGGTCGAACTACCGCATCCGTGAGCGATCAATACGTCGCTGAATATGGTGGATTATACACGCAAAACAAATTCAGTCACGCAGTGCTCGACCACGGATGCGGGAATTCAACTAGGCGTGTTCTATTTTTTCTTCGAACTGTGCACAAGTGCATGCGAGCCTATAAATCTGTTTATTTAATTTAGAAGTTGAATACACAATTGGACGCATGTCACTCTGATATGATTCTCCACAAGTGTTCTGTGTGCTCAACTGTCAGTTGAAATTTGCAAAACATCAACTGTTATGAAAATATTTAATTAAATTGTATTGTATTCATTGTGGCTTAGTTCAATCGCCGGTTGAGTTTTTTTTTTGTATTCAATGGAATACCCAGGGAGTTCAGAAAAATACGTGTTTCCGAGCGCATTTAATGCATCGCTTTGTAAATTCTGTTGCAACTGACAAACCTGAATTAAGCCCTTAAATGTACCCAAAAACATTCACACCCAACCATCCGAACTGAATTTATTTAAAATCCATTTCACAACCCCAATGCCATGACTTCATTGGAAGTCAACCAAAGAGCAAAGACAACTTTAATGCTGGACACATTTGCACACAATCAAATTACATACACGAGAGAGTAATGCGGTGGAAGCCCTTTCACAAGAAAAAAAGAAAAAGAACAAAAGTCCTTGAACCACATTCTCACCAACAAAGGAGTGGGTTAATAGTGGCAAGTGTAT
Source organism: Cheilosia vulpina (assembly GCA_916610125.1). NCBI lineage: Eukaryota > Metazoa > Arthropoda > Insecta > Diptera > Syrphidae > Cheilosia > Cheilosia vulpina. The sequence continues at coordinate 60,542,212 of OU744277.1, forward strand.
AAACACACATACACACACGTTTTGCTATGTCCTTCAGTCATAGTCGTGTATAAGAATATTAAGAAATCCATTGAGAAAGCTTAAAAGGAGTTGTCTGAAGGATAAGCAGAAAACTAGCAGCTTATATTGTGCAGTTGGATGAGAGCAATTTCCGAGCATATTTTGGTCCCTTTTTTTTGTAATCTCTTTGCGTGCCTCCGTTCTTTTCCGCTCCAACAGTGCATTCTCATGGATTCCACAATGGAGCCGCCGCCGTTATGAAACGGATTTCAAAGTATACCACAGCCACGAATAAGTTTTCAACTTAACAATCATAGAAGGAGGAGCGAGTGGTGTTTCTCTTTGGTGGTAGAAATTAAAATCCCCCCAACCCACAGATGGAGCTTTTGTCGCATTTTCAGATTACACCCATCCTGGACGTGATGTCATTTTGGTTGAATTTTCTTCGTCTCCCAATGAATGTGTAATTATTTAACGATTTGTCACTTTTTCATCTGTTTATTTCAGTTCGACTGACGTCATCGAAAATGGATGGCTCACCGCTAGGTGGTGAGTTTTTCGTGGAAACCATCTCATCAGGGGATGGTAAGGAGCGGGGACACTTTGTGGATAATTCCTCGGGTAACAAGTGGCCAATCGCAAGGTTGAGAGCATCGCAAAATATCATCGCTGGCGGTGGCAATTGGGCCTCTGGGGCTTCGAGGACGACAAACAGTTTTCAGCCGTTCACCAGCCAGTGGAGAGACGATGAAAAGAATTTTTTAGACGAAGATGGTGGGTCGGGAGCAGACACCAAATGTGCAGGTGACAACACGTGGCATGGAAAGAATAATCTGACCACTGATGCTGCATCTGCCCTGCAGACAGAGTCTCAGAATTTGTGGATTGTAAACGAGTTGTGCCACCACGATGACAGCATCGAATTCAGGTGAGTGCATGCAGCTGTGCAGCTGTACCACCGAAGTCTGCAATCTATTAGAAAACTTTAAGTTAATCTAAATGAGTTGGCCGATTGATAAATACTAAACAAAGGCCCCACTCAGCCATATTCTATATCTTGAGCAATCAAAATCCGCTTCGAACGGACAAACAATTTTATTGTGCGTTGGGATTTCATTGCCCATACACTGGTTTCATGAAGGAACCTGCAATTATGTATTGCACCCAACAGTTGGACATATACGGGAGGATGGAAATCGATGTCAATTACGTAGCTTTTTCTAAAATTCCATTTGCAAACCGCACATTAGCTTAACAACTGTAATCACCTTCGTTTCAGAGTATTTTTTCGTCCCACCAAGGAGGCCAACACCAGTGAGAGCCATACAGAAGCCATCCCACTGCATGTGGTTCACAAAAAAATCGTTTCATTTAAGATTGCAAAAGGTAATTCAATTAGATTACACACGTAGATATGCTGATTAAACTGATTGCGCACTCTCCACCCCCATATGACAGACTGTCAACTAACCCTGAAGACAACATCAGGTTCATTGGATTACACAACGCTACCACTCTACAGCACCGATTGTACGGTGCACTTTCCGTCCTTCCAGGTGGCCACTCTCGGCCAACTACCACCGGGTATCCTCGTCGAACTGACACGTCTGAATGTGCCGTGCAACAATGGTGGCTATTTAAAATTCACCGAACGTTCACAGCTGTGCGGCAAACTCGAAGAGCTCAGCCTCAACGAGCGGACGTACCACTTCGATGTGCTACAAAACACTAGTCTTAAGATTTACAAAAATCCCATGTTTAGCTTAAATTATAAATTAGTTGACTTCTGTTACAATGTGTCGTCGAGCAATGAGAGCGGCCAATTCTTCGTGCGCCCGACGCGACGTGACTCCCTCGAGTGTTACTTTCGAATTCATTTGCCGTACGGCAATCGCATCCAGTTGCAATTAGTTACGAATAACGATAGCGATGTGGTGAATTCGAATCCCAGCATCATCTCATCTACCACGACGACGCAGACGACGACGACGACAACGTCATCGACATCGCAAACGACTGCGAGCGGTGACACCACCATCAACACGATATACACGAGCCTAGGTCTAAGTATCGAAACCAATATTGTTAATCTATCTTTAAGTGGAAAGGACGAGATCGTTAATAGAACGACGCATCAAGGGAATGCGGCGGCGGGCGGCCCCTTGGATGCAAATATGTACAGTAGTAGCAGTGGGTTGACCTCGGACGAGAGCCTTATTGGTGGTGCGCCGAGGGCCGAGTGCCAGGGTGTTGTGATAAAAATTTTCGAAAATGAGTTCGCCAAGTGGTCGCACTGTGTAAATAATACGAGCGAAATGAGTGGCTTCTCCGTGGAGTCGTCGGGGAACACACTTAACATTCACCTAGTGCGCCCAGTGAGGCTGAAAACAAATGGTCCGAGGAGGGTGGTAGCGGCGCCGCCCACGAATCTTCGAAACGAGCCTGAAGACGAAACGGGTCTCGCACAACTGCCGTCAATTTATTTGTCTTACGTGGCGAAGCCTGTGCCAGAAATTGTTGCGAATTGTGCCTTCGGTTGGATTGCTCTGCAGCAATTCTGTGTGGCAGCCATTGAGGAAACGCAGTCCTGGCATGACGGCGAGAAGCACTGTGTGGGCCTGGGTGGCCATCTCGTGTCGATTCGAAGCGAACTCGAGCAGAGCATTATCGATAACTTGCTCGTGAATAGGTGAGTTGGAGGTCTTGCTTTTATTTCGCATTCCTGCAAAGCAAACAAAAATTTCAGCCAGTCGCACTAAGCCCGTTCACATGTCAATAACTTTCTTTGTATCCACAGCCCGGGTTACCACGACCATTTTGCCTACTGGGTTGGAGGTTCAGATAAGAATTTCGAAGGCGATTTTCGATGGACCGATGGTCTTCCATTTCAGTACACAAGTAAGTAACTACCCCCCTCCTCCAGCTATCGTGGCCCCAACTTTGTTATCGTTTGACAGATTGGTTTCCTGGCTGGTCCCAGCATGGCCATTACAACAAACAACCCAATGACGACGGTCTCAGCAGTCAGGATTGCATTGAGCTGCGTCGATATTTTCGCACACCGCCGGGAATTCAATCATCTCGCAGTCCTCTGACCACCAACTTCATGTGGAACGATCGAGATTGCAGCGCAAACAACTTTGTCATCTGCGAGCGACCAATGAGTGATGGTATGTGTGACGCAGAATTTATTATCCCGCCTCTCGGGGCTGCTCTGTTTGAAATTATTTTCGCTTTGTTCGTCCTTCGTTGTAGAAATCTTTCGCAAGAACTGGATAAATGACTGCAATAAAACGGTGTCACTGACCAAAGAACATCCCAGAGCGTCGGTATGGAGTCCTTCCTTTCCCCGCCAGTATCCAGACAATGCCAATTGTTTTGCCACAATAACAGCGCCGAGCGGCTATCGGATTGTGTTGGAATTCGAAGAATTAGTCATCGAAAATGAAGCAGGGTAAGTTAAAAAAAAAAACACACAAACAAAAATATGGTACGTATACGCCAGAGTGACCAGACGAATTATTTTTTTTTCTTCAGTTGTACTTACGATTACTTGGAAATAACCGAACCGACTGCCAGTGGTGGTGCCCAACATTTGGGAAACTTCAATATCGAAGCGAATCGCTTTACGAAGTCTTCCAGGCATAACAAGCTGAAGACGACCCCGTTCGCTAGCGGCATCCTCAACACAAACACTAATCGAGACTTTCAAAAGCGGAGTTCTTATGACAACCCTAGCCTTAGTTATACCTCTAGTTATGTGAACGCAAATAGTTATAACAATTTTAATATCGCTCAAACTAACTATCAGAATTTGTTGAATATCTTCTCGAACCTGTACAAACCACATGCGAATTTTTTAATACAAACTCCAGACTATCCAAAGGGCAATCCCTACTATCCGACCGCGAAGGATGAACGGACTGATGCTCTGCCAAAGCGAATGTGCGGCGATTGGAGCTCTAAGCTGAAACTACTGAGGCACACATCGAGCGGGTCCTATTTGGGACTGCACTTTGTGTCCGACTATTCACATCATTTTGGCGGCTACAAGGCGAAGGCGTTCATGGAAAATAGTAAGTTGCATGAAAGTAGTGTTTATTGCATTATACTTACTCAACACTCATGTGTACATATCCAAAGTTAGTTCGAAAAGCTTTCTCTTTTGTTTTGGGGTATGTTATCATTTTTCGACAAACAATTTTTGCACTTTTCCCTATCATAAAATCGTTCATTGTTCACTTTGCATGGTTACATTTTTAGTCGTGTGTTTGATTTGATTGGGAACTTTATCTTACACACAAATCGCAGTTGACCGCAAAAGGCTGTCGCTACTGTGGGTAGTCCCCTATCCTTACTGAAAAATTTAGTACTTCCCATTAGCTTAGCTCCAGGGTCATTTGCACTACTGAAGTATGTTTTGTAATTCATGACATCTATCGTCTCAATTTAGCAGTAGCAGTTTTATTTCCTCAACCTACACAGTTTATCAATGGTCGTGACGAATTTATTGCGTCATGTATTTCTTCGGTCAGCTGTTTCCATTGCATTTCACTGCGCTATTGAAGTGCCGCAATTTCGAAATGTGTTTCCGCCATATTGGGGAAAGAAAATAAAAATGTCGAACACCATCCTGATAATAAAACCCATCAAATGCTGGCTTGACACTGTATATCAGATAAACATCTCCTGGGAAAGGCAAGCCAAATGAGCTGACAGTTTCGAAGTCGAATGTCTTCTGAAATTCCACAAACAGCAGGAAAAGAGATGATCGTACTTGGAAACACTTTTCAGTTGGCCCAAAGCGGAGATAAAATTACAATTAAAGCGCAGGCCCAAAAAAGGTGATCTATAAATTCCGACATCAAACTCTAGATATAATTTTGCTCACAAAAATTCAGTTCCAATATCAGACTCAAACTCAGTCGATTGTACTACCCAGGACAAACCCCTTGTTTCAGTGTAGTAGTGATATTATATTGTGATAATATTCTTTCCGTTCCGTGTCGGTGGCAATGTATTGCCGAAGTAACACACCGCTTATATTTAAATATGACACATAAAATAAAATATCGAAGCTTTAGTGAATATTTGCCATATACTTCTCATATATGAGTTGGCAGAATCCATCCCCGTAAATGTTCATTTCGTTCTTTATAAATATTGCATTATCTGACTATTCGCTTTTTCTTTTCTTTTTTTGCGTGGGTTTCGGCGAATCGTTGCCGATTCTTCCAATAGCTTTCTCTGTGGGACTTCAGCCATTTCGGGAGCGAATACGTTTCGATAGGGATTCGTAGATGAATTTATGGCGAACGAAATCTTCTTCAGCGATCCTAGCTTTGGTGAATATTTGCTACATGGTTCGGCAGAATTTACCCCCCGTAAATAGGGATTTCGTTCTCTATAAAGATTGCAACATCTGACTATTCGCTTCTTCCTTTCATCTTCCGCGTGGGTTTCGACGAATCGCAACCAATTCTTCCAATAGCTTTCTCTGTGGCACGTCAGCTCCGATGAACATTTTGGTGAACGAAATCTTCTTCAGCGAACCTCGAAGCGAGTGATAATCGTTTAAAGGTTATCATCCGTTGGCCTAATGGTAGACAAATTTAAAATTCCCCCATAGCCTTACTTTAGTTCGCAAATGAGTAAACGTTTTCAATGCTTATCTTTTGCACCATTGTACCAATTTGAGTGGTTGCAGTAATATACCAAATAGGAAGTCCAAATGGCTTCTTCACTTTTCTTTAGGTTAAGAATGAGTCTGCCCATTTTCTAGAAAGTGTAAAATTATTAATCGCTACCACTTTGAAATATTCAAAAGACTATGGTGCTATTTATTTCCAATTCCGATAGCCGAAGTAGAAATTGTGAAGATGTCAACTTACCCGAAAACGTATTCATAAAAAAGAAGGACTGTTGTCAACTTTTTAATGAAATTGCTGTACAAGTTAACACGCAGCTATTCTCATACTCATACTGTTGTTGAATATGAAAATTGATACTTCGCAATTGGCAAAATTGTAGATCCCTTCTACTCGTACCAAAAATGGAAAACTCACACAAAAGGAATTGTTGTGAGCTGCTAGGCCCAGGATCCTTACGGGCCTGTTGCGCCAGCTATTTATTTTCCTTGTTTTGTATCATATAATAACAATTCGCTTATTAGAGACACATATGGAAACACCGTGTCTTTTCTTTAATGTATGTCCATATGAAAAATATCTGATGTAATAAACACACACATTCGCATATCCGTCTTTTTCATATAAAAAACTTTGTTTCTTTTACCAGTTTTTTTCTATAACTTTGTGTCTTATATACGTGTTCTCATATAAGAACAACTCGGCTACAAGAAACAATTTTTTTTTCGGACTTAAAAGGTTTCTTATGCCTTTGGTGGACAGGTTTGTCTTTTGCAAGAAAACTTTTAAGAAGATTACTTCACTCAATCAGGTTATCAGTGGCAATTCTATACCAAAATAAAACGCCTTCCCCTTGTTTTTCGTTTCAAAATGTATCAATTTCATTTGTCCTGTAATGAAATATTCACAACTCCCGTCAGAGCTCATAAACTCCATCCACATCTTATCACAGCCATCAAGTTCGCAGCTGTCTTGCAAAATGCTCCATTCTAAATCACCAGAACAATACCGCATTCGCGCGAACAATACAACTCCCCTCTGGCTTAACTCACTCCCTTAACCAATATAATTGCGTGGCAATTCGCTTCTCACTTCATTAATACTTGATGGTTACCCAGGCCAGCCATCCAGCACAAAATCGGCCCAACTTCGACTCCTCACATACCTACACACAAATCCACGCACAATTCAATAAATCCATAAATATTTCCATTGGAGCAATCCATTCAAATGATTTTGATTTACGACCTCGAGCATTTGCCATATTATTATGTTTTATACACATAAAAAAAAATGATATCTCGCACATCAATTTCAATTATGTGCTGTTTTTTTTTCACAAATATCGCGGGTGGTATTTATTGGATTTACACAAGTCATTTGGCGAAAAAAAAAAAAATGATATATATTTAAAAAATAAAATAAAAGGCTGTTTGGCGCCCAACACCCCTGCTCCACTTGTTTTCTAATGTAGCCACACCACAATTTATGTACACGTCATCGAAGTTGACATTAAATAAAATTTAATGTTGTGCTTTATATTATTATATGTATGAATATTGCGATAGGAAGTCACCTGCGTGGTAAGTTCATAAAACGTGTTAGCATTTCTGTGTTTGTGTCCTTTTTTGTTTTAGTTTTGAATGTTTAATGTTGTTTGGATGTCAATTTTAAATGTTTCTTTGTTTAGTTGCATAATTGTTAGTTGGTGTTGAATTTGCGCGCAGTATACTGTTTCGAGGCGACTTTTTTAAATTTAGTCCATTTTATGCATAGAATGAGATTATGAAATGGAAAGCCCTTCTCAAGGTGGTAACCCTTTTAAAAAAAAAAGTCAAATAAGACGGTCTCTGAATACCTCTTAAAATCATTTCGTAGAAGTATTGACTTATTTGAGTCAATACTTCGCAAATGGCTTTTGGGACTCAAAAACTTTCTAAAAATTATAAAATTTAATTTCAGCGTTAGTTGTTTTCGACGTTTTCAATATTAGCTGGAATCATAAGTGCTGGAACCTCCATAATTAAAATAAATACAAGATTATGACATTCCCGGATTTTGTTGTAAGATTTGACAGCTTATGCCATTAAGACCAAGCGATAAATGTGGACAAAGTGCTGTCATTTATAAGAACAAATTTCCGCCTAAGGATTCCTACACTTGGTCATTTGTCAAAACGACAGCACGAATCGTGGACATACCACTCAGAGAAGTCACTAGAACTCCTTGAATAAAATTCAGGGAGATTTACTGAGCTCCAACTCTTCAAAGGCGAATTCTACTGGGCACACAGAAAGATATGTATAACCTCACGTTCACAAGAATGCATTTGCTGAGCTTTGTGCGAATGCCTCATCGAAAAGATAAGAAAAGTGAAATCAATATGAGAATTTCACAAAACTACGAGTATGTGGATGGAAGCAGCAAATAATTCTATCAATTATAACTCCGTCATAGATGCTGTGTGCCGCAGCTTAATCAGCACATAAATATTTCGACTTCATCACTGGCACGATTGTAACCTATAACCCTATTACCCTCGAAAGCGCTTGCAGCGGTGGCGATAAATATATAAACTCATTACCTTCCGCAAAGCTTACACAGCGTTAATCGCAGTATTCCTGCAATCGATTTAGAATTTCTAAAATCAATACCCCCCGGCAACCAATTTTGGGAGTTCCTTTCGATTGTTCCCTCGGCATTACCACGCCGAGACAACTCTGTAAAATTGCTCATAAAATTCAGCACCATCTGAAGGGACTATAAATAATTACGTGTCTGTTACATCAGCACCAATAGTAAGTAAGAGCACCTAACTCTCTTGCAATCTCCCTATCGCAAAACTGTTAAACACATCGCTTCGTCTCGTCGCCCTCGCCTTGGTCACACTGCCTTTTAAGGGGGATAATTGAAATGAATGTGCTCCTTGTTGCATCGTGAACGAAAGTAATTTGCATGTGTACAAGGATAATGTAGCATTTGTGGTTATTAGGAAATTTACCACCACCCACAGTGACCGGACAGAGGATAAAATAAAAACAGAAATTGGAATACTCGTATCTATGCGCAGAATATCAGAGGGCGCATATAAATTGCTTATTCCAAATCATGACTAATTAGTGTATCCTCGAAAGTAGCTGAAAGCCTTCGTGTGCTCGGGCATAAATTATAAATGCAACATAACGAAGTGTTAAAACAAAAAATGAATAAATGCAGATATTTGTGGAGAGCAACTTTCGGCGAAGAGGACTTGGTGGGTAAATTGAGGTCTGCTCTATACCAATTTGATTTGCATTCAAATGAAGAATATCAAAATCAATCATATTAATCTAACGTCTGACCTTCAATGTTATTTCAAAAGAATTTCGGTAGATACGATTCGGAGTTACGCCTTCAAAGATATATACACCCTGTCAAAGATATATACACTCTTAGCACCATTTGCAAATAAAATTTAACGAACTTAATGACGGCAAATATCATTTTCTTCTCGAAAGGTTTTTATTTCAGTGCTTAAAAACCTATCTTTTCTCACTTCTGTCAGACATTACTTACAATTTGCAAACTGGGCACATTCAAAAATCTAGTTATCTTAAGTCGACTAGATTCTTCTAGATTAGAACCTGAATGCAAAAACTGAATTCGTCGGCTTCCCCTCCATAGACGTCAACTCAAACGCCTGTTCATTAGGCCGATTTTAGCCAATCAGAACTGCAAAACACCAAGTCAGTCAACTGTCAGACTTACTAAACTAGATACTTTAACGTCCCTACTCATTCACCAATCTCCACAAACAAAAAATAAAAAATCGAAACTAACCTTTAAATAGAAACCTGTTAGCTGAAATCCGCAACTTGCTGTCTACAAAAATGCTATCTGAATTAAATGTCAAAGTCTTCGAATATTCTCTCATTTGTGCTGCGAAAATAAAATCCTATATAAATAGTGCTTAAGAGTAGAGCAAGTTGGCGATACAAGAATTGTGCAACGTAGCTGGCCTACATGCACATATCATCAATTTTCAACACCTGATGACACTTTACTTTCATCAATGAAAATATTGCGAAGCTGTCATGTCGCATTGGGCACTCATTTATAAGACAGACTCGATGGAAGATCTTGTTAAGCACTGTAAAAGAATAATTTTTCAGCACGAACATGGTTTGGTTTGGTTTCAGTTTCGTTAAGTTTTCCGTCACTCGCGTTGACCGTTCTCATTTGCAGTCAACCAGTTGTCAATTGCACAAATAGCAGGAAAAAACAACATTCATTTATTATGCAGCTGATGTGGGAAAGCAATTGACAGGGCTAAGGAAAACTTGATGTAGAACTACATCAAAAGCCGCAAGCTCTAACCATAATGTAGAAGTTGCGTTATTTTGTCCGTGACGTGTTCGCACTTTTCATATTAAGACTTGACAGTAAAACTGTTTGACAATTGCTTCCGTTCACATATGGCTTGACAGCACTAAATAAAACTTAACGTGGGGTTATGACATTAGTTTTCACATTCTTTCGTCGATTTTGTATTTAAATTTTATTAGTTTAATTGGGGAGCGAAGCAGAAGAAAGGACGCTTCTTGCTATTTAAGAAGCAGTTGCTTACAAAATCTGTACGAAAATGATAGGTGTCATTGCATTATTGCTCTGGAAAAAAAAAATAGCTGGTTCTTAAGAAATAGTTTGAATGGTATCAAAGCTTTTCCCACAAAATTGTAATCGATGTACATTGGTTAGAAAAATTGCGATCTCTCCAACCACAGGGTGTTTGATTTAAAACAGTTGTCAATATTTTTCTTCAGCTTTTTGAACATGTGGATAATTTACCATTTATATAGTTCTAATCGGTGTATTTTGATTATTTGTTGATGAATGACTCACGACTTTATTTGCCACTGCGAGTCATTTTTAATCGAAATTGTTTGACAAACTTGGTGATCAGTTAAAAATTTAATCAAGTAAATTGCGTAATTTTCTATTTGTTGGTGTATGTGTTTAGTTGTCGTCCACAGAATTGTTTATTTGTTCCCATACTTAAACGAAATATTTGAACCCTCCCTTTATAATGTTCACCATCTAAATGCAATTATTGGAGGCAACCTCATGTCATCGCACCGCAAAGCTTTAAATTTACAAATCAAACATATTTACAGCACACCTTAAAGTATGCAAATGTATATAGCTATTAGCATCTGCATGGAAAATGTAGAGAAATATTTTTAGGAAATTATTCAAACCGATATTTATGCCTGGTAATGACTGAATCACATGCCAATGCAATAATGGGCTTTCGATTGTGATATGATATGAAAACAAAAATATTTATGCTATTTATAAGAATATGACAGATAGTTGGCGGGTTTCTTGTTGACATTTGAGAGAAGTTGACGTTTTTATATGTCACTTATCTATTAGTTTTCAAAATACCTGACACAATTTTGAGATTTCCCAGAATGTGTCACTTGTCTAGCAGTTTTTAAAATATCCGCCACAATTTTGACGTTTTTCTGAGTGTCTCACTTATCTAGCAGTTTTCAAAATAACTGACATAATTTTGACGTTTTTCTGAGTATCTCACTTATTTAGCAGTTTTCAAAATATCAGACACAATTTTGACGTTTCCCTGAATGTGTCACTTATCTAGCAGTTTTCAAAATAACTGACATAATTTTGACGTTTTTCTGAGTATCTCACTTATCTAGCAGTTTTCAAAATACCGGACACAATTTTGACGTTTCCCTGAATGTGTCACTTATTTAGAAGGCTTGTAGGCAGAATGGAATTCTCAAAGCTAAAAAATGAGTGTGAATAAAGACAATTGCATTGCGAGCTTTAAAGCTTTCAAATTAGCTTGCAAGCTATGCACATGCCAAATTTAGTTGAAAATTTTAAATATTCTAGATCGGAAGCTCAATGTGACATACAAGTAAGAAGCAATTTCCTGTTTTGTTAAACGAATTTTTGTACTGCCATTTCAGGTGCCTCGGAGTGCACCAATGAAAGACTGCGGCCATACAATGGCTCCTGTTACCTGTTTGTTTCCTATCCAGAAGCTGACTGGTGGACGGCGCAACAAGTCTGCCGGGGAATGGGTGCTAAGCTGTCATCGGTCTCCTCAGCGGATGAGCACAGGTAAGTGTTTGCTTTCCACTTTTAGCCGATCCCAATTGACACATCGATTCAGATTCATTACTGCGAATATACGAAATCACATCGACTACTCGCCTCAACTAATCTACTGGCTGGGAGCTGAACTCGAGAAGAGCGGACAATTCGAATGGACGGACGATACCAAAATGGACTTTCAAGTGAGTTCCCTACGGCCGAATATATTTTTGTTCTTACCATTTTTGAAAAAAAAAAAATGTTTTCCCAGGGTTGGCTGCCAGGTCAGGGTCAATTCGATGAACTACCCCATGATGCTACATGCCTGGGACTGCAGTGGAAAATGTCCCCCACCCCGATGCTGCCATCTGGACTCTATTGGCAGTCACAAAAGTGTAATAAAGTCGGCGGGTATGTCTGCAAGAAACCGAAGGAGTCTTTCGGCCAATTTGCCTTAAACAACTTGACTGTCACGGGAAAGGAGGGAAGACTTATGTCGCCCGGTAAGGGAATGCCACTTAGGGTGTATGGTAACCATTAATTTAAATATTTTGTCCTCTTGCAGCCTACCCTAACACATACCCGCACAATGTCGACTATTGGATTCACATTAGGGCGCCCGAACGCTCCCGCATCATAGTGCAATTTCAAAAGATCGATTTGGAAGCCCAGGACGAGTGCCTGTACGACTTCATTAGCATTCAGAATTACGAGCTCGTATCGAAAATCTCTCTCGAACCGGGCACAAATCCCATCCCGATGGCCATGTTCGCCAACGACCGAGAATTTAATGAAGTTCAATACGAAAGCAATCACCTTCCTCACACGAGACGAACGCGAAGCATACGAAAAGAACCGAAGGACACTCGCCCCGATGAGGATTTAATGACACCGCCTGCAACGCAAATGAGCCCTGTACTAGATACAGTGGTGGCGTCAGCGGATATCCGCTACAATAGATTGCTACAGGATGACAGCAGAGAAGCGACGGCCGCGGCGTCATCGGTTGGCGGCAAAACAAAATCCCCTCCAATGGCGTCATTGAGCAACGGAAACCACGCGAATAAAATACAGCTAAGCCCGAAACGCCAGCGTCGAAAAAATCGTCAGGAAATTGAAAATAAATTAGCACAACAGCAGCAGGAGCAGGACCACCATCATCATCATCATTATCATCATCGTTTAAGCAAACGTAGCACCATCCTGCGGTCCATTCCGCCCGCTGACAATGCACAATCGTTCCTGCCGTATGTCCGTTGGTGCGGATCGCATGACTCGAACATGTCGAAATTCGATTTCGTGTCCAGTTCCAATCAGGTTGTGCTCAATTTCCACAGCGACTACTCGGCGACGGGGTTGGGGTTTGCTGCAGTATGGAAGGCCATCGATATGTCAGGCTGTCCAATGCAAACATTGACCTCGCGCGAGGGCAGCGTCGTAAGCCCGAATTATCCGCACTTTCTGCTGAACAATATAAATTGTGCGTATGTCATCCAAGCGCCGATGGGTCGCCGAGTCTGGTTGGAGTTCGTCGAATACGATTTGGTTAGCGATAGCCTGCTGGAGGTGGACATTGGCACCGGCTACTTTCGCCCCTTTCGCATACAGAATCATATTAACGAGGGTATATTCGTGAGCATGAGGGAACAGATTCGAGTGCAGTTGCGAACCGGACAACGACCACGTGGAAGGGGATTTCAGGCAGCTTTTCACACAGGTTCGTATTTTGTGGGAGGCTACGAATAGTTGGGTGGGTGTCGAGATAAATTGGGTGATTAGATTTGTTAGTGGAAACGTTAACCTTTGTTTCCAACGACGTGGTGGTTGCTTTGTTGATAAGTATCCACTTAGGGAATGAAATGCTGGGATGGGGGAAAATCTTTTTCCCGGAAGTCCATTTGTGGCCATGTTCTGAATCAGATTTGCGAAGCAATTGCCCAAAGCGAAATATTGTTTTCTTTTTTACATGAGTACGGGTATATGATGGCACTAGTTTATTTAGATGAAGTTGACAGGTGAAGAAACGCCGCTTGGACTGATGCAGAATAGTGTGATGAAGAACGACAACGGCCGAGGAACGACGAATAATTATTGCATTCTTTTTTCTGTATGTATTCTTTTAGGCATTAGTTTTTTATTTTTCCGCTTGGGTTTTGGTGAATCACAGCCGATTCTTTCACGTCATTTATTGTGCATAAGTCATTCTTAAATGAACTCGCCGGCACATTTATTAACTATTTATTAACTCAAACAATTGACCTCCCATGTAACTTATGTGATATTCGATTGGGCTTATTTAGATTCACTCTCAGATTTTAGATTTCGTGTGTCTAGTCGAACATAAAAACGTCACTTGCTCATTTTTTGTGTTGATATTTGAGCAATTGGAATATGTGTAGGCTACGATACATTTTATATAAAAACATTCGAAATGCTCGCCCAGATTAAATTCTAAACATTTGTATACAAATAATTAACAAAAATAGTTGCACTCGATGCAATTCCTTTCTTTGCAGTTGAAAAATTTCACGAAAACGTAAAGAAACTCCACTTGTTGTCAACTCAAACACACTTGTATTGGAATTTCTGAAGCAACTCTGAGAAAAAATTCAGGTTCGCAAAAGTGCTCTGAAATCTGAAAAAGTTTGCTGAGACCTGTCATTTAAATATTTGCATTACATGCATAAACATTTAACTAATTTAAAGTCACATGTTAAAAAAAGTTTGTACTGAAAAACGCATATAATGCACAGCACTATTTGTTACATAATCTAAATAAGAGTTCACCCAAATGACAGCTACAGTTGACACCGAAACCTAATTACGAAAAATATCTTGTGCTGACTGAGGCCATTATTGTGTTTATAGACTATCGAACAATTAGCGATTTTGCATTTAGTTGCTATTGATTTTCTGGTGAGTTGATTAATAAAATATTCTTCATCCAATACATGCATGAACGGAAAAGTCGCACCGCCATCTTAGACATTAACGCGCAACAAAGACCATCTGCATAAATACTGCTCAACTTAATCGGGTAAAATATTATATGTTCTCCAAAGTGTTTTTTATTCAGCAATCTGATTCACATTGATGTCAAAGAACACATTTCCATGAGAAGTTGTTTACAAAAACCCTGAATATTGCTGATAAAATTGTCGAAGCTTGAAAGAAGCACATGTCAGCCAGGGCCCTTTTTAAGATCTACAAAAAAAAAATCCACGCCCTGACATCTTGCGCTAGCAATACTTCTGACCTATCATTAATATAAATTACGAATAAGAATGTACTCTCAATTTCCAAGCCAAATTTTAGAAAATTTATGTTCATTTTTAATCGCATCCACCTTCACGTTTACTAACAAATGTAAAAGATCTGTGGTAAGAAAACTAATGATTCATTTATATTGGTATCCATTACAGCGGTCAAATCCAAATTTTTCACACACTCGTCGTCTAAAAACGTAAATAATAACAAACATCAATGTTTGACAAATGTCAAATGTTAGTGATAGTAGTGAAAACCTCGCTAAGAAATCGAGATTCACAAAATTGCCTTGACTTTGAGGAAATGTTTTTTTTTTCTGCGTCAATTGACATTAGAATATTCCTTTAACCAGTCCTGTGACCCACATCGTTAGTTTAAATTAATTTTTAGCTTTAAGCCTCGTGCGTTCTTCGAGTTTAATTTAAGCCAAGCTAAATACTACTTTTATCTCCACGTTTATATATAACGTTTATAATATTCACACTCCGCAAAGTGTTTTAATTTTTTTCGCGACAATTCAGAATTTTTGCTCATTCATTTTTCATCAGTTCAGTTTACGTGTGCACATTTCTATGTTACTTTTCGAAAGAGTACCGAATGGACAAACCCAGCAAGAACTATTCTGATATTTACCAATCATAGTTTGTTTGTACGGTTGTTAGTGTTACAAAAGTTGTTTGCTAAAAGAAGGATTTAAACTAGCAACAAGTTCAATGCGTCGGGAATAGTTCGAGGACAATTTAGAATAAGTGACAGCCGACAGATTAACGTATTCTTTTTTTAATTGGTAATACCATTTTTAATGTTAACATTTCTTTTTGTTTTGTTTTTTTCTGAAGACTGGTAGATACTTTAATGTTGAATAAAAATAAATGACGATGCGTTAATGATAATGGAAATGGACAAAACGAATCACTAATGAGAGAAAGAGACTACTTCAGCAAAATCGAAAGCTACTTTGACATGCAGGAACAACTCTATTGACAGAAGTCATTTTCAAGGGTGGGGAGAAAAGCTTCTGAATAGGCCAGTAGATCTGAAAAATATTGGTAAATTTGCACAGCAACATTGAGCTTGGGAGGTTCATCGTTGCTAATGCGCTAATGTGTTGCACACCCTTGGAAATCACTGGTTTTGAAAAGTGTGTTTCAGCTGTCAAAGGATTTGTATTGCTATCTGTTTTTTGGGTAGCAAACAATATGTCAGAAAATTTGATCGTGGCAACTTTTACAAATTTACATTCTGCCTTAAAACATTTTTAAAGGAATGATAATAAAACGCAGCAAATGCAAAGCTTCTAAAGAGCTGGTAGGTAAATCGATTTTTAAAATAACTTACCGCTCACTTTATGTCTGTGGAAAAACTTAAAACCACCCACTCCAAATAGTTCACAAAACTTCACCTTCTCGTACTTATCCAGTTGTAACTCTTGGTGGCGCTACATTGAGGTAAAACTGGGCCTGCGCAACGTAATATGTCCCACTTAAAAAAATAGTACTGTTCTATTTTATTTGTTTTCGGTATTTCGCAATCATATGTGGGGTAAGTTTGCAGGAAATATTATTTGGGTATGGGTAGCGCATATATCCTCCCCATTCAATTACCAATCACTCTACCTTTCAGTTGGCCAAATGGAAAAAGATCGCGTGATAAACCTAACCAACAATCTCACCGGTTACTTATTTCAATTGAACTATCCGCACAGTCCGCCGGAAAATGTCGATTTCACCCAACACCTGGTGGCACCGTTCGGCGACAATATACTCCTTGAACTGCATGGCGTTGAGTTCGGTGACAATGGTTGCCCCGACAATAATGTAATTGAGGTACGCAAACCTGACTACGATTGCCAACCACTAGCAGTGGTTTTTCGAATTGAAAATACACGTTTGGTTTTCGTGTCTCCCGCACAGATATACGACAACTATGCCGACAACAATGGCACCAAGTGGCAACTATGCAAATACCAAAATCGGAGTCGGCTAAGCGATGAACAATATGACAACAGGCAGCAGGATTACCCAATGGAGCCACAATTGGCTCCGGTCTACATAACATCATACCTGAATACGTTACACATTCGGCAGAGGACCACCTCTAAATCGGATATCAATTTGAATGGAACTGTAAGGATTCAACAAGGTAATGAATTAATTATCCTTCCTTTCAAATGTTTTTGGGGGCAAGCGGGTGTTTATCCTTTCTGTGCAGCCACAACATGTTTGTAAGTGCAAAGCTGTTCTGTGATTAGTCAGGGTTGATGCTAATCAAGGACATACGATTGAGGGAGGGGGGGGGACTGTGATATATATCTAATATTTGGACATTATTCATGGCTGATGTGATGTGTATACATGCCTTTTTGCAGATAATAACTACAAGCTGAAATTAGCATCGGGGGACAACTCAGTGGAGTCTTGTCAGCTAAATCCGTGTCAATTTAATGGAAAGTGTGTTGCCAGCAATGGGACGAGTCATTGTCAATGCCAAGGACACTACACAGGGAGGTAAGCATATCGATTTTTACCCCTATTTTTTTTTTTTGACATTACGTAGATTACAATGTCTGTTGGGAGTTTTTGGGTAGATTGACACTGATTCAGTGGGCAGTGGAGAAGGGAAATCAAGAACATATAATATACCCATCAAGGCAACAATATAGGCCAAAGAAAGCAGCCCTGACTGATGCTATATTCAACCTATGATATGTAGGTGACGTTTGAGCGAGAAAATGTTGGCAAAAACACTAAACTGTAAATTGAAAAATTAAATATATCTACGTATCATTTTAATACACAAATGTCGTAGTCGGCATTTGGAAAAATCAAAGCCACCCAATTCCGAACCAGTGATGAGTATTTTTCTTGAGAAAAATTATCCAAGATTTTCTATACTTTTGCTGATGCCATATAGTTATAGCTCATTTTGGATTGCGGAGTTCTCGCAGTCGTCTCTTGGAAAGGGATTGAAAACAACTTGAATGAAACCAGATTAATATTTGGAAAGGGACAGTGATTCAGGATTTCGACAAAGGGTTAAGAGATCCATCCACGGTTTTGCTTCTCAAATGTGATTTCAATCATTTCAAAGCATTGTTTTGCGTAACAGCTCCAACTGATTTCAAAGTTCCAATATTATTTAAAAGTGCCTGATCTTGAAATGGCTACTCGGTCGGCTTTGTTACCCAACTAAGTACTCTACGCTGTACCCCAGTGAAGTTCTTCTCAATAAGGTATTTGGTTTCTCCTTGGCTGGCTTATCTAATTTTGTTGTCTTTGAATACAGGGTCGCACCAGCCACAGGTAATTGTCTGTAATTACACAGGGCGCTGAACCTAAAAGGGCGCTTATTACAGACTAAATTGAAGAAATGCACTATAAATAAGAATTTCTACAAAATAAATCAAAAACTAAATAAAACAAAAAGAAAACCGTTTTAGCCTTTAAACTCAACTTAATAACGTTTCGCTCAAAATTTATTCGTTTAACTTACCGTCAACTTTGTCATTAGATGACCAACTTTCAATACCTATCGTAACTATTAAAGTGCAAAAAGAAAATTACTTACATCAAATTAAAAGTTAAAATGAGTTCAAATGCCTTGGAAATCATTTCCATCTATCACAGAAAAGCCAAAATATAAGCATTTAACTCTCTGCATTTTCAACCAGAAGAAATGTTCTCCGAAAAAAGCATACAAAAAATGACGTTAATAACAGGTATGTTTGATTTTATTTGTGTATGTTCGATTTTATTTTGTGTGGATTTACAATGACATTAAAACACGTAACACGTATGATTAAAATTTAAACACGTATAAATCACGAAAATGTATGATAAATCACGTTGGTGGGAACATAGTCATTGCAATGCAGAAATTTTGGCAGCACAAAAATATTCCAGAATCGAATTGGTTGGCCGTTCATATCGTCCTCACAACTCATTTTTTAAGATTTGTATGGAAATTGCAATAGTTTTTAGACTTTATGCCCCAGTGAGATTTATTTTTGAAGTTGAATAAGTAGGTACTAACGATAGAGGGGCGCAAAAAATGAGGCGTGAATTTGGCTTGGGCCGGTCCAGTGAACATTTTTTTACAGAACAAAAGAATTTACGATTTACTAATAAGTCCGACTTTTTATTGCCTGTAATATACTTTGTGTCTCACATAGGGTTATAACTTATTTTTCTTACAGATTTTGCGGCCTCAACTCGTGCGAACTGGAGCCTTGCGTCTTTGGACAGTGCGAACTAACTGCTACCAACTTTAAGGTTTCACAAAAAATAAAAGACCCTCATCCATAATGGACTTCCTAACCATGCTTGCTTACCCTTTTCAGTGTCACTGCCAACATGGTTACCAGGGAACTACTTGCGAGCAAAAACTGCGACCATGTGCCGAAAATCCCTGCGAAGGACGTGGCACGTGTTTCGAAAAGAACGGCGGCTTCTTTTGTCGGTAAAAATAAATCCTTGCAGGGTTTAATTTCACCCACTACAAACTTCACTGTTTCTTGTTAATGTAGATGTCATGCATGGTGGGAGGGTCACCGCTGTGAACGCCGAATGATGCACATCCCCTACAAACCGCTTTCCGAACGCATGCTGCAGGAGCCATTTTGGTTGGGACTTATCACCGTGTTCGTCGTTCTTGCTGTCATTGGCCTGGTGTGGTGTGCCAAACGTCACTTCCCGGAGAAAATTGAGAAACTACTCGCCGAAGAAGCCGACCGTAATAGACGTATGCTTATTAAAAAAAATAATCTTTTTCTTTGCTACATTTTATTTATTAATAATTTCGCCCCCTTTATAAAACTTAAATGGATTTTTCTCCAAACACTCAGTCAGAATAATTTTGTTCTTCATTTTTTTTACAATTTACTATTTTCTTTTCTTCTCTTCTCTTCTTTTTTCTTTTCTCTCTATTTTCTTCTCTCGGCAAAAAAAAAACAACCCAAACTACAATGATTCATCTACCATTTTTGTAACTACTACTATGTCTATATTATCTCTAGCACCTGGTTCTATACATGGACATCACCATCACACATCACTTCGTGAGCAATTGCAATTTACAACAGCCATACCTCAGACAACAACAAATATCGCACCGGGGGCGCCACGATCCATATTCAACAGATTGGGTATAAGAAAACCGTCTCTTTTGAGCCTCAGCAGCCCCAATCCGACCGGAGGGGCGACAGCCCGTACTTTTTCGCTAGATGATTTATTACGACCGCCTCCCCGACGTAAGATAGGCTAAATTGATTTCAAATCAAAATTTAAAAAAAAAAAAAACACACAAAATGAAAATATTTTTGTTTTTGAATTTTGAAGAAAAAAAAGAAACTCTTTTGTTTTGCAATTGGAATACAAAAAAAATATATTATACTCGTATACATCTCCCTCTCTATTTATCTATCTCGCTCTGTCTACCTATAAGTGTACATTTCACGCTCTCTCTCTCTCTCTTAACGTTGTGACATTTCCTTGATCCTTATTTTTGATACATACCGATAACTTTTCTGTAGATATTTGACAAATGCTATCTCTATCCTACCACCCACTAATAATACAACTACTCTCTATCTCTCTCCCTGTGTCACTATGTGTGGTTTTTTTTTGTTGTTTTGGAACAAGATTTCCCTTAATTTCGCTAAATTGTTTGTCGGTGGTCAGCACATGTAGTTTGTTGCTTGGCAAAGGTAAACCCCAACGCTCCCCCGCCCCCTCACACAACTTTGAATTTGATTTTTTGTTTAATACAACAAAAACAAAAATTGCTAAAACAAAATTTGTACTTGTAGATAATTTTGTTTGTTTATTTTTACTTTATATTTTTTTCTCTCAAAATTACAATCTTTAGATACTTCTACCTCCACTAAAGTGTAAATAAAAACAAAAAAAAAACAAATTTCTCCAATAAATTCATCCAATAGAAAAACTTGCAACAACTCTCTTGGATCTATCGCCAATAAGTACCTACTAACTAAAACAAAAAATTAATGTTCAGCACCCTAGACGTAGACATAGATAATTTGTCCGAGCTTTACCTGTTGTTTTTGGTTTTGCTTTGCTTTGAGGCTTGTCCTAAACGAGTGGAGTAGCTCTGTAAGCCGTAGAAGCTTTTCAAGTAGATTAAACTGATTGTTGTGAAAAATGGTAAAAACATACAAAACAAAAAAACGAAAACACTCAGACTATTTCCGGCGACAAGCAGCTTTGAAAGTGTCCCTAAAATTACTGTCGGAATGACAGTCTCTCGTTTAATTGATACTACTCTGATGATTTACGATTGAATTAGGTTAGGAATATGTTTGATTTGAGGTACAGGCTTCCATTCACAATGTGGACATATATGTTTGTTAAATTTTTGTTTGAAACAAAGTAGATTGTAAAATTGAGCAGATTTTCCATTTTGCCATTTTTTCACTGTTTTTTTGAGTTGCAGATGTAACATCATCAACTTACTGTCCACCTATTTAAATGAGTCTTTTAAAGCCTTCAATACACGCGCTGGATGTAACGGATATGCAGCCATTTAAATACAATTTTTGTTGTTAAACAAAAAATTCTACAACTTTTTTTGAATTGTTGCAGCTAAAACGCGGCGGCTTATAGTTTGCAATCAAGGTTAGGTTACTTTAAAAGTGATATAAATAGCTCAGTGGGAGTACGATCATAAAGGAGTGAACTCTTCTCACAAGCACTTTCACCGCTGGCAAAAAGTGTAGCGAACAGCGCTCCACACAACAGAGAAAGGGTCCATCACAGATATATCGAGTTTATAATTTTAAACTGTTTGCCCAAAATGTGCCACAAATACTCTTTGAATGCATTTATGAACACAAACTACACTCAGCAGTGATGCATTATCAAAAATCGTAAATTTAATCCCTTAAAATAACAGAAGGAAAAATAATATTGTATATTAAAATTAAATAATAATAAAATGAATAAAGAATAAGTTAAGCATTTCGGTGGACTAAAAACAGCAGCAAACCACATTCCGATTTGACAGCTTATATAATTGTTTTGCTTTTACTTTTACTTTTATGAACACATGTTCAAGCCGAAGTCATGCAAAAATGATGCATTTATTTTACTAAAATCACGCAAACTTCGCGGGACTGCACGTTTTTCACTCGATACTAAATACAACTTTTTTGGGAATATCGCTCCTAAAAAAGTTTGTTTAAAAATAGTTTTATATAAATTTTCTAGCTTAAGCATACTAGATGGACATTTCTTTGATTTCCTGAACACGTTGCAATCCTTCTTTCTTTCATAGATTTTCAAATTGCTGACGACTTTGCTCCAGTATCTTCAAAGTTCATAAACATTTGGTTAATACAAAGAGATGTGCTAAATAAGACGGTTACTGTCTTTATATACAAAAAATAATTAAACATATTAAATGAAAAAAACTTAGTTGGCGCAAGGGAAGAATAGCAATTGTTTTAGGGACAAATTATTGAATGGACACCTAAAACTATAGTAGACAATAAACGACAGATCCGGAATGAAGAAAATTTCAAAAATATTGGCGCAGAATTATAATCATTTTTAACACGTAATATATTGTAGGTCACAATGGACAATGTTGTAGGGAAAATTTCGCCATTTTGAGTTCGTGAAAGGAATATTAAAGATTATGAAATAAAACAATGAAATTTATGAACCGAAGTCCACACTGTCAAGCTCTGCACAGAATTATTCTTCCTTCGTTAAAAAACGTTTGAATTGCGCTTTAAAAATGACAAGTGACTGACGTTTGAGAATCCATGTTAAGAGATAAAAGGTGGGTTTTATGTCGACTATAATTTGTAACAAAATACTAATACCGACTTTGTCACGTATGTAAGAACCAACCGCCAACATTCAAACAATTATTTGGCTACATCACAGATCAGCCGAAAGAGTGCGACACATGTATGACAGCACAAGTTTTAGTATATATAATCTCTATGAACTCTTGTAAATAACATTCTAGAAACAAACATTGTAACATTGTAGAACGCGAATATATACAAATAAAATTTTCTTCAGTTAAACTGTGCGGAGTAATTGATTTAGTTACAATTTGTTCCGAAACGTGCTTGAATAATTTGCAAATGTACTTAATTCGGCTGTAATTTTGCGCCATTAATCATAAAAGAAAAAAACTTAAAGCAATGTCATAAAATTAAGAAAATAGCTGTAAATTGCCATCCTGAGTAAAGCTTTAATAAATGGTTCGTTTTTATGGAAAATTAATGAAATTAGTTGGCAAATCGTTTTGTTTCAAAATAAGCAAATCAAGTGAGTGACAGATTTAATGCGTAATTTTAATTTAATTTTGGTGGGGGCAAAACCCCCATTTATTTGGCTTATTACAAGCTATAACAATGACTTAATTTAAATTAAAACTACTTAAAACTAGGACTAATAATTAGGGCTAAAAGCTAAGGAAGGGGAAGTAGGTCAGTTTTAAAAGAGGAACTACTGCAGTTGAAGTTAAAAGCAGTAAGGTTGGACTTAAACTTCCGCAGCGTTCGGGAAATTGGTTCGTTTGAGCCATATGAGGTGCGGTCAATTGGTAAATAGAAGAGACGAGGACAAGTAGAGATAGAGTTGTAAAAAGATGTACAGTCAATGAAGCCTGAGAGCAGGCGGTGAATGAAGAGAATGTCGGCTACGTCCCTGCATTCCTCAAGGTTAATAAGTTTGAGACGGTCTTGATAGGGAGGTAAGATTAGGGGATCATTCCAAGATAGTCCCGAAGAGCAAATCGAAGAAAACGACGTTGTATGCTCTCAATTCTGTCTATATGGACATCTTGAAAGGGAGACCATGCTTGGCTAGCGTATTCGAGCAGGGGGCGAACAAATGAGACATAAAGAGATCTGGTCACGTACGGGTCGTAAAATGCTTTAGACCGTCGTTTAACAAATCCGTGTGATGAGTTGGCCTTTCACATGACACACGAACCAGAGATTCGAACTTACGTTTTTAAGTGACAGGCATTTTAATTAAGAACTACCGATCAGTTACTTTTCAGAACTTTTCAGAACAAGTGGTGAAAATTAGCAAAGAAAACAGTGAACAAATAGCAAAATGGACGACAAGCGGCTATAGACCGGAATAACTTTATTCATAAAATTACAATCACGGTATTCTACAATGTAATGCATGTGAAGGTACCTACTGATTGCCAATAGCTTTGTATTCAATGTAGGTCAAAAAAAGAACAAAAGAATATAACATCAATATTTGGTCGAGAACATTTCTCTATTCCCACTAATATAATTTGGAGTTTTCAAGATTTTTATATTTCTGGTAACTGTCCGCTGAATTCGTAAATAATTCGACTTCTTGGATTTTCTTTATTTCCGATTTTGAGAATAGTAAAATACAAGCCAGTCTTCTCCGAATGGAATCGTATCCCTTAAAGACAACTACGTCCACATTACGTCATGAGTCAAACATAACTCGTATTAAAATTAAAAACAAATTACAGTCACTACAATACCCCAAGCACTAATGTATTGCAAAAACAAAAGCAAATGCCCGTAATTCAACCCTTTACCAAGCACAATCGCACAATGTCAATGTTTGCACCAAATCCAAGTAAAAGTAGGTCACAATAGTTTCCCCTCCCCAAACAAAAAACCAACAAAAAAAAAATCCAACTTTTTTGAATACTTTTTCTATTCACTTGTGCTGTTTAAACAAATTAAAAAATTTCTTTGTGTTCAAACTATTTTAAGGACTTGAAAAATGAATTTCTTTGTGGCTGCTGGTGGGCAATTTCACTAAATGTTTTTTTTAAAAATGTTTTACCGTAGTGTTGAGTTCTATTTTCATTTGTAGTGTTGTATTAGTTGCATAAATCAAAACATATAAATATAACATTGTTCTCTTCTCATTTCATTTTAAATTCTCATTTCGTTCATAGAATTCGTTGTTAATGTTTTTTCTCTTTATAGTTCACAATAATTTCTTAAACAAAAATATTTATATATATTTTCCTTAAAAAATTATCACAAACAACTAAAATGAATTGCTTCCTTAATAGTCGTTTAACTGTTTGATTTAATGTTAACTTTCAATGCGAGAATGGTGTGAGCAATTTAATTAATAACAACAATTGTTTACTTTTGTTGATTTTCCTCGACAATAGGTTCGCCCTCGCCACGAAAGAAACGCAACAACTCCACTCCTGTAAAGAAGAATGCCGCCGAAAAGAAACAGATTCTGCAACAGCTGGTGTCACCGGCGGCAAATCCTCCAAAGCCCAAGGTCAGCTTGGGCGAACTGATACAGATGTCAGAAAATAGAATACGGGCTGCCAGTACATTGGATTCGGAGAGTGGTGACAAGGAGACTACTTTCTCGGAGAATTCCGGATCAGCGGCATCTTCGTCACAAGCTGTTGCAGTGGCAAGAGTTATCAATGATCCCAAACTGGAGAAGAAAGTCACATTTGCTCGATTGTTGAACAAAGTATCAGCTGAAATGAGTTCCGGATCGGAAATTGATATTGGGCATGTAAGTTCATTGAACAAGATGTTTTTGATCAGTATTACATAAACCCAGACATGGGAAGTTGTTGTGCTGAAACATTTCGTAATTATGTCCCTAATATTGGCAATGACAGGACTTCTAAAGTCAGCCGTATTCACTAGCAATAAGAGCCGAAACGAAACATTCACATTCTTCAATTAAAGTCATTTTTATATGAAAACATTAGAATTTGCCATTTTTCTATTGGGCCCGTTCAGTATATTAAAGCGCTTCAATAGCGAAAACAAACAAAATATGGACACTGTGAACTATCAAAATTTAGAGTCGAAAATAAAAATGTTTATTGGTAAAGCCCAAAATCTTTTATATAAATAAGCACAGGAAAATAGTTGAGAAGCAGTTGAACTTCCTTAAACACAGGATATTCGCTTGATTTTTTTTTATTTTGGGAATGCTGCCTGAATAAGATATAGAGGTAGAAAGAGAAAAAAAGAATTCGGTTAATGGATGAACCCAAGCTACGGTTTCGTTGTCAACTATAAGGAGGATTCACGATCACGAGTCACGACAGTTACCTTTCATTGTCGGAGAGTTTCAATTTCAATTTATTAACATATTTATGTGGTTTTCGATTTGGCTTTTCAGACTTTTATCTGAAATTTCAGGTTTCTGCTGCCAAATCGAACATAAAATCCGAATTTTATTGGTTCTTGTGTGTATTGAGTTGGCCGCAATAAATATTTTTCTTCACTTGCACTGGAAATCCATATCAATTGGTTTTTACACATTTATAACAACTCATTTTGAAATAATTTAATATAAAAAATCATTTCCAATCTCGAAAAATTAAGAATTCAGTTAAAAAAGCAATCCTTCCAACAATTCGAAATTAGTGTGAAATCTGAGAAAAAATCGAGATTTCTCAAAAGAGAGTCAGATCAAAAAAAAAAATTGATCTTTTTGCCAAATGAAAACGACATTATAGTTTTGAGTTGTACAGAACTAAAGAGATTTTGAGAGAAGAAGATGAATTATATTGCAGAGTTAACCGTAGATACATATATCTCTTTTTTAGTCAATTTTCTCTTAATTTTACGATCATATCTTTAACTATCACAAATGTGACTATCAACTGCTTCCTAAATCTGTTCTGTGAATTGATCATCCAAAATGCTGATGGTCTTAGGCCATTCTTGTGCTACATTTCCGTGTATATACAAATAATACAGATCCTTGCCATCAGTGTAAAAAATTGTGTCTAATATCCATTTCTTTGTCTTTTTTGTCCTTTTTTTTCATATTTGCTGCACATGTTCATTTGTCCTGCGTATATGTTCAACCAACATTCCACCAAAAAGGGCACACAAAACTCAAGCGCTCTAAGTCTTCCGACGGAGATCCAATACCGAGCTAACTCCATGCCACCATCACCATGCACAAATGACATTCGTTCACCGCACAGCACATCATCGAATCAGGGGAGCGATTCATTGTCCAGCTCAGATCTGGCACTTACCGACTTCGGACTACGTTCGATGCAAATGCAAGTCAATCGCAATCGAACACGTCCCAAGGTGTCCAGTGCCGACTCAATACTGGCAATGTTTCGAAACTTCGCCTCCACAACTACAACTGCCTCAAACACGAACACCGCAACATTGCTATCAAATTCATCGATGTTTGTATCACCGTCTACAACTCCGACTGCTTCTAGTCCCCAAGATGATGCGGCCGGTGATGACGAGTCGTCGACTTCCTCAATGCACACACCGGTTAGCTTCTCTAGCGGCGCACCCGATTCACCAGTATTCTATCGGCAAACCACTATCGAAGTGCCTGTCCTCGATGCACTAAATGCACACAAGAGTAATGCCCCGAACTCGAATCTTCTACACCCACCGACAATTCTACTGGAGATACCCAACAATGGAATCAACAAGTGCCTATCGCCGATCCGTGAGATGCCAACACCGATACCTTCGCCAGCGTTAACGCCCATAATGCCAAGACAACGTTCGAACAGTCCAATCTTCCAGGATGATCAGCTATCGGTCAGTTTCAGCGATGACGATGACCGCAGCAGCGACAATCAGATTTCGGTAACTATCATCGGTTTGAGTGTGTTGTATAATTTTGAGTTTTCGTATTTTTTCCTTGTTTTTTTACGAGTAAGCTTGATAAAGTACAATTTTATCCGTTTGTATGTACGTAATTGTTATTGTAAGCTGCTACACATGTTTTACTTGAATATTTCCTCACTGTGATTATTTTGTATGCTTCGATTGGCTAAAATGTGATTAACTAAAAAAAACGATAGTTTTGGGCAGCCATCTTTTTTAATGGTTTCCCAAGGTTTAAACAAAATTACAAATTCTCAGTAAATAACATGCAAACAATAAATAGCATTTAAACAATTTATGAAACTAACAACAGGACACACTGCTTCGCAAGACAGTCCAATACAGGCCTCCTAGAGCTACGACGCACTATAGGCACTTCTAAGGAGACAAGTTTTATTATTTTATTGGCTGACTACCTTCATTGTAATACAAATTTCTAACAAATTTCGTACTTTAGCACTGAACAAACCCCGAGCTTATCCAGTGCGTTCTGTTTGTTTATGAAACTCGCTTTAGTACTGAACTGTCAAACGACTAGCAAGAAGCAGTCATCATCGTTGCCTCTTAAACTGCTGAGTAAATTTATTTTAACCCAATAGAGTGCGCTCCGAACAAATTAAAGAAACGAAAATTCAAAGCTCCGATCTGTATCAGATAAAAGGGAAATACGAGCAACAAGGCTCTTGTCAGAACTTAACAAGAAAAACACATGAATCTTTGAATGAAAATAGTTGAGAGAAGGCCTTTGTCAAAAATTCTTCGGATTAAAATTTTACTTAAAAAAATCAAATATATAGGTAGTTAAAATTGTACTTCATTTTGCAGGAATAAATCTTACGAACCGGTTCTTTTGTGATCAAAAAAAAACTTGTGCAAACTGAAACTTAAAATTCCGATTAATAATTTTAGAATGGCAACACATAAAAATCAAATCCATTCGCCGCTAGACTATTTTTTGACACAAATAACCCAAATCAGTTTTTATTCAAACGAAACTTAGCAAAAGTTTTAATTTTGACTATTTGTTTTATTTATACAACTCAATGTACACCCGCAGCCAGAGACGCATTCAAAAGTCCAGTCCACGCGGGTCTTCCAAACTTTTTGAACTGTAACAACAATGCAAAAGTTAACAAATTTATTCCTACATATTATTGTTATAATTTTTAATTTTTGTTGTTTAGTTTAACAAATATTTCCTTTTTAGTGACGGATAAAAAAAGATATTCCTACCAGCTGTCAAACAGGTGCATTACAGAAATTAAAAATTATTGCAAGCTTTTATGGTCCTCGCTGCTGCAGCAGTTCAATATTCAGTTTGTTCGTAACAATAAATTCCTGTGAACTTTTGATAAATGTGAACGATTGCGGTATAGGCTGCTGCTAGCCTTTTGCGTACACAATAGACTCTGAGCTGTCAAATGTTGTAAATACACGAATGCAATAGTACGAACCATCGAAATGCACACGGCGAAGTTGGATATGTTGCAATACTTGCATTACCATTGTGTTCTAACAGGAACTGTATAATTAATTATGTTTATAAAAACACAAAGTCAATAGTTGAGTGTAGTTTGCTGTATATTTTTATAGAAATATGATTGTTCACGTATCAATTTTAGTGAGTGTTAGCTTCATCAATTAGTCAGCAAACGCTTTACTGTAATAATATCCTTGATAGAAATAATTTTGTCACTACATAAATACATTCATGAGGGAGAGAGGTATGTTGAAAACGGAAAAAAATAATTCGCCGAAATCTAGAATCACCGAACAAAATCGCTAGGCACAAAGGTATGTGTGCTGTCATGCCAAACTTCTTATAAATAAAAAAATACAAGCAATTTGTGCACTGGCAACAGTGTGAACACAAGAGATATGTTTCATTCAACCGGATTGGATTGCACTGTCGTTAAGGTGTCCGTCACTTGCGCTCATTTGTCAAAGCGCGATCTCATTCGCACATGCAGCTGTCAATCAGAAGTGTAGATTTAAAAAAAAATCTGGGGACGTTTAAGAATCTAGTTTAGTAAGTCTGACAGGTGCCCGACTTGATGTGTCTCAGTTTTGATTTGACCAGATCGGTCACATCGGTTATAGTCAAGAATTTCGTGACTTAGTATTAAGTTGTGGCTGACGTAGAAAAGTGACGTATCAACCAATTTATTTGTTGCGCTCAGGGTACATCTATAATCCAGACTAGTCTATGATAATCTCGACTTCAGATAACAAGAATTGAACTGACCCAATTATTATTATTATTTTCTTCGTCATC
This sequence comes from Cheilosia vulpina, assembly GCA_916610125.1. Lineage (NCBI taxonomy): Eukaryota > Metazoa > Arthropoda > Insecta > Diptera > Syrphidae > Cheilosia > Cheilosia vulpina. Next base: position 60,572,132 of record OU744277.1, read on the forward strand.
ATGGCATATTCATTTTATTTAAAGAAAACGTAACGTCGAATTATGACATTAGCATTCATTTGTTTGCGACTAGTTTTCCTTCTAAATGTGAACTTTGTTGGTTTGAAATTGTTTTAAATATTGATGAATCAATAATTGTAACTATGTTACTTCTTACATTATTGTCATGCCAATTGGCTTAAGCTGGATTACACCCATGATACACTCTTATAATTCTTGCTCTTGGAATAAGTTTGTGTGACACTTAAAATAATACGCTGATTCCGTAAAGTACTCAGAATCCCTTAAAACAAAATCATGCAATAATGTAGTATAGTAGGACATAAACCACATCGAAAATATAAACAGCAATCTTAGAAATCAACCTTTAGAAGTGACTTTGCGGGCTCAGAAATCCATTTCACACTTAGATTCTGTCGCAGAATATATACAGCTCTTATACCTACTTGTCTCTCACATGTGCTTTGTCTTCATCTATTCCATTTTAAGTACAATGAATACTCAGACTTTTAATGTCAAATAATTTAGGTCGACGACCTGGACGTTGGAATAATTGAGCGAGGATATTGCACTGATTGACAACATGGTGCAACAGTCTTATGGTCAGTGAAAGTCTAGACATTACTAGAACTTTAACAAAACTCATCCAATTACTCGGTACATTGGCTAAAGTATCCCATCATTACCTGCGTTTCATATTCTCAAAATAATAAACCGCCGTATTAGCTTAGTCAAAATGTGTCCTACGTCATAAATACGAACTAAAATTGAGTCACCAACAAAACATTTGTCTCTCCACGCAAAAGCTTAAAAACAAACACATTCGTGAAACCTATCAAAAGTTTTTCATTAGTTAGCATATACAACACACGCACACGAAAACCCTTACTACATAAACACAACAAAAAAACCGGTTACGTCACAATATTCCATTACTGTTCTCTTTAAAATTATTTCCCCTCAAGGCAAGTATATTCTTGGACCTCGGTCAGAACGAGAAATTTATGAACCGCATGAGTCGTGAATCGGACATCGAGACGACAACACCAACGGAAACTACAACAACTTCGGTAGCGGATGTACACCACCAAATGTCATTTAAATGTCGCTTGCCACAGTCGTCAATGTCACCATCACCGCCACCTCAGCAGCAGCAACCGAAATCGTCTTCATCATTTTTGATGCCCAACATAATCATCGATATAGAACCGCCAACACCGGAAGAGAAGACACCACGGCCGAGGGATTTAGTAATTCCAACTCTAACCGTGGAACAACCAAGTCCAACAAGAAACCGCTTCCCTATGATAATCTTTCCCGGTTCGCCGCCACCACAACGGGCGAGCATCGGCGAGACGAGCTTCATGTTTCCCAACAAACAACAGCAGAAAAGGTATTCCAATCAGCACAAAAGAAAAAAATACTCAGCATCCCATAAGACATTTCCACCCCGCCATTTTGTTTTGTACTAGAAGTTTTCCAATTGTCATCTGTCAGATTTTTATTTGGGTACTCTGTGTCTAAAACTGTGTAACTCTGCTTTCGATATGGCCTCTCGGTATAATAGCCTCCTAGATAGTTGCCTAGCGCCTACTTGAATGTTGCTTTACTGTGTTAGTAGTCCTTAGATTTTAGACCGTTCCGTAGTTTAGGTGAAACAAGAACTTTGACTGTCATTCTAGATTGCTGAAACAATTCGAGAAGCCTACATCTCTTGACCTGCCATTTGTGCCGCCCATGATTACGGTAACCTCGAATATGAGCGAACTGGAATCTGATACCGAACCGCTGTCACCTGCGCCGAAGGTTGGCGGTCCTGGCGGACTTCTGGTACCCGGAAACCCGGTTGGCATGTGCTATTTAAGCCCGTTCACAATGTGCAGCCGAGCAGATCGATCCGAGAGCAATCTCAGTTCATCGGGATACTCGAGTATGGCCAGTCCAGGTCCAAGTCGTTGCGGTTCAAGTAACCCCTTGTGTCCCAATGAAATGGACGAACCGGGCAGTGGACACTCAGGCCCAAGTTTGTCGCTCCATGCCAGCCTGTTGAGTCGGAGGAAAAATGCAACTTTGGCCAGCTGCAAGGAGAACATTTCGAACGGAAAATCTGGAGCTGCTAACGTTGAGAATCTAGAAAGACTGCGGACACGTTCCGACTCAGAGACTTTATCAGACGACGTCCTGCTTGAGTCCAATGACGAAGGCATCGGAACAGACCATGTCGACGAGAAGATGGACGACAGTCGCGCAATCGGTGGTCGAAATTGCCTCGGTGTTTTCATCGAAGAACAGGTTTTGATTGAAGTGGACGAGCCAGCACCTGCGCCAGTAGCTCAGATGGCTCAACTCCAACTGCCATCGATTGTGATACAGGTAGATGGGGCTGAAAAAGGCCTCTCACCGGTTTCATCCAGATCAGAGAGCCCACTGAGTGAACGCGCTGGTATGGGACGTTTTTCTCCGCATTTCTACGGCCGCAAGGATCAGCTGCCATTTACCGACTCCGATGGGTTGTATGACTTTCCATCGTCCGATGGCAAGGCGAGTTCCTATACTCATCAGCGACGAAGCAGTAGCAAGAAACGTGAAAGAAAGCTCTCTAAAACTGGCGTAACCCAATCGCCGACCAAAAATCAACTAGATGTCCCCATAAAGGACTCAAACACGCCGACTACAAGCGGTCATGTTTGCTCCAAACATTGTCGATCGCATCATCATTCATGTCCCGCGAATTCCGTCACAACACGGAAGAGTCCAAAAAGACGACCCATCAATAGGCATCCAGTAGCTAGTAGCAGTAGCTCGTCGGAGAGTTTGACTTCCACCAAGGATCTGACTATACGATCGATGCCAAGACGTAAGTCAAATCTTTACACTAACTACAAAAATGTACGACCTCTTTTTCTCTTCCAGGGCTGAACTCACCCAACAGAGAAAAGCGAGTGCGACGGCATGACAGTAATAGTGAGGAGGAAGCCGCTGATGTAAGTACTTGGGTTGAGGTTAGTTTTTGAAACCACTTTGAAGCTCTTCCCGTAGGCATTACTGCGGCGAATTTCGCCCAACATTGTCGCCGAGGATCAGTCCCGGCCGCGATGTAAAATCAATCGGTTACGTGCAATTGGAAATCAAATTAGGTGAGTATGGGGATGGATATTTAAAGCCTTCCGCTTCTATTCGCATCCCATGTTTGTATAGATTCTTAAGACGCTTAGAGAAATCAATCAAAACGCGAGAACGCGTGGTCTCACCATCGGATAGTTGTGCGGAGGAAAATACCGACGATTTAGACTCACCGCAGGCGACATCTCCTCTTCTGCAACCGCAGTCACCAAGTCGGGCAAAGGTCGCCCTGTGTCGACAAAAGCGGCTACCCACTGGCTCGTACAGTCTGTCAACTGCGGCAGCTCTTAATCCGGGAAACTGGAAGAGCAGAGAACGTAGCATCATCACAGCGGATGATCTTAATAGTGATTAAAAAAAATCGCTCTTAAACCTCACAAGAGGATATGTCAAGACTGGCGCCAAAGGGTAATTAAAAAATTGCCCGAAATACAGCAAACGTCAACGGATTGTGTTGGAATTCGATTTCTTAAATTGGGTAAGCTTAAGTCGAACTTCAAGTACAATTAACCGACAGGGGATATAGAATTGAGTAAATGAGGAGCGCACACTTGAAGAAAAATTGAATAGCAAACAAGGAACACGTAATCAATTAGAACATGAAGACGTCATCTATGGAAAGTTGTAGTCAAAGTGGAATGAGGTCAATGAATTATTTATTGACGAAGTAGAAGAAAAGTTTTTAAAATAGACACCCCACTTGAATAAGCGCTGGGGTAGATCTGTAAGAAAAAAAAAACAAAAAAATTATAGCGCCCAGGTACGAAAACCTTTCATGATAAACTCAAAACTACCCACATGGCCTTGAGTTTAAATCTATTCAGCTCGGGTCTGTTAAATGACTCGGAACGTTTGGGAAAATAAATAGTGGCTCCCAATGATGGAAGCGCAAAATATAAATGTCAATGTAAGCACAGCATTGATTGGTTTACTCAATGAAATTTAATCCACTGAAAGTAATAATAGAAACAACGGCTAGCATAAGGACTCATGTGCTTAACAACTGAAGTTTACTCAGTAGTAATCATACCGTATGCAAACGAGAGCTAAGCTTTAACTTAAAGTAAAGCTCACATACCAAAGGAAATAACATCAGTGCCCTGTGAGGGTGAAACAAAAATTCCACAACTGGCGCCCAACGTCAGATAAAAAAAAAAAAATTAAAAAGCTGTTAGCCAATTTTATAGAAGATGTCAGCAATATAGCGATAATAGTATTTCTATAAGTGCACCTTAGAGAGTAAGTCCGTAGAACCATTTTATAAGCCTGAAAATATAAATTACTTAAGCATAACCCCAATTGCACTTTTTCGACAATATTGATAGTGTAAATAAAAACAGCTCGTAACTAGATTCTTATAAAATAGCGCACCGCTCGAAAATTGAACTACACAAATTTTCCGAAGCATCTATAAACTATAAATAGAGACATTTTGTAAATACAAGTAGAATAAGCAATAGAAACTTTAAACATGATATGTGATAAGAATCCCCCTGCGCTTGTAAAGTATAAATATTCATTGAACATTTTACAAGGAAAGAAAATATTTTTAAATTGTAAATGTTTTACTAAACTAAATATTGTCGAATAAAACTAAATGAAAAAAAAGGAAACAAACACAACCAGAAAAGTTGTTACCTAACAAAAAAGAAAAATCTCTACTTGACATGTGTTCATCACGTATTTTACCAAAAACAACATTCTAATTATCTGTTAATTCGACACAAAAACAACTAGCTTAGTAAATAAGTACAACTAAATGTAAATAGAAAAGCATTACAGAAGAAAAAGTCGTCTGTAGATGGTACATATAGAATAACTGTGGGGAAATGAGGACAATCGTTTAATCACATAATATTTTCGCTTTTGCGTGCATTAAATGTTGTGTTGCATCATTTCAGTGTAAGAATTTAGATAAATAAGCAATTTAAATAAAACAAAAAGAAGCAACAAATATTTATTATAACTTAAAAGAATCTCAAATTTTAATGTTTCTAAAGGGTTTATTCAAATTCGTATTCATTGGAATGTTAATTTTGTAAAACTATTTATATACTATAGACGATTGATAATTGGTATATGCTTCAATTGAAATGAGCAATTGTGTCACGGTTAGGTTAAACTTTTTATCCGCTCCTCATTGTCCGCGTTCCATTAACTGAGCTACAAAATTTACGTTCGGCGCTAGGTGCCATTTTCTTTTAAGTCATCAATGAAACAGCAAAGACACTTCAAATTAATGTCATACAAACCAGAAAAAAATGACGTCTAACCATTCACGCTAGATCCCAATTTATACTTTATAATCGAACCCGAGGTATCGGTAGACTTCTATACGGGTGTGTTTTTTTGAGAATATATTTTAGCAAGGAAAAGTAAAATAAAATCTTCAGTACGCAATCAAAACAACTACCTACACTGACTTTTCAGAAATTCACACAAGGTACTTATCCCAAATGGTAGTGACTGTTAGGCTTTTTCAGATTGGGTCTCAGATTTCGGATTTCGAATCGAACATAAAATCGTCACTTGCTCTTTGTTGTATTGATATTCGTGCGATTGAAATATATGTGTAGGCTGTGACACTTTTTAACGTGTTTTCCATTCATTGGGTAAACTTTAAATTCAATTACTCGGAATATCAACAATTCCAACCATTTCTACATAAATAATTTACAAAAATAAATCCACCTGATGCAATGCGTTTTTTTGTCGTTGAAAAATTTCAGACGAATGTAACAAACGAGTTGTCAAACTCAAACGTACTTGCGACTCTTATGTCATTTTCAATTGAGACAGAAAAATCACTTTTTTCAGAGTCACAGCAGTCTTACGAATCTCTATTTCTGAGCGAGATTTACACCTACTTACACTTACACCAAAACATTTGTCAAACTGTAAAGTGTGTTATTTTAAGTTTTTAGAGACGACAGGTCTGTGAAAAATAGAGAAAAGAGTACATTTGGAATGGATATCAACATAAATGAATACAAAAATTACAGTTTAAGAACAGCTGACTTTTAAATCACGTACCACCCCAAATGCAAAGAAATAAAAATCTCGTTTTATGTTCCATTGGGCACGAAAAATCTGAATATGGCAAAAAAAAATCTCAACGGAAAACGACATAAGAAAAAATTCAGATTCGCAGAAGTGCCCTGAAATATCGTACCAATCGAACATTAAAATTTACCTAGAGCAAAAAAAAGTGCTCTGAGCGTGCCCAATCGAATACCACAAAACATTTACTAAAAATTGACTAGATTTGTCTGGACTAGATTACCTAGGAATGGGAGTTACTATATTGACATGTAATTGTCAATCATTCGCAATTTTTTCAACTGAAAAACTGCAAACGAGATCAAAAAAGTCCTCTCTAAACTAGTCTTTTGAACGTTTTATTTTTACTTCAACCTTCAATAAAAAGTAAAACATAATTTATCTTTCTAATTTGAATTCGACAAAACATTTTTTTCTTCTTCAAGAGTGGGTGCGCAACAGTTTAACCTTGAAGATGTTATTACATGCTTCACACGAACCCGTCTCGCGGCCAGGAAAATTGTGTCCCCGTGACTTGAACCAAAAAAAAAAATGGAAATCGCCCGGTTGAAGTGTGCTACTACTTTTTAGGTTGTTAACAAAATACTTACCCAACTTGTAAAGCTTTAAATCGAGAATTTGCCGATCACGAAAGTCTGTAACTGACTCCTTTCAAAATGGTTCATCATTAGTCTTTCGGAAATAGACGTCTCTGAACATGACTTAAAAGAATAAAATTTTATCTTTATTTAAGTACATTTAGAAGCATATTTACTTCTCCCTAGTCTTTTATTTGAACATCAATGAAGCTGTCCTCTCTATCTTTCCCAATTAAATTTTAAGAAAAAAAAACACACACAAATTTGAGTTCTCTTACTTTTAAACTTTAAATAGCAATACAAAAAAATAAAGTCTAGGTGTATATCATTATCTTACCTATATAAGATAACTAGTTCATATGAAATGCGAGTACATTTTAAGTGACACTAACTATGCAATACAACTTCCTGACGGGTAGAACTTTGATATTAAGTATAGCAAAAATTTAAAATGAAATACCAAACTATACCGAAGATACTGTTCGAATTATGTATTCCATAATAAGGACAGTTCCTTCCGCACTTAATAAAAATAATCATCATCAGCAATCTTTCTACTGCTTACCCCATTGAATCACATAATATATTGAACAAACCAAAAACAACACTTAATATACACATCGCATTAAGGTTAGGCAAAGAAAGATTTAATGGCTTGTATTGAGACTGATTTTGTAATAAAAAATAAAAACAAAAACAAATTGTAAAACTAAAAAAAAAATACGTTACAAAAAAAAAAACAAAGAAATTTAATTATAAATTCATTATGCACAACATGTTTAATATTTTTCGACTATATATTTGCATAACAAAAAAATTAAAAACATTAGAAAGCAAAGTAGATAACAAAAATAAAATTCATACCACCTACTATACACTCATTAATTAATAGAAGTTAAATATCTATTTAAAAAATAACATTTGCACTTTTTCGAACTTCACATTTGAATCTTCGTACAACTGCTGTTTTAGTTTTAGGATTCTGTGATAACAATTTAATGAAAAAGTTAATGCTCAGACATTAAATGAAAAACAAAACTAATGTTGTAGAGTTATTGCAATGCAAAATTGTAATACACTTAATAAAGCAAACACAACGTAATAGATGGTCTATGGGTTTTACTTTCAGTTGAATTGCGCAGCAAATCTATAGGTTTATAAATTACAAGGCACTTAGGATCTAATTTACGTCTGGAATTCTTCAAATATGTATTTAAATAGCAGATTGATCTTGATAATAAAACTCATGTAAATAATGTTAGTGCCGTACGTAATCTGAAGTAAAAAACAGTTTAAACGCATACAAAATATAAAATGTCTTTTGTCAAACATCAACCGGACCAACGAAAAAAGGTGCTCGGTTTTAAACTCGAGTTTTATTTGCCCGAACCTCAGAATTAGCGTATAGTTTCCCTAGATCCCGTCATCCGACATGTTCGGGCTTTGCATTCTTTCAATAATTGAGTTCTAAAATGCATTTACATATAAATGTTACTACCCTCCCATTGGTTTCCCCGAAGTTTTGTTTAATCTGCGAAGTTTAACTGATATAAAACCCATGGTTAGTTCAATAACTACAATTTATCTTCAACAACCATAAGCGAAAAAACCTTTATCAGTGCACATTGATAAAAGGAAATTCGTACATAAAATCATATATAGATATACATACTTATATTTACATTCTAGGTTTAAAACAATATTCCTATGGCACCTGACCTAACATCTGCATGTTTATAAGCAATATTATTAAATAAATTATAACAGCAGTAGATAATAAAACTGAGCAAATTGTATTAGAAAGCAGTTATATATTTGTAGATAACATTTGCGTTACATGTTTCAGTTTACAAAATAAAATACTTACAGCTATTGAAAAAAAAGACAACTAAATTCTAAACTTAATTTTATATGCACTCTTGCATTTTAGGATATAACAAAAACAAATACAACCAACATTTTGAGAAAACAATTATTTGTATAAGCTGTATTAAAAAAAAAACCTACACACTGTAAATTTAAAAAAACAATAAAGAAAAAATGAAAAGAAAAAACAACTAGTATACTTAAGAAATACATTTGCTAAAATAAAAAATAAACTACAAGATTATCTCTGTGTGTTTTACTTATTTACTTTTTTGCTATTAGGCATGTGTGGTAAGTATCTTTGTTTTTTATTTTGGTACTGTAGCGTGGAATGTAAACAACTCATTAGTCACCAAACAGCCCCATTCGAATCTGTCAAATAAGTGGAGAGTTAATGTGGTTTTCGATTGGGCTTCTTCAGATTTACTCTCAGATTTCAAATTTCGTGTGTCTAATCGAACATAATCAATTGCTCTTTTTTGTGTTGATATTCGTGCGGTTCGAATATTTGTAGCCTTCGACAATTTTCTAAGTGTTTTGCATTAACTGGTTAAATTTTATAATAAAACATTCGATGTTTGCACATAAATTGATTTCTAAACATTTGTACATAAATAATTAACAAAAATACATCCTCCCGATGCAATGCATTTCTTTGCAGCTGAAAATTTTCACGAAAACGTAAAAAAACTCCACTAGTTGTCAAACTCAAACGTACTTTTTTGGTAAATATGAAGCAAATCTGAGAAAAACTCCAGATTCGCAAAAGTGCTCTGAAATTTGAAAAAGATTGCTTTTTTTGTACCAAACGAACATAAAAATTGCTCTGAGAGCAAAAAAAGTGCTCTGAGAGAGCGCAATTGAATACCACATAAGTGAGCTGGTTCTAGAACAATCGAGTTTGTTCGGGACGAACCGGAATTCACTACAAATTTCCCGATAGATGGCGGAGCGGATATAAAAGGGCAGATTTGAGAACAAGGAGAGAACCAATTGACTTTTAAACAATGATTGGTAAAGTTCGAACTTCGAAATAGTAATCGGTTGTGAAGATAAAGAAGTGTAAAGTATGTAGTGAATTAAGTGATTGGTTAAAATCGAATAAGAATTGTTCATAGAAATATTGTTTTGAAGTGAATTATTAGAATAATGTAATAAAAAATGATTTTAGTTTAACAGAAGAGCGTTTTATATTTTCGAATCCCAGCTCGGATGCTTGTGGGTTTCAAAAATCTCCTAAGACTTAGTATAATCCCTATAGAAATTGTCTCTAGCATAGTAGGTACGACAAAGTTATATCTAACGGATTCGAAATTCTGCTTACAATTTACACAAGGCCATAGGTACCTACCTCATAATATAAAAAGTATAAGATGTGAAAATATAAAGTTAAATCGAATAAAGTTTCTTCTGTCTCAAATAGTAATGGCAAGTGAATAGATAGGTATTACCGATGATTTGTTTCCAATGCTGGTATTGCAAGAATTTAAACATTATTCCTATAAAGTTTGAGTTAAATTTCACCAGGCCTTAGTTATTTTTATTGTCTGGCTGTGCTGACGCAGGTATTCTATTACTTTAATTTTACATTTCGACATTTCTTTATACCTATAATAACACATTATCTTTTCTAAAAGCTGTATCAGTATATTTTCTTATTTTTACTTTTATATGCTACCAGTATACTTGCGCCCATTTGCTGACTTAGCGACATTAGTTCCAGATTAAATCTAATAAGACAAAGTATGTATATGTATTAGCAAACGGACCCCAAAGTCGCATAATTTTGATTTATTTAAAATTATTTCGGCTTGGCTGTAAAGGTTTCCGTTAAAATGAATCAATGTGTTCTATTACTTTGCGCAGTGCTTGCTCATCTCTAAGACAGAAATTATGTATGAAAACAAAAATCACAAAATTCATCGAGTTGTTTCGCTGTTGGTTTGTAATTGTAATTGATTTGTTAAATTCCGCTTCCACGCTTTTTACTTCGTTTTTCTGATTATTTCTACCCATGTTCTTCTATGCCCTTTCTCCCTTCATCGAAAGTCAGCATTTGTCGTGTGTCATGCTTTCTCATTAGCAAACATTAAAAAGAAAACAAAAAGACAGAAATAAAGAAATAATAAAACTGAAATCGATATACTACCATCTCGCTCTCGCCGTTCAATTTCATTCAACTTATGGTTCATTTACCCAGTTCAGTATTTCAGTAGTTCAGTTCATAAATTCACTGCATTAAGGATTGTCATAGAATTGTGATGTACCAAGTTTTCAGCGCGAATTTTAACTGACAGGCGAATTTGATCAATACATTTTTGTTCATAAACACCAATTTGCACTAAAAGCAATTTCTAAAACTGTGATTTGTTAAATAAACAAAAAGAAAGAAATTCATTAAATCCAAAGAGCGACAATAAACATTTTGTGATTCTTTATATACCTATATGTATATTTTTTAAGTTTACATCCATAACTCAACCATAACTGCACTTGTTCTGATTATTTTTTTTTTGCGGAATTTCAAGTGATATTACTCGAGTACCTGTTTCCAATTTGATCAATTGAATAAAATAATACTTCAAAACTGCAAAACTCGGTTCAGTGAAAAATCGATAAAAATAGAAATATCTACCTCCTGCTGCACCTCCCCAAAGAATTCCGTGTTGCGTGCTCTGCTCCCGGTTAACACTCGAGGCGACAAGAAGTCTTTCTTAACTTGTCTTTAATCACAGTAGTTTACCCATCAGCTGTTGTCCAATAGAAAACCGGGATCAAAAAGTTGAATAGTGACAAAACTAAATCAGAAAAAAATCAATACGCAACCTGCTACGACTTCAGAGACCTGTGCGAATATATTGACACAGAAATAGAATATTGAACCGACGACGATATTACAACATCAAATCAGGTTTCTAGGTTTTTTTTTCTTCGAGTTGTCTCTTATTGTTTTTATTTTGCTTGCAAAATTATGGGCACAGAAGGCTGTTGCAAGCAACAAACTGATAATGCAGCAACAACGACGCTGGTCGAAAATGGAGGCAATAATCGATGTTGCAGCATCAATAGTAACCAGACAGATTCAACGGAAGTACCCTTCATACCCGTGACGGTTGACGAACATGATGTCATATCCGGGGCGAAAGAGATTTTAAAAGTGATTCGACCTGAATGGGACATGTCGGCAGTTGAATTTAAGGTTTGTATATGCAATTTTGCACATTTTCCATTGCAGCATTTCATCTAATTGTAGTTTGTTTTTGAAGGGAAATCGCTATCGCTGCGTGCTGCTCAATTATTATCTCCACGCTAAATGACAAGGAAATCAGCTCACTTTGTGAAGGTTATCGATTCTAAATTGCTTTCACAATTAGACCGTTTTAATAGGAACCTGAGCGGCGTTGCTATTTGCTTTTAATTTTGTAATAACGAAGTGGCTATTCGCTCGTCGTTAGGGACACGGCTTAGGTCGACGGCTACGTATTTGACATAACATAATAATTAAAAATAGTATTTGACGAAATAAGTTGGGCCTTAAAACGTACAGGCTCGTGTCCGAAAATGAAATACTGGACTTTAGATCCATTACGCCTTTTTGGCGCCTTTAACCGTAGCCGTCGACCTAAGCCGTGTTCTTAACGACTTGCGAATAGCATCAGCCGTGTAACAATTTCGTTTGGCGTGATTCATGACTTTCTAACGTGGGCTTATCTGAGTTCTTACAAGAGTAATAACTTAGGTAATTGGAAGCTTTTTGCATCAAGTTTAATTTTGTTAAATTCCAATGGGCCAATCTTTCTTTGGTTTAATGCAATTTTTAAATTAACGAACGTATTAACACAGTGAAGTTGTCGGAAAAAGGAAGTAGTGGGTTGTCCCGATGCTCCAGCCAAAACAATCGTCAATATTTCGAGACAGCAATCAAAATAAAAATTTACGAAATCAAATGGCGAATATTTAGCTGTGTAATAGCTTTTACTGGTAGATAATTATTGATTTGATTAGTATTCCCAATTTTCTAAACGAACGAACTAAAACGAGCGCAACAATGTATCACTTTCTGCCGGCAGCTTCGACGTGAGCATTATGCGTGTAGTCAAGCTGTTTGCATCCCTATTGGTCCTTTCTTATAGGCGTTAGTCATACAACGTATTTTGTAATAAAAATGCCCAATTCATCAGCTCCCTCAAATAAGTACATTCTAATATGTTGCATGGAATCCTGTTTTATTACGCCTTATGAGTTTCCATATAAATCGTGATGTGGTTTGTGTTTCCCCGCTAATTTGCCTATTTATTTAAAACCAGTTTAGCAATAATTTCTATTGCTTTGTGCAAGATTATTCAACTTTGAATGCCAACAGTCTTGGATGTAGTATTACTAGATAACGTTGGTCGGTATCAACCCACTACAGCTCGTTATCTCAAATACGTAAAAATATTATTGAGAGTTTAACTGCACGGCATCTTTATTTGAAAATAAAATTCTTTTCGAGTTCATCAGCCTAAGGAGAGACAATTGATTGGCTGGAACTCTCTTAAAGATAAACAAAAGTGTCGACCTATTTCAATCCAAACAACAAACGCAAGTAACTGCGTACTGCCACTAAATTGATTTATCGTTATCACATTTATTGGTTAAACAATTATTTTAAGCGCTGCACTCATTGTTTGTGCATTCGATTAAATATCAAGAATGTCTGGGAGTTTGAAATCTTTGCACATTGCCTTGTATTGAATACATACGATTGTGATGTTGTGTTCAAATGGATTGGACTTTTGTTGATAAGACTGAGAACGAGCGGCATCTCTTTATCACTTTAGATTACCACACGCGGATGTGTTAATTATATTTTTAGAAATCGAGAGCTTGAAATGAATACGTTATCGTCACTCAAATGCGCTGTGAATAGAAATCGTGTGATGTTGGCTAGATGAGCAAAAGTTTGGACTCATTTAACCAAACATTGGCTTGCGTTTTAATTACCCAGCTTGGTTGGTTATGGTAAAATACAAAAATGCGAGGCGCAAACGGTCCAATGTTCAAAGAACTAGCTGACTAAATATCTTGGGTGTAGTGGAAACAAAACTTTTAAAAGTCGAACACAAAGTTTAGAGGAATTCGGTATGTTTCCGTGTTTTCAAAACTTCTGGTACTGGTTTTGTTATTTTTATTGCTATGAGAGAATTCTCTTACCCAGACGAAGGAGTTGTTCCCATTGGAATTTCTATTTAGTAGGACTGTTTTGGTATTTTCCGACTGGTATCAGCAAAATGTTAAGGAGCGTATGATTAAATTGTCAACTTGTTATCAATTTGAGTTTTTTTATTCACTTTAAACGTGACATCTAAAATAAAATGCCATGAGTACGCGTATGAGCTTTGTGCTCACCGCTGGCCAACAGAAATGCCACCTTACAGCAAGTCTTATCTGAAACGCAATTATACTTTTGTACTTCCTCCACGTTGGGACGATGATCGCATGCATGACCTCAAATGCAGTTCACTAATGAATATTTATCATTCAAAATGCAACATTAACCATAAACATAGGCGCTGTCATCTTCGTTTGACACAAGTAAACATCTAAACAAAACAGCGATTGCAAGGCTTGATGCAAAGTTGCATTGGTGAACTGGTTTTTTTATTTATTGCTTTCAAAACAGGTTTCACTTTGTTTACATTGTATAATTTTGCACTGTGAATGACAGACCGGCGGTGGCTGAAATCGAATGCGTAATAACAAGGATAAGTTGATAATTAATTGTTTGGTCTTTGTTATGCAGAATCAACAACAAAGACCGAACATGTATCAGATTTCCTGAGAATCATATTATTTTCTTAAATTACCATTAAGTGATTTTTTACAGTCAAATTTGCTTCTCTTTGCGGCGTGTACGTGGAAAACAAGCAACGTGAAATAATTCGTTTGGCAGTAAAAATAAAAAAAAAAATACTTCGCACCATCCACTTTCAAGGTAGGTACAAGTAATGCCGCTCAGCGTTCGAATCACACCATGAATCATAAAACTTTGTAAACAGTACTGAATTTTGTGCGGATAACTGAACAAAATTGAATCGTATCCAGCAATGAATAGTAATTGTCAGCTGGAATCAAAGTTTAATATGCACGCTAAATGAATTAAAAAGTCTTCATGAGTCAACGTGAACATGCCAACAAACTGACGTGTCCCAATGGCGAGTGCCGCGTGTACGTCATAAGATTAATATTTGCCGAACAAGTGACGTCTGCTTATTATTAAAAGAAACGTTGCCAATTTTGATAACAGGCATGGGCCTTGAGGCCATAATGCTCTGGCATATTTTTGTCTTGACCCATTTGTTTTTGCTAAATTGAAGCAAGCAACGACAGAAAACGAATTTTTTTATGATAATATTCGGCAACTACCAGCACAAAGAAATAAATCGCTTTTAAGTGCAAAAATGATGAATTATATTTTTTCAGGGCTTATTAGCATATTGCGTGGCCCAAACAAAGAAAAATATAATCATACATCGCCATGTTTATTTGGGAGCACCTATTTCCGGTTCAATTTGACATAAAATCGAACAACAAATACAAAAAAAAACACGAAGATCTTTGCACATTCGTTTTTGTTTGCGGTTTGAACCGAAAGTTGTTTTTGTTTTTCATCGCCGTCGTCACATAACGATTCGGTGTAATAAATCGATAAATTATTTGGTTGGCTATAAGTCAGGCCTCCTGATTAACGTAGAGATATCTGCAAACTGTTTCGTGAGCTCCAAGTATTTTATTGGTTTTGAAATGGATTGCTGATGTTAAGTATGATGAAGATCTGTTGAGGACAATAAACGAATCACATGTCAGAAATATGAATTGTAAAATGTCTTATCATTCGTAATAAAAATGAGAATGGTTGCTGTGCGTAATTAATTATACGGTGCTGCTGATAAAGAGGATTTATTTTGCAGCTTTTAACAACGCAGAACATATTTATGAATTTCCGACAGCAACCTACTTATCTTTGTCTTTAACACGAGTGGAAGTGTAGGCAGAAGGTGTTGACACTTGTCAACTCTCCTACTAAGCCATGTTGAGAAAATATATGGATTGTCAACCATTCTGAATAAAACTTTATTAATGGTCCCCTGTTGAATCACAAACATCAATATTCAAGAAAATACTTGGTGATTCACGGGTCAAAATATTGCCTATCGTTTCATCTTAAAATAACAAAGTAATCCAGCTTAAGCCAGTCTGTGATTTTATCAGAAATGTATACGTCGTTGATGAAAAAGAAAGAAAAGAAAGGATGATGCCGTTGCCATAATAAAATAAGTAGCCCACTCCTTCTTTACGTCGTTGCCATCAGTATCATAATAGCCGCGTGCAATGTCAAACTCTATCGAAAAGTTTGACGTCAACTTGACATGCCGCTAGTCACCTATATTACTTAAATATTTTCATGTGAACGGAAAACACTGCCAAGTTGTTTTGCCAGTGCAGAGCCAGTCAGTTGACTGTCAAATTTTCTTACAAAAAGTGCGATTTAGACCTTGCAATTGACTGAAAACTTAACGAATCGAAAAGTAGACATTGCTCATGTTTATAAATTGCATATTTGTCGAATTTTTTATGGTTATCGAACGGATCGGTCGGAAAAATTACCAATTTGTGGACTTGACTTATGGTCAAAAAATGTATTGACTATAAACTTTACTAGTCGGTCAAAAAGCCAATTCAATTGCTTAACAAAATAACACGGCAATCTCATATTCGCTTTGAAGAAGAATAAGAACAGCTCTCCTTACCAAGAGAAAATTAATAACAATTTTTTTTCTAACGCTTTGTTACACATCCAAACGCCAACAAAATTGTCTATAAAAAGGTAGGCGCCGATTACGCTTCCATACGTACAGTGGTGGCTTTTATGAAATTCCAGCTAAATCAATAATTATGCCCCCTTATGCGTTATAATCGTATAATAATTGTTTTGATCTACGTTGCCAATTCAACCACCCTTCTCCCAGTTATCTTTTTGCTATAGCCTGGCGCTTCGTCTTTGGAGAATGTACAAACCAAACCAACCCTTTATTACTAGAAGGGACAAAGTAGCACACTTGTTATAATTCCGCATTAGGATTAATAGCACAAAGAAATCGAATCAGCCCTAAACATTGCGTCGGCTTATTATGGCCGTCAAGCTAACATCATCAGCCGATGATAAGTGCCTAATCAAAATTTCTCACACGCCGCCAGGAAAATTGGTTTTAACTTTAATCCAATTGACACACATTTTAAAGGTATGCTGACAGTCACAAAAGATAACAAATGCCAATGGAATGCAATCATAACAAGTTGTTGGCATTGGACAAAGGGGTTTGCAATTTGTTACACTACATGAATAGTACAACAATGAACGCAGTTTTAACAACAACAACAACAACATTTCATAATAATAGATTTTAAAAATTCGAAGTAAAAAAAATAATACGTGAATGAATTCGCAATTGTTTGACGTACACAACAATCTATTATTTGACGGAACACAACAAGTGCACCATCTTTTCGAAATGAAATGTTATTTATGAGAGAACATTTTAGATTTTCAAATGTTAAATAGGTGGGCACTTTGCGTTTGGCAAGAACAGCAATTTTTTAGTTTACGATGAGAAAATACAAAATTTTTGTTTAATTCGATTTTTTTTTGCGGGTTTTCTTCCGCCGCTTCTGAACTGTTGCGCCTCGTTGTTGTATCACATTGTTCAAACAGTTAAAACGGAATACACATAGTCTGGGCTATTATTCTAAAAATAAACTAAATATTGAACAATTTGAGGCCATGTACAATGTGTGTAGATAGCTTACCCATTGACCTTGGATTATTATTGTGGAAACGTGTTGCATTTGCAGTCAATGGAGATGTGATTTATTTTACTGTCAAATACAAATGAAGTACACACTGTAGGGTTATATAACAATTGTTTTTATAGAGATACCTATGACCGATAATGCAACTTAGTGGGAGAACGAAAACGTGGAAATTTCATACTTTGTCGAAAAGAAATTTAAAAATATCGTCTCAACGTGGAGGAAGTGTATAAAAGTGACGTCTACTGTCTTGCATTGATATTGAATACGTTCTAGTATCTAGTTTAGTAAGTCTGACAGTGGTCCCGCTAGATCTAAGTTTTGATTGACTGAAATCGGTACCTATAAAAGCAGCTGTTTCAGTTGACGTTTATGAAGGGGCAGCCGACGAATCTAGTCAAGAAACTCGTGACTGAGTACTAAGCTGACAGTTTGCATATCTAGTTGACGTAGGAAAAGTGGCGTTCCCGACCAATCTAGTTTTTGCATTCGGGTTACATCTTATCCAGACCAATCTAGTCGACTTAAGATAACTAGATGCTTGAATATGCCCATTGCTACCTTTAATAAAAAACATTTTTCTATAAATCCCTTTTGTCATTTGGGTGAATTGTTATTTTTGTGAAGCGACTTTTAGTGTGAATTCACCCTTACCAAACTGTCAATATCAAAATACTGAGTAAAATTAACATTTTCATCAGGGTGAAGTACACGAAGGAACAACGTTTAAAAAATAATTAAAATTTACTACCGAAATTCCGAGTCAGTGGTCGCAACTTTATGAAGCGCATTTTTGGTTAAACGGCTTCGTACCTAAGCAAAATATGCTTTACTGGACAGCTGAGAACCCTAATTTAATAAAAAAAAGAATTGGAGATATCTCAAGTAGTTTGCATTTTATTTCAAAAATAAGTTGTCAAGTCCTTAATGAAAGACCCATTATTTGATGCACACATAAATTGGAACTAGAAAGCAATTAACCAGGTTTTTGTATCGCAAGTATTAAATTTTTATAAAGTATTTGGCTTAATAAGTCTGACAGCTGGCTAACTTCATGTGCCCCGCTTTTGATTGGCCTAGGCCAATCACATGAACAGTTTCAGTTTGAACTTAGTATCCTGCTCGCGCTAAATTTTATCTCCCAAACAAAAATGTCTACAAAGATAAAATGTATCGAGGTAGTTTAGCAAAGCAGTATCCTGTTAGAAATTCCTAACTTCATACAGATGGGTCGACGAAAAGTCTCCACTCAATAAATGTCCGGTACATTAAATCAAAGATAAATTTGGACATAAAAAACGGAGGAAAAAGTTTGTGTTGTGTTGTGTTACTTTGGATTTTTTTTCGCTCTCGTTTATTTATCACATTTGAGTTGTAAATGAAAGAGAACGCAAAACCAAAAAATTCCTTTTCATGCGATGGAATTTGCAGGGCTTGTGGAGGACCGATCAGCAATATGGAAATTGCAGAAAAATTCCAATGCAAATAGGTACTTGACCGACACGAAGGAACGTCTCGTCTTCTGCGTGCTACAATAGAAATTATTTAAGGTGCTGCAGCAATGATAATATATTCTTCCATTGTTTTGGAACAATTCAAACACTGCGATGTCTTTGAAGTTTTAAATACGAAATTTGTATGTACACGAATAATTGAAATAACGTTTACTGTCATGAACAAATGGTTTTTGTCCTATCTATATGATGTTTAATAATTTAGCGAGCATTTATCTTTGGTGTGGAGAAATGAAGTGGAGACTAGGGACGCTAAAATTAAGCGCGAGTAGGATACTAGGCTTCAAGCCTGACGTCTATAAAATTGTAGCCAACAAATCAAGTCAAGATTTTCGTGACTAATGTGGTTTTCCATTGCGACAAAAAATCAATCTTTTTTTTCGATTCGGATCAATTTTTGCAGATCTCGATATTTTTTCAGATTTACACATACTGCAACAAATGCCAATATACTTTGCACAGCTGTTACGTCATTTAAAGAAGTTTGTTTTAAAACAAATGTGCAAAGTTTCGTGAAAACCAAAATCAAGAAATAGATAAATAGATCCATGGATATAATTTTGGAGGAATCTTCATTGTCTTCCTCATCATCTGGCAACTATGAATCACTGAAACTACTCTATTTGTATCCACAACAGGGGAAACATTTTTCAAGTCCATTTCCATAGTTGATTTTTCCAAAATCGAATAATAACGCTCTAATCCATTTACAAAAGCAGATGAATTTCGCTGTTCGTTCCATGAGCCGCGTTAAATCCGTGATCTGAAAAAAATATATATAAAAAATATAAAAAAATAATATTTAGTGGTCCCAATGGAAAACCACATAAGTACTAACTTGACAGTTCGTATATGTGCCTGACGTAAAAAATGACATTACCAACTAGTCGCAAAAACTCGTTCAGGTTACTTCTAGCCCAGACTAATCTAGTCCTCTTAAGATAACTAGCCTATTTTTGTTTTCGACATAAACCACATTCCTGAAGTTTCAATGGGTTTTTAACAGTCTCAACAAACTAACTAAATTTTGTACGTGTACAACAGTTTTGGAATTCTCAACTCAGCACTCAACTGTCAACGGAAAATTCTTATACTAATTGGGTCCATTTGTGTACTCGGTTCGAATCGAAGACAGGAGCTTTAAATCGATTGTAATCGCACACGTACTCATCAAAAATGACAGTTAATGAGAAAAAAATTGAAAAAAAAACGCCCCTCTTGGCTGAAAACAATTTAGATATTTGTTTCCGCTATTAACTGATAAATCTGTCGAAAGACAGACAGACAAAATAGTAGAAAAAAAATGTAAAGATTTAGAAATAATCAATTTTCTGTGCAGTTTGAAACAGTTTTGGTTCTTACAAGTTGAGCGTTTTTTGTTTAACCACGTTATATTTACGTTGGATTATGTGGGCTAATGTAAAAAAAGTTCAAAAATGAGACTTAAATTCTGTCAAACGATTGAATATTATTATGATCCCCAAGAGCACATGCGATTGCAGTCGCCAAAAATAGCACCCAGAAAAGTCAATGTGAACAAGTGAGCACATGACACACTTCCGCCGTATTAGGTCACTCTCCTCATCTAAATTATAACCGAATTCCTACCTTTATTAATCTTTATTAAAACCACGATTTCGTTCAATTAAAATCAGCTATTCACAGATGGGATAACGAACAAACTAGTTGGTTGCTTCAACAAGCCGCCAACAAATGGTGCTGCAGAGGACAAGACAACCACCCAAAACGGCTCCAGCGACTACACAAACAGTGTTGTTCTCGTCCGAGTGTATGGCAACAAAACGGATCTTCTCATCGATCGTAAAGCTGAAACCCGCAACATAAGGCTACTTCATTCCTATGGATTCGCTCCCTCCCTCTTTGCTACATTCAAGAACGGACTAGCCTACGAATATGTGCCCGGGGTAACACTTTCTACAGAAAGTGTGCTTCGACCAGAAATCTGGCGACTTGTAGCCTGTCGTATGGCTGAAATGCATAAGGTTTCCCAGGATAACGCTCTGACGGCACCACCAGCACGCGAGTCCATGCTATGGAAGAAGACGCAAAGCTTCCTAAACCTTGTGCCCGAACGTTTCTCCGACGCCGACAAGCATAGCAGGTAATTTGATGCAAACATCCAATGACATTTCAACACAAATTACTATATTCGCAGGACGTAAGAAGGACTAGATTTCGAAAATCGTCTTCTTTTTGGTAGTGATCTGGTTCTGTTGTTGCACTCAGTTGTGTATGAACTCTTGTAATTTGTCATTTTTATCTCTGAAAAAAAAAAACCAATCAAAAATCAAATTAAGCCAAATGAGAAACGAGTCTTGAGCCGTCTTATATGCTAATTTCTTTATCCGTTCTAGGTTGCAAAAGACTTTTCTCCCTATATCGAAGATGCGCACTGATTTTGAGTACCTGTACAAACGACTGAAATCGCTGGGTAGTCCGCTAGTGTTTGCTCACAATGACCTTTTGCTGGGCAATGTAATTTACACAGAATCGCTGCAACGGATAACGTTCATTGATTATGAGTATGCAGACTATAATTTCCAGGCTTTCGATATTGGCAATCATTTTGCGGAGTTTGCCGGCGTCGATGAAGTCAACTACGCGCGCTATCCATCGAAGGAATTCCAGCTGCAATGGCTGCGAGTTTATCTGGAGACTTACCTGGACACGACCAACATCACCGAGCAACAAGTCGAGCTGCTGTACATCCAGGTGAATCAGTTTGCGTTGGCGGCACACTTCTTCTGGACGATATGGGCTCTGATTCAGGCCGAATATTCAACCATTGACTTTGATTTTGTCGAGTAAGTACGAGAACGAAGTTGATGTAAAACGACACTCTCATCTTTTGCGTACGACCCAGACGATTGTTAATTTTCACACAGATGGATTCCATATTCATACGCATTTTTTTTAGAAAATACAACGTATCTCATATTTGTTCTCTTTTAGTTACGCCTACACCCGATACAACGAATACCTAGCCAAAAAGGAAGAATTTCTATCCCTAGACATCAAAGCACATGCCAGCAGCTGAAATATATTCCTGCAAAACATCGTCTGACAGGAGACCAGCAAGACATTTAAAAGATTACATGTGAAACTTAGGAGACAAGCTCTTGTCGTTGTATAAATAAATGAATAAAATACAAATGTATAAAAAAAAAACAAAGAACAAACTTAAATCAGTTCTTCGTTGAATCATTCCACAGGTCTAAACTAAAAATTGCATTTTATCAAAAGTCCTTTTGCTAAATAAATCTCTTCCCAGTAAAGTATAAGTTATGCAAACATTTATTCATGCAGTGAAAGGGAGAATTTCGTAACAATTTCTTGAACTTGCGTTATTGTTGATATGGCTTTAGGCTTAGAATTAACTGATATTTTACTGTTTTATTATTCTGTTGAAAATTCGTAATGTAAAAAAATTGTATAAATAAAAATCGGGAGACAAATAAAGCGAATTTATAAAATAAAATATGAATTGACTTTCATTTACTGCTTGACGACTTACATCGAATGGCCGTGGAGATAACGTTGCCTCCTGCTAACGAAGCCATGAAGGACGATCGTTGTAAGGTGAAATGTTACGTATACGCCACCATGCCCAAGAAAACGAGAAATCTATT
Source organism: Cheilosia vulpina (assembly GCA_916610125.1). Classification (NCBI taxonomy): domain Eukaryota; kingdom Metazoa; phylum Arthropoda; class Insecta; order Diptera; family Syrphidae; genus Cheilosia; species Cheilosia vulpina. The sequence continues at coordinate 60,594,776 of OU744277.1, forward strand.
GATATAACATATTATGCATGCTTAAAAAGCAAGGAAAACCTAGTAAGCCTAAAGGAAGCTCAAAGTAGAGGAAATTGCAATGCTTTATTAAAAGCGTCGAACATTGACATAAACTCATCCACGTAGCCCGTGGAAAAATTATGCATATTGTTGATTTACTTGAAGTCATGTGCTGTAAGAAACGAAGCGAAAGCGCCCGGGTTTTCGTTTACTTATTCCCTCCAAACAATCGAATGGAATTGAAAGTCATTCCGATTGTAAGAATCTGGCGATGCATTCTTGCGATATCGGCCTTAATTGCGATCTTATGCTTTCGAAATCGGATCTTGGACGTAGAGATCATTTTGAAGGGTAGGCCCTACAAGAAGGTAGTCGTTTAACAAGACGCGTATTTACTCGAAGCGCTAAAAACCGACCCTGTAGCTTGCTAAATAAATAAATAAATATTTGGCGTAACAGGTCCATAGGAACCCTAGGCTTAGCTTCTCACAACGTTTCGTTTTTTGTGAGTTTTATTTTTTATTTTTGTGACGAATGGATGCCGAGTCCAAGCGGCAAATTTAGAAGCTCTTTCGAAGCTCTGATGTTTGTCGCGAGAAGTGGCGCACTGGAAACTAAAACCAACCGGCGACCCTCCAGTTGCGCTAAGTAAAATGACAGACGATCGAGACAGTCAGGAGGCATGATTGCAATATGCCCTAGCCGATCGTATTCAGGCATTATTTCTACACATTGCGGCTTTATGTTCGCGTCGTTAGATAATCGTCTCTCAACTCTCAACACCGCGAGAGTCTCTGAACTCAACGGGTGCCCATTTTGGTCTTAATGAACCAAATTGTCGATACACGGGAGCAGTTTGGCTCTACATTCTAGGAAGACATTATGTGACTGCTAATTCAACTGGACACGTAAAGATGATGCCGATTATTTTTTTCATTTCAGAGTTAGAAAAAGTTAAAAGACAGAGACAGGTACCACACTTCAAACGTGTCCATTCCCGTGGTGAAAGAGCTGTTCCCCAATAAATAGATTTCTCGCAGGCTTGACATTCCAAGAGATCAGTGGAACTAAGATTCAACACCCGACGATTTTTTGTTTAAACATTTAATAAATAAATTTCAGAAATCTTTTATAAATGTTTATGAAATGTGTCCGATTTGCTTCAAAAACATTTCATAAACATTTCCGAAATGTTTCGCTGATCTGGACACACCTTCATATGTCCAGATAAACGGAATATTTGAATATAAAATACTAAATTAGTTTCTAAGCAAATTGTGCAAATTTGATTCAAATGGTAACACCCCCGAACTTGAAATGTCATGTGCCTTCTGTGACGTCACGTTGTGCAGAATATTTGCAATATGGCTGGTGGAAATATGAAATTGGTAATACCCCGTATTATATGTTTTGTTTTTGAAAGCAACTGTTGCCACAATTCAAAAATTAAACTTTTCAATGATCAGTCTTGTTTTATTTTTGTGATCTGATCCGGATCGGGACTTGTCAACCACAGCTGATATCAAGCGATGAGTAATGTCATTTTCCAATAGGACCCCCAAAAATCTTTTTCAGATCTCAGATTTTATGCGGCTCATGGAACATGCAATGAAATTGGTCTGCTTATTTGACAACAATAGAAGCTGTTCAAATTGCATTTGCTTTTGGTAAAATCAACCATGGAAATCGGCTTGAAAAATATTTCCTCTGTTGTAGCTGCAAATGGAGTAGTTTTGGTGATTCGTAGTTTTCAGATGACGAGGAAGACAATGGAGATAAAAACTCCTCCAAAACTATGTCCATTGCTGTTTATGTATTTCTTTATTTTGGTTTTCACGGAACTTTGCACATCTGTTTTAAAACAAACTTCTTTAAATGACGTAAAACAGCTGTGCTGTATTTGTGGTAGTATGCGTAAATCTGAAAAAATATCGAGATTTGCAAAAAGTGATCCGAATCAAAAAAAAAATTGATTTTTTTTTCCCAATGGAACGCCAAAAGTAATTTAGATCAAAAAAGAGATTGATTTTTTGTCCCAATGGAAAACGACATTAGATCAAAAAAGAGATTGATTTTTTTGTCCCAATGGAAAACGACATTAGTGCGTTATTTGACAACAATAGCCTTGTTTTTTTGAGCTTCGTTCTCAGCAAAGCAAATTAAAGTAGGATTTTCCGCACGCAATTACAACTATGTTCTACTTGACACTTCGAGACTCGCAGTAGTTATTGTAAATTTGCTTTGCTGAGAACGAAGCTCAAAAAAACAGTCCTATTGATAATTTCTGAACTGAAACTGTAATATTTACATATCATTTTGTAATTACAGACGCTGTCTTAACTCAACTCCAGTGGAAATTGTTTCAGGTTTTGACAGAACTCTTGGTGGATTTTGATTCATTTGGAGTGATTGATTGGAGTGCAAACAAACCAACTCTGCAATGCAAATACTTTGCTTCTATTATTTTTTTAATAAAATGCATTACTATTTAATTCAATGCCATGATAAAATATATAATATTTTTATTTATATTTGAAATCAGTACAAGCTATAGTTGCACCTTAATAGTTACTGTAAATGCCGTAAAACTAAACAAATAATCTTGTTCTCCAAATATCACAACACATAATTTTGCATTTGTTTCTAATAAGAATACATATAGTTATTAAACACAACAAATGTACGCATATTAGTTGCAGTGTAATATTGTATAAAATAATCTTAAAAGTTAATACAAAAAAATACATAATATCACAAAATATTGTGGTGGTGGTAACATGGTAAAACTATTGTCGGGATAAACTAAGTTTTATTTTATAGTTTAGTATAATTATTGTTAAATACTTAAAAGCAAATACATAGTTCGTATTTTCTTCCTATATATCTGAGTACATCTTTGAATTAAATTCACTACTTATCTAAGACACTTTCAAATGGATAGATACAACAAAAGGTTCAAAAATTGGTAATACACGGGAATGAATAACGAACGCAACATAAGCACAATAGAAGACCTTGCGCAACTAAAAAACAATCAATTTTCCAGGTGTAGCTTAACGATAATCTTAATTGTACTCATAAATCGCACACTATTCGAAATCAAATGTACATCTTTTCGATGCGTTGGAAAAAGGACAAAATATTGCAGACGCGGGACTTAAGTTGGCAACGTTGTAAATTGTGTATGAAGTGGTCATGTTACCATACTTGATTATGCAGGTACTCGCCAGCAACAGTTGCACCGCTTTGAAAATTAAATTGTCATTACTATCTTAAATAAAATTCAGAATTCGATTTGATTGCTGAATAATTGTAGTTGGATGTTGAAACGACACATCTGTTGAATTTATTTTTCGTTCATTACGAGAGCAATGCTACCTAAAAGGCATACAGTAGCTGAGGCACTTTTTCCAGTAACAATTATTTGAACATTTTTTAACTAAGCGGGGTACAACATAAGTAGGACCATAAAAGCAGGCTAATTGCTATCCATTTTTAATGGTTTTAGGAAAGTTCTTGTGCTACGTCAATGGATACTTATATTAACGACTAAGCCACACATACAAGGACTTTTTCTACGACCGACAGTAGAAACGGAAAAGGCTGTTCATAGAACTTACTTTATATGTGCAGCGTAGTTATCCAAATCACATGCATATGTAATCTACTAAACCGAATCGAAAATCTGTCTCATTGCAATGTACTCAGGTTTATAATCAATTGCGAAAATGTAAAAAAAAAAACTGTAATTCGAACTGTGAATATATTCGTTGTTACGATTTTTAATGAATTTATTACACAAAACTTATGTTAGCACATTAGAATCTTTCTTTTATCGTTTTTTATGTATAAGAATATATTTTGGGAGCATATTTCAACCACATCGACTTTTTTTCTGGGGTGTCTCTCCAATAGTAAGGCAGGGTTGTTGCTTAGTTACATCTACACTTGTACCTAAAGGGTAGAATGTGCAAAAACTGCTACTAACTTTAGGGTGGGTCAACACTACAGCAGTTTTACAGCACGTTACTTTTACTTTTGTCTTTTCTTTCCCTAAACCCGACCAAACTTACGAACCACGACAAACGGAAACTAAGCTGCATTTGACTACTCTTTCGGTTCGACATCGGATGAAGCAGATGCTGCAGTTGCCTGGGCACTCGTAGTTGGCAGTGAATCAGAAGAGGCTAATGTGGGTCGTTGATTAGTTAGCACCTGAGTGAAATATTCCCCAAATACTGAGTGATTATAGAGAATAACACGTCGCAATGCAGCACAAAATGCTTTCAGTTCATCCTGGTAATCAGTGTAGCCGGGGGGTGGTGGTGGCATGCCACTCTTTGAACTGAGGACAAATCCAAAGTAAGTGTGAAGTCGCTTCCCTAAAGTAGTAAGACAAATTTATTAAATTGGTGTTGGATCGAAAGAATGTTGAATACCTACATAACAGATTTCGGACTGGAGACTCCGTACTTCCGATTTGGAGAATTTGAGTTTTAAGTGTACTCTCGGCAGTGGCGTCCATTTCGTTTTGGCCTTCTTCTGTGAGTTTGGTATTGATGAAGGTTTTGATATGAATCCAAACATTGTTTATTGCGTCAGAGAGTTCTCTGTAACAAGGAAAGGGGAAAGGTGTCGATAAGCATCGCTCTCTTGACAGCAATGTTAACAACGACCAACTTGTACTTACTTTTCATTTGTGGTACTCTGCAGCAAAATTTCAATCTGCTTGGCCAGTGTTGTGCGATTAGCTGTGCGTTGTGAGATAATTGGCACGCCCGCGCAAATTGAAATCAACGATGCACTTGCGCACAGGCGTTTACCGCGTTGTCCCAAATTTAAAATCCTGTCCTTGTCGACAGACAGCACTTCGGGAAACTGCTCCGGATCAGCCCAATCCATGAGTTCCATATATGCCTTGTAAATAGTCTCGTCCGGAGTCAATAGAGCACCCGTTTGCGGCTGAGTTTGGTTGCGTCTCAACCAGCTGTCCAGACATGGGAAACCAACTGTGTAAAAGCACAAATCAGAATACATAATCTCGCAATCAAAAGCCGCCAACTTACACTTGTAGTACTCCAAGTACTCCTTGAACTTTGTCTTCTCATACTCCACCGAATTGGCGAGGATATCATTGCGCGCCATATTTAGCATATAATTGGTCATGTCCAACTTCATGACAGTCATTGTTTCGAGGATGCCCTTGAATGTATCGACTACATCATCGATTTCAGTTAGCTTGTGCACCTCCTCATCCCTGGCCGGAGCACACGACTTTGCCATAATGGTTATAACAAAGTTAGCATACGATTTAAAATCGAGCACACCCTGCTCCGCTTGCTGGCGGATTACAGTGGCATCTAGCACTTCATTGATGTGTTCCAGCGACCGCTTGTTATTGGTGGCGATTATCTGTGGGAAACAGTCCTTAATGTCGGCCAACAGTTGAATTGCATGATCATAGTTTGGTGGAGTTTGTTTCAACTCCTCGCGCAGCATATCCCAAAAGACTTTGTGCATGACATCTTTGATGCGACGTTCAAGGCTAAATGCAAGATGCATGAGTAAAGCGGTGTCAGGTAGTATTGTTTGAATTACCTGTTCTCTGGCGGCTCGTAGGGTTCAAATTTGAATTCAGGATTTACCGCGATTTCATGCACCAGAGTCATATTCTCGATGTTATTCATAACATGAGTGAGCTCGTTCAGTGTAACCACCTTTGGTGGACTACCATCCACACTGGGCAATAGAAAGCGAGCTTGCCTGTGGACAAATTAAAAGACTGTTAGTTGAATATCATAATTTACAGAGATAAAAACTCACTTGTCGGAACTTTCGCTGTCGGTTCTAGATCTCAGGCTAGACGCACCTGGTGATGAACTCAAAATAGACTCAACGGGAGTTGATTCGTTCCCAGATCCATTGGCATCCATTCTTAAATAATAAAACAAATTATGTGCATTCACTATTAGAAATGTGTATTGAGTAGGCGTTTCGTATTGAACAATTATTGTCGTCGCGCACTATTGTCGTTTACCCTTGATTTCCTGGTTATTGTTGCACGTAAAGGTCAAAAGGATGACAACAAACGAACAACGGATTAAGTATAATGACCGAACGATTTGAGTTTATTTACACTTTAAACTGCTTTCTGTTATTGCAAAAGAGAGAACAAAGACGATGACTTCACTCTGTTTGTTGCACACACGTAACGACATAACCCATTTAAATGAGTTCATCGCAAACTGCAATTTATTACAGGAGTGAACATTTCTCCTTATTGGCACTCAACCTCACTCAACAGACAAAGTATAGCTCGAACAGGATTATCCGCTGACAATAAATAAGCCAGTCATCAATTTTGGTCTTCTCAAGTGTAACCTCAGGGATTGAGTCGCGTCGGGTCATTAACTTAATTGAAAGATATATGTACTTGGTAGTTTTTTGAACTTGTGAGCCCAAAAAGACGATTGCTATAAGAAATTTCTTGAATCGTGGTTAATGAGGTAGTAGGTCTCAGTAGAAAATTGGCGAACAATTCCTTTAGAAGGACGCTATGGCTGGAGGGTTTTGTTGGTGGAGGCCCAGGTCCGCCCTGAACTCAAACGTAACTGGCGGTTGGTTTTTGATCCCCTTGCTATAAGTAAAACGAGTGCCCAAATAGCCAGTTCTTGCGATTAACCTTTTATTTTGTAGTGGGCGCTGTAAGAGGTGCCTGCATACGTTGATTTTCGGTAGGTAATTTCATGTAGGACTATGAATCTAAGGGCCGTTTGCTGATACGACTCATAGCGAATTTAAGTGCCACATAAAGTCTTATGTGACAGTTTATGCCCTGAAAAAAGTAGCCCATAAGTATTTAAGTAGAACTTAAATCGTTGAGTCGTATGAGCAAACGGCCCTAAAACTCCATGACAGCCTACAGGATATCACAATTAAAATGCTATTCAATTGCGTGCAGTCGTCGTTACGTTGTACATACAGGAAACTAACTTTTTCACAAAGAATAGTAATTAGTTCAAGCAGACATAATAAAAGCAGTGAAGTGAATCGTTATAAACTAATGCCTGATGGTGTATAAAGTCAAATGCATGTAATTGTTAAGGAAATGTATGCGAAAAAATGCACATTTCGGTTTGTTCCAAAGAAAATTATTTCAACCAAACTCAGACATTCTTTAAGCCGAACTTAAGCTTAAAAGTTCAACATTTGTATGCTGCAGACATGCACAACTAAACAACAATGCCTGCTTCAATTTGTTAAATGAAAAGCAAGTTGCGATCGATTTCGAGTCACTTAAATCGTGGCAATAAATAGGTACTACATCGCATTTGAAGAAAAACCATACATTGCGCTTAACTCTGGATAATTTGTGTTCTGCATGTACCTATTTGTCCTCTTTGTCAACATTTCTAGCAAGCCTATTACAAGCTAGACACCTTGACAGCAACTCGATTTCATATACGCAACTGCAGACCACCTTCTGCCCAACACAAAACACCAAACACCGCACAACTGCGTCATGAGCAAGCAATAAATTTCTTTGTTCTTCGACTTGCTTCCCGAATAGTTAGTTAGTAATTAGTATATACATACAAGTAAACTAGTATCAACTGCCTACGACTGGTGCAGTTCCTGCTCAAGTCTAACGACATAAGTTGGTATAGGTACCAAAATTGGTCAAACAACTCACCTTGAAACTGAATCAGCTGGCATTATTGCGTCGTTGACAAAGAGGCTACCTCAGATGATGGTTACTTCTGCAACTCGGATTAAAACAAAGAACAAGAGTTAGATAATATACCCTCAAGAAATTCTCTGTATAAACAGCCCTGGGAGCACTGGAAAACAAAATTTAACAAATAAATTAAAACGAGGACACAACAATTATTGCGCAAGGAATTTTAATGTTTTTTTTTTTACTACGAAATGTTCACTCGTGCGAGCCAAAGATGAACTAATATATTGTATCGGTTCATTTTTATACTCTCGGCTCGGCGAGCGATTACGCAGAATATAGATCTTTAAAAGGGGGATGGGACTGGGGACGGGGAGTATCAAGTTTTTTTCAGACTATTTGTTTTGTTTTGGAATAGCATACCACTTACATTTTTCAGCAGCTGTAAGTAGGATGTGTGTCAATTGTTGATAAATTTAGCAACGAACTAAATTTTCTATTTTTACGATTTTGTCTTGGGTGGGTCACTAAAGATTTTGTTAAACTTGAAACGAATTTAATTTTACAACACTGCGTCGTCCGATGACAAGTTGTGTCTGGGTTTCTCTGGCTGCCTTGCTTTGCTCGATTTATGTTGAAATAGAGTGAGTTTTAGTAAAAAAAAAAAAAAAAAACAGCTAAAATAGCCAACCAAACAAAGAAATTGTTTATGCCAAGCTGGTAGATTCACGACTGTTATAAATATGGATTTGTGCAACACTAAGAAAAATTAGATGATGGCTAAATTCTTTATCTTTCCACAACTTTCGAGAAGAAATGTTTTTATTGAATGAATCGACACGACGAATTTGCTTTTGGATGGATAGAGTTTGGTGGAGGCTCCTCTCAGATTTGAATTGAGAAAATGCTGAACGAAATTGATTGAAATTGAATAATATTTAACATACAACTTGAGAGGGGAAATTTGTTTAATGTCCACGGAGATATGTTTATTTGAAGGTGCAATTTCAACCAAGAATAGCTCTGTTCTTTATGAATATTTGAGTTTATGCTGGTTTTAATTTTTTTTTGTGTTTAATTATTTAGGCGTATATTAGGCCTGTTTTTTGTGCTTCTTTGTCAGCAAAGCAAAGTAAAATAGGATTTTCAGCACGCAACTACGCTCTGAAAATCTTACTTTACTTTGCTCTGCTGAGAAAGAAGCTCATAAAAACAGACCTATTATTGCAAAAGAAGTACCTATGCACATAAGTACTTTTAAAAGATGTATCATTCGTACAACAATAACATTTTGAGCAATTAGCCAAGTGTCACAAATGAATCAAAATCCACCAAGAGTTCTGTCAAAACCTGAAACAATTTCCACTGGAGTTGAGTTAAGGCAGCGTCTTGAATTACAAAATGATATGTAAATATTACAGTTTCAGTTCAGAAATTATCAATAGGACTGTTTTTTTGAGCTTCGTTCTCAGCAAAGCAAATTTACAATAACTACTGCGAGTCTCGAAGTGTCAAGTAGAGCGTAGTTGTTGTAATTGCGTGCGGAAAATCCTACTTTACTTTGCTTTGCTGAGAACGAAGCTAAAAAAAACAAGGCTAATATCAATTATTTTTTTCCGATTTCAGTTAATGAAATTAAAATTATGTTATGTTGTGGTTAACTACTTGCATTTTAAACTTACCATATACCTATATATATTTATTTGCGCACTCGGAAAAATGTTCCTACACATTTGTCTTTTATATTTGGTCAAAATGCAGTACAAGAATTTTACCGTACTGCATAAATAAATAAATGAATAAGATAAGGCTGAAAATAATAAATAAAATCAATGAAATATAAAGGTTCATTCACTTCACTTGTATTAATTCAGTAAGAAAAAACTGTAGCATGAACCATGAAGTGATATCTGCTCGATCAGCTGTTCTGCTGAATTTGCTGAATATTACAAAAGGTGTGTTTGTTTCAACAATCAATTGGAAGTCGTCTTCTTGGTGTTTTCGTGGAAAAGGACCAAAACCAAAGATAATGGAATACAGAGATCAAAGATAATGGAATACAGAGATATATATCTTTCCATTGGAAAAGCGGCTGCCCACAAGCTGTTTTCCCGAAAAATTCATGAAGTCACGCACATATGCTCATTTCTTTTCTAGTATATGTGAGTTCATGAATTGGACTTTAATACAAGAATTTGCTATTCCGATAATTGTATTTCACTATTTTTTTTATTTTAATCGAAGCCTCAACAAAAACCAAATAAGTTCAATACTAAACACAAAACAATTGAACAGCGCGATGCCCATAAAACCAAAAGGAATGTTGGCCGGCCATTAGCAACATGCTTTTTTCTACCTCACACGTATTCACAGACGGGGGTTGTAATTACAAAAACAACAATGTAAACAAATGGGTTTTGGAGGGATAGACGTACGAAAGACATCCATCTCTTTAATTCATTCATCTCTGACCAAAACGAAGCGTTTTAAAAAACTAAAATATGTATGTATGTATGGAAATATGTCAGGGAAAACTTCTGTTTTCGATTGTTTTCGGCTCGGTTTGAATAGGTTAGGTTAGGTTAGGTTTGAAACTTTGGTCTGTTTAACACTCTACCTCCATTATGGTAGCGTGTTTGATTGTCAGCCTCAGCAGTGTTTCAATTACAATTATACGCTGCATTTAATACATACCTACCTTGAAAAATATTATTTGTAGTTGCACTCTCGTATTTGTGTATTGAAATGTTTGATATGTTTTTTTTTCCATGTTTACGGCAGCTACATACCAACGATTTTTCTTTCAAATTATATATTTCACATGTAATTTGCTTTATAGTACATAAATTAAAGTACATTATTTTAAACAAGTTACTTTCTCTTGCCGTAATAGAAACGTGTTTTTTTTCACCGAGAAACACAATGTCCCATTAGCCAGCCATCGCCATGTGTGCACTATTTCGCGTAAATCTATTTTAAGTAGGTACTCGGTATTTTCCCACTTGCACTTCCGCAAGATTGACAAGAACCCGAAGAAATTACGCTTAAAACTATTTTATTTCTGTTTCGATACACAAACAAGTTGGGCAACCAGACGATTGCATTTGCAAGAAGCAACGATGAACTCTATGACTTAAAATAGAATTTTTAAATTACTTTTTGCCACTGCGACTTATGGGCGTGGATGTCAAGAAGAAGCTTAGTTTAAATTTAGGTAACCGAAATGATTATTTAAAAACCATTTGAGTATAGGTGCAAACTGTTTGTGTTTTCACTGAAGGTAAGCACAGATTTTGTTGCCGATGTCTAATAACTAAATTGATCACTCGCTAAGTGTCAAAGTAGAGTAGAGACTGCGACTAGTTGTATCCATTGAGAAAAGAAATTTGTCTAAAAAATATTGATATTGTGATCTCCATAAGTTTAAAGTCGAAACTAAAAATTCACTGCCTTAAATCATTTTTAACCTTCACACTAAATATTTAATATTTTGTATGGAAAATTGTGCGAGATACTTATAATCATTTTTAGTGTCCAGGCTAAATTTTACGAAGGTTGGAAACGATTATTAGTAAGGGCCTGTGAGTTTGAAAAAGTTTGCCTCTGGAGACCGCGTAACCAGACGCTTGACAGGCGACAAATTTAGGACAAATATTTACGTCATAATGACATCGGCATGTAACAATTTTACATGAAAAGTGCCTTGTGGAATTGTTGCTTTACTATCGCGAATTATAGGTTGGTAACCTTAAAAATGACTCGAAAGAGCTTTATTCCCAGTTAACAAAGTAAGTGGTTGTAAAAGTGAGGTCACGATTTTTTTTTCGCCACTTCTTTCCGCTTTTGGAAAGATACCTTCCACATTAACCAAAAACGGGTCAAACAGATATAAACTTTAAAAGTAATATAAACAAACAAAAACATCTCTAGATAAAAATGGCATTTTATTAAAATGTACTTTATAATAAAATCTATACATATTTACATTTCATTTAATAAAAAAAATTGCATAAATGCTTATATTTAATCAGTTTTATTAGTACTTATACATTGTGTATACATTTCAAATATCATAAGTCGGTTAGTGCAAAATTTAAATATGAATACGATTTTAATTTAAAATTTACCATCAAAAGGAAAATATTGTAGAACTTTCATAGGCCGAGTCCCAAAAGGGGTGTAAAACATAAACTTATAGAAAAATTACCGAACAAACTCCAGTTATTTAAATTTGACTTCCGGATGCGAAAAAATTTGCTTATAAGACAAGCTTGGATTTAGGTTATCTCAGCTAAGGAAGTTCTACTGAAAACAGAAATGTAGTTTTCAGATAAATAATCAAGTTACTTACTCAAAAGAAAAATCAATTTAACTTCACAATTTTATATAACAGCACAATTTGCTATTGCATTTATCATGATTTTGATAAATAAGGCGATAAAATACTAGGTATATGTCTCTTAAAAAGTTTCTTAATAGTAGGTATAATGTTTTTCTTTAATTCATATTTTCATCTAAGTACTTGGTGTATTGAGTTTTTTGTTTCCTTTATTCTAAAATCGAATTGAACGTTTTTTTATTGCTTTTCATTTCTTATTTTTTTCACTTTTATTGGGTAGTTTAAAAATTGTTTAAACAAAAGAGCACTTAAGGCACTCCTGCAGCCAGCTTGCTTCGGCTCTTTTTTATAAACCTTTTTCTTGATTGTTTAAGCGAAATTTATGAAATTTACCTACCAATATCGTATTGCTCTCTTGTTTTCTTTTATGTACGGGGTATGTTCAGGAATGTTATGAACTTAACTTTATAAAAATACAAAAATTCGATTTGCTATGCTGTTTGTTAAAAAAATCTCGTTTGTTTTTGTTCTTTTAAGTTATTGCTGTGTGATCATAATTGTTTAGCTGCTCCAAATGCTCTGAAGGTACTGAGGACAACTTTTACCTTATGCTTTTTACTGTTTGGCAGCACCCCGACTGAAAAATTTGTGAATAATGTAATCGAATGTAAAAGGCTAGTTAATTTTTTTTAGATTTTGTTATGTTAATCTCGCAGTGTTTTAGAAATGTAGCCGGTGTATAAACGAAATTTGTATAATGGCATTTCTTATAATATTATGTATATATACTTTAAATTGTATAGTTTTATATGGAAAAGTAAAAAAAAAATTGGTTTAAATTTCGATGCAAATGTTAGATGCATATGCGGGCGATAGTTATATAATATTTTTTTATTACTTAGTAAAATCTTGAAGAACTTTTGTATGCTAGATTTATTTACATCTTATAATTTGTGAAATAAAATACAAACTCGAATCGCGTTAAAAAAGGGGAAAAATTAATAAATTAGCAAAAAAAAAAGTGGAAATTTTAAGTCAATCTCAAATACAATATGGACTTAAATGCTGCTGTGTAAAGTTTATGTTTGACAGCCCTTATTCCGCCCTTTCATTATAAATAACTAGCTGCGCCACTTAATACATTAAAAGCAAAATAATTAAGTTTTATAACCACTCAGTTGGGAGTTTTAAATTTACAGTTTAGATGCAACGAAAACTGTTTTTTTTGGGACGAATGGAAGAGACCTACAATTTCATGCCGATTCCAACAACAAACAACGCGAGAAATGGCGCACTGGAATATACCTTAGGATGTGACTTGAGTTTTTCAACTAACCTAAGACTCGTCTTTCAGTAGTGCATTACACTTACCACGAGTTATACAGACAAATTAGTAGAACTATAACCGAACGCGAACGAAAACAAATGGGAGTAGGTGTGATTCCCCGCACAATTTTGTCCAGTGGCTTACCCGCATTGCCAGTGTCATAGAGCCTTTTAACAACACGCTTCTAATAGTTTTTACTGAAACGACTGTTAAATTACCCGTCCATATTATAGCATGTCCATTCCTTGTTATGTGGTGTATATAGGAAGCAGTATTTTTAGATTGCGCCTAAAGTGGGGTTAGTTTTTCTAGTGTTGGTGTAAATTCAAATTGTTGATTAAAAGTACACGCACGGAGACGCAGACAAATTGTATAGAGGTTGTGCTCATTTTTCTCCACAAAAATGTCATTGCGACCGGAACCACTTCACCGCGTATTGTGTACCAAATTTCAAATTAATCGATCAAATGGAATTTGCTTTTTACCCAACAACTTTAGAGCGCTGCCTCTTTTTGAGATCTTTAATGAGAGGGTTAATCCGATGATGTCATGTTACCAAACTGTTAGATTGTAAAAATCTCTGCCTCGTTTCTATGTCTATGCATCTGCTTGCCAGCTGTTTGGCGGTCGTGGCTATGTTTTTATACATAAAGCTGTCAATTTGCTAAATTTCGCCACTGTTAGCATGCCGTAACCAATTTAATAAGACAAAAAAAAAAAAACAGTTTGTAAAAATAAATAAAAAAACAATATCCAATCAAGTTTTTAAAAATAGTTTCTTTGTTTTTCATATAATATTAATAGTTTATTTATATATATCTTAGAGTTTGTTTTTAAAATAATAATAATATAATAATAAAGAATAATAAAAATAATAATAGAAAAAAAAAACAAATAATAAAATTACAGCAAAAAAACGAAAATTAGCAGCGAAATAAAAAAGATAATTTTTCTTCTTTATGTTCTTCTCTCTACTCACTACAAAACGAATGTTACTTCTTCTTCATCAACGAATTACTATTAAATTATAATATTTTAGTTAAGTTTAGTAAATCTTACAAAAGGAAAAGGTTTTTCTTTTTAAATGAGAAATCACTTCATCGGTATGTTTGTTTATGCTAATACATAATAAACAGTAGTAGAAAAAAATATATAGTAATAGTGAAAACAAAAAACGTAAATGGAATTATTGTTGTTTCGATTAAAGTGGACTTGTTGCTGATTACGAATTCACTTTGTGTAAGTTTATTGTAATTGCCTTTTTCACAATATCCATCGCATTCTCGTTGTCCGCCCTTTCCCTATCTCCCTGTCTGTCTATCTTTTGCTGTCTTTAAATAATTAACAAGTTTGTTTTTCTTTTTAATTTTAATTTAAAGAAAATATTTTATATGATATGATATATTAGATTTTTTTGTTTTGTTGTTGTTTGTTTTATGTTAAAACTAATTTATTTATATATATGCATTTATTATTATTACTGATTTTTGTTGTTTTCTTATTTGTTTGTATAAAAAATATAATATATTTATATAATATTTGCTTTATGTGGTAAAAAGAAATAAAAACAAAACAAAAAGGAGTTCGATAATCACTGTTTTAATGATGAATTAGCTGGAAGTGTCGCTGATCTTTGTACATTGACTGCAAATGGCTTGTAATTGGAACGAGTTGATTGGCTGTGTGAAATGATGTGGTAGTGATGATGGGTGAGTAGTAGTTATGATGATTAATTTTGGCATTGGTATTGAACGCGCGCGTACACCGCAGTTACGTATAGCAGGCAAAAGGTGGATAGTTGATAAATTGATTTAGGTTAAGTAACAATTTTTACCACATCCACATAAGAGCGTTTCGTTTGCGGTAAATAAAGCATGAAAAAAAAAGATAATAAAAAATTCCAATTGGGTTAGTTTCACATGTTGAAAAGTTTTAATTGTTAATCGTATCACAACTATAAGCAAATTGTTAAAAGTGAATGTACACAAGTAGGACTCATAGCCACTAAGAAGCTTTATTCGCTAATTATTCGTGTATAGCAATAATGGTTGCTTGAAAGTTTGACACTTTCTTAATCGCAGCACATTAAAGGTGGAAGGCATATCGGGTTATCTGTTTAATTGATCATCATAAGCATTTCGCCAGTCATTTTATTGTCCTACAGCACCTGTCGACGGCATCAATTTAATTCAGTAAATTCGTCTATGTTTGCTGTAGAAGTATCTTACGATTTATTTTATTCTATACAAATATACGGCTGTGTTTAATAAACTGATACTGCGTAATACACACGCATGCCTATCGCGAATAAATTTTTCTAGGGTATATTTAAAATCTGATTCACATTTTCATCGGATTTATTGAGGGATTTTTGCAAATTATAATCTCAAAACAGGCATGCTCCACCAAATACCGAGACATTCGACAAATAAAATTGTTTATACACCTTTATCACAGCATGCAGACATTCCATCCAACATTTTCGTGCGTTACTTTGCTGGAGCAGATGCTCAATAAATCAAACCTATGGTCGTGCTCACGGCACTCCTTGCGCGAGTTCGAAATACTCTCAGTTTACTCCGTACTCCTGTGTACATTCACTTCTGCTTATATTATAAAAGCCATAGGTAGTAAGCAAATTTGTTTTCCTTGTTAATTTACAAATGCTTTTCGCAGATATTACTATTTTAACTTTTGATATTTTAAAAATAAAAGCTTACCTTGGAGAAATTTTACTACCATCTCCGCTACTATTGTTATTTGATGATGAATTCGCTTTATACCCACTCTTCTGGATACGTTTTGACAAACGAGTAACCCAAAGATTTTGCTCATCTGGCGTTGAAGCTAGCAATAACATTTCTCTAGCACTATGAGGGTCGTGATGTAATTTACATGGGGCCAATGGATCATTATTATCTACATGTTCCTTATGGATTTTATTGCGGCATCTATAGTAAAAACAAAGTAACAAATACAAATCGAATTTGTCAAAGGCACAACTCACCTTTTGCATTCGTAGGCAGCCGGCGGCTTAAACATATGCCAGAGCGGTTTGGGACAAACTTCGCAGGCGGTTGGCATATGATATGTTATATGGACAAACTCATGACCTAAACGATAAAATATTTTGAATGCCATTGAGTGCATGAGAATGGCGGTATTCTTACCCTTGTGCAATATGGTTCCGGGTCTCTCATCTCCACTTCCTCCCCTTAGCACGCTGATGTCCAGTTGATTTTGTTCATCAGGACGCCTAGCCTCACCCTCACCAGCGTATAGTAGTTGAAATATTCGAGGAATTTCTTTGGCATCCGCCCGAATGACATCACCTTGTGTCACGGAACGTACATGAAATACTTTGCTGTAAATGTACAATTCGAAAAGTGATTACGAAGTTCTTTGTTTCTATGGTGGCACGTACCTTAAGTCTAATATAAGCACAGGATCAATCGTATTCTGTTTGTCTATTTCGGAATTGTAAAAGATTATCTTTCTTGATGATACAATAACGAATTGACGCTTCCAACCGTGTCGGCGAATGTTTTGTTTATTTGGCACACTTAACCAGCCTTCAAAGACTGAATCCTGTCAAGGGAAGAAAAGCATAAATATCGTAAGAATAATTCGCAAAATTAAGCTTATAGAAGAATTTTAAGACCTTGACCATGTATTTAAATAATTGAAGTAGTTGTAGGGGCGGTTTAACAAAACAGGGGTGTCCATGCCCATAGTAATCGTGACGAAAAAAAACCGTAAACCGTATAACAATAGAACAACCTGAATGTCAATTCCGGCAGCTGGCGTTTTTTGCCGACGTACACATTATTTGAAACTCAGGACCTCCGTAAACTATTTCACGGGAATCCGCAAGACGTTGGGTGCTAAATAAATGAGAAACGGAATCCATCGAACACAATGCTTGTGTTTTCCCAGTTACAGTTAGACCTGCTCACGTTCGGAAACAGAAAAAAACAAGTAGTAAAATAAATTCACCCTCACACTTGCGAAGTCGGTAGGTAGTGTACAAATCTGAATCTCAGCTCATCTCTCTAATGATGGTATTAACACACCGGTGTGGTGTCGCGATTTAGAATACTGTTTTTTTTCTTTCGGAGCTATCTGACGTATTTTGTTTACAACAATCGACCCCAAAAAAACTCTTGACCATCCTAGAAAACAACATTCGTAGTCGATTCAAAAATTCATCATCGCTCTCAGAACGCCCTGTCGACTTAGGACTTAGGAACTGTTGACAAAATTTCAACTGTAGAATGAAGAAGCTATACGATATAAAAAAAAATAATCAAACAAGTATAAATGTTATTTTTATTAAAGTTATATAAATAAAAATCTTACATTCCATACAATTACAATAAAAATAAGCACAAACTTAACAAATGTTCGATAATAAATAATATTAAATAAAACAAAATATATTTGCAAATACATCTTTATATAAGTGGCAATAAATTATAAAAACAAATACATAAACAATAGTAACGTATGTAGAATCGAGAAATTTAACAATCTAATTGTCAGCTCCATTAGTTGCATCTCGATAGCATTTATATTCGTCAAATCGGTCTTAAAGGCTACAAAAAAACGTCTAAGAGTTGCCAAAGCAGAAAAGGCATCTTCACGCGTAGGTTGAACTATGTTATCGTTGGATATGGGGTCGTCATCACCACTACTACTACTACTACTACAATCACTTTCATTATCATCGTCACTGTCATAAGCTAAGACCTCTGATCGATCTATGAGTTGCTGTAGTATGACATCGCCGTTCGAAGGAGGTTCACCTTCACCGTCACACTCAGGACTAGAATCACAATTTACATGTTTGTCTTCCACATTGGTTATAGATCTTTGAGAGCTTTGCATCATTACTACTTCCATCCCAGGAAGTTTAGGAAAATTCTGAGGAAATGCTTTTTTTAAATAATTTATGATTGTTTCAGACGTGAACAGGGTTAACACGCTCGTTGCACAGCACAATCGTTAAAGCTTCAAGACTGTTAATACATTTTGTTTTGTTTATTTTGATCCTCTGCCAGTGCGGTTAATATATAACAGTAGACGCACAAACAGAAAGCGGAGCGGAGAGCTTATCAAACCGTAGTTAAATATAACTTTTTGTTTCTACATATATATATATATATATATATATAGAGAGAGAGAGAAAGAGAGAGGGCGCGCATAGCAAGCAGACGAGATTTAGAATATGACGCGAGTGAAAGTATTGTAGTAGTGTATTAATATTCTGAAAAAACACAAAAAAATAGTTTCTGCCAAATTACGTGTAGCTGTTGTTTTCTTTCTTTTTGTTTAATGTGCATTTTGTGTACTTACTATCAATGTTCACTATTTTTTTCTTTTGCCCGAATTAATATTTCTTTCAGAAATTGTTTAAGGTTTAGAAACTAACGACGAATCGCGAACTTTTATTTTAGACGAACAACGAACACTGTACACCGGCAATGTTTGATGCTAAAAGTGATAAGTTGGGAACAGCTCTGCTTTCTGTCTGCCTGTACGTATGTTAACCACTTCCTGACAAGATTCTTCCGCAATAAATTGACGTTACAAGTTGCGACGATAAATTAACGAGAATGAAGTCCTACGCGGCCGTGACAAGAGCAGGGGCACAAACAACTGAAGGCATAGCAGTTGATTCATTGCTACACACCCCGAATTGTAAAAAAGGACGTTTTAAGCATTCACATATGTATATTTAACAAACAATTTTAAGTAGCCTTTTATAAGAAACGTTTAAAAAGGCATCAGATATTGCCACCAACAGCGTCATAAGATGCTATGTTGAAATCAATTTAGCTTATACTTTAATCTCTAATGCAGAGAGAGTGGAGAAGAAATTACAGACTCGAGGTATTGTCCTTACCAAAGTGAAGAGGGCAGCATGCATCGGGATAGGGGGTTCCTTAAGGATCACACCCTCAGCAGCGATGGAGGTGATGCTAAACCTTATCCCTCTGGACATTGACTAATGGAGCACGGCGAAGGAGAAGCTGACTACAGACTACCTACCCCCACAAGATCGTTTTTTAAAGGTGATTCACGACCAGAATTTCCAACAGAAGCGAATAGGAGAACAAAGCAGTAACAAAAGAAGAGGAGTTAGCCCTACATATCAACCGTTCTAAGATGGATATCGGTATAGGCAAAGCACTGGACCTGCGAGAATCGTTCGATTTAGTTATGATTGCAGTGTTTTTTAAGCAGAGATAACCGCCCTAGCCGAAGCGGCGAGGGACCTAACGAGACGGCATATTGTCGATAAACAAATCACTATTTACTCTGAAAGCGAAGCAGCCATAAATGGATGGATAAACGGATGGGCATACTGCATAATGACTTTTGCAGAAGCTGTGCGACGTTGAAGAAATAGAATCTGTTCGCCAACTACTTTGCGAATGCAAAAACAGCAGACAGAGGCTTCTTAGCTGTCTCTTCTTCGGTGGCCCAGAGAATCTGAAGAATGTTTATCTCAAAGTACTCATGAGATTCATACTCAAATCTGGGTGGTTCTAGTAGATAGACAGACTTCAGACTGGTTACAACGGAGCTTGGTCTCAATATTAAAAGGGGTTTATTTCTGTCTTTCAATTGGACACAATGGACCCAACTGATGGTCTACGTGAAGCTGTGACAACCGCCTCAAAAGCACCCATGTACCTGCCTACCTACCTAACACAATCCTCGATGGCGTGGATCTTGGAACTATTGGCAAAAAGCCAATAGCACAGCAAAAGCACTCTTTGCTGTTACGGAAAACTATGATAGATAACGTTGAATTTATGCTGAATGTTTCGTTTCGAACTTATTCCCATTAAACAATCGTCGACGGCTTGTAACATCAATATACTGATTTCAAAGTACACATTTGGAATTTGGTGGAAGCATTTTCAACTTTTTTTTACACTTCAACGTACAATTTCAGGATAAATCACACTAAAACACACTAAACGCAAACACTTATTAGTTTTTTTTTTTTTTGTTCTGTTGGCAATAGAAACACAAGCGACACAATTATTATTGGGCGCAAGGCTTTATTATTGCCATCCACACACAAATAGTAGAATGGAATCAACAGAGAAGAATTTTGAAAAAAAAAGTTTTAACGCGCTCAATTTGCACAAGGTTTTTGTTTTACAAGAGTTAGGTATAAGCGAGCTGTAAACCAGAAACTTAAAATTCAATCGATTTAAAAACACAGCCATGGTTTGTTGTTTTATAAAATAATTCCAAAAAGAGGTCAGATGTTACTATTGAATTTTGTTTTAGACAATATTGCAAACAAAAATGAATAGATCGTTCAACTTACTTGATTATCCTCGGGATCATTATCAGCTGATGACAGCGAAGCTGTTTCATTTAATTTCGATTGCAACTGTTCGATCTCGGTTGCTTTACAGTCGATTTCCATCTGGAGCTTAGTTCGTGCCTAGAAATTGGAAGCCCAAGAAGGAAAAACAACACAAACCAAAAACATAAATTAACAAAAAAAACCGAAAGGAATATATAAAAAATATTGTATTATATTGTTTGTGGAGGGAAATACTAGAATGGAACTCACGTGACTTTCTTCAATGAGTTGACTTTGAAGATCTTGAAATTTAAGCAGCAATTGATTGTATTTATCACGCTCCTGGGTAAGCTCTTGTTGCAAGCGCCTACTCTCCTTCTCCTTTTTACGTAAATCAGCTGATGAGCGAACTTTTGCTTTTTGTTTGCCTGAAATAAAAAATAGTATTGTTGACATTACATTAACTTAGTGTCAGAAAGGGTATTCAATATGCCTGTAACAAGGCAATTTCTACATTAAATTTACGGGGCTATAAAGAGATCACGTCCGATTTCATAGCATAGCCAGTAGGAGGGGTGTATAGACACTAAACCTTACTTGACGTAGCTTTCGAAACATCATCTCATATTTATATATTTGAAAACAAAAGTGCGGACAACAAAATACAACTTACTCTGCAAATCGGTATCTTTGCGATTCATCACTTCGGCCAGCTTATTGACAGCCACTTGCTTAAGTAACATCTCAGTCTTCCATTTTTCTTTAAGTTTAACAATTTCGTTGTCTTTGTCGGTCTTCACCTGGGCCATTTCCTCCTGCATGTTCTTGTTCTGCTGCAACAGTTCCTCGCACTCGGCGATTTGTTGATTGAGTTTCTTAAGGTATTCGGCTTCGGTTTCTTTGATAGCTGCCAGGGCAGCTTCCTTCGCTGCGATTTCATTACGATGTTTCGTCATGAAGTCTTTAAGTTCTAGCTCCTTGATGGTTTTCTCCTTCTCCAGATCGGCCACCGTCTCTTCGGCAATTGATCTCGCGAGTGCCTCAGAGTCTGCCCGCGCGACAGCGACTTGAACTTGATGCTTCAGTGAGACGCGCTCCTCTTTGAGCTCTTGAATTTCGCGACACCGTTCGTTGATCTCCTCCCGATGCTCGTTGCTCTGGGTCTTGTATAGGCGAGAGAAATACTGTTCGGCCTCCAGTTGGTCCTGAAGCTCCTTCATCGACAGGATATCCTTGTTGTGGGCATTCTTTATTTGAATTATGTCCTCCTCGAATTTTCGTTTTGTCTCTCGCAGCTGATTGACCTCTTTCAGCAGCTGACCTTCGCGAGATTTCAAGTGAGCGATCTCCGAACTTTGCAGATTCAACTCGGACAGAAGGTTGTTCTTTTTACTTTGTTCTTGGTCGAGTTGACTCTGGAGGACCAAAGCCTTCTCGGTCTCTTGACGCCATTCGCCTTCGAGTTTCTGCAGCCTCTGTTGGATTTGCCGATAGTCCACAGAGAGCATTGTTATTTGACGCTCCTTCTCCTGTGAACTGTGGTCGGCCTTGATGCGAGCTGATTTTTCTTCGTTGAGTTTCGTTTGCAACGCCTTCACTTCCTGCATGTTGGCCTCCTCGCGACTCAGCATACGAGATTTTTCCGTCTCTTGGTGGGCTTTCACCTCCTGCTGATATCTACCTTGTGCGGCTTTCAACTCCAGGTCTAAACTGGCGTTTGACTTCTCCAGATCTGAGATCTTCTCGTTCAGGGTTCGGTTATCGTTCAGCACCTGCAGCTCTCGGTTGATACAACGATCCAAGTCGTTGGTCACCGTCTGCAGTTTGCTTTCGACTTCTTTCTGAAGCTCCTTGATCTGTGTGCGGGCGTTCTTCTCCTGCATGAGTCGCGCTTGCAGCTCAGCTACCTCTTGCTGCAGGGTGTCGCGTTGCGTTTGCAGGTTGGATATCAGAGTCTGCAATTGATTGACCTTCTGTTCGACCTCTGTCTTCGCGAGGCGGATTTCCGCCGCTTGCTTCTTTAGCTTTTGACTGTTCTCTGTTTCGCTCTTCAGATTCTCTTGCATGTCGGCTAGCTGCTTCTCAAGGGTATTAATCTTGTCGTTGTGGTGCTGATTGTTGTTCATTTCGCGCGTTCGAATCTTCTGCTCATCGTCGAGATTCTTTTGGGTTTCGATGAGCAGAGCTTCGGTTTTCTTGCGCATTTCTACCTCCTGTTCGAACTTTTGCATGGCTATCTTGTAGCTGTGCTTCCGAATGGCCAGATCCTTCTCATAGTCGCTCACCAGCAGTTGGAGTTCAGCCTCTCGCTTTGTTATCACTTCGATTTGCTGGCGCAGTGCGTTGTCCTGTTTCTCCAGCGTATCGGAATGTTTGCGTTCGCGCTCCAACAGCGCCTCGAGTCGCTTCAGTTCGTTTGAGTTCGACGGGCGGTGGCGATGAATGTTGTTGTTTGTAGCGGCGCTCTTTGTGTCCACTGTATCGGTACCCAGCAACTGATAATCACCGTTGTAAGTGAAGCCAATAAACGGCAGATGATTGCCATCGAAGGTCTTCGGCACGGGGAAAACCTCCTCGGGCGTCTCATCACGCTCAATGTCCTCGAAATTACGTGTGTCATCGTCGCTGCTAAGCTCTGGCACAACTGGAGGCACAGATTCTCTAATATTCTCAAAGGTCCATGTGTCGTTCTGAAAGAATGAATGAGGCTTGATCTCTTCAATACCGTGACGACCTAACCGGTGCAGCCGATCTGTCAGAAATCCCCGTATGAGCGACTTTGCGTTCTCACTTATTTCCACTTCGGCGGGAAACGACAAAGAATTTTTGTGGTCCATGATCTTGCCGTAGGTTCCGACTAGGCTATCCGCGTAGAAGGGCGTGTCTCCGACCAACATCTCATAGAGAAATATTCCCACCGACCACCAATCGCATTCGCGACCATACTCATTGTCCACCCCCTGCGACTGTAACACTTCCGGACTGATGTAGTCCGGAGTGCCAACTGCATTGCTAGAGACCACCAAACCATCTGGCCCCATTCGCATACATGTGCCAAAGTCAGCCAGCTTCAAATGGCCATTCTTGTCGAGGAGCATATTGTCTGGTTTCACGTCCCGATGCACGAAGCCCATGTTGTGAATTGTATCCACAGCCAGTGCGACTTCCATTGTGTAGAATATGGCCCACTTCTCGGGAATCTCGTACAGCGACATCAGACTGACTATATCACCGCCAGGCATGTAGTCCATCACCATGTACAGATACTTGGTATCCTGAAATGCGTAATGTAATTGCACAATCCACTCGGAGTTGGCATGCGCCATGATGTGACGCTCCTCCCAAAAGAATGCAGAGTCTGGCCGTTTCATCATGTCGAACTTGGACAGACGCTTCATGGCGAAGACTTGTTTCGATGATTTATGCCGAACCAACTGCACTTCGCCAAATGCTCCCGCCCCGATGAGTTTGATGAAATGAAAGTCGTCCACATTCATGCGAAGCTCAGCTATCTCTTTGGCTAGTCCTTTGTCTATAGGAGAAGGAGAAAGTTTGTTTTAATTTGGTGGTGGGTAGGCAAATTAAATTTACTTACATCGTGACGCATACGATTCGATGTTTTTAAGGATTTTAAGCGAATCATGGTCACAGTCTGCAACGAGAGCTGTGACCGTATCCAACAAGCAATCGACATTCGCATGACTAAATGGATCCCGCATTCTCTCCTCGAGCTGCACCGCTCTGAAAATAGTCAAATAAAACATACACAAAGTGATCAATACAATAGACAAGAGTTGGCTTTAAACTTAATGGAGAATCTGGCATTCGAACAACAAGAATAGAGAAAATTTTTGGCAGATTCAAAACATACAAACTACAAAGAAGAAGAAGAACCTCTACGAAAAGTTGGATCTAAAGACTTAGGAGTAGGACAGCTCCGCAATTAGTCATGAAAGGATGGGCTGGGCTATTAAACGCCATAAGTTGTCAAGTCTGTTGGCAGTAAAAAAAATATTCTCATCACTTTATCAGTGGGACGACTAGTGACTCATTGTACACCGTTTAAGTGCAGTGATTGCAACTCATCGAAAAGAATAATTATTCACAATAGACTTCCTTGAATGCCTTTCGCGGATAAATTTACAAATATTGCCAGGGACAGCAAGTCATCGCAAAGTAACATTCCAGCTCCACATTGTTCCCAAGTGCCAATCAGACATTAGCCAAACCAAACAAAAGAATCATCGTCGTCATCACGCAAGTGTCATTTGCTTAGAGCGATGTAACTCTTCGATTCCCTTCTTCATACACTTCCAACCCCATATGGGTGGAAAATCCCATACGTAAAGATCAACATTCAAGGCTTTCTCATTCCATGATCCAGTTGGCGACACTATTTCTATTTCAAAATAAAAACAAACAACAAAAATTAATCATTCAATCTGTTTGAGTCGTTTGTGTTTTCGTTTCAATTCGTTTGTGTCTCTAAATCAAACGCTCATATACTTTTTCAGTAGATCATTGCCGAATCGAGACAGCAGCGCAGTTCAATAGCACCACCAGTAATACTTGCGCACGCGATAAGCAAAACAATTAAATGCGATCTCGATGGATCGCAACGACCCTACCTAGCCGTAGAGAACTACTACTATATTGGTTGTGCGGGGTCGGCCACATAGTATAGTGTGACTCGCTCTCGCGTACGCCCGATACTATGCCGTCGCAATTACGTCATTCGGATTCCCATGAATTCTTCCACCTTGCGTCGTCGTTCGTCGACTTGAATTGGGATTTTTGATTTAGAGCTCTCTTGGGCGGCGGGCGAACCGTAATAATAATAATCAGAAGAGCCAATGTGTGCTGCGAGTGCGATATAGTACGTGAATTTAAATTCCAATCAGCATGCCCACTGAACATATGCACCGCATGATTTCTTTGCTACCGTGTCGTTGATGTACCCGCTGCCGCAGCTACTGCATATGAGGAGGAAAACCGGAAAACTTGGTCGTTTCTTAACTTTTTTTTATTAATTATTTGTTTTGCGCTAAAAAATAAATAAATAGGCAAAGGGAAAAACAAACATTCGAGTTATTGTTTTCGCCTTATCATACGTCCATTGCCTGACTCTGGTTTGCGGATGAGACACACGCAGGCGGCTTGCTGTGCATCTAGCTACGCTCCGCGGTGGTGAGAGCTCTTCAGCTTGAAATGAAGTCATTTCTTGGCGAAACGTGGCGGCAAATGAAATTACCTAATGATGAGTGTGAAATGGTCGATTCCTTTTGTATCACATATGTTAACAGCGGTGACAGAAGCAAGGCACGCGAGTCACAACACACTTCTAATTGGACTCCAAAAATTGACAACTATCGCCGTAGTAATCGAGAGACACTGTGAGAAAATTCAACATTTTCCACGTAATTTAGACCAGTTGCCAATGTCACACCACCTTCTGCTACGAGTATACCAAAAACAAAAAGAGCGCAGAATATGCATCCTGTGATATTGGTGCACTGATTTTGTTCTTCTTTTCAATAGGAAGACATTGGCAATGGGCATTGTGTCATTGTCCGCGAGAAGAACTTCCCTGACCTGACTAACGTTTTGCTCGTAGCCATGGTTTTATTCCACTCTTTGGTTTGGCTTTGATAGGATAGCGATTTAGGCAGTAGCCCGGACCCTTGGAGCAAAGGCAACCAATGTCCAGCTGTTGTCGGCTTTTTGTACATCAGTTAAGTATTTCTCTACTATCTGCAAATGCTAAGCAGTTGGGTGCTTTTGTGTTTGTAGATCGCCATCTTTTCGATGACCTTGGTTTGTCGCCTCCTTGCGCTGCTGAGAATGTGACTTACATTATGCGTCGCAGCTGTCATGTGCGTTGCTTATTGCTATGAGCCACACCTCAAAAGCTTGCGGTTACTTTGTACATCTGTCAGTCCGCAATGGACACAAATGATGCTATGGGTTGGGCCGTAAAAAACTTACAGTGTTACCAACAGAGCTTTATCAAACAGCTGGAGATGGCATTGTAGTAAATAGCGCACATAACACTATTCGCTAACCTATGACTATTTTAAAGATTCATACTTTCATGGAATGTGTTTGCAGGAATTTAACGAAATTGTAAGACTTATGAGCCCTGGGGATGGCGATGGGCCCGTCTTGGTGCCTGGCCTTTTGTGACGATCTCACAACCCCACTCAACCTAACCCAACCTAAGACTTATGAGCGCCCTATAAGATAGACAACAAATGCACATCACTGCGCTCGACAACGGCGAGGGCATCTCTTTTTAAAACTAAAGGAAATGCCGACTTTAAAAAGAGCTCGCTTACTGCAGACATATTTCCAGGGGACTATACAGTTTACAACAATTTGGGTGCACGACTCACACCTATTTGCAATCACCTCGGCCACTGTTGAAGCGTAATATGGCCTTGACTGTGTTGAAAACCCCCTGACCACTTCCCTTTGAGAAGTGACACCTTTCCTGATCATGATACCCTATTGGTGAGTCAAATAGACATACGTGTACGTTCTACCGCCTACAAAATGTACGTCAACGGTTATTTGTATTTTGATTTTATTTTATTAAAAGCCTCTTGCCTTTATGATTTAACGTTTCACAAATATTTTCCTTAGACCAAGTGGTCTATTTTTAGAACCGCGACAGCATCTGAAAACCACAAAATATGACGTGATATTCGTGAACTCAATAAATACCTATTTGATTTGAACGGCCAATTCGTCTTCTCTCTCAGCAAATTGTTTTGCTCAGAAATCGGCGTGTGTTCAGAATATGTCAGCTATTCGGAAACGAATTACAACACAAGACGAACACGACACACAAGTCGACAGAGAATTCAAGATCACTCAATGAAATCTAATGCGACCCCGAAAATAAATATATACCTCAAGTGAAAAAGAATTCTTTTCCCACTATACCAAGTGATCCGTGACTGAGCGCAAGAATGTGTATTTTCATTTTTTTTTTTGGCAAACGTAAGCAGAAAAAAAGGTTAACAAATTTACAAAAAATGAAAAAATGAGAGTACCGCAAAAAAGTAAAAAGAAAAAGAGACCCAAACTATATCGTTTGCGGTGGAAACATTTTCCAAAGAAAACTTAACCAATCCAAGTGATTTTGTTCTGTGTTTAGAATGACTCACGTTTGGCGAAAAGGCAAAAACAATAATGCAGTTCTTTCATAACAATTACACGCGTCACACAATCTCGCTGGTTCGTACATTGTTGAAGCGGTAAATGATAAATAAAAATAATTTATGTGCACGAAATCATCACCATCCAAAAGCCATCAGGTGAAGACTAAAGACAGTCAAAGAGTAAGGCGTCCCCGCCGTGACACAGTCGGAAGGAGTGCATATTTTTCTCATAATTTGTTTGGTTTTTGGACATTTTCCAACATTATTTACGTTTTCGAGCCGCGCATTAGCAGGAAAAGCTCACATCCGTAACAATGGCAACAACAATTCACACACTGTCCCAAGTGACGGAATGTGTGTGTTGCAAAATTATTATGGCATTGATTTTATTTTATTTGGAAAACTCGTAAAAGTATTCCACATAGTGTGTTATTTTGGGTCAAAACTTGAAAAACAATATTTTTAGTCGAAGCGGGCAACCGAAATGTATTTGGAATGGTGAGGTATTTATTAAAAAAAAAATAATAATGCAGACATAAATAAGTTAGAACGCAATTAATTATAGCGGCTACGACGAATATTCTATTATACAGCATTCTAACAGTACTTAATTGAAAAAAAATATAACAATTGCTTTTATTTAAAAGAAATGTCAAACTTGAATCGAAGTTTTTATTCGTATGATGAATTAAATCCAACTTTTGATATGTTCGAAGAGCGGAGCCACTTACCTTTTACTAAGATCGGTATGATGAATAAAACGTGTCAGACAAAGCAATTGCTAATTCAAGTCTGATGCTATTGTGCTGACTCAGAGCATTTGCTAAATATTTTGTAGGTACCCCAATTTTCTTCTTTTAATTTCGTTCGCTTTTGTATCAAAAATTAGACTCTCAAGCCTATTATCCTGCTCGCGCTAAATTTTGTCTCCGATACAAAAATTTATATACAAAGATAAAATATAGGGAAACAGTTTAGCAAAGCATAAATCATCATAGAGATGGGCCGATGTCAAGTCTCCAGGGACAGCATTACTTAGCATGCAAAAATACGTGACACGTATTTTGTTCGGCCATCTTGTTAACGTGGTAGGAATTATGGAAAAGTTTTGCATGTTGATATTTTTATAGCGATGGCTGACGAAGTTTCGTTTTCGCAAAAAACAAAATGGCTTCCGGAAGTGATGAACGGACAATTTTCTATTTTTTTCGTATAACGGATTGATGAAATGTTGGTTTAATTTACTGACACTAATTACCACCATAGGCAAACCATACTGAGACCACCAAATTCGGTCGATTTCCCGTTACTTGCTTACAATCTATATTTTTATGGGGTGGCAAATTGTTACATAGAAATTCGTATTGACAAATGTCACGTAACTTCAAAAATTCCAGCTCATCAACATTCTCGCAAAATATATGAGCCACTTCCGTAAAGTTGCTGGCAGCGTTCATAGAATTATATCCGAGTAATTTTAAATTCGTTACGTATTTTTTTCTTTTTATAATAAATGTACATTTGTTTAAATTAATAAAATAAATAATTGGCGTAACAGGTGCTTAGGGACCCTAGGCATAGCTTCTCATAACCATTCGTATTGTGTGAGTTTTTATTTTTGGAAGGGATCTTCAATTTTATGCCTAGTCCAAACGGCCAATTGAAAAGCTCTTTCATGACAGTTATACTCTCGGATGTTTGTCAGACCAATATAGATCGGTTGAGAGAAAATAAAAATTTTCTTCATTATTTAAGAAACACTTACTCATGAAATCGATGTTAATGATATTCAAAAGCGGAAAATACAAAACCATGTTTGTCCTAATTTGTTTCTAAAACATAGAACATATCCTTTAGATAGTTTTATTAACCAAACAAATCAAATTATTCGCCAATATTGCATTCAACAATAAAAAACGTGGTATTTCCGAACTCTATCACATTCCCCCACGGTTGGCGGCATTTTTGTTTTGTATTTTTTGTATATTTTTGCATGTCACTATTATCTAAGTCGACTAGATTTGGCTGGATGAGAAGTAACCTGAACGCAAAAACTAGATTGGTCGGGTACGTCGCTTTTTCTACGTTAGCCACATATGTGAATTTCGTACTCATCACGAGATTCTTGACTAGAAGATATGCTCGATTGGGTACGCCGGGTACCGACAAAACATATGATTGACGATTAAACAAACTTTTGCGATGAGGAGAAAAAGAAGAGTGCTTTCGATGAGCTCGATGGTAAGAACTTGAGGCGGGCTCGTTCGAGATCAAATCCGTTTGAGACAATCCGTGGATCAATTTTCCAGAATCCAGAGGCCGTCAAGATGGCCAATCTTGATTCGAACTCGTTAAGATCAACAATTTGATGTACTTTGCCGATATCTGTCCTGGTAAGGGTTAGACTAAGAGGTGACTACTGAGCGGGAGATAGATTTTATCTTATTTTACTAGAAACGCTGGAAAGGCAAAAGGATTCGGCAGGAATGCGCGTCAGAACGGTTTTAAATTGGACAAATTGTTTGCAGCGTCGCCAGAGACATTTGAGCCGCACTGGCACAACTGTCGATGGTGACATCTTCAATCCACAGAATCATACTTCATTCGCAGAGTACGTCCTCAGTGGAAGTGTAAAGGTTGGCAACACTATTTCTGTACCGCGGCCGTGGTATCACTTGAACTGGTCAACGGTCGCTGGGAACGATAGACTGAGGTTATGTTAGTTTTGGCTGTTAAAATCTTACAATAAAGGATCTCTAACGTATGAACTTATTAGCGTTCGTGCTTGATACTCTGCACAGATTACGCTCCATGTTGCTATAAAAATGAGAAACTATTTTTAGTCAAAAGTGCAGCACAAAATAGACGCGCATTTACAATAGAAAAAGCTTTTTAGCGTCAGACCGGAGCCAATTGTTGACGCACTCGTGTGTCCGGGATCGGAATCTGTATTAATGATACTAATAAGGAAAGTGTAAGCGTACAGGTCCAAAGAAGGAATTGGAAGGGCGAACAACTAATGAATTCCACTTCCAGCTACACCAAGTGAAAACAGTTTCATAACGAAGCTATGCAATAAGAGAACTGCTGAAGAAGGGTTTGGGCCAAAATCTAAAGACTATACGAATCCATGGGGAAATATGCCATCCGAAATATTCCCTATAATGATGTCAGATAGCCAAGCAGCCAAAAAGGCGCGTAATGCCTATAAATTGCCTAATTCTAACTTAAAAGCCTGCTGGATTTTGAGCCATGTAGGCATCAAGGGCACCGAAGCAAAAAAAAAAAAAGCAAGGAGCAGCTGAGCCCTGCATTTGACCTGAACAATTCTGTGAGATTGGGGAACACAACTATTAAAAACATTCAACGCCTAAGTCAGGCGGCAGGGAAACCTTTAGGAAAATATAACCTAAAATGTTTTAAAGGATGTATTATCCTAAGTAAATACAACCCACGAATGCAAAGTTTAAAGGATGTATTATCCTAAGTAAATACAACCCACGAATCCAAAGTTCGCTACAAGTTCGAAGATTCCAAATAAGAATATATACAAAAAATGATTCCACTACTCATTCTCAGATTCATAAAAGAAACAAGACTGCAGGAATTCATCTAAAATGGAAATTATTCCCAATACCCTATTCACATCACCGAAAACAGTGTTTCATCGAAAACTCGTCGATGCATACACTTCGAACACCCACTAGTTTTCGATTGACGTTTCAATCAGCTGTGAAACACTAGTCGCGAAATTCCTGCGTAAACTATTTTTGTTACATACAAGGTTCGATCGCGTTATAAGCAAATAAAATACATTTAGAGCATTTAAATATAATGTTAGCCCATCAATTAAGTGTAGAAAACGATTTTAAATTGTGACTTCCATACATTCCGTGGGAAATATTATTCCCGATAGCGGTGATTGAGAACCCCAACTCGCAATCCTCTTACCACTGGCCCCCTCAATTTTTTTTTTCAAATTCGACTATGGGTACCAAACCCGAAAATTTGTTTCCTACACCCATAACTTAGAAAGCTTACCCATATCTTGGATGTCAGGTCCAAATCGAGGCTATTGTAGCCAATAAAAGGCGTTTTTCTTTTTTAGTTCAGAGCTGAGCTCTGAACCGAGCTCGAGCATTATGAGCGCGCTCTGAGCCGAGCGTGCTCAGATCGTTCTGATGTATTTATGAAACACACTTGTCTGACATTTTTTATAAATATATGTTTAATTTGAAAATTTATTAATTTTTATTTATTAAATTGGTTAACATTCAGTTCCAGAACAACAAAGGTCGTCCATCATTTCAATTATTTTGTTTATCCTGTTTTTTTTCTGTCAAATGTGACTGTGAGTGTGTATTCAGCTTTTCACTCAGCCTGCTCAGTCAATTTATTCTGAGCTCATCAAGCGCGCTCTGATTATGCTCAGATCGAAAAAAGAAACACAAATCTGAGCTCTGATGTATCTGAGCTAAAAAAGAAACA
This sequence comes from Cheilosia vulpina, assembly GCA_916610125.1. NCBI lineage: Eukaryota > Metazoa > Arthropoda > Insecta > Diptera > Syrphidae > Cheilosia > Cheilosia vulpina. The sequence continues at coordinate 60,627,101 of OU744277.1, forward strand.
CGAACTTTTTGTATAACAGTTCAGGTTGTGCTCTGAACTAAAAAAGAAAAACGCCTAAAGAGTTGCCATAGCTCTTTAAGACGCGGTTGTTAACGAATTAAATTTAAATCGGGTATGAGGACCGTATACCAAAGTCCAGTTACCCGCTAAGCAAGCTACGCTTGTTTACAACAACCCTTTATCAGTTGCTTCACCTAGTCGTTACGGTACAACAACTGCCATACGGCTATGAGAGCTCTTTTTTGTACGCTTCAGTTCACGGTAAAGTTGCCCTGGCTGATACAACAAAAGACAACTGTGTTGTTTCTATTTATAACAACTGCCTTGCAGCTATAGGCGTTTTTCTTTTTTAGTTCAGAGCTGAGTTCTGAACCGAGCTCGAGCATTATGAGCGCTTTCTGAACCGAGCGTACTCAGATCGTTCTGATGTAATTATGAAGTGATTTTAACCCAAAAACTAAACCCAAGTCCATAATATTCACTCGTTAAGCTTAGTATCCTGCTCGCGCTAAATTTTATCTCCCATACAAAAATGTCTACAAAGATAAAATTTAGCGAGGCAGTTTAGCAAAGCAGTATCGTAGGTCTTTTAAAGATCGTCAGAATTTTTTTTATTTTCTAAAAGTGTATGATGCATTTTAAAATATTGAAAAAGAGATAGATACTCATATTATTTTATTGGACAATATTTCTCTTAGATCCCTGACATTCCGTAGTTAGCTGTTGATTATATAACACCTAAGGGGGTAGGTATTAACGGCGGTTTAACAGACTATGGCGGCTATGAGCTCCATAGATTTCAAAAATGATTTTACACGATAAGTATATCTAAGGGTCAAATAAAGCTTTTAATAGGCCATAAGATCCATCGAGGTAGGCTCTTTCTGTAAAATATTAGAATATTTTTTTTGGGTTCAGAACCTCTCAATGAGGTTCTAATAGCTCTGTTTAGGGGTACCACAAATCTTTGAGAGGCTGTGACAACCGTTCAAGAGGTTCTTACAGCTCTGTATGCGGGTCTGATAGCTAACTTTGATGTTGTCAAATATATTTTGTTGGTTCCCGCAGCTCTGTTTAATGTGCTGCACCCATTCACTGAAGGCATCACACCTTACTTTTGGTTATAGAAGCCACGAGGTTAGCAGTTGGTACACCTACATAAAAATGAGGTGGCGCATTTAGTAGGACTATGGTACCTCTGTGGTTTTCTGAGTGTAGATTGCGCCGTGTTTTCGTGGAAAACGACGTAAACAACTCGCTTGCAGAACTGAAATAGGAATGTATGGGAAAACTTCTGTTTTCTATGAAGTTTTCGAGTGTTTTTGCCAAAACTCAATTTTCGGCTCGATGTGAATAGGGTATAAGGCTAAGTTACATCCTCAAACACTAGACTTTAGAAGATTGAGGGTCGCAGAGCAGTTAGCCCTCTTTATTGTTAATTCAACTTTAATACTGCGCGATAATAAATCTTATTTAGTGTCCAGGGTATAGATTTTACGTACTCGCAATGGTGAAATTTTTCATATAAAATTACCTATTGTACCCTACAAAATAGTGTAAAGATTTAAAATGATTATAAGTAAAGCCCACTATGCAGACCCTTTCGAACAGGATGTAGCTTCAGGTTGCAGTTGACGAATTGAATAAGCAATCCCGTTCCTGATAAATGGATATGAACCAGGTACTCTTTTCAAAGGACGACATCGATCGAGTCACAAAGCTGCGATTTATTATAACGGCTACGTACATATCGTAGCTATCTCAAGATCACAAGATCGCAGCTAAAAATATAACAGATCAAGGCCGCATCAGGCACAGAATTCAATTCGAACAACACAGTAGAGGAGGATCTTCAACTTTAGGGACAAGTTCCAACCTGGTTTCGGGTAGCGTCATCGGTGAACGAGCTCAAAGTTTGATTTTCAGCCTGCTTCTATGCCCACAATGGTTGATCGTAGAAGACATAAATATATACCTATTCCACAAATTATCAACTTACTTTAAAGCTCTAAAATGGAAATGCCTTTTTGGATAATAAACAATTTATTTAACAATACATATTTAAAACAAAAAAAAAAAAAATAAGAAAAATTTTTTAAATACATTTTGCCATTAATTTTGTGTATAAATTCACGACAACGACCTTTACGAACAAAGGCTGGCCATTTGTGTTTCGAATAAACATACGTATTTTGGAACATTTTATTGGAAAACGAAAGTGCTTGAGAAATCCCAATCGCCAGTTCGGCTATATGTATTGTTGTGTACATTTCGGATAAATGCATCAGAAATATAAGCGGTCAACTATATTTAGCCAAATATGTTTGTAAATTCTCGCGCCACCTTATTGTCTATAAATAGGCAACAAACTTGCTCTATTTTGTACAGCTTTATACAAGTGAATGTCAGGATGGCTGCTACGTGTAAGTATGCACTTCCTGGTAAAAGTGCGTTCGAATGCAAATCTATTTTGTTAAATTTATTTAACGAATAGGGAACCTTTACAAACACGGTGCGATGTGCGATAAAAAAAAAACAGCAGGAGATGTAAATGCAAATGGTTGCCTTGTTGCAGGAGGTGTCTGTTCGAAATTGCTTTTGGGAATAGAAGGAGGTATAGAGTTGTTAGTGGAATTGATTAAAAATGAGAACATAATATAAGTTGCACAGTTCGGTATCGTCTTCTTGATATGCCATTTCATGGTATACTACAATGGATATACTATTTTGGTCTTTGTGTGTTTTTATCTTGACTGTTATGATAGCCAGCTAACCTTTACTGAGTCGTTGCGAATGTTTCAAGGCAGTAAAAAAAAAAGTAAGCAGACGTCAGAAGACACGCCGAAGGTGAATTCGGTATAATTTGGAGGATTTTCCGCTTTCGGTGCCGCTAGAAGGATCTTCCTGTGTGTTCAACACACACGCAATGCATAAGAACCAGTTAAAAAAAATGTATTTTAGGAATAATTGCAAAGGACTTACTAAAGCCAACAATATTAAAAAAAGTAAGAGTTTGTCGTAAGTTATTGCAACATTTTTCTGGCAAAAAGTTGAAAGATCTTATTTCCACACTACGAATGTAGGCAGCTTTCTCCCATAATAATACGAAAAGAATTATTCGATGCAAAGATAAGTCCTACTGCCGAAATGAAAGTAAAGAGTCAAAGAGTGTATTTTTTTAGAGGTATAGAACTTTAAGTTGGTAACACTATTTTAACCGGCGGCCATTTTATCAGCTGTCAAATGAAGTATATTTAGTTTTATTTAGCATTTCAACATGAATAGACTGACGCCTAAACAACGCTTCCAAATTGTGCAAATTTATTTTGAAAATCATGGTTCTGTTCGAAATACTTATCGCCCATTTTACGGTCAACATAATCGTCCATCAGAGCAATTAATTCGATTAACTATGAGACGTTTTCGCAACACGTTTACTCTGAATGATAATACGCATCCACAGAGACGTCGTACTCGTACTATTGCGTCCAGAAGAAGTCATTGTTGCTGTAGAGCGTATCGTAGAGGAAGACCCGAATCAGTCTATCAGTCAATGGTGACCGCTATAGAGCCATGATTACTGACTATTTCGTTCATCAATTGAACAACCATGATGTACAGGAGCTGTGGTTTCGACAAGACGGCGCAACTTGTCACACAGCTCGTGCCACAATTGATTTTTTGATGGAAACGTTTGATAAACGCATAGTTTCACGTTGCGGATACGTAAATTGGCCTCCAAGATGGTGCGATTGCGATTTAACGCCGCTTGACTATTTTCTGTGGGGATATGTGAAGCCGCTAGTCTACGCCGATATGCCCGAAACGATTGACCACATATGATGGAAAAAGTCATCGAAAATTGGACCTCCAGATTAGATACGGAACCAAGTTTTACGGTGGTCTCCAAATGGACAGCGAAACGTCTGCGAAAAGGCATTGGAAAATAATTTGTGGAAATCCATCAGCTGATACACAAGTAGCAGTGTTACCAGCACTGGCTATTTATATCTGATTTGGCTACTCGAACTTTTCACTGGCTCCTTAAAATTGTCATTTGGGATTTATCATGATTTACGCTATTCATTTTAAAGTTTGGCGATTTTTAGGCTCCTAAGGAATTTATTAAATGAATTCTTCTATTGCGAACGTACTCTTTTCGAACTAAAACCTTCTAAACAATTATATAAATATAAGAATGCATTCCCCCGAAACGAGCTTCTATCCGACGGGTTTTGCTTTTTTTTGTACATACATCCTTTCTTCATTACTTTTCCTTCCTGACCGGGTAGGACATTAATTTACCGACTACACAGTACCCAAACTCATCTTCCATAGATTCTTCTCTCTTAGATTCTAGATCAGCATGGGAGGAGAACAAATTCGACATACCCATCTTCACAGATGGTTCCAAAATGAACTGCGGAGTGGGAGCGGGTATTTTATCCACAGAATTGGACATTTTCAAATCGTTTTGCCTTCTCGACGCAGCAAGCGTCTTTCAAGCTGAACTACTTGATATACTGCTCACTAAGATAGCGACAAACATAAATAATCAGGCATCCCGACGAACTTTGTCATTTCAAGGAAGATTTGGCCAACTGGCCAACAGGCGATGATGCCAGAACAAATAACCTCCTGGCCAAAACGCGTGAAGATGTCGCCAAACTAATGGCAATTAGTAGAAGTCATTGTCCTTATGGCTAGCCAGGCTAGCAATCCCTTTGGCCTATACAAACAAGAGTGAAACTGTGCTCCATCTTCTTTGTGAGAACCCGGCGCTATACACCCCTTATAAAGTAATAAAAGTTATCAAAGCAAAAATACCTCATTGATTGGTCTCAAGACCAACGAAAGGCCGAAGCTCGTCTTATCACAAGCACAGAATGATGCAACTGTTGCACCTCCGACAATACTTAAATCAGAAAATTAGGTAACCAGCCCCTGCATGCATTCTTGTCTGTTGCCGAGCGCTAATATTGACTATCTAAATCTATGCGAAACAAGGTGGACCACAATATCTAGATCATAAGAACATAAAATTGCTGTCCACTAAGCCCTCTTTTATTATGTGGACCATGTTGTTTTCTTGTTGTGATAATGTAAATCGCAAAACAGAGATGCAGTGTTTCTTATGGCACGTTGCCAATGTATCCAGTGGTATTTGGCATTCAGTTCATTCCAAGATTCTTTGTATGTTAAGAATGCTGTTGGACGGCACTTCACTCTGCCATTTCGGTTTGGTGGCGGTCTCTTTGTTTCCTTCTAGAAATTGAGGTGGAAAAGTCATTTATGTCAACTGTGGTTTATGCCATTTTGATCCGTGACAAGATAAATAACTGTCACTTGAAGACTATGCTTTTCAACTGCTATCCAAAAAATGTTCGGCTTTACAAAGAATGTGCTGATGTGTTGAAATACAACCAATACGACCCTCATGTCAAAATTAGGACATTATTCATAGGAACGTCTCGACGAGTCCTTTAATTAAAGTATATCAACTTTTATGATAAATTGATGTCATAGACAAAGTACGGAGACCTGTTTATAGCCCTGCACCTATTTCCTGTGCTCTGATTTTAAAAAGAAGGCTTAATTTTCGCCCCAAATCCATACATTGCACTAGAAACTGTAACGGTAGACGCCAAGGTTGATTTATCTTCAATATATTTACGCTTAAGTTTTGCCGAGCTTCCTTATGCCCGTAGCTTTATTACTTTTCATACATCTTACCATCTTTTCATACGTGTTGCCAAAAGTAAGTATAGCCTTTCTGAGTAGAATCACGCAAATAGAAACCCTTTGACATGCAGTGCCAACTAAGCAGACCGCTCGATTTCACCCGAGTTTTTTCTACGTTTGGGCGTTTACCAGCAAATTTATATTGATCTGCATCCACCTTCCCCTTAACGAATTCCAATAAAAAAAAAAATCTATTAACATTTACCAAATCCCGATACTAGTCATTTGATTTATAGCTTCGTCGTCGAACCAAGGTTTCGGCAAAACTATCAACATTAGCCCCTACCCATTGGTTTCCTAGGACATTTTTTTTGCCACGTTTGTTCACTCGGCAACACCAATGCGGCACTCGAAAAACGCATTCGCCGGGAAGGATGTATGGTAAAATAATCGATAATCCGCACCAAGGTGAAGGACCTGTGCTAACTCCGAGCTTGATAATGACATTTTACATAGGCTTGCCTTGAATTGCTAACAGTTGGGGTGTTTCTATCTGTTTCATCTTTACCGGGTAGTTGTTTCATAGAAATTTGCACTCGCTTGCCAGTTTGCAACCCTAACCTATCAAAACAAAGCCGACAAACCAACCCTGCGCCCGCATGTACCTACAAATGCGAGACACCGGCACAAAAAGGAAGTTAACGATGTGTGTCTTCCTTTTGCCGGAAGAAGTTTTGATGCATTCTTTTCTTTTTCTACTGTAAAACGCGGCGAGTTGTTAATTTTACTTGTTAGCCATGCGTTTTTGGCCAAAAACATTTATACCTATAAGTGCTTCCGAATTCGCAAAACAAAATGTGAATTTATTTACCTTTTCCTACGTTCTTCGTCCAGTATGACAGACATCTTTACCGTCTTGTGTCCTGATCCGGGCGACCCCGTTCTCCTACTTAAAACACAAATGCTGCTTCCTGTCGCGCGCCGCTGATGGAGGCGGTATTTGCAGTTTTGGGATGGAATATTGGAAATTCCTTAGGGAATTCTTGGTAAAAACATTAAAATGCAATTTTTACTGAGATATTTTTTGTTTTATTTTTTTGTTCTCCTTTTTTGTTGTTTATTCTACAAACATTTCACTTTTGACAGACGGCAACTGAGACTGGTTCCTCTGCACTCAACATTTTTGCAACGCGACTATTTTTTACGATGGTGGCACAGCGGAGCGCCTCCCGGATTTCGAGATGATCTGCTATGACCGCGGCGCCTACGGGGCGGTTACGCATCCAAAAGAGTGGTGATTGTACGCCTTCCGAATGGAAAAATTTATGATTTTGCTCCCCTTAAGTTTTTTTTCTAATTTATGGTATATATACGAATTATTCTGGAATATTATTTGGCAAGGTGGGTCTTGCTCGCGACGAGACTTTTTTTCTTTCGTTTTTGAACGTAAATGCGGGCGACAAAGGAAAAAAAATTATACGACGACGGGAAAGAGCGAACAAGTATGAACGAACGAGTGTATGGTGTAAATGTAGTGAAGTACAAGGGAAGAAAAGAAAAAGAAAGAAAAAAACGTAAAACACACAGAAATTGAGAATTTTTTACTTGGCGAAGATGGATTTCTTCTTTTTGCTTTTCGGGTGGAAATTCACACTGTGGTCGAGTACATTTTGGGAAATTCACTTTGCATAAGATTTGGTTTTGGTGCGCATATTCGTTTTATATGGAAATTGAAATTAATAAACTGGATTTATTGTTGAAAATGATAAAAAAAGAAAAAAATGTTCAAGAGAATTTCGCGTATCCGTGAGGAAGACACAACACACACACACACATACGCATACATACGTCAGCGGTTTTGCCTTTCATATATTTTTTCCGAAGCACGAGTACCAACATTTAAAAGACGAAATTATATCTCTGTTGCTGAATGCATTCGCGGAACAGAGGCTGTGTTCAGACTGAACTCAAAAATTGACTATCTAACGAGTAAAGTTTAATAGATGATTGTCCAAATAACGGCTAGAAATACATTAGGCCTGTTTTTTTGAGCTTCGTTCTCAGCACGCAATTACAACAACTACGCTCTACTTGACACTTCGAGACTCGCAGTAGTTATTGTAATTGTGTGCTGAAAATCTTACTTTAGTTTGCTTTGCTGTGAACGAAGCTCAAAAAAACATGCCTATTATTTCTGCAGTTTACTAGTAATTATCAAACGTATCAGCAGAAATGTTCCAAGATAAGCTTCTGCTTTCATGTCACTTCTACTTGGGATAAAAAGTAGAGTCTGCTGAAAACACTCATTGTGGTTCAAAAGCTCTGCAATTTTATTCAGATTTATGCACGTATTTAAAAGCTGATGAAATTTCGAATTTGAAACAATGAAAATCTATTGGAATATTTTTTGAATAATCTCTTTTTTTCATTTTTTTTCAATCAATTTTTTTTTATAAAACATTTCTTTTTGCAAATTATTCTTCGAATTTATTTAATTGATTAACAGAAGTTTTACATTCGTAACAAGCTAGCTCACTAGCAGATGTCAGTAAACTAAGTTAGAACGAATTATTTTTAAATCTAAAAATATTGCTGGGCAAAAACATTTTTTTTTTTTAATTTTGTTCTGTTCCTCTCAGAGAATACATATGGGAACATAATTTTCATGAAATAGCTTCGCAATTCTTCCGTTCGTACTCGGCATTAAATTTTATGTCCCTTCCATTCGTCCCAATAATAAAAACTCGCACAAATCGAATGGTAAAAAGCGGTTCACAGCTCTTTGAGAGATGTTCGCTCTTGTTATTTTATAAAGCATTCCATTGAGCTGCACAGTGTTTTTTTATTAAGAAAATACTTCTGCGCTGGAAACTATATCTAGAATTTATCAAATCATCACAATTATTCAACTAGTTATGCATTTTCGATAACACCATTATACCACAAATTCACACTGCCAACTAAACCAAATTAACCATACCTTCGCTTCTCTAGCTCATGTGGTTTGTCAAAAAATTGTTATCGCTCTGTGCACATCTCTATATAGAGGCAACTTAACACATATTTCTCATACACCAGACCATCCCTATCAGTCAAATTCGAAAAGTCAATCGGCCAGGCGACATCTCTGTCCTCCTTTGAATCGTGCAGTGTATAGTGTTGTAAATAAAAATCCAAGACAAGAAAATTAAATAATTAACCGAAAGAAGTTACATTTCCAACAATCAACAGGTGAGTGTCCAGTTCGGATATAACACAGAAACTCAACATGAATACGTAGAGAATTCCAATTTGGACAAAATGGAACACTAAGCGAGTTCGAGTAGTTTTCTTCCAATTTACTCTCAGCACCGCAATGTCAAGTGCATAAAGTGAAATTTCATTTGCGTTGAATCACAACTTGATTCCATCGTCGGAACGGCAACGGTTTTGAATCGAAAATAATACACCCGCTCCAATATTTACAACAGATTTACGCCTGTACCTTGTTTAAATTGTAAACAAGTTGAAAAATGTATTGAAGACTGTATACGAAATGAAGGCGGCTTCAATTTTATTGACAATTCGAGTTGAGATGGGTTGTGGAAATTTCCAGTTCATTAATTGATGGTTGTCTCTTGTCTGTTATAAAATGGCTAGCAGAAGTAGGTAATCTTATCGGAATCGAAACTCAATTCAATTTGCGACGATGATGGCACCTACTCTCTCTGCTGTGTGTAGCGTTTTGCCAAAACTCGAATCGATTAGACTCTAACTACCTACCTACCTGACTCATTTTGTTCGTTGGGATTGGGATAGAAACTTCATAGCTGCTTTTGGTTATGGGAATGGGGTACTTTTCCATGGCTAATAGCGAACTGATGAGTAGCGCTTTTGCCAAAATATATACGTACACATATATCTACGTCATCAAAGCGTAAGCTTGAGCCGCTCAATTACATTGGCAAAGGTCACGAGACCGCTGAATCTATGAATATATTTTATCGCAAAGTCTACACAGTCGTAGCTCGTAGTCATTCGCATTATAGGTATCTGTTGTGCAATTTATTCTCTTTAAACAGTTGTTTGAGTTAGTTATTTTATTATTGGCGACGACGGCGACGAACGAGCAGCGCGAGTTTCTGATGTAAACACTCGTTGGATGCGGATTCTATTTCGCGTGACTTGTTGATTAAGTTATTTTACGGGCGGCGAAAAAAAACTTGTTTCAATTGGCTTCGCTCGCTGCCGCAAAAAACTATGAAGCTTTTTGCAATTGCTTCGTGGTAGAAAAACAATCAATAAACTGGGTTCTATGGCCAATCAGCTGCGAGGGGACTTTGGTTTCAGGTCACACTCACAACTTGCAAGCTGTAGCGCGATTCACACAAAGTCTAGTTGTGCGTGAAAACCGGCGGTGACATCACACATTAGGTGAGGGATGTACACATTATCCGAGTGCACTTTTTAGGTATTGTTAAAATTGGGTTCCTTTTTTAAGACATGTTTCTACTTTCGTTTTGCATTTTAATTTTGTTCCGCAGTTTTCGATGTGCATTATCAAAGTCGGCATGAATCGCCGCCGACTCACAGGGTTCGTGTTTTACCGAGACAAAATAAGTGATGATGATTCGGTCGTAAAAGTTAATAATCGCCGAAAGACCACCTATCTACCAAAAGACACAGTTAAACTATTCAATTAGAGTTATTAACGAAATCACTCGGTTTTTTCATTGCGATTCTTGTTGCCTGTCCAAGGTCGGACGTCGTGCCGATGTGAGGGGAACTACGCAGTTGAATACTTTACAAGCTCACCTCGATTCAATATAGGCACCCATTCGGGTGATTTGAGGAAATCAATTTACCATAATTTATGCGAAAACAAACAAAAGGCGATGCATTTCATTCGGCAGATTGAATGCAAATTACTGGCCATTGACCTGCGTTCAATTTGGCCAAGGGAAAAACGATTGTCTAGTGCAGCCTCTATGGTAGGTTATTGTTGCAAAAGCCACTGATATCAGGGAGTAACCACCTCAGCCATAGTGAGGTATCGACCCAATTCGAAGTTCTCGAAGTTGCACTTATTAGTTCTTTAGGGGCTACCTTCCTTTGATCGCATGAGTGCCGGCTTATGCTATTGCCAAGGACGCAACTTTCACTGTTATACAATTTGCGACCTTGTTTGTCTGGTTTCGCAGCTACCGGCAATGGTTTCCATTTTCCGAGAACTGTGCTGCAGAATTTGCATTGCCGCGTTGATTATCGCAGTCGGCGCGGCGCAGAAACAGTTCACACGTTTCCGTTTACTGATTTGGTAAACTGACACCAAAAATTGTGTAATTGTTATGGGCTTCGAGTTACATTCCATTTTAACCGTTTGGAGCTGTTCTCGGCTTTTTGAGGGCAATCAAGGCTCGTTGAGTGTCCTGAACATTTGATTTTAATACGGTTACTTACATATGCTTTGTTTGACATTTCATAACCAGCTCGATTTCATCTTATTTTTGAGGCAATGTCTGCCTCGTAATTGTGATCACGAGCTGAAAATTCCACTTTTCGCACTGATGACGTGCGGATAAACCACCTGGACCAACGTTATAGTGTGAAATGGTTAGTCAGCGATTGCACTTGAAGTTCGGCTGATATCTACTACGATACTGACAAAATTGCTTCCAACAAAATTTCGCAGAGTTTTTGGGAAAATCTATAAGAAGCTAACTTGTCTAGTAGAGCAAAGCCCACAAGTGTGAATTATAGTTCAACAGTTTGAAATCTATACTGCCTGTAACTTTCTAGATATCTTGCCTGCGCGTTTGTTATGTGCATACATTTTCCATCAAAATTCAACCTTTTTTGAATGACTGGGTCTTGAATTCTTGAAACAACGCATCTCATCGAAACCCTTTGGTTATACATCACAGCCAATTTGTACATCTTTAAAACAATCCAAGTTTAATTAAAAGTGAAACTGCAACTTACTGGTTGCCACGTAAAGCTTAATTTATCACCGCGACAAGACCGCCATTTGTCATTGGTACCATTTCTTCTACACTGGCGACAAATATGCACTTGAAAGGATTCAGTAACAGACATCGCATGGGTGGGTGTTCCTTTAAAAAATACTTTCGTAATAAAATAAAATAAAAATACAAAACACGATAAAAGCAAAAAGAAAGCTGTTTTTATCTAACATGAAGAGGGGAAAGAACGTCATTGCCAAAAACATTAGGCTGAGGGGTAGTCATTTGCGTTTTTCGCAAAGATAGGAAAGCAAATTTTGTATTTAGTTTTAAATGTGTTGACAAGTGTGTTGGCCTCCGTTGCCAGTTCGTGTATGTAAAAAAGCAGAACATGAACCTATTCACAGACTGTGGACATCTTTCTCTTAGTTTTTTTTTGATTTACAAACTCATTTAGAACGAGTTTTGGGTATGCCGCGTCAATCAAAAAAAATTACTCTCTTACACATCAACCGTTCAGCCTTACCAAACTTTGTAGAGGCAGGGACGTTACGCGTGGATCATGCCTCCAATCCAAAAATAGGTCACGTCACTTGTGGATTCGCACTTTCCAAAGTACACGTTAGGTGTGTTCCCTAATGTTACATTTAGTCAAACTTCCTTTCTTTCTACTCAACATTTGCGCATAGAAACGAAGTTTGACCAAGATGTTTGAATTCATTATCGTTACGGAACCGACCTATTGCAATTATGCTCGTTGATGTAATCATTTAAGTAAGGTTGCGTCATATCAGTCATCACTAAAAATAACACTCGGATTAGTTTAAGCTGAAAATTAAACCCGGCGAAAATAGAAGAAAATTAACCTTTTTTATCCGTTATATCGATCATATGCGTTGCTTGTGAGTGAAGCTGACGTGTAATCTATACATCTGTCCGTTGCAATATGAAGAAGCAGATGCGGAGTATTCTATGGGTTTGACGACACGAGTTACAGCATTAAATGAGTTATCACTGTCGTTTTGTTATGTCGTTTTCCATTGGTTTCACTCGGGGATCCACTCATTCTGTGATCCAATGGAACAACAAAACTGCTTCTGATTGAACGCACAAAAGTATAGGCGAAATGGCAAAAAATAATCTACGGCGGCTGTCAGCTGACTTGTATAAAATACATAAATTACATTTGTGTGAGTGCTTCTTGAGTGGATTCTGACTTTAAATAGAGAAGCGAAATTCTCTCATCAGAATCACCAGAAGAGTATTTCTTGTGCCAATGGAACGGTTTCAGAAGTGATTTTTTCGATTCCGGACTCTCTCGGACGCTTCTTTTTGCCCAATGGAAAACGAAATTAGTGGGATCTTTTTTTTCCACGCGTGACGTCGTTTATAATGTTACCATGACTCGAAATTTAAAAACACGTAATGCGAGAAGCTGTCGTTTGCCACCGACCAAGTGTTGAAAACGCATAGCGTGACGCCGAAATAAAAGCTCCACGAAATCATCAATATACACAAGATTCGAAGGGTTTATTGAGGTATACATCAAAAAGTCAAGGCATTTATATAATACCTTGAAAGTGTATTCATTCGCAGTTATTTCCGTTTTTATTTATTAAATCAAAATTAGTTTAATTATCCTCATATGTGTAGGTCATCTAATTAACACAATTATATCAATATAAATAGTTTGACATTTTTTATTCAATTTTTAGTCACACGACTTTTGCTACAACCAGTTCTGATTCATAGCAAATGTTCATTAATTTAATTACTATTGTTAAACATAAAATAAGAATAAATTATTTATAAAGAGAAAAACCGAAGAAAATGTACCGGAAAAATCTTTCCCTCAAAAACTGGAACGCATGATCTTTTTGTTCGTTTATCTCTAAACAGTTATCGAACAGCTTTCCTTCCCAATAGTGACTTATTGCTTGTGTAACTGAGTTACTTGCTATTGACATTGAAATATGGATTTTACGCTGACTGTTGCAATAAATTAGTTGCGGTAAATTTAATTTGATTAATGCGGCCGTTTAGTTATTATTTTTCCGCGTTTACTGCGCTCTGGCAGGAACTTGTAGACTTTCAAGAAGTATCGCGGCTGGCACCCATACTATTTGAATGTCAATGAACAATTGCTAGTACAGTTACGTCATTATTCACTCTGGTATTCGGAAATTGGAGCAAGTTGGTCTGCGTTTACACTTATTCTTGACTCTAAGTGAGCCGAGAATCAGTTCAAAAATGGGAACAGACTTCGCTTCTGGACATTTGCCTTCACTTTTAAAAATGTGGCTGCACATCTTTTGAAAGGTCACCAAGAGCACTAAATCTTTGAGTGCCTCCATCATTTGGACCTCTTACCACAAACCTGGAGCAACTAAAATGATTTTACAAATCTGTGTAAATAACCCCTTTCTTCACGAAACAACTTGTTTTCGAATGACACACAATATTGCCAAGCAATCACCTCACCCTTACGTACATATTAAAGTTCTTTCACCTCTCATAAAGTATTGATAACAGAACAATAAAACAAGTAACTGTTATGTGTTGGACATTAACGAGTATGTGTTTCGTGTGATTGACAGTGGTTTGGTGTTTAGTCGTACGGGCTGTCGTAAGGTGCTATCTTGAATGGAGTTGTCGTCCATCGGTCCGTTGAACATTTATGCGGTTTGTCTAGAAGACGAGGTTTACAAGTGTCAAAGTATGCATCAAAACGTTGCTGAATCCCCAAAACACATGTGCAGAACTTCTCGACGCAGCGCAGAATGCAGTTCTGCAAGTAAAACAGATGTGCAGAAAATTATTTGACATGCCTTGCATCGGCCAATTTGGCTACTGTCATTCACCGACTAAGCGGCTGATGTGTTTGCAACCAAAACAAAAACAAACACGATCAGCAAATGTCAAAAGCCGATGATGCCAAATACTTGAAATTGGAATTTATTTTCATTTGTGTTGTGGTACGCTTGAACTTGAAAAATGGGTTTCTTAAATTTTAGAGTTAGGCTAACAAATAGACGAAGCAAGTTGAATTATCTGCACGCAATATCGAAAATTACCCTGTGGGAGAAAGATTATGCGTCTTGCTTTGTAAAAAAAAAACCGGTCCTTTCGGGTCTAAAGACTCGTGACAACTGAATTTACTAACCCAAATAACTAAGAGAAAATTTAAAGTAACGTTAAGAATGTATATATAAGGATTATGTACAAGAAAGTAGCTCATTAATTCATAGGGTAATTCATGCATTGTTTAATTTTCGACACAATATACGATCGTCATAATTTCGTTTTAATTTTGGTTTCGAAAAGGACTTTGTATGCCTCCAATAATTGTTTGCTGAACGCGATCGATTTAGGGTCAAAGTAGGGTTAAAGTAAATGGCCGCATTCAAAAATCAAGTTATCTTAAGTCAACTAGATTGGTCTGGACTAGATTCATAACCTGAACGCAAAATCAAGATTGGTTTGTAACGTCACTTTTCCTACGTCAGACACATATGCGAACTGTCAAGTTAGTACCAAAGATAATGGAATACAGAGATATATAACTTTCCAGTGGAAAGGCGGCTGCCTACAAGCTGTTTTCCCGAAAAATTCATGAAGTCACGCACATATGCTCATATCTTTTCTAGTATATGTGAGTTCATGAATTGGACTTTAATGCAAGAATTCGCTATTCCAAAATGTGTATTTCACTATTTTCTTTATTTTAATCGAAGATTTAACAAAAACTAAAAAAGTTCAACACCAAACACAAAACAATTGAACAGCGCGATGCCTATAAATGCAAAAGAAATGTTGGCCGGCCATTAGCAGCATGCTTTTTGTAGCTCACACTTATTCACAGACGGGGGTTTATATTAAAAAAACAACAATGTAAACAAATGGGTTTTGGGGGGATAGACGTACGAAAGATATCCATCTCTTTTATTCTTTCATCTCTGGTTAGTACTCACTATCAAGACCTATCAAGTCAGACATCTGTCAGATTTATTAAACTAGATGCTTGAACGTCTACAATAGGCGGCTCTGTTTTCTCTCGTTAACATAACGTTTTTATCTTGTTTGGTAGTTAAACCCAAACATGGGCGGCCCGGTCTCTTCTATGTTCAAGTGTATTCTATCAACTTACATTATCATTAAGGCGAATACCACTATCTCTATAGCAATAGGTGTGCAAAGTAACGTGCGTGTCAACGACAACGATAACAAAACCAACCGACCAACTGTTTTGTAGGCATCTACTGAACTGGTACACATTATTCGTTAATATGTGTCATTTCATTTCAACGATAGTTTCTGCTGTTAACCGCTATTGGTCGGCTGTTAAAAAAAATCGTTCTCCTTGATAATTATATCTACTTTGTATGTCGATTCGATTTGCATATCGAATTTGTGTATTGAACAATATTTTCCAGTGCACTTGCATTTTTCTCTGCAACCTTCAAGACTCGGCAAATCCGATTAACGATCTCTGTCCTCCGATGATTTCGACGTGCCATACAGGTGTTTTCTTTCTGTCAGTGTTAAGTCACGTCAGTGTCAGACGTCACTGAAATTTATTCACAATACTCTCCGGCCGTTTTGTGACAACTGTGTACACGCACAAAATTTGTATAAATGGTCAAAGCTAATAGTAGGTGTGACGCATTAAGAACCAGAAAACAAAACAGAATCATGAATAACTGTCGTGATTTTGAAGTTAACCATTATCAGCAACTGCATTTATAACTCTGACGCAACTAGGGCGCACTAAAATTAATTAGCACACATTTGGCAGCCACTTGATGAAGTCATGTGGCTATTGTAAATTAATTTGCTTTTGTAATAAAAGAAAAATCACAATAAAACAGAAATTGTACCGAAAATAAAAATATTAAAAGAATTTGATCATAAGTCCTATAGGATTTTGGAAGGTGTAATTACATTCTTTGGGTTCTTGTTTACATTTGCTACTTTGAACTATGTTTGAGTGTTAAGTATAGATGATAGATTTTTGTAAACAAATATCAGTTGAAAGAAACACACTCGTTTGATTTTGCGTTCTACTTTTGTAGCATAAAATAAACTTGACCTCTTCAACTGCAAATTGAGCTGAAGATAATAGTAGGAGCGAAATTATGCCTGGCATAATAACATAATCATGTGTCAGTGTCATCTGTGTGTGTGAATGAGTTTTAAATTTGTTTACTATCCCGGCGGTGTCTTATATGGGATAGATTATTGTAGATTTGTGGACATCAAAGGTCAGAAATTGAAGGGACAATGTGTTACAATACAAATGGTTGGATTCGTCTTTAATATTATTTGGCTTAGTCATTACTTTAAGTGTAAAGAGCATGCCGATACCTACTTTGGAGTAAAAAGTGAGTATATAGGTATATAATTTATATAGAGGATGTACAGAGCGTACAAATTGTACGCCATTAGTTAACGAGCTTCACCAGACTTTCGATTATTATGTGTCACATATGCGTACTTCCCCGACTATGGAATACGCTTTATTACGTGGGTATCCATTGTTCACACACGATTCATTAAAATAATACTATGCATTGCATGCAGCAATGAAGGGTTACATATCGCAACACTCTTACTGTCAGTTTCCAGGCCCCTTAGCGATAGCACTTTGTGTCAAAAAAGATAGAGCAAACAAAATTCGAGGAAATTACTGTCCGTTGTTAAGTTGTTTTTTGTTTTTTACTTTACGCAAACAAGTTACAAATCACAATACGTTAAATTTTGGAGTAGGAATGGAAAATACTGTCAAAATGTCAGTGATGGGGATAAATTCTCTCAGAGAGAGACACTTACGAAAAAGTTAGGGAACGCTTTTGTAGTGATCTATGAAAACAGGTACATGATTCAGAAAAGTAGTACATAAAGTTTTTAAAATATCTGAAAAACAAGAAGAATTTGCAAACAATATGAGTTGATTTTTTTTTGATGAATCCGAGTATGTTGAAGAGTTTGTACTGACTGAAGTACATGCATAGATATTGGCCGCATTCAAGAATCTAGTTATCTTAAGTCGACTAGTTTGGTCTGCATGAGATGTAACCTGAACGCAAAAACTATATAGCTCGGGAACGTCACTTTTTCTACGTCAGCCACGAATTTATTGACTAGATTCGTCGGCTACCCCTCCATAAACGTCAACTGGAACAGCTGCTCATATGACCGATTTCGCCCAATCAAAACCGAGCCACATCTAGTCACCTATCAGACTTGCTAAACTAGATACCTGAACGTCCCCAATCTACCTCAAACAAATCTATGTCGACTATGTGTCCTAAATATAGTGGTGTCACGTTCACACTGTTTTTTACACTTATGCGTATTCCAAAATATTTGCCAAAACACATTGGAAATTGTGTTTACTTTTCTTTAGCTATTAATTATTTATTTGAACTATTCAAGTGACGAATCGCTTTTCGGCTGGCAGGTTTGATGTGGTTGAACATGTACCTCGGTGAAATGTGAAATCACGTGAAACATACGCAAATATGTTTTTCCTCGACACAGAAAATGAAAACCACATGATGCATTCACTCTCTATAATTGTGTATGCAATCGGACTCAGAATTACTATTGCGCACTATTTACCCCACCCAAAGGTGGTTGATCTTTCGTAACAGACTTCTGTAGTCTCATTAAAAAGAAACAACACCCTTCACGTGCGGTTTTAAGGAAATGTCTACAGTAAAATATTCATCACATCCCATATTTGCCTCTTTCATAAGCGATATTTACTTTTGTATGCCGTCCAGCTAAGTAACATTGGATGATTCATTAATCCCGAGCCAGTCTCTTCACCTTCGGCGTACGTATTCTTATCATGTGTATGTCATTCTCAACCGGCTTTCAGATATTCCCCGTTTTTTGTTAAAGCTATATTTAGGTTTATTTATTTTCAATTCCTTACATCGTATGTGACGTAACGTTGATGTTCAAATCAACCAAACTCCGCCTTGGGGCTGTAATTACGTGATTGTACTAAATTGGGTTAGCTTTCAAAATGTATGAATTAGTTAAGTTAATTCTTAACAGTAAACAAAACAAATTTCCATTCTGTTTGTTGTTTCATTTTTGTTTTGTCATTAATTACTATACGCAGGCAAGGCCACAAACACGCAAAGCTCCAAGATAAGGGCATCCATCCAAAGTGTCAGTGTCAGAGTGCCGCGTGGACGCATTCAATGGTAATCTATCAAACACAAACCGTTCACTTTGCGTTCAACAATAATTTATTTTTAATCTGTCTACAAATTGACGTAATTCAAGGTGCGGTGTTTGATGTTCGTTCTTTATTATTAAGTGATGGCATTTAACTGAAATGAAATGACATTGCATTGCAATTCAATACGGAAGAGTGTAACACAACGTATCGGTTTTCGCTTTGTTCCTGTGCGTGAAAGGAAGTGGAGAGCGCATATAAAGTGTATCTATTCACCTTAATTTACATCAACAGGTTAGTGGTGATATACGCAGAGCCATATGCACGAGTTGTTCTTGTTCAGTTCAGTTTCCATTTGACAGTTTGTAAGAGAATGCTACAAATTTTGCAAGCTGTCATTATGTGACAAAACTGCTGATTAAAGCATTTAAAACATTGATGCGGTTCGATTCACTCGGCTTCAAACACGACTTCACTAACTCAATAGTCACACGGTTAATGATAATTACTGAATTCCACAAAAAACTGACGACACGCGCTTACAATTAGTATTTAACTAACCTTGACAATGGGAATTTAATATAGAATAGAATAAAAAAGAGGGATTTGCAAAAGAAATCAGAAATTTTCTTTGGAAAGTCAGGCGATTAATACTACAATAAACCACAATTCCCCTCAAAAAAGAGATGTCAGTTCTGTCAAATATTTTTTATATACCTATAACCAAATATCGATAATCGAATTAGCTTCATGACTTTTATGAAATAAATTAGCACAGCCCTGAAAATTAATGGGCACGAGATTCATTTGAATGAGTGGAAAATTATATGCAAAGCAAAGCAAAACATCTTAATATGCAATGTCAATACAGGGTGTTGACCATTTTGTTTACTTTTCTAATGAGTTCATCAATTGTTTATTATTATAAATAGATCTAAGAATATGTTAAAGACCTGGTGGTGATATTTTGTGTTGTACCTAACTAAATCAGTTTGTAATCATTTCTACAAACATTTATGCATGCTAAAATGTCACATCGCCCGACATTTTGGTTGAAGAAATGCCATCCCTGTTCAGTGTTGAGATGTGAAATTGAGTGATAAGGATTGTAGCCAGGTTTGTGAAAAACTATTGTATTGTACATTTTATTTTCAAGTTTTGTCTTTAGATTAAACAAGGGAAGTCAATTTACATTTTAAACATTTGGTACGAATTTTTATTAGTTTATATTTAATATTGAACTATATAGTTCTTTTGAGTAATCTTATGATAACAAACCAACGGACTTAGAAAATGTGTAAGGTTTATATGTTGTATCCTTTCCTCATTTCCATTCGAACAACTATTCCAAAATAAATTGGACTTTTTTTTTGATTTTTTAAAAATTCGGAGTCGCGAATTTACAAGAACGCGCTGCAATTGTGTTGTTTGAAACTTCGAAATCCGCCCTCGTATATGCTCTAACGTAACACGTTCGAAATTATTTCTTCTCCTACGTGTTTCGTTACAGATTTATTGAAAATTAACTTTAGTCCCTCGAGCGATATCTTTAAACACATGTGTTTGCCAATTGAACGTATTAAATATTCACAAACTTTTGGGCGGAGTTTTTATGTTTTTATTTATTTTTATTCAACACAACATTTATATTTAAATAATACCATCAAATATTTCCCAATCCTACTCTCGGGAAACTTGAAAGGAAATTCATTTTGCAGCTGTCAAAAATGAACGTCTTACTTACTTACTTAGGTGGCGCTACAGTCCGGGGTGGACCTGGGCCTCAACCAATACGCCTCTCCAGTTAGCGCGATCTTTGGCTAACTGCCTCCAGTTGCGCACTCCAAGTTGGTTGAGGTCCCCTTCCACTTGCGCGCGCCACCTAAGGCGAGGCGAATGAACGTCAGTACCTATTAATGTCAAAACAATTGTGCATACACATTGAAAACAGACGTGCAGATTCAGTTCAGAGCGTGAAAAATCGATAGCAAATAGTTTCTGCAGCGATCTATATTTAACATCATGGGTATTTAAAGTAAAGGTACATATTCGAAACTATGCATGAATAAAAATTAAAGCTATTATGTTCTTTTACAGGAAATTTGGAAATAGAGACAGCCTCCAGTACCCCAGTATTCGTTTCAAACATAATGAGGCACGCGATTTGATGTTTTGAATTACATTATTATGTTAATTTTATAATCACTATTCTGCAGCCAATTATGTAGAGTTAACCAATACTCCGTTGAAGAACAAATTTACATTGGAGTTGCTTTATGTGTACGCAGAATAAATACCCTGAAACGTGAAAACCGTTTATGTGACGTCTTAACCATATATGGTAAACGAACTAGCATTTTCACGTAAACATGTTTTGCCCACCCTTTAAGACTTTATATAAATCTAAAGCAGACAAATTACATTCTTAATTTATCTTTCGAAAACATATATATAAGGTGTCCTCGGAACGCCATAATGTTATAAAGAACACATTTTTGAAACCGTCTGACTATTCTATTTGGCGGCACACTTTTCATGCTATTTGCTCGTCTCGAAATAATTTAGATTAGGCATGTGTTCGTTTACGATATAGGAGCGGCTTCTTCCAAGCGCACTATAAATATGATGATTATTAACTTTGTTGTTGTTTTAGCCCCCGTTTTGATAAAAATCTTATGATGATTCTGCGCTTTTTGTTGCTGTTGTTTTATCGAAAATAGACCAAAAATACAAAAAAAAAACAGAGTGATAAGATTCAGTTTGCGTACGTGGCCTTCAGAATGCCACACGTGATGTCACACACCGATATGTCTAACTAGAATACATCATCTATCAGCCTCAGTTATAGAAATGAGTCAAGATTATCTCTACCGATTGCAATGTTGTCGCAAACTTTTTCAATTCGTACAATGTGCTACAATGCTACACTATTTCTCTAATCGGTATCACACAGTCTGTCAAAATGACACATTTAAAAGTCGACTGACAGGAATCCTGTTCAATTTATTTATGACCGATAATGGCTGCTTTCGATACGCATCAACACTTTTTATGGAGGTTCAACGTTATGTTTTATTAACGTATAATAGGGACCTATTGACGTTTTTACTGCAACAGGATGACGTTTCTAAATCCTTTCGAGTGCGGAAAATAACTTATGGCTCAATTAAATCTCAGGCAATTACGATTATCGTTGCGATTGAGTCAAATTACTGTTGAATACCACGATAAGGTTTGATTGAAACTTTGTTTTTATTAAAAAATAATTGTTTTAATTAATTTTGTATTTATTTCTGTCGCTGTTATCGATGAATGATTGATGAAAGATGTCAAACACAAGATGTTTCACTGCCGCCTGCGTCATATTTATTGAAGTGTACTGTTCGATTGTCGGTTAAGTACTGGACAGGTCTTGAATTCCTAATGATCCTCGAAGAGTCGTCGGATGTTAGTAGCGATCTGAATTCCATTAACTGAAAGATAGAGAGAATTATTTTACGCATTATCATTGGCTAATTAATCGAATGTTGTGTGTAGTGTTATTATAGCGAAACTCACAAGCGCCACGGGGTGTTGTTGGTAAATTTCATACGATTTATCAGCACTTGGACGTTTTTAATGTCGAGTTACATGATTGTATGACCATAAACTAATTATCTATAATAGTTCAATGGGCTAGCTGTCGCGTGCCGAATGGATGATAACGTTTAAGATTGACACTTGGACTGTCCTTGAATTGTTGCATAGCAGTAGAGAGATAAGAGTGTAGTGAGTGAAGTGAGCCTGGGCCTGGGAAATTTTTTTTTTTTTAAGAGATTACTCGTTGTTACCGTTGTTGTGTTTCTAGCAATTCAATTGCGAAAAGCTCATAATGATTACAAGTAATTTTGTGCATTGTTTCTGTAACTATTTGTTCCAAAGCCATTTTAAAATTCTCGTTGAACTTATAAGTGTGGCATTAAAAGAAAAACAAAAGTCAATTAGTAGGTAAATGATCCTTTGTACGAGGGTATTTGATGACAGATGACGGATGTTTTTTTTATCTAACGCAGAAAATAAAATAAAAAGGGAACATATTCCGAAGCTCAGTCGTCTTGTGTTTTCTAGATTTGTATGGATTAAATTTTCGCTAAGTGCAAAATCTAAATTGGTATTTAACTTCACTCGAACGATGTCAACTGCACACAAATCGAAATGCCAATTGAGTTCTCAGTCAAAATGTGACACAATCGGAATGTCAACTTAGTAATCAGTCGATCAATGACTTGATTTATGGATAACCACTTCACATCAAATTAAAACTGTTAACGTGATCTATCAATACTACTGAACTATTACGTCAGCCAGGTGTCAAAATTACTAACTAGTATTTTGAATGTACCCATTGTTTTACAGCAATATCCATAAATACGGTCTTGTTAGATTGAAATGTGAACTAAAAGTTAAAAATCTGATTACAATGTACATTGTATTAAGTTAAGCAGTGAATAACTAATTTGCAAACAAAATTGTCCACGGATAAATTTGTTGCAGTGATACAACTACTAAAAGTAAATGCTTCTCTACTAATCTAATCTAATCTAGTGCCAACGTTAAGTGACTTTTCAGGTTAAAAATAAAACTGTCATACGTCATTATGACAAAATGTTATCGTTATGACAGCTGACTTGTAAACCTAACCTAAGTAACAGTTATCGCAAATTAAACAAAAGGAAAAATTTAGAGGTAAAAGCAGCCTCAACAACAATTACATTTCTGAAATTGGTTGTCTGTTATTGTACATTAATTAGCAATTCAATATACCGAATTAGTGAATAATTATGGTCGTTTTTCATTGCATTAATTTCTAGTAAGTGTTTAATTTTGAAGAAGAACTCGCTATAGCAAAACACAGCACAGAATGTCTCCCAAGTTAATTATTACTTCGCTGTTTGACATGGTACAAATTGCGCCCTCTGGGCAAGTGTTCCAAAATCGTCTGTTATTATAAACTTGTTTCTTGTCTGTAACTGCATCATACAATCGCGATATTGGATTCTTAGTTAAAACTTGCTAATAGCGTTTACATTATTTTCAATTGATACTACAAAATATTTTTTACTGAGTGAATTAAAATTCCTCAGAATACGCATTTTGTTGGCAGCACCGTTTTTACTATTCGCATGAATGCATCGCAAAATACTACGAATAGGCCAACTCAAAGTAGTACAGTGTCGTAGGCTGCGAAAATATTTATGCCTTTTGTAGATCGTTCCTCACGACTTTGACAATTCATTCAATTGTGCACTTAGGTAAAAAATTTGAATAGAATTTCGGGAATTCGGGATCGAACATTCGATCAATAAACTTCGTTTTTATCTATGTTGAACAATGATCGTAACCGTGTTAATAAGGCCAACTAAAAAAAAACTGCTCACGTGATTAACCTATAAGTCAATAAAAACATTGACGTTAGACGGACCCTTGCTGTCAGACTTAAAGCGTTTTTCATTGAAAATCCGAGAGAATTGCCCAGAAATTCAGAATTGCTCTTTTCAATGAAATTCGTTGTACTTTTGCACTAGATGTAGACACCATTTGCACATTATTAGGATGAGAATTGGTTTTCCTGTTCCTTTTTTTTTGACATTACACTAAATATCAATGTTTAAATAGATCAAATAAAAATATTTCTATTTATGTTTCAATTTGCACGAATAATTGCATATTTTTAGATATGCCAAATTTTTAGACAGCGCCAAATTTGTTTCTGAACAACACAGCACACATTTCAATCAGTCATTTTGTTAGTGTGTGTTGGTGAGCTTTGGGCAAGTCTTTAAAAATATTTCCGACACTTCTATCGTGTTAAAAAATGAACTAGAAGTGCAGTTGTTTATTCAATGAAGCATAGAAACAGCACTTCTAGATTTGCTCCTTGCAAATATTTTCTACAATCGAAACGCCATTAGTAAACTGGGGTTTTGAACGTCACTTATGTCATCGCAAATGTCAAAACAAATCCTGTTATTAAACTCAGTTTGCTAAAGCTAAGATTAGACTGTATGCCAATTATAAATATGAATGCAAAAACAAATGACCAGATTAGCTGTCAAATCACCAAAATGTCAGGATATGACCAAAACTACCAATATGGTCATATTTGCCTTGACGGTTATTTAAGGCATTTGTTATTTATTACCAAATGTTGTAGTACAAAAACGACAGCAAAAATGAAAATAAATCGCAATTCCCAAACTCAAACACTGATGCCCACAAAATAGTTCTTTTATCTTTTTTCCGTCAAAAATGCCAGCAAAGCCATAACGAAATTTCAATAAAGTGCATATGGGCATATAGGGCTTTGTACTGGCATTCGTGCTTACTGTCCGATTACACTATATGCTATTTGGGCATTTTTATCTGTCAAATTCAGCCTGGTTATGTCGCATTTAGGTCATTAGAGCATATGAGATATGCGCATTACATTGGGGACGTTCATGTATCTAGTTTAGTAAGTCTGACAGCTCTGTGACTAGATGTACCTCGGTTCTGATTGGGGGAAATCGGTCATATGAGCAGCTGTTTCAGTTGACGTTTATGGAGGGATAGCCGACGAATCTAGTCAAGTAATTCGTGACTGAGTACTAAGTTGACAGTTCGCTGACGTGGCTGACGGAAGAAAAGTGACGTTCGCGACCAATCTAGTTTTTGCGTTCAGGTTACATCTCATCCAGACCAATCTAGTCGACTTACGATAACTAGATTCTTGAATGCGGCCATTGTATGACCATATTTTGACAGGAGTACTGTCAGAAATTGACATTTTATGACCACTTGGCATAAAGTCTACTCTCACCTTAGCTGTGGATGTCAGTTAAAAATAGATACTCCTAAGCAGCAAAGTTGAATAAACAAATAAACCAACCTAAAGTTTTGTAATAGAATATATCCCTCCGCCTCCATTATGTAGTTCTCTCTGCAAATATTTTACTAAAAAATATGTTCACCTGCGCAAATTTTTTTCGGCGTCGCTGGAGCTATTTGCAGAAAGAAATCTTAGGATGTAATCGTTTGCGGTAGATTGATTCAAAAGGTGTGCTCCATTGGTTTAAGCAAAGAGGCTTAACCGAGTAAGCAAAGTCAAATGTATGTTGCAATTGCCTTCCAACGCATTGAGTTTTAAAAACAAACAATTGAATTGAACTTATGAATTTGGTCCTAATCAGCAAACTTATTATTATTATTTTTTCTTTTTGAAGCAACAGCCAAAACGCAATAAACTAAATTGTAAAAGTTCAATAGGACTGCGATAATAATGTCTGACAATCTAAACACACCCCGACCGGCAATCTTGTTGACGCGAAAAAATTCCATTTTTTGCGCAATCAGGTTCAGGTATGGTTTCGATATAATCACGACATTGGTATGTTCGATTCCCTGTATATTTTGTTTATTTTTTTTGTATATTTTTAACTCACCTGGCCTTCACTGACTGCCATTGTATGTGCGTTTATAAACCATTCGACCCCCTCGCCACATGGTGGTGTGCTGTTGGAACCGCCGTAACTATAAAAGCCCGTCTTAAAGGGGTAGCACAACCATGCCAGCGGAAATGGAGCAATTTCAATGACCGTACCAGCCTTTCGGACACGATGAAGATTCAGCACAACTGGGTCCAAAAATGGATTATGTGCCGAGATCTAAAATGAAAAACAAATCAGTTCTTGAAAGCAAATCATCTGTCTTCGGAAAACACCTCGAAGAGGTAGGCAACAGCAAGACTGCCATTGGTTGGTATACACGACAAAAGAGGTCCCGTTCTATGAATGGCCTAAAATAAAAAAAATCACTTTTATCACCGCAGGATTTATGTTATACAATCTATTTTCACTTGTAACTCCATCGGGTATTTTTGAAAGTCAATGGTATGCTCTGATCCTTCGGAGTTCCAAAAACTCCAATGAAAGCGTAGCGACTCGAAAGTGTAGCTTTGAAGAAGGTCCGCACCGCTGATCGTAGGAGCGTTCGATGCATATGCAGCTTTCAGTATCACTGTCGTTAAGATATAATATATTTTCGAATTGGGTTGCTCATAAGCTAAGCCGGCAAACCTGTTCGTCCATTGTTTTCCATTGTAACCCTAGTCGGTAGATCGTTGTAATGGTTCCACATCAAGTGCTCATGAATCTTCAAAACTTCCACAAGAGCGGTGTTTATGTTTATTGGAGATTGATTCGGTCCGGGGGTGGCCCAAGTATGAGGGCCTAAAAGGGCGAGTTCGTAGTGTAAAGTTGTGTAATTAGAGTTGCTGTCTTACCTCTTTCGGGACCGTAATCAT
This sequence comes from Cheilosia vulpina, assembly GCA_916610125.1. Taxonomy (NCBI): domain Eukaryota; kingdom Metazoa; phylum Arthropoda; class Insecta; order Diptera; family Syrphidae; genus Cheilosia; species Cheilosia vulpina. The sequence goes on from OU744277.1 coordinate 60,654,237, forward strand.
AGGCGCATTGGGTGACATCTACGCAGCCGAGAAGTTTTGACAAATGCACATTGGCGATTACCACTAGCGCTACAATAAAACTTAAAGTGATTGTCACCAGCGGATGCTCGTAAGCGTAACTTGCAAAGGTCGCGACTATCGAATATACTATATGCATGACGCAGCAGACCGATAGTTGGATCATAATCGAATATTACAATATTTTTTGGAGCTTTTCCTGACACATTTTCAATGCTAATACGTTTTTTTTTTGTCTCGGCAAGCAAAACTTGTGAGTTGATCAAAAGTTCACGTGGCGCATTGTAAACCTGGAATTGAACCTGGAACGCCGAACTCAGTCGTCAAGTGTTGTTGCATCTCAGACGCCTGATTCATATTTTACTTAACAGGTTGATGTCGCTGAACAGCTGGTAGGTCTCGTTATTAAATCTCCTTCTTCCGACATCGCCGGGATGATATAGGATTATAGATTTTTAAGTTTCTTTTGACAAGGTCTTTATACTTTTTTGTCTGGTTAGTCCATCGAAACAGCAATTGGCAAGCGTAATACATCGCTTGAATTCAGATGTCTAACGAAATTAGAAGTGGTACGTTTCGTCCGATTCCCCGATGCTGTGTTCCCTTCTTGTTGACAACTATTGCACCGATTTACAACTAAACCTACTTTTGCCGCTTCTCTTTATATATATATGGGCATATTCCAAAATCTGGTTATCTTAAGTCGATCTGGTCTGGACAAGATGTAACCTGAACGCAAAAACTAGATTGGTCGGGAACGTCACTTTTTCTACGTCAGTCACATATGCGAATTGTTAACATAGTTCTCAGTTCCATAAACGTCAACTGAAACAGCTGCTCATATGTCAGCCAATCAAAACCGAGATACATCTAGTCAGACAGCTGTCAGTCTTACTAAACTAGATATTTGAACGTTCCCATTGACAGTTTGCTAAATTCTGTCAATGCTATCCACGTATTCAAGTACATAGTTGTACAGACTTTTGAGGGAGTTTTCATTCGATTTGCTGTTTTGGGGGAACAATAACTTTGTAAGCAAACATTTTGGCAGGAATTATAGCTATTTTAAGCTACAGTACTTACTCATCATCAGATTGCTTTAATTTAATTCTGGTAGCCAATGATAGGTACGTAAATAGCATTCCTCTTACATTCGTCCCAAAACGCCTGTCAAAATGAAATGTTATCGCCTTTCTCTTTTATAGGTCAAAATTCCTTGCTGCAGTCATGAAACTTGTGTAGCCTGCTGTTTTCTCACCATGACTTGATGTTATCGAAGCAAGTGATAAATAACAGTGAAATATCTCGTACAACCGCAGTGCTATCAGTATTACGTCCCGAAAAATGTAGTTGGGCATTTTTGTCTTCTGTGATCACACTTTAATATTTGCTCAACCCTTATCTGCAATATAAAATACAATAAAGTGCTATTGACAAACAATTATACCCGCTATTACGAAATCTGCGAGGAAGTTGTTTATCGATTTCTATCCACATAGACAACACAACCCTAACCACCTACAAGATGTTCAAAATTCCTCTCAACACTCGAAATAAAGCTATCACACAATCCAAATAGCTTTATGGTACTTTTCGTGTTGATATCACAACACGCACTTATCGCCGTAACAGTTCTAATTGAACGTCTAATAAATCGAACGTGGTTTGTTCAGGTAAATTAGTCGAATAATGACAGCAATCGCTTGCTCTCGTATTCTCGAACGAGTCTATTTTAGACTGTCAAACAAAGTGTGTTAACACTTAAACAATTATTAACTGAGTTGAGCACGTTCTCGCGTGTTTACCCCAAAATGTTAGTCTTAGCCGATTATCACTCCCCACCTAGCAAGTGATACATCATTCATGACTATTTAGAAAGACTGTATTTGTGTCGTGTACCGATTGGTCGATAACGGAAGTCTAATTTGTGACAATTTACAGTTTTGAGTAGCCCTTTCCGTAGTAAAGTTATTCATTGGCAACTGCAATATAATTAAAATTGCATGAATGCATTATCTGTGTTGGAGGACTGATATCGATTGCATTCGTTAATTATATCATATGCAAGTTGTTGGTATATACCCTACCTATACTCGGTGTATCATTTTGAGGACTGTTCTGTTTCCGTCCGCATTTGTTGTTTTTCAATTTAAGACGCTTGCTAACAATGGAACATGCTCATTTTGAGAGGTTATATTTAAATAATTGTGAAAACGTAAAATCTTCGTCATTTTTGATAACTTTGACAGACAGGCATTGATTGAAATTAAATTATCGGCTTTGTTACTAATTATCAGCTCATATGTTTGTAAAGAGAACTGTTCAAGGTTGAAAGTTAATTCGGTGGAGATTTCATTTGCCTCCCATGCAACTGATCAGACGGAGTGATTCCATGTTTAAGCTTCAAATGCATCGGCCTGCCTCGAGGGGCACATTCAATTAAGATTAATTGCAAATGACTACATGATTGTTTTAAATTTTGCATTGTCTTGAGCAATAGCAATTTATATTTATTTATTCACTCTGCTTTTCAAAACGAAAATAAATTTATTTAAGAAACCATGCGTATGTTCAATAGAAATTTAAGCTTTTCACAGTTCGAGTTAAACCAGTTTGTGTTTGTGTTTTTTTGTCATAATTGCAGATTTGTCAAAATATTTTTATGGCAACACTGGAGGTGACCCATATGCAAATGGCAAATTCTTGTTTCCGTTGACAATTTCAACAAATAGAGTTGTTAAATAGTAAAAATAACAAGTTGTAACTGATTAAAGGTATATGATTTCATAATTTCCGATTTAATGAAATTGCAAGAGTACTTCTGGCGTCAGTCGTTACTACTAAAGCTTAGTACGCTGCTCGAGCTAAACTAAATTAATCTGGTCTCCAACTTTTCTCTCCAAACATCAGCATCCTAGCTAAATTTTGATGTAGACTACGCCGTGGATAAGGGTTACAGAAAACAGCTGTTCTTTGAAAAAAAAAAATCCTTCAAAGATTTAATTTTAATTCAATTTCAACTATTTCTGATTCTAGGTACTTCTCGTCCATGTAATAATTAAAAAAGTTCATCCTTGCATACTTTTCCGCAACAGAACAACAAATACACAACGATCTGGCGCAATTTAGCTTGAGAAAATGTGCCGACCCTTTAAATGGGCATGCTAATTTTGACAGACACTGAAGTACATTCTGAAACAAAAGTTTGATTATTTAGCTCGAACTGCGTACCACTCGGCTAAATGGGTTCGCTTATGTTCAGCTCAGCTAAATTTTGGAGAGAATTTTGTATGGGAGCGAAAATTTAGCTCGAGCAGCGTACTAACCTTAAGCGAATATAATCAGCCATCTGTCAAGTTGACAGTTGACCATAAACAGTGTTGCCGATTGTTAATGATTTTTCGATTGAATACGAAAAGTCGAAAATAATATATAAGAGCCATTGAAATGGATGTAATCCAGCTTAAGCTGGATTTGTGCGATAGCTTCTTCATTGTAAATTCCAATTTATTTTCTCATCCTAGCTTTTTACCTTCTGTAACTGGATTTGACTAAAAGTCAGAGGCCGAATAACAACATCCGTAAACGAGCTGAACGTTCACGTAATTACAAAACAAAAAAAAATTTCATCACGTATTGCTCGACCCAGATTTCTTTTGCGAATGAATGGAATTAGTGGCTGAGATTTTGTCTAGAACTCCATCTGAAGTGCACTCGGCTTATTGTTGTATGCTTGATCTGGAATATGTCAAACAATCAAAGTCATTTTCATAAGTCACAATTATTTCAATCGTATATCTGCCTGCAACTATTTATCTATTTCATGTCTTATTGATTATATTTACTTCCAAAACACAGTTCAAAATTTTAGTACGAAAATAATCAATGCTGACGTTAAGATTACACATAACTCAATTATTTGAAAACGTCGCTATGAACGTACATCATAAATGTCAGCGAAAAAAAAAATTTGACACAGTTTAAAGGCCTTCACCATTTAAATTCTTTTGAGGTACTCGTAATAGTACCTACTATGGCTTGTTGTCTAAATGTTTTACATTATTGTTATCAACTGAGTCATGGCGTTAACATTAAGATAAGAACAACGTCACATTCTTGTAGAGTATATACTCCGTCTCTAGAGAAACATTATTTTTAGTTTCACTGCGACGTCAAAAACATTGATATCTAAGCTGTTGAGCTCATAAGTTCTTAAGCCTTATTATATGTCTTCATTCAGTATTTGCAGCCCCTTATGACGAGTAACCGTAATTTTGCTCGTGTTCCACATAATGTAGTAAATCCGGCCCACTTAGATTTCCAAGAGCTAGCTCTCACCTATATCAGACCTCATTCAAGGGGACCAATAAATTCTTATCACAATCGTGTTTTTCTGCCAACAACAACAATAGCAATGCCTTATGACGAAAAGTGTGATTTCCTAATACATGTTCTCAAAAAAGGTGCACACAAAACACTTGACAAATATTTACACTCTAACCCTAGACTGAACAAAAGAAAATGTATTTATATTTCATTTCCATCCACTTATTTGCTTGTTTGGTTTTCTTTTCCAGGAATCATCTGAAAATTTGCATCATCTTCTAAATATAATAATAGTAAAAGATGCCAGTTCAATCACCTATCGAGATCAGCAACCGCGCCATCGAACATCGTGACGATGTCGATCCACTTGAATATCATGGCCATTGGGAGCCGGTTGGAGTGGCGAGGGTTGCAAATACTGGCACCTCGGCAGTGGTGACTTTTTCCAAGCGCTTCGAACAACCGTTCATCATTGGCGGTGTACTCGGCGAGGACAAATACATATTCGAGCAATTACATTTTCATTGGGCCGATACAGACGACTCCGGTTGTGAGCACACCCTTGAGGGCATGACGTACTCCATGGAAGCGCATGCTGTACATTATAACGCCAAGTATGAGAGCTTTGCCGAGGCAAAGAACAAACCAGACGGGCTTGCGGTCATCGCATTCTTTATTCAGGCGTGCGGAGAGAAAGACTGTCCCGAGTTTAAGAAAATCACCGAGGGAATACGGATTGTGCATAAAATCCATACAACCGCATCATTAGATTCAGGTTTGATGGTTGGTCATATGTCTGGCGCAAGAATGGTTTTATTCAATGAAACATTTTGTTTTTGTCTTCCTTTTTCTGGTTTTCTTTTATTTGGTCACGCAATTGACGGGTTCCTGTGCACAGACTGTTTGTCCTGGATCGGATTGCAAGAGCTGAGCAAACACTATTACACATATAAAGGATCTCTGACCACTGCGCCGTACTTTGAGAGTGTGACGTGGATTATTTATAGAACGCCGATCTATGTATCGCGGGAGCAGGTGAGACATATTTTTCTTTCCTTAAACAGCGTCCGGGTGTCTGATACTTGACAGTTGTCTTATTAATTTATAGCAAGTTCTTCGTCTATTTTTAATCTAATTATCTTGAATCAGCGATCGACTGTTGGCTGTTTTTTTTTCTATTTTTTTATAGGCCATCGGTATTCGATAAAATTGTACTACGTGTATGAAGTCCGATACCGCCATTTGTCATCGCTAGCGCCTAAAAAATATTATTTTTCCGTCTGGCTGTATTAGATTATATTTAAATGGCGTAAGAACGTTCGATTGATTTACGGCTTTTCGGAGAAACCAAGAGTGACGTTTGATTATTGAACGTACTAACTTTTCACCCTAATCACGAAAAATCGAACAACTCGTTAAATTTCAGTCGAATATTTAGTCGAGAACTGTACTAGTAAGCACTACTAGGAAGACCGCATTGACATCACTTGCAGACTTGCTATATTAGGTTGCCTTTTCTAAGAATTCGAATGAGTAAGTTCCGGAGCTGATAACTCAAGTTCTTCTCGTGTTAATCTCCGCCCCACAACGTCTGCCACCGTCCACAATCATAGTTAGTCCAGATATTGGTAATGAAATGCAAAAGTACCTGAAATTCCTACATTCGCGATCACAAATTGCAATTAATCCGTAATGTTATAAAAATCGGTTTCACCGAGATTACGCAGATCAGATAGAAAGACGTCCGATTGGTTGATGTGAAATTCAGAGAGAGACATTTTATTATTCATAAATAATTCATAAAGTTAAACTATTGACATATGTCATATAAAAGATGTATAAAAAAAATAGTAGAAGAAGCTATTAACGCAATAGCAGAAGGCTTGAATAGTGGTGGAAAACTCATCATGACAAATTAATTACAACAATCGGCGTTGGAATTACTACATTACCACATGCTTCCCTATGACCAAACTTAATGAGTTTCTTTTATTTTCTAGGTCTCCGTATTTAGGAATCTTCAGTCGTGTCCCAAGGACGAGAGCAAGAAGATTATCAATAATTTCCGTGAAATTCAAAAACCTCACAAGAATCCCGAAGTGTTCTTCGCCCGAAACGCAAAACCCAAATCGAAGTTATGAAAACCAGTCCCCTCACATCGCCAGCTGGAACATCATCAGCATTAATTTACTTATTATCCTTCTTTGTTTCTACAAATAATATAAAACTATATAAATCGATGCTGTTCTGGCATTTCTTTGGGTCTCTTTGGTTTTTAATTTTTTGTAGTTCATTGTAATTATTAATAGTAGATACTTCATACTATGCTATATCTGCCTATACATATATTAAAAAGAGAAATAAACAAAATTGTTATGGTGCAATGCAAAACTGTTACGTATAAAATACAGAGTTTAAGTTAACTAAACCGAGTTTGTGCATGGTTTTCGTGTATGTTCCCCCCAAATGCTAACCCCATCCCATAGGAGATGCCACTAGGAAGCAATTATTTTATCCACTATATGTATGTGAAATGTAGCTTTCTATATTTTTGTACTATTATTTAAAATAAAAGTAAACAAGAATGATTACTAAACTATAATATATATAGAATGTACATGTGTGCGCGCGTGTCTAAACTCACAACCAAGTTAAGTACCTAAGAGAACTCTGTTTTAAAGTAGCATAGCTAACTGCACTTAAAGCCGGGTAAAGTGTTTCGCATACAAGAGTTTCATTCCTTTTCTTTGTTTGTTTGTAAATAATGTTTAGTTGTTTCGTTAAATATTTGCTTTGCATGCGTAACAGCAAAGTTCAATAATTTTTTTATTTCTTGGTCTCTTTACTTTGGCAATCATTTAGTTTTCTTTTTGTACGTATAACTCTGCTTAATTAATGTAACAGAATTTTATATCATTTAGATATTGGAAAAAGAGAAGAAACACAAATATATATATATATACAATAAATCATGAATCATGAGAATGAATAAATTTTCTATGTAAACTAAGGATCGATGTGTTTTTATGGTGCAACTAAACCGATTCCTGTCACTTAAGTCGGAATTGAATCGGCATAAGTTGGACATGTTGGGAGTCAGAAGTTAAATTCGACAGAACAAAAACCCAAAGCAAAACCCAAATGAAACGGTTTGAAAATTAGACAATTATGTCCGTACCGGGAAATTTATATTTGTTTCTAATAGCAAAGATTTGTGACCTTATTATAATAAAAATATAATTTATCTATAATAAATTTATAATATTAAAAATGTGTGGACTGTAACTATTGCTCTGGACCTGCACTTGTCGCTCTGGTAAAAGACTGCTCAAAAAACACAGAGATCCGATGTCCGACGACGGTTGTCCACTTCTCGTGCGCTGGTTGCCGGTCGCAACAACCGCTACCCAGCCGGTGGTGTTCTTCATCGTTGGTGCGCTGGCATTGCTCGTAGATGCACTAGTTGTCGGTCGCAACAACCGCTACACACTTGATGTTTGGTCTAGCTCTAAAGCGCTGGTTTTCGGTCGCAACAACAGCTACACATTCGGCACTGGTTTCGTCGGATGGTGCTTGGCTCAGCCCTAATGCGCTGGTTTTCGGTCGCAACAACCGCTACGCACAGAATTATGTTGTCGTACACAATATTTGCAAATGTACCTTAGGTGATCTTTTGTTTCTACTCTCGAAATGTAACAATCGTCTTAAGTACGTATTACCGCGACGATCTCTACACTATGCTTCTTCGGTATTGACATAACTTTCGCTGGAATAAAAGCAAAGATCATTTTTCCAGGTATGAGATCCATTATTCCCAACAGAATAAAGAGTGTCAAGGAAGAATGTTTGGTGCGACACCTATCCAACCGAGGAAAACCAGAAAAACTTTCACCTGCAATTCCCAGGATACGTAGCGCAAACGTTTTTTCGCAACAAATCTAAAGGAGTTCATAAACAGCCTCGAGATCTTAAGAGCAATTGTCACATCAAATTTATTATACTGTACAATTTCATCAAAGTCAACAGGATTTTTGTTTTAAAATTGTCTAACTATATACAAAATTACAAATTAGAAATGTTACCCCGAAGAGCATCAAAAGAGTCTACGCCTGACTGCAAGTCGTGCAAAAAATATGTTCGTTCAACCCGGCATAACTCCGCCACGGGGCTAATCGATGACATTATGAAGAAATACTTCTGTCAAAAAGCTGGTCAAGGCGCCTCATCATGTACCCTGTTCAGTGATCGCAAGGGCTCAGCCTACTCCACGGACACGCGTCTACTATATTGGTCGCAAATTCTAGAGGATCGCCGAAAGATTGCCAGCCGCATCCAAAAAGCTACCGGCAAACGCGCTTCACACGTCCTCTACAATCGACTGGAGGAGCACAGAAACGTCCAGAATGTAAAACGCATCATGGACTATGCCCAGCGATTGGAACCAAGCAAATTGTCGACACGAATTGCTAACCGTATTGGTGATCTTTTTGAAACTCTGCCACGATCTGAAAGACTGCAAACAAATGCAAATCTACATATAGTTGGAACGCCTAAAATCATCCAAGCTGAGCAAGGGATTCGCGAGTGTGCCAGCCCCTTCCTAACATCTAGTATTTTGTATGGGAGACTCAAGTCTCAGGTGGTAGACATGTCGAATGTTTTAGAATTCTATCCCGATATCGATCAGCTGCAGGTGGTTGGTAAGAGAATTCACAAGCACCCACAGTCGGCTGTGGATTGTATTAGTGATTTTGGGCTGTCAGCAATGTCATCGAATTCCGACGTAAACGGATTGGACTGGTCAGATTTTCCTGAGAACTGTATTCAAATAGATGACGCCATCCTGACGACTGATGACAAGTCCACAAGAACCTTGAATTTCCATTTGAAGTTCAAGTGTCTGCCATTTGAAAGTGAAACCCAAACACTGTGCAGAGTCATGAACCTTGGAAGAAAGTCAGTTCAATTGAAGTGGAGGAAAATCCAACCACCGGCTTTCTTATCAGCGTTCATCTTCAATCGACAAATGTTCAGGATCACCTACGGCGAGATTGAGGACATTCAAATAGTTTTCAAGCCCACTCAGCGCATGGTTTGCCAAGAGGAGTGGTGGATCCAAACCGAACCAAATTTCTTTGAAGAACCCTGTAAGATTCACGTCAAGCTATCAGCTGAATGCCACATACCCGAAGATTACTTTAGCTCCATGATTTGGGAAATCCTGGACTCGATCATTTGTAATATCACCCCGGGACCTGCGTGCCAGCAACGAAAAAGACCGGTACTCACCGAAAGAGAAGTCTTCGATAAACTCAATCCCGGGTTTAACTGTAAACACGAAGATCTGCGAAAATTTAAAGAGATATACAGGCAAATCCGGGAAAAGTCAAATCCTCCCTCGTGGGACCTAAACTTACAATCTCTCAAGCTATTAATAGAAGGTATGGCGGACCACACTCAACGTAGCAAATATTTCGAGGCCTTTATGCAGACCATTCGTGAAATGCGGCAAAGACTTGCCAATTCTGATTCGCGATTAAAAGTGTTGCTCGCAAGAGGTCTGATTTTGTCCCACCTCGACAGATGGGAGTCTAAGGCAGTCCAGATTGTGGATGCTGTTGTGCGAACCAAAGTGGATGCTCTGATCATCAGGATGCCGTTTGACTTTGTCATAGAACAGCTGAAACAGTGTGAAACGGCGGAAGAGAAACGCAAAACAATTCAGCACAATGCTTTATATATTCAGTTGTATTGCTCCATTTGTGATTTGGCAGAGGACATGGTTTTGTTCATGGAAAACTGCTGTTTACTGCTACAAGAATTCTGATTAAAATTCTACTAGATAGGGTATGATGTTTTGAATGAACCACGTGGTTGTGAATTTTAAATGATCCCCTTCGGTTTCAAGGAAGACGAGCTTTCCATCACGATCCATTTGCTGTAGGCCAAGGTCATCCTGAAAGAGTTCAAAAGAGTTTGTTCAAAGCGATTATAGTATCTAGATTATAGAGGATAGAACATACTTTCAGATATAGTGCAGTCTGCCGCAGCGGAAGAACCTTTTTGTCCTGACCAGGTGAGTAAAATCCAAACCATTGAGATTCTTTGGGTTGAACAATGGTGTCGTTGATGAATTTTACCATGATGAACCTAGAGTAATAAAAATGTGATAAGTTTAAGGGCAGAAATAAAATCGAAGGCGCATAAGTCTCCCAAGCTTCATACATCGAGTGGTGCAGCGAATTAGAACTAAAGCTCGTCGATGAACGTACAACTTCAGAAAAACTATTGCCAGTGTCTTTTGAAAGCCTCTTGTATAAGGCACGCTAAAAAGACATGCAGCGCGGTCCACCACAGTAGGGCAAAGCATACCTAGTGGTTACGCAGTGATTGACAGACAGGCCGTCGTTATGCTGTTTGGGAAAAAGTATGCAAGTTTGATTTCCAAAACGAAGTTCTTAAACGAAAGAGAGACGGGAAACACGTCGCTTGAAAATCGCGCACCATCTTGACGTTTCTTTGCCAACGCAGCACCTATGAATAAGAAGAAGACACTGATGCTTTTTACTGTGTCTGATTTGCTCCTGTACTTTTTTGGGAAAAGACTTAAATTTGTTTCCATGCAAACCACGTTTCCTTTCTGTAACTTACTTCTTCAAGAGCTGCAAGTTTTTAATGTAGACTTGGGAAACCCGATTTGCATTGTTTATATCATTCAGGAAAGTGCTTCGAATTTGGTAGTCTTTTTCTCTTAAGGGGTCATGCCAGTAAGTTGCTTGAACTAAGTCCCTCTGCACCCATCTAGCAGTGAAAGTAATAAAGCAATTCAAATACACAGATAGGCCATAGAAATCATGACATCACTTACCCTTCGTAGGCGGCAGTGGTCAGCGCTCGACGTATATACTCACAAGTTGGATGGTTAAGTGACGGGCACTTTGGAAGTCCAAAAATACCCTGATGTTGTCCGCCAAATGAGATAAGATTGTTCATTGGGGGCGAGGGACATCTTTGAGCTAAGGCTCGTCTGAAATAGCCGCTTATGTGAGAATGGGTTTAGTTTTTGCAAACATTTTCATTCACTTACAAGAATTGTCCGCCTTGGGAGAAACCTATGGCGTTGTAACCATTCGAAAGGTTCGGATCTCCTTTGATCTGCGTGCACGCGTCTTCTATCTAACCAAAGATAGCAGTAACGCTGTGAGTCTTAGTTTAAAAATATGCTTACTTACCTGATCGTTGGGATGAATGAAAAATCCGCTTCGATAGTCTTCGACCATGGATCCACCGATTTGCAATGATTTTACGTAGCCTCCAGAAATTTCTCGTTCGATAAGTTTCTTGATAGATCCGAGGCTAAACGGCAAGCAGCATGTGTCTCCTGTAAAGGTTGCGATCAAATGTTCATGCATGAAAAAGGGAGCGAGGAACGATCCATATCGAGAATATTGAGCTTATCAGGCAAACGTTTTGGGACACAGTGAAGCGACAGACCTTAGAATTATGCAAGTTAGACGCTGATCAATAAGTTGCCACAGGTGGCAATGAACTATAAGTCACTCAATGACTATAGTTGTCTGCATGATCAAAATCTAGCTATAAATCGGCGAACAAGAAACGAATTGCAAACAAAAACCCCGCTACTGCACACAAGAAATGCAACACTAAGTTAACAATGATTCCACTTCAAAGTTATCGTTGTATCTAAGCTAACACGGTTTCCCTGCATTCTCTACACATGATACTAATTATCGATACAAATACGGAAAGGAAAAGCGCAGCAAACACCTTTCTTAACAGCGTCTTTCTTCAAGCAGCAACTCCACAAGCAGTAGCTATAGCCAGCCCCTGACGTAGCGATTCATTATATCATCAATCCCATACATTTAACTAGTTTCTTTGAAACCATAAGTAAAAGGAATCAGCCATGAATGATCTGCCATCAGCGGTCTTAGGCTGATTTTTATTTATTGTGCCATTATAACGACGAGTCTATCGGCGCCTGTCGTGCAATTCACTTGTGTACTTTTAGTATTTCATCTAAAGTTCAGTTTGGTAATCATTCGACATCTTGTGCGCATTTAATAATTAGTTTAATACACTTACCCATCCCATGCCACATTACAACGGGCAGTATAATCCTTCCATCGCGGATTTCACCAGTTTTGTTCGCAGTGATATTGTGAGCGATAAATATTGAAACAAGGATAACTAACTTTAGTATCATATTTGCACAAATTAAAATCGTAGTTTAATCCCAAATTGATTATTTATTTTATGCCGAAAACTGAATGTAAACAAAAGTTAGCGAAATAACAAAGCGACTGCCAGCTGCCAGCAAACAAACAGCTGATTGAATGAAAAGCCGTAGCGAGAGCTTTCAAATTCACAAAGCTCTTAACGAGTGTGTTCGCCGAGTAAGACATTTTTCTTGAAAGAACGGCCAAAAAATTAAGTGAAAACCATAACAAAATCTATTTTGAATATCCATTTCTTTAAAAAGTTGCTCCAGATTTATAGTGAGTTTGATGTAATAAGTAATGGTAAACATTTTCAACAGCATCGAAATACTTACATTGCGTAGATTTAGTTTCAAGTGTTAATACATCGTTAGAAATGTTTATAAATCAATTTCGGTGTGCATTTCGAACATTTAAATATGCAATTTAGCCAGTGAATAGAAAATATAATATTTAAATTGCTGAAATACTCGAACGTAGGCACAATAAGAATTGAGCGACAATCGATAAATCTGAAACAAAAGAGCAAATTCCAGAGTTAAAGAGCTAGAGCCGAGTCTGATTATTCTTTTTTGGCAGTGTTGATCTTCAGTTAAATTTTTTTTTAATTTAAATTAATTATTATTATTTTTTGCACAAATTAAGTTTGAGAGAATTTTTGCTATTAGGTATATGACATTTTTGTCAATCACAAATAAAACAAAAACCTTACATTAATTGCTCTAACTAATTTGGATTTCCATTGGGACAAGAAATCAATCTTTTATTGATCTAAATCACTTTGCATTTGAAAAACAAATTAATCTTGTTTTTTTGATTCGGATCACTTTTTGCAGATCTCGATATTTTTTCCAGATTTACACATACTGCCACAAATCGCAATATACTTTGGACAGCTGTTTTACGTCATTTTAAGAAGTTTCCTTTCAATTCAGAACAAATGCGCAAAGTTTCGTTGAAACCAAAATAAAGAAATACGTTAATAGCCATCGATATACTTTTGGACAAACTATTATCTTCATCGTTCTCCTCATCATCTGAAGACTACGAATCACCAAAACTACTCCATTGGTATCTACAACAGTGGAAACATTTTTCAAGTCGATATCGATAGTTGATATTTCCAAAAAACGAATGCAATTTGAAAGTCTGATATTGGTGTCAAATAACACACTAATCTATTTACAAAAGCCGATCAATATTGTTCCATGAGCCGCGTAAAATCTGTGACCTGAAATAAATATCCGGTGGTCCAAATGGAAAACGACATAAGAACTAGCGCGAATCTTTCTCTCTGCTGGTGATTCGTTTATGTGATTATCGTTTATGCTGTCATAACTACTCGCTGTTTGCCCTTCATTTGCGGCCAATATATTTTTTTGGAGGACATTATCAGAGTTTTATGTCGTTTTCCAGTGGGCAAAAAAATGCGCCCGGGAGAGACAGGAATCGAAAAAATCAATTGTGAAAAAATACTCTTGTGGTGATTCTGAGAAAAGAATTTCGCTTCTTGATTTGAAGTCAGTATCCGCACTCGAGAAGTACTCGCACAACTGTAATTTATGTATTTTATACAAGTCAGCTGACAGCAGCCGTAGATTATTTTTTTGGCATTTCACCAATACTTTTGTGGATTCAATCAGAAGCAGTTTTCTTGTTCCATTTATGTTGTTTTTCATCGGTTTCACTCGGGGATCCAGTCATTCTGTGATCCAATCGAACAACAAAACAACTGCTTCTGATTAAACTCACAAAAGTATTGGTGAAATGCCAAAAAATAATCTACGGCGGCTGTCAGCTAACTTGTTGATGATTCAGATTACTCTAGTCCTTTTTTTAGCTACGATCTTAGCAAAGCAAAGTAAAGTCGGATTTACGCTCTACTTGACACTTCGAAGACTCACAGTAGTGGTTGGAATTATTGTGCGCTGAAAATCCTACTTTACTTTGCTTTGCTGAGATCGAAGCTAAAAAACACATGTCATGTTAGTTGAACGTTTCTTTATATTTTAATAGGAACAGATTTTTGTAGTCATCTAATTTTATGGATCAGGTAAATTGAATGCGGGTAATGATTTCCATGGAGATCAATATAGATCATGTGAGTAAAAAAAAACCCCTTTAGGAACTCTTTACAGGATCAGCTTTAGTGAGCGTCGCAGAAAGCTATCCTACTAGCTATTATTTTATTTTTCTATCCTTAATAGACTAACGATAGAAATCTTACGCAGTTTCAAACAAAAATTGTACATCTTACCTCTACAAACATTTCAAACAATGGATTTTAAGATATGAAACACCTATAATAAAAGAAGACTCCTTCCAATACTGGCTTGCTATTGTCTTCATTGTAATTGCGTTGCTTCAGTCATAAATTGTTTACCATGTGTTGCTTATATAACAAAAATACTTAACCTAAAAACACACATTGCCATTAATGGTGATTCGTAACCTGATAAAAGATAATACGTCAACAGATAACTGTCTGTTAGGTGTTGAAAGTCTTTTTAAGAACAATACAAAACTTTTGGGTTCATTTACTTTTCGCCATTTCGATTGTTTTCTGTTTTCGTAGGGAATAAATTTGTCTGCATTCACTGCGATCGAATCGCTTGCAAAGTGAGCATTCAATTCAATTGACAGTAGGGCCAATGACTTCCATCAACAAACTGTGGTTACTTATCGGATTCTTGCGATGTACAAGTACATTGGCTCTAAGTACTGGAAATCCAACAGCTATTGTTATTTGGCATGGAAGTGGTAGTTAATTATAAGAGTAGTGTTCTCGTTCGTAAATTAATACAAATTTATTTTAATTTGACAGGTGACAGTTCGGAAGGAATACCCAAGTCAATACTGCAACTTATACAAGATAATATCGATGGTGTCTACGTAAAGCGAATAAGAATCGGATGGTCTCGAATGGAAGAAATTCACAACTCTGTTTTCATGCATCCCGATTTTCAGGTAAAGTTTATTGATTTGACATTCTGCTGTGATATTTACAACTGACATGCGAGTGCTACTTAAAATATTGACGCATAATTTGCATGGACTGCCAAAGCAAACAACTTCGCATGAGGTTACACATTTGTTCGATAGCTCTTTTGGTTCACGGTTGCGAAAATTATAATCATTTCAATGACAAATATCAAAAAAACCCATACAGGGTGGTACTACATTTTAATAGCATTTCAAACAAATTATATATTTGGCCCACAGGTTTCAAGGGTATGCAAACAAATTCGAGATGATGCCAGTCTTTCCAGTGGTTACAATGCGATTGGCCTCTCTCAGGGCGGCATTTTTTTGTAAGTTTTGTTTTGAACCCATCACGAATGTGATTCTACTTAGCCTCTTACAAGACGAGCAGTAGCCCAACGATGTCCTGAGCCTCCTATGAAAACCCTTATTACTCTCGGAGCACCCCACCAGGGAGTCTATGGATTACCAAGATGTCAGTCTATGCAAACGGGGGTTTGTGAAATCATTCGATACTTTCTATTTTTAGCAGCCTACAAGAGGTATGTGATTAGATGGTGCTCTTAATTGCTTCAAAATTTTACAAAATTCTCATCTTTACAGTTCGACGCAAAGTCTTTTAGCCCCCGCAGCGTATTGGCATGATCCATTCAATGAAGCTCTGTACAGGGCTAGAAGCACCTTTCTAAGCGATATTAACAACGAACGGGGAAAGAACGAAGAGTATTCCCGAAACCTTAAAAAACTAGAAAAGTTAGTCAAATGGTTATAAATTTTTATTTAATATTTTTATTTTTTAATTTTAGATTTGTGATGGTGAAGTTTAGAAATGATACTGTTACACAGCCGAAAGATACGCATTGGTTTGAATTTTACGTACCTGGTCAGGATAAGGAAATTTTGCCATTGAGGCAAAGCAAATTGTATCTTGAGGTAAGTGAACCGTTCTGAAGCTGCTAAGATAACAAAATTCAAATGTAAAATTTGCAGGATAAGTTGGGACTTGCGCAAATGGACAGAGATGGCCGACTTATATTTCTGGAACTCGATGGGGAACACTTGGTTTACTCGGACGAATGGTTTACCAAAAATATTATTTTATATTTAAATAATTAAAAAAAATATTTAAGAGTTGTAAATAATTAAAATAATATTATAAAATACGTTTTACATAAAAAAATCAATCCCTTTTTGTGTGTTTCATACGAGCTCAAATGCCGTTTATCCGATTGCGATACAAATTTGACAAGTTGCTGTTAATGTATTGTCAAAATCTAAACAGAGCAGAACACTGAACAGAGCTATGAGGTTTTTTATGACGTGACATTTGTCAAACGTTAAAGTGTTTAAAATTATTAATTCCAGCACGGATGAAATAAATAATAAGCATAAATTATATTTTATTATTTTTTGTTTAAATTCTTCGCTATTCTATTTAATGAAGTACACGTCTGTTCTTCTCTTCATTACTTTTCGAAAATGCCCCTTTTTTTTCTCATCCCATCTAATCAGCGCCAGTGCTGTCGCCGTCTCCTACCCTCCCCAGCTTCTCCTTCTATTTCGCTAAAAGTGTGTTACTATTTGCGTTTTTAGACGACGAGTCTGGGAGAAATAAAGAAAAAACGACATTAGTGACCAGCTCAAAAAAAAAAAACGCCAAAGGTTGGAGAAAGTTCGTGTAAAACTCTTTAATTCGAATCCTATTTTTAAAATGGATGATAGTGAAAAGAAACATTAACGAAATCAATTGTCATTGGCGCTGGCACTCTTACAGAGGCTCCTCCATCTGGAATATTATGCACTCGGACTAGACGACAGTTTAAACATTCAGCGGTCAATGGAAAGTGGCCATTAAATTGTTCTTGAAATGCTTACAGTAAGGGTATTTGTTTAGTCTCATAATTTTATGCAGTTCGTAATCACAGTTTGACATTTGTAAATTTACGTAACTGTCCGCAGTCGATTTTCAAGCTTAATTGATCGCGGAAGATTATTAGGCCTGAGTAAATTATACTCCATACAAAATCTGACAGTTCATTTAGGTTAGGTTACGTTGAGTAGGGTTGTGTGATCGTCACAAAAGACCAGCACCAAGACGGGCCCATCGCCATCCCCAGGGAACCATTACGGTTAAAAACCTAAACCAAATCGCCCAAACAGTTAATTTCCCTGCAACATTTAATTATTGTTCCAACACTGGTTGAGGAACCAACCTCCTTTACGTTGTTAAAGAAGTACCTGCCTAGGTGCTTCCTTCTACTCCGAGCAATTGTAGAAATTGTAAAAATAGGATTCGAATTAAAGAGTTTTACACGAACTTTCTCCAACCTTTGGCGTGTTTTTTTTTATCTTCGATCTCAGCAAATCAAAGTAAAGTAGGATTTTCAGCACGCTTCACTAAGATCGAATCTCAAACAAACACGCCTATTATTATTCTTCTATCTTTTTCTCATTCTAGCGGATAATTTTGCGTAAAATGTCATCTTTTTAACATGCAGATTGATATGTCGCTAATCGTCTACCGATCAATGGCGGACACTCTACAGAGCTTTAGTTAATTTACTCCAAACTCAAATGCCGATATTATGTAGTCTTAAAATAGAACGCGAATTGTATTTACAATTATAGTGATGCCATCTCTACACGGAATCGTGTCAATGCTATTTTTAACATAACACGACCACTTCTTCAAAACTGTCAGTGGCTTCACGTATAAATTATTTCCAGAATCCGTAATCCAATGATCTGCCTCCAACAGTGTTTTAACCAAAGATAATGGAATTCATCTCTGGTTTTAACAATAGTGGTGCACATCTTTTACTTTCCGAATAAATTTTATGCAGAACAAAACAAAGTATAAAGCAATTATTTATAGTTCAAAACATTTCAAACAAAACAATTACGATTTGCATACCATAATTGGAGGAGAGCATGAAACAATAAAAACTCATCTCTTCGCAGATATTATTAACAAATGCAAATTAAAGTGTCTGCGAGGAATATAAATTTAATAAAAGCCAGCAAAAATGTACACGATTTACAATTTGGAACTGAAATTTATTCGTTTACACTTTTGTACGTTATCCGTTAAAAAATTTAGCAGTTCAAGTGGGCGGTCGACGCGGTGTTATCATTTCCTATGCCATAACTTTGCGGATAAGTAATCATAGCAGATTTCCAGAAACCAATTTGTTATTCTTCAGCCAAATGATAACTTACGAGTTGGGTCTTCTAGGGAAGCTCCCTGCTCAGGTATGCAAACTGCACTGATTAAAAGTGCTTATGTGGATAAGAATTATAAAATCTCGCATTTGCATTGCAACGAGAAATATTATCTGTTTTAATTCCGGACACAGTAATTCAATATGATAGTTATCTCTCTGAGGCATCCTATAATGATTGAATCATCTTTGAAGCTGTCAGATTGTAGGTAGTTTGTATTGTTATCTGTTCTTAGTTTTTTAATTGAAAATTCTTCTAAGGTTTGCCCCAGACCATATTCTTTGTAAATATTTGACTCGAGCTACTCTTCCTCGATAACAACGTCAATATTTCTGTGTAAAAGGGGAATTTATATTTATTGAAAGAACATCGAAAGTACTCGTGAAATTTGATGTGCTATTATTTTTGCATATGATGCTGACTCTCAAGCTACACGTGTCATTTTTCGTGGCAAATTTTGACATTCCGACGTCACAAAAATTTGGCCATTCGGTGGTCACTCGTGTGTCTTTCGTTGAGAGTTCGCTGCTGCGACAGCCCGCGTGACAAAGACGCTTGACACAAATTTAGGACAAATGTTTACGTCATATTGACATTGGCAAGTCAAAATTTGACAAATACTCCTGTTCGTCTATAATGCTAAGGATCAAACAAAACGGTTTTGATTCGATAGTAAAAAAAAAACGTTTTGTTCTCTTGTTTCGTTTGATGTGCGTTGAAATAAAACAAAATGTGATTTTCAACTTGCTTTTAGTATTGTGGTCGGACTCAGACGATGAAGTTGTGCCAATCTTATACACGGAATCCAAATTTTGTTTTGCAAAAAACAATTGGTCAGCTAACGGCAACGAAAAATGTTTTTCTGTTTTGCTTTGGTTTTTATGTTTCGTTTCATTTGATGTGTGCTGCGCCATAAAAAAGTAGGCAATTATCGTCAACGACGCTGGTTCGAAACAGTTTTGTTGCATTCGGTGTGTGTTGCTCGTATACAACATGGCATATATTTTCGACAACGACCACCAAAACAGTCCAAAACAAAAACGTGTGTTGTTTCATAAGAAATAATGTTCTCTTTCACGAAACAATAAACACGTTTTGCTTTATCCGGTGTGTTTTCAGCCTAACTAAAGAAACTTGTATGTATATGTAGAGACAGTGAGAGTGGAAAATTTGAAATGGGGACGTTCAATAATGTAGTATCATAATACTGACAGTCTCATGTTTGATTTGCCTAGATCGATCATGTGAACAGTTTTTTTTCAGTTGACGTTTATGGAGCGTTATTCGACAATCAAGACAAGAATTTCGCGACTGAGTACTAAGCTGACATAGGAAAAATGACGTTACCGACCAATCTAGTTTTTGCGTTCAGAGTACATATAGTCCAGACCAATCAAGATAACTAGATTTTTGAATGTATCTCTCACCCATAGAGGGCAGTGTAATAGTAGTGCGTTCACTCAAAAAGTTATAAACGGGTAAAAGTAGGAGTTCTGAAAAAGCCCAGTTGCGCATTGCATAGAATTACCTTTGATTAAAAATCAACACTATTTCATTCAGGAAAAAGTTGAAAAATTCAAAGGCTTTAATAATACGAGCTACAAAGGCTTAGCGCAACTTCCACTCCACAGCAGCAAGCTGTACTCATATACACCTTTTCAGTCAACATGTTGGTCATCTTAAATTTTAACTCAAAAGTTCTCTTGTTAGGCTTTCAATAATCCTCTCCTAAGTAAGTGAACTTTTCCAACTAAATAAATCTATTAACTCGTTAAGAGCAACTTTATGGTAGACAACAACCAACTTTTTATATACCTACACATTTCCGTGGCTTATACGGATACGCACAAGGAGCATAATTCAATCACAGTGCAAAAATCATAAAATCAGAAATTAACGTGAAAGGCGTGCAAAAATAGGAAAGGCGCGCAAATAAACGTACACAACACCGGTCTGCTGCCCTGCGATAAACGGGCCACCCATAAAACGGTCGCTGGAGCTGGTTAAATGAATAATTTATGAGGGTTAGAGAGCCATATACCTACATCGATCGGTGGGGGTGGAAAGTGGGATAGATTTTGTGGCACTGGTTGGCACATAGAGTGCAACTTATGGCCCAGAATGAGATTGTGGGCGAGAAAGTTTAATAATTTCCCACAGCTGGGCATTGCATGGAGGTGCCTGCTATGAGTATTGGACTACGAGCACGGGCAGCAAATGGCAGTGG
Source organism: Cheilosia vulpina (assembly GCA_916610125.1). Taxonomy (NCBI): domain Eukaryota; kingdom Metazoa; phylum Arthropoda; class Insecta; order Diptera; family Syrphidae; genus Cheilosia; species Cheilosia vulpina. The sequence continues at coordinate 60,675,252 of OU744277.1, forward strand.
ACACTGGAAATCCCTGTTGCAAGGACAATGTTTTCCTATTTCCTTGTGTCCTTCTATTTTTACCACCTACATGTATTAAAATAAAAGTTTGTTACCTGTGCTGTGATGTCGGAAACAGATTCCATTGTGTGGAATACAAAACTCCAAAACTCATTAAGCGCAGAAAAGCAAACAGATGTTTTCGTCAAAGAGAACACAGTTTTGTGCAGTTTTTCATTTTATTTTTAATATTCTTAATATGCGATACAATTGTTTTTTTGTTCGTAATACCTATATCCAGTAATAAATTTTGATTTACAATTTATTTTAGCTAAAAACATACATGATTTATTTAAATACCAATCTTATACAAATTCATATATTTTTCAAATTCTATTTCTACTTGTTTTGGTTTTCATACGGGAAGCAAGTAAAAAACGTTTCACACTAAGCACGTTCTTTTGTTTAATCTGATTAATTGCCACATACGCACATTTAATCAATATAATATTTTGAAAATATGTAGAGTATACAAAACTTTCAAGAAGCACATTTGTCCAACAAAATAGAAAAAAAACATAATTTCTTTTTGAAAAATGTTGCTTCCTTAATATAAATGTTTGTGTATAAGGAAGAAAGTTTATAAATATTATTTAAACAAAATCTTGGTTATTAAACAGTAAACACTGAGAGATTGTGTAAATTGTTGGTGTACATTTATATGCAAAAATCATATAAAAATGTTTGAGCGTAATAATAAATTTTACTTATTATTGCAAATTGCATACATATTTGATTTCCATAGTTTTACTTTATTCAGTCTCCATATATTGTTTGAAATATTTTATATTTTCTTTTTGTCGTATCATATGTGGTATATACATATTTTGTTTTAATAATTCTTGTGCAGGTTATATGTTGAATTATAATTGTATATGTGGTCCGTATTAGTATTTATTTTTCTTTCATATTGTTTTTTTTTTTTTTTGATTTTTAGAACTTTAACAAATTATTTGCATTATGCGTAGTGCATTAGGACTCAAAAGTTGTTTGTGGCATAAAGGGATTGCTCAAGCTGATGCATTCATTACTATTCGTTCTTCGTTGTACAATTTCAAAGCGTATTTGTTAGAGCTGGCTACTGTTTGAACCTTGTTGTATGTAGGTAGCTACTACACAGCATTAAGTAAGTGGAATATTATATTTTACGAAATATGAACAATGTTGGGGGTTTCGTAGAAAAAAATCATTTGATTTGTATACCAAGGGTTAAGGATCCATGTCCTTCCGGCTTCCGGAAGGTAACAAAAATTAATGGTTGAAATAACAGGTCAATCTTGTATTAGATCTAGCTTTTCCCAACCGAGTTTTTACTTTTTGGGACTTGGCAGTACTTGCGTTCGTTAAAGAAAATCGTCGTTCGAGAATTATTTTGATGTAGGTATACGCCATTTTTACGTTTTTTGGGAAATTGTATTTTAAGGTTTCAGGTTCAATAGAAATAAAACGAGTCGCTGGGATTTTTGTATTTATTTTAATGTTACTTGAAATATCTACTTGCAAGTGACAGTATTAGAAAAACATAGTCTGCTTTAATGTTCTAACTTTTAAAAAAATGTTTCTCAATATTGTTTTAACATACGCGTCACATAAATCACTTAGGTGTCATGCACATACGTCGAAATAGTGCGAAATGTATTTAATGTTTGATGGCGGTACGTCAACATACGGCAAAACAATACTAACCAAAGAAAAATTGTAATTTATATGGAGACTTTGACGTATATCCACAAAAATGGCGCTTACGTCAAACCAATAATCAAACATGCTACTTTTGGTATTAATACGTCAAAAGTGACACCAGATATCACAGGATTGGCTAGAAATATATCCAAATAGATGTCATATTCGGAAAGAGCGGAGGCAAAAACATTCACAGCTCAAAACGTGCTTTTTGGCGTATACGTCAAACCAATTCACTGGTGACGAAATTTACAGTTAGCATGCTGTACTGTAGTACAAGTGTATTTTTGTTTTGTTGCCGCGCAAAATTAGTACAATTTTAGCATATTTTGTAATAATATTAATTATTTAGAAATGAACAAGACCAAAAATACTGCTCCGATGGAGACACAAACCCCCTTATATCATTTCGCCTTCGAATGGCATCGGATTTAATATTAACCATGCGAGTTGTCATTGACAAAGTTGCTTTTATTTCTATCATTTATGACTGTAGTTTATTTATATGCAATTATGAACTCGCTTTTGTCAATGCATGATGACCGCAGGCAGCTGTAGTTTGCATTCATAAATGAATTCGCAAATATTTGTTGTATGGTTTGGGCAAATATTACATTAACTCACACTAACATTGTAACGCTAGACAAAACAGTTGATATTTAGATACTGCCCAAATGTAAGAGCGTGCCAAATTTCTTGAATTTTCAAGACAATCTCTTATTAAAGAGTTATACAAAAAATACCCTTATTTATTTTAATGTAAGATCAGTTTGCAGAGAAATCGGGATCTACCAATCAAACGCATTGTGTGTGAATAGGTAGACGGTGTCCTGATGATGAAAACGAAATTGATTGCAGGCTAAATAGAATTGAACTAAAAAAGTTGAAAAATGGATTTCAAACTTCAAACTTCAGCAAGTAACGAATGAAGCCTTCCCGACCACCTTCCAGAGATTTATTTCTCTCTAAAGCGAATCATTCTTAGTGACATAAGAAAAGTACAAATCGAAGTTGCGCATTTTTCAAAATAAAATTATGCCATGCGTATATTTAATGATGTTTTTAAGATCTTGGCAATGGCCTCATGAAATTTTGAAGTAGCGATACGGATTTTATCGTTTCTTTTCTGCTCTATGCCACTTGTCCGTTTACAGGTGCTTATTCCCAAGTTTATTGCCTACAACGAGAGGAAAACCACCAAGTGGTGCGAATTGATTCACAGTTGGCTTACGAGGGACTTATCGCCCGAGAAAAATTAACATTCCGAAAATCAAATGCAATGTGCTCTCGGTTTAGAGAGCCGCTTTGTCAAAATGATATATCAGGAAAACTTGTCTGTTTCATTGGTTTACACACCAATAACTTGAAGACATCGATGTAACCGAGAGATATTTTTATTGCAATAAAAAAAATAAAATAATCCTCTTTATGCTTTAAAACAAATGACATTACTTCGATGCCTCAAATGACATGTGCGTTTATCAATGAGAACGTTCAAGAATATAGTTTTTTTTCATTTTTTTTTTTTTTTCATTTTATTATGATGATATGATGATGATAGGTTTTAGTTTGAAGTGGTCGAGATTGGTCACGTGAACAGTTTTCCTAGTTGACGTTTATGAAGGGATAGCCGAAAAATCTAGTCAACAATTTCGTGACTGAGTACTAAGTTGACAGTTCGTATACGAGTACTCATATATGTCTAAGTCAAGAATAGTGACATTATCGGCCAATTCTTGCGTTCAGTGTACACCAATCTAGTCGACTTGAGATAACTAGATTTTTAAGTGTGCCCACTCACTCGTCAACTTGGAATAGCGATTCTTGTTGTTGTATTGCTGAACGCAGCCGTTTAATTGCAGGCAATGAAAAGTAGATTTAAGTGTTAGGAGTAAGATCGGCGACTGCATGACTTCCAAGTACTATGAGCGGTATTATAACTGCGCAAAACGTGCAACATAATGAAATATGCCCCAGACATTCGGCATCTCATATTTTCCATCAAAGAAGACCGGGGCAGCCATGCAACAGTGACTAACATCGGTGTTAATTTTTATCCAACGATTGCGCACATAAAATAAATTTTTATTTTTTTTTTATTTTGATTGCGCACATATGCTTCTTGGCGGCTATTCTTTAGGACAGCAGATAAATCTTAACGCGAGCAAATCGGGAACTAGGTATCAACAGGATTTAAAATGGATGCAAGTCAGCTGAAGGATGCTTGAGAATTAGCCTGCATTGAAACTACTTACATTCATATCAACAGTAGAGTGTCTTAAATCCCTGTTACCATTGTGTACGAAATATAAAGAGCCCTGCAAAAGCCTCTTAATAACTTGTGTGTATATCAAAGCTGAAACCTGGCACATAAGTGTTTGTGTATATTGTCCCTTCGGTACACCGATGGAAAAAAAACCGGCTCATGCTTGATATGACAGTGTTGCAATATAAAACTTTATACCCCCTTTTTCCGTTGTGCTGCTTCTTATTGTCCTTTACTCGGTGCTCATCTCCATCTCCTCGTTCCACATTCAAATGACAAACAAATCACTGCAACTGCTGGAACTTCTTCGCTTAACGTTGATGGCCTTCTTGAACTTCAGCACCGATGACAGGAACACTTTCGTTCTGTTTGTCAACTTCGATACGGTCTTCTTGTTGCAGTCTTCCAAAAGGCTGGTCTCGGCGTGGCAAGAGTCCTTACGACCGCCTCCACTACCCCCACCGCCTGTGCACGACTCATACGACGAATGCCGAGATTTTGGCGATGAATTGGAACTACTCGTTCCGACAACACTATCGCCACCATTGCCCAAGACAGTTGTCATCACTTTGAAGTTCTCCTTCTTGTTGCGGGTGTTCGATTTCAAACGGTACATCTCGTCGTCATCTTCGATTTCGCTTTCGCCCATCTTAAGTATACTCTCCAGGTTGAGGGTGCGTTTATTTGTCTTTCGAATTGGTCCCGTTTTGTTGCGATTCGCCGGTGTAGATGAGTTTTCGTCTGGCTCCTGCTCCTGACACATGCTGATTTGACGGACGATTTTCCGCGGCTGCATATGCATGCGACGATGCTTTTGAATTGTTGTCTGGAGATTCAACCGCTGACGGTCCTTGTCGCTCAAATTCGAGATGCGTTGCGGATTCAGTTTCACTTGGGCCACAGTCCCGACAAGCAGTTCGTCCACATTGTGATCCAGTCCAGACGACGTTTCAATGAACTTGCAGGCGATCTCTTTGGCTAGCTTGCGACCATCTAGGGAGTGAAATTGACATTAGAATAGGCTTGTTTTTACAAAATAACACTCACTCTGTCGGGTGACCTCTCGATGCCGTTCCAGATCCGTCTTATTGCCAACAAGAATAGCGCCTCGTGTCAACAGCATCTCGTTCTCCTTCAAGTAGTGCAGCACTTTTTCGGCCGCCTTAAATGATGCCCTATCCACCACGGAGTACACGACAACAAACAGGTCAATGTTGTACGTCGAACAGAAGGACTCGGTCTGCAAAAATATTCGCAGTGGTGTGCATATTGATAGCAACACTTTTGCTAAGGATGTACTTACCGACATCTCACAGGCTGGATGGTCGATAATTTCTAGGTCCGTTTCGATGCCATCAACCAGGACAGAGACAGTCTTTTGGCCGTAGTCGTCATCTGAAATTCAATCGGGAGTGTCAATTATTTCGAATGACGCTGAGTGCACTGCAATTATGCGCACTGTGAGGGTGGGTTTAAATCAAGCTAGAGGGCCGTTTCGAAGTGTTTGGTTGAGTGTCGTTGATATAAAGCTCGTCTGTGGGGGTAGACTGAATTGTGGTTTTGTATTGTTCAACGAGCAAGTGGAGCCATTAAGAATACTAATGCGATTCGAAATCGGGCTAAGGACAGTGAACTGATTTTTATCATAGAATGTTAGGGAGCAACTGCCTCCTCCATTTGTGAGGAGGAATGTCTCTGTTCAAGGATCAGATAATCAAGATAAACAGATGAGGCGAAACATAAGACCCAAAGCTAACTTTAAACGGCCGAATTGAGAACTTATACTCTCGCATGTTTGTCAGAGAGGGCAGTTGCAACAGAGCCCCGCGAAACATCAGCTAGATATAAATTTGAATTCGAAAAGGGAACACTTACTTTACGAAACAGGCTCCTGACTCGTCTAGAGTATTTCCTCAGATACCGCAGCCTTCAATCCTCTGGGATGTACGTTGCTTTCAGACTAAAGCAAGTTTACCATCTGCGATAGTTTGGTTCTAAAGCACAGTTTCGGTCTTTCTTCATCTCGAATCTTTGATCTGGGATTCGAAGATCCTCGTGACTGTATTACCTAGCAGTCACTCCTTGTAACCGGGCCGAAGTAGTCGGCGCCTTCCTAACATCCATATTTAAAAAAAAGGCTTTAGCTTGGCAGCTTTGCACTATGCATCAAAAAATCTGTCAAAAAAGCTCACACTTCTTGCTGTAAACCTAACATGACCAATGCAATTAAACCGTAAATTAGCCACAGCAGTGACATCTACTGGACGCTAGAAGTTCTACACGATACCTATCGGTATTACAGAAGCGGCGCGGCAGTTGGATACAAGCCGGAGTTGAGCGAGGTTGTTCTTGTTCCAATATGAATAGGTCGCAATAAATAATATTGAATTCTTAACGTCGAGTGTTTTATTTAACATTGCTAATCAGCACTTTATAGTCTCCATAAAGCAGAACAGACAGAGTAAGTATTTAGTGAATTTTTATCGAATAAAGACTTTTGAACCTACAAGTTTATAAGCAGCTTCCAGGGAATATTCTTGGACGATGAAATCGGGAACTTGATGTTTATTCCGAGGTAGATGAACTCCTTAACTACCTCGAAGTTGATGCTCTAAAAAGGAATTACATTTCGAATGGGAGAGCAGCCTTTGTTAATAGTTCGGTGTAGGTTTTATTGTTTTAAAACGTCTACCTTCAGTTTCTAAAAGCGGTCTACTTGTTCTCAAACTTTTTATAGCTGAACGTACCTTCCTTTTGCTGGTTCTTTATAACCGGCCAAGGATTCATGTCTTATTCAAATGGCTTTGTTGTCAGGAGGCTCATAACCTGGGCACTGATTTCATAGCTTTCCACACGATTATCGTCGAAACGATAGACCTCCAAAACTAGAAACCAAGTGTTAAAATTACAAGTTTGAGAGCTACATCCAGTTCATTTTCTAAAAACATAATGAAAGCTGACGTTTGTCAAAAAAATTCGAGCAGAATATAACTTATTTTGAGTATCGTTTAGACAATCGTTGATATACGGAATCTGCCCGCTGTTTAGAATTAACTTGAAGTAATGATCAAATGCGTTCACTATTCCCTAAACTTAGGTTATAGGTTTGCCTTTGCTATTCCGAAAAGGCAGCGTTCCGCTCCTGGCTTGGTTTTCAAGTACAAAATTTCAGCATCTCCCCAAGAACAATCAGAGTGAATACCCTTTATACAGCACGCCACAGCGCTTTGAGGCCTCGTGGTTTTCGGTTGCCATAATTAAATAATTAGTCCCGCGGCAGTGAATTGAATTGATAATGCACTATGACAGTAAATCCTTTCCGAATACACAGCCGTTTTATGGCGAAGGACTGAAACGACCACTGCATGCACACGCTCAATGGGCTGGTCAGTGAACTTTCCACATCCTTATTCACTGTTAGTTTGCATGTTACACATAATTATTATCAAACACGTCAGAGTCTCTAGAACGCCATAAATGCTTAAATGCAAAAGTACACACACATGAAGATTGATATCAGTTGTTGTTTGGCGCGCAGTTTATATAAATAATTGTCGCATAACAAGAAAGGATTACACAGATTTGGGCGCAGGAAGCCTTGGTTAAGTCCATAATAACATTGAGCGTGAGCCGAGCATCGTATTTGTGTTGCACTGAGGATGAGTTATGCAACCGGCCATCATTCATTGTGGCATGCCACCTTATGTTGCTAATGGATATTTCGTGGCTGATTACAGTATTGCGTGTTTTTTGAATCGGTCATGCAATCAACCCATGTTGCATGTTGTGTGCACAATTCTGCAGCCCTGTCATAATTTACAACAACTCAACCTGCTCATCTGTCCACAAACGCAGTCCCTTATATCCAAAACGGATCCTTTGAACCGATTCGCAACCAAAGAACTCTACTGGTGATTATGTGGTTTTGATTTATCATTGTAATAACTTTGGCCGCAGCCTGATTTCGATGGATGTACATATTCGTCCCCCATGATTGATGATTTAATGCAGCATCTATATAGCTCGTACAAAAACCAACCGGAAATGAATCTGTGAAGACAGGCGTTCTATAGAAAATGTTTATGAATCCATCATCCAGCATTTATTATCTGCACGAACAATGAAAATTTGCCAGAGTAGAGGGAGACTAATCGTGTAGTCGCAGTTGTGGTGGTGGTCTTAATACTCCATTTATATCCTAACACCGAGGAGAAGTGTGCAATCTTTTCTGGGGATTTAGGTTTTTTTATATTTGTTTACCTTTTATCGATTTTTTCTGTTCTTGCTTTCGTTTTATTTTCCCAAAAATTATCCTAGGACAGTAGACCAATAGACTGTCATGATTTGAAATCGATTATGTATATATGAATAAGAGTATTTCAAGTAATTATGGCAGATATATTCCTCTCGTTCTTCCTATACATATATGAAAAGTTTCCACCGTCTGGTGAAGACCTAATCTATACATCTATTCATTATAATAAAACTGTATCCGTTTTCATGTGTTAACGGTTGGCGTGAAAACTACTGCACAGACTTTAATGAAACTTTTTTGAAATGCCCTTTAAGATTCTGAGAAGGACATAGCCATGCCTATTTTTTATGAGCGTTTTTGACCAAAAAAGTGTTTTTTTTCTGACTTTATCGCCTTTTAATCGCCATTACTCAAACAATTCTTAATCAATGCAAACAAGACGAAATACCAACAAGAGCCAATACTTCCATAATTATTTTAAGCCAACAATTAGCTTTCTGTGTTATCTAGAAGCTGAAGTACAACCCAAAATCTAATTTATTTTCTAAAATCAAAAATTATCAGCAACCGTTGTTCTTGATCGCTGTTCTTCTTTGGGGTGGCTGGCGCACATCGCACAAGTACATAGGTACATGTCAAAAAAACTGCGTGAAGTTTTCTCCGATTAAGTGAAACGAAAGAGAAGTACGCGAGGTGAGTGTGGATGTAATCAACAGCCGCAATGTTTTCCTGAGGAAGTGCGCTGATGGCTGATGATGTGCGATGATGGGCGTACGGTGGTGTAAATATATACCTATTGAGTTTTGTTTTTGGTGGTTGTGATATCACATACATTGATACCTACAGTAAAGAATTGTAGAATTCAAGAAGTGAAGACGATAAAGGTGAATTAATTTGTTTGATTTATTGTTGGTGTAAATATAAATTTAGTTAAAATTTTTTATATTACCTACGTACCTACGCAGTGAAGAGTTCAAGAATTTGAATTGTATTACTTAAGTTGTTGAATTTAAATTTCGTAGATTGGTGTTTTAGGTGAATAGATTTGGTTGATTTATTGTTTGACTAGCTGTGCCCGCAACTTCGTACTCGACGTGAAACTGTGTAATCCTTACTATAATAAAACTGTAACTTTTTTCCGGCCGTAAGGTGTTTGCCAGGAATAGATTAAAAGAGTACTGCACGAAATTGATACCGGTTTTCACAGTTGCATTGAAAATTGTCGAGATTAAAAGATAGGATTATGTTTTATCATTGTCCGCTGTCCGGAAGCGAAGATATAAGCTGATATCTCGAATGCCGTCTAGCTCCTAGCTTTGGAATGACTCATCCAAATGAAATTGGATTTTTTTTCGAAGTCACACTCAATTGTGATTTAAATTAAGTTTAAATTGCACTGGCGAAGCTAGGCGAGCACGGGTCAGCTAGTGTTATATATAAATTATTGGCGAAGACAAGAAGTTAAGAGCAACGTTCAGTGCCTTAAACACATGATATATTCGCTTGATTTTTTGAAGTAAAAATTTCTTTAGGAGCGCTGGGAATTTTTTAGATTGGAAAGCCCATTGTAATCGCGACACCAATGTTCGCGTTGCCAACCACTTTTGATGAAAAAATGCGAAACCTGAAAAGTGAAAACTTCTTTAGGCGCGTTGGGCATTTTTGAGATGGAAAAAAAACCATTGAAGTCGCGACAGCAATGTTCCTACCAGAAATGAATGAATAAAAGAGATGGATATCTTTCGTACGTCTATCCCCCTAAAACCCATTTGTTTACATTGTTATTTTTGTGATTTCAACCACAGTCTGTGAATACGCGTGAGCTAGAACAAAAAAGCGTGTTGCTAATAGCCGACCAACATTCCCTTTGCTTTTATGGGCATCGCGCTGATCAATTGTTTTGTATTTGCCATTAAACTTGTTTGGTTTTTGTTAAGGCTTCGATTAAAATAAAAAAAAAATAGTGAACACATTTCGGAATATCGAATTCCTGCATTAAAGTCCAATTCATGAACTCACATTTATACTAGAAAAGAAATGAGCATGTGTTCGTGACTTCATGAATTTTTCGGTAAAACAGCTTGTAGGCAGTCGCCTTTCCACTGGAGAGTTTATATATCTCTGTATTCCATTATCTTTGGTTCCGACACCAATGTTCGCATTGCCAACCACTTTTGACGAAAAAATGTGTAACTTGAAAAATATAATGCCAAAAATATTTTTTTTAAGTTAAGTGCAACAATAAACAAAAACAATTTTTATTTACACAACAAACAGCTTTCAAATTTGGAAGTTAACGCTGGAATTATTTTTAAAGAATGACAGATAAAGTGTTCGGAAAATGGACAGTGTTTGAAACCGAGGTTACATTTAATATTTTTTTGCAAAGACTTTTTAAGAATCTTTAAAAAATTAAAAAGTTTGAAAAAAAAACAAGCCTTAAAGCCTCAGCTAATGAAATAATCCCTAAAAGTCATGAAAAAGCCTTAGTTTGCAATTTTTTGTAGTAGTGGTGTATAATAATGAATAAAAAACATTTCATTTAAAAGTATTTTCCTACACTTTCCTGACAATTAAAAAAATAGGCATGTAATTGTTCAAGTTTTCACTTCTCTCGGCACTCCCGGAGTGCCACTCTTTTTTGTTGGGTAGATTGTGCAGAGATGCAATTCGGTGTGTAATTTATTTTGCAACAGATATGTTGCCAGGTCACTAAAATGGTAGACTTTGTACCGCTGGGCGAACTCTTGTATTCATGAGTAGTCAACCATTTTTGGATCTTCTATCTCCCATATAAGTCTAAACAAAAATGTCATAAAATTTGGAACTTGGCTGTGTATAGCCTGCACAAAGCACTTGGTAAAATGTGAAAAGTATTGAACAACGGCGCGATGCACCTCCCATACTTGCCACATTTATGACAATTTCAGTCTTGGCATTTTTTCATTTGACGTTTGGTAGATTTTTGCAATCCGTTGACCTTTGTAAAATCAACCAGCCCTAAATGCAACTGCCTTTATGATGTTTATCATTGAAGATCCGGAGAATTATCCCGAAGTTCAGAATTATTGTTATTTTCAATGAAATTTATTGGAACAGTTTTGCAAAAGGCAACCCCAAATGTGAGATTTGGTTTTCTGTTGCAACTTCTAGTTTGGTTTTCTTCTTTTAATATTTCAATTAAAGTTTACATTTGCACGCAGAATTGTATATTCTCAAAATTTGTTTCCAACAACACAACATACATTTCAATCTGACAGTTTGTGTTGGTGAGTTCAGATCAATTCTTTAAAAATATTTCGGATACTTCTGTCGTCTTAAGGGTTCACCTGGAAGTGCAGTTTCTTTTTCAATGAATCATAGGAAACATAGAACGAACAATTCTTTTGTTTAATCAAAAACGCCATTAGACTGTGTGAAATGTCAGATGATTTTGTTTTACAGAAATGACAATTAAGACATTGTCAAGTAATTGCTCGACCAGTGATATCATAGGTAAGGTAAACAACTTTAAACAAAAATTAAAAAATAGCAGGGTTGCATTTTTGTAGCCCAATTATCGTAAAAAAATCTGTATCCCAAATATTGACAGTCAAAATAAATATCGTACGAAAAACTGAAACATACAAATTTGTTCAAAGCTTTGTTCTTCGCGCAAACAGAACTTTTTACAGAGACAACTAATGTGACAGCTGCCACCTGATTTGTAATTATTGCGCGATACTAACATTCATTTTTAAAGTTCAGTGAAGATTTAATGAACTCACAATGGCGAAGTCCTCCGATTGTTTTTAAACTTAAAAGAAGGCACGTTGAATTGCGTATAATTGAGAATGGAAGTGCCCCTCCACCTTCTGTCATTTACTGAGTACTAACGCAAAAAGAATAAATACTCTCTTTTCTTGATGATTTTTTTTTACGCCAGGCATCCATCTCATTAACGGCGATTGGAATCAGCTGTGCTAATCCCTCAACGCGAGTCAATTAAGCACTTTATGTTGTCCAATCAAACCGGCACACAACATTAAAGTACAATCTGTCGGCTGCAAAATAATGATTCCCTCCCCCGCGCACGGCTTAAATTGACAGTCAAGATTATCTACTTTGACCTTTTGCCATTTTGTATTTTATTCAGAGAGAAAAAACCAGGGTAGACGCCTCTACACACCTACATGGCCGACCGGACGAAATGCTAATTAGAACGCATATGAACACAAAGCGTATGAGCGGCTACTTGTACTCACCTAAACTCAAGTCATAAGCACAGATGTAATCGGATGTTGTAAATTGATATGTTAACGCTGTCTTGCCAACTCCGGAAGCCCCAAGCATTGCAATTTTATAGGCGGGTATCTGACCCTTGACCTGTGAATCACGTTTATCCTGTTCAAGGATTATATCACCAGATGTTCTTGAAGCATTGCTGAAATGTAATTAAGCACAAGAAGGTAGCGAGTAAGAGAGTGCCACACGGCCATTCAAATGAATTGATTTTAATTAGTTCACGTTAGCAACCAACCTATTGTTTCGATCCTTGCCACTGTTCGATGTGCCCGTCGATGTGACCGAATTAATTGAACGTGATCTCCGACTTCTGCGTAAAGGCAAATGATTTTTTTTTATTTATTTTTTTTTTGCGACTGGTTTCATTAATTTACACGAGAATACAGACTTACCTTAGAGAATCTCCTAAATTGCAAATGCCATGTGATGTGATGCTGAAACTGCGTAGGCGGTAGTATTCCAAATCCAAATCGGCACAGTGTATTGCGGCACGTCTGGTATCGGCGAGACGCGGCTAAAATAAATTGTTGTGCAAATGACAAGTGGTTATTTTTAGGTATTGTGGCCATTTAAATGTAATGAGCATTTTGTGACAAATTGACTGAAATGGTGCTGTTTATGTGTGAATTTGAGGGATGGGCTATTCTTCTTAGGAATGACAGATCCCTTCTCTTTGGTTAAGGCCGGCATTTGAATTAGTTTAGTTATTTTTTACATAAATAAAACAGCTTTCACAATAAATAACCATCATAATCTTTTTAGAGTGAAGGCTGAAACAGTTTGGTAGGTATCGAAATTTAACAGATAGATATATATTATAAATAAATAAAACCATACCAGTGTCATTTTCATCTGGGACGACCTTTTAATTTGGAAAAAATCTCAGAAAAACCAAACGATTTCAAGTCGGGAACCACACCACTTGAAACTCTTCGAAAGACGGGAAAACTAAGTACATTAATGTAAGGTGTCTGGCAGTACAATGGACCCTTAGTTGTGTCTGAGTGATCCATCGGATAGTAACAACCTCCGACAAAGAAAAAAAAAAAACAAAAAAAAAAATACCACTAATTCATCGACTTCGAAGCCGTATTTTCACTTTCTGATTTATGGATCTGAAGATTGAAGTGATCTTAGTAGTTTCGTGAGAACAATTCTTCGTAAGTCATTCAGTCGGAGAAGAGTTTTGGAAAATACTATTTAACGACAAGCTACACGAGATGTTCATTGGCGTCGACATAGACCGCAAACGGGCCGTAGGGGAGGGCTGGGGCATGTAGTGCGAATAAATATCAACCCTCTTGTTGTACCTGGCAGCATCGCTCGATTTTCTACAGTTGTCAACTTTTAATTTGTTGCCGGTTTTTTGCTCTAAAATTCCATTCTTTCTTGGCCCCGTGCTAAAACTCATTTAACATCCCGAGTTCAAGATATAATGTAAAATAAATTAGATTCATTATACTGAACACTAAATTCATCCATTGGCGATGAGGATGCATAAAGCATTAGTTCAAGTGGCCTACGTATACGCCATTCAGTGGCCTTGATAGAACTTTGACAGCCGACTGCGGCCATATCTGAAAATGTTCCGCTGTCATTCAGCTGCGATTTTGTTCTTTCACGAAATGGTAACAATTTAAATTTTGTAACTACCACCTTAAATATACAATACATACCTACTTTTAAGTTCTTGTTAAACTCATAAAAAGCAAAGAGATTAACAAGACAAAGTTTTACATTTCACATTCAAATTCCATCGAAGCACATTTTTTTTTTAATAATAATTTTTAATTTTTATAGAAGATATTATATTTCTGTCTTTTCTGTACAAATGTCCAGAGAGGAATAAAGTTATTGGCAGCAGTGTTCCCAGACTCTGAAGACTGTTTACCCTTTTTGTTATGAGCCAAATCATTATTGTTCCCCAAAGTTCAAAATAAAATTTCCCTTTTTTTTGCCCCGGGTGAAATTTGCTTTATTTTCATATGAAATAATTTAAAAAAAATGTAACCCGTTTTTTTTAACAAGCTTAGAATAAGCATGCAACATGAAAATGGCAATGAATTAATTTTATATTAGACATTTTATTAAAACTAGTGAATACACACAAATGTGTACGTAGGCGCTCGATGGGATGGTTTTCTTTAATATTTAGTGAGCACATCGCGAGTTAACTTTGACATTTCATTCTAAGTAAACTTTGATATTTGTTCGTTATGAAAATCCGTTTTAATTGTATTTTTAAGCAGTTTAAGTTTCACAGAGATTTTGGATTTATTCTCCTTTTTTAAAGCTTGTCCCTCATTTTCCCCTTAATTTGGGTTCACTAATTGACAGTCGTTTGGAAGTTCAAATTAAATAAGAAATTGGTCATTGGGCACTGAATATGGTAAATAATTTTCCAGTGTAAAATGTTTCTAAATAAACTTTCAATAAATCACAATCGAGTTTCATAAATGATTTTCAAAATTACGACGAATTTACTATTTCGCTCGAGGGTTTTGTCATTCGCTTCATTATTTAAGTTTGAGTTCTTTTGCGAAACGTTGCGCTTGCTATGACGGTCGAAACGCGTCTTTCCGAGTTCACCTTTCAGTGAATTATAAATGAATTCGAGTAAATGACTGATCGAGCAGCCTCAGTGAGTCAAAAAATACGGAGACTGACCGAAAATATTGCTGCAATGGCACAGAGAGTCAAAAAGTCACGATTTCGGATAATTCTCAAAATGAGCGGTATCGGGTCATGGAAAAATGAGGGAAATCATAATAGGGCCACTTGTGGGCACAGTTAACTTGCTTCCCCCCCTTCAAACAATCTAATCGGGTAATGAAAACCGAGTTTGATAAGCCGGTAACTGATCGCACGGACATAGATGACATGTGGTTTCAAAGGTATATTGCGAGTGCCGCAGGCGAATTTTTCGGCCCACATAGCTTTACAAAGAACCAATGTCAATCGGATAACTTTAAGCATTTGTTTTATGTTATTGACCAGCAATAATTGCCGACCTCGAGGACAAGGTTGCTTTGTGAAATTTAGACAAACTTAGGCGCCCGAGTCATTTAAAATTGGACCTTTAGGAAGACTGACTGCCTTCAAACAAAACCGTGGGGACTGAAATTGTCTTTTTAAAGTACAATTGCATTTTGACTTGAAATTAAAAGATCTGTACAAATAAACTCACATTGAATACATCTTCCAATCGGGGAAAGTTTGTGCTGTAATTACGTGGACATACTTAGGAGTTTGAATTCAGCTTCGGGAAATTGAGAATTCCTTAGAATAGCTGCCATTCAAATAAGTTCGCTTTCAAAGACAATATCTAGACAAGGATTTTTTTCAGTTACAAAGCCAACAATCCAAAAAATACAATCTCTTTGTGGGGGCACAAAATGGCAAAATCATTCGGTGACACTTTTGCGCTTTTGAAAAGTGAAGGGTTGGGTTGAGTAGCTTGCACAATTTATCAAAAGTTCTGAAGCATTTATCGGGCAAAATACGAGTCCCCCTGATCATTGTGAGCAGGATTTAAGAATAATTTTCATATAGCGACTTTAATATTGTCGGAGGCGTATACGTAACATTTTGTTTTTAAATAGCTTCTTTTGCGAGCAATGTATTTTCGCGTGGAGTTTCACTTCTGTAAAATAGCATTTAATGCAATGTTCATGGATTGTTGAGTCTTCCTAATGACTGCTTCCTAGGAATCGTCGAATGTTTCTCCTCTGGCTGAATTAAATGCAATTAAAACTGAAACAAATCAAAAGACCCGACACTCGCACGAAGCGAAGATACAATGCACAGAGAGATGGATTATGGATGGTTGCAATTAAAATGAAACGAGTTCGTTGCCTTTTCAATTCATCTCATGCAGACAGCAAGCGGTTTTTATGGAGCTTCCTGTCAGGATTCAATGAACCTTGGGTAGACAGACTTTTTACTGATGGAATGGCGTGCATCATTACAACGAAGGAAATAATCCCAGAAACCACCATTAAATTTGAAACTAAACTCGGTTTCCTTTATCCCGTTCATAGGGATGCGATTGCATTTCTATTTTAAACAAGAGGCTGAATAGGTCTGCGCTAAGGGATAGCTAATCTCTGGGTAAAATTAATGAACTGAGCAAACTAGTAGTTTATGAAATGCTGTCAGGCATTAAATACATACAGATCATAAGTGGTCCTTGAATTATTATGAAGGTGTTTTGAAGTGATTGATTGTACAGTCTTTGTGTTGCCGGTAAAGGTTGTCGCCCTAACGGACGATTCTAACTGCGAAATTAGTTTCTTAATAAATGACTTTGCAAGCCATCAGTTCCAATTTAAACTAAACTTCCTACAACGTTAACAAAACCCCGACCAGTAGCTTTGTTTTTACTAGGCAATATTTGCCATTCCAAATAAATTCGCTAACCACGCAAACTTGCGTCGCCGGTGGAAGGCTTTCCCTCCCCGTAGGTGCACTTTCAGTTTCGATATCCGGCTTCAACCTAGTTATCGGCCGACAAGCAACCCAAAGGATTAATCCAATTCACCCCCGCAGTCACTGCGCAAACACCACCACCCTCTCTTCGATGGCATTCCGCAAGTGAATAATTAATGCAATCCGATGCGGATTACTCTGACATCCGTCGTCACTATTTCCAAACGAAGCCAAGTGACACGACCAGCCGGCAGTAAGTAATATCATTTACATAAAATGCCGTTACAGCAGGAAGTCTCCCATTCAAATGCATTGAAAACAATGACATTACCAACAGAAAATGCGCTTTGTTTACCTTTCTGCTCTCGGCGGGCATACTGGAAGTCCTTAAGCGTTGCTTTTGTTTGTTACCCAATTGCGCTATGGTTGCTGAGCTGCCACAAAAGAATCCGCCCACTCCTCCGGCAATGGTATCGCCTCTATCACCTCTGGTCATGTTCGCAGATGGAGTCGGTGATATGCTGCCATCTGTTGCCGCTTCCAGTACGGAAGCCATTGCATTGTTAGACCCGATGCCACCACCCATCATGTGTATCGGCGATGTAGCCGTATACTGTGGGGATACAGCACCAGACATGGCCTGCTTAAAAGTCAATACACCACCACTCAACTCAACTGCCATCGAGGAGGAGCAAATTTTCCCTTTAGCGTTCACGGGAGATTTCACATGCGATATCCTTTCTCTGAAATTACAAAAAGAAAAAAAAAAACAATCAAAATTACAAAAAGTACCGAGCTTAAAGAAGGCTGGTGGAATAATTTATATCTAAAAGATTGGTATAGCTATGGAGGGCTGTCAAGTGAAAATCTATACATAGATATATAGTGTTGTGTCAAAGTTAGGTTAATTCCGTTTTGGGTTGTAATTTGTATTTGTTTTTATTTATTTATTTATTTTAGCAGAATGTAAGACACGAATTGTGATTGAGAATATGAGAACAATTTTGACGAGATTTTCGAGAAACGAAAGCGGAATATGGGACTGCATTTCTGTAAACGGGATCTGAACTGCCGAGTTCATAAAATGTAAAAATGCCGCATTCCTGCTAATTTCGGGCTCATTATTGCAAAAGAACCGCATTATCATTGCAGGAGTTTGACAGTTCTTGCGTTCATAAAAGAAAATCGTCGCCCGAGAATTAGTCCGACGTATACGCCATTTTAACGTTTTTGGGAAATCGCATTTTAAGGTTTGCGGTTCAGTAGAAAGAAAACGAGTCGCTTTTTGTATTTTTTTTAATGTTACTTGAAATAACTATTTTCTAGTGATAGTATTGAAAAAACAATGTCTGTTTTAATTTTCTAATTTTTAAAAATGTTTCTCAATTTTGTTTTGACGTATATGTCACATAAATCACTTAGGTGCCAAGCACATACGTGCAAATAGTGCGGAATGTTTTTAATGTTTGATGGCGGTACGTCAACATACGGCAAAACAATACTAACCAAAGAAAAATTGTAATTTATATGGAGACTTTGATGTATATCCAGAAAAATGGCGCCTACGTCAAACCAATAATCAAACTTGTTAATTTTGATGTTAATACGTCAAAAGTGACACTAGATATCTCACGATTGGAGGCAAAAACATTCACAGTTAAAAAGTGCCTTTTGGCGTATACGTCAAACCAATACTCTGGTGACGAAATTAACGGCGATATTATTCACTTCCGTTAATCTGGGTTAAAAGTTGCACCGGGATTTAAGTGAGTTTAAGCCAAAAATTAAACCCAATATTCAGTCGATTAGCACGAACACAAACCCAGTTTTTTAAACTTGACAGCGTTTAATCCGATTGGTTTTAAACTGCACTCCCGAGACCAGTTTAAGTCTCGGGTTAAAACTCAATTTCATAGTATTGACATTTCTTCGCTTGCATGGCGCAAGAAATTAGAAAAGTAGAAGTGAAATAGAAAATAAAAAATAGCAAGAAGCTAAAAAAAGGATTGAATTCATAAAATGGACAAAATGTTGATGCATTTGTCGTCTGAGGATGAATGTTTCGGAGAGCTATTGAAACAGCATTTTCGGATATATTTCCGGCTAAAACAACAAAAAAAAATAGAGGTATTTTGGAGGCTACATTCAATGATTCGACAGAAATTGGATGGTGATGAACGTTACAAAACAAATCAAATAAATTTCCGGAATGAATAATATGGCCGTTACAGTTTGCATGCAAGTGTATTTTTGTTTTGTTGCCGCGCTGCAGAAAAATGACTTCAGAGAAAATTTTAAGTTGTAAAGTTTTTAATTTAGAAATGAACAAGACCAAAAATACTGCTCCGATGGAGACACAAACCCCCTTATATCATTTCACCTTCCAATGGCATTAAACATTCGAGTTGTCATTGACAGAGTTGCTTTTATTTCTGTCATTTATGACTTTATTACATACATAACATTTATGTCAATGGATGATGGCAGTATTCAGGCAGATGTAGTTTGCGTTCATAAATGTACTCACGAATATTTGTTGCAACATTATTTACAATAATGAACTTACCTCTGATTTTCTTGGATTAGCTTTGTCTGAACGGCTTGAGAGGCAATCATACACTTTGCTGTGTTGCGGTCTTTTTTAGCGTTTACGTTAATTATCTGTACGTGGCTAGAGGTATTACGTCACAATTAACTGCGATGTCCCTATAAAAATATACGCAAAAGGCAGCCTGACTTGCTTTAAGTAATTAACTCC
The DNA here is from genome assembly GCA_916610125.1 of Cheilosia vulpina. Classification (NCBI taxonomy): domain Eukaryota; kingdom Metazoa; phylum Arthropoda; class Insecta; order Diptera; family Syrphidae; genus Cheilosia; species Cheilosia vulpina. The sequence goes on from OU744277.1 coordinate 60,694,965, forward strand.
AAAACTTTGAGTTAAGTGCCCGGGATCGCAGACACTGTACGGTTGCAATGGCCTACGAAGTAAGTAAAAAACTGCATTGACTTGATGTGTCGACTAAATTTCTCCAGCTCATAAAGAACAGCTGCTCCGAAAAAATCGGGTCTGTAAGTTGCTTCTAAGGGCGTTAACTGATTTATTTGCAAAAGTCATCTTATTGGCTCGAACTTTCATCAATCGCAATAGCAACATACGTTTCGCTACCCCCTGTCAACTTCAAAACGAAGTTTAACTACGAGTACTGACGCCAGAAAAGCAGGAGCTCATAAAACTAATTAAAACACATACCAATGAATTTACTTCGTGCTAGATGACGATACCCAACATCTCAAAGCCACTCACTTCCAGTTTCTTGTTAGCGGACATACAAATTAAGCAACAACAAACAAAAGTCCTCTCAGGGAAGAGAAATGTATTCCACATTCGCAGCCAGTCAGCCTTTTGTTTTTGTTGGCACAAATGAGACATTTCATTTTTGTTTCGCTAACTTGGAAGGACTTTGTACAGCCTCGGTTGCTACCGTCTCCATTTATATATACGCCTGGCAACTAATCCCCTTCTTCACTAGCATCACACAGTCACAAGGCACATCTGTCATAATACCACCACTTAAACGGCGACGAAGCATTCGTGCGAGTGTAGCGAGAGAGAACAATTATTCCACTCCTTGACTCCGATGAATGGTTTTATTTATTTTTATTATTTTCTCAGTCTATTCTTCGCGTTAATTTTCCACCAGAAAGCAACAAAGAAATGAATAACTTTTTCCTATTACCGCCATTCTGTGCCTTGCAGAGGAAACAAAAAATAATAATTAACACGGATACCAATATAGAGTCAGGCTTCCGAGGAGGCGAGCAGGGAGAACAATCAATTAAGTTGTTTCTCTTGTAGCATTTAATTGTCTTTGTCGGTAGATGTTTCCGTTGGGCGCTCCATTCTAAATAGATCCAGCTAGAATGGGGGGACATATTCAATTTCAGTGTGCAGGGTTTCGCGATTCGAATTATTGCGCGAAAGTTTGAAATAAAATCAGTTTGGATTTGGTCCAGCTTTCTGCATTCTTGATGGAGGTTTGTAGTTGTGTATACACGAAAAATATATAAGAAACTTGCAAGGCACACACTGAAAATGAGTTCGAAAATTGAGTGCAGCAAAATTAAATTGTAGATCCTCGCCTACCAACAATGATGGAAAGAATGAACATCCGGTATTTTTTTTAGAAGAGAGTATATTTTTAGTTGACGCTTCTGAGTTCGGACTTCTGATGTTAAAAATCAACAGAACTTTTTTTGGCTGAGTTGAAGTAAACTTTTACTGAACGCACACAGTTAAACAATCCACATTTCACACCTACAGTCTACAACAGGATGGCCGTTAACTTAATTTACGTCTGTCATATTTTTTTTGACATATTTTATTCTTCTTATCGAAGGGAATCGCTTTTGATTTGTTGGGCAACTCATCAATTTTAACCAGTGGTAGAAATTCTATCATTATAGTAACCTCGTTTATACACAAGTTAGTGGAAAATAAATTACACACAGCATTACATCTTATTGAAATACGTATACGCGTTAAGTATACATAATGATACGCGCCATCTGCTGACTAGTTCGGAACTTATCTGAACTGTGTTTGCACCCCAATGTCAGCGTGTATATTTATCACTTAATTCAATCATTCGTTCTTAACCTACAGCCTAACCTAAACATAAACACCTTTTTATATATTCTAAAATTAAAACTGTGTTTAATTTCACATCTCTGCGCAATCTTCCCAACAAAAAAAAATCTAGCATTATTTTATGTTAAGTGTTGAGGAAATTTTACTTAATTTATTGCCTTCGCTTATTTATTTATAAGAACATATTATGACAGAAAGTTAGTGCATGGTACTGCTGTAATCCTATGCGATGGATATAGAGCCATCTATTGCAATCAGCAAGTCGCTATAACGAACAGTTCACATGAGAGCGACTTGCAAACTGCGAATATGCGAATATTTATAGTTTTTGACACTTCATCCACATGAAAACTTTGTTTCATGTGTCAGCTACCTGACACTTGAGATTCAGTTAAATTTTTATTAATTCGTGGATCGCGACTTTAGTATATGGATTGTGAACAACGTTTGACAGTTCGTGGCAAGCACTTTTAATTCGCTGTAATTGTAAATTTGGCGATTTTAATTAATTAACTCTCAGGTTTATTTTCGCTTAAAAGTTAGATTAATTAATTATAATGCTTTTTTCGTAGAACAAAAAGCAATATTTAATTCATAAATACAACTAAATTGATTTGCTCGCAATTCGCCGTTTTGCAATTCGCGATCATGTGAATAGTCCTTGATCTCGAAAATGGCGTTCAGTTTATTTTTCAATCCAGTTATAGCCCCTACACAGAGGGCCTTTCGAAAATTCGATTTCAACATTAACATTATATATTTTGTAGGTCACAATATGCAATTTTGTATGGAAGATTTCGCCATTGCGAGTTCGAAAAATTTAGCCTGGACACTAAAAATGATTATCAGTCACGGAGAATATATGTATACAAAAACCGACCAAACGAAAGTCAACACCGGTCCTAAAGCACTTTAGTAAAAATGATTGCATACCTGTAGGCTGAGCCGTAGAAAGTCACTAAATAGTTTTGCTGAGATGGTTGGTTGAAGCCTTCGAAGTGGACAAATAAGAAGAATGAAGCCCATAACAGGAAAAAAATTATGACCTTTCTTTTACCTTACAGCACGACGAGTTTTTCAACTCAAGACAATAAATTGACAAAACGAACTGCTTTGATTGGTTTAGACATAAACTATGGATTAAATAGCAATTGACTAAAGGGATTGATGCAGTGGCTGTTATTCAGCTATATTATTCGACTTAGAATTATTTCTGAAGTTCTAAGATCACTAACAAAATTGTTCGACGTTTGCCACAAAGCCAGTTTTGTGCGTTTCATAAACTACCACGTTTGATTTGGTCCGAGGTCTGGCGAGAGTCAGGTTGTTGTTTATTAATCCCATTAAATCAAGCAAATGTTAAACCAATCACAATTTGAATAAGTACCAGACTTAGAACTGTCACATTTTCAACTTAAAACGCCCACCCATCAAGAACAAGTTCATTCATTCTACTGTGAATTTTAATAAATTCATATTGCCCCATCCGAATTTTTCCCCCACATAAAATGACGAAATGGGGAAAACTTTTACCATTTAGGGAAATTGAATTTTGTCACATAAAACTCCTCATCTAATACTACGACAACACAATGGCAGCATATCCCCTTGGGGATGTTTCAAAATTTTACAACTTATTATCGCAATAAATGATTTTGTCTCGAGGTAAAATGCTCACTTTCAAAGTTTTCGCATAGAAATACGATTCGGATGGCGGTGCTTGTTTTAGGGATTTCATTCCTTTCATCGAACAGAAGAGGTCCAATCTTTTGTCTCCGTATATTTGTATTAAAAATAAAGGAGATAAAGGATATTTTAGAACTATTTTCTAAAGCTCAGTTATTTGTAAATTGGCCAAGAGTTTTGTAGAAGTGATGAGCGACTATGCTTTGTAAACGCAGCTATAGGTAGCCTTGAACTCTTTCATTTCAGATCTGGTTGCTTTGCTTCAAACTGTAAGGGTCCTCACTGCGAAATAGTGATATTCATATAATGTACCTACTACTCCAAGTCATACCATGAGGAGAGGATATCATACGAGTCTCAGGAGTGTACAAAAAGTTTTCCATCTCAGGCAATTGACATAAATTTATTATTCGATTATTGGCGATACGATACAAACTATGTTCCTTGCAAGGAACCAAGGATTGATAAATTGTCTAAAGCCGAGGGAAAATATTTCAGTGGTAGCAGTTTCAGGTGGTTGTACAGTAAAAGTTGCCAGTTGGAGTACACTGGAGTACTAAATTTAAGATGCAGAAGTTCAAAGTAAATCATGGGGGAAAAGTTAGTTCCCTTTTTATGGGGAAGAAGTTTATAATTTTTGTTTTCACCAGTGGAAACATTGCCAAAAGTTTTATTTTAAAGCCGTGAATGTAAGGCGGCTGCATCTATCGGTGCTTGCACAATCTGGTAATTCTGTTATCTCCGCACTGGAAGTTTGCTGAGTTTTGTTAACTAGTTTTGGCAGAGTACCTGCAAATAATTGGTTAAATTTAAGCGGTTGATCTCGTTGCAGCCGAAGATATTCGCATTGAAAATAATCTAATTTCTTAACGAGTTTGATTGAGTTTTGTTCTAACTTAGTTTGTAATTTTATACAAGTTGTCGACAAGGTAAAACGACAGAAATAAGATGCAAAAGTCAGAAATGCACGTTCGTTCTTATCAAAGCTAGCTGCAGCTTGTATTAGGTTTTTCCATCTGGCCTTTATTTTAACGTAATCCAAGCCAAAGCCAAGCGTTCCTCATTCCCAACGAAGGCTTGAACTCTCCTAAAAGTAGACTTCGTTATATAGCTTGTGTCTTTTATCCAATGCAAGCCCCAATACGGAATAAATAAACCAAACTAATACAAACCCGAGCTACACCGGATATTCTGAATTAAAATAAATTCTGTGCACTCTACCAAGTTCCCTGCATTTTTAAAAAAATTTCTCAATTAATAAAAATGAAATCGCTATCCCCCGGCATTTAGCGATTTTAATTCATTCCTTCATGAATTAATAAATAATGAATAACGAATTCGTAATGAGTCTTTAGATCTGATTTACGCTTCCTTAAGGATTAAAGATTATTTTTTTACCCTTTTTGTTCGTAGTTCCGTGCCATGAACACAATGAATTCCTCTTTTCAACGTTTGCATTATTTCTTGTCCCCTATAATCGTACTCTATCTATCCTATATACACTCATCCCGAAGGAGAAAGGATAAGCCAGGAAGTTTTGACATTGTGTGTAATAAAAAGTGTAAACATCTCAATGCAATAAAAGTGAAAAACAAAAACAAATATGAAAACGGAAAATTTATACGAGTATCTCCTCGAAGGAAGTTGAAATAAAAAATAGTAGAAACATAAGGTAACAGTTGAAGGACACTAACCTTGTGCTGCTGTGCGGAATCGTTGAATGATTGCGAGTGATAGTTTCATCGGTGTTTCGGTATCCGCCAATGTCCGTTGTCAGGAGATTCGCTGCTATCGATGAGGAACGTCGACGATTTAAGATCGGAGACTTTTGAGCTCGTATATTCTGAGGACGAAAAGCAATAAGAGTAAAATGAAAATATTATTATTTGTTATTCCCAGTTGGATCGTTAATTGAATTTAATCATAAAAAAGTAGAGGACCTGTCTAAACCACAAACTGAAATGAAACGTATTGTTCGGAATCGGAACGACTTGAACTGGTTGCAGGGATAACTCTGTAAACTTTTAATGATTACAAGTCTGGGTTATAGTTGGTTAGCCTTACACCTTTTTTTTATCGATTACAGTGGAGATACCTGGACAATAAATCAGTATTCGACAGAGATCGGTACTGGGCCACATGGTGTTTCTGGGCTTGAATACTGCGTTTAGTACGCGCAATATAAATGACCTTAAAAGGTGCATTCAATTATTGCAGTTGATTTATCTATTCATACATGAAAAAGGACAAATGTAGAATTGAAACCACTATTACACCGCAATTCGATTCGCGAACAAAGTACAGTTTTTATGGAAAACCAATGCTGAATTAATTTTTTTCAAACATTGGATTTAATGCAGCCTATTACCGGTGTGGGTTAACGATAACCGCCAACCAGCAACCCCAACCTTTATCAACAAAGCACGGCAACCTGCGGTGTATATATACGCGCCACACCACCGCAACCAATGGCAAGTGGTGGTACCGCAATTCATTAATGCAAAAACCGCGCGCCGGCCGCCCCCATAATTAAAGACCTAAGACTTTGGTTTGCATTTTAATTGCAAACGTGGGTAGCTACACATAAGGTACATCGCACTGAAAAATAAAACTCACTGAACTTACCCCACTCCTGCCTGTCGAATTGCTGCCTCCGGTAAGCATATTTGACGTCGATAGTCGGTCTGTGGGCGAATTCAAATCCATAAATAGGTTACTTAACGGTCTATTGCCCCCAACTCCAACGCCAGATGCTGCGATGTGCGAACTATTGTTTGTCCCCGAAATGGAATTTATAACACCGTTGCTGGTGCCACTACTGTTGTGTCCAGTCGATGATATGCTGCTGTTGCAGTTGTTCGTTGATCCCGTGTTGCAGGTGGAATTTGCCTCCACTCCTCGCAAGCCGATTCGTGGGAGACTGGTGCTGTTCTCTTTTGAGTGATATCCTTTTGACGGATTATGCTGATGGTGATGTGAATAGTGGTCCTTTGACGGGTGCTTCTGTTGCTGTTGCTGGTGATGCTGATGCGACTGTTGATGCGGATGTTGCTGTTGGTGGTGTTGTTGGTGCATGGAATGTCGACTTAAAGCACTGTACGGTATGGTTGGTGTCGAGGAGGACGTACTTATTGTATCACTTTCATCGTCTAGAAGGAAGAAATGCAAATAAGAAGGAAAATAACAAAAATCAGAAATCATTCTGTTTTTGAATAGCGAACGAGTATAAATTTGATTTGACGTGATTTTCATTCGGAGTATATTTGATGTATTCAACCGGCTTTGCGATTGTATTGTTATCATGATCCACCGTTTTTTTTTCTATATTTTATAAAAGACCACAATTTGCAGCAATATTTGCGCGACAAACATGATTCGAACTTCGTTATTTGAATTGCATTGAATTGAACAGTGCAAAATAAAGGTGGACAGTAACTGAACGTCAAAATAAAAATTAAAAAAAAAACCTAAATGGATAGGGTAGATTGAAAAATTCAGTTATTAAGTCGACTAGATTGTTCTGGCCTAGATTGGTCGGTAATACCACTTTTCCTACGTCAGCCAAACAGAGGACCTGTCAACTTAGTACTCGCTTACCTAATTCTTGACTAGTTTTCCCTTTATAAATGTGATTTGAAAAAAGACTGTTCTAGTGACCAATCTTGGCCAATAAAAAACGAAACACATCAAGTTAGCCAGCTGTCATGCTCACTTGACTAGATTCTCGAACGTGCCCATTATTGAATACTTTTGGAGCCTGTTCTCATGATAGATGGGCTTTTTAGTTCAAACGTCAAAAAAACGTGTAGGATCTTTTTGGTAAGTAGATTTTATATGGAGAGAGTTGTGTTTCCTTCGACAATGCATATTCCGTTTTGCTTTTAATGATTACCTCTCAAAAATAATACTCTTTATAAATACAACATTTTCATTCTTCTTCCTACCTTTTGTATTTTTCAGCAACTTTCAAAACTTCAGCCTTATAAAAGTTCAATTTTTTTCCTCTGAAGCTGACATTGCCGGAAACTCTCTCTCTTGCTATATTTCATTGTGAACAAAATTTTGCCCAAACAAATGGAAAATGGATAAACGATTGTAAGTGTTAAATGAGTTTTGTTCTCAGCAAAGCAAAGTTAAGTAAGAATTTCAAGATACAATTACAATAGCTACTGCGACTCTCGAAGTGTCAAGTAGAGCGTAGATGTTGTATAATTACGGGCTGAAAATCCTACTTTACTTTGCTTTACTGAGAACGAAGCTAAAAAATAAACAGGCCTATTATCAGAATTTATGCGCTGAAATAGTCCGCAATCACTATAAACACCCACTTTATTTCCAGATAGTTCTGAGCAATGTTGCCGCAGTTTTTTTTGAAAGTGTTCCATTTGTTACACTTGTACACTAAATTGTACAAACTGAAAAAAATGTAATGCCACGGTAATTACCACGAGATGTAGAACATTGTTAACGACGACGCGGCGAGACAGAAAAATATTCCATATTCAAATTGTAATTGCAGTTTGACGTGACACAACTTGTACCCTGTATAAACAAAAAAATACATTGACAGAAATTGGTATAAGTTTGTTCGAAAGAAAAAAGTGCTGCCAGTTTAACTTTTCAATATTTTTTAACGCGACAAACAAAAAAATATTTCATTGGGTAAAAGTTTAACAAAGCGAAAAAAAGGAACATTGTAACAAGGTTATAAAATAATTAAACGTGTAACACTTTTGTTACACTTGTACGATTGTGGCAACGCTGCTCCTGAGCCCATCAAGTTGAGGAGTTGAAACACATTTGTAGTACAGAGTACAGGCAAAAATCCTTGCCTTCTTGAAACAGCCAGTCAGTAATTATCAGAATTTATATTTTCGAAAAGAGACATTTTCAAATTGCTGACAAAGAATCACAAATTTCTTTTCACTTGGAAATGAAACACACCACCTGTTCCTCTTTTTAAATGTCTTTGTTGGCGAAAACTATATTTATGGGGCTAAATTTAGTAAGTGGGAAACTTGCAGTTATTTTGTAAAACAGTTCTCGGGATAGAGGGGAAATTTTAACTTAGTTTAAATATATCAGGTGTCTGGTAGCACTGCTTTCAGCGGGTATTCTTTCGTTTTTGTTTATTTGGAAATCACCGATTTTTGCTTTGCCCGTTGCTTCTTCTAAAGACTTTGTTTTTGTCATTGATAAACTGCCAATTGAAAGTATGAACTTACTCGTATTATTGGGCACGTTCAGGAATTTAGTTTAGAAACTCTGACAGCTGACTTTTAATTTTTATTCGAGGAGATTGTTTCAATGCGCGCTGTAATTTTCACATCAATATATCTGTCACTTAAATAATATGAATTGAAACAGAATGTTGCTAAGTTATCCATGCAAAAAGTTATCGCATGAGTTACGGAGCATGAGCACTGAATAGTGTTTTCAGTTACAGTTTCTATATTGAGTACTATTCCAGACTAATTTAGTCGACTTACATTTTTTACATTTTGGCTATTTGCTTTTGTGGACGTATATGAATCCCATAAGTCTCTTGTGGATGTAGATTTTCTTTATTTTTAAAATGGCAACCCCTTTACTTAGAAAGTGACACTTTTCATTGTATAACACTTCGGCTTTAATTCAAACAATATAAATGTCGTTCAGCTTAAAAGTTATCACCATTTAAACATTTATCTACATAAAATGAAGCCACGGTTTCATCTTTTTTTTTTGTACTAATTTTGCTGCCTCGACTATATAGACATACTGCATTTAATTTCATATAACGAAGAGAAATATATTCAATTAATGTGTATCTAATTGTGCACAGTTTCATCCATTGCCATGGAAACAGAATTCGATTATCCAGACATTTTCTCCATTGTCCTAGAGCACCATATGCGAGTGTGCAACTGCAATTTAATATAATCCCTGCTATCCGCACAATATTCACCAATCAAATGCATATTCTATTCCGAAGTTAATAATTAATTTCGTAACTCAATTTTACGATACAAAAAACCCATACAGATTTAATAAAGAATGCCTTCGGCTGGGAATTTATAAATGAATTAAGCCGATAATTAGATGCTAACCATTTAATGCGTGACCCACAGCACAGATGAAGCATTTATTGTGGCCCACCCACATTTATACAGGCTTAACAATTGTCCGTCCAATGACCTGTGACAAGGCTCTTGACTTCTTCTCCCAAGACCCAAGCACTTATCACAGAGTTGCCTAGAGAATACATTTTAATTGATGTGATATATACATACATCCCACCCAAACGCTACGGACACACGTCAAATTGAGCAAAAATCAAAGCCACTGTCATTGCACTCCCACACCATAAGCACCCACAACGTAAAACAAATGCCTTGAGAGATTTCAGAAACTGAAATCCTAAATTGCCTGTGATACGTGATTCCTTGGAATATTGATTTGTGTTTGTCTTTTTTTGTAGGAAGAGCTTTCTCATCGAGATATGAAAAGCCTTGTTTTTCTGGTATTATGATGAAGGCATGCAGATACCTCCTCGACTGCTACACATCGTCTGGCTAAGAGCAGTGTCATTCTGCTGTAGTCCTTTGTTCACAATACGTGTTCATTTGCTATTGATTTCATGGACACCGTTGAGGGTCAAGTTGGGCTGGTTTCTGTCTATTGTTTGTTGGTAAACAGACGCTCGTAGGATGTGTGAAACTTGGAGATGTGATTGTAGGACACTAGTATGTATTTGAAAAGAGACTGGTCAACTTACAACCCATTGTTCTTAATGGACCTACATTAAACTACTGCAGCGAAGTAAAATATCTCGGAATTATCCTTGACAAAAAACTGATCTGGAATTTACAATTCAAGTCTGCCACAGAGCGTGCCAGAACCTTACTGCAGAGTCAATTGGGCTACTGCGCCAAGACTAATTAATAAATGGAAACAGCAACTTCGTCTTAACCACTGGGAAAATGTCCCTGGTCTAAGACAATCCAAGCGATTAATCAAGCCTTACTCCTACAAGAAAATCCTTAAACTCAGTAAGGATAACATAAGAAAGCTAGTGGGCTTCCTCACAGGCCACAATGGCTTAAGATACCATCTCAACAAAATGAACCTTTGTCCGGATACAGAATGTAGATTCTGTCTGGAGGATGCCGAATCCTCTGAACACATCTTCTGTGACTTTTCATTGGTTAATAGAGAGACTCGTACACCAGCAGATCTAATGAACTCTGCTACTGAGGACTTATTGACCTTCATCAGGGAGGTGACACGTCTCTTAGAATAACTTTTAACCATTGATACAATAGATCTTTCCGGTCGCAGTGTCGGCCATCAGGGCATGGGATTTAATTAAAAAAAAAATAAAAAAATGTATTTGAATTGTTTTTTTTAGTTGTTGGTTTTCGCCTTTATTTGGACTAAGTTCTCATTTTGTGGGCTAGATGCGAAGGTAAATTGGTTTTACATTTGAAAGACAAATGTTAAATGGAAAAGTCCTGGAAAAATCAAGATCGAAGTGCAGAGGAAAATCTGTCCTTAAATGACACGGATTTTTCAGTCGAAATACATATAACTACTCCAAACCGTATTAATGGACACTTATAAAGCGCTGATATTCAAGGTTTTGACAGTGGGATACGGTCCTTAAAGTAGCAGAAACTAAATTTTTTTTTTCTGTATTTTTAAAGAGGATTCCTTCTCGTGTTGCGGTCCATTAAACAGAAGGTCTTGTTTTTATGTAATACTTGATACCAATGCGGTACACTTTAACATACCTGGAGTAGTCAGTGAGCTTAAGTTTTAGAAATTGGGTCTAGTATCAAAGCAAAGAGTATAGATTAGGCTGCCCAATAGGATGTCAGCAACCATAGCAGCACCTACAAAATGCAGCGAAGCAAAAGAACGTTGTAAAAATAACGTAGATCACTATAACTACTATCGATGTCAGCATATTGTTGCATACAATAACGCCTTTCAAAGAAAACTGGTATAGGCAGCTGTTGCTGCCGAATACCCACAACAACAACACACATAGCAGTATCAGCAATAGCAACAGTAAGAATAACGCCAATAACAACAACAATATTAGCTAAACCCCAAACAACAACATTGATATCAGTAACAACAACAGCAATAATAAAAATAACGTCAATAACAATATAACATTAACAGCAGCGCCGACAGCAGAAACAACAACAGCAACTGCATCAAAAGTAAACGTGACGCCAACAACAACAACAACAACAACAACAACAACCAACGGCAACTTAAACTTTAACAACAAGATCGATAGCAGTAACAATAATAGCAATAGTAGCAATAATAAAAATAACGTCAATAACAATATCAACAACAGCAAGAACAACATCGACAGTAGTGACAACAACAGCAACAGTAGCAACAATATACAAAAAAAACATCAATTATAACATTAACAGCAGCACCGACAGCAGTAACAGCAACAGCAACTGCATCAAAAGTAAACGTGACGCCAACAACAACAACAACAACAACCAACGGCAACTTAAACTTTAACAACAACATCGATAGCAGTAACAATAATAGCAATAGTAGCAATAATAAAAATAACGTCAATAACAATATCAACAACAGCAAGAACAACATCGACAGTAGTGACAACAACAGCAACAGTAGCAACAATATAAAAAAAAACATCAATTATAACATTAACAGCAGCACCGCCAGCAGTAAACAACTGCAACTGCATTAAAAGTAAATGTGACGCTAATAACAACAACAACAACAACAACAGCAACTTAAACTTTAACAACAACAACGATAGCAGTAACAATAATAGCAACAGTAGCAACAATAAAAATAACGACAATAAAACCGGCAACAACAGCAAGAGCAACATAGACAATAGTGACAACAACAGCAACACGTCGTAAAGTGAGTGCTACTCAAAACACACCATGGGAATACGCACTTCAGCCCATATAAATCACACTTCCTCAATTCAAAGGCAGAGTCATACCCCAGACTTTTATTTCGAGATAGTAAACGAAACCTTGCCAGGGATTGAGGGACCAGGTTCCCCTCTCGTTCTTTAATGTCATCCGAATTAATTTCCAAGCAAGCGAACTTTAGACCACGATTATCAAAGATCTGCTCTGCACAGACATACAGACGCATTGAATATTCAACCCACGGCACAATTTATTCTTGAAAATCACTTCAAAAACAAAACAAAATTCCCCTCAGACGAACACGGCTCTTCCGTCAATATTTTCAATTCAACACAAAATGTCACTAGCACAACTTGTGTAGAAAAACTTACCGAACTCAAAGGACCTCTCCATAATCACACGTCGAGTGTTCTTCGTCGCTTGTCCTCCACCACCGCTGCCACCATTAATCGGTGCGCTCTCATCGTTGCCGGACTCTCCGTCACAAACCCCCCGCCGACACATAGATCCGTGACCATAGTCGAGCAAATTTTGCGACGTCTGCTTCTGGTGCAGGCAACAGTATCTAACATGCTTGCAGAAAGTGCTGTTTGGTGGGACAACGCTGTTGGGCCTATTTACGCGAAACGAATTCGACCTGCCGATATTAAGGTTGCCCACTCCTGTGCCTGTGCCCCTACTGCTGTTGTTTGTACACCGGAGGCTGCCGCCACATCGTCGTTGATTGAATTTATTTGTCCGCGGTATTACCTGAAACGAAACAGAGGACGACTTCAATTAATCCGATTGCAATTACTCGGGCTCGCAGGACCACTATACACGCCGGTGGCGAATTGTGTGCGTCCGTATTCGGCTCTAGTTAACATGGATAATGAGGAATGAACTCTGTAAACACACATGTGATCCCGGAGGGTTTCATTAACAGTCCTTGTGGCCCAAGGGCCCCAGCAGCAGCAGGATTCTCGCATAAGTAGGTCGGTTGTGTTTGATTCCAACAGGGATTGAGGACACTCACTCACGAAAAACAGGCAAGGGTACTCTCCAAGGATAGAACGACGATGACTACGAGTAGATATATAGGTTTCAGTGAAGTCCTTTGTACTTTCTACGATCTAGGCTGTGTAAATATTTGAAAAGCCACTCATGTGAGCGGACACTGGTTGTGTGTGCTTTTTTCCCTTGCTCAGCACTGCTGGAAGTAATAATATCGAAAAAAGGACCCCGCTTACTTTTCACCATGTTACACATGCAATTGGTACTAGAAGACTTGACACTATAACAAGGTAGTGAGTGGGTGGCGAATGGGGCGGGAAATACACATACACGTGTGGTGGCAGTTACCATTACGAGCACTCGAACGGTACAGTCGATACTTCAAAACTAGACCAAGCTAAGTTCATTAGTTTGTGCAGGGATAACCAGAACCAGGCGTTTACTCATGGTTGAGTGAGAAAGGATTTCAAAAACATGTGTGGCAATTGCGATTGCAAGGCTATCGTCGGCCGATGTACGGGTATGCAAAAGTGCTCTTGTTGGGAATGCAGTGCGCCCGAGTCTCTTGGCGAAGCTCAATAGAAAAAGAAGACACAACAATAATTTTTTTTTGAGGTAGTTCCCGTGGATGCTGCGGTCTTTCGCGTGGCCTCTTATCGGAATTAGTTTGGGTTGCAAGCGGATTCAATTTAGATTGTTGCGTCGAACAATAACAAAATGGACAAAAGGGAGAGCCTTAGACAGTATTTTGTGCAGATTTTTTTGAGGGAAGCAGTTGGACAGAGGAAAAGTCCGTTGGAAACACTATGTATTATTACTGGGAACCCGGTTAATGGAACACGCCCACACACAGACCGTGTGTGCCTTTTTTTCACAAAATTTTCGAATTCAAGTTGACGTATTCAAAATCTGTTGCCACAGTTAGTCTTTAGCGAGCAATAATAAGAATCTAATCTCCAAGTCGTCGACGAGAGGGTGAAGTCCACACCCTGCCTAACCAAACCCAATTAATTGCAAATATATATTCAAGAAAAAAGTAGCCAACACAATTACGAACCAAACAAATAAGAAGTACAAAATACCAATCATTTTTGAAGCATTCCCCTAATCTCTCAATCTGCGTTGTAAATTTATTGCGAAAAAGAAGCCCCATTACATTTGCTTAGTCTCTCCTACATTTTAGGCACTTGTGCCCAAATTTCCCACCAACTAATTCGCCTTTCAATTCAACCTTAGTCTCGGTTGAGAGTGGGTCCCCTAAATGAAAGAAATTACGCATAGCTTCGTATTCATTATGAAAAAGGATCATGAGATTTAAAAATTAATTCAAAGCGAAAGTAAAACCCATACAAACACACACGCAGGACGTCTCCATTCAAATATCCAGGTAATAAGGTAGATTAAGAATATTGCCTCCTTCCACCCAAAAAATAAAAGCAAAACCACAAAGTCCCTTAATTCCCAGAACGATGTTTGCTAAACCTATACGAGGCCAGAACAGGGAAACAAATAAAAAAAAAAACAAAAACAATTCGTACATACCTTATCCTCTAGCAAATTAGAAAATAGATCTAAGTGGTCCTCGTCTTCGCTCATCATTGCGAAAAAGTCTTTGAAAGTATCTGGAAAAGAAGCCGGAAATTGTCCTTGACGCGAATCCAATTTCGTTTCCATTTCTGGAAAATTAAATAGAAAAATTTAAAAATTAAATTGTCATGTCACGTGACTGTCATCTAGACGTTTTCGAGATTTTAGATTAAAATTGAAATAGGAAAGGTAGCAACATAGAAATTGTCTTAGAGTTTAGGTATAAATAAATATTTTCGAAATTCTTGCTTCGAGGATGTGGACAGTAACAATTTGTTCAGGTCTATTGTAGGCTTGCATGTATTTTAATTATTCACCTGGGGGTGTACTTGTAATGGAATTCGGAGTAAATATATGTCCGTCCCTCAGAACTTAAAATGTTTCCAAAAAATTGCATTAATGTGTGGTAACAGAGAGGGGCCCCATCTGGTAGGAGTGAATTATTACGATTTTCTTTTTGCGGATTAAACAAACAAGTACCACAGTTGATCAGAATAGCAAATAAAGTTCTTGGCTGGCAGCTCCGTTGCAAGTTTGACTGCAACTTTCTTCAGAAGTGAAGTTTGTATTTTTCTTTTCGATTTTTTTACCTAGTGCTCGGATATAGTCACCCCCTTATTAATAAACAAATACGTACAAGTTATTTTGCTTACAAACGTCAGTTAGCATACAAAAATTTGACATAACTGCTGTGTAAACAATTGATAATTTTAACGCAGCGTTTATTAATACAGGGGCCAGTTTTTGTTTTTTAAATGAAATCGCTATTTGTACGAGTTTATTAAATATTTCATCCAAGAAATTCCGCTCACACTCATTAAATATAAAGGAAATGTGTTTCTTAATTTAAAAGTTCTTTCGATTATACTCAGGGTGGCCGCTGCAGAATTCTGAAAAGTCCTAAAGCCCGTATGACACTACATTTGTTCCTCATTTTTATCATGTTGAAAAGTCAGCGGTGTGTAAAAGAGACTGAAAGTGTTTACGAAAGGGGTAGCAATTGTTTTGCAATGGAACCACAAATTTTCAAACGAATTTATTTTCAAAAAATGTTGAATTGTTAAAAAAAAAAAAAGCCATCAGCAGCTGAAAAATGTTATTTGAATACAGTTTTATTGCATTTTTTTTACATTTCTCCATTAATACAGTTGGTGTGTACGCACTCACTCCTGTTGGGAATTTTTGTTCTAATTTTTCGTACTGCTCTAGTTTCATTTTTAAAGTCTGCAAAATGCAAAAATACATATAGTGTCATACGGACTTAAGAAAAAGGGCAAATGAGGTAAAAAAAAATGTTATTTCTGATGCTATTTTGCAGATTTAGAATTTTTGAACGATATTTAACAAGCTTTGGATCACTAAGTACTATAATTGTGTTGTGAAAGGCAACTGCGTTACATTTTAAAGCTTTTCATTGGGATACAACAGAGTTTGAACAAATTTTGATGCGCGTTCTCCAACTAAAATAAAGTGCACGACTGGGTCGAACGTAACTTTCTCGTTTATCTAAATTTTTGGCGCAAATGGATTGCGAAGTTGGTAATACATATTAGCTAAAAATAAGTTTTGCGCAGCTGTTATTGTACCTTCATTGAAAGTTGGCCATCGTAATTATTTCAAAAATATGCCGTAGAAATGAGAACAGGAACACATATTGAGATTTGTATACTCATTTTTGAGAAATATTTATAACACATCACTATTCGAATTTTATGAGAAAAACGCAGTACGGGATCTCATTAAGAATACGTGTATTATCTTTAAAATGTATTTTGATCAAAATCGTTAGAGTGGTTTTGTAAGATTTGTATGTATCAAATGTTGCAATACAAATAGTATTTCTTAACTATTGTTCGTGATGTAAGCATTACTATGGTTTTCAAAAGTTCGAAAATGGGGTTTTCGTGATATGAGCCGTTTTTAAAATTAGCGTTTTTAGTGATTCGAATTGAAAATTAAGGACGCAATAATTTTGAAAACATCAATTTTACTCTAAGTTTGAATTTTGGTCAACATCGTTATTGCTGTTTTCAAGCAAACTAAAGAAAACAACATTTTTAAAAAATTACTTTTTTCAAAAATCAATTTTACAATAGAACAGAGAAAAACTGGGTTTGCCAATAAGTTAGAAATGACCATATTATCCTAGAAAATAATGTTTGTTACAATCGTATGGACCGTTTTCGAGATATGTCCAAATTTCAAAAGTACTGTTATTCGATTCTTCAGCGGGAAACTTAGTATGCAGTCATTTTACTTAAGCTTAAATATAAATTTTGGTTGAACTGAGCAACGAAAATAAATTAAAACATATAAAACCGTATGGCGGGAGGTCGGCGGTGGCCACGTAAGCACTGAGCGATTAGCGATTCTGTTATAGGCAGAGCAACGTTGCTCAAGCACTCACTAGCCTAAAATAGGAAGAACGTTCAAAGAGCGAATGGACACCAACGCTCCGGCCAGAAAAGTCTTTTCCAACCTTGAAGGACAACGCAGGAGAGGCAGACCTCGGCTGAAGTGGCGCGCCCAAGAGGAAGATGACCTTAACTAACTTGGACTAAGCATCTGGAGGTATTTACGCAAAGATCGCGCTAATTGAAGAAACGTATTGGTTGAAGCACAGGTTTACCCTGGGTTGTAGCTCCAAATAAGTAAGTAAGTATAAAATTTGAATTGAGTGAGTTCTTAACGGCTACCCTGCAACTTGATATGTTTTAATAAAAAAATATCACTCAAAAGTAAGTGACGGCCTTAAAATTTCACTAGGACAATTTGTTATAAACAGAAACAACTCCTATTTCACTAAAAGACGTTGTCCATTTTGTTTGCTAATTCTTACATCAGTACACTACTCCTCGAAGTAGCCATACCTCTACTGATTTTTCTTGCCTCTCCTGAGTCAGCTCTAATTGTAGTCGTTCTATAAATAATGACGCACCCCTTAAAAATGTCAATCACATTATTTTATTTGGCTTTTCTGAATAGGCATCTATAACATTTAGAAGCCACAGTCATCAGCATTACCATTGGACGTCACGCAAATGCCTTCATTTACACATACCTTTCCTACAAAATAAACAACCTACCCAAGCGTGACACGGAAATGCTCAAATCGGTCATTTTCATGAAATACAAATAGGAGAAAAAAAACAAAAATACCCTGAAACTAACAGAACATCTTAATGAGCCAACACCTAATGACCAATTATGAACAGTGAATAAATTTATGACTTACAATAATCAAATCTACCTCTTAATGAACTCTCTGCTCAGTTCATAGTTCATTTTCCGAAATGAACATTTATTCGAAATCAAATCTATTTGCTCATTATTTTCACTCACGATTTTCAATCAATTTCCAACCCCTACCGCACCGCTCTTTATTATAGCCAATGAGCTGCTTTTAGGCCTTGAAAAACATAATTGCAATCTGTATTTAAATGACTTTCAGCCAAGTGAGACTTGTTGGCCATATTAATGCTTTAAGTTGTACAGGTTGGGCCAAATACAAGTTTCTTTTCAAAATGCAATAAAATTACCAAAATTAAATTTTTCCGTGTACTAGGCTTCATTATTAAGAGCAAACATTCCCATTAATTATGAAACAGAACGTCGTTCAAGTGGCTGCCTAGGCTGGCTTCGCAATAGCGCATTCTGCCACTCCAATTTTTCAAGACCTTGTTGATGGTTTCGGGCTAAGTTTGGATGATATTGGCCTTAAATGCTTGTATCGTTTCTTCAAGGTCCTTCAAGGTTCCCCACAAAAACAAAAAAATCCAAAGGGGTTAGATCGCAGCTCCGAGGCGGCCAATTGACATCGCCAAGACGGCTGATAACACGATTTGGGAATTTGGTGCATAAAAGATCGTTTGTGGCATGGCTCGCCATCCTCCATGAGCCAGTGGTCGTCCAAGTCCATGTTTTCAATTTCAGTAAAAAAAAACGAGTGTGCTTTAGACCACACGACTGAAGTAAGACTTCTTTAGCTCCATCTATATATACATGTTTAGTTTATACATTCTAATATATCAATTTTCTTCAATAACATACTGGCTATGAGAGGAAGAGAGCAAGAAAATGGACGCGCGCACTGCTCTCTCTTGCTCCTACAGTATGATACAGACAATAGGCCACGGTTGCCGCTTACAAAAAAAACTCAAATTATTTTATTTGATTTTGCACAAAATTACCAGCTGCTAGAAGACATGGGAGATAATCTACCTATTTTCGTATAACAAACCCTTAACAAATCAGATTTTCATGTCTGTATATAAATAATATGATTAATTATTATTATTCACCATCAGTCAAAAGAAGAAAATGAGTGCATTCTGTAATTTTTTGAATAGCGAATAAAACAGTTTTATATGGATGGTGATGAAGCATATCCAAATAATGCAATGCGTTCACGCAGAAGCAGTAAGGTAGCATTTAAATGAGGTGATATCGAGTTCGCATTCTTGGTACATCTGCTCAAAAATTTACCATAACCAGATAAAAATTACCAAATTAGCAAAAATCAAAAGCAAAAATACCAAAGTGGCAACCTTGCAATAGGCGTGTTTTAGATATACGAAACGTAACTGGCCATGAGAGAATGAAAAGAAACTATGTGCTCGCACCTGTCTCTGTTGCTCCTACAGCGTGATACAGATAATAGGCGTGCACTGCAGTGATACCAGACCTTAGAGGCAGGTTATCCCACGGTTATACTCAAAATATCCCTTTTATGTTTACAAAATAAATAAATTTATTATTTTAAAAAAATACTCGTGATTCATTCACAGACACGTATGTCATTTTATGAAACAGTTTAGGGAAATAAAAAAAGAAAATGAAAGCATTTAGATATTTTGAATGACTTTTTTCTAAACATGAAAACATTTAATTTGATCGTAGGTTGAATAATTTTTGTATTCTTAATGAAATGAGCAATTGGGAACAAAATTTGACCAAAAAGTAAAATCTATTTCTTTTTGCACAATGAGGTCTGAAAAATCCCTTTGTCCCTTTTAGCTTATTATTAGTGAGAAACTCCCGCAAAAAGTGATAAATCCCCCGATCTGGTATCACTGCTGCACTGTATGATGTGTCTTAGATAATGAAACGTAACTGACTGGTAGAAAGAGAGAACGAAAATGTGTGCTCGCATCTATCTCTCTCTCTAATATTCGAAACGAAACATAACTCTCTCTCTTTTTATCTCACGAACTTATATCTCTCTCTCAACTTCCGCTCGTAATTTCCGTAACGATTTTGTGACGCATTCACTTGAAAAGAGTCCAAAGGGGTAAAATCGCAGCTCCGAGGCGGCCAATTGACATCGCCAAGACGGCTTATAATACGATTTGGGAATTTGGTGTGCAAAAGATCGATTGTGGCTTGGGCTGTGTGGCATGGCGCGTCATCTTGCATGAACCAGACGTCGTCCAAGTCCATGTCTTCAATTTAAGTAAGAAATCGCAAACTACGAGTACATCAGAGTATATGCCTTCGAAGGGGGTATATCTACGCAGCAGAGAAAACAGGTTCCGATTTCCTAAACTCACAATATAGAGGGAATCCATACTTATCTCGACGGCACGTATAGATGTGTTTGCGTTTCGTTGAACTTTAATTGGAATTTGAAAATTGGTAGGTACTTTACTACACGAAACACAAGCTGCAAAGGACATTTTGTTCCCTTAAAAGGCTGTTGGCGGGTCGATAGAGGCAGCGATCAAAGTGCCCTCCTTCATCTGCATATAGTTAATTGGAATTATGATATTTAAGTAGAAGAGGCACCCTTTTAGGATGGAAACATGAGTTGGAGTTGGGGGTGAATGTTTGTCATTGAAATCCGATGGCAAATTTAAGGGCAGTATTCAGACTGAAGCAACGGAGTAAATGAAAAAGTCGAGGCATCAGAAAGCAGGCTGTTTCCCAATCACTGTGATGGTTCTATATTTAGAAGGGTTATTTTAACGTACCTCTAATTCGATTAATACTTTCAATTTGCAAGGAGCCTGCTTTAGAAACTTGAAAGCAGAAATGCAGGTATTTCGCTTCAGTATATATTAGTATTAATTGGATATATGGACTTTTTTCCAATCGTTCCAATTTTGTACTAAGACTGCTTTCTACTGTGCTTATATCTGCTATATATTTTCCAGCTATATCTATAATGACCCTGATTGATTTTTGGTGGTAATAGTTAAGATAATGTCGTGTCTTCTTACCCATGAGAAGTATTTCAGTTTCTTTAGTTGTCAAATGGCGCTTTGAACGATTATTTTAACCCCCTTATGTTGTCGAATTGTTCGTTCTTATACGATAGGTCACGAAGAATATCTATTAAAACGAAGCTGTCAATCGCCTAGAAATCGTGGTGGAGATACGGGTCAAATTTATGTTACATTCATGTCAGTAATTTATTTTAAGCTCTTTCCTATAGTCTGTGGATTTCGTATAGTTACGTCCAAGTTCGTCTTTTCCCGAAGAGTATTGACGCATTACTGGTTTTAATTTCGGTCCTAAAAAGAACGCCTCCGGTTAAAATTTTCAATGGCACTTCTGTTTTTTCTTCACTTCTATCAATTCCTTGAGCATTTTGAGAACTCCTTTGCAGGCGCTCGTCTTGAGGCTTTAGTTTCACGCGTTTAGACCTCAAAGCTTTGCATTTAGCATAAATCTTTTGGGTGCAATATTTATCGCTGGTTGCCTTCATGATTGGGTCTTTGCTGGTGGCTTCGAAAAGCGATTGGATCAGTTTGTTTTCATGTGTTCTCATCCGATTCCTTACGAGTATTGTGGGAGACATACTGCTGCCGGAGATTGAAGAATTATCCAACAGATAAGGCAATACAATTTGGGACAGCCCTTCCGATCTTTGTGGTAACTTTGAGTCCGCTTGACGGACTACAACTCGTGCTAGTTTCAACTCGTGCCTTGAAAAGGATTCCAAATCGTGTATCATGTATAGCCTCCCGCTGAGTTCCATACAATATCCTTCGATTTCCGTCCTTTTATCCATCATACTCATATATCAACACTCTGCATTCCTTGCCGTCATTTTAACTGCGATAAATTTATATCACAGAACCAGTCCCTGATTAACAGCCGTCATTTTGAGCGTACCCCTTGGGTATATAAATCTTTTTCACTCGCTCTCTTCGTCACCTCAATTAACAGCAGAAAGGAAGAAATCAAACCGCAGTCAAGGTAGCCACATCAATTTAATTAAAACGGAAATCTACACTACGCATGTGTCGGATATTCAAAGCCATCACTCATTGCCTGTTAGCTAATAAGTAAGCGTATTTACCGAAATGCCGCAAAAGAAAAACCATTAACTTCGGGGAAACTCATTAAATCCTTCAACGAAACAAATGTCGTGCCTGTGTTTATCTTTTGCCAACTTTCTCCTTCTTTTCCCCCAAAGGAAGGGAATATAAATTAAAAATAATGATCTAATGGCCATAATGAAAGGCTTCTACTTGAAAGCAGGGAAACTTTGGCACACTGCTAGAAGCCATACAAAAATGGCTCCCGCATGTTGGATGTCTGACAGGATTTTCTGCTAATTGATTTAAATTGGTTTGCCTATTTTTAGCGAGAAGACAAAAATACCCAAATGTGTACCTTTAATCGTGGGATGCTCAAGGTCTTTTGGGCGTTTAGATGTAGTTCCAGAACCAGTAGGCACAAAACGGCCTCTTTTGGATTAAAGAAAGTTTCTTTCGAACCGCAAGAGGTTGCGGCTCTCTTTGGAGTGGGGTCGGACACATATTTCAAAACACATTCGTCCTGTTGCTTTGCAGATTTTAAAATAGACGACCTCTTCAATCACTCATCACATCCATGCTCATACCGCACCCAAGGCGTAAAAACAATAATCCCTCGGAAACCTTCCCGTCGGCAGCCCAATGATGACCCTTTCCTCATCAAAGAATAGCAAATTATTTGCTTTCCTTGTGTCAGTTACAAAAAATGTTGCAAACACTTTTTTTTCATTTCTGAAAACCTGGCCAAGTCTTTCGGATATACCTATTTCCATTGAACCGATTTTGATTATCTCCGTCGGTCGTTTGATTTGTCTGGCATCCTTTCCCTGTTCAGTCTATTTTTTCTATAGACATTGACATGATGTTGCCAAGCAATTTGGGCTAAGAAAACACGACAAATTAGAAAAAAATTCATTGAATTTGAAATTTTGTTTATTTGGGGCAAATCTATTTGAGCCACACGAGCTTTTTGTGAAATGGGTTCCTTGAACTGTGATTGTATTTATAAGCACTCTCGCCAGAAAGGGTGAACAAACTCGAGGCAAGTTAACGCCCCATTGGTATGGAGGCGAAGCCTCTCCTACTTGTGTCGATACGTTGCTAGTTAATTTTCTGTGGGTGAATGAATGCAATGAACTCTAAAATAATTGTAACTACATTTTGAATTTATTATATAAACTAGCAGGAGGCGTATGCATACTTCGCATACAAAAAAATATGTTGTGATTGTTTTAAGAAGCTTCCTATTTCACAAAGTACGTTAAGTATTCCTTGGTACTACATTTCGGTTCAGCTATTTCGAACTACGGCACTATTTCGTCATCAGAGTCCTTCAAGTGATTCCAGAAGGAGTTTCACTGCCAGGAAGTGAACCTGGCAATTTAATTTGCATCAATTGACTAATGGATTAATCCAATATTGAACATTTTTTAATGGCCTTTAATAACGCATTCAAGGAGCGCAAATATATCCTCTGATATTGCGAAGTAATTTCGTTGCCTTGCACTTGAAGGGCTTATGTCTGTATTTCTGGCAACAGCATTGATGTGTTCCAAAGCCATAAATAATTGAAACTCACTTCCTACTTGTAGACCATACTGTATATGCATTCCCTCAGCTGCTTCTGCAAGCCCACACATTGCAGTGGCGTTTGTAAAATTCGGTTCTCGCCACCACTGAAATCTTTCTCATATACGTATGAAAGCCTAATGCGGACCTGTTTCCGGCTGTGTCAAAATGGACACAAAACGTCTGCGAAAGGGCAGCGGAAAATAATTTATGGAGAGTTCAACCCATTTCGAAATAATTTAATAACAAAAACTCGTTTCCATGGTCGTTTTTATGGAAAATGGAAACTAGAAAAGGGTCTCAATTGTGAGTTTGTGTTGTTTTCATTTTCTCTTAATTTAATATTGTCAAATATATTCGAAACAATTTAATCAGAATTAGTGTTCCTAAAGAATTGCAAAAACTTCGCACTATTTGAGTTTGGCTATGTTTAGCTCCAAGATGTTTTAATTTGTCTTCAAACGTCTTATAAAAGTTGGTAACACTGCAGTGCAAATGTAAAATTTTCGCAAGCAATTAATGTCCCGGGCAATAAATGTGTGCGAAAAGAGAGTGGATCATTGTACCAAACAATCTGCTACAATTACCCGCTTTTCGCCATCATTTCGCAGCAGCAGCGTATACTGCAAAACGAAAAGGTGAGCGAAATGTTTTCGCTCATGATTCGGTTGTGCCAAATTTTTTTTTGGGATTTTTCGTTGCAAAAGACCGAAACAGGTTCATACAAGGCTTACGAGAAATATATCGTATTCGTACAAAATTTCGAACTCGAAATTTTTTGCTCAATTCTGACATAACGATGATAGAGGAACTCAAAAAAGTGTGTCTCGCATTTCTGTTCGCCTGTCCGTCAACTCCTGACGTCTACAGCCTAAACGGTTGGACAGATTTGCTTCAACATTTTTTGTGGGCTTACAGTTTAGGGCCAATTTTTTTCCCACATACATTTTTAAAACGAGTTTGTGTTTTTCTAAGACTATGATTTCAACCAAAATTGATATTGAGGTAAGCTTTGTTTGTAAGTTTTTTTTATTTTTGCCCAAAAAATCGAATAACGGTACTTACTTCGAAAACGGTCCAAACGATGATAACAAAAATTCATTTCTAATTTAATATGCTTCATTACGTACTTAATGCAAAACTCAGTCTTTCTCTAAACTAGCGCAGAAAGGTTTTTTTTATAGTTTCCTGACAAATGCGCGTAACGATTTCGACCAAAATGCAAACTTGGAGTACAATTGATATTTGCAAAATATTTGCTTTCTTCATTTTCCATTCGAGTTACCGAAAACGGTTCTCTTAAAAACTTATAACATCTCGAAAACCCCATTTTCTATTTTGAGGAAAACCCTAGTAATGCTTACATCCTGAGCAAAACCTTGCACTCGGTTTTCAGTTAAATAGTTAAGCAATACAATATTTGTAACTATTTTGACCGCATAACTTTACAAAAACGGCTCTAAGCTTTTGATCGAAATACATATTTAGGATAAAAGAAATAAGATTTCGTACTTAGTTATTCTTAAAAAACTGCAAACTAACTCGTATTATAAGTATTTCCTAATCATGCGGCTTAAAAATATGTTTGCTTCACTTCCAATAAAAAATACAATAATAGCTACGCAAAACTTCTTGCAACTATAATCCATTTCTGCTCTTTTACTAAATATACATCATAAGATAACCAGCAAATCTTACACTATTGAAAACACTTCATTTGTATTCCAATTTCATCGGCATGCTTATAACTGTACCGGAAATCTACTTCTAACCATAGACACGAAAATCAGCATCACCAATTTAAGTCAAAAAAAAGAACTTTCCCTGAGAGAACAGAAACAAAGCTTATCCTATTCAAAAGTCTTGAACGGTGTAAGAGCCTCTAATTAGTAGATTTGACGCTTTAAACGTTTTTACCAGAACTTGCCCAAATGATTTTTACTGAGAGGTTAAGCCTCGTATATCACATTGTTATTTGATATATACTGTCATCTGAAATGAATATGTTCAAGCCAAAAGTGCAGCTTATTATGTATAGGGTAGGCCAAATACAAGTTTCATTTTAAAAATGCAATAAAATTAACAAAATGAAATTTTTCAATGTACTATGATTTCATTAGTAAGAGCAAACATTCCCATTAATTATGGAACACAATGTCGTTCAAGTGGCTGCCTCGGCTGGCTCCGCAGTAGCGCATTCTGTCACTCCAATTTTCCAAGACCTTGTTGATGGTTTCGGGCAGTATCTTAGATGATTTTGGCGTTAAGTGCTTGAATCGTTTCCGGATTATTGGTCCTTCACGGTTCCCTACAAACAAAGGCCAAAGGGGTCAAATCGCTGCTTCGAGGCGGCCAATTGACATCGCCAAGACGGTTGATTACACGATTTGAGAATTTGGTGTGCAAAAGATCGATTGTGGCTTGGGCTGTGCGGCATGGCGCGCCATCCTGCATTAACCAGACGTCGTCCAAGTCCATGTCTTCCATATAAGTAAAAAAAAGTCGGTTAACATGGCTCAGTAACGCCCACCATTGACCGAAACGTTGTTCCAAGCCTCATTGAATTGAGTCCCACATTCTCGGCTACAGCAGACACATTCTCGCCTGTGCGTACCGGGGTCCATAAGTGCTGTCCGCTAGCATACCAGTCTCACGAACTTTTTGCACAAACTTGCGTGCGGTGGGTGCTTTTCAAAAAACGCACTGTTTGGGCTACAGAGCATTCACTTTGGAGTTAAGTTTTCAATATTTCTCAACGTTGTTCAATCTTTCAAGTCTTCGAGCGGGAAACAGCTGTCAGAGTCAAAATAACCTATGATTTAAAAAGAAACTACTAGATGGCCCAGCCTTTATAATCTTATGTTTTCTGTACGGTTTATTTTATATATTAGGGCATCTGAGTTTTTTACTTGCATACCAAACAAACTGTATATATGAACGAGAAAGTTTCGTGAGACCCAGTCGTGCACCTTTTTTTTATTTATTACTTTCCCTTCAAGTAGTTACTTAAGCGACTCCACAGTTCGGAGTAAAGAAAGGCCAGAAATATCAATTATTATTATTTTTAACCTTACTTCGGACATCAACTTATAGAAAACGGCAGTGAATGAAAGCAATGGCCAAGCCTATCCCAGTAAGAGACACCTGTGAGCTGGTGTCCAAAAATGTACATAAAGTTTCCGTGAATCAGGATGAGTTGGCCGATCACGATGGAATAAAAACTAAAAATGTTGATCCATTTCAGGCCTTCACTTTCCTGTGACATCCGTATGAATTGAGTTAGATGTTACAAAGTGATTGTTGCCAGCACACATCCACATATACAGAGTCAGGTTTATGGTTTGCTTATCTTATTGGATTGAGAGCACTGAGTTGAAAATGACAAGGCGATATTTTTTTCAAGACTTTGACAAGTAACTGCTCTGGTGAAACTTCAATGCATGATTAAAAGAGACGGGAAAAAACTCTTCAAAAAGTCCCCCAAAACCAAGCCATTTTCTGTAATTTCTACAGAAGATGCAACCCCACCATCATTACCGTCTTTGAATTAAAATAAAACAATTTTCATTTTTGATGAAAGGATATGAGGCAAGCAAAATCAATATCAAACGGAAACATCTGCCAATCACAGAAAGCGCTCCCTGTCGCTTTTTTCGCGAGTCTTCGCTTTCCACCCAAACGTCTTGTATATAGATCCTGTGACGCAAGGCCGCGCCGCCTGAACCCACTGAACAAAAAGAGAGCTCACGTTCTGCCTCTTGTACACATCACTGCTGTGCTGATTGGTAATCTTGTTATTGCAGAGAAATTGCTTCGACGTAATGCCAACAATCACAATGACTCGCAGAAGAGCAGACGCACTGAATGGAAGGATGTGTTGACGTCGTCATTGTTCCTTTTTATTTTCTACTGCTGATGTAAATCAAAATAGATTATTCGGGGGAGATGAATTTTGCTTTCATTTCCATGAAGGAAACTTGTTTAACTGCGGTAATAATCAAACACCATGATGCTGCACAAGCACATACTTAGCATGGAAATTGATGTCCTGTCGCAAGCTCGTGTTCTTAGGGCGGTTGTGAAGTATTTACTCCATTGTCGCGCATTATCGATTTCAGATAGCATGCTGCTATCTAAGCCCCACAACAACTGTCTGCCATTGGAGGTGAGTCCAACTGTATCTGTTCATAGACTTTTTCCTATTGACTCCGTTGGAACAAACAAAACCCATTAGTGTCCCAGTAAGTTTATCCATCAGTGGAAACTTTAGTTCACCAGAGCGTGTAATATTAGTTCTGTGTCCCATTGGCGTCCTTGTGTGTCACTTGAAAAGCACTCCAGTGGCCAGTTCCTACAACAATACTATTCGTCATTGTCGTCCACAAGGATGTTCGATAAATTATTTTCCATTTCATTGAAAAAGTCCTTCGCACAAGGAATACGAATACATATCCAATTGGACTGTTGGGACATGTGTGTACTTTGAAATAGAAAAATGCATAGGATATTTGCTCAGAGCTTTTCCCACAGAGTGAATTGCTCTAGATGGATCCATGCCGGTCCAAAGCCTAAACAGATATAGGCACGGCAGAGAACTCCACGGCTTTGCCATTTTCAATTCAACAAAGCAGTAACTCAGATGCTCCCGTTGGTCGCTTTGGTTATATCTTGTTTTAGCAACTCTCTATAGAGAGTGTCCTTTAACATGGACGAGCTGTGGGCAAAGTGACAGCAGTTCGTGTTGACACCTTTCATGATGAATATAATGAGATCTTTTAGGCCCAAAACACATGCACACAAAGATTACAATACATATATTATGTTTATATGGATATAGGCACACGCCAATTCTGCAATCACCGCAGCACTGCAAAATTCAAGAGTACCACAACATAAAAGAAAATAAATTGCAATTTCAAGTATTTGGCATCATCGCCTTTTGACATTTGCTGATCGTGTTTATTTTTGTTTTCGTTGACAACACATCAGCTGCTTAGGTGAATGACAGTAGCCATATTAGCCGATACAATGCATGTCAAATAATTTTCTGCACATCTGTATTACTTGCAACACTGCATTCTGTGCTGCGTCCAGAATTTCTGCACATGTGTCGTGGGCATTACAATTATTATAATTTCTGCCGTTTGCACCTCTTCCGTTGACTTTCGAGAATAAAGTAAAGAGGAAATAAAATGGCTGACCATGGGATGAAGCAGAGATGAATGAATAAAAGAGATGGATATCTTTCGTACGTCTACCCCCCCAAAACCCATTTGTTTACATTGTTGTTTTTGTAATTTCTGTGAATAAATGTAAGCTACAAAAAAGAATGTTGCTAACGGCCGGCCAATATTCCTTTTGCTTTTATGGGTATTGCGCTGTTCAATTGTTCTGTGTTTGGTATTGAACTTGTTTAATTTTTGTTAAGACTTCGATTAAAATAAAAAAAAAAGTGAAATACACATTTCGGAATAGCGAATTCTTTCAATAAATTCCAATTCATGAACTCACATATACTAGAAAAGAAATGAGCATGGGTGCGTGACTTCATGAATTTTACGGGAAAACAGCTTGTAGCCAGCCGCCTTCCACTGGAAAGTTATATATCTCTGTATTCCATAAATTAAAAAATTCACGCGAATTGTTTTAGCTTCAGATTTAAATTAGTTAAATATTTACAGTCTCAAAATCTTATAAATCCATTCAGGTACAACAAACATAAAGCATTTCCCACCCTTATATCTTCCTCCTATCTTATAAATAAAATTGGTGTAGTTCTGTTCGACTAAGATTGAATTTGACGGCATGTCTTTAAATGCAAAAATCTTAGAAACTGTTATATTCTGATGCATTTTTCACAGGCCTATAGAGGATACCTAGGCCTACAATCTCTACTTTGTTTCAACTCTATATCGCTATAAATTCCGGAAAAAATTGGACAAGAGTTATTTATTTTTTCGTTTCGTTTTGCTTTTTTCTTTGTCACGCTTTCCGTTCGAAAATACTGCGAGCATTTAAGTATAGTAAATACCAGCTTATAGAGGACATCTGCAGGTATAACTTATGATATCCAATAACTCGATAACTTAAAAGGATTTTAAATAAAAATGCAAAATTTTAAACATTTCTACGATTTTCACATTAGTGAGTAGATATGCAATTCATTCTCAAATCAAACATACATACTGCGCAATATTAAATTGACATCTCTTTTAACCCTACTCCTGTGACGGAGAGGGAGACAGACAGAGGCAGTACGCTGTGTGGTTTGCTAAGAACAAAAAAACAAAAGAAATGGCAAATATGTAGGAAAGGTTTGTTTGCCTCTTTTTTGCTTACGAAATAAAGTGTCTAGAACGAAATGTCAAATAGGTATACGTACCAGTGATACCAGATCGTGGTATTATTATATTAGGCGATTTATATTAGGAAAAATTCCTGGTGATACATGTCGTTCTATTTATAAATGTTATTTGATATTAAGATGAGGCAGTAAATTACCCTGTGAAGTTTTTAAATAGCATTACAGCCAATGGACTTTTTGCTCATCAAATTGAATTAAAAGTTGGAGTTTCCATTATTTTGCTTCGCAATTTGAGCTTTGTAATGGTACCAGAATGTGAGTGCTTTCGTTACAGAAAAATGTTATAGATGCGTTAATTTTAACTGGGTGTGGTAAAGGAGATACAGTATTTATACCAAGAATACAAATAATTCCCAGCAATTATCCATATCAGTTTAAACGGCTTCAATTTCCTATTAATGTTTGTTCAAGTCACAGGGTCAAACTTTAAGAAAAGCGGGAGTTGAATTCACGGTCAGTTATAGATAATTATGTAGCGTCCGCCAGGGTAAGTAATGCAGGAAATATCACTATCGTAGCCGATAGAAACAAAACAGCTAATATAGTGTACAAAGAAGCGTTACAGTAATAAAAAAGTGAGTTAAATACCTATTATTAAATTATTTTCTTTCATTTTCATTGTCCAAAGAATATTAAATTGTTGCTGATTAGTCCAACGACCAGGTGCAATGCCATGAAGGCAGAGTGGACTCCGTCTTTGGGATGTTTTTAAATGCGGGCTCAAGTCTCTCACTATTGCAGATCGCTCCCTCTCGTTATACCTCTGCAATGTCTATCGATGATTTTTCTTTGAGCGATTATCAAACAAAAAATTGTGTCCCCTACAAGACAGCAAATTTATAAAAAAATTGTTTCCATCATTTGTTCTGAAACCACATTTTGCACGGGCGAAGCCGGGCGGGCACAGCTAGTTATTACATAAATCTGGTACCTACCTCCTTCCTTCCCCCATAAATTATTCCGAATTCCAATAATGTATCTATTTAGACTGTATGGGAACTTTAACCTATCATTCAACATAATACTATCCACTAAAGTTGAGTGATGCGATTATTGGCTTTTAGTTGTGGAGTTGAGATATAGATAGCACTAGGTGCGGAAATTGGCTGGGGATCAGTTGAACCTGACCCCTGAAATAACCATTCTCATGATGATTGATTATTCATCCAAAAACTGTCAGTATTTGCGTGCAATAACATCAAAGGCGACATGAGAAACCTTAGAATTCGCACAGATCGGCGTTAACATTTTCATGAGGCAGAGAAGAAACTGACATTTATCAAATCGCTTTGAAACTAAATATCTCTCAGGCAAAAATACTGCCGAAATATAATTGGACCTGAAACATACATCTGACATACCAACTTGACATTTACCTGTCATCATCCCAACAGACGTAATAACCAAACGTAGGTTTACCTTCCCAGAAAACATTAATTTGTAAATTATATCCCCCGCTGCAGTTCCGTCCAACGATTAAAGTAATATTTCTCATTCAGCTAAAGTAAACGTAATTTGAAACCATTCAGAAGACAACTCCTTCGTCGAAGCCTTTCAAGGAGACCCCGCCATTTAAAACCGAAAACCAATAAACTTTATCCATCCTTAACATCTCTAGACAACATATACCTATATTGAATTCTCCCGTCCAATCTGGGCCGCAGAGTCATTAATTTTAGCCAAAGCCCTTTTCGTGTTAATAAAACCTTTAAATAAATCAACTCGCAGGACTCGTTGGTAGGTAATTTATTTCCGAATTCTGTCGGAGTCTCAAATACTCAATAACTCTTGCTCATCCATAAAATCACCACAAAAATAATTATAAGCCTTATTGCAAACAAAATTTAATGGAGTTTGTTTTATCGTAAATTATTCAATTATCCTCACAATCCTTTGCTGTGGTTGTCGCCACTCGAGTGTGAGTTTCAATCTGGGGAAAGTGGTGATGCTGTTGTCAACAACAGCTGTTAATGTTTTGCAATCTCGTTTCCACGGCTAAGCATGCTGAAATATCCTTAGAGGATTTCGTATGTCATTGCCCTTGACGGTACATTGAATGGGAAAGGGATTTTCACTTTTCTCGTCTACGTGCGATGAATCCCATTAAACGTTCCTCAACCTCAAATTAGAGGGGAGCTCCTAGCGGGAGGATGTTTCTTCAATTTCGGCACCACCCGCCTACGATTACGATGTATTCAGGCGTGCGATGAAATGGCGCTATTAATGGCTGCTTTCAGCGTGATATCGGTGTGCTGCCATCTTTAGGACATTTTCGTTAGTGAGTGCTTAAGTTTCAAAGTGCGCATTCAAGGAGACATGTAAATCTTTTATGATTATTAAAAGGCCATCTGAAACAAAAACTTATCCCACCAATTGGTTCAGAAATTCTGCCACCATTCACGTGAAATAACTCCAAGGGAAATTTCCCCCGAATTTATGAATACCTATCATTCCGGTCCGAAAGGAATTGGAATTCGAAATTAAATCTCGATACTTGGAAAAAATTTCAATTTGCTGGCATTTACTATAGGTAGGTATATCATTTTTATTATTGTAATCCGTTGGAGCTTTGTCGGAAAGGTTCATTGGCAGCAAGAACCAACAAAAAAGTGAAAGAAGAAGGTGAAATAAAAATGCAGGCTCTCGAAGGACCACCGTCGTCTTCTTTTCGTTTAATACCTCTCGGAAAGTTTTATTCATTTCAATTCGCGTAAGGGGGTGTTCGGGTTATTACCCGCTCGATAGCAGGACTTTGTTCGTTTTCTTCTACTGAAATATGATGAGTTCGAATTTATTTTCCAATCTATTGCGGCATTCAGGTGAATTTCAAGGGATTTACGTCTCCTTGGCAATGTAATATTATCCGAATCCGACCCGTCGAGCGGCTCAAGTGCTTGTTGATGTTTTTATTTCGGTTTTGTGTTGAGTATGACTTTAGAGGAGTGTGTCTCTGCACCAGAAGACGGTTGCATGTTTATGGAATACTGTTTTGACGAATTTATCGGATATCAATACTCATCGTGCAGCAAAAGAGTCGTTTGACATTTTGAGAAAGAAAAGCCGACACACTAATAAGAAATGATCCGAGCGGGGATGTACAAATCAGTCTTTCATTGAGACAGAAATGCTGTGTAATTTCTCAAGGAGGACCGTGATAAGAGCCTTTCCTCGTAGAAATGGCAAAGATGCAGTTGCAAGCAAAGAGAGGTAAGCATCTGACCAAGGTATGAATTAGTGACGGATCAGAAATTGTGTCCATTTATCGCCATCTTTGACTAGATCCTAAATAAGTAAATAAAAAGTTGTTGCTAGGTATAGGTGAAGGTACCCTATAACTTCTCACAAATATTCGTTTTCGTATGAATTCTTATTTCTTTTTGGGACATATGGAAGGGACCTACAATTTTATGCCAATTTCAAACGGGTAAATTGAGAAGCTCTTTTGTGACAGCTATACTCCCAGCTATTTTGAAGAGGATAATATATCGCTGGTTCATCCGGCTCGAAGGACCAATGTTTTTTTGTGTTGATTTCAAGACCCTTTATTTGAAAATTGCTCATTTGTATTTTTTGACAAATTTTAGAATAAAATCACAACTTCTTCTCGTTGTTAAAAAACAATGCTTTAAATTGCATAGTTTCAGGATCAATTTCTTAGTGCAGCCCGATTCTGCCATTGTGTGGGCTTGTAGATCTCAAACTCTTCTAAGGTTTGTTGGTGATTCGATAGAATTTTCTGTCTCTAGTCTCTAAAAATTATCAGAAGAAAACTCACATAAAATTCATCTCAGCATGGTGAGTTTCAATTTCAATAATTGTTTTAAGATGGCTGCCAGAATATAAAAAACGTCACAAAATCAAGTTCATTGGACTTAAGTTTGAGTTGATTGTGGGGACTTGTCACTTGAGGATCATTGTGGGAACGGCCCTTTTGGAATATACCCACTTTTGCCTGTAGTAAAATGCGTCGGAGTTGGAGCTTACTAAAAGAATGGTTTATGCTTTGCCGAAATACATTAAATGACAATAGTATTGATTAAATAAAGATAATTCAGACTTACTCTTTTTTAGCAATTGCGCGGCTCAGGTTCCGATTCCGAAAGACAAATGACTTGGTTTTGGCACACAGCTATTATTCGGTGCAGACGGTAACCACAGCAGTAACGTCTCTTTCTTTTGACAC
Source organism: Cheilosia vulpina (assembly GCA_916610125.1). Taxonomy (NCBI): domain Eukaryota; kingdom Metazoa; phylum Arthropoda; class Insecta; order Diptera; family Syrphidae; genus Cheilosia; species Cheilosia vulpina. The sequence goes on from OU744277.1 coordinate 60,729,258, forward strand.
ATTTTTTGGGAGTGAATGCCGCAAATCTCTCATTTGGAGTGAAAACAATCAAAGAAACTTTAAAACGAGAATGAGAATGTTGAGATTCCTAGATTAGAAGCAGTCTGACAGCAGTATGCTCTCATTTGGTTGGTTCAGATTGGCAAGGCAATTTTTCCAGGGTCAGGTTGACAGAGATGTAGCCGACAAATAAAGTCAATAAAACCCTGGATGGCAACTTAATTGACTTTTAAAATTTTATATAGAACGAATTCCAAGTGGTCCTTGTTAGATAAATAAACAAAAAATTGGATATAACTTGACAGTTATTGCAGCCGAAAAATATCCATAGTTGCATTACGAACCTGTTTCGGAACGAAATTTTCCGGTCGTCTCCAAGTGGACGGCAAAAAGGTAGCGGTAAATAATTTGTGGAGAGTTCCATCAGCTGCTGCACAACTAGGTAGCAGTGTTACCAGCACTGGCTATTTATCTCCAATTTGCCTACTCGAAATTTTCACCGGCTCCATAAAATTGTCACTTGTGATTTATCCAGATTTAGGCTATTCACTTTAAAGTTTGGCGATTTTAAGGCCCTTAGGAAGTTATAAAAAAAAACTACTTCTGTTTCGTTTAAGTAAAACTTTCTAAACATCAAATTGCAAATGATCCAATTCCATTTCCACACAGTTTTTGGACAGACTCTTACATCTCACAAGATGTCCAAGAATGCAGGTACGCCCCCCTTCCAGCAAGATGTTTTTTTCTTTGTCTCTCAATTACGAGTTTGTGTTGTGTTTTTTTTTTTCTTACTGTCACAAAAGAATGCGCATTTTTGATCTTCATATTTGACTTTGGCTATTTTTGATTCCAAGATTTTTCAATTCGGCTCTTAATATTCTAATGCCTCTTATAAAAGCTGGCAAGACTGAGTACAAATGTCAAATTTTCGCAATAAATGCGTACGAAAAACAATTCGAACATTGTACCAAACAATCTACTACAATTATCCACTTTTCCGCAGTGGCGGCGTATTGCAAAACGAAAAGGAGAGTGAAATTTTTCGCTCATGATTTCGTTGTGTCACTTATATATGGGAGTTTTTTGTTCCGAAACAGGTCCGTACTAGCCTTTAAAGCGCAAAAACAAAACAAAAATGTCAATGAAACTTCTTTAGTTTTCAAAATTAAATGAATCGAAGTGCTTCTGTTAGAGAATTCCACTCCCCAAATTTCAGTACACACATCCCCAGCTAATTTCGACACTTGCGTTGAATAGATTCCGTTTCCTTTGCCTGCAGAAGGAAAACCTCAATTAAAAAACTCTTCACGTTAACACGCAATAAAGGGCACAACATTTTGAAAAACAAAGGCGGATAAACACTCAACAGGGACATAACCTTTCGCCGAGTGAAGTGAAAAGTTCAAAGATCCTGTGTTACAGAATATTCGCTTTGTTTGTGCTTAGGTTGTTGGTAGCAAACAATATTATGTCAGATATTCCACCGCCCATGTGACTGGCATTATTTTGCTCCATGATACTTGTTGCCCAAAAGTTCATTTGCATTTTCACATTCGCCTTAATGGATTAATGGTTATTGTCTAAAGACACGCAGTCGCACTTATCTTAATGGGCTTTTCAAATGGTCCAGCAGATTGCGTAAACACAGCATTAGCATCTACGGTCCCTTTTGCGTTGAGAACATCGAAGTGGCACCATCCATTCACGACCCATTCATGTGCGCTTGCAAGAACGAACAAAGGAACATCCCGATCTCTTTGTGCGAATGTGCTTTCTCTGCGACTCCTTTCAATTGCTAGCCAATGTTCGTATGCATATTGAGGACGAACGAAATTTAATCTCCCATCGAAGAATTACCAACCTCGTGCTTCTTAAAGGACACGATTCTACGACTGGAATTACATTTTGCACTTTGCTCACACAGCACAATTCTTCGGAAAGGTGAAACGAATCCATCGAACAAACGCGAAAAAAGGGAGACACTACAGATACAGACTGCAGACTACAGTCTACCAGTGTTGCAGTATTTGCAGCATCCTTGCATGTATGAATCGCAAACGTCACCAACACTCGTATACAAATCCACCATCAGCGGTTTAAGAAGGTTAGCGTGGATTACTTTTTAGCTTTGTCTTCTTCTTCCAGGTGAAATCAAACGTAGAGGTTATTCTGGGTGGAATAAAGCTGAAAGGTCGGCAGCTTACCTCGAAACCGTGTCAGCTAACAAGAGTACTACACCGTTCCCCACACTGCTGCCAACGGCGAGCAGGTGGCTTCCATGCCACACACAAAGACCTACATTCCGTACAATGGTGCTCGTGTCTCTCAGGCATGTGCGAGCACTTTTTTTCTAGCAATTAGATACTTTTTCTATTTTAAGAACAGAAAACACACACACGTTCCTGTAAGAGAAGAGGATTTTTTTTTATCTCAACCATTTGACTGGATTGGCAATGCAATGTGCATCGCATATGGAATGTGTTACGGGAGAAGCGGCACCGGAAGAGTAAGATTCTAGGTGAGGTGCGATGGGTGTACCTTTTGGCATTTGATGAGAATTGTGACAACGACAATATGAGGCTAATTAGAGATTTACAATTGGGCCCGTGTGCCAAGCGCTGATGCATTCCAGTTCCAGATGAGAGGTACCAGTCAGAGGTGTAGTTAGTGGACTCGGGTATTCTGATTTGTGACGAAGAATGTAGCTGCTTGGTCATGAATTTGAAAGAAAATAAGGCAAACTTTCGGGTGCCTCTGCGAGCGTTTTGACATAGTTAAAATAAAATTCCAAGAGAGGCACTTGGCTATAAATAGAACGCTTTTGTTGAAGCTTTTCAGAGTAGCTGTTGAATTTGTTTGTTATTGGTTGTTGCAGTTGAATAAGTCCTTGAATTCTGAAATAAAACATGGAGTGGAGATCGGCAGCTCGTGACAGCGGGGGCAGCCCAATGTCAAATGCGTTGCTATATTTGGGTTGCATTGGGAGTGACGCCGTGATCCCTGACTGAGCGGAAAAGCCTCAATTTTGGCGCTTTTAATGAAAAAGAATGAAAAAAGAGGAAAACGAGGGGAAAACTTAAAAAAAGGGGAAAAAATAAAAAATCTCTTTGGAACCTAAATTGCTTGGAATTTAAACGCATTTCCAGTACAAATAACTTCAAAGTTTACTCAGAATGAAATGTTCACACTCAATATGAAAGAAAACAGCCCATCGAACGGGTAAGTAAGAATTTTTGTGATTTAATTTATGAATTTATTTGTATGTCTTAATAAAGGTTTTATTTTATTTGAGGTTTTTTTTTATAGAATAACAGTTAGCTTATTCTATAAAAAAACCTCATCCTTTCAATATATGTAGAGTTTTATGTTAAATCTTAATAATAAGATAGTTAGATATAAAACGACAAAATTTTTTCCTATAAAAATTTCAGTTCTTTACTTTTTTTCCAATTTAGGGGAAAATTATTGCCTTTGGTGATAAAAATGGCGGAAAACATTCTTCACAGTCTGGGACCACTGGAGTAACGCAGTGGAAGCATTTCTTCAGATTAACAACTGCTCTTTAATGTGGTTTAGCCCCGGATTATTAGAGGCTCTTCCTTGTAAGTTAGCTCTATCCATAGCCATCATTAACTGCAACAGGATTAACAGGAATTAAGTCAAAGTTTGTGAAATGGTTCTTGGAATACAGTACATGGTATCGCTTTAATGGGTCCCTGGGTATGAAGGCAGGAAATGAGAAAGTGGACCAAGTCGGCAGCTGTTTCAAAACCTTTACAAATATCGATAATCCAGCCTTGCAGGCTCAAAAAATATCGCAAGCTAGGCGAACGCTAGATGGATTCCTATAAATGGTTACTTGTATTGTTACAAGGAAGCTATGATCGTCCCTTCAGCGAAGACAGGTCCGAGAGACTTAAACGGGGAGAGATAAATTCCTTCGTTAGAGTCTAAGCTTCGTTACCACATGAAATATATGAGTCTCAATGCATTTTGTAGAGGCTGCACTGATGACGGAGTTCTTAAAGATGGAACTGATTTTTTTTGTTCTTGACCGGGTCTTTGAAATAGACCTAGACCAACTGACAGCCTAATGAACCTTATCAAATGCCCAAAATGGGTTTGATGGAGCTGTGTTGTTAGTGATTGATCACACAATTTATAGAAAGCGTTAAAATAAGTACGGGTCAAGCATTTTCGTCCGATTAACCCACTCTCCTGACCTAACCACAACGAAATCGGCTCTTGCCTCCTTATGGGTTGTGTAAATGCTCGTCTTCTGCGCTTTCTGTCACGTTGAAGGGTTTTTCAATAGCTCAACTTAATCGACGAAGGCTTTCGTACTGAACTTCCTCACTGTGGTTCTTCGTATCGCAACATTTATTCGAATTTTGCTGCAACAAGGTAATACCACTGTTTGCACCTCAAAACCTTTCAAGGTGTGATTCCCTCAGGAGACCAATTTGGTTGGGAGTATCTTGATAGGGTTACCCCCAAGTTGCATCATGAATTCCGTGCTACACACTAAAACATATTTTGAACTGTGGAAAAATTCCACTTACACTCATCGGTAAAGGTATTTTCACAAAACTAAAAATTAAATTTTATGAATTCTGGAAAAAAGTGGAAAAAATACATACACACAGTTTGCTTCCTAATGTAATTTTTATTTTTAAAAACCTTAATTTAATTTAATAAATTAACTTTTTCCTTTGCATAATTTTTTTGACAAATAAGTTTTAATAAAAAAATATATAATTTGAAATTGAAAAAGGAACAAAATAAAATTATTAAATATAAAATATCCGCTTTCTGTAATTGGCTTGCAGCCGTTTCGACAAGATTTTGCAGCATTTGTGTGGGAACGTCCGTCCAGGGTCGGCATTCTGTAAGGCGAAAAGTTCATTAATTTTCGTGTGCACGAAAACTTAGAGCAAGTCATTCGTATGCACGAAAACACTTAAACGTTTGTTAGTACAAAAAAGATCTCCGATCTGCTCCGTGTCGGAGAAACAGTTATTTTTCTTTTAATGCAACCACATACATTTTCAATTAGACCAAATCCGAGCCTCGGGATTACCAGTTGTGTGTTTCTAGTTCAATATCCCGTCAAAGTTAAATCCCCATTGGGCTTTGGTGACAAGTAGCGTTATCCTGTTGGAGAATAAATGACTGCCCGATTAGTCTGTCGCTAGATGGAAATGCGTAATTGCTTAAGGTTTGTTGGATCATCTTTCACATCGATAGGAAGCAAATCTGGAGAACCGTTGGACGGTATACAACCCTAAAACATTACAAATCCGCCACCTAACTGGTCCGAACGACTGGTTCACATTTTTCACGAGATAATTTCGGCCTCCGAACAAATCTTCTTTATGGTGATCCCTGATGCTCAAATTTACTATTTGCCGTCCATTAAACCCGGTTCCACCCCTTATGGGTTTAATTTATAACTCTTGGGCGAATTTTAGGCTCCTTATTTTGTTTTCGTAGTTATATAAGGTGCCAAATTGAGTTCAGGAAGGCGCCTCTGATTTATCCTTTTGATAATTGGGGTTTCAGCATATTTTTTTATTTAAAGCTTATTTTAAGCTTAAGCGAACATTTTAGGAGTTAAACTTGGATTTTTAAAAAGCTTCCCCAAAGTATATCTTCCATCCTTCTAACTTCTTCGATATAAGTTTTTTGTTTTTTACCCGAGCGAGGTACATTTTGCACAGAGATCATTCTTTCTTCATTTGGATATATAGAGCTTGCTTTGACAAACTAAATTCTTCCTCTTTTTTTTTAACAGAAAGACTGCAATTTAAATCTGTCGTTCTCCCATATTTTAATCAAAATGGACCTTTACACAATTAATTCCTCACATTGAATTTAAATGTAAACGAAAACAGTATTTTTCGTCAAGCTAACATTGACAAATGAGTGTGTCGAAATAATTTGCCAGTCCAAAAATCGTACTTAAAACACAAAAAGACCTGAGCTGGTCACCATTGGACCTCAGATAGTCTTGTTTACACGCACAATCATAGGTCACACCCTGTTAATCCGTAGCCGTTAGGAGTTATTTGCCCTGAAGAGCGACTTGCATTTCTGTCAAAATACTGTTGCGGATGAGGGTGATATTCAAAATATCTCTTCTGATGGGCAAGGCTGTCCTTCTTTCCGATCTTCACGTTGGAATGGTTATTGTAACACCATATCTGGGGTATAACTAGTAGATTTCCACGACGATACAAGCCAGTTTTGGTTGTTTCTGTTCTCTGTCGGGGAACAGAAAAGGCCTCTAAGTCTTTCTTCGGCTATCAAAACTGCATGCAAACATTCGCTGTCTCTCCAGTCAATATACTCGTTGTTTTTCTGGTTCTTAATCCATCCAGCACGCTTCCTCCGAAGCTGTTATAACCTCTTTATAGCTTCTGGGGACTTCTGCTAACTCGCTTGTTGTATACTACACACCAAATCAGATTCTTTTGTGTTTTGCTATTGTATTCTGACACAAAAAAGTATAAGCTCATTAAAAGCCCCGTATAGGACAAACAAAAACGTGCAGACTCCGTTATTGGTCTCCATTTCTGCCTGGAAGTATACCTCGTGTGCGAATATGTAAATAAAATATTCCAACCACATCCAACGGAAACAGTTTACCATTTCATGATAACAACCCATTACATTTACCTACTTGGCGTTGCAGTCAAACGCTCCGTCCAAAATGAGAAACCTCTACGACAAGACGTACATACATTTTTATCTGTTTAGTTCTCCCCCAGGATGTGCGAGTATTAACATGGAGCAAGGGAATAAAATCATATTTCTCACACCCTCGTACAGTGTTGTGGCATATGCCCCCAAGGCAACGGATGTTGGGATTTTTTTCTCGCCCAAATTAGCTAGCCAATTGTATAAGGCAATTTCGTTTTTGGTTAAACTTTGTGCTCTCATTATTCTTTTATTTGACAATAAAATTTCGCCAAGTGTCTGTCTGCTGGCATGGTCAGTCACCTTTAAACACGAGGAATGTATCCCCTCGTTTGTAAGCTCATCGGCAGTCAATAATTCATCAGTCGAGAGGGTGGGCACAAATCAATCGTCTCAAGTAGAGGAAGACCTGCTGTGCTCCTCTTTGCCGATGATGGACACGTGTCATTCTTTTGGTTTTCCTGTCATTGGTTTCTGTTTTTACGAGTTTGCCATCCAAACAAATCGAGTTTTTTTTCTAGCAATTATTGCCATTCACAGTGTCGCATGGATTTATTTACTTTTCCTGCCGGGAGGGACTTTCTCATACAGTTCAGCATACCTATGCACAATGTGGGTTAGGTATAGTATGTCACAAAGAAGGTTATTGATGTCCGCTCTCACTTAAATGTTTGGAATTATTATTTCTTCTCTTGTCATTTGTTGACACAACATATCGGCTGGCAGGTTGTCGTTTGGAGCGACTACATTAATATTTCAGAGGGAAACATCTTACCGACATCGCCATATGTTGGTAAATACTTGCAGCCGTTGCTTTTTTCATTTGGCTTTAGTGCTACGATATAATTACGGTATACTTAACACAGTTATATTAATAATAAAAGTGGACTTTTCTGCACTAAGCTCAAACGTACCTACTCAGTAAGATGATGAATTTATGAGGATGTGGGTGTTTAGACGCCATTCCAATTCATCGCAATGAAGAGTGTCCTACTGTCATAACGAAGGGGACCATAGAAAAAGCTGTTCATGTATGTACATTTCATTTAACGATTAAATGGAAAAAAAGAAAACCCATCGGACGAATTTTTGACGGTTTAGTTTTTGAGAAAACAATGCACCGAAGAAAGTCCACCATTGGACCAGATTTTTTTGGAAATCGGTTGTAAATTAACGCCGTAATCGGTACGACAAAAAAAGTATGTTGCGTCCAAATATTGTATTGACTTCAAATAATGTAATGGCTACCAATCTGTAAACAACTAACTATGAATAGACGAAGTGGAACAACGATTTTGTAATACACCTACGTATCCTGGGATTCCTCAGAAAATTAAATATTTAATTTGCAACCAATTTCTCCTTTGACATTCTTATTTTTTTTAAATGATCGATTTGGTGAAACTTTTAACAACAGTATTAAAAGAGACTGACAACTGTACTGTCACTTAAAAAAGTGTAAGAAAAATTATAAACAAAACATAAATCGTCAGTTTCCTAAAAAAAATTGTGTTGAAGTAATAATAAATGTGACGTCATCATTTTGAAACTTTATTTTACTTTTCACATAAATAATGACATTATTTTCATTCATAAAATGCCTACCAAAAACTTTTCAGTTGTGTTTTTTTTATTAAAAACTAGCACTATTCATGTTTTTGGCTGAAGCAGTTGTTTTCAAATTATTTAAAATGTTCTAATGAATTTTAATTGTTTTTTTGTTGTTTTCCGCTATTAAATGGAATCTTATTTTATTGATTTTGGATTATAACTCAAAAATCATATAATCGTAATCAATCCATTGCCGTTTTTCTATTGACATTCCCGGCGAAGTATTTGCTAGCATAAAAAAGAGACAACACGGAGACATGTTTGAATAAGTGTCATGAGTGAACGTGTCAAAATGTGGTTGATTTATAAAAAAAAGAATTACTTGAGGTTGTCATTGAAAATTCATTTTGATTATTTTGGTGTGTTTCTTAATTTTGAGTATTTCACTAACATATCTTTCCCCGAAAAACAACAAACGAAAACAAAGACACATTAATTGTAGGAACAAAAATATCTTCTTTTATTTCAACGAATGAATGTTTCATACTTTATTCCTTTATTTACTTATGTTGATTACATTCGCTATTTTAAATTTTGTAGAATAGAATACAAATCGTGGTGCAATAAAACAACAAATTTAAACTCTCAGAACGCATCCATCAGCTGACAGCAACTCACGAAATACACTAAATCTCAGTCAGTGTTCCTAGCGCTCTCTCTTTATTTTTCCCACGAAGCGTGTTCATTTTTCCCTTTTCACTAAACTCAAATTACCTCTATTTTTTTATGAAAAAAAAAAATTCTTATAAAAGTAAAATTTGTATTGTTAGGAAAGAAAATAACAATAAATTAATCTTCAGTATACAAATCGCAGTTTGCTAACATTTAAATCATTATTTTTGGTGCTGGAAATTGTTGCTAAAGGAAAATCTCCTTTTTATGTATATTTAGTGCGTTGATACTAATGGTGAAATGTAGTTTGAATGTTTTCTTATCAGATTGTTGATATTCCCACAATTTTGATGTTTTTCCTTTTACGCACGGAAATTTTACCGATTTTTTTCCCACAAAAAGGTAGAGATGCCACAATGTAGGAACACTGCTGAGTGTCAGTAGTTTATTACAACTCCCGCCATTTAGAATTGTATTTTTTGCTGCTTCACACGTATTCACAGACAGTTAGATAGCGAGCGGTGGGAGGGATAAATCAGGGAGACGTAGGAAATCTGTCAGGTTATTTAATAGTTAGCTTATGCTCGTATACAGTCGCAATTCTAAAGACTACGCCCACGAATGAAAAATTCGTTCGAACTGAAGCATTTAAAATGAAACTGAATCGCGGGTATCTGCGACTAAAAAAAGTTTTCATGTGAAGGGTCAGAAACTACGAATATTCGCTTGATCGCAATTAGCTATCATGTGAATAGTTCTTTAATTGTGACTTAATTCTCTTCAAAAACAATATGGAGAGAATCGGTCAGTCACTGTTCCACTTCTTTCCAGAGACAATACTGAGACCACCAACTCCGGCCGATTTCCCGTTACTTAGCCTACAAGCTATATTTTTACAGAGTGGTCACGATATGGTGCGCTTGTATTGTTGCATAGAAATTCGGATTGACAAATGTCACGTAACTTCAAAAATTCCGGTTCACCAACACAATCGCAAAAAATATGAGCCACTTCCGTTGTGGGCAAAGTTGCTGACAGCGTTCATAGAATTTTATCCGTTAAATTTGAAATTAGTCGTTAGGTGTGAATAGTTTTATTTTTTTTAGGAATAAGTGTACATTTGCTTAAAATATATATGAAAAATGAACAATGTAGATTGGTTGAAGGGAAATAAAAACATTTTGAGCAAATTTTCTTCAGTTATCTAAGAAAAATTTACACATGAAATCGAAGTAAATGATAAATTCAAAAGCGGAAAATACGCAACCATGTTTGTCCTAATCAGTTTCTAGTATATAGAACATCTCCTTTAGATAGTTTTATTAAGCACACAAATCAAATTAGTCGACTTAAAAAAATATATAATAACTAACCAATGGCATTCAGTAATGAAAAAATGTCGTATTTCCGAGCTCTAGTACATTTCCCCACGGTTGCCGAGGTTGGCAGCATTTATTTTTGTATATTTTGTATGGTTTTGCATGTCACACGGATCCTTAATTGACATACCACCGATAGGAATACAAAATGGTGAATTTAAAAAAAAAAATTGAGGGGGCCAGCGGCAAGAGGATTGCGAGTTGGGGGTCTCAGTATGATTTGTCTCTGCTTCTTCCTCCGACATTACTTTTGAGTGATGCCAAATCACTATGGACGTTCAAGTATCTAGTTTAGCAAGGTTGACAGCTGTCTGACTAGATGTATCTCGGTTTTGATTGGCTGAAATCGGCTGTTTCAGTTGACGTATATGGAGGGGTAGCCGACGAATCTAGTCAAGAAATTCGTGACTGAGTTAGTTTTTTAGGTAATTAAATCTTTTTGAACTCTGCAATCCAAGGTTCGGGTTTGGTGAGTAAGTCAAGTAGAAAATTGAAAAATAAGCATATAAGCAAGCACACAGTTGTAAATGAATATTAGGTAGTGATGCGACTTTGATCAAAGAACGTACCATGATTTACCAAATTCAAAATGTATTTGTATGAATTGATTGTAAAAAGCAATTTACAACAAATTATGCATTTCTTATAAAAAATATTCCGCAATACCTCAAGCATCAGCTTCACTGGACTGAGTACTAAGTTGACAGTTCGCATATGTGGCTGATGTAGAAAAAGTGACGTTCCCGACCAATCTAGTTTTTGCGTTAAGGTTACATCTTATCCAGACCAATCTAGTCGACTTGAGATAACTAGATTCTTCAATGTGCCCACTGTTATAATAATTTGATTATTACAATTTTAATTAATGTTTTCTTGAAAAAAAAAATTCTAAAAGCCAAAGTTTGGAGGAACTATCTCCAAATAATCCTTTTCGGATTACGAAATATGTACTGACAGACTAAGATTAGAGAGGTTATCACGATTTATCGAAGTCAAAGCTCCTTCGCCCTACCTCCAACGTATAGGGTAAAATTTGACTCTATGAAGGTTCGCCCCTTTAAAGAGAGGCGTCATTTCGCAATCGAATCGACAAAACCTCATCCTTTGGTACATGAAATTGAACTTAAACAAACCAAAAGGAAGGTGCTTAACAGGATTTGGCTTTTAATGCAACAATAGAGAAATAACCCATACAAAGTTAAAAGATATCGTTAACATGAAGACAATATACCAGGGATAAGAGAAAGATACTGCTGTGCGTCGGGATAATGTGATACGATTACAGGTTTGAATATATTTTTCTTACATTTTTTATACTAATGGCATGAGTCTAATGGATGTTATTGACTTCTAAGCTGTTACAAGTTCATTTTTTCGGCATAAATTGTATTAAGCGTGTTAGCTGTGACGTGGTGTGTCGTTGGGCGACAACTAAGGTTTATGTAATTTATGTTCCACATGAGAGTAAGGCAAATAAATATGTTATGTGATATAGTGTGAGCTGTGAGGTCTTGTAAGCGAAAATCGTTTAAAAATTTTCATTCATTATCTCATCCCCAAGGATTCACTTGCCGAACGCAAAAAATCGCACATTTTTTGGCAGGGATGTAAATTGGGTTTGAAATTGTTTGCATGTGTTTCCATGAGTTGTGATAATTGAAATTAATTATTAAAATTAACGGATTACGCTTTGTGTGAGATTCCTCTAGAAATGTCAGACGGGAAGTAGGTGGGAAGGCGCCCTCGATTTGTACAGAATCCATTCAAAGTCAAAACGAAAGTTAATTATTTATTACAGAGTGGGCAAGGCATAGCTTATCCATCTTATCGCAGGAACTGAACTGATTAGTTTCAGGCTAACTTTGACATAAAAAGTTTTTACTCAAGTTTGTAGAGAATTTCTTCTAAAAACTTATCGAAAGCCGTGTACTTAATTTGGATTCACACTGCCACACATATCCAGGTGTTTCATCAGCTTTCTGCACATTTTCTCGGAAACCACTGTCACATGCACATTGCGCTATACTATGTAATCATATTTTGAGCCCCCCAAAAGTGGGCGTGTTAAACAAGTTTTGTATTGGTGAATGTCCGAATATTTTGTGAAGAGCAACTGAAATTCTATTGTTTGAGTTTTTTTTTTAGTTTTTAGTCTATTCGAAGGGGCACTCCACTTTTTGACGAGTTCGTACTCCTCAGGACTGCTTTGAGAAGTTTATTCTCAGGACAGTCATACACTGACATGTTCGATAGAGGTTTTGAAGAGGTTTGAGCAAAATACAAAAACCCTCAAGTGTAATTAAAAGTTTCGTTAGAGACAAATTTCTGTTTTACATTTTCAAAGTTTCAAAATCAGAATTCTCTCAATTTGTGTCTTTTCGTTGGTTGCACTAGACTGACGAGTGACTGCATCCGGCAGACTTAATCACTGAGTTCACTGAATTCATCAAAATCTAGATGCTAGCAATAAGTTTTTTGTGTTGGAATAATTTTTCTCCTTTTTTTAAAGTTTGGCCAAAAAGTGCTGTTGTTTCAAAAAAAAAAAACATATTTTGCGCCGCCATTTGTAGGAAACTGTTTTATACCTAAACTCTTGTTCGTCAAACTGGGCGTGTCATTGGATTAAATTTATTCATCTTAGCTTAGGCTGGTTCGTGTACAAACTTAAAATTATTAAAAAAATGCTAAGAAACTGTGCGCATGCGACCACGTACTGAGAAAATTGAAAAAAAAAAATGAGAATTTTCTACTGAAAAATTAAAAATGACAACTAAATGACAGCTCAAGGGTTTGACAAGACAAGTAAAATTATTTATTTTCGTCTTCATGATGTCGGAGGAAGAAGTTGTAATTGAATATTCTGCTAGAACATATCACCGCATTCAAAATGGTAAATTTAATAGGTTTTTAGTTTATACAAAATGCAATTACAACTTATTTACATTACTTAAACTTTTTGTAAGAAAATCGGTCAGGTACAGAGATTTCTGTCTCGATATTTGACGTTTTTCATTTTTCTATGATGAAAGTACACGAACGAACAACCTCTTATAAAAATCAAAGTCTTATTTAATTTTTTTTTTTCTTAAATTCGTAACAAAATTCTTTTCTACGCCGTACGTGATATATTTCCAAAGTAAAAAAACCCATATAATGCGGACATGGCCTATTAATGCCCGGTATGAAAATAACGAACAAGTATTTTGGTTTGATACTTTGTGAGAAATAAAACTTTGATTTTTATAAGAAAAGCATGTATATCTTGGACGTCTAGAATGAACATGCATATTTCCAGATTGACAATTCTGGGTCAAATTTTAAAACTCAAAGATGAAAACGGTTAAAATTGAGGGAAACGTCTGAAAGAAATTAATGTCTATCGATATAAGAAGTTCTGCTTCACATTGGGTAATTTGACATTACCACCATGTTTTTTTTTTTTTTTTTTAATGTCACCGAGCGTTCCTCACTGAACTGCATATATATATTCTTTATAGTCTGAAACATAAATCTGCCTAATCATCACTGGGGACTAATCAGCCATTGTTCTCTTGCTGTCACATATTTTTTTCTAGTTAGCACTTAACGATAATTTGTGATATTGTGGAATAGGCTTAAAATGTGCGCACACCTAGGAAGGGCTTGGATTAGAATAAATTGTCCTTGAAAAGCATCAAATTAGATTTGTATATATTATATATATACTTTTTTAGATTTGCTTTAGCTCAGGTCCTAGATGGCGCTATGTTGCAGCAAGTTGGACTGCAACGGAGAGACACAACCGGCAAAAATTAAACAAGCGGTTTCGTTAAGCCAAGTTACAAAACATTTATTAAGTAAGGAGTAAATTAATTTGATACTAATAACAAAGTTTGTGTACTAACGTAGTCTCAAAGTGCTTTTAATTATATTTAATTTTCATTTTTAATTTGTTGCTTAATTTGAAAGGCGCGTTCAAGTAACGCCTCTTAAAATCAAAAGCAAAAGAATGAAATAGTCGAAAGTCGAAACATAACCTCTAACCTCTACTAAAAATGACGTTTAAAACATTTTCGCTTACGGCAATATCTATTAGTCAGTAGGAGAAGCTGCTTTGTAGGGTGGCTCTGTACATGTCGCCACAGCGCTGATTACAAGCTCTAAATACTGATTCAAGATTTTTCGTTTTAATTAAGATTTACGGATAAAACGATGTTATAGTCCCTCGTATGTTATTTCAGATATACCTAAAATCTATTTCAATTACGAGCCAGTCGAACGCTCCTACTTCAGTGATAAAGCAACAGCTATACCCGGGACGGCAGCGTCTCCATGCACGCCCTCTGTGAGTGTGGTAATATCTTCTGCTTACACTTATATTAGAAAGTGATGACATTCATAACTTACAAGGATTGACACATGAATTTGTGTCCTTATTTGAAAACAGTAAATAATCGAAAACGATTGACCAACAAGAACAAGAGTGAACAGAATGATGATGGGCTGAGGGGGTTGCGATACCAAAAACATCCATCATGGCAGAAGGTCCTGTGTCTACAGCGAGAGGCGGAGAACGTGAATGTATATGCAGGAAGGAAAGTAAAAAACGAGTCATTCCGATAAATCTCCATTCCACTGCTCTAGGGCAACTTTTAACCTTCGCTTAAAGCAAGGATGTATTTCTGACACATGAAATTATTCAACAGCATAAAAGTTCATACTCCACAGAAATCCTGTTCGTTTGTGCCTGAATTTGGTTTGGAATACCGAAATGCGCATCCATATTCATTATAATTCATTTTTATTGTATCTTTCTTAAACTTACATAACAGGCAAAAACAAATATGTAATTTAAAAATAACATTTATCATATTCTAGCTTACTGGCTCTTGAGCCCGTATGACACTACATTTTTGTTTGCATTTTTCTGCTTTTAAAATGAAACAAGAGCAGTACGAAAAATTAGAACCAACTTTATTAATTTAGAAACATAAGAAAAATGCATAAAAAATGTATTCAAATTATGTACAAACTTTATTTTTGACATTTCAAGATAATTTGATAACAAATTCGTTTGAAAATTTGTGGTTGCTTTGCAAACAATTGCTACCCCTTTCGTAATAGACTCAGTGTCTTTTACACAACACTGACTTTTCAACATGATAAAAATGAGGAAAAAATGTAGTGTCATACGGACTTTAGCTTAACAATATGCTTACAATTGTTGAATTTCGGCCTTAAATCTATCTTTGTCTATGATTTGGTTCATTTATTTATTTCGAAGAAACTTTAGTAAACTTGAATTCTATGGGCATACCTTTCACAACAATATACATTCAATTTCAACAACGAGTTTTTAGGTAGAATGCGATGTAACAAAAGCCTTTCTGTCAGAGTATTGTTTCATCCCAGACAACACACAATATCGATAGCAAACAAACAATGGATACTCTTCAGTCTACGCAGTGGAAAATATGGTGTATTACAAAATTCAACGAGCATTGTTTTCATTTGTTCGCAGACGGGCGTTTGTCTGTCTCCGCGAAATTCTAATTAACAAAGTTCATAAATCAATATTGAATACAACGGGTGATCCCAATCGTAATAAATATGACGCATCTTCATGGGACTATTCAAATCAAGCAGTCGTATTGATTTCATACAGCTTTGAGCGGAATTCCACAACGAAAACTGTAACGCAAAATGTTCATCATTGGTGGGGTTGTAAATTACAGAATAGGGGATTCATGATTTTACATCGTAATTGAAAAAAAAAATTAAATTGGTTTTGGGTGTGCGGAATACAATGCAACAAGGTAATTTTCATTTTTTAGATAGCAAGCGCTGTGCGGATTATAAAGGTATATCGATATACTCTCCATCTTAAAATTATATCAGTAATGTTATTTTGTGTCTTAGGGCCTACCCACAGTCGCTCATTTCCAAACAAATGTCAAACAAAGCGGAGGCATTAGCTTTCAGCGTTGCCATATTGAAATATGTCAGAGCTAACTGGAAAAAAAAACAGTAAAAATACTAAAATCCAGTAAAAAAAACTGACTGAATAAAACAGTCAACGAAATGCAAACATAAATCCACCTAAAAATTGGATCAGAAAAAATCCGCGAACTAAAAAAATAAAAAAAAATAAATAATCATAATCAATATTCAGTCAGTGATGGTATTTGTGTGAAATCAGTCGCTAAATGCATTTCATCTTGTACACTTCAGTAATGGACTATTCACATGAGAGCGAGCGAACGAATTGCTGAAATGCGAACAAACCACTTTTGACGAATTTATGAACAGAAAATTGAACATTTTATTATTCTAAGAGGAGGATAATTAATTATCCCATCAAAATGTATTAGGAAAATAAGTAAATAAACAGTTTAAATAACGAAATTTCAAATTCCAAACTTTTTGCCGCGAACGAATACACCCTTGGCGCGAATTGTCAAAGTTTATTCACAATCCATTTCGCGTTCCAGAGATTAGCGAATAAAACAATCGTTCGAACTTAACCTCAAACTTGGCATTTTTTTTACATATTTCATTTTGTCGTTTTGTTTTGGTCCGAATGAAAAATAAAAGAAATGGGTATGACTGAATCAACAGATAAAAAGGTAACATACTTCAAATAGGAAGGACTTAATATAATTTATTTGTTAATTGCTGTTATTAGTTTTTGTACATATACAGATGGACAATGGACTTGCATTAATTACTGTGTTTCAAATTTTGTTCCACCACAAACAATTCAACAATATTTTTTTTTTTTTGCTTAAAATAATGTCGCTACCTCCAATTGTCGAGTTTTTTTTTATTCAAAAAGTAGAAACAAATGACGGCGAATGTCATTGGATTCGCGGGTATCTGCGACCGAATAAAATGTATCATGTGAATGGAATGTCAAAATTTGCGAATATTCGTTCGTTCGTAGGTAGTTGGTGAATGGTCCTTTAAGCTCCAGTACGAGGTTCCCATACGAATCAATCAAGCACGCTTCGGGGTTAAACACAAGTTCCGACAACCAACATTTTTGCGATCGAAAACATTTTTATTTCTGATTTAAAACTTTTGAAATGAGCGTGGTAATTAGTTTTAGGCAAGTTAAGCAATAATAATTCATCAATAAATATATACCTAAAATAAATACACAATTGTCACTTCCGGAAACTATCACTATAAAAATAAGCTAAACTTTCCCATAATTCCTACCACGTAAACAAGATGGCCGACTAAATTACATGTCACGTATTTTTATGTGTTATATTCAGTCAGACAGATATTACGTATTGGGCATCCCGTTAATCTTTCGTATAAAGAATGCGTGATGTTATAAATGCAGTATTAAGATTTTCTTTATTTTACACCTGAAAGCGTACTGTCTAAATGACTAAAATAACAACTGAATTTATGCCAAGAACCATTTTAATTTTGTTAAGCCGGTAGCAAGCAAACAAAACGATTCGCATTTTTCTAAACTTTGTAGAATTTGTTCGTCGTTTAAGAACCCCAGGCGATATTATTGCAATATATTTTATACAAAATGTTTTGGGTTGAAAAAAGTCAATGTGATAATTATCTAACTTGAAAAGAATGACAGTTTATATATGTTTAAAATAGGTTATTTCAAAAATGTATGATCTTATATCTATATGAACGTAAGGTGATTTAATAAAATAAATAACGAAATGGTTGACATAGTGGCGAATGTCGATGAAAGAATACGACTCCGATTCGCAAAAACACTCCCGGAACAACAAATAGCGAGTGTCTATATAAATGTACAAGAGAATTAGCACATTCTCTTCTATCAAATATCACAATAATTATGTTCGAGTTGGAATAAGATGGCTTCTTCAATAAGTTTGCTTGCTTGTGTCGCAGTTATGTAAACGTGCTTATGGCTCACAGACAGACCTCACGAACATAGAAAATGTTGTTTCCTAATCATTTTAAAATGCCTTAAAGATATTTAAAGCAATGTGACGTAGTTCATGAAAGAACGTAGACTTACAGCTTACAGGTTCGGTACAGCGATGCAAACTGCAAGCGAAAACTATAGAGCTTGATATCAACTTCTGTAAAGAATTAGCTCGGCAGTAGCCCTATCCAAGAATGGTTGCTTTCGAATGAACATATGGAACTACACTTGAGGTTTCTCTCTCTGAGGTTGAGGCGCCCTTTGAAATTTAGGAACTATGCTTTCTCGTTGGTTTACAGAATGAACTTCATACTTATTATCCAAAGTGGTCTTCGAGAATACATAAACTAAGCCCCTGATAAAAATCACATCGCGAAAATGACTCTCAAATATTTTACTTAAAGGACTCAACCCCTAAACTGGCATTTATTTTAAAATCGATCTTTTTTAGATCTTAGGCAGACACATCATACAAGCATGACAGAAGCGATGGAAAAACTAAAACCATGCAACAGTCCTTAGCAGGAAATTTAAAATTGCCATTTCGGTCTCTCAACAAGAAGTTTGCAAATAATGTTCACCAAGAAGTAGCACATTTCCAATGAGCACACGAACATGCAGAAGCAACTTTAGTTAAAGTTTTCCGATATACGTTCTAACATCACGTTCTCCAGTGAGACTTAACAACAGGTAAACTTTTCGAACTAAATGTTTGCAAAAAGGTTCCTCAGAACTTAGCACTTCTGCAAACAGGATATTTTGTCGCATCCCGTTGAGTTCGGCCTTCATTTCTAGGAAATCTTTCATGTCTTACATGTATATGTGTGTATTAATGAACCTAATTTTTAATGGAAACTTTTTAATGGTGGGTTTCATCATTTATAGGAACTCGGCAATTGAATTGCTTACAAGGACTTCATCTGTCTACGATGCGATTTACGTATACATTTGATCTAGGGAACTATTCGGATTAAATGATAAATGATAATTAATTGTTAACGTTAATGCTTTAATGGAACATTTTCTTGCCAGCCAGATTCACAAACCCAAGGCCATTTGATCCATTTTCTGCACGCGGGAGCTGCTTCTTGAATAAACATAAAAGTGTCATTATTGACACATGCTGACATCAACCACATTTTTACCTCTTCGATCCGAGTGATTTATAAACGAACTTTAAGTGTTTTAGTGTGATATTTTTGTCAACTTTGACATTAGGTGTCCAACTGTCAACACCGTAAATTCGTTCACTTCGGACCAGATAGTTCTTTTTTATATCCTCCACAGGAAGGTATATTCACTTTGTCATTACATTTGTAACGCCAAGAAGGAGTCACCGGAGACCTCATGAAGTAGGGTAATTGCGGGAGAGATGCCGCGCTTTTATTAAACTCAATTTTACGTTTTGTTAAAACCAAAAACTTCTTTTACAAAACGTAACAATGGATTTATATTCTACCATTAAAAGGGACTAAACCAACAAAAATCTTATTGTTTAAATAAATATTACTGAAAAATAAATTATACTGTGTGCGGCATCTCTCCCAGCCAGTGAGGAAGAGATGCCGCAGTCTTAAAGCATTACGTTTCAAGCCTCATTTTTCATATGGAACATGTTTTTTAAGTTCCTCGTCCCTACCACAGTCAGTACCAGAGACAAATCATACTGAGACCCCCAACTCACAATCCTCTTGCCGCTGGCCTCCTCGATTTATTTTCAAATTCGCCATTTTGTTTTCCTATCGGTGTTGTGTCAATTAAGAATCCGTGTGACATGCAAAAACATACAAAAAATACAAAAATAAATGCTGCCAACCTCGACAACCGTGGGGAAATGTGCTAGAATTCGGGAATACCACATTGGTTAGTAATTATATATTGTTAAAAGGTGAATAATTTGATTTCTTTAGTTAATAAAACTAGCTAAATGAGATGTTCTATATACTAAAAACTTATTATGACAAACATGGTTGCGTATTTTGCGCTTTTGAATATCATTAACTTCAATTTCATGCGTAAATTTTTCTTAGAAAACTGAAGAAAATTTGCTCAATATATTTCTATTTTACTTCAAACAATCTGCATTGTTTATTTTTCATATATATTTTAAGCAAATCTGCACTTATTCCTTAAAAAAAATATTATGCACACGTAACGAATAATTTCAAATTTAACGGATAAAATTCTATGAACGCTGTCAGCAACTTTGCCCACAGCGGAAGTGGCATATGCAAGGTGCGAGTGTGTTGGTGAGCCGGAATTTTTGAAGTTAGGTGACATTTGTCAATACGAATTTCTATGTAACAATACAAGCGCACTTAACATTTGCCACCCCATAAAATTATAGCTTGTAGGCTAAGTAACGGGAAATCGGTCGGAGTTGGTGGTCTCAGTATTGTCTCTGGTCAGTACAATAGATTAAATTATTTTTCTTGTAAATTGTACAGTTTTCGTGCAGGCATTTGGTACATCTTTCAACTGTAGCAATTGTTTACGAAGCAACTACAAGTTTTCAAACGAATTTATTTTCAAAAAATGTTGAAATGTCAAAAAAAAAGCTTCCAGCATCTGAAATGTAATTTGACACTAAAAAGTGACGTTTCTATATTAATTAGGTTGGTGTGTACGCACTCTAAAAGCAGAAAAATGCAAAAAATGTAGTGAAATACGGGCTTTAGCAGTTATTATAAATAATATCAAAATGTCGTAAGTAAGTAATTATTACATTTCGATCCAAGAGATTTCTTTTTAAAGTTTCCTTCCTTTAGGTGTGTTGTAAGTGTTCTAACTCAAACACCATACATTTTCTCAGGGACATTCCACCTTCAATGCATTTTCTTGCTTCTTCTTAAGATTGACTGATCCAACTCGAACTGGAGGTCTTGCGAGTATATTTTCGTGGCATTTTATAGACTTAAAGTCCCTATAAACAATAAGTTTAAAATGCGGCATCTTACCTCAAAAAAAGTGCGGCATCTCTCCCTGGGTTAAGATGCCGCACCCTATCAAAACAGTTAACATAAAAAAAAAAAGAACGTAAAATATCACGTGAAACACTTCCAAGAAGCCTACTCAATCCCATAAAATACTTACTGCCAACAAAATAGGTTTTGTCTTGCTTTCGCACCGATTATTTGCATTGCACTGAAAAATTTCCACACCAAAAAGGAGAAGGTAAAACAAAACAAACTACAATATCTTCCCTCTCCTTAAAAACTATATTTTTTTTTGCTCTCTTTTGTGTTTCAATACGTATTGAACAAAACAAAGAAAAAAAAGACTCGTGACATCCACTATTAATATGATTTTGAATAGGTGCGGCATGTCTCCCAACGCGGCATCTCTCCCGCAATTACCCTATATTTATTCTGAATCAGGATCACATTTTGAATCGATTTAGCCATGTCCGTCTGTCTATCTGTCTCTATCTTTCTGTCTGTCTGTCTGTCTGTCGGTTGAAAGCACGATAGCGCCAAAAGCAATTGACATAGGCGAATGAAATTTATCGACTTCTTTTTACCGTCGTCAGGTTGGTATTGAAGATGGGCTGTGTCGGTCAAGTAGTTCTGGTACCTCCCATACAAAATCAATATTAGGGCCATTTGTCTCTCTGTCTGTTGAAAACAGGATAGTGTCGAAACAAATCGACCTAGGCAAGTGAAATTTTGTGAGAGGACTTACTTTTATCGTCGTCAAGTTGATATTAAAATTGGGCTATGTCGGTCAAGTAGTTCTGGTACCTCCCATACAAAACCAATTTTGCATGACTTGTATGCAGTGGAGGGCATCAATGCATCGGCCAGGCCAATGATAACACTTTTACTTGTTTTTTTTTTGTGTTGTTTCAGTTTTTTTTGCCATAACAATATTAAAAAATTGAATTTGAAATAATTTGTTTGACAGTTTTCTTCTTTTTTTTTTTGTCTGCTGAATGAGGGAAACTGAAAACGATATCGTTTTGTTCAATCGTTTCGACGATAATCGTTTCAATAATTACGCGATTAGAGCCCAGATACGTAATTCAAATTTAAACACGTATAAATAACGCAAATTTAAATCACGAAAATATATGATAAATTACGTAATTTGTGAGATGATTTAGCTAAATCAAGTTGATTTAGTTAAATCACGGCACCGGGAACATGGTATGACACACAAACAATTTCTCAACGAACCTTCTTCTGTAAAAGTTATCTGCGCGTGGCAAGGCGTACAAAAACTGCTCATCTGTGAGCAAGAGTAATACGTGACAGCAGAGCTAATAAAATTTACAACCTAATCCCTCTGGGAAAATAAATAAAATAAGTATCAGAGTTTGGTGTCTGACATTTGGTTGAATAAAAATACTATGACACTACGGAGAATGTGTAACATTTTAGCTTTGGTTTTCCTCCTACACAGGATACAAAGCAATTGTGTTTTTGTTTTCTCTGACAATGAGTGTGGATATGTTTTTTTTTTTGCTCTTTTCGCAGTACCAACGACAGGAAAATGGATTAGCTTGTTTTTTGAGTATTTTTTTTTTTTTTTGGTTTTTCCATTTAATTTTATTTCCGTCATTATGCGCGTGTACATGTAACAGTTTTTTTATATTCACCACAATGTATAATACAATAACTCGCACTTGGTATTATTAAAATTGTGTGCAATTTTAATGGAATTGTTTGGTCTGAAATGGGCCTTTTGAACAGCTGCAAATTCGACTGTTGTAGCCATTTCAAGCAGCAGTCTGTTTATACGAATTTTTGATTGCATTTAGGTAGTTTGATTGTTAATAACCTGCTTACCTACCTGGGCTAAAAACCTCAGAGAAGACTATTTAGCTTTTTACGGTGGAATTACGGCTGATGGGTTTTCCTAGTATAGGTTGCAATAAAATTGATTGACCAAAAGTAGGAATGTTTGGTTTTCTAATTCATTTTCTTTTTATTTATTTCATTTATTTACGACGTATCGGCATGTGTTAATATGATGAAAATCTTGTTTGTATTTCCGGCGGTTGAACCACACTAATCCTCGTTCCACTGCGCCCACATTTCGTATATATTCGGAATAAAAAAAAATCTCAACAAAAGTTAAGTTATTATGATCATTTCCAGTCGAAAATTCAAAACAAATTGATATGTTTCGACGAACAAGAATTTGGAAAAGTTCAATTATAAAGTCTAGCACCACCAGTCACGGATTCCACTGTCAAAGTGTCAAAAATATCTGATTATTTATTCAGCGAACTGCGACAACGAGACGGCTATTCCCCCTTAATATATGCATGAATTATGAATTAAACAACTTTTTGATTGTCATGGAGATTTTCACAATTTGTTTGTCAATATAACTGGGGAAAAAAAAATTATGAATTCCCCGGCAACAGCTAAGTAAAAAGAAAATTTAACCAATCGAAGTATCCACCTGAGATCATAGTCAGGTTTTTTAATCAGATCCATACACTGTCATATGTCCCATGGGGAACGCAATTGGGCATGAATGCGGGTCGGCCACTCCTACTCGTATATGTTTATGCATATTGATGTTTAAGTATCCTTGCGAATGTAAATCTTGCAGGAGTGGCGGTTTCAATGACTTAACATATATCTCTAGTATGTCTATGATATCATTTATTACTAAAATGTCTAAAATGTCAACTCTTACTGTCTGTTCACCCTTGGCAGTAACAAAATTGTCAAATAAAACCAAAGCAATAAAAGCAACTACCTCATATGCAGTATTACCATTTCGAAATAATATTGTACTAGATAATACAGTTGAGATGATGTTTAAGCAAAAGGAAAATGTTAACCAACAGTAATGGGTGAACGTGAATTACGCCATCGTATTTTATGTACGCATAGTAAATCCATGAAGACATAAACCGCCCATAGACATAATAAATATGGACTGCTAGCGAAATGTCAATTTCAATATACTTTTGCAAGAAAATATGTTCCAAAACAGCAGAGGCGCTACTGTTTGACAGCGGATTAGCAAAGAATCACATGCCGCCATCAAGTTTAAATTTCCATAGTAACGTAAATAAAAAAGCGATTTTTTTAGAGAAGAAGTTCGTTTCCATACAAAAATGTAAACAAAAGAGCGACATCTTGTCCGACGAGATTCATTCCCATAGTTACGTTTAACCAAAAGAGCGTCATTTATTGAAAAGAAGCAAAGCTACAAAGAGTGATTTGAAATAAATTTTGTAATGTTTTTATTTTATGATTTTGAAAAAGAAAACGAAATACATAACAATTTCTTTACTTACTGACTTACTAAGGGTGTGTTATTGTGAATGACCCGCTATTTCGGTAGCTGTCAATTTTGTGGCTTTGACATTTGACAAGTAATTATGAAATTATTAAAATTCACTACAAAAATGGTGAAAATCTTGCAGTCACAGTCCGCAAAACTAAAGCATTTTTTGGTCGTCGTGAAGCACCTTGCAGGACCGCAATACAGAAATTGGTGGACAAATTCGAGCTATTGGGACAAGTTAGTGATGTGAAGAATAAAACTCGTGCACGTCGCTCAAGAACAACTGAGAATATTGCTGCTGTAGCCCAATGTGTTTAAGAAAACCCAGGTTTGTCCATTACTCGTCGTTCTTTGGAAAAAAATTTCTTTACACCTTATTTTGCATAAAGGCTTATAAAGTTCAGTTAACACAAGAACTCAAGCCGGCCGCTCATCAATAGCCCAGCGTCGATGCAAGACCTCAGAGATAAAATTCGTGAGGCTATCGAGGACATAGGGCAGCCACTTTGCGATTTGGTTATGGAAAATTTTATGAAAAGGATATGGTCCTGTGTGCGTGCTCGTGGTGGCCATTTGGCTGATGTTGTTTTCCATTATTAACCGCAAAACTTCCTCTTCATATGAAATAAACATATGATCATTTATCTCAAAATTTTGTTCCTCTTATTGGAAAACCCTTTCCTTATATCGCAGTAGGTAAATCTTCGATGAAATTGAAATTAGTGCCGTAGTCAATCGACGTATTTCTTTTTAACTTCATCCCACTGAATGTGCTTCCTTATAGCCATTTTATCCATTGCGAGATATGCGACTACGGACTAGTTTCTTGATTTTTCTTTCTTATGATGTAGCTAGTTTTAAGATCGAATACATCCAATGGCTTATTAGTGAATCCAGCCGTCATTCACTTTGGAGTACCATGATCTAAAGATTTTTTTTATTTGAATAAAAAGTGTGAACAATTAGCAATAAAAAGATAATAAATAACTAAATAAATATTAAGCGCAACAGGTTCATGTAGGTACCCTAGACTTAGCTTATTACAACCATTCGTGTTGTGCATTTTTATTTTTATGACAAGTGGAAAGGACCTACCTATAATAATTTTATGCAGATTATTTATTTAAGTCCGAACAGCTGAATTGTGAATCTCTTTCAAGGCGGTTAAACTCTCGGATAGAGATGCATGAATCTAAAGAGATGGATATATTTCGTACGTATACCCCCAAAACTTATGTGTTTACATTGTTGTGTTTGTAATTTCAATTCAAGTAAGTAAATGCGTGTGAGCTACAAAAAAGCATTTTGCTTATGGCCGGCCACCAATCGTCTTGCTTTTATGGACATACCTATGCTATCGCTGTTCATATGTAATAAAATATGCAATACGGAACTAAAGCTACGATTACACGGCCATTTTTTTGCGTCCTTTAAATGGCGCTTTGACGTCAAAATCGCCTCACAAACCCGTCATTTAAATGTCGTTGTGATCGTCATTTTTGGGATAACATTTTCCGCGTCTTTAAAATGACTAAGAAACTGGCAGACCAAATGACATGAATTTGTGCCATTAAAATGGCGAAAAAAGACCGTGTGACCGCCATTTAATGACGCGTAGGACAAAAGACCAACCTTTTGGCTGTTGCGTCATTTAAATGGCAGCCTCCGAAAAACGACTATACACGAAATTCATTGCATACCATTTTTCTACGCAAATGACAAATGATGACAAAGTTTTTGGAAGGCGGTCTGTTATCGCGCAGATCATTTCAAGTACTGGAATTTCAGAGAACAAATCAAATAGATCAGGATGTTCGCTGAGATTAATCTCTTTCATTTGGATACCTCAACAAATAATCGAGTTCATTGACTGACATACGAAGGACATTGCGATAAGGATCAGGTTCTTCATCGTTTAATTCGAGCAGTACTTCTTTTGCCAAATACTCCGCTTTCATCGCGTTAGCTCGATATCAAGATCGTCGTCACTGCTTTGCAGCATACATGCTGCCAAATACGCACTCTCCGCAATTTCCACCATCATCTCAAAAGTTCTTTTCGTCATTTTTCATTTATTGTAATAAATTTTTCTTTCCACTGTTATTTGATTTAATTAAAAAAGTCGTAGTTCACGTAAGCGTCTTCGCCGAGAGAAAAACACCAAATGCCGTCTGATCGCAAAACAGATGAATGACGCTAAATCGAAATAATACGAAAGGTGACATTTGTCATTTTGATTTGGCATGTACATGGTAATGACAGTCGTCAGTTTTTAGCTCGCCATTTAATGGCATCTAAACGGAAAACTCTAAAAGACGCACAGTGTCCGTCATTTTATTTTGGGACAAAAATTACGATAATAGTCATTTCGTGTGATAGCCAAATTTTTCGCAAATGACCAATGACGATCCATAGCTTGAAAATCACTGTAATTCGACATTTTTTCCTGATGTCACAGTGTCTTTTAAATGACTCGAAAAAATGGCCGTGTAATGGTACCTTAAGTAGATACTAAGTAAAAGACACAAATATCTATAGGTAAATAAATAATTCAAGAACACTAACAAATCCATACGCCACATACAAATCTGTAATGAAAGTAAACTTGGTCGTTTGAAGTTTACTTTGTTTTCCATGCGTGAAGTTGGCTATTAGCAGTCCATATAACTCAAAGAATGGGACATAACAGTGCGATGATCAATAGATCGAATGTTTATTATTATTATTTTAATGCGTTCATAACCGTATAATTTTCTTAATACCTATGTACGCGTATAATGAAGTGAGGAGAATGAAACCTATATCATTCGAAAGGTATTGTGCAATAGATGTGCACAATAAATAAATCGTGGGTACATGTCGCCATTAAAGCTTAGTATCCTGCTCGCGTTAAATTTTAGCGTCTCCATACCAAAGATAAATGATAGCTAAATAATTGTATTTTGGTTTTGCTTTTGCCTTTACTTTTATTTATCAAGCTACCGTTCTCTGCGGTTTTTGCCAAAAAATCCATAATAATCACAAAACAGAGAGCGTTGTCTGAACAAGCGGAGAAAACATGTACAGCATAGCAGAGAATGGAAAATTTTCCATAAAATGAACAATTCTTATTTAACCTTAGACTCTGAGACTTTATTTTGTAATGAAAAATGTTTGCCAATAGAATCCATCAAAGAATTGAAGAATTGTTCACAGTTGTCTGAGCAAGCAAGTTTCGTTGCCAGAAAAAATATATAAACTTTGCGCAATACTAATAATCTTATTTGGTGCTAGATTTTACGAACTCACAATGGTGAAATTTTCCATATCCAATTACCCATTGTGACCTACAAAATATTTAGTGGGAAGGTTGAAAATGATTGTTATTAAGGATCTTTCTCTTTAAAACATTGCAACATGAACCGAAAGGTTTACAAATTACACGTTAAACTGAAAGCAAAAAGCAAAAATAAAAAAAATGGCAGTTTCAAAAAATTCCCATATACGAATTTGTTGGTCGGCCAATAAAATAATCGGTCGAATCGGAATTGTCCTACCGCGATACAAATATTTATTATAAGTGTCCTGGCTAAAGTTTTCGAACTCAAATGGCGAAATTTTCCATACAAAATTGCATATTGTGAGCTACAAAATATTTAAGTTGAAGGTTAAATGAATATTAGTAGGGCCCCTAGTCTTTGTTGCAATTGTTTGAAAGAAGTAAATAACAAAATCAGTTATTAATTAATATTGTGAGCTACAAAATATTTAAGTTGAAGGTTAAATGAATATCAGTAGGGCCCCTAGTCTTTGTTGCAATTGTTTGAAAGAAGTAAATAACAAAATCAGTTACCGGCATTTCTGTCCATATCGGCAGCACCCAGTACACACCTTAAAGAGGCAACACAGATATCATTAAGGTTGAGCTCAGACGATCAGAAAATGAATGTATATCTGTCACAATCTCTATATCATTAGCGCTTGCGACCAGTGCTAGGGGCATTTTTCAGAAAAATCCCATCAACAAAGACAAAAATTCCCTTTTTCCCAACAAAGCGGTTTATTTTTTACAGAAAATAGACAGCGACCGTTCCAATAAAGCAGGTTAAATTTTGGAATTTTTCTTAACAAGATTTCTTTTAATGATTTATGGGTCACTCGTTTAGTCCGGCGTAATGTTTACAATGCGGGAAATAAAAAGATACGATACAGACAAGATATCTCCCATCTTGTCTTCTGTATCATATTATCCGAGTACAGGAGTGGCTTTTGTGGAAAGTAAGTACTTTAATTGAGTGTCAAATTTAATTTTTACTGATTTGAAATCTATAACTATGCCAAACATGTCGTTCGTTCTTCTTCGTAAGTAACTGCATGATATACTATATCAAATGAAAAAAAATCTCTCGTAGCGATGTATTAGTATTAGTTTTGAGAATTCTTTCTCACAAATCACACGCCATTGTGTCATTAAAAATATGCCAAACATAAATATTTTATGGCTAAAATGTCAAAGGGACATCGAAAACTAAAAACGCCTTCAACGATAACTTGGATATGACATTTGACCAAGAGCTACAAGGAGTAACAGGAAAAAGCCCTCAACTGCAATGAAAGCTTCAAGGGTAGTTTCACAAAAATTTTTATTCAGGCAAACCTGGTTTGGTAAAAAGTGTCAAACTGACGTTTTTCCACTAAAGTGGAATTTTCCGAAAAGTTTAACTCCGCACTCTACAATAGTCCTCAAAATTGAACACAGTATTCCTACGAAACAAATACAAAGAGTTATGGATGTAGGTAGCTATGCACGTTTAAAAAAAACTTGCCTTTTATACACAGGTATAGCCTAAGCTTCTATATGCACTATGAAGTCATATTGAACAGAACAGTTGCATATCAGTTGACCTTTAAGCTTCCTATATACAAAAATCGTAGTTACACACCTGAACATCGCCGTACATCGTTCGTGCTGTCGCTACCGAAGTCAAACTTACTTAAAAATCGACACGTCCTCCCCTGGAATTTTATCATATTACCGTGCCATACGGAGGCTTATCTACCATTTCCCTCTTCCATCATGCAAACGTTCATGGCAGGCAATTAAAAACGTCCGCTCTATTTGCCATCAAAAGAACTACGTCATGAATAATGAGTAACTAATATTTATTAGGAGAGCTTATCAGAAATCCATTCCCAAATGTCAAGGTTCAGCTGGAATAGATAACAATTTGCCATAGGTACATACCAATTCGCCTTATCCGTATATGGTTGCCTGGTTGAACTTCAATTAGATCTAACTTGTATTCCAATGCAGGCAAAAATAAAACTGTTACCCCTTTGGAGGATTGCACTGCTTTGCAGATCGATCAATGAAAACCACTTCACACATAAACACATTAATTAATTTTCAACGCTAATTAGTTAATTAGCGACTAACAGCACCATGTGGAGCATGCCAGCTTGTTCATTTAACTCGCAACTCCATCACCCAGCACCGTGTGTGATCGTTGCATGCATTGGCGAGCAGCACACGGCCCCCTTTCACAAAAATAATTCGAGGGTGACACTCGAAAACACACTCGCACGTTCACTCTTATTAGTGGAAAATCTTTAAGGACATTCAGACGTTGAGTTATCAGCACACACAAACACTTTGTTACTTTGAGGTGAATTCATTTTTGAGTATACGGTGTACGGTATACCCCAATTTATTTTTCAAGGACGTTTTTTTTCCAGGAAAATCCCTTGGCACCGCAGACAGATGTAATCACCTATCCGACTCACCGCAACCGCATGCAGACCCCGTCGATAGGTCGCTCAAAGGACTCAATATCTTTTGCCCCAACTATTTATCCCGAGGTAGATGAAAAACTAGACAACTGAGGTGGGTGCGGGTGTGTACTCTTGTGGTAGCCGATAAGCCTCGATAATATGAATGCACCAAGAACCGATTAACCGTACACTGAGTGTGAATGCGTTGAACGATGGCGGAGAACTAACATTATAGCTGACGGGATGTTTTGTGTCAGGCGAAGAGAGGGAGCCCACTGCCACCGATGGCTCGCTGTGTCAGGTGGAGAACTGTAGATGGACATGCGCGGGATTAATAGAAGCTCTCTTCGGCCAAATCCGTACTCTTTTCGGTAAATTTCCGTATTCCGTCCGTCTGCGATTAGGGAACTTTCGTCCTTATCACTGTGGAGGGAGAATGTAGCGAGACCCTTGTAATCTTTTGACGAAAGACGTTTTTGTTTTTTTTGGAAAGGATGCGACCGTCGTTATGCTTTAATTCTATTCCTATTCAATGGAGCAAGTTCTGGGAAAAGGTATACCTATCGTCCAGCTGTTGAACTTGAACAGATTAGTCCTTGATATTATGTACATCAGATTAAATACAATTCTGCGAACTGATGGCTCCCACTTTTGGATTAGGTTTAGCTGCACATCCTTCAAGCTCACAGAATTGTCGGAATTGTCCCGGAAGAAAGGGTTGATTGATATTCACATCAGCGACAGCGGATGATTTTTGAATGCTGCTAGGATAATGGTATAGCAAACATCAAAGTCGCCGCCATATGCTCAGTGAGTTGTACACTTTTCCATTTGATACGCACAATCAAGGATTTGTGTTTCATTTGCCATTGATTGAGGATTCTGTATGGAAACTTGTTTTGTGCATTCGTATTTTTGGTTCATTTGTCTTAATGTCTTTTTTGATTATTATGTAACTTAACTGTAACTGTGTGACAAATTGTTTCTGAACAAAATATTGGACAACATTTTAAATTGCTTATACTTTTATGTATAGTTATATGGGTGGGGTCGGAGACATTCCAGGTAATGGTATGGCCGACGAACTCGCCAGGTAAGGCACTACTCTGTCCATTCTACCTGAAAAGGAGAATCTCTAAATGCATTTTGCTACTTGTAAGCTCCTAATTAAACAAAACGCATTAAGCGCTACTAATCGCAGGTGGTCCAATTGTACAACGTGCCACACCTCGAGACAGATCTGGCCTCAGCTGTAGGTGTCATCACGGGACACTGCATCAAAGGGAGACATGCTCTCAGGTTGGACCTCCCTTCAAATGATTTCTGCAGAAGGGACGAGGAGAAGGAGGAGACTTTTCTTCACCTTCCTTGCAAGTGCCCAGCACTGTCAGTCCGTAGAAAACTATAACTCGGAGAATACTTCGACAATCTCAGCGAACTCGCAAACATAGGAATCAATTGCCTCCAATGCTTCATTCTTAGCTCCGGCTGGTTCAACGGGTAGTATGAGAACACTGATCCTGTGGTATCACAACGGGCCTACTTTGGCCTAAGTGAGGCTGCACTTGAGGCGGCCTGCAACTCTAACCTACGTTTAGTGTACTGGACTATTGAGCTGTAAACGTGGGCACGTTCTCATAATTATGCGCTTCAGTCTTAAAATTATTTACCCACTAGAGCCGTGATTTATTACAAGATGGTGCTATTATTTTAAACTAGAAAACAAATTTTCCATCTATCTTGCGTATAATGACTGCAGGTGGATATTGCCCTTAAGGTATTTTTGTTGAAAAGTCGACAGACAAATTTGCGGTTGCACCTATTTGCAAGGCCATTCAATAGTGTTCCCAGACTGTAAGGACTGTTTTACCTTTTATTTCTAGCAAAAGCATTAGTTTTCCCGTAAATTCGAAGTTCTCACTTGTTTCCCTAAGTGAAATTTCCATTTATTATCATATTGAGAAAATTAAACAAGCAAAAGTGCTGTCATCGGCCTAGCCGATGCTTTGATACCCTCCACTGCATACAAGTCATGCAAAACTGGTTTTGTATGGGAGGTACCAGAACTACTTGACCGACATAGCCCATTTTCAGTAACAACTTGACGACAATAGAGAGAAGTCCACTCACAAAAGTTCACTGGCCTATGTGGATTCTTTTGGACTCTATCGTGTTTTCAACAAAGAGAAACATGGGTCTAATATTAATTTTGTATGGGACAGATATGGCTAAATCGATTCAGAATGTGGTCCTGATTCAGAATATATATACTTTATGAGTCTCCGGTGACTCCTTCTTGGCGTTACAAATGTAAACTTTGGAATTTGTTTGTTTGCGTTTTAATTTTGGTTGGTTTAAATGGCTGTATTCAATATTGTATCGCGTTTAGCGTCGTTTTGAGACCACAGCTAATGGAAGCCGAAGATAGAGAAGGATGTTAAGGGTACTCCAAACCAGTCTGTGGGGTTGGGAAATTTGAAGATGTTATTGAAATGAATACTTTTGATGGTCGAAAGGTCATCATAGAAGGGGTTGCCTAGTACACTGTGTCTGGTTTTGTCTAGTACCGGACACACGTGTTCGTGTCAGCGCAGCAACGGCAGTGGATGTTAATAGAGATGCCATAGTTTGGCTGTGTGAGTTCCTAAAGGCCAATGACCCATACTAATTGCCGTTAGTCTGGCGACATATACACGCGTTCTGGCTAAGAGGTTATTTGTTCTGGCATCATTGTAGGTTGGCCAAATCTTCCTTGAAATGATACAGTTCGTCAGATACACCCACCTAGTCTCCGCCCTAGAAGTGAAGGAGGATTTCTCTCGTTACGTATCCCAGCGGAGGGAAGACTTCCTCCGTCTGGCTAATTGATCGGCTTTTTTATTTCCCTCTATATTTCTATGGTCGGGAACCCAGACAAGAGTGATTTCAAACCGATGGCACACCCTGGACAGTGTCTCCCTGCGTTCCACAACAAGCTTGGACGTTTACTTGGTTGAAACGATAGCCTTAATTGCGGTCTGACTGTCGACGAAGATACCTAATTTTTTTTTCTGTGTGTTGTTATGTTAATAAGCAGTCTGGCACGCCTCCTTAATACTAGTAATTCTGCTTGAAAGACGCTGGCTGCGTTGGGAAGGCGAAATCATTCGGAAATATTCAATTCTGTTGAGAAAATGCCTGCTCCTAATCCATAGTTAATTTTGGAACCATCTGTGAAAATGGGTCCAATTCATTTACGACCGCATTCTCCTTCCCTTCTGATCTAGAGGCGAATCTAACAGAGAAGTTTTTATAAAAGTTGAAATTGAGTCTATAGATATGAGACCTATCCCGTTGGGAAGGTCTTTCGGACCAACATTTCCTTCAATTTTTAATGTATTTTTAGGAACAAGGAAGTTTCGAATTTCAATAATTCAAAAATGAACTTTTTTTTGTTTATCGTACTAATGATAATGATAATGCCTACCATGTGCACAGGGTGCACGCAAATATGTACATTAAGGAAATTTTTATTTTTTTGTTGCGTTTATTATTATTAAGTCGTAATATTTATTAAAAGATTCTTTCTATTGATATTATTCTCTTAAAGTAAATTTCAACAAAAGTTTAGTAAAAATACAATGAAATGGATTATGAAGATTTTAAAATGTTTAATTTTTGGTACTGCTAGCCTGGTTTGTTAAAAGCAACAAAATAAATTGAACATATTTAAATGTAGGCATGCTATACGAAGGTACAACTTAATAAATATACAGTGAAATCCGGATATAACGACGGTGAAGGGACCGGGCTCAAATGGTCGCTATGTCGCCGAATGTCGTTATAACCGAAGGTCAGACAAATTAAAAAAAAAACTCATTCCTTACTAGTAGATTCTGTATTCATAGTTTTATTATTCAGTCGGAATTATAAAGAATGTAATAAAAAAAATGCGCAAATTTTAAGAGATGCATTCTGCAGTCGCGAA
This sequence comes from Cheilosia vulpina, assembly GCA_916610125.1. Lineage (NCBI taxonomy): Eukaryota > Metazoa > Arthropoda > Insecta > Diptera > Syrphidae > Cheilosia > Cheilosia vulpina. The sequence continues at coordinate 60,763,435 of OU744277.1, forward strand.
ATTATTCCAGATTTTTCTACAACAGTTAATGTGCGTCTAACAGATGGTGCCATAATAAGCTTTCAGTACTGCAAATTGTCTTTGCTTCGACTCTAAGTTTGCAACAACTGAAGAAATAACAAAGAAGGATGACAATTGACAAGCAAAATGAATCAATTCTATTTTTTTGCACAGGCAACTAGATGTTTTTATTTCATCGCTAAGAAAAAATCGAATTCTAGCAAAAAACAGATGCTATTTAAGCAAACGACACCAACGGTAGCTTTTTTGCACAGGCAACTAAGTACATGATTTTTTTTTATTTCGTCGCTATATCCGGAGGAAAAATTCAAATTGTTGTATAAAAGGAATAACCGTTAAATCCGAGATTTGTATGGAAAATATGGTGTGAAATGAAGGGACTCAGAGTTTGCGTCGTTATAACCGAGGTCGCTATAGGCGAATTTCACTGTATAACGTCTTTAGTCAATATTGCAATGTCTACCAAATCGGTGTAGAAAGTTTGTGGTAATTCTAGAATTATATCAGTTTATATTTATGTTACTTGCTATGTATTAAAAAATACTGATACTATTTGTTGTAATGTAAATAATTGAATTTTGGTGTAAAAATAGTGGTAAGTTAAGAAAAACGAAATTCCAGCTATTTTTAAATTTCTCCTATTCTTACACCAAAATTTTATTTTACACACTTCATTAATTGTTTTGAATTTAATCTATTACAGTTTATTTAGTAAAATCAGAAGGCATATTAATTGTTCTCGTACTATAATAGATGTGTTTGATTTTGCCCACATAATCTGTAGATCATTGATTTCCATGGTTTACAACAATAGTACAAGATCCAACAGTTGTTGGATAATCTATATGGAAATCAGTGATTTATATATAAAAAATATAAAACGCCAAACAGTAATAAGACAGAAAGCGCATCGCAAATAGTAAAAGTAAACTATAAAGTTTATTTAATGTTTATACAATGGCAAACAATTTTCAACACAAAGTTTAAATTGGAAATTAATACTTTAGGAGGAACTTTAACTAAAATAAAAACTTATAATAATGTAGAAAAAAATCGAAGTTACATAAAGACTCTTTTAAGATATTCAACATAAAACCGAAAAATATTTTATTTGCCACCCTGTGTAGATGCTTTACACTTGATGGGACGAATGTCATATAATTATCCGTGCATAAGCCATAAAGGTGCATGGTGTGTGTGTGTGAATATAAATGCTGGTACCAACTTCGCCTCTGCGCAGCTACAGCAGATATTAGTTTGTGAAGATTGTAGAAAAAGCGCCAACATATTTTAGAAGCATTAAATGGTCACAAATCTGACTGGTCGCAGTCAATTTGCGTAGCTGATAAGTGGTAACATTAAATGACAAATGCACAGTTTTTGTGCGTTTTAATATGCTACAGTAAAGGACATTTGCATCTTTGAGTCGTGTAATGGTAACAAAAATGTCAAATAGTTTCCATCTTAATGGAATGGTTTTATCGATACAAAATTGACTCAAATATATCGTGTGGTGACTATAATTTCATTTACATTTGGATAATAGTCACAAATTTCTACATGGGATATAGTATAATAATAAGTACTAGTATCGCTTGGGGTCGAAAATCGACCATTCCTTTTATAAGTACCTATGTAAAATGTAATACTAAAAAACGTACGACATTTATTTTAGTTATTTATGATTTCTTTTATTAACGAAAAGAGCGACATCTAGATATCGACAAAATACGTAAATGAACTGCTCCATTGGAAATAGGTTCTGATCTAAGATGGTTTAAATTGGTATACGTTACTTTGTTAATATGTCGGCGACAAATTAAATGTTGCCAAATTCCTTTCAATTACTTGTTTTGTATTGGAAATTAATAACTTTATTTCACCAGCCTTAATGGCGACATAATACCCACGATTTTTCGTTTGTGTACATCTATGGCACAGTACCTTTCGAATGATATAAGTTTTATTCTCCTCATTTCCTAATAATTACGTAAAAAGTGTACCGAAACTTTTGATGTTCGCGTATTAAGAATGTAAGAATGTATGCATTACGTTGATTATATAGATACTAATAATGTGTGAGGGACTAAATTCATTTAATATAATTAATTTTAACAAATCCCTTAAAAATTCAGCAGAGCCGTGCATCATCACTCTTGTCTGTGTTTTTTTTTTTGTTTTTGTTGGATAATTCCACTTCAAACATTTTAAACTGATTCGCAATTGGATTCATTTATTTTAATCGCGGTCATTTACGCTCTCCGGTAGCTACCATTACCTCACCATTTTAATTTTCGCTCAAGCTCATTCATTAATTCCGCGGTTTCATTTCAACTGTTTGCTGCCAGAGGGATTCTCCCACACTCATCATGAGTATGTCACACATCACACTTACAATTAACCACCTCGCACTGCGAATACGTACACGACATACGAGTGTGACTACTCGCCTCTTTTGGGATGGTGTCAAGTATAAAATTTCGCAAACGAGCACACACATAACCCCAAAACTAGTCCCAGCGATAAAAGTTATGGCGCAGCCTTGTAAACCCAACCAAGCATCCTTTCCTTATCTTCTTCATCTATTTTCAAAACCACCGGAGATCTTAGGTGCATCCAACCCAAACGCAAAGCGTTCTTGCATGACTGAGTCTGGGAATATTTATTTGCATGCAGTGAATCATATCGCATCCGTTAATCAGAAATGTCATCCCAGGTGTATACCTACTGCCTGTCAGTCTTTATTTTATTTTTCCTTGATTAAAGCCGACTGAGGTGAGTGATATGTACAAGTGGTACACCTACAGAAACTGGTAATGAAATGATGCAGTACATTTATGCATTGAAATTCAATTCGCCTTTATCCTTGTCAACTAGAGCTGAACACATTCTGCGGTGTCTCTGTCGCAAAATCAGATTAATTAAATTCATACCTTTGTGATGAGAGTGACACATCCGAAACCCTTTTTGAGGATGTTGTGCGGCTTTTCCGTATCGAAAAATACTCTTTCACCGATAGTGGTGGTGGGGGGCTGGGCCAGGGCCCTTGTGACGTTTTGCTCTGGCAGACTCCCCAAAACGTGATGTGACAGATGGTATGGGCAGCATTTTGGGATTTATTGTTGAAAGGTCCTTTGTAGTGCAGGTGATTGCTGTTGACAGAGTTTAATGCAGATTGATGGCGAAAATGTGGGTGCAGATGCATTTTGAAAGCTTTCAGTTTTTTCCGATTTGATTACGCGTGCAATTTGTGCACAAAGGACTGTAAGAGGCACTCGACTAAGAATTTATTATCTACCAAGCAGAAAACAATGGTTTTCAGTGCAAACAAAATTATTACCAATTTTCTGGGGCAGTGACAAGTTGCACACTTTCACTTTGACAAGTGTCAAAAGCACTGGAGGTGTTATAGTTAAAAGCGGTAATGGACTTGCGCAACGGTTTGTATGTATCGAAAATTGTTAGATATCAATTTTAGGAGTCTGTCTTTGCGAGTGTAGATGGCGCGAATGGCTTAGAGGTTAGAGTCTTGAAACCCAACAAGAAGTTGGCTTAGATTTGTGTGGGGTTGGTGGATTTATGTGGCTTTCTGCCAGAAAAAACTCACGAGTGCTGTTGATAATAAGAAGCGGATTGATAGTGAAGCTCAAAAATCTATATATGGAGGTGAGGAAGTTGATGATATTGGTGAATTCGGTGCCCGAGGGTGACGAGTTGTCATCGAAGAACGACTTGTCTAGTGCGCGGTGTCTGATTTTAGCTAGGACACTTACAAAGTATGGGGAACTTAAGAGAAATCTCCTCAATAATGGGCAAAGCACGTGGTAGGTGTGGGGGATAGACATAGGTTGGCATATACACACCTTTCACTCACTGTCCACGCAGTCGTATGATTTGACTGACTATTTAAGCATTGGATTTGATGAATAGACATCTGTTGTCGTGTCCTTATAAATCAAAAAGCCGAAGATATTGCCACCGTTCATCGCCGCTGAAAAATACCCCAGTGGTACTCACGCTTTCCGTGCGAGCAGTGTTGCCAGTTTGGGGGTTTTCAGCACAGATTTAGGTGATATCCTAGCCGACGTTATAGTTTGTTTTTAATAAAAAAAAAGTAAATAATTGGCGCAACAGGTCCGTAGGAACCCTAGGCGTAGCTTCTCACAACCATTCATCTTGTGTGTAGAGTTTTTATTTTTGGGACGAATGAAAGGGATCTACAATTTTATGCCGAGTCCAAACGGCCAATTGAGAAGCTCTGTCATGACACTTATACTCTCGGATGTTTGTCAGACGTTCGCAAGAGGTGGCGCAGTGAAAAAAAACTTAAGTTGGAATTTTAGTTTTCTCGGGATTCGAACCTGGGACCCCTCGCTTAGAAGTCCAACACACTAACCACTAAGCCACTTTTAATAGTTGCTTAAATCTGTGTATTTTATAAACAACCATTTCATGAAAGTCGAGTAAGAGCTGTACAAATTATTACAAGGTGGTTTCCAAAAGCAACATGCGTTGACATTTTGCGTAGAATTTTTTGGCGCACACTTTTGCTTTTCGGAATACCAAAACTTTTGAGTCGTACAAAAACATATTAAAAAAACGAGTGTGCTTTAACCACACGACTGAAGTAAAACTTCTGTAGCTCCAACTATATATACATGTTTAGTTTATACATTCTAATATATCAATTTTCTTCAATAATTTACTGGCTATAAGAGGAAGAGAGCAAGAAAATGGGCACTGCTCTCTCTTCTTTTAAATTCATTTTTATTAGTTCATTATTTATACTTATATACTAGACAAAAACGATTAAATCTAATTTAAAACTAACATTTATCTAATTCTAGCTTACTGGCCCTTAGCGAGCGCTCTAAACTTAACAATATGCTTAAAACTATTGCCTTTCGGCTCTCTCTTGTTCCTACAGTATGATACAGACAATAGGCCACGGTTGCCACTTACAAAAAAAAACTCAAATTATTTGATTTGATTTTGCACAAAATTACCAGCTGCTAGAAGACATGGGAGATAATCTACCTATTTTCTTATAACAAACCCTTAAGTTAGAGTTTCATGTCTGTATATAAATAATATGATTAATTATTATTATTCACCATCAGTCAAAAGAAGAAAAAAGAGTGCATTCTGTAATTTTTTGAATAGCGAATAAAACAGTTTTATATGGATGGTGATGAAGCATATCCAAATAATGCAATGCGTTCACGCAGAAGCAGTAAGGTAGCATTTAAATGAGGTGTATCGAGTTCGCATTCTTGGTACATCTGCTCAAAAATTTACCATAACCAGATAAAAATTATCAAATTATTAAAAATCAAAAAAAAAAACCAAAGTGGCAACCTTGCAATAGGCGTGTTTTACATTATACGAAACGTAACTGGCTATGAGAGAATGAAAAGAAACGGTGTGCTCGCACCTGTCTCTGTTGCTCCTACAGTGTGATACAGATAGTAGGCGTGCACTGCAGTGATACCAGACCTTAGAGGCAGGTTATCCCACGGTTATACTCAAAATATCCCTTTTATGTTTACAAAATAAATAAATTTATTATTTAAAAAAAATACTCGTGATTCATTCACAGACATGTATGTCATGTTATGAAACAGTTTAGGGAAATAAAAAAAGAAAATGAAAGCATTTAAATATTTTGAATGACTTTTTTCTAAACATGAAAACATTTAATTTGATCGTAGGTTGAATAATTTGTTTACTCTTAATGAAATGAGCAATTGGGAACAAAATTTGACCAAAAAGTAAAATCCCTTTCTTTTTGCACAATGAGGTCTGAAAAATCCCTTTGTCCCTTTTAGCGTATTATAAGTGAGATCTGGTATCACTGCTGCACTGAAGGATGTGTCTTAGATAATGAAACGTAACTGGCTGGTAGAAAGAGAGAACGAAAATGTGTGCTCGCATCTATCTCTCTTGCCTCTACATTAATATACGAAACGAAACGTAACTCTCTCTCTTTTTATCTCACTAACTTACATTTCCCTCTCAACTTCAATTTCGGTAACGCTTTCGTAACGCATTCACCAGCTTACCCCCCAAGTCAAGCGTGCCTAAAGAAGTATTACTTCAAAAAACCTTAACCTTGGATAAATTAAATTCCTCTCCACGCACTATATAACATTGGGTAAGCAAGCAATTCAATATTTTTTTTTTTTTTTCTAACACAAGCACGGTGGACTGGATCCAAACAAGATTTTCCTAATTCATATCACTTTTTTTTCGTACGTTTTAAGCTGTTTGCCGATCGCGTACAACGAGTGAACTGACAGCAGTCACTACTTGGGGTGTTTTACTCCCGCAACGTTCCCGTATGAGTTGAGATGGTGATTTTTTTTCGTTCATTGACTGGGCGGGAGGGGTCCGCCGGATTGTGAATTGCTAAGATATTTCGTAAATTACCACTTTTGTGTTGTAAATTCGGATTTCCTCCCTTAACAAATTACAACCATTTAGAATTGCAACTCAAACGTGTTGATCTGGGAACAAAAGGGGTAGATATACCACTTCAGTAGTTGCAATTTACGAATTCGTAATGGTAAATTGAATCTTTTTTTTATCAATTTGCATTTCATATTTTGCAATTTGTGATTCTTGAGTAGTGATTTGAGGCATCACCGTATTAAATTTAAATTGTTTTATCGTGAAATTAAAAAACTTTATTCTCAATTTACAACTTATATCTTATGATTTATAAATCAAAATTCGTAGTTTAATTATTTAGGTTATATTCGAATACATATTTAAAGTCACATTTTATAATTTGTTTCCTCCTGCTATCCATGAAAAGCATACGGCGCCATATCGCCCGGAGACAACGGGATTTGTCTGGGTGGTTTTTCGGTCTATGCTAAAATTTAAAATACAAACAAATTATTTAGAAGAACTTGCCATTGATACGAACATTTACAATCGTTTTCAATTACATATGATATTTTAGATTGCATTCCAATTTAAACTTTTTTTTTTTTCTATTATTCAATATGTACTTACAAGATATATTCCAAAATTCTTTACAATTTGTTGGTTAGTACACTCACTATCACTACGAATGAGTTATACTTATAAATAACTTTTACCCGACATGAACTGCTTTAAGCAAAGATTGAATACCGACTGTCTGACTCTAATGAAGCCAAATGCGCATGGTTGGAGCTGTCCATGCAGAAAATGAAAGGACTTAAAAGGATTTCTTCACATGGACAATGGACATGTTATGACGTTTCGTTTTTGTCGGCTGCCTGTGCGCACAAAAATTTCACACATCGGGTAGTTAATTCCATGGAAATTACAAAAAAATATTTTGTAATTCGCGATTTCTCTACGTCATTTTACGTTTTCAATTTACATTTGTTAAATTATTATAAGATTTCATTGATTATCACTCAGTGTTTGTAAATCGGCAAATACTTTTTGCAATTTGCGATTTTGAAGTAGTGCTTGAGAAATTGACCCATTGAAGTGGTAAATTGCGCCAAACAATATCGCAAATCACTACAAATAAAAGAAGCTCGAATTAATACTTCTAATCGCAAAATTGAACAAGCTGAATTTTGTGTTTTACGCCGTTTTCAATGTCGAATTACGAATTTTTATATCAATCCAAGAAAAAATCGTTGTAATTTGCGACAAAGATATAATTCGTGAATTGCAACTCAAAATTTTGTAATTGGTGATTTTCAAATCTTTCCGTGCGGGCCTACTGTGCTCCGTCTTCTCTGGTAATTTACCACGTTTATTTTAATGTTCGCCTTATGAGACGAAAACTTGGCGGGGTTTATCTGAAAACGTATGTTATTGCACATGAAAAACTTGTATCCTTGATAGTTGGAAGATTTACCTTTAGCCGCGAATTTTACCTGTTCACTCGCAGGTAGCTTAATGCTATCAACCCCCTCTGGTCTGACTCGGTAAATCGCGTACACTTAGCGAGTTTAAGTTTACTGATATATATGTATCTACCAAAATTTACTCGAGACCATGCTTTTCCTTTAGCGAATCAATGATATTACACCTGGCAGCCAACTTAAAATAGCGAAAGTTAAGTGTTAGAGAATGCAGCCGACGAAAAAGAGAGAGGCCGCATCCCAGTTCCAGACTCTTATATAGCCACGGTAACGCCACGATCCGCTAAGCCGTGACGCACCAACACCTCTATAACCGAGCAGGCGAGCGAAGCCGCTGAACCTGCTCGTTTCCGCGGTAGACGATTCGTTAAGCCTTGGGCTGAGCTCGCACTACGACGAAAAATACAAATATTAAATTGACTTGTAGGGTGTAGAAGCACGCTACAAATCTAGTACCCCTCGGTGTACATTTGCGTAAGTTTAGTATACAGAAAGTCTTCAATTAGTTTCAATTCTGGTCCTGCATTCAAGAAACGTGCACTATTCCCTAAACTTTACGTTGCATTCATTCACCCATACGAAGGATCACCACAAAATTATTGGACGAATTTGTATCTTCCTATTGCGCCATTACAAAAAAGGACTCCAATAACATCGGAGAATAATTTCCCTTGTCCTTCTTCCAAATGGAGAAAACAATAAGAAAAACATATAAAACTCATTAAATGTCTTAGACCAATATTGACCTTTCGCATAAACAATGAGAGAAACTGTAAAAAAAAGGACGATGCTATAAGAAAGTCCATCCATAGACTGGAAAACCCCGGAACGATCTAAGAAGAACTTAAATTGATTACTGCAATTTGCTCATCTACCCACATGCGGAGCTGAGGGTAATACCAAAGGTCGTGCCTTGTGGAGCATGGATAACTGTCTTTCTTTCTTATTCAATCGAACCGACTCACGTTACAGTAAGCAAAATTAAATTATATCTCCTGAATCCAATCGAACAGAGGATGATGTGGATTCGAAATGCAATTCCGCTCGTGTGAGCGGGTATTGCAAGCAAAAAGAAGAAGTATGCATTTTTTGACACTGAAGACGTCTAGGATGGGATATTGCTGTAACGGCTTTTGTGGGAGAGGAGCTTGATTAAGTGACGGGCGATGGCGTATTTTAAATGGCTAATGGCAGTAACCAGTAAGCTGGTCAATAATTTTTCGTGAGCCTTGTTGTTTATTGGAGCGCATTACTATTCGATTTATATCCTTAAAGCCATCCGGATCTGATTGTGCAGAAGAGAGCTCTCTCTTTTCTTAACAGTCCATTATCCGAACAATTTCACCACTGAATTGAAAACGCACAATATTTGCAAGCATCACGTACACTCGGGTGATGAGCGAGACAAACAGTGCCGTCTAGAGGCCACCCCCCAATTTTCTACTGCCCGCATGCGGGCGTAGGCCAATTAAAGTTAATATCTTCCTTAAAGCCCATTTTGAGTCAATGATAGCCTGAAAGGAGTTTTTCAACAACTAAGCCTCCTTCCACAATGTTGTCATATTCAGCCGTGATAGACATTTTCAAAAAAAAAAAAATAAATAAAAAATTAACACGATTGGATATGTATAATGCTGGGCATTTAAATTGCCCACAACTTCAACAAGCGGATGGCTTTCGCCCGAAATAGGTCAGAGATAAAATGCTTTGAAATATTTCCAAGGAGAAAACGCTTCTAATTATAATTCTCTTCATCTCCCGGAAAATTTGTTCGTGTTGACGCTGAACTTGCCTCCTTTCAATTTTGTATAAAATTAGCAACATTTTCACTGTTGATGTCGGACGAACTTTCGAAATCGAATCAGTGGATGTGATTCAATTCACATTTTTCGTTGGCTATATTGGGGGTATCCTTTCAAGATGATCAACGTTGACAAACATGATAATAAATTGGTTTAGTGTACAGAAATATATATTTTGCACAAATATGACAAGAAAAGAGGACAATTTGTCGGACATAACCACACACATCGTGTGTCCTGTCCAATGTGACTATTTATTGAATTTTTTTCTGATGCGCCCACGTATATTACGTCGCCCATTAGTTACACTCGATTACGGATAATGCGCAGCAGACTATTGATAAGTGAAATACCTCACCACTCTACGTCTATATATTATTTAATCAATCGGACGTCTGCCGCACAGTTTGTGCAGGATATCGTTGTGTGTCTGAAGGTAACTGGATAAAATGCCACTGTGGCATTTTGCGCGATGGATTTTAATTTGGAACTTTATGGCTTTCGAGCAGTTTGCATTATTAATAGCATTAGTAGAGATATACAGGCGGGTGCACAGAAGTTCGCAAGGTTAGCAATTTTAGTGTTTGTGGTTACAACAAAAAAATGAATATTTTCAAACAAATCCGCACTTTTAAAACTTGGCAGCACTCTTGCAGTCAAGTGACATCAAACAGTCGTTTAAATTGCACCAATTTATTTCGCAGGCCGTTTTGGATTTGACATAAGCCAAAAAAGATAATTGGAAAAGATAGAATTCAAATAATATTCCCGGCAGGCATAATTAAAATGGGTAAAATACCAACAAAAAAGTGCCCAAGGAATTGGGAACATTTTCAACGATTTTTGGACTTGTTTCTGGGATTTCGTACTTATTTTTTTCAAGATTTGGGTGCTTAAAACAAACTAAATTCTGTCACCACTGGACTAATGAATAATGTAGAAAGATAACCTTCAAACTTAAGGCAGCCTTTGCATATCATCGAGAGTGTTTACGGATCAAGTCAAAAGGCTAATTCAACTGACCCTATACCGCTGTTCTGCTGCTGGTGAGACTGTTTAACCTCACTGTATTACAGCCCGCCAATTTATCCTATACCCAGTTGCTGTTGGCATTGGGTCTACTTGGAGTCAGATTGAGGGGAAAAGCGCCAGTAATTTCCAATTTTGGCGCTTTTATAATGAAAAAGTGAAAAATCTCTGTGAAACTTAAATTCTTTAAAAGTCAAATTCAATCGAATTTTCATTATAAGCAGAATTCAAAGTTTGTTCAATATGAAATGTTCATACTAAAAATGAAAGAAAACAGCCCATCGAACGTCTACGTAAATGTACAAACATTTAAATCACATTCAGCCTTATTCATTAGAATTCCTTAATCAACAGATTAACAGTGTCTCCTCTAATGCACATCAAATGAGTTAATTTGACTTTAATGTTCTTGTCAAAAATGTATATTCATAAAAATAATTTTGCCATATAGTAGCCATTCAATTAATTAAGCAAGACTATTCCGAAAATTTGGCAGCACTTGCGTATTTCTGTGGGGAAATCCTCTAATAGTTCTAAATTTCGAGATGACATCAATTTGTTCTGTAGTCAGTATTGGCAAATTTATAGAGGTCTTTTCGAGGCAAATGCCTTAGAGACTTTCAAGTGTATTTGGCTTAGAGTAGGTTGACTGAACCCATGAATATCTTCGCGGTCGTCCTGAATCTACGAAGAAATTACGTTTTGAGCGGATTTTCTTTGCTGAATCTACATTTATTTCTAAATTCACTTTCCAGAAGTTAAAAACGGTTAAAACGAGGTTCATAATTTTTTAATAGCCTTTGGTTACTTATTTGATAACCTAAAATATTAAAATTATCTAAAAGAAAATCAAAAATATATCCGCCATCTTATTTGATTTTGGGCACAACGGGGAAAACGAACGCTAATTCACCGCTAAATACAAATTAAGGCATTTAGTTTTTTGACAGTTGATTAAGTGTGATTTATCTTTAAAAAATCTCTATGAGAAAGGTTTTCTGCAATTAAACCAAAATTAGCTCTAATTCAGCTTTAATTAAATATTATGAATAAGGCTGATTACACCTAATTAAGCACTTTGAAAAGTTAAAATTTTGTTTTCTTTCCACCAACCTCGGCCGATTTCCTGTTACTCGCCCAAAAACACGCTCGCTCGTTACTTGCTCACCAACACGCTCGAACCTTGCATATGTCACTTCCGCTGTGAGTAAATTTGCTTACAGCGTTCATAGAATTTTATAAGTTAAACTTGAAATTATTTGTTTAATAGTTTTATTTTTGCTAAAATATGTATAGGTATATGAAAATCGAAGTTAATGATATTCAAAAGCGGAAAATACGCAACCATGTTTGTCCTATCAGTTTCTTGTATATAGAACATCTCCTTTAGATAGTTTTATTAAGCACACAAATAAAATTATTCGACTTAAAAATGTATATAATAACTAACCAATAGCATTCACTAATGATAAAATGTGGTATTCCGGAACTCTTATCTCATTTCGCAACGTTTGGCCGCGGTTAGCAGCATTATCTCTTGTATTTTTTGTATGTTTTTGCATGTCACACGGATTCTAATTGATAGGAAAACAAAATGGCGGAATTTGAAAGAAGATTGAAGTGGCCAGCGGCAAGTGGATTGCGAGTTGGAGGTCTCAGTATGATTTTTCCCTGATGGCAACTGTCGTTGCATGCAGTTCCACTCAGACTCATGCGCGGGGTGACACCAAATAAATTGAATCAGTTACTGCAACCACCCTCAATTTAAATATTCCGAATGTTGAATCCTTAAAATTCCATTTATAAAATATGTGCAGTCATTCAACCTTGAACAAACGATACGGGCAGACTAATTCAATTAAAAACATATAATTTTGCGACATTGATGCGTCCCAGGCGCGGTCATCGGACTACTGGAAAGTTCACTGACTTTAGCCGCAGTAACTCGTAAATACAACTGTACCCCCGTCGGTGTGCCATGCAAGCAATGGCCTCTGCAACAAATAACGGAGTTTTCCCATCGTCGACGACGACGTCGGGGGATATTAAACTGAGAAAAATGCGCTAACATTGCATTAATAGAATGATGTACGGCTTTCCGCCAGAGGAGGGCAAAAAATAAATTCTAAAACTCGTGCACATCAAAACCATTGAATCCGCCATTTCCGCATCTGCGGTTTCTCCGTACAGTGGCGCATCCACAATGATGGAGTTGGATTTTATCTGGAAAGCTACAAATTTTACACAAACCCACTCTAGTCTATACGACAATGGAAATATTTCCTTGCAAGTACCTAAGAACTGCAGAGTGCAGATAAAGGTTTCTGGGGGAACCTACAAAGTATCTTGTTTCGCAAAATTTCTTTCAATCAAAAGTTGAATGTAAATACGGCGATGTTTAGAGGCACGTTTCAGAACTGATGGTGTAAACTTTTGCAATTACACATTTGTGGCTATAACAACTCTGTTTGGTGCATGCACAACATTATAAACTTCAAGCTTTGCTTGAAATTTAAAGCCGGGAAGGATAAATGCCAAAGATATAGCACTCGGGGAGAGTTATCTGTGGCTGTTGGAGAACCCTTTAGGAGAATGGAGTGAATATTCTTGTCAACAGATAGTACAATAATTTGTTCACCTCTAAGTAATGCAGCGAGGAGCGACAAAGGAAAACACTTAACTCAACGTGATAGTTGATGTGTCTGATTCCGTCTAAGTTTCGAGACAAGGTAAACATATTTTGTTGGATGTGACATCCTTGCCGACATCACTTAGAGTGTGGTTTCCATCGTACACTGGCAGTGTCTGTCCTCAATTTTTATATACTTACTGTTTATTGACGGCAAAACATTTGTGCAGCAAAACCTTGTTGAATAAGCCGAACAAAAAAATAAAGAACAAAAGATATTTAGGGATGTAAAAGTAACTACGTAGTGTCCTTGGAAGTGTATTTCTGACATAAGACAGTTGGGCTAGGTACAACCTAATTTTCTCTTAAATTTTCTGATATATCGTCGGCTTGTTTGCGGTCATAAGAAGACTATATCGTATCTAGTGTATTGTAGTTTTGATCTTTCTGATTCGAAATCGGGATGCAATTGTACGATCGGCATCTCTTATGGTTTCTTTCTCCCATTAAGAATCTAGCACAGACTCCATAATGTGCTTAAGTATAGTGCCAGGGCTGTCAGGTATTTCGGTATTAAGGACTAGTTGCACAAACCACCAACAATTTAAAACCAGAAATTTCGTAAAGGACCGCACAAGACGAAATCTAGAAATACCCGGAAATTCTGGTTTACAAAAATCCCACAAAATATTTATGAATACAGTTTGGAAGCCAAAACTAGAATCTTAAAAAATGAGTTGGTCGTTAAGTCGTTTAGAACGAAATGAGTTACAAAGCGTTTGAAGAGAACGAAGCGAGCCATCCACCCAAAGTAAATGCAATCCATCTCTTTTAATGCCTGGCTTTTATTTTCCACCCATACATCTTTTACTGAGTCCAACCCAATATTTTTGTCGACATCTGCTATCCAGCTTTTAAAGTAGCTTCGTCACACTTCCAGCATAGTTAGTTAGTTAGTTAGTTGACTTTTATTTTCAATAAGTATTTTACAATGTAAAGATTAGCGTAAGTCATTATTGGTTTGGCCTATGGCCGTCTACCAGAACTTCCAGCATAGTAAGTTGACAATCAAAAAAGTGCAGCAGATTAGTAGGTTGGTTCTTGAAGCTTTACTGCGACAACTTCTTTGTTTTCTTTCCCTATTTCCTTTTTATGATTGGCATCTAACTTTGGGCGCAAGCTTTTTTATCACTATAACTATCACTATCACTACAATTTTTATATTGACTGTGTCGAGGTGAAGATGTTCTTTATTTGTGCTCGTCTGTTTTAATTATCTACGCAATATTTTCATAGTATAAATATCTTTAAAAAGTTGTAAAATAAATAAATATTATTACTATCATTATCACTATCACTATCACTATCACTATCACTGTCACTATCACTATCACTATCACTATCACTATCACTATCACTATCACTATCACTATCACTATCACTATCACAATCACAATCAAATCACAATCACAATCACAATCACTATCACTATCACTATCACTATTACTATCACTATCACTATCACTATCACTATCACTATCACAATCACTATCCCAATCACAATCACTATCACTATCACTATCACTATCACTATCACTATCACTATCACAATCACAATCACAATCACAATCACAATCACAATCACTAGCACTATCGCTATCACTATCACTATCACTATCACTATCAATATCACTATCACTATCACTATCACTATCACTATCACTATCACTATCACTATCACTATCACTATCACTATCACTATCACTATCACTATCACTATCACTATCACCATAACCATCACTATCACTCTACTCTCACTCTACAATGAAAATGCGAACATTTAAAAGAACATCTTTCAAATTTCAATTGGAATTTAGTGCTCCGACTTAATAAGTCCCTTACGACTTGTATATTCGCCATTAGTCGCCATTTCCTCCGCCCAACAGAAGTATTGTTTCATCATTTTAATTCCTATCAAATAACATCACATAACTTATGCATTAAGAACCGGTAGCTTTGTTTAATAACATAATCAAAAACTCTGAGTGCTACTTTTACTGAACAACAAAATGTCATCTTCCTCTTCTTATGCAATTCATCTGCCACGAAGGTATCCTCCTGTTACTTTCATCACAATAAGAGTGTACACTAATTTAAATATCATAACGAACTTTCTAAATTCAGTTGGCTTCTTCAGAGTTGATAGCTAGCCATTTGTAAAACTTTGTTCCTCTAAGAAATATTCCTCCTTGTGAACTTTCTTACAACTTTAATTTTGAGTTTCTACTTTGGTCCATTCTGCTAATGGACCTTGAATGTGTTAATGGAAAATACAGTGTGTCCCGCAGAAAATGAGCTACGATAGCCGAGTTGATATATGTGCTTTGCAAAAGAGATCCATCGATCAATTTCAAGGATATTTCATAGGAATTTCAATAAGAAATTCGCGACAAATGAGAAAATGTTCTGTAACAATGCTTCATACTGACGGAAGAAATCTCTTCTCTAAGGCTCACGCTTAAATGTTTAGCAAGGATAGCCCTGATATACAAGCGGTTAGCACAGGGATGCAAAATGATGATTGACACAAGACCGACAGCTATACCCAGCTATACCTATTCCCAACCACCAATATTTCAATGTGTATCTAGATTTACCCAACTTCATATTGGGCCGCGGCTTTGTAAGCCTCATTAAATGCAAAAGCCACATAATCCAAATGGCCCAATGCGGTCAAAACCCCGTTTAATTTAAAATTATTACTCATGCAGCAGGCTTGCTATGGAAAGTATTATTTTATTTTTCAATTAAAGGACAATGCCAGTAAATCAGAAACTTTCAAAAGAAAAGCCACAACCGCTAATAGGCCAGCAATTTGTTTGCGTTTAATCCCGGAGTTTGGTGGTAATATTACATTTGTGACGGTGCGCTTACTCATATAAAATGCAACCCCACAGCGGGTGATACAGTGATACTACTGATGATGGTGCATTCACATACCAAGGCAAAACTTGAATAAAGGTGTCCAGTCTATGGGGAACCCATATTTTGATAAAGCTCCGTTCCATACCTCTGCTAATGCAGGGATATTCTTATATTGTCACATTCCGCAACGAGACACCATGAGGGTTTAATTAAAAAGAAAGCTTTTATTTTTAATAACA
Source organism: Cheilosia vulpina (assembly GCA_916610125.1). Taxonomy (NCBI): domain Eukaryota; kingdom Metazoa; phylum Arthropoda; class Insecta; order Diptera; family Syrphidae; genus Cheilosia; species Cheilosia vulpina. Next base: position 60,779,954 of record OU744277.1, read on the forward strand.
GCCAGCAGATAATGTGCGCCAGTCACTTTCTGTTCTTGACACATGGCAGATGGCATTGTCATCTGTCAAGAAGGTGTGCAATAGACCCTAACTTATGGAGCGTGTTCATTGTTGGAATCGTGTTATCTGCTTAACATGGTTGAAATTTACGCATCGCTTATGTACGGCAGATCCACAGCCCTTATGTCAATATAAAGTATTAAATAACAAAGGGAAAAATCAGTATGTTCTGTTCACATGTACGGAAGATGGGAAAACAGGACTAATTGTCCCACTTTGATGTCAATAAATGGGAGGGGTTGTTATGGGTTATCCTGTGACAGGAAAATTTAAATTGTTGAATTTATTCAACTGAAGTAGACGAATAATTTATGCACTCAAGAGAATCGTAATTTGGTGGCGAGTGAGTCGTGCTAGAAGGAAAAGAGAAAACAACGATCGTCTGTGATGTCGACATTGTTAAAGTGAGAAAAGTTTGCTTGTGGTTACTTGAAATGAAATATTCGGCTTTAGAGTTACTCCTCATAACATTTTTTTTTGTAGACTTACAAACGGGTACGAGTACAATCATGCCAAATTTTGGTAGGACAAGGGCTTCTTAGGACTTGATTTCTCTTTTTGTTAGGAGTTTCGAAGGTTTGAGTTTTGCCAAACCAAAGTTGATTTTACTTTGCGCAATGTCGTATGTGCACTTAACTACCTCGAAGTTGCTGCTGTCAAGAGTTACATCTTGTCAAAGGCGATAAACTGGTCTTTCTTTGCTAATAAAATATAATCAATCTTACCCTCGTTGACTTCAACACCAGCCACTTTCTTCTGTTGTGATTGAACAATATGAAAGCTTCAAAAATTGTACGATTGGCGAACGATGTCGATATTGTCCTGAAGCTCTTATTATTAATAATATTGCCTATTATACTGACACCAACCTTGCTCTCTATGTATGCTGCTGACGAAATGACTGACACATCCTCGCATCTTTGAACTTTGTCGAGACCGTTTCATTTACAGCATCTGCGACAATTTGCACGTTCGTTTTAATTGACAAAATGGTTGTGAGACTCTACTTAAAATGCGGAGATCTTTGGCGGGACGTTTCAATTCAATAAACTACGAGTAATCAAGCGATTGTTATTCGCTTTGCAGAATGGCTCTATATGGAGGTTAATCGGTATGATTAACCAATACTATCGATGCGAAAAAAAAATAATGGAATTATTATTATTATAAGCTTTTAATACTAATTTTTTCATAACTTATTTAGATGCATGTTTCTATTCTATTATTACATTGTAATTAACATGTCTTTGCTTAATTTATAATACATAAAATAAATTTATCATATTTTGACTAAGTCTAAGCATTATTTTCAAAATTAGTTGCAAATAGTATAAGCCTCCCCCATAATTGTCCATAAATCTCAATTTTTTGCGTCATGATACCAATATCTATTAAATTGTTGAATATCGTCAACCCATCTTGTTCGTGGTCGTCCGGTTGGTCTTGCTTGTTGTGGATTCCATTTATCAAAAGTTTTGTCCATCTATTATCTGCAATTCTTGATATGTGTCCTTCCCAGCTCTATTTAAGTTGTTTCGTCCTTTTTTTTACATCGATAATGTCCCTTTGTCTTCTTATTTCTTCGTTCCGAACTCTATATTTTAGTCTTATATCGAGAAGTTTCCTCTCCATGTTTGCCTGACAAATCCTTAATTTTTCGGTTAGATTTGTTGTTAGGCCCAATGTTTGAAGTCCATATGTCAAAACTGGGAAAATTGCTGAGTCTAATAAATATTTTTTCGTATCTTTGTTTAGTTTTTCGTTGAGTATCTCCTTCATATTCCAAAATTGTCGCCATGCGTTTGTTGTTCGTCTATCTATTTCTTTTTCTTTTTGATTTTTAAATGATTTCAATTGTCCGAAATAAATATAGTCCTCAACATATTCAATATTTACACCATCGAGTGTAATGTCTTCATGTGTGGAGTTGGTCGTAACTTTTGTTTTAGACTGATTTATGTATAGTCCGTAGTTTTTACAAACTGAAGCCAGCTGTGTTACCATTGTCTGAATGTTGTCCGCTTTTTGTGATATCAGGACAACATCGTCAGCAAATCTCAAATTGTTCAAATGTTTTTCCCATATATATATTCCAAACCGATTCCAGTCAAGTTGTTTAAATATATCTTCGAGTACAGCAGAGAATGATGATGGTGATATTGGATCGCCCTGTCGTACTGCTAAAGTCGATACATAGGAGATATAGGGGTTATCTGTACTCGTTACATTTTTTAATCAGTTAGTTTATAGTCTGTAGATGGTCCGCTGTAGAGAATCCTTCTCTGAATCCTGTTTGTTCCCGTGGCTGTTTGTTATATATAACAATAATGGAATACAAAAATGCAAGTGGTTTTTAAGTTAAGCAGACACAAATTTGTACAAATGTATGAACGTAATTGAAAAATATTGCATATTCGTTTGGTTTCTAAACACTTCAAGTACGTACCTATATATTTCGAATATTTGGAATAAATGAAATCGTTAGTGCTTTTCTCTGTTCACTTAAGTTTGGACAGCTCATATGTGAATACCTACTTTTTTGTACAATTCTCAGTACCTTAGGCGGCTCAGGTAGATATTTGGCTGCTCAAACCCTCTTTGAAAAAGAAATTTGTTCCCCGGGAATGAGAATCTCTATTGAATCAATGGTTGGTGTAAAAAGGTTGACTTCCTGGAAAATATAGATACAAGAATTATCAGCATTCAGCGAAATCCACGCGAAATAATAAATTTTTAATAAACTGTTTTCCGTTTATTGAATAATTTGACAGAGATCTTATTACGAAAACCATTTTAAAGTATTTAAAAAAAAGGAAAGCGTCCTACAAAAAGTACCAAAAATTGTGTCCAATCGAATGGCATTACTGATTTTCATATGATATTTGACAGATCAGCGGATTTTTTATGAATTTCCTATTTTGTATTTGGGTTTTTGCTTATATTAAGCCTCAAAAGACCCTGAAAAGATATCTGTTTGGCGAATTTAATTGAAATTTATATATTCATTTCTAACTTTCTCCCCTACGTAGTAAGGGAAAGATGTTGTATTCGTACAAAATTTTGAACTCGAAATGTTATTCAATTCTGACATTACGATGATAGAGGAACTCAAAAAAGTGGGTCGCAAAATTCTGTCCGTCTGTCTGTCTGTATGTCCTGAGGCCTACAGCCTAAAAGGCTACCCGGATTTCGTGCAAACTTCGGATTTGAAGTTTCGAGGCCGTTTTTTCGCACTGTATCCTCAATATTTATGGTACTTCCCTTATAAAATGTTCATACCAGTTTGATTTGTTCGAAAACGGCTCTAACGATTTCAACCAAAATTGATATTTAAGCTTAAGTATGTGAGGTTAACATGACTGCATACTCAGTTTCCCGTTAAAAATCGAATAAAATATTGATATATCTCGAAAAAGGTCCATACGATTGTAACAAAAATTCATTTTTAACGTAATATGGTTATTTATAACTTAATGGTAAACTCAGTTTTTCTCTGTTGTATCGTAAAATGGATTTTTGAAAAACGTAATTTTTTAAAAATCTACTTTTCTTTAGTTTACCCGAAAACGTCTATAACGACTTTGACAAAAATGTAAACTTAGAGAAAAATTTATGTTTTCAAAATTATTGATTTTCAATTCGATCACCGAAAACGCTCATTTTTGAAACCGCTCAAATTTTGCTATAATCTCCCCTCTTCCGATAAAAATGCAATAACAGCTACACAAAACTCCGTTTTAGTAAATGTTTCCCTTTTTTCAACCTAGTTGAATATGCACCTTAAAATAATTGCAACCACTTCCTTACACAATCAGAAACTCCCACTTCAATTGCACCCCACACATGTCCACCGGCATATTCGGTTTATAACTGCTAATACAAACTCAAAAACAAATCTCTGAAAGCTTACATAAATATCTATGTACAGACATCGGTCTAACAACTTACAATCATAGACACCTTAAATCAGCGTTACCAACATATTTCAGTCAAAAATAAAAATATGCATTAGCAGATCAGAAAACAAAAACCACTGCCACACTTTGCCTTGTAAATTGTTATTTATATTCATGTACTGCCTATCAGATGAACAACACAAAAGTAAATTTTATTTAACACTACCTACTTAATAACTTTTGATGCGCGAGAAAGTTTCGTTCGACCCAGTCGTGCACTTTATTTAAAATAAAATCCTAGTTGTGAAATAAACCATTGACCTTGTTTTTCACGAAAAAGTGACGGAATTTGTTTTTGTTTCATGTGTAAAATGAACTTAATTCCGTGAACGTATAGCTCGTTCACGGAAGTGGCAATTTGAGCCCAGATTACGAAATTTCAATTCTGCGATGACAACAAATGTAATAGATTCTAAAAAAAAACGAGTGTGCTTTAGATCACACGACTGAAGTAAAATTTCTTTAGCTCCACCTATATATACATGTTTAGTTTATACATTCTAATATATAACAATTTTCTTCAATAATTTACTGGCTATGAGAGGAAGAGAGCAAGAAAATTGGCACGTATGTCTGTATATGAATAATATGATTAATTAACCTATCCATATCTCAATATAGTTATAAACAGGAACAGAAACTATTTCGAAGTACACCATCTGTCAAAAGAAGAAAATGAGTGCATTCTGTAATTTTTTGAATAGCGAATAAAACAGTATTATATGGATGGTGATAAAGCATATCCAAATAATGCAATGCGTTCACGCAGAAGCAGTAAGGTAGCATTTAAATGAGGTGATATCGAGTTCGCATTCTTGGTACATCTGCTCAAAAATTTACCATAACCACATAAAAATTACCAAATTAGCAAAATGCATAAAAAATTACCAAAGTGGCAACCTTGCAATAGGCATGTTTTAGAAATACGAAACGTAACTGCCGCTGTTGCTCCTACAGTGTGATACAGATAATAGGCGTGCACTGCAGTGATACCAGACCTTAGAGGCTGGTTATCCCACGGTTATACAATATATAACCTATACATAAAATATCCCTTTTATGTTTACAAAATAAATAAATTTATTATTTAAAAGAAATACTCGTGATTCATTCACAGACACATATGTCATTTTATGAAACAGTTTAGGGAAATAAAAAAAGAAAATGAAAGCATTTAGATATTTTGAATGACTTTTTTCTAAACATGAAAACATTTAATTTGATCGTAGGTTGAATAATTTTTTTACTCTTAATGAAATGAGCAATTAGGAACAAAATTTGACCAAAAAGTAAAATCCCTTACTTTTTGTACTATGAGGTCTGAAAAATCCCTTTGTCCCTTTTAGCTTATTATTAGTGAGAAAATCCCGCAAAAAGTGATAAATCCTCCGATCTGGCCGATCTGGTATCACTGCTGCACTGTAGGATTTGTCTTAGATAATGAAACGTAACTGGTTGGTAGAAAGAGAGAATGAAAATGTGGGCGTGCATCTATCTCTCTTGCCTCTACAGTAATATTCGAAACGAAACATAACTCTCTCTCTTTTTATCTCACTTACTTATATCTCCTTCTCAACTTCCGCTCGCAATTTCCGTAACCATTTTGTGACACATTCATCAGCTTACCCCCCAAGTCAAACGTGCCTAAAGAAGTATAACTTCAAAAAGTTGTTGGACTTTGAAATGTGGAGGTCTAATTGTTTATTGGTACAGTTTCAAAAATGCTGTACATTTTTACTAAAGCTGACAACCAGCTAATCGTCGAAATTAGTGTTTGATTATTAGTAAGACCTATTCTGTTTAATTGTTTTCGGTGCTTAAATCTACAAAATACTAAATCCAAATTGGATTAATGCTGCGAATCTTCACAGCATATTGTCTTGCCCCACGTTGCGCAGTATAAATGGATATTAATAATCGCAAATCTGTAAAATTTCATCCAAACCCATCACGCAGAAGGATACCATTCGAAATATGTAGAAAATTCCACACGACATAGACTGGTAATAAAATTACAGGTACTTGTTCAGTTGGTGAATCAATTTTTATTTTACCTTCGGCACGGAGGCAGATTAACGGGAGGAAAAGGAAATAAAATCGAAATTTCAAAAGCCACAAAATTTTGTTCATTACCATCATGAGCGAAATAATTCCGGGAATCGAAGCCAACACAGATGAAAAAAAACTGCGTATACCAAGTGATGTATCACTTGCTGCTTTCTTTTTACGGAGCTATTATATTCAGATTCACGCAAGTGAGGAGGGAGTCCTTTTGTAAATAAGAACATTTGACACGTCTTATTGCGAGGCGTATATTCTAGCAACTGAATATCGATACTTGAAATTATCTAAAAGTTCCCGTCGATGGCACTCGCGGGATTTGCTTATCATAATGAACATTTAGGATTACTTGGAACAATTGGAGTGTAGCGGTTGATGGAACGTGTTCTAGTGGGAATACTGTTCTTTTTTTTTAGATGTTAGAATGTACTTTGTAAACTGGGCGCAATTGTTGTAACATGACACCAAGCGAGAAGCGACGGTAAATAAATTTACCAAAGTGATGTTCCACGGTGGGATTTACTGTACTGGGAAACACTGGCGACTGTTGTGGTACAAAAAACAAGAGGATGAGATGCAACAATTATTTTTTGCTTGTCTTATCTTTTGGAGTACATGGTAGTAATTTGCTTCATTTAAAATGTGACACTCTGAAATCTACTTGTCTTCTTACCTAGATTAATCATCTAGAAGGACCTTGTGATATCAGTTATGAGATTTTATGATGACACACACGAAGATTAACGACTTCGGGTAACATTTCGATAATATTTATGAACAACAGCCTGACAAAGATGAACGCAGATGGTGTCATCGAGTTAATGCAGAACATCCTGAACGGAAACCCTTGGAAATTATCAGATACGAACGAAATCGATTGAGAAAGTTATAAATAGAAAGCTGGTGCTGGGGTGCGGCACTGATGGACTTCAGCCTTGCTACAGATCAGCTATGCTTGTTTTCCCTATGGTCACCACTGGGTCAACCGGAGTTGGCTTCCTCAACGTCTTTGTGCGAGTCGGGACGAAAATGTAGCTCAGAAGAAAAAACTTTGGAAGGACGACAAATGGCAGATGAATTTGTTTGGAAGGATGATGAGCTTATATCCACCCGACTATAATGGGTAGCAATATCTGAAGACGACAAGGTCCAAAAAATGGGCGAAGCATGACCGATGAATGGGGCATTATCATCGCTTGCATTATCCGTAAGGAGACCCACTAGTACAACATCTATCTGCATATGCACAATTTTGTTGATGTGACTACCTGAAGATTGCGCAATACCCCCTATCAGTGCGGTTTTAACTCCGCAACTGAACAAATATCTACACTTTGACGGAAAACCCAAGAAGTCCCGTTCGGTATTTACATCCCTTCATGGATTTTAGGGACAAATACGTCAGTTAGTGTAGGGACGAGCATATAGAGCCAGAATGAGAATATGGAAAACCAAAGCAAAAAACAGAAGCAATTCCACGGATGCGTTTGATGTCAGAAATGAATTCGGGGTAATGAACCCTCGTGTGGTATGAGATGTATGCCAAACTCGGAAGCCATTAGAGGTAAAAATCTCCAAAGCCCCATGCAGCTACTTGCAATTGATGATGAGATTTGCATCATTGTCAAACTTTGACATATCCGTGGATGAATAAATAAATAAATAAATTCTTGAATATGAAATGGATTTAGTTTTTTTAACGGGGCAAAGTCAGGTAGGTATATGCTGTCAACAAGAAGACAAAAACAGCTGTAGCCCTGAGGGGAGAGAGGGACATCATCAGACCAGTTACTTAGCAAAGAGTTGCACTTACCCATCAACTTTTCTGTCGAAGAAAGTAGCTGCACTTGCCAAGCACCACCTGACCCACTTGATAGTCCAGGATTTTAGGTGTAAGCAAAGGATATGTTTTTGATATAGAATACAGGCGACATTATGCGATTACATTGACGGGTTATTTGAGTAGGAGCAAAGAAAAGTCCTTTTGTAGTGGGCAAGGTTCCACAGAAATGCTTGTTTTTAATTAAAAAAAAAAAATCCTTCAATAAAAAAATTCAAACAAATTACCCTGTAATTAAATTAGATTCCGCAACAAAGTAAATAACTTATTACGCCTCTCGAAGGACAATTCGCTTTGTCTAGTCTGAATTACTTACACTCAGATGTCAAGTGAAGGTCCTTGAACTGATGCTTTTGCATTCTAAAGTGGCTGAGGCAAGAACATATCAAAGGGTGGTTTTGTTGTAATTATACTTGAAAGTGGGTCCGCTTTTGTAGACAGTACTCACTCACTCAAGGACTCACTGTATCCCCTTGATATACTGACTGTCATTAATATCATTCTCGCTAAATGCTAGAGTCTCTCTTTATGGGGCAGCATTTAAAATAAAATGTTCTCCCAAAGAGAAATTACCATGACATGCAAAAAGAATAAGAGAAGGTGGTACCAAAGCGCAAGTCCTCTGGCAGAATAAATACCAGGCCATCGCTGATAAGAAGTGTGCAGTTCGTTTCAAAATACTTGTTCGGGTTTTCTCATGAAAATTGGTTTCAAGTCCGACGGCACATGGCGAAGTAATAAAACCGATTCACGAAAACTTTTCGGGGAAACACTCTTCGGAGATGTATTTCTGATATCATTTAGCCACTGCCGGTTAGGTTCCATGTTCTTTATCTACTACGTTGGTGAAATTTATGAGCTGTTATTAAGACCTTGGAGGTTTATTTACGTTGGCAGTTGTTAGATTGCGGCACAGCGATTAAGGCAATTCTTAATTATTTTTGAGACGATTAGGCGAATTGATTTCAACTGAATGCATAGTGGTGGCCATAATGGATAACCACCATCTCCCACTGCTACCACTACATTTTTCTAATGAGGCCTACACATCTTTGGATGCGACTGTAGCTGGCCTGGTCATAGACTCATGCCATTAAGCAATTTATTTTTGTTGGGTTCGCGGCGAGTGAGCTTCACGTGGCGTGGTTAATAAGGCTATTAGTATTGTTATTCGTATTGAGGAAGTCGAAGAAGAAGAACAATGAGAAGTAGATCTTAAAGGAGACTTAACTGAAACTGAGTCCGCACTTATTTTAGCATGAGAAATAATACTTTGGGTGATATGTTTCTTGCAAAACAAACATTTTATCATATTGTTATATGGTCTCTCTTTCCAAGGTGCGTTATTGCATTCTATTAACAAAAAAAAAAAACCTCGATTGAGGTTCTTACAACAAAATGAATAGGAGAAAGAAAATCGGCGTATGGACATAAGTCCACAGGACATGAGTTCCTAACTGGATTGTGGAATTTGTCCCACGAAAGTAGGGTATAAGTCCGTAATTTATTTTCCAGAGATGGAACATAAAAATAGAACCACTGTCACTAACATTTGCCTAAGGGTAATCAGGTCAGTGCCATTTACACCGATCTTAGTAAAGCGCTTGACCGTGTTAAACACAAGCTTCTTCTTTACAAACTTGAACGTGTAGAGTTGCCTACAGTTTTTTTTTTAGATAACTATTATCCTATTTAAGAAACAGACACCAATATGTAAATCGATTTTATTAACTTGCTTCTTTATTGAGATCGATTCCAACATCTTGTACTCGAGCCTCTTGAAGTTAGGAGAAAGGTATGTCGAGAGTTTTTTTTCTCCACAGAACACTCACTGTCCTTGTTTAAATCAAAACCCAAAAATTGGTATTATTAATATTATGTCATTTATTATAGCAACTAGTTTGATGTCATCTGACCCTTATCTTGTATTTGACACTAGAGGGCGATCTCACAAAGCGAAGTTGGTCGTGATGTCTATTTTAGTTTCTCTTAGTATAAAACCAACGTCGCCATTGTTCTGGGCCTCTTCCTATTACGACTGAGCTGTAGTAGAATTAAGTGTTTTTTTATTCTCGATTACCAAAATTAAAGTACATCTGTACATAAAATCGAATAAAAAGTGTTTCATTTGTTATAGCGCGAATTCTGTCCAACGTTAATCACAACAGTCCTGATATTTTAAGTCTTGTAGCACTTAATGTCCCATCACGTAGTTTGCGTAATAACAGAGGACCTTACCAATAAACATTTGTAGTTCCGACTCTAAATTGTGAGCTTTCTTAAATTTAAAGTCGAGCCTAAAATTTGTTATTAGTACGGCGCAGCTTCTCTTATATACCAATTGCGGTAGATCCTCCTCTTTAAATGTTATTGTATAATGATTGTGTATCTATAATATTGGCATTAAAAAAAACCATATTGAATAATTATTTCCGGTTGTAATTGTTTTGCTCAGATTTGATTAGTTTTGAAACTTGTTACATACGCATGAATTATTATTGTGAATTATGTTAGTGTATTATGAACTCAAAGCTGCGGAGGTACTTGAGATGAGATCGATATCCAATAAGAATATCGCCATCTAAATTGATAGCCAGGCTGCGCTTAAAGCGCTAGAATCATATACTACCAAATCTGAAATATTCAGGAATTGCCGCACAATGCTTAATGCATTATGTTCGCAGAACCATGTCAGATTGAGTTGGGTACCTGGGCAATCTAATATTGAAGGTAACGAGAAAGCCGACGTTCTAAGGAAGGAGCTGAGCTCCCACAATGGTTAAGGGTATCAGACCACCTATGGCCATTGCTAGAAGGGTTGTCCTTGAGAAAACCTTGAATAAAGCAGCCACCAAATGGTCACAGCTAGAAGGACACAGGGTCTCAAAGGCAATGTGGCCCGTCTTAAATAGGAAAAAATCTGAAGAATTACTAAATCTCAGTAGAACAAAGTTAAGACTAACGGTAGGAATACTCTCTGGACACTGCCTTCTAAGGAAGCATGCCATGAGACTAGGCTTAGCTAGAACGGATATATGCAGGTACTGTGAGGACCTACAATTCACGGAAGATATCTTCCGTGCGAGTGTCAAGCAATTGCTCGGAGTAGAAGGAAGCACATATAGGCAGGTACTGCTTTAACAACTTAGAGGAGGTTGGTTCCTCAACCAGTGTTGGAACAATAATTAAATTCTACCGGGAAATTAACTGTTTGGGCGATTTGGTCAAGGTTTTTAACCGTAGTGGTTCCCTGGGAATGGCGATGGGCCCGTCTTGGTGCCTGGTCTTTTGTGACGATCTCACAACCCTACTCAACCTAACCTAACCTAACCTATGTATTATGAAATACTATTGTGAATTTAATGAATTAGGTTAGCTGTGTTATTTGACATGAATGGATGAAATTTCAAAACAGGTTAAACCGATTGTAACCAGTGCTGCCGAAAGTACTGCAATAGGAGTGTTCTACTCCTTTTTCGTCCGCCGTACTCCGGTACTCGCCAAAGACATATTGTTCTACTATTTTTACCCGACTGGTTAGTTTCGGCTTCAACTATTTTCACTTGTCTTTACATTGCAAAACAAATCTTACGCCCTTGATGTTTCATTAAGATATTGGGAGTTCGATTTTGTTAACAAACTTGCTGCGGCACCACTCCGCCATAAAATGGATGCAAGGCGCGCACATTTAGCATATATTGATAATAAAGTTGTAAGAAAACAGCGGCAACACCTTTTTATGTTATCAACTGTAACGTCCTAAATGAACAATCTATATATATATCTTACTTATGTCCTTATATACAAAATAATTTATAATGAAACACACTTTTAACAATGTTTAAACGAAATTTATTAGAATCTTTTTATATTGCTTTCTCTATGAGAAACTATAGATTATTTTCCTCTATGAGGAACTTTAATAGTAATGCTATCTGCTCACGACGCGGTCAAAAAGAGACTAGTCGCTGCGAGATCATTATTATAAAATTCAAGGACAAAGTTCCGCTTTACTTTACATAAGCGCGAGCTCCGCTGAGTTTAAATAGAAAAGCACCGCTTTATTTTTAGAGAGAGTTTAGTTTAGTTTTAAATGAAGAGCAAAATAAATAAACCGTGTATATAGGCAAGCAGGTAGCTAAGTCTGAATGAAAGTGGTTATGTTATGGCTATGGTTATATTTTTATCCATAACTACTCCCCTCTTTAAGCGAAGTCGTCCCGGCTTCAGTTTTACATGACTATGATATTTTAACAATAAAAAACGTATTTCTTTAGGTCTATACATAGTACAAATCATTTTCAAATTTCTCAAATCTGAATTTATGTTTTACAAATTTATGAACTGGCCAAATTATTATTTTGTAGATATTTACGATTATTATTTTCCAGTACTTGTATGTACTATACATTCAACTATTTTGTTAAACACATATAGCTTACATTTCTTTTTCCTTTTACTTAGGTAACAATAAATAACAAATCAACATAATGCAATCGAATATTATAATACAGTGAGAAAAAAAACACAACATTAACATAACTAACGTCAGATATAATAAATTTTGCTTATAATAGAAGAAGTGTTTTGAATTCAGATACAGAACACGTAAAAAAAAAAATGGTTTTTCATTATTTCATTAAATTCCGAGCAAATAATTGTTTTGTCAATTTTCCAAACAATGTTCGAGAATAAGATAGTCAGTCGTCTAGTCAATAAATTTACCTTAAGTTGTTTTTGTGAACTTTCTTACTGTCTATTAAAACTGTAGTGCCAAGGTCTTTCTGCACAATTTTTTCGACATATAGCTTCCGAAATTTATTGCCAATGCGCTTATTTGTTTTTACAAAGACTTTTTCACCAGGGTTAAATATACGTGTTTGTCTGTTTCTATTATGATGTTCTAAATAAATTTTTTGGTTGTTAGCAATCTTTCTTTTAATTTCGTCCTCCAAAGTGTTTGGAATCGATTGGATAACATCAATAGGTCTGTGGTTAGTAACTGAGTGAATCGTCCTGTTGTACTTGGCTGTAGCAAGTAAAAGGAGTTCCGCAGTTTCAGAGATATTTTTTTCAAGTCTAATACACCTTGCTATCTCGGAGAGAGTGCTGTGGAACCTTTCGACCTGTCCATTTGTTACACTGTGAAAGGGTGGTGTAGTAAACATAGTTATATCAAAGTTATCTCTGAGCATTGACTTTATGCTTTCCGAGACAAAAGATTTCTCATTGTCGGAGACCACTGTTTTTGTATCTTTGAAAAAATTAAGTACTTCTAAAAGTGGTTCTTTTATATCGACAATTGCTCGTGATCTGATGGGCTTCACAACTGCAAATTTGGAGAACTTATCCACACACGTTAAAAAATAAGCTCCAGCCGTTGAGTAAATGTCGATGTGAAGTATCTCACCTGGATGACGTGGTATAGGTGTTTCACCAATCTCAGCCCTGGGTGGATGTCGTTGATACTTGGCTTCATTACAAACCCTACAATTAACCACGATTTCTTTTAATTTTTTCCTAATTTTAGGGAAATAATAATCTTTTAAGACTTGTTGTGTGTTCTCCCCAGCAGATCGATGAGCTCTATTATGCTCGGTTACAAGAATTTCCAATTGATCGTTCGGATTAAAAATGTCTGTGACAAACTTTCCGGTGTGACAAAACTTCACCGAAGGAAACAGGGTGATGAGTTTGTTTTGAATTTTCGCTAACAGGGATAGATCGCAAAATATTGCGTTAACGACGTGGGGATTCACAACTTCATTAAAAACTGGGAAAAGGCTATTTATGTCACTAAATGTGATCATGTGTCTCACCTGCTTCATGAAAATAATCTTAGTTTTTTTCAGAGGCTCTATTCCCTGGTTAAGATGAATTTGATTCCTAAAGCAGTTAAGCGGATTTTGAACACTGAGTATTGCATTTGTCAAGGAAACTTCACTATGAACCGTCGTAGAGTCTAAATCTACAGATTGTTCCAGGGCGTTTATATGTTGCCTAGATAAAGCATCGGCAACAAAGTTTTCTTTGCCTGGCTTGTAAAAGAATCTTGGTGAAAATTCCTCTACGAAAGCTCGCCATCTTTTCATTTTTGCATTGGGATTCTTGTCTGAAATTGCAAAAGTTAAAGGTTGGTGGTCTGTAAAAATATTTAATCTATGGACTCCATATAAATAGTTTCTTAACTTCTGCAATGCCCAAACTATGGCCAACAATTCCCGCTCATTCGTGGCGTAATTTTCTTCAGTTGGGGACAAGGTACGCGAAATCATTGTTATTGGCCTGCCTTCCTGTGAAAGGACAGCACCAAGCGCATGAGACGAAGCGTCTGTTGTAAGGTCAAATGGTTTACCATAATCTGGGTAAAGAAGCAGAACATCTTCTGAAGCAAGAATTTTTTTAATTCTATTAAATGCCTCAATCGCTCTATCATCCAAATTAATTTTAATATTTTTGGACGTAACTGTCCCTACTTTACCATTTTCGCCACGCAAATACTGGGTGAGAGGTTTTGCAATTTGAGCGTAATCTCTAACAAACCGTCTGTAGTATCCAGACAAACCAAGGAAAGATCGCAAACTTCGTAGAGTCATAGGTATCTCATAGCCCACTATATCTTTAACTTTATCTGGACAGGTTCTTACTCCATTACTGGATACGACAAAGCCTAAATACTCCACTTCTTCTTTAAAAAATTTTGATTTTGCTGGTTCAACCCGCATATTAGCTTCAAAGAGCAGCTGTAATATTTTCTGTACGTCTTCTAGATGTTTTTCATTTGTCTCTGAAAAAATAATGACGTCGTCAATGTACACATAACAGCATCTTCCTATCTCCTCTCTAAGGACATCATCTAAAGCCCGTTGAAAAATGCTAGGTGCATTTTTCAACCCAAATGGAAGTCTGCAGAATTCAAACTTTCCATTGTTTATTGAAAATGCGGTCTTCTCCCTATCCCGCTCAGATAATTTTATTTGGTGAAATCCAGATTTTAGATCCAGTGTTGTAAAAATAGAAGCTTTTCCAAGATTAGCAAGTATAACGCTAGTGTCTGGAATGGGATACTTGTCACTAATAGTTTTGAGATTTAACTTTCGGAAATCTATGACAAGGCGCATTTTTCTTTTTCCCGCTTCATCAATACCTTTTTTGTCAACAATCCAAATAGGGTTATTGTAGGGAGATCGTGAAGGTCTTATGATTCCGTTTTCGAGTAAATTGGTTATTTCATTGTTAACAAAATCAATTGCGGACATGGGATATGGGTAAGCTCTGGAATAAACCGGGTCGTTGTCTGTAGTCCTTATAGTTGCAACTACTTTTGTATTGAATGGAAGTGCCTCATTAGGGTCAGCAAAAACTCCACTGTAACGTTCCATTATTGACAAAATATGTTTTTCTATATCTAAAGGGATTGTTTTGTTTCCTTGTGAAAAAGTGTTAACGTTTCTACAAAAAAAATAGAATAGTTTTTCGACACCCTCATTAAAGATTAAGATTCCTTTTTTGAGATCTAACGTTGCACCTATTTCCTTCAAAAAATCAAAACCAATGATTCCATCAAACGTTTCGAGACTTGGAAGCAAAAAGAATGTAGTGTTTCTATTAAATATGTTTATAACGCACTTAGATTTAATGATATTTGTTCCGTTTATAGATTTAACAGAAAATGGTTGAATAGGCTTGATGCTCTTAAGGGTGCATAAGTTCTTTATGTAATTTTTTGCGGCACCTGTGTCCACTAGAAGTTTTATTTCCCTACCTTCCAAGGTTCGACTTACATATGGCAGGAGGGATTTACCTCTAAAAAATTAACTTCATCATATGTCTCTGGTATGTCATTAAAACTTGCATTTGTCAGTTCGATCTGATTATTTTCATTTTCTACATATTGTTCTTCCCTATCTCTATAAACCTGATTCGCATCATAATGATCACATTGATAATCATAGCGTTGGTTTTCTGATGTTAATGGAGTCTGACTCAATTGGTTAATTCTCTGCATTTTAGGAAGTGTTTGTCGATCAGACTCACGATGACGTTTGAGTTGAGTAAGGTTATTAGATTGACCTTGATAGTTATTATAGTTCTGCATTCGTCTTTGGAACAAATCTGCTCTGGAATCGGTTTGCTGCGCCAAGCCCTGGAAATTCTCAGAATTTGATGCTATAGGCATGTGGGGTTTGTTGGGATTTTGTACGGAGTTTTGGAATTTTGTTGGATTTCTAAATTGAGAAAGGGAGGGATCTAATTCCATTTGGATTGGCCTAAATCGTATTTGATCTGCAGAAACTTGTTTGTAATGCGGTGAATGATATGGATTGAACTGGTTATAGTTGTGAATCTGTTTAGATGTCTGGTGATCATTTCTACTGAAAAAAGAGTTTGCGAAATTGTATCGAGCCTGGTTAGCTTCAAGCTCCTGCGCGAGAGCAAGTGCGCATGGCATGTCAGTTGGTCGGGACGAAAATAAAATATCGCACATAGGTTTTTGAAGGCCAGAGATAAAAACCCTCAATGCATCCTGCCTATATTTTTGAGAAAGAGAGTCGATAAGGCCTTTGTTACCTTCGTGAAGCATTATTGTTTTGTTTACTAATAGGGTCAATTTTTTCTCAACTTCATCATAAAACTCTACAATTGATAACCTACCTTGGCGGAGTGTAGACATTTCTTGTTCAATAAGGTAAATGGGCCTCTTATCGGAATATGTAAAATCAAGTCTGGCTATAATTGCTTTGAAGTTGAGAACTGTGTTAAACGAAGACAAGACCTGATCCGCAGAATCGACGACTTTATTCCTAATTATGGCCACTGCCTGGTAATGTTTCGAACTTCCCTCATAACATTCAAATAATTTATAAGCGGCAAAGGCAGCTTGACGCCACGATATGTATCGCACCTGTTCGCCACCAAACTCGGGCAATGATTTCACTAAATCTAGTGACTCTTCACAGATTCTGCCAGGCTCAATGGTAACAGGTCGGTATTCTTCAACAGCCGTAGGGGTCTCTAGTGCTCTTAGTCGAGTTGTCAGTTCTTCAATCGTATTTTCAAATGATTGTTTGGTTTGCTGAGTTGCAGCTAGAACCGCAGCATTAATTATTGCGCTAACCTGTTCTGCGTCCATCATTTACAAAGAAATATAGAGATTTGGAATTGATAATAATTTCAAAACACTCCTTTTAATAGGAATAAGTAATATTTTAATCAAATAAACAATTAAATATGTAGAGAAACAAAAATTTTAAATTAAATAAAGTTTGAAAGAAATCTAATTATAAGTAACAATTATTTATATGCTTTTAAACTACCTAATCGTTCTGCCTGTTTTAATATTTAACTTAATTTAATCAACAACTCAAAAATATATACCAATTTTATGAATGAATAAGAAAAAAAATAATCAATTTATGTGCAATTCAAATATATAGGTTAGTAATATAAAGAAATGTATAACATTATTAGTAATACTCAGCTTTAATAACCACAAAAAAAAAAATATGTTCTGCTTTCTCCACGTGGTAAGATTTTGTGTACTCCTCCAAGAATTGATGATCTCATAAAGGCAATGATGAGAAAAAAAAAAAAATAATCCAGCTTCCTATTTTCTCTTCAATGTCTTTTTGTCGATTTATATCGTCTTCACTATTTTTGACAAGCTTATCGTCTTAAAATATTCCACATTTAAGCATTTATTAACTAATTGTGTGTGGCAACTGCGATTTCATAAGTCCATTTCTTTAAATGATGTAGTTAAGGTATTTCCCACTATGTTTAATGATTAAGTGACTTGAAATAGGTACAGCACCGGACAAAATGAAAATTTCTGTGAGTTCTTAGTTCTGAGCAACGCGAATTTTTTTATTATGCGCATTCAAGCATTTGTTAATCACGTCACTGCAAGTTGGGCGCCAAATAATTTATAATGAAACACACTTTTAACAATGTTTAAACGAAATTTATTAGAATCTTTTTATATTGCTTTCTCTATGAGAAACTATAGATTATTTTCCTCTATGAGGAACTTTAATAGTAATGCTATCTGCTCACGACGCGGTCAAAAAGAGACTAGTCGCTGCGAGATCATTATTATAAAATTCAAGGACAAAGTTCCGCTTTACTTTACATAAGCGCGAGCTCCGCTGAGTTTAAATAGAAAAGCACCGCTTTATTTTTAGAGAGAGTTTAGTTTAGTTTTAAATGAAGAGCAAAATAAATAAACCGTGTATATAGGCAAGCAGGTAGCTAAGTCTGAATGAAAGTGGTTATGTTATGGCTATGGTTATATTTTTATCCATAACTTACATTTTCGAGATTTTTAAATACGAGCTGTTAGACAGTGAGTTGCGTGACATACGAGGCAGTTCGATTTAAGCAGACATTCGGAGAAGTCTTTTCTTAAATAAATATTTTTATAACGATTAGATTTGTATAGTTGTTTTATTTCCGACCGTCCTTACAAAGTCTTATTATTTGGACGTTTTATTCAATTCTGTAACTTGTCATAGTGATTTGGCATAAGCGACTGAATAATAAATACCAGATTAGACGGATGCCATCAAAACAACATGGCCGCCACAGGCTGCCAATATTAACCCGTCCAATTGAAAAATCTATTGCAAATAAATTAATTTCTTAATTTTTGTTTTGTACTCCCCGGTATATATATACTCCTCAACGAAATCATGAAACGGCAGCCATGTTGTAACCCGTTTTAAACCTGCGTAATGTCAACTTTTACAGAAAATTATATTTGTTTTTTGTTGTTTGTCACTTGGAAATTTATTTCATATGTTTTGGGCCCAGTTATATTTGAAGGTGCATTAATAAGGCCGACATTTTTGTCGAATCATCGAATGTAGCCTCCAAAATGCCTATTTTTTTTTCGAGAAATATATCCGAAAATATATCACATCGTAATCGTCGACGCAAGCCCGCTTGTACATTCGATATATTCGACGACAAGGACGACGTTCATTTACCAGCAGCTGCTGTTTTATCAGCTCTTCGACAAATTCGTCTTCTGACGACGAAGACATAAACATTTATTTAGCCCACTTCACGAATGAAGTTCTTTTTTATTTTCTCGTCATTTTATTTTCTATTCGTCTTTTCTACTTAGCTTATTTATTGTGAGAGAGAAATGCCAATATTATAAAATTGAGTTACAAGCCGAGTAAACTGGTCTCCGGAGTGCGGTTTAAATCCAATCGGATTAAACGCTGTCAAGTTTGCAAAACTGGGTTTATGTTCGGGTTTAATGACTGAATATTATAGACTTGGGTTCAATTTTTGGATTAAACCCGCTTAAATCCGCGTGTAACCTTTAACCCGGATTAAAGGGAGTGAATAATATGGCCGTAAAAAAAGGCCTTGTAGTTTCTTGCTACACAAATAAATAAATAAAAAAATTCATAACATCTTGCGAGTCGGAGAATATGTTATCATAAAACAAAGTCCAGTCTCCACGTTTCACACATTTTGTTTAACAAAGCTACCATAAAAGTAATACCCAGATTCTTACACATGTATAACAATTAAGTTTATTTTAACGAAAATGACAAAACACAACAGCACAACAGAAATCGAAAGTAAAAAACAAAACAGAAAGTTTCAAAGATTTATTTACTCTCATTTTATCAAATTTAAAGTGAATTTATTTCGCAAAAACAAAAAAAAAATGTTTTACCTTCATAAAATTTTATAAAATAAAAGACAAAATTACGCGATCGCTTAATATAATATTTTGGTTTGATTTACATTTTAAGCAATTTGGGAGATTAAGCAATATAAGAATCTGCCAAAATTTAAAATTCATAAATTAGTCCATGCTTTAAAATGCTGGATATTTAAGAGTCTACCAGCTGTGCTTTTAATTTCAATTACATAATATCTTTAAAAACAAAAGATCTGAGAAGGGACATAATTGTATAAATTCTTAACTTAATGTCCTTCTTCCATAAGGCCCAAAACACTTAAAACACTTGTGCAGAAATTCTGGACGCAGCACAGTAAGCAGTGCTGCAAGTTAAACTGATGTGCAGAAAATTGTTTGACATGAATTGCATCAGCTAATATGGCTACTGTCATTCACCGACTAAGCAGCTGATGTTTGCAACCAAAACAAAAACAAACATGATCAGCAAATGTCAAAAGGCAATGATGCCAAATACTTGAATTTGCAATTTATTTTCTTTTGTGTTGTGGTCGGCTTAAATTTTGCAAATTTAGCAAATTTTCATTTTATAAAATTTTTCGGGATTTCGTTTTCGGATTGTTTTTTTCAGGATTTTGGCTTTTCGGGATTGTGTCCCCAACCCGTCTATATCCATATAGACATGTGTATTCTAGTCTTTTGCTGCGCAGTGAATTCTGCACATGTGTTTTGGGCATAATGGATATAGAAAGACAAGAATTACCTCTTAATGCAAA
The DNA here is from genome assembly GCA_916610125.1 of Cheilosia vulpina. Lineage (NCBI taxonomy): Eukaryota > Metazoa > Arthropoda > Insecta > Diptera > Syrphidae > Cheilosia > Cheilosia vulpina. Next base: position 60,800,309 of record OU744277.1, read on the forward strand.
GATGACCTTGAAACGCTGTCATGCTATTCTATTGCGTTTACTTTGACAGTAAATATTTATACGAAGTATGACATGTGTCTTGTCTATGAAACCAGAGCCGAGAACATAAACATACAGGGTGGGCCAATTACAATTTCTTTTTAAAAATGTAATAAAATTAACAAAATAATTTTTTTTCAATTTATTATTAGTAAGAGCAAACATTCCCATTAATTATGTAACACAACGTCGTTCAAGTGGCTACCTCGGCTGGCTCCACAGTAGTGCATTCTGTCACTCAAATTTTCCAAGACTTTGTTGATGACTACAGCTCGAATGATATTGGCGTTAAGTCCTTGAATCGTTTCCAGATTGTTTCCCACAAAAAAAAAGTCCAAAGGGGTCAAATCGCAGCTCCGAGGCGGCCAATTGACAACGCCAAGATGGCTTATAACACGATTTTGGAATTTGGTGCGCAAAAGATCGATTGTGGCATAGGGTGTATGGCATGGCGCGCCATCCTGCATGAATCAGAGGTCTTCCAAATCTATAATTTAAATTTCAGTAAAAAAAAATTCAGTTAACATGGCTCTGTAACCCTATTTCGAGCGGGAATCAGCTGTCAGTGTCAAAATAACCTATGATTTGAAAAGGAACCACTAGATGGCCCACCCTTTAAATTCCTGCAAAAATTGGCTTTCATTATTCCCAAATAACTGCATTATTCTATTTTAGGAGTTCGACAGTACTTGTGCCCATAAAAGAAAAGCATGGTGTCAGAGAGAGCAGTTCCTCTTGAAAATGGTGTCATAAAATCACTAATGCCAGAGGTTTCCCGCGAATGCCTCTCGAAGGAACACATATTCTGTCACCGGGATGGATTAAACGGTGCTTATGACAACTGTAGGAAGTTGGTAATAAATTTGTATTATTTATTTAAAAGTACGTTCGTTAATACTCATAAAAAAACGACTTGTTAAATCACTTGCGCATTGGTACTCTAAAAAATATGGCAAATAAATCCAGAATGACATATTTCGTTGGCGAATAAACCCCCAAATTACATACTTCGTTGCCTTTTTATTACCACAGCATATTTCTTTTAAGGAGCATACACACTCGATGTGTGTTGATTTATTGGTGGACTGATTTAGAAAGTGTTTGCAAGCAAAATTGTTCCTAAAATTAAATTTCGATGTGGGTCGTCTTTTCTTGTGACAAAGTGTCATAAATATTTATCTAACTGCGCCGCTGACTGCCGCAAGCAGATCTCACATTGAAAATCAAGCGGAGTCTTCTTATGCGCTTATGACAAAAAATTCAAGCGGAATTTTGTCCTTGAATAGGTAGACACATATCAAAGGCAGCCTTGGACCGATTCCTTGACATGAACTGACATTTTACCGGCTTCTGCGTTTTGGTTTGTTTCCATTTTTTCCGGCTACTATATTCTGAAGTGGTGTGACTTTTTTGGCGGCTTTTACCCTTAAACATTAATATTTCGATGTCTAGTACGTTTTCACGTAGTCGGACGTTCATCCGTCGATTACGTTCTTCCTTCTACTTCGCCTCGAAGTCTTACCGACGGATTCGTTTTCTCACCCACTACTCTCTAATACAAAACGACGTTCACCCGCCGTCCAGTACGCTTTGATATGGCCCGAATATTTCTCTAAAACTTTGTTCCGTCGTAGTTTACGACGCTCTGATAAGGTTTATGTTTCCATGGTTTCACTTAGTCTGATCTAGCTCTTATTCATTTGATTTAATCATTTCTAAGGTTGTGCTCTTAGCAGTTGCCTTTGCGCTTCGAAATAGCAAGTCCCTAGCCAACTTACTGAATTCCTCTGAAAGCCTCTGAAGAGCCTCTTCACATTCTTGCTACTTTTTACCCGACTGCACACAGAGAGGGTTATGTGTTTCGCGCGTATCCTATGTACGTTCCATCGGGACACCCTGTGGCCTAAACGGCTTGACCGATTTTGAATAGTGAGGTGTCATTAGATTCGTATTCTTCCCCGGAGAGTCATAGGCTAAAAAGATCAAAATAAAAAAATAAGGTCTAAAAAACCAAAAAAACCCGACTGACTGTAAAAAGAAGAATTAAAAAGATTTGAACAAGACACATTCAAGTACCTATACCTTCTATTTGATAGTCGGAGTGTACTCAATTCTCATATATTTGTTAGGCTGGTTACGTATATAGTCTCCGATTGTCAATTAGTTAGGTATAGGTACTTGAATGTGTCTTGTTCAAATCTTTTTAATTCTTCTTTTTACAGTCAGTCGGGTTTTTTGCTTTTTTAAACGTCAGCTTGCGGGTCACATATACATTTGTGCAATACACCGACACAATTATCCGTCGTGTAAATGAAGGCTTGTTCTTCAATCAATATATGCGCAGGTACACAAGGTACCTATACAGGATTTCATCCCCCTTTCGAGGATTACGCCGGCAGTCATAGCCAATCTTACACTTGAAAACACTTTTCCCACGAATCTCCCATATGCGTGAGTACGACGTACAACCGATAGCAATATACGTATTTTACAACAGCTTCCCCCATCGGTATACAAGTGGAGCGAGCTGTCGTGGAGTGTTGAAACAAGGATAATGTTACTGCGACCCCAATTCCTGTGGACTGCGTTTACACTTTGCATTGTTTTTGGTTGTTTTTGTGGTAAGTCTTTGTATGCGCGATGGAACCGACGAAACACAACCCCACAGAGAGGACTCCACCGAGCGGGATTGCTACGGAGTGAGATAAAACAATATGTGTGTCACATTGATGGTGCTGAACTACATTGTGAAATATACTCGATGTTGAAGTGTTTTTGTCACATTTCCATAAAATGTACCAACATGAGGGTGCTGCGACTATTCCAGTTTGATGCGAGAGTATTTCATTTCAGGTGTCGATGTTTGTCTTCTAAGCACCGACGTGTCTGCCCTCATTTGATTCAATGGACATCTCTTTGCTACCAAGAAAATCATTTTCAAACCGAATTAAGGTAATTCCTGTTAATCGGGCCATCTTTTGAAGAGTTTGGCGCTCAGAATAGCTCTTAAATTTTATGTCATTTACTTCCAAACTTTTTAATAACCCAATAACGGGTTCTTCACAAAGGGTTCTTCTTACAATTTTGTACTGTACTGTTGAGAAGCGATATTGAAATCATTTCCATCCACGCGCAGACACATCCCTTCGACATGAATGAAATTTTAAAGATATATCTTTTTCATCGTTTTAACATAATTTGAGGTTCCGCACCAAAGGAGGGTTTCAAAGTTGGATTCTGTTTATGGCAAAGGCGGGAAGGAAAAAACTTAAAAATGTCTTCGGTGGATGGAAATGGTTGATCTTAACAACTTGTCAAGTAAAGGAGTTATGAATAATAAAATCTTTCCGAAGGATCGTAATTTATTGCGACAATTGAGTTATGCTATTCATAAAAGGTTGTAAAATGGGAAATTAAGGCACTTTGCGATTGAGTTGGGTTGGGCTACACGAACTGATGTAGGTCAGAGGTGAATTGAATGTGCGGAGTTCCTGGGATTGTAGAGGCTTCGGTTTTTCGGTGAAATATGTGAAGAAAGTCTGATGGTATTCCTAAATCAAGCAATTTTTTTTTATCATAGGACGTCTTGAGCCCAAACCATAGGTTTTTTTAGTCAACCCAGTTGCAAGTTATTGTCCTATGTCTTTCTTCTGTGTTCTCACTCTGTGGAATAGGGTCAAAGACTTTGCGGGACGAAGCATTGATAGACATTTTTTATATACCCGTATATCCTATGTCAAACCCCCTTTAACCAGTCAACGTAAGCGTTACCTTGAACTAGATAAAATAAAGGCAAGGGCTTTATATTAACCTACTTTATAGATGCTTCTTCTTATTTATTCTTAGCACTATATTAAATCTTAAATGTCTTGTTGATAAAGATATTTCTGACCTCAAGAAAATATAAAACGATTCCCAAAATCGGTTGTGAAGGTAGCAAGATGCTTCCGTTTCCAAAAGCTAAGAGCGACAATCGATTACAGCTGCCTTATAAGTGACAGTGTGAACCGAATCTGAGTCATATGACAACTCTGCGGGTATCTTCGTTTGGTACATTTGCACCCTAAGGAGTTATGTCCCCGAACAACTTAGTGCTGAAAAGACCAATCAGTTTTCAACAGGCTGCAATATCCGACACAGGTTTAGAATGGTAATCAATTTGAAGCCTTTTTTTGTGAATTTTGTGCTCAAAGTATTCTTGCTTGATTTCAGGGAAGAGTGACAATATCGTGGAGAAGGATAAACGAATTAGAAAAGCTAAAAGTTTTTTTTGTGTAATAACCTACGAATATTCTGCAAGGCGGAAACACTTTCCTGTATACCTTGTCTTTGTATACTTTCGTTGGAGAGTATTATAGAACTTTTTTGGGGAGTTCCGGGGGTACAGAACGAAAATTAAAAAATGTATGTTATTAGCTAAGCGTCTTTTAATTGGCACGGTTTCGGTGTTTGAAACCTGTGGCGGCAATGTTGTTCTGGTAGAATCTGGCTAATGTGGTGTTTATTACTCAGTCACTGACTTCAGTATCAAAATAAGTGTCCGTCAAACGTTGCGTCCATTTTAGCGCAGAAGGGGCAGCCCCTTCAAAGTGGAGTATTCAACGTTTGATTGCCCAATTCGAGACAAGCGGGCTAAAATTTGACCAATCGGATCTGTGTCATCGTCAGAAGCTGCGGCGGGCATTTAAACGATGTATACTCGTAATATTTCATACATGGCCATTTCAGATTAAAAAATTATTTCGCTAATACACACAGCACACAGCTTATTTCGTTCCATATCAGCATCGACCCGTTCTTATTGCAAAAACCTTTGCCAGAAGAAATGAAATTTCCATGATCCGCAAGATTTTGTTCCACGCGAATGCAAAATCAAACAAGAACAATTCTTAATCAAACATACAGAAAGTAAAATTTGTGTTACGTTTTGGGTCAAATCAAGGCAAAGTAAAAATAATTCAATCCGAAATTCAAAATTGGAGTACAATTTGTATAGTTGAAGAGTACCGTAGTGCGGCAGAAGAAAAAGGAGTACAATACTGCTATTGCAGTAGTTTCGGCAGCGCTGATCGTGTGATGTTTGATGCAAGTCCTGTCACTTACCTCGTACAATCCCAGATAAGTACAGTAAAAATAGACAGATTTGTACTCCCGCTTCTGATGGTGCTTTTATCAGAGGCTTAGGTGGGCAAATCAATAAACAAAAATTATATCGAAGATGGCAAGGATGCCGATCAGTGACGGAGAATAATAAAAAAAGGTAAAGCAGCTCAACTGGACTATAGTTTGCAAGTCGCTAGATTTGCTTTATATTGGACGGTTGTATGAACATGTTAGGCTTCATTGGGTAAGAAAAAGGCCAACGTTCTGGACTTTGGAAAGAGCGGAGCTCCTACTTAAACAGTGATTAATAGATTAATAATATAAAGCAAATTCTGTGGTCTAACCTAAAAGCGTTATGTTCGAGGCCACCTCCAATAAATCAGCCACAAGATGGTCGCAACTAGAAGGGCACTGGGTTTCAAAGGCACCGAAGAATTAAGCAATCCCAGTAGAAGTAGAAGTTAGGATTTATGCTAGAAATACTCTCTGGACATTACCTTCTGAGGAAACATACCATGAGACTAGGCTTGGCTTATACGGATATTTGTAGGTACTTTCAAGACCTACAAGTCGCGGAAGACATCTCTCAGCTTGTCTGTGTCGAGCAACTGCCTGAAGCACCGCTGGTGGTGGTCTTTTGAGACAATCGCACAACCTCACTCAACCTAACCTAAGGTTGTCTGTTTTCAATAAGTTATCCTCTGACAGCGAGTGGATCTCTACCGCCTTCGTTGAAAGCTCTTTTCACATTCCCAGTACCAAATGCGACTTTCCTGTATCCTGTCCTTCTTGTAAAACTTTCTAGTGCCGGTTAAGCAGTCGTATTTCCGTAGTAGCTCATCGAGTGGTTTGCTTCCTGTTCCTCGGTTTTGTCTTCGACTCAAGGGGCCCATCCACTTTCATAAATGCATGCCACACAAATTGTGTGTTAAGACAATTTGGAAATGCAACATGAGTGGTGTTGGTCATGCATGATCCTGAAACAAAAAAGTCGGCGGTAAAACTGTTTCGGTTCGGAATTTTTTTAATTGTTAAGGCTAGACCAGAACTTAATTTTTTGAACTCTGCAACTCACTTCATTCTCAATAACAAGCACATTATAAGTAAGAACATTTGTTTTTAAGGATTCTTTAAAATCAGGACAGTCTCTTAGCATCGCAAAATATTCTTCAGTAAGTATTGAATCTATCTTGAGGGTTAAATGTTTTTGAATTGCTTCTCGTGAGTCGTGATTTATTTTTTATTTTTGACGTCATTGTTCTCAACGAAGATATGTGTCCACAAATACATAGATGACTTATAAGGGAGCGATAGATTGGTATGCGTACACATTAAATCATTGTGAAACTCTGTTCGATAGTGGATGGGGTGGTTAATAGGAAAGTAAGCAGATGAACTTGAAAATGCCCTAAGTTTTTTTTTTAATATGCGCCTGCAGTTTCACTGCACTCGCTTACCAATATTCTTTGATCAAACAGAAGTTTTGTTATTATCGCCGACAGTTTAAAATGTGTATGCTGTCTTGGTCGACTTCCCATCCAACAGAAATTATTTTCATAACATTTTTCAATGAGTCTAGACCAAGTTGGAGTATGCAACAGCTTCGAAAACATTTCAGTTTTGAATCAAAGACAGGGTCGACAAATTTTCTCTCAAAAATGTATACCAGCATGCGCAAGGAACACACATCCTTCCATCAATTATTGCGGACAAAGATTTGTTCCCTTAAGAATCACCACTGATAAGTTGCCACGTCTAGTTGTCCCATATTTACACCAAAAACTGACCTTACAATCGAATAATTTCTGGACAAGTGGATACAACAAACCTTGAATAACCACGCTATTTAGGTTGGAGTGCATCAAAGGTATTTAGTTTTCTGCAAATATTTGCGAGGAAGACTCTTTTCCATTCACAGTCGAGGATAGAAGGATGAAAGTAATAAATTATGCTCTTCTTTGTTTGTGCGAACATACAAACCCTTAGAGCCGTTGTTATCCTTTTCCTGGAAGATGGAGTCTTCCCTAGAAATTGGAAGAAACAACGCCTAGTGCTAATTAGTAAAGGCAAAGGAGACCCAGATTCTGCATCAGCGTACAGACCTCTGTGTATGCTTGACACGCTAGGGAAACTCTTGGAGAAGATGTTGAGACCGCGACTTACAGCTGCCGTATACCGAGGAGGAGACCTCTCGGAAAGACAGTACGGCTTCAGAAAAGGTCGCTCTACTATTGGAGCGATCGAAGAAGTAGTAAGGGCCACCCAATCCGCCCAAAGGGGTAGTAACTACTCAAGGAAGATCGTACTGCTGGCAACTCTGGATGTCAGGAACGCCTTTAACTCAGCCAGGTGGAGTGACATGCTGAACGCGCTCGAGAACACTTTCAACATCCCAGCCTATCTCTTACGGATGGTTAAGGACTACCTCAGGGACCGGGAGCTGATCTACGAGACTACAGAAGGCCAAAGAAGAATGCAAGTAACCTCAGGAGCAGCCCAAGGATCAATTTTGGGGCCTGACCTCTGGAACATCTCGTATGATGGCATTCTTCGCATGGAGATGCCGCCGGACACCTTCCTGGTGGGGTATGCAGATGATATCGCCGCGGTCATAATGGCAAAAGACACTGAAAATGCGCAACTGAAGCTAAACCAAGTCATGCGACGAGTAACCTTTTGGATGGATGAACACGGTCTCGGCTTGGCTACAGAAAAAACCGAGATAGTGCTTCTAACGAAGAAAAGGATCCCGACTTCAATCGACTTCCAAATCGGCCAGGAGGTAATAAGAAGCAAAGACGCCGTGAAGTATCTGGGTGTGACCATCAACACCAAAATCACCTTCTGGCACCATATAAAGAATGCAGCGGAAAAAGCATCGAAAGTGACTGCGTCACTGAATAGGCTGATGGCAAATGTAGGTGGCCCAACGGCCAGCAAACGAAGGCTCCTGATGTCGATCACGCATGCCATTCTCCTTTACGGATGTGAGATCTGGGCAGATGCACTTCGAAAGGAAAAGTATAGAAAGCAGATGGCAGCTGTGCAGAGACGCGGAGCTCTACGTGTTGCAAGCGCATACCGAACCGTATCGGAGCCAGCCGTTCTTGTTGTCGCAGGGGTGACCCCAATAGACCTCTTAGCGGCAGAAAAGAAGTACGTCTACGACAAAAAGACGGAAGCTGGAGTAGAAAGGGCTACGGAAGAGGCCAAAGAGCTCACGAAACAGAAGTGGCAAGAACGCTGGAGCTCGGAAAACAGAGGACGATGGACAGCGAGGCTCATCAGGAACGTGGCTGAGTGGAATGACCGGAAACACGGTGAAGTTAACTATTACGTCACACAGTTACTCACCGGACACGGATACTTCAACGCCTTTCTCCACAAGATCGGGAAAACAAACAGTCCAGCTTGCCAGTACGGGGACTCCCAGGAAGACGACGCGCATCATACCTTCTTCGCCTGCAGCAGGTGGGAATCCAACAGAAGAGAACTGGAGACGAATATCGGTACCATCACTCCAGACAACATAACAGAAAAGATGCTGGCCAGCGAGCAGAACTGGAACAAGATCTGCGCCTACGTCCAACGCATTCTCAGAAGAAAGAAAAGAGAAGAAGAGGAATCCCGCGAAACAGAGTGAGCCCGAAAGGGCGTATGATTACAGCCCCCCTGAAGTAATGCGAACAGCGGTCCCAGGGGGGCGGGTCAGAAACCGAAGGGAAGGAGGAGTTTTAGTCCGTAAACCTGTAAACCTTGTACAAACGCGCTGTACAAATGGGAGTCGGACACACGGGGATGGTCAACGCCAAAAAGACCTCCCTACGGTGCACAAAGCATTTCTCCTCCCCCCAATAGGAAAAAAAAAAAAAAAAAAAAAAAAAAAAAAAAAAAAAAAAAAAAAAAAAAAATCCTTTTCATCATTCGTGCTCCCAAACGATAACAAATCCTTATTGAACCTCTCATGGCCGCAACACACAAGTGGACATCAACAGCGATCCCTTTTTTTGTATTCAGCTTGGATGCTTGATTATATTTTGTTTTTTTTTTTTTTTTGGAAAAGTTTCATTTTGTTCGCAGCTTCACTTTGGCAGCTGGCCAACACAGGGATATTGTAGGCCGTACACTGTTTATTTTGTTCTCCTTTTGTTACATAACAAACGGTTTTCAAAAGTCAAATCTAAAAGTGTTTATCCTTTGTTTGTCGTCATTTTTGTCTCCACTTATGATAGATTATTTTGACTCTCGTATTTTTTGGGCTTTTGTTATTTGTAATCGAAAATAATCAAGCGATTTTCACAGCGGAATTTGAGAGCATACAAAATACATTGGGGTGTGGGTACCTTGCGTCACTGAAATAAACTTTCCGAATGTCATTAGATAAACGCAGTCGATATTTGGCTACTGTGGGTGGTGTGCTTTGAAATTGGAATTCAACTTGCGGGATATTGGAATAAGTTCTTGGACGGCAAGGCAAAATGATCAAAAGACTTTTCTGAAATAAAATTTCCGTGATGGGAATTTCTGAGAAGGAAGTTATAAGAAATATTTAAAAGAAATAAAGGACATTTTGCGTTTAAAGCGACGTTCGACTGGACAACTTTTAAATGTGCGTTCGTCTTAGGTCTAGTTCTGTGTTACCTACCCTTGGAAGAATCCTGGCATCAAATGAAAATCTTTCCTAAATTTATATGTCTAATCTCTATTACTTTGAATGGTTAACTGCAAAAAGACTCTTCTGTGTTATGTTTCTCCCACTAAACCTGCAATTGATGGAAAGCCCTGAACACTACTTCATAATGAGAAAACCTCGAATGTGATTTAGTTGATGACCTTGAATTTTAATTACAACAAAATACAGTAGACAATAATGCCACTCAAAAAATATGAAAATGTAATGGAAGGGGAAGGGTTATAAACCAGATAAAGGAAATACATCCGCGCTAATTTGATTGCACATTTGCCGACAGAGGCAGGGTTCGGTGAAATGCTCAAATCCGATCGAGAACAGAGCCAAAGGAAAATTATACAATAAGCAGAAAATGTCCCTTCCAATTTAGATACTTCATGTCCCAAAGGTCGGTTGTGATCAGAGTGACCAGGACGACTGCAGAATGCTGAAAAGTCGGAATAAAAATTGCCAAAGAGAAATGAAAGTACCATTTCTGAATGTAAGATTTTTTTATAATTCATAACCAAAATTTAAGGACCAAGATTGAGTTCAACTATTAGGTTTAAGTGGTCAAAAAAAGCAAAAGAAAATTGTTATAGCTATAGCCAAATATTGTCCGGGTCACAATATGCAATTTTTATATATTTATTTTCTGGGTGGATATTTTGTGTGGCAAGTTTCACGATTGTGAGTTCGAAAAATGTAACGACACTAATTATGATTTAGTATCGTATTTAGTATATAGGTAGAAATGCTGTGAACCGTCCACAATATGATGTTCGACTGCTTTAATGACACACACCCGACTGAAGTGTCATATCTTTCGTTCACCAACCAAATCGACGCTACATTGAATACATGGATGACACATTTTTAAATTATTTCTGATCTGTGGTGGGAAGTATTGGTCGGATACAAATCTGTGCACAGAATGTTCGATTATTTTGTAATGGACCGTGATACGTTACACTATGTTGGTTGCGCCTTGTCTTGGTCTGACAATCCGGAGCCAATACTGCAAAACGTACAAACATTTTTTACCATTTCTAAGTTACAGCGACATTATTGTTTTCACGGTTGACAAGTCATCTCCTATCTTTTGTTCATAGATTACATTGGATCGTCACGCCTTTCCCAAATGTATTATCATTCAACTGCTACTTGCTCTTGGCTATTGTGAGAAAAAAAAATCGTTTTAACCACAAAAACAATGAGCGTTCATAATGGTCATATGTACTGTGCACTTGCCTTCCAATCTATGACTATCCTCTCTCGTCGTTGTAAATTAGTTGTTTTCACGTCCTTCGGCAACTATATTTGTCAGAAAATGTTAGCAAGGACCTACATGCAAGTTTCTTGTGACAGTATTTGTCACTTCCTAAGTGCTGTCGGTGTACACTGTTCCCATTTAAAAGTACCTACAGTAGCACTCCCTCTGCAGGCAGTCCTAGCTTTACCAATTCGGATGTAATTAGACTAGACCACAGACTAACGTCAAACTAGACAGTCAACTTTCCGTGCACATACCGAATTTTCCCCGCAAATTTTGAATGACAGCCCTTGTTCGCGCGCTGTTTTTTTCTTCTGTCTGTGAACGCATGTGTTAATGGCCGCCGGGTGTCACTTTTTCAATAACAAACAAAACTTCATTCGCCTAGCTTGATTTCTTTGGACGCTATCGTGTTTTCAACAGCAGAGAAACACATGGGTCTAATATTGATTTTGTATGGGAGGTACCAGAACTGCTTAACCGACATAGCCCATTTCCAATACCAACCTGACAACGATAAAACAAAGTCCTTTCACCAGATGCTAGATAAAGCGGTGAATAGAATATAGTAAAAGGAATATGAGGTGTGAAATAAAATTCACTTCATTTCACAAAAATATAAATAACAATGTGAGTTTTTATAAGTTGAAGCTGTCAGGCTATCATCATCCCAAGTTATGGTTAAAGAGTTTAAAGCGTCTACAGTACTATTTCATAAGCTTTTACACTTAACAAGGTTTTTGAGTACAAGGAGAAGCGTAGAAGGAGTTTCTCTTTTCTGATTTGTTAGGGAATGTTTTTATTTTTGACAGGAATAGATTTAACGTGTCTATGATTGGAAGCATAGGGTGTGTGTTATGCCGATATAGCTACATAGATATATATATATAAGTTTTCAAAGATTCGGTTTTGAGTTTGCATTAGCAGTTATAAACCCGAATATGCCGTGGACGTGTGGGGGTGCAAATGAAGTTGGAGTTTCTGGCTGTAAGGAAGTGGTTGCAATTATTTTAAGGTGCATATATTCAACAAGGTTGAGAAAAGGATAATATTTGCTAAAATTAAGTTTTGCGTAGTTGTTGTTGCATTTTTATCGGAAGTGGGGAGATTATAACAAAAATATAGCAAAGATGTGAAAATAGATCGGGAAATATTTGATAAAATTTATTTCGATCTTATTTCGAATACTGATTTTATCTTTGATATATATTTTTATCAAAATCGTTAAAGCGGTTTTTGTAAAATTTGGCATTCAAAAATGTACCGAATATTGTAACGTTTAGTTTTAAAAATATGCACTAGAACTTAACTATTAAGCTGAAAAATAAGTACAAGTTATTGTTCGGGATTTAAGCATTACTTGGGTTTTAAAAATTTATCGAAATCGAAAATGGGGTTTTCGAGATATGAGCAGTTTTTAGAATTAGCGTTTTCGGTGATTCGAAATGAAAATGAATGACGCAATAATTTTGAAAACATCATTTTACTCCAAGTTTGCATTTTGGGCAAAATCATTATTGCCGTTTTCGGGTAAACTAATAAAAACAAAATTTTTAAAAAAATTTACTTTTTTCAAAAATTAATTTCACGAAACTGAGTTTTTCATTAAGTTGGAAATGATCATGTTACCTTAAAAAATAATTTTGCTCACAATCGTATGGACCGTTTTCGAGATATGTTCATATGGCCAAATTTCAAAAATACCGTTATTCGATTTTTTTTAATGGAAACTGCGTATGCAGTTATGTTAACCTCACCTACTTAAGCTTAAATATCAATTTTGGATGAAATCACTGTAGCCGTTTTCGAAAAAATTAAGCTGGTATGAAAATTTTGTATGGGAAGTACCATTAATATTGGGGTTACCGTGCAAACTCCAAATCCGAAGTTTGAAATCCGGGTAGCCGTTTAGGCTCAAGGCCTCGGGACATGCAGGCACATGGACAGATGGACAAATGGACAAACGGACAAACGGACAGACGGACACTTTTTTGAGTTGGTCTATCATCGTAATGTCAGAATTGATGAACATCTCGAGTTCGAAATTTTGTACGAATACAATATCTTTCTCTTACTACGTAATGGAGAAAGTTAAAAAGCGATTGACAAGGGAAAACCTTCGCTGAAACTTGCTTACACTAAGGCGACTCTCTGACACGAAGGAGATGACTATTGGCTAGGCAGTGAAGTGGCCTTCTCTGTAAATAGTTCTGAGATGTTATTATTACAAATCTCCACGGTGACTTCTACGACACTTATTTTAATTAACCGTTGGTATAGGTGTTTTTTTTTTGCAACGAATGCAACATTATTTACACGAAATTGTCACTTAAACGAAACACATTTACTTGCCACAATTTCTTTCTAAAAGCTCCTAAGCAGCGAATATACATTCCCTCCCGGTCGATTTATCCATTCGAAAATGACACTGTAACATTTCACACAAATGGACCGACAATTTTATCCTTCTGTGCGCGCTCTGGTAAATATGTTCTCCCATCCTAGAAGTCGTACGATTCCCATGCGTTTGTTGATGCATAGTTTCCTTGGCCTTTTTGCTTTATGCAAATTCAAATGAGAATTGTCCTCGACGATGCTCTGAAGGCATCTGTTGCATCCCCAAGCCGAGTGTATCTATCTGCGGAATATTTGCGTAAAAGTTACAACATTTTATTAAAGTTTGCCCGTACCTTTTCTCTGGCACTGGGAAAAGCTAGATGGAATTTTAAAAATTCCCAACCCAACCAAACATGATTCCAGCGTTTTGTCCTTGTGAATTTGTTTCTGTTGTCAGTGGGCCGTTTTGTCATTCAGTGGACTGTATATGTAAGTGCCGGGTAGCGCTGTCCATTTTTGCTGATATGGGATTTCATGAATTATTTTACTAAGCTCCTAGAAGACAATGTCAATATTGTGCGGTGAATATATAAATAGGAGAGGACCTTAAAATGGAAACAATTCATTCAATATTCCGGCGAACAGTGACAGTGATAGATTTAGGGATGTGGCACTGTCCATTCCTGAACTTGTGGTTCAGTCATTGGAGGACCTCAGACATGAGATATTTCTGAGTGTAACATGAGTTCAAGGTCATTGGCATGGGCAACCTGAATCTCCGAATCAACCCCATAACGGGGCACGGTAATCCACTACGAACCCAAAGCCTTTTGTTGATGGAATTTTCAAAACGGATTTCCTATGAACTCAGCTTTTTTTGCGGTTTCATCAGAAATGCTAATCTGCGAGGTACGTGAAAGTTTCGCTCAGCTGCGTTCACAATCTAGGGAATTCAAGGAATTTCCTTCATTTGCCTGGTAAACATTTCTTTTTCCGATTTTGGGCTGAATTGGCTGAGTTTTCCGTCTCACGGTTGTGTATTGTCAATAGAAATTTTTTTTACTTCAATCAGTTGAGTTGGAAGGGCAAACATCACACGTATTAGGGTCGCATACTTTTGCTTTCGTAGTGGGGGGGGAGAGGGGAGACATTGCTCGCATAGATTTGGAGACGCTTTCTGACGGGTGTCATTTGTTTGCCAAAGCGGATATTCTTAAGGGATTTTCTGGCAAATACTGCACGGTTTTGAATGCAAAGGGAATTATTTTACGCTGTGACCAAGGTCTTTCTCTGTATCTCTGCTTTGTTGTCTTGGATCCAAAGCGATGAAATAACAACTAAATGTTGCTCCATGTTGAGTTCAATGTTTTTTGCAGGAATCTAACCGGATTGGGTGAGTAGTTCGTACAAATCAACATACAAAGGGATAAACTTTGCACTTGTATACCAATTATGCAGATTGTAAATTTTGGCTTCTTGTCTAAAGTCCGGAGTGAGCACCAAGCTATGGCCGCGGTTTGTCTGTGACTATTTGCTGGTGAGACGGTTGTGATTCAATTGGCTTTTTAAAGCGAATAAAGCGATTAAAAAGGAAATCCTTCTCCTGAAATTGCTTGAAACTAGGCGGTTGTTCTCTGGCACAGACATGACTACTGATGCTTAAATATCTGGTAAGAATGATGAAGTGGAGTTTTCCGTAAATATTTTTGCGAGTTCAGTCCAGCTCCCTCCCTGAAACTGAAGCAGCCAGAGTGTATCCATTGTAAAATATTTCGATTTTGCATACGTGCGAAGGGGATAGGATGCCCTTTTCTGTTAACCTGCAAAGTAAAATTGCGCTCAAAGGCTAGTTAAACTACGGCCGGTATTCTTCCGTAAGCTACGGGACTTAAAAGTGAATCTTGCTTGGAATAAAAAATTGTTCAAGGTGTCTACGAGTCGGCCAGAGTTACATCAGTTGTGAGTTTCACCTGGGGAGCTACCAGAATTAAGCGTACTTAATAGTGAGTCTAAATACTTGAAGCTGTCCATTTCGGATACATTGAAAAGTTGTATATAGGAGGTTTGTGAAGAGGATATTCCAGAGCCTTGATATATTAAAGGTATCCAGAAAAAGGTTCTGCTAGACATTCGCTGTGTGTTTCTAATACCTTACAAAGCTTGCTAGTCAGTCTTCTGATTTATGAGTGCCAGTGCAGAGATTCCTCACAATTATACCAAGAAGTCGTCGGAGGGGGTACATCGCACTGTTGCGAGCCTTGCTTAATTTTCGACAAATAAGTCGAGTTTATCTCTGTTGTTGCCCAGGATACACAAACTGAAAGTTCACAGTTTAGGGTTTGTATATGGACATGGTCTTGAAGGCGGTCACTCAAATTGAATTGACGATATACCTATATATGCCAAAACTGATTGCTCAAACTGGACGTGGTCTACTTTTATAATTTTTCTAGGGTCTCAGGTAAATATATTTTAGGTAGCGAAAGTTGGTGTCGAATTCTTGATTCTAATAATGAAATTAGCACAAATTAGAAATTTTAGCAGCTCTTGCATAAGATCATTACCATGAGTGAGTCAGAAGCATTAATCTTTCAAAGGTCGATGCAAACGAACATGTGATCTTCGATCCATTTTAAATCTAAGGACTTTGGAGGGGAAAGTACAAACAGGAGCATGTGGATCATTTAAAACCTTCGAATTAATCGACTCCGAGTAGTGTGGCGCAGAAAACATCAAACTCGACTGCAAGGGAAGAGGACAACCCTAGCCTGAGTGGGCACAGGTCTAAGAGAACTTCAAACTACTGCAGCGCCATCAGACGAATAATGAAATGATGATCAATCAGAGTTTCTAAAATATATGTGTGTTGTACTCCTTAAATGAGACATTTTAACTGTTCCACTGAATGGGAATTGTCCATCCCCCACCCCACCTCCACCCCAATATTCGGTCTTGAAAATCAACCCAAAATGGATTCCGATATGAGTTTTATATTAAGCAGTCGTCCTTTTAAGATGTCGTAATATCTGATGGTAGTACTACATAACTCAAAAATAGAACCCCTCTTGAAAGTAAGCAAATCAATAAAATCAACTGTCATTGGCCCCTAAATCCCACACATGGCAATTGAATAATTTGAAATACGTGTTCAGGTAATGCGGCTAAAGATAGCAACAGGTTTGCGGTCTCCTCTGAAAAAGTAAAGGTGTAGACATATTTATCATATCATAAGAAATACCTGTGATATCCCTAAACGAATCACTGATGCTCCAGAAATCTATCCCACGACAGACATCCATCACGTGTCTGAACTTGAGAGCAAAGGTAGACATTCATCGACTTTTTTCTGTGAATATGAATATATCTTCGAACCCACAGCCACCAGAAGCTATTTGATTTGGTTATATGTAAAAGAGATCCGTGGTCTGATTTGCGGAACTATGAACGCAAGTTTGTTTGTTTTATATTAGTAAATTATTAATTTCTGAAATGAATGTAAACCAAACTGAAAGTGCCTACTTAAATTGTTCTTAAACCAGTGGCCCCTTACACCAGCCTCTGTCACAGGACTATAAAAACCAACCACTTGTTACAAGTCGCCTTGTTTGCCATCCCTTTGGCTTTCTATAAATAGCATTATGAACCAAAGACATAAATACCAATTCTGCCCCGTTCTACATTCTTTGCAGTCAGCAGAAAGCCCATAAATGTATTGAGAATCTCCAAATGAAATTACAAATGTCCCGCCACCCGCATACCACCAGATGGGAATTTATATTGCCACCACCCACTGATGTCTGTTCCTAGTCGGTGTGTATAGATTTTATGTGAGCAGGTGACAATGTCGTTTATTGTATCCTCGAGCAAGCTCTATTCCATTGAAGTGCAACGTCCACGTTGGGTGGTTGGACTTTTGAAAACATTGTTTGGAATTTAAACTTTAAAGGAAAATTTATTTTAAAATATCAATCGATATGCAGCAAATTTATCGGGTGTACAGTGTACACTGGGAATTTGTGTCAGAAATGAGAGAGATTTCGTTAAATATTTAATGCATCGGAGAGGACGAGGACTAAAAAAGGAAAAAACAACTGAATTGGGTTGAGTAAATATTGGAATTCAATTATTCGGTGTTTTTCTGGATTTAAAAAAAGAAAAACAGAAGGATTTATTGTGTGCGTATTGGCTGAGTTCAAATATGTCAGAATGTATGCCTCTATGTTGGCAGGATGTAATAATATTTATTTTGTCAGAGTTTTTTCGAACCTCTTTAGGTATTAGAAAGATTTCCGTTGCTTAAAATACATTAAGAGACGGAAACGTTCTGCTTCTTAAAAAGCCTTTTCTGCTTTTCGGATGATACCATTCACCAGATCGAGTGATATTCCAAGAGCTCTACCGATTCGACTAAATATGTTCGATTTCGAAGCCAAATACTCCCTTAATGAACTAAAGCTCCATGAAAACTACCTCCTCCATCATCTTCTATCTGCGATCTTCAATTGTTCTAACTCTTAGCTCTGGCAACTACTATGGCTTCAGCGTTACAACGTAGGCTGACTCTTGTCAACTTGAACTTGGAGACAGTGAAGAACCCCTTGGCTGAAGTGTTATTCAGACGACGAGATTCAGATCAATGAAAACTACCTGCAGGCTGCCAGCCATCCTCTGCGATCTCGGGAACGTTTCCTTCAGTTCTACGAGCTCTGGCATCCGATTAGTCTCTGAAACGAAGGTTGACTCTTGTCAACTTATACCTAGAAGTTATAACTTATTATTCATTCACTAGCTAGGTTATTGGTTGATGGAAGTGTTTTTTTTTCACATCTTGTTCTATTAATCTCTCTTTAACTTCTCTACCACCTATTCACTTTGTTCGGTGACAAGATTTTCTTCGGTACTTTTAAGAACTTATACTTCCTAACGAGCTTCTTACAAAGCCTTCGGAGTTTGAATGGTTTTTTGATTGTTTTTTTTTTTGTACTTTTGCCAGGGAGGCAGGAAAATCAACCAACTTTCGGCTAAAAACTACCAAGTGTTGAATTTAATAGAGACGCAGCACGTTTTATTCCAATCTTTTGTTTCCGTCAGTCTCTTACGCTTACTTCTACTTCTACGGCCAAAGGTCGCATTCGAGTCGGCACAGAGTTAGTGGCTGAAAAATAGCCGAGTCAACTTGCTTAAGGAAACCCTTTTAAAAATAACAGATGTACTAATTTACTCCAAACTATAAAATCTAACCAAACTTTTTGATTTTAACCCAGAAGCTTGGTTGTCATTAGACTGATAAAGTTGTTCTTTTTAACAGTAACCTTTTTATCGCGGGAGTTTTTAACAATGAATTCTCGTTTTTCTTTTTAACAGAACTTGTCTCTGTTAATTGTAAAACATTTTTTTAAGCCAGTACTCGGTCGGAGCCCAATATTAAGCAAGAGTCGAGCTCCGCAGCTGGAACACAGTCATAGTCAATAATATCGCATGATTTCTCACCGAGAAGTGGAACCAATCCCTCCATCATTGTTGCGATTGGTATTTCGAAGGCATTTGACAGAGTTTGGCATCATTCTCTTTTGTCGAAAAGACGTACTTATGGGATCGATGTGTTTCCTATTCAATGGATTAGAAACTACCTTTCCGGCCATTCAATTCAAGCTGTTTGAATGATTTCAAGTCCGAAACTCATTCTATAAATGCTGGTGTTCCCCAAGGCTCTGTTTTGCCTCAGACACTCTTTCTTATTTTCATTAACTATCTTCTGACTACAGCTTATCCAATCGTACTGCAAAAAATCTCAGTAAAGGCTTCTCCCAAAAGGAAGACTATAGCTTCTTTCAATGGGCTTAAGGTATAGGGTTTATGTTTTGAAATGTAACTTCGACACCGATCGCAGCTACACGAAAAATATCGGACTGAGCTAAAGATTGTTCTAAGTCGATTTTTTTAGACTCTAAGGTTGTAATTTGTTAAGGTTCCAATTCAAGTTGCCGTTTACAGAGATTAGCTTTGTGATTAAAAAATTGTTCGCTGATTTGGTTTATATAACAATACCGACTTAAAAGACCTGGCTTTTATTTAGACGAACAGGGCGGATATTTTGGTGCCAACAACCCAGTTCAGGAATATTTACGATACGGTTGCCCTTTTAAGAGGTCACAAATTGTCTTGTTTTCAATGTTGAAAACCTCTAACTGGCATCTGGGTCAAATATGGCGGCGTAGCTCAAGTAACCTATATCTGCTATCCTGACTGTAATTGCTTCCATTTCTTCGGGCTCAAAATACACGTTTATTAAGTTCAGCTCGGATGGGCAAGGCCAGTACTCTGTGTTTAACACGAAGCAATTGATTTGTGTGAGACAACTGCAGTTTCATGCTGCCTGACATGAAAGTGCAATTGTCTCAAGAAGACATTCAAATACCAGCTTAAACCATTATAAAGCTAAAACTTCATAGTCTGATTCACTTCCTTACCGACATAATTTGGAGGTTTTTAATTAATTAGTTGGGAAATTAACTAACACTATTTGCCTTAGATCGGGTAGCTGAGACAATTTATTCGAAAAAATGTCAGACCTTGCTTGCTTATCAAGAGATCTTTAGCCAACGGTGAGTATTTTGTAGGTTACAATTTCAATATCCATTAACAGTTAATAGTGCTCCAAACTATTTTCTCATTAAACAATTTCTTATAAGAGTTGTAAATAGAGAAGAAGTTAAAAAAAAAATCCCCTATCCCTGGATACTTTCACTCTTTTCAATACAGCTTGAAGTCCAATGATTGTAATTTAAGCATTCGAGTCTGCAAAGCAGGTATTTGTACCAGGCATAATTTGGAAAGCAAACGGTACATGGAAATTTATCTTAGAAAAAAGTATATTGCAAGCATGTTCACTGTTCACATATCTCGAGGTTACCAAGGAAGTTACATTCGCCGGGAGCGTTGCATAACTTTACAAATTAGCCCACCAAATAAATTGGGTAGTGTCGGTCTTGTTTTTTTTTATTTTTTTTTAATGTCTCTCTTCTTAATGCTTCTTTGAAGAATGATGGAAATTTCCTCATTATTTTTCCATTTATCGTTTGAATGTAGAAGAAAAATCAACTTTTTCGTATTCAAAATTCAGAAATGCCAACAGTTTCCACCCCTGCGGCTACTTATTCAATGTTTAATGTTTCTTTTTTAACATCATTATTATTTTGACATAAGGATCCCAATCGACAACAAAGGCAAACAAAGAAGTATCTATATCAATGAAGTAAAAATAAAGAATATTTCGGGCAACGAAACGTGAGAATTCCCAAGAGTGAAAGCCTGTAATAAAAATGTTACACATACGCCACAGTGTCGATTTATTTATTTTGATTTTTTTTTTTTGGATTTAACGGTTCGATATTGTAGATAACGGCTTATTGTGGCTTATTTATATTTCATATTTATTGCTGTCGGTGGTGTTTGCAAGGGCATCCGCGGTAGTTTGACTTTTTTAAAGCAGAGAGCGGTCTTCCGTGCTCAGCGTGAATTGAATTGTTTTTGTATTCACGTGATTTTGAAATGAAATCCTTCGGTTGCACCATCAAATAAACAATTTAGTACAGGAACAAGTTATTTGCCATCTCGGATAACCGAAGATAAGAGGCACAAGATAGAGAAAGCGTGTGGTAAGTAATAAAGCCTTTACATGTAAAATGTGAGATAAATATTTAGATCCATTAGGTGACTTTAACTAGCTGCCTCGATTATGTGAGTTTTTATTTGTTCGGGGGAATGGGGGCACTCAATTTTATACCGAATTCGAAGGACTCAACTGAGCAGCAGGTAGTAATACGAACTAAGAACTTTTAGTTTGGGCTGTAAACCGATGGCTGAATTACCATATCAAAGCAAGGCCATTGCCTCTAAAGGATTAGAAATTATACTTCAGCATTTTAAGCCATTAACCCTAAATTCATTACATGCGTTGTTTGGCAGCGCTGCTACAAAACAATAACAGCGGGACAGATATTACATTACATTACTATCTGCACTAATTGATTAATTAAGAACTAATTACCAGAGGCTGGGTATTGCAACGCAGTCAGCTATATATACTCAATTATCCAATGCCCTTATGGAGTCAATTAATCACATACAATTTTAGCAGGATAAGACACTCATTCGAAGGGCTTCCAGCGCAACACACACATGCGTGTACACACTTCACTAATTTAATTCATTCTGTCAGCCCGAAAAAAAAGGAACAACAACAACAAAAATACGCACATGTTATCCCACTTGAGAATGAAAAATATCCTGCTGCTGGTAATCGGTTTATACTCATATCGCACATCTACAAGGAGGAACCTTAATTCGGTTAAGCAATTAATAGAACAATCAGCACGATATAATACATCCTTCCTCTGTTATTGAGTGTCCGGCAGGCAAACACATTTCAACAGACAAACAATCATCATCGTTATCGTTCGTCAAATAATGAAGATTGATGGGATCCTTCACCACCTGTAGCTGGTGATTTACTCGCATTCCGCTGTCGTCCACAAAATATAGTTCAGCCAAACGAAACTTATGTTTTGCAAGCCAATTTTCGTTTGTTTGTCACAACAATTGCAGCTGTTATCAGTTGCTGGCCAAGGATTTTGGGTTCTAAGCGCCTGCGTGGTAGTGGGATGGTTCTCTAGGACATTCTCCTCTCTTCTCATATTCTCTTCACGAAGAGTTGCTGTAGACATTGTCCTGGTTTTTCATATTTGAGTAAACAAGTCCTTCTTAACAGAGCACATTTCTCTGCAATAGAAATATTTGGGTGAGTAACAGTTTCCCAGGAAAAACTGCTTCTACTTCCACTAAATCAGATAAAAAAAGGGGACAGTATAAAGGAATGTACAAGCCGAATAGTTCCCGATAGCACCAACAGATTCGAAGCGGCGAAGTAGACACAATCCCCTCTACTATTTGACTATACTTGCAAGGATTTATAAGATTGGAAGGGGAATAGGTTAGGTTGGGTAGAGCAGGGTGAACCCTTCAGAAGGAAATACTGCTGAGGTAAGTACAATGCATGCATACAGAAAACAAGTCTGCGTGGAGAATGAAAAGAAAGAAAGAAGAAAAGTCATTTTATCGAGACAATTAGCCCTCTGAGGTAGGTGAATGTCAATCGACCACACAACTTGGCAAAGGATAAATTCCTTCCCGCATTTTTTTTTTGAAACTTAAATGGAAAGTACCCCAAGCAGCCTGGCTTTATAACCTATTTCTCAACTCCACCTTGATGGCAGATGAACTGCATAAACAAGAGTCAATGGTACGATTCAGAACATGGTCTTTTTCATAGGATCAAAATATAGCAACTACAACACATTTTATAAAACAGATAGGTGATAGATCAATCGGACTCATTTTCACCGAATACTAATCGACCCCTAACGGTTGCAATTAACCGTCAACAGTTATGCGTCGCCACACTATACAACACTTGATTTAAATTAACAACAATTTCGCACAGACAGATAATAAAAGCCCTGGGTATTTAAATTAATCGCAGCTTTAGAATCGAACAATACCACGAAAGATATCTTTTTCCTAGAACTGATTTATCTCCTCAGGCCTTATCATGTTTCGACATGGAGATCGCAAATCATTAAGTTTTATTATAGCCGCTTTTTCAATATTAAGTGCATAGGAATACCACCTAAATATGAACTGGTAGTTAAATGTCATTTCCAAATATTCAGCGTGAACATAGGCCCTATTTTTTGACAGCGAGAAACACAATCATTCAAATTTCCATAGTAACGTAAACAAAGAAACAGCATTGGGGACGTTCAAGTATCTAATTTAGTAAGTCTGATAGCTGTCTGATTAGATAAGATAGGTCACATGAACAGCTGTTTCAGTTGACGTTTATGGGGAAGGGGGAAGCCGACAAATCTAGTCAAGAAATTGATGACTGAGTCGAAAAATGTCGTTTTCGATTTGGCATTTCAGATTTTGATCAAAGATTTCACATATCTGCTGCCAAACCGAACATTAAATCTGAATTTTATTGGATCTTGTGTGTATAGAGTTGGCCGCAAAGAACATTTTTCTTTATATGCACTGGCAATCCAATGCAATTAATCTGTTTGCCAAAACGATAACAACATAAGTTGACAGTTCGCATAGGTGGCTAACGATCAGGTTACATCTATTCCAATCTAGTCGACTTTCTTTTCCGCAACATATAAATAAAAGAGTGACATCTAGCCGACAGACACCTTCAGAAGTCCAGTTATCTGAAGTCAACTATATTGGTCTGGAGTAGATGTAACCTGAACGTAAACCCTAGATTGGTCGGTAACGTCACTTTTACTACTTCAGCCACATATACGATTTCGAAATATCAGCAACAAAATTATTGACTAGATTTATATATATATTTCAAGTTTTAAACCTATTTTCAATATCTTTCCACAAGATCTAGCTTTTTTTTATTAACGTTCTTTTGAATATGATAAATAAATGGCCGCGTTCCATTGCCCGCTTGACTTCAAGCACAAAATATCTCAGATGAAGAAACGCCCGCACTAGAACGCTAGCTCCAGCGGCAAAGTTGCACTTTTTTTCGTGCCGCATAATTAATGCAATACTACAATTAAAGAAATGATGCAATATATTATAAAAACAATATCTGAATTACCATTTTACTTATAATTTTACCAATTTTTTTAACAATCACACTTGTTCTGCTTCGTATTTATTTATATTTTGTAAACGTTTGAACGATTTCTTTTGGCAGGAGCTTTTTTTTCAATGCAGCGGGAAATTTTCCTAGAAGGGATATTTCACAAAAAGTGCTAGACGTCTAGTGAAATGTCATTTTTTTTATACGTAGTTTAACCTGCCGCTATTCATCTAGCAGGAAATTTAGCGTGGGCAGTGAGAAACCGCCCGATAAATATAGGCCTTATAAATACGTTTATTTTTTTTAGCGTTTTTTTACTTTTACAAATATTCACGCTTCGTTAAGGAATAGAAATACTCTTAATTTTAATCTACAAAACATTTTATTGGTTGTTTCTTATATTAATTCGGTTTTTCACCACTGGATTTCTTGTTCTGTAGAAAAGCGAATATGTTTTAATATTTTTGGCATTTGGGAATGGCAATAGTCTGGAGTATTTTGGTCATGAAATAATAAATACTCTTCCATCTATCACACTGATTCATTTCCGCTCACCCAATTTACATGCTATTTTGTTATTAACAAGGTCTATTATCGGCCCAGGTTGTTTTTGTAGCGATGTGAGTTTATATATTCAGCAATTTAAAAATGTGGCGAAAGAATGAATGAATTTTCGTTACTAATATGCGATTACACGGCTCAATTCAATAAAGGCTTATCCGATTGAAAGTTAGAACAGACCGATTTCAGTGAATTTGAGCTACGAGTACATCTTTCATCTTAGAAACTTGTAAGTGCAAAAACAGCTCCTATATGGAAGCATTTGAAAAAAAGCAAAAAAAGCAAGATAAAACGTTACTTTTTGCGAAATTAGCGAAGAAATTGTTCTTTTATTCTTTTACGACGTAGATATCCTAATTTATATGAACATGTAGACAGATCTCTGGCTTTCCCAAATGGAAACGTTTCAAATAGAACTATGATTATCAAAATCGCAACACGCTATGCACATCAACTTGAATTATTTTTTAAAGCGTACAACTACAATCCAACTTTTCCTCTGATACAGACTGAAAGGAAATACCAACCCAACATATTTTCAACAACAAAATTGCTAAATCGTTTATACAACAAAATTATGAACAAAAAATGTTTGCAACGCACCGCATTCCATTTGAAAATACCTTTCAACACTGCATTCCACTTTCAAATAGCACATGAAACTTCAATGAAGTTAAAACGAAACAGAGGGGGTTTTCGCATTTCCTGAAAACTCTACTTTACTATTTTTTTAATGTTACCTGTAATGTATTCCGCCGCGTGCCTTGCCTAGTTGAATTCCCTTTTAGAGACAATTTTGTTTTGTTCTTAGAATGAACAAAAATTACACAAACTTCTGCGAATAAATAGGCCAGGATGAATCGCAGAAAAGGGAGCCTTTACATCGTTAGGAAAACCCCGGATATTCGTTTCTTGTGTTGATGTAGGTATCATGTACCCATTTTGACCAAATGGTATTTGCATAATTTTACGCCTTTATTGGTGATATAAAACCGCCCGCAGACATACGATAAAGAATGCTGACAAGTCAGTGGACTTTTACGATTATAGGGTTATAGCATTGTATCACAGATTAAGATATATTTTCGATAAAATTCGAAAATGAATCATAAAATCATAGATAAATAATACTGAGATCTTGCCGTTGATGCCCTCAATTTTTTTTTTTTTTTTCAAATTCCGCCACTCCGCCGTGTGACATGCAAAAACATACAAATAATTACAAAAATAAATGCTACCTACTGCGGTCAAACGTGGGGAAATGTGATAGAGTTCGGGAATGCCACATTTTCTGACTACTGAATGCTATTGGTTAGTTATTATATATTTTTTAAAGGCGAATAATTTGATTTGTTTGGTTAGTAAACTCATCTAAAGAAGACCTTTTATCTACTAGAAACATATTAGGACAAACTTGGTTGTGTATTTTCCGCTTTTGGAAATCATTAACTTCGATTTCCTGTGTAAATTTTTCTTAAATAATGAAGAGCACTTGCACAAAATGTTTTTACTTTTCCTCATATCGCTGAGTGGTTCGCAGCTCGAGCTAAATAATAAAACTTTTGTTTCAAAATGTAATCCATGTGTCTGTCAAAATTTAGCGTGCCCATTTAATGGGTGGGCACATTTTCTGAAGCTAAATTGTCACGGATTGTTGTGTATTTGTTGTTCTGTTGCGGAAAATTATGCAAGGATGAGCTTTTTTAATTATTACAAGGACGAGAAGTACCTAGAATAAGAAATAGATAAAATGAGAGAGAATTCAATTTTTGAATTTTCGTTTTTGTGACACTTATCCACGGCTCTATATCAAAATTTAACTAGGACTTAAGCTGATGTTTGGAGAGAAAAGTTGGAGACCAGATAAAATTTAGTTTAGCTCGAGCAGCGTTCTACGCTTAATAAAACATAAAATATTATCCACACGTAACGAACAATTTAAACGGATAAAATTCTATGAAGGCTGCCAGTAACTTTGAAAGTGGCATAATGCAAAGTGCGCGTGTTTTGGTGAGCCGCAATTTTTTAAGTTACGTGAATTTGTCAATATGAATTTCTATGTAACAATACTAGCGCACTTAGCATTTGCCACCCCATAAAAATTGAGCTTGTAGTAAAGTAACGGGACATCGACCGAAGTTGGTGGGCTCAGTATGATTTGTCTCTGCATAAAATGACAGTCAAGATGTGTGAGTTGTTGAATTTTTCCACTTTCTAGGGGAAGTTGCCAATCGTATGCAATGGATTCTATCACATGAACAGTTCGGAAAGATGAACGATTTTTTTTTCGCCATTGCAGTCGACAGTCGACCATAGCGCATTTTTTAACTTTTCTTTTTTTTATGTTTCGTATTGTTTAAAAAAATAAAAAATAAATAAATTTTTAATTTTATTGTTTTCATTTTCTTCTTTAGTTAAAATTAATTAACTTTTCATGTTGATTTGAAATGAAAAATGAACGGAACCTGTTTTATATCTGTTCATCTTTCTGACGTTCTATTGTATTTAAATCTTATATAATAAATAAGCGAAGGCAATTAATTAAGAACTGTTTCCATTCCCTTAAACACAACATATTCGCTTTAATATATGGTGCATCAGCCAGGACACAATGGTAGAATTTCTACCACTGGGTGAACTCTTATTTATCAATAATTAGAGTATTGGAAAAAGCAATAAATGGACTGCTAGTGAAATGTCAATTCTTACAAGCTCTGTCCAACAAATGACGACAACATAACTAGCGCTCTTGGTTCAAAGCGAATAAAAAGTGTAACAAAATGTCAACCATCTTGGATTTCTCCATGGAATGCTAGAGACACCTCTTAGGTGTTGGTAGATTTGTAAGCAAAACGGTTGGAGTTCAAATTGTTGCCGAATGTTTTAAAATAGATGTCACATCGAAAATGTGGTAGTTAAAATTGTTAATAATAGATGGAACCAATTATATTTGTATAAAAAATCATATTGTAATGCATTTATTGCCCCATAAATTGCACAATTGAGTTTTTTCTGTTGTTTTACATTGATTTTTTAGTTTTTTTATAATTATTAGGCAATATCACTTTTGCATGTACATATATCAATCAACAAAGTTTTCTGGACAGTCTTACAAACTTTCAAATTATATTTTGGAATTTCCCCCGGATTTTACAAACATATTACAGGGGAGCTATTGAATAAATTAAATACCATGTTTAACTTATAAGACTAAATGTATTCTAAGTATTTTTTTTATCTTTTTTATAAATGTACTGTAAACCGTTATTTTTAACACGGTACACGGTCAGAAATTATTTGTTTGTAGATCACCACGCCATTCCAATGCGAACCTGTAAGAATTATTTTTTTGAAGTTTTTAGATGAAGGGTTTTTGAAAAGGGCGCATACATGATCTTATTGTGTATATGGACTGCTGGTAGTCAACTTCGCGTTGGTGTCAACATTATCGCGAGCGAAATAAATTGGAAACAAATTAAAAGAAGCAGAAATAAGGGAGATTGTATTAGCTTTATAAATGTACTGTAAATAATACTAATAATGAAGCTAATACAATCTCCCTTATTTCTGCTTCTTTTAATTTGTTTCCAATTTATTTCGCTCGCGATAATGTTGAAACCAACGCGAAGTTGACTACCAGCAGTCCATATACACAATAAGATCATGTATGCGCCCTTTTCAAAAACCCTTCATCTAAAAACTTCAAAAAAATAATTCTTACAGGTTCGCATTGGAATGGCGTGGTGATCTACAAACAAATAATTTCTGACCGTGTATCGCCAGATTTTACCACTAATAAATTGTTAATATAATCCATAAAACTATAGAAAAACTTATCAAGAGTCGTAATAAATTATTCACTTTTGCAAGCGATTGCTGAGGGCAATCTTATCAAAAATACACTCTTGCCTATTATTTTAATTGGATGATAAAATCCACGTTATTGCGATGGCTTTTTCAGGTGCAGTTGTAAATATTTTTTGCGCATTAACCTCTTTGCACTGATAAGAAACAATGATGTAATCGACAAATTCAACCACTACTGTCATTCGAAACAAAAAGGTCAGGAATTAGCCTTCGATTAGTATTCCGCACCCGCATTCAATTTACCAACTTGATGAAATCAAGTGTGGACTTTGATTACTCTAACATTTTTAAATTTTGTAGAGGTTTGTTGGTTTATATTGAAAGCAGAATTTATTTTAAAGTTCGGATATCTCATAACAGATGTGTCGCCATGAAATTTTGAACTTTTAGTAAAAATAAAAGGTTCGGGACTTTATCTATTTCGCCTCCGCCAACAACTTCCGAAACGACATCACATCAGAAATCAACCGGGAACTTCACTTTTAAGTAGCTGTTTTTTTGAACTAAGATATACATTTTAGAACCTCATGATCCCGCTTATGGGACGCAGAAGCATTGACATTAACTTATGCAAATGTTTTTTTCTAAAAGATGGTACCCTATTTAAGAGTCGGATGTACGGTTTAAAGAGGATAGCATTTTTTCTAGGGTGTCATTCATAACAAAGTTACGAAAATCATAAAAGCTCGTAAGAATTGTAAAAAAATTGTTGGAACACGCTTATATCAGGAGCAACTCGAGTCCCGAGACATCTTCCTTCTCACGTGCCATGATGAAAATGACCAATGTCAGTTACACCCTCAGCGGTGGCGTGTATTTGTTTATTGCCTTATTATCTACTGTTATATGACTGATCTCCTATTGAATGCAATGACACATCCGCGTAATTATCATCGACTCGCTTGGAAACTAAATTGATGGCGTGTGTGCTTGAAGGCCTTTTAGACGTCGTCAAAGCGATTAAGTCATAATTTGTAAGCACTCCTAATCGCTTACTGCTCTATCTTCTCCTGATCAGAATATACAACTTATCCGCGTCAAACAATCAGTAGTGCTTCTTATCACACAGAGCAAAACCCACCCAAGACTGTTGTCAGACAGCCTCGACAGCAATATCTGCGATTATAAACTGTTCCGGTGGCATAAAGTCAGCCTAATAAAACTACTGTTAAACTATGGGACGTTGTCAAAATATGGTAACCATACACGGATTAAAAAGTAAAGAATTTATTTTTCAATGAATCGACAATCACATCTTTAACTGGCTCTCGCGGAACGGTCCAATATCAGCGGCGTATGCCATCAAGGCTGGGATATTTGTCTGCTCGTAGTTGCCAGTGAAAGTGTGGGCATAGGGACCGGAAGCGAACACTGCAACATCATCGCCGCCATGCGTCTCCGACTCGAGAGGAGCTGTGGCCATGTATTCGTACTCTGGATCCTGAAGGTTATCAACCGAGATATCGCGACGACCAAAGTTCTTTGAGTAGGTATTCCAAAAGCCAGGCCCATTGGCATACGACAAGATCGTATACGGCAGACCATCATCTGCGTTAGCGTTGCTCACACCAAGAATGTCTTGAGTGCGGAGCTGGTAGGGGAAGAGATTTTGTTTTTGTTATAATCGACAATGATTCTGTGACACTGAGTACTTACCGGGTAGCCATTGATGGTCATTGTGTGCGAATGATCCGATGTGACAACAATCAAAGTATCATCTTCCGAGGTTATGTTCCGTGCGAGTTGTACTGCTCTAGCAAACTCCTCGGTGTCTTCGAGTGACTTCCGGGCCCAAGTCTCATGATGAGCCAAATCGATCTTAGCTCCCTCAACAAACAAAAAGAATCCCTTGTCGTTCTTCTGTAACACCTTGATGGCAGCTTCAGTCATTTCGGTGAGCGTTGGATCAGATTTTTGAGTGAGCTTTCTCGCGATGTCACCATGGTAGGGACAATGACTCGAACTGAACAGGCCCAAAAGATAATCGGTCTTTGTGAGATCAAGCGACTTCAAGCCTGTGCGGCACCACACGTACGATGCATTGACGTTCTGTAATTTCTTCTCGTATAGCCATTCGTCAATCAAATCTCGTCCATCGGAACGTTTACCTTTTATGCCCTCCTCGTCGGATTGTTGCTTGCCGCGGAACTCTCGGCGTCCACCGCCCATGATTACGTTCAAGTTTCGGCCAACATCAGAATAAACCAACTGGCGGGCAATGTCCGCATTGTCTTTTGCACTACAACCGTCGTTTATGATATTAGAGTCGCTCTCCCAGTTGCGCTGAGCAGTGTGGGCGTATACGCCAGCCGGAGAGGCATGTGTCACGCGAGCTGTTGTCACCAAACCGGTGGATTTGCCGGCATCCTGGGCCCATTTGGCAATGCTGTGACTGTGGGTCGAAGGATCTTGACTCTTTTTGCAATCATATCGTGGCACTTGCGCGTTAACTCCAATGGTGCCGTAGTTACCCTTAACGCCAGTCAAATAGGCTGTCGATGTGCATGCGGAATCAGGAACTTGCTTGTTTATGCAGTAGGTCTTAGACAGACCGGTGTAAGGGAATTTCTCAAATGACACCTGCTTTGAGCTATCACCCATATATACTCTTGTAGCAGTAACAGTGTGCACTGACATGCCATCGCCCAGGAACAAGATTATATTTTTGGCACGTTTTTTGTTTAGCTCGCTGTTTTTCAATTTGTCGGCAATTGTTGCTTGGGCCTTCTTCACCCAGTAATCTGTTTCCAATTCTTCGGCGTACTTGACAGCACTACGTTCCAATGATTTGAATCTTTGATGCACTGGAAACAAAATATAGAATTGTCTTAGTAATTTGGCATTCATGTGATCGGTGAAGGGAAATCCAACCAAAGTGTTTGTTTTCAAAGAAATTGCTATTCTTATTCAAAGGAACGGAGTCTGTGTGACGCCCCCAACTTTAAAAAGATATAAATTATGTCACGAAATGTCAAAAGTTCAAACTTTCTAGCTCAATAAAGTTTGTGTTGATATCAATTGGCTGTACAAATATAGAAAAATATCTGGATCTGCAAAAAGAGATCTTAATCAACAAAAGTATTATTGATTTGTTTGCCTATGGATCTAGATCTAGATCAAAACAAAGAAAAAAACAATTACATAAATATAGACCACAAACAATCGTTGATTCTTTTGCAAATTTGCACGTACATTCCAATAGAATTGTCTTTTGCGATAAAGCACTCAACTGGCATACGTATTGATAAAATGGCGCAGGAAGATTACTTCACGGGAGAACTTTATATGGAAAATAACTGCTCCTTAGAGGGAAATTAATTCAATTTAAATTTAGTTCAAAATGTCTTCACCTCCAAAGAATAAAAAAATTATAACATCAAACACCCGCATTTTTGCTCGAGAAGGGACAACGAGATCCGTTTTTTCGCAGTCAATGCTAGTTAAGGCGTAAGAATGAGCTCACAAATCAGACGCCTTAAGTGTCATAAAACGCCCGGCGACCTGCACTTCTGCAATCACTTGAAATGGTTTCCATTTCTGATTTAAAACATATTCAAATGAGAATTGTAATTGGTTTCAGTCAATTTATCAACCAATTATGCAAAATAAATAAATAAGTGTAGGTTCATTGCTTCCGGAAGCCATTTTCTTTTGTAAGAAAACGCAATTCCCTGAGCCATTGCTATAAAAATATCAACGTGCACATCTTTCCCATAATTTCTACCACGTAAACAAGATGGCCGACCAAAAGAAGTGTCACGTGTTAGGTATGTGTGCTGTCCCTTTCAGTCAAACGGTTCTTTAGTATTGCGCATTTAATTGCCCTTTAATCATTCGTGTTAGAAATGTGTAATGTTGTAAATCCACCATTTAAGATAAACTTTTCAACACAAATCCAGAAAAGTTACAAAGAAATCAAAAGTCCTGAATATTCTGGTCAACGTTGTTCTTAATAAAATATAGCGAAAAATAAAATATGTCGGTGTCCCTGTCCATTGATCGAAAAGTTTTAGATTGACAGAGATGAGAGCTGAAATAATAGCAATAAAATAAAACACAATCGCACTCAAACTGTGTCAAACTTTGTAGAGTTTCAACTGTCGGTCAATGGATTTGTCATAAAAGAACGCACCTCTTATATTTCATTATAGACTTAATTTTCATGGATCTTGAAACATTTTTGGTCTCTCAACATTGGTATAGGTTCGCCGAGCTTTTTTCCACCACAAAAATTAGGTTCCGATTGCCGATACGAAAAATCAATAAACTAACTACAACATTATCAAATTCTTCAATAAATTTCACAGCTCTTCTGCAAATATGGATTCTTTAAATATCCGTCCTCAAACAAGGAAACAGAGCTTCGAATAAAATGAATCTTCAACAAATGTCAATTATAGTAACTTTATAGAGTTCACGAGCACAGTAATTGGTTCGGAGCAAACCAACGGGTTCTGTAAAATAATATTAAATACACGCCCAGGATTGGAAAATGTTTCACACAAGAATATCTATTGGCCAAATTCCTGTCGCTTGTCACTTCCCACTAAAGCGAAAATGTAGCTCTTTAAAAAAAAAAATTTATAATTCTCAGAGGATCCTGGCTCATATCAAATCAAAACAATTACTTAAACTCACTTTTGTCAGCACCCGCGATCGCGAACACCGCCAAAAAGGCAGCAAAAACGGTTAACAAAACTTTCAAAGACATATTTGTGCCCGTGTTCTTAGTTCCCAACACTCACGCTATCGAAGCTGGACACCAACTGTTTGGCTAAGGGTCTAAGCAAATAATTTTATGCCTTCGGACACTGGAAAGCTCACATCAGCTCGATATCACACCTAATCTTATCGCTCGGCACATCGTCTTATAAATCATTGCAAACTGATCGTCAGATTTTAGCCTTCTTTTTTAATTTCGGGCCACAATATCCGCGGTATTCACGCGACCAAACTTTGATCCACACACGCGATATACACGCTCTTACGCGGATGGCACTCTCTAGCCAGCTAACTGGCACGAGTATTTCAAATTCTGAAGGTGTACGTGCCACTTTTAAGCCATCTACCGGTCATCGCCAATAAAGTGTCTGTGATTTATGATAACAGCCTAATTGAGAACGACGGGTGGGAACTAATCGGCGATCGAGTTAGTAAGTTCTTATGGTTGTGATTTTCATAAATATCTGAAGCAGCGGTCTGTTGCGAGTCATTTGGCAAGCGGAGTCCAGTGAAAGTTGATCATCATGAGGAGAAGTTTCGTGCTGGTTGTAGGTCTTCTGGCAGTTGGTGTGCTCGCCAATCGCAAAAGGTGCCTCGAGTCCGATGACTGCTACGACGAACAAATGCACCCTGATCTGCTGATCGAGTCAATTCTCAAAAGGGGTTCCTTTGACGAGGAGTTCAGTGCATACTGGTTGGAAAATGGAAAGACCTTCGTCAAAGAGCAGAGGAGTCGTACGCCGAATACCAAGCGAGCCAAGAACGTCATTCTCTTCCTAGGTGATGGCATGTCACTGGCAACAATTTCTGCATCCCGTGTCTATATCGGTGGTGAGGAGGAGCAGTTGTCGTTTGAGAAATTCCCCTACACTGGGCTCTCGAAAACCTACGCCGTCGATCGGACAGTTCCAGATTCAGCGGCCACTTCCACGGCGTACCTATGCGGCATCAAGGCCAATTACGGGACGATCGGCGTGAATGCAAACGTTCGACGCGGCGACTGTGCAGCAACCAAAGATAAGTCGAATCATGTCTCTTCTATTGCCAAGTGGGCTATGGATGCTGGCAAGTCTGCAGGTTTCGTGACAACCGCCAGGGTAACACACGCCTCTCCAGCTGGAGTGTACGCTAATTCCGCCGACCGCCTCTGGGAGAATGACAGCACAGTGAAGGAAGACTGTGCAAGTGACTCGGGAATTGATGATATCGCCGTTCAGCTGGTGCACGGTGACGTTGGCAGTCGTTTAAAGGTGATGCTGGGTGGCGGTAAGAAGAATTTCCTTGATGCATCATTGCATCCCAAGGGCAATCGTTCCGATGGAAGGGATCTAATCAGTGAGTACAAGAGTAAGTCGGCGCGCAACGCCTATGTGGAAACGCTTGATGAGCTGATGGATTTGAACGTCAATTCAGCCGATCGACTGTTGGGACTGTTCCAAAACAGTCACTTGAAGTATCATCTGGAGACTGTTAATGAAAAAATCGCTCAGCCGACACTGGAGGAAATGACTCGGAGGGCGATTGAGTTCATGCAAGACGATG
Source organism: Cheilosia vulpina (assembly GCA_916610125.1). Lineage (NCBI taxonomy): Eukaryota > Metazoa > Arthropoda > Insecta > Diptera > Syrphidae > Cheilosia > Cheilosia vulpina. Next base: position 60,835,082 of record OU744277.1, read on the forward strand.
AGAATGGCTACTTCTTGTTTGTCGAAGGTGGCCGCATTGATATGGCTCATCACGATAACGAGGCAAAGCTGGCTCTGGACGAAACCGAGCAGTTTTCGAATGCCATCAGGATGGCACGACAGTTGACTAACGAGCAGGACACTTTGATTATTACGACGGCAGACCATTCGCATGCATTCAGCTTTTCTGGATATGCGGTAAGTTCCAAAGAGTTATTCATATGCGGAATCTTTTCGCATTGTTCCGTGGATTTGTGTTACCGCAGCTCTGCTAAATCGCTTTAGTTTGCGTGTCGCTTCGAAAACATTTTGGGTGTCTTGTGATTCATTTGTCATTGAGCGTCTTTGTAGCTGCATTTTGATCATACCGCATACCGCTCATTAGAATTGTGTATCCCGTAAAAGATATTATTCTATAATCAAACTTAAAGCGGCCCATTCACTTAACACAGAGCGCCTCCTCAACCTGCTGTGGTTAAGTGACCAGACCACAACGATTTAATGTGCCATCATAGTCTGGTGTTCACAGCGTGAAGCTCTCTATACCCATACCGTAGGCCCACTTTTTATCGACCGAGTGAGAACAACTCGTATATATGGCATTTATATTATATTACCTTACCGAGTGTATCCATCAACTGTCATTTTCGACGCTCTAACCTTGTTATAACAACTTACAGCCGTATTAAAAAAAAAACGCGCAACTACTCTCCAACATGTATGTTATCTAGCACCTAGTTAAGTAAATACTACTTGTTATTAAATTTTCTTATGTTTTTTCTAAAATAACCTAACCAAATTGTACCTACTAAAAACTATTACACATTGGCTGTCAACGCGGCTGGCTAATAAATTTCAATTATGACAAGTGAAAAAGAAAAAAAATCAAAAGAAAATCAAACAACAGAAAATGTTTCATATTTTCTTTTGAAAATCTGCATTTATTATTGAATGTTGTAACCGAATTCTACTCTAACATATTTACACTATTTAAAGACACTGGAAAACGATGAGCCATTTTGTTCCACAAATTTTCAAATTTAAATTTAATTCATTTGTCATTTTGACGGGAACCATGTTTTTTAGGAGTTATTGACCCGCAAGCAGTTAGTTAGTTATCTTGTAAAAGTGTTTATTAATAGCAATTTTAGTTTATTGAATGTGTTTGCCAATAATTAGGTCCAACATGTAGTTACGCGACAATTATAAATACGGCTGTCAATATTTATCAAATTAATAGTTATTGTTGTGAACTCGTGATTATAATAATACCAAATTGCCATTGGTAAGTCTCATAATCTATCTTTGCATGCAAAAATATTTTAATTAGATCGTTGATAGTTATAATTAATTATAAATTTTAAACATTGAAACCGGAAACAGTTGCAAAACAAGCTAACACGTAACGACAGAGGAAAAGTGATGTGATATATTAAATCGGTCGTGTGATAATAACTAATTCCATTGGTAAGTGCTATAACCTATATTTAAAATATTAAGTGTCATAATTCGTGACTCAACAATTGAAATTAGTCATAATTTATGAACACCAACAGCAATGCCGAAAACAGCTGCACAACGGGCGAAACCGTACAGAATGAGGAAACGTGTGACAAATCCACCGAAAAAAAACCAGCAAAGAGTGAGAAACAGAAAAGCCAAGAATTCAGGACGAGGAGAAAATTATTAAAATCAAACGTGGACAAAATTACAGACATTGGCCGTGTTCAATTGCCCGCTAGACGTCTAGCGTTCATTCATATCCCAGATGAATGAACGTCCACGCTAGAACCCTAGCGCCAGCGGAAAATTGGTATTTCACAATAATAATTTCCACACTACAACTAAAGAAATTATACAATACATTACAAAAACAATATCGGAATGGCTATTTTACTTACCTTATTAACAATTTTCCCACAAACAAACCAATCATTTGTAAATATTTGAACGATTTCCTTTGACAGATCGTTTTTTTTTTTTGCTTTTTTTTTGTCTCAATGTAGTTTTGCGCTAAATTGAGAAATTTAATCATTCCTAGAATATGAGAATGGAAATAATGAATAAAACCCATTTTTAGTGTCTGAAAAAAGTTAATTGTGAAATATCCCTAACTCTTATCCCTCTCCTCATTGAATTTACTAGGCTTGTTTGACATGGGCCCTAGTGCGTCCTAGTACATTTTACCACAAAAAAACGTTCACTATATGCGAATCTTAAACCAACCTTTACCATTTCATACATTTTAAGACTCGTGGCGGAAAAATTACTGGCAAGGCAGGCGAAGCCAAAGACAACCTTCCCTATATGTCAATGAGTTATGCGAATGGACCAAGTTACGAAACATACTTTGATTCGAAAAAGGGCGAACGAATTGATCCAACTTCAACGAATAAATCGAAAGTTCACGCTAATTGGCCAGCAGCTGTACCACTGGAATCCGAAACACATGGCGGTGAAGATGTTGCTGTTTATGCCTCAGGTCCTTGGGCTCACTTATTCACCGGAGTATATGATCAGAATACGATTCCGCATATGTTAGCCTACGCATCTTGTGTTGGTGATGGCTTAAAAATGTGTGCTCAATAAAATCGAATACTTTTAATAAAATAATGATCTGTGTTTTTATAAGACCATTGCAGGAGTTTGTGGGCTTAGGCTGGTGTCACTTACGCTTAGTCATAGGCGACTTCTCGTTTTCTCTTTAAAATTCCACTCATATTTCTATGATTACACAACACCATCAAATGCTTACTAAAAGAGTAAAATCTGCAGCGATAGCCGCATTAATTAATGCCGTATGCGAGAGATTGTATGAGTGCAATCCAGCTTAAGCCAACGTGCGATCCAATTGAAGTTATTGTTTCAAATATAAGAAGTTTGGGCAATTTCTAGCTTAGCTTATGATGTTTTACGCCCAATTTTGTCACTATCAATTTGCAAATGCCAAAGCGGCTCTTTTTATTAGGGAAGTTCTAGTTTAGTAAACTAGACAGCTGCCTCACTTGATGTATCTTAATTTTGATTGGCTTAAATCGGTCATATGAACAGCTTTCAGTTGTCGTTTATGGAGGAGTAGCCGACCAGTCTAGTCAACAAATTCGTGACTGAGTGCTAGTTGACAGTTCGCATATGTAGATGACGTAGGAAAATTGACGTTCCCGACAAATCAAATTCTAGTCGACTTAAGATAACTAGTTTTGAATGTCCCCTTTGTATTTTCCGCTACTGACAGTTAGCATTAGGGGCAATTCACATCCACATTCGGGTAGGAGGAAAACTAGCCCCACAATCAGCTAATTTATTTTCGCTTATTTATTCTCATTCATGACTATAGCTGTTCGTTTTGATAGCGATATGGAAATTTTTTGTACCATAAAAGATCGGTAGGGCTGTAAAAAGCTCCTCACCATAGGTTTTACAAGGTTTAAATTATGCAACTCCAAAAGTTTTGTTACATTACTTATGTCGTTTTCCATTGGGACCACCAAAAATCTTTTTCAGATCTCAGATTTTATGCGGCTCATGGAACATGCAACGAAATTGATCTGTGAATTGATTTTGTGAATGGATTAGTGCGTTATTTGACAACAATAGCAGCTGTTCAAATTGCATTTGTTTTAGGTAAAATCAACCATGGAAATCGGCTTGAAAAATATTTCCTCTGTTGTAGCTGCAAATGGAGTAGTTTTGGTGATTCCTTGTTTCCAGATGATGAGGAAGACAATGAAGATAATAATTCCTCCAAAACTATGTCCATAGCTGTTTATATATTTCTTTATTTTGGTTTTCACGGAACTTTGCACATCTGTTTTAAAACAAACTTCTTGAAATGACGTAAAACAGCTGTGCTGTATTTGTTGTAGTATGTGTAAATCTGAAAAAATATCGAGATCTGCAAAAAGTGATCCGAATCAAAAAAAGATTGATTTTGTTTCCCAATGGAACGCCAGAAATGATTTAGATCAAAAAAAAGATTGATTTTTTTCCCAATGGAACACGAAAAGTGATTTAGATCAAAAAAAGATTGATTTCTTGTCCCAATGGAAAACGACATAAGTCTTACGCAAAGATGAAACGGGCTGGTAAGATCCTTTATTCGGTTATTTTGTTCCTGTTTTTTCTACGACACGTACTAACTGAATATTAAACCGTTCACGGAGAATATTTCCCTCCTAAAAAAATGAAGGTAAGTACTTAGGTAGTGGGTGCGAAACAATAACTTTTTTTTTGAGAATCTTTCCCCGATTCCTGGAATCGCTAGCCCTTTGCAGCAAATTAATACGCCACAACCCCTGTCTCAAATTGATGGCAAACAACATCAAATTTTCCCACAACAACAATGCGTCAATAAAAGGCAAATTATTTAATGTCGTTTTCCACCAAAAATCTTTTTCAGATCTCTGATTTTATGCGCCTAATGGAACATGCAATGGAATTGACCTGCTTTTGTAAATGGATTAGTGCGTTATTTGACAACAATAGCAGCTGTTCAAATTGCATTTGTTTTAGGTAAAATCAACCATGGAAATCGGCTTGAAAAATATTTCCTCTGTTGTAGCTGCAAATGGAGTAGTTTTGGTGCTTCGTTGTTTCCAGATGATGAGGAAGACAATGAAGATAATAATTCCTCTAAAACTATGTCCATAGCTGTTTATATATTTCTTTATTTTGGTTTTCACGGAACTTTGCAGCACATCTGTTTTAAAACAAACTTCTTGAATTGACGTAAAACAGCTGTGCTGTATTTGTTGTAGTAAATCTGAAAAAATATCGAGATCTGCAAAAAGTGATCCGAATCAGAAAAAGATTGATTTTGTTTCCCAATGGAACGCCAAAAGTGATTTAGATCAAAAAAAAGATTGATTTTTTTCCCAATGGAACACGAAAAGTGATTTAGATCAAAAAAAGATTGATTTTTTGTCCCAATGGAAAACGACATAAGTCTTACGCAAAGATGAAACGGGCTGGTAAGATCCTTTATTCGGTTATTTTGTTCCTGTTTTTTCTACGACACGTACTTTATCGACTAACTGAATATTAAACCGTTCACGGAAAATACTTCCCTCCTAAAAAAATAAAGTAAGTGCTTAGGTAGTGGGTGCGAAACAATAACTTTTTTTTTTGAGAATCTTTCCCCGATTCCTGGAATCGCTAGCCCTTTGCAGCAAATTAATACGCCACAACCCCTGTCTCAAATTGATGGCAAACAACATCAAATTTTCCCACAACAACAATGCGTCAATAAAAGGCAAATTATTTAATGTCGTTTTCCACCAAAAATCTTTTTCAGATCTCTGATTTTATGCGCCTAATGGAACATGCAATGGAATTGACCTGCTTTTGTAAATGGATTAGTGCGTTATTTGACAACAATAGCATCTGTTCAAATTGCATTTGTTTTAGGTAAAATCAACCATGGAAATCGGCTTGAAAAATATTTCCTCTGTTGTAGCTGCAAATGGAGTAGTTCTGGTGATTCGTTGTTTCCAGATGATGAGGAAGACAATGAAGATAATAATTCCTCTAAAACTATGTCCATAGCTGTTTATATATTTCTTTATTTTGGTTTTCACGGAACTTTGCACATCTGTTTTAAAACAAACTTCTTGAAATGACGTAAAACAGCTGTGCTGTATTTGTTGTAGTATGTGTAAATCTGAAAAAATATCGAGATCTGCAAAAAGTGATCCGAATCAAAAAAAGATTGATTTTGTTTCCCAATGGAACGCCAAAAGTGATTTAGATCAAAAAAAAGTTTGATTTTTTGTCCCAATGGAAAACTACATAAGTCTTACGCAAAGATGAAACGGGCTGGTAAGATCCTATATTCGGTTATTTTGTTCCTGTTTTTTCTACGACACGTACTTTATCCACTAACTGAATATTAAACCGTTCACGGAGAATATTTCCCTCCTAAAAAAATAAAGGTAAGTATTTAGGTAGTGGGTGCGAAACAATAACTTTTTTTTTGAGAATCCTTCTCCGATTCCTGGAATCGCTAGCCCTTTGCAGCAAATTAATACGCCACAACCCCTGTCTCAAATTGATGGCAAACAACATAAAATTTTCCCACAACAACAATGCGTCAATAAAAGACAAATTATTTAATGTCGTTTTCCACCAAAAATCTTTTTCAGATCTCTAATTTTATGCGCCTAATGGAACATGCAATGGAATTGACCTGCTTTTGTAAATGGATTAGTGCGTTATTTGACAACAATAGCAGCTGTTCAAATTGCATTTGTTTTAGGTAAAATCAACCATGGAAATCGGCTTGAAAAATATTTCCTCTGTTGTAGCTGCAAATGGAGTAGTTTTGGTGATTCGTTGTTTCCAGAGACAATGAAGATAATAATTCCTCTAAAACTGTGTCCATAGCTGTTTATATATTTCTTTATTTTGGTTTTCACGGAACTTTGCAGCACATCTGTTTTAAAACAAACTTCTTGAATTGACGTAAAACAGCTGTGCTGTATTTTGGTAGGTAGTATGTGTAAATCTGAAAAAATATCGAGATTTGCAAAAAGTGATCCGAATCAGAAAAAGATTGATTTTGTTTCCCAATGGAACGCCAAAAGTGATTTAGATCAAAAAAAAGATTGATTTTTTTCCCAATGGAACACGAAAAGTGATTTAGATAAAAAAAAGATTGATTTTTTGTCCCAATGGAAAACGACATAAGTCTTACGCAAAGATGAAACGGGCTGGTAAGATCCTTTATTCGGTTATTTTGTTCCTGTTTTTTCTACGACACGTACTTTATCGACTAACTGAATATTAAACCGTTCACGGAAAATACTTCCCTCCTAAAAAAATAAAGTAAGTGCTTAGGTAGTGGGTGCGAAACAATAACTTTTTTTTTGAGAATCTTTCCCCGATTCCTGGAATCGCTAGCCCTTTGCAGCAAATTAATACGCCACAACCCCTGTCTCAAATTGATGGCAAACAACATCAAATTTTCCCACAACAATGCGTCAATAAAAGGCAAATTATTTAATGTCGTTTTCCACCAAAAATCTTTTTCAGATCTCTGATTTTATGCGCCTCATGGAACATGCAATGGAATTGACCTGCTTTTGTAAATGGATTAGTGCGTTATTTGACAACAATAGCAGCTGTTCAAATTGCATTTGTTTTAGGTAAAATCAACCATGGAAATCGGCTTGAAAAATATTTCCTCTGTTGTAGCTGCAAATGGAGTAGTTTTGGTGATTCGTTGTTTCCAGAGACAATGAAGATAATAATTCCTCTAAAACTGTGTCCATAGCTGTTTATATATTTCTTTATTTTGGTTTTCACGGAACTTTGCAGCACATCTGTTTTAAAACAAACTTCTTGAATTGACGTAAAACAGCTGTGCTGTATTTTGGTAGTATGTGTAAATCTGAAAAAATATCGAGATTTGCAAAAAGTGATCCGAATCAAAAAAAAAATATTGATTTTTTTTCCCAATTGAAAGCGAAAAGTGATTTAGATCAAAAAAAGATTGATATTTTGTCCCAATGGAAAACGACATAAGTTATTACAACAGCAGCTAACAAATCAAATTGTTAATCAATTATTTATTACGACGCTAACAATAATTACGAATATATACCTAAATTTGTTTGTGGATAGGTTCAGTCGTTCTTACATGTATATTATAAACAAATAAAAATGTGCAGAACGCAAACGATTAGATTTTTAATTACCAACAAATACTAACAAAAACGGAAAAAAACATGCGATTGTACGAGCGGTCAGTTAAACCCTCATACCGCTGGCAATCACTCTCCTTAATCTTTCTGTATTTATTTATTTGAATTAGGTACTTACTTGGTTATCGACAATAGTATAGTCCAAACTAGAAGCTAAGTTCATGTAATTAGTTGCCGCTGAAAGTTTTAGGTACCTATAGATCATAATTTACGCTGGTTTGTCCCAACTATACGTGCAGGGTGGGTCAAATACAAGTTTCTTTTTATAAAAGCAAAAAAATTAACAAAATTAAATTTTTTCCACGTACTATGGCTTTATTAGTAAGAGCAAACATTCCCATTAATTATGAAACAGAACGTTGTTCAAGTGGCTGCCTCGGCTGGCTTCGCAGTAGGGCATTCTGTCCCTCCAATTTTTCGGGCTGTAGCTCACGCTTGGATGATATTGGCCTTCAGTGCTTGAATCGCTTCCGGATTGTTGGCATAACATCGGTCCTTAACGGTTCCCCACAAAAAAAAAGTCCGAATGTGTCAGATCGGTGCTCCGAGGCGGCCATCTGACATCGCCAAGACGGCTGATAACACGATTTGGGAATTTGGTGCGTAAAAGATCGTTTGTGGCATGGGCTATGCGGCATGGCTCGCCATCCTCCATGAACCAGTGATCGTCCAAGTCCATGTGTTCAATTTCAGTAAAAAAAAGTCGGTTAACGTGGCTCTGTAACGCCCACCGTTGTTCCCAGCCTCATTGAATTGAGTCTCACATTCACGGCTGCTGAGTTTGCTGTTATTAATTTTCAAACTCATCATCTATATTTCGAACGCTTTTATCAACCAATTGCATTATGGCAAACTCTAATTCTCAATTGAGTTCACTCATTTTTAACAATAATCGGAAAAAAGTCTTACCAAAAGTTAAATATTTGTCAATGTCAAAAAGTGACAGACGACAGGGCAACATTTTACGTTCGTTATACAAGGTGGGCCAAAAGAAGTCGTCCGATGTTGTTTGCTTCTCATTTTATTTCTAAATGAAAAATTTCGATTCTGTTTATTGATTATGTTTATTTGAACCTTTAGAATTTTATTGGTCAAGTCGAGAAGATGATACAGACGAATTGTTACGCAAAAATATAGACACGATTATTCCGCGTTCTTGGGGAGTGTATCGCTCCATGGCTTGTTCACTTGTATTCTACATCTGTCTAGTCCACAAATGTCAAAACATTTGCAAAAATAAGAGCATCTTCCAATAGGGTGATCTCTTTTGGCCCACCTTGTAGAAGCCGAATTTTCAGGGTTGTACAGGGTGTTTGACAGGCGTGAAAATTAGCTGACACTTCTCAGTGCGCACTAGTGGGCACTAGTGCTGCCACGCCAAGCAAACCTATAGTAATCCGCTCGATTAAGCAGTAACGCAGAAGTACTGCGTTATGGAATTCATCCGACCTGCGCTGATTGCTACAACGCTGGCAGTCGCAAACTCATCTGAAAAATGTGTGCCTGAAACTAAACCAAACACCGCTCCGAAATGACACACATATTTGATTTATTTTGAAACAAATTCGATATCTTTATTAAACTCAAGGTTTTTTGTATTTTTTTTCAAATCTTGGTTTTTTTTTATGTAGTTAAATATTATGCCTGCTTTTAGTATATTTTTGCATATCGTTCAATTAAATATAACTAACTGTATTATTTTTGTCTACTATATTTTAAATTTTATTTGATGCGTTCTATTGGTTGCTTTTTTCGTTTTCAATTGCGTGTTGTTGGTGAACTTTTCTCCAACTGTATTGACAACGTACTTTCTCCTCAACGAGTTCACGCTTAAAATTACATTTTGTTTGCGTGGGTGTCAAGGAAACATTGCAGCAGACCCATGCAGACGAGAATACAATACGAACGTTGGATCACATCCAATTTGTATATTACTCTAGTTAAACTATTTAAAAAAAAAAAAAAAGGAGAGAGAAACTCTAATTCTCGTCGTAGAGTGGTGTGGAATCACCCAAGTTCATAGAATGCGGCGATGTATTTGTTCGTGGCGTGCTCCGCACGGAACGTGGACTCTTTTGGTAGTCAACAGATCGTGCCGAGCGGCTCATTGGTCGCTCCTCGGCGTACTCGGGGGTCTTGCGCGGGTAGTCCTCGTAACGGGGTGTTCGGCTAGAGTGACTGCTACTGGGTATTACGGGAGGTGGCACACTACCAGGTGTGGTTCTTCCGTGCTGCGATGCGGCGGAGGGCTTGCGACGCGCCCATGAATCAGAGGCCATCTGCCAGTCCATGCTCTCTTGTTGGGCAGAACTGTAGGCGTTCGATCGAGAATGGTGTGAGGGTGGTCCACCTGCACCGCCACCACTGCCGCCGGGGCCCATTCTAGGCGACCTGCCATAGGATTGCGGTGAAGCATGTACCGAACCACCACCACCGTGGCGCGAGTGTGACGGTGCTGGATTCGTTGGACGGGCAAAGTGTCCATTTGAGGTCGAAGAAGCGGGACTCGGAGTGTTGTGGTTGTACCGTGGCGTTTGAGACGAGTGAGGAGTGTGATAGGGCGTCATGAAAGGTGTCTGTCCACTCGGGGTGTACGGCGTGTTCACATAGCCGCCTTGGTAGCCCGGGGTGTTTGGGTAATGGGGCGTCTGACTTGACATTGGATGTGCCAGCGAATGCAGCATGTGAGGCGGAACATTGGACGACATCTTTCCAACGGATCCCGAGCTGACACTCATCTGGGGAGTGTTATAGCCAGGCGTTCGGGAGCTGGTTACTGGGCGTGGTGTTGACATGGGGGTATTGCCCGGCAGCGGGTCTGAGTAGTGATCCTTGAACCACTTGAGGAAGGTGTTTATTGACTCAAAGATCTGGCTGCGGAAACGGAATCCCTCCGGAGTGACGGTTACGTACTCGTGTCTACACTTCGTCTTCGGCAGATAGGAAAGGAGAAACTTGCCTGGGTAATTCTTGGACGCCGACACAAAGTAGTGGATCTTCTTGGGATCCTTCTTTTTTTCCTCTTTGAGGAGTTCCTCCATTTTGTCCTTTAGGCCGCCACCTGTGTCACGGTAGTATTTGTAGCTTAAAAGCTCTCTTGCTGATGCCGCCATTGGGTTGACGTGCCGCGCAATGATTTCATCCAAGTCTTCGAACTCCTCGTTGCCGATCCAAAGGCTCTGGCCCAAGCTGAAGGCGTTCTCCTTGCCCTCCTCCCGAACATCGATGTGCTGATAAATGTCTGTGGTTACCTTCCATGTGGCCGTCAGGTGATCGGAGCCTTTGCTCGATGGACGCACGATCACTTCGCCTTGATCCATGCTCTCCATGATCTTGACTACTTCGGCGTATGACTTGTTGTGGAAGGACGGATGGACAATGACTCGCTTCACGTACTGCTGCTTGGCTTTGATCTTCTTGGAGTCGTCCTGCTTGCGCAGATCTTTGTCTTCTTGTTCTTGGTCGTAGTAGTTGTCCTTCCTGGGCCGCCACTCGTGGTTCTTGTCCATCAAATCTGAACTCTTCGAAGAGCAATCCACGGAGAACCTCTCCACATCGATCTTGATGATCCGCACGTGGATCGCTTGACCGTTTTGCACGCGCTCCTCGGGATTTTTCACGTGTTTGTCGGACAAGTTCTTTATGTGAATGAATCCAGACAGGCCGTTGTCTAGTCGCAGCTTGATGCCTGTCGCCTGACCAGGGCAGGCACCAGCGTCAAAGTGATTCCATACCTCGGACAGTTCGGGAAAGTCGTTTTGCAGACAGAAGGGGCACTGCCAGTGACCCGTTTCATCGTTACGCACCGGGTTCGCTTGATCCAGTTGTTCACCTTGTGGTTTGCGATGGGAGAACCCGCCCACGGTGGCCAAGACCATCTTGCCCACGTAGAAACTCTCTGGTGTCTCCTTCGTTAGCATGTCGAATAGCTCCTCGGAAGTCGCTGAGCGGAATGGTGTCCTCAAATCTTTGTAGCGACAGTTTAGCTCAGCGCGAATGTCATAGAGAGTGATGCTCTTGTTGCCGAAGCCTTGGCGTTCCAATTCCTCGGCAAACGCATCCAGGTCGAGGTCTTTAAGACGCTCCGGTGATTCGAGAATCTCCTCCAAGGCTCCAGCTGGATTGGTCTCCTCGTCATCATATTCCAAGGCGTCGACTGCCATCTTCCGCGCCCACTCATATGTCTCCGGGTGCACTCTGGATCCGTCCAGAACCTCCACATACGCTTCGGTACTGTCTCCTAGCGAATTCGTGTCGATCTTGATGAAGCCCGAGCAGTTGATAAACACCTTCGGCCCCATGTGACATGAAGTTACAAGTTGCGTTCGGTTCTCCAGGCGCTGGTTCGTCTGCTTTAGGATTTTTATTAGCGCCTGACCCTTGCGCGGACCCAGGCCGCAAATGAACTGCACCAAGTTGAGTGTAAGCGAGTTCTGGACGGCCAAATTTATATCCACTCCCACTTCGTTGGTTCGATTGATGAACTCCAAGTACAGCCGTTCGATGAGCTCTTCTTTGGGGATCTGCTCCTGCAGCGAATGATACCGCAGACAGAGGATCTCCTCATCGGCCCCACACAACTGCGAGTACTCAACCAGCGGGTCTTGCATTTTCCTGGCCAACGACACGGCTTGCTTTAGCAGAGGTGGATACTCACGGAAGTCAACGGCACCCTTGTTCGAGTTCGCATAGATCTTTGCCAGCTCGTTGTCGATAATTTCAACAGCCACCTGTGGAAACTGCTCTTCCTCGACGAGCTGCTTTATAACTTCTCTAATGTCTTGCTGAATCATCTGCGCCTCGCGGGACTCACCACCAATGGCCACCACATGCGGCTTCTTGTTGCGCAGAAACGTCTTCAGATTTTCCATGTCCGCCATCTTGAGGCCTTTCTCGTCTTGTCGGTTCGAGATCTTTCGCTTTAGGATGTGCGGCAGCCGAAGATAGTCTGTGACCTCGCCATCGGGGGAGGTGAGTGCACAGAAAGCCGCTTGCGTGTAATCGGGAACGTAGGCCACACCCATCACGCGGATTCCTTTCGTTGTCTCCCACTCGTAGTCGTCATCCTCGGTGAAGTCGGGCTGGTAGGGGGCCACCTTGATCCAGTTGCTTAGCTTAGTGCAGCAGGACTTTAGAATGGACTCCTTCGCTTCCGTCACCAGGACAGATTTAAGCTCCTTTCTTATAGCGGGGATAACGAACCTGATCAGCGCCTCTTGAACACATTCACTACGCAGCGCGTTCCAGTCTTGCACATTCTTTGAGAACTCATCACGCTGGTACAGCTGCTTGGCTTCGTCCAGGTACAAACTGGAAGTGTTACCCTCAATCTTGTCGAGAATCGTAATCTCCAGCAAATTGTCTTCCTCGGCGATGGTCAGACGAAGGAACTGTTCTCCAACCAAATCCCGTACGGGCTTATTCGTCAAGTACTTCAGGCTGTAGCACGGGTGGTTCTCGTCGATCTCCTTCAGTCCTTTCTTCGTTGGGCGCACATTCATTTTGGCGCGCTCAAAGAAAATCTCACGAACACACTTGCGCACCAACGGCTCCTGGGCAATCTGTCGAGCTACAACATATTTCGCTGCATCAATGACCTCATCCAACATCATGAATTTGGGACACAAAAACTGCTTGGCAACGTCGGCGATTTCAATCGATTCCTGATCAACTTCATGCCGCTGGTAGCTGTCGCGCAAGTTCTCCGCAAACTGCTCAGGGGTGAGACCGAAACGCTTCGCAAATCCACAAATACCTGCTTTTCTGCACATGGCATACGGTCCCGAGTCCTTGGCCTGTTTTAACTGTTCTTCTGGCTCTTCGTCGACTTCCTCGATGTCTTCCTCCTCTGGCGGTAATTCTTGACCCTCTTCCAAGTTCTCTAGCGCCTTGCGACGCGCCTCTGCTCTTGCAATCTTCTGCTCATCCTTCATCTTCTTGCGGAATGCCTCGTTCATTTTAGGTATCTCGTGCGAGTAGTAGAGCAAGAAATGCGAATGGACATCCCGCAGTTCCTCGGGCGATTGCACCTCGCGCAGCCGATCAAAGTCATCGTCCGTCATGACACGCATATCGTCGGGAATTGGGGCATCAGACGCCTGTATGATCACGTCCAACTGATAGTCTCGCATCTTTTCGAACAACATCATGAGTTTCTTCTTTCGCTCCTGCAAATGACACCACCGACCGTCAAAATAGTAGATCTTCCACAGATCGTCACACGTCAGCTCCGGTTTGACATACTCCTTGCGGTAGAAGGCGATAAAGGGCACCTCCAGCTGTTGATTGCGCATAAAATCCAGTGTTTGCTTGATTTTCGCCACCGCACTGGGTGGCTTGCGGTACCGTTCACGTGAACTCCCGTCGGCTGGCTTGTCTTGTTCCGATACGGATGGCTTACAAAACGCCTGCTTGTAAATCCATTCGGCTTCTGCTTCCAGCTCGCTGGAACCTTCGGGAACGGCCGTCACCGGCACTTCGCGCAACTGCATTCGCTCGGGGATGTCGGTTTTGCGAATCTCGTTGTCCAAATCGGTGAAGTGACCGCGTTTCAATTCGCTAGGCTCGTAGATCTCGAAGATGGTCTTCTTGGTGGACTTCTTTTTGGTCGATTTCTTGGGTCGTTTCTCACGCTCACCAGTACCGTCATCTTCCTCGTAGTCATCTCCCTCGGACTCAGATTCATACTCGTCATCGTCGTACTTGGAGAAGTCATCGTAGTCAAAGTCAACGCCGAAGATGTCTTGGCCTTCTTGGAGAGATCTGCGAATACAAAGGGGAAAGGACATTGCAGACCAGTTTGATTCACACACAGGGATTGCAAACTTACGCATCAGTAAACAAAAGGCGACGTTTCTTCTTCTTTTCGGCGATTGGTCTGCCATCGTCGTCTACGATAAAATCATCCGCATCCGAGTCAGTCTCTTCCTCGTCGTCAAAATGTTCAACTTCAGGCTCTCGGTGACTACGTTCCGACCGGCGCTCAGCGGCATCCTTGAAAGAAAAGGAACATATTTCAATTTTAAATAGGGCTGACTTTGGAGTGTAAACTAAATCGATCAAGATAAGACCAGGCTTACACACAAGAACATGTTGCTGACTGAGGCATGGCCCCAAACGACTTTAGAAGTTCGGTTACAAATAATCCAAGTCGACCGGTTCCTAATTTCGGTGTCGACTTGACAACAAAATAATTAAGCTTGGTAAAAACCAATGAGGAGTTGTTAAAGGCAAATCGATAGTCCAATTGACCGGCATAAATAAACTGACAGCTAAACATCGGCAAATGATTTAATCAGACATTACCAGCGATATAAACAAAAAGACACTGAAAACGAAAATTCCCAAACAACTATTAATTGAGACGCGTAATAGATCAAAAAAGAGTTCATTGACTGGAAGAAGGCATTGTTCGCCGGGGAGTGTCGCTTGTCGATGGAAGAACCAACGCCGATGACTTTTATGCGAACTAAGCAGGTTGGTGCAATGTTTCTCTATATTTCTAGCTAAAAATTCAATAAAGCTGTCTCCAATGAGAAGAGATTCAAAATGAAGTAGAAATTACCCTACTCCATCTCGTGATTGGTAGTTTTAAAATCACTAGTTGTCATTTGCTTGTGCGGCAGCTGGTTCGTAACCTTTGGTATTGACTTGGGTGCTTTAATCTGAAATATTTCATTAGCACAGCTTACAGTGATTAATTTAGATTTGCCATTCGCGTTTCGATCGATTAGCTGCCTTTGACCTGAATTTCGGTATATTGCTATGTGACCCCACCAATTTGTTCTTGTAAAAAGATAAATAAATAAACACTTACATCATCATCATCGAACAACTGTTCGGCGATTGCCTCTCGAGCCAGTCCTTCGTCAACATGCTGCTCCTCACCATCGCTCTCTTCATCTTGTATGCGACGCAGGCGTTTGAAGCGTTTCTGTAAGTTAGAAAAAATAGAAAGAAAAAGAAAGAAAAGGAAATAAGTAAAAACTTCAGTTCGGTGCCCGGTCAACAATCGACAAACTTACCCTTCTCTCGACTTTCACGCCCAGATTCTCCTCAATCAAGTCGTAATCATCGTCCTCCAGTCGATCGTCCAACTCGTCGTCGTCATCACTTTTCTTGCGCTTTTTCGACCGACCCGAGGCATCCGAATCTTCGCCATCGCTGCCATCTTCCTCGATTGGTCTGTCATCAATAAGATCTTTGAGTTCCTCACGCAGTACTTCCTCGTCATCTGTGAAGAAACATTCAAGGAAAGCCCCATCGAGACGTTAGTGATCTGAAATAACAAACACTAGACAGCACACACTTACCCTCTTCCTCCTCCTCACTACTGTCGGCCATTGCTTTATTCTTTTTAAGTTTCTTCCGCTCATGTGGCTCCAAATCCTCCTCCTCCTACGGGAGAAAATGAAAATAAATTTAGATTTATAATGAAATGTTTTTTTTTTTTTTTTGTTTCTGGCAAAACAGAATTTAAGTTTCTTTTACTTCAGGAAAATCTTTGCTTACCTCCGATTCTTCAGCTTCCGAGTCCAAAAAGTCTGCCATTTTTCTTAACAAGCACCGAGAGACGATAGAAAAAGTTCACTGATCTACGCTTACTTTCTGGTTGTAACTTACAAAACTGCAATGTATTATTACAATGTTATACGACTAAAGTGGTTAAAATCACTAATCGATCTGTATGCTAGCTACTTTGCAAATGAAATATTAGACAGAAATTAATAAAAAAGAAACTACAAAAATCCACTAAAATGTGGCAAAAAAATTTTACAAGCACAACGCACTGACATTTTCTCTGCAAAGGGAATTTTTCTCTCTCCTTCTCTTTTAGGTACCTGTCTCGTTCGTTCGTTCGTTCATATCGTTTTGGAGACTTTTGAATCGTTGGAATAAAATTCGATTAACGAATGAGTGCGTTCAGTCAGTTAATTACAAAGTAAATGTCGGCTTACACTTGATATGAAGGCGTTTTGACTTAATTTTTTCCTCTAGGTCTACAACAAATTGATGTCGTGCTGTTGTCGAACGTCAATTGCAGTTTCAGTCATTTGATATTTTAATTAATAAAATTTTTTTATTACTCCTAGTAAATAGGCATTTTTGAGGCCCAGGTCCACCCCGGACTGTAGCGCCACCTTAAGTAAATAGGCATTTAAAACTGCTTGCATTTTCTAATTACCTACATATTTAAAATCCTATGAATATTTTGTGTTCAAATTAAAAACAGAAATTAATATAAACCGAAGTCTTCAAGTCCAATTTATATTTAAAATTCTTTTATTCTTCGTTTTTCCACTCGCGATGTAAACACACCTAATGCGTTAATGATATTTATATATCTTTCCAGTGGAAAGGCGGCTGCACACAAGCATGATGCCCATAAAACCAAAAGGAATATTGCCCGGCCATTAGCAACATGCTTTTTTGTAGCTCACACGTATTCACAGACGAGGGTTGAAATTACAAAAACAACAATGTATATAAATGGGTTTTGGAGGGATAGACGTACGAAAGATATCCATCTCTTTTATTCTTTCATCTCTGTCTCTTCTGGTCGCAGTGTACAGGGCCTATTCCTTACAATACAATAGTCTCCACTGGAAAAAAACCCATTAAATATGACAGATCTCACTTTAGACTGACAGGTATAAAAACACTGAAACGACAAAAAGGCAGCCAGTTAAATGAAAACAAACGATTTTATAAGTTTCTCCCCGAGAACGTAACGTCTTAATTCGTATCAAAAGTGCAAAAATATAATCTTATCTGTTACATTTTGATTTTTTTTATTGATATACTGATAATGAATTTTACCTTGTCGGACGATGACTCCGATTGTTCGGAATCGACTGTGTCGGATCAGTTCGAGCAAGTTCCCGATGAGGCTCCAGTTGATGAACCGCCAGCAAAGAAGGTCAAAACAGAATGGTCGAAGAGCTACTCGAGCACCGCCTTCAAAATGATGGCCAATATGGGTTACAAAACGAACCAAGGGTTGGGTAAGTCGGGTCAAGGTCGACTAGAGCCAGTTGAGGCCGCCAAACAAGAGGGTCGTCGAGGTCTCGGCTTAAAGTTGGAAAAGCTCTCCAGTGCGGCTGAACAATGGCATGAAGGCTTGGAGGAAATACGCATTCCAGAAAAAATTGACTGGATCAAGAACAGATCGAACGATCTGGATTCTCTGTCGATGGAAGATCTTTCGGATTGGGTACGCCGGGCACCGAAGAAACTCATCATTGACGATGAAACAAACTTCTGCAATGAGGAGATCCTCCAAAACGTTTTGAGCTCCAAAAGTGCTTTCGATGAGCTCGATGGCAACGACATGAGGCGGGCTCGTACGAGATCAAATCCTTTCGAGACAATTCGTGGATCAATTTTCCAGAATCGGGCCGCCGTCAAGATGGCCAATATTGATTCGTTGTGTGACTTTATGTTCACCGACCCGAAGGACAAAAACGGCACAAAACTGGTAAAGGAAAACGATTTACTGTACTTCGCCGACATCTGTGCTGGTAAGGCTTAGACAAAGAGGTGACTAGTAAGCGGGTGATAATTTATATCTTATATTCTAGGTCCCGGTGGCTTCACTGAATACGTTCTCTACAAGAAACGCTGGGAAGCCAAAGGTTTCGGCTTTACATTGCGCGGCCAGAACGACTTTAAATTGGACAACTTTTTTGCAGCGTCGCCGGAGACATTTGACCCGTACTATGGCGTGGCTGGCGATGGTGACATCTTTAATCCACAGAATCAGACTTCATTCGCGGAGTACGTCCTCCGGGGAACCGAAGATGTTGGGGTGCATTTCGTCATGGCCGATGGAGGCTTTTCAGTCGCGGGCGAGGAGAACATTCAAGAAATCCTTTCCAAGCAACTGTACTTGTGTCAATGCTTGGTCGCCCTACATATCCTAAGGGAGAAGGGACACTTTGTTTGCAAGCTCTTTGACCTGTTCACGCCGTTCAGCGTTGGGCTGGTTTATCTGATGTACAAATGTTTCGAAGAGATCAGCATTTGCAAACCCAACACCAGCCGACCGGCTAACTCAGAGCGCTACCTTATATGCAAATGGAAAAAGCCCTGCACGGAAACGGTTCGTCGGCACCTCTCTGAGATAAACCAAGAGATGTGGGACAACCCGGATTCCGAAACTGATGTCAGAGAACTGGTCTCACTGCAGGTGATCATGAGGGACAAAGAGTTCGTCGACTATATTACTGAAAGCAACAACCGCCTGGGACACAACCAGATAGTGGGGTTGATCAAGATCGCCGCATTCTATGAGAAAGCTGACCTGAAAGAAGCGCGCCAAGCGGGAATTCGAGGCAAGTGCTTAAAACTGTGGAATCTACCTGATCAAATGCGACAAGAGCCGGAAATGAAGACCACCGACAACCTCTTAGCAGAGCTGCTTCGCGATTGGAAGGACGAAAAGGCGTTTATGGGCACACCCGCTACAATGCTCAAAAGCAAGGAACTCCTCCACAAACACATCACCAACATCCCTGACTGGTATTTCGTGCCCCTATCCCGCAGCGAGGATAACGAACGAGACACAGCAACGTTCTTTCTGTGCCGCGGCCGTGGTATTACACTGAAACTGATAAACGGACGATGGGAATCGTGCGAATGCGTTCTCGAGATGTATCCCAAAAGCCTTATCTACGGCGAAATAGTCCAGGAGCAGATTGGCGAAGGAAGCAAGGGCCGAATGGTGCGCTCCCTACACATTATCGACGGCATTTCGCTAGGCGGACATTTCATCGGCCGACTACCGCTGCAAGAACGCTTAAAGATGTGCGACAAATTTGCTCGCAGTCTGAACAAGCCGAACAAAATTGTGATGAATTCTGATGGCACCCACTGCCAGATAACACCCATTCGCTGCAAGAAGCTGATACCATTGGGCGAGCTCAACGATTTCTTCCACCAGATGCGCTTGTACAAGATGAAAAACAACAGCGCCGAGCGATTGGGCTTACGAATCCGATCGGGCAATGATCCCACAGAGCGGTTCTACGTCATTGGCGGCATGATGTTCCTCAACGAACTAACGCACGAGTTTATTTCGGCGATCTCCAGCAAACACAACGCCGTCTACTATTACAATCTGCAGTCCAAAGAGGCGTTCTTCCCTATGCACATTGGGGACAAACCTGTCTTCAGTTCGTTTCGAAATTGTTTTATACGGCGGCAGGTATGGAAGTGGACAAACGTATACCAGGTGAACGAGGTGGTTCCGAATGAGATGCGAGAGCCAGACATACTCTTCCGCGCCGACTTTTGTCAGTATCTCAATGAGCGCCGAAAAACTGAACGCAACAAGCAATAGCGGTCGTTACCGCTATAATTAGACTAAGGAATTCTTTGTACATTTGGGATGTACGCTTACTTAGTGTATCAAAACTGAAAATAAACAATTTGTGGATAACAGCAACTGCTCTACTGGTTTGACTCGGCTTTGCGAGACTATCTCTCATTGACTGTTGGGGAATCGTATAGCTCCTGTGCTAACAATTCTACTTTACCTTGCATTGCTGAGAGATATGCTAAACAAACAAACATTACACCAGTTAATTGAAATTCGTACACAATAAAATAAATAACTACTGGCGTTTTCGATTGCAGAAAATAATTGCCTTTTCTATAGAAAGAGCAAATCTAGAAGTGCTCTTTCTATGTATTCCATGTTTCATTGAAAAATAAAGTGCACTTCCAGGACCCCAATTCTCAACAATTCTCGTATGCGTTTATCTGTCAAAATCTCCGATGCGATGCGAAAACTGAAATTTGCAATTCTCAAAATCCATATACGAGAATTTCTCTTCGAATTGTACTCGTCTGCCTTTTCCATGCGGATTTGCGTCTCGCATACGGAATTGTGAGTTTGACACTACAATGAATGGTTTGTTTTTTGATTTGTGTGGGAGAAAATAAGAGTCAAATTAAAGTTAAGGCACTTACTGAATGATATCCCTTCCCATTGACATAAATATGTTTGGAAATAGTGTCATTCGTTAAAAGAACTCTCGGATAGTCCGGTATATTTCGATGTAGCCTAATGTCGTTTTCCATTGGGAACACCAAAAATCTTTTTCAGATCTCAGATTTTATGCGGCTCATGGAACATGCAACGAAATTGATTTGCTTCTGTGAATGGATTAGTGCGTTATCTGTGGTCACAAGGCAAAACAGCTAAAGTCTGTTTTACTCATTGTTCAGGAGAGCATTTTAAAGTTTTTTTACTCCATTGACTCTAGTGACGTAAGCTGTTTTTTGTTTAAATTGTGGCCACATTTTTAAAGATATAAAGCTGAAAAAAATTTACGAAATAGATTTGAGTATGCTGAATCTAATGGCATCAAAATCTCAATTTTGTCTAAAGTCGACTTTAGCGGTTATGGTTTGTGACCACAGATTTTGACAACAATATCAGCTGCTCAAATTGAATTTGTTTTTGGTAAAATCAACCATGGAAATCGGCTTTTAAAATGTTTCCTCTGTTTGTAGATACAAATGTAGTAGTTTCGGTGATTCGTAGTTTCCAGATGATGAGGAAAACAATGAAGATAATAATTCCTCCAAAACTATGGAGGAATTATTATATAAACATTGATGTTTATATATTTCTTTATTTTGCTTTTCACGGAACTTTGAACATCTGTTTTAAAACAAACTTCTTGAAATGACGTAAAACAGCTGTGCTGTATTTGTTGTAGTATGTGTAAATCTGAAAAAATATCGAGATCTGCAAAAAGTGATCCGAATCAGAAAAAGATTGATTTTGTTTCCCAATGGAACGCCAAAAGTGATTTAGATCAAAAAAAAAGATTGATTTTTTTCCCAATGGAACACGAAAAGTGATTTAGATCAAAAAAAAGATTGATTTTTTGTCCCAATGGAAAACGACATAAGTCTTACGCAAAGATGAAACGGGCTGGTAAGATCCTTTATTCGGTTATTTTGTTCCTGTTTTTTCTACGACACGTACTTTATCGACTAACTGAATATTAAACCGTTCACGGAAAATATTTCCCTCCTAAAAAAATAAAGTAAGTGCTTAGGTAGTGGGTGCGAAACAATAACTTTTTTTTTGAGAATCTTTCCCCGATTCCTGGAATCGCTAGCCCTTTGCAGCAAATTAATACGCCACAACCCCTGTCTTTAAATTGATGGCAAACAACATCAAATTTTCCCACAACAACAATGCGTCAATAAAAGGCAAATTATTTAATGTCGTTTTCCACCAAAAATCTTTTTCAGATCTCTGATTTTATGCGCCTCATGGAACATGCAATGGAATTGACCTGCTTTTGTAAATGGATTAGTGCGTTATTTGACAACAATAGCAGCTGTTCAAATTGCATTTGTTTTAGGTAAAATTAACCATGGAAATCGGCTTGAAAAATATTTCCTCTGTTGTAGCTGCAAATGGAGTAGTTTTGGTGCTTCGTTGTTTCCAGATGATGAGGAAGACAATGAAGATAATAATTCCTCTAAAACGATGTCCATAGCTGTTTATATATTTCTTTATTTTGGTTTTCACGGAACTTTGCACATCTGTTTTAAAACAAACTTCTTGAAATGACGTAAAACAGCTGTGCTGTATTTGTTGTAGTATGTGTAAATCTGAAAAAATATCGAGATCTGCAAAAAGTGATCCTGTTCTGTTCTGTGACTGTTCTACAATCACATGGCATTCATCAAGGTTAAACGATTTTTAACAATATTCATGATTAGTTGACGAATTTATTACAACAATAACAATAACTGTATAATTAATAACAACATTTTATGAATCAAAATAAATTTTTATTATAGCTGCAAAGAAATCAGAGTGCTTTATATTTCACATTTCATTTTCGCTAGTATTATGACATATGGCATTTTTGATTGAAGCGAAAAAGGAAATCCATAAGTGATCTTCCTATGTTTTCTATTGTCGTTTTCCATTGGTTTCACTCGGGGATCCATTCATTCTGTGATCCAATGGAACAACAGAACTGCTTCTGATTGAACCGACAAAAGTATTGGTGAAATGCCAAAAAATAATCTACGGCGGCTGTCAGCTGACTTGTATAAAATACATAAATTACTCTTGTGTGAGTGCTTCTTGAGTGGATTCTGACTTCAAATCGAGAAGCGAAATTCTCTTCTCAGAATCACCAGAAGAGTATTTTTTGTGCCAATGGAACGGTTTCAGAAGTGATTTTTTCGATTCCGGACTCTCCCGGATGCTTCTTTTTGCCCAATGGAAAACGACATATATGTTTCATTTAAAAAGAAAGTGCACTTACAGGTCAATTCCTAACACGACAGAAATATTCGGAATATTTTTAAATTAGGTACCCTGAACTCACCAACACACACTAGCAAAATGCCAGATTGAAATGCGTGTTGAGTTGTTAGAAACAAATTTTGCACATGTGATCAAAAAAAAATCCAATTGGGCCTGCAAATTGAAACTTTAATAATAATATATTTATTTGATCCATTTAAACATTCAGATTTACCGTAAAAATATACAGAAAGTGGCAACAGAACACTAAATCTCACCTATGATGTGCATGCGTGGCGTCTATCACTATTGCACAAAAGCTGAAACGAATTTCATTGAAAAGACCAATTATTCTGAATTTCGGGGCAATTCTTTCGGAGCTTCAATGAAAAACTCCATTATGTAAGATTCAGAGGCATATCTTAAGTCGTCTAGATTTGTCTGGACTGGATGTTAACTGAATGCAAGAACTAGATTGTTAACGTCACTTTTCCTACGTCAGCCGCATAATATGTGTAAACTGTGAGCTTAGTACTCAGTCACGAAGTTCTTGAATAGATTTGTCGGCTACCCCTCTATAAAGGTCAACTAAAAAGCTGTTCTGACCGATCTACGCCAATCAAAACTAAGACACATCAAGTCAGACAGCTGCCAAACTTACTAAACTTGATAATTTTGCTAGTACATTTGGTTAAAATATTGAAAAAAAGCAAATGCCAAATGATTGAAAGAAAATGAAAATATTTTGACCAAAATTTCATTAGTTATTTAAGAATTTCTTATTTAAGAATATTGTCATGATATTTAACCATCATTGACGATGCAATAGTGTTGTGATATGTAACGGCCCGTTGCATTTCCAATTCGAAACGTTTGCTAGGAACATCGCGGGGAAACCGCACAAAATCGATATAAATCGATCGGAATCGCAAAAAGTCTATACACGTTTTCTTCATAAGCAAAATAACGAGTACCTAATGAATTAGCATTTAAAATCAATTAGCTGGGTATATACACACAAAAATAAAATCTGTAAAAATAAAGAAAATTCTGCGGAGGTCGATTCATATATTGTAAAAAGGTTAGTCAATGTGATATGGATTATATGTCAAAGATGTAAGTGGCTCAAAATAGCTCGAAGTCTATCCACGTACTTTGGAGTCTGGAATATATGATATTTTCAGCTCTTTGAGAGAGCTTTGCTAAATTTTTTGAACTCAAAAGATTTTTAGTGCTTGGCTCGAGAACCTCCGCGAATAGACCTTTTATGTTTTTGAACTTTTTTTTCGTTGACGATTTTAAAATCAAAATCTTACCTATAAAAATAAAACACAATGGGAATATTCAAGAATCTAGTTATCTTAAGATCTGCTTTTGTGAATGGATTAGTGCGTTATTTGACAACAATATCAGCTGCTCAAATTGTATTTATTTTTGGTAAAATCAACCATGGAACTCGTCTTGAACAATGTTTCCTCTGTTGTAGGTGCAAAAGGAGTAGTTTCGGTGATTCGTAGTTTCCAGAGATGACTATGAAGATAATAATTCCTCCAAAACTATGTCCATTGCTGTTTATATATTTCTATATTTTGCTTTTCACGAAACTTTGAACATTTGTTTTAAAACAGTAAATCTGAAAAAAATATCGAGATCTGCAAAAAGTGATCCGAATCAAAAAAAGATTGATTTTGTTTCCCAATGGAACGCCAAAAGTGATTTAGATCAAAAAAAAGATTGATTTTTTTCCCAATGGAACACGAAAAGTGATTTAGATCAAAAAAAGATTGATTTTTTGTCCCAATGGAAAACGACATTACACATACTACAACAAATACAGCACAGCTGTTTTACGTCATTTCAAGAAGTTTGTTTTAAAACAGATGTGCAAAGTTCCGTGAAAACCAAAATAAAGAAATATATAAACAGCTATGGACATCGTTTTAGAGGAATTATTATCTTCATTGTCTTCCTCATCATCTGGAAACAACGAAGCACCAAAACTACTCCATTTGCAGCTACAACAGAGGAAATATTTTTCAAGCCGATTTCCATGGTTAATTTTACCTAAAACAAATGCAATTTGAACAGCTGCTATTGTTGTCAAATAACGCACTAATCCATTTACAAAAGCAGGTCAATTCCATTGCATGTTCCATGAGGCGCATAAAATCAGAGATCTGAAAAAGATTTTTGGTGGAAAACGACATTAAATAATTTGCCTTTTATTGACGCATTGTTGTTGTGGGAAAATTTGATGTTGTTTGCCATCAATTTGAGACAGGGGTTGTGGCGTATTAATTTGCTGCAAAGGGCTAGCGATTCCAGGAATCGGGGAAAGATTCTCAAAAAAAAAGTTATTGTTTCGCACCCACTACCTAAGCACTTACTTTATTTTTTTAGGAGGGAAATATTTTCCGTGAACGGTTTAATATTCAGTTAGTCGATAAAGTACGTGTCGTAGAAAAAACAGGAACAAAATAACCGAATAAAGGATCTTACCAGCCCGTTTCATCTTTGCGTAAGACTTATGTCGTTTTCCATTGGGACAAAAAATCAATCTTTTTTTTGATCTAAATCACTTTTCGTGTTCCATTGGGAAAAAAATCAATCTTTTTTTTGATCTAAATCACTTTTGGCGTTCCATTGGGAAACAAAATCAATCTTTTTCTGATTCGGATCACTTTTTGCAGATCTCGATATTTTTTCAGATTTACACATACTACAACAAATACAGCACAGCTGTTTTACGTCATTTCAAGAAGTTTGTTTTAAAACAGATGTGCAAAGTTCCGTGAAAACCAAAATAAAGAAATATATAAACAGCTATGGACATAGTTTTGGAGGAATTATTATCTTCATTGTCTTCCTCATCATCTGGAAACTACGAATCACCAAAACTACTCTATTTGTAGCTACAAGAGAGGAAACATTTATCAAGCCGATTTCCATGGTTGATTTTACCTAAAACAAATGCAATTTGAACAGCTGCTATTGTTGTCAAATAACGCACTAATCCATTTACAAAAGCAGGTCAATTCCATTGCATGTTCCATGAGGCGCATAAAATCAGAGATCTGAAAAAGATTTTTGGTGGAAAACGACATTAAATAATTTGCCTTTTATTGACGCATTGTTGTGGGAAAATTTGATGTTGTTTGCCATCAATTTGAGACAGGGGTTGTGGCGTATTAATTTGCTGCAAAGGGCTAGCGATTCCAGGAATCGGGGAAAGATTCTCAAAAAAAAAGTTATTGTTTCGCACCCACTACCTAAGCACTTACCTTTATTTTTTTAGGAGGGAAATATTCTCCGTGAACGGTTTAATATTCAGTTAGTGGATAAAGTACGTGTCGTAGAAAAAACAGGAACAAAATAACCGAATAAAGGATCTTACCAGCCCGTTTCATCATTGCGTAAGACTTATGTCGTTTTCCATTGGGACAAAAAATCAATCTTTTTTTGATCTAAATCACTTTTCGTGTTCCATTGGGAAAAAAATCAATCTTTTTTTTGATCTAAATCATTTCTGGCGTTCCATTGGGAAACAAAATCAATCTTTTTTTGATTCGGATCACTTTTTGCAGATCTCGATATTTTTTCAGATTTACACATACTACAACAAATACAGCACAGCTGTTTTACGTCATTTCAAGAAGTTTGTTTTAAAACAGATGTGCAAAGTTCCGTGAAAACCAAAATAAAGAAATATATAAACAGCTATGGACATAGTTTTGGAGGAATTATTATCTTCATAGTCATCTCTGGAAACTACGAATCACCGAAACTACTCCTTTTGCACCTACAACAGAGGAAACATTGTTCAAGACGAGTTCCATGGTTGATTTTACCAAAAATAAATACAATTTGAGCAGCTGATATTGTTGTCAAATAACGCACTAATCCATTCACAAAAGCAGATCTTAAGATAACTAGATTCTTGAATATTCCCATTGTGTTTTATTTTTATAGGTAAGATTTTGATTTTAAAATCGTCAACGAAAAAAAAGTTCAAAAACATAAAAGGTCTATTCGCGGAGGTTCTCGAGCCAAGCACTAAAAATCTTTTGAGTTCAAAAAATTTAGCAAAGCTCTCTCAAAGAGCTGAAAATATCATATATTCCAGACTCCAAAGTACGTGGATAGACTTCGAGCTATTTTGAGCCACTTACATCTTTGACATATAATCCATATCACATTGACTAACCTTTTTACAATATATGAATCGACCTCCGCCGAATTTTCTTTATTTTTACAGATTTTATTTTTGTGTGTATATACCCAGCTAATTGATTTTAAATGCTAATTCATTAGGTACTCGTTATTTTGCTTATGAAGAAAACGTGTATAGACTTTTTGCGATTCCGATCGATTTATATCGATTTTGTGCGGTTTCCCCGCGATGTTCCTAGCAAACGTTTCGAATTGGAAATGCAACGGGCCGTTACATATCACAACACTATTGCATCGTCAATGATGGTTAAATATCATGACAATATTCTTAAATAAGAAATTCTTAAATAACTAATGAAATTTTGGTCAAAATATTTTCATTTTCTTTCAATCATTTGGCATTTGCTTTTTTTCAATATTTTAACCAAATGTACTAGCAAAATTATCAAGTTTAGTAAGTTTGGCAGCTGTCTGACTTGATGTGTCTTAGTTTTGATTGGCGTAGATCGGTCAGAACAGCTTTTTAGTTGACCTTTATAGAGGGGTAGCCGACAAATCTATTCAAGAACTTCGTGACTGAGTACTAAGCTCACAGTTTACACATATTATGCGGCTGACGTAGGAAAAGTGACGTTAACAATCTAGTTCTTGCATTCAGTTAACATCCAGTCCAGACAAATCTAGACGACTTAAGATATGCCTCTGAATCTTACATAATGGAGTTTTTCATTGAAGCTCCGAAAGAATTGCCCCGAAATTCAGAATAATTGGTCTTTTCAATGAAATTCGTTTCAGCTTTTGTGCAATAGTGATAGACGCCACGCATGCACATCATAGGTGAGATTTAGTGTTCTGTTGCCACTTTCTGTATATTTTTACGGTAAATCTGAATGTTTAAATGGATCAAATAAATATATTATTATTAAAGTTTCAATTTGCAGGCCCAATTGGATTTTTTTTTGATCACATGTGCAAAATTTGTTTCTAACAACTCAACACGCATTTCAATCTGGCATTTTGCTAGTGTGTGTTGGTGAGTTCAGGGTACCTAATTTAAAAATATTCCGAATATTTCTGTCGTGTTAGGAATTGACCTGTAAGTGCACTTTCTTTTTAAATGAAACATATGTCGTTTTCCATTGGGCAAAAAGAAGCATCCGGGAGAGTCCGGAATCGAAAAAATCACTTCTGAAACCGTTCCATTGGCACAAAAAATACTCTTCTGGTGATTCTGAGAAGAGAATTTCGCTTCTCGATTTGAAGTCAGAATCCACTCAAGAAGCACTCACACAAGAGTAATTTATGTATTTTATACAAGTCAGCTGACAGCCGCCGTAGATTATTTTTTGGCATTTCACCAATACTTTTGTGGGTTCAATCAGAAGCAGTTCTGTTGTTCCATTGGATCACAGAATGAGTGGATCCCCGAGTGAAACCAATGGAAAACGACAATAGAAAACATAGGAAGATCACTTATGGATTTCCTTTTTCGCTTCAATCAAAAATGCCATATGTCATAATACTAGCGAAAATGAAATGTGAAATATAAAGCACTCTGATTTCTTTGCAGCTATAATAAAAATTTATTTTGATTCATAAAATGTTGTTATTAATTATACAGTTATTGTTATTGTTGTAATAAATTCGTCAACTAATCATGAATATTGTTAAAAATCGTTTAACTTTGATGAATGCCATGTGATTGTAGAACAGGAACATTATGGATAACAGGAACATTATGGGTTACAGGAACATTATGGGTTACAGGAACATTATGGGTTACAGGAACATTACGGACAACAGGAACATTATGGACAACAGGAACATTATGGACAACAGGAACAGTTTGCACAACAGCTGGACCATAGGGGCTTGGTGATCGAATATGTCTGTTGCCATGAAGATTCGATGTTATTATGGCATGTGCTGGAACAGCCGCATGGAGAATAGGACTATTATGGACAGCAATAGCTGGCCCTGGCACTGAAGCTACCAGAGTTGAACCATATGAACCGGCCGATACGGCAGCAATCAAGAGTGCAAAACACAAAAGGTACTGAAATAAAAAAAAAAGTAAAGCAATTGATCTCAAATGGATTACCGTACTGAACTTACTTTCATGATGATTAGAGTTCGAGGTATGTTCTTAGATTGCAGAGATACTTCTGATGCTGTAGTGCACATCCAGTGGGTCTTTTATACAAAAAGTTCAAACTTTTACTCATCGAAGAGAACCAGATATGTTAAATAAAGACACAAATCAGTAAACAATTCCAAAAAAGCTCTAATTGCAATTTTTAGGAGTTCCAAAACAAGTTCCTTGCCTGGAAAGAAGAAACCGACAGGCAAACCCTCAAAACACCGTCAATAAACTTTAGTTTAGCTATGAATCTGGTTAACAAGATACCTAATTAATGTCATTTTTCAGACTTTTCGCGCCCAATTAAACTGGAACATAACACGAGATTTTTCTCTTTTGCATTTGTGGTGGTGCTTGTTTTAAGAGTCAGTTATTCTTACATTGTAAATTGTGTTTAGAAAAGTCTATTCAATTTAATAAATAAAATTTTTCTCTATTTCTCTCAGACTTGTTTAGAAGCATTGAGTCCTAAATAGAAAGGCTGTGGGTATATTTGGGGTTGAGCAATTATTTTTTTCCAAAATTTCTGAAACTCTTCTCAAATTTATGTAAAGTAAATCGCACTTTGTTATGCGAGAGTATTGGCTTCTTTTCAATTGTGATTTTAAAGATGTTTGGCTACATAAAGCCCGTTACTTGCCTACAAGCTGTATTTTTGTTGGGGTGACAAATGCAAAGTGCTCTAGTATTGTTACATAGAAATTCGTATTGACAAAAATGCCACGTAAATTCAAAAATTCAAGCCCACCAACCCACTCACACCTCGCATATAACACTTCCGCTGTTGGCAAAGTTGCTGACAGCGCTTATATAATTTTATACGTAAAATTTAGTAGCATTTTTTTTTAGATAAAGCCTAGTATCCTGCTCGCACTAAATTTTAGTGTCCCTAATCTCCACTTCATTTCTCCACACCAAAGATAAATGCTCGCTAAATTTTTAAACATCATATAGATGGAAGAAAACCCATTTGTTCATGACAGTAAACGTTATTTTACTTTAAAGACAATGCATTGTTTGAATCGTTCCAAAACAATAGATATAAGTAAAATTGATGAAATAGGAAGCAGAAGACGACAAGTTCCTTCGTGTCGGGTAAGTCCCTATTTGCATTTGAATTTTCTGCAATTTCCATATTGCTCATCGTCCCTCCTTCCACAAGCCCTGCAATTTTTTTTTCGCATGAAACGGGATTTTTGGTTTTGCGTTCACTTTCATTTATCGCACAAATGTTTTCTGCGGTTTACTCTGAAAAAAATCCAAAGTAAACACAACACAAATTGTTTCCTCCTTTTTTATGTCAAAATTTATCTTCGATTTAATGTACCGGACATTTATTTCGCGAGCTAAATGAGTGGAGACTTTTCATCAGCCTATCTATATGAAGTTAAGAATTTAGCGTGCGAAAAGGCTACTGCTTTGCAAAACTGCCTCGCTAAATTTTATCTTTGTAGACTTTTTTGTCTGGGAGATAAAATTTAGTGCGAGCAGGATACTTAGATTTATCTAAGAAAAATATTCATATGAAATCGAAGATTATTTTGAATTTGAAGAAGCCCTATCGAATACCATGTTTATAAACCCTTGGGAAACTGTACGCAAGTTCGGCTTGACAGCTCTTGTGAAATGTAATTTTGTCTCTCTAATGAAGGGAGCCAAAAAGGATATGTCAATTTAATCTTCTTTTGGTCATAAACTTATGCCGTTTTCCATTGGGACCACCAAAAATCTTTTTCAGATCTCGGATTTTATGCGGCACATGGAACATGCAATGAAATTGATCTGCTTTTGTAAATGGATTAGTGCGTTATTTGACAAAAATATCAGCTGTTCAAATTGCATTTGTTTTTGGTAAAAATCAACCATGGAAATCGGCTTAAAAAATGTTTCCTCTCTTGTAGACAAAGATAATGGAATACAGAGATATATATCTTTCCAGTGGAAAGGCGGCTGCCTACCAGAGATGAAAGAATAAAAGAGATGGATATCTTTCGTACGTCTGTCCCCCCAAAACCCATTTGTTTACATTGTTGTTTTTGTAATTTCAACCCCCGTCTGTGAATACGTGTGAAGTACAAAAAAGCATGTTGCTAATGGCTGGCCAACATTCCTTTTGCTTTTATGGGCATCGCGCTGTTCAATTGTTTTGTGTTTGGTATTGAACTTTTTTGGTTTTTGTTAAGGATTCGATTAAAATAAAAAAAAATAATGAAATACGCATTTCGAATTAGCGAATTATTGCATTAAAGTTCAATTCATGAACTGAACATATACTAGAAAAGAAATGAGCATATGTGCGTGACTTCATGAATTTTTCGGGAAGTATTTCAAGAATCTAGTTTTCTTAAGTCGACTAGATTGGTCTGGATGGGATGTAACCTGAACGCAAAAACTAGATCGGGAACGTCATTCTTGACTAGATTCGTCGGCTAGCCCTAAATAAACGTCAACTGCAACAGCTGCTCATATGACCGATTTCCTCTCCGGGCGAATTCTTGTTACTTAGCCTACAAGCTATATTTTTACGGAGTTGTCACGATTTGTTGCGCTAGTATTTTTGCATAGAAATTCGTATTGACAAATGTCACGTACCTTCAAAAATTCCGGCTCACCAATATACTCGCAAAAAATATGAGCCACTTCCGCTGTGGGCAAAGTTGTTCGTAGAATTTTATCCGTTGAATTTGAAATTATTCGTTAAGTGTGACTAGTTTTTTTTTTAGGAATAAGTATACATTGGCTTAAAATATACCTATATGAAAATTGAACAATGTAAATTGGTTGAAGTAAAATAAAATCATTTTGTGCAAATTTTCTTCAGTTATCTAAGAAAAATTTACACATGAACGCAGTAATGATATTCAAAAGCGGAAAATACGCCACCATGTTTGGCATAATTAGTTTTATTAACCAATGAAATCAAATTATTCGGATTTTAACAATTTATAATAACTTACCACTGGTAGGTATTCGGGAATGTAAAAAAAAGTGGTGTTCCCGAACTCTAGCGCATTTCCCCACGGTTGCCGAGATTGGCAGCATTTATTTTTGTATTTTTTGTTGTGTGACTTTGCATGTCACACGGATTCTTAAATGACATAATACCGATAGGAAAACGCCGAATTTGAGAAAAAATGTTGAGTGGGCCGGAGGCAAGAGGGTTGGGAGTCTCAGTAAGATTTGTCTATGATTCCAACTTCAAATTTAAATTTCCATTCGACTTAGAGGATATCAAATTTTAGAAGCAAGAGGTAACACGGTTTCGTACTGAAGAGTGTAAACTAGAAAAAATTGTTACGTGGGACACAAAACAGAAACGACCACCCATCATGCGTTTTAATATTTCTTAAAATAAGGAGACTTTAGCCGTTATAAGCGCGAACGTGTTAAATTGGGTTGACCCCCTAGTGCGCACTTTTAAGCCCACAAATTGATGTATAATTCAGGTGGATAACTTAACCATAGTAAATAATGATAAAATAGAAGCTCACACAAACGAATTGGTGAATAAAGCCGGCCAAGGTTGTTATGTTGCCCCAACTGCTGACATTATTTCCAACAAATACCAAAAACAATTGCCATTTTTAACGAACGACTTTCTTGTATTGATCGAAATGACAGTAAGGTGAGATTTACAACATTTTTAATAAATCAACTGAAGTTGTGCATATTCAGAATATGATTCAGACTCACCGCTATAGAGTCCAAAAATTATGCATACAAAAATCGAAGTCGATAACTTGAGTCTCAGATTTATACAGTCCCATTTAGACCAAGGTCATCTAAGCCGGTTTTCTTAAATAGGCGAGCGAGTTAGATGCTGTTAAAAACCTAGAACGTTTTTTTTATAGTTCGTTGAACTATTGATTTATTTTGTTGGAAAACAATTTATAACTGTTAGTTTGATTTATTGATCCATAACAGAGTTTCAACAATTGAAATGCCTCTTTACTCGCTATTAAATTGATTTATGTACTTGTACAGTACTGTGATAATCTACTGTGCCATATACGAGTATAAAAGATGTATTATAAGTTTACAGCAAATGAGATGCCAACGAGACTTCTTATGGCTGTAAGTATATATCTAGTATATATTTAGCTAAAATACAAAAAAAAAAATTCTAATTTAATATTTTAGATTACTGTATCCCTTATTTTGTTTGTTGCCGCAGCTGCACTAATTTGCAATTCCTCGGAGACGGTACTCGTACCATACCCCGGACCAGTTCATATTCCCAGAATAATGAATATACCGGTTCATCTTATCAATTATATCGAGTCGTATGAGAATCCAGTCCAGTTTGATTACTCCAAAATCAAATGCCGTAGTGATCCTCATCCGTAGACTTGATAGCAGAAAGTGCCGAAGGGGGTTTTCAGAAATCGGCTGAGGTAGATAATTAAATTTTATTTATCGTACACATTTACTTGGCCAAATCAAGAATTCTTATTAAATTATTTATATGTAACCGTCTGAGGTTGAAATCATATGCAGGCATTAAAAAATCAACCTGACTGATTCATAAAGTCGTGATCCCAATTAAAAGATATATCAATAAGAATTTGAACAAAAGAACACTTATACTATTAATTATGATTACGATTGATGTAAAGATGTAAACATTAAAAACTACTATCACTTACAAAAAGAAAAAAATATCAGATTGCCTGAATGCACTCATTTGCATAGTCAAAATTCAACGTGTTTTGTTGAACGTTTCAGCAAAATATAATCTTCAGAACGGAATTATAACAACTATAATAATTTATGTGGTATTCGATTGAGCGCTCTCAGAGCACTTTTTTTGCTCTCAGAGCAATTTTTACGTTTGGTTCAAAAAAAGCAAGTATTGGAAATTGAAAACCGCAGAAGTATTCCACAGACCGTCAGCTACCCGATTCCTCAGAGTAAAACAAACAAATAAAACAGAATGAACTGTTAGGTTAGGTAGATAATATATGCAAGTTTAATCGTGCGGCTAATTAACTTTAACATCGCACACATATTTCCCAAATAGTAACGTAACACGGAAAACAGCTTATAAGTAATTCCTCTTAAGCTGGCTGAGCTGACGGTCTATTTAATACTTATGTCGTTTTCCATTGGGACAAAAAATCAATCTTTTTTTTTGACTTTAATCACTTTTGGCGTTCCATTGGGAAACAAAATCAATCTTTGTTTTGATTCGAATCATTTTTTGCAGATCTCGATATTTTTTCAAATTTACACATACTACCATAAATACATTTAAAGAAGTTTATTTTAAAACAAATGTGCAAAGTTTCGTGAAAACCAAAATAAAGAAATATATAAACAGCAATGGGCATTGTTTTGGAGGAATTATTATCTTCATTGTCTTCCTCATCATCTGGAAACTACGAATCACCAAAACTACCTACTCTATTTGTAGCTACAAGAGAGGAAACATTTATCAAGCCGATTTCCATGGTTGGTTCTACCAAAAACAAATGCAATTTGAGCAGTTGATATTGTTGTCAAATAACGCACTAATCCATTCACAAAAGCAGATCAATTTTGTTGCATGTTCCATGAGCCGCATAAAATCTGAGATCTGAAAAAGATTTTTGGTGGTTCCAATGGAAAACGACATTAGTTTATGACCAAAAGAAGATTAAATTGATGTATCCTTTTTGGCTCCCTCCATTAGAGAGACAAAATTACATTTCACAAGAGCTGTCAAACCCAACTTGTGTACAGTTTCCCAAGAGCTCAAAAATATGGTATTCGATAGGGCTTCTTCAAATTCAAAATAATCTTCGTTTTCATATGTATATTTTTCTTAGAGAACTGAAGAAAATTTTCTCAAAACATACATTTTATTCTTTAAGCTAAGTATCCTGCTCGCGCTAAATTTTATCTCCCATACAAAAATGTCTACAAAGATCAAATTTAGCGAGGCAGTTTAGCAAAGAAGTATCCTGTTCGCTCGCTAAATTCTTAGCTTCATATAGATGGGTCTCCACTCATTTAGCTCGCGAAGTAAATGTCCGGTACATTAAATCGAAAATAAATTTTGACAAGAGAAAAAGGAGGAAAGAGTTTGTGTTGTGTTGATTTTTGATTTTGTTTTGGAGGAAGCCGAAGAAAACCCGCAGAAAACATTTGTGCGATAAATGAAAGTGAACGCAAAACCAAAAATTCCGTTTCATGCGATAAAAAAAATATAAAAATATTGCAGCAATATGGAAATTGCAGAAAATTCCAATGCAAATAAGAACTTACCCGACACGAAGGAACTTGTCGTCTTCTGCTTGCTATTTCATCAATTTTACTTATATCTATTGTTTTGGAACGATTCAAACAATGCATTGTCTTTAAAGTAAAATAACGTTTACTGTCATGAACAAATGGGTTTTCTTCCATCTATATGATGTTTAAAAATTTAGCGAGCATTTATCTTTGGTGTGGAGAAATGAAGTGGAGATTAGGGACACTAAAATTTAGTGCGAGCAGGATACTAGGCTTTATCTAAAAAAAAATGCTACTAAATTTTACGTATAAAATTATATAAGCGCTGTCAGCAACTTTGCCAACAGCGGAAGTGTTATATGCAAGTTGTGAGTGGGTTGGTGGGCTTGAATTTTTGAATTTACGTGGCATTTTTGTCAATACGAATTTCTATGTAACAATACTAGAGCACTTAGCATTTGTCACCCCAACAAAAATACAGCTTGTAGGCAAGTAACGGGCTTTATGTAGCCAAACATCTTTAAAATCACAATTGAAAAGAAGCCAATACTCTCGCATAACAAAGTGCGATTTACTTTACATAAATTTGAGAAGAGTTTCAGAAATTTTGGAAAAAAATAATTGCTCAACCCCAAATATACCCACAGCCTTTCTATTTAGCACTCAATGCTTCTAAACAAGTCTGAGAGAAATAGAGAAAAATTTTATTTATTAAATTGAATAGACTTTTCTAAACACAATTTACAATGTAAGAATAACTGACTCTTAAAACAAGCACCACCACAAATGCAAAAGAGAAAAATCTCGTGTTATGTTCCAGTTTAATTGGGCGCGAAAAGTCTGAAAAATGACATTAATTAGGTATCTTGTTAACCAGATTCATAGCTAAACTAAAGTTTATTGACGGTGTTTTGAGGGTTTGCCTGTCGGTTTCTTCTTTCCAGGCAAGGAACTTGTTTTGGAACTCCTAAAAATTGCAATTAGAGCTTTTTTGGAATTGTTTACTGATTTGTGTCTTTATTTAACATATCTGGTTCTCTTCGATGAGTAAAAGTTTGAACTTTTTGTATAAAAGACCCACTGGATGTGCACTACAGCATCAGAAGTATCTCTGCAATCTAAGAACATACCTCGAACTCTAATCATCATGAAAGTAAGTTCAGTACGGTAATCCATTTGAGATCAATTGCTTTACTTTTTTTTTTATTTCAGTACCTTTTGTGTTTTGCACTCTTGATTGCTGCCGTATCGGCCGGTTCATATGGTTCAACTCTGGTAGCTTCAGTGCCAGGGCCAGCTATTGCTGTCCATAATAGTCCTATTCTCCATGCGGCTGTTCCAGCACATGCCATAATAACATCGAATCTTCATGGCAACAGACATATTCGATCACCAGGACCCTATGGTCCA
Organism: Cheilosia vulpina; assembly: GCA_916610125.1. Taxonomy (NCBI): domain Eukaryota; kingdom Metazoa; phylum Arthropoda; class Insecta; order Diptera; family Syrphidae; genus Cheilosia; species Cheilosia vulpina. Next base: position 60,872,000 of record OU744277.1, read on the forward strand.
GCTGTTGTGCAGACTGTTCCTGTTGTCCATAATGTTCCTGTTGTCCGTAATGTTCCTGTAACCCATAATGTTCCTGTAACTCATAATGTTCCTGTTGTCCAAAATGTTCCTGTTGTCCAAAATGTTCCTGTTGTCCATAATGTTCCTGCTCTACAATTACATGGTAGCAATCATCAAGGTTAAACGATTTTTAACAATATTCATGATTAGTTGACGAATTTATTACAACAATAACAATAACTGTATATTTAATAACAACATTTTATGAATCAAAATAAATTTTAATTATAGCTGCAAGAATGGGTACAATCTGTTCTTATTGGGTTGGGTACGAAAACTCCAAAACTAAAATCCCCAACCTGAAATCCCCAAGTCAATATCCCCAAACCCAAAATCCCCAAATCCAAAATCCCCAAATCCAAAATCCTCAATCACAAAATCCTTAAACATAGATTCCCAATATTTCGAGTGGGTTGGGTACGAAAACTCCAAAACTAAAATCCCCAACCTGAAATCCCCAAGTCAATATCCCCAAACCCAAAATCCCCAAATCCAAAATCCCCAATCTAAGAATTGATGTTTGCCGCAAACATCTAAATCTATGTTTAAGGATTTTATAAATTAAAATTGTAACTCATTTTCAAATTATATTCAAGATAATAGGCGTGTTTTTTTGAGCTGCGTTCTCAGCAAAGCAAAGTAAAGTAAGATTTTCAGCACACAAATTACAATAACTACTGCGAGTCTCGAAGTGTCAAGTAGAGCGTAGTTGTTGTAATTGCGTGCTAAAAATCCTACTTTACTTTGCTTTGCTGAGAACGAAGCTCAAAAAAACAGGCCTAATAACTAGTATAATATTACAACTTAAATTCAAAAAATATAACAAAAAGGACTTCAAGAAAGAAAAACCAACGAAAAATAAGAACTTCTTAACATAATGATATTTTATGTGGTATAAATTGTAAAAATTCCGTTTTGCCGATATTCGGTCGTTTTGAAAATATTTTATCGGTATGTACAATCATCATCTACTGTGGGGATTTTGCATTTGCAAAACGTTTGGGGATTTTTCATTTGGGGATTTTGTACTTGGGGATAGTCAATTCGGGTATTTTTCAAAAGGTGGGGATCTTGGGGTTCGGGGATTTTGCACTTGTGTATTATGTAGGTATCCCATTTCGAGTGTATCTAAGAATTTGTACATATATAATTAACAAAAATAGATCACCCCGATGCTAATACTCTGCAATTGAAAAATTCACGAAAACGTAAACAAACTCCACTAGTTGTCAAACTCAAACGCATTTGGATTGGTAAATCTGAAGTAAATCTGAGAAAAATCCAGATTCGCAAAAGTGGTCTAAAATCTGAAAAAGATTGTTTTTTTTGTACCAAACGAACATAAGAATTGCTCTGAGAGCATAAAAAAGCGAATACCAAATCAATCATGTATTTATAAAAGTACACAATATAATGCAGTTGGCACAACCAGTTTATATAGAACCCTTCCAAGTCTAGCTTGAATCCAAACCATTGAGAATTGGAATAACTATTATTCAAAATAAAATAAATTAAATACATTTTGGTTCAAAGACCCAAAAGACCAAATCTAAGATAAGTACCTATATATGCATTAAAATAAGTTGATGAAACATGTTGGAAAGTTCAAATGTTAAACTTCAAAAAACCCATATAAAAAACTAAAAATATATAACAATTTGCTGTAAAACTTTATAGGTTTGTTTGACGTGGCTAGCACTAGTGTCCACTAGTGCGCACTGAGAAGCATAGACCATAAACTAAGTAGAATAGTTAGTTTATGGCATAGACTAACCAAAGACCAAACTAGACAGTCGACTTTCAGTGCACTCACCCGGTTTTTCCCCGCAAATTTTGAATGACAGCTCTCTCTCGCACTCTCTTTTTTTTCCTGTCCGTGAATACGTGTATTAAAGGCCGCCAGGTAACACTATTTCAATAGCAAACAATTTGTAAATGAATCTATTACAAGAAATGTAAAAAAAATAAATGGTGACTATGGTTTCTTAGATAGCTTAATTTGTCCATCTTCGGCAGTAAAAGATGTTCATCCATTCACATTTCAGTTTATTTTTAATTTTGATTGTAGATATGAATTATAGCTTCCACTAGACAAAAGCGAATTTTAGTAAATGTTCATGAATAAATTTCTATTAGGGTGAATGTTTTTCAAATTCGTTTACTTACCACCATTTATATCTACAAAATCAATACATGATTGGTAATTGTGTTATTTAATAACACTAAACATTGTTGAATAATGTTAATTAGGAACAGTAAGAATGCAAATGCTATTATTATTTTAAAACAAAAAAAAAATACGAAAAGTTTTTGATCACGTTTGTTTATCGTTACAAGTAAAATATAGGGCGTTCTACGAGGATTTTTGTATTATGGCCTTTACCAGAAAAAGCGAAGCGCATACAAATTTGAGAGTATAATAGTAGGTAATAGTATACAAAATATCGAATTCATTTTTTTAAATTTACGTACTAAGTACAGATTATAAATTATGTTAAAAATAAACAATATTTTTTCCCACAACATACGAAAAAAAAACCTTCTCGCTAAACTGTGGCTTCGAAATTTAAAGCATTACAATCAACGAAAAAAAGTGTATTTTCTTAAAATATGCAAAAAAAAACCTGAAGTTACAAAATCTCTTTTAACAAAAGTGAAAAAAAAACCGTGTTAGTTGATTTGTCCTTGTTTAATATTATGAGATGGATTTCTGCTAGATATTGAAATAATAATTATTTTAATAATTATTTATTTGGCATTGTAACGAAATTATAACAGGAATTTCATTTGATACCAACAATTTTAAAAACTTTAAGAATTCTTAAAATTAACTGTGATGGGAACACCGCATAACTAATGGGCACAAAGTATGCCGAACACAGTGGGGACGTTCAAGTATCTAGTTTAGTAAGTCTGACAGCTCTCTCACTAAGTGAGCAGCTGTTTCAGTTGACGTTTATGGAGGGGTAGCCGACGAATCTAGTCAAGGAATTCGTGACAGAGTACTAAGTTGACAGTTTTCATAGGTGGATGACGTTCAGGTCATCTTATCCAGACCAATATAGTCGACTTAAGATGACTAGATTCTTGAATGCGGCCGGTCGCACACACTTGATTTCCCATCACAATAATGGCTGCCCGAATGACATTAAGTCTCTGCAGCAGATTGTATAAGTATGCGTGCGGCAGCAATGGCGCTCCTTTGATTCGTACAGGCACGAATACTTATGCAATCTTATGCAGAAGTACCGTTTCTACTCTCAGTCGACTGTCTAGTTTGGTTAGTCTATGCTGAGAAGTGTCAGCTATGCTAAATGTCAGCTGGCAAAAACCCTGCACAGCCCTGAAAATTCGGCTTCTATATCGAACGCTAAATGTTGGCCTGTAGTTTGTCAGTTTTTGAAATTGACAAATATTTATCTCTTGGTAATGTGGGCACTAGTGCGCACTAGGGCCCACGTCAAACAAACCTTATTAAGTATACCTAGTTACATTTCCCTTAAAACTGTTAGTATTTGTGGCATTTCAAGATTTTCCAAAAAAATCTTGACATACGCCACAACAAAAATATAATTCTTCTCAAGTAAGGGACTTTGTTGGACTTTTGAATATCGAGGGTTTCTCGAAACGGACAGTAGCAAGAAGGATACAGTATAAATGGTCACCTATAATAGAATTACGTGAGCTTAAGCTAGTGTCAAATATTGACGAATATCTACTCTTTTGCTGAAATGGGTCACTGTAAAAAACAAAATCAGATTAAGTCGCACAGCAGCTTAAGCTAGATTATTCCCATTTAATTGTAGATTCTCCCTTAAAGCCCCACCACAAGATTGTGTACTTGTTATCACCAGATCGGATAAGGAATTCCATTTTAAAGAATAACTCTCAAAAACTTATACAACGCTTTGGCTTAGTTTCACAACTTTTCTTGCAGATACTTTCCAATATAGGAAATATTCAAATATGATGAACAGTCTTCAGGCTAGAAGCTATCTTCTAATGCTATAATTCGAAACATACAAAATCCACATTTGAAAAGTAGCTCGTCAAAACTTCACTGGATTCATTCTAAAACAAGAATTTTAAGAAAACGTCTCATTTCGGGAGTTGTGGAGAGGACGTTGGTCTTTCTGACTTGTGACTTCTTACAAGAAGGACCAACTAAATTGAATCACACACAATTCATTTTAAATGTGCTGCCTTTACACTCCGCGCCATTTAATAGATGCCAATTACAATAATTCATTTTGAAGATCAAAACAGTAGATGTATAAACAAAGGTTGTTGGTTCAAATTACAACTTGCTCTTTATTTCCTTTCGTCACCATTATTTCAATAACTCTTACTTACTTCTTTAAGAGTGTGCTATAGACATTTGGGACAGCACCGACCACGGCGGGGGCACTGTACACCTGTGGAGCAGCAGCGTAAACTGATGGTGCAGCATAAGCGGTCCTAACTACTGGAGCAGTGTAGGCATTGTAGACAGCTGGTGCTGAGTAGGCACTCCTAAGGACAGTTGGGGCAGCAACGTAAGGCGAGTATGACAGAGGCGAACTGTAGACAGATGCAACTGGAGCTACGCCAGCTGAATAAGTTGTATAAGGAGCAGCATAGGTGGCCACGGCTGGAGCTTGGATCACATGAGCCTGGGCAACGGCTAAGCAGAGAGCAATGCACACGAGGAACTGTAATACAAATAAACGGGATTTATCACAATTTAGAATTTTCCAAAAGTAAGTTCAGTCAAACGCACTTTCATATTGTTTTTTGTTTGAAGTTTTGCTGTGGATTGTAAGACACAAAAGTTGTTACTGAATAACTGTCGACAAATAGGCCAACTTTTATACCATTTTTGCGGATCAGCATACCAAAGAGAACACCGCCCGAAAGAATTTAATTAGAGTTTTCAATGCTAACTGATGTGACGGTGCCAAAACTTGAATAAGGACTCTGCTCTGGCGGAAGTGGAAGATCTAATTGTTATGATTGCCCTCAGTCGTGTAGGTGCCAATAAAACCAGTTACCACAAATGGTATACAACTATTTCTCTCGTTGACAAGAAGCCCAAGCCATTTGATTGTTCTCACACAAAGAAGTCACCGCGCGCAAATTGTATAAAAGTGGATTTATTTGTTTATAGCTATTCAGTAACAAGTTGTGTGTCTAGCGCTCTATAACGAAACTAAAAAAACAAAATGAAAGTACGTTTGAGTAGTTGTTTCATAAGGGAATTTAAATTAAAAAAACATTTTCAATTTCTTTTACTACAGTTCCTCGTGTGCATTGCTCTCTGCTTAGCCGTTGCCCAGGCTCATGTCATCCAAGCTCCAGCTGTGGCCACCTATGCTGCTCCTCATACAACTTATTCAGCTGGCGTAGCTCCAGTTGCATCTGTCTACAGTTCGCCTCTGTCATACTCGCCTTACGTTGCTGCCCCAACTGTTCTCAGGAGTGCTTACTCAGCACCAGCTGTCTACAGTGGATATTCCGCTCCAGTTGTTAGTGCTGCATATGCCGCTCCATCGGTTTACGCTGCTGCTCCACAGGTCTACAGTGCTCCAGCTGTGGTCGGTGCTGTGCCAAGTGTATACAGTACTCTCTTGAAAAAGTAAATGAAGGAATTATATCTTCAAAATGATCAAAAACGAATAAAAAATAAAAATGTTGTTGTCTTAAAAACTTTCTCGCAATTAGACTGTTTAATTTTGCATTAAAATTGATGAGTTTTTCAATCGGCGTACGGAACAAATCCAATATTCACCCATTGCACTGAATAGCATTTAATACGTAGAATGTGTAGTATCGAGCTGGGGAAATGTTTTACTGCAGTTCATACTTCTTGGAAAGGGGGGCGTGAGTTACTGTCACTATGAATACGATCAAAGTCTTATTTAAACCGGGTATTAAGGGCGATACACAAATGTGGTTCCAAGTACCTGTTTCATTTTTGAGGACGTTTATACAAAAAAAATCCATATGCAGCCCCAAAGTAAGATCATGTTTCCCACCGCTAACGCCATCTTAACCCCCCCAAATCTGCCAACACTTCCTTTCAAGTGTTTTTATCTATGTAGCCCCACTTTTCATTTTTCTTGATCTAACAGGTCTTATTGCATTGTATGTTCAGCATGTTTCAAATATATGTGTCCCATTTGCCATTTTCGTCATCCAATGGTAATGTGAGTGTCTGTTGGTTCCTTTGCAGCTTTCTCGTGATGACAGTCATTTCCATCACAGATTCGCTCTTCGCCAAATACCGAAAAATATTTCCAAACGTATAACTAAGTCTTCCTGTGACTTTGTCTTTTTCGAGTTCGCAGACAACCTTCGGCAGAGACTTACTTCCAATATATTTAAAGGAATCTAAAGTCTCTGGTTGGTATTTTTGCCAATATTAATTTTAAGCATAACGAAATAAACCTTTCTTTCCATACTTGCGGTCAGTTGATGACTCTGTTGGCGATTAATCATAGTCAGAGATGAATGAATAAAAGAGATGGACATCTTTCGTATGCCTATTCCCCCAAAACCCATTTGTTTACATTGTTGTTTTTGTAATTTCAACCCCGTCTGTGAATAGGTACGTGTGAGCTTCAAAAAATCATGTAGCTAATTCATTTTGTCTTTATGGGCATCATGCTCTTCAAAGTGTTTTGTTTTGTTTTGTGTTTTGTATTAAACTTGTTTGGTTTTTGTTAAGGCTTCGATTAAAATAAAAAAATGTTGAAATACACATTTCGCAAAAGCGAACTCTTGCATTAAAGTCCAATTCATGAACTCACATATTCTAGAAAAGAAATGAGCATATGTGCAATGTGCGTGACTTTTTTCGGGAAAACGCCGTTCCACTGGAAAGTTATATATCTCTGTATTCTTTGTTATATTAAAATTTTCATTTTTAAAATCGTCCAAAGACTACATAATATAAATAATTTCAATTTTTTTTAACCAAAATGAGGAGAAATTTAGATCAATACGACTGTTTTTTTTTTTTTAAATTCAAGGCATCAATGTGATCATGCATGTGTGATGTGGTTCTTCTTTTATCGTTTCATTTTTTAGAATACTTTTAATGGAAACTTAGTAAATTCGGGCGTGTGTAAAAACCCCTGCGGCCTTTCGGCAACCTGGTACCTAGCTGTCAACATAAGTTCAAGAAGGATATTAAAATCGAGCTTATAAGCGCAGTAGAAACAATAGGTTTTAATTTCTCATACATTTACATAAAACAGGAATGTTTTCGTGACTAAACAAAATATTCATCCCTTAAGAAACGCCTCTTCTTTTTTCCACTCTGTTTTTGGTGTTTTCTTTTTCTTTCACATAAATTAATAGTTAAACATTTCGACTAAAATAAAAAAATATAACAAGCTAAATGTATGTAGTATGTAGGAAAATAAAAAAAAAAATGATTAATGAGTTGCACGTTGTGGACAAGCGGCACAATTGAAATCGAAACATGTTATTGAGGTGTATGCTGGAAAAACATCACATATTACTAACACGGAAGATTAAAATGGTTGCCCATGACTAAAGCGCCGCACAGTGGTCCAAAATTCTTCTTAAAGTGATTTTTAAGAAAATTGCTTTACAGGGTGTTGCTAAATCTGTCGCTGAAGTATGATTTTCTTTAAAAAAGGAATTAACGAAGAAAGGAATTAAAGAAAAACTTTAAAATTAGGTCAAATTTTACGAATCTTGTAAAAAAAAGTCTGCGGCTATTTAACTGTTAACAGAGTGATCCAAAATATTTTTTTTTACAACAGTGAATGCATAAAATTAACGAACCAATTTTTAATGTTCTTATCAAAATGAAAAAAATTACTGTATTTATATATATTCTAAGAACTTTTTGAGTGATATACTTTATATGAAATAGTGTAGGAAAAAAGTAATCGGACAAAAAAAATCAAATAGAATACAGAATATACATTTATAAAGTAAAATATAAAACATAAAACATCTTTTTTACAATTACATAATGTAGATCTTCATTTTCTGTAAATTCATTGCCATCATCGACATCATTTGCTAAATGTTGCACAGGCTTATTAGTTCTGGGCAATAACTTCTTTCAGCTATTTTTGGGATCTAACGTGTCTTAACGATGAAACAAATGGATATGATGATATAGATAGCATATTGAATAATTCTTCATTTCGTTGTTTTCGTGAAACCTTGCATGTATTTGAGTATCGATATCGCTTGTAGCATTCCCTTTCTTTTGGCAAGTTAAACCATGTTTACGTATACTTAAAGAATAAGAACAATAATGATTTACAATAAGTTAAGTAATTCGAAGAATCGCAGTTACAGCATACCTCAAAACCCCTTTTGGTTTAGGAGAAATTTATTCAAAAAGAGTCGTCAAGAACGGGGAATTACCATTGGTATTTATATAAAAAGCGGCGTGGAAGTGGGTCCTTTTTTTAACGATCAAAATAATAATAAAACAAATTTAATTGGTATAAGAAAGAAATTGTTAGAAAATTTAAATTTCAAGTTCTTAGCTCTTTAAACTAACAAAATAATTAAAATATTCCATAATTTATTTTGATTTTAAGGCCAAAATGTCAGCACAGGAAACACGACTTTTTCTTACTCAAATTACAATTTGCAAATAGTTGCAGTTACAATTTTGCATATAGTTTAACAAATAGTAAGAGGCAACTATTACGTTCAATTTACAGCGAGAACTCGCGAGATTATTTTTGTAGCTCTACTCAAACCAAAAAAAGGAATAAAAAAACAAATTTTTGTATTATTTATTAAAAAAATTATGTAATTTGTTTGTATTCAAATTTTAATTTATCTAGGTATATATAAAACAACAAGACTACATTGCTGAAAATTAAGATTTTTCATTTGCCATAATAATTGCAAAACAGAAATTAAAAAAGTTCTTTAAATCTGTTTTTTTTACTCTAGAACCAAATTGACAAACTTTGAAAAGCTCTGTAAGTCGAACTATGTAGTTAGCGGAAGATTATTTCATTTGTTGTTTTTGAAGCTTCGTTAATATTTCTGTTAGAAATAAAAACAAAAAAATACCAATAAAACATCAATTTTAGTATTTTTGCTAAATAGATATTTGACTTTTTGGACCAGGACAACCAGAATTTTGTTCAGCCATCTCGTTACGTGGTAGAAATTATGGAAAAGTTTAGCATGTTGATATTTTTATAGCAAAGGCTTAGGGAATTTCACGAGTGGGCTCTCATTAGATATAATTGCTTGAAGTGGCATTCAAAACTATTTTACTACTTTTGTATTAAAGTACAGAATGTCTCAACTTTTCATATAATTTTTTGGAAAAATTAATTGTACTTGAATTCTACCTTGTAATACTATATGAAATATAAATATACTTTACTATACTATATGTTCAGAAATGGAAACTAGTGATTGCAGAAATGCTGGTCGCCGGGACAGTAAGTACCTACGGGATGTAGTAAGTGTGCTCAACGGAAAGCCCAACCAATGATGTTTGGTTAAGTGTACGAGGGAAGCAACGCGTTCATCAGCTCTTTGCGCACTACTCATATTTAAATTAAATGCCCAGGCCATATTTTACGAACTCAAAATGGTGAAATTTTCCATATGAAAGTATCCATTATGACACAAGGCCCTTTGAGTAGCAAAAACGAAAACGCAGTTGATCAACTCGCGGAACTTATTTGTTTGCCAAAATTAGACATGTTGATCGATCACCTTACTGTACGGACTCATTCAACAATTTAGTGTGTTGGTTAACAAGGTGCAAAGGGCTGCAACGCGTTTATCAACTAACCCCCGTATAATTAAAGAAATATCTATAAGTCAGTTAGCATAGGTACACGAATTAACTGCTGTTGAACCGATTGATAAATTTTATGCAGCCTTTATTAATACTGAGGTAAATGTTTATTTTTATGTAGCTCTAAAATTTCAATGAACAAATCGAGTTTGAGCACTAGTGTTCGATCTCAAATATGTTTCTTTGGTTGGCTGGGTAAACTGTTAGACAAAATTGGTCGATGAGTTAAGGACGAAGTGTATTTTTATTTTATTTTATTTTCAAAGGATACAATATAAATGAATTTATACCGTCCGGATTTTAAGCAGGGGAACTATGCCCCTATGGCTGGAAGTGCATTTTGTTTGCTTATTTAAATTCAAAACAAACAAAAAAATAAAATGATTTTTGAACCATTTTTGAGCATGAGTAAAACATTCATTAATTGCGCTATTTCAAACTGTTAAACATTTATACACATATAGGGACAGGAGGGGGCCTTCAATAATATCACAAATATCACAAGTTTATTTTTACTTCTTCAACAAGGTGGTGTAAATGCTTGGTGCCGCATAAACGGCAGGTGCACTGTAAACGCTTCTAACCACAGGAGAGCTATAAACAGCTGGAGCGGCAGCATATGTCCTTACAATTGATGCAGGCGCGACATACGAGGAGTATGTCAGCGGAGCGCTATGTGCAACAGGACCAATTGCTGAGTATGTAAGAGCACTTGGAGCGGCAATAAATCCAGCCTGGGCAGCAGCGAAGCACAATACAAGGCACAAGAGGAACTGAAAATAGACAAGAACTCTGTAAGGAATCTCTTTCACAGGATCGATCTGCTGGTGTGACTTACTTTCATTTTGATGTTGATATTTTTTGGGTTGCAAGTTCGGGGACAACTGAATTGTTACTGATGTAGTTCTGAAAATTTATCAAATTTATACCGATCGGCTGAACATACCGACTAATACGAGTTCATTATAAGCTCTTTAACAATGTCAATTTTCTGGTAATAACCAGTTTGTTTGAGCCCTTGGCGGCAAAGAATTAAAAGATGGAAACATCAATAGGCAATAACAAACATAAGTGTATCATGTTGTTGCGATCATAACCTAAGGTCAATTGTATATCTCTGCAAACTTCATTTTCGTTTCTAATTAGCAGGAAATTGATTTAAGTTAATGTCTAAAATGTGCTTCGGAAAATGTCGTAAATAAATCGAACGCTAGTGATTCTATAAGCTAGATAAACGCTTGTCACTATTATTCATACAAAGTGTAGGAAAAAGGCGACACGGAGACTTAAATTATTTGACATTTAAAGTCGGGATACAGTAAACGTATTTAGATGTTAGAGAGCAAAATAGAGCTACAGCCGCATTTTTAGATTATTAATGAAGAGGACCCTAATTACCCACCCTGACCTACATCACTGTAGGCTTGTGCCACAACTGCCCAGTCCAGTGGGTCTTAGAATTGCCGATCAAAGCAGGAAATGCACATTTAACCAATGGGAACGTTCAAGTATCTATTTAGTTTAGTAAGTCTGACAGCTCGGTGACCAAGTGAATGTCGGTTTTGATTGGTCGAAATCGGTCATGTGAGTAGATGTTTCAATTGACGTTTATGGAAGTGTTGCCGACGAATCTAGTCAAGAAATTCGAGACTGAGTACTAAGTTGACAGTTCGCATATGTGGCTATCGTACGAAAATTGACGTTCCCGACCAATCTAGTTTTTGCGTTCAGGTTGCATCTTATCCAGACCAATCTAGTCGACTTAAGATGACTAGATTCTTGAATGCGGCCAATGATCTTCGAGAGGATTTTTGAAAATGAACTCTGTCTCCACGTTTCTAAAATTTAACTTCCAATAAACTTTCGATCTTCCAGGGAGCTACTATAGGTGGGCCCATTAGGCTTGCTAGATCGGGCTGTTTATCAGAAATTGGATTATATTTTTCCTAAATTTCCGACAAAAAATGTAGTACGATAGCTACGGTGACCATATAGAACTCCAAATAATAAACAATAGAAAAAGAAACAGATTTAAACATAATATTTAACTATACAATTCTTCATTTGGTAAAAAAAAACTCAAATAGTACCCATTTTTTAGTACTAGATTAGTTTGCTCGTTCTGCAAGTGATGGCACGTAAGCATTTTGTTCATTGAAATTTGGTTTTCTTAATGTAATAATAATAATAATAATCTTTTAAGAATTTAAAAGAAATACAGAACAAATAATGAATAACTTCTAAAATGGAAAACATTTATATGTTTTTGTACAAAAAATAATTCGTAATGAACATCGTCTTCATATACACAACTGTTCATTATATTATAATGAACGGATGGTCACCGTAATGATAGCCCAATCCTAATTGGGCTACAGATCTGAGCATTTTATTTTCGACAATTTGCCACTAATTTTTATTCGCTGATTACACTCATTCCGCGATACCAATAATCATTCTTAGTGTCCAGGCTAAATGTTTCGAACTCACAATTGCGAAATTTTCCATAAAAAATTGCATGTTGTGGCATACCAAATATTTAGTGTGGAGGTTAAAAATTATTATTAGTAAGACCGATTCAAATCACAACTATATTTTGTATTGTTTTATTTTTTTTTTCATAAGAATGTGCTTATTTAGTTCAAGACCTGGCAACCCTGGGGCGAGCTGCGCAAATATAAGTCAAAGTTTACTGCAAATCATATGTGCTTACAAAGTGTATGAACCAATAACTGCGTAAAGATGGAATCTACGTCAATGGCTACCATTTTTAACAGCGCAATAATAACTAGATGAGAAAATGCACAACCATTCTGACAGCTGCACAATTTGTGAACCAAAGATAGTGTTAACAAATTGTTTTTTTGTGGGGATAGACTTACGTAACATTATGCATTAATTCATCTCTGTTGTGAACGCTCTGCTTAGCACATCTTGCGCAGTATCGAATTTATGAATGGGCTCGGAGTCTTCTTAAAAGACAAATCATTGCAGCATCTAGCCAAAGTCCTACCTCATTAGCTTAAATAAAAATAAATAAAATAAATAGTTTGCGCAACATGAAATGAAATGAAATGAAATTTTGATTTTTGGGACGTATGGAAGGGATCTACAATTTTATTCCGAGTCCAAACGGCCAATTGAGAAGCTCTTTCATTACAATTATACTCTCGGATGTTTGTCAGACGTTCGCGAGAGGTAACGCAGTGAAAAAACCTTAAGTTGGGGTTGTTTTCTGGATTCGAACCTGGGACCCTTTCTTAGTAGTCCAACAGACAAACCACTAAGCCACTGCTCGGTGGAAGATTGCCGCGGAACTTTAGCGAGCAACAGATGAACCATAAAACTTCACCCATTGGTGGGTCTCTGGTTACTGCGCCCACTGTCAATAGAAAATCAATTTAAACCAGAGGCTTCTCTGACGTGTCCTCCCGAACAAAGAACGGAAGCCATAAGTGCAATTCGCAAAAATCTATTTAGTTTTTAATGATAGAAATATGAACAGCAAAAATAAGTTCTTTGGAAAAAGTTGCTTCTGTTCCCCTTTGACAGGCCGTAACGGCAGATGGCAAAAATTAGCTGACCGTCACTCATCTTCATTTAAACTTCAAGGGAATTAACTTCGGCCGGTCGCAAAGAACTCTATATGTGTAATGAGAAAAGGGATATCTGTGCTCTTTCTTTGACATTTCTTTATTCGAATGCATTAGCCTTTAACTCTAGTTGTCGCTCAACCAAAGTGAAAAATAACTGTCCGATCTTAAAGAAACCGCTCATCCCAGAGTGGCAGGCAAAGTAAGCAATAAAAAGGTACAGTTCGACTGACCAATTCTCTATTCAAGAAGATCCTAGAAACTCTAAAATGAATAAATGAACGTACTTTGAAACATCCGATACGACCATTAACACCCGAGGTTGCAGCTGGCACTGCATTCCACAGAGAAGCGCCATAATAGGGTTTGCTCAGGGATGTCTTTTTGAGAACTCTAAAGATGAAAATGAAGTGGTATCCACTTCATCTCAGCTCTCGGGTACCTATAGCAGAAAATTAAAACCACAAAACGTGCAAGACAAATAAAAGATTTCGAATATATTCAAAAGTGAGTTTGTCAGTCATGACTTAATGTTTCAAGCATAAATTCGCATTCCAATGGAATTAGATCGGGGGCTTTCCGTTGAGTATCCTATTCACTGAGAAACAACAACTCATACATTCAGGATCTCACTTCAGAATATAAAACTAGAGGCAATTAAAAAAAAAACCCGGATCTTAGGGAAGCTTATCCCGATAATAATTATGAATGACAAACAATTTCACACAAAAAAAAAAAACTATACCGCCTCACTTCAGACAAATGTTAATCGATGACATTCCGATAAACGTCGCTCGGTTTGTTGGCTTATTATTGTTCCCTCTCAAGTAGACCACAATTCACAAAAAAAAAACTGATGGAAACCAGTTATTCCTTGGCCACAATTGTGGTTTTTGTGTAACTAATCAACGCCTACCTCTTCACAATCGCGGAAGTTCAAGGAACCGAATCCGAATACACACATGCACTTGACAATAGCGCAGACCAGACACCTGGGAAGGTCGACATATTTGGGCATCTTGTTATGATATGATATCGATGGGCATGCCTGGATTACACTTGACGGATTTCAGCGCAGAATTGTCTGGTGATTATCGAATACGGTGTAGCTAATCGCCTCCCCCGCACGCACGGAGAATAAGCGATTTTTATACTATATGCTTCCCATTATAAACATATCTTTATAGATCCGGTTGTGCTCTGGACCTAGTACAATGGATTGAAGTGTAGCTCCACATTTAACGATCTGTCATAAACTTTAAGTACTCAAACTGCGCAGTATAAAATAGAGTTCAGTTCGGGAGCAAGTCATCAGTGACAATTCAGGTCTCTAACAATTCACAACTCTAAATCCTAACAATATGAAAGTGAGCTCTTAGCCTTTAAGTCTCTTCTTGTTATAAATATACTAATACAGACATTTTGTTAATTTCAGTTCCTTTTGTGCCTTGCCCTGTGCTTCGCTGCTGCCCAAGCCGGACTTGTTGGTGTTCCCAGCGCTGTGACATATGGCTCTCCATACGCTTACTCGGCTCCAGTTGCTTCTGTTTATAGTGCACCAGCAGCTTACTCAGCCTACGCTGGATATCCCACAACCTATTCAGCAGTAGGTGCTCCA
Organism: Cheilosia vulpina; assembly: GCA_916610125.1. Taxonomy (NCBI): domain Eukaryota; kingdom Metazoa; phylum Arthropoda; class Insecta; order Diptera; family Syrphidae; genus Cheilosia; species Cheilosia vulpina. The sequence continues at coordinate 60,887,073 of OU744277.1, forward strand.
GTAGTGAGAGCCGCATATGCTTCCCCATCTGTGTATACTGCTCCGTCAGTTTATGCCGCTCCATCTGTGTATAGCGCTCCTAGTGTATATACCACCCTATTGAAGAAGTAAACACTATGACCACTCGACGGCTCTGTGATGAAAAATTAGATGAATAAACTTTGGCTTTTAATTTGACTTATTGTGTTTACATTCATATTGGATATAGTTTTCGTTACATTTCCTCACTAATGTGCACAGGAAAAGCAGGAATCGAGATCACTTTTCCGAATCACGATTTGTTGCTCACGGTTGCTCCAAATTAACCAAAAAGGCACGTTTCAGTTTGACAACAGCATAGTGTGCTATGCATCAAGTCGATCTATTTAATTAATTTGGTTGCACATTTTGCAAATTTAAATACAAAAATAAGCCAGTGAAAAAAAAATTTACGAAAATTGTCGAATATCAAGATTTTATAACTTTTCACTTCAAATTCATCAAATTGCAAGAATTTTGATGTCGAATTTTCAAGTCAAACAGAATATGAATGAAACCGGTTTTCATTTCCCAATACATATAAATGACAATCGAAAAGAGTATAGGTACATGACTAAATCGGGGAGACGTAGGATTAGGAAAGCTGTCAGTCTATTTCATTCTTAGTTTATGGGCAATAGCCATTCTGATTAAAATTAAAAGAGAGCAAAAGAGTTTAGTCGAATTCTGTTTCAAGCCTTACAATTTCGTATGAGCTCTTTATTAAAAAATGTCCACTTTCTTCAAAAAATATGATAGCACGAAGAAGGAGAATTAATGAAAAAAATTTAAATTTGCGGGGGAAATCGGGGAGACGTAAGAAAGCTGCCAGTCTATTTCATACTCAGTTTAAATTACACATTATACCAACGGTTCCAAAAATACTAACATGTAGAAACAATTTGTGGCATGAAAGTCATAAATTTGACATTAAAAGTCGCCGCTCAATTGAACTCGAAGAAAAACTGTCCACACGTTGATAAGCATAAACAAATTGACACAACAGTTGAGTAGCCTGTCGATAACTTATAACCAACTTCTAAAAATGAAGAGATTTTTTTATAATAGTTTATTGTTTCCATATTCACCCGCAAACGTTAAAAGAATATTGACTGATGTCAGTTATTTCCGCAAGGCTTCCGAGATGTCGTTTGTGTGCTATAAAAAAACGTTTCTAAAAATTTGTTTAACCTTTGATTTTACCACTTCCAAAGTCGTCGTTAGCATATCCTCTTCCTCTCATCAGCAGTACCTAGCTACCTTTAAATTGTTTGATAAGAAAATATTTATAGGTACAATACACTTTTATATTTTATGGACCAAAGTAGCAGATGCTAAAAATGATTTATCCAAAACTTACATTTTAATTGTTGTGCACATTTTTTAAGCACCCTTGTATTACATATGACTTTGGTTTCTTTTTATTAGCAACAGATATGAGTGAGAGATGACGTCGTTCTCGATCATAAACTAAGTATTAAATAGACCGTCAGCTCCCTCGCACCTACCCGATTCCCCCGCAAATTTTGAAAATAAAATTCTCTGTTAAATTTTCTATCTGTGAATACGTGTTTAGCAGCAAAAAAAAATCTTAATGGCGAAACGAACTGTCAGGTTACTTTTGCGAACTTGGATTTTTTCTCAGAGTTGCTTCAGATAAGTACCTACGTTTGAGTTTGACAACTAGTGGAGTTTGTTTATGTTTTCGTGATGTTTTTAAACTGCAAAGAAGGGCATTTCATCGGTTGGATCTATTTTTGTTAATTATTTATGTACAAATGTTTAGAACAAACAATTTTGGCGCAAACTTCAAATGTCTTAATATAAAATTTAACCATTGAATGGAAAACGCTTAGAAAAGTGTCGAACAACAACAAAAAAAAAGAGCATGTGACGTTTTTATGTTCGATTAGACACACAAAATCTGAAATCTAAAGAAGGCCAATCGTATACCACATGAGAAAAAAAATCCAGATTCGCAGAAGTGCTTTGAAATCCGAAATGATTGTTTTTTTTTCGTAGCAATCGAACATAGAAAGTGACCTAGAGCAAAAAGCAGATATACTCGTATCTCTTATTTCACGCTTTTAATTAATTGACACTGAGTGTTTTTCGTCCTCCTAAACGCTCTACCAAAGCCAAGCGACAGAAAACGTCAGCAAATTGACCACCAAGAGATAGATCATTTTTTGACAGCTGACATATTCATTTTTCACCCCGATAGTGTCACTGTCTTATTTTCCCCGAGGATTATTATTCAACACGATTGACACACGGCCGAAATAAGTACTGGGGCTGAAAGGAACTTTCACGTTTCTTTACTTTTTTTGTGTCTCACTCTGGATCATTTGGGACGTTCAAGTATCTAGTGCAGTAAGTCTGACAGCGCTCTCACTAAGTGAATCTCGGTTTTAATTGGTCGAAATCGGTCATGAGAGCAGCTGTTTCAGTTGACATTTATGAAGGGGTAGCCGACGAATCTAGTCAAGGAATTCGTGACTGAGTGCTAAGTTGACAGTTCGCGTATGTGGATGACGTAGGAAAAGTGACGTTCCCGACCAATCTAGTTCTTGCGTTCAGGCTAAATCTCCTCCAGACCCGTCTAGTCGACTTAAGATGACTAGATTCTTTAATGCGGCCATTGGTACATTGGCCACAAACACCAATATACTTTGCACAGCTGTTTAACGTCATTTTAAAAAGTTTTCTTTCAAAACAAATGCGCAAAGTTTCGTGAAAACCAAAATAAAGAAATACATAAACAGCAATGGACATAGTTTTGGAGGAATTATTGTCTTTATTGTCTTCCTCATCATCTGGACACTACGAATCACCAAAACTACTCCATTTGTATTTACAACGAGGAAACATTTTTTAAGCCGATTTCCAAGGTTAACTTTACCAAAAACAAATGCAATTTGAACAGCTGATATTGTTGTCAAATAACGCACTAATCCATTTACAAAAGCAGATCAATTTCTTTGCATGTGCCATGAGACGCGCAAAATCTGAGATCTGAAAAAAATATCCGGTGGTCCCAATTGAAAACGACATCAGTTTTGATTGGCTTAGAGCGGTCAAATGAACAGCTGTTTCAGTTGACGTCTTTGGAGGGGTAGTCGATGACTCTTGTCAAGAAATACGTGACTGAGTAGGTACTAAGTTGATAATTTTTTCCAACCAATCTTGTCGACTTAAGATAACTAGATTTTTGAATGTTCCCATTTAAGCTGATAGTCTGGGTATATTTGACAGATCTTCTTTCAATAACGGAAGAAACGGGCTTACGTTTATACGATGCAGTGCTCCCAGAGGAGTGGACAGAAAGTTCGTGCTAGAATTTATTTTAGTAGGAAGTGGCTAAGTGGAAGCCACGTTCCCGCTAGCAAATTTAATATATCTTCTGCCAAAGCTACGGTTTACTTTGCCAGTGAAGCAAATTTCCGGAATTTTATTGTGTAAAGAAGCCGTACACTAAATTTTTGCATTCCACAAGCAGGAACGTGAGGCTGAACTTGTTTGATCAGATGCCTTGTACTAAGTTGAAGTTATATATTAGGCCTGTTTTTTTCAGCTTCGTTCTCAGCAAAGCAAAGTAAAGTATAGGATTTTCAGCACGCAATTACAACAACTTCGCTCTACTTGACACTTCGAGACTCGCAGTAGTTATTGCCTATTGATACATTTTTCGATCATGTGCTTACAGGATGTGATGTGAGTTGTGATTTTTAAAAGGAAAGGAAACGCAGCCAAAGACGTTTTTTTTTTATATTAATGCAGATTCGATATTTAGTCATTGGCATGTCCGGTTGTGTTACAAAATGTATTTGGAAATTTTGGTTTTGTTGTTTTTATGCGATACAGAAACATTATTCCCACAGTAACACATCATCCAATTATTTTAAGCGAGTGTCAAAGTTAATTGGATTAGCAAAATACAAATAAGCTAGACGTAGTTTCACAATTCTAAATCGATTACCTATACCTTCGCATTCCATTGATTTACTTAACCTAGGTATATTGTCATCCATTATGTTTTCTTTATGTGAATAATTAAATCTTTTGGCAGCATCTACATATTTGTAGTGACTTCCGACTTTTTCAGCAGATAGACAAGAGTATTTGATAAGTTAATCTTTTTTAGCCAATTAAAAGTTTATGTACCAACTATACACAACAAGTTTATAAACACATCAGCAAACAAAACATACCATTCTTCGCGTTTGTTTGTTATTGTTATAATTTTAGTCTTTTATTGTCTTGCGGCATTAATATGGGCAACAAAAAATGTAGGATAAGTAAAACTGGTTACCAATGCTGAATGTGTCACTATTGTTGTGCCAAATTGACATTGTCAAAGTAATCGAATCTCAAATTGATTATTCCGCCTGCTGGACCTGCTCAGTATAAATTTGGCCGATTTCCAGAACTAAATCAGTCTCAAGTCAGCTGTCTTCTAACGAGCAATCAAAACTACCAAAACCAAAATCAACATGAAAGTGAGTTTGTTTATCAATTGGCGACTTGATTCAGGTGTTGCAATAGAGTCCTTTTATACTTTCAGTTCCTTTTGTGTCTTTTCCTGTGCCTCGCTGCCGCCCAGGCTGGAGTAATTGCCCCTCCCAGTGCTGTTACCTATTCTGCTGTGGCACCGGCTGTGTACAGTTCTCCAGTTGCATATGGCGCCCCATTGGCGTATTCCGCACCAGTTGTCAGGGCATATGCCGCCCCAGCTGTGTTAAGCTCCCCTGTGGTGAGAAGCGTATACAGTGCACCTGCGGTTTATGCTGCTCCAAGTGTTTACACTACCCTATTGAAGAAGTAAAATGCTTTTTGTGTTTGAAACTCCGATGAGAAACTTGTGATATTGTTAATGGGTGATGGCTTCTGGGTGAATAAAGAATTTGTTTTCAAAAGTGCGCAAAGCGTCGTTTGTTAATGTTATTTAGTAAGGAGTATCTTGATCAGAGTGCCAGGATGCACCATCAATATTAGTGGGTTGCCAGATTTGGCTAGCAGCTCAACGGAACAAATGGCAAAAATATGAAAAATAAAAAATAAAAAATGCCTAAAATATTTATGTTTGGCGAAGTGGAACAATAAATCAAAAATTAAACACAATATAAAAAAAACAGCTTTCAAATTATTTTCCAATTTAATTTCACCTACTGGAATTGGAAGCTAGCTATAATTGGGGATGTTCAAGTATGTTAGTGAATCTCGGTTTTGATTGGTCGAAATCGGTCATGTGAGCAGCTGTTTCAGTTGAGGTCTATGGAGGGGTAGCCGACGAATCTAGTCAAGAAATTCGTGACTGAGTACTAAGTTGACATTTCGCGTATGTGGATGACGTAGAAAAAGTGACGTTACCGATCTATCTAGTTTTTGCGTTCAGGTTGCATCTCATCCAGACCAATCTAGTCGACTTAAGATGACTAGATTCTTGAAAGCGGCCATTTTAAGGAATGACAGATAAAGTGTTGCGAAAATGGACAGAACTTGAAGGTGGAAACGTATTCTTTAAGATCGAGGCTACATATAAATTTAATTTTTTTGGCAAAGATTTTTTAAGAATTTTTAAAAAATTAAAAAGTCAGTAGATATGTTGAATCAAAATAAAATTACTAAGGCATTTTTTTTTTTGGTTTATAAAAATGAATAAAAAAACGCAGTGGGAATCAGCAGAGCAGCACAAACCACAATATGCTGTTTTTAGTGAGTTTGTTTAAAAACAGATGGCGCTGCACATCAACTTTGAAATTTGTTAATGACTCGAAAAACCGCCAGGTGGCATGGTTTCGATTCACCAATCCAATTGAATTGGACTTGCTATTGCGTGCGTTCAGCCATCTATCGAAAAATTGCCTTGTGAAAAGCAAAGTTAACCAACTGCTCTTGATTTCGTTTCGGTGCAATTAGATTTGGATAATTTGTGACACAATTTAAAATTGAAAGTCGGCTCAGTTATAATTTTGTTGTGTAACCTTAAGCGTCTGCAATTTTCCGTGCGTTTCGCTTTAGCTATGACAATAAATGAGTTGCAAGGAAAATTCCTGTATATTTGTGGCATCAATCTTTAATTCACATGTTTCTCACACGGTAAATTGTATGTGACTTGCGCACGTGTCGGCAAACATCCCGCTTTGTACTTGTACGGAAGATTGGCTGACACTTTAATTATTACGGTTTTATTGAAACACATCGAAATTGTTATACTGCAGTTTAACTTTTGAATAAAGGATTTGGATAGGCTGAATTACATGAAGCAGCATGGTGCACGCTCGGAATTATTATTTTCATTATACATAAACGAATTTGGGCGCAGCAAAGTCAGCTAGTAGGTAAAAAATGTTTATAATGAATTCTTTATCAATAAATAACAGCACATCGCCTAACCTTATAAGCCTTAAAAAATCGGGATAAACGACCCCGCATATGTATGCCTACTTTTACCTCTTTATTGAACTACCAAATCTAGAAAATCGCTTTCTAAAATCGAAAACTATCAAATTGGCGTAGACAATTTTATAAAGTATACACCATACATCGTCTAAGATAACTTTTGTTAAGCCGCTCTTTTTAATCTTGCTGCTTCAATGAGCACTGAGAATACATTTTGTACTGAAAGTCGAGCTCTAATACGGGACCAAAGTTGATCTTAATTCCGTAATAGAAGTATTGGAGTATGAATTAAAATTCAATACAGTCACCTATCGGCGAGGTGGATGGATATCTGTGGCGACTTGGTCAAACAAACCAAATATTAAGCAGCATAAAAGACAAATGCCATTATAAGTAGTCGGAGTCTTGTCAATCTTTTACCGCAAAACACAAAAGACTACCCCATTACGAGTCCCTTACTTTTCAGTAAATTTCATCCACGGAAAAGCGATAAAATAAACACTTCCCGCATCTACTGCCATACATTTCAAGCTTTATCACTTAATCTTGCGAAGTCAAATTCAAAGCATTCACTCTACAATAATCAATTAAATTTAATGCAATCTTTTGTTTAATTTGGTATGTTTTTCCCGATCCGTACACGGTCTTCGGGTTAACGACTTCATCGAGTTTGTTTGATTAAAGAGAACCTGATAATATATGTCCCCACGTGTACCTAACTCACTTTTGTAAAAGGTTCAGATCAAAAGCGGATTTTACGAGATTAAATGTTCGAGCCTTATCGTGCTGAGAGCAATAAAATTTCGGCATTGTATATAAAAGACCTCCGGATGCTGGAATTAGGTCATTTGCAAATCTGCATTCAATTGGATAACTTGAATAATTCTGTATAAATTTAGAAGGCAATGAATCTTAAGGTTCGTAAGAGGTTTCTCTGTTTGTCCTTGAAAAATGTAACCTTCTTTATTTAATTTTTTTTAGGTCAATTTCTTTGTCGTTTCTTTTGTCGCAACAGTATTCTTTACTCCATTCGTTTTGTCACAAGTTATACCACTGATAGTCCACGTGCCTGTACCGGTACCTGTGCCATATCCAGTACCAGTGCCAGTTCCGCAAACGAACAGTAGGAGTGTAACGCACTCGGAGGGTGGTCAGCCGTTTCAACACCCACCTGCTATAAATATAGCAAGGATGAAAAATAACAGTGGATTGTGATCAAGTGATAACAGATGTCTGTTTTTTTATTTAATTAAAAAATGTATTTATTGCCAGAAGTGTAAGTATACATTTTGTTACCGAAGGTCTTAGAGCGACAGGAAGGAGTGATGGAGGCAGAAATTAGGCGCAATCGTCGAGAAGATACAACAGAGCTCAGCAACTACCACAACTACTTGAGGCTGAATTTCAAGAACATCACTCAACCAGTAATTGTCTGTTAATATGTGGATTTGTTAGCGTATCGTGTTAAAACTACTTAGCCAATCCATATGGATTGCTCAGGCACAAGAAAGGACTCGATGGAGCATCGTTTACCTTCTGTTCTATTGCAATCGGCCAACTCACTAAGCAGATATTCGAGCAAAAGGTTTTATGAAAGATGACAGTTTTTATGGATGATCTCCGTAAATTTAAAGTCGAAACTAAAATTTGTTATTAGTACGACGCAATGAAAATATTTCTCGATGACATCGTTTTTCCATCTCGGCGGCAATGAATTCAGTCGCAGCCCTAAATATGACAACAGACTGCTTTTCCAACCATTTTAATAAACAGGCTTAGGCGAGTTGTTCCTGAGCAAGCTCAAACAGCTCATTTTGCTCTCATTAACAGCACTTACACGTTGTGGCTATGGCAAACACCTTTCTAATTTTAGAACCAGACGGAAAAATGATGAATTGACACCATGAACAAATTAGAGAGGTGTGTATACAAAAGCACTTAGTACAACAGTTGTTCCTATCAAATTTAACTGAAACTTGTTTCCTCAACGTTTTGGTCGGTAAAAAGTGAATGACATTTGATTGGGTCAAAAGTGGTCTTCGACCTCAGCAGCATCGTATACTCGTCCAATTGCAGATGTTAACGACTTGAGGGTAGCGCATGGTGCTGAGGAAAAGGTAAATATAAAACCGGAAATGTGCATTGTTATGTTTGACATGAACTTGGAAGTGGTGCAATTAATCGAGTTGTAACAGTGGGTGAATTGAAAAACGCATCGCTGAATTCGTGATGGTTTATCAGGGGCGCTTAAATAAGCCTGACAGCAGGCAACCACAATGCGTATGAAAATGTATTAGCCTTCATTGGGTGCATTAAACAATCTATTCGACTTAAATAGATAGTCCCTGGAATGAAAAACTTTTATATATAACGTCACTTTTCCTAAGTCAGTCATATATAAGGTGGCGCAAAAATAACCTTCCGATGTTTTTTGGCTGCAATTTAAAAAAAAATGAAAAACTTTGATTCTCCTTGTGGATTATTTTTATTTGGTCTTTTAATTTTTTTTACATCAAGTCGAGAATATGATGTCATGTAAATGGCCGCCGCCACAGTTGATTGTCATTTGAGCAATTTTTATGGCATTTTCCATCACTTTGGCCAAAACTTCCGGCGATAGGTCCTCACATTCTTGACGCATATTGTCTTTAAGACCTGCAAGAGTCTGAGGCTTTTTGACATAAACCCGCGACTTCAAAAAGCCACACAAAAAGAAGTCTAGAGCGGTCAAATCAGGCGATCTTGCGGGCTAGTGCAAATCGCCAAAAACGACCCGGGAACACCGCTTTCAGAATATCGGTTGTGGCTCGCGCAGTTTGTGCCGTAACTCCGTCCTGTTGGAACCACATGTCCTCCAGTCCTAAATCGTCCAATTGCGGTAGAAAAAAATCGGTAAACATGGCCCTATAGCGCGCACCGTTCACTGTTGTCGTTTGACCAGCGGCGTTCTCGAAAAAAAAATGGCCGCGTCAACAGAGGCGATATTCTCGGCACAACGGGCGCTCCGGGGCCCGCCACTCTTGGCAACGTCTCGTGTTGTGCCAGTCTCTTCGAGGCGAGCGGCTAAACGTCGCAGTGTTTCACCAGTAGGCGTTGGACGGCTAGGAAATCTGCGACGAAATTCACGTTGTGCGAAAGTCACCGACCGATTATTGCTCAAATAAATAGTCACCAATATTCCGCGTTCTGGAGCAGTGTAGCGTAACATTGTTTATTAACGTGTATTTCGCATGTGTTTACTACACAAATGTCAAAACAGAACTGACATTAGGGGCCAATCGCAAAATTTATAGCATTTTCTGATGGGAGGATTACTTTTGCGCCACCTTGTATATACAAACTGTCAACTTAGTACTCCAGCCACTAAATTCTTGTCTAGGTTCTTCGTCTGAAAAAAAAAACTATTTATATGACCGGACTAGGCCAATCAAAACTGAGACAAATCAAGTAGGCTAGCTATCAGGCTTTCTGAACTAGCTTCTTATTCGACTCCATTGATTGGCTGAACAGTTCCCTTAGCTGACGTTTACAAAACTGTATTTAAGGCATCACTCATGCGCATTTTTGCACGAGACGGGAGTGGGAGATCCGTTTGTCCGCAGTCAATGCTACGAAAGGCGTAAATCAGATGCCTAAAGTGTCATGGATGTTGTACCTATAATTATAGATATGCAATATAGAGACAAAAAAAACAATTTCCGGCAACCAAAATTTCTACAATCACTTTCTATTTCTGTTTACAAAAAATGTACAATCTGTCCTCTTTTTGAGACTTCTCAGTTTACGGTATATTTCGACACCTTAAACCTACAACAAAAATTTTCTTAACACTAATTTATAAATTTAAATTTATGAAATATATTCACTTCTGAACACAACACCATCGTTTGTTTTATTTTAACTTAACAATAATTTGGCCGAAAAATGGTTCCTATTGGTTCCTGTCACTCTGTCAGACTTTTCATCAAAGATAATGGAATACAGAGATATATTACTTTCCAGTGAAGAGGCGACTGCCTACGAGTTGTTTTCCTAAACAATTCTTATTCAAATGAATCTTTTCTGTGATTTTTGAACACAGCTGATGCAATATCTACAAGTATCTTCTCTACTGGTGAGTTTTATAAGTAAAGAAGGTTAAGCATAGTTTTGAATTGAGGAGCCTCTCGGTGTATAGTTACGTCATTGAATCAGATTAGAAAATGTCTTACGCCCAAGCATCTACCACGAAAGATTCTTAGTATGCAACTGGAAACAATTGAATGTGCGGTGCGAAATATCGAAACCGGCTAAGAGCAAAAACCGCATAAATTCAAACCAAACTCATGTAATTCGTTATGATAAATTTAAGCCGTTCTCATGTGTGAATTAAATTTAATTAAAGGATCAAAATGATCAGCAATGAAAGTTTATTTATTGTCACATTGGTGGTGGTGACAAACTTGTTTCAATTGCATTCACTTAAAATAACTTGTAGAATATTGCACAGGAATGCGATGATGTAATATATAATTTGCCAGTCACCCTGACAATGAGATTAATAATAAAACACTCACCCACTTAACAAATCAATCAAGAAGAATAGAGTCAACGACAAGTAATTCGATTAATTTCAAACTTTATGGACCTGTTTGGAAGTGTATATGTATTTATTTTCTTAGCTTGATCCCAGTCAGTCAATAGTAAGAATTTTATTTGTATATTTTGGGCCTGACTGTTAATTATTTTTAAACTTCAAACTAAATATTTTGTAGGTTACAATGGGTAATTTACTATGGAAAATTTCGATATTGCGAGTTCGAATAATCTATAGCTTGGCCACTTAATATTTAATTAGTATCGCGCTTTTTCCCTTTGGCAGAGAGATAGAAGATATGAGAAATAAGTGTCAAAAAAGGAAGAAAATCTATTTAAGTTCAGTCAAACGCTGAAACTTCTTATATACAAATTTGCTTAAGAGGGATAAACACCAATTTATCCTATTATGGATATTCGTTTAATCTTTGTACCAATTTATGTGCTGAATACGCACTTTTTTCCTAAGGCAACGCCACAGATCTGTCCTTAAAAGTTGTGATTTAGCCTTTTCGACTTTATACTGTCAATTATATTTTTCAGTCTCATGTTCTATGTAATTATGTATACGTTACCTATATATATCCACATTGTGCCGTCCTAATAACAAATTTTCGTCTCGACTTAAAATTTATAGAAGCTCACAATTGCGAAGCTTTAGTTTAGAGTCGAAACAAAAGGTAAGGCCTATTATCTTCTCTAAATTAGTTTTATTCAAATTTAATAGGTGGCGCTGCATTTTTTTTTTGCAGTGATTTTTGAACGGATTTAAATGCGGTTTTCACTGTTATTATCTGCATTCCTAAGAAATATATAAATTTAAAATTATCACTTATAGGAGCTCAGTGTTTGAGATCAACAATAGCTTATTGGGTTTTTTGTAAGTGTTTTAAGTAATCTCCTCTCTTCAACAGTTCGATCTGATTGGTGTCAGTAGTGTTTTTGGAAAAAATCCGCTAAGTGGCGCTGTCTCTTTTCACAGTATTTATAAGTACCTAACTCTACCGGAGAACTTATCATCGATTCATAATGTACGCGGGGATCTTTTGTAGCTGCGAAATGTTAGATTTTACGAACTATTTCATATAAAATTGCCCATTGTGATTTTTAGTTTCGACTCTAAGTTTTAGTAGTTCACAGTGGCTATATTTTCCATTTAAATTTAGCAATAAAATTTATTTTTAGTACTGTGAATTGTGTTTATGGAGCTATTGGTGCTCAAAACTTCCAATAGCGAAGGTACCCAATGATGTCATTTAAAAAATAAAAATGCCAACTGCTTTTTCAGCATTTCCTGGAATTTTTGTGTTTTTCGAAATTAAGCTTTCTTTAGTTTACTTAAAAACGGCAGCATCGATTTCGATCGAAATGCAAACTTAGAGTAAAATTGATGTTTTCAAAATGATTGTCTCCATAATTTTTTAATTCGATTCACCGAAAACGCTAATTATAAAAGCTTCTCATATCTCGAAACCCCCATTTTCGATTTCGAAAAAAACTTGAAAAACCGAGTATTGCTTTCATCCCGAACAATAACTTGTACTCGATTGTCAGCAAAATAGTTAAGCAATAGTATTTTTCAAACTAAACATTGCAGTATTTGGTACTGTTTGGTCTGCCAAATTTTGCAAGAACCGCTCTAACGATTGTGATCAAAATTCAAAATAAGATCGTACTTAGTTTTTCTCAAAAAATTCGAATAAATCAGATTAATTTCATATTTTTCACATATCTACGGTATATTTATGTATATTCTTAATTTTCCACTTCTAATAAAAATGCAATAACAGCTAATCAAAACTTATATAATCCACTTCTTTTTATTTAACCATATTGAGTATGCACCTTAAAATAATACCAACCGCACTCAGAAACTCCCACTTCATTTTCACACCACACGTCAATTGGGATATTCAGTTTATAACTGCCAATTCTTACAAGAATATGTAAAGATATAGATCTATCACGAACTCTGCTTCCAATCATAGACACCTTATACCAGCGTTAGTAATCAAAATACAAACATGACCTAACAGATCAGAAAACAGAAACTCCTACTACACTTCTTGTCCTCGTACTCAAAAATCTTGTAAAGTGTAAGAGCCTATAAAATAGTACAGTGACACCTAACCAGAACTTGCGACAATTCCCTTTTAGTGAGGGCTTCAATGTTTAAAAACTCACATTGTTATTTGATATGTACAGCCATATCCGATGAACTACCCAAAAGTAAATTTTACTAAACACTATTCCTTTTCCTATACTTATTCTATCTATGCACTGTTTCTTTTATCTAGCATTGTTTTTCAGTTTTTTACCTACGTGCATATACCTACCTAATAAAATAAGAAAACAACCAAGCAAACTTTTGATGAACGAGAAAGTTTCGTTCGACCCAGTCGTGCACTTTATTTAGTTTTGTTTTTTTCTGCAGGCTCATACGTTAATGTTCAATAAAAATAAAATTCGTTGTTTTAAAAACATATATTTTGTGTATTTTTATTTTCGAGGCATTTTCAAGCACGGAATTCCATACTAAAGATTGATTTTTTGTTTATCACATATATAGATAGATATGAAATGTACATTTAGATGAAAGTGTAGTATAAAAGACAAAATAATATTTATAAAGTGTTTACGATGAAAACACATTTTGTTTTGTTTGACTTTTTTTTTCTGGCTTCATACGTTCAATAATTTAATTTGCGTTTTCCTTTTTGAAATTCTGGCAACACTTATACTTAACACCGCATACATATTTATATAAATTAAAGCCTGGCACAATTCAAATAGTGAGGTGGGCAATGGCTCAATAAACACTATGTAGATAATGTCGGACAGAACGCAGTAAGTAGCTGCTATCTCGGACAGAGAACCCTTCTTATCAGTGCACACGGTATTTTGCCAAGCAAAAATATTTTAGCCAGTATTGGAAGTGTGAAAGTGCGCACCGTACTTCCTTATCATTAACTGGTGGGGTATAAATATTGTTTGTCGACCAACGGTATGCTCATTCCCAACGTTTATCAATATTCAGCAACACAGCAAAAAAATAAACTAGAAAAGCAAACATGGTCTGCCAAGGATGCCAAAAAGGTACATAATTATACAAACAAATTTTGCTTAAAATTGTCTTATTTGTTTTTGTTAAATAATTTGTTCCCATCTTCTTACAGATTGCAAATGTGATACTCAAAGATGCGGGGACAACTGCCCTTGTGATCAGGCATGCAAATGCACATGCAAATCTGGGACAAAGGACAATTGCTGCAAGAAGAACTAACTAAATGAAATTACAACAACTACTGTAAGAAGAGGCTTCATCAGAGAATAAAGCTGTGAAATTTCAAATAATAGATATGCATTATTTTTATAATGGACGTTCTTTGCCAACTTATTTTTAAGAATTTTTACCTTTCTGAACTCGGTTAACAAGCGATTTCATTCAAACGCAGTTAACATTTTATTTATGGAATAATACCAATTCTTAGCTGAACAGTTTGTGAAGGAGTAACCACGTCAACATGGAGACAGTCAGGTCTATTGCAAGAAACTCAGACGCCTATAACGGTTCTGCAGCGAAACAGCGTTGAAATGAATGTTTTGGGACTTAAATCCGAATGCATAGATATTATGGGTGCAAAATTCGAGCCCTTGTCTAATGTAACTTTATCGAGAAAAAAGAGTTAATTAAGACTAAGAGTAAGAGTTGACCTAAAAATGAGCATGGATTCCTTTGAGGGTAAACTAATTTCGCCAAGGCGAAAAATAGGCGCGTCGACCTAGGAGGTCTATTGTAACGGGATTTTCAGAAAATAGTTTTTAGGCTAGCAGATTCAATTCTTCTGGACTGAGAATTTCCCGTAAGGAGACTTTCCTTCTAATTCTAGATAGAGCAGTTGGCTATGTGTAGTTTGTGTAGGTGGTATCGTAAACCGTCGTGACCTGCATGGTAGCCTACAAAGTTTTTAATATCGTGCCTTCTTAGATTTAGGATTTTTTGGCAGGATTGCTCTTTTGGCCTCTCTGAGGCCTGGGATTTTATTTCCACTGTGTGATACACATGTTCTGTTCCCAGATTTTGATAGTGGAAGTGTTTGCTGACTTAGTGACGGCGCAGAAATGTTCTGGTCCTATGAAAGTGGTTTCTGACCTGAGTTTGTCAACTTTTTCGTTTCCTTCAATACCATCGTGCCCGGGAACCCACCATAGTTTGGTTTTGTGTCTGGAGCCGAGAGTTTGGAGGGCATTGAAGCAGTGCATGGCTGATTTTGAGACAATCATTTATAGCTGCTTGACCGCCTGTGTAAATATGGATGTTTGCGCCTTTGATTCCTGAGGAGGTTCGCGCGTTCTTAAATAGCATGGAGCTCTGCCTGAAATACACTCTAGCCTTTCCCCATTGGAATTTTAGAACGTTCCGGTTTGGTCCATGTATGCCAGCTCCCACCCCCGAGTCCATTTTTGGACATTGCTAACCCATGTTTCTCTTTCAGTGATCTACGTGGAAATGTACCCCTTATTGGGTTTAATAGAAACATCCAATCCAGGACTTCATTTGCTTCTTTACTCCTAATAATGGTGACTAGGTCATCGGCGTAGACTTCAATATTGGAGCCTAAGTAACTCAGTTCACGTAATAGGTTATCTCTAACAAGAGACCATAGTCAAGGTGAGAGTACTCCTCCCTGCGGGCGGCCCCTTGCGGCTGTGGTTGGTTGACGTTATTTTCGGGCTTGCGAGCATCGCTTTGACTCATTTGATGGTCGGTTCATCTGTTTTAGTTAGTCGAACTTAGTAGTTAGCGTAGTAAACTACTTGAGAACATAGTCTACGAGTGATTTAATTCTTGCGAACATCTGAGAGTATATATTATTATTTTGATAAAGCTTCTAAACTCAGCTCCTAAGATTTGGTATACGATTTTAAGATTCTTCAATTCGCCCCACAATAAAAAAAAGTTCTCAAATGAAAAGTTTACAACATCCGTGATCAAATTAATATTACATGCAAAACATTAACAAATTCTGGCAGTAACACGGCCGCAGATTTGTATACGTCCGTCAGATTCAAACAAATTGTATTGGGAATGAGTCATATAGAAGATTGGCGGAAATATTCATTCAACAATTCAGACAAAGATTAATGTTTACAACTGTTATCAGTGCACACGGCATTTTGTCCAAGAGTTTTAGTGTAGGGGGTGGGAAAGTACACACCACAATTTCTTATCTGAAAACATCTTGAGGGTTGAGTTGATGATTGCAGAATCGGTGTCAGCAGGAGGAATTCAATAACATATTCACATATGACTATAGGACTTCTCGTATACGATTCAATGTTAATAAAAATTGTGTTTATGAAAGTACTTTCAGTGGACGAAAAGGCAATACCCCGGATCCATCAGTGAGGTAGCGCATGATTCCCGATAAAGCCGTCATTCTGTTCATATCAGTGCACACGATATTTCTCACGCAAGATAGCAGCTGGTGTAATTCAGTGTGAAAGTGCGCACAGCACATTCTTATCTATATTTTAGACCGAGCTCGATTTGTATAAATATGTGATGGGAAACAATTTCCATTCATTCCACTCATAGTACTCGTCGTTTTATACATTTTGAAACCAAACAAAAACACAAAAAATGGTTTGCCAAGGATGCATTAAAGGTTCGTACTGATCTGAAAGCGATTTTTGTGGTTATGTGCTGTAATCTCGTTCCTCTTATATTATTCCAGACTGCAAGTGCAACTCCCAAAAATGCGGTGACAGCTGCCCTTGCGATCAGTCATGTTGCTGCACATGTAAGTCTGGAACAAAGGACAACTGCTGCAAAAGGACTAATGACTAAGAAAAACAGCTGTTACATTAATTGTCAGAGTCAATTTCGGTGTGGAAATAAAAGCGTCTATTGAGATTGTCTAAATTGTAAGGCGTGGTCGTTTATTTGTGCATTGTCTTACCGCAATAAGACTTCTTCTTGGCGCTTGCAGTGTACCTGGACCTTGTGACGTTTCCAAGAACTGTAAGACTGATCAACTCTATTTAATGGAGTTATATACTACCTTCTAGCAAGGTACCTCAAGTGTTCCGATAAA
Source organism: Cheilosia vulpina (assembly GCA_916610125.1). Classification (NCBI taxonomy): domain Eukaryota; kingdom Metazoa; phylum Arthropoda; class Insecta; order Diptera; family Syrphidae; genus Cheilosia; species Cheilosia vulpina. Next base: position 60,904,166 of record OU744277.1, read on the forward strand.
AATACACACGGCGTGATACTTATAATCATATTTAGTGTTCAGGTTAGATTTTACGAACTCACAACGACGAAATATTCCAAATAAGATTACCCATTGTGACCTATAAATATTTAAAGGTGAAGGTTAAAAATGATTAAGGCTCATAGTAGGTGAGTCGCCTCTAGTGGACAAGTAGTGCGTCTTATGCCTTAACCGTTTCTCCTTTCTCCTTTCTCCAATAAACCTTGTCTGACAGGCACAATTACTTTATAAAAATATAACTACAATTACTTTATAAAAATACAGTTGGCGGTAGAGTGTTTGAACTAAGATTCGTTGTAACTTTCAATTATTCGACTGCACAAATGGAGGATATCTTAATGTACTCTAGTGCTGTCATGTGTCAAGCGAAAAAGCTAATCTCCTCGTGTCTGATCTTAGTACGGAGATCAAGTGCTAATCAGAGTTTAGTCTGTCATTACTCTTACCGTCCTAACAAGCGGAAGTAGTCGATAAAAAGGAAGAATAAAACTGAAAAAAAAAAACAAAGCAAAGCCTTTACCAGTTCTCGGTTAAACTCAAATCTCTTCAATTTCAATTTTTATTTGTGGGTCTGTTCAAAGTTCAATCATTACTTCTTCAACAAAGTGGTGTACACACTAGGGCTAGAGTATACGGCTGGGGCTGCAAAGTGACCACCGACCGCCAAGCCACCAGTGCTGTAGACTGTTGGTGCGGCTATTCCAGCGCTGTATGTTGTTGGGTATCCAGAATAGGCCGAGTATGCCAATGGGGCGTTGTGCACAGTTGCTACTGGAGCCACTCCAGCTGAGTATGTGGTGTATGGCGAAGCGTATGTAAGTGCACCGGGCACTCCAACGAGTCCAGCTTGAGCAGCGGCGAAGCAAAGAACGAGGCACACAAGGAACTGAAATTTGGAAGTTCAATAAAAAAAATGCGTTTTAGTTTTGCGCTAGAGGAGCTTACTTTCATGATGGCGTTTGGGTGATTGTTTATAGACAGCAGAGTTGTCACTGATTTATTGCTGTCAATTGTACGACATTATATACCCTCCAAAAAGATGTCTGCTACCGCCTACAATTTTGAGATCGATTCACGTTTGTTCCAGCTTAATGTGCTACACTTTTCGTAACCTGTTTGGATATCACAGAGTACGAATAAGTGTTGATTCGTGTACGGCCGTGTCTTGGTCATAACAATGTGCGTGCGAGAAAAAAAAAATAAAAAACAGACGGCTGACGGAGTCATCATTGAGATAACAGGAACCAAGATAACATTTTAATTCGACGGTATTCCTTAATTTTTTGTATAGATTTACTAAACAAAAATGTGAAACACATTATAGGGCACTTCGTTCTCAATCTGCATTCTGTGTTGTTATCCTAAGGACAGATTAATGTTATGACTTCTAAAGGGAAATAGGATTACAATCAAGAAAAAATGTATTTTTCGAAATTTCATATAAAAAGGTTTTTGCTAAGTTCTGAAAATTATAAAATTAATGGCGCAAATTTATAGTCGGATAAAAGTCACTTTAAAATTATTATAGTACTTGACAAGATAAGATATTAAATTTAAAACCTCGCATATGTTACACCTTAATATGGACTCAAATATCTCATATTTGTCATTTCTGTTGGAAAATTTAAACTTTTAACTTTTTTTGAAGAATCTTAAGGAAATATTTTCTCTCGAATTTTTTTGAATATTTCGAAATATTTTATAGATTTTAAAAACAAAAGAATACAATTTTTTGATTGAATTTCTAATTTTTCAACTTTTGAGAAATCGCGGGCTTTCCTTCAATTTGGAAGTCGGAGTTACTCTTCCAATTTTTTTCTTGCTTTGATTTCATTAAAACCACAGTTTGCCCAGTTCCACATATTCTAACGTAATAGCGACCTGGCTTCTAAACAATGTGCTGAGAAACAATTAACAAACAGCATTGCATCTCTGCACAATCTTCCCAACAAAAAAAGTGAGAGTGTCATATTTAAGACTAGATCTTAACTATTTGCCTTCGCCTTTTTTAATGTAAGAATTGTTGAAAGAGAGTTCCCAAACTGTATTTGGTTTCTCAAACTGTCTCTTTGACAAAAATTTGCTCTAAGGTTGCTACTAGTTTTAAGTAGGCTAAAAAGCCTTTAAAATTACTTGAAAATTTGGGCTCCGGTTTTAAAGCTAGTGTGCTGTTTAGTATTTATACTTATCTCTCCGAATACAAGATGACTATAATTTTGCGCCAGATATTTCTACACATCAGTCATCAACAGCACATACTTGAAGGGCAGCGCTTTAAACATGAGTTTTTATTTTGAGAACCAACAGTGCCTCCGCACTCAATTATCAAGCAAAGTCCGTATCATTAGATATGCTAATTATTTATATTTCAAATTTCGATCATCCCATTGGATGGCCTACTGAAGTGTTGAAATATTTTCATATAAAATGCAGTCTTAAAATAATGTCGAACTGGGAAAGGATTGACAAAAATCTGTTGTTGATTTACGATCTATCAAGAACCTCAATCTTACTACAAAAAATAATAAAAGACGCACAAAATAATTTTTATTCTCTTTTTTAGATCAGAATTCCTTACAAAATAGTATACGATGTAGTGTATTTGACAAAACCGGTATTGCCATTTTGCAACACAAAACAAAGGATCGCATTAAACCCTATATTATTCGAGTATGTAATATTTTCTAGTTCCTGTTATCTCAATGATGACTCCGTCAGCCGTCTGTTTTTATTTTTTTTTCTCGCACGCACATTGCTATGACCAAGACACGGCCGTACACGAATCAACACTTATTCGTACTCTGTGATATCCAAACAGGTTACGAAAAGTGTAGCACATTAAGCTGGAACAAACGTGAATCGATCTCAAAATTGTAGGCGGTAGCAGACATCTTTTTGGAGGGTATATAATGTCGTACAATTGACAGCAATAAATCAGTGACAACTCTGCTGTCTATAAACAATCACCCAAACGCCATCATGAAAGTAAGCTCCTCTAGCGCAAAACTAAAACGCATTTTTTTTATTGAACTTCCAAATTTCAGTTCCTTGTGTGCCTCGTTCTTTGCTTCGCCGCTGCTCAAGCTGGACTCGTTGGAGTGCCCGGTGCACTTACATACGCTTCGCCATACACCACATACTCAGCTGGAGTGGCTCCAGTAGCAACTGTGCACAACGCCCCATTGGCATACTCGGCCTATTCTGGATACCCAACAACATACAGCGCTGGAATAGCCGCACCAACAGTCTACAGCACTGGTGGCTTGGCGGTCGGTGGTCACTTTGCAGCCCCAGCCGTATACTCTAGCCCTAGTGTGTACACCACTTTGTTGAAGAAGTAATGATTGAACTTTGAACAGACCCACAAATAAAAATTGAAATTGAAGAGATTTGAGTTTAACCGAGAACTGGTAAAGGCTTTGCTTTGTTTTTTTTTCAGTTTTATTCTTCCTTTTTATCGACTACTTCCGCTTGTTAGGACGGTAAGAGTAATGACAGTATAAGCTCTGATTAGCACTGTCTCCGTACTAAGATCAGACACGAGAAGATTAGCTTTTTCGCTTGACACATGACAGCCCTAGAGTACATTAAGATATCCTCCATTTGTGCAGTCGAATAATGGAAAGTTACAACGAATCTTAGTTCAAACACTCTACCGCCAACTGTATTTTTATAAAGTAATTGTAGTTATATTTTTATAAAGTAATTGTGCCTGTCAGACAAGGTTTATTGGAGAAAGGAGAAAGGAGAAACGGTTAAGGCATAAGACGCACTACTTGTCCACTAGAGGCGACTCACCTACTGTGAGCCTTAATCATTTTTAACCTTCACCTTTAAATATTTATAGGTCACAATGGGTAATCTTATTTGGAATATTTCGTCGTTGTGAGTTCGTAAAATCTAACCTGAACACTAAATATGATTATAAGTATCACGCCGTGTGTATTTTTATCGGAACACTTGAGGTACCTTGCTAGAAGGTAGTATATAACTCCATTAAATAGAGTTGATCAGTCTTACAGTTCTTGGAAACGTCACAAGGTCCAGGTACACTGCAAGCGCCAAGAAGAAGTCTTATTGCGGTAAGACAATGCACAAATAAACGACCACGCCTTACAATTTAGACAATCTCAATAGACGCTTTTATTTCCACACCGAAATTGACTCTGACAATTAATGTAACAGCTGTTTTTCTTAGTCATTAGTCCTTTTGCAGCAGTTGTCCTTTGTTCCAGACTTACATGTGCAGCAACATGACTGATCGCAAGGGCAGCTGTCACCGCATTTTTGGGAGTTGCACTTGCAGTCTGGAATAATATAAGAGGAACGAGATAACAGCACATAACCACAAAAATCGTTTTCAGATCCGTACGAACCTTTAATGCATCCTTGGCAAACCATTTTTTGTGTTTTTGTTTGGTTTCAAAATGTATAAAACGACGAGTACTATGAGTGGAATGAATGGAAATTGTTTCCCATCACATATTTATACAAATCGAGCTCGGTCTAAAATATAGATAAAAATGTGCTGTGCGCACTTTCACACTGAATTACACCAGCTGCTATCTTGCGTGAGAAATATCGTGTGCACTGATATGAACAGAATGACGGCTTTATCGGGAATCATGCGCTACCTCACTGATGGATCCGGGGTATTGCCTTTTCGTCCACTGAAAGTACTTTCATAAACACAATTTTTATTAACATTGAATCGTATACGAGAAGTCCTATAGTCATATGTGAATATTTTTCATCATACTTTAAGTTATTGAATTCCTCCTGACACCGATTCTGCAATCATCAACTCTGAAAGGTACTATCAGCTTATTGCCAACTGAATTGCCTACAGGAAATTGACCAACTGACAATATACTCATAAAGCGAACTTCAAAATTCCTTTTAAGAGCAGTGAACTTTTCGACTGAAGCTTTGAGACCAGTTTGCCATTTCCATTCAGCGCACCCTGTTCCCTTTCAGTTGTGTCTTTTTTAGGAACTTTCAATTTCGCTTTGCTTTTGGATATAGCAGATAAGTGGTAAACATAAATCATCGGCACACTTCCGGATCCGGATTACATTGGATAAGCGACAGCGTTTATTTTTAAATTGTACGTTCATCATCGGATTATCGAATCAAACTTGGTAGTAATATAAAACGATACTCATCGGCGATGGCAATTCATTCGAGAATTCAGACTCAGCCACTTAACTCTCTAAGGACTCAGCACCACCGAAGCCTGTTATAATGAACTTCAAGGTTTGCAAGAATATATTTAATGGACTACAGCTATCTTAACTATTTAATTTCCAAAGGCAATCATCTGCATCTTCTCCATCATTGCAACAATCTTCTTCACTTCTGTGATGTCGGCAGTTGTTATTCCAGGTATTAAGCCTTCATCTATTGGCGTTCTTACAAATGTAAACGGCAGGCCGCAGATTGATGTCGTGCGGTCGGTGATAACCGCACGACCAATTCAAGTTTAAGGACTGAGAAGTAAACGCACATGTAAATATGCAGTGGTTAAGTGAATTATAAAAATAAAGATTTTTTGTAAGAAAATCAAGATTGGCTTAGAGTTTTTGGTTGCGCTGATGATACTGAATGTAATACATTATTTTGATGGGCATTACAGGGCTTAAGACTTTACAAACGAATTCATGTTGGAGGTCACATGTGTGTTTTCTTATAGGCAGCACAAGTTTGTGGCCTTGAAAAATCTTTACAAAAGATGCTTTAAGCGGTTAGCCTCCCTGGCCATCGATTGTCTGAATTGTCATTGGTGACTGAGTCACACCAAACTTTCTTGTTCTAACCTGGCTGCAGCAGAATTGGTAATAGTAGTAAAATTTAAAAATGTTGGGCACTAACACAATGATAATGTTTAGTGAATCGTCATTTTGCTTCACCCTACAAGATTTGTAAGTCAAAATGCAGTGATACCAGACTTTTAGGACTGAATTACCCACGACGATTATCAAAAATACCCAAAAATGTCCTTTTGCAGATGCCGACTTTAAAAAAAAAAATACACTAGTAGTTTTTGTTTTGAGAGATATAAAAGTGCCGTTTTTCGCCCTTTTTTCCACTTTTAGCTTATTTTGAAAGGCAAAATGGCCACAATATGGGTTTACCCTGATCTGGCATCACTGTCAAAATATATTATAATGCATTCGTTGTCTTTGATTGCAAGTTGGCTATACACAGCCTACTTTGAAATGTACCAAGGCGTCCTACGTGGAAAATCTTTTTCCAGCAATGTCAAAAATCCGCCTGCAGATGGCAAGGTTTCGAATGTTGGTAAATATATATTTTTCTTTTTTTTTCGTGCATTCTGTCTCCAACGAAACCGCTGAGTATGGATTCTTTTTCAATTTTATAAACCTCAAATATGACTTCGTACTAAAGACAGGCAAAGACATCCCGCAATTCTTTCTTTCCTGAGCTGATTTTTAGAATGTCCGTATGCGGTCCCACGTGTTCATATTCTCATATTGTAGTCCGTTGACGTTCCAATTGAGCAGCCGGTTTTTCGACGCCTTTTCCAAAATTTTACCGGACCTACAAAATACGAAATGTCGGTGTGGAAAACATTACAATCTACTGAAAAATATGTAAAAGTGCTCACCGAACTTTCTTACCGTCGATATTACTTTACCAGCATTTATATTCATACCTAAAGAAGGTTGTTCTCTGTATTAATCAAGTCGCATAAAGAGTAGGTATTAAAACCGAGCACCAAATGGTTTGCCAAGGACGCAAGAAAGGTGAGCTGTAACTATTATAATTTATAGCACTTTCCTATCAATCTTACATAATTCTGTTTTGTTCTATACCGATTGCAAATGCGATTCTCAGAAATGCGGAGTGGTCGCCATTGCGATCAAGCGTGCAAGTGCACATGTAAATCTGGATCAAAGGACAACTGCTGCAAAAAAGACTAAAACTATTCCTAAACATTTATCGATTGTGTTAATAAAGTGTAAAAGCTAAGCGGAAATTTGTCTGTTTTTAAATTTGGAGGAGTTCTTTGTGAGGTTTGGATAACTATGGGGTTTGTAAGCACTTATAGAGGGGACTGTCACCTGTCACAATTTATTCTAGACTTATTCAAGTTTAGATCTCGTAACTCTTCTATTATTTTAAGTTTCTTCAGTCATCTCTTATATTTTTTTGTGAAGTTCAGTCTCACATCTTGAAAACACAATCTATTATATGACTTCGATTAAATCTGAAGCCCAAACGGGCTATTTGAAAAACTGAATTTTCAATAGCTTGACTTGGGCCCATATGATTTCTTGTAATTAAAAAACTCACCTAGTGCAAAGTTACTATAAGTCACGTCCTCCTTTTTATGCAACTAGCCTGCGAAAATATAAACCAAGATTTTGAATAACAGAAATACATTTGAGTTCAAATGCTTCTCACCAATAACCCACCATACCTGTCGTTAATGTTTGAATATCTGTTCCCATTAAAATATCCACCAGATGACTCTCATTAGTGAAATAATGTACGAGTAACTGCAACTGAATAACTCACCAGTCCAGTACCCAGGAACGGATTACGGAAGTGGCAACAGAATCCATAAAAATCTTAACAGCACATCAACCTTTTCCGATTTGGTATCACACCTGGTGTTTCTTTATAACATATAGCTATATGAGGTTTCCCTCCCGTTGTTTATATTTTAAGAAAATTAAAAATAATACCCCTTGGGATATATTTTTACATTGGAAACCGTTTATGTAATTACCACTTACTGATACTCGTCTCATTCAGTTCAGAAAATCATACGTATAAAACGATGCGCAACAGTTTGATTGTTCCATTCGAGGATTAACTCTCAGCAAGGATTAGTTTTCGACGAAATTTATTATTGCAACCATACTACAATTCAACCATAATGAACTTCAAGGTTTTATTTTAAATCTGCATATTCTACTCTAACTTTTATCTAGCTAAATATTAAAAAATATATTTTTGCAGGTCATCGTGTCAGTTTTTTCCGTTGTGGCAGCACTGTTCTTAACTCCGTTGGTGATGTCTGCAGTTCTTATACCGGGAATCAAGCCAACGGCCATTGGCATACTTACAAATGTAAACGGACGACCGCGAATTGAGGTCGTGCAATCTGTAATCACTGCGCGTCCGATTCAACTACCGAATGCCTAAGATATGTGAAGAAGTATTATATATTTATATGGCGGTACCAGTAACGCCGTCTATCGGCTAAATAGTGACACCTAATTATGGCAACCATCCGTATTATTTACTTATTATATTTTAAGGCTGACAACCTGAGTAGGATGACTTAACTCAGTTTTGTGGTTTAATGAATAAAGACGGATCTCTTGTTTATACTTAATTTTAATCGTTGCTCTTTTAATCAATTTGGCTACTGACAGCTGATTTGTGCTCAGTTTGGGTTGCCATCATTTATATCACAAACCAACTCTTGCAAATATAGCCGAGTTTTCTGTTGATCGATATGTTTACTGCAAAATCTTGGTCTTTGTTAAATGTCACATTTGGAGTGAAGAATACGCAAAAGTCATTGGTCGCGTTCCACTGCCCGCTAGATGACTAGCAGCATGTCAAACTCCGTATAAAAAAAAATTACATTTTACCATTTGCACTAGACGTCTAGCACTTTTTGTGAAATATCCCTTCAGCGAAATTTCTCAATCTAGCGCAAAACTACCCGCTGCATTGAGAGAATAATCAAAAAAAACGACCTGTCAAAGGAAATCGTTCAAACGTTTACAAAATGAAAATAAATACGAAGCCGAGCAAGTGTAATTGTGAGAAAATTGTTAATAAAGCGAGTAAAATAGCCATTCGGATATTGTTTTTATAATAGGCCTGTTTTTTGAGCTTCGTTCTCAGCAAAGCAAAATAAAGTAGGATTTTCAGCGCGCAATTACAACAACTACGCTCTACTTGAAACTTCGAGACTCGCAGTCATATTGTAAATTGTGTGCTGAAAATCGTACTTTACTTTGCTTTGCTGAGAACGAAGCTAAAAAAAAAACAGGACTATTGTATCATTTCTTTTGTTATAGTGTCGAAATAATTGTTGTCAAATGTCAATTTGCCGCTGGCGCTAGGGTTCCTTCATCTGTGCTAGCCGTCTAGCGGGCAATGGATCGGCCATTGTAAGAGCGCCGTTACATCATTAAGAAATAATTTCATGAAGTGATTTTTGATGTTGTAATTATTTTTTAAAAAATAAATCCGATCAGAATGTTATACCATGTTCCCACCAACGTTATTTAGCTAAATCAACTTGAAAATACGTGAAACGTTTTCCTACGCCTTTATTTGCATTTTTATTGCGGACAAACTGTCTCTCGGTCCCATCTCGTGGAAAATTGGGCGTGCGTGATGTTGTTTTTATTGCAAAACACTAAACAAAAACATTATCAAGGACCAGTAAATTTATCACTTGGATTGATTGCACTTTTTTCGATCATATTCACACAGTAATATAATTTTTTTTAAAGCCAATGCCATTGCCATTACCGCAGTTTTCAAATGTGCTTACTTAATTTTTTTTTGTAGATACCTAAGAAACCATCAGTTACTTAAGAAACAAATAGATTCGAAAGGACCGTCTCGTAGCCTCGGCCCAACTTCTCCCAACCACTCGTTTGAACGATTTCCGCATTTTATAAAGTCGAATTTTGTGCTCCCCTACTGTTAAAAGTTAATAACGTATTTTCTGTTGCATACTTTTAGTATATGAACAAATATTCAAATTGAAATACTACAACCATCGATACTTCAGCTATATAATATAATTTCTTAGTTTTATTTCTACTACACTCAAAGTGACTTGTATTAACTAATGCCCGGTTGCACACTGCACAGTGCCGATCCTCCCTTAAACTTATCAGTTTGACTGTCACCATCTGCCTGCCCAAGTGGACACTTAAAAGGTGTATAATTCGTGTCAATTGCGATAAAAAATGTACGTCGAATCGTTTCATCGCCATTGACGACTACTTTATGAACTGTCAGGAATGTAATCTAGTCTTATCTTATTTGACTAGTGGAACAGTTACAGTATTCAAAGTTAGAATGCTCATTGGCCGCATTCGAGAATCTAGTCATCTTAAGTCGACTAAATTGGTCTGGATGAGATGTAACCTGAACGCAAAAACTAGAACTACCTATGAGAACTGTCAACTTAGTACTCAGTCACGAATTCCTTAACTAGATTCGTCGGCTACCCCTCCATAAACTTGAATTGAAACAGCTGCTCACACGACCTATTTCGACCAAACAAAACCGAGATTCACTTAGTGAGAGAGCTGTCAGACTTACTAAACTAGATACTTGAACGTCCCCATTGATGCTGAGACGATTTGTCAAATTCTTGAATTAGCCAGGGGTTGAAAATAAAATACTGCATCAGTGAAGTAGTCAACTAAAGTGATGGATTTTTATTTTTATTTCCATACAAAATTCGCATAGTTTGATTTGGTCCCTGGATGAGGTGAGCAGCTTACCAGTTAACATATGTTAACGTTGATACTCTATGTACCGCATAAATCTAGGTCCGAGTTGCTTGACTGATTGAGTAGTCAATTAACATTCAATTGTATTGTAATTGTCAAACTTGAGATGATTGTCACATTAAAATATTTTGGATTTTGCCCCCCAATATAAATTTCACAAAAAGTGAATAAATTTACCAATTATATATTATTTCTCGTAATTTTCTCTTAAAAAATAGATCTTCAGAAATACGCTAATCACCTTTGCGGTACTTTAATAAGTTTTTTTCCATGAAATCTCCTATGGCAGATAGATTTCACTTAAAATCATTAGGAGACATTTTTTCTGTTTAACAAAATCAGATCATAGGTAAAAAAGGGTTGTGTCGTTGCCAATTGCGAATTTTTATTTGACAGAAATATGCTAATCACCTTTGCGGTACTTTAATAAGTTTTGTTCCATGAAATCTCCTATGGCAGATAGATTTCACTTAAAATCACTAGGAGACATTTTTTCTGTTTAACAAAATCAGATCATAGGTAAAAAAGGGTTGTGTCGCTGCCAATTGCGAATTTTTATTTGACACGTCACTCTGCCAGGTTCGCAAAGTTTCTTAATATTTTTCAGAACTATTAAACATTTTCATTTGACATCTGTCAATGTGTCACTTGTGAAATTGCTAATTGTTTTCTTTTTCTGTAATAAAATTATGAGTTGGATTACAGAGTGACCGCTGCAGAATACTGAAAAGTCCAAAGAAAAAGTGTCAATGAGAAAAATGTAACATTTCTGAAGCTGTTCTAAAAATTTAGAATTTTTGAACGATATTTACCAAACATTGACTTGCTAAACACTCATTAGTGTTGTGATAGGCAACAGCGTTAGATTTTTTTGAAATAACAACATTTGAACAATTTTAGGAGCGCCTTTTCCAACTAAACAAAGGGCCAGAATAGCAAAAAGAAATTGTAGCAGGCCCTTAAAAAAAAGCCTAATTGCAACCTTAGTCGAGTTTTTATTAAAACACTGCGAACGTTTCTCAAATTTTCATGTAATGTGTAACCAATATCTGGATTTATCAATTCGGGTAGATATGTTTAAGTACAACCGAAATAACACTGTTCCATAAATCCATAAACTAAATAATTTTCAGGTTAAAAGTGTTTACCACCTTTATAAATTGATTAGAACTACGATAACATCGATAATGTACTCGTAATTGCAATTGCCCTCTTGAAACTTCTTACGATTTTAAGTTTGTCACTATTATTTATCAAGATCGATACAGTCGTGCTTTTACTTTCAATCGTTTAAGATCGATAAGGATCTAGTTGATACTTTGTGTTTCCAGTTATTTAATAACTTAAAATGACGTTTTCAAAAAGTGTAAGTTATTGCTTAATCAAAGTGGCTTAAAAGAGCACGAAGTTAAAAATGTCAATTTCAATAAATTACTACAGAGCTCTATACTTATGTGATCTTTATCGACTGAGGGTCCGGTGCGTTCTTCAAGTAGTATACACAAAATGCCTGTTTTTTGTTTTGCCTTATCTATACATCGGGTCGCATAACCATTTTAAGCTTTGACTTTAAAAGGAACGATATTGGTGAAACGCAGTTTGTTTGACATATCTATCGTAGTCAATGCTTTACTTGTGTACTGTATTAACTCTGGCGGAAATAAATTAATAAAATTACGGATCACCTGTTTTAGTGCTATACGCATATGATATATGAACGGAGGCTTATACCTATATAGTTTGTAATCTTATCGAAAGCAAACGTCTGACCGTACCGTGCGGATTGAAAATTACCAATCAAACTTCAAAGCATATCCAGCAGAGAGATGCATAATGTTGAATTAATCATATCCTGATCTTTGAAATAGTTTCTGTTTTTTTTTATACACCTACACAATGAACAGGAAAATGTCAGCTTTTCTTAAATATTACAGGTAATGGCAGCACTACCTGTCACAAATGTTTCTAGCTCAATTGACGGTTATCGTAGTTTTTCGATATTTTTACCACTACTATCAAATCTCCAAAAATATATTTGTGAAAAATAGTAAATTTTACTTGCCAAAATAAAAGTATTTAGTACATGGTAAACTGCTCTCAGCGTTATTCACTTTCTGCGAACGAGGACTAGGTGAATTCATTAAATTGTATTAAAGATAAATTGTATTTCAACTCTTTAAAAAAGTTCTTCTTACGACGCATGGATAGAGATTTAGATTGATCGGGATTTAGAATGTACCTACCCTATTAAATCTGACGTAATTGCTAAAAACAATTCGACAGAAATCATATTTTGAGTGTTTAGCACCGTGTTTCATAGTTTTTACAAAACAAATGTCAATTTATTCAACGATCATTGCAGTTTCTCTTCGCCTCTCCAGTTAGCGCGATCTTTGGCTAACTGCCTCCAGTTGCGCACTCCAAGTTGGTTGAGGTCCCCTTCCACTTGCGCGCGCCACCTAAGGCGAGGTCTTCCTCTACTGCGTTGTCCCTCCGGGTTTGAGTCGAAGACTCTTCGTGCCGGAGCGTTGGTGTCCATTCGCTCTACATGTCCTAGCCATCTTAGTCGACTGATGCGTACTTTTCTGACCAGGTCGATGTCGCTGTACAGCTCGTAGAGTTCGCTGTTAAATCTCCTCCTCCAAAGCCCGTCAACGCAAACGGGACCGAAAATCAATCGAAGAATTTTGCGTTCAAAACGACCAAGGAGATCTTCATCCGCCTTTGATAGCGTCCATGTTTCTGCGCCATAGAGTAGGACTGGGATGATGAGGGTCTTATATAGAGTCTCCTTAGTGGTTCTTGACAAGGCCTTACTTCTCAATTGCCTTCTTAGGCCAAAGAAACAGCGGTTGGCAAGTGTAATTCTTCGATTGATTTCTGATGTGATGTCGTTGTCAGAATTTATAGCGGAGCCTAGGTAGACAAAATCCCTAACTACCTCAAAATTATAGCTGTCTGTCGTGACGTTCTGACCGATTCGTCGATGTTGTGTTTCCCTTCTTGTTGACAGCATATATTTTGTTTTGCCCTCATTCACCACTAAGCCCATTTTTGCCGCTTCTGTACTGATACTTGCAAACGCACCAGTGACAGCTCGCTGTGTTCTGCCAATGATGTCAATGTCGTCAGCGTATGCAAGTAGTTGCACAGACTTCTGGAAGATTGTGCCTCTGGTGTTGGCTTGCGAGTTTCGCACAATCTTCTCAAGAATGATGTTGAAGAAGTCACACGACAGCGCGTCACCTTGTCTAAATCCTTTTTTGACATCAAAGGTCTCGGTGAGATTGTTTCCGACCTTTATGGAGCAGCGAGCATTCTCCATCGTCATTCTGCACAATCGGACGAGTTTGGCAGGGATGTCAAAACTAGACATAGCTCTATACAGCTCGTCTCTATAAATGCTGTCGTATGCGGCCTTAAAATCGATAAAAAGATGGTGAGTATCGATCTGGACTTCTTGGGTTTTCTCCAGGATCTGCCGTAGTGTGAATATTTGGTCGGTTGTGGACTTACCGGGCCTAAAACCGCACTGGTAGGGACCAACCAGATCGTTGACAAAAGGTTTCAGGCGTTCACACAGTATGGCAGACAGGATCTTGTATGCGATGTTAAGAAGACTGATACCCCTATAGTTGGCGCAGTTTAGAGGGTCTCCTTTCTTGTGGATCGGGCAAACGATGCTGAGGTTCCATTCATCAGGCATACTTTCCTCCGACCAAATCTTGGAGACGAGTTGGTGTATGCTCTCTACCAAGTCATCTCCCGCTGCCTTAAAAAGCTCGGCTGTCAAGCCATCTGGTCCAGCAGCTTTGTTGGTCTTAAGCTTGGATATTGCTATCCTCACTTCGTTTTGGTCGGGTGGACGGAAGTCTTGGCTTTCATCGTCTAAGTTGAATGGTTCGTTCTGCCTGACAGCGGAATTTGGGTCGTCTTCGCCGTTTAACAGTTTGCAGTCACAGTTTCTACTGTCATTGTTTCCACCAATAAATGTGTTTTTTCTCAGTTTGTAAAAACTGTCAACCGGACAGAAAAGTAAAAATTGATCTCACGTTATCCATCACATCCGGCCTATGTGTTGGTTATCTGTCAGTTGGTAATTATCGATCTAGATCTCGAGAACAGTGGTACCACAGAGATGACATTGCTTTACTCAGACATGACATTCCTATAAAACTGAAGATGTAATCTAAAACTAGCTACCTTTCTTTTTAGGTGCTGATTATAGCCACAGTCACTACCAGTTTAAAATTCAATGCGCTAGCGGTAAGTTGCAATAACACTGCAAATTTAAATACAATTTACCAAACAATACCTTGCAGAGTAAAGACTTTTTACCAATCGTCCTCGTGCACGGCGGTGCTGGGGATATATCCGACGCTGGCATCGCGGGTAAATTCAATGGAGTAAAGCTTGCAGCTCGCATCGGATACAACGCTCTACATGCCAATGGCGGGAATGTACTAGATGCTGTCGAACAGGCCGTACGATCAATGGAAAATGATGACCAATTTAATGCGGGTTATGGTTCCGTCCTCACATGGAATGGGGAAGTTGAAGCGGATGCATCCATTATGAATGGTGCCGATCTTAATGGTGGATGTGCTTCAATTGTTCAGAATATCCTTCATCCGATTACGGTAGCTCGTCGTGTAATGGACAAATCGAAACACACTTATCTTGCCGGTAAAGGTGTAATGCAATTTGCTGTTGAAGAAGGTTTCGATATTCTTCCAGAGGGAGCTTTAGTAACGGAAGCTGCTAAGAGGGCCTTGGACAATTATAAAAACAGTGTAGGCAGCGGCAAAAGTGGAACAGCGTTCGGTGAACCGGGCACCGTGGGCGCGGTGGCAATTGATTCTCAAGGAAACTTGGCAGCGGCTACATCAACTGGTGGATTAACAGGGAAATACCCCGGTCGTATTGGTGACTCACCTATTTTAGGTGCTGGCACCTATGCAGATAATAGCAGAGGGGCGGTTTCGGCTACTGGTCATGGGGAAACTATAATGCGGTATAATCTCGCATCAAGGGTAATGCATTTGATTGAATTTGAGGGGTTGTCAGCCCAGGAGGCTGCGAAAAATGCCCTTGAGGCCATGACGCTACGATTCAACGAAACTGCCGGCGTGATCTCTATCGATGCGGATGGAGAAGTGGGCATCTATTTTACTTCAAAACGTATGGCGTGGGCATATCAGCAGAACGATGTGATACACTTTGGCATTGACAAAGATGAGGATCGGTTTGAGATTATTGGCGATCCAAAAAATTTGAGATTATAAAACTTTTTTGAATGTGCGTTTAAAATATAAAACGGAGATAAAGGCAATCATTTCTTGATTTTCATTTTAAGTTGGCTTGAGTTGAACTTTTGCCACTGGATTGGCGTTGCAGCGATAAAAAAATATAAGTAACAGTGTCGCTTAAATTTGTTGGTGATCATTTTATCTCAATTTGTGTGAAAATTTGGCAGCATTGATGTTTGTCTTTCGATTATTGTCATGCATGCATCGACAACGGTTTAAACAAGAGGTTTCAATCGCTTTAAGGGCCAGTTTGTTCAATCTTGGTTATGTTTAATCATCAGTTATTCCAGCTGCTTATCATCGAATGTGTTTGTTCAGCAGAATATTAACCAGAGAGTCGTTGGTTTGGTTAGTTAACCAGAGAAATCGATAACCAGTCGATTTTGCCCGGTTAATGAGATCTAACCAATGATTGGCTGGAATTTCGTTTGATCAAGTTTTTTTAAGGTCTGCCAAGAAATTAATTTTGACATATCTGCTATACAAAACAACTCTTTGTGCAATAACCAAAATCTGTCTCGTCAGTTTCGTAGACGTTTTAAACTGACAGATGTCTAGAATACGGTATACGCCAGTCTAATGAAGCTAAGAGTAACGGTTCCCAACACAATAATGGATGCGAATGATGAAGTAAGATTATTTTCAAAGCTTAGCTCTCATAAAGTGCACTCATTGGACAAAATATTGAAAAAATGAGAAAATTGCGAAGGTCGTTGAATAAATTGAGTTGATCCAATTGTTTTGGTTGTGGCTTTAATTTGGCTTTGTTTTTAAAAAATTGCTTGTTGTCTCAGAACAAAAAGATTTCATTCTTCAATTTTTAAAAAACGCCTGTATCATTTGATTATGACATTCTTATGCTAAACAAATTTTGCGTTTAGTTAGATTACTGAAAATAAATTCATTAATAGAATACCTTAACAAATTACTTATCAAAAACAAACGAACCCGAAAAACAAATAAATATAACCATAGATTCGGTCAATCACCGAAATGACAAATAAACTGGAAAAATGGAACGATTTTTCACAAAGATATGGTTTGGTACCGAAGTGAAAAATCGTTCAACAAACACTCATCGGTTATCACAGATTTATCACGGATTTAACCAGCTGTGAACAGACCGGCCCTAAGTGAATGGAATTAGCGTCACTGAACACAAGGGAAAAGCTAAGCTGGGGTCAATGTAGGGAAGCTGTCAAAAAATGTTTGGATCTGCTTTGACAAATTACATACGGCATAAAACCTAAAAGCATAAGGTTAAAACACTTAATTCTACTACAGCTCAGTCGTAAGTAGTTAACCGTTTAATAAAGGAATAAACCTGACTTTGGGAGCCGATAGTTCGAACTGTCAAAATACAAGAATGGAGTAGAGCGCTAGTATAACCTGTAAATGACATTGCAAAACCTATTTGACTCAGCACTTACTTCCAAATATTTGCAATTTTATTTTACAATGGATTCGCTTCAACATACATACAAATTTTCAAAAAGCACCTACATAACTCGTTCCACTTCATTTATTCAATCGGATACGATTATATATAAAAGAGTGATTAGCAATAACCTGCATCAATCAAGTTGACACAAAATAACATCAACAGAAATTTAAATTAATTCGCAACATTTAATTTAATTTTATTGCTGTACTAACTCTCACTCTAATCACTTTGCTTTTTGTAGATGCTTCTTCTTTTATCGATTACTCACTTTCTTGATCTTTTCGGAATTAGAGAAATGTACATAATGTCCAAAAAAACTTGCGTATATTTCTGGTCAGATTTTAGCAGTGTTATTCCACACCTACCCTACTTCTTGAACGACGGTATCTGATGAAACAACAGGGTCTTCCGGTCCAGATAAGTGAGTTTAACAAAATTGTTTGAATTTGCTAAAAAAAATCCCTTGTTTTTAATACTAGTACCTACATAAACTAATCGCCATCCATAACAGATACGTTGAACCAACGGCTTAGCGTGCAAACGAATTACAGCCCCTCCCACAAAGTAAGCAACATTTTCTACTAGTTCTGTCAAAAAACAAGTATTTACCAAGAAGCAACACGAACTACTCATCACTTCAAGTACCATAACAGTCGATAAATTATTTATAAAACGTTATATGTTTAGCTCTCGATGAATTTGGAAATAAATTGAAATAAATCTCAAAATAAGTCAAAGACTATAAATTTGATACTTTTGGGCGATAGAATGACAGTCGCGGCGATATATAAATACACGTAACTGGACCAGACAATAAGCACACTCTTTGAACATTCTCGTCGAGGCAACAACTCACCAAGGAATTAAACTTAATACATCAAAAATGAAAGTAGGTGCAGATAGTAACTTTAAAAATTGGACCAATTTAAATTTACATCTTCTTTTGCAATTTTAGGGTATCTTCTGTTTCACACTTGTCGTTGCGGCCGCAACAGCGTATTCCGTTCCACCTTATGCCTCTGCAGTTGCCACTCAAGTTGTGACTCCAGTTGCTGCACGGATTGCTACACCAGTTGTTCCAGTTGCGACTAGAGTTGCTACTCCAATTGCCACACAATTTATTCCAGTTGCTTCTCGAGTTGCTACACCAGTTGCTACTCAATACGTTCCAGTTGCTACCCGAATTGCAGCACAGCCAGTTGCTACAGCCCCGGTGTTTGCTAGCTTCCAACCTGTGGCAGTTCGTCAGCAACAAGTTCTGGTGAATGAGCAGCCACTGCAATTCGGAGGTGGTGTCGGTGTGCCACTGACTGGAGGTTTTGGTCTCGGCTTTGGCCTTAGTGATGCGGGACTAGTTGGCGCTGGTTTTGATGGGGCTACCTTTGGTGGTGCAGGTTTTGATGGATCGCAATTTGGAGCTCCGCTAGGAGGCGGAATAACTGCATTCAATGGTGGTTTCCTCGCTAAAAAGTAAGACGGCAACCTTCAAAGGAAAGGTCACTTAAATATGTTATTCTAAAGTTAAAGAGTTAAATAAAACATTATTACTGCAAGCAAATTGTTGTTTTAATCCAGAGCTGAGCATTGAACCGAGCTCGAGCATTATGACCGCTCTCTGAACCGAGCGTACTCAGATCGTTCTGATGTAATTATGAAACACACTTGAGCACATAGCTGTCATTTGTAATAAAGTATATGTATAAATTGAATATTTATTAATTCTTGTTTATTAAATTGGTTAACCTTCAGTTCCAGAGCAACAAGGTTCGTCCGCCATTTGAATTATTTTGCTTATCCTGTTTTTTTACTGTCAAATGTGACTGTAAGTGTGTAATCAGCTTTATACTCAGCCTGCTGAAACAATTTATTCTGAGCTCATAGAGGGCGCTCTGATTATGCTCTGAACGAAAAAATAAACACAAATTAGGCGTTTTTCAGAGCTGAGCTCTGAACCGAGCTCGAGCATTAAGAGCGCCCTCTGAGCCGAGCGTGCTCAGATTGTATTGATGTATTTATGAAACACACTTGAGCACGTAGCTGACATTTTTAATAAACGTATGTAAAAATTTAATATTTATTAATTTTTATTTATTAAATTGGTTATCCTTTAGTTCCAGAACAACAAAGTTCGTCCACCTTTGCATTTATTTTGTTTTCCTGGTTTTTTTTTTCTGTCAAATGTGACTGTGAGTGTGTATTCAGCTTTTTACTCAGCATGCTCAGTCAATTTATTCTGAGCTCATCGAGCGCGCTCTGATAATGCTCAGATCGAAAAAAGAAACACAAATCTGAGCTCTGATGTATCTGAGCTAAAAAAGAAACACGAACTTTTTGTATAACAGTTCAGGTATCGCTCTGAACTAAAAAAGAAAAACGCCTATTCTGATGTGTCTGAGCTAAAAAAGAAACATGAACTTTTTGTATAACAGTTCAGGTTGTGCTCTGAACTAAAAAAGAAAAACGCCTAAACTAAAAAAGAAAAACGCCTTTTACATCAGAGCTCAGAGTTTGTGTTTCTTTTTTCTCTCAGAGCATAATCAGAGCGCGCTCTATGAGCTCAGAATAAATTGACTGAGCATGCTGTGTATAAAGCTGATTACACACTTACAGACACATTGGACAGAAAAAAAAAAAACAGGATAAACAAAATAATTGAAATGACGGACGAACCTTGTTATTTTGGAACTGAAGGTTAACCAATTTAATAAACAACAATTGATAAATACTCAATTTATACACGTATTTATTACAAATGACAGCTATGTGCTCAAGTGTGTTTCATAATTACATCAGAACGATCTGAGCACGCTCGGCTCAGAGCGCGCTCATAATGCTCGAGCTCGGTTCAGAGCTCAGCTCTGAACTAAAAAAGAAAAACGCCTAAAGTGCGATAGACAACAATTTGCCATCAGCCAAGAGAAGGCGAGCATAGACCACAACGACTAACATTCCAATTTACAAAAGTAAGAAAACAACTACATATATATGGAAGAGTTCTTATTTAGTTTATTGTTTCGTACATTTTTATTACTTAGCATAATCCTTTATAGAATTACGTTTTCTGAATAATTCACTTCTTCAGAATAAGACCGCCATTGATTGGCGAAATGATTTGACTGCCCAAACCCCAGGGTGCTCCCAATTGCAAACTGCCCAGGCCCAGACCAGCATTCAATGGCAAGCCACCAACGCCCAACAAACCGGAATTCAATGGCAAACCACCTCCAATGATTTTAGTGGCTCCCAATCCCAATCCAAGTGGCGAATTGACGACAACTTGTTGTTGTACCAAGCCTAGTCCCAAAGGTGAGATGCCAGCAACTCCAATTGGCAGTGGTCCGGAAATTGAAGTAGCAATTGATCCACCGCCAATTGGAATGACGGAAGCGGCTGCGGCAGCAATGCATAGTGCGAAGCAGATGAAAGCCTAAAACAGATTAAGTTTATTCAGGACTAGAATTTAACAACCCACCCTCATGTTTGATGATATTTTATTTTGTGTAGTACTGAAGTGACTTGTTGTCCTGAGGAGGCTAAGGATCGTGTGATAACCATTTGGACAAAGCTCGCATATTTATATGTTATCGTAACTGTAATTCTGCAATAAAATTGCATCAGAATAGGCAGTATTGTTGATAATCTCAAATGGGTAGTAGAGCAATTACATTGTATAGGAACAATTAATTGCGGTAGCTATTTCTTTGTTGTTATGCGTACTGGTTAGAGACGTGTGAGGCAATAACCAGTGGTACGCCGTCACTAATTTGTTTACTGCAGCCCACTATGAGTGATTAAATGTTGCAACTAATCCGATCGCACTTTGGATATTTGTACAGCAAGGCTGAATGGTAAAACTTGCTTGAACTCCCCCAATCCATGGACAGTGCTGAGTTGGGTGAAGCTTACTGGATGACATTGAGTGCATGCTGATTAATGGCATTGACAAAAAGTTGCCGGTAAACTTCCTTGGGAAACTAGGTCTGGATATAGAATATGGGTTAAAAAAATGTCTTTGTATGCCTGTAAAAGAAAAAGACACTCATGTGCTGAAGTAAGATGGACTTTGGATATGAATGCAACACGAAAAATGAGCTTTCCCTAATATAACACGTTTCAGGAAACGGCCACTTAATATACGCCACCTGTGATTCATATTGTTTTGAATTTCTTTTACCTGATGTTAGGCCCTTTTGTTCGATTCAAGGAACTTCCATCCTAGTTATATTAGCGATTGTATTTCCCTTATCACTATTTAAAAACAAGTATGCGTGCCTGCCATCTGCTTCCGTATAGTTTTACTTAACGAAAACTTCAAATAAATTCTGGTGCCTCGACAGTAACTCGTTACTTCTACCATAAATCGTTATTTCAACATTGTGAGTTCTTCATTCTCATTTCCACTTAATTCCACTAGTTATCTTTAGATTATTCTATGTTATGGAAAGATAATTTGTCCATTTGTAGGTATTACAGTAGGAGGTATTAGTATTAAGCTTTTAACGCGTTGCGTGATTGCAATCGATTATTATTTGAATGCGTGACCACATTTTCGAAAAAAATCCGTCATTATGTTTCTTTATTAGGTTTCTATCCGTCAAAGTCGTTTACAATGTGTGTATTCATTGCTGCAGCAGCCGCTTCCGTCATTACAATTGGCGATGGATCAATTGCTACTTCAATTTCCGGACCACTACCAATTGGAGTTGCTGGCATCTCACCTTTGGGACTAGGCTTAGCGCAAAAACAAGTTGTCGTCAACTCACCACTTGGCTTGGGATTGGGAGCCACTAAAATCATCGGAGGTGGTTTGCCATTGAATGCTGGTTTGGGTATTGGCAGCCTGCAATTGGGAGCACCCTTGGGATTGAGCTTGGGTGGTCATGTCATATCGCCTCTCAACGGTGGACTTATTCTTAGCAAATAATATGTAACTGTGTGACATATAATTTGAATTTTATTAATACAATTATACATTAAATCTAACTAAAAATATGAGCCATCTTTATTTAATTCCAACGATGGTCATTTCCACAGCTAAATTTTGATAGATCACAGAAAATATCTGTAATCGCAAAAAAATTCAATTTTCAAAAACTTAAATTACCAATTAATGGAGAATGGTTAGAAATTCGTTGTTGTTAACTCAATTTCTTTTAGAAATGGAATATTTTAAAGAGGAGTAATGGAAGATGTTTTTGAGGAGGGAGCTGTAGAAGTACAAATAAAGAAACAGAACAAAGTCAATCAGCTTTACCAACACAGTTTTTTTACGGAGCGGAACTGTCAAAATTGGAAACATTGGAGAGGCGCTTAATTTTAGCTTTCCTGAAACAGCATACTAAGCTTTAGGAAGAATATTCCAACTGGTCGAATCAAAACGGATTTAACCTAAATTTCGATGGATTAATAACCATTTACAGTTTCGTATTGTGAAGGACGACCAATAGGCACTTTGAAAGGCAGATATTTATCATCAATGTAGTGATACATCGCCAATGACCACATGGAATGCAAACAATTTGTGTGTTATTTATTTTTTTAAACAATACTTCCCTTTATTTTCATATACATTCATCAATCTCACTTTGTTTTCATTCATAATTTTACATTATTCATAATAAATATTACATTGTCATCCTGGTTGAGTATTTCTTTTTTTTAACTTTGTACAAAAATAATTAAAAAAAATCATTTCATTTTGTTTACACTAAGTGTTAGTTATGATAGTTCAATTATTTATTATTTCTGTATACAATTTCTTCAATTATAAGTCAATATAAAAAGAAAAGACATTTTAACAAAGTCGTAAATTTTTGTTTTTAATTTTATTTACTTTCAATAATTTGATTTTCGATGAACACACCTTAGAATTTTATATGTTATGCGTTCTCCTTCTTCTTGTCTTTAATTAAATTTAATAATGCCAGGTTTAGCACGAAATTTAATACACTTGCATACAAAAAGAGCATTATGAATTTATTTATAATGTTATAATGCCTTAAGTGAATTATTTTTCTTAAGTAAACGAATAGTATTTGTTTAATGATTTCGTGCATAGTTAATGATAAATGCAATAAATCTTCCGAATTAAGTTTATACTTATGTAATACATTTTGCAATTTAATGTTGAATATATGTATAGCTAGATTGAAATGAATTTCACTTAACATTATACGTAATGACTATATACATGAACCATATTTTGTGGAAGAAAGGAAACAAAATCAACTATTAATCTGTTTAACACTTTTTCCGTTTGGTTCTCTTAAATTTGTTTTCAACAATAAAATCGACATTTTGCTAAAAAAAAAATGAAAGGCTACTTTTTTTTGCTGTTAATTTTAGGATAACCATCAATAACTCTTTGAACAATAAATTGCTGTGGAGGTGTTTGTGAGTATTCATGCTTAAAAAATCTCGGCTAAAGTCATGATAAAAAACTAAACTAAATCATCCTTATGCAGTTGGTAACTCCGATGCTGACGATCTGTTTGGTATAGCAAAATAAGATACCTTAGCAAATTCTTGAGCTAATTACTCTTTAAATCCTTTTTCTCACATTTTGTGTAACTCGTTCTTTCACAAAAACAATCAAACTTCTTCCCTTATCAAATTTCATAGCAAGTTTTCCAAGATTGAAGTCAGATGGCTTGTACAATACTCATCCCTTTTGTGTTGCAATTCTAACTCCGAAAATCTTAAAACGCAAACTTCGAATGAAATCTTCTTCCGAGAACTAAAAGCGAACAAAATGAGAATCGCCTGCTCAGCTGAGATATAGCTTTGTATGAATAATACATTGATATTCGAGATCGCATTCACCACCGTTTGTTTGCAGGGTTAACTTCAATCAACAATACCAAAAACTTACGATCAAATGATAAAAATGCTGAAATAAAATTTAACAAGTGTGTATTTCTGTGTGCATTGTTCAACCAAGCATTTTATTGTTATTTAGTTCGTCCAGCTGTACAATTCTTTCCTTATTTTTTGTTTGTTTGGTTTCTTAAAACAAAAACAAAATTTTTATATAGCTAATATAAAAATAAAAATTCAAAATAGTTTCAATTGCGAAACTATCATTTATTTCATTCGTTTATTTAAACTATAAATCTTAAAAATTAACCTAAACTATTTATTGATTTATTTATGCTCATTCTTTTGTCTATACAATTTCATTTAAATTAGTTTCAATTTAGCGTAATGGCCGAAAGAAAATAGTTACAAAACAATACATACAAATAAAGATGTGGATATCACATTTGAAGCAATTAGAAGAAAACATAGTGTTGCCGTTAATAACAAATAATAATTCATGTGCGATTATTTAACAGTTATATGTAGGCAGGTATAGTTCATGTTTGTTGTTAAGAGGGTTATGAGTAATAAGTGTATATATATTTTGTAAAGGACTTTAAATGTTGAAAATTTAAAATTCAGAAAAATGGACAGTTGAAAATTTAATATGAGCTTAAATCTCAACATGCCTACCAACCAGGTAAATCCACCGAGTCAGCACTTAGTAACAAAAATTGCATACTCCATTTATCGTAAGGAAATCTGTCTCGTCGCGTTCCTTGATATTGAAGGAGCTTTCAACTACACGTCTTTCGAAATTCAAAAGCACTCTCCCAGAAATACTGCAATACGCTTTATCTGTTGTACAGAGATAATCTATTAAAGAAGGTATTTCTGTTTATTCAAAGAAGACAACTATTGTCCGTTTTACAAAACGGAGGAAACTATATCTCCTTATTCGCTCTTTCATGCTTGGGGTAACAGCAAACTATCATGGAACCAGATTGAACGTACCGTAAGTAGAGCCACCAGATCTTTATGGAACTGTCTTCGAGTCTGCGGTAAGAACTGGGGCCTTAGACCTCGGATGATATACTGGATTTATTCGCTCATCGTAAGACCAGTGGTTACCTATGAATATACTGTAAGTCGCCCCAGGTGAACTTGTCAGTCAGCCTTGGGAAAATCTTATCCACATTTCAGGATGAAGTCCTTGCAATCAACCATTGCGCTAGAATAAATCTAAGTTCTAACACACGTGGAAAAAATATATTTATCTTTTCAGATAGCCAAACAGCTCTCAAAGCTCTTGACTGGATTCCAGCCCATAGAGGATTTGATGGTGACGAATCAGCCAACTCACTGGCTAAAATCGCAGCAACATCTCGCACCTGAACCCTTCTGCGGAGTCAGCACAAACCATTTCAGAAACTATATAAAGAACCTATCTCGCACCAAGGGCAGCACTGCACCAGACAATTTTTCCCAAAATTCTCCTCCAGAAAATCACTCTTCCCGATTAGTCTGATCACAAATAACCTGAGCAATAATCAGCGGCCATGGTCTCGTGAAAAAACATCTCCACCGCATTGGCGCCTCACCGGATCCTATTTGCAGACACTGACTTGAGAGTGACGAATCCTCTCTTCACATACTAACAGAAAGTCCGGCTCTATGTCGTCTCAGAAAGAACATCCTTGGCGATGATATTGTCAATCCAGCAGCCCTTGTTGTCATACACACAGAGAAGGTTCTTGTCTTCCTGACTGCCTCAGGACTGAAATTATTGCTCTAGGAATTTACCAGGGAAGGCACAATAGTCTCCTTTAAGAAGCCGTAGTGCGAGAGCGCCTTGAAGGCTCTCCCGTTTCATAATCTAATCTAATCTAATGTTTAAATTATTCACAATCAATTTTTATCGAAGTTCGACATCTTTAGAAATACATCTTGAAGAGATTCGCACTTGACAGGGCCGGTAAATTGATATATTTATTACGAATAAGTCCGACAAAAAAAAAAACAAATATCACAAAGAAAACAACAATTGTGTAATTGTTTTTGAAATTGTTTGAACCGCCGGGATTCAAAAATCAACTCGACGGTGAGCGAAATTGAAAACTGCAACTACATCAAATACGAATCGCCTGATATGCAAAGTATTTGTACTAAACTGTAGTGACTTCGAATACCATTTTGAAAGAGAAAGCTTATCTTAATGTTAATGTTCCCAGTGTAGGGTCATCAATACAAAAATAATGTCACTTTTCTCATCAACTCGAATAAAGCAGTGTAAAACCCTAACCAGCCGATCACCTGTGAACTATTTGCCGCAATTCTATGCAGCTTTTGTACAGAGATCAAAAAATTTTAGGTAAGATTTCTTCACGCTTCACTTCACTTCATCATTTGGAGCCAAATCACAATTTGAATAAGTTGCTACTTACGTTTAATATGTCGTTTCGTAAAATAGTTCCGCACCCAATTCAAATTCAGCTGCGACAAATATGCGGTTCAGATTGATTTCAAGCCTTCAACGTACAGAAAGATGTTTCTATGCGGGGTCTTGCTCCTACCAAATGAACCCATCTTCCTTTTCTAAGAAGCTTAAGGCTTATTCTGAGCAGTAGCCATGTTCAATGTTGACTTTAAATTGATTCCTAGTAAGAAATTAGTAGAAGTGGACGGGTTTTATCTCGGGTTTTATAATAATCATTGTGTCGTGTACTACCGGTCGTTTACGTAATATTTTTTTTAACTTATTTTATTTTGTTGTTTTTTTTTTATCTCATCATGCCCTCGGGCCATCCGGTTCTGGTTGTATCCTTGAGTGTAATTTTATTTTATTGGGTAGCACTCTTTCTTTGCCTTTAATAATGTTATCTATGTCTTTTCCACAGTCTACTGTTGTGCACTAATATGATCAGTTTCATCAAACGTCATCCCAATAACCCTACTGTTACTGAACACACAAAATTTGGTAAAGATTCATGAATTTATGATTTGTGAATAACCTACTGCGATATTTGACAGTATTCCTCTCCCACAACCATTCATCGCCCGCCCTATTAAAATTTAGAAACGTCTTTTAGGGGTTTTCACAACATTCCTCTATGATCCTTTTTGCACCTGTACTTTTGCTTGATAAAATCCTTTCTCACGCGCTCTTCAAAGGACTGTCTTACGTGCACACTGGCTCTGTATCTACAGTAGGTACATTTGATTCTCCACTGGCCTCCAATTAAATGAACCAAATAAAATACCTTGCGGCAGTAGCAGTAGAACAACTACCTACCAGCTGGTAGGTAGAATTATCGCTCTATTGGCGCGATGGCGTTATTTTTGTCCTCAGATTTTATGTTTATAAAACCACATTCGCTTTTTTAATGTAGGTATTCATTTTTAATTATTAATGCAACGCATTTATGCTTCCAAGTGCCATTCGTTTTTCCTTGATTAATAGCGGTATGCCAAGAAGCAGTGCGTCGCATCTAGGACCACTCAGCCCATTACAGAGATGTTCAATGTATGCGCAAACTAATACCCTTTTCAACAATAATTAAATTAAACGTCCTTACAAAGTCTAAATTTGCAGAATAAAATCATTTCCTGTGACCTACCAAGTAGTAGTAGTAGGGGTACAGTAGTCTCAAAAAAAGCTTACAAATTTGCTTCAAGTTCTTGAATTTTTAATTGCATTCATGTGTGTTCCGACATGCACACGCGAATTCTATGTCTTAACAGAATGGTTATGTGCATTCATTCTATTTTGAGGGGAAATGTTTGCTTCTCTTTCGATGGCTCTCTTTTGACAAAATTTAGCTAAAATGTTGAAATACTTAATCGTACGGGAGCAGATTTAATGCCTTACAAGGCTGTCATCCATTCAAGTTAAAAAACCATAACCTTTTTCAAAAAAGGACAAGCGTTTCCTTCCCGTATTCACATGTTTTCTTCAATTACTTCAAAATTTAGCATTCTTGTTTAAATTATCAATCAAATATTATAAATATAAGTTTGGTATAAAAAACTATTCTTCCTCTAAATTTAATATCAAATTGTATGTATATATATTTATTTATCTTATATTCACTAATTAATAAATCAATTTATTTAATTATTTTGTTAAATCCATTTAAAGTTAAACTTCAGTTTTTTCTTGTTTTGTTTCTTTTCATTAAAATTTTATTTAAATAATCATTTAAAAAAAAACTTAAAAATAAAGAATTAAATAGTTATTTGATAAAAAAAAAAAATTTTTTTTTCTTCTTCTTATTTGACTTAGCCTGTTTGGGGATGGAGTTTGTTTGTTGTTTATATTATATTTATAAAGTTTTATGGATAGACGTACTTTTTACACAGTGTTCTCAGTATTATTATTATTTTAAATTGTTTTTTTGTTTTATTCTTAAAATTTATTTAACCACATCGTAATACCATTCAATCGATATAAATTTATAATTATTTATACATACATATACATGTGGGAGTTGTGTTTGTTTGTTGTTTACTTTCTTTCATTGCCATAAAAACCACATTTACATTAAATATTTGTTTGTTTGTTTTGTTTTTCATTTAAATATGTAAAAAAATAATTTACAACTTTTATATATTCCTTATCATTCATTTCTTCATGTTTTCTGTAGGACTTAAGGGGTATGTAATGTATGGAAGGAAAGTATTAGTATATATTAGGAGTAGAAAAGTTCATAATTATGTAAAACGAAAAAAGAAAAACAGGGGATGCAGGCTGGGACTGTGATGGGGGAAAATCCTGCCTTTTGGGGTATTTGGTCAAAGCTATATGGCCTCTTGGAGAGTTATTTTTACAATATATTTACGACTACGATCGGAGCTAGCAGCTAGCAATGAAAGATTACAAGGTCTGCAAATGAGAAATTTGACCCGCGAGGGGCAGTGCTGATTTCGGTAAAAATGGAATTCCTTGGCGTTTGAAGCTGGCGTAGTGCTTCGTCGAAATATTGTTGGAAAGTTACTTTGAAACGAAATGCTCTGTTGTAATTTAAATCGCAATACTGGCGCATGGAAATAGTTAGAAACGGAGTGAACTGTATACACAATCACAAGCGATAAAAGCAGCCTTTGAAAGGTTCTCGATTATCGGCGGAATATGGGATCAGATAGAGTCTTAAAGGTGTCGGAAAAATTGGAAGCACATTGGGCAGTACTCTCATCGTTGCTGCATATTAACTAACATTTTATTTTGGACGCGCGTCGGGTTGAAATAATATACTTTTTCGCGTAACTAAATTTGCCAGAGCGACTTCATTCTGGTTTCATTTACACCAAAAAGTACTTAGTGACATTGCCTATTAGTAGGGAGTCTATTTGAAGTCTTTTAACGCCGGAAATTGCATTTATCTGATGATATTTTCAAGATCAACTCATTAGACATAGGTTAAGGTACTGAAATTCTACATACATTTTTATAAACTATTACTAAGTTATTTTTTAGTTAGTGATGCTTTGAAATTGTCTGTTTCTGGTCATAAGGTTTCTTAAGGCATAAATATTCTAAACGTTTGTGAGAGGATGAGTTAGAAGTAGATCCTAGCTTAAGCGGCAAAATGTTGACACAACATTTTTCAAGCAAATTAAGAAGCCCGCAAACGACATCTACAACAAATTAAATTTAGTCGATATTGGTGACTGTTAAATTTATTGAATCTAATTTGACTTAAACTTTCTACTCACTGTCGCAGAGTTTGAGCGGGTGAGCCCTACATTCGCCACATGTAAATGTGTGTCCTGTCCACATTGAGTACATCAAATTAGTAATTAACTATGGTATTTGTTTCGCGTAATAATAGTTCAAGTAAAGAAATATAAAATAAGCTGTCACTTTGTATGTGTGTTAAGTGAGACGTTATTTGACTCATGAGTTGCATTGCACTTATTCTGCTTTAAGAAATGTGTAGTCTTAATTTCGACAAATATTAGAAACTCCCTTGATTCCCTCTTGCCAGCGTATTTCGTACTCATAACCATCAAAAATAAACTCAAAATTTTATAAAGCTGATTGCAGTCATTGAGCTAACCCCTCGTTTTTTAAACAGGCAGCATTCACAACCTCAGCGACACCCTGTCGCGCATAAAAATCCCTAACAAACCTCAAAAGAATGTTGACAAAATTTTGGGTTTCGAGTCAGGACGCAAGGCAGGATTGGGAGTGTTTTTCTTAATGGGTTATACGGATATCTCGTAGTTCATATCGTAAACACTGGCACGATCTGGTGTTGGTGTTGTGGCTCTCTGTTGATTGCCCACCGATCCTGGGCCCAAGCTATTCCCTGACATGCCGTTCGCTGCATTCACAACATTACCATTGTTACGCGCTTGCTGCTGTTGTTGTTGTTGTTGTTGCTGTTGATCCATCGATTGCATCTCCATTGAATCGGTCATTTCTAAAGCACGCACAAATGACATTGGTCGCGTTGGTGTTTGTTTGCGTTTAATTTGCGGTGATGGCTGTGTCTGCAGATTGGGATTTGGAGGGAAAACTGGCACACCGCCACGGAGAGCTGGTTGATAGCCACCAGAACTACTACCGGTGCCACCGCTCGCACTACCAACAATCGTGTTTGTTGATGACGACTGCGCGATCACAGTACTGGTGGATGGATTGCCACCGCCATACCTCATCATACCGTAGGGCTGTGATGTTTGAACTGGATTCGGTGTTAGATGCTGTGAAGTGGCCACCACTATTGTTGGACTCGTCGGATTCGATCGATGGTGATGGATGTCGTACTGCATTTGGTGTTGTTGTTGCTGCTGATGGTATTCATTTAGCGGCAAACGGACCTGATTTAAAGCATGGCTCAACGGATGTTGCGCCATATTCATATACTGGGCGGGATGATGATTTGGCATAGCGCCTGCACTATTTCCACCGCTATTTGTGGTGCCATTATTGAAGCCAGGCGATGTATCCTTCCACATGTAGACACCACGCTGTGGACTACCGGCCAGCTCTCGGATATTATCGACTGTGTTGTTCGTTCGAGCGTAGGATAATTCGTTGGCGGCGGGACCACCACTTCCACCACCTTGTCGTACTAGTTCACCTTCGGATAGAAAACGCCGCTGCGGCGAACCATATTGACTATTGTTGGCCAACATCATTCCCCCGATGGCGCTGCCAACTCCCATTCCACGTTGTTGTTGTTGCTGTTGCTGTTGCTGTTGTTGAGACATACCATTGTGGTGCATCATCATTTGCTGCTGTTGTTGGGTGGGCAGACCAGGCGCATACTCATAGTAAATTTGTGACGGTTGTTGCTGATTGTTATTGGATTGTAACGATTGTTGTTGATTTATGCCAACGGCAATGAAATCTGGCCGTCGTGGTTGAGTTGGAGTGCCGGGATTAGACCTAAATGGAAGAGAATATGGAATATGATTAGAAATTACAGTGAGAATGCGGTTTCGATTGATCTATTGCAAAAATGTGCAGTCAAAACAGACTCTCAACGAAAATACAAAACTAATGATTGACCAAGAAAACGCAGGTCTTGTCAAATTACAAAATGAATACCAATCAACATGTACGACAGGATGTCCTGAAATGTTGTGTTTTTTATTATTATTATTAATAGCAATTAAATACTTTTCTTAATGAAATGATGGACTATACTCTGATAGATTAAAAAGAAATAAATGAGAAACTGGCTGCGAAGCTTTGACAGCTTTGGATAAGATAAAGAAAATTTAAGCACCCCATGAATCGAAAAAATATCACTACAATGAACTCTGGAAGTGTCATCTATCATTGAAATGCTGCAAAAAATGAATTAGGGAAGGAGGCTAATGTAACCGTCCGATGAATTCACGAAACGAAAATATCATTAACATTAGGCCTGTTTTTTTGTAGCTTCGTTCTCAGCAAAGCAAAGTAAAGTAGGATTTTCAGTGCGCATTTACAACAACTACGCTCTACTTGACACTTCGAGACTCGCAGTAGTTATTCTAATTTGTGTGCTGTAAATCTTACTTTACTTTGCTTTGCTGAGAACGAAGCTCAAAAAAACACGCCTATTGACTTATTATATTATATGAACTGCTAATAGCCAATTTCACGCATGTACCAAAAATACAACGCGCTACTGTTTTACAGCGGAAAACAAAGTAAACTTAATACGACCAAGTTTGTCATTCTGAAATTATTCGAAATTTGACACTTCGAGACTCGCAGTAGTTATTCTAATTTGTGTGCTGAAAATCTTACTTTACTTTGCTTTGCTGAGAACGAAGCTCAAAAAACACGCCTATTGACTTATTATATTATATGAACTGCTAATAGCCAATTTCACGCATGTTCCAAAAATACAACGCGCTACTGTTTTACAGCGGAAAACAAAGTAAACTAAATACGAC
Organism: Cheilosia vulpina; assembly: GCA_916610125.1. NCBI lineage: Eukaryota > Metazoa > Arthropoda > Insecta > Diptera > Syrphidae > Cheilosia > Cheilosia vulpina. The sequence continues at coordinate 60,936,655 of OU744277.1, forward strand.
TAAGTTTGTCATTCTGAAATTATTCGAAATTTCGATAGTGTTTGCATATATTCAACAGGTTAAATATTTCACAAGTATACGTCGGTTTATGCAATTTGAAGATATTTTTTAATACATATTTTAGAATATTTCGTAGATTATATCTTATTAAAAAGATTGGTGATATTCTAGAAAAATGTTTACGTCATAATATTGCAACAAAAAAATGTAAATGATCATAAAACATTAATAAGAAATAAATTTACAAAACTTGTTCAGCATGGGACAAAAGTTGCTATTTTTGTTTTATATTTCAGAATAAAACTGTATTTACACCATCACACATTCATAACACGGAAAATTTAAGGGATGCTAAATAATAAATAGCCGTGTGACTGAAAGGGACGGCATTACCGAACACACAAAAGAACGTGAGACGTTTTTTGGTCGGCCATCTTGTTTACGTGAGAGGAATTATGGGAATGATGACTTACAAAATTGCGCTTTCCTATAAAACAAAATGCCTTGCGGAAGTAATGAACGGAGAATTATTTATTTATTTCATATAACTGACTAATAAATTGTTGGTTTAATTTACGTTTGTTTGTTTCCGTTTCCGTTTTACGTATCTATAATTATGGGTAGAACATCCGTGACACGTTAGGCGTCTGATTTGTGATCTCATTCTTACGCCTTTATTAGCATTAAGTGCTGACAAACGGATCTCACTGTCCCGTCTCGTGCAAAAATGCGCGTGCGTGATGGTGTAAATGCGGCATAATAAACATTAGAGAATTAATTTGAAATCCCTCTTTGCAGCTTTGGTTCTTTTCAATAGATGGCGCTCTTTTGTTTACATATTCCTATGGAAATGAATCTTTTCGCACAAGATGATGATCCAAAGGTGCTGACCTTGGCGTGTGCCAACTGCCCAAAGACCAGAACTGTTTACTACGGTCCTAACTGTCCCAGTAAGGAACTCTATTCTATATTTAGGATCTCACAACGACATCACAACTGTTATTACTACCGGAACCCTCTCACTTGTTCTTCCTTGTTTGTGGGTTCGTTTTCACAGTCGTATATATACAAATTTTGTCTTACAACTACAGAATAAACATCTAGGTATTTTTCTTTACACTAGTAGTTACACTCCCATTCAAATATATTTTCTGTTAGTTAAATGAATAGACACAGGTTAAACCCTTCCCTTTTAGTTGATATTAGGATTTTAATTTTTTCTAAAATTAGACACAGATCATTCAAAATGAACGAACCATTATACTGAATAGTTTCGTCTTTATTTGAACTCCTAATGCATGACTATTGACTTTTTTACATGAATTTGCAGTAACCTATGACAAATGTTGTGTACGACTCATTAATTCAGCCATTCATCGCCAATGCAGTAATTATCTAGAAATACACCAACGAAGTTATCAATGCAATGCAATGGACACATAAAAGCATAATCAAAACAAAACACATTTACAAAATCTCTTAACAAACTTAATCATTACAAAAATACAAAACAATTTCCGTTTATTAACAAACCAAACAAAAAATGTAATCAATTTGAATCACATAAGCCCAACCACAGCACCAAGAAAAATAAAATCTGTTTTCAAATATTATGTGGTGAATGGGAACCATTATTGCAAAGACGGTGCGCTTCAATGTTAACACAAAATCGTTTGGACAAAATTCGGTTTTCTTAAGCACTTGTATACAGCTCAAAAACTCGCCTCACCTGTTTCTTATTTTTTTTTGGTTCACCACCTCTTAGCGCAAACAACAATAACAACGACGACAATGTGGTGCGGATATTAACAATTTAAGTTTGATTCTGGTTGAAGACTAATTGAAAATTTTAACAATTAATACGGTTTTTCATTAGAAAGAAAAAAATTAATATACATAAGACTATTCTATGTAAATGGTACGAAAACATGTGGAAATAAATAAAATTTTACGATGAGTATGTTTTTCGAAATGGTCATGTTTAAATTGCTTTGTGTAGGGACAGGTTAGCACATACCCCGTTTGAAGCTTGTGTTGTTCATTTAAGTGGTGCGGTGTGTACTTGATGTGTGTTTAGTAAAGATTGTTTCTACAGCAAATAGAAAAATATTCCAAAATTCGAAAATGATTTTAATTTTCAATTTCAGGGATTTAGATATAATTACGAGAAAAACCTAAAAAAGGACGCGTTGTACGAAAACTAAGACAAAATTTGGTACAGCTTTTTATTGCTTACAGTGATATTAATAATACACGGATATTTAAACACTAAAATAAGAGATTTATGATCGCAATTTCAAACGAAAGCTTTTTTAAGATAACTTAGACTAGACAATAACGATGAGTGATGCACTTATATTTTCCCCATCTGGGGTAAGGTATTAACCCCAGAGGAATAGAAATAGATGCAGCTTACACAAGAACCAGGGTCGAAAGAAGAGTTACAAACAGTCGGAGGGAATGAACTACATCGAATTCGATAACACCCCTTCTTTAGACTGTTACCCAGCCCCTGGCAAGCCTGGTCACATATAAAGTGAGGGTAATCGTATCTAAATTCAAGCCCGATAAGCTGTGGAAGCTGATATGACCAAAACAGGAGGGCTGGATTTTGTAAGGTGCATTCACCATACGATCGTTTGAAAGTCCAAAAAGTCTCCGATGAATAATATCTGAGCATAGTGCGCACCTTCCACATGAAAGGAGAAGATACTCTGAACTGGACCAGCCAATTACAAGGAGTTAGTTTCCCTAATGTCTAGTGTACAATATCTTTGGCTATATCTGCTGTCTGAACGCCTAAATCCGTTCGCTAATAACCTGATCCGCACATATCAGTGCCAGATGTTAAAGTATCCAAGGAATTTCAAATCGATATGCACAAACACACATTAATGCTTCAAAATTACGGTAAAGGAAACATGCTGCACAAACACAGTAAAAGTCTGCAAGAACATCACCGTAGCGTTTGATGTGGACAAATTTTAAGCTGAAGGACAAATGTCGGCGACTTGGGCAAAACGTCACAATGGACAGATATAACTTCAACATGGGCTGTCCAATTACTTTGCAAAATGACATCGGTATCGAACGATTCTTGCAATTTTTAGTTGAGTAAGTAGGGAGTAGTTTAAAAACTTCTGTTGTCCACAGAGGTGTCACCTATCTTTTGCCTATACAAATCTAGAGATAATTTAAACAGTATTCGAGAAATATTCCCAAGCCCTTTCGTCCGCAAGAAATAAAGACTTTCGTTCTGCGGACTTAACAACTCCAAAGCTTTTCTGTTTCTAAGCCAGTTTAAGCGTCCTCTGGTGTACCACAGGGTAGTGATCTAGGACCTAAGATCTTTAATTTGACAATAAATGATGTAGTACGTGTCATTTTGCTCTCTGAAGATTTACACAGATGATATGAGATTCTCTAAACATATATCTTACACAACTGACTCCCTCTCTCACTATAAACTGACCGTAACCACTTCTACTCCTGGTGTCAACAGAATCGTTTAGAGCTAAACGTGAAAAAATGTCAACCTACTTTCTCCCGCAAACGTCATCCCCTGCTCCAAAGATCTTATTACATTAATAACGAATCTGTCTCTACTGTTTCATTAAATCGTGATCTAGGCATTATCTGCGATACTCAACTTAGTTTTCGTCTTCACAGCGACAACATTATTAGCAGGACTAACTCTGCACTCGGCTTTGTTAAACGTTGGTCGAAGAAGTTCTCTAACCACTACATCACTAATCGCTTTATATGACATTTGTAAGAGAACTTCTCGAGTATGCCAGCCAGGTTTGGTCACCTCACCATATTTCATTTTCATTTCATTTCATTTCATTTATTCAATCTACGATTTATAATCCACAGATTTCGAAAAACAATACAATAAGTTATATAAAAATAAGTTAAATATGAATTTCATTGCAGATAAGCAAAATTAATCTATCCTTAAAAATATTTCTGGGCAAAAATATATCCAAACCGTAATAGAACAGATTAAACAATTTAACACAAATTGCCATAGGCTCACGTTGACCATACAATGTAGTGTGGCTACTTTCAAATAAAAGTGGTCTTGATCTAAGAGATCTAGAAGGAGCATACAAATTCAAACACATAAGTAGATTCTCACAACAATACTTCCAGATAAGATATCACGAATAAACAAAACATTATACATTTTTCTCCTCGATTCAAGAGTTTGGAATCCAAGTAAAAGACATTTTGAACGGTAAGAATGATGAACCTCAACTCCATTATTACAAAACAAGTGCCGTAGAGCAAATCTCAAAAATTTCTTTTGAACGCTTTCAATTCTGCGTACATTTAATACAGTAGTAGAACCCCACACAACGCAACCATATTCCAAAACAGGGCGCACGATACTGCAAAAAAAATGCCTTAAGAGTATAAGGATCTTTGAAGTCTGCAGCATTCCTTTTAATGAAACCTAATAGGGAATTCGCCCTGGAAACCACATAATTAACGTGTAAGTGAAAACTTAACTTGTCATCAAAAATTACACAAAGATCTTTAAAGTCATCAACCACTTTTATTCTATCACCATTTAAAGAATATTGGGGAAAAATAGAATGAAAAGTTATATTAAAGCTAATACAAGCGCATTTGTTGATGTTTAGCATTAAATCGTTTGAACAGCACCACTCAGAGAAAGCGTCCAAGTCTTTTTGTAGAAGTAAACAGTCGTTTATTGTTACTATTCTCTTTAAGAACTTTATATCATTTGCATACATGAGGCAGGAGCAGTTTTCTATTAAGTCCGGTAGATCATTAATAAAAAGTAAAAATAACAGCGGACCTATATGGCTTCCTTCAGGGACACCGGAAGTAAGTAGTATTTCCTTAGAAAAATAGTCCCCAATAACGACATATTGTGTCCTGCCATGCACGAAACACATTTTTTGAAAATCGAAGCTGTCCAGTGTAAAATATACCCCTATACCGCTTTTCCCCCTTCCCCATCAATGTATTGACTATGGCCAGCATGAGCCTTTAACAAGATTGTTTTGCAAAGCAAACATGTTTCCCAATGTATTTGACCTAAATTGTAAAAAACGACCGCTTTACAATTAACCTGAACCCTTTCGTAGCCTAGAATAGTTATATTTAAATTTAATTTGTCTTTAAGTTTGGCGATTTAACCGCAACTATCTGTATTAGTTTTCAGTTTACTATATTGTTTAGCTTTAGATTTTACACGCTTGTATTAAGTAAATTTTATTTAATAGCTCTAAATTAAGTTTTTTTACGAAAACAATCTCAGTCTTTTTTAGAAGGAAGAAGCCTATCCAATAGCAGATAGTCCTTGAACCCAAAAACATAAAAATGGGACGGAAAACTCCATCAGTATTATGAAAACCAAAATAATACTTAAAATCGAACTTCAACGTTCTCTTCTATTAGAAGTATAGTTATTAAGATGCGCCTAATATTTGCTGGGCCAACCCGCAACCCATATAACCGCCAAATTGCAATTACAAGCGCTGTGAATGGACTGCGACCACAAGGGAAAAATACCGCAATTAAAACAAGTAAAAAAAAATAATAACAACATAAAATACGACTACAAACCAAATTAAAAATAAATTCCGTAAAAGAAAAAAATTAAATTTACATAAAATTGAATTCCAAAATAAATAAGTATTTACAAAAAAATAAAAAACTAAACACATATCCGTCGGTCAAAACCAAAGCAAAGTTTTACTTTTTTTTGTATTCTTAATTACCCGTGAAGGTAAATATTTATCGTACGTACTCCCAGCTATGTCCATCTGGTTGCATGCACCCATTTATTCGAGTTTTTGTTATTTTTATTTTTATTTCAACAAACCATTACGCAAAACGTCGTGTATTGTAATTTGTTGCAAAGTTATTTGATTAAGTTATATAAAGAAAAGAAAAATAAACATAGACATGTAAAATGTAAGTAAACACTTTTTTAAAAACATTTTTCACATAACCAGTATTTTTTTTTTATGTAAAACAAAAATAAATAAATATTCAACTGCGCGGAAAAGATAAAAATAAAAAATAAATATATATATAAAAATTCAAAGCAGAACGACAACAGTAAGGAATATTTTATACAAACCTTCGGACTGGACTAGACATGGCTAAGGGGGTCGCTACTCCCAGCGCCTTGATTCGTTGCTGCATTGTGGGTGTGGCTGAGGTAGCGGCTCGATTTTGTGCTGCCACTATTGCTGGATTGCCTGGATGTGTTGGATGATCAGGCGAGAGTGCATCGGGATTGTAGACTCGCTGTGGTTCAAGCCCTCTGTTTTTAAGTAAGTAAAAAGTGGACAGATTATGTACTATTTGATTTTATTAGAAAAGCACTTGATCTTTAATTTTATCGTTTTTATTTTCTTTTTTATTATTTTTCATATACAGAATATTCAAAGACTTTAGCGGCCCTTCATCGGAACTGGATGAGGAAATATCTTATTCGGCTGTTTATATAACCAGTTATCCAGGATCTGTGACAAAACGACCTGAGCAAGAGGAGAAACAAGTTCAAAGTAACGACTCAAAGAATGAGAAATCTATTCGCCAAAAATCAACAACGCTAAGGGCTACCTTTGTGCCGACAGTATCCTAAAAGATAAGTTTTCATAAACAAATACCCGACATTACATTCGAAGAAAAGGTAAGATCTTATATATAAATCGGCGGGGGCAAATAGTCAAGAACGACTTTCACAACTCAACATACTCGCTTGATTTTTTCTGGGAATATTGTGCACAGATGCTTACTATGTGTAATTTGTTTTCCAATATTTATGTATAAGCCAGGACAGGTCAGCAATGGTAGAATTTCAACCACTGGGCGAACTCTATAATACAATAATAAACGAAAAGATGTTGGTCCAGACCCGGTATCTACTGAGGTATGCAAAGAAAAATAATCCCATGGGTTTTACAATTGAAACAAGTTAGTTTCACCGAAGAGACTTTTCCTCACCCAACCGATTCCGGAATCCCCTCTTCACGAAATACATCCCTGAATTCATAAATTAAAAATACATTATCCTAAGTGCTATTAGTGCGTTATGTAGTAGACGGCTAAACAACCCAGTGAACTCAGTTTATAATTGAATAATAAAGCATTTCAGCTTCAAAGCCAACCAAAACAAAACAAAATAAAGCACAGTCTTATCCACTCTGTGCCTGTATTAGTCATTAAATAAAAAATAATATCCACTTACCTCTGCCTTGAATGAGGACTATGCCGCGGATGATACATTCTCATGTGACGCGGAGATTCTGGTCCGCCAACACCTCCCACACCGCTGGGTCCATTAGTGCCAACCACAAGAGTAGTATTCTCGATTGGGGGTAAATAGAAATTACTCGAGTTGTGCCGCTGTAACGGTGGGGTGGGCTCACAATCCTGACTCTGTGATGCCTGCGGTGGGTCCATGTCGGTGTCAGAGCAGTCACGACCCGGTGATAGCTGCATGAATGGGGTGAAATCATACTTTTTTCAAAACTCATTTGTTATTATTTATTATTGTGTTTCTTTTTAATCTCAAATAGAAGATTCCTAATTTATAAAATAAACTAATTTATCTAAACACATATATAAGTAGTATATTTTTAAATTTTATTTCAAATGAACATTTTAATTTATTTAAAACTTTATTTATTTAGCAGTATATAGAGAATTTTTATTCAAATTTAATTTGTTTGTTTAATTCTAAAATTGGAAAAAAAAACGACCAACAAAAAATCTTGGATAACCGAAAAGAGAGACAAGTTAGAAAGAGACAGATAACAGAACAAAACATCAACCGTCTTGTAGATCAATCATTTTGTTTAATTTTGATTTTACTTTTTAATTAAGGACGGATTGTGGGACAAATTCAATTTTGAATATTCACATATCAATTTTTGAGGGGAATATAGAATTTTAAGGAATTTGAAGGAAAGGGCGAAACAAATGCAATTTTTGTTAAAACACAATGAACATTTAACTTCTTATTTTTATTTTTTTTTAATATTTATGAAAGTAAACATTATTAATTGATTGAACAAATGTAACCTTAAGTTCTATAGGTATATATATATATAAACAAAAAACAAAATAGTAATAAATTATTTATTAATAATATTAGATTAGAATCTGTTGTAAATAAAACAAATATTTTGGTTTACCTTCGGTTCGGTGCGTTCTTTTAGTGTGGACAAGTTTATGACCAATTATTTACAAAAGAAGATCAGTAAGCAAAACTTAAAGGAAAATAACTGCATGCACTTAACCAAGTGTTAACTAAGGTATTTAATTTGTGTGTTATGTTATTGTTACGTTGTTAGCTAGCGCTATGGAAAGTTTTAGTGCGGTTCGTATTACATATATTAATCATTTTCTTTTAGTGAAATTCAAAAACCAAGTACTCGTTATCCTAGCAGCGGTGGTGGAAGAGAAGAACTATCAAACCTGACTTTACGTAAATATTCTGACATGCTACAGTAGTTTCGTGTAAATAAATGTAAATTTATCGGCAATGAAAGTGAGTTCAAATTAAATTGACAAAATAAAAGATTTTTAGGATTTCATTTTAAATTAAAAGAACCAAGAGAGAGGCTAAGTAAAGTTAAAGTTTAGCCGATGTGCTATTGGTCAAATTTATATGTCATGCGACACAATTCGGGTATTATTTATTTGTCTATCCTTCTTAAAGCCAACATAATTGGCCTAGTAGCATTCAAACTATTTGACGAAAATCTTCAGAATTAAAAAAATCTTCAAGCGCTTAAGATCGCCTCAATCCTATCATGGTAACGCAATAAAATTTCAATATAATCGAAAACTGGCTTAAGTTGGGATTCGGTGGTTAGTAGAAACGGTGTTCTTTTTTTTATAAAGTCAATTTTAGTCAAAATATGACTACGGACTACGAAAAAAACAGATCCCATTAGCAGATATACCGCGTACAAATTCTTCAAACTACGTTCATTATGTTCAGAGAGGTAAGTTATGAGCATAGATAGACATATTCTTGTGTACGAACTTTCCCATTCGTAAGCGGATGCGTCAAACAAATGGACATTTTATTTCGATTTTATTGCGACTGATAACATTATAATTTGATATTCATTTAGCATTCCGCAAATTATTTCTTTTTTTGAAGGGACAGTCAATAGATGACGTAATGAGAAGTAAGTGAATGTCAATTACGTATCCAGTCAAGGACATTTTGACTAGACTTGCATGATCAATGTAGGCCAAAAAAAACTCAAATGGATCGCGACATTTAAATGAGAACAAATAACTAACGAAAATTTTACAAAATTGATGTTTCATTTATAAAAATATTTATTTTGCTATTGCAGAAACTCAGCTGTCACAATGGCTATTTAAATAAGATCTTGCGAAATGTGACCAATCGAAAATTTTATTTAATTTTTAAGTGTCATTCAGTTGTCAAATTGACGTTTCCACTTTTTTAATGAGAACAAATAGCCGGCGAAAGTTCGCAAATTTCGCAAACACTTAGCAGTAGAACTGCTTCAGGCCATTTTCGATCTGGCAGATTATGTGTGTCTAAAGATTCATATGGAAAGCCCTCTATGGGGCAACCGTGAACAAAAAACCCTTGTTATAAAATATTGATTGGGAAAGTCGTAAGTTAACAATTCAACAAATATTTTTTTAAGGAAACGCATGAAACTTCGAAAAGGTACCCATGTGTCTATTTAAAGATCGTAACTATGACTTTCTTAGGAGTTTCTTTTTCTCGGGTGAACTATTTAGAAGAATTGTCTTACTTCAAACACAAATAACTGCAAAGTTTTCTTGAATTATATTTTTTTTAACGAGGAAAAAGAAAAAACTGTATAGCTGAATTTGGAAAATTTCGTAGTTGAATTTGGAAAATGGAAAGCGTTTACAAGGAAAGTATGTCGAATTCTTATCCAAAGCTTCTGACATTTTTGACAGTTATTGTGACGTTCAAAATGAGTCTGTGAATTTAATACTGCTATATAGAAAAGATTCAATACTTTTTATATCTCAACTTCGTCATCAAAGAAATATGAACGCATGAACATTTTAAAATTAAAAAGCAAAATTGGTTATACGTTCGAACCCAGACTTCAACTTCACTACTCAGAACAATGTACAATAAAAACGGAAAAGTTTGTAGAAATTTTTATTTGGTTTACTCTTTTTTTGTTAAAAAAAAAATCTGAATCTGAAAATTGTAATTTCTTCATTTTTGTTTTGATTAAATTTTGTCTTTCGTGAGATGAACGAGATGCAAGATATGTACAATTCGAACATATTCGTATTTATTTTGAATGTTCAGTTTGCTCAATTTGAATAAGTCTATTCACTTTCGTACTAAATATTTATTTAAGATTCTTTCTATGAAAAGAAGGTGAAAGCAGATGCAATCTGACAGCACCTTAAATTCGAAATCTGCACGAATTCAAATTCGAACGAAATTCAACACAGATTCGAAAGGGGTAATATTGCCGATTCTTTACAACTTTTCGCTTAAGATTGAGGGCTATATCTCGAATCCCTTTTGGTTTCCCGTCATTTATTCCACTTCGATGTTTACCTACATAAAATGCCTCAAAACTTGCTTCGTTTAGGGAAAATTCGTGTCTCTCGCAGTGACCACCACTGAAAACTAACTACTCCACATTCAACAACGATTTCAAAACAAACTAAAACTTAGTAGTAGTAGAACTCGTGAGAAAGTTTTTCAAAATAGCAACTCTAATTGGATTGACATACACCAAAGCCATGTGGAATAAATTTGAGAGAGCTCGTTTAGTTTGGTTTACCGACTATTTCAATAATGAGGCACCATTAAGTCATTTGATAATTCGGAAGGATATAATTATTATGTCTCACTAGCTTAGTAAAAAAAAACAGAAGGAAATGTTGCTCGAGTGTGGGTACAACCAAGGGAATAAGAACTTAATACTTAACTACAACACCAATGGGTAATTGACTGGGGAGTCTACAAAGAATACAAATAATTCACAATTATGAATATGAAACATAAAAATGTAAAAAACTATTAACTACAACACATATTGAGTGAGGATTTTGAGGGAGAAAGGACAATTTTTTTTTTAGGAAATAACAGGGATTCAAATATTCTTTTTTTTTTTAATTTTACTATGAAATAATGTTCTTAAAAACTTACATATGCGCACATCTATGTGACATAATTTGTGAGCACAAAAAATAATAATTGATTTTTTAAAAAGTATTAAACAAATTATCGCTTTAAAACAAATTTAATTTTTTTTAAATAAAAGTCTTTTAATATAAAGTCTGCTTTTAGGCCATAGTAACTTAGATTGGAATGTGATTAACTTAAAAAAAAAGTAAATAAATAAAGCAAAACGGATATATATTAAATTTGTAAGAAATCGAATTTTATTTTTAAGTGAATATTAACTTCGAGTTCAAAATTATTTCATATAGCAATTGATAGAGTTTTTCAAATATTTCAAGTTCAAACAAATGTAGCAGTTTTATTTGTTTGGAAAAGGTCTACCCTAAGGTCTACCTAGTTTTTGTCGTTGCAGTTATTTTTTAAGACAAATTCATATTACAAACCAATTAGATCGAGCTAAGGGAAAAAGACTATAACTTTGAGGACGTTCGGGACTTTGATAATTGAAAATGACATCACCTAAACAATGAAGCACACTTACCAACCTTTGTTACTTTGGCCTAGTAAGGCCTTGTCGAGAAATACTAAGGAGACTCTATATAAGACCCTCATCATCCCAGTCCTGATTTATGGTGCAGAAGCATGGACCCTATCAAAGGCGGATGAAGATCCCCTTGGTCGTTTGGAACCCAAAATTCTTCAAGTGATATTCGGTCCCGTTTCTATCGCCCTGGCCAGAAATTTGACTAGGACATAAAGAGTGAATGGACACCAACGATCCGGCCCGAAGAGTCTTCGATTCCAACCCGGAGAGAAAACGCAGTAAAGGAAGACCTCGCCTTAGGTGGCGCACGCAAGTGGAGAGGGGATCTTAAACAACTTGAGACAGTTAGCCAAAGATCGCGGTCCACACTGGCCTGACTGACTGACTATACGGCCACCTTACTAAGTAAGTAAGTAAGGGAAAAGGACGTATTTGTCTGGTGTACGAAAACGAGAGGATTTAATAAGAATGACCTAGAAAAACCGACATAGAGGCTTTGATACGAATTGCGTTACTCAACAAGACCCAGGTTCGACTCTCTCTGTCTCTGTCTACGTGATAGGAGTAACTATTATTTGTGAGGTTTAGTCAGACGAAGAGCCGACTAAAATTTATCAAGAGGACAGAGCCATCCCTGGCCCAAAAACTACTCACGCCCTACACGCCAAGTTTCAACCTCAGTTACTGAAAGAAAAATACCGCCAGCAACAATTTGACATTGAACCGACAGCAAGATTTGCATAAACGCAATTAAAAAGCTAATAACAGCCTTAATTAGCAAATCGTCAGAATGTGTGAATTCAAGATTGAACCTGGTAAGAGAGTTCAATAACTTTCAATTCGAACAACGACAAAAAACAGCATCCGACTATGAACATGAAATATCTCTATAGCTTGGCTTATATGACGCGTTTTCACTTTCATGGTATCAATTATACAAACACCCATACGAGCAGGCAAGTGAATCGATCCGACCCTACCCTGCCCTATAGAACCAAAGTACAGGCAGACAATTTCGCGCAAGGCCGCATGACTAAACAAGGTAATCTAATGCTTTTAGCATTTTTTTTTTGTTTGCTTCTTCTTTTAAGTCAGCGTATCGCTCGCGCGGCAGGAGGTCGCGGCATTAATGCATGAAAACACAATGACCCTGACCGCAGCGAGTTAGGCGGGCCCTTCACACGATAACTAACTCCCCACCTAACCAAGGAGCACTCCTCGTCCTTATCTCGTTCTTCAGATGGGAATTTAGAATCGTAGTAATGGAAATCCACCCGTTTAGCTATACATTTCAAAATCACTCAGCAGTAAGGAAGGTGAAATTGATTTAAGCGGCCGTGACAGTGAATGGGGGCTTTAGAGGAAACCTTGTTCTGTGACCAGAGTCGCCCGTTTTGCATGTCGTTTTCATTTAAAGAAAGAAATACTCTAACACGGACCCAATGAGTAAGCTTATTCAAACTTTTTTGCGGGTCTTTTTTAAATCCCTCTGAAGGGACGAAATCCTCCCCCAAGGGAGCACTTAAGTCCTACTCACTGACGGTGTTTGTAGCAAAGGCAATGACAACAAAATTGAAAAATAAATTGTATTTATTTTTGTGCGCTAATTAAGTTAACAAGGAATTTTATTTAGTTCATCGGAATGTGGGCACAAAATAAGCGGAAGCTCCACGAATGGCCTGTTGATGGAGTTCTATTTTTAAAGAAATTAATTAAAACCGAGAATGTTTGCAACAGTTTTGTGTAAAGTTGTCGCGAAATTAATTGCGGAGATGATGCCTCAGTCTCCAAGTGGTAATTAAGAGACCAGAAGGTATGTCATGCGTATGAAATAAGTTCACGCTTTCATTATTAACAAGTCAGAGCGCACAATTCAAGCACAAAGACCGCCCTAAGATTTACACAAATGATGTACTACACGTTGACATCCCTGGATGGAGCTGGAGCAAAATGGGCTTTGTGTACATCCAGTAAGAATTAGTAGGAACTAGGAAGAGAATAAAGAGACATGAGGTTCATCATTAGGCCATAGATTCACTGCGGAAATGTTGACGTATGGCATTTCATTGTCGACTGCGAAACAATGTCGGGAGTTTTAGTCAAAATGAAGAGAAACGAATAAACAGATGGTGCAGACTAGTTTAAATGAATGTTTTCATTTCTTTTCTTATGTTGTGAGCGTGGAAGAAAGTTATTTACGTAGCCGTAGTGTTTTGTTTTTACCAGAGACATCCAGATGATGATGGTTTTAAACGTATTGTTGAAGCAAATTGTAAAGTAACTAAAAAGAAACTAGACCAGTAAAACTCTTCAACAGAATATAAGTAATTGATTTTAATTAATTCGATAATAAGCGCGGTATCAGCATTTCTCTGGTCAATATCAATGAAACTGTCAGCACATCAACTAAAGCCGGAAGCAACAAAAATAGTCAATCAGTTTTATAAAATGCAACTGGAAATGCGTCGAAAAAACAAATCCAAAGATAAGAAAAAAGATCACAAGAATACAACGAATCAAGGGCCAAAATATGTTAAAAATCGTGAAGATAATAGCTTTGGGAAACGCGTCAAAAAGCGGGTTAGACGATAGAAAAAAAATATGGTTTAAAAAACGAGTTGGAAAAGGCTACAAAACAAGTCACAAGAGACCGCAACTAAAAACAAAAACTTTTGCGAAAGAATAAACTGCGACAATGGCTTCTTTTAAAAAGGAAACTTTTTTACAAAAATCTAAAAATCTAAATCTACACAAAGTCCGTAAAAAACGGGTCTAAAAGCGGTAAACTTAGCAGAAAGCGCGTTAAAAACACATCACAAAACGCGACGAACAAAGCGTCATAAACAAACGCAAAAACTATTGCAAAACGTGACAAAAAAAAGCGTTTATAAATGCCACAAAGGAAGCTTCGAAAAAGACTGTTGAGAAAAATATGCTAATATAAAAGGGAAAATTGGAGACCACGCTAACTCAAAAGATAGCTGTACCATTACAGTTTTGCGGTTTTTCCCGGTTCAAGCACCCGAGATGAAAACAGAAACAAAGGCGAAACTTCTGAGACCCCAGAAAACAACTGTCATTTGAAAAATTTCCCATTTCAGCCGTTGGAACTTCGGAACGGAATAAAAATTGAAGGCCCCTTCCATCTTACACAGACACAAAAGTGATGCAGAAATTTTGAACTTGAAATATTCACTATTATAATTTCACGACGCATTTTTAAGAACTAAAAACTTATTTTTACAGAGACAAAATTACAACGAGTGCACATTTGAAACTGCACGCCGTGTTCAACTATTATAGAAACCGCATTAGCAATAAGCATTCAGTTCGAGTATTCTACCAAATAAAAAAAAAAAAACAGAAATTACTTCGAGCATTTAAGGGTCACTCAAAAATATCTGCAATATTTACAATTTTTTTGTATTATCATCAAACCGTTACTTTATTTAAAAAAAAAATATGTATATATATTACTACTATATATTAATTCAACTAAATAATATTTTGCATTACACCCAAAAACGATTCCATCCAAAGTTAACAGAGAAACAAAATAATAATAATTACAATTCTCAAAATTAAATAAATAGAAAACAAGATATAAAAAAAAATAAAACTAATACTAAATTAAGAAAGAGACAGACAGACAAAGTTAGACAGATAGAGAGAAAGAGTAAGGAAAAAATAAGAAGAAGAAAAAAGCTCCAAAAGAACAACAAGTGTACCCACCTTACTATAAAGCGTTGTACTGCCCGACCGTTGATTATAACCATTGCCCTGGTCCGTATAAGTCTTTACCTGAGTATGATGTCTGTCCCGGTCATAGTAATTCGATTGCATCCCCGTGGAATTTTGGCCACTGGTATTGTTACGACCACCCGATGTATTATTCTCACGATCACTTGTTATCGTACTGATGGCTTGGTTTTCTTTATGCGAACGACGTGCAGCGTATTTCTCTGGTTTGAGCAAACTGTAACGAGATGTGACTCATCAAGGACACAATAGTTGGAATAGTGTTTTTTAGTGTGCTGATTTACCTGGGATATTGTGGGCCAAACTGAGTATAGCAACAATTGTGCCAACAGCCGCGTGAGAAGGGATTATATCCACCTTTGAATTTGCCCGTCACCTGTTCGTTTGTCGTACGACCACGCGACACCAGCACCATATGGAATCCGGTTAGACCAAATATTGGTATAGCCAAAATCGTTACAATGGCCATCAAGCAAATTCTGTTATTTGAGTTCTTGAGTTAAGGAAAATTGCTCGTCCGCTTTGTTAATAATTTGTATGCAGTATGAGAGAGTATATTAAAAAATGTATGTTTTTGTTAAATTTAAATGAATGCCAAATGATGTTCCTATTGTTACTGGGCGCTCTTATCTTGCAGAGAAGTTGAGTTATATATTTAACGACTTGCTTATTATGTTACAACATAACGAACTAAGCGCGCAGGAGCGTGCGCTACAAGCTGCCCATCAAAACCACCTTAACGCACAAGAGTCTGTGCTACCAGATGTCCATTAATACTCAGCCGTGTTGGATATTTTTCAACCAAACAAATAGATGAGGTACTTTGTTTCGCACAAAAAAGAGACGGCGAACATTTTCGGGCATATTTCTTAATTCAATTCAAACTGGTATACTTGGCCCAAAAACAGATATAAGTAAATATATACAATATGAACAGCCCAAGTATGGGGCCGGTAATTTCGAACTGCTCAGGCTCAGAGCTACTTTATTTGTATTAATTGCCCGCCTTTATTAAATAGGACGGTGTATTGTAAAGAGCACATCGTTAACAAGCCCGACCACATTTGCAATGCTTTGGACGTTTCAAAAAAGATTAGTCTCCACCCAAATGCAACGTGTTTCCTTTGCCTAAAATCGGTTCTCATAGAACGCCATCCACCGGCGTAGTTTTTAAATACATGTAATCAAGGTGTTTTTATAAAATGCAAATAAGGTCGATAATCTTTTGAAAAATCGCAATCAATGCGCACAAATTTCGTGATTAAAAAATGGGTTTTTGTTTTTCTTCCGACTTTTCACAATATTTTTTAAAGGTAACTCTGGTTTAGACGTCATTTCTATGAGTGTGCAGCACATTGTTCGAGCTGAATGACAAGAAGAACTATAGCAAGTCCGATTGACAGCATTTTTCGTTCCCTAGTCCTACCGAAACAATTCCAATTAATAACCTAAAAAGTTTTAAAATAAGAAAAACACATATAGTATAAGCTTTTGAAAAAGGATACGCGACAATAGGTTCTGTTTGCCGAATGTACGGCATGTTCTTTAGAACATAAAACAAGCACAATGAGAATATGCTCAGCATATGTATCGACAACGATACAAGGAAGAAGAAGAAAAACCGATAATTTCGTCGACCAATGCAATTGTTCACCCATGGACAATGATGGTCGAATGTCTGCAAAGAGAAAGAGAGAGAGAGATATGACACCATTTAGTGACTCACTGAGATAGGTGCAAGTCATCGGAGGATAAGAATACACGGTATGTTTGACAGCTGATTCCAATAATTGTCAGCGACGTCATACCTTGCATTCTTGCACAACAAGGAATTGTCTAATCAACTTACTTCTATGCAATGATTGCATACTGAACAATGCGAACATCGAGGCGGTCGATAAAATTTACAAGTGACACACCATTTCATTCGAACGGTTATCCCGTTGATTTCTGCGTTTTTATATAGCGGCGCACGAAATTCCTCCTCGCGATCTTCATCAGGAGATGCTGAAAAAATAGAAGTTAATGTTAATTGTAAATGATTGATAAACAATATGGTTTGACGGGTGTCCGATTTATGACGGGTGCGTGCGATGTGATGATTGATTGCGAGTGAATGATCCAGAGGCGAATTGTTTCGATGTTTTTCAATCTGAAATCACAATGAAATGGTGTGTGCATGCGGGGAGGAGGTTGGATGACGCTTGAGGCACGAGACACGAATGCGAGCCAAGATATAAATTTATTATACAACGGATCAGAAATCAATTTCACAATTGAAAATAAATAAATCAATTAGACTCAAAACGTACACAAGATGTGAACACTGAACAGACCCCAGGTCCGAAATGTGTATTCTCACTCACGATTTGTTGCGCGCACATACACAAATATCATTCGGATGTGAGAGGAATTATTGTGTAACCGCTTTGATGTGTGTGGAAATTGGACACGACATCAAGTTCAAACGGAAGGCATTTTTAATAAGTGTTGGCCCAAGACAGGTGTCAGACTATGCATACAGCGACAGCGACTGTCATACTGGTCGCTGGATTTACAGCAATATCATTTTGTATTAAGAATGGAAAAGACTGTCAAAATGGCAGTCTCTCACGGAGAGAGACACTAACGAAAAAGTTAGGGAACGCTTTTGTAGTAATCTATGAAAATGTCAGATATCTAGGTACATGATTCATTCATTATTCGTTAAAATATGCTATCAACTCGAAGATTTTGCTAGTTTACGAACAAAATTAGTTGATTCATCTACCTAGCTATGAATGTAATTCGGAATTAATCGAAATTCTTCTTCATAAATCCGAGTAGGTATGTATATGGAAGAGTTTGTACTGATTGAAGAGGAAAAAGCGACACGTCATTAAAAGTTACGTAGAGCAGATTGCCCGTTCTTACTCCTTAAAGCAAGGAAGAATTTCGTCGCCATTTTCGAAAAGAATCGAAGAAGATTACATTTTATTTCTCCATTTTAATGCACCAGAAATCAAAACAAATGCACTCATATGTCAAATAGGACAACAAATATCAAATCAGTAAAAATTCATAAGATTCTCTGTGGAGTGATGCCAAATAGAGTTTTTTCATGTCTTTTAGACATTATTTCATTAGCTAAGGCTTTAAGGCTTTTTTTTTCCAAAAAGGCATCTTTTTTTTATTTCAAATATTTTTCTAATTGGACTAAAACTATGTTTGCTTTGTTCAATACTTTGTGCCTACTTATGAAACTAAAAAGTCATACATTTTGTTCTCTTCTGTGATTTATAATTTAAGTTTTTTTTTTTTTTTTGAAATAATAAATGTTTTTGTTTATTTTTTTATATTTGTGTTTAATTTTTGATTTAATCTTCCAGTTAACGTAAAAAAAATTATTTTAGGCATTATTTTATTGAAAAAGGAATCTTTTTTTCTAAAGTTAGGCATTTGTTCGTCAAAATTGGTTGGCTCTCTTACTATCTCGATGACGCTCTCTTTGACGAATTTTTTGAGTTACGAAATTAAGTAAAAATTCGTAAGACTTAAATATAAAGGAACAGATCTTTTACATACATGTGTCTGGTCACCAAAATTTTACAGGATTTTTTTCTGGTGATTGGATTTTCTTTTTTTTGAGAATTCTTGTGATGTTTTCCAGCGGGCGCTGATGTTGTATAAGAGCCCGTGTCGCAGTACAGTAGACGTCTCCACTGCATCAGCATATGTGTGGTTAAATCAGAATGCCACATTGGAGCATGAACGTTCTATAGACTAGCAGGATCCCTACATAACGAGATTTTGTATAAGACCTCGGTCCTGCTCTACGGACCTGTGGCATGGACTCTTTCAAAAACTTTTGAAGATATCCATGAAGAAAAATTCTATATAAGTTATTCGGTGCCGTTTGGACAGGTTTTGGAACGGACTAATTAACGGACTCGAGATGGCAATGTAGAGCGAATGAAAAGAAATAGAGAACCAACGCGGTAGAGCAAGAGGCCGATTAAGGTGTCGCGTTCGCATAGGCCTCAACCAACTTGTTGGGCCCCACTACGATCCAAAAATACCTAGTCTAGCAAGAACGTCACATTCCCTATGATGGCACATTGACCGGGAACTTATCGTGAGATTGCACTTTCGCGACAATTTTTTTTCGCTTTGGAGCTTACTAGTATACCTCAGGATGGTACGGGTTTAGTGACAGCTTGTTCCTCAATATACTCCCATCTGTGATATTGTATTAATCTACAGTCCAGCTGCGTTTTTAGGAAAAACAGCGATTTTGGATTAAAAGACATTACACCACGGAACGTCGGAACGCCGATTGGAATCGGATTGGAACGCCGAAGAATAAGCTTAGGTTCCGGCGTTCGATGTTCAGGGCTTATTCCTTCCGGACATTTCGAGCCATCTGCGAAGAGTGAAGGTGATCTGTCGTGGAGCTCATTCCGTTGCTTCTATATCGACTTCTGTCTGGTTTTTCATAGCCGAAATCTACTTAGGGCCGTTTGCTCATACGACTCTTAACGATTTAAGTTCTACTTAAATACTTATGGGCTGCTTTTTTTAGGGCATAAACTGTCACATAATAGTTTATGTGGCACTTAATTCGCTATGTCGCATCAGCAAACGGCCCTTAGAAGAATATACTCGACAGTTTTGGCAAGACCCCGACTGTATATGCACGCGAGCAAGACCTGCCCGTCGGTCTTTCGAGCGCTTCCCTTCCTTGAGCCCAATTGCTGGGTAGTCCTAGCCTACTGACAAAGTCTAACGAGACAATGGTTAGCACGGTTTGTATAGACGCGGTTAATGAAGTTCTCAGTGTATCTCTGGCGCCTCGTATCCTCTTTTACGCCAACGATTTTTCTATTGGTTGATACACAAAAGTTTACCAGCTCAGACAGGAGAATTTTTTATCAATATTATGTACAGCTGTAATTGATACTAATCAGGGGTGCTCTTATTACCCATTTTAGCCACCAGTGTCACCCACTCAAAAGTATCACCCAATTAGGTTACTGCGACGAAACCACTTCACTCCTTCGGAGTAGAACTAGTCCAAACAAGTAATTTACCAACGTCAACGTTAGTTTATCGCCTGCAATCAAACACACCTCCGTAGAGCCCAAATCAAAGGCAACTCAAGGATCTAATGAATTCAACACATCAATCACATTTCCGCAATACATTTCCAAATGCGTGGGTAACCCAGGTATCCGTAGCCCACCGTCACCACGCGCGCGGTGGCACAAATTAAGCCGTTTTCATTACCTTTCGGAATCACACCGGGGTCCATAAATGTCGCTAATGTAAAATTGGCTAAAACGAAAAATGTGATGACACCCTGATAAGCTGGAACCCATGGATGTCGGTAGACGTAGTATTGGCATCTGAAATGAAAGAGAAAGTGGTTTGTTTTTAGTACTACGATTGAAATATTGATTGCGGATTTGATCGATTAAATATAAAGCACGCAGCGACAGAAATAAGCTGAAATAATTATTGGGTGTTCGCGCCGGAAGAGTGCAAAAATTAATTCAAAAACCCCTTTGATTGGACCGCAACTGTGGTGACAAGGCCGACCTCCCTCCAATTATATACATCTGGGCGTACAACTGAATAAACCCGTAACGTTAATCGATTCTGTTCGCGCATCATGTTTAATGGATGGCATTTCTAGTTTCTATAGTGATGTTAACAAGGCTCTTACCATAGTTATTGCTGGTGCTGCATAAATTATGGCCATATCCCCGGAACAAAGGCACGGAGAGTGCACGAGAGCGAAAGAGAGAGGCGCGCGTTCGACTGTTGAAAAGATGACAAGATATTATCATATGGCAAGACACCAGAATAATTGACCCGGAAAGCAGTACAGACAACGACGACGACGACGATGCTGCTGATGCCGAGGGTTAGGCAAAGGATCGTGAGCGCAGACAGTATGGGGAGTCTCGCTTCTGGCCTGATTTAATATGGAATGTGTAAGAGATTTTATGCAAAACGAGCAGTAACTATTCACAGTACCCTCGAGTGCGTTCAACGTCATATATCGCCCGATTGAAATTGGCGAAAACTGCATGCAAAATGGTGAAGTGGTTGTGGCATTCAAAGGATGTATGTGTGCGCTGCACAGGAAGGACGACTAATTGCTTGAGCATAGATTTCACCTCTGGGGACCGCTAGATGTTTTCATTATTTTTCATCGCCTTTTAGGATGTGTCTTCCGTTTTCTTTGACTTTACGGATGTTGACTTTAAAGTATTGGAGCACAACAAGCTGAAAATCTAAACAAAGTGCTTTTGTTTACACACACAAAAGTTTGCACAGAAGCACCAGAAGCATTTTTGGAATATTTAACCTTCTTTATGAGGAAGAGATTTGAATTCCAATGGAAATGGAAATGGAAATGCGACCAAGAGGAAAATTGTTTTGTGTTTGTCAAGTTGTGTTTGGTTCCAAAGTTGACGCCGTATAGATAGATCGTTCTTTAGAACTGCTGATGAACTATACTATGCGTCTTGATAGTGGGTTTGTATTTTTTGGAGCAAACGCGTGGTGTGTCTCCGATGTTTGAGTGAATTTAAAGAACGCCTACAGATTACAAGACCTATAACCAAAGGTAAAATATTTCATCCTTCGTTTGGGCAAAACAGCTTCGTTGAGAGGTGAATAGGTCATGTTTACAACTTTGAAGGTAAAGACTTTTGCCCTTCCCAATAATCGCCGTTTAGGAAAAGACTCCACACTTTCAAAAATGTCTTTACCAATAAACAAATATAGTTGCCAGAATATCGCTAACTGTGGGGTTAAATGTTACCTTTGCGAAAACAATTTTTATCTCTGTGCATTAGCTAAATAAATCCCCCCTTAACATCATATTGAAGTGAAGTGTAGCCCAACCATCCAAAATGACGGTTTTTCATTTTCTTAATAGGAGCTAATTTAAATATACGCTTTTTTCCAGCGTTTATAATTATAAATTAATTTTAGTAAATTGTAAATGTTTTCTGATTTTATTCGTTGTTTACAACTATGCAGGTGGCTTTTAAATTTGTATAAATGTATGCACAAAATTGAAAAGTATTGCATTTTTTTTCTATTTCGAAACATGTAAAAATATTTATTTCTGTGCATATAAAGGGTGGGCCATCTAGTGGTTTCTTTTTAAATCATAGATAATTTTTACACAGACACCTGTTTCCCGCTCGAAATCTTGACTGAAAGTCAGTAGCATAGCTCCGCGAAACGAAATGAGTCGCTTTACGCTTAAAAAACGTACGTTTGGAAATATTGAAAACTTATTTCAAAAGTGAGTACTGTGTAGCCCAAACAGTGGGGTTTTGAAAAGAAGTTTTAGCCGAAATGAATCACCCACCGCGCGCCTGCTGTACGCAAGTTTGTGCAAAAAGTTCGTGAGACGGGCATGATAGTGCACTCATGGTCCCCGCACAGACGAGAATGTGGCTGATGTAGCCGAGAGTGTGATACTCAATTCACTAACATCAACTCGCCATCGTCATCGATCTCAATAGCTCAACATTTCACCCATTATCCTGAGGACAATTCTGCACAAAGATCTCAGATTATTCTCTTACAAGGTCCAATTGACTCAGCAGGATTTGGACGACCTCTGGTTCATGCAGGATGGCGCACCATGCAACACAGCCCATGCCACGATCGATCTTTTGCGCAGCAAATTCCCAAATAGTGTTATCAGCCGTCTTGGAGATGTCAATTGGCCGCCTAGAACTTCGATTTGACCCCTTTTTTGTGTGGAACCATGAAGGACCAATGTTATGCCAGCAATCTGGAAACGATTCAAGCTCTTAAGGCCAATATCATCTAAGCTACAGCCGGAAACCATCAAAAAGGTCTTGGAAAATTGGAGTGACAGAATGCGTTACTGCGAAGCCAACCGAGGCAACAACTTGAGCGACGTTATGTTCCATAACTAATGGGAATGTTTGCATAGTTCCCATTGATTTTGTTCAGGTTTTTAAATTTCTTAAAAGGAAACTTGTATTTGGCCCACCCTCTACTTATTTATTTTAATGCACTTTCAATTAAATAAAATGGTTAATGATTCTCTCTGCTTAATCTTGTCTAACCGCTAGTGCTTTTTTTTTGATTTCAATAGTTTTCAAGCAACGAAAGGATGCTTACGAAAAAATAACTTTTACATAAGTTTGGGATCTTTCCAATACTTTGTAGAAAGTTATCGCAAAGAAAATAAAATATCTATTCACAAAAGTTTGGACGGATCCTACCTGACCTACTTTTCCAAACAATTCTCAGTATTACCTTAGTCGAAAATTTGAGGGAAAGGGCAACTACAGACACAAATGGTAAGATTCAAGCACTCAGGTGGATATTTGGCTGCAATCAAACCCTTATCAAACTCTCTGAAAAATAAGTTTCTTTGGTTGTTTTTTTTTAAAGTTGGCTTCGCGGAAAATATAGATATCAGAATTGTAAATATTCAGCAGAACTTCTGGGGAAATAACAGGTAGTGCGAGTTCACACAAGAGAACACATGACAGCTTTCTTGTAGAAAAGATTTGCGCCTGGGCTTAAAATTTTCCTGTAGGAATTTAAATAATATAACCGTTAAAATTTGTAATATAATTGAAATTCAAAGACGGAAGCGATAGGTTCTAAAAACACTTATGGACTCCTACGTCTGATTTTAATGTACACTGAAACGAATTTGCAGGCTATTATTTCTATTTTCAAAAATATATATATATATAATATGCTAACGATGCAACTGCGATCTTTAAATCACCAATAAGATCCGATTTCCACCATCAACATTAAGAAAGAACTGTATTAGAAAACAAAGAAAAACGTACTATAAAGTACAGAAAATTGTGTCCGATCGAACGATATGACAGATTTTGTGTTTTGTTTTTTTTGCTTATAATAAGCTTCAAAAGGCCCTAATTTTACAATTGGGGCTAACATTTTTTTTTAAATATTCATAAATAACCATTTTAGACAAAAATGCGACTATTTCAAAAAGACTTTTTTGACATGAGCTACTCTGTCTTATTGCCACAGGTATATTCTTTTTTTTTTAGATTAACATGTGCAATGAACTATTGACCTTGTTTTTCACGAAAACAGATTATGAAATTTGCGATGACCAAAAATGTAGTAGGTTCTGAGAAAGTTCTCGCTCAAACAGGTGTGCAGGTCTAATTGTTTATTGGTACCGTTTCACTAATGTACAGCTAATCGTCGACATAAGTGTTTTATTATTAGTAAGGCCGATTGTCTACCGGAGCCCTACTTTTACCTTTGTTCTAAAGCAGACTTGAATCTCTTGAGACGTTATGAAAGAAAGATTCTTCGGGTTATATTTGGACGAATTTAAAATGATGAAAAAAAGATTTAATTAAGACGGTTTTGATGGTGTGGCTTATTGACAACAACTCATTGCCCGAAGATTATTTAAAACCTCCCCTGATGAAAACCCTACTGGTTTTTGTGCTCGACCGAAAACAATTTGCTAAACGCCCGACCGAAAACAATTTGCTAAACGTAACTATGGTCAGGAATCGAGCAGAGTTTTAATTTAAATTGTAATCATCGTCGGATTGATTGGTTTTAAAACAAAGCTAAAAGCTTTTCTTGGTTAATTGTAATAGATTATTAGACAACCGACTTTGCTAATAATCATTTAAAATCTTCAAACTAGATATTTTGTAGGTACAATCTACCCTGGACACTAACTAGATTATTATTATCGGGTAATAGCAATTAAGGCTGTCCCTTAAGAAGGGGAGTGTCAAAGGAAATGTTTGTATGCCACTTGTCAGTTGTTCACAATTACAATTCACAAAGTTACGCACTTAAATCATAAGAAATTCCGAGATTACATTGTACACAAGTCCAAAGCAGAATTTTTAATAAATTCATTAAGTTTTCGCAGAAAGCTTACAGATACGAGCGCGCTAAGCGTAAATGAAGACAAATGTCATCGAGTATACGTGAATTCTACTGCCAAGTATGCCCATGATTCACTTTTCAAATTGTCGTTCCAATACCGCTTTGTCATCGCATTGTATACATTGCTTAAGTTCAGCAATTTCTCTGCATAAACGACTTCGTTTGCCATTGATTATTTACGATTTGATTTATGATTTGCCATTTGGTATAATCAGTTTGATATCTTCAAATATTCAATAGGAAGAAGGACACAAGTGCTTACATAAATACCAGTTTCGGGCAATAAATTTGCAAAAAATTGGAAATCAATGAAATCGTTTCAGTTGATTCATGATTCTATTTTATTACTTGTGCGTTTAGTTTCAAGTAATGTTTGAAAGTTTCTGACCACGTTTCAGATTTTGATAAAGCGCCATAAACTTGTGAGTTACTTAAGGGGTTTTGCAGATTTTTTTTTGTTTTTTTAACTATGGAACTTTAAGGAACTATGTATATTCCTACCTATTTTACAGGGAATCATTGCCAGTTGAGGTTGAAGGGTGTCTGGTATATATTGCCGTATACCACTGTGAAGTGAAACCTCGTTCTTGTACTACTAGTTTAAATACTTAACGAATGAGTGCGCAGTTGGCGCCAACAGAAAAACACAGACGGACAAATAAAGGGTGATTTTTTAAGAGGTTTAGAACTTTTTTTAAAAAACACAAAAAATTCGAAAAAATGAATGAAATATTTATTTGAATCGATAGTTTGAACCTTGCAATTTAATGTTTAAAGATAATTTCATGCAAATGTTGACCGCGGCTGCGTCTCAGGTAGCCCATCCGCTGAGTCCAATTTTGGCATACTCTTTCACACATATCGACCGGTATCTCACGAATGAATGCATGGATGTTGGCTTCCAGTGCGTCAATCGAAGCGGGCTTGTCCCTATACACATTAGCCTTGGCATACCCGCACAAAAAATAATCTAATGGTGTCAAATCGCACGATCTAGGCGGCCAATTGACCGGCCCGAAACGTGAAATTAACTGTTCACCAAACTCGCCTCGCAATTGCGCCATTGTTTCGCGTGCTGTGTGGCATGTGGCACCGTCTTGTTGAAACCACATATCATGCAAGTCAATAACTTCCATTTCGGGCAAAAAAAAGTTTGTTATCATCGCTCGGTAGCGTTCACCATTGACAGTAACGCTGCGATTCGCATCATCTTTGAAGAATTATGGCCCAATAATGCCGCCGGCCCATAAACCGCACCAAACAGTGGCTTTTTCGGGATGCATTGGTAGCTGTTGCAATGCTTCTGGCTTATCTTCACTCCAAATGCGGCAATTTTGCTTATTTACGTACCCATTCAACCAAAAATGAGCCTCATCGCTGAACACAATTTTTCGATAAAAAAGCGGATCCTCGGCCAGGTTTCCAA
Organism: Cheilosia vulpina; assembly: GCA_916610125.1. NCBI lineage: Eukaryota > Metazoa > Arthropoda > Insecta > Diptera > Syrphidae > Cheilosia > Cheilosia vulpina. Next base: position 60,963,499 of record OU744277.1, read on the forward strand.
GAGCCCATTCACCAAAAATTCGGCGTTGTGGTAGGTCGGCTGGCTTTAGTTCTTGCACCAGCTGTATCTTAAAAGGCTTTACGCCCAAATCCTTCCGCAAAATTTTCCACCTAGTGCTGTAACAAAGGCCTAACTGCTGGGAACGGCGCCGAATCGACATTTCGCGGTCTTCTGTCACACTAGCTGATACGGCCGCAATATTTTCTTCACTACGCACAGTACGTAAACGTGTTGGTGGTTTAATGTCCAACAAAGTAAATTTGGTGCGAAATTTGGTCACAATCTTCCGAATAGACTGCTCAGAAGGTCGAGAATGCCGATCATAAAATGGAAGCAGCGCGCGATGAACATTTCGAACCGAGCACGAATTGTGATAGTAAAATTCAATAATTTGCAAGCGTTGTTCATTTGTAAGACGATCCATGGTTAAATTGCAAACCAAACTGAAGCTGTTTGACAGTGACACAAGGTACTAAACACACGTCAGCTGTCAAAACCGGTGTTGCCAAAACCAAACCAGCTAAAAAATCACCCTTTATTTGCTTGCGATTTTGACTAAAATACGGAAGCGAATTTGAACTTAGATTGTTAAAGAGAATAAAAGTTTTAATTTGTATAGATTTTACTCATTCTTAAGTGACAACAACATCATCGCTGTACTTTAGTCACAATATAACCTTACTTTTTGCGACGAGTTTTAATTCTATAGGATTCTCAATGTTTTTTTTTTCGCTTGCCAAGTATATATTTTTATTAAATAAAATCAAAGCCAAGGTTTATAAATTTTTGTAAATCTGTTCATATATCAAGTGGAATTGCAAAAGTCCAAAACTGCATGGAATTTCATGATTTTGGAAAAAGCGTCAACTACTTTTGATCGGCCACAGGCTAAGAGGGTACTCGAATCCCATCCCCCCTGGTTCGAGACGACAAGGAAGACTGAACATCCGTCTCACATATTTAAAAACAATCAACTTTTAACCTAACCAACGGTTAAAAACTACTAATAAAATAAAAAATAACCGAGTCAAAAATTATCGATTTTTCAAATTAATTAATTAATCCAAAAAACTTGGTTGATAACAACTGATAAGTGTGTTTTTTTTTAAACATGCATTAAACCTTTAGATCTCTGTAATTTTTAACAACGAATACTCGTTTTTTTGCAAACAAAGACTTAGTTAATTTGAACCCATTTTTTTTAACCGAGCCAAAATAGCACAGTGACTTAATGGTAATGGTTAGTGTGTTGGACTACTAAGCGATGGATCCCATTTTTGATTCCCGGGAAAACATAAATTACTTAAGAGTTTTCCCACGGCGCGAGAGTAAAACTGTCAAGGAGCTTCTTTGGAGTTTCTTTTCGTCCCAAAAGTGAAAAACTCATACAGAACGAATATGTATGTGATTAGCTAGGCCTAGGGTCCCTTACACTTTATTTATTTATTTTTAATTCGCATTCGGTTAGGGCCAATTTATAAGCGGAATGGTTCGTGAATTATAGAATTTGTAAAATTAAAAAAAAAAAAAAATCCTTTCAAGAAGGGAGCTGGGTCATATCCAAATATTTCTTCTTAATGCATGATTGGGTAGTGCCTTAAGAAGGCAGTCAGTCAGTATAAGCACTTTTATGGGTATAGCTATGTTTATTACGTTTACCCCTAAAGCAATGTTTACATTTTTCAGCATAAAAATATTTTATGTGATCAATGTTTGTCAATTTTTTTAAAGAAGGGAAAGAAAATTCTTAACCTAATGAGTTGATTTTAAACTTAAAAAAATAGTATTCAACTTTGTTTAGTAAATTTAAGAAATTATAAAAATTTTAAAGCTAAATCTTTTTAATTAGTGCTTTGCTTAATTAGATATACGTAACAATATAGGACGAAACTACGTCAGTATGGGTCGGTTTAGTGACTCTGAGTTGCACAGTGTCCAGCACACAACTTTTTGTAATCTTTTATGTCGGTATGTAAAGATTGACAGCCGTATTAATAAAAAAAAAAACGCAACTACTCTTCAACTCGTATTTTATCGAGCACCGAGTTAAATAAATAACATATTAGTTAAATTTTCTTATTAATATATGAAAATAACTCATATAATAACTAACTGATAATTTCTCTAAAATAGCTGGCATCACCTAACCAAATTGTACTAAAAACTATTACATGTGTGGCTGTCATTACGGCTGGCTAATAAATTTCAATTGTGGCTAATGAAAAAGAAAAAAAAAAGCAACACAAAATAAACAGAAAATCAAGTAAAACAACAAAAAAATGTTCATATTTCCTTTTGAAAATCTGTATTTATTTTTGAATGTTTTAGTTGTAAACATTGTCATAGGGTTTTTTTCGTTTTTTGTTCACTTTTTTCGAGTTGGGGCTAGGATAACCGAATCCTGCCCTAACATTATTCACGTTATTTAAAATCACTGAAAAACGGTAAGCCATTTTGTTCCACAATTTTTCAAATTTAAATTAAATTTATTTGTCATTTTGACGGGAACCATGTTTTTTAAGAGTTATTGACCTAACAGACCTCCTACAATAAGTTAGTTATGTGGAAGTTACGAAACGTAAGTTATCTTCTAAAAATGTTTATTAATAGCAATTTGAGTTTAACGAATGTGTTTGGCAATAGTTAGGCCTAACATGTAGTTACGCGACAATTATTAATAGGGCTGTGAGTTAATATAATATTAATTTTGACAACACTATTCGATATCGGTGGATGTTGGCTCAATATGTCTGCCCACAAATGTGTTAAAAAGATCATATAACATAAAATGAAACAATTCAGGGTCTGCATCGACAAATTCCCTGGACGTGTGCTGTCAAAAAATGGCGACATTGACTGGCCACCCAGATATATCCAGATTTGACCCCTCCAGACTTTTCAAGGAAAACATTCATGCATAAAAGATTGCGCACCCGTCGGAGGTGAAAAGTGTCAAAATCAGCAGTTAAAGCTAAGTTTACTTTACCCCAAATAAAATTTTGATTGGTATATTATGCTTGTAAAATGAATGCAAACTCCGAGCAATGTTTCTGGTAATGCATACCTCGTTTGTGTTATCTTTTCCGTTTGAAAAGTTTCAGTGTTATTGTATTCCAATAGCTGAATATGTTGTCCCATGCAATTATATAAGCTGAGCGCTTCCGTCTGACAGTTTTTAATAGCTTTTGCTGTGCTGTCTAGTTCTGTTCCTGTTTTCCTTCATCAAACAGACCTTAAATGGGATCCCACACATTTCAGTGTCGACAAACTGTCAAATTTTACAACAACAAACAATCATACAAAATCTTGAATTTCTTGTATGGAAATATGTCTGTTGAATTTGTCCGCAAATTACGGTAGAAGAAGCATTACAGTTACAAAAGTGTGTTGCATTTGTAGAAATTAACTTATATGACATTTGAATTGGATTTCAAAGTGAATAAGGCTACTAAATTCGGGTGCAGGGAAATAACTTAACGGGCAATAACTTCACCTCGAGTGTGAAATGATTCCACGACTTTTAGGTGAAAGAAGTCAGATGATGTACCAACCACATTCTGACAGTGTGCTGTATGTATGTCAATTGATAGCTAAAATTTGTTAAACCATACTCACGTACAAACAGTTAGGCATTACAAAAAAAAAAAAAAAAACACCGTCGACAGCGATAATAATTTCTATGCCCACTTTATTCAAGTTAGTCATAGTTTGTGCTGTTTGATAACCTCGCAGCCAATTCTGGGTTGACCGAGAATGCAAACCTCAAATCGATACTAATACGACGGGCACATAATGCCAAACCTTATGCAAGCCGATTTACTCGCAATATGTATACACGTTCTGAACAAGAGTGCACATTCACATCGATATTTATTGCCGACGTACATTGTGGGGCCCGCAATCTTAAGAAAAACGATAATCCACTTGTGAAATCATTAATCTCAACCTGACGTTCCCCGTTGACATTGTTACTGCATAGATTTCTCATGTCGCTCTTATCAGCAACATTCAGCGATGCTGACTGACGCAAGACTGACATTCCTCTTCTGACAACCAAACAGTATTATCAAAATAATTTTATCTGTTATGCAACGGAGAACATTATGGTGGCTGCCTTTTCACGAACGGATTCTCAATGTCATTCATAATGACGAAGCTGATTGAACCAGGTATAGAGGGAGAACACAACACCCAGACAATGTTTGGATAGCGACCACAGTCAACAAGCGGGGGGCAACAGTGGGTGGTTATTGTGAACTGAACACGACTAGAAACTGAAGAGAGGGAGTAAAGTGGCTGCATAGAGCTTTAATTAATCGAGTTGAAGAGGAATCACATTCTGCTATGCACTTATAGCACAACCAAGCAACAGGTGGCTGGCTCAAATCAACTGCATGACATAAGTAAGGCGACTTGCTATACAGGGGGTGTTTGTGGTGTTGTACTCATGCTGCCGGCGAGCACTCTGTTGCGTGTGGTGTTGAACAATAAACTGTGCTATGTGAGATTGTATATGTAATATTTTTTAACTTGTGTGTTCTGTGGTTTATGGCAGATGACAATCGCTCCAACTGTCGGCCGTTGATGGCAATGCGATGGCAAAACTTTGACATCAATAATGCATGTCACCAAAGTTGGTTGATTTCGAAACAATGACTCATTGGAGATGAGTTGTTACTTACTTTTGCTCTGCGGTGAAAAGGTAAATTTGATTTGAGTTTGTAAAAGTTTTGGCTGGCTGTTCCCAAAAGGCGGTTATGTTATAGGGACTATATCAGTATAGTTCAAAGTTAATGTCACTGGTGGTGTTAGGGAAATAGTTTCCGTAAGCAAGCTTTTCGTTCGTCCTCTTGCAGCAGTGTCTAAATGAGACCAACGCTATAGAAATCGGTAAACGTGTTCCTCGATTCCTATTCAAAAGCGCAGAACAGTAGGTATTTAAGAAAAACAACATTTTTAGTTGCCCTTTTTGGGGTACAGTGGATTAACCACTGAGCGCGAGTGGTTTGAGTCCCGGTAAGAACGAAAGTCACCACCAATAAAAAAACCACTCACACGAATGGCTGCAAGAAGATAGGTCTTGGGGACCATGCTTAAACGTAAATATGAGCAATGTTCAAACGCACTACTGAGTAGTCTATAACTTAATTTAAAAAAGGGAACCAGTGGTAAAAACCCGTTAAAAATGTCAACTTATTTTAGACGGAGCTTATAAAACACTGTCTGAACCACGCCCCTTCAACCCGATCGGTGCCTTATGCACACTAAGTTCGGTGAGGTCTCTCTCTAATTATAGCATTTGCCATGTTTAAATATTAAAGCTTAAAAAGTCTCATATACAATTTACGACCGTCAAAAAGTGGCCGTTTAAACTACCCGGGACTTTGATATGAAGAACAGTCCTTCTCGTGACTTCAGTCGCAGAGGCGCAGGTTCGAAACTAGTAAAATGTACTAGTTCTTCTTTCAAAAAAATGTCGCCCCTTTAACGAGAAATTAGTGGACAAAATGCAAATAATTGCAAAGAATCCGAATGATTGGTTGTATAATGCAAAAATTGCTGATGATTGGTAGAAAATCCAAATAATTAAAAAATATTGAAAACAAAAAATCCAAATGTTCTGCCAATCATTTTCATCAGAGATTTTTACATTATACCACCAATCATTTGTATTCTTTGCAATTATTTGCATTTTTTTCCACTAATTTCTGAAAGTATAAAAATGATTTACAACAAAAACATGCAAATGATGTCAGATGACTGAAAACATTTGAAAAACTTTGTATTTGACAGTAAGTGGTTGGAATCTAAAGGATTCCTATTATTTAAATCATTGAAATGAAAAATGATTGCCCTGTCACCGAGCTCAAAAATGATTGGTTGTTTGGTTCGTTTTAAGTGGTTTCCGATGAGTTGCACTTCGACTAAAGTGCTGCTTCTATCAGAAAGAACTGCTGTATCGAATTTACCTTGAAAATTCATACTTTTCTCGTGGTGCACTTCCAGTATTGACTTCCTAAATTCAAATGTCTGATGGCAAATTGTTGGCGTAGTTCAAAATACATATTATCCGAATTAAATTGTTCTCTCAAACAGTCAACAATAACTCTAAGAGTTTATAGCAATTTATTTGACTTGTCTCCAGAGTAGATATATACGAGTACAAGCCAGTGCAGTGCAGGTTTTTGTTGATTACCCATACAAAAACAATAATAAACATAAATTTACATACTTCACCTTACGTCTACAAGTTGTCTAAAATTGTTCTCAACTAGCGATGTGAAAGGGGCACCTTGTTGCGTAATATCAGCTCAATAACCAGTTTGGATGGGACCATATTCTTCAAGTGACCTAAGATACTTGTTTTTATAATTTATAACTATCGCTTAGTTTATTTGTATTCTGTCAACATTTGCCTGGTATAAAAGAACCACCGACCATGCAGCCTAGCATCAGTTATCCCAAGCTTATCCAGAATGAAAGTAAGTCGATGATAGTGTATCAAAAATATTCATAGAAAAAAGTTGTTTCTTTAATTTTTCAGTACATCCTGTGTTTTGTGGTCCTAATTGCAGCCGTATCGGCTACATCGCCACCAAGACCAAAACCACCGAGACCAGTTTACGGCAAACCTCCTTCAGCATTACAATCGCACCGGAATGTACGTGATGTCTCTCATGTTGTGAAAAATCATCCCGCTCCAAGGCCAGTGCCACCAAAGCCGGCTTATGGTGTACCTCCGAAGCCGAAACCCTACCGACATGCACGTGATGTCTCTCATGTTGTGAAAAATCATTCCGCTCCAAGGCCAGTGCCACCAAAGCTGGCTTATGGTGTACCTCCGAGGCCAAAACCCGACATGCATATGTTGAGTGGCTGATTCAGATACAGCATCACAAGCAGTAATCAACAGAAGAAAACTTCGAACTAGAATCCGAAATTATATCTAGTCGAAAGCAAACGTAAACTAAGTTATAATTTTATGTCAAGTTTTCTTTATAGTAGACCATGATAGACGTATAAATAAGGCAAATACAAATTGTGCTTCGAAACACCATACATCTGTCAAATTTTGCGTTCGAAAAGTGAGAATAGATCGCTCTTTCCCATAAGTGAGTGGAAAAGGACGGAAACCTTAACGACACTTAGCAATGAGCCACATGAACGCTGAATTTATAAGATCCGATCTCTTTGCTTCTACACGTAATAAGATACATAGTCGAAAGAGAAAACACAATTGTGCATGATGTTAGCTTGCGTATCTGAAAGAATTACGTCACAATGTTGAATATCAGATGTCATATTTCTTAGATTCATGGAACAGAGCACTTCAAGCATGCTCTGAAGCAGTGTTGTCAAAGGGTTCTGATTTGTTTTTAAAACAACATTGAGAATTTAGCGTTAATCTACTACGCAGTTTTGGCAATCTACTACTTTTTTTTTCATAAACCATCATTTACATCCCTGATTAAAGATCAATTAAGTAGCTGTCAATGATGCGGTGAACGAAAAAAAAAACAAAATGGCGACATTCAATAAAAAAAAATCACAAAGTCTGACAGTTGAATTTGGTCGAGTTTTTTGTTTTATAGTTAACGTATACGGAAAGCAAGAATTTGACACATTAATCTGCCTGACGTAGTAAAAATCACTTTACCAACTATTCTAGTTATTGACTTAATAGGAATAAGGCTTCGACCGTGATTTTTTTGACAGACGAAACTTATTTTGACAACTCGGCCTCTACTCTGAATTAAAACAGAAAAAAAGGCTTTTGTTGAACAATCCAAGTCTGACGAATGTTTTAAGTAGTTATTCAATTATCGTCTCTAACCTAATGATACAACTATTATTCAATGTAATGGGGACAGACAGACATCTGGAAGTCAGTCTCTAAAAAAGCATTAATGCCTAGGGTATAGCCATGGATGAACATTTTTTTTTAGTTTTCTTCTCTCACATTTATGACAATTCGGTCGGTTCGAGATGTAATTTGTAAAAGTTCCAAAGTACATGTACATTCCAAACGGGACAGCATCCATTTTAAATCTGCTGACAGTTGTATTGTTGTAGGGACTTCGTTTCCGTCGACAACTTGTAAGGTCATTCAACAAATTGCTTGTCTAGTGTTTATTTATTTTTGTTCTCATGTTTAATTAGAAACTTTCATTACATTTAAATGGATCTGTGTCCGTCTTCGCTGCTGTGGCAAATGGTTGGACATGCTTATAAATAGATGAGTGGTAGAGAACAAAAATTAAACTACACAATACAATACGACGCAAACTAACTACAAACTCGTATATAACTATTGTAGTTCAAAGTGTTGAGTGAAAATCGATTACTGACGAAGGACGTCGACATCGACATCGACATCGTTGCCTTTCCCTCTTCCATAGACATTTCTATTTTCAGTTTCATTATATTTGTAATCAATGCTTATATGCGAAGCCAGTAATTCTGCTTCCGAACGAGTGACAAGTAAATGAGTTGCAAAACTGTCATCATTGAAAATATATATATTTCTTTTTTAGTTCGATGGCACTTCAAAGGATTTTCTTTCGAACTAAGCTGTGTTAATATTTGTTTAGCCATTGTGAGTGATATTATTGGAATTTTGTACTCATCCATGTGACGTTCGTTGGTTTAGATAAGTTTTGTTTTAAATTAACAACGTAGTTAGAAATAGGCGACGATAACATAAACGAGGTTTTTCTATAATTAATTGCAGCAATGTTTGCAGTTGCTTATCGATGTCGGGTAGGGTTTTAAGTTGTTTGCAAAACGCAGCACACTGTATGATTTGCTGAACTTATTTGTCTTTGTTTAGAAGGGTGATTAAACAAGTGATATAAGCTAGTCGTATTCGGACAACAGTACAGCGGGTATTCGCAAGTGAAACGTTTGTGCCCTTCGGAGACAAATATGAATCAACATTCTTTAAACTACCGCCATCTATGACTGCGTAATTTTTACTCATTTTTAGTTTTCCATGTAAAATAAAAACGAAATGCTGTTAATCATTTCTACAGCTAAGTAAAAAAAAAGGCACGTAGAAGAGCTGAACGGAGACGTTGTCGTGACATTTTCGAAAAAAAAAATCGACTTTTCTTACTAAACTGACTTTGCAGAAAATGCAATATACACGTAATTTAGAGGACTATAAATTTTCTTTAAGAGGTACCTTCGCATTTTTCAAAATGACGTTCACTGATTTCCAGAAATGACACTTGGTTACGGAAAATAAATTAAAACTCTGTACAATTGCACTGATAAGTTCGGCTCCTCAGACTGAAAGGGAATCTTTTCAACAATTTCACCACATTTGACCTTCCCCGCAAAATTGTTTCCCAAATTTCGTATCTTTTGTTTTAATTATTAAACTCTGCCAACATGATGAGTTAATGACAATAATAAACAAATGCCGTTCATTCACTTATCAACATGTAGATAACCCAGAACCATTGAAGCATAAAAACGTTAAACAAAATGTTACGCATACGCTGCGTTGCCTCATCGGCTAAATAATCGTTCAGGTTATATCATAAGGTTATGGAGTTTATGGAAGCAAATTGAAAATGATAACAGAGAACGTGGATTGGAAGGTAGACAGCGAAACAATAACTCGTACACAATGTAACTCTTAATTTTGTTACTATATTTGCAAAATGTATTTGCACAGTTGATGCTTGGCCTCCTTCGCACAGAATAGATTTACCGTCTATCCAAACGACATGCTGCGATGTGGTATTGTACAGGCGAGAGGATAACTCGTCATTCGCCCATCCCTGCCAGACTTTCTCTCTACATCCACGTACGAGAACGAGTACGAGCATCTATCTACCTATAGTCGTAGTCATTTATGAGAACAGCTCCCGCCTATCCGTAATGACGCTAGCAACAATAACAGCGCAACACAACAATAGGAAGTGGAGCAGGGCATAGAGTTTATGTACTCCATTTGGACCTGCACTAATAACACACTTTTCCGAGAATGCACTTTCGAGAAGGAAAATTGAAAATGTCAGGAGACACATGACATTTTCAGCTTTAAGCGCAGAAATAGGCCGCCATTGTTAATTGCTAGGTGGTTTTGTTAAATTGAAATATTCATATATGCAGAAAAAGGGTTCATAGGGGTGCATGTGAAAAGTGGAAAAAAAATAAGCTAGAAATGAATGTTGATGCCACTCCATGTAAAATACATTTTTTTATTTATTTTTCTTACTGTGCGCCGAAAAGGAATGAGTTTAATGCCCGATATGGGAGGGATATTGATATTCAGGTTGTCAGGAGAGTAATGTTCACACGAGGACAATGAGGGAGATAGTTACTTCCGTGAGACTTACTTTTAAGATGGAATGAAATTGCGCGACCCATTCGAGCGTGCTGTGCCACCAACTGGTTTGGCAAGTCATTTATGACAAGTAAGCATCTGTCTGCAGTGTTTTTCCATGTGGAAACATAGAAATATATACAGGGTGCGTCTTCTTTAAGTCGGTATGTAAACATTGCATAACTTTGAAATTTACCAACAGATTGACTTGAGTAGAAATGTTTTTTGAAACGACAATTCAGTAAAATTTTAACCATGAAACGCTTCACATCAAAAAAACTGCCGAAATAACTACGCTTTACTTTTAATATGGTCGACCAGTTGTGTTAACTCAACGTGCCGACAGTGCTGTGGCCAACAAGCACCGTCTGACAGCACTATTCGCCGTCGATATCGGTGGATGTTGACTGATGTTATGGCGGCCCACAAATGTGTCAAAAATGTCTGGACGGTTACTGGGTTCTATAAGAGGGTGCGCCATGCCCCACTGCAAATCAAACAATGCAGAAAATTACTTAGACGATTGCTGTCGAAAAATTACGACATTGACTGGCCACAAAGATCTTCGTGGTATTTTTTGAAAAGCAAAGTGTACGGCAGTAACCATCAGGCCATTGGCAAGCTCAACACAAACATTCGAGCCGAAATCATCGTTTTTCCGACCGAGATGCTCGAGGCAGCGAAAAGTACGGATTTTATTTCGGTCAATAGAGTCGGCCACTTGATTGGTGTATTCAAAATTAGTCCTAAAATATTGTAAAAGAACAAATTAAGTAAAAATACCTCAAATATATATTTTATACAATACTCACATACCGAAATAAAAGATGGTGCACCCGTTAGGTATTCAGAGCCAAGCAAGGCAGTATATCTAGGTCATACAAACGCCAAACGAAATTGATTACTGGCAATCGACGGCAGGCATACTTCTGCCTATTATCTTGGATGTCGGAATGTTCCAAGTGCGACCACTACAAAACTAGATGCAGATAGTCATCACGTCTCAACACGCAACGGGTGTTCTCTGACGAGACCACCAGAGCCTTTGCCGAATGTGCCTCCTTCAATATTTCAACAAGCCCATCGTCAACACAATATAACTGCCGCTTACATCGTCCCGGCTGTATTTTTATGCCCTCCAGAGAAAGGTATATATTCAATTTGTCATTACATTAATTTGAAACGCCACGAAGGAGTCACCGGAGACCTCATAAAGTATATATATTCTGAATCAGAATCTGTCTGTCCGGCTGTCTGTTGAAAGCACGATAGCGCCCAAAGGTATTGACATATGCGAATGAAATTTAATGAAAGGAATTCTTTTTATCGTCGTTAGGTTGGTATTAAAAATGGGCTATGTCGGTCAAGTAGTTCTGGTACCTCCCATACAAAACCAATTTTGCATGACCAGGCCAATGAGAACTCTTTTACTTGTTATATCTAAAGTTGACGTGAGCGAATCGAATACTTACGAATACTCACAAATTATAAGATCAATTGCTTATAACACGATTTTCTCATTTATTGTTGAACTGAATATGTCCAATTTGACGTATTCTGAAAGAGCGCTGTTTCAACTTCAAATCCGTAATCTTATAAATGAGCTGCCCGTTTGCGATGAAATAAAAACGTAATGTCACTCCCTGTGCTATGTACAACAAATCCATACGGATTAGATGAGTTGTTTTAGTGTGATGCGTTAACAAATCCACTCACACAAACTGACAATTATTTTACTATATGTAAAGTTCGCTTCCCATACCACAGAAGGCATCATCCGTTTCAAAAAAACCACCAGCACTCCGATGATACGAGCCTGGCGTTGTCCGAAATACACCACATATATGTTTGGGGTATATAAAAGTGCTTGTCAATCTTGTTTCAGAGACCACTGATGAAAACAGCTTGCTATTGTACTGATTGCAGTACTATTTGACTTTCCCGAGCGAGCAAGTACATAAAACACTTCTCAATTCAGAGTACTATTTGCACTGTTTTTAATTTTGAAAATAAATCGAACATAAAATAAATGAGGATATTCCACTTAGATTCAATTAAATATGACCTTTTTTGGCATTCAAAAAAGTTATGTACTATTTTTAACGTTTCGGTACTATTAGTCGATTTGCATCACTAATTCAGACAGTTATTGGAATATCCGTACTTATCCGTTATACGAGGTGGTAAAGTCTTCCATTACAGAGTTGGTTGTATTTCTTGATTAATGGTTGTTGAAAAACTTACCTGAAAAGAAACGGAGAGAAAAAAAACTTAGTCGAGCTGAATGTCAGAAAATGCTATCTAAATTTTGTTTTTTAAGAAAACTTTTAATCGAAAATATGGTTCGCTTAGTTGTGAATGGGCCTTAAAAGATTAAAAAAAACTCATCTGAATTGCAACTGCTTGACTATCTGAGAAACAGAAATCGAATTGTTAAATTGAATTGCTTTTGTAGGGTTCCCTTAATTTAATCACATTTCGTTTTTCTGCCTTTGCATTATTACTGGGTATGTATTAGTTATTTCTTTTCACAAAGCGGAAAGCAAAAAACAGAAATTTATTCATTTTATTCGATTTATCCTGCACTTAACTATGTATACAACCCATCCCAGGCATAATTGAATTAAGGAAGCAGACGTAAGTACACGCGCTGCTTGCTTCCTGCCAATCGTTTACTTTCTCGTGGCTCCCTCTTTTTTATTGTTGTTATTGATATTCATCGATTGACTCCTTTTCAATTTTTCAGTGGAACGTGCGATTCTCGCCCAGATAGAGACAATAATTTGCTGTCGCCTCTGGTTTTTTTTTTATATTCGTACTTTGCTCATTCATTATAATTATAATTTATATGTTATCACTGCAGCTGTAGCGATGACGCATTTAAAAGCAACAGCGAGCACAGAAAGCATTTAGCAAATCCGTGTGCCACATGGCCACAATGGTTGGTAAATTGATTTCCATTCTATTTTTAATCGAATCAACATTACTCATTACACTTGTCAGCGAGAGCGCGCGCCGCACAAAACGACGCGATATATGTCAAAAATAGGATTTTATCCCTTACCTATCCGTGAATAGACGCGTATTGATGTTACGTTTCGGGTGACGCCATACAGTGGTGCACAGTGCGAAGAAAGTGTGCGCGAATATCAACAGTTTTTTAATAATGCAAATGGTGTGTGGGTGTGTGATAAATATATCAACCGAGTGATGCTACGCGCGAAGGTATTTGCGTAGAAATATAAATTATAAATAAAAACGAAAAAAGCGCACAAGGGCTCTGCAGAGGCGTGCCGTGCATTAAGGCTGCAATTTGACTAAGGAATAGAGCAATAGCTGCAGGAATTTACCTACGGTAAGTAGGTTACATTTGTTACATATTTCAGATAAATCTGCTTCGACATAACGCTGTAACCGGTACGACAAAAACACATTAATGCTCGCACGATGATTGAGATTTGAGACAGAAGTGGCATATGGTCAAGCGCAAAACCAAGTAAAGGGTGGGTTTTTAAGATCATAGGTTTCTTTTTAAATCATTAGGTAATTTTGACACAGACTGTTGTTTCCCGCTCGAAATCTTGAAATATCATACCTTCGCGGAACGAAATGAGTCGCTTTACGCTTAGAAAAAGTACGTTTGGAAATATTGAAAACTTATTTCAAAGTGAATACTGTGTAGTCCAAACAGTGCGTTTTTTGAAAAGAAGTTTTGGCCGAAACGAGGCACCCACCGTGCGCCTGCTGTACGCAAGTTTGTGCAGATTGGTATGATAGTGGACAACACTCAATGGTCCCCGCACAGACGAGAATGTGGCTGATGTAGCCGAGAGTGTGAGACTCAATTCACGAATATCAACTCGCCATCGCCATCGATCTCAACAGCTCAACATTTCACGCATTATCCTGAGGACAGTTCTGCACAAAGATCTCGGATTATTCGCTTAGAAGGTCCAATTCTCTCAGCAGGATTTGGGCGACCTCTGGTTCATGCAGCATGGCGCGCCATGCAACACAGCCCATGCCACAATCGATCTTTTGCGCACCAAATTCCCAAATAGTGTTATCAGCCATCTTGGCGACGTCAATTGGCCGCCTCGAACTTCGATTTGACCGCTTTGGACTTTTTTTTGTGGGGCACCGTGAAGGACCGATGTTATGCCAACAATTCAGATACGATTCACGCAGCACTCAAGCTCAATATCATCCAAGCAATCCTCGCGCTACAGCCCGAAACCATCAACAAGGTCTTAGAAAATTGGAGTGACAGAAAGAAATATTGCGAAGCCAGCCGAGACAGTCACTTGAACGACGTTGTCTTCCATAGTTAATGGAATACTAATAAAGCCATAATCCATGGAAAAATGTAATTTTGTTCATTTAAAAGAAACATGTATCTGGCCCACCCTGTATAGGATTACTCAAAATCGACAATGACTTTGACTTTTAGGTAGCAAAGGACTTCGTATACCTCAAATGTCGCATCTGAAATTGAATATAGAATATCGCTTGCGAACTTCTGTTTCTTTGTGTGAAAATTCGCTGATACATTCACCTTAGAAGGATGAATGATAAAAAAAGCTGAAAGGAATTAGTAACTAACCAAAGATCGGGTTCATAAGTTGACTGAAGACAGAAAAAAAAACTGAAAATACCCCACTGTACGATTTTTATTACACATGTGAAAAGTTGGCCTGCATCAACAACAACCGAGAGGGTTGAAGGACCTATTGGAGGGAAAAAAACCGTGTCCCTAATGAGTCTTCCTTTCACCCTCGGTGGTATTTCGAATTTCGACCGCGCGCCCTTTTCATTTAATAAGGCAACAGCACAACAGCAGCAGCAGCTGAGTAATGCATTCTGCTTGTTAAAAGACACGAAACATGCATTCGCATTCATGTATAATGCTTTCGAGGAGGTTGTTCCACTGCACGTCGCTGAGTGTATGTATTTGTATATGGCTCTGTTGGCGCGTAGGCGTGCTGATGTCTAAATTCGATTGACCTATTTGGTGTCAATGGTTCAGATATACAATTTCTTTCAAGCAATTACTCACTTAAGCTGAACAATAGCGCAAAGAGTGGCGGATACTTATATATATGTATGCGTTTGTCTTCCTTTGTCGTTCTCATCATCGCATTGTTGTAACAAATGTTTTTTTGTAAGACATTTCCAGGTTTTCAAGTAGATATTTGTGCGAGCATCACAACAGAAATGTGTTTTCTGTTTGTGAACATTTTTTGGAGAGCTGCCAGCATACAATTGCTTTATCGTTTGACTTGGAAATTGCGACGGAAAATGGAAAACGCACACACTGACAAGCAATGGAGTTCGCAACTTCAAGAACGTTTTGGTGTGTTTTTGAAGCAATTGCGGTTACAAATGTTATTGGGGAACTATTCCCACTATTCAAGTGGGAATCTGTTTTGCTTCCCAAGCATATCAGAGCGAGTTATCACAAATGGCTGGAAATGCATATAGATTGACTTGTCAATCTGTCGAACACAGAGAGATGCGAACAAATTTGTGTATGCATTTGCATAGCACAGCCAAGTGGTTACAATGGCGGCGGGTGGCTACGTTTGATCTCGGCTTTGAATGTCTTAATTGTGATTTGTTTGGAGTAATACTGGCAATGATATAGAGTGAACGTTTTTGCCAAATCGTGACTAAAATGTGACGCGGCACTTATGCAGTTCTAGAGAAGCTGCCGTGCATTGACGAGAAGAAGAGCTTCTAGGAACGCTTTCAATGCACCACCTGAACATGCCTAGTCATGGTGATTTGAATGCAATGGCAGGAATGGGAAGTGTCGACGAAACATGTCACCGGCAACTGAAATGCCAACGGCGAATGTTTTCTTCGCTTCTGCAGTGCTAGCAGTCTTGCTTAGGGGGCACCATGCTTGGCCACAAGGTCTGTTACAAATCAACTTTCCGTAGACTATGCAACGAGGACGAAGAATCAGCAGAACGCATTCTGTGCCACTACAACTTCCTAATCATATGTTAAATTACAGCATCCGTGATCGGGTTCTGCGACTGAATTTGTTTTGCATATAAGATCCACAAAATTCAGTGACGTCAACACCATGTAAACTCTACCTTAAGGCAGAGGACAGAGAGGATCTGACAGACCACTCAAAGATCTACTTAGATTCATTACCAAGTTCGGTATCATGAGCGAGCTCTAATGGGAGGAAATCACAATAGGTCAATTTGTGGCCGCAGTCATATGGTAACATGGTACGATAACTTAGGCGCCAACAAATTATAACGATTTTTTGCAGAAGGGTTAAATACAATCATTTTATGGTACGGGGTCATTCTAAGACTCCGTTTAGGCCGGAATGGTAATTAAAAGCAAATATACTTGAAATTAAAAAAATAAAAAATGGCAGCACTTACACTAAAGTAGTGTAACATTTTTAAAAGCCCGTAATATTTTCTTTCATTTTATTATATTTAAATCAAGTTGTTTCTTTTAAAAGTCTGTGATAAAAATACTTTCAAACTTGAAATTAAAGAAAAAATTGAAAAAAAAAGTATTGTATGATTTTTTCAATACTATACATAATTTTTTACCGCCCCTTGTAATTCTTTATAGAAGGTTATCGGCAAAACACCTGACTCACTCTTCATCTTTGTTTGGGAAGGAAGTTATAATGAGGACGTTATAATAAGTTTCAAAAACGATATCGTTTAGACGATCGTTGATATTCTGAATCTGCCCCAGGGTATTTTCGTTAAAGCTATGTTTCACAACGGCCATAGTTCTAGTTCTACAAATCCACTCCCACATAGTCCATGATAATAACATCAAAACGAAGAAGACTCATCACCAGCATCTAGAGCATATCCAAGCGTGTCCTAGATAAGAAGCTAAAGGCAGAAGATTCAACAATACATTAACATGCGACCCTATACTTCAATAGGGTCAGACAGCCACGAGATGAGTCTTGCTATCGCCATCTTTGACGATGTCTTGCCAAAGGAACTGTCGAACAAGAGACTGTGCTTTTTAGGTTCTCGACTCGACATGAGTAGACCACAGCTTGCTTCCAGATATTTTACATCGCTGGTGTACGGAACAATTATACCTTTTAGCATTAACTGCACCAGACGAGTCATATTGTCCCTCATTGTAAAAAGAGAGGATTGTCTGAAAACCAACCATTAATTGATAATGTCCAAAGGTACCTGCAATTTCGCTCAAAACTCTGAGGGCATGAACGTAATGCCTAAGCATTGACATTAGGAGAATTAAGGGCTGACGCCCTTGACGCAGGAAATTAACTACAGAAGATACAAACTCGACAGCCTTTGTCCGTCATGCCAACCGCATTCGGCTTCCATTTATATATATTGCCCTATTTTTTTAGCGAAGCTTTAATCCAGAAAAGAAGAGATTCGTGAACACCGAGCTCCAAAATAGACTTGTGTCAAAATATTCATGCAATATTCCCATTCTTATCCAAATATTCTTGTTTCCACTATCATCTATTATAAAAGGTCTATTCGCGAATACTTTCTCGAGCCAAGCACTAAAAATCTGTCAAACTCATTAAATTGAGCGAAACTCTCTCAGAAAGCTAAAAATATACTCAAAGTAAGTGGATAGACTTCGAGCTAATTTGAGCCACTTATGTACATCTTTGACATTTATTCCATATCACAAATAAATATATAACTTACCTTTTTGCGGTTTATGAAACGTTCTCCGAGAACATTTGACCACCGCCAATTTATCTTTATTTTCGCGCAGATTTTATTCAATTGATTTTTGAGACGTATTTTGAATTTGTTTCTTGTTAACTTTGTGAATTTGAAATATTTATTTACCGGCAAGAAGCCGGTTGAAATTCTCTGAGCTGTTTCGAGCCAAGAGAGAAACTGCTCGTTACGCGTTATTTTGCTAATTTTCTCATTTTCTGTCATTTTTGATGAAAACGTGCGAATGGACTTTGTGCGATGGCGATCGATTTAACCCATGTACGCGAATGGACGGAAAGAAAATTTCAATTTTGATTTATTCTGCTGTCAAAATGACATACAACAACCACATGTTAAATTGAACTATCCTAATCTTCTTCTTGTTAACCTTTCTTACAGAATTTCTTATCATCGTTTTTATTCTTGGGAATCCTGCAGTATTTTCAACAACTTGGTACATGCTTTTGAGCGTCCCTTGGACTCCGTTTTCGATCTGATTTTTTTTTTTAATTTTGTGAGAGGCACCGTTAAAATTAATCCAGCATTGACTTCGTACAAAAGTCGTACATCAGAGCTCAAAGCTAATGCAAATTGCCCGCAAAATTGAGTTTACATGTTGAGTCAGTCAAGACCGTCATTTGATTCCATAACTAATCGGACTGTTTGCACTCTCCAATAAAGCAGCAACAAAATTTGAAAATATTGAAAGGTATTTGCGAGTAGTTTATAAAAATTTTATAACGTCACCCACTCTATGTGGTCTAAGTTGAGACAGTCCCACACCTCTGGGGACAACAATTTTCTAATGTTTCTTTTCTGAACCGGAATTTGTAAATATTTTCAAGACTACCAACCTGAATTTACTATAATACGAATGTGATTATTTCCGACGTTACCGTCAGTAGTGTTGTAGTGTTGCTATCAGTTTCAGTTCGAGCGTGTTATCACCTCGCGTGGTAGGGAATTCTCAAAAAAAAGCTTGGAGTGTGTGTTAGCCCTTTGAATGAATCTACCATTCACATCACAGTTTAAATTCACTTTTAGATATTTATAAAGAGGCAAAAGGCGAGAAACTTATTTATACCCAACAAAAAAAGAACAATTTTTTTTAAATAAATAGTATAACAAGTTTAGCGTTTTCACCTACCGCCTCATTTAAAAGTCCAGCCGTGTCAGTGTTTTCTGTGAGACATGTCTCGGCTGAGAGGAAATTTAAGCACTTGGGTGTCTATTTTTTTCCAAACGCCTCATGTTTCATGCCTCACACTTTGTACGTATTATCGAACAATGGCAAAACAATTAACTTCAATAAATTTCAATTAAATTGAATAAGCAATTTTTTTTAAGTGCAACCACTTAATATGCTTTCAGCTCATGTTCGTGCGTTCGCCCATTCCCCGGGCGAGTGTCAAGTGCTGCAGTGGGTGTTGATTATTGCCCACCGTCAATCCGATTGATGCAGCAGAAAATGGAAAATGGAGAGAAAAAAAAATGCTAGTTAACCGAAAATACACACGGGTCAAGTTCTTATGTCAAATATAGATGACCTTTAGAGGTGTTCAAATTGGGATATGAAAATTTCCATTCCAGGCATTGAACGCGAACGGTAAGTAATGACCCGTCCCCACTGCCGCTGACAGCATTAATTGGGGCTTACTGCCTGTTGGACTAATATAGATCCCATAAGATACATTTTTTTCCACAGAATGCTGGGTTTCTTGGTGTTTTTTTTTTCTAATTCGTCGGATTGTTGCGCGACGAGGATGCCTTTCTATCTGCTTTGGTTGGGAGATGGGTTGCGATTGCGATGGGGATTGGGAGTTTTAAACGTAATTCAGCTAAAATTAGTGCGGCGTTTTTTCTCTCTCTCCGATTAGATTGTGGACGATTTTTTTCAGTTCACACTTTGTCTATTTTTTTTTCTCTCTTTTTTTTTTGGATTATTTCCAGAAGTTGCGCGATTTTTCTTTTTCCGTTTGGTAAACTTGTAAATTTATACATTTTACATAATGAAGTGGAAGATTGAGCGAAAAAAAGGGGCGGCTGACAGCGGGCACATTTATTTATTTCTCGCGCTGTAAGGGTGTGGGCTGTGTTTTTGATGTAGACGTATATATTTATTTCTTTGAAATAGACACAAATTTGATGGGCTTTTGCGGGAGTTCTTTCAACACACAAGCGCGCTGCTGAGAGATATG
Source organism: Cheilosia vulpina (assembly GCA_916610125.1). Taxonomy (NCBI): domain Eukaryota; kingdom Metazoa; phylum Arthropoda; class Insecta; order Diptera; family Syrphidae; genus Cheilosia; species Cheilosia vulpina. The sequence continues at coordinate 60,983,745 of OU744277.1, forward strand.
TTATCAAATCCAATGTCAAGAGCCGTTTAGATATGCCCACATGTGCTGTGTGAGTGGGTTGTTATCGGTATGCAGGTATGGGTAAGGTATGTAATACAGATAAGTAGGTTGTGAATGTTTTGTCGTTTGGTGTGACAGGTATACGAGTGACGTTCGCTTTTAGGGAGAATTTGTTATGTCATTAGTCATTTGCGGGCCAACATCGAGCTATGAATGGAGGTGGACTATCTCGCGGTGTTGTTCGCATGGGGAAAACTAATTGATTTCCATTAAATTGGATTTCACGGTGATTAAGGAAGTTGATTGGATGTATACATACATTTTTGGTCCGCCACTGATAAACTGCTGAAATTAATTGCCGCGGCGGCAACGTTTTTCGTGATGCGGTCGAATTTGTATACGACTCTGCGGAGGTGTATTTATTCTTTGTTTATTTACGGTGGCAAATAATAAAAAGGAAGAGGGTGGTGGAAGTTCTGATTACAGGTTGCAAGGCGAGTGCAAAAATTTGCACCAGTGGTTACATAGTCATTCTCGTGAACGTCATTTTCCAATTTGTAACCCACATGTCACCGACTTATATATCCAAGCATTTATGGCGTCGTATGTCCAAAAGTTCAAACTCCCCGGAAAATTTACAAAAGCCCACCCCATAACCGTATACAGCAACTCACCTTCAAGCCAATCGCCCGTGGGGAAAAATCATCTTCCAAGACTCTCTTTAGTTCCTTCAATTTGAGCCAGCTGACCCAAAATATTTTAACCTATAAACATTATAAATGTATGATGTTGGGGCACGTTCGGATACCCAGTTTATGAAAAACGTCATTTGCCTAGACTAGGTATACGAACTTGTTGACTAAAATGATTTTTGATTCTCGAGGTTTGCTTTTAATTTTGGCACTTCGAAGATTCTACTGAGTGGGCAGGAAGATTTTCTTGACTAGATTTGTCGACTACCCCTCCATAAACTTCAACTGAAAAATCTATTCACGTGACCAATAGAAACTGAAACACATCAAATCAGTCAGCTGTCAGACTTACTAAACTAGGATGCCGAACGCCCCCATTGAATGCAAAATGAAAGACAAATTATGTCATCAAATTTGACTTAAAGTTGATGAGGTTTCTTCACGGGCGATCGAAAAATTTGTACTAAAATCCCTCGTGAAACCACCTTTTTCTTCGAGGCACACAATTTCAGAATTTTATTTAAAAGAAACCTGTAATTTGAGAAAATTTTCAATTCATATTTGTCAGAGCAAAGGGATGCATAGTCATCTGAAATCATCTGATTGCGAAAGTAAAATGTATCAAGAAAAATTATTCGACAATGGCCTACTTCCTCGCGAAGCTCAGAATAGGTTTGTGTCTTTACTTTTGCACTAAGAATGGAAAAAACTGTCAAAATGGCAGTGGTGGGTGTGATAAATTCTCTCTCAGAGAAAAATTTAGAAAACGTTTTTGTAGTAATCTATGCAAAATGGCAGATATGTAGCTGTACATGATTTAAAATTAAAAAAAAAAACGGATAAGAAAAGTTAGAATGTCGGATAAACTCGAAGAGTTTGCTAACTTACGAACAATATTAGTTGATTCATCTAAGATCCATCAACGAAAGTGATTTGAAATTAATCGAACTTCTTTCTGATGAATCCTAGTTTGTGGAAAAATGTGTACTGATTGAACGACAAAATACGTGAAGGATTTTGTTCCTTCTTACAGCGAGGAAGAATTTTGTCGCCACTTTCGAAAAGAATCTTGATATAATTTTATGTTGACGTCTGTTGATACCATTTTAATATGCAGGTAATGTTAACATATCCACGCGTTTGCCAAATAGGACAACAAACTTCAACTCATCTGTTAATAGTCAGTTGAGTGACAGCTTTTTCAATTCTCACACCAAGAAATTTGAGTAAAAACTCAGTGGAGAGGTAATATCTGGCTCTCTCGGTGACGCTCTCTTTTACGATTTTTTCGAGTTAAGGAACGGCTTTGTGCAAAAATTCTTAAAAATTCGTAACGAAAAGGCGTACATAATATCAGCGGTTCATTCGAGTTAAAGTCATCAGAGATGAGCAAATTTTCGATCGAATTTTCAATTTTCAAACTCTGACAGTTGATTTCAAAACAATCGGTCAAAATTCAATTCAATTGAATACCAGAATTAGCATATTTTGATGAGATAATAATTATTTCTTATGGTGCTAATTTTCAGAATTCCAAAAGATGGGATTAACGAATTGCAGTAGCCATTGTGCAGCACTTTTAGATGTGACCTTTCAAATGTCTTTCTAAACGAATTTACAACTCCGATGCTAATTTGTATCCAATTAAATTTAAATTCCTTTGTTACCTAGATATAAAAGCTAAGTCAAATTTCATTACAAGCATCAGTTCTAAATCATTTGTCGAACAAGCAACCAAAATGAAGGTAGAGACATTTCAAAATATACGAATACATATACATTTTCAAAAGTTTAAGTTACACTACTTATTTCAGCTTCTGATTGTATTCACCCTGATGATGGTGGCTGCCGCTCATGCTGGCAAAATAATTTCAGTTGAAAACATTCCGATTATATACAGAGGGACACCCCCCAAAGAGGACCTACAAAAATATCCACCGATTCAAAATGTACCTGTCGTTAAGAAAGATCAACCGATTCGAAAAGTGTCTGTCATTAAAAAAGATCCAATTGTTCTCACCAGGCCTATAGTACCAGTACCAGCAGTTAAAGGCAGAAAATCTTAAACTTCGCCATCTGTATTGTGCTTTTGATTCATTTTTGTGACGACAAAGAAATCACATATTTGAAAGAAACTTTGTACCGGTGGAATATTTTCTTGTCAAATACATCAAACGGGCCACAGCTTATCAAACAATAATAAATTATCGACTTTATTCTGGAAAATGTGTTTAGTTTTATTTTCGCATGAATCATAACCACAGTTTTGAACGATTCGATGACAAGACATGTTTTTCCTTTGTATTTCGTTATCACAGATACGAATCGCGAAAGCGGAATGCTGGTTGCTTTTGTTTCCATATCATATTTTATTGTTTTTTGCTCGTTTTGCCCTACTGAAATTTTGTAACTAAGTGTGCCTTTACTTGCACGGTTTAACCACGTAAAAAGAAATAGAAAATAAAATAAATAAATGAAAAAATGAAAATGAAATGAATGAAAATGAATTAGTCACGTTAATAGCCTGCAGATAATGCCAGTTAAGTATATTGCCGCTTAGTAACAATGTTTTATTATCCTTTTATTGGGGTGGCTGCAATATATGCTCGTTCGTTGACCTGTTCTTCTATACTCCATACTCATTCCACAGGAATACATAAGGAGAAGGCTTGGAAAACTGCCATTTGAGTGCTTTATTCTCCTCCCACAAGTCTGCAGTTGAACAAGTATGCGAGCAGCCAAAGGGCTATTGGTGTGTTGCCATTAAACTGACTACTTCTGCTGAAATAAAGAAGAAGAGCCGTCCCAAAGAACGGACGCACTTGCCAAGAGTTCTTGCTTCAAAAACGACAGTATCAAATCTTTATCCATCGAGCCGACGTTGGTTGATTTATTTGCGACTAATTTTAATTATATTATAATAATTGTTTAACTTTAAGCCAACCACTGAAAATACGATTAATCTTAATGTGAAATTATAATTTATTTTAATAATTTCAAAGTCAGCATTTTAATATAAAGTCGGCAGTTTCCCTTACCATGCATATATATTTACTCTGGTGTTCTGTAGTTACTTTAAGTCCTTAACCAAATATAAATTCCAACTACGGCAAATGCATGACTTATGAGAAAGAGAAAATTGTTCGAAACTCAGAAGTATTAGACAGACAGCTTTGGTCAAAAAAGAGGGATTGCCTACAAGGTGAAGTTGACTTGAATGTAGCCCAGTTTGAATTTATGTAAAGGGTTTTTCAATAAGAGCGCTACAAAAGTTTTTTTAAATAAAACAAAAACGGTTTTGGATATCAATGAAATTCTTTGTTCCTGTGAAAGTACGTTCGATGCCAGTATGTATGGAACTCGATTTCTTTTGCATGGCCACCACGGGCACGCTTGCAGAAGTCCAGACGCTGAACCCAATTTTCGACGGATTTCAAGCATAAATCGGCCGATACTGCTGCAATTTCAGGTTCGATATTCGTACGAAGTTCATCAATCGTCGCTGGCTTGTTGGCATAGACCATAAACTTGACGTAGCCCCACAGGAAATAGTCTAGCGGCGTCAAATCGCACGACCGAGGCGGCCAAGCGACGTGAGATAACACGTTCTCCAAACTTGGTTCCCAATAAATTGATTGTGACATTCGCTGTGTGGCTTGTGGCGCCGTCCTGTTGGAACCACATGTCCGCCAAGTCCATATCATCCAATTGGGGCCAAAAATATTCGGTTATCATTGAACGGTAGCGATTCCCATTCACAGTAACGTGCCGGTCTTGATCATCACGGAAGAAGTACGGCCCAATGACGCCGCCGGCCCAAAAACCACACCAAACCGTAATTTTTTCGGGATGCAATGATGACTCATGGAGTACGTGTGGATTGCTGCCTGACCAATACCGCATATTTTGATTATTGACGAAGCCATTCAGCCAGAAATGAGCCTCATCGCTGAAGATGTTTTTCGATGAAAATCCGAATCATTTTCAAGTTGTTGCTCAACACAATTCACGAACATACGACGCTTCTGGTGGTCAACCGGCTTCAGTTCTTGCTTCAATTTAATCTTGTAAGGATGTAGGCCAAGATCTTTTCGCAAAATTCGCCACAACGACATCACAGAGATGCCCAACGCTTGAGAACGACGTGTGAGAGACACATTTGGGCTTTCTTTAACTGAAGCCTCAGCGGCAGCAATATTTTCGACACTACGGGCACATCTTTGTCTCACTGGCACGGGAACATTTTGTACTGTGCCTGTGGATTCAAATTTTTCCACTAGACGCTCAATTGTTGATCTGCTAGGACGATTATGACGACCATAAATTGGACTAGCGCTCTTAACGTTGAGGCCACTGACTCCGAATTTCGGTAGTAAATTTTAATAATTTCGACTCGTTGTTGGCTCGTATATCTTTCCATCACAAAATGGCAAACCTTACTGAAGAGAAATGTCAATGGAGCGGCAAGAAATTCGGCGTCGTTTGCTGTCCCTGTCGCTCTACTTTTGTAGCGTCCCTGTTGAAAAACCCTTTATTTGTGCCCATGTTAATTCAAAGGGGGCTCACGCGTACTTAAATAAAACAGCCTACACTTCCGGTTCAAACCGGATGTCAGGTAGCCTGAGGTGGATTTTCATTTCAATATCAATAATAGTATTTCTTAGTTCCAGTTTAAAATTATTCGCTGTATTTTTTTATAATAAAGGGTTTTCCAATAACAGGTGTTATTTTGGTATTCAAAGAAAAATGTCATTTTATGAAATAAATTATCGGATGTTTATTTCATAATAAAAAGTGCGTTGTTGCCTACTCAGTGCGTTGTTGCCTACTGTTTAATACACACGTTTAATTTGTTTGCTCTGTAAAATGAATTCAATGTGCGCCAAATGCATAAGTTCGATAACTAACCTTGACTTTATATCATGCGGCATTTGTGGATTAAACACTCACAGTGAATGTGCTAATATCCCTAATAGTGACATTGAATTGATTAATTCTAATTTAAATATTTTCTACAAGTGTAATAAGTGCATAAACAGCCCACTATCAATATGTGTGCAGAAAATGAATGATCTTTTCGCATATTTGCAAACCAACTTAAGTGATATTAATGTAGGTTCAAATAAAACACTTTCTTAGTTAATTGTCAACTGTCTATATTTAATCCATTAATACTTTATTTAATCCATTTATATTTTTAGCGAACGACCGGCCAGTTGCGTGGTTGAAACTACTCTACTTTACTCTTTTACATCATAGCTGGGTTTTGTGGAAAGGGAACGATCGCGTTATGTATTTGTTATGTACGTCGGTCGGTGTCGGTCGCGTCTTGTTGCTACGTTGGTGTCGGTATGCGTCTGTTGTGTACTTCTTGTTTGCTGGCTCGTTCGTATATTGGTCTGGCTACTCATCCCACAATCGGCTATCCTGACGGCTCATTCGCCCCGAATGAAGGATTCCACGGTTTCATATTCTCCGCCACGGTGGTTGTCTTGTGTGGCCCTTCATGTTCACCAACCTTCACAACATCATACCTTCCGTGATTTTGCTTCTTAACGACCTTGTAGGGTCCGAAGAATTTTGGTCTTAGCTTCATTCCGGTTCCGAACTGCGTGCGTTTGATGCCGACTAATGCGTCCAGCCCGTATTCTCGCTCAGCTACTCGGTTCTTGTCAAAGTACCTTTTGTTCTCTCTCTGGATAGATGCAATATTCTGACAAACTTCCCCCCTCAGCGACTCTCTCTCACTTTGTATGTCTTGAACAGCTGCTTCGTCCAACCACTCCCGCATGTCTGGGTATTCCGGAATACGCATCTCAAGCCCTGTTAATATTCGAAATGGGCTAAACCTAGTGCTCCGCGAGGGCGAGTTATTAAGAACTTGCTGCACTCGATCCACATGTTTATACCAGTTTGCCGTACTCCCCATACACGCCTTTGCTAGCATTGGCACAACGATCTTGTGTATTCTTTCGACTTGGCCATTTCCGCGGGGTACTCCGGTCGCGATCGTAAGGTGTTGGATGCTTTCGTCCCGGCAGTAGTTTTCGAACGCTGTTGAAGTGAAAGCTGTTCCTCGGTCTGAAATGATTCGCCGCGGATTCCCAAATATGGCTGCCTGTTTTTTCAGCCTGTCTATAACTTCGGCTGCTCCCGTACTCTTCGTTGGATAGAGCCAAACGAATTTAGAGAAAGCGTCTACCACAACTAAAATGTGGTTGTATAGTTTGTGCGTTTGTTCCATTGGTCCGACATGGTCTACCTGGTAAGTTCCTAGCGGTTTATCCTCCTTGTTGATTGGTCTGAGTAATCCTTCTTTCTTCCCGGCTTTCGACTCGGCGATGAGGCACTTCACACATCCTCTAACCGCATCAGTTACTTTCTTGGTTGCTTCGGGGATGTAAAATGTCTTTTCCAATAGGTCTTGGGTTTTCTTGATGGAAAAATGTCCCTGCTGATGCGCGATTCCAATAAGCTCCTTCTCCATATCACCTGGTATTACTATGAGCTCCTTATTGGGATCCTTGCACAACACTCCAGCTTTTATGAAAAAGTCTTCGTAATCGCCTTTCTCGAGAACCTTCCGGACTGCCCTTGTCCAGTTGTCTTTCTGTTGCGCTTCTTTTATTCGGTGATTTAACGAATCTTCGATCATGAGACAAAAAACTCGGCTCAAGGCATCCACGTGCTTCATCCTAGAGCCCGACCGATGTTCGATGTCGTAGTGGAATTCTTGAAGGAACATAGCCCATCGCGCTACTCTGAGAGGAACATCTCGCTTCTTCATCGTTTGGGCGAATGCATTGCAGTCCGTGATGATTTTGACATGGCTTCCCAGCACATACACTCGCCATTTTTTGAGAGCTTCGACGATCGCCAATACTTCCAACTCGTATGAATGAAACTGCTCTTCAGACTTACTGGTCTTCCGGCTCATGTATTGTATTGGGTGTAGTAACTGATCTTCCGCGTCCCTTTGCAAAAGCACTGCCCCGTATCCGAACTTGCATGCGTCCGTGTGGATTTCCGTCTCAGCTTGGGGGTTGAATAATCGTAGCACAGGTGCCTTGACTAACGCTGCTTTCAGCTGTTCGAAAGCTACCAATTGCTCTGCTTCTAGCACAAATTTGGCATCCTTCCGCAGTAGGTCAGACAACGGTTTGGCCTTCATCGCGTATCCCTCGATGAACCTCCGGAAATAGGACGTCAAGCCCAGGAAACGTTGAAGCATCTTCTGGTCTCTCGGTACTGGGTACTCTGCAACGGCCCTAGTTTTTTCCATGGATGGTTTAATACTGCTATTCTCTATGACGTAGCCGAGGAAATCGATCTTCCTCATTAGGAACTGGCACTTCTTCCAGTTTATGCGCAGTCCGTATTTCGCAGCGACTTGCAGTACTAGCATTAGCTTTTCGATTCCTTGTGCCTCATCGATGGATGGTATGACGAGATCGTCCATGTATGTTTCCACTACTCGAGCCTGGATTAATGTCCTGAATACCGCGTTTATAAATCTGGCGAATACTGCTGGTGAGTTTGAAATTCCGAAAGGGACATACAAGAACTCGTATTGTTCATCTTGAGTCACGAACGCTGTATACTTCCTGGAGTCGGGGTCCATCGGAACATGGAAGAATCCGTTCACCAAATCCAAAGTTGTGAATACTTTCGCCCCTTGAAGGCGCTCGAGCACTTCGTCCATTTGTGCCATCGGAAAATTATCTCGGGTAATCTTCTCGTTAAGTTTGCGGTAATCGCAGCATAGCCTCTTCGTTCCATTCTTTTTAGCGACAAGCACGATCGGCGACGCGTACTCGGATCTACTCGGTTGTATGACCTTTTCCTCTAGCCACACCTTGATCTGCTCGCGTACCAGAACTTGATCAGCATACGCCATCCGCCTTGGCCGTTGGAAAACAGGCACATCGTCTTTCAAAATCAGTTTCATCGTAACTGGTGACGGTTCCTTTCCCTCGGGCACATATCCTTCAATGACTGGCAGCAGCATCTTGCGTATGTTGACGTCTAGGTGGCTCAGCTCCAGATCCCTGGCAAACGTACCTTCTTCAGCAGCCATGCAAATTTCGAAGAACACTTCCGCAAGTTCAAATGCCTTAAGTCCTTGATCATCCTCCTTTTCATTGACGCCCCTATTTCTTTCGCGACCGTCTTCATCGCCACTGGTCGTAATTCCATCCCCGTTTACCGTCTCTGCATCCCTAACCTGAGCCGATGACTCATCTCGCACTTCTATCGAATTACGCTTCCGTTTGAACTCTGCACCTTCGTTGGTGATAACCAAATCCACCCTATCGAGAACGTCGTTCCCTATTACTGCTGGGTACTGCATGTCGTTTTCCCTAACTACATGAAATTCTAACTCAAGTGGAATTCCATCTACCTCAACCTTTAGCATAACATTACCCACTGTTGTAATCCTATGCTGTCCAATGCCTAACAGGTTTCTCTTTTCCGATCTAAGCTCCATAGGATCCATCAGAATTAAATTGTCATGCCGCAAAAGACATAAGTCGCTACCAGTATCCAAAAGTGCGGAAAGCTTACACCCTCCGACTGAGATATCTTTGAAGACACGATTTGTTCCGATAGCTAGGTTCATCCGGGCCTCCGGGAAAGAATTATTCCGGGTGCTTGTGGTTGCAGTTTGTCTGCCTCGACTATCGGTCCGTCGTTGATGGGTTGGTTGCACGTCTATTCTGCAATCTCGAGCCTTATGTCCTTGTTGGTTGCATCGAAAACATTTCATCGCTGATGTTGGGCATTCTCTGGCAAGATGGGTACCTTCTCCACATCGGTAGCATAATTTTTGTTTCCTCTCCTCCTTGACCTGTGCTTGCACAGGAACACTACTGCCTGGTGCGTACGCGTACCTTGAACTCCTTCCCGAGTTTGATGACTGCGGAATGGGTCCTTTTGCCCTTTCGTAGGCTCTAATCTGGATCTTCAACTCCTCCACAGTCGTCGCTTGATACAGCATGGTTTTGTTATGTCGCGCGTCGGGTATCCCTTCCACAAAGTACTCGATTATGCTTTCGTCGTCCAGCGCGATGAGTTTTCCCAGCTCCAAAAGCCCGTATAGGTACTCCAGCAATGACTCTGAAGGCTTCTTTTGCCTCGACCTAAGCCTACGATGTATTTCCGCTGCCGACAGCTTTGTCCCAAACTCTTTGATAAGTGCTTCTTTCAGCGACCTCCAGTTCCTTACCTTCAGCTCGCTTCTGATAAATAATTTTGCAGCGCCTCTGAGTAGCTGCTTTGCGTAGATGTACTTCTGGATTTCGTCCCACCCAACCGCGACAGCATTTTCTTCGAATTCCTGGATCCATTGATTGATGTCCATAGATCCGCTTCCGTCGTAATGTGTCAGGGAATCCTCGATGTCCCGGAGAGTAAAACTACGCGCCCCAGCTATTTCCTGTCTTCCTGCCTCAAATCTTGCCGCAGCTTCTTCATACATCTCATTTTCTTCATTTTCGCGCGATAAATTGAAGTGAGTGAGTAGCCGGTCTTGTAGCGTTCGTTTAAGTCCCGTCGCTAGTAAATTCAGTTCTGTAAGTTTGTCTCTTAGTCCGTCTACCGTCAACGCTAGTATTTCGTCCCTATCCATCTCTACTTTAGTTCTAACAATTCTTTAGCAAAAAACAATGTACCAGCTTTCAATTTAAATGCAAATGGAAAAAGGAAAAAAAAAAAGAAATAATGGCAACGGTCGTCGCTTACCCCTTCACGATTTCTTGTCTCGCCTTCTTCTTTCCCCTTCTTCGCCTTGGTGTGACACTGCGTTCTTTTTTCTTCTTCTGCTTCTTCTTGTGTTCCTGCCTTGATGCGGCGCTTCTTCGTTGTAGCAAAAAAACGGCAACGAAGTGACTGTGTGACTTTATGTACACTTTTACATATATACCGCTTTGCAACGGTTGCTTGCTTTCAGTTTCTCGCACAAATTAGTTTAGCGACTTGAATTTTGCGTATTTCGTTTCGCCGTTGTATATATGTAGTTATATTTTCACTTCACCACGCCACTTGGTCACTGTTCACCTTGGGTTGATGCCCTTTTTCATTCTTCTTTCACGTTAATGCGTGATTATTATTATTTTATTGTTTCTTTTTTTTATTTTATTTTCCCGAAATACATTCCCGGACGAGCCCCCAATTTGTAGGTTCAAATAAAACACTTTCTTAGTTAATTGTCAACTGTCTATATTTAATCCATTAATACTTTATTTAATCCATTTATATTTTTAGCGAACGACCGGCCAGTTGCGTGGTTGAAACTACTCTACTTTACTCTTTTACATCATAGCTGGGTTTTGTGGAAAGGGAACGATCGCGTTATGTATTTGTTATGTACGTCGGTCGGTGTCGGTCGCGTCTTGTTGCTACGTTGGTGTCGGTATGCGTCTGTTGTGTACTTCTTGTTTGCTGGCTCGTTCGTATATTGGTCTGGCTACTCATCCCACATTAATGAATTCGCTTCCTCATTAGATGTGAATGCAAAAAAAAAATTGCCTAACGTAATTAGTAATGTTTTGGATGCCAGCCGTGAAATTCGCGTCAGTACCCGCCATCAGAGGAAAGTTAAGGTCAACGAACCTTCCAAACAACTATCTACTGTAAAGCGTGGAATATCATCGCCCGCTGTAACTCGCCTCTCTGTGAAGAACAGCAAGTGTTCTCCCATGAGCGGTCGCTCTGTTGATAATGAAGCTGCTTCTGTTAGCGGATTGAAAAAAACATCAGCAAAAAAAATATTGCCATCAAATAATCTTTTGCGCTCTAGTAATGCTGACTCTGATAAGAGTAAGACTATTTCTCAGCAAGATGGGTGTGATGTCGATAACAACATAGTTCATGCTGCCGTCTCTAATATTTCTGGTCCCCTACCTGTGTCTACTTGTGTAAATATCAATGATAAGGGGACTCCAAATTTAATTGATTCGTCTGCTGCTGCTAATAATGATTCGTTGACCGATGTTGTGCGTCTTATTGACCGTAGCAATACCGTAGCTGTGTATACCAGCGCTGCGCGTGATATTAATGCTGATAATCTTGTGGACATTTGCAATGATGATGCTATTATTGTGACATCTGATGCTGCTGCCATATCCGAGGGCAGTTATGCCGGTAATAAAATGAATGCTGCTGCTAAATCTTCAAATGTGATTGTTGGAACAAATTCTTGCGGTGTTCTTAAAGTTGCCAGAAAAAATAAATGGTTTCATATTGGAAGTTTTCGGTCGACTACCACATCCGATGAAATAATTGACTTCATATCAACTGGTCTTGGAATTGATTCCTCATTTATTATGTGCCATAAGTTAATTAAACTTGCTGATGCCGATCGGGATTTGAAATTCATTAATTTCAAGTTTGGTATTCCTGTTGAGTACGCCAAAGATGTTTTTGATGATACTTTCTGGCCGATTGGTGTCAAAATTCGTCCCTTCGTGTATAAATCAAAAAACTACTTGGAGGAGAGAGCCCAAGAGCTGACTTAAATAATAACGCACTGCCGCCTAATTTCAATGCTAATGCAGTCCATAATTCTGCTCTTAAAATCTATTACCACAATGCCAGTGGGATTCGAACTAAAGTGCTGGATTTATTCAACAAATCAATTCATCTTGATTATGATATAATCGTTATAGTCGAGTCTTGGCTGTATAGTAAAATATATTCAACTGAAATATTCGACCACCGCTTATATAAAGTATATCGTGTGGATCGCTGTAAGTGTGCCAATGAACGTGGTGGTGGAATAATTGTTGCTGTCCGTTCAACCCTCGGCTCAGATGAAATGCCCCTGCCGGTCTCCGATGTCGAACAGCTTTGCATCCCAGTTAAATGGAACAACGTTAATCAGGACTGTGTTTTCATTATCGTTAGTTATGTGCCTCCAAATAGTAGCCTAGATGTTTATGAAAAGCATTTTAGTAATATTGATTTTATTTCAAATGCATGCTTGAGTTCAGACAATATTTGTGTGTTAGGTGATTTTAATCTCACTGATATAATTTGGAATTGGTCAGAGAGCGACAATATGTTGACTCCCCATAATATGAAAAAAGACATTGAATTCTTCTTTATTGATTCTCTTTACTCGCTCAATTTAAATCAAGTTAATCATATCGTGAATTCACTGCATAAAATCTTAGATCTTGTTTTCATCTGCTGTGAAGAGTTTAAAGTTAATGTAACAAATGTTCCCTTTTCGCTTTTAAATGACTCTATTAATCATAAAGAACTTTTTATTGAAATTGATCTATATACATATTCAATAAGAACCAAGAGAACTGAGGAAAAATGTTATAACTTCTCGAAAGCTAATTTTTTCGAACTTAATATTGTGTTCAGTAGTATTGACTGGAATTATGAATTTTTGAATCTTAAGCTAGATGGCATGTATAAACGCTTCATTGAAATTTTAGAAGATGGTTTTGCTAAATTTGTTCCTTGTTTTTCCAAAAATAAATTGTCTAAGCCCCCTTGGTATAATAGACAGCTCTCAAATTTAAAAAATGTAAAGCGAAAAGCTTTTAATAAATTTAAGAAATCAAATAGTTCATATGATTATTCCGTTTTTAGTAAACTACGCAAAGAATTCTCCACTCTTAGTAAATTTCTTTACAAGGTTTACATCATGAATATTGAAAGTAACGTCAAATATAACAGTAAATCATTCTGGTCATTTATAAATTCTAAAAAGAAGTCGGTGGGAATTCCAGATGCAATGTTTCTTAAGGATAGTAAGTCCTCAAATTTGGGCTCTAATCTTGAATTGTTCTCTAACTTCTTTGAATCAGTTTACTCCAAATCAGGTTTAAATAATAACTCGATAGACAATATAGCATGTAAGGTTGATATCGGCTCACTCCAGTTATGCAATGATGAAGTCCTTTTGGCGCTTAAGTTGCTTAAACGCAATCCTATTGCTGGGGCTGATGGCATCCCAACTATAATTCTTAGTTACTGTTGTGACTCTCTCTGCTTCCCTTTGCTTAATATTTTTAACCATTCACTTTCTGAGGGTATCTTCCTTCAAGAATGGAAGACTTCATTCCTTGTTCCTATCCTAAAGTCTGGACCGAAAAATAATGTCGAAAACTATAGAGGAATTTGCAAGTTATCCGCAATTCCTAAGCTTTTCGAAAGCATTATCACAAACAAACTTGAGTTCCTCACTAAAGAGTTCTTATCAGTTGCTCAACACGGTTTCGTTTCTGGTAGGTCTACTACCACTAACTTGGCACTTTTCTCATCGTATGTTGTCAACGCTATTGAGAACAAATATCAAGTCGATACAGTTTATACCGACTTCAGTAAAGCCTTTGATTCAGTAAATCATGCAACACTATTGAAAAAGCTTGAACTCTTTGGTTTTCACTCGAAGATTTTATCATGGTTATCGTCTTATCTTGTTGGGAGAACACAAAAAGTACGCATAGGCAATGTTTGCTCCAGATCGATTCAATGCACATCTGGGGTTCCCCAAGGCAGCCATTTAGGTCCATTGCTCTTCACAATTTTTATCAATGATATAACTTTGGCTATCAAGCACTGCCAATGTCTATTATACGCCGATGATCTAAAACTGTATCTAAAAATTAAAAGCATAGATGACTGCCGCCTAGTTCAGTCAGATCTAAATTCTATTTCGGAATGGTGTAACCTCAATGACTTAAAGCTTAACATAAAGAAGTGTAATGTGATAACCTTCTCAAAATTGATCTCGATTTCACAATTTGATTACGTCATTGACACTAATCTACTTTGTAGGGTTGATAAAATCAAAGATTTAGGCGTTATTCTCGATTCAAAATTTTGTTTCAAAAATCATATTGACTATATTGTCTTGAAAGCGAATTCTGCCATTGGTTTTATTAACAGAAACTGTAAAGATTTTAAAGATCCATATGCCCTCTTATCTTTATATTTCTCCTTGGTAAGATCGCTTCTTGAGTATGCCGATGTCATTTGGAATCCGGCGTTTAATACTCTCTCCGATCGCATCGAAAGAATACAAAGACGTTTTACGAGACTAATATTCTTCAAAATGCGTTGGAATTTCCGCCCAGAATATTCAGCCAGATGCCAATTACTTGGAATTAAATCATTAAAATCAAGGCGAACTATTCATGACGTAATGTTTGTAAGAGATATATTAAGTTATAATATCAAATGTCCACCTCTTCTTTCAATGGTACCTATCTATGTACCTGCTAGATTACTAAGATCTAGAGATTTTCTTTTTCAAAACGCGCACAGAACTAAATATGGGAGTAACGAACCTTTATCTAGAGCAATTATATCTTTCAATGAAGCTTGCAGTAATATTGACTTATGTGTATCTAGAGATAAATTTAAGGCAATGCTTTTGGATATGTACTTTCTTTAATTCATTTTTATACCTCAAATATCTGTTAGCTTTAAGCGGCTTGTAGATTTAAATAAATAAATAAATAAATAAATAAATAAAAGGAAGGTATGCCGTTAATAATGAAACACAGGACCATATCCTTTTCATGAAATTTTCCATAACCAAATTGCAAAGTGGCTGCCCTATGTCCTCGATAGCCTCACGAATTTCATCTTTGAGGTATTGAATCGACGCTGGGCTGTTGGCGTAGACCTTATCTTTCAAGTGGCCCCAAAGGAAGAAGTCGCAAGGTGTTAAATCACAAGATCTCGGTGGCCACTTGTTATCACCTCTTCGGGAGATAACACGGTCCGGAAACTTTTCCCGTAAAAGATCAATGGTTTCGTTGCTTGTGTTTTTTCACCATTTTTGTAGTGAATTTTATTAATTTTAAAAGTTAAAGCGTGTATTGTTCCATTTTTAGTAATGGCGTAGTTTCTACTTGTCAATTGTCAAAGAATAAAAGCTTCAAAAGTGACAGCTACCGAAATTGCGGGTCATTCACAATAACACCTCTTATTTATAAAAACTTCAGCTTCCTAAAATAAATTGTGGGAAGAAACAATAATAAATGTGCAGTCATCATTTGGCAACATTATTTTACTTTTCACATATAAATAATCTTCTGTAAATATAGATGAAATGACATTAATTTCATTCATAAAATGTCTAACAAAAACTTTTCATTTTTTTTAGCAAGAAAAAAATAATTACTAATAAACTGTCTGATATATATTTATTTGCTATTTTGCTGATATACATTTTGAGATTCGTTATTTCCCGCACATTTGGAATAAAGTAAATTAATTTTCGTTGATTTATTCATCTATTTGTTTTTTTTTATTATTAAAAACTAGAATTATTTATATTCTCAGCTGACGTAATTGTTTTCGAATGTAATTTCATTATTTATGTCAATTATTTTTTATTTCAAATGTTGTTTTTCGACGAATGCCCTAAAGACAAAAATCGGCACACTACAAACCAAATCAGTTTCCAAAGTGGCAAACAACAAAAAAAAGTCATAATCGTGAAAATTGGCATTAAGTGGATTTAAAACGGATTAAAAACGGTTTAAAGTATTTTAAATCGGCTTTTAAATCCGTCTTTAATCCAGCGGGTTTAATGTATGCATGTATTTCAGTGCATAATATGGACGTAACTTAAACCCCAGTTACACATGGAATGAATAATATGGCCGTTAGTTTATGCTCAGGAGCCCATATCAGGTACATAATTTTTCAAAAGTCTGTGACATTATTTGGATATTGTATTGACATTGACACAAAACATAAACACAACTTGACAAGCTTTAAATGGTGAACTCGCAAATATTGGTACAGTCCGGAATCGAAAAAAAGACTTTTGCAACGTTTCCAATAATGAAGCACTTGCACAAGAACAATTCGGTTATTATATGCAGGCCATCCGCAGATTTCATAAATTTTAAACTTAAGCTGATTCAAACAGAAGCAGTTTTCATTTGATGCATTTGATTTCAGAATAAGTAAGTCCCCGAGTAAAACCAATGGAAAACGAGACAAGTTCAAATATTAAAACAAAAAAATAAAAATAGTTGGCTGTTGCAAATGTCCGTAGGGGGACCCTAGGCCTAGCTTGTCACAACCATTCCTTTTGGGACGAATGGAAGGAATCTACAATTGTATGCCGAGTCCAAACGGCCAATTGAGAAGCTCTTTCATTACAGTTATACTCTCGGATGTTTTTCAGACGTTCGCAAGAGGTGGCGCATTGAAAAAACCCTAAAGTTGGAATTTGGATTTTTTCCGGGATTCGTACCTGGGAGCCGTCGCTTAGTAGTCCAACAAACTAACAATTAAGCCACTGCGCCGACTGATTCAAAAAAGAACAGTTCGAAATAAAATATCTCAGTGACTGTGACAATTGAGTAGCATTGCAACGCAGTAAAACAAAAAAAGAAGAAGCAATTTCATTGTTCGAAATATTGAAAGGAGAGAAACAACTGTCATCGGCTGTCACTGTCTTCGACGGATTCTATGGGACTGTTCGTTAAGCAGACTACGTCAGTATTTAAAGATCCATCGACGCGAAGGAAGCAACACATTCTATGGGCTTGTCGCGTCAGTTACAGCGCTGCAAGGGGTAGCGTTTGTACTACATTTTGTTGGTCAAAAAATTGAGTGCGTACAATTATTAATTGCGTACTTTTTACTACAATATCTCACACTTCAAAAATAATAATAAAGAAATTATTAAACTATATTTTTTCAAAACGCTTGTTGTTACTACAAACTGACTTCTGACTCAACTCAATTAGCATTTCCAATTTTCCAGTTTTACTTCCACGTTTGTCTACTAGTATAGTACTAAGCTCAAATTATATGTCATTTGCATTTGCTCTGTGTCTGCATTATTTTGGACATTTACAGCGAGTGAGTGGACGAGGACAATTTATGCAACGATAAAAAGATATTTTAAAAAAGTGCCAAAAGAGAAGTATTATTATCAAATATTAAATTTATTCCAACTTAAATTTTTTTCTTAATTTAAGAATTCATGTTTATTTACTCAAAAACATCATTATAAAGAAATTATTTGTGTTCTTATTTGATTTTCTCAAATTGTACTACATTTAAAAGCTTCCTACAGTATTTTCAACCTCCTGGGGGACAGAGCTGGTCAGTTAGCTGTCAGATTTATTAAATATTTTAATCATTGAACGCATTTTAACGTTTGTTAAGTAGCTAGTGCAGACTAACTAACTAACCAAACGTCAACATACATTCAAAAAGTGTTTTCCATCTGAACACTTCTTTTCGACAAACAAAATTCTCAAAAAAAAAACATTACGTACGTGCTGAAATGTGCGCCAAATGAATACCGATAATTTGTATCATTTAAAAAATTTTAACAGGTTATAGTTGGATACATACTGCCAAAATATACTAGAAATATAACTTATCTCAAATTTGCATCCCTAATAACCAGAGATGCCAGATTGGGCGGTTTATCGTATTTTGGGCTATCTTTTTTTTTTTAAAACGATACAAATTTCTTCCATGAGCGCCCAACGCAATTTTGGGCTACATATCGTTGTATTTTCTGTTTTGTTATTTTTGATTGTTTTATTCTTTCACAAAACTTAAAAAAAAATATTTTCCAACGAATCCGCATTTTTTAAATTTGGCAGCACTTTTGCCTTTATGTGACATCGTATTGCACGTACATCAATCTCTTTTGCATGACATTTGGATTTGACACAACGAAACAAAAGATAAATAGATATACATATGTAGTTTGTTTATGGTCGCGGCGCATAAAATGGAAAAGTGGGAAAAATACAAAAAAAAAATACATAAAAAATTGGGGAAAAAAAAATTATTTTTAACGATTTGGGCTACTTAGGGCAACGATATTGGGCTTCATTTTTTCAAGGTTTGGGCGCCTAAAGCCAAACAAACTTCTGGCAAACCTTCTAATAACAGCTTTAAAAACCACTTCAAATAAAGGACTGCTTCCACTTGTGTCCTTTATTTATTTTCTCTAAAAGCCGTCTCTTAGTTTAGTTGCCTTCAAGTCATAACAACGGGCAATCTGTACGACTATTTCGCAATAAAACAAAAATATCTTGTTCCACAAAAACCCCAGAGCCAAAAAAAGGATAAAATATAATCGAAAAGATAAGTTCGACTCATGCCACAGAGGCTACAAACTTCGTAATCAATTTTGTTAAAAATAGAATTCCACATAACAAGAAGCCGTCCTGACTATTTGCGGAATCATACAAAGCATTCTAAGCAAAACGTGTACGTGTACCTGTGTCCGTTCATACATTCCATGCAATCAGACTAAATAAACGAGAATAACTTTCATTGTTTACTTAACTTAATTAGCGCTGAAAATTAATACTAATTTTATTTTCTTGCTACACTGTTTTCTGTTCAAACTAACCCAGGAATGTAAGCACGAGGGTGTGAGCTAACAATTCTTCCTTGGGAATTTCATTGTCCCTAAGGGAGCCTAGAAATAAAACAAAAAAAAAAAAAAAACCTCATTGGATCATCATTTCCATTAATTATTGTGGGATCTCTTTTCCGCCGTAGGCACACAAACAAAAAACAAAAATGAATACGAAACAAAAAGATAGAGAATATAAAAAGGGGCGTTTGTCAAGTTGTGTCTGGATCAAGGACAGTCCCACACATATCGCGTTGTAACAAAGGCAAAGTTTCATTAATACTTTTTTTATCCAAGTCCAATTATTCTTGTGGTGTTCCACCATCACCACCCCCCCATTGGATAGCGCTCCCCCTCCCCAGCTGGCGGGGTATCTGGTTTTGAACCTTATAATACTATTTTCTGTATCTACTCGTGTGGAGGAAGAGATAAGAGACGCACCTTAGTCAGTAATTTGCTGTTAGAAGGACCCAGTGAAGGTCACATCCAACTGTGTTGTATTATCAGGGTCATTGTATGGCCATGCATTAGTGCTCCCCCTACATTCTAGCATTAGATTGCCTTGTTTAGTCATGCGGTCATGTATATGTGCTCTCTCGTTCCTAGGGCTAGGTCGGATCAATTTTCACTTGTTTCCCTATTGTGCTTCCTTCGTATGATGACTGGTTGTGTAATTGATTCCGTGAAAGTGAAAACAACTCATAAATGCTCGCTGATACCTATACCTATGTACTGTACACACACAGGTGTCATGGGATAAAAGTTTTGATTGAGAAATTTAATATTTAATGACGGACGATGTGTGCTTTTATTTTTTATTGTTTGTCGCTCCAATTGGTGGTGTATTCACCTTTGGTGGAGTCACATGACTCACTTGACATCGTACTAGTTGGCATTCGAATCTTCGTTTTATTGTTATATCTAAGTAATAACCTTTTCTAGGATTTTTCCGAGTCATTAAACATGCTTCAACTTTGTGAAAAAATTTGTATTTTGCCACTTGTTTACATTTCGGTTTCGAAGGAAGATCATGTCATGAGCATCGTTGCTGTCACCAGCGGAAAAAAGGGGAGGGAATTTTATTTTAGCTAAGCACGTATATGGCTGCGAAGAAAGTGCTTTCAACTGCTGCGCTGCTATTGATATCAGTGCCGGAATTTGGAACATTCCGTGGGGAGATGAGAAGTCAGAATGTCGCCAGGGTTCAGGGGAATTGGCGTTTTGACACACGCTGTTGCGGAATGTTGTACAGGTGTCAATTAACGTTGTTGTGCCTTGAAAAATATCCGAGAAAAACCTTAGCAGTGCCAAGCGATGGGTACACAAAATAAAGGTTCAGTACCTAGGCGAATCGTTTTCAATTGTGAGAAGGAACAGTCTTTCAGTGTCATACATAAATGCCTACCTACATGTGTATTGGTATAGGTCAGCCATGAGCAATAATCGTCGAACTATTGCAGAACGATTCGTAATACGTTTGCTCTTCTGCACGTTAGCTTTAAATACATCAACATTCACCTTTTGAGGGGACAATCTTTGAATAGAGTCTCCAATTCATTTAAAGCAACATCAATCAATTTTTCAGTAGAACTATGACCCAACTGGGTAAAATAAATTAAAGTCACTTGTTTTGAATTAAAATTACATTATTTATTAAAATCGCCCAAGATCTTCACAAACTAATTCTTGAATTGTTTGTTTTCTTGTTATGCCCAAAAGGTAGAACTTCAATGGATTTCTACCACTCTACACTTTCGTGATGCAAATTTGTTTAGAAGTTTCACAAAAAAGTTAACCACGAGCGTAGCAAATACATACTTCCATTCCACAAGTTCCTAGAAACCATTATATTTCGTCCCTCCTTTCGGCTTATAGATATGGGGTCTTCTTTTCCCTTGAACCCGACGAGTTTACTACTGCACAAAACCCATAACCTATGCCATCAAATTTTGGTTCCATTAACAGGCAAGAGGCCAAAATGAAAATAAAGTCTCAACGAGAGGCAGTGATGTAGGTATTTCTTTTGTGAATTTTCCTACACCGTTGTTTTTGGTTTTCTCTTTTTCTTGGTAGATATTTGGAGAAACATACTATCCCTTATCAGAAGAAAACTAAATTTTCTTCCCAACGATGAGAAGGACGTGTCAGCCATACATGTATTCCATTCATACATTCACATAAATAAATATATTTATCAAGGATTTACTCACGGATAGAAGAAAAACAGGAAGGTGGTGGACAGAAGCAGGATCCAGGCAAATGTCGCAGGAATATATCGAGTTTTGACGTCGCATTTCGGCATTTCCTCTGCTTTTATCAATTTATCCTTTTTTGCTATTTTTTTGTTTTATTTTTCTATTAAGAATAAAATAAGTAAGGAAGTAAAAAATATTCGAAGAATATGCTGCCACGGGCGGAGGTTTTACTTTCACTCTTTTTTCCCTATTTGTGATTCCTTTATGCGGTTCCTATTCTTTTCCAACATTGGCGAATTCTACCACTGGAACTTTTTTTAATATTTTTTCACACACTTCTCTCCTTGTTTGCGAAAAACGAGAGAAGTCAGACAGGTGAATATATGCACATACACACGACACTTTTTTCTTCTTCTTTTTTTCTTTTTTTTATTGCTTTTACACACACATTTCCATAGTGCAATTTTATTTTAATTAGAAAATAATTTCTTTTGCTTTTTTTGCTGGAACAAGAAGGAAACTCGGTTTTGCGAAAAACTCGTGGAAAGCACTTGACCCGAACTGAAAGAAAACACGGCTGGCGGATAGATCCTATTCTTGCGAACACGAAGCGGAACACAGATTTTGCACGAGGAATACGCACTTCTCGCGGAGGTTTTTCGATATTTTTTATTGGATTTCGTTCGTTTTCAGCGGCGCAAAAATGGAAGCGATCGAAAGTTTAGGTTCTCCTTTGATTGGGATGAAGTTTTTTTTTTGTTGTTGCTAGCTGGTTGTTTGGTTGGAAGGAAGAGGAACAGAATGTTCTCCTTGGAATTTTGGCTAGCGTTTTTCGTTGGAGATTGTAGTGGTATTAGATGCCTTGCTGCGTTACGGAGTGTGATGGATTTTCGCGTTGATGTTTTTTATTGTAAATTGGAAAAAAAGAATATATCTATGAAATTTTCTCACGCACTTCCATGTTCCCGAGACACTTTTTCACCTGTGCTCTGACTTTTCCTATTTCATCGTTGAGTTTGTTGTCATTTTGCTCTTTGGTCGAATTTTTTTTTTAACGAGCTGAATTTTTCCAATATGGCTGATGAAGATGGTGGTTTTTTAACGAAAGAAAAGCATTGCCATGCCAATTGACAATGCAATTTAGTGCAAACAACCCCATGCAGAATTGAATTAATAATTTTTATTCGTATGAAGGCGATCAAGCGGCGAATATTCGGGGTTACTGACATTTCACTCACACGAAAACTTTTTTTAGTCGCAGATATCCGCGATTCAGTTTCATTTTTAAAGGTTAAGTTCGAACGATTTTTTTTCCATACGTATGTGGAACGCGACTGTATTATGTGGATTTTGAAATAAGTGTAAGAATTGGCGGTATGGATTTTCAATTCACTATTTGCTATTTAAATCATTTAATGCCCAAAATACATTTGCAGAGATTCTGGACGCAGCACAGAACGCAGTCCTGCAAGTAAAGTAGATTTGCAGACAATTATTTGACATGCATTGCATCGGCTAATATGGCTACTGTCATTAACCGACTAAGCAGCTGATGTGTTTGCAACCAAAACAAAAACAAACACGAGCAAATGTCAAAAGCCGATGATGCCAAATGCTTGAAAATGCATTTTCTTTTATTTTTTTTTCTTTTATGTTGTGATACGCTTCAATTTTGCAGCAAATTTAGAAAAAGAGAAATTTTGCAGTGCTGCAGTGAGTACAGAATTTACGTGCGCCTATATCCATATAAACTTGTGTATTCTAATCTTGCTGCGCAGTGAATTCTGCACATGTGTTTTGGGCATAAGACTAATAAATGCAATTAAATTGATTTGTTCGTAATTCGCACTCACAAAAGTCCTTTCTGTAGCAAGAATTAAAAATAAATGCGTTTGAATTAGGAAGTAGATAAATCATTGAAATCAATATAATTTCGAAACATAAATCAAATGAATTACCTAAAATTTGATAACAGCTATATTCACAGGTACCTACCGCACCTGGGTACCGAAGATAACCAATGTCATTATAAAAATGTTTCAACAAAAAGATTTAACGAAAACTGCCCATCTGCGTGGTGTGTTACAAATCTCTGTCTTGACATTCCTGTACCTCAAACAAAAAACTACTTTTCGGTTAAGAAATAAGTCACACTTGCTTCTACCAACTCAAATCTAGTGTAGAGTGAACAGAATGCGAACAAATTGTGCCTTAAACTAACGAGTAAGGAAAATAACATATCATGTTAACGCATGATGGCGCTTTTGCATTGTAACTGTTCAATAACGCTATGGTGTTTTTGTCAGTCTCTAAAAGCTAAATTTTTGGAAGGGCAGAGGTCGTCCTCTTGAATCAGCTCACTACTTTTGATGCTGTGTTCGGGTGAAGCGATCTTGTCCAGTGATTATATATGAAGTATGATTAGTTTATCTTTTTTAAAGCTGCTCCAGCAAAACCATTTTTTAGTTGCTCTCCAATTAACCTAAAATCCGAGCTAAATATTGACGTGTGTGGATAAGTACAACTCAGAGTGACGTTTGTTATAGAGGGGTATAAATTGGTATATTTGTGTGGTGTCTCACTCATCACCAGAGAAGTTTAAATATGAACTGCTTCTGTCAAGTTTCTTCTATATGAGTAGTTACATACCTGCTGTGAATTTTGTAAGTGTCATATAATAAGGCGTTTTTCTTTTTTAGTTCAGAGCTGAGCTGTGAACCGAGCTCGAGCATTATGAGCGCGCTCTGAACCGAGCGTATTCAGATCGTTCTGATGTAATTATGAAACACACTTGAGCACATAGCTGTCATTTGTAATAAAGTATATATGTATAAATTGAATATTTATTAATTGTAATTAATTAAATTGGTTAACCTGCAGTTCCAGAGCAACAAGGTTCGTCCGCCATTGCAATTATTTTGTTTATCATGTTTTTTTCTCTGTCAAATGTGCCTGTAAGTGTGTAATCAGCTTTATACTCAGCCTGCTCATTCAATTTATTCTGAGCGCGCTCTAGTTATGCTCTGAGAGAAAAAAGAAACACAAATTCTGAGCTCTGATGTATCTGAGCTAAAAAATAAACACGCACTTTTTGTATAACAGTTCAGGTTGTGCTCTGAACTAAAAAGAAAAACGCCTATATTCGAACCGCAATAATTTAGTTGCCAAATCGAAAACCACATAAAACATAATTAAGTCGATACCCTATTGTTTCTCAAAACTAAACGAACAAACTAGACTAGTGGATGTAGGTACAAAACAACCCTTCGTCAAGTACTCACCCATATTCCACCTCTCACCCGTTCCGCTTGTGTCACTTTAGCAAAGTTACCATTCGCCATATTTGTTGAAAAATTTCATGTTTACATCTTTCACACACTGCAGGTCAGTGCTTCCGCAAAAGAAATTCAGTTTTTTCACTTTCAAGTGTGGCTAGTAAAATTCATTTGCGTTAGTAAATAAATTTCCACAAACTGTTTATTAAAAATCTGTTACAATTGCTACCGCCACAATGTCCCGTAGTGTACGCGCTGAGACTCGAAGTCGTGCCAAAGACGACATAAAGCGTGTAATGCAAGCGGTCGACAAAGTTCGACATTGGTAAGCAAAAATGATATCCTTGAGTACGCATTATGCTAAGAAATGTTATTTCTTCTTCCTTACAGGGAAAAGAAATGGGTCACCATCGGTGATACGACCATGAAAATCTACAAATGGGTGCCCATATCCAATAGTGAAAAGAAAAAAATTCACCATTCGCACTCCAGTTCCAAAGATAAAGAAAATACGTCTCAAAAGAGCACACCTCCCCAGATAACCTCCAGCTATACGGGTGCTCTCACTGCCGAAGATTCAAACACTTGTGAGTGGAGATCATAGAGAATATAAAAGTCAAATCGATGAGAAAATTCTATTTAATTCTAAAAAAATTTTTTTGAATAAATGGCTAAATACAAATTGTTCTCCCTTACAGGCTTCTCAATGGTCAGCGATTCGCAGGGCGCCACCGAATTCGTGTCCAGTATGCCGTTCTCTGAAGACTCCAACTCGCAAGGAAGTGATGGCCCGGTGAAGCGCTTGAAAACCAGTGATTAAGTTTTGTTCATAAGCTATACAGCAACTCTCTCTTCCTCGACTAAGCCACTACCAACACTACCATCCTCGTGTATCTTGTAAATTTTAAGTTAATTAAGTATAATTATTTAATTCTTTTTTTTTTTTTTGAATTCTACTGCCGTGCGATGTATTCATACGGGGTTTGCCGTCTGTCTACCTCGTCACTGAAGTATATAGTTTTTTAATATTATTCGGGTTTATTTAGTGTAAATGGTAAAGGTTCTTATACACTCACTAGGATCTTGATATTTTTGTAGACATTCTCACAAGGTGTCGGTTGTAAAATATTTATTTCCTTGCCCTCTTAGAAGACAGTTGCATTTTTAAACAAAACAAAAACGAAACAAACTCTTATAAGTAAAACTAAGGATATTTATTAAAAAAAAACTCACATGAATTCATTAATACAAACAAATATAAAATACAACTTATTAGTGATAAATATGCTTCAGAAAACATAATACATTTTAGATGTACCAAACTCACATTATGTATCGTTCTGCTGTAGTACTAGAAATAGGCGATTCGATGTTCGTTTCGAGGACATGCATTATCAATATGGTTAAGGTATACAGTGTTTTCTGTAAATTGTTCACATACCATTACGGAAGTGGATGCGTATTTAAGATTACATTTGATAACCGCGAGCCACGTGCCGACACTTTTAGTTTACTTAAACTTCTCAGTTACTTATAAATGAAATTGCTACTTAAACTCGTAGACTAATGGTTGTTACATATGATGGTTCCCAATAATATTTTTTACATTCCACATCTATTAAAATCAAATTAAATTTAATTAAATGATCAATTGATCGCCAATAAATGTATTAACTGCACGCACACACTTTAAATTCTCTAAAAGAAATCAAGTAAATATCTATGTTCTGCCACAGTTGTGATCAATTTCGAGACCTGAGACTCCTATTGTTTGCTGTCATGCAAAAAATGTTGGTCCTCTTTCTGTTTAAATTTAGACTGTCCTTTAGTCCACAATGGATAAACGATTTAACTGGGCATAGTTTAATACTTTGAAGGCAATCATTCGTATTTTGTATAACTTTTTCTGCCCTTTTGGCAATAAATGTTTTTGGAAGCTGCTGTACAAAATCCGGCCATTCCGATGTCTGCTCAGTGTTATCAATTTAGCAGAAGCTTCGTTGGTTTTGTAATTCGAATATTAATATTTACTAGTGAAATTGCGCTTCCTTAACTTTTAGAGTTCAATGCTAGATAATACCCTGCGATAATCAATTTTCATATATTTGCTCTTTGCACTGCTCGGTGATAGTTATTTGTCTTCAATTTTCTTAAACGTCTTAGACACAATCTATAGAAATAGCAAAAAGTTATTCAGAGACACTTCGCGTTTACAAATACATGGGGCCCACTTGTGGAAAAGCGGATTTAGCTCCTCATTTCCAAAATTAGATAAGACAAAGTGAAATTTGACTGTTTCGAGATCTATGCTTTTTTAGCAGCTGTCAAAATATGGTTATTTCGTTCTCTTACAGGACAACGATTTTCCTATCTCTGCTGTTACAGCAATAAATGAAGTTGTCGCTTTATTTAACGCCAATTGATCCATCTTATAGTTGCTCCCGGCAACCATAATGCTGTGTTTCTTACTGACCTATTTGCCACAGCCCTTAGTACATTATATTTCATCTATAAGCCTAAAATATCTCTGATCGCCATGCTCACAGTGCCCGATACTAAGAGAGCATCATTCATTCATCATTCATTTTCAATAGCCGTTCTTAAAGCAAGTGCAATTCCCCTGATATTTCCAGATTAAAGTTTAGAAATTTACTGGAAAAGTTATTATTATGCATTGAACTCCCCTTTTTCTGGTATTTGAGGAACGATTAACTATATAATAATCGTGAGTATTCAAGACAAATTTGTATTCCCTGTTTTTATTCAAATTTTGTTAAAACAGCTCCACACTTATGGCGTATATCTATATTGTTAAGATTTGTACAGTTTAAATATTCGAATTTGTAGTACGTTATATTTATAAATCTATGTAATAAAAACTAATTAAATATAACATCAATTAAAAATAAATTCCAAACAACTTTACCTGTCGCGTTTTATTAATGATGATCCTTAAGGGCGTGCAAATTATTATCAGGTAATTACCAACTAATGTGCAAGTTAGTGCATTAAAGTAATCTGGCTTAAGCCAATTAATTACTTGAATTTTGTCCATATATTTGACAACCATACCATTTGGTTCGTTTGGGTAACTTTAGCATAGCAAATAGAAAAATCCGAAATCGAAAGATAAACTTTTGATGGATGTATGCTTCTTCAGAAAAAAAAGATGTGTCAGAGATAATAATTAAAAACAAGCTACAATTCATTATCCCTAAGTCAGTTCAAGAAGTCTACTAATCAACTGCTACCTTAAATATAATAGTTTAATTAAAACATGGAATTTAAAAAATACTAAGCCAATTTCGTCTTTATTAATATACACCCACATTAATAAACAAATGTGCACAAGTAAGTTAGTTAGTAGAAAGTCGTCAGATAGCATACAAAAATTTGACGTAGCTGCTTTACGCAGTGTTTATTAATAAGGCGATAAACAGCTCAGTGTGTGTTAACCCTGCTGTAATACGAATAGTGGTTGTCGTTCCAGAGCACTCCTCCATGAATAACGGGAAATATTAGTCTATTCGCTACAAAGATCTACTGCGAAGTGGAAGACGATAATCATACAGGCATGCGCAAATGCAAAAAATGCTAATTTCAAAATTTTGGAATTAGACTAGCTCTGCATTGTATCAACGATGTATTCTTTGAATGAGTGGCAGTAAATTTCGCACAAATTAAAGTATCATCAGAAATCTAGTCCAAAATTGGTCAGAAGGTAGAAATCGTTGGTGAAACTTTTGCAAAACATCGTACTTATAAATTATAAAACAAATATGAATGGCCAACTTACACGGAAATAAGTAGGTATCTAACTTTCAAATTCAAGAGAGAACCATCACCAAAATGATCATATTGATATCAGGCAAGTTTGCTGGATTACATAAATTTCCCATCACAACGAATGTCCTCAATCGAATTTATAATTTCAAAATTTTATACAATCCTCCAACCTCTGTGGTGTGTACAATCCGCTTATAGCCGATTTTCACTCCAAAACCGGGCCCTAAGGGCGAAAATTCACGAAATTTTACGAAAATTGCAAAACCGAGATTTCCCAAACTGACACGATAATAAATAAAATATCGATCAAACTGACTTAAGGGAGTTGAAATTGATTGTTTTACTTCACCTTGGCTGAGATATGACATTTGATTTGAGCCGAACAAGAAAAACAATCGAAAATGGACCATTTTTTAAGAATTCTTACCTCCGTCGGTCTAGGAGTTGGAGTCCAATGTCGTTTTCCATAAGGACAACAAATTTATCTTGTTTTTGATCTAAATCACTTTTTGTGTTCCATTGGGGAAAAAAACAATTTTTTTTTTGATCGGATCACTTTTTGCAGATCTCGATATTTTTTCAGATTTACACATACTACCACAAATACAGCACATCTGTTTTACGTCATTTAAAGAAGTTTGTTTAAAAACAAATGTGCAAAGTTCCGTGAAAACCAAAATAAAGAAATACATAAACAGCAATTGACATAGTTTTGGAGGAATTATTATCTTCATTGTCTTCCTCATCATCTGGAAACTATGAATCACCAAAACCACTCCATTTGTATCTCCAACAGTGGACACATTTTTCAAGCCGATTTCCATAGTTGATTTTACCAAAAACAAATGCAATTTGAACAGCTGATATTGTTGTCAAATAACGCACTAATCCATTTACAAAAGCAGATCAATTTGATTGCATGTTCCATGAGCCGCATAAAATCTGAGATCTGACAAAAATTTTCGGTGGTCCCAATGGAAAACGACATTAATAAGAGGAAAAACACCGACAAAAATCAAAACCCAAAAAAACTCCGTACTTTTCAGAAATTCACCAAGAAAAATCATGAAAATCCTGGCGAATCAGCCCTTTCATTTTTTTGCAGATATATACTAGTAGTTGGATTCTGGCATCACTGGTAATAATTTCATGTGGCCTTGGTCGCTGCCGTTATGGTGTTAGTCACTGGCTGTCTGGCTGGACGCACTCGCGTATATCACTTTGGACTGCATTCTTCCTTTCACATAAAAAAAAAGAAAACACAAATTAATTTTTCTAATTATTGTTTAAAGTCCTAGTTTTGCGTTCAATAAAAGCAACAAATCTATCGTTATCATAATATGAAGTGTGAAATGGAAATACCCAACTAATTCGAACCCATTCTCGATAGCAAAGTGGTGTTCTCGAGCTATACTATGTGGATTATGTGCGGGTGTGTTGACCAAAGTGACTAAAGGCATTGGCTCGTGCTGCTAATTACAATAATATATCTATCTTGATGGCGAATTCGATTTTCCATTAATCGGTGCTCCCTACATTCGTCTTTTGTTTGTTTAACACTCTCAATTTCATATGATCTTTTGTACCTTAGCAGCAGGCTCCTTGTCGTCGTCGTTCCATTCCTCTGCCGTCGCCGCCGCCGTGTACCACCACCAAATACGAGGGTGTAGTACAATTGTACTGTGAGCAACATACATATACAAAAAAAAAAAAAAAACAAAGAAACTACCACTCCACCGCTCGTTCCTCCGCAAAAAAAAAAACAAAAACTGATCGAAAATGCGCGAGTTCAAAGTAGTCGTCTTGGGGTCGGGGGGTGTCGGCAAATCCGCCCTCACAGTGCAATTTGTGTCGGGTTGTTTCATCGAGAAGTACGACCCGACCATCGAGGACTTTTATCGCAAAGAAATTGAGGTGGATAATTCGCCATGTGTGCTGGAAATACTAGACACTGCTGGCACAGAGCAATTCGCCTCAATGCGAGACCTCTACATCAAGAACGGCCACGGCTTCATAGTTATGTACTCGCTGACCAATCATCAAACTTTTCAGGACATCTCCAGTATGAAGAATGTCATCAATCGTGTAAAGGGCAGTCAGCCCGCCCCCATTCTACTAGTCGCCAACAAATTTGATCTAGACTGCCAAAGAGAAGTCTCCACAGCTGAGGGCAACGCTTTGGCCCAACAATGGGAATGCCCCTTCATTGAAGCATCAGCCAAGGATCGAATCAATGTCAACGAAGTGTTTGCAACAATTGTACGCGAAATGAATATGACTTCCGAAAAAAGACAGAAAAAAAGTGATTGGTGTTGTACGCTCTTATAGCGAATAGTATTGAAGCATTAAATCAAAAACCCATAAAAATTTCTATAAAAAATAATCATTTACGTGCAAGTGAACTAAAAAAATAAAAACAAAAAAAAAAAATACAAAAAAAAATTAAAAAAAAAAAAACTTAATCCAATAAAGGACAAATAACACAACAAAAAAATAAGAAAAAAAAAATAAAACAGTACTTTTATATATTAATGTATAATTTTTTATATATTGAACTTAAAATTCTATACATATACATGTTTAGCTGATAATTCGAAAGAAAACGATAAAAGGGAGAAGCATTAAGCATTTTTTAATGTTCATTGAAAAAAAAAGTAGAAGAAACAAAAAGAGCAAATAAAAACACGAAGAGAAGGAATATTCAGAGCATTTTTTATCCCCTCCCCCTTGAGCCCTACCCCTTGTCTATGTTCACCCGTATCCGAGCTCCCCTAGATGTATAAATACGATATGAAAATATATATTATTATAAAACAAAAAAAGCAAAACAAAAACAAACGCATGAGATAAAGAAAAATAAAAATATTTGAGTGGCAAAAACTAATGTACGTTGTGTGTTGGTCTACAGGAAAATAATAATAAAAACAACAAAAATATTTTAAACAACTTTTTTCTAGATTTTTTTTTGTTCGTTTCTTTAAAACGATTTTTTGTCAATTTACCTATTACGAAATATTATTGAAATGAAACAAACATACATAGGCATAAATATATATTATTTACTCTTAAAATCAAAAAAAAAAATTAATAAACATAAAAAAATTTTTTTCTTAAAAGAAGCAACATTTGTATAATTTAAGGAACTGTATAGCGCAAAAACAATACCGTTAGTCAATAAATTTTCTTTATGAAAAAGTATAAAAAAAACCCCGACTTTATTTGGTCCCATGTGGGCGAGGTGGTGTTAGCATATTGTTATTGTTCCAGACGGATAAAGGGTAATTGAATTCAGATTGATTTGTAATCGTTTTGGCTATCGTTGCGATAAGAAAGAGCATAGTACTGGCGAAAGTACACTCTGGACAGTTGCAGGTAAGAAGGGCTCTTTTTGGGCCTGTCGGTATGCGGATTTAATGCTGATACCTACCCAAGCAAACGATAAGAGTATAGCTACTGCCTGCCTCGCTTGGACAATGCGTGTCGATCGTTTAAAAACACTTAGGTAAGTACCTACGCTATTTGATCGTTTGCATAAGGTTAGTGGGCATTTAATTGCTCGTTGTTGAATTTAGCAATGCAACGTCTTTAATGTTTTCGTTAATACAAGAACGAAAATTTAAAATAATTCGAAAAAAAAATTAAAACGCACTCGTCTGGGAAGCAAGTAAAAAAGTGTGCATTGTGCACGTCGATCGCTTTATTTTACGGAAATCTTACGTAACATGTGCAGTTTTTGTTCAAACGTCGTCGCACTTTTATGTAGTTACTCTTGTTCTATGCTGGACAGAGGCGTAATATTTGTTTTAATAAGTTACGCGTCTTTAAAGCTTCTCTGACATAATACTCTAATTATATTGTACTAGATGTACTTATTTTTCGTATTTAATTCGGGCATTAATCATTTTAACTTTTCAACTTTAGCGCCGAGAATTAGGTAGGTAGATTTTGAAATCTTTTTTGAAGTAATACTTCTTTAGACACGCTTGACTTGGGGGCTGAGCTGGTGAATGCGTCACAAAATCGTTACGGAAATTGCGAGCGGAAGTTGAGAGGGAGATATAAGTTAGTGAGATGAAAAGAGAGAGAGTTACGTTTCGTTTCGAATATTACTGTAGAGGCAAGAGAGATAGATGCGAGCACACATTTTCGTTCTCTCTTTCTACCAGCCAGTTACGTTTCATTATCTAAGACACGTCATACAGTGCAGCAGTGAAACCACACCGGGGGATTTATTACTTTTTGCGTGATTTTCTCACTAATAATAAGCTAAAAGGGACAAAGGGATTTTTCAGGCCTCATAGTACAAAAAGAAAGGGATTTTATTTTTTTGGTCAAATTTTGTTCCTAATTGCTCACATCATTAAGAATAAAAAAATTATGCAACCTACGATCAAATTAAATGTTTTCATGCTTAGAAGAAAGTCATTTAAAATATCTAAATGCTTTCATTTTCTTTTTTTGTTTCCCTAAACTGTTTCATAAAATGACATATGTTTCTGTGAATGAATCACGAGTATTTTTTTTAAATAATAAATTTATTTATTTTGTAAACATAAAAGGGAAATTTGCCTCTAAAGTCTGGTATCACAGCAGTGCAGGCATATTGCCTGTATTCCACTGTAGGAGCAACAGAGAAAGGTGCCAGCACACAGTTTATTTTCTTTCTCTCATAGCCAGTTACGTTTCGTATATCTAAGACACGCCTATTGCAAGGTTGCCACTTTGGTAATTTTTTACCAAATTTGGTAGTAATTTTTGCGTATTGAGTTTTGGTACTTTTTATCTGGTTATGGTAATTTTTTGAGCAGATCTACCAAGAATGCGAACTCGATATCACCTCATTTCAATGCTACCTTCAAAATATTATGAATGCACTCATTTTCTTCTTTTGACAGATGGTGAATAACAATAATTAATAATATTATTTATATACAGACATGAAACTCTAATTTGTTATGGGTTTGTTATAAGAAAATAGGTAGATGATCTCCCATGTCTTCTAGCAGCTCAAATAATTTGAGATTTTTTTGTAAGTGGCAACCGTGACCTATTGTCTGTATCATACTGTAGGAGCAAGAGAGAGAGCAGTGCGCGCGCCCATTTTCTTGCTCTCTTCCTCTTAATATGTACTAGTATCGCTTGTAGTCGATAATCGACCATTCCTTTTATAAGTATGTAAAATGTAATACTAAAAAACGTACCACAATTATTTTCATTATTTATATATTTTTTTTTATAAACGAAAAGAGCGACATCTAGATATCGAAAAATACGTAAATAAGCTGCTCTATTGGAAACAGCTTCTAATCTAAGATGATTTATATTTGAATACGTTACTATGGTAATATGTCGGCGACAAGTTTAATGTCACAATAATCCTTTCAATTAGGTGTTTTGCATGGGGAATTCATAACTTAATTTTACCAGCCTTAATGGCGACATATACCCACGATTTTTGGTTTGTGCACATCTATGTCATAGTACCTTTCGGATGATATAAGTTTTATTCTTCTCATTTCATAATAAACACTTCAAAAGTGTACCGAAACTTTTGATGTTCACGTATTAATATAATGATACCCTAAACATGTATATATAGATGGAACTAAAGAAGTTTTATCGTGCACGCTCGTTTTTTTTTTTTATGTGGGAGGTGCAACTCCCCTTTTTAGTTACTGCCACATTTTGTACCAAATTTCCAAGCTTTAGCTGCCACTTATATTAACATTATACTTAACATTTTAAATAGTTTTGTTTCCTGAATCTCTTATTTTTTAATGGTGTTTTTTATCAAAGTTCTAAAGTTTTTTTTATCAAAGTTCAAAGTTTTCATAAGTGTCAGGAAATAGCGCTTTGAATGAAATAATTTTGACCAAACTTTACAGTAAAATTTCAATACCGAAAAATGTTTGAAAATTTGAGCTCAATCTGTTTTGCGTTTTTTTTTTTGTGTGTACCTATCTTTTGCCTATCACTTACCGTACTTACTTATTTCCAAAAAAAAAATAAAATAAATAAATTGGCCACGGCCTACGGCCGGTGGAGGTATGTTACGCACCTTGTCCTTAATTTAGTGAGAACCTTCACCGAAAATTATAAATCTGCAGTCATTCAACTTCTGTCGGATTGATCACAATTTTAAACAGTGAGACTACAAAAGTTAACCTAATAAAGGTGCATGCAATACAAATTCTGTTTCACAACTGATATTATGCAATTGAAAAATTACGCCACAAAATTTTAGATCGCACTCCCAAGAGTATGCACTACGAATGTGTCTTGTCTATGCAATTTTCAAAAATTGAATTTTAACGCTGTTCTGTATTTTGTTTGGTGTGAGTCATAGTGCAGTGATACCCCAACCCGAAGCAACAAATGGGTATTGACAAGCGGACCATTTTAACAAACTTGTTCTCATGAATAATGTATTTAAAACAAAAAAAATATTGGTTCAAAATGATGTCAAACTAATGTCGTTTTCCATTGGGACAAAAATTCAAATTTTTTTGATCTAAATCACTTTTCGTGTTCCATTGCAAACAAAATTCAATGTTCTTTTTGATTCGGATCACTTTTTGCAGATCTCGATATTTTTTCAGATTTACACATACTGTCACAAATACAGCACAGCTGTTTTACGTCATTTAAAGAAGTTTGTTCGTGAAAAACAAATTAAAGAAATACATAAACAGCAATGGTCATATCTTCATTGTCTTCCTCATCATCTGAAAAATAGGAATCACACAAAACTATTCCATTTGTATCTACAATAGAGGAAACATTTTTTAAGCCGATTTCCATGGTTGATTTCACCAAAAACAAATGCAATTTGAACAGCTGATATTGTTATCAAATAACGCACTAATCCATTTACAAAAGCAGATCAATTCCACTGCATGTTCCATGAGCCGCATAAAATCTGAGATCTGAAAAAGATTTTTGGTGGTCCCAGTGGAAAACGACATAACATAACATGATCCGGCGTTACTTTGTCTTAAACCATTTTTAAAATCAAAGGGTTTGGTGTTGTTATTCCCAGTTTCACGGAACAGCGATATTTCTCCATCGTTATCCCATATTGTTTGGCTTGATGAACGTAAATAGGCTGAATCGACCACTAAAACAAAATCCATACCAAGATCTTGACATAATTTTGATTTTCCGCTTCGCACTTCTAATGGGGTAGTTGGAAGTAATCTATTTACTTACTTACGTACTTAGGTGGCGCCACAGTCAAGGGCGGACCCGCGCCTCAAAAAATACGCCTCTCAGGTAAGCGTGATTTTTTGCTACCTATACCTCCAAGTTGGTTGAGGTTCCCTGTAACTTCCGTGTGCCACCTAAAGCGAGGTCGTCCTCTACTGCGTTGTGCCTCCGGTTTGGAAGCGAAGACTCTTCGGACCGGAGCGTTGCTGTCCATTCACTCTACATGTTATAACCACCCTAGAAGCCTTATAAGTATTTTTTTGATCGAAAATCACTCGAAGAATTTTGCGTTCGAAACGACCAAGAAGATTTTTCTCCGCCTTTTCTAACGTTCATTCTTCTTATATAGATCCTACTTAGTATTTTTCGACAAGGCCTTAGTAATCAGTTGCCTTCTTTGGGCAAAGTAAAAACGATTGGCAAGTGTAACTAATTCAGAGTTAATAGCTGAGCCGAGAAAGATAAGGTCCCTAACTACCGCAAAGTTTTAATTGTCCTGAAGTTCATGTGGTATTCGATTGTGCGCTCTCAGAGCACTTTTTATGTTCGTTTGGTACAAAAAAAAGCAATCTTTTTCAGATTTCAGAGAACTTTTGCGAATCTGGATTTTTTCTCAGATTTGTTCAGATTTACCAATACAAGTACGTTTGAGTTTGACAACTAGTGGAGTTTGTTTACGTTTTCGTGAAAGTTTTCAAATGCAAGGAACGCATTTCATCGGCTGGCTCTATTTTTGTTAATTATTAATGTACAAATGTTAAGAAATGAATCTGGGCGCAAATTTACAATGTTTTAATACAAAATTTAAGCAGTGAATGCAAAATGCTTAGAAAAGTGTCGAAGGCAACACATATTTTAACCGCACTAATATCAAAACAAAAAAGAGCAAGTGATGTTTTTATGTTCGATTAGACACGGGAAATCTGAAAGCATATCTGAAGAAGCCCAATCGAAAACCACATCAGTGTCCCTTCTTGTTGACAGAAGCAGTGCATAAGTAAAGGTGCGATCACACTGGAATTGCATGCCGTAATCAAAACAAACGGCTAGTGAGTGTGGGCTACCCAATGCGTTTGATGAACATAACTCAAATATCGACTGTTCTTCCAATTTTTAACTGTAGTTGATTTTGTGAACTGCTTGATATGTACAAATCATCCTGTTGTAATCACGACGAATCTCCTTTAACTTGAAATGCCGGCTTAATCTATATTACTCCCATGAAATCTTATAAATCTTATAAGCTCCTACGGGACAATTGTACATTGTACTATACTCTTGGCTGGCTGTTTGTCAGACGTTTACGAAAGGTGACGCAGTAATATGAACCCTAAGATGTGTATAGGTAATTATGTGTTTTTCCGGCGATCGAACCTGAGGTCTCTCGCTAACTAGTCCAGCACTACAGTTCAGAAATCACTGCTTTTTTTACCTACAACAGCATTAAATTTAAGGTTGAACATGATTAAAAATCATTCAACATAATTTACAAAAGTTCCAAGTTAAATAGCCCCTAAAGTCATGTTTTACTTTTAACTTTTAGTACCTACTCATATTGTAAAATCAAAATAAAAAAAAAAATAAACAATTGCAAAACGTAAGCTAAAAAATATCTCCTCTGCACGTCTGATGTCGGACAATGAATTAGTGAAATTAGTGCTATTTGAAAAGCCAAACAAATTTCACTCAATACCTAAATGATCGCGCACGATTGGTAATAATACTAGATAATTTACGGCCATCGTATTTTCATTTAAAATGTGCAATTATTCTGAGTAGTTCCGACACAATACACCGATTGCATCGGAGAAATACGCCTTTCGGTGGCCATTGTAGGGTTCCATTAGTAGTTCTGTCTATACATCCGATTGTGTTATCTCCGGCTTATCTCAGTGACTGTCGATCTAAGAAGGTCACTCAAAGCAATACAAGAAGTCCGCTGGCAGTGATAACCGATAAACAAATGCAATCGCACATACATGACCATGGTTGGTTTTATGTGCGATCGCAATGCGACGTTGTCGAAAATGTTCAAGTTTCGGGAATAATTGTTTATGCCACCTTCACTATTCGATGGCATATAAATGCCAATACATAGGGTGCGTGCGGAGGACTCATAATAAATATTTGCTTAGAGCACCTTGTCAGTTTAAACAATTACGATTACGTATGGAATATTGGAGCTCGGTTTCTACCCCGACTTCAAGTACTTTAATCAAATCGGAGTGTTTGTCTTTTTTGACTGCACCATTTGAAATGATCGTCTAAATGCATTTAAGTTTTTATCTACAAAACGCTTTGCGTTCTCATATTATTATTTCTGTGGTTATGGTCATTTAGTGAAGGTTTGCGGTTATGTGAGAAAGCATGTTTGACAAGCGACTACAACTATAGTCGACTCACTTCACTTATCACCAATTAAAAATATTGCTGATAGTTGGTATGGAACAGCAATCGTCAGACCTCTTTTTATCGAAAGCACGTAATAGTAGAACCTTCATTGTATTATTTGCTTAAAAGCAGCGAAAAAGTTTATCTCTATCGCACAAGCTAATCAAGATACATAAAGATAGGAATGGGAGAAATTTATTAAGCCAAATAGTCATAAGATCAGTTAAAAGAACCATCGTTCAACTTGAATTGACAATTCGTGTGCTTCATTTGATATCGATGGCGATCAATCAGAATGTTCAACGCATACAGACACGTGCCATTGTTTAGTTGGTTTAGGAAGGTCTTCCCATGGACTATTTTCAGAATTCAAACGCACGAGCAGGGTCAACGCCTCGCTCACTGACAGTTTTGAAAAATTTCACACTACCTACCTACATACTTATACACAATTTGTGATTGTTGGATGTTTTTCTTCATTCGCGAATTAAATTTGTTGTTTGTTTTATTCTATTTTCTCTTATCTTCCTTATCCGTATAATCAGAGTGTTGTCAAAAATCCTTAAGAATTATCTTATCAGTTTAAGATTTGAAAAATATTTTAACAAGTGTTATTATTGCGCAACTTAATTCGTTGGACTTTGAGATGTGAAAAGTTTTGAGTGGGCGAAGCTAATAGGATGTTATGAAATCTTTGATGTTTTTATCCAAACATGTCAAAGCCAAAAGAGTTAGGAAAAGCGATATGTGCTGAAATTGCCCATTTGCAAGAAAAAAAATCCCCGAAAGCTAGTGGAAGTAGTCACTTTCCATAAGCTGCTGTGTATTCTATCAACCTGTCAGCCGAATACGTTCCCGCAACGAACGCGATGGATTCTATGGGTAGTGCTCTATATATTTATACTTGCGGCAATTAGAATTGTCACGAAAACGTTGGGCACGTTCAAAAACCTAGTTTTCTTAAGTCCACTAGATTGGTCTAGATAGATTTAGGTAGGTACATGGAACGCAAAAGCTATGTTGGTTGGTAACGCCGCTTTTTCTATATCAGCCGCATATACGAGCGGTCAACTTAGTACTCAGTTACGAAATTCTTGACTAGATTCGTCGAGGGGTACTTAAACGTCAACTGGAAAAACTGCTTATGTGATTGATTTAGGCCAATCAAAACTGAGACACATCAAGCCAACTAATTACTAAACTAAATACTTGAATGTCCCTATCCCTACTGCTAAAGAAAATGGGCGCGCAAAGAAGCTTTTAAAGTACGTTTAAGTAACTCCTCCTTCATTGCACGACATACGTACAACATAGAATATCTACAAGGTAACAGCGATGATTAAAAGTTTGCTCACACCAACGAGCAAATATTTTTGCAGTTTGATATAGCTTGTCATATTTGACAAGTAATGTTTATAAAGATGATGTTTAGCTAGTAAAATGGTAAGTAGTACAGTACTATCAAAGGGGTATTTTTAATTCTTGAATAAATAAGTTTAACTTTTCACAGCTATTTGTTTCGTGTGTTTTTCATTTATGGAACGGATGAAGGGGATAACAATTTTATGCCGAGTGCATGACAGCTATACTCTCGGATGTTTGTCAGAAGTTCGCGAGAGGTGGCGCATTGGAAAAAACCATATCATGATTTGTTTGTTTTGGTGATTGATCCTGGAACCTCTCGCTTAGTAGTCCAACACACTAACAAATAAGTAACTGCACCAACAATTGAGCAAAAAGCAAAAATTCTTTATACCGACCCCCGCGAAGTAATGCCTTACGGCGGTTCCGCGGGGGAAACTAATAGGTCTATTCGGGAAGGGAGGTGGTTTTAGCCGGTAGGAATCCGGCACTATCAATGGACGTCGGACCATTGGTGTCTCATGCAAGATTTCCACCTTCCATCCAAAAAAAACCAAACGTTTATTATACCCTCAACAGGAAGGTTTATTACATTTGTAACGCCAAGAAGGAGTCTCCAGAGACCTCATAAAGTATATACATTCTGAATCAGGATCACATTCTGAATCGATTTAGCCATGTCCGTCCGTCTGTCTGTCTGTTGAAAGCACGATAGCGTCCAAAGGAATTGACATATGCAAGTGAAATTTTGGGAGAGGACTTACTTTTATCGTCGGCAGGTTGATATTAAATTTGGGCTATGTCGGTCAAGTAGTTCTGGTACCTCCCATACAAAACCAGTTTTGCATGACTTGTATGCAGTGGAGGGTATAAAAGCATCGGCCAGGCCGATGATAACACTTTTACTTGTTTGTTAATTATTCTGCCTCATAAGTTTATGTGGAAAAATTGAATACCAGCTGCCGAAACGAATTTATTGTCGTTTTACAACAGTAACATAAAATTAGTCTGAATTCAACCCTTGTGGTGTTAATATTCAGAATTATTTATTTGTGTGAGTTTCTATTTTATCTCGACCTATGAACGGAAAATAAAATAAATGTGCCGAATCGAAACGGATGCATTTGAAAGTTTGCTTAATAGCACAAGTTTCACAAGGCCCTCCACAGCCCTCGATCTTTCGCCACCGAAACAACGTGATTTCCATTTGGAACGATTCTTATTTCAGATCTTTGGCTTCTAACAAAGTCTGTAAAAACGGAAGACCAACTTTTAAAATGTTTTCATCGAGTTCGGATTTACAGGCCGAAAAAAAAAACTATAAAGTAAGACTTTGCTCAAGAGATCGGTCAACAAATAGGAAATCAATTCACGTTTAAAAAGCTGGAGCCTGACCCTGTCGCCATTATTACACGGCAGCTACGTTGATTTGACTTTATTTCAAGTCGATTTTGCTTGATACGGCAGCCTTTAAATTTGACCGCTGGATAACAAAAAATAAACTATTTTCTTTCTTATTTGGAGTGAGGTTAGAAACTACATATAAGAAGTCCATTATCAATATTATAAGTACAAAATTCAGTAACGACAAAAACTCACCTTGTCTTAGAGTTGAGCTAGGTGCAACAAAATAAAAACATCTTCAAGTTTGTATTCATTTTCGAAACAATTTTTATTACGCTTACAATTGCGGTTAATTATCTTCTTAAATAACATTTTTCCAAACAATTTTTGTAATTATTGTCTACATTTGTAATTAAATTTTTACTTTATGCACAAAATCATAAATTTCGTTATACTGTCACTAACATTAACAAAACAAAAAACAATATTCGCAATTGTTTGTAACTAATTACGGGAAATTTTACGATTTATTATATAAAAAAGGATTACTCAACATTTTGGTTTCTCTTAACAGCTTTTACATTCAGCGTTGATAATGAGTTATTAATATGGAAACAAGTATACGTACATACTATTACAAGTAAATCAAACTCTTTGGCCATTTCGCGAGGGGTCAATCGTAGCGGCCGTTTTGAAATCATGGTAGGTATAGTGCCAAAGAGTCCTCGCTTCCCATAAATAAATAGAATGAGCTAATTTAACAAAAAACAGTTATTTATTTGTATTTTTCCATGAAGGTGGCATGGAATTTTTGGAACTTTTTTAGCATAATCTTCAATTTGTCCGTTTGTGGGAGAATAGTTGTGCGGAAATGATATGTGCCAGGTTGTTGTTTGAATCCACTTCCGGAGACAATGCAGATACCTGAAATGGGACAGAATTAAAGATCAAGGAAGGCATAAATCTGGGAAAATGTTTGTTGATCAAATGTAAGAAGATGGTCTTTGAAAATTGGGTAAATATCGATTTTCATTATGCAGCTAAATCAGATTTTTGCTCTATAAGAGCGTTAGTGCTTATGCCCTTGACTGGTGGATCTTATTTCTTACATTATTTGGGCATTTTAAGAAATTCTTCAACTTTTTTAACACTAAACGCGCTGGCTTTACAAGTCATTCAGTATTGTGACATATTTTGAACGTGCATAATGTTCAGGAGTCAAACATAAACAGTGCAAGAAGTAATATGCGCGAGTTTTCGAATCGAATAGACATTGTCTTTATGCGACATTGAATTTCAGGACCCTTCTGAACGGCGAGAATCATCTTACCGATAAACTGGTTCTGAGAGTATTTTAATAGATGCATTAGAAAGTTCTACAAGTAAGCGCAAACAAGATAGAACTCACCACTAAGCAGTACACTACAAAATACTATGCCATGTGCAAAAATACTTTTAAAAAGGTTTAAGGAACCCGGATGGTAGACGAAAAGAAAATACATCAAACATCACTGATAATCGATCCATCTCATGTTTCGTGAAGGACAAAGTAAGTGGTTGTTTAAACTTCCCGTTATAATATATTCAAATGAAGGACGAGGAAAAGCCTATCAAACAGATAGCTTGATAGTAATAGTGATCAAGTTCTGGGGCAGTTTTACAGTGTTAAACGCGTTATACGAGTTCGCAGCTTTCTATAAACTAGTAGCTGGAATCAAAGTAGGAAGCAGCATTGATTTTTCAGTACCGTATAACAGCGATTTAATTTTCCAATTTGGAACTTGTATGAACAGCGCAAACAAAGGAATCAACGCCGTTCTTCCCTATTGCAGTGCATACTGTGAAGAGTGGCACTAGCAGTTTACTTAAACAGTCGCGAATAATTATCAAATAACAAAAAGAACCAACCGGTATTTTCCAATAGCTCAAATGCATAGAACGTGTCCGCTGGCATGTTTTTCTTCTTCGCCGCTTCGATGGCCTTTGGGGGGATTTTAATTTGTGGGAAGGCGTACATAGCACCTTGGACCACGTTACAGCTGAAACCTTCAAAAGTGTTGAATGCCTCATGAACGAGTACTGCTCTTTCGGCCAGAGCATCCAGAACAGCGCTACGTTCCTTGATGTACAAGTTATACGACGCATCTCCTTTTTTTGGTGGATTTACCTAAAAATAAAAGAAAACAATCCTAAATAGAGCCATTTCGACGTTTGGTTTAAGCTCTTCCTTCTTACCAAAGCACTGACAGCCATCTGACCAGCAGTGGTTGGGCACAATGATGCCGTTATCGACTTGGTCAGTACAGCTTTCACATCAGGACAGAAGTTAATAAGCTCCATGTAACCTCCACGAATGCCGCACTCGCCGAGGTATCCCTTCGAAGTGGACATAAAGCTGGCCAACTCCAATTCATCATAGGGGTCTCCCATTTCCATCATGACCTTCTTGAACGAATAGAATTTCGAATTTTTATCGTAAACGTTGTGTTGGTAGACCTCATCGGCGAGAATAACTAGGTTTTCCTTGGTGGCGAATTTAATAATCGCCTTGATGTTCTCTCTGGTAAGCACTTGTCCGGTGGGATTGCCTGGATTTATAACGACGAGAGCACGTGGTGCGCTAGTTTTGCGGGCTTCATTAAGTGCACGTTGCAATTCCGTGACGTCCAAACCCCAGTTTGTCTCTTCATTTAGATAGTAACCGATCTGGTCCAGACCGTATTCAGCCAACGTTGCCGAGTAAAGCGGATACTGAGGAATAGGAATCATAATTCCCGCTGTTTTGCCATCAACAGGACAACTGAAAAAAAAATTAAATTAATATTATGTTTGGGTAGCAATCACTGTGGCTTACCTCAACATGCTTAGTACGCTTTTAATGCCTGGTGAGGCACCGGCAGTAAGGAATATATTCTGCCAATTCGATTTGACTCCATCACGCTCGGCAATATATTCGGCAACTTGATGGCGGACAACCTCTACGCCGGTTGAGTCTGTGTAGGAACCAACCGAGTGCCCTTGGCAGCCATCAAGGAACATTTTTGCGCGTGCCTTGACGTCCTCTGGGATATCGGAACTCTTAAACAGTGATTGATCAAAGCCAAGAGCTAACATCTGTAAGAATTGCGGAATTATTTAGTGTGTAGTCATTTTGATGTTTAAACAAATTAAAACTACAAAACCAAATTTTATGTGCTCAATGCTATGCCTGGAAAATTGTGAATAAAAAACCTAATTTTTTGACTTTCACTGTCATTATCGTCTTC
The DNA here is from genome assembly GCA_916610125.1 of Cheilosia vulpina. Lineage (NCBI taxonomy): Eukaryota > Metazoa > Arthropoda > Insecta > Diptera > Syrphidae > Cheilosia > Cheilosia vulpina. The sequence continues at coordinate 61,027,635 of OU744277.1, forward strand.
TTATTTTCGACATCTATTATTGTAATCAAAGTATAAAAAATATAGGCCATCAATATTTATTTCTCGCCGGAAAATTGTCTTGACACTTAAATCGCATGGCAGAATCATTATACTACAGAATCCATGTGAGTTAAGTAGGTTATAGTCCTATAAGATAAACTAATTTCTAAGAACTGGTCAGAACTCAGAATGCCTGATGAATAGGTTCTCAGTTTGCCCGATTCATAACAGAGAATAATACAGGGACAACACAATTTTTATGTGAGGAAAGCCTACTTTTATGACTCTAGATTTTAATTATTCGTAGTTAAGCTACGAGACAGGGTTTAACCTCTCTTCTTTGGTTATTGCATACATCTACTCAAATATTGTATAGCAGTTCGTTTTCCACCGGAAAACATCGCTGTTTTCAAAATACACTTGTATCGCTTGGCTTTCCACACAACAATGTTGTGTATCATGGACGCCAATTATAGCCAAGGTGGCGCTAAAGTCATCAGCCTATCGGAAGATGCAATAATTTTTGCAAATGACAGCAAATGCCAATTCTACTTTGACATTTGTGAAGTAATCATACAAAATATACGTCAAATAGACATGAATTTCTACACTGCTAAAACACGCGGAATAATTGATTTGATATTTTTGGGGACCGTGGACCTACGATGGTGTTGACGCAGCGTGAATTTCGGCGCAAATTTTTCGGTCGTCCGGCAACAACTGCGCAAACACTACGAAGCTTATTTCCACGCATTGAAGAGTATAAGATGTTGCCTATAGTCTGGCCCGACGGCAGAAAATATCACACCTATGGCTGAAGGCGTAACAGAGGAGCCCGGAGTATCAAACATCAATCGGCGGTTTTTACAGCGATTTTGGTGAAAGACGAAGTTTGAAGATGTTCCCTTAAAATGTACATACAGTGCATCAGCTGTTAGCTGTTGACAACCAAGCGGGCCGGCATGATCGTCTGATTTACCCATCCCAGACTACTTTTTGTGGGGTTTTTCAAGCCTAATCTAAAAGCAGAAACAAAGTTTTTCGTTCATAGAAAAAAATTACAGCCAAAGAACATCGGATGACAGCTGTTGCGTCACCCTGTATGTATTTATACTACGGTTTCCCCAATGGAAAAACTATCTATTAAATTGCACTCTGAAACAATCGTATAACCTCAGTGCGAAGCTTTACCAACCTACAAATAGTATTATATATTCCAACAATCGCATAGATATATTTGAGTGTCTACATCTACATAAAATTCAACACGACATCTGTGCATGATTAAGATCGCTTAATAATAATCTATAGGTACAAACATTATGCATATGTAGTCGAGTTGTATGCGTTGATATACATACAACCTAATGCGTCAATCCAATTTATTTTAAAAGCTTTACACTCTTCCACTAAATGTTCAAATAATTTCAGTAACTTCTAGTTGATGAAACAGTGCATTATGGTGGAAATGCAATGACGTTGCAAGTAACTAAAGAAAGAAAGCTTTTCGATTTGAATGAGTGCGTACATGCTCGTACTTCAAGGTGAACACTTTTATTGTTCTCATGGTAAACTTAAAAAAATATCGATTCCCACACACTGCGACTACACCTCTGTCCAGTCGAGTGCCAAAGTGACGTACATTCGTTTAGATGTGTGTAATAAGAACTCACCTGCCTAAGGTGGGTGATCGGCTTTTGCCCCATGGCATGGCAATCTCCAATATTAGCACGAATTACTTCTTTGAACGGCTTTTTCACTCCCTGCGGATGAAACAGAACAAAAAAAAAAAAAATTTTAGTAGCAATAAAATCAAATTTGTTGTTGACATTGGATAAAATTGACATTGGCCAACAAATACGAATGGCAAAACAGTAATTGTAGTGAATGACTTACTGCGAGTTATTTGAATACCTAAGTTTACAATTGCATTTATCAAATGACCTAATTTCGTTCAAAGATCGGTAAAAGAGAAGTACCCACCTACAAAGTAAAGCAGCATGTAGTAAGAAATGATTATCGCGAATCAGATCGGTCATTTCAAAATGGGACGTCTTAAATATTTTCCTAATCTAAACGGTTTTTACCCGACTAGATTTTGACTACTTTCAACGACCTTTCCAATACAATTCAAGGTCGACAGCGCGCCTAATTCAAACATATCTCGTGACACTCCAGTCTCAAAGCTTCGTTACATCAATCATAGGCTTTGCCATGCTGGATTTGCAAATGTTGTTGATTAATCTAGCCCCTTACCGCTACATCATAAAATTCATTTTCTTAAACAACTTAAAAAAGTTTCCATTCTTAAAAGAGTACAAATTGACTGCTAAGGGGAATATATCCAATTTCGACATCCGCTAACTTTCAATTAGATTCAATTAGCATAATTCTAAAAAGCTCTTAATTCATCACACATCATTCGAGAACAAACAGATCCGAGTAGAAAAAAAAGAGTTAAACTATCTATTGCACGAAACAAACAAATCCGACAATTGCCGTATTGCTTGCGCTTATTCAAAAGTAAACAAATAGAACTTATATTTATTCCGGTCGCACATCTACCAACATCTACAGGTGGACAGAGGGGCAAAGAGTGAATAGCAAAGTTTATTTTGTGTTACCTATCTAAAAATGGATACCCACTTGCATGGGGAGCGAGCACAAGCAAACGGAAGATAACACAGCCATATCGGATAACTGGGGATTTTGTAACAAACCGATAACAGAAATCAATTTACCATTAGGTGGTAACACCTTCCGAAAGGCGGTAATTTGAGATAATTTTCTCGGTCTGTTATCGGTTTCTTATGCCACTCGAGTAAACGGCAACGTCCAACCTGATTGCGTTACTAGGAGCACAAACGTAATCAAGGTGGAAGCTTATTATGACCGTTGTGCGGATTTGTGGTCCCGTTTAATGGACACCGGTAGAGGGAAATGCATCACCATGGGGCAGTTTACTTAACGTTTTCTGTAAACGTTGGGGATTCGTTTTGCGGGTTATGATGGTGTGATTATTTGAATTCGGCTTTTAATCGATAAATATTGCACAATCTGACGTTTATCGTTGTTCTACACTCCGTCCAGACTTTTACGAACAGTTTACAACACATTTTGTACAGTTTAGAGCACTCTTCGTGTTTATTGGAGAGCAGAGCCTAAACTGTTAAGAAGAGCTCTGAATTCTTTTCCTTTCTTTCATTTACAGCATGATCAGAGCGGACTCTATGTGCGCAGAATAAATATTTTGACAGCTAATCATAGGTTAGGAATTCAAATGCGTATGCAAACAATTAAAGTAAATTGTTGAAAAAGTGTAATAGATCAACAAAAAGTGTAGCAGACTATGGAAAAAACAAAATATACTGAAAGAAATGTTGTTAAATGACAGATTATGCTGAAATGTGTTGATAACTAAATCAGATGGCTCTGAACACCTTTGGTCCAGATCATGCTCTAGCTCTGTTCAATGGTCTGAGTTGTTGTTCTCAAATATTTATAAGTGAACCTTTAAAACAAGTGAACAATATGTTTCAGCGGAAACTCAAATGACAACCCTCGATTGACAATAGACAATAATTACAGTTGACAGAAACCTTTCAAATAGACGTATGAGTAGAATCAAATTGGCATCACCATTCTCCGATTGAACGAACACTGAAGATAAAGCACGTTCCATGCTGGGATCTTTTCTATACTTAAACCCTTTTGATTGACAGTTTTCCTCATTTGCCGATTCTGAATGAAATTCATGATGTGAAGTGTGATGCCACAGCGAATACTTTATCATAAATTACAGATTGTGCTACCTTAATAATGTTTCATTTGTGCTTGTGCTTAAGAAAATATTAATGAAACAAAAAGCCACACCCACACAATTTAATATTGAATGGAAATAAAACCAGCTTGGGTTGCCGCAAAGTTTCTTCCTCCTCCATCTATAGGAGTTTTTTTTCTACGACGGAAATGGCTGTACCCAGAAGGGATGGAAGGCGGCTGCCTTGTTTTGCCTACGTGACAGCAACCTTTACATTTTATTGATTTTCGAAGTGCATCATTTTTGCAAATACTGTTTCGAGAAAATCTGAAGCCAGCTAAACGTCGGCATTGTTTGAATTTTAATGACGCGTTTAATTTGAAGAACGGAAGGCGTTCACGCTTATCATTCAAATTGATGGTTGTAATTAATTTAAAATTGATGTTAGGCTTTGCAAACAAATCTGGGGGAGATTGTAAAATTGCGCACTTAAAAGCCACGCTGAGGCCTTTGGTGTTTATCGTTTTGATGTATATATGGATGTCTTGCGTAGTATAAAGCGGAGGAGAGGAGATTACAAGAGGCGGAATGAAAGATATGAATTAATTAATGACAGTTTCAAAATTCAGCGTAGCAATTTCATAAACACAACACCAGAAAGCTTCTGTCAAATCACTGCTGTCAAGTCACTTCTACTTGGTATAAATATCTAAAGGTGAGATTAGTCTATATGCCAAGTGGTCATAAAATGCCAATTTCTGATAGTTCTCCTGTCAAAATATGATCATACAATGTAATGGGTATATCTCTTATGCTCTAATGACATAAATGCCACATATGACCAGGGTGAATTTGACAGATAAAAATGCCCAAATAGCGTATAGTGTAATCGGACAATAAGCACGAACGCCAGCATAAAGCGCTATATGCCCATAATATGCACTTTATTCAAATTTCGTTATAGCATTGCTGGCATTTTTGACGGAAAAATGAAAAAAAAAAATATTTTGTTGTCATCGGTGTTTGAGTTCGCGGAATTGCGATTTATTTTCATTTTCGTTGACTTTTTTGTACTACAACATTTGGTAATAAATAACAAATGCCTTAAATGACCGTCAAAGCGAATATGACCATATTGGTAGTTTTGGTCATATAGTCTAATATATAGTTTTGATAATCCTGACATTTTGGTCATTTGACAACTAATCAGGTCATTTGCCTGTTGGCATTCATATGTTGGCATTCATATTCCAATTCGGAAGCTCGCAAAACTTTGACACTTGAAAAAATGATACCCGCCAAAAATGATTCCAGAATTCAATTAATTTTGATAGAACGTGAATATATATTAGGCCCGTACATCCGTGTAGAAAAATGAACGTCAAATATCAAAAATCGAAAGAGAAATCTTTTAATTTCAAGACAAGTACCTGACCGGTTTTCTTACAAGAAGTTTAGGAAATGTCAAATGCAGCATCTACAAAATAAGTTGGAATTACATTTTTTCTAAGCTAAATAGTTATTAAACTTAAAATTTTGAATGCGCTGATATGTTCTAGAAGAACATTCAATTTCAACTTCTTCCTCCGTCATCGTTGAAGACGAAAATAAATAGAGTTTTACTTGTTTAACTTTTGAGCTGTCACTTAGTTGTCAGTTTTCATTTTTCAGTAGGTCGAAATTCGGCGAGTAGAAAATTACGAAAAAATGAAAAGAGGGGAAATGGATTTCTCTCTCATTTTTTTTTAAATTTTCTCAGTACGTTGTCGCACAGTTTCTTAGCGAATTTTTAATAATATTACTTTTGCAAAAAGTAGGTACCCGAACGAACCTATGTAAGTACCAAATTTGGCATTAATTAAAATGTATATACATCACTCATGAGCTACAGTGTGAATGAACACTTAATGAAAATAAATTAATAGCGAAGAAATTATATGCATAAACAATTAGTGTAGCAATCCGTTTGAATGGCATTCCCAAGAGATTACTCACAACCACAACTCAATTAGCTGGCACAATTTCATTTGACGATGCCTAATTAGCTACTTTTCATCGGCAAGGTCTTTGTTTACTTTTAGCTTAAAAAACAAATAGACAAATGCATATGTTAACTGTCATTAAGAGCCATAAGCAATCAAGTCGAAATATGATGAGTTGTTAAACCTTAAATGGAATAATAATCTATCACCTTCTGGACAATAATCAATTTTGTGTTAAAGTCTACATTTTGGAATACGAAATACATATACCAGTATATTATCCAATTGAAAAAATTGGCTACAATTTTGCAAATTTCGGCACATTATTGTTTAATTCTCTAGGGGAAACATTCCATTTGACCAGAGATAGACAAAATAAGCAATTGCTGTGACTGCTGGAATAAAATACTTATCTAATCATGAAACTGAATTGTTCTTTTCGGGCTGAAAATAAAATAATGCGAATATGACCACGGTAATAGCACAATAACAGTAATGAAATGATTAAGTTGGTTTATCAACGGTGCATGTTTCGGTTTGACAAATAACACCTAACCGAGTTATTTGAGTCAATTTGATAATGATGTGTTTTTATTCAAAGATAAATGTGCTTGAGTGTGGGCACATCGAATATTTCTTCACTCACTGGGGAAGACTGTTAAATACTAACTAGATATATATACCCGGGGTCATCTTAATAATAAGGGTCCTCCTACTGACCAATAGATGTCAGGAGGAAAACGTTCAATGTCTGCTCAGGCGGGAGTGGGGATATTCACAAGTTCCAGGTTGGCAGGTATAGTGGATACCTTTAAAAGAAACTGCTATAGAGTCTTGAAGGTTTGAGAAGGAAATCGCACAGCAGATATATCAAAGGTTTTAACAAATTCAACAGTTACACAAAGAATGGCGGTTGCCTGTATTTTTCATTAAAAATTGATCTCCTTAAACAGGCCGTTATAACTGATTATGACTGTAAAAACAAAAAAAACAAGTTTTCAAGTTAAGGTATATCCAATATTAAGATTAAACTAAATTTCAAACACGATCGAGGCAATTGACACAATATCAAAAGTATTAAAAGTGTTGCGCTCAGCAATAGCGGCGAGACGGTTGTTTCGACTGTTTTTCTTTTGGTTCTTCGATTTATAAAAGACGCGAATCCTATAAAGTTAGCACAATTCATAAAGTGGCAGCTATTAAAATAACACTTGAAATACGTAATTTTACGCAAATTTACCGCATAAAAGATGAACCAGTCCAACCTGCATCCGGTCTTCTACTTTGCAATATTTATTCAAGGCCAAGTGCATTCAACTTAAAATAATCTTCGCCATAGGTTAGGTTCAGGTATATCTGGTTAGAAAGACATCAATAAAGAAGACAAAGCCGAAAAACGATGCAACACCAAACGACACAAATGTGGTAATTTTGTGTGATAAACAGATAAGACCATGAGATTCAGAAATATGCACTTAAGGCCAGATAAGAATGTTCTATTTGGCAACCTCAAGGCCGAGGGGGCATTAACCATCAAAAATCAAGAAAGTGTGTAATATTACTGCCTCGAATCGAAATAAAAGCAAACCTGCCAAATTTTGTGGGAGTGTTTCACGCGCAACTCTTACGATAACGAGTACATCGTCTGGTAGTTATTATGGAAATGACTTTGAAAGCATACAGTGAGTAAGTGAACATTTCGTATGGATTAAGTGTCACTTAAAAATTTGCGTTCCTATATTAGTCCTCGTATCATCCAAAAACTTAAAAAGTACGCTGCTGCTTCGGAACGAAAAATGTGACACAACGAAAAATTTCGCTCACTTTTTTCTTTGGCTCAGCACTGCTGCTGTGAAATGAGAGCGAAAAGTGGATAATTGTAGTAGATTGTTACACAATTTATTGCCTGGTACATTAATTGCTTGCGAAAATTTGACACATCTTTTTTAAATAGAATCTTTGAAGTGGACAACATTGAGTTTTAATATTCCGATGAATTGGAGCAGGAAGATTACCCACCTTATCACCCGTATCTACCATTACTGCAGCAAAAGTGAATGTGGAATATGTTGTTTTATTTTACTGATATCATTTGCAATATTCTCAATAAAATTCAATAATTTGAATTAAAATTCTTCAATTAAAAATGTAAATTCTGTCTGTTGTAAAATGTCACTTGTAATCTCTACATATTACTTTCCGCAGATGTTCGATGTCCATTTGGAGACAACCGGAAAATTCCATTTAGATATTTGGCTATGCTCTATGGAAGATATATAAATTTCACCCATCCGTTTAAGCCAAGTCGAGCGGAATTGTGTTTTCCAATAAAAAATTCCGCCGAGCTGAAATTTGAATCGGAACAATAAATATTAATCTGCGAAAAAATGTGCAGACTTCTGCTCATTAATCTATTACAGTTTTCCACTACAGAATGCAAAACGAAAAGCAGCAGCTTTGTGCTACCTACATTACGATTCGTCAATTCGTTTAATTGGGTGTACATACCAGCAGGAATACAATTATTTATTTTATGTTTTTTTAAGAAGATAATGCGATTCCAGTTCGTCACCATTGGACATTAGACTGTAGATTATAATCCCCAAATAAGCCTAAATTTAATTTTTTTTTTGAAAAAAGTTTTCCGCCGCCGCTATTACAGATGTCACGTCATTTTTGTGAATAAATTGTAGAGCGAAATTACACACGAAACTGTTACTGTCAAATTTTGTATCAGTCATATGTAATATCTCAATTAGCCGTTTAGAATCGGCATAAAATTGAAGATCAATACATACCAACGAATTGAAGGGATCTACAATTTTATGCCGGGTTTAAACGGCGAGAACAAGCTCTTTCATGACAGTTATACTCTCGAATGATTGTCAGGAATTTGGGATTCGAATATGGGACCCCTCGCTTAGTAGTCCAACACACTAACCACTAAGCCACTTCGCCGACGTTGCTCCACCTAATTAATTATTTATTCGCATAAAAAATGTTTCTCAACTCTTACAAGTTTGATTTTTACGAATTTTAATGAAGTGGACCAACCTATAGATAGTTTTACATTTACATTCTAGCTGTTTTCGTCATCTATTTTAGGAAGCAAAAGTATCAAAAATTAGTTGAAATTATTCCTCTACGTTTAAGAAGAATAGAAGTAAATGTTTAATAGTGTGGCATATGGTCTAAAAACAACGCAGCTTTCGGGATTTTTGTAGTTATCCTTTAATATGCTAGCCGAAATCTAGCATTACAGAATCAGTCCTTGTGGAAAGTTAGACAGCTGTCTGACTAGATATATCTCGGTTTTGATTGGCTGAAATCGGTTGGCGTTTATGTAGAGGTGGCCGACGAATCATGACAAGTTGACAGTTCGCATATGTGGCCGACGTAGGAAAAGTGACGTTCCCGACTAAGTTCTAGTTTTTGCGTTTAGATTACATCTTATCCAGACCAATCTAGTCGACTTAAGATAATTAAATTCTTGAATGTGCCCAACATCACTCAATTTGAATGACTCGCATTTCTATATTTATGTATTTATGCCTACAAACTATTTAACATTTTGTTACAGAACGATCACGATTGCAAAATGAAGGTTTGTTCGAGATAATTTAAGATATAAATATTTCTTGTCTACTTTTTGTATGCTAACTGACGTCTGCTACCTATCTAACTTGTCCACTTTTGTTTGTTAAAAGTAAAATATATAATAAGCTCCGCGTTCGGCACAAGAAATTGTACTAGAGCTACAGCACAGGTTAGATTAATTATAGATTTTGACGCTCAATGCCACGTAAAACGATCTGTTGTTCGTATTTCGTCTATTTTGACAATTCTCTATTCGCACAACTATATACATCTGGCACTGATTCACTGTACACCACTTCCTTGTAGGAAATCAAATTCTTTTGGCGCATGTGCTGCTTTTAAAGACGAAACAATATCTCAATGGGGTGTATGGTCTGTCCTCTCCTCACTTTGTCTTGTCTTTTGCGAAAAGAAATGCAACGCATTTTATGACAAGACAGAGCACATTCAATTAACACGATAAAGGAAAAAAAGAAGAAATGAAACAAACGAACGATTCACTGAATCTGTACAGCTGGCACAGATGATTTTCTTCTTTCAAAGTGAAGGTTGTTCAGTGAACTCATTTACTTCGACCATTTGGCATTTGATTTATAACAGCAACCACAAAAACCACTTTCTTAATTTTTTGATACGATTACTCACTAATAGTGGTACTTACCGCTGCGAGCTCCTTTTCGATTTCAGCAGCACGAATGACCAAGGGGCCACGGACAGCATACTCCATGGTAATGAAATTCGGATTTATGTTGTGAACATGAAGGCATTTTGCTGTATGCGAAGACATTTTGCGTTTCAGTTCTAGGTGAACAGGATTTGTTGATTGTTTAGTGACAGCAGGGAGTGTGTGCTTAGATCTAGCACTGAACAACGATACAAATGAAGACGAACGCGTAGTAGATGTCAAAAGGCGCGATGTTGTTGGAGATTGTGACAGTGAGGATGATGATAAACCCGGTTCTGACACACCACACGCATTAGAAGTTCCTGCTTGACTGGCAAGATTCTGGCGCTGCTGCTTTAAATGATAAAGCGAGCTTTTCCAGCGGCGTACAGCATTGTTGGCCACCGTTGCCGTGGGGGCTGAGTTTTGTAGGAACACACGACTCATTGTGCTCTAATTTTTGATTCTCTTCGGTTTAACTTGAGAGAGAGCGAGAGCGACGAAATTATATTCGCAACCGGTTCGGTTCGGCTTTATATTTATTTTTTTGTTTGTATGGATAATTGAAGACGAACCCCAAACCGGTGTTTCCCAAAAAAAAAAAATTCTGTTTGAATTGTTGACGTTGATTGAGGTGCTGAAAAAAATAAAAAAAGATTTTAGTGCGCGGATTTGACAAAATTAAGTTCAATATTTTCATACAGCTTTATATGATAACGAACAAGTTTTTAAAATGATAGCAGAGACCAGGCGGTGTCAAAGAAAAGTAAGCTTTTTCTGTTTCGGCATCTGTGGTTATGCTGGTTACGCAACAAAGTAAAGTTGACCACTAAAAGAGGTTGTGTGTTAAATCTAGGAACTTTATATTGATTTTTGCTACGCTGGAGAAATATTTATATATACAATACAAACACACCCTATTTCATATACCGCAAACGAAGTACCTACAGAACGCAAACCCTTCCCAACCGCTGCACTAATCAATTGAACGTAAGACTGTTTATTTTTGTCCCTATTATAGGAAATCCTTATCTCATGTTTATTTGACGCTTTTGAACAGACCTTGGCTGGAAGTGAAATTTTAGAATTTCACATGGACGTACCAGTTATTACAATCTACAAGCAGGTAATCAAACTCCAAGCTTTGCATAAAGTTCCCTAGTTCTGATAAATTTTGTAAGCTTTATGTTGTATAATATGCAAGCACAAATGAACGGATGGGCACATTCAAAAATCCAGTTATAGGACTATCCTGAATGTCTGATCCTGAATCCTGAACGCAAAAACTAGATTGGCCAGAATGTCGTCACGTCCTCTGTCACGAAATTCTTGACTAAATCCGTCGGCTACCCGACCGATCCAGGCCAATCAAAAACTGAGACATATCATTTCAGCCATCTGTCCGACTTACTAAACTAGGTTCTTGGACGTTCCAGATGTAATTATTTGACCTATATGGTATTTGACGTTGTGCTTGGAAAAAAAAAACACTAAAATAGAACGCACATAACAAGAATTAACAGCTTTTATGTGCCTGATTCTTGGTCAGGCATTAAGATTCATTAAAGTTTTTATTCCACATGTATGCAATCAATATTAGATTAGTAGACTTCGGAGATGGATTTTACATTTTCTTAATTTTCTTGAAATTGGGGGATGAGTCTTTTAGTCAATGCGGTGAATTTTGAAAAATTTTGCTAATCGCCAAAATGTTTTTCAAAGAAGTTTCTGCTAGCATGTTTTTGACTGTCAAACTGGACGGATGAAGTGACATTTTTAGATTAGCCATACAAAAGTGAATTGTTTGACGCTTCATATAAATCCGTTCGCGATTCACGAAGTTTAGCCGTAGATTTACAATTTTGAACTTAATAAAAATATTTTGGGGATTGTAAATAAAATATGTCAGCTCACGGGTAAATATTCCTCGGAATTAATTACTTTAATTGAAGCAACTTAGACTCAAGTCAAGATCAAACATCAAGGTATATTTTTGACATTTGGAAGGAAAGTCGTATAGCTTTCTTCCGTTATCTATATTGTTCTTAACGCAAATTAGACTTTTTCTACAACACAACCTCTTGAAAGGGTTATGACATTGCGATAACGGTAAGTTTTACAACATAACGCAGTTAGAAGGGATGCCCAGTTCTAAAGAGTCGTCTGACTTAAAGGGGCAGCATTACCTATCTCGCAAAAATATGTGACACGTAATTTGGTCGGCCATCCTGTTAAGGTGGTAGGAATTATGAGAAAGATCATGTTGATAATTTCCTAGCAATGGCTAAGGGAATTTTGCTTTCCTAGAAAACAAAATGGCTTCCGAAAATGATAAACGGACACTTATATATAGTTGATTGATGAATTGTTGGTTAAACTAATTTAACATTTCACATGCTTTAAATCAGTATTGGAAAAGTTGTTAAGTGGTTGCAGAAATACTAGTCGCCGGAAATTGGTCGTTTTATGTATCTATAATTAGGGGTAAATCGTCGACGACACTTTAGGTGTTTTATTTGTTATCTCATTCTTACGCCTGTATAGAGCTGACTGTGGTAACGGATTTCTGTATTGCATCTCGTACAAAAATGCACGTGCGTGATGTTGTGTAACATTTATTTTCCCGAAGTCTGCACATAGCCATACGTATCTCACACTTTGCGCAGAGACGTTCTCATATATTTTGTTGACTACAGGCTGTTAATAACAAAAACATAGAAAATGCCAATACACATTGTATTTTTTTATTACTTGATCAATGGAAACCAGACGCACCCTAAACTAAGTATTAATGAAATATAAATAATTACTAAATTCACCACACCATACCCACCGTTTTCTTAACACGACCCACGGCCAATTATTTGAATTATTTGAATTTTTGCCAATGTTACCACAGAATGAACTGTCAGACACCTGTCAGGTTCCTTTGTGCGAGTGTATGCGTGCTGCTAATCTACTTTAACATGGCACACAAACTTTGCCACTTAGAAACACGGAAAACAGTTTGTGTAGGCAAATTCTCTTAAGTTGAAAGACCTGACGACGGTCTATTTAATACTTAGTTTATGAGACGCACTTTGTATACAGCGTGAACGGAAACTATTGCCACCTTAAGCCTAGTTAAGTTTTGGTTGTCTCCTTACGTCAAAAAAACCTGTCCGACGCGTAATTTTTCATTGTGAGTTGATCGACGATTATAAAGCGAGAGCTAGGCGACAGCGTTTATCGCGTCGCTCTCGTCTCGTTATCTAATCCGCATTGTGAATCAGGCTTTAGTCATACGAACAAAATGTTGGAAAAACAACTGACAAATTTTAATTTCCTAATTAATTTGTTCGAACTTCCGTGCTGTTTATTTCCCAAAAGCCGAACCGAAACCCCTTATCACGTAGAATTTTAGATCCATTACCGGCAATCTTTGCCATAACTAAGTATAATACTTAGTTTATGATCTTTGCTTCGCATTATGTTATTTATACAGATACAATATATATAGCTACTTATTAAAATTAAAATTCGTACAATTTCACAGAGAATAACTAGCTGAAAAAGAGTACAAATTAAGAGAATGTGTTTTCATAAAATAAAACAGCCAACCAAAGAGAAAACGCTTAAAGCCATTAAAGCTCTTGATTTCAATTAGATTAGATCTCCAGCAAACGTTGTACACAAACCAATGTATATCATGGACACGAACAAAATGCCTAGAGAAAGCTTAACGCATTTACATAATAAGCTGAACAAACAGCTATATAATACGTGTATATGCTAAGGAAAAGTTGCAAATAAATGTCGATTCGCCAGGATTTTCACCATTTTCCTGGTGAATTTTAGAAAAGTTACATTAATCCGGAGTTTTATGTTTTTATTTTTTTTTTAAGTTTTTATTTTTGTCGGCCCCGCCCCGGGTTTTTCGCCTTTGGTCCATGCAAAGATTAAGATTCCAACTACTAGACCGACGGAGGTAGGAGTTCTTAAAGAATATTTATTCATTCGCAGAAATTCAAAATGTTGTCCTTGAACTGTATTAGCTCGAGAATAATCACTCTTGGCGAAGATTCAAAAAGTTATTTTTTATTTTTCTTTTTATCGCGACAAAAGTAAAAGTGGGAATTTCTGAGCAGGTGACTCTGCAAAATGTGTATTTGAATGCACAATGTATTTTGTAGGCTGTATGTAAAATGTACTCTAAATTATTTGTCATATTTTTGTTATGAAACTTTTATTATGCCATAACTATCCTTGCACGGCACGACAGGGAACACTTTACCAGTGTCTTTGTTTTATAAATGTCTAAAGATGAGTTTGCTTGTTGCCATTGCCACTTGTGTCTAATTCAGCGTTTTATCTATAAAGCTATAAACCATATCTTAGGAGATAACGACAGAATCAGTTAACAAATAACCACCCCATGGGCTTAACAAAAAAAAGTTTTTCTTCCCACATACGGGTTGCGGTATTCCAAAACAATTGGATTTTTGTTTCTGGCGGAACACTTGAGTGGATACGATTTTTATTTGATCATTGCTATCAGTTGACATGTGTATCACAGATGGTTAGAGGTCTAGCGCAAATTATTCCATTTTCAATTTTGTTTATATAATCACAAAAGTTGACATTTATTTGACGAGTGGCTTGTGCTCCGGTAAAATATAGCCACTGTGAACTACTTAAATTTAGAGTCGAAATTAAAATTGTTTATTGGTAAGGCCTGAGAATTTAAGATAATCGAGACTGTAACTTTCGATCCGAAGAGAGTCGAGTCTAAACCATTATTTAACTTTAAACGTCAGTTTGAAGAAAAGTCATTAGGCCATTTTGAATTAAATAAAGTAAGTTGAATTGGTAAGTTATTTAAATATGTTACAAATGTCGTATCTTAAAATATAAAGCTTTTTTGTTTGTCTTGTGCAGCAAATCGGACATTTCATTAATAGTTTTCTTCAATGCTGTTTCTCACTCCATTTTAATGATATGAATACTTTTAGGTCCGTGTGCAATGAAATTGTAAAAAAATGAACAGCAAATAAAGCGAAGCCGCAGCATAAATTGGACGCAGGCAATGCGAGAACTTTTAGTTGACTTTGTCAAATCATTGGCTGATATCAATGACAGCAAAATTAACATTGCTGCAATGATAGAGTCGGAAAGTAAGCATCGGAAACAGTTGCTTTTATATTTCATATAAATCGAGTAGTGTCTTTCGTAAATCTGTTAAAGAAGATTGAGTAGAATCAAAATAATATTGTTTTATTATTACAAAAAATGGGTCTATTTCTCTTTTATAAAGTTTTCCTTTTCGAGAAAACGCAGCCTCATTAAACATATAATAAATTGGAATTGGAATAAAAATATCTTTATCGCTGCTCAACGTTATTGACAAAGGGAATAATTAAAAGATAGGTACTCAAAATACAACCAACTGTCAATTTCAGCTCAGAAAAAAAATTATAACGCAATAATTTTGCTATAAAATCAGCTGTAGGTAAAGTTTCCGATTACTTTGATTGTTGGTACCTACAAATCAAAAGTCGAAACTATAGTTAGTTAAACTCGAATTTACAGTTGGGTTGTTGGTAAGGCCCGAATCATTATATTAATACGCGAACATCCAAAGTTTCCGTATACAGTGCCATAGATGTGCACAAACAAACACAAATCGTGGATATTGTCTAAATTAAGACTGGTAACATGAAGTTAAGAACTCCCCATACAAAAAGCTCTTATTAGTTAATTATTGAACGAACTTAGGTGACTTTGAATATATCGCAGCCTTATTACCACAGTAACGTATACAAATTTATATCATCTTAGAATAGAACCTATTTTCGAAGGAATGCAAGTTACCATTCACTTAATATCATAATTTTCTGCAGCTCGAAAATTGATAAATTTCTGCCGTGCTTTAAGTGAACACCCTTAGGAAGTATCATTGCGTAAATCGCGTAAATCGACAAGTCGGTTGTCAAACTTAGCTGTTCAAATTATTTCCAAATCAACAAAATTCCGAAAGTAAGCGAAAAGAAAAAACTTATTAAATTCTTGGAGAAATCGGCAGTAAACGCGTTATTTATATGGGAAGTATAAAAAAAACTCTGCAAACAAACAAACAAACAACAACTGTCTGTCAAAGTTTGACATTTGTGATTTGCGCAACTTTCCGCGGTTGATTTCCGAACCTAATTCGTTGCAGAACATTATGAGGTCTGCGTAAACTATTGGGGACGTTCAAGTATCTAGTTTAGTAAGTCTGACAGGACTCTCACTAGATGCATCTCGGTTTTGATTGGGAGAAATCGGTCATGAGCAGCTGTTTCAATTGACGTTTATGGAGGGGTAGCCGACGAATTTAGTCATGAAATTCGTGACTTAGTACTCAGTTGACAGTTCGCGTATGTGGATTACGTAGGAAAAGTGACGTCCAGACCAATCTAGTCGACTTAAGATAACTAGATTCTTGAATGCGGCCATCATTGACTTATTATACATGGACTGCTAGTAGACAACTTCGCGTTGGTTCCAACATAAGCGCTAGCTCTCGTGGTTCGGAGCGGAATAAATTGGAAACTCACATCTGACGTTTCCATTTCGTTGCAGATAGTTTTCCATATGACTGTTTTATTTCGATTAATTGAATAAAGATTTAAAACTAAAATATTAAGTGTTGTATTTGCAATTTGAAATATGATTCAAGTTTCTCTGATATGATGATTTAAATTCTCATGTACCTACTTGAATGTGATATTCTTGAAAATCATAAGTATTTATTGATCAGAAATGTAATTGAAATATACACTAAAGCATTATTACATCATATTTCTAAAATGTATAATGAAAAACAGCATAAAAAACTAATTCGGAATAAATATTCGAAAATTGTGCAATTTATGGGACAATGAAATACGATTTTTTATTCAAATTTTGTTGGTTCCATCTATTATTAATTATTTAAACTAGCACAATTTCGAGACGATATCTATTGTAAGCAATGCCGCAACAATTTGAATTGCAACCGTTTCACTTGGCAAATTCACTCACGCCCAATAGGTGGCTCTAGCATTTTATGGAGAAATCCAAGATGGTTGTCATTTTGTTTCACTTATTTCCCGCATAGAACCACAAGCGCTAGTTATGTTGGCGTCATTTTCTGGCAGAGATTGTATGGAAGTGACATTTCACTAGCAGTCCATAATCCATATACAAGGTGGCGCAAAAGTAATCATCCTATCAGAAAATGCTATAAATTTTGCGATTGGCCCCTAATGTCAGTTCTGTTTTGACATTTGTGTAGTAAACATATGCGAAGTACACGTTAATAAACAATGTTACGCTACACTGCTCCAGAACGCGGAATATTGGTGACTATTTATTTGAGCAATAATCGGTCGGTGACTTTGGCACAACGTGAATTTTGTCGCAGATTTCCTAGCCGTCCAACGCCTACTGGTGAAACACTGCGACGTGTAGCCGCTCGCCTCGAAGAGACTGGCACAACACGAGACGTTGCCAAGAGTGGCGGGCCCCAGAGCGCCCGTTGTGCCGAGAATATCGCCTCTGTTGACGCGGCCATTTTTTTTTCGAGAACGCCGCTGGTCAAACGACAACAGTGAACGGTGCGCGCTATAGGGCCATGTTTACCGATTTTTTTCTACCGCAATTGGACGATTTAGGACTGGAGGACATGTGGTTCCAACAGGACGGAGCTGCGGCACACACTGCGCGAGCCACAACCGATATTCTGAAAGCGGTGTTCCCGGGTCGTTTTTGGCGATTTGCACTAGCCCGCAAGATCGCCTGATTTGACCGCTCCAGACTTCTTTTTGTGGGGCTTTTTGAAGTCGCGGGTTTATGTCAACAAGCCTCAGACTATTGCAGCTCTTAAAGACAATATCCGTCAAGAATGTGAGGACCTATCGCCGGAAGTTTTGGCCAAAGTGATGGAAAATGCCATAAAAAGGGCTCAAATGACAATCAACTGTGGCGGCGGCCATTTACATGACATCATATTCTCGACTTGATGTAAAAAAAATTAAAAGACCAAATAAAAATAATCCACAAGAAGAATCAAATTTTTTCATTTTTTTTTTTAATTACAGCCAAAAAACATCGGAAGGTTATTTTTGCGCCACCTTGTATAATAAGTCAATGGCGGCCATTCTCTATACAAAATCTGACAGTTCATTTACGAGGTGGTAAATTTCTGCAAAACTAGTCTCCATTTTATCGGTATTTGTCAGAATTGATACAGACCGAAACCCAAAGTGGACTTAGCGAAACCGAGGTTTGCAAATATTGCATTTGTCAAAACTAAAGTACGATTTTCGGCACGCGGTTACAACAACTACTGTGAGACTCGAAGTGTCAAGTAGAGCGTAGTTGTTATAATTGCGTACTGAAAATCCTACTTACTTAGCTCAGAAAAACCGGCCTTATAAGTACTTTTCTCATATGAATCTGTAAAAAAAAATCAAACCAACAAAAATCTTTAATGGGTGTCAACGTTGAGTTGTATAAATCGGTGGCCTTGTGCTCGTCGAATCAAGGTGCATGTTTACTTCCTGCCGTGGTAACAAAAATAATGCCTTTTCTAATAGGAATATATCCGAAGGATTGATTGTCAGTATTCAACTGCTCAATCACTTAAAGAAGTCTGATGATGATGAGGAATGCGAGGTGTAGTTCGAAGTAAATTTTTCGTGTTCTCAACAACACAATAAATGAAAACTGGATAACATTTTCCAACAGCGATTGTCAGGCACGGCTCCACAACTTTGTCTAGCAACGTTGGCGCTTTTCCCATTTTTCAAATATTCAAATTGTTGTAGTGTACCTTTAACCTTCATTGTGAACTTCCGATATAATTGTAAGATAAATGTTACGTATACGCCTCCCTACATAAAAGAAGTAGTCTATCAAGTGTTAGTAAATATATTGCAACTTGTTTGTAGTATCAAAAAAACTGACAGATGTCAACGTGGCATTTTTAACAAAATCATTCAAAAATGCCCAAGTCTGGCCAGGGATTTTACATCTTTTATAAAGCTAATGTATGATTTCTCAGATTTTACAGGCCATATAATGGATAATGAGGAAAATTTGCTGAATATAAATTCAATTCCTATATACTCCATTAAGCAGTCGGACTTCATACATTACAATTCCTTCTAAAATCTTTAGAACAACTGTGAGATGATGGCAGCATCGTAAATAATATGCAGCCACGGTCACAAAAATAGACTGCTATTGTAAATCGGGAGCAATCATTTGTACACTTATGTACCAAGTAAAACTATTGAAGTAAAACTCCTCTGAAATGTAAACAAACAGTTCAACTGTCTGCCCTGCATAATTAAGCAACAAGTAAGCCAAATAGTTACGCTCGTGCTTTTTGTCAGGCATATGAATTGTTATGATATGCCCCGTGCTTCATTCAGTCTCGAATGACGATAAAAAAGCGGTCGATGTTCTCTTTACCAGACTAAAGTGAATGTGCCCAGTGAATGCTTTGATTTAATAAAAAATTGTTTTCGACAGACTTAGATTGGAAGTGCGGCTGTTTTCTGACTCAAGTTAGTGTTTTGCGTGCCGGTTGACACATTTAGTTGTGATGAATAGAATTGATAGCTCAACGTAATTAATTGGTGAGTAAATTAATCACGCTACTGGCTTGGCGCTTTCAATCCGTTATTATTAATGACATATTAGGCAAATTCGCACCTTGTTTAAGCATACCAGACACGATAATGAATCTTTTGTTGGTAGCTACCCCTCTTACTGATAAGAAACGGAAATCCTGTTAGTTACACCCAATAGTAAACGATGCTTATATCTTGCCAATGTAGGCATAGGTATTATACTAATGACCTCTAACTTAAGTGGATGGATGTATTAATAGTTTGTGGAAGGGCACTTGTTTTGGCGATTCCGATTAAACTGTCAACCAAATTTGAGCCTTAGTAATGACGATCTCAATAATTGGTGCTCATAGCGATCGAGATAACTCAGAACCCGAGTGTGGAATATCTCTTGTGGTGTGATTCTTTAGTTGACGTCGTAACGCAGTACTTACAAGAGACGCCGAAGACGCAGGGGAAGACAATTGCCGTTCAGGAGGCCCGTTAACTCCTGAAAGGAAGATTGTCAAATTTCAAGTAGGAGGAGATGTGAAAAACCGAAGGGCAGCAATAGGTTACTTGGAGACATCTGAAAACTTCAACATCATTCTTAGAAAACAAAAAGTTCAAACAGTATCGGAACAAACCGCTTTCGTACTGGCAAGAAGATGATGGATCAGATACTCCGTAGACCAGGACGGCAGTAAATTTAAAGTAATCCAAATGTGTTTGGCTTATTCCAAATCGTTCAAACTATCTACCAACAAACGATAAAAACTCTCAAAACTCAAATTCAAATGAATGATACAACAAAATGTGGGAAACAGTCGAAAAATATATCAACGATTGTATGCGATATTCAACCATTTTAAATCCAATTAGCATCGTCTGAAAATGCACATAATCTCAAAACAAGTTACAGCTCACAGTGACGTCTCGTACTCGATTGATGTTCGAAAACTTGTTTTCAACCTCAAAGATCAGTCATTACGTACATTAATAATGATTGATTATAAATAAATCAGCAAAAGCATTTCAAGTTCCTAAGCTTTAATCACAATTCAAGAGTCCAATTTAAATTGATAAAAATTTAATTTCAATGGCGAATTGCGCGCATAACCTCTTATCAGTACAATTAGCACAAAGTCTTATGAAATAGGTTTTTTTTTTTAAGTGTAACACAAGTTACAATTTATATTATTTACAGAATTGGCAAGAGTGATTATTTCCATGAAAGTTCGAGGCCTACCAGAAGTCCATTTTGCTGTAACAACGTCATACGGACGGCAACAACGGCAGTTTAAGGAAAGGCAAGAACCACGATGCAAAGGAAATCAAGTTTCAAATCTCATCGAATAATGTTGAATAACACTCTTTGTTCATCATCTATCAGACCGGTGAACTGATTTTATTGCAACTTCAACGATCATAGCACGATTTGTCCACGATACTCTAACCTAACCGACGATACAGGCATACAAAGTGATTGCTTACTGTTGCATTTTCACTCAGCTTGTTGCTCGTGTCGCGTGTTTTCTGTACAAATGGAAACGTGACAAACAGCATTTTGAGAAACTCCTCTTTTATTTGTAAGAGAAATTAAAGAACACATATTGCTGGCCTCAATATTTCAACAAATGTACGATGTTGTGCTGCAAGTGCGGCTTCAAAGTTCAACTGTACAAATAGACAAACTGGTTCGCAACGAAGTCTAGTATAAGATTTAAAATCCGCGTAACTTTATAGCGTCATAAATAATTGCGAGCCCTTCGTTTTTAAAAATCACCTCACTTTTCGATCGATGTTCAATTGGATTGAGTTGAATAATGTTTGCTCGATTAGCAGTTTTTAGTTTCTTAACACTTTGTTTCAGTTTTACGTAATAATTGCGTTTAATCAAATGGAAGGTAGTCAACGCCATTGTTGATGTTATTAAGACAACTGGTGTCGCAAACCGAACGTCGAAAAATGACGATCGTACAGATCAATTAGCTTCAATCAATCCTGCATAACTTACGACTTTCCTTCTTGATAGAAAGCGGGTGCATTTAACCGACTTTCAAGACGCCCGTCCTGCGTACCCGCGCCCTGATCCGTCTCAGACTGCAGGGGAACTATCATTTTAGGTACGGCACTGAAATCAAAGCAAATAACACATTGTTTGAACAAGTTATCAATGAGTTCAAAGGGTGCGGACGCCCTAGATTGTGAAAGAACACCCTTGACATCTAAATTGTGTTCACACAGGTGTGAACTGTGAAGACAGTACAAATCAATAGAATCTTTTTCAATTATGTTTTCATATACTTCCGGACATAGAAGAGGATTTCTATTCTATGCCAGATATGGCTTCATCGTTTGGTTATTCTTGTTAGCTTCCCATATGTCGGCGGACTATTTATAGAAACCATTATAGTCCCTCTAGAGAAAAATGCGTTTTTGAATATAATCTCTGTTCATTCATTCCGGTCATAACCCGGTGTGCTACAATTTGGGTACATTCCGCAATCATAAAGCTGAGAAGCCAGATAAATTATTATCAAATTTATTGAATCGCAAAATATACAAATTATTTGTGTGGCTCTTGCTGGTTATGTCATCAACATGAAAAAGAATTTGTTTTTCCTTTTTGTCTGAGAAGATGAGCTAGAGTGCGGCGCTCCCAATTTCTTGTCAAACTATTCGACTAATTATCACAATCACAGCACTATCTGATTCGAGATTAGAATGTTTTGACCCCTAGGTTAATAGAGGTTGATAAACATTATACATAATACTTCTTGGAGGGTTCAATTTCTAGGTCAAGAAGCAAGATTAAGTTTAAGTGGATATGGATACAAAAGATCAATATTTTATCGTTTGGGTTGGGTTGCACTTACTTGTTAAAATTGCTATCCAAAAAAGCAGCAAAATTAAGCAAGTTTGGGAATTAATTTAACACACCGATCGCTTTGAGGAATCGCGCGAACTATGAGTAGCACGATTTATGTTGGCGATAATAATAAACGAAACAAAATCGACTGCGTGTACCGTATACAAATACAACAGTTCACCGCCGCGGTTAAGAGAAACTGAGATTGAAAGCTGGGGCTGGTGCTTCTTGTAGTTCTCCTATGTTTGGGGTGTATGCGCAGAAAACACAAATAAAAGTTCGATTATTTGTTGATGTGGCCTGCCAGGGTGGCTGGTTAGGGTTGCGCGTGTTGGTTGGGTTGGTGGTTGTTGGTATTGAATTGGAGAATCGAGAGATTTCGATAGAACTTTCCTGGTAACTATTGACTGGTGTTAACATTTTTATGCATTTCAGAAGAGCTAGGTTCCGTTCTCTACTAACATCAGTTTTTTGTTGTTTTCGCTGTCAAATTTCTATTTGACAGGAACTTTTAGTTGACGTTTTTGGAGCTTACAACAGGTATGTATAATGTAAAAAGCTTTACCATACTATTCTATTACTCTAATAGGAATGTAGTAGAATAAAATTATTTAGATTTTATTTGCTGTGTTAAGTTGTTATATTCTATATGGATGCTTGTATAAAGTATCTATTATAGCTTAATAAACTTCTGAAAAGCTAATCCAAGATAAACAAATAAATACCTAGTTACACACCCGCATTGCATTGCAACAATTCAAACTTCTATCTGCATAGTAACCTTATATGTATTATATTCATTTTTGCAATACTACCAACGCAAAAAAAATATTGAAATGAAGTAACAAAATGGATTATGGATAAAATCGATAGCGGTTATGCAATAAAGCGACCCAGAGCTGACGTAATATTGTTGCTTTTCGTAATAAAAAAAACCAACCACCCGTCAAGGAAAAAATTAAACTTGGATAAAAATCCATTAGGAATACAACGCGAACTCGACGACTTATGTTCGGACAGCTGAAAGTATTCAAGCATGCTACCTCAAGCTCCAGCAAACGCAAAGTTCTGTTTTTTGTTAGTCGAAATTTTCTAATGACACTTGTCCACTTGTCTCATTGTTTTAAAATGATTTTTTTTTCCAATGTCACTATATATGAAATCTACAATAGGCGTGTTTTTTTAGCTTCGATCTCAGCAAAGCAAAGTAAAGTAGGATTTTCAGCACGCAAACACAACAACTACTCTGAGTTCTCCAAGTGTCAAGTAGAACGTAGTTGTTGTAATTGCCTGCTGAAAATCCTACTTTACTTTGCTTTGCTGAGATCGAAGCTTAAAAAACAGGGCTAATTTCTTCATCATCCTATTTCTTTATTATCTGATTTTAATGTTTGACACTTCCCCGAGTATTTTAAATTTTGTTTTACTTTTTGATATTTGAGCACGACTATCGAAAATGCATACATATTTAATAGTTGATCCATTGATAGATGAATAAGTGTCGTCCTACAACACAATTTTTACCCAATCTATGGTATAGTCCTATACAGTGGATAATTGAATAAATATTGTTGTCAAATGAGTTTGGGCAAATGTCCCTTATTGGTAAATCTTTTATTGTCCAAATCGAATAAACAATTCACATAAATAAATGTTCATGAACCGAAAACTCTATTAGCTCTCAAACGAAGAATAAAATAGGTAATTTACTTAGAATTTAGATTGCTTTCTGATCCAGATTACAAAACTGAAATAATAAAACAAATAAGATAGCTATCACAACTACGCAACATGGCACCACCAACTTTGATTTAATTGAAAGCTCGAGGTAATATGAACTTTCTAGCCAAGAGAATTTGTTAACTAAACGTATAAATTATTTAAGAACATTATCCCAACAGAGCATCTCTACTTTACTTGTACTTTTCCATGAAAGATGCATGAAATTTCTCGAGTTTTTCAAGCATATTCTCCAATTTGTCAACTTGTGGAAGAATGGTTGTCCGAAAATGATGTGTCCCAGGTTTTTGTTTGAATCCACTTCCAGGTATAATGCAGACGCCTTAAGCAGCAAAATAAAAATAACATTTAAAGAGTGGTATAAATAAAATACATAATAGCTTTTTCTATATAGCTTTTTAAAGTAGCGAACAAATAAAAAGGTCCCATTTTTTCGCATAAATTCTTGAACCTTGGGAACAATTTCAACAGAATACGTCAGTACGGGCATGAACCGAGTACTAAAAAAGCTTTATTGCGAACCCAAAAAAGCACCAAATGAGAAGTGTTTTTAAACTTTCAATTCAACTGGTAACTATTAGGTTTGATTGACGTGGCAGCATTAGTGCACACTGAGAAGTGTCAGCTAATTTTCCCGCCTGTCAAAAACCCTTCACAACCCTGACAATTCCGCTTCTATATCGAACGCAAAATCTTTCCCTGTAATCAGTCAGTTTTTGACATTGACAAATATTTATCGTTTGGTAACACTTTTTTCCGATTATTGTTAAAAATTATGTCGTTTTCCATTGGGACCACCAAAAATCTTTTTCAGATCTCAGATTTTATGCGGCTCATGGCAATGAAATTGATCTGCTTTTGTAAAAAAAACAATATCAGCTGTTCAAATTGCATTTGTTTTTGGTAAAATCAACCATGGAAATCGGCTTGAAAAATGTTTCCTCTGTTGTAGATACAAATGGAGTAGTTTTGTTGATTCGTAGTTTCCAGATGATGAGCAAGACAATGAAGATAATAATTCCTCCAAAACAATGTCAATTGCTGTTTATGTATTTCTTTATTTTGGTTTTCACGAAACTTTGCACATTTGTTTGAAAACAAACTTCTTTAAATAACGTAAAACAGCTGTGCTGTATTTGTGTAAATCTGCAAAAATATCGAGATCTGCGAAAAGACATCCGAGTCAAAAAAAAATTGATTTTTTGTCCCAATGGAAAACGACATTACTGAATTCAATTCGGAATTTGATTTTGCCATAATGCTATTAGATGATAAAAGCGTTCGGAATAGCTGATGAGTTTGAAAATGAACACAGCAAGCGAAATGACAGCAAACTCAGCACTGAATTCTTGCCTCGACAAATTAACTGGGGTGTGTTCAGGACACAACTGGGGTGCCCTAGAAGTCATGTCAAACACAGGTTTTCAGTACCACGGCGAGTCCAGTGCTACATCAAACGCATTAGGGTCAACCCAGTGCGCATAAGTGTGCACTAGGACTCATGTCAAACAAACCTAATGGTTCACCGAAATTCAGAATTTCCCTTTCTTCTCTAAATGAAGCAAATCGTTCGAAACAAAATAACATACCTGTCGACTCCAACAATTCAAAGCAGTAAAAAGTATCTGCTGGCATGTTTTTTTCTTTTGCAGCTTTTATGGCCTTTGATGGAAAATTAATCCGCAAAAAGGCGTACATAGCTCCTTGGACTACGTTACAACTGAACCCCTCAAGACTGTTGATAGTCTTATAAACGAGCGCAGCCCTTTCGACCAGAGCTTTCAAAATTGTATCACGTTCCTTGACGTACAGTTCGTACGAGTCATCACCTTTCCTCGGTGGATTTACCTGTAAAGAACAATTGCGTTTGCAAAGAACTTTAATATTACCCGTAGTCAATCAAGATATGCACAAATCATTTGTGCACATCTAGCACACTTTTATTTTTGTGGAATTTTGACGTGTCGCTAGTCATCTTACCAAAGCACTGACAGCCATTTGACCAGCGGTTGTTGGACATTGCGTATTTATCGGCGTGGTCAAAACAGCTTTAACTTCTATAGAAAAGTTGGTTAGCTCCATGTAACCTCCACGAATACCGCGCTCGCCGAGGTATCCCTTCGATGTGGACATAAAGCTGGCCAACTCTAATCCATTATAAGGAGCTCCCATCTCCATCATGACCTTCTTGAATGAATGAAATTTTGAATTCCTATCGTAAACGTTGTGTTGGTAGACCTCATCGGCGAGAATAACCAGCTTCTCCTTAGTGGCGAATCTAATAATAGCCTCGATGTTCTCTCTAGTCAGCACTTGTCCGGTGGGATTGCCTGGATTTATAACGACGAGAGCACGTGGGGCGCTGTTATCACGAGCTCCATCAAGGGTACGTTGCAACTCATTGATGTCCAAACTCCAGTTTGTCTCTTCGTTTAGATAGTAACCAATTTGGGTCATACCGTATTCGGCCAAGGTTGCCGAGTACAAGGGGTACTGCGGAATGGGAATCAAGGCTCCAGCTGTTTTACCATCAATTTGACAGCTGAACATTAGAATCGTAAAATCCATTTTGAAATTAGTTGACTGAATCTGTTACCTTAATAGGGAAAGGACGATTTTAATGGCGGGCGAGGCTCCGGCTGTAAGGAAAATATTTTGCCAATTTGAGTCAACTCCATCACGAGCGGTGATGAAGTCGGCAACTTGACGGCGCACAATCTCTAAACCGCATGAGTCTGAGTACGAACCGAGAGATTGTCCCTGGCAGCTTTGTAGGACGATTTTCGCGCGTTCCTTGACATCTTCAGGAATAGCAGTGCTTTTGAAAAGTTCATTATAATAGCCAAGTGCCAACATCTGTTGAATGTAGGAAACTGAATCAGTTAGAATGTGCAATAAAAACAATAGTAATCGGCAACTTTAAAGAAAAAAAAAAGTTTTCCTAAGTCTTAAATATTAACAATGCCATTCTGTCAAATGCTTGATTTGATCAACTACATGAAGTCTGTCCCCGCAAGATGATGCACAAGCATTTTAACATTTAAGTTAAACTTGGGCAAGTCTCGTTCCCGTACGCAGAAGACATAAACAAAAGAAAAAAGCGAAACTTTTTCCAACATAAAACACCTGTAACTTAAGTCAAGTTAATTTCCTTTTGTTGATGTTCTATAGCTGTCATTTTTCTTATTTAATATCAATTAATTTTACCTGTCTAAGGTAAGTCAACGGCTTTTGTCCCATCGCATGACAATCGCCAATACTGCCTCGAATTACTTCTGCAAATGGTTTTTTCTCTCCCTATAGAGAAACACAAAAACAATACCAAATCAGAACAAAACGTGCTTAAAAATGTCTAGAGAAAAATTGTCAAATAAGAGCAAAATTTAAGTGTATCACGATCGCCCTGTAATCTTTAAAACCTGACGCAATTACTGAAAAAAATAATTCAAAAAAGTTGACTCCATTACTTACCGCAGTAATCTCCTTTTCGATTTCCCCAGCACGGATATCCGTGTCTCGAACATCGTACTTCATTGCAACTAAATTTGGGTTGATGTTGTGGATATGCAGGCATCTTTCTGTTTGCGATGACATTTCGCGTTGTAATTTAACTTGTTGTATATTGAATCGCAATAGGGATGTGTATTTATACATATTTGTTTGCATGGAACTGATACCTTGCGGCAGGCAATCTAAGAAGTTAAATATAAATGCTGCTCTCCAATATTAAGGGTAGGTATTCACTTAAACGCGTAAAAGCCTCATAAACTACGTAAACTGCAGAATTTTACCACCTCGTAAATGAAGTGTCAGATTTTGTATGCAGAATAGTATACGCAGACCTCCGCGACGATTTAGGCTCAACCGCGGAAAGTTGCGCAATTCACAAATGTCAAACTTTGACAGAGAGTCGTCTGTTGTTTGTTTGTTTCCAAAGTTCTTTTTTATGAAGACCTCAAATGGTAAGAATTCAAGTAAAAAAATATTTTTGAGTAGAAATGAAAATGCTTGTGATTTGCAGCAAAACGAAAAAAATATATTTATAAATATTTAGAACAGCTGAGTTTCACAACTGACAGTCGATTTACGCAATTATATTTCCGAGGGGTATTCACGAGCTACATAAAATTATGAGATTAAGTGAATACCCTTATTATTTTCTTTCAAAAGCTAATACAATCAAAAATGTATTTATCTCATCTTCTATCGACTAGATTGGTCTGGACTAGATGTAACTTGAACGTCCCCAGTTTAAGTTGCCTAGACAACGCGTTCGGATACCTAGTCCAGACAGATCTAGTTGACGTTTCACAATTACTAAGTATCCGAACGTCAGACAACTTAAGAGAAACAGCCTGGGTACAAGCTGAAGCTGTTTTCCATGTCACTATGAGTATGTCTTTTTTTTTCTTTTATTACACCTCACTTTATTAAGATTTTTTATTTGCTGCTTCACATGTATTCACAGATGGAAAATGAAAGAGAGATAAAATTATTTTCAAAATTTGGTGTGCGGCAGCTGACATTCTAGTTTTAATTTAATACCTAGTTTATTTACGTGACCAATGTCGTCATCGTGGGTTTGGTAAGTTTTCTGGTACACAATCCAAAGATATTTCCAAAAATATAAGTTTTCTCAGTTTTATAAATTATACCGTATAGATAGTCAAAAAAATATTCATTAAAAATTGTATGCATGTATTTTTAGATGGTGTATATTATTTTCACCAAATAACTTCTTTATAGGTACCTACCGGACACTTATCTCTTATTCAGTTGAAAAATGTTGCCGAAAGATCACCCGAGCTTGATAATAAGCAGTGTAATATAATTTTCAATTCAATTAACTCGAACTTCTGGTTCAATATTCCGAGTGCAATTTTGCAAAAATTATTAATCCAAGCGGCAAAACAAACAAAAATGTAACTGATTGGCGTTAATTCTCTCATGTATTAATTAATTAAAATTGTCGTGCAATGCCGAACGACGAGATAAAAATAATAACAAATGAAATCAAAGCAATGCATTACGATGCGATGTCTAGCTGTGAATGAAACTATAGTGGGCTTCTCAGATTCAACTCTCAGATTTTAGATTTCCTGTCTCGTGTGTCTAATCAAAAACCGCGACTTTCTCTCTTTTTTGCTTATATTTATTTGTGCAATTGGAATTTGGAATAATGTAAAGCCGTCGACACAGTCTTTTCAACGCGTTTTCCATTCACCGGCTGAATCAGATTCATTTCTAAACGTATTTTTATGCATAAATAATTAACAAAAACTGAACCAACCTATGCAATATGTGTCTTTGTAGTTTAAAATTTTCTCAAAAACGTAAACAAACATGACTGGCTGTCAAACTCAAACGCACTTTAATTGGCTAATCTGTAACCTGGACCAAAAAAATATCCTCTAAAATAAATTGTTGGGATTTTTATTAATTCAAACTACGCCCAACTATGTTCAATTTGAGGCTGGCCTTGCATTGCAATGCGAATGCATTTCAATTTAATAGTTTCTGTCAGAAAAATGAAAATCGTAAAAATATTAAAACTGCTAAACTAAATGGAGGTGAGTATACATGGATGCAAGTTCTTTTAACTGTAAATTATAGATTTCCTTTTTCTAATTAAAAAGCCATACAAATGAAATCGCCATTCCTACGAGCAGTCATGACAACAGTGACAAATAAATAAAATGAGAGCAAAAACATGTTCAGCCGAAACAAAGCAAAAAACAATTCAAATTGTTAATTTAAAACATACATAATAAAATAAGTCAAGTTATGGCCTTATGGGCCGTACCACCCATTGGGTAGTAGAAATAAAACGTAGCCACTTCTTTTTCTTAAAAGAAATGTCAAAATCGAAGCATTTGCTACGTTTCGTATGAATAAAAACTTTGGACATGTTCGAAAAGCGGCGCCACTTACCTTCCACTCAGATCGGTATAAATAAAACGTGACAATTGCTACAAAAATGTGTTGTTTCGTTGATTTAGACCTAAATATTGTGTACGCACATTTTTAAATTTTTCAATTCTGTTTTGAAAACGAAAAAAAAAAACCAATTGTTAGGTGTCAAAAAAAAAATCATGCAATAGTACTTATATTTCTGAATTAATTTTTTTTAAATTTCAAATCTCGCAAAAGTCGTTAGAATTTCAAGGAAAATTCAAATTCACTGGTCGGGTTGGACAGAAACTGCTAGGCTAGTACACGTACCTGCAGTGAAGTAAATGCTATGTTCGAATTTTCGAACTTACTTTAGCAAAACACCTTTTTAATCATACCGATTCAAAGCAATTGCTATGGTCTTTTACTTTGCTACAACTTTGTAGCAGAGACAATACTGAGACCACCAACTTCGGCCGATTTCCCGTTACTTGGTATATTTTTATGGGGTGGCAAATGTTAAGTGCGCTAGGATTGTTACATAGAAATTCGTATTGACAAATGTCACGTAACTTCAAAAATTCCGCTGCGGGCAAAGTTGCTGACAGTGTTCATAGAATTTTATCCGTTTAAATATTCATTACGTGTGGATAGTATTTTTTTTAGAAATAAGTGTACATTTTCGTAAAATATATATGCAAATTAAACAATGTAGATTGGTTGAAGGAAAATAAAAACATTTTGAGCAAATTTTCTTTAGTTATCTAAGAAAAATTTACACATGAAACCGAAGGTAATGATATTTGGAATCAGAAAATACGTAACCACGTTTGTCCTAATAAGTTTTTAGTATATTCGCCTTTTAACAATTTATAATAACTAACCAATGGCATTCAGTAATATAAAAATATGGTATTCGCGAACTCGAGCACATTTTCCCACGGTTGCCGAGGTTGGCAGCATTTATTTTTGTATTTTTTGTATGTTTTTGCATAACACCGATAGGAAAACAAAATGGCGAATTTGAAAAAAAAACGAGGGACCTGGCAGAAAGAGGATTGCGAGTTGGGGGTCTCAGTCTGAATTGTCTCTGCTTTGTCGGCCGCTTCCAAACAAATGTTATGCCTCGGGTAGATACCTATACCAATCTGTTGCTTGTTAGCAGAACTATAGGCACTGTTGAAAATATCTGCCGACAATTCCGGCGCTTAAAAGCAGCAATGTTGCAATTTAAAAGTAAAATAACTGAATAAAAAATACCGAATATACACCAAATAGCGAATGAATAAATAGAACAACTGGTGTGATTTTTTTTTTAAATAAATTTTTAATGTATAACTTCCTAACAACCATTTATTTTTCTCATGTTCTGTTTTGTTTCATGTAAATATGTATATATATATAACTATAAAGTGATAATTAAAATATTCGACAAATTAAAAGGATAAACAAAAAAAAAATGTCCATTGATAAACAAAATTTACAAGAAAACAAAAAATACGTTACCATGTGACAAAATCATACATATAGTACTCGGTTATTAAAAAAACAAATAAAAGCAATGGAATTCTAAAATCTAGTAAAACTAAATATTAAATTACACTTCATGTTTTTTTTTTTGCTTTGTTCTCATAGTGATATATATATTTTCTTCTCTTCTCGTTTATTATTTATTTTTTACAATTTTTACATAAATATTTTTGTTTCTATTTATCGCTTCTATACTACTTCTAAACCATATTGTTCATAGGTTTATCTTCTTTTGTGTTTTTTTTTTGTTTTTTGTTCTCAAAATGGCGTTTTCTTCTCATTTATTTTTTTTATTTTTAATATCGATATCGTCATATAAAAATATATAAAATTCTCTCTCTTTATTTATTTAGTTTTAACTTTATACATTATTCTGTCTATATATAAATATATGATATTTGTTCTTTTTTTATTTTTGTTTCTCTTTTACTTTGCATTTAAATTTAAATGTTCAATATGTATAATTTTCTCTAAAGTTCATTTTACTAATCGGTTACTAGTTTTCCTTAAAACTTTCAACTACAGCAAAGTGCCTTGGGTTTAAATTTAAATAAGAGAAATGATTGAAAACAAAAAATAAAGAAAGAGGAGTACAACAGGAGAAGCAATATCTGAAGAAGCTTATAACTCTTTAAATATTCAACATAAATGTTTAAAAACTACAATATACTTAACATTTAGGAAAAAAAAATATGTATAACAAATTGCAATGTGTGATTTTGTTTTTATTGTGTTTCTCTTTAATATTAACTTAAAAGCTTAGCTTTTAGCCAATTTAACGTTTTTATAAAATATAATAACATTAAAGATGTGTTGTTTTTTTTTTTGTTTTTTAAATATAAATAATAGCTTAACAAATATTGCTTTGATTTGAATGTAATATTTATTTTTTGTTTTTATAAAATTATACATTTTATTTAAAAACAAAACAAATTCTCTTTTTCATTAACAAAAACGCTTAACGGACGAAACATGTTTTTGAGGTCATTGCAAGTTCCAGCAGTAGCAGCAGCAGCGGCTTCAGTGGCGGGGAGGAATGTTTATAAAAATACTTTTTTTTTTGTTTTCGTTTTGTTTTAGTCGTGTATAATATACTCTTTAGTGTTAGAACTTTTGATATTTGTTTTTTTTTCTGTTCTCAAATATTGTCATCAAAATAGGGTTTGTTCTCGTTTAAAATGGCAGCCGGAAGTATGCATTTTGTGGTATTCTATGTTTGGACAGGTTGAATTTACTTATGTAGTCTGTGGGGATCTTTTTTTTTTTTTTAGCAAAAGGCGGTAGAAATGTTTGTTTCTCTGTCTGTTAGTGTAGTACAAAGTGATTTGGGGGAGAGTGAGGGAAAGGGTTGCAAACGTTTAATTTAATATCAGCATTCAGACTTATCCTCTTCAACAAGATATTGTGTATCTTTTCCGGTATCCGCTGATGGATCCATTTCCCTGGTGCGCAATTGTAGTTGCGGTGATGACTTGTGTGTTATACTGCTGGGCGCTAATATTGCTGATACTGGCTCGGTGAAGGGTCCGACTGGTTTCATTTTTGAACTGACATCGTGTGGAACTTCATAGATTCCTGGTAAAAAAAAATAGAAAAACGATGTCAATTGCATGCTGCTAAGTATAGTAGCGTATATATAGAGTATATTATTAAGGCTGTTGTTACAAATGAACGCAGGATATCAAAGGTATAATAGCTCATTGAAGTTGGTACCGGACTATTCGCCACTTTTTGGTGACACGAGGTTTTGCATTACTAGTTGCCCTTTCCGGGTACATTCATAACAATATTCTAACTACATTGCTTCCATTCTTACCCGATCCATTACCAAGTGTTGGATCCGTTGTGGTTCCCGATTGCACAGCATCGTACATTGGATTCGAGAAGTCACGCGTCTTATTGCTATTTACAGTTTGCAGGTTGTAACTATCGATTGGT
Organism: Cheilosia vulpina; assembly: GCA_916610125.1. Lineage (NCBI taxonomy): Eukaryota > Metazoa > Arthropoda > Insecta > Diptera > Syrphidae > Cheilosia > Cheilosia vulpina. Next base: position 61,061,227 of record OU744277.1, read on the forward strand.
GGGACTTCACTTGGCGGTGGCATATTCTGGAATCCGGGTGCATTGAACTCAACATTGGTTCCGTGACGGAACGTGACACTTTGTGATGACGAGAGCGTGGGCAGACGTGCCAATTTTCCACTGCAAAGAAAGTACATTATTAGAAAACTGAAAAATATCAAACAACTTGAATCACTTACAATGGTTTCTTTCTGATGACATACCAAACTCCACCGGCAGCCAGCAGCACCAACAGAATAACCATAATTGGCACAACAACCGAAGCAATATTACTGCCACCAGGTCCGAATGATCCGCCGACTGCACGATCGCAATGATCGCCATTGAACTCCGACAAGCATTCGCACTCCAGATCACCGTGTTCGTTCTCCCTGCAGAGTCCGCCATTCTGACATGGACACACTCTGGGCGATGAACGTGGCCGTTCAGCGGGGGCATCACAAACCACCTCGGTGGTCGATCGATGTGATGGTAAAGCACCGGAGTTATCGGGACAAGCACAACGACGTCCCCCAGGCACCAGTAGACACAAATGCGAGCAACTGCTCCCGTAGCATGGATTGCGAAGGGAGGTGTTGTACCGCTTTTCGTGGTAGATCTTCAAACCAGCCGGATTGACAAGGTTGCGCTGTACAACCACTTGAACTCCGCGACCGAACTTGTCCTGTTGTATCAGTTCTCCACTGTCTCGTGTCACCCAGTACATGGTCGATTCGAAGACGTCCAGTGAAACCGGATGACGCAGCTGTTCGCCCTTGGCAATTGTCTTTCGCAGTGATCCGTCGGGGCGAGCCGACTCAATGGTGTTCAGCTTCGAATCAACCCAATAGATGACGTGATCCTGTGAGTAATCGATCGTGAGACCGGCCGGATGGCGAATGATTTCAGTGATCAATGGTCGTCGTTTAGAGCCATCCATCCAGGATACTTCGATTTTTGGCGCCGAACCAGCGTCGGCCCAGAACATTCTACCCAACTGTGGATCAACTGCGATAGCTGTAGGTACTTCCAGCCCGGCGATGACTACGGCTCTCCGGTAGCGACCATCTGTCTTGGCGACCATTACACGTCCTCGGGGCTTGGAACCGGTTCTATCGACCTCTGTCCAGTAGAGATTGTCAGCCAACCAATCCACTGCTACGGCTGTTGGCTTCGATCCACCCTTCATGTTGAGGTCTTGGGCAAAGCCGATCTTCGCCTGTCCATCCAAAGCGTTCACCATGTACGACCGTTTGATGGTCTTGTCATAGCTGTCGGCCCAGAAGATGATCTGCTCCTCGGCGTCGTAGTCCAGAGCTTCAATACGCTTCTCAGCGGCCACCACATCGAACTCTTCGTGCTTCTGTAGGTCCAGGCCTCGAATTTCCGGTCCATTAGCGAACACCAACACGATGTTGTCCTTCTCTGCTTTGCACACACCCGACATACTGTTGACAAGTTGGAATCCTTCGCGACACGAGCAAGAGTATGTTCCGTTCAGATTGTGACACTGTTGACTGCAACTATGGGTCCTTGTCACACACTCATCAATATCATCGCAGCGCTTCTTGTTGTCCTTCGAAATAATGTAGCCCGGATAGCAGGCGCATATGTAGCCGCCTTCAGTCAGGTTATGGCAATGATGCTCACATCCTCCGCGAGTCAGTTCCGAGCATGAGCTGCTGTCGTGACAGCCCAGCTCGTCCGAGGAGTCTCCACAGTCGTCGGAATAATCGCAAACCTGTGCCCTCTCGATGCAGTTCTTGTTCGCGCACTGATACTGTGTGTACAGATCGCATGGCCTTTGCTTAGTGGCACATAGCGTCATGTTGTTTTCATCAGACCCATCGCCACAGTTATCAACGCCGTCGCAAATCTGGTACCTAGCCACGCACCGATGATTGGCGCATTGGAAGCGTCGCAGTGTGTCGCAGTTGAAGTTTGAGCAAACCTTGGGATCCTCGTCGGTCCCGTCGCCGCAGTCATCGGTTCCATCGCACAGATCCGATGGAGAAACGCACAAGTTATTTGCGCATTGGAAGCGGGACTCCGGGCAGTACCTGCCGCCTGGGAAACGCGGCGGGCAACCAATCTCGTCAGACATGTCTCTGCAGTCGCGATCACCATCGCAACGGAAGTACGAGGCGATACAGTGTCCCGAAGCACACTGGAATGTGCCGTTCTTGCACTGGTACCCTTCACAGTTCAGCTCATCGGTATTGTCACCGCAGTCGTCCTCATGATCGCACCGCCAGCGTGATGATATGCACTTGCCATTGCCGCAGTGGAACTCCGATTCGGAGCATTCACGATAGTGATCCTTGCAAAGGGTATCGACCTCATCACTTCCGTCGCCACAGTCGTCCGCGAAGTCGCACATCCATTGTCTGGAACAAGAGGGAGAGGGTTTAATAAAATCTTCATACCAATGAAGAGCTTTGCCAAGTTTTCTGTTCCTAACAAGCAGATTAGAAAAAGCTTTGGCAAAGCTTTTATTGCTTTCGGAAAGGAGTATTTTAACTGTTACGATTAGGTATCGGTATTTTTAAAGCTTTCTGGAAAGCAATAATTTTAATAGCTTTTTCATGTCACTTTTAAAAAGCTTAATTGGGGTTTTTGCTTCATATTTTTGTGAAAACCTTTGTGCAGATGAAACAAAATCTTTGTGTTTGAGCTGCTTAAAAAAAGCTTTTCCAAAGCTTTCGAATGTCACTTACAAATAGCTGAATAGGGGCATTTGCTTTCAGTTGTTGTAAGGACTATACATGAAAATTTAATATTAAAAGCTCGTAGAAAAGCTTTCGAACGTTTTTTTTTTTGGAAAATGAAATGCTTTGTTTGGCGATCAAAAAGGAATACCGCAGCCGCAGCTTGGAAAAGCTCTTAAACCGCAGAAGTAAAAAATGCAACTTACTTGGGAATGCATCGGTTGTTGCCACACTTGAAGTCCGTTTCGGTTGAGCACTTGGGACAGTTTTCTGGCAGTTCATCGCTGTTGTCGCGACAATCGTCTTTACCGTCGCAGAACAGCCATTTGGGTATGCATCTGTAGTTTGATTGGCCCGGACATCTCTGCCATCCGGTGGTGCAGTTCCTCTGGCGACACATGTACGCCGGCTCATCCGAATCATCACCGCAGTCATTGTCAAAGTCACACATCCACAATTTCGGTATGCACCGACCATTCTTGCAGCTGAATTCCGTATCAGGGTCACAGGTTCGTTTATCTGAGAGAAGAAAAAATAACCACGGTGAGAAGAAAGTTTCTTAATAGGCGCTTAACGAACTTACGACACACAGCAGGATCCTCATCACTGCCATCCTTACAATCCGCATCACCATCGCACCTCCAACTGTCCAAGATACACCGCCCGCTAGCCTTACACTTGAAGTCCGAATCAGGACATGGCAAGTCGCAGTTCTGTTCATCGCTGCCATCCCCACAGTCGTCGGTTCCATCGCAGATAGTCGCCGATGGCGTGCAGTTGGTGTTCTTGCACTGGAATGTTCCAGCGCGACAGTGCCGCGCGGGACACGTAGTCGGTTCATCGGATCCATCCTTGCAGTCCTTCTCTCCGTCGCACTTCCAGAACCATGGGATACACTTCTCATCGTCGCCACCGCAACGATGTTGCCCAGCTGTGCAGTTGGCTATGCAAGTCTTACTGTCTCGCGCCAGGTAGAACTGATTTGGACACGCGCACTTATAGCTGGGTGCTCCCTCCTCAATATAACCCTCAATGTTCAGATATGTAGATTCGGCTGGTGGTGAGATCAGACACAGATGTGAACATCCCCCATTGGTCTTGCCACACGGATTCGTATACGGCACCTGGCGCAGTCTGTGGTTGATATGTACGTCGTAGGGTCGGTGGGTTGTATTGCGCAAAGTAGTCAAGTCCTTGCCAGTAAACTTGTTCGCCCTCAGAATAGCCTTCAGATTCCAGTCGGTCCAGTACAAATAATCGTCGAACAATGAGATCGCAAACACGTGCGGCACCTTCGGACCGGACAGTACGATATGTCTGTGTCGTCCCTCCAAATCAGCATACGCTATGTAATCCAAATGAGCGTCAGCCCAGTAAATCCGGTCGGTGAAGTAGTCAATAGCCAGGGCATTGGGCCAAGCGATGTCGTCCTCCCAAGTCAGGATCCGTGTGAAATTCGAACCATCCATGCCCATTTTAGCGATGTACGCCTGCAGATGCCACGACGTGAAATAAAGGTATCCAATTCCCGGATGAACCACAATCGCGCGCGGATCTACCACACCACTTCGCAGAGTCTTTCGCTTGGTTCCGTCCAGCTCAGCCACATCCAGATTCTTCGAATGCCTATCCAACCAGTAGAGCTTCCTTCCCACCCAATCCACGGCAATGCCCTCCAGGCCATGTGAATCATGACGAACAACCGCCTCACGGGCGGGCTTCTCATCCATGTCCGTGTACTTCGAACGGAAAATGGTCTTCGCCGTCACATCGCAGAAGTACATGTACTCTTCCTGGAAGTCGAAGTCCAGCGCCACTACATTCATCAGATCCTGATGCATCAGGTTGTACTGCCTGCCATCGAGCGACATATTCCTCACGTAGTACTTGTTGGTGAAGATCAGCCAGGCTGTGTCGTTATCCTTGCGCTTGCAGGTGTGCTCGTCGACTTGACGATCGTAGTAGCGTTCGTCACACTTGCAGTAGTAGCTCCCAGGCGTGTTCGAGCAGTGTTGCGAACAGGCGCCTGGAAGCTCCAAGCACTCGTCGATATCCGAGCAGGCTTTGCCGTCAGCTAGGAGTCTAGAAAATAGGGATAGTACACAAGATGAAGGCAAGAGACGATTGGATACTCACTTGTAACCTTGATTACAGTCGCAGTAGTAGCTGGTCAGTGTGTCCACACACTTATGGCCGCATTGATGGATCTCGACCTTTGCGCACTCGTCTACATTGCAATGAGCGGGTTCATCAGATTCGTCTGTACAGTCAGCAACCTTGTTGCAAACCAGCTGATAATCTATACATTGGCCGTTGCTACAGGTAAATTGTCCCGACGGGCAGGTTACGTTCTCCTTTTTACAGTCCACCTCGTCCGAGTGATCGCCGCAGTCATCTTCGCCGTCACATCTATACTGGTTGCGGATGCATTTGAAGTTTTGACACGTAAACTCTTGTGGCGAGCACGTCTTGTATTTGGAGTTGCAGAATTTGCCTTCGTCGGTACCGTCACCGCAATCATTGTCGTGATCACAAACCCAGCCCTGGAATGAATGAAAGGAATGATTCTGGGAAATTCCACGTTTGCTCGACGAGCAAATTTTGATCGTAGGGAATCACACATCTGCACGGAACACAAAAAGATGTTCAGTCTAAGCGATCGAAAAAGATATCAACCTTTTGTGAATGCTCGCCGAGCAAATTTGATCGTAGACCAAAACATTTCTACATGGAGCACAGAAAGACATTAGCTATCCAGCTAAAATGACAAAAAGAAATAACAAATTCCCCCATGCCAATGATGGAAGAGCAAATTTGATCGTAGAGCAACACGTATGTCGAAATTGGCAGAGAATTTCGATTTAATCAGATCGGAAATTCTGATCTGGATGGAGCACAAAAAGATATTCAGTTTAAGCGATCGAAAAAGATATCAACCTTGTGTGAATGCTCGCCGAGCAAATTTAATTGTAGAGCAACACGTATTTCGAAATCGGCAGAGAATTTCGATGTATTCAGATGGAAAATGCTGTTCATTCTAAGCGACCGAAAAAGATATCAACCTTGTGTGAATGCTCGCCGAGCAAATTTGATCGTAGAGCAAAACATTTCTACATGGAGCACATAAAGACATTAGCTATTCAGCTAAAATGACACAAAAAGAAATAAGAAATTCCCCCATGCCAATGATGGTAGAGCAACCCACTTGTAGGACAACAGTTCTATCTTTTCCAGATATTCGACCTCTAAAAACTGCTATGCCTCATATGGCCAGTGGATCAAAAGTGATCAGTCGTGAATGCGCTACCAAAATCGCCTCCAGCCCTTACCTTGTTGATGCATCGGTTATTGCCGCAAGTAAACATGTCTTCCGCGCACGGTTGCTGCGTCGAGCAACTGTGCAGCGTTGTGTTCTCATCAGCGCCATCCACACAGTCTGGATCGCCGTCGCAAATCCATTTCTTCGGAATGCACTGGGCACGTCCCCAAGCCTTGTTCTCCACACACGTGAACTCCGTTTCCTCATCACACTTGCGGTCATCTGAAAGTACAAACAAGAAGTTAAATCCCCTCTCTTCGGGCAAAAGGTTGGCACATCACTTACTGCACTGATGCCTATCATCTTCGTCACTGTTGTCCAAGCAATCGTTGTCCCCATCGCAGATGTAAATCCTGGGAATACAGTTTCCATTGTCGCATGTGAACAAGTCCCCGAAACAGGTCCTTCCCTCGGACTTGCAGTACTCTGGCGGTTCATCAGCCCCATCACCACAGTCATCGTCGCCGTCGCAGTACCACGTTGCCGGGATGCACCTGTGATTCGGGCAACGGAAGCTGTTCTGCGGACAAGTTCTCTGTCCGCAGTGTAGAGGGTCTTCATCGGAGTTGTCACCGCAATCGTTGTCACCGTCGCACAGCCAGTAGGGTTCCACGCATATGTTGGTTTTCTCACACTTAAGGTGGTTAGGTGGACAGGTCGTGTTCGTCGGACAGCGCTCATGGGTTTCGTCAGACGTCGCGTTGTCCTTGCAGTCGTTGACACCATTACATACCTGAGCCTGTGGAATACACCGTCCGTTGCTGCACGTAAATTCCCCATCCACGCAGGGCGGGTAGGTACATCCGACCTCATCGGAACCGTCCTTACAGTCGTTCTCGTGGTCACATTTCCACGACTTGAAGATGCATCGGCCATTGTTGCAACGGAATTCATTGGGCGAACACGAATGGAATGCGCAGTAGTTTGGATCCTCATCAGAGTTGTCACCACAATCGTCGTCGCCATCGCATGACCACATGCGCGAGATGCATTTGCCGTTCTGACAGTAGAACTTGCTCGACTCACAGGTGTTGTTACGCGGCGCACACATGCGTCCCTCGTTGACGAGCTTAGAGTTGTCATCACACTTGCATTCGGCTTTTCCATTCGGGGCCGGATGACAGCTCTGTGCACAGCCGCCGTTGTTTATCAGACAGGGATTCACGTGACACTTCTGACGATCGCTGCTGTAGACGCGGATATCACGAGGCGAGTCCTCAAGGCGTTTTACGATCTCCACCATGTTGGCGCCAGTGTGCTTCTCGGCTCGGTAAACTCCACGCAGTTGCAGATCGGTCCAGTAGATGTAGTTCCTAAATACACTGATCGCGAATGGATAGATCGTTGCCGCCACCAGTAGCTCGCGTTCTTTTCCGTCCAGGTTGGCTCGCTCGATCTTTTCCCGTACGGCATCGGTCCAATACAACTTGCGTTCTTCGTAGTCGATCGCCAGACCACTTGGTTGCGAGAGTTCCTTGTCAACGATCGCGCGCTTCAGTGATCCCGCCATTGTGGTTCGGAAGATCTTGCCTGAGGTTCCAAAACGGCCCCAATCGGTGAAGAATAGCGTTCCATTGCATGGATCTAGGACGATCGCCCTAGGGCGTTCCACTCTCGCGATCATAACCAACTCGGTTCCGTCCAAATTCATAGCGTATATCGAGTTGTTCGAGCTGTCCGTCCAGTAGATCTTGTTCTGAGTCCAGTCGTAGGCAATGCCCTCTGGGTTGATGCCTTTGCTAAGTACAACGTTCACGTCGTCCTGTGAGGGGTTGGTTGCCTTGGTGTAGGCGATCTTCGCCCACGGTCGGATTTGAGTGTACAAAAGTTTGTTGTCGGCGTAGTCGAAGTCTAGCCCAACGACGTTTGTAAGGTTGGTCATCGGTGGGAATGGTACTTGTGTGGATCTGGGGTCTAGGTTCACCGCCCTAATTTCGGTCCTCGTGGCGAACACCAGGTATTCGTTGACGGTCTCACACTTCCTGCCGTCCAGGTTTAGTTTACCCGTAGCGCAGTCGCACTTAAAGTTCAGTCTCGATGGGCTCAGAGCATCCGGTGGGAAGCTGAAGCACAGCTGGTCGCATCCGCCGTTGCCCAGTCGGGCGCAAGGGTTGCTCTCATCCGGTGGCTGGTTGTTGATGTTGTAGATGGCAATGTCGCGGAGCTTCTGCAAATTGGTTCGCACCCTCTCCGGCATTGAGGTGTTGCCGGGGAGCTTCGATGCCTTGAACACTGTCATCAGGTTGCGATCCACCCAGTACACGTCACCAAGGTACACAGCGATTCCCATGGGGTTGGGCAAGTTCCTTCGAATGATCTGTCGGTTTCCACCAGAATACGAGATCTTTTGGATGGTATCCAACTTGGAGTCCACCCAGTAGACGTCATGGGTCAGCATATCCACTGTCAAGTCCCGAGGGTTGGAAATGCCTGAGGTCACAACCGGCATCCAGTTGGATCCGTCAAGGTATGCCTTTCCGATCCTCGGGTACTGCCCATAGTCGATCCAGTACAGCAACCTCTTGATGGGATTTACAGCCAACTCCCTCGGCGCGTCGTTTGTGGTCTTCACCAGGATCTTGCGGTTTGTTCCGTCCAACCAGCACACCTCAACGTAGTTCTCATGCGGGAATACATTGGTGAAGTACAGATTGCCAGCCACCCAGTCGATGGTGATCCCACGGATGCCATTGCTGCCAATGCCGTCCTTGATGATGTGTTGTAGTTCTGTTCCGTTTGGCCGCGTTCTGAAGATTCCGTTCCAGTAGCCACGGTTGTACTCAGCCCAGTAGATCCATTGCTCACGGAAGACAACATCCACATGGAGGATGTGATGGCCGTTACCACTGATCGGCACCATGGCCTCAGAGCTGTCGGTCAAACTGTAGCCCCTCGTCACATCCAACTGTGAGACTACGGCAAACGTCTTGTATGCCACACAGTTGATGTCATTCTCCTTCCTATATCCCATGCCACAGGCGCACGTTTTCAGCGATCCCTCGCTGGGGATACACAAGTGCTCGCAGTTGCCGTTGTTTGTTTGGCAGGGATGTTGCATCATCGATCGCTTTTTGTAGATCATCATGTTCTTTAGATCGGGTTCGTTGTCCACGATCGCCTTTGGGTTGTCGCCTCGCGGGAGATCCACTCTCACGATCTTCTCGTAGACTGGATCCAGGTAGTACAGCCGGGAATCGAGGATTCCGAGACTCTTTGGTCTTGCGATCGCGTTCACCTCCGACAAGATCACTCGGTGGTCCTCGCCATTGTAGTCCATGGCGCAAACTGTCGGTGGAAACTGTGTGCTGTAGTAGATCTGCTTCTTTTCAATGTCCAAGGCGATACTTTCCGGTCGTTCGATGTCCTCCTTCAGCACCATGGCGTTCGTGCCGGCCATGTCAACTCGACCGATCTTCACCGGCACCCCGAAGCCGCCTTCATCGATCCAGAATAGCTTTCCTTCACTAGGGTCAAGAGTGATCGCTCTAGGCTTCGATACCGACGTCCTATTTCCATCGTTTGCAAGCACGATCGTTCGATACTTGATCTTGCCGTCGACGCGAACTGCCTCAATATTGCTGGCTACCCTGTTGCCCATGTACAGATTCCTTCCGAGCCAATCGAAGGCGATTGTGTACGGAGCACCCACAACACCTGTGTCCATGGAGAGGAATTGCGTCTTGTTGCCGCCACCATAGGGCGTTGTGAAGATTGTACAATTTTCGTCATCATCCTCGCGTCCTTGCACCCAGAACAGTGTCTCACCCTTACGATCAAAGTCGAGTCCCGTGCTACTGTCGATTCCGATGACAGGAGCCAATGATCCCGCCCTCGCGTCGCCTCCGTTCAACGGGATGTCCACAATTTGCGTTCCCTTGACAACCATAATAAAGGGATTCTCCTCCTCCACGCATCGGCCCTCAGACAGAAGCCTGTAGCCCGGTTTGCATTTGCACGAGTAGCCCTCCTTGGCACTGGGGCTGAGCAAACACAAATGTTGACACTTGGCCTTGACACATGGGTTCTCGTACATCGGCTGCAATGACGGATGGTGCACGTGGATCGACAGAGGTTGACTAATCAGATGCGACACCACGGTCTGGTTCTTTCCGCGGAACTTGTTCGCCGACAGAACCCTGTTCAACTGACGATCGGTCCAGTAGAGGGTGTCCTCAAACAGCGACAACGAGTGCGGATGCAAGAGGTAGTGACTTCCCGCCAACACCTGCTGGCGTCCAGTTCCGTTGTAGTAGCAAAAGTCGATAAAGTCCAACTTCGAATCGGCAAAATATACTCTCTTGGTGGCGATGTCCAGAGTCAGTCCATTCGGCCAGTATATCTTCGTGTTGATGATTGTCTCTCGCATGGTTCCATCCATTCCGATGCGCTCAATGCGAGGATTCTCACCCCAGTCCGTCCAGAAGATGAATCGCGCATCCGCACTAGGATCTAGGCACATGCCACGCGGCTGTGTGATATTTTCCCTCACGAGGACCAGCCGATTCGAACCGTTTTCCGAGGACACCTCAATTGTGTTCAGCTTGCTGTCCAGCCAGTAAAGATTTTGTCCAACCCAGTCATACGCCAGTCCTTCAACTAAGTCCAGTCCCGTCGTGATGATCTCTTGTGGTTCCATTCCGCGGTCTAACCGCGAGATCTTCTTCAGTTTCATGTCACTCCAGAAGATGGTGCCTGTGTGCATGTTCGACGCCGTTGCCACTACGTTCTCCACAATGATTGGCACCCGCTCGAGTCCTTGTTCCTTCAGATCGGCCACTAAGATCGAGTGACGGTTCGAAATGATCAGGAAGGCGGCCGAGTGATTTACTGCTTTGCAGCGCTGCTTATCTGTTTCCAGGATATAGCCGTCGGTACACGAGCAGAAGTACGAGCCTTTTGTGTTGGTGCAGGCCTGCGAACATAAGCCCGGTGGATCACACTCGTTTATATCTTCACACGTATAGCCGTCGATTCCGAGTTCCGAACCAGGAGGACAAATGCACATCGCTCCCAGGGGTGTCTTCTGGCAGCCACTCGTACACAGTCCCGTCTGATGTTGACACTCGGCCAGGTCACAGCCCTCTCCTTCGTCAGAGCCATTTGGACAGTCCAGAGCACCGTCGCAAACCGAAGTTGTGTTCACACACCTCTCGGTCACTCCAGGGCACTGCCACTGGCCGTGGGCACACTTAAACGACGGTGCCACGCAAGCATGCATTGAACTCTCATCGGATCCATCGCCGCAATCGTCCTTTCCGTCGCAGATGTACGCCTTGAAAACGCAATTGGAGTTGTTGCACTTGAAGAAGTTCGGCGCGCATGAAATCTGTCCGCAGTCCTCCTCGTCCGAGTGGTCGCTGCAATCGTTCGAACCATCACAATGCCAGGATATTGGTATACAGAATCCGGAACCCTTGCAGCGGAAGTGCTTCTCCATGTTGCACTGATTTGGTCCGGTCGACGGACATCCCAGTTCGTCACTGCCATCGTTACAATCGGGAATGCCATCGCATTTGTACGACTCCTCGACACACTGTCGCAGATCGGCGCACTTGAACTGATTCGCGAGACAGGTGATTGGCGGGCAGTCCTTCTCGTCTTGTTTGTCGAAGCAATCATCGTCGCCATCACATACCCAGCTCTGCGGGATGCAGTGTCCGGTTCGCGGGCATGTGAACTGGAAGTAGGCGCAGGTTTTCTCCGCGCAAAAGTCCCCTTCATCGGAACCATCTCCGCAATCGTTCTCGCTGTCACATTTCCACATGTTCGGGATGCATCGACCATTCGCGCATGCGAACTGCGCCGAGCCGCAAGTGACATTGCCGCATTCGAACTCATCGGAGTTGTCGCCACAGTCGTTTTCCTGGTCGCAGCGGAAGTTCAGCGGGATGCAGCGACCGGACTTGCATTGGAACTCATTCGATCCACAAGTGGGTTCTGTAATAGGCAAAAAGAGGGCGGGTTAGCCATGGTTATGATTTCAGTTTTGACGTCTACATAACGCAATGAGTACTTTCTATGTTTCTGTACGGTAACACTTTTTTATGGTGGGTACACTACGAGGTCTCAATTTATAGCATTATTACGTAACGTAAAGTATACAATCCGTCAAGTCAGACCGCAGCTCTGACGGATTGTATACTTTACGTTACGTGACATTTAATGGTCACAACTAATAGGCAAGCAATCATTCATCGATCGGCAGCGGCTTGTAGTTTCGAAATTGAGAGAACACCATTTGGAGCTGCTTTAAAGAAGCATACTTTTTATTACTTATTATATACTGTTTATGTAAATGTCACGTAAGTAACATCAAATGTCAAGCCAAAATGTTGGTTTTAAGGCGGTGTTGCTATGTATTACCAGCGATGGATAGACTCCACCCACTCCCTCGGAGGTTATAGAAGTTAGCATTCGATGCGAATGTCCCAATGAAAACTTTACTTTACGTTACATTACGTAAAAAAAAAAATACAAGCAAAGCCAATCAAATCAAATTCTACCATTGCCGCAATGTTCAGATTCCTATGCCACACCGCCAGCGTCACGTTGCGTCAAAAAATAGAAAAACAAAATCAACTCACTTGTGCAGTTCTGCTCCTCATCGCTGTTGTCCAGGCAATCGTCGTCACCATCGCACACCCAGGACTTGGGTATACACCTCTGATTGTTGCAGGTAAAGTCCCACGAGTTGGGGCATGGCTGCACTGGAGGTTCGGCCGTTGGATCTGCCACACAAGACATCTCATCATCGGCTAGGCGTTCGCCATAGGGACAAGAACACCTCGACTGGAGTTCCCCGACCATTGAGTCGTTCCTGGGCACCGCAAAGCAAATCTTCTCGCACCCTCCATTGTTGATGTTACATGGCTGCTTCTCGTCGATCTGCTGGACATCCCTGCTGTAGACCTTGACGCCGTAAAGTCGATTAGTTTGCGGCTCCCGCACCATCATTTCCTCCTGCTCGCCCGTCAATTTGTGAAGTCTAATTATGGCGTCTAATCGCCAGTCGGTGATGTACATCCATTCGTTGTGGATAACAATGGAGAAGGGATGTCGTACAAGGCGGGAGTTCACGGTCTTGATGTCGGTACCGTCGAGATTCGAGTGCTGGACATGGTCCAGTAAAGCGTCGCACCAGTACACACGATCCGCCTTGAAGTCGATCGACAAGCCATTGGGCCAGCCCAAGGTGACGTTCTTAAAGACCAAGAGATTCGTACCATCACTGTTGGCACGGGTGATGTTAGCCGGACGGTCCCACTCCGAGAAGAAGATGTATCCTCGGTTGGGGTGGACAACTATGGCGCGAGGTCGTTTCAAATTCTTCAGCAAGGTTCGTCGATGGGTCACGTTACGTGTCGACAAGACATTCAATGTTCCCTTTCGACTGTCAATGTAGTACAAGTTTTTGGAGGCCCAATCTACTGCCAAGCCTTCGACGCCTTCATTCTGCGAGGCCAACACTATCTCACGACCGGTCCCATTGCGATGGACGCGGTAGATCACATCCTGCAGCACATCGGAGTAGTAAATGAATTCGTCGCGAGAGTCAAAGTCGAGTCCAACGAAGCGAGCCCGCCTTGAGACCACCGGCAGAATGGCGTCACTAAAGCCCTCGATCACAGGTTCGAGGACTTTTCCCTTGATGAAGCGTTGCTGGGAGTACATGAGGAACTCACGAACAATCTGGCAGTTTTTCAAGTCACGTTGCAGCTGATAGCCAGTATGGCAGGCACATCGGTAGCCCAAGCCCGTAGGGGCGCCCTTAACCGCTGTCACAATGCACATGTGATTGCAGCCGCCGTTGTTGTTGCCACAGGGGTTCGAAACTCGGGGCTGACTCAGGGCATGCACAGCCACTATAGCCTTCGGTTCGCGGATATCCTTAGCCTTGTAGGTGACTTGAATGGAACTGGGCCCTTCATACTTATCGACCGACATTATTCCTTGCTTGGTCGCATCGGTCCAGAAGACTCGGTTCTCGAATAAGGCGAGTCTGGACGGGCTGGGCACTTGCTGTCCCCTTAGCACCATCACGCGGTTGTTGCCTTCATAGTCGACGGTCTCGATGTAGTCCAGCAACGAGTCGCACCAGAACACCCTCTTCGAGATGATATCGACCGTCACCCCTGAAGCCTTGTACGCTGCCTCGGACACCACAGACCTGGCATGTGTGCCGTCCATATGCGCCCGTAACACCTGTCCTCCATCGGCGACGAACATGAGACCAGAAGTGGGATCCAAAGCAAGATCAGCCGGGCTGGTGAGATTTGAGCCCAATACCACCGCGTGCCAGTTGCCGCTCAGCTCAAAGACGTCGATCTTCTGTCCAACCAAATCCGCGACGTAGATCTTATCACCCACCCAGTCGACGGCAAGCGCCACAGGAGCCCATGTACCTGGCAGCGTTAAGTCCAGGGGGTTGATCGCACCGCTAAATTCATCCAGTGGCAGCGATTGTACCTTCCGCGTCTTCGTGTCGGACCAGTAGAGCGCATTGCGTCCAAAATGAAATGCCAGACCGCTGGCCGCCGTTGCATTGGCAACACTTCGCGGGTCGTTGCCGTGCGATGACATGCGAACGATGGCACGATCATGAGCGAAGATCAGTTCAAGGTTGTTGGCGTCCGCTGCTATGCACTTGGAGTTGTTGATCAGGGAATAACCGTTTGCACAGTTGCAGATGTAGGAACCTTCGGTATTCGTGCAGAGCTGGTCACAGTGACCCCATTCTGCGCACTCGTTCAAGTCGACACAGGTTCGGTTGTCGGCGGCCAGCGATTGCCCGGGCCGGCAATAACAAACCCCTCCGGTCAGAGACGGTCCGCATTTGTGTTCGCAACTGAGAGCGGGACATGATGTAATCGCTGGAATTGAAAGGAGGGAATTAGTCATGAAAGCACAATTCCACAACTAGGATACTTACAACAGGCGGTCTCCTCATCGCTGCCGTCTTCACAGTCGCGCTTTCCATCGCACAGCTGTGATTTTAGGATGCATTTGGGTGAACCACTAGGACCACCCCGTGGACACAGGAACTTATTGTCTGGACAGGCTATCGCTGTACAATTCGCCTCATCACTCTCGTCCGCACAGTCGTGATAGCCATCACAGTAGAAGTTGGCCGGTATACACAGAGCATTCGTGCACCGGAATTGACCATTGTGACATGGGGGGAAATCTGAAAGGAGGAGCATTTAATGTATCCCAACAGTCGTATAGATGCGCTGAACTTACTGCATCCCTGTTCGTCGGACTTGTCGCCACAGTCATCACGATGATTGCACTTCAACGTGGCATCGATACACTTCAGTCCGTTGGCACAGCGAAACTGATCCAGGCGACATGATACGCCCGTGCAGCCCTCTTCGTCACGGCCGTTGCGACAGTCCAAATAGCCGTCGCAACGTTTCTCCTTTGGCACACATGGGCCGGCCAAGCGACCGGCTTCGGGTGCAGCACCACCGGCAGCATTACAAAAGACGTCTGTCGTCTGACATTTCCTGTAAGCTATAGAGAGGGAGAGAGGACATTTTCCAAATTAAAATCTTCCCCACACATACATAGGACGCAAGGAGGTTCCACTTGTAATCCTACAAGTGGGTCTGATTCTTCCACCCACTCGACATTGCTTAATAGACACATCCTTTTGCAAACAGGACGAGTTTTAAGTTTTTTTTCTCTTTCTCTTCCTCTTTGTTTGATGCTTACTTTTTGGACTTTTCTCGTTTCACGAAATTACACGGTGAATGGGTTTTAGAGTACACATCCTGCCACTGAGATGAGAGTATAAATTGGGTGAAATTCTTTGCAATTGATGGGTCCAAAGGATGCTGCTGCCACTGTACAAGGTTTTCTCAATTTGATGATTGAATTCCCTTTCGTTCGGGTTGCAGCAGTCAGGCAATCCGAATACTGCTGGTTGGAGAAATGATGTTTTTCTGTCTGCTGTTGGGAAAAAGTTACTCCTTGAGATGGAGAAATGAATGATTCTTCAAGTGTCCTCTTGAAGAGGTGCAGCCAAATAAGTCTGAAGAATTAGTTAACCGAATTAATGTCCTGCCACAGTAAAAGCAGATATGATGAATGAAAATGTCCGTTTTCTTAGCTGAGAATGGGCGTACGAATGGTGTCCTTGGAAAAGTTTAACAGGCAGAAAGTCTTGTGCGAATGTGCACTTTGCGTGTAGGTAAGTAGATAATTTTCTTATTTTTTACCATAAAATTGTTAATGACGGTAGTGTAATTATGTTGAGCATTTCGTTGGGATAATTTGGTTTGTTCCGTTTTCAAGGACGTGCGAGAAGTAGTGTGATAAAGCTGGAAGTTTGGAAGATAATTTTGAAGGAGAAAATTTCAAACCTCAGAAAATGAACTTTGCGTGTTTTTTTGCCCTACAGATCGCAGAGAGGTTCGGTTAGAAAAAGCCTGTCAACAAGTTTGATATCTTCCACCGGATTATGCTCATGTTTTTTGTCGTACCGATTATGGTGGTATTGCAAAACCGATTTTTATGACTAAATGATGCCATGTCCCAAATGGTTAGTTCTACTAATTTTAGATACTTTTTGTAACAACCGTTTTCGTTATGTTTATGATTAGGAACTATTAAACTTGTGCCTAGAATGCGGTTGAATTTTTTCCTATTTAAAATCAATTGTTAATAAAATTCATACATCAATTGTTTGTATAAAATATATCGGCACATTTCACCGAACTTCCTTTGCTGGCAGTCAATAATTTGTTGTACAGAATCCTACCTTTACGAGTACAAACGATTTCAGTGTCACTCCTCAGTAAACAGTTGAAAAATTCAAATTGAAGCCAACCAAATCGAATCGACAAACACGAAAGAAAGCTTTCAGTACATTGGTTTCTTCTCAGTTTAGAGAAAGATCCTCTCAAAATAGGACTCGCATAAATAATGAACGTAATTTACCTAATTGAGTTCAATTATTTTACCAATGTCCACGAGTCAATAGGCATTCCACTCTAATGAAGGAGGACTTCTTGGTAAAAATCGATACACCTGTGCACGGAAAATAAATAAAAAATTTATTACTTAATTGACTTGCAAATGTCAAGCGAACAAGGAATGTGGAACGAGGAAGACGTTGCTTTGCATAAAAATAATAAATGTAGTCACGAAGTTAAAACACGGTAACTAGAGATATTTTCAAGGACACACAGAGATGTGGATATACGAGTATAGAAACTTGACGAATCTAAATCGCATGGATGTGCTGATACCTTTTAATGAAACATCACTAAGAGTGACTAAGATGCAGAGGAACTTACAAGTGGACGGCAGTGGGGCGCTTGTCAGCTGTCAGTCCCCTTAAAAAATGTTGCTTTTATTTTATTTTTATTTTACTACCTCACAAGGTAATCTCGAATGAAGGTATCCGTTTTTTATATACAATTAAAAGTAAGATAACAGAAATATCTTTCCGTTTTTATATCCTTCAAGTACAACGAGAGAAGACAAATGAAGTGGCAGCATCTGGCAGTACAGTACAAGTGGAAAAGTAATAAACCAAATGAAATACGTGAGGACTAATATTTAAATCTTCAAGTTGTAAATATTTTAGGTCACAATAGATCATTTGGTTTGAATAATTTTGCCATTGTGAGTTCCTAGGATATAGGGACTCTATGATTTTAGAAATCGCTGTTGGCCTTCAAAGGTAACTGAGAAGTAAGTAAGTCCTAGTGAAAGAGTAGTAAGGAGATTCATAATAGATAAGACCACAAAGTTACGGATACCACCCGGCTTAGATAGTCTTTCGGTTAGAACATGGATGGTCAACGCCAGAAGAGTAAGGTTTCGCATTAAAAGGTAAGTGGAAGGGCACCTCAACTTGCAGAGCGCATCCAGTGTCAGTTTCTCAGAAACAGCGCTAATTAGAGAGGCGTAGTGGTTGTGCCCCAGATCCATCTTGCACTCAAAGATACACCTAGCTAGGTTGACAAGAAAATTGAGAAGATGCAAAGTGAAGTATCAAGTTCAGTGGCAAATTTGAGCTGGGCACTCGAATTGTGATCTGTTTAGCTGTGGAACTGTTAGCTCTTAGGAATTTTAATATGCTCTGACATATATGTTTCTTCAATTGGCATGAGAATCTTTAAAAAACAAACCTATCATATAACTCTGTATTGATTGGTGAGGCAAATGTGAAGTTTTGTTCCAGAACTAACATTGCCGTAGAACCCGAGAATATAACCGGGACACAAAATATGATGTAAGGTAGCATTGTTTTTTCGATTCCGCATGTTATTTTACTCAAATTTCGCCTTTATGGATAGGGAATAGCTGCAGGGTCACATTAAAAATCGAGAAAGATATAAAACAGACTGAAGAACACATTTATTTGATTACCTGTGGCGGACAATATCTAACAGATGTAAATAAATAGTAGACAAAGTAGAATCCTGTGGAACACCAGAATTCATGTGAAGTACGGAAGACTTGCAGGCATGTAATATAAATTGTGTTTCACTGCCCAAATGCCACTGTTGTGCAATGGATAATGTGCTTTATTCACTCGTATCTTAAGTATTGCGGACTTAAGATGCTAAATAACATTTTAATAAACGAGGAACCCTCGTATCTTTATGAAAAAATAAATGTTGGAACTTCGTCAAAATCGTTAATATTTGTACAGTCAAAGTTCACATGCACAAATTCAGAACGTCAATTTTTTGTTTGTGTTATCAGACAGTGGAATGCCGTAGCCCCAGATATACGAAGACATCGCGGTACCAACAATTTCGAAAACGTTATATACAAAATAATCTTAAACGATCGATGGAACATTTCGGTCCGGTAATTTTTCGCACACGATGTATCTACGTTAATCCAGCCACTGTTACTTTTTTCTTTCTTTCCAGTTTTACCCGCACGTAAGAATCCTTAAGTTAAATACTTCAATGTCGGTACGAGAAGATAGTCCTGCCTCACAAATATTTAATTTCATCTGTCTTTCATTTTTTTAATCAACAGTGTAATAAACTTCAAAAAAGCCATTTCCACGTTTTTTTCCCTCTCTGGATTTGTCTGTGTCTTGTTTTAATAAAAATTATATAAGTGAAACTTCACGCTTAAGCAGGGTAGTGTGATATATGCAATGTAATGCAGTACAAACGCAGTTTTAAGTTTTATCCTTACTACATATAGCACACACAAACTTGACTAAGATACTTAGGGCCGCTTTGAATTGCGTTCCACTCTCAAGAATGTTGCACGGCACTTTTGGCAGCATTCCGTCTGAATAAGTCACCGAAGGGAAGGTGGCGTCGCCATCTCCAGCCAACCCATGTCAAAGTGCAATAAACATCGCCAAGTGTACGTCTTTTTATACACACATTTTTTCGACACAAGGGTTTGCGCGCACTTGCGCTTGCAAAACTAAGTATTTTATGGTTTTGGGTGTGTGCACGTGGATTTGCTGTAATTACTTTTCATCTTGGTAGTTAGTGATTTTAATTAAGTTTGTATGTAAAGTAAAAGATGAGCAAATTAATTCCTTAGATACCCACTCGTTACTCTTGCATGAGGTATACAACTTGAGGAGGTATTTAAAACAATCTTGTAGCTTTAAGTAGAACAGATTGCATTCCCTCAACTAATTACTACGTAACGTGGAAAATGTTTTCGAAACCAAGTGGAACAAGAGTAGTAATTTGTTTTTCCTTTAAATGGAAGGCAGGCACGGGGAGTGTTGGGAAGAAAGTAACTTTAATCTGTTTATTTTTTTTTTGGCTCGAAAATGTATTTTTAGTTCTTGTAACCTAAGCAAAGATTTTGTCTGAATGGTTTGGAGTATCCCATCCTTTCAAGTTCCACTTTATTATTCTAATAGAAATTTATGCGAATCGGAACTAATCGATATTTTTATTTAATCATCTTTAGTGCCCGAATAAAATTTTACGAAGAAACAACAGCGAAAATGTCGAAATAAAAAAATCTATTGTCCTATAAAAAGTATATAAAGTGAATGTTAGAAATTATTGTTAGAAAGGACCAGTGCGCCTTATCAAAAGCAATTTATAACCTTCAACTTAAGGCATTGTAGGTCCCAATAGCTAAATTGTTAAAAAAAGGATAACCTCTGTGAGGTTCATAAGTGTTAAATGATTTTACTACGATATCTTAGAACATAAAGTAGAAAGAACCTTTAAAAATATATCAAAATCAATAGTTTTATGTGAAAAATGTCATCATTGTGAGTGGGCAAAACTTAACCAGGGCTCTTAAAATGGTTTGCAAACATTACATTAGAACGTCAAAAAGAATATTTCCTAAATACTCACATTGATGTTATCTACTCTGTTTGTTTAAAGTTAAATTTGACATAGTTAAAGATAATTGAAAATATTTGCACAAAATTCTTCCCCATTTTTCGTTTGATTAAATTAAGGCCCCACCACAACACACTGGACATTTCCCATTAAATACTCTTCTGTGTGCAAAGTCAAAGGAATGTTAGGAATATCCATCAACTGACCGCTGTTCTAGTGAACTTCCGGTAGTAGAGTTGAAAAGTAATTAAAATTTTATCAGCAACAAACATGTTGCATATAGTATGCGGGAACGTAATATTTCTCGCTAAGTACCTCTCTGTGACGAGTCCTTGTCGGTGGATATTTGCTTTAAAAACGTGTTTTTGACATCTCCATTCATGTCATCTGGAAATCATCGTACATGCCTTTTAAAAACACTAAACTCAATGTTGATTATCAAAGAGTTTGTATATGTTAAAGCGCAGAGATGAAATTTTTAAAATATGGCATTAAAGTCAACCACCTTAGTGTGGGTACGTTATGACGAAGAAATAAGAAAATGCGTGAATGATTCCGAATGTTCCGCCTTGGAAGGGGACGTGTCTGTCTGGAAGGTGGGTGAATCTATTGTAATCAGTGTGTATGCAGAAAAATGATTCATCTGTATTATCTACGTCTGCCTTAAATTATCGGTTCGAGTAAATTTTATTTACAAAAAAATAAAATACTTCGCCTGTTTTCAATTACTCAGTTAGCTATTGGACGCGTTCGTTTGATCGCTAGCAATCTAGCACATATTGCGCTGAATAAATGAACGGTATAAAGAAACCATGTGCGTTTAAATAATGACCGATGCGCATGGTTTATCTTAGCGTTTTTTTTTAAAAGATGGAGTCATAAAGTATTTACTAAATTCGTTGGCGATATAAGATTTTTAGATCTATGGTCCATTTACTGCGTGCGGGTATTCTTTTGCTAAATTAAAGGAAAGATTCCTTGAACGAAAAAGCACCGCTTTTAATTGGAAATCGCTAAAAATTCTAAATTAAAACCGAATATTTGTTAAATTGCACCAGCGGCCATCTACACAAAATGTTTGGCATCACTCTCAACTGTCACTGTGCGCTGGTTTGACCTGAGAGTAATGCGTTCTGTGAGCGGTCAGCGAGATTTGCTGCATATAAAACACAAACGCGGCTTTTTTTTTTTAAAAAAACAACCATTAAGCATAAATCAAGTGCGTGGAAGAAATTAAACAAAACAAAAAATCAAACTTACTGCACTGTGATTCGTCGGATTTATCCTCACAATCGTCTGTCATATCACAACGAAAATGAGGTGGAATACAATATGTTTTATTGAATTCATATTGGCCACAACTAATTTGTCCGGTTTCGCATTCTGGTGGAGCTGTTTAGTGAAATTTTTTGAAAGAAATTATTTTTTGGCATTACATTTAGTGTGGGTGCTTTTGTTAGAAATTTCAACTTACGGCATGACTGTTCCTCATCCTCTCCATCGTCGCAGTCTTTTTGATAGTTGCACACCCATAATGATGTTATACATTTACCGTTATTGCAACGAAACATTCCCGTAGGACATGGCACATTAAATGCTACGGAACTTTCACCAATTCGGCTGCCATCTGATATTCCACCTGCAAGATAATGAACATGAATGAATTTTTGTAAGTAAAGTAAAATAAATTTGGAAGATAGTAAAGATGGGAAAATTATTGGAAATGGGATACATTCCAGTTGGATAGTAAGAGAGGAAATATGTTTAAAAATCGGTTTATAGATGGATATGTGGGGCTTAAAATCTAAAAGTAGTACTTGCGAATACCAAGTAGTCAGAAGTATTTGCGAGTAGAAAGTAATCGTTTGCGAAAAAATATTCACGACAGCTGAGTCTTGGCTTCGAGGAAATTGTAACTGCCAATACCTGGCAGCACTGAGTGCAAAATCTTTATATTCATCAGCGTTGCAAATAGATTATGACTGCGTTGATAACTTTTGAAGTTTGACAGGTTTCGTGTCTTGTGTTTCTATTTAATACTTAGTTTATGATATTCTATCAGTGACTCGAATCCACTTTTATTTTTAATGGAAATACGGTGGCTGTATTTTAACTTTTAGATTGTGAAACTATCGCTGCTATTTTAAGGCTTTTTTCAATCTTTAGCCTTAGTTTGATGCTTATTCCTGCAATAGATTCATTTAAAGATGAGCCTTGCGCTTGTGATATAATTTTTATTCATCGTAGTTTTCGATACATTGAACAAGCAAGACAATCAGCTTAAGCCTTGCCCTTCTCTATATATCTGCGCTCTTCATCAGATGCACAATTAATTTCGCTGAAGTAAGTACAGCTTACAGCTTGACAGTTACTGCAGACAATTAAGGAAGAATTGATGGATTGATTGGAATTGGAATATATGAATGCGCAATCAGATTTTTAACAACTGCCATAAATCGTTTCGACAAAACGCCCATTATGCCCATACCCGTCCATGCCGATGAAGATGAGTGTACTTTGGATTTTTACAAGTCCCCAAGGATATCAATACCACCCCTCTGAACCATCGTACGGGTACGAGTATGTCTGGGGTACTTGTGAATTGTCGTGTTGACTCTTCGAATAATTTAAAACCAATTCGAGAACAAAAATATCGTTATTCCCTCGACTGATTTAAGTGTGAGAGAGAGAGAGAGATGGACAGAGCGAAACGGAAGGATCCTTAACACAGGGCAACAATATATTTTATTAGCTTCGTTTATGGGTTCATTGCTTCGATGAATGTATCGTAGTCCATTATCCTCCTCAAATGTACATAACAAGTAAATGTATGCAAACAAGTTCTTTTTACATCTTAGGGATGCCATGCACGTTTGTAACCATCGCTACACCCAGTATCCCTGCACTCCTCTGGAATTTTGTTTCGATTTTTTTTTTGCATGCCAAAGTCGACAACTTTAATGCGAGTGACGTCTAATCCTGAACGTGACATCGCTACACAAGTAGGCTTTCGCTTTTTTTTTTAAACAAATGGAAATAAAAAACAAACAATCATGGCGAGAGGGGTGGAGCTCAAACGTGAATAATATATTCATCTCCCTTTCGATAGTTGTATGGTATATGTATCCCGAAAAAATAAAAATAAAAGAATTAAAATCCGCTGTCACTTTGACTGGCATACCTGTCATCCAGCAAGAGCTGCGGCGCAAATATTCCACTTCGACTCTCTCCGCAATTGAATGGTTGGGTTTGCAGGTGACAGGACTCATGAAACATTGAGAATGGCAACTGGGAGCTCGGGTCATGCATACAATTGTTTGATCCATGTTTTAGCATTTTTTCGCCTTCTCCACTCTCGACCATTTCGGGTGCATGCACTACCCACCGACTGCAGAACATCACTTGAATTTCTAATGGGGATGGTTTTATGCTGTTGCTATAGTGTGAGGCAGGCGGCTCCTCTTGCCATCACACTAATGCAGTTTATGCAGCGCACAGTTGATTTTTGAGTGGATGATGTTTTAATGATGGGTGCAACCATCAGCAATCAGTGTGTGTGTGTTTGTCTGCACGTGCTTGCAGATGTGGGGGAAATATCATGTTTTTCTTTTGGGTTTAATGATTATCCTCATGGTGGCGGGAGATTTGTTATTCCAATTGGATGGGGAGCGAGATTTGGTTTTGATTAGAATTTAATGTCGGGCGGCCATTAAATTTAATTGGCGCTTGGGGTGCAGAGTTTTTGGTTTGCACTGGTAGTTTAGGTGGTTGATGAGCCCCAGACGTGAGCAAACAAATGTTAATGGTTAATCTTACTGGTACCTGGTACACTACTGACAACAAAATAATTGGCTCCGCAACCCTTCACTGACGTTGTAGTCTTACAGGTCGCAGCAATGAGTGATTAATGTGCAAAACTACTGAGTGAACTCTATCACAGGGAAAATACTAAACCCGCATTAAGGTCTTTACCCACTGCGCCATCTCTCGCAAAAATGTGACAAACATTCAAAAGCAAAACTGTCGCAAGAAGGCTACCCAGTTCAGCCTTTTGGATACGACATAAAATTGTAGGTCGCCTCTATCGTCCCAAAAAGAAAATAGGCCTATTGTTCAAACCTGTTGTGCCAACGAGGTATACTGCGGTTGTCGTTCTCGCTGTTTTTTAGTTAATAAATTTAATAAATTTCTGGGCACTTCCTGTCAGAGGGAAAGTGTGCATTTCTCTCCCAACACTGTCAAAATTCAACATCTTCAGCAATGATTAAAAAAAGGAGTTTATTAAAAGCTAAGTGCGGTAGCTCAAAACTCGTATAATTCCAACCTAGCAGTTTTGAAACAAAAACTCAAAATGAATCTGCCCTCACACAAAACCTTTCGTCCTTTTTTCCCTTATAATCGCCTGTTATTCCGTTAATTTGTTTGCAATTTGCTGGCCAATACTTTGCTGCAGAAATAACAATTCATATTGTCCGTTGAAATATTAAATACATAACCCCAGCGTCAAAGTAAGGAATTTAACTGTCAGAACGCATACTTTTGCACTGCGACAGGAAACCATGTTCAGTGGTTCCGTCAGTTCAGTTTTATTGCAACTGTTAAGCATAAAAGTCCAAGAGATACGACCTCCCCCCAATGAGTTTTCCTCTCATTCTCACTGTGTGATTGTTTCAGGGGTAAATACAGAGTGCAACTGTAATTACAAAAAACCAAGGCACGAGCGGTTGGTTGAGCGCGGCGAAATATTATTAAAGCCGTTTTGTAACAAAAAAATGGATCTGCAGATCTGGGGGAATTGTTTAATGCTTGCAGTAAACGGAACTAATTGCTATTAATTTACACAGAAGTTGAAATAAATAGCAAAACTGTTACGTATACGATACAGTAGTAAAATATGATGAACCAAACTGGAAATGCCTTTTTTTACTGGCGGGAATCAAATGTGATATGAATAGTTTAAAAGTTTTACAAAAATTACGTCCTTTGAATAAAACTGTTTATCGAAAGCAAACGTGAATACAATTTATTTTTCGAACATAGGTAGGGAGTGCTTTGAAGTCAAAAAATAATCACCTCCTGGTACGAAAGAAAGACTCTGTAAATATTAAGAACGGCAGCACTGAAGCAGACCAACCATCATAAAATTATTGGGCTGAAACCTTTTGGTTTCGCCCATAACATTCTGCAGTACTGTAGTTTATTATTTCTTCGGTGATCTCTAATATAACCTACTAATAAAGAGACCGAACGCAGCAAAAAGAGTACAACCAACAAGTTGGCTGCACAAGCAGTGTTGTCGTCCTAAAATATTGAAATTTTGAATAAAATAAATAAGAAGTAAATGCTAGCTTTATTTTTTTTTATTTATATAAAATACTTAATACACAAACAACAATTTGCAATAAATTCTCCAGGCATTGCACAAGTTTAAGTCAAGTTATCTTCGTGAAACCAACACGGTTTGTTTTTAAGGTACATTACTAAGAAGCTCGGAGCGGAAGTATATGCCCACGGTTTGTGCTTATAGAACTTACGAAATAAATAAAAACCAGTCGAAACATATAAAAAAATATACCAGTTTTTACTACTTATTGCTGCGAACAAATGCAACCCTTGATTGTTTTATTGGGCTTTCCTTTAATTTGCTAAGATATAATATAGGGGATCAGAAATGAATTATTCGTTCTCAAATAATTTTTCTCCTGCATACAATAAAAAAATATATTTCTTAGCGAACACTTTTCGCAATCGATATAAATTATTCGCAATTGTACAAAGTCTATCGATATTAATATCAAAAATGGCAGAAAAGTAGATTCTGAAAAATAACGAGTAACTAGTAACTTTCCTTGCTAAAGCTTAGTACCCATCTGTCCGGACCGAAAAATCCGATACAAAAATGACACAACGACATCATGAATGAAAAATTTCCCTCTCCTCTCCTTTTTGCAGTACGCAGCTGCTGCAAAATGATAGCGGAAAAGTGGGTAATTGTAGTAGATTGCTTGGTACAATTCTTCACTCTCTGCAATTGAATAAATTTCCAAATGCTGGCCTTCCTTCGAAACTTAAACAAAAATTGAACCAAACTACTACCAAATTACGATATTAACAAATCACTTATTTTACGTAATTTATTTTCTGACAAACGAAATATAGTACAATTTCTACTGTTTTCGTACAGACATTTGGTTTCATTTATTAAGTGTGAATCCTCGCCCAAAAAGCATCCTACTTCTGCGGTATTATATGCTAGACGTCAAGCAGTCAATAGAAAGCGGTCAAAGTGCTTTTGACACAGTCTTGGAAGCTGTGTAAAGTGGGTTAATTGAGAATGGATCTGTTTGCTTTAGAATTGGATTTTACCATATTTCAGTGCAAAGTGAGTTGGCTGCAATGAATCGCAACGTGTTAATGTAGTTATGCCTGGTTATATTACGTTTCCACCGGATACAAATGCTGAGATTAATCACAATAACGAATGGAGATGTTTAAGTATCTAATTTAGTAAGTCTGACAAGGACAACTGTCTGAATACATGTATCTCGGTTTTGATTGGCTGAAATCGGTCATTTGAGTGGCTGTGTCAGTTAACATCTATAGACGGTGCCGACGAATCTATTCAAGAAATTCGTGACTGAGTACTAAGTTCACAGTTGGTATAGGGGGCTGACGTAGGAAAAGTGACGTTCCTAACCTAGTTTTTGCATTCCGTTCAAGTTACATCTAGTCAAAACCAATCTAGTCGACTTAAGATAAACAGATTTTTGAATATACCCAATATAAACTTGGAACTCTCCATTCCAGAGACAGAATGACGTTTTACCAGAGCGAGAGAGAGCTCTGTTTGTTTTACATTTTTGACATACGGTGTAACGACCCGTCACAAAAAGGTGCGGTTTACCACTACGCCACTGACCGGCAACACTGATCGCCACTGATCGTCCCACTGGACACTCCCCACCGACGATGTGTCAGTGTCAACCATCACCGGTACCCAACGCCACCGACCACCGCCAAAGAAAACCAACACCAGTACCAGCAACCGAAACAACAACTACACTCAACGCAAATTTTCACACCAGTCATAATTCACACTCACTATTCGTCACGAATAGCGTGAGTAATCGCGGACGAGAGTGATTCGAGAGGACAGTACACTCAGCTCCGGGTGCAATACATTTGGCGTTGTTCTCTAGAGACTTGCACTATTCTCTAAAATTTTGACGGCCATATTCTGCTATCAGAATTAGATTTGAGTAGATTTAAGACCGTTAAACCAACTTGTTAAAGAATAAATATAAAAGATTAAAGTGTACAACGTTCCAAAGTTCGTGTTTCTTTGGGGGCAACATTAAACCCGACGAGTATATCCCGGCCGGAGATAAAATCTTAAGTCTGGTCCGTAAGTGGATTCCAACTTTCTTAGAAGTACGTCTTGCCAATTAACCAAAATATAAATGTAAATAATTGTTACTCATAAAATTTTTGATGAAAGCACATCACACGGGATACGGAGCTGAGGACAGTGTGTTCACAAACTTGAGATCTGTTTGACTCTATATGCAAACCTGGTTCGTTTTCGAGAACAGTTTTTCATCTCATATTTATGAGAATAAAGTTTGTATGATAAATCTCGGGATTTATGCGAGATACAGGGGACTTAATCCTACATTTGGAGTTAATCTCCGGTAGAAAAGTAGACTTACATGTACATAAAACTGAAGACTATGCCAATTCGCTGTCATGGCACGCTGCGGACACTTTTTGTTTTGTTCGCATATTCATCCAAAATTTATCTGTTTGGAAAAATTTGAATTCCTCGAAAGCGGATTTTAGTCCAAAGTAGCAAAGCTGGTAAAACACACAAATTCTTAACGCTAAGTTCACCTTAAATAATTCGAAAGAAGGCAATGTGCAAAATGGAACGACTTAAAAAATTTGAACTCTAACTACCCGTAATTAATTGCTCCTACGGCCTCTCAGAGAAAGGTCTACTGCCTCTCAAAAAGCACTAGGTTTATCCTTAGAATAGTCTGTCAGAATTAAAATATTGAAACAATCACTAAGGGGGTTTGATGACGACTAAGTTCGAAACAGCAACAATCCCAGCCAAACTGTTTGATTGCGAGTTGATGCTGTTATTACATCAACGATTATTCAATTAAGGTTTGTTTGTGCATACAAATCAACAAGTTGTATCACATATTCACATTCAGTCAACCTACTCTATGTACAGTAGCGCCCTTTAAGATACCCTTGCCTTAGCCAATTGCATTGTCTCAATTGACTCACTCTGTTTCACAAAATTTCCTCAATAAACAATTAAAGTACCACCATAGTTTTTGTTTCGTTGTGTAAATTTTAATCTAGGATAACGGACGGTAAATTCCACTCCAACCTCCTTTGTCACTCTTTTTGTTGCCTTTTTTTTTTTGCTGCAATTTCTTTGTTTCAAGTTAACGTCATTTCCCTCTTGTGAAGTTTAACATTTCCTCATCTAGCTTCTTTTATGCTATTAAGGATATTTTTAACTTTACACAAAGTCAGGGTGGTTATGGCTCGGTAGTTGTAGTTGTATTCTTTATTATTTTAGCATACAATTGCTGGTTTTGTTCTTCTTTATCCTTTGGTTTTGTGCAACACTACTTCAGAGTGTCCCTTGGGAAAAGTTCAAATCTTTTATGGGCCCTTTGTAAAGCAAACAACTTGGATACAAAGTTTCTCCTAACTTTGTTTTGGTGCATGGGAATAAATAAAAATTAATGGCTCAACAACTCCCACAAGGAGTCTTACAAGTCACTTGAGGTTTTTCTAATTTGAGGTGTGAGCTGTCGGAATGAAGTGTTTTTCTTTTAGCGAAAGACATTTAGACATTTACATGTCTTTATATTTTTGGGGTCTAAAATAAGTCGGCTTGAAGTGTGGACCGACAGTGGAGGAGCACAGAAAGGTAGGTTCACCCTAGCCATGGCTCACAAAAATGTAAGAACATGATTTTTGACTATCAGAAAACGTGCGAATCGAATGGAAATCACTTAAAAACGATTCCAAAAAAATGTATAACTTTTCAAGTCTGCCTGAAGTTTACTCAGCTTCCTTTTGTAATTTCGCTGACAGAGTTCAATGTGCAAGCACCTGAACTTTCCGAGCTCAATTTGGCAACCGCCCAAAGTTTGTCACAAAAGAGTAAAGACCAATTCAAAAATAAACACAAATTGACTTCTTCACGAAGCTGTACAATTACACCACTGTAGCAAATATTTGTATTTACCGTTGGTTGACACCAACAAAAGAAAACCAGTAACAAACAATCGAGTTCTGTCGCTGTTTCAAGATAATCTGCTCCCCTTCACAGAACCTTAAGTCCTCATCATCATAAGAGTTGGCATTAAATGCGATCCTGCAGGACTGTTGCAGCTGATGTGCATACATATACCACTCCTGACACACCAATCTGCTGCACTACTGCCGCAGCAGCTATTTTCACCATCTACACGCCACTTCAGTGTTTAATTACCTGCAGTCGACTGCTTGCAGTAGACCATCACAAAAGAATAAACAGAAATCATTATACAAACTGCATAAACAATGTAATGGTGAAATTTCTTCTTCCTTCTGGTAACGAGAAGGACATTCATTCATTCAACTCACGGGTGCGAGGCATTTAATTACGCCAACCAAGCGTATCGCAGTGCGCTCCCAGCACAATGTAGAGCACAATAAATGGCTCATGAAATGCGATGTTATATTTCATCGCAACACAATATGATATCCTTAATTAAATCCATTGCATGGCATAGCGTAGCGAAGTCCTTAATACAACGCGAGATATGCAAAGACGTATGCACCATAAAATTTTATTATGATCGTAATAAAAGTTGTACAATGCGAATTCCAGGACATGATCTTTCGCTAAATGAATGGAATCCTGGTTGCGTCGGGACTCAGGGCAGCAACATGGAGAGTCGCCTTAAAAAGGTGGGAAATTAAATGGGAAGCGATAAAATCATATTTATTGATGAGGTTGAATCAAAAGGTGGAAAGGATTAAAAATATCTTACTTTTATTTACTGTGGGAGAGGGTCCTTTCTCTGAATTTTTATGTGCGTTTCAAGTGAAACAGATTATGGGGATTATTTAACATCATTCCGGTTAGAGAGCATATGTTCCAGGCTGTCACGTTGTAGATATATGTAAGAATAATATTTGTTGCAAGAGTATCCTTTGGTAGGGATTGCGTTTATATTTGGCTGCAGTACCTGTTAAGTCGTGAATGGACATATTTCGAACATCATTCTGTTTAAAATTTATTTTATGAAGTGACATCGGTTGTGCAACGAAATGTTACAGCGTCACATGAAAGTATGTAACTGTATGACATTTATCGAATGCTGTGAGTACCATAAACACATAAGTAATCCAGCTTAAGGCAATGTGTCAGTGCATATCGCGACCATAGTTGAAAAAGTGTCGTATTTTAAGCGGTTGACTAAACTTGGATTTGGGTCCGTATTTTGACACCAGCTTAAGCCAACTTAACCCCATTTTGGTTGACCCTTAACTGTCACATCGCACTCGTGCCACATATTGGACTGGCATGCATGTAAAGTGCATTTGTTGATGACATAACAATATCTTGGAGAGGGATGCTTCAATATTGCAGCCTACGGTTGTTAGGTCCTGAAGCTAATGTGTAGTTTTCCAATAAAGAACTGTTGAAAGAGTAATGATTGGCGAAGAGTGCAGGGGATCTTCTGCGACGTAAAATTGACGGCACAGTCAAATTTGAGAACTAACAATAAAATTTGTTGGTACATAAAGTCAATATACAAGGATAGACCTTGCTTTCGGGGTTTTGATTTATTTTTTTTTAAAGGAATGGGCGCTGTTTCTACCATTCAATAAATAGAACTACAAAGTGCGCTTTGTTAATAAGAGCTGAATTGAATCATGACCACAAATAGCAAATTAAATTGCAGATCTGCTCGATTTTAGCATTCCGCACACGGTGTGTGCGATACCAACTAAAAGTGGACTATATGTGCGCTATGCAGATTTTCGCCTCTTGAGTGTACGTTTGCGTAGCAATTTAAAATATTCCGACCCAGGACTGTTGTTTTCGCAGTTTATTATTACTGGTGCCCGCATCAACGATTGTGATTGTGATTGTGAGTTTTAGCTAGTTGTTTAGCTGAATGACCATGACTCTCCTGTATGTCATTTTATAGTTTGTAAAACATTAACTGAAGCAACTTTCCAATCACAACACACCTTCCTGTAAGGTGCTGTTCCTGACCATTTATTAAACAAAACACTAGTCTGATTACATCTTCAAAGCACACATGGTCAATTGTATGTTTTGGAAAATTGAACACCCATCGGATCGAATGAGCATTAACTTTTGTTACACACTAGTGGCAGCAGGAGTTGTAATCCCAAATAGCCAACAGAATTTCGGGCACCTGCAAACGATTTCCCCCAAAAATGTGTCCAATTTGTATGCTTATTCCTACTAGCCGAAGGCACTCTGCCAGTACTGCCGTGCATTCATGTGCGCAACAGCAATTAATTTCCAAATGATATCGATATTGGATAGAACTTTAGGTCCGGCCGACCGGTACACTTATACCCAACAGCAAGAGGAGTGTATTTAAAATGACTTTTGGTCATCGATATACCGGTCCAGATCATGTAGCTGTTCCCCATTATCTAACATCGAACTATATGCAGATACAACCTATTTAAAGGACGAAATGGCTACAAGTTAATTTCTGTTCAATTCTGCT
The DNA here is from genome assembly GCA_916610125.1 of Cheilosia vulpina. NCBI lineage: Eukaryota > Metazoa > Arthropoda > Insecta > Diptera > Syrphidae > Cheilosia > Cheilosia vulpina. The sequence goes on from OU744277.1 coordinate 61,093,325, forward strand.
TAATTTGAAATTTGTGCGTCGTCGTCAGGGTTCAGGTGGCAAAAACGAATCCTCTCCTCTCCCGGTGGTGCGTCGGTTGGCTGGTTGATTATAGTGCTCGCTGCTCGGTTTCATGTGTCGCTCGGTTGGATACGTAAGGAGCAATTAGGCCTATATGCAACATTTAATTCGATTACTGATAAATTTGTTGCCTATTGTCGAGGGAATCAGAAACGACTACATGCACGTAGCTACCAGTACTACTGTCCTGATTGCGGAAGGCAATTTAATACCAGTGTTACGGTGTATGCAATTGACACAGGACACCACCGTAGTCTCTAATTTATCCTTTGTGACATTATCACATACGAATTAAGTAATTCGATGATAGAGTGACAGTAATTTATATGGACCGACTGCCACATTAGGAGTCTTATTCATGTTTCTACCTCAGGGGCGTGGCGTCTGTAATCAAAGAGTTATTCAGTTTCTCTATGCGAAAGCTTATCACATTACTGACAAAAAGGGAACGACAACAAAATGTTACAAACACTTTTAAGTTCTCCTTGTGTCGGCGTATGTGTCCGGGGGGCGGCATCCTACGAATGTATTCCAATTTTCGTAGGAAGAAGAGACAAAAAAACGGATAACGGAGGAATTCATAGAATGTCCCCGGGCTAATGCATTTCTGATGTTCAACAAGGGACCCGGCTCAGATATTTGTAAAAGCAATCTCCTCCAACACCGTGCACAGATGTGGATTGCCTTGTTCGTGTTCCTATGTTGTAACATTCATGTCTGCATAAATATATTTTTAAATAGTTTAAGAATGCCAGCCAAGTTCGACGAACAAATAAAACATTTCGACTGACTTTAGAGGTATCTCCGATGTTGGGAAATATATGCTGAAATTTATTGAGGCTCACATGAATGTACCGCCACCTAGCGTTTCTGAATGAAAATTGATTTGGAATAAATGACTACTGCTCGCAGTCTACCTATCAATAAAATTCCATTACAGATTGATGGAAACAAATATTTCTCCGTTCTGAGCTGTGACTATTGGCAAAATAAAAGTGCCCACACTCCCGCTTCTGCCTGAGCATATAGTTGTAGGTGGTCTATAGAGACTCTTAGATTTTGCTAGTTCAATGAACAACTAGTTTTATTTCGTCCAGCTTGCTGGAATTGAACATAAAATATCGTGTCACCCTATTTGGAGAGTTCACTTCTATTTGAATAGTTGCTGAATGAATTTTATGGGCGTTTTAAAATTTTGCTCGAGTTCCGTGGGTTTATGTGTCTTTTTCATAGTACTTTCCTGACACTTAATAGATGCGGCCATGTATGGCATTGCGCTCTTTTGAAATTTTTCTTATTCACATCTAAAAACAGCTGAAGTCGTCCTGAGTCATTAGTTTCGTCGGCGTGTTATTGTGCGTTTGAATACTGTCTTGAAAACGCACAACGCACAGAACAGAACGCAAAATCGATAAGATGCCTTTGAAGAGAAAAAGTATCCCTTTAAAGAGTTGAGCGTTGAGAGTAAAGAAGTACAAGTACGCATTGATAGCAATCTAAGCCTTCGAAGAATTTATTACTTTTTAAAAACGGAACTCGGTTTTAGTCATAATGAAAGTCGACGAACGTTTAAGTATCAACTTTGTTTATTTATTTCATCCGGTTTCCATTTTAGGAATACCTCTCTAACAGTCCAGTTAAATCCACCTTTAAAGCAGACAAATGCACACCTAGCTGTGAATGTAAAATAGTTCTCAGCCCGATCAATGTGCGTTTCATTCATGTGCGGGAATTAATATATTTTATATGTTAAGAAAACGACAAACTGATTACAAACGATTCAGTTGTTAGCACTATTTCGAGTTACGCAACTTTCCCAATTGAAATATTTAGAGGACAACATTTGCAATATTTTTATAATAAATATATACGCTTATGGGCCCACGTGAATGTGCGCTTTCGTATTAAGTATAAAATAAGGTGTCATCCACCAATGATCTCACAACAGCTAATGCAATGGAAGAACGTGGTGAAATACCACTGCGCACATTGTGTGTGCGATAACAACTAAATTTGGCTTACAATATGTGCGTTTATCCGATTTATCGGCTTTCGAGTGTGCGTTTGTTTAATAAAGAACGAATGTGTTAAACCAAGCAGATTATTATTTTTTTGTTGGCCGCATTGATAATTGTAATAAACAGACCGGTTGTTTGGCTGACTTACAATGACTCTACTACATTTTAAATCGTGCATTATGCTGATTTTTGATGACCTGCTATTCGGTCCATAGGACATCAAACACTTAGGTACGTATCTTAATGACGTGTTAAACGCACTAAAAATATTACAAATGTGTCAGGAGTATGTGAAGCGTTCCATCCATACGCAGTACCTTACACAATTGTATATTTACCACCACTAGTATTCGTAGTAACTTGGTTTAAACACAAAATATTGGAAAACAAATAATACACATCAATTATTCACCGCTGCACCATCTTTCCCTATTCCCAAACAAAATTTCAAGCGAATATGTGGTGTTGACTGCACACAACTATTTGGCTTCACCTATTTATTTACAGCTATTAAGTAAATTATTCCACAGGCTCTCTCACATCAAAAGCTTTACAAGATGTAAGCAAAATAAATGGCATCGTCAGCATTCGGAATAAACTTCCGAATACCATGAGAGCATTATAATCTCATCTGACTCCACCTGACTGCACCTTAGTTGACAATGCCGTGCTCGTGCCTTATTTTCCTAGAAACTTTTCAAACTTGCTTACTCACATTATCTCCCGTCAAGGGAATGTGTCCCGCACAGATTAACAACAAAAACTCGCTTCACTTTCTGCAGGGATTGAACTGCTTGCTAAGTTTGAAGCAAACAAAAAATAAAAAAAAATCCTTCCATGCTCAGCAATAAAATGCCCTCTTGTCACATTATTCGCATCCATAAAATACAATTGAATTTGCGAAAAAACATCCATGCGTCCTTAGCACACACATTTCTTAATAATCTGTCCCTGCCTGCCCTGTATACGCTCTCAATCGAGACAATTCAAAGCATTATCACAAAATTGAATTTGTTACAAGTCAATTTCAGTGAGAGTTCTTTTTTTTTTTGTTTCTGTATCACATCCTTTTCGGTTGTCGATTGCATAGCCTCGTCCCCGAAATATATCAAGTACATGACTTCAATTGTGATGCCAAGGCAAACATGAGATAAGCAAACGAGAGACAGCAGAGAAAATATGTCCTTCCGGCAGCTCCTTACGTGCAAAGATTATATCTGGGAAATTTCGAAATAATTGAATTTATCTGCCTCTCTTCATTTCGATGAGTGTGCTCAATATTATCCTGAGGATTGTGAATTTGCATAGCAAAGCGGGAAAGTGTTTTTTTTTGCTTTCTTAAATTTTATTCGACAGAGCGTGTAAATTCAACAACAAATTGCTGGCTTATTCTTCCCAGCCTGGGGATTGGAAAGGGGGAGAACAATTATTTACGATTGATCTAATCTGATCGGATCTGTTTTGACGCGAGACAAACGACTGGACGATATCATTTCACAAAGTTACAGATAAATGTAAAATTTGAAACAGGTGCACCCCACAGGTCCACCCGTGTTCCTTTTCCACTTTGCCGCATTAAAACGAACATTCATATCAAGGAACATTCATTTCAAGGATTGTGATCAACAATTGTGATTTGTGGTACCCAAGTCAACAAAAATGATATCCCCGTCCATCGCGAATTTTTTTTTCCTTGACCGGATTTGAATTAATTTCCCATCCTCGTAGCGTTTCGAAACTCGGCTACCCCTTCACCCATCGACACTGACAAGCGATTAGCAACAATTCTACATGTCCTACTAAAATGCCCTGTTGGTTGGGCGGTATACCATCAATAGAGCTTCAATTTTACGAACATACCCCCAGGCTAATACAAACACAATATAAAAGAACATCGACACCGACCTGCCATCGCTTACTCTCAGCTCCAGCATGTAAAACACCAAAATTGCGGACCAATTTGATTGGAAGCCTCTCCCGCCACAATATGAGTGTTTATACAGTACCCAGCGCATGGTAGAGAGATCCCCACCCATACCATGGACAGTGTGTCCAGCATCTCATCTGCATGTAGTTTACGGCCGCCCCCATAATGGGTTCATCCCATCATAACCGGATGAGAGCATCCGTTTAGCAATATCCTGATGGCCACCACTCGTCGTATACATGCTTTTGCTTATCGACAACGATAGAGCATACAGCATTCAAATACACAGGATATGCAATTCGCCCGGATGGGGATATTTTGGGAAATTTGTTGCAGATTTATGTTATTAATTTAGCCAATTTTCCAAAGGAGCATCACGAAGAACTGGAGCCATGCACGCCAGGAAGACCAGATATTTTTTTCCTCCAACTCTGCTCCAGTTCCGTTCCGAATACGCTGTGTGGTAGTGATTAATCGGCGAACAGCGTCCTTTCTGGTGTCGATTTGTGCCAAATTTTTGGTAACATTTCTAGAGCACACATATCTGCTGATGCTGATGGTGTTTTTGGCCGATTAGGAGAATTTACTTTCCTCCTTAAGGGAGTGGGGGCGGAGCTGTTTAAATACGCACATATTTGGCAAATAATCCCGAATGTAATTGCATTATCGCGAATGCAAATTTGTGGATTTAATTTCGCGCCAATGGCACCAGGATTCGTGTAAATTTTGAGTGCGTCTGGTGTATAGATGTTCCGATTCAATTGTGAGAAAGCACTGAATTTGTTTGCAGTTCGCGGCAAAAGCGCGCATGGAAGTGGAAAGCAATTTAGTTGGGTAATTGGATTTCTGATGTGAACTCGGGAATATGAACGGGATTAGAATATTCGCAATAATTGAGAGTATTTAACGGGAGCAAGAGATTAAGTATGGCTAAAATTGGTTAGAATTTGAATTAGAAATGAGTCCATACCCATTGCTGTCGAGCAAGAAAGGGTTGTGTTGCTAATGACCAGACATCACGCAGTGGGGTTGGATGGACCAGGCTAAAGAATAACTGTGCCCATTTTTACTGCTGCAGTACCGATTTTCGATACACAAAAAGGGGAGATTGTTCTAAACCGCGCAGACTTGAGTCTTCTCGGCACTGCAATTAGAATACAGAGAGCGGCCATGTAGATGCGAGACAGTTTTAAAACCGGTAAATCTACAAGCAACCAAGCGACAGATCCTGGAGAGTATCCAGGAAGTCAAAGTCATAAATTTTCAAGCCGCCTATAATATTTATAGAGGCCAGTTTAACAGAGGTCTGATTAGGTTAGGCATTCCTGGCGAACTTCTCACGTTGTAAAGAATGACGGTGGTATTTGTCGCTCCTCCTCGATTGTGATCGGAAGCAAGGTCAACGAAGCCATAAGAGGAAAAGATGACGTTTCGAGACTTTCGCCACCATACTTAAAAAAAAATCGTACGAAACCCACAAGCAAACAACTTTTCCAAAGTCTGTGCAACTGTTTGCATTCGCATGTAGTTTTGCATGGATCATTTCGCAACTAAACTTAGAGTTGCGAAATGATGAAAAATTAAGTCTGGACACTAAAACTGATTATTAGTACAGCGCTTTTTGTAAGTGCGAGCTGTGGCTTAGTGGTTAGTGTGTTGGACTACTAAGCGAGGGGTCCCAGGTTCGAATCCCGAGAAAAACCCAAATTCCAACTTAAGGTTTTTTTCGCTGCGCCACCTCTCGCGAACGTCTGACAAACATCCGAGTATAACTGTCATGAAAGAGCTTCTCAATTGGCCGTTTGGACTCGGCATAAAATTTTAGATCCCTTCCATTCGTCCCAAAAATAAAAAACTCACACAAGACGAATGGTTGTGAGAAGCTAGGCTTGGGTCCATACGGACCTGTTGCGCCAATTATTTATTTTTATTTATTTTTGAGCTATCAATGGCGAAAATATAAATAAATGGTTAGTGGAACAGGTCCTAGCTACTCATAACCATTTTCGTTTTGAGTCAGTTTTTATTTTTGCGACGGGACCCATAATTTTATTCCGAGTCGGTACAGGTGAATCGAGAAGCTCTTCATGACAGTTCCTTTGTCAGACGTTGTATTTCTCTATGAGCTGAGCATACATATTGACGAATTTGTCTGTCTGTCACATTGACATGAGAGCAACCGAAGCTATGTAATACGTCAAAACCGATTATTGTAGGAGTGACTAGCGTTGCCAAATCTCAAGGTTTGCCCGGGTACTCCCGGATTTAAGACAAAATTTCGGTTGTCCCGCCGGGACCGCTTCTGTCCCGAAATGCGACTCAAATTCAGTGTTGTTAGCACGCTCTCTTCATTTATCCCATGAAACGTGGTAATTTTTTCCTATTCACGGTACTCAAATTCCCTTTTAAAATACCACGACACTTTTTGGGTCAAAATCCAGTTTTTAAAAGTATTACACGGAGAAAAATGACGTTAAATTAACGTTTACTATTAAAACCGCAGTTTGTAACATTAATGATTATTTTCTGGTGCTTGAAAATTTTGATAAAAGACGATTTTCATGAGCTGTTTTTTTATGGACATTCGATGTGTTGATAATTATGGTGGAATGTAGGTGTTTTGAGAAAAATTCAGCAAAAATGTATGGTTTGAATGTTTTTTGTCAGATTCCTGAAAATCTCACGATTTTGGTGTTTTTCTCTTTATCCCACAGAAGTCTTTTCGGACATCTAAATTCACACAGAAAGGGATAAACCCCACGAGCAGTGTTGCTCAAATTCACAAAAAAAGAAAAATACTGCAAATTAAAAAAGCGGAACCCCGCTTTATAATTTTAATTATTAGCTCCAGCGTGCCCATTGAAGTATTCATTTCAAAAATTAAGTTAAAGTTAAGTTAAAAAAATATTTATATCTCGACAACAGCATCACCTATCAGGTCCATACGTAAATTGTAATTATTTTGAGTAAAAAGTTAAAAATAAAAGACATGTGGTACGTCATACCACATACAATTGACCATGGGGGAAACATGAGAATTTAAGATTGAAAAAAATATCCAGCGAATGTCCTTGCGATGTATTTATTGTCATAGCCAATCCAAGCCACAAGGGATATTCAATACTCTTATATTCGAATGGCAATTCGTTCTTAATAAGCGGAATCCGCGGAATGAGAATATCTTCGCCTTTGAATTTTCCTCTTAAAATCGTGGATTTTATTTGAGATTCTGCTTGAATTTCAAAGTGTGTGGCGGTAAGCCCGGAGCATAGAAATAGCGGCGGGATCGGTCGATAGGTGTGGCCGAGTCATCGAAAATTGGGCTCAACGTATCGACCGCTGCATACGTTCCCGTGGTGGACATATGAACGAAGTCGAATTTCATTCATAAGTCTTTTGACAGTAGTTCAAGCCAATACAATATTTTTTTGAGATATCTCTAGTAGTTTGCATTTTATTTAAAAAAGAAGTCAAGTCCTCAATGAAAGAAGTCCAGTCCTAAAAGGAACTAATCCACTACTACTTCTGTACATTTTTCCTTTCTTTATTTCTCATTTCCAAAAAGTTGCATCTTAATAGTTATTCAAAGATTATTAAATAAGCAACTAAGCAGCATCTCTAATGCTATCTCAAATCAAATACATTTTCCTAGATGTGAGATCATCACAGCTTTCTCAAAAAAGGCCCTATATGTTCCGAAGCTTATCCGGGGTATATTCCAACTCAAAACTGTGCTTCAGATCCAAATATGTGACTTGAGGGCTATACGAAACGACTTGCTAAATTACTTGCATTAATTGCTTAAGGATTGCAATTCTCTAAGCGATTTATTTTAATGAACAGCATTTTTATTTTTCAAGGGTGTATACTGTACAATGATTTTGTTCAAATAATAAAAACATCTGCAAGCCAGTGCTCAAACTAAATTTCATCAACTAATTCAATAATCTCTTAATCCACTTGTTCAACTTTATTATTTCTACGATTTCACAAAATTTATATCGCACTTGAGCGACGGGGAGGATATGCATAAAACAAGCACACAATTGTGAATTTTTGAATATAAATTCTAGTGAGATTAAAACAGATCTACAAAGTGTAGAGCAAATGGAAACGAAAAGCAAACCCACTGTCTGCAAGTGGAATCCAAAAACCGCAGGTTTTTTTCTTCAGAAAACAAGGAAAACTAAAATTTCTTTCGTATGCTAATAGCTGAGCGGAGAATTCCCAAACTCCCATACCGCACACTAAAATACTCGCAAATTGCGGCTGCGAATAAATTAAATATTTCCCGTAGAATGTGTTACAAAGAGGAATAATTTACTCGCCCACCAAACAGTGTGGTGGTTGAACGGGAGTGGATTTTGTCGACTAGTAGGCTATGGGCCCGTCCACGGTTCAGATAAAATGGTTTTACCGTTTACGCACTCGTAATGAATGCTTTGGCAGATTTTGTTTTACAAATATTTTGCACTTGCTGGTTCGTCGTTTGGTTACTTTTGCAGTGAATAAATTTAGTCACGAAGATTGCATCAATGCAGTTAACGCTCACACTTACTGAGAATAGTTTTTTTCGCTGGAAAAAATGCTGAATGGAGCTCCTGGATTTAGTTTATATGTTAGATGGGTCGAGACTTTTAGCTTTATAATTGTGGCCCTTTCTTTCAAGTTTCCTAAAATCAAATGGAGAAAGACTCCTGCACAAATTTTGAGAAATGTTGTGAGTATCCTCCCTACTTTTGCAGCGCCCTATATATTCAGGAAAAATCCACCCCTGTGCCATAGAAAAATAACACTCAGTTCGTGTTATCATCCTGCGAACTGGTTCGTTGGGTTAGTAGTACCATTTGCTTCGAGCTGTAGTGCACTTGTGAAATGAAGAATTAAACTGCATCTACAACGTTTTCACTTGCAGTGTGTCCTTATCGTTTCGCGCTATGTTGAGTTCTCCGAACCAACATTTAGACGGGTCGGAGTAGACAATCTACCAAATGGATTCTGAATTACATTCAAACTCGCGAAGGATAACACTCGAACACTCTCACTATATCCACTCGTATGCAGGACTCTCTCAATGAGGGTAAGAAATTTATTTGAAAAGATAAAAATATTTGAAACAACAAAAGAAAGGATACAGACCTTACAGAGAAATGTTCAATGTTCAAGAGTGGATGGTTATATTTTTTTTTTAATGGAAAACGTAATCCACAGGATAACCCATAACAGAGAAGCAGATCATGACCTAACATAGTGGTTGACATAGTAAATCCCTTTGATTGTTCTGGGAAATTGGCGGGGATGATGATGGAATAACAGAAGCAGGAGCGAAAATAAAGTGACATCGGATGTTTAAAAGGAAATCCCTTTCGACGGTGTGCTGTGTGGGTATTTTTTCATTCATCGATTTAACTTTGCTTTGACTTTTGGTGTACATGAGAATTTCCAGTTTTTGTATTTGTTGTGAGTTTGGGATCGTTTTCCTATTTTTTGCGATTTAAATTATTGTTGGGGTGACATTTAAAGATATTTTTTTGTACTTTTAAATTGATGGCTAAAAGCCAAATAATGAGGGCAAAGGAGTAGAAAATTGAAAGACATTAAAACCTGGGAAAATATGCTGATGCCTGGCGAAATATGTGACAGCTTGATATTTATGAGGCTTAAATGCCATTGACAGGTTGGTATTTTATTTTGGTCCCGTTTCGGGTGAGGTTTCAGTTTGTGTGTGCGGATGATTTGGGTAGTGAGGTGTTTATTTAACAACTTGTCACACTGTGACATAATATTGTACACCGGTTGGATGTGGCAGAAAAGTGTCAATTAAAGGCCGCTTTACTGTGGACAGTCCAAAATAACAACACCTACGCACGGTGGATTGGAGGTCGTACTACAAGGTGATCGTTGGCGTAGTCTAGCTATCCGTCCGAGAATTACTTTTATGGAATACAAAATTTGATTGCGTTTTAGAAATACCGACTAGTGTTTTATGGATAGTATGAGACGAACAGTGAAAGGTGAATTAATCTGACATCTGTCGCTGGTCTGCGACTAAGACGGCTAAATTCAAAAATAACAAAATTGAACAAGTTATCGAATGAAAGAGCCGACCTGTGCTTTACGTGCGATAGCAAATGCCGTTGTGGCTATATTTATATCTAAGTATGACTAAAGCCTTTTTCTTTTCTATACCCTCCACAGGAAGGTATATTCACTTTGTCACTACATTTTTAACGCCAAGAAGGAGTCACCAGAGACCTCATAAAGTATATATAATCGGAATCAGGAACACATTCTGAATCGATTTAGCCATGTCCGTCTGTCTGTCTGTTGAAAGCACGATAGCGCCCAAAGGAAGTGACATAGGTGAATGAAATTTGGTGAAATGACTTATTTTTATCGTCGTCAGGTCAGTATTAAAAATGGGCTATGTCGGTCAAGTAGTTCGGGTACCTCCCATACAAAATCAATATTAGACCCATGTGTCTCTCTGTCTGTTGAAAACCCGATAGAGTCCAAAAGAATCCACCTAGGCAAGTGAAATTTTGTAAGTGAACTTCGTTTTACTGTCGTCAAGTTGTTACTAAAAATGGGCTATGTCGGTCAAGCAGTTCTGGTAGCTCCCATACAAAATCAACATTTGGCCTATGTGTCTCTCTGTCTGTTGAAAACAGGATATCGTCAAAACAAATCGACCAAGGCAAGTGAAATTTTGTGAGAGGACTTACTTTTATCGTAGTCATGTTTATATTAAATTTGGACTATGTCGGTCAAGTAGTTCTGGTACCTCCCATACAAAACCAGTTTTGCATGACTTGTATGCAGTGGAGGGTATCAAAGCATCGGCCAGGCCGATGGTAACACTTTTAGTTTTTTTTTATTAAAAACGTCACTAGGTACTTTGTGTTGAACTTGAACTTGTTCTAAATTCATTAAGAAAGCTTTTGACAATTTTAAGCCGGATTGAGTAAATCCGTTCGCATGGGCACAATTATTCAAAAAGTTAAAAAAAGTATTTTAAGTTAATTTTTGAACCTATCCGGTAAACGTGAGTCAATTCTGGTGATCGAAAACCTCCTAATGGAATCCCTGGGAACAGAAATTTTCGAAAAGCCATAAAGAAGGATGAATTGGTTACATTCATTGCGTTGGTTGTTCTTAAGAAGGAAACATAATGCACAACTACACAGAAAAGCCAGCGCTTTCAAGGAAGAACAAGGAGACTTTAAAGTTATTTAAAGCGAACCTGTATTTTTAGGGTTTACAAGTGGTTTGGTCTTGGACAATGTACACCCTAGTTTAGTCCAATGAATTTAGTCTGTAACTAGTCTTAAGTAAATTATTTGTTAAATGCGATACTCAAGGTGAATTAGCTTAGACTGGGTAAAGACTTGAACTCCAATACAGTTAAATACTCTTGGGTAGGCTAAAGATTGGGAACTTCTAGTAGATTATTCGGAAAATATACCGGGGCTTAAACATTTCAAAAGATAAGCCAAACCGTATTCATTTTCATTAAGTAGTTGATGGAATGATGCCCCGTTGAATTCGCTTTTATTTCGAAACCCCGAGTACTTTCACAAAAGTTGAAAAATCTTGAAAATTCTTTTCGCGCAATTCGCACAAATTATTGCCAAAGTGAACCATTCCAAAGCAAGAAATATTTCTATTTCCTAATGCAAATATTTCTCTAGCTATTCGAGGTGTCGAATATGTTTGAAATATTTAAACAGACTCTATTAGAGCTGCTTTGGTTTCAACTTCTTTAAGTCCCGTGCCTACAATATTTTCCGATTGAATTTTGACAATGGAAATAAAATACTGATAGATATATTTTCATCATTTCTCGCAAATAAAATTTTCTCTTACGTGTTCCAAAGTGCAGATATCTCGTTTACAAATGATTTTTCAAACATTTTTGGCAAAAAAGTTCAAAGATAGCAGATTTAATCAGTTTTTACCAGCTTATCATTTCAGACAACGATAATTCTGCCTATGGTTATGGCAGATTTTGCCTCCAAAGCAAAGTGAAAAGCTGACCAGTCACAGCCTGCAAAAGCCATCACAAGTCATGCGTAGCCAATGTTTTTGTCAGGGGCAATATAGTCCAATTTTGCAGAATTAAATCCTACGAAGAAAGACTATCCCCTTGTACGGATTTAAGAAATAAAATAATCTTGAAAGGGATTATGTGTCCCATTATAATTATTTTTTGTTCTCGCATGAATTGTCTGCGAATTCAATGGATTTAATTTCCTGCAGGCGTATATCTATGGGAAACGACACGAAAAGTCCTCGGACATTGGGCATTGTCTGAGCGCATTTTCGCTTTGAATAATTTTCCTTCTTTAGCCGGATTCAACAGCGCTCCCATCTCCCTCTCTGCCGATGAGGGTTACTGGGGTTGGGAAATTAAATTTATTGCCGCCGACTGGATCCATAGATTTGTACATATATTTTGAAGTAGAATTTAAGATACAAACAAACCGTGGAATGGGAGTTGCTCTTTGAAAGGGACACCATGCGGATTAGGCTGGTGATGGCTGTGTAAGTCCAGTAAAGGATTTTTCTGACAACATTTTAATCAGTGGCAGCGAAGAGCCAATTCCTCCGATAATAACGAAACCCACTACCCGCGCATAGAAAGAGTGCATTGAAATTTTAATTAAAAACGATACAGTGTAGTTAAGTCTATAGAAGAGTATTCCTTTAGAAGGAATGTTGATTTTACCGAAGCTAGTCTGGCGATTGGGTGTAGCGTCCTTTTTACGATTTGTCGTTTTGTTGTGTGGATTTCTGTTTATTGATTTCCCAGTTTATCGTCTGTGGCCTCATACCCTTTGTGGCTCGAAGGAAGACCCTTTTTGTGAGATTTTGTGAGAGACAAATTTAATTTGATTCGTTTTGCACAAATTAACAGGAAAAAGGTCGCATGGTTTTGATTTGTTTTTTTTTTTTCTTTTTTATTAATTTCGAAGCAGATCCCAAAATAAGATTCGAGGGTTCATCATATCGTACTTTTGCATTGTGGTCTTATACTTATAGAAGAAGAAATCAGATCATAAGTGATTTTATGGGTTTCCTTTGTTTGACAATAAAATGGAGAAATAATAAAAATGCTTGCATGTATGGCGTATACGTAACATTTTTTGTTTTTTTTTTGTGATGCGATATTATAAGCAATATCTTTGGGTCGTAAAATTTGTTGCATGCAATAACGCTGATGATGAATACCGTTTACGAAAAGAAGCTGTAAAAAGATTGAGGTAATAATACCGCTCAGCATATATATATATATATGAGAGTGGCGTTCGCCAACCGATGGGAGGTTTTATTACTTTTTGAACAGACTGTTTTGTGGGTCGTTTATTTTTTGCAGGCAACCTTATGGAGACAGGGATGGTATTTAAAAATGGCTTTATTTTTGTCAGCAAATACTGCCACCTTATATTTATTGCATCAAATTCGGTGGCACAGCTTGAGGAGACCGATGACTAGGTGCTTGTGATGTGTTGAACGCATTGTTCCTACACAGTTTTGACAGACAATAGGTCCTTGTAAATCAAAACGATTTAAATCTTAAATGTCGTCATTTTTGCATAGAAGCAATTACTAAATGAGGCTGCAACACGCTCTTTGGATTAGTTTTTATTTCAATATTTTAACATCAACTTAAAACGCTTTCTCCAGAACATCTCGCACATTTGACACTTTTCTTCAAAAATGTTCATTAATTTCCTTGAATTTCCCCCAATTCGTGCGAAATGTCCCGTAAATGGTTTAAAAATCCCCAGGGTGTCTCACAACGAAAACTGTGACTGAATTTAATTTAATCACTAACGCGCTGAACACCTTTGACCATGGCCGGCATTTTATTTGCTTTGATCTTTATGTAGCTCGGATCGCTTCGAGCAATGGAGTTAATCAATGATTGTATCGCAAAACACTAACTAATTGAATACATTGCAGCTGCCTCCATTGAACATCCAAACGCGACTTCACCCTCCCCCGATCTCTACAAACAAGTGCCATTTTGTGTTTAAGTTTCACCCACTGTCACCGTTGGCCATTTGCAGACAACCCAAACGCCCGGATAGATGGGTAACGGAGCACCGCCGATGTTGCAATAAAATAAAATTAATTGCAAACAACAATTTAAGTGCATTATCATTTATTGGCGCTAGCTGAGGGCGGATTTGTGGTACAGCGGCAACCATTCGCCTTTAAAATTAATTTCCCGCCGCGCCGTCATGCACGAACAAAGTTGTAGCACACAGTTGACCATCAACATTAGCGTTGACGAAGCTGTCAGAAAAAAAATAACGCCGCCGGAAAATGCATTCTCCCTCGATATATAGTAGATTTTGTGTGTTCACTTCAGTACCAATTACTTGCAGGATAATTTGACATAAAGGACATGACGTTTAATTTATGCAGATGAGATTGACTGAAATTGCGGAGTTTTTTTTTGTTGCTGCATCCTCGTCGCTGATGTCCTGCTGGTGGTGATGCTTGGGCATACATTTGATGTATTAATATTGTACGAAAAGGGCTGAGAAGGTGATGGTGGGTGTGCGCGGACTGCGAGATGTCATAGTGTTTTCCTGCTGATAGTACGATGTCGGAGGGGATAAAAGTAGCAGCACTCGTGACAGGGTCATTTTGTATTAACAATGATTTATGTTTATTTTGCACACGTGCACATTTAAGCTGGAGAGGTTTTTTTTTGTGATATAAGTCTAGCGATATTTATCCTTTGTACATGCAAATGTTAAACAGCATATGTGTGTGTTAAAAGATAAATACACCAGGGGTCGAATCGCCACATCCGTGAACGAGGAATACGTTCACGCAATTATGCCGGTTTTACACACAAAACAAAAACAAATTCCGTCACGTATTGCTCGTTCACGGAAGAGACGATTCCACCCCAGGTGGTGAGGGAGGGATGGCTCTTGGGGGTGTATATTACAGACAGACCCATAAATTCAAGTGAACTGAAGGTATGAACTTGCTGCGAGTCTGACAATTCATACACCGCCTCTCGGAGGGCTTTTAGGGCTAAATGAATTCCTTACTGATCGACTGAAAATTTGAGCGGAGAATTATGCAAAAGATTTCAAGGAAGCTCATGAGTGATAGGTATGTGGACTCATTTACATGACTGATTTACATTTTATTCTCAGGCACACGTTGATTCAAAACCACTTATGAAACAAGAACACAGAGCTCTGAAGCTACTGGTTATGCTTGGAACTTTAGAAAGTTAGGCTTTGTGATGCAAAGGGCAGTCAGTCACCAACGTAGAAGAGAGAGGAGGTGACAGCTAGAGCCTAAAGAGCGAGCGCTTCAAGTTAGGAACAAGTTATCATATTTTTGTATTGAAGCCTGTCGGCCTTCGTAGAATAAATTCCCGGTTGACTTCGGCAACGAACTTACGAAATCGATCGCTGTAAGCAGCTAGATATTGCGTTTTGCGACCTTCCGGTCGTTATCCAAATTTCGTCGAAATCGTACAACAAGTAGTTGATTTGTGTCATGTCCAGTTTTCTGTTCTTAGAAAACGTTTTTCTTTTGTTGGTCGAAGATTTGAGGTGTCCTAAACGGTCCCATTAAATATCTGAGCATTTTTCTGTATTCGTCCTGATCTACAGTTGAAATGAACCAATTTCAGCGCGTCTTCGAAAAAAAGGGTGCTATAGAGACTCTAGTGTCAAACCAAACATGACACGCAGTGGATGCATTTGCCGCTCCTGCGTCTTCTGCAGTCCAGGACCCCATTTCACAAAAATTCGTCCATACATTTATCTGTATGAATTTCTGAATTTTTCTTGGAATGTTAGTCTTTCGAACTATGAGTTTGATACTTCAAAGAACGGTAAGAAGAAAATAAGTCAATAAAGATAATAAGCCAAAGTAAAGAAAATTAAATAATTTAAATACTGAATGGTATCATTTCCCATTGATATAAATATGTTGGGAAATAGTGAAATCCGTTCAAAGCACTCTTGGGACTCTCAAACAGTTCGGTATATTTCAATTTCGCGTAACTGTTTCATTGCCAGTCGAAGAATTGCTGCGCTCATACCGCCCAATGTAGCCATTGCGAAAATAAATAAATGTTCATTAAACATGCATACAATAATATTTATTTTTTTCTGTCAATCGGAAACAACATTTCAATAAAACTGATTTTTGAATATTGTTTTTTTTTCACGACCTGTCAAAATGGTTTTCTTGACGTACTGTAAAATTCTACTCGAGAGGTGAACATCATTTCGATCAGGTAAGAAAACCCGTAAAGCTTCAAGGGCCGGTTTGTTCAATCTTGATTATAATTATTGGTTATTCCAGCTGGTACTCATCGAATGTATCTGTTCAGCAAAATATTAACCAGAGAATCAGTGGTTTTGTTAATTAACCAAAGAAATCGATAACTAACCGATTTTGCGCGGTTAATGAGATTTAACCAATGATTTTCTGGAATTTCGTTAGTTTAAGTTATTTTAAGAACTGCGTAGGTACGAGTACTCATTTTGACGTTTATGGTATACACAACAACTCTTTGTACAATATTGTTTAGAAAAAATACAAGTAATGCAAAAAAAAACGTATATAAATATATATCAAGATGTAGTGAACTGAACCAATAAAATCTGTCTCATCAGTTTCGTAGACGTTTTAAAGTGACAGATGCATGGAATACGGCACACGTCAGTCTATTGAAGAGTAACAGTCCCTCCCCAACACAATAATGGATTCGAAGTATAAAGTGAGGTTATTTTCAACGTTATATATACTCATATATTGAAATAAAGCCCACACAATGCAGCAAATATTGAAAGAATGAGAAAATTGCGACGGTCATTGAATAAACTGAGATGATCCATTTGTAATATTTTATTGGTTGTGGTTTGTTTTTAAAAAATTGCTTATTGTCTCACAACAACAAGATTTTATTCTTCAGTTTAATAAAAAGGCCTGTATCATTTCATTATGACATTCTTTTGCTAAACAAATTTTGCGTTTAGTTAGATTACTGAAAATAAATACATTAATAATTTACTTATCAAAAACAAACGAATCCGGAAAACAACAAATCTATGCCTAAGAGGTAAAACATCTTAAGTCGACTTAAGTTGTTTTAGCTGTTTAACGTTATTTGAATCATGTCCTCCTAACTCTATTTCTTAAGCCAAACTCAAATAATGAGGAAGTTTGTTGTAACTTGCATAAAGTAAAAAAGCTTATACTTATTACTTGAAAAGTCAAAGTAGCTTAAGTACAAATAGTTTCCTTCAGTTGAACAATAGTGTGGAAAAAATTGTAGTAAAACATCTTATGTCTGCATTAATTCCCTGATTGATGGTCCAGCAAAAAAAAAGCTTATGATTTTTTATCGCGAGAAAAGTGACGACTTCGCTGTTCTTAAGTCAACTTAAGTTTTCAAAACAATTAGTTACTGAATTTGTAAAGTATCCTAAATTGGGTAAAACGACTTAAATCAAAAAAGCATACATTTTCTGACCTAAGCCCTCAATCTATTCAAAATAATAATATTGACAATATACTCAAATAAAGTTGCCATATTTTTTCGAAAGAATTTTCTGTGGCAAACCCATATTTTTTTTTTCGGAGCCCAGTTTAAAGTTAAAAATTGATCTTCTGAAAAGTGTACAAATTTGACATAAGATGTTTTACCTTTTAGGCACAGAAATGTAACCATAGATTCGGTCAATCACTGAATTAACACATAAACTTGAAAAGTAGAACGATTTGTTGCAAAGCTATGGTTTGGTGACCGAAGTGAAAAATCATTCACCAAACACTCATTGGTTATCACGGATTTAAAATCAATCATCATCGTTGGTAGCCTAATCAAGGATTTAACCAGTTGTGAACTGACCGGCCCTAAGAGTACCATCTTTTTGTTTGCTATGTGAACATTATTGGTGGATTTGATCGTATACGAATTATCTTATGCGCAATTTGGGAATTGCTGTTCACGTATAATTCTGCCTATTTGCATGTGTGTATGGACTCCTGCACTGTTCTCCCGATTGCGATGAAGCTTTGGAAAGTTGTGATTTACATAAAGAGGACGGTTACTGAAAATAGTACAGCAATAGTAGTTTCCTTGTTTGGCGCAACGACGCATTCTTACTTACTTACTTAAGGTGGCGCTACAGTCCGGGGTGGACCTGGGCCTCAACCAACAAGCGTCTCCAGCCAGCACGATCTTTGGCCAGCTGTCTCCAGTTTCGCACGCTAAGTTGGTTAAGGTCCCCTTCCACTTGCGCGCGCCACCTGAGTCGCGGTCTTCCTCTACTGCGCCGTCCCTCGGGTGTGGATTCGAAGATCTTCCGGGCCGGAGCATTGACGATCTTCACTCTTCTGGCCAGGTCGATGTCGCTGTACAGCCCGTACAGTTCGTCGTTGTATCTGCTCCTCCATTAACCCTCTATGCAGACGGGACCGAAAATTACTCGAAGTAACCAAGTGTAGCCTCATCCGATTTTGACGCATTCTATCTATTGATATAATTTGTCGCAAAAATGCGGTGGAGATCAGACACAATTAAAATTCTCCCAAAATTAACGATTTTCTATAACATATTTCCTCTATATGTCCATTGTCCAATGGAAGCCGACTTGTGACGTTTCCGACAATCAAGATTAAATTGAAATTTCTATCAAAACTGAGGTCGTTAGTGTTTTTTTTTTAAAGGTCTGATGAGCGCCGTATGGTTCAAAGTGTACTCGGCAACAGGAGCCTAAACACGGTTTATGTAGTTAAACATCCCGACGTAAGTCTCGCAGTTTGTCCATACTCTATATGACTGAAGTGAGTTCCATCTGGCCGCAGATGGGTGGTTAAGCGAACGAGGGTATTTCTAGCATTCAAAAATGCGAACAATTCCTTTTGGGTTCTAGTATACGTGATCTTTGGTATTGAAACGACAATTGATATCCAACCAACGTGACTCGGAAGCGCTTTTAAATACCACCTGAACCACTTCTTCTGAAACGGAATTTTCAAATCAAACAGTTGTTGAATTGAACCCAGCGCTCACTCTGATTGTGGGTAAGCCTGAATATCTTCGAGTATGCTACCAAAAGCAGAAGCTAATAGAACACTCTCAAGATCAAATTTTTCAAAAAAAGATAAAAGTCTGCGGACAGGTTGCTGGAGTAATGAATTTTTTTCTCCGTCCATTCACCACCGTTCATATTGGCGTATGGCAACAAAGTTTTATGACTCGACTTGCCACAGCACCAGTAGTGAGTGTGAGGCATAAACGCCGGCCACCCCAGTGATATCTACACAGAGATATATAAAAAGTTCACACTTCTGGTATTTTGTATACTCGATCCACAAACGGCCAACAGGGCGGCATCCGTGAATGGGACCGAACGGCAGCTATGATGGCTTCTTTTTTTTTCTTTGTGTTTCCACTTTCAGGCTCCGAATTACAAAAAAAAAAACACAGCTGCCGACGACCATTTGGAAAGGGGACCGCGGCGATATCTCTCTGGTCTTGCCCAAACTTAAGACTCAATCAATGGAACGGAAAAACCGCTCACTACTGGCCGACATCAAATATTTTGCATTTCTAGCTTAAAGCGATACTCACGTCCATTCAACGGTTGCATGCATTTGTGTGGCAACAATTGAATTTCTCCGATCCGTGCAAATTGAGCAGTAGATGCCCTTTATCCATGAACACCCCCAACCAAACGGGGCCGATAGTACTGCGAGGACGACAATTGATGCATTACAATACACGAGTACATTTTATATATTAAAAATAAAGCGCGCACTTGTGTGAGTGGTATTCCTTTTGCGTTTTTCGTTGACAATGGTTGCACGGGTCCGTGGATACGTATATAAAATACAAACAGCACTGGAGCTCTGTTCAAATTTATGCGTTCTGAATTAATTAATTGCAATCGATACAGAGTTGGGATTTTATTTTATTTCCCCCCTTCACTCCATTGGATGGAGTAGAGTTCACATATATTGTGGCAGTAAGCACTGCGGATTATGGGGCAATTTGGCGTCGACGGACGCAGAAGCGAGCTGGTTTCCGTTCTCGGGCAGGTCGGACAAATCGAAAATCATGATAGTTCGATTTTCAATTTTCATTATTCAATCGGAACTATCTGGGGTGATCTCTCCGCGACCCACTGTGCATTCTGTGTATCCCTATAATACATGTAGGTATATTTTTTTATCCGACGAAATGCTATTTTGAATTTATTTCTTTTGAAACAATGCGTATGTGGGGTAGGTGGCCTTTGGGAGATTCCTGATTAAGTTGGTTTTAAAAGCCCTTCTCTGTCGGTTGTGGTGCTCCACAAAAAGGAGTTTACAATTATATGGAGAGTGGCTTTCATTTTAATGGCATCAATTATGTGAGCTTCGTCAGGGCTGGCACAGCCTGGTTTTCTTTACAGTATATGGGTGCGTTGTCTGCTGGTTTCAAATTGAAATTGTTGGAGAAAAAACGCAGTTAAATATTTCTCTAAAGGTCCTTGAAACGAGTGCTGTAGAAGCACGGTCATTTTCAAATTTGAAGTCGATTTTCGATGGTTTCAAGCTTTATTTCTCGAGTAGCCAATATTGTCGCTGAATGGTTGATGGATTACATTACTTCCGTAGAATTAAAAGTACAAAAAATGACAGCTCTGGGGATGTCAAGCTACAATACCAATATGGCCGATTACACTAAATGAACTTTGTACGGAAAAGGTCGATTGTTGTGTTATGTAGCGCCATTCATTTAGACTTGTCCGATTTTAGCTTCTCAATTCCAGGTGAAAAAAGTCGGTTATCATGTTTATGGTTGAATAATTGTTGCCAGTTTTATTTTCGCTACTGTTAAAGCCACGAAAGGCTGCTGAAAGCAATCACAATTCTTCTTGGTGTATTATTTCTTTTTAAAATTCACACAGCTTTGGCAGCACTTGAGACAAGTCTGTAATATTGACACTTTGAAGCGGATTTTTTTGAACTTACAAATTGAAGAATTTTCATATATTCTACCTCTAGTTTAGTCCTTCCCTACTTGTTGAAAATTGACACTTAAAGCAGTAAACCCGGCCCAAAGTGTGTCATTCCAACCGCAAGGAAATACTAATCCATTTCTGACACTTTTCTAAGTGCCAAAAGTGTAAAAAGCAAATGTAACTAAAATAAAAGCCACCAGGTGGTGTTATTCGCTTTGTGTTTGTGTACAAATTGGATAGATTTCTACAAAATGGTGTGTGTCTTAGATAATACGATTGGCGAAAATTCTACGCTGCACTTTTTGATAATTCTGAGTAATTCTGTTTTAGAGAGAATTGTAAGCCTTTGGAAGTGAGAGCCTAAAAAATATAAAAAAAAATATTTCTGCACATTTGTGTTTACTTCTAAAAGGGCAAGCAATTTAAGCGTACAATTTGGCCTTGTGGTTTTAAAAAACAAAATGACATTCCGTTGAGAGAAGACTCAGAAAGTATGTCTGACAGTTTCTTCCTTCTTCGGTGCACGCAAAGAGGCGAAATCTGCATTTTTAATTTAACTTTTGAATTGACTGTGCTTGCCAAAAATGTTGGTGCATCGAAGTGGTGGGTGGGATCACTCACCACCACTTTTGGCTCTAGACGAATTGTTTACTCGATGTTAGCTGTGATTTTGTAATCAAAAACTGGCTGCATCATAATCTTAACCTCCAAACATTCGTCTTAGGTGTCTCTACTTATTGACTGCTTAATCTTGGCCCACATTCGAACCAGTTCAACTGGAAGTGCCTTCTGCTTAACTTGACTCTATCTCCTTCTTTAAGAAAAACCTTACTCCACACTTCTGCAACTCTGACTGCTGTATCAATTTAAAGTACGCTTATCTGACACATATTGCCACAGAAGCACAGCCCATAAAGGTCTGTATTAGATTTAGATCTGATTACAGCCCTCATATACAGCAGAGCCTTTAAGTAGCTTTCCTTTTGCAACAAGTCGACACGATTTAATGCAAAATCTCATTCCGCCAAATTTATGTGAAAGGCAACATCCACCCAATGTGCTTAAAAAGCCGTGCATACCTTTATCTCTCACTCCACAGGATCGCGCCTGCCACGCATTAGAAGCGATTGCTTTCGCCCCCCGCCCTCCCCTCCCGGCTATACACATCTAGAAATGTATACGATGACGCTGACGCGAGGACGATGATTTTCCTCTCACTTTAATAATTTCGCAGCCTTTACACCTATTTACCTCCAGTGGAAATTAGATTTTCCATTTTCCCTCTGCACAAAAAGTGAAGGAAAATACTTCCATTTTAGCATTTTATTTATATGACATTCAAAAACGAGCCACCGACATTCGCCGCCTACTCCACCATGCGACCACTTTATGAGTCGCAAATATGCCGCATCTTGCTCTGCAGATCCTTCGCTCACATTCTGCGTATAGTGATAAAAGAAATATACAATTTAATTGTATTACAGTTATCGTTTATTTATTTATTTTCTATTGTTACCCGTGGCACCCCTCTCGCAAAGAGGGTGCCAAATGATGGCTCTTAGCTTATTGCCATTTAAAGTCGCATAAATGTTATTTTTATTTGCCAAAGTGGAATCCTTTTGCTTGTTACTTGAAGTTCCCCCAAGGTGTATGTGCGTGTTTGGATTTTTGAAAAGATTTCTCGCGTTCTTAGCTGACGGAGGTTTGCTATGTCAGGATGATGTTTCAGTTTGCCCATAAAGGGGACTACTTGCGCACGTGGAACTGAGATTGTACTCAAGTGTGTATAATGTTTTGGGAGTTTTACTCATTATTCCAGTTGAAAAGATTGTTAATTGTCCATATAAATGATCTCTTGTTTTATTATGTAAACTTAATGTTTGGTTGCGAGAATTTTTGCGATGGGTAGGTTTCATGTAAACCCCACCGGGGCGGAAGAGATGAAGATATCATGGAATTGTTGCAAGGGACCATGGCAAATGGCGCGGTGGTCTATTAATTTTATACGAAAGCGATGTGGTGATCCGTTTTCTTGTCGAAACTGAAGAATGTATGAAGATTTTTCAACGTCACAACATGATTTGCGTTTACAATTCATTGAAATAGATATTTGTTGAAAGAAATTGATTTTTTGAGCTAAAGCGCGCCATCTAGGGTGGACATAATGAAGAGTGTAATATTGTCATCAATACTGAGCTGTTTAAAAATCCTTTCAAAGTGCTGCTAGTTCAAGTGAGATTCAAACAAAAATGTTTTATAAATTAAATCCTCCGTATACAGCCGAACAACTAGCGGAGACCTTGGATAGGCATATGTACAAAGCCGATACAACAACCATTAATGCAGTGTGTCAATATGGGGACGTTTGGATTTTCCTCGACGATTTTTAAGACAAAATAGGAAATCAGGAAGTCTTTGGTTATAGTCGGGAAGTATATCCTTCATGACAAGATCCCAATCAGGATAACCGATGCACAAACTTCCCAATACTCAATATTACCTAGTGGACCGCCAAGGTCTGCAGAGCAACGTCTTGTTGAATACGATATTGAAAAAAAAAGTCCAGCTACAGTCCTGATAATGTGTCGGTAAAAGTCTTGGATTTTACTAAGCTGACGAAACCCCAGGCGGCGTCCTATCAAGAAAAACAGACTTACGGACATTTTTATACAAGACCCCAGAGTTGCGACTGAATTTTTTTAAAAAGGGGAATTAAAAATGGGCCCAAAATTAAATAGGTACTGATATAAAAAAAAAGAGAAACAGCAGCAAAAAAATTGAATACACAAAAAAGCAAATGTATTTACAAAAAAAATTGTTTTCCATATTTTTTCCAACATTTTTCGTTCAAAATCTTACTTAAACTTAAAAAAGGTCTATTTCGGTTATTTTTAAAAAAAAATGGGGACCACGGGCCTTGAGGCTCAAAAATTTTGAAATGCAACTTTAAAATCCGGATTTAATTTCATGCAGTAGTTCTTACATTTATTCCGGAAAAAAAGCACCTCGTCGCCCAAAAATTGGTTTGACGCCAAAATGCGCTTTTTGAGCGTCCGATCTTTCGGAATAAGTCGTTCATTTGGACATATCTCTAGATAATACTGAGATGTCTAATGTCAATTTCAAGTTTGATTATTGGTTTAACGTAAGCGCCATTTTGTGTGGATATACCCACGTCAAATATGTCAAGTCTATTCCGCACTGTTTTGATGTACATGGATCGCATGTGGTATGCACGTATATTTACCACATTGGGCCAGGTAAGAGTGTGACGAGGGGGACGTTTCACTCCAAGCTGAAGGCATCACTTGTACCTCAATTAAGCGTAGCAATACGTAACTAAAATTGAGATTAGTTCTCTTTTCCAAATGACCCCCATTGAAAGGGGCAAATAAAGCAAAAGGTCATTGCGCACTCAGCGTACAGCAGCAAGCACAAATAGATGAAATAAAACTTGACCTAAACCTCGCAAGTTGACCCCCACTCAAAGGGCTTCAATTTAACTTCAGAATAACTCAACGGTTAACGGTTCATACCAAAAGTCCCACTAAATTACCCCCCCATGGAGGGGGCCACCTCAGTATGGCAACTCTTCAAATGCGAATTCCTCTTCCCACCACTTCGTTATGACATTTTGGTGAAATTATTTATCTTCTCCAAAATTCTAATAGTGAAGCCATTGCATAACAATGGGTGCATTAATGAACAGAAATAAAACGCCATCATATCGCCACTGTGCCGCTTCATTGTTTACTTCTTTGTTCTGCTGCCAAATGATAAAATAATTCACAATGCATTCACATTGTGTGGCTTCAATTCGCCCTCAAACGTAGCTATGGAAAATTCTGCTGGCATTTTGTTCTGCAAAGACCAGAGGAGGACAGCAACAAACGCCGTGGATGGTGGAATTCAAATTCTTCGGTTTGTTAGTTGTGGTTCTGTGAACTCTCCATTACTTTGCGGGGTTTTCATGGTTGACGGACAATTTTATTATTTTCTCTTCCATTTAAATATTTTTTCGGTTTTTTTTTTTTTTTTCATTTCAGATTTTTTCGTATCCGTTGCGCATTGTATCTCTGCTGTGGTTACATTTTTGTATATATAGGTATGTTTTGGAACTGGTATACCACGCTTCTTGTACACGAGTCATTTGGGATTAATGTCGGTATCTGCTAGGTTGACGGTCTTGTTGCGGCGGCGACTGCTTGTTGATGTTGATGCGTTCCGAAGCGGTTTTCATGCACGAGTTAGTGGTACAATATTAAAAATGATGGGTATATCTGTTTTGTTGTTGTTATTGCCTATCTGGCTATCTCCTTGGTTGATTGTTGATGATTTTTGCGTTTGGGAAATTTTTTTAGAGACACGACTGTTTTTGAGAGCTAACAAGTGTGCTTGTTGTAAATTGTTTATTTTGTAGTCAAGCTCAACTGATTCAGAAGATGATGATGACAAAATTGTGAAGACGCAAATGGTGATAGTTTTAAAAGATTACACTGTACAGACAGACCAACCAAGAGACAAGCAGTTAATGGACAGTTGTTGGTGGTAGCTGCGACTTCCAAATGGATGAATGTAAGCCGTAGCCGTGTTTGGAAAATTTATTACAAAAATTAAAGAGATAATTTAAAATAAATGTTACGACAGTTGCATAGTCTTGAGGAGAATTGGGGTTCCATAAGTTAGCTCTGAGTTTAAGCACTATTTTCATTGGCGAAAAATTTTGCGACCTTAATTAATGGCAAGTTATCGCGTCGGTCGATTGCAATGAAATATGTCAAAAGGTTAAGCCATATTGTTTCCTAAAACTTCATATGGATTGGGTGCGAAGTTTCAACTTGAAACTTGTTCAAATCCACAAAGAAAATAACTTGACAATTCATAAATCGATGGTGTTTATTCATGCCGAGATAGAACAATTCGACGAGTTCTGCAGCTGCTCTCGAGCACCGGAGCAATTTGCAGACGAAAAAGCTGCAAAGCTTTAGTTTCGGATGCCTAGGAAGTTCTTGAAAATTCTTAAGCCGATTTTTTGCTAAATGCACACTTGAGCCAATTTTGGTGGGGAAAAAAGGGGAAAACGAGGGACAAGCCTAAAAAAGGGGAAAAAAACGAAAATCTCTGTTAAACTGAAATTTCTTAAAAGTAAAATTAAAACGATTTTTTATTACAAACACATTTTCAAAGTTTACTCAGAATGTAATGTTAATACTAAATATGAAAGAAAACAGCCCGTCGAACGTGTACTTAAGAATTGTTGTGTATCCATTCAATCATTTTGATATTATTTATAACTAGCTGACCCGCAGAACTTCGTACCGCCTAAAATTAATTAAATTATTAACATTTTTTGATAAAATTGAACGAATGAAACTCCTTTGGAATTCAATTAAGTTAAATGCATAGAAAGGACTTCATAGGTTTCCGGGTCGACATCTTGATTTTTATATTTATAATATGTGAAAAAAACCAAAATGTACTGAAATTCATTTGTTTTTTCACGCATGCACAACACACACATACATTTTCCGATATCAACCAAACTTCACAAAAACCATATATAGACCAATACCAAAAATGTGTGAAAGTTTGATTAAAATCGGTATATGCGTTAAGGCGTGAATAGGCGACAAACGAACACAATTTTTATGCTCAATTATATATATAGATAGAAAGGGAAATTATATTTGTATAAATCTATATGTTAAATGTTTATTTTAAGCTTGATAATATGCACTTTCACCTTTTTTCAATTATGGGAATTATTTTTTGAATTTAGGGGAAAACCAATTTGAAAGTCTCTACGATGCCACGGTGGGATCAAACATATCTCGTCTCTTTAGTAGTCGGTTCCAGTTGTGCTATGCTGGGAGGGCTGTGCCACCGAAACAAAATATAATCTGCAACCTGTCTTGCAAATTTTGCCAACGAAAATATATCGAAGACTCAAGTTCTCCAGACTCTACATTTTAAATGACTTCAGCGACAAGTCGGCCCCGTTGGGTTTTGGGTATTCTTTTCCTAACTGTACTCATTTTCCAGAGCCTCGTCAATGTCACATTGGAAAAGATGTCAAATTTTAGTCCGACTTTCTGAAGGTTGGTTTCTGATGGGCCTGTTTTCCGTGATTATCTTTTATATATTAAATTTAAGTTATTTGAATTCGGGTGTAAAAGTGGATCCCTTCTGCCAATAAATAACTGTCGCACACAAACATGTAGCACCTAATCATTTATTTAACTCGAATCGTTATGCGCCATATTATCTTATAGCGAACGCAACTGTTCCTACAGTCCTCCGAGGAACAAACTGAAACATTTCATCCAATTAATAACACGTTGGAACTTTTAAGAAACGGGTCAACAAAGTGTCAGCCCATCTGCCTAATGCTACGTACACAATTCCCTTGCGACAAGTTTGACTTTGAAAACTCAATAGAACCCCAAACAATGCTCTGTCACTTTACGATTATTTGACTACGGAACCGCAGCAGCAGCCAGAAATCATTTTTGAACTACAATACGAGACGTTTGTGCATTTGAAACGCCATTGTTCCACTTTCGATGCGATAGCGCCCAAGAATGCACACACAAAAGCCGGAGAAAGCAAGATGCGACCGGTTGGGTGGTTAGACGTTTTACTCGTATTTAGTAGTTGCGGTCGGGTTTACTGCAAACAGTACATGGTTGGCTTGTTTATTGAAATTATTAATTTCGAAGATACAAGTTGTTTGTGTTTGAAAATGCCTCCACCTAGATATCAGGATGAGGGTGGATCTACGGTTTATTTTCACTCTGTGCTGCCAATTTTGAAATTTAATTATATCCTTGGGTGATGGTGTAGCTTGTAATTCAGGTCGATGTCGCCGCCCCCAACTAAATGCAGCGTTTTTCTACGCCCCCACCTGCGATCCCAATGGAATGGTGCAAACCATATTTTGAATTCGCCGTGTTTTTAAGGAAATTAAATTGTCATGTTTACTCGGCAGGGGCTAAGCATTTATGGAAGTTGATTCTGCCAGTGGCTATCGGTATGATTTATTGGCAAATTAATTGCAATGGTTTTGAAATTCGATCATCCGCAATAGGAGCGCAATGGAAGTTTCTGTAAGCATCGCAGAGATCCCATTACCAATGGCTCCTGTGCCAAATTGCCCCAATTCACACCTCTCTATGAAGATGATTCTATTACATAAAAGCCACCATCAGTATGAAAAGCATCGTTGTGCGGCCAGAGCTCGTTGATCTTTCACATTTAACGGCCGTAACACGTTTCCTGTTGATGTCGGCCGAAGAAAAATCTTCATCAACCCATTTTTGTTCGCATTCAGCATCGAATGGCGTTGACTTTAGTTTTTATTTGTTCCCACCACGCGCACGCTCATAGACCCAGGCCCACAACAACAGCGGGAAGAAAATTATCGCTGACATACTAACTTTTCGAAAGTCGTCCCATCGACCGGTTCATAGAAGCGCCGCGCGCACACATTGAAAGATTACTGGCCTAATGGACAAATAGTCAAAGTCGACGATGGCTAATCGAAATCCATCGACTTGTGGTGGTTGGTGCCGGTCTCCCTCGCTTGTGTACTTAACGTCGTATGGGAATTATCAAGATGCCAATGGACACATGACCACTTGGTCATGAATGAAACCTTATGCTTATGCACTGTATTATAACGCTGACGACGCACGGTCCAAACGAGTTTCGTGACTTTTATCGGTAGCCATGCTAATGGGGGTAAAACTGGGTCACAAGTTTCTTCAGTTCACGTCGGCTCGGCAATGGTGATGGTTTTGGTGATGCCATTTGGAATTTAGCCGAAAGCAGATGCAGGCGAGAACAGTGTACTTACTAAAGACTGTAAATCGTATTGGGGAGAGTGACATGCCGACGGAATGGTTACAGGTCTTGTATGTTATTGAAGGCGTGAGACTGATTTGACAAATTTACCATCATAGAGATGGTCCATAAATGTGCTACTTGTTTTTGAGAAGGATGGAACAGTTGCCAATGGGGACGTTTGAGTATCTAGCTTAGTAAGTCTCACAGCTGTCTGACTAGATGTATCTCGGTTTTGATTGGCTGAAAACGGACATATAAGCAGCTATTTCCGTTGAAGTTTTAGAGGGGATTTATAGAGGGGTAATCGACGAAACTAGTCAAGAAATGTTTCACAGATCGCATATTTATGTGGTTGTAGTAGAAAAAGTGATGTTCCCGACCAATCGAGTTTTTGCGTTCAGGTTACATCTTGTCCAGACCAATCAAGTTGAATTAGGATAACTAGATTCTTGAATGTGCTCAATGCCTTTGGGCTGAGCTCAGTGTAAATTTAGCCATTGAGTGCTCCTGTGTTTTGAGTCCATGTAGACCTACAATCTAAGAATGGATAGTTGCCGAAAATTAAGAGTTTTGGTTTATTTTTAAACGGCTGCCAGATGTTTCAAGAGCGACTAATCATATTTAACTTACACGCATTCGTATAGCAAAAGTGGTTGAATTTTGCTATCTTTAGTTGTTTTACCTGGAACGAGAAGTAAAATGAAAGAAAACTGTAAGTCCTTCAATTAAAAATAATGGTAAAATGAACGTTAAAAAATTGCAAGGCAAATATCGCTTGTCTCACAAGGTAAAGCAGTAAAATCACTGACAGATGCCGTCATAAGATACTCATTTACTTTTTACTTTATTTACTATTGAGGAAAAATTAAAAAAAAAACAAATAGGTACATACATTATATACCTTCATGTGAACTTGAAGCGTCAGATAATGGGAATAAGTTGTAGCTACCATTCACATGCATATAATGGAGCTCGGAGAGCTTTCTGACATACTTTCCGTTTAGCAGTGACTAAAAAACAGAATATTCACTGTGTCTGACTATTAAATTAAAGCTGAAGCACAATCTTTAGATCCTTCGAGCACATGGTACACAATTGATGGTATATGAGTATTAATTAACAAATGCTTAACGACGACCGAATGATCTAATTTCTGTTATACGACCTACCGAATGAAATCGTACTTCGGCTTAAGCTGGATTACTTTTATACAATTCTGTTAAAATCTCCACATTAGACCTCATTGGTGAGCTTAAGACGCGTCTATGTCAGCACCACTAAACGATTACTTACAGGTGGATGGTAGACGACAATTTATTTTGAAATCTCTGTTCCATGATCATCCAATGTAATCCCTCTTTGGCTAAAGCTGGATTATCCTCATCAAATTTCATTACGACTACCCGTTTAGTTTTTGTTAACCGACGAACGAAAACTGAAGAGTAAGCAACTGCAACAAACAATTCAGACATAGTCGAAGAGGGTCATTTTACTTCAAACGTACTCTGGCTTAAGCTGGATTACTCTCACAAAATCCAAATATGAACAGTGATTGAAAGATTGAATTTGTTTTGATATCCAACGTACAACATGTCTAAGAGTCGCCTGATCTTCAACACAACTCATCCATGGATATACAATGCATCCAACCTTAAATATTGAATTGGGTTTAGCTTTGTGACGAAAACTTTGTCGCCCAACTCGTTCAGAATATTGTACCAAAATGTACAATTAAGACTAAAGACTGCAACAAAGCAACTTAAATAGATGAGATGGGGTATCCATATGGTGACCCTCTGTTCATTATAATAATGAACAGTCTTGTATTTGAAGACGATGTTCATTATCAATTATTTTGTATACAGAAAAGTAAAAAAATAAGTTCTGTATTTTAGAAGTTGTTCATTATTTGTTATCTGTGTCATTTAAAACAATAACGTAAGCATTAAAAAAAAAAAAAAACAGAATTCAATTCGAAGAGATAATGCTAATGTGATCTAACCTAACCAAAAAATGTATTCTATTTAAGTTTTTTCTTTAATTACAAATTTATTAAATGAAATAAGGAATTGAATAATTGAAAATTATGATGAAATTTGTTTCTTTTTCTATTCCTCATTATGGATGAATTCTGTAAATGTTATCTAAAAAACTGCGGTACAACTCATCTGTCATTTATGCAAATGGGTCAACGTCATCCTTTCATTGCTCGAGGCGAGTCAGAAGCTTTTAATAATAAGAAGCAAACATGGAGCAATTTTCGCTGTGTCTTTAATGAAATACGAATTACAAGCGCTTGGCCACACTGGTCTTTGGATGGCGCTGCAGAACTGCGGAAAGTTGCTCTATGAAAACCTGATATTTAGAGCAAACGTATAGCATTGTACTTCTTTCTTAACGTGAATTTATTATTGCAAATAGACTAAGCGAACGTCTAATGCCAAATCGCGCACTCACAATGCAACATGACGCAGTTTTTCTCGTGTCCACTGCTTCAAAAAAAAAGCGCAAACAGTAGAGAGACCACCATATTGCGTAAGCAATACAAATTGCATTCTCCTGTTGTTGTGGTTGTCATCCTCTCTCTGTCTCAGGTATGGCGAATTGATTTCGAGGCAGAGTGAAAAGTTGACAGTCAGACAGGGGAAAAGGAGTAATGTCTACCAAGTGGAATGTGAACGGAGAATTGAATGTCAGAACCACAATTCAACTGGTTAAAATACGAGTTGCCTAATCAAAATTAAAGCTCATACAAATTTCGCTGAGTTGACAAACAGAAAAAAAACTTAGAACACGCCGTAAGTCAATCGTTTGAGAGATGTTACTTTGGGAACGAGTTTCAACCAAAAGATTTATAGAAACGGATAAAAAAACTTTCTTGTTATGTTGGTGAGGAGAATTTCATAAAAAAAAATCATAAACTCATCAAAATAGTATTTAACATTGCGAACGTCCAAGAATTCAGTTTAATCAGTCTGACAGCTGCCTGACTTGATGTGTTAAATTTTTTTTTTCCTGATTGGTAACTTGGCGACAAATACAGCCAAGAATTTCGTAACTAAGTACCAAGTTGACATCTATATTTATATATAAAAAAGTGAATGTCAAAATTTATTTTTTTAAATTGGTTGAGGTCCAGGCCATCCCGGACTGTAGCGCCGCTTAAGCAAGTAAGTAAAGTTAAAAAGTGCGAATTTTAATACAGCATTTTGCCCTTATTTTCCTATATTTAAACGCTAGTATCGTATTTGTGGCTGACTGTGATGATGATAAAAGCGATGTTACGGATCAATCTAGATTTCACATTCAGGCTACATCTAGTCCAATCTAATAGCTACATTTTTGAAAATTGTCATTTTCTCAACAACGAATTTTTCAAAAAGCCGAGGATCGTGAAACATTTTAGGTTTTTCCTGTACAAAACCGCACAACAAAAATGATGCGAAAAAGCAAATAAGTTCCATCAAAATGAACATTCGTTAAGGTATACTAATTAAATTTTAACCACCCACCACATGTGTGCGCGCTGTGTAAATATTAATATTTGGAAAATTCCATTAATTTGTAAAATCGCGTTCAATTGCCCACCTCCCTCGATAGCAACAAATTCAAAAATCACCATGAATAAATGTTAACTCTGCGGTAATTGTAACAATTATTCGACAATAGAATCGCAGAGCAGTTTTGCTTCACAGCTACGGGAACATTCTTTCCCTCGTCGCCATCGCCGTTCGTCATTGTGTTTGGTTACATATTGTACCGAAATCCTTGTTGAATTGATTGCTTTTGTGTTTGGCAGCCTTAGTTCCCTTTCCCTGTGCGCCTCGCTCGTCGCATACGTAATTAATCAATCTAACATTTTTGGAGTGAGTGCACACAGTACACCCACCATCTGATGGCAAATCCTTTTCGATCGGTTTTGCGTTCCGTGATTATAAATGAGTGATTTGTGAATTTGCAATTATGCTGTTTTGATTAATTTATGACACTCGTGTCACACTATCAGAGAGGTGTGGCTCCCACACTTTTCGCTTTTCTGCTATCCAGAAATTCATTCACCTAATAAAATTCGAGAGTCCAGAAAATACTTGAATCGATACAACTGGGTCCAAAAATGTTAATCCCCCGTTGTATCACGGTCGTCCGCCCACTGTAAGGTCACATTATGCCAATTATTCCTGCACACACGCACCTCGATCGCAGGCCATAGTGTGACAATGATTGCGTTGTTGACAAACTTAAAATGTATCCCGGCCACCGAAAACTGAATGTGTGTATCTTGCTTGGGTTGTTTGCAGTTTGTGCAGCTTTGGTTGCCCTCAGGTCAATTGTCAGATATCATATTTGTGACCGTCTGCCACATATCCGGACCGGACCGGTTGTGTTCCAATCTCTGACAATGAAATAAAATATGTCTGCTTGTCATTTGGGGCTCTTTATTATTATTTGAATCGTGGCCAAATGAAATAATTCAATCGGCAAGAAAAGTGGCTATTTGACATGGGTGGGCTACAGAGGTTAAACTTGAGGTGAGGTCAATTCACTTCCATTCAATCGTCCGGTTTATTTACGTTTTGCTTTTTTTTTTTTTTTTGCAATTGTGTGTCATCGTCATGATTGAGAGTGTGACGGCAGAGGGGGGACAAAATTGAGAACTCTTTTCATTGTGAAATGAAAGTATGAGAAACTGAAAATAAAAAAAAAACTACAATAACAACCAAATAAACAAAGCAAAGCAAATGTGTGTAGTGCATGATTAAATTGGGTTGGGTCAGTGTGGCATAAGGTTTCGTCAATCATTTCATTCGATTCATGGGAATTTTTTAATTAAATGTTGTCGAAGGTTTTCCTTTGGTTTCACTTTAAGTGGAACATTGCAGTGCAGGCTGTGGAAATTACGCTTTGGAGGGCTGACGGCTGATGTTGACGTAATCGGGTTACCAATTGACCCATCCGTCGCAGTACCTGTGTGTAACTGTAGTTTTAGGTTAGAGAACATTCATTTGGAGTGCATTGAATTGTTTTCACAACAAAAGCTGTCATGATTTTATTTTGTAGAGAAAAAAGTATCCTATTCCAGTGGCCAATACGTAAAACATTTCCGAAGTGTTTGGTGTGGAGCTTCATGCTAAACTTCACGGCAACATGAGATTTTATATTCACCACTTTTGTTTGAAGTTTGAAAGTGATGCGAGAGGCTGCTCAACGTTCAATAGGACATGGAATTCCATGTTCACTGCCCAACCGATTGGATGACTTGCAGAGTGAGTGGCTTACAGGCCTCCTTGACTCAATGATCGATCGGACCAATTTATCGTAAGCATGAATCGGAAAAAGTTTGCTTTTTCAACTGATATG
Source organism: Cheilosia vulpina (assembly GCA_916610125.1). Lineage (NCBI taxonomy): Eukaryota > Metazoa > Arthropoda > Insecta > Diptera > Syrphidae > Cheilosia > Cheilosia vulpina. The sequence goes on from OU744277.1 coordinate 61,127,539, forward strand.
CTCAATGAATCAGATTTGTATGCAATTGAATGAAAAAAGATACGGATCGCCAACAAATTTCTGACCAAAAGCAATTGAGAAATCCCCCATCACTGTCAGATGACAGATGTGGACAACCCAATTCCAGATCGCATAGTATGTGCAGCCGCCTAAGGGAATAAACAAGAAATGTTAAACTGTCCACAACAAGTCGCCATCCAGAACCACCCTGTCATGCGACACCTTTCGCATTCGTCTCACCTTCTGCTTGTTGTATGAAAACAAATATAAAAACATACCACTCAATCACAGTTGGAAACAGTGGATGAAACTGGAGATGAAGAGAAGTAACCCCCATCTTCCTCCCCCCCCCCCCCCTGCTTCTTTGGATTCTAACGCGAACATTTTCACGTCGTCAGACTGTGCGTTGTGCGAACATCAATCGTAATTGGTTGGCCGAGAGATAATCAAATGAAAGCAAAACACTGAACGCAGAGGACTCCATTTAGAGCTCTAGAAAGTGGCTGCGAGTGTTTGATGAGAGAAGTGGTGTGGGAAAGACCAAAGGAAAACTTTTCCGTTTCCCTCGTTGCCACACAATTCTGCAGAATAGCATTTCTGTTCAGCTCTATAGTGTACTTGAGTTCATGTTCAGACTTCAGTCTTTCAGAGTTTGTCTTTGAAGAGAGAGAGAGAGAGAGAGAGATGCGGAGGACAGCAGTGGTGGTAATGGCTTTCGAAAAGAACAGAAACTAAACATTATGTCGGTGGCAGTGGCGCAGTTATCCAGCAATGCGCTTCTAATGCTTTTATTTCGGTTGCCTGCCAAAAAAGTTTTCGCCTCCCAAGTACTGACGGGCGCGTTCGCTTCCTCCTGACGTCAGGTAGCGACTTGAGATTTCTTCAATTAGAACTGTAAAAGAGAAAAACTTTTCCACTCTCGCCTAAATGTTAAGGGCTCTGGGGTAACTGGCGGAAGATGCAGGACCAAATGAGTGCTGTGGAAAATACTTCTCTGTGAAATGTTTGATGGGTGCAATTATGAAAATAAAATGCTGAACCACCCGGGATTAGTGTGAGTTCCTGGGAGTGAACTGATTTTTCCATACAATTCAATTCAGGACTTGAATTCCGTACACCGTACACCTCTGAAAATGAAATTTATTTAGAGTAGTACGCACTACTCACATGTGTAACGACGAGTACAACATACTGGCGATGCCGAGGCCGACCACTGCCTGTCACACATAAAGCCAGGCATGTGGAAATAGGAGGAAAAACACTTGAATGGAAACGACTCAATATGACAACGTTGCGAAACACATTTTCAAATGAACGGATGCATGGATGCTTCGACGCGGCTGCAGGTGAATTTGCTGCTGCTGGTTGGTGGTGGATACGAACGGCAGCGGTGCGCACTTACGCAATCTACGCTGGGGCTCATTCATTAAGCCCGCTTTGTGCATCTAATAATGCCAGTCTGTACACCGGTGGTGGTGGATATCGACGGAGAAAAGATGCAACAAAAAATACAAACCAGCCATCGGTTGGTATGGTCTCTGACAAATCACATACTTTGCTGTGTGGACGATTCAGCTGAGTCGCGTCGTTGTCGTTGCCATCATCGGCACCGTTACCGCCACCGCCACCGCGCACAAAGTAATTACTTTTAATGTGACCTTAGTGGGTATATTATTTGGATGGAAGGAGACAGATGCAAGAGGGTCGATGGGCTCGGATAATGTATGGTTACTGCTTCGTTTTGTCATAGATACTCGGGCTACCAGGTGCAGGCAATGGAATAATTAAGCAGAGTAGTCAGTTGGGCGAGTAAAGGAGACCTTGTCTGAATGCAAATATTTTGTGTGGAGTCGTGGTAGGTGGTCATGGGACATGCCAGTTGTGCTGTTAAAATTATGTTTTTTTGCACTTTTTGGAGGATTGGTTACTATGGTTACTGCATTAAAATATCAAGAGTTCTAAGTCGATAGACACTAAAATTGTGGCCAAAGGCCGATGGGAACTGGCTTCCTACTGCAAGAGCCTTTGGATAGGTTAGGCTGATAGGGAAATGGCAGTCCAGGTTATGGCTAAGGACGGTGGGAGTGACTGTCAGCGACAGTCGACTCACTTAGAGCAGACTTGGTGATCCCATATCGTCCCACAAGCTTGACATCGTCTTTTCTCTCAAATAATGGAACGATTGATCGATGTACACGTTAGAGACTTCCTAAACATGACTTCGGATGTGCAATCTCATGCATGAGATTTTCCAGTGTTGCCGCTGAATATATGTAAAAAGGGGAATAGAAGGGGGCCCGAGCCAAAAAGGGGCACCCAAATCAAACACGAGTAATTAATAAAATAAATAAATAAATACTTGACAACACTACGGAGAGAAATATTATTAAGTAGTACTGCAGTATTTTGAAAAAACAAATAGGAGTACAGACATTTCTTTTTTTATTTAAACAAAAATCATAAAAAAATTCAGTTAAAAAGAAAAAAACAATAAATAAATAAATGATTAATTCTTAGTAAGTAAATCTCAAAATCTTTCTTAGATTAAAAATTAAAAAAAATTTCTTCTTAATTAAAAATTATGAACATAGTGAATCACAAGATATATATTAAATACATTAAATACAAGTGGCTTTGGAAAAAGTAAGGTATTTTGATTCATGTTATATGGCAAAAAAATTGCATTAAATTTGAAGTGAATTAAGTTTATTAATGTTGAAATTAGACTTTGCTGCAAGTCTAAAATAGGAAAATAGGGGAAAAAATAAATAGGAGTACGAAGGTAAAAGGAGGAGTACGGGAGTACGGAGGTGTTGAAAGTAGTACAATACTCCTATGGGAGTACTTTCGGCAACGCTGCCCGTAGGTACCCTAGGCTTAGCTTCTTACAACCCTTCGTCTTGTGTGAGTTTTAATTTTTGGGACGAATGGAAGGGATCTACAATTTTATGCCGAGCCCAAACTGCCAATTGAGAATATCTTTCATGACAGTTATACTCTCGGATGTTTGTCAGACGTTCGCGAAAGGTGGAGCAGTGGAAAAAAAAACATCAGTTGGAATTTTTCGGGATTCGAACCTGGGACCCCTCGCTTAGTAGCCACTGTCCCGATTAATTAATTATATACCAAAAAAAAACAAATGCATTCATCACAATTATTTTCATCAGAATAAAATCTCACTTAGGTAAACCGAAAAAGGAGCCATTTCGATGATTTTTAAAAAAGTGGGGGCCACGGGCTCAAAATAGGGCCAAACGGCAATGCTGCTCGGACATTTCAAATTGGCAACACTTTCTCCAGTAATAATTCGTTATATGACAGCTGATCTTTTGTGCTCATTAGGATATATAAATATCACAACTATAAAGACACTCACTCAAAAAGTGTGTTTTTTATTTAAATGGTTTGTTTTTCCAATTGGTAACACTTTTTTTCAGCGAAAACCAATTTGACAGCTGATAGTTTAATTATGCCCAAATTGAATTTTTTATTTCACTGTTTTTGTTTATCCAGGAGCTGTTTTCGACAATAAGAATTGAAAAATTAGTAAAGCAGCCATGTGGGGTTGAAGACGCATGTATAGTAAGGCCTGGGGAGTAACACCCAAGATCACATATTGGATGTTGTTCAATAATTCATTGAATATGCATAACTGCGTCCATTTAAACACAACGAAACAGATCTCGAAGCGAGGTATTGACTGCGCAGGCGCACACTTATATCGGTGTATGAGCAACCGATCGTACCTTACCGTTCGGACCCCTCATCGATGAGATTCGATCAACTACAGCTGAAGAATACAGACGTGTCCTTGCATTCGTTTGTCAACTGTCGTGAGAGGCAGTAATAAGTGAAACAAACGTTCATAAACTTGGAATCGTTTTCTTTTATTTCTCTTTAACAGTCCATTACCATCAAAGCCACAAGCTATATTCATCAGATATACTGCAATGATCGTCACGCTAATCTTTACTTAATTATCGGTCATGTGAAGCTAAATTAATAGAAAAGCCACAGTAACTACAAAGACTGCATCGGGATCTGTGGTGGAATGCATATTCGTCTCAAGCTGCCATAGAAGCTTCTATTCATAAAACGCCACTTAAATTTTTATAAAATGGATATAAATTCACAACAAAGTCAGACCTGGACAAAATAGGCCTCCTCTTCGGCTTTCGTCAGTTTGACATGATCTTCGCAGTAAGTGTCACCGCTTAACTGAGATGCTTGCTTGGTTAGAAGATTCAAAAAATGTAATCCCAAGGCCTTCAAATAATTCACAATAAACATTAAAGGTAAAAAAAAGTCGCGAAGCCAGTATCTATGGACCCAACGCCACAGACTTGAGTCCATCAGATAAAGAACGGCATTGATTAGGATTGCTCATCATCACCCCCTACGTCTTTGCTATATTTTTCCGACTTGCAGGCGACGGAATCCACTGAACTGATAAAATAAAGCAACCCTCGCCTACACACGTTCAAAAGTCTGCCGAAAACGCATAACTCCGCTGCCATCTACAGATGATGGTCCCAATCGCCCGACTTTCAGTCGCAAACACATGTAACATTTGTTCAACGAAAACAAATGTACGTGTCACCGAGAAAAGTCACTGAATTTCCACCCTCCTTTAATAAATTCACCACGCGTAAGTTCTGTTCCGCCACAAACGCAGATCTACGAAGCACCCTGTCCCATATTAATGTGCGATGTCTATCACGACCCAGATACTGCCGAAACTTGCTTAAAACTTTTACCCACCGCAAGAACTTATTCTTTGTGGGTCCCATTAATATTGTCGGTCCTACTGGATAGCATATATACACATCTATCTGTGTGTCTGGTGTCTTCATCTCGTTTCGCTGATTCGCAAAATATTTATTGCCATCATTCATTGGTAATTGGCTTGTGCCTCGGCCCGTAACCATCGCTGGTCTGACAATTATATCTCCGAGTACAGAGATAATTACAAAATATCTCCCAAGAGGGTGGGTGGCGAATTGCAGTCCGCCCCACAACCCAAACTATCATCGAGATGGAATCATCTCGAACACATCATCATCATTATTTTGTGTGTGCCACAACAAATTACTCATTTCCGTACCCAATTTGCTGTTATATTCCAATTTCACTATCAACTTTCTCATCATCATAATCACCATCGTTATCCTACATACAGTATTCACCAGGATGGATGGCAGGATTTCGAACTAAGAGGATTGAGAGTGTTTGTACTTTTGGGGCCCTATGGATACTTGCAGATAGGTGTTACTGGTTGCATCCCTGTTTTAAGAAGGACAGATACAGAAGAAGAAAATTATATCCAACTCCGGCGGAACTGTTTAGGTAATTGCCTCGAAACGGCTGCTAGCCGGGTTATTAATGCACATCGACTTGATTACGAGCAAAAGTAAATGAGAACAAAACCGTTTGGGCTCCCAAATTGGCAAACTTCCAAATTGGTATTTGCATGCGACTGTATGGTTTTTGTGGGTAATTTATATATCCTTTGGCTGCATAGAGGTGCAGGAAAAAAAAGTCGTTTGCCATTTTGAATTCCCACGGTTTCTATGGTTTGCAGGAAAGTATATATTCACCGTCGGCAGTGATGCATTCCGCTTGGTATCGTGTAAGTGTGTGGTGCATGCTATCGACAGGTAACATTGCAGTACGCGAGATTTGGCCTATGAATCTGAGGTACATATACGAGTAGATACATAGGCAGAGACATAACCGTAGTAGACAATTCGGAGTTGCATCAGTATCAGCATCATCATCGGCATCATTACAATTTGCTTTCTTAATGGAATGATGGCTGTCATATGCACAGTGAGTTGTTTCTCTTCGTGTCTGTCTGCAGAGTTAATTTGCGATGAGGTTGGGAGAATGTCGTTGCCAGGTGAGATGATTTGATTATTGGTTGTAACAAGAAATTTATGTGAACTTTGAACACGTTGGGTGTTGTAATCTCATAAGGACTACAATGTGCTGCGGAACTCAATACCAATTTCGTCGCATAAGTTGAGTTCAAAAAATTTAAGCTGTATATGTGAAATGTTGTCACACAAAATGGGAGATGTTTTCGAAGATGAATCTATTTCCGGAAGCTGAATTTGGTTACCTAGCTTTTGGTTCTAAGAAGGAATCTATTTTTGGCAGTGGTATTCGGTTGCCTAGCTCTAGAAGTGGACACGGGGTGGATCAGTGGCAGAACGACATCCATTCTGCCTTCGATATTCATCAATTGGTTGTATGTCCAACTTTGCAAGCATGTAAGTGATATCTACACTGACATCATATTGGCGACCTTCGTGTTTCTATAGACACAGTTCACTGACCACGAATCGAGTAAAATTAAATATATAACTCGAACCGACTGATGTTGCTTGTCAGCAACCCAATAACAGACTAAGGAGTGATTTCTAGTTAGTTAAGTCATCTGTCAGCCTCAAAGCGAGTTTTGTGACTAATACATTTTACTTGTACATTTTATTATTTTCAGACATTGGTAACGTAAAAATCGCTAACGCACACTTGAGTGCGCCAACAAAGATGGGACCAATTCCTTCCATACAAGTCCAAATGTGTGTGTCATGGTGACCATACCAGACAACGTTATCTATTATTTTTTGCTTTATTTTTTAACGTGTAAAATTTCATATATCTGTTCTCAGCGAGACCAGCAGAATAAAATTTCTCACGACTTATCGCTGGCTCTGCTTGACACCTAGTAATTTAAGATGTAAATATTTGTACCTTACGTAAGCAATATTTTAGTATATAAGGAGGAAGAATAATAAAAACGATTTCATTCGTAAAGAAAAGACCTTAGAGAATTATCATTAGACTTCCCCCCACCAGCGGTAAGGGGTCTTGCAATATTTTTCTCTAAACTTTACATATGGTCCTTCGAGTCATTAAAACGAATCAGTAAATACATTTTGCATAATATACTACACTAGTACATTAAACATTAAACAAGTAAAAAGCGTTGCCAGGGCTAACACTGGTAGTGGAAACATAAATATCAAGTCACAAGCGTTGCCAGGGCTAACACTGGTAGTGATAATTCAATTCAGTGAAAGAAATCAAAAATAAGCCGGAGCAATCATGGATGATGAAATGGACATTTTTATAATTGTTGCTAGACAAAAAACTCTTGCCGAGGAGTTAGAAAAAGCAACTATAAATTTCAAAAAGGATAGCGCGTCTAGGAAGACGCTCCGCTATAAGGAAGAACGCCTTCACAAAATTCAGTCGCTTTGGGAAGAATTCGACGATAATCACAGTAAGATAAAGGATAAAATAAAATTCGATACTCCATACATGGAGAGAGATACATATGGAAGGGTTAGAGATCTGTTTCTCGATCTAAAAACTTTGCTCGAAAAGATTACACCCTCAGAAGAAACGCCATCTTGCTCTCCACCATCCACTTCCACAGATAACAACCTCCAGACTCTACGATTAAGAAAGCTGAACATAAAAATAGAAGCTATAATCGGAAACATGGAAGAATTTGAGGAAACCTTCCAAGAATATTCTTCACAAATCTGTGAATACCAACAAAAAATATTGTTGGATCAACTGAAAAACATGACAGAATTACATGAAGATTTCATGTCAAATGCAACATCTAAAGATTTGCAATCACCATATGTCATTAATAATAAATATAATGACATTAAGAGAGATGTTAACCAATGCCTCCATCGAATGGCTTCGGCATTAGGTTATTCCAACAAACCACGGGATACAGATCGTTCAGATACAAAACTGCCACCTCTGAAGATACCGACATTTAAGGGAAATTATCTGGAATGGCGGTCATTTGCTGACATATTTACAACCATTATACACAACAAGCCAAACTTAAACACGACAGAGAAGATGGAGTATCTGAAAACTCATTTAGAAGGCGAACCAATGGCATTAATTCAGCACCTAACAATTTCAAGTGCTAATTATGCATGTGCCTGGGAGACATTAAAGGCACGATATGATAATGAACGAAAAATAGTGTCAATGCATTTAGATAAAATGCTTAAGGCTGGTCATCAAGGAGCCCATTCAGCAGCGAACTCTATTAAGTCAATCCTAGACACAACAAAGGAAGGGCTGTCAGCAATCAATAATATGGGTCTGAACACAAAATCCTGGGATCCGATAATTGTGCACCTAGTAACAAGGGCACTAGACCAAGACAGTAGAAGTCTTTTTGAACAAAGTTTGGAACAACCGAACAAGATGCCATCGCTTCAAACGCTATACGATTTCTTAGCAAGAAGATATCAGGCATTGGAGGTACTAGCTTCCACAAGGCAAAGGCAGTATAAGGCTTCAGAGGAAACAAAGAACGTGACGCGAAACTTTCACGTGTCAACAAAATCAACCTGTGTATTTTGCCAAGGTGAGCATAACATATATGCTTGCCGTAAATTCATGGGCTGGAACCCGAAGGAGCGCAGTGAAAAGGTTAAGGCAACGAGACTATGCATAAATTGTTTACGACATGACAAACAAGTTCCATGCATGAGCAAAAATAAATGCAAGCAGTGCAATAGAAAACATCATTCCTTACTGCATTTTGATAGGATGGAAGGACGACAATCTGATCATGCCCAAGCTGACGTACATATTCAATCTAATCATGGTCATCAGAGCCAAAACATCTTGCTTGCTACAGCAATTGTAAGGGCACGCGGTGCTTCTGAACATGGTCAATGCACTGAGCTTCGAGCACTTATTGATCAAGGGTCACAAGCCACCCTAGTAACAGAAGCTGTTGCCCAAACCTTGAGACTGAAGAAGCAGAAGGTGCACATTGAAGTAAGCGGTCTGGGAGCTACTGAAGCAGGAACAGCGCGAAATAAGGTAGAACTAACAATCCTCCCGAGATTCTCATCCGACTTCGAAGTTAAGATAGAAGCCCTTGTTTTACCAAAACTAACAAGAACTCTACCAGATGAAGAAGCTAATAATATGATGGATGACCAGTTTGGATCCGTAAAACTAGCAGATCCAACGTTCAATATCCCTGGAGGAATCGACCTAATCATAGGAGCAGACTTTTATGGAGATGTAATCCTTGATGGGTTGAAAAGAGGGACTGGAAATTCTCTTATAGCACAGAATTCCCGACTAGGATGGCTTATTTCCGGTCGGACATCAACTCAAAGAAATGACAAAATCAAAATCAATGGTCTTGTCGTTCAAACATTAGATAAACAACTTGAGAGATTTTGGGAAATTGAAGAAGTTCCTCAACAAGGTCATCAGAAGTCTACTGATGAAGAATGCGAAGAGTTTTATCAGGAATCTCATTTTCGTGATAACGATGGCAGATACGTAGTTAAAATTCCATTTAAAAAGAAGTCAACGGATCAAGAAGAAAGGCTGGGAGAATCCAAAAAGAGAGCATTAGCCAGGTTGCTACAGCTTGAAAAGAAGTTCAACATCAACAAGGAATTAAGGGCTGATTACATAAGAGTAATGAATGAGTTCCTCCAACTGGGTCATATGGTGGAAATCTCCAATATGGATAAGTTCGACAACAAGTGTTACTACCTACCCCATCATGCTGTAATTAAACCCGATAGTACCACGACTAAATTACGGGTGGTGTTTGATGGATCTGCAAAAACATCATCTGGAGTGAGCCTGAATCAATTAATGATGGTGGGTCCCAGACTCCAAGCCGACATTACAACTATTATTATGAGATGGAGAGCTCACAAGTACGTCTTCACTGCAGACATTGAGAAGATGTACAGGCAGATAAGGGTCAATAGTGAGCACCAAGACTACCAACGCATTCTATGGCGAACTAACCCAAATGAACCAATAAGGGAGTACAAGCTCACAACAGTGACGTATGGAACTGCATCAGCACCATACCTAGCTGTAAGAACCTTGCATCAATTAGCTGCCGATGAACAACACGAATTTCCAAAGGCGGCAGAGATTGTGAAAAATGATTTCTACGTAGACGACGTTATGACTGGAGGAGATACACTACGGGAATGTAAGGAAGCCCAAGGACAGCTAGCAAAGCTACTAAGGGGTGGTGGATTTCATCTTCGCAAATGGGCAGCAAACCATTCGTCACTTTTAAAATCAATATCAGATGCACATAACCAACCTGAAGTTAAGTTCGATAAGGAAGAGACAATTAAAACTTTGGGAATACATTGGAACCCATTAGCTGACACATTTCACTTTAAGGTCCACGTAACAACATCCTTACAAGAAGAGCATGGATCCACCAAACGTGCCACACTATCGGAAATAGCACGTCTTTTCGATCCATTAGGATGGCTGACGCCAGTAACCATCACTGCCAAGATACTTATGCAGCGGATTTGGAAGGCAGACATTGATTGGGATGATCAACTAACAGATGAATTGCAACAATGTTGGGATCGGTTCAGGCATGAACTTCCGCATGCTGAATCCATTAAAATTCCAAGATGGATTGTTACCAACAAACGGCAGAAAATCGAGTTACATGGATTCTGCGATGCCTCTGAAGGCGCATACGCAGCCGTAGTATATGCAAGAACTACCACATATAATACAAAATTTGTAACTACATTGTTGACATCCAAAACAAAGGTTGCACCCATCAAAACCAAGCTTACTACGCCCAAGCTCGAATTATGTGGGGCACATTTATTGTCAAAACTCCTCAAGGAGGTGCAGCTAATATTTGGGGCACAGATCAATAAGGTATTCGCATGGACAGATTCAACAATTGTGCTGTCATGGATAAGAAAAAATGAATCCAAGGAAAAGGTATTCATTGCCAACAGAATATCTCAAATTCGAGAAACATTAGATCCAGATTGTTGGAGGCACGTTAGATCGGCAGACAACCCCGCAGATTGTGCATCGAGAGGTTTAACTCCAGTGCAATTGAAACATCACTCATTATGGTGGAGTGGACCAAACTGGCTAAGGGGTAGCATGGAATACTGGCCCATACAGTCAGAAATCGAGCAGGTACGGTCAGTAAGTGAGACCGTTGAACCAAGAGTTGTGTTAACGTCTATGATAATAAAGGACGCCATATTGCACAGATTTTCTTCTTACACAAGGCTGATCCGGACCATGGCCTACTGTATACGATTTGTGTTCAACATTACGCACCATAAGAAAGACAGAAGAACAGGAGAGCTCTCACTAACTGAAATTGAAGAGACAAACAAGCGAATAGTCCATTTGGTGCAACTAGAAGCATTTCCGGAGGAAATGAAATGCTTAAGGAACGGAGACGATATCCCCAAGAAGAGCAGCCTACTTTCGCTAAATCCCCATCTGGACCATGACAACATGTTAGTTGTTGGAGGGCGATTAGAGCACGCCAGCATGACTTACAACGAAAAACACCCGTATATTTTACCATATGGTAGCGTTTTTACCAAACTACTGGCAGAATATGTACACAAGAAAACACTTCACGGCGGTATCAATCTGATGATGGCCACACTAAGACAATCATATTGGATCCCTCACGCTAAACGGTTAGCCCGGAAAATAATTCATCACTGCGTCCGATGCTATCGTTTTAATGCGTCATCCACACACCAAATAATGGGAATGCTGCCATCTCCAAGAGTAACACCATCTAGGCCATTTACGCACTCTGGAGTAGACTATGCAGGACCATTGACAATTAAAATGTCAAAGGGAAGAGGAACTCGGACTACAAAGGGCTACATAGCCATATTTGTTTGTTTAGCTACAAAGGCTATTCATATTGAGCTTGTTAGTGACCTAACATCAGAAGCTTTTCTCGCAGCTGTGAGGCGCTTCATATCAAGAAGAGGATTGCCATGTCACATATACAGTGACAATGGAACAACTTTCGTCGGAGCCAATAAAGAACTTCAAAACCTTCGAATACTCACCATCAATCAAGCGGAGAAAAATGCTTCAACAAGGTTAGTTATGAATGGAATACAGTGGCATTTCATACCACCAGCAGCACCACACTTCGGCGGCCTGTGGGAAGCTGGAGTTAAGTCAATAAAATATCACCTCAAAAGAATAATTGGTGATACGAAACTTACCTTTGAAGAATTATCCACTCTTCTAACGCAGATAGAGGCATGCCTGAATTCTCGACCGCTGATAAAAGTAAGCAATGACATAGAAGATACACCAATTCTCACTCCTGGTCATTTTCTTATTGGATCCGCTCTGAATGCAGCACCCGAGCCCTGTTTAGACGATACACGAAACTATGGATCACGCTGGCGGTTATTACAAAAGATGACTCAAGATTTCTGGAAGACATGGTCTACGGAGTACTTGACACATCTTCAACAGCGAATAAAGTGGAAGGGCACTGAAGCAAACGTAAACATTGGCGACGTCGTTTTGATAAAGGAAGATCGATTACCCCCAACAAGCTGGTTGATGGGCCGCATTACCGAAACACACCCGGGGAAGGATAATCATGTTAGAGCTGCAACTGTCTACAGTAACAAGAAGTTTATAAAGAGACCCATTACAAAACTATGCCTACTCCCAATTGAAGATGAAGGGTTGTTACCAGGCAATGTTGAAAATCCAAAACGAACAGTTAATGTACATCTTGCGCTAACTCACATTGGATCGGAACCCATAGACAAAATCCACTCGGCCATAGACTCCATCGAAGGCATATACACATCGAGAAATGAAAATAAAACAACGTTTAGGATAAGCCCAATAAGGTGGCTATTGTTCACCAGTTTGGTTATAATTGTTCTTGGGCATGGTAACACATTGACATTGAACGAAGAACATGATCCCGTAAAGGTGATTCCATTTAAAAACCGTCCAGGAATTTACTTTGAGAAGATTGGAAGTGTAAACCTGATTACGAGCGACTGGAAAATAATCATCTATTACAATATGACCAACTATTGGAGAGAATTTGAAGGATTCCAAGACCTTGTGAGGGATATGAATGACTTTTGTAAAACTAAGTCTGACGCTCTAACTCACAATATAGTCCATCAATTTAACCATCAGTTAACGATTATAGAAAGCAACAACGACTTACTGCATACGCAAGGAGCTGGAAACTCAAAAAGGATTAGAATGAAACGATCTCCTTTCGACTTTGTTGGTACGGTGGCAAACAAACTTTTCGGCGTACTAGATGAGTCGTATGCTGAACACTATGAGCAACAAATTCAGCAAACACGAACAAATGAGAATCATCTACTTGAATTGATAAAAAATCAGACGTCAGTAGCGGAGGCAACAAACAATATATTACAGAAAAATACTGAAACCATTACCGCACAACTGCAAGCATTCCAAACCGATCTTGAAAATCTTAAGAGCATGACATCCAAATCAATCAACCAGAACGAAGCAAAACAGACATTTTTAGCAGTGACAACCTACGCAACGTTAGCTATGTTGAATTATCAGCAAACACAGACGTCTCTATTGAATGTTCTGACAGATATCCATCAAGCCAAAATTAGCCCTTTGGTGATAACACCAGACCAATTGAGATCACAGCTGACATTAATAAGAAGCCACTTGCCCCCGCAGTTGTCTGTAGCAGGAGACGAAACACACTCGAGCTTGCTAGGACTATATAAAATGTTCACAGCAAGAGCAAGAATAACTGATAAGAGTGTCATATTCGACTTACGAGTGCCGTTAGTAAATACAGAAGACTTTGACCTATTCAAGGTCATACCCGTTCCAACTCCCCATAACAATGAATATGTTTTTATTGAACCATCGCTGGATTATTTAACAGTTAACCTGTTACGAGAAGCCTACTACAGATTAACAAGAGAAGAGCTGGGACAATGCACAATAACCAGTGAAAAATATTTGTGCAAGCAACAGCATCCGATGTTTAATCGCCGCTCCAATATCAGCAAATGTGAAATGGATCTACTGACGCATGAGAAGGAATTGTCATCACACTGTAAATTGCGCAGCATCAAACCATCTCCTGTCTGGATTCAACTCAACAACGGCAATAGCTGGATTTACGTCTTAGACAGGTTGTATACATTTAACGTTATTTGTGGCAGACAGATTTTAGAGATCTCATTGCAAAACGACGGGATATTGACACTACAACCAAATTGTATCCTTAAACACGATTCAATGACTATTACATCATATAGCAGTAGTTCCAGTAGCATAAACGCAGCATTCATTCCATTGGCAAACTTGACAGAGCTGTTGTCTGAAAGCCCTAGGAATATATCCAAACCACTAGTTATTCCACACGTCATACTTAAGTCAGACAATGAAGACATCAAAATTCTTAGCAAATGGATAACGGATATAAAAAATGAGGAGCATTTGTCCAATAGTGCAGCAGTACATCCGATTCATCATGGACTGACTTACAGCCTAATAACTATACTGTTTATTTTTATAATTTCCTACATCATATGGCGATACTACAAGATCAAGAGGACTATGCAGATAGAGGTCCAAGCTCACGAACTACCACCAATACCAGCAACTCGGCGTTTTTCTACAGCCGATTTCGCTGTGACGTAAGGAGCGGCCCCAGCATGTCATGGTGACCATACCAGACAACGTTATCTATTATTTTTTGCTTTATTTTTTAACGTGTAAAATTTCATATATCTGTTCTCAGCGAGACCAGCAGAATAAAATTTCTCACGACTTATCGCTGGCTCTGCTTGACACCTAGTAATTTAAGATGTAAATATTTGTACCTTACGTAAGCAATATTTTAGTATATAAGGAGGAAGAATAATAAAAACGATTTCATTCGTAAAGAAAAGACCTTAGAGAATTATCATTAGACTTCCCCCCACCAGCGGTAAGGGGTCTTGCAATATTTTTCTCTAAACTTTACAGTGTGACAAAGAGAGGACTTTGTTAATGTAGATAAGAACTTGAGATCTTATGTGTGTAATAAATTGGAACAACACTTGCTAAAGCACTTGTGCGCTACAAAATATTTATGAATTTCAAGGTTGACATAATATTTCCCGCTGTAAATTAACCGCTGCCTGTTCCGCAATAAGTGACAAACTATGGCAACCCATTATGTTATCATAAACTGCAAACGCACAGTGACATAGTAGGCACACTACACGGATAAAGTGGTAGAAAACATGTATACCTCACTTTGTACATGCTCATCTGGAAGTAGCTGGTTATGAACTGAACTGGTTGGAGAGACATGTAAAATGAGTCCCACGTACGCCCTGACGTTGGAGCTCTTAAAAGTAGGTATATCTTTCAAAAGCATAATCCAGTGGAGAGCTGCATTTCGCAGGCGCACACAGTTTATAAAATTGCCTTTGCAATTTTTTACTATTTTCGCTAGCGCATGCGCACACAGCTTATAAAGTTGCATCCAAGTAAGCATTCACAGTTTTGTACAATTTTCGGTAGCGCACATAAATTAGTTCTTTAATTAATCGTGTGCCCTTTGATTTTCTTGGAGTGCAAAAGATACTCAGAGTTTTGAAAGCTAAATATAAAATTGATGGATAGCATGTATGAATATGAATTTTTCTTTAGATACTCAAAAGAGATGGTAGATCTGACTATGTATATACGTTAATGAAATTTCCATTCTTAAACTGAGAACCTTCTTACTAAATTTTGTTTACCTTGCATTGCACCAAATGCATTATCGAATGCGCACCTAAATGCGGACTTAAATGCGCACATCAACCATAAAAGACAATGGTATGCGCACATAAGCGCACGCAATTTTTCATATTGTTGTAAGAAAATAACAAGACCATTAGTGGCTAATATGAATAAGTTTGTCTCAGAATTGGAACTAAAGGAAGGAACTTGTCTATAAAGTTACAAAAATACAATAAATAGATTTTTAAAATTTTCTCTAAACCTTGCAATTTTTTTTAAAATTTATTCTATGAGGCAATTACTAGCGCACACGTACCATAACATAGTACACTCGGTTACCCATGTGTAGAAGTCTCAAACGCACACATTGACTTTCATAACGCACATGAGTTAGTTGTCCGTGTGCGCAAACAAATATCCGCTCCTGAATTTAAGTGATTATTAATCCATATATACGAACATTTCAACACCAACATCATCGATATACCTGCATTAACAGGCATCCGCGAACTTATCTAACTAATTCCTGTCACCTTGCAATATAAGCACTTCATAGCGAGTCTCGTACAATACCTCGAGGTACTTTTTGATATATAGCATGCTCGAACTGAAAGTTTACTTTATCCCTTTCATCGCATCAAATTATGTATGAGCATATCCCTAAAAGAGTCGGAAAACAGTCTGGGAATAAGAATGCATTGGAGGATCCTTTTCACTAAGCAGGCGAAACACGACGCCCTTCTGCAACGGAAATAGTTTCAAAGACGGTGGCGTACAAAATGGAAACTTTACGAGTTGCAAAATTGCAATTTCTTTTACTTTACTTGTGCATCTCAAAAGTTCTTCTACCTCTTGCCTGTGTAGATATGTGTGAACATAAGAAGGAACAAGAAAGGAAAAAAAAATTAAAAAGCATAAGATGCGACTTCAATTGTTGTATCTGCTTTGTCTGTCCAATAGATAAACCGCTTTATGAGAGATGCATTCAAGTGAAATGGAATATTTCCGCACTCCGGATGCAATTTCGTGTCTTTGTGTACACAGTCATAGGAGTCCTGCCTTTACACCGAAGGGGGAGACAGTGAATCCGTTTTCTTGCTGCCGAACGAATCCAATGCACCGAATGTAATCTTTGAAGTTCATAAAAATGTTGGCAGCTACGCTATAGAATTTGTAATATTTTTTTTTAACCCAAAAAGGAGCACTACCCAACAAACGAAGGATACCTCGAAGGCATCCCCTACTCCAAAGACGAAGAGTTGTAATCGATTCGAATATTTTCTTTTCCAATTTTCCTCCGAAGAAAATTCACAACATTTTCTCTGTGAAAATGGAGGTGGAACTAAAGAGGACAACCAAACGTCCTGATGCTCCTCTATGTTACTATTTGCGAGTCGAAATTCTTATCATTATTTTTAGATGTGCACTGGCATTGGTTTGGCCCGATTACATGGCCATCATTGTAGGAGGACGTTACCCACTTTGGGCTACGAGTATAACCCAAATATTCCTTCAAGTGGAAAGTTCTTCTTGGATTCGGTTTTTCTTTTTATTTTGTCGGTCGGTGTGCTTGTGGACAGATGAAAGGAGGAAATTCTTGTGCATAAGTAGGTTCCTTTTTGCAGAGTCTTACAATTGTTCGACTTTGGTAGCTCAATTGGTTACGTTATTGGGTGTTTGTGATGGTTGCCCGGTTTCCTGGTTTCCTCGTTGTAATGGGGTAAATTTATCAAAAAAATCTTGAACCGGAGTTTCCCTTTGGTATGTGGATATGAATATATGAGATTCTTTGGCAATTATTTCGCCCAAGTTTGCATATTCAAGAGCTGGATTGGCTGAGGCTGATGAAATTGGTTCTCTTGCGTGTTGTGTGTACAAAGGAAGCTACTGAGTCAGCCTTGTTCAAAGTGGAGTGCTCTTCGAAAGGAATATGTCTGCCACAGCAATTTAGTACAGAAAGTGATTGTGTTATCATATTTCCGAGGACAAATTGATGCGGCAACTTGTGTCTGCAGGTGTATAAAAGGAGGCAATATAATTGGAAGACCTGCATAGGCTCCTTGGTAATGTCTCGTATACAAGCAGGCCAAATGCAGAAAGATTGTCAGTCAAACTGAAGGACGCTGTTTTGACCTAGTCATATCCAGTGGGAAACACCACATTTTCCCCTACCACAACCGCCATCACCACCAGACAAAAATAGAACTCGCAACTATCCACTTAATGAACAATTACTGAGTCTAGCTCTAGGTGTACCTCACCTCTGCCTGCAGTTCTCTGTGCATACTTTGTCTTGCCCCCACCTCCGATTCGCTCCGTTTACAATCTTCTCTTTTGACTCTGTCTGACATAAAGATTGATGGACACGTAATTACCAAACTGAGAGATACAAAGAATCTTCTTCAATTTGATATCTTCACCCGAATGGAGGTCGATTTGTAACACTGGCGAATTATTAATGGCACACACAAGGAAACTAAAACACAACCAAACGCACTCACATAACACTCGTTTGTTGTTTGTTTGTTGTTACCAATATTTCAGGGAATTGCCTGATTTGGGTCAATCGATCAAGCAGCACAAGAAGAAGAAAGAACTACTTTCTGCTGCAAGAAAACTTAAAGTGCTCGAGGAGAATAATTTTCATTTTAGTTACACTATGCGGCCAATAGAACTTTATCCTTTTTCCGTTTCATGTTTCGTATTTCGTTCAGTTGGCTGCCGACACGGGAAGGAAGTAGTTTGCCAGCTAGTTAGACGGCCAAGAGTACTCGTATAAGGGAAAAGTTTTTCTTCTCTGCTGCGAAATTGTCATCTGGCTGATGGACTTGCGAAATCTTTACACAGTTGCAATGTGTTCAACTTTGCCGAAAACTTTGAGTGAAAATTTTCTCTTTTCGTGTTTTTTTTTTTTCAAATCGGAAGAAAATCTTCAAATTCCTTGTCATCTCAGTTGCTGATTGGTTTTATAATGCGCTTCCAGGATAAATGCATTCAGTTAATATTATTGTTTTTACCTGGCAGGAGCCTCTCATCAATGTTTGCACTCATTCAACATTTTTGACAGACGTTTGAATGCATGCCCCTCTCAGACTTACATTCTTCAATTGTAATCGAATAACAAACGAGGAATCAATACAATCAGTGGATATGGGGAAAATTGAAAATGTCACCAGCATAAAATACACAAAGACAATCAGTAATGGTGTTGTGAACAAGGATTCGCCACAAAAATCGATGCACAGCCGCAGAGATATTTGCAGCATGAATGCGCTATTGGAATCGTCGTTGTTGTTATCTTCGTCGTCTGTGTGGTGCTCCATCTGAAGAAATTTATTTTCATTTACCCGGTATGGGATAAGTTTCCACTTTATTCCCGGAACACCTCTGACGAGGTGAAAATGTATGGTATAAGCAAGAAGGCGACGACGTGCAAGAATCCTTTGCATACCCGCATGATGGCACACCACACAAACGGGTATGCTGTGTGAACGAGTGTGCATCCTTGTTCTACCTCTATACTTGTGCAAACTTTCAATTTAAATGAAAATGTCTACCAAAGTATTGCCGATCGTTACACTCGTCTGAATCTTAATGAATCCTTGATACTAAAAAGGGTTCAGTGAGGTTTAAGGTATGCAACTACTGTCGTTGTGGTTGGCAGATGAATTAAGCTGCTATATGATTTATTAACCCTTTCGCTGGAACTTATTTTCTTACACTGAATTTAATCTTAATTAAGAAGCAGTGATTTCCAGTCTACTTTTAAGGTCCTACAAAGTTTGTAGTTCCAGGTGGGACAAAGCTTACACATACAGTGGATTATGTTGTGGAACTAACCTGAAATACAAATGAAAAATAAATAGATTATTGTATGAAACTTAATTAAATAAATAAAAAAAAAAACTATAGTAATATGATATAAGAATTTGAAGGGCATTGGCTTGTCAAGAGTTTTATTTTTCAATTGCAATAAAAGTGATGGCGTTCATCGCACATTACAAAATCTGCCTATTGTCGACAGACTGACATCCGTGAGGGTCATTAAGCAAAACAGGTGAACATCTGAGCCGCACCTTGGTCCCCTGCGTTAGTAAATAAAAAATAAATAGTTGGCGCAACAGGCATAGAGATTTTGTGTGAGTTTTTTTGGGACGAATGGAAGGGATCGAAGCTTTATGCCGAGTCCAAACACTCCAAAAGGCTAATTGAGGTGCTCTTTCATGACAATTATACTCTCGGATGTTTGTCAAACGTTCGCAAGAGACGCAGTGAAAAAAAAACCCAAAGTTTTTTTTTTCTCGAGATTCTTACGTGGGACTCCTCGCTTAGACGTCCAACACACTAACCACTAAGCCACTGCGCCCACGAGTTAGTAAATACCGTTTTTCAAAAATTGTAACTAGTTTTCTAGTAGGACATCTATAAAAGGTCAGTGTCTTTCCTACTGTCACTTAGGAGAATGGACTGCGGACTGCTTGTGGGCGTCCTTTCGGGCCACCAAGCTTTTGCCAAACACTTAAATACGTTGGGCTTGAGCGACACCACCTTCTGTCCTGCTTGTGGAGAGGACGACGATACAGCGGAACACTTCCTTTGTAGCTGTCCCGCCTTTGCTCGCATCAGGTGGCGGATCTTTGGGGCTGATGTTTTGAGTGCCGAACATTTAAGCTCTTCATCACTGAAGCTCCTTCTTATCTCTCTTCGAAAGACGAGAAAACTAAGTACAATAATGTAAGGTGTATGTTTGGCAGTACAATGGACCTGCAGTTGTGTCTGAGTGTTCCATTGCATAGTAAAAACCTCAAAAAAAAAATTTGTTTTCGTTCAAACTGTTTTGATCAAAACTGTACGGAAAACATCAACATATTGAGAATTGCATTTATCTCAATTTGGACATGAGGCCAACGCTGATTTTTAATCGTAGTTCCCGTTTTGTGTACATAAAAATAGTTTTATTTACTTTCTAGTTACATTCGGGCAGATTTCTCCGCCAAATAGTATTGAAGCATTTGACATGACAGCTAACAAAACGCAACAATGCCGATAGAGTATTTCGCGAAGCTATCTCTTTCACAACTGTGCGTTCTCTTCTACTTAGACGTCAAACCAACTTGTAGGAAAACAAACCAAATTTTATTTGGGGCAAGATATGATTTATTTCGTTTTATGAATAAAAGTCTATGATAAAGGGCAAAATACTACCTAAAAACATTACCGAATGCTGGAATGTAATTAATGAATTAGAAAAGCAAAACGAAATATATATGTCCTGTGTAAACTTTGTATATATGCGTAGTTGAACAAAATGTATTAGTTATATGTTTAAAAGAGCTCACGGGATTGGCAATGAAGCCTCTATAAATGCTTTCCAGTGCAAATAGCACTGTCCCAAAATGCCGGGCTTTACGTTTGCAGTGAGCAGATTCGATTTCACCCAGACGAATGTTGGAACATACAGTTATTAAACGGTTGTCATACAATTCGCATGTTTTAATAACCTTTCCCAGTACCACATAAATGTGTGAGAAACGATTACCTTTAACATCTTCAAACCATCAAGGCCTTTTGCGTAAGCAGATAGCTCCAATTTTATAACGAAAAGTTATTCATTAAGTTATGTATTATGCACTTAAAAGTTACTAGATTTAAGTTACTTTTAACAAACACTAATGTGGTAGGTCACTTTTTATGTTTGATTGCTATAAAAAAAAACAAACAATATTTATCCTACTTCAGAGCATTTATGTCAATTTTGATTAAATTCAAATCTATGCCTATCCCCCGCCACATAAAATTTAGTTTGTTTTCCTACAAGTTTCTCAGATGTCACTTTGTTTTTTTTTTTCTCATTTGACACTGACGTTGTCGTTCTCCAGAGCTACCAGACATTTGATAAGAAAATTCGCACAGTGCGAGCTAAAATTTTTCTATTTCCCATTCACTGTTTCAAAAATGGCCGCCATTTTTCGCACTAACTAAAAACAACCACAAATAAATGATCTATGATGAGTAAATTACTTGGGTAGCAACAATATTCCACAAGATCAACGGTTTGCTGCTCCATTTTCATACGCAAGAAATTCGCTATTCGTTTATGTCAAAAAGTTCGCATAAACAAATTGAAAATTGGACACTTCTCTTATACAGGAGTACATACATATATCCAGAACTCTTTATTTCTTGTCACTGGTCCCTTTTGAAGGCATCCGAGTGAATATAGCGAAAAAGAAAAACAAAACGTGTCAAAAACAGTTTTCACCTTCTCAGAACCTATACCTTTTAAGGTTTCTTCGAAAATATCAAATTTTATACTCAAATAACTTTAAGAAACCAATATTTGGCCTTATATATAGAAATACACTTTCTGAAGTGCTCGTTAAGCTTTACCCCTAGAGGGAGCTGCAAAAGTCTGCATAAAGTTTCTGCATTTAAAGCCACAACCTCGATAGGCGAAGTTGTCGATTTAAATAACATTAGCACGTTTAAGCAAGTTAGAGTATCCATATCAAGTATCCCCTTGAATTACTTCTGTGTGTGCAGATAAATATGTTGATCATCCCCATTCACCTTAATTACGCACCTCATCATCATTATGCGATAGCTGCCAAGGTGATTGTAATTCATAGGACGCAACAAAAACAATGTGCTTCACTCCCAAGGCATATCCTTCGAGTTACATCTGAATCCGATACACTGAAAATTGAGCAACTGTTCAACTTGCTCTATTTATCAGTCTATAAGTGCTTCAAGGGTAAATCTATAACTACAGTGTGTGTGTGTTTGAGACCGCTTTCCACCTACTCGCCCTGGGTAATCTCATTTGAATAAAATGCTACACCAAAGCCACATCAACGAAGAATGATGCCCCAATTGAATCAACATCAATAAGTACTCAAATAATAGCATTGCTCTCTCAGTAGCCTTGCAGGGACTGGGAGGGTGGACTCAAAGTATCTCAGCCCAGCCACCCGTTCCGATTCAATATCATCGAAGGGGATTATTTCAGATACGTTCGTGTCACACAAAGGCCCATGATGCTGTATACACAGACGAGATGATAATACACACCGGCCCCCCAAGACCAAGACCGGGTTAAAGAGTTATCCTGAAATTGAGACTTTAATAGGCCAAGCATAGATTGGATTTCGCCCGCCAATCCCTCACCACTCTGTGCCACATCCCCTGTCGGTGTGTATATCTTTATCGCTTCTCGGTTCGTCCTTTCACCATTTCCGGTGAATGAGCCTCATATTTTTGGGCCACTGCAAATGTAGGGGTGGAATCTATTATTTCCCATTTAAGGCGTATACACATTACAGACATACATAATAGTGTTTTATTTCGAAGAAAGGCCGGAAACATATCGGCCTTTTGTTAAAGTTGCCTTGAATCTTTGCCAAAAGCGGTACCCACAACTCTGCACGTGGTGAATGTTGTTTTGTCGAAATGCCAGAGCCAGGGAATGTTTTACTTACCTGTAAGTTATGAGCCCATAACGAGCCTACTTCCTTGCGCATAGGCTTCTACCTACTGCCTTCGCTTGTAGGCATTTGGTGGAATCGGTTCTAACGCGCGCCGTAATTATTGCCAAAAGAGAAAATGGGTGGGGACTAGTATTCCGCTATGGAACAAAAGATATTTCGATTTTCTTGTGTTGACGATGCGGAGAGGTTTGCGGTTGGGTATTGAAATGTTGATTTTCCTTATAAAGTTATCGTTTCTCCGACCACTCGCCGAAAAGTTTTGCGTGTATTTGCCAGAGCAATCTTCAAGTGAATATAATGATTAGAAGTTTGGCATTCATAGATTTTGGCAGGATGCCATCAGTACGAGGAACGGGGGTATATTGTTGAAAGTTTTCCATTCAATACGCCTTTTGTTCTGTGATCAGACAGTCGTTCAATGGCTATAGAGCTTTAAGTTCGATTGAATTGAAATTAGTTATCAAAAGTCTTGCCAGGGAATATACGGCTTCAAGATCAGGTAAAGTGCAATGCTAGTGACGGAACTGAGAGAGGCAGGAGTCCGCTTCGAACAATGGGATATTGAAGTATGAAATTGAAATTTTGATGTTGATCTAAATATTTAGGGGAATACAACTTGGTGTATTCAGCTCAATGGTGGTCTTAGAACCTCTTGGTTACCAAGTTAAAATTAAAAAAATCTTGGCATTAAAAAGATTTTTTTGTTATCATTTTACGACAACGTAAAGTCACATTCTCCTTGAAGGTAAGTCCTTCAGCACACGAGGAACTTGGAAAGCGGTCCTCGCATATGACGCTGCCTAGCATAGAAACTTTTCTTGAGGGCTGATATACTAGGAGTTGAACTTTAAGTTTAAAAGTAAGTATTAAACCATTCTTTGCAGGAATGAAATATGGAACAATTAATAACGATACACATAAAAATTATTATTTATGTGGGTTGTGTCCAGAATATTCAGCCATTTTCGTTTGATATACCAACTATTTAACAAGAAAAGAAAATTTGTCTACTAAAAGTAACATGTCTTCGAGATGTATGTGACTAAAATAACTTGCCTAATAATTTCATGTCTTATTAATATTAAATTCGATTATGAATAATTAATAAAAAAAATAATAATTATTGCAAAAACATAATGCTTTATTTTATTTTCTGGTGCGTAGTTTTGTTGTTATTCCGACACGGGAAGAGGCGACATACAACTGGCCCAGTGATGCCAACTCGGGCATAAATCCGATGCTTGAGGCATTGAGGAATAATTTTGCGAAAAAAGGCACAATTTTTGTAAATTGTTTCTATAATAAATTGATACAACTAAATTTTGAATTTGGTGAATCTGCTACATACTTTGGTCAAATTCGCATCTCTTAATTTTCATTTACAACTGTGCGTCATGCAAAAACCGAAATCTTTAAGTTTTAATTATATCTATCTATCGACCAACATTTTGTTAACGAATTTGAATCACCTTGTAGGTTTGTTGCACTGTCATTGTAAAATATGCAATTTTAATCTTTTTTTTTACCAAAAATTTTGTTTTCAATTGATCTTTTGTGTCAAAATTAACAATTAACCTTCACCTATCTTTTGGTACGTATTTCATAAAATTCGGTTTTGAAATAGCGCTATAATCGGCACGACAAATGAAAGCGTAGCTTTTTAATATATTGATGACGGAAAACTAGATTTCTTGATGGAAATAAATGTCGGTATGAACAGGACGTACGATTTTACCGACATTTACACGGCTTCGTAAATGATCTTGAGAAAGGAGCTCATGTGTCAACTGATCTTAAGTTGATGCTTCAATCTTAATGGATCTTTCTAAAGAACCTTTCGAGCTTCCTCGGCTTGCAATTATTTATTATTTGGCTGTCTCAAAAGCACATAAATACCGTTTTGAAAATATTTATTACACGTCAATTCAAAATAGCAAATTATTTTCACTACACACTTGTCAAAAAGCGAATCCATCGAAAGCCATTTATCAGATTCAGTAACACGTTGTTGATTGATACAGCTCGGGTTCAGCGTTGCCAGACGGTCAAAATATTACCAGATAAATCTAAAAATCTCCAGATTTTGCTAGTTTTCTTCAAAAAACACCCAATTTTTTTTTATTTTTCGAAGTGAAAACTTCCTTAGGCGCTTTGAGCATTTTTGAGATGCGATAAAACCATTGAACTCGCGACGTCAACGCGACAATAAAACAAAAGTTAAACACAAATATAAAAAAAAAAATAAACGAAACATGGAATTAATTTTAAGGAATGACAGATAGAGTGTCCGGAAAATGAACATAGTTTGAAGGTGGAAACACATTCTTTAAAACCGAGGAAAGGATTCTTTAAGAATGTTTAAAAAATTAAGAAGTCAGTATTTGAACCAAAAAAAAAAACTAAAAACAAATTTTTAATAAAAAATTGTTTGAAAATCAATCCTTAAAGCCTTAGCTATTGAAATAATGGCTAAAAGGCATGAAAAGGCCTTAGTTGGCATTTTTTTGTAGTAGTAGTTTATAATAGTGAATAAAAAACACTTAATTTAAAAGTATTTCCTACACAATAAAATATTTCCTGATGATTCAAAAAATACACACGTCTGTGTTCAAGTTTTCACTTCTGTCGGTACTCCCGAAGTGCCACTGTTTTTTTTAACATGTCTTATGTAAGTCTTAAAAATATTAATTTTCACCTACAACATGTAAATGCAGTTGTTTTCTTTTTGAAACCATCTTTTAAGAGAATTTACCGGACCCTTATAAATCTTACAGGGTACTTCAATGCGGAAAAAAGGAATCTATAACTTTGATTATCTTTAAAGACCTGCCTGTAAACGAAACTAGTCCAAAGAACCAATATTTTTATCTGGCAAGTATCCTTTTGGCGAAATATGCAAAATGGATATACGTAAAAGGAAAATACAAATAAAACAGATTTAAAAAAAAACTGGGGGCAAAAACCCCCAAACTGGCAACCCTTCTTGGACTGAAGGATAATCTTAGTATGACCAAAAGAAAAACCAAAACATGTACTAGTGATTCTGAAACTGATTTCTACATAACGTGGAGAAATGGGCTAACCTAACAAACTTCGATTTTGTGTAATATATATAAGTCTGGCGGTACAGCTCCTTTTTGTCTTATACTACCTACTGAATGTTATGATAAATAAACTGTGCTAATACATTCCCTATGAACAGTCGACTCTTCAGTCCTTCCACACCACCTTAGGATATGCACATTTGCATGTCAACCTGTGAAATGTGAAATTCAAAAACATTTTCGGTAATTTTCCCCCTGAATGTAATAATTGTCCCTTGGGGAGCACTTCATATGAATCTGTCTTGAAATGCATAACAAACCACAGGCTGCATTGTCG
Organism: Cheilosia vulpina; assembly: GCA_916610125.1. NCBI lineage: Eukaryota > Metazoa > Arthropoda > Insecta > Diptera > Syrphidae > Cheilosia > Cheilosia vulpina. The sequence goes on from OU744277.1 coordinate 61,154,013, forward strand.
TCCTAGTGGCTTCGTTATGAAGGTAACAAATACATTTTTGTTGGTATTTCCAAAACGCTACAACACTGTTCACTTATTCAAGATAGCAGGGGGTGTGAATCTGAATTATTATTCAGTCGACTGGAACTAGAACTGGCACCCCCGTATGACAGCTCGAGGTCCTAGGCAACCACTTGCAAAAATTAATCTCAGCATGCTCCAAAGGCGTATACACCCGTGTGGATTTAATGTATCGGTCGGTTCACTCTGCCGCATCCACAACAGTTCACCGTACAGTAAGGAAAACACATTAAAATAATCAAACATTTATTTAATCAAAAATATTTAAAGTGTGATGCGGAGGGTGATGGATAAATATATTGCACGCACACAGGCCAATGAAATCAGCTCAATGCAAATATTCGCAGGGCGAAATAAATTAAGGTGAACACGCACACGTATAAACACCGAGGGATGCATCCGAGCTATAAATCGCTGCTGTTCATCCTTTTGTCTGAGCTGTGTGCTCTGCTCTTTAGTGCCTTAGTGGCATCCCGAGTTTGAACGTATTGTTGGCCAAAGGAATGAACACAGCAAAGTCGGAAAATATTCCGCGGAAAAGTTATTAAAATCTTTTGCAGGTCGTGTTTTTTTTTTAGTTGGGCCACGCTTCCTCGGAGGCCGCTTTGGCTCGTGTTTAGCTCCCAACTTCGTCTTTTAAGTTCGTTGTGCATATAATAGTACGATGGCGGATCTATACCGCGTCAGGGGAGAGCGGAACTCTTTCTAAAGCACTGCAGCATATGATGGTTCAGCGTTCTCAATTTGTGTGCAAACTTTAAATTGAATATGAATTATCCTTATGAATGGCGCACGTTTCGCATAGATGGATGCTGTGGATATAGAAGGATGGATGGATGGATGCTGATGGGTTGTTGTATTGCACACAATTTCATTGCGGGAGTGTGATCATAAAATCGCACGCGAACCAAGTTATTAAGCTCGTGCATCATGCAGATGTTGAAATGCAGCTGAAAAATGAAAAACAGTGCCCAACAAAATGGAACTACAGTTTGATCCGATTAAATGTCAAAATGGCGACTGTTTGTTTTGTAGTCGATACAGTGGAGATGATTAAAGTGCGGATGATGTGAGTTTTCATTTGATTATGAGGTGTTAATAGGGATCGGGAGTCGGGGCGCCATTATGCAGATTGAAATCGTTAATGCTGCTAATGGAATTGGCAGATGCCATTGCCCATTGTTATGGCAAGTATAAGGGATCGATATTTTGCCAATGGGAGGGGCAACTGATATATAGTGCGGTTCTGCAATGGACAGCGATTTCCTGTCAAAATTTGATCTATTTTTGAACCAGCGTCTGTTTGTTTGAAGAAATTCTAATCTGTCAATCGAAAGTAGGCATAGGGATGGGTCTCAGTTACTAAGCAAAAATGGAAACGCATCGCTTGAGGAACCTAATAAGGAAGGTCCCATCGACTTTGGACTGAAGAATTATTGTGTTATATTTTCAGCTCGTGTATCTACTAGTGGATGATGCAGAAAGCTGACTGATTGCTTCATCTGTTCGCGGAAGTGCTGGCTCTCTTAAGTATGCTTCTTCTTTTATATCGACTAAGAGCTATTTGAGAAATGACAAGTTGAGGGCAGTCAATACAGAAAAAAGGTGCAAAACGCTAACAAAATGTAGGCGTGGCAATGAAAGATACAACTTATTGTGTAATCAGAGTGTAAAGGAACATTTCAAAAAAGGTTTCATCCGATTCTGTGTTGTAGTTTTTAAGAAAATGGGTACAACACACACAAAACCAGACATCGTTTTTTAATTGCAGCGCACTGTTTTCCAAACGAATGGTGAAATTCTTGAAAGGGAATTTCAGTAAACAGGATCACAGTTAAGGATATCAGTTCAGGCTCCATTTTCCTGTTTGTTTGCGCCTTAATCCCTGGCTGATGAAAAATTAATCAGTCCCCTTCAACTTTGATCTGATTTTACTGCCAAGAGTGTCTTATCTTTCCGATGGACAAATGAATTTCGTGACAAAATTTCACCACCACCAGTCCCCATAATCTGACGAACAGTGACAAAGCGCCATCATCGACATTCAGAGAAAACTTTTTCCAACCGTCATTTATCATCATTTCCCCCGAAAGAAACGCAAACGTGCACACCGAATGAAGCTACTGTCAACACATGTTACGCGACAGTAAAAAAAAACAAGGTTCCTCATCAAAATTCGAATTTCGAAGACCCTTTCAGCTGACACACTCCATTCCCTATACCAAATGTAGAAAAAATATCCTTAATCATCTTTACAGAGTAGCCTCAGCAGTCCCCACCGCACAGAAGCGACATAAATCATTACAAGTGGAAATTCAACCGATGCCAGTTGATAAATGTCAGGATATTTAGCAATCCAAAGGTCGTCCTTCCCATTAACCCTGCAAAGCAAAGTGGATGCCTATTGCCTGATCGGCTCGCATAAGGTCATCATCGAAATAAAGACACTTCTGGATAAACTATAAGCTCCGCATGTATCCTGATTTATCGTACTCGGATGTTGGAAGCAATTTCCTCACAATAACAACATTGGGGGTTGTTTTTTTTTATGAAAATAACTCAACTTCACGTGGCACGAGCTGCGAAGTAGATTACCAACTCTCGAGCGAAATCACTCACATCCGGTGCACATTAGACAAATTCGAATCGGAAATGATGTTTTATGAGCAGTTCACTCTCTCAGGACATCCATTCCGAGTGACAACGACCATTTACTTTGAAAGTATCCCACTACGGATCGACCCAGGATTATCCAATTGAATTTTTTGCCAGCGGTCGTCCCGCTTAGCACGCCAAGTTCTTCTTCTTTTCAATTTCGACCGAGAGACGAGGGAAGCCCCATCTCAAAAGCCAATATTAATATATCGAAAGTCCTTTCCGAATGAAATATGTCTGACACATGAAGAAGGGGATACCGCCGAGGAAAATCAATTTCGTACATACGTTCATCTACGTATAAAATATTCACATGCTTGTCTTGTTAAATAACTCCTCAGTGTTAATTGGCGAATATTCCTCGGTGCATTCGACGCGAGAGGAAGACGAGCTTATCTCCTTAAGAACGGGCCGAGTCAATTTACGGCGTCGAATAACAACGATTGTTGTTCAATAAAGAAATTCAATTATCTATTTATGTGACGAGCAGGATTTATCTACGCAGATACCCACTTTTCACGAATATAATGAGAAGGCTTTCGGCTTTGTCAGGATGAAGGGATGTTTTACAACATGGATCAGGATCGCTCGAGTGTGATGAATGAGCGAATGATTAAATTACTTAATGAAAAGGAAAGTGGTACGAAGAGATTGCTGCTTTCAATGGTTTTGTGTGACAGACAGGATGCTAAGTCTTTTAAGGGGAGTATCTTGTGCGTTGGATATTTGTGGAATCATGGTTATGGAACATCCGGTGGTTGATGGTGGAAGTTTGAAGTGATTTTTCTAAAAACTTTCTGCTGCCAAAAAAAAAAAAATAAAAAAAAAAAATGAGAAGAAAAAAAAAGTTGAGTGTTCTACTTTTGTTGCTGTTTTAACGTGTTGTTCTTTTTAACTGTTCTTAAAATGCAGATGCGAGTTTGAAAAGAAAACTTTAGACTTCCTAATGTCTTGCTTAGTATTCAATGAAGCCTACAGTAATTGCTTCTGAAATGTATTCGTATGCGAGTGGCTTTGTCGGTCGTGACTTGGAAAATTAATTTAAATATTCCTCCTTGGGAAATGTGTCTTTGTTTTTATGTCACTTCCTCAGTTTAGATAAAATCAATTATCTAAAGAAAATTAATGTTAATTATACAAAATCATTTAAAGCCAAGTATCTGTTGCCGATACGAACCTCTTCAGCTAAAAAGCCGCCTCAAAATTACACCAGATATGGCTAGAACCCTTTCACTTGAGTGTAATCTCATAGTTTCGACTTGTTTAACATCAACAAAGACACACTTTACCCAAGCAATCAGGAATTTGGTGAGACTCCCACCTTTTGGCAGCACTGGGCCTTACTAAAAACAATTTTAAAACTTCACACTACTTCTTAATATGTAATTTCGTATGGAAAATTTCGCTATTGTGAGTTCGAAAAATTTAGCCTGGACACTAAAATCGATTATTAGGATCGCGGATTGACTTTAAATAGTATTCCCGCATGTCTATGACTCTTGGTTTTGAGTCGAGCTATTCAGTGTGGATGTGGACTAAATTACATTTAGAAGGAAGATATTGCAGTGTTAATTTTAGCTCGTAAAAGCATTTACCTGGAGTACCACAAGGTAGTCATCTTGGTCCCCTATTTTTATTTCTGTAAAATTACATCGACAGGCATGTTTCCGGCACTGGTCGATGCCAAGACTTTCATTAAATATATGTAGCCTTCATCTGACAGGTTCTGTGCATAGTGCCAACAGTAAAATTCTTCTTGAACGCAACAATAGATGGCGCTAAATCGTTATAGATTATATGAAACTCAGCGAGGAGTAACTACATATTTTCACTAAAATTGAGATGTCCCTGATGATAAATTTAAATTTACACTCTAGCAGGAAGTGAATCTAGCATTTCGCCGACAAGAGACTAAGCTCCAATAACTTTTGATAATTTAGCGAAAAACGTACAATATCTTTAAAAGAACCGAAAATTCCGTTTGAATTTTTCTCGGGCCTCTCTCCAAAGAAAACTGTGATATTTTAATAGTTTTATGTATGTAAGTAGGTATCAGCAAGTTGAAACTGCACAGCTTGGGTGTGGAAATGAAGATCAAACTTTTTGTCGCATTTCTCTAACCGCAGTGCGGGTTGTCAACTTTGCTTATGGTTGCAGCTTACGATAGTGTGTTGATTTATACTTTTAAAATTTGGCAGCTGACATTAGTGTGGTTCGAAACCAGTAAATTGCGAATAAATTGAGTTTGCTGGCGAAGCTAAATAGAAATATTTAGCACAACTGTTTCATTTAGGCAGCTGTTCACTTTATTTTCAATTTTTAATCTTTGAGGAAAAGTGAAAATGACCTACAATTTATTGCCGACACATTTTAAAAGCTATCATAAAACAGTAAAATATTCTCGAATGTTATTCAGATGTTTGCAAAAGCCGATGTAGTGGAACAGAATTCTAAAAGAGCGGGAACTAGTGAAATCTTGCATTTTCCTAAAAACAAGGCAAATTCTGATTCAACATTCGCCTTTTTAAAATGTTGGTTTATAACATTGCTTTGCGAAGCTGTTCTCTTGGTTGATGCTATTGACAGCACTACAGTCAAAAATTTGTTACTTTTTCTAAAAAGACCCCCATCGGAGATCATCCAGATTTCTCCAGATTAATAAAATTCAGACTCAATGAAAAAAGAGGTGCTTTGCCAACCAAGATGGACAGCAGGTGCAAAAGAGAAGAAAAAAACTTACCAAACTTATTCTCATCTGCAACTGTTTAAAATAACATTTTGAAAATCTGCGCAGATACCAACTGACTGCTAAAGGTCATCGACTGCGGGTAACCGGTGTGCCCATTAATCTCGCAAATCCAAGCCGGTAGCCTTACTTATAACCAAGTGGTATTTAATCGGATGCCACAAGAATGCCGTACGATGCCACTACCACCACCAGCTACAGCCACATCTCAGTGGTTCTGAAAAAACTCCTACCCGTGAATGGCAAAAGTCTAAATTAACTATTGAGGTAACCAAAAATCGGTGGTTCTTCCGGCTTTCCACTTATTCCTCTGAACCTGTTTTTGCAACCGGGTTTTCGCATTAGCTATTTATGAATGCATTTGTCCGAAGCCGTAAAACTGGGTGATTAGGTCAGCGGTGAGACGTTTTGCATTCCAATGAGCACTTTCGCCAGACATTCAGACAGTAAGTGTTTGCCTTCCGCTCAAATCTGTCTGACTTGGGCAAAGTGGCATTTGTCAACAGAAAAAATGCCACACAAATCCAACTACTTTGTGCTTACTTGAAAGCTTTGACTTAAAATCCCCACATCCACTATTGCACTGTGCGCACCAGAACTGCCACCACATAGCACAATATTCTCCTTGTAACTAGCGATGCCGTAAACTCCTTTCTGTGCTTTGTGTCTGTGTGTACATTATTCTGCACTTTGTTCCCTCTATCTATCGTCTCATTAAAACGAAACAATTGCACCAACCAACGCCCGGCTAGTGCAATCTCTGCAAACACTTTGTCATTCTTTAGCATTTTATTTTTCAAACAATTAAAACGTTATAAACGCCAAGGAGGATATTTAATTAAAAGTGTCGTCCCTTTCGGGGAATTCCTTCATTCCAATCCGGTTAACATGTAAGCATTCTTATTTAAGCCCTTTTAATTCGCTCCTCTCTCTCTGGCCAAATAGTTTTTTTTTGTTGCTTTCCGCATTCATCGCCAGATAGTGTTCACAAAAAAAAAAAAAAAACAAAAGAGGAAAACCCTCCTGTGAGCTACATTTTCTATGGGGTCCCTTTTTACAAAACAAAACGCTATCTACCAGTAGTGCTGTGCAAGTGGTTAATACTACTGTGCAAGGCTGAGATTGGAGTGCGGTACAGTGCTGCGGGATGAGTCCCCGAAAGAGGGTCACCACTATCGCTGACTTTTAAGTAGTTAAGATGGTTTTTGGGGCAAGTTTGGCATCGAGTGCCTAGAGTGCTTTAAGCAACTTTTCTATCGGGCGAGAGAGTATAAGATTATCGCACTGGGAATACATGACTTATAGAAATTAATTAAAAGCACTTACACATCGATTGCGTGAGGGGAATGAAACAGAGGTTTTAGGGCGACCTAAGCGGGGATAATGGGTATTTCGGACACTTTGGACAGCTTTCATGGGTTGTGTATGAGGTTTTAATAGAACTTTGGCTATGTCATGGATGCAGACTAAGTCTTAACACACATTTATGGTGTCTTTTGATCGGCAGTTCTCAAGAATTTTCAGAAGACTGACGGAATTTCATTTGCCATCCCAAACTGCGAGTAAAGGAAAATTCACTTGAAGCTCTTCTGTGGTAGGGATGTAAAAGTATAAAATGGCACGTGAAGTCCCACAGAGCTTAGGTTTTGGCCCAGCTTTATGTACAAGTCAAGAATCGCCATTGGATAAGCCAATGACGAAGTCTTGTGTGAGTTTTTTTTACTTTTGAGATGAATGAAAGGGATCAACAATTTTATGCCGAGTCCAAACGGCCAAATGAGAAGTTCTTTCATGACAGTTATACTCTCGAAAGTTTGTCAGACTTTCGCGAGAGGTGGCGCAGTGAAAAAAACCCTAAGTTGGAATTTGGTTTTTTTTTCGGGATTCAAACCTGGGACCCCTCGCTTAGTAGTTCACCACACTAACCACCTAGCCACTGCGCCAGTACTGTATCAAAGAAGGGAAATGATTTCAAATCCTGTCCCTACGAAGGACTGGTGGTATATTTGCTTCACAGGGACATAGCCTGGGAAGGTGTTTCTAAACGAAAGGCGGCCATAAATTGTAGAACGATTTGGAGGTACTTCACCGGCATGCAGCCTTATAAAATGTACCTCACTTTTTGATTGCAGGCAAACACAAAAGATCAGTTTGAATAATAAGATATAAGACAGCATCAGATCTGCAACAGCGACAAGTCGCAGACCTTCTTCAATTAAACGGTTTGGTAATGTTAAAGATTATAAATTTCTAAGTTTATATATTATTATAAATTAATGAGTGTCAAAGACTGTAATTCTAGTTCTTTTGTGTATCAGCCTTGTTACTTTTTTAAGAGTTATGTTGTTTGGCATATTGGGTTATATTCGAAGTTAAATGTCAAAATTCCAAAAGGCTGTGGTAAAAATATCGTAATACCAATTACAATTATGCTGCATTTACAACATAACGCATTCCTAACACGGAAGATTTTCCTTTATGCCCAATACTGAATAGGCGTGGGACTGAAAGGGACAGCATAACCTTACACCCAAGACTATGTGACACGTATTTTGTTCGTGGTAGGAATTATAGGAAAGTTCGGCATGTTATATTTTAATAGCGATGGCTTACGTTTTCCTATAAAACAATATGGCTTCCGGAAGTGATGAACGGACAATTGTTTACTTATTTCGAATAATTGATATGCCAATTGTTGGTTCAATTTACTGAAACCAATTACCACTCTTATTCCGTGTTGTTATCTCACTGAGTTGGTTTTTTCCTCTGACAGAAAATTTTGTTCCCATTTTTCCCTTTTGGACCTAGTCAAAATTCCCACAAATTTCCCACTTGGTTAATTAAAAAAAAACAACAGTTAATTTTCAATATTTTTATTAACAAAAAATTAAAAAGGGCCAAAAAATATTCCATATTGAGGAATCTAATTGGAAGAATAAGATAGACAGTCATTTCATTACTAGATATAATTATACACATAAAAAAATCACATTGGTACAATTTATGAAAAAAAAAACGGGAAATAATTAATTATAAAATATCGCTTTTTTGTTTATTTTAGCATCTCTAAAATAAGTTAATTAAAAAAGAGGAAACAAATAACATTTAGCACAAACAATCTCTATATTAAGAAAATGCTCCACAATGAATAAATAATAAAATAATAATAACAATAATAATAATGAAAAGAATAAGTCTTTAAAAGTAAAAGCACAAATTAATATTTTAAATTCATTAATATAAATAAGTAAAACTTAAGAAATATGATATTAGGTTGAAGTTTGATGGAAATTTTTTTTTTGGAAGTTGACCAAATTTCCCAAAAAATCTTCGCGGCATCTTAATTTCTTCCTTTTTCCCAAGATACGGTTTCTTACCATCGAAATTCCCACGAAAAAGTAAATTTCCCACGAGTTAGAACACTGCTCTCATTCGAGATGTTTTAAATCAGAAAGAGAAATCTTTTCAAGTGATTGCTGAAATGTTGGTCGCCGGAACTTGTGGTTATTTCCATTTTACGTATCTACTATTATGGGTAAAACAACCATGGCGCTTTAGGCGTCTGATGATTTGAGATCTCATTCTTATACCTTGATTAGCATTGACTGCGGACAAACGGTTATCTCTGTCCCGTTTCGTGCAAAAATGCGCGTTACGCGTATTAAAATGATTATTATAAGGAAAGGCGAGTTTATCTTTTCTCTAATCCAATTTTGAATCAAAGTGTGTAAGCTACGTCGAAATTCTGACTGACTCATCAAGTACACAAATAAAACTGTCAAATACAAGTCACATGCAGTTTATCATCCGATAGCACCGATTCTGATCATTTTAGTAAGCTCAACGTGATCAACCTTCAGAATTGTCCACCAATTTTAACCTTGAGGTGAGATTTGGTTTTAAAAAACCAAACTTCGAATCGGGAACCGCAGTCAATTGCAAATTGAAACTGCATCCATCCGACAAACGCGTGCACGTCCGCTGCAGTTCATACACACTGCGCGTGGTACTCACCCACTTCACCACCCGATAGTATCTGTGTGCATCCCTCATAATCAATTTACAACTCGTAAACAAATCTAATTGAGTTACACATTATTGTTACAGTTAATAAAATTACAACAAGAAATAAAAAATAAAAAAAATAAAAAAACGTAACCAAAATTACTTCGCACACAGATTCAGCTAAATAATTCATTTTACCCAATTGCTAGAACTGAGGATGATGCAGCAGCTGCGCTACTGGTTGGCGCGGTGGAGCGCTCCGATACTGGTGAGGGTGACCGTCGTCGGTCATTGTTGTATCGCCGACATCGTCATCACCATCATCATCATCATCATCATCATTCATTGTAAATTAGTGACCGTCGATGTCCATTTTCATAATTTCATTTAAACGTAATTGCTTGCGTGATATATATGTACGACAAGAGCGCGCATATGGACGCGACGGTCATAGATACATTCGACGCACACACGGATATACAGACAGTAGCCAGTGGAGGACACCAAAATGAACTGCATTTAACACACAAATAGTGAACCATGTGACCGCATAGAATGTTATTAAATTATTTTGTTGTGTTCGACACATAAACATACAGTGGGTACAGGGGGTTGGGAGAGGTCCAGCCAAATATCATTCATTTCTTTCGGTTTAATTGGCTGTGCTGTAGAGATTAGAAGGGGATAAAGCACAGACAAAAACCACGACGACGAGGGGACAAGAATGGGAAGATGAAATGCATTAAGCTGACATTTTTCTGTGTACAGACAGGCGGTCCTTTGGGGGCGGGACCGTCATGTGAATATAGCAGTCCGGTGGAGACATCAATTAATTTATCTTGTAAACGGAAGAACTGTAATGCAAAGCCTAGTAAAACACGTGTGTTACGTTAGACGTCTAGCCCAATACTGCCTTTATTCAGAGTAGGTATAGTGTTAGTGTTATACATATGACATCTTTCTTTTTTTCAATAACAAAAATTAAAAAAAATGATATATGAAATAAATCGAATATTGCTTTAGATATTTATTCATATAATTAATTATTCAAATAGTTATGTAATTAACGCTTAATAGGAATTCAAAATAAAAAAAATATAATGTAAATATAAGAATTTAATAATTTGAAGGGTCGAACTTTGTCGGTTTTCTGATTGCCCGGCCGAGGCGTGTACGGGTAGTAGGTGAGTGAGCGCTGATAGGAGGGGGGGTCTTTTGTGGTGAAGGTGGTGGTTGGTCTGTCGATGATGTGTCTTGCTTGTTCCTTGCTGGATTGTCCGTTGTTTCTTCGTTTGAGGTGAATGTTTCGTTGGGAACCGGTGAAGACACTACACTCGGATGAAGTGAAGCTTCCTCTTCAATAGGTGCTGAGTCTGGGGCCAACTTAGTTTTCTTTAAATGGATCGTATTCCTTCTATATTTCTTGCCATTTTCCGTTTGTATGATTACCGAACGGGGGTATTCGGTTTTTTCGATAACTTTTGCTGACTTCCACTCGCGGTGACCCGTTTTTACCATCACATTGTCGCCAATTACAGGTTGAGTTCTTGAAATAGACGTTCTATCCGAATAGATTTTTTGTTTTTCGCGCAATTTCAATAATTCTGTCGGTACGCCATTTACTATTTTCGGTTTTAACTGTTCTTGATCAATTGGAACTATTGTCCTAGTTGACCGACTAAACAATCTTTGGCAAGGGGATCCCAATGTTTCGTTGCGTTCTGTATTTCGTAGCATCAAAAGCGCCTTATATGGATCAGTACCATCTAACCAACAACGCTTCAATAGAACCTTCGCTGTTTGCACATTTCGTTCCGCAAATCCGTTTGACCGTGCGTAGTATGGAGATGATATTTGATGTTTAAAGCCCCATTCTTTCGAAAATTCGGTGAACTTATATGCCGTGTATTGAGAGCCGCCGTCTGTTTCTAAGACTTCTGGTATGCCATGTACCGAGAACCATTGGCGGAAGTAGAGTGTCACTTCGTTGGTTGTTGATGCTCTTAATTTCCGGAAGTCAATGAAACCTGAGTAGTGGTCTGCGATTAACAGATATTCGTTTCCACGAAATGTAAAAATATCAGATGATACTACCTGAAATGGATAGTCCGGCATCGGTTTCGCCACTGTTGGCTCGCGTGTATTTGCTTTATGTGTTTGCTGGCACACTCTACATCTTTCCACAAAATGTTTGACGTCGTTTGTCTGACCGTGCCAATACATTGAGCGTCGTGCTCGTGATATCGACTTTATTATTCCTACATGGCCAGTATGGCATTGCTTTACCACATTTTCGATTTCGCTTTCGGGAACTATGATTTTATTTGATTTAAATAACATACCTTGCTCGAACGTTATATCTTGCTTGAACGACGCATATTTTTGGATAGCTTTCGGCAATTTTCTGTCATCATCTGGCCAACCCCGCAGCACCACCTTTTTCAGTAATCTCAGCTCAAAATCGTTTGCTGTCGCCGAGATAAACCGATCTTTTAGCTCATCAGTGATTGACAGTACTAGATTCACTGAATATTCCTCCTCGGCATCCGTTTCTTCTATCTTACAGTCTCGACTGAGCGTGTCGGCGATTGGTAATTTTGTTCCTTTAACGTAGCAAACATCTGGAGCGTATTGCAGCACATCCCAAAGAATCCGTTGCAGTCTGAGTGGCGCATTATGAAGAGGATTTTTGAATATGGTTTCCAGCGGTTTGTGATCCGACTCGACACTTATTTTCTTTCCGTATATGTATTCATGAAACTTGGTACACGCAAATCGTATTGCCAAAGCTTCTTTGACAATTTGGGGTTGATTCTGCTGTGCTGATGTGAACGCTTTTGTAGCGTATGCAACTGGTTGATCCTCTTGCATTAGACAAGCTCCCATAGATTTACTCGACGCATCAACTGACAACTTTACTGGCTTATTTACATCGTAGTACCTAAGCACTGGTGTGGTTGTTAATGTTTTCTTGATCTTTGTGAATGCGTTTTCTTGTTCAAGATTCCAGGACCAAGCTGTATCTTTGTGTAGCAATTGGCGTAATGGCTCGGTTATTTCGGACAAATTCTTGATGAATTTCCCTAGGTAGTTGACCATTCCCAGCAATCTTTGCAGTTCTTTTACGCACGTTGGTGTTTTTAGCGCTTCGATCGCTTTAATTTTTTCGTTGTCTGCCTCATAGCCTGTATTTGTAAATATGTGTCCCAAAAATTTTATACGTTGTTTATTATACTCGCATTTCTCTTTATTTAATGTGAAACCAGCTTCAGTGAGACGACCTATCACTCTTTGTGTAATTTTGTTTAGTTCCTGTACGGAGTTACCGTAAATAAAAATGTCATCCATCGCCACTTCACAGTTGTCTATTCCGTCCAGGGTTTTACTCATAACTTCCGAAAATATTTCTGGCGCTGAACATATTCCGAATGGTAGGCGACGGTAACAGTAGCGTCCCCATGGTGTTCCCATTGTTAGATATTTGGATGTCCTCTCCGTCACTTTAAGCTGCCAAAAACCTTTTTGGCAGTCCAATTTGGTAAAGTATTGTGCTTTATTGACTTTTGCAGCGATTTCCTCCACTGTTTTCATCGGAAACTGTCGTCGTTTTATATTTTTGTTCAGCTCGGTGGGGTCCATGCATATACGAATTTTTCCTGCTTTTTCCACCGTGACCATTGGACTCACTGCTGGCGTTGGCTCGGATATTGGCTCTATCACTTTCAGCTTAACCATTTTATCCAATTCCCGTTTAATCTTTTCGCGTAATGCGTGTGGTACTTTTCTTGCCGGAATTATTTTAAACTTTGCATTATCGATGAAATCGATATCGTATTCAAATGTCTTGCAGCAGCCTAAACTTTCTGTTTCCTTATGGATATTGTTAATACGTGCAATGAACCCCATTTGTTCGCTTTGATTCCGCCCTAGTATTGGTTGAAGATCACCCCGAACAATTTTGAAATTCACTAGACTCTTGGAATGTTTAGCTTTGCACCACAATCGAGTCTCGCCAATGACCTCTATGCTTTCGTTGTTATAAGCAATAAGTCGTTTGGTTGATGATTTCTCAATTTTCGCTTTTAGTGTTGCTGCAGTTTTTTCAGATAAAACGTTACATTCGGCACCAGTGTCTAGCTTTAAATTGAGTTTATGGGAACCAATCCTAAGGGTGGCTTCCCATTTGTTATTTTCAATCGCATTGACCCGTTTGGTTTGTATTAAGCCCACAAATTGATAATCATCACTAGACCCGTCGCTGTTTGTATCGCTGTCACTGCTTGATGCGGATACCGCATACACCTTTTTGGACTTTTTATGTTTTTTGTTTTTATGCTGTTTTTCTTTTGCATTCTCTTTTTTCTGGCTTTGACGGCACATTGATTTGAAATGCCCTTTATTTCCGCATGAATTACATTTTTTGTTGTAAGCTGGACAGCTTCTGTAGCCATGCTTGCTGCCACAGCGTGCGCAGTCGAACGCACTGGATGACGTATTTGGATCACTGTTTAGATCAGAGATTTGCTTGTTGGCCCTTTCTGCTGCTCTGCAGATTTTTTTTGTTTTTTCCAAAGTGAGCTCATCTTCGACCCATAACTTTTGGCGCGTTGCCTCTGAATTTATTGCTAGAACAATTTGATCCATAACAAACTCATCTGCGTTTGACCCATAACCACACTTTTGCACTTGCGATCGCAACTTTTGCAGAAAGTCTTCGAATGATTCATTAGGTTGCTGTCGTATGCGATGAAATTGACATCTCTCATATGTTTTATTCCTTCCGGGGGCAAAGTGCTCTGTTAGTTTCGTTTTTATAGTTTGCAAATTATTTTTTTCAGCCTCTGATAAACCGAGATTGTTAATAACTTTAATAGCATCCCGACCAATAACAGTCTTGAAATTTGCAACTTGAATGGTTGCTTCTTCTGCTCCAATTTTTGTTGCAACGAAAAAGTTTTGGTATTCTTCCAACCACTCACTCCACTCTTGAGCCATGTCTATGTCGTTGTTTACGATTAGTGGTTTTGGTGGTTTTAAGGACATTTTCGAACTATTTTAATTGGAACACTGAAACTTTATTTCTCACAATTTTACACAGATTCGATTTGTATTATTACTTTTATTCCGGAATCAATTCAAATTAACCCAGATCGACTCTTCGGAGGTTGAATCAGAATTATTATTATTCTTTTCTTTTTTTCTGTGTAAAATTATAAACTGATTTGCTTTGATACTTGTCTGTGTAAGAAAAATACTTTTGCACGAAACTGTTTCTGCTGATGCTTTCTCTCTCACTGCTATAAACTGCATGAGAACATACACACTTTTGCTGTATGCTTTTGCACTACTTTGTTGTCGCTTCACTTTGTATATGATTTCTTAAGCAACGCTTGACTCAGCCGTTAGTTGGTTTTTTATTATGTATGATTTCTTATTTACTTTAGTTGATTTCTTAAGAAACGCTCGACTCAGCCGTTAGTTGGCTTTTTATTATGTATGATTTTTTATTTAGTTGTGTTGCTTTTTTTTTTTTTTTTTTTTCTTTCTTCTTTTTTTTTATGTACCTATCACTGTTACGATTTAGCTAATTTATTTTTATGTTTTTGGTTTCGGCACCATGTAATGCAAAGCCTAGTAAAACACGTGTGTTACGTTAGACGTCTAGCCCAATACTGCCTTTATTCAGAGTAGGTATAGTGTTAGTGTTATACATATGACAAGAACCAAAAACAACGGAGTGACAACACTCGTTTCTCTTGTGCGGTAGACACACGATGGAGAGGTGGAGGTCATGTGAAGAGCAGTAATTGTGTTGTTGTTGGTAAACGGAGCGCACAGGTTCGAGTTGGACTAAGATTACATGAGATACGTGACAGCTTAATACGATGATGAAAGGGTCAGGTAGGATACTACATCAGAATGCATATCAAATGCGGTAAAAGTATTGAATTTTCGTATGAAGGAGGCGGTATGGTCTTTTGTGGAAACCAAGTTGATGGATCACAGGGGCTGATGTTACTGGGTCAGGACTTGGGGCAGGACTTGGTTGTTAAGAAAACGGGTTTGTGGCAAGAAGACAGAATCTCACATTTGTTAGGAATGACAGTAACTTATTTAGGAGGACCTCCAAGGAGTATACGTGGATATGACTTACTGTGCTTTAATTTAGTAACAAACGGCGTGACCACTGCAACCCTTAGTCAAAGAGGCATTGTAATTTGAGATATCTGCCAAAGTCAGAACTATAGTTGATGGCCTTATGGCACGTTGAGGTTCCAAAAGTTGGATGACCACTTCCAGTTGAGAACGTTGGCCTTGTTTTGGGTAGCAATGGGGAAGGCATAAATCCAATTCTCCCTTCGAAGTATTCTAGGGAACAAAACGTACTTATGTTTTCATAGAAAGTTCAGGCACTGAAATCTTGGTTCTGCGGTTGGAATTATAAATGGAATCGCTACTCGCAACGGGTTTATATATATATCGGCACGTCAAAGCCATTGGGGGTTTTCAATAAAAAGTCACCCAATTCAAGCGAATAAAAGTGAACCCTATCTTGTATTTAGGTAGATGGGGATACTCCAACTCTGAACACTTCTCTTGGTAACATTTCTTTACATACTTTCAATATTGATGCTGAAGAAACGTTGGACACATCATTACGCAAGGCAGAACATTTCTGTTGGAAGTTTGCCGCTCATAATTCAGCAGTAACAGTTCACCTCTAGACTTTAATTTTTAGATGACACTGCAGTACAAGATGATTCTTGTGATGGAAAAAAATGTCTCACCAGTTAGCGCGATCTTTGGCTAACTGCCTCCAGGTACGCACTTCAAATTTGTTGCGATCCGCTTGCATTAGTGAGCCCCATTTCGAATGGGTAGAATTAGTTTTCCACTTTTCCCAACCAAAGACGACTTAATTACTAACCAATTTTCAAGTGTTGCTCGTTGAGGTCTGAATAAATACCCCAAACGAGTCATTTAAAACTACCAAGGACACCTTCATCTGCCCTCACTAACTTGAATGTTTCTGAGCAATAATTCAGGGCAAACGAAATGAGGGTCCGAAACAGAGCCTTTCTTGAAATGGTCTTAGTTCTGAGTAGGTAGCCCTATTGCCAAAGAAACAACGCTTGCCGAGTGTTACTCTTCGGAAAGTATGTCAATTTCAGAGTCCATGGACAAAGTTCAAAACTGCTTCAAAGCTTCAGATGTCTTTTATGACGTTCCGAACTGAACTGAACTGAACGTTCCGAAATGAAAACTTATCGCTTCTCTGTCAATATTTGTAAATGCGCCACTGACAGCTTACTGAGTTTTGCCAATATTGACAATGTCGTAAGTAATGTTACAAACTTTTGATAAAATGTTGGCTTGCGAGTTTGGGAGGATTATTTCAAGCCTGACAGATAGCTACGGATTTACCAAATTGCAACAGACCGGCATATAGCCCTACAACCAACAGGCTTTTAAGCTGACAATAGATGCCAATACATGTATTCATTTTGCATGCGTCTGACTATAATAGTCCTAGTTGCAGCGTTTTTCCCAAATTCATAATTCAATTACTCACTTGCCGTTCCATATTGTAAATTTTTCATAAGCGCATTAGACCCGCTTGTACCCCCTCCAGCGCTGTACACGACCCATTACTCGAATACCACTAGCTCAAATACCACGAGCACATATTATAAACCATTCATGTCTGCTTGAGTATCCACAAATCCTTTTAACTCAGATACACGACTACAATGTTTATCTTTCACAATCAAATGGCTCCTTACGATGACGATAATGATGATGTCGACATACTCATAGCTGCTATAGATCCCATTATACCCTCACCCAAAAGAAAAGGTATAAATTGCATATAAATTGCCACTGTTTACCAAATGTCTGCTGCGCACAGCCCTCCGCACTCACTGGCACCCTCTTTCTTTCGGTTGCTTACGTTGAACAGCTTGTTCTTGGCAAATCTTTTGTTTGTAACAAAAGGAATTTAAACAAAAAAAAAAAAAAAAAAGAAACACACAACTGGGACATGTTGTTCCGAATAATACTTTCGAGGTGACATGAAAAATTTAAACGGAAATTGTTGGCAGTCATGTGAGAAAACAAAAGGGTCTCCATCTGTCGTTTATTTAGTTCAAGGTCAGCGGATAATGTGGTGACGCGAGGCATACACCTTTCGGTTGGAGGGATGTGCATCCAATTGTTGGAAGATAAATTTACCAAAGGGCCTTACCGGAGGACGGAAACTAACCCTAATTGGGTGTTTAATGTGCGGCCAGTACAGTGCACTGTGGCGTATGTGGAATATTTTTGACACAACCGAGAATATTTGGAAAATGGTTATGGTTTTGATTTGATTTGAAATCGTTTACGTCTTGCTTTCAGACGAATGAGGGTTCTTTTGCTAAGAAACTGAAGATGGCTTGTTAGCGAGTATTTCGTTGCCAATACAGGGGTACTTTAAAGATCTATTTCTGTTCTATAAAAGACCAAGGGCCTTGCAAAAAAATATTTTTGGATTCGACTTTAAGTTTTAGTAATATCATCAAATTTAGCGCCGCCATTTAAAAAACATTGAATTTATCAAAACTTAATCATTTTTTGCTTGGCTATTCAGAACTCCCACCAGAAGAACGGACCCATCCCTTGGAGCGCCAATCATATGCACTATCTGAAAACCACTGATTGGATTTTAGGGAAAATTCATTCGAAGTTTGCTGCAGACCCTTTGCAACTCACTTCTAAAACCGGTGAAATATTGGAAAAGTCCTCGTAAATTTACAGAAACTTCTCAATCTTCAGCTGCATTTGAGAACTTTTCGCAATATTGGCAAAAAATTGAATACCGAATTGAATTGCGCGTTATGAAACTCTGTCCGTGCGTGCAACGAAACAAACTTAATCTCAGTTAAATGTATATTTCAACGCAAGCCGTATGGTAGATCAAGGTGATCCAGCTAACACGAGATCTACTAGCTATTGCTGAATGCATCTACGATTGCACACAGATCTGTAATTTCATTTTGATAGATGCAAGTGAATTTCACGAACAAACGTGATCTAGACTCGTAACTCTCAAGCTGACCGTGGGTTCTTTTTATTGTAGTTATGGGAGCAAATTAAAAATAAAACGCCACACAAAACGGTCAATGCAGCCTCAATGACTGTATTTAGTGATAGATACGGTTTCCATTTGAAACTGAAGCTTAAAAGTCACGGCTGCCGTATTGCGTGGGAATCGATTGAGAAAGTGATTTGGTGTCTTATGGTCGGTGGACTTTTGGATTTGCAATGAATGCTGCTCGAAGATCGTACTGCAATTAGAAGGGAATCGGCGCGGTTATAATGCACTTTTAAGTAAGGCTTATAACCAGATTGACAAGCTTGCATCAATCGTTACGGTTCGGTAGAAGTTTCCCTATCGCCTTATTTAAGTTTTTTCGCTCTGACTTTCTAGACAAGGATAAGCCTTTAAATCGAGTTACAGATTGTAGGTTCAAGTTTATAAACCTGATATTACGTTTTGAGTCTTTCGCTCTGCGAAATATGAAGATAACGCTCGCTAAGGGCTCATATACAAGAGAGGGCTAGCTTTTAGATATGTCAAAGTTGGTAACCTACATTTACAACCTTTGGAGAGCAAAATTATTTTTACATACGTCACCAAAATAGCTTTCAAATGATTTAAGGGACAAAATTCAAACGACTTGTAAACTGGTACTGGGTAAAGCAGCTTCACGAAAAGATGTCGCTTTCTAATCTAAATATATAAATAAATAAATTGTTGGCGTAACAGGTCCGTAGGAACCCTAGGCCTAGCTTTTCACAAACATTCGATTGTGTGAGTTTTTAATTTTTTTTTGACGAATGGAAGGGAACTGCAATTTTATGCCGACACCAAGCGGTTAATTGAGAAGCTCTTTCATGACAGCTTTACTCTCAGATGTTTGTCAGACGGTGGAGCAGTGGAAAAAAACCTTAAGTTGGAATTTAGCTTTTTTTTTCAGGACTCGAACCTGGTACCCCTCGCTAAGTAGTCCAAGACTCTAACCACTAAGCCACTGCGCCGACCTTTCCAACCTCGGGTTATACCGAATACCGTATACAACTGGGGAGAAAAGACTGTGCTTCTCCGACATCAATCCGAAGATGAAATCAATAAAATATTACAATATCTTGGGGTTCGTCAAGGAACAGTCATTAGACCTATTATTATAAAAAATGTATTTGAAGTCGTTGTTTTGCATGCAGTGATGTAATTTTTGGGTGCTTTGACGGAATTTGCAAAAATTGTGTCGAAAAAAGTATATCACACGTCGGGCTATCACTTTCAATGTATAAACAACAGTTTAGTCAGCAAGAGGAAGTTCTGGGGCCAAGAATCGGTGTCCCGAAAAAACACATACTAAGCCTTACCTAAGGTTCGTAAATATCTGACCAACATCAGGGACTATACATCTAATACATAAATAGGAAAGGACCACTTTCACTGCCTTAAACACAACATATTTGCTTAATTTTTTTTGGTTGGGAAGCTTGAGCAGATATGCAATGCTGTGTGTAGTTTGTTTTTCATTAATGGCGAACTCTAGTCATTGTAAAAATATGGAATCTTTCAAAAAAGTAAAAACTCACACAAGATGAATGTTTGTGAGTGGCTAGGTCTAGAGCTCCATAATGGCCCCGTTCCACCAGCTATTTATTTATATACATTGCTAATACTAACTTACTGGCTTCATATATTCGGCTTCTAGCTCACTTCAAGCTGCCATTTCTCGTTGGTTATAATTTAAGGTCTACGTAGTTTTACAAATAAGAAATTGTTTCGGAAAAGCCTATTTCTTTTTTGTGACCTTAGACGGGACTAGGCTTCACCTGACATAAAAAACAAATATTCGACTTTGGACTAAGGGCGCCTCAAGTCGAGACAAAGCCTCATGACGGAAAACTTAGTACAATAATGTAAGGCGTCTGTTTGATAGTAGAATGGACCTGCAGTTGTGTCTGGGTGGTCCATTGGATATTAACAACCTCTGACAAAAAAAATAAAAATAAGCCTTATGAGGTTAGAAAAAAATTACAAAAATTTCCATCCTTGGTGTTTGTGTGACGCAGCTTGCGGACATTATTTCTGAGTTTTTCCACTTGATCCATAGACCGACCGACATCCCATTTAGAGGGTTATATCATCGGCACAGATTAAATGACTTACCCATTGGATGGCATGGCACTCAGATGCATCTCCGGTGTAGAGGCAGCAAATCTCTTAGAACACTCCTCGTTGTCCCTGCCCATGGTACAGAACAAAATACCTCATACTGTTGGATTTGTGTAAAATTCTACTTAGATTTGGCAGGATTTCTCTCCCATAAAGAGATGCGCGTTTAGCATTCACAATTCACCGTATCAAGGACCTTCTCAATATCCACGTATATGTGGAGAGCCGGGGACTTGAACTCGGCGGTGATGTCGTCCTCATCATCCGCTCATGAATGGCACTCGGCATTAGTTTCGGTTTCGGGTAAAAGCAGACTACTTGGTACTACCATTTATAGGAACAGCTCTTTTGGTATATACCTACTAGCACCGTGCATCCAATTCATGGGGAAGGTTTCGTTTTCGCAAAGAGCTTGCGTAGAATTAGCCTATTGCGGGATCTGCTTATACGAACTCTCAGTTTGAATGCCACCAAGTTTGGGAGCTTTTCTTATTGATTGCAGATTAGATGTCCGCATCTGTTGAGAGTCCGCCGTCAATACCCATCTATGAGCGGCTTATTCATGTGCTTTTAGCAAATGAATCCATGGACTTTTTATGCTAAAATGGCGGTTTTAGCAGGGCTATTCAATTGGCCAAAATGTGCTTATGATACGTCTGTGAAGACGACGTTATTCAGCTTGTCAATCGTGGGCGACTCTTTCGATGTCTAAAACTGTTAACCGTTCCCCAATAAGGCAGAGAAGGCGACACCTCCAATAATTTGGTACTCTCCCCGTTACACTTTACTCATCGTCATCACATAACCCATTTATCCGAAACCGAATCAATTATTTTCACAGCTTCGTTCGAGGAACTCAAAAAGCCATTGCTCCCATTTCAGTGTTCCCAATCGTCCCACACGTATATGCACAGGCATGCAAATCAAAATCAATATGCAAATTCTCAGTTCAGCCGCATTCAGTCGGTTATTTTCGGGCAGAACAACGCCTAATATACTGTCGACTGATTCGATTTAGGTCTGGGTCGTAAGGGCTTCTTCACTCTGTCGCCCAGAACTCAATTTGCCACTATACTAAAATCAATTTCGAATGTAGCCGACTTAAAAAAAAAAAAAACGAGAACACAACAAAATTTGGGACAACGACCTTTCGCGCATCTCTGGCGATCTCGGTCATTCATCACTTTTTCGATTTTATATTCAGAATATTTTATGTCTGTCAGCTGAGGCAGACCGCGCGCTCCAAAGGTATGTAGGTTGTAGGCTGCAGAGTTACATTTTCGATGGTCTTACTCGTGGGCTATTCATTGCATATAAAATTTATTGCCGATCAAATTAGGAGCAGTTAATATAAATAATTCGCCATGGCGTTAGATGGGCGAATTTGGCACACAATAACCGGCGGGTTGAGCTGATTTTTGCACTACTACACGCAGCAGGTCATCAGTGTTCAATGGTTCAATGCCACCCCCAGTGAATTACATACAGTAGCAATTGATGGAGTTCAGATAAATGAGTTGGGGGTTTTATTTTTTTGTCACCCTTCCGGCGACATGATGTTTAACGTCATTTACAATTCTAAATGAGTGTAGTTTTATCGAAATGCAATGGACATGGTACACATCGATGTCAATTAATCATGGAACACGCACCCAATGTCGATGTCAATTCCTTGGACATCAATCAACTCTCCAATTGAAATGATTTTCGATTTAAATTGATGTCAATGTAATCGATGTTAATGTGCAAAATTCAATTGAGTGCCTCTGTTGTTACATTGTCGTTTGATAATGAAAAAAAAAAATGGATGGCAATCAAAGCAGTTGAATGGATTGGGCAGTGACTGACTGGGTCATTGGAAAGTTACTCACTGTCAGAGTCAGGGGAGTCGTGGTAATCTCGCAACTATATTTTTGTATCAGCGAAGAGTTTTAATCTATTGCCTGCAGGAGTCGTACGTACAGAGTCCGTTTGTGGACATCCCTAGGCTTCGCAGTGCCACGCAGTGAACGATTGAGCGACGGAAACAAATTAATACATATGAAATCGTATGGCAGTGGTCATGTTAGCCCTGAGCGATTAGCGATTTCGTTAATGGCAGAGCGACGTTGCTCACTGCATGCCCGCAGTCTTAGGTATTGTGATTATTGAATCTTCGTTTTAGTAAGGCAGCAGCGCCAATATCTAGTCATTTTTATGAGAACACAATGGAAATAACGGCGTTGCATAAGCCTTATGATTTTCAAAGACTTAGCAGAGGTCTTCCACCAGAGAGACAAAGGGAGATTAGAGAGAGAGATAGTTAGATAGATAGAGAGAGAGAGATTGCACTATGTGGACTCTGGTCTCAAAATTAGACGAAAAACGCAGTTCAAGCTTAAAAAAGGTCCACCGCAACAAGTCTTCTAAAAAGTGTCCTTTCTTGGTAGAACCGCAAATTTAAGACGGCTCTCAGGAGCATTGTTGGTTCAAAAGTAAGTTGAAATGAAATGCAGGAGCTGCATGTACTCGTGTTTGTTAAACTAAAATTCAAGCAAATGAAAGACCGCTTTCGCAGTTGTGGCATATTCACCAACGATCCCATTAAAAGATTCAAGTTCTAAATTGGCGTTGACACTTTAGCGCTTTTAACAACAGTGGAACAATCATCACCTTCCTTATCGACAGCCCCGCAGCTATATAAAGGCAACAACTGCACCAGAAATAAGAACGAAGTTTGCGAAATGCTGTCGCCAGGTTCTTGCAAGCTACTGGGTAACTGGCTAACTGGACATGAAAGGCATTCCAGGCAATAAGAAAGCTGACGAACTAGCAAGACAAAGTTGGGCAACTGGTACAGAACAAGCTCTTAGCTGAACTCAATTTTATTCATTTAAAGCCCAGATGGGCCCATTGGAATGTATTTTACTACAAAGAGAGCTATGACCGTTCTTCACCCAAATTACCTCACACGCTAGAAAATCTCTTTTGTAAAAATAAGGAAAGGGGCACAAAATAGCGTTAGCGTTCGCATGGTAACACAATGTACACATAACAGAAGAAGAGCCGTATAGAGACTGTTGCTGGTTTTGCAGAGTTAGCTTTTGAGAGCCACTTCCTCTGTTACTCCAGCCCACCGGGAACAAATTTCTTTAGGTGTCCTATTGCCAAGGCCCGGATGAGATTTTTACCACTTCAACTGCTGAAATAATGAACTTCATCAAATCCTCAGAGTGGTTTGTAATAAGTTACTTACAAAAAAAATGCCAAAAAAATTTTAAATCTACGCACGCACGATGTCAAAAACCTTGTTGGCTACCTAACAGGGCACCATGGCTTGCGATATAAAATACATGTAGCCGACTCTTCGGAGTGCCACCTAAGTCTTGAAGAAGACGAAACAACTGAGCATATCTTATGTGAATGCTCATCCCTTTGTGGTATTAGAAGGAATTTATTTTTCAGGGAAATAGTAAGACCGGAAGAAGTAAAGACATCCTCCAGCCATGAACCTAACCTACCCTAACCATTGCATATAAATCAAACTCTACGACACTTGCATGATTCATTGTTTTTGTTGCCATCCGACCCCAACATAGGTGCTTAAAGTATTTCTTATATAGTGACGTATCTGCGCAGAGTAACAGAAGGCGCGTAGCACTTGTGGCGGAATTGTAAACACAGTACAACGCCATTCGAGTTTTTTTCTCTTTTTAAACGTTATCTTGTTGCGGACGTGCAAGGAGGACGTAAAAAATTGCAAACCGAATGTCTTAATTCTTTATTTTCTTCATTTCCTATTCGCAGTAGAAACCGATGTCAACAGCACTTGACTTTAACTTTTGGACCAAAAGGCGCATATTGACAAGTGGAAAAGTCTTAAAGTTCGCATTGCATCAGTAAGGAGAGAGCGAACTAGAACTAGAGTTTCCAAGGGATCGAATTTCAGAACGGCTCGAAAATCGATTTCACATCATTGCGCTGTAATTTACAAACAAATCATCGTGAAATAAAAATCAATCCCCCACCATGTGTGGAATAGATTAATTCCCTTTGTCATCAAACCCATCAAACACAAACAATTCACTCTGCGACTAAACTACAAAACATCCCCATTAGCATACTAAATATTTTTCAACTTCCGCCAAGTGTCACTCTCGTTCTAATACGTAGTTTAGACCCAATCCCACCAATTGAGGGGTGGGAGGTTGTGTTTTGTGTTCAAAATACGGGTGTTTGTGTGGTTAAACCGCAAAGTTATTTTTTTTGTATATGAAAAAGCCTAAAGCTACCACCAACACCCGTCAGATACTCCACACTACCAATGGTGACAGTGACAATTTGAGATTGTTAGCGAGCTGCCATTGTCTGTTGGAACTTGGAACAATCGATTCAACGAATGTTTGGGTGCGGCGGGCGAGAGATTTTAAATTTTTAAGGAACATTCCGTCATCGATTAGCACAGCTGGTAACTGGTAGGTACGGCGGGCATCTCCCTGTGGTTTTGAGTTTTCGCTAATTACAGACTTGTTTTTTCTTGTCGGACCTTTGTCTGGAGGAATTTTTATTTTTATTCTACAAGCAACAGGCAGCCAATAATTTTTATTTTGTTGGTATCCTGCGTAGGTACCACCATGTACCACGGTATACGGTGTTCATGTGACTGGTACAATAATTATAAGACGAAAACAGCCAGAGATGGCTATCACGTGATCAGCAATATGGCAAATGTACAAATCCCATCGAATCATGTCATGCATTGCTGATCAAGATCGGTAATGAATGTAATTAATTTATTGCATGCATCGGCTTGACATTTGTTGGGGTGCCTCGGTATTATAGCGCTGGTTGTATAACAAGTCGATATGGCTGTGATTACAGTGTTCAGGTTTTGTGGCGGGTGTTTAATGACAATTTAAGATGAATTATACTACAGGTGTAGCTAATCACTGTCAAATTATGTGATGCGATTGAAGGACGCTTGTTATTTGAATGGGCTGTCGATGGTAGACTGTTGAGTGGGAGGAATTAGTAAGACTAAGGTCATGAACAGTCATCATCTGGCGATATGTTTGAGCCAAACCTGGTTCTACTACGAAAAGCTTTACTGTACGATGTACACCAACAACGAAGCATCAATCAAATTTACTGCGCTGCGATCGGCTTTGGATGCTCGATGTCCGAACGTCACAAGTAACCGGGACCACTACTTGGTAGTACCCAATGTATAGATGAGGCTATCCATCAAACGACCACTATCATCAAAACTTCTTCCAACAGCGCTATATAAGACACTTCGCCAAATTCAAGTGCCGAGGAGCTGTAGAAAGACCTTAACTTCCTGTCATCAACAGACCCGCATGGATGTAATTGAGTCCCATCTGGATTTGTCGTAGCCCAGAGATAGGAATTTTGCAAGTTCACTAAAAAAAAAACAAGTAAGTGGCATCAATAGAAACAATTCTTTCAAAAAAATTTGCTTTCTCGTAACAGATCAAGAGTCCATCCGCAGGTTCTTCACAGTAGCCATGGCCTCTTGATTTTTTTCCATTGCCTTATAGCAGCCAAATGGTAAACGGGGGCTTTTCGCAAAACTTCCCATAAAGTGGAGGGATAAATTATGTACCATAGTTGCCATAGAGTTAGCATAGTCTTCTTCAATGCATTTGCATATGCTTCCACTATATGTTCGTATTTAATTCTTCCGCGAGGGTTTTCGCGAATCAGCATTTGTTGAACATCTCACAAAATATGTACATGTGTATCGCCTGAGATTTTAAGATAAATGTGTGCTGGGAAAAGCTACACCGTAACTTCTGGTACGACTAGATATGTCAACTATCCGTCAACTGCAGAGGAGGAAAAAGGGGCAAATTTCAAACATCCCGAAAGATCCTTTAAAACGAAGTTGTGCCAATACTTGAAAGTGTCAAGTTTAAGAACCACTCCTGCCAATCGCTGTTTTGTTATGCTAAGAAGTTACATAGGAACAGACGGCTGTCTTACACAGGACGTTAATTAATATGGTTCCGGAGTATGCGGGGAGGAAGCACGGACTTTTTGTCGAATGCGTATGAAATCCACTTGGAACGTTTTTCAGAGAAAAATTCTTCGGTTGATACTCGGTTCAGTTTATGTCGACAATAAACAGAAAACTCAACGACAAAGCTTTGGAACTATGGGACTGCAACATCGATCTGAATTTAAAAAAATAAAACGCCAGGTTTGGCTGGAGTACAAAGCAGGTATGGACAACAGATCCACACCTTGGTCACTCAAAAAGGCAACGCAGCGGCGAAAGATCTCACCCAATTTGTTGCTTTAAATAATTTGGTGTGCAGTGGCTTGTTAATTGGGGTTGTAGTCCACCCCGCAATGTAAGTGCTATCTTGAGTGAAGAGCAGTTGACTCATAAAACGACCACAGGCAGCTTGATCAAGACCTCGGAGTGTACCTGCTAAATCTACAGGTCTATAGAAAAGCGTTTTAGTAATTCCAGTTTTGAATCCCAGATAAAAAAAAAAAACTAAAATTATGCAAAGGAGAATGATAGTGACTTTAGTGGTTCTGTTGCGTCAACTTTCAACTTAAAGCACTCGAAATACTCGATGCTGGCAACCCCATTTCATTCTTCCACTAAATTCGTCTGCATATGGATAGAAATGAAAGCCGAATCAGTTTCCCACGCCTGTGTAACATGACTTGTGTCAAAGCGACAAATTCCAAACTCTCTGTACCTTCTCCTACCAACAGCTAGTAAAATGTCAATTCAAAGAATAAGTCGACAAACTTATATTCTTCAACGTCAGCTGAAAGTTTAGAGTTCTCCAAGATAAACATCTATGTAGGACTGATTTTATTAATAAGACTGTTTCGCTCACTCGCCGTGTATAGCCGTGCGCACATCACACGCCTTAACGTTTGTGCGGAAAGGCAGCGATATTCACTTGACATTATAATACCGTTTAATTGCTATCAGATATTCATTATACACTGCATCTATGACTGTCTACTGACAGTCTATTGATTCCTGGCTGCGTAATAAATTATAGTAATTAATTTACATTCAAACACTGCTGGCGGCATTGTGCGTGTAGCTCTATGCTGTCGACAGCAGTACGAGGTATAGCAGTGGCTGGGTAATTAAAATCGACTGCAAATCAGTTGAAGAGTTTTCCCCAGTGGAAAATTAGACGGTAGACACGAGATTTATGAAGGGAAATAACTGATGGAGAAAATTCAAGGCTGTAATTCCCATCGAATTGAGGACCTAATTGATGGAGTGCATTCCCGCCGAAGTGGTGATTAGTCTGCGCAAAATAATTATCAACTTACGATGGTTATCAATGCTTTTCAAATGAAGATGTATGGGAATGCGTTTTTCCTGCGAAATAATTTATGTGCTCCTTGCAGTCGAAAAGTTTTCCCCTCTTGACAAGACAGAAATACTTGCTGCCATGAGCACGGGTGCCAGTAAAGTGTACATACCTGTAAAAGGAAAAGAAAAATGTGTTGCATTTAATATGAACAAAATTAACAATTCGCTTACCTACTTAAATTATGCACTCAAAAATGATAGACCCATTCGGGCAATTAACAAGATTTCGTCTCTTAGGAAATATACGATTTCATCATCATTAACTTTAAGGGATAATTATTTTAAATTCCTTGCCATT
Organism: Cheilosia vulpina; assembly: GCA_916610125.1. NCBI lineage: Eukaryota > Metazoa > Arthropoda > Insecta > Diptera > Syrphidae > Cheilosia > Cheilosia vulpina. Next base: position 61,182,364 of record OU744277.1, read on the forward strand.
GACCGCAGAAATAAAATTCCATCCTCACCCATTAATTTTTTTTTTAATCTTCTAATTTTGCTGCGCACAAAAGGTCCTATAAAAATCTAAATTAAATTTATGCGGATTCGTCGAGTTCTATTGTTCAAGAAAAAAAAGTTGCCGGCCCCAGATGCTCAAGCACATTAACGACGCCATAAACAATATAATTGTAAAAAATTGCAATCATCACTATCGGACGGAAATCTGGTTTTATTTTTTCGATGCTCGTTAGTTGCGCGACAGTCGACAGTAGGGTGCGGAAAAATATTATGAATTCGGCGACAATGGTTTGGATCTGCCAAAAAGCAAACATCTTTACGAAACAACCACACCCTGTTTTATTTGAAGGAGTAATAAATAATAGAGCTGAGTTTAAATCACTTTTAATATTCACTAACGACATTATGGGTTGAACTCATTTGGCGTCGTTAGATGTTTTCGAGGAATGGCATTCTGTCGATTAAAATTTTGATAATGTATACTTTTGTGGATTTGGAGTTCTGCCCCATCAGTTATGTGTTGAAAGATAGGCTGCCAGGTCAGTTGCACGATCTTTAATTATCAATTATTTCGTGAAAACGAAAGTAATTTTCGTTTGAAAGTAATTTTCGTTTTCGGATAAGATCTCTGTCTTCAATATGGCGGTGCTGCCCACGGGAATTTTGACTCCACAAAAAAATCAAAACAAGTCTAAATTGTAACGAATATGAATTAAATCGATATTAGGCGTGTTGTTTTGAGCTTCGATCTCAACAAAGCAAAGCAAAGTAGGATTTTCAGCACGTAAATACAACAACTCCTGTGATTCCTCGAAGTGTCAAGTAGAGCGTAGTTGTTGTAATTGCGTGCTGAAAATAATACTTTACTTTGCTTTGCTGAGATCGAAGGTCAAACAAACAGGCCTATTATTGTCTAAAAGCATTTAAAGATGTATTAAACTTGAAAGCAACAAAAAAAAAAATGGTGCTGTCAGAAAGCAAAGCACCCAAAACAACGTAAATTTACCTAAACATATGCAATTGAAAATAACACTTTTCTTAAACGTTTTCGAATAGAAAGGAGAAAACGAAAGCTCGGAGCAAATTTTCACTTTCGTGTAATTTCTTTCGTTTTTTTTTGAATGTTTTTCGTTTCGTTTTAGCAGAAATCCTACGTTCTACATTCTCAGTTTTTAAAAAAAATTACCGACGATATCATGATGTAATTGAGCCTCTTGTAGATTTGTCTGACACCAAGGATAGGCATTTTGCAAGTTCACAAGACCCAACTCAGTATTTAATAGACCGTCAGCTCAGACAACTTAAGAGAAACTGCCTACAAGCTGTTTTCCGTGTTACTCCGTGGGAAAATATGTGTGCAATGTTAAAGCAAATTATCCGCACGCATACACTTGCACAAAGTAACATGACAGTTCATTATGTTTTGTTCATTTTTAACACCACGCTTAACATGTATTCACAGACAGGAAACTTAAAAGAGAATTTTATTTTCGAACCTTAGGGGGGAATCGAGGAGGTGCCCGGGAGCTGACAGTTTATTTCATACTTATTGAATGGACCCATGTGAGTCGCAACACCCGGACACAACCCTTTGGTACTGCAGAATAAGAGACCAATTCGCGAATTCCTGATAGAAGCCGTGGTCTCGTGGTTTGTATTGTGTTGCTCCACAAGTCGAAATGGGATATGATTGTAGGCCATTCGTCCCGCGATATCAACCACTTCGAAAAGGAGATATATTGGTTTCGATTTTCAGATAAACTCGCTAAAGTCGAAATGGGATATGATTATAGGCCGAAAGTTTTTTCCAAAACCTTCCATAGATTGGTGAACAATCTTTTGTGTCGGACTTTATATAAATTTGGCTCATAGTCTTTCACGAAGTTTTCATAATCTTCCTCTATGCATTCGCATATACTTTGTCTAGAATGTTCGCATTTTGTTCTTCCGCGAGGGTTTCGGCAGTTTTTACATCAGCATTCGCCCCGCGATATCAACCACTTCGAACAGAAGATGCATTGGTTTCGATTTTCAGATAAACTCGCTGGGGAACTCGAAAGGAACGACAGGCGAATCGCCTGGTTTGCAACACCCAGTTGGCATGGAACATCGATTGCTTTTCCTTCCGATAGGCTATAATGCAACAAGTTTTGAGTCCCTAAAACGTGGGTAAAGACAGTCTGTGTCAAGGCAAAATTTATTTACTATCGCGATACGTTTTCCAATACATATACAGGGAAAAAAGATTTTTTGATTAGTTAGGCAAAATATATACAATGAGGAAATTAATGAAAACATTTAAACGGTCTTCTCTCATTTAAACACCATAATAGGCAAGGAGGACATCTTGGCCGGAGGAGGGCTTGTCTAATGATTAAAAATGGAAACCGTTTAAGCTGTCCCAATAATAGAAACATTGAATATGCTCTCCGATAAACTGTGTGTCGGTACCATTGGGTTTTTGAAAATGGAGGTTCAACAGCGATATCGATCTAAGCAGAATATGGAGAAGGTTTTTGGCCCCCATTCAATACACAAGATACCTTTTCCTAAGCGCCCTGCATTATTTGGACTTCTGTCGTTTCCACACTGCGTCAACTGCAAACACCATCCCCCCTTCCAGCAAAAGAAAGGAAGATTAAATCAAAACAAATTCAACACATCGTTACAGCGGCATAAAAACGATATATACCTTGAAGCAATTCTCACGGCACCTCATCAAGTTCCGGACAATAACACCATTAAAACTGATTACGATTCGAAATTAGTTCGTTAACAAACGGAAAGCATTCCAAAAATCACTGTCATCTACTGAGAGCCTCTGATTAGGTCAAGCGAAAATCGCACTCATTTTATTGTTGAAACTGGAAAAGTCTCTCCCCCAGTCTTGTCTGTTTCGAATGTTAACTAGATGCGCTCGTAAAATACCTTAGCCCATAAAACTTGAAACTAAACACCGAGCCAGAGGCCCATAAAAACAGACAGCCAACATCTAAGCCCATGCCACGGCCAGAGAAAGAGAAAAGAAAGCACACACAGCTACATACAGCAGCAATTCATCTAGAATCGGAGGAAAAGTGTTACGACCCACTTGTGTGCCGCAGACAAGTCGAACAAGTTCCACTGCCTGGGCATTCGTCGTATAACTATTACAACCACCACTTGGTAGTGATTGCCAGCTAATCTAGTACAAGACTTTTCAGCATGTCTGTCATCACATTTAAGAGCGTACGCGTCCACTGACAGCGTTTTACAACGTCGTGTACACATTGCGTATACCGACCGGCTTATGCATCCGAAGTAGCTGGGCTACAAATTATCTGTGCAACGCACGCGTTAATTATACTCCTACTGATGCGATGCTTTGAAAAATTACAGTTTCCACTGCGAGATTTTCCACACATTTCCCTTTTGTTACAAATATTATTTTTTTTTTTTTTTGTTTTCCTGTAATTTTCTAATGACTGTTGTTGGTAGGGTAATGAAAACATGAAACAGCAGTGATTACATATTCATCGGCGGCGCTGGAAACTGTGTGTACCCAGCCACCGCACAGTTTCCATTTCCACATGTGTGACGGGGCAGTTAACATTTCCGGTTGGGCAGTGTGAAAAATGGTTTTCACCCGCAGAGACCGAAAAGTTCAGTCGGTCAGTGACATGCTCTTGGGTCGGCAATAGCACACTGTGTGTGTGCGTGCCTATGGTCTATATAGGGGCGGATGGAAAACATTTGTGGATTTGGGGGATGGATGGCGCACAGCGTCGGAAGTTTATACGGAGTGAAAGAAAAATCCTTCATTCGAAACAAGGTTACACTATACACAAATATGCGGTCACAGTGTGTCAGTATGGACATGGGTGTGAGTGCAAGTATTTGCGGGTGCTTTGTCAACGAGAAAATTGGGAAAAATTATGACGCCCTTTGGGGTTTTTTTTTTCATCGACATTTATTTGGGTGTCGGTTATTTGTTCCGTTTGCCGGTGACGTCAATATGACCTTTGATTAACGACATGAAGACTGAAGCAGTATCATAGACGGAGCATGTGACACTTAAGCGCACATCATGCGTGGTAAAAGACACATGGACAGGCTGCAATTCGTCAAGTTGGAGGAGGACTTGAAGGTGAAAGCTGAGCGAGGCATACACGTTCGCATATCTGACAAGTACTGATAGGAGCTGCAAAACCTCCATCTGTTGATCTATCAAATATAACATCGCCGAAATCGATGGATTTTTTTCAAAATTAAGGCATACCGAACTAGGTGTCGGCCATAACCAACTGAAGGTGGCAAAAATCTGACGAATTACTTGGTTCAAGCTTAGTCTTTCAGTCTTTTGGATTTAAAGCTGGTGTAATGTGTCGTGAGCTTAGGACCGGACGTGACATATAGTTTGTTTTATATTAAGCTATGGAAGAGTTGCAACTCTGAGTCGACCTTATTTCAGGCAGTTATAAATCTTCGATAGGGACAACCTTTAAAATGGAGTGAAATTGTTACTCCAATCAACATTAAATGACGGCAGCAACTTTAACAAGTCTCTTTATTTAACTGGGAAGTCCAAATGTTATATACCACCGTCTTTTACCTACTAGCAGAACAGAAAAACAGCCTGCACACGTAGAGAATAAATGACGCCCAACGCAGGACCTGTATCAAAATCATTTCTCCAACAAAACTGACACTAGTTTAATTCAGGCCAAACATATGGTTAGTGTGGGATCCGATATAACCCAACACAGGATACACTTTTTGGCAATCCGAACGTCATTAGGCCTCTTCTAAAACTGTCGGACAATTAAATTAATGTTCAGAAGAGCTCACTCAAAACAGTGGACCATAGACTAACCAAACTAGACAGTCGACTGAGAGCAGAAACTGTACTTCTGCCTACAAGCTGTATTCGTGTATGTACAAATCAAAGGAGCGCCATTGCTACCGCACGCATACTTATAGAATTTGCTGCAGGGACTTCATGTCATCCGGGCGGCCATTATTTTGGTGGGAAATCAAGCGTTTGCGACCGTTTTCGGCATACTTTGTGCCCATTAGTTATGCGGTGTTCACATCACAGTTTATTTTAAGAATTTTTAAAGTTTTTGAAATTGTAGGTATCAAATGGAATTCCTGTTATAATTTGGTTACAATGCCATAAAAACTAATATAATAACTATCTCATAATATTAATAAGGGAAAATTAACTACCACGGTTTTTTCACTTTTGTTAAAAAAGATTTTGTAACTTCAGGTTTTTTTGCATATTTTAAGAAAATAAACTTTTTCGCCTTGATTTTAATGCTTTAAATTACGAAGCCATATTGGAAAAAAATATATTTTAACAAAGTTAAGCGAAAAGGTTATTTTTTTATGTCTTGGGGAAAAATATTTGTTTAGTTTTAGCATAATTTATAATCTGTAATTAGTACGTTAAATGTATACTTGCACAATAATATACGCAAGTATGCATTTGTTAAATTGAAAAAATTACTTCGCCCTTTATTTTACTCGTACCGATAAAAAAATGTTTTGATCACTTTTCGTATTCCAAAAACACAAATAGCACTTGCTTTTGTTAATTGATAATTAGGAGGGATTATAAAAAAAATATGTGCAGATTTCAAAATACATTGTTTTAAAATTTGTAATAGAATTATGTGTATATATAAAACGAAATAAAGCGTGCGAATACCAACAATTAACAAAACAATTTGAATTCCTACGTTCGATTGACTACGCAAAATCTGAAATCGGAAATCAAAATGCAGAACACACTTAAATACAACATTATATTAGGCGTGTTTTTTTGAGCTTCGTTTTCAGCAAAGCAAAGTATAGTAAGATTTTCACCACACAATTACAATAACTACTACGAGTCTCGAAATGTCAAGTAGAGTGTAGTTGTTGTAATTGCGTACTGAAAATCCTACTTTACTTTGCTTTGCTGAGAACGAAGCTAAAAAAAGGTCTATTGTCTTTTTGTTAGGAGTCTAGTTTGGTTAGTCTATGCAGTGGACAGTGAACGCAACTTGCGGTGAGCTAACTAAAATGGCTGTTGCGAGCCTGCCAGTATTTTTGTGGACTTTTGAGTTTCCGACAACAACAAACAGAAAATCCATGACACCTTTGCCGGCGACAGCGAAATGTCTGTGGATTGAACTCATTGGCGAATTTAGTCCACTTTGCGACTGTATCTTTGGAAAATGTTCTTTTCCCAGCAGAGAATACAGCACATTTGTATTATTGATTCTGACAATGGAGGAGAATGAAGACGTAATCTGAGTGAAACGCTGGGTTCAAAAGGTGTATACGCGCACTGGTTGGGCGCCACTTTTTAAATTAGCTGTGGTACCGGCAAATGATCTCTAAATTAATTAAAAACCGGATTGCGGCCTGTCTCAGTGGCTTAATGTGGGTCTTTAAATTCACTACCGTAACTGGCATTTGGCATTTAAGGCAGTCCAAATGGAAAAAAAACATACAAAGGTAACACTGTAACGGCTATTTGGTTGAAGCGAAGCTATGCGCCAGGTTACCCATTTCATGGCGTTTTATGCTGTTTTGTTGTTGTTGTTAATGCTGTCATTTTTGTTGATGTAGCTATAATGGTTTTTGCCGTTTTTATTGTTGTTATTTCTGCTAATTTTTGGTGTTATTCTTGTTGTTAAAGTTAAATAAAATCCTACCCTACAAAAAATCCGAACTATCCGTTCTAAAAACGAAACTGAGCCCAATACACCCTACCACCTACACATTGATTTGAAAAGGGCCTCTACTTCGATAAAAGGGCTCAATAAAGTAAATTGAAGCATCTTACGTTCGACTTAAAAACGAAATGATTTATTTTGGTCTTCCACCCGAATGCCTAAAGTAAAGTCATACAAATTGATTGACTGGATTCTGTTTGTGGCATGGAATGGAGGGATTTTCATCCGGCTGCGGCTACGTAAAGGTTGATAAATTGTAATGATTTGGATGCGTGTGTTTCTGGTCCCAAAATCATTACCATTTCGGGCAAATAAATAGGAGAACATCAAAGCGTGATGATGTCTGACATTTTCCTATGTATACGATATATACCTAAGCGCAGTGCAAGTGATTGATTTAACCACAATTCTCCAATTTAATGTTGTGTCACGAAACGAATACGCTGTGCGGCGATAATTAACGTGACAAATTCAGTAATAAAACCGCAGCAAAACGTATTTCAGCCATGAGTTTGTGTAGCAACGTATCTGGTGTTGTTAGTGTTTGTATTTCAATGAAATTACTCAGCCTTTGTCCACACAAACGATGTTACTGACGTTTCTAGAAGTTGATTCAAAATTCTGCAGAAAAATGGAAATATTTCCGATATCCCAGGGTGTTAATAGAGGACAACCTGTAGTCCAACGGCAATCGTGGTTTCGTGAAGCCGTATATGTTGCTCTTACGTGAGAAGGTAATAGATTGACATTTAGAGACATCTATTCAGATCTTTTTGAAGGAGGCTGGTACTTGACTTTTTCAATTAAGGAAATTGTACCGCCTCATTTAAGGACACTTTCTGAGCGGAGAAGTAAATACTAGACTATGACACATGATGTGACTTTGTAAGACCTCTACTAATGATATTTCCACTAGAGTGAATTTTTCAATCGAAATAAGGGACCAAGTTGAGTTGGCCAGTGCATTTGCGGTATGATCTTTGGGTATTCACTTGCTTATGAGATGTAATGTAATAAGCCTTCATAACACTTCATAGTTCATAGGTATAGTGTAGCCTTTGTGAATTGTGATTTGTGACTCGGCGACGGAGGAGAAGTCGACCCACATTAGAAAGGCTTCTCAGAGCTGTGATGGAAAACCCCATTAGCTATATAGATAGATAGCTTTATTTCGTATATAAATTTACAAGGGTTTTGTTACCACATATTTCACAATTCAGAGATATGACAAGTTATATCTTTCTTCTGAAACATTATATTCTACATAAGGATGATTTTAAGATTTAATTTGAAATATTACTTTTGAAGGAAAATACGAAAAAAAACCTTCAATTAAAATGATTTGCAGGCTCTCCAACGCAAGTGCGCTGAGAACCTTATTGTTTGACACGAGCGTCAGAAAGTCCCGGAAAAGTTCCCCAATTCAGTCATTATCATAGGGCATGCAATTGATTAATATTTTTTTACCAACAAATATAATTTATTCGCACGAAGGGAAAAATGTCCAGCAATAGCTAAAACTTCCTGTTCTCAAGCTCCGTTTTAAATGGGTAAAAGTGAATGTTTTAGCCGTTTGCTTTACTCTCACTTTCCTCCATATGTAAAATAAAAATACCAACTTCTTAATGTTATAATTATTTAATTCATTTATTGTTTAGAGCAAATCGCTCCGTACGCTTGAAAGTTCAACTGTCGAATGTTTTTTTCAACTTTATTTGATTTGAAAGGAAAGGTAAACTTTGGGTGTGTGGTGAGTATGGGGAATGGTTTACAATATAGTGGAACAATGGATATCTTTAAAGTTTGGGAAAATTCAAATCTTAACATTCAAATCTTGGGCGCCAACAGTAAAATTAATTAAGTATTATTATAGTAATTTTCCTACATCTTTACAACTTGGGGGTTTTATTTTTATTTCTTATTTGACAAGTGTCAAATAAAAGCTGTTGGCTTATGCACATGCTATTATTGTAATGTCATTTAAATCCGGAATAGCGTTTAAAACAAATCATTAAAATATGGTATGTAACCAAACTTCGTAAGAAAGACAACAGTCCTCATCTCATCAACTGACCTCACATCCTACACCAGAAACCAATTAAATTCCAAGTAGGCTAGCTGTCAAATATATGGAAAAAAAATTCTCAATCAACGTGAACAAAGTGGTGAGCGTTGATTTCTCGAAAGCTCTCTTAATTAATCCGTCGTCGCATGCACCTCTTTCATTTTCCCCACGACTTGGTTTAATCTGTGCGCCGTGCTTAATGATTTCAATTACATATATCCAAGCGATTAAAATGCACTTAATCAAGGAAAATTCAAGTCAATCTAAAAAATGCTTTACCGACTTTATCCGTCTACTTGCCTCGAAAGTCTCAAAAAAGAATTTTGTTAAAAATTCAAAGAAACGAACTGCGAACAAAATCAGTCTTATCCATTTTAATTATTCATTCTTTCTCACTTTTGCTGCTGTTGCTGCGCCCACAGTCGACTCCGCTTGGAGACGCATTAATCGAGTCATAAATCGTTGCCACTTGGAAATTGTATGAATGAACAATTTTCCAGAAGGGCGACCACCAACTTTAGATAAAAAAAAGTCTTCTCCCTTTGACCGATTTAAGTGTCTCATTCTGTAGCTTTTGTTAGCTGGGTGTAATAAATCCGGTCATCGGAACACATGCAACCTAGATTTATTGCAAAAGATACAATGGGAGTGGGAGAGGGTGTACACTGTACAATTATGCACATCTTGCCGCATGAGGGTTATAGATAATTTGTTTTTCACAGAAGAAAGTAAAATTAAAAGCTATTGAAAATAGCCTGACAATGTTAGAGATTTCGCCTGGCTTCTTGGAATTAGCGACCGCATGAAAGGTATACGCGAAAGCCTTCGCAGTTGAATTTGATTTTCTTCTCTCTCCGAAGAATTACCATATATATCTTGTATTGTAGGTTTTCGCCGAAACGACGTGTTCCGTGCTTCGATTGTTTAAATGTCTGCACGGTGAGACCTGAAGCATGACCTATGTGAGATACATACCAAATCAGGGGCAATCCATAATCGTTAGGACACGTAATGAGTTATGGTTTGTCGCGTATCTGTGCGGCGGGCAGAGTGGCATTATAATGAAATAATTGACCATTAAATTGGGTGGAAATACTGTAAACGTAAGCGGAAGAGACGGCTGGCAGAAGTTGCAAGAGCAAATGATAAATCTCGCTGCGAATGACAACCATTCAAATAATTATGTTGTAATAAGCAGAGCGAAGTAGGAATATTCCCTTGAACGGGTTTCCCTCCAATTATGGAAAATGTTATTTTGGTTGGCAAATCTTAATTAGCAGTTGGTTCTGGAGGGATATTTTTGCGCGCCAAGGACCGGAAGGAAATCATTTTTAACTGGTGCTGGAACTTTTCTAATTGAGAACGAAGTCTGCTATTCAACCAAATATTTCGAACGTAAATAATGGGCTTAAGATGGAGGACTTAGTTTCAAGGAACTACATTATTAAAGAAGGCAGCGCGAATATCAATATTTGCATGAAAATGCTGGAGGATGTCGTTTAAAATAATGGGTAAGGGTCGCTGGTTGCTAATTGGTACCGCCAAGTATTGAGACACGTATTCACACCTACAAATGTTTGGGGAATGAAGCGGGATGACACTTTTGCGGATGGAAAACTGTTCTTCTGTATCCAAAAATAAAGTTCTTCCCTTTTATAGGACCTAATTGATATACATTAGGAATCCCTGTCTTATTTTCTTTCCTACTGACAAGCGCGACAAGAGAAATGCTAAAATGTCCTTTCGTAGTGTAAGAATATGTGTCGAAAGAAGATCAACTGTTTTTAGAAATCGAAATGTAATAGATAAGTTAAATAAAATTGACCCATTCTTGCAATTAATTGAACAGGACACAACGATTGCTATAGCATTTTTATTTACTTCATAGTTTGACTAGAATTCCTGGTGGTGATAGTTTGTCTAATATCACGACAAGTGTTTTCAATTCGTGCGTCTTGAAAAGGTTGTCCAAAGTTGTTGAAATAAGCTTCTTTATTTCTAACCGTGGAATGTATCGATAATTCTGGTTCCAAATTAAATAACTAAAAGTAATTTGTAATAAACCAAAGACAATAATTGCTGTTATCTGAAGAGTAATCTTCACATTTAAAAAAAAAAAAAACATATATCACATTTTTAAAGAAGTCCAAGAAATAAAAATGTTTTTAAAAGCGATTCAAGTCGCTCGACCATACTGATGCAGCATTTCTTATATTGAATGAAAACATGGACAACCAATTTAAGAAAAAAGAGGTTAATAACTTCATTTTAAATTTGCGTTGGTTGCCTGACAAGATTGAAAGTAAAAATCTGTGCGACAAAATGGTTTATCATTACTTTTGGAATATATGCATAGAATACATATCTACGCACTTTTATTTTCATGTCATTCCTATAGAAGTTTGCCTAATCGAACGACGTTGACATTTGTTTCTTCCGCGTGCGTTTTGGCGAATCGCCAGAGATTCGTTAATAGGAACACGACTCTTGAAGTGTGCATAGACTTGGTTTCAAAGATATTCGCATTTTGTTCTTCCGCGTGGGGTTTTAGCGATTCGCCAGAGACTGCGGTTTATAAATCACACCAACACAACCCGAAAAATAGCGCATGTTTTGTAATGACAGAAATTCAAAAAAACATATAACAAGTACCTAGAAAACAGCTCTGGTAAAATTTCGAAAATTTTCAAATTATATTTTTATCATACGTGATTTGTATACTGGCATGCAAAATTGAGTAACTCACTTTTGCCTGAAATAAATACTTAAATATATTTATTAATTTTAATAAAAAGAAAAATGTATTTTATAAAATCTCTGTAAAGTGCATATGATCTTGTTTCATTTTTGTGCTGTAGCTTTATTGATATTAAAATCCATACCCCCTCTCTTATGCGGTATTTACAATTCTTAATTTTTTTTAATACCATCCAGTAGCAGCGCATCTTAATTAAGTTCCTCCAAATCTACAGTGACATTTATTCACAATTATAACTTAGGTGTACAAAGACAATCCACCGAAAATAATAAATCATCGTCCGGACAGTATAAATTGGTATAACCGCCGTAGAGGAGGAACTCGAGCGGAATAGAAAATGTTAATTGCATTTCCACCACCAGTACCCAAGCCATTCTATATTCTTTCATTCCTTTTGTTGTGTCGTCTTTTCTTGGTCGTTCTTTTATTGTTTGAACATTAATTAGTGTTGGAAATAATTTTCTTCTATTGGTTTATGCAGACAATGGCTGTTAAATAGTCGAGGCGACTTCACTAGGAAACAATGCGTTTCGACATCATGCACGTGGCATAAGAGCACTAATAAATTATTGGTTGTTAGTTGTGGTTGGAGGAGGAGGTTTTTCTTAGGAAAAAGTTGGCAATCGAATTAAATTTGTACGTTCACATTATTTAGGGAAAAGATTTTTCAGTAGCTCAAAAGTAATAAATATCGAAAAAATTATTTTTAAATACAACTTTAGATAGAATTTAAAGCTAGAAATATATGCCAAAGGACCGCCTTTTCAAACAGTATAATGACAAGGGAATAAAGGTATACATTTAAGGAATTTTCATAAAGTTTTGCTTGCCCGATTGTAGTTATCAAAATGTCGGCAACAAATCAATTCTGTTATTGTGATGTTTTCATGTGATTTATTCTGTATTTACCTGCAAAGACAACGAACAAAAGGAAAGTAAATATAAAATACACAAATATTAAAGAAGTATTTCTTTTTATCCTTAAACTTTAATTTAATCAACATATACAAGCTAAGCTGGTGAGACTAACACTGAAAATTCTAGAAAATCTTTTGAATGTCGTTAATAGTGCCAAATTTGATTTCTATTATTATCTAAACAAACCATGGTCAAAATGTAGCTCCAGAAATACCTACACATTAAATGGCACACTCATTGACTACTAAATCAAATTCCAACAAATCAGCCGTCAAAGTGATAGCATTTAGACAATTTTCGCTTATGTAGCGACCGAATTAGCTACTCATGAAACGTGTTCGGGGTAAAGTCGGAAACTACCAAACTGATTTAAATGGAGCCCTAAGTGAAATATTTTGTGAGTTCATCTGCATGCAAAAGGCTGTACAAAAATGGCGATTTATTCCTCGCTCGTCCTCCAAATTAAAGAAAAGGATTTTTTTCTTTTATATTGGCTTACTTCATTCAACTTGCAATTACATTCATACATCCGAATCGTTGCAAATGAGGCTAGAGCTGTTTTCAGGCAATACTTCTGCGTGTATTTTGAGCTGCCATTCATCTTTATGCCTCGTTAATAGGCTTAACAACAATAAATTCAAAACCGATCTTATTTGATCAAATGCGAAAAAAAAAATGGTAAAACGACTGTTTTCGACAGTATCTCTGTTAAGTGAAAATATTGTAGTAGGAACAACTCATGCGCTACTTTTTGTATCCGTGGGGCGCGTTGTGTTCATCTGGTTTGGGAACAGCGTTGCCAGACGGTCAAAATATTTCACCACCGATTTCTTTCCAAAAAAATAATTTTACCATAATTTGATTACCATGTTTCATGAACGACTTCGTAGGAATTGCGTATTGGTTTTCCGAATGCAAAATTGTGCAGCAAATAAATACAGATACAAATGTCAACGCATGTTGCATTTTTAAACCATATTCAAAGAATTTACACAGCCCTTACACAACTTTGATTAAATGTCGTTCAACTTACAGATGTTGTTTTAAATCTGAAAAATAATATTTGTGAACTATATTACAAAGAACTACAACTTTTTCCTGATGAAACTTACATTACAATTTTTTGAAAGACCAATATTTTTGGACAAATAAATAATTTCCACTGCATATATCGTGTCGAAGGATAGATCGATTATTTAACAGCATTTAAAAATAACACACACATTTATTTCATCCACGATTGTCATGCTAAATTTTAAATCATTTGGCTGTAGGTAGAACAGAACAACGAATCTCTACGCTACCTCAGTCTTAAGTTTAAGGTACGCAGCGTTTCTTACGTTCGTTGAATGCCTTTATATTAAACTTTTCCGTGGAAGCACATTTTAAGGTTATCAAAGAGTTGATATTCTCGAAATAAAAATAATGTAGAATTTTTAAAAACTATAGATTTCCCCAAAAAACTATTTCTTCTTCCAACAGCCCTAAATCTGGGAGGAAAGCTTCCAAACTGACAACCCTGTGCGGAAGCTGCAGTCCGGACGAATGTGAAAAAGAAATTGATGGTTCTAGTAAGCCCGTAGTGTGCATTGTGTTTAGCAGAGAAAATTCTATAAGTAAAAGCGTTGGTGCATCGGTTGTTTAACATTTATGCTGCATTTTTCTATTTTCGAAATTCATCCAATTTTTTAAATAAACCATTTCAATTTAATTTATTGAATGTTCATATACTTAAAAAAAAAATATTCATAAATATATTTAAGAAGTAAGGTGTGGTTGAGTTATTCCAAATATGCATGCCGCTCAGAAGGTATTGCCATTCTGTATAAAAAAAACTAAGTAAAGAAATATATTCTTTGCTGATACATATACATTTTATGCAGCGTTTTTTTTATTAGTGACATATGTTATGATTATTCAATAATTTAAGTGTGAAGAAATTAATTTTGCGCGTGCTTTTTTTTTAATCACATGAAAATTCAAATTTCTTACTTGATTTTGAAACAATGCACTTATTAACATAACAAAATGTAGTTCCACCACGGTGTGAACAAACTCTGGTGGAACAATTCTTTAGCACCAGCTCGAGCTTTGGAAATATTTTTGAGAAAGAAAAGGCAGATAGGCGGCACCTGCTAGATAAAAACTGAAGACTATACTGAATTATCTGACAACTTGTAGTAAAAAAAGAGAGGTGTATCCAGCACCAAGAAATTTCTATTAAAAAATAATCAGCCCTATTCAAAACCCTGTAAACGCCGCTTTTTACCTTCTATAGGTACATTCCCCACTGAAACAACAAACATCGTTTATCACAATCAATGAATTGAATTATTTGTATATTTCCGTCATGTCACCATAAAATAATCATTAGAGCATCGGTTTGTCAATAGAGTGCACGTAGTTTTGTTAATACAAACAAACAAAAACAGATCAATATTTACCACAAGTCGCTTACAAATCGATTTAAATATTTGAACAAATTTGTGCGACACCAATCAATGAACTTCACTGTTTTCTTATCGGCGATTTACGACTTCCTCACAACGCGTTTAAGTTCAGTGGACTTGAAGTGCTGCATACCATTGGGTATTGAGAGTAGGTAGGTTACCTATACAAAGTTGGGGCGGAGAATGATGTTTGCCGACGCACACATGCGTGAGAGCAGATACCCCAATGGCGAAGGCAACAAATTGAAAATAAATGACATAAGCAATAGCATAGTAAACCTATTATACAGCTTCCTTCGGTATAATTGATCAGTATCAAAATACGGTAGTTCTACTTATTTTTTGCTTCGTTCTAGGACATTAAACCAATGCTAACACAATTTTAACTGAAATTTACTGCGCAAATTATTCCTAAAACCAGTTCTTTTTTAGCACTTCTAAAGTTCTCGTCGTTCACTTCCCCCCACCATCAGTGGTAAGGACCCAATAAAGTTTGTAAAGAACTCAAATGAAAGTTTTTTAAATTAATTTGCTTTTAATATAAATTGTTTGAGTAAGTTGTGCGGCTTTAGTCAATTGGAAAATTTCACTGGATTTCTATGGACCGTTGCAGCGAGAACGGATAGTTGCGCGGCGACCTAAAATATATTTAAAAACAACCTCTCGTATGAGGCAGATCCCGCGTCTTGGCTCCATATACATTGCAAAACCGAAAGGGGATTTCCTGAAAGACCTCATCGAAATTGATTCTTCCCAAAAGTAAACATCGCCGACTTATTCTCTGCAGTATTCAGCGTGCTGCGGCAATTCCTGTTGGATCGCACAAACAATCACTATCACTGAGGCAGGTTTCGCGGGGTTTCCAAAATAGTCAAAGTCCGCATTCGACTCTCAACTACCTGCAAAATAATGCCCTTAGCATACATCTTTGAGTTGGAATACAAAAATATACCACTTTGTACCATGTCCCTATTCCGAAAATTCCGCAGTCATAAATACACAATTACCGTCAAATTGGCTGTCATGCAATGCAATTATTTGCTTCCAAATAATTGACACGACGACAGCCTGAAGGGGTATTTTCCACGCAATATTTTACCGCTCGTTCTCCACGTGTGTATGCTCATTTGTCAGACAAATTAATCTACGAAATGAGTAAAAAAACGCAATAAACACTTCGGCTGCCGACTCTCATTGAAAGGATAATAATTCAATTAATAGCGATTATGGTGGCGCGACTTTTATTTTCCATTATAGGCTCACACACAAACATCAGCCACCGCATAAACAGGATATCCTCGCGCAATGAAATTCAGATTTCACATTTTTGCGGCTGTAAAAGTTCACAAATTACTCGAATGCGAGATTAATTCGCAGTAGATACACGCGCCTCCAGCTACTCTACTCCCTGTTGCCTTTAATTGAGTGCACTAATCCCTCCACACATGCTGCTCTTGTGTGTGCTTCATAAACCGAGTGGTACACCAATAAATCGGATTATCTCCAATAACCATCCTCCCCACCACCAATTAATTCAGAAACAGCGTTTAATTGGTTTTTAATTTTTCGCGGTTGCAAAAAGTTGCCTAGCAAACGCAACAAAAAAATTCTGTTCATCCAAATCCGTACTGCGATGCAACCACAAAATCCCAATTTGAATATAAGCACAATCAAAAAAAAAGTCTATACACAACAGTAAATTAAAAAATATTAAATTTTTCTATGGGAACAAAACGGCTATTCTCATGCTATTTTTTTGTGGTTGAAAGAGAAAAAAAAACATACCAAAAACCAATTTAATTCTGCGGACAAAATCACCCTTTCACCTTGCGACGTCCGGGAGTTTTTGTTATGCAACACCCGCTACCTCGAGCTGGTGGTAGATGGTACCTACAACTAAACTACATTTCAACCAAATGAAGATGGGAAACAAAATAGAATTTTCTCTATACAGAAACGGAAGAGATGAAAAATCCTTTCCATCTGCACCGCTGCTGCCACGTTTTGTAAAGGAATTCCAGAGCACACAACATGACCAACAGTGTGCGGAGAACCTTCACTGTCTAAATCTGGGTGAAGTCTCTGGCAAAGAGAATTTTTTAGTCGTTACAATTTTTGTACAACAACTGGTGCAGCATATACTGTACAAACAAACGCGTAAATATTGTGTGGTATGTCTATGGCCTCAATGGGTTTTGTGTCTACATAAATGCTAAGCTGACCGTAAAAAATGATATAAAAATAGAGACGCGCAAATATGGGGCGCGGTGGTGTAACATTACATAGGGTAACGCTGGGTTTATTCAGCTTTAGATAATGGCCTTGGGGAAGCTTATTATCTACGGTTGTATTCGAAGGCCAGGCAAATGGTTTTCTTGACTAGCAACAGATGCATATGTGCTGCATTTTCGAAAAATGGCTTTGACTTCATTTTAGCTTCTAGTCAGATGGTGTGCTCCGAGTGAGCCATTCGAAGGTCCTCAGTGTTTGATTTCTACAGACCCAGCTCTACTGTAAGGCAAATAAAGTGAAACTGAGAAATTTCTTTTATTTGGGCGCCACTTTTCCACCCAAAATCTAATTCCGATGCGAATTCAATTAGTAAATGCATCGAATGTTTTACAAATTGAAATATTCACTACAAAAAATATATGAATTTCATCGAAATAGGATTTCACTTCAAAATATCATAGGACCACATTTCAACTATTACAAAATTAAAATCAGGACTAGAACTTACAGTAATTTAAATGAGGAACCAATAACTACCTCCATGCATCTCGGAGAGCTGTTGAAGTAACATTTTTAGGTTGTTTTCCCAAGAAAGGTATTCAAAAAAATTTAAATAAATCAATAAATAAATTTCAAGCTATGACCCATTTTGAAAATATAATAAACAACAAAACTACCAAACCGTCAAAGCGTATTTGAATTTCTCTTAGAATAAGAAATTCCCAATTTGTTTGATAATATTTAACAAATTAGTTAATTGAATTTCCTTCCCTACGAGTTGTCCGAAAGAAAATTTAAATTTCCGATAAAACAATCGCCGGCGATTCGCCAAAACCTACGCGGAAGAACAAAATGCGAAAGTGCGAATTTAGGATACACCTACACTCCCTAAGGGGAAACACGAAAATGCAGCAATCAACTTGATGAAATCAATGTAATTTGATCGTGCTGGATTTTGGTCTCTTCTCAAGCTCGCCTTCTAGATGAATCAGAGAGCTAAGAATATTTAAGCAAGTGTTGACTCCTTGCAGTACCTACTCCTGAGCAATCGCCCTATACCTGGCAAGAGAGGACACACATTTGTCTGCCAACTGAAAATATTACAGCTCTTGTAAAAGCAAAAACCTGGACAAATAACGCTGTGTACAAAATGCTGCCCTCCGTTTTATAATAACGTCCTCTTCTAAAATGGACCGAATTTGTTTAACCAAAATTGAGTAAAAACTAAAATCTCTTTTTAACTGCACACAGTACTCGTATGTGTGTTTTCTTTACGTCTACCCACTCCAAAGAACACTTGCTGGGGTAAGGAACTTTACATGTTTTGCCAACAAAATGTGTATACTCTGTCGTTGTTGGATTTGGAATAGATGCGCCATTCTGTACATGAACTCATGTTTTGGGTATAAAGTTCACAAACGTGACACGTTTGGTTTTTGTTTCCAATTTCTATTCAAAGTGATATGACGGGGGATATTTTTGTTAATTTGCTTAGAATGTTTGAACGCGTTACCAACTGCTGACAGAGATGTTCAATATTTGTCAAATGGGAGCTTCACAAAGTGTAAGCATTGTGCAACTGAATACATTTTTTAGATAAGATTTAGGAAGTGGAGAAACTTAGTTACTTTTGTATCAACAGATAGACCAAACTTTTGGCCTTCGTTTATTTTGAACTTCTAAGCTTTTTTATAAACAAAATGATGTATAGTAAAAGTACACCCAAGCAATCTTGTGCTTAACCCTGTAACAACTTCAAAACTAATTTATGACCTCACGTAAAAAATACTGTGAAACTAGTAAATTGAAAAGGTGACGCTGATCTATCCCCGGGAACGAAATCTGCGATAATCTTGTAAGGCGAGCTTCAAAAGTGGGTTCTCAAGGTAGTTACGTTTGAGTTTGCAATCACTGCTAACTGCGTAGTTCGTTATAATATAATATTATGCGGGTTTGTGGTACTGACAACGGTATTGACAGGCCACAGAATCCCTTTCGTATACTTACCTTCCCAAGAGAAAATGGGCAGCTTACGGAAATCTGAACGTCGTGTTGCATTTATTACTTTAACTTCATCTCTCCGACACCAGATTTGCGGCATTTGGAACACACTTCTGCCAAATTCAGGCACAAAAACCTTATACAAAATTCCCCACAACTACAGCACTTCCGCAATCAATTCGGTCCACAATCAAACCATATATTAGTCGAGACTCGCGTTTCGCCACATGCAGCACAAAAAGAAAACCCTGATGACCATAATAAAATTCTTTCGTCAAGATTTCACTCGACATACTTGGCGTCAAATGTCCGAGTACATTTGTCATTCATGCATGCTTCGTATAAATGACTTATACAGCGCCGCTGTCGGCCGGTCGCCTCTAAGACAATATTCCGCTTTCTTGACATTATTCCCTACAATTGTCTTGTTTACCCTTTTGCTACAATACAAACTCTATAATAAACCAAAAAGATCGTGATCATATTGCCAGCACTTGAACCCCGGCACGGCTTATAGATCGCCACCACAACAGGTTACTTCCTCAATTAGCCATATAGCTGCTGCACTGGAACAATTTCAGCATTGCTGGCTGTCAGCTGTCACTCCCAACCGAGAGAGACAGAAGGAGAGATATCAACATATCGTGATGCGAAACAAAAGTGCTGCCAATTATTTATTTCTCATTTCTATAGCAACACATAGAGCTGCGTGAATGGATAAGTGCCAACCAGATACAGTTGTGCGAGCGGCTTAATGTCAAATGGATATGATGACGGTGCAAAAACGCAAAATGTCATTTGCGGTAAACAGAGATGAGCTCAGCTTATAGAGAGGCCACGATATTGTTGTAAAGTGTGGCATGGCATGCTAATATATATATAATTGTAATTTTTATTTTCCTAAGATTTTGCCGGAAGCCCGCCATTGGTACGTGATTGAAGTTTTGATTGGCAACGCAGCCGGATATGGAAATTTGTTTTGATAATAAATATAGATATGACGCACTCGATGATGATCAGTGCCAATGTCAGTTATAAAATGCATTCTCTAGGACATTGAAACTCGGAGTTTTTTTTTGGTGGGCGGGATGCAGAATTTGCAATTGAGAAAGCAATTGTAACCAAAGCAAGTCGACGTTAGTTGACAATTCTACCTTGAAGTAACGCATACAGCTGCTAGCTCAGTCTTAGATGTTTTGAAAAAAAAAAAATGTCATCATGGACGAGCTTTAAATGGAAGACATCGCAAAAGGCACTTACGTACCCAAATATAATAAAGAAATATGAACCTTCATATATGTCATCGGACTTGTTGCGTTAGGGAATAAATTATTTGACGAAAACTCGGTTTTAGACCAGATTTCGTTCGCACCTGAGTTTATATGAGAATCCTATGCGAAACGTACATCTATCGTGTGAAATTGATGATGTTGCATCGAATATCGGTGGATGAATCGCCGGCGATTCGCCAAAAGCTTCGCGAATGAACAAAATGCGAACATTTAGAGAAAAATTATACGCTAAAGAAAAGAATCGTGAAAAATCTGGAGCGCGTATTTTGCATGTTCTTCTTCACACCTAGAATGTTAGGTCCGCTCTTTTTAGCCGACCTAACCTCTTTACCTACTATTAGACGATATTTAAAGAGGAACTAAAACCAGTTTAAACTAAAAGAATATTTAAAACTGTGGTTATCGATGCCTTACTACTGGGATTCAAGCATAACTACTTGGTATTTATAAAAATAGCTCACATCATGTCATAGCGCAAAGGACTTACAGAACCTTTGCGAATACCACGCCTACCCAAGCAGATCCTCTTTGAAGGCAATTAATTTAACCAAACACTAAAGTTTAAGCGTTACCCTAATAACGCTTGCACTGCATGGTTGTGGGAGAATTTCCATCTCAGCAACAATCGGTGATCGTTAATAAATACCAAACGCGATATCTGAACTGGTTTAAAGCCAAAAGCAGCAACATTCCCAAACCACCACAGTCAAATGCGGTATATATCTATTTGTGGTATGTGCAACAAACTAAAGTCAAAAACGTGATTTTTCTATTTTGGAACCCGGCACAAAGACGACGACACGACGTCATGACCGGGATTTTAGTGCACTCGTGCATTTGGATTTATTTCGATTTTGTTGTTGACATTTTTGTTGAAGAGTATATGGTAACGATACCGTACCAACCAGGGTTAGGGACGTTAAATTACGATTTCGTCATCGACCAGATTGACAGGTATAAGAGTGTGTAACGTGTAAGGCGAGTGCTTGTCGAGGTCTGCCCACACTGTCAGGGCGTGGTGCCTTACGTATATCGCACGAGGTGTATATATTGGTATATTTGCTTCTTTGTTGTTAATTGTATTTTTGTTTGTTTTGGTTTCGTTCTTTTTTGCTTTTTTTTATTGTGTTAGCAATTCTGGTTTCATTTTAGTCATCATCAGCATGAGTGGCGAAATTATGTCATGTGACATCGAGAACGCAGAACGATTAATAGAGGTTAACCTCAATTGTGGTTTCTGTTTTAAGAGAAACGCATTACGAGAGTGAAACTTAATTTGGGCACAAGCGCGATGTGGTTTGACCTACAAAGAGGGCACAACAATTAAATGGCAATTCAACTGAAAGGATCTCCATCAAGTCGCTATATAATTTGCCATCCCTCTTCATTGGACAAACATTAACATGGTGGCCATTCAATTGACACCACTACTGGGCATCAGGCGATCGTTTAAGTGAGCGCTCAGCAATCAGATGTGGGACTAGGAGCCAGGCGGATGGTTCTCTTTTACTTTAATTAAGTGGCCAGCTATTACATAAAACGAAAACAATGCAAATGGATGTCTGATCGCGCTACTTCAATCAGAAGTGTGATTCTCCAGCAGTAAATCTGTGCACAAACTTGTAAGTTCGATATATTTTTAAATGTATGTTTTCTGTTTCAAGTGCCGAAAGAGCTCGTTTTTAAACCAAACTATTTGTCAATAGGAACAAAGATCGAGCATTCGGCGGATTTATTTTTAATTCAAAATAATTTTTACTAACCACACTTTTGCTGAAAAAAAATGTAGAGGAGCACAGTTTCACATCTCCTTTTATCATATTTTCTCGGTATTGCGATGAAGGGTTGCTTGCCCTTCGTGTTTTAACTGACTTTGAAAGTATTCGCAATTTATACGAGTCTCTTTGCAGCCATGTTACTTTGGTCCATCGAGCTGGATAACATTGTAAATGTCCAACCATTTGATGTCATAAATTGAATGCAAATTGTTACTTCAAACGTGCATCTTTGAAGAATTTACAAATAAATAAACTTTAAGCACATAAATTCAACGCAGAAGCCCGCTGATATGGAAAAATATGGCCAAAGGTAAAAAAAAGAAAAAGAAAAACGAGAGTGATTTTTTTTTTGAAGAGATTTCAGCCTCATTATTTAAGTACCTACCTATACGCAAACCGGACTCAAATGTGTTATATAACAGGTTGATCATGATGTTCACCGACAGATATGTTCAAATACAAAAGTCACTAGTCGAACGTTGCCAGACAATCTCCAAATAAATAAATTCATGACTCGAGCAGGATACCCTTTGCAAGCCGAAATTTATTTGGTGTCTTATATCGGATAAGCTTCCCATGAATATAAGCTGTAAATCAGTGGTAAGTGTGTAACATTTATAAGCGAGGAGTATAAGGAAATAAGAAACTTCACTTTAAGGACTCTTTTCACTGATCCACATCGCGCGAACGTCTGTCAAACATATAAGACTATAGCTCTCCTGGTGTATCTGACGTTCTAAAAATGTGCAGTCATTTCTGAAGCATCAAAAATCGCTATACATCTTTTTGTAACTACTCGTTTGGTCCTCCGAGCTGGATAACCTTTCGCATTCCAAAACCATATTAGCTGAGCTTAAGGCCATACCTTTCTGGAAATCCTTAGGCTATTAAATTAAGCAGATTTCTTCAATCATCGCTACAAACATCTGAAATGCACTTCACAACAAATTACCACCACCAAAACATTTCCTTCTAAATCCGCTCTCTCGTGATCGTGGCTATGACTCAGGAATTTAGTCGCCAAATGTCAAAGCTATCAACTAGCATGGCTGGTCGTACGATTTGAATGCAGAAAACAGAAAAAAAAACGATCTCACCGACAGAACCCGCAGATCAACGGCGGAGTAAGGTGTAAACAGAGATACTTGACTTTCAAAGCCAGGCTTTGTGGCGGCCTGTACAATATTCTATACACCCAACCTGCGCAAGCTACACCTCTATTTACTGCGCCATAAGCAAGAAAACCAAAACCACCAGCAACAACACTCAAATGACAGCGAAAGAGAGAGAAAAACAACAAATAAATTGTAGCGCGTAGGTATGTTGTAAATAAATACGCGACCGCAATCACTTTGGTCGGTCGGACGGAGATCTCGGTGCCAGGCACCGACCGGTTTAATTTTTAGCTCGTTATCAACCGGTAGATGAACTGTAAAGAAGAGAATAGAGTTAATTGCAGACAATGATGATGAATACACAGGAACAGAAACGACTCAGAAAGAGAGAGAGAGGGAAACAGCAAAATCGCTATGGGGCAAGCTGCGCCACCATCCATATGTACCTACAACCTACCCGAGGCGAACTACATATTGCAGATACTTTTGCTATAATAGCAATGGCGACCAACCGAGCTGCGACGATGATGATTATATGCTGTGTTGACGATGACGGTGCGATGGGAAAATGGCAAAAAATCCAAAGCATATAAAACAACGATAATTCAGCCATGCAACGATTGACAAGACGAAACGACACGACAAACGCAAAGCTACATAGGTACGACGTATATGAGGCTCAAAGGTAAGGCAACCTGGTCTAGGAAAGCCACCTCACGCTCACATTGAAATTGTACATTTGCGACTTCGTTCAGAGCCAGCTTCGAGCGAGCTAGACGAATGCCCGGCTCGGCTCAGTTTTGTGGATGTGTGTGTTGTGTCTTTCTGCGAGGAGTGGAAGTGGTGGCATTGCGGTTTCGGTGCAAAAGATGCCCACGAAGCGAAAAATGTCATATTAATCTTTTCTAGCTTTTGTTCGCCTTTTGCAGAGCAATGCAAGCGGGGGGTGACTACGATAACTTGCTGCGGAAATGCTGCATTATTATCTTGATCTCTGGGTGACCTATGAATGCTGTGTGTATTGTTACAACTATTGTTGCCGCCATTGTTGTGTGTCTTTCTTTACCTACCTACACTACGTTTGGTTACTTGTTTGTGAAATCGGCTGCTGGAACAGTGAATGAACTTACACTTTCTTCTCTATGGCAGTATAAATTGCGATTGTTTACGTAATGTTTTGTTAAATCCGTGCGGGACAAGACGGAGGCGGCAGATCAGCGATTTTCAGTGCTCGGACTTAATGGGAGGGAATGTTGTCCCACGCTCTCGATTATTAAAACTAAACGGACTTGTATTATTCGCAGTCTAATGCACTTTGCATACTTAGGCCTTTGTTACTGAGAAAATTATAAAAAAAAAGTGGAAGGTAGGTATATACCTCGGGAGGATTTGCAACTAATTCGTGTAGGATGAACGAAAATTGGATTTACAGTTCTGAGAGGAGTTGCGGAGCAGGTCGTGCTTCATATAAGTGGAGCCAATCTGTGCTAAAATATGTCGCTAATTATATGATGTATCTTTGTGGCGTGGGATCAGCCAAGTTGGAAGCCAGACTGATGTTTGCGACTGTCTGATTGATGGGATGCATAGTTAAGAACAGTCGTACTTCTGAAATACGGCTTGGATTGTGTGCAAGTTTTTATGTAGAACTCTGGCCGCAGCTTAAATTTTAGCTTTCGAAGAACAAATGCGTTTTGTTTTCTTTAGCTGATCCAGATCAGGGTCGGCATTCTGTAAGGCGAAACGTTCAAACGGTTTCGTGTGCACGAAGATATTTGCTTTTAAAACTTTTGAACGTTTCGCCTGACAGAATTTTGTAGCTTGTGGTAAACAGAACATAAACTGGACCTGGGCACTCACTCCGTAATTTTTCAGACGATTATCGCCGAAACGATAGATCTCCAAAAGTAGCAACTAAGGTAAGCCAAAGTTACGAGTTTGAGACCTTAGTCCAAATAATTTTAAACAAATGTTACGAAAGCTGACGATAGTGAAAAAAATTCGTGCAGAATATAACTTCTTATGATCATCAAAGTTTCCATAACGATATCGTCCCGAAGATTATTGCTATACGGAATCTGTCCCCTGGACAGATGTTAAGAACGCCAACTGGTAGAGTTTCTTGACAGTCAAATTGAATTCCGCTTTCTCTTATTTACTGCTGCTTTCACAGTAGTAGTAGTACACCCCATAAACTAAGTACAAATAGACTGACAGCTTTCCAACAACCTACGTCCCCCCGATTTCCCCCGCTCGCAATTGTACTGTCTGTGAAATGTGAAAATAAAATTCTAAATGGAGGTTAAAACTCAGCAGTGTTCCTACATCGTGGTATCTCTACCTTTTTGTGGGAATTTGAGTTTTCGATAAACTTTCTGTTCGTAAAAGGAAAAAACATCAAAATGTTGGGAATATAAATAATCTATCAAAAAACATTCAAATTACATTTCACCATGAATATCAACGCACTAAATGTACATTAAAATAAGATTTGCCATTAGCAACAATTTCTAGTACCAAAAATGTATCATTATAATGTTAACAAACTGCGATTTTTATACTAAAGATTAATTTAATGTGAACAATACCAATTTTTCTTTTCAAAATATGTTTTTTTTTTCAAAAAAAGTCGAGGAAATTGAGGTAAGGGAAAAGGGAAAAATTGAAAAACTAACACGCTTCGTGGGAAAAATAAAGAGAGAGTGCTAAGAACGCTGACTGAGAGATAGTGTATTTGGTGAGTTTCTGTCAGCTGATGGGTGCGTTTTGAGAGTTTAAATTTGTTGTGTTATTTCACCACGTAAACATGTATTCTACAAAATGTAAATCAACATAAATAAATAAAGGAATAAAGTGTGAAAAATGCATTCGTTGAAATAAAATAAAATATTTGTGTTACTACTATAATTATTAGGTCTGTTTTCGTTTTTTTGTTTTTGGCGAAAAATAATTTCGCCGAGAATGCCCACAGAAAATCGCAAAGAATTTACGAATATTAATATTTGATATATAATTTTTTTTAGTTAAAATCTTTCATGAAGATTCCTTTTCATAACGGAAAACAATTTTTTTAGAAAATTTTAAATCATTGGCATTAATAAAATTACATTCGAAAACAATCGCTTTAGCCAAGAATATGAATAAGTTATGCTATTTATAAATATTCAATATACGAAAATGAATAGCATATAAACATGTTTACTGATTTGTACCCTATGTAAATAAAAATGTGAATGTGAAAGGAGAAATTCGTTGTGAAACTTAAAGGAAATTCTATGGCAAACATGCAAACAATTTTTTTGTATCGATATCATAAAATAGTATCTATTTATCCAAAATTTATTATGGAATGACTTTAAAAAATATTCTTTTTCTTTACATCGTACAATTTGAATATTTATTGCCCTTCAATTAGTTCGTATATTTGTTTTAAGTAGTTTCCATGAAATGTTTTTTTTTGATCAATGAACTTGCGGTTTTTAGAACTGATTTTCATTGCATGGTGTCTAGCTAAATAAATAGTTTCACTTGAATACCAGGAAATAAGAAAATCGAACAAATATTTATATAAAAATGTAGCGAGAAATTTTAACCAGGAACTAAGAAAAACTACTATTTACAACACAGCCCAACACTCGATATTGAAATGAGAATCCACGTCAGGCTACCTAACATCCGGATTAAATCGGAAGTGTATGCTGTTTTTCTTTTTTTCAAATATGCGTAAGCCCCTTTTGATTAACATGGCACAAATACATGAATTCAAAATGGGCTACATCCAATGCTTGTAGACAATCCCTCTTTTTTGGCTGAAGCTGTCAGTCTATTTAATACTTTGTTTAGAAATATGTCATGAGCTATTGATCATTCTTTTTAGTGACTATTTGCAAAATGTTTCAATTTCTAAAATATCAACGATGCCCAAATCCAAAGCATGTGACGGACACAAGCAGTTTTTGCAGCAAATGGTGAACCCTCAATTTATGCCCGAAAATTGTCCTTACATTCAAAATTTGACACATATTTCAGCCATCCTTCTGCGTAGTTATTTGCGACAGGAGAAGAACCCACCGGATAACTTCCGGATCGACTTCTTTAGGCTGATAATGAAATCAGCAGCAGTTTTAAAAATTGGAATGGTTTAACTTTTTATGACAACCGGTAAGCAGCACAGAAAAAAAATGCAACAAAACTAAAAATATTTTAATATCTTCACTATGTTCCTTCGAAGCCCACTAAAGACCAGCAAACCAGGCTTCCATGGTACGGTGAACTCTAATGTTTACCGCAGTTCTTAAGGTAAATTTAATTAATAAAAGCCATCGTAGAAACTGCCAATTCCGACGCAGCATTGGATGTGATTCTGGAATTCTCACCTATACAAACAGCTCCCGTAAAAGTGTCAGGCTTAGTCCAGATTCAGACTAAAAGCCTTCTCGATGACCAAAACAACATAAAGGTCATCCCTCGATTTTAGACGGTTAACT
Source organism: Cheilosia vulpina (assembly GCA_916610125.1). Taxonomy (NCBI): domain Eukaryota; kingdom Metazoa; phylum Arthropoda; class Insecta; order Diptera; family Syrphidae; genus Cheilosia; species Cheilosia vulpina. The sequence continues at coordinate 61,210,187 of OU744277.1, forward strand.
TCATTTGCTTCTAAATTAACCCCTAAATGAAGCAAGTGTCACAGTATTATTAATTTCTTGGTTAGAATTTGCTGTTAACTTTGAAACACCATAAGCATCTTAAAGGTGCCGATGCAGTCGTTTACAAATAAGGACAAACAAAAACTTTATGCTATATGCAGACCCGTGGATTTTTAACGTAGAGCAGTCTTGATTTCAGCATCTCTTCTAACGAAGAAAAGTCTTGGCTGCAGGTCGCTTTTTCCACTTTTCAAATTCCGAAATTTCTGATATTGTAACCAATTTTACTCAACTCTCGCAGGACAGTTTTTTTAATTATACAAATTTTAAAGCATTTTAAATAATTTCAAATGGGTTTTGCAAACTAAACGAATAATGACCCAGTCGTAAGCTATATCCCAGTTTATTTGAATTTTGAAATTCTTTGAGAACAACAGCGGAGTGTTCTAAAACGAGGGCTTATTTCTCAAACCCCTAGGAGGCTAGTTTATAGAATTGCTTTTATTTTCAACCACCCGCAAGTACGTCCATTCGTTCCCAACCATGTGGTGAGTGGGACTCTAACTCCAAATTTTCATCTGATTTAGCTAACTTTTATTTTCCATTTTTGACCGCTGCCAATTTGAAACAAATTTAACCGATTAGGTTTTAGGTGGGCCAAAAGAAATCACCCTTCTGAAAGATGATATTGTTTTTGCAAATGGCCGCCAATGTCAAATCTGTTTGGACATTTGTGAACTAGAGAGATGTAGACTACAAGTGAAGAAGCCATGGGCGATACACTACCCAAGAACGGGGAATAATCGTGTCTATTTTTTAGCGTAACAATTCGTCTGCAGTGTTGGCGCAGCAGAATTCCGTCACCGATTCCACGGCCGTCCGAGACCGACTGCGCAAACACTGCGCCATTTGGCCACCAACCTTGAAGAGTATGGGACAACACGAGACGTTGCCAAGAGTGGCCGGCCCCGGAGCGCCCGTTGTGCCGAGAATATCGCCGCTGTTGACGAGGCCATTTTATACGAGTACGCCGCTGATCACACGACAACATTAGACGGTGCGCGCTATACGGCCATGTTAACCGAGTTGTTTCTGCCGCAAACGGGTGAATTAGGACTGGAGGACATGTGGTTCCAACAGGAGGAAGCCACGGCACACACTGCGTGAGCCACAACCAATATTCTGAAGGCGGCGTTGCCGGGTCGCCTCATCTCTCGTTTTGGCACTGGCCCGATCTAACCGTTTCAGAATTTTTTTGTGGGTTTTTTTTTAAGTCCCGTGTTTACGTGAACAAGCCCGAGACCCTACAAGCCCTCAAGGACAACATTCGACACGAGTGCAAGAATCTGTCGAACGGAGTTCTCGCCGAAGTGATGAAAAATGCTATAAAACGTGCCCGTATGGCAATCAATTGTGACGGCGCCCATTTGGCCGATATCATCTTCTCGACTTGACCAATACAATTCTAAAGGTTCAAATAAACATAATCAAAAAACAGAATCGAAGTTTTTCAGAAAAAAATGAGAGCCAAACAACATCGGATGACTTCTTTTGGCCCACCTGTATATACGAAAACACCACACCACTGAGCAAGTGATGCATGTTGCACCTGAAAGTGATGGAAAATTCCAGTATTCAACGCAAATTCACCAACCCCGCTACTAAAGCAACTGATTTCAAAGGTATGCCCCTCATCAGCTGTCAAACTGAATCGCTTTGAAATACAAAACCGTGATTGATGTCCACAGACAACGGCAATTGCGTTAACATGCTGTTTCTGTTCTCCGTCCATTAAACCAAGATTTACCACCGATATGAACAGCTTCCAACTCACTTTCCGCCGAAGAAAAAAGAAAAAAAAAACAAAGATTAACAATAACTGTCACCTAAAACTGACACTCAATAACGGCGCAGCACTCGACAGATACAAAATACAATGCGCCCGCATCTATACGCGTACGTAAATGTTTAAGCACTTCTCGGTGGTAATTGTAAAAAATTGCATTCCTAATCCAACTCCCGCAGTCTTGTATACTTCGCATCCACGTACGGATAACCAACAGGGCGCGGGTAAAGTCCGTTATTGATGGCATCCTCAAGTGATTACAATTTATTTCCCTCGTCGCGTCGCATGGACGTAAGGGCTACGGTTACACAACTGCGACTAACTTCGTCATATTATACAACCATTTGTTGTTGTTGCTGTCGCTGTCGCTGTTGTTCATCCATTGTCCTCGTTGTAATCGAATGACCTCAAGTGGCGGCAGAGGAGGAGGAATCCAGAGCATCACGCATATATATGCCATAGGCTGGCACTACGAACGGCTGAACTAAATTGATCGCCTCTAACACAATCAGGAAGTCTCAATCTCTCTTCTAGTCGTTGCGCTGACATACTCGTATCTACATTCTACACGTTTTTTCTATGCTGCCACACCGAGAAGATACCATTATCTTTGATAGAATAATAAAACTAATAACGATTCTATTGCTAATACTATTGTGTCATCATCGTGCCGTCTCTATTGTGTGTAAATGTTTTACTTTCATTTACTTTGGCGGGCCTACGAGTGAATATGGGTGAATGGCACGCCTACGTGTGGGCATTCCTTTCAAAACTAATTTAATAACATTTTTGGCCATAGTTGGCTGCGAAGACATAAATCAATTCACGGGCAGCCCATCCGTTAAAGTTGCGACAACAACACCCAAGTGTGAATTGACACATACACTTCGATGCGCCGAGTTTTGTAATACACGGCGCGGATGTGTATGCGTGTCTGCACCTTTAGCCGCATGGGAAAGGAAACTTTTGTGCGGTTTTTTTTTGTTTTGCGGAATTTCGATGTACACAACATTTCCAGTGGTCAGATGTGGTAATGCAACCACAATGGCTTAAGTGGGATGCACAGCAGCTCACTACTGTGTTCTATGCTCGACTGGATAATCGTGTGGTGACTACGACCTTACCTGTGATTAAGCCGAGTGAGAAGGGTGTGAGTGCTTGGTTTTGTCATATCCGGTATCCTTTTGCATAATGAGCTTACGTAGGCAGCTTAACGTGGCCAAAACACGGAGATGCATGGGAATAATTTGATTTGGATAAATTTCACAGGTAGTTGCGCTCCGGTTAACCTTAAACTTCAAGAATCTTCCTACTGATATAGCTAAAGGTTGTAGGACGATCCTACTACATACAGTTAGGTCATTAAAATGGATGGAGTAGGTACAAGCCTTCTAGCGATTTATAAGTGGCGCTTCTAATATTCCCTCAGGGAATTTTGTGATGGTATACATGTGTCGTAAGAATTGTGTTACATACAATGAACTACAAGGTGGGCCAAAAGAAGTCATCAGTCATGTTGTTTGGCTCTCATTTTTTTCTGAAAAACTTCGATTCTGTTTTTTGAGTCGAGAAGATGATATCGGCCAAATGGGCGCCGTCACAATTGATTGCCATACGGACATGTTGTATAGCATTTTTCATCACTTCGGCGAGAGCTCCGTTCGACAGATTCTCGCACTCGTGTCGAATGTTGTCCTTGAGGGCTTGTAGGGTCTCGGGCTTGTTCACGTAAACACGGGACTTCAAAAAACCCCACAAAAAAATTCTGGAACGGGCCAGTGCCAAAAAGAGAGATGAGGCGACCCGGCAACGCCGCCTTCAGAATATTGGTTGTGGCTCGCGCAGTGTGTGCCGTGGCTTTCTCCTGTTGGAACCACATGTCCTCCAGTCCTAATTCATCCGTTTGCGGCAGAAACAACTCGGTTAGCATGGCCGTATAGCGCGCACCGTCTAATGTTGTCGTGTGATCAGCGGCGTACTCGTATAAAATGGCCTCGTCAACAGCGGCGATATTCTCGGCACAATGGGCGCTCCGGGGCCAGTCACTCTTGGCAACGTCTCGCGTGGTCCCATACTCTTCAAGGTTGGTGGCCAAACGGCGCAGTGTTTGCGCAGTCGGTGTCGGACGGCCGTGGAGTCGGCGACGGTATTCGCGCTGCGCCAACACTGCAGACGAATTGTTACGCTAAAAAATAGACACAATTATTCCGCGTTCTTGGGGAGTGTATCGCTCCATGGCTTGTTTACTTGTATTCTACATCTGTCTAGTTCACAAATGTCTAAACAGATTTGACATTGGCGGCCATTTGCAAAAATAAGAGCATCTTCCAAAAGGGTGATTTCTTTTGGCCCACCTTGTACAAATAACCCTAGGATGACAGAAGAGTAACGCCTAAAACAACCAACAAAACAAATGTCTCATACAATACTTTGATCGCAAGGGCATCGTAGTTATAATCGGGCACTGATGGCTACCATTCTAACCATCCTACATCCTACACCGTTATTGTAATGTATGCATATTTGCAGTGAGTATACTGACTGCCCGGGACTGAAAGGAGTTTTCAACATTGTTCAGTTGTAAATATAGGTATAAAAAATCGTTGATCCACCTGTTCAAAATTCGTTCCACTTATTGAAACTAAAGAAGAGAATAACTGATATAAAACTAGATTGTTAAGCGAAGTATATTCTTTCAAAAATGTAAGCTAGACGTTCTTGGCTTAACTATTATTTTTGAATTGTTTTTTTTTTAAATTTTCAAGAATCAAGTCATTCAACTTAGAGAGTATACTTTGTCACAAAAATTTCTTACATCATTGGCAACACTTGCATTTTTAAATCAAAAATTTTGACATTTGGGCTAATTTTTTGGGCAATTGTAGTCCTTTTTTTCTAAGTGAATCTGGTTAGGTACTACTTCTATCTACGAGGTATGGAGCCAAATTTGAAAAATCTTGGAGCCAAAATTAGCCAAACTGAAATATCAAGAACGAAAATGCGCATGTTTTTTTTTGTAATTCTTTAGTTAATTTATTTTTAAATGAGGTGATGTTAAATTAGAAAAAAAAAACAACACAAACCCGTGGGTGAGAGACTTTTCTATTTAGTATTATTTCCAAATAGTACAGTAAAGAGGGAGCCCTCATGCTCTTTGATACAGTTATTTTAACGTATAATATGTGTTAAGTTTTTCATTTTCTACTTTCTTACTCACTCTAATATATGAAGTCAAACGGTCGCTTTTTCTTACACCATTTTCAAATGTTAATAAAGAAGTTAACAAATTTTCTGGAAGGAACGTACTTTCATTCTACATAAACTTGAATAGGGCGTTTTCATATTCACGCATTACTTGTGAGATGATTTTACTACTGGGATGTGAGGGTCTGTTCAAACACAGTGGAGTTGGTTCATTCACGATAAATAACTGTTTAGAATGTTTAAGTTGTACAAAATGGGTATTTTCACAATAGAAGAAGGCATTCATTATTTTTTTAAATTCCTAAGGAGCCTAAAAATCAAAACAAACTTTAAAGTGAATACAATGAATTTCGAGTAGCAAAATCAGCGAGAAATGGCCAGTGCTGGCAACACTGAGTGGGGTATGCAAATCTAGACGGCATTGAAGATCTGACAACTGACTTGAAAAATTGGTTCGTTAAAAAAAATTACCCACTCATTTTTCATAGAAGGAATTCTCCCGAGCTCTACCAAATCATAAAAATTCCTACACTTTAACTGTTGAGAGTCTGTTGAAATTTAAACAAATTCCAATCCTGTGAGAAGAGTTGTCACGTCTTTAAAAATACCTCCAAATGTCACTCCACGAAGTTTCTTTTTGCGAAATTCCAAATTCCTTTCAAAGCAGTGTTACCAACGTTTTGATATAAAAATTCCCACTTCAAGCGATAGAATTTCCCTCTTCAAGTTAAACGACAAAAACACCCATGTTCTCAATGAGTTTTGCTTTTAAATAATACCCTATTTTAGGATTTAAAGTCCCATGAGGTAGCGCTACTGCTTTACATCCCGCACATTTTATTAGTTTTGAAATGACTTTATTGAATCGCGGTACAGAAATATTTTAATTTCGTTAAAGAAATCATTAACCAACCATGTAGAAAGTATGTAAATCAACCAGAATTTGTCTTCGCATCACCGATTACTGCCTTTGCATATTTGTTGCGTATTCGTTCCTGTTGGGGTATTTTATGGTTAACGAATTCTATCCGATTGGGGAAAATATGGCATTTAGCCGTTTTGGGCCCGAAAAGTCCTTGTTACTCCAAATATGGCTTAATTGTTTCCTTACAGGGAATGTGTGTGTAAAAGTCTTTAAAAAGTCAACAACAAGAAGAGGGAACAAAAATACTTTCCTTCAGAAAAAAGTCATCCCAATGACAAATAAACACTTCGCGGACGTATTTCGAGGGAAGGAAAAAGATTTGCTTTCAAAACATCCACGCTGAGGCTATGTCACAGTGCTGTATCTATTTTTATCGCAATTATATAGGTACTCCTTTCATAGACCGCACAAAAGCAGAGTAAAATAATGGCAGGAATAGGAATACACATTTTTTAGCCAATACCTGGAACCTACTTATAAATTGTGAAAAAGTTGCCTATTACAACAAGAGGAAACTTTTTCCACCTATACCAAACGATTGGCATGGATTAAAAGAACTCACAACAGTGGGTAGGACTGTACATCAGAACTTTTCTGCATGAAACCAGATACAAGCAGTTTATGCATCGGAGAAATGCATGTTCAAACCTCAGCTATACAATATGCGTTTAAGTGTATATGGAACTCCTAGAAATGCACTAATAATTTATGCAAGAAACACGGCCACAGGGTGGAGAAACACGTTTATAGATGACGAACGGATAGTAAATGGAAGCATGCATGGAAGGTCAATTATTATGCGAGTATGACGCTTGGCTGGTGCGAGCTAACAACTTAAGTTTGTTTGAAAAAGTCAACGTGGTAATCGATGGTAAGGCATGTACAAGAGTGCTGTTTATAGTTCAATAAAACTGTAATTTAAATATCAAAACAGGATGCGTGAAGTTGTAGTTTTCTGAGAAAGTTTCAGCAAAATCTTGACTAGTTTATTTGTGCCGTAGACTGATGGGTAAAATGTTGGTTGTCTGTCGTGACAGGCCGGTCGAAATATACAGGAAATCATTTTTTGGAAAAAGACTTGTGAATTAACAGATGATGGGAATAAAGCGACCTATTCGAGCGGCTTCAAATACACTTTGGATTGCGGAGTAGTGCTAAAAGAAGTCTTTTGGGACATAATGAACTTAGAGGGAAGAGTGCTTGTCATCAACATAAAATGATACTTAGCGCTAGTCCAATTATCACCAAGGATAACAAGAGAAGCCAACTATTTCAGACAACGAAAGGTTGTCATATAAACCAAATTTAGTGGGCTTTTAAGGTACATATAGGACCGCAGAACAAGCTTTTTTGTTTTAGGACCAATTGAAAAGAGACATATATTTTTAAGTCGTGTTAAAATGTCTGTCTTATTTACCATTATCTATATAGTATTCATTTTTGAAGCTTTCTTTTGTATTTGTCGGCAAGGTGGCAATGAATGTCCTGATAAGGTCGCCAATTTGTTTTGAAGATAAACACCTGAGATAAATTTGAACCGAAAAATCCGTGTCCTTCTAAACACACTTCTAGCCTTAGATTGGCTGTAACAATTTGAGCGTATTTACCAAATTAATCGGATATATGCATCAATCACGAATTGAATAAAAATAGGAATGAGCAAAAATACAAATAAGTTAAGTAAGTCAGCGTAGCAGTTTAAACATTTTAATATTTAAAACATTTGTATTTAGGGCCGTTTGCCGATACGACTCATAGCGAATTAAGTGCCACATAAACTCTTATGTGACAGTTTATACCCTAAAAAAGTAGCCTATAAGTATTTAAGTAGAACTTAAATCGTTAAGAGACTGGCCCTTAATCTCTTATTTTATTTTTCATTTTTGAGTTGATTCTATCGCATTCCCATAGATAAAATATTTTTGTTTGCTAAGTACGAGGCGCACATTCGCCACTTGTCAAAATCTGACAACAGAATGTAAGCTGTATTCTTTTTAAAAAATATTTTTCGTTGAACTACGCAATAATATAAATAAAGTTAATAATAACAATAAATAAAATAACAGATGATGACCCACCCAGTGCCAAATGCATTTATACCTCAAATAATGTATTTGTTAATTACTTACATATTATAAAAATAAAAATTCAGTTTAGCAAAGTACAATCACTCCGTTACATACCTGGTAATAATGGTAGAATCTGTGTTGCTCTCTCAGCGGCCGCTACATAGCATCCCAAATTATTTAAGGCGACAATGGCTATTACAACTACACACAAAGTGATATTATTTATTCTATAAAGGTGCTTTCCCATGACAGCAGCTGTGGAAGTTCTCGACCTTCTGGATCCACAACAAATAGGCGGATCCATTATCGAGATTTAGGGAATTCAAGCCAATAACAACAAAATAAAACAACGCAAAACCTACACACCACTACCGACAATAGCTGTTATGTAGTAACAGCAAAAAAAAAAAAACCAGAAAAAAAAGCGTGACAAATTGGGCTTGTCACTACTTCCACCCCCTACACCCCGTTCACACCGACCGACGGTGTTTGGGTTGTGTTATATGTAATTGCGTGATGTATATTGGAACTTTTCCTTTTTTTTTCTCCGTTTACTTTTATTTATACACTCAAATTATATCACCAAGAAGATTATACAAAATTGACATATTACTTTTTTTTCTATTTCCAATTATTGCTTTAGATTCTTTTTTTTCCAACTAAAGAATTGGTATGGAATGGAAAACACCACGGAAAAATAAATAAAAACGAAAATCTTCGAAAAAAAAAACACTTTTTATTTAAACACTTCCGCTGTGTTAGTGGGATGGACGCGTGACTTTTGTATCTGGAATGAGAAAAAAGAAAATTTGTTAGATGGTGTATTCAAATATGAGGACTTTGATAAATAGAAGAATTCAATTGTGTAAAAGGTGCAAAGAAACATGTTATACAAAACGAAGATATACACTTGAGGACCTTGATTTTGCTGCCATTACAGAGTAAGAAAATTAAATTGATATGTGTATTAGAGGCGGTCACCTTGCGAAATTCTCAAATGTGTAATGGGCACAAAATCCATAAGCCCAAATAATGCCAAGAAAAAGGTTAACACATTTGCCTATTCACGAAAATGTCTTCGAAATGATGGCCAATGAAGCGGAAGACCTTCATAAAAGTATCAACCCAGTGAAGAAACTATGAACTTTTAAGCAGCATCAAGTAAACGACCATATAAATTTTAAATAATCCAGAAAGTAGTACATAACATATCATATAAACGTCAACTTAGCCAACAGTTTATTCAGTAAATAAAATAGAATAATCAATATAGAGAAATCTGATTCATTGTACGAGCTTTCCTTTTGAAATTAACTACATTTTGTCATACTAAAAACAGATTTCAAATCAACATCAAACGTCCTTTGCCTCCAATGCACCCCTTTATAGAATTTTTAATGCAATCGCCCAACATTCTTAAATTTGTACTTGTCTACCGGCTGAATCTTTTGAAGCTGCCAAAAAAATGAACACATATGTATGTATTTTCAAGCACGCACAAAAGAAAGAAAAAAAAACAAGTAGGTACGTATGGTACAAAAATATCTATTTAGTACTTCATGGAAATTAAAAGCAAATTCAACCATGATATTATGTTTGTATGTAATTTTCTGCTAAATCATCTCATTTTATTTTTGTGTGCACTTGTAATATGTCAACAAATGCGGGAAAATTGCGAACGCAAAAAATGTATGTCAAATGTATGTACGTGAACATTTAATTTAATATTTTCTTTCATTTTTGCTGACATTTTAATGCTTTTACATAATCCATTATGAGTCGTTGAGTATTTATGCAATTTATATAAGTGCGCAACTAAATTGTAAACCAAATATTTGCAAGTTTTAAACAAACCACAAAAAATATATGAGCAAAAAAAATTTAAACTAAAATTGGGTCACGATAATAACTGATTTTATGCAGTGCCCCATAAACTGCAATTAGTGTTGCCATCAATGAAATGGGATTGTATGAATCGAGTTTCAGCTTGCCATCGCTACTTACAAAACTCAGATGTCACTCAAGCTTGACAGATAAAGGAAAGCAATTTCGAACAAAGTTGTGTGGCTTTCAGTATACATATCTAAGGTTTGGAAATTTTTCCTGTTGCAAAAATTAATGGAAAAAAATTGTTCGCTTTTACCCAATAAGCAGTTTGAAATGGAGTTCCGGGAAAAATTTACAGAAAGTCGTTTTTATTGTAATCCAGTCTAAAATCTGAAAATACGTAGTACCTTCAAATATACATTTCCAGGAAATCTTTGCATTAAGTCTTCCCAACAATCTATGAAAAATAAAAAATCATAGGAAAACCCTTTGCATTTTACTCAATAGTGACTGTCAATATGCCTTGACAGCTCTCTGAAAAGCGATTGAGCGTGCGTTACCAACTTCAGTCACCAACATTTTAGTTCTTAAAAAGTAAAATTTCAACTGCCTGCCAGAAACAAAGTAGGTACACAAGAACATCGTTTATCAAATATAAACAAAACAACAATCAATTTCAAGAGTAGCGACTTAATTTTTGAACGTGCCCAATGAGTCGAATAGCCAGTCAAATTTATGAAACTGTTCATGCAGATTATAAGCCGTGTATTATTTAGCTTCGATCTCAGAAAAACAAAGTAAAGTAGGATTTTCAGCTCGTAATTACAACATCTACGCTTTACTTGACACTTTGAGGACTCACAGTAGTTGTTGTTGCGATTTGAAATTGCGTGCTGAAAATCTTATTTTGCTTTGCTAAGATCGAAGCTAAAAAACGGCACTAATATTTTTTATAACAGTCAAACAGTCTGCATGACAGTTTCATAAATTTGACTGGGGCTTTTCGACTCATTGGGCATGTTCAAAAATCTATTATCTTAAAATTGGTCTGGAATAGATGTACCCTGAACGCAAAAACTAAATTGGTTGTTAACGTCAATTTCCTACGTCAAACAAACTGTCAACTTAGTACTCAGTCTCAAAATTCTTGATTGAATTCGACCCAATAAACATCAACCGAAGCAAAAAAAAACTGTTCATGTGACCGATCTAGGCCTATCAAAACTGAGACATATCAAATAAGCCACCTGTCAGATTTGCTAAACTACATTCTTGAACGTCCCTATTATCCCAATGGAAATAATTTGGGATATTCATTTATTTTCGTGTCTTAATGGTTGGCCAACACACAAAGGCTGATTTAATTTTTTTAATTTCCTGCTTTTTTAAGCTGACGGTACATATTGTTCAAAATTAAATGCACCCTAATCCCAATAGTGTCAATAGTGTGTGCACGTTCGGGAACTTTGTTCGTCGTTGTGGCATTTGCGTTATTTCCAAAAATTGTCACTTTTGAAAATTCGTGTGGTATTTCCATGATTGAAAAAATCATTTATTTTGACAGCGTGAAACGGCAAAGTGGAAACAACTTTCTAAAGTTACTGACAGCTATTTTCATTTTAATATTCTTCAAAACTATGTTAAAAAAGTAACCCATTTTTTTGTTTGCCGTTTAAGGGCTCTCTCAAACTGGTGTTTGTTTGTGACTGTCAGATTGACAGACTGTTTGATACAGAACGCGACAACCGCAACAAACCCTGTCAACAGCGAATGTAAAATAAGTTTTGTTAGCAAAATTAAAAATGTAAAATCTGAAGGGGAATCTCTATTTGGTTTAAGAAAAGTACATGTCACATTTCTTTAAAAAAATAACATACAATTGACACAAAATGTCAGAAAGAGAAACAAGCGTAAAAACTGTCTGTGTCCATAATACTGACCATTCGTGGAAATAGTTACAAGTACCAGATGATAGCCCCAAATTGCCAGGTAAATAACAACGAATCGATTGTGAAGCGTTGCGGTCGTCAATCCATACCTACAACATCGCCCTTTGCTCATGGTTTATAAACCATTTGAAGAAGCATTGCGTCGCAAGTAATAGCCAATAATTTCCAATCCACATCAATCACCAGCGGCGACAGGCAATATATTAAAACAGACTTCATCGGAGGTTATCCAAAAATGGAAAGAGAGAAAAAGAAGATTTTCGCCAACTCATAGCGCACACAAAATGGAAAAGGCCCGCATTTAAAAAAAAAAAAACAAGAAAAGCTCAACAGGGATTATCTGTCAATACAATTATATACAACGGCATATGTATGGGTGAGTTCTACCGAAAAACAATTAAATCGTCTTACCAGTGTGTGCCACTAATTGCCATCAATGCCAGCTTTAGTGCCAGCTAAGTCCTATCAGCGCGCAAAAACAAACCGCATTCTCTTATCCAGATTACACACGAGCACATCTGCGTTCCTTTGAATTGTCTTAATCCGTTTCCAGAATTTAAGTAGCTCTTGACTCGAGGACTTAAAGTCTTTTGGAATACTCATCGAGTTCACTTGTTATACCCTATAAGCCAATTAAACGGTCCTCGCTTTCATTTGTGAATGCTCAAACGAAACTACCACCCAAGGCACTTGAATGGAAAGAAAATAAATTCTCCACCCTTGCAGCTGACACCTGGAATTCTGTTTTGGCTTCACACGCCTAAATCATTGTCAACACTCAGCTAAGTGCCTAAGTGCCCTCACAAATTACACAGCATCGCAATGCGATTCAAGAAGCCCTCGACAAGTGGAACATGACCTAAGTCCCCGGCCCCGCCGGTGAATCTTTCATAATAATCGCACTTCTGTGGTTTCGCCACCACCAGGCATTTCATTTCAAAATTCACGTTTAGAAGACGCTGATCCAGACAATAGAAACCGATTTCCTTCACCTGAACAACACGATTCTTGCCCGGCTTGTTATTGGGATTTAATTTGAGCTTGTGTGAAAGTTTTTCAACGTTATTGGCTTTGGCTCATCAAACCAAACCCATTTCTCTTTCTATGGTGATTCCCTTTTGGAGCTGAAACGCACACACAAACAAGCAGGCACACTCGCTTATAAGAGAGCCGACGGACGCTGAGGTTATTGAGGTCAAATGAAATATTTTCGACGATGAAACTTTTCAGATACGACAACGACACGATGACACGTAGCGAACGCTGTCGGCCGTCTTGTCTACGGTTGATGTTCGGTTCGGTCTCCGTGACGATGACGATTGGCGCTCTTCGTTGGTGGTTCCATAATACAGATGATGACATTGATGATGATCTGTCATCCAGGCAGGAAATTTATTAATTTCCTTCGGGCCCACCGTATGACCGAACCGCCGAGCAACTTTTGAAAACCTCTTCAAAACTAATCGAAGAAGTTTTCAAATTCGGATTGGATTCCTTTTGTAGGTGTTTTTTTTTCCTGTGTAATGAATTCTGCGATAGATCCACCATAGATGGGGAAATTCCTGTCTAATGTCTGTCCATCTTGAGAAAGTGAAAACGACCAAGAATGGCCAGGGTATGTGTATGGCTGGAGTGCCCCATCATCAATCAATGCCAGAGCTACTTCCAGACATTTAAACCGCTTAAATAGATTATTTATTTACGTGACCACCCAGGGGGATGGTAGTGGAAGGTATACGAGTACCTTACTCTGTGAGGGTCCCAATATGTTTCCGAAGCGAGCGAATACGAAGCAGCAGCTGTAATGTATCAAAGTGACTTTTAATGTGTTTGTGAGCTACATTAATGTCAATTTGTTGTGGCATTTATGGCTATGTCTGTATTGGTGAAGTTATTATCCGTGACGTGTAGGTGTATGTAGAATGAAAATTCATCTTATATCGACTCTTTGGGGATTTATTCATGTCGAGGGAATATATACATATAACAAACGTACAGATGCCTGGCGATAATAGTATTTTATTGGATTGCCACGCAACTGCTGATAGGTGATAATTTTATTACTTTTGCGCCGCATTTGCACGGTCCGTTCTTGTTGGTGTGCAATCATTTTAAAATACTTTTAATAATTCGTCTTTCAATTGGCAATACCTTAGCTCGATGTCAATTTTTTTCAATTTATATTGAAGGCACTGAGGAAAAATGGTTGTCTGAGGTTCTCGAAAACAAACTAAGTTTCTGAAGTATTTACTATGGTCCTATCGACATAGGTCAAGCACTGCGGAGAGCTGAAATACAGTTTAAGTTGATGTCGGTTGTTGCATCACTATACTTTTTGATCAGAAAATTCCAGTGACAACATTTTTTCGGCCTGCTATGTACACTCCTTCTTGTGGTCAGTTTTTTGGTGCGCGCAATGTGTCATTTTGTTCATCGTTGCTATAATCAGTTTGGAGAAACTGGCTCCAATAGTTTCCTTAAAAACCGGTTGGGAATGTGCAGATCCGATTTCTCCATTCTACAGGCCAGTGAAGTCAAGAAAAGCGCTTGAACTCACACACAAATATGTGGAATTTATTCAGCTTGCATACAAAGAATAATGTTGTAAACAAACAGGTTTGAAGGATTAAACGACTATTGTGATAAACTAAAACTAACACAGTATGAATTTACAAAATAAAAAAACAACAGCGCCACCTGTCGGATTCCATTTAAAACCTTCAAATATTACTGGCACTACTAGAAAAGCAATTGAGTAAAATTTATCAGAAAATTATTTTTGAGAACATCGCCTTTTATTTACATAGATTTACAGCAGGCATGTCAAAGATACGGCCCGCGGGCCATGACCTGCCCCCGAGACAATTACCTGCGGCTCGCGACATAAATTATTCGATAATCTTCTAATTTCATGTGCATTTCAATTGCTGCCGAAATGCACACGGAGTGTTCTGGATCATCAAAATAATATTTCGACTTCTTACGTCTTTACAAAAATATTTGTTTTCCTTTAATAAACTTACTTATATTTACATAGTATTTTATTTTTCATATGGCCCGCTGTAATGTTTAAGAGAAATTGGCACTTAAGGTGTTTGAGTTTGACAGCCCTCATTTACAGATTCTACTTTTTTTCAAAAAACACGTACAAAGATGACGTACTTAGAAGTAAAAAAAAAAGAAGAAGTAGTTGGCGCTATCGGTTCGTGTACCAAATCTTTTCAAAATCATTCGTTTTGTGAGAGTTTGTTTCTATTTTTTTTATAGGACGAATGGACGGGTCCAACAATTTAATGCCGAATCCGAACGGCTGATTGGCAAGCTCTTTTATGACTGTTGTTTATCAGACGTTCCTGATACTCCGACATGCTTGCAAATAAATATCATACAAAGAAATGCAAACACATTTGTTGATGATGTATGTGCCTTCGGGGACCAGCAAAGTGCTCCTTCCAAGCCGAGCCGATTGCGACGAAATGCAAACTTTATGTTGCTCCATTAAACAACAAGTTATGTCTCAGAAATTTCTTCAGATTGGGTTAATAGTTTTAATGCTATGCTGTTACGGATCGAATTTCATGTTCAAACATACCAGAAATTTATGTTATTTCTTTGTATAGGAATTATATTATTTGTCATAGGGCTGCCAGGTCAGTACTTAATTTCCCAGTAGCTACCTTACTCTGCCTACAAATGAGAGTTCAATTAACAAGACCCACCCCACAATTATCGCCTTATTTCGCTTTATCAATTACCCAATTTCTGTTGCGTAAATGAGCACGGAATCGAAGCAACAAATTCAATAACTTGGAAGTTGAGTGTCGTGCGTATTCACAATTCATTAGATTTCCAACTTGTTCCTCATTAAATGAGTTTTGAGAATTGCCCACGAACAATAAAAGCGAAATAAAATCGCAAACGATCCCGAAATGAGAAGAATTGAAAAACAAGATGCGAATGGCGGACAAAAGAGTCGTCGATTATGAGGATTTGTTTTTCTTTTTCTTGCTCATCAGGAATAATTAATGAAATTGAAAAGTATATAGATAGATTCAATGGGATGAATTATAATATAATCGCCATTGCAGGCGGTACTTTTTGCTTTGATTTTGTGTGGGTGGGATATTAATTATAACAGATTCATTAAGACAGAGCGTTATATCTACGAAATTATTTTTTTTTTTCCTGGAACCAAACGGTGTAATGGATTGGTTGAAACGAACTTAATTGGTTAAATTAATGCATGTGTCCAATTGATCGATTACGATGGCAACATTTTGTGCAAGAGAAAAGCATGCAACGTGAGGTGAACTCGTTGAAGAATATTTGGAACCCCAAAAATTTCCAAATCTTTCTGTCTTTCGAGAAGCGTGCAATTATAGTCTCACAATTACCTCAATTTTCGTTTAAAAAATATACGTTTATCGGAGTGTTATTTGCCAGAGGAACGCCTTAAAGGATTGACAGCTGTCAGGCCTTAACAAATCAGAGGTTTTGATTCTTAAAAAGAGGAACAGAATAGATCAATAACTCGAACCGCGATACTAATAACCTTGTTTAGTGTCCAAGCTAAATTTTTCGAACTCACAATGGGCAAATTGTCCATACAAAATTGCATATTGTGACCAACAAAATATTTAGTGTGAAGGTTAAAAATTGTTATAAGTAAGGCCCGAAGTCTTTAAGGAGAACAACAACCTGGACACTCATTCCGTAATTTTTCAGACGATTATCGTCGAAACGATAGACCTCCAAATGTAGCAACTAAGTGTCGTAATTACGAGTTTGAGACCTTAATGCAGTTCATTTTCCACGTATGTAATGAAAGCTGACGACAGTGAAACAAATTCCGGCAGAATGTAATTTCTTATGGTCATCAAAGTTTCGTCCCGATGATTATTGTTATACGGAATCTGATCCCTGCGCATCGTGTCCGCATAAAACGTAGCATCAAAAATAGGACACCATATTCCAGGACGACATTTTCCATTCGTTTTCACTGAATTTTCTCTAATGCTACTTTAGTACCAGAAAAAAATATAATAATAGGAAAACCTGCCGTGTATGGGTCGCTTTGGGTTTGGACAGAAAACCAAGGTAGCAAAAAATACCGCTTTTAGAATTAAATGTCACTGAAGCATCTGAGGTTCCCATTCATTCAATGCCATACTCAGTAGGCACTCGAATGCCTAGTCCTTTTCACGAATCCTGCTCTCAAAATACCACTCATTCAATTGGGCAGCACTCATCGTCATTGGAATTTCCTCATTGCAAACAAATTATCCTTAGTTCCAAAATACTCGCATCACTCAGCGCTGTGCATATTCTTTTGTGGACGGTATTCATTTAATCCCGTGAAATTGAAACTGATGTCATTTCCAGGGACACACAAAGATCGATTTTCATGTTTCATTGCCAAAGCGGATGCCTTATTATATGCAGGGTGCTTTTCAATTCAATTATTTCCATTCCACACTTCATGTCGGCAAAAATATTTCATTTCCCACACCAGAAAAATTATAAGTTTGTGCATTTTATGCGCCATCCGCAACAAACAAATGGGCATACACAACGACACATAATGCTGACATTTATTTCGGCTGCCTGATGGTCCTGCTGGGCGCTGCAGAGAGATACCACCGAATGCAATGGCTTTCATTCACGAAAGTTGAAATTCATTTTTCAAAGACATAATAATTGCAGCTTTTAGTACTAACAAACCGCATATGTATTGCATATATGTGTAGATATTTGAAAAAGCGTACTGTAGCATCATCCAATTGGGGCATTTCAAGTTGTGTGTGCGGAGATCGCAGAAGGCCAGCCGGAAGGAGAGCTTCCTCTCCATATAATTGGTGGAGAACGGTGAATGAATGGATATATACAGATACACTGATGAAACCGTATTCGGGAGCGGGTCGGGTCGTTCATTGTTTTCCATAAATAATAGAAAAGGGAATCCTCCATTCTTTTTCGGCTGGCTGTGAGTATGTTATTGTCTCAACGCATTGGGCTACATCCTTCGAGTTTTATTTCTGCGGCAACACTGATGGTGGATACTTTTTCCTGTGAGGGATTTATTATATTTTTATGAATTTTTCTCCTCTTTTGTAGGCATTTTGCAACCTTTTCGTGATTAGAGGCATTTTTTATTTTTCCATTTGTTTGACAGTGTATTGTTTGGAAATGAGTACACAAATTCAGCTTTATGAATTTGTTTGTTTCATTTGAACAGAGATGTGGGACATGATATGGCGTTTGGTAGAGGCCGACGTTATAATAACATGAAATAACATTTGGTCCTTTTGCTAAATATGTGAGGTTAAAATTATACAAAATCATTTACGTCGACAAAATGGATCAATCAAAAATGTAAGGCTGTACTCAATCCATAGGCGGTTCGTTGATTAGAGTAATATTCGCTCAACACTGACATTCGCAAGCTCTCAAGCGTCAGCTTAGATTAAATTAAGTTGCCTTATGCTTGTGTCAAACGGGGGTAGGAACCCACTAGAGTTATTTAAAGGTGGCTGTCTCCTTAAAAACAAACTTAAGTGTTGTGTTGTAACACAATTTCGGTCACCAGTATTCATTTAAATTGCAAACGCGTACTGTCTTAACTTGGCTTAAGTTGGCTTAAGTTGGCTTCACCTGGCTTATTTCTACAAAATCCTATGATGGTTCTCCATTAAGTTCGATGAAGAATTGGTTAACGAATAAAATTAATACCAGCTTAAACGTATTTTCATACTTTTATCAGGCGTCGGGAAATTTGGCGAATTGTTAAAATTTTCGTCACCTTCGACCAATTCACTTATAGCTTTGTATCTTGCAGAAAGTTATATTTAATTCAAATACGAGTGGTTGAAATCTAGGAGCGTACTGAATCAGTTGAATACAAGCCGTGTATCAGCAGGTTCAAACCCAAACTTCCGTCTTTACGCTTTTTTACAGCGCCACATATTGAGAAGAACTCAAAAATATCTTGCAGTTTAATTTTCCTGAAATTGATTTCTTCAACTCTTTATTTATTTATGGTTTAACTTGAAAACTCTTTCTATGGAACTTAACTTTGAATGAATACCATTCATAAAATGATCGGTACCGTTTGAGTTGACGGACTTTTGAGGGTCAGGATTCAACGACGAACTAAAGAAACATCTACCAACCTGGTCAAAAAATTGCGCATCTGTCATCTAAGAGGGCTTAGAAATGTAGAAAAAATGAACACAAATGCTCCGGCCCTACGAGTTTTCCAGTCTAACCTGGACGGATAACGCAGCAAAGGAAGACATCGCCTTTGATGGCGCGCACATGTAGCGGAGATCTCAACCGAATTGCATTCAGTTGTCTAAGTCCCGGCCTGATACAGAGGCTTTCAGGTTGAGGCCTTTTTGTCACCCTGCATTAAGTTTTCAAATCTCTTTCATATGCATGCGATGAAAGCAACTTACTTAATACAAGGTGGCGCAAAAGTAATCCTCCTATCAGAAAATGCTATAAATTTTGCGATTGGCCCCTAATGTCAGTTCTGTTTTGACATTTGTGTAGTAAACACATGCGAAATACACGTTAATAAACAATGTTACGCTACACTGCTCCAGAACGCGGAATATTGGTGACTATTTATTTGAGCAATAATCGGTCGGTGACTTTGGCACAACGTAAATTTCGTCGCAGATTTCCTAGCCGTCCAACGCCTACTGGTGAAACACTGCGACGTTTAGCCGCTCGTCTCGAAGAGACTGGCACAACACGAGACGTTGCCAAGAGTGGCGGGCCCCGGAGCGCCCGTTGTGCCGAGAATATCGCCTCTATTGACGCGGCCATTTTTTTTTCGAGAACGCCGCTGGTCAAACGACAACAGTGAACGGTGCGCGCTATAGGGCCACGTTTACCGATTTTTTTCTACCGCAATTGGACGATTTAGGACTGGAGGACATGTGGTTCCAACAGGACGGAGCTATGGCACACACTGCGCGAGCAACAACCGATATTCTGAAAGCGGTGTTCCCGGGTCGTTTTTGGCGATTTGCACTGGCCAGCAAGATCGCCTGATTTGACCGCTCCAGACTTCTTTTTGTGGGGCTTATGCTTTGCGGGTTTATGTCAACAAGCCTCAGACTCTTGCAGTTCTTAAAGACAATATCCGTCAAGAATGTGAGGACCTATCGCCGGAAGTTTTGGCCAAAGTGATGGAAAATGCCATAAAAAGGGCTCAAATGACAATCAACTGCGGCGGCCATTTACATGACATCATATTCTCGACTTGATGTAAAAAAAATTAAAAGACCAAATAAAAATAATCCACAAGAAGAATCAAAGTTTTTCATTTTTTTTTAAATTACAGCCAAAAAAACTTCGGAAGGTTATTTTTGCGCCACCTAGTATAAGAAAAAAACTCTTTTGGGAGTTCGATTAAAGTTTCATATACACAATGTGATTGCTGCAAATGTAATAAAGTTTTTATCGCAAGGGCAGCAAGACCTAAATTTCTGGTTTAAGTTGGCCGCCCACCAACAGGCATAGTGAATTATATTTAATGGCATATTTACTGTACCCAATTAGACATCCCTTACAATCAATCGAAAACTATCAGCTCATAGCCCATATAAACTTAATCTAGGTATACGACGGCTTAAAGTCTTAGATAGCCAATCGGACTTTTGATATAGTGAAACTGTCTTAATACCTAGTTGAAGGCATGTTTCCCAAAAAGAATACTTCAAGAAAGCCCTCTGTGGTTATACTTTATATACTTTAAGAATGTATAACCCTGCGTTAAATAGATATATAGCTGTTTGCGTGTGCCGCGATAATAGGAAAGACAAATCTTGACAGTTTGTATGAAAGAGCAATTTTGCAAAAACACTTTTAACTGAGCTACATACAAGCTTCTCCTTAACCAAAAGCCTTTCATCAAGCTCAAGAGGAATTTAGTCGTCCGTATAGAAATTCATAACAAGCAAAACTTTTTAAGCTTTGTTGCAAATAAATAGTGGGCGCAAACAGGGCCGAAGGGTCCCTAGGCCTAATTCCACACAACCATCCGTTTTGTGCGTCATTTTTGCGACTAATTCAATTTTATGCGTAGTCTAAACGGCAAATTGAGAAGCTCTTTCGTGACAGTTTTTCTCTCGGATGTTTGTCAGACCTTCGAGAGAGGTGGCGCAGTAGCAAAAAGGTGGAATCTGCGATTTTTAGGCGATCTAACCTGGAACCCCTCGGTTAGTGGTTCAGCACACTAACCAGTAACCCAATGCGCCTGCAGAAGGTATTAAATTTGCAAACGCAAGTTACCACCTTAAGAGTGAGAGTTTACTTCACACAACTTCCCGAAATAACACCGAAGCACCGCCATTGCTTTTGAAAATTCATTCACCCAAAAATTAAATGTAGCACAATCTCTTTTGCGGCTGCCACACGTTTTCCGTGTCCATATTTTGTCGTTAGTTACAGCCCTGTCAGAAGGCGACCTAGCAGAAGGCCTCGTTTCAAGATATTGGAAAAGTAAATTAAGCGGAAATACGAACTCATTCTATCGGAGAAAGTCCGTTTTTCTCGCTTAATTTACGGTCCCGATTGCTTAAGACAGAGTATTTGCCCTCGTTTTCGTTACCCTTTCGTCTTAGCTCTAAATCTCCACTATTTCACACCATAAACAGACTTTCTTTAAGGCAACCGAAAGATTCGCCACCACGCAAGCAGTCAAGTTCCCTCAACTTCGCCAAACGAGCACACAAGTTTGGTTTTCAAAATTTGAAGCCACTGTATGCGCGCACATTGTAATCGAAGATAATGATGATAAAAATCATAACGATTACGATGACTGTGAAATTGCGGCCACCACTCCTCATTTTAGGAGCTTCGCATACGCTCTTGCCCTCACATGACTTTCGGCTAAATTATTCAAATTTTCCAGTCACGTTTCAGTCATTGACTCTTTTCGGTACCTATGGCTATATGGCTGCGGCTCCCCATTTCCATTGTACCATATATTCCGGTCGCTTCTGGCATGGCGTGGTATCGTATCTGCAATATATACCCAATCCGCCAAACCTCACCATACCCACAGCCAGCCAAGTCATGTTTCTTCGTCAGACCATAAAAAAAGTAACTCCATCTTTATTCCTCTTTGAAAGAAGTTTATTTTTATTTACTCTTTTTCCGTGTGCGCTGTGCGCGTATGTTGAACACTTTCTCAAAAGACCAACCGGCACAGAGCAATTGATCAGCTGCTGGCTGTCGAATTGTATCTTCAAACTACACCTTGGTTCTTCTTCGTTACTATTTGCGACTTTTTGTTTCCTTTTCTTTGTTGGTTGTCCATCGCTGTGTTTATTTGAAGTGAATTTTGCATTCAAATCGATTTGTGCGGTTAAAAGGTTGGGCCTAGGTGGGGTTCCTTCTGGTACGGCGCAACTGCAGCTGCAACTACAGTGCTGCAGAAAAGAAGTTCAATGAATTTCAATGTGAATGACCCGCCATGTATTTCTTCTCTATATTCCGTTTGCTTTTGACGCCTTTCTTCTCCATACACGTTGTCATTGCGATGATCACTGACACCGACCGATGTGCGTAATAAAAAGAAAGAGAGATAGAGAAACAGAGGTAAAAGGGGGGCGAAACAAAAACAAGACTGATTTGTGGAAATTTGAAATGCACTTGATGTCTCCACTTTGGGCGTTTCGAACATAACCAGTAGGACGTGTGGGTACATTATCACCAATTGTATACGAAACCGGTCTTTGGGGTCATTCATCTCGAAATACACACAGGTAGATACAGATTTTAGCGTTCAATTCGACTAGAGAGATTTCTGTTGGTGATGAATGTTTTGGACAATAGACAAGGTTTACTAATCAGACAGCATACAATCGACGGGTGTCGTAATTTTGCATAGTCGCGTCGGGTCGAGGTCTTAGACCTTTCATATATATTGTGTGAAAGCATTATGAAATTGGATTGAGTCTCGTCGCCAATGGCCTTTTCATTAGCAGCTACCTACGAATTTTGAACACAAATTGCCGCTACAAATTTACTTCAAATAAAGTAGGCAAGGTGGAAAGGCAGCACGCCTCACACTGTCATAGCGTTTTGAACTTGGATTCGAGCGGTTCGTGTCTATTCTGATAGAACATCTTTTGTTGGAAATTATAAATCTCCTTAAGTTTAGAGCGCTCGCTAAGAGCCAGTAAGCTAGAATAAGATAAATGTTAGTTTTAAATTAGATTTAATCGTATTTGTCGAGTATATGAGTATAAATAATGAATTAATAAAAATGAATTTAAAAAAAAAATAAATAAATCTCCTATAATCCAATCAAATCCTTCACTGCCACTTGAATCGACGAAATTGGTGCTCCATCGATAGGAAAAGAAGGCAATCAAGTTGACCCCTCATGATAGATCACAGCCCCCGCACCCAAACCCACATACAATCATCACTCAGGGGGAACAAACGAAAAGATAATTTTCTAATAAATTTTTAAATTGCTCATATTCATCATAATCCACGATCAATCATGTGGTGGTGCTGCCTTTGGTATTGAATTTTTATTAAATATCTACATCCCCCCCAGGGAATATAAGATATAATCTTAATCGACGATATATATCTCTTCGAATTAGCATCTCTATTTCCACATCTTTGAATACCCAATGTGTCTATCTATCATCTTTTCCCTTCCAACATATGAGCGTAGAAGTAAAAAGGACGAGACAATAAATGGGTTTAGTGATAAAACATTACTGGGAGCCAATAATCCCCAAGCACATACACAGAGGAAAGTGAATTACCTATACATGGTGCGTCTCCGTAGCATAAACAAAGAAACCTAATATTTACCTACATTGGAATTTCTAGATTGGTTTAGGTGAATTCAGAGAGCCAATAAATACAGTTGTGGGTGTCTGAATGATGGAAAGGAATTGATTTTTTTATTCAATAAAAACGTTGAAATGATTTCAGTAGCGTAAATTGGGATTGATATTTGTACCTTTTTGGAAGCGGATAAATGTTTAGTTAAAAGGCACGATCGATGGGCTTTCAACATAATATCAATTCGGACATATTATTGGGCGAAGTGTGTTTTGTTTTTGCACGTGATGACATTTGCATCTGTTAAGAGGATGTCATATTCAGAATCAAAA
This sequence comes from Cheilosia vulpina, assembly GCA_916610125.1. Taxonomy (NCBI): domain Eukaryota; kingdom Metazoa; phylum Arthropoda; class Insecta; order Diptera; family Syrphidae; genus Cheilosia; species Cheilosia vulpina. The sequence continues at coordinate 61,234,159 of OU744277.1, forward strand.
AGTTGGACTATTGAACGAGGGGTCTTACGTCCACACCCAGAAAAACACAAGTTACACCTAAAAGGTTTTTCCACTGCGGACGTTTGACAAATATACCACGATTTATCTGCCCATTAGAGTCCACTTACTTCAGCTTAGAATCCTGTATAAACTTTTTTTACAAGTACCTTTATAGTCTACGCCACAACGTTACCGATGGTCAACATTAGTCGCCATTTGGGCACTTTTAACACCGAAGGGCCCCCGGCGACGACTTTTCAAAAATTCTCTATTTTCACCACTTCTGGCAACATTGGCGACTTTTGGGGGACTATTTCCATAAAAAGTACTCAAAACTGTCGAATAACTCCCATTGCCCACACAAAGTGAATACATTTAAGTAAAAATAATCTCTTTGTCCTTAAATAAATAAATATAGTTGGCGCAACAGGTCCGTAGGAGCCCTAGGCCTATAGCTTCTCACAACTATTCGTCTTGTGTCAGTTTTTATTTTTGGGACGAATGGAAGGGAACTGAAATTTTATGCCGAGTCCAAACGGATAATTGAGAAGCTCTTTCATGACAGTTCCACTCTCGGATGTTTGTCAGACTTTCGCGAGAGGTGGCGCAGTAAAAAAACCTGAAGATGGAATTTGGGCTTTGTTGGGATTCGAACCTGGGACCCCTCGCCTTTGTACTTAAGTATGGTTTTTGCTTCCTTCCGATGTGGAGTATTCATTGTCCTCTTTATTCCATTGCATTTCTGTCTTTCATTATGCACTCGGATATTCCTTTAATTTATGATTTTTGTTTTGCTTTGTTATTTGTGTTCATTTGTTTTGCAACTTTTTTTGGCGACTTTTTGTGGTAACGCTGTTAATTTTCATAAATAAAATCCAAAAATATTGTTTCTTATATCCGAGTTGTTCTTATACACGAATACGTATAAAAGAAAAATTAAGTTTCTTATAAATAAAAACAACTGAGAAACGATTTTTTTATATGAAACGAACGAAGAAAAAAAATTATTACACATAAAAAAATGCATGTTTCTTATATGCGGGGAATTTTCTTTTGGATACAGTACTCCCCGGATAATATCACATGTGCTTGGGTATACAATTTTATTGCTTATAGCCAGGGGTGGGATTCTGTAAAAATTGAAACGAAACACACTTTCGCGTATCAAAAAACGTAAGAAATCACGCGAAAGCGAATATTTGCTTCATGTAACTCCTAACGTTTTCTTCTTCACATTCGTTTAGGTTTAAGAAACCGTATGACAACAAAATTAGAGTTTGGAAGTACATATCAGTATGTCGTTTTATTTTCGTTAAGTTATTTTGACAACTAACACCTGACAATTGAAAATATTTGTTTTGTTTGTTGAACTTGATTGTTTACAAAGCGCCCGCCCGTGTTGGAATAAAAATATAAGTAAATAAATAAGTTACAATTTATAAGCTATTGAAACAGCTTTATTATTATTATCTATCAATCATAATATTTATAAATAGGACTTCAACAACAATGCAAACACAGAAAAAACTATTAATAAAATAGAAGTACCCCTTGATGGCAGAAAATCCGGATGGGAAAACTTATCCAAAATTTTAAATGGGAATTACCCTTCCATAATACATATTTATACCTGTATGCAAATTAATATTGTCCAGCACATACTTAAAGGCTGCCTTGTACAATCTCAAGGAGTGGATGAATCTGTTCGTTTTTAAGGTTACATGAAGCAAGAAAAGGATAAACGTCAAAGAAAATGTGATCGTTTGTTTTTTTTCTTTGGCTGTTACGAGAATTTCTTTCGTTTTTGATGTTACATGAAGCAAACCCTTCGCGTTCGTGAGCACGAAAACGTTTTTAAGTTATCGCCTTACAGAATGTCGGCCCAGGCTTACAATTAAATACAGTTGCAAGTATTTTCATTTATTAATGCAGAAAATATCAAAAATTAAATCAAATATATATAAAAAAAAACTAAGAAAATAAAAAAAAACTTGTAGAAGTTGCACACAAAAATGTTTGTTCAGATTCCTTTTTGTATAATAAGAGCGGGTTGCTTAGAACCGGGTTGTCATAAAGCGTACACAATTGAATAGGAAGGTGTTTGTGAATCCCAATAATTTGTTGTTTGGATTTGGCTATTAAGTGGGTTGCTCATATCCGGAAAGTACTTTAGTAGATTTTGTGAATGAAAGTTTTTTTTTTTATCCTTTCTTTTTCTTATATCAGCTCGTTAATTCGGAATGGTTGGGGGGGAAGGTCTGTTCGAATAAACGAGATTGCCGAATTAAAGAATTCCGAATAAAAGAAATCCGAAATGAAGAAATCCGAAGTAAAGGGCTTTTACTGTATACAGAAAAGACACGGTGTACCCAAATGCTTTCCTTGCAAGTGATATACTCTTACATGAGTGTTTTTTATATCCGTTATGGACTTTATAGAGATTGTGTGCTGTCAGTATTTTTCCCTGCGATTCGCGTACTCATAACTAGAGATGACTTGTGTCGATTTTAGTGTTGCCTTCTATTTTTTTTAATTTTATTTCTTTTAGAAAGTTAAAGTAAGTTTATGCTGAGCTTTCGCTGGGAAAAATATACTCGTGGCTTATAGTGAGAGTAGAAGTGGTCTTTAAAAACAACCCAAGGTGACTAGAAGTATAGACCTGTATAGACAACAATAGAAAACCATCTTTTGGCGAACATTGTAGACTGTATTTGCTTAATTTTCAATCCCAACATTAAATATATTGTCCACACAAAACAGTAGACATTATCGTTTATAGAAATAAAATCCGAGGATAATTGACCAACGAAGGCGTCCGTATAGGTCTGTGAATTTATTTTAAAGCTCTATAAAAGGGACCTACACAATTAATTGCAGCAGATTTGTTACACATTTAAAAAAGGTGTCATCGTTAAAAAACACAATAGCGATTCTCGGCCAACGCACTCAGTCACTCACTTCTGTGTCAGTGCGGCCACCCCCGAATGTTATTGCTATGCATATGCTCTTACGGCAACCGACATGTGTAGCTACTGGTTACAGCAAGTCTGTGCAATTAGTATTTCTGTCTCATGTTCGCTTGGGGGAAACATCCCCCACCCCACGACAGCCAATCCTCTAAATCCAAAACAAACACGATAATGGAGCAACAAATACCTACAGCAGAAACGTGTGCCACTGCAAGACGTTTTATTTGCACAACATCCTAAAAAGGTTTGTCTCTGGCTGACAGTTGTTTTGAATCCCACCACGCATAGTTGTGTTTACTTTTTATGGCAAACAACTTCGTTGGCGGTTCCTTATATTTCGATTCGAAAAAGAAGTAGAAACCGAAGAAATGGAAAATAAAAGCCCTCATAACCGGTCCAAAGTAAGCACCACTACGAAGTAATCGCTCTCGAATGAACATTGTAGTTAAAGGTACCTACTCCACTGTCAGCAATTTGATTTCATTTTTTATCTGCACTTCAATCTGTAGTCAAAAATAATTTCTTCCAGTGTCTACTTAAAATTGAATTAAAACCCCAATCTCTCTCAAGCAATCAACAAAATTCCCCCTCGCGTACACACTACTCCCATACGCAGTGGCCATTGAACAAGTTCAAGGCTGGCAGTCCCTCATACAAAAACCGACTATCAGCGAGGGAGTGCCTCTATAAATTAAAAAAAAAATCAACAAAATTGGCAGGTAAACAACATAACAACGTATCCCAATCTCAATTGGCACCGCACCAGCACCAGACCGAGAACCATCTACCACAATTACACACTGCGCTCAATAAAAATGTCGAAAAGAAAAAAAAACATTCTCGTAAATTAATGTTTTTATTTTGCTTTTGAAATAGTCCGAGCGTGTGACATCTCCGGAGAAGGGAAATGTCCGCGTTTGCATCCTGCTCTCTTTTTTTCGAGTAGTACACGCCAGGCATTTATGCCTTCAAGTTAATGGGGAGTCCACAACCACATCCACACCAACCAAACCCACCGCCTATGGGCGATTTTCTTTCGCTGACAGGTAAATCTAACCGCTCGAACGAGGCCACAGGCAATCAGTGTTTTGCTTTTCTGTTCAAAATGTTGAATGGAAAACTCTGATGAGGCCCAACGCCGATTCCGGGCAGTTTAAAATATTCAATTGAAATAAACGGCCAACGGCTGTAGCTGTATCTTTGGACAAATAAAACGAAATTCATTTTGGTTTTATTGCATTTAAATTATAATTTATGCATAAGTTCGGCGAAATTAACATGGAAAATATGATTTAGGGGAGGCTTGCACCAAGGATTTGGGATGATAAATATTTAGCACACGTTAACAAGGCGATTAGGTGCGGATTTGAATGGAAAGATTTTTTTTTCAAATTTATGTGCTACTTTAGAATTGGAAATGTGTTTTCGTTACAGCCAAGGAAAGGTGATAAATAAAATGAATGGAAGGTCGTTTAAGCTTGGTCCAATTTACGGTCACATTACTAACCGCAATTTGTACAAGATTGTTGCACATGATTGAGTGCCAGTAACCCTCGTCACATGGAGGTACACCCGAAGCACCTTCATATTGGGCACAGATTTCAATTGGCAGACTGTTTGATTAGGAAGTGGATGTTCCTGATTATTATGAGCTTCTACTGTAGGTCCCTTCCATTCGGTCTAAAAATTAAAAAAAAAACCTGCCGCAAGCGAAAAGTTCTTCCCAGCCAAAACGGGCGGTTATATTTATCCAAGCAAATAATTTAAAAGCATAACTAAGTACAGGGTGGGCCAAATACAAGTTTCTTTTTAAAAATGAGCAAAATTACATTTTCTCCATGTAGAAAGAGCAAATTATTAATTAGGATAACAAACTCGTTCAAGTATGGCTGTCTCGGCTGGCTTCGCATTTGCGCATTCTGTCACTCCAATTTTCCAAGACCTTTTTGATGGTTTCGTGCTGTAGCTCACGGTTCGCTTGGATTATATTGGCTTTAAGTGCTTGAATCGTTTCCAAATTGTTGGCATAACAACGGTCCTTCACGGTTCCCCACAGAAAAAAGTCCAGAGGAGTCAAATCGCAGCCCCGAAGCGGCCAATTGACATCACCAAGACGGCTGATAATACGATTTGGGAATTTTGCGCAAAAGATCGATTTGGTGCGCAAAAGATCGATTGTGGCATGCGCTGTATGGCATGGTGAGCCGCGGGCGCGGTGGGTGCTTCATTTTGGCCAAAACTTCTTTTCAAAAAACGCACTGTTTGGGTACACACCACTCACTTTGGAAATAAGTTTTCAATATTTCCCAACGTTGTTCAAGCGTAGAGCGACTCATTTCGTATGATACTGATTTTCTGTCAAGATTTCAAGGGCGAAACTGTTGTTAATGTGAAAATAACCTATGATTTAAAAAGAAACCACTAAATGGCCCACCTTAACAAATGAAACTTATAGTAGCGCCGCTTTACTAACTATTTCCTAAGAGTAAGAGCGTGTCGAATATTTAAACACACTAAGCTCCGTCCACAGTTGGGTTTCTGCGTATGAAAATTACGTTCAATGACATTTTGGCTCACCGCTATTTCCCAGCATACCAACCTACTTTATACACGAAGGTGCCTAAGTTGGTCGGCTGAAAATAAGGAGTGTAACGAAATGTGAAACTCAAATTTCCCAGCGCGTTTCACTTTTCGTTACACTCCTATTCCCCAACCCCAACGGCGGCCTAGGAGGTTCCTTTTTTCAAATTTATTGCGCCTTATTTTTTTGGGTCGCACACCACTCAAACGTCAAATAATGACAGGCTAATGACAGCTTTATATACTGCATGAGTATGATGCCCGATCCAGCCGCATTTGAACAGAGACTACTCCCAGTGAGGATACAGCTTCCTTCTCTAACTCAAAAATATGTTATCACGGCATAAATTTGGGTAGATATGTGTCATTTCGCGTCAGCAACACTTCATATAATCGCCACAAAGAAATTGGTGCTGTGTACACCACACCGTTCAGGTTCACATCCAAAGAAAAGAATACAAAAAAAAGGCATTTCCTTCCTGCCACGACACGTTATTCAATTCAAAGCCCTTGTTTCTATTTCGGAATGCATTCGAATTGCTTTCATCGATTTCCGTGAAATTTTTTCTGCCCTATTCCCTTTGTATATGTATTGAATTGAGTAAACAAACAAGTGTCCTTCGTAGAAAATGCCATCAGATTCAGAGTAGTACACCAGTTGGAATTGAAATCCCTCGATTTGAAGTTAACGTTAAGACAGAGCAGCTCACATACAATCCACCTGAACAGGATGGCGGTGGGATTTCACAATATAATAGGCAGAAGCAAGGAACAAAACAAGCAGCAAAACCAACAGAAACAGGAAGATATCCAATTCACCTGTATGTATATGTCACGAGTGTCCCGTGTCATTGGTCGGTCTTTCACAATATAACTATACACGTACCTGGAATGGAATCTCATCATGGACGGGATTTCCTCCTCAACACGTATACCCCGAACACCAGGATAAATTTTACCCAGCGTTTAATCATCATCGCTCCTCAGGCGATCATATAGGAGGTGAGGACCCGTAGAATTTGAAATGAAAGTTTAGGTTCACGAAGGTGTGTGTTGCGGCGAACTGTATATTGCTTCCTTCTTAGGGTTGTCGGTTTATTATTATTTTTTTTGTTTGTTTTATTTTTTTGTAAGCTTGCAGATGGTGAACATTATGACAAAGGAGATCGCGGTGACGGTATGGTGGAAATGGAAAACCATTGGCAGTGTGGGTCCTTGGGGAATGGGATACTAGTAATATGGATATATGTTTGTGTTGTTTGATTAACCGGTGATTGCGACGAATCGATACTTTAGAAGTCATTGTAGAGACCTGTAGAGGCGTGCGATTTGGATGTTTTAGTCGGAATGAGCGAGTTTTAGGAACGAACTCACCAGGAAAAATAAATAAAGGGCTTTACTATCATTCGAATTGCGTAGGAGATGAGGTCTTAAATTTGTATCCTTCTTCGGTTTTCTGTGATCTTTAACCAGCTGTGTTGACTGGGAACTTCTGCCAAAAATTCTTTAGGAAAGAGTAAGTGTGGGTGCTCTGTTCGGACAGTACGTATGGTTTAAAAAGTACGTAGATTGCTGACTATTTGTTTGCAATTTTAAAAGTAAGCATTTTGGCGAATTTACGAATTTTTAACGGAAATATTAACGCGGACTTTTGCTGCTAACATTGTTATTGGGAGTGCGTCAATTGGAAAAAGGTACCTCCTGGATTTCTACACTTAAAGAGAAAGGGACTTAGTAACACCTCAAAGGAATTTCGGAAGCTATAGATCAAGTCTTATATTTGTCTGTTGTTAGGTATGTGGATTTCAAAGTGCATCAAGTAAAAAGTGTTCACCTAATAGGCTGTAATTTTTGAAAAAATTAAAAAACTTAACTTCAGCATTAAATTTACAAAATTAATGAAATAGGCTATCTCGTTTAGAAGATGTATAAATTTGTAATTTTTTTAAAAGATAACAGATATCATTCTCGTTTGAAAATGACACAAATAACACAATCCCGATGGTACCACTAGTTTAAGAGAAACCCTCATATTGGACATTTGGGATCAAAATTTATCGAAATAATAAGATGACCGAAATTTGACAGACTCTCAGAATCGCTGTAAGCATATATCCAGCCATGAACACTCACCACAACTCAGAGTCAATATACGAATCACTTTGTTGTGACTTTGGTCAATATTTGAATATCTAAAATGACCTCGGCCGAATTTGAATTTATCTAGTTTTCGTAAGTCTAACTAAATTGGTAAAACACCGAACGGTATTTGGCACACTTTTCCTGTCACACTTTTCTTAATATTTCGTATTGCCGGGAAACTTTTAAACGTCAAATAAATAGGCATCAATTGGAAAATTCGCAAAAAGGAAAATGCTGTTAAAATGAGTAAAAAAAACTAAAAAGCAACATACGTTGGCACACTGTAACAGATTTCCAAATGCTTGGAGTTTGATTGAAAAACATTTATCCCGTTTTTGGAGTCATGGATTGTCTTACAAATGGCCGCTTCAATAGGCTGGATATTGAATTAGAGTATTTTAAAATTCGTAGATGACATAATGTTGGTCGAAATTTTAATAGTTTAAATTTTGTCAATGAACAATGGGCTACGATAACAAATTTAGAAAATAAAACCAGGTACGAAAATTTGTGTTTAAGTCTACATATAGGTACATTTTTAGACATACCTAAGCTGCGTTCCAAAATTCGTTTTAAAGTTCAAAATCGTGGGTGTGAGGTTTATCGTTAGAGTTCAATTTGACTTCCAGTCGTTCCTTCAGAGTCTTCACATTTGGAGCTTAGTTATTTGTATTTTTGGGAAGATGTATAGATTTAAATTATTCAATTTTAATTAAATTTTTAGGTGTCCATGCTACGTTTGAACTCAAAACGGATATCTGTGGATTTTCGAACTCTCAAGTTTTATTTTTTCTGAAAGAAGTTTTGATTTTCTAATTCCGACATTGATAAACTCGTTTATTTATCAACTTATCGATTTAGAATCGACATTTGGATATTAGAAATTTTTTGAGTGGAAAGCCATTGATCAAAATTAAAAAAAAATAAAATTGAAAGAGCAAAAGAAAGCGCATTGCTCTTAAAAGCTGTTACTTACTTACAAGATATAAACTATGAAATTGGTTCGATTAGAAATTCAAAATTAACAGCAAAATTCAAGTTTTGAATCAGACGATGACGGAATTTTAATAATTGCAGCCAAATTTATTGGATTTCCTTACAACGTTGTTCAGGTTAACATCGATCAATATTTCATCAGAATTTTTAGAATTGTCAACCAAACCAGCCTTGTGTCTAGTTAGGTACAAATAATTGAATGCTACCTACAATTGAAACGAACCCATTTCGACAAAATGTCGATGTCGGTCATTGACCGCTTTGATTATTACATTGTGTAAATCGAGGTCTAAACCAGCAGCGCTTAATTTCTTTACGCACAAGCGTAAATTGGAATGCAGATAAATTTTTTTGTTTTTATATTAATGACGTTTTCCTGCGTCAAGGGTAATTAACAAGTTGCGTAAAGTTCAGCGGACTTTGCAATACATTTTTAAATAAGGCTGTTAATAAACAGCTCAATTCAGCTATCTGTGGTTTGCTTGGACATTTACAGATTGTCGAATCCAGAGAGATTTTTGGCCAACAATTTTTCCATCCAGACAAGTCCCCACCTTTTCTCATTATACAAGCAGGTAGTGATCAACCAATATAGCCTGCTCTACTTGATGCAGCTAGCAAGTGAACTGGGGATGTGGGTTGCACTATTTCAAATAAAATATACAAAGCCTGATGCAGGTGAAGAAAGTTCAAATAAATAAATGAATAGTTAGCGCAACAGTTTTAAGGTACGTTTTTTTTTCTGTGCCGAATGGAAGTGACCTACAACTTTATGCCGAGTCCAAACGGCCAATTGAGAAGCTCATGACAGTTATTCTCCCGGATGTTTGTCAAACCTTCGCGAGTGGTACCGCAGTAGAAAAGAACATACGATGCAATTTTTGCTTTTCGGGGATCAAACCCGAAATCCCGCGCTCAATAGTTCAGCACACTAAACGCTGAATCACTGCAGAAGTGTACACCACCTATTTTGACATTCATTTTTATAAAAGAGGTCTAGTTTTGGTTGCATTGTTTGTTGAGATTGCGTAAACAAATATTTATTATTGCACGAGAGTAGACCAATTGCGAAGTATTTCAAACGATTTCAAAGTCTACATCTGGCTTCTATTTGACCTCCCAAATTCGTCTCAGTAAAATGTAAACCTTCCATCATATTAGACTTCACTCGTCTTCAGCTGGTTGTTTCTCTCTTTCTTCTGGCGATGATTGAAATCTGTCGTAATCGTAAATATTTATCTATGCATACCCAGATTAACTGACAAAATATTCACATTTTTATCTTTGCGCAAACAATTATAAGATGTGGAGACGCTGGCATGCGGGTACATTAACACCAACTGAAACTGAGTATTCCATGCACGATTTGTTCAGAAAATGCCAAATTCGCCACAGAACTGCTGTACAATGCACCAAAGAAAGCAATTTATTTTATTACTCATTTGTTGAAAAACGCTAATTGCACATACAGGTAAATGTGTGAAATAAACCGAAACGCTCACGAATTGCCGAGCAGTTGAGTTATTTTAATTAAAGTCACGTTCTTTCCAGATGGGTTTTTTGTTTTTCTGATTTATTACAACTTTTAATTTTTCACATTCTGTTTGTTCATACAGCAAGATTGACTGACACAAAATAAATGTTTTTCTTTTTTCAGTTACGCAAGATATTATTGATATTGCTGCGGCGACGGGCTCTCAACAATCAACTGTATAAGCAAACAATGTGATTATAAATACGTTTTACTTGTACCTAGCTTAGCAATTATTTTGTATAAAATGTTTGCAGGTCAAACTTTCAACTACCAGCAGGTGTCATCTCAAATGACTTAAGGTGTACAAATTCCAGTGGTATCTCATCTCGTTTTAATTTCTGTGCAGCTACACACCAGTGGTTCAGCTAAAAATGTGTTTAACTTCAGCAAAGTTACTCATTGTGACGCTAATCAGTGTGAGCGGCTATATTAAATTGGAATGCAAAACACAAACAAATATTCCACCTAAATCTAAATCCCCACTTCAGTGCCGACATTGCAATATTTTATCATATAAATTAATTGCAGATGATGTCACCACCGGTTTAGAACTCGAAAGTTATCCTAAGGCAGCATCAGTGTGCTACTTTTGTAGAAAGAACCAGCAAGACTCTACTCGTGTTCATCGATAACCTGTTTCTCTGGTGGTCCAAGTTGGCCAAAGAAGAGAAATTCAAAAAAATAAAAAAAATACAAAAAACAAAAAAATTTTATGTTGTCATGAATAAGTTGGAAAAAACAGCATTAACCATTATGTGACTTGAACGTAAACTACTTCAATTTATTTTTCAATTAAATTGGATATCACATGTGTGGTGAGCTGTGAGGATTTGGTTAGGGTAACAGCCAAGTCAAGCATGCCGAGGCAGTAATACTCATTAATAACTACATCGCACATGCACTATGACAGGAAATGGAAATTAATTTATCAAGCTATTATCGCAGAGTATGTACAAGATTATCCACTTTTGGTTAGTTGGCCAAGTAGTGTGTAGTGAAATATAAATATTGATGGAGAGAAATAGCACATTTTTAATTGTCGCTAGTGGTGATGGCGAGTCTAAACGGAATTTGAAAGTTACGGTATACGTAAGTATGTTGTTTTTTTAAATATTTTTTTAGCGTTTCCTGGGGTACGAACATTTGGCAAATAAAGGTTTACGTAGACCTGTTATATGATCCAGATGTCAAAAACACTGCCACTGGTTCCCCTAACCACAAAGTGTTCATTTCATTTCAAAATTGTATTTAAAATAGACAACAATACTCACGGTTAATCAGATTAGTAATAAATGACAATAAAACATAAACGAATCTTAGTTATTTATAATTATTGATAAATTAAATATTACAAATTAGACGATTTTTTCTAATTATCTGTAAATTTTAATGTTTAAGTATTTATTTATTTTTCGAATTAATTGCAAACAATAAACTCAAACTTAAAACTGAATTCAACAAACAATGTAAAATAACTCACTTATTAAATATTACCAAAGAACCGACGAAGACAAATAATTCCCGCTGGCATAATAAATCAATTTTTTTTCACTACAGTTTTAAATATAAACATATTCAATTTAAAGAAATTTTGAGGACAATTTTTCAGTTCATCCTATTGCCCCAAACCAGAAACCGTAACTGACACACTTAGATAGATATTTTTATTACGTTCAACATTACATTTGCTTGTTGCCGCAACAATTTACAATCACGGAGATACGATATTTATAATCTTACTACTGAACAATTAATATTATTTTTTAAAATAAATATTTTATTTTGAGGAAATAACGAAAAAAAAAACTCAAATTCGCACAAAACAAAAGAAGATAAGATAAAAATCGTCTTAGAACTGAAAAATAAATAACGTTGAATTAGTTAAGCACCGCATTTTGTTCGTTTATCAAATGATTATCCGGAAGATCACATCTTATTTTGAATGTATCGGTGATTTTTCGCATTCTGTCGAAGATCATTTCAAAATTTGCCCTAATTGTGTAGGTATATTAAAATAAATTTTTAAAATACATTAAGATAAATATTATTAGGTCTGAAGTAGAATGATGCCAGGAAAGATTGAGCATCATTTTAAGTAATTTTTGCGAAATTTGGAATTTTTTGAAATGACATTCAGCACAACTACCCCAGACTTGGTTGTCAAAAAATTGATTGGAAGACAACTTTATAAACAATTTTGTTGTCCTTCGATAATAGTGATTTTCTGTTAATAAAGGGATATAGGATTTTAGTAGCAATATTTGCTTTCTTTAGGGCCGTTTGCTCATACGACTCTTAACGATTTAAGTGTCACAAAAGAGTTTATGTGGCACTTAAATTCGCTATGAGTCGTATCAGCAAACGGCCCTTAATGTTATTTTAATGTGTTCCTTCAATGTTAAGGGTCAAGATGTATTATTATTAGTTGGCGCAACAGATCCGTAGGGACCCTAGGAGCCCTAGCTTCTCGCAGCCAATCGTCTTGTGTGAGTTTTTATTTTTAGGACGAATGGAAGGGATCTACAATTTTATGCCGAGTCCAAACGGCCAATTGAGAAGCTCTTTCATGACAGTTATACTCTCGGGTGTTTGTCAGACGTTGTCAGTTGGAATTTGTTTTTTTCCGGGATTCGAACCTGGTACCCCTCGCTTAGTAGTTCAACACATTAACCACTAAGCAACTGCGCCGACAGGTTATATTGCAAGATATTTTTCAGAGGGTTCCCACGATGTTTGACGTCCATTAACTATTGCCCGACTGGTGGGATGAAAGCAAGGTTTTCTTTTCCTGGTCAAAAATAAAGCTTGCATCTCCTCCATATTAAGCTCTATTTTCCACTTTGTGTAATACTGCTCTCATATTTTGACCGTATTTTTTAAATTGGTCTCAATGTTGAGACCGAAATGATATGACGAAAAAATTGCAGTATCAGCCGCAATTAATGCACTCCGGTAGATTTGAGATGTCAGATGTAAGATGTAAATAGATTGTACAAAATTGGACCAATAGCAGAACCTTGCGGGACTCCGGAATGGAAACTAATGCTATTCGAAAAACTACTATCGATATACACTTTAAAGGAACGATTTGAAAAGAAACTTTGGACAATTTTTATGCGCGAAAACTAAAATTGATACCCCACTGAGTCAAATACTTTCTTAATATCAAGTAGGATCATGTCCTTTCATCATTTAGTCTTCTGTTTCTTTTAATATAATTGCATATTCTTAGTACTTTATGAAATGTACCGTGGTGTTCATTTGGAAATATTTTACTTTCTTCTATGAACAGCATCAGTTTTTCCTTAAGGATTCTTTCATAAAGTTTGCTTAGACCACTGAGAAGCTTACTGGTCTATAGCTTTCTGGGTTGTCAAGTTGTTTCCGTATGGGACGACTATCCAAGTAAGATTCACCAGGTATCAATGAGCGCATTAAAAGTATTTGTTTGGTGCGGCGCTTTGACCCCACTAGACTTTTACTTGAGAGGCTTCCTAAGTCCGCAGCTCTATACCAATAAGCCTCAACCGAAGCCCTTACACCCAACAATAGCAATACCATCGCCCAAATTCAGCCGGATATATTCAGCAGAGCCGTTTGAAATTGTATCACTCGTGAAAAACCGCGGCGGACATTTGAACGATGTTATATTTGAAATAAAAAAAAAATTGTTAATACCTCTCACACAGCTTGTTTTATTTCATTTTAACACTGACCCGTGCTAATTGAAAATACAAACCAGCCTAAAAGGCAGCCAGAGTGAAGGAGCTATTTTAGCTAAAATAACTCGGCAGTTGGTTTGAGTGCTAGGGGGGAATTAGTACGTTCTAATTTACACTGTAACTCTATGGCCATGAAATCAAATGGAAGCTTTTTTCATAATGACGAACGTGGCGTTACTGTTTTCAAATCGTATACATTTTTACCGGAAAAGCTGGACTACACTTTGACAATGATGAAAAAATGATGAGCCTTGAGGCTCGTACATATGTAAAAACAAGTAAAATTGTTATCATCGGCCTGGCCGATGCTTTGATACCCTCCACTACATACAAGTCATGCAAAACTGGTTTCGTATGGGAGGTACCAGATGTACTTGACCGACATAGTCCAAATTTAATACAAACCTGACGACGATAAAAGTAAGTCCTCTCAAAAATTGCACTTGCCTACGTGGATTCTTTTGGACTCTATCGTGTTTTCAACCGACAGAGAGACACATGGGTCTAATATTGATTTTGTACGGGAGGTACCCGAACTACTTGACCGACATAGCCCATTTTTAATACCAACCTAACGACGATTAAAATAAGTCCTTTCACCAAACTTCATTCGCCTAGATTGATTCCTTTGGACGCTATCGTGTCTTCAACCGACAGAGAGACACATGGGTCTAATATTGATTTTGTATGGGAGAAACCCGAACTACTTGACCGACATAGCCCATTTTTAATACCAACCTAACGACGATTAAAATAAGTCCTTTCACCAAACTTCATTCGCCTAGGTTGATTCCTTTGACATGGGTCCAATATTGATTTTGTATGGGAGGTACCCGAACTACTTGACCGACATAGCCCATTTTTAATACCAACCTAACGACGATTAAAATAAGTCCTTTCACCAAACTTCATTCGCCTAGGTTGATTCCTTTGGACGCTATCGTGTCTTCAACCGACAGAGAGACACATGGGTCTAATATTGATTTTGTATGGGAGGTACCCGAACTACTTGACCGACATAGCCCATTTTTAATACCAACCTAACGACGATTAAAATAAGTCCTTTCACCAAACTTCATTCGCCTAGGTTGATTCCTTTGACATGGGTCCAATATTGATTTTGTATGGGAGGTACCCGAACTACTTGACCGACATAGCCCAATACCAACCTGACAACGATAAAAAGAAGTCCTTCCACCAAAATTCATTCGCCTATGTCAATTCCTTTGGGAGCTATCGTGCTTTCAACAGACAGACGGACAGACAGACGGACATGGCTAAATCCATTCAGAATGTGACCCGGATTCAGAATGTATATACTTTATGAGGTCGCCGGTGTCTCCTTCTAGACGTTACAAATGTAATGAAAAAGTGAATTTACACAAAAGACCAGATGATGTATTTCGAAAGACAGCAATAACGATTGGAATTGAAGACGTCAGCGAAACCGTTAAAAAACTGCTCCATTTTATATACAATATTTTACCCAAAGACGATAAGCCCTTATATAAAAAAAATCAAAGTTCTGCTGAATACCAAACTGCAACGACATCTAGCAGTGAGACCTTAAGTTGTCCTTCTCCATTGCACACATTGTTATCATTCGAAAAATAAAACACATGGACTTCGAAAAGAACTACACCTACGAAAATATTTCTTTCCACCAACGGTATAATTTACTCGAATATTTCGATTTTTGCATTTCAGTGTTTTTGTAAACTATAACTTAATCTTGCAGCAAAATTCATTAAGCAGAAGCTGACATAAAATGCAATCGGAAATGAAAACAAATAAAAGTCTTGCTCTACATAGTTGAAATAAAGCACAAAAACATTGTCACACTACCATCATATAAATCTCAATCTTAATCTGTTTCTCACTCCACGTCCACACGCATTCCGTACGCATCATCTGCATGCCTGGCCTGAACAACAAACTGAACTTATTGTCACGTTCGACATCAGGCCATTGTTGTATACACCATGACAAACATGTGTTGCAAAAACACATTTTTGTCAGGCGGGCTAGAACGTTTAATAAAAAGATAAATATTTGTGACGAGTTTTACTTTGCTTCTTACTGGCCCCAAGAAGCTTATAATTTTTGTTTTCCTAAATGAAACGTGACAAGTGAACGCTGACCCATACTACTCGTATATGTGTTCATTTTTGAACAAAGGCCTCTGGAAAGCGAGACCTCAGAGTGCCGTACTTTCTGACAAAAGACTGCCGTCGAATACAAAGCCAACCATTTTGCAGTGGGTAATTACAATTAATATTGTGTAGGTTGTATGCGAGTTTATTGTGCGCTTTCACTTAAGATAATTATTATTGTTGTCGACTCTAAGATGGACGCAAACATTTATAACAAATACACATGCCCATGGGCGGCTGTATACATTTTTTGTGCATTTTTTTTTTTGATTTGCTGCAATATATTTACCTGATGAGATATTCGTCAGTGGATTCTTGAAAAACAAAGAACAGAACGTAACAAAAATAATGAGTAAACATGGCCATGGATCCGATAAAGCCAGCTCTAGACGAATGCTTGAACAAGAGTATCTCTCAATCTGTGGATATCAGTCAGAACAAGAGAAATCTCAAGATAATTTAATTTTCTTTTGTCAATATTTTGACGAATACAAAAGCCACGAACAGTTTATTTTAGGTACGTTTGGGGGTGACTGATGTGTTATATACTGAGCAATTTGTGCTAGCAAATGTGGATTAAACGAGATTGTTGCTATTTTATGGAGATATATATTTGTCTACTGGCGAAGTGAAGCGTATTCAATCGATGGAGACTAATGGGTGAATGTTTTCTTGAAAATTTCTGTAATTTGTAAGGATTATTGCGAGAGTGGTGGGGTGACTTGATTTTCTTGGGAAGCACCCTTTAACTGTAGATATACGATGCTTTAATATAAAACAATTCACCCTTGGTTGCTAAATTGAAGGAATTTTTGTATCACAAACGCCTAGTTTGCGCACGTGTCCTAAATGCGCAAACGTGAATATAAATCAAACTCCAAGTGAGTGTGCAAAAGCTGTTTACACTTTAGAATTATGTTAGATATTTAGTTTACGTTTATGAATGCGCTTTTCTACCATTCAGTTAATGATTTACAAATAGGACAGGGGCGATAAAATTATGGTTGGTGAGACTATGCGCATTCCGCACATATTGTGCGCGATCTAAGGACGCATTCGATAATGAAAAAATGCTAAAAACTCTCCTTAATGGGGAATCAGCTCTTAATTATTATTTATTTGTGTTTCCGTTCGTGATTTAAAGCTCATGTTAAAGACATGGGGCTGATAATACTGCTCATGAGTTTTGTTAGAATATAGAGAACGCCAATTCGTAGAAATTGGGGTTGGTTAGAACTGAAAATATGCGCATTCCGCACAAGTCGTGTACGATAAAAAGAAACTCGTTCTAATAGCTGTTTTCTTCTACAAAAGAAAATAATACTGCTCTATGCATTTCATGTGGAGTCGGGTTTCAATTATTTTTAATAATCGTCTCTTAGCGCACATTGCATGGAAATTGTGATATTTAATATTTTCTGCGAATAAGACTAATGACATTCCATATAGATTTTGTTATAATAGTGAACTATGATCATTTTCGAAGTAAAAACCATGATTGGTGAAATTATGCGCCTTCCGCACATTATATTGTGCGTTAAGTTAATATATTCGTATTTGTATTATATCTTTTCACTGAAAATAATCACTTTTCGTGTGATTTGTGCGGATTTTTGATTCAGGTCCTAATCATGTGTTGGTATATCCGGTAGCGCACATTTCCGTGAAATTTCTGACTTTTGAACTCTGAATTCGTAAGTAGGACTGATGATGTTTCGTCGAGGTTAATACGATAACAGTGGCTTAGTGGGTAGTGTGTTGGACTACTAAGCGAGGTGACGAATGGTTGTGAGAAGCTAGGCCTAGGGTCCCTGTTGCGCCAATTATTTATTATTAATTGCGAAGAAAACGTGATTGGTAGGATTATGCGCATTCCGCACATATCTTGTGCGATAAACAAAAATTTAGCAAATTTTGATTCCATGTTTAAACTGAAAAGAAATGCTACACTTTGTGTATAGATAGCTTGCATTTCTACGTGTTTCTTAGCGCACATATGTGTTAATCAGTTTTCTGGACACACTTCTGAAAGAATTGCGAACAATATAAATTGTCACCATAAAAGGCGTTTTTCCTTTTTAGTTCAGAGTTGAGCTCTGAACCGAGCTCGAGCATTATGAACGCGCTCTGAACCGAGCGTACTCAGATCGTTCTGATGTATTTATGAAACACACTTGAGCAAATAGGTGTCATTTTTAATAAATATATGTATAATTTGAATATTTTTTAATTGTAATTAATTAAATTGGTTAGCCTTCAGTTCCAGAACAACAAGATTCGTCCGCCATTTCAATTATTTTGTTTATCCTGTTTTTTTTCTGTCAAATGTGCCTGTAAGTATGTAATCTTTATACTCAGCCTGCTCAGTCAATTTATTCTGAGGTCATAGAGCGCGCTCTGGTCATGCTCTGAACGAAAAAAGAAACACAAATTCTGAGCTCTGATGTATCTGAGCTAAAAAAGAAACACGAACTTTTTGTATAACAGTTCAGTTTGCGCTCTGAACTAAAGAAGAAAAACGCCTAAAGTTACCTTCTATTGGAAAAAATCGCAATTGTGAGTTTGTAAAATAGAGGCTGCCACTTGAGAGATGATTGCCATATTAAGTGAAGTACCTACGCTCAGGAAAAAAGTTTCTCTGCCTAATTCAAAGGCACCATACTTAGAGACATATTTTCGTCCAATTTACTCGACTCAACAGTGTAATGCGCCAAACGCGTTCCTTCCCCATTTGACATCCACTGTAGATACAGTGGGTGAATGAGTTTTTCCGAAAAAAAAACATCAAAGAGAATCATTTCTGTAAGGAATTTGCAACCATTTACCAAGAATGCAAATATTCACCCTTCTGACAATTTCCATGTAGAACTCTTACTCTTCACAAATCTAAAACTGTTCGCCATTCAAAATCAGTCTCCTGAGATATAAAATCTACACTTGTAGTATGCAGACGCCTGATGCATTGATACAAGGTGACTTCTATCGGACCGAAATGAAGCCATAAATCTCTTCAACGTGCACACACACGATTTTAAAGACATTAGATACAGCTGAAGGACATTGAGGGCAGATTCACCTAAAAAGTTTGCGATAAGCAAAAGATAGTTCTACGTCAATGTTCTAGAATTTATATAAATGAAAACGAAAAAACTCCCTCCCTGTGCCAAAGTGTATATAATGATGTGGGCCAAACAAGGCAGTTAACTGCTCCAACATTCAAATTACGTCACCATATTTGACAAAGCATAAGGTAACCTGCTCGTCTACCGCAGTGAGACAGAAAATATTTTTTTTTTCTATGCAGAAGGTAGCTCTTAGGGTTTATGCTTCTTCAGTGCATAACTACATACAGAGATACTTTATGTATCTAACGTTTGTTTGCATTCTTTGGAAACGTGATTTTGTCGTGTGCCATACCAACACAGAATATACCTTTGGGATTTTGGGTACGTTTCGACGCAAGGGAGGTAAGCGGCGAGAAGGGGCCCATTTTTGGAAATGCCATTGGGTTCTTATGTGTCCCGCACCAGGTATCCGCTGTAAGTGTTGCATAATTGGACGTTTTTGTTGGCATGTCATTCCTTTGACTTGTAGGGAGTAGGGACCATGCATATCGTTTTTAGCACATGCATATGTCTGTGTGTACTGCTCAAGGAAGAATGAGCTTCTTTGTTCGGCTCATTACTTCCTGGGTATTAAATCAAATTTAGTGAGTTTGCAAATATGCGTAGATAATGCTGACGGTAAAAAGAAAGGGGATCGCCCTCTTGACAATATTGTAGTCTCTGCATTGTGAGCATTTTTATAAAGGGGTTGACAAAATCGCAATCTTCTCCCCTTCTATCTGTATGGAATACTTATTTTTGGCAATTTACATATCCAGTTTTGTTGTGCGGAGGTGGTGTGTCTCTTGTACCTGATTAAACGTATTGAAAAGACAGGAAAGCCAACACAACAAAAGGTTGGGATTCTGCTTTACATTCACAAAGTTCACGAGTAGCTGTAGCTACTTATATGGACAAAATCTATATTTGAGTGCGTTCTAGGAAGAAGTTTATGAGTTCAGCATGCTCCATACACTCATCCAAATCGAGGAGGAATAGTAAACTATGTCATGCCTGTTACACTGGTCGCCTGTAAGATGCTAATGGAAGTCAGGCGAATCTTTAAAATGCTTTAAAGTTAGCGAGAATTCAAGACGAAAACAAAATTTCTTACGTGCTTCTAACAGCATTCGCATTATTATTGATTAATTATCGGGACACACTTAATTGGCTGAACAGTTTAAATGTAAAATCATTATAAATCACTTAGACATAGTAGATCATGTGAGGGTTTATTACGGTGACAGAAATTCGCAAACAATGGAAGCGCCATTGTCCATGAGATCAATCAATCTTTAATGGTGTTCTGAGAAGTTTTTTTTTTATTCTAAAAATTTGCATATATGTCATCACAATTCAAGTCAGGTGGTTTGATTGGTTCTGGGAAATCGTTAGTAACACTTTAGCTATTAGACGGTTTTGTTAACATTTTAAAATGGCATTTACTGCGCGACGTGTTAATTGCGCTCAAATTCAAGTTAGATCGAGTAGAAAATGAGAGAAAAGTCATAAAGTTCAATTTTAGCAAGTGCTAAGTGCTGAGACATAGTATAGGTACTTAAAGTTATGACTTAAAAAATGGAGAGTGTAATAAACCGTTTGTAATCACAAGTTTTATTAAGATCATAAACAAATGGCGTAACGTTGGCAGCATTGTATTTGTATTGCATTGTAACGTATGTCAACTGATGGCTTAGAAAATAATGTTCCAACTTATTTTGCTTTGGCTTTGTGAACCTGACTGGTTGAAACAAAGAGTCACTTTGAGTTGAGACATATTTATTCTTAACGTATATGGTGGATGTAAAAATGAATGAGGCATCGGCATTTCCATTGAGGTTCTTTTGAACTGTACACAACAATTTCGAGATCAAAACTATTCAATTCTTATGTAGCAGGCTTTAAAGTCTGCAGCCTTTCAACGTTTAAGCAAATCAGATGTCATAGTCGCACTCATTTCAAGTGTGCTGTGCTCCACTGAAGCTCTAATATACCAAATACGTTCAACGTACGTCGATGGGTCTAGCATTGGAAGGTGTTACATCGGAGATATTAATTGACAAGTCGATCAAATAGGTATTCACGATCACAAGACACATAAACGTTTTAAAAATCAACAGCAAGGATCTTTGTCCAGAACTTTGTTTCAACGTGTACAAGTATTTGCGAGCGACATTAATTAGTTTCGCTTTAAAAAGCTGTTTGTAATAAAACTGCGGGCTATATTTTTAGATTGTTGTGTACCGAATACGAATTTAGTTTTTTTTGTCTTCCTTTCATTTTACCTTATTATCTTTGTATAAATATGTAAAACTTTGTTAGCTCCATCTATATATATATATTTAATTTATACATATTAATATATCAGTTTTCTTCAATAATTTACTGGCTATGAGAGGAAGAGAGCAAGAAAATGGGCGCGCTTAGCTCTCTCTTGCTCCTATAGTATGAACAGTATGACACAGACAATAGGCCACGGTTGCCATTTGCAAAAACTCAAATTATTTTCTTATTTTGATTACTTGTTTAAAAAAAAAACAAACATTTATAAAAGGCTTTTCAATTCAATAAGGAACGTAGTAGGAACTTTGTCAGTCTTTAAACAATTAAACAACGTTCTGCACAAAATTACCAGCTGCTAGAAGATATGGGAGAACATCTACCTATTTTCTTATAACAAACCATTAACACATTAGAGTTTCATGTCCGTATATGAATAATATGATTAATTAACCTATCCATATCTCAATATAGTTATAAACAGGAACAGCAACTATTTTGAAGCTCACCATCTGTCAAAAGAAGAAAATGACTGCATTCTGTAATTTTTTGAATAGAGAATAAAACAGTTTTATATGGATGGTTATGAAGCATAGCTATGCAAACAATGCAATGCGTTCACTCAGAAGCAGTAAGGTAGCATTTAAAAGAGGTGATATCGGGTTCGCATTCTTAGTACATCTGCCCAAAAATTTAACATACCTAGATAAAAATTACCAAAACTAAATAAGCAAAAAAATTACCAAATTTGGTAAAAAATTACCAAATTGGCAACCTTGCAATAGGCATGTCTTAGATATACAAAACGTAACTGGCTATGATAGAAAGAAAAGAAACTGTGTGCTCGCACCTCTCTCTGTTGCTCCTACAGTGTGATACAGACAATATGGCTGCACTGCAGTGATACCAGACTTTAGAGGCAGGTTATCCCACGCTTATACTCAAAATATCCCTTTTATGTTCACAAATTATTATTATTTTAAAAAATACTCGTGATTAATTCACAGACACATATGTCATTTTATGAAACAGTTTAGGGAAATAAAAAAAAGAAAATGAAAGCATTTAGATATTTTGAATGACTTTTTTCTAAATAAGAAAATATTTAATTTGATCGTAGATTGAATAATTTTTTTATTCTTAATGAAATGAGCAATTAGGAACAAATATTCACCAAAAAGTAAAATCCCTTTCTTTTTGTACAATGAGGTCTGAAAATTACCTTTGGGCCTTTTAGCTTATTATTAGTGAGAAAATCCCGCAAAAAGTGATAAATCCCCAGATCTGGTATCACTGCTGCACTGTATGATGTGTCTTAGATAATGAAACGTAACTGGCTGAGAGAAAGAGAGAACGAAAATGTGTGCTCGCATCTATCTCTCTTGCCTCTACAGTAATATTCGAAACGAAACGTAACTCTCTCTCTCTCTTTTATCTGACTAACTTATATCTCCCTATCAACTTCCGCTCGCAATTTCCGTAACGCTTTCGTGACGCATTCACCAGCTTACCCCCCAAGTCAATCGTGCCTAAAGAAGTATTACTTCAAAAATTGTTAAACTGGTTAAATTAAGTTAACAATTCCCAATACAAAATGATTATCAGTTGAATAAAAAACAATTTGGCGATATTCAATTTGTCGCCGCCATATTACCATAGTAACGTATTCATCTTAGATTAGAACCTATTTGCAAAGGAATGAAATTTAACTACCCCTAAAAGAAAGCAGCTGTATAATTTTATTTTAACGAAGCTACTATGGAAACGAATATTTTCCGACATAACTTTTTTATAGTAATGTATTCAAATGTAAATCTTTAGCAGGCGTATTTTTTCGACATCTAATGATTTTCGTTTATAAAAAAAAAGAACATAAATGGTATTCCATATTTATAAAAGTTAGGGTCGATTTGCGATAACAAGCGAGACTAGTTTTTATTGTTTTTCATTTGCTCATTAAAACTTATTTTTAATTAAATTAATCACATCTACACTTTATAGATAACTTATTGTAATCTTTGTATAAGGTTGTTTGTATAATTAAATAAATACTAAAAATACTAAATAAATACTTAAATACTGAAAACTCTAGAATTTTAGATTTTTTTTTAAAGCTTTTACTTCACTGGAAAAAATCTGATTAATAAAATCGACAGTTGAATTGTTTAAGAAAACAATGTGTGTGCAATAATATTCTTACCAGTTCGGGTTTTTTCAAAATATAATAAAATAAACCATATTCTTAAATTGATTTTATGTCGGTTTACATGTTAAGTTGAT
This sequence comes from Cheilosia vulpina, assembly GCA_916610125.1. Taxonomy (NCBI): domain Eukaryota; kingdom Metazoa; phylum Arthropoda; class Insecta; order Diptera; family Syrphidae; genus Cheilosia; species Cheilosia vulpina. The sequence goes on from OU744277.1 coordinate 61,257,919, forward strand.
ATATAAAATATAAGATTTTATTTTAAAATTAACAACCGCAAATCCGTCCTCATAATCGATCTGGTAGTGTTGTTCGTTGGCCAATTGCGCGCTAAGTGATTCTAATGTGTTCGCTGATCAAGTGAAAGGAGGGCATCACTTTCCAAATGCCTATCAACGAAGATAAAGGCGAGAAAAACATGATTGTGAATAATAACATCAAGAACAGAAAAAATTAAACCACCCAAAAATCTTGTCATGGACTGCAGGTCCTCGTCTTCTATTTCATCGTCGACAGACGACACTGTATTCGTAAATGTCGTCTGCTTGGGGGGTTTCATTTTACGTTTATTTATATTTTTCGGCATATTTAATGCAATCAAAAAATAAAACTGGGCACAAATTAAATCAAATCGATTTAAAAGTGACAATCAACAATAAACGAAATATATTTTTTTTGTGAAATTTGACATTACGTAGGTTTAAAACGGGTTAAAATCGGTTTAAACTGTTTTAAATCCATGTTTAAGCACATCTTAACTCCAGCATTTAATGCATGCCTTTGAGAGAATATAGATTTAAATTGTCGGGTTTAAAAAAAAAGCGGATTAAATGGTAGGGTGTCAAATTGTGTAACTTAACACTATTATCTTAGTGAATAATATGACCGTAAAATAAATTTTTCTTTAAGAGCTGGCTATATTTAAAATGTCAGATTCCTCGGCCGAGTTTTTTTCTTAAACTGACAGAGGATTGCTTACAAAATACATAACTGATTTGATACTTTATTTCACTATTATTATTTTTAATATTTTTTTTTTGTTTCAAAGAGTTTTGTTCTCTGCCCTTTTGGAATGGGCTTTCTTTACTCTTCAGATTTTCCACAGTCGTTGCTCATTTGATTTCCATAGATGTATATGAATGCGCTATGTTAAAGAGGACTCAAGTTACATTTATTTAGTTAAACGTGAAGGTATATCCTAATAAAGTGTATCAATCATCATTAAAAAAACTCCTCGTTTGAATGGATATAGAAGGAATAAATTAGAGCAGGTATTCCAAATAACTAATCGGTTACTTAAATGTTTTCCACAATACAAATCGCTAATTAGCCGGCAGTTCGGTGTCATACATATTCATTATGTCCATAGGTAAGGTCAATAGAATATGTAGTATTTTACTTATAAAATTTGATTTCATACAAAATAATAGAAATAGTAAAACATTTTTTTTTGTTATTCAACTTGTTAACCAAATGTGAATTAATTCCAAGAAAAGTATTTATTTATTTTCGGAATTCAATTTAGAAATTTTAATTCTGCTAAACGTCTTACTTACGCGTAAAAAATCGCTCAAATGTGTTCGCGTACCCGATATAAGCACTAAAAATCTGCTCAAAAAATTGAGCAAAAATCTCTCAGAGAGCGGATGATATACACCAAAGTATGTGTATAGACTTCGAGCTACTTTATATGTTCGACATCTACTCTACCTGTGTCCATAATAAAAATAAAAGATATTTCATGTGTGTCTTTAAAAAAAAAAATACAAAGCAACAAAATTCAACCACCACATTGGACTAAAAAAACCAGCCTAGGTTATAACTGTCTAGTTACCTAATGTTTCTGTTCGGTGGGGTTAGTAAAATCATTAAAGCGACTTGTTACCAAAAAAGTCATTTTAAAATAATATCAGTTCAAAATTTAAAAAAAGAAATCAATCTTTGTTTCGTCGGTAACATATTTTAGAAGGTTGTTTTGACTAGATACTTAAGAAACGCCTGAGGATCTATTTCCTAGTCGCGTTTACAGATAAAAATATACAGCAGTTTTACAACACCATTAATGTACCTACAAATTTTAAAATTCCAATTGAAAAATTGATTATTCAAGTGACCCAAATTAATTATTCCGTCTCTGGAAAGCAGTTATATTTATTTTTAGCAGCTCTATTTATTTTAGATGAATGAATGTCAAACACAGAAACACTAATGAACGTGTTTACTTATTAGAAACGAATACACCGACGAAGGCAAATGATTCCCACTGGCACTCTGAATCAATTATCATGAAAACATTTTCCCCTGCAGTTTTTAATATGCACATATTCAATCCAAAAAAAAATCGGAAACATTTCTTCAGGTCATTATGCAGGATTGTTCTCAATTTGGAAATCGAATCCGACACAATTGATGGGTTGTTTATTCATCGCTTTTTGACTACTCGGTTTTACAAAAATCCTATGTCGTACGTCCACATTTCGTGTCTCTTTTAATAAATGAACTGAAAATGAAACTAAACGTCGTGATTATATTGATTTCAAGTGCAATAACAACTATCTCTGTGGTATGCTGTCCAGGAGGTGTATTCGAACATTTTTAGCACTCTTGCTGACTTAGGTTGAATAAAAAAACATTTCAAGTGAATTAATTAATAACACGCTGAAAAATTGGCTCTTACTGAATGTGATTTTTGCCCGGTTAAAAAAATAATGGCTTGAAGTTGACTGAGTCTCTCTCGAAAAAAAAACGAGCATTCGTTGTTAAAAAATTCCGAATTAAAATGGCTAAATGCATACTGTTGAAAATACACACTTTATCAATTATTATCAACCAAGTTTCTAAATTAATATCAACTAGTTGGTTGCATTATTGTTATTTATATTATATTTTTATTAAAATCCAATAAAATTTAGAGGGAAAATTAATAAATCGGCTATTTTTAACCAAGTTGCATTAAGCAAGTTTAATCGGTTATTTTTATTCCACTAGCTCTGTAGAAGCTATATTAACAGTACTACTTGGTAGAAAGTTGGGTAAAATGAATTAATTAAAATCCTCAATCCCTTTTAATCTTATCAAAAAAAAAATGACAAAAGAAAATTCTTCTCCTTTTCAAACTTGCAGTATCATAGATGTTCTTCGTCATTTGCAGTGTGCAGAGTTCCTGGATCATTTTTACAACAAGCTATACAAAGTTTCCCATTTGCTATTATAATTTGTTTTGAAGACAATTATTGTCTTATTATTGAGAAAAACTTTATGAATAAACTATACTTCAAAGTATTGTACTGTGTTTTGTGTAATTCATTGAATTAATTATAATGAATTAATGAATTAATTAAGTTTTTCCATATTTTTTTTGCAATTATTTATCATGAGCGAGAGTCACATTATTATAAATCTTTGCAAGTAGCGTGAAGCTTAATAATAAAGAATAAACAAAAATATAAACGGTCCGCGATACCAATAATCATTTTTGGTGTCCAGGCTAATTTTTTCGAACTAACAATGGCGAAATTGTCCATACAAAATTGCATATTGTGAACTACTAAATATTTGAGGTGGAAGTTAAAAAAGATTTTTAGAAAGGCCCGGTGACTTTGTGCTGCTATCTTGGATATGCCGTTTCAAATGAGTTTTAAATGGATAACAGCTATTTTAGGCTGTTTACGTGAACCGAAAGAGTTCGTGTTAGGCAGCGAATAATGGTTATTAAATATACTTAACACTTGTTTAAGCAAATTCACTAGAAATGTGATTTATTTGTTCATATTTCATAACATTTATTTACATTCGTTTCTTTTTCCTTATGAGTCGATATTTTTTTAGTTTTTAGGAAAAATGTCCACGTTACTATAAAACTGCCACTGGTTCGATTGGAATAAATCATTTATTGAAACCAATGAATGTTTTTTTTAAATACTGCTTAAGACCGTCAGACACGTACCTATACAAAATGAAACAAGTTAGAACGAAAATTCCCGGTAGAAGTGAGTGCGCCCACAGCAACCTTATTAATGTGGACATATAAAAAAAAAAACTGCACTGAAAAAGTAGGGATTTGAATTAAATTGCCGGCGGTTTTTTTTTACATTTCAGCATTAGATATTTGAAAATAAATACGTTTAAAAATCTGTGGTTGCTTTACAAAGAAAAAGTATGCGCAGTTATAAAAAAAAATTAAATTTCCAACTGCTATTATACTTGTAAAGTATCACTGCACACAATATTATCTTGTTCGAATTCAAGTAATGATGCATTGGCTCTCGCCTGTGTCGGGAATTTACTTTGTTGGAACATCAGCTGGCAGCCAAATGGTCGCTTTGGTTTCCAAGTTTAAATAGTAACTAGAACAATAGGAAATGGGTCGCTTTCCACCTATATACATTGAAAACTCACGTGTCTTACAACATTGGTTATGTCTGCATTCGGGACTGTGTTTAAACTCGCAAACAATAAACTTCAACTGTTAGGCGCCATTTTCCTGAACAGTAGTCTGAGACTCGTTTCGCCAAAGAAATTTCGATCCACTATTGCGTCACACTTCATCAACCCCACAAATCGGGATTTATTAGACAGCGCTAGTTACATAGGAATTTTTTTGAAGGAATTTCAGAACCCCCAGTCAGAGTCACACAATTATTCAAAAGTGCCATTCGAAGTACCTACATAGACACTTGCTTAGATGTCTGTAACAAGTAATATGATAAGCAATTTAAATATCAGTATACATTCGAATCTAAGAGGCTATGCCGATATTGACAATCTTTTTGTTTGTCATATCTATCGCGTAATCAGATCAACCTACGGTTAAATTTAACTATATCTCCTTGTGAAGGCGGGTATCACTTTCCAATCAGTCATTTACATCGTAGTATACCTATCACCCCATTTCGCTTCGGATTTCATGTGTCAAAGAAATCCCCCTTGAACAAAATTGCCATTGAACGTCAGACGAGGACAGCATAGAAGAGAAGAGTGTAGGTGCGAACAAAAATTCAACAGGTGCCCAAACCCAACACACCCACAATTCAATTTCACTACACAACATCCAGCTTACAGAGTCGCCAAACCTCCCTTCATTTCATTTACATAGACTTAGCGTCTCACTGTTTTTGCGGGCTGTACAAGTGCGAACCTAATGTACGCAATCGGATTTAATTAAAATCAGCAAAAGTCACACAGCCGTGTCCAGTCCGACATACAAAATAATTTCACGAATTAAACGTATACACTCCCACGTGATTACGGCCGAGAATAGAGTGCAAGCAAACGACATAGAACACTGTGTCGAGTCCAATTTGAGGACAGAAACGAAAACACAAGCTCAATCAGCACGCCATCCGGAGTAGAACAACAACCGTGGTTGGTCTAGGTGCGCGTAATTAATAATTTAATTTCGAATGGAAATGATATTTTCGCTCTATTCCACAAAGAGTATTACCCAGTCCAATGAAAATAATAATAAAACTCCAGACAAGTTCTCTGGTTCTGCGTAGGTACCACGGCTCACAGGTATATAGACGTGCAACCGGACAAAGTACCTGTTTGGGTTTTTACCATAAGAAGAAAACAAGGCAAATTGAATTTGTACATGTGAATGCAACATCCAATTGCTTTGCAACGCTATATTCGCCGTGTCGGTGTGTGCGTAGGCATAGATATTGTTTGTCTAATTTCCTATCCCTACACCTGGAATGGAATATGACTTGTCATACTTATGATTGTACAACTCACCATGCGACAGTGTAATCCAAAATATTTCACTCAGCGCGAATCCGTTAAATGCGTCTCTTGTTGAGTTGGTTTCTTATAATCCGCAAATAAAATTCAATGTAACTTCTGGATACTTTCGTATCTCTTCTAGGTTTTTTTATTAATTTCACACATACACTTGTTTATTCCTTTTATTCTGCTTCTTCGTATAAATTACTTTTTTTTGTATGCACAAAAATTCAGAACTAAAACACGTTATAGAAAAAAAAAAAAAGAAAAAAAAAATTAAAGAAACTTTTTTTGTATGATTTTTTTTCCTGTTGATTTTGTATTTATACAGAGAATTCGAAATTAATTTAAATAAATTATTATTGCTCGAACCACTGCGGCAGAGTTGGCTAACACGTCTTTGATCGTGTCGTCAGCAGACTACAAACCGTCGTGGAGGAGAAAACCGGGTCGCAGTTTTCTTCTACCGTGTTCTTCTCTTGTTAGCTTTATGTATCCAATAAAACGGCTTGTGTTCAAGTGTTGATCGTGTGTCCAAAACGGTTTCGAACACCGTGAACGTTTCACTTAAATAATTTCGATTATCTAAATTTTTTTTTTTGTCACTCAGCACAATAATTGAAAATTAAAACATCAAACAAAAACTAATAAACAATAAACAACGTGGTTTGTGCCACCGCTATTAGTTTGGGGGAGAAAAGAAGAAAAACTTTCTCCTCGCAACCAGAATCCGAAACATTCACACAAATAGCACTCTCGAGTCTCGAGTAAATATTTTGAAATTCGATTCGAAAACTCTGTCAAAAGAAAAAGAAATTGGGATATCCACCAGTGTCAGCAGGATGTTCTAAAGGCGATTTGAACTGAAAATCCTTTTCTCTTACTCACACATGCACACACACACACATATAGATCCACAGATAATAGGAAAAAATTTACAAATTACCGTCCACGACAACGCTCCAAGAGCGACTGAGGTAAACTTGTGCATTCGGTTCAATTGAACCCCGGACTTGAATCTATTTTATAAAGTAGTATCTTTTTTCTGCTTCTTGCTTGTGATGGAGCACTGGCAACTGGCACTGGCTCTGTCTCTGGCCTGGCGCTGTTGTGTGCTAAAAAGAAGAAAAAACGAAAACAATAATTCGTATACGAGTAGCTTAGAGAGGTACGTATTGTACGTTACTTAGGTACGAATGTTGGATCTTTTGGATGGATGGGGGGCGCGGATAGTGTGTTTTGGTGGAGGCTTCTGAAAAAGCAGGTTTTCGGTCGAATGGCCTTATACACGGAATGGAAATTTCAAAGTAGGCACAAGCACAAGTGAATGCGAGAGAAGACGTGGCGAAAGTTTTTTTCTTCCATTTCTTTCTTCGGCTGTTCTTTGGAGGTTCTACTTAAAAAAATAAAAGCACGAGTACGAGTATCGGATCTGTGCAGTTTTGAAAGATACTTTTTGGAATTCCAATAGTTGATTTTATGCCAGCGCTTCCCTCTAAAATGTTGTTGTTTTTGTTTTGGAAATACTTGTTGGTTGTTGGTGGAGGATTGTGGTGTGTTTTATTTGCCGGTTTGTTTGGTGGATAAAATGGGATTTTCATTTTAGTACTTTAAATGTAGTTTATGGCGAATTCAAACTGAAGAGACAGAGCCAGTTCTCTGAGCGAGGCGAATATTCCCCTAAGAGAATTGAAGCGAGTGGTGAAAAGAGAATTATGTATTTATTTTTTTTCGGGGTGTTTATTTATTGTATCCGTTTCAATTAATTGTAGTAATTGACTAAGTTGTTAAACTAAATTCTCTGAGTTCCACGCAATTGTCGAGATGTTTTGTGATTTGTAAAGAATTTGCCACATTTTAAGTATTTTACGTGAGTCGGCTGTAAGGAGCCCACTTAAGTATGGACCCGAACTCACCACGCACCTGTTGAGTTGTTGGAATTCGTCTAATTGTGGTTGTTTTGTTATTCTTTAATCTTCAGTTATTCCGCTCTCGGTGCACAAGAAGTTACTAAGTTGAATTGCATAGTTTGAGCTTGAACGAGTTGTAGAGATTGGCCAACGGAAGCCATTTGAGGAATAATTGAGAGTAATGTGTTTTTCTTTATGTTTTTATTTATTTATTAACATTTTTAATGATTTATTTTTTTCTCTCTTCCTTTCTTTAATTCTGTGGTTTGGGCAGTTCAACGCCATTGGCTATGGGGTTTTCTATCACGCTGGCTGAAGAGGCACTTTATTGATGTAAAGTCCGCCCTGACCTGAATATACCACTTCCTGTATTAGAGTAGCGATTTGGTCGGTCCGCGAAAATAAAAACTACAAAATGGCGCCCAACGCTGAGCCCTTGGAAATGTCTTACTATCGTTGATAGTCTTTCAAATTTTATTACTCAATAATCGAGCTGACTGGTGAAGAGAAAGTTGAGTTTGAGTTCAACTCGAAATAAAAAAGTGGCGCCCAACAAGTGGCGCTCGACTACCGGGAATCTGTTTAAACTGAATGACTGCTTGCAATAGTTTCACTATGTTGGTAGAGGCCCATATCCATTTGTTTAATTTTAAGTTAGAATGGAAGAGATCTAAAACTGCAATTGTAGCTATCTCATGACAGAATTGCTCTTTAAAGTTTTTCAGAAAAGTTTATTTTACAAGGGAAGAAGAAGCGAAGAAAAAGTGCACGACTGGCTCGCACGACTTGATGTGTTGTAGGCAAAAAATTCGGTTTTAGAAAATATTGAACTTCTGCACTTACTGCAAAGCACTTTCCAATATAATATGTAAAAATATATGTTACCTGTGAGGGAGGTTAAACAATGACAGAAATACGTCCCAAGCACAGATCTTTGAACCACACTCGGTCAAAGTCAACGACTCTGGATTTGCCTAAATCAGTTGTTTGGTAGTACAATCGAGATAGTCGGTGGCTCCACTTGTGCTCAATTCTCTGGAAAATTGCAAGCAAAAATATCAGTTCTTCCTAGGTTGTGCTTGATCGCGAAACGCCTTTTGGTATTAGAGGTAAAAAAGAAAATCAGCTTGAGCTATTGGGGCATTGTCGAATTGGTTGCATATAGCTTGGATGCATCTCCCCTTTTTCAAAACGCATTTATGCTGCCGATATGGACTGGGCAGCCGTCACACTCAGATGCCGAACAACGAACAATCATCGATGACATTCGTATGAACAGAGCGAAACATTTCTCTTCAACATATCCTATGCAATTCTACTGACTGTGCAAGGTTCAAAGCATCTGACACTTATGAGACTTCTGAAGACAGTAGTTGGTCCTGTTCGACTTTTTTGTGGCAAAGACTCTCTATTTGGCAGACTTTGCCTGTAATCGGCAGTGATAATAGCCAGATCTCCTGCTTCCCGCTCTTTCTCTGGTAGCGTCGACCGAAACCTATTTTCTCCGCCGTCTTTTACGTTCGCCGTTTGGCTCAATCTTGGTCCCGTCTAGAATAAATATGGCCAAAGCGATTGAACATTTTTCTTAAGGTACTTGTTAGTGTAGTCTTAAGTTGTACGTAGTTATAAGTGCATAAGATTTCAGTACACCTAGTACCGAATTTAGTGCTTCTTTAGAAAGATTTCTCGGCGCTCAACAAAAGCACACTATAAGTTTTATTTAACATTTAATAAATAATCAAACCTTCCATTTGAGTCATAGGTTTTAGGGATTTATTGGGTTAGTCGCCACATTTCCAACCACCCATTATTACCCAACTTGTATTTCTTAATCTCTGATAAACGTTGATTTTATGTGGATTACCTGTCAAAAATACTTAAAGATGGATTTAAATCTTAACCTCTATTGGTACCACGCAGAACCCACTTATCCACCGAACAGTGAATTATTTTCGTGAACGACGAAAACTTTGCTTGTAGCACCTAGGACTTCCTCTTCAATTATACAGCATATAATAGCAAAACCGAGCCCCATGAATAATAAATCACAAAGTAAATACCAATCCCCATTACTGCAATTTTAACAAAATAAAAATAAACGATTAATCCACGTCACTCTTTCGTGCTGTATATATGGAATTAAAATTGCAATTAAATCCAATAAGATCCATACCGGAACAAAATACTCAATTGTCATACCATACGTTTTGTAAATTAGCAAAGTTTTCCCATTTCAACCCATTCGCACACATCCATATGCCTGACTCGGCCGCCGGCCCACTGTGGGACGGACTGTGAACAAAATAAAAACAAACAAAAAAAATACTTTCCGGAATATCATCATCAAATCTGATATAAAACTCAATTAGACCCAAACATTATGCTATCACCGTTAAGTACCATGGCTATGCCTGTGAATTTGGAACATCTATCGCCCAACAGAACGCTGCCATCTCCAGACAGCCAGCCATGGTCAAGCGTACAATTTTTTTTTTGGATAATAATTAAAAAGTTTAGAACTTCCCTTTTGGCATCATCAATTTTATATGGCTATCTGTTCCACATCCACACCGCCTATGCCCGCGCCCGAACCCAATATATGCGACAGTGTGTGCAAGTATTGCCATAAAAGGGTTTAAGCCTTCTTCTGGTGTTAAAATTACTTTTGATGGCTTTTCAGATTTATGTTAACTTTTTTTTTATACATTATGGACTCAGTTTTCCTGTTAAATAGGGTTATGTTGGGGTTGAGTTTACACCCACTTTTACGGATTTTTTTTCTGTTCGCAGAGTACTTAAGTGAAAGTTTTTGAAATGTAACTTATCTAGCAATTCAATTATATACGAAGGGCATACGGATTTTAATTCAATTCGATGCAGAGGCATACTATCGGGTATACCTAACTATGTCGATATGTTGTGTAGCATGTTCCCTTGAGTAATTTATTTGTTGGTTAAGCTGAAAGTTGGTACGAAGTTTTGAGTGGCAGAATTCCCTCTCTGCCATTTGACATATATTAAATTCGCCTGTCATCTGTACTGACAGTGAGTAAGACCAGTCTTCCATTGTGGGATATATTGGAATGCAATGGTCTACTGCTAGTCAATTTTTGATCTTGTATTTCTAAACCTAACTAGACGCGTTAAGTTTCTAAAAGCGATAAAGTTAGCGTTTTTATTAAAATATCGAATTTCCAAAGCTACCATCTTTTCTTATGAGATAGCGTTATCAAATCAAAACGTTAAATGCAAGTTTTAATACAATCAATTTAATCGCTTCCCCGGCGCAATACAGTGCAGGTAATCAAATTATTACGGCCGCTATAAAAACAATTAATTTTTTGAAAAGTAACCGCACATACCTAGCTTCCATGTTTTATATTTTTTCAATCTCCATTTCCACATCGAAATTGACTTTTAAACTAAAAAAAAAGATTTATATTTATTAAAAAAGGGAACAGGAAAAATTAAAAAAAAATATATATTTGGCCAATATTTATATTGCAGCTACAACCGCCTCAACTCTTTTGGAAATACTTTCAATGCGCATTTGCTACAATTGTTTTAAGTAATTTCACTGCTGTGCCATACTTCTATGACTTTCGCTTATTTGTTAAGCTTTCTTTGCCTGTTTCTCGTTTGATTGGCCTTAAAAGATTTTCTATAAAGCTAAGACCTCGATATTTTGGTCCATCAAAAAATCAGTTACTCCTTTTGCCTTATGACAGGTTGACAAGGTGCAGCGCCGTGCATAAACGCATAATTGCCATTTAGAAACCATTCCTGAACTTGTGGCAATATGTTCGTTGCATTAAATCCTCAAAATACGATTTTACCTGCTTCAAAAACTGATCTGTAGATGGCGATGCTTAAATCTCTCTACACGTAAGTTTTTCATTTAGATTTTATTGTCCGTAGCATTGAATTTTTGATATTATGGTATGCAAAATTATTTGTAGGAAGGCGATTTAGAAATTTGTTTGAATTTTAGATGTTTCTTTGAGAGCAAACTCCGTTTTTCGCACTTTTGATACCATTTTTTATTTTCTATTAATGATCTTAAGCAAAGGTATAACGACTTGAAAGATCTAGTGCACACACATAAGGTCTGTTCCTTTACTTTTGTTAAGAATGAAAGAGACTGGGTAAATGACAGTGTTGGGGATAAATTATCTCACAGAGAGAGACACTTACGAAAAATTTAGGAAACGCTTTTGTAGTAATCTATGAAAATGTCAGATACATAATTCAAAAATTCGTAAATTCAAAAAAGTCTCGTAGTTTTCTTTGCTTTGCTCATATCGAAGCTAAAGGCGTTTAACCAAATGATGTCTCAAAAACGAGAAAAAAAAATATACATTCGGATATTTTATTCAGATTTAAAGTAAATAAAATAAAACCAGTGATACCATATCGTGGGCATTTTGCATTTCCAAATAAGAAAATGCATTTTTATATCTTTCAGAACAAAAAAAAACTGAATCTGGAGAAAAGCATTCGAATTCAATATCGTGGAATATCGTGGCCAAAAAGGGTATAATCGTTGTGGGAGAGTCAGTCAGAGCCGCCAAGTTATGTTCCTCCTTTTGAAGTCGGTATAAATAAAACGCCAATCAATATTCAGGAAATCTTCTTTTAAACACATGATTTGTTTTATTTTTTCAACGAAACTCATTACCGATATTAAGTGAGCACATATGCCGATTTATTCCCCCAGATAAATTCAAGTTACACAAAGTGTTATTAGGTGTACTCGTACCTTGTACCTGTTGGGGACTAAAAGTATTTTCTTGTTTAAACTTTTAGCGAAATCAGCACGAGAGCAGCGGGGATTTTCCACAATAACAATCTTTCTCCACCACAAATTTATTATTACTTTTAATTCATTTACACTCTTGCCATTTAAATGTTAATCTGTATATTTGATCTTATATATCTGAACAAGGAGATTTTGTTAAAAGATTCCCAGTCGATAAGAACTGCAAATCGCAGTAGTCTCCTATGTGATTCCTCCTCTATACTCGTTGACAATTATTTTCTACAATAACAATTACATAAACCGCCAATAAAATACTATAATAAGTACGAAACGTGCACAATCGGCAGGTGCGCACTCACCGATACGATGATAATGCATGGAGGTTTAATAAAATGTTCGGTTTCTCATTTTTTGTATCCACACATAACAATGGATACTTAACTGCTTTGAATGGAAGCAAAATTAAACCAATTTCATATTGGAATTCAAACATCATTGTGCGAATATTATTGCCCTGGCAAGGTTGTATTTTATATTGTGAAAACTCGGTTTTCAAAAATTATTAATAATATATAATAACAAACTGCGACGATGGCAATTACATTTTTTCAACACACAAATATTATTTCCGATTGTGTTCGATTTAATTTGATATTTAAAACTTTCCGTGTGGTAAAAAAGAATATTTTTCCAATGCATTTAGTGTGAACCGAAGTACGAGTAATTTAATGAGGAGCAAAAAGTGCAAGCTTTTTGCTTCAACTATTTCCAAATCGTATTTAGGTACTAGTATTTCCTGTCAATTAATGTAAAAAAAAAACATAAAATAAATGAAAAAACGACCAATGAGAAGCTCTCTTATGACAGTTATAATCTCGGATGTTTGCCAGACGTTCCCGAGAGGTGGTGCAGCGGATAGAACTTGGATGCGACCCCTCGTTTAGTAGACCAACACGCTTACCACTAAGCCACAGCCACTTATTTGAAAGCACTGTTGATGTCGTAGGAACTTTATTTCTCGCCTTCGAATTCACGATCACTGTCCTAAATTTTGAATGGAATCATTTTCAAACCAATCCGAAAGTGTTATTAAGGACGAGTTAAGACAGTCTCCTTCTAAAGTATCTAAATGTCCTTACCAGAGGCAGGGAGGTTGGTTTTTACTGTGACATATAATTTTTTGACGCGTTTTTTGACGAAAATATCGAAAGGATTCCTGCACCGATTTACAAGAAATATCCGGTAGGCAGGTGACTCAGTGCAGTGACGTACAGCTTAGCTCATCGAAAAATGTGACTAAAATTGCGAATTTTTGACATTAGTTTTCTCAAATTTTCTGAAGCTAAAAGTTATTTGAGAAAATAAAAGTTCTCTGAAAAAAATAAATTGTCTTTTGTCTTCCGACTAAATGAGAAATTAAAAGAAAAAATTCGCGCCAAGGTTATCTTTGAATTTTTTGACTTTTATGTTTACTTTCGAATTTCATTTCATTTTTCGTTCTAATAAACTGAAGTGGGATAAACGTCCATTAGGTGGCGTATCAGAAAGTCTCTAGATGTTTGTAAGAGTCTATAATTGTCCAGAGCAAGCAAGTCTCTCTGATATGGTCTTCATTTATTAGAAAGTGCATGAGACCCTGCTTCGACCTTGCTCTTGTTATCTAGTTACACCGACCAGTAATGGATCATATGGCGCTACCTATTGCTTTGGAAGGTGCCTTTTTGACTGACTTGGGCATAATTTTCTTGATAGACAGACGCTCTTAAAATGGTCACCATAAGGCATTTCTGTCTTTTTGACGAACATGGGTTATATTTATTCTAAATACCTGCTTGCCCTAAATTGTTTCAATCACAAAAATAAATCGTCTTCTCATTAATGCCACTTATTAGGGACTTTTCATTTGCCTTTGATTTATCTGTTAAATAAATATCAATCCGTTTGTTGGATTAGATCTCTCTATTCGTCTCATGAAACCCTTAAGCTTCTAAGAGTATCAGAAAGTTAAATTGTTATTCAATTGAATATTAATTAGCAGAATCATAAGGTCTGCACAGTAGACACATGAACTTTAAGGAACTAACTCCAAGTTTTTGTCTACCCAATTCGGAATTTCACGAGTGTCGTTCCCCCGGGCTATGTCATCAACACTGTAATAGACGTATGAAGCCGAAGCATCTGCCGAACAGTGCTGACGGAAGTGATTATCGCACTGGCTGAGTATCATTGAAATAGCAAAGCATTTCTATGCACTCTGAAAATATAATGAAAAATTTGAGCAGCTCCCTCGGGCGTATGTGTGCTATTTTGTGTGGTATTCGCATATCAAACATCTATGGCTCTCAGTTGGGGTGGATATGCACATAATTGTATTAAAATTTCAGCAAAGATCAAGCACCCATAGTTAAAATTCGAGTGAATTGCGAGAGATTTTAAAGGAATTTTCATATAAACGGACGAGGGTACGTTTCAACTGGAGGAAGTCCCTCAGATAATTGCCAACAATATAAAAGTACAACAATTGTTTTGACTTTCTAAAATTATTTCGTTGAAACACATAGGACTTGTTATTCATTTGAGTTGCTTTTAATTGGATTGAAGTGAAGGTTTAGGTATAGATGGTCGGTCTTCAGAGGGAGTTGTATACAGGCATTCTAGTCTGTGCGGCAGCAAAAGACAATTTTTTCGTTTCCAGGGCAACTAATTTCGTAAAGTTTACAAAGGTATAGCTACTCACAATATTGCTGTTCAAGATTACAATTGATGGCGTTTCGCAAAGTGTTGGCATGTCTTAAAAAAAAAAGAAGAAATAAAGTGCACGACTGGGTCGAACGAAACTTTCTCGTTCGTCAAAAGTTCGGTTGTTTTCTTATTTTATTAAGTAGGTAGGTAAAAATCTGAGACCGATGCTAGATAAAGGAAACGGTGCCTAGAATATAGTAACAGGATTATGTAGAGTTAAATCAAATTCACTTTTGGGTTATAATACATCTGATAGGCAGTACATAAATATAAATAACAATGTCAGTTTTAATAAGTTGAAGCTGTCCGTAGTAGGCAATTGTCTCAAGTTATGGTTAAAGATTTAAAAGCGTCTACAGTACTATTTTATAAGCTGTTACACTTTTAAACAAGATTTTTGAGTACAAGGAGAAGCGTAGTAGGAGTTTCTCTTTTCTGGGAATGTTTTTATTTTGGACCGGAACAGATTTCTCACGCTTTGTTTAAGGTGCCTATGATTGGAAGTAGGGTGCATGTTAGACGGATATATTTATGTAGATCTATATGTGAGTTCTCAAGGATTTGTTTTTGAGTTTGCATTAGCAGAAACCAAATATGCCGATGGACGTGTGGGGGGATGCAAATGAAGTGGGAGTTTCTGATTTTGTAAGGAAGTAGCTATAATTATTTTAAGGTATATATTCAACAAGATTTAAAAAAGGAAAGTATTTGTTAAAATGAAGGTTTGCGTAGCAGTTATTGCATTTTTATCGGATGGGGGGAGATTATAACAAAAATATATCATAGATATGTAAAAATAGATCGGGAAATATAAATACATAATTAAAAAACGAATTTTTTTTCGAAAAAACTAAATACGGAACCTTATTTTGAATATTGATTTTTTCTATATTAGGTATGTATTTTTATCAAAATCGTTAGAGCGGTTTTTGTGAAATTTGACAAACAAAACAGTACCAAATATTGCACTTTTTAGTTTGAAAAATACTATTGCTTAATTATTTAGCCGAAAACCGAGTGCAAGTTATTGCTCGGGCTTATATATATATATTACTCAGTTTTTAAAGTTTTATCGAAATCGAAAATGGAGTTTTCGATATATGAGCAGTTTTTAAAATCAGCGTTTTCGGTGATTGGAAATAAGAATTAAGGACGCAATAAATTTGACAACATCAATTTTGCTCTAAGTTTACATTTTGGTCAAAATTATTATTGCCGTTTTCAATTAAACTAAAGAAAACTAAATTATTTAAAAATTTTTTTTCAAAATTCTGTTTTACGATAATACAGAAAAAAACTGAGTTTTCCATTAAGTTATAAATGACCATATTATTTTAAAAATTAATTTTTGTTACAATGGTATGAACCGTACCGTTATTCGATTTTTAGCAGTTAACTGAGTATGCAGTCATGTTAACCTCACCCATTTAAGCTGAAAAGTTGAAATCGTTAGAACCGTTTTTGAACAAATCAAACTGGTATGAAAATTTTGTATGGGAAGTACCAATAATATTGAGGTTAACATGCAAACAGAAAAATGGGCCCGAACTGTAAGCCCCCAAACTCTAAATCCGAAGTTTGAACGAAATCCGGGCAGACAGACGGACAGAATTTTGCGACCCACTCTTTTGAGTTCCTCTATCATCGTAATGTCAGAATTGATTATAATCTCGTTCGAAATTTTGTACGTTAAAAATAAATAAATTGAAGTTGTTTTCATGTAAGCATTCCTCAAATGTTTTGACAGGAAAGGTATCAGTACTTCGGGTTTGATCTGATTATGAAACAAATATTACTTTTGACATTAAAATGACTTGCTTTTCGAATTGGACTCGAATTGGAACTCGACTGGTTGAGAAACGATTTAGAAAACAAAAACACCGGTAAAATATACTAGCCGAAAATGCTTTTAATACAGCGAACCTAATGGCAGTGATGCCAAATAGTGAAAAGTTTCCCGTTTTGAGGGAATTTACATGGAATTACATGGAAAAACATACTGATTGCTTAAATAAACAAGTGGAAAACTCAACTAACTACTTGTAATCCTGTTTTAAAGAAAATGAAATTAGCACTGTACAATTCTCTTTAATTATTTAACGTAACTGTTTAAAAAAATGTAAGATTATAGGCGCTGAAAGATCCGTCTTCAATTGTGAAAACTCTTCTAAATATGTCCAACTAATTTCAGGAATCACCAAAATTTTTCAGACAATTGTAAGCCACGCAGAGATCCTCGGTTTGTCTTGTCTAAGGCCTTTAGCGTTAGGTAAAACTAAAATGTAAAAAATCACGTTCCTAAGAACTTTATACTGGGATAGGAAAATATTTATAAAATGGGCTCCGCAATTTTAACTCACACTGAGTACAAAATGGCCTTGCAATTGAGAATGAACCACTAGTGGTATTTCTTACAAGTTTTTGCTAAGAAAAAATTGGACTTATATTCTTTATACGTGTGCGGGGAATAAGAAGGAAAATTTGGCTCTTTGCATGGTAATTTTCATATCATCTATCCGCCAGCACTCATGGATGTACCAGCGATCGAATTGGCGCATCCGTAGGTGAGCAATACGTTACTAAATAATTTGGATTTTACTTGTGATCACGGATGAGGCAATTTGACCCAGATCTACATCAAGAGACCTAAATTGTTCAACTTATATGACAAACTGAAGGAGGAACTGGGAGGTCGATTAGAAACAGGAAACAAACAGAAACAATTTTTGCAACCCGAAGACGCCGCCCTTAATAAATAAAATGAAAAGCCGTCGCAACAAGTCCGTATAGATACCCTAGGTTTAGCTTCTCACAACCATTCGTTTTAAACGATATTGGAACGTTTTGGACAAATGGAAGGGACCTGCAATTTTATTCCGAGTCCAAATGGCTGGTGAGAAGATTTTTTTCATGACAGTTATATAGATTTTTCAATTATTTGGCTAATATTTGTTTGAAAAAAAATAATTTAGTCGCTTATTTATTATTTAGTTTTCCTATCGGTTTTTGTTTATTTCGCCACTTGGACCTTTATATAAACAAAAAAAAACAAATCAAACAATGGCAAAGTTATTGAATAAGTTCGATTTATTATTTTTTTTTTTTTTTGATTCCACAGATTCTTTAACTTTTTATTAAACTTTTTTAAAAATTAAAAAAAAATGAATACAAAACATAAAATCCGCATATGTTATTAAAATAATAAAAACGCAAACGAATTTCTAAAAGAAAACAACTTTTTTTAAACAAACTAATTTCTTTATGTGAAAAAAAAATAGTTTATTTTTTATTTTCATAAAACATAAATAAATATAAAATTAATCTTTTTTATAAAGTCGAAAAAGAATAAATTAACACATTTTTATATTTTAAAGCTTGTGCTTTCAATAGGCCAACAACGGAATAGTCATTTTGTTTTTTAAGAATATTCTTAATTCTATTATCTACACACTTTTTTTTTCTTTTGTGGATTTAAATCTCCTCTTGTAATTTTTTCGATGACAGCTTCAACAAAGACACTGCGTCTATCTGTCGAATTTTCAAGGTACATTCCGGTTTAAAACCATACTTGCTTTGTAAGCCCCATTTTTGTATTTGGCGGTAGAAAGATTGAAAAAGGAGTTTCCACCCTTTTGGAACACAATCCACAAAACAATTTCTAACACTATTTAATGCAGCTTTTCGAAGTCCATGGCACAAAGTTTTGGATTCAATTTAACTCCATGTTTTAAAGCATTATTATTTAGACTTTGAAAAAACAGGTCGTACAATTTTGTGTTTATTTCCAGTCATAAGTGCATAAACCATTGGGTAAACTTTGAAAGTCTCATCAACATTACAATGAATGGCATAGGTACAGTTGATAAAACAAGTTAGGTATACTATAAATAAATAAATCATCCTTCTCTAAGCGCTTTACATTTTCTTTATTCGTCATTATAATAATTCTGTATTTACTTTTCAAAATGTCATCTACAATAAAAAGCTGCTCATCTAAATACTTAATATCATCGGGAAAAATAATCGGCTTAACTAATGGCGTCAAAGCTTTATTCCAGCGTGCTGATTTGGAAGGTAGATAAGCGTTTACATCGCGACTGCAACTTGCTACGTTGTCCTGAATGATTTTGCTGGTTCTATCTGCACTTCTTTTATTTTTGTTAAAACGACCGCGACCGGCTTCCAAAAAACATTTTATTCGTGAGAGAGAGAGAGAAAGAAATGCGAAATTATGGTAGGGCGATATTATTGAAAAACAAAGTAAAACAAAAATAATATACGGTATTACGTAGTAAACACAAATAATTGTAAGAAAAGCGAAAAAACAAAATGCAAAGCAAAAGAAACAAAACAATAGCCAGATTCTTCTACATTTAGAAAAAATAGTTATAAAGTTTAATGCGTAATTTTGAAACTTGGGAAACTACTGAGTCGATGCATTAAGCAAGATGACGTGTGGTGTATGGATGTATAACCAAGAAGATGCTGCTATTGTTTTGCTTGCAATTTTCCCTACGACTTTGTTAACTGAAAGAACATGTACCTATATAGGACTAGAACAATTCCATTACTCTATGAAAACTTACAGCTCTGAAGTTAAAGGCAAACAAATTTATAAGAACAGGCTAATGTGTAACCTGTTTTTTGTTTGTCAAACGGATGAAGGCGGAAGTGTTTGACAATTCTACCGAAATAAGTTACCAATGAAAGAATGGGCTGTACAATTTTTTGTTCCACCAAAAGCTTGGAAACGCTGACCCACTACCCCAGTGTCAGTGCCCTAAACACAGGTTAACCTGCCATTATGAATGTAAGAGACGTTTTGATTTATGACCCTGTTTGCAAGCGTTCACTTCACAAAGAAAAAGTCGTAGAACTGAAAATAGATAAATGCTCAGGGTATCCAATGTCAATGCGCAATCGTTTCCTATGATTTATGACTTCAGTTGGCCTTCCACTACTTGAGACTTTTTTTACAAATTTTTATTATTAGCTGCATTTTAAGAAAAATATCGTCTTTAGCATTTCAGAATTGCGACTAGCAATTAACTACTTTCAAGGAATTTCATCTTGGACGCCGCTTGTCATCAATAAGAATCTATAACATAAGCAGTGGTCGCTGTACTTGAAAACAATACTTCGCAAAGCTTCTTTCTAGCTGTAGATACTTTGTTTACTGAATAATTAAATTCATGCGATAATGGCTATTGGAATTGGGAATTGCCGCAAAAAACCACGAGACAAAGCCGGTTCTGTTAGAAGAAAACCAATCAGAGGTATAATAAGTGGGGAAAACCTGAAGAAACAAAAAAATTAAGACGAGGAAGCAACCAGCATCAGAAGAGGAAGAAGCTGCAGGCGGGTGAATGGGAATTGCACGACAATCCGGACCGAATAGATCGTGTGCATTGTATGGGAGAATTGTTTTACGCGTGATTCTATGGTGTTGTGTCGCAGATTCGTTGTACCAGGCACTGGATTGCACCTCACAGCTCACACTGTAGGTGGTGGTGGTGGTGGCGGTGGCGGTAGCGGCATTGCAGCACTTCGCGGTTCATACGTACGGATTGAATAGATCCAAGCTGTGAATACTTTTCTCGGTTCAGCGGGGAGGAGGCATTCGGTGCGCGTTGGATTGATGCGAGTCGAAGCCGGAGTTGACGTCAGATTTGTATTCAGAACTTGAATTTGAGAATTGTACATTTATACGAGTATTTGTTTCCGAATGAGTGATTAATAGATTTTTGTTATTTCGTTTTGAAGAGGTCTCTGTTTCGAGCAGGCTTCCTGGAATTAAGTGTTCAGATGTTTGTTGGCTTTCAGAAATGAATCATTTCGAAATCAAATTTGATTTTGTATAATCGTGCGAACGATGGGTTTCAAGTTTTCCATTTCATTAGCAGCAATTCGAGTGGTTTAAGGGGTTTTTTTATTGGTTTATTGTTTAAGATCAAGGCTACTTGCCGTGGGGTTCTGGCTTCTGGGTCAGCCGTAAGAAAAATGTGAGCATTTGAGACTATGGTTGGAATTATTGTTTCGAAATGATGGCTGTACAATTTTATTGTAAAGTCCGCGATTCACTGCTGTTAATCACGATCGAAGAGACTTGCATGTATGTAGAGAACTGGCAAACCCATATTTTTGCTTGAGTCAAAAGGTTATAACTTGCTAGGCGCTTCTGTTCTTCCTTCAATAGATGTATCACAAAATATAAGGTCTATTCTAATGAACAATCTCTTCAGTAAAGCAAAGCAAAGTAGAGTTTTCAGCACGAAATTGAGTTCGATCCCCGGAAAACACGCAAATTTACAACTTAAGGTATTTTTCACTACGCCACGTTTCTGAAACTTCTGACAAATATCCGAGGGTATAACTTAAATGAAATTGGTTTTCAATTCAGTCGGTCGGAATCGGCATAAAATTCATTCCAAAATGAAGCCCAAAACGAAAGGCCGCAAGAATCTAACTGACAATATGAAACTATTTATTTATAATTGCAACAAATACACTTTAATCTGCAAAAGTTCACATTACAGATACTTGTCCCAAGTTTAAGTAACTTGAGAGTTTATATACCGTAATACTAGGCAAACGATGAACTAAACCAAAAGTTGAGCCACACACCGAAGTAGCCAATGCACAGCTCTTTGTCACAAATACTTGCATAGCTACAGGCTGCTTCGGATCAAGTCATTTTGAGTTGTATTATTGAGCTTTTGACTTAGCTTTACTTTGATGCGCCATAGATTTAAAACAAAAGGAACAGACCTTTTGAAAAATCGATAGGAAACAGGTGAAAAGAAAGCTGTAAATGTCGCCATTATTTGCTGCCAGCCTGTAGCTCTGAACCCACACAATTTCCAGGCAATCCAACAAATTTCGACAAGACTCTCAAACTTTTTCTTACATCAGAGACAGACAAATATGAAGGCTGTGCCAGAAGCATTTGTATTCACAAGTGTCAATATAAACCCTGACTGAGGACGCTGAAAGATCGAAAGCAGATTCAGGTTCCGATAAATAATAAATTGTCTAAGCCTAGCTAAGCTTTCTCAGAGGATATCTCATTTCTCGCAGTCCTAGTGTGACTTAAAACCTAGTCAAGTGTCGGAAATTAAAAGTCATCTTGAATTCTGGAAGGACATAATCAACAATTTGTCGAGAGCATTCTGAGTCTTCTACCTATACATAATAATGTAATGTGCAGCACATAGGATGGCATGGATCACGCATAGATGGCATAAAGGCGTGCTCAAAAAACGAGCGCTAAAATTTTGTTCTTTTTTCGGTTTACAGGGTGACAAACGTATAGATTCGATGACCGCCCTATCTAGGCTTAGGCGGTGGCTGCAGCCATTACTCCACGCAAAGCCGGCAGATTTTAAATATACACAAAGTTTAGGCATAGTGTAAATGCCGCGAAAGGTTGTCGAAACTCCAGTTGAGAAGATACCAAAAGCCACCTTCCTTTAAGACAGTAGAGCCTTTTGTTAATACAGACTATGATCAAAATATACAACGACCCTAAGCCTAAGCCTTCTCGCAATCATTTGTTTTGTGTAAGTTTTTCATTTTTGGGACGAATGGAAGAAATCTACAATTTTAAATGTAGCCATATACTTGCGCGAGAAGGGTCTCCCTGTACCAAACAAAATCGACAAAAAAGTTGAGAGTTATCTGATCACAACTACATAGATCCGAAAGGCCTGCTAAGACGATAAATAACCTTACAACCGATAGCTCCTCGGACAGATCTGGTCTAGCTAGATGAGTTAGTTCGGTCATAGTCCTTTGTTTCAATCTTAGTTATTAGCGCATATCCATATCCAAGGCAATATCATTGACCAAAAACTAGTCACAGTACAGTACATCTAATAAAAATTAGGGCAACATGATGCTCATACAATTGGGCGTAGTCGTTTGAACTACTAGAAGCTCGCAGCAAAATCAACACCATAGCAGTGAAGACAGAACCGCACCTTGCGGGCAGCCACAGTCTGTACTTGGAGACAATTTGCTGTTCATAAGCAGCATCTCCCAGATACACAACCCCCATTGTATTATAAACATTTATACCCCGGGGTTTTTGTCACACTTTAGTTGTTGTTCCAGCAATTCCACGTTTTAGCTGAATCTGTGTACCAAAAATGCGTGGCTTGTTTTATTGAACATCTTTCCCAGCAAAACAAAGTAAAGGATAGACCTCATCACGCATGATGTGCAACAACAACACTCTGCATGACGCTTCCGAAACTCACATATTATTCACTCCGGGTGTAACTCAGTTTAAGGTTAATTTTACACCCGATTATTAATCCGCATTTTTTTAAACCCGACAATTTAAACCTATGTCCATATTATTCACTGAAAAACATGAATTAAACACACTGGATTAAAGACGGATATAAATGCGGATTTAAAACACTTCAAACCGTTCTTAATCCATTTTTAACCTACATAATAGGTCTTTTCGCGTACTTCTCCGAGCCAAACACTACAAATCTGTCAAACTCAAAAAATAGAGCAAAACTCTCTCAGAGAGCTGAAAATATACACCAAAGTACGTGGATATACTTCGATCCACTTTGAGCAATTTTCATCTTTGACGTCTAATCCATATCACAAATAAATATATAACTTACCTTTTTGCAACATATGAAACGTACAGATTTTATTGCCATTCATTTTTAAGACGGATTTTGAATTTGTTTCTTGACAACTTTTTGCATTTGACATATTTATCAGTACCTACTTGCCGGTTGAAATTCTCTGAGCTGTTTCGAGCCAAGAGAGGAACCAATCGTTGCTCGTTATTGTGCTAATTTTCTCTTTTTCCTCATTTTTTGATGAGTACCTCTATAGACTTTGTGCGATTGCGATTTATATCGATTGCGTTGGATTTTTTTTGTTGTTTGTCACTTGGAAATTGCTTTGATTTGTAGTGTACCAATTTTTGTTTTTAGCGCATTAATCAAAACATGGAATATAGCCTCCAAAATGACCAGAAATATTTCCGTAAATCCACCACATCGTAATCGTCGACGCAACCGCACTTGTGCATTCGATATTTTGAACGACGAGGACGATGTTGACTTACCATCAGGTCCCCGAAAAATTCGTGTTCTAATGACGAAGACATCAACATTTCATCAATTTCACGAATGAAATCCATTTATTTTTTCAACTCTTTACTACTTTTTATTTTCGCGCCCGGCGAGCGAAGAAATGTCAATATTATGAAATTGAGCTTTAACCCAGTTAAAGTACTAAAACTGGTCTCCGGTGTGTTGTTTAAATTCAATCGGATTAAACGCTGTCAAGTTTAAAAAATTGGGTTTATTATCTAAACGACTGAATATTATGGACTGGGGCTTAATTTTTGGGTTAAACTCACTTAAACCCGGGTGTAACCTTAAACCCGGATTAAAGGGAGTGAATAATATGGCCGTAGGTGTCTATTCTAAGGAGAAGTGATAGCAGCACATTCTTAAGGAATGTTCATGAACATGTTAACAAACTGCTTTCAGCGCCATTTATTTTCTCCGAGCGGAATTCAGTAGATTGATATACTAAACTAAAAGTGGAAACACAACAAAAAGTATAGGTACTAGTTTCAACAACTTTTTCACAAAAATGTGACACAAATGTGCCGAGACCTATTTTATTGCACTTTTTCGATTTTGCTTTACTTTGCTGAAATAGACGTTTAATAAAACTCGCCGACTATTAAGTTAGTAAAATGTTGGAGAAAATTTGACAAGATTTATTCTGAAACGCAGTTGCGAAATTATATATTGTTACATCCGAGCTGGGATTCAAAAAGATAAAACGCTATTCTGTTGGACTTTTCTAATAAAATAATTTTTATTACACTTTTACGAATTATTCTATTAATTCACTTCAAAATAATTCACTATTCAACAATTCTTATCCGACTGAAACCAATCACTTAATTCACTGCATACTTTACACTTCTTGATCTCCACAACCGATTACTATCGCGAACTTTACCAGTCACTGTTTAAAAGTCAACTGTCCCTTGTTCTCAAATCCGCCCTTTTATATCCGCACCGCCATCTGTCGGGAACTTTCTAGTGAATTCCTGTTCGTACCGAACAAACTCGATAGTTCTAGAATTAGCTCACTTAACTCTCCATTTATTTGACAGATTGGAAGTGGAACTTGTTTGGTGACTAATGGGTTGTTTAGATTTTAGGTTCCACGCTTCAATATAAAATGGATGGATACGATTGCATGCATTAGAAATGTGAAACGCACGAGAAACATGACATCAGTCACACCAACGACAAAAGGAAGATATCAATACCTACGTCTCTTAGATAACGCTGACCCAATCCTATAGTCAATTTTCAAGTGTAAATTCCACCTGCTTCGTTCGTAAAGTTTTGTCGGTAGTTCGGCAGAAGTTTCCAGTTTCCAATAATCTATTAATTCGGATAAGTGTATCATCCTATGCAAATTTGATTATTGTTACACCGAACACTTGAAAGCGCCTAAGACTATGCAACAACAATAACCAAAACAATTCATTTTCACCAAACTAATTGCATAGACCAGGGGAAACTATTCCAAAGCTCAGTTTGGCCACTAGTGCGCCCAGCAGACTTCGCTGCACCAACTTCACCAGAAAGAGGGAAAGAGAAATTTTACCAATTTCCATCGCCCGGATAACCCTTGAGGTATTACACCAACTGTTATTGAAATTTCCGCTTTATATTCGCAATTATAATAAAAGTTCTTGGCCGGGCAGAGGGTAAACGCAATCCAGCTTTGAAGCGAGGGTTGCAAATAAACAAAATAAATAGCAAACTTTTCCCCACCACCATCAAACAACAAAAATAAGGAAGAGCTATAGCAGGTAACGGTGAAGTGAGAATTTACCACTTGGCGCACCTGGTTTTCTTTTTAAAACAAAATGGACTTTGAGTAGTTTGTCAGCCCTGAATATGGTTTACCTGACAAAGGTGCAAACACTTCCCATGGTCTTTGGGGGAAAGCTTAATTGAACAGTCAGACTAAAGTGCTTCACGAAGAGTTTAATATTAATGCGGCAGCCATTGAAAGAAAACTAAAGTGTAGTCGCGAATGGAAATGAGTTACATGCGATGCAAGAAACACAAACAGTTTTCATTGTTAAAGTGGTTAACGAACGCATTTAAGTAGAAAATGTTTCACTGAATTCCCAGAGAAGGCTGTCACATCCTTTCTGAAAAAGCACATCCGGTCCGCACATCCAATGCAGCCGCGTGGTAATAAAAAACATTTAATAATTCACTTTAAAGGCCATGCAGTTCTCATAAAATATCAATTAGTGGCGGGGCGTATGCATTTTATTTATATCATTCAACGGATTGGCCGCATGTGGATCGGCACAAAAATTCATAAATAAATTGTCTCCATTCGAAAGTGCATTTAAGTATTGAGTTATTTGCACAGGATAAACAAACAGAAAGCGTAAACAAACGGAAGACTGTCAACATCACCCGAGGGACGATTACCATAAAAAAAATTAACCCATCAATACGGTTATGCACGTGCAACTCACCCACCCTCCGGTATAGCGCCCAGTAAGTGGTATTGACACTTTTAGTGCGAAAGTCCACAGAGCAGCCATCATCTCGGGAAGTTCCTCCCACTGTACTTGCACTCTATATCCAAGATGACGTACTGACTGTAGCTATTGAATTGAAAGAACGAGAGAAAAAAAACCGCGGGTGGGAGCACCAGTGAATAATAAATAAAGCGACTCTGCTTTGATCTGACGCGCTTGTAATAAGGACTACAAGAAGGCAACCATTTCAGCTACCCATTTTACGGTGCATTAATAATATGCAACATTTTTGTGATGTGATACGCTTTTAACGTCGTATAGGACTCGCCGATAGAATACAGTGTAAGCGGATCTTCTCCTCTCGTCAAACGCTGGTTACATCCCTCTTTAGCCAGGGCAACCACTTCACGTGCAAGTCACTGATAGCATCCACCCTGACACTGTAACATTTTCAGTTTGGCATATGCATCGAGTTTTAGTGCACTTAACCACTTGCATCATCTACACCAGGGCAGCGGGTATCATCGGAGTGCATTCTTGGTTCGTGTTATTCCATCACATACACATTATCCCTTATAGCAGTTCGAGAGCCGAGGTTAGTGGTTTACAACATGGGGAGATTTTACGGGGCGGCAGCAGTCAATGGCTGTCGTAAATAGCTTCAGTTCAATTGATTTTGTAATAAATTAGTCAAACGCTGAAGGGTGGATTCATACCGGGTCAGCATTCATTAAGAGGAAGTATTCAAAGATGATCTTCCTTCGACTCTATGCTGCAAGTTTTCAAATGGGAGGTTGGTATTGAAATCTGGGGGCAGGTCTCCAAAAAGTGCTGTATTTAGTTTTCTTTCGTCCCTATAAACTATAACCCATTGAACGACCTGTCTTTATGCCATTTATGTGAAGTTTGCGAGCTTCCTTGGGCAGCGGCCCTGTAGAGAAGCTTAAGGTTGTGCTTCTACGAAAACCGCGTAAGGAACATTTTACTCAGGTGTAGTTATTTAGGACATTTCTATTGTAGAAAAAGGCAAGAGCCATGGTGAAGCATTTACAACGTTTTAAAACTTCCCATCTCATAAAAGAGAACATCCTTGTGGAGTGGGCAGGTCTTCGGAGAGAGCGTCATATAAATAACTTTATCTGAAGAGAGGTTTCGGCAAGAAGAATCAGCATTGAAAGAGATTTCGATGGAATGAGCTTCCAGAGTTTGAGGACTGTGCTAGAATAGTTTAGAATTTAACCACTTGTAAAGTAAAGTGGTTTTGGACAACAGGGCGTTAATTATTTAGACGGAAGCCAATAAGCGCCCTGGTCAACAAATGCTCCCCACGGGGGGCTGTGATATAACACAGGTATATCACTTCTCCTGTGGAACTTGGTTATGAACTCCCTTTTTAGCCTCCAGCGATTACTGTGACATTTAAGTTTATAAGAAATATTTGAATTTAAGGTTGAAGTGTCTGTTTGAAAAACCAAAGCAGTGCCATGTGCCGTTTGGTTACCACAACCCATTGGACCTGGTGTCAGATTCTGAAAATGAATCGAAATAGTTGGTCCGTAAGGAACCTAGGCCGAGCTGCTTACAATCATTCGATTTGTGTAAGTTTGCTAAGGGATGTACAATTTTATTTTATATTGCTAATTTTCGGGAATTGAACCAAGGACTCTTCGCTTAGTAGTCCGACACACAAACCACTAAGCCACCGTGATCAAATTCTGCAAGGCGAAAACTTTGAAACGTTTTCGTGCGCACTAACTATTTGCCCTAAGTTGCAGAAGCAAATTACTCGTGCACACCTTTAAACGCTTCGCCGACATGCCGACCCTGATTGTTTAAGGTTGTCGAAAAGGAGAGTTTAGAACCAGCTAGTGCCATTCAAAAAGATTATTAGTTCCCTACTACTAAAGTGGAAAGGTGCTTTTTTACCTTAGATCGTATCCGAATGATTGAGCAATGGTCTCAATAAGAGTATTTAGCAAAAACACAGATTCAGTCGTCTTCACTTTGAAGAGAAAGGTGTATCGAAGTTCCTAAAGGCTGTGGCCCGATAAAAAGTGTTCCCCCTAAGCCTCTAGTGTGAGAGTTTTTTGAACCTCTATCTCCTGCGGCCAAGGTAAAGTATGTATTGCTTCAAATCAGCCTTAAGGTATGCAACAATTTATGCTAAAGTGGTATATATGCTCGTTTATTATGCTCTATGTCATGAGGTTTGATGTGGTTCAGTTTTGTGCTTTTACCCGCCCGCTTTATGAATGCCAGTAGATGGGTCAAAGACGCGTTCATATTAAAAAGGTATCCACACGAGCCTTACATTTTATCTAACGTCCAAAATTGAGGTGCTCAGATTTATGTGGTGTAAATCTGAGCTTGAAATTTCTACTTTGCTTTACTGGAAAAAGACTTCAATCAAACAGGCCTAAAGTTTATAAAATAACACACAAGCATGAGCCGTTTCACCGAAAGGTCTTCCTAAGGCATTCAGAAAGTATCACGTTAAATAGAAGACCTAGAATGCGTTTGGATTAACGAAAGGTAAGACACTAAATAGAACTGATCCCTTCCATTTAGAAATGAGGGGGAGATCCCTGCCTGAAAGGATGGATCCCTGATGGTAAATAGAGAGAAAGCTGGCGGCTTCTGAAAAGAACTATGCTTAACCATTCTAGCTGAACAAAAATCTTAGTTTACAGCCGAGAGCATAGTTGCATTTGCATCATTTGCAAGGGAATAGTATTGCCAACAGTGCTGGAAAATACGGTCGTAATCAGGCGTATGGACCAGAATAACTCCAACATACATTTGGCATTGGAGAGCTTATAAAAGTCAAACCTCGTCTCGATCAAGTCTTGTAGACAAATAAAACTAAGCCACTGTATGCACAAGGAGCAGTATAGCTCCAGATGGTTCAAAAAGCTTCACAAAAGCTTTAGTTCGCCAGTTCTGTTGGCCGTCTTGATAATATACGGCCAATTATACGAACAGGTGGCTCAGTGCACCAACATCGATCTCACTTAATGCATCAGAAGAAAAGTACGACAACGAGTTGTGAGCCTGCACCTGAAGAGCTAAGGCGGAACGGTGAAACGTTGCAATATATGAACGCTTTTTATACTTAATAGCATTTATGCTGACGAGAGCTTCCTCATCGTTTTTTTAGACCACACGACGCATTAGGAGGAGGCTGACCAACAACCCCCTCGTATCCTTGGACGACGAAACGCATTGCAACCCATTGATGAACGATGCGGAATAATTTACAGAGCTCCCGCCCAGACCGGGGGATATAGGAGCTCTCTACTGACCACTCTGATAAAGAAAGTAAAGGACAGCTTAACCTGCTTTCCAGCAATACTCAGAAGATGTAGTTCAAGGCTACCTTAGACCTAATGGTTTGGTTCCCGACCCAGTAGTTTGCATATACTCCTCAATTTGTTTGCTACTCATCAAAACCGTTTCGGTCCTGAGTCTCGTGGTCATCTCGTTCCAAGTCCGCAGATTTTAGCCAATTTCTGAGTTTGGCGACTGCCTTATAAGTGACGAAATCTAGCTGGTGAACGTGTTCATCTGCAAAGTCGATCACCATAAACCCATGTGGCAGGGTCGCAATTCTCTGTCATGTCTACATTATATTCCACAGGATAGGTCCAAGTACCGACACCTGTGGTACTCCTAATGCACGACCTACAGTTTGCCGTACTAAAGACATTCTTCACGTCGAGCGTCACTACCGCTCAATATTTCTTTGTCCCTCCCCTTCATCTATTTCACAGTTTTACCTCGAACATTGAGAGTAAAACGCAATTATCTTAATCCATACGGCATCAAATGTCCCTTCGAAAAGTCTCAAAATACAAAGATGATAAATAAAGCATATTTATGTTTGCTGTATTTTATTGAACTCTTTGACAGTTCTCTCTACCATTTACATTTTGCATCCTCATCCTGATGCGCACCTCAACACTGTGTAGGGCTTGGTGAACCATATCCGTCCTCCTCTGATGATGTTCGATACATTGCACATACGAGTATGTATATCCATGGTAAATCCTTTAAAGTTTCGATGTCCTTTCTCAACTCAAAGCTTGTGCCCGTAAATCACACACTACCACCACCACTGATGATGACCAGATCAACGGTGTTCGTTTGTGACAGACTGGGAAATGGAAACCTGAAATCCGAACGCCCACACTCCTAATCTAGTGTGCCATTGCCAGCAATCCTTTTATCATCCTTTGTTGGGAATTTATGCTCCCAGATAAAGATACATCAAAGATACTGCACAGTATCGTAACTCCCGTTTTGCTGCTTAACGTGACAAAAAGCAAAGTTAACACCAATACCACGCCGGTCTCGTGGCAGCCTCTCAGATGCACGCATCTGCCTTTTAACCCTCAACAAAACACACAGCCGGCAAAGCATACTCCAAGTAGGCTGGCACACGGAGAGAGCCATGCTTCCTCTTAGTAGCTCGTCCATGCGATAAATTCAAGTGGTTTCTAGGGGCTTAGTGTATAGTAGCCTCGACACGCACACAGAGAATCACAGGGCTTCTTAGATGGCTATTTCGAATGCCATTTATCTGTAAATTATTCCGCATCGTTCATCAATGGGTTGCAATGCGTTTCGTCGTCCAAGGATATGAGGTGGTTGTTGGTCAGCCTCCTCCTAATGCGTCGTGTGGTCATTCACATTAGATCGAAAGTAGGAAATACGTTATATCTGTGGAACTGTGCCGGTTGTATTTGCTCAACAAGACGTCGGTCGTCCAACAGAAGGAACCTCTTTGTGGATTGATGTATTCATCCAAAGATATAACCGTCGGATGGTGGTTTCATGTTTTGTCCCCGGCTGGGAAAGTGCAAATACCCTAACTGAATTGGAAATCAATTTGTGATTGGCAAACGCACATAAATACGGTTTAATGTCAAGCGAAGGATGCGCTTTCTCGACATCTATTGAACCGCCCGCCATTGGAATGTGAGTGAAACTTTGTTTGCTGTGCAGTCAAGTTGGAAATTGTTTGATGATGACTTTAGTCGCAACTTAAACTGCTGATTGGTGTGCTTTAATTGAATTGTGCTCCTGCCGCATGCAGTGTGTGTGTGTGTGTGTGTGCAGTCAAATTGGCATATTTTGAATACGCAGCAGCGTGAACTTTCCAAAGCAATCGAATAATAATTGATTGTCTGCTGTTTGTTGAAGTGAATGCAACTTGGGGAGATTATTTGTGTGCTTGGGGATCAGCGTTAAATCGGGATCCGTTCGAATGGGAGTGTAGGAGTCAGTCCGGGGAGCACTTCCTCAAATGGAAGGCTGAAAATAACATCACTTCATTTGAGAAGTGATGAGTTTGATATATTTACAAACTTGCACGGAATATTTTGCAAACTTTGCGGCCACCAGAGGAAAACTAAAACCACAGTGGTGGCAGATATTTACGACGACTGTTTTCATTTTATGGAGGCATTAGTCAAGAGTGAAATGCTTCAGTTTGCAGAGAGACCACACCATCGTTGGCTAACTGCCTTCAATTGAGCAACCCAAATTGATTCAGCTAGTCTTTCGCTCACTCCTCTTGATTGGACTGTTGAACTCGAAAACTTTGGACAGTATCACTTTGCTTTACATATGCGAGCACTGTTAAAGTGGAAATCACTTCGTTTGAAAAAAATAGTGCGGTAGATGGTATATTACATTTGACATTATTAAGGCGATCGCGAAGTCTCTTTAAGCTGGTAGCAGTTTATAGGTTTTCTTCATCAGGCATGACCTCCCCGACTAAATCTTGAAAAGAGTCTGTGTATGCCCTTGCCCTCCGCCGAGTGCTCTTTCGCTACTCTTAATAGGCCATCTGGTAACTACAGCAGCTTTTTTAAACTTGAGTTTGGATATCGCTATTGCAAGTTTTTGATCATTTCATTCTGCCTGACAGCTGAGTTCCTATCGACAGAAGTAGGTTTCCATAACCTCAACAACCGACTGTAACACGGTAGCAAGGTTTCCCTGCTCATCACTACTGGTCTCTGCCCATGCCCAGTTCTTGTTGCCTCCTTTCTGTTGGTAACATTTTTCGAAATTAATATACTGGAGTAGGATCTCTCCTCCTCCAGAGCAGCTGATGTGGGTGATCACCACCTCCACTAGTGATGCCTTTCTGCCATTTTCATTGCTAGATCTAGCATTTTCGAAGACTTTAAAGCATTTTTTTTTTTTTTAAGAAAAATGACAATTGCTTTTAATCATTTTTTGGATATTTCGATTTTTGCTATTTTTTTTTACTGGAATTTTGGTCAGTCTTGTACATTAATCTGAGTCTATCATTTCCCCTTTTAGCCCCGTTATAGCCGCAAGTTGATTAGATGCAAGAGCTTGCCGGTTGTCGTCATCGAATCGTCAACTATGATTTTAACTTTACATTAGGTCATTCTCGAAGGTCAGGTCGGAGGTCTTTGGCATAGCGTGGTCATTTGCCTCAATAGGCGCATATTGATCTTACGTGTGCGAGTTTTACATTTATACGGATCTCCTGATAGTTTTGTTTGTTTTGTGTCTGTCTAAGGCATTAAATAAAGTGCACTTAAACATAATCATTTTATAGCTAGAAAGCAGTACATATCAAATAACGATGTGAGGTTTATAAAGGTTTTTTTTTTTAGGTATAACACTTTGAAATGGAATAAAACAAAAATATTTTTTTAAATTGATATGAAATTGACTTTAATCCTGTCATTTGAGGTGCATGAAAATAACTTCACATGGAATATAACTTCACCTCAAGTGGGAAGTAATTTCACATTTTCATGACGATATTTCCCAAAGAAAAAATGTTTTCCAAATTTTGTGTAATAATTTTGTACGTACAATTTGAGAACTTTCGATTATAACGGGAAAACAAAAACAAAATCAAATATTTTATAAGGATTTAATTAACATTTTAAATTTTAGAGAAAGTATTTCCCTTAAAAGTGACACTTTTAGTGGGAAATAGCTTCACATATAAAAGTGTATTCTTTTCCTACTCTAGGTGAAATTGTTCCCATGTTAAGTTATTTCTCTGCACCGTCAGTTGGTTGCCTGCCAATTAAAAGCATTATAACTAAATTTTTTTAGAGGTTTGTTTTTCATTTTGGCAGCACTTTTTCCAGTTTGACAGCTGATTTTTTTTACCATGATTTGTATTCATTTTACCGTGCATACCGCTGCATTGTTTGCCTATCAAAGTGTTAGCTTACGACACATGCCACTAGCTGCTCAAAAATTTGACATTTAGATGGCGCTTACATGTTGAATCTCATGCTTAAAAATAATATATTATATGATACGAGTATAACCTCTCTAAAAATTACCTTTTTTATACCCACTTTTCCTTTCCATCTACTAATTTATACAACGCATAATTTTAAAACAAAATAATCTAACAAAGATCTCATGTTTTTATTATCTGAACCATCTGCATATCAAATGTCAGTATAGTAGTGTGAAAATTATACATCTGCAATACACGAAAATGAATTTTAATGTGCAGACAAAAATGCATAACTTATGCAAATTTGCGGTAAAAGTTTGCAGAAAATTGCGAGACTTTTTACGACTAAATAGATATAATTTCACTGGATGAATGCGGCAACCATCTACTGTAGCTTTGTCTTTGTTTTATTTGATTTATTTTGTTTATGTCATTGAAAAAAATCATAAAAGAATCATTGGATAATATTGCATTTCTGTGAAACAAGAAACTGGGCGCGGCACTCAGTTTGTACAAGTGACCTACTATTCTTATTGAATCAGATGAATAATGAATTTTGATTTGCAGCCTATCGTATTATGTATACGACCATTCCTATACTCCCAGAAATATATTAATATTAGATAGGTACTGTGGGTGTTTAATAGCTGTCCCACTTTTTTAACAGCGGCAAACGTAAGCAAATTTTAAATAGCTGGTCCAACAGGTACATACTCTAGAGCAAGCTTCTAACATTTCACAACCATTTGTTTGTGTGTGTTTTGAAGAAATGGAAGAGATCTGCAATTTTAAGCGGAGTCGAAAAGGTTAAATTGAGAAGCCCATCCAAGACAGTAAATCTATCAGATGCTTGCGATATGTGGCGCTGGAGAAAAACCCCAAAGATGATATTTGTGTTTTTTTTCGGGGATCAAAACTGACTCCGGGACATTAATCACTGAGCCACAGGGCCTGTCATAGTTCTGTGGTCGAAATGTCTCATCCGTTAACGAGTAGTAAAAAATCTTAACAGAAACAAATTTACAATGAGAATCGGCTAGTTGCTTTTTCGGCAAGCAATTTTTAAAGGAAAACTTCTTGGGTATTTTAGAGATGGGACAAAACCATTGAACTTCCGACACCAGTATTAGCGTTGCCAACCACTTTTGACGAAAAAATGCCTAACTAATGCCTAAAATATTTTTTTTTGGTAAAGTGCAACAATAAATCAAAAATTTAACACAAATATAAAAAAAAAACAAAAACAATTTTTATTTATACAACAAGCAAACAGCTTTCAAATTTCATTTCATTTCACCTACTGGAAGTGGAAGCCGGAATTAGTTTTAAGGAATTACAGATAAAGTGTTCGGAAAATGGACAGAGTTTGAAAGTGGAAACACATTCTTAAGACCGAGGTTACATATATATTTTTTTTTGCAAATACATATTTTAAAAATTCTAAAAGTCAGTATGTTGAATCAAAAAGCACAACTAAATAAAAAAAAAAGATGCCTTTTTGAAAAAAAAAACAATCCTTAGCTAATGAAATAATGCCTAAAAGGCATGAAAAAGCCTTAGTTGGCATTTTTTTTGTAGTAGTAGTGGTTTAAAATAATGAATAAAACACTTAATTTAAAAGTATTTCTTTCACAATAAAATATTTCTTAAAGATTCGAAAAATACACACCGGGAGAGCCGAATGTTTTTTTTTTATTTAAAATTGCAATAAATTCGATTCCCGCTAAAACTAAATCGTTAAACGGATTATATTTCAGCAATTTATTATTTTTTTTTTTTAAACTAAAGGATTTTAAATATTTTGTTCTTATTTTATTTAAATATTAACTAATCAAACTATCGCATTTTTGCTTAATAAAGAATCAATAAATCCGTCTTTATTTAATCATTATTTTTGGGAGCCAACTACTGTAGTTTTTAGGACACATTTTGTATAATTTAATTCTAAATTGAAACCCTTAACTCGAAAAATTAAATTTATAGTAAAAATTCCTAAACCATTAGAAAATCGCGTTAAAAATAACAGAGCTATGCTTTGATGAAGTCAAAATTTTGCCATTGAAGAGAGAGGTGTCAGCTACTGTATCCAAAAAAAGGGTATCAACTCCTGTATTCGTTACTCTAATTCAGCTAGAGTATCTTATGGTCGTTCACGAATACGACCATTCGGCCTTGATGTCGGTCTTTTTCAATGGGAAAATTTGGTTTATTATCCGATTGCATCAGAATCATCCTATTCGCGGGACTACGCTCATGTTGTATTTGCTTACATTTGTTTAGTTTTCTCGAGTGAAATTCGCTTGCACTGGAACCAAAGATTTAAATAAGTGCGGTGCACACGATTTGAGACGTTTACATAGAACTACGGATATGTATATGTAGATGACTTAAAGCAGGGATATAACTCGATAGTTTTAAAAGAGAAATCACTGCCTCATTATAGATGCGACATTTAGATCTGATAGTCAAATTACCTGCATTCGGGCCACCGTCGCTGTTGTTCTTTTTTATAGTAAAGCAAATGAGCAGTGAAAGTGGTTCTTCATTGGCCGGGTTTCTTTTAGCCATATTACTCTTTCCAGCCTCTGCATGGCGGTATCCACAGCCCACCGATCGGAAGTTATTGTTGGCGCATATTTGATGTAATGCTGAAGATGATGAAAGTGACCAACAACAAAATCTGCCCTCTTTAAACAAATTTTAGTTTCGTATATCTTCTGAATGAGTTGACCGATTGTGATGATGTAAAATGTAAATGTTGCTCCATTAAACTGTTAGTTATATCACAAGACTCCATATTAACGTGTTGCGGTAACACATTCAAATTCAGGGAGCTTTTCAGATTCGGAAAGATGGTAAAACTAAAATGACACTCAGTGATATGTTATTTTCAAAACGATTGTTAGTGCTTAACCCACCGAGCCCCACATTGAAGGTATACTCTTTCTTAAAGTACAGGTACCTATAGGTCTGTTCCTTTACTTTTGTAGTAAGAATGGAAAAGACTGTCAAAATGACAGCGGTGGGGATAAATTCTCTCAGAGAGAGAGACACAAACGAAAAATTTAGGAAACGCTTTTGTAGTAATCTATGAAAATAACAGATGCATAATTCAAAAATTCAAAGTGGAACAAAAAGTCGTTAAAATATCGTATAATCTCGAAGAATGTTCTAATTTAGAAACAAAATTCGTTGATTGATCTACCTAGCGATGAAAGTGATTCAGAATTAATCGAGCTTCTTCTTCATAAATCCGAATATGTATATGGAAGAGGAAAATGACACGGTATTAAAAATTACGTGGAAGCGATTGTCCTTTCTTACTCCCTTCCTTACAGCAAGGAAGAATTTTGTCGCGACATTTGAAAAGAATCTAAGGAGAACATTCAATTTTATTTTCCCAACTATTAATACCATATTAATAAGCAAGAAATGAAAACAAATGCACTCATATGTCAAATAGGACAACAAAATTCTGACAGCTTTTTTAATTCCTACACCAAGAAATTTGTTGAGTAAAACTTCGCAAGATTCTCAGTGGAGGGGTAATATCTTGCTCTCTCGGTGACGCTCTCTTTTACGATTTTTTCGAGTTAAGGAACGGCATTCGTAAAAATTAGTAAGAATTCGTAAGATTTAAAAGTAAATTAATAGACCTTATATAGCACCAAGTCTGCACTCATACGACCATCGTCAATTAAAACGTCAGAATTATAACAAAAAAACTATATCATATATTTAAACTTAACAACAATCACATTCTCAATAAATACACTACAATACACTTAAGCCCATCCATGACTCTCATGATGATGATGTGGCTCTTCATGGATTAACTTGACGATTTTGATTTCGGGCGCTGCCTCGAAATGTCCATGTCCATGATCGTGCCCATGGCCGTGGAATGCCTGCTCATGGATCAATTTGACATGATGCACCTCGGGTGCTGGTGCCGAATGATGGCCATGGTCGGCATGAATGATCTTCACAATGTGTGGCGCTTCTTCGACATGATGATGATGATGACCGCCTTCCTCATGGACCACCTTGATAATTGAGGGAGCAGCATGGTGCACAATGGGTGCATGCTCTTCATGGATAACTTTGACAACCGCATGTCCGCCGTGACCACCGCCGTGTCCACCTCCAAAGCCGCCTCCGTATCCACCGCCGAATCCACCGCCATAGCCACCGCCGAATCCACCGCCACTGCCGCCAAACAGAAATCCAGCATTAGCACCAGCGACCAGAGCCAAGAGACAAATGAAAGCCTATAATCAAAGAGCAAACAACAATTTGGTACAATTTGACACATCCCTAGATCTGCTTACCTTCATGATTGTAGTTTATTTGCTTATGGGAAGAGTCTGCTAAGTTTACCTGTGGAAGGTTGTAAAAGAAATGATATGCCCCCAGATGGGCTGATTCGCTTTTTATACCCGATCTCGGCACTAGCTCCCATCGCCTAATCAATTCAGCCCAGTGAAAGTATTGTGGGATGACTTGTAATTTGAATTGTTGCAAAAAGCACAAATTAAAATATCAATATATGTAAAATATAAAATAATAACGTTCGGAGTCGAAAACGAAATAGCCAACAAAAATCATTGGCAGATGTTGAAAATTTTATGTAATGAATAAATTAGTTTGCCGGCTAACAGCAGCCGGAGCGGTATGACTACGTGATAAATTATTGAACCTTGACTCGCATTATGATGCTTGCGGCCACGACTAATCGCTGAACTAATGTAAATTCACAACTTATGTGTTTAAATGTAATAATGATGATGATAGATCGACTTGAAGATTGAAGTGTTTTCAGTTCAGCTGGCGTGCAATCTGTTAAAATAACTAGTTTATTCGGTTTAAAACTAAACTAAAACTAAACCTACTGACTCACCCTGTATGACAAATTCCAATTATTTCATTCTCTTATAAATAAGCCCACTTATCTTGGTAACATAATATATAATATATGTGTATAATCTCTCATGTAAATTAGGAACCGTTTTTCGTATAATCGAATGGTGTAACTGTAAACTTTACATGAAATATATACAATTCAGTTCCTTTTGTTGAAGTCGTAAAGAAAGACGTGTTTTCTCTTATTGCGACAACATAATCATGAGTTGCTGTCTTTTTTGCTGACAGTTTGCAGGAGTTGGGAAATTAAATGCAAAGTCCAGAGCCGCATTCCATTCGTAATAAAATAATGCAATTGGTACATCACTCTCTCAAATTGGCGTCGAAATTTGTGTTTTAATCCACCGGTGGAAAGTTTTCCTCTTCTAAATTAAACTTACCACTAGGCGAGGAATCCCAGGTTCGATTCCTGAAACAGGTCAGATTGCAACATAAGGTTTCTTTCCACTGCGCCAACTATCGCAATCGTCTGACAAACACCCGAGAGTATAACAGACTTCACTCACTTTAGTCCGGGTTAAAGTTTACACCCGGATTTAAGTGAGTTTAAAACCCAAAAATTAAACCTGGACTGGGGTTTATTCAGTCGTTTAACGCGACCATAAACCCAGTTTTTTTTTTAACTTGACAGCGTTTCATCCGATTGGATGTAAACTGCACTCTGGAGACCAGTTTTAGTACTTTAACTCGGGTTAAAACTCAATTTCATAATACTTTTTTTTTTTTTCTTTTTTTCCTCCGAGGTAGGTGGAAATCTTCCAGAAGACACTATGAGGACACTCGGCGCGTGCTCATAGTAGTGTGAGATTTTTACTCACTAAAACCACCTCCATCAAATTTCTTTTGTACTGCAACTAAGTTATGACTTATCAAGCAATTTTTTTTATCACGAAGTTTTACACGTTTGGCAGGCAACATTCCGCGAAAGTTCCTGCTCGTTCCGCAATTTTAACGCGGTTGATAATTATCGGGCTAAGTCCGAAGGTTTAGTTCGTTATAGACGCCGCAATAAATTTGTTTCATCGAGAATTTCACGGACCGAGCTATTAATATGTCCTAATAATCGATTTCTATGCTTTCGAGCGCATATTTTCGTTTCATCCTTGACGGTGGGAATTCCGAGGTCTCTATGGAGATCTTCATTTCAAATGTACCACGGTGCACTGACGAATGATCTTAGCACCTTGTTTTGAAAAGTTTGTAAAATGTTTAGATTTGTTTCGCTGGTACAGCCCCATAAATGTATACCATATGTCCATATAGGCTTCATCACTTGCTTATATAATAAAAGCTTGTTCTCGAGGGTAAGCTTGGAATATTTTCCGAGTAACCAATGAAGTTTTCTATATTTGATTTTAAGTTCTTCGCATTTTTTCTTTACATGCGGTTTCCATTTTAATTTGGTGTCGAGAGTCATTCCGAGATATTTGGCATCGTTTGCAAACGGAACTTGTACCGTATATATAAATACAGGTAAGTTATTTGTTTTTTTATATGTAAAATCCACGTGGACCGATTTCGTTTCGTTAAGAGCGATCCTCCATGATTTTGTCCATTCATAGACCCGGTTAAGCGCGCCTTGTAATACTTTGTTTGTTTCTTTGGTCGTTGTACCCACTGCTAGTATAGCAGTGTCATCGGCAAAAGTAGCTATGGTAGTACCTTCTATTTGCGGAATGTCACGCGTAAATAGCAGGAACAGAAGAGGCCCAAGGACGCTTCCTTGCGGCACACCTGCCCTTATTTCTTTAAATTCCGAATATTCGTTTCCGTGTTTGACACGAAAGAGTCTATTCTCTAGATACGATTCTAGAATTTTTCATAACCGTTCGGGGAGAACTTGTCTTAATTTGCACTTGAGGCCTTCATGCCAAACCTTATCAAATGCTTGCGAAACGTCCAAGAACACGGCAGAGCAAATTTTATTTTCTTCTAGAGCTTTCTCTATTACGTCAGTTATCCGATGCACTTGATCGATTGTTGAATGTTTGCTTCTAAACCCGAACTGATGATCGGGTATAAGACGGTTTTCTTCTATAATTGGTTGTAAGCGTCTGAGTAATATCCTCTCAAAAACTTTGGAAATAATTGGAAGAAGCGAAATTGCTCTATAAGACTTTTTTTCATTCGGTGGTTTGCCTGATTTTAGAACCATTATGACTTCCGCGATTTTCCATTGACTCGGAATGTATTGTAATCTGATCGCGGCGTTTATAATGTGGAGAAGCTTAGTTAATGCTAGCATTTTTAGGAGTTCACCCGTGATCAGATCATAACCCGGAACTTTTTGGGCTTAAGTTTCTTTATTACTTGTCCGAGCTTGGTGAGTGTAGCGTTTATTATTACATTATTTTCAGATGTTAGTCGGTCTGATGCATTAATATTTAAATTAAGCACTTGACCATCGGACGGCTTAAAAGTTTCTTCTAGATGAGCGGCGAAAACATCCGCCTTCTCTTTGTCGCTTTTTGCCCAAACACCTTGGGTTATCTTAATAGGCGGCCCTGCGATCTTCGGCATTTTTGTGGCTTTAATAGCCTTCCAAAGCGAGTAATTGGATTCTATTTCAGCTGTTAAGCTTTCGAGGTAATTTCTAGCCTCGTCATTTTTAAAATCTTTAATCGAGTTTGTTAGCAAGTTAGTAAGTCGATTTAGGTTCGCTTTATCTTGCGGGGCTCGAGTTTGTTGCCATCTTTTTCGCGCTTTTCGTTTTGTTTTACCATATTAATTATTTCCTGCGGGTATTTGACGCAGTTATAATTCGATGTTCTCTGCGTGTGAGGAGTATTATTCCATGCAGCTTTCTGTATGACATTGACGAAGCGGTCGACCGCAACTTCTAATTCGTAAGGCGTCTTGAGTGATTCACGCAGTTCAGTATTGTTCTGGACATCTTTTTTGAATACTGACACTCCTTCGCTCGCAGGGAGCAGGAACAAATAAAAGTAGAAATAGAAAATAAAAAAAAATCAAGAAGGTAAAAAAATGGACTTAATTCGCGAAATGTTTCAAATGTTGATGAAGTGTGAAGAATTTATCGGAGAGCTGATGAAATAGTAGTTGATGGTAAATCAAAGTCGGATTTTTGGAAATATTTCCGACTGAAAAAAGAGGCATTTGCCGCTACCAGGAAACGTGAATGAGGAAATGTGCAATGAAATCGAACCAACTCCGCCACGATTCTCAACACAACCGCAAATCCGTCCTCATACTCGTCGTGGTACTGTTTGTCGTTGGCCAATTGCGCGCTAAGTGATTCTAATGTGTTTGCTGATCGAGTGAAAGGAGGATATTGCTCTCCAAATGCATATCAACGAAGGTAAAGGCGAGAAAAACATGATTGTGAACAATAACATCAAGAACAGAGAAAAATTCAACCACACAAAAATCTTGTCATGTTAAAAAGAAAAAATAAATATTTCATTCATTCGCTACCGACTGCAGGTCCTTGTCTTCTATTTCATCGTCGACAGACGACACTGTATGGAAACATTCGTAAAAGTCGTCTGCTTGGGGGGTTTCATTTTACGTTTATTTATATTTTTCGGCATAATTAATGCAATTAAAAAATAAAACTGCACAAATCAATTTAAAAGTGCCAAACAACAAGAAACAAACGTTTAAATCCATCTTAAATCCATGCATTAATGTTTTTGAGAAAATATAGAATTAAGATGTCGTATTTAAAAAAAACGCGGATTAAATGGTCGGGTGTAAAATTAACTCAAACTTGATTTACACCCGGAGTTAATAATATGGCCGAGACTGTCACGAAAGAGCTTCTCAATTAGCCGCTTGGACTCGGCATCAATTGTAGATCCCTCCCGAAGTACAAAACCATTGGTTATGAGGAGCTAGGCATGTGGTCTATATGCGGAGCTGTTGTGCCAATTATTTATTTATTTTTACGTCGGATAAATCAAGCCAGATTTTTCGATAAGGTTTGCCATTCTAAGTTCACCAGCGGGGATAAGTTATTTTAGCAAGAAACATTTTGACTGCCATTGTGTATTTACCCAAAGAAGAAGACTCCATGAATCCGGTAAAACCTGACCGAATGAACGATTTTTATTTTTTTAAATTCGGTCAGAAAATCCGTTCAAAAGATTCAATACGCATTTTTCACTAGAAGTCCATAAAGAATAATATTATTTTTCAATTCAAAAAAGCTTAAGAATTTATTCGTTTTGGTTAAAATTCGGTTAGACCGGATTTCAGAATTTTTTCCGGTCAGAATAAAGAGATGATCGGAATCCGGTCAGAATGGCAACACTGCTACCCAATGGAGGTATTTCCATTTGGACAAAAGAGTGGGGAATTAAATGTTGCAGTAATGGAGTCTTTCTACATCCTTTACTTGTGTTCTTCTCGCAGTAAAGCCAACAGCACGAATAAGACTATATCCCCATCAGCCCGTTGCTGATCTGATTATAAAGAATAAAATAACAAAAAAAAATGAAAATAAATGAAAGTCCTAAGGCACCGCGATGCACATTAACATTTCCACTCGACAACAACGCATTCCAGTGGCGGAAAATACGAATAACACATCTGCAAGGCATTCCTCATCCACCGACACCGACTGTCAGCCATAGATAAGATACAAAAATGCAGTCCTTTACGTGCGCACATACAAGGATGCCTTCAGGAGCTGTGCTAATAAACTGCGAAGGAGCTAAATAGGAATTCCTGCAAGTGCACTTCAAGCTGCTGTCATCTGTTGCTGTAAAGCTGCATGCATTTCATTGCAATTTCTCTGCAACAAAATAAAATGAAGATTCACTTATCCATATAAAAACGTTTCGGTGCTAGGTATTCCAAATGCGTGTATGCCTGAAATGCCACACGGGCCACCCACTCGCCCCCATATGTAGGATGCTTAAGAAAATAACGAAGGATTTGCACGGCATCCTCTTTCATGTCATCATCTTGCTGCGTCGACGTTGACAGTGAAATAATCTGTTGATGTTGCACGGCGATGTGCATTTACATTTTTACGAACAGATTTGAATAACAATTGTGAGCGGGGCGCTCTTTTTTATGCATGGCACACAACGACAGGCATTTAGGTAAAGGAGGGAAACGCGATTCCCAACCGAAAAGAAGGACTCACAACATCGACGAACGAAGAGTAGATTGCAAACGATTTTCGCTTACTGAAGGATATAAAATATTTTTTGACGCAAATTTGAATAATTTCTGGAAAGGAATTTCTATGCAACTCGTAAACTGCCAAAGGAAATCATTGGATGAGTTGCAAGACGAGGAAATGACTTCATCGAGCACGATGCATGCTAGTGATTTTACTTTGCGGAAGTATCTATATCCTTTGGAAGAGAGGCACATAGTTGCGCGCAATTTCATCGACTTAATAACATTTTATTACTTCCTGTGGATGCAGGAACCGGGAAGTATTGGTTTTGAATTTGCATTTAAAAGAGCGAAAATTGGTCGTCTTAGTGTAACGATATTGAATTGGGAGAGTGCCGCGC
Source organism: Cheilosia vulpina (assembly GCA_916610125.1). Classification (NCBI taxonomy): domain Eukaryota; kingdom Metazoa; phylum Arthropoda; class Insecta; order Diptera; family Syrphidae; genus Cheilosia; species Cheilosia vulpina. The sequence continues at coordinate 61,302,048 of OU744277.1, forward strand.
AGTGGTTCGGATTTAATGGATTTCCTGTATGCGGATGAGTGCAGCACGGATGATGGAGCTGCAAAGTTATTGTGATTATGATATGCGGACTTCAGGGAGTTGTTGACGGGTGTGCATTGTGCGTTGTGCAACTGTGTAGCACAAGGGAGTTTAGCATTCTTTGGTTATTTTCTAGATTTCACTTTATCGAGGGTTTTTTTTTATGACAATGCGATGATCGTCTCATTTATATTCCATCGAGGAATAGTAGCAGAGTAGCAACAGTTTGGCGACGGACTAGCGGAGCATTTAACAAGTACGGGCAGGCCACTATCAAAGAAATATTAAGGCATTAGTCATGCAGAAGCTGCGCACTTTCGGGGGAGTAGCAGACTGGTAGCAGAGCAGTAACAGAGCTGTAGCAGTGTAGTAGCAGAGCAGTAGTAGAGCAGTAGCAGATAAGTAGCAGATCAGTGGCGGAACTTTAATGGGGAGTAGTAGCAAAGCAGTAGCTGATCTTTAAGCAGTGTACTAGAAGGGCAATAGCTGATCAGAAGCATATCAACATAAGAATAGTTACAGAGCCTATACAGTGCAATAACAGGAAATAAATGAAGAAAAGTATTTGGTTAAAGAATAGCCCTCAATCTTTAGCTAAGTAATAGTAGAGCTGCACTATATTAAACCAATTAACGAGCAGTAACAGAGAGTAGGAGAACAACAGGAGTGCCAAATCAGAAGAATTCCAAATTAATACCTGATCAGCTGAAAACAGGTTCGCGTTACAAAGTATATCGCTGTAGCAAAGCATCGTATGACTGTAATTGGCAGAAGAGTAACAGAGCTGTGAAGGAGTGATAGGTGATTCTCTGGAAATGTATTAGTCAATACTAAACACAGCAGTGGCAAAAGAGTTTAGCAGAACAATTAACAGGGCAAGTCAGTATCAACGAACAGATAAGTAGCAGAGCAGTAACAGGGTACTACTAGAGCATAAACAAATAAGACCGGCATAAAAATAGCACTCAATTAGTAGCAAAGCATTAGTATTTGACTTGCTCAGCAGTATGCAAAATTTGTAGATGAGCACTTACAACATAAACAGAGCAATAACAGAAAATCTGCAGGGCATTAGCAGCGCATTAAATACCTGTATAATAGTACTCAGGCTAATTGAATAGTAGCAAAGCAAATTCTGGGACAGCAGCAGAGTTATAGAACACAAGCAGTAGATCAGCTGGATAATAGGAGCACAGAAAAGCAACAAACGCGCAGAAGCAGAGCCAGAACAATCGTGGAGTAATAGGAAATTATCAGACCAGTCTCAAGGAAACATTTAAATGGATTGAGTCTCTTCCAGCCATTTTTGACAAACGAGATCTAATAACGATGCCATCTTTGCTCTTAGAGCAATGGAGAAAAATCCAAAGACCACCGACGAATGTCGTACACAGCGCTAGCCTGCTAGTTCCCGCTTTAGTGAAACAAAAGTACTCGACTACGTGTTATGTTACATGTTACACAATGCTTCTCCTTTTTGAAATATGCTTACATATTCCAAATGTCATAAATATTCCAATAGGTAACCAACGTTCGTGCGGGAGCTCAACCAGAATGCATACCCATACACTCGGTTGCGTCTTAATCAATGACCTAGGATCGGGTTCAATGACTTTAAATGCAAAGAAACATCCTTCTTCGGTGACGCGAATATTTGGACAGACAAAAACGTGTTTCCTGTTCGCTCTATTCCCCACAGACAAACAGCATTGAACACAAGAACAAGTACTAAAAAAAAATCAAAAACTTCTCTCTCTAGCACAACACGGCGAATTCAAAAAGGATGCCTTCGCCTTGCTATTTAAATACCCATGCGCACAGAGCATTTCCCCTTTCTGTCACTTGTTGCATTAATGTCCCTCGCGTAAAACCACAGGCGACAGCTCACTAAACATCAAAGGACTCTCCGTTTAATTATAATATCCACAGAGGTTATCCATTGCGTCTATGTGTTAGTTGTCCTATTAAACGTGCGTATCTTTTGGGACTAAGTACTTGGCAAACGTACTGCTCCACAAAGTGTCGGTTCTAGGATGCACGTTTTATCGCGCGCTTCCATTGCCCTGTATGCTCGTTATGTAGATGTGTACTGTTTTTATGATACCACAGGCTTAACACCTTTAAAGGTCCAATACTTCCAGTGGTAGAAGGTGTCCAACGAAATTCAGGCTGTGTTTTTGTTTTTGCCATCAGAGATGTCACCTAGAATAAAAGGTTTCTTAACCGACAACACCGAGGATAACGACGTCGACGATGGCCGACGAGCATGATGAGATTATGTATTCTATGCCGGTAGAGGGATTTATTTACACACAATTTGCGGGTAATTTTCAATGGGGGTTATGATACGCACTATGGTGATGGGCGGGTAGGCAAAACAGCCCCAGACAGGATGTGTCGAATGATAGTATGGGTGAAATGTGGAAGTGAGTACACATTTTGAATCCTGGAACAATGGGCAATATTTACTTGCGTGTTAAGGAGCCATGAACGGGATGAATAGACTTTGAGATGGTATACCATAACAGGAGATTACCTATTTTTGGGTAATTAGTGCAGTGCCGTGATTTGGATTGTACGGATTAACACAAGGATTAATCTGCAAGTTCACCTCACCTTGGCTATAGGTGAGAATTTTGAAGTGTTGAATGATGGGAGTTTTTATTAATAATTGCATAAAAATTTGAGAGATAAATATTTCGCGGTTAGTCGTGTCGATGGTAAACATGCAACAATCGTGGGTGAGCCTGGACCTCAATTGTTATACGTCTTCAGTTTTCAGTCTTCAGCGACTAGCGAATATACAAAGAATAGCCAAAGCCATGCAAAGTTTGTTTTAGCTGTCTTCAGTCGGACAGTATATTCTCTGTTTCGCCAATATTTTCAGATGCACAAGACAGATCAGTGTTATATCATTGTCATCAAGTGGTTACACAGGCTTTTGCTTTTGACGCTTTTTATGTGGACTTGGTAGCTTTGCACAATTTTCTCAAAAAGCACAGTCACAAACTATTAAGATCGTCTTTATAAAGCTCTTTTCTATATCTGCTGATCGTGGAACTCGGTCCGGGAAAGGGAGACTTGAATAAGGCACCAGTGGTCCTACGGACATTGGTGGATCGGCCCTAAGACCGATCTCGCTATAAAGAGATATACAGAATAAAACGGGTAAAACATTCAGTATAAGGCCCCCGATGGTATAAATACTAGTCTGGGAAGGGAACTCCCATCAGTTTTTGATGACGTTTCGCATGGCAGCTGTAGACAGTTTGTTTGACGATCTTCAACAATCTTTATCACCTACTTAATAAAGATCAGTTGTGAAACAACATTTTATTCTCTTCTAATCAAAACATTACCGTTTACAAGAGTCCCACTCATAACAGACCCCAGTAACAAGACCGGGCAATAGGTAATAACATATTTTTTCTTAAAAATATTAAAACCTTCTTTCTATCACCTATCAGCAGGTTTTTTTCGCCGATAAGGCAAGAAACAACACGGTTCTCTTGGAACTATTCATAACGTTGCATAGCATTGGACCTATAAACGAACCTTGTGGCACTTCCAGTTTTCTGGTTTACCTTTATTCCCCCGAAAAATTCCCCGACGAAGAATCGATTCTTAAATGCACGAACTGACGTAGTTGTTTCGACATTTCATTGTTCTTGGTTAAAAAATACAAATTCAGAGCAGAATTAAGATTTCAAGTCTACTTTCTTCTATCTGTATCCGTAATTTTTATGCACGAATTGAATAAGGATTCTCCAAAATAAAAGAAATTTATATATAACAATATATCAAAGCAAAAAACAACCTTAATACTGTAAACGATATTTTACTTGCCTTTTTTTTACTTATTTCGCCGAATAAAACACGCGCTCCAATATTTATTCTTTCTTTATTTTCCGCATAAAATTAGGCGTCCGCACTCATCCACTTCCTCCGACTGAATGCCTCTTCTCTCTTTTTGCAATGAAATTGAGTGCAACTCAATTCCATCATGCCCTGCCTGCCTATTCACCGGTAGTACCTTTACATAGTTTCCTCTTTATTTTATTTTTTCCTGTTACAATACGGATACAAGACCCTTGAACAATTTGTTTTGTCTCCAAAAAATCTACAGAAATCTGTAGTTGCTTTACAAAATAAAATTGTATTCGTCATTTCCACACACTAAAATAATTAATTTCCATAGAATCATATAGCTCTTTAAAATTTGTGTGTGATAAACATAAGCGGATCTGTGTCACTCCAATTTTGAACGGCACACTCTAAGACCTCAAATCGAACAATTCAAAATTCTAAAGTTGTCAAACGCGCGTGATAGTAGGGAGTAGGTCTACTTAGGCGAGGTGTTGAACTTTACGATATTTTAGATCTAAAGTCGATCCAACGCCTGAAGTGTGGCAGCTTTGTTTCTACATAAATTGTCAACGCACGCACGCGTTAAAGCGACATTAATGTCGTTTTCCATTGGGCAAAAAGAAGCGTCCGGGAGAGTCTGGAATCGAAAAAATCACTTCTGAAACCGTTCCATTGGCACAAAAAATACTCTTCTGGTGATTTCGAGAAGAGAATTTCGCTTCTCGATTTGAAGTCAGAATCCACTCAAGAAGCACTCACAGAAATGAAAATTATGTATTTTATACAAGTCAGCTGACAGCCGCCGTAGATTATTTTTTTGCATTTCACTAATACTTTTTTGGGTTCAATCAGAAGCAGTTTTGTTGTTCCATTGGATCACAGAATGAGTGGAGAGGAAAACGACATAAGTTCGTTCGTGTACTTTCAGCATAGAGAGAAATCTCTCAAGTACCTACCTGAAAAAAGTTTAAGATATGTCACTTTGACATTATCGTAAAATAAACTTTAAAGCGTAGTACGCTGCTCAAGCTAAACTAGTTTTTATCTGGTCGCCAACTTTTCTCTCCAAACATCAGCTTAAGTTCTCGCTAAATTTTGACATAAAGTACGCCGTGGATAAGTGTCACAGAAAACAGCTGTTCTTTGTAAAAAACTTTCTTTAAAAATTCAATTCTCTCTTATTCCTATTATTTTAAATTATAGGTACTTCTCGTCCATGTAACAATTAAAAAAGCTAATCCTTGCATGTCTTCCGCAACAGAACACAATGATCTGTCACAATTTAGTTCGAAAAATACGCCCACCCATTAAATGAGTGAAGCAGCGGACCATAAACTAAGTACTAAAAATAGACCGTCAGCTCCCGCGCACCTAACCGATTCCCCCGCAGGTTTTGAATATAAAATTCGCTCTTAATTTGCCTATCTGTGAATTGGGGAGGTTCATAGAAGAAAAAAACTGAACAAACTGTCAGGTTGCTATGTGCAAGTGAATACGTGCGGCTAATTTAATTTAACATGGCACACATGCTTTCCCACATAGTAACAAGGAAAACAGTTTGTAGGCAAATTCTCTTAAGTTGGGTGAGCTGACGGTCTATTTAATACTTAGTTTATGGTACTAGCCTAACGTTATAAAATATGTTATAATAACCTCGAAATTTTCATTGAAAGTGAAGACGAATACGAAATGTTTTCGAGTCGAGTGATGAAGAAGATATTTTTATTCTTTATGCTGCAATAAAAATGTGCGGCAGAAACCCACGGACTTGCATTAAAAGTTATTCATCTGAGGTGGTACCAACATACAGCGACGAAGATTTCAAAAAACATATCATTATATGAAAAACTATGCAACATGTTTGAGTGTTCCGATGACTACCAAATACTGCGAGCAGATAAGAGATGTAGACGAAGTAAACGCATTGCTGCATTCCTTTGGCTCGCCGGTCACGAAGAATGTATTGTGAGGGATCTGGCCGAGGGCTTTAATCTGCCACAATCTACAGTGAACGTACTCTTAATAGAGCAATTATTTTTATTAGCAGTTAATTCCAGACGTTTTCCAACGGCCTAATGCGGAAGACTTTGTCAATTTTCATTTTCCATGAAAAGATAGGAAATTGATTTCTCTCCCATTTTTTTTTTCAATTTTCTCAGCATTTGCACAGTCTCTCAGCAAGTTTTTAATAATTTTACGTATACTAAAAACTACCCGAACCTATCGATAATTGGGCATTACTGGTTATCTTGACTACCGTCGTACATTAGTGTTCAGAGAGGCGGCTTAACATTTCTACGAATCGTGCCTACAGTAAACAAATAGCGCAGTAAAGAAATGATGCGCAAGATTCCACTTTCCCAATTGTTGGATCTCCCAAGGCTCAGGAAAATGAGAGTTGACCTTTATTATTTATCAACTTTCGTATATAGTCAAGCCAAGCTCTTTAATATTTTATTTTTTTTTTTAAATGACCACGCGCGGCCATTATCAAATAAATGGACAAGAGTTATGGATGCACACTGGTTTTTAAACATTTCTCTACATGATCTAAATTTGACAGCTGCTGAAAATGCTTCTTAAACTAGTTTCAGTCTCCTTCGCTGCTGGGAAAGCTTAAGTTGCCTTAAAGTCAGCTGTTGGTGGCTTTGTTTTTAATAAATAAATATTGTTTCAGTTGCGGGTAAATTCGATGCTTTTAAAATGAAGCACAGCATAGGCCTCATTTTCCTTCGCTATGCCTCATTCACCTCGCTCAATGCATAGCTACCCTCGTTTTGTGCGCACTGTTTTTATTTTTGTCGTCCTTTTCTCCAGTAGAACCATAAGTTTTCACCAGAGTGTGTCAAAAACCAGCTGTAATTGGACGCTTTTCACGTACAACCTCGACAAGTGGGTGTAACTTCTACCTTCAACAATGGATCCAGCAAATTGCTTCGCCACATTCTATATACAACTTCGCGACCAAGTTAATATTTTTTTATTTTTTCCAAACGATTAACTATTAAACTTCAAAGCTACATACACAATTACCACATAATACCCCTATTTAGAAGACCATTATTGTTACACATATACCACATACACACAGCGGCGCTAAGGGTTCCTCCATTTCTTCTCAACTGTTATATAGTCCGAGCATACTTCTCAAATTAACACCGCAATAAAGTTCCTTACATTAACGTTGCAGTAAAACCATTTTGCCATATATAATGGCATAAAGTTTAAGGACATATTTTAACACATCCTTCGCCAGTACAAGAACAAGGAAACGAAGAAGTAGAAGAAATATGGCCAACAAGAGCATGAACCAACCAACAGAAACTACATCAGCAGTTGTAAGCAGGAAATTGTTTTCAAGTTCCCAACCATGCTGTGTCCCTAAACAAACGCTCGGAATTTGAACTGCTTCACAACCCCTCCTCGAAAGAGTGGTCATGTGTGTGCAGCGCATAGCTTATGGCAAAAAATGTGTTTGTTGACTGCCTCTTGCAGGTCCTGATTCCTCGAAGTGTTTTGAAGCAATTAATTCACGATATTTCCTTCGCAACTCAGCCAGGCTATTAAAATACTATTGTGTCTGTGGGTAGACACTCACACACAGGAATTATGAGCAATGGCATTGCGATGTGATATTCAATGGAAGAAGTTTTGTATAATTTCAGCGCAAGAACCTCACAAATTGAGTTGCTCAGTGTACTACTCTTTTATTTTTCGTATGGATTTCAAAATGTAAATGTGCCAGCGGGATTAGTAACTAAACCTTGATGGAAGAAAATTAGATTGACATCTTTTGATTGCTATAGGAAGTCAGGGCTCATCATTCAACAAACTAGGTCCATGTTGATCATACTGAACTCAGAGTCTAATCTTTTAAAGAAACCCTATACCTCATATACCCTATGAATGAGCTTTTTATCAACAAACCTTTTCCTATAATCTTATTGTATTTAATAGAATTAACTCACTCATTATTGTTACAATTAAACACATGCATTATTAACTTTCACTTTAAGTTACATACCTAAAATCGACCTAAACACTTGTCTTTTTGGAACTTAAGTATTCTCTTAAATAAATACTTATATCAAGTTGAATCGTTTCTTTTATTTAAAAAACCAGCAAAATGCGATGTTACCATTGCAAATAGTTATATGCAGCAAAAAGTATATATGCAGCTGTCAGGCCGTTGAATCCGATTTGGACCCATCTTTCAAAGAAACCTTTAATTGCAAGATCAACGCGTCAAAAGATGCGTCTCCCATTTCGTTTAGGTACGATTCTCTGTCGTTGAGGTTGATAATAAAACGACGTCATATTCCAACATTTCTGTAATTTGTTCCGGGTGCTACATTATTCAAATGAAACTCTCTACCTTTTCCAAGTCATCAATGCAAAATATTGCGCGTCAAATGTTATCGTAAAGAGCTCAGAATAAAGTCATTTGTGTCTTTTAAGTGAACTATAGATAAGCTAATTACTGTATCCGTCAGCAGCGCATGCGGCTTTCAAATCGTTACTCATATAAATACTTGGTTCGTCTTACAACTAACATCAAACAGTACCTCGTGTTCCCTCCCAAGAGCTCTACCACCAAACATAGAAAGAAGATGAAACTTATCCTGGCCACCACTGTAGTAATTGGCTGCTGTCTGCTTTCCATTGCAGGATCACCAGCAGAAGTTTCTCCGACGACTTCTAAACCACTTTCAGGTAAGCTAAGCACTTCAAATAAAAACATACTTACGCTGCCCTCTCCTTTTTGCAGCCGAATTTGACAACTCCCCTAATAGCCGTATTTTCTTCAACACTGGTGGTAAGTAGTTTTTTGTCTCCTTACAACCTGGAACAGATTATCAGACTGGGACTATTTTCAGATCCATGTACCAACGCTCTCTACACTATGATGGGCATTGCTGATGGCAAGTGCTCTATTCAATGCTTCCTTCAGGCTGGACAACAACAAGGCGGCTACTGTGATGGCGGTGCATGTCAGTGCAACGTGGTTTCTTAAAAATATTTCCCTACCAATAAGTTAAATGATTGTACATACGAGTAATAAATGACCAGCTGTGCTGAAACTTTTAGCGTTGACGTGTAATGGTTTTGTTCTACAAAATTACAGGTTCCCAATAAATACATGGCCATTGAAAATTGTCTTCGATCCGCTTCTTACTTCAAGACAATAATACAAAAGAATACTTTTACGATCTGATGAAGGGGACCAATCATCCTATAAAAAATACTCTATGGGCCTAACAAATAAATATTTTTAGTTTCGACTCTAAATTTTGTCAGTTCACAGTTCCTATATTTTCTAAACAATTATGAGCTTGTGTAAGTTTAAAGTCGAGACTAAAATCTGTTATCGCGCTTTAACATTGCATACATGACTTTGTCTGCAATAATCTGCGAACGCCTAAAGTTGACCGTGGGCGGCAGATATTAAGAATGCAGCGAAAATTTAAATCGCAACTCACCGATTTTAAGCTTACCTTTGTAGAGACGAGTTGTATAGCCGTTTCTTATTTTGGCATCCCCGGATGACGTTAACTCAAAATAAAGACATTATTATACCAACAATTTTCATTGGTTAAAATGAACCAAAATATCAAAATTTTTGTTGGTAGGAATGTACGAAAATAGTGTACGCTGAATACTTGATTCCCGAAAACTTAAAAACGTGTTCTTGCTAGAAAAAATAATAGTTAAAGAAAAAACGTTAAGCTTGCATTTTTTTTTTTAAATCTCAAAATTCTTCGCTTAACAATCATTTTTTTTGAGGGTTTACTCGCTAAGAACGACAGAATCTGTATGTTGGGAACAACGAAAAAATTCGCCAAATAGGGACACCTCTAAGCGAGCAATACGTGACAGGCTTATTATTTAAGCTCGTATGTAAAACCTACTCAATTTCGTGGGTGTACTTATTTTTACAAATATACGTTTTGCTTGTGTGAGTCGAGGAGCTTCGAAAAAACGTTTATTGTATATATGATACAGATATATTTTTATTAAACAACATCTTTTGAGCAACTTGACCAAATTGAATTAAAAAATACCGCGTATATTCGACCCTAGTCGAATGTCAATTGTTGTTGAATATTGTTGTTATTAAGAGATCGACAACAGCGCCACCTATCGGATCGTAAAGTATTCGGTCCTTAAAGCAGCAACATCCACAAAATTTCATTGAAATCGGTTAAGTGGTTTCGGAGATCGACAACACCATATACAATACACCTTATACAATTGCAGGTATAAAATTATTTGGAACCTCGCTGCCGAATATTTACTTAATTCAGATAACAGAAACAGATTTTTGTAAATGGTAGAGATGTACCTATTAATTTTGTTTTCTATTTGAGATTCTGATGAACGCAGTTCGGTTCTATAAAGTTTGTTCACCTTCTGACGATAAAATTGCGCTTGATTCCAAGACAATTGTTTGTGCAGTTCTTAATTTCTGTATTTTACAACTGAATGATTAAGAACTGATCGTAGATATAATTTCACATATAAATACGTTTCTCAAACAGTTTCCAACAGTAACCCCACAAAGTTCTATTAGCGAACAAGCTAAACAAAACCGAAGATGAAATTATTCTTGGTATTCATATTTGGACTCTGCTTGTTTTTCATTGCGGAATCAGCAGCACAAAATCTTGGTGGTAAGAAATCTGTCCTTACAGACGAGAGAGGATATATTATCTCAATATAATATTTTTCAGGTCCATGTACAGACGATGTAAAGTGTGCCTTAAAATGCATTTTTTATATTCGTTATAAAGGTGGTCGCTGTGAAAACAACGAATGCATCTGCATCCCTATTGTCAAAAACGTATCTTAAATTATTATATTATAATCAATAAAAAGTGATGATTCGGGAAACGAAGTTTGTCAGGTATACGTTTTACCAAGATACTTGGCGTCGGAATTTACAGCTAACTCAGTGTAGGTAATTTTGGAAGTTAAAAAACGTCAGCAATCTAATTTTCACTAAATATAAGAAAATTTGCAAATAACCGACAGAATGTCATTCAGAAAATTGTTCTTTGTGGTTGATAAATTTACGAAAATGCTATCGCGCAATACAATGCTCCGTGCAATAACAAAGTTTAGTTTCGACTTTAAATTTACGCAAGCTCGCGATAACGAAATTTGTATGAAAAATAAAGCCACTGTGAATTACTAAAATTTAGAGTCGAAGCTAAAAATGTTTATTGGTAAGGCCAATCAACTAAGATTCAATTTGACTGCATGTATTTAAATGCAAAAATCTTAGAAACTGCGGGCCTATAGAGGATACCTAGGCCTACAATTTCTACTTTTTCTCAACTCTATATCTCTATAAATTCCGGAAACAATTGGACAAGAGTAATTTATTTTTTCGTTTCGTTTTGCTTTTTTCTTTGTCACGATTTCAGTTCGAAAATACTGGGATCATCTGCAGGTACAACTTAGGATATCCAATAACTCGATAACTTAAAAGGTTTTTAAATAAATAGGCAAAATTTGAAACATTTCTACGATTTTCACCTGCATGAGTAGATATGCACTTCATTCTCAAATCCAACATACTAACCGCGCAATATTTTGACATCTCTTTTAACCTTATTTTACTCCAGTGACGGAGAGGGAGACAGACAGAGGCAGTATGCTGTTTGGTGTGTTAAGAACAAAAAAAGCCATAAAAGGAATGTCAAATATGTAGGAAAGGAATGTCAAATAGGTATAGATATCAGTCATACCAGATCGTGGTATTATTACATTAGGGAAAATTCCTGATGATATACGTCGTACCTGTTTATAAATACTATTTGCAATCAAGATTAGGCAGTAAATTACCCGGTCGAGTTTTTAAATACAATTACATTCCATGGCCTGGAATTAAAAGTTGGAGTTCCCATTATGCTGCTTCGCAATTTGAATCCCCTAAGATTTGTAATGGAACCAGATTGAGAGTGATTTCGTTGCAGAATAACGTTATTGAGGCGTTAATTTTAACTGGGTCTGGTAAAGGAGATACGGTGTTTATACCAAGAATACAAATAATTCCCAGCAATTATCCATTTCAGTGTAAACGGATTCAATTTTCTATTAATGTTTGTTCTGCCATGACAATCAATAAGTTAGAGGGTCAAACTTTAAGAAAAGCGGGAGTTGAGTTAATTAAGAATTGCTTCTGCCATGGGAAGTTATATCTTATATGTAGCGTGCTCCAGGGTAAGTAATGCAGCAAATATCACTATCTTAGTCGATAGAAATCACTAATATGGTATAAAAAGAAGCGTTACATTAATAAAGAAAAAGTGAGCCAAATATTATAAAATTATTGTCATTGTCCAAAGAATATTAAATTATTGCCGATTAGTCCAACGAGCATGTGCAATGCCATGAAGATAAAGGCAGAGTGAGCCCAGTCTACGGGAGGTTTTTTAGTACGGGACCAAGTCCCTCACTTTTGCAGAAGGCTCTTTCTGAAATTTTTTTCCATCAATTGTTCTGAAACCACATTTTACAAGTGCGAAGCCGGGCGGGTACAGCTAGTATAATAATAAATTTGAGTGCCCAACTCACAATACCGAAATTTCCCATTGTTATCTAGTAAATATTTAGAGTGAAAGTTAAAAATAATTATAAGTAAGGCCCAATGCCTGTGAGTAAGTATAATTTTACCTGAACACTTAAATAGAATATGAACCTGATGGGTTTGTTCAGCAGCGAATCCTGTAAACCCTCAATCTCTAAACTTGAACCGCCCTTGTGAATCTCAGCAACTTGGCTTACCTGGGAAAGCTATTTTTTCGTAGATGCAGCTGTTGCAGTTGCAGTTTTATTGGAAGGAGGTGATAGTTTGTATGAGTAGTTAGGCTTCAGGCCTTCTTTTGTTATTTACAATCCGCGATTGGCCAGCCATCCAACATTTTTAATGTGCAGGCTACATTTTTCGAACTCACAATGGCGAAATTTTCCATACAAAATTGAATATTAGGGCTTTTTCATTATGCTCATATGATCTTTATAGATCATTGATTTCCATGGTACACAACAAAAATTGGATCTTGTACTGTTGTTGTAAACCGTGAAAATCAATGATCTATACAGATCATGTGAGCATAATAAAAAAGGTTTATTGTGACCTTCAAAATATTTAGGTTTTGCCAAGGCCACCAATATGGATATGATACAAAAAGATATCAGCTTTGTACGTTATCCTGAAGTTGAACAATAAGAAATCAATTTTATACAATTCAAAAAAGTAAAATGTTCGATTGAAGCCAGATCGTTGGATTTTCACAGCGTTGAGTGGGGAAAATTTTGTGTGTGTATGCGACAAAATCTGTTTCTCTCTCTGTATCTTTTGTCCTGTCCCTGTGTGCTTTTACTTTATTTCTTTTGTGCATTTTTTTTACTTTTTGTTGTTTTTGCTCTCCTTTTTAAATTGAACTGGAGAATATATGAGTATATGATATGTTATATGAGCCAAGTTAGGCATTTTTCGTCAAAATTGGTTGGCAACGCTGCATATAAGTAGTCGAGTAGAGCGAATGTGGCTCATGAGATTGAGAGGGTCACACTCAATTGTGATTTGAATTAAAATGCGCTGTCGAAGCAAGGCGAGCTATTGTGAACTTATTTTATTAAAGTCGCAAATAATCATTTTTAACCTTTTTTAGGTCACAATCGGTCGTTTTATATGAAAAATTTCAGCATTCTCGCCCTATGTAAATTTCAACTCGAGACTATAATTTGATACCAGCAAATTTTTGTTTTGATTTTAAATTTACGGAAGCTCACAACAATTGCAAACTTTTTATGGAAAATAAAGCTTCTTTAATTTACTAAAATTTTAAGTTGGAACTAAAAATGTTTATTGGTAAGGCTCAGTAAAGCAGGCGATTATGTATATCAATACGGTATTCAGACCCTGACTGTCAGCTTAAAAAACGTGCACACAAAATCATTACGGACTACGGAGGAGTTTACTCTTTGCGAATGAACAATGTTCTGAATCGAAGGCAATCAAAATCATCAAATATTTACAGCAGCCATTTATTATTCATATGCACAGTTATTGGTAGGGGAACATTTTTAAGAAACCACGTTGCACTGGCATGCACCGCCATCACAGTAGCCGCCTTGTTGTTGTCCAGCCTGAAGGAAGCATTGAATAGAGCACTTGCCATCAGCAATGCCCATCATAGTGTAGAGAGCGTTGGCACATGGATCTGAAAACAGTCCCAGTCTGATAATCTGTTCCAGGTTGTAAGGAGACAAAAAACTACTTACCACCAGTGTTGAAGAAAATACGGCTATTAGGGGAGTTGTCAAATTCGGCTGCAAAAAGGAGAGGGCAGCGTAAGTATGTTTTTTATTTGAAGTGCTTAGCTTACCTGAAAGTGGTTTAGAAGTCGTCGGAGAAACTTCTGCTGGTGATCCTGCAATGGAAAGCAGACAGCAGCCAATTACTACAGTGGTGGCCAGGATAAGTTTCATCTTCTTTCTATGTTTGGTTGTAGAGCTCTTGGGAGGGAACACAAGGAACTGTTTGATTCTAGTTGTAAGACGCACCAAGTATTTATATGTGTAAAGATGTGACTTAGAAAATATCGGCAGTGGCGCTTTAACCTTGTACGGTTATCCAACAATGCACTGATGTGTTCAGTAATTAGTTTATCTTCACTTTTCTAACAAACGCAAATAACTCTGTTTTGATAAGAATGTGTCGAGCGCGTACTTTTCATGACGTTTAAAAGTAAGCGCTCATTCCCATACTTATTGATGACACTAGCTTTAACCTGCACATAGATTTGGAGCTGGGAAACTAGAACGATAATTGGCAGCAAATTTTGGAAAAAAAAAAAGACCTTACTTGTAACCATTTTTAACATTCACAGTGAATATTTTGTATCGAAAATATCGCCATTCTGACTTCGGTAAATTTAGCCTCGAAACACAACTTGATTATTAGTATCGCTCAAAATAAAATAATTGGCACATTCCAAAATATAGCAAAGATTATTTAACCTGGACCCAAAAACCAAATTTGTTGCTAACTTCGCTTTTCCTACGAGCAAATGTCAACTTACTACTCAGTGATGAAATTCCTTACTTGATTTGTTAATTTTTGAATCTATCAGGATGATTTGCGCTAGATAGGACTTTAGCCTATTTTTTTTGTTTTAATATATACTAGTTTCGCTTGTAGTCGAAAATCGACCATACCTTTTATAAGTATGAAGTACTAAAAACCGTATCACAATATTCGATATTTATGTTGTATTATGGCGGCGGCAAATTGAATGTCACCAAATGGGGAATTGTTAACTTAACTTTAGCAGCCTTAACGGCGTATACCCACAATTTTTGTGCACATGTATGCCACAGTATACCTTTCGAATGATATAAGTTTCATTATCCATCTTTCATAATTAATACTTTATAAGTAAATAACTTACTAAGGTGGGGGGGCTATCAGAGCCTCACCTCAACTAACACGGCTTTGCCGGTTAGCCTGGTTAGGTAGTTGTGCACTCCTAATTGGTAAAGATCATTTTCTATGCTTGTGATTTAAAAAGAAAAAACATATTTTAACCCATTTCATTTATAAATAAAAAAATATTATACGAACTATGGGACCTAGAGCGCCAACTACATTATAACTTTTTATAGTTAAGCTTCTTCCCATAAAAAAAAATACCTTCGTCTTCAAAACAAAGACCAATTGGGAAATTCCCAATCTTGTCACCTTTTTTATCAGCACCATCATCTGAGTCATTGTATACCAACCACCAAAAGAAACCAAAATACCACCACATAACACCTGTTGACAACTCATATGTGAATGGCATTGGTGGTGTGGCTCTTGTCTGACGTCTGACGTTGTTGCTAAATTAGTCCAAATGGCAATAGCTGCCTACCGAGCATGAAACAGAAGAGTGCGATCAATTATCAACTTGTAAATTAAATGATTCTTAAATAAGTAGTTTTAAATTTTCATTTTTTCGCTAAACAAAAATGCTTCAAAAACAGAAATTAGTTCTCCTTGTTGCTGTGATATATGTTCTTTTGACATTTGTGGAAATTTCACACGGTGAGTGAGTGAAAGAGTGCGAATAATCTGAAATCCTTGTCTCGATTTATGTTCAGTTTGCTATTGAACTCTTTCGTTTTTGTGTAGTGCATTTGATTTCTTTGTGGAATTTCACTTTTACATTCTTTTGTTGTGACTGGAAATGGCCCAGGCGTGAGAAAAGAAGCAATTGCATTTGATTAAGGTCGCAAATTTAACTAGGGATGTGGCAATGTTGGTAAATACTCATATTTGAAAACAAATCAAAGTTTGTGCTCTACAATCTGTTTTCGAATAGTGCCACATAAGTGGCCCACCGAGATGTTGTTTGAACTTTTCCAAATGCCAATCGCACTTCTTCAGGGTCGTTGGGTCGTTTAGGTGGGCAGGCGTTGAATTACCAGCAGAACATGTTACAAATTAATTTAACTTGCTGTTTTTTTAGTCTAGCTTGTAGATATCTACTTCTGTTCTTTGGGTATTTGTAAAAATGTATGTAAATAATTCAGGAACTTGTGCATGGGACATATGGGAAAAATGGCAGCGCCCTCTTTAAATTCCTGCAGAGATTTTCATTTGTTGTGCTGTAGGGGACAACGCGAAAAAGTTTGTTTACAAACACTTCTGTTGAGTTTATATCTATTTTGAACTACACCCAAAAAATGTTTTAACTAAGTGAATTCTCGCACTTTTGTGTGTAGTTTTTCCACTGACAGGGAGTGAAATTAGCACTTTGCCGTCAATACCACACTTTCACCAAGCGAGTGAGGAGCGCACTTGGTCACAAATTACTTAATTGAACAGAAAGTTCGACTACAGCAGAGGGTATTTGTTGCTGCTTTACAAATTAGTAGTAGGTCGGTATGAGGATTTACAGGCACAAGCACAACTAAAAGCTTTGGTTTGGAAAATATGGAGTGAGTTCAAAACTTCTTAACTTAACCGGATACTTGGACAAAATACAAAGTCTTCGATTTTTTTTCGGTTGGTATGCGAGTGAAGTATGAGTGAAAATACGTTGACTACATTGGCTCGGCCATAGCGAGCGAGTAGATAATTCTTGTCCAGTGGAACCCCCAGGTTTCAGACGGCAAGCGAGAACGCCTGCTTAAAAGACTAATGCCGTTTTCCATTGGGACAAAAAATCAATCTTTTTTTTGATCTAAATCACTTTTCGCGTTCTATTGGGGAAAAAAAATCAATCTTTTTTTGATTCGGATCACTTCTTGCAAATCTCGATATTTTTTCACATTTACACATCCTACCACAAATACAGCACAGCTGTTTACGTCATTTAAAGAAGTTTGTTTTAAAACAAACGTGAAAAGTTTCGTGAAAACCAAAATAAAGAAATACATAAACAGCAATGGACATAGTTTCGGAGGAATTATTATCTTCATTGTCTTCCTCATCATCTGGAAACTACGAATCACCAAAACAACTCCATTTGTAGCTACAACAGCCGATTTCCATGGTTGATTTTACCAAAAACAAATGCAATTTGAGCAGCTGATAAAGCAGATCAATTTCATTGCATGTTCCATGAGCCGCATAAAATCTGAGATCTGAAAAAGATGTTTGGTGGTCCCAATGGAAAACGACATAAGCCATCGCTAAGTCCTGTCAACTGGAAGTAACCCCCAAAACAGAAACCTTCAGAGATGCAGTAGAAAGCCGCCGGTGAGGTGACAGTATGGCAATGAATTACACATTTCCCTATCAGACGCTAAAAGTCAGGGGTCAGCCATTTTAATTCAAGTTCATTGATCGATAAGATATCATTGTTTTCAGCATAGCAATATCTTCTTATCCCTTCACAGATAGTCGAGCAACTTTAATTGCCCTTAGTTCATCAATCATTGTCTCAAAATCAGTCACGCACTGCTTCCATGCCCTCCAAAGTCTTGGCTCCCGGAACAAAACTAAAATATGGTGGGTTTCCGGGCACGAGGCTACTGAAGGAAACGAAAAATCTGACGAACTGGTCAGGAAAGGGTCATAAACCCATTTCATGGGACCAGCACCTTTCTGCCGGTCAGAACGTCACGACAGACAGCTATAATTTTGAGGTAGTTAGGGATTTTGTCTACCTCGGCTCCGCTATAAATTCTGACAACGACATCACATCAGAAATCAATCGAAGAATTACACTTGCCAACCGCTGTTTCTTTGGCCTAAGAAGGCAATTGAGAAGTAAGGCCTTGTCAAGAACCACTAAGGAGACTCTATATAAGACCCTCATCATCCCAGTCCTACTCTATGGCGCAGAAACATGGACGCTATCAAAGGCGGATGAAGATCTCCTTGGTCGTTTTGAACGCAAAATTCTTCGATTGATTTTCGGTCCCGTTTGCGTTGACGGGCTTTGGAGGAGGAGATTTAACAGCGAACTCTACGAGCTGTACAGCGACATCGACCTGGTCAGAAAAGTACGCATCAGTCGACAAAGATGGCTAGGACATGTAGAGCGAATGGACACCAACGCTCCTGCCCGAAAAGTCTTCGATTCAAACCCGGAGGGACAACGCAGTAGAGGAAGACCTCGCCTTAGGTGGCGCGCGCAAGTGGAAGGGGACCTCAACCAACTTGGAGTGCGCAACTGGAGGCAGTTAGCCAAAGATCGCGCTAACTGGAGAGGCGTATTGGTTGAGGCCCACCCCGGACTGTAGCGCCACCTAAGTAAGTAAGTAAGTAAGCACCTTTCTGCGCCATCACTAAATCAGTAATCAGACAGGCAGAAAGAACAAAGGCAAAAACCTTGTAGGCTACCTCATCTACAGGTCACCACTTTTTGCGATACCACATACACAAACTCAACAAAGCCAAATCCCTGGAGTGCCGGCTATATCTCGAAAAAAACGACACAGCTGAGTACATCATGTGCGAGTGCCCAGCTCTAGTGCCAGAATTAGAAGCAAAGTCTTCTTCCGGGAAATATTAAGTCCAGATGAATTGAAGAAGTCCTCTGCTGAAAGCATTACCAGCTACATTAGGAAGGTAGAAACGCTACTAACCTAAATACTTTTTTCTGACAATCCCGGCACAATAGACCTTCTGGGATGTGCCTATTTTTCTCCTTGGCGAGTCAGAAGTTAAAAACCAAAAAAAAAAAACATACCAAGAAACAATAGAAAAAACGAACATGCGCATGACTTTGTTGTAACATTTTCTAACTCTGGGCAAATATACAGCAATACAAGCCAAACATACCCAATAGGTATAGCAAATCACAGATCTCCAACTTTACCTGTAAAACAGCTCATCTCTTAAAAAACTCGACACGCACCATCATTTTTGTTGCCTTGCCCCAACCTTAGACATCTTTCTCATTCCACAGGTCTTTTGCGCAGATGCTACCAATGCAGATCAAGAGGCGAACTCGGCAGTTGTAAGGATCGGTTTGCCTTCAACGCAACAGATGTAGAGAATGAACCAGGTATTGCCGCAGTACCATGTGCCTCCGGGTGGTGCGGTAAAGTGCTCGAAGGTGGAGGAGCCTACGCTGTCGATGGTTAGTAAAAACTGTCCATCAACTTCATCACCAAACTTATGTGTCTCCCCTTTCTTAGACTATGATAAGGCAGTTCAACGAATGTGTGTTCAGCGTGGTCCGGACGACAGCGAAGATCGGTGCGCCTACACCGTGTACAACTACAAGAAAGTCTACATGTGCTTCTGCCAGGGTGATCTCTGCAATTCCTCACCCAAAATCTCATCCACCTCCGTATTGGGAGTGACGCTTATAACAACTGTTGGCTGCTTTGTATCAAAAATGCTCTTATCATTAAGTATTAAATAATGTTTCCTTCTATTGTAATTGTTTGTTTATACAAGAAAGTTTAATGAATGTTTGATTTAGATATACAAGTATAAATGCTTATAAAGACTTTAGATAACAATTTGCATTCACAAAGCATTTGCACGTGCTTCAGATAGAACTTCAGTCAACAAAAAAGAAAAATGCAATGGGTAATCAGTTACAATCAAGATAAAAAATAAAAGTATTTCTTAAAATTCTAAGGCAGGAGCTTTTAACGCGTAATATTATGATATACGATTATTCTAGTTTGGCGGGAGCGCAAAAAGGTCATATTAAGGCGAGATGCACAACCATTTTCCTCGAGTGTAACATCATACTGCATCGATTTAACTATCGTTCTCATCGCTTTTGATTTTCTCAACGATATTGAAGAGCTTGCTCATGTCGATCTTGTACATTTTGCTCTCCTTTTGTAGCTTTTCGCGTCGGTGATGCTCCATGGCCAGCTTCATTTCGAGTTCGCGATATTTTCCTTGCAGGGCGACGCTGTTCATCTTTTCAGCTGAAATGAAATAAAGAGGGAATAGTCTTTAGTAAATATAAATAGTGTGAGAGGTATTTGCATTATAATTTCAAGTCTTCAACATTTAAGTGAGCAAATCTCCAGAAGGTGTTTCACTCCGATAAGCAAGTGCTTAACTAGGTGTGAATTAGATTTCTTACCTCGTTCTTGAAGCAGTTTTGTATTCAAAAGTATTCTACAGCACGACGGGCATTGTCCAGGAATTGTTTTAAGGTTCGCATCCTTGTGGCAGCTCTCATGATAACTTCCTGAACAATCTTTACACTGGACTAGAATTCCAGTCCGTTTCGTGCATTCATTGCACATGGGCGTATCATCTGGTGAAGAAGAATTTGACCGCTCGATATCGCTGTTGGCTTTCTTCTTCATGGCACGATTTACTCGAGGCGACAGAAGGAAATCCTTCTTGCGTCTCTTAGAAGTTGCGGGTTGCGATGCCAACTGTAAAGGAAGGAAAATAGTTGATTATACGGATTTAATAACAAATAACCTAATTAGAAACGGAACCACTAAGATGAGCGGAAGATTTACGCGGTTTTCTTAAAAATCTCATATAATAATAGTGACATATCAAATGCTGAAAAAATAAAATGCCAATTGCCACGAAACTCGGCAATTTAATATCATTCAAGACTGAACAAAGAATAACGGCATAAACGAATCACACTGTTAGGTGTCGAACACATTTGTGAATAGAAGATTAAGTGCGACAAATAAAAAGTTACTTCTACACTCCAGAAATGCTAAGAACAATTTTTCAGATCAGACTACTCTGTAAAAAGTAAAAATACCACTTACCATATGGTCGATGCGTCCGTAATGGAAATCAGCCTTTTCGTTGTTGTGAGCTCCGCGGCGTTTGCGCTTCGAGCGCCTTTGCTGCATCTGTGCCAGCTGTTCCTGAGTGAACAGATTGAAAAACCGCAAAAACGACTCTTTTGTGTAATCATCTGGATTGGTTTTGGTGTCCAGATGAGATGGGGATGGCATGCGTGCATCCACCGACTCCTCAGAGGAAGATTGCTCGGATTTAGCTTTTAGTTGTGTTTTCTTCACAACTTCCGCGACAATTTTGGGTTTCGGTGCCGCAATCATAGCAACTGGGATAGGCTGTGGTGGAGCCACATTTATAGCAGCAGCTGCCTTACTCAGTGCTTGTCGTAAATTCATCCGGCTCAGTTTGACTTTTGACGAAACTGGCAAAACTGGCTCGGAAGCTGCGGGTTTCACCTCACTGGGAATGACAATATCCGGAATGCACTTGGTGTTGGCACGAACTTGTGTTGGCTTTGCTACCCTTTCCGAAATTGGTTTCAGAAGTGATATCGGTTTCAGCAGGGACACCTGCTTGGCACTTAGAGTTACTGGAATTGTATTGTCCGGTGGAGGGTTCTCAGACGACGAAGACGATGATGTTGTTGTTGTTGGAGAAGTGTGTACATTTATTTTGCCAGTTTTTGGATGAAGAAACGTTTCAAAGAGTTGACTCTCGTTGAATCGAATACGAACAACATTGGGCACGCATATATAGTTTTCGTCTTCGATATGTGGCACCACCTGGCGAGACACATAGTCATTCATTATCGAGCGATCCACTTTGATGTCATCACGAAGCAGACCCTTAAAAAACTCATCAATAATGCGACGTACCCGCAGCAGGAGATATTGCTGCTCGCAGTTAATCTCGTAGATTTCGTTCTCCAGTTCAGCTAGGCAGGCTTGTTTTGCCGCAAAGTACTGCGAATGTCGTGAATTGTTACTGCTGTCGGGATTTTTATCATTCAAAATTTCCAAATTTACTTCTTTATCCTTGGAAAACTGGTCAACGATCATCTGAGGAAATTTAGAAAAACAAATATGCAATTAGCTTTAACACAGTCGTTTTAACGAATTCACTTCAACATTACCTGATGCACTTTGATATGTGATCTTAACGCCCGCTGGCAATAGATTATATCATTCTTGATTTCCTTTGGAAATTTAAAGTTTCCCAATGCCTGAGTAAAACGTGTCGCCATTGTGAGAATGTGCAAACTTTTCAACACAGCTTGGACAGAGAAGAAAACTGATTTGCTCGGTTTTGGTGTTCCCTTTTGGAATTCGGTTGTTAGCTTGTCCGTTGATTAATATTGATTGATTGATAAACTTAAACTGAATTGAAAATGTATAACGAAGCACAAAACGCCGTCACTTCGTGCAGAAACGAAGAAATTCTGGTTTCTCCTTTTTGGATGAGAGTGGTAGGTAGTTTGACAGTCTGCATTTGGAACAGGGGTGAGTTTATTTATTCTGCATAATAGTGGAGGACAGATATATGGACCGTTTGAAGTGGATGTATTTGAATTTGCAGGTAGTTTTTCGTTAATCCTCCTATTCTTGGAATAAGAGGTTTATAACAGGAGGTGGGAAAGTCCTTAATTTTATTGCTTTTCAGGGGAAGAGATATAAAAAGGTGATTTTTGGTGAAAATTAACAAGTTTATTTTTGATTGTACTCTTTTATGATGGCAGCGCTGTGGCCAGGTAACGCAACTTTTTGACACTCAGTATTTCACCTTTCAGTTGAATATTTGGATTTATATATTTTCTTTCTGTCGTTCTAGTTGTAATTAAAGAAAATTTGAGTTTTGAACGGTATTATTTGGGTAGTTGCTCTCTGTTTGAGTATATTTACCCAAAAAGAATCCATAGATTTGGACAATGAACCATTTTTCTACCACTTTTATCTGCAACATGCTTACAGAATTGTTGTAGTGTGTTTAGAAACATGCTCGTCATGGGCTTGAGGGGAAATGAATGGCGCCATTTTGACTAGCAATTTGACCTTGGTACTTGGTGAATTTTTATGCATCCTTATTTTGAAATAACGGATTAGGTAGGCGGAATAAATTGTTATAAAAAGGATTCGAAGTAATCTAATAACGATTTGTCATATTTAAATTATCTGTGGACGATTTTGGAATTCCTTAATTTGGTAGATTTAGAGAATGAATCTATAAAATAATGTAATTCATAGATTTGAGATTTATTTCGATGGACAGTGTCCATTTTTAGGAAGTGCGAGCTAGATAGGTACATAAGAAAATCATTATTCCTAAGCATTGGCAGATTTTAAGGCATCAAAAATCAGAATATTTCCGTTTAATATACATTGTGGCGGCAGTCGACATATGCATTATTACTCGCTTCAGTCAAATCAATACAATTATCAATATAAAAAATTATATAGACGTAAACCTAGTTCGATGTCAAGTGCACACAGAAAGCATTTTTATTTACAATTCGCAGCTGGTTTAAAATTATTTGCCGATTCTGGCAATAGCCAGTCACTTGAAGTTGGAATGCTGGTGCATTATGAAGAAGATATAGGTAATTTGTTCTTCATTTTGTATTATCTTTGATTCATTAGTCTGTGTCCTCCCTAATGCCTTAAATTTTATGATACAAAAAAACGGATTCATTGTAAATGGGAACCTTACCTAATTTTTTGTAAAATTCACAAGTGACACCGCCATTGCAAAAAGAGCGCTAATGCCATTAGCGTGGAAACTAGGAAACTGCTACTGATTTTCGATAGCACTAGGTAGGTATCATAGTTCATAGACAAACCATACTAGGTAGGTATTATATCGTAGATTTGTGAATTGTCAAAAGCAAAAACGAATTTATGTCGTTTTCGATTTGGCTTTTCAGATTTTGATCTGAGATTTCAGATTTCTGCTGCCAATTCGAACATAAAATCCAATTTTTATTGGTTCTTGGGTGTATTGAGTTTGCCGCAAAAAATATTTTTTTCACTTGTACTGGAAATCCATGTCAATTGATCTTTACGCATTTATAATAACTCATTTCGACATAATTTAATATTATATAAAATTTCGTTTCCATACTCAAAAAATGAGTGTTTCAGTTAAAAAAGCAATCCTTCCAACGTAACCGCCGGCTGTGTGACATAAACATTGGTGTTAGTGAAAGTATGTGTAAAATCTGAGGAAAAATTGAGATTTCTCAAAAGTGATCTGAGATCAAAAAAAAAATTGATTTTTGTGGCAAATCGAACATGAAACGCAATCTCGATCAAAATAAAAATTGATTTTTCTTCAAAAAGATTGATCTGTTTGCCAAATCGAAAACGACATTAGTAATTGTTTCGACTCAGAGCACTTTTTTGTTCTCAGAGCAATCTTTTTCAGATTTCAGATCACTTTTGCGAATTTGTTTTTTTTCTCAGATTTGCTTCATATTTACCAATTCAAGTACATTTGAGTTTGACAACTAGTGGAGTTTGTTTCGTGAAATTTTTCAACTGCAATGAAACGCATTGCATCGGGTGGCTCTACTTTTGTTAATTATTTATGTACAAATGTTTAGAAAACAATCTGGGCGCAAATTTAGAATGTTTTAATACAAAATTTAAGCAGTGAATGCAAAATGCTTAGAAAAGTGTCGAATGCTACACAAATTCAAACAACACTAACATCTACACAAAAAAGAGCAAGTGCCAGTTTTAAGTTCGATTAAACCAGAGATGAATGAATAAAAGAGATGGATATCTTTCGTACGTCTATCCCCCCAAAACCCATTTGTTTACATTGTTGTTTTTGTAATTTCAACCCCCGTCTGTGAATACGTGTGAGCTACAAAAAAGCATGTTGCTAATGGCCGGCCAACATTCCTTTTGCTTTTATAGGCATCGCGCTGTTCAATTGTTTTGTGTTTGGTATTGAACTTGTTTAGTTTTTGTTAAGGCTTCGATTAAAATAAAAAAAATAGTGAAATACACATATCGGAATAGCGAATTCTTGCATTAAAGTCCAATTCATGAACTCACATATACTATTTAGAAAAGAAATGAGCATATATGCGTGACTTCATGAATTTTACGGGAAAACAGCTTGTAGGCAGCCGCCTTTCCACTGGAAAGTTATATATCTCTGTATTCCATAATCTTTGGATTAAACACACGAAATCTGAAATCTGAGAGCGAATCTGAAGAAGCCCAATCGAAAACCACATAAAGTTCTTATTTGGTAGGTATTCGATTGGGCGCTCTCAGAGCATTTTTTTTTGCTCTAAGAACACTTTTTATGTTCGTTTGGTACAAGAAAAGCAATCTTTTTCAGGTTTCAGTCAAAGATAATGGAATACAGAGATATATAACTTTCCAGTGGAAAGGCGGCTGCCTACAAGCTGTTTTCCCGTAAAATTCATGAAGTCACGCATATATGCTCATTTCTTTTCTAGTATATGTGAGTTCATGAATTGGACTTTAATGCAAGAATTCGCTATTCCGAAATGTGTATTTCACTATTTTTTTTATTTTAATCGAAGCCTTAACAAAAACTAAACAAGTTCAACACCAAACACAAAACAATTGAACAGCGCGATGCCTATAAAAGCAAAAGGAATGTTGGCCGGCCATTAGCAACATGCTTTTTTGTAGCTCACACGTATTCACAGACGGGGGTTGAAATTACAAAAACAACAATGTAAACAAATGGGTTTTGGGGGGATAGACGTACGAAAGATATCCATCTCTTTTATTCATTCATCTCTGGTTTCAGTACTTTTGCGAATCTGTTTTTTTTTTCTCAGATTTAGCAATACAAGTAGGTATGTTTGAGTTTGACAACAACTAGTGGAGTTTGTTTGCGTTTTGTTTGAAATTTTTCAACTTCAAAGAAAAGCATTGCATCGGGTGGAACTATTTTTTTTAATTATTTGTGTAGCAATGTTAAGAAATCAATCTGGGCGCAAATTTTGAATGTTTTAATATAAAATTGAAGCAGTGCATGAAAACGATTAGAAAAGTGCCGAAGGCTACACATATTCCATAAAAGAGCTAGTGACGTTTTTATGTTCGATTATACCATAATCAACTTGATTTAGTTAAATCATCTCATAAATTACGTGATTTATACGTGTTTAAGTTTTAATAGGGTATCTGTCTTCGCAAATCTATACAAAATAAAATCGAAAATGCACAAATAAATTCGAGCATACCTGTTATTAACTTCAGAACTTTATTCAGAAAACTGTCAAAAAAAATATTTCAAATTAAATTTTCTAATTTTGTTCGTGCTTCTGTGAGTTTTTGATAGTTTTATTAAGTTCATACAATGAAAATTTGTTTTATTTTTGGCAGGTATGGCAAAAAAAAACAGAAAGAACAAAAAATATAACTATCTGGTGCTGGACACGTAATGTCAAAAATGTCACACTAAATAACTAAATGTTCGGTGGAGATGCCTTTCGTTATTTTTAAACCATTTAAGCTAAAGTTGGTGGGAACATAGCGGCATATACACTCATCAAAAACTCTTCAAGCATGCGAGAATGTAAGTAAATTCTAATTGACGTATGACGTTGCATATACACATGTCAAGCATGAGGCTTCAATCATTAATTTTTATGTAGATTTTGAGGTGAGAGCACGCGCGGTTGTTTGTGAAATCGAAATATGAGTGATACGGACGATTGCTGTATCGCTGTATAATAAGCTCTAGCTTTACAAAACAAAAAAAAAGCAAAAAGACTCGACATTAATTTTTTGAGAAACTTCTTCTTTGTTCCATCAGGATATCTTTCTTTATATTTTGTAAGAAGCGTTTCGTACTACTCATTTTTTTATGCTTCGGTTGCTTCTTTCGAAGTAGCTATTCGTTACGGACACGGCTTAGGTCGACGGCTACGTATTTGACGTAACGTAATAATTAAAAATAGTATTTTAAGAAATAGTCGGCGCAGTGGCTTAGTGGTTAGTGTGTTGGACTACTAAGCGAGGGGTCCCAGGTTCGAATCCCGAGAAAAACCCAAATTCCAACTTAAGGTTTTTTCACTGCGCCACCTCTCGCGAACGTCTGACAAACATCCGAGAGTATAACTGTCATGAAAGAGCTTCTCAATTGGCCGTTTGGACTCGGCATAAAATTGTAGATCCCTTCCATTCGTCCCAAAAAATAAAAACTCACACAAGACGAATGGTTGTGAGAAGCTAGGCTTGGGTCCATACGGACCTGTTGCGCCAATTATTATTATTATTATTATTATTATTTTAAGAAATAAGTTGGGCCTTTAAACGTACAGGTTCGTTCCCGAAAATTAAATGTTGGAGTTTAGATCACTTTAAGCGAGCGAACCGAGCCACATTACCCCTATTTACCGCTTTTAACCGTAGC
The DNA here is from genome assembly GCA_916610125.1 of Cheilosia vulpina. Lineage (NCBI taxonomy): Eukaryota > Metazoa > Arthropoda > Insecta > Diptera > Syrphidae > Cheilosia > Cheilosia vulpina. Next base: position 61,329,550 of record OU744277.1, read on the forward strand.
CGATGTTGCTTTTTCGCCATCCATTCGAAAATGAGCATTTATGTCATCAATCAGTCAATCACCAATATACACTTTATCAAGCATTGACGCCCGATTTAACAGAAATCAAATCGTTTTGATTTTGCTTCAAGCAGACACAACGTATACGTGTTTTTTCACTAATTCACTTACACATGCTTGAAGAGTTTCTGACGAAGGTATATGCCGATTGACACACAAAATCTGATATCTGAGATCGAACCTGAAGAAGCCCAAATCGAAAGCCATAAAGAAAGAGCGTTTAAATTGGAGTTTTAGAAGCACTTTTTCACGTTTCGATTTCATTGAGTTTGGCATCACCTTTAATAGACACTTTTTTTTTGACAGCTGTCAAAAATTTTCTGCTGTCGATTTGACATTTGCATTTTTGGAAAACGGCAAAAGCAGTGCAGGCTTTTCCTCTTTTCATAACTTCGATTAAATTACTTTGTTGGACAAAAAACAAAATAATAGGTAAATTAATTGCTTATATCTAAATGTATTTTATCAAATTCCGGCACATATTTAACTAACACCACATAATCACCACCCGACTCTCCTATGTATAACCTAAAAAGTTACATAATTTAACGCTTCTGTTTCCTTTATAATTTTTTAACAACTGAACTCTATCCCATTATAGGAAAATGTCTTTCGTAAAGAACGCTAGATTCTTGGCTACCCGTGGCTCCAGAATGCTCCAGTCCCGCGGCTATGCTGATGAAATGAAACTCACCTTCGCTGCCGCCAACAAGACCTACTACGACAACGCTGACGTTCGTCAAATCGATGTCCCATCATTCTCGGGCAGTTTTGGCATCCTCGCCAAGCATGTTCCCACTTTGGGTAAGTGGTTCTAAAATTGACTAAGATTCGTCCGCCATTTCAATTATTTTGTTTATCCTGTTTTTTTTCTGTCAAATGTGCATCTTTTATTGATTTTCTTTCCTCTTATCTTGTGGTATAGCTGTCCTAAAGCCAGGAGTAGTTCAAGTTATTGAGAACGATGGCAAGACCAGCAAATACTTTGTATCCAGCGGATCCATCACTGTCAACGAGGATTCTTCCGTTCAAGTATTGGCCGAGGAAGCACATAGAGTCGAGGATTTAGATTTGAACGAATGCCGACAAGTGCTCACTCAATACCAACAACAATTAAGCTCTGCTAGCTCCGATTTGGTATAGTAGCCAATATGGGTGGGTGCAAGAAGTTGCTAATTTGTTTTTCTTTTTTTATAGGCTAAAGCCGAAGCAGCTATTGCCCTCGAATGCGCCGAAGCACTCGTCAAAGCTGCCGAATAAATGTTTAAGCAATAAATCTTTAAGTTTCCACTGGCGTTCTGTATAAGAGGTTAACATTCAATTTGAAAATAAATAAACTTGTTCCCCGAATCGGGCGGTCAATCGAACTGTTACATAATTAACTTAGCAGTTTTCTGATTAAAGATTCTTTTTGACATTTAAACGTAAAGATGGTGGTGAGCTTGAGATGTATTTGAGTAAAATAAAATAATAACAAAACAAGTGACCCCCGGGTGAACCGTAAATAATTTTTCAACACTCAAGTGAGTCCAAGTCTAATTTTTGCCTGCGTTGTCTTTAGCAGCTGCTGAGAAATTTGAATCAGATTTAGCTGATTTTATATTGGCATTAGCGAGCACTTGCTTACTTTTTCTACCGGTACCAGAGTAGTAGTAGGATGCTCTCATCTTATTCCTGGGAGTTGTTCTCTCTTAAGGGCGTCTTGTTTAAATTTAATCAGAAAAAAATATTCATCGCTTGATTATGCATACAAATTGTACGAGTATCTCGAATTCACTGAATACATAAATAAACAGATTCAAAAACTGGCGTTATGCCATCTTCAACCGTATTATTTGTATGGCTGTTTGTCGCATGTTAGCGATATGGTAACAGCATTAAAAAGAAGACTTTGAATTTAAAATCGACAATATACTACTAATAATCATTTTTAACCTCCACACTAAAATAGGCAATTTCGTATGGAAAATTTCGCCAATGTGAGTTAGAAAAATTTAGCCTGTATACTAAAAATTATTATTGGTATCGCGGAATCACTGTGGGTGTATAAAGTACTAACGGCGAATTTGTTACCTTCAGTTTATATTTAAAAACGGCATAACCCCAAACGCAATAATGAAGGTAGACAGTTGCATCTTCTATTTTTGGTAGCTGACACATTATTGTACCTTACAGATTTTCATTTGCATACTTGCACTTGTTATCACAGTGAATGGTGCTCCAGTTGATCATGTGGAACCCCCTCCAGTCGATTATTTGCTTCATTAAATCCCAGAGAGAAGGTTCGACATAAATCGAGCAACGTTCACACATTCACAAGCTACTCTACCAACTCGTTCCATAAAGGTAGTTAAATTATTACACGGCTCAGTTTCCAATCTGGTGGATAAACCAGCTTGAAGAGCTGTTTCACATCTAAATGCTGGTCATGCGCTGGTATCTCCATCTAAGATCGTAAGAATCGTCCACACAGACGGCTCTTAAAGTGCAGCAATTGCTCCAGTTAGCGCAAAACTGCTGAACATGATCCGCGATTATTATCCAAGGCACTACGTTTCGGATGCACAAAGCGGGAAGGCAAAGTTTCTAAAGAGTGCAAGGCTTTTCAAGATGTTAATGGTGTTTACACAAATGTAAACAGTTTTGGCCGTGCAACTCCATCACCGACACTAAAATTAATTGAAGCCCTTAGGAAGCCGGCGGCTTATCGTTGGTAATACTGACAGCTTGAAGAGGAAGGATATGTACTCAAGCCTGTATAGGCGTTTTTCTTTTTTAGTTCAGAGCACAACCTGAACTGTTATACAAAAAGTTCGTGTTTCTTTTTTAGCTCAGATTTGTGTTTCTTTTTTCGATCTGAGCATAATCTGAGCGCGCTTTATGAGCTCAGAATAAATTGACTGAGCGGGCTGAGTATAAAGCTGATTACACACTTAAGGCGTTTTTCTTTTTTAGTTCAGAGCTGAGCTCTGAACCGAGCTCGAGCATTAGGCGTTTTTCTTTTTTAGTTCAGAGCTGAGCTCTGAACCGAGCTCGAGCATTAGGCGTTTTTCTTTTTTAGTTCAGAGCTGAGCTCTGAACCGAGCTCGAGCATTATGAGCGCGCTCTGAGCCGAGCGTGCTCAGATTGTTCTGATGTATTTATGAAACACACTTGAGCACGTAGTTGACATTTTTAATAAATGTATGTAAAAATTGAATATTTATTAATTTTTATATATTAAATTGGTTATCCTTTAGTTCCAGAACAACAAAGTTCGTCCACCATTTCATTTATTTTGTTTTCCTGGTTTTTTTCTCTGTCAAATGTGACTGTGAGTGTGTATTCAGCTTTTTACTCAGCGTGCTCAGTCAATTTATTCTGAGCTCATCGAGCGCGCTCTGATTTACTCTGAGAGAAAAAAGAAACACAAATTCTGAGCTCTGATGTGTCTGAGCTAAAAAAGAAACACTAACTTTTTGTATAACAGTTCAGGTTGTGCTCTGAACTAAAAAAGAAAAACGCCTTTACAGGCACATTTGACAGAAAAAAAAACAGGATAAACAAAATAATTGAAATGGCGGACGAATCTTGCTGTTCTGGAACTGAAGGCTAACCAATTTAATAAATTACAATTAATAAATATTCAGATTATACATATAATTATTAAAAATGTCAGATACGTGCTCAAGTGTGTTTCATAAATACATCAGAACGATCTGAGTACGCTCGGTTCAGAGCGCGCTCATAATGCACGAGTTCGGTTCAGAGCTCAGCTCTGAACTAAAAAAGAAAAACGCCTTATAAGTCTGAATATTTCTGTAATAAAATGTAAGTCTTTAATAATAAGAAATAAAAATATTTTAAGCTATAATAAATAAAGAGTTGAAGTGACTTGTTTTCGCTGTAATTCTTAAACAATAAGACCAACTTTTACATAGGGATAATCTCTTAATTACAAAACTAGCCGCTTTAGCTCCAGTACCTGTTTAATGGTTTTCTGATTTGCAAGTGGTTGATATTTTGATCGTATATATCGTCGGCTTAATAAGAAAACCTCGTAACTCCAAAATTTTGAATTTTACAGGAGGAACGAAAGTTTGTTACCAAGCTCAACTTTGTAGTTAACGATCTTATTCTGATTTTGATGATTTTTAAGTGATTTTAACTTATAAAGGAGCTACGAGGTTTTCCATAGCAATGCGCCTACTGAGTTTCTATAAGATGGCATCAAAAAGTAATTTTTGCCAAAAATGGAGTTACGAGGTTTTCTTATTAAGCCGACGATATGTGCTGTTTCAATTTCTAGTATAGATTGCAAGAACCACGATGTTACCAAATGTTGTGTGAATATCGCTGTGGCCCATTATCTCTAGTTTGTTGAACTGATCGTCAACATAAGCAGAACCCTTTTTGGCGCGGCAGCGGTAGTAGTTGCCTTTCCTTTGAGTACTATGGCAACTGCGCGATTGCAACTATCGAAAACTACCGAAAATGAAAAATGTGATTTAGGTTTAGTGCTTAGGTCCTGTATTTCACTTTAAACGTCAATGTAAATTGTAAATAAACGTCTCAATACAGTTGGCAACCACTTCCGAATCAAATGACTACGTTTTTATCACCTCATACTTAAAACAGTGTCATTTGAGTGGGTGTCTATAAACGATAGATAAACTAATTTTACCCTACCCACCAGCTGGAAGTACAAATGCTAAACATGAAATCATTAGCCGGCTTTTGGTAAGTTTCTTCCCCCAAAAGTGTTCTACCGGCATACCAAGACAACAAAATGAAACTAATCTCGGCCATCACTGTTGTCATTGCATCCTATGTGTTGATCCTTGCAGGGCCAGAGTCAGCAACAGAAGAACGTAGGTACTTCTACAACTACTGTGGAGCCTCTGTTGGGTAAGATCCAACCGACACACAATATGTTATGCTACTTATGTCGAACACTGCGCTTTTTCAGACGAATTTAATGGCTACGGAAAAAGCTGTTGTTTTGATAACATTGGTAAGTGTTTTACTCAGTATATCCAGGGTTAGATAATCCCAAGAATAGCTTTACAGAAGATCCATGCGCAAACACTCTCTTCGTTATGATTGGTGCCGCCGATTGCAAGTGCTCTAACTAACATATGTCACCGCCCTTAGACAGGACCTAGCCCTAGTCGTAGACAGAATCACGGAGGCTAACCTAAGAAACCTAACAGACTTCCTGAATAGAGCTGTAAAAGAAAATAACACACCAGTTTTTTATTATTTGATCTTTTCGAATATTTCGGTACAGTTTTACTTTTTTTATTTCGAAAGGGCGACAAAACAAAGAAATATACACGACTGCGTCGCAATAAACCTTTTCCCTCGTGCTTTTATTGAGTTTATATTGAATTCATTTTTATAATAATAGGCGCTTAAATTGTACACTGTGTAAATGGGACTAGAGACCTTTGATGAACTATTTCCTGATAAGTGATATCTAATGGTTTCACAAGGCGAATAACACGTTCGCGCTCATTTTTGAATGCGGAAAGCTAGTGTGAGAAATACACTTTTGGTAATCATGGTAGAAATAGAATTTGAGGTCTAGCAAGTAACAGAAATGCCTGAAATTGAAATGTAAATCGACTGGATCAATAAAAGTCGTTTTTTAAATGACTTCTATAGCCGTCATTTTTACGACTTATGTCGTTTTCCATTGGTTTCACTCATTCTGTGATCCAATGGAACAACAAAACTGCTTCCAATTGAACCCGCAAAAGTATTGCAGAATGGTGAAATGTCAAAAAATAATATATGGTGGCTGTCAGCTGACTTGTATAAAATACATATGTCGTTTTCACTTCTGAAACCGTTCCATTACTACAAAAAATACTCTCCTGGTGATTCTGAGAAGAAAAACTCGCTCCTGGATTTGAAGTCAGAATCCACTTAAGAAGCACTCACACAAGTGTAATTTATGTATTTTATACAAGTCAGCTGACAGCCGCCGTATATTATTTTTTGGTATTTCACCAATACTTTTGTGGGTTCAATCAGAAGCAGTTTTGTTGTTCCATTGGATCACAGAATGGATGGATCCCCTAGTGAATCCAATGGAAAACGACAATAAATTACACTTGCGTGAGCGCTTCTTGAGTGGATTCTGACTTCAAAATTAAACCGGGAAGCGAAATTCTCTTCTCAGAATCACCAGAAGAGTATTTTTTGTGCCAATGGAAGAATGGAACGATTTCAAAAGTGTTTTTTTTTTTCGATTCCGGACTCTGACAGTTTCTGTTGACTTCTTCAAGTAGTTTGGAAAAGCTGTTTTGTTTATCCATGATTCTGCAATCAGAATACATAAATAGGATATGTATTTCCTAAATCTCTATAAAATACACTATTTCTAACATAAAATGAAGAATATGTGGCTAATGCAGTCATTTGATTTTACCAAAAAGAACGCACTAATCCACTCAAAAAAGCAGATCAATTTCATTGCATGTTCCATGAGCCGCATAAAATCTGAGATCTGAAAAAGATTTTTGGTGGTCCCAATTGAAAACGACATAAGTTATTGCTGTGTAAATATTCAACTAGGATAACGTTTAATCCAACTAAAAGTCGAGACACAGAAGAAAATATTTAATTTAACAATTTACTAACCTTGATATTCAAAGTACATTTTTTGTCACTTGATTGTTGCCAATGTAATGCAATGTAATTTTCTAAACCTCAGCACTCATCCAAACATCAATGATTTCTTCACATCGTCTTCATATTTTAGAGGTTAATGTACATATTAAACTTAAGCACATTCAAAAAAAAAGACCTGAATATTTCCACAGTGCATTCCGGAGATTTGTAAAAATGAACTGTAACGCATAACTCACTAATTTTCCTCATGAAAATATTTGTATACATTTAATTTACACTATTAATATTGACATGTCATCCATCCATCATTGTGGCATACCATAAAGTATAGCTAGAGATTGTGATGGTGAATGTGAGCACGACGTCAATCATTTCAGTCTGACATACGCCAATTGATCACAGCTGACCTTAACGTAGATGCTAAGGTTTGGTGGGCAATTTACTAAAACACCAATTTGAACTTAATTTGTATATTATTTGACAATCGAATTTAAAATCAGCTCGAAAACCGGATTCATTGATATCCCAACGCGCCTATATAGTAGGCCTATCGGAAGAGGAAGTTTACGACACCACCAAACTGACCTACAATACCCGGGCAACCAGATTAGATGAAAAGTTGTTCGGTAAAAGTTGTCTCTCCCAGAGATGAACGGATTTAATATAAAAACTAAAGAATCCATCACCAGGGCATCATTCCAATTAGTTCACTCAATCTAATTAGAAACTACTAGAATATGAAGGTAGTAGATTACGCAAAACCTTTGGATAACTCTTTTAACAATTTGTTTTGAATTTCAAAGATCTTCGTCTGCCTATTTGCTTTGGCTACCGTCGCTAATGCTGGACTTCTCCATCATGTCCCAGCACCATTGTCTTTGGGCCATGGAGGTGGCTCCCATCAGTTGTTGAACATTGTTCATCTTCAGGATGGCGGACTCGGTGGACACGGAGGACTTGGCGGACTAGGTGGTGGTGGACTTTCATACGGAGGCGGACTCGGTGGAGCTATCGATCTGGGTGGACTTTCTCATGGCGGTTCATACAGTGGACTCGACGGCGGTCTTTCTCTAGGCGGGGGACACCAAGTGCTTAAGGTCATCCACCAGCAACAAGCTCAGGTGTTGGCACCTGCCCCACAGTTGGTTAAGGTTATCCATCAACAAGCTCCAATTATTCACCATGCACCAGCACCAACTCACTTGAAGGTGATCCGTGTCATCAACCAAGCACCTGCGATCCATCATCTCGCACCAGCTCCACTGAAGATTGTTAAGGTTCTTCACCAAGCTCCGCAATATCATCATCTCCCAGCTGTATCTGGCTGGTAAGCCGATAGGTCTGTCCAGAAAACACCTTCACAAACTGGGTCAGTGTACCTGAAATGTGTTCAAAGTAGAAATAAAATATAAAACAAAACGACTGTTGTGGGCTCATTTTCAAGTTCACTTCACAGTTTTCTAGTTTTCTGGGCGTGAGAATGTATGCAGATCTATGCAAATCATATGCACATCACAATAGAAATGGATTGTGGGGACAGATGCCATAATCGAAGCGGACAGTTTAGTAACAATTTTTATGGCTTGTCGTACACCGACATAGTTGTGAATGAATAACTCAATCGTTGGAATGTTGCGTCGGGTTTTTAGTTCGTCTTATAACAGGTTTTGAGTTGACTACTGTTATAATACAGGGCGATGTGAACAGTACTAAGAAAATTTGAAGACCATCCCATGGTCCATCCCATAGCCAAAGGCTGCGACGTGTCCGATGTATCTAGTGCTCTAACCATATAGCCCCTAACCGAAATTGAAATTGTTAAAAGTTAATTCGAAGTGGGTGAATTTTTTGTGATATTAATAGGCCTATTATCAGTGCCGTAGCCAGGATTTTGTTTCCGGTGGGAAAGCTTGCTCAACTATTTTTACACACAGTTTTTCAAAGCAGAAGATTTTTTTTTTACATGATCCATATTAATATCCGAATGAATATAGCAAGTGAGCTATGATATCTGTTCATTCCCCATAACGCTTCGGGACACGTTTTAATCCCTTTTATAGTTAAAAAGGTTCTTTCAACACTAGCTGTGGTCACTGGAAGCGTGGCCAAAACCGTAAGCAAGAAGTTTATAACTCTAAATTTCAAAACTTCGGTAGAAGGATCACTCGACGCTATTTTTTCGCACCAAATACTCAGCTTTCACAGCTGACAACGAAATAGCATTATCTCGCTCGCTCAACTGCAGCAAAACCTGGGAGAAGAACTTAAAAAGGTGGTATAACGTCTTCGTTGACCATGAATCTATGCAAGGAATCAGTAGAGACACTCTAACATAGGCTTCAATAGAAGAAGTTTCTGGTTTGGAACGCGTAGTTTGTTTCAATGAAGTTCTTGGAGCTCATAACTTCACTTCAAATAAGTCATCGGGAAGTTGGGATGCGAATTGAATAGCCTCTCTGAAAAATCGTCGCCATTTTCTTCGACGTTCTTAAGAGAATTTAGAACTTCTTTTGCGAGTCGAATTATTCGCGTAAATCGAGTTAGTTGTCGATTATGGCCCGCGAATTAATTCATTCGGCTAGAAATCAAAGGCTACCAAAATTATAAAAACGGAAATGACAACACCAAACCGTCAATTCGAACATTTATGAAAACACAAAAAAAAAATTCAAAACACAAAATTTGTGTGACTTAAAACTTAATCTATTTTTTGAAGACAACAAAACGGAGGTAGCATTAGATATGTTTAGATTGAGACAAAGTATAAGGGAAAATTTCAATACTCTAGATTCTAGAACTTCCAAACCATCTGTAAGTACCTAAATACCTTGTGGACTGAATTTAACCTGCTTTTATTGTTCTGCGATCCTTTGAAAATTCCTTTGAGAAAAATAAATGAAACGTTTCCAAACCAAATCAAAGTTTCTTAATAATAAAAATAAACCAAAAAAGTATAACAAGAAAAACAACGAAAGCTTAAAAATAAAAACTAAATAACAAAGTCGATTTAAGGACAGTGAATTTAATCTATGCTGCCTGTAACTTAAATTATCGTGCTTCGGCGTTAACAAAGCACTTTAAATTACGAAATAATTCAGTGATTTTTTTCTAGATTTGTGTCCAAATTTCGTTAAACCAAAGAAGAATTCGTGCATGTATTGGACCAAATAAATACAAATTCATATCTATGCGCACTTCTTCAATCCATCCTATTATAAAGTTGGCCTGCGCACCCTTCATATTTCAACAACGAAATAATCCCAATATTTTTTGTTGGATTGTACCAACCCTTTGGTTATGTCTGGGTTTTGTTCCATGAGCTCAACCAGCTTCTGGATTTGATTGAAATTGATTCTTTAGAAACTATAAAATTATTATATGTATATATATTTCTACATGAATTGAATGGGTTTTACACATTTCTTGAATTGTCATTCATTTTTCTAGCTCATAAATTGCATTCGCATTGGTTTCATTAAAAAGTATTGTTCGCCAACATTTTAAGTTTAAGGTTCACAAATTTGCAAACCGCAACTTTACATTCGCCAGCTTTAAGAAATCATCACAAGAAACCACTCTCCGAATTTAATAATTTGCTTTAAATTAATATTTACTAAGTCAGAGTAACTAAACATTTCTTTCTTTCTACCAAATTCTAATTTTCAATTCATATTTCGTAAAAAACAAGCAACATGAAGTCACTAACATTTTTGAGCCTATTTTCTTATAATAAATAATTATAAATTTTCATAAGAAAATTTACTGCAAAAACTAGTGCCTTTAAATCAAGCTGGTGAGCGGTTTGACAATTCAGGCAAATGAATTACCAACCATAAAATAAATAAGTCACATTCGCAGGATTTTTTGTTCGACTCATTAACGATAAATGTATGGATTTTGTGGTAATAATATTTTCAAGAAGTTTTGATACCTCGCATACCAATGTTTCCAACTGATGTCCCATATGGATTTAAGCGCCTTCAACTCTTTAGTTTGACATTTTTTGACGCGTTTTTTCGCGCGTTTCTTGACGCGTCTTTGGCGCGTTTTTTGGCGCGTCTTCTGACGCGTTTTTGGGCCCGTTTTTTGGCGCGTTTTTTGACGCGTTTTTTGGCGCGTTTTTTGACGCGTTTTTCAAAGCGGTTTTTCGCGCGTTTTTTGACGCGTTTTTTGACGCGTTTTTAGACGCGGTTTTAGAAGCGTTTTTTGACGCGTTTTTTGGCGGTTTTTTTGGGGCGGTTTTTGAAGCGTTTTTTGTAGCGTTTTTAGGCGCGTTTTTTTGGCGCATTCTTAGGCGCGTTTTTTGACGCTTTTTTTGACGCGTTTTTTGACGCGTTTTTTTACGCGCTTTTTGACGTGTTTTTTTGACGCATTTTTTGACGCGTTTTTTTGACGAGTTTTTTTCGCACGTTTTTTGACGTGATATTCTATTATCGTGCAATGACTTCTGTGAGATGAATGGAATGGACACCATTGTCCACATTCGAAACTCTATAACTGCTTAAATGTCTTTCCTTATTATCCCTTGCTGATCCTCTCTTCTTGACAATCTTGAGTCATTGGGCCTTACCAATTAACAATTCTTGTTTTGACTCTTAATTTTAGTAGTTCACAGTGGCAATATTTTCCATACAAATTTCGCAATTGTGAGCTTTCGTAAATTGAAATTCGAGACTAAAATTTGTTATTAGTGCTGCGCATTGCCTTCGTTGCTGGTTTGGGTATTAATAAAAAGGGTGAATTAGCTTTGGAAGATCATCAATGTGATATTTTAAAGGACCAGCCTTTACTCTAAGTGTGGCTGCGGTTCGTAGAGAGCCACCATACACACCCGCTACCCATACATGCCTACTTTAGCCGGTTTTCTTTTTTAGTTCAGAGCACAACCTGAATTGTTATACAAAAAGTTCGTGTTTCTTTTTTAGCTCAGATACATCAGAGCTCAGAATTTGTGTTTCTTTTTTCTCTCAGAGCATAATCAGAGCGCGCTCTATGAGCTCAGAATAAATTGACTGAGCAGGCTGAGTAAAAAGCTCATTACACACTCACAGTGACAGAAAAAAAAACAGGATAAACAAAATAATTGAAATGGTGGACTAATCTTTTTGTTCTGGAACTGAAGGTTAACCAATTTAATAAATTGCAACTAATAAATATATGGTAGGCGCAGTGGCTTAGTGGTTAATGTGTTGGACTACTAAGCGAGGGGTCCCAGGTTCGAATCCCGAGAAAAAACCCAAATTTCAACTTAAGGTTTTTTTCGCTGCGCCACCTCTCGCGAACGTCTGACAAACATCCGAGAGTATAACTGTCATGAAAGAGCTTCTCAATTGGCCGTTTGGACTCGGCATAAAATTGTAGATCCCTTCCATTCGTCCCAAAAATAAAAAAACTCACACAAGACGAATGGTTGTGAGAAGCTAGGCTTGGGTCCATACGGACCTGTTCCGCCAATTATTTTTTTTTTTTTTTTATAACTAATAATTATTCAAATTATACATATATTTATTAAAACTTACAGCTATTTGCTCAAGTGTGTTTCATTAATACTTCAGAACGATCTGAGCACGCTCGGTTCAGAGCGCGCTCATAATGTTCGAGCTTAGTTCAGGGCTCGAAAGCAAAACGCCTATTAATAGTAACATTATTTTTATTTTGCATTATAGAGAGAAAAAATCGTTTGGAATCATCAGGGCGAACGACTTTTTAATACTGCCATTATGACACAAGTTGCAACCCGTTTATCGTGGGAAAGCAATCCCAACTCAACGCAATCCCATCGATTAAAATTGGACTGTTATCAGAAAATATTAAGCCCACAGCCGAAACCAACTAGTTTTATGTCACAACTTCGATTGCGGCCCAAAAGACTTTCTTTGCTAGTGATTTGCGGTTGATCCCATGTCATCCACACATGGCTATGATTACTATTAAATTATGCACACTCCATCGATGCACGGGAGAAACGCCCTTTGCCCAAAAATAAAGTGCGCATTGATGCATTCAAGAAAAAGAAATCGAATAAATATCGATGCACATGGTCAGTAGGGCATCACTTCTCTTAGTTTCGTTGGACGCAATCATAAGTGGAATACGAAGAACCATGAAGGTAAGTGGTTGCAAGGATAATTGTGGATAAAATGTGAATATTTGAATTTGCTTGTTTTTAACAGACCATCATTTGTGTCCTTGCTCTGGCTACAGTCAGCAGTGCCCTATTCTTGTCTGGCGGCGGCGGTGGTGGCGGTGGTGGAGGCGGTGGTGGAGGCTACTATGGACCACCACTAAAACAACACCATCACGTTGATGTTTTCCATCACTCAGTGCCAGTACATGGTGGCGGCGGGGGAGGTGGACTCCACAAACACTTGGTGAAGGTCATCCATGAATCTCATGGTGGACATGACGGACATAGCGGACATGGTGTGCATGTTGTTAAGCTTATCAATGACGATCACCACCATGCCCACCATGAACACCATGTGAATGTTATCAAGGTTCACGAGGCCCCAATCCAACATCACGGTGGATGGTGGTAAAGACTGCGAGAAGTCATCATTCAACTAGATTAAGTGTAGATAACATTTTTGATGAACAGAAATAGATAAGCCAAAGTATACAAATTTAACGAACAGTATCTTTTTGGGTGTTTTATTGAGTTGCATCACTGTTGGTCCTTGGTAGTGTGTTGCTGAAAAGTCAAGACGATTGTGGAAAAGTTTTGTTATTTTGTTGCTCCTCGCAGATGATGATTACCCCTTAGGTCAGCGATTTTACTACGCAACTACATGTTCATTTGTTTTGCATGACCAATGTTATAGTTAAGTCGACACGTTTTTTGAGCATTGAATCTGCACCGACAACCCGACTACAACCTTTATGATGGGCAACTGGTAATTATCCTCTATCTAAACTGCACTTTGGTGGGCTTTGACTGCATCGCTGACAATTGCCCTTACAAACGTTACACCCTCACAAGTTCGTTAGACTGGTATGCTAGTGGACAACACTCATGGTCCCCGACGTCGTACGGTTTACACAGACGAGAATGTGGCTGCTGTAGCCGACAGTGTGAGCAGTATTTGGACGACCTCTGGTTTATGCAGGATGGCGCGACAAGCCACACAGCCCATGCCTGATGCCTCATATCATCTTTAGCGCACTAAATCGTATTATCAGCCGTCTTGGCGATGTAAATTGCGCGCTTCGGAGCTACGATTTGATCACTTTGGATTTTTTTTTGTGGTGAACCGTGATGGACCGATGTTATACCAACAATCTAGAAACAATTCAAGCACTTAATGCCAATATCATCCAAGCGATCTGTGAGCTACAGCCCAAAACCATCAACAAGGCCTCGGAACATTGGAGCGACAGAATGCGCTACTGCGGAGCCAGCCAAGGCAGCAACTTGAACAACGTTGTGTTCCACACTTAATGGGAATGTTCGCTCTTACTAATAAAGCCATAATACATGGAATAGATTTAATTTTGTTCATTTTATTGCATTTTTATAAAAGAAACATGTATTTGGCCCACCCTGCGTATACAAAACGAAAAGAAAGATAACGCTGTTTGACCCGAGGTTTTTCCATTAGCTTTTGCTAACAAAAAGACACACACTACCGTTTTTTTTTTTCGCACCTACATACAGTTTTTGTTTCCATTAACGAATAGATACACAAACGCTTGACTACAACGCTATGGTCACTGCCGATGAATCTGTTGAAAGCACGATACCGCCCAAAGAAATTGACTTAGGCCAATGAAATTTAGTGAAGGGACTTCTTTTTATCGTCGTGAGGTTGGTTTCAAAGATGGGCTATGTCGGTCAAGTAGTTCTGGTACCTCCTATACAAAACCAATATTGGAAAACGCATATTGAAAACACGATAGCGTCGACAATAATCTGCCTAGGCAAGTGCAATTTTGTGAGAGGACTTCCTTTTATTGTCGTCAAGTTGGTATTAAAAATGGGCTACTTCGGTCAAGTAGAGCTGGTACCACCCATACAAAATCAATATAAAGCCTATGTGTCTATCTGTCTGTTGAAAAGAGGATAGCGTCGAAACAAATCGACCTAGGCAAGTGAAATTTTATGAGAGGACTTCCTTTTATCGTCGTCAGGTTGATATTCAAATTGGACTATGTCGATCAAGTAGTTCTGGTAGCTCCCATACAAAACCAATTTTGCATGACTGGTATGCAGTGGAGGGTAACAAAGCATCGGCCAGGCCGATGATAACACATTTACTTGTTTTAATATATTGTCGTCTTTAAAAACATTTTAATGAACAAGTGTGTCCAAAGAATTAAACAAAAGTTTTGATTGATTTTTGACCTTCATATTTTAGTTTGGCTGTTTTTGGCTCCAAGATTTTTCAATTTGGCTCCATACTTCTTAAAGGCTGGTAACACTGACACTCCGATTACAAGTGTCATTTTTTTATGGCCATTCGGTCGTCACTCATGAGAGCGCGCTAAGACAGCCTGCGTGACCAGTCGCTTTACAGGCGCTCACGCGTGACAAATTTAGGAAAAATGTCAACGATGCAAAATTTCAACTTAAAAGTAGCATGTGTAATCGTAGCTTAGTACTAGTGTGAAATTTTCGCAAGTAATTAATGTGCCGGACAATAAATGTGTGTGGAAAGAAAGTGAAGAACTGTACGACTTACTTACTTTTTGCCATCATTTCGCAGCAGCAGCGTACCGAAAAACGAAAAGGAGAGCGAAATGTTCGTTCATGATTTCGTTTTGTCACTTTTTTATTGGATTTTGCTTTCCGAAACAGCTGCATACTAGGCTTAACTTTGGTCTCTTATTCAGACACCTAAAACCGAGAGCTGCAACCGAAGTCGCCGTCGATCAGAAAATGGGAGTCGTTGCCACTCATCCACATTCAAGCCATTTTCAAATCTTCTATACAACAGGCCAAATTGTGCATAGACATTTCATCCACTTCAAGTTGTCGTTTATATCTAGCTATATAAATATGCTGGAAATACCAGAACCAAAAGAAACTGTCCAAAAGATGACTTGACTTGAAGCTTAACTGAGTTGTAACTTGTCCCCAAGAAACTCAATTCAAAATCGACATTTTATTCCTCTATAAACACATTCATAAAACTGAATTAACCAATATCAATTGCACCTGTGACAATTCACACTTAATCCCAACCGTTGCCATGATGGTAATCATGACCCGAGGCAACATGATGCTGATGATAGTGATGCTCATGCGTGTTGTGAATGAAATTCTTGTTCAGTACTGGTTGAACAAACTTGGTGATCACGTGTGGCGCTGCATGATGATAAACTGGACCATGACCATGACCATAGCCATATCCTGGTTCAAGACCATGATGTCCGTGGCCTCCATGTTCGTAAACAATCTTGTAAATCTGAGCTTGTTCTGGATGCACTTCGACTGACTCATGAATTCCGCTCGAAATTTCCAATGGATGATGGTCTGCCACAATTATTGACTTGTGCAAAACCTCATGGTGATGATGATGGTGATGTAAGAACTTCTGTGTCTCAGATATCTGGTTTTGTCCTTCACCGCCCAACAGAAGAGAAAGGAAACTGCCGTAGGATGTGGAAATTACAGCCGCCACGATGCAAATAATTAAAGTCTATGTATAATAAAGGAAGAAAAACATTATTTTAAACTGTGGAAATCCTTGAAACAATTGTCCTTTACCTTCATGTTTTCGAATTGTTTGCCTAATGTGTCCTTGGATGTGTGAATGCACTGAGTTAACCTAGGGTAAATGATGCAGATGTTTGCGAAGAATTTACTTTTTATACCTACCAAAAAGTCGCAGCTTCAAGTGAAAGTATGAATTTTAATAGGTATATCGTGCGAAATTTATTGAAACTAATTCAATGCAAATGTAAAACAAAGTGATTGCAATTATGATGCGGAATTATCGAACAAAGGTAAAAGATGTGGTTGCTCGTGTGTTATGTGCGTTGCAAAAAATTTGTTATGTGAACCTTCACAAAGTGAAGGTCTGAATGTGTGCGTACTTAATAATGGCGCATTTACCAAATAGCCGGTCTATATAAAGTAGCGGATCTATAAGCGGCCATTTTATTGGAAGGTGCTTGCATTTTGAATAACTTTGCTAAGGAACAGACAACATTCAGCACAACGTCACCTACCTTTTTAAGAACCGATGGATACATGTCAAACACTTTTGAATCAACTACAAGCCTAGCAAAAGAAATTATATGTTGACCAGCCGTAGGTAGGAATAGTATTTATCTATGCCATTCTGACATTATTTATTAAAATCAATAAAATCAAGAAATTAGAACTTAAATTTTAAGTTAACACAAAGTAGTAATTCTATCGTTATATATTTATATAAGTTGGTTTGTAATGCAGAAAAGGAAGACGTCACCTTGAAAATAACCTCAACCAAGTTGGAGTGCACAATTACCAGAACTGGTGCGATATGTCATGGCATTGTGTCTTAGAGGTTTTGAAGCTCGCTTTGTGGAACGCTTCGTTTGTGAAACGTTTGTTTAAATAACGAACACAAACATTTTAAAGCGCTGTATTCCCCTTTCCCTTTAATGCAATAACCTATACTTGAATGGGCAAATGTATACATCCACTTGATGCGCTTTTTTTAGGCCTTAAAAGTGCAAACTTTGTTTTTCAACTGCAGATACGAAAGAACTCCAACCAATCGTACAAACCAATAGGATAAAATTCGTGATCGCATTGCTCCGCATTATGTTCATTATGCTCACCCTCATGCATATACCTATAGCAGCAATTCTTAATCCCTGAATCAGTATACATGAGAAGCTGTAACAACGTTTCGGGACAAGAAACAAAAGACCCACATGCACAATTTATTTACTCTAATCAAAAATAGATAAATTCATCAATTTGTTTTCCAACGTTCAAACCAGAGACAATACTGAGACCACCAACTCCGACCGATTTCCCGTTACTTAGCCTACAAGCTAAGCTATTTTTATGGGGTGGCAAATGCTAAGTGCGCTTGTATTGTTACATAGAAATTCGTATTAACAAATGTCACGTAACTTCAAAAATTCCGACTCACCAACACACTCGCACCTTGCATATGCCACTTCCACTGTGGGCAAAGTTGCTGACAGCGTTCATAGAATTTTATCCGTTAAATTTGAAATTATTCGTTACGTGTGCATAATATTTTTTTAAGGAATAAGTGTAGATTTGCTTAAAATAAATATGAAAAATGAACAATGCAGATTGTTTGAAGTAAAATAGAAATATATTGAGCAAATTTTCTTCAGTTTTCTAAGAAAAATTTACGCATGAAATCGAAGTCAATGATATTCAAAAGCGCTAAATACGCAACCATGTTTGTCATAATAAGTTTTTAGTATATAGAACATCTCATTTAGCTAGTTTTATTAACCAAAGAAATCAAATTATTCGCCTTTTAACAACATATAATTACTAACCAATGGCATTCAGTAATGTAAAAATGTGGTATTCCTGAATTCTAGCACATTTCCCCATGGTTGTCGAGGTTGGCAGCATTTATTTTTGTATTTTTTGTATATTTTTGCATGTCATACGTATTCTTAATTGACACAACACCGATAGGAAAACAAAATGGCGAATTTGAAAAAAAACTGAGGGGCCCAGCGGCAAGAGGATTGTGAGTTGGGGGTCTCAGTATCATTTGTCTCTGGTTCAAACTTTATTGGTTGACGTTTTTGTTATCAATGGCTGCGTTCCAGATGATTAGGTATGTCAAAAATAAAGCCACAAAATAGTAAAACCCCAAATGTGTCAGGAAAAAACCCCAGGGATGATATTTTAATGTTGAAAAACACGAATCAAAATTGTATTATCAGGAAATGTACAGATATAAATATAAATAGCACTAGGAATATGATTAAGGAAAATATGTTTTCCTAACCTTAGTTTTGCTCCTGCTCAGCGGTTAATTTACAAACGAACTCAAATTGGCAAGCCGCTTGACAAGAGTCTAAATTGGGTATACCTAATCAGTTGCAAATTCAGTAAAAATCTTTAATGGGCGTGTTCAGCATGCGACTCCTCTGCGACAAAAACATTCAAATACCTTTAGGATAGGAAAATTTCTCCAATCCACTGCTAAATTGGACGCAAATTGAGAAAAAAAAGTATAAAAAAAACCTTGAAGCTGTCAATGGCCGCGTTTACATTTCTTTTTACAGAAATAAACTTATTTCCCATATGAAAAAGTACAGCTTAAACTTAAATTCACTTCATTCCAAATTTGATTGAAGAACGCTATCTCAACTTTTAGACGCTCTTAGAAAAAGCTCACGAGATATTTTAATTAAATCTTGCATTGGCTTAAGCTGGCTTACTTCAATGAAATTAATTCCTTTTTGGTTCTCTCTTAATATCGACATTAGAGGACTTAATGCCTTTTATGCATGTAGAAAAACCTTTGGGAAAAACTGGGGCTTATAACCGAACATTGTGCACTGGCTGTACAACGCGATTGTGAGACCCATTCTTTCCTACAGTTCAGTTTTTTGGTGGGAGGCGGTTAAAACCAAATCCTATCTTAAGAACCTGAACAAGGTGCAGAGAATTGCTTGTTTGGGTATAACAGGGGCAATTAAATCCACACCACAACTAGGTCTGGAAACTCTATTGAACCTGCTACCCATTGAGCTATTCACTAAGAACGTGGCAGCCAAAGCCGCTCTCAGATTAAGAGAGAACAAAACATGGAAGCCTGGTTACTGCGGACACGAAAACATACTTGAAATCTTTGATCCGAAGGGACTCATGTCACTCACCGATTACGAGAAACCCAGATATGACTTCGAGAAAAATTTCAGAATCACTATACCCAAAAGACAGGACTGGAACTCACCCAGTACCATCGTTAAAGGTATATCCGTCTATACGGATGGTTCAAAAACAGAAAATGGTACAGGAGCCGGCGTATTCTCAGAAAGACTTGATATTAGCCAGTCGTTTCGACTAACTGATCACTGTAGTGTCTTTCAAGCTGAGATCTATGCGGTTAAGGTTCTGCAGAAGCTGCAGAGACGAAGATGAAATAGAGTCGGTGGCACATCTGCTATGCCACTGCCCAGCTTTACATGAACGCCGCTCATCCTGTATGGGAGCAAGATTCTTCGAAAGTTTGGACTACTTGGCGGGTGTACCTCTATAAGACATAACACTATTCCTAAACAGATCGAAGTGGTTTTGTTAGCCACATGTCCTTACACGTACAAACAGGGTACTCACAATGGGCCTTCACGGCTTCCGGGTGAAATTTGCATCGGATGCAAAACTGCCCTCCCAACCTAACCTAACCTAACCTATCGACATTTGAGAAACATCTCACCTAGGAATTGCAAAAATGATAGTAGCAATTATATGCCATACTCATACAACACCCACTGCCTTTATAGCAAAATCAATTTTCTTCCATGAGACAATTTAATGACGAACTCACAACTTAAAATAAAAACAGAAAACGTAATTTTAGCTTAGAAATATACATCGGTGGTGATTCGGAGAGTTTCAATTTTCAAATTGACGGCTTGCGATGGACGTTAGAAAAAGTTGTAAGACCGCAGTTTTAGTCAGTCAGTATGATGCTGTCTTACAACCACGCCCACTCTAACCATGCTTTATGTAAACGGTCTTTTTGATGATCGACACTGGCAACGTCTCCATGTGATGATGATGATAGTGATGATGTTCATGGACATGCACAGTCTTTGGCTCCTTGACAGCATGCACTTTTGGCTTCTCATGTATGTGCACCTCCTTTGGATGCTCATGATAGTTAACAATAGTCGGCGGATGATGTTCATTTAAGTCATCGAAGTGATGATGGTCATAGTGTGCAGGATCATAATGTTTAGGTGCCTCGTGCACTTGCCCCGTCTTGTGGTACTCCTCTTTGTCATGGTAATGCTGGTCATAGTGCTCCGAATCTTCGTACTCTTCTTCAACGGACCCGTGCCATTTCTCAGCGATAGGAGTGAAACCTCCTTCGTCTTCAATTGGTGGTATAAAGCTACCGTAAGCCACTGTTCCAATTGCAAGCGTCACCAGAAAGATCTAAATCAGTGAAAAATCCATTTAAAATAATCAAATAAATACGACCAATCTCTGAACGAGAGATACCTTCATGATTTATCGTGTGGACTGGACACTGGTCGGCACTGCTCCTAACTATGCGACATTGGATCAAATGTTATAAAAGATTACACCAAAACGGTTTTATACCTTGGGTTGTAATAATTATTTTAAACTATTCCATGGCGCATGGTGTGGCTGAGTTTTTCCTTTTAAACGCAAGCCCATTACCATAGCCATAAATTTCATAAACTGTGATTAGGTATCTAGTGCACAGACGCACCGATGAACTTTGTGGCCACCTGGCTGTAGGTACACATTTTATATCAACAGAAGCTGAACAGCTATGTTGTTTGCGTCTCTTCAGTTTTGCAAGACTGGTTTGGTATTTACATGTCATGTAATCGTTATCTAACAAATGATATGTGCGTTGGAACAAGAAGACTGTTGCAAGGGAAAAGGGAATTATTGTCGCTGAATATTTATGTCACGCATTTGAAATGACATTTGGTGATAGTTGCATTCAGGCTGCCAGTTGTGGTTTTAGTTCCAGTTTAAATGCATGCCGGGTTAATGCAGGAATGCAGTCATTCGACGATAAATTCAATAAAGTTATCAGGGGCTTTGACTGTGATGTGTTTTTAGCCAACAGAGATAAAGGCCTTTAAATGACAAAATGACAACAATGTCAAATTTAGCTTTGAACTTCCGGCATAGAAGTCGTTTACAACCGACTAAAAACATCGCAAAAAAAAACTTCAATGTCTTTTGACTGCAACAGAAGACCCACATTGCGATTGACGATCGGCAATACTATCAATTGATTGCTTTGCTATTATCTGTATGAACGAGGTGACAGAAACGTCAGTAGCTCAGCTTTAATTTTACCACACATTTTCGTATATAAATAAATGTGGCTGTTACGCTTTTGTTTTTACTATAGCATGTGTTTTCACTTTAGGCGTTTTTCTTTTTTAGTTCAGAGCACAACCTGAACTGTTATACAAAAAGTTCGTGTTTCTTTTTTAGCTCCGATCCATCAGAGCTCCGAATTTGTGTTTCTTTTTTCGTTCAGAGAATGATCAGAGCGCGCTCTATGAGCTCAGAATAAATTGACTGAGCAGGCTGAGTATAAAGCTGATTACATACTTACAGGCACATTTGACAGAAAAAAAAAAAGGATAAACAAAATAATTGAAATGGCGGACGAACCTTGTTGTTCTGGAACTGAAGGTTAACCAATTTAATTAATTACAACTAATAAATATTCAATTTATACATATATTTATTAAAAATGACAGCTATTTGCTCAAGTGTGTTTCATAAATACATCAGAACGATCTGAGTACGCTCGGCTCAGAACGCGCTCATAATGCTCGAGCTCGGTTCAGAGATCAGCTCTGAACTAAAAAAGAAGAACGCCTTTTATATGATCACATTTGCAATATCTACCGAAATGAAAAAATCGATGATCGACTATCTAACACCAGTTTTTCGTTCTACAAATCTGCATTTACAACATCACACATTCCTAACACGTAAGACTAAAGGGATGTCCAATATAAAATAGCCGTGGGACAGCATTACCTAGCACGCAAAATAACGTGACTCGTATTTTGGTCGGACATTTTGTTTGCGTGCAAGGAATTGTGGGCAAGTTCATTATGTTTATCAGAGATGAATGATTAAAAGAGATGGATATCTTTCGTATACGTCTATCCCCCCAAAACCCATTTGTTGACATTGTTGTTTTTGTAATTGCAATCCCTGTCGGTGAATACATGTGCCTTAAAAAAAGCATGTTGCTAATGGCCGGCGTCAAAAACGTCAAAAAAAAATTGAGGAATAACAAAGCCGGTTTATACAAGGTGGGCAAAAAGAAGTCATCCGATGTTGTTTGGCTCTCTTTTTTTCTTCTAAATGAAAAACTTCGATTCTGTTTTTTGATTATGTTTATTTGAACCTTTAGAATTTTATTGGTCAAGTCGAGAAGATGATATCGGCCATATGGGCGCCGCCACAATTAATTGCCATACGGGCTCGTTTTATGGCATTTTTCATCAAATCGGCGAGAACTTCGGGCGACAGATCGAATGTTGTCCTTGGTCTCGGGCTTGTTCACGTAAACACGGGACTTCAAAAAACCCCACAAAAAAGTCTGGAACGGTTAAATCGGGCGATCTTGCGGGCCAGTGCAAATCGCTAAAACGAGAGATGAGGCGACCCGGGAACGCCGCCTTCAGAATATCGGTTGTGGCTCGTGCAGTATGTGCCGTAGCTGCATCCTGTTGGAACCACATATGTCCTTCAGTCCTAATTCTTCCAATTGCGGCAGAAAAAACTCAGTTAACATGGCCCTATAGCGCCCACCGTCCACTGTTGTCGTTTGACCAGCGGCGTTCTCGAAAAAAAAAATGGCCCGATGACTCCTCCAGCATGAACAGCGCACCATGCAGTAACTTTGAGAAGGTGTAATGGCTCCTCGTCCATTACTCACGGGTTTTCGGTGCCCCTAGATTTCACATTGACATTCTATCACAAAAAATGACAAAGTTAACATTTTTTTTTCTATATATAAAAAGCGAAAATTTGGCAAAATATTTGCGACTGATTTTTTTTATACAAAGATCAATAAAACCTCTTATTGATTACGACTGAAGATTATAAAAAAAAACAATTTATATATGGCTATGCTTAGCTTATTTTCTAAGCGTTGCCAAGTCGTCAAGCATTTCAGCAATCCATGTTTTGTAGCCGAAAAGCGTTGCATAGAATTCAGCCCCAAGTATGCCAACTGACTTATTTTCCAGACAGGAATTCTTGTTTATTTCTATTTAATAATAATTACAAAATTAGCGAAAGGAAAAATTTATTTTACGTTTATCAGTTTATAAGAAATATTTAGAAGCGGCATTACATGAGTTATGGCAAATTGCGTGGGTAAATTTTTTAAGGAAATCGGATGTCGGTGTAAAGTCGGGGGATGATCCTAAAAGACTACTTCTGGATTTTGTTTTCAACCCGCAATACTAATAATCATTCTTAGTGTCCTGGCTTAAAGCTTCGAACTCACAATAGCGAAATTTTCCATACATACTCGTTTGGCCTTACTAATAAGTTTTTCTTTTCTGGTTCAGAGAGTAGAACACTGAACAGAGCTCGAACACATTTCTAAAACACATTATTTGAACACTAGCTGTCATATGACTATAAAAAAAATATACCGTGAGAACTGTATTTGCAGTTTTTCTTCATACTGCTGCAATTTTTAATGAGGTATTATATTTTTGAAATCTGCTTTCTTTTTTTATACTAAAATTCACATTCTTCATTAGCAATGCTTTTTTTGTGAAAATATAATGACAGAATGAGTTCAGTCAATTTATTGTTAGCTCATAGAGCGTCTGAATGGAAAAATAAAAACATATTTAGAGCTTTTATGTGACTGAGCTAGATAAAGAGGACCGAACTTTCCTTGACAGTTCAGGTTCTGCTTTTTAAACGAGAAGTTTTTTCCATTATCGTTTACTATTGACAGGTTGAGTTACATTATCCAAACTAATTAGTTGGAACTTTTTTTGTATTGTATCACCAACTGACTTCGAAATTCTTTTATATCTATCGGTATTTCAAACACAGGATAATGACATAAGGAAAAAGAATGTTTTCTGATAATTTCAGCTCAGCTGTCATTTGTTCTAAGCTTTTAAAGCTTTTTTTGTATTCACCGTAAGTAAAATGTTTTACTTCATTTGTGTACGACGTGAAGCAGGCAACTAGAAGATAAGAAGTTCGACAAAGAAAGAAAAAAGAAAAAATCCTGACAAAAAAAAGGAAAAACACTTTGTCAATTCATTAGCTGCGTTAAATGTGTGGTTTTACCAATTTTTGAAGCGCTATTTACAGCCTTCCTAATTTTCAAAAACATTTTAAATTTGTAAATTTTTTATTTCATATTTTTCTTGGGTTGGGTTGATAATTCTCTAGGGAAACAACGTATGAGGACTTATTCTATATGCATGGCTTAAATATAAGGATTTTGTAATTTTTACAGGGGTTGGGAAATTCTAAAGGAAGACAGCCGGAGGATGGGGAATAGGGGAAGCTGTCCAGCTTAAATTTACCAACCAGCTGGAACGTGATGGTGATGAGCCAATGGAGCCTGCTCGTGCAACACCTTCAATACTTTGACATGCGCTGGGGCATGATGAACAGCTGGAGCTTGTTGGTGGATAACCTTAACCAATTGAGCTGATTCGTGATGAGCGGCAGGGGCGTGATGGATTTGTGGAGCCTGCTCGTGCAGAATTTTAATCAACTGAACTGATTGATGGTGAGCAGCTGGAGCGTGGTGGATTTGTGGTGCTTGTTCGTGTAAGACCTTCACAATTTGAGTTGATTCCTGGTGATGATGAACTTGGGGAGCCTCATGGATCACTTTGATCAAATGCTCGCTATGACTGGCACCATGACCGCCACCAAGACCGCCACCAAGACCGCCACCAAGTCCGCCAAGTCCTCCGCCTAATCCCCCGCCAAGTCCTCCACCGAGTCCTCCACCAATACCGCCATGTCCTTGCTCATGAATAACCTTCACCACCTGTTCGCTGTGGTGTCCACCACTGTGTTGCACAACTGGAGCAGATTCGTGTAAGACTTTCACAATCTGTGCAGGAGCATGATGGTGCTGTGGCTGGGGAGCCTGATGAAGCAAGCCAGCGTTGACAGCTGTTGCCAGAGCAAAAACACAGATGAAAGTCTGCAAATAGGATTTATTAATTTATGTGTTAAGAATGTTGCACTCCAGAAGCCTTACCTTCATGATAGATGTAGTTCGGCTTGGGTCTGTTGAACTAATTTCAATCGAATGATGATACTCTGGGAGATACGCTTGGGTTTTATATACTCTTCTGGGAACACCTACCTCTTTTTGTTGCAATAACTATTGATTTTCATTATCATCTGGTTTGGATTTCAAAATAAGCCTACAATATACGAAAAAAAAACCTAGTTTTACTTATCTTATTGTTACCTGTAATCAAATAGTTTAGGCGATTATATGTAACATATTATTTCGGGCCTACAAACAAATCGAAATATGCAAATGAGCAGAGCTATGTTGCTAACCACTCGGTTACAAATTATGCGAATTAGCCGACAGAGTTTGAGACCAAACAAGTCTGAGTAAGATTTACCGCTTTAGTAGCGAATGAGCTTTACAAATGTTGCAGTGACTGTGTCGACAGCATATGAAATATTATTACACATTTTATTTTGTACATCATGGAGGAGAGCAACCAGCCGTGATAAGAGTTTAAATGTAATTCCTGAGGATCATTATGAAAAAAGAGGCTTTCTTCTGTTTTAAATAGGACCAACCGCAATTATTTCAATCGAGCTTATATGAGCGTTAATTCCATGTGCAAACTCATCGCCAAGAGACGTTGAGCTTTCCAGCATTCTTACAAATAATAATATTGAGAATCCAGCATCAACATGCGGAGGCACTCTATATTTAATTTTTTGGGGCTCACAGGTCACTGAAATTAGTTTTGGAAACTCAATTGTAGCTGCTTCGATTTAGTATTAAACTTGAGCAAAAACCAAAGACAGGACAGAGGACATCTCGAAAAGGCGTGTCAAAAAAAAAAACAACTAAAAACCGCATTCCAACAACTTGTTTATGAAAAAGTGAATTGAAAAACACGTTCATAATGCTTAAATATGCGCAAAAATAGTCCAAAACCGCAGTTAAAACGTTTAAAACTGCGAGCAAAAGCTGCAATAATGCACAATAATGCATCGAAATACGGTTCAAAAAAAAAGTTATAAAAGCTAATAAAAAAAAAAACGAATCCATAAATGCTTCGAAAATGCGTACAAAAACAAGTCAAAGACGCTTCCACGTCGAAAACGAGTCCAAAAGCGAATTAAAAACCTGTCTAAAAACGCTTACTAACAACTTGTCAAAAAAATGCGTCCACGAACGTCCAAAAACAAGTCCAAATACTCTACAAAAAATCTTGGCATAGAAAATATTTTTGTTCGAAAGTCTTTCAATTTTAAAATTCTCTTGAACTTGGCTTCGGTAAGTGCAACATAAAGCCTTAAGCTGACCGTAAGAACAAGCCCTTAGTTTGAACAAATCGTTGTAATATTGTACACGCTTATAATGGAGGTTGATTGATTGACAATAGCTATATGGGATGAAACGATCGTCTTTTGCAACAAAGACTGAGGTCTGTAATCTGTTACAGCGATATCGGAGAGAATATTTCTTTTGCAACCCATTTTCGCAACATACTATCTATTAAAGTCTCTCTAAAGTCGCTTTTAACCTATTCGTAATTGAGTGTATTACCGGTCTCATTATACATACCCACAATGAACATGCCAAGTTTCCTCAGCCTCGAAATCTCGAAGGTGACCAAAGACCTTATACAGACCTAGAAATATCCCAATCAGTGGCTTTTCTGGATGACCTTATTCAAGCGCATCTGTCGTCAGTAAGTTAAAATAATTTATTTTCTTAGGTGCATTTATTTAATGATAGTACTTATGTATAACATGTGTTTATAAATAGTTTGACTAAAATGAATGACATTTGGCTAATAACAAAACTCCTCCATAGAGGATAACAAACAACAAGTAGATGTCAACTAATTACCACTTTCCGCCGAAGGAACTACCGCCACCGCCATTGGTACCACCAAATAGCCCGCTTAACAAACCGCCGCCGCCGCCAGATTGCTGCTTAACTTTGACGACTTCCAAATGTCCCTGCTCGACAACATGGCCAGATCTAAAGAAGTCGTTGCTATTGCCACCCTTAGACACAAAAGCACGCCCACCACTGCCGTAGGCATTGATCAATTGGCCTGCATAAGAGGATCCGTGCGAGCCGGAATCCTCTAAAACGATCTTCAAAATTTGTGGAAGTATCGCCTGCAGAGAGCTCTGATAGGAGGAGTGACTCGGGGCGTATGAATAAGCATGATCGTGACCACTAGAGTATCCTTCGACAGCGTATCCACTACCCACACTGTGCGAAATGGGTGCCTCATCATGGATGACCTTAATTACTTGTGGCTGCGAATATGAAGCTCCGCTGTATCCATGCGAATGACCGATACTGTAAGAGTGTCCACCACCATGGCCGCCGCCATAGCCACCACCATGGCCGCCGCCATAGCCTCCACCATGACCGCCGCCATATCCACCTCCACTTCCGATATCCTGGATCTTGACAATCTGCACCTGTTGCTGAGGCGCATGAGCAACGTGCTGAACGTGTTGAACGTGCTGAACATGCTGTACTTCTCCCAAGTGGTGCAGATGCTGTGGCTGGACTTCTACATGAACTTGGCTCCCACCGTTTCCTCCACTTCCTCCCAGTAATCCATCAAGTAATCCGGCATTGCAGCCGGCTATGGCAGCCATGACGCAGAGTAGAACCTAAAAGCAAATTTATCCTTCATGGTCTGTTGAGTTCCGTTATCCATTCGACATCCTTACCTTCATTTCGAGCGTCTGCTAGCTTATTCCAATTACAATGACAAGACTGAGTGACAAACTGATACCACCACCAACGGAAAGGTTTTCTTTTATACCCAGGAAAGAGGCTTCCACCACTTGGTCCACACAACGCAGCAGTGGTGGGCTAGCGATTACACCACTTCATATGGGATTTGGAATGCCAAACGCAAATAACGGTACATCTATCGAATTTGTGGATACACTGTCGCGTCATCGTTAAAAAGCAGCAGTGCCACACCAATTGTTGAATCACACAAGACAAACTGCCCTCGAGTGGACCGTTTCTTAACCAGTGTAAAGGCAAACCAGCTCAGCGCCGGCACAAACGCGTGTCACACACAACACACATAGTGTCATTCCAATCAAAGCTACTGCAAAAAAGCCAACATCAGTTTCATGGGTTCCAATTAATTCAAATGAAACTGACATAACAAACGGCGCGGTACGGCGACCGACCGACAGCGCCTGAAGTGTGTGCGTGCGATTATGAGATTTAACCTTACCGGGTTGCCGTACACTTGAAAATACACAAAAGAGTGATACTCTTAGTTAGATGATTTTTAAAAATTTGCATATTGAATCGCGCCAAGTGGTGGTAAATAGGGTATACGCGTTTTGCAGCACTTTGTCGTTGAAGTTGCCGCTGTGTCTGTTACATAAGGACAAAATGCGATTCGCATGGAAATCTTTTGTTAACTGAGAGTATAATATGTAACTTGCTATAATGCTTGGAATTTGTTGATCAATCAATAGATAGGTATCTATTACATGTGCGATGGAGAAAATTGCTTAGCTGGGTGCCAGGAAAGTGTAGTCGCAGACAATACGGAGTTCGAAGTGGATGTGCTACGCAAAAGAAAACTCTAAGGAAGGTTTCTGTCGGGTAATGGAATGGAGAGCTTGGAAAGAATTAAAACGATTGGTTCGCAATCAGGGTTGATTTTGTCGGAACATTTGTACCTTTTTCCGACCTTTTTCAAATTTACAATTCAAAATTTGCATTTTTTAATTTTTTTTGCAGTTTATTACAAATTTTATTAACGTGATGAAAACCTTTAAATAATTTGGCAAAAATATTGGTGTCTTTTGGAAAAAACGCCAGAAAATGTGCTAAACAGTCCTAGGAAGAAAAGCCAGAATTTTCTGGATATCGTTGCGAAATTTCAGGTCTTTTTTCCAAAAAGTTTTTTTTTTATCTGGCGTAATTTCTTCCGGTGTAATTTCCGGAAGATCAATTTGACATGTACCTTTGTAAATAGTGACTGGCAGCTATTAGCAATGGGCACATTCAAGAATATTGTTGTCTTAAGTCGACTAGAATGATCTGGATAAGATGCTACCTGAACGCAAAAACTAATATTCTTCGGGAACGTCACATTTTCTATGTCAGCCACATATGCAACCTGTCAACATAATATTCAGTCACGAATTTCTAGCCTAGAATCGTTGGCTACTCATTCATAATCGTCAACTAAACAGCTGCTCATATTTCATCTAACCAGACAGCTGTCAGATTTCATCCTATCAGACAGCTGTCAGACTTACTGAACTAGATATTTGGGCGACCCCAATTTCAGCGCGGAACACGGCAAGGACGCGATACAGAAGCATAACTTGATGTTTTTTAAACTACTTTTATGGAAAAAACGTACCCGTTTATTTTTAAAAATTCCATATTTAGACTTTGATTTTAAATATTAGATACTATTTTGTCATTTAAGGTACAATTTTCTTATCAAATTAGGTACTTTAAAATATCGAGACTGTTCGGAACTGAACTAAAAGTTGATGAACTTGCAAGGAAATAGTGCAACATAAATATTTTGTTCACCAGGACTACATAGGTATAGAGTATACCAAACATCTCAAGTTCAGCGTCCTCTAAGTAATTCAGTCTGGAGTAACTTCTCTTTTACAAAGCTCGAATATTGTTTGCAAGTATATTGCACTAGAACTCCAAATATTCATCAAACTTGATTGGTAGATTACATAGGCGCAAAAGATAAAATATCCCTTAACATAAACTATGACCTTGTGGAAACAAATTTTAAAATCTATTAGCGAACAGTAGAAACCAGTTGCAATTCTCCCTTAGTTATTAGGCAGATCAGCTTTTGCAATAAAGCTAATTGATAACTTCAAATACTAAAATACGAAAAATTGAATAAATTTTTATCTACATTTAACATTTTTTTGCATAATTTTTAAGCAGTAGGTAGGTACGCACAAAAAATTGTTAGAAAAATGTTGAAATCCATTTTTTAAATACAGCGGCGGCTTAAATATACGATTGGCATAGTTTTTCGGTCGAAAATAATTTTTTTTCCCTCCACATAATTATGTTTTGTTAAAATTCCCATAATATAATTTTTGTGCAATAAACATAATTTTAAATGGCTGCCAACCAAGACATACATGTTTCTTTTCAAAAGGGATTTTTAAAGTGTTTTGTCCTCTTTGTTCTATAATTATTTAAAATATTGCTTTTGAGGTACCTACGTTCGACAGCACTGTTGTTGGGTCCGAGATTTCGCTACACGAAATCTATTTCAACTGCGTCGCGAGATTCACCAATTACCAGTGTGATTGAGAAACATCGGCACAGAACTACATAATATTAAGCTGAATCAACGACTCTGAAGTGGTAGGTAGGACTCTACCCATATTCGATCAACTTGAAAATAGGATATCCGACAACTTATAAATTCGTATAGTTTTCATTAAAGCATTCCAGTGGCTCTTACCAGTATAATGTTTAACCTTAGAAAGTCAAAGCAAAATATTCCAAATCGTTAGTAAAATTTACATTTAATGTTTAGAGTGTATTTTTTTGTGTAGCATTTTGTGGACAAAAACAAAAATGGAAAAGATTTTTTTTAAATCCCCCCTATAAAAAGTTTCTTCAACCATATGAGTCTCTTCTTTTGCTTTAAGAAATCAGTCCCACTGCATGTTATCGTACGCCTCATAAATAAATCGTGTAACTGTTGTCGTTGTATCAAAAACCTATTACACATTTATAACTCACCCCAGATTTTGATGCAAGTCACGTCAGGTACCTGTTGTTGTTGTTTGTCAACTTTATATGGGAGAAGATGACGACAAAAGTGCAACCGTATGCGTTTATTCGGATTTGACTTCACAATAGACGCAACAAATTTTAATCACATTCATTAATTTAGTGACAGATTTTGCATCCGGGATGTGACGTGTGAAGAGCACATTTACGTACAAATAAAAACAACACATTATACCATCATTACTTATCTTAAATAGCTAGTTGTTGTAAATACATTTTAACCCCCGTACTAATAAACAAAAATGTACACGAATAAGTTAATTAGCAGACGTCAATTAGCATAAAAAAGTTTGACGTAACGGCTGAGTTAACAGTTGATAACTTTGGCCGCAATCAAGACTCTAGTCATCTTAAGTCGACTAAATTGATCTGGATAAGGTGGAACCTGAACGCAAAAACTAGATTGGTCGGGAATTTCTTGACTAGATTCGTCGGCTACCCCTCCAAAAACGTCAACTGAAACAGCTGACCGATATCCCCCAATCAGAACCGAGATACATCCAGTGAGAGAGCTGTCAGACTTACTAAACTAGATACTTGAACGCCCCCTTTTACGCAGTGTAAAAGCGTATTATAGGGGTAAGTGTAAGTAAGTCACTCAGGATGCAGCAAATGGTAAGTTTCAAGTTTGTTTTGTGTTAAGCAAATTGATCGTCAGTATAATGGCTCAATTTGAAAATGGGGTATTTAATGATTATTTTTAATTCCTGATGGGTTGTTCACAACTTTAAAAAAAATGCAATTTTTGTTCGCCAATAACAATAAACTTTTGCTGTAAACAATTTTTATTGAAGAACACATTTGTCTGTAACATTTACTTGTGCAGTGCAAATCAGTGGAATCATAAATGACAGCACCCTGTCTACAGCTGAGGGAGTTCTTCTTACCCGCACGTCCTTAATACTTAGCATCGGGTTGAAGTCAAAATCACGCTCTTACAGATTTAAGACTTTGATTTGGAATATTGTGCGAAAACACACTTCAACAAGTTGCAAAGTATGTAAAATACAAAACAGGAAGCTGATATTTATATAATCATTACATCGAAAGGCTTTACAAATATTTTCCTCGTACCGATTACAGCGTCATTTTAAAACCGATTTTAATGAAATATATTATAACGCATTTCCCGTATATATTGTTTTCTTGAAACTTCATCCTAGAAATTTGTAATATTTAAACCTCTGCGTTTTTATGTGTAGCTAAAGCCAGCAATAACATTTTTGTTATGAACTGATTTAAAATTAATTTTAGCTTACTAATCGTGTCGCAAAAACCATTTAAAGCTATTTTGTTTAACAACAAATAAAAGTATCAACATTATGGGGCCAAATCGCCACATCCATGAAGCCCGTTCAAATAAGTCGATTTTACATACGAAACACATTTTACATCTTTTCCACAATTCGAATCACCTTAACAATATAGCCCACCAAATCATCAAATTTAAGGTGGTGCCTTACAAACCCTCCGCTGAAAATATATTCCAATCAGGCAAAACCCACTTTACACGATTAAAGAAGCCATTTGACTTCTCTTATCTGTCAAAAACACAATTTCGATATTGTAAACCTATTTACAGAACTCATATATGACCTCTTTTTGACATTGGAAGTCATTTGTAAAAGTGGAAGCATATCTTTGTCGCTCTCATGTAAAAAAATGAATCCAATAAAAAATAAATTAATCTTAAACTAAGTCTGACAACTGGCTGACTTGATGAGTTTCTGTTTTGATTGACCTAGGTCGACCACATGAACAGTTTTTTGAGGTGAGGCCTATGGAGGGGTATCCGACGAATCTAGTCAAGAATTTCACAACTGAGTACTTAGTTGACAGGTCGTATTATGTGGTTGACGTAACGTCCCATCTAGTTTTTGCGTTCAGGCCACATCTAGTCTAGTTTTTGAATGTGAATCTGTCAATAGACTTGATTGATCATAATTCATAACACAACTAGTTCATGACTCTGTTAATGTACTATAGTCAACTATGTATAACCTTCTATTTGTTGGGTAATTGATGGACGATCACAAAATAGAATAAGCATACTGCGTTAAAAATATTAGATAGGTAGCGACTAGAGCGGATTTAAAAACTTTCCAGGTTTCGGTCAATGTTTCAGACGCGGTCAATGTTCGGGTATTTGACGGTACATCAGGGATGGTATCTCTATAACTGAACCATAAAATATGATATAATCAATAATTTGTTTATTTTATTAATTCGTGAAATATAGACATAAACTGTTTACGATAAAAAAAGTATAACAGAAAAGAAAAACCGGTTGGCATGATGTCATTGCCTTCCAGGCGGCATCAGTTCTGTTTATGTGCAGTGCCGACACGAGGGCTGGCCTACGCACACACATCCATTGCATTTTACATTTACTGTCATGTTCAGTTACAGCAAGTATTTTTATACGAAGCTGCTTTTTACAAAACTTCGTCGCATAGGTACGTTTAATAATTTAA
Organism: Cheilosia vulpina; assembly: GCA_916610125.1. Lineage (NCBI taxonomy): Eukaryota > Metazoa > Arthropoda > Insecta > Diptera > Syrphidae > Cheilosia > Cheilosia vulpina. The sequence continues at coordinate 61,363,433 of OU744277.1, forward strand.
AACGCTTGTGGTTGGGATTAACCGATATGCGCAGTAGGTTATCAGCTTTCATTCATTTATGGTTAAATAATTATTTTTAAGACGGCGTAATAATTTATGCTTGTGTGGTGGGTTTGGCAATGAAATGGGAAATTTGTTTATAATGGCCTGCTTGGATAAGTAGCTGTTGAACTGACCATTAGCAAAGGCAGGAACGATAATTTTGTAAACAACAATTCAGACATAACGAACATTATTATCGCCGTACCTGAATAACAGTCGGATCTTTGATTTTTAAACAATTGATTTGTTTACATTTTTAATTATTTCGATGTCCTTTCAACATGAACCGACAATTATAAGCTCCCATCATTTCAACAAAGAGACATTTTTACTGTCAAGGTTGAAAAGCTTCAGTAGATACCTACATCCACACGTGCGCTTAGACCTAATGCTGGGTATGGATACGAGATGTCTTGAAAGCTTCAAAGGTGTTGTAATATAAATAAACATTAAACTGAGCTACAATTAATGGCGATTTTGTGCTTATGCATGTGGTACATTTTTTGTACATAAAAAAAACTGGCAAATGTTTACCAAAGCGAATTGCGGTCATTGGCTCATAAGCTGCAGCCAGCGGTTGCTTCAGAGTATTATCTCCCGCAATTAAATATATGAAATGCCTTATTGGTACCCATTCAGCTGCAATAGATGCGTAATTTGAAAATCATCCGCAGGCAGACTATGATTTAAGTGACGTCTGATACACTTGTTTAGAGATTAATAAACGGAAAAGCTAATAAACGTCACGTGAACTGACGAGAGCCGTTAAATGACAGTTTTATTCTTCTCTGCATTTACTGTCTCTAAAATCGTGCTAACATTTCTGACCAAAAAAGGAAGTTATTCAAAAGTACATTACATTACGTAATAAAAGAAATAAATTATTATATTTTAAGACAATTGAAAGGGACCTACGCAATTTAATTCCGAGCCGGACGGCCTAAGTGGAAAGGATGTTTATCAGACGTTTCCAAAAGTGTAAAAAAACTTCAAAATTTAATTTGTGTTTTTATGGCCGAGAAAACAGCGACGGGAGGCGCACAGCCATAGAAACTTGTAACGTCACTAGGAGCAAGGAGCGAGAGACGAATGATCCTGAACCTCCGATTCATAACGGGCAAATTATTCTGCAATATTAAATGAGAAAAGTGTACCTGACGGATGAAGAACTTTGCTCAATCTAAGGTGATTCAACATACCACTTGAGTGATAACTTTCATTCCAACTAAGGCGTTCACAAGTTCTAACGTGCGTCATCGTTAACGAAACTGTCAACAACCAATAAAAGCTACAACGATAAATGTTTTATAACCTACGCGACTTAAGAGAGCTATTCCCAGTGTTAATAAAAAAAGAAACAATTTTCAAATCCGGCAGAGCTTCGCTGCATAGAATTTATTACACAAGACTGAACAAAATGATTAAAATTACAAAAGGTTTTATATTATTTTCTGGTTGACGTTGCAATATTTCCTCATGAGAACTGAAAGCGAAATACAATTATTAAGAATATTATATTACGGAATTAAATGGATATATTTGATTACAATGACAGAATTTGATATGGAACTTTTAATTAATGAAAATTCACACCAAGCAAGACGTGCTATGGTGCATCTAAGTGTTGATTGGTGTTTCTGTGAACATAACTCACGCGTCGGATCGCAAGCAGTGAGAATGAGAATATTTACATGCATCGTCTAATCTTTGGAAGAACATCTTCCCTTTCATTCATACAACGAAAATTAAATGTTTATCAGTTAGTATTCACTGTTCGTTCTCAATAATTATAGAATAAACATGACCTGAGTACAATTTTAATCATTGAGTTGCCAATCTGATTAAAGGCCAACTAAAAGCTTTCAATTTCAATAATTTAGTTGATGCTTTAAAACAGGGGCCTTCAGTTTCAGTATTGGCTTGCATTTTGAATAGATAAGTTGCGCTGCAAACATCCGAATAGAAAAAAACATGGTTTGTTCGACGTTTTTGGCTTTGGGTCTTATGGCCATAGCCGCCGGACTACTCTACGTATTTTTGGTGTGGAACTTTGAGCACTGGAAGAAGCGCGGTGCTAAGGGACCCAAGCCAGCTCCCATTTATGGAAATGTTCCAAACCTGCTTAAACAGAAGCGTAATACCGTCTATGACTTCCAAGATATTTACAAGTACTCTTCAAAAAAAAAGAAGCTTATTCATAGAACAGCATTAACTGGTACGTTATTTCAATATTTTCAGGCAATTTCGATATGACGAAGACTTTGTTGGTATGTATGTGATTCGGACGCCTCAACTGATGATAGTCAGTCCCAAATTGGCTCAGAGTCTTTTTGTGAAGGACTTCAGAAACTTCCATGACAACGAGTTTTCAAATTGGGTAAGTTTTCAAATTGATATCAAACAAGGCAACGTGTAAATAATTACTTTCGGAAGGTTGATAAGACAAACACCGACATAATGGTGAAGAATCCGTTCGTGCTGCGCGGCGAAGAATGGAAGGAACAACGCCAGGCAATCTCACCGGGACTCACACCAAGCAGAGTTGGTTCATTTGTCAAGTAAAAACATAGTTGATTGAAAATTGATTTGTTTCTTAAAGATTAAAGCGATGTATCCAGTGACGCAGCAGGTATGTGGAAGGTTGGTCAAGTACATAAAGGAAAGGTGCCTGCAGGCGGACAGCGACGGGATTGATGCCAAAGACGTGAATGTTTCCTTTAAAGCGAATTTTTTTTACATTTACCATTTCGCTTACAGCTAAGCCTGCGCTACACATGTGAGGTAGTTAGTGATTGTGTTCTTGGGGTAAAAGCGGATAGTTTGACTGACAACCCAACTGCAATTCTGCGAATGACAAAGGACCTCTTTGAAAATATTTCAGGTTTTATGTTGTATGCATTCGCAGCCGGATTCTTCCCTGCCATTAGGAACATCTACAAAGCCAGACTTTTTCGAAAAGAAACCGAAGCTTTCTTTTTGGGTCTGATGCATTCGGCGTTTGATATGCGACGCAAACAATCGGTAGAACGTGTGGATTTTCTGAATTACATACTTCAGCTACAAGAGAAGAAAAATTTGTCCACTGACGACTTGGCATCGCACTCGATGACGTTTTTATTGGACGGCTTCGAAACATCGGCGTCAGTCATTATGCATTGTCTCTATCAGGTGGGTTTTTATTTTTTTATTTTTTTTAGTCAGTAGAGCTGTGTACACTTTTTGTTTAATTTAATTCTTTTGGAATAAAGTTTTATAAGTGTCACGTGTGTGTCACATATGAATATAACCACGAAGCACGGTACAGACTTACAACTAAGCAAATCTATTTTAAAGTAATTTTTTCCGATTTGAGCGCCATCTTCAATCAAATTCATTTGCTGTTGGAACGGTTTTGCTATACAATTTACGGTCCCACTTTGCACACTTTGTAATACTAATTATTTTGTCAATTTGTATCGTATTTTCAGCTAGCTAAAAAGCCCAGCACTCAGGAAGAACTCCTCAAAGAGATCCTCGCTAATTTGAACGAACACGGAGAACTAAACTTTGATATACTTAATGATCTGCCCTACCTCGATCAGTGTCTTTATGGTAAGTGCTTCTCCTTCTCCTTCTGACTAGTGCCGAAACTAAATACACATTTACAGAGAGCATTCGAATCACTCCGCCACTACTTTTATCGACAAAACTGTGCACCGAAAAGTGCGAGTTAATCAACAAAAATGGCACCACAGTTCAAATGGAGCCCAATGACATCGTTGTAATTCCCGTTTTCTGTTTCCATCACGACGAGCGGTACTACCCGAATCCCAATGAATTTATTCCAGAACGATTTAGCCCTGAAAATGGAGGGGTTAAGAAATTCCGCGACATGGGTGTATTCTATCCATTTGGCGATGGTCCGAGAATTTGCCTGGGCATGCGGTTTGCTCTGACAATAACCAAGGCCGCTATAGCTGATATTGTTAAAAACTTTAAGGTGAAGCTAAATCCCAAGACCAGGACAGACAATCTCCTGCATGCGACAAGTTTTATTGGAGCGCTTGATGGTGGAGTTTGGCTGAACTTCGAGGAGAGGAAATAGTATTAGTGTAGTATTAATCTTACTTTTTTGGCACTAATCCTGAGCTGGAGGCCGCCATTTGAAAAAGTGTTTAAAGTGTTTATCATACTTTGTAAAATATTCCTATTTGGGAAAAATAAATAACTTCAATAAGAATTTAATAACGAAAGCTTGAAATTTGATAAAGCATTTTAGCTCTTTAAATAACAAAAATTAGTCAAATCTAGTTATTTTGAGCAAGACACTAACTTTTAAAAGGATGATGGATGAAATGTAAATGTCATAACTTGGTCTTTGGTCATTTCAGTCTCAAAAATTAGTTTTATGAATAAGAGATGGCCAGAATATAGGTCACTTCCACTGAGTACAAAAGTACTATAGTTTAAAGCCACCCACAACAAAAATAATGGTGGATCAAAAGTCCGATGACTTATTGATCTTCAGTTAAGTTGTCTCATTGATCTGTAAGTGATAAAGATGGCTGCCAACGATTAGATGTACGAGAGTAATCAATACCCATTTTGTTTCGGAAATTTTTAAAATGTAAAATTTCCTTTGACAGCAAAGCTCAAACGTCAGCAAAACGTCAACAAAAATATTTCCCTGTTACATACATCACTTCACTCAGGAGAGCGAACATAATTTAAAAAAAAGTAGGTAACTTCCCAAAAGAATGTTTCGCAAAGCTCATAATTTCACAGATGGGCTATTTTTTTGGTTCAAATGTCAACAAAAAAACTTGTAGGATAACAAAAACCGGTTTTTTATGCCCAGGGTAGTGTATTGTTCAAATATTGTTAAAAAGTGCACAATTCCCATTACTTTAACTTTTCGTCGTTTACCTAATACATTATTTGATAAACATCATTTTACAATTATTCTAAAATGCTTTTATACTTTTTTTTTTTTAAATTTACTAAAAACTTTTTAGGGCTGTTTGCTCATACGACTCTACTAAATACTTATAGGCAATTTTTTTTTAGGGCACAATAAGAGTTTATGTGGCACTTAATTCGATATCAGCAAACGGCCCTTACTAATTTTTTAACTATGCTACAGCCATATAAAATCTGTTTTGTGTTCCCATACAAGTTTTTAGCTGTCACTTATTTTTTTCTTATTTCACACTGACGTTGCCGCGAACTACAGCCTATTGGCATTTCTGATATGGGAGTTGACACAAGTAATAATAAAAATGTTCCCTCTCCAGTGGCACTTGTCTGCAGCGATGCCACGTTTAATTTTCGAAATTGGCTCGGGACCAACAAGAAATGGCCCCCATATCATATTTTTTGTATTCTAAAAAGCACACTTTCTTATTTATTTCATCACAAAAATTAGCAATAACCAATTTCACATATTGAAAGCGACACTGAAATAATTCATTCTGACTGAAGTTTTATTTTGGTTTGTTCCCGTCATAATTCAACTTCGTATTTTTTGTCTTGTACCTGACACTTTATATTTATGTTGCATGTATATATTTCTCAAAAACATCTGCTTGATAATTTTCTCTTTTCGAAAACCTTCTTGCTCTTCAAATTCTACTTACCTATATATTATTTAATTAACAGGTAAACAGCAAGATCAAATTTATGTTTCAACAGTAATTAAAATGAACTGAGTTATCAAAAATTTATATTTGTTTCCAGGCCTGTAAAGGTACTGAATACACGAACCATAAACAAGTATTAAATAGATCGTCAGCTCAGCCAACTTAACAGAAATTGTTTTCTGTATTACTATGTGGGAAAGTATGTGTGCCATGTTAAAGTAAACTAGCCGCACGCATCCCCTTGCACATAGTAAACTGACAGATGCCTGAAAGTTCGCGGGAGTTGAAAATCTATTGAATACTTATGACGTTTTGTCATTAAAGATCCGAGAGATTTGCCCCGAAATTCAGAATTGCTCTTTTCAATGAAATTCGTTGTAACATTTTTGTAATAGTGGTAGACACCATATGTGAGATTTGGTTTTCTACAGCAAATATGAATGTTTCAGTTTACATTTTGCACGGATAGTTGCATATTTTCGGATCACATAGCGAACAATATGTTTCTAATAACACAACAAATATTTCAATCTGCCATTTTGCTAGTGTGTGTCAATGAGTTCGGGACAATTCTCTAAAAATATCCCGGACACTTCTGTCGTGTTAAGAATTGACCTGGAAGTGCACTTTTTTCAATGAAACATAGAATATACATAGAAAGAGCACTTCTATTTTTGCTCTTTTCATAGAGAGGGCAGTTCTTTTCTTCAATCGAAAACGCCATTAGTTTTTGACACGAACATTTCATGAAATTCATTGTCGCGCAGGTGAAGAAAATAAAAACAGATTTACTTAAGCGCCAAAGACAAGACCACGCAAACAGAATTATATTAATTAATTTACAGTCGATGCCCGAAAGTATGCAGTTCGAGATAAGTTTCCTCACAAGATAGAAAATATCGAGCCACCTTACAGTGAAGACGAAACAAATAGGACTTCTGAAACGAAGTAGTTGCTAATGTGAATCTGTTTATTTTATCTTCGACAACTCGAGTGTTTTAACTTAAAATTCAAAATTTCTTTTCCGTGTCTTTATGAGAAGGAACATTTTTTTCTGAACTAAATCCTTAGGTGGAATTGATCTAAAATATTCGTTTGCGTATGTTTTTATTTTTGGGCCGAGCCCATACTATACTACTAATAATGCTACCTGTGGGAATCTGTATTTCTTGAAAATAATTAAATGTTCTGTCATTTATCGTTTATTTTATTTATCACTCGACCAATAAACATCAAAGCTTTTAAACTTGGAAAATAACTACGTACCTAAATTTTATATTTTTCATAAATAGAGTAGCTATTAGTACAGGTTATTTGATTGTTGGTTAATTGATTTAAAAATTTGCACGTTGATAAATATGTAAAAAATTACTAGACTAGACACAGGTAATTCGGCATTTTCGAAAACCATTCTTTTTTCCCCTACCCTTTTTTTATGAGTGATTAAATGATAAAAAAGCGAAATTAATAAACGACTTTACTTTTATGTTGGTGACCAAATGAATGATGCGCATATTTATACATACTTCAAATTTTATTGTTCACTGGAAATTAAAGACAAAATAAGGAAGCAAATAAAGACTAAAATTAAAAATAATAACGGATTATTCTCAAACTCTTCACCAACCAAAAATCATTTAATTCAAAAAGATGATGTTTCTTTCTATTCTTGCCTTTTTAGAGAATGGCTGTGTTCAGCTCGCAAGATAAAGCACTATCAGCAACACTTTCTAACCGCCTAGCGTAGGAATGTGCAACCTAACATTGTGTAAGCGGAATAAAAAATATACTGAGGGAAAAACACTTTAAGCTCCTGAACAAAACACTTTAAAATTAAAAGTTAACATGTATGAAAGACAACCATATTCAAAAGATTTCAATTTGAGAGTTACAATTTACATTTTTTACGTGAACGCAAATAATTTAAAATTTGAAAGAGAAATCATTTAAATTTAAAGTGTCTCACTTTAAAAAAAAAGTTGTACTCTTAAATTCAAAGGAAACACTTTTAATTTAAAAACTCTGTTATTATTATTCTGTTTAATTACAAAGTAAAAGCATTTTCTTTTACTTTTAAATGTAAAAGTTTGAAAATGAAATCTTTTCCTTTTAACTTTCGCAAATATTTGTTTTTTACATAAAACACCTTAGATTTGCACACTTTAAATTTAAATATGCGAACTTTTGATTTCAAAGTGCACTTTTTTCCTCAGTGTATTCGGACAGATGTATATCTATTTTAACAGATCATACGATTTAAGTTTAATGAATTTGCGAAGATTTTTTTGTCGGATTTACTTAAAACAAGGTAATACAGCGAAGATAGTGATAGACGATAAGAATGAACAAAATCTAAAGTAAGAGCAGCTTTAACAGTGCAATGGACTCTTTAAATGTTTAACTACTGTTTTGCTAGCGGAAGCAAAAAAGTAACAAAAGGAAAGACTTTTCCACATCGATATGTTCACCGGCATTGGCGTGATTTATTTTTCTTAAAATGAATTATCATAAAGATTCTAATCAAATTATCTGGATCGCCATATGGTCATTGCATTGTCATATATTATTTAAATTTCTTGGTGTACCCGTGTAGAATACGTTTTTTTCTGATGCAACAATTATTGCTATTGAAGAGGATACTTCTTGCAATACCAGATTTGGTATTTTATACCCACTTTGGCAAAGAGACAGTTGAACTGAAAGATATAAAATAGAGCATCCTTCCCAAGAACGATATCAGTTCATCATTGAATACCCCTCAGTAATCAACTACAAACAATCAACATGAAGGTAAATATCTCAAACGCAGCAGAACTACCAACATTAATAATGTAAATTTATATTCGATACAGTTCGTCTTGGTTCTTGCTCTCTTCTTATTCGCCGCTAGTCTTAGCACTGTCAATGGCAATGCTCAACCTGGAGGAGTACTTCTACCCGGTTCGGTAATTCTGCCACAACCGGCATTGATTAGGACAGCGGTCGTACAACCATCCGTCATTGTCAAACAAGTGCCAATCCGAGTCGGCTATGGCAAGTAAATCGAGCAAACGGAAAAATAAAAAATATCAGAACTAAATTAAAGAATTCTGACCTTAAGCAATCCAATTAAATTAGTTAATTATACTGAGCATTTAAAAAGCAAAGGGTTTTTTTTTTTCTTTTTTATTGCTATATCTACCTTATGACAGCTTGATTTGATTTCAAGATTCAGAATTTGGATATCTTATACCACGTGCCCACTGTCGAGATTTAACAAAAAGTACATTCTCATAGCTTTCAATTGTGATAACTAAACTAATGCAAGCCACTAGCTAGATTTATTACAATTCACTTATCTGTCAAGAGAGGCAAGATACGAGTAGGTGTACTACCGCGAGCCCACATTTCTGTCAATTTTCATTTCCCTTATGATTCGGTTTCATATTATGTAATTTTATTATTTTCTGTACGAGTATGTATATATTTATAGTTGGTTTATTATTTTAAAACTATAACTGCAGGCTTAAAAGTAGTTGAAAGATGGTCTGGCAGTGACAGTTGACAGAAACTTGGAGGAGCTTGACAGTTCTTAGAAACGTCGAAATAAATCTCGTTTTGTTTCATGGCTACCTAACCTACATTGTGTTTGCATGGGATTAATAGTGTGACATTTATGAGATTTATAAACTTTGCTCGTAAGTATTTTCAGGGGAAATATGGTTCTGAAATGTTATGAATCGTGGGAATTTTAATTGCTGCAACGCAATACAGCGTTTATCGTATAATTCAATTAAGTAAGTCTTAACCTCAACTCCGTTTAAACGAATTTCAAAATTGAGCTGTATAAAGAGTGAAAAGTCGCAACATTTTCATACCTTATAGCTTTTAGCGGTATACATATGTATTTCAACTAAGAAATAGCTGCAGTTTGCAGTTTTTTTAATTATGCAATTCTAAAGAATAATTAAGAGTCAGTTCTGTGGCCACAAACATTAACTACTAAAGTCGACTTTAGACGAAATTGAGATTTTGATGTCATTAGATTCAGTATACTCAAATCTATTTTGTAATTTATTTTTTCAGCCTTAATCTTTAAAAAAAAATGGCCACAATTTCAATAAAAAACAACAGCTTAATTCACTAGAATCAATAGAGTAAAAAAACTTTAGACTACTCTCCTGAACAATGAGTAAAACAGACTTTAGCGGTTTTGCCTTGTGACCACAGAGTAATTGAACTGCTACATGAATAAGCGAAATTTACAACCTATTCTACCCCATACCTAATTGGGATCAAAATGTAACATGGATGATTCACATTTAAAGCTTTTCCAAGAATATTTCGTCATAAAATTTCTACAAAGCCAATTCCTTACAATCGAAGCAAATATTGAATTTTACTATAATCGAAAATTTGCTTTGTTTTTTAATGAAAAAATATTGCATGATCTTTTATTTAATTATAATTTAAATATTATTTCTTGATTATTTGATTTGATATTTAAAACAGCTTCATACAAAATTCCACTCTGGCAAGGCTGCGAACATGCTGTACCTACGAAAATTACTATTACTATCCTGTGGGCTCTGGCTATCCTACTTACTCACATGAATTACTATAAAAATTAGTTCTGTTTTCACCGCAAAACATCATAACGAAATAAGTGAGATATAAAAATAAGTCTCCTTGTCTGGCATTAAGAAGAAAATGAGCTGAATCGCTAGTTGATCGTTGATGTCCATTGTGCAAAAGTCATTTTCTGCTGTCAAAATCTTGTGTAAAATTTATTTTCCCAACTCTTAAACTAGAAGGAATGGAAACTTACAGGTGCGCTTATCGAGGTAAAATATTTTCAAAAATATACTGTTCTTCAGTTCACCGATCACACGCTCCGCACTACAACATAGATCTCCATTCTCCGCTGACTCCCCTGACCCCAGTATGCGATGTCGTGCTGAGGGAAAAATTGCGCGATCACTCGCCGAGCCTCATGCCAATCAAAACTATCGTTCTTGATAAATGTCCAACACCAAAGAAGAGGCGTGCTGCCAATCAATTGGAAACTAAAGAAACCACACCCACACATCAACCCAGCGTCGTCAATATAGTTGTGTCGTCCGAGAAAACCCCAACAATGGAATCAGCTGGTAGCAAAGCCTGCTATATGCAAAACCTGAGAAGAATTCTGACACCGAACTCGAGGCACACCCCGAAGTCTATGGATCGGACACCTGTCCCCAGGTCACCAGCTGGTAACAAGCGTTCAAGATTCACGTGCTTCCAAAGATCACCCCGCGTTGCTCCTGTCCAATTGAGTCCACGTGTTACTAGAATCTTAAAGGATATCGGTCAGGAGAAGTACAACGCTGTTTTTCGAAACGAGGAGATCGACTTGGACGTTTTTAAAATTCTAACGAAACGTGATCTCATGAAATTGGATATTCAGGAGGAAAACGATATCAAGGTTATACTCAATGCGATTCGGTTGGTTAAACAATGCTGAAGCTCGAACTAGGGAATTTGTTGATCAAATACTTTAAACAGTCTCAATACGTTAAGGAAATATTTTGTTTATATATGTTTTCCTGTCAATAAATGTGTTCTTTATTTTAGTGTGTGTAATCGGGCATTTCTGTTTTGCTGCTTGTAGATTGAGGTATAGCTTTTATGATTTTTAAGAGCGGCTCTCCGTATTCATGATTTACATCATGACAGTGATTTTTGCCTTTTACAACAGAATTTTATCAGATAACCAGACACTATTAAAGCAATAATAACTTTATGACGCAATTCAGCTAAAAAAAAATCATACCAACCAATCCCAACAAAAAATGTAATACTAAAACATGCATGCATTCACAAGAAATAATATTCCCTACTTGTTGGGTGTAAGACCGTTAAAATCATGTATTTGCGTGTCAATGTTAAATATAAATCCCGGTGTCAATGGGCGACTGTCAGCGTTATCGCCATTAGATGTTTTTATGATCGTCTATCATATTTTGTAATTTAGGAACAACGAGTATAATGGGTATACGCGCACTCGTATTGTTTCTTAATCAATGAAAGTGATACAGCTACGAGTATGGAAGTAGTATTTCTGGACCAGTTTTGATTGTGATCGGTGGTTTTAATTAAATTTGAATTATTATTCTCGGTTGATGTGATGTGCTGTTTGTATTGCATCAGAATAAATGCCGTGAAGTTCAATAACTTCTGCAAGCATTCGTGATCTGAGCGATCATTTCGCTTGCAATTTTGAAGTAGGTAACGTTGGTAGATCTTAGTTGAAATTTGCGTTTAAAAATAAAACACGAACATTACCGCATTTCGCACGGTGATGCATTTTCGTAGTTGCCACTGCAAGACATGTTCGATCAAGGTGTGTTGTGTTTTTCATTTACAAACCTCAAATAGTATTTCAACATTTTAAAGTAAGTTATATGTATGACTATTCAATGATTAAATTATGTACGTAATTAATTTATCGTCACTATCAAAGTTAAGTTCAGGCTATTAAGAGTGCTATTGATATAATAATTCGCTGTGGAATATGTCTCATTCATCTAGCGAGTGGCACATACCTGAAAATACAAAAATTCAGCCAAATCTCCAAATTTAGAGGCGAACAAGTTTACATTGTGCTAAACAAGATACCATTTGCACTTTCAGCGACGTATTTTATTATTTTAAACATATTCTTCCAAAAAGTCCAAAAGAATATTTTGAAAGATTCGTGTATCACGACTACTTTTTGAATCACAAATAAATACAAAAATACATCTGCAGGCAAACATCGAAGTAACAAACAGCAGACGTATAGTCCTTAGGAAAATAAGAAAAAAAACACGAAAACAGTAAAAAAATCTAGAAAACTCTGAAAAATACGCCTTGAAACAAAACACACCGACAAATCGCTCCAAAAACTTCCCATAAAATTCTCCTGCAAAGACACCAGAAAAAATTCTAAAACAAAAAATACCCAAAAATTGTCCAATAATGTAAGGAAATATCCTGTTAAATTACTAAAAGAAAAAAACGCAAAAAATCCTCCAAAAATGCCTTAAATATAACATTTCAAACGCACTCTGGAAACACCCCAAAAATATCCTAAAACATGTAACGAGAAACGCACCATCTAACGTCAAAAAAAAAACAACCGAAAAAGCCCCAAAATTGTTTGAAATTAACACCGAAAAAGTCCGAAAGCTCTCCGATGAATGCAATGAAAACCCTCCTACAAAACACACACCACAAAACGTCCTAAAATAACGCCCAAAAAATTAAAGAACAGTTTGCTAGGAAAATCCTCAAAAACACATTGAAATGCTACAAAAATGTCCCAAAACATGTGCCAAAAAAAACATAAAAATTGCAAGAAAAATCCACCGAAACAAACAAACAAAAAAGCGCTTTGAAACCCGCACCAAAAATTAAAAGAATCGACTTTATTTTTCCTGGAAAAATCGTCCTTCGTTTGGGAATATTGTGCTGCTCTTTGTTATCCTTCTCCGACTCCAATTATTCACGGTCGTTCTTTTCAGCTATTCGGCGGTCTATATATTTCGGACGACGATAACAAAAGTTTACCAGATATGCAAATGGAAGTAAATCGAGAAGATGTGACATTTGAGGGACAAAACATTTCTAGTATTTTAAATATACTCGTAACCAACCATTACTTATGATTTTTTCCGTTATCCAATTTCTTAAAAGTCCCCTTTCGAAAATAAAACGTTATTTAGCAAGTCTAACGTTCGAAATGTGCAGAACGTTCATATGAAGTCATGAATAAGCAAATATAATGATAATTAAAATGTGGTCCAACCGAAATAAGTGCATAACTTTGTTTTCGAAGCGCCATGGCGGTCAAACTGATCCAGATTCACGCCAGCCCCTCCGGTGTTCTGCTTATGAAATATAATATCAAATGTGCTTATAATAACTCAAAACAAATCACACGATCAGGATGAACGCCCTAATGAGAATTCCAACACTAAACCATTTGCGCAAGTCACTGTCATTTGCCCCTTTAAAGTCAATAATTTTATCAGCAAAGCAATTTCAATGAAGCACGTCAAACGAAAGTGCATTAAGACCTTTAACAGCCTTGCATTTGCATCTGCAGCTAAGGTCAGACATCTGGAAATGGAAGGCCCATTATACGAATTCCACTGCAGATGCACTACAGCAGCGAAAAATGTTTAATTTATTAAAACCATGCCACTTTCAGACTGTTTTTAGGCCGTAAATTCTGACACCGCAATTGACTATCAATCTACGGTCATTTTATGTAAATCCATTGTGTGCTGTTGCTGATGTCTGACTAATAATGAGGCGTATTTGCATATACGTCTGTCAGAAATTACTCTACCGTGAAACAGGCCTAGAAGATGTGGTGGCTGTCGCCTAAATTCACACTACTTGCACGAACTGGCAAACCAGTCAAAAAATTATTCATCGTTCACAAATGATGAGAGAGTAGAATTTTTTATGAATATGGACGAGTGTTTTTTTTTCCAATATTGGGAAATATTGGCATAAATTATGAATTTTGCATTTGTTAGTGTTACGCAGCCAAGATTATTTAAAAACTGCCTTCGTTTTCGATATTCCAGGTGGGTATTGTTTTTTTTTATCTCTTTTTATCATTTAAATTTTATTGGTCGAACATTGCGCGTGTTGAATAATTGACCTGTCATACCTTCAAATTAGCTAATTACTGACGTGGTCTATAATTACACAGCCACTCGTTTCGCAAATTGTTTAATTAGCTTATGAGTATTTTGGAATCTGAATTGTGTTGCTAGGTCGGCAACGTGTCGTAAAGTGAAGCTCATTGGTGATTAGCTGCAGTTGTAAGATATTCAAATTTTAGATACAGGTCTGGCACCCGAACTGACCCCTGAGGTAATCTTAATTTATTGAGTGGCTTTTGTAACACTAATATACGCAATGTCATAAACGCTGACGATAGATTGTGGGCTTTAATTTAATAAAACAGTCTATTTTTGTGCTCCTATATATAAACAGTAATTATGTCAAGCCATTGCAAGTTCAACCTCTCTCTTCAAGTAAAACAGATGTGCAGAAAAGTGTTTGGTACCGTATATGGCTACCGTCATTCGCGGACTGAGAAGCTGATGTGTTTACACCAAAACAAAAACAAACATGATCAGCAAATGTCAAAAGCCGATGATGCCAAATATTTGAAATAGCAATTTATTTTCTTTTGCGTTGTGGTATTTTGCAGCCAATTTAGAAATAGAGACATTTTGCGGTGCAGAATTTGTGTGTGAATTCTGCACATGTGTTTGGGCATTAGGCTTCTGTGTCACACGCAGTCAAAAGCCTTTGCGCCATACTCGTAAAAATATTTACTGCCCAGGCACAATTGCGAAATTTTCCATATTAAATTATATACATATTTTGACCTACAAAATATAGAAAGTGAATGGTTATTTATTAGAAATACTGCATTTAAAACATCTCGCACGCCAATTTTTGCACTAGACCTGACAGAAAGATCCATTTGTCTGCAATCAATGCTAGTAAAGGCTTAAGAACGAGATCCAAATCAGACGCTTAATGCCCAAAACAGATGTGCAGAAATTCTAGACGTAGCACAGAACGCAGTGCTGCAAGTAAAACAGATGTATCAAAATTATTTGACATGCCTTGCATCGGCTGATATGGCAACTGTCATTCGCCGACTAAGCAGCTGATGTGTTTACAATCAAAACAAAAACAAACACGATCTGCAAATATCAAAAGCCGATGACGCCAAATACTTGAAACTGGAATTTATTTTCTTTTGTGTTGTAGTACGTTGAATTTTGCAGCAAATTTAGAAATATAGACGTGTTGCAGTGCTGCGGTGGGTGCAGAAAATGTACGTGTGAAATCCGTATAAACATGTGTATTCTAAAAGTTTTTATTATTGATTTAAAACATGTGAAATGAGAGTGGTCATTAGTGCAAGTAGACTAAACCAACAATTCATCAATCAATTATACGAAATAAGTAAAGACTTGCCCATTCATCACTTCCAGAAGCCATTTTGTTTTATAGGAAAGCGTAAGCTATCGTTGTCAAAATATCAGCATGTTAAACTTTTCCATAATTCCCACAAAGAAGATGGTCGACCAAAATACATGTCACGTATTTTTGCGTATCCCTTTCAGTCACACGGTTATTTCGTAATGGACATTCCTTTTATCTTCAGTGTAGGAATGCGTGATGTAGTAAATGCTCTGCTAAATTGCAAGGCTCGAGGACTAATTAAAAAATGCTTCATCTGAACATTACAAATCGTTTTACCCTTCTTGAACTTTGAACATTTGCAAAGTTTTCAGTATTGTTTAGTCAATTGCTCGAGAACTTGTTTATAATAAATTAAAAGTATCACACACCTTAATATAAAAGCACGGTAGAGCTTAAAGAGTTTGGACAATTTACGACCAAATTATTAACAATCGAAACTAAAAAATAAGCTCCAAAGCATAATATGTTTTTTGTTAAGATAAAAATCTTCTTAAAAAGCAGATGGTTTTCGAGCACATTATTTTACCTACAAATACTTAAAATAAATTTCACGACACCTAAACTGCTATACAAATTGCCTAATAGAGGACAGTTTCCTTCAGAGACCTATCATGTGAATTGGAATAGTCGTAGCTATACGCGTTATGAAAATAACAATTGTGCATCAGCTGTAAGCGTGTGTAACCTACGCCCAAGCCATCCTGAGTCTGCTGAAATTTTGGGCCGCCTAATATATCGTTTTGGCGATTTTCACTGGCCGGCAAGATCGGTTACTTTAACCGTTCCAGACTTATTCTTGTGAGCTTTTTTGAAGTCACGGACCTATGTCAACAATGCTCAGACTCTTGAAGCCCTTAAAGAGAATATCCGTCAAGAATGCGAGGACCTGTCGCTGGAAGTTCTGGCAAAAGTGATGGAAAATTCCATAAATCGGGCCCGAATGATCAGCAATTCTGACGGCGGCAACTTAGCCGAAACCATTTTCTCGACTCTATGGGAACAAAAATTAAGATATCTACATGCAACAATTTTTTTTTTAAATGCTATCCACGAGCACATAAATAATTTCAAATTTAACGGATAAAATTCTATGAACGCTGCCAGCTTTGTCCACAGCGGAAATGGCATATGCAAGGTGCGACTGTGTTACATTTGTTAATACGAATTTCTATGTAAAAATACTAGCCACCCAGCAAAAATATAGCTTATGGGCAGGCAACGTTTCTATGTCTATTCTTTTTGGTTTAAAATGTGAATGTGTTTTAACTGATGGTTATTTAAATATTTCGGATTGGTAATGCCACTTGAACAATTTAAGTATGTATTTTGGTTTTGAACACATTAGGCGTGTTTTTTTATCTTCGTTCTCAGCAAAGCAAAGTAAAGTAAGATTTTCAGCACGCAATTAAAATAACTACTGCGAGTCTCGAAGTGTCAAGAAGAGCGTAGTCGTTGTAATTGCATGCAGACTAAAAAAAACACGCCTATTGGATCATTCACTCGGTACACTTTACATATACTATCCCAGGGGTTTCAAAATGCAAAGATATTACCAACAGCAACAGGCGACAGCCAACAAACAATTTCTTCAGGACTCGGGCAATATGATCCGACAAAGTCAACTGCGTACAACAAACTCTGAAAATAAGTCACAAAATCTTGTCTCAGTCGAGAACTGATCAAACAAATCAAATTATTCCCCTTTCAACAATATATTTATAATAACTAACCATTGATATTCAGAAATATACAAATGTGTTATTCCCGAACATTTCCCACGGTTGGCCGCGGATGGCAGCACTTTTTTATTGTATTTTTTGTATATTTTACAGATTCTAATATGCCAAAAAGTTTCTTTTGTATAATTGTATTAACTGTCAGGTTGTTACCCAAATTAGTCAAATTAATAACAGACCATTTATTTCCTTTGCTTATTTGTGTTTGTTTTCTTAACAGGAAGAGGGAGAATGCTTTCGCATTCATAGAAAAGTGAGATTTTGCAAAATCTGTCAAGTAAAGTAATAAAGGGGTGGCAATGATGTAGTGGATAATCGATAATGTCATTGCTTGTGACCCGGGCAGAGAGAATACTGAGACCTCCAACTTCGGCCGATTTGCCGTTACTTGCCTACAAGCTATATTTTTATGGAGTGGCAAATGGAAAGTGCGCTGGTATTGTTACATACAAATTCGTATTGACAAATGTCACGTAACTTTAAAAATTCTGGCTCACCAACACACTCGCACCTTGCATATGCCACTTCCGCTGTGGGCAAAGTTGCTGACAGCGTTCATAGAATTTTATCCGTTAAATTTCAAATTATTCGTTACGTGTGCATAATATTTTTTTAAGGAATAAGTGGAGATTTGCTTAAAATATATATGAAAAATGAACAATGTAGATTATTTGAAGTAAAATATAAATATATTGAGCAAATTTTCGTCAGTATTCTAAGAAAAATTTACGCATGAAATCGAAGTTAATGATATTCAAAAGCGCAAAATACGCAACCATGTTTGTCATAATAAGTTTTTAGTATATAAAACATCTCATTTAGCTAGTTTAATTAACCAAAGAAATCAAATTATTCGACTTCTAACAATTACTAAACAATGGCATTCAGTAATGTAAAAATGTTGTATTCCCGAATTCTAGCACATTTCCCCACGGTTGCCGAGGTTGGCAGCATTTATTTTTGTATTTTTTGTTTGTTTTTGCATGTCAGCCAGCGGCAAGAGGATTGTGAGTTGGGGGTCTCAGTATGATTTGTCTATGGACCCGGGCGGCGCATGTTCGGGCACTCCAGGGACAGTATTACACAGCCACACATAACATAAAAGAGAAACAAAAGAGTGTCTCTTTCACTTCACAAAAAAGTGCTTTTGCTTGGAGTACAATATACCGGGATTGGTCTGAGTGTTCCAGCATTTGAAACCCTTTTTCATAAAAAAAAAAAATGCGGGAAACAAACCTGCTATCTCCCGATTTTAACATATTTTATTATAATATCTTCCAATAAGAGGTGCTATTTTGGTATTCAAAGAAAAATGTCATTTTTTGAGATAAATAATCGGATGTTTATTTCATAATAGAGAGGATGGCATGCCGTTAATAATGAAAAACAACATCAGCCAAATTTTCCATAACGAAATCGCAAAGTGGCTGCCCTATGTCCCCGATATCCTCACGAATTTTATCTTTGAGGTCTTGAATGGACGCTGGTCTATTGGCGTACACCTTATCATTCACGTGGCCCCAAAGGAAGAAGTTGCAAGGTCTTAAATCACAAGATCATTTAATGGCCAATTGTGATCACCTCTTCGAGAGATAACACGGTCCGGAAACTTTTACCGTAAAAGATCAATGGTTTCGTTGCTTGTGTTTTTTCACCATTTTTGTAGTGAATTTTAAAAATGTCAATGTGCTTTTGTAGCGTGTAGCCATTTTTAGTAATGGCGTAGTTTCTACTTGTCAAATGTCAAAGAATAAAAGCTTCAAAAGTGACAGCTACCGAAATAGCGGGTCATTCACAATAACACCTCTTATTGGAAAACCCTTTATTTATTTTAGTCAAAATTAGAGACTGGGTATTGTGAGACCCCAACTTCAAGGGGAATGACAATTTGCCAACAGCCTAGAGCTGGTTTGGTCTTCAAACGCACCTACAAGCGAAGAAATGTCAAATGATTTACTAAACAAAAATAAGGTTGCAAAATTGGATCGAATTTCAAAAGTCCTTGGTTCGCCTCTATATAACGGAAAGTTGTCTTTCTTAATTAATGGGTATATGATGCTTTTTCACACCGCGTCAAAGTTTGATCTCCCACCCACTACCGTTCACTGGCTGCATGCAATTTCCTGTGTTGACAATTTTCAAATATGCCTCCATTTGAAACGTTCACCACCTCTGATGGTTTTCTCATCAACATCCTTGTTGACAAATAATATCTCCTAAAACAATAAACGTCACATTTGAATAAAATCAATTTCCTTCGGAAGTTCGAAATCCGTTCCAAATCCATTTCGGCAGACTAATTAATAAAAACAAAAAAAAATCGATTAGATAAAATAAAACACATTTAATTCTCACTAATCAATCACCACCCATACATTTGCCGCTGCGACCTTGTACCACACCGCACTTCTTCCCAGCCCGGCTTCATGTCGTGCCAATTAATCACTCAAAATGAGAGCCATCCGCAGCGATAGCTAACTCTACGTGACGCTTACTTCCGGCGATTAGTAAGTAAGTCAGCGGGTTTATTACAGCGCCTCAGCATAATTTGCCACCGGCCAAGCTGGTGGTTAGCTACAACGGCACTCAAAACCTCACTTGATGCCATAATTGTAACGGAATTCTTCATCTCTTAACTAGCTCATTTCGCATGCATGTAGAAAGCTGAAGTATGTGCGCGGCTGTATAAATCTAATTAATCCGTGTGACTGACTTCGTCACATTTTTCGGGCAAATTTGCAAGCTGTCAGACAATTTGGTGCCATAAGCCACCTATCCACGATCTGTTTGAAAGTTGATCGTCGATCATCCGCTGGAGGTCAGTGAAACAATGCGCTCTAGCGCAGAGATGAGGCGTTTGGCCCTTTCACATTGCAAAGTTGTATATTCGTTTGGTCTACGCAATTCATATGATAACGATGGTTGGCCAAACATTTGAATTTGTTTCTTTTTTTCGGTATAAAATGTGATGAGCCAGTTTGGCTCGTAATCATTAACTGTTGGACATTCGTTGCCGCTGCTACAAGTTGATGCTGTAGCCCTAAGTGAGGCCAACGTAAAAATGAAGGTGAGTTATCGAAGGGATTGCATTCGGGATCAGAGTGCAAGGACATTTCTAAAGATACGTTTATTCGCTTTCAGTACGCAATTGGATTAATTTTATTTGGATTACTACTCCGATATGGATCAGCTGATGTGTCACATCTGGCAACGCCTCATCACAGCCAATATCTACCGCCCGCCAATCGGAATTTACCCATTGAACAGGATTACAATGGGATAGATTCACATCACAACAACGGCTACTTGCCACCGGACAATGGCAATCAGAATGGAAATCATGGATACTTGCCACCGTACCAAGCACAAAATCATCACCAGCATAGCCATCATGACCGCCACGATCATCAGGATCATCACGGTCATCAAGGTCATCAAAGTCATCAAGATCATAAGGGTCATCATGACGATCACCCCCAGGATCATCATGACCAGCAACAACAACACGATGATCATGATCATTCCCAGAGCTACCGAAATGACCAGCAAAACCAGCATGGTCTTCAACAGAATTTCCATAAAAGCGATCACCGCAATCACCAAGACTATGATCCCAGTGTTCAAGTGTCCTACCATAACGACTACGCAGTGAATCAACAACACGATCACCATCGCAAACATAATGATCACTCGCTTGGACAAGACAACAATCAGGATAATTACTACAACTCACACAATGACCATGTTGATATCGATCAGGAACAACTAGAACCAGTCTTGCCACCGAGTCTTCCTGTTCAATCGTACCTACCACCTACTCAGGTTGGGGATCAAGTGAATCCATCTCAGGCATCCCGGCATCAGACCTCCGTCTACAACAACCCGCGGCCTTTAACTCCAGCACACAGTACAATCCAGCAAGTTTCGCCTTCGCCCCAGAATGGGTACGATTACCCGCAACCGGTAATACAGCCCACAGAATCTCTGTACCCGAATCAGGTCGATCATACAAATAACGCAGTTCCACTAGTAGCAGATGGGCAGCAACACCAACATCAAGGCTCACCTCAGACGAGCCACGTGGGTCACACAGCTCTAATTAACTCGAATCAAGGCCACCATGGGGTGTCCAATCAAGGCTACCTACCACCAAGACAATCTAGTCATGGAAATCCTGGAGTATTGGGTCATAGTTCGGGACAGGACTATCTTCCGCCGACTCAGTTCAACCATGACAATTCACAGGAGGAGCAGCTCGAACCAACTCAGCCGAGTCATCAGGACTACCTACCTCCGAATCAAGGAAATCACCAGGTTTATCACTCGAATCATGCCGGTCCAGGGGAGTCGCATGAGCACGGCTATCTTCCACCACCTCAACCCACTTACCGAGACTACCATCCTGCGAATCAGGGAAATCACGGTTCCCACTTAAACCATGCTAGTCCCACAGGATTGCAGCAAAAAAAAAATGCACAGGGATACCTGCCCCCGAGTCAAGAGCATCATGCACCACAACAGGGTTATCTGCCACCAAGTAGTCACTCAAACTATGGTGGCTCCGGCCATTTGCCATTTTTGGATGACCACACAGGACATGCTCACCACGAGTCCACACATCTTCCTCAAAGTCAGTCGCACCATTTTTCTTCCACGAATTTACCATTTTTGAACGACCAACCAGGACATGCTCAGCAAGAGTCGACACATCTTCCGCGAAGTCATGTACCCTCAACAAATTTACCATTTTTGGATGACCTTCAAGGACATGACCAGCAAGGGCAGAACTACTTTAATCCAACTCAATCCGGTCACACCCATGGCTCCGGACTTGAAGAACCTCAGCAGGACTATCTTCCACCAACGCAATCGAATTTTGAAAGCCATGCCAATGGTGGACATAACCTACAACAAAAGGCTCAAGATCTTCCAAATTCCGCTCTGCACGTAGTTCCGCCTTCACAACTCGGTTCATTGCACTATGATGACGAACTAGAGGCAAGAAGCAGGTCAACTGTGAGGGGTCATATTAACGTCCCCCTTCCCATTCCCCAAGTTGGATATTTCTTCCTTCCTGGAACAGTCTCAAGGATTCCTAGTCTGAACACTGGCAAATCGGAAGAAGGATTGCGGCCAGCACTCAACATTCCAGCTCTCATAGGTCCTCATGCCACGCAACACATTTCTTCGCAAGAGTACAAAAGGACATTACTCTTGCCGAATAGTAAGAAGAGATCGTCGGAATTCTCGATCGTACCATCGATCCAGACGCAACAGGACCAGCAAGCCCAACAGAATTCAGGATATGAGGGACAACATATTTTCAGTGATTTGCCCTTCCTGCCGCAGAGCAACCTTAAAATTTTGCCACAGCAAAACCAAAATGGTGCCTACCATCGCGAAGATCGGCAATTCGCATCACAAAACAACCTCTCAAACCGCGGATTGAGCCTTCAAACACTATCGCAAGTTACTACCCAGCAGACCCAGGTAAGCCAGCCTCAGGGTGGAAATCAGTTCCGAGGAAGTAGCTACCTGCCACCGTCCAGTACTCTGCACAGCCACCAAAACGATCACTCACAAAATCAGGCGCAGCCCCAAATTCAACAACAAGCTCATCAACACCAGTACACACATGCTGATCGTGGTTACTTACCGCCAGTTCAGGCCACTCACAACCAAGTGACAAGCCTCCAGACCTACATGAACGCCGTTGACTCCAGTGATCGGTACGGATCCTCACAGTACCACAATCCACCTCCAAAGCAGAAGGGCGCCCCATCACCACCAGCTACCACTTCACCTCCCATGCTCAGCAAGCCGTCAGCAGTTGTGTCCTACGCTCCTGGCATGGCTTACAAAGTCTCAACGAACACCAAATTCAATACATTGAATTCAGCAGCCTATCTACCAGCACTCGAGAGCCCGGTGCCCCAACAGGACCACTCCTCCCTAAATATTCGACTCAACGAAGCGGCTATGGAAAATTTGGCCAAAATCGTGCCCAAAGACAACACTGTGTTTCCCTTGGAAGAACTTCTAGATACAGAAAATGCCGACGATATCCAAGATGGCGACAACATCGACCTGCCCCAGCTTATGGATCAACTGCGTGGTCGCGTTCGCACCGTTCAGATCATCAATAACCACGCTAACTCGGTGAAGAACATCAAAGTCCTAGAAACAGCCGACCAGGATGGAGTGAAGACCATAAAAATCCTAGGTCCCTCCAACGAGGACCCTATGGGCGATCACAAAATAGTCCACATAGTCGGCAAAGGCTCCAACCCAGAGGGCACCCGCCAAACGATCAAGATCTTTGCTGATCACAAGGAAGTGTCACTGCCAACACAGAACGCCTACCTGCCGCCGCCTGCCAAGGCCACCGATTCAAAAGTTCGAGTATCGCGCCGCTCGAATGGGGCCTATCGGAAACATTAGCTGAGAGTTCTACCGTAGACGTAAGATTTAGCATAGCTAAGAACCAATGATCATATTTTTCCTTAAGTCCACATCACTTCAAAGCAGAGGCTACGTTAGGCTCAATTTATGTGATGATTGTTACACATCCATCTTGTTGTTATATATTTTAAGATTATGCGGCAATTTTGCATAAAAATATAAACCACAAAAATTTTAACAAAAAAAAAGCATCGTCTCTTTCACTTTCGATGTTGCTTGTCAGTGTTGCGAAATTTCGATAACAATCTGTCATGTGATGAGTCTTTAAATGGCTTTGTGCGCAGATGACCCAAATTGTTTGCATACGTTAATCACAGTTAGCTAAGTAATTGAATTGTTAATTAATTGGCTACAGCAAACGACATTCGATATAATTATGACGAATGGACTTTCGAAATCGAATTTCGATCGCATTGCAGGCAAATACTGTTGCAATGAAATTGGGGGAAAATTTACATTTCTTTTTTTTTTATCGATGAAGACAAGTAAACAAATAAGAGAATGAAAGAGAGATTAATTAAATAAATTAGTGTTGTAATGGGTGCATTGGGAATACACAAATAACCTTGATCGGAGAATTGAAAGTTTCAAGGCCAGTCATTGATATTTCCTTTGATATAACACGGGTCGAGTAGAGTGTGGGGAGAATGTATTTCAATTATATTAGATGACACACACATACAGATGACGTTGGTCAAGAGACGTTGCAGTTGAGCACACGATAGCAAACATTTGCATAAATATTTTGGTGAGAAGACAATTTTTCTGAAATAAAAGAAAAGGCAGATCATGGAATCTTGCGCAACAATTTATCACTGATAGGGAATACCTGGTACATAATGTGCTTGTTTACCTAATACATTTAATAGGTTATGGTTACAACTTGTTCACAAATTTATTGAATTTTTTGATTACAAATGGAGAAATCACACTTTGGACGTGTTCATTTTAAAATAAAACGGCAAATGTGTCGAAGAATGGGTCTTCTGTCTATAGATTAATTTAACTTCGATTTGTTCTAATATGAAGCATACTTTCAAAGAATTCTTAACAGTAGGTATTTGCCAAGTGTTAAAGAGAGGAAATGCTCTTGAAGATTTTACCTCACATATATTGTCGTGTACTTTAAACGCGTTCGTCTATAACCTATGGTTTGTCATTACAGTTGCGCATTAAATTCATTGCAAATCACAACAGATTAATATTTTATAGGTATAACTTTAGTATTGTGATTTGTGAGTTCAATAAAAAATAAAAAAAAGTTAAGCGACAGCTAAAAAAATTGTAAAAAAACAAAACATATTCTATACGGCTGTAATATAATTATGTTTAAAAAACTACTGAAAAGTTCATAATAATGTGCATAAAACAAGATAAAAGCTTTTTAAATTGAAGACTCATAAATAATATCTAACGTAACAATATTTGAACAGCGCACAGCACTATTCTGGCCATTATAAACCGACTTTGTTATCCTACAAGTTTTTTTGACGTTTGAAATAAAAAGATAGTAAAAGGATATTCTTAGCGAAACGATCTA
This sequence comes from Cheilosia vulpina, assembly GCA_916610125.1. Classification (NCBI taxonomy): domain Eukaryota; kingdom Metazoa; phylum Arthropoda; class Insecta; order Diptera; family Syrphidae; genus Cheilosia; species Cheilosia vulpina. Next base: position 61,388,857 of record OU744277.1, read on the forward strand.
TTCTGTGCAGTTAATCGGCACATTCAAAAATCTAGTGATCTTTAGTCGACTAGATTGGTCTGCATAAGATGTAAACTGAACGAAAAATGTTAATTGGTCGGGATCGTCACTTTTTCTACGTCAGCCACATATGCGAACTGTCAACTTAGTATCTACTCATACTCAGTCACAAAATTTCTTGACTAGATTCGTCGGTTAACCCGCCATAATCGTCAACAGCTGCTCATATGACGGATTTCAGCCAATCAAAACGGAGATACATATAGTTAGACAGCTGTCAGACTCACTAAACTAAATACTTGAACGTCCCCAATTTCATACGCTGACAACATTGACACAATGGATATGGACATAACGCCAGGAGCTGCCAACAATTGTATGTAACATCTAACGTGATCAAAAATGAGTTGTAATACTGTTCGCAACAAGGAGATTCCAATATTGACTAATTGAGCAGTCGCGCAGATCCATCGAAACAATGGACTGACAAAAATCAGATTGAAAAAATTTCCCATTTAAAGATAATTAAATTCAAGCGTTTATGTATGTGCTTAATTGAGTTATATTTTCTTCAACTGGAATTTGTGATGTAGCTGTCAAGGGAACATAGCTGATATTAAGAAACTGTACAGATGTTCTGCTTTCACGCCGACTTATCGCAAGTTTTGTTGTTCTCACGAGCCGCGTTGTGAAACGTAAATGCTGTCATCACCCTACTGTTTTAACGAAGAGAAATAACTGCCTAACAGTTTATATAGCAGTAGCAAACGTAGGGCACGTTTAAAAATTGAGTATAGGTATTTTAAGTCCACTAGATTGGTCTGGACTAGATGTACCCCGTACACTTGTCACTGTGTCAACTTAAGTGCTCAGCAATGCAATTCTTGACTAGATTTGTCGGCTACACCTCCATAAACGTCAACTGAAATAACCGTTCGTGTGAACAATCTAGGGTAATCACAAATGAATCACTTCAAGTCAGCCAGTTGCTGTCAGGCTTACTTAACTAGTTTTTTGAACGTCCTCATTTTATATGAAAATTAATGCAATTTGTAAAAGGCTCTATTGCTGTGAATGGAGTTGTGCGCTTTTATAACGGGTGATTTTTTAAGCGTAGTGTTTTTAAAAATCGAATAAAACACTCAAATTTGCATGAAATATTCAAAATTTGTATTCTTATCGATAAATAGGCCCTTGCCGTTTACGTTTTAAAGACAACTCCATTTCAAATAGTCCATTCGGAAGATCCAATTTGGCGTCACATTTTGGCCTGTATTCCACGAATCACGCCGTTAAATCGCATGATCTTGGCGGCCAACTCACAGGGCCATAAGCTGCTGCGAGAGATAAGCCTCCAAATGTATCAGACAAAATGAAGCATTCCAATGGAACGATTTGTTTCATTTTACAACTGACAACTTAATCCGAAAAAGTGTTACGTGTTGAGTTCTTTTGTAGAATTCTTTTGAGGTTTGATAAATTAGTTTTATAACTTGAAGGTTTCATTTTGACACAACGACTGTTTTAAACCATCAAGTTTAAGAATAATCAAAACAATTGTTTCCCGTTGTATTTTTACGAATGTTTGTAACTGGGGTCTCGGTATGCTCTTACTGTCTGCATATTTAATAATTCGAGGTATACCAATTTAGATCAAATAAATAGTATAAATCTCGACTTCGAAGTCCGAAAATTCGAAAACTAAGAAATTCGTTTCTGACATGCGTAGTAAGTGAATATCAATTCAGATAACAGCAAAGTGGGGTGTCCAAATTATTACATTTTATTTTTCTAATATTTTTGTTTACTTCCTACTGCCTCTAATGACAAGTAGTGAAAATTGTTAAGACCATTTGGGACCTCGAAAGAAGTGTACTCTCTGAGGGAAAAAAATCTCCTTCCGATGCCTGCGCCCGAAGTGATCTGAAACCCAGCCTAACAATTACCAATTGATTAAGGAAGTGATTAATATCGCCTAAGCGCTTGTCACTCCGAGCTGGTCCCATCAATCACCATAATTCGCGACTCAATTAAGTTTAAACATACACGAACATAACCGCATAATTGTCTGACGGGCCAAACAAAAAACAACGTCAACTGAAGAAGAAACAATCCAATGGCAACTTTTCCATTATATACCTGTTTCTGTCTGTGTCGCGCTTCTCACACTCGCCCGTGCACCTGCTCCCCCGGAAAAAAACATGCCGCACTCCTGCTGAGGCTGGTGCCCCCTCGTTTATTCAAAATCGACTTTGAGATGAAAAACTATTAACCATACACACCGCGGAAGCGCTACGGCGTGCATCATTTTCTTGCTCGTCGACGTCGTCATCGTGGCCGCCGTCAACAAACAACAACCTGAAGATCCACTTGAGTTTCGTAACTCATTTTGGCGGGGATATACCAGCGCCTAATGATCGTCCTCCTCCTCCTCCTCCTGGCCGAAGCGCGCGCATGTGTGCATGTTTCTATATGCCAATTGTTGCTATAACCAACTTGAATATGGGTGAACAACTGTACCCACGGCTGGTATATGTGTGTCGATGTCTATCCCAGAAACACAACATTGTTTGTCCAAGCACAAGTTGCTTCCTCGACCCCGGCGAAATAGACGTATCCCTCTGCCTCTTTGCAGGCATAGACAATTTGGAAAGCGAAATGGGTTCGTTGTGTACTTTCATTTTCGATGTGCCAACTGCCAACATGGTCGCGTAATGCATGTAATGTAGATGTGAGAAGACCCATCTCTAGCGTCATCATAACAGCCGCTACAAGTGCAGAGTTATCTTCAACAACCTTCCACCACCACTACCGCCGCAGCCAGCGGCTCTGCACAGCTTCAGCCAGCCAGCCACCACTAATATGCAATCGTAGTAGTGAATGCAGAAATTTCCTTCGGAGTTTCCCGTTTGAAGGTATAAAAGAATTGGACTATGCCCGAAAAGCCATCAGTAGATAAGTTTAGTAGCAACCCAAGGAAGAGTACCCGAGGAGTAATTCACGAATAGTTCACTTGCTGCGATGAAAGTACGTTAAGGAGTGTGGATTACGTCAGTGACTGTGGGACTAACGCTTTTGTTTTGTTTATTTTTAGGCTTTTGTATGTCTGGTAGTCCTTGGAGTGGCCAGCGTTGCTGGTAAACCCGGTGGAGGTTGGTCATCCAGTGGTGGAGGAGGAGGTGGTGGCGGAGGAGGTTGGTCATCCGGTGGCGGAGGAGGTGGCAGTGGCGGCGGCGGCGGATGGTCTTCTGGTGGTAGCAGTGGCGGTGGCGGAGGAAGCGTCCAAATTGTCAAAATTATTTCGGAAGATGGTGGTGGCGGTGGAGGCGACTGGGCTTCCGGCGGAGGAGGCGGTGGGGGCGGAGGAAGCGATTGGTCATCGGGAGGAGGTGGTGGTGGATGGTCCAGCGGTGGCGGTGATTCAGGAGGTGGCGGCGGAGAAGTAAAAATTATCAAGATCATAACACTTGGTGGAGGAAGTGGTGGTGGCGGCAGCGGTGGCGGCGGTGGTGGATGGTCATCCGGTGGAGGTGGTGGAGGAGGTGGAGACTGGTCATCAGGAGGAGGCGGCGGTGGCGGTGGATGGTCATCAGGTGGCGGCGGTGGCGGTGGCGGTGGATGGTCATCAGGTGGCAGCGGCGGAAGCGGCGGTGGTGGTTCCACAAAAATCATCAAAATCATTAAGCTTAGTGGCGGAGGGGGAAGCGGTGGCGGCGGCAGCGGCGGTGGAGGCGGTTGGCAATCGGGTGGAGGAGGTGGCGGCGGAGGTGGAGGTGGATGGCAACCATCCGGTGGATGGGCATAAACCACTGTTCTCCAGGTTCAGTCAAATGGGAACGGAGTGTAAATAGTTTTCCTAGGTGTAAGAGTAGCTGTCGAAAAGTGTGCTTAAAACTGATTGAGTTTTTCTTGTTACTAACCAATGTTTGTTTCGCGTTTTGTAAGACATTTTGAATGTAAATAATTTTTCTTTTGTTTAATCTAATGTCATTACGTGAATAAATGTGATTATTTTTTTTGTGTAATACATTTGTATTTTTTTAAATCATTGCAATGCATATATTTCACTTCAACTTTTTTAGATGCGTGACTTGAAACTGTCTATACATAAGAAAAGGTTTGAATATTTACCGTTACAGAAGGACTGAAAGATACTGGTGGATAAATTTTACCAAATATGGAATCAATATGTACCTATATGTCAACCCAAATCGCGATGGAAATGTGACAGGCGTTTTTAAGATTTCTACTCCTCCGTTAAAAGTCGATAGTACAGGCACCAAGTGACAAAGAACAGAAACAGAATCCCATACATTTGCAACAGAAACAGAATAAGGAACAGGACATTTTTTTTCAGCAACAGAAAAATGGCTGTTTGACGACAGAACGTAAACAAGTCTATATTGATTGTTGCTGTTGCTGCCAGCATTTTGTTGGAATTTTTCTGCATCTGTCATCTGGGCTGATTTTTTGGCATCGTATTATTGTACAAACGAAAGATGAAAAAAAGAAAGTTTTTAGTAAACGAAGAGGAGAGTAATAAAACGAAACACAATTTGATAAAATATGCGGAAGCCATGTTTGTTTCTGAGCAATGCAAACAGAACCAGAATTTACTACAGAAGGAAAAAACTTTCTGTTCTGTTTCAGTTTCTGTACCTGTTTCTGTTCTTTGTCACTTGGTGCCTTACCAGGTATACCTACCTATGCGGCATCTTTTCTGACCGCCAGTTAGTAGAACGCCTCCCTTTAATTCAAGATGAACAAAATAGGAAACGAAATGATACTTTTAAGCACATTTTTAAAACGAAGTCGAAAGTTTATTCAAACCAAACAGTTTTCAGAAAATGGTCCAAGTACATACCAGAGATAGATGAATAAAAGAGATAAATATCTTTCGTACGTCTATCCCCCCAAAACCCATATGTTTACATTGTTGTTGTTGTAATTTCAACCCCCGTCTGTGAATACGTGTAAGCTACAAAAAAGCATGTTGCAAATGGCCAATTGTTTTGTGTTTGGTGTTGAACTTTTTTAGTTTTTGTTAAGGCTTCGATTAAAATAAAAAAAAAATAGTGAAATACACATTTCGGAATAGCGAATTCTTGCATTAAAGTCCAATTCATGAACTCACATATACTAGAAAAGAAATGAGCATATGTGCGTGACTTGATGTTTTTTCGGGAAAACAGCTTGTAGGTAGCCGCCTTTCAACTGGAAAGTAATATATCTCTTTATTCCATTATCTTTGGTACATACAGAGGTCCGTCGTGTGATGAACGTCATTTTGAGCATCCGTAAGTGGTCGCTTATTATTTTTATAAATTTACGATTTAGAAAACACAAATTTCTAGGAGAAAAGTACAGTGAACTTCATCTTGCAGTATCAGTTGACAGCTAGACATATTTGTTGGAAAATAAGTATACCTCAAAAAAAACATCGAAATTTGTATGTTAAGAACAGACTGACAGTAAAGGACACTTTTACAACGATATACAGTTGACATTAATGCGAATGTCGAGGGAAGAATTGTTGGCGGATCACCAAAACCAATGAGTCTTGATGTGAATATCTAGATAAAATCACTACAAGGTAAAACAAAATCGATAATATACATAACCACAATCTTTTCGACAATGCTACGTCTATAGAAAAAGTAAAAAAACCCGAACACATAAACATGCTTTACGATCAGTGCTCCCTGGTGGAAATTTTCCAATGTATAACCTATAATTTAATAATTTCGGTTTACTTCTAAGCAAACCTAATATATTTTAATAGCGATTTAGTAACGATTTAGTAATTAATTCGATTCGCTTTTCGTTCGCTTTGAATTCCCCAGCAGAAGATTACGTTCGCTGGTGACTTCATCTGGGAATACCAGGTGATTAATGTTTCGTTTAAAATAGTTAACGCCAAATCGGCTGCTCTATTTGTGAAAAGCCACGCGAAAGAATAAAATGCGAATGCGGAAAAGCTTTTATGTAAGCTTGCCGACATGCAAATTCATGCGTGTGGCTTATGCAAACTCAAAAGGGAGGAATATGCGAAAAGTTCGTCATAGCTAGAGATTCTTCACTTAAAATCACCGTCCAACAGTGAAACGAAAGAGTTTCGTGTAATCTCTGTGGTAGTCCGCTCTAAATAATAAATTTGCAAAAAATGTTTTTGTATACTACACATCTTTTTGCACAGGGCCAATATCAAATACTTCGCATATCAAATATGACGCTGTAACCAAGTTCAAATCACAAAAAGCTTTTTCGTGCCTGACTCTTTCAAAAAAAAAAAAGAAAGAAAGTAAAGAAAACGACAGCTGGTTTAAAAAAAACACGTGAAGATCACATTCTATGTCTTTCAATTTCACATTCTATGTCTATTCAATTTGATATTTTTTTACTCATTATTCCCATTTAAAAATTGTAGATTAACATTAATATAGATAAATAGTTAAAAACCACTTTCACTTGCCTTAAATGCAACACATTCTTAGGGCTACCATACGTACGCTTTTAGTGGGAACAAACCCCTTTACGTCTTAAAAATTACTTTGTCCCCCAAAACTCAAAATAAGAAAGGGGACAGAAAAGTCCCCATATTTCGTAAATTTTTCCACTAAACAAAAAACAGCTTCCAGTTTGCTTATCTCTTTCAATGGTTCGATTGTCCACCCTGAAAATTTATAAAGTCACAGTTTTCTCGTTTTATAATCTGGTAACCCTAGATACCATGCTGTGTGTAATTTGTATTTCAATAAGTCGTGTATAACCCCGCTCACTACAATGGTAGAATTTCTACTACTGGGCTATTAGTTTGTAGCATTTGTATCATCATATATGTAAATAAAATTGGTGTAGTTCTGTTCGACAAAGATTGAATTTGACTGCATGTCTTTAAATGCAAAAATCCTAGAAACTGCTCCACTTTTCTGGTGTATTTTTCACAGGCCTATAGAGGATACTTAGGCCTACAATTTGTACTATTTGTTTCAACTCTACATCTTTATAAATTTTGAAAAAAATTGCACAAGAGTAAATTATTATTTTGTTTCGTTTCGCTTTTTTCTCTGTAACGCTCTGCTGTTGAAAATACAGGGAGCATTTAAGTATAGTAAATACCAGCTTATAGAGGGCATCGACAGGTTCAACTTAGACCCGATAACTTTAAAGGTTTTTAAATAAACATTTGAAAAATAAATAGGCAACATTTGAAACATTTCTACGATTTTCATCTGAGTGCGTAGATATGCAATTCATTCTCAAATCAAACATACTAACCGCGCAATATTTTGACATCTCTTTTAACCTTATTTTATCTTGTGACGGAGAGGGAGACAGACAGAGGCAGTATACTGCGTGGTTTGCTGAGAAAAAAAAAAACATAAAAAATGGCAAATTTGTAGGAAAAGTTTGTTTATCTCTGATTTGCTTACAAAAAAATGTCAAATAGGTAAAGTGATGCCAGATCGTGGTATTATTACATTAGGGGATTTATATTAGGGAAAATTCCTGGTGATACAGGTCGTACCTGTTTATAAATGCTATTTGCAATCAAGATGAGGCAGTAAATTACCCGGTGGAGTTTTTATTTAGCATTACAGCCCATGGCCTTTTTGCTCATAAAATTGAATTAAAAGTTGGAGTTCCCATTATGTTGCTTCGCAATTTGAAACCCCGAAGCTTTGTGATGGAACCAGAGAGTGATTTCATTGCAGAGGCGTTAATTTTAACTGGATGTGGTATAGGAGATACGGTTTTTATACCAAGAATACAAATAATTCCCAGCAATTATCCATTCCAGTTCAAACCGATCCAATGTCCTATTAATGTGTGTTCTGCCATGACAATCAATAAGTCAAAGGATCAAACTTTAAGAAAAGCGGGAGTTGAATTTAGCAAGAATTGCTTCAGGCACGGGCACGTTAGATGTAATGCAGCAAATATCAATAATACAAAGTATACAAAGAAGCGTTACATTAATAAGAAAGTTAGTTAAATATTATAAAATTATTTTCTTTCATTTTCATTGGCAAAAAAATATTTAATTATTGCCGAACGACCAGGTGCAATCACAGTTTGAAAAGCAGAGAATTCAGCAACCCCTATAAGTGTACATCAAGTCGAAAAACGAATATCAGTGTTTAAATATATTATCTGTACGCAAATTCCATTCATAATTGTATTTAGAAGTCAGAGTCAAAGAGAATTACATCGCTTCTCACTGCAATGTAAGTACCTAAAACGCAGAGTTCAACTGATTCCCATTCATCACTCATCCATTGGCAACATGATTACAAATATGTAATCCACTGCAATATCATTACAAAATTACCTTTGTGATATGTGATATTGCTTTCTGCTCAGGCAGGTTCGATTTGCCATCAGGTATATGAAGTGAATTAAAATGTCCTAGTTTGTGCCGTACCAGCGCGATAAAAATGGAAAGATCATTAGGTATGCATACTGCACAAAAGTGATTCGCGTTTATGGCGATAAGGGGTTATGTGCAACTCTCCATAACACTACTTATCTGCATGTGGTGATTTAAGCAATGTGATGCCAGGCATTCATGTTGAACAGATTTCACAGGTTAAGGTAACATCAATGAAGGTATTACGCGCCAAGTCTTTCAGCAGCTATTGACATAATAATACAATGAGGCTTGAGAGCGAGCTGGGTTATGGTTTAGGTAAAACCTACTGAAATGAGCAATGCCTAGTTGTGCCCGTTACTTCTTCTGCCCAGAGCACTAAAATATGCACCGATGGTGTTTTTTTTTCCTATGGAAGACGCTATTCGACCTTTGGTTCTGTTTACGTTGTTCGCTCAGCTACACAAAACTGAAACAGAAACAGATTCTGTCAAATTGTGTGTCGTTTGATTATATTTTAGCTTTGACTTCAAATCTATTACATAGGTACTCTCCTCTTCATCTACTAAAAACTTTGTTTTTTCAGCGCAATTCTTTTTAGATTTATGATGGACAACGTTTTGCCAGTTAAGCACTCACCTAAGTGCGGGTCAGCTACAAAATTTTCCCCTCAAATTTTGAAAATAAAATTCTCTCTTATGTTATGTGGTATTCGATTGGGCGCTTTCAGAGCGAAATCTCTTCACTCTGACCGGAGCAAACATTTTTAAATCCGGTCCAACCGATTTTTTAACCGAAACGAAAAAATTCTTTAACTGTTCTATGACTAGACATAAATGATAGATTTCTATAGTTTGAATGATATTTGCCCATACTTAACAAACACACTCACAATTCCATATACAGAAACCAATTTATTGTGAATAATCCTAGAATACATGGGCTGCTCGCGGCAGACTCATTTGAATACTCCTACCAAACACCAACTGTGACTGGGTGTGTGCATTCAACCAGTATTGAAGTTTAGAATATTTGGCAATTTCGGTTTTGGTTTTACCAAATTCAAACGCCGAAGTGGAGTGGAAAGTTCCTTTTTCTGCAAAACGTTGTGATGCAAACCTTTTCAATGAATTGTTTTTTTTTTTGTTTTATAGCTTGAATTACATAAGATTAGTTTAAAAAATAAAAAAACTACATACAATAATATATAATCATTTTTGTTTTAAATATTTAGGTAAAAAATATATTTCTAAATATATTCCATTTTAGTCTTAAACTAATATTGACATGGACACACTCCTCAATTTTTAGGCTAATGTTTTCGAACTCACAATGGCGACATTTTCCATACCAAATTGCATATTGTGACCTACAAAATATTTAGTGTGGATGACAAAAATATAATGTTTATTAGTAAGGCCCACTGTCACCGAGTGCGTGATTATTGAAATAAAACAATTCGTTTAAATGCTCTTTACTTAACTATGTTATTTTATTGGGCTGCTAATGTTCAGATTCATTTTTGATTTCAGATTTTATGTATTTTCTGTATTTATATTCTGCCTAATGGCCGTGTGGTAGTATGCTTGAAATGATGGCGGGTTGAATCTGTGGCTGAATTGTCTTAGCCAACAAAGGTTGGTTAAATAACACTGGCTGCTTATTTACCAATAGCTGTTTCACCAAAATTGGTTGAACTAATTTTTGTGGTACCAACCGTGGCCCACCGGGTGATGGCAATGGTCCTCCTAGTAGAACATTAGCGTTGACAGCGACCATGAAGAGGGCAAGAACAATGACGACCTAAATTGAAATTGGTATTTTAAATGGTATTCCATTCAATTCCATGAGCAATTGCTTACCTTCATTTTGATTGTTTATTTTCCGTTGATAACTGATGTGTTCTCAATGGCGAACTGATATCGATCTTGAGCGATCTTTCTGTTTTATACTGAATTGGGGATACTCTGGACTGCAAGTAATAGTAAAAGCATTTGCATCCGATAAATCAGTTTCTGTACAAGTAACAATGACCCTAGCCTCGGTCGTAAAGATAATTAAATTAAGCAGTACACGATAATTAATATGTTTTTGTCATTCATCATGTCATCTTGACGGAGAGTGTCTCCCCCGGCAAGGAATCTCATCTTTTTAACTGACACAACAGAAAAACCAACCAAATTAGGGGAATTTTACTTAAAAACTATTGCAGAGTTCATATTGGCGACATTTGAATGTGCATGAAATCATTAGAATGCAGCATCTAGTTGCAAGTTGGCTGCAAGAGGGATCAGTAAGAAATCTCCCGGTTAGCAGAAAAGCACGGTGAAAATATTCAAAGCGTAGTCAGAGTGTGGAGAGTAGACGTTCGACTCAACTCGGACTTTAGCGGAGATCCCTTCAGAGGACTTTCGCTATATTCCGCATGTTCCCATATAAAGTCTTGGTGAAGCTGTCAGACCACCAATAACGGGTTGATTGCGCCATTTTGTTGCAGCAAAAGACAGATCAAGATGCACGTAAATCATCCACAAAATGATTTTAAGCGATGAAGCTCGATTTGGATGTCGTAGTAAAAAAGCAAATTTGCTGGAGAATCCAACAGCTGTTTACTTTTTCAAGTGTAATATAATCCGATAATCCTAATAATCATTTTTAGAGTCCAGTTAAAAATTATTATAAGGAAGGCCCGTTTGGCCTAAATATTTGATAGGGCACAATGGACGCTTTTATATGGAAAATGTCTCCATTGTGAGTTCATAAAATCTAGCTTGGACGCTAAATATGATTAGTAATATCGTGCAATATGTACTTTTGGAACACCAGAGCTACAAGCCCAATTCTGTCTTATCACTTATCACGTCTTCAAGAGGAGTACAAGAGTTGCTTTAATTCTGTCCACTTGATCCAATTTCGTGTTATCGGGCCCTGGAGTTGATTGAGCATTTTTCTAATTAATATTTTTGAACAGAATCCTTTTCTGTCCATGCTTTTGTTTGTAGTTTGAAAGAGCTTCTCCACTTTGCTATGCGCTTAAGCCTAACTCGATTTGTGTAGGCAAATATTTTCATTAGACATCGATAACAATATGTTTAGCAATAAAATATCAACCATAACGTGTTTATATTACTCATTGGTCAAACTTTGTTAACCAAATTTAGAATAATATTTTTTAATTCGTCTCCGAAAACGATCTGCTGATTCATTCAATGCTTGTAAATTATTTCTTTTAAGTGTCGACATCGATTTAAATACATTGCTCTAGGTTGTGCTCGTATAGAACCTGATTTTTCTGACGCAAAAAATCTGCAATTGAAGATGTTCAATTAACAGATCAGGCGGTCTGAGAGGATCTGAAAATCAAATCCAAAATGATATAAAACAGGTCAAACTCTCAAGATCGGTATCAGTTTATCATTGACTAACCATCAGTAATCAACTAAACCCAAACAATCAACATGAAGGTAAGATGCTGTATTAATTACTCGTATACAGTTTACTTTTCACTTATTCGCAATCGCAAAATTTCCCATGTGCAATAAGCTATTGTAATCTACGATGAATGCGAAGTGAACATTAAAAATCATTATCAAATATTCAAATAACCATAACTACATTTTCAATTCAGGTCGTCGTCGTTCTTGCTCTTTTCTTAGTCGCTGCCAGTGTCAATACCGTCAATGGCAATGCTCTACCAGGAGGAGTTCTCTTACCCGCTGCTGCTGGCCCTCTCCTACTGCCAAAACCGCTTCTGATTCACCCACCAAGGGTGTTGGTTCAGCCAATCAATGCGCACAAACCAGCTATCATTATTCAAAAACCAGGTAATGGAAAGTAGAGTTGGTATGAATGTACGAAAAGAACTAAAAACAACTCTAAAACTATAAACAAACAATAACAACCCAATAAAATTAGTTTAGGAATGAGCATTTAAAAATTTGTCTTTGTATTGTGATTTAACAAATTAAGGGTTGCGTGTCTACCAACTCCCACAGGGAGAGAGGGATGAATCGAAATGTTTTATCACTATATCCCTGACGCATTCATAATAGTAACGTTGTTACTGAATGCGTTTACTAACTAGATAAAAGCACATACTCATCATTACTAGCGCAGTATGCAATGGAAAGTTATGAGTTCCTCTGGAGCCCGCAGGCCATGTAAAATAAAACACAAAAAGCCCAACGTTCGTTATTGGAAATTCTATCCAATTGGATGTGGAAATTAGAGCTATTATCATTTACGAAAAAGAACTTGAATGAGCAATTCTGACCAGTAGTAAACAAAAAAAGAACTGAACATTAAAGAAACAAAAATATTTATTCTTTATTAAAATTTTAGAGTTTGAGTTGGCATCCAGATTAAGTATTTGGAGATTTTACTTACCGCAACATAGTGGAGCTTTACAATGGGCGCGTTTTATTGGACATCTATTGCAGCAAAGCAAAAATAAGTGTGTTTCTCGCGACTTTTAGTTTGATTTACCGACCTACTCAATTCCGCGTGAGTGACACTGAAAGTAGTTTTCTTATGTCGTTTTCCATTGGGACCACCAAAAATCTTTTTCAGATCTCAGATTTTATGCGGCTCATGGAACATGCAACGAAATTGATCTGCTTTTGTGAGTGGATTAGTGCGTTATTTGACAACAATATCAGCTGTTCAAATTGCATTTGTTTTTGGTAAAATCAAGCAGGGAAATCGGCTTCAAAAATGTTTCCTCTGTTCTAACTACAAATGGAGTAGTTTCGGTGATTCGTAGTTTCCAGATGATGAGGAAAACAATGAAGATAATAATTTCTCCAAAACTATGTCCACTGCTGGTTATATATTTCTTTACTTTGCACATCTGTTTTAAAACAAACTTCTTTAAATGACGTAAAAGAGCTGTGCTGTATTTGTGGTAGTATGTGTAAATCTGAAAAAATATCGAGATCTGCAAAAAGTGATCCGAATAAAAGAAAAAAAAGATTGATTTTTTTCCCAATGGAAAACGACATAACTTAGCAATGAAAGAATCTCAAAAAGTTTTTAAGATACTCATTCAGTAATGCAATGGAACAAGAAAGCTGCTTCTAATTGAATCCACAAAATTATGGGTGAAATGCCAAAAAATAATCTACGGCTGCTGTCAGCTGACTTGTATAGATTACATAAATTACACTTGAGTGAGTGCTTCTCGAGTGGATTCTGACTTAAAGTCGAGAAGCGAAATTCTGTTCTCAGAATCACCAGAATTCCGGACTCCGGGCGCTTCTTTTTGCCCAATGGAAAACGACATAAAATTCTGCTGTCAAGTCACTTCCACTTGGGATATATAATAGGCGTTTTTCTTTTTTAGTTCAGAGCACAACCTGAACTGTTATTCAAAAAGTTAGTGTTTCTTTTTAGCTCAGACACATCAGAGCTCAGAATTTGTGTTTCTTTTTTTGTCAGAGCATAATTAGAGATCGCTCTATGAGCTCAGAATAAATTGACTGAGCAGGCTGAGTAAAAAGCTGATTACACACGTACAGTTACATTTGACAGAAAAAAAAACAGGTTAAACAAAATAATTGAAATGGCGGACGAACATTGTTTTTCTGGCACTGAAGGTAAAACAATTTAATAAATAAAAATTAATAAATATTCAATTTATACATATATTTATTAAAAATGTCAGCTATGTGCTCAAGTGTTTTTCATAAATACACTCAGAGAGAGTTCAGAGATCAGCTCTGAACTAAAAAAGAAAAAACACCTCTTGTGTGTGTCTTTTTTTTTAGGGTGAATGGAAGTGAAGTGACCTACAGAACCTTTCTCAGAATAGTTTCACTCTCTGATAATATGTATAGGTACGTCTGTTGAACATGAGATCCGTCGCTTAGCCACTGCCTTAATCATTGTTACTCTCTTTCGAAATATTCCTTTTGCAAAACTGTCAGTGATTGATTAGCATTAATGGCAGCACTGAAAAGGTAGATCTTTTGTGATTTCCTCGGAATCGGGGATCCACTCATTCTGAAATCCAATGGAACAACAAAACAGCTTCTAAAAGAATCCACAATAGAATTGGTGAAATGCCAAAAAATAATCTACGGCGGCTATCAGCTGACTTGTATAAAATACATAAATTACATTTGTGTGTGTGCTTCTTGAGTGGATTCTGACTTCAAATCGAGAAGCGAAATTCTCTTCTCAGAATCACCAGAAGAGTATTTTTTGTGCGGAACGGTTTCAGAAGTGATTTTTTCGATTCCGGGTTCTCCCGGACGCTTCTTTTTGCCCAATGGAAAACGACATAATATTCATATTCAGTGTCCAGCAGGCATTGTAGACTCTGACATCTGAGAGCGACTATAAGGCTGAATACACACTGGATCAAACGACACGGCATCTTTTTGATCTACGAAATCTGGCATGGACTGTATGCACTACCGTATGTCTCATGTCTTGTATATTTAAATGGGGATAAATAGATTCATCCCTCTCCCTCCGTGGGAGATACATAATCCTTAATTTGTTAAAACACAATACAAATTTTTAAATGCTCATTACTAAACTAATTTTATTGGGTTGTTATTGTTTGTTTATAGTTTTAGAGTTGTTTTTAGTTCTTTTCGTACATTCATACCAACTCTACTTTCCATTACCTGGTTTTTGAATAATGATAGCTGGTTTGTGCGCAATGATTGGCTGAACCAACACCCTTGGTGGGTGAATCAGAAGCGGTTTTGGCAGTAGGAGAGGGCCAGCAGCAGCGGGTAAGAGAACTCCTCCTGGTAGAGCATTGCCATTGACGGTATTGACACTGGCAGCGACTAAGAAAAGAGCAAGAACGACGACGACCTGAATTGAAAATGTAGTTATGGTTATTTGAATATTTGATAATGATTTTTAATGTTCACTTCGCATTCATCGTAGATTACAATAGCTTATTCCACATGGGAAATTTTGCGATTGCGAATAAGTGAAAAGTAAACTGTATACGAGTAATTAATACAGCATCTTACCTTCATGTTGATTGTTTGGGTTTAGTTGATTACTGATGGTTATTCAATGATAAACTGATATCCATCTAGTGAAATTGCTCTGTTTTATATCATTCAGTTGAACTTACTTTGTTCCTTCGAAACATCAAATCTGGTAGTAGTGTATCCTCTTCAAAAGCAAAAATTGTTGCATCAGCTAATTCGGGCTTTATACGATCACGAGAACTCGCTTCAAGATATACAAATAATAACACAATGCAATGACCCTTGGGTGCGATGCAGATACACACTTCAATTATAATCTTTATGATACTCTTAAACGATTTAATTTGTAGTCCTGTATTTTCAGAATAAAATATTTGGAAAGTACATATTTAATTTCAATGCAGAAAATCGTAATGGGGATGAGCCAAAAATGTTAGAACGAAAGCACGACAAAGGGCTTTTGATTGTAGTCCGCAATTTTGAATTCGTAACACAACAAACTTATTACATAGACACATCTTTCGTTATGCCGTTTTTCATTGAAGATCCGAGAGAATTGCTAACAAAATTCATATATATGCAATCAAGCATATAAAGCAAGAAAGAGTACTTCTGGATTGAAAGACAGAGCAATTCTTTTCTTCAATCGAAAACGCAATTAATGAATACAACACTTCCAAAAAACTTCTGGGGTAGGATTCTGTAAAAAAAACGAAACGAAAACCATTTTGGGATTAAAAAAAACGAAAGAAATCACGCGAAAGCGAAAATTTTCTTTTTTTCTTCTCATTCGCAACGGTGTGACAAAAAAGTTAAATTTTGAGAAGCTGTTGGTACATATCAAATAATGTTGTTTTGACGACTAACAGCTGATCGTTTTCAATATTGTTTTTTTGATATATATTTTAGGTGAATATTCGAATTTATATTAATACATAAATTCGCCAGCATATTTTACACATTGTATAATAATCCCTAGTTTGTAGTAGTCAGAGATGAATTAATAATAAAAGAGATTGATATCTTTCGTACGTTTATCCCCCGAAAACCCATTTGTTTACATTGTTGTTTTTGTAATTTCAACCCCCGTCTGTGAATATGTATGAGCTACAAAAAAGCATGTTGCTAATGGCCGGCCAACATTCCTTTTGCTTTTATTGGCATCGTGCTGTTCATTTGTTTCTGTTATGTATTGGTATTGGTTTTTGTTAAGGCTTCGATTGAAATAAAACAAATCATGAAATACACATTCCGGAATAGTGAATTCTTGTAATAAAGTCCAATTCATTTACTACCATATCCTAGAAAAGAAATGAGGATATATGTGCCTGACTTCATGAATTGTAGGCAGCCTCCTTTCCGCTGGAAAGTTATATGCGTCTGTATTCTATTATCTTTGGCCTGAACAGCAACAGCAAGGCAAGTCATGACATGAGAAATAACTACATTTATTTGAATGATAGGTACATAAACCCACATACAGTAAATGAAAGTTCAAACTACCTTCATGTTTACGAGAGTGGTTTGTGATATTGTGTGTTCTTTCTCTAGATTTAGAAATAAAATGAGGAACTTTTAAATTCTTCACAACAAAATTATTCAATTTAATTGTACAAATAAAATTTACACAAAATTCATTGTTTTGTCTGGATTTACTTTTAACGTTCATGACTATTACCCTCAAGCAAGAGGCAGACTTTTGACTTTGTCTTCAGCAAGTAAACAATCAGCAGCAGATGTTAAACAAAATAAAGTTATTGGGCATACACACGGTCAGCCTAAATGTATGCAATACAATACAAAAACGATTCAGATCCAACGACTGAACCTTTTTGCAACTTTTTTCTTTGTAATTTATAAGAAGTTTAATTTATTGTAAATTATTGTGCAGTAGGATAAGAGAGTTCAATGCACGAAATTCACCCAAATTCACTTCGCAAATGCTTTGCTGCTTTGTACACTGTACAGTCGGTACAAAACCTCCCTCACACCGCAGAATGCATTCAAAGTTTTCTAAAATCAAATAAAAACCGGGCTTAATATTGCATTCATTATGAGTTTATCCCTGAATCCAGAGCAAGAGTAGACTGTAAGGCACCACTTTTAACGTGAAAGTGAGTTTGATTTTGTTTTTTGTTTCAACATTGGTTTTATTGAAAAAATCCTATAGTTGGTCGTAGTTTTCGTCGCTTACATTGTTGTTGCTGTTCAAGCATATCCTCCAGCATCGCAATACATCTATTCAAATGTTCGAAATGAATTATACAATGGAAATGCAATTCGTTCAGCGCCTTATATACAACATCAATATCCTATTTTGACAAGTTCTTATAATAGGTATAGTGTCGGCAATATCCATGGATACAGGACAATTCCAGTTGCAAATAATTATGACGGACGAAATACTGATCATTATTTCCATGTTTAGGCATTGAAAACGGTTTGTGGATATCCAGACAAAACTAATCCTTATTCAGCGCATTATAACTGTATAACTTAAGTAATAAAATATATATATCGTACCGCAACTACTTCTGGAAATAAATATTATTTTAAAAATTGGCTACAGTTTTTTTTTAAGGTTCCTAGTTGTCTGGGGTTGGAAGCACACGTCGGAACAAAGTATTCGAACATCCAAAGGATGCTATGTGATTTCCAAGTTCATTCGGACAAAAAAAAATAATCCATACCAAAGTACATAACCTGGGGCCAGATTCTGTAGGGCGAATCGTTCGAATGTTTTCGTGTAGGTACGATTTACTTCTGCAACTTAGAGCAAATCATTCATGCGCACGAAAACGTTGGAACGTTTTGATTTCCTCGGAATCACTGCGCGATATTAATGTCGTTTTCCATTGGTTTCACTCGGGGATCCACTCATTCTGAAATCCAATGAAACAACAAAACAGCTTCTAAAAGAATCTACAATAGTATTGGTGAAATGCCAAAAAATAATCTACGGCGGCTGTCAGCTGACTTGTATAAAATACATAAATTACATTTGTGTGAGTGCTTCTTGAGTGGATTCTGACTTCAAATCGAGAAGCGAAATTCTCTTCTCAGAATCACCAGAAGAGTATTTTTTGTGCGGAACGGTTTCAGAAGTGATTTTTTCGATTCCGGGTTCTCTCGGACGCTTCTTTTTGCCCAATGGAAAACGACATCATATTCATATTCAGTGTCCAGCAGGCATTGTAGACTCTGACATCTGAGAGCGACTATAAGGCTGAATACACACTGGATCAAACGACACGGCATCTATGTGATTTCCAAGTTCATTCGGACAAAAAAAAATAATCCATACCAAAGTACATAACCTGGGGCCAGATTCTGTAGGGCGAATCGTTCGAATGTTTTCGTGTAGGTACGATTTACTTCTGCAACTTAGAGCAAATCATTCATGCGCACGAAAACGTTGGAACGTTTTCGCCTAACAGCATCTGACCCCTGAACTCGTTGAACAGCATTTTTTTTTTTTTGTAAGAGAAAAAAAACTGCATGCTTTCTTTGAGAATCTCAAGACTATATCTATTAATGATAGATGAGCTATCTTTAACAAACTCTCCTCCAAGGTGATCTCTTCTGTATATTTAAACTGCTGTAAAACTCTTCCGAAATACTTTGAAATGTGAAAATTTTTTCCAATTTTGGAAAGGATAAAATAAAAAATATTGATGCAATTACATTTTATCCTCATCTCATCTGGATTCCGAAATTCCAAGCGAGATTCCTACAGTAAAGTTGACAGACTACGTTTGTTCGCCTATCCCTTTTATAATTAACCACACCACATCCAATTCAGATGGTCGCTCCCATTGCAGTATAACGAATAAGGTCAGCCTTGAAAACTACGCGATAGAAGTGAAACTTCATTGAGCTCGATGAATAATTACATTGAGAATATTCGCCCTCGATCACCACTACTTAAAATCACTCAGTCGATCTTTGTATCATTGACTGGACACAGCCTACAAAAAAGTTCGATACATATCAAATGCTGCTCGACTGATAATACGTGCAAGGGATACTCCACAATACAGTTAATTACCATATAAATTCTCATGGGATCTCCCCATACTCATAGGTAGGTATGTACTCGTATGAATCGGGTCTATATTCCATAACCCTATAGTGCGGAAGCGAGATAAAGCGTCGATATCCCGCGTATTAATTGTGCACTCACCAACGCTTTACCGCTCTTAGTTCACTCCGTTTGAGTTACTGCCCCAGCCGACACCACTTGCGTTACTTCTACTCTTTTTTACCCATCTTAGTTTTAAATTACTGCCCAATTCAGCCTGTCGTTTCATTGTAGTTCGAATGTCGGAATCAATTTAAAAACAACCCAACAATTCATGTTAAAAATCCATAAAAATCGTTTTATTGTTTTAATTAATTATATAAGTTTCTTTTACAAATGTGACATTTATTCGTGTTCGTATATAATTGGTACATCTATTCATTTGACTGTTTTAATTCTAAAAACAAAAAAAAATGCAGCAACTACCCTAAAATGTCACACCGGGGCAAAAATAAAATCTTAATTTAAGCCAAATTGAATCTCTTTTCACTTTTAGACGAAAAAGAAAGGTTGCTTGTGTTTTTATTTAGTTTTCTTTTATTATTATTATTATTACAATATAAAAAGGGGAACAGCGAATTTTATTACAAAAAAAAGTAATAAAATAATAAACATTAAGTAGAAAATACCATGCTTTCTGGGACAAATATGTTGTTTAATTAAATTATTTAATTATCATTGAATTTGTGGTCCAATCGTCACATTTAGCGCGCGCAACTACAGTCGCACAAAATTTAATTGAAAATTATACATTAAATTGTTAGGAAAAATAAAACTCTTCATTTTGACAGAAAAAAACAAAATATTTTAATTAATTAAATTTGTTTAATTGGACTTTCGTGTTTGGGGGGGGGGGGGGGATAGGTGTTTATTGGCGGGATCTTATTGCTTAGATTTGCGCTCATTTGTGTGCAATAGGAATCATCGTTTCACCAGCGGTCAGAGCTGGTAGTGGGGCATCAACAGTAAGTACACCATCCTTGCTGAGGGACGAACGAATCGATTCGGGATTGACACCCTTTGGCAAAAGGAACTCCCGGTTGTATTCCCTGTAAACGCTCTTTGTGTCTGATTTCTCTTCGTGTTTAGCGTGCACCTGAAACGAAAAACAAGCATGAATGCATAAGAAAACAAGATAAATATGCAAAGTAGGAGAGCATTCACATCAGGAAGCTAACAAGTTATGTGATTGCATGCGTGGGGAAGAGGTTGTAAACTTTTGTATTTCATCGTGTAAGACCCCAGTCAAGATAATGGTTCTTTTGTAGGTAAATGGATCAAGTCAAGTGGTTGTTGTGTGAGGGTTGTGCGAAGGTAAACATTATTTTCTAAATGCCACATGCAAAAGGGGAAAATGCATGAAAGTAAATTTATTTTCACATAAAAGTGGTGCTTGTCGACCAAGAGTACGTGAAGTGTAGTCGGTTAGCCACCTTCAACAATAGCGTGTTTCACACTCAGAGGAGTATACTTATGGGGCCTTTATCTTGAAATTATCATTTTAAAATTGATTTCTTGCGGTAGATAAAGATAAAGTGGTTATGGATAAACTAAAGTATACTGTACTAAGCGCTCTGTTGCCCTGTTTTTAGAAGACATTTCAAAAGTATTTTTCGCTCTTTAATTTATTCGCTTTTCGTACCAAAATCGTCTGCCGGCAAGATTTAAACTCGTTACTCATATCAATGAAGTTACAGATGTGCAATAATTCTTACAAAACTTAGTTTCTCTTGTCATAAGTTCCTAAAAATAACCACTTTCATCGCCGAAAGGCCGATGTTGAGTTGATCACCCAGGCCAAAAGATGCGCACATCAAAATGTACCAGTTTATACCAGTTAATCAAAAATGATTGCATACATTCCAGTTGATTCGGAGCAAGTCACTCGAAACTGTTTGATGCAAAAATCTGCCTCATTTACTTTGCTCTGCTTTGTTGAAATGGATGTTCAATAAGCAAACCAATTATCACCTTACAACTTAGAAGTGTTCAAAGAACTGGAAAGAAGTAGAAACAACAGAGGGGAATGGGGTCAAGACCGATTGTCATTCTAAATAGCGCTATCCGCAGAACTAGTAGTACAGCGAATGACTTGCGTATCGAACATCAGCGCCAGTGATATATCTCCAAAAACGTAGACCACTCAACGTGATTTCAAACTATTAAATGCAATGTTCTCAATTAATTTTCTAAATTCCATTAGTAAATTCGGCTGATTAATAACTAAGACATTGCCGAGTTTTGGAATTCGACGTTTTTTCGCTAGGAGTTATTTCATGGCATTTGTCAGAATGGAACCGGACCTAAGTGCGATTTTTACCACCGACTGTAGTTCTATTATGGAGTTATATTTCCGTATATATTTAAGTCGAAGATTAATAGATAGTTGGGTTGAAGCCCTAGATGAGATGCATTTAGACCAAGGTAAGTCCATTGTACTATCACTGCGAAGGATAATAGCGTCACACTGCACTCCTAGGGATACTTTTGGTCCACCTTTAGCGTCGTATCAAATTTGATCAATTTGTATTAATTACTTAAAGCAGCAGCATATTGTTGGTTTCCTTGAAAGGGCAATTTCGTATCTTCTCCCTCAGGTATAAATTATCCAGTTTGTCGGACTGCCAAAGGCCATGACTACAGCTAATTTTACGACGATTCATCACTTAATTGTGAAATGGTGACATGTGCTTACGAGAACACTCATGCTGACTCTTCATCCTCCCATCATTGATATGTGATGGGATTCAACTTGTCCAAATAGATGACAGAAGAGACCTTCTGCGAAAGTTGTTGCATCGCACCCCTTCTAGTCAGAAGCTAATTTTAAAACAAATTTGACAGTTAGCGTGGTGGCAAATCAATATCCATATGCGTCATCACACATCCACTTATACTACCTACTAGCTCCACTATTTCATTCTATAAGCCCCATAATCCAGCGAATTTTTATCCCTGGTGCTTGCAATATGTCATTATTTCAAGGTTTTTCGACTTCGAGTCAACAAAAACATATAATGCTTCCAAAAATAACATTTTTGTTGCCTACACTCTCGCTCGATATTAAAACAATTGTTCCTCTGTTATTTTTTTGAAATATTTCCAATGACTAACAACATTTAAAACATCGACAAGGACAGCTGAAAAATAAATACTCATTACGACCATAAAATAAATTCATCAAGAAAAAAAAACAGAATCAACGCATACACACTAATACTGTACATTTATGAAACTTTGTGTTTTAATTTGACAATTTGACTCACCAGCAACTTTTGATCAACAGTCTTGACAACGATTTCTTCGGGGGCGTATTGGCTGACATCAAATCTCAGCTTCAGCACTTTGCTGTCGCCATCCTCCTACAGGTAAGGCAACAACACAGAGCACAATATATAAAAATTGTTTTGTTTTCGACCAGAATGTGTTGGCAATTGTCCCACAGCAATGTGAATAAATTAATCATCGCAAACGAAAAGAAAAAAGAAAGAGAAAAAAATACAAAGAAAATAAATTATTCAGTTCAATTGGCAAAATGCAATGCGATTTCAATTTCCTACACATTACCTGAATTAAAGGTGAGCTAATATCGGAAATGTAATTCTGTTTTGGTCTGGCCTGGGGCACTGCTGCATTACTTGTGGTCGAGCTGAAAGATGGAAACAATTTTTGATTAGAGCAACAATAATGTAATAATTGATCGTCGATTGCATTTAATGTAAATGCCAATGTCAATGCCAATATTGTGGTATTTGTCGTTGCGGTTAGGTACATGTGGGTGAGCCCATAGTGTTAATTGATTGTGGAAATTAGTTCACAACAACAACAAAAAAAAACTTGTATAAATATGTATGAGCTTAAATTGAATTAAATGCTTTGCGGTGTGATGTTAATGTTGTAAACTTGTGAATTTCCTTCACAGACAAATCTTCAATATCCAATAAAACTAATTATTCATTTCCCCTAGTAATAGCTGGACGCACGATATTATAACAAACCACAACGAAGAATCACGATTTCATCGAAATATCGTGCAGTTTTAAAAAGTTGCATTTCATCAATACCTACATACCTAACCTATGTTCTCTTATTTTAAAATGAAGTCATAATCTATTTGTTAACGAAGAAATAAATCGAATTTACATTACCTCCAGCCTGCAACTACCATGCACATGTTCTTCTGAGGATTCGTTGTATGATATTCAATCGAAAAAAATAAGCGTGTACTTTGCCAATACACGCCATAGAGCTATATGATGGGATGAGCTAAAAGTTTTTTTCTATTTTTAGGAGGAAAATCACTTTATGAGCGCATTAACGCGAATCAGCAATACTGCCAAATTTCAATGCCGTTAATAGTGTTTGCTAATTATTTTGTCGGAGCATTAAGAACTCGAAAGAAAATTAATGATAATTGAATTTACTTATTTTTTTCTTTATATACATGTTTATAATTATAAATACATATGCCAACAGATCATTTGGATTTGTTTTTCCCAGAAATACCACTGTGCAGTCGGCGGGTGTGTTACTTTGTTTAATTTGGTGTGCCTGGCATCGCGTTATTGTTTGTATCAAATTTCCAACAAGCAATTGAGGTACATAATATGTACGTACCGTGTAGTAAATCGTTTGTTTAAATATCAATGGAAAAGGGAATCCTCTCAGGCGCAGTTTGAAGTGATGAACGCTAGGAATGGCTTTCATTGAAACGGATATCCTGACAGATGGTGTTACAAATGGAGTTGTTCAATGGCAGAACTATTTCTGTTCACGTTTTGTTTAAACACATCTACAAACAAAATGCAAATGACGACAGGATGTGGATATACAATCTTGGGAAACGTGGCGTCGATCTATTTTGTTTTTTCGAAAGGTCGGTTATTTTGTTTCCGATTTAACTAGTCCACGCCGCTGTTGAGAAACTAAGCATCTGGGAAACATCCTGCAATCGAAGATAACGCCTACAAATGGATGCGACAACTTAGATTGAGAGAGCGAAAAAAACTCAAAAAGCCGTTGAAAATCCATATTGGGAATCGCTGAACGGTTTGTTTCTATCGCTCAACTTTTACAGTACGTGCGTAGTCAGCTGCTGTAGTTTCGTTATCAGGCATGTAAAAGTAGAAATTGATTTAAAAAAAAATACTCAAACTGTCACATAAAAAAGTCTGATAATGAAATAGGAATGTTGCTCTTAATAGAGCAACAAATATTTTGACCTAAAAAAAATCACAGCAGTGACCGCTGGATTGTCGTAAGTGCGGACATTTCATACGAATACAAAACAAATGAGCTGTCTGTCATCCATGCATATTTAATTATTGCATAGTGATAGGTTTTTAAGAAAAACGTCAGCTCCTTAATTTGACGGATGATGTCCAGTAATTATATAACAGAGTTTTAAAAAGTCCTGAAATATAGGTAAGTCCATTGCTTCTTAGATTAGATGAATGTCGAGACCTTATAAAGTGAACAAAATCGGAGAATGTATCAAATAGTCTTGTCAACTCTTTCACTGCATAGACATTTGGATATTCTCTTCAACCTCATAGGAGAAACTTCACATTTGCGCAGAACTCTCCCATATATGCGACACCAGGGTCTTTCACCCCAATTATACTAATTTCCGCATTAATTGTGCGTTCTAATGCTCACGAAGAGTAGCAAATTATTTCAACGCATTTGCCTTTAACGACTAGACACCGAATGACAATACACCCAACTCCATCCACTTATATCATATAAAAGCAAATGAACTTCTGAGAAAAGATTATGCTAGCTAGTGAGGTTTCATTTTTCACATCATAAAATAAAGCCTTTCCGGGTAAGCGAGGGGACACACCGCACTAAGCAAGCGTGTCGTGTGTTGGGAGTTTTTTAACTAACAACTGACAAACAAAATTTGCAACAAACAACCATGACTACACTGTTCGTTGCCAACAATTTCGAATGCAATTTGTGCCATTTGCGTCATGCAATCACAAATGGAATATCCCTAGCCTCGAATATATTTCAAATTGAATTGAAACAAACGCACTCAACAAGCAGGAGCAGCAAAATTTTGTTCATAAATCCTATAAATAGCAAACACTCAACACAGATAGACATCTGGCAACCAAATACTAGAATCGACAAGAATATCTCTAAGAATCTTCAAGATAAACCTACCAGAAGATACAACGAAAATATGTGTATTTCGTTGTTGACCTCATTTTGAGGGCACACACTGTGTGTATGTATGCTAGGCTAGGCAAGAACACCGCATGCCGGTTGGTGCCGGCGGCGCAGCACTATCAAGTTCTGGCTTTGAGCTATTTTCATCAAAAAAAAAAAAGCAAGTCAGAAACTGTCTCAGCGTGAGGCGGTATCTTTTAAAACTATTTGGCAAGGTATCGAGGAGGACCTTTCGCCTTAAAGAAGATGGAAATTAGTTACAATGTGCAAAATGGCTATGGAAGTAGAAACATCATCTCAGGTGCTAAAGATACAAAATTAGAACAAAAACGAACGTGTGAGAGGAGTGTGCAACAAAACGAAATTTAACGATACGTTCAACATAAAAAGAGAATGTTTTGCTTTTTGTGTATAAAAATGTTTTTTTTTGTTAACATTGAAAAATACCTGGTCGTTGTTGTCTTTTTTGAAGAACTGTATTTTTTTTTATTGTGTATTTTAGTAGGTTTTTTTTTTATTGTTCAAGGGAGATTGTTTTATTTTTTGTATTTAATTTTTCATAGCACAGGATCAAGCAGATTTTTTTTTGTTGAATTTATTATTTTGTTATCGCAAAATTTATATAGCAGCGTGTAAGAAAAGAAATAAGAAAATTTATTATTATGGTTATTTAAATTCAATATAGACATTTTAAAGAGTCGGACTTTTACTGTGGAGTAAGAAAATGTCAAGCACAACGAAGGCAGCAGTGATATATTAATTGGGTTTTTATGGTTTTCAAGATATGACGTATATGATGTACAGAATACAACTGACGTCAAATGCCGGCAAATATACTTTAAATGTTCGTCTAGTACAATTTTTCTCACCGCAGACATTTTCAATTGCAGCTGTATTACTTTCCGTTCTACGGTCTGCATCAGATGTGAATCTATTGCGACTTGTACTCATTTAAGGGGCCACATTGATTTATTTGACACTTTTTTTTTACTAATTATTGGGGATTGTCGAGTATCTAGTTTAGTAAGTCTGACAGCTCTCTGACTAGATCTATCTCGGTTTTTATTGGGGGGAAATCGGTCAAATGTGCAGCTGTTTCAGTTGACGTTTATGGAGGGGTAGCCGACGAATCTTGTCAATCAATACGTGACTGAGTACTAAGTTGACAGTTCTCATATGTGAATGACGTAGAAATAGTGACGTTCCCGACCAATCTAGCTTTTGCGTTCAGGTTACATCTTATCCAGACCTATCTAGTCGACTGAAGATAACTAGATTCTTGAATGTGCCCATTAACTTATCATAACTGTACTTTGGCAGAACTGAACTGAAAACAACAAAAGTACATGTGGTGGGTACAAAAACAGATGTGAGAGTATACCGAAATGAAGACACCGGAAACGATTAGTGAACCCTATCAGGTGGCTTTGCTATCTGGCGTCAGATATTCCACCATATATAACAATTGAATTTCCTTTGGTGTTAATGATCTTGAGGATTAAGAGGATTTTGTGCGCACATTTGAAAAAATGTATTCACTCTGTTTCTGAAAATCACTTAAGAAGTTAAGAAGTAATGAATGAGCCGCAGCCAGAATCAGAGGGTTACAATCGGAGCTGTCAAAACTTACATTGGTATCATAGCTGTTTGACAGCTCGTACACCAATTATTAGCTGTTGAAAACCAAAACTATTCCCAATATGGTGGAAGGTGGAAGCATATTTCAAATTTAAGAAATAGAAGTAGCAACATTATTTCTAATGTTTTGTTGTGCGTATGCATTGATGGAGTCGCCCGGAAGCAAAATATTGTTCAACTTAAAGGCGACAAAAATACCACACATAACTTCCGTATTCTGAGATGCAGTTTTTTAAATGTCAAAGTCGACTACCGTCCCGCCATCTCTTATGAAAAAAATGCTCTCAGTTCTACAACTGCTATATGCTGTTGTTGTTCTTTTGACAGAATAGCATTTAGTTTATTTTTATACTTCTCAAACCATGCAGCCCACACACAAATAGCTCAAGTGACTCACAAGTGTAAAGCCTGCCTTAAATTTCTCGCAGTTAATAAAGTTCAACACACCAGTGTTCCGTTCATTTGTATATCTTTAAATCTTAATTGAATCTTGCTCTAGTCCATTAAGTAATGAATTGCTTCTTCTTACATGTACTAGTGGTTGCCTTCCGTTCAAGCTCACGTCTTTAAATAACTCAAGCAGACTAGCCTTTCATCAAAACGCATAAATCATTTAAGTCACACTGATCGTCCACTTTAGTTGATTTATTTCTTCAATTAATATACAATTGGTTCACCGTGTCATCGACACTGCGAGGGGTAGCAAGAATGTACGGGTATTGAAAATTCTTTAATTTCGTGAAATTTAGTGTCAAACTGTCAGAACTTTTTTACTTTTACCAATTACCATCAATAGATTATATCTTCCCCTTGACCTAAATCTAAAATTTTAAGATCGAATTGCACTATTAATGTGGCTGACAGTTTTGTACTGTTTTTTTTCGTATTAATTTTTCGATAACTTTCTTGTATATTTGTTCCCAGCTGTCATGCTATACAATATTGTTCTAGGGAAAAAAAAGTTTATTTATTTATACAATTTACGTACTAGATTTAAAATGCAACGATAGTACATTCTGTTTCTGAGGACCTTAATTTCGATGGGTCTCACTAACCTTCGCACTAAATATTTTGTAGGACACCATATGAAATTTTGTATTAAAAATGTTCTTCATTGTGAGCTCGAAAAATTTAGCCTGGACACTAAAAATGATTATTAGTATCGCGGGATGACAGTTCTTTGTCTACCAGCTAAAATTTGTTGTCTTTCGAATAATGTCATGCGGTAGCGACGATTTGGGGAGCGTATTTTCAAATGTCACGAAACGTCACAAATGCTTAAAAAAAAATCTGTTGTATCAAATGACGTTCACGTGAATTGACAATTGATATTGATAACAAAATTGAGAGGACCAGCGGCAAGAAGGTCTAAAATACCTACTTGACATTTTAGCTGTCCCTGACTGCATCTCATGCAAACGGAACACTAGCCTCTATTCTATGACAATGGCTGATGGAAGAAGAAACCTTTATTTGCTTTACTTGTTTATATAATAACTTCAATTCAATTTAATTTCTCACCTCTTCTAACCAACAATTTGCAGGTGATAGCTAATTGCAAACAAATATGCTAACACACATTTAGTAATTTCAAAACTGATCAAATACCACATCGTAAACACAGACGAAAAAGGCCATGCAAATCGCTGTCGTCTTGACCTCATCAGAGCAAATATAAACATCACGTTGTTATTGCCCACTGCAGCCATTACAATAGCCGTTAACCTAACCAACCTAACAGCACGCCGCAGCTAATACTTTTGTAATTTGTAACACTTTATTAATAGCTTCATAACCCACATGCCAATGAGTTGCCATATTGTTGCGGAGACGGGTTCGTTATATAGAAAGAGTGACCCACGTCATCTGAGCAACTACTCTCGTCTCGCGATCCATATGCAAACAAAATCCACTCTCTCTCTCTAACAAGTGTGTGTGCTGACTTTTTAAGGAATTTTCAATTAGAAACAGAAATATTGATTTATGCGCGACCATTTCGTATCTAGCCAACAATTGACAGCTGGCGATTAATTGGATAATTTAGCCCACAACTAGGCTTGCAACAACTTGGCCAACATATACCGGTTGTCCCACTAACGTGGCATTGCCATTCGTGGCTTTTTCCTTTCCTCGTCTAGCGCTTTATTAGACTTCATTCATAACCTAAGAAGTTGGCTATCTGTGTGTAGAAGTTCAAGCTCTATGGGAAGCGATAGCGTTGAACTGTGCAATTCAGTTTATCTGCGGGCAACCCACGGTATTATATTCTCACCGATGATGTCATTGCTATAATTTTACATTCTCTACCCTGTTCTTGTCGTTTTTGTTGTTTAGCGATCGCGTGCTAAAAGTGATCGCACACAAACACCCATGGAATTATCATTCAGCCGGACTGTATAGATATAGAGTTGTTGGTTTATTTTTATTATTCTGCATGACGTTGACGTTGTAGACGTTGTATGTTGTATCGTGACAGCGACCTTGCATGAAGTCAGCCAACAGATTAAGCCGATGTTTGACGAATTGATTCGTTGGTGCACTTGGTGTCGTGAAATTCTTTGTTGGTGGGTTTTCCGTCTGTCTGCGCCTACTTTTATCGAAATCAATATCTTTTTTTGCTCAGCTTTATTTTAAATTACAAGTGGGTTAGGTTCTGGTAGGAACAAACAAAGGCGGAATATTATATTACAAAAATAGACAACAACCGGAGCCGAAACCAAATTAACAGAAAGTCAAATTCTGACTGGTCAGAGAAGCTGTGATTTTCTAGTTTGCCATCGGTGGCATAAATTAAACCGAAAGTCCGCAACTAATAAGAATAAAGCACATTGCGCAATCTACGGTAAGGTTTAAGATTCACTTCGGTAAAAAGATGACAAAAATACTCGTAACTTCAAAATGACATATACGCGTGTGTCATGCACATTAGGTGAAGTACTTCAAGTTAGGAGGAGACTATAGTTCAATGAAAATAAGCACTTTAAAAAATCTAGTGAAGTCGACTAGATTGGTCTGGAATAGATCTGCCCTGGACGCAAAAACTATAGATTGGTCGGTAACGAAACTTTACCAAAGTCAATGCGAAACGTCAAGTTAGTACTAGGTCACAAAATTCTTGATTAGATTTGACGGCTACCCCTTCATAAACGACAACTTAAGATCTCGTTCACGGGACCAATCTAATAAAAACTGAAATACGCATCCAGTCAGCCATCTGTCAGACTTACAAAACTAGATTCTTAAACGTTTCCAATATGTAGATACTCTGGAAGAACAGTCATGTAAAGGAAAAAAAAATCGCACCGAAATATCTTTGACACTGAAACTGTACCACGTTCTCAATGACACAGCAGATGCAGTTGTGACACAAGCGCCACAATGGGATGCGAAGAATGGATGGCAAACGTAACTATGTGTCAACATTGCTATTTAAACATTTATAAACGGTTTTGAGGCCTAACTTATGTCTAATAAGATAAGATAACGATTTGGCAAAACATAGGAACGGCATACACCAGATAGTAGTACTTTCGCCATTCAATCAACCAAATATATCATGTTCCTTAGTGGTTGAGGTGTTGCCTTTAACTTAAAAAGCGCGGTTACGTGCCATTCTTTTTTCAGCAAAAACTTGTAAGAGTGACGAAAAATGTGAGTTTGATATTTTACACGTCTGTCACAAATGTGTTTCCATTATGAATTTACCTGTATACGTACGTCACTCCAATGGGAGTTCGGGCTAAGGCGAGGGTGGTAACAGAAAAGTACGTATAAGGAGTTCTAAACATAGTGACAAACGTTCTGATGACCGTAATCGAAATCGTAATGTGCTCTCCCAGGTATAAGTATTTTTCTAACAGATCGATTGCATGTAGGCAACTTATTAGGATAGTCACATCTACTGTTGCATGTTACGGGAATTGCGCTTTTTTCCCCAAGAATGCGAACTCTCCTGTAACAACGTGGTAGAAGTCCCTTCAACAATTTGAGCACGTTTTTCAAATTCAAACAACGAAAGAAGATCATCACACCCAAGAACAAAAACATCATCAGATCAGAGCACTGT
Source organism: Cheilosia vulpina (assembly GCA_916610125.1). Classification (NCBI taxonomy): domain Eukaryota; kingdom Metazoa; phylum Arthropoda; class Insecta; order Diptera; family Syrphidae; genus Cheilosia; species Cheilosia vulpina. The sequence goes on from OU744277.1 coordinate 61,420,146, forward strand.
CCAAGGAATGTACCTCTTACACAAAAAAAAAAACACTAAAATGTGATGACATGAATAATTGATGTCACACTCGATGAATGCGAAATTAATTTCGTTATTCATTTATGGCCGGCAAAATAATTGCATCGCACATTCATATGTACCAACTGATGTTTCTCTGAGTGATCTAGAAGAGAACATTCAACAACTTTGATTGACAGCTGCATGTCATTACTCCATTGTAATAGTGTAATTGCCAAATTACTAATTGAATCATGTTAAGTGGTATTTAAAACTTTAAATAAAGCAATCACGTCACCTTAACGATTTTAAACGAGTCGAAACCGTAATCACAGAGCAGCTTAAATTGTTTACCTCATTAGGCGAGTTCCGTTGATGTTAAGAAGTCAATGATCTGCCACAGATCTTCTTTACAGCGCGTTCTTGTGATTTATATAGCTTTAAGTCCACGATACTTTGTTAACGTCTCCCATGAATACAAATAAGGTGCCAAAGAGAATTGGGAAAAAAGCGCGCGAAAAAATAATCAGCGGGTCTTAAATAATTCATTATTATCACAGGTAGGTTTATATACGTACTTAAGAACTTAAGTGTGAACCAAATTGCAAGTTCAATGGCCACGCTGCCAAATAATTCAGCATCGGATAATGAAAGTCTATCTTATACAAAACGGTATAAGAAAACAAACATCACGTATAGCAACACAATGAGCAATCAAATCAGTTCCTAATGTCATAAATCTGCCAAGAAACTACTTGATTATCTAATCAGGCTGACATTATGTTCACATTTACATCGGGCTTCGTTGAGTATAGCATTTGAACTAACAAAGTAAAGTGTTTTGTAAGCACGATTATTGTGATTCGGATAAACAAATGCGGGTACAAGTGCGGAGTTTGTGTAAACGTGCGGGGTGATGACATTGTTTGTTGTGCCAATAGGGAAGCCCATCACGAGAACTTGTTTAATCAATTTTTCATTTGGCACAAACAGCGAATTGAATGGATTAATGGATTTTAGAAAATAAAACTGTCAAAATCGAATGACGCTCTGTGGAGAGCAAAATTACAAAAGTATAGTAATGTTCGTTCTTTCGCTCGTTATGAATAATCGAATTTTCTTCAAACAGTCGTGCAAATAATTTGCACAATCGTTAACTTCAATTGCACAGACTCGCGACAGATTATTTCAGTCAGATAAGAAACTCTAAATCGTGAATGAGACTCCCTCGTTATTGTATTTCCACGCTTCATTGCAATAGGTATATGCAAGTATGCAATAAACTTACCTGATCCACCCCCACCCCCAGTTTTATAGAGTCACATTTACTCCAGCAAACTGCTGACCTACATTAACACACACTTTTTACGACTTTGTGCCACAACAAAAGGGGTTACGTCACCTTTCTTATTCTCTTTTTTTTTGTGTGTGGGTTTGATTGAACGTCAAATGGAAGTCATTCGGAAGTGGCACAATTCCTTTCGTGTTTACCATATCCTTCCGTACCCATGCCATGCATATAGTAAAATAAATTTCAAGGATTCCCTAATTTTCGAGAAACCCTCTCAAGCTGTCAAGTGTTGTTCAATACCAAATCGATCGTATACTTTTTTAAATTGTTATTTAAATGAAATGCAAAAGTGTACACTCATCAGATAGCGTTTATATTTTGAATCTAATGACATCACCAGTCGCCACTCATTTCATAAGTCATCGGAACTTTGAATTATTTGTTTTTTCTATTTAGAAATACTTGTTCTCTCGTCTGCAAGTAATCTTGTTAGCTTGAGTTTGACCAGAAAATGAACGAAATTCCTGTGCGGAGAAGACACAAACATTCTTCGAGATACCTATATCGCTTCATTTGTGTTTTATAGCGATCTAGATCTATAGGGGTGGAAGCAAATTTAATGGCGCTGTGCATTTAAATTACTCATTGTGGGCGTACATGTACATTTTGAGCGTTTCAACGCCTCGTTGGGTTTATTTTTTGTATGAAGCACGCATACGCTGCTGTGCCAAAGCTGATTAACAGATGGTCCACATGCAAAAATATGAAATCGGGTTTCGTATAAACAAATATATATTTACATTTTAGACGTTTCCAGCAAATGTTTTTGGATCAGCGCTCTATTTGTGAAAGACGAGGTCTATTTGCTTAGTTTATTAAGACGAGCGAAAAAAAAACAAGATAACTGGAGACATAGACAATTGACTAATAAAAACAGGCATTTGTGATAAATTTGGGTTCCTATTCGTCACACGGAGACACCTGAGGGCCGAATGGAATTACCGCATTCGCGGGCAATTCATGCCATTGCAATGACGTAATGTTTGTTATTGATTCTGCTTATTATAGAACTAAAAGCAGAACACCCACAAAGGACCGGTTATAAACGAAGGGGATATAGGTATTGACATCACTCCTAACGATGACGACTGGCTTTGAGCATGGAAAGGTTAACAGAATGTTGTGTCAATAGTTTCAACGCATCGAAAGATTACAGATGGCCGAATAAACGCCGAATATTCATCAAATTACCCTGAGTGAACGGTCTCTTGTGAGTTGTGATGAATTATTAGAGACTACTTCAGAGGGAATATAATATTAGTCATGTTGCCAAGGAATATACAAAACTACGTGGGGCACACCAAAAATGCCCGATATATTTAGGGCCCTTATTGCATCTACTACTACTGTAAATTTCCTCGGGTGGGGACAGTTGGTATATAACCTCAACTCACAGGCGTGAGTAACTAGAGACTATACCGTTTTCGAGCAGTGCATTCATGTTCCATAATGGCATCATCGATACGGAAAAAATTCTTTTATTGTCCCACATAAACAAAAATTCATAACAACAAATCTTGTTTTGAATTCCTATATAAAAGAAGGACTAATCAGATATATGACTTAAGCAAATTCTGACGATCATGATGCTTTGTTTGACTAGTTCGATTGCTCAAGAGTTATCGCTTTCTTTCTCCAGCAAAGGTAAATATATCTGAGACGAGCCGCATTCTATAGCGACCTTGGATGTGTTACTGCGCATCCACTTGCGAATGATAGCAAAAAGTGGAACAGACTTTCATTGATGTCAATTTAAAAGCTGATAAGATCGGAATGTCAAACAATGAACGTTTTGAAATCTAAAGTGGAGCACTATGATCGAACCAGAAATGATACTTTAAAGCCCGTCATATCTGTTCTGTTTTGCTTTGTTTGGAAGGGTATGCGCAGGTGCTGTTCATACAGTCCGACACCATTTAATTCAGCATTAACCGCGATAAGCTTATCTATTCCTAAAATACCGACTTCTTGGTAATCGATAAGTAACTGGCGCTTACCTACCTATTTGTTTTTTTTAAAATACGAACACAATCGCATTGTTCTTTAGTTTCTGTCACATCTATGTGATTGTTTGATTCATTTTTATTTGTTATCTTTGTATAAATATAGACTTTGTTCACCTAAACGATAACGCGCGAAATTTTTGTGAAATTTCCTTTTCTCGTCAGAGCGATGAATATAATTTGAAGTTGCGAAATATAGAAAGTTACAAAGTGCCTGGTGTAGAAGCATTTGAAAACGCTTTTTTAATGGAGATAATTTTTGTTTAGTTATAAACTAAGCTGTGGTCTTTGTGAATAGACCACAGAAAGATAAAAACTAGAGTAAGAGGTAGCGACTGTTGTTTTGCTAGAATTCGTATAGAATTTAGAGACGCTGCATCTCTGACTACAGTCTTTATCTTCAAAGTTCCATAATCTACAGGTCTTCGTGTCACAAAAATCAATAACTTATTCTAGTACATATATCTTAAAAGAAATTTCACCCTACCTCCTGTAATCAAGACATGTCAGACTTAACGCCTAATATTTCTCAGTACCTAGTAAATACACCCACCCTAGTTCACAGTCAGTGTCAGTTCCCCAATAGTGCAACATACAACATAAAACAAATCTAAGCAACGAAACGAAGATAGAAAGTAATTCTCACTGGCTTCTTTGTCGCACACTACTACCTACTTGGCCTTACCGTCACCAAATGTTGCACTATTTTTAGTTTTTCAGATTTTTGGTCGACGCGTCATCAATCAGTGCGGGTTAATCGATACCTCTCCGTTACTATGAGGCTTTTGTCCGCCTAACAAACATTTCTATTTTAGTAACAATGTTCATGACACCCAAATGTAATTGGCTGTAACTACCTGAAATTAATAGTTCTACTGCTTCGTTGTGCTTTTTAGAACTTTCTTACTCCAATTAGATACCGGCTTTTGGGTAGGTTAAATAAACAATATAAACTATACAACATACCTTGTCGACTCGAAGAAGTTTGCTTCACGATTCATCAACTCGGATCGGAATTTGGCCATTTCCTCTTCCATTTTGCGCATTTCAGAATCGAATCGCTCCCGAATGCTCGAGAATTCTGTATCAATCACACTGAAATCGCCCAATTTGATGGGAATATTCCTCTTGTTTGATTCGGCCATTTCTGCCTTGTTGTTGGTTTATTTGTTTAAATAAATAAAATTAATTTTACACTAATGTCACAGCACAAATATGTTGTGTTTATTTGTTTAAAAAGTATAATATCACGGTGAAGATTTCAAATACACTTCCTCACACGATGAACGCGAAATTCTATTTAACTGAACGGAGCAAATTTTCCTTTCCAAATTGACGTTTTCTTTGAGACTGAATTTTTTGACGCTCTCTCGAGTGGTTTTATTTAAAACTCTGATTCATTTGAGAGAATATTCAAGAAAGATAAGAACATGTTTCGTACTGTACTTGGTGGCGATGACATTTTTGAGTGTTTTACATTTGACAGATGATTTTTGCTATGCGGGGAACTCACTTGGATGCTTAATGGTGTGACCTCACTTGTTATTAGTGGGCAGAACGCCTACATGTAGAAAAAGATTGAACTGTTTACCTACGGTTATGGTTTTATTGATTATGTTGTCATAAAAGAAACTTCTTAAGAATTGACGATGGGTAGTTTTATATTTTAAAATATTGTTTCTAAAACAGGCATTCATTTAGTGGGATTCTCTAGTATGTAAGCGTCATCGCATCACACATTCCTAACACGGAAGATTAAAGGGATGTCCAATACTATATAACAGTCTAACAGACTGACTGAAACATCTCGAGCAAAAATGCTTGTGCGTGATGTTTTAAATGCAGAATAATTATCACTGACCTTGCACTGCACAAATATGACTGACAAATCGACATCCGCGAAATAACTCTTCTAAATTTTCCTAACTGGGAAGTAGGTATTCCTGGAGAAGAATAAATGATTTTTATTTACAAAAAATACTTGAGCACTCTCCATGCATACAACTTTTTTTATTATACCTTAAAGTAATTGCTTAACTTTATCAGCGTATAATTATTACAATTATTTTATTTGTTAATGATAATGGTACCTAATAGGTACAATCTACAAATATTGAAGACATACTAAAATTATACAAACTTTTGCCATTTTATCACAAATACTTGTAGACTCTTAGCCGCTGGTTCTGATGTAGAGTCTCGGGATAGCATTATTGAAGTTTATTTCTTTGCTGAGGAAGACGTTCAATAAAACGAAAATTATATTTCCAAGGTCTCTAAAAAGCTACAAGTAGTGGAATCTCGTTTTTTCAAGACTCTTTTGGCACGAGACTCGTCATCGTTCCTTTCTATTCCCAGCAGTCATTATAAAAGTATGACTGTTTTAATCCTTAAGTTGTATCTTTATTAGTTCCAGGTGACGAACAAAGAGCGATGAAAGTATAAATAATATACGTAATATTTGTTGAAATTTTCTGTGATTCATTCAGAAACCCCTTTATTGATTTTTCCCTCAATAGTAACTTTGACAATAATGTACTTTTCCGTATTACCTACCATCTGAGACCAACTCAGCGTCAAAAAATAAGGAAGCACTCTAAACTAAACTCAATCTACTCAATTTACACTCCTTTCCACTCAGTAGCATTTTGGTTTTGGCTCTCTGTTGCTCTTGCTGTACTGTTGCATCTTGCAAATTGCATGTGCATCTGCATTTTGATTTTGCATTATTCGATGTTTTGTTGAATTTGCTTGCATATATATAGGTATTTATGTTTTGTTTCGTGGCTCACCAAATATAAAACCCTCCTACGATTTATAGTAAAATGCTAGTGGTAGTTGATGAATGAGATGAATCGTAGGTCGTAGTCGAATCATAATTTTCTTTGCATTTAACAACAATAATAGTTGTGCCTGCTTCTATACATATTTTGTTCTCAATTCAGAGTAAACAGTTCTATTTATGGAAATTCTTTTCGATGGGAATTGTAGGAATAGGTATATGAAATCATTTATGAAAATAAATAATATTTCCCACGCAGGTGACGAATTGAATCATTTAAAATGTTACTAATATTTTTGTACCTGCCCATAATTATTTGTAATTCTGTAATGGAGAAGAATGTAGGTAGGGTAAAGGTTCTAGTATCCGGACAGTTAACACATTTGTTATCTTTGACTTCCAACAGTTTCGTCACTATCAAAGCTACCGAAAAAAATTAAAATGTCTGTCAAAGTGACGATATTGGCTAATAATAAGACATTACCTTTTTTTTCAAATGTAACGTTCTGAATATTTATAAAAAATAAATTCAAAAAGTTATATTTACTCTAGTATCCGGACAGCATAATTTAGTCTCCGGACACTTTTTTGTTAGTGTCCGGACACAAAGGTTTTATATGAAGTGTAAGGCCTTTTTTGCCTTTATTTAATTTAGTTAGTTAGTATATGTTTTTGTAACCTTTGGGGGCTATAATTTTGCCATATTTTGGACAGAGACAAAAACAGTTTTATTCATCATTTCAAATTCGTTAATGGTCATCCACGATATGCTCCTGATCAATGCTTTTCAAATATTAAAATAGTTCCCTAAACCATTTTAATATGGTTTCCTGGGTGACTACTGCCCAGCCCTTGCTAATGCTTTCTGCTTCTCTCATTGACAATAAAAGGTTTAGTTTCAAGAAAGCAAAGAAAGAAAGTTTCATCCATGTTTTTATGGGGCGATCGTTTTTGAAATTATCTATCTCTCTCTCATTAGGAGCATACATAGGTATCGCTTAGGAGCATTCAAACGCAAATTTGTATCTCCTCTCAAATTTACAGTATCCGGAGAGTTTGTCTGGATACTGAAAATGCTCTTCAATTTTAGTTTTAGTATCCGGACACCAAAACTTAGGCGAAAAAAATAATTTTATCCTTTTTTTTTTTTAATTATGAAACTGGGTTATATTTAAAGGAAAACAAAGTACCTTGCAGAACAATAAGTTAAGAAATACTCTTTGAAAAACTTACTTTTTGCAAATGCTCGCACTATTTTTTTGGTATGCAAAATGACAACACAACCACATTCTCGGAGCTCAGCCACAACACTGCCGCTTATCTCTTACATTATGCAAATGATTGATTTGAAACTTTGCATATAGATGAGTGACATATAAAGGATTGTTTTATTGTTGATATTTGAGACTACATATGTGTGATGTACCTATTTTTCTCAGATAAACAACATAGTGTCCGGACACTAACACTGACCGGATACTAGTGCCTCTACCCTATGTGAAACACAAATCTAACGACACCTTTTGCGTCAATTTTTCTTCGAGTATTGCTTTTGTTTGAATCGTAAAGGGTGATTTTTTAGCTGGTTTGGTTTTGGCAACACCGGTTTTGACAGCTGACGTGTGTTTAGTACCTTGTGTCACTGTCAAACAGCTTCAGTTTGGTTTGCAATTTAACCATGGATCGTCTTACAAATGAACAACGCTTGCAAATTATTGAATTTTACTATCAAAATTCGTGCTCGGTTCGAAATGTTCATCGCGCGCTGCTTCCATTTTATGATCGGCATTCTCGACCTTCTGAGCAGTCTATTCGGAAGATTGTGACCAAATTTCGCACCAAATTTACTTTGTTGGACATTAAACCACCAACACGTTTACGTACTGTGCGTAGTGAAGAAAATATTGCGGCCGTATCAGCTAGTGTGACAGAAGACCACGAAATGTCGATTCGGCGCCGTTCCCAGCAGTTAGGCCTTTGTTACAGCACTACGTGGAAAATTTTGCGGAAGGATTTGGGCGTAAAGCCTTTTAAGATACAGCTGGTGCAAGAACTAAAGCCAGCCGACCTACCACAACGCCGAATTTTTGGTGAATGGGCTCTTGGAAAGCTGGCCGAGGATCCGCTTTTTTATCGAAAAATTGTGTTCAGCGATGAGGCTCATTTTTGGTTGAATGGGTACGTAAATAAGCAAAATTGCCGCATTTGGAGTGAAGATCAGCCAGAAGCATTGCAACAGCTACCAATGCATCCCGAAAAAGCCACTGTTTGGTGCGGTTTATGGGCCGGCGGCATTATTGGACCATATTTCTTCAAAGATGATGCGAATCGCAGCGTTACTGTCAATGGTGAACGCTACCGAGCGATGATAACAAACTTTTTTTTGCCCGAAATGGAAGTTCTTGACTTGCATGATATGTGGTTTCAACAAGACGGTGCCACATGCCACACAGCACGCGAACTAATGGCGCAATTGCGAGGCGAGTTTGGTGAACAGTTAATTTCACGTTTCGGGCCGGTCAATTGGCCGCCTAGATCGTGCGATTTGACACCATTAGATTATTTTTTGTGGGGGTATGCCAAGGCTAATGTGTATAGGGACAAGCCCGCTTCGATTGACGCACTGGAAGCCAACATCCATGCATTCATTCGTGAGATACCGGCCGATATGTGTGAAAGAGTATGCCAAAATTGGACTCAGCGGATGGGCTACCTGAGACGCAGCCGCGGTCAACATTTGCATGAAATTATCTTTAAACATTAAATTGCAAGGTTCAAACTATCGATTCAAATAAATATTTCATTCATTTTTTCGAATTTTTTGTGTTTTTTTTTAAAAAAAGTTCTAAACCTCTTAAAAAATCACCCTTTATTATTGTATAGTCGTTTTTTTAAGGTGTCTGTTCAGTGTTTTAATATAATATTGGAATTAATATCTATTGCTTCACAGAAGTATCTTACCTACCTTCAGAGATAAGATTCGTAACGGCTTTATCAATATCTGTAAATATTTATATTTTAACAAGAATATTTTTAAATACCTACACCAAGAGGATTTTACTTTATTCCAAAGAAATACCTACAGCTACAGAGGTGTAGAAAAATTCGTTGCTTTAGCCTAGTATGCTGCTCGCGCTTAAGTTAAGCTCCCATACAAAAATGTCTCCAAAGATAAAACCAAGCAAAGCAGTTAAGATAACCAGTGCGCAGTTCAAGCTAAATTTGTTAGCTACTGTATGAAAAATCTCTACAGAAGCGTATTGAATACAAAATAAATTTTTCAGCTAAATTTTGACAGATCAGATAATATATCGGTATTCGCATTCGCAACAAAATTTCAAACGAAATTGGAGAATGGTTAGTTCAACAGAAAGAAATTCGTTGTTGTTAATTTAATTTCTTTTACAAATGGAATATTTAAACGAGGAGTAATGGAAGCGGTTTTTGAGGAGGAAGCTGAAGAAGGCCAAATAAAGAAACAAGCAAATTCAATCAGCCTTACCAACACAATTTTTTTTTGACAGAACTTACACTGTGAAAAGCGAACATTAAGCGAAGTGGTGGAGAGAAACATTGGAGAGGCGCATAATTTTAGCTCTGCTGGAACAACATACTACATACCTACTAGGCTTTTGTAAGAAAATATGTGCGAGAACACTTATGTCGTTTTCCATTGTGACCACCAAAAATCTTTTTCAATGAAATTGATCTGCTTTTGTAAATGGATTATTGCGTTATTTGACAACAATATCAGTTGTTCAAATTGCATTTGTTTTTTGTTAAATCAACCATGCAAATCGGCTTGAAGAATGTTTCCTCTGTTGCAGCTAAAAATGGAGTAGTTTTGGTGATTTGTAGTTTCCAGATGATGAGAAAGACAATGAAGATAGTAATTCCTCCAAAACTATGTCCATTGCTGTTTATGTATTTCTTTATTTTGATTTTCACGAAACTTTGCACATTTGCTTTAAAACAAACTTCTTTAAATGACGTTAAACAGCTGTGCTGTATTTGTGGTAGTATGTGTAAATCTGAAAAAATATCGAGATCTGCAAAAAGTGATCCGAATCAAAAAAAAAGATTGATTTTTTCTCCCAACGGAACGCGAAAAGTGATTTACATAAAAAAAAGATAGATTTTTTGTGCCAATGGAAAACGACATTAGATACTGACACTCGTATTTATAAAGGCCTTGTAAAAGTTATCAGGTGGCTACGCAGCAGTTACGTCCAATTTTTCTATGCAAACTATCGTCTTTTAGTACATACTAACTTCTGCAATTGCTTTTATAAATACGAGGGTTTATGTATGTGTGTAGTATTAAACTGGGAAACAATTTAAACTTACCACTAGCACAGCAAAGAGTATACGCATCAATTCCACACTGATATTTTTATTCAAATATGCTACATCTATAAGTTGTCAAAGTGACGCTTATTCGAAACGAACAATTAAAAATCAAAAGTGTTTTTTTTCTTTTTTTTTGTGTTTTAGCTCCTTTCCTTCATAAAACATTATTAAAACTATTAATAAGCTATATCTTGATCTTGCCGTGGACTCCTACCTATTTTGTGCTCTTGATCTGTCAGTTAAGTTCAAGAAAATGGTTATCAATGTTTTTCCTGGCTTAAATTTTGTAGGGTTTTTGAATTGAAATTGTATACTGATTGTTCTTAAACAAAATGTCGAACGTTTCGATCTGTCAATGCATATGATAAACCACAATACGAATTCATATGAAGTCAATCATTCAACTTCTGTTAAATTTTATTAAATTGGGTTGGACACGTGATAGCAACTTTTTATTTTGTAGTCCCATAGGCTAACTAAGGTCCGTTTTAAAATGTCATTAAAATCTGGTAAGAAACAGAGTTGCTTGGTGTATATGGTTGTAGACAATAGTCCGATATTTCATACTGATTGTTCACTGTAGAGCATGAGAGTAGTCTCATGCGGTATTGCCAATTTACCCATGATCACCGATACTTAATGCCACAAATCATGTTAATGAAAAGTTGAACACTATTATACCTAAATCTCAAAAAAAACGCGTTCCTACTATTTATATTTATTTGAGAGAATGAGAGAATGTTTCTCCAAGAAACATTGGCTCTACACAGAGAAACTGCAGTGCAGTTAATTATGTTTTCTTTAACAATTTTATTGCCAGCGAAGGCCGATATCAAGTGAGTATATTACTAATTACTTTCACAGATAGAAAGTTCACCATATCATAAGTGAGTCAACTGCGTGATGCTATGCCACTGTTACTAATGTTTCAATTTCTCTAGTGAATTCCAGACATTTCCACTTTAATTATCCCACGCCAATGTGAATATGAACCGCCCACTAAAGCCGCAATCAGTACTCCACTTAGTAATGTATTTGGAGACATTTGAATTTGAACATATATGTGAAAACGTCATAGGACCAGAACTAGACCTAGACTATTGACATTTCTGAATGAGTGCGTAGGTATGGTGTGTATTAATTCGTTTGTTTTTTTGTTTATTAATTTATTAATAGACTTCAGATAGGTACTCGTGTATTGAGATGGCAATTTTGTTTGTACGAGTAGAAATTGTGCATTTTTTTGAGTTTCGTTGAGATTTTTTTTTTTTATTTTTAGCAGGAATGAGTTAAGTCCCACGGCTCTCAGATTCCCAGCTGATCACTAAAATTTCTGTTTGTGAAAAAGATTTTTTTTAAAATTAAATTTGTTTACGATTCGTTGGAAAGTTAGGTATTTGAAAATATTTCTAAAGATAGAAAACAGATAATAAATTGTGCACTTTCAATTATAAAATTATAATTTTCGTCTCTTTGAAATGCGTTTAAAATTAAATCTAGTGTTGGCTGTGATGTTGCAATGTGTTTAAAGAAGTTTCATTTCATTCAATCAGTACGATGCACATAGAAATTATTGCCTACTACAAAACTGTCGAAAATCGTGCGTGACGTACATATGTCGCAGTTTTGATTGGCCTAAATCGGTCACATGAACATGAACGTCAGTTGACGTTTATGGAGGGGTGGCCGACGAATCGAGTCAAGAAATTCGTGACTGAGAACTGAGTACAAAGTTGACAGTTCCCGAATGTGCCAGACGTATGAAAAGTGACGTTACCGACCAATATAATTTTTGCGTTCAGGTTACATTCAGTTACCAATCTAGTCGACTTAATGGGCCTTACTAATAATTATCATTTTTAAACTTCATAATAAATATTTTATAGGTCACAATATGATATTTTGCATGGAAAATTTCCCGGAATGTAACTAGATTTTTTAAATATACCCATAGACTGCTTATTAACATTTTTTTTCGTCTGTGAGAAGTAATGTTCTAAAACAACAAAACTGCGCTACTTTTTATTATAGCGGATAAGTAAAGAAACAAACACGAAACATTCACAAACGTCAAAATGAAACAAGAAATAATTATAAAGTTATAAATAAATACGTGGATGGCGCAACAGGTCCACATAGGACCCTAACCCTTAGCTTCTTAGGCAAGGTCGTTTGTGTGAATAATACTTTCGGGAGGAATGGAAGCGACCGATTCAAATTTTTGTCAATTGAAAAGCTTTTCTCAGAAGTTTGTCTGGCATTTGCGAGAGGTTGCGCAATGAGAAAAACCTTTAAAATGTAATTTGTAATTTTCGGTGGTCGAACCTGAGACCCCAGTTCCGTGGTTCAGCACACAAACCACTGAACCCTCATACGTGTATCAAGATTTGTATCATGGTGAAGTACACGAAGGAAAAACGTTTACAAATACATATTTAAAATTTATTACCGAAATTCCGAGTCGGTGGTCGCAACTTAAGAGCGTGAACGCCAATTTTCATCGCAAAATTAGCTTCAGCGATAAAGCGCATTTTTGGTAAAGCGACTTCGTCAATAAGCAAAATATGTGTTACTGGACAGGTGAGAACCCTCATGTGCTTCATGAAGGTGGCGTCATTTGTTCGTCAATGAAAATGACCGTCGCTTTACGGTAAATGGTAATATCTGCAGAGAAATGTTGGAACGTTATTTCTTTGAGCAATTGCATGAATTGCACATTAGTGATATGAACAAGACCACACAGCGGGTGCAACAGCCGAGTTATTGATGTCTAAGTTCGGTGAACGTGTTATCTCGAGAAATGGACCTGTCTATTGGCCGGCGAGATCGTGTGATTTAACGCATCTAGGCTTTTTTATGGGGCTACATTAAATCATTGGTCTATGCCAACAAGCCGGCGACGTTAGAGGAGCTCTGAGCCAATATTGAACGAGAAATAGTGGCCGTATCGATCGAAATGTGCGGCCAACTCATCGAAAATTGGGTTCAACGTATCGACCGATGCATACGTTCCCGTGCTGGAGATAATAGAACGAAGTCGAATTTCATTCCTTAATGTTTTGATGGTAGGTATGTAATTCAAGTAGTTTGCATTTTATTTCAAAAAGAAGTGGTCAAGTCCTTAATGAAAGACCTTTATCTCCTCTACCGATAATGAGCTGGTAGCAGATCATCGAAAGTAACGGAGATACGCTTTAGCGTGCTACACCCACGAGCCCTTTGGTGGATAATAAATCGTTTATAACACCATTATTCGCCTATCTAAACACCTCGATGACAGGCCAAAAATAAAAACGATTTAAAAGTCGAGAAAAGTTGGAAGTTATATTTATTATTCGATTACAAACCCTTAAAATCCCAACAAACACTGTTCGCTGTTTCGTTTTTAAAATACATTAACGCAAAAGGATATCATAGTTCAGCAAAGTTAAGAAAAGCTTTAGAGACTACCACTCCAACAGAATATTTAAAACTTTTTAACTCCTACAACATCCTGCCTGATATATAAAAACCAAACATATATGAGGGTGGCAAAGTGGTGTACAGCGTATATTTGTGCTGCAAGTGGCAACGAAATGAGTGCCTATAGCAACTTGGTTATTCAATGTCCAACTTCCCCCAGTAAAAAGTTTGGTATTTTCGGTATCAGATCAGAAGCTGACGTTAATAAGCGTTGTGATGACAACTAAAAATAAGACACAATAATTATATTAATAATAATTAAGTTTGTTGCCAGCATTGTAATTGATTTAATTTAAGCTTTGACCGTACCGCCCTTTGAAACTGAATCCATTAATGTCTCTCCGACAGGTTGTAGGAGTTTCCCTTTCATGGAAACATTCGCAATTTAAACGGTAAACTTGGAAATTTTATAATGTAAATTTCTGATGTAGTATTACAAATTATTCAAATCAAATAAATAAACTTCTTTAACGCACGTAGCGTAAAATACTATTAAGTCTGTATGTATAGATATTTTAACTAAAAAGGTTAAAAAAAGTTTTGAATGTCACTAAAATGAGTTTTTGAGTTCAAATTAATCTTAAAGATGGTGTATTGAGTTTGAAATTTGAATCGTGTATCGTAAATTGAAGACTGTGCTCTACCTGAGTGGTATTCTTAGGCACTCTCAGAGCCCTTTTTTTTGCTCTAGGTCACAGTTGGGCACGTTCAAAAATCTATTCTAGTGGGTCTGAAAGCTAGCCTAATTGATATGTCTCAGTTTCGATTGGCCTTGGTCGATTACATGAACAGTTTTCATTTTACGTCTATGGTAACCCTCCATAGCCGACGAATCTAGTCAAGAATTTCGTGCCTGAGTACTAATGTCGTTTTCGATTGGTAAACAGATCAATTTATTTGAATTTTGATTGCTTTTGATGTTTGATTTGCCAAAAAAAATCATTTTTTTATTTGTTGATCTAAGACAATTTTGAGAAATCTCAATTAAATTATACCAATGTGTATGCAAAGCAGCTATTTTATCGCGTCTTAAAGAACTTAAGTTTTGATTTTGTCCTAGTTGTTCAAATTAAAAATTTTATCAATAGTAAAGCTTTTCTATACAACATGCCAACTCAGCTTAGGTATATCAATGAAGTCGAATCCAAAATCAAATTTAAATCTAAATTTCCATCCTGGATCGATGGTATTCCAGCTGGCTTTTTAAAAATTACATTCAATACATTGCCATAATTTTCCTTCCGTATGAAAAAATTATTTTATATAGTACCAATATTTAAATCCAGTAGGAAATATAATATTGAAAACTACGGAGGGATCTGTAAGCAATCGTCCATCCCTAAACTGTTTGATCACTTCGTGAATGATAAGTTAATCTTTTTTGTAAAAATGTAATTTGCAGTAACCAACATGGTTTTGTAAAAAACAGATCTTACTTATCTTCTACTTTTTATCTAATTGTAATCAGGTCGATGCCATTTTCTGATATCTGATTTCTTTACTGATTTCAGTAAAGCGTTTGACAGAGTTGACCACAACCTTCTCCTTTACAAGCTTGAACGTTTAGGGTTTCCTACAGTGTTTCTTAGGTGGCTATCATCCTATTTAGCAAACAGAAACCAATTTTTAAAGTAGCGAGGACACTTATCCAAAGAAATCATGTTAACATCCGGTTTCCCTCAAGGACGTCACATAGGACCACTCTTATTTATTTCATTCGTTAATGATGTTGTAAAATTTGTTCCAAATTGCAATATCCTAATGTTTGCCGACGATTTTAAAATATACTCTTTATGCAATGATCCGAATAGTTTTTATAAATTGAATGCACATCTCCGAAACTTAATATTGTGGCGCACTAAAAACTGCTTGTCCCTTAATGTTAGTAAATGTTCAGTCATTACTTTTTAACGTCGAACCTCATTCAAAAAAAATTCTTAGGTCTGCCCTCTGACGTCTTCCTTGGTCTGATTTTAATAACTTACGCCCTTATTCAGCCCGATTACAACTTATTGTACTTAAGTCTCTTGAGGTTAGGAGAATGGTGTCAAGACATGTTTTTCTTCACAAAATACCTTTTGGGGAGATTCACAGTCCTCGTTCTCGTACTAATTATGGTAGATTCTCGTCTTTAAATGGTTTAATGCCATTGTATAATGATTGTGCGTCTTTTAATGACATGAATATGACAATACCATTAATAAAATTCATCTTGTTAACTTATTTCCAGTTGTAATTGTATTGTTCAGATTTTAATTGGTCTTGTACTTGCTTTTTCTGCATTATCTTTATTTACTTAATTTTTCTTCAAATTTTGTCTCTTTTTTCATTTGTACTATGCTATTAATTTCAAATTCCACATGTCTTAAAGAGGCCTAGTCAACAAAGTGACAAGCAAATAAAAAAAAAAAAGAACCGAATTGTTACAAATTCTTTATGGTTGAAAGGATTGCTTTTTTTAACAGAATTATTCATTTTTCGTCTATAAAAACGATTTTTTATACAGTGGACGAACATTATAACGAACATTATAAATTCGCTATATTTGCGATATAACGAACGCTTTTCAGATATACATTAGTATCTCTATATAGCAAACGGTACCCACGATTTTCTATCCGATATAACGAACGTATATATATGTTAGTTTAAAAACCCTTAAAGTATTTAAACCGAAAACCATAATCGATTCAATTTAACATCAAATAAAACCGTTTGAATAAACATAATTTTTAATAACTGAATTTTTAAAAATTATTTTATACTAATTTTTAAAAAAATTACGAACGCGCTCGATATAGTGAATGAAATCAAACATTATATCATTCGTTATACTGGACGTCCACTGTATTAATATTTTTCGAAATGCGAAATCAATTGAAATGGACTTTTTGCGGCCAACTCAATACACACAAGAACAAATGGAATGATAATGTTCGATTTGGCAGCAGAAATGTGATATCTCAGATCAAAATCTGAAATGCCAAATCGAAAACGATATTGGTTTTTTCTGTGATGTCAGAAACAGTTTCATAGGATAAGCATTACACCAGGGTATAGTTTTTGCAGTTTCTATTTCTCGATTACTGTTTTTTTACTGCCAAATACGATTTGCAGTTAGATTGCAACAACGTTTAGAAATATGCGATTAAAAAGTACTACCAAAGTTCGAGCTCAATTGTATGGGCTTAATGGTTCAACGTTTATTCTTTGTTCAAATTGGGGCGATCGAGGACATCAGTGTTAGCCTTCGGTATGTCCTGCAGGGAATCGGAACGGTTTCAAAATGTAAATGAAATATAATTTCAACGTCAGTGGTAAAATTAAAGTTTTCTCAATCGTGTTGCTTAAGGTCTCAAACGCTGTCACACAATCGTGTCATTCAATCTGTTTGTCGATTGCTCGCGGATGGCGAACTATGACATTTTCGCATGCTGGTAAAAACAGTTTTATTTTTTTTAAATTTGTATAAGTTTTCGGAAACCTTTAAGGTTGCAGTTGTCGCATGTCAGAACTGTACAAATATAGATGACACGTAAATGTGACGAAATGTATGATTAACTAACAGATTAATTACAATAACTTAAAATCGGCGTGACGCACAAATTGTAACTAACAAATCTAATTCAAATTTCGAGTGGATATTAGTTGAAACTTGGATTGGGTAAACTTTGTTTGGGAAATCAGGGGCAAGTTTCAAGTTGTCCCGATTAGACAGGTTAAAGAGGAAAACTTTTCAAAAAGTTAAAACGCTTAGGAGTTCTGTTGCTTTTCGTTGTTAGCACATTACAGAAGTGCCCCAGTTGACATTTCGATTTGATGTAGTAAAAGTCACAATAGCCCATCGAGTTTATGCCCTGAGAAGGAATCTAGTCAACGTAAGACACTTATGGTGACCGGAAGAGAATTATTGTGACGTCAGGTCATCCGGGTGACCGATCGATTTTGATGACAGCCTTATTGTAGTTACGTGTAGCTTGAAAACCTACTTTTGTTTTTGTTCGTTCATTCACAATTATTCAAGTTGGATTTGTGGTCCGACTGCAAATATACGTATCTGACAGCCAATTTCAGACGGACTGCGTCAGTCGTTTATTTGTAACTTATATTGAATAAGGACAAACTATATCTCTATGAGCGGACTAGAATACTATGTATTTAATATTTGATAGACGCTTACGTTGACGTTACTTCAAATTACTTGAAAAGTTCCAAAATTCTTTTCATCATGGCCCAGCTTACCCATATAATCGAAACACCCTTTCCCAGCAACTGCATCACAACCATTATCTCCAATAACGTTGATTTCATCTGAAAAATAAGATCATCCAAGGGTAGAAAAAGGGAGTAAGCATATACGTAGTTTGATATGTGTTGGAGGCTGTCTGTCATCGGCGTATCGCTGCACCATACATAAAGCATACGCATTTAAACACATCCACCTTCTGTCCGCATCTGTTTATGGCAAATAACAAACTGCACCATGTCTCTCATAATAAATTCCTAAAACATTTTTTGTTTTTATTTGTAAAATGTTTTTATCCTTTCGTAAACCAATTAGGGGAGTTTGGGGACACAACATTAGAACATGATTATTTTATGTGATTTTTGTTTTATGTTTATATATATTTTTCCTCATTTTTTTCCATTTCATAACCTATCACACAAATTTAAATTTTGTTTAACGTTTAGACTACATACATATATACCGTTTCATCTTGCACACACATTTTTATATGTTCTAACTTTCTAGAGTCGTTTGTTTTTTTTTCTGTATTTTGCTCCCGGCATGTTTCAATAATAAAATTAGATTATCCTAGGGGGTTTATTATTTTCTTTTTTTTTTTACATTAAAAACAATCTTGTAAAATAATTTCTATACCTATTATAGAAAATATTTTGTTTTTCCTATCTTATATACTAAGGACCTATATGTGATATTATGTTTTTCTTAAACATCACTCTGTACAATTGTACTTCAAATTTGAATACAAAAAAAAAAATCAACATAAACATTTTCTTTATAAATAATTCGCAGATTTGTTTAATAATAATTTTTTTTTTGTAGAAAATTATTGTAGTTTCAACATAATTTGCCGTATATGTATTTTCATGTTAATTAAACTTTTGCCTGGTAAATTTTTTGTTTGTTAAACAAATAACAATTATTTTTTTAAATGTTTTGTTCAATTATTTTTTCCCCATATTTTCGTAACAATAAAACAACAAATAAATAAAAAGATATATTGAAATAAAAGTAAGCGTTTTTTTTTGTTCACTTTTCATTGTTATTAACTTGAAAAAAAAGATGTTATTTAATGCAAGGACGTTTGGGGGAAAGTGGGTGGGAGAAAATATTATTTTTATGGAATTGAATTTGAATTATAGGCTGCTATGTCAGTTGCGTTAAATAATCAGCTGTCAAAAATTAGGCTGCTTGCTACATTTTTGATGTTAAGTTTCCTTGCGGACGAATTGGTTTTGGTAAATTTCGCCAACTAAATCAATTTCTCATAGAACACAAAATTTACTCAATTATTGGACGCAATTCACACACACTCTACGTCGGATTATGGTTAGCTTACATCGAAAAGTTCTGATTTCATAGAGATGATAAAAAAGTTGTCATTTAAAGGTCAGATTGGAATATAAAAAAACCATCCATTGGTTCACAAAAATTCACTGTGTGCTTAGCGGAATAC
This sequence comes from Cheilosia vulpina, assembly GCA_916610125.1. NCBI lineage: Eukaryota > Metazoa > Arthropoda > Insecta > Diptera > Syrphidae > Cheilosia > Cheilosia vulpina. Next base: position 61,439,796 of record OU744277.1, read on the forward strand.
AAGGATTGATCTGCTTTACATACAGCATTAGCAAAAATTCACGAACTTCGAAATGTAAAAAGCGATTGAAAAATAAATGTGCATATGGTATTGTCGCAAATTCCTAACCTCTTTCTATATGTAATAGAAATAAGAATCGAATTGTCGCACGAAAAAAACTGTATGCCTCTATAACTATAGGGCAGGCTAGATTGGGGAACTCTGGTTAGCAAAACTTACCTATTTTATTCGCAGTAGACAATTGACTGTCGAAATGTGCCTCAAAAACTATTGCACAAAGTAATCGAGCACAATATAATATAAGAGTTAATCCTAGCATAGAAAGATAATTTTAATGGTTAATCTATCAGCATTCACTTTTTTGAGTGGCTGATTGTCATTTGAGCATAAAAGAATATTTTCAGAAGATGGTAATAGTTTTCAATGAGAAACCAAAGCGTCAGAGGCTCTTATATAATATTTTTAATTGTCACATGACAACCTGTCTCGACAGCATTGCAGTTGATTATGATTATTTTGACACATGTCGTATTTGGAAAACAATTATCAAAACAATTATCTAGTAATTGACGTTAAAGAATGCTGAAATTCACACAAAGTACACTCACGAAATGTCGTCCTCGTATTTTAATTATTTCTATAGAAAGACTGTAGATTTTAAACATTTCTAATTTTGCCAGTTTTTTAAGCCTTTGCTATTTTTGATACATAACTTAATGTCTCGAATCGTGAAACGTAGATATGTTTTCAAATGTTATTCCTTTTTAATTTTACCACACTAAATTGTAATTTTCGCACAGAGACAAATAGCCTACCCACTCTTTCGAACGATGTGTTCCACTCTATGAATTTTTAATTTCCCGAAGATTTGTTTACGTGTGCTTTTCTTTTCATATTTAAAAAAATAGTTTTAAGGTTTTTAAACAATAACTACAAAATGACAGCAGTCAAAAGCGGGGGTATATTATGTTAACGTGGGAAAGTTTTACACAGCATTCGTCAATTTTAAAAATATATCTCTGTCCCAATGGAAAATGAAATTAATTACACAAAATTCCAGGCAGATTGAGAGCAGTTTTTCTGCTATCGAAATCGGCTGGCTGTCAGATTTCATGTTCTATTGGCCGCAAAAAAAAAAATTCGCAATTTTGCGAATCTAGATTTCTTAGCGGGATTTGCACCTTTTTCAAACTTTAAAGTTTTTATATATACGTTTTTAAACGACTAGTCTGTAAAAAACAGAGAAAAATTTACATTTGGCCGCTGCAATGGATATCAACATAAATTGAATGGGTTTTTATAAACACAAATTACAATTTAAGAACAGCTGATATTTAAATCACGCACCAACACAAATGCAAAAAAAAATATAATATCATTTTATGTTTCATTGGGCAAGAAAAATCTAAAATTTGATAGCAAAATCTTAAAATCCCAATCATGGAAAACGACATTAGTTCGTAAAGCGATTTTTTTTTTGACCTTGTTAGTGGTAGCATGTTAATATATGAATAATCTGTAGTTATGAAAAACTCCCTGGTTTGGCACGTAAGACCGTGCTTTTTTTTTGACAGTACTTCAGACAAGTTGTTTTTTATTTTGCCACAAAATTTGGACCATGTCAAATTTGGTAGTTGGAACCCGTATTAAAAAAAAAAAGAGAAACGCTGTGAGCAATGTACATATATACATTCTACTATTTACAAGCAGAAATATGTTGGCAAGTATTTCGCTACAGGACACATTTTTAAATTTAAAGTTTTACGTATAAAAAAGGATTTAGCGGATGTGTGCACAATTTTATTATCTCCGGCTGTATGTCCGTTATACGAGTCATCGCCAATAAAAAAAACATTCAACGGTTCTAATAGAATCACCCTTGCGAAATTATTAGTAATTAAACATTAAAAATGTAGAAATGGGAGACTTCCATTGAAAATCTGGAAATGCGAAATATCAGAGGCCGCCATTCGCGACGCATACCTCCTAACTTTGAATTGTAAATGACAACGGGAATAAGGAAGATTGTCTACTATGGAGTTTAAATTGTAATAGCTATAATTACTTTTGTACATTTCATGGATATTTTTTCTAAATTGTTGCAGCTTAACTAGCAAAGGTTCTCGAGTGGTTAAGCCTTGCTTTTCTGTGTATTACGAGTAAGTTGATCTTTGATAGCGTTCACCGTAGTTCCTAAAGATAAACCTTTTTTCCAATGGAGCCTAATGTCAAGTCAAGTAATTTGGAACGCACTGTACTTGTATTCGACAACGACCACTGATTTTGAAATACCCAGCATAATATCCTCCATTTTCATTTGCGATTTTTAAAAGCGCACATCACAATTCAAATGCTTTGTGTTACGAGTGGAAGTTTGCAAACATTACTCCAAATAGTCAAGGCATTCATTGTGGGTTAAAAAAGGTATGGATCAGGCAGTGATCTACCGTAACTACAAAAAAACCAACAACAATCCATACAAAGAGAAGTAAAAGATCTATACCGCCATCAAAACGAATGAATTCAAAACCAATTCAAACTCAAAAATGTTCGTATGGGAAAATTACTATTTTGTTTTTTTTTTTGTTTAAATTAGAAAAAAAATACAGACAATTTGTATTTTGGTTGAGGTTTTTCTTTTTTAAATGATGTATGTACGCATAGAACTCTATTATTTCTCGATTTTAACGATATTTACAAAATTAACGAAGTTTTTGAAAGGTTTCTGTTCCTATTTTTAAAAAGGAAACAGTAAAAAAAAAATTATAATCGACTACTCTTTCTTACTACATTATATATACTACTACGACGTTAACAACTACTATTACGATAACTAGTATATGTACTACTAAAGCAAATATAATGATCTGAAAGAAAAATAAAAGCAAAATGTATGTCGTCGTTTAGTAGCCAGGCTGTTAGCTTGAATTTGTGGAGTTCTGCAGAGGATAGCTACTACTGCTGTTGGTCCGTTTATCCCACCACTCTTGTATGCTGTTGGCCATAAGACGCCGCCGAAAGCGCAACGACTCGGTGACGCACATTTGAATGAAATTTGATTTTGTGTCGACATCGCCTTTGATAAGATTAAGATTCTCCAGGAGTTGTGAATAGTTTCTGCCGGGTCGGCGAATTTCTCTGAATATGGTCGCCCGCAGTTCGATATTATGCATTCGAATGGCATCACGCTGTTCGCCGGTTAGTAGTGGTTCAGCTGTTGTCGCTGGTGACGGTGTTCTGTCCTTTTTGAACGGTTCAAGGTGCGAGTAGGAGACGGATGCACTGACACCAGGTCCAGGGTCGATTTCCATTTTTATACTGACATCGCAGTCGTTGACAATCGCATCCGCGGTTATTTCATGCTTCATCGTTTCCATCACTATGGCGGGCATTACTGCAGAGAGCGTTGTCGGGGTCGTCACCATCCCACCGGTGCCGCCATTGTGACATTGCTGAAGAATTCTCGAGATCTCCTGGGCATCGCTACTGATGTCGTTGTGTCCGTTTGTTGTTGGCGCAGGTTGTAGCGGTTGTGGTGGTGGAGTTGCGGCTGGCGCAGGTGTTGCTCCCGTCGCCGCCACATTGGGCGCCGCTGTAAACGGGTGATGATGGTGCGTTAAATGGGGATGCGGTGACATAGCGCCCAGTGGCATGGTATGATGATGTAGAACTGATGGCCTAGCTTCGACGTAAAGCGGCGAGTTGTATGGATTTGTTAAGTGAATACTATTGTTTAGAATTCCGTTGGTACTAATGCTCGCCGCAATAGCCGCACTACTAGTGCTGCTGGCAACTATCGTGCTCGGACTGGTATTGCTACTAACACTAGTGCTATTGTTGTTATTCAGAATGATTGGCGGTGATAGATGAGCTACTGTGGGAGGTACTGGTCCCACGGCAACAGTGTCTTCCAAGTCATCGGTAACTCCGTTGATAAAGTTTCTCACGTCTCCATTGATGTTAAAGTCATCGGGTGGCTCGTTGAACTCAAATTGACCCAATCTGTCGGCGTCTCCATCTTCCGATGAAGTCACCGATGATGTGTCTGACATACTGTCCTCCGTATCCGAATCAATGAATGACGACGACGATGAAATTGGGGTGCTTGGTCGTGAATCTTTCGATGTCCGTCGAAACACGAAATCCCGCCGAATTGGTCCCGCTTTTCGTTTTCTCGATCTACTGCCCAATTCCTGCTGTTTCTTTGGCTGTGCATTAGGAGCATTCGCTGACTTCATGGGCGCTACCTCACCCAGATCTGCCTCGTCCACCATAACCATATGTTTGTCCTTCTTGTAGGGATTGCCAAACATGTGTTGGCGCACGTTAGTCGGTTCAATTTCGCGCAACGGATTGTCTTTGTTCTTCAGATACTCTTGATAGTTGCCCATCTCAGAGATTGGCAAACAGTGACCAGAGTCCTTGTTTACGAGGCCGATGCCATTAGCCGTCGACGACCGCAAGAAATTGTCGCGCATTTTTGATATTTCGTCTATCAAATCTCTGCGCGGTATATCAAACGGATTGCGATAGTTTTTCGCAGGCGCTTGCCTTATCATCGACGGTACCACAATTGTATAGTTTTCAATCGGTTCGATTTCACTGTGTAATTTGCTGAAGGTGTCTCGCAGGAGGGGGTTCCGCACTAAATCCCTTCGCAAAGGTTGGCCTACGTTCAAGCGCGCTCGCTCAATCTGCCAATAGGGCGGTCTAGGTTGTCGCAACTGCTTCAGAACTTTTTGACACAAATTCTCCTGATCCTGTTTAGCTGTATTCTTGATGTGCTTCAGCTGGTTCGCTATATTCGGACTCAGGTAGTTGTCGGCGTTCTCTGGCAGTAGGAACTGCAACAGCGGATATGGAACGCTAATATTTAGCAGGGCTCGGCGCAGGAACGGGCAGTAGTAGGGTGGTATCGAACGCACGTACGAGTTAAACTTGTACATCAGATCATTTGGCGGACTCATGTTGTACTTGTGGATTAAATCATGCAACAGCGGCAATAACGCCGGGTAATTGTACGCCAATACATACAGATGGACTTGGGAAAAATTGGGACTCGCTTTGAGGTATCCAAATGGCACCTCGAAACCATGCATTCCATTCGATATGATCACAGGCCAACACTTGTTCATCTCGCGCTTTGACAGAATCTGCAACGTTAGCGGACTGGCCTCAACCTCATATTTGTCCACGGGAAAACTTCGCACCATTTGCGGTTCATCGATGCAGGGAGTTATGATTCTCAGCTTTGGATGAGCATCTCTGGGTGGTAGCGTCAGTGCCTTTGGATCGGGCCAATACGGCTCTGGTAGCGGCCAGAATCCAACTGGAAATGTCTTTTGTGAAATATGCTTTTGTACGTAGATCATCTTCTTGGTCGTCTGAAATACAATGTCCTGTACTTCGCCATCTTTGAGGTCTTTCAGCAGCATCGGCTCGAAGTGCAGCACAACTCCAGGTTGCACCTTTTGCACTAGGCTTTCGATGCACTGATTTAATACGTAATGCGACTTGACGCGGTACGACCGTCCCCCAGTCACCTCGCACATTCTTTCTATGGGCGAGTCATCGTGCGGCACCTTACCATCCACTCGTTCATCGATCTTATTCCCCGCCATTCTTAGAACTAGAGAGAACAGTCTTTGATCCCATCGAAACGGTTCCTTGGTGAATTTCGTTCCAGGAATTTGTGTATTCAGCGGCAGAATAATATCCTGGTGGACTCCATTACGAAACGAATACCTCCCACCATCGGTGATTACTATAATCACAGAGGGTTCCAAGTAGAAAGGACAGCGTCCCTGTCCATAGGTATCGATTCCCGATTGCATACGATTTAGATTCAACAGATCGAAGGCGTTCTTCAGCGACTCACCCATCGATGTGAGCCCGTTGCTTTGCAGGTTCTTTAACTCATTCATAAATGTAGCATGATTCTCTTTCCATCCGGCTTTCACATTTGCTGGCGGTTCTTCAAAGGTCAACAGCATATACCGATCGCCAAGGCAATCTTGTGTGCGTTGGCGAAACTTTAGAAATGTCTCTACAGCTCCCTTCGCTATGTCCAAGTAGCTTTTCTGTACTCCATTTACGTAGGCCTTCTGACACATGGACGACGATGTGTCGACCAAAAATAATATAATTGTCATTCTTTAAAATTCTCTTCACTGGTCCTTCTGCGATCACACTCTCTCTCTGACTCTCTCCTCCGGATCAGGTTATTCTCGTGGTCATTGATAGGCCGAAACAAAGAGAAGGGAATTTTTAACACAAAACTCTGCGAACTGCTGGTCTCCTTCCTGTGAAGAATAGATGTGGCAAAAGCATGGAAAAGAAAATAAAGAAAAAAAAAACAAATTCATTTTTGATTACTAGAAAATGTGTTGTTTTGTATGGTTCTGTTTGGTGTGGCGGTCAAAAAGCGCGGAAATTGTTTGGAAAAGTCGGCGAAATGTAGTTGCATTGCAGTTGATATTTTGTAAATTCATGTACTAGACATATCGCACAGTTTGTTCGCTAATAATGCATTGGAGAGCGTATGGATTATGCGGGGTAAAACGCCTAAACTCCTGTCACTGGGAAAAATGAGCGCAACATAGTAGCACAAGCACTATAACTCACGAATTGATATATTTACTCGTCGGAAATGACACAAACTACAGCTTTACGCGTTTTAAACAACCTTTGACAAACTTCCGGGTGTATAACTGTACTGTGAAAGCTTCTCAAGGCGTTTTTCTTTTTTAGTTCAGAGCTGAGCTCTGAACCGAGCTCGAGCATTATGAGCGCGCTCTGAGCCGGGCGTGCTCAGATCGTTCTGATGCATTTATGAAACACACTTGAGCACGTATCTGACATTTTTAATAAATATATGTATAATTTGAAAATTTATTAATTTTTATTTACTAAATTGGTTAACATTCAGTTCCAGAGCAACAAGGTTCCTCCGCCATTTCAATTATTTTGTTTATCCTGTTTTTTTTCTGTCAAATGTGACTGTGTGTATTCAGCTTTTTACTCAGCCTGCTCAGACAATTTATTCTGAGCTCTTAGAGCGCGCTCTGATTATGCTCTGATAGAAAAAAGAAAAACAAATCTGAGCTCTGATGTATCTGAGCTAAAAAAGAAACACGAACTTTTTGTATAACAGTTCAGGTTGTGCTCTGAACTAAAAAAGAAAAACGCCTTATAGGCGCATTATCAGAGCGCGCTCGATGAGCTCAGAATAAATTGACTGAGCATGCTGAGTAAAAAGCTGAATACACACTCGCAGTCACATTTGACAGAAAAAAAAACCAGGAAAACAAAATAAATGAAATGGCGGACGAACCTTGTTGCTCTGGAACTGAAGGTTAACCAATTTAATAAGCAACAATTAAATAAATATTCAATTTATACACATATTTATTACAAATGACAGCTATGTGCTCAAGTGTGTTTCAAAATTACATCAGAACGATCTGAGCACGCTCGGCTCAGAGCGCGCTCATTATGCTCGAGCTCTGTTCAAAGCTCAGCTCTGAACTAAAAAAGAAAAACGTCTTATGAAACACACTTGAGCACGTAGCTGACATTTTAAATAAATATATGTAAAAATTGAATATTTATTCATTTTTATTTATTAAATTGGTTATCCTTTAGTTCCAGAACAACAAAGTTCGTCCACCATTTCATTTATTTTGTTTATCCTGTTTTTTTTTTTCTGTCAAATGAGACTGTGAGTGTGTATTCAGCTTTTTACTCAGCCTGCTCAGTCAATTTATTCTGAGCTCATAGAGCGCGCTCTGGTTATGCTCTGAGAGAAAAAAGAAACACAAATTCTGAGCTCTGATGTATCTGAGCTAAAAAAGAAACACGAACTTTTTGTATAACAGTTCAGGTTGTACTCTGAACTAAAATAGAAAAACGCCTTTTGTTGCAGTCTTTTACACTGCTAAGAATATTTCGGTCCGACTTTATTTCCTTAATGAAAGCTCTATGGAGTGTAGTTTAGGAACGCCATCAACCACAATCAAATCGCTATACATAATTTAGTTTGCGAGACGTCTGGCACATGCGTACAAAAACATCTTCTCTTCTTTCAGTTTGGTTTACAAACAAATTCTGTGCCCATGACTGAATAAAAGGGCGATATAAAAAAAGTGTGCCAAGAATGAAAAACAATTATATTTTTGTATCGTGGGGTTGAATCTCACTCTATTTTACTGCAAAATTGAAGTCACATCATTCAGAAAACCATAATGCGGATACCTACTTAACGATTTCGGTCAGTTTCGCGCAGTTTTTTTTTTTGTGGTTGCAAAAAAACCATACATACATAGGTACAATGAAATCTTTTTTATAATTTTTTTTTCATCTGGGGAATATTTTAGTGCGCAATGCACATACACACAAAGATTCAAAAGGTTGGACTTGTTTGACACTTGCTCGATGTGATTATTAAAAACCTGAAAACATCTCGAAGCGCTATTGGATCGCTATTGTTTTTTTGAGAGAAACATGTGTAAACAAAAATAGTAATAAGTGGAATTATTTTCATTGGACTGTTGTACGCACAAGAGAGCTATAGCTACGGTACTAACCACACATTTCATCGATTATCCCTTTCCCTATTGTTCATCGATATCGAAAAGGACAGATTGTGTGACCGGATTACCACTACGGTAAAATCCTATACGACTGAAGTAATATCCTACAACGATACTCTACGGAGCACTATACGAGCCGGAGCACTAAAACCTGATGAGCGAAGTGGAGCTATAATACTGGAAGCAAGATGTTTTGGAGGGTCTTGTCGGTTGATGCTTATTATCAACCACGATCTCTAAACGAAAGGAGGTCGTGACTATATTTGTTGTTGAAATGTATTTCTCTACAAAGGTAGCTCTCATCTTCTTTTAAGCGATTGAGTACCGCTTTGTTTTCCACTCTCTCCGGACAATTAATTAGCAAGTTTTAGACTGTCATTATTTCCATAGGTTTGATATTGCTTTTCATCCCAACAATGTCAAGAAATTTGTTGTCATCCGAGAGAAGATCACTTCATGAAATACTGTAGGAGCACAACCCGAACATATGAGAAGGTTTAATTGCACTTATGCTATGCGAGCCAAGCGAGCCACGTAGATCTATTTGACGCGATTTAAGTTTGACTTTTCGTTAAGTAGCCGTGTCCTGAACAACGGGCGAATAGCCTATACTATATAAATGTAGAATATTTGTCAATAAACGCGCAAGAGTTTTTAAACGGCAACTTAGAAAGGTGTTCAGTTGCCTCGAAATCCAAAGAAACTTCGAATAACTAATAAACGATTGGGACTTGCAAATTTAGATCCTATTTAAATCAAAACGCTTACTACGAAATGTTAACTTTTTATGAACATTTTCGAAATCTTTTAAAACGCAACACTACGTTCTTCTACTTTCAATTCAGACTGTAATTTTTTTTTCTAAGTCAATGTACGACTACACTCAAGTAAATTCATTCTTTTGCTTTCCACCTATTTAGCGACTTTTCCAAACGCTTCACCCACAAATTCGTCTTCTTCATCTTCGAATAGACGAAAATAAATTGTTTATATAAAAATAAAAGCAGAACATCATTGATTTATCAACAAAATAAATAAATAATTTAAATTCAACAGTTATATTGGGAGTTGTTGCACCTAGTGCACCCAAGATGGCACCATCCACAACACCAAAAATGACACTTACCCGTCGTCCCCACCAAAATGATTCCAATCACGGCTATATGCCAAAATGCTGGTGTGTACTCTGCTCCACTCTCGCTCGCCTCCTGTCAAAATTGAGTACGAGAAGGAAAAAAAACTTTTTTAGAATCTGATGGCACTACAACAATGCAATTGCGAGTGTATGATTTTTTACCCCAAAAGTTAACGTTCTACTTCGATTTAAATGTGCCAACGAGCCGAATTGCCATAAACTGCATATGACCGTCGACTTAGATTTGAATTTGGCTCCACAATTCAATTGACAAAACCAATCAGCCAATGTGCTGACTATTTGTTGAGGAGGCAACACACACAACTTTTTTTTTTGTAAATAACGACACTGTTTTTCACCGAGAACACTTGAATTTTCACTACTTTACAACCTTCCTATTCAAAAGCCAGAGACGAACTGTCAGATTAGCTCAGTGTGTAATTGGTTGAAGTGAGAAAGTAGGCTCGCTTCGCCATGATTGAAAAATAGAAGAAGAGGAAAGGAATCGAATCGGGGGAAGAAAGAAGGAACATACCAATTTTCGTCAAAGAATATCACAGCTCGACATCGAGGTGCTTGCGATGAGCTGGTTATATGGATTGGGGTTGTCATGTGAGTTCGAGAGGAAAAAAAAAATTGATTATAATAAGTGGATATTAATAGCACAGCATTGCCAGAAGTTTGTTTTTTCTGTTGACTTTGTTTTGTAAAGGGGTAATTGTTTGGGGGCGTTAATTCTAAAGTTTGTAATAAAGCTAAGATTAGACTGTATGCCAATTTACATATGAATGCCAACAGGCAAATGACCAGATTAGCCGTCAAATGACCAAAATGTCAGGATTATCAAAACTGTATATTAAACTGTATGCCAATTATGCATATGAATGCCAACAGGCAAATGACCAGATTAGCAGATTAGATTATGACAAAAATTTCAGGATTATCAAAACTATATATTAGACTATATGATCAAAACTACCGATATGGTCATATTTGCCTTGACGGTCATTGAAGGCATTTGTTATTTATTACCAAATGTTGTAGAACAAAAAAGACAACGAAAATGAAAATAAATCGCAATTCCGCGAACTCAAACACCGATGACAACAAAATATTTATTTTTTTCTGTTTCCGTCAAAAATACCAGCAATGCCATAACGTAATTTCAATAAAGTACATATGGGCATATATGACTTTATGCTGGTATCCGTCATACTATTATTGTCCGATTACACTATATGCTATTTGGGCATTTTTATCTTTCAAATTCAGCCTGGTCATATGTGGCATTTAGATCATTAGAGCAAATGTGATATGCCCATTACATTGTATGAACATATTTTGAGAGGAGAACTGTCAGAAATTGGCATTTTATGACCACTTGGCATACAGTCTAATCTCACCTTAACCAACCTATAAAATATTATAAAAAGTGGGCAATTTTAAATGGGCACATTCAAGAATCTAGTTATCTTAAGTCGACTAGATTGGTCTGGACTAGATGTAACCTGAGCGCTAAATCTAGATTGGTTCGGAACGTCACTTTTTCTACGTCAGCTACGTATGCGAACTGTCACGTACTCAATCAGGAATTTGATGACTAGATTTGTCGGCTACTCCTCTATTAACGTCAACCGAAACCGACCAAAGTCCCCATTGAAATAACTAAAGAGAAGAGTGCATAAATGCATAGCGCATACGCGCATACACGCATACACCATATATAGTAATAATTTTCGTCTTAAAGCTAAGTATCCTGCTCGCGCTAAATTTTATCTCCCATAGAAAAATGTCTACAAAGATAAAATTTAGCGAGGCAGTTTAGCAAAGCAGTATCCTGTTCGCACGCTAAATTCTTAACTTCATATAGATGGGCCGATGAAAAGTCTCCACTCATTTAGCTCGCGAAATAAATGTCCGATACATTAAATCGAAGATAAAATTTGACATAAAAAAGGAGGAAACAATTTGTGTTGTTTTTACTTTGGATTTTTTTAGAGGAAACCGCAGAAAACATTTGTGCGATAAATAAAAGAGAACGCAAATCCAAAAATTCCGTTTCATGCGATAAAAAAAAACATAAAAAAATTGCAGGGCTTGTGGAGAAACAGGGCAAATAGGGATTTACCTGACACGAAGGAACGTATCGTCTTCTGCTTGCATTTATAGAACTTATTTGAGCGTCTGCAGCAATGATAATACCTTCTTCAATTTTGCTAATATCTATTGTTTTGGAACGATTCAAACAATGCATTGTCTTAGTTTGAAATTCGAAAATTTTATGTACGGGAATAATTAAAATAACGTTTACTCTCATGGTCAAATGGTTTTTGTCACTAGGGACGCTAAAATTTAGCGCGAGCAGGATACTTAGCTTAAGCACAAGCTACTTGCATGAATTGTGAGGGAATAGTGAGCTAAATATTTTGGTAATGGCATTGCTGACAAACCTTCGGTAAACGAGCATTTTAATCATTTGTTAATGTTTTGGGCGGTGTTACCACATTCTACTTTTAAAAATGATAATCGGCAATTTGAGAATTTTAGTGAGGTAGTCCAATTAACCTTAAGCGTATTTTTATTTTCCTCACATCAATTAAATAGATCATTGATTTCCATGGTTAACAACATAAGTAAGAGATCCAACTATTTTTGTAATAATGCATATATGTACCAAGTTCCTTTAAAGTTTAAATTTTGATCTTGCATTTTGTGAGTGTCGGAGGACTTCTTTCCAACTTCCCTTCTAAGCCATTGGTATCAACAAAATGACAGAGACATTTTTGTATTTTTATTCTCGTTTCCATCAGACGTCTGCAAACAGGGAATAAAAGACATTTGGAGTAAAAACCCAAAACTTTATACAATTCGATAAAAACAAAACTATATTAAAGCTGGCAATACTGGAACTGTTATCATATGTGTGTGCATTTTAAAACAAGTCAAAAAGATGCTTTTGCAAATTTTGTAGAAAATGTATTACAAATAAATCACTTCAACAGAACATACAGTAGAACAATAATATAAATTAACGTAACTTCACACTATGTGCTGAAGAATTCCCTGCCTTATGAGCGCCTCTACTTGCGACCGCGGAAGGTAGTGCTGACTATTTTTTCGCAGCAAAATCACTTCCCCGTCTTCCAATTCGAACTTGCCATAGTCCTCTACACAGCGAACCTCAATGTAAATAGACTTTGGCGGTCTGAGGTCGCCCGTCAAGTCCAATCCTTCGCCATCACCAATTGATCGCATATATGTAGCCAGGGACTTTGAGTAGGAATTGAAGAAATTGACTTCTGGCTCACCCAGTGCTTCTTTAATGTCAGCAGGAATAATCGGACCAAACTCCCATCGAAGAGTTTTGATTCGCTGGAGTCGTTGGTACAGGTACGCGAGCAGGCAACGTTTGTTACGTTGTAGAGCCGCGTGGCGAAAATTCAACAAAGGCCATAGAGTCCGATCCCCGGAGGTGGAATAGTTGGCACTACAAGAAAACAACAAATTGTATATTATACCGAAGATTTGCGAAAATCTTATAAAACTGACGCTTGGGTACAATTTTCTTCGAATATAGCTTTGATTTCCTCCAAAACTTGGCGCACTCCATCATCCTGAAACGAAAGAAAATTTAATCTAAAATTATTTTTTTTCGAAAAATGCCTAAGCTGAACTTACATCGAATGGTGGAATGGTTTGCGATGATCTTTCCAATTCCTTAATAAGCTCGAAGGCTTTATCAGTGAACATTGTGCGGTTTGTAGATATTATTTCTATCAAATGTAAACAAGTTTCGCAATTGTTATGAAATTTGTATTATGTGCCATTTTTATTTGATACTTCTTTTTGTCAATTTTGGTTTTCCTTCGTCAATGGAAGTATTCACGTATTTTTTGGATGTTTCAATTTTTGAGTTCAGCGGTATATTAAACGAACGCAAAACGGGCTGCATTCAAAGCCCCACAAAAAAACAACTGCACTCATTTGTCGAAGCAGTAACTCTCAGTAATTACCTATTATATTTGGCGTTTTGTATTTTCCCGTCAAGATCAACTTGTTTGTCTTTTATCGTTTATACTAGGCTTTAATTATGATGTATAAGTATATGGGCTTTGTTTTCCGTTGCCGTTTCCATGGCGAAATTGTGAAAATTGTAAAGTCAACAGAATAACTAGCAGATAACTTTCAATGTCTATTCTTTTTAGACTTTGTTTTCATTAGCCACCATACAAAGGCGTTTAATATCGTTTTCGTTTTGCCAAAAAATAAAATGTTTTTTAATCTGTGGCAATTTTAAGAAATCTAATTTTTTTTCTCAAATTTACACTGACTAATACCAATGTTTATGATATCATAGACAGATGAGACCCCCAAATCGCAATCCTCCTGCCGCTGGCCACCTAATTTTTTTTGTTTTTAATTCCGCCGTTTGGTTTCTTATCGGTGTTATGCCAATTAGAATCCGTGACACGCAGAAACATACAAAAAAATGCTCCCAATCTCGGGCAACAGTGGGGAAATGTGATAGAGTTCGGGAATACCACATTTTAACATTACTGAATGCAATTGGTTAGTTATTATATATTTTTTAAAGGCGAATAATTTGATTTGTGTGGTTAATAAAATTATCTAAAGGAGATTTTTTATTTACCAAAAATATATGAGGAGAGGCATGTTTTTTTAGCTTCGATCTCAACAAAGCAAATTAAAGTAGGATTTTCTACATTAGGGGTATTCACATGTTGCGGCCAGAGACAAATCATACTGAGACCCCCAACTCACAATCCTCTTGCCGCTGGGCCCCTCAGTTTTTTTTCAAATTCGCCATTTTGTTTTCCCATCGGTGTTGTGTCAATTAAGAATCCGTGTGACATGCAAAAACATACAATAAATACAAAAATAAATGCTGCCAATCTCGACCACCGTGGGGAAATGTGCAAGAATTCGGGAATACCACATTTTTACATTACTGAATGCCATTGGTTAGTAATTATATATTGTTAAAATGCGAATAATTTGATTTTTTTGGTTAATAAAACTATCTAAATGAGATGTTATATATACTAGAAACTTATAAGAACAGACTTGGTTGCATATATTCCGCTTCTGAATATCATTAACTTCGATTTCATGCGTAAATTTTTCTTAGAAAACTGAATAAAATTTGCTCAATATATTTCTATTTTACTTCAAATAATCTGCATTGTTCATTTTTCATATATATTTTAAGCAAATCTCCACTTATTCCTTAAAAAAAATATTATGCACACGTAACGAATAATTTCAAATTAAACCGATAAAATTCTATGAACGCTGTCAGCAACTTTTCCCACAGCGGAAGTGGCATATGCAAGGTGCGAGTGTGTTGGTGAGTCGGAATTTTTGAAGTTACGTGACATTTGTCAATACGAATTTCTATGTAACAATACAAGCGCACTTAGCATTTGCCACCCCATAAAAATATAGCTTGTAGGCTAAGTAACGGGAAATCGGTCGGAGTTGGTGGTCTCAGTATTGTCTCTGGTTGCGGCTACCTGCAACGAAAAAAGGCAAGGCAGCACAAGCGGGTAGGGATGTTGTTACTCACTTTTGTCGGTGGAACGATCGGAATATCCGGTCGAAAAGGGATGCCCGATTACGTTTTTTGCTTGATGGTCGTAATATCTTTATATCTAACAAAATAAAACAAAACAGAATAACTTACCCAGATCATGGGCTGCATGCGGCTGCGAGTAATTTTTTTCTTGTTTCAGCACAGAAATCAGTCAAAATAGGTCTAGGCTAAAGAGGTGATTGATTTCACAGGTAGATGGAGCAGACTTGTACTTGGTGTGGACAAAGATAATGGAATACAGAGATATATAACTTTCCAGTGGAAAGGCGGCTGCCTACAAGCTGTTTTCCCGTAAAATTCATGAAGTCACGCACATATGCTCATTTCTTTTCTAGTATATGTGAGTTCATGAATTGGACTTTAATTTCGCTATTCCGAAATGTGTATTTCACTATTTGTTTTATTTTAATCGAAGCCTTAACAAAAACTAAACAAGTTCAACACCAAACACAAAACAATTGAACAGCGCGATGCCTATAAAAGCAAAAGGAATGTTGGCCGGCCATTAGCAACATGCGTTTTTGTAGCTCACACGTATTCACAGACGGGGGTTGAAATTACAAAAACAACAATGTAAACAAATGGGTTTTGGGGGGATAGACGTACGAAAGATATCCATCCCTTTTATTCATTCATCTCTGGGTGTGGATAACTTGGTTGGGAAAATTCAGTTGATTAGGGGTGGTGAGACCGGCTACAGCCGAAATCGATATTAGAGATTTTCAAATTTTTCGGGTAAAAAAAGTGGGATAGTTTGAATTCAAATATAGTATCCGAGGAAAACGGGTAGTACAATGGGAAAATTGGGGAGAAAGAAGTAACCGCCTCCGATGATGGGTCGATTTGTGCTCGTACCATTCTTTTGCCAACAACGACAGAAGTCATTAATGACGCAGAAACTAAGGCAGAATGTGTAGAGTTTTTTTTATAAGTTCTCAAAGTGAGGCAGTGCGCGATCTTCGAAAGTAAATTTATTAGATCGCTAAAAGTTGAAGTAAAAGGCGTAAAAGTGGCTGTGAAGGCCAATGGAATAAAAAGGAATCTCCGCGTAAGAATTCTTTAATCAAAGAAGGGGCTGAGTCAAAGTACTTAATTATAGTTAGGATGAGAATTAATTAGTGCTCTGAATAGGCATTATTTGCGTGTGGCGGTGATAGACACATTTGAAAGTCGTGGCCGCCCGATTTTTCTTGAACCCGGTGTGCAGATGTACATAAAGAACACATCCGTTGACCGTTGTGACCTTCGGCTGCACGGCACAAAATTCTCTCCAAAATTTAGCTGAGCTAAACTTAAGCGAACCCATTTGGCTAAGTGGTACCCAGCTCGAGCTAAATAATCAAACTTTTGTTTCAAAATGTAGTTGATGTGTCTGTCAAAATTTAAGGTGCCCAATTAATGGGTCGGCACATTTCCTAAAGCAAAATTGTGACAAGACGTTGAGTTTTGTTGTTCTGTTTCGGAAAAAGTATGCAAGGATGAGCTTTTTTAATTATTACATGGGCGAGAAGTACCAAGAATCAGAAATAGTTGAAATAGGAGAGAATTACATTTTTGAAGCAAGTTTTTTCAAAGAATATCTGTTTTCTGTGACACTTATCCACGGCTCTCTATTTATTCTTTTTTTTTTACTCTATATAAAAATTAAGCTAGGGCTTTAGCTGATGTCTGGAGACCAGATAAAATTTAGTTTAGCTCGAGCAGCGTACTAAGCTTAAATTGTTAATTCCTGTGTGTAGCTAGACCGGAAAAAATAAAGAGAATGAATAATCCAGCCGAAATATGAGCAGAAAAGAGGTTTTCATGATATCATCTCCGTCTTTAGTTTTTTTTTATTTGAAAAATGTCAATTGTCAAATCGGGATCTGTCATTTGTTTCAGTTTTGCAAGAGATGTATCTCATCAAGTGTTTTCAAGATCTGTTAAAAAAAATTAAATTTCGCAATTTTACTAGGTCTATTACAACGAATCGTGAATACCCCTATTGTTTATTTTTCATGAATATTTTAAGCAAATGTACACTTATTCCTACATAAAAAAAAAAAAAAATATTATCGACTCGTAACAAAGAATTTCAAATTAAACGGTTAAAATCCAGTGAACGCTGCCAGCAATTTTACCCAAAGCGGAAGTGGCATTTTGCAAGGTGTGTGTTGTTGAGCATTTGTCAATACGATTTTCTATGTAATTTGTTTATGATCGAAACGATTGAACAAAACGACATCGTTTTTAGTTTGCTTCACATAGGTAACATCCACGTCACTCGTTCTCAACGTTTTTAAATCGGTACACATTATACCCAGGTATGATATATAAAAAAGAGCAGCTGCCTCCCCTTTATCGGATTTTCAGGGATAAGCAAATCAAACATACCTGGCAAATGTCAAAATATAACTCACTTTTTTTTAGCGCTAAACTGTCTGACAGCACTTTTCGAGTTTTGTCTTTTGTTTACCAAATTTCACAATTTATTTAACTTTAATTTATACTAACTTTCGCGCCGGTTTTTGTTTAAGAAGACACAGAAAAAATGCCAGAATACATGATAAATGGAATTCCAGTGAATTTTCCATTTGAACCTTACGATGTGCAGACGGCTTTCATGGAAAAAGTAATCGAATCATTGAAGACAGGTACAAATGCGGTCTTAGAATCCCCAACAGGAACTGGTAAAACACTTAGTCTATTGTGCTCCTCTCTGGCATGGATTCTTACCAAGAAAACAGATGTAAGTCGATCGATAACAATTTTCTCCCTTAAAAATCCGACATCGATCTTTTAATTGAAGATGCAGAAACAACAGCAGGCTAATGCACAGGCTAATGCTTTGACTGCTGATGAACTCATGTCTCAATTAAATGATCCTTTGGGCAAACAAGGGACATGGGGAGTTCCTAAAATTATCTACGCATCCCGTACTCATTCTCAGTTAACACAGGCCATGCAAGAACTTAAGCGAACATCATATTCCTTCATGCGAGCCGTGGTGCTAGGTTCCCGTGACCAACTTTGTATTCATCCAGAAGTCGCTCGAGAGGTTGGTAACTCAAACAAAATACAAATGTGCAAGCTTCGTGTACAAACGAGAACTTGTAGTTTTTACTCGCGTGTGGAATCAAAGAAAGACAGTCCGGAATTTCGCATGCAACCAGTCATGGACATTGAAGACCTAGTGACCATTGGACAGAAGCTGAAAATGTGCCCCTATTACTCGTCCAAAGAACTGGTCCAAGATGCTGATATCACATTCATGCCATACAACTATTTGCTAGATCCGAAAGCCCGCAAAGCCAACAAAGTGGAACTGAATAACACTATTGTCATCCTTGATGAGGCGCACAATGTCGAAAAACTCTGCGAGGAATCTGCCTCGGTTCAGATCAAATCGTCTGATATTGCCTTGGGGATTGATGATGTGACGCACATCATGAAAGCGATGAGTCAAGATGCTCTTGGTGATGTGTCTGATGAGCCGAAAGATTTCACACTGGACGATTTGGCACTCCTTAAGGAGATGCTAATGGACTTGGAAAAAGCTGTAGATAATATTGAGGTCCACAATAAGCAAGATGGCCAGACATATCCACCATCGTTCATGTTCGAACTTCTCGAAATGGCTAATGTAAGTCGAAGGTGTAGTTTGGTGGCTATCTGTATACATATATCCGTTCTCATGTAGATAACCAAAGCTACTTCACATATGGTGGTCGCTCTTCTCGATAAACTGCTTCAATTCCTTGCGATGGCTTCCGAGAATACAATGTTCCGCAAAGGAGCTGGATTTCAAGTTCTGCAGGACCTGCTGACCATTGTCTTCTTTAACAAGGACGAGAACTTAATTAAAATCCACAGGAGTTTCAAGGTTCATGTTCAGATGGAGGAAATAAAACAGCAAAAGCAAACCAAAGGCGACGGTTGGCTAACTGCCAAAGGATCGACAAGCAGTAGTAAGGTGGCGAAAATCATCAACTACTGGTGCTTTAATCCTGGTTTCGGGTGAGTTGGTGAATCTACTTTTTTTAATCTGGCATCTTGTCGACTTAGACTAAGTCACTATTGTGTTTGGGACTGCTAAGCTAGGAGTAAGTTCGCTACATCAAAACGCCGCCGAAGTTTGTACGGAGAGCACAAGAACTAATATTATTTAATCGACCTTTGTACTGAGCTTAAAGCAATGTTCCACTACTATTACAACTTAGAGGGTGCATTTCATCTTAAACAACTGATCCTACCGCCATATACTGTATGGGTGTGTCGGTCTTCCGTATGAGTTGCTACTGGATTGAGACTGGTGCTGCCTACCTCTTAGTACTTCCCTTCGCAAAGGCATATCCTTAGTCGATATTGACTGGTTGCAGGGTGCTGTTTAATAGTATTACACCAGGTTTCAGTTCAGATCGGCGAACATTGCCGTTATTTATTTCCTACCTTCTTTGGCGAAACTGTTCATCCAAATAATATAATATTACCAAATTCTTCTGCTTCTCTTGAACAGAATGGAGCAACTCCTTAACAAGAACGTGCGCAGTGTGATACTCACTAGTGGCACATTGGCCCCATTAAAACCACTGATTGCCGAGCTGTCAATCCCTATATCGCAGTGTCTTGAGAACCCGCACATTGTTAGCAAGTCACAAGTTTGCGTAAAAATTATCTCCCACGGGCCAGACAAAGAACTGCTGGTATCAAACTATCAAAACAGGTGAGTAGCGAGCTTTTAATGCGCAGGACATTGTTGTGAATGCTGCTTTTCTTCTCCCATAGAGACAACCCGAAATATGTGAATTCCTTGGGCCGCACCATCTTCTCATTCTGTCCCATTATACCGGACGGTCTGCTTGTGTTTTTCCCTTCTTACCCGCTGATGAATAAATGCATTGACAGCTGGCAGGCGAGCGGCATTTGGTCGCAAATTGCTCGACATAAACCGATTTTCGTCGAACCACGCACCAAAGAGGCGTTTAACACCGCAATGCTTGAATTCTACGACAAAATTCGTGACCCGAACACGAAGGGGGCCATTTTTATGGCAGTTTGTCGCGGTAAAGTTTCTGAGGGTCTTGATTTTGCCGATGCGAATGGTCGAGCGGTGATAATAACTGGTTTGCCATTTCCACCCTTAAAAGATCCACGAGTAATACTAAAAAAACGATATTTGGACGATAATCGGACGACGGAGAACCAGGTGAGTTCAAGGGAAGGATTGTTATCGTTCGCAATGTTTAATATTCATGTTCATGAAGCTGCTTAGCGGGCAATCATGGTACGCTCTGGAAGCAACAAGGGCCGTTAATCAAGCCATTGGTCGTGTTATCCGACATCGAAACGACTACGGTGCAATTTTACTATGCGACTCTCGTTTTAACCAAGCTGGACAGATAAATCAGCTCTCCGCGTGGATTCGCGAGCATCTACGGGGCGCCCAACAGCACCAGAACTTTGGCCCAGTGATAGGTGAACTCTCGAGGTTCTTTCGCAACGCCGAGAAGACTGTAAGTAAACTGAACTTTTATCGAATGAAAATATGTACAACGATCGTATGCAGCTTCCTAAGCCCTCAGTGAGGTCTGTTGAAAAGCTGGTTAACGATAGCATAGAGGAACCAGCCATCAAGTTAAAGCAATTTTCCAACCCATCCGCAGTTTTAGACTCAAAGAACATATTCAGCGCAGCCCACTTTCGACCTGTGTATGGCTTCCATCGTATTGTCTTTTTCTTCTCATTACTAAATTCTTTGTAGAATGATCGAAAAGACGAATTCCATATCGAGCTGGTCTCCAGAGGATTACTCAATGGCAGCTGGAAAGCCACGATCATCAGCTGCGCCCTCGGCAATGGATTTTGTCAGCCGGCTTGACGCTGATGTTTCGGTAACATAAAGACACCGATCGGCTGATATTTATTGTATTCATTTTCCTTCCAGACTGTTGACTTTAATGCCTACGCACCGGATAACGCAAAACTGGTTGCAATTCACAAGCGTGAACGTACCTCTCCCAACCACACACTAACATCCAATGATGCGAAGAAGAAACGCCTGAAACTTGTCTCTGGCAATTCTAGTAGCGGTGCGACTAGTACAAGCAATACATGTAGCAGTCCCGGATTTCTGTCGCCATATTCCTTTAGCC
Source organism: Cheilosia vulpina (assembly GCA_916610125.1). Classification (NCBI taxonomy): domain Eukaryota; kingdom Metazoa; phylum Arthropoda; class Insecta; order Diptera; family Syrphidae; genus Cheilosia; species Cheilosia vulpina. Next base: position 61,461,267 of record OU744277.1, read on the forward strand.
AAACGACTATCTCAAGTCCCGAATTGCCCACACAACATGTTGATGTATTGAAATTAGTAAGACCACATCTTTCACTGTGAGCCATATGAAACCATTTGTTTTGCAGATCAGAAGTTGTCTAAGTGCTGAGAACTATAGCAAATTCGTCAAGGCCCTAATGTCATATAAGAAAGACAGCAGTCTAACCGACCTGTTGAATGTTCTGAAAGATATATTCAGACATCCGAGTATGCATTACCTGCTGAAGGGGATGCGACGGTTTATTAACGAAGTGGATAAAATAAAGTTTGACACTGCCATAGCCGATGTGTGTTCAGACTGACGCTAGACCGGTGCTGGTACTTGTTGTATGTTTGTCAGATAAGTGATACAAAATATTGTTGTGTTAGTTTTGTTATGAATTTATTAAATAAAAATAAATAAAAAAGGCGAACTGTTTTTCAAATATTACAGAAAAACATGTAAATCTGAGATCTACTTTCTGTCAAATGACTGATGAATGGCAAATTTATTGCGATGGCGATATGGATCAAATTACAGGGACCCGTGCAGTGTCATTTTCTTTTTAAACCCACAAAACACATACCCTGACCTATTTGGTCCGAGACTGCTGACAAATAGCATCCAAATGTTGGTTATAAAATTATGCTTGATTTTTAATTGATTACTAAGATGCAATTCCAGCGACTTAAATCACTTTTTCGAACCGATTTAAGTGACATGTATAGCCAAAAGAAAGAGATTTTCCAATTCAAACCCATTGTACATTTTCAAAACTACGTTTTCGCGTCTCGACATCGCACTAGTGATTACCTGTGCTTGCCCTGTAATACCGAGATTGATCAGAAATATGGATAGAAAATACAAAAAAAAACATGTACCTTTACATAAGTAAAACCCAAGAAAAATAAGATCTTTATTATAAATCTATACAATTAAATAATATAGTCTTGCGATTAAAATTAATAATTTCAAATTATGTTCTCTATACACAAGTGTTATCGGGATCACTGCAGAAATTGAATAACAAAAACGATTTTATCGTTGCATTTGCACATCCAATCACACGCCTAATGCAAGCCGTTCGTTGTTTTATTGTTATTTGAAAAATCAATGCACGTTCCCGATGTGAGGTCAATTTCTTCGGAATCCGAGCCATCCGTATCGGAACAGTTACTCAAGCTGCCGGCTCGTGGCTCGCAGCCCATTCCATTTATATCGTGATTTCGCATCGCATCAAGAGACGCGTGACCATTTCGTTCTTTATACATTTTCAATTCGGTGTAGGTCTTTTCGCAGCCACCGACATCCCCCATAATACTGCCACCGACTGCCTCCGCATTTCGGTCTATTGTTCTATGCTGATTTTGAAAGGCGGGATGCATCATGGTAAAGTGATGCTGTTGAGCTTCTGCAGCAGCAGCGGCGGCAGACAAATTATCCGGAGGCCCTGTTGAATTGGGTGGCGGCGGTTGTGGGGGTAGATTTGATTTTTCCGAACTAGAGAGATTCTCTGGTGTTTGCTGTTGTGTGGCACTTGTTGATTCATTTGAATTATTATTGGCGCCACGTCCACCTAGGGGAGTTTTAAAGTTATATCTTTTTTTTTAATAACGACTACATCATAATGGCAATTAAAGAGATTACCTGCAACCATAATTGGTGGTGATCCAAGGCTAAGGCAACGCATTCTCCATGCATCCTGCAGCAATTGCAGGCGAGCTTGTTTTCGCCATTTGGCTCGTCTGTTTTGGAACCAAACCTGGAAATAAAAATAAAGTCGATCTAATTGAGGCATTTTCTGCAATGTGACCAAAAGAGCAATTGTCTTTTTTTTTTGTGATTTTGCCAATGATATGTAGATATCTACCGTTGCAAGGATTCCAAATTAACCAACACATTGTTGTGAATGTAATTAGGTAAATTAAGATCGATGTTACTGGCATTTTTTAGGTTAACATAAATCTTTCGCTGCGAAGATTTGCGCATCTGTTGCAAATATAAATGTAAATTATGGAAACTGTCAGTGAAGGCGTTTTAGTAGTTCTCTAGAGCGTATTCTCCTATATTATTTAAGCGAGCTATACAACAATCAGTTGTATACATTTCTGACTAATAATATTACGTATACGCCATCGACAACGTCTGTAGTTTTCACAAATTTTTTTCAAAATACTTATTGATAACACATTGATTTTTAATCTGCGAGTATTCAAATAATAGAAGCAGTTCAAAGGCATACACTAAAACATATTTTCATAATAAATTTCCGCTGGAGACCTCATGACATTTGAATGGAAATACGACCGACAATAGTCGCAAGTTACGCCGTCTATAAGTCAACGGCAAATTGAGTCATCCAATTTTGCAATATATTTTTGACATAAATTGCGCTTATTCTGATGATACAGTAAACTGTTAGTTAAAACTACCTAGTTTCAAACACACGTCCGAGTTTCCATTGGGGCAAAAAATCAATCTCTTTTTTTGATCTAAATCACTTTTCGCGTTCCATTGGGAAAAAAATCAATCTTTTTTTTGATTCGGATCACTTTTTGCAGATCTCGATATTTTTTCAGATTTACACATACTACCACAAATCCAGCACAATTGTTTTACGTCATTTAAAGAAGTTTGTTTTAAAACAAATGTGCAATGTTTCGTGAAAACCAAAATAAGGAAATACATAAACAGCAATGGACACAGTTTTGAAGGAAATATTATCTTCATTGTCTTCCTCATCATCTGGAAACTACGAATCACCAAAACTCCTCCATTTGTATCTACAACATAGGGAACATTTTTCAAGCCGATTTCCATGGTTGATTTTACCAAAAACAAATGCAATTTGAAAAGCTGACATTGCTGTCAAATGACGCACTAATCCATTTACAAAAGCAGATCAATTTCATTGCATATTTCATGAGTGGCATAAAATCTGAGTTCTGAAAAAGGTGTTTGGTGGTCCCAATGGAAAACGACATAACATTAGCAACTTTAGCTTTGCTTCAGCGACGGCGAAATTATGAAACCTAACTACACATTAAAACAAGTTGAGCATTGTATACCTTCTGTAACTGATATCATGTTGAATTTCCAAATATGTGGTGGACTGTAACATTATTTTTAATGGGAAATGATTTTTTTTTTCAAAGAGAAACTTAACAAAATGATATGTCATTTATATTCCGCTTATGTCATTTATGTAACGCTGCCCATGTATCGGACAATAATTATATTTTGTGACATAAAAAATATTGGAGGCTTGACATCGGCCAAAAATTAACAAAAAGGTCATGTAGTTTAAAATATAATATTGCTGTACATGGCTGAAGTTTAGGTTCTTTGAAGTTATTCCGAATGTGGGCACAGATTAGTAATGTCGTTTTCCATTGGGACCACCAAAAATCTTTTTCAGAGCTCAGATTTTATGCGGCTTGTGGAACATGCAATGAAATAGATCTGCTTTTGTAAATGGATTAGTGCGTTATTTGACAACAATATCAGCTGTTTAAATTGCATTTGTTTTTGGTAAAATCAACCATGGAAATCAGCTTGAAAAATGTTTCCTCTGTTGTAGATACAAATGGAGTAGTTTCGGTGATTCATAGTTTCCAGATGATGAGGAAAACAATGAAGATACTAATTCCTCCAAAACGATGTCCATTGCTGTTTATATATTTCTTTATTTTGGTTTTCACGGAACTTTGCACATTTGTTTTAAAACAAACTTCTTTAAAAGACGTAAAACAGCTGTGCTGTATTTGTGGTAGTATGTGTAAATCTGAAAAAAATATCGAGATTTGCAAAAAGTGATCCGAATCAAAAAAAAGATTGATTTTTTTTCCCAATGGAACGCCAAAAGTGGTTTAGATCAAAAAAAAAGATTGATTTTTTGTCCCAATGGAAAACGACATAAGTCTGACTAGCTATATTTTTAATCGGTCATATGAGCAGCTGTTTCAGTTGACGTTTGTGGAGGGGTAGCCAACGTTGCCGTTAAAAAAGTGACGTTCCCGACAAATCTAGTTTCAGATTACATCTTATCCAGACCAATCTATTCGTCTTAAGATAACTAAATTTTTGAATTTATGACTATGAACAACTTAAGCAACTGATGATGCATGTGACAAGTTGATTCACTTATAAATCAGTCAGCGGGTTATATTTTGTATGAAAAATCGAAAGTTAAAAAAAAATCAGCCGGTTATAGTCAACAAGCGGCAAATTATATTGTGTATTTGTGAATAAAAGTTTGTGTTTTAAACGTTGTACTACAGCATTCGTTCATTAAAAATTCTCAACTGTTCTGCGTTTTGAACTATTGTAAATGTGCCGTTGTCAAAGTTGTCAGATACTCTTTTACATACATATTATCTATATGAAAACATTTCAAAAAGAGCTTAATATAGTAACAAATCTAACGTAAAATTTATTTATTTATTTATATGCAGACACTCTTTATACTCAAAGTTGTAAATTGTTGTTACAAAGCGCTTTATAAGGGAACCTACGTCAGAATAGGCAGTTCACTGGCAGGCAATATAAAGTAATATTAATTCTAACACAGTTGATATATATTTCCACGCTATTTTTAATGTTATTTAAACAATTTATTGGTTTATACATCGCCATTTTAAATGTGGAGGCTTGCACCAACAATAGATTTAATTGTTCTTTGGTTCTCAATTCTCGCCTCTGACCTTGGAATCACAGGCGTACTCCCAGTTTGCTCTCGAACTATGGTCGGGACCCGCTAGCTATTGATATACATTCATGTATTAACTATATTTTAAATAAAACTTTCTTCAATCTCAAATTCTTTGTTAAGCTAATTAGCACTATTTTATATGTTTTTGTAACACAAGAAAGTGTTAAAGTATTCCCACCACTTTCTATAACCTTGGGTTAGACTCGATATTTATTCAATTTAAATTTTGTATAAATCCTATGTTAGCACAAGTTCTCCCCAAATCCGCAGACATGAAGCATCGGAACCCAATGTTGCATTAACTACTGAAGAATTCTTAAAAGAGTTTTGGGGCAAAACAAATTTGAGGTTACAAATCCCTGAAATTTAGTTACATGGTCATTTTAATGACTTCCCTGTGATACTATAACCAATAATTTGAGCGGTGTCCTATTGGATCGGTGTTACAAAAGACCGAAAGCTCAATCACAACATTTCGAAACAGACAGTCCAGAATACTAAAGTCGGAAAATATATTTTTTACTTATCTTTATAATGATGATAAGTGACCAGCGGCAGACAGATATTCAAAATGTTACATCGTATTTTAAATGTAGATATATTACATTCGAATTGTCCAACACAATGAAAATTCTTCAGCGACATTAATGCACTTCAAAGATTGGAAGATTTGACATTTTCCTATCTGACCTCTTTGTGTGTCATCAAGCGATAGTAGCAAACACAAGACACTTCTGCAAAACGGAAAATAAAAGAAAACTTTCCAGCAACGGATCATGATGGTATTCGATTGGGCACTTTCAGAACACTTTTTTGTCGGTTTTTATGTTCGATTGGTAAAAGAAAAGCAATCTTTTTAATGTAGTTTTCCATTGGGAAAAAAAATCAATCTTTTTTTTGATTCGGATCACTTTTTGCAAATCTCGATATTTTTTCAGATTTACACATACTACCACAAATACAGCACAGCTGTTTTACGTCATTTAAAGAAGTTTGTTTTAAAAGAAATGTGCAAAGTTCCGTGAAAACCAAAGTAAAGAAATACATAAACAGCAATGGACATAGTTTTGGCGGAATTATTATGTTTATTGTCTTCCTTATCATCTGGAAACTACGAATCACCAAAACTACTCCATTTGTAGCTAAAACAGAGGAAACTTTTTCAAGCCGATTTCCATGGTTGATTTTACCAAAAACAAATGCAATTTGAACAGCTGACATTGCTGTCAAATGACGCACTAATCCATTTACAAAAGCAGATCAATTTCATTGCATGTTCCATGAGCCGCATAAAATCTGATATCTGAAAAAGATTTTTGTTGGTCCCAATGGAAAATGACATAAGATTTCAGAGCAATTTCGCGAATCTGATTTTCTTTTGGTCAGAGTTGCTTTAGATTTACTAATACAAGTGCGTTTGAGTTTGACAACTAGTGCAGTTTGTTGACGTTTTCGTAAAATTTTATAACTGCAAAGAAATGCATTGCACCGGGTGGATCTATTTATGTTAGTTATTTATGTATAAATGTTTAGAAATCAATCTGGGCGCAATAATAAAATGTTTAAATGTAAAATTAAATCAGTGAATGAAAAAAATTTAGAAAATTTTAAAGGCTACACATATTTCAATAGCACGAATATCACCAAGAAAAGAGCAAGTGACGTTTTTAGGCAAATCTGAAATCTTAGAGCGAATCTGAAGAAGCACCATCGAATACCACATAAAATTAAATCGTGTTAACGCTAAAAGCCGTCAATATAAAATGACATCTTATGAGTATATATAAAAAAGGCAATGGCAAATCTTCCTACAAAGATTTCGGCTATAACAACTGAAAAGTCACATCACATCGGGTCTCTTTCATTTTTAAACTTCAAATTAACTATTTTGTAAGTCACAATAGATAAATTTCTATTGAAAATTTAGCCTAGACATACTAAAAGTTATTTTAAGTAACTCGCATTGACATTAGACTAGTCTTGATGATATATAGATACATTTTTTCAAACTTAGCTTCTCGCTTTTGTCAGTTGCCTTGGTATAGCCGTAGAGACTCGAGAGGCATAGGTTTGATTCCCACTGACTATAAAGAGAAGCAAAACAGTTTCCACGACTACTCATTTATCGCGTCGATTTTGAAATTGGTTTGGCAATTTCCGAAATTTGCTATACCAGCTCAAAATTTCTGTTAAAAAGAAGCATTTTAATCACAAGGCGTGAAACTAACAATTTATTGTCCAGCCTAGATTTTACAAACTCACTATTGGGAAAATTTGAATATAAAATAACTCATTAAGCCTACAAAATATTTAGTGTAAAGATTAAAAATGATTATTAGTAAGACTTAAGGTGTTTTCCAATGGAAGGTTTTACAATTCTTAGAAAATTGCACGCCTGCTTAAATAGTATATAGCCAACTTTCAATGTTGCAAATAACTGGTTGTTTGATTTACAAGTGCCTACTTGGTAATAACAATGTTTAGTGTATTTTAGAAACTACATACCTACTTGATTACTTTTTGAAGAGATTTTGTGAAATAAGTTTTTCTTAGGACTTAGACAACTCACTTGGTTTGAAGGGGTCTTAACGTACTGTGGCAAATAAAGTAACAAATGGTTACAAATCAGATTTAAAAGCAGACATTCCCTGCTCGTGGCAAACTTGTTGAAATGAACGGGAACCGGAAGGCTTTGTAGAAAAATTTTTAAAAAATGCCAGTTGTCAAAGCCGGAACTCACAAATTTACGAATTTAACCAACGGTAATTTCTCTTTTACGAAATTCCGAAACGAACATCTAAAAAATTCCTAATATTCAGTTCGAAGTAAAATTTTATATAAAGCAAATTTTAATGATATTTTTCTACGACAAATTGTACGTCAATTCTATTACTATACCTAATGTAAATACCTGTACTCGTGCTTCACTCAAACTAATTCGGAGTGCGACTTCCTCGCGTAGAAACACATCGGGATAGTGTGTCTTTTGGAACAGTGCCTCCAATTCCTGTAGTTGTTGCGGTGTAAATGTTGTGCGATTTCTTCGTTGGCGCCTTCTACCAAACATGTATTCGGTTAGTAAATCCCCAGGTAAAGGCGATAAAAATGGTCCAGCCATTGATTGATCAATTGTTAGAAATATTGTTTTGTTGTTCTTAGTAATTCCTCGAAGCACAATTTAAAAAATTTCCATCACAAGAAATGTGAAAATATATAATTTGTTTGTTAATTTAAATTTATTTATTTTTCTTTTAAACCATTTAACGACTTTATTTGCTTAGCCGATGTTAATGCATTCGCGACCGAATCCGAACTGTTCTATGAGAACTCAGGACGATATGTTTTTAACTGGCCGTTCCCATTGAAAAACGTCATCCTTTCACACTATGCCACACTTATACGACTGGAAATAAAAGTACGACAACGACGATGACGACCAAGAGCTATTGTAAGAATCCGTACAACAAACGAAATAATATTACTCGATGAAAATGTTCCCACTTGAAATGTGTTGTTGTTGCTCATTTCATTTCCTATGGCGGCCGATGGTATCCTGCAGTATATCCTTGCCAGCACCAGCAGCATTCTGTGTGTGTGCTCTTTCTGTGGCACTCAGCGGCAAATCAAAATTTAAACGTTTTCATCCCCAATATGCCTACCTACTCCCCATCGCCATTTAACCATCAGCAGCAAGTGAAACCACCCCAAAGCATGCCAGAGATGTGTGTGTGTGTGTGTTTGTGCTAGTTTGTTGGCATTCTTCTAACAGAATGCGCATTGAAAAATAATAATTTGTTTACAATTTTCTCACACACACACAAGCAGAGTTATGAATCTCATACCAATTGGAGTACGTTGTTACCAGAATAGTGCAATGGTGATATTAATACGTGAACATCAAAAGCAGTAGTATGATTTATCTATGATAAAAAGTTTCCGTTCACTTTTTAGGTATGTATCACCTTAGATTAGAACCTATTTTTGAAGGAATGCAATTTGCCTTAACCTAAAAGTAAGCAACAATACGTATTATTTTAATTCAGCGGCATTATATCTGCGAGGTGTTGACAACCACTATGTTTTTCGACAAATATTTTGCTCATAAACTTTGTAATTTTCAAAGGGAAGCATTTTTTCGATATTTAGATGTCGCTTTTCCGTTCATAAATAAATAAAACAGCATAATTATTGAAAATTGTGATACGTTCTTAGTAAACTTATAAAAGGTATGGTCGATTTTCGACCACAAGCGAAACTAGTCTATATAAATATAAAGGGCGGGCCATAGTGGTTTCTTTTTAAATCATAGGTTATTTTGACACTTAGAGCTGTTTCCCGATCGAAATCTTGACAGAAATTCATACCACGGCGCAACGAAATGAGTCGTTTTACGCTTGAACAACGTTGGGAAATATTGAAAACTTGTTTTCAAAATAAGTGCTGTGTAAGCTACAGCCCGAAACCATCAACAAGGTCTTGAAAATTGGAGTGACAGAATGCGCTACGAAGTCAGCCGAGGCAGCCACTTAAACGAAGTTGTATATTTATGAAATACAACGTCGTTTAAGTGGGAATGTATGCTATTTTGTAATAAAGCCATAACATATGGGATAAACTTAATTCTGTTAATTTTTAAAAAGAAACTTGTATTTGGCCCATCCTGTGTATTGCAGTTTAATTACGTAGCTGGATGAAATTATTGGACAGTTGATCAGTTAAAGTACTAGGTATTCTTAAAATGCAAATTTTGTGTTAAAAATTTGTGGTGAGAAAAATAAGTTAGAAAAGAAATAAAGCTATACTCATAAATTTTTCCTCTGGAAAGCAACTATATTTTTTTATCGTTTGTATTTTTTCATCCATTCATTCATTTATTACTTAGTGGCATATGTATCACTGCCCGCTTAGTTGGCACAATAAGGTAGGTGTTTGTCCAATTGTCGACGCAATAAAAAGTTCACTGCCTGACAGAGGGAAACAGAAATGCCTCGGTTTCAAAGTTTTGAAATAGAGTAGCAGTTATTGCGATGGCAACAGTAACTTTTGTTGAAGAAGATTCATTACAGTATAAACTTGTTATGAGGCACCGCAAATAATGGAAGATGTGAACTCATTGTTTTACATGCATGAGGACCGCTTAGTTCACTAGGCTGATACAACTATTGACTGGTGTGGTATTTCTCTTTTTCATTGACAGCCCAGCGGCAATAAATTCAATTTCAAGCTTCTGTGTATCTGTCCTTACAATATTAGGAATACAATTTCTCTGCGTTCTTTGACGGAGATGCTTCTAAGGCCCGTAACCTTACTTAATGGTTTACCACTGTGAAACTCTTTAAGTAATTTGTGACGTTCTCAATTTTTTTTTTTATTTTACAGACTGATTTTAGAAGATTTTTAGTGAAGCTTCATTTTTCAATGACTGTTGGTCCACAATTTCAGTTTGCCCCTTTTTACTTTTGTGTATACGCCTGGCAATGCTGCTCACCATTCGTTATTGTCATGCACATCATTAGTGCAGTAACAACCCCACGAATGTGGTGTTGCATTGCTCTCCATCAGTGGGAGTTGATGGGTACACAACAATGCGATTAATGCCGCATGTACTTGAGGGAGAGAAAAAAAGGACCATGCCATTGTGATTCTAGGCCTTATTTCGTTAAAATTACTGCACACAATAGCAAACCGGAACCATCCCTTTCTAGGAACAAAACTCACACAGCCACCCACCACATCCACTCATACAGCCGTACACTGCCTAAGAGTAAAACAATTCTTTCTCATGCTCACTACACTGCATACGAGAGTGTATGCAATGTTATTAGATTCTTGCACCCTCGTCCTTATTTTTAATATATCCGTTCTTACTGCCTGATGATGGAGCTGGTGCTGCATATGATAAACAAAATAGGGGATGAAATACACTTGTTTGTTTTTGTTCTTGTTTTGCACTACCCGCGACAGATTAATATACAGCACACACACTCGGCGCACATTAATCTGTTTTTTGTCGGTAGGTGATCCTGGCGCTTGCGCTAAAAAAATTATATTTATCGTATTACAACAAGGGAGGCGGGGCATTCGAAGCCAATCATAATGCATCCTATTATGAAATATGAATTGTTCTTCGTCCTGCTTTTGTGTTGCGTTATTCGTTGTTCTCTTGCGTAAATAAAATTTCCACGATGATAATAATAAATAAACCAACAATAGCGAAGAAATTCTTTGGGACACGTGGGAACAGTGATGGAATGTCATTCTAAGGATGCGGTGGTGTCTTGCGTTTGACACCAGGGAACGCAGAATAGTAGCACAACGTTGTTGATGTTGGAAGGATTATTATCAGATCAGCAGAGGTAATGATGTAATGTAATTACTTAGGGGTTGTACTTATGCACGCATTTATGCACCTGCAATGCAAGTGGCTGATGTATTACAATGGAGTTTCCGAGTCAAGGTAATATATATTAAGTAGGTATAGTTGATCACCCAGAGACGACTTTTGTTAACGGGAATGCAATAAAATGGTCGGAGATATAGGGATGGGTTGAAGTTATCATTGTCATGTTTGGTTTTTTGTATTGTCAGAGTCGAATGTTCTATTAGTGTGGGGTATTGGCACGTGTAAGGGCAGTGGTGCCAGATATAGTTTGTATCTTTCAAATGTGGCTTTCCGTTGACCGCTAGATGACCAACTGGAAGTCAAACCTAGAACAGGTTTTTCAACACTTGACGTTTACAAATTTAACGAACATATGGAAAAAAGTTTCCCTCTCAATATTGAATTGGTTAGTTGTAAATTCCATACACCTAGTAATATAGTTTGAGAATTTAATTTAGGGTTTCAATTTTTTCTATATTTTATTGCATATTAATGTACGTGGAGCAAAACATAAGTCAGACACTAGCCTTCCTTTTTCATAAACGTATTGTAGAGCCTGCTTTACTTTATGCCATTTATTCTAAAATGCCATTACGCAGGATAACGTGATTTATAAACGAAAATCACAGTGCCTATTACTAATATACAGCTGTATTTCGTTTTATTACAAAACATTTTAAAACAGTAAAATTTTGGGGAGAAGACGAAAATGAACAGTAACAATAAACACAAAAATGCAACAGAGTTCGTTCGCCTCAAATATATATTTGTACGCAGTTACTCCGTTCTTGCGTTGCACTTGACACAAAAGAGAATGAGAAAAAGGCAAAACAGCGCAACAGAGCCGACAATTTTTATCTAATTGTTCGCAAACAAATCCTATTCGATAAGCTATATTTGGATGCTAAAATTCTGGGAGCTGACTATTAACTCCACTGAAGGTTAGATACTTTCATGAAGCTCAATTCTGTCAAATTTTATTCGCATGACAAGTCAAAAAATCTGATAGAGTTCGGGAATACCACCTTTTTAAAAGGCGGCCAAGGAAAATTTGATTTGTTTGGTTAATAAAACTATCTAAAGGAGATGTTGTACAAGAAACATATTGCGTGACAATTTTCAGTACAAATTTCTATGTAACAATACCAGCGCACTTAGCATTTGGTACCCCATAAAAATAAAGCTTGTTGGCTAAGTAACGGGAAATCGGATGGAGTTGGTGTTCTCGGTATGATTTGTCTCGGGTTTCTGCGTTGTTGTGTTGCAACACAAAGAAGAATAAACATAATTCATCAATGTGCGCGTATTATACTGCGCAATGCGCCCCTCCTCTTATTTTATAACATTTATGTATGATGTATATTTTTTATACATGATTTAGGCGGTTGGAAAGCTGCTTGTAAGAACCAGTTTAAGGGATTTAAAGAGCTCAGGTCTCTAATCGCGTAAGGACAAAACGATCGAACGACATTGTCTCGAGATGCTTCTTCGCGTCATAACAAAAAAAACGATAATTGTCAAATTGGACGACTGTCGTTTTTTGTTGCTTAACGTTTCAATTCAACTGCCAAATACTATCGGCAAAGCGATTCGATTGACAGATAACTATTTTCACTGGTTTCATCGTTTTTGCTGCATTTAGGTCAGAGAAAAGTATAAAAAAAATTTAAAGGAATTTCTCTTTGGATGTATGTAACTCACTCTTATCCGAGTTGTAAAAGTATAAAAGAATTAATTCTTTGCAAAAAAAGGTTATTGCACTTTTTTGATAATCAAATTAAATTCATTTATTCCATATGATAATGCAATCAGAAAATAAACTACAATCTTAAATTTAATTTATTACTGTTTTTTTTACAACTGGATCCTTAGCAATCAAAATTCTACTACCTATCCATTTTTGCATTAAATGCCCAGTCTCACGTCAATCAATGACAATGAACAAAAATAAACAAATTCAAGAAAAAAAACTACACATTTTTTTCATTTTGAGGTGTCAGAGTTTGTTGGCAGTCATAGGGGATACTTGAACGGTATCTAGTTTAGTAAGTCTGACAGCTCTCTGACTAGATCTATCTTGGTTTTGATTGGGGGAAATCGGTCATATGAGCAGCTGTATCAGTTGAAGTTGATAGAGGGGTAGCCTACGAATCTAGTCAAGAAATTCTTGAGAGTACTATACAGTTGACAGTTCGCATATATGGCTGACGTAGGAAAAGTGAATTTACTGACCAATCTAGTTTTTGAGCTGGTTACATCTCGACTTAAGTTAACTAGATTCTTGAATGCGGCCATATTCAAATTATTCAATATGAAAACAATGAACGATTCGATAGACTATGCGATGAAAATGAAGCAAACTAAAACGACGACATTTTGTTTAATCGTTTCGACGACAACCGTTTCTTAAATTTCGCAATAAGACCCCAGAATTAGTTCACAAAATTGTGCGAAGAAAATGGATCCAAAATTTGAAAAGTGTAAAAATAATAATAATAATAAGAATAAGTGCCTTTAATTATATAAAAATTGTAAATTTTTACCGCAATTGGCCGAAAGTAGCTCAATCTGAATAAATGTACCTTTCCATACACTTATCACTAATTTTTTTTGTAAAACCTGACAGATTTTAAGTGTTTTAGGCGTAACCTATCAACGAGAAGGAATTTAAGCAACATCAACAAAATCGATGGACAATTAAACAGTACAACTCGAATTTTGTCAGCCTGCGTGCCATAAGGTAGGAGTTGATTTATATTTTCTCAATCTTGCTGCAAGCCTTAATTTGTTGTAAGGCGCGACCGGACTGCTGATGTAAAACTGTTAGCTCTGACACATCACTGTTGCATTAAACAACCGAAAGCACATATACATTTCCCAAAATTAAAGCACTTACTTAATTAGGCTTAATGCATGCCTATATCTGAACAGTTGCTGCTGATGTTGCAATTGGCTGCCGAAATTAAAAATTCCCATAATGCTAATTGCATGGTCCCAATGTCACATTTAAAATTATGAACAAAAATTCCCTCTTTGCCTCCGTAAAATCTCATCATCACCTACATTAGCACATGAATGAAGCAAAAAAAAAGAAAGAAGAGAAGCAGCAAAAAATGAAATTATTTTTCCCTGCATTTTCACAGAGTCCTGTCATGTGAACACATATAGTAGGTGGCACCACACCTAACTTCACCCGCCCCTGCTATGCCGAGCCGACATTATAAATCCTTATATCCTTACACACAGTGTGCAGTGCTGGAGTACACAGCATATCTGACAATGTAAAATTAAAACATATTTCGTAATTAAACTCTTGACGCCATTGTTACTCAGAGCCCCCGGCCCTCCACGCTCCACCCACGCTTGAGTGTCGCATCACATAATTTTTTCATTAAATTTTGCCCCATGTGCAGTTGGTTGGTGGTGGTGATGATGGTGTTCGTTGTACTATGCTAAACTGCAGGTACAACAACGCCAAACAAGGACCTGTCGCAGATGCATGTTGCTCGGAGGGCCATATGCTCTGTTGGAGGAGCTGACACATTATGTTTACACGTTGCCTTCTAGTTCCTAGTTGATGTGGATGATGATGAAGACGACTACGAGACTATGAGCCTGGATGCTATTCATGTCATTCATTTGTGTGTCCTTTGTTGTAGTGAAAGATGTGAATGGTGGATGCGATATACCTATATATAGGACTCCTTGCAGCATATTCCATTATTGTTGTACACCGTTTTATATGATGTTATTATGATGTTTAAAAATGTTTTCCTTTTCCCTCCTAGCGCCGCCACCTTCGGCTAGCTATTCCTTTCTTATCCTATACAGCAGCAAGGATTCCACCTCTTTTCTCGTTGTGTGTTTACAGTCGTTCTGTGATTTCATTTTCCTCGGGAAACAAAAAACCAAGCTCGTCCTTACTTTATTATTATGATTATGATTATTTTCCTTTATGCAATGTTTTGATTAATTTTTGCCTTCATGATCCTTCATAATGCCTGGCGTTGTTGTTATCCTGGGCTATGGCAATCGCTCGATGACAGAAACGAGCGCACCCACTCGCTGGGTTTGGGGCCGCGCGCGCTACATACTCGTACATACTCGACCCGTATATACCGAGGAGCTTGCTGAAATTCTGTTTGCTTATTGTTATAGGATTTCTGTGATTTCATTCCTTGTTGCCTTGTAGATTTTATTTTATTCCTCTTTCCTTTCTCTTTTTCAACGTTAGTTGTTGTTTTTTTTTTTTTTTAAATTTCGTATTCTCATTTCTGCACTTGGTATTGTTTCGAATTAGAGAAAAGAGGAGTAAATAATTACTCTGACAGTGATGATTGAAACTGTGTCCACGGATTGCAAATACATAGTTTCAATTTGTTGTACTGATGGCGCAAAAGGTCTATATAGGCTGCTAGGTCCAGCCATTTATGTGTGGATGACCTATGTACTCTGTATTAAAATGGCAGACATCAGAAGCTTTCTTAGGGCAGATTTAAAGGCCTTAGGTTCAGTGTAGTCTAGTACAACAAGCAAGTAGGTATGGCATCCGAGCACGACTATCTAAATAAAATAAATCACATATGAGGACTTATAGCTCTCTCTTATCACTTGTAAAATTCTTGACCATTTCCTGCTCCATGTATGTAATCTTTTTTATGAATTTAAATCTAAAGTGTTAACATGTAGAATAAGCATCTTTAAAAAAAAAAACATTTCTTGCAATTGGCGCCCAACTTAGGCCTCTTGGTTTGTTGGTGTCGTGATAAATCATTAATTTTGTGTGTTTGTTCCTACGCTGTCACATCCAAATGCTGTCAATGGTTTGATAGCAAGTATTAAGTATTTTAAAAAGTCAGAAGGTCTCTTTAAGAAAAAAAAAAGATGCAAAATTCCGCAGTTTAAATCGAACGCATCGATATATGTAAATCGATTGCCATCGTACAAAGCCTATACACGTCCTTATCAAAAATGACAGTAAAAGAGAGACAAACAAAATCAACTAACGAGTACCGAGCACTTCCTCTCTTAGCTCGAAATAGCTTAGAGAATTCCAACCGGTAAGTACTGATAAATATGTCAAATGCAGAAAGCTTACAAGAAACAAATTAAAAATCCGTCATAAAAATCAATTGCCCACAAAAATAAAATCTGGGAAAATAAAGAAAATTCGGCGGTGGTCGAATGTTCTCTCAGACCGTTGAAAATGTTGCAAAGAGATAAGTTTTTTATATTTTGATTTCAAAGAAGTAGTGCCTCGAAGTCTATCCACGTACTTTGGAGTATATTTTCATTTCTCGGAGAATTTTCGCTCAATTGTCTGAGTCTATAGTGCTTGGCTCGGAAAAGTACCCGAATATACCCCCTATGCGAAAAAAATAATAATCTCAGGCAAGTAGCGAAAATCAGCTGATCTGCTCCAGAGGTAGAATAGGGAAAATAAATCGTATGTTATACAGTTCAGAACAGACAAAAAATAAGCGAAATACAAATTTCGACAGCATATCTACTCATGCGCAATGCAAAAATTCTTACTTTTCTCTATATTCCTAAGAGTGACTACAATGTTGGGTGGAGATTTTAAGCTATCACCAACAAAGATAAATGTCAAACTGAAAAATATTACAGGCCAATGCTAGTATGCTATATGTCATTTTTCTTTCAACTGTCACTTGGTTTTTTGTGTTGGTTATTTGGCACTGACGTTGTCCTGAACTACTATACTGGGAGGCACATTGTGCACATTCAAAAATTTAGTTAGAAATCTTAAGTCGACTAGATTGGTTTGGAATAGATGTACCCTGAACGCAAACAACTAGTTTGGTTGGTAGCGTCATTTTTCCTATACCTTAGCCAACTATATACAAAATGTCAACTTAGTACTCAGTCATGCATTTTCTGAGGGTTACCCCTCCTTAAACGTCTGCTGACAGTGACACAAATATTCACGTAGCTAATCGAAGCAAATAAATTCTGAAACTTATCAAGTCAGCGCAATAGCTGTCAGACTAACCAAGCTTTTGAACGTCCACATTCACTGATAGAAAGAGAAATTTTAAAACGCCGTCGGCAAACCTTCTACCCATGAAACTTGCAACAGATATGCCACAGTCTTTTTCTTAGTAATCGTATTGGCCAGTTTTTATAGTGAGCTATACTACAGAGTGGCAAGTTTGTGCTCCTCTTAGGTACGGGACTTATAACTCTTCTTTTAACTATATAATAAGGTTGAATTGGCCTACTTTTTAAAATGTTTGACATTTAGTATGTGCTTTGTAAGAAAAAGTGGACTAAACTTTCTCTACACGAACAGAACTAATATTTGTTTTATTTTAGACTTTAGACGTGTACTTCGGAGTTGTACATAATCAAAAGGAGGGCGCATGCAATATGATGAAGACGTTTTCCAAACTCCAATACTTTTGGTATGCTCTGCAGAGGTGAGCTCTTGTTTGCGTGTTACGGAGGGTTTTTGTCAAACATCAACTCCGCCTCACTTTTAAGCACAACTGTGGCTATACATCTGCAACACTTAGTGCAGTTGTTCCGCATACCTATCCCCTACGTGAGCCTCGCACATGTTCCATTTACCAAAATCCACGCAAATTAACTAAAACAACGCACTGCATCTCGCCTAGATGCGTTCTGCGTATGCATTTAATCACATAAACTTGTCACTCTGCATGCAACAAAAAACATCATCTAAACAAAAACAACAACAGAATCTTTCATTCCAAACGAAACATACCCGTTTCTGATTGGATAACCACCCCCTCAAGCTGTAGAGCACCACCGAAAGGGATCATTGCATCCCCAGATGGGTGTAATCCCAACCACATCCCCCCCCAAACTGTTTGCAAAACAATGGCTTACACAAATTTATATTTATGAAATTTTCGTTTTCACCCCCAAGCCCCTACCACCCACAAACACAAAATACATACAGTGGGGTGGTTGTTTATTGTAATACTGGAACTGGATGCTGGCGGGGTTGATGGCGTGGTGCCATACTTTGGTTGGCTGCAAATTTTGATGGCCGTTGTCTTAGCAATGGCGGCGAAATGGTTTCATTTCTTCTTCTTCCTCGATGGGGATATTACGAGTAGTAAGGATGTAACTGATTTCTTTTCTTGTCGGTGTTTTGTTGCGCGCATTGTATCTTTCAAATCCATTCCTTTATATGCCGATGGTGATGTAATTTTGATTTGAAATTTGTCTCCTTCGTGTTGTTGTCTTGGGTCCTCTTGTTGATTACAGAAATAAGAAAAACGAACAAATCCTAATTTGTGTTCCGTTGGCGTGGGAAAAATAAAAGGAATTGCTTCTCGGATCTAGGTGATGCAATGGTCTGGGTCTCCACCCAGCTCCAGGCCGGTAGGTAGGTAGAACACCAAAGACAAACCGGCAACAACGAGGACGACGTCTCACTTCTATACAATAACTTGGGGACATGCGGAATTAAGTTAAAAAGGGATGATGAGGGATGTGCTTGCAGTTATTTCGTCGCTTTTGTCATTTACAAAATAATAATAACAATAATCATAAATAATGATATACACCGCCAGAGCTATGTACGTTGGAGTCACAGTGGCGCTGCTTGTTGCGAAGCAGGAGCAGGATGTGATGATGACGGCACAAAGGGAATTTTATTTCACTCCTTGAAGTTGTTGTACAGCCGTTGTTCGTCTGTCCGTCCGTTCGTTCGTTCGTTCGTTCGTCTCCGCCGTGCTACTGTGCGCGCTGCTACTGCTGGTGCTTTTTGTTTGAGGATAATTAAAATTTTTAATTTATCCTCTGCTATACATTGTACTTTTGTTTATTTATAAACAAAACAGCAACAACAACAACAGCAACGAACAAAATGTATAAAATAATGTTTCGCCTCATCCCTGCGGCAAGGAAGGATGTGCTTCAGCAGTGAGATGCGCTGCAGGTTTTTATTAATGTTGTTCCGGTTGATGATGGTGTTTCATGTTATTGTTATATTGTTTTATGTTATTATGGTGTATAAGCTTGGAAATTACCAACCGTTGCTGATGCATTCAGTCCTGCACCGTCCCACATCCTTTCCTTTCCGGGATCAAGGTGGAATGTTGAAGAAGGGTACTGGTTTCATTTATTTTTCCTTATTTTCTTTTTAAACTAATAGCTACTTTCGTATACGAATGCATGTACGGGTGTGGAGGAGAATATAACATGGCTGCAAGGATAATGGATCTTAATTAACGCCTGGGTATATGGGACTGTTGTGTGCATGTGCTCTTGTTCGGATTACTATCTAGTCCGGTTCGGTTGACGGCTTGTGTAATTTGTATTCTTTTTGTGCAAAGGAACTGCTAAAGGATATATATTATGGGAAATTGGGAATTATAGTTCTTAAGAGAAAAACTGAGTTTTTGATTACTGTGATGGATTGGTATTTCGTTTTCGATTCGAAAGGGTAAAACGAAACATTTCCCTTGGCAGGATAGATTTTAGTGTAATTTTAGAGTCATCGCAAATACCCTGCAGGCAGTGCTGCCAGATTGTTTTCACCAGAAATCGAAATTACTAGCTTTCAAAATCGTGGAAATACGATTTTTTTGTAAATAAAAAAAAATACAAAACAACACAGAAGAACCCTAAAAATAATAGTGGTATTCAAGATTCGGTGTAATAGACCTAGTAAAATTGAGAATTTTTTTTTTTGTATCAAATCGTGAACACTTTTTCTCATCTCTTGCAAAACTGTCCTGAAAAAAAACTTTTAATTTTTTCTGAAACTCAACATTTTTTTTAATTGTTTATTATGCCAAAAAAGGCGAAAAAGAAAAGCTATTTTGGATAATAGAGAGATTAAAGACGAATATGATATCATGAAAATCAACCAAGAATACCTCTAATAACACAGTACTAGACAGCTCCAGTTCCACAAAATTTACGACTCAATCAAAAGCAAAACAGAACATCAGGCAATATGACTGAATGCGTTACTGTTCAAAATGGCACATTCTGTTCCATGACTGTACTCTAACTGTACACGTACATTTACTAAAAAAGCAGTATGCATAAGCATTAAGCGGAACTGCAGACGGGCGGGTTTTATTTCACCTTCACATTTTTAGAAGATATTTGGAAATTTGCAAATAAATTTTTGTATTCGATAAATTTGAAAAATCTTGGAATTTAAGCCCTAAATCATAAAAAATACGATAAATCGTGGTATCTGGCACCTCTGGAAAGTCACAAAACCCTCAGGTGAGACGAAATCGATTTTGTTAGGTTTCCGTATGGCACACTGGCACTCACAACTGCAGAGGCTCACAAAAACAATCGGAGTACACTACAACCAGCGTTGCCATTTTGAAATCGGCCTTCCAGAAAAAAAAGTCACAGAACTAAAATCCAGCCAAAAAAAAAAGAACTCAACAAAATCCAGTTAAAAATTCAGCCTAAATAAATCAAAGAATAAAAAAACTTAAAAAAAAATCATAAATAAACCATACTCTCGTGTATTAAAGAGAAATCTATTAAAATTATAAACAATAATAGTAAATTCATAAAATTAGCTTAACCCATCCATTAGCTAGTAGGTAATTTGTTTGAGCGCTTCAATTGTCTCCTTATCAACTTTTTTCAATGTCGGATATTGTATTTAATTTTTTATTTGAGCTTGAATTTTAAAATGTTTACTGATTGAAAAGAAATGACACGAAGCATTTAAAAACAGTCAAACAAGAATGGCATCTATCTAAAAAATCAGCCGACTGAATTGTACAAAATCTTCCAGGTAAATGGATATCACAACATTCAAAATTAGTCATAAGTCATAAGCGCTCGCAAGAAGTGATAATGATTGTATGAATCATGATTTGTTTTTCTATTGCTGGACCTACATTTTAATTCGCATAAAAAATTCCCTCCGAAATTTGACTGACTCAAATTTAACCGAATCTCTTTAGGCGAGTGCGAGTGGTACGCAGCTCGAGCCAAAAAGTCAAACTTCTGTCAAAATTTAGTGTGCCTATTTAATGGCTCAGCACTAAGCAAATTTTCACAAGCAAAATTTAGGAAGATCGTGTTTTCTTTTGTTCTGATGATTTGATTAATTGATATATTAGGGGTATTCACGGTTCGGTGTAAAAGACCTAGTAAAATTGCGAAATTTTATATTTTGTTTATAAACACATTTTTTCTCATCTATTGGAAAACTGAAACAAATGACAAATCCAGTTTGACTATTAACAATATGTTCTAAAAAAAATCTTTTATTTTTTTCTGAAACTGCAAAATTTGCTTTAAATTTAAATTTTCCGAAAAAAGGCGAAAAACATAAAATATTTTAGATAATGGAAAGAGTAAAGACGAAGATGATAAGTATTAAAACCCTCTTTTTCTGTCCATTTTTTGACTGGATTTTCCCTTCGGCGGCGCTTACGGTTTTTTGCATTCTCACACAGCAATTAACAATTTAGCGAATTGTAAACTTAACAAGGCTACACTTTACTCTGTTGTATTTTTCGTTTACAATAGGGTCAGGGTATAGATAAAGTGCAAAAGTGTAGCGAAATTTAAGTCAGTATATTTTGTTGTTTTATTATAATTCCTGTTTATGTTACAAAATTTAATTTACAAAAAAATCGATAAGCATTACCAATATGTATATTGAAACCTGTTTCCACGGTTTCGTACTCGATGTATCCCCAAGATCGTGCTACATACATCATTAGTGACTACAGGTTGAAAAACATTGTATATTTGACAGAGTTTTCGACTACATTATTTGAAAAACATCTTTTCCAAGTTGCACCTATGGCACTTTTGGCTTTTATTAGTCCATATTTAGATTATAAGTAGTAACCACTCCAAGATACCTGTATTGTTAACCGTTTCGATGGACTGCCCGTTAAAATTCCAGTTCTCGTTTCCACAAAATCTGCCACCAGATCCCTTTTTAAAAATCATAATTTTCGATTTATTGAAGATTGGCAGTACAAATCTGGACGATTAATCATAATTTGTAAGGATTCTGGTGAATATGCAAAAATTACCACATCATCTGCGAATAAAAGAGCCTTTATCAACACTCCAGCGATTTCAATTCCTCCAGGAAGGACGTCTACATGGCGAAGATATACTTAGCCCGCACATCCTTGTTTTACTCCTGGTGTCGTTTCAAACCACTCCGAGTGTCTCGATTCCGCTCCATACTGTTGCATGATTTTGTTCATAGATGTTCTCGAGTACCTTTCCAAACCTGTGACTTATTCCGGCGTTGTAAACTTTAAAACTAGGGCTCTTCGATCGATGTTATCAAAACCTGCCTTGGAATCAATGAAAAAAACAAATAATTTCTTTTTTTGTTCTATGAACGACCCGACAATATTTGAATAGCCTTTTCGAAATCCTGTTTGGTATTCTTTGATCAGTTTATTGTTGTTAATCCAATCTGACAAGCGATTATTTAGAAGTTTTGTTCTGATGAGTTTTTGCGTTGCGGAAAAGCAAACACGAGCCTTTTTAATCCCAAAAATAAAAAACTTAAAACGAATGGTTGTGAGATGAATCTCTCCCTCCCCTATTCCTTTTTAGTTTTCATAATGTTATAGTCGAAATAAAATACCTATAGTTAAATTCTAATTATATCAGGTCGACCCTACCCCTACCTAAAAAGAGTTTGAAACCAAGCATTTTCATTGGAATTCCATAAATTCACTTTATCCATCTGTCTCGTTCAATTCAATTTGTATATATTGAAAAATTTTCAAAAGCCACGGTTTTCTGGCTGACAAAATAGTACAGGCCTCAGTTAGACTTTCACATTTCAACGAGTCTGCTCGACTTCATACGTAGGTGCAGAAATTCGTGAGCGTGACAGTACTTACAATGCAGCTTCATGAAACAAGAAACGGAATAGTTTTTCTCAGGTTCGAAAGTTAGTTAGTGCTAACCCGAAGATAAATTATTAGTTATTTTGTTTCTTAAAGTCAAGTCTAAATTTGGTTATTGGTTAGGCACAGAGTCACGTGTTTTAGTGGGAAGGTATGAACATTAAGACAATACTGAAAAAAAACGCTGACTGCCACAACTAATTCTGTTGACACTTTTAAAATACGCAGTAAAATTAACAGCGATAGGTTGAATTTAAACTAGATTTAACATTCGGATTTCTAGATCAGTGATTCTGACAGCTGACTGACTACTGACTTGATGTATTTCAGTTTTAATTGGACTAGATTGATCACGTGAATAGATTTTTTAGTTGGAGGGTTAGGCGAAAAATATTGTCATACTCAGTTAACACTTCGAAGTGTCAAAACGAAATAAACCCCTGGAATATAAAAGTGAATGCGCTTGGATACCTAGTCCAGATAAATCTAGTTTACGTTTCACATGAACTAGGTCCGTGTCCCCATTTAAGCATCAGTTTTCCTCATTGAACGAAAATCTTTTCTTCTTTGTCCTTTTTTTTTCAGCTCAGACTAGTTTTACTTGGATTGAATAAGTATACATATTTTTCAAATCGTGAGGTCACTAAAAATATGTCTGAACTCTCATTGTGGGTATTTGTTTTATCGATCTAATTCAATTGTATATGAAAACAATTTCCATTCGATTTGATAGTTGCAGTTGGGAGGTATGACTACTGCAGGATTCTTGTAAATCCCTCCTTAATTATTTCACAGAGCTGTAACTAATTAGTCTCTATTTACACTTTAATGAAATTTTAAATACATATATACGATTCGATAGTAGAACAAAGTGCATAATTAAAATTCCACAAAACTCGCGGCTTTGTTTCATTATCCAACTATGCAATGTTCCCAAACATTAATTAGGTATCACATTTCAATCAGCATCCAGGAACTTACCTTCGGTTCCTATACATCAGCAACAAATTCTTTGAACTGAATTTCCAAGCACAATCCAAATATATATTTTAAGTAATCATAATTCGCATTCAAATTCGAACGCAGTCACATGGAATAGCCTTCGTGGTTGGACGAATAAATCTCATCAATGCATGCATCAAAATGTTGATTGGCTACCCATACACCCATCGAGTTCATCTTTCGTTTGGATAATATACGAGTTTATCGCTAAAATTGGAGATTAATATTTTAACTCGGTCACTCAGAGAGTGCACACTGAAAGTTTTATCCTTTATTGCAATGCAATTATATGATGCGCGAAATTCAAAGGATACTCCCGTACTATTTATATTCATAAAGGTATGTGGTGACTATGTAGACGGCATACTCAACTCCCCTCCCCTCCGCCCACTTATCGCCAGCGATAAGTAATGAATATAAATTTAAATTTATTAGGAATCCAATTGCTGAAATCTCATTCAAAGTGGCGGCGCACTCATCCCAAAACTGATGGATGCAATTTCAAAAATTGATTTCCCCGCGCTACTTTGAGTTTGGGTTCCATACGAAAACTTTTCATTATGAACGCGATCGAAATGAACGGCTTTTTGCGGTCAATCGAGGACTGGAAGCTGGAACATAGCAAAAGAGTGTACCCGGTACCTGCAATATGGAAGGGGATGGTGGTATTTGTGAAATCAGTTGGCATGTGCATGGATGAGTTCAAATCACAAATCACTGTTTGATTTGCGAAATCTAACTCAATTCAGCTACGTATTTGTTTTTGTTCCCCAATTCTCTAGGTTTGTAGAATTTGGTGGAGAAATAAAAGTTGTGTTGCACCCTTGAATGAAGAAAATAAAAGCAAACTGCACTTGGTTCTAATTTTTTAACCTTCTTTTAGCAAAAGCCAAGGTTCAAAGAGAAAACATGTCGTTGACGTAGCCTTGAAGTGAAACGGCTAAACGGCAGCAAATTCGCTTGTAGGCTTCGGCATCAGCCTGTCACATTTCTCACATGATGCTTCTTTATGTGCCCAACTGAGCGCACTGTTGGTTGAAACGTCAAAAATTTCTGTAATAAAGTTAATTACCTACTTATATCGAATTTTGATTTAAGCAATCTTTTTCAATTAACTTTCTGGCTTTCCTTACAAAGCTCTTTTGGAAGAAGCTTTACCCGCAATAGATGAAGCTTCTTGGATCTGTTCGATTGATATTCCAGCAGAACAAGGCGCCTATCCAAATACGCAATTGACGCGTCCGTAAAGAACGGATTGTATGAGTGATATGAAAATGTAAGCTACTTTATTCCACTGATCGATGTGTTATTGAAAATATTTGGGACGTTCAAGTGTCTTGTTTAGGAAATCTGACAGCTGGCTGGCTTGATGTGTTTCAGTTTTGATTGACCTATCACATTTTATCACGTGAACAGTTTTTCAGTTAATGTTTATGAGGAAGACAATAAATCTAGCCAAGAATTTCGTGGCCGAGTATAGTAAGTTGACATTTCCTATATGTGTTTGTGTTTACAAAGATAAAATCTAGCAAATCAGTTTAGCAAAGCAGTATCCTGTTAGCACGTTAAATTCTTAACTTTATATAGATGGCCCGATGACAAGTGTCCAATCATTTAGCTCGCGAAATACATGTCCGGTACATTAAATCGAAGATCAATTTTGACATAAAAAACGGAGGGGAAATGTTTGTGCAGTGTTAGTTTTGTATTTTTTTGGAGAAACATTTGCGTGATAAATGAAAGAAAACGGAAAACCAAAAAAAAACCTTTCCACGCGATAAAAAAAAACTTGCGACACGAACTAAAGTTTAGTCTTCTTCTTGCTGTTTAAGAATTTATTTCAGCTGCTGCAGAAATGATAATATCTTCTTTAACTTTTCTTGTATCCATTGTTTTGGGAATAAAAAAAAATTGCAATGTTATCTGCCATGAACATATGTGTTTCTCCCATCTACATCATGTTTAATAATTTACCGACCATTTAACTTTGGTGTGGAATAGGGACGTTAACATTTAGCGCCAGCAGGAAACTAGACTTAATGGGGACATTCAAGTATCTAGTTTAGTAAAGGTACGATTACACGGCCATTTTTTCGAATCATTTGAAAGACACTGTGACGTCAGGAAAAAATGTCACATTAGAGTGATTTTCAAGCTACGATTCGTCATTGGTCATTTGCGAAAAAATGGCGATCACACGAAATGACTATCATCTTCATTTTTGTCCCAAAATAAAATGAAGGACACTGCGCGTCTTTTAGAATTTTCCGTTAGGATGCCATTAAATGGCGAGCGAAAAACTGCCGATCACATGGTAATGACATGCCACATCAAAATGACAAATGTCACCTTTCGTATTATTTCAATTCTCAATTATCTGTTTTGCTATCAGACGATATTGACCGATGAGAAAAACATAGCTACTATCATTAAGTGTTTTTCTCTCGGCGGAGACGATTACCTGTGCCACGACTTTTTTAACTAAATTAATTAACAGTGAACAAAAAAAATAATTACAATAAATGAAAAATGGCGAAAATAACTTTGGGATGATGGTGGAGATTTCGGAGACAGCGTATTTGGCAGCATGTATGCTGGAAAGCAGTGACGATGATCTTGATACCAAGCCAAAGCAACGAAAGCGGAGAATTTGGCAAAAGAACTGGTTGAGCCGTCGCGAGAATTGCGCGTAGAAGAACCTGAACTATATCGCAATGTCCTTCGTATGTCAGCCAATCAATTTGATTATTTGTTATATCGACTGCGTCAAAAAAAAAACAATTAATGAATTTATACGTCCTTTCGCCACGAGAGAAACACCAATTGAAAGAACAGATATCGTATTACATGTTTAGCGTCATTTGTCATTTGCGTATAAAAATGGCATGCAATGAATTTCGTGTTTAGTCATTTTTTGGAGGCTGAAATTTGACGCAACAGCCAAAAAGTTTGGTCTTTTGTCCTAGGCGTCATTAAAGCGCGATCACACGGTCTTTTTTTCGTCAGTTTAATGGCGCAAAATTCATGTCATTTGGTCTGGCAGTTTCTTAGTAATTTAAATGAAGCGGAAAATGTTATCCCAAAAATGGCGATCACACACAACGACATTTAAAGGACGGGTTTGTGACGCGATTTTGACATCAAATCGCCATTTAAAGGAAGCAACAAGATGTATCTCGGTTTTGTTCGTCTGAGTTCGGTTATATGAGCAAAGCTGTTTCAGTTTACGTTTATGGAGGGGTAGCCGAGTGAGTACTAAATTGACCCGGCCAATCTAGTTTTTACGTTCAGGATACATCTCATCCAGACCAATCTCGTCGACTTAAGGTAACTAGATTCTTGAATGTGCTCAATGGAGAAGTAGGCAATAAATTTGGTCAAATATTTTTCGAAGCATTATACAGTTGACATTTCTATTTAATGCCTGACGTAGAAAACGTGACATTTACGATCGTACTGGTGTTTGCGTTCAAGGATTGCGGCCGGCGATTTAAGTAGCTTGAGCCAAGATTCCCAAAATCGCCTTAAAAGTTTTGGAAAAAAATTGTAAATTAATCAGAAATTGTTTCATCACGAGTTTGAGTATGTCGGAAATGTTAATCTAGGTACATTTTTAAATAATTACTTACGTCATGATGAAATAACCGATTCCTTGTTATCTTGTCATGTTTCATATTTTAAGATTTGGAAAATGCTTGTTTAAAGGTTTTTCTCCGGTTTCAAGATGTGCTGTTGTAAGATGCTGGCAGTGTTGCCAAAGTTGCTTTCACTGTCAATTTCTATACATTGAAACATCCAAGAACGGTGTTATAGAATCTATTGTTCACGCTGTGCCAACTATCAACAGGTGCAACGGATAGAAAAATAGAAAGTAAACATAAACTGCAGTGTACAGTGTATACTAGCAATCTGTCAGTCGAATACGTTGCAACGGGGGCGAGGACTCTATTGGTTGGGACCTTTAGTGTGACGAATGCCCGGCAATTTGTAGGAATACAATCTGCTGGGTGGACAAACCCAGTTCTGTTTTTTCATTTTTCTTGCGTCACAATCAGAATGCAGTACAGTTTAGTTAGTCAATGCGAGGAATATCCCAGTGTCTGGATCAAATGTTGGAATACAGACCGTTATTATAGTTGTTACATCAAACGGTAGTTTAAATAAATTAATGTGCAACCCAAACCCGTTTAACTACCCCTATTCCATGCAAAAGGCTCTTACCACATTTATTTTTGTTTATATGTTTCGTTATCTCGTCATAGTCCAGGCCCAGGTCCAGGCAGTGCACATAAAAATGCATACTTCACTAAACTGTAGGCATTATATACCACCGCCAGCAAACAGCAAAAGTTAATTCAATACAAATGCATTGCAAAATTAATTAAAATATACTGTTCATTCTATAGAGACCAGCCCTGCAACTGCAAGTTATTGCAAGCTTCAGGAAGGAACTGGAGCCTACCTCCGTCGAAGGACGGAATACGGAATGTGGTCGCTATTTTTCTTTTTATTGAATTTAATTCATTAATGCACCAGAGAGGACGCACATCGATGCAGTAAAAGTACACCCATAGTCCAACGGCATTATATATAAATCTCTACCCATACACTGTGAGAATGAAAACAAAAATATACTTAATTTCTCGACCCGAGTCCAGGCTGGGGGTTGGTGAGGGCAGGCACGGATCAACAATGACACAAACCATCAGCATCATCAACAGCAGCCGACTGTAATTAAAATTTTTAATTTACTTTGATAAAACAGAGTTGTGGTAGCTGATTTATACAATTTTTTTCCGCAGTTTGCAGGACTCTCTCTGACTTGCCTACCTATCACGCTACAACTCTGAACTGACTTTATACACCGAAGCTGGAAAAAAATACCCGCTCGAAGACTTTACTTTGTTTTCTCCTTTTTTTTTCCTATTGAAAACCGTTTTTTATTGTTATTATTTACCCCTGTTCCTAATCATCATTCTATTATTTTGTGTGTTTTGCTTGTCCTTTCGTACTGGAACTAGGTATACTGTACAATCTACGAGTCTACGAGTATCAAACATCCCCCACTCGTACTCCTGCAAGCGTTTCTTCGACTTTTTTTTTTGTTAAGCGATGCAGTTTACACATGTCATCACCTCGGCGCTTGTTTTTTACTTTTTTATTTTTTCGAAACGATCCTTGCCTTGTTCGTGTGTCTGGAAATGGATGCTTTAAGAATATTGCGATTGCGAATATCCTCTTCAGTCGAATGACACAGTGCAAGGGGGAAATTAGGAATTCAAAGCCATTCGGTCATGAAAGGAAAATCGCACAGTGCACTGGTCGACAGGAGTAGGTATAGGTACTGAGTAGGAGTACTCGTTGTGCTGTATTAAGAGCAAATCTGTTAATGGAACAATGCAGCTTAATGTGACAAAATTTAATATGCGTAAATATTTGCTCCGTTGAACTTTTGTAAATAATTTGTCAGATTTGCCATTGTGAGGGCTTATTCTCATTTGGACTAATGACTGAGTGGTTTATTTCTGCATTATTCTAATGGATAAATGATTGTCATTAACATTAGTTAGATGTTGTCTTTTGGTGCGATTTAGTCAGAGCGGAAGAGGGCGCTTTTGTTAATTGTCATAATGACTATCGTATACATAGGAAGCGTTTTTGTTTCGGGTGTACACATGGAAACTGATTTCTTTGATGCGAAAAGTAGGTACTTTTTAAAAATATCACCGAGAGGAATCGGTATCGGTTGGATGTGGGAAATTTTTCAATAATTTCGAATTAACAATACGACTGACTAAATAACCTCATATTTTATTACGAATAAGGTTATTTTCTGTTTTAAATTTCCACATTACCTAGGGCAAGGAAAAAATCGTTCAGAGAAATAGCTTTATTCATTTGTTTGTGTGTCCATGGCGGGCAATTGATTAGTAAGGACTGTCGAGAAACACTGAGGAGAACGTATATAAGATCCTCTTAATCCAAGTCCTGATTTTATTTCACTGCTGTTAACTTGCCATGACTCGAATAATTCTTCATGAAGAATATTAAATTCCTTTTAAGCTATAAATCAGCTTTCTCCTTTAACCGCTAGTTATAAATAAATTTGATCAAATCGAAAAAAAATTAGCAGCGACTGTCCTTGAACATTCTTCGGATTTGAGTGGTGGCCGGTGGGCCCACATCGAAGAACTCTGTATCGTTTTCTCTGTTGGAGCAGAACGAAAGAGAAGTCGTGCTACAAAGTTAAAACTGTTGGCTGAGAAGATTACATCGGCACTGTTTCACAAAATAAAACAAGAATAGTTAGATTTGTTATAGTATTGCAAATTGTATACATTTGAATTGACACCATTTGTCGGTACTTACTGTTGTAGTTTCGTTAAACTTCTTACAAATATTGGTCTGCGTAAATTGCGAACTGTAGTTTTGCGATGATGTTTAAAGCGATTGAGATTAATGATTTCTGTGTTTGGAAGCATTAACAAATCATACTGAGACTCCCAACTCGCAATCCTTTTGCTGCTGGCCTCCTCAATTTTTTTGTTCAAATTCCGCCATTTTGTTTTCCTATCGGTGTTATGTCAATTAGAATCTGTGTGACATGCAAAAATATACAAAAAAAAAATACAAAAATAAATGTTGCCAATCGTGGCGTTCGGGAACACCATATTTTTACATTACTGAATGCCATTGGTCAGTTATATCTATTTTTTAAAGGGCAATAATCTGATTTGTGTGGTTAATAAAACTATCTAAAGGAGATGTTTTAAATACTAAAAATATGCATGTTAGGACAAACAGGGATGAGTATTTTCCGCTTTTGGATATCGTTGACTTCGATTTCGTGTGCAAATGTTTATTTAATAATGAAGAAAATTTATTGTTATTTTTCCTCAATCATAAATTCTTAATTTGTTATGAATATTTTAAGAAAATGTACACTTATTCAAAAAAAAAAAACAAATATTATCCACACGTAACGAACAATTTCAAATTATGAACGCTGCTAGCAACTTTGCACACAGCGGAAGTGGCATATGCAAGGTTGATGTTGGTAAGCCGGAATTTTTGAAGTTATGTGACATTTGTCGAATTTCTATGTAACAATATTAGCGCACCATTTGCCACACCTTAAAAAATGGGAAAGTAACGGGAAATCGGCCGAAGTTCGTGGTGTCAGTATGGTTGGTTTGTCTATGATTGAAAGCTCCTCCAATTGTAAATTTTAAAGCAGAGGGGCCATTTCCAGACGTAAAGCGCAGCAAGAAGATGGGAGCCGTTAAAAAATTGAAATTCGCAACTGTCTTTTACGGAGATCCATCTCTATCTCTAGTTAGGTTATCATTTTTATACCCTCCACAGGAAGGAATATTCATTACAATTGTAACGCCAAGAAGGAGTCACCGGAGACCTCATAAAGTACATATATTCTGAATCACGATCACATTCTGAATCGATTTAGCCATGTCCGTCTGTCTGTCTGTCTGTGTAGCGCCAAAAGGAATTGGCGAATGAAATTTGGTGAAAGGGCTTCTTTTTATCACAATGGAATTTTTATCAGTTTGATATTGACCCACAAGTAGTTCTGGTACCTCCCATACAATACCAGTTTTGCATGACTTGTACGCAGTGGAGGGTATGAAAGCATGGGCCAGGCCGATGGTAACACTTTTACTTGTTTTGAATAGCTTTTTCAAAAACTGATTGTTGACTTCTTTATAGTTTTTCACAAAAAGTCTTGGCTTCTGGTGGGCAGTCTCGAATCACTGATGTATCCACAAATAGCATTTATGTTACAAACGGACATCCCTGTTTTGAAACTATCAACAAAATGTGAATGTACCCTATACACACTATGGGATATTAAAAGCAATCATCAAATCATGCTCATGTTATTTGAAGCATAATTATGCTCACATCTCATTGTCTCTGCCAGTGGCAGTGGTTTGGTTCCAAGCTCACCAAGTCATCCCAAACGGATTCAGCCATCATATTCCTATAAATGCATACATGTATGTATGTACTCGTAGTTCAGTTAAATGAAAGAATAGATTTTTTGTAATGGAAAACCTATTCTCTGGTGAAATGAAAATTTTAATTGAAATATGTGATGAATATAAAACGCCTCCCAACCGACCCACCCCCAACCAATGATGAACCCAAACTAAATCAACCCACAAGCCAAGTCTAATCCATCTGCCACCCACCGTATATTAAAGACAAAGGACGATGTGTTGGATTGCCACCATATATATACCTACACATCAAGGAACGAAATGCGAGTGCGATATGTGCTTGCCATATATAATCGTACATGTGTTTGAAGAAAAACAATGGAATTTCTGAATTAATATTTTTATATTTATTACTTTTTCCAATCTGCAGTTCTGCAGATACCCGGTCCCTTCTCTAGGCCAAGAAATTCTGTTGGTGCAAAAGCAGATCTTTGCCGTGTGTTTTTGTTTCCACTCATATTCCAGCAATCATTCAGACATCCTTGTTTTTCTGTGTTTGCCTACCCAAAAAGGATATCCCATATCTGTGGAGAAAAAACAAACAAGAACTGACTTTTGTTCTCTGACAAAAGAACTTTATTTTACAACATTTGGTAGTCAGAAGTCAGAACGTGAGGTATTTCCACCACCATCTCTGTGTGGCAGTGTCGGCCGGGGTGGGGTGTGTAATGCATATTTTATGGTTAGCAGTTGGATGTCTGTTTTTTTTTTCTGGTAATGATGATGTTAACGTGTGTTTAGATGTTCAAGCTATGGGTGGTGCCGTGCCGTTTCTGCATGGCAGGTTGAAGTTGATTAAATTCAAAAGTTGTAAGGGAGCGATGATTAAATCAGCGGAAAACATACAAAAAAGCGACACAAAACGACTATCCGGTGTTATTTTATTTGGATTGTGATTGTCATGTTGATGCCGTTTTGTTATATCGCCCGCCGACATATAGCAATCCGAGTGCACAGATTGGAAATCAAAGTAAAAGGGTGAGCTTAGGTTGAGTGGGCGTATATATGCATGCATGCATGGGGACCTGTTAACAATGCCCTTTTTCACGAATTTCCATTCTGCCGGTGCAAATTAATTAAATGAATGCATTAAAAGGGTTCCCACTGTAAATGCGGTCATTGTCAAGTGGAACGTTAAGTAAACTAAATGAAATTGTGGACCGGATTTGTGAAGGGCTGAACAAAAAGGCAGTCGACGGAACGAGAAATCTGCAGAGTCTTCAATTTGACGGAGCTGGGAATCTCTCGGTGATGCAAACTATCACTAACTGGCTAACAATCACGGAAAAGTTGACAACCAGAGGAAAGTTAAGGATAGATCATTGTTTGTGAAAAATTGTAACCGAATTTCTATAAATTTAATTAAGGGCGCAATAGCTCATTATAGTTAGTGTACTGCAGCAGTCCCGTACACGGTGGTCTCAGGTTTGATCCCCGGAAAAATACATATTACTTTTTCAACTGCACCAACTCTCGCGAAAGTCTTACAAACATCCGAGAGTAAAGAGTGAACCATCGAGTGGTTTCTTCTTAAATCATGGGTTATTTTGACACTGACAGCTGTTTCCTGCTCGATATCTTGACAGAATATACTGACTATCTTACCTCCGCGGAACGAAATGAGTAGCTGTACGCTTGAACAACGTTGGGAAATATTGAAAACTTATTTCCAAAGTGAGTACTGAGTGGCGTTTTTTGAAAAAAAGTTTTGGTCGAAATGAAGCACCCAACGCGTCTGCTGTACACAAGTTTGAGTAAAAAGTTCGTGACACTGGTATGCTAGTGGACAACACTCATGGTCCCCGTCATCGTACGGTGCGCACAGACGAGCATAATGGCTGCTGCAACCGAGAGCATGGAACTCCATTCACGAACATCAACTCGCTCAACATTTCACGCACTAGCCTGAGGAGAATGCTGCATAAAGATCTCGGATTATTCCCTTACAAGGTCCAATTGACTCAGCAATTGAAGCCGTACGACCATCCGCTTCGTTATCTTGGAGCAGCTTGAATTGGCCAACGATTTTGGACGAAAAACCATCTCTCTCGGCGGCTACGTTAACAAACAAGGCCAATATCATCCAAGCTACACCCCGAAACCATCAACAAGGTCTTGGAAAATCGGAGTGACAGAATACGCTACTGCGAAGCCAGCCGAGGCAGCCACTTGAACGACATTGTATTCCATAATTAATGGGAATGTTTTCCCTTTTTAATAAAGCCGTAATACATGCAAAAAAAAATAATTTTGTTCATTTTATTGCATTTTTAAAACGAAACTTGTATTTGACCCACCCTGTCTATATTTCTCATGAAATAGGGTAGCGTCGCTAGTGGCCGGCCCCTTAAGGATTTTTCGTCGTAAAATATATCACAGTAACAACAAATATTAATATTTTCGAATAATTCTTAAAATAAATTATTCTTTATTAAATTCTTCGTCTGTAAAATGAAGTTAAAATTAAGTATTCTTATCAGAAAATTGTTTATTTAGATTTTAGTAAAAAAAAAAGTATTTTTTCCAGTGGCCGGCCCCTTGTTTCCTCTTTCCGGCCATCTCGTGTCCCATATTCGGCCACCCAGTAAATATAGGGCTTAAATTGTTTAATATTTTTTATTTAAATGTTTTATTACAGAAAAGTTAATAAAAAAAACATTTATATTTTTAAAAATAAATAAAAAAAAATGAAATTAAAAAAACAACAATTACCCACAACATTTTCACAAAGAAACAATAATTCAGCAGCAATTTCACTAACGATTTGACAGTAAATTCACACAAAAACCTTCCCCGACAGAGCAAAAGTCAAATGAGTTGATTTCTCGAGAGCGACTGAGCCTCGCAACAAGAATTTTGACACATTAATTTAAAAGTTTAAGAAAACAATTTAGGACCAAAAACTTCGAAAGGGAACTATATACAATTCACTTATTACAACGACAACGGCCACTGGGGATGGCCGCAATTAGGCTACTCTACCCTATCTCAATTCAGCCGTTCGAATTCGCCATAAAATTGTAGGCCCCTTCCATTTGTACGTAAAATATAAATGCCCACCAAACGACTGGTTGTGCGAATCTATGTCAAGTGTACCTTTACGAACCAGGTGCGCCAACTTACCAATATTAATACACTTCGCCGTTTATCACTTGCATTGACAATATTTTATTTATAGAATATTATCACCTTTTTTGACTTTCATCTGCCCAACTTCTGCAATGCTTGAATTTTATTTTATTTTATAACTCATTTTATTTATTCTCACATTAGAAATCGTTAAAAAAAATAAACTATAATGGCAGGCAAAATGTTTACTTTTACACTTCCGTGCGCCATTCTAATAGCAATCACCCTCATGCAGGACACACCATTTGGGAGTGACTGCATCTGGCCTAACGCCCCGTGCAATCAATCTATCTCTGTAGCGGTAAAATCTTGGCTCCACTGTCATAGCCGATATCTGCGGATCGGACCACAGTCTTTCGGCCGCTGCTCCCGCCCGGGGCCAAACACGGCCATCTGAGGAGGAAATAAATTTTCAGAATCCCACCCCCTACTACGCCATGCGCAGGTTCTTACCTAGCGAATTCTCATCCACATACTCACTCCACATGCACACCTCCCCACCCATCATATTGGGATCACGAACAAGCAGATTGCCATAAACCTTCTTCCAGTTATAGTACTTCGTTTGACCCCAAAAACCATGATCCAAATACCAAGCGTCCTTGGTCGACACTATTATACGATAACCCATCGCCATAAGGTCCTTATTCAGTGTTGTCGATGAGTCGACCCATGTCTGAATCACATACCGCTCCTTTGGCAAATGTCCGCCAATAACATCTGGATCTGTCAAATGACTCGACCATAAAATCACCGATTTGGGAACTTTAATATTCGGATGTTGCCTCTGGTTGACTTCATCCCAGGATTCGAGATTTTTCGCATGAAACTCGGCCCACAATTTCAAAAAACTACCCAGACTTCTGTCATAGCCTGTTTTGAGCATTTGATCGACAATTTCTTTTGTTTCATTCCAGCATGGAATAAAAACTTCATCGCCTCCCATGTGAATGGTTTCCTCTGGTGAGCTAAACTCGGCAATGTCCTCAAAGATTTCTTTCACCAAACCATAGACGTTCTCATTAACGGGATTCAGTTGACCACAAGGTGGTTGATAGCAAAACGACCGCCATGGCTTTTGGTTCATGCAAACAGTTAGGTTGCCGAGTCCTGCCATTGGTCCCCACTGCCAGCCATTGCCAGCATGCGAAGGTCCATCGAATTCGACGAGTACTCGAATACCACGGATTTTTGCGTACTTTATGATATTTTGCGTATCGCTTCGGCTGTAAACGTGCTCCGGCGAATAAGCCCCAAATCTGGAATAGTCGATGAAGTGAAAATGTCCAGCACTAAATCGTTTCCTTATACGTACCTTTGCAACTCTGGGATTCTGGTGATCTCCAGGGGAAAGCTCTGCGAATCGGTTACATGCCAGTGAAAGACGTTCAACTTGGATGTGGCCATTGCATCTAGAGTTGTTTTGATGAATCTGACTGGAATGTAGTTCCTCGAGCAGTCCAACAGAACACCTCGATGTGGAAACATTGGACGGTCCCGAATGCGAGCACCAGCTACCATAATCAAGCCGTTGCTAGGGAGATACAATATATATATTTTTATCAGTCTTCTGTTCAGTTCTCTTCAAATTGTTAGTCCCATTCGGTACAAAACCAAATTTTTAAAAAGAGTCTAGGTACCACCCGCACGAACCACGAATAAAGGGCACGTTCAAACATCTTGTCGTCTCAGGTCAACTATGCGTTTGTGTGGGCTGGATTTTAGAAAGGTCGACTTGAGAAAATCCAACTTAACTCAAATCAAACTTGTATTTTGATAGTTTGTAAAACAGCAGTTAAACTAAAAGAATTGTCAATAAGTCTTTCTTTAATTTCCTTTGCTTAAATTTGCCACTTTACTTGGGGCCATTTCATTAGAATATGAGTTTATTGGGGTATTTTCCCCAAAATTTGTAATATGAGAGTTGTATTTTTCTTAGTAAAGCAAACTTAACTGTATAAGATACCCCGGGATAGGAACACATATCTATTTTGATGCAAACATGTTTTTACTGATCAATTTGTTTGTATAACAAAATTTTTCATTAGTTTGAAGTATTGCTATTTATCTATAACGATCCACAAAGAAAGAATGGCTACAGTAATATTACCTAAATTTAAATTCCCTCGTTCCATTTTCAGTCAACTAACTAGCGATACATCGGACTTATGTCAAACTCAGACGCTTTTCGCATTAGTCTTCTAACCATTAGATGCCATTTTTAATATGGATTTGACGCGGTGTGACGCGTTGTTGCTGTCAGGTGTAATTCGTTCAAACTTAAGGAAACAGAACTGAATTCAAAGTGAATATTAAGTGGTTTAACTTACTCTTTTCCACCAGTTATCAAGTTGCTAAGCGTCTCAAGACAATGTCTTGCACCATACACTGTATTGGCTTTGATGTCTATGAATGTTGCCATATCTAAACGACAAAAGCTGTCATTTAGCACTTGTTTTGTTTCTTCTGTTAATGAACACATACCTGCAGTTCTTATATTTAAAGTGTAGGATTCATCGGTCTCCCAGTCCAAATCCATGCTGGTAGAGTTGATAGTGGTTTTCACCAATATCTCCTTGCTGTTTGTCAACGTACAATTTCGTATGCATTCCTTGAGGGTATTGCTGACAAAGATACGATTAGTTTCGCGTATAAACTGCGCCGTATGGGTACTCGGTGCTCCCACATGGAATCTGAAAGGAAATTCGTTTCATTTTGAATTTGGTGAGTCGCAATTCCAACTGATGTGGATGTACCAACTTGAATAACAGATTTTTCTAGTATTGAAATGTTTATAAAAAAAGTGATTCGATCAAAGCAGGTACAAAAACTCACATGAAAGTTAGAGCACTTGTTTTTGAAAACGAATGCTGTGTAAAACAAATTATTAAAAGCCACTGCAACAAAAACTGCAGGGTTTAAAGGTTTATCGTTTTTTTGAAAATAATATTACATAGTTTGAAAATTAAGATATTGCGGTTCTAATGTGATCAATGCCATTAAAGTCCACCGGTTCTAAAAACAAGCACTTCGGCCAGTGATACCAGATCGTTAGTAATTACCCATTTTGTGGGCATTTTGCATTTCAAAACAAATCAAAAGGGCGAAGGAAGGGCTAAAGAAAAACCACTAGAAATCAATAAACAGTGAAGACTGATTTTTTTTTTTTTTATTAATTTTAGTATATTTTCGTGGGGTTTTTCTAACAACAGCATTGGCAAACAATTTATTTTTAATAAACGTCGTGGACAATCAGTCCGAAAAGTCTGGCATCACTGGCTTCCGCACACTAGATGATTTGCTTTTCACTTTTCTACTCAACTGTATTTTTTGTTTATTTTGTTTTAGGTTTATCAATAATTGTACCTCAGAGTATTATAAAAATTAGTATTTACCTTACTTTCCATGGATCGAAATAAACACGTTCATGGGATAAAGTGCACTCTTGAGTCGGTAATGGCCAAATCGCTCCGTATTTGCCGCAGGACATTCGGCAGTCATTTTGGCTCTCGAAGCGTGGAGTATCAGACCCTTCAGTGGAGTCTAGTTCACAAAACTGGGAGTTTGTGCACTTCCATAGTTTTCTGAAAGAATATTTACAAAATTACGACGCTCATTTATAAGTAGATCTATTTAACTCACTTATCTTCTGCATAGCACTGATGGCTTAAAAGAAGCAATGTTATCACCCAAAGGGTGATAGCTGATATGAAGTGCATTCCGATGTTCGTTCTAGGTGTTTACGTATTTATAAGTGTATATCTTTGCAGAAATATTAAAAAAAAATTCGTGGTATGAGAGTTTTCTTATTTTGATATTGAATTGTCTAAAGACCGTTCCTGAGCCTGCTAGCCAAATGATGGCTATCCATGGTTTGACGTATAAGTGTTTCCCGAAGGTTTCTACAGTTCGTACGTAAAACAAATTCCACCTTCAGCGGGTTACCTTTTACTGGTGGTGACCAAAAGTGCTTAAAAGACAGTTTTGGCTGTCGCATTGAATGCGATTTTCAAGCGTGGGTGGGAAAAAAAGTCAATCACATGGGTAAGTTTTGTCTGGTCCAACGCCGGGAATACTGTGTGATAGAACACATATCGAGTGACATTCTTCAATTATGTTTATATATCAATTTCCAGAGTGTCGGTAACTAAAAAATAAGTCATTCATGTTCATTTTTTTGTTATTACTTCCTTATATGTATTCTATCTAACAGTAGAGAGATGGAAAGAGACCCGACGATGAACACAGTGTCTCACTTCGTCAAAACTCTTGACTATAGATTTGACAGTAACCCCTTCGTTAGAGTTAACTGAAAAAGTTCTTACCTTACCAAGCTACCCAAGTAACAATTTGACTTCGGTAAGGTTCAAATTTGTAATTTCTGTAGGCAACAGCTTGAATAGAGCTTCTATAGTCTTTGTTAACCGAAGTTGATCCATTTCGAATTAATTGTTTCAATAATAACGACGCATATACACAAGTTTTATAGAGGGAAATTAAGTTTCAACAAGATCTCTATTAGACTTCTAAAAATGTGTGTGTGTGGAAAATGAATTGCTTCGATTACGTTTGTGGTTCGAAGCGCTTTATAAAAGCTTCTTTAAAGCTTCTGATCAAAGGCATTATAGAAGCAACGAACTGTCACGCAGTCAACCCCTTTCGATTGGAAGCAGTACAGAAGCACTTACTCGTACTTTCTCCTAACTTAAATATGGAGGCTTTATAAAGGTTAAAATTAATATCATATGAAATGAATTTCAGCTGTCTAAAGAAAACATCAATTTATACATCGGGGCAAAATGACAAAATATAAAACACTTTTGCACAGTGAAAAATATGTCAGTAATGTGATTTTAAATAAACACATTTTTTAGGTAACACTAAATGTCTTGCTCACAACTTCGGTCGGGTAAGCTGCAACTTCATTGCAAGTCTTAACGAAACTCTAAAATGTATCAAATGTATCAAGTAGTTCAGATTTACCACTACTAAAGCATTATGACAAATTACCCCAGGGGGTATTGCATTGGACTACTACGCAGGTGGACCTATGTTCGATTCTCAGTGCGACGCTTGTAAGTAAAATGTAAATTACAACGAGTACGTAAATATAAACTGCATGAAAATTGCAAAAAGTCATTGAAAATATGTATTAATAAAATAAAAAAAATAAAAAATTAAGAAAATGTAAAATTTAAAAAAAAAATAATAAAAAACATGAGAAGTTTCGGTGATGCCCTACCGAAGTTATAACCTATACTGCTGATTAGTGTGAGATGCTTCTTTTGCGGAGCATAAATCTACCGTGGATATCAATTGCCATCCACAGGACGTCTTAAACAAGTAAATACCTGCATTAAAGTGCGCCAAATGTGTTTACATTAGGCCTTATGCAGTTAATATTGCGGGAGGTGAAATAGCTTCGAGAACAACTTACCGAAGTCAAATTGTTACTTGGGTAGGCCAATAAAAGAGAGACCACCAGATATTTTTTCAGATCTCAGATTTTAA
The DNA here is from genome assembly GCA_916610125.1 of Cheilosia vulpina. Lineage (NCBI taxonomy): Eukaryota > Metazoa > Arthropoda > Insecta > Diptera > Syrphidae > Cheilosia > Cheilosia vulpina. The sequence continues at coordinate 61,501,890 of OU744277.1, forward strand.
GCGGCTCATCGAACATGCAACGAAATTGATCAGCGTCTGTAAATGGATTAGTGCGTTGTTTGACAACAATATCAGCTGTTCAAATTGCATTTGTTTTTGGTAAAATAAACCATGGAAATCGACTTGAAAAATGTTTCCTCTGTTGTAGATACAAATGGAGTAGTTTTGGTGATTCGTAGTTTCCAGATGATGAGGAAAACAATGAAGATAATAATTCCTCCAAAATTATATCCATTGATATTTATGTATTTCTTTATTTTGGTGTTTTCACGAAACTTTGCGCATTTGTTTTAAAGCAAACTTCTTAAAATGACGTGAAACAACTCTGCAAATTTAATTGGTGTTTGTGGCAGTATCTGTTAATCTGAAAAAATATCGAGATCTGCAAAATGTGATCCGAATCAAAAAAAAAAATATTGATTTTTTTGCCCAATGGAAAACCACATAAAATACATCAATTCACGCAGCTGACAGGCTTGTTAAACCAGATTCTTGTTGAACGTCCCCATTTCATTAAGTTCCTATGAACAGGAATAGACCCTTTAAACTTTTTATGTTTCATTTAAGAAAATATATTTAGACACAGATCAATTGTTTACTCAAAAGAGTCGTATATTATTTACATATTGTATTTTTGAAAGATTTTCCGTGAATCCAACGAAATTTACGTCAAACATTCAATTCAAACAGAGTCTGATTCAACAAGTTGAAATTAATCTCCAAATAAATGCCATCAAAGCGAACCTTTATGTTGACTGCAGAAATGTCTTCAAACCGAAATTTCAAATTTCAAAATTCAAAATCTGCTACTTTAAAGTTTTTAAGGCACTTAACGTAGTTTACAATAAATTGAAATAAATTGCTCTGTGCAATTACTTTGAATGCCTACTGCTGGCCATGCACCATTATTGTTTGTCATTACTTCCAATTTCGAACGCATTATTTCCGAATATTCATTATCATTCTGAAGTCTGAACAACGGTGCACTATACATACCAATTAAAGCGTTTCGCGCCAAATGCATGAATGAGCAAATGCGGTACCCAACACCCGCGCAATTTTCCTAATTACTCTCCACGCTATGTTTTCTAATTTCGGTTTTATAACGTCATACAATTGTAATTATATCCGGAGAATAAATTACAAGCGTATCATCACCTTCTCAATATGTTGCTATGTACTAGTACTAGATCAGTTTATAGTCCATTGATCACCCTCTGCGATACGGTGCAGTTAGCTTCACAATTAAACACAAACGACAAATGTTAACAGGTCATTAACAAGAACATACAACTACTGCAAGTTCAAAATCAAAACTGAAACCCACTCCTACGTCGACCGTTAGTTCAGCAGCGTATGAGGTCGCCGTTTGCCGTGCCCCGCATACGTACCGTAGACAACTATCTCGATATACTGCAGCTCACACAGCCTGGGGGCCTTCCTATTGACTATTCCACTCCAGCGGTCTGTTATGCTATCGGTTTATGGTAACTAGCTCCGCAATTTGCAACTACGGGTCACATTTGATAAGACGCAGCAAAACAGGGAATTTTTTTCTGTTTTTGTTTAGCCTAGTGACCGTTTTAGTGGACGTTCCTTGGCATGGGAGATAGCAATGGGTTGCCGTATACAATCGCTAAAAGAATGGTAATCTCAATTGAATTTAAATTCAGTAAATGATCCCGAAACACGCACTGTTGCTGCAGGCACGGTATGCTACGAGTACGAGTACAAGTACAAGTTTTATTGTCGACCGATTGAATTGGCCGTCCGCGTTGGATGGCAATCGCTAACTGATGATCGTGGAGCTGACTTAGAATAGAAAGCCCCCAGTTCCCACTTGCCAGTAGTCCCAAAAGAAGCAGATTTAATGTAGCAATGTGTACTTTTTGTTGCTCCCATGGGGTTTTTTATTCTATATTATTTCGCGTTACATTCTTTTTTTTGTGGTTCACTTGATTGTTGTTTACTTTATATATTGAGATAAGTGCAGCATAACATGACAAAAGCCATTCCATTTTAGAACAAATTAGGATAGGAGCCACACAAAAGAGTTATTAGTGCGACCGGGCATTTGGAAGGGAATTATTGATAAGTTGGTCTAATAATAGAATATAAACACAACGCGCACATAATGGAATGGACGCCATGCCAAGATACGCTGAGTCGCTGATGCAGACTGTTTATTCTGTAAACGCGAGGTGGCGTGTAGATTTGATTGCAATTTGAATAGAAGCGTCGCGATGCGGCGGTGCCATATGCACGTTGGTAAAAATAAAGGCATGGTATGACAAAACCGATTATTATCGGATAAAGAAACAAGATCTGTACAAATAATATACTTACTTGCACACAGAATTGTTTATTTAATAATTTCTTGTAATGTGTCGCGCAATGCAACGTTCTTACTTTTATTGATTCAAAAACGAATGTTTGTTTGTGTAGTTTCTTGCGATCAATCACTTAACTTAGTCCGATCAGGTGCATATCTGTTTTGAATTTATATTATAGGTATTTTCCCCATAGATCAGTAAATTTCAAGATATAGTTGAATTCGGCTACCAACTGCTGTCTATTTGACAGACATTTGAGGAATATCCCACGGTTTCCATAAAAATTCCCAATCATGTTGGCTTTTCACCAGCTTATTGATTGTTTGTTTAGCTTGGAAGTCCACATTTTCCTAAGAGTAGGTTGGTGTGCTTACTAAAAATAAATTTTGGAAGCTTATGAATAAGTGTCTGTGTTGAGGTTTTGACGTTATTACCACCCGCTACCTGGCGTGTTTGTTTGTTCAAAAGAGGCATAAAGTTTTTCAGAAAAATAGTGATGATACAAAGACAAACTTTGAGAAAATTGTCAATAAGTACAATACACAAGCCACACGCATGAAACTGTGCAAAGAAAAAACATGCAGTAATCTAAATATAAAAATTATCCATGCAATCTGACAATTACGTTATGATCGCAGGGTCTTACAATTAAAAAAAGGGCATCCGAAGTTAGACTTTAACAAAATAGTATACAAATTTTGTTGCGTATTTCGATTAGTTTCATTCTCCTACTTTCCCTTTCTTGAAAGTGAATGGCGCTGAAAGCAGTTTATAAGCAGTGGGCATATAGAAAAAAAAAAAATTTTATCTTATGGAATTCGAAACATCAAATCGGCCAGATTTACTAAATTTTAAGCTACGTAAAAGTTATTTCTGGATACACACTAGTTAACTACGTCAAATTGTCGTATGCTAACTTGGCCTTGAGCGAATCTAGATTCCAGAAGTGCTTTCAGTGAAAAAAAGTGCACCTCCAGGTCAATTCTTGACACGACAGAAGAGTCCGTGATATTTTTAAAGAATTACCCTAAACTCAGCATCCCATACACTAGCAAAATTTTTCTTATGCTGAGAAAAACATTTCGCTCTATGTGATTCGAAAAAAATGCAATTGTAAACTTTAATTGAAACAAATATTCATTTGGTCTATTAAAACAATTTACAGCAGAAAACATAAAAAAGTAGCAAAGGACAACTTAATTTCACGTAATGATGTTCATAAATGGTGTCTACCACATACTATAATACCACTGTTGCAAAAGGGCTCCAACGAATTTCTTTGAGAAGAGCCTTTCTGAATTTCGGGATAATTCCCTCGGATTTTCTTTATTATTTAAGCCTTGTACGCAGTTCACTTAAATGCAATTTTCCATACAAATTTTTCACCACCTAATGTCGAAAGTAACTTTCCCTGTGAAAATTTCACTACGCAGCTCGAGTGACAATAAATATATTTGATTTAGCTTTTATTAGGCTTGTTTTTATTAGCTTCGATCTCAGCAAAGCAAACTAAAGTAGGATCTTAAGCACGTAATTACAACAACTACTAAGAGTCTTCGAAGTGTCAAGTAGATCATAACATAATTTTTAAATTTAATATAGATAGTACGACAAAATTAGGCAGACAAGAAATTAGCGACATGGAAATGGATGACCTTTTTGATAAGCAGATGCCCCAAGAACAAATTTTCTACTCAGATTTGCTCAACAAGAGTCAAAAGATGAATTCAGGGATCTTTGAAAATATGTATAATTTGCATGCACTCTTGATTGTTTATATTTGTAGGCTGCGCTTATTATATTGCAAATCAGACATTATTTGCCAAATTGAAAACTATTAAATTGTCATGAACAAAAACCAAACATTTTATTTTTTTTTTTGTGTTTGGAGGTTTATTGGAAGGGAAAATCATCGAAAGACATGGCAGAGCTAGTACGCGAGTGATGCTTCTGCAGTAGTGAGTAACTGAAAGCTGGTTTACATATTTTACGGGGGCACTGACTTTTATCATTCCGGGATTGCACCTAGCCTAGTTAATGGGATTACACGTAGCCGTCCGAGAAATTGTCAATTTATTTTTGATTTAATTGAAAAATTTTAAAAGAAAATCCGTTGTTTGTAGAATTTCGAAACTTTTTTGTAAGAAAATATAACAGAAACTCTTTGCTTCAGCTAGTTTTTTATAGTTCAAGAGAAAACCTCCGCCTTGATCTGATAATAATATTGTCTGTATTTAATAATTTGATTATTTACTAATGTCGTTTCCATTGGGACAAAAAATCAATTTTTATTTTGAACAAAAACCAAACATTTTATTTTTTTTTTTGTGTTTGGAGGTTTATTGGAAGGGAAAATCATCGAAAGACATGACAGAGCTAGTACACGAGTGATGCTTCTGCAGTAGTGAGTAACTGAAAGCTGGTTTACATATTTTACGGGGGCACTGACTTTTATAATTCCGGGATTGCACCTAGCCTAGTTAATGGGATTGCACGTAGCCGTCCGAGAAATTGTCAATTTATTTTTGATTTAATTGAAAAATTTTAAAAGAAAATCCGTTGTTTGTAGAATTTCGAAACTTTTTTGTAAGAAAATATAACAGAAACTCTTTGCTTCAGCTAGTTTTTTATAGTTCAAGAGAAAACCTCCGCCTTAATCTGATAATAATATTGTCTGTATTTAATAATTTGATTATTTACTAATGTCGTTTTCATTGGGACAAAAAATCAATTTTTATTTTGATATAAGTCACTTTTCGCGTTACATTGGGAAAAAAAATCAATCTTTTTTTTGATTCGGATCACTTTTTGCAAATCTCGATATTTTTTGAGATTAACACATACTACCGCAATACAGCACAGCTGTTTTACGTCATTTAAAGAAGTTTGTTTTAAAACAAATGTGCAAAGTTTCGTGAAAACCAAAATAAAGAAATACATAAACAGTAATGAACATAGTTTTGGAGGAATTATTATCTTCATTGTCTTCCTCATCATCTGGAAACAACGAATCACCAAAACTACTCCATTTGTAGTTTCAACAGAGCAAACATTTTTCAAGCCGATTTCCGTGGTTGATTTTACCAAAAACAAATGCAATTTGAACAGCTGATATTGTTGTCAAACAACGCACTAATCAATTCACAAAAGCAGATCAATTTCGTTGCATGTTCTGAGATTTGAGTAACTATGACTATGTTCCTTTGTATTATATTTTGAATGACCTAATTTATTTTTAATATTCGTTTGGCATTGTCATGCCCACAACAGGGCGCGTAGGTCCATACTGTTTTCAAAAAATGTTGTGCCTATAGCAATAACTTATTGTAGTGGTAGTCTTCCATTAAGCCAATATATTTCACTCTATCACATAATTCAAAAAAAGTAAAGTTTTTAATTTGTTTCCTCGAGACGTTTTCTTTTTTAGTAGAATAAGAGTGCGACGGCCCTTTTGCCATATATGTAGTTCCAACCAAGTACTCTCTACCCACCACATAATCTACGAATGTAACGCCATTAAAGCCAAAATCCGTAACCAAGCTCCTTCCACCAGCCAGAAATAATTTTGCCCTGCAATACCTAGTTTATTTTAATACGCGAGCTAGTGTAAATAGGGACGTTCAAGTTTTTAGTTCAGTAATGTTGTTTGGCAATGGGACCACCAGATATTTTTTTCAGATCTCAGATTTTACGCGGCTCATGGAAAATGCAACGAAATTGATCTGCTTCTGTAAATGGATTAGTGCGTTGTTTGACAACAATATCAGCTGTTCAAATTGCATTTGTTTTTAGTAAAATCACCCATGGAAATCGGCTTGAAAAATGTTTCCTCTGTTGTAGATACAAATGGAATAGTTTTGGTGATTCGTAGTTTCCAGATGATGAGGAAGACAATGAAGATAATAAATCCTCCAAGATTATATGCAATAATATTTATGTATTTCTTTATTTCGGTTTATACGAAACACACTTCTTAAAATGACGTAAAACAGCTGTGCAAAGTATATCGGCATTTGTGGCAGTTAGGTATGTGTAAATCTGAAAAAATATCGATATCCGCAAAAAGTGATCCGAATCAAAAAAAAGATTGATTTTTTGTCCCAATGGAAAACGACATTAGATAAAAAGAAGGTTGATTTTTTGTCCCAACGGAAAAGCACATAAGGATGAAAGCTGGCTGACTGGATTTGTATCTGTTTTGATTGTCCTAGATCGATCACATAAGCAGTTTTTGCAGTTAACGTCTATGGCGGGATAGCCGACGAATATAGTCAAGAATTCCGTGAGTGAGTTCGCACATATGGTTGAAGTATGAAAAGTTGTGTGACCGACCAATCTAATTTTCACGTTGAGGGATAATCTAGTCAATCTGAATGCTCAATTTCATGTTAAATAATTGCTGTAATTTTGTACCAAACATTCTTCTTCACTTTTCTGTGCTAACATCGAGAGTCCAAATTAAATGCATTATTCATGTCTCTGGTAATGACCAGAGACCACCAACTTCGACCGATTTCCCGTTACTTAGCCTACAAGCTATATTTTTATGGGGTGGCAAATGCTAATGTCCTTTTCCATTGGGCAAATGAAGCGTCCGGGAGAGTCCGGAATCGAAAAAATCACTTCTGAAACCGTTCCTTGGCACAATAAATACTCTTCTGGTGATTCTGAGGAGAGAATTTCGCTTCTCGTTTTTAAGTCAGAATCAATTCAAGAAGCACTCACACAAATGTAATTTCATGTATTTTAAACAAGTCAACTGACAGCAGCCGTAGATTATTTTTTTGCATTTCACCAATACTATTAAGGATTGTTTCAGATGCTGTTTTGTTGTTCCATTGGATTTCAGAATGAGTGGATCCCCGAGTGAAACCAATAGAAAACGACATAAGTGCGCTTGTTTGTTACATAGAAATTCGTATTGACAAATGTCACGTAACTTCAAAAATTCCGACTCACCAACACGCTCGCACCTTGCATATGCCACTTCCGCTGTGGTCTAAGTTGCTGGCAGCGTTCATAGAATTTTATCCGTTAAATTTAAAATTATTCGTTACGTGTGCATAATCATTTTTTTAAGGAATAAGTGGAGATTTGCAAATATATATGAAAAATGAACAATGCAGATTATTTGAATTAAAATAGAAATATATTGAGCAAATTTTCTTCAGTTTTCTAAGAAAAATTTACGCATGAAATCGAAGTTAATTATATTCAAAAGCGCAAAATACGCAACCATGTTTGTCATAATAAGTTTTTAGTATATAGAACATCTCATTTAGCTAGTTTTATTAACCAAAGAAATCAAATTATTCGCCTTTTAACAACATATAATTACTAGCCAAAGGCATTCAGTAATGTAAAAATGTGGTATTCCCGAATTCTAGCATATTTCCCCACGGTTGTCAATGTTGGCAGCATTTATTTTTGTATTTTTTGTATGTTTTTGCATGTCACACGGATTCTTAATTGACGCAACACCGATAGGAAAACAAAATGGCGAATTTGAAAAAAACACTGAGGCATAGACAAATCATATTTTTTATAGATAACTGAAGAAAATTTGCCCAAAATGTTTTCATTTTCCTTCAACCAATCTACATTGTTTATTTTTCATTAATATTTTAGGCGAATGTACACTTATTCCTAAAAAAAAGATATTACCCACACGTAACGAATAAAATTCTATGAACGCTGGCAGCAACTTTGCCAAAAGCGGAAGTGGCATATGCAAGGTGCGAGTGTGTTAGTGGGCCGGAATATTTGAAGTTACGTGACATTTGTCAATACGAATTTCTATGTAACAATACTAGCGCACTTAGCATTTGCCACCCCATAAAAATATAGCTTGTAGGCAAGTAACGGGAAATCGGCCGAAGTTGGTGGTCTCAGTATTGTCTCTGAACTGAGGGGCCCAGCGGCAAGAGGATTGTGAGTTGGGGGTCTCAGTATCATTTGTCTCTGGTAATGACAACGCAGTATTTCTTTTTTACTATTTAGATAATTTCAAACCCACTTTCACATGTGTATAGTGTATGGTGCTTGGTTTATCGACCTACTCATAAAAAAATAAATAGTTGGCGGAACAGGTCCGTAGGGACCCTGGGCCCAGCTTCGCACAACCATTCGTTTTGTGTGAGTTTTTCTCCCTCGCTGTCGGAATATATTTGAATTCAGGGGATACCACGGCTTGTATTTCAATACGGTTGTAGATAGATGTATAAGCTTTGTTCAGTAAAAAATATTCAAAAATACCAAACTTTTTGATAACTGATTTCTGTTCATTATCGTTGCGGCCGAACGCAGTTTCTCCAAACTAAAGTAGACAAAGTTAAACTATACACAGTTAGATATTAAGTATAAAAAGGAGATTAAGCTCTAGCCCAAAAGGCTTGTTAGAATACTTTATTTATTTTGACAATACTACAAATATTATGTTTTGCAAACTAACATTGTGTAAAATTAATATTTGAAATTGTTCAGCCATATACATCGGCTAGAAATAAATTCGGATAACATTACTCTGAATTAGTTAATATATCCCATGTCAATGGCATGTTTAAAAATATCAGCAATCCGTTGTCTTTTCGCTTCCTCCTTGAATGGGGTAATATTCCAAACATCTGTGAGTACTGCAGTCTCTTCAATGGCATCCAAATCGGCGACTTCTTCATCATCAATCAGCGACATTGGTAGTGATTCAATGCCCATACCGCAGCCGAATCGGCCAAACGTTTTCAGCTCCTCCAAGAGGCCATTGTACGAAAGCACTTTTTCTGGGTCCCCACCGAGATCTTTAATTAAGGCACTTGCACTAGCATGATATTCCTTAGGAGTAGAGAATTATTTTACGACGGGAGAAGAAAAGAAATGATTCGAATACCTTCAACAGTTCGTCGTAGTGTTCTTCCCTCAATTTCTGACTGGTGCAAGAGTAGATAAAGAAGGACACGTCCAAAGCAAGTGAGGCACATCTAACCAGCTGAAAGTCGATGATTGTTATTGAGTCAGGCGAACCGTTTGCACGGTATTTGGTAAGGAAATTTGGAGTCCAGCAGTCTCCGTGGCCAATAACCGAGTATTTACCTACACAATATATGGTATGATTATGTTCTAGATGGATGGTGAAAAACTTACTCTTTGTTGAGACGAGCTTGATAAGATCATCGTAGAGGCTTTTCTGTAGGAACTTTCCGGCTATCGTCTCGTATTTGCTTCCTGGATACGACTTGGACACAGCATCTTGAGCGACAGCCATTGCCAAGTGCAAGAACCCCGTATACCAGTTACGCAACCTCTCAGCATAGTAAGTTTCTTCTAACTGATTGGCAGCAGCCTCAAAAGCTGTTGGCTCTTGATCTGCGAGTGCCAAGGCGATTCCATGGTAGCGCCCAAGAGTCCTCATCGTTAAAAGACACTCATCTAGGGTGATGTAGTCCTGTCTGTTATTAAATTCAAGTCATACGCTTTTTTTAAATTCAGGAAAATAATTTTTCTCAGCTACCTATTTGGAGATCTATATCCCAGAAAACTGACATCCTCCAGAGCAATAAAATCATTCTCTCCATCGCAGTGGGCCAAGAAACACCTGGGATACTCACTGAAAGGATTGATTGGTGACTTTTTCGCTTGGAATTCCTCAAACGCAGGTATGACCTTAGTATAAAAGTTTATCTCATTGCGAAAGAAATCAGCTGAACGGAATAATTTTCTGCGTGACAGATTATCTGGCATAGATTTGATGATCAAGTTGACTTCCTGCTTGGAACTACATAATTATATGACCGAAAAACATTTTGTTGCGAATTAACACGATTAAGGAAATTTCACTTACCCATTTCCGTCGTTAACCCCATAGACACACAATCGGAACACCTGGCTTAGATAAGAGTCGCCTTTCTTAAATCCTTGGCCAAATTTGTAGGACGTATGCTTGGTGCCGCCCGCTTTTACAACGATCTCATCCAAAGACTTCTCTGTAAAGAATTTGGAAATGTCCGGTAGGCTCATGGTACGTGCCTGCTGCGTGATATTGCGATAACTCGCTAAACTAACAGAATTGTACTCGCAACTTAATTCTTAATTTAAATAGCAACCAATTGAGATTCGTTAAGAACTATGGTGCCGTCGACCTGTGCTCTGATTCGCCCACGTAGAAAAAAACTTTCGGTGTAAACGATTCGTGGGCAAAAGTAACAAGTGTCGCGAATCACGAAACGAAACATGAACCACAAAAGTGGTTATACTTGCGGTTACGGATTAGAGTTCGAATGCGATGCTTCCGTATTTTTTTTTTGCCAATTTTGGGAAGTTTTTAACTTATAATTTTATTGTTTTTGGCTCATGAAGGTGTTCTAAAATATTTTTTTCTTTTTATAATCTGCACGATGTCAAAACAAACTCTAGTGAGTCTATCTCTTTCTTATCGTTACAGGGATGTATTTACTGAATGTTGTCATTTGTTATAGCGTAGACGTGAAAGAAGTTCCTTAATTTGTTGAGACCTAGCTTAGGTGTTGTTATTAAAGGAACAACGATAATTGTTTAATTATGTAGTATTATTCTAGTTACAAATTTCGTCGTCATTAGAAGTCGTAATTCCGCGCTGTTCCCAAACCCCTAGGCTACATCGATTGTATTTTCCCGCTGTGCATCATGAGAGGAAAGGCAGAAAAGCAGAACAAAACAGAAGATTTCTTTTGACTACATTCGAACTTTATTGAACATATTTTCAAAATGAAATATAAATTTTCAGCTGCACGACAGTTAACCAGACGACAATAAATTAAAGACGAAGACAGTAAAAAAAACTTTTAAACTTAATCCACAATTTCGATAGGAAGTGTTTCCTACAACAAATACGCCTAAGATCTACTCCGTCACTACAACGGATGAATGTCCCGTCGATAGCGCAGTGACTTGATCGAACATTTCAGTGATGTGCAGAGCATTCGAATGCTCCTTATACATTTTGTACACACTCTCAGTCTCATTGACCTTTTGCCGCTTAAACATCGTGGTTCGAAGGCTCTCCTTCCGTCGAATACTCTTCGGTCGATCGAAGTTCATGTCCTCTGTCTGCTCGCCGGAGCTCAAAGTTGCCACGTTCAATCTGGAATAGTTTCCCCCCAAAGAACCTGCACAAGCCGATTGTCGGTAACTTACTTCATTTCGATAAAGAATGCTTCTGGTCGATGGTGAGATACCAACAGACTCAAGAAGTTTCTCCGACTCGCACATTTCCTCGGACGTGATGAAGACGTCTGCCATTGGCTTCTTCTGCGATGTCTTCGAGTCCGTTAGCGAATCCCTCAGTTTGGACAGCATAGATCGAAGAATCTTAAAGCGTTTAAGAACGCGTTCGGGGTCGACTTGGTTAAGACAGGCCAAAATTGCCTGACATTCTTGCAGCATGAGGATGAACTTGTCGTACTTCAGTCGTTTGTCGGAGTCCACATGGAACTCCAAGTAGTTGTAGTTCAGGTACAGGTGCTCCTTGAGTATGGTGCCCATGTCGAGAGCGTCAGTGAGTTGCTCCTTATTTAACTGCTTGCCGTTGTCGTTGATTGTTACGGAAAGCATTTCCAAGTAACTTGTGCAAAACGCGTTGCTGTCGATGATCTTCTGAATGGCCGACTTAAACTTCTCCACTTCTTCGTTGAAATGCTGCTCGAGAATTTCCGAGTAGATATCACAGTTCGATTGAAGAGAAGGAATGATACAAGAGTCCATCGATTCTAACGAGGCCAAGCAGCTCCGAACTGTGGTCTTGACCTTCACATTCGGAGCAAATGCGATTGCAAATACACCAATTTGCGTCGTTCTGTCGACGTTCACATCGAAATCGGCTATTGCTTCGTCTAGTGCTGAGTCGTCAGCGTTGCACCGAAGAGCCGCGCGAATGTTCTGCACAGAGAACTTGTTGTAGTCCAAGAACGTGGTGTACACTAGCCGAAGCAAACTATCATTGATGTAGTCCTCCAGTTGATAAAGCGAATTCTCCAAGGACATTGCTTTCAGCTTGCGGTCGCTCTCATTGATCTTAGACTTGTCGTCGGACAGAGAGCATTCGTCCTGAAATGCCATACAGTCGCGAATGAGTTTCTGGCACAATACACTAATTATCTTCTTGTCGTTCTTAAGGGTAACATTGGCAAATGCCAATGTATGGCTGAGGATCATATCGACTATCGACCGGATTTGTTTGCTAGCAAACATCGCCTCAGCACTTTCCTCAGCGACGTTCGAGCAAATGGTGCCCTCCTTAAAAGAACTGAAAGGGGCAATATCCTCCAGCACCTTGTCCATCAGCGTAACAAAACTTGTTTCCTCTTCAATTGTCGATTGACTGGCCACCGAATTGATGGTAGCTTTGATACGATCCATGCACCAAATTATACGATCGAGGAAATGTTGACGCGACGCCGAAATTGCAAAGCCACCACATTCCTCCGCCTTGATGGTTTTCTCCATGTGCCTGATGCAAGTCGTAATTTGTGTTAGACAGAGGAACATTGTCTCAATTACATCGTCCTTTTGGTTGGCGCAGTCAAATACGAGGAATTTATGCAAACCATTTGCAAAGTTTCCAAACTCAGCGCAGAATGTGTTCAGCCATGGTATACCACTGGATTTGGTACTTGTATAGCCGGTGTAGATTATATTACGGCATTTAGAAAGCTGGTTTTGGAGTACTTCGATTGTACTTTCCATACTGGGAAGCAGAAAATTCTTTGATTTGATTTGCTAAAATAAAAATGTTGATTTGAGTTTTCTCTGTAATTTCAACTGACAATTCAAATGAAGAAAAACAAAAAGAAAAAAAAACTTATAGCGGCACGTTTGAAAGTATGCAGATACAGCGGTTCTTTCGATGGGTGAATAAAACATTAAAAGTCGGAACAAGTCTTCCGAGCATGCATTTCATCGTGAGGTGCTTTTTAAAAGAAATCTGGGTTATACATAAGGCGTGTTTTTTTGAGCTTCGTTCTCAGCAAAGCAAAGTAAAGTAGTATTTTCAGCGCGCTATTACAACAACTACGCTCACTTGACACTTCGAGACTCGCAGTAGTTGTATGTTGAAAATCTTACTTTACTTTGCTTTGCTGAGAACGAAGCTCCAAAAAACACGCCTAATAACTACTGCGAGACTCGAAGTGTCAAGTAGAGCGTATTTGTTGTACTTTACTTTGCTTTGCTGAGATCGAACCTTAAAAAACAGGTCTATCAACAGACTAATGTAAACTTTCTGTTATAGCTAAAGTCTTAACAACAATTAATTCTATTAAATTAATTAAATTGTCTCGAAATTTTTCGCTCGATTATCGCATTCACAGAAAATGTATTTCAAATTAAGTAGAAGCATCGTCGAGATGATATCGTTCTATCGTTTTGTGCTTACGCGATTAGAGCCAAGGTTTTTTTGTTGTGTATTGTATTCCAGCACACAACTACTGCGAGTCTCGAAGTGTCAAGTGAGCGTAGGTGTTGTAATTGCGTGTTGAAAATCCTACTTTACTTAACTTTGCTGAGAACGAAGCTCAAAAAAACAGGGTTAAAGAGTCACAGCAGTTAAAATATCTACAAATGGATTTAAAAGAAAAAAACTGTTCCTTTTGTATTTCCTCTGCACACACCAATTTCATATCGTAACCTGCTGTCTCTATGAGCCATATTTCATAGCATGCAACATATCATGCTATGAAAATCGCCACAAATAGTATGCTATAAAAAATTCATTCCATTCCAATGGAACAAGAAAACTGTTTCTGATGGAACGGTCTCAAAAGTGATTTTTTCGATTTCGTACACTCCCGGACGCTTCTTTTTGTCAAATGGAAAACGATATAAGGCATCTAATGCGAGAATGCAACGACATGCTCTTCTCAGCGAGATTTGGACGAATGAAAGAGTAAGTTATGAAATGCCCATCATAATTGCATTGTATGCTATCGTATTTCCTTTCTATGATTGACACATAAGCAAGCTATGAAATATTGCTCATGGAGAGGCGGTGTAAGGTAAGTCAGCTGACATAAAATTTTGACATTACATTTTTTATTTGTTTTTTTTTTTTGTTTATATTTCTGCGCGCAACAAGTTTAATATAACAATATAATATAAGATAATTAATTAAGTAAACAAATCTAGGTACTTTACTATTTTTAAACACAAACGGTTAGCACCCATGAACAGGTATACGGTAATTTCATTGGTTGGAGAAGGTTCGTTTGGACGTGTTTACAAGGCGAACCGAAAAGTTGATGACCAGATTGTCGCCATCAAAATAATATCGAAGGTAAAACATTCACAAAACCTGAAAATATAGGTACGCTAAATAGCTCCATTCTCATTTACAGCGCGGAAGATCTAATAAGGAACTAAAAAACCTCCGCCGAGAATGTGATATCCAAGCTAAGCTGAAGCATCCCAATGTCATTGAGATGTTCGAGTCGTTCGAGACAAAAAATGATTTGGTCGTTGTCACGGAATTCTCGTTGATCGACTTGCACCGGTATTTGGCCAAAAATGGTGCCATATCGGAAGAGCAATCTCAAAAGCTTATCTGTCACTTGGTATCCGCTCTGTACTACTTGCATTCGAACAGAATTCTCCATCGCGACCTAAAGCCACAAAATGTCCTGCTAAACGCTGAGCTGCACGTTAAATTGTGTGACTTCGGCTTGGCACGCAACATGACAATGGGCACACATGTGCTAACCTCCATCAAAGGCACTCCGCTGTACATGGCGCCGGAGTTGCTCGCGGAGCGACCATATGACCATCAAGCTGATCTTTGGTCGCTTGGATGTATTTCCTATGAAACAATGGCTGGTCAGCCGCCATTCTGCACAACGTCCATACTGCACTTGGTGAAGCTCATTAAGCACGAGGAGGTGAAGTGGCCCAGCTTTCTGACCAGTGATTGTCGGTCCTTTTTACAGGTAACGTTAAGGGAGGCTGTATAGTGAACGAATGCACAATGCGTTTTGTTACAGGGGCTGCTGGAGAAGGATCCATCTTTGCGCATATCATGGGCGCAAATATTGTGTCATCCATTCGTGGAGGGGAAGCTTTTTATATCGGGAATTGCCGCAGATAACTCACCTTTCATTAATCCGAAGAAAACGTCCCGAACAAGCAACCGAAGTAGTGCCAATTGTTCAGAGAATAAGTAGGTACACTTTTGGACTTGGTCATTGTTTTTGTATATTGTTGACTGGAATATTTCGCAGAATCACCGACGACGATCTAAGTAGAAACATAAAATCGCTTACAATTCAGGGTGATTCGCAGGGCACCGACAATCTCACATCTTCACGCGACAGTGTCAATGCAATTCTGCAAAGCGACGTTGAAAATCTGGAAACCGACGTTGAAGACGGTGGTGGCAGAGTAGCCGTTCCCTTCTCCGATGTGCCGTACAAAATGGAATCATCACCACCAAAAACTTCGGATGCCCACAAGCGGGCAGCAGCTGCGTCATCAAAAGTTTGCTTTGTTAGCGGCAACTCAAATATGATCGTGAATCACCTTAACGACAACTTTAAGCCTGAGCAGTCCAGTTCCAATGACGTTGCTAAGTCAAAGGTAAACCTCTCGTTGAATGTAAAGAAATCCATGCTGCTAAATGCCCCGGAGAAGGGCAGTTCACGCAACAAGGATCTAGAGAAGCGAAAGCTCAGTCAGAACTTGGATAACTTCTCACTTAGATTGGGAAATAGTGTTGATATTGAGCGAAAGACTGGCGAGAAAAAAGACAAACCACTGAAGTCCACCACGCAGTCGGCCGATGAGAAACAGAATGAGTAAGCCGGTGAGAGCGTGACTTAACGGCTAGACTTTCTTTTAATTCATTTCCAGAAACACACCACCATGCCTGCTGCCGGGATGGGATTCCTGTGACGAATCACAAAGTCCAGTGATTGAGAACGAGGAGTGGTTGGCTTTTCTTCACAGGTCCATTCAGGAAGTTCTAGATGGCGAGTTGGATTCCCTCAAGCAACAGAATTTGGTGGGTATAATGAGAAGCTGTACTAGCTATATAAGTGAACTCGTTTCGTCCACAGGTCAGCATTATTGTAGCTCCGCTGCGCAATACGAATGCTACGCCCAAGGTGGTGGCGAGTGTGGCGCAGCTGCTGAGCTTGCCAATTGTGCTGGGCGGTCCGTCCAGTGTCATGGATCACATTAAGACC
This sequence comes from Cheilosia vulpina, assembly GCA_916610125.1. Taxonomy (NCBI): domain Eukaryota; kingdom Metazoa; phylum Arthropoda; class Insecta; order Diptera; family Syrphidae; genus Cheilosia; species Cheilosia vulpina. The sequence goes on from OU744277.1 coordinate 61,518,421, forward strand.
GTATGTACTTCCCGCATACCAATATCGGGCTTAATTGTACTTTCCAGGTATACACCGAGGTGAAACTGGTTCCCAACCTTATGTACGCATCGAAGCTACTCATCAGCACTAAAGGCATGAGTGACTCCAACACATCACTGCAGCCCTACTCGAGCGGTAGAACCTTGATCCGTTCGGTGTCTGAACTAACAAAGGAAGAAGTCCTCACCGCTTCCCGTCTGTATGAACTGATTTGCCACTTAGTCCACCTAAAGGAGCAATTTCTGTCGCAATTCTGTGACGCTGTGGTCATTCTGTCAGCTGATGAGTTGCTGATCAATTTCCTGAGCCACGGTATGCAACGAAGCCCGAAGGTCACTTATTCCTATCCAACTAACCCTGATCCTTAGATTTCACAAACCCAAATGCTGTCCGAATCACAAGCAATGTTATAGCGCTGCTGTGCTGTGTTCTCCGCGAGCTGCCCGAGAACGCAGATTTGGTGGAGAAGATTATCTTTAGCCCGAAACTTAATCTTATTGGCTTGCTGCAGAATGAGGATGAACTACTTCGCATGCGCCTGTGTATGCTGTTTCGTCTGTTGGGACGTTTCAGCCTGCGTGGTCTTCAGAATATTTGGTCGCCCGAAGTCAAAGAGGGCATCGAGGCACTTGTACACGACAGTAGCGATGACGTTCGAGTAGTGAGTGACTGGTCACCGGATGTTTGCGCAGTTTTCAAAGTATTTTCTCTCATAGGAGGCCCAGTGTATGTTGGACGAGCTCAAACAATTCGCATTTTATTCTTAGGACTAGATTTTAAATGACATGTTGCTGCGAAGTCGTATGAATCTCAATTCCAAGCTGATTCCGATTCAAGCGAGATATTATAAAACGATTCGAATTTGTATTTTGCATGACATTATTGTTCGTTTTAACAAATAAATATATAGACTATAATAGACTAAACAATAGATGTAACACAGAAGACGTTTTTCAATAATCACTTTCATATAGGTTTAGGTTTGCGTTTCGAATTGGAATGGTGTCCAAGATGTGGGCTTTTCAGAGAAGCATAAAGACAATTTTTCATAAGCTAACTACACGAATGCGATTACTAGGAGTGAGTTTGTTCGTATTAGGTTTTAAAGGCCTTAAATATTTAAACAGCTAGGTGGGATCCATTTTAATTAACCCGTTAATACTAAAATACATTTTTATTTTCCCAAAAACTGTTGAAAAAACTTAATAAGTTCTTGCAGAAAGTCGTCACTTTCCACCGACGAATCATTATCACACTTGTCCTCGTACATTTCACTTAGTTTCGCTACATCCTTCGGAGAGAGACCCTTCCGTTGGCCCAGTTTAACTCCTTCTTTCTAATAAAACGGGCAAAATAAAAATAATACAGCTTACACCTCTAGCGGAGAAAGATACTCACCAATGCTACGATAGTGGGAATTCCGTTTTTGGAAAATGCCTTCTCGCTGTAATGCATAATGCTTCCATAGTCGTAGCCAACCTCAAAATCCGTGATATGGTCGGACTTGTATTTATTGAAATTGTGCTCGTGCTTTTCAAGGATATTTTCCCATTGAATTCTCACATATTCGTCTCGATCTGTAGCACTTTGCTGGTGATAGAAACCAACGGCGTGCAGAAGTTCATGAAGAACAATACCGTGCGTTACACATTTCGGTGTACTTAGGTTAAGAACCTTTTGAAAGTAGCCTTATTAAGGTATATTTTTTTATGTTGCATTTAAGTACTAACCTGCCCACCTTTTCTCATGCCCACGCTGGACCAACAACCCGAATAGTTGCCCTTGAAAATTATGAAATTAGTGTCACCCTGCTGATATGGCCGAAAGCGAATGCAAGTTTTCTTGTGGTATTCTTCAAATGCTCTGAGAATTGTACCGATTTCAATGCCATCTGTGGGCGTGAATGAAATGTACTAAGAAATTGTATGTAACTTATCATTTTAAATAACTCATTTGAATTGTTCGTAATATAAGCGGATAACTCAAGTTAAATTTAAACTAAAGGCGTAAAAAAAGTATACCATAGTTAAGAACTAAATACACTTGTGTAGAATTGGTGCCTCAACTGACGCAGGTAATAATTCAGAGCATTACGATTAGCAAACTTAGAAAAGAAGCCATGTTTTAAGCCATCGTAAGTCGACTAGAATGATCTGGATGAGATGCAACCTGAACGTAAAATCTAGATTGGTCGGGAACGTTACTTTTTCTACGTCAGCCACATATGCGAACTGTCAACTTATGTCGATTTCCATTGGGATTACCAAAAATCTTTTTCAGATCTCAGATTTTATGCGGCTCATGGAGCATGCAATGAAATGGATCTGCTTTTGTAAATGGATTAGTGCGTTATTTGACAACAATATCAGCTGTTTAAATTGCATGGAAATCGGCTTTAAAAATATTTCCTCTGTTGTAGATACAAATAGAGTAGTTTTGGTGATTCGTTGTTTCCAGATGATGAGGAAGACAATGAAGATAATAATTCCTCCAAAAATATGTCCATTGCTGTTTATGTTCTTTATTTCTTTATTTTGGTTTTCACGAAACTTTGCACATTTGTTTTAAAACAAACTTCTTTAAATGACGTAAAACAGCTGTGCTGTATTTGTGGTAGTATGTGTAAATCTGAAAAAATATCGAGATCTGCAAAAAGTGATCCGAATCAAAAAAAAGATTGATTATTTTTCCCAATGGAACGCCAATAGTGATTTAGATCAAAAAAAAGATTGATTTTCTGTCCCAATGGAAAACGACATAATTCTCTCTCAGAAATTTACGAAAATGTAGTTAACGCTTTTACACTAATCTGTGAAAAATGGCAGATACATAATTGATAAATTCAAAAAAGTGTCACGAAAAGTCGTTAAAATATCTGATAAACTCGAAGATTTTGCTAATTTACTATCAAAATTAGATTAGGTAGATCCTAGCGATGAAAGTGCTTCGAAATTAATTGAAATTATTTTTGATTAATCCGAGCTACCAAAAGAATTTAAACTGATTGAACTACAAGCATTCGAGAACGAAGAAATAGCGACACTGGTTTAAAAATTGCGTAGAGAAGATTGTCCCTTCTTCGAGCGGGGAAGAATTGCATCGTCAATTTCTCTAAAAAATCTTGAGGAGAACATTCAATTTTATTTGTATATATATGTATAAAATGAGAACATTTATGCACTTCAAATCATCTTTCAATAGTCACGTGGCTGACAGCTTTTTCAATTTTTACACCAAGAAATTTATTGAGTAAAAACTCGTAAGATTCTCAGTCTAGGGGTAACATCTTGCTCTCCCGATGACGCTATTTTTTAACAAGGTTTCTGAGATAGGAAACGGCATTGACTTAAAATTCGTAAAGTTTTGTAAAAATTCGTAAAATTCAAAAGTAAAGGAACAGACTCGGATTCATGAAGAAGAAGTTCGATTAATTCCGAGTCACTTTCATCGCTAGGTAGACAAATCAATTAATTTTGTTAGTTCGTACGACTTTTTTGAATTTTTGAAATATTTATCTGTCATTTTCATAGATTAATACAAAAGCCTTCCCTGACTTTTTCGTAAGTGTCTCTATCTGTGAGAGAATTTATCCCAATCACTGTCATTTTGACAGTATTTTCCATTCTTACTACAAAAGTAAAGGAACATACCTCTTGAGTAGTAAGTCTGACAGCTGTCTGACTTGATGTATTTCAGTTTTTATTGGCCACATACAAGAATCTATTTATCTTAAGTCGACTAGATTGGTCTGGATGAGATGCAATCTGAATGCAAAAAACTAGATTGGTCGGGAACGTCACTTTTCCTACGTCAACGACATATACTAACTGTCAACTTAGTACTCAGTCACGAATTTCTTGACTAGATTCTTCGGCTACCCCTCCATAAACGTCAACTGAAACAGCTGCTCATATGACCGATTTCCCCCAATCGAAACCGAGATACATCTAGTGAGAGAGCTGTCAGACTTACTAAATTAGATACTCGAACGTGATAATGTGAATAGTTTCTTTCAGTTGAAGTTAATGGAGGTGTAGTTGACAAATGTAGTGAATGATATCCTGCCTGCATACTCAGTTGACATTTCCAAGTGGGAAAATCCAAAATAAACGGAGAGAATTAAGGTCCGGTTTGTCCAAGCAATCTAGTTGACGTTTTATATGAACTAGGTATCTGCACGTCCCCAATGTTAATCGAGAAGGTCTAAGTATTCCGTTAGCCAAGAAATTCTTCAACTGTGCTCTGCGATGTACCATGTTTGTCAAATAACTTATTTATGTCCAACTCATCTAAGAGACAACTGAACTGCAGGCAAACTCATCTTTCATCCAAATTGTACTGTTGCGCTTAACGATTTATTGCAACAGCTTTAAATCTCAAACATTTAGTTTTTAAAACTTATATGCACTGGAATTTGTAAGTGTGCTGAACACGTAAGCCGACTATAGCATTTTGCAGATGAAAAGTAGCGAGACCCGCCTTAACTCTAATTGCAGGCTTAGTGCTAATAAAAATGTACACGCACACTTAACAGTTCTGAGCGGCCACACTCTATAGCCTGTCGAGAAGTAACTCGAACTATAAATCTCCTCAAAGTCTCAATTTTCAATATATATATGTACTTGCTGTTGGACTTTAGAAACTAGTCATATACTCTGCACTCAGGCTCTTTCGATTTAATTGCTATACCTATATTACAAGTCGAGCACACAACACGACATACCTAATCAAAGGGCAATCACAAATTTCGTCAATCGTCACTCACCGAAATCCTTGCTGTCTATGTAGAATGGCACCGTTGCTGCCGGCCAATAATAGCTCTCGTTGAGTAGGCCATTGCGCTTGCTGTCATTATACAGCATGATGTCGCCCTCGAACAATCCGCTGTGCTCCCATAGATTCGTCTCACGCTCCTCCGTCCAATTGTTAAACTCTGGACCTAGATTATTCCCCCCAAAGAAAAACGCGTTACACTCCTTAATAACAATTTATTCGCAACTATCACACAAACCTCTGGATGCTGCTCCACCTACTTACTGTTCGCTTTCAACATCTTCATGTTGGGCCCATACCGAGGCGCTGGCGGTATCGCAGGATTCCAATTCACCATAGCCGTGCACAACATAACTGGTAGAGCAATCACACCCAGAATATATCCGCGAATGACAGTCATTTCCCTGAATGTCGTTGTCACCGTTGCTGTGTGTTCCTCCTCCTCTTTCACTGATGTGGGGTTCCTCGCTCGCCCAACTATATAGCTACACACACCGCCCGCACACTTGAGGGAATAATAAAGACCTCTGCCATTAGGCAGGGTCTTTTATAGCCTCAGGCCAAACGGGCGCGGACACCTATTTTTCTGTGTCAATGATATTCACACACAGCACTAGCGCAAAGTCGCAAGCGATTATTTGTGCGGATCACTGCGCCAGACAGCTTATCAATATACAAATCAAAGAATAATGAAAGAGAGGCATACACATTGACGACGCGAATTTGGGTTAGAACACGGTGCGCATACGTACCGAGGTATGGAGTATGATGGAGCGTCTTTTGCCCACCAAATAGTACTCTCCGTGGAACACCCTAATCGTTTGTATACTCGTATAATTACAGATAGAAAGCTTAGATTGCACAGACCTTCTGATCGGAGTCAGCACAATGTATTCCATCCAAAGTGCAGCACATGATTCATCGAGCAAACAAAAAAGATACGAGCTCCACAACTCTGCGGCATCAACAACTTACCTTCACCTACTTCCTGATACGCTGCATCAGCCACCGCCACCGAGAGTGTCTTTAACCTTTTGATACCGACCATACTCTCAAACTCGCACACAAGCCATGCTCCAAACATTCAATTTCTTCGTGCTGCCGTTGGCCGCTAACTGGCGTTATTTCACTAACCTACATTTGCGCCCTCGAAAATTCGCCTACTGCGCATGCATAAATACAATTCAATATCCGCTTTCGGATTTTGAGCCGGTCCAAGTGGTCCACAACACCATACACGAGTTAAAGGCTGGGCGGCTTCTCCGGTCCTCGTGGTCAATCGCCTCGGCTAAGAGGAGCATTTGTGAAATTTGGACCGTTGAACTGTTGCACAGATGCTTACTGTGCGCTGGTAGGAGTCTCTCTCTCTCTCTCTCTCTCTCTCTCTCTATCTATCTCCCTCTCTTTCTGTCTATCTATCCTTGGGCCAGAAATAGAAACCATCCATCCATGTGGCTAATGTATCACTTTCCCCGACTAACCTAGAAATTCTAGGAAATCCCAAGAGTTGCGATGCAACAAATTACCACGATCGGACATAAGTGGAAGAAAAGTGCGCCCGATGATCGTCGTGGCGGTGTACCTATAGCCATTGCCATTGGCATTGCGCCAGTGCGAGCGATTAATTGATTTCGGAAGGAAACTCATCTTTCTTGTTTCCGTAAGCGCGAGAGATTATGCGCTTCGAGTGCAGAACTTTCGCGTGTCTTCTTAGTTTGGCGCTACTGGTTGGATTGGTGCGATTTAGTTGCCGGTTGGTTAGCATTTTCTTAGGTGTTGTGACGTTGAAAGGTAAATAGCTGGCTCTCACGGATGATGGATGGGTAATTTAATGCAAGTCGTCTTCTTCTATGTCTATTTGCGAATGCAATTATCGTTGACTTTCTTTCGTTGGTCTGTGGTATTGATGGCCTTGGTATATGGGTTCATATTAAAAAGGCAGCGGCCGGAGGCCGCACAATGGTTGTTGGTCGCCATTGAAAAATCATTGTAAGGTTTAGAATAGTTTTCCTAATGTCGGGTTCAATCAGAAGGAGTTTTGTTGTTCCATTGGATCACAGAATGAGTGGATCCCCTAGTGAAACCAATGGAAAACGACATAAGGCTACGATAGCACATGCCCCTTTTCATGTCAAATTTTGACATGCCGACATTTGTCCCAAATTTGTAACTACGTGTGATCGCACTCTCACTTAAGACACGCGAGTGACCACCGAAAAATCAAAAATTTGCCACGAAAAATGGCACGTGTAATCGCAGCTTAAGAACTGTCGATATCGATAGTCTGAAAATTTGGAATTTTCTAAATTTGTTGGCAGAAAACAGGTGTTAAAAGATGATGTGGTGCCTACAGAACGTTTCGAGGAGGACAGAAATGTTATTGACACCCCATTTTGTAATGGCGGCAAAATACCGGGATTTTGTGAGTTTATAAGTTATAGATAAGTCAGATAAATAAAACTATCGCCATTGGTTACTAAAATCGCATTTTGTTGATGAATACCAGCGTTGACACAAAGAGAAAAATATTGAGGGACTTTCTGAGGGCCATTTCCAAAAAGTGTGGGCCATTACCCTTCAGAGAAAACTTGTCAAAAACAAATTCAAAAACGCGTTAAGGCAACATAAATATAAAGTGACAAATACAGAATAAGAAATACGAAGCTATGACGGGAACAAACGGAAATGAATCATCAGTCAGAATGAATAAATGTTTATGGAGGAAACACATTGTGTACTGTTTAGAATATTTTGTTTAAGGAATACAAAAATAAGAGATGCGGGCCATTTCTTGTTGGCCCCGGGCCAAGGGCCAAAATGAAAAACAAAGGGTCAAATGGCCCGATCGGGCACATTGCGGCAACGCTGATGAATACCTTTAGTAGGTGTTTATATGGACAAGCAAACCCAAATAATCGAAATGGCGGTCAATCAAAATCGACCTGGCAATTAAAAATTTAATTTCAAAATTTGATAATTTTCTCTTGCTGTTTATAATTTCCACATTCAATGGATTCTTCGAACTGTACAGAATTACGAGTACATAATAAATGCGCGGAACATTTCCATAAAATAAATTTTGACAAATCATCAAGAAATTCACTCGAATAGAATTGACCTACCCCAATTCTATTCGAGTTAATTATCAATGCGAATTTGAATATATAAAGCTAAAACCGAATTATATATATTACTCTCACATTTTTATTGTTTAGGATATAAACAAGTATTTACATGCAATTGACAAAAATTGACTTAACAGAATGATAGTTTTTTAGGTTAGATGAATAGTAGGTATGGGAAATGAATTCTCACTTCCGCAATAAATATTCAAAAAATACCTTTATTATTGGCCTCACTATTAAAAATTTAGCACATCGCTTAATAAGTTAGCTGTCTGCAAAATTCAAATTCATAAATTTTAACGATTTAGATGATGTAACGTTAAAACTAAAATTAAGACCAAAGGTTTCATTAAGGTTTCAGTATCAATTTTGAGCACTTAAACTAAAATTGAAACTGTTATTAATTATCTGAGCAAGTAAATTCATTCTTACCAGTAACAGAGTTAAATTAAAGAATATAGTTTAGTTTTCGGAAGTTCTTGTAATTTTCTTACTCGAAACCCATTCGAGTGTCGAACTATTTCATCTTTTCTATAAAGAAGCCCTGAGATGAAGAAGCAGTTAAGTGGCATTTGCATAGTTTCGAGATACTTGAGCTTAAAATTTTGGAACTGTTCATAACCTATTCACACCGAGCCGAAAACCGGATTTTGCTATTAGCTCATTCACTTCCTCATGATGTGTTTTATGGGGGCAATTAACAACTTTTCTACTTACAAACCTGGGCTCTATTCGCGTAATTATTGAAACGATTATCGTCGAAACGATTAAACAAAACGATATCGTTTTTATTTTGTTTCATATAACATCATCGTCGCATCGTTCATCGTTTTTGTTTTAAACAGTTTGAACATGACTGTAAACAAACTCTGACACCGAAAAAAATTAAAAATGGATGGAATTGTTTTTTTTTTGTTTCTTGAATTTTTAAATTTTTTTTTTCATTCTCATTGATTGACATAGAATTGGGGGCATCGGACAAAATATATAGCTAGGTAGTCGAATATTTATTGGTAAGGGGCGAATTGTAAGAAGAAATCGATGAATGCAATTTTATGGTTGCATTTTTTTTTATGATTGCATTAAAATTGTATGAAATTATGTAACAAATAAATGAAATTCATTTGATTTTTTTGTTTTCCAAAGAATGCATCCTTTTACAACTCGGATAAGGGCGAGTCGCCTCCAAAGAGAATATAAGTGTGTGTCTTCATTTAAAAATTGTTTATACTTCTCTCAGACATAATTAAAAGTGTTATCATCGGTCTGGCCGATGCTTTGATACCCTCCACTGCAAACAAGTCATGCAAAACTGGTTTTGTATGGGAGGTACCAGAACTACTTGACCGATATAGTCCAAATTTAACATAAGCCTGACGACGATAAAAGTAAGTCCTCTCACAAAATTTCACTTGTCTAGGTCGATTTGTTTTGACGATATCCTGTTTTCAACAGACAGAAAGACACATAGGCCCAATATTGATTTTGTATGGGAGCTACCAGAACTACTTGACCGGCATAGCCCATTTTTAGTAACAACTTGACGACAATAAAAGGAAGTCCACTTACAAAATTTCACTTGCCTACGTGGATTCTTTTGGACTCTATCGTGTTTCCAACAGAGAGAGAGACACATGGTTCTAATATTGATTTTGTTTGGGAGGTAGCCGAACTACTTGACCGACATAGCCCATTTTCGATACCAACCTGACGACGATAAAAATAAGTCCTTTCACCAAATTTCATTTGCCTATGTCAATTCCTTTGGGCGCTATCGTACTTTCAACAGACAGACAGACAGACTGACAGACAGATGAACATGGACTTGGCTAAATCGATTCGTATTGTGATCCTCATATACTTTATGAGGTCTTCGGTGACTCGTTCTTGGCGTTACAAATGTAATGACAAAGTGAATATGCCTTCCTGTAGAAGGTATAAAAATGCAACAAAAACGATGAAACGATTGCAAAATAGCCATCGTTCAATCGAATCGTTTCGACGATAGTATTTGGCAGTCGAATTAGTAACGTGAAGAAAAATTAAACGATGATCGTCCAATCGTTTCAACGATTATTGTTTTTTCGTTGTTACACGAATCAGAAGCATCGTCGAAACGATGTCGTTCGATCGTTTTGTGCTTAGGCGATTAGAGCCCTGTGACAGATTCCGTATATCAACGGTATCGTTTTTAAAACTTTGATCATCAAAATAAGTTATATTCTGCTCGAATTTCTTTGACAAACGTCAGCTTTCTTTATATTTGTGGCAAATTAACTGGATTAAGCTAAACTTGTAATTTAGCATTTAGTTACTAGCTTTGGAGGTCTATCGTTTCGACGATAATTGTCTGAAAAGTTACGGAATGAGTACCCAGGTATAGTGACCAAATTGCAGACTTACCGATTTCGCGTTCATGATGACACTGTATTGGTTAGAAAAATTTCTTTTGCGATTTGCTTGCTTTATTAGTATGCTTTTAAAAAGCAGAGCATTTTTATATTATTTTATTACCATAAAAATAAATTTCAACTAATACAAATGTAAAAAAAAGAGCACTAGCTTTCAGCTCAAATCAAGAGTTAAATTATAAAGAAAGTAACAAAAAGAAAATTTTATATAATTAAGTTCTCTCTAAGGAGGAAGTTGTAAGCTTTTATTACATTAGGCGTGTTTTTTTGAGCTTCGTTCTCAGCAAAGCAAAGTAAAGTAAGATTCTTAGCACACAACTACTGCGAGTCTCGAAGTGTCAAGTGAGGGTAGTTGTTGTAATTGCGTGCTGAAAATCCTACTTTACTTTGCTTTGCTGAGAACGAAGCTCAAAAAACAGGCCTATTATCGTGATTGATTGCATTTAGAAAAGTGTAGACTGATTGATTTTCTGACAGGAGGGACTTAAATGATCTGGAGATACGGAAATTAGTATTTCCGATGATATGTTCAATATCAATACTGTTGTTGCAGACTGTGCAAATGGGTGGGATTTTTTCCTTAAGGATGTGTTGATGCGTTGCAATAGTAAGACCCAAGCGAAGACGGGCGAAGTTGGAGTTCATTTTCTTAGAGGTTGATGTCGGGTAGATCGAGATGGACCGGCTGGTGTTGACTTTTGTGTAGTGGGTTTGATAATTTTGCCAACTACAGATTCGGAGCACATTAATCTGTTGGATGATTTGTTTTTGTAGCTCAAGTTTTGATATTATATTAAAGGTGAGAAGAGGGGCATTATTGTCATATTTTGCGGCTTTATTAGCAAGTTCATTCCCTTTGTGGTGTATGAGTCCGGTGTTGTGGTTTGGTTTTATAGTGGCCTTGAGCAATGATAGGCTGTCCGTGCATATTATTACCTTTCCACGGAGTTTAGCCACGGTTTTGACTGCTTCAAGCAAAGCAAGTGCCTGTGCAGTGAAAATTGATGCATTATGAGGTAAAAGTCCAGTTTTAAAATGTGATCCGCTTTCTAATGTGACTGCAAAGGATGTAGCGTGTGTTGATTTAGAACCGTCTGTAAATATAGGGTTCCATCCTTTAGATTTAAGCGAACTGATTCTCTGAAGAAAATGTGCCTTGGAGATATTTCTGTCTGTTTTGGTTTTGTTATATTCCGACAGGGATAGTAGAACCGATGATTCCTTAATGCACCATAGTGGATAAGATGGGAAGTGGTGTTTTCTACATTTGATGGGAAGGCCAAATTCTTTTTCGGTGCATATTGTTCGAGCTATGGTTGATGGAAGACGCTTAGTTGTTTTTGCTCTGATAGCAGAGGAGATATCTTTATCAATGATTGAATTGTAGGATTAATATCAGCTCCAGTGATATTTGTGTCACATTTAAGAAAGTAAGTGGTATATTTTGTTGTGAATTTCGACTTTTACTTTGATTTGTCGATCTGCTGAATTCCGCTCACTGAAAGTGAGTGGCGCTGAAAGCAGTTTTCAAAGATAAAATTTAGCAAGGCTTTTAGCAATTTAGCCGATGACAAGTCTCCACTCATTTAGCTCGCGAAATAAATGTCCGGTACATTAAATCGAAGATAAATGTTGACAGAAGAAAAAGGAGGGAAAAGTTTGTGTTGTGATTATTATGGATTTTTCGGAGGAAACCGCAGAGAACGTTAGCGTGATAAATAAAAAAAAAACGCAAAACAAAAAATAAACAAAATAATTATTTAAAAAAAAAAAAAATAATTGGCGCAACAGGCCCGTATGGACCCAAGCCTAGCTTCTCACAACCATTCGTTTTGTGTGAGTTTTTATTTTTGGGACGAATGGAAGGGATCTACAATTTTATGCCGAGTCCAAATGGCCAATTGAGAAGCTCTTTCATGACAGGTATACTCTCGGATGTTTGTCAGACGTTCGCGAGAGAAAAATAATTATTTAGCGACCATTTATCTTTGGTGTGGAGAACCGAAGTGGACACTACGGACGCTAAAATTTAGCGCAGGATACTAAGCTTTTGCAATGATCACCTCTCAAACAGGTTTTACGATAATAAGATGCTGCTTGCAAATCACTTGCACTTGGGATACCTAAGTACGAAAGTGTCAAGTAGAGTGCAGTTTTTGTAATTGCGTGCTAGAGATTCTATTTTACTTTGATGCCCACCGCCAGGTTATTACTTTCCCACTACGCTACCGTGTAATGGCTCCCAACACAGTCTCTCTTTGTTCTAAGTGCTAACTCTGCTGACCTTTTTAAGAATTCGTCGATATCGGCAGTAGTTCCATTAGATCGGAAAGGACAACGCTAGCTCAACTGTTGTCAGCATACTTATACTTGAAATTTTTTAATAATTATAATAAAAATAATAACAATAAATCATTTAAATCCCAGCTCCGTGCCAGCATAAATTTATCATCTTTCTTTACTCGCAACTCCCAATTTGCTTTGTATACAGATTTCTCCCACTGGAGTGCAACTTTGCAACATCTCGAACCACCAAGCACCAAGTCCCAGGAATGTATTTTCTATCAACCAAACAATTGCATATTGTCGCTCTAATAATAATTGCTTTGACACCATTTACCGAAAAAGGCTATCGCATCGCCAATTGTGTCACGTCCTATATGACACCGCACACAAAAAACAAAAAAACTTAAATCAATCCCAAATAACCGCCTCCGCAATCTTCTGTCGGCAGAGAGCACTGATTTCCATGTGACACACAATTCCAATCCAACATTGCATATAGCCATCATCTCTTGCACAGAAGACTGCATATCCTCCAGCTATCCATCCAAACGACTACGACAATCAAAGCGACCAAGTCGCCGTTCGTCGTCGACAAACGAATTATGCGACCCGGAACCATTTCCAATTTCTTGTTGCATGCATCCATCCTCCAACGGATTCCCCCTTGTTTCTAGTTTAGCGCTGTTTGCGCAGATCTCTTATCTCATCTGTTGTAATTTGTGCCAATTGCATGTCGTCCCTGGTGTCTTGGGGTTCCCTCTCTCTATTCGCGACTGGCCGTTTGGCGAAAGTCGGATAGATGAATGTTGCAGCGGCAATAATAACTCCTTCCTTCAGGATGCAACACACCATCGCGCCGTACACAATCCACAATAGACGCTGTGGCCCACACAATGTGTCACCCGTTGGCTTTTGGCTCACCATCGTACGGCAGCACATTATCGGCATGACACCATAGCAGCAATACCGCACGGCATGTACGGTCGGATGTGCCGGCATTTGGTGTGAGACCACGCAAAATGTTGAACTTCCTTCTCCGAAGCTGTCGTGTGGCCTACACGAACTTGACCCAGTTTGATGGCGTGGCGGCAACCACAACCCTGACCGAACAGTCTAAGTCAAACAACTGGAGTTGTCCGCCCTCTGTTTCATTATAAGTTCGCCATTTTGTGCGGTTAGGGTAATGATGGTGTGACTGCATCGTTGTCCCCGTCCCATTGTTGCACCGCAGATGTTAGTCGCATGCAACAGCAATTAGACGCACCAACTATTTAGCTAGCGCTGCTTCTCCATTCGCTCACGCGCGCTATTAACTTGAACTTCAAATATGGAACATGCAGTTTTTATTTGCAATTCAAGTGCAATAAAACGAAAGAAGCGAAATGTGATAACATAAACAGAAAATTTCAAAGCCCATAGAAGCGGAAAATGATCAACACACTGGAAACTGGCTATAAATAATCAACAACAAGACGCGCACAAAAAAGGAACGTGCATAGAGTAAGTAACGACCGCAGGCCATTAGGAGAGTGCTTGTGCTATGCACTTGCTAGATGGTTTTACCGCACCACACACCGTGTCTAGGGTCGCGGTATTCCATGGAGGTAAAGCATACTCGTATCCCATGGTGCGGCTGACGTTTTACTATTTCCGTGCGCGGATATACTTTCACTGGTTCTTCTCTGCCTGTATGCCATCCGCTGGAAGTATTTGACATTTCGTTTTACGCCGCATGTTGTAGCTTTTTGCCATTTCGAGATCGGAATTCATTGCAACTTTGTGTAGCAATTAGAAGTATAAGTGCGATGGGAATCGCAATAAAGAGTGGCATTTTTGCTTTTTAGAAGAGCATTGAGCGAAGAGTGAAATAGTGGGTTTCACGAATCAAGAACCGTCTTCATCCATTTAAGTGGACCTATATATTTCGAAGTGAGGCTGAGAGACCTACAAACTCTGTCTCCAGCTCGATCCGTAGTCAACTACTAGCAGCTTACTGCCGAAGCATCAAACGTGCAAAAAAAGCTGCATACCTTGTGGTATGCAGCAAAGAGCTTGGTAGCGAATACTTTCTACTTATTTATCTCTTGTTGGCAGGAATACCTCTTTCTGATGTGCTTTCAAAGTAATCAGCGGAACTGATCTAGACATCGTAGACATATCGTCCCAAACTATATCACATTTAAAGCTGTTTTTGTTTTTCAAAAGTAACGAATAGAAATACTTAGCGGCATTGAGTTCACACAAAGTAAAAATCCACTCAACTGTCATTTCAATTACTATTGACTTTAGGCTACTTTCAAACGACGGTTTTAAAATCACTTAAGAGAGCGTCCGTTAAAAAATGTAGCTCTATTCGCCTCCTCTGTTTCAATCGAACGCAACCATTTCCTGGCACTTCTACCACAATTTCTCAACTTTTGGTAACACTGCTACCAAAAATTCTACCAATTTTTGTCATTCTTTGGTAATACATAGGTATTTCTGTAGTCTTTTGTAGTTTCCGATACGTTAATAAGAAAACTAAAGCTAGTTGTTAATTTCCATACCGCATAAATATTTTACATGTTTTAATTTTCTTACTCTGGCAGCGATCTTTTAAATATTAATTTTCTATTTATCTGTTTGCTGTAGTGTTCGTGTTCTTTGGTCAGCTATCGCTGACTTGTTTACAAGGATCACTCATTGTCGGATACGTCAGCCATCAGATTCGACGTTTCTGCGACTGTGATTTATAGAGCCCATTGTGTTTTGTTTTGAAAAGATTTTAATAAATTTTCTTTGTAATTTTTATGAAATTAATAATTATTCGCAGTCTTACGCTTTTTGAGATTAATGCTCGGTGAACACTGTCGATGGATGGACGATCTTTGCAAAAAATGTACAATGCACATTCAAGTCTTACACGACTGTTATTAGTAACAAACAATACTTACTTCCCAACATGTATGTATATAATTTCGATAAATAAAACTGACCTCGTAAAAGAGGGCAATAGGTGATCGTGGCTAATCTATTAGTTTCATGTCGAAACCACACGACAATCGATAAAAACGGAAGAGTTCAACCGAGAACTTTCGCCATTGCCCTCGGCTTTTCAAGTCTATACACGGCCAAGGCAGTTTTTCACGCACATCTAGGCAGAGATTAGTATGAATGTCATTGACCCAATCTTATAGGTATACCTACCTATACCTTCCACGATCTATCTACACACATTTGCCTAGTCCGTGGCTTTTACAATCGGTGCCGTTGACCTGATGAAACGTGACTTAATTCCATAACCCTTTACAGTTCACTAACCTCGAAAAGTGAAAATTTCACAATCCAGTTCTAAGCTGTCAGTCATGACGAAAAAATGTAATCGAAAACGACCATACACGATAGGTAGGTATGTATATCTGATAGACAAATTATGTTTGTGCATCTTGAATTCCAATGAGAGTAATCGTATGCAAATTGCGAGAGTTGTGTCCGATTGTGGTGAACTTTCGGAAGTGTGATCGTATGGGATCACCAACTGTCATTATTTAAACTACCACCATGCTAATGATAATAATAATTGGCATCATGTTTACCTTGCATTCGACTCGATGCTCCCGCATGTCCACAAAATGTTATCGATAATCTCTCACTTCCACTTTGCTGTCACTGCCCTCTATCGCTTCAAAGGCAGGCACAGCAAGAGCAAGATGTACTTTATCGTAGAAATTGTTCATGCACCCACTCGCCTTGCTCCCCCCCCGCAGGAACAAAAATAAAAATAAATCCACAATTGCACATGAATCAACGGCGACAACAACACGTATTTCTTTCGCTGTTTTCCTTTTGCGCTTCCGACGACCGCCACACTATGCCAGCGACCCATACCAGCGCGAGCGCAATCTTCATCATTCCATATGCGATCCCATACAAAACCACAAATGCAAAGCCTCTGCCATACTCTACACAGATACGGCGCGCGAGATCAGCTGTCACCTAGTGTTCCACTTTCATAATATATGGGTCAAATGGTGGGGCATTGATTGTGGGTTCAACGACCGCTGAATGTAATCAAATGCTGCTGTTTTTTCCTTCATTTTGTTGTTTCTCTTCTTCGCTTCTCTGACGTGAGATTGCATACACTTACACAAGTTCAAAACTGAAGATACGATACCGATCTATTCGATGTGCATTTGTTTCGCTGGCGCTCTTGCATTGCATCATATGGCGAGCTTCTCTTTAGAATATCACTTTGCATGTGCTACGGCGGTGGGGATTACTCTTAAAGTGGAGTATCGATATGCTGTCTCTTTTGCTGTTGGATTTATTCGACTATGCGCAACTCTGGCAATGCTGTTTGGCGCGTATGTGCAATATTCTCAATTTCATAGTGGATCATTAGATTTACAGCGTTAATTAGTTAATTGATAGTTTTAATGACTTTGTGTGTCATGCACGATTATTTGTATTCGTAATTTGTTCCACTATGTAAATAAAGATTTCTTTCAAATCCCTGTAAAAAGAAATCATCTTCATCTTTGACAGTTTTCTCACCAGGAAAATTTGCGGATGTGCGATAAAAATACCTATAGTAATTGGACACACTTTTGTTCCTTGAATTAAGACGTTCTTGCCGCGAACTGTCAAATGGTTCATAAATAAAGAAGTGTCAAAATGCACGAAAATTCACTCGGTCGGATTTCGCCATTGAACAGTCCTTAAAGCCGAATTTACACGACAATGGAATCACCTGCCTCTGTGAACTGTCTAAAATCGAATCCACTGAAGTAACAAGTCTGAACGCACTCATAGATCTGAAAATCACTTTCCAAATGGTAACAAATATGAATTCTCGTTGTGCTTACCAGTCAGCGATGCGAAGACTTATTGAGTTTCTTTTATGCATAACTGTGGGCTGTCCAATTGCAATCCACTAACTAAAATGGTACCTTTATCTCAAATAACGAACTTTTTAAATCACCTGTCAAGGAGGACAGTTATGAAATCTGCAATTGATAGAAATTGTATTACACCTTGCTGCAGTTACAAAAGAAGCTTCAACCCTCCTTGGCGTGAAAAATAACGTGGAGAGTTAGGCAACATTTAATGGTATTAACCTCAATCTGTTGAATGGCGTCGACGCGTCAGCCGGTACAGTTTTTTTTAGGTTTCAGCAGATAACGCAACGCTTGCTGTTTTGTCATAACCTGTAGCATTTGGACCGAAAGCGATAATATAAGCTCTGGATAACAATGGCCGGACAAGGTTGAATGCAAGGTTTCTTTTACAAATGGATACTGCAGAAGCTTCAAAGACAAAAACATATTACATATTTCCTTCCACTGCCCAGTCCTCCACCTAGGAAAATGCATACGCGATATCTTCGTTTAGAGCCAGACAGAAATTCAGGCTCTTGATTCAACAAAAACAAAATTCAAGCTTATTTGCAGAAGTCAATGACGCAGAAAAGCTATTTCGTTTCGAGAAATCTCTTTTTAGGGTTGCAAGTCACAGGAAAATACAGTGAAATGAGAGAACTGAACTGTTAAAGAAGCTTACCCCCGACTAGCCTAAGAATATTATTTTAAATGACGAATTTCCAGGAATATTTGGCTTTTATAGTACAATTAATTCCAGAAAATGGCAGGGGTCGCTTGAGTACAGTTCACTGGTAGGTAACCCAAAATAAGTAGTGCTATGGTCAATGTTCCAGCATTTCTTCTTAGTAACTCCGAAATAAAACTCTCGACTCGTTTCTTTTTTATCAAAAAAAGAAGTTTATTTAAAATAAAGAATCACCAAACGAACCGATTGCTAACAGTAGGTACAACGTACAACTGTCAAAATATAAAGAAAATTAAATCTTTAAATAATCATTCATATTTGGCTTCAGCTATAACCATAAATCGCACACTAGGCAAGTCGCGTTCTTTGATCCCAATGGAAAATACGTTTGCATTCATTCTCTTTTATTGTCCCGCTTAACCACTTAAAGGGTTGTGTGTAGGTGGATCATAACTCCAGACATAAGTAACTGTAGGAGCTCAGATTTTGTACTTTAACTAACCATCATCCTGGCTCAACTGTGAACCAAAATCTGTTTACGAAAGCATGCAAATATAAAAACTCAACTACGCACTTACAGTTTCGAGCGACATCTACCGACAGAAATAGACGAACAGGCGTCCTATAACTTACGCACAATTGAATTTCTCAAAAAAAAAAAAACCAAATCCGGCTGTGCCGCGGTATAGGGTACCGACTTCGTCATAGTACAGAAATCCGGCAGATTATGCACCAACCTCAAACGGAAAGTTCACAACAAGTCGTCGACCTCAAATTATTTAACAATCAATTTGAAGTGTGTTTCTGTTTGCATTTAACCCATACAGAGGTAAGACCGTCGAGGCAATTCAACGATAAAGAAAAAAAAAACAAAAACAACAACAAACAAACAAAACTTTCTAAAGTTGTTACAAAAGTTGCCACTTCGTGAAGCGAAGGCAGCAGCGGTTTGCCTATACCCGCGATATAGGGCTCTACTTCCCACGGCCTACTCTGGAGGTCGCTTGGCATTGAATTCGATCTTCCGCTAATCACCCAAAGATCGTTTTCTTTCGAATTTTTCTATATTTGCCTACCAAGACGCAGCACAAAGTGCAAGTTCGATTCAATGCTCTTACATGTGTGCATATGGTTTCCTTCCTCAATGTTAATCGCAGCCATCATCTTCGGAGATACCTATACTATGAATATACCCGTCTCTGTGTGGATCGCACAGATGCGCGCGCAGTTTGCCTTTGTGTGTTTGGCATTTCTATATCTCTCGTCAGAATAGCGAAAGCATGACCTACCTTTTGCACAAACGAAAATGTATGAAATTGCAGTAAAAGTCCATTTGGTTGCGGTGCGAGCTATTCTAAGGCTTTCACTTCTTCCGAGTTCCGAGAGTGGCGTTGCGTCGTGAAATCGGCCTCGGCGACATCCCCGAGGTAAACACTTCAAAATGGAAAGAATAACCGCACCGCCCGGGTGCAAATTAAGACCCCTGCCGCGCTATCCACTGCAAAATGTACGAATGTCAGTCTTTAGTGTCATTAGTGTGTTTAACAACCAATTCCCCTCGTCGGCCGGTGCTGTTGCTATTACTATTTTTTGTTTGTGCATTGCCGGCTTGTTACAGTCTCATTAACATTGCATCGTGCTGTGGTCGACGACGCTGTTAGACCGGCAGCGTTCACGGCCTAGCCACCTTCATCGCGCCACCTAATGCAAATCTTTCTCTTTGGATGTGCACATATATTCCGGAAGCGCTCTACTTTATCCATTGCGCAGTGTTGTAAGCTAAAACCGCCAGTGAGATCGCAATATACTATGTCAACGAATTGTTGTTGCGGGCTGCTCAATGGCATCGTCATCTTTTGGGGTCCAATCGCGCATCTGCATATACAGAAAACGATTTCACATTGCACATCCGTGCCCACGTAAGTGAAATAAAAATCATAATGATAATCCGAAACGAAACTGCCGCACCAACACAAAGAGCCGCGATAGAATAATTTCGGGAAAGTTTCCCATACGAATAGTAGTAATTAAAAGAGCACCGATGGGCGGCTAACTGCGATGTGTTCTTGATTTGGGAACTACTGTGCAGAGTAGGTCCATCAAGTATCTGCATGTGGCTGGTGTGGAATTTATTGGCCAGATTTATATTATATGCAATGTGCCTGCAGCGGCACACAGCCACAACAGGAGTCATATGACAGATACAACTCAGTCCATAGTCATAGTAAAATTGGCCGGCCTCTCGCCCGAAAAGAGAAGTGCGAGTCGGAGTAATGCTCTTTGCACAAGAACCGGCGCTCGGTGTCGAATAAAAACAAACGAAAGGGTTCAATGACACCTCACCTAGTTGAAGCTAATTTGAATTATGTATAAATCTGTCTATCTGCTTGTCTGTCTGACAATCGCATTGCATTACTGCGTCAGCTCTGACATGAGCTTTTCTGATTTTGTACATGATACTTGGTCTTGGATTAGAATCGGAGATCTTGTCGATCTTATATGGGCTCAAGCAGACACCCAGAGCAAGAGGGAAAAACTTGTATTTATGTGGTGAAAATTGTGTCAAATGATTAATCATTTGGATTGACCTTTTTTCGAGCAAAAACAATCTTGCTGTGGATATTTTTGTAAAAGAGAAACCTTTTATAAGAAATGCATTTTCTATAGCGATGGAGATATTTCATTTGGCCAGCGCAGACTGACAGTTGAAATTAGTTTTGTTCCGCACTCACTTATTGGTATTTTGTGTCATTGCCGGAAGTTGCACACATTTGCTGCGGCATTTAGACAACAGTTTACTCAGTGACGACTGACGGCTAATCAATAAATATGGGTGAGAATGTCATCAAGGCAAGGTCTTAGGGGATTACAACTATCCCATAGTCTGTCACAATCAATGCTAGAGAGAATCACCTTCACACATTACAGCGAGATTTTGATCGATCGCAATCGCAATTGCACAAAGCCTATACACGTTCTCCTAAGAAAAGACAGAAAGAGAGAAAATTAACAAAATAACAAGTAACGAGCAGTTGCTCTCTTGGCTCAAAACAGCTCAGAGAATTTCAACCGGCAAGTACCTACTAATAATTAAATCGTCGGCTAGTGGTTAGTGTGTTGGACTACTAAGCGAGGGGTCCCAGGTTCGAATCCCGAGAAAACCCAAATTCCAACTTAAGGTTTTTTTCTCGCGAACATCTGACAAACATCCGAGAGTAAAACTGTCATGAAAGAGCTTCTAAATTGGCCGTTTGGACTTGGCATAAAATTGTAGATCCTTTCCATTCGTCCCAAAAATAAAAACTCACACAAGACGAATGGTTGTGAGAAGCTAGGACTAGGGTCCCTACAGACCTGTTGCACCAATTATTTATTTATTTTTAAGTACCTACAAATAAAAATTTGTCAAATATACAAAGTTGACAAGAAACGAATTTAAAATCAGTCTTAAAATTCAATTGTGCACAAAAATTAATAAAGAAAGTTCGGCGATGGTCTAATGTTCTCCCAGAACGTTTCATAGGTTGCTAAAAGCTAAGTTAGTTATATTTATTTGTTTTTATGCATTAGATGTCAAAGATGTAAGCAGCTCAAAGTCTATCCAAATTGGACTTTGGATTGGAGTATATTTTCAGCTGTCTAAGAGAGTTTCGTTCAATTTTATGAGTTTCAATAGTTGTTAGTGCTTGGCTCGGGAAAGTACGCGAATGGACCTGTTGCTGTCATCTAAAAATGCAAAATTTGC
Organism: Cheilosia vulpina; assembly: GCA_916610125.1. Taxonomy (NCBI): domain Eukaryota; kingdom Metazoa; phylum Arthropoda; class Insecta; order Diptera; family Syrphidae; genus Cheilosia; species Cheilosia vulpina. The sequence goes on from OU744277.1 coordinate 61,540,326, forward strand.
GTGAAATTAAACACCTAAAGCGCAACTCCAATAGCTCCACATTTTGAAGTCAGCAACGATTCTAGCACACGTGTTTAAAGTGCTTAGCTCTTTCGTTTTGAAAACGAAATATAAATATAAGAGATTGTCAACGGGGGTCTCTGTAGGGAGAAACAATTCGAGCTAGTCCAAGCGATCTCCTCTAAGATACCTGATATAATATTTAACTAAAGCCTTTCGTCTTCCAATCAACTTCGGTGGACACAATCGTACATTATCTTATTTGCGAAAATAATTGGGTGGCTATACGACAGATCCAATGACACATAAAGGTATACATATCTATAAATACCGACATACTTTGTTGACGACTAGACTTGTATTCACTTGAACGCTATCAATTCATTCCTTGCAACAATGTCTGCATCGTTGACTGTTTTGGTTTCATGGAACACAATACGAGTACCTATATTGGCAACTGCATCTCTAGAAGCGGTCCTTATCGCATGTTGCCATCTCCCTGCGCGCACAATGTTTGTAAACAGAGAAACAAGCATCGCGCTCGAGCTGCGGTATACTCGTAGTATATCTCAAGAGATACTGTATAGTATATAACTGGCGATTTGTCCATGTTTATGTGTGCCAGCTGAATTTGGGTTACCCACCGACAAACGGACAGACATCCAAATTCTCATTCTTCATGATTGCATTCAACATCATCAGCAACAGCAGCAGCATTGGTTGTGGCTTTTACTTTGTGTTCAAGTCAACATGAACATTATGTAGCCAGACCGCATTGGAATTCGGCTAAGAAAGCCAAAGCGCAGCGATTTGTGTATAATCTCGCCGCATCATTGGGTCAAATTTAATCGACTTTTATCGCTGGCATTTACTCGAGTTTGTTGGCTCAGATCCGACGGCAAGGCCATGTGTACTTTCTTATATATGAAAATTCGGTTTCCTGACCGCGATACTGCCCGCTGCGTTACCGAAGCGTCATGCTGATAAGAGCAATAGTTGGCCCTGTCCTACTGACAAGACAATATTTTGCAAGCGGTCATATTGTTTACACGACCGATATTTATGGCGGCCCGTTGAGTGGGTTAACCTTGAACAATATCTGTGATTGGCGCTCACCAGGGATGTCACGGAGGTGGTCGCTTTTAAATGCCTGATTGAACTGGAGTGAATTTTAATTGGTGTTTGGTACCAGATTTGGCCCATAAAATGTTGCTGTGACTGACACTTTAAAGTTGCAATGATTCAACAAAACAGGCAGGCTAACCTGAAGTTAAGGAAACAAAGAATTACCCAGAGTGTTGTAAATCTAACCAGCAAATGCATGTGGGCACTGAATACACCGATGCATTCATTGTCAAAAAGGAAATTGCTGAAAGATGGCAGACGTCGACGATTGAAGAGGGTGAGAGGAAAGTAATAGAAAAAACGGCATCAGTGCATGAAAGCTGCGGCCATTGGCCAAAATTTGCGCTTAATAAACTTGTTCCACTAAAGTTGAACGAGCTTTTATTTCAGAACGAGACTATTTTATTGCATTGAGAGTTATAACTCTAGCCAGAGGTACTTATAGGTATTAAATTAGCAAACGAAATATAGGTTTTGTCCGGAAGTATCAGAATTGCCGAACTCATTCTTTGTGACCAGTTAGAAGTTTGATTCGTACCTTCTATGAAATAGGACTGCAAAAATGTAGGAGCCATATGGCTACATGCTACATCGTATCCTTTCGGAGTTATCCCTTTAGCAGATTGTTATTCCGGCGGCGTAGTTTCTTAGCAGCGTTGAGCATCACCATTGGTTTTACAGAGCTGACGCTGCAGTCTTATCACTTCGACAGACTTCAGACAGAAATATTAAATTATCGCAAGTAGACCGTTCATTGCACCGGAACAGGAATGGGAACAAATATTTATTTACACTTTGTGTATACATTTGGCCATTGATAGCCAGAAGCATGACCTTCAGCTGCTTGGATTAATTTATTGCAGCTAAGGGATGCTGTGCCGCTAAAAGACGCATTAACAATTGAGATTATTGTTGTTGGCGTTGCAAAATGGACATTGGTCTTTCTATCTAAATGAGTCTAGAATTAGTATGAATTGTATTAATTTAGCCCGCTAATTGATATGGAGAATTAGCATGAGTTATGACTCTGATCGGCTACGTATATCAGTTCGATGAACTGTTTGAAGATAACGATTTTTTTGTTGTAAATAATGCACTCTGGTTGTACGTTTACTTGCCGATGGATTATTAGAAAATGGAAAATAGTTAAGAGTAAGGCTGAAATAGTTACGCCGATTATGAAAAGCACATTTCCAACTGCAATCAAAAAATAAAAATCGTCAAAATAACAACGAGTTAACAAAAGCGGTTAAAATTTTAATCTGATCCAGTTAAATGTGATACCGATTCTGCACATGATCACGTCCTTAGCATAAGATTATCTGAAAACGAGGATTTCTATTCAGTGAGAGGCCGAAAAGTTTATCAAATAAAGTGTACTTGGTCTGACTGTACCTCGAGTACGATTGTCCACACTTGAGTAAAACCCACTTTGCATAAATGTTTTCAATCGAGATGGAAAAATGTTCATCCAAGCAGTGAAAACTTCATTGAAAAGACTAAAAATACCAGGCGCATAAAAGATCTACACATCAATCGCTAAGCATTGATGAACAATAAAAATGATCTAATTGAAACTGCTGTAGTGCACATTTTTAGATTGTAGATGGCGCTGATTTGCGCAGACAGTTAAGGAGTTGCTCAGCGGAGAAAATCATAAACAGTTGTTGAGACTCACACTTGTGGAACTGATATAATGCGCATTTGTTCAAAATGAATAAAAAGCCGCAGTCCTAGTCGACAAGTAAACGAAATGGAACATTATACATCTCGTTCGGTCAGGCTAATGGAATGGAAACATCTCTCCAATTACCTTTCAATGCTTCAATTAAGAATTTTGCATATTTATTGACTTGCTTAGAATTTAGTCGTTTGTTTTAAATGTGCCGCCACATTCCGTAGATCCAGGGTAAATTAGACCCCCTCAAGTTCGAGAATAAGGATGGTTCTTTCTCTGCGAGCTAATATTTGCACTGTTAAGATTGTCAGATGAACTAATACCACGTATTGAAAACGTTCGAAGAACGTATAGAAGCATCTATCGCTGCAGTCATTTTGTTGAAATAAAACGCAAACACAAAATGACGGATTTCGACTAAAATGAATTGGACCAGAAACCAGTGGATTTGGAGTGTATAGTGTGAAAAAAAGCTGTAAGCTTCGATTTATGTTCTGGGCACTTTTTTTGTGTTGTAGATATCACCATTGCAATTTTAATGACAATGCGCCTATCTTTTTTGTTCGAACCTTGACATCCCTTTCCAGTTACAGGGTGATAAAACGAAGCTTAGAGCTATATCTATCAGTGCCTAACACATTGGCAATCTGTCATAAACTAGCGGCAAAGTCAAAATAAACTACACCCACACCTATTAATTAATGAATTTCATCGATAGTCAACAAACCATACCCTCGCAAAACAATATGATAAAAGATTTTAGCAGGCCTCAACGTTTCGCATAGCTCACAATAAGCACTCTTTTTGCGATCACAGTTCACCTAATTGCAGAACAATCGTCCACCGCAATTTTCCATCGAGGTCATTGACTCTATTCAAATGCCTTTGCACGGAGCGATCTCTGACGCATTCTCCGCCAGTTAGAATCAAAGTCAAATATCAATTAATTCTATGCAGACATAAAGAACCCGCAGAAGAAACCACTAAAAATCTCGGTGACTGTGGCACTATGTTAGTAGTCACATTTCGAATTCCGCCCCGAGGCTCCACTCATCGATTCGTCTGCCATAACCGTCACCGCTTTCACGCAATCACCATTATGATGTAGGCATATATCGTGTGTAGCAACAACAACAGACAACCAAGTTTTGGCAAACACCGGACCACAAAGAGTTGAACGAACCCCGAAATGGAGAAATAAAAAAAAAAAACTCTAGACTTTCTCCAGTCATCAGCTGAAGAAAACGAGGTCCACTGCCCGACATCGCACACACCCATATCCAGTCAGACACACGCACACACACATTCAAACCAATCTAAAAATAGCTTAAAGGCTGTTCAGCCATGCTAACCTACCTAAAAGGCGCAGCATACAAATTTGGTAACACCTAACAACGAAGTTAAGTACACACAGTAGTCCATTGTCCGGCATACTGATTCGGACTCACATAACTCGCCCGACCACAGATTGCCGAGAGTCACTGTCACTGTAGTGGTGGTACTATGTAACAATAGCCATGCAATGCAAATTTCGTTTCCACAGCGAACGACACCGCGCAGAGATCAATGATCTACAGCTACTAGGCCAGACCTCAGACGACAGTGAAGAAATTTTCAACTCCGACACTGACCATTCTTTTCGGAGGAGGTGTGACGATCACTTGATCGAGTGAGCTGTCCGTATATGTGGGTGAGTAGTGCCTTTCCTCATTGGAATTCCCAGTACAGTTTCTAAGGTTTCTTTGTCTCGTATCTATGATTATGCACACGAGATTTGAATAAGACGATTAACGAAATTGACACATAGGCCTACTATCGACGACGACGAGCACTCCTCCCCGAAAGCTGGTCGCATAAATTTCGAACCCAACCCGTGATTAATGGTTGTCTTTAGCATTTACTTAATTTTTTTTTGACGGTGCCAAAAGCATGGAAATCAACCAATTTGCATCTAGTTTTACGAAAGAAGGCGATGAACCCATGCCGATGGCGAGTTTGGTAAAAGACCCGCAACACAAAACTTGAGGATTACCATCAAAATGTGGAAATTTCGGCTGTTAGTTTTGTCTGTGTCAGTTAAAACGTCTCAAACGTGACCTTTTTACCATGATATGCATTTGGTATGGTAAAACCATTCGGGCGCTAATAATCAAATTTCGTTTGCAACATTGTCTGAGAGTATATCGGATGCTAATTTCGGTTTTAATGAATTTAAACAGCTAAATTATTGTTTTTCTTTTATTTTATATGATCTGCAGACGTGAATGGCGGGCAGCGATTAGCATTAGCATTTATGCAGATGCAGATTTTTTTTTTGTGAAATCAAATTTGAAAGTTCACACGCTGGGGTGCTAGGAGGGGTATACGTAACATTTATCATTTTTATTTAAACAGGAACAAACATCAAGAGATGGGTTTGGCATCGTCGAGCATGACTGGGCTGGCGTTCTTTCTTTGTTTGTCAAGAGATGAGCCTTTGACTGGACAGACATTCTTTCAGTTGGTTATCTGTTGATTATATAGAGAACTCGAACTGGTGCGAGTGCAGAAAATTAATCAAAGCACTAAGAACGTACCTACTTATGGTAGCTGAGAAGTTTGTGATTGATCCTTATTAGTAATTGGAGATCAGTGCAGAATAAATTGCTGGCAATCGTTTGTAATTGAGCCCCGAATCAGTAGGAATGTGTTAGAAATATGCGCCTGCCGCTTAGTCTGAAGCTGCAACATTTTTGCATGGGGGTAGTCTAGCCATTCTAAAGTGGATGTAGATGCAGGTTTTACAATTAAATTGTCATAGATGCTTTTCTTGAATTTAGCAACACCTATCAGTTGGGGGGCTAAATGCTATATTTAACTAACAGGCTTTTCTGCTGCGTTATCAACTTTGTTTCTGCATTTTTCTTTACTGATATTGCTTATTAAGTGCAGTAACTCAGCGAGTAGATTACTGGTCGAGAGGGTTGACACCCTGCAATACAATATTTCTTGCATAAAGATGGAAACCATATTTTAAAAGCGAAGGGTTAGCGAAAAGCTTAGCAAGGCAGGCTTTCTTTGAGGATGACAGTCTTAGGACTCTGTTTCCAGCTGTTTTTACACTCTTTAAGATTGTTCAGAAGAATCTTCTCTATGAAAGTCGCCACTCTCTGCTTACTGGTCATATTCTGTCGAGTTCACGGTATAATTATTATAACCTAATGTCGATTTTTTTCTGCCCTTAAATGCGTTTTAAGTTCGTTTTTTATATTGTACTTGCCCAGCCCCATTGTCCATTATCCCTTAATTCTTCGACAGGCAATGCACATTCATTTAGGTAACAAATTCGGAGCTACAACTGACACAAGCGCCATTATAAAGCGCTGTAAATGACATTGTAGCATTGTAGTTGCCACGCCCATATTTTCCAAATTCCCCTGAAAAGTAAAATAACTCAACTAAATAAAACAATGTACTTGGTAAGTACAGTGTGTTTAGAAATAGGGTTTATGTTTTTTTTTTTTTGTTTAAAACTTCAAAAAAGCTAAGGAGTCTTCTAACATTACGATTCCATTGGAACTCAAAGGAGTGGATCTTCTAATTTCGTCCATCTGTTTCTTTGCTATTGATGTTTAAATCGTAAACGGCTGCATGGATTTGTTTCAAATTTCCTATTTGGAATTTATGGGATCGGCATTTTTGAAATTTTCTTGAAATCTTCTTCCAAAATATCGTATAACGAATTTACAATTATTATAAGCATTTGCTTAAATTTTTTTTATACATGCAGTTTACATGAAAACGGGCATAATTCACAATTTTATTAAAATTTTTCTTTTCAAAATTAGTGCGTACATATTTCGATTTAGATTCGAAAATTCGAAAATTTCGAAATTGTTTTTATTTTTATATATTACCCTCAGTATTAGTGTTGCTATTTATGCTTGATTATTCGAATTATGGTCGATAAGGCTAGCATGACTGCGTATAATCAGTGATCTGCTAAAATGCAATTGGGGTATTTTTGAAAATTGTATTTTTTCTGAAAACGGGTGGTATACAAACGATTTTGGCAAACATTATTTTTAAGGTTTTATGCACATTCTCAGCTTTAAGGCTGAATACGTTTTACTGTGCATCGTTTTCTATTATGGATTTTCAGGTAGCTTTGGAAAACCCTTTTAAATATATTTCCATGTCTTTGCAAGCCTCTTTTGGTAAGACAGACAACATACATATATCAGCAACCCGGTATATCTTTCCCGTTCAGATTACTAAGATGCATTATCTGTTTGGCGACTTTTGTTTTTGCTGGATGAGCAACTGCCGCTGGCCGAAATATCTTTATAAATGCATAGCTTAATATGCTTATATACGCCACGGAGCTTTTGTCAAAGTGCATCAACACATCGGTATCTTGTAAATATTATTATCATTCGTAACATTTTTCTTACACTCTTCTTTTCTATGAAACTTAATCTTTTATTTGTAGCATTATACTGGGCATATCGATCCGTTTGTCCGCAATCAATGGGCACATTTAAGAATCTGGTCTAAATAAGATGTAACCTGAACTCAAAAACTAGATTGGTCGAGAACGTCACTTATTCTGCGTCAGCCACATATGCGAACTGTTACCTTAGTACTCAGTCACGAATATCTTGACTAGATTCCTCGGTTACCCCTCCATAAACGTCAACTGAAACAGCTGCTCATATGATCAATTTCAGCCAATCAAAAGAGATACATCTAGTCAGACAGCTGTCATACTTATTAATCTAGATGCTTGAACGTTCCCAATGCTAGATGCGTATAGCGTATAGCGTTTATATTCCCACCAATATATGTTGTGTTAATTTTAAAGCTAAGAATAGTACTTTCACAAATCATCAACGGTTCGGTTTGTGAACATAGTCTCCATAGCCTTAGATGTGATATTTATATTATTTATTTATTTATGTCAAATGTTTGGCAAACTTTCCAACAGCTTTTTTACTGTCAGAAATAGCGACTTCTTCTTGCCAAAGCAACTATTGTTGTGCTAAAAATATTTTGTTTAAATTTTTTGTTTTGTGGTGGAAACACAATATGATTCATTTTAAACCTCTTCAACTTAGTCTCGGGATTAGTATCCGATGAAAGCGTAGCATATATCTTTGGTCGATTTTTAATGGGTACAATTCCGCATTGCTTCTCAGAGCAATGTCATTTCTGCTTGTATACTCATATTTTTTTTTGTTCTAGGACATTAATAATTTTGTCACTTAGAACAGTCGTTGGTGTTTCTGTTTTCGATGGCGATCCTCCTTCTTTTTTATAAAGGTTGAAAGAAATAATTTATTGATATTGGATTTGCTATGAACCAGAATGCGTTCGAACTACTAGGACAGTAAGCTTGTTAGTTTCTCCCTCGATGTGTTTTGTCGCTGCCGATCCCAAAACTTGGTTGCATTTGACGAAATAAGATATTTTAAGTTCCAAAAGCCTTACTATTCGCCGATGGTTTGCTTCCATTCTTTGCCAAGGTTTACTCAACGCCGTATATGCAATACCCGGAAGCAGATGCAGCACACGCACAACCCCACATGACCGACGAAAAAAATTCTGCTGGAAGCTGGTATTTTTCCACGTCACTATTCCCAAGTTGCATTACAAACTGACCTTGGCTAATTAACCATCTGCAACTTAGCATTCCCTTAAGCGTTCTACTTAAGCCCACCGTTCACTGGTCATCGCCCTACCTGCTCGATCGACAGATGTAAGCAATTATTTACCTGATCAATCAGTTAAATGTCATGTTAAATCTTTATCTGTGAACTCGAACAGGAATACTCCACATAAAGTACAGACTTAAGCACCTCGCGATCGCGGTGATCCTCAACTGTCAGCTGACTTGATTTACTGGAACAGTACCCCAATTAAGTGTCATCGCGCGGGCAACATTGTATGTCACTTCCTTGTTAACACCTTCAAAGCGACATGCCTACTCTCAAGCTGTCGCAGTGAAACTGGGAAACTTTTCTTTTCTGCGCTTCACCATCTGTAAGATGATCACGGCTGTGATCTTCTTTGTGCCGCGCATAGAAATTAAGTTGACTTCGACGCTGCTCGCCGCCAAGTTGAATAAACTCGACGGCCAAAGTGAGGAAATCCTAAACAGGTATAGTGCCAATTTGAAGGACGTTGTCGTTACCAGCGTTGAATAAGCAAAATGTTTGTTAACTCGCGATTAAAATATATAGTCGAAGACAGTCGAAGACATAAGGAAAAATGGATTTTAAGACAATTGCAGAGATGTGAGCGCTTCCGGAAGGATTATTATTATCAGAGGGCAGCTGTATATACAAAGTTATCAGAGTGCAAAACCTGATTCAAAGTTTAACGAACTTTCGAGTGGAGATACCTGAACTATGATAATAGGCGGGTTCCTTTTCAAAACAAAATTATACAGCCGACAGACTCAAGGAAGTTCGACGTCCCACTTGTGTGACACATGGCGTTGTATACCATATATAGTACGCACCACTCATGTGTCATGTACTCGTATTCAATTAACCGGCCGTTAATACCACCGTGTCCATACCGAACGCCCAGCACCATGTCGCTGACCTAAGGTATTTCCTATTCTCTTATCTTTAGCGGAAACCTCCGAAAGGTGGCTTACGGGCCAAAGCCCGAGTCAGACTTCACTTCGAAATGTTGTTTACATTACGTCGAAGGTGGTAAGACCCCGCCCGTACTGCTCTACACCCGATTACGGCACCCTCGGTTATGCTATTTTTTATTTCGCGTCTTCGATGGCGTGTGTGTGTTGTATTTATGTCTATGCAATGCGCGTATATGAACTGTCCGCCTGACAATCTGCGGGGACTGTCCATGATCGTGCTTTCTCTTCGATCGGCCGTTACGCGGTGCAGCAAAAAGGTTATTGTACTGCCCAATTCCAAAGAGTTTGCTGTACCTATATAATAACACGAAATGCACCTACATTTGTGCAGCGGGTCATAATAATAACAATAAAAAGCAAGACAACGACTTGGTCGTATCTGTGGAATTTCTGATCGTGCCCACGATGTACGAGTCCCTGTATCGCAATCGCGCGGACATAATCAGGAATTTGTTCGCTTCTTTCACTGTTAGAGGTGGAATGGTTTTCTCCTCGCATTGGTGCACTCAAAATAGAGATTATAACTTTGGTTCCAATTCCTTCCTGCTTGTGAAGTGAGCGCACTATTAAGGCGGCTGCTGTTATCCCGCTGATAACACCTTTCCGCGGCCAGTATGAAATGTTGAGATTCACTTAAATTAAGTGTTTAATTGTCCTGAAAGTGGATTTTTTCTTTCGAGTTAATTTCCGCGCGAGCTTTGGGTTTGAATAGCTTTGAAATCAAGTGGTGTGTCTGGGAGAGCACGTTATACGTTGGTCAGGATTATCCGAAGACAAATAGTCCTTGTACTCTTAATTGTACCCAAAAATCGGCTCAAAATTGTGTGTCTTTTGTTATTTATTCGCTCCCCAATTCTTTACCTGTTATATATATATATATAGATTTCGAGAGATATTCGAATCAGACCACCCTTGTCGGGTCTCTTTTCGTCTCTCTACCACTGTAAATCTTACTCAGAGAGACTCTCTGGAATTCTCCATAGTTCTTCTCTGGGCTTAATTCCTAGCGTTAACGCTAGCATCTGTTTATGGGAGATATGTTTCATCGACTGGGTCTCGACCCAATGATGTCCCAAGATCCTCATTCTTCTGTCAGCCAACGCTTCACATTGACACAGTGTATGTGCCGCTGTCTCAGATTCCTCCGGGCATAATCTACAGGTATCATCCTCCCAGGCATAGTCTACATGTATCATCCTCTATAAGGCCCATTTTCATTAAGTGATACCCGAAATTACCACGTCCTGTAGACAAAGTCACCATCCATTTCAATGATCCTCGACTCATACTTAGAACTCTTCTTTGAGTGGAGCAGGTCGGCCACTTTATTGTCATTTTAGCTTGTCTACATTGTTCCACAGCTGACCACCTTCTCAGGTGTTCTGCCGTGATCCATTTGTGAATCAGCTGTTCTACCCAAGTCAGTGTTACTTCATTTTTAGATGAACTTAAGTACACATTTCAGTGCCAATGCTGTTGTGATGCTTGTTTGTTCCATGCATCTGATCACCGCCTGATTGTCCAGTGCTATAAGGGTATTTCTTCCTTCCACCTGACACTCAAGCAAGTAGTCCAACGCATGAAGCAAAGCAATCATCTCAGCCTGGTATACGAGGCTTATGTGACGGGCAAGTTCCAGTTCTTCTGAGTAGATACCTGCCCCCGCTCCGCCATCCATCATGGATCTATCCGTGAAAATCACTATTTCACCATTTCTTTTTTCTGGAAGTAATCCGTTCTCAATACGAGTTTTGTGATTTCTTTCCATAATACGCACCCTTGTTACTCGATCCATAGGCATGTTTAGCTCCCTAATCTCATTTTTGACAAGTTCCAGGATCTTCCTATGTCCATAGATCGAACCACATTTCGCATCTCGATGCAAACGAAGTGCCGTTAGGGCCGCTGTTTTCTTAATAAATAAGTCCAGCGGTATTATCCCCATGATGACCTCCAATGCGCATGTTGGGGTTGTACGTATTGCACCTGTAATTCCTATACATTTCTTTACCTGTTACTTATTCACTTGTTACATATTTGATCGTTACTCGATATTTATTTATTCGTTATATATTAACTCGTTATACCTAAATTAACACGTTATATATTTTCTCGTTACTTATTTACTCCTTCTTTATTCACTCGTTTTTATTTTACTCGTTATATATTCTTTCGTTTTATAAGTTTTTCGCTTGCATCCTATGTTTGCTCAGAGTGTCCCTTACTATTTGTCCTGTTTGTAATTGGAGACGCTGGCGACTTATCCACCGCATTCGGTGAAGATGCGCACTACTGCCGTGTTATTCATCGTTCATGATGGTCTTTCTTTCGTCCATAGCCAACTCCCTATCTAAGGATCGAAATTTAACTACGTGTTCGGAAATATTTTTCTACTGCGGATTAGAAGATTTACCATCCGCTAATACCTCGAGCCATCGTTTAATGGATTGTAAGTCCCCGATTTCCGACTCAAAGTGGGCATCCTTAAATTTGCAAGCTCACGCGCAATATACTGCTGTCACTTTGTGGTATTTGATCTTCGCTCAGTTGATTTCATCCACCACCACTACTCATTTTTGATAAATTCCAGTCCTTAAATCTGTTAATTGGAGCCATGCTCATTTCCGCTGACAAGATACAACCCGAGTAGTTACAAGATAAGTTGCAAACATCAACCCAATCCACTTTTCAACCAAAATGACCATCGCCACCATATTTGCTTACAGCATTTATGCACACATCATTCGGGAAGTAGTGCGAACTTTCACCAGAATGTCAACACTTTTAGACCCTTTAGTCGTCTTTGCTTACATTTTCACCACTGCCATTCAGATAAGAAAATCAGCAAATATTTATCTTTCGCATAAAATTTCACCAAAACATACTCAAGCCCCATCATGTTTACACATATTATGTAGATGCACCAGATGATTGTGAATTTCGGGTGAAAGGCCTCGCACATTGCGCTCAATTAATTGACACTTGTGATCAAACATCATTAGGCCCCGCTAGCCAATTGGCTGCGAATCGCTACCACGAAAATGAACTGCACTATACACGAAGCGACCGATGCTATACAGCGTGCGCACAGCCCGCTCCAACGTGTCCAACCTCCAAGCAACTTTTCAATCTCAGATGGCAAAAAAGTTCATTGACTTTTGCTCATACACTTGTATCGCACCAGTGCGACATCTGGCGCTGACTGCAGTAGCAAACAGCGGCAGCAATTGGAACCGGAAAAGTTATAATTTCATAAATCTATACACATAATATACGCAAGCCAGCACCTATTTGTATGTAGGCTTTGTCTACAAAAGCAGAAAAAAAGAAACTTGGCCCAGTGCGGCACACCCCACGTTTTTCGTGTGTTAATTCATTAAATTGCCTGTCAAACGGTTTTAGTACTCACCGATAAAGTTTCTTTCGTTACATCACATTCGGAGAGGCGATCTTAATGAATCACATCCACTGGAACTGAAACTGGAAGGTTGATGTGAAATCAGAGACGGCTTAACCGTGGTGGAGGATCCTAAAGTCAGCGATTATCGTGTCTAATTAACAATTTTTTCCAAGGTGTGTTTGCATAATAAGACATGTCGTCGCTCATCCATTACGAGATCACATTGGGTAGGTAGGTACTTCTGCCGACTTGATCATGTAACAGTTTTACTAATTTCTTATAGGTCTATACGGTGCTTTGACACCGCAAACACTTGTGCTGGACCCGTCCGTGTTAATGAAATGCAAATTGAAGGCAACTGTACCAGCTACCACTGTTGGAGTGGGAACTTCACGTTTTAATATTAGGCCACGCAATCACCTGCGATGATGGTGCACATACGCTACGCACGTTTCGAGTACCAACATACGCCCTGATGTTATGTTGCGCATTCATATCCGGACTCGGGGCCGGCCCTCTTTTGAAGTAACAATCAGTTTTTGGCCGCACGTCAGCTGATATGTTAAAAGTTATAGAGAAGAGAAGAGTGCTTGTATAACTTTGAGAACGTGAGCGTGTCGTGTAAACGCTTGGGCGTTTTGTAAGCTTAAGAAAGCTCTTTGTCAATGCGGACACTGTAAGATAATTTTTAATTAGAAATTACATACTTTTCTGAGGTGACGATGTTTTCAGCTGCAATCGTACTTCGCCTAATAAAGCGCTTTAATTGGGCTAGCGAATAGATTGGGAAAGTCGTATAACTGCGGTCTCAATCGGACCCTCAGCAAACAAGACTAACTAAACTTACTACTAACGTTCAGGGTGAGACAAACTTCTGGAGTTGAGCTTGAAATTGAACAGTTCTTCTGATCCGGGTGTTACAGCGGTATCGCACGTTTGACATTATAAAACATAATGTTAAAGTAATAGAATGTTAATAATGTAATAGTTTTGTAAAAATTATTTCTATAGAAATTAAAAAAAAAAAATTATGCTAAAAACGTGCATTTCCAGTCACGAATTTGACTTTGCCTTAATTTCCACCAAATGGATTGAAAATATAGTAACATCTTTGATGTAGAGTTTTTCTGTGAAAAAGTTACAAAACACACATTGCTTACTCGAATGATTGAATTGGACAAAGTTCACTGATGACTGATGTAGCTCATTTCTATAAACTTTAAGTTTTTCTTTATTCATCAATTTGCCTGCTTTGTGGTGCGAACCAACAAATCTTCCATGGGAAGTCATACTTCCACTACACTCGAATTCCAATTCCATCCATGTGTGGAAAATTCCCACATTGTGTAACTTAAACGTGCAAACACCAACTGTTGTTGATGCATTAAAATATTACAGGCGGTAATTTGTTACTGCGCTTATATTTCTCTTTCTCTTTTTATAACAGCAGTTACTGTTACTGCAAACGAAATCTGTCATTTAAGTGTGCGCTACAAAGGGACAGAGTTCTAGTGCTCAACTACATTGTTGCCATCGATTAGCATACATTGTAATTATTGTAAGCATGTCAATAATGTCTACTTATGCCTTTTCCTTTTTTGAGAGACATAACATTCTGTAGTCTGCACAGTTCAACGTAAGCCAATAACTCCCAACTGGGTTACCATACATTTTGTACCTCTTTGCGCTGTAGTATAGGCCCTACTGAGTATGAGTAAGGCTTAATCTTCTTAGCCCAATCTAGTGAAACTATGCCGATGGCTGTGGTATTTTTATACGACATATGCGGATAAGAGATGCAACCGGCCGGCAGTTGTGTCATGAATTGCAACAATTCCCGAAATTTGTGTGATTTTCGATGGACAAGACAAGGAGGGGCACACTCAATAAAACGGCAGATAGTAATTTCGAATTGCAGCTGCCGAGTATTTTTCCAGTGGGCAGCAGTAGGTTATCGATGTTATGATTCTTTTCTTTTTCGTTCCGATAATGCGTAATTTACGAGACAAATCGACAGAGCGCCAACCGCAAAACACATTCGAAAAGAAAATAAAATGAACGAAAGAAAGAAAGAAAATAAAATCCAAAAATCCCTAAACTGCATTTTAATGGCGCGTCGAGAATTTCACAGTCATCTTGCGTGCTGTAGCCCGGATCAACACGTCGTCGTCATTGCATTGTATGTACGAGTATGTGAAATCTATATGCAACCACTTGTGCCCGCACGAGATTTTCGAAATCGCCTGCATAAAGTCTCGTGATACACTTATTTTTTTTTTGGGGGAATTTTAAGCAATACCAGATGAAAGCGCCAAAATGGGGATGCGTTATTTTATTTGTATGCTCCGTTTACATTTGCAGTGCATTTTTGGCAGCATTACGTACTGCGAGTGAGTTTGTTTTTATTGCATGGCATTCGACATAATTACACATGAGTGTTGGTGTGCAGTGTGCTTAAGGCGTATTCCTTCTCGATGGTTACGGGAATGCCAAAAACTGCCGAAGGCATCCATAAAGAAGTATACGCAATGATGGCGACGAAGAAGAAAACAAACAAGCATTCAAATTGTCCCTGGTGAAAGCCAATGCCCTCGCAGCGCTGGGATAGGTTAGTGTTTGTGTACAGTTGTTGCGTACACAAATAAAATGCCACACACAAATTACATTTTTGACTTTTGGTGTAGGTTCTGTATTTATTTCAGATTTTGTTGTTGGCTTTTTTGACCGTGGCCCTTCAGAAAGAATTTAGTTTGGTAGTAAATACCATAAACTAAGTAGAAATAGAGTGACAGCTTTCCTACGTCTCCCCGATTTATCTCGCAGATTTTTTCAATATCCTACCGGTCGCTATTTTACTGTCTGTGAATACGTGTGAAGCAGCAAACAAACTACAATTCTAAATGGCGGGAGTTTTAATAAACTACTGACACTCAGCAGTGTTCCTACAATGTGGTAGCTCTACTTGTTAGTGGGAATTTCTATTTTCGGTAAAATTTCCTTGCGTAAAAGGAGAAACATCAAAATTGTGTGAATATCAACAATCTGACAAGAAAACATTCAAACTACATTTCACCATGCATATCAAGGCACTAAATGTACATAAAAAGGAGATTTGCCTTTATCATCAATTTCCAGTACCAAAAATAATGATTATAATGTTAGCAAACTGCGATTTTTATACTGGAGATTAATTTAGTGTTATTTTCTTTCCGAACAATACAAATTTTTCTTTTAAAAGCATGTTTTTTTTTTCATAAAAAATAGGGCTAATTTGAGTTTAGTGAAAATGGAAAAATGAACACGCTTCGTGGGAAAAATAAAGCGAGAGTGCTAGGAACACTGACTGAGATTTAGTGTATTTCGTGAGTTGATGGATGCGTTCTGAGAGTTTAGATTCGGTGTTTTATTACACCACGATAACATTTGTATTCTATTCTACAAAATTCAAAATAGCAAATGTAATCAATATAAATAAATAAAGGAATAAGTGTGAAAAATTCATTCGTTGAAATAAAAGAAGATATTTTTGTTCCTACAATTAATGTGTCTGTTTTCGTTTGTTGTTTTTGGGGAAAAAATATGTTAGTGAAATACTCAAAATTTATAAACACCAAAATAATCAAAATTAAGTTTCAAGTACCTAGTTATTTTTATTTATAAATCAACCACATCTTTACACGTTCACTCATGAAGCTTATTCAAACATGTCTTCGTGGTGTCTCTTTGTTATGCTGGCAAATATTTCACTGGGAATGTCAATAGAAAAACGGCAATGGATGGATTACGATTATTATGATTTGAAATATGATTTTGAGTTATAATGTTTCTATGAAGATTTTATTTAATAGCGGAAAACAACAAAAAAAAAAACAATTAAAATTTATTAGAACATTTTAAATAATTGAGATAAATAATTAAGTTCCTTTTGAAAACAACTTAACCAATAACATGAATAGTGCTCGTTTTTAATAAAAAAAAAAACACAACTGAAAAGTTTTTGGTTGACATTTTATGAATGAAAATAATGTCATTATTTATGTGAAAAGTAAAATAAAGTTGCAAAATGATGACTGCACAATGCACATTTATTATTGTTTCTTCACAATTTGTTTTCTAGGAAACTGACGATTTTTTTTACTTGATTTTTTGTTTGTAATTTTTCTTACTTGTTTGTCACTTTTTTAAGTGACAGTATAGTTGTCAGTCTCGTTTAATACTGTTGTTAATAGTTTCACCAAATCGATCATTAAAAAAAATGGGAATGTGAAAGGAGAAATTGGTTGCCAAATTTTTGGCATGAATTACGTGGCAACTCTTAATTTTACTCACCAACGTTCGTATTTTTAGCAATCTTTTATAGAGACGTTGACGGGGATAAAACGCAGCTTTTTAGAACCATAAATATATTTACCTCAAGTTAGAACAGAATATTTGTATTAACTTTTTACACAACACAGACATCTATTATGTATATTTTAACAGATGGAAGAAGAAAAAATATCTAATTGCGATTTCACTGATATTCCGCTTGGGGGCTGCAACCAAGTCATAGGCGGTGACCCGGTAAACTGGTTCGCACGACATCTTTTTTTTTGGGACAAATAAATGTGACATCACTTTAACGACTTAAGGGCTGGTTGTTTCCGAGAATTAATAAATGGTGTTGTGTTTTTGATACAATCTCCAAATTATATAAAATAGATGAACCAATCTATTTTATATAATTTTGTTCGAGTAAGCGTATGGAAATTGTTTTGAGGGGCGCACACTAAGTACTGACAAAAAGCCCTGAGAACTGTCACTTAGAAATGTTATATACTAATTTACCTAAGAGTCACCTTAATAACAGATATAATATATAGATGTGCTTTAATGTTCAACAGAATGACAGCTGCGGTTGACAACATGTTTTAAATTCAATTTAAGGGAAAAGATTCGGTTAAGAAAAACCTACCTAAATGGTTCTACCCCCCACCCCCCCACCATCCCCCCTGAATCAAAATCTTTAATTTCTGAAAATTTCTATCTAAATATCCATTAAACAATTGTGTTTATAAAGTAAACGAAAAAAAAATACAAAAAAATAAAGAAAGATCAATTTCATGCAACTGCTTTGCCTGCCATCAATTTGAGCATCTTGCCTTAGCAAACCTTCAATCCTTTGCCGCCCGCAAGCCAGTATACGACAATAACACTAAAATAAGTGATCGTAATCTCGTTAATGTCGACAGTAATTATGACAGCTCGTTCGGCCAGTACTCTCCACGACCCGAGTATGGCGTTGTCATACGCATACGGAGTAAATTTACTCCTCTTCGTCACCGATCAGAGTACCGTCTCCTACCCTATACAAATAAATTCCCATCCCAAGAAAGAGAAAGAACAGCTCCAAGAAGCACAGCACTCAGCAGTCAGCAAACCATATGGCTAAGAGAAAGAAACAAGAAAATATGGTCTTACCGCGTAGAGTGCGGGGAGTGGGAAGGGGGACACAGTTGTGGGCTACTAGCAGCCCCCCAACCGGTATAAAAATAAATGCGAACGCCATATACCGGAGTAGCGTGGAGTAGTAACATATCAGGCCGCAATAATAACTGTAGTTTTTGTAGCACTCGCACTCACTCAGAGTCGGTTACATGGATGGGGCCCGGTATGCGTTCGCTTTGCGTGTATATGTAGGTCTACGTCCGATAATACTTTCACTTTCAAAGGTTTACGAACTTTGCGTTTCTGTTGTTTACATGCGGGGACCGCACACTAATGACATCGGCGGAGCGCAATGTTGAACGAAGGTCTTTGTGGGTATATATATATTTTTTCTTCTTTGGTTTATGTTCTGTTTTTGCTGGTTCCTTTTTCATGCTGACTGTTTTTTTCTTTTCCTGATTTATTTGCTTTTTATATTTAGATATTTAGCACTTTAAGATTTATTTAGAGCTTTAAATTTGACTTGGGGTAAAAAGTGCATAAGCCGGGAAAGATTGGGTGAAAATTTGTGTTACAGCTGGAACAAGTGGTATGTTATTTTCCCATAACATACTGTTATGGTTATGACTCATGCGAATTATATATTTTCAATAGGTACTGTATTTTGACTTCTGGTATTGGAATTCTCTCTGACTCTTTTGTATAACTTCTCAACGCATATCTATGATCGTTACAAAACAAAATTTCGACTTTATATCTGAGGTGCTCACAATAACTTTCCAAATCAAAAAATATTTTGAAATGATAGATCAAGAAATGAAGGGACTTAAAATTACTAAAGTTGTTTTTACGCATTAACTGATTTAGTGAAAATTAAACATAACGACTCATTCACATCAGAAGATTCGTATGACATAATAGTTCACAATAAATTTTAAATTGTGATTTCAAAAGACTCGGTTAACATTTAGCCTTATTTATAAGCCCAGTGGTAAATGTAAAGCACTTCTAAAATGTCTTTACGCAAGAAAATGTGATTTATACAAATTTTTCGAATTTAAGCAACGTTACTTAGAGCTGTGTAATTTAGACTCAAAAATTTGCGTTTAGAGCCTGCGTAGACCTTACGTAAATAGCGTTTTTCATCAAAAGCGAAACTAATTTTTGTTTGTGCATTCATTTCGAATGTTGTGTATACTTGCGCCAAACGAATTTTCGTAATTATGAAATACATCTTATTATTTTTAAATAATAAAAAAAAAAATAATTATTGTGCGTGATTTGGTTGCCATTGGTAGGGTTAAACGAGGAATTACACTCATAGATATATGATTGCAGGTTGATATTTCACCAGTCCATCCAAAGAAATTTCGGAAAAATTGACTTTTTATTTAGGAAAATTATTTTACTTTCGAAGCTAATCTGTCAAAAACAACTGAAGTCGGTTTTAAGGCAAGAAGTAGAAGAATTCAGTGTTTTCTGTAATAGTTTACCGAAATTCTTACCTTTTTGACAAATAATGCTATGCGTACATTTGTACCCGATGTTTAACTAAATATACGCTATTACGCATCCGGTTGTTCGTGTACTAATGAGCCCACGCACCACATCGAGGAAGATATCACTGAAATATTCATTAATTCACAATAGTTTTATTTTCCATATAAATTTGGCAATTATTCTGGTCTTCCATACATTTAAAGCCGAGATAAGAAATTAAGAGCAGAGCGCGAAAACTATAAAGTGGCAACAAACTTATAGTTACAAACAACTACTCGTAAGCTCACAATTGCGAAATTCATACCCATGAAAAATGTTGGTATTTTGAACTCCTTAAACTGGAAGCGAAAAATGCCTGTAAGTAAGGTCCATTGCAATAGTATCTCCCTGATTTAGGAGTTAATTTTATGTTTTATAAGTTTCAAATATATTTGACAATCTCCTGAAGACGTATATAGTCACTTCTTTTTATATATGTCGTTAGGGGAAACAATTTGATGGCAACAACCCCCATGGTATCGTACCAACACATTCCATTCACCCCAAGTTCAGCCGGAAGGTAAGGCCTACCTTAAATTACACAATATTATTTTCATTACGCTACACTTCTACCAGCCAACCAACACCCAGCACATTCCCTCCAAACTCATTCACCCGTCAACAAATAATAATAATTAATCAGAACTTCCCTTTCCCAGTCTTTCATAACAAAATCAATTTTCTAGAATTAAGAATTGTCAAAAAAAAATATTAATAAAAACAGGATTAAAACAGCAATAAACTAGAGCAGTCGTATTTATTTCACTAACATAGCAGTAGACCACATGAACCAATTTATTTCTTTTTCACATATTTGGAATTATTGTTGGAATATTTGTTTAGTTACATTAGTTTTTATTTATTCGCGTACTTTTTTGAATCGAGCGCCAAGAAAATGTCAAATTTGAAAAATTTGGCGAGAAGCTTTCAAAAACCGGAAAATCTATACTCAAAAATACTTTTATACACTTGGAGCTATTTACGCAGATAAACACTTACTATTACTATTACTATATTGTGCTGCTGTATTTAAAATAACATAATTTTACAAACTGTCAAAAAATAAATTTTCTTTTTGAAATGATTAATAGTCACCCACAAAATATTTAATGATAAAGTTAGAAATAATTATTAGTAAAGCCCAAAGAATTTTAGCTATCTACATTCAAATATTCCATTGCGATTTTCATTTTTTTAATATCTACCTAACCTTATTTCTTTTCACCGAAGAACATTTTCTGGCGGTATCTACATTTCGAAGAATAAGTGCTGTCAAACTTTCCATAAAACTTTTTGTTCTTTAAAACCCACATTTAGTGTGAACGTCAAAAGGAATACCAGCTGTAAACTCCGTGCGAGTGCGACACTGAGTCTATAAAATTGAGAATATCTCGAGTAACTTCTGCCCACTTCATTCAATTCAGCAGAGATGGACAGGTGGTGGAACTCATTATTATTTGACGCATACACTTTTCCATAGCCTGATGTGTTTTCGAACATAAACCATAAACAAATGTAATTCTGTTTCAGTTTTTCAAGTAGACTCTTATTGTGACAGTGAGCACACACTCCAATAAATCAGTTGTAAGAGGACACATTAGTTGCCGCTAAAAAACATTTTGCGACTAACAAATCTCTAATAAAAAACACTTGTAAATATTTAGAATTCTGTTCTGTATACTTAGGCTACCTATACCTACCCTATCCGGTATCCGCCTCCTCCTTCTGAAAAACTGTTCACATTATACATCTTTTAAAAATCTAGCCGCTATGGAGCGACGACGCCTTGCTCATTCTGCATCTCACTGTAAGAATTTCGCGCACACAACTTGAGAGCGCTCGCAAATTGCTTTGACATTCTTCATTTCATAGATACTAACTTTGGAAAGGCGATTTTTTTCACTATGCATCTACTCGCACACAGACCATCTAACCATCCACAGAAAACTCAGTCAGTAGTGTGATGGTTACCGCAAGTCATTCATTCAGTCATCCGGCCACTGTGCCAATCTAACTCCATTCTCCGATGACGACGACGATGCTACTATTATGGCATTCACACCACACAGAGAGTCACCTAGTCTCGCTATCCATCGGCAGCGGCACACACACACCCACTGGAATATGCTCTTGCCTCTTGCACTGGGTTACCTACATTCCCCGAAAAATATAAATAAATAAATAGAGGCAGCTACTAAGGAGTACTTACGATGCCGTTTGACTTGTTCCACGGAGTTCATTGACTTGTTGTATGCAGTCATGGCACGGCCCCCCCGTCACGGCCGGGGGGAAAGACATAACGGCCAATAAAGTTTGCTGCGCTGGTGGACATAAGACAGCGGCGGTGGTGGTGTCTTATGTGACAAAGAGACGACGACGCCCCCTTGCGTTTGACATTTGCTTCACGAAAATAAATTTACGCACACAAATCAAATCGTCTGCCATCCTGTCACTCTTCATTATGCTATATGAAGCGCGGTTACTGCTGCTGTTGCTGCAATGCACGCGCGATCATTATGACGGCTGCGCATAAACTTCGACTACACGGTGTCATAAAAGATGTCGCGCGAGTTCATTGTAACACAAAACCAGAGGAAATGAGCGCAAATTCCGTTTGGTTACATAACTCGCTTGGGTTAGAGGGGCGCATCACTTCATACGTGCTCCTGCTGCACACCCAGTGCGTTCACTTCACCCAGCAACTGGCATCGGTTGGTTTTAATAAGACTGACTGACAATAGTGATTGCAGTTAGAGGGGGTCGATGTGTGGAGGTGGTGGGTCGTCTAATGGAATACAAATTCTTGAAATTTCATTGAATACAAATCAGGTTGCACATGTAACACGGCTCAATGTTGGCACACAAGGTGCGGCCAATGACCGACCAACACTATGTTAACGGCGCGGAGCTGCAGCACACTACCACTGCAAGTGTAACAGCCTCCATGCCTCCGTGCGTCTATACGTCAATTGGCGCGCAAGCGGTAATTCATTCACCAAGTCGAAGTGCATTTAGCCTCGCGCGCAATTGCATTCGCTGTTCACTAATACCATTGCTCGGGCGCCTACGCAGCTGCCTACTGCTTCCCAAACAGTGACCATTTGTGGCGTGGCTACTAATCGAGGGGGGAACTTGGATCGACACCTTTTTCGTTTTTATTTATGTTAGTGCAAAGCTTTAGAAGCTGTTGGTAGATTTTTTAATTAAGTTTTTGATCGATTGAGTGACCGTTCCATTTGAAATTGGCATGCACTGGGGATTTTCCTTTGGGAGGGGAATTTATATTTCGATCGGGGAATTTTTCTGTTAAATATTTTGAAACGATTCCAAAATGTTGTTTAAGTGATTTGCTATCGATACGATGGTATTTCGTATGATTCAAATTATAGAATATGACGTCAGGGTAAACGCCATTAGTTGGCATCTAGACAGACGTCAAACTCGATTGCAAAATAAATGTGTCTATCCAATGGCATTTAAAACACAGCCGATTACCTTCAGAAAGGATGCGTTTGATGTTTCAATGCTTTCCTGATTTACATTATCATTCATGAGGTGCTTGACCTAGGAGGGTGTCTGGAGAAGTCTTTAGCAGAGGGTTTTCTTAGAAGTCTTCACAGCGTGATGTGACTCAGTTGGACAGGCTAACAAAATCGAAGCTTATAGTATCTGTAACAGTTAGTACCTATGAATGTTCGTCAACTCTGTAAGCTACTTTCATTCCTTAAACAAAAGCTTCAATATTACAACTAATCTATCATCTCGAATAAACAAAAATCACAGTAGACATTCTTAATAGGAACAAAATTTATGACTTTTTAGTCTTATAAACAGGTACATAGTATTGAACACAACAAACATAGTTTTAGCCCAATTAGAAAAATATTTGAAATAAAAAAGTTGCCCGTTTGAAAAAAAACATTAGCTAATGAAATAATGCCTAAAAGTCATTAAAAAGCCCTAGCTGGCATTACTGCTTGCATAGCGCTTGGCAGAACAAGAAAGTGATGATGGATGATGTTATTATATCGAGGGATTTGTCCCTTTTTGTGGAAATTTCAATGTCTGAAAAGAATTCCGTGGGAAAAGAGCATTAAAATCGTGTGAGTTTCAGGATATTACTAGTTAGTAAAAGCTCAATTCTTCATACAAAAAGGGTACCGAATTAAAAGGCAGCTTTTGCACCGAAAAAAAACAACGAAAGGAAAAAATTACCACTATGCGGCAAAAAGTTATTTCATAAAAGTCTATCGGAGAATTCGGTAAAAAGCAGGTAAAAGAGAGTTATTTTTATTGTTGTTTTATTAGGCGTGACTGTTTTTCTTTGCTTTATTTCAAACTACATGTACTGTAATTTTTTTCATATGATCCATTAATATTTCCTAAAAAAATATCTATCCACTCGTAACGAATAATTTCAAATTTATCGGATAAAATTCAGTTGGGCTATATTTTTGATTCAAAAGTCAAAAAATCTTTTTGTGATAACAAATCGGTTTTTTTTATCAAATATTGTTAAAATGCGCACAATTTCAATTATACTTTAACTTATCGGCTTTTACCTCATACACTTGATAAGCATCAATTCTAAAATGTTTTTATTCTGTTTTTTGCCCTCTATTATAGACTTTTCAGTAAATTTTTAACTATACTACAGCCATATAAAATCTGTTTTGTTTTCCTACAAGTTTTTCAGCTGTCACTTGTTGTTTTTTCCTTCCTTCACACTGACCTTATCCGTCTCATACAGTGAAAGCCAGTGTTTTTTGGCCACATATTTCCAACGAAGCGTAATAACATGTGTACTTTTTAGTGAAAAAATCTTACTTTTAAAATAAAATTTATATTTTACAGAAATAAAATCACAATAAATTATATTTGGTATAAAAATAGCAGTGTGTTAATATCATATATAATGATTACCTTTTTGTACTAGAACATTTTGGTACTAGAAAATCTTGCTAAAATGTTCTTTTTTATGTCCATTCAGTGTTTTTATATTCGGCGCAGTGGCTTGGTGGTTAGTGTGTTGGACTACTAAGCGAGGGGTCCCAGGTTCGAATCCCGAGAAAACCCAAATTTCAACTTAAGGTTGCGCCACCTCTCGCGAACGTCTGAAAAACATCCGAGAGTAGAACGGCCATATTATTCACTCGGGGTTCTCATGTTTAATTAAATTTTACACGCGATCATTAATCCGCAATTTTTA
Organism: Cheilosia vulpina; assembly: GCA_916610125.1. Classification (NCBI taxonomy): domain Eukaryota; kingdom Metazoa; phylum Arthropoda; class Insecta; order Diptera; family Syrphidae; genus Cheilosia; species Cheilosia vulpina. The sequence goes on from OU744277.1 coordinate 61,565,350, forward strand.
AACCCGATAATTTAAACCTATGTCCATATTATTCACTGAAAAACACGCATCAAACCCGCTGGACTAAAAATGGATTTAAAACAGTTTAAACCGTTTTTAATCCGTTTTAAACCCATGTATTGTCAAATCTCACAAATAATGAATTTTTTTTTTTTTTGTCACTTGGAAATTGATTTCATTTGTTTTGGACCGAATCATCGAATGTAGCCTCCAAAATGCCTCTTTTTCAGTACGAAATATTTTCGAAAATATACCACATCGTAATCGTCGACGGAAGCCCGCTTGTGCAATCGATATATTCGACGACAAGGACGATGTTAATTTACCATCAGCTGCTCTTTCATCAGCTCTTCGACAAGTTCGTCTTCTGAAAACATTAATTTCGTCCATTTTACGAATGAAGTCCGTTTTTAGTTTCTTGGCATTTTTTTTTCTATTCCCTACTTTTCTTATTTCTTGCGAGCGAAGAAATATCAAAATTATGAAATTGAGTTTTAACCAGAGTTAAAGTACTTAAACCGGTCTCCGGATTGCGTTTAAATCAAATCGGATTAATCGCTGTCAAGTTTAAAAACTGGGTTTATGTTCGGGTTTAACGAGTGAATATTATGGACTTTGGTTTAGTTTTTGGGTTAAACTCACTTAAACCTGGGTGTAACCTTTAACCCGGATTAAAGGGAGTGAATAATATGGACGTAATAGTTTTGCAGGCTTTTCGGACATCGAATATTCCCACAAAAAGGAATAAATCCCACGGTGACAGCCAATGACAGTTTCTCTCATGCTGTCAATATTTCCTCCAATGAAAGTGCTTCCTCTCGCTGTAAGAACTGCCAGCCAACGGATGCAACTGACAGAAAAGTGGAAAGTACCTAAACCTACTTTATCCGTCGAATCCGGCACTTGCGCTGCTTGTGGGTTAGCTTCCATAAGAGACTGAATATTCTATCAACCTGTCAGTCGAATACGACATAAAATTGAACTCAGATACATTAATTGTGTATTATTATTGCGAAAAATGCAGCAAATAAAAATCAATAATTTTCCACAGACAAAAATGGTAAAATTACGATGAATCATTATTCTTTCCAAAAACTAATGAAAAGGATGACTATATTGCGCATTTCTTTTCCATAGTTATATTTGTACGTTTAAAGCAGTTAGAACAGGGTTAACAATTGTTGTCTATTATAGCTTCATATCAAGTGGAAAAGAGCGATATAAAAATCGACGCGTTGACCAATACTGTTCATATTATGTACAACCAAAATCGTAAAGCTTACCACAAGTTAGTGCATGAGAAAAAAATGAAATTATCTTCAGTCATAAACAGAGATCGATGCGTGCCTATTGCAATCTCTTGTACAGACGGTTCCCAAGTATATTTCTGCCTCAATTGTGACACTTAAAAGAACCACTATCCACCAGAATTCGAAATCAGCCAAAACCAAGGAAAAACAACCATGGAGGAACGTGCCTATGGAAATTTGGGCCAGTCAAAAACTCTGTTTGCATTACTCACTCGGCGATGCATTGTGCAGATTTCTGTGAACCAAAATTGAACAACAAACATCACCTACTTGGGAGACTCAGCTCTAAAGTGTCTCATGTGACGGGTACTCATGCACATGTCAGCAGCTTGATTCCACCCCAAACATAATAGCTTCGAAAGTTGTTGATGGTTTTCAATAATTTTTTTTTTTGTTGCGGTATTGTGGTATTTTTTTTTTATTGGCTCTCTCGTCAGCTTTGTAAACAACAAATTTTGCGTGCGGTCAATGAACGCTGGCTCATATTATATTTCTGTCATATTGTGGTGGTGATGTTGTTGTTTGGCCGCACTCGCTGCGTGGTGTAGTTCAGCAAGTTTCCCCTAGTCACTAGTAGCTGGTGTAACTGGCGTTGCATTGCAAGTCGGCCATTCAGCTTTTTGGGGTCCACTTCTGCGACTCAGACTCAGACTCATATGGTTGTGACTATATGCTGCTTGCAGCTGGACATATGGATACTGGGGCACACATACTATATGGCTGTAACTCGAGGCTGTTGATCTTTACTTAAAAATTTGTCTTCCTTAATGGACGCGGATTTTTCATTTATCTGCTCACTCTGTGTGTAGTGACGGTGTGTTGATGAGGGGAGTTTTGAAGTTTCCATTTGTTTGCCTGAGCATCGGTGCATCTGGCTTGGCGGACTTTCGGATTTTATATGCTCACTTTATCTTATGGCACTAAAGGTATGGCCCAATATGTGTAGTGTGAGCAATTTAGTTGGTAATTGTTTTGAGTGTTTCCTGTTTGCTCAATAACGCTGTGTTGCACTGTTACAAAAGAGGAAAAGCTGGTTGCGTTTGGCGTGCATCTTGAGAAGTCGGTTACAGCAGGCAGTGGTCGCGATAGGATTTTATTGCTGGAACCTATATATCCTGTCAACCTGTCATCATTGAAATTACAAGTGCATTATCTATCTTAACTTAGACCATTCAGCAGGAAACATCTGTCAAACTTGAAAATTTGAGCACAACTCTCTCAGAGACCTGAAAATATACTCCAAAGTCCAAAGTATTTGGATAGACTTCGTGATTATAGACTTTGTGCGATTGCGATCGATTTATATCGATTGCGAACGCGAATGAACCCCGTGTGGACTGGAAAAAGTGTTTATATCTACGACTTGTAAGATTTATGTTATTTTTTGGAATTTGTGTTCCATTCGATTGTGTGTCTCGCCACTGACTCTTTATCATCAGGGATTCACGTTTCCCTTTACAGCTGCATGAAGACCGCCTGCTTTTAGAGCTCTTAAGCCGTCCGCAGTTCAGTCTGGAAGGACGCAATAATCCAAGTTACAAGCAAAAGAAGAAGTGATTTGTTTTGGAGCCAACCTTGGAATAACATTTCGTGGTTAATCTTTGTGTAACCACAACTTCCCCTTTTAAGAGTGTTCCGCTCCATTACCCTATCTGCGCTTGTCAGGGACTTAGGCGGTCTTTCGCAGATGTTCCGGAAATACCGTCAATAAGTTAAAATATCTCCTCAACTTGTAGACCAGTATTCGTGATTTCTCTGTTATCAAGTTCGCGCTTTTATTTTATTTTTTGCAATGCTCTCTCGTATTGATTTCTTTTAGCATATAATTACGTATGCCTATATCAGTTGCACAAATCGCTAAACTCCGATGGGACAATTATATTGTGCCAGCGAATGTGGACTACTCTGCTCATATAACACATTGCGAAAAGGGCTCATCGCATACACTACGTGAGTGAGTTCCCAAATAAATTTCTTAAAATGGCCCACACCCAATATTTAAGTTTGTAACGTCCACACCTACACTGTGGCGCTGGGTAAAATGTCGCAATACCGATTTTTGGACACTAGAGAATGCGATTTCTCTCCAAGAGAAAACACGAAAAAAGGCGCCTAACCGTCCCAAATTATTTTATAGTAAACACTCCCAAAAACGAAGCTCGAAAAAGGATTCCAGCCACTGTGCAAATGTAATTACATCTCGCAATATTTAGCTCGGCAGAAACCGCTTTTATTATGTTGTGTATGCACACCTCCTCCACCACCTTGCAGTTGCACCGGAGTTGTCTACTGCTGCTGGTGTGTGTCTGTTTGATGGTAGCCGTAGCAGCTCATTAATCTTGTAATCACACTCTCAATCTGTTTAGAATTTATCTGCAGCACGGCTGGCGTGAGGAGTCATAAAAATGCGCAGTGTTCTCGTTTGGTGTTGCAGCTTGACGTTGGCGGCTGCGGTGACGACGCTCGGTATGCAGATGCAGGCCGTAAAAATACTTTTACCTGAGTTGGCACTTGGTTGCGGAGTGGCTTGCGCTGCACTGCAACGAAACGATTCGCATTATGGTCAACATATTTTTTATGAGCCATAAACAATCAGTTCGTTAACCCCGTGCCGTACACACCTATACCGGTGAGTGCATATAAGTGAATGCACGGCCAGTGATTGAGAAGCCGCAGGGTTTGTGGATTTGTGTTACGTTTAAGCTGGGCGCAAATGCGTTTAGGATTTTGACTGCATTTAAGCTAATGTCATAATATATGTTTGTCTTTCTTTATTCACTGTCATTAACGTTAAACGCACAAATGTCGCTTTTGCAAGTGGATACCTTTGTCCTTCTGGTGACTTGCTGAAGGCTTGCGCGTTTTGTGCGGCTCCGCGGTGCATACAATAAAGGGTGGGCAATCTAGTGGTTTATTTTTAAATCATAGGATATTTTGACACTGACAGCGGTTTCGCGCTTGAAATTTTGACAGAAAGTCAGTATCATACCTCCGCGGAACGAAATGAGTCGCTTTACGCTTGAACAACGTTGGGGAAATAGTGAAAACTTATTTTCAAAGTGAGTGCTGTGTAGCCTAAAAAGTGCTTTTTCATGAAAATAACGATTTTTGGAGAAAAAAGCCACTTTGGCTTTTTTTTTATTGAAATTGAAGATATGGCTTTGGACGACGTCGGGCTTATGCAGGATGGCGCGCCATTACACACAACCCTGCCACAATCGATCTTTTGCGCACCAAATTCCCAAATCGGACCTGCGATTGGACCCGTTTGGACTTTTTTTTTGTGGGGAACCGTGAAGGACCGATTTTATGCCAACAATCCGGAAACAATTTAAGCTCTTAAGGCTAATATCAACTAAGCAATCCGTAAGCTACAGGCCGAAACCATCAACAAGGCCTTGAAAAATTAGAGTGAGAGAATGCGCTACTGTGAAGCCAGCCGAGGCAGCTACTTGAAAGACGTTATGTTCCGTAATCGTAATTAATGGGAATGTTTGCTCTTACTAATAAATCGATAATCATTTTATTGCATTTTTAAGAAGAAAATTGTATTTGGCCCACCCTGTATATGAAAACATTTGTGTCGGCTTTTAATTGTAATCTGAATCTCTGGTTGCGGTTACATGGTCGGTTAGCTGTGGATCGTATATATGGTCGCAGTCAGCCTCAGCAGCTTTCCACGAGCGTCAAAGTCTTATGTGGCCGTGCAAGAATTGCTCGACTGCACTTGCACCCATGCCAAGGATTAGTCAGAGTGATATCAATACAGACTTTTCAAGGATTACACGGTTATTGTCAATGAAATGGGCGGTGGTCAGAGGTGTGGAACGCGTTTTTTTTTGTTCTGCGACCACCGTCATTGAGCAATATGTAACTGAGCGTAGTATTGTGGTAAGTAAATGATTTTCTTTCAGGTCGATTATAAGTTTGATATTCAAACCAATTTTGACAAAGGTCGGCTTCAATTTATAGGCACTGTGTGTAAGGATACGAGAGAGTTGTTGGGCCTTGGTTAGTTGTGAAAAAAGTTCTCTTTGTAGGATAATAGAGGCAAATGGGTTAAGTCAAATAACTATCATACTAACTGTGGAGTGTTTACTGTGAAAAAAAAAATTCCAAAAAAGCTAGGCGCTGCAACTTTTTAAGTGACGAAGAACTCGCCAGTCACCTCCGTGCTTAAATGGCTCTTTATCATCAGGGATTCAGGCGACTTTTAGTTTAAAAAAAAATCTCGTTTCCTTAGTAACATATATATAAACAAAAATGGGGCATCTAGCCGATGTGTGCCCCATCGACAATAGGAAAATGTTGTATTTTATTTCTCCAGATATCATCAAAGATTTAAACCTATTTTCAATATATTTCGACAAGATGTTGGAAATTGAAATTTGGCAGCGGGCAGGTAAAGTATTGGGTTAAATGCCCATAGAAGGGGGAAACTTGCAATTTTTAAGCTTGATAGACTAACTCAAGTTAGCAGCTTTTTAGATAAAGCTAATACACCAGTGGAAGAAGCTACAAGGTGGCGCAAAAGTAATCCTCCTATCAGAAAATGCTATAAATTTTGCGATTGGCCCCTAATGTCAGTTCTGTTTTGACATTTGTGTAATAAACACATGCGAAACAATTAATTAATAAACAATGTTACGCTACACTGCTCCAGAACGCGGAATATTGGTGACTATTTATTTGAGCAATAATCGGTCGGTGACTTTGGCACAACGTGAATTTCGTCGCAGATTTCCTAGCCGTCCAACGCCTACTGGTGAAACACTGTGACGTTTAGCCGCTCGCCTCGAAGAGACTGGCACAACAGGAGACGTTGCCAAGAGTGGCGTGCCTCGGAGCGCCCGTTGTGCCGAGAATATCGCCTCTGTTGACGCGGCCATTTTTTTGGAGAACGCCGCTGGTCAAACGACAATAGTGAACGGTGCGCGCTATAGGGCCATGTTCACCGATTTTTTTCTACCGCAATTGGACGATTTAGGACTGGATGACATGCGAGCCACAACCGATATTCTGAAAGCGGTGTTCCCGGGTCGTTTTTGGCGATTTGCACTAGCCCGCAAGATCGCCTGATTTGACCGCTCCAGACTTCTTTTTGTGGGGCTTTTTGAAGTCGTGGGTTTATGTCAACAAGCCTCAGACTCTTGCAGCTCTTAAAGACAATATCCGTCAAGAATGTGAGGACCTATCGCCGGAAGTTTTGGCCAAAGTGATGGAAAATGCCATAAAAAGGGCTCAAATGACAATCAACTGTGGCGGCGGCTATTTACATGACATCATATTCTCGACTTGATGTCAAAAATATTAAAAGACCAAATAAAAATAATCCACAAGAAGAATCAAAGTTTTTCATTTTTTTTTTAAATTACATCCAAAAAACATCAGAAGGTTATTTTTGCGCCACCTTGTATCTTGGTGATTTGAAACCGATTGATCTATTCTAGCTCTTAATTTCTTAAAAAGTATATAATTGACTCGGGAATTGGACAAAAATCTTATTTTTTTCCATTCTTATTAATTAAGCGTATTCTTTTTTCGATGGCAATACAAGAAAAAAGAAAATATGAACGTATTTTATAGTCAAAATAGCGACTTTAGTGCTAATATTAAACCAGATGCAAATGGTGATGTGAAGTAAATATAAATTTAGAGCTTTAAAAAAAACCATTGCATAGAACGATGAAATGAACCCATGGCACCACTGGAAGTTAACTAGTATAGGTGGTAGTAACAAGTAGTGTTGCTGTGATAGCAATAAAAACGACTTATAGTTACTTTGGCAGTAAAAATGTAATAGATTACTGGAAAAAACAATGTATTATGTCGTTTTCCATTGGGACATAAAATCAATCTTTTTTTTTATCTAAATCACTTTTCGAGTTCCATTGGGAATAAAAATCAATCTTTTTTTTTTGATTCGGATCACTTTTCGCAGATCTCGATATTTTTTCAGACTTACACATACTACCACAAATACAGCACAGCTGTTTTACGTCATTTAAAGAAGTTTGTTTTAAAACAAATGTGCAAAGTTTCGTGAAAACCAAAATAAAGAAATACATAAACAGTAATGAACATAGTTTTGGAGGAATTATTATCTTCATTGTCTTCCTCATCATCTGGAAACTACGAATCACGAAAACTACTGCATTAGTATCTACAACAGAGGAAATATTTTTCAAGCCGATTTCCATGGTTGATTTTATCATAAAACAAATGCAATTTGAACAGCTGATTTTATTGCCAAATAACGCATTAATCCATTTACAAAAGCAGATCAATTTCATTGCATGTTCCATGAGCCGCATAAAATCTGAGATCTGAAAAAGATTTTTGATGGTCCCAATGGAAAACGACATTAGTGTTTAAATCACAGATGTGTAAAATATGGAGTGTCAAGGAAATGCCATTCTCATATATTTCTGCTAAAATAGTATGTCCCGAAACAACATAGACGCTACTGGTTTGCAGCGGATAGGTAAAATAAATACATTTCGGCTCCACATTCAAATTTTCATAGACACGTACAAAAAATAAGCGACAATTTGTCAAAAGCATCTCTTTTCCATAGTAAGAAAATAGCGACAACTTGTTCAATTCGATTCATTTCCATAACAATATCTAAACAAGAAAGTTTCAGCTATTCAAAATATGCGCATAGCTCGAATGAGTGTTTGCAAATAAATTTTGAAATTTTGACAGTATTTCCTTTCAGAAACCTATGTCTTAGATCGAAATCATATCCCACACCACAACACTTGATGGCTTTCTGGAGTTCACTATGCTCCTTTTTTATTTCAGAACTGTCAAAAAAAGTACGCATTTTTATTCAAGTTCTATGTAAATTGGAATGTTTTAATGACTGCTAGTCATCATTGCATTGCTTGCAAAAAGTATAGTAAATAAAAGATATATAAAAAATAAGTTCAAATATTCTAAACAGACATTTTGACAGTTAGTGGGTTTCTTAAATAAAAACGTTAACCAGCAACAAGCTAATGCTTCACTTGATTGTTTGTCTTTACTGTACTTACGGTATTACTTGTTCCAAACCCATAAATATCAACTTACTATAGTTATACAACAAGAGTCAGTCGACATCTGCCAATAGCAATCCATTTATAACCAAACCAACATCGCAATTGTGACAACTAACAACTCCAAGGTGTTATAGATCCGACTCACCACAACTATGGGTACTCATTCACAAGCAATCCGACTGGCATTCTGTAACAATAGCCGAGGGGGACTCACCGTTGGCAGCTTGTCAATGCGCATAAATGTCTTATCTCAAGACCAGCCCAAAACCACACACAGCCTGGCATTTGGTGGATTACCAACGCCATCAGCCTCATCCGTTAGGCGCGCGCATAAATTCAAAATGAAATGTCAAACACGCCCGTGAACCAACGTGCCAATTTTATTACAATTGATAAATGCTCCGGCACAATCCACATTCGATTTCAATTAGACTGCTCATTAGAAGTCCGAGTGTGGTGCGATTTGTGTCGCTGTCAGACTGGTGGGTATACGCATTTATAATTTACAACTTACAAGTTACAACCCCTCCCCGGGTCGACCTCAGAGCGGAATCCGATACGATTCTGGTTCAAACAGGCATGTATGCAAATTAATTATTCTAATCTGAGAAAAGTTGTGGTTAGAGAGAAATCGTATGATTAACAACAAAAACAAAATCACTCGATTTGGCAGGTGTCCATTTCGTAATTCGCAATCGGTGCATTCCGCTCGAATGGATTTCCAGCTGAATGCGGTCTCATTTGTAAAATGCCATTTTATGAAATCGAATGTAGATGAGAAGTCTCCAGGGTGTAGCTATTTCCCAAAAGTCGATTAATATCTTGAAATTCATAATAGGATTGCACCAGTTTCAAATGAAACAACTTTTCATTGAGCCTCGCTACTGGGAAATTGAATGTGGAGTCGAAAACCGATGTAGGAGAATAGTTTTTGGGCAAGGACTTGTAGGTGACAATTATTTTGGCGGGCGTATAAACACAAATTATTACAACATCACACATTCCTAACACAGAATACTGAATAGCCGTCTGACTGAAAGAGACAGCACTACTACCAGACACAAAAATACGTGGCACATGTTTTGGTCAGCCGTCTTGTTTACTTGGTAGCAATTATGGGAAAGTTCTGCATAATGATATTTTGTTACGAAATTTAGCTTTCCTATACAACGAAATGGCTTCCGGAAGTCAATAACGGACAATTATTTATTTATTTCGTATAACGGATTGATGAATTGTAGGTTTATTTACAGACACTAAGTACCAATCTCTCATAAAAGGATGTTTTGAATCAGAAATAGAAACTTGTGATTGGAGAAATGTTGGTCACCGGTTCCGTTCCGTTTTACGAATCTATAATTGTGGATAGAACATCCATGACACTTTAGGCATCTGATTTCTGATCTCATTTTTACGACAAACGGATCTCTCTCTGTCTCATCTCGTGCAAAACTTCGGGTGCGTCAAGCCCGTTTGACACTACATTTTTTTCTCATATTTATTATGCTGAAAAGCGTTTACATACCGCAGAGACCAAAAATGTATTACGAAAGGGGTAGCAATTGTTTGCAAAGTAACCACAAATTGTCAAACGAATTTATTTTCAAAAAAATGTTGAAATGTCAAAAAAAAAGCTGGCTGCAGCTGAAAAATGTAATTTAAATACATTTTTAATAAATTTTTTTTTACATTTCTACATTAATAAAGTTGGTGTGTTGTGTACGCACGTACTCCTATCGGGAATTTTCGTTCAAATTTTTCGTACCGCTCTAGTTTTATTTAAAAAGTCTGAAAAATGCAAAAATAAATGTAGTGTTATATAGAGTTTATATATTGTAAATGCAGTATTAAGCATCTTAAGGTTTTCTCACTTGTCACTACAGGTTTGACAAACATTTGAGAGTATAACTGTCATAAACGACAAAGTCAGCCATTGGGACTCGGCACAGGATTTCACGAGAAGCTACGTCTAGGGAACCTACAAAGATTTCTTGCGTCAACTGTGTATTTATTTAATAGATTTAGAATTGGAGTTTTAAACACATAATTTCCTTGCACTAAAACGGATCTCCTGACTGAAGTAGGTACATGTAAAGGCGTCTGAGTCTGGCTGTAGGTTAAAAAGTTAGTTATGCTGTTATTCAGAAAACGTCTCAATTTAACTGAGCCTGTCGCAAAATTCCAAAAATAAAAATGAAATAAAACAATTAAAAGTGTTATTATCGGCCTGGCCGATGCTTTGATGCCCTCCACTGCATACTAGTCATGCAAAATTGGTTTTGTGTGGGAGGTCCCATAACTACTTGACCGACATATCCCATTTTCAATACCAACCTGACGACGATAAAAAGAAGTACTTTCACCAAATATCATTCGCCTATGTCAATTCCTTTGGGCGCTATCCGTTGGTTCTAATTTTCTAAATGAAAAACTTCGATTCTGTTTTTTGATTATGTTTATTTGAACCTTTAGATTTTTATTGGTCAAGTCGGTATGATGATATCGGCCAAATGGGCGCCGTCACAATTTGATTGCCATACGGGCTCGTTTTATGGCATTTTTCATCACTTCGGGCGACAGATTCTCGCACTCGTGTCGAATGTTGTCCTTGAGGGCTTCTATGGTCTCAGGCTTGTTCACGTAAACACGGGACTTTAAAAAAACCCCACAAAAAAAAGTCTGGAACGGTTAAATCGAGCGATCTTGCGGGCTAGTGCAAATCGCCAAAACGAGAGATGAGACGACCCGGGAACGCCGCCTTCAGAATATCGGTTGTGGCTCGCGCAGTGTGTGCGGTAGGTCCGTCCTGTTGGAACCACATGTCCTCCAGTCCTAATTCGTCCAATTGCGGCAGAAAAATCTCGGTTAACATAGCCCTATAGTACGCACCGTCACTGTTTTCGTTTGGATTATTGAACCACCGGAGTTCTCGAAAAAAAAAATGGTACGATGACTCCTCCAGAGTGGACGACCGGCTGATGGCTAATTGCGAGGCACGGCGTCTGGTTGATGTTTTCGGCGACAGCTCGATATCCTCGTCAGCAGCGGCGATATTTTCGGCACAACGGGCGCTCCGGGGCCGGCCATTCTTGGCAACGTCTCGTGTGGTTCCATACTCTTCAAGGTTGGTGGCCAAACGGCGCAGTGTTTGCGCAGTCGGTGTCGGACGGCCGTGGAATCGGCGACGGAATTCGCGCTGCGTCAACACTACAGACGAATTGTTACGCAAAAAAATAGGCACGTTTATTCCGCGTTCTTGGCTTGCTCCATGGTTTGTTCACTTGTATTCTACATCTGTCTAGTCCACAAATGTCAAACAGATCTGACATTGGCGGCCATTTGCAAAAATAAGAGCATCTTCCAATAGGGTGATCTCTTTTGGCCCACCTTGTATAATGTTCAATGGAAATATTCTGCAAAATATAACACACACACACACCTACAAAAATTACCAATTATTGGTGAAAACCACATTCAACAGCCAGTTACCTAGCTATACCAATCTGTAAGTCTGCATATTTAACTCGAATTGAATAGCCGCATATAATAGCCAACGGCAGCAGCTAAAGAACTATACAAAGAAGAGCACAAAGAGAATATCCAGCAAAAGGTCAAAGACACCTTGCCGGGACTCCCAGTTGAATAACCCCATACAAAGTACATTCATTCATGTAAAAAAAAGAAAATGAACCCACTACAACCTAGTCAGATGTGCATAGCAAGGGTCCTCAGATGAATCGGCTTCTGATCGGATAATAAAAGAATTCGATGAGCAAATATATACCCCCGCAGGATCGGCTGTGCTGTGCCCCTTCCATTCGTCCTTTCTTTGACGGACTGGCTTCCACTCGAAGAGGTGGTTCACTTCTGAAGCCCTTCGTGCCCGTCTGTACCAGGCGTCAACCTGGTCAGTGGCTGCGACTACAGCCTAAGAGTTAAAGATGATGGATACAACAATGCGCATCCTTGCCCGCATATAAAGTTGGCACTGCCAGAGAAGTTATTTATAACATCTGCGCCAAGTGTAAAATGCAGCTGGGTTTGTCACTGGTACAAAATGACGGAGCGCCAGTATGGTCGCAGTACCGCGCGCCGTTCACCTTCACAGACCCTGCAGTCTCGGAGCCGTAATGGAGCCAATTTATGTGCGCAAGTGCCGCACTAGAGCCATAATCATCTATATCAGCGTGATTCGCCGTGCGTCGTCGTCCGCCAGCGCTGCCGCAGACATTTGTCGTCATCATCGATGCCAGCGAACCCATTCGCAGAGGTCGAAAAACTGTATGGAACTATGAGATTTTCGAGCGGTTGCAGTGGCCAACCGCATTCTGTTCTTACTTCCCCCGCATGCAAAATAGACAACGACAATGTCGACGCAGATGCCATTGCAGTCGGTAGCGGCAGCGGAGGCGGGGGCGAAGCTCGGCTGCCTACATCTGAATGCTGTGCGCAGTGTATTCTCGTTTTCGTTTTCATTTATATGTGTGTACGCTTACATATGAGTGGTGGTCTAGGGGAGGGCCGCGGAGACACGAGGGGCATGTTTTTCCTTGATAGTTTCTTAACCCCTTCGTTAAGAAGCGATAAAATTCGATTTTGCCGCCCGATTATACCTATTCTCGTGTCGAATTCGCATTTTTCGCATTCACCAAGGCCTTTGAACTGTAACAGCAGATACACTTTCCGATTGGGCAATTTATTCGACGAGTTCCGGCGTGGTTCCGTAATTTGTATTTTTCCTTTTTTTTGTTTGCTGCTGACTTGGCCTGATCGGTCTTGTTGTGGCCAATGACTAAACAGAAGACAGCAACATAGTTCGTTGGCTTACGTCAGGCGCAAGGTTCTTTTTTACCCGGCATGCTGCAGCGGTGGTTGACTTCATGTATATCTCAGCTCAGCTGCTCTGATGGTGATATGGTTGGTCTTTCAAAACCTACATGCGAAGCCATTGAACTTATAGTGTGGCGATTCTGGCAGCTTGGGTGAAGCAAACACAGGTGAATTCGAGAGCGACACTGTGAAGAGTGGATGTGGATTGGCGATTGCAAGATGTCAAGGAATTTTCCGATTGAGTAATTTGTTTGGAGCTTTGCTTTTCACTGTTCAGTGGAGGGAGGGTGCCACATTAGATTCGATAAATAGTTGGTGTTCTTGTTGAGTTTGAGATACGGTAGTAGTTTTTAGAAGTTCCCGTTCGTGGAACACCTCAGAAGGTTCTTAAGAGCGTGCGAAAGAGCAGCGATTTCTGCGTGCACATTGTCACTGTCAAATGTTGTAACTATTTGACGGAATTGTAAGTCTTTTTGGACCCTGCTTTTCTACAAGAGAATAGTCATATTTTCACGGCGGAGATTTTTTTAACTGTTCAAAGGGACATCATAACCAATGTAAAGCGGAGCAACTCGGGGTACCTATAGGGGATAGTTGAGGTATTAATTCACTTTAAACTTTTCGGAAAGCCTTAGACGAATTTGTATGCATCTTACTTAAAATGGAAGAAAAGCGGATCAGGACTACACTACCAATTTTTGGAAAATGTAACAACCATAATTATATACAGCCTTTTTAACAACCATTAAGTATTTTAATTTAAAATTTTGTTTATAAATAAAAAGGTTTATTCTCGAACGTACAATTTTAAATACGAAAGCTTTCATTCTAAAACGTAAACGGAAAGTTTGGCATCTGTCTGGACTCTGAATCAGTCAGGCCACTTAAACTTAGCAGCATCAACAACCGCTCATCGATACGCTCCCCCTTAATAATTTTGTGCGGTACTGTCAAAGTCAAAGGGTCAAATCTTCAAACACCGAAACGAGACTAATGTCTGAAGTTGTATCCGATTGGGCTTCTTCAGATTCGCTTTCAGATTTCGCGTGTCTAATCGAACACAAAAACGTCACGTGCTTTTTTTTCGTTGATATTCATGCCATTGGAATCAGAGTGACCTCTGTAGAACTCTGAAAAGGCGCAAGAAAAAGCGCCAATGAGAAAAAAAGGTGTCTCTGAAGTTATTCTGCAAAATTTCGAATTTTTGAACGCTATTTTGAACAAGCATTGGCTCGCTATATAAGAGTGTTGTGATGTGCAAAGGTTTAAAGGATTTTACTTGGATTTGACAACGGTCACGCTGATTTGGAATATATGTAACCCTCGACAGTTTTTTTATTCACTGGTTAAATTTAAATTAAATCACTCGAAATTTGCGCTCCGATTGAGTAAAGTGTTATCATCCACTGCATACAAGTCATGCAAAATTGGTTTTGTATGCAAGGTACCAGAACTACTTGACCGACATAGCCCACTTTTAATATCAACTTGACGACGATAAAAATAAGCCCATGTCAATCCCTTTGGGCGCTATCGTGCTTTCAACGGACAGACATCGGCCCAATCGAATGCCATGTAAGTTTCTGGCTATAATGGAATCGCACTTCCCAAAAGCTTCGCAACAATATAGGTTCAGATTGCAGTAATTGAGGTTAGAATAATTTTGCATCATGCGACTTTTTGTGATTGGCAAGTTTTGTTTTTCCACATAGGAACTAGTTACGGTGGTGGGTAGCTCATAAAGTAAACAGGGAATGGGTTCTAGAATGGCGCCTAGAAGTACTCCGTGTCTGGTAAAGTCTTCGGAAACCTCATAAGTCACAACATAAATTGTGGTGGTGTAGTAGAGACCAAAACTGTAGTTGTAATGTTGACCACAATGAGTGTAGTGCTGGCAAACCTTACACCACAATTTGATTAGTGCTACCGCAACTACTGGTTTAGTTGTGGCAAAAAGTCAGACCACAACTTAGGCTACATCTGGTGTTGGACCACATCTTATGTACTTGTAGCGTTTAAATTATTAAATGAAGTCAACCACATTTAGTGTAGTTGAAAAATAGCAGCCCACTACAACTGGTCTAGTGCTGATACAACGTCAGACCACAGCGTGGGTAGTTATGAAAAAACGGAAGACCACAACTGGTGTAGTTGTAGTGCCTCAAAATCGTCCACTACAAACAGTGTAGTATTGAAAAAATCTCAGAAAACTGGTGAAGAACTGTAAACGATTTGTGATGCGATTTGTGCTGCGGTATTTCGAAACTGTCCATGGTGTCACAGCCTCACAGGGTATTTATTTTGATAAACCAGGACCGCTTACGCGCATATGTTTTGCATGCATCGGAAACGTAGGAAAATACGTTGCATAAGCTTACGCACTGTGCCGTCTCAAAAGCCCAATTTTATTAATATGAGATAACATTATATATGTCCTTTATAGCCTGATCCCAATTGCAATGATGTAAACTTAAATATGGGTCCAATGTTTTATGTACTGGACTATGCTGAGCGAGGGGTTTATGATTGGATTCCTGGAAAAACATAAACTGTAGGTAGCTTTGTCGTGAAAAACAAAATCCTGCACACACCAATGACAGTGAGAAACTACACCCAATTTACTTTTTTCTTTTGCTTATTTAGGACACTAACCTAAAGTTGACCATATGCTCAAATTACAACCTCTGGAGTAGCAGGACCTTGCATTGAGCAGGTAGGGATATTCCGGTGCCTGTCACTGGAAGGCTTCGGCCATGTAAATATTCAGGTCACCCACCACTTCATACCACCAGCAAGCAATGACTTACTGCCTGGATACCAAAATACTTAGCACTTACTTTTCAATATTGCCTGGCAACTGCTGGCTGCTTGGTGCGTCACAAAAGTGTTTCCCTAATAGAAAAGTCTGTTCTCTGTTCACTAAAAATAGCATTTATTCATCCGCGCCATCCTTTATTCCGAGAAGCAGCAGCCATTCACCTCATGCTACACTTGAGCATGTACCCACTCGTATAAACCTATGAAGGCAAGTCCAGCAAGGGTTTATCCCATTTTTATTGCTTTGTGACGCGCATATTCTCAACGGTTCATCGTTTGTTCGGGTCCTTAACGTGATACAGCCATGTGCGCGAGTTATATTTTTAGTGAAGGTACACCATCGAAGAATGGGCATGCAATGACCTGCCCAGGATGCCGCCGATGCATTGCCCTTTTAACGTGTTTCAATGCACCCCGCAGAGTGCGCAGTGCGAGAGCTGTTGTTGCAATGCAAACGTTTAGGTATAACTTCGTGCGGCTGTGATAAAATACGCACCGCGCCGTTCGATATTCTCAAGTTCATTGCATTGAGTGCCAACAAATGCAACAGTAACAACAACACGAACGACACTCATCAAGATCTCCTAGCTCGACTGAGGTCAATGAAACAGTTTTTTCAGTGTGAAACGTCACTGACTCGAAGGTGGTTGGGTAGTGTTGGCGATGCACTTGCATAGATGCATGAACATATCTGTGCATTGCGGAGCTGTGTGCGCAATTTTGTGACGTAGATCTAATGCTCGAACTAGCGCTGTACGAATACTGTACGACGACTGGCTGGAAGGTCACGAAGGTCGGGTGATGCCGAAAGTTAAACATATCTCTATTCTTAATCGGCAAGCGGAAATAGCTCTCAGCCTTCGATCGAAGGAAGCTTTATGCTTCCGGTTCAATTGCTCATTGGGTGTTATGAGTGTTACTAGAGCTTCGACAGCAGTGGAAAATTTGTGGAAGGTCGTGGATCATTAGTTTGGAAAACGGCACACAAAGGTAGGGTTTATGGTAATTTTGTAGGTCAAGTGTAGTTTAAAACTAGCCCAGCAAGTTTGTTAGTTTACATTGAAATTCAAAGCGCTCTGGTTGAGGCGAATGAGCCCTAAAAGCCTTCAAGCAGCACAGGGCCAATGTCTCCGAAAAGAAATCGGAGGCCATGTGGAAAATTTTACGGAATTCTGAAACACATATCCATCTGCTGCTTATGTTGGTATGTATGTTGGAGCGAAATACAGTGATCGGACAGTTTCAAAAGTCAATAGAAATTGATTCTACGACTTTTGGGGCAAATTGCGAGTCGTGAAAAATATCTGTATGCTTGCATGAGGGCACTTTCTTTTCGTGGAAGATGAAAGGGATGCCCAACACTAAATATATGTGTGACTGAAAGGATAGCATTACCTAACATTGGTCGGCCATCCTGCTTAAGTGGTAGGAATTCTGGGAATGTTCAACATGTTGATATTTGTGTAGCGATGGGTTACGAAAATTTCGCTTTCCTTAAAACGAAATGGCTTCCGGAAGTGATAAACGGACAATTATAAACACGAAATTCGGCCTCAAATTATGTACAGAGCTGAAGTAAACCCTCAAAATTTGGATGTGCAATTCCCATTATTACCCAAAAAGCTGTCGGTGAGTTTTTTTTTTACAACATCAAGTGTGTGCATATGTACCGAAAAAGGGCGATGACAGTGCCAATGAATATTTTTAAAAACTCATGGAAGGAAGCTTGTTGTACCGACGACATAGTTGGCTGTCTCCTCGTTGAAACAAGGATTGACAGAAGGAATGTGTACTTTAGACGACCACACATCAGACGTATCAACATCCACCTAACAACATGGTTTGACCACAAGAGCCAAAGTACAACGGGGGACGTATCGAAGTATGAAATAAAGATCAAAATAAAAAAGGCTTCGATGCAGAAGACTGCCAGAGATTTTGACGACCGAAGTTTCCTATAGCTCTTCAGAAACCAGCGCCAACAGGTTTAGATCCAGTAGACCAGTTACAGCGGGATTAAAAGCCTGTCAGTATCTATAGTATTTGGAACTTTCTCAGCCTTACCTATTCTGTTTTCTGTTTGAGTAGACATTCTGAAGTCAGGAGTCTAACATCACGAGGCCCTCAAATGGTGCTGCCAATAGTCAAGATGGTATAGTGAGAGTCTCTTGTGACTAGTCAGCGTATTAAAAAAGAGGTGGCGGCGGATAAATACTTTATGGGTTCCCAGGTCAGCATAGGTTGCTCCATTAATGCCGAAAACAACCCTATACCCAGACCTTTGCGCTGTCATGAGACTTTTTCAACTGCATGTCAGAGCAACTCACAATCCTGAACAAAATAAACTGTTTTTAGGCGTTTTTCTTTTTTAGTTCAGAGCACAACCTGAACTGTTATACAAAAAGTTCGTGTTTCTTTTTTCGATCTGAGCATAATCAGAGCGCGCTGGATGAGCTCAGAATAAATTGACTGAGCAGGCTGAGTAAATAGCTGAATACACACTCCCAGTCACATTTGACAATGAAATGGTGGACGACCTTTGTTGTTCTGGAACTGAAGGTTAACCAATTTAATAAATAACAATTACTAAATATTCAAATTATACATATATTTATTAAAAATGTCAGATACGTGCTCAAGTGTGTTTCATAAATACATCAGAACAATGTGAGCACGCTCGGTTCAGAGCGCGCTCATAAGGCTCGAGCTCAGTACAGAGCTCAGCTCTGAACTAAAAAAGATAAAGCCTATTGTGACAAATGCGGCATAAATATGGGTTTAGTTTTGAATAAGGCGAAAGTAATCGTAAATGCTGTCAACAAAACGGGACTCGAAACATTAACGAATCGCATGGGACGTCTCAATAGACAGGTATAACTCTGAGGTACAATATAAAAGAGTTATAGACTCTGAAATGATATCAAATCAGATACCCAAGCCTGTTAATTTTTTTGTTTTTGTAGTAAGAAACAGTGAGGCAAATTTTATTAGAGCCGGCCTAATCATCCCAGTCGTTTTCAATGTTAAATTTTTTGAATCATTTTCTGTCCTATTTTCGTTGTTGAAGGATTTGAAGGATGAGGTTTATTAGCAAACAGTTCTATCAACCTGACTAGAAGCGTCTGCATTAGTTGCCTAATATGCACACTAAAGTCCCGATGCAGTTTAAACCGAAATTAAGGACAACCACGCCTTAGGTAGCGCGCACAAGAGGAAGAGCATTTCAACAAACTTTAGAAGAAGTAAGCTAAATACCCGCTTACCGAAAAGGCGTATTGGTGAATGCCCATGTCCACCTCATCAGTTCATAATCGAAAGCGGTTAGGCAGTTCGCGCGCCATCTCAGTTCAAACGCCCGAACACCGAATGGAATGGGGAAGTTCAAGTATATATGTAGTTAATTAATTCTGACAGCCTGACTTGACGTGTTTCAGTTTAGATTGGCTCGGTCATATGAACAGCTTTTTTAGTTCACGTTTATGGATTGGTAGCCGACGAATCTAGTCAAGAAATCATGATTGAGTACTAAGTTCACAGTTCGCATATATAGCTGACGTAGAAAAAGTGACATTCCGGACCAATTTAGTTTTAGCGTTCAGATTATACATCTAGTCTAGACAAATCTAGTCGACTTAAGATAACTAGATTTTTGAATGAGCCCAATGAAATTACAAATTCGGGAACCCCTACAACTGAGACCGACAGGTGACACAAAATAACGCCCAATAAAGCAGATTACCCACAATTCTCCCTCCAAATTCATTACTGCGTATCGCTTCCACGGAAATTAGCAAATCATCTCCGTGGATTATCAAGTACGTGTCCAAAGTACAAACATTATTTGGAATTACAATACTGTCATGAATTATTCACTTGACTACCTGGATTTGAAACTGATCAGATGACGATCACAGTTCACAGGTAGAGGAGCGCGAGCGATGTTCGCCAAAACAAAACGAGTCGACCAGCGATAGGAACAACAAACAGGAAGGCTCTCCCCTCGGATGGAACCTTTTTAACGAGAATCGGCGACGACGAACGACGACCAGTCGTTTCAATTCTATTTTCGTTATTTAATACTCAAAGTCCGTGCTCTCGATTCAGTTCTCCGCAAACTGTGTACAGGGCAGTTTCACGGATTTTTTCGTCGCTGGCTTCCTGAGTGTGTCTGGTTTTTTTTGCGCCCTCTCATCTTTCTACGCTTGTGGTTTTGTTTCATTTTATCAGTGGTTGCAATTTTGCAACGTTACAATTAGAACCGCCAGTTAACAAGGATCAACATGTATCTAGCCGTGGTAAGTCACTTTTACTTTCGCTTGATCAGCAACTATTACAATAAATTGAACTAAGCTGCCTTTCGGTGGAACGAACATTTCAAACAAAACGAATCACGAATGAGACCCAAGCGAAAAGCGATGATGAAAAAAGAATACTTAATTGGAGCTCACATATCGCAGTTCGCAGACTGTTGCTCATGTTTATGTATCAGAATCCGAGCAAGAAGGTTGCGATCGCTGTTTTCTTTGTCTTGTTCTTGTACTCTTTTTGGTTTATCTTCTCGTACGTTTTCTAATTCCGATTTCGATCAAACGATATTTTGATGATAGTAAGGGTGAAGATACAAAGTTTAAATGGATTTTATTTCATACTTGGTTCGAATGTAAACAGATGTCAATACAAATTTGTGTAGATATTAAAAAAAATAGTTCATATAAAAAAAACAGGTTTATCTCTAAAAACAATCGCAGTTGGAATATAGCGCAAGAGCCTCGCCTCGGGCGCCATTTACATATAAAATTATATTTTTTGTTCTTTAATTTTCGTGGGGGCAGTATCTTCATATATTTGGCTTAATACAAGCTTAAAAATTACACTTGGACTGAAAGAAAAAAATTAAAACTTAAAGATAAGGAGAATGGTGAAGGAGATCGAGGTTGAGGTGGGCAATACGGCGGTTGAAATTTAAAATTGGAAGGTTTTAATTAAACAGCATGTTCCAAGGTACAAGGTTCCACGCACTTTACGGTTAAAAAAAAATCCACTCACGGTGGAACGAGTATGAGAAGTTGAGTATAGGGACTCCTTATGTCCCAAATGTTTTTTTTTTTTTTGGTTTTAATATTCTATCATCCGCGATGGCTTGGTATTTTGAATAGGAAATCCGTCTTACTTGGTTTCTCGAACCTGTGGAATCGGTTTCGAAGCAGCTTTGCCCGGGGCATTTATGCAGCTCATAGAGTAGGTGGTTGTATCATTCACACTCCTCGTATGCAGAACCAAAAACCGTAGATGACATTTTTTATGTACCGAATTTGCCTTTCTGCTTGTCGTCCTGAACTCTTCTCTAGAGGGTACATTTCACCCGTTAAGTAAAAAAATAAATAACCAAAGTAGCAGCGTTTTCCTAGGGTTTTTCTTCCCCCGACCTCCACAAGGGTGCGTCATTTGGTGAGGTGATAGTTACTCCGAGATAGATGCGTTGCTTTGTTTATGGATAGAAAACATATTTGGCCTTGTCTCCGTTAAATTATCGATCATCAGTATTAGTTTAAATGTCCCCTCGGTCCTTTACAATAATTGTGGGTGTATGATGCTTAAGTGGTCCTTGCATGTATCTTGATCTTCGGACTCTAGAAGTTAAACGTCAGAGACAATCGGCATACGAATTGAGCAGAGATGTTGGAATCTAACTAAATAGCTATTTTGCCTCATGGAACTTGTATTGGAAACCGAATTTGAGACATGAATCCAACGTTCCGTTCTTATAAGTAGCACGAAGTAGAAGAAGTCTGCATTTTGAATGAGTTCTACCAAATCCACATGTGCAGTGGTGCCAACTGCTGGGAATTATTACGTTTTCCAGGGAAGTTTCCTTCTCGAAATGAGCTAAAAGGCGGAACTGTTACTCATGAAAAACACAATTCGAAAGCACGTACATTTTCCTAAACATTTTTATAAGGTCAACTTAAACAAACTTTGAGTGTACTTACGTCTATTAAACAATTTGTAAATGGAATTTGTAAAGGTAGTAGAGCCGATGCGTTGGAAGATTCTCAATGAATTTTAAATGTAAATTTTGAACTCTATACACAGTAAACATCATAAACTAAGTATGAAATAGACCGTCAGCTCAGACAACTTAAGAGAATTTGCCTGCAAGCTGTTTTCCGTGTTACTATGTGGGAAAGTATGTGTGCCATGTTATATAGTAAATAAGCCGCACGCATTACTTGCACATAGTAACCTGACACCCTGACAGTTCGCTAATTTTTTTTTGTTGAATTACACCCCCCGCCATTGAGATTTTTTTTGCTGCTAAACATGTATTCACAGGTTGACGATTTAAGAGAGATTTTTATTTTCAAAATTTGCAGGGGGAATCGGGTAGGTGCGCGGGAGCTGGCGGTCTATTTAATACTTAGTTTATGGTAAACATCGACTAAATATTATGGCAGACACACTTCAAAAACCCTTACTTTGGTTCAGGAAAATAACTAACAAAAAAAGTTTGCCTTCCCAAGCCTACCCAAGCCCATTTTTTTTTAAATTGATTTACGTGATTCACTAAACTTGTGCATGTGGTCGCTTTTATTAACATAATTTTTACTTCATTGATTTTGGTTTGCTCTTAGCGAGCGAGTGTGGTAAAATTAGAGTCATTTTTTTAAGTACTTCGTGGCGGCAAAACGGAAATTTTAGCTTTCAGCGTGGCAATTTTTATTTCATATGTCTGGTAGCACTGATCGTGAAGTGTTTGAAAATGTGCATTATTTGAGTCATCGGCATTCAATTGTGCTTAACATTATGGCGTGTGAGCATTACCGATGCCAAAATTAAAGTCGCCCCTAAAAATGTCCGAGAGTTTAAGGGGACTAAAACAAAACATAGAACATAAATATTTGTTCACTTCCTATGGGCAATGGGAGTTGTGCGGCGTGCATATACTTTTTTTGTTTTTGTGAAGAAGACTGCTCATGTCTCGAGTTAACGTCAGCGCAAATTGTGGATCACATTTAGAAAATGAATGGCAGGGTTTTTGTTCGACGCCCTATTGTTATAGGTATGGAAGAACCAAGGTTGTCTTAATAATTGCCACCGTTTGGAAGGTCCGCAAACAGCTCCGTTGAGTGACATATTTCAGAAGAGAAGTAAGACCTCCCCGCCATCCATTAACTTATTCTAATTACTCTATCAGCTGACAATCAGCACCCTCAGCAACTACTCTAGTTCAGAAGCCTCGCGAGTGCATTTGCGACTGCTTTTAAGATCAAGATCAATCGTAAATAATTTCCCAACAAAGAGGTTTTTGGCCTCAAGGTGAAATTGCCCTGTCCAGGATTTTTCAATATTTGGTTACATTTTAATCCTGCAATAAGTGTTTTCGAGATGACTTTTAATTCTTCGGCACAGATCCTGCTCGGCGTGATTGGATTTATCATTTATAAATTCCAAAAAATCAGAAACTATCCGCCAGGACCATGGGGAGTACCAATTCTGGGCTATCTGCCCTTTCTCGATGCAAAAGTTCCATATAAAAGCCTCGAACAGCTGTCAAGGAAATACGGCTCCACTTACTGTCTCTCGTTGGGCAACATCAACACCATCGTATTGACCGATGCATTGGTCATCCGAGAATTCCTTCGACGGGATGAATTCACAGCACGAGCACCGCTCTATGTTACCCATGGCATCATGGGTGGAAATGGTAAGAAATCTAAAAAAAGAAAGAAAAACAAAATTAATGGAGATTACTCATTGGTTTGGTGTGATTCTTGCAGGTATAGTTTGCGCGGAGGGCCCTCTTTGGAAGGATCAGCGTCGCCAAATAATCGACTGGCTGAAGCGCATGGGAATGGCGAAATTCGGTTCGCCCCGATCAATGCTGGCGAGCAGAATACGCAACGGCGTCCAAGACTTCCTCAACGTTAGTACCTATATACATATGTGTACAGCACAACGTCTAACACGTTTGTGGTTCTTTTTACTTCTTCACCTTGACGAATTCCACTTTCCATTTCTGTTCTTTCTTCGTATTCGCACACACAGACGTTACGTGGTGAATCATCGAAGAGCTTAGAAGTCAATCCGATGCATGCGCTTCACCATTCCATGGGGAACATTGTAAACGATCTCGTTTTTGGTATCACATATCCCAAGCATGATGTCACCTGGCGGTACCTGCAGGAGCTGCAGGAAGAAGGAGTCAAGCATATAGGGGTATCGGGTGTGGTTAATTTTATTCCATTTCTCAGGTATGACGTCGGACTTGAGTGTTCAGTGCGGAATCTCCGGCAGGATATGACGCAATAAAAAAAACCGCACTGAACGCGAAAAGCTAGGTACAGCAATCCTGTGAAATTCACTCTCTGTTCCATCTCCTGCAGATATTTGCCGTCGAATCGGAAGACAATTAATTTCCTGCTGGAGGGCAAGCGTAACACCCATAAAATTTACGATCGCATAATTGCTGATTGCTACAAGCGTCTGGAAACGTCCAAGGAATGCGATGAGAACGACGACGGACGGCTGAGCATTCTTGAGTGTTTCTTGCAAGAGAAGAGGAAACGTGTGATTGCCCAAGATGTAAGTGTCGAAATGTACACCGACGATCAATTGCGACATTTATTAGCGGATTTGTTTGGCGCCGGTGTTGACACTACATTGACCACGGTTCGATGGTTGTTGTTGTATTTGGCCAAGTATCCCAAATATCAGGACATGCTGCGAATGGTATGGAAGGGTGTATTGTTTTTTTTTCTCCTGTGTAACGATTTGCGAACGAAAACTTTGTTATGTTGTATGGTTTCCAGGAATTGTCCGCATTTGACAGGAATACACTTTGCGTGGACGATATTGACACTGTGGACCTGATGAAGGCGTGTATGTCGGAGGTGGAACGGATTCGAGCTGTAGTGCCACTGGGAATGCCACATGGTACTGTGAAGGTGAGCTATCTACTGTCAATAACATTTCGAATATAACTAAGCCGGAGTGAAGTTGTTCCAGCTCTTTCAAATTAGTTTAGGTATTCAATATTTATAATTTTTTTGTTTTGCGGAATTTTAAATTTATTCGCGCCCGGAAAGTGGTACATTCTTTGAGCTGCGTCAATGGTAAAGTTAAGGTCATTCTCATGAAAAAATTTGAGCTTTTCCGACTGTTTAGAATTAAATTAAGGCAAACAGTGTTTGCCCAATTCGTTATCCCTCATAAAAGAGATGGTTTTTTGGAAGCACTGTTTGCACTTCAACTCTTTTGTTTTTAAGGGAAAAATTGAAAGGAAATATCATACTTGAAACGACAATACCAACAGAGGGAGAAAAACATACAGACGATGCGGGCAGCGGCACATGAACTCAATAATAAGTGTTTTGGAGCAATTTCTTTGCCCACTCCAAGATGATTTTCTGTATTACTTGTATGTTGCTTTCATATAATAATTTCAGTTCTATAAAATGGTTCTTATAGCAATTTGTGGGACGAATTTTGAATATTCTTTCGAGCGATTCAATTTAATCAATTGGGTAATTTTGGCCTCTTTTTTTTTGAATTGATATCTTTTGTGATTTTAGTAAGAATCTCTGACACGAACTCTGAACTCTTTTTAAATCATGCTGTTATGAAAAATGCTGGGTCTCGCTTCGAGACGATTTTTGGAGAGGATTCATTTTGATAGTAGATTTTATTTTAATTTCTACATTCATTATTTAGCATGCTAAAAAACGTCACCTCTTGCGAATGTGTGACATACAGCAGAGTGCAAAATTGCCCTGAGAAAGATTTTCGTAGTCGCTATTCGAAGTCAGCATTTGAGTCAAGTTCGGTCTACCCTTTATTCAATTGACTTGAGCGCTGTTTCAGTTGCCATATGAGCGAATATAGAGCAGAACATTTTCGCTGCGATTTAGTAAAGATTTTTGTCGGTGTTCTTAGGCCATTTGGTACTTTTTAGCTGACTAAATTTAAAGCCAATTCCTCTATTTTTTGTGTAAGGGGTGTGTATATCGATTTTCACAGTTGACATTTAAACCATTCAAACATGCTTTTAACATCAATTTAAACTTTGTTTTTGTTTATGTGATTCTCATTTTTGTGGGATTGTTGTGATTATTTTTAGATTGATCCTTTGGTTGATTTTTCGTGATGATTTTTTAGGGGCAATGTCCATCAAAAGAATCGTAAGCTTCTGGATTTGATTAACCAATTTGGATCAATCCAAAAATGTGCGAATTCAATGTTGAGCTAGATAGATTCAGTTCTGTAGTGCAAATATTTCTCAGAATAAAGGTTTTTTTTTTTTTTTTACAAAACTTGGAACTCTGAGTAATCCTGTAAAAGATATTAGAGTGCTTCTAGAAAAACTACAAAACGCCTCTTATACTCTTTTTGTTGTTCTACCAACGTTAAATACTTAAAATCAATCAATGTCCTTCGCGGAATTAGTTTTTATTTGTACTTGAAACCGATTTAATTCCGTAAATGAATATAGATTGTGCTACATGTGTTGACTCGTCCTCGGTTTCTTATTCCAAAGCTTTACTTATAAAAGCAGACTTATTTTTTTAGAGCTGTATTACAATAAGTCGAAATTCGAAATGAATATAACATCCACTTCGTACGGAGGGTGTTCTTATTAAGGAGTCTAGTCCTAGCGATGTATTTTTTGAACAACCAATATCAAATATATTAGCGTTTATTTTTAAATCGTTTGAATCTTTCTTAGTAAAATAAAAAAAAAATACCCTCCGCAGGACACAATGATTAATGGCTACAAAATAGAAAAGAACTCGATGATCATCCCCCTGTTGTGGGCCGTGCACATGAATCCGCAACTCTGGCCCAACCCGGAGGAGTTTAACCCTCTGAGGTTTATCACTTCCGAGGGAAAATACTACAGTCCACCTCATTTTATACCTTTTCAATCTGGTGAGTCCCCAAATTATTTTTACCTCAAAAACCCCCACAAACGTTGTTTGTATTTTCAGGAAAACGCATGTGTCCCGGCGAAGAATTAGCTAAAATGTTGATTTTCTCGTTTGCCGGGCTGACTTTGGTAAACTTTGAAATATCCCTTCCCCCCTCTGAAAACATCGACATGGAAGGCGAATGTGGCATCACTCTGACACCACCCGTTCACAACCTTGTTTTCAAACCCGTTTCTGAATAGTAAAAAAATGAATAAAAAAAATTCAATATTTTTCTTTTTTAATTAATTAAGTTTTTTGTTTATTGATCTGTTTATGTCCTATATGTGTAAAATAGTATTCAACAACATTTAAAACAACATTCAATTAAAGCTAAAATATAATATTACTATTTTCATGTTATACAACTAAAAAAAATAATTAAATACAAAAATGTATAATGGATTCTCTATCAATTGGCACTCAGAATTATATAAAAGCAACAAAAGGTACATTCCGTATAGATTAGTTTCTTTTTTATGTGTGAATTTTAAATGTTAAAAATAAAAATATGCAAGAGAATTTTCTCTTTTTGAATTTAAATGGTATTCTTATATTTTTTTATTTTACAATGAGTGAGAATATTAATTATAATAAAATGAAAATATATACAATAATTTTTAATATCTTTTATTTCTATAAACTAGAACCACAGAAATTTATTTTTGTTTAATAACTAAACTGAACACAGCGCGGGGGTGGAGAAAATTGGTAAGCGCCTTCGATGTTGCCTTAAGCTCAGTGCGGCGCTGGCGGTTGATGCTTGTTTGGTGACGTTGTTCTTGTCTGTGCGGAAAAACCTCACCAACTGATCGATAGATCGACCGATTGAATCACCGAGCTTAGAGCTCGCAGAGCCATCCATGGCAATATAAAATACAATCTTTATAATTTTCCTCTATTATGGAATATTTATGTTTTATTTCTTTTTTCATTTGCGATCTTCTTCGTTGTCTCTCGGGAGTTATGCTATTTTGTTTTTCCTTTTTTTCGCCTTCTTCTTCGTCGTTTTTGTTTTTACGTATATAATGAGTTAATAAGTTGAGTTGATTGTTATGAATTTGTGTGTGAGTTGTAGGAACCAAACCGTGCTCTGCCGAAATAAGGAGGCCCACGGGAGTTTCGCCAGCACCCTGCCCGATCTTGGAAAAAAAGTGTGTTTTATTTTTTTTCTCAAGTGTCGGTGACGAAGGCAGCTTTACTTTGATGGACATCAATATGAGCCGACATTTCTTTGATGTAGGGGCTCGGGGGTGGCAAGTGTTAATGGTCGAGGCGTCAGGCAGACTCTGAACGATTCGGGAGTTATTGTGGCGCCGACGTTGCCCTTGAGGCTTGGAAGGGGGCGTCCTTCGGGCAGGCTTATGTTGAAACAGTGCATGAATGAGGAGAAGAAAAGGAAGAGCTCCATGCGGGCCAGCACATCGCCTAGACACATGCGACGACCCACGCCGAATGGAATGAAATATTCGGGCTTGCGGACCTTGCCTTCGCTATCGATGAATCGCCGGGGATTGAACTCTTCCGGTTTGTCCCAGAGATTGGGGTCCATGTGCACGGAGTTGATCAATGGAATAACGTGTGAACCGGCTGGGATCTTGTAGCCGTTTACTTCGACATCTCTGCAATGGAAAGTAGTGAAAGAGTTTTGATTAGTTTCTTGGCAAATGGTGGGCGCGTGGCTTTTGAAAGGTAAAGGTGCGAAAGGGTTGGGCTATTCTTATTGTTTCGAAAATTTAGATTTAGGACTGAAAATTACCAAAAATTTTCAAAGCAATGTCAGTTATCCTAAATTAGGTCCTATAGTGTAGTTCAGAACTGACTACAAAAATATCAACGTCCAAACGTTGTTGATATAAAGTTCTCAAACAATAAACTGACACTGCTATGGAATTACCAGAGACCAGTTAACCTAAAGAGCGGCTTGAGTTCGTGTAGGACTAGACTGCTAATAAAAATAAAAATAGCACAATGGTATATCCCAATAAAGCTTTTGCATTAAGAGTTGAAAACTCAAAGAGCTTTGAGTCGAAACACCAGCGATCCAACAAAAAAAAATATACTCTCAAAAGTGGTTGAATTCCAGTTGTCCCATATTGACACAAACAGAAGGAACAAAAAACATGGATCCAGGCCCCTTAAAATGTTCAGCAGCTACGATTAAACAAACGAGTCGAGTTCCCCCAAAATACAGTCGTCGATGTGTCTTTGTTTATTATCCATCACGCAAAAACTTATCAATAAAAGCAGTTACAACTTTAAGCCCACATGCATCCAGATTTTGGCTGCTAGGCAACATTGTTTTGGGGTCTTCCCCGACTTTGGTATCTTCTTGCTTAATGTCGGTAAATTTCCTAAACGATCTCCAGACTTTTCACAGGTCGCCGTACGGTTACATCAACTCAAGTTTAAGCTACGATTTAATCAAATAATTGCAAGAATTGAGTAGGTCACAAAGAATACCCTGGCGCGGCCAATTACGAATTCCACACCCACATACCCAAGTGAATTATTGTTCAACTGACCACAGTTCGGTTTATATAATAATCTTCTCTTTATACGAACATGAGCGACTCGAACAGTTTCTCACTTACGAGTTAAAGTGAAATAAT
Organism: Cheilosia vulpina; assembly: GCA_916610125.1. Taxonomy (NCBI): domain Eukaryota; kingdom Metazoa; phylum Arthropoda; class Insecta; order Diptera; family Syrphidae; genus Cheilosia; species Cheilosia vulpina. The sequence goes on from OU744277.1 coordinate 61,594,929, forward strand.
TGGCCTGATTTTAACACATCCATACACTAGCATATATATGGAAAAAAAAAAATGAAATTCCAACTTCTTTGGCAAGGCAGTTCATTAAACTCTTGTGTGGATCGCATTTCGAAAGTCAGTCGTCGGTATTACTACAGCTCAAAGCCGGTATGATAATTGGCAATAGAGTAAAGTGCGCACGCTGTGATACTGCGCTCGTGTATGTGCTATGTGCACGTGATCAAATATAGTTAAGAGATTTCCATGCACACACACAGATGGATAGAGAGATAGAGAGAGAGGGAGAATGAGAGACAAAATAAGGTACACATCTAGTGGACAACACTTACCTTGTTGGCGAGTGTGTTGTAGCCAATGGTACAATGCTCGAGCGGCGCATTGATTCCAAAATTGTCGACTCAGTCACGGGCAAATATTGCAAATCCTCAATCGATGGCAATCGATGGCGGCCAACAACCTGATCCAACTCTTCTTGAACTCGACGCATTTCTTCAGGGTTGCGCAGCATAAACACATTGATCCACAGCAATGTGGTCTTGATCGTTTCCATGCCGGCTGAGAATAGATCAATGATGACTTGTACGATTTGTTCTTCTATATTCGGAAAAAAAAAGCAAAACACAGATAATCTCTCGTTAGTATCCTGTTTTATAATGGTGAATGAATTCTGCGAATTATCAAAACTAGGTCAGAGCGGACCTTTTTTTCAGAAAAAAAAAAAACTAGATATATAGAATAGCAAGCTCACCATGATCTTTTCCATCGAATAGCTCCCCGTCGCGACCTTCTAATTTGGCTTTCTCGATTTCGGCGATATACACATCGATCAGGTCACGGATGTTTTCGGCGTCGTAGGACTGCTTGTGGTCAGCGATGACATCACGATAGAATCTCTGCATCTCTTCACGGTTTCGGGCGATCTTGTTCTTGGCATTTAACACGCCCGGGAAGTACTGTACAGTGGGAATGTAGTCGACTGTGTGAATTTCACCAAATAACCGCATACCCTCCTCGATGAGAAAATTAAAACGACGAAATTTCGGATCATTAATTGAGAAACGAACTGACATCATTATGTCACAGATGACATTGCTAACTGCAACAGAAATTGCCGGAGCCATATCCATGGGCTGGCCTTCAGAGATTTGTAGATTATGAATGTATTCATGGACTTCGGTCTGGAATAAGTAAACAAATTGCCTGGATAAGATTTGGGTGTGTGTGAATAACGAAGGATGCTAAGTTGATTTGAAGCCTTTATCGGAATGCCAAATTATATGACTAGGTATTCAGAAAAGTTTAAGGGAAATGTCAAACATTTGAGAATTTAGTACAAATTTGTACAGTTAGGATATTTTTTGAGTTCAAGCTGCGAACTAGAGGCAGCAACACACATTTCGCATTTTAATTGATTAAATTCAGATTTTAGAGATATTGGACGGAAATTAGTCGAAATTTAAGATTTTTTATGTGATAATGTGTGACAAATTTTAAATATAATCGTAGTGTATACACTTTTTTCTGTACAAAAATAAAAAAAAAATAAAAATTCTGACTTGTTAATTTTCCGGAACAGGACATTTTAAATCGTATAGGTACATACTCCGCATTTCTAAGATTTTTTGCAAAGCTTTAGAGAATTTAGTACATTTGTTTAAGTTTCGCTGGGCGAATTTTTAGAAGCATTTGGTACAATTAATTGTTGATTGTTGATTATTTTCTGGCAATTTAATGTGAAGTACGCTTTGATTTTATGAATTTCAGAGTCAAACTACTGACGATTCTATTGCAGTTGCTCAAAATTGAGCCATCGATTTATTTTGGCTGTTTCTTAGAAATGTAATATATAATAAAAAACAAATTCGCACAACCTAATTAAATTTTTTTTTTTTGTTTGTTCTGTTAACATTTTTTTACTCACCATAATTCTCTTCTCCATCAAGTGTTTGCCATTTCCCATGTATGTCATTCCCAAGTGACGCAGTTTTTCATGCAAGAAACGACGTTGATCTTTCCACAATTTTCCAGTACTATTCACAATACCTAAAACAAAACAGCAAAAGAAAAAAAACACCACAAATTAGCTTAGACTCACAAGTACGGCACCGACAGTTCATCTCATTAATTTTCTATGATAATAATCTGACAACTGACTTGCGCAAAATTTCTCTACACTCACATTAATCCCACAAATTGATTTAAAAAAAAATTGCACGGAAATTTCCCCACACCTTATTTAAATTGCAAATTGAATTCAACACCCCTACTCATTTATATAACTCGACTAACGAATGTTTGCACTTTAATTATTATTAATAGTTTTAAAAATTAGCATATGTCAACAATGGGGAGAAATTTAAGAAAAAAAAATCGTTAAATTGTCTTAGGCCTAATAAATGTGCAAACATTTCTCCATCTCAAACGAACAAAAAAAGAAAAGAAACTCCCCACAACAACAGTGTAAACAGACAAATTTCACACCTAACACAAAAAGAAGACTGTACGAAAAAAGAATTGCCAAATACAACCAATTACAGCATAAAAATGAGAAAGGCAAATAGAAAAATGCGTTTCTTTAGCTGTCAAAAAAACACCGTTCCATTTTTTTCTGTGCGGAAATTTTGTAACATAGAAAATTCTGCCTAGCGCAGTTAATTTTTTTCGACAGCCATTCGCCTCGATAAAATTCAGGCCACTAGTGCAGCAGCGCATGTGTTTAAATTTGTTAAATATAGTTTCCAACTTACCAAATCCATTCAACGTCTGCATAAATGGTGTATCCGGACGTCCGGTGAACTCCTCACGGCGAAAGCACTCTCTTATCAATTTGTAATCACTTATAACGACCGTCAATTGCGTACCGAGACGCGCTGAGAACAAACTGCCATAGCGTTTGGCCAACTCCATGAACCGTGTGTGCTTCTCGTTGCCCATAAAGGCCAAATATCCGATAATGGGAAAACCCCATGGTCCTGGCGGCAAGGACCTCAATTCCTTGTATAACTTCACTAGCCACTGAATCAAACTTATCACTGAGATGATGCTTAGAAAAACCAAAAGTGTATGCTGCAGATCGTTGGTTTTCAACTGACGAATCAGTAATTTTATGAAAAATGAATCTTCTAACATTTTGCTGCAAATTGTCCTTTGTGCAGTTTTGCAAAAAAATTAAAAAAAAAAACGGAAGTCAACGTATCTATGAGATAAAGTTGGTGGTTTTAAATTCAGTTAGAAATAAAATTGCAAAATTCAAAAGTAAATTACTAAGTAAAACCAAAAATTTAGTCTGTATTAAAACAAGATAGCGTGTATTTTAAGCTCTAGCGTCAATACTGCGCTGCGTTAATAATAGATTTCGACTAATGTTCAGTCCATATGTCCTTGCTACTTTTATAACAACCGGCGCGCACTCATTGCTCGCTCGACGATCGACGGCGATCGTAGAGGGGGCGCATAAATAAACGATCCGCGCACACGGCCAAAGATGAAAATCGTAGGTAAATTCTCTGGACTGAGAGTTTTCGAGCCCGATAAATGATCGGCGAACACACACACTTGCACACACGTCTGTATGCATAGTCGCAGAAAGATCACATTTGAAAACAGAGAATTGAAACTCGCTCTGGCTCCGTCGCTCCGGCTCCATATGCTGTCTTTCTCATCTGTTGTGTCTCTCTTATTCGCTGAAGTTGCACGCGGTTACGTTGGGCTTAACTTGGGATACATTTTAATGTTCACTAAGCCGCGCGCACCGATTACGAGCTACGACGACGAGTTTGTTGTGGTAGTCGTTTATTTATCCGCGACACGGATCGCACTTGATCAAGCTTGCCCAAGCCAAGATCGAATGGTCAGACACATGGGCATGATGGGGCCGCCGATGATCGTCAGTGCGACAATGGATTCACGTCTCGTTACGCTCCACAACAGAGAGCGAAAGAAAGAGAAAGCCGCACCGTCTATCGAAGAGATGAGAAGTGCAGTTTGTGGTGGGGGGTGTAATATCGTAGAACCGGGGAAATACAGGTGCTTCGTACTTCCACTCACCCAATAATAAGCGAATAGCACCATCTTTTGAGAAATTTCATTCAGAAAAATTCAACACAGAGAGCAGTGTGTGTGTGTGTGTAGAGTTGGTGTTACCTACCATGTGCTCGCCGCCACTCAGAGAGTGAGAGAGCGAGCTGTGCTTATCACCTGCTGCTTATCAAAACTCGATTGATGCGGTGCGGCGGCGGTGTACACTTGAAAGATACACTTGTCGTCGCACTGTATCTGAGTGTAAACAGATATATGTACGATCGCCAGTAAACCTCGATTACGAATTTATTACTTAATGTTTGCCAGAATATTGTTATGAATCCATTGGCAAATATTTACGCACCCACCAAGCGTACGCTGGCTGATTGTAGGTATGAGCTGCTTCTTTTTATGGCTTAATGTTGTCATAATATTTATTAAGAGATGTTTGTGCGGTTTATTTTTTCTTTTCTTATTTGCTTTTTTTTGCGCTAAACTATTTGTGGTGGCGCTGTGATTTAGTTTGATAATTTTGTTGTTGTTTGTAATGAATGGTGGTCTACCGGGTGACCTTCTGTCAGTTCATTTCTGTCTAAAAATAGAATTCAGATGGAGTATAGTGCTTAGTATAGTGGACTGACGCGTGATATGTGGAATAGATGATGGTGTGGCTACTGTTGGTAAATAGTTTCAAAGTCAGAGTTCGTGAACCACATTGAGTTCATTGGATTGACCGACGGCTGGGGAGAGTCTTCTGCTTTGGCATGTATCTGGGACGTTATCCGAATGTTGTCATTGGCCTAAAATACACGCCTGCAAATTATTGTTTTATGGAAATCAAATGCATAAGGTTGATGTGGTTCGATAAATCTCCATTTCCGATTCGGAGTCGTGTCGATTTTTATTTTAGATGGAACTTCCGCAGCACGCACTGAGGAAGTGTGATGTGCTACTTATTTCGATTATATTGTTTTATGAATATCTATCTGCTAAGAGTTGAAAGATTATTTACCTATTCTAAAGTTGGAGTACAGTTTGCTTATGAGGATGCATTTGTTCGTAACGGGCGGATTTTCTTCTGTATTCTAAGAGCCGAAGTCGTACGAACGTCTTGCTGTAAACGAATCGCTTAGAAATAGCGAGAGATTCGCTTCGCTTCACAGCTAGTGATCGGCATCGTTAAAAAAATCTTTAAGATGGTATAGCAGTTTGGGAAAACATCAACAAGTTTCTTTTCATAAATTAGCCAAAAAATTTTACTGTAAGTAAGATTTTAACTGAATGCACTCATTCACTAAATGTTCGTCTACGTCATTTGGATAATAATCAATAATATTACGTACACTTTCCAGATCTATGTGTTCTTGATTTTTGTCCTGCAAATCCATTCAAAATTTAAATTTTTTGCTATAGGTCTCATAGGCTTGGCTTCTATTATTTAAATCCATAATCATCTTAGCCAACGCAGCGTTAAGCGTGTCTCTTTTAAATTTTTCTGCGCCGTTTACTGAGACTTTATCTGTAGATTTATCTGAAAATTTTGAAGTAATGCGTCTCTTAATTATGTCACTGTAGTGTTTATATGTTCTGATTTAAAAAATGTTTCAATTTTTGCGCATTTATTCCTTTCTTTTTCTCGACCAAATTGTAATTTTCTTTTTTCAGCTCCACTTTTATATTTTCTAGCAGACGTAGGTATTGTAAATTAAGATATTTTTCTGAAAATAAACAAAGAACTGGATAGAACTTTAAATTTTAATACCTACTTTGTAATGAGTGTAGCAAATCACAAATTATCATTAAATATCGAACGAGTTGGATTCATTAAGTTTTGAAAACTGAAATAAAAATAAAAAAGTCATGCTTTATAATTCTTTTTACTTTCCTACTGCGTATTAAAAGCAGGAAGACTAGTTATGCTGAATACTTTCAATTTTAGTAAATTAAAAGAAAGGTCCGGTCCTTATAACTTTTAAGTTATCTATCACTTAGTAAACTAAACACACGCACTAAACACATTTCTAAAAATAAATAAAAATTAATAAATATTCAATTTATACATATATTTATTAAAAATGTCAACTGTGTTTCATAAATAAAGGGTTTTTCAATAAGAGCGCTACAAAAGTTTTTTTTTTTAAATAAAACAAAAACGGTTTTGGATATCAATGAAATTCTTTATTCATGTGAAAGTACGTTCGATGCCCTTATATATGGAACTCGATTTCTTTTGCATGGCTACCACGGGCACGCTTGCAGAAGTCCAGACGCTGAACTCAATTTTCGACGGTTTACAAGCATAAATCGGCCGATATTGCTGCAATTTCACGTTCGATATTCGTACGAAGTTCATCAATCGTCGCTGGCTTGTTGGCATAGACCAGAGACTTGACGTAGCCCCACAGGAACTAGTCTAACGGCGTCAAATCACACGACCGAGGCGGCCAAGCGACTGGACCATTTCGTGAGATAACACGTTCTCCAAACTTGGTTTCCATTAAATTGATTGTGACATTTGCTGTGTGGCTTGTGGCGCCGTCCTGTTGGAACCACATGTCCTCCAAGTCCATATCATCCAATTGGGGCCAGTCACAGTAACGTGCCGGTCTTGATCATCACGGAAGGAGTACGGCCCAATGACGCCGCCGGCCCATAAACCACACCAAACCGTAATTTTTTCGGGATGCAATGATGACTCATGGAGTACGTGTGGATTGCTGCCTCACCAATACCGCATATTTTGTTTATTGACGAAGCCATTCAGCCAGAAATGAGCCTCATCGCTGAAGATGATTTTTCTTCAACTGAAGTCACAGCGGCAGCAATATTCTCGACACTACGGGCACTTCTTTGTCTCACTGACATGGGAACATTTTGTACTGTGCCTGTTCAAATTTTTCCACTAGACGCTCAATTGTTGATCTGCTAGGACGATTATGACGACCATAAATTGGACGTAGCGCTCTTAACGTTGAGGCCACTGACTCCGAATTTCGGTAGTAAATTTTAATAATTTCGACTCGTTGTTGGCTCGTATATCTTTCCATCATGAAATGGCAAACCTTACTGAAGAGAAATGTCAAAAGAGCGGCAAGAAATTCGGCGTCGTTTGCTGTCCCTGTCGCTCTACTTTTGTAGCGTCCCTTTTGAAAAGCCCTTTACATCAGAACGATCTGAGCACGCTCGGCTCAGAGCGCCCTCATAATGCTCGAGCTCGGCTCTGAACTAAAAAAGAAAAACGCCTATTATATATGGACTGCTAGAAGACAACTTCGCGTTGGTTCCAACATAAGCGCTAGCTCTCGTGGTTCGGAGCGGAATAAATTGAAAACTTACATCTGACGTTTCCATTTCGTTGCAGATAGTTTTGCATAACACGGTGTCATTGCGATTAATTGAATAAAGATTTAAAATTAAAAAATTAAGTGTTGTATAATTGGTTGCAATTTGTAATATGATTCAAGTTTCTCTGATATGAAGAATTAAATTTTCATGTACTTGAATGTGATATTCTTGACAATCATAAGTATTTATTGATCAGAAATGTGATTGAAATATACTTTTAAGTGTTATTACATCATATTTCTAAAATTAATAATGAAAAACAACATAAAAAACTAATTCACAATAAATATACGAAAATTGTGCAATTTATGGGACAATGATATGGTTTTTTATTCTAATTTTGTTGGTTCCATCTATTACTAATTATTTAAACTAGCACAATTTGGAGATGTAAACAATGCCGCAACAATTTGAATTTCAACCGTTTCACTTGGCAAATCCACTCACGCCCAATAGGTGGCTCTAGCATTCTATGGAGAAATCCAAGCTGGTTGTTATTTTGTTTCACTTATTATTCGCATAGAACCACGAACGCTAGTTATGTTGGCGTCATTTTCTGGGCAGAGATTGTATGGAAGTGACATTTCACTAGCAGTCCATATATAATAAGTCAATGGCGCACACGGGTTGATTGATCGTAGTAAATTCTAGATAATTTTTATTATTGACAATATCGTCTATTGGTTTCAGTTCGGTTGGGGGTCCTCTGTATTCGCGGGGCCCTTTAAGTCGATCTGTCCCTGGCTCAAGGCACACACCGCTAGTCCCATCTTTGCCGCTTCTGCTTGCATATTCCCAAATGATGGTACCACCACCCTAACAGTTCTCCGATTACTTCCAAGAAGACATTTTAGAAACTCGTGAAACAGTACATCTGCAAATGGCTTGTGAGTTTCGTGGAATTACTTAAGCAAGAAGAGCGTCACTTTTTATAAGATATCTTTTGACATCAAAAGGTTCGGTGGTATTCATACTAACCTTTAGAATGCAGGTAGACTTTTTCAAAGCCAGCAATATGTTTGATACAGTTTGTCCCTGTACTAAAATCGATTTGGAACTCTTGGGTTTTTTTCTTAAGTTTTGCGGAGTGTGAAGATTTTATCGGTGTTTGCAATTTTTTCGGCCTGAAAGCCGCACACAGAGAGTTTCGTACCAAAATTGCCGACGATAGGCTTATTGAGCTTTACAGATTTATTGCGACCGGAATATTTCATCCGATGTTAAGGAGTCTGACGCCTCTGTAACTGGCGCAAATCGAAGGAATCTTTCTTAAAGAACGGACATATATACTTCCATCCGAACAGATGGGCCGGGCGTGGTATAGCTTTGAGAGCACCTAGCGACCAGCGCCCGCGTGTTTTTTTGGGCTTGTGGCTTCACTAACTTCACTTCAATCGGGCTGACAGAATCCTTGGCCAACATCATCAATGTAACCGCGGCTTAACACTATGGGATCAGTCAGCGATAGTGCGGCACCTCCAATTTTTCATCACCGACTGTGACTCTTATATATTTTCTTTGCAGGCTTCGGCTCGGGCTTTCAAGCCTTGATATTTTTTCTCACCTTTTTTGTAAAATGTTGAAACCTTTTTCCTCTAGTTATATCTTTCTTTTGATAACTACTTAACCGTGCGGTTCTTGAATGCCCCGTTTTCTTTCGGAGAAGTTTGAGCTCAACTTTCCTCCTCCGCCCTAAAATTTCATAAGCACTCTTTCTCTCGGCTCTGGTCCTTATATGCAGTATTCCGAGATATGACTGTTATCTCTCTCTCTCTCTCTCTTAAAAGAATTTTCTTAGATATACCAGCTATACGTAAGAATACTATCTAGATAGTGGTTCAAGTCGATGTTCGCACCAAACACTTCGGTTGCAATGTGAATGGAATCAACCAGCGTTTTAGTCCTCGGGAAATGTATTCCTGAAAGCGAGTTTCAAAGTTTGCGTGTCCTATAGCCCAAGGGTTATGAATGTCGAAATTTGGAAAATGTGAACAGTATTTATTGACAAGATCCCTGTTTTGGGATTAAAACCGGCGAGTATGATTTTTGGGTCAGGACAACTCTTTCGCAGCACATAAAGACGTTCTTTGAGGCGGTCGACTTTATACTCGATCATGTTGTTCTTCAAGACTTTTCGAATCCAGGTAGAATCTGATTCCCCAGCATTGAAGTGTAACAGATTTTCATACGCACATGGAGGGCTTTTCAAACAATAAAGATCAAAGCATTCAACCTCAAAATTCAAAATAAGCATTCCCGAAAATGGCGCGATTGTCGGCACATTAACAGTTGACCTAACAAATATCAATTGTCCGCCAATTGAACACATAAATTTCGCCCGGCAAAGGCATCTTAATAAGTGCGATTTTTTTGACAGCGATAGCCAAAAGAGATTAAGGACTAATAACGGCGGTATTCTATTGGAATTCAAGGTGTGTATATGCAAAGGCCACCAGAGTCGACTCGCGTATTAATTGTACATTCCCTGCCTTATCACTTCACGTCTCGCATAATACAAATAATAATTATTATAAATTGTTCAGCTTATCACTATTTTGCCAATTTGTTTGCACAAAGAAATCGTGAGTACTCGTCTCTATTGATTTATTAGCGCGATGTGGTAACAAATGCGTATCTACTGTGTTATCAATGCAAAAACCGGATTAGCAAATGACGCAAATCGCGGTCATTAACTGAAAGTGTATATAGATGCTGACGAATTAATAAACAATTCATTTACATAGCCGCAGGGGCGTGGAAATTGTGCTTTCGTCAGTATATCGGCTTTTTCGGCAGCGCAAAAGAACGCATTTCCCATTATCATGGTGAATTGTTGCCGAAAATCGGACTCATCTGCCTGAATAGGAGTTTCTAATCACAGTTGCGTACCTATATATATTTTATTTGCTTGCAATTGTGGCCGGTTGGATGATGTTGGTCTGACGCAAATCGCAGTGTTTATCAATTTCCTTGAAAGAGCATATAGTTGAGTGCTATGTACTTTGGAGGCACGCCGCACGTAGCTTGAGCCATAATTCACCAGATATTGCCTTTGATTTTCACTATACTTTCTGTGTAAGGTTAAACAGATAATTATGGATTAATACGGCAATCTGAGGCGATTACGATTTTGTACAGTGCCGCGCACATTGATTGTGAAGAATTGCGTGTCAATTAAGCTAAGCGACTTAAGAAGTTTGTACAAATGCATTGCATCGTTTGTCGGAGGGTGATTAACTGGCTCAAATGTGGCTTTTAAACGGGATAAGGGGTCGTATCGGCAATTCCGTGAACGAGCTATTAATTCCCGGAATTAAGTTTATTTTATATGTGAAACAAAAACAAATTCCGTCACGTAATGCTCGTTCACGGACGACGCGATTCGACCCCAGAATTCATCAGAACAGATTTTTGTTTGGACTTGAGTAGGTATAACTGTCCTATATAAGTATAGAGTATCCTGAGGAAGCTTCATAATACATTCGGACTCCGCATGAACAATTATCCGTCCGGACTCGCCATAAACTTGATAAACTTCGTACAAAAAAAAGTTCACGGCGTTCACGTCCATTCGGAGCTTTTCGTCCACTAGTTTATTTTATAACGTTCTAGCTAATTGGTCTTCATTGAAATCTGCAAATCTTCGGTATTTGTTTTAATCGCAGCTTTATTGTATCGCCTTTATTTGGGCGACTACAATTACAATCTACTTACAAAATAGGATAATATCCTTCACCTTTTGTTGACTGGCGTCGTTGTTGTTTTACATGCAAGTTGCGTCTATTTGTAATTTCCATTGAAGTGACAAAAATGCATATGTGGAACAAAATTGCTATTTATGTATTTGAAACCACTGCGATATTGACGAAATTAAAGCTAAAAGCTTATAAGAGCCTTTAAGTGCAAGAGCTCTTACAATTTTCTAAAGGTCTTCCAAAGATTTGAATTCGTCGCCAATGTTGTGGGCAAGTACTGGCAGCGAAAAAAAAGACCTTCACATATAAAACAACTACAGCAAGTAAATACTAATTTTTCAAAGACAATTATGTTCAGCGACGAGGCTCATTTCCATTTATATTGCTCCGTTAATCAGAAAATCCAAGAGTTAGTCTCAAGAAACAAATAGATCCAGAACAGGTCCTTGTTTAGTGAAGATTTTTGGCTTAAGCCATCATCGGACCTTTAGCCACATTACTTGATAAATAAACCTATAATTACTCTAAACAACTTAAACAATATAAAAATTACAATTTTTTGACATCCTTTATTATTGTTTAATAATAATTGGCCTTTTTTATTATGCTCACATGATCTGTATAGATCATTGATTTTCACGGTTTACAACAACAGTACAAGATCCAACTTTTGTTGTATACCATGGAAATCAATGATCTATACATTTCATGTGAGCATAATAAAAAAGGCCCAATTATCACATACAAAATCAGAAAGTTATTAAAAGCTCTGAAAAGCTATCTACTGGATTTTGGAAACCCAGGTACAGAGTTATAAAACTTCTCAAACTAGCTTCTCACTAGTTTGAGAAGTTTTTATTTTTGGGACGAATGGAAGGGATCTACAATTTTATGCCGAGTCCAAACGGCCAATTGAGAAGCTCTTTCATGACAGTTATACTCTCAAATGTTTGTCAGACGTTCGCGAGAGGTGGCGCAGTGAAAAAAACCTTAAGTTGGAATTTGAGTTTTCTCGGGATTCGCACATGGGACCCCTTGCTTAGTAGTCCAACACTAACAACTAAGCCACTGTGCCGCCACAGCCGAGGTACAGAGTTACCGTTGCTTAATTCTATAAATATAGTTTGGAAAAAATTCATACAATTGCTCATTAACTGTGGAAGTTTTTCACGATATTTATAATAGGCTCTTGCGTTAAATCTTAAATATGAATATATATCTATAAGTGACAATTTAAAAACAAATGCAAAGTGCACTTTCATTTGCCCATGATATTAATTTACAATTTATTTTAGTGTTTTTAAACTTTTTTGATGAGAACATGCACTTGTTTGATTAGTAGTTAAGTAGTTAATTAAGAAATTGATTCCGATTGAATTTCTAGTTTAGCAGAAAGCATTTAAAATAAATAAAGACATTTATAACAGTCTAGAATCAGAAATTCGATTTTCAGCTTAGTTATTTCTATTTGAGACTTGAGAGTCATATGGAAATTGCTTTAATCTCAATTTATTTTCATTTTTATTTTTCATTTCATTTGCACTGTCTTTTTGCAGGGCTTGGTGTTAGAAGTCGCAAATTTTGTGAATTTTACGTCGGAATAAAACTAATTAATCGTATTTTGATTTGACAACCATTAATATTTCAGAATCGTATTGCCTTAACAATCTATCTTTAAATACGTTCCCACATTTAAATGAAATTTATAACTTCTGCCCGCTCTTCTGTGATCAAAATGCCTTCTTGGAAAGTATTTAAAAGCCAAATAATTCATATATTCAAACACAAAAAAGAGAAATCCTAAATAGAAAAAAAAGGAAAAGGAAAAACTCAGTAAATTGTATTAAAACCAACGTCATCTAATATCTGCTCCTGTCTCGTCGCCAACTACTGTAAACAATCGGAAGAGAAATCATCACACAAAAAGTCAATGACCAAGTGCAGTGCGTTTCATACTTCACCCAGGTGCAACAATATTTGTTTTCGCATAAATAAAAAAATATACCAATCGACTGTGTGCGGAAAACTGTAGTCAGTTTCAGTCGCCGCGTAGTCAGCTATTAAAATCTGACGTACACTTGAACTCTGCTGCCAGTACTTGAACTCATGGGAAAATAGAAGTTTTACAAATAAAAGTTAAAAAGAAAAAAAGTAACGGGGTTTTCCGGTGAAGGGGTCAAATTGCGAGCTGGCACAACACGAAAACAAGTCTACTCAAGAAATTGAAGCGCGTCTCAAATCTCTTATCTAAAAGCTGATGAGTCCGTATATTTCAGCAACGTTTCCGTATAAGTACTAGAATAACTGAATAGCTTCGAAAATAACATGTAAACAAATCGAATAGACATTGACCGCATTTTGTGAATAATATTTTTCCCAATTAGATGCAATTCATTCACCTAGAACAACAGTCAGCATTTTCGAAGGAATTTTTAAAAATTATGAATGCGGTGATGCACCCGAAATATCACCTTAAGCGAACACACAGATAAGAAATTTCATTGAACCGTCGAGAAATCGTCCACAAGGTACCTAAGGGGGAAACCATAATATAGGTACGTTAATGGAGATATTCGAAGTGCATTTGAACTTTATTGCAATAGAACAGTTGGAATTAAGTAGCCTTCAACTAATTTAGCTACGGCATATTTTTTTAAGACGATTTTCGCAATGACGTTTTATTTGTCAATTAATTTAGCCATTTTTTGATCACGACAGGAGTGCAGTTGATGCCAATTATTTTTGAACTATCTCATCACATGAGTTCATGTGTATTATAATTGAGCTGGCGGTCAAAATTAAGTGATTGAGATTGAGTTAAACTCGGTGAATTCCTCGCGAAGTGCTTAATATTTTTTATGAGTGCGGTTAGGTTTACTGACTTGAAATCTCTTATTGCCGTATAACCCTTTAAAAAAAATTATGTACTCGACTGTGTCGCACAAAAATTGAACAAACAAGTAAAAGTAAGCCAAGGTGTGATTTATGAGCGTCCGGGGGGAAATCAACCCAGAAACCCCCTATATCAAGAATAATAAAACGAAGGTGTCAATTGATCTATTGCAGTAAGTGTATTGTTTATGTTGCCATCGAATTGCATCTCATTTGGATTGCTTTCATTAATGTTGATCAACAGAAAATCAGTGCTCACAATAAATAAATAAGACATAAAGTCCTATTGCAAACCGCACCCAATAGTTGAGTTTTTTCTTTAGATGACTGCGGATTTAATCCCATATGCCAAATGCAGCAATTGAGAACTGAATTTTTGGGCAATTTGGTAATGTTTCTCAAACATCAGTCCGTCCATTATTGTTCTCCAGACTGATCGTAGACGGTGTCTAATTTGGCCTTGCCTCGCTGTATCATGTTTTCATGTTTTTGTCGCCTCTATTTTCTGAAAGCCATTGCGACATGTTGGTTAAATCAGTGAAGCTAATCGAAAAAAATTTCAGCCGATATAGACAAAACCATTTTATTAATTTTTTGTATTTTATGTTGTACATATATTGGAATCAATTATATAAATAAGCCCATAGCTTTCCACAACTGTTCGATTTGAGTGAGTTTTTAATTTTTGGGACAAGTGGAAAGGACCTACAATTTTATTCTGCGAATCTCCGTCCCAACGTATGAATTGAGATGCTCTTCATGACAGTAATACACTTGGAGATCTGTCAGACGTTCGCGAGAGGTGGGGCAGCGGAAAAATGTTGTAAGATGTAATCTGTGTGTTTTCCGGGGATCGAACCTGAGGCCCCTCTCTCAGTATTTCAGCACACTAACCACTGTGCCGACATTTTGTTCCGATAGGTTGTTCGTTTTTAACAGAAAATATTCTAAGTAGCGCAATAAAAACAAACGTAGTGAGAGATTTCTGCTCTTTAATTCATCACTATTTCGCACTCCAAAGCCTACAAGACACCCCGTAGGTATTTTAATCGCAGCGATAACTTGTCCCAAATATTAAATAAGCACACTCAGCTGGCCAAATTACAGCACCAACATGCTGCATGTTGCAGTGCTGGCGGGAATTTTTCGGAGAAACCCCATGCACCAAGCTAACAATTGCCTCTTTTTTATCAAACCAACTCTTCTCCCCCTTCTCATTTGGCAAGGAAATTAAAGCAGCCCTATTTTCCAGAAAATAGGTGTAATTTTGGAATTTTCTTATGAAAAATTTGTTACGTTGTGGCGGATGAGTGGTTGGCTTTAGCGCAGAGAAAATTTTAATTTTTACTGTACATATTAAACAACCTTCTTATTGAGATCAACAAAATGGCATATAGTCGATAAACCCAGTTTTTAATGGAACAAGCTGTCTTTCGTTACCTTAAAGTTGAATACTATGAAAATGGAATACATGACTAAAATGTGAAAACTAGAAATAGTGGTAATTACTTTTTGAATTTTATAAAATAATATATTTATAATATGTATGAACTAAACGAATAACCATAAAATCGAAAAATAACCTCAAAATTAAAAGGTATATCCCTTTCGATGTAAAAATTTCACAAATAAGGATATTTCCCAAGATCCTCTAGCACTGGTCTGTTGCATTTTTGGTTTTCTCTTTCGCTCAGCCATGAAATTGTTGAGCTCGTTAAAAAAATTATCATGTAGGGCTAGTATACATATGTATATACCACATATAGGTATATGACTAGCGGTAGATGTCATTATGTGAAAATTTGCAGTTTAGGGTTCAATTTGTTGTGTATGGAATCTTCGCGAAGTAAAGATGCAATAAACGTCATTCTTCCCAGGACATTCAAGTTAGTCAAACGTCTCTCGCTTTTGCTCGTCGTCGGTCATTGTTCACAGTTGAAATTACATTCTCTTTCGGTCGGTCTGAAATTGTGTCGTCTAATATAGCATAAAGTTTAAAAACTAGTTTAACAAATGTGTTATTTACGAAACAAGGGAAAAGTATTAAAAATTTATTTCTGAAAATAAAATTTGTTTGTGTTTTATTTAAACCTTTTTTTTAATTTTTTTTCATTTTACATTTTTTTTTTTTTTTTTTTATTTTTGGGTTTTTTTTAAACATTTATATTTGACAGAAGAAAGTAGTTTTAAACTAGTTTAACAAATGTGTTATTTACGAAACAAGGGAAAAGTATTAAAAATTTATTTCTGAAAATAAAATTTGTTTGTGTTTTATTTAAACCTTTTTTTTAATTTTTTTTCATTTTACATTTTTTTTTTTTTTTTTTTATTTTTGGGTTTTTTTTAAACATTTATATTTGACATTTATATTAAAAAAAAGCTTTATGCGTTATTTGCGAATGTGTAAACTTTTGCAGTTATAAAATAAATTTATTGTTTGCAAAGTTTTTTTTTGTGTTTTGAATTGTAGTAGATCTTCTACATTTAAGGTGTCCTACTTTAGTGGGTAACAAGTGCAAAATTAATATTGCAAGCGAGTCCTTAGAGTCATTGCCATTTCTGTTTTTTTTTTTTCATTGTGACGGCTTGATGAATTTGCAATCAAAAAACATTCAAAAGTCCTTCAAATCTCTATTTGTATTTTGCTATAGTTAAGCTCATGCCCTATATCAGCTTGCAGCTTTTGTATTTGGTTATTTTCTTACGTACCTGCATTCATAATCACAAACAACATTTTTTTGAGTGTAGGTACCTACATATATAAATAAAATATTGGATACAAATACTGCTTAGCACGCGAACAATTGAAAATTTCTAGATATCATTAATTTGTATATTATTTGTGACAAATTATGTACGAAAATTCACCTTTCATTTCTATCATATCGCTTTGAATTAACGCCGACAAAAAACAAAACCGCAAACTATTAATATAGGTAATGATAAACTTCAATTGTGCATAAGTTACAATTTAAATAATTTTCTCTCGGCGTTAAATTGATTCCAACTATACGAACATTTCTATCCAAAGCAATGCTAATGCACCCCAACTATCAGCTATTGTAACTTTGTTACATTTGCACCGCATTAACATCCAAAACGACATCTCTACACCAAGTTGCTGTCAAGAAGTTGCGCTTGCGCTGTTTCTGTCATGAATCTTAAATGATTCGGTAAAACGTATTTCATCTGCAATATCTGCATGTTTCGACGACTACTGTCGGTCAGTGGCTTGGCATTAGAGATCTGATCTCAATTGAGATTAGAAGGTCGGTCATTGAACTTCACTTCCTCCTTCACAAATAGCCGCTGCCATATCATTGCAATGCGCGATGCGATCCTCATAATAAATAAATTGTTAAAAAGAAAACACTGTTCTACCACAAACCAACTGTTGGTTATTGAAATTTCGATACAAAACAGCCTTCGTCAAAGCGAATCGCTATGGCAGTCATTCGACTGTCGACTCTAGTGCATAAACAATTCAGGGTGATCACACTTCAGCTTTCAGACTTTGCCCTCGGCTTTGATTTTCGCGCTTCATCCCAGCTCTAGAAAGCGATAGTTTTGCAGATCTTACGGTCGTGAGAACCATAACAATCACTTTCGTACGTTGTATATCCTCGACGAAGATGACGCTTGAAACTACGCAGCTTAGAAGATTGACGCGCGATCACTATGAATGAACTGTCCGGTTCATGTAGCTAAGCCATAGTTAACCGTAAACAGGTTTTTCAAATTCTTACGTTTTTTGCGAACCATATATTAATGTTGCGAATAAATTTACATCACCGCGTGGATCGGCATCGCCCGAATGTATACTTGTTAATTAAGTTGCGTAAATTATAATTTACATATAAGGAAAACACTTTTGGGCTCGCGAAAAATTTTAGTGCGGTTCTTGGAACTGTAATGGTGCCTGTTGGATGGAATGAGGGGGAAGAATATGGGTTTTCAAGGCTGATCCGGGTGTACAATGACCCAGATGAATTGATATACCTCTGCCTATATACGTGTTTTAGAATGGTAAGAGTTGTGGTTTGTGTTGCCACTGAGAAGATGCGGAGAATAGAACAATTTGTATCTATCTATTGGGTGACCTCGAGAGTGCGGGTTATTCACCGTAAGATGGCAAAAAAATGTTTTTATGTTTTGATTCGATTATGTTGTGGCTTGTGGAATTTTGTGTACGCACGATGACCATGCGGTCATTAGACTCGAGCTACGAGTGGGTAATAACATGATTTTAAATTGCTTATGGATGGAAAATGCTAACTGAATGTGCAATTTTATCATACCAAACATTCCTATCACTCAAAAAATAGTTACAGTAGAATACGGTTATAACGACGGTGAAGGACCGAGGAAATAAGGTTGTTATAACCGGCGGTCGCTATATCCGACTTTACACAAATATATATATAGGTACATAATGAAACTAACCAAATGAAAGCACAGTGGACGTTATAAGCAACTGGTCGTTATAAGCGATTTCCACTGTAGTATAAAAACACAAACGAAATCTTTGTAGAAATACGAACAGTGAATATTCGTAATAATATGCACAAATTATTTGTACATAATTAGAACATTCGTTGTTTTTGTCGTATTTTAAAAATTATTGGATTTGTACACTTTGTACATAGAACGAAACCGCCTTTGTAATATTATACGAATACTTTCTGCAGGCACACTGGATGAGAGTACGAACATCGTTCGTGGAATGTACGAAAATGATTCGTAAATACATATGTAGGTAGTACGAATGCTGTTAGTACATATGCAAATGTTTTAAACAGGTTACGTTCATTCTACGAACGGCGTTCGTACTTTCGTAATATGTCAGCAAAATTGTTAAGATTGAAAGTTTACAAACAGAAAATATTCGTTAAAATACGAAACTTTAGAATGTACAAATGCTTTTTACATACCTAATACGAATGTCATTCGTGTACAAAATGGCGGCCGAATTAATAAGAGTATATTAACTTAAACGCGTTAAAGCCTCATAAACTGCATAATTTTACCACCTCGTAAATGAACTGTCAGATTTTGTATGGAAAATAGTTTACGCAGGCCTCATCATTTTCCGCGGCGATTTATGCTCGGAAATCAACGGCGGAAAGTTGCGCAAATCACAAATGTCAAACTTTGACAGACAGTCGTCTGTTGTTTGTTTGTTTCGAGTTTTTTTTTTTAGGAAGATCTCAAAATGGTAAGAATTCAAGTAAAAAAATAATTTTGAGTAGGTACTAAGAAATGAAAATGCTTATGATTTGCAGCAAAACGAAAAAAAAAAATAAATTTGGAAATAATTTGAACAGATGAGTTTGACAACCGACTTGACAGTCGATTTACGCGATTAACGCAATGATATTTCCGAGGGGTGCTTACTTAAAGCACCTCAGAAATTTATGAAATTTATGAGCTGCATAAAATTATGCAATTAAGTTAATACCCTTAATAACAAATTCGTAGTATGTAAAAATTATTGCTATATAATACGAGTGCCATTCGTATATAAAATGGCGGCTGAAGTATAAACGAAATATTCGTAGAATGTACAAATGTTTATTACATGTGTGGCATTCATAAAATATTATCGAAATATGTACACAAACATTCTCTGAAAACTTCAATCAATCGTGCAGCTACTACTGCAGTTCGATCAAATATTTCGGAGAGGAAATACATTTCCATAACTAGTGCCTGGAAGAAACAAATTAAAAAAAATCTTATTTGTATCTGGGACTCAAATGGAATTATTGTAAGTCGATTCCGCAGGTAAGCGTTTTAATTTATTAGAAACTATTGCGTGTGCGAAGTGATATAGAATTTTTTTTAACTTTTAATGTGAGGAAAACTGCGTTTTCATTAAAAAATGTGGTGAAAAAATACGTGATTATTGGTTTGAAGCATTGCAAAACATTTTGCTCGCGTTGTGGGTACCTATATCATATTTGCGATAGCGTAAAATTTATTCAGCTTTCTGTAATTCATTTCGGTGATTCGGTACTCATAAATTGGCGCCGGCTCCAGAGGACTAAAAATGTTTCACGCTAATGGCATAGTTCCCCTGCTGAATAACATTATACCTCAATGGTTGCCGGTAAGCCGAGGTCAGTTATCTGACTGATGAGGTACGAAGGCTATAGCATGAATTTATTTACAGCGTATCCATAAAATAGATCGACTGCAAACAGCCCTAGCAAAACTGTAGCATTTGCATAATAATAAAAAGACGAACAAATTTGTTAAAAAATTGTACCTATACATTTTACAGAAACTTCTCATGCACAAAATGTTCGTTCGTTCGATACATTAAACAAAATAGTTTTTGCTTTCAGCAGATGGATGCCTGGTGGAACAAACAAATTATATGTATATTGTTCCAAAACTTTCCGTTCACGAATAAATTCGTACGACTTAAGTTTTTTTTTTTGTTTTTGTTATTATGTTCTTACCTTATTTATGAATTCTAGTTTATTTATGTTAAGTTTTTTATCTCTAATTTAAAAATCAAAACTAATTTATAATTTAAAGCCGTATTTTAGGTTAATATTTTATTATAAAAACTGTCGTTCAAAGGTGGCCCAGCCTAGTTCAAAGCTGCCCCACAGGTGCGCCACCTTTGAACATAAGGACCTGCTTCATTAAAAAGTTAATAATAAATCGAAATCTTCATACAACGTATAGAATTATGCGTTTAAACTAAAGCTGAGTTCCATTTATAAAAAAAAAAATTAAGTTACAGATAAAAAATTTGAAAACATATGTTTTCATGAGACTTGGAAGCAAAAAGTATTCAAAGGTGTCCCAGTCTTCCCTAATTACGTACTAACGAATTTTTACACTTTACCAATGCATTCGTCCTATTTATTAATGTTTGTTTGTAGATTAGATGACCGTGTTTGTAAAATATACTTTTGTTCGTACATTGTACAAACAGCCACATGTAACTTGTACAAAGGCGTTCGTCTGCTGAAAATTACAAACGGTTTCGTAAAATGTAAAAACCATTTCTAGAATATAACGAATTTTAATTTATTAAATTTTATGAGGCATACCGATTTAGTAGAGTTATGCAATTAATGCAGTTGTTCCAAGTGAATAATCGAGTCCCGAAGCGACTTGGCTATCATCAGCATAATAAGACCCTACAGAGGAAACGTCTTTCAGGGAAAGTGTCAAGAAGCTCATATAACCCCCCAAACGGTACACGTCCTCAACCGAAATGGTTGCTGAGACAAATATCGATAAACAAACCACCATCCATAATAGGCCTTTTTTATTATGTTCACATGATCTATGTAGATCATTCATTTTCACGGTTTACAACAGTACGAGATCCAACTCTTGTCGTATCATGTTGGCATAAGAAAAAAGCCCTATTATTATATATACATATTTTGTTTGAACACTTTGCAAATGACACAATTCATGCATCCAGTAAATGACTGGCTTAAGCGAGCTGACTGGATAATACATAATATGTCACAGATTTATATTTCTCTTAAAGGATTTTAAATATTGGATAGAAGTTCTGGTCACTCTAATCAATTTCTGTTGATGCTGATGATGTTGATGTTAAAAAAAACTCCCTCTTCTACTTTTACTATCACATTTTGTAGTATTCTTCAGTAAACGAACCATCATAGCAAATACAAAGGTCAATATTATCCTGCGTCCCTTCTTGATTTTATTCATAACTTGGAAATAGTTTGGAATTACCCTTCATCTCATTCTCAAACTAAAATGTAACTGCCTCTCCAAAGCTACCTTCAAGGTTTTTTTTTTTGTTGGATAGATTTCTATTATGCATTTATGTTATCACTTATTGCATGATATTAATTCTTCACCTGACAATGCCATTAACTCGACAAACGTCAGAGTTCTCATCGATATTTCAAAGCCTGCTTGTGAATTTCATTATTAAAATTGTTGCGCCGTAGTAGATTACTCCAACTGATGTGAAAAATATGGCAGCACTGAAATTTGTCGACATTGACACTGAGGCTTACCATCTTGAAATGTGGAGTTTGTTTTTGTTTTAAGATTTTGCAAAATTAATACTTATGTAGGTTTTGCTGATGGTGATACCTAGTACGTTTCTTGGGGATTTGAAAACATAAAATATTTTTTAAACTTTTGTTTTTGCTTTGTTAAAATAGGTAGGGGTAGATGTTGGTATGTACTTTTTTGGTTTATTTTCTCAGAAAACTATACAATGCAAATTTCACAGATTTACACCATACAAATGATGCTTAGTTAACTATAGGCGTTTTTCTTTTTTAGTTCAGAGCACAACCTGAACTGTTATACAAAAAATTCGTGTTTCTTTTTTAGCTCAGATACATCAGAGCTCAGATTTGTGTTTCTTTTTTCGATCTGAGCATAATCAGAGCGCGCTCGATGAGCTCAGAATAAATTGACTGAGCATGCTGAGTAAAAAGCTGAATACACACTCACAGTCACATTTGACAGAAAAAAAAAACAGGAAAACAAAATAAATGAAATGGTGGACGAACTTTGTTGTTCTGGAACTAAAGGATAACCAATTTAATAAATAAAAATTAATAAATATTCAATTTTTACATACATTTATTAAAAATGGCAGCATAAATACATCAGAACAATCTGAGCACGCTCGGCTCAGAGCGCGCTCATAATGCTCGAGCTCGGTTCAGAGCTCAGCTCTGAACTAAAAAAGAAAAACGCCTTATGTACAGTTTCTGTTTCAACTAAATTGTGAATTATCTTTAAATACAACTCAGCAATTGAGAATGTTCCGCGTTAGTGACATCAGTGTGTCTTTGGCATTTGCACCTACTCTAGTGATTGTATTTTGGATCGGTTTAAAGAGAAAAAAAGCATCCCAACTTTTCATAGTTTGGCAACTTAAAATAGATAGTTGCTGCTGGCAACTAACTTGTGCAACTTTGTTTTTTTAATACAGGGGATAAGTATTATTTTAAAGTTGTTCTAAGTTCAACCTTTTTTATTGCACGCGGCAAACTTTGATAGCATTTTATCATATAAATAAAATTCGTATAGTTCTGTTCGGCTAAGATTGAATTTAACTGCATGTATTTAAATGCAAAAATCTTAGACACTGCTCAGTATATTCTGGTGCATTTTTCACAGGCCTATAGAGGATACCTAGGCCTACAATAACTTCTTTGCCTCAACTCTATATCTCTATAAATTCTGGAAAAAATTGGACAAGAGTAATTTATTTTTTCGTTTCGTTTTGCTTTTTTCTTTGTCATGCTTTCCGTTCGAAAATACTGGGAGCATTTAAATATAGTTAACAGAAGCTTATAGAGGATATCTGCAGGTACAACTTAGG
The DNA here is from genome assembly GCA_916610125.1 of Cheilosia vulpina. Taxonomy (NCBI): domain Eukaryota; kingdom Metazoa; phylum Arthropoda; class Insecta; order Diptera; family Syrphidae; genus Cheilosia; species Cheilosia vulpina. The sequence goes on from OU744277.1 coordinate 61,618,230, forward strand.
ATATCCAATAATTCGATAACTTAAAAGGCTTTTAAATAAATAGGCAAAATTTGAAACATTTCTACGATTTTCACCTGAGTAGATATGCACTTCATTCTCAAATCAAACATACTAACTGCGCAATATTTTGACATCTCTTTTAACCTTATTTTACTCCTGTGACGGACAGAGGCAGTATTCTGTTTGGTGTGCTAAGAACAAAAAAAGCCATAAAAGAAATGTCAAATATGTAGGAAAGGAATGTCAAATAGGTATAGGTATCAGTGATACCAGATCGTGGTATTATAACAATAGGGAAAATTCCTGATGATATACGTCGTACATATTTATAAATGCTATTTGCATTCAAGATGAGGCAGTCAATTACCCGGTCGAGTTTTTAAATAGAATTACAGTCCATAGCCTGGAGTTCCCATTATGTTGCTTCGCAATTTGAATCCCCTAAGCTTTGTAGTGGAACCAGATTGAGAGTGATTTGGTTGCAGAAAAACGTTATTAGGCGTTTTTCTTTTTTAGTTCAGAGCTGAGCTCTGAACCGAGCTCGAGCATTATGAGCGCGCTCTGAATCGAGCGTACTCAGAACGTTCTGATGTATTTATGAAACACACTTGAGCACATAGCTGTCATTTATAATAAAATATATGCATAAATTGAATATTTATTAATTGTTGTTCATTAAATTGGTTAACCTTCAGTTCCAGAGCAACAAGGTTCGTCCGCCATTTCAATTATTTTGTTTATCCAGTTTTTTTTCTGTCAAATGTGCCTGTAATCAGCTTTATACTCAGCCTGCTCAGTCAATTTATTCTGAGCTCATAGAGCGCGCTCAGATCGAAAAAAGGAACACAAATCTGAGCTCTGATGTATCTGAGCTAAAAAATAAACACGAACTTTATGTATAACAGTTCAGGTTGTGCTCTGAACTAAAAAAGAAAAACGCCAATTGAGGCGTTAATTTTAACTGGGTCTGGTAAAGGAGATACGGTGTTTATACCAACAATACAAATTATTCCCAGCAATTATCCATTTAAGTTTAAACGGATTCAATTTCCTATTAATTTTTCAATCAACAATCAAAAAGTTAGAGGGTCAAACTTTAAGAAAAGCGGGAGTTGAATTAATCAAGAATTGCTTCAGCCACGGGCAGTTATATTGTATATGTAGCGTGCTCCAGGGTAAGTAATGCAGCAAATATCACTATCTTAGTCGATAGAAACCGCTAATATTGTATACAAAGAAGCGTACATTAATAAAAAAAAAAAATTAGCTAAATATTATAAAATTATTTTCATTGTCCAAAGAATATTAAATTATTGCCGATTAGTCCAACGAGCATGTACAATGCCATGAAGACAAAGGCAGAGTGGGCCCAGTCTACGGTAGGTTTTTTAGTACGGGTTTAAGTCCCTCAATTTTGCAGAAGGCTCTTTCTGAAATTTTTTTTCCATCAATTGTTCTGAAACCACATTTTGCACGTGCGAAGCCGGGCGGGTACAACTAGTATGAAATATAAAAATATACGTGCGCTTTCTACGTACCAATGTACAACAATTCCCTGTATCTCGAATAGCTTTTTGTTTTCAGATAAACATCACGTTTTGTTTTTACTTTATTTCTTGCGAAAGGGACTGCATTTTTGTCGTTCTTCTTGGTATTAATTGGTGCAGATTAATTATTTTTATTTTATTATTTATATGGTTGTTGGAATGTATGATTTCTTTTCTTTTCACCTTCTTTTTACACAGCAGATGTTTGTAAATTTAATATTTTTGGGCGGGTAATTTGGAATTCTTTCAATTGGTGCGGATTTTTTTTTTAATTTGATAGCTAATGATAGCTTATATATGAAGCTATGCCTGCACTAGAAAAACATTCGTGAAGAAGAAACAAATCAATAATTTTTTGGCCAAATTTGACGACATCTACCTGAAGCGAAATTTTTAGTAAAGCACATTTTACGTAAATACAACATTTTGGCAAAATATAAATCTATATACATGTAAATTGGACTTGCTCTCTTTATTGACTACTTCTCCACGCGAACAAAGAAATCGCAGTCAAATTCGGTGGGTACAAAAGCATTTTCAAACGCTGTTAATTTTTTTTTTATATTTTACATCAAACAATTTCGACTTATTAATGCGGTCTTGTGTGTACGCAAACTTATTGGTGCTTGGACTCTTTCGATGGGCAGCATAATTCAACTGCCTGTGTGAGGAACCCAGTTGTGGGAATGTACACATTGTATTCACTGTACTAAGGTCCACATCTCGATCTAGAGTAAACAGCATTAACGACGTAGTTGTTTTTTTTTTTCAATATGTAGATACTGCATCAAAACAAAACAGAATCCTTTTTCCATGCTCTTTTCTGTTTTTTTTTTGTAGAAAATAACGCCCGAGCTGCGTTCACCTTTCTAAAATCTCGTCTATCGTCGCACAACGTTAGGTACCTTAAAAAATCATCCTTTAAAGGAGTAAGTCGTTTAGCTGCATCTATCAGATTCTGGATTGTTCCACCCCTATATTCGTCCGCCGTTACTATCGTCGCGCCATTGTTCACAATAACGACGTAGTATAAATTAAGATTTCCAGGAATTTTTTTTTTTTTATTTTTTTTTTGGAAAACGCTTCTCAAACAAAGCAACGCCGACACTTCAGTTTGATACAAGAAGTACCTCCGGTGTGTAGTTTTCCACAAAAATCTAAAAACCAATTTCTCACAGAGTCATCGAACGCGCCAAAGAAAAATTCCATAGCCAAGGTCAGCGACACCGTTCGGCTTTGTGGAACGCTCGAGCTATCGTAAGGATTCCAAATTAAACCACCGTGATCGGTTCGTTGACCCGTTTTCTTTTTTTTTTTTTGTGAAAGTGGCCCTCACATTTTGACGGCAGTTTCAATTCGTGGAACCCTAGCGTGGGTTCAAAAATAAGGCAAAAGTCACATCAACACCGGCTGCATCCGTCAATAGGAATTAAGGTCATTGGCATCGTAATAGGTTGGCGGGTATTTGCCACACTCGCAGTCAACCCGAACGAAAATAACAAAAACAGGTCAACAGACCCGAGCAGAGAAATGCCTCCTCTTCATTCAAGGAGTAGAGAACTGTTTTTGTTGGTGGTAGCTCTAGCTGGTATAGGGGTTGCGGTGGCGGCGGCCTTCTTTACCAAAAGATCTAGGAGGCCATACATTCTTGGAACTTGGATGCCGATGATGGTGCCCAGGTATAGGAAGAAAATCGCAAAATGTGAATAACCTTCTGGTGTTGTTGTTGTTGTTGTTCCGACAGCGTTCTAGGTATAGATGACTCAGATGCCAACGCAAATAGCAACATTGTCTGATTCTAGATAATTCCAAATACTATGCACAGGTTCTATTTTTACCACCAGGCAGTAGTACAGTTGGCATTTGCATTACATCTGCGTGGGCCGGGCGGTGGACGGTAGACGCTGGAAGGTTGTCAATGCATTTTGTTTTCTTCAATTTGTGATACGAATATTATTAATTGCAGTGTAGTAAAGTATCTACGGCGTATTGCGAATTGAAAGTCTTTGCTCTTTTGGCTTACGTGCCGTTTGGAATGGTGTTCAGTTTTATCAGATAAATAAATGCAATGGGGTCCTTTTTCTGATTGTGAAAACTTTCCACTACGTGCGATGAGGAAGATGTGAGAAATGTCTACGAGTTGTTTACTTGTTTCCTATTGGATGAGCTCCGACTCTGAATTGGATATCCGAATTGATTTAATAAGTAATGATGAAATCGCGTGTGTAACTTGGTTGCATACTGACCATTAGGTGGATGGGCATACCTGACATTGGCGTCTGCTAAAGGCGTTAGCATTATTCCAATGAAAAACGGATATTCTCGATCGAAATCATTGGGAATCGTATAGTAAACGAAACAAATCTGTCAATAATGGAAGTGACTTGGAAGGATCTAGAATGTTATCTCGCGGCAGAAAAAAAACGGGTGACATTTTAAGCCTGCACCTTAATTGGATCATTTGTGTCGCCTGTGCCAAACAAAAATACGTTTCTTAGGCGACAGAAGGCGGTCTGTTACCGAACGTGGCTCTCAACTCTAAGACGGACCTACGATTAAATAGTATGGAAAATCGTGCGACCAATATTCCCATCTGAGAGAAAAATTTCGTTGATCAAGCATATTTCAGACTTCAAATATAAGCTGCTTTTGCGCTCGGTACAGTTTCTTATTCCCCTCAGCCCATCCAACCACACTTCATGGATAGGCGGTGCTGGCAGCAAGGTATACACCACCAAAGTCTCCGCGAGTAGCTCAACTTGGCCTAGTTGAAGTCATCGTCAAACGTAATTTTCTTTTATTTCGTTAACTGATTTGTCAGTATTACCCGGCGCTTGTTCGTATTTCCCTCAGTAGGCTCATTTATCGTGTTTCCTGCGACTCCTGAGACATATATTTGGAAGGATTTGAGCGTCTCGCCTGATTCTAAACTTCGGAATACAAGAATACAAACTTTGGCCAACTTGTTAGACACATTAAACTTAAGTCAACTTATGTCGTTTTCGATTTGGCAAACAGATCAATCTTTTTGAGAAGAAATCAATTTTTTTTTTATCGAGATTCTTTTCATGTTCGATTTGCCACAAAAATCAATCTTTTTTTTGATCTCAGATCACTTTTGAGAAATCTCAATTTTTTCTCAGATTTTACACATACTTTCACTAACTCCAATGTTTATGACACACAGCTGTCAATTTTACGAATTGTTTATCGTTGGAAGGATTGCTGTTTTAACTGAATTATTAATTTTCGAGTATGGAAACGATTTTGAATATTAAATTATTTCGAAATCATTATTATTATAAATGTATAAAAATAAATTGAAATGGATTTACAGTGCAAGTGAAAAAAGATATTTTTTGCGGCCAACTCAATACACACAAGAACCAATAAAATTTGGATTTTATGTTCGATTTGCAAGCAGAAATCTGAAATCTCAGATCAAAATCTGAAAATCCAAATCGAAAACGACATAAGATCTCACCAACTATTAAGTTTAATGTGTGAACTCATACAATGCGGGGGCACCACGTGTGGCAACGATTTTGTCAAATAGTTTGTTAGTTGAGTGCATAGATACAGTTTTTCTGTCCAAGAATATTGTTTACTTTGTATTGCACCAAAAAATGTGTTGACGGACTACCTGCGCTTGTTTAAAAATAGCCTGTCTAGTAGGTACTATAGGTACTCATTTCTTTAAAATGCAAAGTAGTTGTATGCATCAGACATTTATTTTTCGTTTGAAAATCAGTGATTCGATTGCGAACACGTTGAAAGTCCACGTGCCTATATAGTTGCCTACATGATCTCATTTTTTTCTTTGACAGTGGAATCTTTTGGTACCGATATGCGTTCGATTTTATAATGACTGCGTCGCACATCTTCGCCTTAAACGAACTACGTCGGTGATTAGAATTTCATCCAAAAGCTCCCAAAACAAATTTTTACGCATATAAGTAGCTAAACGACAATCATTCGCAATGAAAATTAATACAGAACTGATACAGACAAAGTCATTCACCCAATCCGGGCGATCAGATACCTACAGATCCATTTGTGAACAACAATAATTACATATTATGAAATTCCGAATCGACTTAATTCAATTAAAAATGCAACATCGCCGTTTGTCGTTTGTGGCAACCAGTCGGTTGAGTGCATTATGCAATACCCCCCACTGACGTGACGCTGCGCATCTCTGATGCTTCGTCCGATCGCAAAAAACTAATTAACATATACCTACGAATAGCGCACACTCTGAGCCATTGAAGCAATCGCTTGTTTTTGTTGTAGCTGTTCGCCCTTCTTTGACCATGAATCGCTCGCAATATAAGTGCAAAAACAAAAAAAAAATTCCAAAAGAAGAAAAAACGCATTCATCGTCTCGTCGCGTTATCGAAGAGTGGCGCGATTTTACGTAATACTCCGGGTCGGGAATCGGGATATATACAATACAGTATCCCTGCTCGGAAGGGGTGATGTTTTACGTATTGGATGACCCCCCAGTTGCCGAGTGTTAGTCATTCGAACACGCAAAACCCTTCATCGTTAACACGTCCTCTTCGATCGTTGCAACGCAGAAGGATTGTTGTCGACCACAATTTAATGAACAAATCAAATCGAAAGAAAATTAATTCGTATACAAAATATAGGCAATCCGAAACGATTTCAAGGTCGGTAGTTGATAGTGAGGTGGGTCTCTGCTCTGCTGGTGTAGATTTTCGTAGAGGCGAATACTCTATACGCATGTGCGTTCATATCGTACTTAATGTGTTGCTGCTCGATATAAGCTATTGACCGAGATGATGGGCTTGTTGTTGTTATTGAATTTGATCTGCGCCACCGGCTACCGGGTTGAAAAGGGAGCTTGGACTTGGACCTCGGATGTTTTGCTACGCTCAATAGGAACAGCGAATTAATTGCGTGCGGCGGAATACCCGCAAAGTTAAAAATACTTTCGAGTGTTTGTGTTGTGTTTCCGAAGCGAATCGGGTCAATGGCACGTTATGATGAACAACCTTTTATGCGGTTTCAAATAAAATTGCAGCTATGCGTATGTTACAGAGAGCGCACGGGAAAACCGGCCGGGTGCGTCTGTTTTAATAAAAATTTGGTTTCTTTTTGGAACGCATGAATAAAGGAAATAAAAGATTATGACGTTTTGGACGTTCTGAAGAAACGTACGCAGCAAGGCGTACATGACGTTGAATTGTTTTAACAATGCCGCCACTTTGCATTCGCTCTTACTTCGCGCAAACACGTCACAATATAAGACTTAAGTATGTCACATTTCGGGGTGGACATTCTGCCAAAGAAATCATGCGCGAATGTCGTGATCTTGTATTTCTTTGCCTCACAGCCGTTTGTCAGACTAGTTATTACTTTTTAATTTTCTTATTGTTTTTGAACTCGACCATTCCACACATTATTTACTTTATGTACATTACTAAAAGAAAACATATTTCGCAACGATTTGTACAATAAATACACGCACAGTTTTATTTAGGGCGTTCGTTGGTCAAGTCCTGAAGCCGAATACATTACAAGCATATCTGATGATGACCATCTGCTTTTAAAGTTCAAAGGACCTGCTAGAACATATGATTATATATTCGTATAGTTCGTATAACCCTAATTCGTGAACCGTATAAGTCTTTGGATAGTTGTACCTAGATAAATCGCTTCTGCAGATAAGCCCAAATTTTTATATGTTCCCTACATACATAATAATATGCATGCTATGCATCGTGCCTATTCCCAATCTACGTCAAGAATAAAACGTAAACATGTTTACCAGTTCTACGCACAGGCTGCACCTGCAGATCAGGTAGCGCAGCTGTATAACAGAGTTTAAAATAAATCAAAGTGTGACATCATATTAAGGGAACAAACAAATTGATTTGGATTGTAGAACATAGTTTTGGTGTAAAAAAAAATCATTATTCTGTTTTTTTTTTAGGTTTAGGTTTTTGAAAGTTTTGCCAAAGACAGAAATATGTGCTAACTTTAAATATTTCAAACGAAGTTATGGGCTGAAAAACAAAACTACAATTACACAGTTCAGAACATCCACAAATGGAAGTACAAGTACAACATTTCCACTTTATAGGACTCGGTTGTTGACCGCAGCCAACATTAAAATTTAAAGCATTAGAAATGTTGTCAAAGAATAAAAACCTTAGAGTTAAAGCAAAAAGTAAAAGTTTATTGTCAATCATAAGGTACTAAAGAAGAAATTGTACTGATAATACAATGTAAGGAACATTTATATTATTATTATTTAAAATAAAACGAATGTGAAAAATTAAATCGCAACATTTTTCTGCTTTTACTGTGATGTTATTTAGAACTTGTTGCTACAAAGCCAACACTTATCTTAAAGAATGATGCAACAAGACTAGGATATAGGGGGCCACCAACCACCAACTGATAAGTTCTTCATTTCGATCTTTGGAGAACCACCCTTAGGTACCAAAACCAACCAAATAATTAGAGTTTCAATTTCCTTAACAATTGGTTAATGGATTTGATCTCTCGCGCAATCTCAGCATTTTGTAAAATCTGCGCATAATACCTACGCCACATAAACAAACAAATTATAAAAGTGTCCTCATTATGTTTTATTGGCGCCCGCTGAAAAAAAAATATCCAGGTCTTTAGAACCAAATTCCTATTCACAAACAAAATGCAAATCAGGATGACAATTTAATTGTTGGAAGCAATTTAAACAAACAAATAATAATTATCCCTTTCCACAAAGTTCCTGTTTCGCCTTCTAGATACTTCCGAATTTTGTTATTGTGCTTCCATCCATATTCGTTGCTCTGTTGTCTGTTATTTATTTTATATTTATGCTAGAACCTCTGGCTCTTGTGATGGTGATCATCAACATTGCATATGTGTCATTCCGTGGAGCAAGTTCTTTGCTTTTTTTGTTTTCGATTTCTGAAGAATTTTATGCCGGTTTCTGTTTCGTGAACTTGAATTTGCGACGCATATTTTATGCTTTTACTGAAGGAATGAATTTAAATGGTGTCATTATTATACATGCCAGTTTTAACGAGTTAGAATAGAACAAAGAACAAAGCGTTGTTGTTGCAAAATAGGGCTCGTGGTTTTTTTTTTTGTTGTGATTCTTTACTTTCATTTGTATTTTTCCATAAATTACTGCCAAGGGGCGAGCCACTTGACTATGACAGACCTATCTGCCTTTTACATACCTACTACATTCCAAAACGGTGTCTTAATTTCCGCTATTAAGGATTACTCTCAATCCTAGACTGGATCCTGTCGAAAGCGTGGAAAATAGGTACAACTTATCTGCCTAGGCCAAAGGTGGATCTGAAACGCTCTAAGAGTTTGATTTCTCTCGACAGCGCTACAATAGGAGTCATCTGCAGATAAGCACTCTGCTTCGCAGATAATACATGTAAATGCAAACTTCTTTTGTACAAATAAAATCCATTGAATTGAATTGAAAAAAAATCTGTGAATACTTGCATTAGGGCTTGGCATATTTTTAAAAGGACTTTTACTTTTAGCAACAAAACACAAGGATCACTAAACTCGTAAAATGATAATGATATTTACAGCTCTCTGTAAGCTTCGATGTCGCACTTGCATAAGAAACTCTGCATCTAAGTAAGATGACGAAACCGAAAAGCAGGCATAATAATTCTAGGGACACACTTTTTGTCCTCTAATACCTAGCAACTATTTGTTCTCAACCGGAAATTGAATGAGAAAAACAAACATCGTTAAACCGGACATGCAAGTTACCAAGATCAATTCAAGGCCACAAGTTGTTGCTTCGAAGAGTCGTTCCCTTTAGCTATTATTTTTAAGGACATCGTATGTAACTACTTTCGCCTTCGTATACTCGTACTTATAAGCAAGACCATTAGATCAGATCACTGGTTATTCCATCCAACTGGTTCTTCAGGTCAAGATGCCCTTTCCGCCCATTCGCGTTCACAGCAAAGGCGAATGTAAACACAACAAGCAATGACAAATAAAAATAGCGATGGGCTGCTACAAGGAGCGCTTACATAAGATGCGCGCATCAGGGATGAAAGATAAAATTTTCAGACTAAGATCTTGGTTCAATTTGTATTGAAAAAGTATCAATTGTATTTTTGTAAATATTTTACTCAATATGCGCGGTTCAATATAGGTTATCGTGTTCGGTTAGATAATGTTTTGAGCACATTTTTGACACTGGTTTCCAAAGAATTTAGGGTTTTATCGGCGCATTTTTGACGTGTTTTTTTAACATGTTTTTAATGCATTTTTGGACACATTTTTCTGATACGTTTTTGACGCACTTTTCGAAGGGTTTCACAACGCAGTTTTTTCGTATATTTTGGCGCGCATTTTTATGCGTTTTTTTTGGAGCGTCTTATGACAGGTTTTTCAACTGCGCTTTGACACATTTCTTGCATTGTTGACACGCTTTTTGATGTGTTTTTCAAAGGCCTTACCAACGCATATTTAATTTGAAGCATTTCTTAAATTTGGCTTGGCTCATTTTTTTAAGTTTTTTTTTCACAGTTTTTCGACGAGTTTTTATGCGTTTTTGACATCTTTCTGACCAGATTCTAAAGCTTCACAATTCCAAAAATGGATTCCATGACGTGTCTAAACGTTTTCTCACGCGTTTTTTAAGTAGGTACATAGGCCGGGAAAACAATTTCATTCAGAATCGGTATCGGAAGATGCATTTTAGATATTCTCAAAAATTGAGCTTTTGCTTTTGCCGCAACGCAAAACTATGACGTCCATGCAATTTTATATGTGATTAAGGTTAATATAGAACTAAAATATGTTATTAGTAAGGCGCAATAAAATTTAAGTAATGAATTTATCTCGGAGAATATGTTTGGGTATAGATAGTCCTAATAAAGCCAGTTATCATCATATAGAGGAATTTTATTTCTAAAACACACGTAACTAAAACAGGATGTGGAAACCGGAACCAACCTGCAACTAAAACATTACTTTATTTTATTAAAATATATTAATCTGCGTGTCGTAAGGTATTGTGTGTTATTTTCAAAGCCTATATTGATTTATCAAAGCTACAATTGTAACCAGATGTCGTGCATCCACAAGGGTGGCAACCGCTCTGCTTCGAAATTGTAACCTGATCCAGATGCTGCTTTTGCTTATGAATACTAAGTCGAACAGCAATGCTGATGCTTTATTCCACCTATATACGTATGCTACAGTGTTTATGCTTCAAACTGGTTGTATGTTTACTAGCTTCAGGCAGTGTGTTGATTTTTCTTCATGTAAAAGGATTTTGTAACAATTACCTAGATTTCGCGATTAAAGGGTAGGTATACTATAATTATGTGAAGACATATTTAGGCTTGGAAAAAAGGTAAGTTTATGATGACCAGCTGGTTATGATGATCGTGAAACTGAAAGTAGCAAAACCTATGGGTGCGGGAGCAATTTCAGACTAAATCTGCAGCTACAGTGTTAGCTCTTTGAAATGCATCTCCTTAAGGTAAGCAACATATATTTATTTTGTTTAACTTATGTGCCAAACTAGCAACAAATTTTCACCTAAACTCTTAATTCACAGAAGCACAACTTCGAAATTTGTAACGAAAATCCAGCTCAACAAGGAACTTGGTGCCAACAATTTCATTTCATCCATTGTACATAACATGAAATAGGTATCCTGTGATCCTGGGAGCACCGCAAATGTATCCCCAGCGGATGACTGATTGAGAGAGTCTCATGCAATCTAGTCGTGTGGATCGAACATCGACCGCACTGGATTTGAACTTCCGCTTCCGGTTTACAGTCTGCGACAAAACAGAGATTTTTGTTTTTCAAATGATTTTGAAACCCAATTTCAAAGATTTTTTTAATTCATTTAACGGGCAGGGGCCGTTAGGAAAAAAATTATTGTGTAGGAAATACTTTTGAATTAAGAGTTTTTTCTTATTCATTGATGAATAAGGCTTTTTCATGCCTTTTAGGCATTATTTTATTAGCTAAGGCTTTAAGGCTTTTTTTCTCAAAAAGGTATCTTGTTTCATTTTAAATATGTCTTTAATTTTTTTATTTTTTCAACATACTGACTTTTGTTTTTTTTTTTTGTTAAATCTTTGCCAAAAAATTATATGTAACCTCGGTCTTAAAAAAATGTGTTCCACCTTCAAACTCTACCCATTTTCCAAACACTTTATCTGTTTTTCTTTAAATATAATTCCAGCGTCCACTTCCAGTGGAAACAAATATGAAAGCTGTTTGTTGTATAATAAGATTTGTTTTTATTTATTTTTGTATATTTGTGTTAAATTTTATTGATCCACTTTATATTTTTAGCATTATGTATATTGAAAAAGGCATTTTTTTTCAAGTTACGCATATTTAGGTCAAAAGTTGGTGGCCGCACCAACATTGGTGTCGCGAGTTCAATGGTTTTTTCTCATTTCAAAAATGATAAAGAAGTTTTCACTTCAAAAATATTATCCACACGTAACGAACAATTTCAAATTAAACGGATAAAATTCTATGACGCTGCTAGCAACTTTGCGCAAAGCGGAAGTGGCATATGCAAGGTGCGAATTATTTTATGAGCCGTAATTTTTGAAGTTACCTGACATTTGTCAAAATGAATTTCTACGTAACAATACTACCGCACTTAGCATTTGCCACCCCAGAAAAATATAGCGTGTGGGCAAGTAATGGGAAAACGGCCGAAGTTGGTGGTCTCAGTATGATTTGTCTATGCTAAATAAAATCCACGATATTAGTATCATTTTTAGTGTCCAGGCTAAATTTTTTGAACTGACAATGGTGAAATTTTCCATACAAAATTGCATGTTGTGACCTACAAAACATATAAGCTGAAGGTTAAAAATTATTATTAGTAAGGCCACATATTATTTTAATTTTTCGTATGAATTGAAAAGCACGAATTTCAAGAATTAAAAAGTTATTTTTAATGTACACATATAACGCCCCTCTCCACACAAGGAGGGGGTGTCGCTATCTTAATACGTAAAGGCCTGCGCCATAAGGTCATATATAGCGGGGACGTGCGTAGGTTCCAGGTGTTGGAAGCATGCATCGTATGCATTCCCCTCAATAGCCAGAGGCGGGTGTATGTGGTGTCGCTTTATGCACCTGAATCTCCTCTTCGCATTGAATTTTTGAATGAGATCGAGACACTTTTTCGTTGCTTACAGCTTCAATCGGAAGATAATTATTACTTTTTGGGCGGAGACCTCAATGCTAAACATGCGGCATGGGGAAATAATATTCCGAACCCTAGGGGCAACCAGTTTTACGACTGGTGGCGTCATAATATGATTGAGTACAATCTCGAATTGTACGCGACGGATATCCCGTCTTTCCCTAGAGACGGTTCTTTCTTGGACTTGGCGCTAGTCGACGATAGACTAGAACTAACAAACAGTGATCTAAGCACGCGGAACTGTTTACGTGCGGTTAAGTACGATAGTGATCACTACGGACTTACCGCCGTAATACGGATCCCGAACGAGCAAACGGAGCTGGAGCAGTACGACCAATTGCGTTCTTTCGATTACCGAAAAGCGCAGTGGTCGCGCTTCTCCAGAGTCTTAAAGCGAGACATACGCTCATGCGAGATCGACCCACCGACAAACAGGAACTTAACGAACGATGAGATCGACAGTCATTTACGGCAAATGAATGTCGTCATTAAACAGACAATGGAGCGGACTATCCCTCGGGTAGGACGTTCCACAGACGAAGAACAAACTGAAAAGTATCGAAACGCGACAATCGATGCTCTGTACAGACATAAAAGTAGACTGCTCTCGAGGCTTAAACGGCTACACAGACAGTTTACCGACAGGAACGATCCCGAGTTAAGAACACTGAAGTCGATGATCAAAAACTTGAAACAGTTGATCACCGAGAATTACAGAAAATCTGTAAGTTTGTATTGGGGCAATAAAATTCGGGCTATAAAATCCAGTAGTCCGAATATGTTCCCACAAATAAATAAACTGTTCAGGCGGAAAGATCATAACGACATTTCATGTGTTCGAATACCTCGGACGAACGAGAACAGACAGACACTACTGAATGCTGGCATAAGTCCGGAAAGTGCTGACTCGAACGACGGTTTTTTCGTGGTCGAAGACCCGCAGGAGAGGGTGGATTTGATGGGAGCTTTCTTTGAGGCTGTGTATACGGTGAACAACCCTGTTCGCCGGAACCACGACCTCGAGGAGAGGGCCTTTCTTAACCACTTTTATCTGCGGACCGAAATCCAAAATTGGCGATCCGAGAACAACGGTTTCACCGTGTTCAATGACGACAACCGTGCAAATGGCACAATCGCCGATGTAAATTCTCATCTGTTCATGGGAAAGGATGAACTCCGGTGCATCTTTGAATCACTGAAGAACAAAAAGTCGGCGGGAGTTGACGGTGTCCCAAACGTCGTATTAAGACTCCTGCCACTAGAGGCGATAGATATTTTCGCCACGCTATTTAACAATTTTAATTTTAAATTTTCGAAATTAAAAACGGCTTACAACAGGGAGCAGTGAATTCTCCGATCCTGTTTAATATTTACACAAGTGATCTGGTGGGTTCCCTCAGACATGCTATAGCGTACGCTGACGATTTAGTGGCGTACAGATCAGGAACAAAAATCGAGGTCATCAACATCCTTCTGCAGCGTGACTTCGAACAAATTAAGAGGTATTGCGATGATTGGAAGTTGAAAATCAATTTCCAAAAATCGGAAACAATCCTGTTCAGGACTCCATTGGCTAGGGCCTCTAGGGATACCAGAAAAAACTGGAGAAAATTAACAATTATTGGACAGCAGGGGCGGCCATTGGCGGTGAGAAACGTGGTCAGGTATCTTGGCATCTGGCTCGACCAGTATCTGCATTTTGACAAACATATAGATGCTTGTCTTGCTGGGGCTAGGAGGGCTTACGCTCTGGCAAGGAGACTGTTTCGCAGCAGTCAACTTGACACCAGGGTGAAAGTCATCTGCTACGTGGCCCTTATAAGGCCTATCATCGCTTATGGCTGTCCTATGTGGTTCAATATAGCGCCGTTCTATATGGAAAAGATTCGGGTGTTTGAGAGACAATGTCTCAGGGCCTGTCTAGGGTTGTTTAGAACTCCCGAATCTCAGTACATAAAATACTATCCCAACAAGACCCTATACAATGGGGCCCGACTGAATAGGATTGACAATTTCCTTATTAAGGTGATTCGAAGGCACGTTGCAAGGGCGATGGCCAGTGATAATAACCTGATCTCAGGGGCTGTTAAGATAAGCTAAGTTGAAACTGAAGTATTAATATTACCTAAAGTCAGGCGTGGGACCAGACATCGAGGTGTCACCGTTATTAATGCTATTTTATATATCAGATGTACTGACCCAATGTCTGTTCCCACGCATTGTTTAATGTCTTATCAGAACTTGCACTATTTAAGTTTCAGCGTGAGACCAGACATAGAATTCGCGCTTCACGCGTATTACATTTCGGTGAATGCTTGGTCTCACGCTCACCTGTATGTATCTAGTTATAGTCGATCTAATATTGTATTTTTTGGGCTGAGTCTGATTCGAACCGCCAAGGAATAAACTTGTATTAAATTTGATTGCGCTTGATCTTTCTTTCTAAGACAAATTTATCTGAACATTTGGCGACCGTGACAGGACACTTATATCAAAGTGAAATTTACAGTTCAGTGCAACGTGGTGTTTTGTTTAGTTTAGTTTATTATTTCTAAATTTGGTGAAGTGATAGGCAAAGAAAAAACCCAGTAAAATGTCGTTGGAAAGTGAATTAAGTGAGTTGACGCAGTACACCAAACAACAGGAAATTGTGGGCGAAGAAATTGTAATTCTGGCTCGCAATTACAAGAAGGATGGTGACGTAAGGAAAACGCGCACATACCTGGAGAGTCGGTTGGAAGAATTGGAGAAAAAATGGGAACAATTCGACAAGACCGATACCATCATCAGAGATAAATATCCTCAGGAATTGGAACATCCTTACTTCAAAAAGGATTATTTCGAAGGCGTACGTAGGGTCGCAGAGCAATTGCGCAACGATATCGTGCTTCGATTAAATGCCTCTAATTGGGAAGGATCGGAAGATGTTGGTGCGACAGGTGGAGCAGCTAAAACGGGCGCAATACCAAAGGGCTTGGATCGATCTGGTGCATTATCAAAAGGGTTGGATCGCTCAGTTGCACCCAAGCAGGTGGCAACGAAGAGCATACCCGAAAGTCAACCGATGGCGACACCAAGGACGATGGGGGCGAGAGAAAGGTTCCGACTTCTAATAAATATTCTGCAGAAATCGTTGGATAAGTGCGTACTGGAGCAGCAGCAAAGACTTTCGGAGCAGTTTTGTATAATCAAAAGGAAAACAATCCAACAGAATTGGGATGAGATATCCACGATTTATATTAGATTGGAGGACCAGGTTACTGTTGAAGATGTGGTCACTTATTTTGACATGCAGGAGCGTGTGGAAAAGGCGTTACTTGACCTCTATGAGGACATAAAGGTTCCACAGGCAAATTCAGTTACCAGCAATCCAACTATGAAGCTGCCAAAAATAGAACTCCCCAAATTCGATGGGGAATATTTGAATTGGCGGCAGTTCTATGATCTATTTAAGCAGCTTATTCATGATCAGCCCATACCGCCCGCTCAAAAGCTGTACTTCTTGCGAGCAAATGTTACAGGAGAAGCACATAGATTGATCCAACATTTCCAAGCAACCGATGACAACTACGAAGTCGCCTGGGAGACATTAGTAGATCGCTATGATAATAAGCGATTACTTCTTACCGCGCAGTTGAGCAGATTGTTGGGGCAGAGTTCATCCACTGGAACAGCGGCAAGCCTTCGGAAGTTGCACGACACAACAAAGGAGGCAATGCAAGCGGTAACCAATCTTGACTTTAAGGTGGATGAATGGGACCCTTTGATCGTCCACCTTATGCTGCAGAAGATGGACAAGGAGACTAGAACCCTTTTCGAGCAGTCGCTGGATGATCCGAGAAGCAGTCCAACCATGAAAAGCTTCTACAAGTTCGTGGAGTCACGATTTCAGACTCTGGAGGCCATCAGCAGCCGAGACGAAAGAAGGAAGCAGTCGGTAGTGGTTGTATCGAACTCAATGGATAAATTTAATTGCACTGTGTGCAATTCTGGTAAGCATAAGATTTACAGCTGTTCTAAATTTCTCTCTCTTTCAGATGAAGAGCGAGATAAACTTGTACGCAGGTTGCAGCTGTGCAGAAACTGTTTGAAGGCGGGTCATTACTCTCAATCATGCCAGTCTCGAGGTTGCCAGAAATGTGATGGCAAACACAACACGCTGCTACATCAGGTCAAACGGCAGCGTCAAACTGGTTACCATCCTAAGGGGAATCAACAACAAGGACATGGCCCAAACCAGCCAGTCAAGAGAGGAGATGCTGTCAACAATCAACAACAGCAAATCACAACAGAAGGCGCTACACAGAGCTTAGGTAAGCCATTTAAAACTGATGTTAATAACAGTGATAGGGCAGCAGATTCGGCGTCGACCAGTGCTACAGTAGCAGGACGTACAAAAAGGCGTCAGGTGTATCTTGCTACGGCAATAGTAAATGTCATTTCCTCGTGTGGTACGCGAGTGCCCTGCCGGGTACTGTTGGATTCTGGATCCCAGCTGCATTTTGTAACAGCAGCATTCGCACAAGAAGTGGGTGCCAAGAAACATCGGATGGATATTCCAATAAGCGGAATAGGTGCACAAGAGTGCAGGGCTGAATTTATGACCACTTTAACATTTGAGTCAAGAAATTCTTCTTACAAAGCAACCATTGAAGCCGGTATTATGCCACGAATCAGCGATTATCGGCCAAGCCACGAGGTGGACATACCACATTGGAACATACCATCCAACATGAAACTAGCTGATCCCTCCTTTACAAAGACTCCTCACATTGATATGCTGCTAGGAGCGGACATCTTTTTCGAATTGCTCATCCCAGGGGAGTTCAAAGTGTCGGATGATCTCCCGATACTACGGAATACTAGTTTGGGTTGGATTGTGGCTGGCAGTGCTCCGGAAGCCCATGTAACTAATAAGAAGTCATGTTCGTATACCCATATTGCGACCAAACCGTCACTAAATACATTGGAAAAACTTGTACGAAGTTTTTGGGAGACAGAAGGACATGACACTCCTGTCAACACTATGAGCGAGGAAGAACATGAGTGCGAGGAGCATTTTAGAAACAACACGACGGTTAGTGAAAATGGTCAATTCAGGGTGAAATTGCCTTTCAAAGGCGATCCAGGAACGCTTCTAGGAGAATCCCATGAGATAGCGAGAAAACGATTCCTATCACTAGAACGAAAACTTGAAAACGACGCACAACTAAAGGACTTGTACGCAGAATTTATAAATGAGTATGTGTCGTTGGGTCACATGAGCCTAATATCTGAACATATGATACCTGAAGTCCACTATTTTCTTCCTCATCATTGCGTCATGAAACCTGAAAGCTCAACAACAAAGCTCAGGGTAGTATTCGACGCATCAGCAAGAAGCACATCCGGTCGGTCACTTAATGATATCTTAATGGTTGGTCCCACAGTTCAACCAGATTTATTCTCTATCATAGCAGATTTTCGAATGCACAGATATGCATTCACTGGAGACATCAGCAAGATGTATAGGCAGATCCTAGTAAGTCCTGAAGACAGGGCGCTTCAGCTAATACTATGGAGATCGGAACATGATCGGCCATTACAGACATACCAGCTGAATACACTTACTTATGGTACAGCGTCTGCATCCTACCTGGCCACGAAATGTCTTCAGAAGTTGGCGGACGAAAATACGACCTATTATAATAAGGCTTCTAAAGTGATTAAAGGCAATGTTTATGTGGATGACTTTCTCACTGGAGCCGAAACAATAGAGGAAGCAAAGGAGCTGCTAGAAGAAATAATGCTTGTGCTGAAGTCTAGAAACTTTGAACTAAGAAAGTTTTGTGCTAACGATCCATCAATTTTGGAGAAAATTCCTGAAGAGCATAAGGAAAAGTTAGTCTCATTTCATCAATCAAAAGTTATCAAAACACTCGGATTAATTTGGGATCCGGTCTTTGATAGTTTCAAGTATAGCTTTAAAGTTGATAAGCCCGAAAAGTTAGAAATGCAGATATGTAAGAGAACTGTTCTCGCTGATCTGGCTAGATTGTTCGATCCTTTGGGACTGCTTGGACCCGTGATAGTACTCGGCAAACTTTTTCTTCAAGAGCTATGGAAGACAAACTTATCGTGGGATGATAATCTTTCAGAAGACCAATTGAAAAAATGGAATAACTATATGAGGCAATTTTCAACCTTGAACGAGTTGCGAATACCACGGCATGCACTAATCCCATCGGCAAAGGTGATTGAATTGCATGCATTTTCTGATGCCAGTTTAAATGCATTTGGGGTCTGCGTTTACCTTAGATCGATTGATGAAGATGGCAAGATCTTTTCGCAACTGTTGTGCTCCAAATCAAGAGTTGGGCCGCTTAAAACAACAACTATTGCACGATTGGAGCTACAAGGGGCTGTCCTTATGGTGGAATTAGTCGAAAAACTGCTAAAAGTATTATCAAAGAAAATTGATAAGGTGTATTATTACACAGACTCGACTACGGTATTGGCGTGGATAAAATCGCCTTCTTACACCTGGGAAACATACGTGGCTAACAGAATAGCAAAAATTCAATCATCCTCAGATACACAGCAATGGAACTACATAAAGGGGGATCTCAATCCAGCTGATATCGTCTCCAGAGGTTTGACTCTTGCTGCTCTTACTCAGTCAACGGTGTGGTTCAGCGGACCAGTATTCCTCAGCCAGGATGAGGAATCATGGACGAAGGAGTCCTATACAATCTCTGATGAAGTTCCGGGAGCGCGTAAAACAAAATCGGTGTTAGCTGCTTGTTTATCTTCAGGCACGGATTTAGTAGGGTCTGTTAATCACGAAAATTCATTTTATGTTCTTCAAAAAGTATTTTCATTCTGCTACAGATTTTATAGCAATTGCAGGGCGACAAAACCCTTGCGAAACGTAGGGCGACTATCTGTGGAAGAGTTACGACAAGGGAGTCGATTAATATTTATTTATACGCAAAGAACAGCCTTCGCAGAGGACTATCAGCGGTTATTGGAAGGCAAGTCGTTACACAAAACTTCGAGTATAGCGTCGTTAAGTCCTTACATCGATAATGAAACTAAATTAATTCGGGTTGGCGGAAGACTAAAAAATTCCCACATTTCGCCGGATGCTAGACATCAAATATTGATGCCAAAGAACCACATTGTAACTAAGCTGCTGCTAATGCAGTTGCATGAAAAGTATATGCATGCGTCGCACAGATCATTGATTGCAATATCAAGGCAAAGTTATTGGATTTTGAGCGTTGGCAGAATAGCTCAACAAATAATTGGTAAATGCGTAAAATGTTTCAGATCGAGGCCAAGAACTATAGAGCAGCTAATGGGCAATTTGCCGAGCGAAAGAGTGAATCCATCTCGACCATTTTATCACACAGGAGTTGATTTTTGTGGGCCAGTAAAAACACACCATAAAATCAGAGGAAAAGCCCCAACCAAATCCTATTTAGCAGTGTTTGTTTGTTTCGCCACCAAAGCGGTACATATTGAAGTTGTTGGAGATTTGACTTCTGAAGCGTTCATAAACGCGCTGAAGCGATTTATAAGTCGAAGAGGAGTGTGCCACTCCATATTCTGTGACAACGCTACCAATTTCGTTGGAGCAAAAAATGTGCTTATAGAGCTAAAAAGTACCTTCACCTCACAGCAAATGCAGTCAGCCATCGAATCCGCATGCTTGCAAGACAGTATAAATTGGAAATTCATACCACCTAGATCACCGCACTTTGGAGGACTATGGGAGGCGGCCGTTAAATCTGCAAAGGGAATGCTGATTAGGTATCTCGGAGAAGCCTCGTTGACATACGAGCAATTATTAACAGCAGTCAATCAAGTAGAGGCAATATTGAACTCGCGGCCCTTAACACCTATCTCTTCAGATCCTAACGACTTTGAAGCTCTTACTCCTGGACATTTTTTGATAGGTGCCCCACTAACAGCACTGCCGGAGCCAGATGTCACTGATGCGAAATTGAGCAATCTTACTAAATTTCGTCAAATACAAAATATACAGCAACATTTTTGGAAGCGATGGTCGACAGAATATCTTCATCTGCTACAGCAAAAAATGAAGTGGAAAAGCGAATTTCACAATTTAAAACCTGGGACACTGGTTGTGATAAAGGAGGCAAACATACCCCCAATGCGATGGAAATTAGGTCGAGTAACAGAAGTAATTAAGGGCGCAGATAATCTAGTTCGCGTAGCAAATGTCAAAACACAAAGCGGCACTTATCAAAGAGCAGTACATAATTTATGTCCTTTGCCAATCGAGAATTCGAGTGCTGAAGAAATTGATAGCGGGATAGAACCAAGCCCTAATCCAGGTGCTGATACTGGAAAGCCGCAATCGCATAAAAGGGCTCTCCGAAGCGGCAAATTATCAAAAGTCGCTCTTCTTTCTACAAAACTGTTCATATTTTTTGCCGTCCCAGGATCCTTGGCACAGACGAACGACCAAGTTGTTGTGAAAAATTTAGACAATGCCGTCGGAGTCTACTTCGAAGATATAGGTAGAGTTCAAGTGGTAAATACATTTTGGAGTATATATATTTACTACAACTTAACAACATATTGGCACGAGTTTGAAGAAATAAAATTGCATCTTGAATTATTAGATGGATTATGTGGAAAGGAAATGGCTGAGCAAATATACTGCAGACCAATAGCGGACTCTTTACAACACAGAGTCACTGTAATTCAGCACAATAATGAACTTCTTCACAGTTGGCATGAGCCAAAGTATGAAAAGGTAAGGATGGCTAGATCTCCATTTGATATCGTTGGCACCTTAGCAAATAGTTTATTTGGTGTTCTAGACCAAGAAGACGCCAAGCGCATAAACGAACAAATTGTTAACGTGAAGGAAAATGAGCGTCATATGACAGAGCTTTTGCAAAAACAAAGTTCCATAGCCGATTCTACAGTTAATATATTAAAGCGAAATACTTTAGAAATCCAGAAGCAATGTAAAGCACTTCATACATATCTGACGAAAACCATTGACGCAATTCAATCAAAGAAGCAGTCATCTGAATTGAGACACAATTTGGCATCGCTGACTTCTTACTTGAGTTTAATTGTAACAAATTTCGAAAAGGTCCAAGAAGTGTTTTTAGATGTGATGTTAGATTTACATCATGCGAAGATTAATCCCCAACTTATAACACCAAACAATTCAATGAGCAGTTACAGTTGATTGGAAACAACTTACCTTCGACTTTAAGATTGCCAAAGGGAACTATTGTAGACATGTACAGAATGTCCTCTGTCAAAGGTCGCAGTCTAAACGACTCTCTTATATTCGAAATGCGACTACCATTAACAAACAACGAGGAATTTCAAGTGTTTAATTTGATTAAAGTGCCAATATTACATGGAAATGTTAGCTACTTAGTGGAGATATCGTCACCGTATCTGGCAGTTTCATTAGCCAGAGATAAGTTCTTCTCACTAACGGAAATCGACTTAGCATCGTGTAAACTGGTACCGCCTCGAAACTATTTATGCACTCAGCCACATCCAACCAACACGCAGCGAGGAAAGTTAAACGGATGTGCGATGGATCTCCTAAATCACGCGCAAAACGCCTTATCGGAATGCGTATTGAAACCAACTGCTACTCAAGACCAATGGAGATCTCTAAAGAACTCTAATGGCTGGATTTTTTCCATGGCATCCAGTACAACCGGTCACCTTGTGTGCGAAGGCAACACCAGAAGTATAGCCGTAAGTGGAAATGGGTTAATGGAGTTTCAGAGATCCTGCGTACTAAAAATGCCAAACACCATTATCGATGGACGTATAACATATAACAACACAATTAACAACTCATTCATTCCGAGTGCTAACATCAGCAATTGGATATTTAACCTAAATGAAACAACTACGAATTCCGTACCACCCGAGGTTAATGACATTGACAATACACAATTCGACGTCCTTAAAACCAGAATCGACGAAGTCATCAAGCACGCCAAGGCGTTACCAGCTGGACCAGCATATTCGACAATAAATGCACACGACTATCACCACTACGGACTAAGTTATCTCCTTTTGGCTGGCATGATTGGGATGACCGGTGTCTATTGCTACCGTCGACGAAAGCCTAAGCCGGCACCTAGACAGAGAGCGTCGCGTTTTGAGGTCAACGTTTAGATATTAAGGTTTAGAGTGTTAGAAACCCTCAAAAGGGGGGAGTATGTTAAGATAAGCTAAGTTGAAACTGAAGTATTAATATTACCTAAAGTCAGGCGTGGGACCAGACATCGAGGTGTCACCGTTATTAATGCTATTTTATATATCAGATGTACTGACCCAATGTCTGTTCCCACGCATTGTTTAATGTCTTATCAGAACTTGCACTATTTAAGTTTCAGCGTGAGACCAGACATAGAATTCGCGCTTCACGCGTATTACATTTCGGTGAATGCTTGGTCTCACGCTCACCTGTATGTATCTAGTTATAGTCGATCTAATATTGTATTTTTTGGGCTGAGTCTGATTCGAACCGCCAAGGAATAAACTTGTATTAAATTTGATTGCGCTTGATCTTTCTTTCTAAGACAAATTTATCTGAACAGGGGCTTACTACCCCAATTTAATGTACCACGAGAGTACGCTTCGGTCTGGCTTTATCCCGCCTGAGGCATTTCTTCATGTAGACATGAAAGGATTAGTCCAGCAAAAAGATGGTGTGCCGGTATTGTACCACAGCCACCGCGGCGCGAGGGATAAGCGGCTCATCCACGACGGGTACGCCGCCAATGCTCAGGAGCTCCTCCGTTTTAGCACCGCAATTGCGGATCGGGACAGGGTCGATACGTTAAAGCAGTTCACCGAATTTTGGTGGCTGAATGAAGAGGTGAGGGTTGATACGCTCTCCCGGGCCGGTGCGCTACTTATGTAGCATTCTCCTTAGTTTTAAGTTTGTAGTTTGTAGTTTGTAGGTTAAGATAGAGTAGGGGATCTTTGGGAAGGGCCGGGCTAGCCAGCATGAAAGAGCGCTTCCGAGACTGGACCGACGCTAAGGCCTCGCTCGACTCTCGGCGGCGCGAATGTGCACCTTGTTGGCGGCTGTCTGGCGCCAATGGACGCAATCAGGAGGGTGACCAATTGAGAGATTGCTCACCTCCCTGATTATAGATAGTTTAGATTAAGTAGCTTAGTCTTAAGTAGTTTTAAGAAAAATAAAATAATAACGAATTCAAGTTTTAAAAAAGTTTCTTGAAAATTAAAAAACAAAACAAAATATACATTGATAGATTTAAGGCCGAAAGGCAATAGTTTTAAGCATATTGTAGTTTAGAGCGCTCGCTAAGGGCCAGTAAGCTAGAATAAGATAAATGTTAGTTTTAAATTAGATTTAATCGTTTTTGTCTAGTACATAAGTATAAATAATGAATTAATAAAAATGAATTTAAAAGTAAAAAGTAAAGTATATTTTTTTTATATATTTCAGATTTCAAGAATTAATAAGAAACACTTAGCCATCAAGTAAAAATAACCAAGTTTCAGAAATAAGTCCTAACATATTGTTGTTGTCTACATTTTCGTTTTGTACATCTGCTCGGATGTGAACATTTTAATCATTTGATCGGAAGGGGTAAAATTAGAGAGTGTATCTAACGCGAAAAATTATGCATGTGGCTTTAGATGGCACCACTGGAATGGAATTAGCATAAATGGAACATACATTGATTTGGTTTGTTGGTGTAGCAGTTGATTTATAGCTTTTAATCTTCACTTACGATACCTTTTAGTGAGAAAAAAACGCAATTACAAAAAAAAACAAACCCCAGATTTCCCCCCGTCGGTCAAAAACCCTTAGATCGGGAAGGAAAACCCCCCAAACTGGCAACGCTGATTCATGCATACTCACGCTGTGTGAGAAAATGTGAATGACACCGTTGGAGGTCAGTATCAATCAGTACGCTTCACGCTATTCTACACTCGTATCCAATCCAAATGTTTCTCAAATTCAACTTGTTTGCGTTCAGAGCTAATCAAGTTTTCAGACATATGCGGCATGCGAGGATAAGAATGGGCATGACCAGTCGCTTTGCTTTACGCCAGTCAAAAACAAAACCAAAAGTTCCCAAAAGCAGCCGAAGTATCCGCATTCGTGCACGAGCTGAATTGCACTCCAAAGCTATGCGAATTCGTTTGGTGTCTGGTGTTTTAGAACAAGATGACCGAAAAGTGCGACGCGACGTATTATTTAATGAAAGCCCGTTTCTAGTAGCTGAACAGCATAAATTTAACGAGCGCGTTTGCCATTTACACTTGGGTTGGGAATGCCACAGATTTATTGGTACTGAATAATTTTTTGTAATTATTGATTACCCGTTTGTTATATGTTGCTCCTCTTTGTAGTTAGCTATATACAGCATTGTGTGAACTGGCAATGATTGTGATGATATCGATGCACAAGTTGAACCAGAAACCTTGAAATTAAGTGTTTCTGGGTAGAATTTAATAAAATAAAAAAAAAACGACGCGCCGACAACAATGACATGAGAAATAATGAGAACGCGTGCGAGGCCTTGGGATTATTGCTTCATTATTGATATTGGAAGAAGAGTTCTGTTGCTAGGCATGTGATTTATTGCACTTTATTTCTTATTGGGATAGCAACCACAAAATTTCTCTGATATTATATTCAAAGCACTTACCTTGTAAGAACCCATTATCATACAAGCCCTTAAGTACTTTCAGACTTTTTATTTACTATTTCTTAATATTTGTATAAAGCGTTCACCAACAAAACAGCATATTAAGAAGACAAATATAGTACTCTATATGATTTTCTGTTTGAACTTAAAGCAAACTTATATCGAAATGAAATGTAAAATACACAATATCCGATCTTGTTAATTACTGAATATCATAACCGATTCAAATATACAAAAACCTACGAAATAGAAAACACTCCTGTTTTAGTTAAAAAAAAAAAATTAACAATATGACAGGTGACGTTTCAGGGTAGGCATATTAACAGAAAAACCATCAACTTTAAGAAGAACAACAGCTACTTTCGTTTGGGTTAAAATTTATTATTGTATCATGAATAGCTGTGCTTGGTTGCTTAAACAAAAAATTGTGACTATTCAAAGAAAAAAACATGTCCAGAGAGTGATTTTTGTTCTATCTCCTTGTTAGTTAAAAATTAAACTATGTATCAAAACAGACAGCTGTCAGTAACAATACAATATTGGGCCATAATTTAGGCGTGTTTTATTGAATATCTATCTCAGCAAAGCAAAGTTATGTAATTACAATAACTACACACTTGACAATTTCGAGATTCACACTTGATATTTATCCCTTGAAAGTTGCAGTTCATGTTGGAACCTATCTGACGATGCGTCTAGAAATTTCTATTTACCTGCCTTTAACATGATTAATTTCAGCGAGCGAGATTGAAATAGGAAACTTGTTAACTTGTTGCTATACTTTGTTGCGATATGTAGGTGTTCAATAACCTGCACCAAAAATTCCATGTAGACAATTAAGCCATTGTGAGCTAGTAAAATGTAACCTGAATAATACAAAAATATTATTAAGACGTACCTTGCATTCAATTGTAAAAGAAATCAGTAGATGGTCAACCTAACGCCCATATTATTCACTCCGGGTGTAATTCAGGCTAAAGTTAATTTTACACGCGACCATTTAATTCGCTTTTTTTAAACCCGACAATTTAAATCTATATCCATAATATTCACTCAAAAAATGCATTAAACCCGCTGGATTAAAGATGGGCTTAAACGCCGATTTAAAGCAGTTTAAACCGATTTTAAGCAGTATTAAACCTATACGTTATGTCGAATTTCACAAAAAATTACATTTGTTTTTTGTCACTTTTAAATTGATTTGATTTGATATGTGTCCAGTTTTATTTTTAAATGCATTAATTATGCCGAAAAATATAAACAAAGGTAAAATGAAAATGATACTCCCAACCCCGTAATCGTCGACGCATATATGAATATTATGGACTTGCACTTGGGTTTAGTTTTTGGGCAGCAACTCACTTAAATCTGGGTGTTAACTATAATCCGGATTAAAATGAGTGAATAATGTGGCCGTAGGTATTCGCTTAATGCTCTCTAAAAAAAACAAAGGCTAGAGGAGTTGTGGTGTTCTATTTTTACGAATGATCTGTAAACTAATAAATTACCAAACCTAGTGTCAGGGCTACATTTTTAGTACTCTCAATTTAACCATATGAATCCATTGTGACAAAGTAACTAAGGGCATGCCTAAAACGACCACTATTGTAATTGTGTCTGAAGAAATCCGATGGTCTTTAATTAACAATTTTAGCGTTAATTTTTCGATCTCACGATGGCAACATTTTTCACAAAAAATTATTCATTGTGACCTACAAAATAATAAGTGCAAAGGTCAACGAAAAAGACTATTAGTGACGGTCATATAATTATACATGTGCTAATTAACAGTTCGAAGAAATGTAGGTAATTGTTACATCGCCATCCCCGTAATGGTTCCCGTCGTGGTGCCTGGTCTTTTGTGACGATCTCACAACCACTCAACCTGACCAAACCTAACCTACAAAATCAATCAGTTGCCTAAATAAATCTCCACATTACAAGATCTTGGTGTTGCTACATAACCCCTCCCTGTATTTGTCTTGTGTTTGCAATTAAATCGCGCTCCAGGGGCATCGTGGATCAAGTGTAGGTTCCCAGGATGGCTCATATAGGATAGTGCTAGTAGAGCTAACCTACTTGTGCACAATTATTATGGGTTACACTTGCAATTTTCAATGAAAAGCGAAATCAGAGTGAGGTAACGCTTTCTGCACGCGTAACGTTGTTTGTTCTAGTGTGTCCGCACAGATGAAGCTGCAAGTGCCATTCATGGATAATGGACAAGGATTCAGGTTTCGCTATATTTATATAAGGTAGGATTGCGTGTCCTATAGGAGTTTTGCAAAAAAAAAAACCCGAAGAAAACAGGATTAGATCAATTTTGTCCCATCTGCCCATCGCCCAACTAGTATATCAATCCTCTTGGTTGTACAAGTATCCCATTAAATGATGGTGCTAGTTCTATGGCGCATTAGAACAGAGCCGAAGTTGACCAGAATAATTTTTATGGTGAGCAGAACAACTCTTACCTAAGCCTAACCCTTGCAATTGCAAGGACAGAACAAAAACACTGAAACACGTTCAGTATAGATAGGTAGAGTGGTGTGTATTATTGAAGGCAAATTTCATAAATATATCGATCTTTTCAAGTTTTTCTGGTTAAGGTTGGCCTTTTGCTCGCATAAGCGTTCTGTCTATTATCCATTTGAATGAGGTAAGGAATTCTTGAAGAGTGGTAAGTGATATAGCAACATAAAAGGAGCACAGCGACATAATATTTCTTTTACATGATGTATTGGCTAGGTCTCAGCGAAAACAAATATCCTATCCTTAGGTTAGAACTATTCTTCGTCACGGTGCGATTTACCATTCACTTCGTGGTAGTGTTCCTTAAACATCGATAGTCTTTCAAATGGTTCAAAAAAACTATCGACACTATCGAAACGCATATATAAGCAGATATTCAAAGCAAACGTAGAAGTACTGATAAAACCGGTAAAACATGTACGTAAAAGAAGTACTTCGTTAATAGGAGTAAATACTACTTTTCTACGTAGGTATAAAGCAGTACAAAATAAGTACTTCTTTTGTACTCAAAAAAAAAGATAGGCGCCTTTAATTAAATTAAAATAAAATACAAAGGCAAGTCCTCTTAAAACATTTCTTGACCACAGCTGCTTCGGTATTCTAATCTTTTGCAGTGTCCAGATATCGGTCGGTAACTTTGAGGTAGTTCGGGACTTTGTGTACCTCGGCTCCGCTATTAACTCTGAAAATGACATCACCTCAGAGATCAAGCTATGAATCACACTTGCCAACCGCTCTTACTTTGGTCTAAGACGGCAATTGATTAGTAAGGCCTTGTATATAAGACCCTCATCATCCCAGTCCTGCTTTATGGTGCAGAAGCATAGACCCTATCACAGTGGGATGAAGAGCTCCTTGGTCGTTTCGAACGCGTAATTCCTCATGTGATTTTTGGTCCCGTTGGCGTTGACGGGCTCTGGAGGAGGAGACTTAACAGCGAACTTTACAGCGACATCGACCTAGTCAGAAAAGAACGTATCAGTCGTCTAAGATGGCTAGGAGATGTAGAGCCACCAACGCTCCGGCTCGAAGAATCTTCGATTCCAACCCGGAGGGACAACGCAGAAAAGGAAGACCTCGCCTTAGGTGACGCGCGTAAGTGGAAGGGGACCTCAACCAACTTGGAGTGCGCAAATGGAGGCAGTTAGCCAAACTAGCGCTAACTGGAGAGGCGTATTGGTTAATGCATAGGTCCACCCCGGACTGTAGCGCCATCTAAGTAAGTTCGATGTTTAAGGAACACTACTTCGTGGTATAAATCAGAGACAAATCATATTGAGACCATCAACTCGCAATCTTCTTGCCGCTTGCCCCCTCCATTTATTCTCAAATTCGCCATTTTCTTTTCCTATCGGTGTTATGTCAATTAAGAATCCGTGTGACATGCAAAAACATACAAAAAATACAAAAATAAATGTGACTCAGAATTTTTGAAGTTACGTGACATTACTCAATACGAATTTCTATGTAACAATACGAGCGCACCAAATCGTGACCACTCCGTAAAAATATGTCTTTTTGGCTAAGTAGCGGACAATCGGCCGGAGTTGGTGGTCTCAGTATTGTCTCTGGTATAAATAATGAAAAGAAAGACGGGACGCAAGGAAACTCACCCCTGAAACCTATAATTTGTTAGAATGATCGAAAGGGCAGCTGAGCAACGCTCAAATTAAAAATCCATCACTGCAGTAATACTGAACCAATCTTCTTAACCTATTTTGATGGAAGATGACAGAGAGTAACTGTCTTGTAAAATATTCACAATTTAGCTGTTCGAACTAAAATTAAATAATCTGCATAAAATAATTATTATATGTCCCTTCCTTGGACTTCCAATGCAAGTGAAAAACAAAAATTAGTTTGCGGCAAACTCAATACAAACAAGAACCAATAAAATTGGTTTCCTTTAATATTTGATTTAGTATCAAAAATCTGAAATATCAGATCAAAATCTAAAAAGCCAAATCAAAAATGACGTAAGCTTAAGTTACTCAGCGTTTGTTACGTTTGCAAAATGCGGAATAAAATAGACTTCAAAAATACATTTTCTGTCCCAAGAAAAACTAAAAAAAACTTATGTTTCGTATACGGGGCTTTCATTTTTATATCGCACACATGGAAGACAAGGCGGCATTATTTCGACGCAGAATTTAATAGTGAAGACGTGGGCTAGCTCCATAGGGGAACACAAAACACCTTCCACTTCCGTTCTCCTCTATGAACAACATTTTTTCTCTTCTATAAATGTGAGAGGACAAAACGGTCTCCTATATATATTTTTTGGAACTGACACCTATTCCCTATCTCTCAGGAACTTATACGTAACAACATTTGGGTTACTGCAACAAGGTAGTCAATGGGGACGTTCAAGTATCTAGTTTAGTAAGTCTGACAGCTCTCTCACTAAGTGAATTTCGATTTTGATTGGTCAAAATCGGTCATGTGAGCATCTGTTTCAATTAGTAGCCGACGAATCTAGTCAAGAAATTCGTAACTGAATACTAAGTATACAGTTCGCGTATGTGGATGACGTAGGAAAAGTGACGTTCCCGACCAATCTAGTTTTTGCGTTCAGTCGACTTAAGATAACTAGATTTTTGAATGCAGCCAATCTCAAATGAACTTGGATTGGTAAATCTCAACTATGAACAGAAATCAAAATTTAAATGTGCTCTAAGATCCAAAAAAGATTACTATATTTCTGCCAATCAAACAAAAAAGTGACAGCATTATTTTTTCGCCAGCTGGAAAACTTAAGCGACACAATATGGACAGCGCAATATTTGTAGTTTATAATTTGTAATTCGCACTGATGACACCCACCGTCAATTGTTCGAACACCAAAAGAGTGTTAGTACACCACATGGCTGCTGTCAATAAATGAAGTACTGCCAGACTCTCTTGTTTATATTGCAACTTTATTTATTTTAATTTAGATTAGATATCTAGAAAATGCAAACGCCACCACTGTATTAAAAAGTTTCTACGACGAAACTTTTTGCAAATTTTGGATCAGATAGTGATGGGCTGGTTAGAGTTCTTTTGTTTATACCCTACAAAACTGCGAAGAGTGTCAAATTGAAGAATCGAGAAATTGCAGGGCTCCCACGGATTCCGATCAAATTAAAAAAAAAAATTATATAACATACATATACATATAGGATTCGTTTGATTTTGTTGGGAATATTGTGCAAAAGATACAATGAATGTGGTGTTTATGAATAAATGAATGTGGTTGTCCAATCCGCTTATAGTCGATACATCCACCGCAAAATCCTAAATTCCGACCACGGATTTTCACTCCAGAATCGGGCCCTAAAGGTGAAAATTCACGAAAAATTGCATATCCGAGTTTTCCCAAACTGAAGCGATAATAAATAAAATATCAAACAGACTATTTTAAGTGAGTTGAGATTGATTGTTTTACTTCACTTTGGCTGAGATATGACGTTTGATTTGAGCCGCACAAGAAAACCAATCGAAAATGGACCATTTCTCAAGAATTCCTACCTCCGTCGGTCTAGGAGTTTTAATCTTTGCATTGGCCAAAGAGGAAAAGCCCGGGGCGTCCGAAAAAAATATAAACGCAAAAAATCAACAAAAAAAAACTCCGGATTAACGTAACTTTTCCGAAATTCACCAGGAAAATCGTGAAATTTCTGCATTTCGGCATTTATTTGCAATTATTTTTCCTAAGATTATTACAAAAATATTATTGTGAATGGCAACAGTAAAACCCGAGACACATACCCAGAAGTAAATCTGACTAAAATATTATTCAAATGTATTATACGAGATGTAGATGTCGCAAAGAATGTAAGCTAATAACGCCACCAGAATATTTTGTAATAGTTTGATTGCTAGGGTTCATTTCGAAGCTAAAAAACGGCCGAAAAAACGCTGTTGCGATTCGTAATCAACGATAAATTAGAATTTCGAGTTTGGGCAATTGTTGTTTTTATATATTTAATTCACTTTCACCTATTTAAATAAGAATTAACTTGCAAGCATCGACAATGTGAGCCATACTTATAACCAAGCACTACCATTAATTGGCTGACAACTTGAATAATTATAATATTGTAGGTACAGCAATTGTCAATTGAAATGACACCCATAAACAAAAGCAAATAAAACAAATAATAGTCTTTCAACTTAGGGCACATACTTTATCTGCATCTACTACATTTGCTAACGTTGTGGAATTCGAATTCTGTAATTATTTCTGTTTTTCGCCCGACAAGATCAATTGTCAATATCTACATAAAATGCATAATTGCGTTAAAATATGATAGCTGCATTATGCACACCTCTCCATGCATAACATAAAGAAATCACTGTGCGTGAGTTAATAGCCACTTTGAAATTCGCACGGCGACTCGGATATTTAATCGGTTGCGTTTCATTATTTGATTTATTTTTTATACGATATACTTTGCGTTATGCTTATGTGCCCTTTTTTTTGTAGACAAACGGCAGACGCGCTAAGTAGGTGAATACCGAAACCGCAAACCTGTAGTCGGAAATCCAGATCATGGTCAATTTCGAAAGTTGTTGTTTTTTCGGCGACTCGCGGAGTCAATGGCCGGCAATAAGTTTGCACGCTGCCAAAAACTAAAAAAAATAATACAAAATTCATGTGCGACCAAGATGTGTGTGTGGGCGTGTTACTCGTAATGTTACAGAAATATAGTTTCTACTTGAAATAACTGCGGGATACGCACGAGGATTTATTTTTCCATGCAATAAATCTGTGTGCAATATATTTCAGTTGGAGATACGTGGTAATTATCATGCAGTGGATATTTTCGTACTGAAATCCCCGGACACTAAAATTCAAGGACCACTTTATTGCAACGACTGTTGTTTGTGTTGCTGATGCCTATATCCGATCGTAATTATTTGTGAGACCACACTACTTTCTGGATATTACGCAATCAGTTTGGTGGAGTGAAGTTTCTGTTTCTGTATTTTGGTCATATGTGATTGGGTTACATATTGTATGCATAAATGACACCAACACAGAATATGGGTTGGTGTAGATATTCATGTAAGTAATTTTCCTTGACCAATTACATTGACCGATTCCAAGAAATTGAATTCGAATATATGCGCAATGGGGGTTACATTTAATTCCGGCGCTTATCGCTGTTTTTAGACTAATCTAATTCTTGGCTTGTCCGCTACAGCGAATTATATTAGCAGTGACATATTTTTCGTGGTTTTTGTTCATGAGGATGTTTATTTATTCATTGGGAATACACATTATTTAAAATTGAGGTATAAGCGGCCGCGGCTAAGAAGAGATTATGATTAGAGGCCGAGTGTATTTCGAATGCGGTCAGTGGCAAACATCGAGCACACAGCGAGCATCTAGAACAGCTGTGGTTGTGGTCTACTGATGAGTCCATCCATTCCAACACCATCGGGGGGAAACGAATTTCTACCGACTTCATTTTTGTAGTCATCTGTTAGGTGAATAGGCAAATATAATGGAATGGTGTGGCATTTAGCAACATGCTCTTTTTTAAGTCACACGTCACAGGCAGGGATTGAAATTACAAAAACAACAATGATTTGGGGGGATAGACGTGCGAAAGATATATATCTCTTTTCATTAAACTCTGTGAATGGGCTTGTTTGAAGCAAAGTGGCTGCGTTTACAAAGTAAATATATTGTAGCGTGGAATCTAAAATGTAAATAACCCATTGGTCACCAAACAAGTTCCACTTCCAATTGCAGATTCGAATCTGTTAAAAAAGTGTAATAAAAATGATTTTATTAGAAAAGTTCAACAGAATAGCGTTTCATCTTTTCGAATCCCAGCCCGAATGTAACAATATTTTTACAGCGGTTATTGGTTGCAAATGTGACCTAAGTCTGAAAGTTCTCAAACAAAGTGTAGCAGATTTGATTTTGTGGCAGAAGATATACCTACTTATTGAGCAAAATGCAGCAAATCTGAATAGCCTCTTGATGACAAGAGGCTATTATGTCGGATACGGAAAAGGGAAGACCACGATGTCACTTCATTGCTGGTTTTGCCTCCCGCTGATCTTTGCTACTGCATTTAATTCTGGATTTTGAAAACACAAACACAATGTACACTCGTAGGCTAGATGCAAAGCAACCGAGTACCCAAACGGTGTTTGAATGGGAAAAGGCTACTTTTAAAAGAGGCGAAGCTTTATCACGACACCCAACCGCTTTTGTCTCCAAAAATGATGATGATAATTGCTTAACTTAATGACTTGCACAAGATTTTATAAAAAGGGATATAGCTCTTCTTCCGACAATCAAAACAAATCACATTTCCTGTGTTATAAATGCGGCTTCAAGCTCTTAGCAAAACTAACACCGCAACTCCTTAGAAAGAAAAATTTCGTACACTACAAACTTGTTGCCTTAACGCCAGTTCTGTGCACTTAACGACTT
Source organism: Cheilosia vulpina (assembly GCA_916610125.1). NCBI lineage: Eukaryota > Metazoa > Arthropoda > Insecta > Diptera > Syrphidae > Cheilosia > Cheilosia vulpina. The sequence continues at coordinate 61,652,646 of OU744277.1, forward strand.
TCTAAAATTGCATTTATCAATGCAGGTAATTTCCAAGAACTAAGGGACTTAGCGAAACTAGGCCTTGTTTGCTGCAAACTCAAGAATTTTAAACACTTTCCAAATGGCAGCAAAGCAACAATTAAATTATAGTGTTGCACTGGTTAATTTTGGAGAAAGTAAATGTGACTTTCCAATTGCATGAATATTTGCTCGTTGGGTCTTGGGATTGCCTTGATAGAAAATCCGTTTTAGGAATGAGTCCCAGGAGTATATGCATTGATAAGTTAATTTTCGAAGTGCCGGCTGCAGTTGAACAATGCAGCTAGGGGCTAATCAGTTTGTATCGCATTCACCAGAAAGCTCTGATCCTGAGTCATCAAATGGAATTGTAATCTTCGAGCTAACCGCCGAAAGATGTTAGATCATACAACGAAGTAGTAACATTAAGGAACTTGTTTTCGTATTTCCGTTACTATTAAATGTTATTTCCCAATCAGACTACAATTGGGTATAAAAAAAGGCGACATCATAAACAAACAAGCATGGTGCATGAAAATGAGAGGAATACTCGTGGCCTTTCGCATCAGTTTGTTGTTCACAAGAATTAATGTTATGTCTGTTTTTTTATGAGCGGGTAAAAAATGAAGGTATGATACCTACATATTATTTGAAAATAAGCATGAAAAAGTGGCAATTTCAATCCTAGAACGGGAATTTTCACCATAAAGCTTGTTTGGCTTTGTTGTCTGCTTGTTTTTCGTATGAACGCCAGATGTCTTCGTAGAGCTGCTTGGTATAGGAGAAGCGAATCAACTCTAGTCTGACCGAAAGCTAGAAAGCAAGACTCCACACTTTCCCAAATTCCTTTACCAATAAACAAATATAGTTGCAAGAATATCGTTAACTGTAGGGTCAAAAGTTTATGTTGAGAAAACCACATTAATCTTGGGAAAAAGCTTAATAAATCCGCCCTCAATAGGTCTGTTTTTTTGAGCTTTGGCCTCAGCAAAGCAAAGTAAAGTAGGATTTTTTGCCACGAACACATTGTAACTGTTTGGGAATTAAGACGAGCAATGTTTAGGTAGCTCTATTTAATACAGCAGGCCATCCTGATCCAAAGGCCTGTGCCATCTTATATGAATGTCTCACGTGGGCGCACTTATTAAACGCTTTCAATTAACGTTGCCGATCAAAAATTCCGTTGGACAGGCTTCGGCTCGAGTATTCTCTCCATAAAAAAAAGAACAGGGATGGTTTTCACAACTGGGTTCACATATTATTTTTACTGATTTGTTAGAGTGAGTTTTTGATTCACCTTTTGGCAATAGTGTGTGTTTTACAAAAGTCCTACTCCTGAATTCGGTCGGATAACAAAGAAGTCAAACTGTTTTAAAGCGAGTTGACGCGACTCTAAGGTCTCTCCAAGTATATAAGCACGCAAATTAACTTCCTAAAAGAAGTCTCAATAAACAATTTATTATCATAAATCACCTTATTGTTATTGAAATTATTTACAGAAAGTTACAACAGAAATATATTTAGATGCACTAAAATTATTTTGTAGTAAACCATTGTAAACCATCCAATTATTCGATGTTGCCACAACACTGTATGTACATCTCAGGCCAGACAAGCTTGACGGTCCTAATGTCTCGATTGTATCTTTGGACTTTCCAAAACTCCGCCACTAGTCGTTGTTGGTTTTCGCCAGCATCTTCCGGCCGAATGCATGCCCTTGAATGTGTCGAGAAATGCCCTTCGAAATCCCGCATTCATAAAGCAATACGTAATCGGATTGCAACAACTCGACGAGTACGCTAACAACTGCAAGAAACTTATGGCAGTGTACCCGACATTCTGGTAAATAAGCGCCGGATTGAATAGCGTCATTGTATTGATCACATACAGGGGTGTCCAGCAAATGAAGAACTCCAACACCAGGACGAACAACATTTTCACAACGCGACGCTTGCTCTCCAAATTCTTTGTTACGTTCGATCTGCGGGGAAACAGATTGATTTCAATTTCACACTTTATGGACCATCAATACACACATAAACGAAATACATACCTTCTCAGGATAGAGTCATGTTTCAGAGCCGGTGTTCGATGCTGAAAAATCCTATCACCGTTTGTTGTTGTGTTTCCATTAAAGGAACGATCAACGGATTTCACGCTGGGTGAACGGGAATATTTCGTTAGACGTGTGTCAGGGTATACTTTCCTCCTTTGTGGTTGGTCTGAAAAGGAAACAACAAGAGCTACGTCAACTATTGGATATACTATATGTGAGGTGAAATGATTTCCTGCGGTACAGTTGCGGTTAAGCTTTGTGGGCTGTTGGCCTTCAGGGTTGAAACCGGTGTAATTCCATTATTTGGTCTGACGTTGCGATTGATGGGAACTTTTTATAGTATCTTCTGCGAATTGCCTTGCCATTGAGATCAAGTCAATAACATACACAGCGCACCATTACTTTATTTAAGTGTGTGTAGGTAAAACTTTCATCGCATAATAGGCCTTTTTTATTATGCTCATATGCTCTGTATAGATCATTGATTTCCATGGTATACAACAAAAGTTGGAACTTGTATTGTTGTTTTAAAGAGTGAAAATCAATGTAGCCCAAAGTACATGCACTGATTTCGTGGAGTTTCCTCTCATTGGAACGGGATTTACCTTCGACAAGGGGATAAGTATTATTGCCTATTAATTCAACGCCTTCTAGACAAAGCGCAATTCAACTTGTTGGTGGCTGATAAGGGGACTATATCGGCAGAAACTTCACTCACGGTTTTGGAGCACCCGGGAAAGGAATGTACATTGCGACTACCGAATTGCCACCGGCATAGCTGCTGGGGCACATTGCCATATGTATAAGTACAAGTGGAGCACACTTTGTAGGCGATGCCATTTCTGATATTTCCTAATGATATTGGATAATAAATAAAATATCTTTCGAACTGGGGTCGTGTGTTTTTAGTTAGTGTCCCTCAAGACCAAGCAACTTCTTTTTTGCTTGAGGATATCCAAATTCGTTGGTGTACGCCAACAAATAAAAGCGAGGAAAGACGGCACATTGCCCAAACAATCAATGGCACTTTGTCGGATGTCCTTGAAGCAAATCACCAAAAAGGTCGGCCCTACGAAGAGGACCTCAGGCCAGAAATAATTTTCAAATATTAAACATGGAAATATCGCACCCTTCAGCTAAATATAACGAAAAAAAAATGTTAATAATAAAGCCTTCTGTGTTTAAATTTAGATTTCTTAATGTACAGGGCACCCTTTATTTACTTCTGAATTCCTTGCGTTCCCGCGAAAAATGAAAGTTGTCCGCCACTTTGCTAACATTCAACAATTTTAAAGTTCCGCTTTAGCCAATTTAATTTCGCCTCCCACACAATCTATCCATTTCAATTTGTATAAAAGCAACTGAGAGGTATTATCAGGGCCGGCGACAGGACAGGGGAAAAGGCGGGGATTTCTCCGGAAACTCGAAACAAAAAACAATTTTTTTTTGTTTTTGAATACCTATCGAATTATTTTTATATTTTGTTTTCCATTAATTGAGTCGCGAATCTATGGCCAACAATTGTTACGAATTTGTCTCTATACATTCAAATTATTCATGGATAATCATTATATTACTACGTGAACAATGAACATCCAAAGTTTCCGTTCACTTTTTTAATTATGTATATGAGTTAAACTTACATCATTCGAAAGGTACTATGCGCAAACAAAATATCGTGGGCATATGTCGCCAATAAGTCTGGTAAAATAACTGAAAGCATTTTGGTGACATTCAATTTGTCGCCGTCATACTGCCATAGTAACGTCTTCAAATAAATATCATCTTAGATTATAACCTATCTCCGAAGGAATGCAATTTGCCTTATCCTAAAAGTAAGCAACAGAACGTATAATTTTTATTCAGGGGCATAATAAATGTTCGAGGTTTTGACAACGACTTTCATTTCAGTGATGAAAAATATTTTCATCATTAAATTGGGACGCTTTTGAATTGCTTCACTTTATGTACATGGGCCGGCATTTTTTTTTTTTTTTTTTTTTTTTTTTTTGATATAAACTTTATTTCATATTAAAGCTATATATACAATATAAAGGCATACTTAATTCAAACATTTTAATGAATACAGCTTAAGCTTTAAAGTGAAATAGTTACGTACATCCAGTTGTCAGAAAATGACAAGAGGCGAATGTACGATTCGTATTAAACAAATAAATAGAAAATTTGTCGATGGGGTTGCGATAAATTTAAGAAATTAATAAATTCAAAGATATCAATTATAAAAACACGAAGTACAATTATTTTTATGTTTTTTTTCTATAGAAAAGATGGTAAGAAAGATAAAATGTAACTATCAAACTAAGGGATTTAAAAGGTCACCAATTACCGCGTAGTTTAATGAAAATAGCCAATGTTTAACGTTTTTAAGAAAAACGGATTCAATTCGCTCACATCTTAAGATTTCAGGCAATTTATTAAACAAACGGGGTGCAGTAACTATATAAAAGCAAGAAAAATGAGATTTATTGATTGTGGGTAAATGGACGAGACTTCTGGCGTTAACGCGTAAATTGATGCGATCATAAACTCTTGAAGAATTATACCCGGAATTTTTAAAAAATATTTGTAACACCTTGTAAAAGTATAAATGCCTTAAAGGAAGAAATCCTAGGCTTTTAAACAACTCAAAGCTGGGAGTTCGACGGTTAACCCTACTAATAATCCGAACAGCATGTTTTTGTTTGGTAAGCAAAGGCTCAATTTTATTAAAATGTGTACCACCCCAACAAGCTATACCATACTGAAGTTTGGATTTAAGAAGACCGTTATATACGAGTTTTAAAACAGGCAAACTGCAGTATAGACTGAGAGAATAAATCTGTCTAACAACACAGTTCAGATACTTCTTTAAAGACAAAGTATGTTCCATCCAACTGAGCTTAAGATCCAAGGTAATACCTAAATACTTAAAGCTGTCTACACGTTCAATTTCAAAACAGGCGGAGGTGCAACTTGTGAGTGAATCAAAGGAGGGTAAATTATGATCATGTATACAAGGATTAACTAAACGGAATCTAATGCAATTGGGCGAATGGTATTGGAGTGGCATATCACAGATTCTACCCATTAAATTAAAGATCATAAACTTAGTTTTATTACTAATAACTAGATTATGAAATTTAAACCATCTCCGCAATAAATCTAGATCATAGTTTACATCTAAGTGTAAGTTAAAATAGCACTTACCATAGTATGACAAAGCCGTATCATCGGCAAAAGCTGTGAGTTTTCCCTTGAAACGTTGGATGAAAAGCGAGTTGACAAAAATCAGAAACAAAATAGGACCCAGAACAGAGCCCTGTGGAACACCTATGTTTATAATAGTCTCCGCACTCAAACAATCGCGAATCCTAACCATCTGACTACGATTTTGTAAATAAGAAATAAACCATTCGTAGATAAAACCTCTAAAACCAGCATTATAAAGTTTATTTAGCAAAATATTATGATCCACCATGTCAAAAGCTTTAGTGATGTCGATAAAAAGAGCAGCAGGAATATAAGAGTCATTTAGACTACTGTATATTTCAGAACACAACTTTAATAAGGCATCTTCGGTAGATTTGCCACTACGAAAGCCAAACTGAGCATCACTGAAAAAACAAGTTTTATCTAAAAAAGATAGCATGCGTGATTTGACACCTTTCTCGAAGACTTTGGAATATACGGATAGAAGGGATATTGGGCGGTAATTGTTTAAGGACATGGTGTCACCTCTCTTATATAGGGGTATTACAACAGCTGTTTTCAATGATTTAGGAAAAATACCCTTTTGTATACTAAGATTGAAAATATAACATAAAACATCTGAAATAAGTAAAGATATATTTTTCAAAATATTACTAGAAAACGGATCACATGATGTTGAATTGGATGCTTTAAGAGATTGTATGATTGAGTGTACTTCATAAGGTGAAAATAGTTCAAAGAAAAAGCTTTGTCTTTGCATAGGGTCATTTTTCTGTCCCGGGCCCGAGTTGTCTCTCGACGGCTCGGGGTATCATCCTGCAAAAAGCCTCTGATACTATATCCTAAAGAGGTTTTGTTTTCTATAATTATATCCATCCTTCAATAGATGCCAATCGTCACGATGGTTATAAATTATTCTGCACGAAGCCGGTGTTTATTAAATTAGTTTGAATTGCGACGCTGTCATCCGCAGCGGATGAATATCCTTTGAATTTCCGCTAACTTTACTCGCAGTCAGACAGGGCTATTTATATTTCTAAATAAGAGATCCATAGTTTCCAAATCAAGTCTAGTAAAGAATTGAGGTGATTTTCGAGACCTGAGACCACTTACCGAAAATGATTTGTGAACCATTTCAAAGAGTTGAAATAATTTATTGCAGCAATATTGTTCCTCTACCTACTTAAATGTGCTGCTTAATTTGGGAGAAGGCACAGCAATGGCATTTGGTTTTCAACAGAGAATTGCGGGTGTATGAATTCAGGAGTTGATGGTATTCTCACTCGATTATGGTAGGTACATGTAGGTTGTAGGTGTACGGCTTTTGTTTGTTGGAAAATGAAAAATATGTGCCGGGGGCAATGTCAATAATGAGATGAAATTAGAGATTCCTTTGGTAGGTAAGTAAGAAACTTGACGAGCGCTTTTAGTCCCAGCGATTGATGTGGCCTGGTGCGTATTTTAAAACACGTGCCCCAGCAAATGGAAGCTCGATATTTAGATATCCGTTGCCAGCACAAGTAACTTGGAGTTGTCATTATACTTTTTAAGGCATCACACAATTTCCGGGAAACGCGGCTGCACATCACATATTTGTAGGTGCGTATATAGCTGCTTCGAGACAAGCCAATAACAAAGGACTACATTATGTACATTGAGATTGGTAGAGGTGACAATTTAGCTTTGCGAAAAATATGTTTTCTGTTTTAAAGGGCAGCAACAATAGAGCTAAAGGGAGTAAACAGATGTTCTTTGAAGTATTTTATGTGGTGGCACAAAGGATACTTTTATGTTGAGTTGCGCGTGAGATCATAGAATTCGATTTTTTTTTTGCAGACGAAAAAGCATTGTAGACCGTAGAACTCGCAAAGGTTTATCTTTCGTTGAAGGCAACCAGCCGCAGTTGGGCACATTTATGTGTACCCGAGGAAAGAGCCTACGAAACTGGTTGCTTATTGATAACATTTTATTTTTCTTTGCGGTAAATCCAATAATTATGTAAAAATGACGCGCCTGTATCACAATAAAATTTAATCACTGAGGTAATAATTTCTCTCTGAAAGCAACCATCCTCAAATCATGCGAACAAAAATACTCGCCTCAAGGATTTGAAAAATTCGTATCCACTTGTATATTTGATTTTTCTTCCAAAAACTGCCAGCCACATCTAATCCCTCATTTCCGGGAAATAACAAGAGTACGTATTTTGCGAAACAAATCATTTCCCGAAAATCCAAATCATTCTCCTTCTAAAAATTGATGAGTTTCCAGAGAAGAACCACAAGCCACACATTATTCCCCGGAAATTATTTCGTGAAATTTTTGTTTCAATATTACAAAGGCTCTACTGATTATGATAATGTAATACTTTCCGATACGCACTTTTCTAAGAATAAAACTAACAAAACTGATTGGAAGAGAACTTATTTACAAGTTCCCACATTCGGTGAATTAATTTGGCCATTGTTCGTTTAAAATGCTATCTTCGTTTTAATAAGAGATATGTGCATACTCTGTTAAACAGAAGCATGCGTCAAGGAAGCAGTCGATGTTGAAAACTGTGCGAAGCAGAAACAAATCATACTGAGACCCCAGCTCGCAATCCTCTTGCTACTGGCCCCTTCAATTTTTTTGTTCGCCAATTTGTTTACCTATCGGTGTTATGTCAATTAAGAATCCGTGTTACATGCAAAAACATACAAAAATAAATGCTGCCAACAGCGCAAAACCGTGGGAAAATGTGCTAGAGTTCGGTGTTAGGTACCACATTTTTACATGGTTTTGTATTTTCCGCTTTTGAGTACTATCATTAACATCGATTTCATGTGTAAATTTTTCTTAAAAAAACTGAAGAAAATTTGTTCAAAATGTTTTTATTTTCCATCAACCAATCTACATTGTAAAATTTTCATGAATATTTCAACCAATTGTGCACTTATTCCTACAAAAAAATATTATTCACACGTAACGAACAATTTCAAATTAAACGGATATTATTCAATGAACGCCGCCAGCAACTTTGCCAAAGCGGAAGTGGCATATGCAAGGTGCGAGTGAGTTAGTGAGCCGGAATTTTTGATGTTACGTGACAATTGTCAATATGAATTTCTATGTAACAATACTAAGCTAAGTAATCCGTTAGAGTCGAAGTCGATTACATGGACGAAGAATTTTGAGAATATCAAGAAAAAGTCGGATGTTCTAAGCTAACAAATTTCAGAGTTTACAACTTTTAGTTTTTTCTGTATTTCATGCACCATTATAGAGAATTAAATTGTCAAGAGGCGACAGCATCCGGCGGAAACTATAGTACCTAAGAACTGTGTCCATTAAACTGGCAATTCTGTTCAATATGTCTTATTTCCCGAAGACTTTTTTCCTGCTGTATTTAACCGATTTCCAGAAAATGCAAAAAGTTCTTGCCACAAGACTACCGCTTATAACTTTGAAGGATATGCATTTTTATTGGAAAGGAGAGAACTGTTAAAACAATCAAATATGTTATAAGGGTATCTGGTTCGATCCCTGAAAAAACAGTAGGATTGTAATAAGCTGGGCCTAGCGTCCTTTGTGGAGTTAATGGGGCAGCAATTTGTTTGGGCAGTAATTCTATTTCATGATAAAGTGTGAAGGCTGCAGTTCGTTGCAAATAAGACATTAAACGGGATGATGTTTAGCGTGTGGTATAGCAGCTCCGGCGAGAATTTAATGTTCATTAAACCGCAAACAGGGCAGTGGCAGGACGACAGGTCCTTGGACAGTTATTCAAACATCAGATGAAGCAAAAAAAGAAACAACAGGTTTTTTGAAAATTAAACAAACTAGCAATGGAAGGATTGAGGGACAGAAAACGGAAAGTGATAGCGCGCTTGGTGAGACTTCTCGGCCAGAATAAATTGCGTGTTAAGCTGTAATTTCGAGCTCTGATGACTCGAAACAGCGAACTTGTTGAGGTTATAAAGAGGTGTAAATCATGCCCAAATCAAATGCTCAGTCGGGTAAACTGGAAAGAGCACTGAGACCGGCTGCGTCCTGAAAATATGCTTTAACAAAGTGAACAGAAAAGTTCCGCAATATTGAAGATGGCCTTTTGTAATTTGTAATTTTCAATATTTATCGGTATAAATTAAGCAGCCTTGGGTATTCTATGGAGCTTAGCTAGTGAGACTAGGAGCATGACTTTCGTTTCCCACAACATCTCTTCTGTAAACCATTCTTCTTGACACATCGATTGATGGTATATATTATCGACTACAGGCACAGGAGTACCACAATGTTCTATACTTCGTCCAACTTTATTTCTTCTCTATACCGATGACTTGCCTCGGGCAACGAATAATAATATTCTAGTCTCTTCGGCTTATTTTTTTGTATGTCTCACTGTTGGCCATGTTTGTTTATAATGTCTCACTCTAGGTGTCTCTCAACTCTCCCATTCATTGAAAACCGTTCGCGTTCTATTCTGAAACGGAAATTCGTGCAGATAGCATCGTATTCTATGTATGTAATTGTTGGCCAAATCCGCTTTTCAAATTCGCAATACTATTAAATTTAAGGGAAAAAGGACGTCTAAAAACTTACAGAAAATTGGAGAATAACTATAAAGAGTTCCATGAAGAGTTACCAACCAACCGAAAATTTTAATTTCAGTTGAAATAGCAATAATTTATTATTCCGGATCTAAAGAATGCTTGAGTATCATCACCTACACGAACAGAAAATACATTTTTAAGTGGCAAACTTATGTGTGCATTTTAAGGATATTGCAGTCTACTGAGCACAATATATTCCTATAACCGATCAGCATCAACTGAAGAGGAAAATAAATAAGGTTTGTTTTGATGAACATTTTCTTAGTAAAATAAAGTATATTTAGCACGAAATTATTACAAAAAATACACGGAATGCCTGAGAATTTTAGTATATTTTTAATTTGCAGAAATGATGTACCTATTATTTTAACTATAATAAAACTAAATTAGACGGAAAATTTAAGAAAATAGCTACAGGGGAAATTTGAAGAAATAATAGTTAAAAATTCGCCAGAATTTCGAACTATTATTTTCTTAAATTCTAAAGGCTGAAACTAGATGAATAAATTGTAGAAAATAACAATACAAAATTAGCTCGAATAGTTCACGGTTAAAATAATACATCATAATACATACATGTGAATGTATTCATAGTTTCAAAGAGAAATGAGGCCGACTGGGCTTTATTTCTCTCAGCGTTATTTCACGGCACCCAAGTACACTCTTCTGAGATCCAACCTTGCAATTTATCTTAAGTTAAAGTGAAGAAGGGGTATTTAAAGTGCCATATTATGCAATGTCATACAACTAATTCGGAACACAGGTTGTTTGAGCTTTTATCTACTTAATTTTGCTTTGCTGAGATAGGCATTCAATAAAAGTATTTCTATATAGACGAACTAAAAATATCCCTAACATTGAGCATACACTGTGTGAACATAAAACCAATAGCCCTCCCCGGAAATTGTTTATTTAGATTTAATTAAGACGGGTAATGTGTTCAATTGGTCCACCACTGCCCACATATTTAAGGTGAAAGTTTGTCTTAGACCAATGGATGGTGTACTTTCCTTGATCCTCTTGAAATACCATCGACATCAATGAGGACTTTATTTCTAGAGGTACATTTAACCGAACGTTGGGTCTATTACTAAGCCAGCGTCGTATAAGGTGTAATAGATTTGTGGGTCATAGCGCATAGGTGAACAATGCACCCCAACTCAATCTCAGAATGGGAACCCCATTTAGGGAGTCAGTGAAAATAAGCTAATGGGAATTGGTCATTTTTCACTCGACAGTTAATCAGGATAATTAAAACGCATTGCCACGTAGCCGTGGTTGACATTGACATCTGGTGGATTATGGCGTGTGGCTTCAAATCAAAGCGGTTGCCTGTCTATTTTTAGCACTTTCGTGTTTTTCTTTTTTCTGTCTGCAGTTAAGGATGATATATTTTACACCTCTAGTTTTTGTCAACATAGCATTATTGTTAAACATTAGAGGCGTGAAACGGGGGAAAAAAGCTTTCCTTATAACGACGACCATTAAATCCAGTATATCACATAATAAAGAAAGATATAATGGTTAACAGAGGCCACCATTACTCTTACTAATAATTTATGGTAGAACGTAGATTGGCCACAGCGGGGCAGTTTGACTGAAAATGTATAAACTTGCAAAGCGTGCATTACGGCATACAAACGGGCGAATAAAGAAGCCAGAGAACTGAAGATTCGTTATAGCGAATTATAAATAAATAGTTGGCGCAACAGGTCCGTAGGGACCCTAGGCCTAGAGTTTCTCATTTTTGCGACGAATGGAAGGGATCTACAATTTTAGATTAAGTGAGATAGCTCTTTCAGACAGATATACTCTCGGATGTTTGTCAGACGTTCGCGAGAGGTAGCGCAGTGGAAAAAAAACATAAGTTGGAATTTGTTTTATTTCTTTCGGTATTCGAACCTGGGACCCCTCGCTTAGTAGTTCAACACACTAATTATTATTGAAGTAATACTTCTTTAGGCACGCTTGACTTGGGGGATAAGCTGGTGAATTCGTCGCAAAATCGTTACGGAAATTGCGAGCGGAAGTTGAGAGAGAGAGAAGTTAGTTAGATAAAAAGAGAGAGCGTTATGTTTCGTTTCGAATATTACTGTAGAGGCAAGAGAGATAGATGCACGCCCATATTTTCGTTCTCTCTTTCTACCAGCCAGTTACATTCTTCATTATCTAAGACACATCCTACAGTGCAGCAGTGATACCAAATCGGGGGATTTATCACTTTTTGCGGGATTTGCTCACTAATAAAAAGCTAAAACGGATAAAGGGATTTTTCAGTACAAAAGGAAAGGGATTTTACTTTTTGCTCAAATTTTGTTCCCAATTGCTCATTTCATTAAGAATACAAAAATTATTCAACCGACGATCAAATTAAATGTTTTCATGTTTAGAAAAAAGACATTCAAAGTATCTAAATGCTTTCATTTTCTTTTTTTTCTTTCCTTAGACTGTTTCATAAAATGACATAATGTGTCTGTGAATGAATCAAGAGTATTTTTTAAAATAATAAATTTATTTATTTTGTAAACATAAAAGGGATATTTTGAGTATAACCGTGTGATAACCTGCCTCTGCAGTGCACGCCTATTATCTGTATCACACTGTAGGAGCAACAGAGACAGGTGCGAGCACAGTTTCTTTTCATTCTCTCATAGCCAGTTACGTTTCGCCTATCTAAGACACGCCTATTGCACGGTTGCCACTTTTGTAATTTTTAACAAATTTGGTAATTTTTTTTGCTTATTGAGTTGTGGTAATTTTTATCTGGTTATGGTAAATTTTTGAGCAGATGTACCAAGAATGCGATCTCGATGGCACCTCATTTAAATGCTACCTTACTACTTCTGAGTGAACGCATTGCATTATTTGCATAGCTATGCTTCATCACCATCCATATAAAACTGTTTTATTCGCTATTCAAAAAATTACAGAATGCACTCATTTTCTTCTTATGACAGATGCTGAACTTCGAAATAGTTTCTGTTCCTGTTTATAACTACATTGAGATATGGATAGGTTAATTAATCATATTATTCATATACAGACATGAAACTCTAATTTGTTAAGGGTTTGTTATAAGAAAATAGGTAGATCATCTCCCATGTCTTCTAGCAGCTGGTAATTTTGTGCAAAATCAAATCAAATAATTTGAGTTTTTTTGTTTGTATCATACTGTAGGAGCAAGAGAGAGCAGTGCGCGCGTCCATTTTCTTGCTCTCTTTCTATCATAGCCAGCAAATTATTAAAGAAAATTGATATATTAGAATGTATAAACTAAACATGTATATATAGATGGAGCTAAAGAAGTTTTACTTCAGTCGTGTTGTCTAAAGCACACTCGTTTTTTTAGGTATTTATTATTAAATTGCATAGGATTTTGGTTGGCGTGCGTCACTGCAGGAATGGCAATTTTGCTTTTTTACAGCGCAAACAGTGTAGCTCGTCACTAAAAAGGATTTCTCTTTAAATATAGGGATTGGCAAACTACAATGCAATTCATTTTCTTGTGCCCTTAGTTTTTGGATCAATTGAATCGCAAATAGTCCGACAAAAAGTATCTAATACAGTGGGCAGATTTTTCAGTTTGAGTGATGAAACTTTAAACTGCTTGATCGTACGTTTTTTTAATTTTTTCCTGTCAGACAAGAGTAAATAATGGGGCTCCTGAGAAATATCGCAGTCGTAGATGCAGATGATAGACAGACAAGCGGAATCAAGAATTCTGTCTTTAGAGGAGCTGCGGATATAGGTCTGCATGGATTAACTTCTCTGATGAATTTTAAAAAGCGTAAAGGAAAACACTTTGTGAATGCGATACTAAAAGTATTTCTTTTCCATCTACAAACAACGAAATTACGAAAGCATAAGTATATTACTTAAAAAAGCTTTTAGGTGAAATATACATGTGCAACGTAGGAAATAGGATCGGAAAGAGGTTTATCATTGCGCATGAGGTATAACCGCATTGTCACTGTGATTGAAGTATAAGAGACTCTACGAAGGTGGTCCCAAAAGTACTCGACCTGACGGATAGATGACGGTTTTTTTTAGAAACAAATAAAGGAAGTACCGACCTTAATATGCACTGCAAAACGAATTAAATACAACAACACTCAAATCTGCACGTGGACAATTTTTAATTTTATTATTTCATTACCCTAACAATAAACTGTAAAACTGATACGGAAGAGAATGAAACACAAGCAACAGAGGCTTTCAGCTCGGAATATTTTAATTCTTAGTAGGACGCGTGCAGCCTGATAATTTTCAAAACCGTCTTCTATTTTACAGCAGATAACACCGCATTCTTTGAACAATTGTGATTATGTGAACAGTAAATCTGTTGCAGGGAAAAGTTTCAGTTTGGGAGTGGTTAAGCGCCAGACTTACACAACAAGTCTTGATCTTGTCAGCGTTGGTAAACCCTTTGCTATAGCCCACCCCAAGCTTAGACTTAGTTTTGCAGGAATGAAAGTCACCTACTCTTTAGATTTGCTCCTATAGCATTTGCCGTTTAAGGTCGGGTAATTCTTCAAAACTAGAATAGCCTTTAGGAAAACTTAAGAAGTCTCGATTTATAAACGCCATAATTTTTTCGATTATAAGGCTGTTTATTAAACGGGACTGCATTTAAGGAGGGTGCAAATTAAAAAGAAGGTGGCATCCCTACCAAACTCATTATATTGTGGAGATATAACTTGAAGAACCCTTGATATTTGATCGGCAAATAGTAACCTCTTCAAGATCTTTGTTGCCAAAAAGGATTGAGACAAGATGATGTGCTCTCTATGACTTCTCTATCATCATACTCAAGACCATTGTGTGAAACTCTCAAGTTATCAGGTGCACAGAGGATCAGTTTTCCAATAGTCTACATTTAACCACTTTGTCCAAGATAGGCTTTACAGGAGCCGATTTAACAACTCTAGGAGTTGTATACAATGTAGTCAAAAATTGCACAACAGTCGTCTAAGATGGCTAATAGTGTGCGACTCTAACGCCGAGGACAACGAAGTAGGGGAGGACTCGTTGCGCGGGGCCTCAACCACCTTGGAGTGCGCAGCTATTGAAAAATGTTTGTTGAAGGGGGTCTTAGCTGTGAAAAAATATCCATTTAAAGGAGCAATGGAAAACGTCATATAAATAGGCTGTCAGCATTACACCTGGAATGTGTAAAGGTTTAAGTTAATTTTACATTTTTTTTTTAACCCGACAATTTAAATCCATATCCATGATCTTCACTCAAAAACATGCATTAAGCCCGTTGGATTAAAGATAGACAATAGCACGGATTTAAAACAGTTTAAACCCGTTTCAAATCCTAGGTTATGCCAAATTTCAAAAAAATTACGTTTGTTGTTTTGTTTTTGGTTGTTTGTCCCTTGGAAATTGATTTTATTTGTTGTGTGGCGTTGGTCACCATTCCATTCCTGTCGAATCATAGAATGTAGCCTCCAAAATCGGAAATATGGCTTCTTGTTATTTTTTTATTTTCTATTACACTTTTTTACCTATCTTATTCCCTGCGTCCTGAGACCGAAGAAATGTCAATGAAATTGTGCTTTAACCCGAGTTAAAGTACATAAATTGGTCTCCGAAGTGCAGTTTAAGTTCAATAAAGTTTAAGAAACTGGGCTTATGTTCGGTTTTACCAACTGAACATTATGGACTTGGGTTTAATTTTTGGGTTAAACTCACTTATCTCATCTGGGTGTAAACCTTACCCCGAATTAAAGTGAGAAAATAATATGGCCGTAAGCGAAAAAATCTTCTTTTTTTTGTGCCTAAAAAGGCAATTGGGTAGTAAGGCTCCTTTTATATATAACCCTCGTCATCGTAGTCCCAAATTCGAGTGGACACTACCTGTACCAAGCAGGAATCATATTGAAGGACATCTGAAATAGCGAATTAGACAGTCACTGCAACAACAAACTGGCAACTGGGGCAATTATGAAGGATATACAGAAGTTCGAAGTCAGACTAATGCTATTGAAATAAATTACCATCGGCATACTAATTTGGACTGCAATCGGAATTATCGATACTTCTCTCTCAAGTGGCCTAGAGGATTATTAATGAACTCACGTTCTACGTGCCCTCATTAGCGCCTTGTGAATGCCTGATTAACTGATACAAATACAGGGTTTATCCATGGAAATTGGTTGAGGATCATCCATACTGTATCACCGCGAAAATCCATAGCAACATCGAAAGCAGACAACTATAAAAAGACTATATTAATAATAAAGAAGATTGCAAGGAGATCCAAAGGATACAGTGAACATCCAACTCCGGCGCAATGCAAATTGCTATTCTTCAGCTTTCAATTACTTGGTTTATCTTTTCGCGTGTACATGTGAAAATATATTATTCGTTGTCCTCATTTAACATCGTCGTATGTCCTGTAAATAAGTTCATAACATCCTTCGTTCCTTCGACTGGAAAACTTAACCATCTCGTCACATTACGTGTTGGTGGAAAATGTTAACACTCCTTTAACCTCTTTATTACTCCTTTGGTGTTCATAAAACGAATCGCTTTTATACGCAAAAAGCTTTTGTAGTAATTGGATAGGTACATTTCATATGTGCTTAAAATATTTACGAGGTGACGAAAACAAATACTGCAAAGCCTTCATAAAGAGGCGTCCGAGTTAAACTCATCAATCATAGGGATTTTCATCATCATCTGGGAAGGATTTTAGGACCGCAATTATCTATTATTATAGTTATCGGCATGTGTAAACATAATATGACCATGTAAGTCTGTGCATTAATCTCTTTTATATCGATTTATTGGTAGATAATGATGAAATACATTTAACGAAACTGTGAGGATTAAGTTAAATGCGTGTGAGATAGATCGACGTTCATTTTTAGATACTGCAGTGAAACCAAGGACCAGAATCCGTAAGGCGAAATCGTTAAAACGTTTTCGTGCGCACGAACGACTTGCTCTATGTTGCAGAAGTTAATCGTTCGTGCACAGGAAAACGTTTGAACGTTTCGCCTCACAGAATGCCGACCCTCCCTTAGCGGACCGATTCTGTAAGATGAAAATCAACAACGTGAACGCTTACAACACGGAAAGAATTGAAAATCACCAATTGTAAAATTTTGAGTTGCAATTCACGAATTATATCTTTGTCGCAAAATCAAAACGATTTTTTCATGGATTGATATAAAAATTCGTAATTTGACATTGAAAACGGCGAAAATTCTGTTTGTTGACTTTTACGATTTAAAGTATTAAGTCGAGCTGCTTTTATTTGTAGTGATTTGCGATATTGTTTGGCGCAATTTACCACTTCAATAGGTCAATTTCTCAAACACCACTTTACAATCCCAAATTGCAAAATTTATTTCGTGATTTACAAACACTGAGTGATGAATCAATAAAATCTTATAATAATTTAGCACATCTAAATTGAAACCGTAAATTTAAGTAGAGAAATCGTGAATTACAAAATATTTTTTTTTAATTTCCATGGAATTAACTACCCGATGTATGGAACTTTTGTGTACACAGGCAGCCGACAAAAACGAAACATCATAGCATGACTTGGTCCATGTTAAGAAATTGTTTTAAGTCCTTTCATTTTCTGCATGGACAGTCAGACAGTCAGACATTAAACAGACTGACAGCTTCAGGCAAAAAAGAGAAATTGCCTACAAGCTGAATTTGACCTTGGATGTAGCCCAGTTTGAATTCATGTATTTGTGCCTATGGTAATCAAAGGAGACTCACTCATACTTGAAAAAAAAACCAGCAGCCTACACTCTTCCGGTTTAAACCGGATGTCGCCATGTCGGAGGTGGACCCTCATTTCAATATCAAGGGCTGTGTTGTAAACTATGGTTTATCATAGTTCCAGGTTTATGATATCGATATAAAAAAAATTGTATCGATATACAAACAAAACATGAAGTAAAAAAAGTCGTCAGTTTCCTAAAACAAATTGTGAAGAACCAATAATAAATGTGCAGTCATCATTTTGCAACTTTATTTTCTTTTTTTATTTATTATCATTCATAAAATGTCTACCAAAAACTTTTCAGTTGTGTTTTTATTTTTATTAAAAACTAGCACTATTCATGTTATTGGCTGAAGCAGTTGTTTTCAAATGGAATTTAATTATTAATCTCAATTATTTAAAATGTTCTAATAAATTTTGATTGTTTTTTTTGTTGTTTTCCGCTATTAAATGGAATCTTCATGAAAAGATTATAACTCAAAAATTAGGGCAGTCTTGTTTGAATAAGCTTCGTGAGTGAACGTATTAAGATGTGGTTGATTTATAAATAAAAAGAATTACTTGAGTTTGACATTGAAACTTCCTTTTTATTATTTTGGCGTGTTTCCTAATTTCTAATATTCCACTTACATAGTTTTTCTCCAAAAACAACAAAACGAAAACAGACACATTAATTGTAGGAACAAAATTATCTTCTTTTATTTCAACGAATGAATTTTTCACACTTATTCCTTTATTTATTTATGTTGATTACATTCGCTTTTTTAAATTGTGTAGAATAGAATACAAATGTTATCGTGGTGCAATAAAACAACGAATTTCAACTCTCAGAACGCATCCATCAGCTGACAGCAACTCACGAAATCACGAAATAAATCTCAGTCCGTGCTCCTAGCACTCTCTCTTTATTTTTCCCACGAAGCGTGTTCATTTTTTCCGTTTTCACTAAACTCTAATTACCTCTATTTTTTATGAAAAAAACATGCTTTTAAAAGTTAAATTTGTATTGTTCGGAAAGAAAATAACATTTAATTAATCTTCAGTATAAAAATCGCAGTTTGCTAGCATTATAATCATTATTATTGGTTCTGGAAATTGTTGCTAAAGGCAAATCTCCTTTTTATGTACTTTAAGCGCGTTGATATCCATGGTGAAATGTAGTTTGAATGTTTTTTTTGTCAGATTGTTGATATTCAAATAATTTTGATGTTTTCTCCTTTCACGCACGGTAAGTTTTTGAAATTCCCACAAAAAGGTAGATTACCACGATGTAAAAACACTGCTGAGTGTCAGTTGCTTATTACACTCCCGCCATTTGAATTGCTTTTTTTTTGCTGCTTGACACGTATTCACAGACAGTAAAATTGCGACCGGTGGGAGGGGCTTATATTGAAAAAAATTGCGGGGTAAATCGGGGAGACGTAGGAAAGCTGTCAGTCTATTTTATAGTTAGTTTATGGTCGGTATTCAATCTTTACTTTAAGCAGATCTTGTCGGGTCGAAGTTATTTATATTATAAGTACAACTCATTCGTTGTGATAGTGAGTGTACTAACCAATAAATTATAAAGGATTCTGGAATAATATGATTTTTTGTTTCATTTGTTCGGAATACTTATTGCGCGCCATTTAATGTCTTTTTTAAATAAATTCTAACATTGATATGCAAAGCCGATGAAACAAAACTACTTCTTTCCCTTTGCTTAAATAAAGCATTTTGAAAGTAAACGGTAACATCGCATCATCTTGTTCTAAATTTCGGGTGCATGTGCTTTAGTTTTGTCCACTTAGTTTTTAATCTAGTTTATGTTTATATATTTTAAATAAGTTAAGGGTCATAAGAAAATTGTTTATAAGAAATTGAGTACTGATATATATTATTTTGTTAAAAAAATAAAGCTAGAAAGTTATCGAAGGTTTCTTGCATTTTTTTTACTTTTTTCCAAAGCGACATCTTTTCGTGCTTTAGTTTTGGCCAACACTGTATATTAAATAATACAAAAAAAAAACTGAAGTAGGTATTTAAATCTGTATTTTTTTCAGAAGGTACATCATGCTATTAGAAAGAAGTTTAAATTGGAATGGATTCTAAAATATCATTATGTAATTGAAAAGGACTGTAAAGGTTCGTATCAATTGCAAGTTCTTCAAAATAATTTGTATAATTTCTTATAGTAATAGCTAATTGATAACTATTTGTGTCAAATTGCGATCGGTTATGGCAATATTTATTTCTCGTTTGATCGCATTTTTGATAATGAAAAGTGTTGATTCGCGACTTTTGAGGGTCAATATCTTCACTTCGTAGAGTTTCTAGAATTGCGAGTAAAAAGTCGTGAATTAGTAAATCCTTAGCTAAGCTCTAAAACTAGACAAACCTTTCGTGATTCTGCGCTTATTTTTCTTGATTTAGTCTTAAAATTATTTCTGAAACTTTTTTCTACAATTTTATTTTTAAAAGACACGTTAGATGAACCAATTGATTTAAATGCCTGAAATAGAAAAGTTTGTGATAATGGCAAATATTTATATATCACGTGTGGTACTTTCTGCCTTCCTTTTTCCGATCCTTTTATAAAAAAATTTTAATTGCTTATATATAATTAAAAAAAAAACTCCCAGTTTATTTCATATGATTTTTATATGTTTTTTTTTAGAAAGTAACCTTTGCGACACCCTGTAGTATCGAACAATTGGCATCCCACATATAAAATTCGCATTGTATTCTTACCAAACTGATGATTAATTTCCTCGAGTAACTGAAAGGACTAATGTAGATAAGGTACGATTTGATAACATCCTGTAAATAAAAACAGGTACATTACAAGCAGAACCGAATTAAAAATCACGCCATCTAATGTGAGGAGCATTACCAAAAATCTATTGCCTTTAGGAGCACGCATTTTGAGGGATTTACGGACTGCCAAAGAAATTCCATTCATGATTATCCTTTGTTTACGGACGATACACAATTACATGCTCTGATCCTGATTTATGAGAGAAAAAAACAACACACAACATTTTTAGTCATTTCCCCCTCTTTAGTTGATGGCCATAATTCCATCACTAAGAAAATTCCTCCCCTGACTGCATAGGACGTGAGTCTGCAATTTGAGTTCCCATTCCTATATCCTTCCTAATATGTTTTCAAACTCAACCAAGAAAGTTGGCCTGCAATTTTAATGGAATTTTGACTGTTTTTGTAAAAGTTTGTTCTAGAGGAAAAATTTGACTTATTCATATTACCTGCTTTGTTTTCGGAATTCGATGGCGGAAATTATGCTTTGCATAGTTACTTTATTTTAATGCTGCAAGCATAGACAAACCATACTGAGACCACCAAGCTTGGCCAATTTTCCGTTACTTGCCCACAAGCTATATTCTTATGGGCTGGCAAGTGCTTAGTGCGCTAGTATTGTTACATAGAAATTCGTATTGACAAATGTCACGTAACTTCGAAAATTTCGGCTCACCAACACACTCGCACCTTGCATATGCCACTTCCGTTATGGGCAGATAATATTTTTTTTTTTTAGAAATCAGTGTACATTCGCTTAAAATATTTATTAAAAATTGCAAATGAAAAAAAGGTATGGCAGTAAGGTACCATAAACTAAATTATTAAATAACAGAAGTTTGATCTGTGTAGCTATCTTTACAGCGGTTTTGGACTCAACTATCCAATCATGCAGTAAAAAATACACCTACCCTCTGAAACCACTTCATTTGCTGCATTTCAAATTCAAATGTTTTGTTGTTTCTGGTTTTCAAAAAATATTTCATATTCTAGTACAATATAATATTTTTTCTGTAGACACGCAGGAGAATTTTTTTAATAACTTGGAGTCCCCATAGCTTGTTAAAGCCCTACTTCTTTTTTATCGTTAATAGATAAATGATAAACCCAATTTTTGACCAACAAATCCAAATATGTGACTCACGAGTTGAGAAGGCATCAATTTTGATTTTGTGGGAAATTCTTTTGTTTAAAATATACAATAGAAATACAGAAATTACTGCGAAAATTCTAATCAATTAGCTGCATGTAATTTAAACTCGTTAATAAACAAAACTAACCAAATACACTTTAAAGTAACGAGAGAAATAGCTCCTTGCGTTTGAGGCCTTAGTTTCTCTTCTTTCTTTCCTCAAACGCGCACGATATCGAGATTGACTTATTAATTGGGAAATCGGAAAGCAACCAATATGGGAAAATTTTAAATTAACGGTTTCATTTTTGCTTCAATTGCTAGAAAGTAGTACCTACGAACAATAATTGACAAAATTTTGAAGAAAAATTTTACCAAGTTTATTGACGTGCATATGTCTGGGTATAACTGGTTGAAACCGTAGACAAAGGTTTTTTTTTAGTGTGTGAACAAATTTACTAGGGGCGGCGCTAAATTGGTTCTGCTCACGGGCGGCCCCAACGCCACGCTACGCCACTGGGTAGTACATCTCGTAATTTATACTCCCATTAAAGACAACCCTATGCGGAAGTAAAAACGTACAAAAAAAAAAAACACGAAAAAGAACAAAACGATTTAAAACATCAAAAAGTTTCAAAGTGCTTACATAAGTGTTGGCGAACTTTTCAGATTCAATCAAAAAAATTTACATTATTCATAGAATATGTAAGCTGAACACCAAATATTTCCCAGGTATATCAGTTTACATGCCGCCGTGTCGTACACAATCTAAAATGATTTACAAACATGACAGGTGCTGACAAACGACCCACCACCGCAGACCCCAATCTGTCAGTAAAATACATGTTTAGCGGTAAATTTGGCTAAATTGCACACATTAAGAATACAAATTCATATTTTTACGCTTGAATCAGTTTTTAAAATGAGAAATAAATTGGAAACGTTTTATCAAATTAATTTATATATCATATTTAATGTCTCTGCAGGATGTTGTGAAATTGATGGTGTTATATTAAGAATCTATTTGTACTTAATCTCCATTAAATTCATACTCTTGTGTGGCGTTGCTGTTGCTGTTTGTGAGAAGCACCATGGGGAATGGGAAAATATCATTTATGGGTAATGCACATCGATAAAGTATTCGACTTAAACAGCTACCAGCTTTTTATTCTCTATCCCAATTTCCTTAACGCCCGCGCTGTGTACTTCAAACTACACCATAAGAGTAGTCACAACCTCTTTAGCGCGTGTTTATTATAAAAAAAAAAAAAAAAAAAAAAAAAAAAAAAAAAAAAAAAACTGTGTAATAGACGGATATCCTTCTACTTAACCCTAGAAAGATAATCATAAAATAAAGAGCGTAAAAGATAATCATACGTCTCATACGCCAATTAGTGTATTTAATTAAACATATGAACTTCTTATTATTTATAATTAATTTAAATAATTATATAGATACTATTCAAAAAAAATAAATTAATGATTTTTTTATATATAGTGGAGACAGTCAACGCGCTGCGGTTTAGAATTTAAAAGTTATCACACAATTGTCCCGCGCCATACGTCTCGTGGACGTGGATTATCTTTCTAGGGTTAAAAGGCACTTATGCACATTTACTTTAAAATATTTGGATCTGTGTCCGTACTTTCTATCCTCCTATTTAAATCATTTTAAAAAGTAATTATGACATAAACGTCAGGAAGCTGTTTTTCCATTTGACACATGAGAAATTCAATTGACAATATTTTTGAATAGAACCGACATTTTTGCGATCTAATGGAATCGAGGTATAAGACCGTTGTAAGTATATTTAACTGATAAATGGCTAGAATATGCGCAGAGGTTATTAAAGGTAACTTGCCAGCAACCCATTATCGACCCACATCCCGGGAGTGACTGTTAAAGTCCGTTTACTTTTTTTTTCTCAATCCGTTAAGTCCGTTGCAGTTTTGTTAACTGATAAAAAGAGAACTTGTTATGATGGTCGTCAGATGAATCAAAGTAAAGCACCCTCATGGGCGGAATATTTTCAGACCTCCAAGCCAGTTTAATTACAAAACATTTTGTGTGTGGAAAAATATCAAGAAAAAAATATGTGCGGGCTCAGTTGTTAGTGTGCTGGACTCGAACCCCTATAACTGGCATGAACGAGGTTCTCAATTCAGCCGTTTGGACGCGGCATTAAATTGGAAGCCGTTTTTTTTTTTATATTTCTGTTCGAGTATGTGCACATATAAAAAAACAGCTTATGTCATTAGTATCAACTTCCTGGAATCTGGACATCGCAATCCTTGTATCCTTATGCCGGGCCAGGGATATGGGTAATAAGACCGATGCTGCAGTAAAAACGTATCGACGGTGTTTCTCGTTTGGTCTATGAATGCTGAAACGATCAGAATTAGATCTGTCTACTTACTAGGCATTTCATTTGAACTGTGCACACGCATAACAAGTATGTATTAAATTAGAAAAAAAAAAAGCCGGATAATGTATTCGCATCGAAAGCTTTCGCATGATAATAAAATGCAAATAAATTGGCCACATGCCCATGAGGGATCATTCAAGTTGAATCCCTCCACATAGGCTTTGTAAAAACAACACCCAATACATCAACACACCGTCAGAATCTTTCTTCATTGTAAACAATACAAATGCGCCCATCCACTTCATGTTGCTTTGACATGGAAATCAATATGTGGGGGAGCGTTTCTGGAATTCGTACACCATCAACCATCCAACAGCTCATGGGTGACATTTCCAAAATGAGCAACGTTGAAAAATGAATATAAAGGAATCTTCTCTGCCGTCTGCCCGAGCTGATTAATTATTTATTGTCCTTGAATCATTTGATTACACGCCCACTACCACCTGCTGTTCATCTCCATTTTTGAAATAAGAAAAATCTGCTCATTCTTTTCGGCTTATTGAATTAGTTAAACATTCTTAACATTATGCTCAATCTCAACACAATCACGGCAATAAAATATCGTGAGCAGAGTAATTCGAAAATCAACGACAACAAATTCCTTCGGCAGTTCTTCCAAGTTCCAATCGAAATCAATACAAATTCTTTCACCACCCATGGGCTGTTCGATAAGAGTTATTGTATTTTGCACAGCCCTTGGAAATGACTATGTACAAGATACCGAACGTATAACCGATCCGCAAAAATATAGACACAGACACAGATGTATCTCGTTGAATGGTTGAATAAAAAATGTCAATTCCTTGTGTATTTGGGAATGATTATAGGTACTGGCCAAGGTTTGAGTCAACATGAGTTTTTATTTTTTCTTAAGGATATACGAACACGTGCTATCATCTCTTTGTACGATTATAGCCCCCGAAGATGTGAATCGTGATTATCGTGAATAAAAGAAGATTACCATCGCGTTCTGTGGAAGCGGAGAATCTCCCTATTTATGTTACACTGGATTAATGTGGCATAATGTTGGTAGAAGCGAATAGCTTTCGTTGGAAGAAATGCATTTTTATATACTGATTAGCGGAGTTGTACAACAAATGCAATCACTTGGCAATGCAATCTTTGAACGCAATTAATTTACTAATCAGACGAATGGGAAATGAATGAGAAAGATCGCAAATGCTATAAAGCATTGATTTGCGAAAAATGGTTGCATTCAAAAGGTGTGGCCATTGCTATTGTTAAAGGAAAGCAAAAAAGTCGACAGACTGAACTAAATTAATTAGGAAACATTCGAAAAATTGATATGCTCAAATGATTTATTTTTTTAAAGCTGCTAATCAGGAAACAGAAATAAACAGAACGACATAATTCAGTCGTATTACTAAAGTTCTGAAATATGTCTCTGTCATTATGTCAGTTGTGACTGATACCGACTATCACTACCACTAGCGCTTTGGCGCGTTTCATTCGGCTATAAACAAAGTTGACATTTCTCCAATTGCGCTGGAGCTATAGCACAAATTGGGAAATGTCCCTTTCTGCAAATTTTTCAATGCAGCGCAAAATAACCGTCAGATTTAGAAAAAAAGCAGAAAACGAATGAGCTTGTCTATTCGATTATAAACGACTTTGCGAAAACAAACAAAAGTGGTGTTGAAATTTGTCAATAAAGTTCGAAATTAAGTGCATTAAAAGGTGAAATTGAAACTGATAAGAAACGTTCCTCCACTTAGAATATTATGTGCTGGACTTGTAGCCTTCTAGAGCTTCAGTACAGCGGAAAAAATGGCGTTTGTCTTTATTTCCGTTACTCCTCACTTCCAAAATTAACGAGTTTTTCACGAGGATACATAATTTCACTATTGAACTCGCTTTGTTCCGAATTTATTTAACACCGTCTGACTCAGCTTTTGTTTTTATAAATACCTTTGTCTAAATTTGTTTACTTTTAGACTAATTCCATTTACAGGTGATTTCCCTTTCTTCTTCATTTTTCTTTAGGTAGATATTTTTCGCTAGAATGAAAAATTCCCCAGATAGTGGAAAAAAAACAAAATGTGTTGAGCTCTAATGCAATTAGTGAAATGTCAATTTATTTATATGGAGTTTGACAGTTCGCTATCTTCCAATCGGTCAATTTAATCATTTGTAATGTCCAGACAAACTTTTTCGAAGTCACAATGAAAGAATTTTCAATAAAATATTGCATATTGTGACCTAGAAAATGTTTAGCGCGAAGGCTAAAAATGATTGTTATAGTAAGGCCTATAGACTATATTGCGATGAACTTTATAAAGCGAACCATTATATTCTTAGTCGGCGCAGTAGTTAAGTGGTTAGTGTGTTGGTCTACTAAGCGAGGGGTCCCAGGTTCGAATCTCGAAAAACACCCAAATTCCAACTTAAGTTTTTTTTCACAGCGCCACCTCTCGCGAACGACTGACAAACATCTAAGAGTATAACTGTCATGAAAGAGCTTCTCAATTGGTCGTTTGAACTCGGCAGAAAATTGTAGATCCCTTCCATTCACCCCAAAAATGAAAAACTCACACAAAACAAATAGTTGTGAGAAGCTAGGCCTAGGGTTCCTACGGATCTGTTGCGGCAACTATTTATTTATTTATTTTATTATATTGTTAGCATAAATTCAAAACCTAACGAACGGAGACATCATTTCATACCAAATGGTTGTGCAGATAATTGGTACTTACAAAACCACTTACAGTGGTTACGGTAGTTGCGGATTTTCAGAACGCCCCCCCCCCCCCCCCCCCCCGTACTTTATAATTATATACCTATATCCACGTTCTAATTTGTATACAAGGTCTTCCTTCTGCAAGAACAATGGCGACTGATTATACGAAAACTAATTTTCTTTTGATTCTATTTCTACGCACAAAATAATAGCAGCAAACTTGTCTAAATTCAAACATTCGACCACATGCGACAGAACAAAATTCGAAAACCGCACGCACATGGACGTGTATATGCAAATTATTTGCTAATGCATCGTTGATGTATAAAATTGTCCCAAACTTTGGACATTTTCCCCTAAAGGCGAACGAACTCACACAAAATAAATCCCGAAAGTTAACCACTTTCTGATTATAAATACAAAACGCAACAAACTGCCTTAGGTTGTATAGCGAGTTTCTGAATTATCAATCAAGGATCACATTTTTCATCAAATTATTCTCGTGCATAATGAATGGCACACAATGACGGTATCGAAATTGTTTGTTTTCATCAAACAGAGATAAAAGTTAAAAATAGAAAGAAAACCAAAAGGTAGGCTGAATTCGGGTACGCCAGTTAAATTCATTCCAAACCTTAAGCCAAGTATCCTGCCCGCGCTAAATTTTATCTCCCATACAAAAATGTCTACAAAGATAAAATTTAGCGAGGCAGTTTAGCAAAGCAGTATCCTGTTCGTTCGCTAAATACTTAACTTCCTATAGATGGGCCGATGACAAGTCTCCACTCATTTAGCTCGCGAAATAAATGTCCGGTACATTAAATCGCAGATAAATTTTGACATAAAAAGCAGAGGAAACAATTTCTGTTGTGTTTACTTTGAAATTGTTTTAGAGGAAACTGCAGAAAACATTTATGCGATAAATAAAAGTGAACGCAAAACCAAAAATTCCGTTTCAAGCGATAAAAGAAAATAAAAAAATTGCAGGGCCTGTGGAGGAACGATCAGCAATATGGAAACTGCAGAAAAATTCCAATGCAGAAAGGTATTTACCCGACACGAAGGAATGTGTCGTCGTCTGCTTGCTACTATTGAAGTTATTTGAGCTGCTGCAGCAATGATAATATCTAACATTACGCGAAAAAGCGAAATTCTGACTTACTGTACGTATATCTACTTTATTAATATACTGACACTGACATCCAGTCCAGCGGAGTGTGGAACAGGAGATGCATATTTTTTTGAATATTTAACTGTCACTTGACAAAAGAAAGATATGGGCAGTCAGATGGCCGATGTCCATGAAAGTGCAAATCTCCTTTTGTTGTAGTCATGCTATGCAATATCTCACGACTGCGAAACTTTTAAAATGATTTACCTTTCTACCGGCACTTCCATTCTACCTTTGTACCGTACTACGTACCGTACACGTGATACTAGTAGATTTTAAATAGGAATATGAAATAACAGATCAGATACATTCCATTTACATATTTTTATTTTTTTTAATTTATGCGCAGCCTCATGGTGCTGGATTCTTATAGGGTTAGTTGAAGATGAGTGAAGTGGGTTATCTTAAGAAAGATGAGTCCCGCAATTTTGTCTGTCTGTTCGTGTAAAGAAAAATAATATGCTTCCTCTAAGTAGATAATATTGAATTGTTGATAGCATTATGCATTGATCAAAAATTGGTTAACAGCTCGTCATATCAACATAAAACACTTCAAGAACCAGATAGAATATTTACAAAACAATTAGGTACAAAAAAGAAACACTGAAATTGGACCATATTTGACTAAAATATAGCCAAAATAGTAAGAGAAAGAATGCCAAAATCAGTGTTTCCATTTTAATTTAGCCTTCCCAACTCATTAGCCCTTGCATCGTGCTCGTCCTTCCTACTTCCACGCATCAAACAAGGTTGCTAATTATCATTAAATTTGAATTTCCTTTACTCTAAAAAAATGAGTGGAGTTAAGATATGAAATTGTAATATGCCACTGCATTCCCACACAATACGAAGAGCCAAGATAGCAATTTGTAATATGCTGCGGGAAAGAAATGCATTCTGTGCATTTATTACTTATAAATAGCAGCACACAATAAATGTATCAGTAGCAGCGGTGCCACTTTTCTGCAATAGTAGTAGATCTATTGCACTTTTCGCAAAAAATAAATCTGCTACCACTGCCACTAAATCCAATCTACTGCACTTTTTTTGTTTAATTAACCTACTTTTGGACAGCTACACAAAAAACATTCATAAAAATAACCATTGTAAAGAACGTCTGAACGAAAGTTTTTGATTGTACCCAAGCCAAGTAAAAACTACGAAACAAACTTAACGTAAATACTCTTGAAAATATAATTTTTTGTAAGGAAATGAAAAATGTCAGTAATGGTTGCTGGACACCCTCGGACTCTGCAGGGCTTTTAGAGTATTTTCTAAAATTTTATTTTAATTGATGGAACGTTTACCGTTTTAGGCAATTGAATTTTGTTTGTTGTATATACTGCGGAAAGATCCAATCTACTCTATTTTGTTCAATGATTTACAGCGCTCCTCTTTTTTTGAAGTGGCAACGCTGATCAGTACCTAGTACTAGTATTAAGAATACGAATAAAGAGCGACAACGTCTCTACAAAATGTTTTTTTTTTAATTCTCAATCGTATAAAATCGATAACTGTGGCATAGTGGAGGAAAAAAGGAACAAATAAAACCCAGTTTTAAGTTTGTATTGTTTTCTTTCACTTTCTTTCTTCATATTCTCAACCATAGCTCAGTTTTTCGCTATTTTTTTCGCAAACAATTAAAGCAAAGGCTAATAATTTTGAAGTATTCATAATTTCATATTCCTTTTTCCACGTTGTTATCCTCATTTAAAAATTAAAATAGAAAACACCTTTCTCGTCATCACACTTGTTATGCTAAAAGAACTCTAACCACATCTCCCCACAACTCCAACCACCACCACCATAACTAAGCACAAATAGAACAAAATCAATCAATGAAAAATGGAAAGCAACAACATCATTTTTTGATCTGTCATAATCTAATCCATGCTGTTACGATACGAATAGGAAGTAAAGAATGTATGTAATTTCATTTTCGATTTCTGTATATCCGTAGAAGCGTTGTCCTACGAAACACTTCTTTTCATATGTTTGCATTCTTTTTCGTTCAATAACAAATAAAATCCTACTTCAACTGAAAAAGGGATCATTTTGATTATTTTCAAGAAAGTGTGGGCCAACCCCCAAGGGTCTTGAGGCTGATCCGTTGTTTTGGGAGCGGGTGTAAGAGAATATCTATGAAGTGATTGTAGGTAAAAGAGTTCCCAGACTTTGAAGACTGTTTTGCCCCATTTTTTAAGAGCAAAAGCATTAGTGATCCCCTAAATTCGAAAAAATCCCTTATTTTAATATTTATAATATTAGTAAGCCGTTTTTATTAAAAAGCTTAAAATAAGCATATTACAGCATACAAACGAAAATGATTTCTTTTCTATTAGAAATAATATTGAAACGAGTAAATCTAAATACATTCGGATACACAAAAGTTCTTACGTAGACGTTCAGACGAAAAGAGACCCGACAATGGTGGTCTCATTCGAATATCTCTCGAAATCTAGGTAGACGTTCGATGGGCTCTTTTCATTCATATTTACTTTCACCTTGACATTCGTTTGTAAAGAAAATGCGTTTTAATTTTACTTATCACAATTTTCAGTTTCACTGATATTTTGTATTTTTTGTCCTTTTTTAAAGCTTGTCCCTGAGTTCCCCCTCAATCTGGGATCACTATTAGGTACCATACAATAGTGTTTCTATCAGCGTTGCCCAAAGGAGGATGTAATACTCCCATAGGAGTATTACATCCTCCTTTTACATTCGTACTCCTATTTCTTTAAAGCCCTAAAACGTCTTACACTTGCAGCAAAGTGTAATTTCAACATTAATAAATTTAATTCACTTCAAATTTAATCAAAATACCTTAATTTTAATACATATATTGGGGTTTAATAAGTTCCTTATTAATTAATATGCATTGAAGCTATCTGCCATATGAGACAGATCTGAGATATTTCCTTACTAAGAATTAATAATTTACCCATTTATTTATGTTTTTTTTTCTAACAGATTTTTGTTTTTTGTATAAATAAAAATGTCTGTACTCCTATTTTTCTCCAAAATACTCCCCTTTTCTGGCTGCAGTACTACCTAAAAATATTTCTCTCCGGCAACACTGGTTTCTATACAACGATATTACTATAGGTAGTATACTGGAACTGGATATATAATGAATGGCTCTGCATCTCCTTCTCTTAACATTAATAATCTTTCTTCTCCCTCCTAGAATGAAATTCTTTAAAACGTTCCGTCTCCTTGAAATTGCACAGCCAGGCTTAAGAAGTTTTACTTCAAAAAGAAAAATCGACTTATAACCTTAACCTATTGAACCAAAGGAGATATTTTGCAAGCACGGTCATTTTTCAGGACATTCGCAGTACGCCTTCGTTTCAACAACATCACGTTTGTATACACAAATTTATCCAAAAATAAAAGAATTATACTCGCCGTAGAAGTGAAGAAGGTGCTCGTCGTAAATTCACAATGTTTACCTTCCTTTGGGTGCATATGCCTCTGAGCAAATACGACCTGGCAGGAATTATTCCTTCCTTCCGACCACTACTCGATTTATTTCGCCGCAATCTTCCACGGTGCCCCTGGGGATTAAGCTAAAGTGCTTAGGTGTCATGAAACCGAATATAAATTTATCTTCTCAAAGAATCGTGTCCTTAGCTCTTACATCCTTGTCGGTTACAAGTTCGTTATACAAGCCTTTGTTAAGATAAATATTTGCCCAACATTCAAAAAAGGATGTTTTCTTCGCGATTGTTTATCTGACCGAAATGTCATTACGATGAAAGGCAAAACGGTCTTAAGTGTTCCACCTCATCCGGCAGTTGACCTTAATTGAATCGATAACAGATAGCAAACACTGTCCCTCATCAAAATATAGGTTTCCTTCTCATTGGGATTGGGAGTTTTATTATAACAGAACAACTATAACGGGGATCAGAGGTTAACGACCTGACATTACTTATCATTATGTTTTGTGATTTCCCACAAGCATACATGAGGAGTAATCTTGTGGCCATCTTCTGACATGTGACTTAAGTGAACGGGGCGCATTTTTTATGAAGTCCACTTTGATGGGCATAATATCAGGCACGCAAACGGGTCGGGGTCCGCAAGGAAGGAGGATAGTGGACCGTGTCGCATAACTCGTCCTGGGATTTAGCTTGCCACATAAACGTTGAAGGGGATAATGGCAGAAAGGCCAGTAGAGCATAAACCACCTGCACTACTAACGCTGATAGTTAACATGTTTATTCTGCGAGGGTTCTTCCAAGACAAACTAAATGTAACGTTTCAGATGTTATAACGGCAAAGCAATTGTTTGGGGTTGGGCAATTATATACGAACATTCCAGAAAAGTAATTCAATAAAATAAGGCACGTAATTGGATTTCTTTCGTAAAATTGAACTTTCTTTCAAAGTGACGGCAGTGAAAGAATTGTTAAAAAAAGGGAAATAGTGAACAAGGGCATAATTAAGCGTATTTTTTTGCCGTAGACGTGCAAACAGCGTGAAATCGGACATTTTTATGCAGGATACATAAATTTAGAACGAAATTGAATTTAATGATCCCTGGTAGGCGTAACGATTGTCAGTTGGCACTTGACACACAACCATGAATTATTAGTTTGAGTTGCCATTTGTTCTTGCTTATTGTGATGGGGAAACTCAGAAAAGTATTTTTAGTGTTTTTTGGCAACGGCTTTCTGATATATATATGAATCTTTTAGCCTGTCTATGATTGGGACTACTATAATCATATTCCCATTTCTTAATGTGTCATGTGTTTGTAACTCAAGGGTTAGGGCTTATGAACCTGTGAAAAGTCGAAGATACCTCTCCTCTTTGCTCATTCATTAATCATTAACCTCAAAGAACTCATGACCTGGGTATCCAGTATCCAGACAAATGTTTTTGATTTTTGAAGAAATAGAAATAATCTGAAATTATCTCGAGGTCGACTACGACCTAAGGGGGCTTATTAACTCCTTGACAGTCCGAAAAGAAGATGCGCGAACCATTAGAGCAGCTTAGTCAGCAGCTTGGAAACATAGCTCATAAAACTTGCAGCTCCAATTGAAAAATATATTTTGATCAGAGAACCGTCTTCGAAAATCTTAAGATATACTGTGAAGTTGCCTACTTTGTGTTTTTTAGGGTTAAGTTTGAGAGCCTTAGGGCATTGATACTTCCCTTTTTTTAGAGATATATTTATGTGGAGGCTGCTGTTCGGCAAGTTCGTAATAAATAAATAAATGGAGCACCTAAATTGTTGACGCAGCAGGTCCGTACAGATATCCTAGACTTAGCTTCTCATAACTATTCGATTTACTTTTTTTTTTGTTTTCTCAGTAAATATGCAGAGATTGAATTTAATCAAAATTGATGTACATGCTCTTAAATCGGATAAATATTGTTTGTTTTTTTGGAGCAATCAAACATAAAAAGTCACATACCACATTAGTGTTTGTTAAAAGCAACTTAAATCTGGTAATTTTAAAGTGCATAATATATAGCTTAATGCATAACTTTTCCTTATAAAATTGGTGTTATCTGCTTACGCAAAAGGCCTTGATGCGCTGAATAAAGTCCGCGATATAGAAAAAAATTGAGATGGTCGGGAAAGAAGGTTGCTTAAATTTTCAATTATATTATAAGAACAAATTTGGTATACACTGGAAGTGAGTGCAATAATAGTCAGAGCATCACCAAAGCCCAAGATCTTTTTGAAGCCGGATGGTTTGAACATGTTAAATGTACCTACTCGTTTCTCTCTCATTTATGTGGTACTGGGAAAGGTTATATAACTGTATGTTCCTACATTTAGGTTCTTCATTCCCATTGTCTAGGTGAAAAGCCACTTGAAACTTGGGTGTTGGTAGATTTCAATGGTAAAATCGAATCTGCTCACTGCAAATGTAAAGCCGGCCTTTATGAAACATTTTCTCATGTAGAGATAGTGCTATTTGCACCGGAAAGCATTTATAGAGACTTTATTGCCAATTCCGTAAGTTCTTTTAAACATATACCTAATACATTTTGTTCAACAACGCATATACACAAATTTTTCACAGGACATATATATTTCGTTTTGCTTATGTAAATATAATTCTAATTCCTTAATTATATTCCAGCTTTCGGTAATATTTTATTTTAGGTAGTATTTTGCCCTTTATCATAGACTTTTAGTCATAAAACGAAATAAATTATACCTCCCGCCATATAAAATTAAGTTTGTTTTCCTACAAGTTGGTTTGACGTTTAAGTGAAAGAGAACGCACAGTTGTGAAAGGGACAGCTTCGCGAAATACTCTATTCTCTAAAAGTATCCCGGACACTTCTGTCGTTTTAAGAATTGACCTGTTAGTGCACTTTTTTCAATGAAACATAGCACTTCTAGATTTCATTTATTTTTACACAAAGGGCAATTCTTTTCTTCAATTGAATACGCTATTCGTTAATGGTTTCAAATTTCCAATAGGTATACATAACCACTAATTTTTTCTTAGCAATTTACATTTTCATTCATATCTATATTATCTACTACATCATATTCAGTATAAAGTGAATTCGATTCCAAATTATATTATTTTCTTTTTTATTTCAATTAAATTTGCTTTCGTATGCGAAACAAAAAGTCTCATACAAAGCTGACACGAAACGCAAGTCACAAGTACGCGTCGCTGTTCCAAATCCACACAGCAAATGACGACGAAGGGAAAGGGATGACGCTATAATATTTGACTCCCTCTCCACTCTTTTTCCGTGCACAATTCATTGGGGACGTTCAAGTATCTAGTTTAGTAAATCTGACAGCTCTCTCACTTAGTGAATCTCGGTTTTGATTGGTCGAAAGCGCTCATGTGAGCAGCTGTTTCAGTTGACGTCTATGGAGGGGTAGCCGACGAATCTAGTCAAGAAATTCGTGACTGAGTACTCAGTTGACAGTTCGCATATGTGGCTGACGTAGGAAAAGTGACGTTCCCGACCAATCTAGTTTTTACGTACAGGTTAAATCTCACCCAGAGCAATCTAGTCGACTTAAGATGACTACATTCTTGAATGCGGCCATTGTCAGATGTCACTTCTCACTTGTCGTGGCCAAAAAAGAGCCCAGTGCAAGGTGGCGCAAAAATAACCTTCCGATGTTTTTTGGCTGTAATTAAAAAAAAAATGAAAAACTTTGATTCTTCTTGTGGATTATTTTTATTTGGTCTTTTAATTTTTTTTACATCAAGTCGAGAATATGATGTCATGTAAATGGCCGCCGCCACAGTTGATTGTCATTTGAGCCCTTTTTATGGCATTTTCCATCACTTTGGCCAAAACTTCCAGCGATAGGTCCTCACATTCTTGGCGGATATTGTCTTTAAGAGCTGCAAGAGTCTGAGGCTTGTTGACATAAACCCGCGACTTCAAAAAGCCCCACAAAAAGAAGGCTGGAGCGGTCAAAGCAGGCGATCTTACTGGCCAGTGCAAATCGCCAAAACGGGAGATTAGGCGCCCGGGAAATGCATCCTTCAGCATATCGGTTGTGGCACGTGCAGTGTGTGCCGTTGCACCGTCCTGTTGGAACCACATGTTTTCCAATCCCAATTCATCAAGTTGCGGCAAAAAAAAATCGTTGATCATTGCTCTGTGGCGCTCACCATTCACAGTAACCGTTTGGTCCGCGACGTCTTCGAAGAAAAAAGGTCCGATGACTCCTCCAGCGAAAACAGCACACTATACAGTGACTTTGAGCGGGCGTAATGGCTCTTCGTGGGTTACACGCGGATTTTCAGTGCCCCAGAAGCGTAAATTTTGCTTATTTACGTACCCGCTAAGATGGAAATGGGCATCATCACTCATGATTATTTTTGATAAAAAATCATCTTCCTCTTGGTGGTGATGGCTTGAGCGTATGTTAGACGCGATTGGCGGGCAGCAGCTAACAGCTGATGCACCGTCTGGACTTTGTACGGAAACATCTTCAAATCTAGCACCAAAATTCGCTGTAAAGACCGTCGACTGATACCCATTTGCGTGGCACGTCGTCTGGTCGATGTCGACGGCGCTTCCATGACATCTTCGGCTACAGCAGCAATATTCTCTGCAGAACGGCTACTCTGGGGTCTGCCACGCCTGGCCGCATCTCGTGTTGTGCCAGTCTCTTCGAGGCGAGCGGCTAAACGTCGCAGTGTTTCACCAGTAGGCGTTGGACGGCTAGGAAATCTGCGACGAAATTCACGTTGTGCCAAAGTCACCGACCGATTATTGCTCAAATAAATAGTCACCAATATTCCGCGTTCTGGAGCAGTGTAGCGTAACATTGTTTATTAACGTGTATTTCGCATGTGTTTACTACACAAATGTCAAAACAGAACTGACATTAGGGGCCAATCGCAAAATTTATAGCATTTTCTGATAGGAGGATTACTTTTCCGCCACCTTGTATATTAATTTGTTGAAATATGTATTGGAAATTGTGTTCTTTTTGCATCAGTTGATGGAATTCTGAATAAATAATTTTCCGCTATTAATCCCTTTCAATTTGGAGATTAAAAAAGTATTTCCCGTACAGACGGGAAATTCTTTGAAATCAATTTACAGAAATGAAACAAAACCTTTTGCTGCAATGTTTCTCTTTATTACATAATCTGCTCGAAGAATTTCACACTTTAAATATTTTTGTTTCTGTTGTTTTCATTTAGGAACAGTTGGTTATTTATGTTTTTTTTTTTTCCTTTAGCCATGAACGCAATGAAGTAATATGTTTAATTTTTTTAGCTATTTCGTGGTTTAACATATGCAATTTTCTAAAAAAGTTTCCAAAGAAGTTTTAATAGAACAGAAATACATATATTACCGATCTAACATGCACATTTTTTATTATAACAATGCAAATCGACTGCAAGACTAGTTTTTCCCTAATGGATCCTAAAGCCCTTTCCAACGGATTGGAACTGGAAAAATGCGAAAGATTTTAGTGGAACAACCTATTTTTTGTCTATTTTTGTGAAATTAAGTGATAAATTTTACCTAATGATTTAAACTGCACCGAAATAGGGTTAAACCAAAGCGGATGTCTTTCAAACATGGCTATAACTGGAACCTAAAAAACCCTGAATTTTAAAGAGCCCACATCTGTATTTAAACAACATTTTTTTGAAAATTTCCTTTGTTTTAGATAAGCTTTTGGGATAGACACAAAGCTCTAAGAAATGAATGTGGAAAAATTACCAAAACTGCAAATTTAAGCCAACCAATGAATTCCACCCTAATTGTATTTATACATATATATATATAGCTCTCACAAATCTCTACTTGAACTTAATACAGAAACATTCCCGGGAATAACACCTTGTAATGTCCGTCAATTTTTTTGGCTCGTTAATCTACTCAGGGACTATTTTGTGTAGTAGTGCACTTATACGCCAAGGAATAAAATACAAAAATATTTGTATTTGTTTAGAATATCATTATATATATATATATATGGACAGCGCATTATTTTTGTCAGACCGATTACGGCGTTATTTCAATTCGATTTTTACAAAGTATGGGACCCAATAAAAAGTGAATTTCCACAGGTAGAAACAAACGATGTAAATTAACAAAGTACAGCTGTCAAATTTTGGAAGTTTGGTCTTAAATAAGGAGTAGGTAGACAAAAGCCTAAAATGTTCTAAACAATATTGCTAGGAACTTGCGAAAATTTGCTTTTTAAATTTTCGGTAATAAAATAGTTCTTTAACAAAAATCAAATGTTTTATAATATGCATAGTTTTAAGCCAAAAAAACTGTATTAATAGCGATTTCTATGTTAAAAGTAAGGTAACTTTAAGAGCCTACCAACGTACATAATAATACTAGAAAAATAAACAACCAAATTTGCAATGACTGAGCAAGTTATATGCTGCTCAGAGTTGTCCACATTTTTGTCCGTGCGACTCCCATTGTAGTTCCCCGGAATAAAACGATTTCTCTCAACAATGCATTTCCCCGACAGTATTGACCATTGAGGTCGATTTCCACTAATTGATGTTGATCCTGAAAAGCACATGGCTAACTATTCTGGTCATAATTCATTAATATTAATTACTTCCTTTTGTACCGAATTTTATATACTTACAAAAAATCAAAAAAAAAATCAATTCGAGTCCATTATTTTGCAAAAGTGCAGGTATTGTGTGTTTTGCGTAACTTATCTCTTTTAGCCTTTCTTAATCGCCCATTGAGCCAGGCCGAGCTACATTGCAATTACTCCTGATTTTCGTATAATTAAACCGATTAAATTTCACCATTGAGTCGATTACCGCGTACATTACTCTATAGCTACACCATACACACCTTAATCCACTTGCAGTACCACAATAACAATTTAATTGCCGATTAGTTTGATCAAGGAGAATTTTGTTCATCTGTCAAATTAAACAATTCTCCGTAATTAGGTCCTCTGCCATTTATGCTTGCAGACGAGACAGTTTCACGTCTAACGAGGGTCTTTGTCTGCAGGCTGTAGCAAAAATTGAAACGCTATGTGTTCCGGAACTATCGTTGCACGAACAGCGCTGCAAATGGCATTTCAATGCTGAAAACTAACAATGAACTTACACACTTGAGAATGGTACGAGAATATAATCTATGGGTATATATTCACCTAGAATTCCTTTGTGTTGAAGACATTTTGACGGTGTTTTGATAGAAATCGCAAAAAAAAGGTGTCTTTTAGCCGTTCCAAAAGTTTACAACATAGTTCTTCTTATATCCAATCAAAGGGAAAACTTTTAAACTCCGCAGGATACGAGTGGATATATAGGTATACCTCACTGTGATATACTGATACAGATTGGCAGGTTTATTGTGAAACCCAGGGGAGGACCAAAATCCACCTCGTTTTTGTGGTTTCGAATTTGCATCTAAAAGACGCCCTAAAAGAAGAAAAACTGAATTGACGACATTTTAATAGCTCGGCACTGAGATACAATCTGCCTCACTCCCATGATAGTATTTCTTCTAACATCTTGAATATTGTTAACCCTTCATCGGAGCAGGAGCACCATCTGCGAAAATAGAATTCGCTCACAGACAGCGTGATTGATTTGGGCAATGACTTACGAGAAAGATAACAGTAGCACATACGTGATATTAGATACTATAGGTATATGTAGTTGTATGGCAAGAGGAAAAGTGTAGAAGGAAACATCCTTTCCACACTCGGCATGTTGGCATGTGCAGTGACCACATTTAGTGTGCTAACGGTGAAGGGTTATCGTATAGAAGCACAGGAAATTCATAAGCATGGTTCTTGCAAAATTGATTCTGAAAGTACAAACACGTACCTTAAAAATGAAATAAATTAAATTTTGCATTCCTTGTGCAAGGAACACGTTCTTGTTCATTGAAAATGTTAAAGGGCATGAGTTATTTCTAATAGGAGTAGAAGTGAATGCACGTTAACGTTACAAATATATTACACGGTCGAACAAATTATACTGTGGAACCACAAAATTAATTCTGAAACAAAGACATCTTGGTTCGTTTTGCAAGATCATTGGTGTGTGGTGTCCTGTGGATCTCCGTCTCCATAGATATAACCTATAGTGCTTGACATGTTGGCTTTAATTTTTGTAAGGTCGTGAACCAATTTTATTCACCTTTGAAACTGATTTTCCATTTCCCACATCACGTGATATTATGTGGATAACTTGGGATTCTCAAATGGCGTCGCCGCGAACGAAATCTTCGTCCGGGAACTAAAAGCGAACAAAAAGTCATCTTGATTTTGATTCTACTCAATCCAATTTGACATATGATATCTTAAGCCGCGATATAAAAGAGCTCCGTAAGCAGCAAGATTGTCGTAGACCAAGATTTTTATTGCAGTCGACAGGAAACATCAAGGACAAGCGACAAGGAGAATAAAAAAACAACAACACAAATTGCGAATGAAATTTAATGCCAGTTTCAGTAACCTTCTCGATTAAAATTGACGTTTCTGCATCCTTCAGAAATGCTCCTTTTAAGCTCTGATTATAGTTTTTGAGTAAAGCTTAGTACGCTGCTCGTGCTGAATTTTATCTCCCATACAAAATACTCTCCAAAATTAAGCAGAGCTGAATTTAATCTGAGTGGTACGCAACACGAGCTAAATATTCAAACTATGGAGCAGAATGTGCATATATCTGTCAAAACTTAGCATGCCCATATAATGGGTCGGCACATTTTCTCAAACTAAATTTTGACAGATCGTTTGTGTTTTGCTCGAAAAGTGATCTGTCATTGCAAATACACACAAAATAAAATCAAACATACCTCTTATTAACTTCAGCATTTTATTCAGCAAACAAAAAAAAAAAGAAAACTGTCAAAAAATTACTTCAAATTCAATTTTCTAATTTTTTTTCGTGTTTCGGTGCAATTATTGCAAAAAAAAACACAGAAGCAAAAAAAAAATAACTGTCTTGTGTTGGACACCTAATGTCAAAGTTTTGAAAAACGTCACACTAAATTACTTAAAGTTCGGTGGAGACGGCTTTTGTGATTTATAAATCACTTTAGCTAATTACGTTGGTGGGAACATGGTATTAGAATTTGAAATTGAATTTTCAGAGGAAGTCTTATTTTAAGAACAGCTGTTTTCTGTGAAACTTGGCCACAGCGTATTAAATTTCAAAATTTAGCTAGGATTTTAGATAATGTTTGAAGAGTAAAGTTGGAGAGCAGCAAAAATTTAGTTTAGCTCGAGCAGCGTACCAATCTTAACAGTTTAAACGTGTTCTTTAAATCAGTAAATGTCATTTCAACCTCTTCATTTGTATCGGTATTATTCACACCTCACAAATCAATAACAGGGAGTATAGAATAAATTTAGGGAATACTTCAGTCAAATGAAATGTGTTTGTGCTTAGAAGCTTCGGTATTTATATTAAGTATCTGGCCGTTGAGATGACTTTCTTTCTCATGTGTATGTACATGGGCATAAAAGTCAAACAAAGAATTTGATTGGAATGTTTCTTCGGCTTATCAAAATCTCCAAAATAAGCGCATAAGTGGTACTGTTTCAATTTTTGAATATGTTTTCTTGTTTTTTTATTTTTTCAAGAGTTTCAACTGCTTTGCAAGGGTACGCAAAGTGGATAGAATATAGATGGATTCACATTTAGAGAAAAACTTCACATGTGCGGACATATAAGCAACTTTCAATTTTCAGCGCCTTTTGTATTTAAAATTATGCGTATGTACTCAGCAAAATGTGCAGATATACCATACAACCCACTTATGTCTATTTCAGAATTCTGTATACTGAACTGAACATACCTTCAAACTCGGATGGAGGAAAAGACAAGTTGTACCTTTAGGCTCGAGCATTATGAGCGCTCTCTGAACCGAGCGTACTCAGATCGTTCTGATGTAATTATGAAACACACTTGAGCACATAGCTGTCATTTGTAATAAAGTATATGTATAAATTGAATATTTATTAATTGTTTTTTATTAATGTCCTTTTCCATTGGGACCACCAAAAATCTTTTTCAGATCTCAGATTTTATTCGGCTCATGGAACATGCAATGAAATTGATCTGCTTTTGTAAATGGATTAGTGCGTTATTTGACAATAATATCAGCTGTTCAAATTGCATTTCTTTTTGGTAAAATCAACAAAGGAAATCGGCTTGAAAAATGTTTCCTCTGTTGTAGATACAAATGGAGTAGTTTCGGTGATTCCTAGTTTCCAGATGATGAGGAAAACATTGAAGATAATAATTCCTCCAAAACTATGTCCATTGCTGTTTATATATTTCTTTATTTTGGTTTTCCTTAACTTTGCACATCTGTTTTAAAACAAACTGCTTTAAATGACTTAAAACAGATGTGCTGTATTTGTGGTAGTATGTGTAAATCTAAAAAAATATCGAGATCTGCATAAAGTGATCCGAATCAAAACAAAAGATTGATTTTTATTCCCAATGGAACTCGAAAAGTGATTTAGATCAAAAAAAAGATTGACTTTTTGTGCCAATTTAAAACGACATAAATTGGTTAACCTTCAGTTCCAGAGCAACAAGGTTCGTCCGCCATTTCAATTATTTTGTTTATCCTGTTTTTATTTTCTGTCACATGTGCCTGTAAGTGTGTAATCAGCTTTATACTCAGCCTGCTCAGTCAATTTATTCTAAGCTCATAGAGCGCGGTCTGATCATGCTCTGAACGAATAAATAAACACGAATTCGGAGCTCTGATGTGCCTGAGCTAAAAAGAAACACGAACTTCTTGTATAACAGTTCAGGTTGTGCTCTGAACTAAAAAAGAAAAACGCCTTATATTGGCGGGAAAAAAACTCTATAAATAGTTCGTGTTCCTGGAATTCCTTAAAATGCTTTACCTTGTCATGGGCGAGATGTAGGTGAGCTAGGTATAAAAGAACATTTTTTCTTTTTTTTCCAGTTAACGACGAGTCCAGTAAATAAATAAAGTCCTGTGGATGTGGATCCGATTTTGTCCAAGAGAGGTATTTATATGTAGTCGCATCTGATTCGTAATTCATATCACAACATTATTTCAGTTTAGACCGATGTTAAAACAAAAGTGATTAAATTAAGGGGTTGGGAATTATATCCTGGACACAACATTTTGTAGGTACCTATCTTCGGCAATGGAGGTTGTTTGCGTGTCTATCTGGAGGAGGATGTCATGAATGGAACAGGAAAATTATATGTCACAATTTGACAACTTATATAGCCGGAGGTGTTACAAAGTGACATAAAATATTCCAGAAGTGACTGTTGCCAGAAACCTAATCAAGAATGGAAGCTGATAATGAATATAAACTCGATCGTGGTTGTACGATGTCTTAATTACGATCCCCCATTTGTGAGCCACCACAAACCAAAACAAATGTAATCCAAAAAACGAGATGGCAAATATGCTGATAAAAATGCTTCCTCCTGGTTAACTACTATCAAAAAGTCCATCACGTCCATAGCCGATATAATCAGAAAAAACAGCAAATCGCTCAGGCAAAGACTGCTCCCAAGGATTCCATATATTTTCTCATTTAATGTGACAGCAAGAATGTGGTCTCTAACCCGGCCAAGCCACAGAAGCCGAGCGTAATTTTTCACACGACCGTATACAGTTTCGTTTTATCCCCTTCCAGATTGCTTAGGACACATTCATTATAACCCAACGCTATCGAATAAATGCCAAGAGAAATACCAACAAAATACTAGTATACTAGTCTAGACCGCACGAAAAAAAAACAAAATAACATACACCACACGCCAACGCTTTATTTATGTGTATGCATATCTAACGCTTTAAGGATAGCATGTCATTAGGACTTACCATACTGCTGGACTTGAAATTCTTCTTGATCCATGCCATCCCGGTGAAAGGACACCGTGATACTGATGTTCAGGTTTGAGTTAGAGTTCTTAATTATTTTCTCATTTCTCATGCCCATGTAGAGCGTCCGTGTGATAAGGATGTATGCCGCGCAAAGAACCATAAGCGGCAACACCAGCAAGATTAGATCCAAGAGTATATTATATGTCCTCTCGTAGACTATGGCATCTCCTGGCCATTGCTCGCGGCATTTGCGAAGACCTGTGAGTATAATATGGAAGGAAACAATTTAAGTAAATTCCGCAACGGACGAAGTGTTAGATGGAAGTTTAAAATGACGTTAGCGATGCAGATTGTGGGGGAATTATGGATATTGGGAATATGAACCAATGCGCACTTACCTTGGCTTGTCGGTATAAGTTGACTAAATCCCGCTATTGGTGACATGCATACCAAGCTGCCCACCCAAATGAACGCAATAATCCTGTATGCATGATTAATAGTCTGCCATGTCCTTGACCTTAATGGATGACAAATTGCATAGTAACGTTCGCAGGATATCGCCACCAAAGTCCATGAGGACACAGCAACCGATGTAGCTTCAAAGAGAGAAAATATTGAAAAGGCGGCTGTAGAATAATTTGCATGCGAATTTATGTCAGTTTAGAGGATGAAGTGCAAAGTAAACGTAGTCCTGGAAAATGGATTTTTAAAGGACAAACAATACTTTAATACCTCCAGACTGGCTAAAGGCCTAGGATCGGAATATGACGGAGTGGACATATAAAGGGCTGGTAAGCAAACACATATGGACGGGAAAGAATCGACTTTCCTCCTCGCAGCCACTG
This sequence comes from Cheilosia vulpina, assembly GCA_916610125.1. Lineage (NCBI taxonomy): Eukaryota > Metazoa > Arthropoda > Insecta > Diptera > Syrphidae > Cheilosia > Cheilosia vulpina. Next base: position 61,696,631 of record OU744277.1, read on the forward strand.
CAATGACAAATTTCCTCGTGGGGGAATATAATAACGGATGGAAATGTTAACGTTATAGACGGCTTCGACGAGAGAAAAGAGTAACCGCAACTGTCGATTCAAGGAGCCTGCAAGCCGTGAAACATTATTAATAAATAATATAATAATTAAAATAAAATAAACAAGACCACAACATTGGCAAGGCTCCTTGCTTTCGTGTCAAAACATGAATGGGAATGGGATTTTTGATTTCCTCTTAAACTCGTGGGCTTTTATGCTAACTTATTAACGGCGAAAATGGAATAGATTTTAATTAAGAACAAATTAACCAGCTAAGATAACGAGCCATTTTGTTGGGCTCCCTGACTGAAGAAAGCAATTTATCGTTCAAGCTGAATGTTTTTCCTGATTTTTTTTCCTATTCCTTTATTTATCTTTCATTGGTCAATAAAATTGTGCGGTGCTTTTCATCATAATACCTACAATTTCGTTGATTTCAATTATAGAAGAGTTTATTTATTTTCCTTTTCAAAAGACTTTTTACCAAAGAGATTATGTGTAAGTCTTATTTTGAGTAGGTAAACATTTTTTGAATCGAACGATAACAACGAGGACAAGTAGTCTGTAAACGAAGGTAGCCATATTTGTACAAAAAGGATATAAATAGTTGGAACTTATTCCGCTGTTGGGAAATTTTAAGGACGGTAAGGTATATTTATAGTGTGCCAGCACACCTATACAAAAGAGAGAGCCTGCAGCATTTTTGTTGATTCATTTAATTTTGTTTTGTTTTGTGTTGTGTTTGATGACCAAAACTGAACAGGCAGGTGGTAAAGGAAAATTTGATAGGTGCCTCATATTTCGAATTTAATCGCCCTATTTATATTGGGATCTGTGAGCCGAGTTATTTGGGCATTTCTAATGGAACACCGAAGATTACTCGGAATATATGAAATAACCCGTAGCCGTCGGATATCGATAAGTATTTCTGACTTCCGACTTCCGCCGAAAGCTGCATTTCTTCAGGGGTACATTTCGTTATTTAAAATCCATTTAATATTTGCTATAATCATCAATAAAGGCAATAATCTGTAATAATTCAACTATAATTCTATGGTTATGTTCGCCTACAAATATGCAGTAGCTTCAGTAGTACCAAAAATTCTAAACTATTGCTGCAATCCAAATAACGCCCGTTTTAATCATGCCGCGCTTGCAAGTTGCAACTGTTCTTACTTTCACAGCATTGCCCTGTATTTGATATATCTGTAGTTAGGCTATACGATAACATCAAATAATGTCAACTATCAGTGAAATTATTGAAATTGGCCTTCGTCTCTAAACTCTAACGCCGCAAAAAGTCATGCAGTGGCAGTGGAATCTAAACGTACAGCCAGGCAGGGTTCTTAATTGATGCTTAACTATTTAGGTTTTAATTTGGCTTGAAAAGAACTGCACCTTAGAGATTCAGGTAAGACATGACAGCGGCAGAAATCTAACAGCCGTGTAATTTTCATCGGCATCTATATAATTATAGATCGAAAAGGTATATTCTTGGAAAATGACATTAGGTTATGTGAAAATTAGCAACACACACGTAATATACATATATATTTGCGTTTAAATATCAAGCTGATCAATCAAGTCAGAGATTAGTACAGAACCAAAAACCAAGTCGATAGTAAGGGTTTTGTCAAATTCTGGAGACTATTCTTTACGAGACACGATAGTGCAAAAATGTTTCATATTTAAGAAACGAATATATATCATCCAACTTGCTGCAAGGAGGAGGTACAATTGGTATTGCAATAACGAAAGCAGATATATTGGAATCTATTACACAAGGTCAATTCTCTACAAATAACTCTCAACGGGATTACCCAGTTTCCTTTTTCTTGAGCGGCATTTGTCCAATAACATCTTCACATATCTTGGGTGAGCACAATCAACTCAACATTTCTTTTCAGATAAAATGGCGGTAAATGCTCACGGTTGTAGTGCAGCATGGTTATAATCCATACGGTTGTAAATTTCTTGAAAACTTCCCAAAATTGTGGTAAAGCAGCATGTCTAACAAAACCATACCACCCGTTTTCGGCCCTGCTGTGCAACCTTATTATTATTTCCATTAAATATATTCCCACGCAGAAGAGTGCAAAACCACATTGCGCTTGTAAACCAACATCGAATTAATTTTGCAGTTCCAAACAACATTGTACATGAACGTTGACCCTCTAATATAATAAAACGCATTAGAAACTAGATGGTAAAAAGATTGGTAGGTACATAATGTATTTAAAAGAAGATTATATGTTAATTTGAATTTAAGAAGGTATTCATTTTCCTTTCTGCAAATTGTCGAATGCGTTTTTTTAAATTGTTTCCGACCTTGTTCAGATGGCTTTTGACAACATTTCCAAACAGATCTATGAATTCTTCTACCTGAAACGACACAAAACAAAGGCAATCAATCAATCAATGAACACATCTGTATATTTCCGATATTGACAGAATAGTAACTTACAGTGTAATCCTTTTCGGGTTTTGCAAATTTTACGAACATGCACTGTGGAGCATGTTTGGCGTGCTCAGTCCATGGGTCATCTGCTGCTTCCCATCCATCCAATATCTTGTCGCACACAAAGCATGCTACTGTGTCGATTTCCCGTTCGTTACCACACCAAAAGAAGCCGGCCTCAGCCATCTATACAAATTATTATTTATTAAATTAATCGTCAACTGAAACTAAGCTGAGTGTTCCTACCTTCTGAATACTACAAGATGCATCGTCTGCAAATGGCCATGCCTTAAAGCTGGCTAATCGGTGTTTCTCCATAATAAAGAGTTTTTCGGCACCTTCGATGCTAAATTCACCAGCTAATATATTTAAGACCATTTTTTGATCAACAATTAAGTAGTTTTTTTTTATATTAAATCAAGACAAGACAAATTAAAATGAAAACGAGAAAAACACTTCGAATAAAAACGGCGCTTCCTTTAAATGTGACAGATGACAGCCGACTTTCCAAAATTGTACTAGATTTGTACTATTGTTCATAGGGTAAATAACACATGTGTTGGTAAATAATGTCGTTTTCCATTGGGTCAAAAAATCAATCTTTTTTTTGATCTAAATCACTTTTTGCGTTCCATTGGGAAAAAAAATCAATCCTTTTTGGATTTGGATCACTTTTTGCAAAACTCGATATTTTTTCAGATTTATGGTAAACTGGGGCACCTTCGGCTTTGGGGCACATTTGGCATCGCCATTTTCACCAACAACGCCCGTGTGTAAACCAATGGTTCCTTTTCTGAACGCACCCTTCTAAGCAAACGCAAGATGCTTTGTAGTTTGACAATCCTAGTTAGTGTGCAAAAAAAGTTACAAGTGATTGTGTGTTTTTGTGCTGCTGGCTGTAAATTTCTTTTGAAGGTGAGTAAGGAATTTTTTATGTTTCTTTTGGGTGAATGGAAGTGATATTTTATAGAAAGTAAGACTAAACATTAGTTTTGAAGATAAACAACCTAATTTTGTCCCAGTCCTTGAAGTGTTTGTGAAATAATTTGAAAGATAAAATTTTTGACTTCGGGGCACATTCGGCGTTTGGTTGTGGGGCACATTCGGCATAGGCCGAATGTACCCCGTAATAAAAATATTAGGCAAGAAGTTTACTAAGCTATTTATTATTTAATTTTACGTTTAGATATGGTTCGAAACTATAAGAAAAAGACTGACAGAGTCCAAATAAACGAAACTGACATAAGAAATGCTATATTGGATGTTAAATGTGGACGAGAAAATTTAGCTTCAGCTTGTCGAAAGTATTGTGTAAAACGGACCACGTTACAGTCCAGGCTAAAGAAAGTCGATCCTCTAAAATTGAACACAGATTCAGAGAATGATGCAGAAGAAACGTTTCAATCCAAATATACATCCCACCAAATTTTAACAAAAAAACAAGAAGCCGAATTAGTTGTATACGTAAAAAAATGTGCATTTTATCAACATGGACTAACTTACCATACTTTCAAAAAGTTTGTTTATGAATATGTGTCTTTAAATGGAATATCCCATCCGGAAAAATGGGACGAGGGCAAGTTAGCTTCTGAAGACTGGCTATATGGTTTTCTTAAAAGAAATAAAACTCTTTCTCTACGAAAGCCAGAAAGAATAAGCTTGGCGCGGGTTAAAGGCCTTAATAAAGCGACTGTAAGCACATTTTTCGATAATTTAAAAGCATTGTACCAGAGTCATTCATTTGAACCAAAGGATATTTATAATTTGGATGAATCTGGAATTACTACAGTATTAGAGACTCCAAAAGTATGAATCTTTAATTTTTTATTACATGCTATTTTATATTTTTTATATCTTAGGTTCTTGCCCAAAAAGGTCAGCGATCAGTTTGCCAAATATCATCGGCTGAACGAGGAATTTTAGTAACAGTTGTGGGTATAATAAGTGCAATTGGAAATCATCTGCCCCCAGTCTACATTTTTCCAAGACAAAGATACACCGATAGGTTCTTAGAAGGTAGCTTACCCGGTTCGGTAGGTTTAGTAAGTAAGAGCGGTTGGATGATTTCCGAGCTATTTGTCGACGTTCTCAAACATGTTCAAAGGTACACAAACTGCTCCAAGGATCGCCCCATTTTGTTGCTGCTTGACAACCACGTATCACATTGTAGCCTCGAAAGCATTAATTTTTGCAGGAATCATGGAATCATCTTACTTTCTTTCCCACCTCATACATCAAATCGCCTTCAACCGCTTGACGTTGCAGTGTTTGGCCCTTTTAAGAAATTCTGCCGAACTACATTTAATGATTACCTATGTGCAAATAAGGGAAAACAAATTTCTATTTATGATTTGGCAAAATTGACAAATCAGCCATTTCTTAAATCATTCTCACCGGAGAATATATGCAGCGGATTTAGAACTACTGGAATATATCCTCTTAATACCCAGGTTTTTCAAGAGGAAGAATTTGCATTGGAATTAGTAGCTTCACATGAACCTAATGAAACTACTGAAAACAATTCCATATCAGTACAACCCTTACAGCCGGAACAAATTCAGCCGGTACCACTAACAAGCAACGAAACACATGTAACCCCTGAAATGATACGCCCAGTACAACGCTTACTTGCTGCAAAGGCAACTTCTAGGAGCGGATCTTCTCGAATTTTAACGAGCTCTACAGAAAAACACCGAGCAGAAGAAAATCATGCAAAAAAAAAATTACGTGAAGCACAAAAAGATTTTAAAGGAAATACCAAAACAGTGAAAAGAGTTCTATTTACCTCGAAACAAGAAAAAAGGAAGAACAAAGATGAAAATGGTCTATGTGAAAACAGAAAATATCAACGAGTAAGAGCGACACCCACTGACGAAAGTGAAAGTGAAAGCGACGCTGAAATACCTTACGCTGAGTCTGATCAGTCAGAGGGTGTATTTGCGGAAGAAGAAAGTTGTATTGAGAGTGAGACTGAAGAAACACAAGTTTTTCAAAGTGAAATTGCGATTGACGACTCCTTGGTTAAAGGGGATTACGTGCTTGTAAAGATGAACAGTACTTTAAAGAAACAAGCGTTTTATGTTGCCGAAATTGTTGACAAATATAGCGATTCAACATACAGCGTTAGCTTTTTACGAAGGGTCAATTTATCTTGGGTGTTTGTGAAGCCACTTAATGAAGATATTTCATTAATAGTAAAAAGTGAGGTAGAGCTTAAACTGCCTCATCCTACAAATCCCGCATCAACATCCAGGTGCCGCACTAAATTTTGTTTTAACGTTAACTTAACGAAGTATTATATAAAGTAAGTTTATTTTTTAAGAGGCAATTAATTGCTTTATAAATTATTCATTTTGTGTTCCTTTTTATGTTTATGTTATTCTATGAGAATTAATTTTTTATGTTCCTTTTTATGTGCTTATGCACCTATTCCTTAATTTATTTGCACGAACTGATTTGTAACGTTTCTTTTTTTATTATATTCATAAAATAAATACATATGTATGTGTCTGAATTTTAATAATTTACTTTGTTTTGATCTGAAAAAATCTTGGCCGAATGTGCCCCTGGCAATGACGAATGTGCCCCGTCTTGGGGCACATTCGGCGAAACGACTTTTTTTCTTAAATTGGAAAAAAAAACTGCTTCCTAAGTCACACGGGAAAGTTTTTTATTTTATTTAAGACCATAAATATCAATCTTTCATTCAGTATAAATCTTGTCCAATACGCTAGTAAATGTCGTAAATATGATACTTCTTAGTTAGGGTGCCGAATGTGCCCCAGTTTACCCTACACATACTACCACAAATACAGCACATCTGTTTTAAGTCATTTAAAGCAGTTTGTTTTAAAACAGATGTGCAAAGTTAAGGAAAACCAAAATAAAGAAATATATAAACAGCAATGGACATAGTTTTGGAGGAATTATTATCTTCAATGTTTTCCTCATCATCTGGAAACTAGGAATCACCGAAACTACTCCATTTGTATCTACAACAGAGGAAACATTTTTCAAGCCGATTTCCTTTGTTGATTTTACCAAAAAGAAATGCAATTTGAACAGCTGATATTATTGTCAAATAACGCACTAATCCATTTACAAAAGCAGATCAATTTCTGGTGGTCCCAATGGAAAACGACATAAGTGTATCGAAAACCTGGACTGCATTGTAGATTTTTTAGGTAGGTAGTAGAATATACAATAAGAGGTATTGAGAGTTTTGTACTAAAAAATAAAGATTTAAGTTGATTGATACAAAAGACGATCTCAAAAAAGCAAAGTAAAGTAGGATTTTCAGCACGCATTACAACAACAACTTTGAGCCCTCGAAGTGTGAAATAGAGTGTTGTTGCTGTAATTGCGTGCTAAAAGTTCTAAATTGATATTTTAGAAGTGAATGAAACAGAACTATCCTGCTACCTTGCTATAAAGGTAGCAAGAATACTTTAGGTCGATTACCGTATTTTACACCCAGATTGCTTTTTTATGTAGGTTTTGGTTTCAGCATACACATTTCTTGCGGACAAGTATACAAGGATAAGCTTTTTTTAATTATTACATGGTCGGAAGTACCTACCCAGAATCAGAAATAGTTGAAATAAGAGAAAATTCAATTTTTGAAGGAAGTGTTTTTTTTAAAGAGAAACGAATTTAGAAAATGTCCTTAGCAATCAATTGCGATAGATGGCCAAATTATTGCATTGAAAGGATTTCGACTTTGCTTTCAGACAGATTAACATTTTATGCAGCTGAAGTAGGTATAACCAATTAAGTAGGATAATAGCTGAGCTTACAAGTTCGCAAATAGGTATGATTTTCCTATGTTTACATTTTGTCCTTCTGCGTGGGTTTTACGAATCGCAGTAATATTACGTTAGGTAGGTCAATCATTTATCACGAAATGATGAAATAAAACGACTCGAATCAAATGAATCACCTGCATTTCAGTGAATGTATATTTACGTGGCACCGATTTTAGATTTTACATAATGCTTCCACAAGCCCTTTTACAAAGCTCTGAAAACTATGTAATCTTCTTTATTTTATTCAACTATTATGCGAACACAGATACCTTCAAGTAACAGACAAATGGTAGAAATAACTTTCAAACTGTAACTGTCAGGAAAAAATCAGTCATTTTTGTTTAACATCCATTATTGTTTAACATTTTACCTATAAGCATCTTCGCGCTTGAATAATTACAGCCAGCAAAGACCGGTGCTAATTCCAAAGGAATTAAATACATAAGTCCACTGAACCTTACCGAGCTAATATCTTTCATCGAGACTCGCCAAGGTGGCAGTCTACTCTCAGATATCGTAAAGTATTTTCAAAGTCACGCTTTGCCAAAACTCAAGTTCTCGCAAGTTGCTTCAAATAACTACTTTATCACATTCACTACGCTACTACGAGTATACATTCCGCTTTCGCAGGCCAGCATTTTAATTAAATCTACAAGAGATTTATGTACACAAGATGACTACATTAACATAGTTCTAAAAATAGTATGCTGCAAATGTGTTCTCTCAATAACACTGCGTGCCGAAACAAATCATAAATACATACAATGTTATCCACGCAATTTTCGTACTAAACACAATTTGTCCTTAATATCGTTGTTCAAGAGTAAATGTATCCTGAAATTGTTTAGGCGGATGATATCAATGCTACATCACAATCGCATTAAGATTCACAGTTAGGCGAAAAAAGAAAAGTAATTTTTTTTTGATTATAGGAAAGGCGCTGACGTTGAATAAATTTAATACTTTTCCACTTGGTCTGTTGAAAACGATAGACTCCATGTGCTGGAAGGTAGGTAGTTTGATGCAGTCAAATATTCAATTTACGTAGCAGTGGTTTTTGCGCCAGATATTATTAACCTAATTTTGTAAGTCATTAGACGTGTTATTCTCAGCGAGTGGTTTCGGAAGTGGCGGCAGTGGTGTTTTGGTTAGCTTCAAGATGGTGACAAGTCTGGCAGACACTTTAATTTAATGACTTTGAAGAAAATATGGGAAAACGATTGACTAACGTTGGACCAGGCGGTAATGGGAATTGTATGCGAAAGACATTAATTTAGTATTTCGGACACGTTTGTTTGTGACGTGAGTTTGATTTGTAATAAAACATCCAGGAACGATAAAGGAATTAATACCACTTACGAATTTTATACCTCTTGGCAAATTTTGAGAAATACATTTTACATTTGAGAGTTAATTTCAGTCAAAGTGCTTTTCTTTTCTCTGTTTGAAGTGAAAGTAGTTTTATTTTATCATTTTGTTGCATTTACTATAAAATTAGTGTTTCCCTTAAATTAGCTCAGATTGCTGATTTCCGTCTGCTAGCAAATATCATAGACAAACCAAATTGAGACCCCCAAGTTTGGCCAATTTACCGTTACTTGCCCAAAATCTAAATCTTCACATAGAAATAGTCAAACACTAATGTCGAAGATTAGTTAAAGCTACCAGCTATATTAAAAAAGGAACAGCATTGTGAAACGGTGCCAATAGGAATTAGATCTCCACATTTCCTAGTCCGACAACTTTCTTAGAATCTATTGCAGAATTCAAATTTAATAATTTGTTTTGTCATGAAAAACAAGATCAATGTTTTATTTCAATTTTTATAGTACGCTTTTCTCTGCGTGAATTTGTGTTGTAATAAGATCCCTTTCAATAAACGAAACATAGTTTAATAGAATGCTTTGATTTATTCGTAGACAGATTATTCAAATCAAAAGCAAGTGAATATTTTTGAAAATGTAAATAATGTCCTGCTAGTTAATTTCAGAATAAATTAAGAACTCACGTAGGAAGCCATAAGCGTTTTAAGGACCTATCGCTTCCGTTTTTAAATTTCAAACTGCCAAGCAACGATACAGTGCTTGCAAAAGTATATTTAAGTGTAAAATGAAATACAATTTGATCTATTAAAAATTGTATAGCTTATATTACTTAATTCGGGAAACTTAGAAACCGACCAAATTTTAAATTCTTTCAGAAAAATATAAAGTCGTGTATATTTGTCTACACGAAAGCTGTTCTGTTTTCTCCTCAATGAATTCCTGTAATTCCTCCAGAAGTTCCTAAATCTATTATTTCGTGGGGATTTTTCTGAATGCGGACAATTTTTATATCTATATTTTCCGCGAAGTCAACCTTCTCACACTAACCGTTCATTAGAAATTTTCTTTTTTCAAACTTTTATCAAATTTATTTTTTACTTAAGCTTAGTATCCTGCTCGCGCTAAATTTGATCTCCCATACAAAAATGTCTAAAAAGATAAAATTTAGCGAGGCAGTTCCTGTTCGCTCTCTAAATTCTTAACTTCATATAGATGGGCCGATGAAAAGTCTCCACTCATTTAGCTCGCGAAATAAATGTCTGGTACATTAGTGGCGCAGTGGCTTAGTGGTTAGTGTTTTGGACTACTAAGCGAGGGGTCCCAGGTTCGAATCCCGAGAAAAACCCAAATTCCAACTTAAGGTTTTTTTCACTGCGCCACCTCTCGCGAACGTCTGACAAACATCCGAGAGTATAACTGTCATGAAAGAGCTTCTCAATTGGCCGTTTGAACTCGGCACAAAATTGTAGATCCCTTCCATTCGTCCCAAAAATAAAAACTCACACAAGACGAATGGTTGTGAGAAGCTAGGCTTGGGTCCATACGGACCTGTTGCGCCAATTATTTATTTTTTTTTTTATTTATTTTTACATTAAATCGAAGATAAATTATGACATAAAAAATGGAGGAAACAATTTGTGTTGTGTTAACTTTGGAATTTTTTTAGAGAAAACTGCAGAAAACATTTAATAAAAGAGAACGCAAAACCAAAAATTTCGTTTCATGCTGATCAGGAACGATCAGCAATATGGAAATTGCAGAAAAATTCCTATGCAAATAGGAATTACCCGACACGAAGGAACGTGTCGTCTTCTGCTTGCTACAATAGAAATTATTGAGCTGCTGCAGCAATGATAATAATGTTCTTCAATTTTGCTTAGATCTATTGTTTTGGAACGATTCAAACAATGTATTGTCTTTAAAGTTTGAAATTCGAAAATTGTATGTACGCGAATAATTAAAATAACGTTTACTGTCATGAACAAATGGTTTTTGTCCCATCTATATGATGTTTAATATTTTAGCGAGCATTTATCTTTGGTGTGGAGAATTGAAGTGGAGACTGGAGACTAGGGACGCTAAAATTTAGAGCGAGCAGGATACTAGACTTAAGCATGCATACCTACGTTACTTGCAAACTATTGAAAAAAGGAAAACCAATCGAAAAGCAAGTAGTAGTGGTTAGACAAGATAAAAAAGAGAAAAACATTAACCATTTCAATTCAATCGAATGTGTGTCTAGTGGGTTCGAACAGACGTACAGACATCGTAGCAAAACTAATAAGGTCCCTTTGGGTACGGAACCTTAAGCTTAGTATCCTGCTCGCTCTAAATTTTAGCGTCCCTAGTCTCCACTTCGATTCTCCACACCAAAGATAGATGGTCGCTAAATTATCAAACATGATATATGTAGATGGGACAAAAAACATATTAGGCCTTTTTATTATGCTCACATGATCTGAATAGATCATTGATTTTCACGGTTTACAACAACAGTACAAGATCCAACTTTGTTGAAACCATGGAAATCAATAATCTATACAGATCATGTGAGCATAATAAAAAAGGCCTATTATTTTCATTGCAGTTCCTTCGTGTCGGGTAAAACTCTATTTGCATTGGAATTATTTTACAATCTCCATATTTCTGATTTCTCCACAAGCCCCGCAAGTTTTTTTTTTGTTTTTTCATCGCATGAAAAGGAAATTTTGATTTTGCCTTTTCTTTTATCTATCATGCAAATGTTTTCTTCGGCTTCCTCGAAAACAAACTCAAAAGTAAACACAACACAAACTCTTTCCTCCTTTTTCTGCTGTCAAAATGTATCTTCGATTTAATGTACCGGACATTTATTTCGCGAGCTAAATGAGTGGAGACTTGTCATCGGCCCATCTATATGAAGTTAAGAATTTAGCGAGCGAACAGGATACTTATTTGCTAAACTGCCTCGCTAAATTTTATCTTAGTTAGTTTTAACAAAAATGCAACATTTTTCGATTTTGTGCATACATTTTTACGAATTTGTGCCACTTGCATTATTGTATTGCAACGAATAAAATCAGAAAACATTTACACTGTACTAAAATCAATTTATAATTATAAACGCTCAGGCTGAACAGAGTATTTAAATTCGTTCCTATTACGAAATTCCATACCGCCATTGCCGATGGTTGGGCATCAATCACTGTTTAAAAGTCAACTGATCCCTCCTTGTTGTCAACTCTGCCCTTTTTATACCCCCTCCGCTCATTTATAGGGAAATTTCTAGTAAATTCTGGTTAGTCCCGAACAAACTCGATGATCCTAGAATTAGCTCGCTTAACTCTCCGCTTATTTGACACATTCGAGTTTCCAATTGGGAGTGGAACTTGTTTGGCGACTAATGGGTTCTTTATATTTTAGGTTCCACGCTACAATATTGACAAATGATTATTATATTAAGGTATGTGGCATTGGCATTCCATTTGATACCAAGAATTTAATAAACTTTAAAAACTCATAAACTCAACTGTGATGTGAACGCCGTGTACCTAATGGGCACAAAATATGCCGAACACAGTCGCTCATTTATTCAAGGTGTGTTTGTCTGGTGAGAGTAAAATCTATGAAGTCTCCATCACCATTTTATTATGAACGGCGGTTCGAATATGAAAATTTTTAATTTAAATAAAGAAGAAATAAAAAATAAATAAATAAACAAAGAAAAGAACAATAGAGGACATGGTGCAATTTTCAATGCGAGAGAATACCATTTCGAGATTGATTGCATGAATACAAACAAAATGGCGGACGGAGCACATATAGTTCCTTCTAGCAGTGGAAAAATGAACCACCGAATTGTTATTTTGACATTTTATTTACATACAAAAGATAATCCTTTTTAACAGGGTTCACATCTACATGGCAAGAGTTTCAATTACTGCGTTAATAAAAGTTGATTCGATATTCACTGGTTTGTATCAAATTACTTGCTGATTCAATTAAGTACATTCGTGTTCGAGCATATTATATAACAATCGAGTATGGCTACACGAAAATTTGTATTTAATTATTTTATTATTCCTGGATGAATGAACAAGTATCTGAGTGGGTTTCATATTTTACCTCAAGCTTTATCATTGTTTTTAATGGTTTACAACAATACAACTGTTGTTGTAAACCATGGAAATAATGTTAAAATAAAAAAAAAACGCAAGTTAAATCCGCAATAACTAAATTTGTATCCACCCAGACTAAAGAGGTAGGAAAGAATTATGAATTAACAAAGCCTTGTTTTCGAATTTATGCAAAACCAAGATTTAAACAAAATAGGAACTTCTTCGTTGAATAACGAAGCCGCTCTTTATCACCGGAATCTGGGCATTAGGTACTTGCACAAATTGTACTTTACATTCTAGTACATTTGTCAAATATAACAAATATATATATTACGAAACACTTTTCTCCATATTTTTGCATTCTTTTTCGTTCCATAAAGCGTAGTTCGCTGCTCGAGCTAAACTAAATTTTATCGGGTCTCCAAATTTTCTCTCCAAAAATCAGCTAAAGTCCTAGCTAAATTTTGAGGGTCACAGAAAACAGCTGTTCTTTAAAAAAAACTTCCTTCAAAAATTTAATTCTCTCTTATTTCAACTATTTCTGATTCTAAGTACTTCTCGTCCATATAATAATTAAAAAAGCTCATCCTTGCAAACTTTTTCGCAACACAACAACAAATACACAACGATTTGTCACAATTTAGCCTGAGAAAATGTGTCGACGCATTAAATGGCCACGCTAAATTTTGACAGTGTCTGGGCCATTTTCATCATTTTTGAAAAAGGGGTGGCTACGGGTCTTGATGCTTAAAAAGGGTCTGCTGCCACACAGCCGTGAGCTGGATCTAAACCATTCCTGGAATCCGCTGATGTGGTGGAGACAGTGCGCTATACTGATAATCATAAAATATTTAGAGTTCAGTCTATTATCCTGCGTGAGCTGGATACTATCTATTAAATTACCCATTGTGTCCAACAATATACTTATTGTGACGGCTTAAAATGATTATAAAAAACCTAAGGGCCATTTTGTTGTGAACGTACATATTTCCACAGGTCCATGCAACGCATCCGACATGACTATGAACATTGTCAGTTTCGAATCTAATTTTTAATAGTCCACAGTGGGTATATATTTGCCATGAAAATTTTGCAATTGTAAGCTTCCGTATATTTTAAGTCGAGACCAAAATTGATTATTAGTACAGGGCAATATAAATAAATACTGTAGGTCCCGTAATTAATCATAGTGGATTGGATTCGTAAATTGTTCCGCATGACCGCTTGATTAGGTATTCTTGTTTGTTTTGTACATTAATCTCCCCATTGGCAATAAACTACGATTGCATGAGTAGGTAATTCATTATTTTGTAGCCCTTTTCCGCCATTTAATATAAATACAAAGTGATGCCGAGGACATGATTTGTTGTTTGCCTCAATGAAATTACAATGTTTTGCGTGATTTTATCATAATCATTATTTTGCAATTCAGTAGATTCTGAATTGTGAACATCACATGTTCGCTTATGTGTTTAGATGTTGTATTTATTTATTTATTTACCTCACTCGGTTACCGGGTGATAAGCTCTTCTAATAACAGTTGTTAGAATTTCCCTTGAATCCAAATCCGTGTTTCTAATTAAAGGGAATTTAATATCAACTTTGGCAGAGAAAAAAATTGCCGCCGTAGAATGATATTCAATTTTCGAATGTTCATACTTGGCAAACGACAGAAATGATAGAAATGAAATGTTTTGGAATTCTATATACTACATTATCGTTAGATATATGATATATCTGCGTACATCTTAACAATATTCAGTGTCAAGGCTACGGAGGAATTCATTTAATTACCCAATCCACGAGAAAGGATTTTAGCGAACTTTTTTTATTTTTAAGACAGGTAAACACACACACTTCGATGCTACAGAAATGTTAGAACCAAATAATGAAGAGCAAATTATGTTCCGTTGTTTTTTTTTTATCATTTACCACTAATTGCGTAAATCCATTCTGAAAGAGCTTTGCGCTTACTTAAATTATGGAGGTCACACGCCTTTTTATTATAATTTTGAACTTCTTACAAAAATCGACATTGACAAAACTTGTATTGAAGTTAAGTTCCACTTCCAACTTTGGTGTTGAAAATACTATACCTACGATCGATAGTTTTTGACTTTAACGCTCATAATGCCCATACTATATGCATCGCTAAAATTATAACAAAAATACCTACAAATTGATTTAGTTTCGACTTTAAATTTAAGTAGGTAGTGGCCCGCAAAAAGATCTTCACATTCCGCGTTTTCTATTTTCAATGTACATGGCCGCGTTCCATTGCCCGCTAGATGACTAGCGGCACGTCAAACTCCATATACAAAAAAGATTAACATTTCAGCCCAAATTTGGAAATCTTAATTTTAAATGGAGTTTGACAAGCCGCGGCCATTTATTTTGAAAATATAAAGCTGCAAATGTAAAAAGTTAACCACATTTTAACTTAAATCGAACGAATCGTGTGGTTACACCAAATTTATGTCAGCGTGTATAAAATTCAGGGCAGGAATATTGTCCCAAGTTAAATTACTTTGAATTTATATTTATATATTTATAATTCATAATTCATTTTTATAAAAAAAAAGGATTTTGAGCACTATGGAAGCAAAATGTCTATGATATATTAACATTGTTCAATCATAACTTGAATTACTGGAAAAAATCGGTCTATAAAATAGCAAACCGGTTTATTATGGGTTTATGAAACTTAAAATTTAAAATTTGTTCATAAATAGGTACCGACTTACCTCATGCTTGTCAAACTTACATACTCCCAAGAATTTGGCTACTGAGATGTAAACTGCCTGTACTAGATTTTCCATAAACTTAAAGCACCGTACTAATAACAAATTTTAGTATCGACTTCAAATTGCGAAATTTGTATGCGGAAAATATAGCCAATGGCGAACAACTAAAATTTAGAGCCCAAACTAAAAATCTTTATTGGTAAGGCACTTAAACTGCGTATAGGTACACACAGGTAAACAATGGAAATGTCCCCGGATACTCTGTCGAGAATTTCTTGGCGGGATTTATCAGCCAGCTCTGCATAAACACCAACTGAAAAAAAACCGTTTTCTGCGATCAATATTGGCCAAAAAGAATTCAGACATATCATATTTGTCAGCTGTCAGATTTTGTAAAGCTTAGGATGGCCCCAATAGGAAAGTGGTTTTCAAAAACGCCAGGGTCAAGTAAGAGGAAGAAAAACCAAGTGACTGCTAAAAAGCAAATCTCTGCCATGGCCAAATAAAATCTGCAGTTTACCTTCAAGTTCCACTGACGCTTAAACCGAAATCATAGCCTATGAAAAAATGGACGGGGCTAAATAAAATGCCATTTCTCTCCTATCATTTGTAATTTTAATATGCCGACGTCATCGGCTAATCCGTTTTATTATCCATCATTTAATTATTTTTTTGTCTTCGTTATCTTTGGGATAGAAAAGATGCGGCATACCATTATAAATTATTAAAAGCTCCCTTCTACTCACTGAGCTTAATTATATTGAATTTCCAGTCGAGAATTATAGCCATTTTTTAACTTTAAAATTAATCACTTTTAAAGGCATGCCTATACATTTTTTTATTGCTCATTCTGATATAGATTGTACTAATAAAGAACTCCAAGCAATCTGGTACTTTGGTCTGATTTTTCTCGTCTGCAATCTGTTTGGCAAAATCTGAAAACAACTTTCAGGAATGCGAGATATATCTCACAGCACCCGCAATTAAGCCGACAACAAAACAATAAGTAAGAGAAGAAAAAAAAACATTTCGTTAAAAGTATTTTCACGGTTTTGCGGATCGAGAAAAAAGGAAAATTTTCTTTTGATTCTAATGGATGGATAAATGGAATTTGTGTGGAAAGTGTGGCAAGAAAGTTTGCCGCGTTATTAAAATTTACAAGAGATTTGAATCCGATGGCACGAAAAAACCCCCTTCTTTTCTGTTGCCAATGAATAATGAGACACTTGGTGTTTCGGAAATTGGTCATCCATTTTACGGAAATAGGAGTTGATTTAAAATCATAATGAAGACCGACCGATTGAAGGAGAGTACAAAACGAGCGATAAGGGTGGGTGGGATAAGTGCAGGATTCCCATTAATTTTTACTTTGATTTTTGTCATTTAAGGATTTATTGGGTTGAGCGTTTTTATAAATGCAAACCTATTAACATATCTGTTCGGTATTCGTGTGCAAGTGCTGCTGAGGAAGGGTGGATGCTTGTAAAATTTTGGACACAAAATGATGCAACAATATAATGAATATATTCGGCTCGAGAAACTAACCAGAGTTGAGTACAATATCCTTAAAAATTTTTAGTTCTGTTAACAATAGTCTAATGTTTTTTTTTTTTGTATTTTGTTTGCCCCTTGACTTCTTATCCATCCGGAATGTAATTTGGTTTTTCAAATTCATATCGTATGACGCTCCTGAAATTTGAACTTGACTTTAGATTTTGTACCCCCCTTTTAAGAAGCATCCAAATCAAATGCTGGCTCTTTGTTGAAGTTGCTTCTTACATTACGGAACGCAATCCTTCCTTCCTCTTGAATAGCTACTCTAAGCTACTGTGCCAAGCCAGGGTGTCCTTTACACTTCTTTTTCGAGACGTGCAACATTAAGCAAAATGTAAATAAAAAGTCAGCGAATATGACAAGCGATCTCAGTGGGAAAAAAATGTTTGATATTGCTCATTCCGATGCACTTTAACAACGAAAATAGAGAAACAGAAAGGCCGATCAACTCCGTAACTTGGCTGGTGTGGATTTATAACTGACTAACAAAGTGGAAAGATCACGTATTATCTGTACGCTTCAACTGCGTCGATATCGTTCAGTTTAAGTGTAAATATGAGTTCACAAAATATGACTGAAACGACCGAGAAGTCATCAAAGACATAGCTCCCGATGTCGTTAATTCGAGACGAACATCCAGAAAGAAAATAAAACAAATGACGTCCAAGACCAATCGATTAGCCTCGATTGAGACAAATTAGGTGCTGCCAGAGCTCGATTGTATTAAGTTACATGCTTCCACCCCTGAATACTAATTTTTTTCCAAAATCCGTTATTTTTCGTTTCGATTTACTTAAGAAGTCCGTAGGTACCCTAGGCCTCGCTCCTCACAGCCATTCGTGTTAAACGAAAGGGATCTACAATTTCATGCCGAATCCAAACTGCTAATTGGGGATCTCTTTCATGACTCTCGGATGTTTGTCAGACATTCGCGAGAGGTGGCGCAGTGGAAAAAAACCCTTAAGATGAAATTTAGATTTTTTTCGGGAATAGAACCTGGGTCCCCTCGCTTAGCAGTTCAATAAACTACCCCCTAAGCAACTGCATCTACTTTCCCTTTGCTCAATTCATTTAAAAGGCGACTAGATTTCTATAAGGGCGACTAGATTTTTCTTCTGAACGCGAGAATTAGATTGGGGACGTTCAAGTATATAGTTTAGAAAGTCTGACAGCTCTCTCACTAGATGTATCTGGGTTTTGATTGGGGGAAGTCGGTCATATGAGCAGCTGTTTCAGTTGGCGCTTGTGGAGGGGTAGCCGACGAATCTAGTCAAGAAATTCGTGACTGAGTACTTAACAGTTCGCATATGTGGCTGTCGTAGGAAATGTAACCAATCTAGTTCTTGAGTTCAGGTTACATCTCATCCAGACCAATCTAGTCGACTTAAGATAACTAGATTCCTGCCATTGGTAGGCAACGTCCCCTTTACTACCTCAGAAGCATACGAATTGAAATGACAAGCCAAACCATCTTGTCTTGCTCCTGCTGCTTCTTTCTTCGATTATTTAACGCAGTGCTGCCAAGTCTGCCGCAGTGCTGCAAAGTCATATATTTGTGTGCTGCCAAGTTCGGCAACAAATTCTAAAACGCTTTATATTCACTGGAAAAAAGTATTTGCTGAAATTACACAAGTGTTAGTAAGTCGACACATGAAATCATAGATACACCCTCCTTTTAAGCTTTACCTTATCCTGATTATAGGCCACAAAACCTTTTTTTATTAATTGGATGCAATGGTTCAAAAATATTAAGTCGTAATATTCACCCGTCCGACACAATTAGGAATTTAATTTAAAACATTTCCAGGAATCCGATTTATTAAAAGGTCGGCGCGCGCTCTCCCCTATCTAAAATAAGATCGTCCTGAGAGCTGAGGCATATAAGCTTGTGAAAATTGTTTTAAATTTTTACTTTACGCCAGTGATAATGGAAGATGGTTAAATTAAAATTAACGATGACCTACGGAAGGCGTCCTTATTCTGTCTGCGGAGCTTGCAAAGGAAAAAAAACAACGTAGGTAACAGAATGAAATTACTCACTTAAGGAAGAGTTACGAGTGAAAAGTTACTCTCGGAATTTGATTAAATATTTTTTTTTTTTGTGAATTTTAAATTCAATTGGTATGACAGCTGATTGTTATTCCCCCATACCTGACCAGAGAACGCCAACTTTTGGGTGAGAGCAAATAGGACGTGTACATTTTGTGTGACACAACAAACGAAAGGAAAGGAGCATTTGTGACAGGGACATTTAATTAATTTTACATTTGTTGCCATATTCGCGTTTGTCTTTTGAATTCCTGAAATGACGGTGATAACAGGTGAGGGAGGAGCTATAGACACTTCAACAGTTGGTTCTAAGGGCTGTCACGGCGAGATGTCTACATGCTACGAAATATAAACACATTTGGAACTTTGACTAGCTGTTACATAATTTATCATATATGACTACAGTCGCACAAAGGAAAGCAGAGTATTTGCATTATATTTATGTACCCGAAGTTGGTTACGGTATGGGCTACTCCTCCAAATAAATAGAACACAGAGTCGATCAGAAAGTTGTTCCTTTTAGTTTGCGCAAATTTAATTGGTTGTGGTTTCACGTGTAACTTATGTATCAAGAGCATTGTAGTATTCATTGTGTCAGCAAAAGTTCTGTAGGTATTCTATAATGCCGATGTTGGGTGAATTATATTTCACTATCATGTAGGTATCCTTAGGCCACTATTTCGTATTTATTGAACGTGCTCACAAACGAAAATTATTACTTAATTTGTACCATTACGTGCTAATAGCTTCATGGGGAACAATTGTGAAATTTGGTCCTTGATGCAGCTTGTACAGCAGTTATCTCGTAAAATGATGATTTAAAGTTTGCGGTACCACTATAAATATTAATTCAAATTACCTACGTCACAAATTTACCATCAGACTGAGTAATTACTTGAACAGATGACTTCTAGTTATATATATATATATTCCGCTTGGAAAGACTGTTGTTCCTTGTCAGGAAGTGAACCTGCACTTGGCTTTGGCTCTTACTTTCAGCCTGTAACCTGGCCTAATACACAAAATATTGGAAAACAAATTACACACAGCACTGCATTTATGCAGTCTTCCCAACAAAAAAAAAATTACAATCGAATACAAGCCTTGCCTGTATAACTAATTGACAATCGGAGGCTATACTAACAGAAATATGCGTCGCCTCCGACTGTAAATTAGTTGTACCTACTTGTTTACATGTTTTTAGTGTTTTTTACAGTCAGTCTGGCTTTTTTTAATCTTTTTAGTCTATGAGACTCCGGGGAAGAATACGAATCTTCAAATTCGGTAAAGCCGCGTAGGGCTTAGGCTACAGAAGGTCACTATTTTGACTCTCATATTTCCACTTCTATTATATTCCCATTCACTTTACCACATCCTTAAATGCGACACGTAGAAAAGTGAAAAGTTCCCCAAAAATTTCGGGTCAAATTAACGAAGTTCCACCAGCTGTGCTGTTAGATATTCAATGCAGGCTCAACTATACTCGCACTCTTATACGTTCCTGGCAAAATTTTCCAAACTCATAGTAGACCATCGCGCGTGTGCCTCCAGAGAATAGTCCTCAACTTGTAATTGCAAGCTATGCAAATAGGAAAATGTATTGTACACGAAATAGTAAACGATATTGACATACGCATCTAATTTGTCCGCATTTACGCAATATGTACGCAAATTGTATAAGGGCAGACCAATGTCAATACAACTGTCAAATTTGAATTAAATTTTTTCTTGTTTCATTCAATAACCTCCTTTGGCTAAATTGTGTGCGCCAAATACACACTGGCACATAGCTTCACATTATATGGGGATTCGTTTATTTGAATCATTTATTAAATAAAAACAAATTGAGTTTGGACGAGTAGGTACTGTTTTTATTGCTCAATCGACCCATACACACACGACAGTATAAAAATAAAATTTCTCGGTTCTATTGAATAACCAACTAATAATCATTTCCGAAACAGAAGCGAGCAATATTTTTTCAGTTGGTTAACTTGAAAGTTTATTTTTATTCGGTTTTGTTCAGCAGAATGCTATAATATATATATGCCGGTAATAAAGACAGGAAAAAATTACAGATTTCCTATTTCCCTTGAATGTTGTGCATTTAATTGATTCAATTATTCAATACAAAGAGTTGGCATAATCTCTGTACACATTTTCATTAATTTCGTTTGATCAGAAAGAAAAAACTACTATACTTGTAAAAAGCTTCTCACAACCATTAGTTTAATGTGAGTTTTACGTTTCTGGAACGAATGGAGTGATCTACAATTTTATGCCGAGTCCAAACGGCTAATTGAGAACTGTAAAATATTTGTCGAATATTTGTCAGAAATTCGCAAGGGTTGGCGCAGTTTACAAAAATTTAATAAGCTGTATGTATATGCTGTCTCAAAATAAGTTCCAATTGTCAAAGTTTAAATTAATATCAGTGTTAAATGAAGACGTTCGGATTTCTAGTTTAGTAAGTCTGACAGCTGACTGACTTGATGTATTCTAGTTTTTACTGAACCAGGTTGAACCAGAGGGTTGTTTTTTCAGTTGACTTTATGGAGCGGCAGCCGACAAATCTAGTCAAGCAAGTCCTTTGACATTTCGTCAAAATTCGAAATATACCTCGAAAATACAAAAACAATTCAAGTAGACGAGTCAATGTATTCGTTTACCTAGTCAAACAAATCTAGTTGACGTTTAACATAAACTTGGTATCTGAACGTTACCAACATATATATAGAATTTATATAGATACCTAATTCTTGCTAAATTAAAACTGTAGTAACTTGTTTTCCGACTGTAGGTTGCTCAGGCGAAGTAAATTGAGTTGAGTTTTAGCAGTTTAATTGCTGTTGTCGGAATTCGATACAAAATTGAAGTGAAAACTTCTTCGCGTTGGGAAAAAACATTTAACTCGCGACAGCAATGTTCCGACCAGAGATGAATCTATAAAAGAGATGGATATCTTTCGTACGTGTATCTCCCTAAAACCCATTTGTGTACATTGTTGTTTTTTTTTATACCCTCCACAGGAAGGTATATTCACTTTGTCATTACATTTGTAACGCCAAGAAGG
Source organism: Cheilosia vulpina (assembly GCA_916610125.1). Taxonomy (NCBI): domain Eukaryota; kingdom Metazoa; phylum Arthropoda; class Insecta; order Diptera; family Syrphidae; genus Cheilosia; species Cheilosia vulpina. Next base: position 61,718,775 of record OU744277.1, read on the forward strand.
AGTCACTGAAGACCTCATAAAGTATATATTCTGAATCGATTTAGCCATGTCCGTCTGTCTGTCTGTCTGTCTATCCGTCTGTCTGTTGAAAGCACGATAGCGCCCAAAGGAATTGACATAGGCGAATTAAATTTGGTGAAAGGACTTCTTTTTATAGTCATCAGGTTGGTATTGAAATGGGCTATGTCGGTGAAGTAGTTCGGATAGTTCCCATACAAAACCAATATTAGGCCTATTTGTTTCTCTGCTGTTGAAAACAGGATATCGTCAAAACAAATCGACCTATAGGTAAGTGAAATTTTAGGAGAGGACATACTTTTATCGTCGTCAGGTTTTTATTAAATTTGGGCTATATCGGTCAAGTGGTTCTGGTACCTCCCACACAAAACCAGTTTTGCATGACTTGTATGCAGTGAAGGGTATCGAAGCATCGCCCAGGTCGATAATAACACTTTTAATTGTTTTTATTTTAACCCCCGTCTGTGAATACGTGTGAGCTACAAAAAAGCATGTTGCTTATGGCCGGCCAACATTCCTTTTGCTTTTATGGTCATCGCGCTGTTCAATTGTCTTGCGTTTGGTATTGAACTTTTTTTTGTTTTTGGCTTCGATTATTAAAAAAAAATAGTAAAATACGCATTTCGGAATAGCGAATATACTAGAAAAGAATTTTTCGGGAAAACAGCTTGTTGGCAGCCGCCTTTCCACTGAAAAGTTATATATCTCTGTGTTCCATTACATTTGGTTCCGATACCAATGTTCGCGATCTCAACATTTTTGACAAAAAAAAAGGGTAACTTGGAAAAAAAAAGTTTTTTTAATAATTTAATGCCAAAAATAATTTTGTTTTGTAAAGTGGAACAATAAATCTAAAACTAAACACAAATATAAAAAATAAACAAAAACAATTTTTGTTTATACAACAAACAGCTTTCAAATTTGTTTCCAATTTTATTTCACTTACTGGAAGTTTAGGCTGGAATTATTTTTAAAGAATGACAGATAAAGTGTTCGGGAAAGGGACAGAGTTTGAAGGTGGAAACACATTCTTTAAGAACTGAAACCTCAATATTTTTTTTAAGAATAATTAAAAAATGTTTAAAAGAAAAATTAAAAACATATTTAAAAAGAAACAAGAGTTAGAGCCGTTTGCTCATACGACTCATAGCGAATTTAAGGGCCACATAAGCTCTTATGTGACAGTTTATGCCCTAAAAAAAGTAGCCTATAAGTATTTAAGTAGAACTTAAATCGTTAAGAGTCTTATGAGGAAACGGCCCTTAAAGACTTAGCTAATGAAATAATGCCTGAGAGGCATGAAAAAGGATTAGTTGGCAGTTTTTTTTATATTTTTTGTGGTATTAGTTTATAATATGAATAATAGAAAACAATTCCTTTAAAAGTATTTCCTACACAATTAAATATTTCCTGATGATTCAAGAAATACACGCTGTTCGGCGCATTTTTCGGACCATATTTTTTTTACGTTTTCTAAAGATTTTTCAAGATGATTTTCTGTGCATTTTTTATAAGATTTTTTTGCATTTTGCGAGTCGTTTCCTGGAATGTGTTTCGAGAACTTTTTAGACGTTCCTTAAGATATTATTGGACAATTTTCGCAGCAATTTGCAGGGCTATTCTTGCGGGGTTTTCAATGACGTTTTTTGAACCACATTTTGTGTCAATTTGAGCACATGAAGTCAAGCAAAATGAACGAAAAGAACAACTCGAACCGTTTAGAGCCAAAGAATTAGCTGCAGTTTAAAACATTGGTTAGTCCCTTAATCTCAGACACCCACAAGTACACCATCTCATGAACTGCGTTTGAAAGTTGCGCACTGCTCATGGAAATAAGAAATTCGAAAGCTTAAAGAGCTTTGTGTTATAACTACAGTACTCGACTCAATGTAAACGAATTATTCACAAACTTTGTCAATCAGAAATCCTTTTTTGAACTTACTAAGACGACGCAGTTTTTTTTTTTTTGAAAAACGGAAACATTCCTGCCAATTGCCCGCAAGAGACAGTAGTTTCCTTACATCGATCACAGTCGACATGGTAAACATCGTATACTGCAATTACCAAAACCAAGTTTAGGCAAAATTTAAAAATACTAATTGAGAATGGGCAGCAACAGGGGCATTCGTTTATGAATAATTAATGTTTTTTGTTTCTTGATCTAATATCTACATAAGATTCAAGGAAGCAAGAAGTAGAAATTGCTTTCCTGTCAAAGGTTTTAACTTTCATTAATGCGGTAGGGAGACTTGTCCTTTAATGAAGATAAATTATCAGCAGCAACTATACAGGCGCAATCTTCGAACCTACCACGAGTTTTAACTTTAAATGTACCCGCTCACGATTTTGATAGTATTCAAAATATTTGGTTTAAAGAATCGTAAATTTACAACACCAAAACAAAGAAGAAAAGTTATAGATAAAACTCAACTTTAATAAAATAATATAGCAGTCAGTTGAAAAAGATAATTGAGCAGGAGAGACTATCCTTCATAGAAGTATAATTTTTACTTTCGACTGTAAATTTTAGTAAATCAAAATAGCTATCTTTTCGATACAAATTTAGCAATTGTGAGCTAAATTGTAAATTTAAAGTCGATAACATTTGTCATTAGTACGGCGCTTCGTTTAAAAAAAAAAACTTAGAAAAATGATTTTAAAGACTACATAAACTCAAAAGTTATTTTCCACCGCAAACTGTTACGAAAATTTGAAGATGTTAACTTATTTTAATCAAATTATTAACTATACATATTGGGCCTTACTAATAATCATTTTTAACCTTCACACTAAATAAACGTAACTTCGTGTGGAAATTTTCGCCATTGTGAGTTCGAAAAATTTAGCCTGGACACTAATATTGATTATTAGTATCGCGGATTGCAAATCAACCTATAATTTTTTAACTATCAAAACTGCTATGGTATAGTCGCATTTCGACTATTCACAATTCTTGTCAAATGAGCTGGGCGCTTAGTTCCAGTTGTCGCCGAAATAGGACGTCGGTTTCTTCAAAAGCGATTCAATGATTTTTTTTTATTTGACCTTTATTGGAATTGAATGGTTTCATATTAAAAAGCTCCTATATTCAAATATGACAAACACACAAGCATATAAAATGATAACCCAAAGCCCTCAGCTTTGTTCATCCAATTACTGTTTTTCTGTTGGCCTGCTTTCTTAGAAAACTCTTTCTAATATCTTTCTAAAAACACCTACAAGCCTCATAAGAAACTTCAATTTATTCCCCATTTTGGATTACCTGAAGTGTGTATGTGTATTGCAGCCTTTAGTTCGGGGAGATTTCATATGATCCAAAATACATCAATGAGATATCGGTCCGCATGTATAAATGCCAGGAGAAATGCGCTTGCTAACAATCGCAGGAATTTGCATAAAAATCGAAATATGTAATCTACTTAAAAGTAGAAGCTCTTTCTTTTGGACTGCATGCGAAATGGGGGACTACTATACTGGGTATATTATAATTTCAAATTGTATTTACATTCTTTAAATGGTTTTCAATCCAAATAATACAATTGAACTGCAGTTGTTGTTTTTACAAAATATTGACAGCATTTAATGAATGGGTTGTCCAAAAGCTAATAAAAGCAGAAATGGTTGGCGCAAGAGGGTTTCTTGTTATAATGGGCCTACAATTATATCTCACATACTTGAAAAGCAGGAGTGATTTCCCAGCTCAAGAAAGCTGTATCTGCACTACCGGATAACAATAGGTGTAGGGGAAAGGGACCAAAAAGAGCTACATAAGCTTTAAACATTCATAACTTCTTTAATATTCATACGATTTGAACAAAACTTTTTGCAAATGAAAACATAAGCCTTGAACGTAATCAGTAAAGGATGAAAACAGTTCAAGAAGGATGTATTGATCTGCTATCGAAAATACAACACATATCAAAAATTAATTTTAACCGACTATCGAGGCAAAATAGACCTTGGAACGGGGTAAAATGGACAACAAATTTTTTTAAGGGAATAAAGAAACTACTTTTTTTTGCTTATAGTTTTTACAGTAGTAGATTTGTTACGCGCTGTTGTAGATATACTCTCGTACAGTGAAAAACAGTTATGTTCTTCTGGGGGTTGAAACAGGTAGCCGTCGCAAGCAGAAATGCCTTGGGACTAACTCAGTTTTAATTGCTAATCGCAATGCAGAGTTTATTTTGCGCTATGGATGTTTTTGTAATACGCTCTTAAGACCTGATAAACTACTTTTTATGTGCATATCCCTTCAGCGAAAATCAGGACATACCTACCAAAATATAAACCATTTTACACCGCACTTTGCCTTAAATACCCCTTTAACTTGAGACTTACAACTGACGTCTAACACAAAGATAAGCTGACTCTTCCATGTTTCAGAGGATATTGAAATCTCTGATAATTATCTATTCGACGTGCAACCTTTCAGAGATTTCACAAAAAAACTTCATCCAACCATACCAGCTGCGGACTGACCTTCAAACAAAAGCCAACCCTTTTACGATATTCCCAGCCATAGTATTTGAAATTCCCATCATTTTCAATAAAACAAAATCCCCTTTCCCTTCAGCGAGAAAATAAAGCCCTCGATAGCATCATCATCGAAATAAGTTTTTTCAAATGCTGTGTTTTGCTTATGCTCTTACCTGTCAACACCTTCATAAAGCTTATATTATCCAAAAGCTGATGTTAAATGGTGGTATATTTACATATACGACATAAAAGGAGTACGATGGAAATTTGTCGTGAAAGGAGCTCTTTTATGTCTTTGTTTAAACATTAAATTCGTTAATATATTGTTATGGGAACAAATGACAAAACAAACTACGCCCCGTTCACAATGTATTTAGGAGGACAATTTGCAAATGTATAATTTATCGCACGAATTTGCTTCAAATATTGATATGAGAAGATGGGTAAACTTGTTAGTTATGGGAATTGCTGGTGGAAATCGGATGTTAATGCTTCATTTGACCATAACATTTACAGCTACATTTGATGGAATACCTACTGGGAAAAAAAAACTTTTGTGATTCTTATTTGCACTAGACTTTTATTCGTTGGCGCTCATGGGGGACTTGTTTGTGTAAGGGCATATTTTTAATGAACTCAATTTGCTCGAAAAAGAACTCATACTCAGAGCATTTTGCTCCTCAAAAATTGGGTTGAGAGGTCATTTTTAAAAATACCGAAATTGTTATATATAGTATTGACCTCAGATAGGTACGAACTGAGATCTTAACTCAACATGTCTGACTAATGCTACCTTCGAGCAGAAGGGATTTCCCAGCTCAATAAAGCTGTACCTGCTTTACATGGTAACAATCGGTAGGGGAGAGGGGGACTACTACATAAGCTTTATACATTCATAACTGCTTTAATATTCATAAGATTTAGACAAAACTTTTTGCAAAAAAAAACATCATCCTTGTACGTTGTCAGTAAAGTATCAAAATAGTTCAAGAAGGATGTATTGAGCTACTACCGAAAATACAACACAACCTCAAAAGCTAATTTTAACCCACTAGCGGGGCAAAACAGACATTGGAACGGGGCAAAATTAACCACTCATTTTTTTTAACGGAATTAAGAAACTATTTATACTTTTCCGGTTACAGTCTTCAAGTTTATAGTAGTCGGACCAATTTACGGAGCTGTTTTTATGATTTAACGATTTAAACTGAAACTAACTTCACTCTCTGTATGAAACTAAGTGCTGCTTTCGCAAATTAGGCTTTCCATTAGCTGTGACTTGTGAAAAAGAGATGAAGCTAAAATATAAACCAAAAATTTGCTTGGCCATATGGTCCTTTTGGCCCCCCTCTGCCCTATAGTCATTTTTATTTGTCTAACAACGTACAACGTTGCAAGTAAATACGACTAACGAATCGTTAAAAAATATGCTTTAACAAATTATGGTAAAGTCACCAAAACGACCATGCCTGACCAATTTCCCTTCTCGGCATTAACGGAGTGCCAATTACATACGTTAACTGTCTCAGGACTCATCACCATCATCATCATCATTTTCAGTTTTCCAATTCATTGTAATTTGCAAGTGTTGAGATCCAACGCCTACCATCGCTCCCTAAGATGACAGCTGTCAACTGTGGTTTCATGAAACACGACGTCGGCCTAAGGGTTATCAAAGGTGACGAAAAGACATTGTTTGAGGAATTTTAAATACATTAATGTCCGGAGCAATAATTAACAACTAGAAATTTTGCTTACGCACCCAAATGTGACATTAGAAGGCATGGTTGGTACATGAACACAAACCACTATGCAGTGGCATGGTTCCTAACGTGGCTCAGCCTGCCCCTGAAATACGAGTACCTACGTCAACGCAGCTCACCTCACCTTATACATCAAGCTAAATTACCTTTCAGTCTGATGAATAAGGGTGGAAAATACACGGAAGTCCCAATGGCAATGGTAGTGGGCGTTCTGCGGACTAAATCATTTTATACACCATATATTGGAAACTGAATACAGCAATTATTGCGTACAGTCACGAATGAGAAAAAAAATTAAACCAGACCCATTCAAAAGCAGCTTTGCTCCCAAAGAACCTCGAAAACTAATCAGAATGACCACAGCTTTTTCTGTTGCTTGTGATGGGGTCAATTTATTTCGTTTGCGGTGCCCAGTACACTTACCAGCGCCAGTGGCGAATATCACATCCGTCTTCTTCCCCATTTCAGTAAGCTGCAATCGAAATACCCAAACACCCGCCGGTATAGAAATATAAATAAAAACCGGAAATGCCCTAGAGCTACTTTCGATGAAAGCAGATAGCCATTTCTAGGAAAGCGAACAAAAAAAAAATATTTCTCTCCAACACTAAAGTTGAATAGTTAATCACACAAAATTCGTTTTAGTTGCCGATTCCGTTTCACGTTGGAGATGTACCTAGCTACACCATCCTCTGATTACTCAGATTTATGTTTAATCTTAAATCCAATTAGGTAGACTAGGAACGTAGATGCACATAAATAAATATCCAAAATCTACTGAGCACCAGAGCAGAATAAAATGTATACAGCTGGTGCTCCAGGAATTTTTCTTACAAACCGTTTTTTTGCATTTCTGCATTTCCCATGACGATGTTGAGTAACGATGCTTACACACAGGGTGTAAATGGTAAGTACCCACATCCGGTAGATGGTGACTTAACTTAAGTTCTGGTGAACAAACGATTTTACGCAAAGCGCGAGTTTCAACTTACGAGTATAAACCACTGAAGGTAGACACTTTCGAATTGAAATTATAACCTCAGAAAATGCCACACCAACTTTTGAGAGAGTCAATTTAATTTCGCAAATAGGTACTTGAAAAGTTCGTACAGGAGAAAAAAAAAATCAAAATTATGACACATACTTTCTTACGTTTGGATTTTTCTCAACTTTTATTGTTGCAAACAATTTTTTTTTGTTTTTAAAATATAATCAGAGTCGCCGATACATTTGCATTACATTTCACTCTTTTAACTTCTATTCAAGGAGTTGTAAACGTCAATAACAAGTTGTCAAAAAAAAGAAATGTGTTGCATTGCCCAAACGATTTGCTTTTCTCGGACACCCTGTACATGTGTATTGCAAACATATTTTTAGGGTGCAAGGTTATTGCATTTTTCGCATGAATGAATTTAAGCTGCTGTCTTGATTGAGGCATTCACGTGAATGTTATATTCAAAGGAATTGTGAAACTTGCACATTGCGGTACTTTGCCGTGAGTTTAAGTACTCGTACTTAATACAAACTAGAAATGATTGCAATAAATAATGTACACAACTGTTTGGTGGGTTGTTAAATGAGTATTAGGCAATGTATCGAGGGAGAGCTTGCGGAAGAAGCTTACACCATAATAACTCCCGGCAATTAAGCTGCATTTAAGAATTCTCTGAGTTTTGTTCTCCTGAAGTAATTTACATATAACGATATGTGCTTAAGCAAAATAAAAGGAAAAAGAAAAACCGAAATTTGCATTCAAAAATACTCTCCATGGTCATTATATTGTCATAAATACATATATAGCACTTTAGCCTCATTTTTTTTTGTTGATTTTAAACATCGGTTTGTATTATGTTATAGTAATACGCAAAAGCAATACCTGTTAAGTGGTAAACTTCGATTTCTCAATACATTTATCTATATTGCACTCAAAAATCCCAACCGGAAGTCATTGTAAAAATAACAAAGTTTTCAGAACACATGAAATTAAACAAGGAAAGCGAAAGAATTTTATTCATGTCAACATGAAAAAATTATGATTGACAGATACTATTTTATGTAACAATGAAGTTGCCAGAAATTTTTTATTTTGAAGTTTTACTCTATTAAAATAAACACCACAGAAAACTTTTCTTCGATTAAAATAAAAAAAATAGTGAAGTACACATTTCGGAATAGCGAATTCTAGCATTAAAGTCCAATTCATGAACTCACATATACTAAAAGAAATGAGCATATGTGCGTGACTTCATGAATTTTTCGGGAAAACAGCTTGTAAGCAGCCGCCTTTCCACTAGAAAGATATATATCTCTCTATTCCATTATCTTTGGTTCAAAGTGAATAAAAAGTGCCAAAATGCCAACCATCTTGGATTTCTCCATAGAATGCAAGAAAGCGTAAGTAGATTTGCTAGGTAAAACGGTTAAATTTCAAATTGTTGCGAAATGCTTTACAATAGTTGTCGCATCGTAAATGTGGTAGTTCGAATTGTGAATAATAGATGAAACCAATAACTTTTGAATAAAAAATCGTATTGTAATGCATTTATTGCCCCATAATTCCGGCGAAATAAAGAAAAGTCTGTGTAAGAGTTTTTGTATAGTTTATTTATTGGAGCAAAAGAAATCGAAAATGTCAAGTGAATGAAAAGCAATAAACGGACTTCTGCCATAAAATTGTACATTTAATGTTCGAACATGAATATTCTAGTACAATATCTTCCTTAGTATTGTTTTTTCCACATAAACACGAACAGATTTTATCGCTTAGCACGCAACTCATTAAAACACAACACAGAATCCAACGGTAAATAAATGTCACTTTATGTTATAAGCCTATCCAGTGCTGAACAATGCTTGCGCATTTGAATACGTTCTCACAAAACTGTTCGCTTTTAGACTTGGATTCCCGTTACTTGGTTTTGTCCTAAAGTACTGCGAACAATTAATATGAGTTAAATGCTATTTTTTTTTTTTTTTTTTTTTTTTTTTTTTAAATGCTATAGGATTCTACAAATTATACCTATTGTTTTCCGTATCTGTTTGACAGTTGGCTCTAGATTGTAATTCTGGCTCCATGTAAACCAGTTGTAAAAAAAAATCATTCAACACAATTCAATTTAAAAATAAGTATTATAGGTATTATATGTATAAAAAGCGGAGCTCTAAAATTTTTACTAAAAATGCTACTTTCAGATTTTCAAGTGTGCGTGCAATTTGCGTCATTCGAAATCACATATTTGGTACACCTATTCGTAAGTGATATTCTTTCTGTCATCAAAAATTGATTTTCAAATCTTTAGAACAAACTTTTAACATTGTACCCAGCAAAATCATCACCGATACGGATACGAAACGACATAACTCTATTGTTGAAAATCGCAATTGAGTTGAAAAATCCAGTTTGAATGGTATATCAAGAAATCTGATAAGAGGCGGGCAAACAAGCAAATGTTGTGATTTTTCTTTCATTGATACAAAATTAATTTTCCTTCTTAGATGTAGGTACATTTGCATGTAAATAGCATATAAAGATATACTATAAACTGACTGGTAGGTGTAAATATACTTTTCCATGTGAATTTTTGTATTCCAGAAATATAAATGAGATTGTCAAGATATGTCATAGCATTTCGTCGCAATGAAGCGCACGAAAAATATTGAAAGTCATGTCATTTTATGGATTAACATATTTCGTTTTGTGTGCCGTTTTTAATTTGTTCCTCTGTGAAAAGTTGTGTCTTCTGAAAACAATTTTCGAAAATCCATTTGACGTACTCTGAATGTAGGGGTTGTTAGCAGCGTGATCATCGTACGACTAAAGTTACAATTTGCCACTTTTTCGAGAGCCTGCCACAATTTTTGATATTTTGGACCTTTTTTAGTTGGAGAAAGCGCTTCAAAAATTGTTCAAATGCTGTCATTTCCAAAAAAAAAACTTTTAAATTTAATGCAGTTACCGATCAGAATACTATTGCAGCATTTAGCGAACCATTACTTTGTTAAATATCGTTCAAAATTTCTAAATAAGCTATTCTGCTTCAGAATTGCTACTTTTTTTTCTCATTGGCCCTTTTTCATGCGACTTTCCGAATTATGTAACGGTCACTTTGGTTGTTGGTTCACCTTGGAGTGGCTTTTAGGTATATATTTATTTTAATCAACTCAATTTATGGAAATTTGTCAGTAGCCTCGAAATCAGTAGGTAACAATATGTTTGCGAATGAGTTCCATCTGATTTCAAAATAAGAACGATTTGGAAAAGAACGTAAGGTTTGTTTGTTTGAATGTGGATTTGTTTAAGAGTCACTTTGTAAGAACCTACTCATTTCTCAGAGAAACTTAGGCTATACTATGCAACACTTAGTTTTTGTTTGATCGTAATTCGTCAACGGGCACCTAATTTTAATCGACGTAAGCCTTACAGTTTCTGATGTCGGCCGACAGGTGTGTCTCATTGGGAAATGAGATCCCGATCCCCGGGAAAATACAATTTTTCAATTTCCCGAATGTGCGAGAATTGCTCTTTTCATATGTCACCACGTCAGCATACTTAAGTTTAGGATTGCAACCATTCAACTGAATGAAATCAATACATATTCCCATATTCCCACTCTTCACAAAGAAAAAACCATACCTACACCCAATAGGTAGCACAAATAGAATACTTTATGATATTTTCGAATTTCTACCACCACAATCACGCACATAAAACCTGCCAGCCCGTCATCATAACCGCTTTCATAACAAGCCACAAACACAGCATCAGCAACAGCTCGCTTTTTATGTGGTTCTACAAATTTCACACTCAATCAACGCACACAATCTGAATCACTAAAATTGTACACCAGTTCCTGCATGACTGTCGAGCTAATTTAAACTTTATTACGACTCGGAGGAATCACCACAAGGGCTTTTCCTGTCATATTAGACTTACGTAACTATATACGCACACAGCCATTTATCGCAATATGATATGAGCAGCGAGCTCCAACCCTACATATGGGACAAGACTTTCACACAGGCAGACAGCAGTATATCTATTTTACCACCCGCACGAATCCTTGGAAGATACTGATAATAATCCGCTATCGAAATGAAAAATCAAAAAAAAATGTTTTGGCACAGGAAAAATAAAAAACACAAAAACATAAAACCGAAATACTTACCCTGCAAAAATGGTATTAGTTTGCATAGGAATGCTCCGAAAATAAAATGCCTCAGCAGCGTGCCAACCAGTGTAACCGGCATACAGAGCACACCGAGTAATATGTCCGAGAACGCCAGATTGAGCAGAAAAAGATTGGTAATCGTACGCATTCGGCGGTTCTGCACCAGTGTCGAGATCACAAGTAAATTACCCACAACCGAAAGCAAAAGAATAATGGTATAGAATGGTATTTGAATATTTCCGCCACTTAACCATGGTATTTTCGCGGCACTACCGTTAACACTGAAGTTCTGTTGGAAGTCAATGGTGGCGGCAGTGCCAAAGTCATCCGTAAAGTTGGTCATTACATTTGTATAATTCTCCGATTTACCGCTGTAGTCTAGTAGAGCAGTCACGGAAGTGATGTCGTTTATAAGCTCATCGGACATTTCCAACTGTTAACGAAAGGAATGCCAACAAATACGAACTTTTTGTGAATATCGCGAATGGAAAAAAACGCCCCCGATAAGTATACACGTACGTCCGTAATCCTTGAATACTGCCGAAGGACTGACCAGACCGTGAATTAATTTAATAGCAGCTGTGTGATATTGTGATAAGGATATTCACCACTTTCGAATGTGAGTCGAAGAAAAGGCTCTGAAAAGAGGAGAAACAGTTCCACCTACGTGGGAGCTTTTCTTCGGAATTGGGGTTGTATTATCTTGTATATTATATTGAATAAACACACGGAAAATGTTGCTCATGTGAATGGTGGTAGCTCCGAAGTGAAGGAATATCTGTCGAACTTTATAGGATAATGGCGAAAAGTTCTCCGCAACATGTTGACTTAAAAACCGCAATTTCGACTAAATCACAGACACAAACCAACCTCAAAGCTCCAAGGTTACACAAAACGAATGTGCAATTTTATAGATGAATAATTGCTCTGAGACAGCCATTAATATACTTACATTTTTTTAGCCTCAAGAGATGGCGCTGTTGACATCAAACACCTGTAACAATTTTTCGATATTCGAAAATTCAGCTTTGATTATGTATGCAAAGGCCTTGAAGCTTTTGGTCGAGTGAATTTGTCTGGTCTAAATTTAACATAAAATTATTGTTGCCCGAATATTTTAACTGAAAATATTCGTTTTGCAGAATCAAGCTCACAGTAGTCGGAAAGTACGACCCGGTGGTGTTCCTTAATTTTTTACACAGATCCAAATCCATGTCTTTTTATTTGCTGATAAAATCAGACCCCTTTTTTATGCGGTATAAAAATACAATATATATATATTTTTGTTACATGGAGTATTTATTTTTATCATTAGCCGGTCTTATTTAAGCAGTTTTTACAATTTGTCTCTTATTAAATTTAAACTTAAGAAAAACAAGTTTATTTTGTTTTCAATTTCTTCGTGTACGATTTTATGTAGAAATTGACAAACAGCAAAAGCAATATAATATCTTGAATTAGGAGAAAGTATGAAAATGGAAGTGAGTTTCCGCAACCGTCTCCCTTGGACAAAGGGTATAAGAACCATAAAATTCCGAACAAAAATTGCACAATCTGTATGACGGTAATTTGTCGCTTCCAAGAAATGGATTCCTTCAAATCCGGCCGTATAGCTGACATTAAATAATAGAAATACACGAGCACATGAACACCACTGTTAATAAATCCCATCAGAGCTATGGGTTTGTTGTATGGTAAATACTGGAAAATGAAAAACGTTACTGAACACACAAGAAGATGATGGTAGAAGTGCAAAAACGACACTTGGTTGTAACGTTTTCGAAGTACGAAAAATACAGTATCCACCAGATCGAGTACTTTTAACATACAGTAAATGTAGGAACCCTTAAAAAATGCTTTCGCTACTGTCGGATTCGTGTCGTTAATTCCGTAACATCTTCCAGATTCGCCATCCCATTTGGAATGAGATACTATAAGTGGAACTGCCTGTTAATGAGAGAAATACATACTACGTTACCGACCATTAATATCGTTGAAGCGAAATATTTAAGGACTTTACCAAAAAAACTAGATATGCGTTAGTCAATACTTGAACAATGTTGTAAACTATAATAGCTTTTTTCAGTTCAAACGGCTTGCGATCTTTCATCAGATAGGGTCCGATCTTCTTCACAAAAATTGTATACACAGCTAAGACTGCTATCACATCCAGGAACGAGCCCATCATAAACAGCTTTCGAACATCCGGATCTGTAAGGAGGGAATAATGGAATCGTATAAATATTATTTTACAAAACAAGCCAATAGCCACTCTGACTGAAATGACAAGAGTTTAGTTGAATTTTCATATGAGCTGGGGCAGATTCCGTATAACAATAATCGTCGGAACGATATCGTTTTTGAAACTTTGATGACCCTAAGAAGTTTTATTCAGCCCGAATTTGTTTCACTATCGTCAGCTATCATTTGTGGAAAATGAATTGGATTAAGATCTTAAACTCGTAATTTTGGTACTTAGTTGCTACTTTTGGAGGTCCACTGTTTCGACGATAATCGTCTGAAAAGTTACGGAATGAGTTTTCAAAAACTTCCACCTACTTTTAAAAATGTAATTTGTCAAGTTGCGCCAAAGAAAAATCGGATTCCAATCCCAATCCTTTACGATATTGGCTTTTGCCTATAAGATCACAACACCTGTTCCATTTTTGAAAAGTTGCAGTGGTATGAATGAATATCATTCTTTGAATTCATTAGTAATTCGGCAACTTTGAACTAAATTTTCAAGTTCAAAGTAAACCCTCAGCGTTGTACGGAAGTCACCCTGACTAAATTATTTCCATTTCCAATGATATATACTCAGTTCGAAAGAAAAAAATAATTAGATTCGGTACCTATACATCTAACAAAAAAAAAAGACATTGACATGCGGAATAAATTATGGCGCACGTTTGACGATTTCCATAGGAACTGTATATTTAATACACAAATTAAGCCGAAACTAATGTGATATTCGATTGGGCACTTTTTTTTTGTAAAAAGCGATCTTTTTCAGATTTGCGAATCTGGATTTTTTTTTCTCAGAGTTGCTTCAGATTTACCAAAAAATGTTCGATTGAGTTTGACAACTAGTGGAGTTTGTTTATGTTTTCGTGAAATTGTTTAACTGCAACTTTTTTGTTAAGTATTTAGGTGCAAATGTTTGGAAATGAATCTGTGCGCAAATTTAGAATGTTTTAATATAAAATTGAACCAGTGAATGCAAATTTTTGGAATGGAAATTTTTGATCCGATATACTGATGCAAATGTACACCCTATACACGAAAATCACTTTGACTCTCTGCAGGACATGGGCCTACATTTTTTCCGCGATTTCGGTTGCGGAAAGCGTTCACTTATAGGCGAATTCTATAAATATTCCAATATTTCCTGCTCCTGAAGCCTTGTTCCTGGAAATTCCACGCGAGCTTTCCTGACCCAACCTATTTAGGATGTCGGATGAAAACAACTGACAACACTTGAGTGTGAGCGTTGTGCGACAATTTAATACAATTTTCGACGACCCTGACACAATTTGTTGCTACCTTGTTCCTTTTTGCTCCACTGTTTCGTAGTAGTCCGTAGTAGCCCGCAGAAGAATCTTAAGGACATTTTGATTTATTTATAAAAGAAGATTTGTGAGAGAAAGATAAATTTTCAGTCTATATTGAATTATGAGAGTAAAACAAAAACTACTATTTTTAACCTTTTTCGAAGAGAATTGCTGCAGAATTTTTAAAAGAAGCAGAAAATAAGAGCGATGAATGAAAAAAGTGTCATTTCTTAAGGTATTGAAAATTTAGAATTTTCTTCTATTTATTTCGAAATAGCTGCTTTTGAAAAAATTGCAAAATGCCTTTTCCAAATAAAAATTAATAAGGACAAAGTAGCAGCAAATTGTATCAGGGTTCCCGAAAAAAAAGCCAAATTATCGCACAACACTTACGCGGGTCACGGCGCGCGGCTCACTCACACATTCAATTCCAATTCAGAACTTTCAAGGCACAGCTCAGGACATTTATTCACATGCACTATGCAGCTGAATAACTTCTGTATCGACATTATTCACAGTGGGCAACTGGGTCAAGGGCGTCATTTTGATTTTAACACCATACTACCAACACTTAGAATAGGTAACACTGCAACAACGAGAATCAAAATTCACACTTTCAATGCACCGCCAAAGATCTAGTCAAAAAGGAGATTTCGTACAATTTCCCAAATCGAAACTCGTACCTGGTGTTAGACCGAAGTATTTTTCAAAAAAAATCGACATTTCGCAAGTTATTGCAGGGAACTCTTACGGCTGTGAAATTCTTGACAGCACTGTTGGGTAAAGATATCGGTTTCTAATTTTTATAAGAAAGGGTGCCTAGTTCAGACCGTAATTAATTCTAATTGCGTTTGTGGTTGTACATTTATGTGAACGAAATAAATTATTAAGCTTGCAGTGAAACACACTCAAATATTCTACATTGCAACATTGGTAGGTACTTTAGTTTAAGAAGTTTTCTAACCGAACATTTGTGATTTGATACTTAATAATTGTGTAGCAAAACTTAAAAAAAAATTATCATTCAAACAATTCTCCCATGCGATATATGTATATTATTGCTCGGGCAATGAATACATTGATTTTAACAATTTTTGAAATGTATTGAGGGCAAAAGACAGAGTTAGGAAAGGTAGTATTTCACATTTGTGTAATGTGAAAAAATCTCTATGTTCCATAGAACCGCCGGAGGTGTGCGTCGGAATGTGTAGCTACCTGGTTTTCAATGAGGCATACGCATGTTTATTTTTTTTAGCAACCCTCTGCCTTCAGTATTCAGTTATGCATGTGAAATTGATTGAGATCGGGTTCGAATGGTGCTCGTCACCTTGAAATACACGTGCACGCATTGAACTGCAGTCAGTGTAAATTTTCCCACAAATACATATTAATGCTTCGTTTATTGAACTTGGAAATTGTTATTAATAAATTCATAAATTCCGTAAAATGTTTCTTCTTTGTAAAATTGCGGTATGCGGTTATATTGTAGTTTGAACTTGGTTTTCATTGATTGGATTTTTAAATATTTGTATTTAGAGATGACTAAACGCCGTTCTTAAATTTTTGTGGTTTTCCGGCTGGATTGGAATGGGAAATTCCAAAACTGGGATTTCGGCACTGGCTGAGAGAATAATCCAAATGGCTGTGGTTCTCTTTAAAAAAAACACTATTGAATGGAAATACTGTACAAGCAATTTAATATTCTGAATCGGAACGGCTGAATTCAGAAGCTGTTCAGGGTAGTTATGTTACTTGATGTTACGCTCCTGAAAAAGTGGACATTACTATATCAAAAAAAAATTCGAAAGAAGGAAGAATCCTTACAAATCAAAAGAACTTTAAATCTTCTTAGTAACTAGAGCAACTTTTCCCAATTGTATCCCTGTTCAAGCAATTTCAATTTAAACTTATTTAAAAATAGATCATAAGTTTCCTGAGTGGAATCAGTTGGTAACCGTTTTGAAAAAAAGAAGAAACAATCTACAAACCAGATTCAATCAAATGATCAGATTATAAATGTGCAACAGAGTTAGTTAAATATGCAACAAATATAAGGTTAAGTTTGGGTCTTCATAAATTATATTCTCAAATTCTTTAATCAAGGAGTGACGGGCTAATAATCATTTTCATAACTTTAAACAAATTTTAGCAAAATTGCAATTATACGTGCCGTTTGAAAAAAATACCCGTCAAGTAAGTCATTTTTTCACAGCAACCGGTTTCGGTTGTTTCGAGAAAAAGTCTTTAAATTGGTTAGCGAGCACGAGATAATTTAAATATTCTAGCAGAACTATGCAGTGTACAAGTACAAGAATTACACACAATTCGAATAATGTTACGTATACGACCCAGTGCACTTTATTTTTGTATATTAGCCAAGAACTTAGTTTTTGTCATTTAAAGAAATTTTAAATATTTTAGTGGAAGCCCTGTCCAAAAGTAGGGATCTCTTTGAATAAGAAAAAATCAACAAAAATTATATATTTTTTTGTTTAATAAATAACGGCGGTTGTACAGGATATAACGTCCTTAACGGCCTTCAGTCACTAACGAAGTGGCTTCGGTGTCCCAATTCAAAGCAGAGCTTGGACACTCCGCCCTTTAACATCACATAAGAAACGGTCGTCTGTTGCGACTCTATGTTTTCTTGGCTTGCTGTTGCCTTACTTTGTAAATAAACGCATTCAGTGAGGAATGAAGAAGTCAAAAGTAACGAAATGAATTGTTTTTTAATTGAGTAGGGTAAAGAGTGGAGCCTGGTTTATATCAACTGTATTTCTGACTTAGTCAACTACGAATTGTAAGACAGTCTTAAAGTTTCCAACGCTGCTCATTTTTTAGCTTAAGACATTCGATTAAGTACATTTTTGGATTTTTGTAGTTGGAGCAGATTATTAGTTTTGGAAAACACTTTCCGCAGGAACGGCAACATTGAAATAGGTTGTAACTTTAAAGAATATGGAAGCAAAAACTTGACGAATTTTTGAGTGGATATCGATTCGATCTGATTGAAAGCAAGAGGCCATAGAATGCTGTTCGCAAGTTGTATGAAAACCGATTGATTGTACCTACGACTCGTTGGTGTCTCGAAGTGGTCCAAATTATTTGTGACGTAGTTCGTTTTTGTTCTCAATTTTAAAATCCGATTTGCAATGAATCATTTCTATTCAGAAATTTATCAACATTATAGTTTTCCAAGCTTTCGCGCACATCGTCACGATCATTTGCCAACACAAGGTGCGTATGGCGCACTTGACTGAAAGAATTTAGTTTGCTATTTTAAAATATATAATTATTTATTTATTTAAACAATTTAATAATGCATGCACTCGTACACAGTAATAGTTCTCTATTTTGACATGCAGTTAACTTTGTATATATATATTATATTTATAATTAATTTAATAATTTTCTATAAGATTAACAAATACTGATTCTTTTCCTTTTAGCAAATATAGGTACAAATGTTTGGCCTCTTAAGGACTCTGCCGAGTTTAGAAAAAAATCTGCCATAGAAACAACAGTCTTTAACAGGGAGTGTTACATACCGGGAAGAGAATATGAATACATACACATATATATTATATATAAATATAAATTAGTATCAAAAATGTGTTGTTGGTTTTTTTCTTCTATAATTGAATTTGCCTTTGATTGTATTGATGTAGTTGTAAATACGTAAATATAAATAATTATATTGACTAGGTATAGTAAATACAATTGAGTTAATTTTTGTTTTGTTTGCTTTTAAATTCTTCTCTCGAAACAATTTTCATGATATGAAAGCTTTTTGCTGAATAACATTTTGCATTAAGAAAATGATTTAGTGTAAATATTCTTATTTGGAAGTGTGTTGAAAATACTCTGTTTTTGTTGTTGTAGATTATTTTTTTTTTTTTAAACAGGTAGACAGGGATACGTTTACAGACACTACATAGTCGAGACGAGACTTTGAAAAAAAAATATATATATATATTGTAAACAGTTTGTTATATAATTTGTATATCAGACAATTCAGTTAATTTGGCCATTGTGGAGTGATCGTGAAGGTGATCCTCATTTGTTTTCAATGATCATTTGCAGTTGGAGGGCCAAACTTCTGGCCAATTGGAGCACAGATTGAGCGTTGTGACGTTCAGCCATTTCTAGAAGGACAATTTAGTATAAAAAATCTTGGTCACAACTTACACACAACTTACCATTGAAAAACTTGATAACATCTGTAAAGTCCATACTATTCGAGAGTATGATGTCCCGGTAGGTTTCTAGCAGAGCCAGAGCCAAAAACAGGACAAAGTGTGTACTCGCAACGTGTTTGGCTGCCCAAATCACTTCCCATGTTGAGAAGACATCTGCGTAGATGAGCTCTCGTTTGAAGTCCAACAAAAACCAACGATAGCAGAAGTAAAAGTGAGTATAGTCTCCGTGAGAGTCCATGAGGTCGTACATTTCTGAGTCCAAAATTTGGATGAGCGACCTGAAAACAAAAGAGGAATTGCTTACAAATTCAATACCACAACTCAAAATTGAAATCGAAAAATCTCCAACTCTGATTCCTTCTCGGATCCCGGTAGTGGATCAATTTCATTGCATGTATCTAGTCAAAGAACTCCCTATCGAAAGAGAATGTATACTGGTCAAATTATGGGCCTGAAAATAAACTCGAAGAATGGAGTCCTTTCACTGAAAAAATTCTCGTCCATAAGTAATATCAATGAATTCCATTCATAGAGCTGGAATTCTTACATTTAATGAACTATTCATTATGTTGCATGACCAAAACATTGCTGGATTCATTAATAACTGCGCTTCTAAATTGTTGTTGGAAAGTTTTTTAGGTATCCGAATTTCAATGAAATTTTTCGTGTATGAAGTGTATGAACGATTCTTAAACGCATCGTTTTGCTGCATTATTCTTGATTGTGCCATTATGAACGATTACCTTAGCCTGAGATTATTCATTGGTTTTATGAAGTCTACTATTAGTTAACAATTTTTTTTTCTAGTGTATTTGTTCATACGACTGATGTATTTTTGTTTTTATTGAATAATAATAAAATTTTAAAAGACTTTTTATTTCCTGCATATTAACTTTACTTGTTTTATTGTAGTATTTCATTGAAGTGCAAACTAAAACCGTTAAGAAGAATAAGTCATTTTTGCAAAATTGTACAGTTAATCTTTCGTTTATCAGCATCTAACTCTAGCGCTGCATGACCAAATACTTAAATTGTAAGAGTAAATTCATATTTCAAATGAGAAAATTGCTTAATTTTATGAATAGTTTCATTCGAAGTAAGCATTTTCTTGTCGTAGGTGACTTTTTCATAATCCGCATGAATCTTTTCATACCTTGCATATTACTTTACTTGTTTTAATGTAATGTCGTCGAAAATCGACCTTTTATTGTGTATGAAATATTGCTTTTCATGTTCGATTTGCCAGAAAAATCAATAATTTTTTTGATCTGACTCTCTTTTGAGAAATATCGATTTTTTTCTCAGATTTCACACGTACTTTCACCAATACCAATGTGTATGACACACGGCTGGTGGCTACGAATTGTTTGTCGTTGCAAGGATTGCTTTTTTAACCGAATTATTAATTTTTCGAGTATCGAAACGATTTTTTTAATTAAATTATTTCGAAATGCGATATTATATATGTGTGAAAATTAATTGAAATGGATTTCAAGTGTAAGTGAAAAAAAAAATTTAAAGAGCAGAATTTAATACGAATATTGGTCTGGATGAGATGCAACCTGAACGCAAAAACTTGATTGGTCGGGAACGTCACTTTTCCTACGTCATCCATATACGCGAACTGTCAACTTAGTACTCAGTCACTGAAACAGCTGCTCACATGACCGATTTCGACCAATCAAAACCGAGATTCACTAAGTGATAGTGACTAAGATACTTGAACGTCCCCATTATTTATGTGAAAAGTAAAATAAAGTTGCAAAATGATGACTGCACATTTATTCTTGTTTCTTCCCAAAATTGTTTCTAGAAAACTGACGGATTTTTTTTACTTGATATTTTGTTTGTAAATTTCTTACACTTTTTTAAATGACAGTACAATTATTGTCAGTCTCGTTTAATACTATTGCTACCGAATCGATCATTAAAAAAATGGGAACACGAAAGGAGAAATTGGTTGCGAAACTTTAAGGAAATTCTATGGGGAACATGTGAAATTTATTTTTTTATATCGATATCATAAAAGTAATATCTATCTATCTAAAATTCATTATAAAATGACTTAAAAAAATATTCTTTTTCTATAATTTGAACACTCATTTCTATTCACTTATTTCCTGTGTTTTTTGATTAATGAATTTGTGGTGTTAAGAACCGTTTTTTATTAAATGATGTCTAGGTACATAATTCGTTTCACTCGGTACCAGGAAATGAGAAAATCGAACAACTGTTTATTTATATAAATATATATAAATGTTGCTTGGAGATGAATGGGACTCCTACATAACTGATTTTTAAGTAAAAATGAATGAATCTTTTACCGAAACTGGTATGGAATATTGGCAGTGCATCAAGGTATGGAAGACTACTTGAGACCAACATGAGCTAATCTTCAATGGCATCGAAAGCTGTATAAAGGAAGTGATAGAAATTATCAATCACCCGATTAACAGAAGGAAAGAGTTCAAAGAAACCATGGTTTGATCTAAAATGTGAGAGGTCGAGACAAAAGTCATTCGGATGGCTGGAACTATTCCACAGTTTCAACGATGGGGTAATAAAGGATGCATATTTACAAGGCAACAGGGAATTTAAATCATTATGCAATGAAAAGAGAAAAAGGTTCTACAGGCTCAAAGATTAGCCCACTGCAAAAAATCTTCAGATTTTTGGAAGTTGGCTAAAAGAATAAATGGTGGAAAGAATGTGATAAATAGCGAGCTAAGCCCCAACACCCTCCAGGCCCACCTTCTGAACCCATCTGGCAATGTTTTCAACATGCAACATGCAATACCCGACTTTAAAAATGACCTTTTGGATAGACCAATTGTGTTGCAAGAAGTTAAGCAAGCATTAAGTAATTTGAAGGACGGAAAAGCTGCAGGATCCGACAGAATTCCAGCTGAATTTTAGAAATACGGCAGTAATGAGCTCCATTGTAGACTTACGCTGCTGTTTAACAACATTATGGAAAGCGGAATAATTCCACAGCGTTTTAAGGAAGCCCTTATCTTCCCCAACCATAAAAAAGGGTGTATGGCTGACCCAGTGAACTACCGTGGAATTTCGTTCCTTAATGCATCGTACAAAATGTTTACTTCAATTTTGCAATGCCAACTGACTTCATGGATAGACCTACTAAAGGAATACCAAGCAGGTTTCCGGAGAGGTTATTACACTGTTGACCATATATTTGTCCTCAATAGTATGGTGGAGTGTTTTCTATCAAGGAATAAAAAACTATACGCTTTCTTCGTCGACTTTAGAGCAGCTTTTGACACTGTGGATCGAAACGCTCTATTTTACAAGTTATATGGCATGGGTATGACCCGAAAGTTCGGACGAGTTCTTTGAAACCTGTATATAGATACGAAAGCAGCTGTATGGAAAGGTGAAAAACTATCCGAATGGTTCCAATCCTGCTCAGGAGTAAGACAAGGATGTGCTCTGAGTCCCAGCCTTTTCGCACTATTCATTGAGGACATAGTAGATTATCTGCCAGGAGGCATAGAGTATGCAGGAGTACTAATTAAAGCACTTTTGTTCGCAGATGACATTGTGTTGCTGGCGCTCTCACCTGAATCCCTACAGCTTTCTATAAATCGGCTATGTAACTACTGTAAAATGTGGAACCTCGTAGTTAATTTAAGTAAGTCTCAAGTAATGATTTTTAAAAAAAGCAGGTGGAAGGAATTGCGCAAATGAAAAATGGAAATTTAACGGAGAGCTTATCCAAGTGGTCAAGGAATACAAATATTTAGGATTCTATTTTACGAGAAGTCTTAATATGGAGAGACATCTTAATGAGAAATTGACCAAGTCAAAAACTGCTATTAACGTGGCTTGGAGAAAATGCTGTAGCAACAAATTTGTCGCGCATAGTAGCAAGTTCAAAGTTTTCGAAGCGGTGTCGGAATCTATCCTATTGTACGCATCACAAGTTTAGGGTGGAAAGAGGTATAATACGGTGGAGAAACTTCTGAGGTATTACCTAAAGAGAACATTTCACCTACCATCGAAAACGCCGAATTATATGCTTATGATACAAACGCAGGCTTATCGCCACTCTTTATAAAAACCCTTAAACGGCAGGTGGATTACATTCTCCAAGTGCGCAACATGCCTAATTATCGATTACCGAAAAAAACGATGGCCTATACTGTTGAAAAGACAATTGGATGGT
Organism: Cheilosia vulpina; assembly: GCA_916610125.1. Classification (NCBI taxonomy): domain Eukaryota; kingdom Metazoa; phylum Arthropoda; class Insecta; order Diptera; family Syrphidae; genus Cheilosia; species Cheilosia vulpina. The sequence continues at coordinate 61,742,139 of OU744277.1, forward strand.
TTAATGATTGGTTGGAACTGGCTAGTGGTTATGGTATAGAACTATGTCTGGAAGATTCATCAACCACTTGGAAGCCGCAGTTGTACCAGTTTATTGCTCAGGTGGACGAAAAGATCAGAGAAGAATTCGTGAATGAAGCAACAGGGTCACTCCACAGATCAATCTATAGCCAATTGTGTCATAACCTGCAGGAGAGAAACTACTTTCGGGATGAGTACGCTACTGATGTCATAGCATCAGTATTGAAGTTACGTGGAGAGCTCCTGAAATTAAACTACATTCCTCACAGGGATGATTTACTGTCAATATGTAGTTTATGCAATCGGGAAGAAAAGGGAGGACATATTCCATTTTGTTGGCAAATGCCCAATACTGCGTGAAACGAGGAGGTCTATTCTTGGAAGCGATGTGTTATCGGAGGATCAAGAAGTCCTAAATCAGATAAACATGGCGATACTTACTAAGTACTGCAAAACTGCTCTACAATATAGGGAAAATATTATAAATGAAAACGTTTAACAATACATATTCAATATTTTATATATCTATGTTTTGTCAACCCGGCAGACGGCATTGCCATGTCAAATGATTTTATGTTAATTAACTAATTATTTTTGAAATATTTATGAAATTAATAAAATCTAAATCTAATCTAATCTATAAATATAGCGAAAAATTTCACCTTGGGACTAAGAAAAACTATTACATATTTACAACACAGCTCCACACTCAGTACGTGTGCCCCCTTTCATTAATATAGGCACAAATACATGAGTTTTCAAACTGGGCTCATCCAAAGTCAAGTTTAGCTTCTAGGCAATTCCTTTTTCTTTTTGGCTGAAGCTGTCAGTCTATTTAATACTTACAGATATAATAAACCCTGCCCCTGAACTGAAATTAGGTATACAGTTGCTTACTTTTAGGGGTAGGTAAACTGCACGCTTTCGAAAATAGGTTCTAATCTAAGATGATATATTTTCGAAAAACGTTACTATGACAATATGACGGCGACAAATTGAAGTTCACCAAACTGCTGAGAATTTTAAAATTAATTTTACCAGTTTTAATGGCGATATATATCCACGAATTTTTGTTTGTGCACATCTATGGCAATTAATAAGTATAAGTTTCATTCTGCTCATTTCATAGTAAATACAAAAAAAGTTTATGGAAACTTTGGATGTTCACGTATTAATATATGTATAACTAGTATCGCTTGTGGTCGAAAATCTACCATACATTTTATAAGTATTTAGTACTAAAAACGTACCAGACTTATTTCCGTTCTCCATGTGTTTTTTTTATAAACGAAAAGAGCGACATCTAGATATCGAAAAAATACGTGAATGAGCTGCTCCATCGGAAACAGGTTCTAATCAAAGATGATTTATATTTGAATACGTTACTATGGTAATTATGTCGGCGAGAAATTGAATGCCGCCAAAATCCTTTCAATTCTCTGTTTTGTATGGGGAATTCATAAATTAATTTTACCAGCCTTAATGGCGACATATACCCACGATTTTTGGTTTGTGCACATCTATGGCACAGTACCTTTCGAATGATATAAGTTTTATTCTCCTCATTTCATAACGAATACTTAAAAAGTGTTCCGAAACCTTTTATGTTCACGTATTAATAAAATGATGATTTCTTTAAAGTACAAACTTGAACACTCAAAGTCATATGCAAATCTATTGTCGATTTTTATTCATTCGGGATTGAGTTTATATGTGCTGTACGTAGTGCGTGTATTATTTATTCAGTCGGTTTTTTCCTGCTCATTTTTCAGTTCAGAGTTTAAGAAAGTGAATTTGTTACCAATACAAGGACGGTCTGATGGACTAAAACTATGTTTGTTTTGTTCAATACTTTGTACCTACTTATGAAACTAAAAGTGATGAATTTTGTACCTATTAAGAATTTCTTCAGTGATTTATAATTTATGTATTTTTTTTGGAAATAAAAATTGTTCAATTTCAATGATTTTTTCATTCGGTCTATGCATTCTTTCATTGTCATCATTTGGTCTGTGTTGGAAAAGCCGTGGATGTAGATTTCATCGCGTTCAGTTATACAGAATGAAGACTCATCCACCTTTACTATGGTTGACTGAAAGGAGATTTTCAAAATCTGATACTTATAATCATTTAAGGACCGCCTGCAAGATACAGGCATTTCCCATAATTCTACCAATCTATCGAAACCCTAAAGAATGCTGCTAGATTCAACAGGAGTCACCTTACATATATAAAATCGATGGAATTTGGTCTAGTTTCATCGGAAATACACACGAAAAACCACGCCTTACCTCATGTTTGCGAAATGCATATCCATGGCGCCGCCATTGGGAAAGTTTTCAATCATTCTCTCCATCAGCTTGCAGAAGCAGCTGTAGCTGAGCGACTCATCATCGAAAATTACCAAAAGTGGCGCCACCAAGTCGCACATTCCCTGCATATATCCAACATCTAGGTGCTCCCATACGTATCTGCAATCAAAGGCAATCATCACAAACATATTCTTTTACGCAAATCACCAAGTCATACGTGGAAATCACATTGCGAAGCTTTTCCAGATTCTCGTTGGCAAAGTACCAATAGTTGCGGTCGCACCTTTGAACGTCCTTCTCGATTCTGTGCAAGTTCAAGCCGAAGTTCTCAAGCAGCTCACACTGAAGCGAGGGGAAAATTTGATTATTTTGCTTAAAATGCAGGCGAACAAACTTACGCTATACACACCACCATTTGAGCTGGCTGGTGAGACACAAGCCGACTTTGGTTCATGCAATGCATCCATTGATGGACTACCAGCATCGTCTGGCACGGGTGACGTGACTGCACCTACAGAATCCTCATCCTCTTCATCGAGATTCACAAGATCAATTGATGCGTCTGTCACAATAACAGCAGCAGGCGGATTCGAGGACCTAATAACTTTTCGATCGTCACGCTCCGCAGAGTAATCGTCGTCCGTCAACTCGCCCTTAATATCATCAACGCTGTGGAATTCTCCAATCTCGGTAATGTCTAGAATATTTTGGATATCATTGTCAGTGGCGTCACCAAACTCATTGCCAACTGTTTCGTATGAGGATGTGGAGGGCGAACAGGGACCACTTGGGATTACCATACCTCCTTTGATGTCGTCGGTGCCGCCATCGCTCAGGCAGTCCTCTTCAATTGACACTATCTTGATTGTGGTTCCGTGCGCACCCAAGTCGGGAACGGGCAACTTGCCAGTGTCCGCCTCTTCGCGTTCAATTGCCGCCACCTCATCCTGAACATCTACGTCGTCGACATTTCCCGAGTCTGTACTGTTTTTCATATTCCTGGTGATTGGACAGGCCAGCCTGTTGGGTTCCACCTCAACAGGATCTGATATGTCGGATATATCTTGCTCAGCAAAGACTTCATTGTCCATATCAACGTCTAGATCGATTCGTGACTTTTCGCCGCTGGCACTTCCGGAACTCAGTTTGGCGACGGCCTTAGCAGTTTTCTCCATATCCCTCTGGCGAACTATAGCTTCGACGGCTAGCCACTCACTCATGGTTGTCTCGTAGTAGTGTTTGAGTTCTTCGTCACGTTTTTCGCGCTCCTCGGGTTTCGATCCAAAGCTGTCGAGAGGGAGGCAATGGTTCGGTTCATGTAAGGCTTTATCCAAAAGTAGGCTTACCTGTGGTGGCCCAAGAGGTATGGCCACACCTCCTTGCGGAGCTCAGGATCCACGCCACCGAAATACACCAAGCGATAGACCTCTTGCTCGTTTGTGACCACTCCAAGAGGGTTCAAGGTCTGCCAGCGTTCCTTGGTCAAGCCCTTTTCGTCAGTTCCCACTGAAAATCAAACTTAAGTAGGGCTTCTGTGATACCATCGAAAAGCTTACACTCTGGCGTAATCCTGCCGTTGACCAAGCCAGATAGATGTGTCCTCACGGTGGACAAATGCCTGCAGTAGGCCAACCAACCGTAGAATGCCCTCGAGATTATCTGCCTTCGCATAGTGGAGCACACCAGCTCAATGCTGGCCGTCTGATTGCTTTGGATAAGCGGTGAATCTATAGATACCTGGTCAATGGAAATGCTCTTGCTCGAGTAGTCGCTGCTGCCATTTGTGGAACAACTGCTCAGTTGGGCGCGGCGGGGACTTGTGCGTCCCAGCTCAAGAATTGGATGTGTAGCCACTAAATCGAAATTTGTGTCCTCTTATGCTCTCTGTACAAACTGAGGCGGTTTATACTTACAGAAATCCTCGTGGTTACTCTTGCTAACAATACGGAAGACATAGTCAATGGGAGTCTCCTCAGTGGACTCCATTACGGAAGATAAGATACGTCTGCGGCCGAACTTGGGCCAGGGGAAAAGTTTACCAATTCCCCGTTGCGACCACAATGGCGGATCTAGCTGGCCATGTGGCAATAGGCCTGTTTCTAGGCAGCTCAAGAACGCCTGCATATGACCGCCTTCGGGAAAGTGTATTGGGGGCCGCTGCACTCCGTCTTGGCTGACGAGAATGATGGTGCCTCCGGTATCTTCGCCCCGCTTCTGATGGCAATGAACGTAGACTATCTCACTGACGTTTATGTTGAGCGCGTAGGCCCAGTAGGAGCTTTTATCGCTGACATCCGATTCGTTATAGCCGTTCATGAGTTGGTTTGGAGTCCATTTTATGGTCAGAGTCTGGACGTGTTGGTGGAGGCTTAGGTAGCCAGCCATTGACTCGTCAACGTCCTTCTACAGAAGAGCAAACCAAAATTTAGTTAAGAGCTTGTTTTTTATGAGCAATAACGAGAATTTCCCATACCGGAAGTACCATGACGTTGTTTTTTCCATACAAGAGAGTCGCCCTTGAGTTCTGATGCAACGACTCAACATAATCCTTTGCAGCACACACCGATGAGCTCGACTTGAACGAGCTGTTGCTTGAATCCTCAGAGTTAGCATGAAGACATCGCTTAAAGTTGATAATGGGTCTCTGTGCAGTTGATGGTTGTCTAGCTCCAGAGCTGATTCGATGCCGTTGTACCTAGATGGAAGAAAATACAAAATTGCCAAAGGACAAAGGGACAAAGAACTTCAACCCGTTTACCAATTCGTCAGCATGCGGATCTGTCCAATAGTGATCGGCGGTCTTCGCTCGTGTGAACTCCAATGCACATGGTCCGACCAGCAATGAGCTTAAAATTGATCCATAATCGGGGTCAGCAACCAGTGCGTCCTTGTCATAGTAATTGTTGGCGTTTGCAGCCAAATGCTCGATGATTTTAGCCAATTTCTTCTCGAACAACGCCAAACGTATCCAAAGGAATCTGTGATGGGAATGGATTAGTCAAAGTGTGTTATGTACTAAGGCATTTCCAACATACTTCACCGAAGGACTGGGAGGCGGATTTGCGGCGCACACAGAGTTGCTGCTGCCTTTCTTGAGCATTGGCGCTTTGTGAATACTATCCGTACTTGTGCTGGCCGATTTCTTATTGGGATCGGCATTCTCCGTCTCCTGCACTCTTTTACTGATGACATCAGCTTCGGGGCAATTTTTAGCTATCTTATGCAAGAGTGCTGTCGTTGATGATGTCTTGAAGAGGCCCAATGCTCGACGGCGCAGACCCTGGCTGAGGCAGGCCTCGACTGCGGCGCAAACAGCTGTCACTGAGTTGCTGTCCTCGTGTATGAATTTCTTTGTTACTGACTCTTCCATCAATTGTTTGACTTCCCTCTTAACGCTGGATATCAGACGTTCTTTGAACTCTGATTCTGCAAAAAATTAATACAGCGGGTGATAGTTAGTTCACAAACGTTAAATTCACATTTTAAGGGCGGGCGGTGATTTGTAATGGATGTGGATCTTAGCTCCCGCTTTTAATGAAAGCATTCCCCGTCACAATCTGTATATATGCCGATGTACCGGACTGTACACACTGTATGACGAAGACTAGAGTACAGTGTGCGCGTGTTGCGCCAACTTTTTCTTTATTGAAGTAATCATTTTTAGGCACGCTTGACTTGGGGGGTAAGCTGGTGAATGCGTCACAAAATCGTTACGGAAATTGTGAGCGGAAGTTGAGAGGGAGATATAAGTTTGTGAGATAAAAAGAGAGAGAGTTAGGTTTCGTTTCGTATATTACTGTTGAGGCAAGAGAGATAGATGCACGCCCACATTTTCGTTCGCTCTTTCTACCAGCCAGTTACTTTTCATTTTCTAAGACACATCCTACAGTGGAGCAGTGCTACCAGATCGGGCGATTTTTGCGGGATTTTCTCACTAATAATAAGCTAAAAGGGATGAAGGGATTTTTCACACCTCATAGTACAAAAAGAAAGGGATTTTACTTTTTGGTCAAATTTTGTTCTTAATTGCTCATTTCATTAAGAAAAAAAAATGATTCAACCTACGATCAAATTAAATGTTTTCATGTTTAGAAAAAAGTCATTCAAAATATCTAAATGCTTTCATTTTATTTTTTTTATTTCCCTGAACTGTTTCATAAAATGGCATATATGTCTGTGAACGAATCACGAGTATTTTTTCTAAATAATAAATTTATTTATTTTGTATACATAAAAGGGATATTTTGAGTGTAACCTTGGGATAACCTGCCTCTAAAGTCTAGTATCACTGCAGTGCACGTTTATTATCTGTATCACACTGTAGGAGCAACAGAGACAGGTGCGAGCACAGTTTCTTTTCATTCTCCCATAGCCAGTTCCGTTTCGTATATCTAAGTATATTGCACGGTTGCCACTTTTGTAATTTTTAACAAATTTGGTAATTTTTTTTTTGCTTATTGAGTTTTGGTAATTTTTATCTGGTTATGGTAAATTTTTGAGCAGATGTACCGAGAATGTGAACTCGATATCACCTCATTTAAATGCTACCTTACTACTTCTGAGTGAACGCATTGCATTATTTGCATAGCTATGCTTCATCACCATCCATATACAACTGTTTTACTCGCTATTCAACAAATTACAGAATGCAATCATTTTCTCCTTTTGACAGATGGTGAATAATAATAATAATTCATATTATTTATATACAGACATGAAACTCTTATTTGTTATAAGAAAATAAAATAAGTTTTTTTTGTAAGTGGCAACCGTGGCCTATTGCCTGTATCATACTGTAGGAGAGCAGTGCGCGCGCCCATTTTCTTGATCTCTTCCTCTCATAGCCAGTAAATTATTGAAGAAAATTGATATATTAGAATGTATAAACCAGAGATGAATGAATAAAAGAGATGGATATCTTTCATACGTCTATCCCCCCAAAACCAATTTGTTTACATTGTTGTTTTTGTAATTTCAACCCCCGTCTGTGAATACGTGTGAGCCACAAAAACGCATGTTGCTAATGGCCGGCCAACATTCCTTTTGCTTTTATAGGCATCGCGCTGTTCAATTGTTTTGTGTTTGGTGTTGAACTTGTTTAGTTTTTGTTAAGGCTTCGATTAAAATAAAAAAAATAGTGAAATACACATTTCGGAATAGCGAATTCTTGCATTAAAGTTCAATTCATGAACTCACATATACTAGAAAAGAAATGAGTATATGTGCGTGACTTCATGAATTTTACGGGAAAAGAGCTTGTAGGCAGCCGCCTTTCCACTGGAAAGTTATATATCTCTGTATTCCATTATCTTTGGTATAAACTAAACATGTGTATATAGATGGAGCTAAAGAAGTTTTACTTCAGTCGTGTGGTCTAAAGCACACTCGTTTTTTTTTAGTCATGAAATCGATTTTCCGTTTCCCATTTTACGGCGTGAAAGTGATTGATAAAGTAAAAAGCGTTTATTCAACAGATTTCTATTAATTCTCTCACAGAAAGACACACTAACGAAAAAGTTAGGAAACGCTTTTGTAGTAATCTATGAAAATGGCTGATACATAATTCAAAAATTCAAAAAAGTGGTACGAAAAGTCGTTAAAATATCGTATAAACTCGAAGAATTTGCTAATTAACGAACAAAATTAGAAATTACGTGGAGGCGATTGTCCTTTCTTACTCCTCAAAGCAAGCAAGAATTTGGTCGCAACATTCGAAAAGAATCTATGGAGCACATTCTTTGTAATTTTATTATTACGCCTGCTGATATTAGGTTCATTCGTGTACTTTTTTGCAAACGTAAAATTATTAAAAATTTGCTAAGAAACTGTGCGAATGCGACCACTTTCTGAGAAAATTGCATTTTTTCGTAGTTTTCTACTCGCCGAATTTCGATTTACTGATAAATGAAAAATGAAAACTGACAACTAAGAGAAAGCTCAGGAGTTTGACAATTAAAACCTTATTTATTTTCGTCTTCAACAATGTCGGAAGAATAAGATATAATTGAATGTTCTCCAAGAATAGTGTTTTTCAAATTAAAAAAATGTTGTGTTTTTTTTTTACCACATGCCTTTTGTTTATTAATCTTACCGGCTTACGACCGCGACCCCCCAAGGAACTCTTGGGGACCAACCGTTTGAAAAACACTGTCATTCAAAATGGTAAATTTAATAGGTATTTATAAAAAATTCAATTCCAAATTATTTTGTAGATGCTGCGTTTTACGATAATGTCAAAATGACATTTCTTAAACTTTTTGTAAGAAATCCGGTCAAGTACTTCTCTCTCGATTTTGGATATTTGACGTTTTTCATTTTTCTATGCAGAAAGTACACGAACGAACCTTTTATTTAAATCAAAACAAATGGACTCATATGTCAAAAAGTACAACAAATTTCAAATCAGCTATTTATTGTAAGGTAATCTTTTACGAATTTTCCGAGCTAAGGAACGGTATTGAGTTAAAATTCGTAAGAAAAGTAAAAGAACAGATCTTGACGCAACGTTCCCGGAATCACTAAAATGAAAGCTGCGCCGTTTCTAAAGCCAGATATTCTTCACGGGCCGGAAATGTTATTGCTTATTTAGCAGTCACGACAGTTGGCTTATTTCAGCAAAGATTTATACGTTAACCATAGAAGTACGAGTTTGTGTATAAAAGTCGCCTTCAAAGACGCGATTTCTTTGTAAAGATGCAGTCTAGATGTAAATGGAGATGTGGTTAAGCTGCTGATTTTTATTCTTTAGCTTCACGTGTCCCACGCCCTCTTTTGCCCACCCGGTCTATACGATGTTTAACATATCAATAAAGGAACATTTTATTCCAATTCGACTTAGATTTTGCGATTGCTGCTATTGATGTCCACTTCGGCCAATAGATCCCATAGATGCTCAAGATATTTTTCCTTGCTTTCGAGCGGATTATAGTTCAAAACCCATATAGAATACCTTTTTGATTCAAAAAAGAAGGGTTGACAGCAAAAGCAAAGAGACACATAAGCCTTCTGACAGAAGATCGCAAAAATTCGTAAAAGTGTTACCAAACTCATCTTACTGATAAAAGTAAAACTCCTTTATTTGGTACTCCACTCTTTTTGCACATTTTCTCATTTGAAGGAGATAGCATAAACGTTTGACAGGAACGTTTTTACGTCTAGGCGGTCATAGCAAAAAATTTTTCACAAAAATTTGTTCTCTGGAAATCAATTTCAACAAATCAATTACCACTGATTGAATTCCACCAGAAATGAAATGATTTAGTTCTTTTTCTTTTGTGATATTAACTGAAAATTTTATAGTTAAAAGTTGTTCGTATGGAAAAATTAATTAATTATTTTCGTAGAAAATTTAAAGATTTGATTAAATAACTTAATTATTTATTCATATGGAACATTTTACGAACAAGATTGGGTCAACCATTAGGTTTAAGGGCCGTTTGCTTAACGAATTAAGTTCTACTTAAATACTTATAGGCTACTTATTTTAGGGCATAAGAGTTTATGTGGTACTTAATTCGTTTACGGTTTCGTTTTACGTATATGCATGGCTATAACTATTAGGGTCTTAATGTAAAAATGTACAGAACTTTCTAATGCAGATACTGAATTTAAATGAACTAACTAACTAAAGCCTTACTTTCGAGTAGCTAGAGCCGTATTTCATAAGTCTATAAATATTCTCCCAGTTGGCACTGAAAAAACAAAACTATAACAAATTTCCACCCATCTCAAACGCATGCCGTTCCAGCCTTTTGCAATCCGGGAAAACTTTTTGCTAACAGCCCATCGAATACCAAAGCGGTATATCGAACTCTTCCAAAATATCTCCATTCTACGACGAGTTTTACCTCCATCCATATTAGACTCGTTTTATTTAAAAACTTGCCCCATCGAAGGCACTTTAATACCAAATAAACTCATTTAAGCCCGTCACCCCCCCGAACCGTAACTATACTGAACTGAAAGAACACTTCGTCCGCACATACTCATGCACCCACCCCCTCACAACTTTCAAGTGCAACAGCGCACCAACTTACACGACTATAAAAGACCATAATCCGGGAAATGCAATTTACTTCGCAACACCCCCGCTGTTTACTAGCGAAACAACTGCATCAGCCTCGTCCTCGTCGAATTGGCGCCATCCCCATTTCGTTTGAGATCCAAACCAGATAAACAACAAATGAGACTTCTAATTGGAAAAGCAAATACATACAGACGACACCATCCGGCCATGGCCCCCCACCAGACCCAAATTAGCCTCAAACAGACTGCACCAGATACGATACCATATTGACTCTCAGTGTGATATAGTTAAAGGTGTGGTTAGCATACCCCATGCTCACTAGCCTCCGCCGATATGTGAGGTATCTATGACATTGAACATAAACAAAGGCAATTCGCGAAAATCAGCATCCCCACTTGAGTAACCCCACGAAAAACAAAAATCGATTCCATATGGTGGAGAGAGAGAGGGCGACACCACGCGCCACAACCACTTGTTAGGTAATAAGAAACACGGCTCTCCCTGAACCAGCACAACATTTTCGACAGGGGCAGGGGTAAGCTCTCTAGAGAATTTTCACAGTGAGGTAGGATTGCCCTGTCACCAGCAGCATGATGACGTACATACCCCTCCCCGAATTTAAATCGATTTTTCAAGATAAGATTTCATGCGTGACATTGTTCGCTGTACAGAGAGCCACCCCTGAATTGAGTTGAACGGTATACTCATTGCGCGTTATGTGCCGTTTTTGGAGCCACCGTGTCTTTTTTAATTATAAACAAAAATCCTTGCAACAGTTGGCTCTGTGGGCGGAGGGGTTGAAAGACGTGCTGGCAGGCACTGGGGCACTGTGTTTTTCTTTCTGTGTTAGTGCAAGTGCTCCGTCACTTTCTTCCCGCAATAGGTTGGAAGAGTAAAAGTTATATCAGCTTTAGCTCTGAATTAACTCACCTCCACCGCTTGTTTGTACCATATTCACAACAGGATTTTTTTTTTCACAAAAACTTTCTTTTCGAGGTTTTCCTTTACAAAAATCTAGTTTTTCCCACTTTGAGGTTCACACTAAACACTAGGATGTCACCTGGAGGTACACTGGGCTATGGGAAATCCCTTAAAAGTGTTTCATTTTTTTTTTGGGTGAAAATTGATTGGTTACTTAGAGAAAAATACCCGTCGCTTTTTCTGTATACACGTCCGGATTCGGCGAAAACTGGTGAAAGACTGTGGAAAATGTTAGTCGGTAACGGTGCTTGGTGGATGGTGGTCGGGATGGGTGTGGGATTGGGGGTTGGTGGTTCAGGCTACATCAGATAGTGGTAGGGTGGTTGTGGCCCGTTCACAATGGAGCTGCCGTAATGAAGACTTAATGTGTGCGACCGTAATCGATGCGATATCTGAATTTTTAAATAAGTACATAATTTACGACTACCTAGGTGTAGCCTAGTTGTCTTTGTTTGTTTACCGTCTTATGAAGGGTTAAAGTGGCTACAGCTTAAGAAGTTTAATGAACTTTCAAAGAACTTTACGGGTATGAGAAGATGTGTCTACGTACAAAAGAGTGATAGTCAAATATTGTGTTGGGAATTGGGGATTTGGTTTGCTAATGTGTCTTCAAGTAAGAACGTCATTAGCTGATTTGTATGAGATGTACATTGTGCATGGACTACGATTTGGGGCAATGTATTTGCTCTCAACTTGCGAACTGGTAATTTGTGTTTTGATTGGGAAATAAAAAAGAAATGCATTTTTTTACGAATGGGTTTAATCTTTCGGATAACGTTTTTCATATTCAAATTATGTTATCCTGTTTTACAATGAGGTCTAAAATTGACCTCCCTTATTATAACCCCAAAGGTAGCAAAGAGAAAATGCAATGGAAAACTATACGCGACCGCTTCTGTAAACGGAATTGGAATAGTTGACTTTGCTGCAGAAAGCATCATCTTAAAATAGTTGTCAGAAGGACAATAATCTGTCAGTCCAAATTTATCACATTGCAATCGATGTAAGTCGGGACGTCAGTATTCTAGGTTCTCGAACTTTCCGAGTTGGTAACAGACAAAGGTATGGATGCAGACGCCAAAACAATGGAGAGCCTGCTGATCTGAGTGGATTTAACGCAAGAAGAAGATGTCAAACAACGCTTGATAAGATGATGAGTGCCGGCAAAAACATGCTTCAAAACGGGGCAACTTTAAAGCGCCGCTCCAGAGAAGGCCGAGTGTGGGTCTTTAGTCGTAGGTTCTATCAGAACAAAAGCAAAAAGCAGCAATACTCGTCTAAAAAAAAGACGATCGGTGTTCAAGTCGTTTCAGTTCGATAATTCTATTTAGCCGTTATTACCCATCCCTCGATATGATCGGTCCAAAGTAGTCGCCATCTTGCTAGAGTACATTAAGTTCATGATTGTAACTCCTCCAAGAATCGGCCACTCTCTAAAATACGCCGTTTACCAGCTAAAACGGAAATGGCCAATCCAACCACATCAAGTCTTACCTCTAAAATGAAATGAGAGCTTTCATGTTTGTTAACCACTTTCACTTCAATCTTATGGATGTACTTCAATGTACATAGGTTTTATTTTTGGGACAAATGGAATAAACCTTACCTTTTGAATCTTCTCCGGAAGTCTAAATAAAGAAGTTTTCGCAGGACAGTTATACCACTCTAATGTTTATGAGACGTGCGCTTACAGTTCTTTGAGTGGTGAAATCCGTGAAGTGTAATTTAATTGCAGTCTTTTAAGAGATGCAATTTGAGAGCCAGATGCTCTTCTTTGGGATAACTGGTAGCCTACGTTCTTGCTTGTTACGAATACGATAACCTTAAGAAACTGAAGCACTGAAGCCACTGGTTGTTGGCGACTGTGATATGCAAATGCAGAGTTGAGGGTTTTTCAATCTCAGTCAAACTTCACGTATGCGTCCAAAGACGGATTTCTTCTCTTTAGACACTGCTCCAGATCGAAATGTATGGCTCCAAATCTGAAGCAAATCTGAGAAAAAATCCAGATTCGCAAAAGTGCTCTGAGATCTGAAAAAGATTGCTTTTTTGTGTACCAAACGAACATAAAAATTGCTATGAGAGCAAAAAAGTGCTCTGAGAGCGCCCAATCGAATACCACATCCCATTATTATGCTGGCCTTACCTCTGAATATATTTTCTAATTTGCACTACAGGCGGCGGGCAGTCTCATAGGCTACGTCGCAACATGCTGTAATCTACAGAAAAAAATTCTTCCTGAGATTACCCCGTTTTAAGACTGAAAATCGTCTATCACGACAGCAAATAAAACAATCAACAAGGCAAGTTCTCATTATAAACGTATACATTTAATTGTTCTTTCAAATATTTTTTTTTTAAATAAATTTACATTGCAACAATTTTCTCCGAAACTACAAATATAAAATAAACTCTGCATAAAATCGTTTAGTTGTAAAATACAAAAACATAAATTCACTATACCATAAAAAATAATACCAACAGGTGATTGTTAAGTAAATAAATGTTTTAATAAAAAAATAACTAATAAAACTTAGTATAAAAATATCTCAATATTGCATGTAAATATATATATATATTTTTTTTTATCAACAACTTGTGTGTGTGTGTGTCTTTTTACATTTAGTTATATATTTCTTTTTTAAGTATAAATCTCTACATCTACAATATTTTTTATCCATTATCACTTAGGTATGTGTATTTATTTTGTTTTTCTTGTAATTTTCAACATTAAACTAGGAAAGCAAACAATTTTGGAAACTTAAGTATTTCCACAGAACAGTCGTTATATGATTACTAATCATTTTTCTACAGCAAACTAAGAACTTTTTTTCTAACTGAAAACGACGAAGGTACTCCATTGAAAAAACTCAAGCCAGATCGGTTTTGTTCACTAACATCGTGTGTTTTGCAAGGGGATAAAATATAACAACAACAAATTTTCCTTTAGATATATCTGGCTGCAGTCACATATGTGTTGGATATGTGTTATAGTCCGTGTGGCAGCGGAGGGGATCCTTGATTCCGGCCACTTTGTTTAAATTTATTTGTAATTTGTCTCAAATAGATTGTATTCAATTTTACTTTTAGGATTGCAATCTCTTCGAGCTTATGGTTTCGCTACAAGACGTGCCGCTACGTATCTACATCTAACAATTTATTTATATTTGTTGTGTAAATTTTATTTATCTCTTGTGATAGAAATTACTGCTACTGTATGTTTGGTGTGGTCCATTAAAAGGATCTTACTTATTTTCGATGATTGTTTGTAGCTGAAGAACCAAACTGCGTGACAATTGCAGAATAGAGCCAGCATTGTGACGTTCAGCCATTTCTGCGAGAGATTTGGAAAAAAGTTTTAAAAGAGACAATTGACAATATAATGCTCACCGTTGAAGAACTTGATGACATCGGTAAAATCCATACTGTTTGACAAAATAATGTCTCTATAGGTTTCCAGCAAAGCTAATGCCAAAAATAGGACAAAGTGCGCACTGGCAACATGTTTGGCCGCCCAGATAACCTCCCACGTTGAGAATACATCGTCGTAGACTAGTTCACGTTTGAAGTCCAACAGGAACCAGCGGTAACAGAAGTAGAAGTGGGTATAGTCTCCATGTGAGTCCATTAGTTCGTACATTTCCGAGTCGAGAATTTGGATAAGGGATCTGGCAAAAAGACACAGTAATCGTAGATTTTTTTTGGAGGCAACTATTTTCCCAATAAAATCAAAACCTTATAATTAAAGATTGTAATGATTTTCTAGAGAACAATGTTTTATTTGTTAAGCCTTAAATTAAGCTGTAGTGTTTACCCAGGAGATAAAAAGTACGGATATCTTTCCACAGCTACAAATCTATGCCGAGTCCAAACGGCTAATTGAGAAGCTCATTCATGACAGTTTGGAGAGAAATGTTGTAGAGAAGCTAAAATTTAGTTTAACTTTCATTAACTTTGGCTTAATTTTGACATTTCCAAGTTCAGCGGAAAATAAAAACAAACGGTGGATGATGTACTATCATCCATTTGGTGATTTCAATAGTATTTAACTTCTTTTTGCTAGATCACGTTCTTAGTCCAATTGATCTGCCAAAACAAAGTTATGGAGCATACATTTTGTGGAGACTTTTTGTGTGGTGGGGTGCAAATTCAGGTTGAACTCAGCATTTCTCGGCTTTGCTTAGTTTTATCTTTGGACATATTTTTGTATGGAGGTTTAGTTCTGCGGGTGCAGCATATTAGGGACATTGCTATCATTTCAGAGATATTTGGCAGCGATCTGATCATGTAAGCTACCGCAAAGAAATTGGGAACGTTCAGGTATTTATGGCGTTTTTCACTAAAGATATACATAAGGGAACTGCCCCCAAATTCAGAATTGCTCTTTTGAATGAAATTCGTTAGAGCACTTTTGCAATATGGTGGTAGACGCCATATGCACGATACACCATATGTGAGATTTGATTTTCTGTTGTTGTCTAAAAAAATATGAATGTTTTAATAAGCCAAATCAATTTCAATTGAACTTTACAGTCGCACGCATAAATGCATATTTTTGGATCACATAGCGCGAAATTTCTTTCCAACAAAACACAAAACATTTTCAATCTGTCATTTTGCTAGTGTATGTGTTTGTGAGTTCAAACGAAGTTGCCATTGGTTCAGTAAGTCTGACAGCTGGCTTATTTGATGTGTTTCAGTTTTGATTTGAAGGTTTTGTTCAGTTGAAGTCTATGCAGAATGCAGAGGTACCTGACGAATCTGGTGCAGTATTTTGTGACGTATATAGTTTTCCATTGGGACAGAAAGAGCACTTTTTTCAGATTCAGAGCAGTTTTTCTGCTTGGAAAGATGTCGAGTTTTTGGTTTATATTGGAATCGCAATGGGCCTCCAAACCTGTTCAACCTAACCTAACCATTGACAAATTACGAAGATTTATGGATCGACAACAACTATCAACAATCTGAAAGCATCAATCCAGTACAAATACCTCATGTTAGCGAAATGCATATCCATAGCTCCACCATTGGGAAAATTCTCAACCATCCTTTCCATAAGTTTGCAGAAACATCCATAGCTTAAAGACTCATCATCGAAGATGACTAGCAATGGTGCCACCAAGTCGCACATTCCTTGCATATAGCCCACTTCCAAGTGCTCCCACACATAGCTGCAAAATAGATTCATTACATTTTTTTTCTGATAGAATACTAAACCCAATCCAACTTTACGTCGAAATCACATTACGGAGTTTATCTAGATTTTCGTTTGCAAAATACCAATAATTCCGGTCACAGCGTTGAACATCCTTCTCAATGCGGTGCAAGTTCAAGCCAAAACTCTCCAATAGCTCGCACTGTAAAACAATTAAGGAAACACCTGTCAAACAAAATGATTGCAGTACCACTACACCACCTACACTATAAACTCCCCCGTTCGAGCTTGCTGGCGACACACAGGCCGACTTTGGCCCCTGTAATGCGACTAGCGATTGTATGTTTGCGTCCTCGTGTACCGGTGACATAAGTCCCGACTTTTTGCGATCTGGACTGCAATCCTTTTCAAAGTGCGCCACATCGATTGAGGCATCTGTTATTATCACAGCCGCATGAGCGGATAATGGTTCGTTGTCATCGTTGTCTCCATCAATGAGCACTTGGTTCTCCAATGAGCACGGCTCCTCAATGGCATCGGTCAACTGGCCCTGTATATCATCTACACTATGAAATTCTGAAATATTTAGAGGAGGCTCGGTGTGTGCTGAAATATTGTTGACGATGTCAGTGGCGTCTGTAAATTCATTGCCAACCGTTTCGTATGACGATGTGGACGGCGATCTCGGGATGGATAGGTTGTTTATGCCTCCGGCTTCGTCTTGAGTCTCTTCGACTTCGATTTCGATAGTGTTATCCTGCACTGGGGTATCATCTTCCCCAAAGCAGTTCTCTTGGATGGTAAGAACCTCATCCGGTTCGTCATCATTTACGTCAATTAGGGCGATATCATCGACGTCTTCCCTTTCGGCAACTTCGTCCTTGGAGTAATCTTCTGGATCGGACATTTCAGAAATGTCATCGTTGTCCTCGAATACATCGTTATCGATGTCGGCATCGAGTTCCGTTTTCGACTTGTCCCCACTGGCACTTCCCGAACTGAGTTTCGCCTTAGCCTGGGCGTTCTTTTCCTTGTCCCGCTGCCGGACTATGGCTTCCACAGCCAGCCATTCGCTCATAGTGGTCTCGTAGTAGTGCTTTGTAGATTCGTCTAGCTTCTGTCGTTCTGCTGGTGTTGTTCCAAAACTGTGTTGACCGTAAATGAAATCGTGTGTACCCATACAGCATGTTCTAAGACCTCTGGCTTACCTGTAATGTCCCAAGAGATAAGGCCAAACATCCTTTCGAATCTCGTGCTCCACTCCTCCAAAGTAGACCAATCGATAGACCTCTGTGTCATCGGATACAACTCCGTCTTCTTGCAGCTCTTCCCATTTGGCTCTTGTCAAGCCCTCTTCCTCAACTCCCACTGAAATTGAGATAAAAATTGTTAAACGCGACAAACTCACTTTGTCCGAACCACTCACAGTCCGGTGTAATTCGTCCATTCACTAATCCCGAAAGATGTGTCCGAACAGTGGATAGATGCCTGCAGTACGCCAGCCACCCGTAAAATGCTCTGGAGATTATTTGGCGTCGCATTGTCGAGCAGACCAACTCTATGCTGGCGGTTTGATTGTTCACGACCTGTAAAGAAATGGAGCTCAGACTACGTGCCACACACTATGTTGCTATTAAATTTATATTGCGTGACATTAGGCGCCAAGAGAGCACAGGAAAACCGTGCATTGTCTGCCAAGTTAAAAACAATGCGTAATAAATACCTTTGGAGAGTCCACCAACGACTGATCTATGGATATGCTCTTGCTCGAGCAATCACTACTTCCGTTCGTTGAACAACTACCAAGCTGTGTGCGCCTAGGACTTGTGCGTCCAATTTCAAGAATGGGATGAGAAGCCACTAAAAAGGCAGACAAAAAGAATTGGAGCGAATAATCCATATCAGTTGCTGTTTTTATTTGCGAGTCTTGATCAAAAGCTTTTCACTCCGAAAAATGACGCAAAGAAATCGTGTAAAAACTGCATTTACTCACAAAACTCCTGGTGGTTGCTTTTGCTAACAATTCGGAAGACATAATCGATGGGAGTCTCCTCGGTGGACTCCATTACCGATGGCAAAATACGGCGACGCCCAAGTTTTTGCCATGGAAAGAGTTTGCCAATTCCGCGCTGCGACCATAGAGGTGGATCAAGCTGACCGTGCGGCAAGAGACCAGTTTCTAGGCAGCTTAAAAACGCCTGCATATGACCGCCCTCTGGGAAATGAATTGGAGGACGCTGCACTCCATCTTGTCCCACGAGTATAATCGTTCCTCCTGTATCTTCACCTCGATTTTGATGACAATGCACGTAGACTATGTCGTCGACGTTAATGTTTAGCGCATAAGCCCAATAGCAGCTTTTGTCAGTAGCCTCAGCTTCGTTGTAGCCATTCATCAGCTGGTTCGGTGTCCATTTTATCGTCAAAGATTGAACATTTTGGTGTAGGCTTAGATAACCGGGCATTGGTTCATCCACTTCTTTCTGCAAACGAAATCGAATTTATCTTGAGCATTATAAAAATGAAACTTTGTGGTACAGAAGATGGAAATTGTAGTTCAAAAGAGCTATTATTCACAAATTTCGCATGCTGTTATTCATTTTCAAACTCATCATCTATATTCCGAACGCTTTTATCAACTAATTGCATTATGGCAAACTCAAATTCTAAATTGAGTTCACTCATTTTTAAAAATAAACGAAAGAAAGTATACCAAAAGATAAATATTTGTCAATTTCAAAAACTGACAGACTACAGGGCAACATTTTGCATTCGATATATGTCGTTTTCCATTGGTTTCACTCGGGGATCCACTCATTCTGAAATCCAATGGAACAACAAAACAGCTTCTGAAAGAATCTACAATAGTATTGGTTAAATGCCAAAAAATAATCTACGGCTGCTGTCAGTTGACTTGTATAAAATACATAAAATTACACTTGTGTGAGTGCTTAATGAGTGGATTCTGACTTTAAATCGAGAAGCGAAATTGTCTCCTCAGAATCACCAGAAGAGTATTTTTTGTGCCAATGGAACGGTTTCAGAAGTGATTTTTTCGATTCCGGACTCTCCCGGACGCTTCTTTTTGCCCAATGGAAAACGACAATAGAAGCCGAATTTTCAGGGTTGAGTGGGGTTTCTGACAGGTGTGAAAATTAGCTGACACTTCTCAGTGGGCACTAGTGCTATCCACGTCAAACAAACCTAATCACAACTATGGATATCGACTTGAAAAATGGTTGCCTTGTTTTAGATACAAATGGAGTAGTTTTGGTAATTTGTAGTCTTCAGATGATGAGGAAGACGATGAAGATAATAATTCCTCCAAAATGATGTCAATGGCTATTTATGTATTTCTTTATTTTGGGGTTGCGCATTTGTTTTGAAAACAAGCTTCTTAAAATTACGTAAAACAGCTGTGCAATGTATATTGGTATTTTTGCTAGTATGTGTAAATCTGGAAAAATATCGGCAAAAATTGATCGGAATTAAAAAAAGATTGATTTTGGTCCCAATGGAAAACCACATTGTCAGCTGTCAGACTTTTTAAAATATAAATCTGAACATAAATTCGCCCGGGGAGCCGCGAAAGATCAGATACTTTAAATTCTTTACTCAATCATAGAATTTTGAAAATGAGACACTTATAAAAGTCAAATCAGTTTTAGCTTTTAGAATTATTGATCAATGATTTACTTCTTTTTTATATTCTGCACAGAGAAATAGGTCGTCATTGTTTACAAGCAAGTTATAACCATACAGCTATAGCCAATAGGTATAGAATATATTGGTGTGTTTTGTTTACATTGTGGTGCCTACACACTTATGAGTAGCATCCACACTTGCAAACTACAATTTTGTTGTTGATTTCCTATTGACATTTTACTTACCGGAAGTACCATAACATTGTTTTTGCCATAGAGTAAAGTTGCTCTAGAATTCTGATGCAGAGATTCGACATAGTCCTTGGCCACGCTCACCGACGAGCTCGATTTAAACGACCCGTTGCTACAGTCCTCAGAACTGGTGTGCAGACTTCTTTTGAAATTTATTATTGGCCTTTGACATGTGGGTGGAGTTCGATTGCCCGAACTAATTCGATGGCGCTGTACCTACAAGCACAACGGAAACCATTAGCCCACGATTATAATTATATATTTTAAATTCTATTTACCAATTCATCAGCATGTGGATCTGACCAATAGTGGTCGGCGGTTTTGGCCCGTGTAAACTCCAAAGCACAAGGTCCGACTAATAATGAACTCAAAATGGATCCATAATCCGGATTCGACACCAAGGCATCGCGTTCATAGTAGTTGCTTGCATTGCTCACCAAATGCTCGATTATTTTCACCAAACGCTTCTCGTACAGTGCCAATCGAATCCAAAGATACCTATAAGAAATAGCACACATCCAAACAAGTCAAATAAAAGTCCCATTGCCCTTAATAGGTACTTACTTAACAACTGGTGCCGGCGGAATGGTATTAATCGTTGTCACTGAACTACTGCTGCCCTTCTTTAGCAACTGTGGCTTAATAATGCTGTCACTGCTCGACGAGGAGCGCTTACTCGGCTCCACATTCTCAATGTCCTGCACTTTTTGGCTAATGTAGTCAGCTTCAGGACAATTCTTCGCTATCTTTTGTAGCAGCGCTGTAGTCGAAGATGTCTTAAACAAACCTAATGCACGTCGCTTCAGACCCTGGCTAAGGCATGCTTCGACTGCACCGCACAATGATGTCACAGAGCTGCTCTCCTCGTGTATATACTTCTTGGTGACAGCCTCTTCCATCAACTGCTTAACCTCCTTCTTCACATTGGAGATGAGGCGGTCTTTGAATTCGGTATCTGCAAGTAGCGAAAAGTATGATTTAATGAACTCCGTCGTTATCATCCTTTCTGTATGGGCAACCGATATCGAATGAACGGGAAAACCTTTTCAGACTGACTTGTAAAATAAGGATGGGTGTACGAATATAGAAAAATATTTTATTAATAAACGAAAAGGGAATTCACAAAGTGGTCCTCGAACATGAAAGAATTTCCTTGTAATAGTTTAGTTCCCTCTTTGCGGAATGTGACATCACGATTTCATGACAAACGCCAAGCGACAGCGAGTGCAAGAGAGATGGTGCTGCGTTCCTCTTCTTGTGGTCCTTCAAATGGCTTTCGTAAGCGCGCACATAAAGTCAATGAGACGAGCAAACAGTAAAAGTAGATTTTCTGTCAACAGGCTTGCTTGAATTCGGTTGGTGTGAATACATAAATGTGAGTATGTGTGTTTGTTGGTCGAATGGTGGAAGCGAAGCCGAAACCGACATCCTTGCGTTTGGGGAGGAGAAATCTCAATAATAGACAAATCATAGTAGGTATGGTTTGCCCATAATCTCAATAGCAGTTGGTGCAATTTAAATATGAACTGAGATGCATATATGCGCATGCACATGGGGAGGGTATAAGGAATTCAGGAGCTCAGTCTAAGTCTTGCTTATGCTGGTTCATCCATAGCCACAGCATTTGGAAAAAGCTGTTTGTCCTGGACTCTAGGGCAGGATAGGATTAGATAGAGTCCCAACATTTTCATGTCAATTTGAGGAAAAGTGTGTGTGTAACAATATTTTTATTATTATTCTCAAGTAAGACCTCAGGACCACAATTTTCAAATTCCGCATAGCATAATTCGATACGAGCAAATCTGCCTGAAATTTGTGCATAGCAAAAAAATGGTATTCTCAAAGCGGTACGTTTTTCTTCCCACCTATATGCGAAAATTATAATCACCTCTCGAATAAGTTAGAATTTTAGAGCACGTCAAGTAAACCATTTTAACAGGTTGTAAGCAAAAAAAAATATTCCAATTCTATTTAGTTGGGAATTGTTGTTTTCGATTGACAAAAAAAAAGAAGAACCTACCAATGTATGAAGTACCTACCAATTTAACGAATGACACTTTTTCAAACCATAGGTCTGTTTTTACTGTTTCAGCAAAGCAAAGTAAAGTAGGATTTTCAGCACGCAATTGCAACAACTACGGTCTACTTGACACTTCGAGACTCGCAGTAAATATTGTAATTTGTGTGTTGAAAATCTTACTTTACTTTACTTAGCTGAGAATGAAGCGCAAAAAAACACGCCTCATATTAATGTCAATGGGAAGAGATATCATTCAGTAAGTGTTTCCATTTAAATTGTTTGATTTATTTTAATTTGACTCTTATTTTCTCACACAAATCAAAAAACAAACCATTCTTTGGAGTGTCATATTCACAATTCCGTATGCGAGACGCAGATCCGCATGGAAAAGGCAGACGAGTAGAATTCGAAGAGAAACTCTCGTATACGGATGTCGAGAATTGCAAATTTCAGTTTTTCGCATCGCATCGGAGATTTTGACAGATAACCGTACCTACCTATGCGAGAATTTTTGAGAATTGTGGTCCAGGTAACAGTGGAGTATGCAGGGGAGAAGGTCTCAGGAGCTAACGCAAAATTACCTATTCAGCATCTGCTGAATTTATTACATCATGCATTTCTAACATGGAAGATGTCCAATATGTACTAAATAGCCGTCTGACTGAAAGGGACCACACTACCCTATTACTACGCTAAAATAAGTGGCCATCTTGTTTATGTGGAAGGAATTATGGGAAAGTTCTGGTTGTTGATATTTTTATAGCAATGGCTTGGGCAAACTTGCTTTCCTACAACACCAAATGGCTTTCGGAAGTGATTAACGGAAAATTTCTTGACATGCTTTAAATCAGAAATGGAAACATTTTCAAGTGTAGGTACCTATACAGAAATGTTGGTTGCTGGAACTTGTGTTTATATCCTTTTCATATATCTGTAATTAAGGGTAAATCATCCATGAAACTTTAGGCGTCTGTATTAGCATTGACTGCGGACAAACGGATCTCTCTGTCCCATCTCGTGCAAAATTGCGCCTGCGTTATGTTGTAAATCCAGCATTAAACTTTAAAAAAAAAACCTTCAAGGAAAATGAAGCAGATTTTACATGGCCAAAACAGTATTTTGTTTCAATTATAGCTGACCTGTTCAAGTCCAAGGATCAGTCAATGCTGTTAAAGGAGCCTCGCCAAAGGTAGATAGTTATATAAAACTAAGAAAATAACCAAAAATAAATATACATCAGACGAGAGGTAGCTGTACCTACCTAGGTACAGAGTAAAATTTATTTTACAATCGGAAATACCTACAAAGAAAAATCTGTCACCTGTCATTTTAAAAGAGTAGGTGCCTACCTACTATCTACTATGTTCGTTTTCGTCGTAATTTTCTCAAAAAAATAAAGACACAAATTCACACATTCCTCTTTCCAGAAATTCAAATCAATTTTCTATGAACATTATATTTATGTATAGGTACATTCTGCAAAACAAAAACAAACCTATCCGTCAGATTCAAGAATACACATTCACTCGTTTAGAGAAAGTGCTGAACTTAAATTAATTGGTAATGGCTTTGTTCAAGATGTAAAACCTATCCGCTTCCAGGAAGAAACGATCCATCAAACAAGGTCAACCGAGCCAACCCTCTTTCTTCACGTCTTAGTAAATATTTTCATAAAAGACGCCCACAAACTGACTGAATTTAAGGTTAGCAGTGCAAGGTTTCGTTCAAGGTTGTTTGTCCTCTATCATATTTCATATACACAATCCCCACTTCACCTCCTTCAACACCACTCGCTTTGACTTTGAGTGCAAACAACAACAAACCCAAATACACAAAATACTCGATAGTACACTCCTACTCTACAATTCCGCATAAACAAACCAAGAGACGAGGCCATCGCCAACGATACGACACACGAATTCCGGCCGGAACGGTGTACAAAAACACAACAAAATAAACATATGCGCCGCAAAATGTGTAGTCCTATCCTACCCAACCATGGGCAAATGGGAGTATCAGGCGAAAGTCGAGTGAAAGCTCATTTCAACCCCAATATGCAAGGAAAAACGCGCACAAGTTGAAACTTTCTCACTTTGTTTTTGTACTCGGTATACACAAATGTCACAACAAAGTAAAACGAAAAGCAATAATAAAAAATGACCTCAAAAAGCTCTTTACGAAAAGGGAGGCATAGCCGATCCCTGTGCAAATTAAAATTTTAAGAACTGAAAATTTAATCCAAAACTGCGCCCACTAATCCACTGACTAAGGTTAAGGGTCAAATTAATTATTTGCCATTTTTACCCCATCCCAATGAAAACATATGATTTCCCCACACCCATCAGAAAATACTGAGCAACACAAAACAAAAGCTCTTCATCGGGAAAACTCGTTAAAAGAAAAACTCACCCCCACCGAATGTATGTAACATATTCAAGGATTGATTTTATTTTTCCACAATATTCCGTTCTATCTTCGTTGAATTTTGTAGCCAATTCGCATAGATGCACTATTCGATTAATTTTTGCACTTTCTCCATTTTCACTTGGCCGGAAAAAAAAAATGTCGATCCGAGCCCGAAGAACTTTGGAGGAAAATTGACTAAATCGCTTGTGGCAAACGTGTGACGTAGGACGAGGATAAAACAACCGACACGGACAGAGAGCGGCAGAGTTATTCTAAACACTAATGTAACGATATCGAGAAATGAGTCTACCAAGTGTACATTATAAATAATCTGTAATGTGCCTGATGATGGCAATATGGAAGAGGCCCGCAGCAGTTGAAGCCGTACGATGTTTGGTATAGAAAGTGAAAACTGAAAACGAGAGATAAGAGACAACTTCAATGAACTTGAGAACTTCGATTCCGGGTAGGAAAGGTTACCCCTAAGCATAAGCACCTAAGCTATGTGTGGTGCCTCATCGAATTGAGTTCCACTCTAGATTTGTGAATAGAGCTTGAGAGGAACGCTTGAGCTTTAGTGAAACTTTTTCTTACCCATGTGGGTGCTTTTAAGCTTTCGTTGAAATAATGGTAACACTTCACTGATCTGCCAAGGTTTTCTTCTTGAAGTCTTGGCCTCTTGGGTCTCTAAAAAGTTATAAGAAATACATAATCAACCGTAAAAGTAATGAACATTATGATGGTAATGCATCGCTCGCCTTAAGTTCATTTGAAGAACAAACGTGAATCGCAGGCATTACAAATACAAGTACCGCATGAAATAGTTGGAATTGTGTTGTATGTGAATAAGGTGGGCCGCCACTGCAATTGACATACAAATGCAAAAAAATATTCAACAAGGTCTCTATTCGCACGTGAATAGTTGTCAAACTCAAACGTACTTGTATTGATAAATCTGAAGTAAATCTGAGAAAAAATCCAGATTCGCAAAAATGCTCTGAAATCTTCGTTTGTGTACCAAACGAACATAAAAATTGCTCTGAGAGTTAAAAAAGTAGGGTAGAGTAACCTAATTGCGGCCCTCCCCAGTGGCTCCCTCAGAAAAGTCGTTGTTATTAGTGAATTATTATATAGTTATCTTTCGAAGTTTTTGGTCTTAAATTGTTTTCTTAAACTTCTCCCTTAATGTGTCAAAATTCTTGTTGCGAATACTCAGTCGCTCTCGAGAATTCAACTCATTTGACTTGTGCTCTGTCGGGGAATATTTTTGTTTGAATTTACTGTCAAAACGTTAGTGAAATGGCTGTCGGAATTAGTGTTTTTTTTTTGTGGGTAAGTGTTTCCAAATGTTGTTTTTTATTTTTTAATTATTTTTAATAAAATAAATCACTTTTTTTTAACTTTTCTGTAATAAAACATTTTAAAAAAAATATATCAAACAATTTAAGCCCTTTCTTTACTGATGGCCGAAGATGGGACACGAGATGGTCGAAAACAAGAAACAAGGGGCCGGCCACTGGAAAAATAAATACTTTTTTTACTAAAATCTAAATAAACAATTTTCTAGTAAGAATAATTATTTTTTTCTTTATTTTACAGGCGAAGAATTAAATAAAGAATAATTTATTTTAAGAATTATTCGAAAATGTTAATAATTGCTGTTACTGTGTCTTATAACGAAAAATCCTTAAGGGGCCGGCAACTAGCGGCTCTACCCTACTCTGAGAGCGCCCAATCGAATACCACTACCCCATATGAATTAAGCTCTTGTAGATGCAGCTTCAATGAGAATGCAAGATGTAATTCACACCACTCCACAATCAAATTGTCAGTTAAAACATAGACAAACCACACAAGAGACCCCCAACTCGCAATCCTCTTGCCGCTGGCCTCCTCAAAATTACCTCAAATTTCAACTAGGATAAGTAAATGATTTATTTGGTAAATAAAACTATTTTCAGGGGACATTTTACATACAGGTATTTGAAGTATATTAGGACAAAAAATGTGGTTATATATTTACCACTTTTCGATACCAATCATTAACATCCATTTCTTGTGTGCATTTTTCTTTAATAACTTGTGAAAGTTTGCTCAAAAGGTTTTTATTTTCCTACAACCACTATGCATTGATCATTTTTTATAAATATTTAAACCAAATGTACACTTATTACTAAAAAAAAAATGCAATCCACACGTAGGCAACGAATAGTTACCAATTAAATAGTTTCAAATTAAACGGATAAAATTCTACGAACGCTGCCCACAGCGGAAGTGGCATATGCTAAGTGACATTTGTCAATATGCTTTTCCTATTGCAGCGCACCTAATAGTCCGAAGTTGATAGCCTCAGTAAGGTTCGTGGATTACTAATCCAAAGGTCAAGCATTTCGTTCGATGTTGTAATTTTCTTAAAATTCCTGTTGATTTTATTAAAAAAAACACTGTGTCCTTTATAAATCCCTTTAAAGTGTGTTCTCCTAAAAATGACGTATTCGAGAATATATTCAGATATTATCCAGTCACAGGATATTATTAAGGAAATCAAGAAGGGAATTCGAACTATCTATTCCCTATCGACGGAGGAATATGTAAGTTAATAAATCGATTCCTCTGTTGAAACATTTGTGGTTATATATAAGATAATGCATTTCGTATCTGTTGTGATGATTAGAACTTGAGGCTTTTCCGTGACATCGCAGTGGGATTCAAAAGTATCATTTGGAATATGGAAAAAAATACACCTAATGCATTTCCGCTCCTACTCAAATGGTTGAAACTGTATGTGGTAAGTAAAGAAAACACAACTTTATGTTGCCTATTCCCTCTCATGTCAATTGTTTTTGTTGTTTAAAATTTCCCGAAATTCGCGCTCAGTGTGGTACAACTGTCAAAGTTACTACTGTGCAGGGAAATTTTATTTAATGAAATTAAAATGGCACTGCCAGATTAACTATTCATATTTTATCGCATTTGATTCGAGAAAAAAAACACGAATTAAATTGAGCTTAAAGGAAATTGATACTGATTGCTAATTTTTCGGATATGAAAAATCTGATAACTGGCCTAATTTTGAATTTAATTAACCCTGAATCAGGGTTCCTGATTTACACCACCCTAAGAAGGCCGTTAACAAAACCTTATTTGACTAAAGTTCTTAGTTTTTTTTTACCGCTGGAAACGTAGTGTAAACTTACCTTAACTACAGAAAAAATCCTATTAGAAAAATTTCCTAGATATAGAAAATTGCCATTTGCTCGCCCAATGGAATTGTTTATCGTAGAGCTCGCAAACGTATATCCACATCACTTACACTGCAAGGTAGCTAGCAGAGACAAATGATACTATCGTCTGTGGTAGCTAGTTGCTCTGCTCTACCGCATGGCAACGAAAAACAGTCTAGCTAGGAAGCCGGTACTTTTCTGCTATAGTCTATTTCCCGTTTTTTTTTTTATATCAAGTTGCTTCTTGCTTCTCGTTCTTTGTTCCTTTTCATTTTCACCCTCTTCTTATTCGTCTTCTCCACCTGTGCTGTAGCCAGTGTTACTATAGATATTGTTTGAGAATCGTATATTTTCTCGGTTCAAAATCGTATCTGTCGTATTTTCTAATTTTACGAGTATAAAATTCATTTAAGTCATTTTGTACTTAATTTGAGTGTTATTTTATAATGCCGGACAGTTGTTGTTCACTCCGGGTGTAAATCAGGTTTAAGTTAATTTTACACCCGATCATTGAATCCGATATTTTAGAACCTGACAATTTAAATCTTTATCCATAATATTCACTCGAAAACATACATTACGCCCGCTGGATTAAATATGGATTTAAACGCGAACTTAAAACTTTTTCAAGCGGAAACTTTTCCAAAAATTACCACATCGTTATAGTCGACGCATACCCGCTCCTTGCATTCGATATATTCAACTACAAGGACGACGTTGATTTACCATCAGCTGTTGTTCATCAGTTCTTCGACAAATTCGTCTTCTGACGATGAAGACATCAACAATGTTTTTTACTTTTCTACTCTTCTTATTTCTTGTGCCCTGCGGTCGAAAAGATGACAACATTATGAAACTGAGTTTTAGCTCGAGTTAAAGTACTTAAACTGGTCTACGGGGTGCAGTTTAAATTCAGTCGGAATAAACGCCGTCAAGTTTAAAAAACCGGGTTTTACTGAATATTATAGACTTGGATTTCATTTTTTTGGGTTAAACTCACATCCGGGTGTAAACTTTAACCCCGATTAAAGTGAGTGAATAATATGGCCGTAAAAGTAGTCATTGCCAATTTGACATAACGCAGCAGTAGCATATAGCAAGTACGGCTACTACTATCTAGTCTATCACGCAAAAAAAAAACAAAAAGGGTATGCTCAGTAATCGATGCCGGCTAATTGCAAGAGGATGTGTTGGTAAGCTAAAGTCATTAAATGCAGTTCTAAATTTTTGTGGGTTCTTTTTCTGGAATCGTATTTCGGTTTACCCATCGTATTTAATGTTTGTATAATATCGGAAAAATAATTAAGAAATCGTAGAAATTGGGGCGAAAAAAGCAAAAATCGGAGCCTCGTATCAACCTTCGAAAATCGTAACATTTACGATAAATACGACCACATCATAACAACGCTGGCTGTAGCTGTATCTGCCTGCCTGCCTTTCCCAGCTGCTACTGCTACATCTACATTCAGTACTCAGTACAGCTACTGCTAGCTATCGGCATATTTTTCTGCTTCGTTTTGTCATTCGTTTCGTGATCGTTGCGAGGGGTGCAAGCACTAGTGGTAAAGTTCAAAGTTTTTTTTTCCAAATTCCTGTTTAATTAATCTGAACAAGGTAAGTACTGTTGTGTGATTCAGAATTTAATTACACATGTTTTTAATAATTATTTGCTTGCCAATGATGCGGAAATAGTTCGAAAACTTGTGCAAAGGGAACATAATCCGCTATTTTACTCGTCAAACTAGTTTTTTTTTCTGCACATTTTTTTGTGGTCACATTCTCCCTGCTGTTCTAACATCATTGGCAAAACTGAATAAGATTGAAAATGACGCTGCTATTTCGATAGTTTATTGCGTAATAGATTTCTGTTGTTAAATTGCAACTTATCCACTTCCCCCTATTAGATGCCTCAACTCCAGAAGCCAGCTCCTGAATTCGCCGGAACCGCCGTCGTCAATGGTGCGTTCAAGGAAATCTCTCTTAAGGATTACAAGGGAAAGTACGTGGTGCTGTTCTTTTATCCTTTGGACTTCACCTTTGTGTGCCCAACCGAGATTATTGCTTTCTCTGATCGCGTCAAGGAATTCCGCAGCATTGGCGCTGAGGTTGTTGCCTGCTCGACCGATTCCCACTTCACCCATTTGGCATGGATTAACACCACTCGTAAGCAGGGAGGTCTCGGTCAACTGGACATTCCATTACTCGCCGACAAGTCAATGAAAATTGCTCGTGCCTACGGTGTTTTGGATGAGGAAAGCGGTGTCCCATTCCGTGGACTTTTCATCATCGATGGCAAACAGAACTTGCGTCAGATCACTGTTAATGACTTGCCTGTTGGCCGTAGTGTTGATGAGACATTGCGTCTGGTTCAGGCTTTCCAATTTACCGACGAACATGGTGAGGTGTGCCCAGCCAACTGGAAGCCAGGCAGCAAGTCAATGGTCGCCGACCCAAGCAAGTCCAAGGAGTACTTCTCTGCGGTCAACTAAGCAGAATACTCCCAAATTCTCTGCTATACATTATTTATCACTTTTTTTTTAAATTCATTCTGTTTGAGGAGATGCGTGTAACGCGAGCGTAGCTTGACTGTAAAAACCATTCACACAACTTTGTATGTAAAATTGTTTAATGTTTTCCGTTTTTTATTGAATAAAATGTGGATCCACTAAGTAAACATGTATGCAAACTATTTTTGATTACAGTAGATAACAATTTAGTCTGGCATGTGGAGTATAAATGCCAATTCATACTGCTGCCGCCGAGCAAAGGTCAACTAACAACTACACGGAATGTTCTGGAATCTATTAGCTAGAATATAACCGTGCATATTCAATCGGCTTGGGACGGTTTAGCTTGCTGTGTGTTGCTAAAATAGCAGCGTGCTTGTTTTCCAATCTTTGGTTTATCAAAAAACGGTTATTACCGGCTTTGTTCAATTTTTTTATTAAGCACATAGTGAAAACTTATACGTATGATGTTATACCCCAACTTGTAGCATATTATTGTTGACAGTGGGTCAGTTGGTAGGTACAAACATGTTAATTTATTCTGTAATTTTGAGTCAATTTGCAAATTTAAATTTCACGCACTTGTATTACTTAGTAGGGACGCTTTTATTGAAGAGCTAGTACCTAACAACTTTCTGCAAACACGTACTAGTACTTATCACCTGTGAATAGAACCATTGAATAGTAGCTATGCATTTATGGTGTTGTCAGTTAAGTGCATGCCTTTGTTTTATGGTAAAACGATCTCCCATGCATGAAATCAACAACTCTGTGAGCTCACAGCACAAATAATTTGTGCCATACACTGCAATAAAGTCAAATTAATTGAAAATCGAGTTCTTATATATGTAGTTTTAGTTTAGCTAAATCTTGATTGATTCGAAATTTAGAAATTAATAATCGAAAAAAATGGCATTATGGCAAATTCTGTTTCACGAAATGTGTATATTCACTGAGACTTCCACATACCAGTAGGATCCCCAGCTTCAACAAGCCCGTAGTTGCATTTCTGATTTTTCTAGCGCACATGTTTTCTATTTGCTTGCATCTGTTACTATGAGTACTTATCTGACCACACTTCATCTGATAAGGCATATCTCATGCGGCGATTCACAAACTTTCTATAATCGTATCAGTTTACAAAGCATTTTCTTACATCTCGATGTAAATTATTGTGGTTATGTAATTCAGTCATCGCAAAGACAGCTTTTAACTATTTTGTTTTGATTTATCGTTATCAACAGGGCAATTGGTAGGTATAAATATTTGCAGTCAGAACCAATAAAAATGGATACCATTAACTGCCATGTTATTACTCAGCCGCCTCTCGCCTCTTTGACATTATGACGGCTACCGCTACATAGTTATAATAATTGTTTAAAGCACTGCTTGAACAGTTGTCTGGAATTGTCGTTATTCCCTATGGATTATGTTCTGATATTAACATACATCTATAATACACTTGTAATAATTATTCTATGCTATGTTATTCTATCCCATTCTCCCAGGCTTACCGGATTTATATTGAATGCAACCGTGCAGGTGCACGT
Organism: Cheilosia vulpina; assembly: GCA_916610125.1. Lineage (NCBI taxonomy): Eukaryota > Metazoa > Arthropoda > Insecta > Diptera > Syrphidae > Cheilosia > Cheilosia vulpina. The sequence continues at coordinate 61,774,236 of OU744277.1, forward strand.
ATTGTCTGTTGTATAGCATGACTAAGAAACGGTAGTTATGTATCTATTTCACAATTCGTGTACAGATTTCAGAACCTTTCTCTATTCTCCACAAATTGGTATTCTGGTGTTAGGAAACAATTGAATTTCTGACAGTTTTATATATTTGTAATCGATTTGCTTTTAAATTTCCGAGTTCTGACGTTTGTATTGTTCACACTAGTAGGTCAGTGGGGAATGGCTTGAACAGCGTGTTGTTGGCCGGAGGGTGAAAATGTACCTTTATCTATATATATTTATATACCTATACCGCCCGTAAATTTTAATCAATTTTATTGTATTTTTTTTTTAATTTAGATAGTTACGTTCGTTACATATAAAGGTAATAGGCAACAAAATTAAAAGAACATTTAACGAAAACTTTTTTTAATGCTTGTGCGAAGTGGGCGTGGTTTAAGCTAGTAAAAATAATGCGAGTTCATAATTATACATACAGGTAGGTATATCAAGGTCTTTGGAAGCTGAGATGATTAATCGGTGGGTTTGCTAAAATATAAGTTTTTGCTGATCTGTTCCGGAGTAGCTACTATACAATCTGACCAAACTCACAATATAAAAATGTTAAGGTACTTTAAATATTCATTTGCTAATTATACGAACAACAAAGAAACCTCTTTCCGATAAGTCGATAACCCAGCTTTGACACCAATATCGGTTTCCCAGCTGACATGCATTGACTCAGCTGTATGAAAATGTACCCAAATCAAGGATTACAGATTCATTAGCAAAGAGAGAATAACTTGCCGTCATATTCTTATCGTTCCTCGCCACGACTGCGCCGTAACATGGCCAGTACATATAAGTAATAAGACGAACCAAGGGCAGGTTCTTCGTTTAGGGTTTTGATTTCAATTGGTTTCCCATAGATGCTGGTGGCCTTTATATCAGAGACCTTATACTATGTTAAACCTAACCCACAAAAAAAGGCTCCGCTGTCGATGTGATTTCCTTTATGCTAAGCTATTTTGAGCGTATACCTACAAATCGAGCACATTTGGGCGAATAGGATAGTTTTGGTTCAAGTGGGTTTTACTCAGGCGAAGTTAGCGAATTATTTATCTGGCTGTGCTAAGTAAAGTAAGTAAAGTGTCGTGCTTTGGCAATGTTTAAGTACATCTTTGTCGTTTTGTGAAAAACATTTTTTGTTAGAAAAAAGTTCATCCAACAGTTTTGCATTTTCTGAAAAAGTCTTTCCTCAAAGTACAAACCATTTTAAGCTATAAAAAAAAAAATTAAATTCGCTTACTTCGCGTGAGTAAATAAAGTTGTTCCTTTAGCCTGTGTTCCGGTGCAAACGAATTTGTAAAAATTCGTAAGATTTAAAAGTAAAAGAAGAGACCTAATGTCCGCCAGACCGCTCGAGAGAAACAACAGCCTTTACTCAGATTAGTGCTCGCTGCATTGGAATCAAGTGTACCATTTTTCTTCAACGACATTCCACATGATTTTCCTCCAAGAAACCGAGTCTGCCATAACACTTTGTTGTTCCCAACTGTTTTATAGTTATATTTTTCAAATAGAAAAATAGTGGTGAGTTAGTCTCATGAAGACAAGATAATGAGTTTTATCAAATCCAAAGGATGGTTTGTATGCAAGAGCACAGTGAGTACTATAGAAGGGTTATTATGGGTAAGGACAACCTTTTCCCCCCAATGGGCATCACAATGGGTCAATATTGACCTGAGTGTGGCACAGAGTACTCCACTCCAACCCACAAACCTAACCTTACCTAGGTGACTAGGACATTAACGTGAAATTGTTTGGTATATTATATTTCGAACCGTAACGGCCAGAGCTGTTGTCAACGTACATAACACCTTTACTACGACACACCGTCAGAACAGTTGGCTGGCATACATAAATACATTTGACCAAATTCAAGTAATAATCAGTTTATTCAATTGAAAAAAACCAAACTCCCATTTATTTTCACTTCCAGTGTATTTTGCAAAATAGGATCCGTATTCATTGAAAAATTTACAATATTTTGCTTTTGCTAATTTGAGAAAATTACTTTCATAGGCTAATAATGACAATAAGCTTATGCATGTGAGCTATTTTTATTTTCGGAATATAGTAGAGCTAATCAAAGGAGAAATGCATTTAAATATGCATTAGGGAATGAGAGGTCATGTTCGAAACGTGATTCTATTAGGGCAATCAAATCAAAGTGGAATTTACAAATAAACTCAGAAATTCGACTGAAAAATACCGCTTAATTTTAATCGTGCATTAGGGTGTAAAAATAGAAGCTGCATCAGCAATTGCATTATATGCAATATCAAGCAGAAGCCATATGGAGGCCCATTTGTGATTAGCCTTATATAGTACATGGTAGGACATGCAACTAACAAAACCATTCGGATCTGTTGATGAATCTCCTAAGATGTGATAGAGGTATCGTTGCTAGATCTTGCAAGCCTTCGAAGAACCGTGCTCCCAAAGAAGAGTAGCGGCGTTCTTGGAGGGATGGGCCGTACCACGGGAGATGTTCCACAGATTCTGTTTCCTCTTCGTCTCTGCATTTTCTGCAGATGCATACGCAAATTAATTTACAAATTCGTACTGCTTTGTTTGATTTACCCTTTCCTAATTTGCAATGATTCATCTTAGCTTTAGTAACCAAAATTCTGATCTCCACAACAATAGTCTTTTTTCAGTTCGAGTTCGAGTCTAAACACCTGATCTTCCTACACGTCATCCTTTACTAAATTCCATATATTGTCACAAATTATCATTCACTTGTTTTTACAGAGAATACAACACCAAATCAGTCGTGACGATGAAACACTTTTAAAAAAATTTGAAGAAAAAGTTCCCGTCTGCACGTCGTATATCGCTGCTTCGCTACAATATCAGACGAAAATCGCTCACTATCATCAAGAAGTCATGTCCATGTGCCTATCGCTATTTAACTCCATTTCGTTGGAAACTATGCAGCAAATTGCATATATGAAAACGGATATAATGTAAAGTGGAAAATGTTTGTCGATTTTAAAGCGTTTTCCTATAAAATACATTTTATCTTTAGCGCGCTGTTATGGATGCCAATTGAATTTGTGGGGGACTACAATACTCAGAAACTATCCGTCAAGTTGATTGTTAAAATACTTCAATGCTTAAGCAATTCAGAACAGCAGAGGCTAATTGTCCAAATTGAAACCGTTGAATATCTGCGAAATGCGGTTATAGGAATAGCCTTGGATTCTAGCAATTTTGATCAGGTAAGTTATTGTGTCTATTAAGTATCGTTTAACAGATTTTTAACAGATTCCTTGACGCTAGGTCCAAAGTGAAGGTAATTGCATTTGTGAAATGTTGTTCTAACGTGTCAAGGGATCAACCATTAAAAAGTGCAGTAGCTTGAGGCAGCATTTGTTTTTGCGTTCTCTTATGTGCACTAAAAGCCAACGCAGACTACAGACTTTTTTTGATCGACCTGTCAAATTGAGTGCTTGGTTATCATGAAACCAACTATGTATCTGAAATCTGACAAGAATAACTTATGAGACGCCTAATTCCCTTATAAAAGTAAATTCAAAATCAGCTCAGAACTCGATAGCAGATCTATTTGTGGGGCCACTCGAAACTTTACAGCCTGAGACCACGGCCGTGTATTATACGATTATACATTCAATCTCTTTCAACGATTTGATACTGATACACACATTAGTAAACAATATAGCTGTAGCCTTTATCCATTTTACAAACATAGATCAAAACATATTCAAGTAGACAATGTTCTGCAGTGTTAACAATTCCTATCGTGAAGTACTCAAAGGTATTGAACGGATGTATTGGCCGATTCAGTGTTGTTGTAAACAACGGAATACGGTGCATATTACCATATCGATAAGCAATCTAGTTAATCACTTGGGTAATCTAGTAAATTGGGTGTAAGCAAATGTTACAAATGCTACAAACAGCATTTATTATGAATGAGAGTACGAGAACGATAATAGTGTGGGGCTTAATAAATTTGATTAACTACAAAGAAAACATTTCAATCGGCACGAATCGATTATTTACGACACGGTAAGGCTGCAAGATTGAGCCAATCTGTATGAAACTCTATTGATGGCGTACGTGTCGAGAAATGGCAATGAAAAGACGTTTTTGAGTACGTTAAAGTAACCACACGGCTTTACATGTTCAACAATCTTCTCTTTAAAAGCTTTCACCCCTTTGTTGAAACTAAATTCTTGAATAAAAGTTCGCAAGAACGGTTTTTATTTCGAATTGTAGGTTAAGGTTCGATTTTGATTAAAAATTAAAAAGCATTTGTAGAAAAGTCCTAAGTTAAGAAACATACCTAATATAATACCTAACTACAAGTCACGGCTTAAAGACTTTAAAGCCAAACATTGAATAGAGTCCCTTTCAAAATTGTGGTACACGCAGAACCATGCTATGTCCCACACGATGCACGTCAACATTTAGAAGGTTGTTAACTTGGTATGATTGGGTTTAGGCGTAGGTATTCAATTTTTTCACCGCGACGGACTCCATTATGGTTTTGCATTGAGCTCATATTTTTATTATGTACGTGTTCTTATTATGTTATTAATTATAATCGCTAATATTTCTTTCGCAGCTATGCAGACAGCTCCTAAACAAATTCAACATGGAAGTTACACAGAATTGCGCGGTGTTTTCCGTTTACTGCAATACTGCATTATTTGGAAGCATTAAGCTTTTCAAACCTCAGGCAAGTATTCATAGTTTTTCTGTTTTTTTTTTCAGTGTTTTGTTTGTGCAACAACTCGCACTTTACAAATAAGCTAGGGGTTCCAGGTTCGATACCCAAAAAAACTATAACTTTCATGAAAGAGCTTCTCAATTGGACGTTTGAACTCGGCCAAAGATTATCCAACATATCATCTTTGGACTCGGCAACAAATTGTAGACTTCTTCCATTCGCCCCAAAAATTAAAAACACTCACAAAACGAATGGTTGCGAGAAGCTTGGCCTAGCGTCCCTACGGACCTGTTTCATGAATCATCGGCTTTCATGAGTCTTTTTTTTAGCTTGTAGGCGATCAACTTCTAACCGATTTGATCAATTAGCGATCGGCAGACGATTAAGAAGTTTTCCTTCATGCTAATGTACCACAAGCTGCTCTTCTGCTTCTGGGGCATGCGAACAGTCATGAAACAGGATCTTTTCAGTGTCCCAATTTCACGCTTGCGTATTCGGAAGTCATCACGTATGCGTTTGCTATTTTCGTTAGAATTTGAATACAAGTCCTTACGAGATATTTTTCCTTTCGTATCATATATGCAACTAACTAAAACTTAGCTAACCAGTTTGTTTTATTTAGAATATGGATAATTTTTGGATTGATTTCAATTACACATCCCATACCGTTTCGCTGTATTGCCAGTTGCGGCAAAACGACAATCCAGAGGAGCTCTTCATACGGATCAGGATCGAAACGCTTAAAATGTTGGTATCCCGCAAAGTCATAACTAAACATCAACAAATTATAATCATTTGTACAATTTCAGTGATAACGAGTTCAACTGCATAGTGTCTTCCCCAGAGCCAGCAATATTTACTGGAACTGAAGGAAGACCTGCAGAACTTCTGAATGCCCGCATAGCTGTTTTTACTTTGCCGCCAAGTGAAATCGAGCGACTCAAGGCGAATAAAGATCTGCTGGCTTTTTTCAGCAAGTTCCAAAAAGAAATTAACTCAGAGTCTGATGTGCCGCCCACTCCGAACACTATTGATAAATACCTAGGTGAAGATAGTGAAATGGAAGAGGATATTTTAGATCACGAGCTCCAGGACAATAGTAATGTACTGCAGGCAGCTTCACAACTACAACTAAGTTTGGGCAATATTCCGATCGAAAACTCTGTTGTCGAAGAAAACCCCAAAGACAATGATTTAAAAAAAGATAACTCTTCAACAAAGACGGTCGTTAAAACAAACGTTGTCACTAATAAGGTCCTGCCTAGAGAATCTTCGTCGTCAAAGCCATATTTATCGTTGCCAAACTTTGTAGCTAGTATGGAGAGTGGCTATAATACGGCCGTCTCTACTGACAAAAAAGATTCGTCCGTTTTTAAGAAACCGAACAAACCTATTTCTCAGCCCGTTTCGAGTAAAGACAAAGGCCATAAACCAGCCATATCAACTGTGAAGCAAAACTTGATAATCTTCAAAAATCCGACCAAACCACTTCAACAAAAAACAACGCAGGAAAGACCACCCGAGCAGTTGTCCAAATCCATTCAGAGTATCGAATCAGTAACAACACAGCCAGCCGACCAGCAACGCACGAATCGGCGTACTACCAAAGGTACCGCCCCTAAGGCAGCCGTAACGCCTTTAGGTAATAAGACCAAACGGGTATATCGAAAGAAGCCATCAACCAATACTGGGATAAGTCCCAAACGGAAGCGAGTCAACACAGTCACACCGCTGAACCACTTGATCCAACCTGACTGCGATCCAGTGGAGGCGAACTTGGAATATGTTGAGAATGGTGGCTATTTTAATATTATTCGGTTCCTTAAAAGTAAAACAGGAACCACCTGCTTCAATGAACAACAAAGGGAACATATTCTCAGAAACATCAAGACAGTTTACGAAAATATCGAACGAGCCACGCAGCGCTCAAATCAGAAAGCAGATCCCACCAGCGATTCGGATTCCAATCCAATAATACTACAAAAAACACGGCGTAGAAAACGTAAGACCTCTCAGAATGTTGCTGCAGATGTAAATTTTGTTCCCTATACGCAGTGGAAGACAAAGAAAAAGGGGAAGACAGATAGCCAGTCAACACCGGAGCTATCTTCGAAGTCAAAGGGGGAAAATAAACAGCCAGCGGGTAAGAATAGAGTTTCCATGAGTGCGCCCAAACCACTGAATAGTTTTGAATCGAGTGCCATGTCTCAGCCGGCTACAAAAAAAACAAAATTATCCTTAAATGAGCCTAATCAGTTAAACAAATCTGAATCGGAAGCTTCTGCAAAGGCCATTCCAAACCGAAATCAACTGTTCGATCAACTGAAAATGGTCCAGTCGAATGGACCATCTTGCAGCAAACCGAAAAAGACAACCACAATTGAGTCGTTTGTTGCTAGAAACAATTCGCCCGTCAGTAGAGCATCGTCCTGTTCAAATCATAATTTTCGTATCGTGGAGTCGGACTACGATCAGATATTCGAATCTAGTTCTGATAAAGAGAGTACAATTGTCGATATGGTGCGCGCAGTACCAGAGAACATGCAACTAAGCCCACTTTCATGTCCACTTGCGCTGTCACAGACGAAAGCATCAAAACATAACCATGATTCGTCTGCATGTGAGGTATACCACTTTCATTTCAGTAGTTTTCTAACAAATAATCGTTCCTTCATTATTCAGGTCTCGTGGATTGAACACCTTCAAAAAATTTCCGACACGACTCACAACTATTCTCAAAGGTCAGAAATTTATGAGTATCTTGATGAATACCCACCTGCAGATCCCATCAAGCCGCCGGAAATGTTTGCAGAAAAGTCTATTTCCATCCACGAATCACAATTACAAGTTATGTCGATTCACTCGTCAAGCTCTTCTGAAGAGGCGGCAATAAATTGTTCTCAAGTCACACCGCAAATGAGTCACACGACCACACGTCCCGATGTTCCTATTCAATCACAACGAAATCTGGACTCCGCCGACACGTGGTTAATTAATAAATACCTCAGGGAGCAACGACCCCAACTTCAATCGCCCACTTGTTTCGATATACCACCAGATCCATTTAAAGACCTACCAGATTCACAGTTGGACAGTGGCCAAGATATTCCAGCAGTGCAGCCGCAGAATTTTACAATCATTCAGAACCAATTCATCATGTCCACAGCCAGAAAGCGCAAGAATTTAACCGTCAACGAGGAATATCCGCTGTCCAAGATACCATCCATTGGTGAATGTGTATCTCTAAAAGGTAATATAAAAAATTATACTTACATCGCAAATAGTTCAGGTTGGCATTGGTTCCTTAGGCTACCCAAAACTGCTGTCGAGCTTTGTGGAACGACTCAACAATGAAAAAGACCGTCTGACGAAAGACTTCCAAAACTCACAAGAAGATGTATTTGAGAGTACCAGACAAATAGTCGATGAGGTATTGAAATCGATAACAGACCATGAAGCCGCTATCAATGCAACCCAGGAGGAGTTGTCTTTGGTTTATGGTAAATTGGAGTGGCTTATAGAAAACCAGCAGAAGAACAAATACCAGCTGGAGAAGTAAGCCGTTCCCTTTCTTATTCCACATGATTTTATATTTAAGTTTGAATGTTTTTCCAGCATATATCTGAAGTTAATTGGACATATAAATGCGTCTATGCAAAAAAGAGAGGACATCGACCAGGCCTATCAGGTAGCAGCAGAACAATTAAAGAATTACGCCACTGCGTCGACTACCGAATTGTGGAAGAACTTTGCAAATGTAGTTATCGACTCGGTCCAGGATCGACTGAAGCGTTTGGTCGAAATGTGAATTTATATTAAGCGTAAATAATACAATGAATTTTTTAAGTTTATCGTGACTTCTTTATCGAAATCAGTTCTTCTGCTCTATTTAGTGGCCTTTTCTGCATTTGGTTTAAGTTTGAAGAAGTTCCCGGATTAATTCAAGCGGAATAATACAGAATCCGAAGCAGAAAAACACTGGGGGTTATTACCAAATGCTCGGCAAATCGCTTTTGATGGCGGATTTGAATATTTGTATTTCCATCCGACCACATTTTTATTAGGTCCGCAAATAATCCGCCACCTAAACACCTATCGCTTTCAATGAAATCATAAAATGACGTTGGATAGTGTTTTCGCTTATACAAAAATTAAAATCCGCCAACAAAAAACGATCCGCCGCGCATTTGGGAATAACCTCCCAGGTAACACAAAAAATATTACCAATGTTTGGGGAACTTGAGTCAACGCTGTTGAGTTCCAAGAGTTAAAAGTAAGACTTTAACCCATCTATTTATGTCACATGCCTATGTGGACTACTGATAGAAGTAAAACTTTGGTCTTCAACGAACCTTACGAGTTATTAAATAATAAATTGGGCCATTGGGTTGAATCACGTGCCATGTGCAGCGGAATTCTATAGAAAAATTGATCAATTTTGATTTTCCACAGTGTTGGCCATTGCTTGACTATCTTCGGTGCTTTATTTTATAATCCAACATGCGTCTTCATTACAAAACGTCTGAATAGTCACTTTGAAAAAAATAGAAAAGCAGTTGGATTTGGCGCCGTTGATATAGAAATTTGTTTCATCAGCTTCGCAATTAGGAACAAGTTCCATTGAAAAATGCTGAACTAATTTAAGAATACTCTCTTTTAAATTAATACGATGTCAATATGTAATTAGAAAGTCACCAGATCATACCAGCGCTTTCTTGGATAATCAATAAAGCTCTACACTTATGGCCCGAATATCCTGGTAGATAAGCCCCGAGCGTCGACATGTAAAGCAAACCAAATACCCCAACAGAGTGCCACGTGATTGTTACAAATTTCCACGTCAGTTCGGCATTCATCGTAAGTACGAGTTACCCCTCTTCAGGGGTAGAAATGCATTTTAAGCGGTAAACGGTTCCGGCTTGTGTTTTTGCAACCGCAGCTTGTTTACATTCGCGCGGGAACAGAATACATACTTTCTACACGCAAATTATGTACGGCGGTCCTCGCAACACAGCTGGTACCAACCACTAAAATATGCACAAACAAATTAAGAAAAACATGATTTACCTATTTTTAAGTTTTATCCATTTTTTATTCTCCTCACAGTTAAAACATTTATCTCGTTTTGTAAAAAAAAAATTATGTTTTTTTTTTTGTTAAAATTATTTTAGAAGAAGAATCCAAGGATCTTTCCTCCCAAGTGTTTTCGCCTGGCCTCTTCGTGGTCCATGATACCACCAGATGTGGTAAGCACAACATAGCCGAACTGACGTGAGGGCAAAAGATTGTTGGTCCATTTCTCAATGTCATTGATTGGGACATCGAAGCGCGGCGAGATGACTCCACACTTGTTCAACCTTCCAGTGAGATTGACAACAATTTTGCCAGATCTGTGATCATCGACAATTTCAAATTCGCCAATGTATCCATGTTTCATCATCACAGTCAAGAACTTGACAATGACTTTCGAGCAGGGACGCAGGAGGACCTGGCGTTTACCGCGCTTCTCGGCATTGTTGATACATTTGAGGGCATCGGCCAATACGTTCATTCGCACCATGGCTGTAGGGAAAGAAAGGAAAGACAGGTTAATATCAGTGAAATACCTTTGAGGACGATGCTGATGTAGTGGCACAACGTTTGACAGTAGGTGAGAATATAAACAAAGTTCGCTGGACTGCTGCTGCATAAGCACACAAAATTAAATTAAAAGTCTTTGTACGGAAACCACTTTCAAATATCACAACGCATGCTGAGAAGAGTATTAATTGCTTAAAACTCTGCTAATTATGCGAGAAAACACTGAACCAAAAGCCGACTGTCAGACCGAGTTGCACTGCATCGCAAAATCACAATTTTTTGTTATTTATGGGCAAAATATTCGCGAAATCATTGCATATTTTAATGCAAAAGACATTTAATCAACAAATTAAAGTATTTCTGAGTAAATTTTCATAGATTTTCGCATAGATTACCTAGGATTTATTTTGTGAAAATTTTTGACAAATTGACACCGACAAGAACGTATCGAAAAAGAGGAAGTTCAATTTTTCAAAGTTGGCATTTCTTGTTTTTACTTTTGACATTTCGTTTTTCATGTGGCGCCATCTTAGGCGGAGCATTGATAAACTGCCAAAAGCGGATGTTGAGGGTAAGAGTTCATTGTTTATGAAATGGCAGCAAAGTTATAGGCTATAATAGCCCTGTTTTTTTGAGCTTCGTTCTCAGTAAAGCAAAGTAAAGTAGGATTTTCAGCTCGCAATTACAACAACTACGTTCTACTTGACACTTCGAGACTCGCAGTAGTTGTGTGCTGAAAATCTTACTTTACTTTTCTTTGCTGAGAACGAAGCTCAAAAAAACACGCCTGCTAATATTTATGTGAGTGACATATAAAGCAATTTTCAATTCAGTTTTATTCGCAGTAGTTCGGTAGGTATAACCAGGGACTATGACAAAGAGAAAATTAAAACATGAAGATGACTTAAGAAATACACTTCACTTCACTTAACGACACAAATCTATTTAACAAAACAACGCACATCTCTGTTGGTCTAATGTATTTACATTTGCTTGGCTCCGTATTTCGTCCAAATAGATAAATTTGCTAAGGTCTTTTATGATCATTTTGCGTGACTTTGCTGTCTGCTCAAATTTATTACAAAAAATAGCATAAAGCTGGGAAAAACAGATAGGTATCGAGAAATATATATATTTTTTTATTCATTTGTCAAAAGTCAAAACCAAAGATAATGGAATACAGAGATATATAACTTTCCAGTGGAAAAGCGGCTGCCTACAAGCTGTTTTCCCGTAAAATTCATGAAGTCATGCACATATGCTCATTTCTTTTCTAGTATATGTGAGTTCATGAATTGGACTGTAATGCAAGAATTCGCTGTTCCGAAATGTGTATTTCACTATTTTTTTTACTTTAATCGAACCATTAACAAAAACTAAAAAAGTTCAACACCAAACACAAAACAATTGAACTGCGCAATGCCTATAAAAGCAAAAGGAATGTTGGCCGGCCATTAGCAATATGCTTTTTGTGGCTCACACGTAAACAACAATGTAAACAAATAGGTTTTGGGGGAATAGACGTACGAAAGATATCCATCTCTTTTGTTCATTCATCTCTGGTTATAGGTATACTTTGGTATAAGGGCTAGAATATATTGCTGCTATAACGGTCACCATCTTTGTAAAAAGTTTCAAAGTGCGAATGGACAACAGTGCTCAACCCAAAAGATTCTTTGAGTCCCAATCATCAAGCTCGAAGCGTAAAAGTCCATATAACGCTACATTGCATTTTTTCAGCTTTCAAAATGAATTAAGAGCAGTACGAAAATTCTCGATAGGAGTGAGTGCACACCAACTAATGTAGTTGCAAATTCTTTTTTTTCAGCTGCTGCTGGCGGCATTTTTTTGACATCTCAAGATTTTTTGATAACAAATGGAAAATTTGTGGTTGCCTTGCAAACAATTGCTCCCCTTTCGTCATACACTTTCAGTATCTTTTACACACCGCTGACTTTTCAATATGATAAAAATGAGGAAAAAATGTAATGTCATACGGGCTTAAGAAAGGCCAAACCTTCATTTAAAAGTCATACAGACGTATTATCTGTCATTGTAAGTAAAGTGCATTGGCCCGATTTCGTAAGCAGAGACAAATGATACAAATTGTGTCTGTTCGTAAGGCTTGGTTTTATGTTTTTTTTTGACAAATTGTCTCCAAAAAATTAATTACGGTGACTTGCAGTATGTAGAAAAAAATCGGTACTAATAGTTTATGAAAACTTGTAAAACACGGAATAATGATTGTTGGAAGTTTTGAAACTCACAATAGACATAAATATTCTAGAAAAACCTGTTTGTCGTGAATGATGGCATATTTTGCTATAGTTCGGCAGTGTTTGAATTTGAACAACTTAATACCCATTGACTTATTATGGGACTGCTAGTAGACAACTTCGCGTTGCTTCCAAGATAAGCGCTAGCTCTCGTGGTTCGGAGCGGAATAAATTGGAAACTCACATCTGACGTTTCCATTTTGTTGGAGATAGTTTTGCATATGACTGTGTTATTTCGATTAAATGAAATAAAAAAATGAAGTGTTGTATAATTGGTTGCAATTTGCAATATGATTCAAGTTTCTCTGATATGATGAATTAAATTCTCATGTACTTTAATGTGATATTCTTGAAAATCATAAGTATTTATTGATCAGAAATGTGATTGAAATATACACTTAAGCAACTTTAAAAAATAATTCGCAATAAATATACGAAATTTGTGCAATTTATGGGACATCTATTGTAAAGAATGCCGCAACAGTTTCAATTCCAACCGTTTCACTTGGCAAATCCACTCACGCACAATAGATGGCTCTAGCATTCTATGGATAAATCCAAGATGGTTGTCATTTTGTTTCACTTATTTTTCGCATAGAACCACGAGCGCTAGTTATGTTGGCGTCATTTTCTGGGCAGAGGTTGTATGGAAGTGACATTTCACTAGCAGTCCATAAATGTATAACAAGTCCGTAATTTCAAGCTGAATTTCAATGAATTTGCCCACATCCTACCTGAAATGGTGAATTTTCTGACAGTTATAAATACTTACGTACGTATTTGACACTAAACTTGATTTTAAAATATTTACTGGCAGAACGTTTGAATTGAATTGACATGTCTGTTGTGTTAAGAACTGAACTCGAAGTGGACCTTTTTTTGCAATGAAACATAGAATAGATACCTGCACTTCTACATTTGCTCTATTCATAGAAAGCGCAATTCTTTTCCAACCAAAAACTAAATAAAAATGTTGAACATTTTCGAGTGACGTATAATATGACTACATAATAGTGTTACGTCTCAATTTTTGATGATGTTTCCTTTTTTTTCTAATCAAATTTGGAAGTCAGGATGACGTCCAGCCTGTAATCGCTGTAATATTTTCAGGCACACCCATCCTCAGGGGATAGAAAGCTTAGACAGAATTAGACAGTTTATTATTTCAATTATAGAGTGAAGTTAGTGATAATTCAAAAAGGTGGCAAACATAGATAATTGATTAGTAGAAATCTGACCAGTAAAAAAAACACGGTTTACTGATTATCGGATGGTTGAACACGATGCGTAATCTGTTGACTAGGCGTGTTTGCTTTGAAAGTTGCAACTGCCGGCCCAAATGTCGGCAAAATAGCACGCATGACTGCAGGTAGCCGAAACGACTTTCATAACATTTCAGTTTATAGTTTAAATTCAAATTATATTGGATTGCTCCTGGAAGTATGTTGTCTTTTTCTTATGATGAGCTTTTCCACTCCATGCAAAAATATTTTCTCTTTGCTCAAATGTCCACTTGTTAAACAAGCAAACCATCATTCGATATCGATACTATCACAGACTGCATGTGTCAGGTGTATGAGCGCTTCGTCACCGACACAGAAATGTGTTCTGTGGTCAGCGATATGATAATAACTTATTCAATCATTTGGCTAAATGTATAGCCAATATATATACCTATCTACAGTCACTCACAAAATATAGATACACAGCCCATTAACCACTTCAGGTTCTGTTCTACTACTTAGATAGTAACGGTACGAAAAACGAATGACAAATGAAAAACGAATGCGACGAGTAAAAAATGTATTAAAAGCTTTCCGTCTGTCTGACTCGCTTCGCTATCGCTCCCTGTCGCTACCCTGCGCCTGCATAGGTGCATATTCACTTTAGTTGTTAAAGCGCGCTCACTGTCTATACATCGTCCACCGGAAACTTGTTGCGTTATTGCTGTAGTGATCGTTACATATTTTCGGTTAAGCGCCTTTGTATTTATTTATTTTTTTAAATAAATAAATACAAAATATTAAAATAAATAATTTGCATTTCAATTGAATAATAATATAAACTAAATACATTAAGGTATCGCTAAAAACAAAATGACGGAAACAGTGGTAACAGTTAATAGTAACCAAACAAATCCTACACCGTCTGGGGGAGGAGGACTCAATTGGATAAGAATTAATATTGAATATTTCCAATCGGTTCCTGGCATAATTAAAATAGTTCAATTTGTAAGTACCAAACAGTAGTGTGTAATCATGAAATGACAAAGCGCTATTATAATCGTTAACTTTAAATGATATAAGTATATTTAAATGCCTAGCTGGTAATAATGACTGTTTCTTTCAATGATTATCATTTATTTCGAAATTAGACCACAGGTGTGATAAACTCGATATCGCCAGTATAGATAAAAATAATGATAACAAATTGTCTGGTCATATGCCTAAAAGAGGATCTGAAGTTGAGGAGTTATATTTAAATAACAGTTTAACGCTATGTATGACAGCTGTCAATGTTCACACGAAAAACAAGAAGGTACCCACTTTTTGTAAAGTGTTGATTAAATATTTAGATCCGACTTTTAGTAGTTGTTTTTATGTACTGTCTTATCCTTCAAGGTATAAGGACAGTCAAATTGATTTTTGTTTTGATTGTAATTTCATTTCAAATTTCAACAATTATTTTAAATCGATTATACTGTAACCGTACGGTATTTATCGAATGGAATTTTATTTAAACAATTTGTGAACTGCTTTTGGACGCCAATTTGAAAAGGGGTCACATCCTATTGGAAGCAAAACGTCGATTACAACTAAATGCTTTCGAATTGAACCGTTTTTGAGCTTGGAAGACTAAAAACGAAAGCATTGATTAGAAACATATTCGGATAATTGGATACAGATAGTAATTGTTTTTATTTTAAGGTTATATGCGGTCGAACCCACTTTTATAAGTATCGAATACAAGTAGAGCCTTAACCGTGTGGCGGAAGGGCTTATCCTTTTATCCATAAAATGTCAAAGTTTTACACTCAATTTCTGTCTACCAGAATATTTTTCGAAATGTTGCGTCAAAAATTCGTATGTATTTAGCAACAAATGAGCACAAACTTCAAACATATAGACTGTTTCCTTACAACTACATTAATAATTATGTTTTCCAATTTTAGTACAAATATAAAAAAAAAATAAATAAAAGCACTTTTAACCAATCAAAAAATGTTCCATGGCGTTTCCTTTTGCTCGGCGTTTGCTAGAACTTTTAGAAAACAATGAAAAACTAGGTTTGTTTGACGTGGCCCCTAGTGCACACTAGTGCGCACTGGGTTGACCCCAATGCGTTCGAGAAAGCACTGAACTCGCCTTGGTACTGAAAACCCGTGTTGGACATGACTTCAGGCGCACCCCAGTTGTGCCTTGAACTGACCCCAGTTAATTTGTCGGGGCAAGAACTGTGCTGAGTTTGCTGTCATTTCGCTTGCTGTTATTCGTTTCCAAACTCATCATCTATACTCCGAACGCTTTTATCAACTAATTGCATTATGGCAAACTCAAATTCTGAATTGAGTTCACTCATTTTGAACAATAATCGGAAGAAAGTATTACCAAAAGATAAATATTCGTCAATGTCAAAAACTGTCAAAATTTTGCGTTCGATATAGAAGCCGAATTTTTAGGGTTGTGCAGAGTTTTTGCCAGGCGTGGAAATTAACTTACACTTCTTAGTGCGCACTAGTGGGCACTAGCGCTGCCATGTCAAACAGACCTACTATAACTGATTTTAAAAAAAAAACTCGAGAGATCTCTGCTTTGTATTTAAAGTTTGGTGATCTTATTATTTTTTTTAACATAGGTTCTGATATTTTATTACATTCGAACAATACATATATATATATGTGATGGCGAATTGTATTTTATAAAAATCAATTTCTTTTATTAATGATTGGCGAGAATGCAAATTCCACATTTTATGTAGGTATACCAAAACCTCGATTTGCGTCATTTCGAATTTTCGTCATTTAAAAGCGATCGTCGTTTCGATCGCTGCATCGATATTATTTCAGTTTGCGTTTTTCTTATTCCTTTTCTTTTATTTTTTTGTAAAAGGGGATTCCTATAGGTTAAGGCGTACGTGTTTACACTTTACGTGAAGTCAATCATTTTGGAGAAATACATTTCGATTTGCGTCGTATTTTTCGCATTTCGGTGTTTTAGAGTGCTAAATATTGGATTATATTGCCGATATATGTATCGTGGCTTCCAATTGTATTTATCCTTTTTGCTAAAAAAATAATGCATCTGTAACCCAAAATAAACAGATCTAACCATATTGCATCGTACACAAGTGATTGCACAACATCATTCACGGGTATGTGGGTCAGACTTCTTTGCTTTGTGCGTTCCTACTATATTTATGCAGATTTCCACTGAGGTTTGCTTCATTGAAGAGAACCCATAAAATGAAAACAAGATCTCGTATAGATATACCGATTGACTGCGGAGCTATACTAAATCTGTTGCAGCTCAGCGTCTTATAGTTTAACATACGGTCTAAGTAGAAAAATCCGGTGTACCTACATTGTGTAAATGAAAATTCTTTACATAACTACTCAATGTATGGATTGCAGATACCGCAAGGTCTATTTAATGCAATATTAATATGCAGACATTTGTTGTGTTCTTTGTGGACTGGATTTCATTTTATAACGCTATGCTTAGAATGTCCACTTCAAACGTTCGTAGTCGTGTCTTTTGCTGGAATTATGAAGGCGACAATACAGGTTTATTTAAGAGTTGATCTTGTTCTCGCCTAAGGAATTAATTTTAACACAAGAACCTGGAAGTTGTTGCATTGAGTCTACGGAAAATTTCTCTAACGGATGATTGGGTTAAAATACGCCAACGTATAAATACTCACTCTGAATCCATTCACTTATGCAATATACCTAAACTGCATAAATAATATTAGCTTTATATATGTAAATAAAATAAAACACAAAATTATTATGTAATGAAACAAAAAGATATTATACGCGCCTGTGGAATGTCAAAGTTTATAATATGTTGCTGGGCTTTGGTTTATATCCTTTCATCGGGACTGTCACAGCTACGAACATCGAATTACTATTATTATAAATAATTGTGACATTAATTAGGAAAACGCGTTTTGAACAGAATTAAATGTATAAAACGTCACAAAGCGCCTGCAAATTATTAAGAAGCAAGAAAGGAAGTAGATAATATGTGTAAAGGTATATGCGATGGTTTTCGTGTATACCTACGATTGTTGCTCAAAGAAGATTGTTTTTAACGAGCTTTTGTTTGTATATACAAGGTGGCGCAAAAATAACCTTCCGATGTTTTTTGGCTGTAATTTAAAAAAAAAATGAAAAACGTTGATTCTTCTTGTGGATTATTTTTATTTGGTCTTTTAATTTTTTTTACATCAAGTCGAGAATATTATGTCATGTAAATGGCCGCCGCCACAGTTGATTGTCATTTGAGCCTTTTTTATGGCATTTTCCATCACTTTGGCCAAAACTTCCGGCGATAGGTCCTCACATTCTTGACGGATATTGTCTTTAAGAGCTGCAAGAGTCCGAGGCTTGTTGACATAAACCCGCGACTTCGAAAAGCCCCACAAAAAGAAGTCTGGAGCGGTCAAATCAGGCGATCTTGCGGGCTAGTGCAAATCGCCAAAAACGACCCGGGAACACCGCTTTCAGAATATCGGTTGTGGCTCGCGCAGTGTGTGCCGTAGCTCCATCCTGTTGGAACCACATGTCCTCCAGTCCTAAATCGTCCAATTGCGGTAGAAAAAAATCGGTAAACATGGCCCTATAGCGCGCACCGTTCACTGTTGTCGTTTGACCAGCGGCGTTCTCGAAAAAAAAAATTGCCGCGTCAACAGAGGCGATATTCTCGGCACAACGGGCGCTCCGGGGCCCGCCACTCTTGGCAACGTCTCGTGTTGTGCCAGTCTCTTCGAGGCGAGCGGCTAAACGTCGCAGTGTTTCACCAGTAGGCGTTGGACGGCTAGGAGATCTGCGACGAAATTCACGTTGTGCCAAAGTCACTGACCGATTATTGCTCAAATAAATAGTCACCAATATTCCGCGTTCTGGAGCAGTGTAGCGTAACTTTGTTTATTAACATGTATTTCGCATGTGTTTACTACACACATGTCAAAACAGAACTGACATTAGGGACCAATCGCAAAATTTATAGCATTTTCTGATAGGAGGATTACTTTTGCGCCACCTTGTATCTTTGTAACGGAATCTTTCAACACGATTTTCACTCACTTCCAGACGTTTAATAGATTTAAACAATTTGAACACTTATTAAAGACCGATGGTAAAACCCCGTGATCCCCTCTCCTAAGTGCGTTTTCGTGTAGCGAGGCCGTGCCGCGACTGTGGCTGAAGGCCGAACTCCTCGTAGGAGCAAAACTCCGAAGTGTCCCCCTGATTGACCCCTCACCACATAACTCAACCTGCCTCGGTAGAGTATGGCGACTGCGATTTTCGAAAAAATTGTTGGGTTCCGCCATTGCTTATAAAATCCACCTTATCCAATATATTAGTGAGAAAAGTGCGGAGAGATGAATGACAAGAGGGTGGCTAAAAATATCTTGTCATTAGCGTCCAACTCAGGTAACTGGGCACACCTTTCCCTCTGGGGGGTTGACCGTTTAATTGTCCATTACTCGTGGGAACACAAAGAAGAAGGAGATTGGGAAAAAGGTAAAAATTAATTGAGAAAAAAGCAGAACTCTAGCAATGAAATAAATGAGAATTAAGATAATTAAAAAATAAATTATGATTTAAAAAAAACTAATAAAATACGCTTTATTAGCAAATTGAACTAAAAGGCAGACAATAATTTGTAATTATTGATATTTTATTCAACTAACTCAATATACTTTAATCATCTTCAATGATTCGAAAATAAAAATAAAGTGATAAATACAAAATTAATTTCATTGTAAAAAACCGTTTGGTGCTTTTTATTATATACTCTACTTTTATAAATAGATACTACTGATATATTTACAACAATCAATATCAAGAATCATTGAAAATGTATTGAGTTAGTAGACTTTTTATGTCTGTTGAATAAACATCAATAATGAAAAATTATTTTCTGCTTTTTAGTTCACATTACTATTAAAGCGTGTTTTTTAGTTTTTTTTTTTTTAACTATAATTTATTCATAGTATAATGCCCTAGAAACATATTCCAGTTAATTACCGTCTACATTGATAGCGGAGAACAATGTTATACTCATTAAATATTTATCGCTCTATTTGACTGATTGGTTTCAATCGATGTGGTAGGTATTACCTCCTACAAAATAGCCTTCAATAAGGAGTCATGATAATGATATAAATCGTTGTAACTTTACCTAGTAGTATTTATATCATAATGATGCACATATATGATCGATATGTTATTTGTATGTAGGTAGATGTATAAAAATCAATTTTTTTTTTTAAATTATTACCCTAATTTGTCTTTCTACTTGTCCCTTCAATTTTGACAGAATCTCTCATTTGTTTCATTTCCATATTATCCATTTCGTAAGATCCATTTGCAATTTGCAAATGTAAAATTTTCACCAGGAATTAATGTCCCGGACAAGGAATTATGTGCAAAAACACAGCGGAGAATTGTACCAAGCAATCTACTACAATTAGCCACTTTTAGACATCATTTCGCAGCAGTAGCGTACTGCAAAACGAAAAGGAAAGCGAAATTTGTCGTTCATTAATTCGTTGACTCAATTTTGTATGGGATTTTTCGTTCCACATTAGCAGTATGCTTATAGCTTAGGGTCTTGTAGGCAAGTGCTAAATTACTGCACTTTGTCAACGGACTTCTGGTTCTGGGTTCTTGTAGATGAGAGGGAAAACAAACGCAAATATGTATGAATTCATTGTCTCCATCTAGAATAAGCCCGCGCAAATAGTCTTAATCAGTTGCTGTCATTTCATGTTTTAATTTTCTCTTTGTCATAGTCCCTGGTAATACCTACCGAACTACTGCGAATAAAACTGAATTGAAAATTGCTTTATATGTCACTCACATAAATATTAGCAGGCGTGTTTTTTTGAGCTTCGTTCTCAGCAAAGCAAAGTAAAGTAAGATTTTCAGCACACAATTACAATAACTACTGCGAGTCTCGAGGTGTCAAGTAGAGCGTAGTTGTTGTAATTGTGTGCTGAAAATCGTACTTTACTTTGCTTTGCTGAGAACGAAGCTCAAAGAAAGAAACAGGCCTAGCGTTGTATTTGAATAGCCTAGATTTTTGAAGTGTTCATTGACGAAACTCAGAAGGCACTTATACTTATAGTAATAACAATTTGTGGAGTTTTTTTACTTCTCAACAGAAATCTTGTTTCTGATATCCAAACACAAAAAAAAGAAAGATAAATTTAATTAATCAGCGACATCATGCTAAGTAGCTATTAATTGTATTTGTTTTGCGACGAAAAAAGAAAAATTTGCATTTATACGAGTACTTAGTAGAATGTCAAATTTGAGACAGAATGACGTGTTTTTTAGGTGTTTGTGACTCTCACTTGTGTATTGTCTCAAAAAAGAAAAGTCTTCTTGACTGAAATAGATTGTTTTGAATATTTACTTTGAAAGCCAATGAAATAAAAAACAGGCACAAGATCCCGTTAATCTATCTCATTTTTTTGTCGTGTCTTTGAAGAAAAAAATGGCATGTAGCCAACATCATGCCATTTGGCCGGATAATCTTGTAACGAAGTGTGGCTAAAAACTCGAGGTTTTATTTTGAAATGGAAACATACATTTTGTATCATGTTTCGCAAGTACTTTGAAAATAATAAAACTGGACCACTTATAAATGTGTTTTTCTAATCGAGAGTGTCACTATTCAATATTTCTGACATAATGTGTGGGGTACCTACTAATTAATAATCGTTACTCATTTTACGAACTCTGAATAGAAATTTATTTCATACAAAATTACATAGTATATGATATAAGTTAAGCTTAACGTGAAGGTTAGCAATCATTTTTAATTAGTTGTGCAAAATTAAGGTCTAAAACATCAACTTTTTTTTAATTTTAATAGTTTTTTAAGAATTTTTTATTGTCCCTGTTTGTTTAAACATAGGCAAATATAAAATAGATTTATGTAGTTATGGTTCCGTAGGATCTTTGTTTTAGATAAAAAAACAAACCAATTACGTTTTCTTTTAATTGTGATTCCTTCTTCCATGGGAAAAGTATCAGTAAAAAGTAGGGAAACAAGTGTTCGACCGTAAACTTGCGAATATCGTTTAATTTTTTAAGGGATTTGGTGAATTTTATTAGAATTCTGACAGTCGCCATATACATTGATTACAAACCATAAAATGCTACATCTGTTGCCTTATCATCACACCACACAAAATTCCATCATTATTGTTTATAACCTCCATACATGGGCTGATATTTATCCGACAAGAGAGATCCAGTTATTGACTATGTAATGTAAGCCCAATCGTAACGCAGTTGCAAACAGTTGCAGATGTAATGAAAATTAGGTCAAAGACACTGGGAGCCTGTTACATATACATATTAACCTGACTGAAGTTGTGCAGTACGGGAATCATTGTGTTTTGTGTCGCTTGCGTCTTTGCCACGCTACCATAATAATGACATCAATAATTCCTTCTGTATATGATTGGTGGTTCGTGAATGTTGGGCTTCGTTCCATCAGTAACAAACACGCAGCCAGTTCTTCACATACATTTTATGCCAGGCGTCATTTTTACTCACGGTTGATTGTTGAAAGGCCACCTTGAAATCTCATCATAGATCGTAACCGTATACAGTAATTTATTACTAGAGAAGGAAAAGTTGCAAACAATGCTGATCTGATATTTTATATACCAACAACCTCACAAAATTAGAGGGATAAATTAAAAATATATTGAGAATTGCTATAAAAAATGCGCGATACTAATAATCATATATAGTGTCCAGGCTTATTTTACGAACTCACAATGGCGACATTTTTATATAAAATTAGGAATACCCATTGTGACCTATAAGAACAATGTGTTTGAATCCAAGGCGTCTGTCATAACAACTAGTAACAAAATATTAAAGAACGCAGAACACACTCATCTTTAATTCAGCAAGGTGATTCGGCACAAGCATATAACACAAAGAATTGCTCTATTAGTTTTGACTTTTGATTTCATTTTTAAAAATGAGCCTAACAGCTTCTGTCAAATTCGTTCGAAATGTCAAATCAAATAATTAATAAAATTTAAAGAACACACAAACAGATCTGTAGGTAAATCGTTATTAGGACTGGTTATTTTGTAGCTTCGATCTCAGCAAAGCCAAGTAAGGTAGGAATTACAACAACTATGCTCTACTTGACACTTCGAGGACTCACAGTTGTTGTTGTTGTTATTGCGCTCTGAAAACCCTACTTTACTTTGCTTTGCTGAAATCGAGGACCGAAAAAATATCACGTCTATTCAATTCAATTCAATTCAATTGATGTTGATTGTCAAAATTACAAGGAGGCAACAATTGTCATCTAGAGGTAATTCACGGTGCGAGGTATATTTATAACCAGGTTAAACTTTACGAAATCAGTATGGCAACATTTTCCATACATAATTGGAAGTTAAAACGTGGTTACTAGTAGGTCCATTTTAAACTAACTTATTGAATCAGGATACAAATACAAATTCATAGGAAGAGAAGAAACTCTTTATATATATTATCGTTGTACCTGACTAGTCAACACCTATATAGACACTAGATATCTTTAGATTCTAGTTATCTTGAACCTACAGAGCCTACGTAAGCAATGAGTTTAAACTTAGATAAGATAAACACGTCATCTGATATTGTATGCGCGTTATACTCTACAGAACGATATATAAAATTATTTCAATATACGTTAAGGAGCAAAAGCAATACAATTTCGCTGCTTTAATTTACGCATGTGACTTTCATCAATCGAATTTTCTTCATAAATAAACTAAATCCAAAAAGCGTGCGAAAAATGACTAACCAAGAAACAAATGTATTATTTCATGTCGCTTTTATTTTTTTAAAATTGTTCTGCCAATTGTAAAAATGGCCCATTCGTTATAAACCATAAATCTTTAAAAACATATATACCTACTGCAATCAACAGATTTTTCAAAGATTTGAATATCGGCGAACACCTCAGGTCTCGCATTATTAAAAGAAAATAGAAAGTGTTTTCAATGTTTTCTCATCATTCCAGTGGGTTGTCACTGTGTGTGTATGCCTGTCTAAGCAGAACTACTCGTACCACATTGATTGCGCGCAATTACGCAATTTACCCCATCAGATTGTATGTTGTGATTTTTATTGTTGCATGTAGATTGTAGATTCTATTTTGAGCTGAGTAGCTGCTCGCATGCATCTTGTGGTAATAATCTCATTGGGGACTAAATTGCGCTCTTAAATATCTCACCAGTTACTACCATGTGCGCTGGAAATAAAATCTATTGCCAGTTTGCAGAGTATCAGAAACTCAATTTCTTACATCGATTGGCTTTGTGATTGAGTTTGAAAATTAAACTTTTCGCTTTTGTTACTTTGTAGCTGATGATTTGAATTATTGGGCGAGACTATATTGTTCATCGTCTACGGATATTGATATATTTATTTTGTTTACATTGCGCATCTGTTCGCGGTGGGGTGCAAACGTTAAGTTAGACATTTTTCAGACTCATTTCTCTCTGCAACTGTATTTTTATTTCAGTTTAAATTTGCATGACACATAAAGGTGGGTGCACGGTGCATATGTAAATATATGCATCCCACATATGATTAAAGGCGATGACACTATAGCACCACGCTTCGTGCCGTAATTCGGCCTATAATTATTATAAGATGATGATAGGTCAATGAAAGCGAAACACACAAGTGACTAGAGTTATCTCTCAATTATAGACCAAAGATGCACTTTTGCGGATGTTTGTGGGCTGTCGGCAGTGCGATCTACATGATGAAGATCATTGCAATTTAATGCAGTACGCCCTCAATGTCCATGAATATTTGAAGTGTGCGCCTACTGTTGCTGACACTTGTAATCGACGAATGGGTTTAAAATATGTTTGAGGGTATTTAAATAGGTCGTTTAAGTTGCTGTCAGCAAAATAAATGTCTTATCAATGTAACGATGTTATTTTTAGCAAATTAGCACTCTTTCGAGTTTCGCTTTCACAAGCAGAACTAAATTTACTATTCGCGCTGTAAGCAAAGGAAGTGGAGATGGGGTATTCAAGCATCTCAGTCACTGACGTTAACGTCGGTGAAATAAATTAGCATTTATATAAATGTATATTTTTGTTTGTAAGTTTAAGACAGAGCCTAATATTGTTTGACATTTATTTGGAAAGGTATTTGAAGCGCGTTTGTGGGTAGTTGCCAGCAGATGTTTTTTTTTTTTCAATTTTTTGTCTGAAGTGTAAATTAATTAGGTTACATTTACGAAAACAAAAGGAGAGAACACTGAGCCTAAAAATTAAATCCAAGGCAGAATATTTCTTAAAGTCTCTTTAACGGCAAAAGTTGACAACTTTCTGGTGAGGTGCTCTCCGTATGACACTACATTTTTCTCTCATTTTTTTCTCATTTTTATCACAATAAATCATATTGAAAAGTCATCTTCGTGTAAAAGAGACTAAAAGTATATTACAAAAGGGGTAGCAATTATTTGCAACCATAAAAACTTTCAAACAAATTTATTTTCAAAATAGATTTGAAATGTCAAAAAATGTATTTGCATTAAAGAAAAAAAGAAACAATAGTTCCATATTCCAATAAAAAAAATGCCTTCATGCACTTCGAATACAGTTAAATTGTTTTCTAACTGTCATAGTCCCGCTTGTGACACAAGGAAAATACCAATAGAAACAATAACAATAACTTCTAATTAAACAATCGCGTTTATTACCAATTGGTGCACATACACGACATATAATTTGCAAACTCTGAGTTTGACATCACTGGATATTCAACTTGGTCACACCTGACCAGCCACGAACCAGATGAAGAAATCAATTAACTCTATGACTATGCACACTCTAGTGTCTAGTGCATTTCAGGAGTTAAGTTCTGAATATGCATAAATAACCCGTTTAGATAAGAATTTATGGCTAAACAAAATGTCCCCCTATAGATGATCATTTATGGCTGAAAGCACACCATATGGCGGAAAGAGCGCTTGGCTTTGACAATCAATGCGACGCATATAGACTATTGATGTTTTCTTTTCATTCGACCAACTGTAGACTTACCAGGCGACGTTTTAGTAGATATTACTTACCAAATAGATATTTTCATTCCAACATTGCGCAGATGTTCAGTTCCAATCCAGTCCATACCGATATACAAGGTCCACTATAGATAATGATATACTTGCATTTCAAGGCGTTTGAACGGTTGTGGGTCGATATGTAATATAAATGGCACACAGTAACGCACATCGAGTTTCCGGTCATTGATCTTGCAGTTGGATGAGTGTGTAAAATTGTGTTCATATGGTGCAACTGTTGTGCAAAAGTTATTGAAGAAGGTGTGGCGAGAATTAATTTATACGAAGATTAGCTTTAGTCACTGTTATGGTCGGATGGCATCAACCTGCAAATGGAAATTTCAATTTTACACCATATGAACAAAATGTCAAAATTTGGATTTTGTAAGGAGAAATAACAAAACGTTCTAACCAACAAAAGAAGGATTTAAGGTTACTCTAAAGAATATTTTTGCTCCTATTTTTATTCTCGCAGTAAATTCAACATGGATATATAAAATTAGAATTGCCTGTCAAATAGGTTGATTATTTATTGAGCACAATGTTAACTTTTATCACAGAGTACATATATACGACTTTGTTAAGAATGCATTACTAATTCATATTTGTACATCATTGAACTCTAAGTAAAGATTACAATTAAAATGAACGTTGACTTAAGCGGCTAACTTATTTCAAAAAATAATTAAATTCTTATCAATTCTTTCACGCATGTGGTCTTACGCCATTTGCAGGTGTTGTGTTGATTTACAATTTAATCTTATCAATACTAATGAATATCTTCGGTTTCGTTTTGGTGAATTCCCTTAACCAACAATTATTATTCATAAATAAATTTTATCATGCGCTGCGATTCATATTCAATCCCTCATGACAACAACAAATGGTTTAAGGTCCAAATAAGGTAAATCTTATGACGAAGTAATGGAAATGACAAAAAAATTACATAAAGAAAGCTTTGGATAGAGGACCGGCGAATAATGAAAATGGAATGCCAACATGCATACATTTATCAAAAAGTCAATAGTTATTACATCAATGATAGCGAACAAATTTTAAAGCTCAAATAAATGGGTTTATTTGCAGGTACTTGTTGGTCTTGGGCAGATAACAAGCGGCTTAATTTGAAATGATGTCAATTTCTTTTGCATAGGCAAAACTTTGCCTGTTGCAAACGGTATATTTGGAGCGAAAGTACTAGGTTCGTTCATGTACTTTCAGCATAGAAAAATGAAAAACGTCAAATATCAGAAATCGAGAGAGAAATCTCTCAATTTCAAAAGAAGTACCTGACCGGTTTTCTTACAAAAAGTTTAAGTAATGTCATTTTGACATTATCGTAAAATGCAGCATCTACAAAATAAGTTGGAATTGAATTTTTTACAAGCTAAATACCTACCTATTAAACTTAACATTTTGAATGTGCTGATATGTTCTAGGAGAAAATAAATAGAGTATTACTTGTCAAACTTTTGAGCTGTCACATAGTTGTCACTTTGTCATTTTTCATTTTTTAGTAATGTCGTTTTCCATTGGGACCACCAAAAATCTTTTTCAGATTTCAGATTTTATGCGGATCACGGAACATGCAACGAAATTGATCTGCTTTTGTGAATGGATTAGTGCGTTATTTGACAACAATGTCAGCTGTTCAAATTGCATTTGTTTTTGATAAAAGCAACCATGGAAATCGGCTTGAAAAATGTTTCCTCTGTTGTAGCTACAAATAGAGTAGTTTTGGTGATTAGTAGTTTCCAGATGATGAGGAAGACAATGAAGATAATAAATCCTCCAAAACTATGTCCATTGCTGTTTATATATTTCTTTATATTGGTTTTCACATAACTTTGCACATTTGTTTTAAAGCAAACTTCTTTAAATGACGTAAAACAGCTGTGCTGTATTTGTGGTAGTATGTGTAAATCTGAAAAAAATATCGAGATTTGCAAAAAGTTATCCGAATCAAAAAAAAGATTGATTTTTGTTCCCAATGGAACGCCAAAAGTGATTTAGATCAAAAAAAGATTGCTTTTTTGTCCCAATGGAAAACGACATAAGTCGAAATTCGGCGAGTAAAAAATTACGAAAAAATGAAAAGAGGGGAAATGGATTTCTCTCTCGAAACTTTTGTGTTTAGAACAGTCGAAAATAAAGGAAACAAAATATATTGGTCTGGTCTAGATGTACCTTGAAACTTGAACGCGAAAACTATAGTGGTCGGTTACGTCACTTTTGAAACGTCAGCCCCTAATACGAACTGTCAACGTAGTACGCAGTCAATGGAACAATAAAACAGCTTCTAAAAGAATCCACAATAGTATTGGTGAAATGCCAAAAAATAATCTACGGCTGCTGTCAGTTGACTTACATTACACTTGTGTGAGCGCTTAATGAGTGGATTCTGACTTTAAATCGAGAAGCGAAATTGTCTCCTCAGAATCACTAGAAGAGTATTTTTTGTGCCAATGGAACGGTTTCAGATTTGATTTTTTCGATTCCGGACTCTCCCGTACGCTTCTTTTTGCCCAATGGAAAACGACATAAGCCACATAAAGTCAACCAACTTTCAGACTTAATTAACTAAACACATCTTTTCTTTTCATACGGTTTAAATCGCAATTTCTTCCTCGAAGTTTTAAAAATATTTCTAAAAAGTAAGCTAGGATGAGCTCTATAAAGGACTACCTTGATGTGGAGTACCTACGATCTTAAATTGTTGAAATAAGAGACAATTAAATTTGTTAAGGAAGTTTCTTGTGTGACAAGAAATAGAGGGCGTTCCAAAGCATTCCCTCAGGTAGGCCTTATGGCTAAGGACGGTCCTGCTTCTCTCTAAACCTTTAATACTGCCGCATGATACATGTGCGGTTAGACAATATTCAATACAAGTTGAGGAGGAACCACATATTTACCTAGAAATCAAAAGGCAACACAATTAGATTTCTATTACAGTAATCGATATTGCTGCTAATTTAACCTAGTAAGTATAAAGGTCGCATGCCAATACACGTTTTCAAGGAAAGGAAATTTAAGATCAAGCTGTATAGAATATAATAGCCAGACCGCATTTGTTGGCATACCCTTCTGTTTACACCTTAGCGATACCAGTTTGCATATGCGGCTTATTTTATTGCATTGTGCAGGTTCACACATAAACAACTTTTACACAACGATCAGTGGTGACATTGCAGAAGTGGGCCGGCAAATGAGTATAGAAAACTGTAGAAAAATTCCCCTTTTAAATTAGAGGAAACTATAGATAATTTTACCTACGTTCGCAAGGGGTGACGATGATGGAGATATAACTTTAATTTTTGAAATCCCTCGTTCAAAAGTCAATCAAGTTCCAGTGTAATGTAGTATTTTTGATAGCTGCCACTTATCAGGAGCGAAAAGTTAAAGTAAAATAACAAAATATTGATCCCATTAAAAGACAAGATGAATGATGACTCAATTCCAATTCTTGAGATAGACTTCTGAAGTATACATTTCTAATTGTTTGTTATCAAAACAAAAATACATTCATTGTTGGTTGTTAAACAAACTAACTACAATCACTTGAAAAGTTATATCAAAATGTTCATCTAATCTAGTTATCGCGTGACATAGGAGGAATCGAGCTTACGAAATAATAAGTTATAACTTCTTTATTTATTATTTCGTAAGCTCGATTCACACTCCACAGATCAAGTGTGTACGAGTATTTAATGTTTTTTATTAATGGAATTCCAACCCACTGGAATAAGACTGTGTAGGTGTTCTACCCAAAAGTGGTTCAAATTAAGCAAACACACCTGGAGGAGTTGTTTTCAGATTTACTTTTCATGATTTCACGATTAAAATAAAATACTTTTATAAATATTATTTTGACAGCAGCACTAAAAAACGCAAGCCACAAAAGCATGTATCTCGAACTTGTCTGATCATCTTCGCCGCCTTATCGAATAAATGAATGGACCATCAACAATGGGATTAGTGAATAGTAACGTCACACCTGTTGCACAAAACGTGTTTATGTCACCATAACACAACAGGTTGATGCAGCACAAACGGCTGTATTCAATTACAGGCAGGCACTGAAATAAACAAAACAGAAAATATGTAGTTTGTTATTATTGCCCATGTGCTTCAACATTCTGCATCCACATAACATGTTTCTAACTTGGCAAGTAGCGTGGGAGTAAAAACTATCAAGAGTGTCCCACTTTGTTGGTGGTTTCATTGTTAAGTTCTATTTGGGCCCTTGTTGGCTTACAAACTCAACGAAGCTGACAATTTATTGTTTTTCTACACTTCTTAAAGAATTTTCTTATAAAATTCGTTTTTTTTTCAGGTCTTGGGCATTATTTGCATGGCATTAGCATCACCTGCGTATCTTGGAGGTACAACATTTTTCCTGTTTGTTGTGGTAGTGTCATTTATAGCGACAATACTATGGTCATTTGCTTACTTGCTGGGTGTGCGAGAGGGTTTGACATTGCCCTTCAATTGGATTTTGACAGTAAGTATCTACTGGTTTGTAAATGATAATTTATTTGGCATTAGGTATATTCATATAGGTGACATATCGTTAGTGATAATTGAACAAATATTGAAAGAAATTAAAGTTGACACTTATGTGGTTTTCCATTGGGACAAAAATTATTTTTTATTTAATTTTGGAGCAATTATTATCTTCATTGTGTTCCTCAACATCTGGAAACTACGAATCACCAAAATTACTCTAGTTAGAACAGGGGAACCATTTTTCAAGTCAATCAAAGTTGATTTTTCCAAAAAGTAATAGAATTTGTACTGATATTTCTGCCAAATAACACACTAGGTGATCCATTTACAAAAGCAGATCAATTTCGTTTCATATTCCATGAGCCGCGTTTAATCTGAGATCTAAAAAAAAATATCTATTGGCTCCAATGGATACCGACATTAGCATAACTATGCATAATGCTAAAATGAATTCGAAAAGTTAAGTAAAAGTTGGCAAAATTTGGTCACACACATTTTCCATTTCTAGAGGTATACAAAAGTTGGGCAAAGTTTTTATTTCATGTTTTTTATTTGATAATGACCTGTTGGCTAACACTACTACAGACGAGAGACCTCCCTAGTGAGTCTTTAGTAGCAAAGTTCATTCAATCTGCAGGTGAACGGGTCTCATACGTTCGATTTTTTTAGTCAATGAAATGCCAGGCAGTTAGATACATAAAGAATATGTTCAAATGATTAAACATCTTCCAGTCCGAACCTACATTGTGTCTGCGACCAGAGGCTTATTTTATTAACAAGAATATATTAAGCCACAATGGCCTACTCAATTAATATTTTGGACTGTTTCACACCATGGACATTTTCCCAGTGAAAGAAGTTGTTGTACTGCATATGTGCTATCTGGTGCCGGCAAAGATCAAATTCACATAACATCAGTGCGCCACTGTAGTACCGACATGTAGCGTTTGAAAGCTCGCATAACACAAGAACAAGATAGGTTGGAGAGTCTGCATTTTTCTTTTGTGTGATTTAAATTCTTGACTACTTATAGTTACATGTTGATAAACATAATTTACCCAATAGGTGTGCTCTCATACGCAATACATTTTACGAAACCTTACAAAATCGTGCGTAGTGTTAATAAGACCATTTACCGTTTGGCACAAGTTTGTAAAAGACCGACACCAGGAACGAAAAAGGCCCTTAATACAATCGTTAACGAATTTCTACCCCTAAATTTTGTGTTGATATATTTTCATAAATCTGTCGCAATAAAAGCAAGGTTACTTACATGGCTGACTCAAAAACTAAACATTTATTGAAATGTTTATTCAAGCCAGTTTTAAGAAACTTTGCCTTTCCAAGGGAAAATCATCTCACCTTTCCCAATCCGATATTTTACGAAGTTTACTTTAGAAAAGTAAACAGAACTAATATTTGCTTTTTAATATTTTTTTTTTTTTGAATTTCCTTATTGAAAAATATATTTTATACACCTAAAAAGAAACATATCTGTTATATTTTTTTTTCTAGGAACTCATCAATACTGCAATTGAAACGCTTCTCTATCTCATTGCCTTCATTGTACAATTAGCTAGTTGGTCTGGAATCAATAAAAGTGGCCGAGGGGCAAATATCACAGCTGGAGTTTTTGGATTATTAAATTTTTTGGCCTACGCGGCTGGATCCTATTTACTGTACATCGAACACAGGCGCGGCTCAATACAATAGTCGCAGTTTTTCATAAGTTAAATGTAATTATTATTATCGCTTTTTTTAACAAAGGGATTTTCTTTTAATATTTATTTATAAAAAAAAAACTGAAGATCAAATAAATGTGCATATATAATGTAGATATTTATTTCGAAGAATAAAATTGTTAATATAAAGACACGTTAAGAGTTCAAAATGTTTCAAGAACTCGACACGTTTTGGTGTCGAAAAAAATATTTAAAAATTAACTTTGTATTTTGTTTTAAATGAACAATGAAGCTAAAAACTAATTTCTTGTACATCCTTTTTAATGTGAGTCATTTCAATAAAATGTATTTTTAACATACCAATTTGCTAGCATATTACATTATGCTTTGAACATCTGAATTGAAAAATTATGAATTCTCTTCTCATCCCACTGGCGTTTTGCACTTCACAGGATCACAGGTGAGTTCATCTAAAAATCTCAGGCGATTATACGGTTAGTACCCACCTGAAAGAACAAAATGCGTATCTACATTTAGAGGAATTTCGAAGTAACATCAACAGTCTGCTACAGGTATAAATATTCGTTAAAGATAGATATAGACATTTCAAAAACGTAAAGAGTTAAACGCTAGGTTTAAAAAAAAATACAAATTAAATTTATCTCCATTTCTATTCGAAATAAAGTTTAACGACGCTTACGATACATTCGTCTATGTCTATGCTAACACATTCATTCATTTGGTTCCATTTTGTTTAAAGTTGATATGCCACGCTACGGAATGTTATGTCACACGTATGTATAATTATTTGTGCAAACAAATCCCTGTATTCTACATGCATATCAAAATTTAAAACAGCTAAAACGAAATACCAAAAGCAATAAACTAAGTTTGGTGTACCTTATAAGGAAAAAACAAATTAATTTATTACCTTCCACAAAGTCTTAGCCCATATACAAACCTTATTACAAACCACCACCAACTTCACGTTACAGTGTCACCAGTCTTGAAAAACGAAACTCCCAAGCGAACATTTTGACAGAACTAAAGAATTTTCACGATTCCCCGAAAATTAAAAACCGGCACGCATTTACAAGTGAACAGAGTAGATAAGCTGCAGAATAAAAACTGCAAAATTTTTCTAGAATACAATAAAAGTAGAAAAGTAATACTTCTCACATTTCATTAGTTTCGAATAAAACAAAAAGCGAAAAACGAAATAAGAAAATGGGTTTGCCATTGTCGCCAGATGATCTAAAAAAATTAAAAACGTTCGTTGATTTATGCTCTTCGAATGTAGAAATTCTAAATTTGCCACAATTGAGTTTTGTTAAGGAATTCGTCGAGAAATTGGGAGGTAAAGTGCCTGAAGGAGAATTTAAACTCCCAGGGTAAGTTTTTTCCTTTTTATTTTATTTCATTTCTATGGGTTGATGAACAATCGATTTATTACGCTTTATGCACGATGCGCTAATGCATTATTTTCTTTTGTCAGTGGGTGTCCATTTGGAGGAGGTGCCGCACAAGCTGAAGCACCAAAACCAGAAGAAAGCAAAAGGGAAGCATTCGTTGATGTTGACGAAGAGATGGAATCAGAACCAGAATCTGAACTTGAGCTCGATTTGGAAGGTGAGTGTTGCGATGAAAAGGCACGATTTTTTTTTTGTGGTACAATTGGGTTCAATTAGCAATTAAAATCATGGATGTTTTTTTTGTGCATTTATACGAGTAGTTGTGGAAAGCAAAAATAGCTTAGAACAAAAGAAAAATACAAAGATGTGGGTATATGCACTTAAAGCCGACATTTTTGTTTTTGAAGAAAAAAATGCCAAAACCAGTTATAGTGAGAGCCTCAAAATGGGTTTAATATCAATATGTATTTAGAATTGTGTAATTAATGGTCCTTATCAAGCCCATTACAACGAAAAATATAGAATGATACTCGGGCTCCGAATATGGAGGAATAACTTGTGCAGTGCATCATCACCTGTCTAAAATAAAATTTTCATTTACCGAGGAATTGCTGAAACTGTTCTTAAAAAAAAAAACAAATAACCAATTCTGAATGCATCAAATTGCACAAAAAAAGTTGGCACACATTTTTTCTGTCTGTCCCTATTTGCTTACGCAAATGTTAATCGAATGCGCTACCACGTACCATCTAGTATTCCCTATACCCTATATGTACAAGTGGTTCATTCCTAAACAGGTTTTAATGACGCCAACACATCTGCAATTGCAAAGCACTGTTAAAAGTATAAAGTTTACTTGGATAGATGTTTCATCTATTGCTCACTACCTATCAACTCCAAACGGTGAGATTTGTCAGTAGAGGATATTATGTTAGATGGAAAGTTAAGTTAATATCTTATTTCCGGCGCAATAAGTGTGGGAGAACAGTCAGCATAATGTCAATTATAATGTTACCCTACACTTATTCAGCCTTCTATGTAGATTGTTAAAAAAATCCTTATAAACTATTATTTTATCTCGTTAACAGGTGTAATTGAACCCGACAACGATGCCAACCAGCCGATGGGCGACGAGACAAAAGTACCCACCGAAGAAGAGATCGAACAGTCGAGCGAATTGCGAGGCCAAGCCGCGGCCGCCTTCTCAGAAAAAGAATTCCAGGAATCCATTGACCTATACACTAAGGCCATCGAATTGAATCCCGGCAATGCGCTATTCCACGCCAAGAGAGGTCAGGCATTCCTTAGACTTAACAAGCCGAACGCATGCATCCGTGACTGTGACCGAGCCCTGGAATTGAATTGTGACTCCGCGGCTGCATACAAGTTCCGTGGACGTGCCCACCGACTACTGGGTAACTGGGAAGCGGCTGCAAAAGACTTGCGACAAGCCTGCAAGCTGGACTTTGATGAGGACGCCGACGAGTGGTTGCGTGAAGTTACTCCCAATGCCAAGAAAATTGAGCAACATCGCATCAAGCAAGAACGCAAACGAACCGAAAAGGAACTCAAAAAGCGACAGGAACGCGTGCGCCGAACCCAAGAGGCCAACGAAAAAGCCCGAGATCAAAGCAAGCAAGGACCGGGATCGGGACCGGCACCAGGTGAAGCCGGCCCAGGAGGACTCAACTTCCAAGATGTTCTCTCTGCTTTGGGTGATCCCGAAATTGCTGCCGCATTAACAGACATCACAACAAACCCGGCAAATATCGAAAAATACAAAAACAATCCAAAAATTGCCAAGCTTATCGAAATGGTCAAGGGTAAGGGCGGCATTCCTGGCTTCCCAGGTTTCTCTGGATTCCCAGGCGGATTTCCAGGAGCCGCTGCTCCAGGAGAAAATCCAACTGTACAACCAGAGGGACCACCCAGTGCACCCAAAGCACCTTCTCAGAAACCAGACTTCGTCGATGACGGTCTAGATTAAATCGCTTCCAGAATGCGTTAACATTTTTCCACAAACACACCTCATCGTCGAAAAAAAAAAAACCAAACCTAATCGAACGCTTTAACACTGCTGCTCTTGAAAATAAATTAACTTTTATTGTTAAAGCAATACTAGAAGTCTAACATATTGTTTTGAATTACATAAATGTATATTTAATTTTGAAAAGGGTTTCTTCTGAAATTGTATTTTCCGTGCGTTTTGAAGTATATTATAATAAAATTCATTTTTATCCTCGAATAATACGAATTTAAGTTTTTTAAGGGTAACAGCAGTAATTCCAAACTGCAATGCAACGAAAAAAGCAACGGGAGTACTGCAGGTCGAGCGGAATGTCACAGAATTAAATTTAATTTTAATTTCGTCAGAACTGTAGCGTCCTTTTGAATTTTGTAAAAGGTCGGGGAAACAGCGTAAAATAAAGTGGGCACGTTCAAAAACCTAGTTACCTTAAGTCGACAGGATTGGTCTAGATGAAACTTGAACGCAAAACTAGATTGGTAACCCTAATCACCCTGCTTGAGATCACTGTTTGGGAGTTGGGTACATGCGGAATCTCTTTAAATAAATGCGAAACATGAATATAAACAACTTGGCATTCACCTAAACTAGCACCTGCTCCAACAGTTACCCCACATCCCAAGTAGGGTGATTGCAGTAGGGTTGCATACCTTCCAAGTTCCCACCCCAACGTTTTATTCATTGTGGGTTTGGTCTTATTTCCAATATTTTTTGGCATTGTTTCGTTTTGTATAACGAAATAACGCCAAATTGGCCTTGTTTCACTTTTGAACGCAAAATATGCCAAATTTTAAGTTAGGCCTTATTTTGTTTTGCTTTATTTGACGTCATCAAATACTTAACTCCGTTTTAGTTTAAACTATACATTTGTACAAACCGACAATACGATCACAAAGTTCTGGAACACACTGATTTTTTATTTTTTTTTAGTTTTCTATGCCGAACTAAGAAGGTCTGACAAATATATCGGTTAGAACAAACTGGGAAATTTGTTCGTCGGTTCCGCTATTCGTTATAACCAAACCATAGATTCTTTGGTTAATATGTATTTTCTGAACAAACAGATTCGATGGTTGCCAGCTGGAATAACCGATGATCAAAGATAACTGAGATTGAACAAACCGGGCCTGAACGCGGCCGTTACACGATCAATCGATTGATGTTCAATTAGCTATGGAATTTGTGAAAGTGAATATTTAATTTATACATTTCATGTTATCTGACTGAGGAAATTGTAAAAAGTTTTAATTTTTATTATCAGCCAGGATGATTTAAGCTGTGTTTATAAGCTAAGGCCTAGTATGCTGTTCCGGGAAAGCTATAATTAAGCGCCTCTCCAATGTTTCTCTCCATCACACCGCTTAATGTTCGCTTAAATTTGACAGTGTAAGTTCCGTAAAAAAAAAGAGTGCTGGTAAAGCTGATTGACTTGCTCTGTTTAGACCTCTAAAAAAACATGAACAAGCAAGATTCCATAAAATCCTTGGTTACATCTCATTATCCGCGTAAAATCGGGTGGTCATCGATTTCTCGCGTTAACTAACCAAACCATAGATTCCTTGGTTAATATATATTTTACCGAACAAACACATTCGATGATTAACCGATGATTAAATATAACTAAGATTGAACAAACCAGGCCCTAAACTACCCTCCACGAATGAATATAATCATGCACGAAAATGTTGAACACAACGACGATTTAAGTTCATGTTCATAGCTATCCTTTTTATATCAAGTTAACTCACAATGAATGATTATGTAGTTGGAGCACACTGCTTACAAATTCCTTTTCATTCATCGTTTTCGGATTTTTGTGTTGGTATGTAATGTAAACAAACCCTAACCTCCTTCACCCACTTTTCGCCAATTTTATTTTATTATTGTTGTAATAAAATTTAAAAGCTGCTCCTTAAAAATCAACAAGGGCAACGTCGTTTACCGTCCGTGTGTCGAGACTTGATGGGATTTCACTTTCGATTTGGGAGCCGAAATTAAAACCATTTCCATTGACTGGTGTTGGTGTGGCATAAATAAAGGGGTTCACGGTTCAGGTCAGTATCTGTATGTAATATATATACAAAAGAAGACGTTGCAACATTGGTGACATCATCGTCGTCATTCGAAGTGCGTGTTAGTTTTTACCTTCATATGTACCTATATGTTCGCATTAGAAAAATGTTTTGCGGAGTGGGCATGGCTAACACCACTTTGAGGAAGTTTCTATCCTTATGCGAATAAGTTTGTACTTATTGCTCCACCATTAGGCAGCAAAAGCTGGTTAAATCCGTGGTTAGGTTAGGTACCACAGATATAGATTAACTCATGATTTTAAATCTGATTTTTCACTTCGGTCACGAAACAATAGCTTTGCGACAAGTCGTTCCACTTTTCCAGTTAATTTGTCAATTCAGTGATATATCTATGGTTACAATTTTTGTTTTCCGGGTTCACGTGTGTTTGTCAAGCTTTAGCTGAAAGCCCCGGTAGCTAGCGCTATAAGTTTCTTTTTTTATTAACTCTTAATTAATTAATAGTTAATAGTTAAAAATAGTAATAAATAATAATAAATTTGTTAAGGTATTTTATTAATGTATTTATTTTCAGTAATCTTAAGAAGGAAATATAAAAAAAAACTATGGCTAAACGTAAGAAGAAGATTCCTATTTTCCGCGATAACTTTTACCATTCATAATTCAGATCTGCAAATGGGAATGTAAAGAATGAATGCAAAGTAGTTAACAACATTCTTATAAAGAGAATCTTTCTAAAATTCCTACTAATTTATTATACGTGTTGGTGACTCCGATGTGTCTGTGTTATTTTGCAAATATAGGCTGCAGTTTACAACTTTATCCAGTCCAATCAATCTGTTCTCTCTGTCGCACTATTTGTGAATGTGCTAAACCGTTTGAATGTATTAATTTTCTTTATCAGCCCATAACTCCTCTTGAAATCTTAAAAGTTATTGGAACTTAGACTTCTTCAAATTCTGCTGGAGCTGATCTCGAGTTTTACCCTAAAACAAATTGCTTGCCTCATTGTGGATGTATTGGCAGATTTTTTATAATCGTTGCGTATTTGCTGGTGTTTTTCCTGATGATCTCAAATGTACAGATGTCATTCCATTGCTCAAAAAGGGTTCTTCCGCCGAATTCAGTAACTATAGGCCCATTTCACTTCTTCCACTTTTCCGCAAAATATTTGAAAAGCTAATGGAAAATAGGATAGTGAGTTTTATAACTAAAACCAAGTTCTTTAATCCAGTTTAATTTGGATTTCAAAAAGGAAAATCGGCAGAAGAAGCATTGTTACAGTTTTTTTTTCGCAAATAATGTCACACCTAATAAAAAAAAATACAGGGTGTGCTTATTTGTCGATAAAACCAAAGCTTTTGATATGGTTAACCATAATATTCTGTTAAGGAAACTGGAAAAAATCCGGATTCCGTGGTATCATTCTAAATTGGTTCAGATCGTATCTTAAAAATAGGTCGCATCAAGTAAAAATTGCTGGAGTAAGGAACGAAGTCAAGTTCTTTAATCTCAGTGTTTCATATAAGGCTCTGTTCTGGGTCCCATTTTGTTCTTAGTCTACATTAATTTCGAAGGTTCACCTACTGCCTTTGCGAGTGACATTGGTTTCTCTTATGGATCAAACAGTCCCTTAGACTTGGTGTCTGATTTAAATTATTATCTTAATCTTTTGAGACGCTGGTTTGCTGAACATTGCTTAGTTATTAGATGTAAAAATAAAATAATGTACAAATTTGAAGCGAACGTATACTTTCATGCACCTGAATGTTTAAGATATAAACTGTCCAACTGCAATTGCACATCCGGTCTTTCCTCTCATACTTACTATAGAAGTCTAATCTGCAGTGACAAATGCTTTCTACCTTGACTCTAGAATGAGTTTTGCGTATCATACAGCTACACGTACATTGAATCGCAATTTTCGTGTAATTTCTAATAATGGTTTACGTGTGAACTCCTCGAACATGTTATCTGTTCCCAATTTACATGCCACTGCATTTCGAATTTGTTTGCTCTATTTTGTCTTATCGTTTTTTAAATAAACTCCCGCAGTCTACTAGAGCATTATCAA
The DNA here is from genome assembly GCA_916610125.1 of Cheilosia vulpina. Lineage (NCBI taxonomy): Eukaryota > Metazoa > Arthropoda > Insecta > Diptera > Syrphidae > Cheilosia > Cheilosia vulpina. The sequence goes on from OU744277.1 coordinate 61,813,900, forward strand.
TTCCTGGAGCATTTATAAAGCAAGCAGAAATTTTTGAAACTGTGCCAGATTAAAATCAATTATTATCTGATATTCTGGTTTAACTTTTATAGTTTTATTGTTTAATTAAATTTGTGCTCTGGTTATTTTCTTCGCATTTTTTATTTACGTATTTTTTTTGTATCATTGTGTTTATGCTGCATCTTATATATTTCCTCCGTATGGTATAGTACCATTAAGTACCTATATATATGTATATATGTTCCCAACCATCAAATTCATCTGAATTTTCCAAAATTTGAGTTTGTTCTTCATAAGTCAATTAAAGTGCCAAGGAAAAAAAAATATTAAGTATATTGTAGAAACTATTAAATTGTTATTGAACTATAAAATCATAAGAAAATTAATATTATAACTATCTATCTAAATTAATACCTTTAGTTTAAATATAAATTTTTAGTCTTTTTATTCGTTTTGCCCAATGCCGCCTACCAGACTGACATTTTAAATATTTATAAGCAATATTTAAACCTATTACAAATAATTATGTAGTACCTAATTAGGTACCTTAAAAAAAATTGTAACCAATTTGCATAATAATCTGAGAAAATTTTGATTTACAACATAAAATAGTTACATTCCAACAAATAGGGTGACTGCACAAACCACCCCAAAGTCATATGAACTCTTTAAAATTCCATATCAAATCGTCTTTTTTCCATTGAATTAAGAATTACTCACTGCAAGTATTCAAAAAAGTATATATCCAAACTCAAGACTGTTAGCAAACACACCTCTTATCATCAGCGCACCGACTCTTTGATTAGTCATTTCATTTATTGGCAAAAGCTCTCATGTCATCGCAGCGCGTTCAGCTACGTTGGTACACTTTCCTCGAGCTCAACGCAAGATAGATATCAATTTGGAGTTTAGTTCAGTTACGTTTGCGACGTTCGCGAAAGCGCATCTAAGTTTTCTTCTGATTTTCGGTATCTCATCCCCTAACGGTCATCACTGTCTATAGTTGGTCGTTACAACTTGACTTTAAACGCGTTTATCTGCTACCAGTGCTGATATTATTCAAACCCATAAACGGTAATAGCAAAATAAATATACAATTTAAATATTTAAACTCTCCACCAACAAGCAATTTTGTAATAAAATCTATTTTAAGTTTGCCATTCTCTCCAAAAAAAAAAAATTAAAAGAAAAAGAAATAAACGCAAAATTTCCTTCAAAACACTGAGTGAACACCAAAAAGTGTGGGTGTGGTTGTTTCTAAGTTTTTTTTTCTTTTTGTTTCACTGATTCTGAGAAAATACGATTTCTTTCAATATCCATTTTTAAAATTACTTGGATGATCTCATTCCTTGGTAGACTGGCACTGCCAGTAATGGATGGACATTGAACATTACTTTCGTGTGCACTGGCAATGGCAATCACAGGGAGTATGCAACAAGTGCGCAACAATTTGCAATTTCTCCTTTTCGTGCCACCCTCTTAAGAAGACGACTTGGTAGGGAATACTGATTAGGATAGTGTTGCTTGACTTTCCCTTTCGATCCATATCGGGACATGGAGTATTCAAGGCATGCACGGCGGAGGCGCTTTTTTGTCTACAGTCAGTGCTATTGTGTGCGGTGTCTTTACGTTTTTTGTTTACATGAAATTCATATGGTGTTGGCTTACAGACTTTCTGTAGAGTTGTTGTAAGCGAATTACTTACTGGCCGTATTTTGACGAGCGGTTTGTTTTTTTGTTTATGGAACGTAATTTGGAGGCTGAAGGCTTTTTAAATGATGTCACTGCCTGACTGCGTTTATTTTTAATGTGATTATCGTCGGAACTGAATAGAATAACTATTGGCTTAGCTTTTTTTATTAGTTAAAGCCATTTGCATTTGCCTAATGAAATGCTATTTAAGTGCTGAGTAAAATTTAAATTCTCAATATTTTTGCTTACAATGGTTGACTTTGAGGTATCTTCTCAATGGAACACATGAGTATTATCTTCTTCTTTTTTTTTGTGCGCGATCCTATTTCGTTGATTTGTGGATTTGTTGTCCATTTTTCAAACTGTAGAGCGAAAATATTTTGATAATAAACGATTCATTTTTTCACTGCAAAAATATTTGAAATATATTGAAATGAAATGACCACTAACTAAAGTTAAAATATAACTTTTGTTAACAAATATTTTAGAACTGCTACTATAACATTCTGAACATTATATGCAGGTGCCTTACTCGTATTAATAAATAACTTGTATCTATTAATTTACTTTTATCTTGTAAATGTTGTATAGCTACCTTTATTATATCAGTCACCTTTATCAAAGTATCACTTGAAAACAAATTCATTCGGCTGTGCCAGACTGGCATCTCTGACTCTATCAGTGTTTCAATTTACCATGTAAAACAAGTAAAGCAAAGCAAGTGAATCAAGCAACGACAGACTGGCTTCGATGACCTGGCCGTGTGTGTTTTCCGTGACGAACCACGGACACGTAAAATAAATTCCTCAGCCATGCGACACCTTCAGACAGGGGTGCGGTATAGCAACATTAGGATGTGATGTGTTCTATTATAAACATATTTTGTTTTAAAACATTACCTATGAATAAGTAAAAAAAAAATTAAGTAATTTTCAAAATTTAAATACATAGTTGTTGCAACAGTTCCGTAACGACTGGGTTCTCATAATCATCAGTTTTGGGTTAGTTAAGCATTTTTGGGGCAAATGGTAGTGATCTTCAATTTTATGCCGAGTCCAAACGGCTAATTGAGAAGCTTTTTCGTGTCAGTTATACTCTCGGATGATTGTCAGCAGTTCGCGAGAGGTGGCGCGGTAGATAAAGAAATACCTTAAGATGTAATTTGTGTTTTTCCGAAAATCGAAATTTGTAGGTAATTAAAACTGAATTAAAAATTTCCCACTGTAGTGCAGTTAAGCAAGACTCACAAACGAATTAGTCTGAAAAACTGAAGTCAAACGAAACATTTCTAATTCCCTCTTAATATTTGATAACTTTTACTGGTACATTACAGTGGATACCTGTAGGTAAATTTAAGCCATACATGCGAAACTAAACTATACATTATGGCTCCGTTATAACTTGTCTGACAGCTTCGTACCGCAAAACATGTTTTATTAATCTAAATAACAATATTGTGAGTGTGATGACAGTTTTGTTTGATTAGGTTTGTGTTAAATAGTCACGGATGTTTCAAAATTTATAATTTCTTCTTGAAAATACATTATTCTTTCTCTCCTGTCAGGAAGTGAACCTGCTGTTCTGTTCGCTTGGCCGTCAATTTATTGCCAAAGCCATGCGCTATCTAGGTGGTGAACACTAGGGAACGCATTTTTTTAACACAATATATATGGATTGGCAATGGTAAAATGCCCTTTCGACTATGTTAAAAAATAAATACAATCCGCGATACTAATAATAATTTTTAGTGTTCAGGCTAAAGTTTTCGAACTCGCAATGGTGATATTTTCCGAACAAAATTGCGTCTTATGACATGCAAATTATGTATTGTGAAAGTTAAAAATGAGTATTAGTAAGCCCCAATATATATAATACACTATATAACATCAATAATGGTTTCTTGTCATAGGCTTTTTCCATCTGTCCTTTTTTTATTATTTTATTATTATAAAAACGTAGTAGAACATAATGAAATAATACGCACATTAAGGACAACGTCTTGACAAATATGCTACTTATTTTTAAAATAAGTTAATTGAATACAAAAATGTTTATTAATGCACTTACAAAGTATTAATAACAAATTTTAGTCTCGACTTAAAATTTCCGGAAACTCACTATTGTGAAATTTGTATGGAAAATATTACCACTGTGAACTAGCAACATTTTGAGTCGAAACTAAAAATGTTTATTGGTAAAGCCCAATGAGTTTATATATTTAGGAGAAATATTTGTTTCTCTCTTTAATATCTTGTATACTTTCGGTATACTGTTTTCATATTTGAATTAAATGTAAAATTAGACTGCACCGCAGTCCAGTGACCATTTCTGACAGTTTTTTCTTTGAAGATAGAGTCATTTACAGTGTGATGGGAATATCTTAAATTCTCTAATGAAATATTGTCCAAACGCATGTCGGATTTGACAGCTTTACAAATGACAAAATAGCAACTGCAAGCATAATGGAAATAGGTTCAACCGTTATTCGCTTTTAAATACATCATAAGAATGAGGTTATTTAATTTGATTCCTAAAGTCTCACATTTTGCATGAGTATGACAACGACACCATTTAAGTCTGATATAACAATTAAAGGGATAACCTATAGAATGAAGTGTTAATCATCGCCATTGGAATTTACATATTCATTGAGTCATTCCTTATGGTGCAAACTAACTTGCCTTTTTTAACTGCGCTAAAGAAGTTATATATCTCCCTGAAATACGGAGCGATTCAAACGGCGACTCTTTGGTTATATCCTTTTTTCCCATTACAAGCTAAATAAAGCAAATCGATTAATTGCAATTTAGGTTAGCTGTCATCATAATCTTTTAATTCCCATTTATTCTTTCGGTGCGGCTCCGACCGCACCCTAATCAAACCCATTCACCATTACATCATTCTCCAGCATATCGTGAAGAAGATAACAAACTCCTCCATACCCCTTCCATTTCCATTTACTTCCGGACCTTTCGCCAGAACTCGTATCGTTGAAACATTTCTGCAACCATAACTGGTTATACCACAACGAGTGACGTCATTTCTGGAAGTTGTTTTTAAATTCGGTTGAGGTTTGCGCGCGAATAGCTTCTTTTTGTGCGAAGCAACAGAGTAGCAGCGTATACAATCGGTTTTTTTTTTTTTTTTGTATGGCGTTTTGTGTAATGAAACTGAAAACAGATTGCCTGCATGTGTAAGTGGATTCCCATGACCTAAAAAAAAACTCATTACTGGAGAAGGAAGCGGCAGGGGTTTTCGATTTCGATTCTGATCTGATCGTTCAGCATTGTTCGGTTTCGATTTGCGAAAAAGTTTATTTATTTCTGCTGTATTTGTTGACATCTTGTTTATTTACAGTTCCAGGGTGTGGGTCTGAAGAGATGAGTTTTAAATCTGGCAAGCATTTACGCGCATATAAGTAGTTCACTTGAGAAGTAGAACTTACTTTGTATATCTACATATAGATGTAAAGACTTAAAATCGATCGGATTGGTACAGCTAGCGGCGGTATTTTTAGACTTTTTGAAATATTATCACGAACTGTGCTCTTTAATGTTTTCCACATTGCTGTTGTGTGTATATAGGATACAGGAGAAATTCTGCGTTTTTTTTTTCAAGTACGGAAGCTATTTTGTTTTCATCTGGTAATTATATGGTGTGGAAGATTGGCCTCGCAATGCGTTGACTTTCAGCTTTTTTTTGAGAGAGAGAGAGAAAATGAATTTTTGAAATATTGTAAAACTTGATAGGATGAGTTTAATGTTTCTGGATATGGACGATGGAGGTTAAGAAGGATGGTCTTCACATTTTAAATAAATTCTCTAGAAAGCATTGCGAGAGTAATTCTGCAAGGCAGCGGAAGTTACGAATCTAAATTCCTTTATTTTTCAATGGCTTTCCTGTGAAATAACTTTTGACAAAACTAATGTAGGGAATATCCAGTCGTTTCAATAAAATTCGTGATGGCAAAAGCGCATTCAAGCATCGCAAAAGCTTTGCATAAACAAAATTTATTTTAATTTTAAATTTTGGCAGGTAACGAGCTCAATCTACAATGCAAAACTATTAAGATTCTACTCACAGAAAATATTTATACGATTTCTTTTTTCAACAAAATTTATGGAAAAAAAACCTCAAACGCATTTGATAACATCAGCTTTTTAGATACGGCATATAATTTGAAATGACTAACGCCTTTTGATCTCACGTGTAGATAGAACCGACACCCTGCACTTAATTAATGAAAAATTTGATTACAGATTGTTAAATATTGGCCCGCAGTTCAGTACTGAGGACTTCTTGTGACTTCGAAATCCAATGAAAAATAGAAAAGCTATGAATGCGTAACATGTTCTTCAACCAAGGACCTAGTCATAACAACTGCTTTCTGCAAAATTATAATTTCTTTTCCTTACCAATATAGGTGAAATTGATAAAGAATGTTACGTATACGCCCCGAAGTGAAAAATGTCGTTCGTAAGTAGATGTGCTGTAAGCATAAGGCAAAATTTAAATTAGTTCATAAAAAAGTTGTAATGCCTTTGATTGCAGACCGCGGCAGTCTTATCTTGACAGCAACAATGTTCTACAATACTTCATTTTTAAGATTTGAAATTTGAACCCGCAAACTTCAACAAACTCTATATGTGACAATCAATTTCACATCATTTCTATTTTTATTTCTGGAGAAATATTCATGAACAATCATTATTCTGAATTATCTCGGATATGAAAAGCACTTATTCTTATCAAATTACTGAAAAATACTTTTATTCAACAGTACAAACAAAATGTATCCGCAGGGCTTGATTTGTCAACAAATTCGGTCTCAACAGAAAAGAATAAAATGCCATGAGTCAGAACATACAGAATGACATCAGAGTAACACCCTGTTGAATGACTTCAGATCACCAAAGGTATCAATCAAACAATTAAGTGAGGCTTCACACTAGCATGTTGTGGTCTCGAAAAATGCGTTCACAATGCTATTTGCATTCTTAATTGATGACGACATTCAATGACGTTGACCTCCATCATTTGTTTTCATTCAGTATTCAAACTTCATTTATAAATCGTAAATGTAGCGCTTGTGTTTTTTGCAAAAAAATAACAATCCAAAAGCATTGATTACGTAATTGTTTAAAAATGTAGGTATGCGCGCAATCGTGATCTTCAAGATCAACATAAATATTTCATTCTGTTTTCAAATTTTATGAGCGCCCGGTTTTTCTCTTTTTAAAAGGGTACGTGCTAAAGACTGATATCAAGCAACTTCACGTTCTAATGATGTGATGTCACTTCAGCGGAAACGAAATGTTTCTTTTTTTTTAAATCTTGTGGGTATCAAAAGATAGACTATCTATTCTACATTTTGATTGGCTTTTGGGTAGCACTGTTGGCAAATTTATTGATTCGTGCAGCATAATGAATTGTTGGTAGAGTTTTCCTTATAGCTGGTTGCGATTATTTGTGACCAAATTTATGTTATTCGTTAAACAATAATCCGTAATAAGTTGTCCATGATACGCATTTAGTTTTTAATCATTATTCTGTTTCACGAAATTCATTATTATGAGTAAAGAACGTGTTTTGGAATATCTTACTGCGTTTCAACTCAACATGTAAACGTGGTCAAATTAAATGAGCGTGGCTATATATAAGCTAATAAAACAATTGACACAAAAATAGGGTAAACATCGAAATGTGTGTTTCCAGCCCATAAAAGCTTAGACACGAGAATATGTTACTTTAGCTACATTTGATATTTAACTGTCGGAAAACTATCTAGATCCAAACATTAAATTTTATTTCGTTTTTCTTAGCTGAAGGGATATTTTTTTAAAGATAAAGGCCAGTGTTTTTGAGCTTCCATCTCAGCAAAGCAAAGCAAAGTAGGATTTTCAGTACGCAGTTACAGCAACTACGCTCTACTTGACACTTCGAGGACTCACAGTAGTTGTTGTAATTGCGTGCTGAAAATCCTACTTTACTTTACTTTGCTGAGATCGAAGCTCAAAATGCTAAAATTTTCACTTGTTACAATAATATCAAATAGACAGTACTATAAATAACAATAATAATTTAAGAATAACCGCGTCCCTGACATTATATTTTGTCAGTAATGAAACCTGTTCAGTGCAGCTAATATCAAAATCTTTTTATATTTTCAGACGAATCTCTAAGCCGCCAAAATGTCTCACTCAGTAACAATTACAAGGACTACAACCAGTACCACCAATACCTCATACATTGTACTTAACACCGGGTACTTGAAATCATTTCCAGGAATTTTAAAACTAGTCCAACTCGTAAGTTTCAGCTAAAGTTAGAAAACACACCCACAATGACTTTAATCATAATCCTTTTATTAGTTGATTGGAGCAGCATGTGTGGGAATATGCTCATACTATGCTGACTACAGGGGCTTCTTACACACAAATGTTTTGTTCTTCTTCCTCATGGTCACGACATTTATGATAGCAACATTCTGTCTGTTATTATCTTGTCTTACCTCACTTAGTACTGGTGGTATTATCTCGAAAACGATTTATGTAAGTTTGAGCATGTTTCTAATGAACCCACAAGTTCTAATGGAATTTATTTTTGCAGGAACTTATTTATCACAGCGTTGCTGGTATTTTGTTGCTGGTAAGCTCCGTATTGTTCCTTTTGAAATTGAACAATAATTCAGGTTACAAGGGAGACAAGCAATACGATGCCTATCTGGCTGCTTCCATTATGGGTCTCGTCAACAGTATACTTTACTTCATTAGTGCATTCTTGGCACACAAGTCGTATCGTGGAATCTAAGTAAAAATTTGAGCCTTGTAAGAAATCAACTTACACCAACATCCGAATGGTTATGTTACAATTCACATACAATATATATATTGTTCGTTTCTTTTTATTTTTTTCATTATTTTATGATTATTTATTTAGACATGTAAGAGATTGCAAAGTGTTCTTAAAAAAATAATTGTTTTTTACGCAATACTGTAATCTTATTAATATAAAATCTTTTTGTAATTGTTTTCGCTAAAAATAAACGAACTTTTTTTCTAAGTGTTATTTAATCTGTTGTGTCTGGGATCGAAAAAAAACTGCAGCGTCTTATTAGTGTCACGTCACGATTCGAAAGTAATCGTAGCGTTTTTGATATTTTTTTTTCGTTTGAGGTTAATATGCGATGAACAAATTTGACAGCACCAAAGACTTGCACGGAAGAAATTGTATGGACGTATTTAAGTTTAAAAGAGCCAGTAAACACCAAACATCATAAGTATTGTATTTTTAACTACTAAAAAATTACTACTCTTATTCAATAACGTTGTTTCGTGTTATAGGCCATGATACTGGTCCATCTAAAAGTGCGTTGGTGTGTAAAAAGGTCTTTTCGCGTACTATAGGAGCCAAGCAATAAAAATCTGCCAAACTCAAAAAATATTTGACATCTAATCAAAATCACAAATAAATCTGTAACTTACCTTTTTGCAACATATGATGCGTTCTAGGATACGTTCGATCAATGGCGGTTTTATTTTTGTGTGCAATTGATTCTTGAGACGGATTTTCAATTTGAACTTTGTGAATTTCACGTATTCATCAGTACTTGCCGGTTGAAGTCCTCTGACGTCTGACCTTGAAGTCTGTGCAATTTCGATCCAAGAGAGGAACTGCTCGTTACCTGCTCGTTATTTTCCTAATTTTCTCTTTTTCTGTCATTTTTGATGAGAAAGTATTACGCATTAAATGCGATTTAAGTTTGGGTTGTCAGCAGAGCCACTCCGTTTAAATCTTCATGACAGTTACTTAACAACATTAATGATATATGTTTACTGACTATATTTTTAATCTGTAATGTTCGTCAAATAGGGAGCAAGCTGACAGACAAAAACTGAAAATACGTACATTATTAGGTTCATTCGCGTACGCGGTTTAACTTCTTTAGGCATGCTTGACTTGGGGGGCAAGCTGGTGAATGCGTCACGAAAGCGTTATGGAAACTGCGAGCGGAAGTTGAGAGGGAGATATAAGTAAGTGAAATAAAAAGAGAGAGTTACGTTTCGTTTCGTATATTACTTTAGAGGCAAGAGAGTTACGTTTCATTATCTAAGACACATCATACAGTGCAGCAGTGATACCAGATCGGGGAATTTGTCACTTTTTGCGGGATTTTCTCACTAATACGTAATAAGCTAAAAGGGAGAAAGGCATTTTTCAGACCTCTCAGTACAAAAAGAAAGGGATTTTACTTTTTGGTCAATTTTTGTTCCTAATTGCTTATTTCATTAAGAAGAAAAAAATTATTCAACCTACGATCAAATTAAATATTTTCATGTCTAGAAAAAAGTCATTCAAAATATCTAAATGTTTTCATTTTCTTTTTTTTATTTCCCTAAACTGTTCCATAAAATGGCATATGTGTCTGTGAATGACTCACGAGTATTTTTTAAAATAATAAATTTATTTATTTTGTAAACATAAAAGGGATATTTTGAGTATAACCGTTTGATAACCTCTAAAGTTTGGTAACCCTGCAGTGCAGGCCTATTTTCTGTATCATACTGTAGGATCAACAGAGAGGTGAAAGCACACAGTTTCTTTTCATTCTCTCAGAGCCAGTAAATTATTGAAGAAAATTGATATATTAATATGTATAAACTAAACATGCATACCTATATAGATAGAGCTAAAGAAATTTTACTTCAATAGTTCAGTCGTTTTTTTTTAACCTCGAACTCAAAAAATCAAAGTAAAGTAGGATTTTCATCACGCAATTATAACAACAACTGTGAGTCTCCGAAATGTCAAGCAGAACGTAGTTGTTGCTGAAAATCCTACTTTACTTTGCTTTGCTGAGTTCGAGGTTAAAAAAAACAGGCCTATAGATAGGCTTGTGTACGATTTAAACGGTGTACGCGAATGAACCTAATAATGCACGTATTTTCAGATTTTGTCTGTCAGCTTGCTCCCTGTTTGACGAACATCACAGATTAAAAATATAGTCAGTAAACTTATATCATTAATGTTGTTTGTGACTGTCATGAAGATTTTAAACGGAATGGCTCTGCGCACAACCCAAACTTAAATCGCATTTAATGCATAATAAAACCATTATATATTTTTCTGTGGGAATTGTTAAACCGTTGAACTCAACAACTACACGTTTTTTTTTTGCGTAGGCTCCTTTTATTCTAACTTCAAATTAATCGAAACTAAAACCAAGTTAACAAATCGAAATGGAACAAAATCAAAATACGAATGCTGTACAAGTTATGGGCTTAAATTTAATAACGATTTTGGGAATACCACATGTATTTTTAGGGGTAAGCTATTGCTAAGTCCATAAAAATATATAGTATTTATGTCATATTTACACGCGTATTTTTCTACAGACCCTTTGCATCCTGGCAATGACATTTCTATCTTTGTACGGTACATATCCCCAAGAGCTGAGTGTTCTCTATTTTCAAATGGCGTGCTGTGCAACAGGTGGTGTAAGCATTTTGCTGGGACTGGAATCGATTGCGTTACCCTCGAAAAAAGTTCGAGGCATTCGTAATGCCCTTATATTTGTATGACAGACCACAGTTGAGTAAAAACGTCATATAAAATGCATTTATTTAACAGGATATAATAGTATCAACTCTGCTCGGAATTGTGCTAATTGTAACAGCTCACAATTTCGCGACTATCTATCTTGGAGAAACCGTTATGGGTTCGGAGCTGGATCTGTGGGAGGATTTTGTTCTTAAATTTTATGAAATATGCTACTATTTAGGAATTTTATCTAGTTTTATTCTGTTTTTGAGTTTGTTACTTTCGGCTTTTTTACTTTATAAAAATATTAAAGGAGAGTAAAAACTAGTTGTTTAAAGGCGTATTGTTAGTACAGTGTTAACTGGTAGTTTTTATATTCGTAGACAGCTTTTGAGATCGGGTGTTTATGTGATTTGAACTGATGTTATTGCCAATTTGAGTTGCGGACAGCTTTTGATTGATGTCGAGCATTGCTCTAAGCAAAGGGTCAACCGACTAGTGTATGAGGATTCTATTTGGCATGACATATCTAAAAATCGTTTGGTTCTAATCCTAAGCAAAGTTCTCTTTCCGTGGAACTTGTTTTCCTATAGCAATTTGTCATCGGCTCACGAAACTGGACATAGCCACACTCTTTTATTACAAAGTAAAGACCAACTGTATAATATTACTTATTATTTTATTCGTAATAATCTTAAATTTTAAAGAAGACTCTCTTCAAATAACAACTTATGTATACTTCAAATGGAAAATGTACGAATTTTGAATGAAAAGAAAAATAAACCAACACTTTGCAATGTTTCTTTGCCGCAAAAATATTTAAGCAAAATACCACGTCCGCTTAACTGTCAACATAAATAAAGTAGATAGTACAAAAATATTTCATGTAAACTGAAATCGGCTTATAGGAGTCGCGGTTTCAGGTAAATTAAAATCCAACAACTACGTCGAAAGTATGGAAAATGAAATTGAGCACCAAATGACACACAATGGGTAAAGTTCGTTTTGGTCTATTATTTCTAATCGCTTCTCTCGTATGTTTACTAAAACCAATCGAACAAGCGTTATTTATACAATTGCAACTATCCTACTGGCAGAACTTGACTCCAATATTGTCCGCTCTCGTTCGCATGTGCTTCATTACATCATCCGCCAGCTCTTCGACAGTTGTGTAGCGACTTCTCTGGAAGTTAAAGATGTCGGTGAGGAAGCCCATTATTTCCTCACGGAAGTAATGGCAAATACTTCGAAGATTTTCGTCAGGGCCAAAGAAGCCCCACGCCATCAGCGGCGACAGTTGCTCCGAAATAATGTAAAAGTGTGACATGAAGCCATTGGGGAATTTAAGCATTCGCCGTTTTGCCTTTAAAACAGACCAAACAGCTGTTGTCAGGGCCTGAAATGACGCATTCCTTATTTTAATACAGTAGATACAACTCATGATAAACTTACAGTCTCTTTGAATCCATTCGACAGGAAGCGATTTTGCACCACAGCTGTGACGCTGGCTGGCGGGGCGTCTAGGTCCCGGAAGGCATCCAAAATGATGTAGTCTATACAAATGTCGTAGAATGTCATTGCTTTGACATTGCGCGCCTCCAGTTCCCTCTCTATATAGTCCCAGTTGTTTTCGTCTTGTACGTAGTTGATCATGTCTTCATAGCCGACAAGAAAATCTTTTGTATCCTTGTCACCGAGACACAGGAGATCCGTAAGGATCTGTCGGCCGGTATCAGCTACCCATTGTCCCACCTTTGGGTCCTAAAACAGATAAAATGCAGTCACACCATTTGAGCGGAAACAGTGAACAGCACAACTCACCTTAAATAGATATTGAAACGCCAATCGTATGCAGTGCAGTTTGGCCAAATACTCAGTATCGGTAGCGCAATGTAACAATTCTGTTCTGATATGCCGATAGGGAATCGGTTGCTCCTCGGACTGTTTAAGAGCACTTTGATACAAGGGGTACTGTTCGAATTCAGCAAATGCTTCGGTAAACTCCTCAAATTCCCTTAAATCAGCGACCTGATCCAGAGCCGAGGCAAAGCTCTCAGCTGAATCGAAATTCGGATCGGAACCGGTGCGGCTCATGGTCGACCTTCGACTACGGGCCGAGGCCATTTGTTCCTCATCCTCCTCTTCGATGGCTGCTTCATCGCGAAACAGCACAGATCTTTGGTCGAGGAATAGTAACTCACTTTGATCTTGAAGCGTGTAGGCCATATCGAGAAGATTTTGAATTTCCCGGCAGAACTCGGATTCTTCGGCTGTGGTTAGGGCTGCTGGAATACCACCGGGGGAGTAGTGTGCTGCCAGAGCATCTTCCCAGTGATTGATAACAGTATCGAGTGCCTCCATGCCCATGACACCGAGCTGTTGTGCTGTTAGCTGTTGATTTGCAACGGCAGCAGAGTCAATTGAACCCGATGCCAGCGATAGACGGTCGGAGAAGGTTACGGTGGAACCGACAGGGCTGCCCGATCGAGCAGATGCTTTCGATCCAGCAACCGACATCAGGTCGTTGGGACTGCGCATGCTGTTGCGTGTGCGACGACCGACATACTTTCGAGGCCGTCTAGGTGGGCGGGGAGATTTTCGACGGCGCAAAAACCGTGCCAGAACTCCTAGAAGAGCGACACCTGCTGTCAGAGAGACAACTACTATCTGTAAAGAGAAATATAAGAATAAATGAGAAAGTGAAAAGCGATTTTGGAATAGCTGGACAAAATTACAACGTCCCAAGCACAGTACCCCAGACTAATTTTTTGTAGTGGTATCGAGATTTTTAAATTTCAACAAACTTTTTAAATTAGATGGAAAGCAATCTCGATTTTTCTTTAGGATACCTATCCTCTTCTGTTCTAGATCCAGCCATTTTTCAGTAAATATCGACTTTCGCGACCGTAGCCATATAATTTGAATAAACTTTGAACTGTAGCTCAGTAATATTGACCTCAATTGTCAGCTTAAGCAGAAAATGAATTATAACTACAAATGTTTACCATATACATGTAAAATGGTTGTTACATCCTCATACAACCATTCATCACATGTACCTATTTACAATATTATTTCTACACTATGAGAAGGTAAAACAAGTCTCAGAATGCCGGCTGTCTGTGCGTAAGAACTTCATATAAGTACACCTCAGTTGGCACATCATAAACAAATGACGTATGGTAGCATACATGACCCACTGACTACCACAAAGTATAAAAGTAAACGATAAAACGACACTACATCATGGAATGCGCGAGTTGTATAATAAGTGTAAGGTGGGGGCAAAGCAGCTTTTGCTACACGAACCTATCAACTAATTTCACTTGCAAGCATGATATAACACAATTTTTAGCTGATTAGATATGATGTGTGCGTACCTTTTGTGAAGTTGACATCCTAAACGGAAGAATCCGACCATCCCATCGAGCAGGCAGAATAGCTTTGAGCATCTTTTAGCTAATTGTTGAACTGAGTTGGTTGATATTTCTATAGGTATTCCCCGGCGCAAATGGTAAGGAGCAAATGGTTTTTTAATTTATATGGAACTCCCAATTGATGTGAACTCTTTATGCTTTTTAAGTTTTCGTGGAAACATTTCTAGAGACACTAGTATATCAATTGATTTTAATTTTGAGGTTATATTCAGACTGCGGTCAGGCTTATTGATTATGTTGTGGACGACAATATCAGCAAGATAAACTGCGTCCGTTTAATAAATACGATTAAACTCATATATTACAAATTAGGATAAACATAATTATATCTGATTTTAATTGATATGGGTGCTAAGAGGAAAATTGTTATCAATTCGCTTTCTCTGGCAAAAATCCGACACTTGCATCACTTGTGACTGACAGTTCTAATGACATATTTTTGTGCGTGAAAGAAACTTTATTCGAATTGCTCAATTTGACAGTGTGGCTTTCTATGGATCATAATTGTAGTAGATTATTAAAGTCAGTGATACCCTACCGTACCTACTGAAGGAGACATTTTTATAATTTAAATAGTACCTAGCTACTAAAGCCCATATGACACTACATATTTGTTTGCATTTTTTTCTGTTTTTGAAACTAGAGCAGTACGAAAAATTAGAACGAAAATTCCCGATAGCAGTGAGTGCCTACACACAAAACTTATTAATGTAGAAACATAAAAAAAATGTTTTTTTTTTAACATTTCAAGATTATTTGATAACAAATTCGTTTGAAAATTTGTGGTTACTTTGCAAACAATTGCTACCCCTTTTGGAATAAAATTGCAGTCTCTTTTACACACCGCTGACATTTCAACATGATAAAAATGAGGAATGGGCATTTTTTTTATATTACCTAGAACATCTTACAGATCATTGATTTGTATGTCACGAAATTCCACTGTTGTACACTATGTTGTATGGGTAAAATAAAAACACTTCGAATTTAAAATTTTTACTTGGACTTATGTCATATAATTGTACAATGTGAAGCAAAAATGTCGGAACTTTTTTCGAAATCGGTGAACGTGCGACTTGTGAAGTAATAAATTAGTTTTCGCTTTCCATCCATTGGAAAAAAATCTATAATTTTAAGCATTGACTCGCGATTTCTTTTAGGTATTGTGTATAAATAAAGCCAGTAGTTCAGTTGCCTTGTTCGCAATTCGGCTTCATATGAATAGGTACATATTTGTTAAGGTACAGCATTCCAATCTACTACGATATCTATTATCAATCTACGCAACTCTAGTATTCTTCGATTTATAACAAATCTGCGGAGAGTCAGCTGGGTTTGTCGGTTGTTTACCCTTCAGAAATCAGCTGTTCCCAATTATGCCAAACAAATTTTAATTTTATCCAACCGGTGAGTTGGCTAAAAACTAGTTTTATCTAGATGCTAGATGGACATCTACTTAGGATTATATTTATACTTAAATTAAGGTAAGTTTTTTAAACTATAATAAAAAAAAAAACATAACAATTCCTAAAGGACGTAAATGAAGGTGTAGCATATAACATATTTTCTTTAGGAAGCTATTTTCGCACTTTTGCGGTGCAAATAAATATTAATTTTGTTTTTCAAACTACTAAAGTCTTAAAATAAAATGATTTTATAAATTTTCCCAAGACTACGCCTTTATTCTCTTACTAATTATCTTTATTAGCGAAGACCCAAGGTAAACCCACGAAATCGGTCAATAATGGCTGAGACAAGCAAAGGTAAGGTAAGAACACATTTTCTTTGGAAAAAATGTTGACTGCTAACAAAACAATTGCAGCAGTCGCTCGAACTTCACCGATTAATCTACCACAGAATATTATAGCGAACAGTGTATTTCGACGACAGCGTAGTCTGAAGTTGAAAGCCCTTGAGAGACTAAAGAGTTTCTCAGAAAAAACTAGCAGAAAGGTAAGTGATATGATAAATTATATTCCTGTGAGCTTTAATAGTAGATCTTTGATTCGTAGACGTACATGGTCATCATTTTCTCAGATAAAGCCAAAATCTCAAGATGTGAAGATGTTGAAAAAATTATCCAAGAATTCGGTATAATTACCACCCTGGAAATAGTTAGGTAAGTTCGAGGAGTCCATTGAAAGTCCGAAGATGAATTAGGACAATTGCAGCAAAACGGAGAAATATTTATACCTTTCGGCATCAACTGATACCCTCCTTCGACTAGCCGATGAAGCTGAACTTAGCAAGATGACCACTACTGGCAGTATGAGGAAGTTCAACTACTTTAGCATATCCGACTATTTGATTGGAAATATGACAAAGCACGATATCCTACGAAACAGTGAGTTGCCGGTACTAATTAAGGACACAATCAAACCGTCTCTGATGTCCTACATACGCAATGAAACTATAGAGCATTTCTTTCCTCTGCATGACCTTGTAAGTAGCCATTATTAATGAGTGCGCATTCATCCATAAATTAGCTCAAGCCACGTCCGATGTGCACAAGAATTTTATGTTAACAGATTGTGCTGTTCGTGTTCCAAAGATTTCGTTTGCAATTTGTAATTTTTTGTTTCTTTTCTATAACAGGAATACCTCGATAAATTTCAATACAAACTAGGAACGAAGCAACCAATTGAAGACATCCGCGACTACTATGGCACTAGCATTGGACTGTACTTTGCATTTATTGAATTCTATACAAAAGCACTGATCTTCCCAAGCATGTTTGGCTTGTGGCAGTTTGCTTTTGAATTGAATTTGTCTGTAGTTTGTGGATTCTATGTGATTTGGACAACTGTAAGTTAAGCATCACCAGTAGGAACACATAAATGTTTTCTTTAGATTTTTCTAGAGCTGTGGCAACGTGAATGCTCACGCCTATCTTATTCTTGGGGTACAATTGATATGACCAGCTTGGACAAACCGAGAACAGCTTACCAGGGTATAATGAAACCGGATCCAATTACGGGCAAAATGTCGCTCCAATATCCGATGAGGTTTACCTACTTACAAATGTATTGCCTGTCATATCCGGTGGTGTTTCTCTGCATCCTGGCAGCTGGTTACTTTGCTTTGTACCAATTTCAAATTGAAGCCGAAGTTTTGCACGATTTTGGTGAGTAGTTAGCATTCCCGCATCCCATTTTTTAAGCTTAAAACTACGGCTCATCTGTGTTTTTCTGATTCCCTTAGGACCCGACTCGTTGCTTCTTTACATACCCGTGATAGTGCAGTCAATTCTCATTGCAATATTCTCTTGGGCTTACGAAAAGCTTGCAACGTTTCTCACTGACTTGGAGAACCATCGCACGCGTAGTCAATACGACCGTCATCGAGTTAACAAACTGATGCTCTTCGAAATCGTGAACAATTTCTTTTCGTTGTTTTACATCGCATTCGTACTGCGCGATTTGAAGCAGTTAAAATACCAGCTTATGATGCAGTTGATCATCTTCCAGGTAAGAAAACATTTTAAAACTTATTTAGAGTCGTAAACGATTTGATTTTGTACAAATTTAGGTAGTCTGCATGGCACAGGAGATCGGAATACCCCTGCTGGCAGTGATTAGACAAAAATTCACAAAATACATAGCCAAAGACATGGACGAAAGCAAGAAGTCTTCTATTATTGACATTGCGCGCTATGAGCAGGTAGAGTTTTGTTTATCCAACTGCTAATCGAAACTTGAACCCCATTGCCATTTTAGACTTTCTATGAAGCCGGGTTAGATCAATACCAAAGTACCTATGAGGACTACCTACAGATGTGCATCCAGTTCGGCTATGTTGTTCTATTCGCTGCCGTAGCACCTTTTGCATCGATTGGAGCTCTGCTAAATAACATTTTTGCCCTGCACATTGATCTGTTTAAGGTAACTTGAATTTACTTAAGGTCTTAGCCTCTTGCTTAACGTAAACTCGCTTCCTAGTTGTGCAATATATTCAAGCGACCATTTGCACGTCGTGCTAAAAATATCGGTGCCTGGCATTCGGGTTTTGAAATACTTTCAGTTCTTTCTATACTCAGCAACTGCGGACTGCTGTACCTTCAGCCAACAGTCAGGTACGAGCAAAAACTAAATCTCTTGCGTAATTGCATTGTCTATATATTTCCATGACAGAGAGTTTGTTGCCAATCTCTTTCCAACTATCCCGAATTTCTCGTTTATCATTTTCGAGCATCTTCTACTCGGTCTCAAATTCGTTATTCACAAAGCAATTCATAAACGCCCACGTGCGGTGCGCATTGCTATGCTAAAGTCGGACTATGAATCGAGTTTGGCTTATAAGGATCTACGGTGTGTACTCTATTAACGTATCTTTCTCAGCCAAAGTTATTTTAATCAATTCATTTTCAGAAAACTAAAATCGGCTTTTAAAAATCACAAAAAGGAGGAATGAATTTCGCCCCCCAAGTGCCAAATGAACTTTTTAACCAAATACGTTCTTTATAAAATGAAAACCAACTGTCCAACTTTCTAGTCTATCTGAAGATTGATATGTTTATTTTCCTTTAGTGTTTATTCTTTGGATATTTAACATTTATGTGATTGTTTACTAACAAATACTATGCTATTATGAAATCGAAGTGCTTTGATACACAGTGCCTGGAGTTTAAACATGTTTGATATTTCCAAAGTAAAAATGCAAATTTTGTGCAAGGTTTTAAGTCAATCGAGTGTTTTATTGAATGCGTAAGAAAGTCTTCAAAAGAACAAATATTTGAGAAAGTTTGTCTTTTTGTTACTTCGACGTAAATAAGCCTTGATACCGCAAATTTCGATGTGCAAATTCGCGAGGATGTACAATAATTTAAGTAGCTTGAGAAGTATGCGACGCCGAATGCAGCGGTAGATAGTAGAACTGAACTCCATATCTAGTATTTTTAATACCTTCGCATAAAAGTGTTCTTTTGACAACATAACGTTCAGTTATATTTTGATTTTGAATTATCCTTGCGCTTTTGTCGACCAAACGGCTCCCACTAATTGTGAACATCTCTGTTCGAAATTGTCCAATTTGTTTACCTGTCAGAAAGTCAGCTGCAGCGGTGCGATCTTCAAGATTTTTTTTCTAGCACAAATCTTTATCTAGTCTGTAATGGCTGAAGAGTGCAACGGTAATAAAATTAATTTTCTAGTTCTTATCGGATTTGTAAACATGTTTTAATAACTTCTATATATAGGTGCGCTTTGTTCCCTCATAAATCCGCCAAAAAACATTATAGAGAATCGTTTATTTCGTCGTCAGTGGAGTCTCAATAATCCTTGCAGTCTGCAGAGACAGAATTGCTTCTCCACCGACAACAACACAAATAAGGTAAGAAATTCCATATTTGTTCTTCCACTACTTAAATCTAATATATAAATGAATTAGCTGAATCACTCTCGGCGGTCGCAGCTAGTCATAAATCTTTTGCTGAGACGACTCGAGAAAAAGACCGCCCCCGTCAAGGATGGTAGGAAGGTAATCGCTGAAATGTTTGTTCTTTAAATTGGATTTGCTGATTCATATCTTTCAGACATATCTTGTGATAATATTCTCCGAAAAGGCCAGAATCACAAAATGCGTAGATGTCGAGAAGATTATCCAGGAGTTTGGTATACTCACTACCCTGGAGGTGGTTAGGTAAGTTTGTTTATATGCATCATTGATGTCAGAAATATATGCAAGCTGAAATTACAGCAAAACTGAAAAATATCTGTATTTGACGGCATCCACGGATAAACTTCTTCGCTTTGCGGATGTAGCCGAAATCTGCAAGATCACTGTAACTGGCAGCATGAGGAAATTCAACTACTACACTGTGTCGGACTACTTGATCGGCAGTATGAATAAACGTGACATTTTACGCAGTTGTGAGCCGCCGGTACTTATTAAGGATGCAATCAAGCCATCACTGATGTCGTACATACGCAACGGGACTATAGAGCACTTCTTTCCCTTGCATGACATCGTAAGTCAATAATATTTCATCCAAATTTGGAAAACAAACAATTCTAGGGTCGTCAAGTAAGGCGCGTCGGTGTTGGATAGTATTCTTTGAAATATAGTTGGCAAACGGCCAAACAAGTTCCATCTTACAAGAGCACGCTAGACACGGTTGCCGCGCTACGTCGGCGTTGAACACACTTATTACGTGTGCGCATCCGGAGCGATGACCTCAATTTTGTTTAGGAAACTCGCGAGTAACACAAAATATTACACGATGCGAGAGCAGTTCAAAATAATTGATTTCTAATTGGAAATGTTCTCTATGCGTGTGTACTTTAAACTTGAGGTGGAAACAGACGTCCTAAGTAGAGCACTGCGCAGGTAATTTGTTTTTGTTTTCGAAACGAGTATCTGCATAAAAGCATTTTTGTTTAATGGCCAAAAATTAGAACAGTGCGGTAAAATTAAGTGAATATTGTTAAAATAAGCTACCAAAAAACAACAAAAATGCGGTTTGCACATTTAGTTGCTTGAAGTGTATGAATTAGGGGTGTTAAGAAAACGTTTGTGCGGTGTTATTCTCAACAAACGGAGGTACTTGTATATAGTTCATGGAGTTGTTTGCGAATCAATTTGCAGATATCGGATAGATCTCGTATAGTTACTTGGATAACTATTTTTGTAAATGAAGGGACAGTGAAATATGTTAGTAACTGTGTTGTTATCCAAGGCTGGTCAGTATTTACATTGAAGAGAGTGGAGAGTTTACTTTCGAATCATCTTTATTTATTTAACGCATCCAATTCACATGCCAATCGAAACAGAATGAAGCTTCCTAAAACTCAATCCTTATTTATTCCTTGTTTCCATAGGAATTCCTAAATAAATTCTCGTATAAGTTTGGCTTGAAATTGCCAATTGAGGATATTCGTGACTACTACGGTAGTAGCATTGGACTGTATTTTGCATTTATTGAGTTCTACACGAAAGCTTTGGTGTTTCCGAGTCTGCTCGGATTGGTGCAAGTCGCTTGGGAACTCAACTTGCCGGTAGTTTGTGGATTCTATGTCATTTGGACAACTGTAAGTATTTTTTCATTACAATTACAACACTACCGCCATAATCTGCTGTTGTAGGTCTTTTTAGAGTTATGGAAGAGAAAATGCTCTGGCCTATCGTACCGTTGGGGTACGATCAACATGACCAGCTTAGATATACCAAGAACGGCGTACCGAGGTGAAATGAAGCCCGATCCAATTACTGGCAAAATGTCGCTTCAATATCCGATGCAACTGACATATATGCAAATGTATGGCGTATCATATCCAGTTGTGTTCTTTTGTATCATAGGTGCTGGTTATTTTGCTCTGTACCAGTTTCAAATCGAAGACGAAGTGTTGCAGGATTTTGGTATGTATAACAAAGCAGGGAACTGGATGCTGTTTTCTTTTGTGAGCTAGCTACTAACTAAAGCTATTTATTGTAGATTGTGTGTGAGCTGCAAGTCTAATAATGAAAATGAGAAATGCTTTTGCTTTTCCGAAAGGTAATACTATCCACATATGTACATGGTTGAGGTGTTGACAATTAAAATGAAACCAGTTGCTTGATGGATGGTTACGTATAGTTCTCAACGCGCCAAATTTTATAAGATGGAATTTAATTTCAGATATCTTGTTTACATGTATACTTCCCGTCCCATCCCAATCCCATTTCTTTACATTGTCGATAGGGTAGTTTCCAAATACGTTCTTTATATGTACTTTATTATTGAGCGGTTAGCGACATCGAAAAAATTGGACTAATTAATCACAGTGGAAATTGCAAGAGTTTTCTTTTAATAATAAACTCACATCGGCTTTGTGTTTAGAAACGATCCGCATCATCCGGAAAGACGACGGTGCAATTAATGGTTTTGCGACCTCCTGGCAACGACCTTTTTTCGAGCAGTGCCATTAGTACGATGTAACGAATGATGAAAAATTTGGAGCATCCACTTCTGTTGTCTGCTAAACAGCTATGGCGACCAAGACCGTACTCTTACGCAACAGTGAAGAACACGGCGACAATCGCCTTATATTTATTTTCGAATCTCAAGTCTATTCAATTAATTGCTGACGATATGAATATAGCTTTCGTTGCTCTGTATGCATGCACCTGCGTACTGATTCTGAAGACTCCCATTTCAATGCGTTTTCGCATCCTGCCTGTGCTTCCTCGCTTATTAATAACCTTCAACCCTTCGTTGTTCATTTGTCTCGGCACCGCTTTTATTCCAATCATTGATTATCTTTCTGTTTTCTATCTATCCGACATTTGAAATAATTTCCGTTGCTCCTAGGACCCGATTCGTTGCTACTTTACATCCCAGTCATAGTTCAATCAATTCTCATTACAATATTCTCGTGGGCCTACGAAAAGCTCGCAACATTTCTCACTGACATGGAGAATCATCGCACGCGCAGCCAATACGACAGTCATCGTGTTAATAAACTAGTGCTCTTCGAAATCGTCAACAATTTCTTTTCACTTTTTTACATCGCATTCATTCTGCAGGATCTGAAGCAGTTAAAGTATCAGCTGATGATGCAGTTGATTATCTTTCAGGTGAGTGGCATCGCATGAGCTCTTTAACATCCGACGAGAGTGACGTGTGTTTTAACACTTTTAGGTCTTCTGCATGCTACAAGAGATTGGAATTCCTTTGATGGCTGTAATAAGGCAGAAATTTGCAAAATACATTTCCAAAGAAATGGACGATGAGACAAGGGCCAACATTAAGGATTGGGCACGTTATGAACAGGTTACTGTCATGCTGTAAATATACAAATGGACAACAACCGGAAATTTGTTCTTTTGGTCATTTGTAGACAATATATGAAGCTGCACTAGATGAATACCAAACAACTTATGAGGATTATCTGCAGATGTGCATTCAATTTGGATATGTTGTTCTGTTCGCCGCCGTTGCTCCGTTTGCAGCGATGGGTGCTCTCCTCAATAACGTCTTTGCCCTGTATATTGACGTCTTTAAGGTAAGTTGAATATATGTATACATGTGCAAAAAACTTATTTAACCATGTCTTTAAGCTGTCCAACATATTCAAACGTCCGTTTGCCCGCCGAGCGAAAAACATCGGTGCCTGGCAGTCGGCCTTTGAAATACTCTCGGTTCTGTCGATCCTCAGTAACTGTGGCTTGTTATACCTGCAGCCGACGGTCAGGTAAGTTGATGGTATTAAATCGCTTTCCAATTTTAAACAGTGTATTCCCTGCAGAGAGATTGTAGCTAATCTCATCCCAACTATACCGAATCTTTCGTTTATCATCTTCGAACATCTCCTACTTGGTCTGAAATTTTTCATTCACATAATAATCCATAAACGACCTCGTTGGGTGCGAATCGCGATGCTCAAGTCGGAGTATGAGTCAAGCAGTGCGTATAAGGACTTGAGGTGGGTGATCTAATTTTTTTTAATTTTATCATAAAATCGTACTACCAAATCCATTAATTTTTTAGAAAACTAAAATCGGCATTTAGAAATAAAAAGGAAGAGTGAATGGCGGTAGGCAACCGAACACGAATTTACGATTAAATTTCTTACTAGTCCCTCTACCTCAACATCCAATTATCTTTTGTAGATAGTATAAGTTTAGTTTGTTCCTTTTTTCTTTTTTTATTTATAATACTAACTCCTGACTGATGTGATTAGTGATTGTCTACTAACTTTGTATTTATGTTATGAAACCGATGTGACTTTATACATAGTGCTCCGTTTGATATATGTATTTAAAAACCAAATAAAAATGTGCACTGTACAACGAATTAATAGTTTTTTTTTAGTTTTATTTATTTATTTATTTATTACGCACGTACGTTTACTTGCGGTCAGATTGTCCTTGCCATTATCGATGGAGTTTTCAGTTTATTTCGGGTGAGTCAGAGTGAATACCTTACATGGTGCTATAAGTACATTTTTATTATAATTTTCTTTGTTTCGTTTGCAATTTTCGGCCGTTCGTGTTAGTTGAATCAATGTACTCAACTGTACATAATGGGAACTGAATAAAAATGTGTTTGGTTTTCTACTCAAAGTATCGCTTTTATTTGTTTACCGCCTGTATGGAATCTTCGCCGACAAGATCAGCAGCCAATTTAATCATGAATTAATACTGCTCTCGAGTTTTTCCACAGTAACATTCTTACGGAGTCTGCCGTCAAGTAATTCGGAATAGACTATAGGTACTTACCTCTCAGTAAATAAAGAGAATTCCAGGGAATGTAATAAAATGCCTTTTTTATTATTCTCACATTTCCTATATACAGATCATGTGAGCATAGTAAAAGAGGCCTAAAATGATTAAACAATCGCTATATCTTTGAATATACAAAACACTAGTTTTACTACTTAATACAAATAGGTATTCACATTAAATCACGAATTATCGGTATCCTCTGAAATGCTTAAAAGCGAGAAAAGCGTCGATTCCATGAACCATTGCAGCTGCATAACCTAAATACTGAATAAACGGACGCATTTATACTTTCTATTTCTTAACAATTACGCTTTCTACTCACGTATGCAGCCGTCATTGCAGGATAAGCCCAAAATCCTGGTCTAATTAGAAACTGTGGATGTAACCATACTACACAAGCAAATCCCATGTAACTAGCAGCACTGAAGTACATACAACATGCCACCGCATTGAAAAGAGTTTCCTATGAAAACAAAAAAGCAAAAGACCTAGAAGTTATTTGAATCTCGCACTAGCTCTACTTACAAACAAAGACTGCCGAATGAGATTGTAAGACTTATCCGAAAAACAATAACAGACCACAAGTATTGCTGTCGTCGTAAAGCAGTACGCTGTTGTTGTGAGAAAACTCGTTAATGCCTGACCAATCGAATCCGCTGCAGGTATTCCATACCTTAAGAGCAGACCTTCGCATATTGTAGCAAAAACAAGCTCTAACAGCTTTAAAAGGCCTGATTTTGATGTAATAAAACCAAAGTTGACACAGGTGCAGATTCTACAGCAGCAAATGTTGATTCCACCATTTTGGTTAAGGCCACGGATACCAAATGAAGACATTCTACGAAGCACTGAAAAACACCAAATTTGACTCGAGCTCAATAAAACCGATGCTATACCAATGAAAACTAATTCTGAATGAGAAATGAATAGAACTACGTGAAAACGCCCCTCACAGCGGAGATCTAAAAATAGATAAAGGAGTTTTCTTGGATGCAATGCTCACGAAGTGCATTGGTGTCTGCAAAATAAATACCAAAATAACATACGACAACATAGGGTCGTGTTTTGGAAACATTTTTAAAGTACAGGCAGCTAATTTTAAATAACAGATTCACCCCCGCAGACTAGGTCAATAAACCAGGGGGCAGATTCCGTATAACAATAATCGTCGGGACAATATCGTTTTTGGAACTTTGATGATCATAAGAAGTTATATTCTGCCCGAGTTTGTTACACAATTGTCCGCTTTCATTACATTCGTGGAAAATGAACTGGATTAAGGTCTTAAACTCATAATTTTGGCACTTAGTTGCTACTTTTGGAGGTCTATCATTTCAACGATAATCGTCGAAAATTACGGAATGAGTGCCCAGGATTTGCTCTTCCCTTTGTGGAATTCTTCAGCTAGATATTCTCACAATGGATTTAAGTTTTTTTATTTCAAACATTATAGTTTTAATTCAAAATTGTAACAGACGTTTCTTAGAAGACTGTTTAAATGGGTAAGTACTGATGAGCGGGGAGCTATTATTAGGGAATAATTGCTAAGGAAACAGTGCAGTGCCTTTATTTCAGTTTGTATAATTATTTTGTTTGTGATTTGCGTAAAGTATAAATATTTGCGACAGAAGAACGAACGCTATTTTTTCCATTTTTCACATCATACAATCTAGCATAGCCAGCATCAAATTTTCTCCCGGCCGGCACATATCATAAAAAAAAACGCAAAAACTGGTCTAGAAACGCGTCAAAAATTAAGTCTGAATATTTAAGCCCGTAAATGTAGTCAGTTGAGTAAGGACAGGACGAATTAAAAACGTATGTTGGTACCTATAGTGGTCTTTTGTCTGCAAGAAAAAAGCGTAGTTCAGGAAACAAAATATTTTCAATTTGTTTTGAAATTTTCAATGTTCACCTTGTCTTTAATGTTGTTTTCTTTTTTTTTGATCTAAATCACTTTTCGTGTTCCATTGGGGAAAAAATCAATCTTTTTTTTTATTGGGATCACTTTTTGAAGAACTCGATATTTTTTCAGATTTACATACAGCACAGCTCTCCGATTTTACGCGGCTCATGGAACATGCAACGAAATTGATCTGCTTTTGTAAATGGATTAGTGTGTTATTTGACAACAATATCAGTTGTCCAAATTGCATTGGTTTTTGGTAAAATCAAATACAAATGGAGTGGTTTCGTGATTTATTGTCTTTAGATGATGAGGAAAACAATGAAGATAATAATTCCTCCAAAATTATATCTATTGCTATTAATGTATTTCCTTATTTTGGTTTTCACGAAACTTTGCGTATTTGTTTTAAACCAAACTTTTTAAAATGACGTGAAACAGCTGTGCAAAGTAAATAGGTATTTGTTACTTACTTACTTAAGGTGGCGCTACAGTCCGGGGTGTACCTGGGCCTCAACCAACAAGCGTCTCCAGCCAGCGCGATCTTTAGCTAGCTGTCTCCAGTTTCGTACGCTAAGTTGCGTGCGCCACCTGAGTCGCGGTCTTCCTCTACTGCGCCCTCCATCGGGTGTGGATTCGAAGATCTTCCGGGCCGGAGCATTCGTGTCCATACGCTCTACATGACCCAGCCACTTCAGTCATTGGACCTTCACTCTTCTGACTAGGTCGATGTCGCTGTACAGCCCGTACAGTTCGTCATTAAATTTCCTCCTCCATTCACCGTCAATGCAGACGGGACCAAAAATCACTCGAAGAATTTTTCTTTCGAAACAACCCAGAGTTACCTCATCCGCTTTTGATAGAGTCGATGCCTCTGCGCCATATAGCAGGACTGGGACGATTAGGGTCCTATAAAGGGTCACTTTAGTTGTTCGAGAAAGGGCTTTGCTACTCAATTGCCTTATTAGCCCAAAGAAACAGCGATTGGCAAGAGTTATTCTACGTTTAATCTCAGCGCTGGTGTCATTGTCTGAGTTCATAGCGGAGCCTAAATAGACAAAGTCCTTAACCACCTTAAAGTTATATCTGTCTATTGTCCGAGCCGTCGGTGTTGGGTGTCCATTTTAGTTGACAGCATATACTTCGTCTTGCCCTCATTAACCGCCAAACCCATCTTCGTCGCCTCAGTCTCAATACTCACAAACGCGCCATTTACATCACGCTGCGTTCTGCTAATTATGTCAATGTCGTCGGCGTACGCGAGTAATTGGACGGACTTTTGAAAGATCGTGCCTCTGGTGTTGGCGTTTGAGTTTTGCACTATTCTTTCCAGAACGATGTTGAAGAAGTCACATGACAGCGCATCGCCTTGTCTAAACCCCTTTTTGACATCGAAGGTCTCGGTGAGTTCTTTACCGACCTTGATGGAGCAGCTTGCATTCTCCATCGTCATCCTGCACAAACGGACGAGTTTGGCAGGGATACCAAAAGTAGACATTGCTCTGTATAGCTCGCCCCTATAAATACTGTCATAGGCGGCCTTAAAATCGATGAAAAGGGGATGGGTATCGATTTAAAGTTCCTGGGTTTTCTCCAAGATCTGCCGCAGTGTGAATATTTGGTCGATGGTTGACTTTCCTGGCCTGAAGCCACACTGATATGGACCAATCAGGTTGTTTACGAAAGGCTTCAGGCGTTCACACAAAACGGCAGATAAAATCTTGTAGGCAATGTTAGGAAGACTGATACCTCTGTAATTGGCGCAGTTCAGAGGGTCTCCTTTCTTGAGGATCGGGCAAACAATGCTGAGGTTCCATTCATCGGGCATACTTTCCTTCGACCATATTTTACAGATGAGTGCTCCTAACCAAGACATCGCCTGCCGCTTTGAACAGCTCGGCGGCTAGGCCATCTGCTCCAGTGACTTTGTTGGACTTAAGTTTAAATATAGCTATCTTCACAGGTCGGTTGGACGGTATTGTTGATCCTCATCGTCCAGGTTGGATGGTTCATTCTGCCTGACAGCGGGATTTAAGTGGTCATCGCCGTTAAACAGTCTGCAGAAGTAGTTCTTCCATTTCCTCAGCATCGACTGCGATTCTACTACTAGGTTCCCTTGTTCGTCCTTGCAGGCTTCGGTTCGGGCCCTGTAGCCTTGTGAGGTTCTTTTTACCCTTCCGAACGGAACTTCCGAACCTCATTCCTGCAGTAACATCTCTCTATTTCCTCGATCGCGCGCTTCTCATGCTTCTCTTTCTTTTTCCTCCTCAGAAGCCGGTGTTCGTCTCTTCTCTTCTGCGCGTAGAGCTCACGAGCAGCTCTTGTCCTTCTTTCGCAGCGTCGGCGGCGTCTCTGATGGCTTTTTGGCAATGATGCCACTGGTCTTCAATACTTGATGCTGGCTGCATAGGACCTCTTGAGAGATTGAGAGAGACTCGATCGGAAAAGGATCTGGTGATCTCTCCTCACAGTATTTACTTGTCTTGGCGGTGTTCGGGATATCAGGAGTCGTACCTTAGCTACAACAAGGTAGTGGTCCGAGTCAATGTTCGCCCCTCGGAACGTTCGGATATCCATAATACTGGAGGAGTGCCTTGCGCCGATCGCAATATGGTCAATCTGGCTGACGGTTGATTGGTCAGAAGATCTCCATGTGCCTTTGTGAATATCGAGATGCGGGAACCGTGTACTAGCCACGACAACATTTCGCCCCGCCGCGAAATCCATCAGCCTAAATCCGTTGTCGGATATGGTGTCGTGTAGGCTGTACTTTCCAAAGTTGCCCGAAGATGCCCTCTCTTCCTAACTTTGGGTTAAAATCGCCTAAGACAATTTTAATGTCATAGCTAAGGCAGTCGCAGAACCTCTCTTTGGTGTCGTCATCTTTCTCCTCCGTGGGGGTATGCCTTGATGCGGATTGTCGTGAGGCACTCGTTCACATAAGGCGTTTTTCTTTTTTAGTTCAGAGCTGAACTCTGAACCGAGCTCGAGCATTATGAGCGCGCTCTGAACCGAGCGTGGTATTTATGAAACACACTTGAGTAAATAGCTGCCATTTTTAATAAATATATGTATAATTTAAATATTTTTTAATTGTAATTGATTAAATTGGTTAACCTTTAGTTCCAGAACAAAAAGATTCGTCCGCCATTTCAATTATTTTGTTTATTCTGTTTTCTTTCCGTCAAATGTGCCTGTAAATGTGTAATCAGCTTTATACTCAGCCTGCTCAGTCAATTTATTCTAAGCTCATAGAGCGCGCTCTGATTATGCTCAGATTGAACAAAGAAACACAAATCTGAGCTCTGATGTATCTGAGCTAAAAAAGAAACACGATCTTTTTGTATAACAGTTCAGGTTGTGCTCTGAACTAAAAAAGAAAAACGCCTATAGTTGAACTTAAGACTTCTTGCCTAAGTCTGGTGCCAATGACGAATCCACATCCGAATAGGCCCTGTTTTTGTTGCCGATAGCAGTCGCCGTAATAAATATCGCAGTTTTTCATCCTCTTTTTGCCCGGGCCATCCCATCGCACTTCTTGGATGGCGGTTAGATCTGCTTTATAGTGGTTCAGAGCCTCCGCTAGTTGTTCGGCTGCACGCGGTCTGTTAAGGGACCTAACATTCCACGTACAGATCTGAAATTCGTTGTCCTTATATCGTTTGCCTGGTTCATCAACAGTAAAATCATCCGTATCCGAGGCTTGTTGATGCTTCACAACTACAAATGTTTTACGTAGTCGGGCAGTTACCCCGGCGTTCAACCACCAACCCCGAGGGCCAGCCCCTTTGTTGGAGCCCTTGGGCAAAAGGGACCGGATCTTCCGGTGTCAGTAACCCACTTTGGGGATGTGAGAGCTGCCGTTGGCCCATAAAGGGTTCATCCGCCACCAACTCTTTTTCAGTACCCTGACTAGTCCTGAAAATTCCTTACTGACCTCAGCTCCAAATATGTCGCAGTAGCTCAAGTAAGGTATCTGCCAAATTGACTGTTGACAACACCGTTGATTCAATCTAGTGAATTCATCCGCCATATGTCCTCTTTCTGAGGGGCTCATGTTAGACTTCTAAGACTCGTTCAGTCAGTCATTCCGACAGAGCATTATAATGTTGCTATTTTCGTCATGTTCAACCATTTAAAAATAACCAACGAGAGTGTCACTCTTAACCATTCTCAAAAAATTGTTCAATGAAACAGAAAACTTATGGATTTGCTCTTTCGATATACCTAAAGGGCAATTCTTTCCTTCAATTGAAAACACCATAAGAAATTTTGAAGCGTCCACTTTTTAATTGACTGTTCGATTATGTTTACGAGTTTCACATTTTTAGAACTAGAAGTTATAACAAATTAGATCTTTAATGCCAACACAATAGCCAAATGAACTAGCAGGCCAATATGATAGTTTGACAATTGGCAAACGGCTCCGAGTTTTCGTGCAGCTACGACCCAACAATTTATCAATTCTACAAATTTTTAAAACATTTCATATAAAGACCACTTGGTTTTATTTTTAGGTTTGCGAATTGTATTTGCTTGTCTTTAAAATTTCTTCTTCGATTGGTGGAGACATACGCAACTTGTGTCAAAATAACTTCAAGTATTTTCCTAGATATTAAAATATAAAAACCAAAAACATTAGATGCGAATATCAGAAAAATGAATGCAAGAGTTAAGTCGTACAATCACACCCAAACCTCTCCTACCGATTTTGTGAGAATGGTAATCAGTTCTTATTCAAATGACGACAATATTTAAATTGGGCCATATACATATTGTAAAGACAAGGGGTAATAATTAAAACAATTGGCTTGCAAAACAAACCGTTCTTAGATATTGATTGATAAAACCAGTTGGTATAATGACAGTAACAATGTCTAAACATATTAGAATAACCCTAAAGTGAATTTACACTTGAACTGTGTTATACTCCCAGCAATATATTCATACAGTCCCAGCCCAAAGACAGAACTTGTACACGGCGTTCCGTATAAATTTCGAAAGCATTGCATAAAGGCATGCGGCATACAGCGTGGGTCAAAAGTAAAATTAATCGGTGCGAGGTAATTGCAAGTGGCCACGTAATGCTGCACTTTTGTTGCAATAATACCTACGAGTACATGATGTAACAATAATAACTTCAGCATATGGGTTACAAGCATTGGCAGAGGTACCAATGCATTGGGGAGTCACAGTCAGTTTATTTATTCACTTTAAATATTGCCTCAACTTAATTGATTTGGTTACGAAAACACAGGTTAAGTGCTTTGTTGTTTTCATAATAGTTTTTATTCGAAAATCGAACGAATTAAGTTAATTTCGTGAGAGTAGAGTATGTATATATTCCAAAAAACTTGTTGTTGAATGTTAATTGCCTATTTATGTAGATGATGCTGACAGTCACGCTAATAAACCGAATCATTGGATGGAAAGATTGTGAAACGTTAGGCCTAGAATATTATAATATCCTGTTGTCCCCACTATTTGTATATTCATTCTCAAAACTCCTAGATCACACCTTAACTTTCTATTTCTTCCAATATTAACCGTTCATCATACCTGAACTTTTTATTTCTACCAATATTAAACGCCCCAGTGACAGTAGTTTGCCGCACGTCAAACTAATGTCGTTTTGGGACTACCAGATATTTTTTTCAGATCTCAGATTTTATGCGGCTCATGGAAAATGCAATGAAATTGATCTGCTTTTGTATATGGATTAGTGCGTTATTTGACAGCAATATCAGTTGTTTAAATTGCATTCGTTCTTGGAAAAATCAACAATGGAAATCGACTTGAAAAATGTTTTCCCTGGTGTAGATACAAATGGAGTAGTTTTGGTGATTCGTAGTCTTCAGTTGACGAGGACGGCGGAGAAGATGATAATTCCTCCAAAATTGTTTCCATAACTATTTACGTATTTCTTTATTTTGGTTTTTACGAAATTTTGCGCATTTTCTTTAAAACAAACTTCTTTAAATGACGTAAAACAGCTGTGCAAAGTATATTGGCAGAAGTGGCAGTAGGTATATATTTATAATGTGAAAATCTGACAAAAATATCGAGATCTGCAAAAAGTGATCCGAATCAAAACAAAATTTATGTTTTTTTCCCAATGGAACACGAAAAGTGACTGAGATCAAAAAAAGATTGATTTTTTGTCTCAATGGAAAACCACATAATGCAAAGTGCATTGAGTTCTACAAAATAGGTTCGTTCGCGTACGCGGTTTGAATCGAACACAATCGATCGCAATCGCACAAAGTCTATACACGTACTCATCAAAAATGACAGAAAAAGAAAAAATTAGCAAATTTTTTTTTTTTTTTTTTTTTTTTCTTTATTCTCATTCTTATATAGGTACATAACAATTTCATAATAAGTTCTTACTAAATTTATGCAATTGAGAATAGCTAGTGACATTTTTTTATTCGGCTTAAATAGCGATAAATAGTGTATTAAATTATTTATGCAATGTAGGTGAGCAAAACTTCAATTTCATTATGATCAAAATCGAGAAGCCATGATTTAAGTTCACTTAAAAATCTGTGTTGAGATCTTATGAGTTTTATATCAGGAGGAAGACGATTATAGAGTTTACAAGATACAACTGGGTAGGAGTTTCTGTAGTGAGTGGTGCGAAAAGATGGAATTTCAACAATATGGCTTGAAGCGCTACGTAAGTTTCTAGCGCCAAATATTGGACTCCGCATATAGCCACCCCGTATAAAAAATATCTTAGAGACTCTAAAAAAGAATAAATGTCGCACTGGTAGTATTTTCAAAGACCTAAATAAAACCATAGTATGAGCCAGGCGGCGGACATTACTTATTCTTCTTATGGCGCATTTCTGTAGAACGATAAGTGACTTTAGGTTGTTGATGTAAGCACCCCCCCAGCAACTTATTCCGTATTGTAATTTCGAATGAAAAATTCCATGATAGACTGATTTAAGAGTTTTATTAGAGCAACATTTTTTCAGGCGGTAAAGACATCTTATGGAAGAGCGTAAGTACTGCTTCAATACCGAAATGTGTTGTGTCCAACTCATGTTTTGATCAATAGTAATACCGAGGTATTTAAAGTTCTTAACCACTTCAATTTGAAAACAATTTGTGTTGCATGAAGCATTTCTATTAAATGTTTCACCAGATGTTGAGGAACAAATACAGTCAATTAAATTAAAGCGAGGGCAATCAAAAGAGTGGAAATTGATATCAGTGTACGGTGGGTCGGACGAGCCCAATCTAAAAAACATTAATCTAGTTTTGTTACTTACAATTAACCTGTGTGAAGCAAACCATATCCTCAGCAAATGAATATCATGGTTCAGTTCAGCTGCCAGATCCAAAGAACTCGGTGAGGCATATGCGATGCCAAGATCATCTGCAAAAGCTGTGACACTACCCACAAAAGGCAGAGAAAACAAGGAGTTAATAAAAACTAAGAACAAAATGGGACCCAAGACAGATCCTTGAGGTACACCAGACTTTAGTACCCTAGTGTTGCTTAGAGAATCTCCTATTTTCACTCTTTGTTTGCGGTCCTTTAAATATGATGCAAACCAGTTGTAGATAAAGCCGCGGAATCCGGCATTGTACAATTTTTCCAAAAGAATGTCATGAACAACCATGTCAAAAGCTTTCGTAATATCAACAAATAGGCCAGCGCAGCATTTGCTATTGTCCAAGGCTTTATTAATAAACGAGCAGAAATTTAGGAGAGCATCCTCAGTGGAGCACCCTTCCCTAAACCCAAACTGTACTGGACTAAAAAAGTGGGTTCGTTGCAGATGAGAACACATTCGTTTCTTTACAGATTTTTCAAAAACTTTAGAAATAGAGGAAAGCAGGGAAATGGGTCTATAATTGTTTTTATCCCTTCGATTTCCCTTCTTAAAAAGTGGAAGCACGTCAGCACATTTAAGTTGTTCAGGAAAAACTCCACTATAAATACTAAGATTGAAAAGATATGCTAAAATATCAACTAAGTTAGGGGCGATTTTCTTTAGCATTACATTACAAATGCCATCATTCCCACACGATCTAGAGTTGCTTAGAGAGTATATGGTACGTAGGACCTCTAGCCCAGTAATTTCTTCAAAAAATAAACTGTTTGCATTCGTAGTACTAACTACCATTTCAGAAGTTCCACATCGGTTGCAAATCGAGTTTGGTTGATGGGACATATTCCCAACTGAAGCGAAGAAAGAATTTAACTCATTAGCTACTGCTATCGGCTCCACAATTTCAGCATCTTCGCTACTTAGCACAATTGGGCTAGACTGATAAAGAGGATTACTATTCATTATACTATTTATAACAGCCCACTCTTTTTTTGGATTTCCTTGTGCATCCTGAAATTTAGAAATATAGTAGTTATCGCGGCATTTAGAGATTTCCTTATTAATACTACTGCTCATTTTTTTAAAACGACTTTTTAAGTTAGAGTTAAGTGGATGTCGATAGCACAACTTGCGCAATTTGTTTTTTACTTTTATTTTATTCAAAATAGAAGTGCTTACCCATGGTTTTAATCTTGTTTTAGATTTTCTTTTTACAGAAATGAAACTAGAAGATTTTATATAATTTTGGAGAATGTTCATAAACGAGTCATACGCTTTAGATGCATTATCCTCGGCATAGACCTCATCCCAAAGCTCAAAACGCAGTTGATTATTTAGTACGTCATACCTTATATTTGTTACAGGACTTGGAGAACAGTAATAAGTACGCTTCATACCAGAAAAGTCTTTAAATAAAATACCTGTCATACAGTGATCAGTTATTTGCAAATCGAAGTTAACGCCAACACAATTATTTAAGGAGATTTTCTCAAAACGACCGAAAACATGATCAATACACTTATTTGATACTGGCCTTGTAGTTTCGTTTACAAAAGATGTAAAACCATGCTCAGCTGTAAGGGCAAGAAGGCAATCAGACGCAGTGCTCACAGTCAAAATGTCAATGTTGAAGTCACCTAATATGACAATATTACCCCCTTCCTCATTACACAACAAAACTGAAAAATCATCCAGAAAAGCTTGTGGATTATGGGCGTGCAGCCTATACACACAAACAAAATCGAAGTGCATATTGCGAATACTGATCGCGATTTTAATTACATCTGCGCTACCCATGCTGCATCGTTCCACCTTAAAATCTTTACCTGTATATACCTCACGCACAAAAACTCCCACGCCACCTGCTTGATATACTTCGTTTGGGTTTGTATACAACTTATAACCGGGAATAGTATAATCGTCAATCTCGCAAGAGAAAATCCATATCTCAGAGATAAATATCAAATCGGGCAAATATTCAAAAGTTTCTAGATTGCAGATCAGTCTATCAAAGTTTTGCGATTCCTCTATTGGCTCAAAACAGCTCAGAGAATTTCAACCGACAAATACTGATAAATATGTCAAATGCACAAAGTTGTCAAGAAAAAAATTCAAAATTCGTCTTAAAAATTAATTGCACAGAACAATAAAATCTGTATAAAAAAAGAAAATTCGGTGGTGGTCAAATGTTGTCCTAGAACGTTTTATATGTTGCTAAAAGGTAAGTTACATATTTATTTGTGATATGGATTAGATGCCAAAGATGAAAGTTGCTCACTGTAGCTCGAAGTTTATCCACGTACTTTGGCGTATATTTTCAGCTCTCTGAAAGAGTTCTGCTTAATTTTTTTGAGTTTGAAAGATTTGTGGTGTTTGGCACGGGAAAGTACGCGAATAGACCTAATGTCTGCATCTATCGCGAAATTCTTTGAATATAATAAGAAGGAAAATAATTCCGAGCTGTCAATTTTAACCCAGCAAACCATGCGATTCGCATTTAATTCACTTTGAATTCCACTGATTCTGTTTGCGTCTTTTTTTGTATGATTGTCTCTTATGTTAATAAAACGCCGACTACTGGGCAGAATTAAGGCGAAATAACTAAATGAGAACATCTGAAAGAAGTATATAATGGCGAATCAAAGTTGGAAATTGAAAGCATTTTGCCATCATTACTATAAATTACAATCTCATTATTTGTTTATGTATAGCTTATTATGGGATCCTGCTGCAGGATGTGATTTCAAACCCTCGTCCTGGTGAATATTCTCAATTTCTAGGGCCTAGTTTTCTATTTTGAATCGTTCAATGGTCCTCCACAATCGATACAAATTTTTTGTTGCTCACGATTTTAACGTCTTTCCTATTGACAAATATTAAAAAAAAAACTATTTACGAGTATTAATAAAGAAATTGTACAATGACACGGAAGGCGGAAACCATTGTACAGGGTGTTCTCAATTGTTTGATGCCTCTCATTTGTTGTGTAAGGTTACCAACAATATTTTAACTCTACTAACTTGAATGTCCGCAGGTTCTTGAATTTGTCGCAACAACAAATGTAACAAGTCAACACGAAAGTATTTGCATTCAAGCCCGTGAAATTTCTGGGAAAGCGCAAACGTTTCTTTTACTCATCAGTATCGTGGTTGTGCCGGATCTTGTATTCTGCCTAATGGTTATCTTTGATTTCAGGAGTTCGGTTCGTCCATTTGTAAGGATCTTGTGATACATTTTGTGAGAATTATCTGCAAAACATTATTTTTTATACAGGGACTTTTCTATCATGTCTGTGCAACAGTGATCTGTTTTTGGGCTGCGATATCTTTAAACAATGGAATAACCTACTGCGGCAATGTAGCTCAAGATAAATTCTACTCGGCAGTGGTGCTAGCCATCACTGCTGGGGTAATACATTTCGTTTATATTTTCATAGTATTTTGGCAAATGGCAAAGATGGGAATTTTATCTTTACCATTCAATAAAGGTGGTCAGTAATTTTAGTAAACTTGGCAGGTTCTTATTGGCTATTCATCCGTCAAAGCAAATAGAGAAATTTTGCACGTGAGCGATTAATACCACTAAAAGAGGCAAGCGGTTTCACGTTTAGTAAATTAGTAATTCGAACGTTCCACGTTGGTAAATGTTTTAATACGTTTGACATCTCAGACTTAGGTTTGCAAAAAGTCCGTTTGACGGTATGTAGTCCCTCATTAATTCTTTGTATCGGTATGTCTTTACTCAAATGAGGCAACATTTTTCCAAATAGTTCAGTATAACCTAAAAAATGAGTGTGCTTCAGAAACATCCTGCACTTGATACGTTTTGATACAGAAAAGAGAAAATCCACTTCCCATATATAATCATAAGGACATAGCAACTGATCAATTAAACTATGAGATTCATAAACCGATTATTAACGAATTATAAGACTGTCACTACGATACACTGAACTGTTTGTTAAATCACCTACGGCCATTTTATTCACCCACTTTAATCCGGGTTAAAGTTTACACCCGGATTTAAGTGTGCTTAAACCAAAGATGAAATCCAAGTCCATAATATTCAGTCGTTAAACCCGAAAATAAACCCGGTTTTGTAAGCTTGACAGCGTTTAATCCGATTGAATTAAAACTGCACTCCGGAGACCAGTTTTAGTACTGCAAGAAACTAAAAAAAGGACTTAATTCGTGAATGGACGAAATTAATGGCCTTTAAAAAGTTGATAAATATACCCGGTTAATACAAAAGTTTATTTTAAATATTATGGCGATTGTATTTCCTTGAAAACAAATTAAAGCAAAGGACAGTGCCGTGACGTATATAAGGTTTTGTTTCCGGAGGGGATGCTTCCAAATCTTAAGAGGAAATCACATATATCAAGCAATTTCAAACTTCGGTAGAAGGACCACTCGATGATATTTTTTCGCCAAAGAATGTACTCAGCTTTCACAGTTGACAACGAAATTGCATTATCAAAGTAAAATATTAGCTTTTCCATTTCATTCCATCGTTCAACTGCAACCAAACCTGGGAGAAGAGCTTGAAACGATGGTAGAACGTGTTCATGGATCATGAATCTGTCCGTAAGATTTTGTATTAACGATTCTATGCAAGGAAACGGCATATACACTGACAGCTGCTTTTCCTCATTGCGAGAAGAGGTGCCTTTAAAGACTTGCAAATTAATTCGATTTCCCATAGCCTTGGGCACACTTTTCCTACATTGTAGCATTCGCCCCTAACATTATTCATCCTCCATAATCAACCTATCCCTAGCGCTGGAAATCCCGCAAATTAATTACTACATTCACGATCTTCTATCACGATCGGAAGTCTTTAGAAACTTCCATTGTGAAATGGAAGCCAATCCAAAGTTCATAGTTCATTACTAAAGAGATTGTATAGGAAAGCTTTTACTCGATCACTAAGACTATTTGGAAAAATCGAACACTCGCTGGTAATCGATAGAAAACACATTCAATTTAATTACTCAGAACTGTATTTGTTCATAACATGCAGTGAGAATTCCTAAAGTCTGCGCCCCTCCCTTCTGGGCGCTATTGCATTTCGTAGTCATAACTATTACGTACATTTGGCAAACAATATAGCAATTTTGCCAATATAATTATCATCTGGGTGCTAATTATCTCGCGCTAAATGAACACAATAAACGCCAGGAAATTAAATAATACCCGATACAGACGACGACAGATCCATCGCGTCGTATAACGAAATTGCCGGTATATTACGTTGTTCGAATGGCAAGTATATATAAAGCCACTTTGCCGGTGATGTCTTGACTGGGCTTAGCATCGCAATCGTGATGTAATATTGTATACTGGATATTGGGACCGGAATGGTGGTATTGCCTTGCCGCTCCGGTCAATATACTTGGAGCTCGACGTCGAACATTATGTCACGATTCGATGCGGTATATAGTATGATTGCGCACGTGAAATGCATGCTTTTCCCAATAGCGATTAATGGATATGTTTTTTTCAAGTTCAGGTGGACTTGGAGCATCATGTGCTTTGTGAGTTAATAGAGTGTTGATGTGTTTATTAAACGGCGATGGATGTAGGTGATTACAAACTTATAGGGTGAACGTTTTTTATATGCGAATATTTCCTTTGCGTTTGCCTAATGGCAAACTTGGCTTTTGATTAGTAGGTACTCGTGTTTACCGGTTAAGGGCGCTACTGGCTTAAAGCCATCTATTCAAAATTCGCACTTTACCCAGTGTACTAAAGACTGCTTGCGATTTCGAGACTTCATCTGAACTGAATCATGACAGGTGTGTTTTATTGAATAACTATCTCAGCAAAGCAAAGTAAAGTAGAATCTTTTACAACAGCTACAGTCTGATTGACACTGCCGAGATTCTCACTAGGTATTTATTCGATGTCTACGTGACGGCAGAAAACCTTTTTACGATGTGTTCATGATTGTAAACTGCTTGCAACGCCATTAATTCTTAACGTACGGGATTAAGAAGTTCGATGAACCAAACAAGTCGAAACATACAACAATTTATACCAGCTATACCACTTTCTCACAAATGCGATACAAATGTGACTGGATCAGTTTTACCATACTTTACTTTAAAATAGATGGTCACTAAATCGCGCCTTAAATCAGTTGATATTATTTGTCCTAAAGTTGGTTTCAATAACAAACTACCGGACGGAGGGTGATTAAAAAATGGACTTTTGATATTTGAAATATCAAACGCTTGCTTGGGAAGGATTTTCTTGACTTCGCGTGTTAAAACGTTGACATATAAAAACCGGTTACATTATTACCTGATCTAGCAAATGATAAGAATGAGAATTCCTGTCATATTTGCTAAACTAAACGAAACAGGCACAACACTTAGGTCAATTTTATTGAACACTATTTGCAGTAAAGCCAAGAAATCGAATATTCAATAAAACAGCTTAAAATTCGTGATTAAGTCGTATAACTGGTATATTTGTTTGTGTGTCTCGAGTTTTGATTGAATTCGAAGTTCTCCTAGTTCACTCTCGCTGAAAGGAAACAG
Source organism: Cheilosia vulpina (assembly GCA_916610125.1). Lineage (NCBI taxonomy): Eukaryota > Metazoa > Arthropoda > Insecta > Diptera > Syrphidae > Cheilosia > Cheilosia vulpina. Next base: position 61,854,565 of record OU744277.1, read on the forward strand.
CACTAACAGCGTGCAGTGTCATGAACATGTCACAATACGAACTCACTTCTATACTTGGGATAAATACCTAGTGCATTTGCTGGAATTGTGTGATGAATACTTTACTGTAATAGATGTTCAATAAAACGCTCATGTAATTTTTTAGAGCCTTTGATAATAGATCTATTTTTTTAAGCAAAGTAAAGTAGGATTTTCAGCAAGCAATTAGAACAGAATCTGTGAGTCCTCGAAGTACCAAGTAGAGCGTAGATGTTGTAATTGCATGCTGAAAATCCTACTTTACTTTTGCTGAGATCGAAGCTCAAAAAAACAAACATTATGTTGGGAGCTGATATCAAGCCTGCGTATCAGTAGATATATATTCTATAGGTATTCTTCGTTTGGTAAAAACTTTTGAAGTGATTGAGTTTTGTCGATTGGGTTGGTATATTATTTAACTTCTCGATTTTGTTTTAAAATAAACAAAACAAATTTGTTAACACATTTTTTTACTGTATTTTGTCAAAAACTTTTTGCCAACCTTTTCTGACACTCTAAAAATAGATTTATGCAAATTAACAGTAAGTTTCATATAAATTGCCAACCAATCGCGCGAAATGTCGAAACGTTTTTGTTAAGCTTTCAGTTACTTTCCTATGTAAAGCTTTCCAAGCTCCCAAGTTGAGTTAGATTTATTAAACTTGTTTGAATAACTTTTCAGATATTAGAACTATTAGACGTTTTCTGGCTTTAGGCCAGGTGTATCAAACTCAAATTCATAAAGTGTCACTTTCTTATCTCAAATATGACACCGGGCCACATTAAAAATAAAATGCAAATATTAAATAAAGTAAAAAAGTAAACAAAAAATAATTTTAGGCGTGTAAAGCCTAAATTTTATTTTGAGGATCCAGAAACTTGACTTCTTTTCCGCTTCATTATCTCTTCACATGAAATTAAAGCGTTATTGATGGGCCATATCTTTGACATACCTGCTTTAGGCATAACCAAAGTATTTCAATTCAGGCCCGCGAAATTTAATTTCAAGCAGATGTTTTCGTCCTCACCGTCAGCCAGTTGTTTGTTCCTGATTTCGTATTTTTCATATTGGTCGCTATGGATTCAAAAATTAACTCTTTAATTTCAAGTGTTTTTCTTCAATATTATCTATGCAATGGTGGTGGGTACTATTGGAACGTTGATCCTTTATTCGGCATTAACTTTCTGTGGAAATAATGCGCAACTATCGTTTCTAATAGCGGCTATTTGCGGCACCTTTGCAACATGTTCGCATTTCGGTAGTGTATACGAAATTGGAATGCGAATGCAAACAACGGCAAAGTTTGCAATGGATAGATAGTAAATGTAATTGATCCGCCATATTCTTTATTTATGCATTTGACTGACAAGTTTTGACATTACCACCCGAGAATCAAATTGACAGTATTACGTATAGTGACAAGCAATGTTTTTCGTCACTGTAGTATGTGTATACTTAAATCTAATATCAAGTCAGTTACTGAACATGGAAAATTTCCTTGCATCTTAATGTGCAGTTAGCTACGTTGTGGAAAACAGAAAATATCAATCATGCGACAGATTGACATGTTGCCCACACATAATTCACCAGCTAGTGTGTGCAATGGTGGCGTCTCCATTTCACAGAGCTATAGAATTTTCCACGCGAACATATCACGGCAAATTAGCTTGTCAGATAATAATCACTTGAAGTGCTTTGCAATTACAGTTAATTGGCCAGTTAAGGCATAGATTTGTTTTCTCCCGCGATCAAGTGCCAGACTGGTGCTGGTATATGGGAAACAAAATTAATCATTAATCATGTGTTGCGGACTGAGATTTTTTTTATTCTGGAACTGATTATTCTGACACAAACATTCTTTTGAAAGAAAGTGTCTCAAAATGTAAATGCAACAGAACTTGAAGCAAGTTCATAACCCTGTTGACATTTACATTGTTTTCTACTACTTTGGATTAAGTATTTGAAGGTCGATTTTTCGTGGGTTTTCTGGAGTTGCAGCTCCCCGTGGTAGCTACATGCATTCTTAGGCAATGAAGATTGAGACCTCCAACTACGAGCAGAGTGACAGTTCTATTAAAAATTAAGAATGGAAAAGTTTGAAAAAGAAGCGCCCGGTAGCGAAAAAAATACTTTTGAAACCGTTCCATTGGCACGAAAAAATATCTTCTTTGTTGATTCTGAATTCATTCGCAAATAACTCGAAAGTAAACCCAAAAGATTGATATTGTTCCTGCTGTCAACAAAGGAAGCATGGAACACCGCCAAGATTATCAGTCAGACCTACGGCCAGAATCGAGAACACTAGCATCAAGAACCAGTGATGCCAACTCGGCATAATTATGTGGCGCTAGATTTTTTTGTCGTCCAGTAAATCAACAACAAAAAATGTTAAGGAATACTTAAAATTCGTGCACGGCATGTATGACGTGTGCTCGAACTAATTTGCGTGCAGTATAATTTGTATGTGCAGCACAAATGATACCTTTGTGGGCTTTACACACAGTAAAATTAAGAGTCTATGTCGCAAAGCAGTACCCTCTTCCTGATACTCTAAATGGCTTTAAAACACAAGTCACGTTTCAAAATCCTAGTGCTCACGTTCCTTTTTTTGTTTTTTTGATTAATTTCATTTCAAGTCACCGTCATCACCATTAAAGAACGCTTAAACGATTGCTAGGGTAGAGGTAGTACCCGCTATTTGAAACAGCTGTTCGCGTGCAATACGACAATGGAAATAAGCATTTGAATCTGTTATCTTTGTCTCATTGTTCGTCGCTGGTTGGTCTTTGTTTGTGTTCTGTGTGTCATCATGTTGTAATTTGCATTTGCTTCATTATTATACTAAATGAATTTACTTCTGAAGAGAACCACACCGCAATTCGCGGATAGAAAAATTCATAAGAAAAATGCCATATCGCTAAGAAATTCTTCTGATTTATTGTTATTTATCGCTACAAACGGTGCTAAAAACAAAAGATAATTCGAAGTAAACGAATTCCACTCGAAGCAACATACAAAGGCACGTACCTACATGTACGTCAAATGTGTGTACTTTTAAATATTTGTTGATCATTTTTAGCACATCCACCGGCACATAGCCGGCGTAGCGTGCGCTACTGTGGCCACTAAAATGCTTTGAATTTGCAAAAATAAATACTTGAATTTCTTTAATAAAGATTAAAGAAATTCGTTGCACTCGGAGCGTATTTATGTTTTTCTAAATGGTCTGTACTTTTAAGAAACGGTTTTCAGCACAAATACTATGGGTGTAATTAGGTTTTGCCTTTAATTTCTTCGTTTTCATTTTCGTTTAATATACAGTTACACTGAATTGTATTACTTGTCCGTTTCGTTGGTACATAGAGAACAGTAGGGTACCAAGTATGGAAACCCGCTTGTTGTTTTAAGAAAGTTCTCTAAACTCTATTAATTTATTATTTTATTTTATTTCTAAGATAGAATAAGCTCATCTTTACAGTTTTCAAATTAGTACGCGTCTTGAAAAATTCCACTCATATGTCGTTTGTCGTTTGGACACCCGCTAAAAAAATATCGAAATGAATAGATGGTCAAGCTCATTCCCCTTTGAGTATTGGCAAAATTAATGGTAGTTTTAACTAGTTATAAAATTCGGATGTATAGAAGAACTGATAGAAGAATCAATTTTAAAAATGGCCGATGCCATTTACATAAACGAAAGTGCAGTACATCCCTTCGATGACAGCTTTGCAGCTGCGGAAACTTATGTTGAATAACAAAAAAAAAACCGGGCATATTTAATCAACATTATCAAAACGATAACATTCCGAATTCAAAAAGGAAAAATAAAAAATTCAGCTGTCAGCTGTCAAAAAGTGTTGCCAATTCGAAGAATAAAATTTAAAAAGAAAAGTATTGTCCCCAAAACATACTTTTGATATCCAACCGGAAAGATCCACGAGAGCCATGTGTGGTTTCTTTAGGTATGAACTCGACGGTCAAAATAGGACAAACTTAGGTCAAGATCATACAGCAACTAAAACTGTATTGCGCTATCTACAAATACACCGAAAAGTAGACTGTCGAGCTTTGAAATTAGCTAAAAATTGATCAAAAATGCGATTGCTAGCGGTTTTGTAAACTTTAACAAACGTTACTTTGATGTAAGAATCAGGAATTTGTAATAGTCAAGGACTTAAGGTTTAGCTCTGTTCTTCCAGATTAATCTAAATCGTCTTGATTTGTTTAGACTGTCATTTCAAATCGGCACCGACAAACAATGTTACTGGTCGCCTACATAAAAAAGATCACGCGGCTTACCCTTGCATTGACCTGAGTGAATCTAATCGATTTCAATGAATCGCCATCGAACTTAGGTGCCTTCGATTCGCTAATCATGTGTATCGAAAAGAAAACACCGAACAAAATAATAAATTAAAAATAGTTCTAGGGGGCGTATGAGCAACATTTTCAGCTATTTTCTTGTTTTTATCATTTCTTTCTGAGCTCACTTTGAATTTGTTATAAACAAAAACACATTTTACATTGCAAAATTTTGGCGCTTCACATGCGAGGCAGTGTTTTTTCACAAAAGCGAGTCTAAAAATACATTTTTGTTTCGACACCTTAATTTTTTTTCTATTTTCTTCAAGTCTCATTGAATTAAAACAAAATCCATTTGTTAGTTGCGAATATATTTTCTACATCAAAATTGGTTCCTGTGAACGAAAAAAAAAATAGATACGTACTAAGGTAATCACAATTACTACCTATCCCTTTCAACAAGTCCGAGTGTTGCAATGCATTGCACAACAAATCCAATACCGCAGGCGCACTAAGTTTACACGACCGCGACGATGACGCGTCATAGTGATAATCATGCTAATTGAAAATTTAATAAAAATTATTCCCCTGAATAAGAAAAACAAATACTGCTGCAAGTGAAAGTGAGAACTGAACGAGGATCATCCTTTCGTAACTGCGTCATCATTAGTTACAACATCGATCGAAAGAGTTAGCAATTTGTAGAAGTTTGAAGTGGCAGAAATTGCATATATACTTATCGACGTCACACTGATTAACTGCACGATACGAATCCGTTGGAAAAAATCATCGCAATTGTTTGACAACGAAACTCACATTTAGCATTCGACTCTGATGCAAATATTATTTTTAAGGAAGTGTATTATGGACAATTGTTGTTATGTATGTGTGGAAATACCGCAACCTTCGTGCGAAGAAGATGTTTACCGGCAATCGCATCTGTTTTATAATTGCTTAGCAGATTTCCAATGCGATTATCTAATTCAGTAGAAAAATAAATAAATTAAAGCTCCGCCATGTAGTTGAATTAAATAGTCACCATAAAACAATAGAATTGAGTGATAGGTAATACAAATTAAGTAACTTTGCACTATCAAGATGGAATTACTTTTATAATCGCTGAGGGTAATTAATTCGAATGGGCAAGCAAACGCAGATTTAATTGCCAATAGAATTTCAATGTAAAAATTACTGCAACAATGAGTATTTGGAGTTGATGGTTTAGCACTCGTCTGCTGCATAAATATTCCATAAATAATGTTAAACTACATCGTTATCAATTGACGTTTGAATGCATTTCGAATTTGTTATTGGCGAATTCTGGTGAGCTACCCTGTCTTATAGTAGGCGCATCTGAGATTGATCACAGAACAAACTTGTTCAGATAAATCTTTTTGAATCGCCTGACATTTACTGGAAAATCGCTGTCACATTGGATGTGGCAAATACATTTTGTTCATATTTACTTTAACTATATCTCCTATACAAGGTTATCAGTGTCGCGATCTAGTTGTTGCAACTTTTGTTGACATATAATGAACAGAGATGCATGAGCCCTCCGTCGTTTCCTTGCAAGCTTATCAGCTTTCTAAAGATGTTAATATACTCAGGCACCCAGCATAAAGTCCAGCTGTTTGTAGTCGATATTTTGTCCAATTATCGCTTTGGACAGTAGAGAGCAGATATCAGATATCGCGTACTCCTTAACGTAGCCCTTACGTGGAGCTAAATTTTGTTTCTGCTTTACAGAACCATTGACAATTTTGATAAAAAATAAAACCCTCTATATAATAAGCACGGTGAAGACAAATCACATCAAGTATTTTCAGTTGGGAAAATATTCTATTGTTATTGAAAGAACAACCATATTATGTTTTTCAAAGCAAACACTTTGTTTGAAATTGCGTAAACTAATTTCCAATTCGGTGTTTGTTCTCAAATTGGCATTATTCTGGACTGCTGAGTTTGGTCCATTATTTGGTTATCTGGTTTTCTAATCGCTATTGAGATTGTAAACAATATGATTGCATTCAGTGTGCCTTTGCATAGACGTTTTCATTTATACTAAATAATTACGTAAGTACGATGTGTGCTTTGCGATCTACTTTTCATAAATTGGAAGCGTATTATATGAACGGGCCTTCGTAATGGCAACCTATATCGGGTCTCAACTTTAAGAGATAAGCTCATCAATATAGACATTTACGTTTCCGTTTGATATTTTCATGTGTATACCATCAAAATGTACATTGACTGAAGTCATTTCCCATGAATTGAAAACGACAAATCTATTATGACTTTCTTGTCTAGCGGGAGTTTTTCGTTAAATCGTGTATCTTACAAAGTAGAACCTACCAAACAAGTTGTACAATCAACAATCAAATAGACCTGTTTCTTACAAAAAAAAAATCCAAAAATACCTCTCAATATTAGAAAACTGTCAAAAAAGGATAAATCCAGGAAAAGCAATATGTAAATATATCAAGTACTTATATTGGTCTTGGGCTTTACAAGTAGTTTTGACATGTTCCAGCCGGGTCTATTTGGCACTAATAATCTTTAAAAAAAATAGCTTTTGTGCAAATCGTTACAATTTTTATACGAAGTGGCCAGTGAAACGCGTCCATTGATGGGAGTTTAATTACAAACTATTGTGTCGGTGTTTTATCCGAAAAATTTGCAACGGATATGGGACTGATCGCACCATTAAATCGTGTACGTTGATGTACGAGTATTTGAAGCGAAATATATGCGCATTAAAAAAGTGGCATCGTTCCATTTCACCAATAGTTCCAACACACAGTCGTAATGAAAACTCAAGTGACTTCTGATAAAATAGTCAAGAAATTCATCTTTATTAATGAAGTACATTTTCAAATCATTTATTTAAGTAGATAAGTCAAATTGACGCATTTGGTGAAATTTGAAATGTGTGTGGAAGCAGCTGAAGTGACTCTACTGCATTTTTAACTACTTTCGTTGACGGCATCCAAAGAGTCGTATCGAGATCGAGGCATTTAAAAATCTATTTATTTTGCTGCTACGCCAAAAACTGATGAAGTTAATACCTGAACAAATAACGAACAAACCACTGAAAGAAAAAAAAAACACACACTTTGACGCAAAACTTGGTTTAAGTTTTTAAATTGATAAATATCTTCCGCTCTTATCCGGTGTTTGTTCCAATTAGGTAAGATGACAGAACACAGAGTGATCAAGTATTTGAAATGACGGCGCGTGTCTAATGGTCGCAATTAATCAGATTTATTTGTGTAAACATTTGAAAGACGAGCTTTAATGACACAAACTGATTGAGCTCGAAAGAACGTAGTTAGTTTTTCCTATAAAATAGTTATAGTGTTCTTTCAGGTCAATCTCTGCTGATTGTATAATTGGGCACATGAGGAAACTTACAATATACGTTTTTTTTATATTAATCTAAGGTTTGGCAGTTAAAATAAAAAAAAAAAAAACGTAATAATTCATTCAAACACCGTTTTCTCCAGACTAAATACTATATATTAGTCTTTTCACAAACGGCCAACCACAATCAATCGATCCCGATATATTTTTTTACATACCTACACAAATGGGGACGTCCAGGTATCTAGTTTAGTCTGACAGCTGGCTGACTTGGTGAGTATCAGTTTTAATGGTATGTGTTAGATCACATGAAAGGCTTTTTCAGTTGACGTTTTATGGAGAGCTAGTCGACGAATTTAGTCAAGAAATTCGTGACTGAGTGCTAAGTTTACATATCGTATATGTGGTGGACGTGGGAAAAGTGACGTTACCAACCATCTAGTTTTACACCTCCTCCAAGCGAATATAGTAGACTTCAGTTATTTTAATATGCCCAATGTTTCATTTGCACAGAATGTAACTCATTCTCCACAAAACGTCATTCATTTACAGGAAACACAATTCTCAAGATCAAACATACTTTTTCACATTATTGGACTGGATGTGCTCACTCACTGACGAGCCTTATGACGATTTTCAGTGAAAATGCTCCCAAAACTCGTAATTGCTCTATTAAATTAAGTTTTTTGGAACACTTATGCAATAGTGCTAGACACCATGTACATCATAGTTTGATTTGGGGTTTTGTTGCTACTTCATATTTGTTTCTTCAGTATAAAAAATGATATAATGTGCTCCAAATCTTATATTTTGCACACTCATTTTCATATTTTGGCATCAAAAAGGGTAAAATTTGTTTCTAACAAAACACCAAACATAGTCTGGGTTTGACAACCGTGTGGTAGTGAGCTCAGGGCGTTTCTTTGCAAGTATTCCGAACTCTTCTGTCGTGTTCAGAATTGAGCATGAAAAGCGCCCTTTTGACTTCAATGAAACATAGGAAGAGCACTTCGACATTCGCTGTTTTGATAGATAGGTTAATTTTTTTTCAATCGAAAAAAATAGTGGTTTAAAAATATCTTTCTGTTTGGCGTATTCTAATGTTATATACAGAGTCCTCGAACTATCTCTGATTTAGACCATGCGAAAATCAAAATGCTAATTAGTGTCAGTAAATTAAGCCAGCTATTCATAAATTAATTATGTAATATAAATAAATAGATCATCACTTCTGAAAGACATTTTGGTATAGGAAAGCGAAATTTCATAATTCATAGGTTTAAAAATATCAACATGCAGAACTTTCCCATAATACCTCCTACGTAAACAAGATGGCCGACCAAAATGCATGTCACGTATGATTATCACTCTCTTTTCACATGTATTAAGTCAGAAATAGAAATGTTTTGAAGTGATTGCGTGAATGTTAGTCGCCGGAGCTTGTGTGTATTTCTGTTTTACGTATCTATATCTATAATTATGGGTAGAACATCCATGGCACTTCGGACGTCTGATTTATGATCTCATTCTTACGCCTTTATTATCATTGACTGCGAACAATCGAATCTCTCTGTCCCGCCTCATCATGTACGTAGTTCACGCTTAATTTGTGCAAAAAGTCTCCTCACAATTTAAGCTAGGGAATAAATGAAAAATACATTTTTCCACAACTTAATTTTGACAGATCAAGTGGATTAAGAATGTATAAAAAAAAAGTGAAATAGGATCGAAATAACCAAATGGATGACGTACTAGTTGTTTGTATTTTGTTTTTCCGCTGAACCTAGAACTCTCAAAATTAAGCAAGGTAGTGGGGGAAACATTGGGTAGGCGATTGATTTTAGCTTTTACTGAACAGAGTACTACCCTTTAAGTCCAAAACCCATCTGTTATCGGTAACCTATTGAATGCAATGACGAGCAATTATTTATGATTTTTGGGTTGCATAAGAACTTAAATCACTTCTCAAGCCATACAAAGCATATATTAATGATGATGGTACCATGCTGAAGATGGAAATCTAAAATCGACAAATGATTGCATTAGAAAGCTAAACACAAAAAAGAATTCGTCATTTTTTTTTTTTTAAATTTCGACACTTGATCGCAGTTTAATATTCAATTGAAACGTATTTCTAAGCTATTCTATCAATGCGACTGATTTTGACAGGGCGATGGACTGTTATGAGTTTTCTTCAACATAGGTATAGAGCAGATAGCTCGCATGCCATGTGCCTTACTCTTCTTGACAATGAATCGATTACCTAATTTCGACAAGTTCAACACACTTACCACTAAAACCACTGACGCTAAAACGTGCTGTCATGTGCAATTCAACAGTCGAAATAAAATCTTTATTCGTTAGAGAATTGTGTGAAAATTTTCTACATTTTTGACATTTTGACATGTTTCACAGCACGTCCTGTGGTACAATAATATTCTCTTAGTTCACCTAAGCGTATACAGACATTTATCGGTTTATAAAATCGAGAACGTGTGGTGTAAAAAAAACAAAAATCACAGCGTATTAACATGTTTTCTTGTCGTTTTTTTTTTCATGAATAGCAACACAGCCGTGCGCCGCAGCTATTTAATTATTCGCACAAATCGTTTTCAATTGCGTCTCATGTTAATTGAATTTTGTTAATTTTTTATCGAACGCCAACCCATCGCATGTACTCGTAGCAATCGTCGGCATTCCCAAAATCGGCACAAACTCTCGTCCTATTCTCACAGTTTATCTGCAAAGAGTTGTTACTGTGTGCCACTCGGCTTGATTAGCGGTGTTTTGTCTTTTCCTCCTCGCAATGGGAAACATTGATAATTTCCTACGGTGACTGTAACTGAAACTGAAACTGAAATCTCAACACGATAAAAGCATATTATCACCAGCGACGCTACGCCACGGTTCGTATGAGTACAAAACAGCCTCTTATTCAATTATAACGACCAAAGTTCGTATCGTATCATCCGGCATCCATAGGCAGATATTATAATTAAACCGATTGCGAGTGATTATGGAAACTTCCAAAACATAAAGCCACTTGACCATGATACAGATTTGTATCGTTTAGGAGCAAATTGTCAGGACCATGTCATCAGTTTCGATCGCATTGCATGCCGGCCACGGCGCGCCAAGTTGTGTCTGTCCTCCCCCACTTACTGATCATTGCAGTGCATGTTTTATAAGCTACAATTGAGCTTTTTCATCACCTCTAGCTCCAGCCTAAGACTGACTCTCAGCTGATGGCAATTGAAATCGAGATTGAGATACTATAAACATGTGCAGCGGCAGGGCACCGGTACGGTTCGTCACTAGAGTCAGATCGCTACTAGGTACTCGTACTCACACTCGTTAGCAAGTAAATTTCGTTCTGGGTATCTGTATCTAATCGGGCTATGGTACGGTTTTTCTTTTTATATCATTTTTCATCGTATATATAAAAGTTGATGTTCTGTGGAAAGCGACACCATTGAAACGATCTTCATCCACCGCGACACAAGGAGCAGCATATTATCATATCGCGTCTGATATCAGTTTAAATTCGAATAAATTTTTGTGGTTTCCAGTTGTCGGGGAAAAAGTGTAATAAAAAGTTTTATTGTTATAAAAAAAAGGAATTATTAACTGAAGCGTGCTGTTTGTAAACTAATTTACCATTAATGAAGAATTTTTTGTGTGGTGCGTTCAAATAACTTCTGTCATTGTGATTGATGCAAATAGTGGATTGTGAAATTTTATTTTTTTTTATTCTTCGGGTAATTTTGGTTTTTTCCTTTTTTTACACACAAAAAGCGGAAATTAATATAATTGTGCAATACATACCATCCTCAATTTGCAAAGGTGATTATTTTGACTACAGTCTGCTTTCTTTTTTAATATGTTTTTTTTTTTTTATTAACTTATGTGGTCATGTTTAGAAACAATTTTTTTGTTGTTGCTGCACTGTTAGAAATTTTTTTCTTAGTTTATGATTTATGTAGGGTGCTGTGGTGTTGTATTGGACTACTTGTCTACATTGATTGCAGTTTGCAGATAACATCGATTTGGAACATTCCAAACCCGCATCAAACTTTTGGTTCGTTGTTTTCGTTCAAACATTTTTTAAGGAAACTGTAATTTTTAAATTTTAAGCAATAGTTTAAGGTTATGATTAAAATTAAGAAATGAATAGTCTTTGGAGTGCTATTAAATCAGTTGAATTAATGAACGTTCAAGTGGGCCTAACTCTGAAATCCGTTTTGCCACGGGTCAAATTTAATGCCTCCAATAAACTATTCATTTTATTTTATTTATGAATTGGGAATAATTTTTGACTAAACAAAGCCAGGCCAAGGGGCTTCTACCAACGGATTCGCACTCAATTATGGTTCTAAATTTGTAAGTTACATTAACGATCGGTTGTCGACAGTGTATTTGGGATTAAAGGCTACTTAAATGCTCAGTAAGGATAATTATTGTGATCGTGTTGGAGGAGTTTTGGTTTCGACCCGCAGTGATTTTTACTATCGTGTAACATCGACTGAAAAACATGACCTCAACTGCTATCTGATCATTGCTTTCGGAATAACGAATCCATTAAATTGTTTTCAACCAAAGTTTGTGGCTCTAAGTCGTCATCCATGTATTTCAAAACAAAGGTGTTCGATCAGAAACATTTTATTCAAAACATTCTACAATTATGCAGATATAGATACAAAATATAGTCTCACAACGCGTTTCGTAGATATAAGTTTTTATTTTTTGGGTTGAATGCAAGAGACCGTCAATTTTACGCCGAGTCTGAATGACCGAAGTGAGAAGCTCTTTCCGGAAAGTAGTTTCACTATCAGTGTCGCAGTTGAAAATTCCTTAAGAGGTAAAAAGTCGTTAAGTTTATACAAGCTGGTGGTGGTTTAATGTTCAATTTAATGACCATTTTTTGAGGGTTGAATTATATGACCTACATAATAAAAGCATCCACAACAAAAGTTAAATAATGTCCCGTTTATTAAGCATTACTATTTTTACTTACCTTCAAAAAGACTCCTCCTTTCGGCTATAAATAATAATATGCAGGACGGAGTCGCAGGAAACTTTGTGTATTACATGAGTTACTTTTGATTATTGACTTTAGTGTTAATTTTCTTTGTATTGTTCGTTGCGATTGAATTTCAGATACGAGTTTGTAACTGGCTGAATTAGCTTTTCATATTATTGCTAATTGTTGGTTAGGCTGAAGACTTTTTTTAATTTCCATAGTCGTGAAGTAGTAAATAATACCCTCGCCTACATGTATTTTTCGATGCGTTCTAATTTTGTCTGTTATGGAGAAAACATTGTGAATTAGTAAATTTTTATGTGAAATTTAAGAAAATATTTTTTTTGGATAAACTAAAAATAGGTATTCCCCTTTTGAAAGTTGGGCGAAAACAGAAGTTTTTGTTTTGCTTGATATTAATTGGAAGTGATTGTAAAAGACCGAAAGCTGAATATGCAAAAATTGTTTTGGTTCGAAAAAATGAAAGTGATCTCTGAAAAAAAGGCCACCATCCATTCGTTAGTAAGGAGCTAGTCTCAATCTTAGCCAACCAATAAGCAAATGGGTTGACCTAGATGATTGCTTCGCGAAGGTGTCATTAGGAACATTTCTTTGCCGATCTGAAGAGCAGTACAGGGAACTTTCTAAGAGGCTCAAAATTTGTGCCTATGGGCCTCTCTCAGCGAACGAAATTTTCTTCCGAGAAACTCGATAAGAACGAAATGCGAGTCCCATGGTTAACTGAGGCCAAACTTATATATTTTCCTAAGAATTTATTATAATGTCCCCCTTAATGAATTATGGGTGTATATTTTCAACAAAAATTATATCTGCCGCTATACATATGATTTTTTTGTCTTGCGAAATTTGTTTCCCAAATGCATTTATACGTTATTATTTTTAGTTTAAATATCTTCCAAAGTATTTTTTATTATATGGCTACGCCAATTCCAGTCCCAAACCAAAGGCCCAGCTTTCAGCAAAACACTATCGTGAGCTATTAATGTAAGATTAACAAAATACCACGAAAATTACACAGTCCCATCGTAATCCACAACCAAGAATATTCAAAGCTAAGTTATTCTTTTAACCCTGTGACAAAATCTGCCACTCACACAATAATGAATGTGAGAACATAACCCTTATGTGACACAACAAACATATTTTTTTCTAAATTCACTCACAATCGAAAATATTCATAAAAAACTATTTCCACTTTTTGTAGGCGTTTTCTCGTGAGATAAAACCACCTCACATAAAATTGTTTCGTACTGCAACTAAGTTTTGACCTATCAAGCCATTTTTTTATCTCCAAGTTATACACGTTTGGGAGGCAACATTCCTGAGATAGTTCCTGGTCGTTTGATATTTATCGGTTTAGTTCGTTGTAGACTCTGCAATAAATTTCTTTCATTGAGAATATCACGGACCGAGTTGTTAATAGTCGATTTCTATGCCTTCGAGCGCAATATCTCTATTCATCCATAACCGTGGGAATTCCGAGGTCTCTATGGCGATCTTCATTATTAATGTATCACGGTGCACTGACGAATGATCTCCAAATTTATTTTGAAAAGTTTGTAAAACATTTAGAATTGTGTAACTAGTGCAACCCCATAATTATATACCATAAGTGCACAAAGGCTTTAGCACTTGTTTATATAAAAGAAACATCTTTACAAAATTCCAAGTCTTTGATTTCCCTCCATTTTTTTTACCGCAACGATGTTTAAGGAGCTTATCGACATCATTCTTTTTAGGTTCATTAATAGAAACCCCAGAGGGCAGTGATCTAAAGTCCATCAGACAAATTCTTTTACCCAAACGCATACCGAACCTTAAAACTCGCCAACGTCAACGTCAAGATTTGATAACGCAAGAAGCTCTTGTAATGACCTTGTGTTGGGCTTAAACTTGACCAATTATTGGTTGGCTTTTAGTTTTCTTCGGTAGCCGCCTTCCAGCCCATTACTAGACACCACTCTACCGTTTCAAGTTTTGCGACAGTTCCATGTTCAAAGTTATATACACCGCTTTTGAAAATGAATCCTTTCTATTTGATTTTATGGGAATATTTTGAAAATTACTAGCGCTATGAAAAATAGGTCGCTAGTTATTAAGAAATAAACTTCTTAATTAGTGTGTCTTGAAAGAAATTGCTTTCGCCATCTAAAGGTCTCTTTAAAATGCAAATTTTGCTATATCACACTCCGTATATTAAAAAAAAAAAGTGCACCGTTTGTATTGTTAACGTCACGATATCAGAACAGATATCTAGAACAAATAATTAGTAAAACGCTCACTTCATTACGCAAATAACCTACAAGTGGCAATTATTCTCATTTCGCATATCTCCTTAAGTACCCTCAAGTTTGAAGCACCATCACGCGCCAATACTTTTTTATTTCACAGAAATTCTTGTACATCCTATATCTATATAGCCAAGCACACTTGTATCAGCACTATTTCGGCAATATAAATAGCGATTGAGTTCAACGCCGTACCTCTACAGATAAACCAGAACCAAGCTAATGTCAAATTTCACAAAATTTCGGCGGGGTAATCATTAGAACTTAACTATTCAATGCTCTTCATGTGTTTCGCATCAATGAGCATGTGGGGGGAATAATAATTTACCACTTTTATATATATAGCTGTTTGTAAGAAGTTAATGCGTAAAAATCGAACCCAATCAATCAGCATTTGAAAATGTCGGGTACATTTTATTGTGGCACACCGTTAGATGGTGGGGGTTGTATTATTAATAATATATATAATAAATAATTTTACTTGGATATAATAAGATAAAGAGTTTGCGCAACAGGATTCTATTAAATCCTAGGCTCAGGTTCTTCTGGTTCGTTTGTTTTCCATTGGGACAAAAAATCAATCTTTTTTTTGATCTAAATCACTTTTCGCGTTCCATTGGGAAAAAAAAACAATATTTTTTTTGATTCGGATCACTTTTTGCAAATCTCGATATTTTTTCAGATTTACACATACCTACTACCACAAATACAGCACAGCTGTTTTACGTCATTTAAAGAAGTTTGTTTTAAAACAGATGTGCAAAGTTCCGTGAAAACCAAAATAAAGAAATATATAAACAGCAATGGACATAGTTTTGGAGGAATTATTATCTTCATTGTTTTCCTCATCATCTGGAAACTAAGAATCACCGAAACTACTCCATTTGTATCTACAACAGAGGAAACATTTTTCAAGCCGATTTCCATGGTTGATTTTACCAAATCTTCTGCAGAAAAGCCTCGGCTTCGCAGAAACTATTGTTTAAACTTTTGAAATCTTTTATGTTTAATAAAACTTGAATTTAACAAAAAAAAAAAAAAAACAAATGCAATTTGAGCAGCAGTTGTCAAATAACGCACTAATCCATTCACAAAAGCCAGATCAATTTCGTTGCATGTTCCGTGAGCCGCATAAAATCTGAGATCTGAAAAAGATTTTTGGTGGTCCCAATGGAAAACGACATGAGTTTTCACTTTTGAGATGAATGGAAAAGGTCCAATATTTTTATGTCGTATGCTTTCTCATGGCAATAATTATGCTTGTAGATGTTTGTCAGACGTTCGAGAGTGAAAATAACTTTATGCCCAAAACACATGTGCAGAATTCACTGCGCAGCAAGATTAGAATACACATGTTTACATGGATATAGGCACACTTAAATTCTGCACTCACCGCAGCACTGCAACATGTCTCTATTTCTAAATTTGCTGCAAAATTCAAGCGTACCACAACACAAATGAAAATAAATTGCAATTTCAAGTATTTGACATCATCGACTTTTGACATTTGCTGATCGTGTTTGTTTATGCTTTGGTTGCAAACACATCAGTCGCTTAGTCGGTGAATGACAGTTGCTATATTAGCCGATGCAAGACATGTCAAATAATTGTCTGCACATCTGTTTTGCTTGCAGCACTGCATTCTGTGCTGCTTACAGAATTTTTGCACATGTGTTTTGGGCATTAGTGTGGCTATTTTTGCTATTTTTTGCAACAACTCACGCAGTTTCTCAGACTTTTAAATATGAATACAAATTTCTAAAGCATGGATTTCTTTCGCGGCTCTCACAGAACCCACCATACAGCCTTAACAGATGAGGTGTTTAAAGAATAAAGATTTTCTAGTACTTTTAGAAACTAGCTTCAAGATGGCAGTTGGCATATTTTATAGCATTTCGAGAGCATTGTCTAAGAAACAGATGAGGTGTTAAAAGAATAAAGATTTTCTAGTATTCTTAGAAACTAGCTTCAAGATGACAAATGGCATACCTATTTTATAGCATTTTGTTTAAGAAACATATTTCTGAAAATATTATTATTTTCTAAAACAATTTATTGACATTTGACATCAATGTGCTTGAATTCTCTTGTCTTGTCTTTTTTATATCAATTTCTTTTTTCTAACTACAGTAGGTTTATCAGTTTTCATAACCTCTTTAGCGGGTGCAGGCGAAAAAATGGACGATAAAAATAGAAAAAAAATTAAATTATAAGTGCATTCTCAATATTTAAACCTAGGACGGTGTTAGTGCTTAAATTAAGCCCCCTACAAAAATGTATCCAACGATAAAGTTAAGCAAAGCCTTTAAATCGAGCAGTACGCAGTTCAATCTATTACACAAAATTCTCCACAAAATTGAACTATCAAAATTAAGCGAACATTTAGCTTGCTGGTGGAAAGAAACATTGACGCTTAATTTAAGCTTTCCGGGAACAGTGTTTACACAGTAATAGTTTTTATTTATTCAGTGGCAAATGCAAATGGAGAAATAAGGTGATTTGTTGGAATTTTAATCGGTAGCTGAGATAATATGGCTGAAAAATTGTAGCCGAATATATTATTCTTTCCGACTCTAATCTGATTGCGTTAAAATCAAATCTCCAATAACAAAAATATAAGCAAAGCAAGCTAGATTTGAATCCCACTGTGCAAAAAGTCTTCATAAAATTGCAGAATACATTTTTCCATAATAAAGTTTTGACAGTTCAATAAAAACAAATCAGTGTCCACTTGACAACTTCAAATCGAAAAAATACCTACATTTACATCACTTTAAATGAGTAACTTTTCTGTTCAGAAAGATCTTCAAAAAACGAAAAATGTTACGTCTACTAGGTTTACTAGATTATGTATAACCCACTGTGGAGATTTGAGAGTCGTTGGTTGGCAAGTCAAATCCCGACAAGCACCTTCAGATAGAAATCAGTAGTTACCACGAGTAGTTTAATTACCCCATTATGGGCCTTACTAATAATCACTTTTAAGCTTCACACTTAAATATTTTATTTGTCAAAATTTTATGTTGAAAATTTCGCCATTGCGAGTTCGTAAAATCTAGCCATATCGCGCTATATATTTTAGTTCATGTAAAAGAAAACTAAAATTACCTAGTTATTGTTAAAGCGCAATAAGATTGCAACCTTCAGTGAAGTCAATCAATTAATACGACTATTTGAAACTAAATAAACTTCATTGCGAATAATGGGATCATTTAACATTCCAATAAAGACACTATTGCCCTAAGGCTGTTATTAAGAAATAATTTTATATAGTAATGCATATGCGATTAATGGGAGTTTTATCAACAATCTTTAATATAATTTGTAATGCACTTCATAAACATTCTACTAATTATATGAGTATATTAAGATGTTTGTATAGTGAGTTCTTCAATTGTCTTAATCAGATTTTCAATAGGTACATTAAATTACTATAAATTTTAGGTACTTCATTGTTTACATGATTAGTAATTGAAATGTCTGGGAATTTTCATTTCTAAGATGTTCAAAGTGAAATGCAATCTATCAGCATTCAGTGTGACTAAACCTTCTCAAGTGACAAATTTCATCAAATTTTAACTACGATTTTATTAATTTATATTTTCTCATTCATTTTAGTTGTACTTACTGTGAATGCGATATTACCCGAAAATACTAGGAGGTACAGATCGAATTGACAATAACAAGGACACAGGTGACAACTGCACTAATTTTAATCATGGACAACTACTTAAAATCACCGTACACAAAACGCTACATCATTGAGGACTCAAGTGAGTATATCTTATGATTTTAGGAATATTTTTCACTCCTTAATTGTCGATCAGAGATATGTACTTGACAATTATTTTGAAAGAAATCGGAGTAGAATGTATCCATCAAACAAAAAATAAAAGAATCACCTAAGGTGACAGTTGATAATAACTTTTTTTGTAGTTAAATGCGACAGTCAAATCGATATTCTTCTATATAAGATGATCGAAAAATATATAAAAAAATGTTTAATCAAAAACGATCGCCAAAAATGCGACAATCATATCAGTGATTTCCAACTCAATAGAGTTAAACATCCTCTCGAGACTACCACCATCAACTCTCCCAAATCACCTACCAGGACTCTATCCCTGTTTTTATCGTATTCACATTGATCCAGAGCACATATAATTTGATTCAAAAGCCCTCCGGAACAGAGTTCGATACACTCGCCACAAAAAATGATGTGCTCTCAATCGCCAACAACTATCAATCATGATAAATATTATATAGGTAACCTTTAGTGTGAAGTGCAAGGCACTACTTGGTTGATTGTGTACTCCAAAAAGCATTTCTGCAAAGTCGATGCTCAATGTCACAAACACGTTTCTTGCCCCTGTAAAACTAAGTCAAGAAACACTCAATATCTTCATTGTCAATTACAAGTGGAACCTACACAAACAAGAATGTCCGCGAATTCATAAAACGTTCAATGCTACACAAGTTGACGGGCGAAAAGCTTTTCACACTATCCACAAACAGAGACTATCGGTCGCCATTCATAAAAGCTCTGAAGCCAGTTGAACGCGTTTGCATTCAATTGGAGGAAATGTACTGACAGTTCGGTAATATAAATGAGTTTAGCTGGCGATTTTTAAAATCTATATTAAGAACTCGAAAGTCGAAACAAAGAACAAACAAAAAATATTATGAGAATTCCCCCGAGCACCAAACAACAAAAATCATGCGTCGTTTATCCGGCACGGAACCTCGATTCCTTTCTACAGGAAGTACATAGAACAGCGGAAGAGAATAAAGCTGCACCTGTACCATTTAACCATAACTGGGTGGGAAACTTGTTTACGTAATTATACAACTAGAACGCATGTAACTGATTTTGGAACCAGATGTCCTTCGACATAATGTTTCTCACGCAACTACACGCCTTTATTTATAAATATAAATCTCGATAAACGCGATCGAGTTTTACTTTTAGGTACTTTTATGATATCAGTTTAGCACCCGCCGCCGTCGATGCTTACTCATCAAGTTGATTGAAAAGTGCACCATTTATGAGCTTCAACTTGACACGAATTATTATTTCTCAGTACATAGTGCACGCACGTTAAAGGTTTGTGGTGTCTTTATTTGAAATAAATCAAGGTCTGTGTGTATATCCACTTGCGAGTGGGCTTGAGTATTCGCACTCTGATGCGGAAGTTGACGCACGACAATATGAACACAATCGTTTACGAAGGTAATAGCCTATGTAATATACTAGGTAGGTGATTTGACAAATCTCGAGTAGGATAAGTTGCGCTCTCTCAATTCTCCCTGATATCAACCATATGCTTTTTCTTTCATTTTAAAACCAATGTTGAATGCGATACACAGTACACACCCCTATCGAGGTTACCGTTCGGAAAAAACGAAACTTATGTCTTTTTCAATTGGGACCACCAAAAATCTTTTTCAGATCTCAGATTTTATGCGGCTCATGGAACATGCAACGAAATTGATCTGCTTTTGTGAATGGATTAGTGCGTTATTTGACAACAATATCAGCTGTTCAAATTGCATTTGTTTTTGGTAAAATCAACCATGGAAATCGGCTTGAAAAATGTTTCCTCTGTTGAAGATACAAGTGGAGTAGTTTTGGTGATTTCCAAATTGATGATGAGGAAGACAATGAAGATACTATTTCCTCCAAAACTATGTCCATTGCTGTTTATATATTTCTTTATTTTGGTTTTCACGGAACTTTGCACATCTGTTTTAAAACAAACTTCTTTAAATGACGTAAAACAGCTGTGCTGTATTTATGGTAGTATGTGTAAATCTGGAAAAATATTGAGATTTGCAAAAAGTGATCCAAATCAAAAAAAAGATTGATTTTTTTCCCAATGGAACGCCAAAATCGATTTAGATCAAAAAAAAGATTGATTTTTTGTCCCAATGGAAAATGACATTAGATTGCGTTCGAAGTATCCGTTTCGGAACAAAATAAATGAAGCATATAAACCATAGACAAATCATACTATTATATGTAGAGTATTGTCTCTGATATAAACCATTGACACATTTAAAGTCGACTGCTAGTGGAATGTCATTTGCATATCCTTCTGTGAAAAAATATGATCCAAAGCAGCACAGGCGCCACTGTTTTACTGCAAATTAGGAAAGAAACACATGCCGCCGTCAAGTTTATTTTTCCATAGTAAGTAATGAGAGTGCCCATCTAGCTTCGCAAAAAATGTGCCGTGAAGCTGTCGGAAGTAAGTGACATAACACTGTACAAGACGGAGAATTTTTTTCAAAAGTAGAATCGGAACGGGTATCTCGAACAGAAATTCCGTACCGATCGGATACCGCGACAGGGGTGACAATGAAAGTGAAGTGTCTGTATTTTCAGACCTTATAAGTTATAACCGATGACTATAGAAGATTTTATGCTAGCGTCAAAATTGAATGAAAATACACCTCAGTTTAGTTAAATACTGACATAAAACGCACAAATGAAAAAGAAGCTGGTTCTATTTTATCTAACGTTCAATACTACACGATTCTTGTGCTCTAAACAAAATGACAAACGTGAACAAATTAACGGAGTATTGTGATTTGTGACTTGTGAGCAGCGTTGCCACAGTGTGCCCGATCGGCCCATTTGGCCCTCTGTTTTTTATTTTGGCCTTGGCCCGTGGCCAACAAAAAATGGCCTGCATATCATATTTTTTGTATTCCTTAAACAAAATATTCTGAAAAACACACTTTTTTTATTTATTTTATCACAAAAATTAGCAATAACCAAGTTAACATATTGAAAGCGACACTGAATTCATTCATTTTGACTGACGTTTCATTTTCTTTTGTTCCCGTCATGATAATTCAACTTCGTATTTTTTATCTTGTACCTGTCACCTGTCATTTTATATTTATGTTGCTTTATAGCTTATAGCGTTTTTAATTTTTTTTTTTAAGTTTTCTCTGGAGGGTAGTGGCCCGGACTTTTTTGAAATGGATCTCAGAATGGCCCACAATATTTTTTCTTTGTGGCAGCGCTGCTTGTGAGTCAGTACTTAAGTATCTAATTTAGATGTATCTCGGTTTTGATTGGCTGAAATCGATCATTATGAGCTGCTATTTTAGTTGACGTTTATGGCGGTGTAGCTGACGAATCTAGTCAAGAAATTCGCGACTGAGTACTAAGTTGACAGTTCGCATATGTGGCTGACGTAGAAAAATTGGCATTCCAGACCAATCTAGTTTTTGCGTTCAGTTTACATCTTATCCAGGCCAACCTAGTGGACTTAAGATAAAAAGATTCTTGAATGTGCCCATGCCCCATGCCCATTCACTTACAGATATTTTTTACTCTCTCGATTATTTATTAGCAAATTTTTCAAGAAATACACAGAAATAGTTTATTAGACGTTTGCAGCGGCTAAGCTTCATAGTAAGATTTACTTAGGTGATTCTCAAGTAAATCAGAAACAAATTCACTTATTGCTATCGTGAACGGGCGGTGTAAGTAATTTATTTTTAACGTTTAACGGACAGTCAGAATTTTAAATATGAAGATCAATTTTCTTTTATAAATTAAGCTTCGACTTCCTATCCATAGTGATTGCACTTATCACTAGAACAATGTTAAGACCATTTAGAATGAGTGAAAAGTGTGACCGTGTCTTTATTATAAATGGATAGCTCTATCAAAAGACGCAGTGTGTAGCTTTTAACGAGTACTTTGTCTGATAGCAGCATAAGCTCAGGCTTTGATATTGTTTTTCTTGACCAAGATATTATTATTATGTGCAGTATTACAACAAATCGATTCAAGTCGTTAACCTTTAGCTCAATATCAATAAATAACTAAAAAGTTGATAGCACAGCAAATTCAGAGACCGGCAATTATGACAACACCGACTAAATTTCAGATTTGTTTTAACTCTCTGCGATACAATTTCTTAATACATGCACTCCTTGACCCAAAACTATATTGCTAATACATGATTAATTAATTTCGTTTTTAGTTCCCAAAGCCACATCCGATGGTGAACCTCACGAAGTAATGACTCTGGTAGCCGGCCTGTCAGGACTGCTTGCGGCTATTGTGATATTAGGCATACTGATAACCTTAATTGGCTGCAAGAATAAAGAAAGGTAAACTTGTGGAATTACCTCCATCAATCTATTCATAATTTTGTTTGTTACAGGAAACGTCCACAAGATGGCCCACTGCCATCGCCGGGAATAAGTGAGATTCCCGATATTGGCAGCCAACGATCATCTATTCTACCACTTTTCACCAAGAATATCAGCGTGGAAGATGATGGTCCCCGACTTATATCCGTGTCGGTTATTTCGAATAATTTTGCAAATCTAAATCCGGCATTTGTTGCTAGCGAAATGAGTCTGGGACCAAAGAACGATAAGGATTCTGCATCCTTTGGCAATTTGAAAAAGTTTTAAATTCCATTGAGAATGCTTCTCCTCTTTCTTATGAGGCAAAACGAAAGACTGATCAGTGTTTAAGCGATGGAACTAAGGAGTTAAATTTCGAATGCGCGTACAAAGTATTTCTTTATATTTTAGTAGTAAAATAACAATTTTATATTTAAGACAAAGCAACTAGCTTTAAAATCTGACCTGTTTAATCTCAGTTATTTATATATGTTATTTTAATTTGTATCGATAAGCAATTACAGTCCGTGCTAGTGAATTTACGCTAGCTTTAATTTTTCTTAGACAATTCGTCGTCAGTGGAAACTAAGAGGTGGAATACTAGTACTAGACGCATTTATATACGAGTGTGCACATCTATATACATTATACATATTTCAGTTTATGTAAATAAAGTTTTTGAAAATAATTACAAAATTGATATTGAAGAATACTAAACAGGAACAACAGGTCCCTATGGGAAAATGTGCTTTTCAGCTTTTCATATCTATCGGTTTTTTATGATTTTTTTTAATTTTTGGGACGAGAGCAAGGGACCTACAATATCAATTAACAGGCCTCTTTTGCTTCAGATTGGATAAAGTAATCTACATTTTGTTGTGATCTTTGCCCTCTTTTCTTAATATCTGCCTGCTGTTGTCCACCGCGCTCTAGTGTTCTCTCTTCTAATTGAATAACAATAAAAGAACAAGAGCGAATTCATACCTAGGATGTTTTCCAAACTTCATTCGTCGTTTAAAAAATTAAGTTTGTATGATCTGAAAAGCACATGTTCTCAATCACAAGTGATCTGATTCATTGATACACACCGTTTCCTATAAAATCAACTTTAATAACTTATAAATATAACGATCTTGTAAAAGTAGAAATCGTATACAAAAATAAAGTTTAATAGTACATTTATATAAAAAAAAACTACTCAGTTCCTTCCGAGTACCATTGCCAGCAGAGCCATACGAATGTACATTCCGTACTCGGCCTGTCGGAAATAAGCCGCCCTTGGGTCAGAGTCAAAGTCTTTACTTATTTCAAACACCCTTGGCAGCGGATGCATAACAATCATGCGTCGGTTAGCCTTTGTCATGAGTTTGGGTGTCACAATGAACTGTCCGCAGCACTGCAATTAAACAAAAAAGGCATTATTATCGCTGTTGCGACACTCATCATCTAAAACCAACACACCTTGTTGTAGGCTGTCTCTGAGGCAAAGCGTTCCTTCTGGATTCTAGTCATGTACAAGACATCTGTGGTGGACAGTGCCTCCTCAATACTGCTCATGGTCGTCTGGTTGATACCCTTCGAAGTGACATAACGTACAATATGATCGGGCATACCCAAGTTGTCGGGGCTGACATATTGCAGGGTCACATTGTACAGTGTCAGCAGGCGAGCCAGCGAGTGCACTGTCCTGCCGTGTTTCAAGTCACCAACCATTGTGATCGTGAGACCATTTACAGTGCCGATTTCTTCGCGGATGGTGAAGATGTCCAGCAGAGCCTGGGTAGGGTGTTCACCGACACCATCGCCAGCGTTAATCATAGCCTTACGGCAGTGTTGTGCTGCCCTCTGTTAAATGTAAATCATAAACAACTACCACCAAGTGAAAAACGGATGTGACAACTTACACTAACTGCTCCTGGCTCGGGGTGTCTGAGGACCAGAACATCCGAGTACCCCGCCATCACTGCAACACTGTCTTCTAGGGTCTCGCCCTTTTTAACGGATGAACTCGTTTGATCCATGTAAATCACTCGTCCACCAAGACGCTGCATAGCTGCGGCGAAACTGCAAGACGTCCTCGTGCTGACTTCGTAAAATATAGATGCCATGATCTTGCCTCTTAGTATGTCTTCTAGTGGGCGGTCCTTAGCGACTCGACCTTTGAAAATCTGTGCCAAGTTGAAGATATCATTCAACTGCTCTTTGCTGAACATGTCCACAGAGAGTATGTGTTTACCGAGCAGTCCGTGTGCGGTGGGATTCGCCGTTCCACTGCTCGTTTTCTGGATAAGCTCCTTAAGAGTCGTGTTCCCAGCAGAGTCGCAACGAATACGAGCAATTGGCGATACAGGACGCAAGAAGTTGGGATTTCCTGCAAAGTGCACTGCCAGTTTCGGCACAGGATCGGCCAGAAGCTTGGAGAAAGCCTCGTTAGTTTGCACATCTGTGACGAGGTCTGAGTTTCGATTTAGAGCCTCCACCTTTGAGATTCCATCTAGGGCTTCAGTTGAATGGTTATAGTCCAATGATTCCATTGATTGATGCAACAGCGACTTTCTGGCATACTGTGTCCTCACATTCAAACCGAAACCTGGTGGAACCAACACCTCTCCATCGATGAATGCCACTTCACCACGAACGACTACCCTATGCACGCGTCCTTTCACCTTCATCCCATCGAATGGTGTCCATTTTGCTTTTGAATGCATTTTCTCCTGCTTGATTGTCCACTCCTCGTCCAAGTCTACTTCCACATAGGTATTTGGCTGATCGGGGAGGTTAAATATTCTCTTGGGATTGCGGTAGAACTTGTTCTTTATGTCCTCCATTGTGAGGCGACCTTCGTTCACAGCCTCAAGCAGAAGTGGTAGAATTGTCTCTAGTCCCGGGAAACCCGGTGGTGGTTTCTCCGAATTCTTCTCGTCAACCGTATGCGGAGCATGGTCAGTAGCAAACACGTCAATATAATCAATGTTGTCCCATAGCGCCTGCTGATCCTCCGATGAACAGAGAACCGGTCTCACTTCAGCGCGTCCAGCTCCAATCCTATCGACGTCTGTCGTGGATAAAAAGAGATGATGTGGGCACACCTCACATGTCACTCGAATGCCCTTATCCTTTGCTGCCCGAATTACCATGATCTCCTCTTTGCGGGCTATATGGCAGATGTGAATACACCGGTCCATCATGTGCGCCAACAAAATGATGGCGGCCATAGTCTGCCTCTCTGCGTGGCACACAACCGGACTGCGTTTTGGCCAGTTCTGCAAATGCTTCTCCCACACAGTCATATCGGTCATCTTCAACGTGCTAAACGTATCGTTCAGGTACATTTTTAAGCCAGCAGCTTGCGGAGCCAACTCCGAAATTTGGCCCCAATTGCTGTCCGAAGCTCCCACATATAATGCATAGTCGCAACGTGCACCGACCCTGGCGAGCTCCTGAAACAAATTGAAGGTGGTGCGATCTGTTATTGAAGGCGTAGTGTTCGGCATCGCACAGACAAGCGTAACTCCACCGGCAAGGGCCGCAGCAGTACCACTTGCAAAGTCTTCTTTGTGCGTTGCACCAGGCTCCCGAAGATGTGTGTGGACGTCAATGAAACCGGGTAGTGTTACCATTCGTCTGGAAGTCATGCAATCGGTATGGGTCTTCATCGATGGGGCACGACCAATTCGCGTCATAGCTTCCACAAGGAGTTTCGTACACTTAACATCTGTTACCAAGGATATCGAATAGTCGACAGCCAGCCGGCGCGTTCGATATCCATGAGTCATGAATGATGAAACTCTGCAAGTATCATAAATGGGTTCATTTGAGAGATTTTGCAAATGAGAAATCATTCAATTTACCGTCTCGCACCGCCTCCACGCATCGGTAGATTGATCACCATATCAAATTGCTTGTTTGCCAGAAACTCAGCCAAGTGTCGTAGCTCACCACTGGCGTCTTCGGGGGCCAGTTTGTCGAAGGTCCATTGCACCGACTTCACCTGAAATGAGATTAAAAGAATTATGCGTTAGTTATGTCAGTTTAAGTAATCAGGTTTTCTCCTTGCCGAAAACTATTACTGACAGCTTCATTTTTAATAGACGGCATAACATACATGTCATAAGCTGTGTTGAACAGAATTGCACAAGTATAAGCCAGCTTAAGTCAATCTGCAATTATGTGTACGTTAAATTTCGTGACGATGATGGTTAAATAAATTGACTGAGCGTACGTGGATTTGTGTCAGTTTGACACTTGTTTTAAGCCTACATAATGGAGACGTTCAAGTATCTAGTTTAGTAAGTATGACAGCTGTCTGACTACATGTATCTCGGTTTTGATTGGGGAAAATCGGTCATATGAGCAGCTGTTTCAGTTGACGTTTATGGACGGGTAGCCGACGAATCAAGTCAAGAAATTCGTGACTGAGTACTAAGTTGACAGTTCGCTTATGTGGCTGACGTAGGAATAGTGACGTTCCCAACCAATCTAGTTTTTGCGTTCAGGTTGTATCTCAAACAGACCAATCTAGTCGACTTAAGATAACTAGATTCTTGAATGCCGCCAATAATTGAGGAGTCTTAAGGTGCCAACTTCGCTTCGAAGTGGGAGCGCGATTATGGCCATGTAAATAAAATGCGACAGGCGAAAGTTTTGTTTTCATTCGCCAATTCTTGTGACACCATGGAAATTTCTTCTATGTCGTGTTGAACAATACTCATCCTAGCCTAGACCGTAAAATGACAGCTAATTCGACAGCTAATCAATCACTTATTCTATTTAGATATTTAGAGGTAAATCACGAATAGACGTTTGTTTGACTTCATAAACTATAGCACAGTGCGCGTTGAGCCTAAATAATGTATTCCGGTCATTGTCGAAAGACAAGTGCCTCGATAATACCATCGGTAAAGAGCTATTGTAAAAGGTTTATGGTGTTTGCCTCCGATAATAAATTACTTCAGAATTCTAAGCCGTAATCAGTGACAAACACCTGTCCCTTCCGAACCGTATACAAACACCAAATCATTTTCAAACCAAAAAAAACTTACAATGAAAGTGCAATCAAGAGCATTGCGACTGCCGCAGAGGTACATAGATAAGAACCCAGGAAGCCAATTCAATTAGCCCATCGAAATAGTTTCAATCAAAAACAAAGCTCTCTGACTTCTTCTTCTTCTTCTCCTTCTTCTTCGTCTTCGCCTTTCCACTGACCAATCTCAATGAAACATCATAGCTCACGTATCTATGAATGCAATCGCCTCCTTCTTCGCTCATCGATAATGGCATTTGTTATCGAGCGTGTAATCAAGAGTGTCATCATTTTATCAATTAGTTAACCAAACGGTTTGTTGCCGCCACTTTAAAACATCCAGAGAGACATCAGTCTTCAAACATCGGTTGGTCGACTTGTTCGCGAAAATAGTTAACTTAGTCCCCAATAGACCGAGTCGATTGAAAGGTATATCGCGGACCGGATGTAAATGGTCAATAGTTGACGGTTGTGAAGAAAATTGCAATGGGAAGTTCAAAGTCTAAGCCGATAACTCCAAACAATCCGCTGCAGGAGTTGCAACTTAAGGAGATTCTTCGCGATCAAAAGCTCAAGAAGAAGGAGAAGGAGCAGAAGAATCTTCGCAAGATCCAAGATAAGAACATCAAGAAACAGCTAAGGCATCAGAAGTACCAGAAACCAAACGGACGTACAGCGAATGAGCCTCCTCCCATTTATGATCTCAACCAGCAGGAGTACGAGCTGAAAATCGAACAGAGCCTGCGGTATCAGCTGGACAATGACCTGTGTGGATTTATCCTGAATCAGATGTCGTTTACGTTGCAGTTTTTCGGAAATTTCGAACGGTGAGTGTTTGTTAAAGTAGCGGCTGACGAATACCACTTGAGATGGATACTCATAATAGTGGAATGCCAATCAGTGATAATGAACTAATGAGAACACACAGACCTTGGTAATAACAGTGTAAGTTTGTATATGAATAGATGTAAATCACACCAAGTGCACTGAGTTATAGTCTTTGACGTTATAGAGGCAGGTGCAACACAGATAAGAGGTTATATGAAAAACCACCGCAATTCTGTATTCTGTTTTGATCTTTCAATTATATGGTTACATTCGTAGTAAACAAGATGTCAGCATTTTTAACAAAAGGAAATGTACACACTTAAGGGATTGTCGGAAACTTTGCCAACTTTGCATTTAGGTCCTAGACAGAAAGTCACCTTTAAATTTTCAATTCGAATATGGCCGATTTTCCGAATGTTTTCGAAATTCTTTGCGAGGAATAATGGAATGGTGTCCACGAGAAGAATAGAAAAAAAAAACACTACCAAGTTTGGTATTTAAACGCGAAACGTTTGAAGGCAAACCGCAGAGGATAACTTCGCCTGCACTTGGAAGTAAAATGATTTTCGAGAATTCGAACATGTTTCGAAATATTCGGAGATATCAGAAAAATGTCATTAAAATAAAACATAACAAACAATAAGGCATTAATTGCAGATCCCATTAAAAAGAGTGTGCATTTGATTTTGTTATGGAAATGACACTAGTTACCCGTTTCCTATGACATTTCACTTTTCCTAATCTCCAAACATGGGGTCCCTGGTGCGGATTCAGATCTTTCTACTGCCAGAGTTACTGTGACAGAGTATACATTAACTAGTGGCGGACTACTCGTATAACAAATATTGGTGAGTCCAGAGTTCATGGACATTCGAATATGATCAGAAAAATTGCCGCTTCGACATTCGAATTGGAAATATCTCAATAATTGGGTATAGTGAAAACAAAACAACACTTTCTATAATTTACTTGATCATGAATATTATTTTGTTTATTTAAATTCATCTTTTTTTAAAAACAAATTATTGAACAGCTCTACGAAGCAGCAACAATCATTGCGCTGTACTGCGTAAATCAAAAAATTAAGTAAGAACTTATGTCTATAGTTCCATAAATAGACGTACTTCCTCCACTTGTTTTTGACAGTTTGTTCTGACTTAATTGCGCTCGTTTTAAACCAGTTTCAATTTAACGCAGATTGAAAAATAGGGAGGCAGGAATATATTTTTTACAAAAATAGATAGAAGCTGCTGGTCTATTTGTCAATAGTTTGTGGTTCAGTCTTCCGTGATTTGATACTTGAACAGTTTTAAGTTAAAGGAATAGAGTGCGCTGCGAATATGTGCCACAGAAAACGTTCTTCAAAAATTCAATTCCTTCTTATTTCAACTCTTTTTAGATTCTAGGTACTCCTAGTCAAGGTATTAATTATTTAATAAGCACATGCTTACTTTTTAACAACACAAAAATGCAACAGAAAAACAGAACAGAACAGAGCAAAATTTAGCTTGAGAAAATATGCCGACCCATTTAATGGACGCACTAAATTTCGACAGATACGTTCTGAAACTGTTTCGGTGAAAATAAAGTTTGAATTTTTAGCTTGAATAGGGTACCACTCGTTTAAAGGGATTCAGGGCAGCTAAATTTCGGAGAGAATTTTGTATGGTAGCTAAAATTTAGCTTAAGCTACTTATGTACTTCATAAAATGCACTGGTTGGTGCGGCTTATAAGCGGCATTAATGGGCCGTACTTTTGTACTTCTTCATAATTGAAGAGAATAGAAATGTCACACGATACAGAATGTTTTTGTTTTCGGTTTTTTTTATACCCTCCACAGGAATATACCACTTTGTCATTACATTTGTAACGCCAAGAAGGAGTCACCGGAAACCACATATAAATATATATAGTATATATATTCTGAATCGATTCAGCCATGTCCGTCCGTCTGTTGAAAACACGAAAGCGCCCAAAGGCATTGACATAGGCGAATGAAATTTTGTGAAAGGACTTACTTTTATCGTCGTCAGGTTGGTATTAAAAATGGGCTATGTCGGTCAAGTAGCTCGGGTACCTCCCATATAAAATCAATGTTAGACACATGTGTCTGTCTGTTGAAAATACGATAGCGTCCAAAGGAATCAACCAAGGCGAATGAAGCTTGGTGATAGGACTTATTTTTATCGTCGTTAGGACGGTATTAAAAATGGTCTTTGTCGGTCAAGTAGTTCTGGTACCTCCCATACAAAACAAATATTAGAAAACACATGTTGAAAACACGAAAGCGTCGAAAAGAATCAACATAGGCAAGTGACATTTTGTGAGAGGACTTACTTTTATTATCGTCAGGTTAATATTAAAATTGGGCTATGTCGGTCAAGTAGTTCTAGTACCTCCCATACAAATTTTGTATGACTTATATGTAGTGGAAGGTATCAAAGCATCGCCCAGGCCGCTGATAACACTTTTACTTGTTTTTTATTAGTGATCTGATCACATTTCATTTCCACATAATAGACGGATAAACCTTCGAACTGTTTAAGGAACTACTCCAGCCGGGGGACTAAAGAAATAGAAGTGGAAAAAGTGCGAATAACAAATTTGGCAACAAAGCAAACACACTTAACGATTTTGACATTGGGAACAAGCGGATTTAAAACGTAAACTTGGTGTAATACTCGCAAAAAGAAACACTACCTACTATTTTTAAGTTTTAACAATTGGTATTTTCTAATCGTAATCTATTGTAAATGTTTCAATTTTAAATTTATAGGCACATAAATGTCAAAATTTCAAAACATTTCACCGGATACTTGTTTTAAAATCTCAAAATTGGACAAATGGAGCATCTCAAATGAAATGGTGGTTCTTTTCGCACATAGATACTTCTTGATGTTGATGATTTGTCATCTTTTATCACTATTCGATTGATATCGTCGAACTTTTTGTTTGATTTCGTTAGTATCAGAATAATTGTTGATAAGAATTAAACTGTGTTTTTATTGGAAAGTGGGTGTCTACTACGCCACCTAATCGACATCAAACAACTAAAAACTGAGAGATCCGGTCGTAATGATAACCAGTACAACAAAATGGTTTGTTATTTTGTAAATTAAAGTGTGGCAACTTTATATTCTTACATGAATCTTACCAGGAAATATTTATTTTTTTGTAAGATGGACATAAATTTGAAATTTGAAACTAATTCGAACTTTTTACTAATAGCCAATCTGTCATCGAATCAACATCGGAGCATGTCAAAAAACTGACTTTTGTCTTGACTTCAACTCGAATGTAGCGTTTAGTGAGAGAGAGCGATCGAGTTATCCGCAGTAAAAAGTGTCATGAACGATAAACAAAACGGTAGCAAACACAAATTCAC
Source organism: Cheilosia vulpina (assembly GCA_916610125.1). Taxonomy (NCBI): domain Eukaryota; kingdom Metazoa; phylum Arthropoda; class Insecta; order Diptera; family Syrphidae; genus Cheilosia; species Cheilosia vulpina. Next base: position 61,886,969 of record OU744277.1, read on the forward strand.
CGCAACAAAATGTCTGCAATCAACAGAAAATATTTAAATTACTGATCTAAGACATACCATGTCAATTAAAAATGCAAACCATTAATAGGGTCCTAGAAATAAACAAGTTAGCCATTTTCGGAAGCCATTTTATATCAACATGCTGAACTTTCCCATAATGCCCAAACCAAATGTGCAGGAATTCAGAACGCAGCACATAACGCAGTACGCGAGACATGTTGCAGTGCTGCGGTGAGTGCAGAATTTAACATGTGTATCCTAATCTTGAGGCGCAGTTATTTCAAACATTTCTGAATGTTAGGCACAGTACTGTCTCTTAGCGGTAAGAGTATTTTAATTTTCTTTGGTAATAGTTTTGCCTGCCCATGTAATTGAACCATTAAACGTTGTCTCAGGTTTCTTCCGTGGGTCGTTTCCAATTATCCCCCAGTTTCGTTTTCTCCGATTAGTTGGAACATATAGAACCAAGACTTTGTAAATTCATCACGAGAACTTTGATGCACACAGCGCGGTAACACTTTTTTTGTTTGGGTAATTCAATTACCATTTACACCGCTTGACAAGTCTGACATTGATGCAGGGCCTGAGCTAACTTTTCTAATTTCAGGACAACCCCTTTCAGTTTAAAAAATATATATTCTGCATATTTCCAGGGAAATCTCTGCAGCATATGAGTACATATGGAAACAGAAGGAAAACCATCTAAATCAGAAACTCGAGGAGCATTCGATTCTCATGGCAAACGCCCTGGACGCGGCCGTCGAGAGACGTGTCAAATACAAACCAATGTAAGTTCAATTACCCAAGTATCACCCTGTTCACTGACAACTATACTATTTCAGCCATGGACTAGAGAAATACCAACTGCAGCCGCTACAGCCTCAAACTATGTACGTCGTCTTCGAGAACATAGACATTGCCAGGCCAAATGAAGCGAACTACGATTCGCTGTCGCCCATCTGCAAGGTGGACATGGAAACGGACTTTTACAAAACAACTCCATGCATAGAGGAATTCGCCTCTACACTGAAAGATATTAAATGGAAAGGCTACGTTCGACTAAAGCTACGGGATAGCCCTGTCGATAATACCTCCAAGACAGTCGCCGCGCACAAGCCCCTCTTCGCCAACGAGGGGATTTACTTTGCCAGCGAAAGTACTATCTCATCGTCGAGCAAGCGTAGGAGTGAAGTACCTTACTCGAACAGCAGTGGCTACACATCAGGACCGGAGTACGATTATGCCTACATCACCCACCTGAACTCGCATCATCCCCTGGCAGAACTGACAATGAGCAACATAAACGAGAAGGCGAAGGTTGACACGAAAATTCTACCCGAATCGTGTATTGCCGACTTCCAGGACTTTATCGAAATCCAAGACGATGAGGACGAGGAGGAGGAAGGCTACGAGTACGATGGTGACGATCCCTCAAACACGGACGAGTCAAATAACCGCAAGTTCCAGCTGCCGCAGATAAAGTACTTGGACTCGAAGGAGTTTATGCGATATTTTGGCGACTTGCTGCGAAAGAAGCTCGCACGCAAGCTCGACCTAACGGCGGCAGACTTTGAAAATGGCACATACCGCGGGGCGTCCATTCACACGCAGACTTACGAGATCATTCCGGCGATTCATGTCGCACACAACGCACAAAACTGGCCCGATTGCGCGTTTCAGTTCAAGAGACGCGAACGACCTACTCGCACCAATCCGCTCACCCGCAAGCAGTTCCAGTGGCCCACCCAGGAGATGATTAAGCGCATCGAGACTTTCGGCTTTCACGTCATTCCGCTGGGATATGCGCCCAAACGAAAGAAGAATCCCTATCGCGAGATCGAGTGGAAGATCATCTTTCCCAAGGCAGAGCGATTCCTGGAGACCACACTGACCAACACTCAGATAAAAGTTTTTATGATAGCCAAGGCTTTGGTGAAGGCTTTCGTCGAGCCGCAGGAGAAGGACAACACTTTGATGTTCACTATCGATCACCTGCGAATGCACTTGTTTTGGGAATGCGAGAGGAACTACGTGACCTGGCCCGAGGAGTACCTTGGTGATGTACTCCTTCGTTTCATTAAAAGCTTCATGTACCGCCTGCGGGAGAAGAGCTTGCCGGACTTTTTCATCCAGGGGAGGAATCTTTTCGAAAGCATTCCCGAGTACTCTCTGATGAGGCTGCACGATGCTTTGGCGGAGATTGTGGCGAACCCCGTGATGCATCTGATAGTCGCTCTAAGGAATCTCCACTTTGTTGACGACTTCATTCCGAAGATGGACTTTAAGAAGATCTACAACAACCTGGTGGAGAATAACTACTTGAAGCTGAAGACACTCTCCCGGAATTCTAAGCCGATTGCAATTGTAGACGACTCCGGCCCATCGTACCAGGCAGACGAGGATGCAGACATCCAAGGACTGATTGGTTACTCACAACAGAAGGACAAGACCAAGGGCCAGCTTAGAAGACGAACTCTAATGCTGAAGCACAACATCGAAATGCGTCGCAAGCTGGACTATGAGAAGAGCAGACGATCCGTGGATTCCATCGATCTAGAGGTAAGTTCGATTTTTTCGCTTATTTCCCATTAGTCATGATCATGATATTTCGTTCATAGTTTGTGTTCGCGAAAAACCTCAAAGACTCAGAGAAGAAAAAGGACTACAACCAGGGCGTGGAAAACCTCCGCCGAACCAACATTCTAGAGATAGTCCTAGAGAACCTCATCGCAATGGGCGAGGCCTGCATCGGCGACACAGAAAGCCGCTCAATCTACTTGGCGCGGGTCTACCTCAACCAAGCCAAGAGGCTGTGTAAATTCTACAGCAGCTATGGCTGTGACACGGGCGCGATTGAGTTCATTTCCCAAATCGAGACCATCGAATCGCAGATAGCCATACTCCGCAACACGGAGAGCAATATACCACCACCCGCCTTACCGATCCGCACCAGCTTGGAACCAGTGAAATCGTTTCGGACAAAGGACACGGAAGTTAAGGAACCCAAGGGAAACCTCTACGTACGGCAGGTATCGCGAGCAAAGTCAGAGTCGCCAAAGCTCGACAGCGAACCACGACGATCGATTAAATTTTCAAACCCCTTCGAAGCTAAGCCTCCCCTCCAGGTAAGGGCTGATGTTCACAGGCCGGATTCCATGAAAACTGATGAAGAGCTGCACAGCCCCAAGGAACTAAGACGATCAATCAAATTCTCCGATGAGGCTCCAACTCCAACGCAGATTTTTCGCTTCGATGACGATGAAGTGTGGCCCGTAATCGACACACAGAAGATTATTATCAGAAATCCTCCGACTGCTATCCATGGCCATAGTAGACACACTAACAAGCCTTCCAAGCAGACGAAAAAAACGCGACGTCACAGCGAATCGTCGGACTCGGAGACAGACTACGATGAGCCGAAGACTCCCGCAGAGATGCACACATACGAAAATGCGCACTGGGGAGCATCCAGACCAGTGGTCATCGAACGACAGCCAAACTCGTCAAATCCGTCGCCGAGTCAAAGACAGTGTCCATCCGCCATCTACCGGTTTGAAATTCGATCGAGCCCAACTTCAGGTGGAATATCACTTGGCGACAGTATCCGACAGAAGCATCATTCCAATAAAGAGATCACTATTCCCGATCTAAAAGTGGTTAACCCCGTGTTAAACCAAGTTGAAGCCGAACCACATACCCCCACGACGATCCTTCGTTTCGAGAACGGAAAAATCGAAAGGGCAGATGACTTGACCAAACGTTTTCCAAGTGCAGTCTCTACTTCTTCGTCGATACAAGTCCCAACAACTTTTGAGGCAAAACGGGCCCTAATCAAACAGATGTTGCAACAACAGACTGACAGCATTCTCCTGGTGAAAGGCATCAATGAATCAGAAACATCCGAGTTGTAGTTCTTCGAACTGTGAAGGTCTGTAATCACTTCTTTGTAAATAAAACTTCAATTGTAAATAAACGATAAACTTGTATTGCCTAGCAATAAAATCTACCGATTTAATTAATTGAATTGTGGTTTTAATTGCTTCGAGATATCGTCTTATCTGTTGCTGAAAGGCAAACGTCTGCGACAGTCATGTTTTATGGAGAAAGAATGCTGATGGTCACGCTATGCCCAATCGTTGATCTTTGTTACTTTCACAGAGCCTTAGAAGGAATGTTATCAGAGAGAGACCGTTCGATAGTCTATAGGTGGATCCGACACCAGATGAGGTGGCTAGAATATTGACCTGTGCTGTGTATTCATATCCCTAGTCCTAGTGGCTCTTGCGAGTTAGGATTCTGCTTTAATTCAGTGGAACACGTAGTTCCAATCTCCTTACTTATCTAGGTAGTTCTTGAAGTTATTTTTGTTTAAATGAACTGCTACATTTCGGTTCGGTAGGGCTGACCTAATCACCGAACTGATGGCTATGGAATCGACACTAATACGCTAAAACTGTCAATCAAAACTTGTTTCGAGGCGTGCATGTTTCCTATTTAAATTTTAGTCTTAATTTAAAAAGGCTGTCAAAATCAGTACCTGAAAACATCTATTGTTAACTTAAGTGTGCATTGTTATTCATGCGTATTTACCACATGCAACGGGTATTGTGTGAGTCATGTTATCTTTGTGACTCTTATTATTATTATTAACCCATAGGTGGAAATTAATTTAATTTGTTTGAAAGCTTGCTTTGCACTTACTTTCAAGAGCGGTTGAGGGCACCGATGACTCCTTCTTCCAATTAAAGTATAGATAAGAGTAGATCTACTTCACTTTTTCTCAAATTTAATGTTGTATTCGGTTGGGCTTCTTCAGATTCGCTCTCACATTTCGTGTGTCTAATCGAACATAAAAACGTCACTTGCTCTTCTTTCTTTTTTTTTGTTGATAGTTGTGCGATTGGAATATGTGTGGCCTTCTACACTTTTCTAAGCGTTTTCAATTCACTGGTTAAATTTTATATTCTAAAATTCAAATATTTATACATAAATAATTAACAAAAATATATCCACCCGATGAAATGTCTTTCTTTGCATTTGAAAAATTTGACGAAAACATAAACAAACGCCATCTGAAACAACTCTGAGAAAAAATCCATATTCGCAAAAATGCTCTGAAATCTAAAAAGATTGGGGCATATTCATAGTTATACTATAAACCTGGGTCTAACTAAACTCGAATCTAAAGTTAACCCACAGGTAAAACAAAACTGCATTTCATAAAGAACTTGGCAGCTCTGTTAAGTTAGATCCAGGTCTAACGTGTCAAAAGGATTTAAAACTTGTAATTTGCGTCTTGTTGTGGTTCTGCTTGGTTCTGGCGTTTTTTAAACAAAAATATGATATGCATTTTAGTGCAAACATAATTATGTTTAGCGATATGAACAAAAATTATAAAATTGCAGAGGAGCGGCAAAGAAAATATTAAAAGAGCAAGAGAACAAAACTGGTCGGAAGAAGGAAATTGCTAAAATAATCTTAATGTTACCTATATCACTTTAAGGGGTCAATAGAAGAAATCTATTACAATTATCTATCCCAATAGGGAAACAAAAACTTTAGCAGTTAAAGACGAGTACGCTGCTGTTTCCAAACGAAATTATCTGGTGATCTCCAAATGGAGCCCGAATTTGCATTTTGTAATTGAAAGTAATTATAATTAAAATTATTCTGGTAATGGTTGTGTACCATCTTCCGGATATTTTTCGGAACATAAAAATTCAATAATGTCCATTTCGTGAGATTCAATTTTTACAAAAATAATCCAACAAAAAAAAAGTTACATTTACGGAAGCAATACCAAGCAATCTACTACAATTACCCACTTTTCGGCATCATTTCGCAGCAGCAGCGTTGACATCTTTGTTCAATATTCAAGTCTAGTACGGACCTGTTTCGGAACGAAATTTTCCGGTGGTCTCCAATAAGGCAGCGGAAAATAATTTGTGGAGAGTTCCATCAGCTGATACACAAGTAGCAGTGTTACCAGCACTCTCTAATTATATCTGATTTGACTAATCGAATTTTTCTCAAAATTGTCATTTGGGATTTATCCTAATTTACGCTATAACTTTTTTGGTTATAGTCTTATAGTTTTCATTTTTTCTTTAAATGTTTTTTTGGTCAAATATTTCGGTATAAAGCTATATACACTTGCTTTGTATACTTTTTCCAGATTTTTAGGAACAAGTTCAGGTTTGGGGTGCCTTATTAGAAAATGATACATATCTCTTAAGCATAATAAAAAAGGCCTTTTGTCAAAAGACAAGCCTGTGAACATTTTAATTGTTTCAGAAAATTTTAAATAGGTTCATTTTCTTGTTCTTGAAAACTGTCAAACCATTCCATTTTTTTTGTCAGCTGTGCCATTATTCACTCTTTAATTGAGGTTAGTTTTTGAAATATTAAATATCTTACTTGCTTTAAGACGACCTATTTCTTTACTTTTGTAGCGTCGATACTTTTCGCTAATTCTTGAACGTATGTTCGGACAGTTTTTAAAGAAAGCAAATATCAACTGAAAACTATATCGAAAACAGAACGTCAAAGAATATCCCAAAATATGTATGGATACTGTTGAGACATATAATAAAGTTGTTCAAATCCACTTACATCAACACCATGCTCAGCATAGAAATCTCCGGTGCCCATGGATGCGTACAGCTTATAGCCCATTTTGGCCAAATCTCTGATTGACGGCAGCAATTCCATTTTATGCTGAAAACAAAAAAAAAAGTCAATAATTTAAAACCGACAAAGGCGACGCCCACACTCACCTTGAAACTTCCGATCGACAGAAGAATAGCCTTTTTCGGGATCTGGAATCCGGTCGACATCATCGCTTTTAGATACGCTTCGTAGCGATTGTCGCCAAAGCAGGCAACCTCTCCAGTCGATGCCATTTCAACGCCCAGTTGAACGTCGGCTCCCGCCAACCGTGCAAAACTAAATTGTGGCACCTTAACGCCGACCTTTCCGACTCCATGCAGTACATCCACGGGATCCACAGTCATTCCGATGATCGCTCTTGTGGCCGTGGCCACAAAATCGTGATTCAACGTCTTGGAGACAAACGGGAACGATCGCGACACCCTCACGTTGCACTCTATCACCTTCAGTTCATTGTTCTTGGCTATCAGTTGCATATTAAATGGGCCGGTTACATCCAGCAAGCTGGCCAGATCCCTAGTTATGCGTTTGATGTTCTCCAGGGTTTCGGTATTCAAATCCTGCGGCGGAGTGACTAACGTGGCATCACCTGAATGCACACCCGCGTTTTCCACGTGCTCTGACACCGCCATGCATAGTATTTCTCCATCGGCAGCAACAGCGTCTACGTCGATTTCCTTGGCTTCGGTTAAGAATTTCGAGATGACCACCGGGTGCTCTTTGCTGACTAGGGAAGCAGCATTCAGGTAGGCCTCCAGATCTCCGTTGGTATAGGCCACATTCATTGCGGCTCCCGAGAGTACGTATGACGGCCTCACCAAACACGGGTAGCCGACTTCTTCGCAAAAATCGATGGCGGATTGCAGGTTTGTCAACTCCTTCCAACGCGGCTGAAGGATGCCCTTGCGGTCCAGCATGCGGGAAAACTTGAAACGGTTCTCTGCGCTGTCGATGGACTCGGGAGAGGTACCCAGAACCTTTGCCTGCTGGCGGTGCAGGTCCATGGCGATGTTATTCGGGAGTTGGCCACCCATCGACAGGATGATGCCTTCGCAGTGCTCCATCTCGTAGACGTCCATGACCACTTCGAATGATATCTCCTCGAAGTACAATCTGTCACACATGTCGTAGTCAGTCGAGACGGTCTCTGGGTTGTAGTTAACCATGATTGTGGCCTTTCCGAGATTTCTTAGCTCTCGCAGACAGCCCACAGCACACCAATCGAACTCGACCGATGATCCGATGCGGTACACCCCAGATCCAACTACGATCGTGAAGTTACCGGGGAAATCCAGGTCGTGCTCCATCGCGTTATAGGTCAAGAAGAGGTAATTCGTGGCAGCGGGCCATTCTCCAGCGACGGTATCAATCTGTTTGACAAACGGTGTGATGCCCATTTCCTGGCGCAGTCGTCGCACAGCCAGCTCCGTGCTCTTGGTTGTGGCAGCGATCTGTTTGTCCGAGCAACCTATCTGCTTCGCTTGCACCATCAGCTCGTGTGTGAGGTTTGTACCATTGGCCTCGAGGACGCACAAAAAGTCGATGATGTTTTTCATCTTACTCAGGAACCAGCGATCGATTTTGGTCAAGTCATGCAACTTATCGATCGTATAGTTCGCTTTGAGGGCGGCTGCCAGAACAAACGGCCGCTTGTCCGTTGGCTCAGTAAGTTCCTCATCCCTGACCGGTTGCAGGTATGGATCAAAGCCACTCACCCCTCCATCGACCATTCGAAGTGCCTTCTGGAAGGCCTCCTCGAAATTGCGCCCAATCGCCATCACCTCGCCGACACTTTTCATAGAACTGCCGATATTCTTGCTCACTCGAATGAACTTGGCCAAGTCCCAACGCGGAATCTTCACGACACAGTAATCCAAGCTGGGTTCGAAGCAGGCTGTTGTCACCCCTGTCACCGAGTTCCTGATTGTTGGCAAGGCGACACCGAGTGATAGCTTCGCCGCAACATAAGCCAGAGGGTATCCAGTGGCCTTGCTAGCTAAGGCGGAACTCCTGGATAACCTTGCATTGACCTCGATGATGTAGTACTCCTCGGAGAAAGGGTTGAGGGCGTACTGGATGTTGCACTCGCCAACGACGCCAAAATGCCGAATCACCTTGATAGCTGTCGTCCGCAGCATGTTGTACTCCTTGTTGGAGAGAGTTTGGGATGGCGCCACCACTATACTCTCGCCGGTGTGTATTCCAAGGGGGTCCAGGTTTTCCATGTTGCACACAGTGATACAGTTGTCGAAGGCATCACGAACCACCTCGTACTCCACCTCCTTCCAGCCCTTGAGCGACTTGTCGATGACCAACTGGCTGGAGTGCGCCAAGGCTTGCTGAGCCAGGTTGCTCAGTTCCTCTTTGTTGTCAGCGAATCCGGATCCTAGTCCTCCGAGCGAGAATGCTGCACGAGCCATTACTGGGTAGCCTAGACGTTCTGCCGCCTCGAGCGCTTCCTCCACCGAGTAGACAGCTTCAGATGGCGCTACCTTCTCTCCGATCTCGTTCACACGATCCGCAAATATCTTCCGGTCCTCGGTTTCAATGATTGACTTGATGGGGGTACCGAGGATCTTCACCTTGTACTTAGAAAAGACTCCTGCCTTCTCCAGCTCAATGCCGCAATTGAGAGCTGTTTGACCTCCGAACGTCAGTAGGACTCCATTTGGCCGTTCAGCCTTGATCACCTGTTCCACATACTCTGGCGTCAGCGGCAGGAAGTAGCACTTGTCGGCCAATCCCTTGGAGGTCTGCACTGTAGCTATATTGGGGTTGATCAGAATAGTCTGGATCTTCTCCTCCTTCATCGCCTTGATGGCTTGCGATCCCGAGTAATCGAACTCGCCTGCCTGTCCAATCGATAGACCCCCAGAGCCAAGGATCAGCACCTTCCGTGGCCGTTCTTCGGGAATGGAACCCGCTGTCGGCTCATATGACAACTTCTCGGTCAGCTTCTCGCGAAGGCTGGCCCCTGACTTGCCAGCATCACGCACCGCATCCAGGAACACGTCAAACAGCAGCTCTAGATCTTCAGGTCCCGCTGTGTGTTCCGGGTGGAACTGTACCGAAAAATATGGCTTCTCTTTGTGGATTATACCCTCGTTAGTCTGGTCATTGGCGTTTGTGAACAAGGGCTCCCAATCTTCTGGCAGACTTTTGCTGTCCACAGCGTAGCCGTGATTCTGTGATGTCATGAAGCAACGACCCGTTCCATGATGGACGCACGGCAGATTGTGTCCACGATTGCCATACTTCATCTTATAGGTCTTACAACCAATCGCGGTGGACAACAACTGATGGCCCAAACAAATTCCGAAAATCGGCTTCTCTCCTCCATCGACGATCTTCTTGATCTGAGCAACCGTATCCTTGCAGACAACCGGGTCACCTGGACCGTTACTCAAGAACAATCCATCGAAGTCATTGGCATTCAATTTGTGATTCCATGGAACCAAGTCGACTCTAGCTCCGCGTGCAACAAAGCATCGAATCTGATTCAGCTTTAGGCCACAATCTACTGCACAGATTCTCGGTGACCCAGTCTCATTAAATACCATCGGACTCTTCACGGAACACTCTGCTACAAGGTTTCTCTCGTTTGGATCTTGGAACACCAGGTCTCTAGGATTTTGAGGCTTTTCGTATACAATACGTCCCAGAATCGAACCGTTCTCTCGAATTTTCTTTGTCAGCGCACGCGTGTCAATGCCACTGATTCCGGGAACACCCTCCTTCTCCATCCACTTGGAGAGTGTCTCTTTTGCCCGCCAGTGTGAGGGGGTTTCACAGACCTCTCCTACCACCAAGGCGGATATGGATACTCCGGCGGTCCACTCGAAATGTTTCATTATTCCATTACAGTCCGTTTCATCGGTGCTAGGAACACCGTAGTTACCCACCAGCGGGTAGGTGAGCACAAGAATTTGTCCTCGATACGAGCGATCAGTCATCGATTCTGGATAGCCCACCATACCGGTCTGAAAGACAACTTCACCATCTCGTTGTTGACGGCCACCGAATGCGCGGCCGGCGAGAATAGTTGAATCATCTAGAACTAGGTAGCAATCCGGCGTCATGGTTTTGTGTTTTTATGCTGCGAAGTAAATAAAAAGGACTTCATTTCGAATTCTGTTTACAAACGATAAGATAGCAAACTTGGCGTATCTGCTGCTCAACCGGTTGATAAGCTTCAAGCGCCATTTACTAATGGAATATATTCCTAAAAGAAATGTATTGTGAAAGTGTCTAAGAAAAGCCTCACCAGAACAGAAGTTCATTTGCGTGACCCTAGGAGCAAAGCATCAGGTACGGTAAATGACGAATCATTTACAACATTGGAAATCGTTTCACTTAAATAATATATACGAGTAGCTGTGACGAATATTTCGTGCATTCTTGTCGAGTTACTTTTATTTATTTATTTGTTCGACGATTTTATTTTTTTATTAATAAAGACTGAAGATTATTTTTTTATTCTATTGTGAAAAAAAAATATAAATTTCAAGTCGTAAATAACAATAGCCTTTTAAATATAATGGAAAATTCAAAAATAAAACGAAAACTAATTAAGTTTACATTTCTTTTCAGTTGCACAATTTCCATTTCCATATTATCATTATAGTAAACTGACCGATGGGTTTTTGAACCTGGTCATAAAATACTTTCCAAATGAAATGTATTGTAAACCTAAATTTTGTATAAACTATATTTAAAGTCTATTCAAATCTACAATAAAAATTGCAAGCAGGTCTTTTACGAAATCAACCCATATTCAATTTTTATGAGTGCTTCTTGTAGATGACACTTTTAGGCCGGTATTCACCGACCAATATGCGTTAATATTAATAGCTTCGTAAACCTATTCGTCAATGGTTATTAGTACATATTAAGGAGCGCTCCTAAGAGTCACGAGTGGTCCCGACCACTCTTGAGTTGACAGCAGCAACAACTTCGAAAATTCGAAATCAGCTGTCGTTTTCAAAATGAAAGGGAGCTCCTCTTTATCTGAATTGGTGTCCGAGGACGAAGAACTGCTAGACGAAGTGCCAAGAAGATCGCTCATATTAACACACGAATTGAAAATTCACTAATATATATTCATACCACTAATTTTGGCATTTAACATTTTCGAAAAAGTGTTCATAAACTCGTTTTAGAACGCGTTGGGAAATTCGAATTTTATTTTTTCGCATATTCGAACTACCATAGATTGAACGAGCATTCATGCTTGGTGAATGCGTCGAAAGAAAACTTGCATTTATGAGCCTAGTAAATTAAAAATCCATATAAGAGCCCTTGATAAATACGGGCCTTAGTGTTAGCTTTTATCGAATTTATGAGTTTAATTTTAAAAATTATTTAAAACTAAGACAATTTTTGTCAAAATTTAACCAAATGAATGACAAATGCTATTGGGTTTCATTCTTCAGTATAAAGATCATTCAATAAACTGAAAACTCTTTAGCAAAACGCGTTTCTGACGCAAGTAAAATTGAAATCATGGCCTCCAAGTTTTTCAACTCACCGGAAGGATTCTTTAAAAGAGGAGACTGTTTTTTTTCCAATAGACACCGTTTTTGGGAAAGTAAACCATAGTCAAGGTGTGCTGCGAGCTGTGTAACCATCTAGTGTTAGGATAGTCGTACGGTCATGTGAATTTACTTTTTTTAATTTCCTAGTACATATTAGAAGCAAATTGGAAGTTTAAAACGAAACATATTTCCGGATCTGACATTTAAGCTCATTAACTTATTTAATAGACGACTTCAACTTCAGTTGCAAGCAAAGATAATGGAATACATTTTATTCATTCATCTAAAGTTGCAAGTTTCGTTAGGGGGATGAGTTCAGTCAAATTCTTACCTATTTAAATTAAAAACATTCCAAAGTTTAAGGAATTTGAAAAAAATATGTTTTGCCGAGACCTTTGAGCTTTTGGACAATGAAATAAGTAAATAAAAATAAAACATTGTCCGTTCATCACTTCCGGAAGCCATTTTGTTTTCTAGGATAGCGAAATTTCGTTAACAATCGCTATAAAAATATCAACATGCATATCTTTCCCATAATTTAAAACAAGATGGCCGACCAAAAAACGTGTCACATTTCTTTGCATGTCATAGGTAATGCCATCCCTTTCAGTCACACGGTTATTTAGTATTTAGCAGAGACAATACTGAGACCACCAACTCCGACCGTTTTCCCGTTACTTAGCCTACAAGCTATATTTTTATGGGGTGGCAAATGCTAAGTGCGCTTGTATTGTTACATAGAAATTCGTATTGACAAATGTCACGTAACTTCAAAAATTCCGACTCACCAATACGCTCGCAACTTGCATATGCCACTTCCGCTGTGGGCAAAGTTGCTGACAGCGTTCATAGAATTTTATCCGTTAAATTTGAAATTATTCGTTACGTGTGCATAATATTTTTTTTAAGGAATAAGTGTAGATTTGCTTAAAAGAAATATGAAAAATGAACAATGCCGATTGTTTGAAGTAAAATCGAAATATATTGAGCAAATTTTCTTCAGTTTTCTAAGAAAAATTTACGCATGAAATCGAATTTAATGATATTCAAAAGCGCAAAATACGCAACCATGTTTATCATAATAAGTTTTTAGTATATAGAACATCTCATTTAGCTAGTTTTATTAACCAAAGAAATCAAATTATTCGCCTTTTAACAACATATAATTACTAACCAATGGCATTCAGTAATGAAAAAATGTGGTATTCCCGAATTCTAGCACATTTCCTTACGGTTGTCGAGGTTGGCAGCATTTATTTTTGTATTTTTTGTATGTTTTTGCATGTCACACGGATTCTTAATTGACACAACACCGATAGGAAAACAAAATGGCGAATTTGAAAAAAAAACTGAGGGGCCCAGCGGCAAGAGGATTGTGAGTTGGGGGTCTCAGTATCATTTGTCTCTGGTATTTAGCATCCCTTTAATCTTCCGCGATAGGAATGTGTGATCGTGTAAATGCGGCATTAAGATCTTCTTCAAACATGCACCGTCTAATATTTTCAGAAAAACTCACCTACGAACGAAGTGAACTGGAAGCGAATGAACTGCGAATCGTCTTATTTGTCGCCTTATTAATCTGCTGGTCTTTCAATGGCAGTCCACACGGTTGGCAGATGTTTGTTTACAAAATATTTGCAGATTCGCTGGCAGGCATTGTCAGACAAATTAAATATAGAAATAAATTCCAAACAATTCGCTGATCTTCCAGCTTTGGTGACTACGCATATCCAAAAGCAAGAAACAAATATGCACGCGAGCATTTCAGCTGCTTCTGTTGATTCTTCGATACCTAGCACCGAAACTTCGTTTTGTTCGTTCAAATATAAAAAAATATTGGTCTGGAAATGAAAAATGTCGTAAGCACAGCACATCTGACAATAGGAATTGAGTCTGCAAATGTAGTAAACGTCTGGCAATGGTCTGGCAATGACTTTTCTGCAAATATTATTAGACAAAATTGTAAGTTTACACGGTTGCTAAACAATATTCAGGTCTGGCAATCGTCTGAACATAGCTTTATTCTATTTACTATTAAAAATTCACTAATACGGTGAGTTTTGAGAAAGCAACTCTTCAACAAAAAAGTAGTACAATATAACATAGGCACAATCGCAAAGTGCAACAAATGTAAGAAATGACAATCTACAATGTAGGTCAACACGTCCTCGTGTCAAAAAAACGAATAGGAACAGGGAAACATACACGTTCTCTCCGCATTACTTACTGATACTGTTATCAAACTGTCAGCCTAGTCAACTTAACAGCAACAGCACATTCACTGATAACAAGCACTGTAAATGTAAACAACACTAAAACAGATTAACAAAGGGAAAACACTGTATGGCGGACAATCCACTCTGAGACCGGCAAAAACTGTGCATGTGTGCACGAAAGAGAGCTAATTATGCTCATATAGAAGGTATATAATATATTTATTTACCGGATCCGTTCACCGTTCCGTCTGGCTCTTACAATACAATAACAATATTGAAGGAAAGGAAGAGAACATTTCTCTTAGTAGTTTTGTTTTTGTTATGTTAAATTCTTTACCTCTAGCTCTTTTAAAGGAATGTACCTACGTTTTCATTTAGCAGAAGCAGAGTAACTATCTATATGTTGCGCATGGACTGCATGTAAAGTCTCATGGTTAACCGGTTACCGAAATTTTCATGTATACTGAGCAAGACACCATATATGAAATCGAACTTTGCTCTGATAAGGGGTGGCTGAATTAAGTGATTAATTTCATTCAATGCATCTGCAAAAACATGGACTACAAACTGGTTGTACATGGTAGGCGTATGTACATGGGCATCTATGCAGGTGGGCCAAAAGAAATCACCCTATTAGGTGAAAAAGCCCGAGACCCTAGAAGCCCTCAAGGACAACATTCGACACGATTGCGAGAATCTATCGCCCGAAGTTCTCGCCGAAGTGATGAAAAATGTCATAAAAAGATCCCGTATGGCAATCAACTGTGACGGCACCCGCTTGGCCGATAAGATCTTCTCGACTTGACCAATAAAATTCTAAAGGTTCAAATAAACATAATCAAAAAACAGAATCGAAGTTTTTCATTTAGAAAAAAAAATGAGAACCAAACAACGTCGGATGACTTCTTTTGGCCCAACTTGTACATACGAATGTCGCTGAACTTGTACAAAACCGATTTGAATGCGTAGTAAGGAATGTATAAATCCGTAAGCAACAAGAATACGACTACGACATACCTTTCAGTTGTAATTATGTATTACAATTCAATATACCAATACCTACGCGTAAAACTCAAACTTTTTGGCCAAAAAAACGATAATACAAAAAGGATAGAACCTCTGATGTCTTTGTACTGTACGAAAATGTTTTCAACTTGATTTAATATTCACTTTTCACTCGACAAATCACCCACGTGGTTATTATAATATTTCCAGAGTAATCGTAGTAAGAATACAACCTCCTTAATCGGCAGCTAGTCAACTACTGACTTACTGAGTAGAGTACTGAAGAATGAAGCTGCGGAACTTGGAGACTGGGACTGGGACACTGGGAGTACACTCGTAGAAAGTAGTAAAGTAAAAAGGTATTCAAATTATGTACTAAAAACCGCCGGCGGTCGACTGTGAACGAGTGCATGCACACAGCACAACACATTAAGCATTAAGGGTTTCTCTTAACGCAATAAATGTATGCACTTATGCAGGAAATTTATAATTTTGTAAGTCACGTGAAGCGATTGTCAACAATACTGTCAAGGCGAAAGTTGTTTTTCAAACTAGAATTTCAAAAACCGAAGTCATCGCGGAATGTTATGTGGTCCGCGTAAACTGCATTATAGCAGTACAATGTCTACCTAATTTCATCCAACATCGATTGTAGGTGCAGCTCAAAATTAATTATACTTGAGCTTTCGGTTTGCATTGGATTAATATAGAAAAATTCATAAAATTGATTGGAACTCAGCTGGAAGTCGGTATCTACATTTATTATTTTATATGCAAATGCACCTACCGAATTGCATCATTTTCTAATTAAGCTTTGACATGGATGAGAGGGAACGTTTACAAATGATTTAACGTGCCATCTTAAGATGAAAAATAGATTTTTTAATCTCATGAAACCACCTGGATATTTATTATTTCTATTAATGTAGATTTCATTGATGTTTGTCAACCGCTAAAATCGCTGCCTCCTCAAAAAACGAGTGAAAACACGACTCAAAAAAAAACGTCAAAAAACGCCTCAAGAATTGCGCGAAAATACACGTTTTTGTCGGTTGACGCATTTTTTAAGCGTTTTTGAAGCATTTTTTAACACGTTTTTTCGCTCATTTTTCAACGCGTTTTTTGAAGTGTCACTTTACGCTCGAGCAATATTGAAAACATATTTCCAAAGTGAGTGCTTGTAGCCCAAACAGTGCGTTTTTTGAAAAGATGTTTTGGCCGAAAGGAAGCACCCACCGCCCACCCACCACTGGTATGCTAGTGGACAATACTCATGGTCCCACGAACTGATTTCGCAATCGATCTCAACAGCTCAACATTTCACGAACTAGCCTGAGGAGAATTCTGCACAAAGATCGCGGTTGATTTTAAGATTACTCAGAATGAAATGTTCACACTAAATATGAAGAAAACAGCACATCGAACGTCTACGTAAGAATTTTTGAGATTTAATTTATTTTTTTTTTGATAGAATAGATAGATTTTCAAATAAATATAAAGGCATCACTTAGGGAAATTAAAAAACCAAAAATCCCGACTGACTGTCAAAAAACGAATTACAAAGTATGAACAATACGCATTCCAGTACCTATACCTAACTAATTGACAATCGGAGACTATATTCGGTTTTTTAAATTAACTTTTTTTTTTGTTTTTATCTTTAGCCTATGACAGTCCAGGGAAGAATATGAATATAATGACACCTCACTCTTCAAAATCGGTCAAGCCGTTCGGGCTACAGGGCGTCACGTAGGAACGTACATAGGATACGCGCGAAACACATAAACCTCCCTGTGTCCAGTCGGGTAAAAAAGAGGAACTTTTCTTTTCGAATTTAGGGGAAAATTATTTCCGTTGCTGATAAAAAAAAGGAAAAACAGTCTTCACAGTTTGGGACCACTGGGCAAGGGGCAAGTGAGTAGCGACCGCCGCGCTCAGGGTAAGCAGTTTTTTGTCGATGAACGTTGCACTGACAGCAGGTCCGGTCCGACTTGCAAATAAAACCAATTCTTAAACAAGAACATCGAGCCACAAAAAAACTTGTAGACACAATGAGTAAATTTTCCATACAAAATTACATATTGTGACCTACAAAATATTTAGGGTGATGGTTAAAAATGATTATTAGTAAGGCCCTTTGTGTATCCAATTACCTCTACATGAAGCCTATGAACCCCAGAAATTAATTGCAGCAAAGCCGTCCGAGATTTTGTGCAAAATCGATAGGTACAATTCTCTTTAAAGAGAAAGATAAAATCTACAGCACTGATAAAAGGCATCCATCAAAAGTTATTGCGGTAGGCAACAGAAAACCCAAAACATGACAAGACATTACCCATCGTAGTCCAAAATTAAATAAATATTATAAGTAGGTAGAAGTAGAAACAGTTTTCAAAACAGAGACAAAGACAACTTGTCTAGCAGCAGCGCTCAGGTAGGTTTAGCGTTTTTCTTTTTTAGTTCAGAGCAGAACCTGAACTGTCATACAAAAAGTTCGTGTTTCTTTTTAGCTCAGACACATCAGAGCTCAGAATTTGTGTTTTTTTTTCGTTCAGAGCATGATCAGAGCGCGCTCTATGAGCTCAGAATAAATTGACTGAGCAGGCTGAGTATAAAGCTGATTACATACTTACAGGCACATTTGACAGAAAAAAAAAACAGGATAAACAAAATAATTAATATGGCGGACGAACATTATTGCTCTGGAACTGAAGGTTAACCAATTTAATAAACAACAATTAATAAATATTCAATTTATACATATACATTATTACAAATGACAGCTATGTGCTCAAGTGTGTTTCATAATTACATCAGAACGATCTAAGTACGCTCGGTTCAGAGAGCGCTCATACTGCTCGAGCTCGGTTCAGAGCTCAGCTCTGATAGATACACCAGAATGTCAGAAAAGACTACCAACACACAATCTAGGTCAACTAGTGTCAAACAAAAACAGTAAATGGGTAGAGGAAAACCATAAACGTTACCCAATACAATAATAAATATGTTCAAACTGTCAACTATTTCAACTTAAAACACCATACACCACCAGGCGCAGGCAGCATAATCACTGATAGCATATTTACATTGTAAACAAAAATAAAACAGTTGACTAAAAACCAAAGTGGAAAAAACTGTCTGGCGGACAATCCACTCTGAGTTCTGAGACCGGCAAAAACTGTGCATGTATTCGACGAAAGAGAGCTAATTATGCTCATAATATAGAAAGTATATATATGTATTATGTATTTATTGATCGGATTTCGGAATTCGGATTCGGAACGGATCTGTCCAGCTGTACTATGACAATTACAAATCCAATGATAGAGGAAAGGAAGAGCAAATTTCTCTTAGTAGTTTTGTTGTTATTTTACCATCTAGCTCCAGCTCTAGAGGAATGCAGAGTAACTATCGAGGTATATGTTGAGCATGGTATAGCCTTATGAACCGGTTATCAAACTTTTATGTATACCGATACCGAGTAAGTAAGACGTCATATTTCGAACTTCACCCTGATAAGGGGTGACTGAATTAAGTGTTTAATTTCAATCAACGAATTTGCAGCAAAAACATGGACCACAAACTGGTTGTACATGGTAGGTATATATATTCGAATGTCGCTGAACTTGTACAAAACCGACTTAAATGCGTAGTAATGGAAAATTGTGTATACCTCTTGCTTGTTACTAATTATGTATATTCCAATTCAAATCACGCGTAAAAGTCAAACGTGTTGCTTAACTAGAAAAGGATAACTCCGCACTTGTGATATGTCAGCACTATACGCTAATGTTTTCAACTTGTGACTCCGTTAAAAATTCACTTTTCAAGTAACACACGTGGCGATTATATTTTTCTAACACCCAACCGTATAAACAAGACACAACCTCCTCGGTCAACAGCTAGTCAACTACTGAAAACTGAAGAAAGATGAAGTAGGTACGTGTACGACTACGAGTTAAGTAGTAAAGTATTAAAAAATGTTCTTAGGTTGTTGTTGTACAGTGTGCTGAAATCGTAAATGCACGGATCACGGCGCAGCATATTGCATTTTTGTACTTTTACTTTAAACTGTGCAGATTAAAGGCACACCGTATGTAAGTATAGATACATGATACATGAAATTATGCGGCAGATCATTCGTTTAAATGGATGCGAAAGGCCCCACTCATTCGAAACTCCGGATTTGCGCTACACTGAGGAAAAAAGTGCACTATCACAAGTTCGCATATTTAAATTTAGAGTCTGCAAATCTAAAGAGTTTTATGTAAAAAACAAACATTAAACTTTTACATTTAAAAGTAAAAGTAAATGCTTTTAATTTGTATTTAAACAGAATGATAATAACAGAGTTTTTAAATTTAAAGTGTTTCCTTTGAATTTAAGAGTATTCAATTTTTTTTTTAATTATTTGCGTTGACGTAAAACATGTAAATTGTAACTTTCAAATTGAAAGCGTTTAAATATGGATGTCTTTCATACATGTTAACTTTTATTTTAAAAGTGTTTTGTTCAGGAGTTTAAAGTGTTTTTCCATCAGTGTAGGGCACCAGGCTTGCCAGATTTAATTAACGCATTATAGCGGAATAAGAAACTGTTAATTTGCACGATTCGAGATCGTCGCATTATGTTTGTAGATATACTTTAAAAAAATGAGTAAAATATTAAAATCGAATATGAAAACTTAAACATGTACTCGTATGTGCGAAATAACTATACGGACAATAACTTAAAAACAAAAAAAATTGGCGCAACAGGTCCGTACGGACCCTAGGCCTAGCTTCTCATAACCAGTCGTCTTGTGTGAGTTTTTATTTTTGGGACGAATGGAATTGAGAAACTCTTTCATGACAGTTATACTCTCGGATGTTTGACAGACGTTCGCGAGAGGTGGCGCATTAAAAAAGCCTTAAGTTGGAATTTGGGTTTTCTAGGGATTCGAACCTGGGACCCCTTGCTTAGTAGTCCAACAGACCAACCACTAAGCCACTGCGCCGACAATAACTTTACATGAGAAATAATTTCTATTTTTTCCCCCACTAAATGTGGGCAATTTCACCAGAAATTTTTTGAAATTATTTCCCACCTACAATTAGAGAATTTTTCGATTCTAACTGGAAAGCAAAAATAAAATCGAATTATTTATAAGGGTTTTTGTACTTATACCTAATGTGGTTTTCGATTGGGCTTCTTCAGATTCGCTATCAGATTTCAGGGGTCAGATTCTGTAAGGCGAAACGATCAAACGTTTTCGTGCGCACGAATGATTTGCCCTGTGTTACACAAGCAAATTTCTTCGTGCACACGAAAAAGTTTGAACGTTTCGCCTTAGAGAATGCCGACCCAGATTTCCTGTGTCTTATCGAACATAAAAACGTCAATTGCTCTTTTTTTGTGTTGATATTCGTGCGGTTCGAATATGTGTACACTGACGAAGTCTACACATATTCGATTTTTTTGTATTAAAATATTCTTAATTTGCGCCCAGATTGATTTCTTAACATTTGTACATAAGTAATTAACAAAAATAGGTCCACCCGATGCAATTTCTTTGCAGTTGAAAATTTTCACGAAAACGTAAACAAACTCAACTAGTTGTCAAACTCAAACGTACTTGTATTGGTAAATCTGAAGCAAATCTGAGAAAAAATCCAGATTTGCAAAAGTGCTTTGAAATCTAAAAAAGATTGTTTTTTTTTTTGTACCAAACGAACGAAAAAGTGTACTGAGAGCAAAAAAAAATGCTCTGAGAATCGAATACCACATAAATTAAAATTATGTATAATGAGTTTTTTGTTACACTTAACCATGCACCTACTTCCACTCCCAAACAGTCACCCCAAGCAGGAGTGTTGCAGAGGGGCAGCATACTCCCCATTCATTTTCCACTCTTTATGAATTGTGGGCCTCTCTCGCAAGCTCTTTTTTTCCTGTCTGTGAATACGTGGCCGCTGGGTCCTGGCTGGCACCATTTCAATAACAAACAGTTTCTAAATTAATCTATAACAATAAATAGATAGCTTAACTTGTTCTCTATCCATCTTCGGCAGTAAAAGGTGTTCATCCATTCCCATTTCCGGTATTTTTTTTTAATTTTGTTTATGTGAATTCTATGCCCGATGAATATGACGTCCCTGCATATGATTGGAAGGGTGTTTTTTTAAGAGGTCACTGACGGCCCTTTTGTCAACTATCAAGTGATTTATTTTTAGCAATTTTTAGTTTGGTTTGGCATTTCAACATTAATATACTGACGCCTGAGCAACGCTTCCAAATTGTGCAAATTTATTTTGAAAATCATGGTTCTGTTCGAAATCCGTATCGTGCACTACGTCCATTTTACGATGTTTAGCGATGAAGCTAAATTTTGGGTGAATGGATACGTCAATACACAAAACTGCCATATTTAGAGTGATGATAATCCTAAAGTGTATGTCGAGACACCGTTACATCCACAAAAACTGACTGTTTGGTGTGCTTTATGGATTGGTGGAATAATTGGTCCGTGCTTCTTTAAAAAAGATGCTGGCCAGAACGTTACAGTCAATGGTGACCGCTATAGAGCCATGATTACTGACTTTTTCGTATATCAATTGAACAGCCATGATGTGCAGGAGCTGTGGTTTCAACAAGACAACGCAACATGTCACATAGCTCGTGCCACAATCTATTTATTGAAGGAAACGTTTGGTAACCGCAAACCCGTGAATTGGCCTCCAAGATCGTGCGATTTAACGCCGCTTGACTATTTTCTGTAATGTCATTTTGACATTATCGCAAAATGCAACATCTACAAGATAAGTTGGAATTTTTTATAAGCTAAATACCTATTAAGCTTAACATTTTGAATGCGCTGATAATGTTCTAGAAGAACATTCAATTACAACTTCTTCCTCCGATATCGTTGAAGACGAAAATAAATAGAGTTTTACTTGTCAAACATTTGAACTGTTACATAGTTCTCAGTTTTAAATTTTCAATTTTCAGTAAGTCGAAATTCGGCGAGTAGAAAATTACGAAAAAAATAAAAGAGGGGAAATGGATTTCTCTTTCATTTCGCATTCGTACAGTTTCTTAGCAAATTTTTAATAATTTTACATTTGCCAAAAAATACCCGAACGAACCTTATACAAAACTGTTTGTCTGAGTATGTTTTCTTTACCGTTCCTAGAAGCTCTCACATTCGTGGGTCTTATTAGGATGGTCTTACGTAAGGTCTTGGATAAGGGGTCGTGGCGCATCCCACATAGCAAACAACCTTAAAACACAATTTCGTGTTTTTGGCAGTTACCTACAGGAATTATGTCAAATTTATATTGGTCATCTTAACCACTCCGAAAGATGTGGGATAGATTGGAGAACGAGGTGTGGCCAACAAAGCCATTAATAGCGGCTTAAGGTTCGAAATTTGGAAAATAAATGCAAATGCGAAGAGATTCGGTCGTTGCGAGTGGCATAATTGGTACAATAAAAAAAATACCCAGAGCTCTAAGTTTGGATAACTACAGAAGCAAAACGCAAATGATGGAGGAATTTATTGTCTCAGGCAGAACCGGGTGTGAGCACGTTCTCTCTTGAGCTCAAGGAGAGTCAGGACTGGCTCTTATTAGCTTCAAATGTTAACTTTAGAAATTTTTAGGGCATAACTATTTTTCTAAAATTAAAACTATTTTTTATAAATGAAAGG
Source organism: Cheilosia vulpina (assembly GCA_916610125.1). Taxonomy (NCBI): domain Eukaryota; kingdom Metazoa; phylum Arthropoda; class Insecta; order Diptera; family Syrphidae; genus Cheilosia; species Cheilosia vulpina. The sequence goes on from OU744277.1 coordinate 61,910,080, forward strand.
GTTTTATTATGATTTTCCAGTTCCTACAACTATTTCACTTCGCAAATAATTTCTTGACTGATTAAAAATCAATTAAGCCGTATGTGTCTGAATTTAAAGTGGAATAAGGTTGGCAATTTCGTTTGAGCAGTGTTTAGCAAAACGATGTATGGAACACTGATACCAACACAACATTCTTCTAATTTTGAAGAGAATTTTTAAAGTGCCACTTTCCCCAGGTAATAATAAGGAAAGGAATCTTAGCCTTGCAACGACGCAAGCCCAATATCCATTTTGTCGACCATACACCCGCAGCCATATTGAGATACATTTTATGCGTCGACTCAGAGTCGTAGCCTCGTAAACAATGAACTTTGGTCTGTAAATGAAAAGCGAAGTCGGTCAAAGTTTCACACATATAGCACTAATACAAAACACGGTTTAAGTTGTATATTAATATATTAAGAGATGTATATAAAAAGTTACATTAAAATTATTTATGTACATAAACAGGAAACAAAAAAAAAAACGGGAAAAACAAAACTCAACAAAATCATATGAATTCGACTCGGTCATTTCAAATGTGTAGAAAAACAAAACTCTTTTGCTTTAATTTAAATGTAAATTGTTGTTTTTTTTCACATATTTCATTAAATAGGCCTTTTTTACAAGCTTTTTTTGGTTCAGTTACTCATAGTAAAAAACAAACGAAAAGTACTTAAAAAAATCACTTTCACGATAATTTATTATTGTAAATGCAAAATCTACGCCTAAATAGAGTTAATAAAAAATATTCTTTCTATACTCGCACCAGGATGAACTTAAACATTGGTGGGTGCGTCCATACCGCAGATGATCGACTTCATCACAGAAGCGGCAGCCAGCGAAGCATAGTTCTGCCATTTACGTGTCGTCATGCCGTCTTTGTAATCAGAGATACCTGGAAACAGAGTAGAGCCTGCTGAGTATAAGCTCTTACGTGATTTGTAAAAAGAAACCCACCTTTAACCAGGATGAAGCTCTCTCGGCAATTTCCGATAATACTGTCCAGCACCGAGCTCATCTCCACGTCTGTCGCCAGTAGGCCATGGTTTTTCACGAAATTCGTACGCAGGCCGTCGTTCCGCACCAAGTCCCGGCCAGAACCAATGGGTCCCAAGTGCAGTCTAGATGGTGTTATCCCATCAGCTGCATTACCACCGGCTATCGGATGGGCAACCTCAATTACCTCATTGTTACCGATGTTCATGAACAGCTTGTCGGTATTGGCCGCAGGTCGATTGAAATCACTGTCAGTCTTCATGGACAGATTCTTCAGACCATCCTTGAGGTAGTCCTCCCAAGGACGTTTTCCCTCCATGTTCGCTTGCAGACCTTCGGCGATTTGTTGTAAGGAATCATTCTGCGGAAAGTAGGTCTTCAAATCTTCTCCACTGCTATAGACGTAGACATATGGCTTTTCGGATCTGTTATTTGCACCTCTGTAAAAACGGATTGAATTGGTTAGGGGAGTAGAAGCAAATATTTCCAAAATAGACTTACCGTCCCAATAGTGCCCTATTCTTGTCCACATAGGAGATCACCACATCACCCAACCGGACGTGCTTTCTGTAATCTGTGTAGTGTGGAACACCGCCGGCGACACCAACAATGAAAACGTAATCAACTTTCTGGAATGTGCCCAACAGTCGGGTTGTTGTATTCCCAGTGGCAGTCATCGCCTCCCGAGTACTACCCACCGATGGGAGTTTGGTGCTGACAATACGATGTGCACCAATATTGCCCAGAGTATAGACGTTCGACTCACCTAAGGGAATATAAGTGTAGTAAGGATTAGCATTTTTGTAATTTAGTTACACTGGTAAAATGCTGGTGGTTGTGCTCTGATTTGTGGTGAAAAGTAGAACAAAAATGAATTTTTAATTGAAGAAGAATAAAATATATTTATGTGCTTTTGTTGTTAAGGGTTAATAAAACACGAACTACTCGAGGGTCGAAGTGGACAAACAAATTGAATGAATGTTAAATGAAAATGGGGTTTGAACTTATTTACAATTGCGGAGTGGATTGACGACCAAGTTAACATTTAAGCAATGTATTTGATTAGATCACCGGAGTAGGTTTAATGTGATATCGATCGGTGCTCTGAAAAGGGTCAAGATATCTATCTTACAACAAATATCTGCCTTTATGTTTGTCTCCTATTATTTGATCATACACTTTTCATTCGACGAAACTTTGGGGAATTGTTTTGCTCACACCTGCGTTCCCGACTTAATGTGGGCAACGGGATGTGCCTCTTATACAACAAAAATATTTTATAGCCGCTTTATATGGTAATGGCAAGTAAATTTTGGCAAAATTTAAATCATCAAAGTATTTTAAATACAAATTCACAAAATGTGAGCGGTATTGAATACGTGGCGTGCCATCTACCATAAAGCACACTCATTGGCAGTGGACCTCGCTGACCCATCATCTCATTCCGATCCACCACATCGTAATCGTAGACGTAAACCAGCTTGTGCATTCGATATATTCGACGACGAGGACGACGTTGATTTACCATCAGCTGCTGTTTCATCAGCTCTTGGACAAGCTCATCTTCTGACGACATTTCATCCATTTCAAGAATGAAATCCTTTTTTAGCTTCTTGCTGTATTTTTTTATTTTCCATACCACTTTTCTATTTCTCTTATTCCCAGCGCCCTTGCAACCAAGAAATGTCAATGTTATGAAATTGAGTTTTAACCCGAATTAAAGTACTTAAACTGGTCTCCGGAGTGCAGTTTAAATTCAATCGGGTTAATAATGCCGTCGAGCTTAAAAAAAAAACAGGGTTTATGTTCGGTTTAAACGACTGAATATTATGGACTTGGGTTAAACTAACTGAAACCCGGGTTGTAAACTTTAACTGAGTGAATAATATGACAGTTAGAAAAAAAATCGGACATGTATAGATATTAATTTCCGATTTAAAAATGAAGCATTTCAATTTCGATAACATTTTGAATTTTCATAATGAAAATTCTCCTGTAAGTCCGCTTATAAAAAATATTAATCGATTCTCTGTATAAAATAATTTGTCAGACTTTAAAGAAATGCTTGAGAATGTGTTTGGGAGTAGGCCACTTTGTGTATACATAAGTTTTGTATGTGCCGTATCTTTTACTGTTCCATTTTTGTTTTAACAAATAGTGCTTAAACGGAATTCTCAGTTGCAATTTGCCCTTACACAAATTAAACCGATATACTCGTCTTACTTGGAAAGGCTGGCTGGTTTATTCTTAAGAATATTCCCAGGCGCTATCCCTTAGCATTGCAGTTGATAGAATTTTAAACGGTTTTTTCTCGTAATTTCTTCAACGCCCGCGCTGTACATCAGTGTTTTTTTTTCGTTCAAAGCATTATAACAGCTTAGAAAAACTGACTGAGCAGTGGACTTATGACGTCTGAGTAAAAATCCGTGCACAACATATTTTGAAAGCTAGATTGATGGTCAGGAATGGGAATGCTGGTACAGAAAATGAAAGTAGATTGTAAAAAAGTATAGCTGACTTAGGAAATACAACAAATACTGTTCACATGGTGAATTTTCATAGTCATATGACAGCTAGCGCTCAAATGGGCTAAATAAATTAATGAATGAGGTCCCTCTGAGAACGCTTAGTTTAGAGCATTCACGAGCAGAGCCAAACATTGGCCGCATTCTAGAATCTATAGTTTTCTTAAGTCGACTAGATTGGTCTGGATGAGATGTAACCTGAAGGCAAAAACTAGATTGGTCGGGAACGACACTTTTCCTACGTCAGCCACATACGCGAACTGTCGACTTATTCGTCGGCTGCCGCTCCATGAACGTCAACTGAAACAGCTACTGATATGACCGATTTCCCCTAATCAAAACCGAGATTATATCTAGTCAGAGAGCTATCAGACTAAACTAGATACTTGAACGTCCCCATTTTTCTTGAATGCATGACATCTCTGCATCTGCCGTTGTTGAAATGTCCATGAACAAATTGTACGTTAATGCAGAGTCAATGAAGGAACCGTTACTTGGCATATAGCCGCTGGGACGATACCGGGTTACACAATATGTTTTTGTTTTGTATGTAACGTCGGTCTAATTTCTTAAACACATATATATAGCTCGTTCGCAGGTGTGGCGATTCGTTCCCATATGGATAAAAGAACTCACATCAGACTCTTAATAGGTCTTTGTCAATACAAACAAAATTAAATAATAAACAATAAACAACAACAAGGGATTTTATTCAAACAAAAACACTATCAGAAGGTACGAACAAAACAAATACTTTATGGAAAACATAATAATATCAATAACTATGTTGTTAATGAAAACAATATCTTGGTGCTCAGTAAGAACAATGTGCTGGTATTATTATGATAAAGAGAAAAGGGGACACAACAAATGAACATTTTTTATTTATTTTTTTGTTTAACAGAAAATCCATCACCAATTGCACAATTTTTAATGTCTGCCACCCAGAGCACACTTAAGTGTATTTGTGTTGGCTTTGTTTTTTTGCAAATTTACTTCTTACCAAATTTTCGTTTCTTTTTATTTTTCTTAAGTGAATTCACAGAGGGGTCTAAAGGTCAGGGGGCCGTGAAGTAATATTGAATAAATTATATCAATGGGGGGAGCGATTAAAGAGAGAAAATGTTTTTCATTGATTAGTAAATTACGAAACTAAAATTTTTGTTTAGTAAAGAGATTCGGACAGTCAAACTGTATAGAGACGTTGATTTTGAGTACTTACCGACTGTGGTGTAACGAACAAATGTCTCCTTGTTCTCCAACATGGAATCAACGGCCAACTTCTCACAGTATTGTGCGGTGATGATGGCAATTGTGGGCTGTTTGTTTGATGCAATTGTTGGCATTTGCTTAACGACCTGTAGAATAAATTTAAGGAGTTTGTTGTAATACTTGAATCAAATATCAAGTGTATTCTGGAAAACAACAAGCGGATCTATTTTGGCTGAGAACAGTAGGGTAGACAATTTAAATTTAGTCTCATACTGAAAAATTGAACAGAAATTGTGACATTTTGTAAATATGTGGCTCAGAACGTGCGCATAATCTTTAACACTCTGTGAGAGAGCTCACACGCTTTGGAAGGCGTGTATGGCGTTTGGCTTATTTTAGCCTACAAACTACGGAAACGAATCTTATGGCTTCCTGTGGATATGCCGGAAATCATGCAGGGACATAAATATTTAGTGGTGAAATTAATCTAATCCCTGACTATAAATTTATCTTGGACCCTTGAAAAGTAAGGAGAAAAATAAGACGATACTTCAATGGACTATTTTTATATGCAAGCATTGTCCTAAGTAAGAATCAAATAGGAAATAAGTCATATTTAGCCAACGTCATCACAGCAGTGCCAAGAGGACATTGGAATCTTCGGTTTTACCTTACTCTCCCTCAAGACCATCAAAGGCCAACAGCAAAGTGAAGATAACAATAGCAAAACTTAAGTCAAACAAACATCTACTTGACAGGAAGATAGTAATTCATTTCAAAGATCTGGTCTGAAGAAAGTTTCCTTGATGAATGCAACCTCATTATCATTTTCGCGATCAACAATAACGAGACCAAAGCAAGGAGCTTTGTCTGAGTCCGCTATTTCGATGCCTTTTTAAATTCGGAAGGCAATACAGCGGTAAGCCCTTGTCAAAATACACTGCGAACGTCTACAACTTTTACTACCAGGCTGTAGATATCAAAAATATGGGATACTTTTTGACTTAAACTTTTATAAGTCGTCGTCCGGTAGAAAAGCGAGTTCCAAAGTTCGCTTGCCAAGTGTATTTTTTTATTGCAGATGTTTTTTTATGATTTGCCTGTGCGACTTTACGCAAATTTCGGAAGCACTAGACTTCAAGTCTACTTGGTTGTTCTACGGCCCGCTTACTTTCTTAAAAGTTTTTGGCTCTCCTTTTGTGCCTGTGCCTAGATTTGTCGGTGACTCTTTAAGTGTATAGGGTAAAAAACATATCAAAACGGCTAGACCGATTTTGTTCTCATCTTAGAATAGCTATCCAAGTCCAGCTCACCTTAATTTCCTTATCCTCGTGATGGATTCTTGTATACGAATTATATTCCATAGACTTAATAAGGCCACGGTTCTTAAGTGATATGAAAACTTGTATAACATCCTGCTCCTCCCATCCATAGTCCCTGCGGAAAAATGAAAACAAATTAAGTTAATACATTTCATAAGACTCAAGCCCAACTCAAACATACTTAGCCAAATCTTCGGGGGTAATGGGATTCGGATAGGCCTGTTCAATCAGTTCAAGCACCTTTTCCGGCGTCAGCGGTGGCGATTCAAATTGTGACTCCTCCATGGACACTAATACAGGAAAAAAAAATGTTATACAAAATTTAAGTAATAACTTTTTTTTACAAAGGGTGTTGACGTTGTCTCGAATCATATTCATACAACCCGTCCATCAACATAAAATATATATAAGTTCATCACAACATAAACAATCAAAATAATAGAAATAAGAGTGAGAGGAGATACGAAAAGAGGAAAGTTAAGTAAGAAAACAAGACAATGCTGTATTATTGCGGACTGTCTGTATGATGGAGGATTTAAATTAGTTTGTGATGCGGCGGCGATATGGAGTAGCTGGAACCCAACTCAGGTTAGTTAACTCAGATGCATTAGGCACAACCTCTCACATTAATGTATATTGCATATACGTAACAAAGCCAAATGGAATTCAATATGAAATTGAGACAAAGGCAATTGTCTGTGGGTAAGAAATAATGTCTGCGGGAGAGAGAGTTCGTTTTGTACATTTAAATTGGTTTAAAATGATTTTTTTTTATTTTGTTTCAATTTGAATAAAGATGACACATCATGACAGATACATTCTGTCATTAGAGAAAATTAAAATGAACGTCGCGTCGTCCTATCTGCCAGCACCTGGGGGAATAAAACTTCCTGTTGCAATTACGTACTTGAGTGCACTTTGCCACGAGTGGCGAAGATGCATCTGAAGCTGTTGGAAAATTTGTCATGTTAAACCACACTTGAGGTGTTGGGTGGAAGGCAATCTGACTGCGCGTACGTTGCAGGAAAAGTGAATTTATTCCCGTAATTTTGATTTTGAAGGGCTTTTTAAGAATGGAAAGATACTTGCAGGAGCTGGCGAAAATGCGCTTTGCGAAAAAGGGGTTTTGTAACCGACTTAAACTTAAACGCTGGCATACGATTTTTAAAACCTGCTTTAGAGGTGTACGTGAAAGCGAAAGAGCTTCAGAAGTATTCACATTTTTTGCTGCAAAATTAAGTTGATTAAAGATGAAGCAACCTACTTTCACGTAAGAAGGTTTTAAAATGCAGGCGATCAAATCCAAGAAACGTTTCTGGTTTTACGAACAAACCTGAAGATTAGTTATATCTCTTCGGGAATATTGGAGGTAGTGTGTTTTTCGAGTCAAGCACCAAATCATCACCCAAGGATGGGTGAAAAAAACGCATTGCCCAATCTACAAAACGACATCAGATGTCTTTCAACAACTTCGAAATTAATATCGCCCATAACACACATAAGAGGTTCTGCTTAAGGGTCTTCCGCATGGCCAGTCCTCCGATCTGATTTCCCTGCACTCTCTATAATTTGTTTACGTGATACGAGCGTACCGTAGACCTATATAAGTGAACATACGGACGGCTTTTGGCTCGGGGACGGTGGTCTTCTATGTGCTCGTGATGCGCAGCTCGCCTTAGAATGGTTTAGAATAATGGCGTCTCTAACGAACATATTTACTCGAAAATAAAACAACGTGTAACCTGTCCAAGGACGGAATTGGCAGCAAATGATCAGCCTATAATTTTTGTAAACGTGACAGTTTAAATAGACCTCCAACTCAGGAAAAAACAGAGGCATTACCTTTACAAGCAACCGACAGAATCCTAGCGTGTGGATATACTAGCACCTAACGACGGTTTCCAGTGAACGGAGTAATTTTTGGGACTCACCTACTACAGATAGAAAAATTGAGAGCGCGGGAAGAGAATTTTATTTCGAAATTTGCGGATGATATCGAAACTGGGCCGGCACAGGTGATTTATTAAGTAGTTTATGAGCACGCGATAAAATAGGTACAGCTCAAGCTTATCTCCACACAAAAACTTGACCCCTTTTATCTCATAACTACGCAGGTTATGTCGAAGCGACTGGGGCTGGATAGCATTATCCGTGAACGAGCAATATCTCGAATTTTGTTCTGTTTTATACGTTTAATCGACTTCACTCCCTTAAACAAACAGTTCGTTCACGGATTCGGCATTTGACCCGTATACTTTTTATTGGCCTTCATTTTTGGGTCTAGAGTATTCCATGCTGCCAAGAAAGCATCATCAACCATATTGAATTATTTGTCCCCATCTACAGCTGATGAAATATTAAAATCTATTTCAACGAGATATACTGTGGATCAGTTGTACAGTGGACCACTTTAACTGGGGATGAGTCTATAGATGAGTTGTTTCGTAAACGATTCGCGTGGGCGTACTTATAATGCGCCGACAGTGAAAAGTCTCAACTTTTGCTAGATCATCCATTCACCACAAAGGGGGACCAGCACCTTGACTCAGAAAAAATAAGATTGTTAGGCGAAGAATTTTGAGATTTTTAAAAAAATAAATGTAAGCTAAAAGTTCTTCAATTAGTATTTTTGATAACAAGAACTCGTTTTTAAGTTTTCCAAAATCAAGTGTCCATTTCAAGTATTTTATTCATAACTATTTTCTTACTCGTATATAGCCAACAATTTTATTCTTAAAACAAATTTTGATATTTGGGTTCATTTTAACCAACGAAATTTGTTTGCATTACAACAGTTTTCTCTATGTGTTTAAGTTGTCGATGCAAAACCTTTTAATAACCTTTCAATAATAAATCTACCAATGAATTTGATATGGACGAGAATTCAGAAATGTATCCAACTACAATTTTAGCTGATGTCAATAAAGCTGGCATTAGATATTCGTATACCATAATCGACAAAAATTAGTAAAAAAGAAAAAAAACAATCTCGTTAGTTAGACACAACGCTTAATGTATTTTCAGTGGTTATTTCTTCTTTTTTTATTATATCATTAAATTCATAAATATTAAATATGGAAATGGGGAAAAAGTAAAACCCATTCGCAGGGTATATTCTCTTTGGTTTGAATAATGGTTTTCTGGCATGCAATATCCTTTCAATTCGAGTTGGGAAACAAACAAGTTTTCGTAAAACACAAAAGATTGACACGTCACAAAAACAACAAAAAAAAACAGGGAAAACAATTTTGTTTTTTTTTTTCATTTTCTTGTTAGTGTGCTTTCGTTATATATATCCAACCAAATGGCCTTCATCAGGTCATCGCCATCACCTGTTTGCTTCTGTGCCGAAAGGGCCTCCTCGAACTTTTTATTACAATCACCATAACAATAGATAATGTAACCATCTCTAGCTAAAAACGCGAAAAAATTCCACAGAGATAACGATAAATAGAAATAGAGATATAAATAATAGAAAGTGTTAGAAATGTTGATGGAACACATGATCTACTTACGTGGTCTGGATGGAGGTGCTGACGTTTCCTCGAGTATCCTCAGTTCGATCTCAAGTGATTGTATCTCATCGTAGCCACGTTGCAGCAGTTTCATTATCTTCTTGATGAAGCCAACGTAATCTGTACAGAATAATCTGTTAAAAAAAGGACTCCCAACTATCTGTTTACTTACCTCGAGGGAACTCCTTTGGGCTGACCAGTTCTCTGAAGAAATCTTGTGCTATTTGTGCCTGTTTCTCGCCATCCTTCAACCAGTCACGGAACCAAAACTGCAGCGTTCTCGATTCCTGTGAGTGATTGCCACTATTCGCACTGACCAGGAACACACGAAATTCGAGTGAAGCTTGCGCCCGAACACTGGCACTCTTTTGACCGTTCACTGTGTCCTTGTTGATGATGATGCCCGTGTGATCTCCTCCAGCCACGTGAACACGGTCATTGATCTCGTCGACCAGTTTCCGTTCGATAAGGATCACTGTGCTGTTGGCTGTTTTACCTTTTGGTGTCATCACGACTTGTTCTCTGTCTGTTTGTGGCGGCGTGTGGCAAGGACTACGACCATTGCCGTTCTGAATTTCACAAAGACTGTTTGTGCTGCTGTTCACAGACCGATTGCCATTCATTTTATTTGGTTTCGGAGGTGGTGGTGGGGGCATATTTACGAACGACATTGTTGTTTTGTATTGGTTCTGGGTATATTGCTGTGGCCTGGTTTCCTAGGTATTCGTCCTTGAAAACATCAACCAACTTTGATAACCTGCTGGAAATTCAAAAAAAAAAAAAAAAAAAAAAAAGCAGAAGGTTAGTAAAATATGAATGTCTAAAAATATTTCGTATCTTGTCAGTACGGTGGGGCTTGTCGTAGTCATGTTCAGAGTCGTGTTAATCATTTGAATACTATTTGATGGAAGTTTTATAGGAATGCTGTACACAAAAGAACGAAACGAAACAAAAATGGGTGACACAGTGCCTGGCACAATCTGATGGCAATAATTTTAAGGACTTCCTCAAGTTATGAATATTTACTTCGGGCGGTAGTCCCCGAAGACGAGGATATAATTTTATACAAGGATATACATGATAGCGAATCGTGCTGAAAGGGTTTCTGAAATAAAATGTTGTCTGATTTATGGGAACAGTGACAGTTGCTTTTTGCGCAATCAACATTTTAGCTCTTGTCGAATGGAGGACGCGTTTACAATCATGAAATATAGCTGGGTAAAACGACTGCGAACGTAATTGCTTGTAATCTGAAGTGCATGGGAAGGTTGGAGCTGGTACGAATTGAATTTGATGAAGAAGAACATGATAGCGATTTGCGATTTGACGTAAATGACACCCTGTTGCAGTTGTCATAGATTTATACAGAGAATGGAATTTTTAGATTTGTCAATAAATTGAAAAGGAAACGGAATGTTGAACATTTGCTTTTGTTAGATGATTTATTAAATTTAAGAAAATGTCACTAGACCTCAATTTTAACCTCTTTTATTGGAACCCGTGACTTTTTGAATTTGTTCGTCATATTTCGTGAAGCATCAAGCACCGGTGTGGGTTATGCTTGCGCGTGTTGTGTCAGTTGAAAGAGGAATGGTTGCAGCGGCCAATTCACTACTACTACACTATACTTTGTTATTTATCAAGTTTATATAGAGTGTCGATTTGAGGTTATAAAGAAGTGAGAAAATAGAATGGAGATTACATATCTGGCAAGGTAAATCATGGATAAATGAAACTGTCAGGCGAGTCTATCCCTTTTGAATGAAGGTAGATATATCTACAAAACCATACAGAAAATGCCTCCTGCGGAAGACAACGATGGGCTCATAAAGATTTATTTATATCCAGACAACAAATAAAGCCAACTACCTACAAAAATACAACAGCCAATAAATTTGTAATCCTAATTAAGTCCTAACCTTAATTCTAAATAGCAAAAAGCCCTAATTACAAATCATTTAGCCTAAGGCCCTTGTAGCTAGTGCCATAATTTGTTTGTTGTTTGTATAATTTATTTATGAAATAATGAAGTAATAATAATAATAATAACAAATCAGAAATCCATTAACTATTCATTTGCACATTCCTGCCATGACTCCACTAGAATGTAAAAATATAAAACACACCTTAGTGAGCGCACAAAGTTCCATTTAATAGCTAATGAAAGCATACATAGAAAATTGTGGCAGTAATTTAAGAGACACCCTTGTATAATTGACTTTTGCCGCAACACCAAAAATTGCCCATAAAACAAAGAGGAAAAAATGCCAACACTGTTTGCCGTAGCCAGACGGTTTCACCCCTTATAAATGGATTTCTGCTTAATGACTAAAGAACTTACTCGGCCGAAATAAATGGTGTACACGTACCTCCTTAACCCATGTTACATGAGAATCAAACACACACATGGATCACATTGACCCCAGGAAACTGCTCTCCATGTCATATGGCCTGTGACTAGGTGTGCGCGGTCTCAACAACCCTACAGGCACATACAACCTTTGATATTCGAAGCGATGGCAGTTATTTATCGTTTGGTTAATTGGATTAGTCTGAGCCCCACTCACGCGTCCTGGATGATGTTTGAATATGAACTGCTCTCCGGAAGAGTTGTGCTCCAAAAAAACGTCGGACGAGCGGATATTGTAATTTAAAATTGTCAAACATTTTACGCGCGGAAAGTGTCGTAAAAACGTAATGCAACTGTTGCTTTTCAGTTTTGTGATGAAGGGTCTAAATAAAAAAACGAGACGGTGGCGTTGATCAATAACTCAATTTCGCCAATTAATGCAAATATGCGAAGGCAAACTGTCTCCTTTCATTGATAATTGTTTTAATTCAATTAAGCTCCGCATTCACTCACAATGAGAGGAGTGTTTTTAAAAGAAAATTGATTTCAATCATGAATAAAAAAAGAGCAGTAAACACTACAATCAAGGAATGGAGACAATGATGTAATGCCATGTGCAGTGACATCACCTTTTCTGTTTTTGACGATGACCAGTCTGCAATAGAAGTCGCGAAATACAAAATCCGAGCCTATTGACTTCTTTCGAAATAAACAAAAAATCAGAGAATTCGGTATAACATAAGTTTCCCAAATCATAAAATGGACCAGGCAGAACAATGTCGTGAGGCTCAACTACCATCTGTCACGCTGTTGGCAAAGATATAAAATTGAGTCAACGTCCGATTCGGCCTTTGGTATAGTATGCCTATCGTCGGTTTGTCGTTTAACGGTGGCATGAAGATCTTCGAATTCCAGCCGCCAGGTTCGAGACGACAAGGAAGACCGAACCTCCGTTTCAAAGACCAAGTCATCGCGGATGCCACAGCGCTTGGTCTGGATAACTGGAAGCAGCGCGCCCGGGATCGCAGAGGATGGAAGGCTACAGTGTCCCAGGCAGAGACTCTTCACGGGTCGGGAGCCCGTTAAGTAAGTAAGTAAGAACTTATCGGTTAACCCTAACCCTAGAGAAATACAAAACCTTACAATTCCTATTATATTCCTATCAGACAGCGACCTAATCTATACAAGGCCTTCAGAAAATGTTTGAAACGGTATTATATTTTTAACAAAACGTCAAACATTTGAGCTTATTCTCAGAGACTTCGAAAGACTTACGAAAGAGTTAGGTAACGATTTTTTTGTAATCTATGAAAAATTACAGATAACTCATAAGTTGCAGTGGTAAATGAAATTATTTAAAATGTTTAATAAACGCGAAAAATTTTCTTTTTCATTTACAATATTCGTTGACTAGCGATGAAAGTGATTCGGAATCATTCGAACTTCTTTTCGATAAGTCCGAGTATGTGGAAAAGTTTCTACTGACTGAAGTACAAGTATTCGAGAAGACAAGCGACACTTCATACAAATTACAACAATTTTCAAATCATCGGTCGCTTATCAGGTGACTGATAGAATTTCTAATTAATACTACAAGAAATTTGTTAAGTAAAAGGTTCGTTCGGGTACTTTTTTGCAAACGTAAAATTATTAAAAATTTGCTAAGAAACTGTGCAAATGCGACCACGCACTGAGAAAATTGGAAAAAATAAGAGAGAAATCCATTTCCCCTCTTTTCATTTTATCGTACTTTCGACTTACTGAAAAATGAAAAATGACAAACTGACAGCTCTGTGTGACAACTCAAAAGTTTGACAAGTAAAACTCTATTTATTTTCATCAACATCAACGTCAACGATGTCGGAGGAAGAAGTTGTAATTGAATTTTCTCCTAGAACATCGGGAAGACCGCACCGACCGCATTCAAAATGTTAAGTTAAATAGGTAATTAACTTATAAAAAATTCAATTCCAACTTATTTTGTAGGTGCTGCATTTTACGATAATGTCAAAATGACATTACTTAAACTTTTTGTAAGAAAACCGGTCAGGTTCTCCTCTTCAAATTGAGAGATTTCTCTCTCGATTTCTGATATTTGACGTTTTTCATTTTTCTATGCTGAAAGTACACGAACGAACCTAAAAACTAGTAAAATTTTCGGTGGATGGGTAATATCTTGGTATCTCGTAGCTGCTATTTTGTTTTAGCATTTTTCGCTATAGTAACGGCATTTGCTAAAAGTTCGTAAGATATTAACAATTAGTAAGAACTCGTAAAATTTAAAATTACAGAAATATAACTTTTGTGTAAGCGGTTTTTTAATTGTTCCCTTCAAATATTCGATTGTTGGTTGCATGAAAGCAAACTAATTTTGACAGTTTGATAGACAATATTCGTGGGCAAGGTTGTAATGGATGCGTTCTTAAATAAACAATACAATTGCCCATGAATGCGTTGCTATACTTTAGAAGATTTCTTTTTGTGAATTGGTTTTTGTTTGTTTCACAAATGTCAATGATATGAGGGCTGTCAAAATTTGATATAAGAAAGGCTGAATCATCATCTACCTACTTAAAAACTGTTTTTATACGGCCCTATCGGTTTAAATCCTCACTACAAACGTGCACTAAAGCGGCTGTCAGTTTGAGGTCACAATACGTTGAGTAGAAAATGTTTGATCCATAAAATGACAACATCTCTGGAACTGGAATGCGTCGAAAAGCTTACGAAATGCGCTACTTACCAAAATGAAGGGTGTTCCATAATTCACGCAAAATTTTAATTTTGTGCCTTTAAATATGTGACAGCTGACAGTTTGAGGTTAGTAAAAATGGAGCGCTATACGAAAGAACAACGCATTCCCATTGTCGAGCAATGTTTTAAAAATAATGAAAGTTTTTTTTCGACAAAATCATCTTCAGTGATGATTGATGAAGCTTCTTTCCACCTTTTGCATCATTCATCGTCAAAATTGACGCATTGACAAGTAATTGTTGAGAAACAAATGCATCCACAAGGCATTACCGGACCATTCTTCTTCAAAAATGCGGCTGGCCAGGCAGTAACACTGAATGGTGTTCGATATCGTGACAGATAACCCAGTTTTTAGTGCATAAATTACAAGATATGTATGTGACCAACATGTGGTTTCAACAAGGCGGTGCCACATGACACACAGCCAGAGAAACAATTCAATTACTGCATGAGTCATTTCCTAATCGTGTAATCGGCCGATTTTGCGATCAGAATTGGCCGTCCAGATCTTGCGATTTAACGCCATTGGACTTCTTTCTTTGGGGTTTTTTTAAGTATAAGGTCTATGCAAACAAGCCCACGACCACCAACAAGAAAGAAAGAGGAAATTGGGAGGTGTTTTAATAAAATCAGCGAAACGGTCATAGAAAATTTAAATAAAAGAGTACTTTATTGCCAGCAAAGCCGTGGCAGCCATTTATCCGATGTGCTGTTTAATACATAACCCCAATTTGTATAATCCATGAATCAATAAAAAATGTTAAGCTTTCTAATTAAAAATCTATATTTTCAATGAAAATTACACTTTGGGACACCCTTCATATACAATGCTGACAGAAGATTGGGTAAAAGAAAACGTAGGTATGTCTACACTTCTGTTATCCTTATAAACCCAAGAAAACAGAGCCTTTTAAATATAAAAGTTGAGACCTACAAACTCTGTTTGGAACTCTGGAAGACGTGAAGCTAGCCTCGCATGCACTTTTTTGATTGGAGTTAGTTTTATTGAGTTCAAAATGGCCGTATCTTCTATATTTAAAAAATATTTGCTACCCTTTCCTAGGTTTTCACTAGAATTGCCTAAGCAACTTACATTGGCAACTATCTCGCGCGCGTTTTGAATACAACGATGTTTCGTGTGAAAGACCTCTTTGAACTTTGAATTTTCGCCATCGATAACTTACTCGATAATTTGGGTAAAACACGAAATTCACCAACTAACTGGCTTCTACTCAACCTGATTTATTGTTTTCAATCTACGACAAGTAGTAGTCTGCGGATGAAGTAACACACCCCTCTGCCGTTAGTCGCCACACACCGACACCAGTCAATCGAAATAGCAATTTCATAATTAAGGCGTTCCAACTGTTGTCTCCCTAACGGAAGCAAAATAATCCCCAATTCGTTGGGTTCACAAATCCCAAAGGCACACCAGACACCACACTCGTGCAAATAAATGAGTTCACATAACCTATCCCAGAAAATTAAAACAAAAAAAAAAAACACCAACTCAAGATGAAATCAACCCCGAGAAATATCGGTGGAAACCATCCAACTGCATCGAGCCATGCGACGTTGGTGATTTGAACTCATTGCGTCTTCACTTGCAATATTGTTCCAGCGGATGTAGTATTGTAACATTTGTGCTTTCCATGTCCCAATGGAACGTAACCACGGTGCGAGTAACATGATCGATAGAAACTGCAAAGTCAAGCAATGACATACGGAACACATAAAGTTGTATTCACCTGATTGCACTCCGTGGCCGCCCATGTGTACACAGACCCAATTGTGGTTTACTTTCCTCTGTTGAATTGGTATACGTACCTGTACGTATATGCTGTATACATAAGTATGTATTGTAGAAAGTGAGTTCAAAAATGACAGCTCGGAGCCATAAAAACAATTAAAGGCAGTTGCCTTATTTCAACTAATAGTTATACAATCAGATATGGCATGAGGCGCAACAGAGAGTGCACTTCGATTAAGGCCTAGGGGGCGGATGACACTTTGCTGACAATAGCGCCGGAAGTACAAATTGAAGGGCCATTTAAGCCATAAAAGGGCGCATATTAGAAAGAGTGAAACTATGTTTACATAAGTGACTACGTGTATTTAGAAAGGCATTATATAGGTATGACCTGTAAATAGTAAAGCGATTGCACTAAGCATATGTCATTGAATGACTAATGAGTCAAGTAGTTCTATAGCTTGGAAAATAAACAAGGGAATTTGTTTGGAAACAACACTAGCTGGATGAGTCAGAAAGATAATAAAAGCTGTAAATAGATGGCGTTACACTTTTAATCGACGAAAGTCTGGGCTAGTATGTGTGCAATGTATTCATGATGGGATGGGAATACACTTTAGTTTATATATTTAAAACAAAAGCCAAACAGGTCTCTAATATCTTCAGAGAAAGAAGTAAAGGGTCATTCATTTTTCGATTTCGAAAGTAAATCTAATTAAAACACACACAGCGATACATTTTATATTCAAGTTTGGACTTTGCCATTAAGTGTGAAATACAATATCATTCAAATGGCTACCTCGGCACGATTCGCAGCATGCGATTCTTTTGAGGTAATTTTTAACAACTTTTTCGCACATTATGGGATTATTCGTGTAAACGCACGTTCTTTTGCATAACCCAACAGAAAAAAAAAATCTGACTGCATGATCTTGGTGGCGCGACCAGGAAACTTCTCACGCAATAAAACCATAATTGGTCGTGTTATAATTGGTCTACT
Organism: Cheilosia vulpina; assembly: GCA_916610125.1. Classification (NCBI taxonomy): domain Eukaryota; kingdom Metazoa; phylum Arthropoda; class Insecta; order Diptera; family Syrphidae; genus Cheilosia; species Cheilosia vulpina. Next base: position 61,927,528 of record OU744277.1, read on the forward strand.
AATGTTATGACACTTCAAAGACAACTGAGTTTGACAGATGTCAAATGCCAACGCTACCAACTTGAAACCACGATATGAATGACCCTGTACAACTATTAACTTAGGTAAAAAGAAATTTTTCATGATGCGGAATATCGATAAATGTCTAGATAATAATATAATGTCATAAAATATATTTATAATCAATTTTTAAAATATCCTTCAAAAATCTAGTTATTTTAAGTCGACTAGAGATTGGTCTATACTAAATGTAACCTGAACGCAAATACTAGATATGTCACTTTTCGTACGTTACCCACGTATATTATATACGAACTGTCAATTCAGTACTCATTTCTTCGTCGGTTACCTCTACCTAAACGTCAACTGAAAAAGCCATTCGTGTGACCGATCTAAATCTTATTGTAAAGCCCTTCAAGATACGTAGTATATATATACATACATTCGGTAGGAATACATAGATAAAAGTCGTGCTACAACTTATTTAAATGGATCTCAATATCCAGTTGTTATTTAAAATGCTAACTGTCTCGTATCGACAATGTCACTGTCAATGACTGAGTAGATGTTTACCATGTCGGAACGTTGCTTTTCTCGCACATTCATTTTGGACACAAGGTCGTCGGCTGTTTTGCAATTTCAATGAATAACTACTGTGCAATTGTTGCGGGTTTTAATTTTAAACCTTGGCATATTAGGTCATTTCAAACACATATCCCATTTCGAGCCAACTTTGGTTAAGAAAATTATCTGCTTCACTAACCATTCCCATTTATTCCGGAAAAAATACCATATGCAATATGCATCTTCATTTAATCAAAGCTGATTCCAATCGTATTATCGTATTCTAAAACCGAAATTACAATAAGTACCGTTGTCAGAAGCCTACAACATTGTTTTGCGATTTTATTATTCATCCAACAACTTCGAAATTCCGTGCGATGCTTCACTTAACCTCATTTTGCTTGCAAGTTGCAACACACCCACCGACTTCCTCCTGTTGACTGGTGTACCTAGTGACCCAGTGCGGACTAAGACTGACTGGCTGTCAGTCACTCCCACCATCACGCGATAATTCCGAATGCAACTTCCAGTTGTTCGATTATAAATAGATTATTTCCACTACGCTTGATGGCGCATAGGGCCTTTATTTATATACACACTCGGCATACACAGATAAAAGTATCTAAAACGAGAGACCTAATTTGAAATGCAATTTTATATTCTTAATTGTATGCTGATTCAGCTTGATGATTGTGTAAGTGTTTTTAAATTATTAAAACGGGTTTTTTATCGGCCTTTCCTCGACAAAGGAAGTCTCTTCCAGCTGTGGGTGCGTCAAGACTTTCGAATGACTTGAGGATTAGATGCATCCTATTTAAGGGCACAGGCACACTAAGGCTCCTATAAGGACAATCTGTTCATACATAATGCCCTCTGATTTATAATGGGATTGCATGCGAGAGTGCTCTTATGCTTGAGTACGTTAAGCGAACCTTACACCGCGCACTCTAGCCTCAGGAGTAGTTGACATGCAACATGCAGTTTGCTAAGAAAGCAAAGTTAAATACGGAACTCTTTGCGCAGAATAACAACCCCAAAGCATTATTCACGAACTCTATTTGTGAGCATTGCTTTATATAGACTAGAATTCTGGTGTAGCAAAGGGCCGCCATTGCAGTCTTCCCGGTTTGTGCTGTTGACCTCGGAGTTTAGGCAAATTGTTTGGAAAATGCTACAAGTGACTGAAATACGTAAAGACATACAATATACATATACGTTGCAAGCAAGCAGGACGCTAAATATTTCCGGGTACATCGGAAACAAAACAAAGGTGAAGTGATGCAGGTGTTGCGTTAGAATGAAACATCGGTGTCTTATAACAAATCCAAAAATATTATAAGTACTTTCTTTAGGAAGCCATTGTACTTAAAACAAACGACAAACCACAAGCGCAACATCAAAAGAGTCTGCAAGCCATGACAATGAACAAGCAGACTCCCCCTCGGTAGTTTGTGTTGCTATACAACTGCGAAAGAAACGCAATGGCGGACGGCACAAACCAATCTTAACTCCCTCGAGTTTAGTTCTTACAATATCTATGTGTGTTGTCTTCCCTTTACAAATGATGAAAAACCATTTCAACCAACGCGCGAGTCATCCGGGTCGAGGATATCGCATATGCACATACATAATCCGCTTCGTTAAACGATCTGATAGACGAACCGATATTAGTGGGGCGAAATTCAAATCCCCGACCGCAATAAATTTGCATTGGAAAGAAGCGCAAAAAGAGAGCTGGGGTACATACTTTTGTGGTTCGCCATGCACGTTTTCACTTTTAATTAAATGCAATCTTCAGTGGGGGAGGTGTTTGCGCACCGGAAGATAGTTTAGTGCAAATAACAACAATCTTATCTGTTTCAAAATATAATCTTTCTTATCTAATCTTTTTTTAAGTGTAAACAAGGCATTTGACAATAGCATTTGGCGGTTGGTATTGCTGCACTATTTACGCCAGCGGAAAACTCATGATAAAGATGTTGCATAATATTTCAAATCGCACCACGTTATCATCACATTGTCGAAGTAAGCCAACGCATTTAAAGGGCTCATATTTTTAAATATATGCTCAAACTGTCATTTTCGCATCTATCGTCACTCTGTAAATCCGGTATGGAAACACAGAAAAAAGTGGCAATACTTTCAATTTATGTTGAAAAAAGAGCTCAATGCGACAATTTTAGACAGCGATTTATTTATTTTATTGTTATTGACAAGGCGGACAAGCAATTCGAAGTATTAAATAATGTTATGGTGACCACACGTGTTGAATAATACAGAAAACATAATTGATATTTGAAAAAAAAAATGTTACGATTCATTTATTATTTACATATGTTCTGTTTTGAAGAGAGCGTATTGTACTTGCCCTGTAAGTTATTTTTAAAAATAATACGCGATACCAATAATCGTTTTAAGTGTCCAGGCTAAGTTTTGCATATTGTGATTGTGACCTACAAAGCATATAAGCTGAAGTTTAAGATTATAAGTAAGGCCCAATATAAATATGAACATTTTTAAATCAAAAACTATTATGCAGACTTAAACAAAGCAAGAGTTCTTACATTATATAGGGAGAGACTGTATTAGAACTTAGAACCTGAACTTTTTCTTATTTATATACAAGATTCAAATAATAAATATTTTATTTTTACAAATACACTCAATAATTGGTTTGTATCCTCTTTAGCAAATGCCTCAAGTACGTCATATACGAATTAAATAAAACAAGCACATTTTTCTGAGTGACAACCAAAAGTGACGTTTATCAACGTAGTGTCAATTTGATAAAAGTTTCGCAGCTTTTGAAATTCCAACGAAGAAATTTATCTGAATATTAACGTTTCATTGGCTAATGGCTACCACATGAATAGTGTCAAACTCTATAAAAGAATTACACTATTAAAATGAAAAACGTAGCTCTCAATGCAATTTAAATAACAAAGGTTAAGAGTATTACCTCACAGGAAATATGTATATTTTCGGAGTAAATGAAAGGATTAAAAATCCAACTGTCATTTTTCTTTGCCTGGCGTTCGGGCTCTGGCGAGCGCTCTTACATCCGGGATAATTATTTGCTAGACGTCAATATGACGTGGCCCTTATTCAGGGAAATGCATTTCTATTTAGTTCTCAAAAAAAAAAATATAAAATTGGCTTTAATTTTAGCTCTGTTTCCCTTCCGTTATCGTAAAACCAGTACAATCAGTGAATAATTAGAGTTGCCCTAGAAAATATCAGTATCACTTGACAGCTAAGAAAATGTACAAAACTGGAGATTTTGATTGAATTACCTACCACAAATACGGTGTATTTGAAATAGTAAAGAATTAACTTCTTCTGATAGATTTGTAGTGCTCCAGAGATTGTTTTTATTTACAAAATTTACCATCCGCTAATCAATACAAATGTGCTGGGTTTGGCAGCATTTGCAGTTAAGTCAGAATCAGAAATGTGTGTACGAACAAAAGAATGATGAAATTTTTTTGTTGTTTTATTTCTATTTATGGCATTTGAAACGTGATGCCAAATAAGGTTATGTACGTTTGCTGGCAGTTGTATTTGCATTACTACAAGCCGGTTTTATTAAGATCTTTAACTTCGAGGAATATGACAGTTCCCCTCCTTTCTCGTTTACAACCCAAAATGAGCTCTTTCGATATCTTTAGGTGATATGGCAATACACTCGTAAATTTAAAGAAATATCAAAAATTTGTTTTAAGTGGGGCATTTCCGATAAATAATTTGGTAAAATTAAAAATCGCTGTCCGCGAATAGTATAATAGACGCAAAGGCCTGCTTTTTTTTGGTCATTCTTGATAAACTAATGGGCTCGGATGTAGCTGAAATACCTTTGTTCTATTTATTTATATTCCGGGTGATAATGAAACAAAATGTTACTACTTTGAACACGCTCTTTAAAATTTGTAGACACATGCAAAAATCTCTATACAAATGGATTTATATAAATGAGGTGATATATTCGTTTCACTTCAGTTGAATAAATCCACAGCGGTGCATGCACACTAAAAATCATGACAGTCATATAAAATTTGTGCAATTAATATACATATTTGTAAGTAGGTAACTACATTTAGAAGGACTGCCTAACCCGTCGGAATATAACCACAACTTAAACGCAAGTAAGTTCACACTCAGCTTATAATACGTTTGCGGTTAATCGAACCACTAACTGCCTTAGTTGGCAATCGCTTTGATATTCGATATAAATATCAATACCCATCAGTGGTTTTGAATAAACTTCGAGCCACTAAATGGCACCCTAAATTCATTGCTCTTAATACCTGATCAGTGACTTTGTGCGGGCAAACAGCAACTACACAATTTAGGTCAACCAAAAAAAAAAAGAAAAAACGAATAAGACATCATCAACAGGTCGGAACTGAATAAGCTATACTTAGAACCAACCCCTCCAAGTAACGCCATTAAATCTAATTTGGCGCAAATAATCAGAAAGTGCTGCGATGATGTCACATTACGTTGGTTGGATATTTCTCACTTGGGTGTCGTGTTGTTATTTCATAATGAAACCAACGACGACGACGACTTGAAATTCATTCTTCGTGACGAATTTAATAAAAGGAAGTACAGTAAAATGCCTTCAAGGTTCGCATTGCTACTTAAATAAGTGTGGTGATAAAAACTCAAAAAAAAAAAAGGCCTGAAAGTGTCGGAAAACGTTGTTAAATGGCACCCTCCGTTTCTGGTGGTTGCTGAAATCGTGTGAAGTAGCAGAATGTTCTGCAAATTGTTTTGGTCTTATCTAATCGTAGAGTTGGTGTTGTGTTTTTTTTTTCATTAGTTTCCTGGTAGAATTTCATGTTTTTGAGAACTTAGGATTGTCCCATATGTCAACTGGTGTAGTATATGATACGAAACAGAATTTGGGCTTTTTTTAAAAGGAAGTTTGATGTAATGATTGCAAATTTTCCTGTTATATGAAGATATATAAGAGAGTTTTCAAATCAAAAAGTATCGTAACTGTTTAGCACTATGTCAAAGATTTCCATTTGTTTATCGCATATGTTTGCTGAATTTTTCACAACCAATAGTTAATGATTTGTCTAAACCACGAGAACAATTAGCAATTGTATACTAACTTCAAAGTTAATGAAAATAATATGTGGTTCGAAGTTTGGGGACGCAGTGTTTCCAGTCGTTCAACTGAATAACTACCATTTTTCGTCATCGAATTCTTCCAAAAAAAAATAGTAGAAACTCTGGTTATTTACTTCTTATAGAATTCACAATTGTGGTTTGATAAAACGTGTGATCTACTGAAGTGTTTCCTAAACACACCCATACCTGCATCGAGTTTAATAAAGCTACCGTAAAACAAAAAACCAAACAAGTTGCCTGTTAAATATCTCTGATGGAATAAACTAAAACTGCAAATTCCGCAACCACTCGCTAGGATGATGTAGTTCAACTGTGCACCCACTTAAAATGCTAGTGAAGCATACAAATGTTCATTGGTAATTTTTAATTCACTCCATACCTCTTCCACTTGAGACGGTACTTTGGTTAAAGTACGCAGTTCCTCTTTCTAATTTTTGAATCGCACTTTATTTTCACTCCGATAGCCACTTTAATTAGTTTTTTTAAGTTCCCTGGAGCGAAAAGCAAACTCTACAAAGGTAACAGTGCCATTCGAATCAATTCATCTCTACCTGATGTGTGAGGGCGTCCTGCCGGAGCATATATTATCTCTCCATCCCTAAGAAGCCAATATGATTTGATCCTTAAAATAACGTTTTTGCTTCGCATAAGAGCATCACACAACCTACCTTCGTCTCACCTCTAGACACTTTGCGGAAGGTTATGTCAGTAATGGCCCCTTCAACTTAACCCCTCACGTATTTCGTCATACGAATGTGACAACTCCTGGTATTACAACTTTACTTCCACTAGTGCGTAATACTGGTTGTTTACGTCTGCCTACTCAACTAATCCATTTTGGTTTCTTAGCGAGTCACCGTGTATACAGTTGTATACCCATATTGAATTTCAAAAGAAGATTCAGCAACGTCCATTTCGCATTGGGATGAACGGAATGAATGGGTTTTACAAGATACAAATACTCCTTTTAGTGAGTTTTTGTACATCCATACCCATACCTTTTGCAACCACCATAATCAGTGGGCGACGCGATGACGATGGAATGAAAGCCAATGTAATTACAAAATATTCTAGACAAGTCGTTGACGTCTATTTGCGTTACAGCATCGTCGCATTTGCCTGTCATTTTCCCACTCATTCATAAATATGTATTGGTAGATAGAGCTATGCACAATAATTGCAGAGTGCTTACGTACAGACACCAAAGAACAGTTAAATCACAGTGTGGACTATAATTTGAAATTCAATTTTAATGAGCCTTTATTTTAAATTATTTTAAGCAGACATCTTCTTGCAAAGGGGTATAATGGAAATTTAAATAAACATATTAGTTCTGTTTAGAATGGACGTGTTAAAGAAAATAATCACAAACAAAAATTATAACACTTTCGCCCACTTGAACGGACGTGAAATATCACTTTTACCTAAGCATTGAAAAACATTTTTTTCTTATATAGCACGGCATTTTTTCTCCCAGACTAAACCAAGCTATACAATATAGATTGTCTGCGATTATATTTACCAAAATGAATAATAATCTTTGATGGAAATACTTGCAGCTAGAAAATGTTAAGTTCAAATTCTGACATTTCGTTCAAACAAAACTTTTTGGTCAGAGAATGGCGTAAATGTAGAAGGTTTTTCATTCACCACACTAGCGTTTTTCAATAGTTTTAAAAAAATAAATGATGCTGATCGGTATATTTTTTTAAAGTTCCGAATGCTCTTAACCTCAATTGATGCAATATGGGCTTTAATAATAAGCGTTTTTAACATTCACACTAAATATAATGGCAATGGGTAATTTTGTTTGGAAAGTTCCGCCATTGCGAGTTTGTAAAATCTAGCTGAACACTAAATACGATTATTAGTATCGCGCAATATTTCAAAACGCACTAACTTTAGGTACGGTACATATATACACACTTATATTCTTGGCATAATTTAGCATCAGCTGAAAAGCTAGATCAGAGCAGCACTTTGCACTAGAATTTTTTTTTTTAATGACGACCTTGATCTTTTTTAATTCCAAAATGCCTCGCATCCATTAAAAAATTAACAACAAGCGTAAATAGAGCATACCATTTACTGACTCCGGCGCTGACCACTTTCAATTTTATGAAATGGTGTGTCGAGGTTATATCCAAACCATACGATAAACAAGTGCGCGTTAATGACATGTAAACAATAATTAACAACAAGAAAGTTGATCTCTTCCATTAGCCAGATGGTCAAAATATTAAATAGGCTTTCTTCTATTAGATTTCAAATTACTCCGGACATAAGGGAAGTGTGTTGGTTTTGTGGAAATGATAAAGAAGGGTAAGCAAAATTTCAATATAAAGACAGATCATTGTCAGAAGGTTAAAAATGATTTAGCTGCAGTCGGTGGTGTAATTTATGACAATTCCGGAACAAAAGCACTAACTAAATGTACACTTCTAAGCCAACCGCTAAACATCTGTCAAACTCAGAAAATTGAATTTAAAAACGTCATCGGATTGTGGATGACTTTTGAAAATAATTTTTTGTATTTTACAAATACATATATCAGTAAACAGAAACATTATGAATTAATAAAAGTCATTTAGTCAACCGTTGAACGGTCGTTTAAATATTTGGTGAGTAAGGGACTTGGTACATAGTAACTTTTTCCTAAAGACAAAAACTTTTAAAACATTAACTAGTTATTTGAGGTTTTGGTGCAAAAATTATTATAAAAGTGGGAGCACTGCACACGGATTGAAGGGGTTATTGTTTTTTAGTTCAGAGTTGAGCTCTGAACCGAGCTCGGTCTTTATGTGCGCGTTCTGATGTATGAAACACACTTGAGCACATAGCTGTCATTTGTAATAAAGTATATGTATATAAATTGAATATTTATTAATTGATTTTTATCAAATTGGTTAACCTTCAGTTCCAGAACAACAAGTTTAGTCCGCCATTTCAATTATTTTGTTTATCCTGTTTTTTTTCCTGTCAAATGTGACTGTAAGTGTGAAATCAGCTTTTTACTCAGCCTGCTCAGTCAATTTATTCTGAGCTCATAGAGCGCGCTCTGATCATGCTCTGAACGAAAAAAGAAACACAAATTCGGAGCTCTGATATATCTGAGCAAAAAAAGATACACGAACCTTTTGTATAACAGTTTAGGTTGTGCTCGGAACTAAAACAGAAAAACACATTAAAATAAATAAAAATATTTGTTTTCATTAGTTATTCAAGCACTTACCTACCTCTAGAGGTAGTTTAGGTAATCGCTCGTTACTTAAACGTCGAATAGCTATTAAAAATATATATTTATAGGATTAATGCGTATTCGTTCTTCAAAACAGCGTTTAAACCTAGTTTGCCCCTATTTTGTTTTTATGATAAGGGGAGAGTCGTGTACCTTGGATCAATTGTATCTCGGAACGTTCGTTGTTTCCCGTACACTTCCACTACAGTTCATGCCGAATCGTGTTGCAAAACTATTCAGTTTGTATTCGTAGGATGTCGGTGTCGGGTCTATAGTTAAATCGCACAAACCTGTTTTTGTGATCCAAAAGTAATATTTTTGATATTTTTGTAAAGTCGGTCGTAATCACATTAAGCAGTTGATAGTGCGTTCGGAACATAATTTGAATAAAGTGGGAAATTGTACAAGTTTGGTTGAAAAGGTAAGTTAAATCTGTTAAAATAAAAAAATGTTGCAAGGCCTCAAACAAGGTGACGTGTACCTTGGACCGAAATCTTGGATGTACCTTGGAACACCACCAGAAAACGATATCATCCAAAGAAAAATGTTTTAAACGAATTTTAACGAATCTGCCAATAAGTCCGCATACTTATTGTTTTTTGACCCAAGTCTAAGACTAAAGGCGGAAGAATTCATTATGTAAAAATTGTTCCGAGGTACATACGACCTTCCCCTACCTTTGAAACTGTTTAAAGCAAAGTGTGGAACTACTCGTTACTCGTTATTTTACTAATTTGCTTATATGTCGGAACTCAGATGTGATCTTTTATAAAAATAAATGGTGTTTGGATACAAACAAACAAGCAAGAAAGTGCGACTCCTTCCGAGACTTTAGCAACTTTGGAATCTAGAACAGTTTTGTATGGAGTCTTATACTATTTTTATTCCGTCGATTCCTAACACAATTTATTGCTGAAGAAATAAAGTGCACCACTCAATAGGCGTTTTTCTTTTTTAGTTCAGAGCACAACCTGAACTGTTACACAAAAAGGTCGTGTACTTACAGGCACATTTGACAGAAAAAAAAAAAACAGGATAAACAAAATAATTGAAATGGCTGACGAATCTTGTTGTTCTGGAACTGAAGGTTAACCAATTTAATTAATTACAATTAATAAATATTCAAATTATATATATATTTTTGAAATATGACAGCTATTTGCTCAAGTGTGTTTCATAAATACATCAGAACGATCTGAGTACGCTCGGTTCAGATCGCGCTCATAATGCTGAGCTCTGAACAAAAAAAGAAAAACGCCTAATGAGATCTGCGGCGTATAACCTAAATATTAGTTTCGTAGGAATTTGGAATTTAGACAGCTACGCTATCGTCTCTAGAGTTACAATCGTTTGAATGGATTGCATAGCCTCGCTCTCTGTCTTACATAAATCATTAAATTACAACGCACAAGTGTTCGGAAGCCTCAAGCACCATCAGGTTCCAAACCCTTCAGAGTTTGTACATTGAAATATTTGTTCTTGTAATGCATAAACTACTAACCTTAACCCGAATTACGGCGTGAACATTTTTAGGATAAGACAATACGCTTCGTTGATTTGCTTATAACCTTTCGCGGTAGCATTTGTTCATTTCATTGAAACTCCATCAAAGCGAAGCGTACACATTATGCTATCGTCTAATAATAAAAACGCAGACGTGATCAATTCGAATTCCACTCCAACTAGAACATTACTAATTCCAGCCGAACTATAAGAAATATGATAATATCTCGATTTCAAGTTCCTCAGACTCATTGTACTACCCATAACCAAGGAAATGACTCACGATCTAAGAATACAACATAGAGGAACTAAAATGACGATACCCACTGGCACGGAGTGTTGAAAGAACACTCATTAATGCAATGCACTGCAATATTGCATGTGCTCGCTTCTGCACATGTAACCTCCACTCGAGGTTAAGTCATTCACTGATTTAAAAAGCAAACAAAAAATCACATATCTCTGCGATGTATCTCCAGTGATTTCCAAAGCAAAAATATTTGTTTTGTGCGATAGCCAGGCCGACTCCACTCGAATCAGCAACATAGAAAATTTCAAGTGATTTTTGAAAACAACCGGTTATATCTAGAAGGATGTTGCAAACAAAAAACCAAGAACTAGTTAAGTTATTTGGAAAAGTTTTTAATTATACTCGATTTTAGTTTTTATCGCTCAGTCCTGGTCGCATTGCAAACACAGCAACCCAGGAAAAGATACAGCGCACAGTATCTGGGTGATAATTTTAGATCTGAACTACTTTCTATCATATTGCGATGAGAGAATATAATTTGGAAATCATGTGAAATGTGTGTTTTCGTGATCTTTTGCTGTGTATTTTATTTCAAGTGTTTTTAGCGCGAGTAAGACATTCGATTTGTTCCGAACTATATAAAAGCAGTTGGCTTTTTATTGTTTTCAAGTAATTTATTGCGCGGGAAAAGCCGATATGTTTGAGGAACTTATAAATCCGTCTGAATGTATTGGCAGATCGTTCGTGTAAATATTCCATGCCGTTGAGGTAATTTCCGAATGATTAGGAAATCGCTCGGGATTCCTCGGTCTGGTGCACCTCGGAAGAGGAATCATAAATTAAACAGTAAAATTGTCAGTAATTTTAATTTTTGTGGCCGATTTCAAATTAATTTTATCGAGTTCAGTGTTTCATTTTCAATATGTTGCTGGTTTTATTTAAAATTTCAAATATGCGTTCAACTCGAGCCAAGGGTTATTATAATAATGATTGATGAATTTGCGGCATTTAGAAACGTTTGCACCACACACATAAATTTAAATTGTTTACAATATCAGGGAACTTTAGTTTACGAGTCTAAATAGTAGCCGAATTGGAAAGAATGATATTCAAGACTAGCGAGTTCATCAATTACGCTGCTAAATTATGAGGGTCTTTTGAAAAACTTTCACATAGTAAGGTACCTAAAAGTAAATATACCAAATGTAACCCATCTGAAAATAGCTTTATCTATAATTAGTAACCAATTGTAGGAGTTGATGCCAAAAAATGATAAACTGGAGTTTAAGACCTTTGCGCAAACAAAGCACTCGTCCTAGCTTGATATATAAGTAGGTAGGTAGCTTAAAGCATGACTTTGACAATAGTCGGTAACAGCCTTAAATTCAGCCGTTTAGTGTGCAAGCTTCTTTGCGCTAAGTGTGCGATAATATTACTTGCACTTAAACATTTTCAAGTTTATCACTTGATGCCACTTCTTTTACGAAATTTTCAGATGTGGAGCGTCATTATAAAGGGTGATTTTTTAGCTGGTTTGGTTTTGGCAACACCGGTTTTGACAGCTGACGTGTGTTTAGTACCTTGTGTCACTGTCAAACAGCTTCAGTTTGGTTTGCAATTTAACCATGGATCGACTTACAAATGAACAACGCTTGCAAATTATTGAATTTTACTATCAAAATTCGTGCTCGGTTCGAAATGTTCATCGCGCGCTGCTTCCATTTTATGATCGGCATTCTCGACCTTCTGAGCAGTCTATTCGGAAGATTGTGACCAAATTTCGCACCAAATTTACTTTGTTGGACATTAAACCACCAACACGTTTACGTACTGTGCGTAGTGAAGAAAATATTGCGGCCGTATCAGCTAGTGTGACAGAAGACCGCGAAATGTCGATTCGGCGCTGTTCCCAGCAGTTAGGCCTTTGTTACAGCACTACGTGGAAAATTTTGCGGAAGGATTTGGGCGTAAAGCCTTTTAAGATACAGCTGGTGCAAGAACTAAAGCCAGCCGACCTACCACAACGCCGAATTTTTGGTGAATGGGCTCTTGGAAAGCTGGCCGCTTTTTTATCTAAAAATTGTGTTCAGCGATGAGGCTCATTTTTGGTTGAATGGGTACGTAAATAAGCAAAATTGCCGCATTTGGAGTGAAGATCAGCCAGAAGCATTGCAACAGCTACCAATGCATCCCGAAAAAGCCACTGTTTGGTGCGGTTTATGGGCCGGCGGCATTATTGGGCCATATTTCTTCAAAGATGATGCGAATCGCAGCGTTACTGTCAATGGTGAACGCTACCGAGCGATGATAACAAACTTTTTTTTGCCCGAAATGGAAGTTCTTGACTTGCATGATATGTGGTTTCAACAAGACGGTGCCACATGCCACACAGCACGCGAAACAATGGCGCAATTGCGAGGCGAGTTTGGTGAATAATAATTCATTCATTTTTTAGAATTTTTTGTGTTTTTTTTTTAAAAAAAGTTCTAAACCTCTTAAAAAATCACCCTTTATATATTAAAAATCTTACGAATTAAAAAAAATATGTAAAAGAACATAGGTCGACACTACATGATTCTGGGGACGTTCGAATTTCCAGTTCAGTACAGCTGACTGACTTGATGCATTTCAGGTTTTATTGACCCAGATTGACAACGTGAATAGATTTTTTTTTCAGTTTATTTAGTCAAGAAAATTCTGCCTGCATTCTTAGTTGACATTTCGAAATGTCAAAAATCAACCCTCGGGATTACTATAAAAATTCAAGTTGACCAGTCAACGCGTTCGTATACCTAGCCCACACAAACCTAGTTGACTTTTACATAAACTATTTTTTCGAACGTCGCCACTATTTTGGCAGTAAAACCGGCAGAAATGGCTATTTAACTGGCGTTTTAAATAAGTAGGTGCCTACCAAATAATGGATATAGGATTCGACTTTTTCAATTCGCCCTGAATATTGTGCATGTGTGATAAGTTTGAAAAATCAGTCATTTGCACGTTTTAACAGCATTTATAAGTATAATGCTATTTGATAGACCGTGTTTAAGGATTTGTTCTGGTTACCAGAGTGAAGTAAGTCCCTACTCTTTTTTTTTACTTTCGACGGCGCTGACATCGGTAATACGTCACTCGCAGTGGCTTAGTGGTTAGTGTGTTGGACTACTAAGCGAGGGGTCCCAGGTTCGAATCCCGAGAAAAACCCAAATTCCAACTTAAGGTTTTTTTCGCTGCGCCACCTCTCGCGAACGTCTGACAAACATCCGAGAGTATAACTGTCATGAAAGAGCTTCTCAATTGGCCGTTTGGACTCGGCATAAAATTATAGATCCCCTCCATTCGTCCCAAAAATAAAAAACTCACACAAGACGAATGGTTATGAGAAGCTAGGCTTGGGTCCATACGGACCTGTTGCGCCAATTATTTATTTTTATTTTATTTATTTTTTATATCCTTAACTAATGTCGTTTTCCATTGGGACTACCAAAAATCTTTTTCAGATCTCAGATTTTATGCGGCTCGTCGAACATGCAATGAAATTGATCTGCTTTTGTAAATGGATTAGTGCGTTATTTGACAACAATATCAGCTGTTCAAATTGCATTTGTTTTTGGTAAAATTAACCATGGAAATCGGCTTGAAAAATGTTTCCTCTGTTGTAGCTACAGATGGAGTAGTTTTGGTGATTCGTAGTTTCCAGATGATGAGGAAGACAATGAAGATAATAATTCCTCCAAAACAATGTCCATTGCTGTTTATATATTTCTTTATTTTGGTTTTCACCAAACGTTGCACATTTGTTTTAAAACAAACTTCTTCAAATGACGTAAAACAACTGTGCTGTATTTTTGGTAGTATGTGTAAATCTGAAAAAAATATCGAGATTTGCAAAAAGTGATCCGAATCAAGAAAAAGATTTATTTTTTTTCCCAATGGAACGCGAAAAGTGATTTAGATCAAAAAAAAGATTGATTTTTTGTCCCAATGGTAAACGACATAACGCTGACAGCCTATCCTTCAAGTTCTTAAAATTTCATTCACTTTTCGTGTTCCATTAAGAAAAAACATAATTTTTTTTGATTCGGATAACTTTTTGCAGATCTCGATACCTGTTTTTGCCAGATTTTCACTTATACCAATACCTACTTTGCACAGCTGTTTTACGTCATGTTAAGAAGTTTGTTTTAAAACAAATGCGTTTCATGACACCCAAATTAAAGAAGTAAATAAATAGCCATGAATGTAATTTTGGAGCAATTTCTATCTTCATTTGTCGACTTGAATTTGCATTTAATGGAAGTATGTATAGGTAGGTACATATCAATCGATTTTTTTCCGCTTCAATATTATATTAGTCACGGTTTACTGAGAAATGATCTGCGCGAAAACCCTCCCATCGGAAATAAATGTCATTAGCAGATAATACGATCAATTTCCGTTTTAGAAAGTTTTTAAACAATAAAAAAAACGCAAAATCTCACAAACTTTAACCTCTTCAAAGCACCAGCAAAAACACAAAGAGAAAGCGCTAATTTGATGATTTTACAAATTTGCATCCCCCTTCGTGTCTAACACTGACCCTGCCTAATTGGCATGACTCACGTCGCCAAAAATATCCGACGACACATGAGACATGATCGGGCTAAAATTCCATTGAAGAACTGCAACTTCAATTCAATGTCAGTCAGTATATGTATACTTCATACGGATAATCGATAGTTGTTTTACACTCCAGTGTAAACAACAGGTGAATGTTTTTTTTTGCAATATTTTTCTACCTCACTTGCGATTAATTTCGAGATCCCCATGAGTAGTTAGGTATTTGTAGTGTTCGTTGTAATTGCGGACTTTTTAAAAATGACGGCATATCTAGTCTCAGTTTGAGTCAGAGTCACCGGCAGCCGATCGTAATGAAGGTTGGTGTGGTGACTTTCGTACCTAGTGATTTGCATCGTATCGTACTCGTTTCGTATCTAATCAGTTACCAACACTCGCCGTCACTTACCTGTATTAAAACAATAATAAAACACACTGCAATTGATTTATGGGTGTACGTGTGTGGAACCAGCTTTTTTGAAATTTTATTCCAAAATGCTCGATTCACAGCCGTGCTAACTTTCAATTTTTTTTTGTTTGTATTTTTTTTTTCTTTATAGAATACGATCACTTCGCGCAAATTGATTCACTGTAAATATAAAATTGACACATTAACAAACTGAACTATGGATCAATTAAGGACTTGAAAAAGATACACTAATTTGAATTCAAACAATTCAACTGAAAATTATTTTTGATTTCGGGCACGTTCCACGCGAACTGTGTGTAAATCGTTATCGTCTACAACACCTGATAACATTCCGTTCGGCCGCAGATATCCGATGTATAGACGCGCAATTACATTCACATTTATTGATTGGATTGCTTTTTTACCCTTTGTTCACTGAAATTTCAATGGAATTAGATCACATGACGTCACTAACTGAATATGACATCATCGGATTTGATTCTGAATATGGAAATGTTGATCTTATTGTTTTTTTTTTATCGGGTAAAGAACGGAAACGACACAAATTGACCGTGAACACACGAAAAACAAAACAAAACGGAGGCAAAAAATTGGAACTTGTTTACCTTTCAAGTTGAACAGAAAATAAAAAAAAAGTAAGAACAAATGCGAAATACAGATACAGCAAAAAAGTATCAACCACCTTTTTCTTTTTCTGAATTTCACGAGCACAACTCTCCGACGAATACTAACGACACAAACAGTTGTCCGTTGAATGACTGAAATGTTTTGATTGAAAACGATGGCAACCAAACCAATAACGACGCCGCCAATTCACCGACAAATACATGCACGCGCTGAGTCGAGACAGTTTTGTTTTGTGTGTAAAACTTGAGTGAAAGTCAAATAAAGCCACTCAAAGCTGTTGCTTTGGTTGAATTTCGCCGGTTATCCGTTTATTCGGCAGAAGAATGACGCAATTGTTATTGCAAAGCAAATTCAATTGTTTTATTAGTGGGCAGAGATGAATGAGATAACTATAGGGTGCGCAATACGATGTCTTTATTGAACTGTAAAACAAGGTGATAAGGATTTAATTTAAATTTTGTTCTATTTTACCTCAATACCTACATCTAGAAATGTTTGGATAACTAATAATTGACAGCAGGCAACTGTCATATGACTTAATGGCCCATATTGATCACGTTCAAAAATAATGCCAATAAAAAACGCAGGTTGTTTTCTACATATGCCCAAACCCAATTTAGACTCTCTGCCTTATTTATTAGAATTTGCTTAACGCGCCTAAACACCTGTATATTTATGCAGTGTATAAGTATTTATACCTACGCCCTCCCAAAAATTCTTATTTATAAAACATTTTCCCATGCATACTAGTTATACAGGGCTTGCTTGAGACTTATAAGTTATAAAATTATGACCCGGTTTGTTTAATCTTGGTTATCTTTAATCATCCGTTGTTCCAGCTGGTAACGATCGAATGTGTTTGTTCAGCAAAATACCTATTAACTAGAGAATCAGTGGTTTGGTCAGTTAACCCGAGAAAACGATAACCAGTCGCTTTTACGCGGTTAATCAGATTTAACCAATGATTTTCAGGAATTTCGTTCGTTAAAGTTTTTTTTAACGACTATACGTAGACGTTTTCAACTGACGGAAAGAATACGGTACACGGCAGTCCATTGAATGTGGTCCCCAACAAAATAAAGGATGCAAAGGATGAAGTAAGATTATTTTCAACATTTTTGGACGATGACAGCTCTCATTGAGATAAAGCGTACTCATTGGAGGAAATATTGAGGAAATGAGAAGATTGCGACAGTAAGTTGTCGAATAAATTGAGATAAAAATTACCTGCATCTATCCCGGTTTGTTCAATCGTGGTTAGGTATATTTAATATTCAGCTTGAATGTGTTTGTTTAGCAAAATATTAACCAGAGAGTTTTCTTAATGACTACCTACGTGTACCTAGGTATTAATTTTGACTTGGGGAAGAAATACTACGACTAATAGGTACCTACAATAAACGTATAGGTATATAACGCAAGACGAAAGTGAAATGAATCTAAATAAATCTAGGCATGGTAACCTAAACGGGGATGTAACCAGTTGTGAACTGATCAACTGCTTATCAATTTTTTTTTTATTATTATTCTCTGCGTTCTGGCAACAATCAAGCCCTGCGTCCTTCCTTTCGTAGAACATTAGAATAATAGATAATTGTAAAAGTCACTCAATACAAGCAACCTACATAAAGCTACTCTAACTACAAACACACTAAAATCTATACTTTAACCGAATACAGCTTCCCTTTGACAAATCAACCATTTTAGACTAAGAAGCAGCTGTTGGTTGATCCTTTATGGTGCATACTGCATATACACACAGTCCACAGACGTTCACGGTTGTTTAGTTGGTATAGAACGTTCAGATTCTTTTGATATACCTATAGGAACCTATCTTTCTTTAGGTATGTAGCCGTAGTAACTCACCTGCTTTTGATTATGCATAACAAATTATATGGATTGAAGTATGTAAATATTTATATGTTCTTAAACGACTGCGTGTGTTTTGTAATGTGGCAGTGGCGATGCTGCATAAGCGTTAAAATCTCAATCATTCTTTCTTTATTGGTATTTGTTGCATTCATATTTGTTCTTACTGGGGATGTTGGTATAGGTACGTCTACCTTACACATTACGCTTGCCGCCAGAAAAGTTTCGCACTCAAAGGGGGTGATTCTTTCAGGTTTCGGGATTGAAAAACTGGCAGGGGTGAATTTGAATGTTAACTGCAGAACGCGTGCTATATTTTTTCTATATATATACATAGAACTAGTGAAATTTTATTTTCAATTGTTGAAACAATGGTTTATTGGTGTGGCACTTTGACTTGATTTATAAATAGTTAGGTACAGGTACCAATAATGAGGCCAAAATCACCATGAAAATTATTAAATACGGAATGAAATTTCATAAATATTATGTTAGGTTAGGTGTCTGTTTTGGAATTTTCAAGCAGAGGCGCCAACAAACAGGAAAATTCATCCTAAGCAAGATTAAATTTTAATTTAAACGAATAATTTAACACTTAACAGTGTATTTCATTTTTTATTCATCATCGTCATCATCAGAGTCTACAAAATCTAGAACTGAACGCTGGCGAACAATCCGTCTTCGCTTTTGTGAAATTTCGCAACTTATTCTTGTGCTTTTCTTGGCGACCGGCTCTGGTTCTGGTGTTTTTATAGGATCCTGTTTTGATGTCTGTTCAACGACAATTTCTGTAATCTTTTCATTATCTTTAGATGAATGAGGGTAGGCATATTTTGAACTGAAATTAAAAGTAATTTTGATTTGATACGATATTAATAATTTTATAGTAGGTTGGACTTGAGTCTAAATAAGGCTCCTGATTAGCATAAAATCTGAAAATTGTATAACCTTGGGTGCTATTTTAATGGAACATCTTTTGTATTCTCACAGAAAACATTGAAAATAAAAACGGCGTTTAAAAGATGAACGTTCGTAAGGTACACAAACAGTCTGCACTTATTGGTAAGTGACTTTTAGAACTACATGAGATGCTTTCTAAAATGTTTAACGCTCATGATGGCCCTATTCTTCCTCAAGTCCTCAAAGAACTTCGTCTAAAAATAAACTTACCGGCTTGCTGGATGTAAAAATACTCTTGTTGAAGCCAGTGATGCTCTGTAAGAATGTAATTTAATAAAGAACAGAAAAATATAAACAGATCTTCTATTGAAAAAAAACCTACCCTAGATCGATGGTATCCCTATCCCTACTCGTAGTGGTGCATGATGAACCGATGCTGCAAATGGAATCATTGTCAGTTTCCGATTCATGAGATTCATTTGGATCAATATTAGAGCGCACTTCATCTCCGCCTGTTTGTTTTTTCGAAATAAACCATTTTAATAAACCAGGCAATGCAGTAATCTCTTCATGGGGAACTTTTCGAATGGGGATGATGTTCTTCGGTCTTATTATGTCCAATAAGGCCTGCAGATCCATTACTGAAGGCAGAGGAGACCACTGTCTCAGGTACATTCCACAAACAATGGTATCTGTGGGTATCTTGCCCTGAATTATGTAAATTGTGACGATGTCAGTTCTGAAACATAAACAAGGATGCTTGTTAAAAATCATGATCTGAAAAGGATATCTTTAGTTTACACGATTCAATGGCTTCTAATGTGATGCCTGGCTTAAGTATAAATATACGCGCATTACTCGTTTTTGCCAGCAAATCCTTGTAGCCCAATTTCGTAAGAACTCTTCTTTGATGTTTATTTGGAAAGACATCTTGTGGAAATTCCTTGGCCAGATAGACTAGCAGCTTCTCGTATCCATATGTTGGTATTATCACAGCTAATTGAGAGTTGGGATGAGATCTGCGAATGAATTATTTTTAGTACCGTATGAACTACCTGCTATGGAAAATGCTTACTTTGCGATTTGTTTAATTTCTTCGACGGTTTCGTCGGTGAATATATACGAAGTGCCGTTGCATCTTGTCGAGTCGACGTACACATAATCAATGCCCTTTTGGACAATAGACATAAAGAGTTCGTTTCGGTAAATTCCGACTATTTCAGTAAACACTCCGGTATAAAGATGGGTTGCAGTGCCATCTGTTTTTTTGGATGTATTTAATATGTATTACATAGAATCTGAAAAAAAGCTAGAAACTTACCGTCAAAGAAAAACATGACGGTGTTGGTGATCTCCTCTGTCTCAAACATTGTGACCATAATGGTTTTCTCCTTCGATTTAAGCTTAATGGGGACATTCGGTTGTAGAACTTGAAAGTATTTGGGATACACCTCCTTAAAAACAGAATGGGCATGCAATAGAATGTTGATTTAATGTCCGTTTTATTTTCGGTTAACTTACAGGGTTTTGTCTGCTTAAGATGTCGAATATGAATTCTGAGGTATATATTCGACCTGGCCAATTATCGGGAATATTTAACATCTCAAGATCCAAGAGATGACTTAAGAAATACACTTCAAAGGGCTATTTTAACGACACAAATCTATTAAACAAAACAACGCACATCTCTGTTGGTCTAATGTATTTACATTTGCTTGGCTCCGTATTTCGTCCAAATAGATAAATTTGCTAAGGTCTTTTATGATCATTTTGCGTGACTTTGCTGTCTGCTCAAATTTATTACAAAAAATAGCATAAAGCTGGGAAAAACAGATAGGTATCGAGAAATATATATATTTTTTTATTCATTTGTCAAAAGTCAAAACCAAAGATAATAGAATACAGAGATCAATGATAATGGAATACAGAGATATATATTTTTCCAGTGGAAAAGCGGCTGCCTACAAGCTG
Source organism: Cheilosia vulpina (assembly GCA_916610125.1). Taxonomy (NCBI): domain Eukaryota; kingdom Metazoa; phylum Arthropoda; class Insecta; order Diptera; family Syrphidae; genus Cheilosia; species Cheilosia vulpina. The sequence goes on from OU744277.1 coordinate 61,948,615, forward strand.
TTTTCCCGAAAAATTCATGAATTCACGCACATATGCTCAGTTCTTTTCTAGTATATGTGAGTTCATGAATTGAACTTTAATACAAGAATTCGCTATTCCCAAATGTGTATTTCACTATTTTTTTTATTTTATTCGAATTTGGATTTTGGGGGGATAGACGTACGAAAGATATCCATCTCTTTTATTCATTCATCTCTGACAGAGATATATAACTTTCCAGTGGAAAGGCGGCTGCCTACAAGCTGTTTTCCTGAAAATTCTATATAGTCACGCACATATGCTCATTTCTTTTCTAATCTATATGCGAGTTAATGAATTGGACTATTGGCTATTCCGAAATGTGTATTTTTATTTTTTTTTGTTTTAATCGAAGCCTTAACAAAAACCAAATAAGTTCAATACCAAACACAAAAGAATTGAACAGCGCGGTGCCCATTAAAGCAAAAGGAATGTTGGCCGGCCATTAGTAATATGCTCACACATATTCACAGAAGGGGATTGAAATTACAGTAACAACAATGTATTCAAATGGGTTTTGGGGGGATAGACGTACAAAAGATATCCATCTCATTTATTCATTCATCTCTGGTCGAAACAACAATCTGACATCGCACGTTCAGAATCCTTAAGCGGTTCGCTGCAATTTAAGCATATGGGCGCATTCAACACTCACGATCACGACACTAGTTATGTGGTATTCGGTTGGGCCACTCAATTAGACACGAAAATTTTGATATTTGAAGAAGCCCAATTGAAAACCACATGAGAAAACCGTCACAAAGTAATATAGCTAAGGTACGTTGATTTGTCTTAAGGCCTGTTTCTTTGAGCTTCGATCTCAGCAAATACAACAACTACGCCTTACTGGATACTTCGAGGAGTCACAGTAGTTGTATCCAACCGGAAATTCTTACTGAAACACACAGAGGTAACACAGGTTATTTTTTATAAACCTACTTTCAGTTTTATTTTCATCCAACATCAGTACGATACACTTACCAAAATCAAGTGCAATTAAAATCAAGGCGGTACTAAATTTATAAGAAATAATAAAGAATCCAATTAAAACATTTTTTTTTGAAATAAGATTCAACTAATATTTTGTATATGACATGCAAGTTGACATTGGGAATGTTTTATTGAGCTTCGATCTCAGCAAAGAAATAACATCTAAAGAACTTTCACAAACACTTTCTTTCCCATAACAAGTATACTTAAATCCGAGTTATGCCAGGCATTTAGCTTTTCTTATTTGTCCTTTATCATTAAGTGGAGGTATGTTCAGCCAACAAAAAAAATTGTCTATTGTCATCCATAAAATAATTAGATTTCAAAAAGCTACACATAAATCCGGGACAGCACTTGAACACACTCCATTGCAAAAATGGTTCGCGTGATACTGCGCGTGACTTCTGCCTCCCTCTTTTAAGAGCTTTCCCATAATCTATGTAAAGTTTGACATTTTTCAGTACATTTGGGTGGTGATTGGTAGATTCGTCAACCATTCCAGTTTTTCATTTTATCTACTCCGAGTAAATTGTCGATCCTCTCGCTTTAACGGTTCAATAATAAGGATTGTAAATCCATAAAAAACCTTAAAAATGACTAGCCAAACTCAAGGAATCCAACAATTGCTTGCCGCTGAAAAGAAAGCTGCAGAGAAAGTCTCTGAAGCCAGAAAACGTAAATAAAATAATAAAAAAAAAAAAAAAAAATTTTTGTGGCCCTGATGGAAGTCACATGACGTGAAAATTTTTTCGATTTTTAATTCTCTTATCTTTGAAACTAATTTTCTCTCCACTACAGGCAAAGCAAGGAGGTTGAAGCAAGCCAAGGATGAAGCAACCGAAGAAATCGAGAAATACCGTCAGGAACGGGAAAGGCAATTCAAGGAATTCGAAGCTAAGGTGGGAATTTTCATGTTTTTCTCTTTCGTCGGGTGATCAATTGAATTTTTTTTTCTCTACAGCATATGGGTTCAAGGGAAGGAGTTGCTGCTAAAATCGATGGTGATACTCGAGTCAAACTTGATGAAATGAATCGCGCAATTCAATCGCGCAAGGAACCAGTCATCAACGAGATTCTCCAATATGTGTATTCTATTGAACCCGAGATGCATAAGAATTACCGAAAACAATAGGCAATGAAAGAATTCTGTAAAAAGTATTAATTACGTAGTTACATGTTTCCTGTTAATTAAAAAAAAATGTTTGTGTGTTGAAACATAAATTTTCCTTCTCTTGTTCTTTATTGCAATTTGTTTGTCGGATTAAAATGTAGAAAATGGTAATTGAAGGGTTTTATTGGAGCGAATCATATTGGGGTGGAAATATCGATTAATAACGTAGTTGTAGGTCGTCGCACTTTTACACAGTTGTTTACGGGACTTCATGTCCGTGGAAATGAAGTTTATTGTTCTGGGCATCCTGTGCGATCTCTAAACGGATTCGTTTTACGTCTAGGAGAGAAACTTAAAACTAGGCGACGAAATAATTCTACCTCAAAGTTAGTTGTATAATGAAACGAAGACAATTTGTTTGCGTAATTCGTGCACATGATCATGTCATTTGCAAATGAATAAGAGGTAAATAACGACAACAAGTCGCCATGTAACTCAAGGTAATTGAGACGAATACGACACGACAGCACGATATTCGGACGTAATTTGTATCTCAAAAACACTTGAACGGATAAAATAATGCAAGCATAATCGGAATGATTATGGTTAGCCAAGAACTGATGAGCTTGCTAACTAATTGCACAGAAGCGGGTAACTTTCAGTCCGACTTTCCTATATTTATTGTGGATCTTTAGCTGTCCAACAATGGTTTTATTTTTTAGGACCTGTTCCACAGCAACGATTTCTAAAAAGGGTTCAAAATTCTATGAATCCTTTGAAGCCCTTGAGTTTTCACATTTAAATTTCCCATAGTTGATCAGTTGAATTTATTATCACTAGCATAGATAAACATCTATGGGCGGCTCATAGCATTGGATTTCGCTACATTTGCGAATATTTTTCATTGTTTCCAAAAACAGTCTCTCAACTAGTGGGCTTTTGTTGTCTTTCTTTAAAAATTAGTCGCGATATTCTGCCTTTGGATGCATTTCCTGATCGACGATCGCGATCTGGCGGCGTATCACATAAAACGATGTGCCTACTACTTCTGGTACGGTGTGTGAAGTATTTATGCATCGGGTTCTGGGAATATTAAATAACTACCATTTCAATGGAGTTCGTGCCAGTAGTCCCAGGTTGAGATGGTTAGATTTTAAATCTCTGCACTACCCGTGCGGGCATTGCCCTGAAAATATAGAGCCGGTAAACGTGAATGTCATCGGCGAAGACGCGCTTGTGGTTTTTATGCAAAACTGACCTATGAACTTACCTTTTCACCTTTCCCTACAACCAATCACACATTAGATGTCTTATACAAGACATGTTAGTTCCTAGCATCGGCTCCTGAATGTTCATTAACATTTAAGCAACAATCTACTACTGACAAAGATCTAAAAACAGAATACGAAGTAAAAAGCTTACGATTGTCGACAACATAATCGAATCAAAACCCGAAAAAATGAACAAACGCCAAGATTCTTCGATCAATATGTGGATTTCTTAAGTTTAATAAATATAGGTAGGAAAGGAACACAGTCAACGTTACGTCAAGTCAATTAAGAGTGTGGAAGATTGACAACCGTCGTCGGTGCTGCTGCTTGCACTTTCACTACTAGCGGGTATGCTATCACTGCTCTTGCTTGTAGATGAAGAGCTACTGCTGCTACTATACTTTCTTCGTCGTCGCTTTTTAGACTTAATTTTCTTTGGACGACTTTTGTGTTTCTTCTTTCGGTGTTTTTCCTTGACACCCTTCTTTTTTTTAGTCAAGTCTATAGTGAGCATATTTCCTTCTTTCTTTTGTTTCTTGTGTTTCTTTGAAACTTTTTGAACACTATTCAGTAAATGATTCATAAAGTACATAGTTAGATCCATCGGCACTGTATTTGCAATAGCTTCGTGTTGCTGTACTTCGTGTTGATAGTGTTCGGAAAACCTTTTCTCATATCGTTCTCGTTCTTTGCTTCTCGATCGCGAAGTAGATTTGGATCGATGTCTCCTTCTATCTAGCTCTTTCAGTTTCCTAGACGAATTATGCCTTTCCTGTGCATATTGTCGCCTATTGTGTTGAAGTACCGAGCGAATTGTGCGTCCAAGGAAACGTTTGTTTGGGCGGATTTTTCTTTCAGTGGGTCTTCGGCTCTCTAGGTCGAGGCGTTTTTGTTTTTCGATTTCTTCGATTATTTCTTTGACAGCCAAACTAAAATAATGTTGAATGAGAATTTTGTGGAATTTATTTGCCTTAAGATATTACCTTTCTAATTTCAAGTCATCCATCTGTGAAATTTTAAGGAAACGTTTTCATTAAAAAAAAAAATTAAAGATACATAGTTGAGCGGGAAATTTGACACACAATTTAGTAGGTAATTTCCTTCAGAATATTTTTGGTAATAATTCAGAATACATATTTATCTAGTTTCAGTTTATTTTTGTGGTTCTTTTTGACAGCAACAGCAAGCGAATTCGTTAAAAGAAAAAAACAGTTTGTGGCGACAGCAAACAAGTCGCCTTTTAATAACAGTTTTTGGTTCTCTTACTGTTCACCATGAAGAAAATGTTGGGAGATTGCGTTTGATGTTCGATTTGCCAATATAATCAATCTTTCTGTTTTCAAGTGTCTTAGACTTGATTTTTTCTCAGTTTTACCCAAATTTTCACAAATACCAATATGTACCTATTTTTTAACTTTTTTAATAATTAATAATTTTTCGCGTATGGAAACGATTTTTTATATAAAATTATTTCGAAATGCGTTATTATAAATAAATAAAACTTCCAGTGCAAGTGGAAAAAAAAGTTATTTGCGGCCGACTCAATAGAAGCAAGAACCAATAAAATTCGAATTTAATGTTAGATTGGGCAGCAGAAATCTGAAATCCAAATCTCAGATCAAAATCTGAAAAGCCAAATCGAAAACGACAGTAGAAATATTGCCGAGATGACGCTCGACCATTTTATCCATACGCGATTAGAGCCAAAAGCATAGGTACCAGCTCGGTTACTCCGCTCTTTATATCCCCGTGAATTGTTTCGTTTGGGTGGGTTAACTCTGTAAGCCAGTCAGATATCGGAAGCTACGGTCATTTTTATGCAAATACAAAAAAAAAAAAAGTTTAGACTAACGTTAAAATTTGTTATTTCGGACGGTTAGGGGTTTGAATTTAAGGTTTCGCACTGACGAAAGTGGAAGTAAAACAGGGTCATCCGTCAAAAAAATACGTCCGGATTAAAAATAGGTAGGTCCCGAAACGCCAGGAATCGCGGATTATCACTCCAGAATCAGGCCCTAAGGGCTAAAATTCACGAAATTTCACGAAAATTGCAATAAATTGCAAAACCGAGATTTTCCAAACTGACGCGATAATAAACAAAATGTCAATCAGACTGACTTAAGGGAGTTTAGGTTGATTGTTCTACTTCACTTTGGCTGAGATATGACATTTGATTTGAGTCGCACAAGAAAAAGAATCGATAATGGACAATTTTTTAACAATTCATACTTCCACCGGTCTAGGAGTTGGAGTCTTAATCTTTGCATAAACCATAGATAAAAAAACCGGAACGTCCGACAAAAATAAAAACCCCCAAAAGAAATATATAAAAAAAATCCGAATTTAACTTTTCCAGTGTGGATACCTGAGATGAAAGAATAAATGAGATGGATATCTTTCGTACGTCTATCCCCCCAAAACCCATTTGTTTACATTGTTGTTTTTGTAATTTCAACCCCCGTCTGTGAATACGTGTGAGGTACAAAAAAGCATGGTGCTAATGGCCGGCCAATATTGCTTTTGCTTTTATAGGCATCGCTCTGTTCAATTGTTTTGTGTTTGGTGTTGAACTTGTTTAGTTTTTGTTAAGGATTCGATTGAAATAAAAAAAATAGTGAAATACACATATAGGAATAGCGAATTCTTGCATTAAAGTACAATTCATGCACTAACATATACTAAAAAAGAAATGAGCATATGTGCGTGACTTCATGAATTTTTCGGGAAAACAGCTTGTAGGCAGCCGCCTTTCCACTGGAAAGATATTTATCTTTGTATTCCATTATCTTTGGTGGATACATAGCTTATAGGTATTTAAGAAATTCAGGAAAAACCTTACATTTAAAAAACCTTGCATGTAAGAAAACTGCAACCGGTAGCTGTTAGCCGCAAAACTGGTTCCCATTCTCGCCATCTCTTTCGATCACACTGGTCTTGTGGAAAAAAATAACTCACCACTTCACAAATGTCAGCCTCTCGCTGAAATCAATTCACCTCTCCGATTTTCTTGTATATCGACGAAGAAAAAAAAGAAGTGTTCAAGCGTGGTTATTTTTTCATATAAAAATCTTGCAAATAAAAACGAATTTTACTTTGTGCTAAATATCAGTAATAAGTTTTAAAAATCGCCTTAATTGTCGGCCTATTATAAAAAACTAAATCAGTCTTCTCAACCTCAAAAGAAATTCCAATTCAATTTTTTTTTTGGGAGTTCACGAAAGAGTAGTAGAAGAGAAGAGAGATAGCAGAACAGCAGCCAGAAAGAAGAAGAAGAAAAGCTAGAGCAAGCAGCAAGAAAAATTCTTTTTTTTGCGATAAAAATGTTGAGCGTGTAGGAGACGGTAATTTGGAATAATAACACCGAATTGTCGGGTAAGTAATGGAAACTGTAATTTTTTACAAATGGAACCAAACAAACAACACCCTGATACCCTACAGCATCGCTCCAGTGCCAGTGCCTGTGCCAGTCACTTGTTCCAGATCTCTGCCCTGTGCATTTAGCACAATCGCAAGTCCTCTGTGGATGGATCCTTTTGTTGGCTGGTTTCAAGAGGAACAGGAGGGTCCAGCACTGCGTACGTGGTATAAGATTTGGGAGACCAATGCTCATGACATGAGCCAATTGCTCGATTTGCAGCAGCAATTTCAGCAGCAGCAACAACAACAACAACAGAACAGCAAGAACGGTAACGGCAACAACGTAAACGCATTAAACAGCAACATGATTATGATGAGCAGAGAACGCGATCGTGATACAACCAATGCTGCCTTCCACCAGATATTGGATCAACAGCAACAAAATGCGGCCGGCAACGAGCAGCGAGAACGTCCGACAAACGAACGAGGCAACTACTATAATCCATCGCGCAGGAAAATCGGACGCATTGTCGACAACAAGGCATCGACATATAACCTCAACCGACATGTAGAGAAACTGATTAGCAAATACAGAGGTTGCCCTTGGCGCATTCCCGGCTACGTGTACGGACGTGGTGTCATCGGCCTGCACGAGGAGATCGAACAGTTTTATCATTATGTACTGCCAACGCCCGCCGAACATGCCATCCGCAACGAGGTCGTCCTACGTATCGAAGCCGTCGTCCATACAATTTGGCCATCCGCTGTGGTCGAGATATTCGGATCATTCCGGACGGGATTGTTCCTGCCTACGTCTGACATTGACCTTGTCGTCCTGGGGATGTGGGAGAAGCTGCCACTACGTACATTAGAGACAGAGCTAATTGCGCGCGGAATCGCTGAGCCGTCATCGGTGCGGGTGCTAGACAAAGCGTCAGTGCCCATTATTAAGTTGACGGACCGTGAATCACAGGTCAAAGTGGACATCTCGTTCAATATGCAGTCGGGCGTGCAGTCCGCCGAACTAATCAAAGAGTACAAGCAACAGTATCCCCTGCTGGCGAAGCTAGTACTCGTTCTCAAGCAGTTTCTACTACAGCGTGACCTGAACGAGGTCTTCACCGGTGGCATTTCATCGTATTCGCTCATCTTGATGTGTATCAGCTTTCTGCAGCTGCATCCGCGGCAAATACACTCGGAATCAGCAAATTTGGGCGTCCTCCTGCTCGAGTTCTTTGAGTTGTATGGCCGCAAGTTTAATTACATCAAGATCGGCATCAGCATCAAGAACGGTGGTCGCTATATCCCCAAAGAGGACCTGCAGCGCGAAATGGTTGATGGCCACCGGCCGTCGTTGCTCTGCATCGAAGATCCACTGACGGCGGGCAATGACATCGGGCGCTCTTCGTACGGAGCGCTGCAAGTGAAACAGGCGTTCGAGTACGCCTACCTGATGCTCTCGCAAGCCGTCTCGCCGCTCAACAACTGGGCGAGTGACTGCAACGAGCGCTCCATACTCGGCCGCATCATTCGCATTACAGACGATGTGATCGACTATCGTGAATGGATCAAGGAGAACTACGAGCATGTGCTAGTCACAAGAATGTCCCCCGGCGTCACCAACGCAGCCCTGATTGTCACAAGCGGTGGCGGCGGCGTTGTCATGGGACAATCACAAAAGCAATATCAACAGCTTCAGCAACACCATCATATGATCGGCGGCGGTGGTGGTGGGAACAACACTAACAATGACTATCGCCGACGCGGCAGTACCTCAAGCGGCGACGACTCCGAAGACAGCAAAGAAGGCGACATAGAAACGAATATGATGTCTGCACGCGGCGACACATGATGACTGCAGCAACACCAGCCACAGCAGTACCATCAGCAACCAATTCCTAGTAATCTTTCCATTCAACAGCAACAGCATCATAATCACCAGTTTCAGTTGTCCCTGTCTAAGCAAACGGGCAAGTTGGATTATCAACAGCTGTACTTGAATTAACAGATTCGACCCCTTCACCCTCAAACCCTATTTCCCGGACTCTCCCCCCACTCCCAATTTGTAGAAGTATCGTATTTAAAGTAAAACTAAACAAACAAAAAAAAACTTAAAAAAAAACTCAAAACAGTTAAAAAACAAAAAAAAAAAAAATTAATAATAATATCAAGAAGGCTGTCGTTTTGAAAGAAGAAACAAAAACAGATTTTCTTTAGTCGCATAAGTTTTTTTTTCCTTCTTTCTTTTCAACCAACAAAAATGTAATGTTAACTTTTTTCTCTCTTTCTGTTCTTGAACTTACGCTATAAATGAAGACAAAACACACGTATCTACTAGACTAGGGTTAGTTACGGAAAGGCGCTTATTATTTTGTTTGTAAAAAGAGATTTTTTCCCTTTTTTATTTTATTTGTTGTTGTTAAACGTACGCTGTGTGAGATGAGAATAGGTTAAGGACGCGCAATAGACAGAGAGAAAAGAAAGCTAAAAAAAAAAAAACTAGAATTGGGAGTTGATGGTGGACACTAGACACACACCTGCCTTAAAAAGGACTTAACAGAGAAGCCAAATTTAGCGCGACTCGAATCAAAAGAAAACAAAAAAAAAAGAATTTTTAAAATTTTTCAAAAATTTTACAAAGAAAAACTTGATAGAAAACAAAAATAAATAATGTCTGCCATTCGGTTCTCGTTGTCTCCTTAATTAAAATAGAACTTTCCTAGTTTTTACCTAGTTCTTAGTGTTATATCAATTTTTGTTTCTTAAATGTTTAATTATATACAAATATTATTATTATTATTATTATTATTCTAATGATTATTTTATTTTACTTTTCATAACATTTAAGTTCAAATGAAATTATTTCGAAAGTTTTAAAAGAAGAAAAACTATTATACATAAAAGGAAAACATTATTATATAATTATAGTAATTTAATAGTTTTGTAAGTTTCTATTTAAAAACCAACTACGTTACAATGAGTATCTATTTAATATTGATGAGAATAATGCAACAATTTAATGCTTATGTACATGGATAACGCGTAGACAAAAGCTGAGAATTTTACAACAAAGTGAACGATTATGAATTAGAACAAATAATTGAAAAAAAAAAATAAAACAACAAAAAAAAAATTCTGGAGAACAACATTCAAAATTCTGACAAGAAAAAATAAATTTGCAACGAGAACTATATAGAATAATTTTAAAGTTTTACCACCAACAAAACAATAGATGTTAACTCTATTATTTTTTCTTTGCAAATTATAGTTACATACAAACATACCTAATCAGTTACATTTTCATTTTTGTAAACACTTGTTTCAATTCTGTTTTGTGGACTACAATGATGATCTTATATATATATATATATATTTTGAAGCTATGCAGATGAATTCACTTGAATTATTTAAATAAAAAACAAACCAGAATCGATATTATCTAACACAAATAGAATTGTTTGGGCGATAGACAAGGCGAAACACACAACAAATTATGTCTTTTTCTTTTGAATCTATATATATTGATTGAATTTTATTTAGAACAAACAAAACAAACATTGCATACATAAAACATAACATATATATATATATATATATATAGTATAAATAAAATATATTTAAATATATTTTCGAAACACGAAAAGCAAAACAAACAACAACATCCTGTAATTAAATACTTATCGATAATTTTTAATTAACAAACAAAACAAAAGAAAAAAATAAAAACCGAGAAAAAAGAGAGTCAAATCTCAAAAATAAAAAAAAAAACAACAAAAAAAAAACTAAAAAAACCTATCTGTTAGGTACACGTAAAAAGGACTTGTTTTTATTTGCCAACAGGTTGTTTTTTTCTTTTTAGGCGGTGAATCTGAATAGTCTTAGACTTGCCATTGCAGTGGGCCAACTCCACTCTGTTGGGTTTGGATTTTTAATTTTAAGTGCCCTTTGAAATTGCGAAAAATATACAAATAATTTCTCCTTTCGCTCCCAAATGCAAATAACTGTCATCTTTGTTGGATGATGTAGGTCAAATGAAAATTGGTTGGAGTTGATTGATTTTCAAGCAGATAAAGCTGGGGCCCTATTTCTATTCCTATTCGAAATTGCTTTCCGTTCCGTTTTTAAGTAGGTATACTCTGTAATACTTTCGGAACTCTAAATCGGAGTAGTAGTACATTTTATTCCGCTTTCGAAATAGAGAGTACAAAACGTTTGTTTTCGAAGAATTTTACTTTCAGAACAAGATGCAGAGTAGGGCTCTTGGTGTCCTTGGTCATGAACTGTTTTTGGTTCATGTGGCGGAAGACTCATATTTATGGAAGCGACCATTCCAATGGATAGAAGAGATACGTTCGAAAATAATGATGATGATGTTTCGAAATACAAAGAGAAGTGCCTCCGTATTGCAGAGGTTGTTGTAAAAATTAGTTGAAACTTGCCACGTATTTGCTGTTTCATAAAATCATACTCAAATGTCATTTATCAGTTTGAGTTTTAGGCAAAATTGTAGTGAACTCCATATTTTTCTGTTGAAATAAACTGTAATGACATTACTTACTTAACTTTTATGGCGTCAACAAACAAGCCTCCCCAGCCAGCTTGGTCCCTAGCTAGCTGCCAAAGGCTGCGCGCACCGAGTTATGTATGACAATATTTAAAAATTATTTAGTTTGTCAGCAGTTTGGGGACTTGTGCATTGGATTGCGCTGTGTTATATGTAGGAATGGACGGGTTATGGATCCCATCCGATAATAGATGGTTCAAATTTCCTTACGTCCACCTTTGGAAAAAGCTTATTGAACTAAAATGTGCGCATTGACCGCTAGATGACCGTTCGTATACAAAAATACAAAAATCGACATCAAACCGTAAAGCGCTGCGTAGAGGTCTAACTTGTGTTAGTTGCAAATTTGTTTATAGGGTTTGGTATTTTAGTAGCCGGGAGTATGTATTTTTTTATGTAGTGGTTCACTTTTGTGCTACTTTTGCATACGGAAACAGAATTTTACAGTTGTATATTTTCGTCTCTAATAATATCTTTAGCCAGCACACACATTTATCGTTGTTTAATATCTCTCTCAAATTTGATAAAATTTTGATCAAGTTCGAACTTTTCTCATTAAAATCCCAACAAGGAAAAAAATTCTTAAAATATTCAGTAGCTGTTAAAAAAATTAAAAACAAACACATGTTGAACAAATTTTTAAACCGGATAACCACCTTCTGTTAGGAAATTTGAACTTCATTGCCGAAATAAAGTAAATCTGAAGATGAGTCATCTCATTCATCAAACAAATTGTAAACAATCTACAAAAAGTCTTCATCAATCGACGACATACCGTGGTACAACTGATATGAATGGCCTGGCAGTCACGTGACCCAATTAATAAGGCTTTTGATGAAATGGAAAGCTTCGATATTGGAATTAAAAAAAAACTCATGCGGACATGTGTACCCCGCAAATACTAAGCAGACTCATGTGATGGATGACACGAAAATTTAACAGATAACGAATTAAAATCGTGCGCTGATAAATATAGGTGAACGAAAACTGCACGACACCCTAGCTAGTTTCTCCAATACCAACATTTTTACCACAATAAACAACAATCTTGCTAGCTAGGTTAACAAAATATACGATTTATTCTGTATCTATTTAAATACTCAACATGTAAGGTGGGTACTTTAAATATTTTGCAGGTTTTGCTAGCGGCTGTGCATATTATAATATTGTGTGGGTTCAACAAAGAGTTGATTGGGCACTTTGCTACGCTTCTAGATTTTGTGATTTAAATTAGCAGAGCAGATGCGAGTAAATCAAGGTCGCGTGACTCGCAGACTTTTCCTAAACTGGAGATTGGTTTATCTATTTTTGGATTTTTTTTTACATACGGATAAAGCGAACGTTTGCAACTGCTCGAATATGCATTACTGAACAACAGGTGTGTGTTGTTTTAAATTTCTTTGGAATATCCAACTGATTTGTTTATTTATAGGAACCTATATTATAAAAATAAATATAAAAATACCACTTGTTATTTAAATAAGCAAAAGCGAGGCAGGTATATCTACTGTTAACGCTAGAACCCAACGAGCAGTTGCCCTGCAAGCAATCTACAGAACCACTATGAGCCCAATAAACTTGGAATAAATTAAGTAGGTAGGTACACATCCCCGCTAAAAATCATCTTTCAGGAAACTTGCAGTTTTACTCACATTTAGCTTTGTGAAACAGGCTTCGATTGGTTTGCAACGATCATAACCTAAAAAACAGCCTTCCTTTGCTTCAAATTGTATTGAAAAACTGAAGCTATGTTATCTGGGAATTTCAGGGAATACTTGAGTGTCTTGTAAAATAGGTGGCCTTAATACGATTGTCGATGACTTGATTTTGCACTCTTTTCAAAAATTTAGGTTGAACGTAGGTTGAACAAATATTGGTACACAGATCAATATATGCTGCTCTTTATTTTCAAATTAAAAATAATGACGTTCGCTATACATTCATCTAGATTCTAGAACAACGCGTTGGAAATGTAGTTTGCTGGAAAATAGACATTTAAATATACATACACACAAACGAATGAAGTGGAATGAGGTGGAAACTCATAGAAGGTCGCTTGTATTAAAATTATCCTTGATTTTATGACACATACCTTACTAACAAAAACAAGAGTTATTTGCCAACACAAATTTTGTTTTTTTTTTTTAACAATAATATAGTATTCCTAAAAATAAAACTTCTTGAACACTGTCTCACAGTCCACAGTCGGCTGCTACTATTTGTGGAACTCATCTGATAACAAATGTCATTCCACACTTGTTGACAATCGCAAACTGTCAACAAAAGAAGTAGATTTGTATTTAGTTTGTTCATTTTATTTTGTTATACTAAAACTAATGTTGTCACTAAAATGTTTGGAAACATAAAAAAGAAATTAAACAAAGCCATTAAGGAAGGAATCAACATAACTGAAAATATTTCCACACAGTTCTCTCGTGTTCAATCGCCCACTTTTGATACAGACAATGATCCAGAATTGGGAATCCCTTCGGATATAAACGTTGCTGCGGGCTCAGAACTTCTACAAAAATATGAAGATGCATGGAAGGGCACGTACAATGCAAATGTGGCCAACGTTAAATCAGCTACCAATATAACAGACTCAATTGATAGAATTCAGCAAAGAATAAAGATTAGGCAAGTAAACTTGAATGACTTGATGGCTTGTCTGTCTGGACTCCCTGCTATCGAAGCCAATTTAAAAGTCAGCTTGGAAAAATTCAATGAAATCGAGCAGTTGGGTTTCTCTGCAGAAGAGAAAATAGCTGATTTGGACAAGGTATGCCAAATGTTGGACACACAGGAAAAGACTATCCAAAGGGAATTGGAAGCGAAACGAAAAGAGATGGGTATGGCTGGATATGCACGCTAGTTGGAGTGACATTAATTTTAATAAAACTTGTTATTTACAGCCGAATTGGAAGCCCAACAGCAGAAGCAGGCTGAAGAACAGAGGCAAAAAATTCGCAAGGATGAAGAGAAGCTGAGGCGACTTCATCAAGAGCGACAGGCTGCTTTCGATGACGCCTTTCGGATAGACATGGCCGAATATAAGCAAACGGGCACCGTGACAAGTAAGTTTTTCTTGTTGATTCTTTTCAATTCGACTTTGATTTACTTTAGACGTTTCGCTTAGAAATTGAACTGAAGAGTGCCAGATTGCTTACTTTGGAGGAAATTGATTTGGACAACCATGGTACTGAAGGAGCTTTAGAAGACTTTTTAAATTGTTAACAAAATTGTTATTGTTATCTTTGCCAAATTGTGCCTTCATTTTATACTTTATCGATTGGTTTGCATGGACATTCAAATCTAGTTGTAATATAATGTTGTTAATAAAATGATTACGAAAAGCTTTAACATTTAAATTAATTGGCACACAGACCTATTCATTGAGGCATTCTATGTCATATTTTGTCTGCTTAAGGGCACATACGAAACACTGCTACTATGCATGTGAATACATATGGGTTGTTCGCACTTTACAATAAAAGTTGCGTATACGCCTCGTATTCCGTTTTGATTCAATAATTACTCAAATATCCTATTCCGATAAGTTGTTATAATAGTCCAAACGAGTATGGTATAGAATATGAGGCTTTACTTGATGTGAGATCAATGAGTGTACTTAGAATCTGAAACTATGCCTTCCGATGTTTGATTTTCTTGAGGATGTTTTTTTTTATTACAGTTTTTATAGTTGTTATGCACAACATTTTAAACTCCTTTTAGATATTGATGGCGTCATTTACTTCAAATAATATGCCATTCTGCATCATTGTCGACAACAATAATATTAATCATGAAGTAGAATAAAGAATAAATCCACACAGCGTGAGTACACCCACCTATCTATAAATAAATATGCGCATTTTATGCATTATTGTTAAACCATACTATTCGACATAAAACTAATTCCCAGCCAAATAAATTCCATACAAATTGTATACGCTTATCATGAATTCAACAAAATATATTTTATATTCTCTTTGGAAACACGGGACTACAAAAACAACCTTCAGCTGGGCTATAAATTGCAGTTAGCAGATAAAGAGCTTAAGGGGTGAATCCATATGGTGTGGCACATGTGGAAATATACTTTTTATTCTTGTTTTGTTACTTTTTATGCTTTTCTTCCACTGGTACACACAACTTGCAATAATTCCATTGACAAAATAATGATTTATAACCGGAAGTTTCAATGCAAACAGCCGCACACACATACAGATCTATCGACATGTCCTTCCAAAGTACCTTAGATATTTGCAGTTGTGCTGCGGAATGCAGTACAGCCCCTGTATATGATTGTATTTGTATCCCATGTTTACGCTTGAACCGAACGAAAGGATTTACCACCCATAAGTACTGCACTCGATATTTTTTGAAATTTATCTTCGCTGTCAATTTTTAGTTCTGCGACAAATGGCAGTTCTCAGGCACATGGATATTGGTGGACATGTGCAGAGTCGACTCCTATATAGATATATAAGGAATAACACATGAGAAGACATAAAATTTCGGATTTAACTGTTTTTAAATAAACTGTTTGTGTTAAAAAGATTAATGTCTTGTGGGTTTTTATAAATATCGAAGGGAATAAAGTTGCAATATGTTGTTATCTTATTGAAAGGGGCGGACAAGTTCGATAGAGTTAACAATGGTCAAACAAAGTTATTGTCAGCGATCCATGCAATTGTATCGCAGATGCTATAATGGAATTTATTACGCAATACCAAGGAGTCCGTGGTTAGAAAATTGAACTTGAAAACTGAGGTGGGGCTTATTGGCAGAAAACGATATAATTTTGTATAAGGTTAGGTCGCATTGGATAGAACTTTTAAAAGGTTCTCATGATAAGCTGTGTCAGGTTGTAAGTAGTGTTCATTTCAGCTCCATTTTGCAAGTCCTTTTATCTAACAAAGAACACGCTTGACGAGGATAGTAATTTCTGCTAGCTCCGCAATTTGATCACTTTTGATATTTGACTAAGTCGAAAAGTTTTGTCCTTTGTTATCGGCCAAAAAGCAGGTAATTTGTTAAAATAGGTAACTGTAAAACACACAGAGTTACCCGAATTTTCTTACAGATCTGTTTGATTAGTGTTCAAGTAGCAGTTTTGTAGACCATTAGCTCGAGCGTGTGAGTGCCTCAACCATAGCAGCGCGTTAACCAGGTGCTCGACACTCAGCACTATGTCCTATTAAGTATATGTAAAAGTATTGCCCATTTATATATACACAAGTGCCTGTCCTATTCGCATTTATACTGAAATTCTCAAACCTACTTAGGTAATTCTTCTTCTATGTGTAATACATCTGTCTATTCTCATTGAAGAACAATCAATTTGCCACAGAAGTCATTCTAACAGAAGTATTCCCATACAAATCATAACTAAAAAACAAAAAAATATTACGAGAAGTTTTTTTTTTTTAAATAATTCATCTTGTGCAACGGAAACGGAAATAATGCCAATGAGCCCAAAAGCAAACAGTTGGTTTTTGAAAAGAGCAAAACATATACCAGCAACTACCAGCATACTTTAAATTTATTATTTTTAATTTAAAGCTCAAGGACTCTTCGCTCTGCAATAACGAACCAATAAAACCCTCTTCTCGCGAATTGTCTCCCATGCTAAAGTGTCTATAACTTTAAAATAAAATAAACCTTTCAAGCATATGCTACCGCTGCTGCTGGCGTTACCGCACAAAGGCTAATTGCTGCATCCTTTATTAATTCCTCAATGACCACATCTCTGTTAGTATCAATGTGGCATATCACACGTCGCGCCTTGTGTGTGTTGATGAGGAGGAAATTCTCGCGCACAAAAAACAAGCGGACACCATTTTTCGCTTACGGCGCGAAATTCTCGATTTGATCGGCTAGACAAGATAAAAACTTATTTTTGGCTTCCGTTCTGGTTTAATTTAATTTTTATTTCCTAAAAATTGGCCGCCTCTGGCAGCGAACACGTTTGTGGTGTGGTGTGGTAAGTGCAGATTTTTATTTATTTTTTGCATTTCATTTTTTTTCGCTGTTGTTGTTTTTTGTTCAGTTTTAACTGAATCGCTCGAAACGGAAGGAAGACTGCCAGACACCGGTTGGGTACGGTACGAGTACTCGCGTTGGTACACAATAAGAGTTCCCCTTTGAAGTATGTACACAAGCGGGCGGCTGCGGCAGCGGGTAACTGGGTGCACGTTCAAAATATTTCACAACAATGAATGCCACAGTTAAATAATGCAATAATTAAGAATTTTACGTAATCCACTCTGCTCATTAATTTTTCCAATTTATCAACTAATTAATTGTGTTTATGTGGAAGGACACATAGGGGGAGGATACTTCCACTGAATCGAGCCCAAATGGAATTAAATATATGAACGGTGAACATGAACAGCGTCCCGTGCCGTAGCCACTGGTGGCTTAATCGCATTAAACGCGCATAGCAATATGCGCGTCAATTAGCATAAAACCTAGTAACAAATGAATTTTCTTAAATGCTTAATGTTTATGCGTACAATTAGTGGGTATTAATTATTAAATATATTCGTATTGTTGCGGAATTATATAATAATTGTGGGGATGACTCCGTGATGACATATGGCCCCATGACAATTTTTGACATCATTATTTAACGTAAATGTTGGTGACAAATAACATTTAATTAAAAAGTATTTTAATATATAATTAGGGACTTTGACAAACGAGTTATATGACAAGGGGGGTTCCTATGATGTTTTTTATGCGAATTAATCGTATTACTGTGCCATGTAACCGCCAAGTTAAATAAATTGGACGCGAAAATTCTAAATGAAAAGAGCACTCGTTTGGGTTTTTTCTGTTTAAAATCTGCAATTTATTTGGTCTGTTTTCCCAATCTTCTTGAGACAAATTTGAAAAAAAGTTCCTAGGGTGTCAAGACTCAAATATTTACGAAACAAAGCAAGCGCCTTTCGTTGCCCAACAGAAAACTGATAGAAGATTTCTCTGCGACAAGCAATACCTATTACAAGAAAATACACGTAGAGTTTTATCGCATGTTTTGTAAAATTTTCAATTTATATGGCGCGAATGCATAAAAGTAAGTGCATACAGGGTTGGCCAAATACAAGGTTCTTTTTAAAAATGCAATAAAATGAACAAAATAATTTTTTTCCCATCTATTATGGGTTTATTAGTAAGAGCAAAGATTCCCATCATTATGGAACACAACGTCGTTCAATTGGCTGCCTCGGCTGGCTGCGCAGTAGCGCATTCTGTCAATCCACTTTTCCAAGATGGTTTCGGGCTGTAGCTCACGGATTGCTTCGATGATATTGGCCATAAGTGCTTGAATCGTATCCGGATTGTTTGCATAACATCGGTCCAAAGGGGTCAAATCGCAGCTCGGAGGCGGCCAATTGACATCGCCAAGACGGCTGTTAACACGATTTGGGAATTTGGTGAACCAGACGTTGTCCAAATGCCTGTCTTCATTTTCAGTAAAAACTATTCGGTTAATATGGCTCTGTAACGCCCACCGTTGACCAAAACGTTGTTTGCTGCCAAATTTTCGAAGAAAAATGGCCCAATGATGCCCCAATCCGCACCAAACTATCAATCTCTGTGAATGCATTGGCTTCTTAACGACGGGGATCATGAGTGTTGTCCATTAGTAAACCAGTCTCACGAACTTTTTGCACAAACTTGCGCACATCAGGCGCGGTGGGTGCTTCATTTCGGCCAAAAATCCTTTTATTTATTTATTTGTTTGTCAAAAAGGTACTATAGGCCTTTTGGACATGACAAATTTGAATTTGAAATAAGTAGCATAGTACAAATGAAAAAAGAGACTTAAATTGAGGAAAAATTATGTAAAATTAAAAATAATATAGAAACAAAATGCAAGTACAAAACTAATTACAAAAATTGCATTCTTTTAACGGTATATTGTCATATTAATGCCAATTAAGGACGCACAATCATTATACCATTTAAAGAGGAGGATCTACCGTAATTAGTACGAGAACGAGGAATATGAAAGAATCTGTTATAACGCAAATTAAGTGATGGAACATTAAGACCTACAATACTTAAAACATCAGCACAGTGAATCTTCCCAATAAGTTTTCTCAGCAGAGAAACAACTCTTGACACCTTTCTCCTAAACTCAAGGGACTAGAGCCCAATAAGTTGTAATCGGGCTGAATAATGCGGTAAGTTTTAAGATCAGATCAAGGAAGATGTCTGAGGGCAAACCTAAGAAATCTTTTCTGAATTGCTTCGATTCTTACAACATAACTATTGTAGTATGGACGCATATTCCAACAGCGATCGATCAAACGTCAAATATAATTTTTTTAGCGCTATGGTTCGGTAATCACCATAGCATAACGTCTAAGCATTCCCCATTGCTCTATTGGCTTTATTTGTGATGCATTCATAGTGGTAAATGTAGGTAAAAGGCGATGTACGACGGGAAAAAATAATGACCGAACATTTTCTAAAATTAAGGGACAAATAGTTTTAGTACACCACAAAACGAAGTTTTCGAGATGTGCATTCAATCTATCAAAACTATTTGAATTAATGCATGAAGAGTATATTTTAAAATCATCGGCAAACATCAGGATATTGCAATGTGGAACAAACTTGACAACATCATTAATGAACAAAATAAATAAGAGTGGGCCTATGTGACTTCCTTGAGGGACACCGAATGTTACCAAGATTTCTTTGGATAAGTGTCATCGAAACTTAACAAATTGGTATCTGATTCCTAAATACGATGATAGCGATCTAAGAAACACTGTAGGGAACCCTAAACGTTCAAGTTTGTAAAGAAGAAGCTTGTGGTCAACTCGGTCAAACGCTTTACTGAAATCAGTGTAAATGGCATCGACCTGATTACCCTTAGATATTTCACTAAAAACAAACTTTGTAAAAAGAGAAGGTTTGTAACAGTGGATCTGGTTTTTAAAAAACCATGTTGGTTATTGCAAATTCAATTTTTCCAAAAAAAAATGTAACTTATCAGTCACCAACTCATCAAAGAATGTAACGATGTTTACAGATCCCTCTATAGTTTTCAATATAATTTCTCCTACCGGATTGAAATATTGGTACAATAAAAGAATTTGTCCATAGGGAAGGAAAGATACCCGTTTTCAACGATACATTGAATATATGGCAGATTATGGAACACATTTTAAAAAACCTGCTGGAATATTATCTGGTCCAGGATTGAAAATTAGAGTCAAATTTCTAAGTTTACTCCGTATCATATCTTCGGGAAAAGGAATGCGACTAAAAATAGAGGAATTTTGTGCACCTAAATAAGAAGAAAAGTGTTCATCTAGAACTGAACGGGATTTGAATACACTGATTTGAAAAAAATGCTCCAAAGCTATTGCAGATAATACGGGGATCCTATGGATGAGCCGGAAAAATTCCAAAATAAATAAGGCGACGATTTGATTTTTGATTCGACATCATTGATAAAAGCTGAGTAGGGAATAGGGAATAGAAGTTTCAAACTCGGTTCTGAGCTGAAGATATAAAGTACAATCATCATTCGACATACTCGAGCGCCCCTTCGTATAGGCTCTATTTATAAGAATTTTAAGTCTACGCGTTACATCATTATCCCAAGGACATATACCATTAATAAAATTATTAATTTCAACAACTGGGACAAAATCAAAAATTAAGTTCTTTAAGACGCGAAAAAATATCGATCAGAGTTCTTCTATTAATTGAGTTAAAAATGGAGTCCAGTTAAAATAGTAAAGTTCATTACAGATGTTGTTATAGTTAACGTTTTTAAAATCAAATTTGTGAAAAGCAGAAATATAAACATTAAACTCTATGATGACAAAACAAATATAATGAAGGGCGTTAAATATCTTCAGGAACCAGCGGAGTTAGACTTCTAGTAACATAACTATCATCGTTATTTGTGTAGACAAAGTAACAACTGTTGTGAATGACCTTGTATACACTATTTTAGAGTCAGGTACATTTAGTACACAAGAAGTTGTCACAAACATTTCAATTTCATAATGTTAAGTATGTCTCAGTTCTATTAATTTCTTTGCAAGGTATACCTATACATAAATCATTTCCACAAAAGAATAATCTGTCGTATTCATTTTATTATACGCTCATTTATCTACTAGGTAACTAGTAGAAATTGATTTAAAATCACGTCCACTCACTCAAAGTGTTTGTGTTTCCATTTCCATTTAACTCGAACTCAAATGTTAAAAAGGACGCAGAACAGAGGCACAGAGCACAGACTCACATTCTAATATCGTAAATATTTCAATGCACTCAACTGGTAAACTCGCATGCGAATTTTCATTTCACCAAATTGTCGCGACACTCTCAGAGAAATGCCCTTTCAACCACTCAAATAGCTTTCAACTTGAGAAGAGTTTTCGGTCGAATTATGGAAAATTCTCCGCCGAGTGAAACTCAGTATTGCAATTTTAACCCCAGTCCGGGAAAAATGGGGGAAATTGTTCCAAAGACGCGGTTCTCTTATGCCGTGAGGAAATAAATAGTTTTGCAAATTTTGTGAAACAAAAATTATAAACTCCTCTATTTATTACTATAAATTCGACTTTGATTTAATTTGTAAGTCTTTCGAGCTTCTAGCAATTAGAAACAAAAACATCGTCGGCATGTGGCGCACTTTGTGGAACTTGGAAATTACAAAGATTTCCATTAGCATTCTCCATTTTCCAATTCCAATGGCAAAGAGAAATTGTGTCAAGTCGTTGGTTTGGTTGTAAAAACGACTAGAAGAGTAGAGTAGACTTAACACAAAACTAAAGCGATGCAACCAACCATGCACGACAAAGGGGATTTGACGCAAGCAGTGGTAATCGACTCCTTGGATTTATTTAAATGAAAATGAAAAGAAATTATATAAAAATTGACATTTTATCTGAATCTGTGCAATAATTGCTCGAAGTCAAAATTAGGAACGAAATTCTCGCCAGTACCTAGTTTTGGTTCATTCTGTTTCAATATATCCTAAGAAAGCGGAGGGACATGATATTTCGATGGTTCTAACTATTTCACAATCGAGAATCAAGTGAGCATTTTCCAAAACAAATCTTATAGGTACCTATTGAAATAGGCGAAGGCAAATAGTTAAGAACCACTTTCACTGCCTTAAACACGATATATTCGCTTGATTTTTTTTAGGAATAATTTGTTTTTGAAAATTTTGTATATGATAGAGTTTCTAACACCGGGCGAACTCTAGATTAATAAAAATATGCAAAAATTATACTGTTTGTCATTTTATTTGTATGGCCGACGCAGTAAAAGTGACATCTCCTTTTTACGTTTGGGGAAAATCCAGTCCAAACAAATTTAGTCCAGACTCAAGATGATTAAAGTTTTACCAACATTGTTCGATAAAATACGCTGTAGAGAAAACGTATTTTTTTTCGAATCAGGCCGTTTTAAATTGAGTTTAGTGGTATTACTTACCATTTTATTATCATCCTCTCTAGCTAACGGATGTTGTGAAACAACTGCTTTATTTTTAATTTTTAAACCACCATTTTGTATTCTTAGTTTAGAAACCTTGTCGTAGTTATGTACTCGGTTGTGACAGGCGCCACTCTTAAATAGGTATCTATTCATTTCTTAGAAGTTGACTTAAACAACTCTATGCTTAAGTGGTTTGTTAACATGGTAAGTGAGAGAACTTGCTTAAAATAGTTTGCACTAAATGTAAAACGTAATAGAGATGGACTGTATTACAGAGGAATTTGGTTAGTAGCATGAACAAATTTGTACCAAAACTTTTACACTGGCAGTATAATATATCACATTTAACGAAAGGATCATATTCTCTACACTTTTGTTATTAAACTTAAGAAACATTTGTTTAAAATTATGCTCTGCATATTTTACCAGGCAGATATATTTACCACGCCCACTTTCCGTTAAGTTACGCAAACGATTAAGGTGTATCTACATCGTTGGGGTTTGCCCACTTTAAGTACAGGACTAGAGTTACTTAGGCGTCGTAATGCATCCAGCCAGGGACTTTGCAAATGAGAGTTCCGACTGCGTTGAATACTAACAAACCTGTTCGTTTTTTGTTGTTTGTTTATTATCGAAATTTATTTACAAGTTAATATTATTATACAATACTCATATACATTTTACTTACTCCTTTAAGCAGATCATGACGGTGGTTCGGACTTGCAGTTTTAAATTAAAAAAAATCCTCATGCTCACTAGCAAGTGACAGAAACTCGATCCGCCTTCAGTGGCTGTTCATTTGACAGCTGTGCGTTTCAGGGTACGTCATTATAAAGATGTTTGTTTTGAAATCCGAGCCAACGCCGCGATTTACACAGAATATTCACGATAACTAGCGTTTGTTAAACGTCTTTAGCATTTTTGACGTTTTATTTTATTATGTTTGAAGTTTGTTTTTTAAAGTTCTTAGAAAACCATATCTTTGGTTTGAAAAAAAATTATTTTCTAATACCTACTTATACATTTTTGTAATCTTTGCTTTTAGGTCAGGACTTTGAACCATCCTGTGTACTAGGTATTTATTTTTTAATTGCACATAAGTAGATGTAATTATGGAAATCCAGTAAAATTGGGTGAACTTTTAGAACAATTTCGAATACGTTACATAGATACATATACCGCATCCCACATTTGCTTTAATTGGCCAACATATTTTGCAACTCTATTCACATAATTTTTTATAGAGACTCAGACTACTAGGTTAGTATTACGCTCCACAGTCTGGTGCTCCTTAGCGGAAATTACCTAATCTCCTTCTAAAAATATCTGTAACACAATTCTCTAAGTAGAAAAAAAAAAACTTGTAACTCTCTTGCCAACACGAAACAAAACGACACAATTTGCAGGCCCATTAATTGTGCTGAAACATCACCATCAAATGTAGTACAAAAAAACAGTTGGCCAACAAAAAAATCCCTTTAAATTATCTGGTCTAGCCAATCAAATAATCAAGTCCTCTACCATTTATGCGCTGCAAATTTGCACCCAGTGCAACATTGGTGCTCGCCAAATTCTCAAGCGCAGTGCCAACAGAAAAAAAAACTGCGAATCAAACAGAAAACTTTTCAACTGTGATCCTTATCAGACTGTATTCTCAGTTGTTCTTCTTCCAAATGAATATATATACGCGGCGGCCAAGACCCCCTTTTGTACACCAAAAATCCTTCAACTCACAACTTCACAGTCTCTCTTCGTTCCCCCGGAAACGTAAAGTCCTACGAACTGCAGTTGGCTTTGTTACTGGCATTCCAGCAGCAGAATCAATGCCATCCTGAAATTGCATCAATTCCATGGCGGAACGCTGAAAGCGTATCCTTTGTCGCTTATATACACTGAGAAGCCTTTTATTTTATACACACCATAGTATGTGTATGTAGGCAAAAACTACAATACAACTCACGAGTAATTATTCAGCTTTATTCATAGCGCCTACAATGTACTGCACACAAGGATATTATTATGGTGGATGGCTGTTTGTTCGGTGTGTGTCGGCCCAAAAATTTGTTACGAAACCGACAGTTCGGCGGATCCGTTTTATGTGCCCTTTCAGCGGCATTGTGTGCACGGAACATCGAATTAATTTTACGAATATGGCTTCTGGTGGTTCAGTGAACCAAAAAAATTTTTAACAAAGTTTGCATTGATTTAGCGGCGGTAACAAGGTCATATGCAACATACATTACATCTTACGTGCTTCTCTCAGGGGACGTCTGACTGAGAATCCAATGAGAAGTGTTTTGTCATGCCTTATAAGGTCGGTACAGTACAATTTGTCATGTTAAATGGAAGGGATGCGAATGTAACATTGGACATTCGAACTGTGGAAAGTATTTTGCATGACAGAGATGGATGCAAAGACAAAAGGTCG
Organism: Cheilosia vulpina; assembly: GCA_916610125.1. NCBI lineage: Eukaryota > Metazoa > Arthropoda > Insecta > Diptera > Syrphidae > Cheilosia > Cheilosia vulpina. The sequence continues at coordinate 61,973,841 of OU744277.1, forward strand.
ATGTTAATGGCTCTTTTAAGTGGTTTGAAACTTTGGTTATTCTTATATTGTAAAGATATTTCATGAATATTTTTAATTGTTTGTGACAGTGGGCTTATTGTGTGTTTATTTTTTTATTTTGAATTATTTGAGGATCCTACTTTCTCTACGGCAAATTGGACTTTTAAATAGTAACGACGTCCATATATTGTATTTAACTTTCCGTGTAGGAAAACACTTTAAAGTTTGATTCACAATAGAATTATACAAATCAACTAGTCTACAAATCAAGCGCAGAAGACCTTTACTTCGTCAAAAACTTCGCAGTGCTAATAATCATATTTAGTGGCCGCTAGATTTTACGAACTCACAATGGTTACATTTTTCATACAAAACTACCCATTGTTACCTGCAAAATATTAATTGTGAAGGTTAAAAATGATTATTATAGTAAGACCGACTATCCTTAATAGTCAAGTCAAATCGTACTCAACTTAAATCTAGATAAGCGACTGAATTTGGTGTCGGGTACTTCTTTATTACTAAAATCAGAATGTACCCGATAACATCAACTCAGAATCCAATGCAGTCTCTGGTCAAGTTTTTTGGTTTCGTGAAGTTTGAAATATTTACTGAAGGTGTCCTATCGCACTACTGATACACATGCGCACGTACCAACCTCAAAACTTAACCCTTTTGTGTCACAGAAAAGAGAAAAAGAGATATATGCATTGTAACCGAAGTTTGTTTTATTCTTTTTCATCAATTGTTATCCGATCCGATGTCCATTTAGCGTGTAACATTCGTCATTTGCGAGTTATTCTTACATGATGAAGGGGCGTCGGGCGCGGCACCTTTCACAAAGCATACGCGCTATTTTTGTACACGAAAACAACAGAGCACGCTATTTCTCGTCACTCATGGATCGAAAGCTATATGGGAGGGATTGAAGAAACGATCTACAATTTTATGCCGAATCCAAGCGGCCAATTGAGAAGCTCTATCATGACAGTTATACTCTCGGACAGTGCCGCCGAGAGAAAACTCGGGCACGGGACGGAAAAATGCCGGTCCCATGTTAATGGTATTTGATTTGATTTCGGTGTATTGAGGTTGCGCAGCAAAATTCTAACTGAGCCCAATTTTAATTTCAAATTGTAAGGCAAATTGCCTAAATCAAATTGTACCGGAACGAAATCAAATGCAGTTGGTTAACCTCACTCCTTACAATGAAATTTTTCGATGAATATCTGACGTCACGCAATAGCAAGTCCTTCCAATTCAATTGGAATGACGAAACGAAGAGGATCATATTGCCTAATAGATCAATCACGACACCTGGCGGTTTTCCAAATTATCAACAAATGTCAAAGTCGATGTGCAAAACAGCATGTGCTGTTCATGTGCTGATTTCGTTGTTGCCTATTTGTCCCCAATTTGACAATAATTTTTGTTGTATTTGAAGTGAAACTCCCCGTTTTTTTATCCTTTTTATTTTTTTAAAGTGCCGTATCCCATACAAATTTGCATCTCCTAAAAGTTTCGTTTTCGTGACAATGTCCGTCCTTAGGGCAGTTGATTTCAGGCATAAAACATTTTATTTCATAAAATGTTACAAAACTGTTATTGTCGTTGTTTTGTACTCTACCAAATTTTCTCTTTAACATAATTTAATGGGCAGGAAAACTACCTTCAATTACATGTAAATCTAATTTCCTCGTTAAAGATGCTTCGACACAAAGAGTGTGAAATACGATCTTGTGAAGAGCACGTGCGATGAAAATTTCTTTTTTATTCTTGCAAGGACGCTAAAGAAACGTTCAGCAATAACTACAGTGAAAGGTATGGTGCAAAATACATACAGCGCAAAACAAACATTTGGGAAAATCGTATCCAAGTTCTGTGAAGAAACTGCGCATTCAGGAAACCCAATAGTAAGAGGTCTGCTTCAAAGTTGCCTTCGTACAAATGTTTCAGATGGATTAACTCTTTGTTCAAGTCCTCAGATTACGTGTAATTTGCATTTTTCGATGAAACTCATTGTCGCATTTCTAATATCAGTTTATTCTGTTGTTAAAAATTGCACTAAAAAGGAAAAAGTTACATTCAAACTTTTCAAACTGGTGACAAATTCCAGTAATAATCGAATCAAATATCACAAAAAAAACGTGTTTCTTTGTTTTATTTCGTTGTTTTGTTGCCTGGATTTTTTTCGAAGTGCTTCTTCAATTGTATTTTTCGGTGAAATGGAATCTCTCCTAATGCAGTCGCAACTGTTTGGGATTTTCGTATAAAATTCAAATCGGAGATCAAACTCTTACAATATGCAAAATCGAAATAATTATTAGGGAAAAGGAAGACTGCATTCTCCTTTATCAAGACAATAGGCTTTGAAAGCAGCAACAACAATAATATTACGGTTGTCAATTCATCCGTGGTTTTACTAAATTGATGAACCATTTCTAGCTCTTGTCACAAGTAATTGCCGTTTGAATCAAAGTGCAGGTTCGGCACTCTTTAATGTCGTTCCAAAAGCAATAGATATATAGAAGTGATTGTCAAAATTCAACTCAATTCAGTGCAAAAAATACCACCTGACAATTTCGAATGCAATTCAATTGCACCAGCGCTCAATACTCAAACGGCTACTTCCAGAATGCAGAAGATTCTGCTGCCATTTAGAAAATCTCCGATTTTAGGTTACGTTAGAACTATCACATATATTCGTAATAATTAATCTAGACAAATGATGTCCATTTTGGTACCACGAACAGGGTCGGCAATTTCGGCTACTTATTTTGGATTCAGCAGGAGTTTCCGTATCGGCAATGATTGCAAGTCCATCGAGGACTTCTTCATTTCTATAACTGAAAATGTATCTACTGAAGTTTTTGGGCACAACAATGACTGTTTTTATGCTGGAGGTATAGTCAATGACACCTTATTAGCCTATTTCGCCTGGCGAGCTACTTAGCATCATTAGATCCCTGAAAAAATCCAACTCCGTTACCGCCGATGGTTGCTCTAATATAATTTAAAAAAAAATTGCTTACAATGTAGTCGATGTGTTTGCACATGTTTTCAATAAAAGCGTATACCGTGGAATTTTCCCAAGCGCGCTTAAGATTGCTGAAGTCATTCCTCTCCACAAAAAGTCTAACCCTTGTGGTCTAAATAACAACAGACCAATATTTTTGTTATCTGTTTGCTTTGTGAAATGTTTGAGGGCCGTTTGCTCATACGACTCTTAACGATTTAAGTTCTACTTAAATAAACTTATGGACTACGTTTTTCAGGGCATAAACTGTCACATAAGAGTTTATGTGGCACTTAAATTCGCTATGAGTCGAATCAGCAAACGGCCCTGAGAAGGCGATGAAAAGGAGAATCTTAACGTTCTTAAATAAAAGTTTTTTTTTAATGAATCCCAATATGGATTTCGTGCTGGTAGGTCAACCGAAGAAGCGTTGCTGAAATTTTGTAGTGAGATATTTGAAAACATAAACAGTAACTTGTATTCGGCTGGGCTTTTCTTTGACTTAACCAAAACTTTTGATTTAGTTGATCGCAAAATCCTTTTGAAAAAAATTATATAATGTAGGTATGCGTGGTTTTATATGTAACTGATCAGCTTTTTATCTAAAAGACAGGAGGCAGACAGTTAAAATAAGGGGTTGCTTTGGTGAATAACGCAACATAATTTTTGATGTTCCGCAAGGTTCGGTACTTGGTCCATTGCTTTTCTTGATTTTTACAAATTCTATATTTAAACAGTATTTTAAGGGCGTAGTTAATAACAGCCTTTGCTGATCATATGGCCTTCTGCTTTGGTTGCAGTTCTCTGTTTCGGGCATGAACTCAGACTTGGATATTCTAAGGCGCTGGTTTGCTGTTCATAAAATGGTGTCGAGCAATAAAACCAAACTAATGTACTTTAGTCTTTCAGATTCCCCTACTATAGTTGATTGTGATTTATTTTATCATTCCCCTGACTAGCAAAAATTGGTTTTCAATTTAAATGACAATAATACATTTCTTTCCAATGAACCCTGTTCTGTTTATTGTTTTAAGTTGAATTTTGTTCAGTCCTTCAAATACCTTGGATTAATACTTGAAAGTAAGTTGAACTGGTCCGATCACACTACCGTATTGAAAAAGTACCTATTGTGTTGCACAAGGTAATTTTATAATCCTAACTTGTATTGCTCACAAAAATTATTAACTATGATCTATATCACGGTATCGTTCACTCAAAGCTTTAGTACAGGATAACTTGTTGGGGTGGGACTTTTTTGAACAAGATTAATCCACTTTTTGTTTTGCAAAAAACATATTTTGCGTATTAATTGTACGCAAATATGTTTTTGTATGTTTCATTTTGTTCCAGGAACTAAAAGTTCTTCCACTAAGGCATCTCTACTACTTTAAAAATCTGAAAATAAGGAGTGGCTATCTTTCGGTTTGAAGAAGCCCGCTGCATAATTTACGTGTGAGTTACATCAATTTGGCCATTATCCCAGTGTATAAAAAAATTCACTAAAAAGATTCTCCACAGTAGTGGCTCCTTAAATTTTAAATAAATTATCTTTCTCTATCAGAAGTCTAAGAAAGTTGTCACCTTATCTGTGTATACAAAATAAAATCTTGGCTTTTTAATAATGATCATACTCAAATTGAACACATAATATCTTCATTAAGTTAACCTTATAATTTCAATCAATACAAATTATCTTTCCTTTTTCTTCCTTTATTTTCTTTTTCACTCTACACACTCAGTCATACGAATGAATACGAATATTTTTGAAGGGTCACTCGCTACTGGGAATAACCTTATAAATAAAAGTTTACATGATTTACATAAGAACAAACATTATTTTTTATAAAGAATAAGTGTCATTCTGTAGTTTATAAGAAAACTAGAATTGAATGCATTGAGAATTTACCAAATACATGAACAACATTTGCATAAGCTTAACTAAAGAGTGTCTTACCGAATTTTGTTGGGTCCAACAATATGATTTATTTTTGTTTTGAAGAACGCCTCATTATATTTCTTTTTTGCATAATGTTAGTTTTTAATGGTTTCTCAATTGTATATAATGGTTATCGTTTATAATATAGTTCTACTTATTAATAATTTCGTTGAATTGTTTTTATTACATTTTATATATTGAACCTCGCAAGATGAATTGATAATTACAAAAAATACAATACAAGTGCCGGCCAGTTAAATAAAAAGCGACAGTGCATTTTCTCCTTCACTTCATCCATGAAATTAACGGCATGAAATTGCCTCGCGATGTTATCTTCTTAGTACACAGTAACCTGTTAGCACTCCGACATGAGTTGCAATATGTGTTCCGCTGACGATTAGCAAATTTTGTATAGCCTGTTCGGTATTGTTACATCTGTCAAAATCACTGCATCTTCCGCTAGAATGTTGCAGTAGTAATGCGACAGCATCCGCTGTATTCTCTATGGCCCTGACGCATGAACCCATAGTTAGTGAGTACCTATTCGATACCTTCTTTACAGTTCTACTATTTTCTTTTTTTTAATTTATCCCATACTCTGATGACATTGCGACCTGAAAGATCGATTGTATCATTGGGAAAAAGTAAGTCTAAGAGACGTGTGACCACCCTGATCAAGTCCTCAGCAGAGACAAATGATACTGAGACCCCCAACTCAAAATCCTCTTGCCGCTGGGCCCCTCAGTTTTTTTTTTCAAATTCCTCATTTTGTTTTCCCATCGGTGTTGTGTCAATTGAGAATCCGTGTGACATGCAAAAACATACAAAAAATACAAAAATAAATGCTGCCAACCGTGGGGAAATGTGCTAGAGTTCGGGAATACCACATTTTTACATTACTGAATGCCATTGGTTATTAATTATATATTGTTAAAAGGCGAATAATTCGATTTTGTTGGTCAATAAAACTATCTAGTGGAGATGTTCTATATACTAGAAACTTATTATGACAATCACGGTTGCGTATTTTGCGCTTTTGAATATCATTAACTTCGATTTCATGCGTAAATTTTTCTTAGAAAACTGAATAAAATTTGCTCAATATATTTCTATTTTACTTCAAATAATCTGCACTGTTCATTTTTCATATATATTTTAAGCAAATCTCCACTTATTCCAACAAATATTATGCACACGTAACGAATAATTTCAAATTTAACGGATAAAATTCTATGAACGCTGTCAGCAACTTTGCCCACAGCGGAAGTGGCATATGCAAGGTGCGAGTGTGTTGGTGAGTCGGAATTTTTGAAGTTACGTGACATTTGTCAATACGAATTTCTATGTAACAATACAAGCGCACTTAGCATTTGCCACCCCATAAAAATATAGCTTGTAGGCTAAGTAACGGGAAATCGGTCGGAGTTGGTCTCAGTATTGTCTCTGGTCCTCAGTAGCAGAGTTCGTTAGATCTGCTGGTGCACGAATGAAAAGCCGGGATGGCACATAAGATGTGTTCAATGTGTTCAGATGATGCGACATCCTCCAGACAGAATCAACATTGTGTATCCGGACGAAGGTTCATTTTGTTGAGGTGGTATCTTAAGCCACAGTGGCCTGTGAGGAAGCCCACTATCTTTCTTATGTTGTCCTTACTGAGTCTAAGCATTTACAGTTGTACTAAGAGAGTTCTTAAATATCTAAAAGTTCCTTTAGATGCCCACTGCAGCCGTACACTGACCGAAATCTGCGCATTAAGGACTCTTGACTATTGTGAAAGTGCAATTTTTGCGAAATCACTTGATGACAGTGAATAGAAAAGACCCTGTGCAGGAGGAGTCTTTAAGTTCTCCCAAAACATGTACAACACAATCACAATCAACAAAGTCGACATCTCTAAATTCGGCTGTAGGCTTTACGCGACTTAACAACGGCTAAGCAAACATGCACATATGAGCAGATATTGCTTTGCATTGACAATTAAATATCTTTCCTTCTCTGGAAGTTGTCGTCCAATCCTCCATTCAAACGCTGTAAATCAATTGACTATTCAATTATATCTATACCCACCTTGTCTGCATATAAAATATATATCTAACGCAACAGTATAAAGTGAAAAGTTATCTGAAAAATCAACACATTACCCAGAGCAGCACTCGTGTAGGTATATGAACTCGTACGTGAATGCACTGCACTACTCCTATTCCTAACTAAGTTACAACGCAAGACAACTGCCTTGTCTTACCACCTCGCTCTGCCAGAAGCAATTAATCTTAACATCCACATTTCCTATACAAAGTTGTTTGCTCCACTTTATACGTTAAGTGTAAGTGGTGTATATTTGAAAACGATTTACAGCCGAGGCCCCAGCATATAATACGAGAGCAACATCGAAGCCGGCAGCGGCATGTATATATAGGAACAACTGGAGCAGAGCAGTCGTTTTCAGCACGCGCCAAACTTCGACTTTATTAGGTAGTCTCGCAGTATACCACACAGCAGAGTACACAGTAGATCCGAATGCTCTATAGTCTACACTGCGATGGTAATTTATTGGAAGGACTTCGAGAGTATGGGACTTTTCTTATTCCTCTCTTCGTGTACCCAAGATAAATGGCTTGTTAATTTGTAAGAATTTTCGACTTTATCCGCAATTAATTAAAGCTGTAATCCTGCCATAGATATATATTGAGAATACGGGCCGGTACCAGTAACCAGTAACTGGCAACCAGCGAGGAATGAAAGATATTCGCCGTACAATTTCATGGGGAAAAATGTACAAATTGCGAAAATTTGATTTCGCCCAGATTTGAGTTCGCCTGAATGGCTTTATTTGTTGGAAAGTTTGGAGTTTCGGTTCGTTTTTCATGTTGGAATATGGGGATGCAAACTGATTTAACTCTCCGACTATATGCCACGACCACGTTGTTGGAGAAATTAAAATGTGGGTCATCTAGGCTTCACCAGACAGGACCTAGCTCAGTGGGGGATTACAAGTGTTTTGACGGCCTGTAGTTAGCTGTGGATAACCAATAAGCATTCATCTCTTACGTGCGACAGAGAAGGCTGTCCAATTGGTAATAAGTTGTCTTCTACCTTACGTTTTGAATGCCTAAAAGACGTCAGATTAGTCCGATGCCATTGAGGAACCCTTCGCTTAATTGGAACATATCGTTAAATTAAAAATCGTTCCAGAACAACGTCCATTTCTAAAATGTATTTCTATTGTTCCCACACTGCATACTCGTATGCCTAGGAAAATATTTCCCACCTCGAAATCCCTTTCATATAGTTTATACAAATTATTTGCGAAAAAAGGGTCAAACCAACTCCATGCACATACGCATTCTCATGTCGCATATGCACTTATATACCTTATGTATACATACCGGACTTACATACTAACGATCCCTCCCCAAAAACGAAAAAAAAATAACTCGTGTGCACATATACGCCATTGTTCCGTCGAATGAGTCCCCGGGAAGATCCCTTGTTTTCGAACCAAACCCACACTTGAAACGACAATTTGTATGCATTTCCATGTGCGCTCGCTGGAGGATCCCTTCTCTGAAAGAATTCAAGTACTTCGACCCCTTTGTTGCATTTAGCGTAAAATCTGCAAAGAAAATTTCCGCCATGTTGTCGATTACCATCTGTATAAATGTTATGTACCTATACCCACTAGCATGCATTGGATGTCCCCTCTAATGTCACTGGCATATATATAACTACCTTCCTATATATAAAAAAAAACCCAAGATGGCAATAATCTGTGAAGAGCCTCTTACCAAATGAAGTGGTTATCATTTTTGCTGAAAACCAGAGCAACACCGGCGCTTCATGTTTACGCGAGTAGAAAAAAAAAGAAGTGTGTGTTCCTGCATTTCTCTTTTGAAATTCTTCTGGTGGAATTCTATGGATGTACGTACGCTGTCATCTTAAACAACAACAACAGCGACGATGATGACGAGAAGAAATTTCAAATTCCATTGGGTGATGCACTGTATGAACCAATCGCAAAAAAAAACGGACAAAAATGCGCGAGGACATAAGTGCACTCATTTGAAAAATTCGCATCCGCTCATAGTGGTGGGGGTATATGCCGCCGACGACTTTATTATACGCAGGTGAAGTATGCACAAAACATGCTTGACAAAATTGTATGTCCTTTGTACACGTACATTTGCATTGGCGTCCTTTTGCAATTTTTTCAAGTTAAAGTAGGCTATTGATGCATCGCAATTGGGGTGTACAAATTGATCAATTCCAAATAGCCAACTTGGCAGAACCTTTAAAGAAGTCCGTTTTGACTGACAATTTATATGTAAATATATAAAGCTTTCCAATTGGCAGGCAATGCACAGGCGAAACTGCTAATTGTTGATACTTTGAGCGTATATATATATTGTAGACGTGCACTAAGGAGGACCACTCCATCCCGTTTATGTGGGGGCTTTTCAAGAATTCACAAAATTCTAGTCAAGTTAGAGTTAACATTTTTAAATGGGTATCCGCCGTTTTCTAAAATGACACCTTTATAAAGGGTGGGCCATCTGGTGGTTTCCTTTTATATCATAGGCTGTTTTGACACTGACAGCTGTTTCCCGCTCGAAATCTTGACAGAAAGTCAGCAACATACCTCCGCGAAACGAAATGAGTCGCTTGAACAACGTTGGAAACATTGTGTAGCCCAAACAGTGCTTTTTTTTTAAAGAAATTTTGGTCGAAGTAAAGCACCCAACACGCCTGCTGTACGCAAGTTTGGGCAAATAGTTCGTTAGACTGGTATGCTAGTGGACAAAACTCATGGTCCGCGTCGTCGAGAAGCCAATGCATCCACAGAGATTGACAGTTTGGTGCGGATTGTGGCATCTTTGGACCATTTTTCTTCGAAAATTAGTTTCGGCCAACGGTGGGCGGAGCCACGTTAATCGACATTTTTTTACTGAAATTTAAGACTTGGATTAACTTTCTTCCGAAATCACCTTTAAATGGGGTCATAACTCATACAGCCGTCTGTCACAAACTCGGCCATTAATAGTGCAGGCTACCTTAGAAGTCCGCGCCTCGAAAGCTTGTTATAATTGCACAGCATATCTTCGGCTTTTCCACTCCAGCGCTGTTCCGCTGCTTCTGGCTACTGCATCCGCACAATATACCAATCACCGGAGATAATCCTCCCATAATTTATCGCACCGTTTCTAGACGTAGATGCGAGCTGCCTCTCAATAGGTATCTCCACCTCGAACGAGATGATACGAACGTCATCTAAGCAACAACAAAAGAAAAAAAAAAAAAAAAAAACTATAAATGCATTCCTCTTCGCTGGCTCCTTCAATTATCTCACACACAAGTCAATCAAACCAATCGTACGAATCCGGTTATTGATTTATCCATCCGAACAGTGCACACTAAAGTCGGGCTCGCACGCTCAACCGAAATCGGCGCACTGGCACGCACAGGCACTGGCACACACAAATTATGCCTGCCCCTTGGCTGATTGATCAAAACTTTGATACCGTGTGACACATGTCAATAAATTGATCTCAAATACACATATTTTCTTTGGTCCTTCGTCGCGTCTTCCTTTCCTCTTTCGTAATCATGCCGCATCGTTTAATTATTAATTTTTCTCCTCGCTTAATCCTTGCGTGAACAAAACACAAGAGCGGGCGCGGTGGATCGCTGAATGGAGCCCACAATGGCAATCCCCTCTCCCTCAATTTCGATCCGTAAATCAAGCAACAGATATACGAATTCGAAGACCGAGATGGGGACTCGTCCTCGTGGTATACAACTTGCAATCGATATCAGTTTTTACGAAACAAATTCGTTTTCGTCATCCTTCCCCTTGGCAAGGCACAGTTTTAAGTGCTGCTGCTGCTGTGTATAATCCCTGGAGAGATGCGGTGCTACGCTCGGTCCTTGTATATAGAAATGGAGTTGTTCACGTAGCCCCGAGACCTGAACTCCATAAATAAAATTGTGAAAAATGAAACCCCTTTTTGAAATGTGAACTAATCCCGTTTTTTCCGCTCCGTAATACTACTCCGATGCCTCCCATGCATTGCGCCGCGCAGGCAGCAGGGAATGAACTTATTGTCCCGCTTTGTGTGGCGCTAAAATCTCATAGGATATATCATTTATTAAATATGAATCTGGGATTTCTTTGTGTCCGTCCCATTGGATGCATTTTGAAATTCAGGAATTTCCCTTTTATATTCGGATTGCAATTTGTGTTTTTTTTTCTTCTTCTTCTTCTTCTTTTTCTTTTGCCTGTTGTTAGGTTAAGTTTTGTTTGCTTTTGTTTAGACGCTGTTTGCTTTTTATTGTTGTTGCTGTTGATGCTGATGCTGATAGTGGTGTTGGTTGGAGCTGTCGCCAGTGAGCATTCAACTAAGGGGATGGAATGGAAGTGAAGGAGCTAAGAGGTGGGCTTTGTGCACCTTTTTCGCGTAATCGTCTTCTTCGTACTCCTCAACGTAACGTATAGACGACGTCGTCGTCGTTGTCAGTTGTGCGCACTCTGCTGGGTCACTCGCTGTTTTAGGTTCAACTGACTGGAGTTTGGTGGTTCAAGTGGTGGCGACGTGATTCTTTTGTGCTTTTGATTTCTATGGATGAATGGGATATTCGCTTGTGGGAAGATGGCTTTGTGTTCCCTTTGTAATGATTATGCGGTTGTATTCTTCTTTGACCATGGATACTAATTAAGGCGCCATTACGAGAGTGCGGTCTAAGAGGGAGACAGTAGCAAGTGAGATATGTGGTTTGGCTTCGGCCTTAAGGGTGTGTACTTGAATTGAAAAACTTTTTATACCTATTTGAAACGGCTGGGGGGAGTAGGTATACATTTGCCAAAAATTGAGGTTGTTCAATTTGGTAATTCCATACAAATTGATTGTCATCTTCTATAGGGACCGTGTTGACGAGCAAAGTTGTGAGTTGTGATAACTTTCAGTACAAGAAGGAGTTTGTTATTTTTAGACTGGGAATCGCTCGGCTACCGACTTTCACAAAAGTAAGTCCCTGGGAAACATGACGTACTTGCTAAACACTAATGACCAAAGTGCCATGATTTTCTTAAATAGGTATCTATCGTTCGACCAAACTACCTAACGCCCCATATAGGAACACAAACGCAAGTGCTGCAGTATAGGTATGACACAATGCAAATATCATTTATCCCTGCTTAAAATAGCATCCTGTGGGTGTCGACCCAAAAATCGGCTTAAATCGGCCAAAACTCCTGCATTTGAGCGGAAAGTTTCATCTTTATCACTTTCGAAGACTATAGATACCTACCATTTAACGTATTCGTAACTTTGATAGAATGAGTCGAGATCTGCTGTGAAGAAGCTCTGCGTTTTGGATTCTACATACCTAAATTGTACAAGTAAGGAAGGTGCAAGTGCGGATAGCCAGATAGCCATCCAACCCAACCTAACATAACCTATGATAGGTGTATGGACATTTTTAGAAAACACTTAGGCAAAATAATATTATAGTGACCAATTTTGAGATGGATATAAGTATGCATGCAGCAATGGCACTCCTTCGATTTGTACAGGCACGGATACTTATGCAATCTTATGCAGGACAGGCAGTTTGTAGGCAATCCTCTTGCCGCGGGCCCCCTCAATTTACTATCAAATTAGAATCCATGTGACATGCAAAAACATACAAAAAATACAAAAATAAATGCTGCCAACCTCGGCAACCGTGGGGAAATGTGCTAGAGTTCGGGAATACCACATTTTTACATAACTGAATGCCATTGGTTATTAATTATATATTGTTAAAAGGCGAATAATTCGATTTTGTTGGTCAATAAAACTATCTAGTGCAGATGTTCTATATACTAGAAACTTATTAGGACAAACGTACATTTTTCTTAGATAACTGATGAATATTTTGTCAAAATGTTTTTATTTTTCCGCAACAAATCTACATTGCTAATTTCTCATATATATTTTAAGCAAATGTTCACTTATTCCTTAAGAAATAATACTATCCACACGTAACGAATAATATCAAATTTAACAGATAAAATTCTTTGAACACTGTCATCAAGTTTGCCCACAGCGGAAGTGGCATTTGCAAGGTGGTCGGAATTTTTGTAGTTACGTGACATTTGTCAATACGAATTTCCATGTAGCAATACTAGCGCACTTAGCATTTGCCACCCCATACAAATATAGTTTGTAGGCAAGTAACGGAAAATCGGCCGAAATTGGTGGTCTCAGTATTTTCTCTGGTGTCTGCTCACAGTTGACCGTCTAGTTTGGTTAGTCTATGTCCTGGACAGTGATGAGCAATAGGAAATCAATTTTTTGAATTCAACAGAGAGTTTGACCACCATAATGCATTTTGTTACTGTTTACAAAGATCTCTTATTTTCTCTTCCTGACTCGTTGGTGTATGTGGCTCAAAAGCCTATTACGGTTTCGATAGAGGATTACAAGATTTCCCGTAGTTATCTTTAATTATGACGTCTGCACTTCAGCTCTTACCCTATCCCCAACAATTCCTATTCAGCACTCCACTTGCAAGTGCAGTTAAAGTCAATTATTGTAAGCATAGAAGATCGTCTATTGAACACATTTCTTCTGACTGTCACTCGTAGGTTGGGCAGATTAAAAAAAATTAAGAGCGGTAGTAAAATTAACCGGACTTCCTCTCAATAGTTAGAACAAACTACAAAGATCTAGACATCCAAACAAAATTTAGCTGTTATCTATCAGTACGCATTTTTACGCCCCATAAGTCCTGAGTGTATAGCATCAAAGATAATGACAACCCCCAGCTATAGACAAAACCCAATGGGGAGCCCAATGTCCAACCCCTATCCGCACGTGATCTCGCCTGCGGGATGCCAAATTTTAAACCGCACCACCCCAACCTACGCTAACAGACGGGACGGTAAATAAATTGTTTCAGTTCCACCACACAAATAGGAACATTGCACAGCAAGGTCATTACTTATGTTCACCCCCGAAGGGGACAATATTCGCATCCATCTGCCATCTCTTTCTCTATCGGTGCATGAGTTCGTATTCGTATATTCTTATGTGCGGTGTAGTGTCATGTCTATTGCCACGCACACAGGACTGCTTTAATTTACTCTTTGCAATTATTTTACAGAGCAGTAAGTTATGGCATCCGGTCATAAATTTGTCGGGGAATTGTATATATCAGTTTGGAAGCGATTTCCTTGCCTCCTTCCGCACACGTTATACCTTCGCTACAGTATTTGAACAGCCGTATGAAAGAGTTAACATGCTGCTTCAGCTCCAGCTCCAGTGTCTGCGACTACGACGACGATAACGACAACGACATCGACAACTACAACGACACGAAAGTGCACTGTAGTACAAATAATATGCAACCCAAAGCGAGCTGGTGAATGAGTGGGTGAACTCCAAATAGACCCTCGAATCCATTGTGGGCCAACTAGCATAGAAAGCTCCCTCTGCCCATCTATTTTAGTCGATAAAGTAACTGTGTGTACATAGTGTCATGACGTGGACAAAAAAAAACGAAATAAACTGAAATCGTGATGCTAAAACAAACATCTGTGTCGGAAATGGGCATCGACGGCGGACGGAGGAGGATAGACTTTGGACATGGTCGAGGCGACAGACTGACATATGTCTCTGGGGGTCATGTTCCGCATGTCCCATTCCAATTTTCCACAGAGATAACTGACCTCTGACTGAGCTGTGGTCCATACGGGGTATTTATCACTCGAATTCATTCATTCCTGATTGTTCGATTAAATCCTTCCGGAAATGGCTTTAATCGATGTCTGATGCTGTATCGGCTGCACTTCAATTAGAACTTGGGATTTAGTGGTGCACACTGGCACGTATATATACACGTCAGTGTCGAGTTGAGTGTTGTGTGCATGCGGGAACAATGCGATGTTGTTCAACCCCATTGTGCAAATGTGTGTTATGGGAATGGTCCAGCAATCAATAGTGCTGCATAGCTTTTCACAGAATCATAGAGATCAATCAACTTAAGGACACTCAGGGATATATATGTGGCAACAAGCAGTATAAACAATATTTCCCCAGAAGGACTGTCAAAATAATAGTAAACTGGAAATGGAATTTAACACAAATGGCTTTGACTTTACCTATACGCATTATGCAATTGCACATGGATTGCAAAATATCTACATAAGATAAGGCAGATGAGTTGGAAGTGATCTGCACAAAGCCGACCAGCAACTAATGGGATTTTGATTTTGTGCATTGTTGTGGACCAATATGTAGCGAATGTTGACAATTCTGGATATTTTTATTCGATTCCCTAAATTAATGTCAAATGCATTCCTATAGTAAGGAGGTAGGTCTTGACGTGGGACTTATCATATAATAGTGGCGGACGTAACTGGAGAAGGTAGAAGAATTATCGAGAGTTCCTACCAAACCAAGTCACAAGACAAATACTTGAAAACTCTCAAAAGGGCTGAAGTGCAGTATTGCGCAGACATTTTACGGGAACCTTTAAAGCTATTCCTAGTGTTGTTGATTTCAATATTTTTTGATCACAAGCGATTAGATGAATGAACGTCAAAAATATATACCCCCATTTAAGTTGGGATGCAGTCGGCCATGTTCCTGATACTTCAGAACTTTGGTAGCCTCTTATGAAAGCGGTAGTTGACCCATTTTACCGAAGCTAATAACGTGCGACTATTTTTGGGGTTAGAAAAGAATCACTGATCCTATGGGAAGTCATTTAATTCCCACACGCTGCGAAGACTGATGAATAATTCAATGCTCAATATTCTTGAAAACAAATTCATGCAGTTAAAGGTGGTAAAATAAATTTTGAAAATATTACGAGGTTTTTTTCATGTTTCAGACTCCTTTTTGTGGGTTTTACTTTTTCTTTTGAAGTCGCGAGTCTATATTTACAGCCCTCAGACTCTTGAAGCAGTCAAAGAGAATATCCGTCAGAAATGCAAATACCTATCGCTGGAAGTTCTGGCACCAGTGATGGATACCAAAAATCGGGCCCGAATGTTCGTCAATTTTGGCGGCGGCGGTCATCCAGCCGATATTATTTTCTCGATTTAATGGAAACAAAATTTTAAACATCAACTAACCATAATTCAAGAGCAGAAACAACTTTTTTCTTTCAAAAACAAAATTGCAGCCAAGGAACATCGGTCGATCGGGTTTGTTCTCTCCTTTAATGAGTTGAATACTGTTTGGTAGCTATTTAAACATTTATGGTAAGTTTGAGGACCCAAAATTTGACCCAACAGCCCTAAGGTCCTCGAATAGCAGTAGCCTAGAAGGCCGCCAGGCAAATATCCGATATGTTATATGAATAGGTATCTAGTAACTTTTGAGACAACTGTCTTCGCAACGATAAACCTCCATAATTCGCAACAATGTGCAAAAATTACGGGATGGAGAGCCTCTTTAGTTCATTCTTCAAAAATGTACTGAAAACTTACGATATTAAGAAATAAATCGGCTTGAAAACAACTTATTGTGGTCAACAAAGTTTTAAAAACGATGTCGTCCAAACGATCATCGTCTTACGTTATCTACCCCCAGGTATCTAGTTTAGTAGATAAGTCTGCTTGATGTGTCTCAGTTTTGATCTATCACATGAACAGCTTTTTCAGTAGTCGACAAATTTAGTCAAGAAATTTGTGACTACGTACTAAGTTGACAGTTCCCATAAATGTGCCTGACGTAGGAAAAGTAAGGTTCCCGACCAATCTATGTAGTTCTTGCGTTTAGGTTACATCGAGTCCAGACCTATCTAGTCGACTTAAGATAAAAACATTTTTGAATATGCCCCAGTGAATTTGTTGTAAGCTTACACAAAACGGCGAAGTCATTTCCGGGGCTATTATAGTGATCCGCATTAGTCACAGAGACTTTGTATCTCTCAGCAGAACTGAAAAAGAAAATCGCGAAGGACTTTAAGGTTCTGTCATAGTCCTCTTAACTATGTTCAACAGGCTGGCATGTTCTTTTTAATTACGGCTACTAAACTGAATACCTATGTTCAATATTCAATCACTGCATGGTAATACAGTCACAGTCACTTTACCGAGGAGCAATTTGCATTACTCTGTAGAGTCAGGGGATATTGGAAAAATAATAACTTACCCTCAGCCCTCATGCGACAATGTTTATGCTCCCTCATACAGCATCACCTCAGCCGCACTCAGTATATGTATACCTCGCGGGTAACATTCACTGTCGCAGCAATGACTTGTGGTCCCCGTTTGTAGCCCCATTATTTACGATGATCGATATTTTCACATTTATTCCGATTTACTATCGGTTCCGTGAATTGTATCTTGGCCGAGTGTTTTGTCGTTCTGTGCGCCATCCTTTCTCTCTTAATGCGTTTCTCTGACGATTCACTTCCCCCCCGCCCTCATATATATGTGGACACAAACAACATAGTAATAGCCGCATCTTTATTCTGGTTAAATACATACGTCTCGCTGGATCTGTTCACAGTTCACACCAGTGAGTTTATTACTCGGTGCAAAGCATGCACACAAGATATTAACTTTACCGCCATATGCCAAGTCATTCCGTGAATTGTTTGTTCCTCGATATTCCCGCCGAGGGATGGGGGACTCGCTCCCACAAAGCCACATACACAATCGGCTGCACAATCTGCCAAAAGCTAATGCATTCCAACATTATTGTGCAAAAAAGAACAAAAATTGCTAGCATATATAAAACCATCAGTTCCACACTTATGGTGGATCCGTTCGCCATCGCCCCTTCTCGTGCTCCCCCGACTTATGGCTTAGTCTTTAGAGAAGTACTATGCGCGCGCTGAACTGGACACCGCATCGCACTAGAGGACGGACACAGCCGAACAAAAAGTAACTTCTTTATGGCTCTGTTGATGGTATCAAAAGTTAATGTTGATGACATTTTTGCCTGATGTGATTAATTCGCTTTTTGTGAGAGAAGTTGTCCTTGCTAGCACACCACCACCACCACCACACCACACCCGTACCATCAACACCACCAGTTCAGCTCCACATGAAGGTTAAGAAAGTGTACAAAACGGAACGTGGTCTGTGCAGCACTTCACCACAGACCATGGCACTCCATAAACGCGGCCTGACTATGGGCAAAATGTGCGACTGTGTCGTCGACACTCTTGCTGATTGGAATCGCACGTAATAATTTTCATGTTAGGTGTTCATCAGGCATCACCCATTCGAATGGTACCAATATATGACCGAGACCGAGAGACCCAACTCTGACTGACTACGTGTGATTGGCGCGATGGCAGCAACGACAAAGTGTTGTTGCACACAACTCTCTCCCTCGGTCAAAGGAGATTCCAATTCAGTTCCAACAGAAATTACCGATTACCGAAATAGCAGACTTATATGACGTATTGGTATTGCGGTTAGATGTTTAAATTGTACAGAGGATCAAAGTGGAACTAATTTTGAATGCCTTCGGGATCAGTAATCAGTACAAAATTGCCAAAGTTGGATTAGTCTCTTCAAAGGTATTCAAAGCAGATAAAGGGAGTAGGAAAGGGTGGACAGTGAGTGAGCCTTATGTAAAATGTAATCAGACGGGTGTGGTGGGGTACGCCTTATTCCACAAAATTTAAATGCTTTCACCGAACGCTTAAATCCCTTCACAGGTAATATAATTCCACTGAAAAATAAGTCCTTCACAATCAAATTCACTTGTCTTCGAAGGCATAAATCACACCACTATCACTCACACACACGCCATAGCTACAGCACAAAACCAGGGCCAAACAGAAACCCAAGTACATGAAATATTCATACAGCAAAAGGACGAAAAAAATAAAATAAATAATAGAGCCAACCTTTCGAGAATTGTCATCTTCTAAAATATTAAGCCAATTGAAATATGTCAACTCTGCACATTCTTGAGGATTATACTTGTCAATGAATGATATTTATTCTATGTGTTCCTTTCTGTATGGTGTGTATCCTCGTGGGAGGAATTCGTCTTATGTAATGCGAGACTATACTCTTCGGGTGTTTTTCTTCTTACTCGTTCTGTTCTAGCTCTCGTGTGAATTTTTCAAATTTCTAAAACCAACAATGAGTGCAGTCGTTTGCAATGCGATTTGAGGTTACACAAGAGCAGAGGAAACACAAAAAAGAAACCGAGATCTGTATACGTTTTAACCGAAGTCGGTGGGGGATTGAGGTATGTACGGCACGAGAAAGAAAGACAAATGCCACAGACAGATTTGGGCAAGTTGCAGACAATTTGCAAGGAATATACCGTCTATTATTTTAGTGTAGTTCTTTGCACCCACAAATGTGGGGTTTATGACAGGGGGTGGGTTTCACCCTGAATCTGAGACCCTTGTGTTTATTTTAAATTGAGAATGATGCACGTATTTCTCTACGTCTTACACTTGGCGGAGAATTTCAATTCCTATTGAACTTATAGCACATTGAAATATCCTTGTGCAATAGCCTTTGAAGAATATTGTGATCTTATTGTGATATTGTGATCTGCAACGAAAAGTCGCTCTTTTATTTCTATAAGCACCCAACAAGAGGCGCAGTGGCTTAGTGGTTAGTGTGTTGGACTACTAAGCGAGGGGTCCCAGGTTCGAATCCCGAGAAAAACCCAAATTCCAACTTAAGGTTTTTTCACAGCGCCACCTCTCGCGAACGTCTGACAAAGATCCGAGAGTATAACTGTCATGAAAGAGCTTCTCAATTGGCCGTTTGGACTCGGCATTAAATTGTAGATCCCTTCCATTCGTCCCAAAAAATAAAAACTCACACAAGACGAATGGTTGTGAGAAGCTAGGCCTAGGGTCCCTACGGACCTGTTGCGCCAATTATTTATATTTATTTATTTTACCCAACAAGAGGACCAGTGGCAACACTGCCAACGTGCCATCAGAAGAGCCGAAACTGGGTTTTACTAGGCGACCACAACGAAACCCTTGGTTCGATGAGGAATGCCGCCAGGCACATGCAGCCAAGAACGAGGCCTATCAATTAATGCTGCAGACAAGCTTTACGGGCAAAAAAGAAGGGAGGAACACCAACCTCTCAGAAGGAAAAAGAAAAAGCATGAGAAGCGAGCGGTCGAATCAATGGAGGGACTCTACTGCAGAGGCAATGTTCGACAGTTCTACCAAAGGGTAAAACGATCCACCCAAGGATATGGGAGCACCCAAGCATGGGAGTACAGTAGTAGATTCACAGTCGGTGCTGAGGATTTGGAAAGAACACTTCTGCAGCCTGGTAAACGGCGGAGATTGCCAACAACCCGCTGCCAGGCAGAATGATCTGTTCAGCTTGGACGATGACAGCCAAAATTTCCGTCCACCCGACCTACTCGAAGGGAGGATAGCGATAAGTCCAACATAGCTGCTGGAGCGGATGGCCTTCAAGCCGAGCTTGAAGGCAGTGGGAGATGGCCTGGTAAGAAGCATGCACCAAATCATCTGTAAAATTTGGTCCGATGTAAGCATGCCCGACGAAGGGAACCTCAGCATCGTGTGCCCCATCCACAAGACAAGAAAGGAGATACTCTGAACTGCGCCAACTACAGAGGAATAAGTCTCATGAATGTCGCGTATAAGATCTTGTCGGCTGTATTGTGTGAACGCCTAAGACGTTTCGCCAACAACCAGATCGGCCCATATAAGTGTGGTTTCAGGCCAGGAAAGTCAACCATCGACCAAATTTTCACACTCCGACAGATCTTGGAAAAAACCCAGGAATTTCAGATCGATACACACCATCTATTTATCGACTTTAAAATCGCCTATGATAGCTTATATAGGGACGAGTTATACAAAACCATGTCAAGTTTTGGCATCCCCGCCAAACTCGTCCGTTTGTGCAGGATGACGGTGGAGAAATCTCGCTGCTCCGTCAAAGTCGGCAAGAACACAATCGAGACAAGGGGATGCGCATGATATGTACGTTCTTTAACGTCGTGCTTGAAACAATTGTACGAAACTCACAAGCCAACACCAGAGGTAAAATTATTCAAAAGTCCGTTCAACTACTTGCCTATGGTGATGATATTGACATTATTGGGAGAACGCGGCGAGCTGTCAGTGGAGCATTTGCAAGCATCGAAACGGAGGCGGCGAAGATGGGTCTCGCTGTTAATGAGGACAAAACGAAGTATATGCTGTCAACGAGAAAGGACTCTCAACATCAGCGACTCGGACAAAACGTCACGATGGAAAGATACAACTTCGAAGTAGTTAAAGACTTTGTCTACCTGGGCTCCACTATCACTTCGCAAAATTACATCAGCGCAGAGATCAAGCGAAGAATCACTTTTGCCAATCGCTGTTTCTACTGGCTAAGAAGGCATCTAAGAAGTAAAGCCCTCTCTCATAGAACCCAAACAGATATTATAGACCTTAATCCTCCCAGTATGGTGCTGAAGCATGGACCCTGCCAAAAGCGGATGAAAACCTTCTGGGATGCTTTGACAGAAAGATTCTTTGAGTGATTTTTGGTCCAGTTTGTGACGATGGAGTATGGAGAAGAAGATTCAACGACGAACTATACAGGCCTTACAGCGACGCTGGCCTAGTCAAGAAGCTAAGAATACAATGGCTGAGTTGGCTGGGACACGTGGAGCGTATGTACAACAACGCATCAGCCCGACGAGTCTTCGAATCCGCCCCTGAGCTGGAAAACGACCTCAACCAACTTAGTGTGCGTAACTGGAGGCAGCTAGCGAGGGACCGAGCTGACTGGAGGGGCCTGTTGGTTGAGGCCTTGGTCCACCCCGAAATTTAAGGTCCACCAAAAGTAAAGTAAGTAAGCACCCAACTGAACAGGCAATTAATTTTTGGCGACCTTTGGGCAGTTTTGTCGAAACAATAAAAACAAAATACATCTGTTCTAGATAGCACAAGTTTTTACTGCATGTAGGGCCTTTGTAGCCGTGTTTTTGAGCGCGTTTTTGGGAGAGTTTATGGACACGTTTTTGGGCGCCTTTTTTTAAAAGAGTTTTTGTACACAATTTACGCGTTTTTGGAGTTTTAGATGCGTTATTGTACACTTTCTTCGGGCGCGCTTTTTAAATCAATTTTTTGGGCGTTTTTCGGCACACTACTGACCGTCTTAAGAGGCGTTTTCGAGCACATTATTTTATCAAGAGTTTTCGAGTTCTTTCTTATGCATTTTTTCTACGAAATTTAATTCGTTCTTAGATGCGATTTTCCTAATGTTTTTGAACATAGTTTTCGACTTATTTTTAGATGCTTTTAAGGATATGTTTTTGTTTTTCGACGCGATTTCGGAGCCGATTTCGGACACATTTCTTTCTCTACACGTTTTAGACACGTTTTTGGACGCATTTTACGTGCTTTTGAGTGTTTTAAGACGTGATTTTGAGAGCGTTTATAGACTTGTTTTCTGAAGCGATTTTCGATGAATTCATCGACATGTTTCAAGGGCATTTGTGTATGATTTTTTTTAGCATATTTTGAGGCATTTTTGGGTGCAGTTTTATATGTTTTTCAATGCGTTTTTGAACGCTTTTAGGTATAATTTTGGGATCTTTTTAGCTGTGTTTATAGCCATACTTTCGGACGAGTTTCTGGGCGTGCCTTAGATGCGATTTTGAGCTCTTTTTATGCCCCATATTTAGACTCGTTCTCAGGACACTTCTCAACGTTTTGGGATGTGTTCGTGAGCACATTTTTTTACGAATTTTTGAGCCTTTTCGAACGGTTCTTAAACACGTTTTTGGAAAGCATTTTTTTCAAGCGATTGTAGACAAGTTTCTAAGCGGTTCGGAATTTCTGACGCTTTTCTGGTGTTTTTTTGGTCGTTCTTTTAGTGCCCTACTAATTTTCGAGCGTTTTTTTAATTGTTCTATGATATTTTTGGGCGCGTTTTCGGGAGAATTTTAGATGTTTAGATGCATTTTTGCAAGCCTTTTTCATCGTGTTTTTCGATTGGTTTTCAACACGATTTTAGACTAATTTTGAAGATAGACATTGAATAGCGTCACCAGACTGGTTAAAAAAATGCACACCAGTCGTTAAGATGGCCAAAAAATGACTAACTAACAGACATCAACAATCCGGTTCTTAGGTTCTCCTCCTATTTAAGCGCCACCTATTCGAAAGTACAATTTGAAACAAGGAGAGTTGTTCAAAATCAAACCAAACGTAAGGTCCCAATCATTCAGTTTATTAGCACATTTCTTAAACCCGTTTTAGTCATTATCCGCTTAAAATTAACATCTTCGAAGGAAACTCATACTTACCTTAAATATGGACCAACTACTACAAAAACGCCACCATATCGCACCATCGCTACCACCGACTCAAAGACCGTAAACTTTTCGCTTTGATTACTGGCACAATTACGAAAGTGTAAATCATCGGATCAATGACAACTAGACATGCACCGTCTTTATTCCATAGAAGCAGCAGTCACATCACCAAAGAAACAAAATCCTTGGTGTGCCAAGGCTGCAATTGCAATTGCAACCTCAATAGATTCAATCCCACACGAAGACGTATCGGGCAATGATACAAACACTTTCGAATGCACGACAACAAATCCCAGCGATGATGATTTCCTTTCGGGGAATTCGATATTCCAGTCTCGTGATGCTCGAATCAAACCGATAAATCGTAAATCTTTCACTTTGCCGGAGATTTTTCTCCCCGACCGACACGCGGGAAGAAAACACACACCAGCGCGCCGAGTATAAAAAAACATCCGACACGGAAATAAAAGGGAAACAAAGCGATAAAAACCCAAAGACGGAAAAACTTCGGCAATGCCACAGCGAAATGAAAGGAACTTAGGAGCAGTAGCTGAGCGCTTAAAAAAAAGTGCTGGCATGTTCTTCTGCAATTCGACGAGATGTTTGTGCAAATCCAGGCCGAGCGGATGGGGGATTGAAGATGGCAGCATAGCGCATCTTTCTTCATTCCCCATATATCCGTTGACTGCGGTTGATGTATCTTGGGCCCTAACTCATCATCTGCATCACTCTCTGCTGCTGTTCGCTGCGATGTGTGTTTCGGTTGCTGTTCCCTTTCGGATTCCTTCTCCATTGGTCATCGTCTACTGAGATGAGGATGACCAATGCTGCCCGTTGAGGTCTTCAAGTGGCAACGGGATATAAATCAAATGCAGGAGTTCAGCCATCATCGGCCGCAGACCAGGCCAGTGGCGGTCGACAGCAGCTCAATAGCTCGCCTGCGCAGCACGAGCAACAAAATTACGTTCATGTTAAGAAATTGTGAATCGATTGGACGCAGAGCAGCGAAGGAGTCCAATCAATTTTGACATACAGAACGATCTCGGGAGGCATTAAATCCATTTGAGGATAAAGTAAATGAAAATCGTTCCTGGTGTACGCATTGTTAACTGTTTTCTGTTTTTTGTATGTATTTATTTTTTTCGATCGTCATCTCATCCGCTTTTTTTAGCGATATTTTCTTCGTTTTTGTATCTCGAATTCGGTGGAAATAAGCCGCAACCGATTTTCGGATTCAATGTGGGAAATGTTACAAGAGGGCATTGCTCGCGATTCGGGATACAGTCGGAATTTCACGATAATTTCACCGAGAGTGAGCGTTTTTCTGAATGTCAATATATTACGGCTTTTTGTCTGGAAATACGACTGAAATTAGGCAGTGGTAGGTTGGGTTGAAGTGGCTGTCGACAAAGAGCTGACGCACTTAGAGACTCTTGTTGTAATCCAACATGAGCCTATTCTATGGGAAGTTGTGCGTCTTATTCATTGAACCAGATTGAGGTTCTTATCAAGCGGAAGAGGCATCGAAAGACTGTGCTTTCTAGTTCGTTTAGACAGTTGAAGTAGATGGCTGACAGTCGTTCAAGCATTACAGAGATAGAGGAGAATGACCTTCTCTTCCTGCTCGTACATGCAGGCTCTTCCACAAAAACCGGTGACAATGCTCTATATGGGCGTCGTTCGAGACACTTTGAGCCTTCCTTGTGGAAACGGAAACGCAGCATCCGCACTTTTTACCGCTTTGTCTGCGGGTGCCTTTCTGTTTATAAAAATTGTCAGATCCCCCGTTCTGAAATTATGAAGCCCCAACCGACGATGTTTCTTTTGTAGAAAAGGCTACGATTGTTGTCCCTAACGCCTGTGTAAGTCAGTTCAAAGCTTTTAAGTAAAAAGGAAGCTTAAAATCCTTGCTAAGATGCAATACGCGTTCTACGGAGTAATTCACAAGGACTTCTACCTTTATGCTCTCTTTCATCTCAGACTTTGACGTTGAGTGTTGCAAGCAGTCATACTCAAAGCATCTCAAAAGTAGTGCCCCTCAGCCCATTTAATTCCATCAAACAAATCGCCTCTATTCAAAGGGCTCAAATTAAAACGTCAGTTTTCGAGAGAAAACTTACTCCTCTGCGCCGAACGCCACTACCAACCAACAACTCGAGTAATTAGTGCGGCAGAACACCAACTTCTTCACAGCGGAACAACTGAATGGGAATTCAAACTCAAAATTCCATTGCCATTACAATCTTTTATAAATTTATTCAAATAAATTGGTAACGAGGAGTCGGGAGTCCTCCTCATTAGTGCATCTCCGCTGAATGTCGTCGTGTCGCCGGAAACTTGTATACAACTGCACACATAAACTCAAAGGGATCCCGGAACCTCGGTGCGACTCCGCACCCTCATGCCTTTCAACAAACTTTCAGGTGATAGTAGACTTTAATTTGTATATCATAAGCTTCCGTCCTGGCCAATAAATGTCATTACCTCTTGCACTGCGCGTTTGCACCTAGCCGCCTCGACACTGATGCCTCCAGCGGGATGCTTAGTGGGGAAAAACTTTCCGCAGCAGAGAAGTGGAGTTGTATGTCGTTGAAAGGACGCTCTTTGTGTATGTATGCCGGCGGGGGTAAGGTAAAACCGTCATTAGAAATATCAACTGGTAAGTGGGCTTAAGAGTTTAATTGCGCCATTGAGAGTTGAAAGAGATTCACTTCCCATCGGTTCTGCTGCCTGGTATCGGGAGAATAAAGTTTTTGCGAAGAGGAGAGCTCCTTTTGTGGCATACACAAAACGCTGCGGATTAACCGTATAAGAAGGATTAAGGACAAGGTGAAACACGTTTACCGGGAATTTTCAGAATGACCAAGCATTTAACTTTGGAAATTAAAAGTTTGAACTCCAACATGCACAGCTCAGTCTCTTTATTGTTAACGGTGGTGTAGAGTGTGTGCACACTTGCGTGTAGTGCACCGCTATATTAAGGATCCTTAATTATGGCATTTACTTGTCTTCTGGATTCAGGCCAAGAATATACAAAGTGAGGCGTGATTTTCATATACAAAAACCAATGCAAATGGGTTTTGTGGAAACGATGTCAAGTGGTGCGTTCGTGAAGGGTGCAGTTGGAACCTTATTGAGAAGAGCTGCCCACTTCAATTGGGCCGAAATGAGGATTCATTGGTTTTTAGTAGATGAATTAAATGAATCGCGACATTCTTTTGAAAATTTTTGATGTATGCTTAACGGAATAAAAGCTGCTGGGCCTTTTCAAAACATCTCTTAGTAATAATGACGTTTAAGTGACTTACATCATATTCCGTTTAATTATATCTTGATCTCTCCAGCTTGCAAGATGAAAAGTCGCTTACAATGCTTACATAGTTTCTCATCGTTATAATGAAGCTCTTAAAGGCTTGCACCGATTGTCTGATTGCCTCTACTACTAAAGGTTGGCTGACTTCTAACTTCTAGTGCATGTTTGGGAGCAATAGTGCTTCAAAAGCGAGAAAGAGAGAGATAACGACGCAGGGAGAGATAGGGAGAGATAGAAGGTCTCGATCTTGACGTGATTGGGACCCAGTGCTGCCAGGTCATTTTATTCACGGGGAGATAAAAAACTAAACAGAAAACGCTAAATTGCGCTAGATTACGCAAACAAAATTTAATCGACAACTAAACAAAATTTTCACATGTTTTGATAAGCCAACTTTAATAAATATATGTACCTACATTACATAGGGCCTTATCAATAAACATTTTTACTTTCCTCTCTTAATTTTAGTACGAAGGCTGTATTTTTCATACAAATTTCGCAATTTTGAACTTCCGTAAATTAAAGTCGAAACTAAAATTTTACATTAGTACGACACATAGTCTCGGTGACAAGTCGAGCAAACAGTTCGTCCGGATCAAATATGGTGGTCATCTATTGAACTAAATCAGACGGAAATGCAAAATTGTCCACTTTTTACAAATATCCTTCTTTTGATTTCTGCAAAATGTAACAAATTTTGCACACCATGCAGAGTTTGGAATACTAATATATAGAAAATTGGATGCGTTAAGATATGTATTGAAACAAAAAAAAATGGAAATACGAAAGAAAACAATATCTATTGAAAAAAACCGAAATTTAATAAAATAATAAGAAAAGAAAAGTAAAAAATTAAGAAATTTTTTTTTTAATATTTTCCAAACCTTTTCTTATTGTTTGCAGAATTTTGTAAGCTGAAAGTCTCCACATTCAACTTGTACCTTTTTTATCCCGAATTGTAGAAATTCACTTGTGCCACAAATAATTGTGGTGTTGAGTATCTAATTGAACCACATATACATCGGCCCAAAGCTCATCAGACTTCGATTAGCAGAGACTTTCCAGACACCTTTTACAGACTATCTCCTATCTCGATGAAATGTTATACATCTTCCATTGTCTTAATACAGTCAAAGGTGGCTCCATAGTTCTCGAACTCCAAACGTGATACGAAAGGTAAGGACTCACCGTAGATACTAACAAAAAACCATCATAACCTATAACACCAACTGTAGTACAATGAAAATAGGGTTACGTCTGAAACTAAAAAGTTGTTCCAAGGCAGCCGTGCTGCCGCGCTCATATGCAAATGTGTCTTCACCTCCATTTGCATACCTCGCGAGAATTATTACAGATTTTTGACAGGATATTTTAATTATTACTCCAGCCACACCGAGCGAGTGTTTGCTTATGCGGCATGTATGCATGCAACTTTGTAGGTCATGACAGCTTTTGATATATAACAAGTTGGCCCGCCACAGTGCATGCAGGATCGTGTAACGTACACCGCCTGCTCCTTGTTATGCAACAATTCATGATTACCAATGTTGGTTCCACTCCATTGAAGCCATTTCACCTCTGCGTCTGCGATTGGAATTTATACTTCCGAATAGTTGCTCCCAAAATCAACATATACAACTTATGACAAAGGGATTAGCCCATTAGCGTTGGAAGTTCCATTCAACGGGTGCAGGGCGTTGGCAACAACGACGAAAATTATCTCCACCTAACCTGACGCGCTCAAATTGAGGGCGTAATTTAAGTTGCCTACATGCCAAAAGACAAACTTACTAAGACCCCCAGGTAGTTTAACATAAACGAAAAGTCACGCCTGGAATTCTTTCGGTGTAATGGCCATTGCCACCGACGACCGACCGTCAAAATGTGTTCGGCAACAAACTGCGCGAACATGCAATCACTATGCACGCGATAATCTGCAATCGGTTCTGCCCCGAACCGGCCGATTTCTTATTCGCCCTACCACCGGTGTACTTCCAATATATAAATACCTGGGCCAGACAACAAAGTTTACAACTTTTGCGGGCCCATAAACCAACAGAGGATATATGTCCCCCTGGTACTCCTGCTTCCACCAAATGAGCAATAACACTCCATGTAGTCGGGAATCGAATTGCTGTCGGAGCAATAAAGTTAACGTTGGTATTTATTGAAAGAAAATTGAGGTGAACAAATGCATCGTGCCTCATAAAGGCCTACATGTTAATACCTGGGCCCGAGGCTGCCTCGACGGATGGATGGGGATGCATGGAGTCGGAGCTATTAGGCCGTCAGTGCATAAATGAAGTGATTCTTGATGGAACCTTACGGAGTGCGAATTTCGATTGATGTTTGTTTTGTTACCAAAATGTTGAAAGCGAAACCATGGGCGGTACCAACCATTGTGCGCAAGAGAGGCGCGGGCGTTGTTGATAATGCCTGGCCACTGATGAACAGTAGCAGTTGTCACAAAGATTGGGTTCTTTAAGGGTTAAGTTGGTGGGAAGCTCGGCTTTGGATTCGAGAAAAAGGCTAAAAATGGACTGGCGCACTTTAGGGGCTATTTTTCGAGCGCTGCTGGCCACCCGAATAATGATGGCCTCCTGGTTCCTGGCAAAAATAATTGTATTCACTGAAAATAGTTCAGAGCTCTCAAATTACGTGAACTTTAAGGCTAATTTTTCAAAATTGAATCACCTATTTAGGGAAATGTCGATCCATTGTTGATGCAGTCGCCGTATGACACGTAGCGCCATCTTTGTTGAAACCTTTCATATTCTGATACGAAAATACGCAGGAACTGCATAGACATAGCAGGGAACTACACGATCTCATTTAGGAGGAATGAGACATCATGTCAAACAAATAAAAATAGTGCTCCAGAGTGTTATATGAAAATTCCCGCACGTAAAGTACAAATTTCCCCTTTTGCTCATGTGTTAATTCACCAAAAATATCTACAGATTTTCCGAATCGATAAAAACAACAATAGAAATCGTCGAAATACAATCTTTTTCGTAAAAGAAAATAGTAAAATGGACCACAAGTATTGGGACTAATTTTTAAGTGCATAGAAATCGCGATTCATTTGAAAAATGTTGCTAATGAAGTACTTGATAATGGACGATTTGGTGTGTCAAAACAAGCGAAACGATTTCGAAGGTTTTAAAATAATTTTATTTGATTTATGGGTCGCTTAATTTGGACCAATTTAGAAACTAAGAACTTTCAGGCGGACATACCGAATAACATCTACAACACACTAGAATGCAAGAATATAAAGTTTACATTGCGTATTAATAGGCTACATACGCTACCGATTGTCTATATACGTAGTTGAAACAAAATAAGGTATGTCCTACGTTAAGATGCGAATGAGTGAGCCAAAACGATTTAAAAACAAACAGCAATATTTAAGCTACAAAATTTATCAAAAAAGTTCACTAAAGAATGCTACAACTTACCTCTACTACGGGTTAAGTTGTAGTTGTCACATAGGCGGGGGTAAGTTGTAACATTGATTAAAAAAAACTTGTATTATCTGTCCAACTGACGATGAATACAAAACTTAAATAGGCGCGTCGTTTGAATTGAAGAAGACCAACATTTTTCGCTTTTACGCGGCTTTTAATTTTAGGGGAACACTTATTTTTTGTTTAAATGTTACAATTCCCTGTTACTTTTAACCCCGTCTTTCCCTACCAGAGACGAAAAATACTTTAGAGGCATTGCCTGTGCGAAATTATGGTTCAATAATTGCGATTCTTTTCCCTGCTCTGCATCAACTCAGACTTATTTTCGACTAAAGTTAAATAATTCGGAAGTGCAAAAGTTTATGCGGGATGGAAAATTAATTCATTTGGAAGTTGATCTCTACCACCGCTAATAACGTGCCTTCGTCGCACAAAATGTTGGACACATTTTAATAAGAAGCGAGACTTGTAGGAGGACTTTTCAGATCTAACATTCAATTCTGAAACATTTGCACATACAAAGCAACAGTTGTATATTTATTTACTTTGGTATAAAGTTAACTCTAAAATAAGTAAAATGTTCACAAACTTGCAACACGTAAATGTCTACACTATAGAACTTGTCGTGCAGTATTTTCACAAATATTCCCTACAAATTTGTAATATCCAAAGTAATGTCCCATCAGGCACAGCGAATATGCAATCATATAAAATGCAATCGTTCACAAGGAAAGTCTACTGGTATATGGTCATACTAACCATAGAAAATGATTTAACTCAATTTCCCTCCCTATATTTGTCGAATAATTAAAAGCTTTTTGTCCAATTATTGATTTAATGTCCATATTAATAGTAGCGTTTCCGAACTTCCAATGGGGTGTGCCACAAGGCTCGGTTCTCGCCCCAATCTTATTTAACATTTATATACCTACATGTGACGTTCCAAACCTACCCCACTGTGATATAGCTATTTTCGCAGATGATACTGCAATATTTTCCTCAAATGAATTAGCTCTCAATGTTGTGAGAAATCTTCAAAATGGAGTTGCAAGTTGGAAATCAAACTAAATGATGGGAAAACGCAAGCAATTTTTTTCACTAGAAAGAGAAAGCCTTGCTTTCTTCCCAGCTATCAGCTCCAGCTTAATTGAAGCTACATAAATTGGGAACCTTCCGTTAGATATCTAGGCATCCATTTAGACACTAGATTAACATTTAAGGAACATATCAAAAAAAGCATAAAGAAAAATAGGAATAGCTTTAAAGATGTTGTACCCATTTATTAATAGAAAATATCTGCTTTCAACAAGTAAGAAAATAATATTACATAGGCTAATTTTACAAGCAATTCTGTTATACGGTTGCCGGTTATGGGCCGAATCCGAATATAAAAAAATTGCAAGTTTCACAAAATAAAATGATGCTCGACTTACTTTGGCACCACTCAACCCATAAACTAAGTATTACATAGACCGTCAGCTACCGCGCATCTACCCCATTCCCCCCGCAAATTTTGAAAATAAAATTCTCTCTTAAATTGTCTATCTGAGAATGAATTCCCACATAGTAACACGGAAAATAGCTTGTAGTCAAATTCTCTTAAATTATCTGAGCTGCCGGTGGTGCCAAGGTAGTTTATGACTCAACCCTTACTACACGCAAAAGAGCGAATGTTGAATTGATAGCAAATAAAATTGTTAAGCTTAAGAACACGTTTAATTCAAGATTTGGTTTTGCAGATAATCCACTTGTAAGCCATCGGAATACCTTAGATTGCTGCAATCATTAAAAATCCATTATAATTAAATTATCAATTATCTTTATTTGTTTTAACATATTTTAACTATTTTATCTTATGTATGTCTTTCTGTTACTTTTGAAAAATTAGCCACGTCTTTCTCATTCTCTGTGCTGATATATGCAATTATTTAATTTGATTTGTTTGTTTATTATTATTAAATATTTACTTGTTTATTATTTTAACATTTATTTATTTAGTCTTAATATATATCTATTCATCTATTTACTTATTTATTTATTTATTTACTTAATTATCTGACTTCATTTGTTTATTTATTAAGTACCTACCTATTTATTAACTTGTTAATACAAAACCATTTGGTGTATATAATGCACGCACATTTAATATTATTTTCCGTTCTTACTTCTTTTTTCTTTTATATTGAACGTTTTTTTTTTGTATTTTCCTTCAAGTTTCTTTTATTCCTCATATATCTTGCATAAAAAATAATATTTCAGTAGAAAGATAAAACTCAAATTATCAAATCTCTGTAAAATGTGCAATAAAAATAGTCTTTTATGCGAAATAAAAATATCTATCTATTAAAGTTTGGTAAAAAGACACAATTAAAAATGTTTTTCTTAAAGTTTTTTTTTGTATAAATAAAAGTCTTGAAATTAACGAAAAAGGCAAAAAAAATAGTTACCAACTCGAAAATCGATGTTCCCCATTTCTAACTAAATGTCCAATTAAAATGTTCGGTAACTGTCCGCTGATGCCACTGTAAATGAAATCATTTTAACACATTTTTGTTTTGTGACAGAATTAACTTCCCTACGCTAATTAGCATGAAGTGTAATAAATTGGAAATCAAATTCGGTATATGTAGATAAATAGTAGTGCAGCACTAATGCTGCTAATTAATTATTCAGACAAAAGTCGACCGCGTTCCCAGTTAATTCTGTGTCTGCTAATGAAAACCGGACAGATTTTCAACGCTTCATGACAATCTCAAAGCATGTGGAAGAGAGATATACAATTGTGGAAACGGGGATATAATTCCAAGTTGGCTTCATTGTGCATGTTATTGATGTGCTTCCATTACAATTATTTATAGCATTTGTATGAATACACGTATGAATAATAGATGCATGCTGATGCATTTGGACAGATTGAAAATGAAAGCTATATCTAATAGAACTGACCTCTTTCTTCATTGTGCGTGGCATAGTTCACAAGCGATTCGGTTGGTATAATTCATGGGGGAAATTTAGTACAGTCAGTTGGTTAGTGGGCTTCTCCGTTGAATTTACTTTGGAGATATACCGGTCCTCAAAAAGGTACTCAATTACTTTTTTAACATTTAAACACAGGGGGGGGGGGGGGATTATGGTGTGGGTTTGGACTTGAGGTTGAGGTATAATTTGAAGGTTTTAGTATTCTCTCAACTTTGGATGAGGGGAGCGATGTTTACCCACTAACATAGATTAACCACACAAATCAAATTGTTCGCATATAAAAAAATTAAATAATATTTCATCACGGTTGGCCGAAGTTGGCAGCATTTATTTTTGTATTTTTTGTATGCTTTTGCATGATACATGGATTCTAATTGACATAAATTGAGGGTGCCAGCGGCAAGAGGATTGCGAGTTGGGGGCCCTTAGTATGATTTGTCTATGATATATAGCATTCTAAATGTTTTTGCCTATGCAAGTGTTGCCATGACCCTTTGTATGCAACTGTCCATATTTTTAAAATCGATTCAAACATGAAATTTATATCCATTAACAAAATTCCAAGGCAAAACTGCCATAAATGTCAAGGTTGATATAGTATTTGAAAAGACTTTTCTGTGTGGAAAGTGCGCCGCCCCATTTTTCAATCCCACTCAACTTATCGGCGTCTGCCCGAATCCGCGCATATCTTTTGATTTGCATTTTTCCAACATCACAAATCAATGTTCCAAATTTGAGAATGAGTGACGAAGAACCAACGTTTTCAATGTTACTTTTGTATGGAAGGTGCCACGCCCCTTTGTGAAATGCCGCCCAACAATGTTGAATAGTATATGGACGAGTATAAAACGCATTGGGATCAGACATATGGTCAAACCTTCCTATAGATTTCAAAATCATTTACATTTTCTGTCAAAAAAGTTCGATATCCCAAGTTGTATTTCGAATTGAAATTGTTCAAATTAGTTCATACTGCAAGTGACAATCAATCACCGTTTTTACACAATTGAAATGTCAACTTAAAAGTCTATGTAGGCCAATTGAATCCCGACATAATACGAAAGAGTTAACTAGTATTCACGACATTACCATTGACAGTTAAAATTTAAATTTATCTGTGTGTGTGTGAGACTGACGTCCGTAGATGCACGCATAACCCGAGAAGAGATCGTTTGATTTTCACGATTTTCGCATTGCCCCAAGGAAGGGCATAAGCTACATAGTGTCTTTAAGAAGGTAAAACAGGGAATGGAAGTTTTTATGGGGAACCGGAAAACATCACAGAATGGAAAAACAGGGAATGTCACGTCAAGAAAAATTATTTAAAACTGTTTCAATTATTGATTTCGTCGGTTCCCGCAGTTTCATTCAATAGAGAGAAGGTTAAACCCTTCATGTCGCAGTCGTAATGCACGACGTATTTTTCACAATCGAGCAAATAGGTCGCAACTTCGACTCAGATTATCACAAGAACAACGTGCGGTCCTCCAAACTGCAGACCGAGATAGACAGAAACTGAATCGGAAACAGCAGAAGCACAGAATTCTGTTTTCAGTAGCTACATTGGTTCCAAAACAGATGACGCTGCACATCGACTTTGACATTGACATTTGTTGATGATTCGACAAAACCGCCAGGTGGCGTGGTTGATCAACTTGCCATTGCGCATTATGGCAGGCAAAGATAATGGCATACAGAGATATATAACTTTCCAGTGGAAAGGCTGCTGCCTACAAGCTGTTTTCCCGAAAAATTCATGAAGTCACGCACCCATGCTCCATTTCTTATAAGTATATGTGTGTTCATGAATTGGATTTTATGGCAAGAATTCGGTATTTTCTAAGGTGTATTTCAGTATTTCTTACACTTCAATCAAAACCTCCACAAAAATCTAACAAGTTCAATATGAAATTCAAAACAATTGAACAGCGCGATGTCCATAAAAGCAAAAGGAATATTGGCCGGCCATTAGCAACATGCTTTTTTGTAGCTCACATGTATTCACAGACAGAGATTGAAATTACAAAAACAACAATGTAAACAAATGGGTTTTGGGGGGATAGACGTACGAAAGATATCCATCTCTTTTGTTCATTCATCTCTGATGGCAGGTATCCTTTTCGTTTTGTCGTTCCAATTGAATTGGACTTGCCAATGCAGGACATCAGATATCTCCCAAAAATAGCATGAAGTGGAGTGGATTGGAGTTGCTACACAAATTTAAATTGAAAGTCGGCTCGGATAAGACTTTGTGCGCAACCTAAATGCACCGGAACTTTGAAACAAATCGCGTTTGATAGTCAAGAATCTCTAATCAAATGTCATTCATGCGACGCTTTTGAGGGGAAAATTAAAAAGCAAAGATGTTATCGTTCCGCGGATTCTGCTTACTCCATTGACATTTGTATTTAAGCGCCTTAAACTTTCCGTGCACCTCGCATTTGCTATTACAATAAATAATAAGTGGCAAGGACAATGTGGCTGTATGTTTGTGGCATCAAACTTGAATTTCCATGGTCAATTGTATGTGGCTTGTTCACGTGTCGGCAAACATTCCGTGCCCGAGAATAGAACGAAAAATATACTAGAAAGCAATTCATTGATAAAGCGGAATGTTTTCCGACACGTCAATGATTGCGGTTTGATTGAAAAACATCGACATTGTTTTATTTCATATTAACTTTTGAATAAATAACTTGAATTGACCGAATTACATGAAACATGTGCAACGTGCATGCTCGGAATTATTATTTTTATTAGATACATTTACCAATTTGGGTGGAACGAAGTTCGCCGCGTCAGCTATAATTCCTTTGAGGAGAAACTCGATGAAGTTATAACTCGATAACCGACAGGCCGATTTTCCTGGTTCTTCTTTTTGTTTTGTTCGTATTGCTGTATACGAGTATTTCAGGTATAGGCAGAAAGAAAATTCCGGAAAATCGATTTAGTCGCGTTTTTCTCATTTTACGATAGGTGGCGTTGGGGATGTCAACATCTGACAGCTGAGTTGATGTTGCGGGCAAAACGGAGTTATGCCGGGTCCAGCTAGTATTCAATAAATTACATAAAATAGTCAAATAGTGTATTAGGAGTGTGGTTCGAAATAATTTTCCTATAATTCTGCTGCTGTTTTTATTCTTAATCTTCTTGTTTTATTGTTGATGTTAATTATGTAGTGAATGTTGTTATTATTGTAATTGATATATTGTTATTCCCAATAATTCATAAGAAATCCAACCTAAATTTCCCACATTACCGAGAATAATAATTGTTACTTCCCGCGTTTAAAGTCAATCCTACCGTACTTAATTTGTAAAAATGTACTCGCAGCACAAAATTGTAACATGGAAGAAAACGCCACCACCACCAACTTGGGTTGCCTTCAAATGTGTCCCTGCAATTCAAAATCCAAATGCGATATAATTGCATAGTAGAAAGCTCTAATAGTCTAATTGGACATACCCCATCCTTCGGCTCACATTAACTCATAATGCCGCCTCAAGCTGTGCAAAATGTTACCAACTTGGTTACCCGCTTAATTCATGTTAATTACAAATTGTATTCATCCGTTAATCGAACTTCCTGCACCCAATTAACCCGAACCTAGTAATTATTGCACATCCAAGCAAAAAAAAAAAAGCGAAGAACTCTACTGTAACTTCTGTAACCACTCGTGCAAACTGCGCCAGCTTTCATTCTTCGTTCAGCTATTCAAATTCAAAGTTCAAATTCCTGCAATCGGCATTCCATTCCGGCCACTCGACGACTTCAGTATAGCAGCACCACCAACCAGCAGCTCGCCCAGTGTAGGTAAGTAAAATCCTTTCACTCGTAGTAATTTCAGAGTTAGTGAGGAAAATGAAAAAAAAAAAAAAAAATTAAATATGTATGTTCTACAATACTCGTACATTTACGGCACACGGTACTCACGGTTGGGCAAGCTTTCCATCGGTTAATAAGCCGAGGTCAAATAATTGCTTCCTTCCTTACCCATTGGACCCCTGGGCCAGGACGTTCCTATACAAATTTCTATTGAATCAGGGGATGCTCTACGTCACCCCTTTTGTTTTTCTTTGCATTTTTTTCATTCTCCATCCTCGCCCTCAATTAGTTGGTTCAGTTACTTGAGGTTACTTGGAAACTTTTGTCCCACTTCGAAGTTTCTTTACATCACGCTCCCCTAGGCTGAAAGTACTGAATGCACCATTGCATGTGTTGGTGATTGTGTGTGTATATGCAGGCACTCTACTCTTCGTTAACTAAATTGAAATATAATGGGCACTGGATATATATATAAATGGTCGTGTATGAGCGCGGGTGCAGTGCATAAGCATGCCATGGTGTCCACCGGGAGTGGGTGTACCTGACCTTCCCTAAAAATTTGCTTGTTGACTTCACAAGTGGCTAACGTAAGTGTATCTGCAACAGGGAGTTCTTTTAGCACTTTTGAGAGTACTGCACATTTTTTTATTTCCTCACTTTCAGGGCACATGGTGTTAATGAACTATGGAGTGGTTACAAATCAAATATTAAAGGACTTGCAGGGGGCTAGCATGCTGCATATTCGTCTTAATAAACCGTAATCCCATTTCATAACCCTTTGATAGTGTTAGGCCGCTATATTTGTATGGGATTCAGTGAAGGAAATCCCTTTGGCATAACCGTGTATAGAGGACCGGCATAAATAGTGTAAAAGAATTCACTGGAAAGTTTTTATTTCCTAGAACTTGGCAGCGGCAGGAAAGTTATTATTGAATTCGTAGTTTCAAATTTTGCCGTATCAAAGCAAGAGTTATCCATGCAGATATTTGAATATGTGCAGCCCACAAGTGAGCAAGTGGATTTCTTTGAAGTTAGTGTTGATTTGAAAGAGCTGAGTACATATTGTTTTTCAAATTGTTACAAAGATTACCTAGGCGATTTGGTTTAGGTTTTTAACCGTAATGGTTCCCTGGGGATGGCGATGGGCCTGTCTTGGTGCCTGGTCTTTTGTGACGATCTCAACCTACACCCAGAGAAAAGCCTGTGTAAAATTTACCTTAAGTTTTACCTTAAACCTAGGCTGAATGAAGCCTTATCCTTTACCTAAAGAAAGTGTCATCTTACACTGCAAAAATAGTTCTTGGAATCAGAATTTAGGTATTTTTTTTCTCCAAACACTTGACTTGGTTAATATGCTAGCAACTAAAGTAGCCAAATAAAATTTTGCCAATTTTTGTAGATGTACATGTACATAGACATATACACAGCTGGTCAAAAAATAGGTGTGAGCATTTTCATTTTTAAAAACCATTTTTTTTCAATTTGTTTTTTGTCAATATAGATAAAATTTACATTATTTTTGAATATGGAAAATAGTTATCCGTTTATTTTTCGAATTTAACAAAAAAAATAACAAAAACTTTTGGAGTTCTGTTTTCGGCTTGGAGAAAAAAAAATAGGTGTGTTCCTAAATAATCATTAATTATAGATTTTATTATTTTTTTTTAACCTACTCTAATAACCTGAGTGCCCTCCATTATTTACCCAAAGTTTTTGGAGTAGACTTGGCATTTACCAATTTTTGGCACGTTTCGGGAGGAATGGAATACTATTCCTTTTGCACTGCTTCCCACAGTTGATTCCCATTAGTGAAGAACTGACCCCTCAATTTTCTTTCCAGTTCATCCCACAAGTTCTCAATGGGATTGAGAGCTGGAGATTGACTTGGCCATGAAACTACAGAGATTTTTTGATCCCGAAACCAATCTTTCACAATACCGGCTGTATGTTTTGGATCATTGTCCTTTTGGAAATTTCCTCGGAAAATGGAAGCATGACATTTTCCAAGATGTTTCTATATCCATATTTTGTCATGATGTTATTGACACGGACTATAGGACCAATACCACACCAGGAAAAACAGCCCCATACCATTATATCAGTGGCCACGAGGCAAAACCACTTAAGTCTGTTTTACTCATTGTTCAGGAGAGCAGCTTAAAGTTTTTTTTTTACTTTATTGACTCTGGGGACTTAAGCTGTTGTTGTTTTTGAAATTTTGGCCACTTTTTTAAACATATAAAGCTGAAAAAAATTTACAAAATAGATTTGGGTACGCTGAATCTAATGGCATCAAAATCTCTATTTCGTCTTAAGTCGACTTAGGCGGTTATAGTTTGTGGCCACTGATATTTCCTCCACCATGTTTAACGGTCTTCAGTATATAGCGAGGATGGTATTCTTTTCCTTTTAATCGCATAATGTTACGCCCACAATCCAAGGAGAACAAATTTATTTTTGTTTCGTCACTCCGCAGAATATTCCGCCATTTGTTCACACCTTCAGGTCCATTGCAACTTCTATGACTCAAGGCAAATACTTTTCGGGACCTTACGTTCTTAGCTCTTAGGAGTGGAACTTTTCTGGCGACTCTTTTGGGAGAATGATGTTCTGTAGTCTCCTGCGGATTGTGCCTGCACTATAGTCCGTGATGAAACAAGCGGATTTGACTTCGCTAAAAGTAAAATGCGGCGGTCAGTAGTAGCTGTGTTTTTTTTCGGTCTTCCTCTATTTCCTGTTTCTAATGTTGGCTTAAGAGCATTGGTTACGGAGTTCTGTGACCTTCCATGGGCATCTGCTATAAATTTATAGGTTTATATACAGTGATTAAAAAACAAACTAACCTTTAAAGATAATCACTTTTTAATAACACTTTTGCAACAAATCGCTAAATTTATTTTTTTTTAGCACACCTATTTTTATGTCCAACTCTTAAAACGTACAAAATTGTATTGCAACGAAAATTAATAAAATACTTAACAGTACACTTAGTAAATGCAATGAGCTTGGCGTCATACTAACGGAACTAAGCATTTCTTAATAAAAATGCATTCTGTTGCAAGTCTTGTTAGCAAAACAACTGTTATTTAGCAACAAGAACAAATCAATTAGTAACAAAGCGCTGCACACCTATTTTTTTGATCAGCTGTGTACATACCTTTTAATTAAATAGACGGGGAAACTTACCTTACTCATATCTTTTAGGCTGATGCTATCAGAAATGTTATAAAAATTAAAGAAATGTGTTTTTACTTTAATTTATTTACATCTTTATTTTTTGTCTTCTGTTTTTTTTACAATAGGGGCGATATTTAATATTTATATAATATAAAAAGTGGTGTTATATGATATTTAGATTGAGACTTGAAGTAGCGTTCAAAATGCAACGTTAATATTATCTGGAAATAGAAAATATACATTTGACTAGGTATACAAAATTTTCTTTGTGAAATTGCCTTAAGATCTTTTTTGGTTTAAATTGCCTTAAGATCTTTTAGAAAACTTTTTTTTTTAAAAATTGGCTCTAATTCGATTCGAAAACAATGTGTTTTTAAAAATACATACATACATTTTTCAATGCACTTACCTTAAACTTCTTCTTCGACAAACTTTTTCTCTAATATTTTGTTTGTTATTTGTAATTAACTTTAAGTTTTCACACTGTGTTGCACTGTACTCTTTTTAATGTTTTTATGTTTCAAGAACTTTTTGAACTTATATCACTGATTATTTTTCGTTTACAAAATACGTCCACAAAATACAAAAGCCAGTGAAATACTTTGCATGCAACAAGCGAAAATATTTTTTGGAGGATATAATCACGTTAGATGTTATATATTTACAAGGTGGGCCAAAAGAAGTTATCCGATGTTGTTTGGCTCTCATTTTTTTTTCTAAATGAAAAACTTCGATTCTGTGTTTTGATTATGTTTATTTGAACCTTAGGATATTTATTTGAATTTTATTGGTCAAGTCGAGAAGATGATATTGGCCAAATGGGCGCCGTCACAATTGATTGCCATTCGGGCTCGTTTAATGGCATTTTTCATCACTTTGGCAAGAACTTCGGGTGATAGATTCTCCCACTCGTGTCGAATGTTGTCCTTGAGGGCTTCTAGGGTCACGAAAACACGGGACTTCAAAAAACCCCACAAAAAACAAGTCTGGAACGGTTAAATCGGGTAATCTTGCGGGCCAATGCAAATCGCCAAAACGAGAGATGAGGCGACCCTCATCAAAATATCGGTTGTGGCTTGCGCAGTGTGTGCCGTAGCTGCGTCCTATTGAAACCACATGTCCTCCAGTCCTAATTCGTCCAATTGCGGCAGAAAAAACTCGGTTATCATGGCCCTATAGCGCGCACCGCTGTTTCTCGAAAAATAAATTGGCCCGATGACTCCTCCAGCGTGAACAGCGCACCATGGAGTAATGGCTCCTCGTGCATTACTCGTGGATTTTCGGTGCCCCAGAAGCGATAGTTTTGCTTTTTCACGTACCCGCTGAGGTGGAAATGAGCCCCATCGCTCATTATGATTTTGGTCGAAAAATCGTCCAGTTCGTCCTTGAGATTGAGGATGGCTTGGGCGTAGGTTACACGCGTTTGGCGGTCGACAGGCTGATGCACGGACTGAACTTTGTACGGCAAGGCTTTTACCAAAATTCGCCTTAAGGACGACCGGCTGATGGATAATTGCGAGGCACGGCGTCTGGTCGATGTTTCCGGCGACAGTTCGACATCCTCGTCAACAGCGGCGATATTGTCGGCACAACGGGCGCTCCGAGGCCGGCCACTCTTGCCAACGTCTCGTGTGATCCCGTACTCTTCCACAGTGGTGGTCAAACGGTGTCGGACGGCCGTGGAATCGGCGTGACGGAATTTGCGCTGCGCCAACACTACAGACGAATTGTTACGCAAAAAAATAGACACGATTATTCCGCGTTCTTGGAGAGTGTATCGCTCCATGGCTTGTTCACTTGTATTCTAGATCTGTCTAGTCGACAAATGTCAAAACATATTTGACATTGGCAGCCATTTGCAAAAATAAGAGCATCTTCCAAGAGGGTCTCTTTGGATCTCTTTTGGCCCACCTTGTATTTACCTTAGAACTAAGGCAATTTTGCAAGGTCGGTGAAAATTTATCCGGAATATCAGCCTAAGCTAAGGTACATTTACATAGTAACTAAGGTAATTTGCACACTGTTTCTGAACCTAACGGCACATTCCGAAGCAATACACGAAAATAAATGTTGATTGGCTGGTTGCAGGCGGCTTCTATCACGCGGCTTCTATTAGATGGCTCATCAGCATATTTCTCTGGGTGTAGTTGATTTTTTAACTACAACCAGCGACAAATAACAGCGACTTTAACTGTCCTGACAAATTCTTTCAAAAAGCATAGATAGATAAAAGATCAATCCGAAATGGCTTTGAGCAACCCATCAATGGTCCTACAAGACACTGGTTAACCGCACTATGCCCCTCGACAACGACTAAGAATGGAGCACATTTTCAGGAAATACCTATAGCTTGTTGGAAAAGCTATACAAA
This sequence comes from Cheilosia vulpina, assembly GCA_916610125.1. Taxonomy (NCBI): domain Eukaryota; kingdom Metazoa; phylum Arthropoda; class Insecta; order Diptera; family Syrphidae; genus Cheilosia; species Cheilosia vulpina. The sequence continues at coordinate 62,016,209 of OU744277.1, forward strand.
TCGATCGCAGATTTTAATAGAGCCAAGGGGCCGTAAAACTGCAGATCTTGTGGATGGGTGCATAGGGGTTAGTGTCTGCGGCAATGCAGATACTTATACAAGTCTCAGGTTTGCAGGTAGACTATTGATTGAAGTGGGTAGCAATGTTATGCCCACCTTTCATCGAAGATTCGCTTGAATGTAACAGTTGGAATACCATAAGTCTAGGTACACATTGAGCAAACATCGCAGCTGGAACAAATCTGGTGGTCGTCTTCTGATGTTCATTTTTCTTTCCAGTTCTTATGCTTACGGAGCACCTTACCGATTGCCACAAAAGGCATTCACTTAACATGTGTTCGGAAAACATTGAAATGGGTTTAAGCGGTATCAAGAGGACTTTGAAATTTTTTGGCTACATGTGCCCTACAGGAAGATTATACCTCTTAACTATGCCTGGGAGGAAGCTGAGACAGCGACATATATACTTAGTCAAAGTCCAGCACTCTATCTGGCAGAAGACTGAGTCACAGATTCTCTAGATTTCCTTTAAACCAATGGTAGCGTTGGAAATATGAATCGATAACACGGAGGAACTGTGGAGAGATCCGGAGAGTCTCTCTGGGTTAGATGGACTGTGATAGGAAGACGAAAGTGGACCAACTGGGATCGATGATCTGATTTGAAAGTCTCGCATATTGATCTACATAAGGTATGTGCTCCGTTGATTCTCCTTCTGTTTGCGGCGTCATTAGAAGTCAATCGATTCCGTTCTCTTTAGATGATATCATAGTTGGCCCGTTCCCCCTTTAACAACATTAAGTTAACAACCTTTTTTTCTGATCTCAATTGACCTTTAAGCTTACTTAAGCTGGATTCAAATCTCTGAATAAAATAAGGTCTAGTATTTCACATTCACATTTCCTGATATTTAACTCAAAACTACCCCGATGAGAAGGCTAGTAAGCTCGTTTTTCAACGGCCTCAACACCCATTCACCAGGCAACGGTGAGTATCTTGTTTCCTGCCAATTTTGGGAGAACTTTAAGCCAGCCGAATGTAAATATTGGTTCTTTAGAGCTGATTAACTGTCCGGAATCACTGCCAATAGCTCCACCTGAATATTCTCCATCTTAGGATCCTCGGTATACAACTTTTTTGCGTTGCTATTGCAGACAAAGGGTTTGTTCTCAGGAGCTGTTACTTACTTACTCAATGGGATTCCGGCCCGTGAAGAGTCTTAGCGTGAGACACTGCAGCTTTCCATCGTTCGATCTAGAATGAGCTGTTATAGAAAGATAAAAGCTTTGGTCACATTTGGACAGAACTGAAGGTTGGTCTGAATGCAGCCTCGCCGAAGATGTTTGCACAGTAAGGCTACAACAACTGCTTGATTTAAAACGCTCGTATTTAAAAAAAAAAAAACAATCAGAGATTAGAAGAAGACCTTTTTAATGTAAACGAGTGACATTTGACGATTTTTCCAAACAAGCAACATGAATTAGTGAAGACTCTGCAAATTGGCTGTTAAATTAGCCAAAGCACAGTCTTAAAATCAACAGATCTGCAAGCAAGTTCTTATTCTGTCAGTCAAACCATACTTCACTCATGTCCCGCAAACACTTTTCAGAGTTGCTGAATCTTGAACAGAGCGCCCATGATGACAGTGCAAACGGAAAGCGGAAAGTAGTCTGGTGGTAGAGGAAGTCACTTTGGCTTGATCGTTCGGTAAAAGTTGGTGATGCTGCTGGACAAAGGGTATTTCGTTTTGTCTCAGCGATTGTGCCTCTTCTGCAGAAAGGGATAGTTATCGTTAAAGAGGGATATGCAACTTTCTCTATCTAAGAGTATTTAGTTAGTACATCGCAGCTTTTCAGGGTTGGAATAATGAAACACCTTTCAACACAAGCTTAGCAAAGACTTGGTTAGTTGAAAAGACCGAGTGCCTTAAAGTTAATTTTGGAATATACATGCTGCTACTTTCAATCTGTTTACAAAAAACTAATATGCAGGCTGTGTTTGGGCGGTGAACTTCAAATACTTTTAAAACTTACTTTGCCTACATCGCAGACGTGCTTGCTCTTCACTGATAAATTGGTCCTTTCAAACTGAACTTTAGCACACTTTAAATGGGCTCCGCGTTAAAGCTGGAATGTAGGTAGAGAGGTAGATGCGTGGGTTTATTTAAAGCTAGGGTTGGGTGGGGGGATCTAAGATCAATGAGCTGGAATTCTGTTGAAACAGTTTGGACGGCTCAAATTTATCTCGGGATATCCAAAAATCTATTCTTTAGGATTAATTAGGCCCGGTAAATTTTAGGACACTCAATCAATCTGCTACCAGGCGGACTTAACAGCTCCAGCCTATGAACTCATGTCATTTGGGTACTGACCGCGGCCTAAATTAATTTTCTACCTTGCATTTCTAAGGAGATTTAGAAGGTCGTTTGAGGAGCATCATTTTTTCATAAGGTACGCAATATCGAGCAGCGGACCGGTCCATGCTTCGAGTGTTTGGTCATATGAATCGATTATCACACCCTTTGAAACGTGTCATGGAATTAGTGATATCAGCCAGGACATTGCAAATGGTGAATTGAGATGTCAGCCACCAAACTCTTGTCGATTTTTGTTCTCCCCATGCAAAGTCATGCAATAACTTCAGATCTTCAGGTGGGTGTAGCGCTCAAATCCGACTGCAAATAGAAGAATCTAGGTATCTTTTTACATAGTACTACAGAAACTCTGTTTCAGCGTCGGAGCTTCTGTCGAATCTGTTACAATTTTTCATGGAAACACAGTTGCTACGGTCCAAATAAATACCATCTTCTTAACCGAATCCACATCTAAAGCGGAAATTTATGCGAAAGGATCACAGCGAAGGAACATCATTAATCCTGGTATCTGACCACACAAAGCCACAACATTAAACGCGCTCAATATAGGTACACATAATAAGAAAATGCCACCGGTAACGACTGCCATAGACTCTATTGCCACTGCTATCTATATATCCCTACCGACGACGACGACGACGACGACGATGATGAAGACGACCACGATGGACGACTACGACAATGACAATTACGACTCTCCAATAATGATGATGAGGAGTCCATTCCGATTGCAATCGAACAATGTAACTAACAATTGCTGCAGCACCGTGCGCCCTCCAAGTGGGCACTATCAATTTCACGGTTCCGTAATCCAGATAAACATCAGGAGCCCGTGCAATCGAAACGGTCGGTGGTGGGCGAGATGCTTGACTACACCCAGCCAGCCGCTCGCTAGTTGGGTGGAGGAATTCTTCAGGAACTACGGTAAACGATGCATCAGTGCGGTGGCTGCTTGATTTGCAGCTACCCAACAAATTGATGATTTCATTCGTGTAATGGTATGCGATAAAATTGATTTTTGTTTAGTTTAAATTAATTGAGCGGGATACCGCATCCCTAATAGAGAAACACACCATCGCATGCGGCAGGGCGAACTGTGAGACAACACAAGATATACTAGATAGCTCACAGATATCCACTGCACAGGAATGATATCTTGGAATTCATTATCTCGATGCTGTTTGATTAAAGTGGAAACATTTCTTGTAGGTGCGCGCACTGTGGTTCCCATCATCGAGTCGTAGTCGCAATCGTTGTCGTCTATTCCGCTTCTAATTATTCAAAGAGTCCTCGCTGAAGGAAAAGCAAAAGGGGACGCCAACAAACTAACCAACAAAAAAATTTAAGAAAACACAAACAAAGCGACGAACAAGGACGACGATGTGCGGTTGTGGATGTCGTCGCCCCCGGGAAAGACGCATAATTTCGCAAAGATGCATCTTAATTGTCGTTTTGTTATCGCATCTTGAATTGAAATAGCTACTTAGCATTTGCGTGCTGTTTTCGCTTCGGTTTTTTCATGGTTTGTGTTCCATTTGAATGTCTCTCTTTGTTTTCCATCGCGCTAATGGTGCTCTGGTGCTGGTGCTGGTACTGGTGGTTGTGGTGCTGCATTCGGATCGAATAAGGGTGCGCACAGGATATGCGTTGCATATGCATGTAGCCAGTTGGTTGGTGCATGCAGTCAGGACGTGCACCTGTCAAAACGTACTTCTGCATTAACGAATGATAAAGTCAGACAATTGGGAATAACTACTGCGTTTCTGGGTCATTTGATCCATTGGCGAGATATGCCAACTGTCAGTGGGACTGCATCACTGCTGCATGTGGCGCGATAGAAAAAAGAGGAGCGCCGTTCACATCTCACATATTCAGGATGCAATTATGAGACCTGACTGGTGCTGGATAGATAGCTTTAACGTGTAAGTAGTTCAATTTGTGCGGCAGGGTTTTTCGTCTCGAACGCCATCATTTTGATTTGAATGGAGCTATACCTACCTATATTCGGAGCAGAGTTTCCCGGTGCTGGGTTTAGCGGTTAGATGTCGCAATCAGTGATATGTCCAATGCCACAATGGAGATGAGAGATGTAAAGCAGGACCTCATCAACGGAAAAATTAGTGAAACTCATTTCGAGGTGGGTGACGGCTGACGGGTATATAGATAACTGACTGCGGACCCGCAGTTACATATGCTCAAACCTAATTAACTCGACATAATGAAAGGTCCTACTGTCTGCTCAGATATGATGTGAGGACATTTTGCCAATGCAGAATGAGCACAATTACCTTCATTCACTAGATTTGTCCGACGGTGTCGTCAATAGTCAAGATGGCAGCTACCTTATGTGAGCTACTCTGACTGATTTGGAGCTGAAAATGAGATGATATCGGACGAATTTTTTCAGTTGGGCAACTGACATCGCAATATGCGGCCTACCGTTCAAGAGTCAACCAAGGGTGTGACTTTTTCGGTTAACTGCCAATTTACAAAAAGAAGGGCTAACGAAGCAATGGACTCAATATTCAAGCCCCTGAAAAACGGAAAGTTTCATGAAGAGTCGTCGGCTTCAACCTCAACTTTGCTCCTTTGGTGGCGCGCACAAGTCGAATTGTTAACGGTAGACTGCAGCGCCACATAAATCAGTAAGCAACTGGTCTAGGAGCGGAACTTCTGCTAGGCCAGTGCTCTCAAATTTTCAACTTAAATAATAAATCGTTGGCGCAATAGGTCTGTACAGATCCTGGGCATAGCTTCCCACAACCATTAGTTTTGTGTGAGTTTGCCATTTTTGGCACCCATAAAAACAGTATTGGTCAAAGAATGCAACCTAGGTGGACCCCACTTTTAATTGCAAGTTCTTTAGACAGCAGTGGATGTAAAGGGTGATTTTTTAAGAGTTAAGTTTTTCAGGTTGGCAGCACTGGTTAGTAATAGCGTCCAAACGTCATCTGTCAAAGTCAACAGTTTTCAGTATACTCTGCTATTTAATCATGGAAAGACTTACAAACGAACAACGATTGCAAATTATTGAAATTTATTATAAAAATTCGTGCTCTGTGAAAAATGTGCACCGTTTGTTACGACCATACTATGCTCCTGGTGAATCCGTCAACGGCGAACGATATCGAGCCATGATACGCGACTTTTTTTTTGCCCCAGTTGGCTGAGTTGAACTTGGTTGACAAGTGGTTTCATCAAGACGGTGCCACATGCCACACAGCTCGTGAAACAATGGAAATGTTGAAGGATGAATTTGGTGAGCAGCGTATCTCTCGAAATGGCCCTGTGAGTTGGCCGCCAATATCATGCGATTTAACGCCTCTTGATTGTTTCTTGTGGGGTTATGTAAAGTCGTTAATCTATGTGGACAAGCCGGACACGATTGAAACCTTATAGAATAACATAACGCGTGTAATTCGTGGAATACAGGCCGAAATGCTCGAAAAAGTGACACAAAATTGGACCTTCTGAATGGACCATTTGAAACGGAGCCGCGAACAACATTTACATGTAGTTGTCTTTAAAACGTAAATGGCAAAATATCGATTTGATGAATATTGGATGCCAATTTGAGTGTTTTATTCGATTTTTCAAAAAACTGCGCTTAAAAAAATCACCCTTTAGAAGCTAAATCAATGCTAATGTTAACGACTATCTACTTTATTTATGCTGTCTTTTAGCTTGTCTTTACTGGGGGCCTTGCTGCGTATTGAGATTTTAGGCAACTCAGAGCGACATGGAAAAATTGAAATATACATATAAATAAATAACTAGAGCAAAGGTCCGTATGGGTGCTTTCCGAGAGTTGAACTGGAGAACAGTTCAGAAGACCAGCACAACAACTGAGCAACTATGGCCTAAAATTGTAAGCAAATTCAGCCACTTGTCCTCATCTACAATAAGCAACCAACCAGCGATGCAGCCTTTCAGCTATTTTCGATCGTCGATGCCAGATTAAAAGACATATCTTGTTTTTCTAAGATTTTTGAGCTCCCAAATATGAACAAGTCATAATATTTCAAGATTTGTAATATCAATAATTTTAATAAAAAAAGAAAAAGTTTTTTGTTGAAGAAAACCGTTTTCTATTAATTCCATTATAATCTATAATGTAAGTCGAACAGAGCACATGCACAACTTCTGTTTTACAAATGTTTCCAATAACTCTAAAGTAAGGAAATTATTTTATAAAATAACTGATATGTTTTTGGAGAAATGTTTTAAGTTTACAAACAGCGGATGGAAACAACGCACATCGAATTTCAAAAAAAAATTATTTTCAGTATTTCATCGGTTCCACATTCCTCTGCAATTGTTTAAGAAATTGTTTCTACTGTAAATTTAAATAAAACAAAAATTCTTCACAATTTGAGTACTGGAAACAGTTGAAAATTGAATCCGTACAAAGGATTTGTTCCGCTTTAATGCCGCGAACTGCTATGATCTTGTTATAACCAATCAAATTCTAAGTAATTTTAATTTAAATACCTATGTATGAAAATGTTTATCTATCTATATATATGTAAGATAGATATTAGAAAAAAAACTCAAGAACGGCTCGTCGACGTATTTGAATGATTTTTTTTTGTCTTCAATCAGGGATGGTTAAGAGAAAATAAAAATTCGGAAAATTCTCAACAGGTGGCGCTGTAGGCACATTTTGTTTTTCATCTATCCCCTTATAAATATAAATTAAAATAAGTCGCATTATGTTTGAATTGATATTCTCTTAATGCGTTAACCGATTTTGCTTCTTTTTTTCAAAGGAAAAGGTGACGTCAATACCAAGGTTTGTATGAACATACGGTCTTTGTGTGTGCATTGATTATACGAGTTATAGCCATTTGAGTGAACATACCTGTGTTGTCGACATCTGAAATCCCTCAACCCATTAACTTATTATATATGGACTGCTAGTGAAATGACACTTCCATACAATCCCTGCCCAGAAAATGACGCCAACATATCTAGCGCTCGTGGTTCTATGCGAAAAATAAGTGAAACAAAATAACAACCATCTTGGATTTCTCCATAGAATGCTAGAGCCACCTACTGGGCGTGAGTGGATTTGCCAAGTGAAACGGTTGAAATTCAAATTGTTGCGGCATTGTTTACAATAGATGTCATCTCGAAATTGTGCTAGTTCAAATAATTAATAATAGAAGGAACCAACAAAATTTGAATAAAAAATCGTTTTTCATTGTCCCATAAATTGCACAATTTTCGTATATTTATTGCGAGTGATTTATGTTGTTTTTCAGTATTTATTTTAGAAATATGATGTAATAATACTTAAGCGTATATTTTCAATGAAACTTTGTGGATGTGTATGGTTTCAGCTTAGGAATGATAGTTTTGGTGGCCACCCAATAGATGGCGCTGTTGTCAATCTCCGAAACAACTCAACTGATTTCAACTGATTTGAATGAAATATTGGTTCCAGCTGGAAAGATAGGATATTTTTGGACCCGATAGGTGGCGCTGTTATCGATGTCCGAAACCTCTCAACCAATTTAAATGAAATTTTTCGGGTGGGTATGGTTGAGCCGATAGTTCTGGTCAGAGACAATACTGAGACCACCAACTCCGAACGATTTCCCTTTACTTAGCCTACAAGCTATATTTTTATGGGGTGGCAAATGCTAAGTGCGCTTGTATTGTTACATAGAAATTCGTATTGACAAATGTCACGTAACTTCAAAAATTCCGACTCACCAACACACTCGCACCTTGCAGCGTTCATAGAATTTTATCCGTTAAATTTGAAATTATTCGTTACGTGTGCATAATAATTTTTTTAAGGAATAAGTGGAGATTTGCTTAAAATATATATGAAAAATGAACAATGCAGATTATTTGAAGTAAAATAGAAATATATTGAGCAAATTTTATTCAGTTTTCTAAGAAAAATTTACGCATGAAATCGAAGTTAATGATATTCAAAAGCGCAAAATACGCAACCATGTTTTTAGTATATAGAACATCTCATTTAGCTAGTTTTATTAACCAAAGAAATCAAATTATTCGCCTTTAAACAACATATAATTACTAACCAATGGCATGCAGTAATATAAAAATGTGGTATTCCCGAATTCTAGCACATTTCCCCACGGTTGTTGAGGTTGGCAGCATTTATTTTTGTATTTTTTGTATGTTTTTGCATGTCACATGGATTCTTAATTGACACAACACCGATAGGAAAACAAAATGGCGAATTTGAATAAAAACTGAGGGGCCCAGCCGCAAGAGGATTGTGAGTTGGGGGTCTCAGTATCATTTGTCTCTGGTTCTGGTCTTGCTCTGCTTTGGGGTGGTCGGCGCAAATCGCAAGCATTAAAGAATATGTGATGTGGCATGTGGACTGTGTGTACGTACTGAACCACTGTGTTTACAAGTCGCAACTACTGATATTTAATGTTCTATAGCACCATTATCGGATGTGAAGTGGAAAAAAATTATTCGAGCGGTGATTCTTACTTCCCGGGCAAACTTCGAGCGACCGCCATGTATGATGTCATACCACAGCACGATTTTTTAAACAAAAGCTCAAAACGATCATGTGCTTCATCGTTAAGCACAGTGTTCTTGGACAATTGCGTTTCTGGATTTACTGTCGCATGGCAGAAGCGAGGATTGTTGCTTTGGTTGATTTGGTAAATTGACAAAATCTGACCGGACCAACTCAATTTGTTCCGACCCGAAAATCTATGAAGTCATTTGTATGCACTGAACTTAATTTAATTCCAAGGAAGTTTCATTCCTTCAAAAGAGAGTTTCAACTATCAATAGGTATGTTAATAGTAATCAATTTTAGGCGGTACGAAGTAAGCGGGGTCAGCTAGTGTATGTGTATATGTATCTTCCTACTATAATTTTGTAGAAAAAATAATTACAAGTTTTACTTACAGCACTTTAAAATTGTGTTTAATATTTCATTTTCCTTGTATTTCTAAATAAATATTGAACAAAAATATCGGAAACACAAGATTTTCAGTTTTTTCATCTGGGATTTGTCTGTGCGTCGACTGTCTTCAGATAGCCATGTACTGTCTCGACAGGCAATTATTTCAACACCAGATATAGAAAATTCAGAGGCGGAAATGAATGTAGGTAGTGTTATAGGCCGTCCTAAGGGCTTATATTGATTGTAGACCGGTTTTAACCACAAATATAGATCAAGCACTTGACAACGGACTTTTAGTCTTCAAAACTGCAACCGAGGGAGCCACCGTATTTGCCATAAATAACACGAACTTAAAATACGAGTAATGTGTGCTAACAGGTGGTTAGTGAAATACAATGGCCCAATTAAAGAGTGATTTGCCTTAACCCAAAATGGAACTGAATCTGAATTAACTGCATAAGGATGCAAACCAAGCTATATTATCTATACCGAAGAGGTATAGGTTATATTGTAGGCACATTCGCTTACCAGAAAAGGTAATCCCCACGGGTACCAAGAATCGCCATCTGTCCTATAACCCTTCTGTGTCTACACTGCATACCAGTCGCATTAATCCTTCTCATTCGCTGCACTTGCAATTTAATTCGCTCTTAAAAAACCAACACAGCACACACAATCCGACTGAGCAAGTCGTTTATGCTATACCCTAACCATCTAAAGGAGGACCTTAGCTTTTCTTATTTGGAAAAATGATTATTACATTGGGGTGTCTTAAGGAATAAGAATTGGTTCCCTGTCGCCACTTCAATGTGTATGTGTATTTCAATCCATGTATGCAGATACAGCATGCAACTACACCTACGTGTGACTTTAAGTTAGTAACGTGTTTCTTTTAAATCACTTGTGTAAGGAATATGTGTTTTTGTTGGATCCTTTGTATAACAACATTGGGTTATGAAAAGAAAAACACAAGGAAATATAAATATACAGCTTTGCCGAAGGATCAGCGAGAGGATGGAGCATTTTTTCTTGCCATGTGTGCCTGCTATCCAGCACGTAGGGATGTAAATTTGCATGTAGATTACAAATATGAGGATTGTTTCCAAAATGCAATTTCATACTTGTTGTGCTGCATACATTGAGTTTTAGTTTGGGAAGTTATTAACGTTATTATACTTACTTGTCAGCGGTAGGTTTCAGTAAAAGTGCCAATCCTATACAATACTGTGAGGTTGCCTTCGTTTGAGACCTTAGATCATAATGAACAGTAAAGACCTGCCGAAGGAATATATCTACAAAGTGCTCGTAGCATGCAAGATTAAATAAAAGATTGTAGTGACTTATTTACCAGCAAGATTTTGGCGAACGCTGCCCGAACTTTTAACTTGCCCTTCTCACACGCCTTAAAGAGAGATCCCTGCTTTTTTACCCGACTGGACACAGGAAGGGTTGTTTGCTGTAGCGATTTGGTATTCAAAATTAGAATACCGAAGGTATTAATACAAGTTTTGCTTTTTTTCATGAATGTGATTTCTTGTAGCTCCAACTTGTGCATTTAAAACAAATAATGGTTGATATTGTACCACCTGAAAGACGCCAGTTATTCCTCAAGTTTCTTCATTTTTCTTAAGGCGGAAGGAGCTAATAAAGAAAAAAAATTTGCCACTTGAAATGGCTATAAGCGGCACAATGAAAAGGAAAAGGGAAAAGCTCAGCTACAGGTTTTAATAAAACTGTATTCAGTTTGCAGATCCTAGATTCACATGAACTCAGCACTTTTATGAGTTCGGCTAAATTAAAGTGGCCCGTGTGGATAGAAACCACGCTTCAGATTTTTTTTTATAGAAATTAGATTTTCGACTGGTGTTCACGCAGAATCTGTACCACAATTACATATATATATAGATTTCGAGAGATATTCGAATCAGACCACCATGTCGGGTCTCTTTTCGTCTCTCTACCACTGTAAATCTTACTCAGAGAGACTCTCTGGATTTTTCCACAGTTCTTCTCTGGGCTTAATTCCTAGTGTCAGCGCTAGCATCTGTTTATGGGAGATCTGTTTCATCGACTGGGTCTCGACCCATTGATGTCCCAAGATCCTTATTCTTCTGCCAGCCAACGCTGGACATTGACACAGTGAGCCGCTGTCTCAGATTCCTCCAGGCATAGTCTACAGGTATCATCCTCTATAAGGCCTATTTTCCTTAAGTGATACCCGAAATTACCATGTCCTGTAGACAAAGCCACCACCCATTTCAATGTTCCTCGACTCATACTTAGAACCCTTCTTTGAGTGGAGCAGGTCGGTCACTTTAATGCCATTTTAGCTTGTCTACATTGTTCCACAGTTGACCACCTTCTCAGGTGTTCTGCCGTGATCCATTTATGAATCAGCTGTTCTACCGCTTTTCTCTGCCAATTAAAGAAGGTCCCAGCAACTTTTCAGTTGACCCCTGTTTTGCAAGGGAGTCCGCCTTTTCATTGCCTTCGATCCCTATGTGTCCCTGTACACAAGCCAGTGTTACATCATTTTTATGTACCACAATTAAACACAGTGTACGTTCAGAAAACATCCTCTGGGGCCTTACTTGTAAGTTCAATGAGGAACTCATCTCCGCATGGATTTTTCAACACTCACCAGGTATTTAGTCCTACAACTAGGCTTAGGGTGACCCTAACTATAAACTAACTGATTGAAAAATGCAACGAGTACAGACAACCCCTCTATCTCCTATATATCGACTTTAGTTAGGCATTTGACTCAATAGAACACGAAAAAATATGGACAGCTTTAGAAAACCAAGGGATTCATGATTTATAGATAAAAATTCTTAGAAATATATATAAAAACAATACAGGACAAATAAAAACAGAAAGATCAGGACGAATGTTCAGCATAAAAAGAGGTGTACGACAGGGTGATCCAATATCACCACTCGAAAATATATTTAAACAACTTGACTGGAATCGATTTGGAATATATATATATGGGACAGCATTTGGACAATTTGAGATTTGCTGACGATGTTGTCCTGATATCACAAAAAGCGGACAACATTCAGACAATGGTAACACAGCTGGCTTCAGTTTTGTAAAAACTACGGCCTGTACATAAATCAGTCTAAAACAAAAGTTTTGACCAACTCCACATATGAAGACATTACACACGATGGCGTAAATATTGAATATGTTGAGGACTATATTTATTTGGGACAATGGAAATCGTTTAAAAATCTAGAAGAAAAAGAAATAGATATACAAACAACAAACGCATTGCGACAATTTTGGAATATGAAGGAGATACTCAATGCCAAACTAAACAAAGACACGAAAAAATATTTAATAGACTCAGCAATTTTACCAGTTTTGACGTATGGATTTCAAACATTGGGCTTAACAACAAATCTAACCGAAAAATTAAGGATTTGTCAGACAAACATGGAGAGGAAACGAAGAAATTAGAAGGCAAACGGACATTATCGATGTAAAAAAAAGGAAGAAAAAACTTGAATGGAGCTGGGCAGGACATATATCAAGAATTGCAGATAATAGATGGACAAACCTTTTGATAAAATGGACTCCACAACAAGCAAGACCAACCGGATGACCACGAACAAGATGGGTTGACGATATGCAACAATTTAATAGATATTGGTATCATGACGCAAAAAATAGAGATTTATGGACAATTATGGGGGAGGCTTATACTATTTGCAACTAATTTTGAAAACAATGCTTAGACTTTGCAAAGATATGATAAATTTAATTTATGTACCTATTATAAATTAAACGATGACATGTTAATGATTAGACCACACGACTGAAGTAAAACTTCTTTAGCTCCATCTATATATACATGTTTAGTTTATACATACTAATATATCAATTTTTTTCAAAAATTTACTTGCATGAGAGGAAAAGAGCAAGAAAATGGGTGCGCGCACTGCTCTCTCTTGCTCCTACAGTATGATACAGGCAATAGGCCACGGTTGCCAATTACAAATAAAAGTCAAGGTATTTTATTCGATTTTGCACAAAATTACCAGCTGCTAGAAGACATGGGAAACCATCTACCAATTTTCTTATAACATACCTTTAACAAATTACAGTTTCATGTTTGTATATAAATAAAATGATTAATTAATATTATACACCATCTGTCAAAATAATGCAATTAATGCAATGCGTTCACACAGAAGCAGTAAGGGAGTATTTAAATGAGGTGATATCGAGTTCGCATTGGTACATCTGCTCAAAAATTTACCATAACCAGATAAAAATTACCAAAACTCAATAAGCAAAAAAAATTAACAAATTTGGTAAAAAAATACCAAAGTGGCAACCTTGCAATAGGCGTGGCTTAGATACACGAAACGTTACTGGCTATGAGAGAAAGAAGAGAAACTGTGTGCTCGCACCTCTCTCTGTTGCTCCTACAGTGTGATACAGACAATAGGCCTGCACTGCAGTGATACCAGACTTTAGAGGCAGGTTATTCCACGGTTATACCCACCGCGAAAATATAACATATCCCACATTTATCCCACGAAATATTAAGTTAAAAAACATTTCTTTTATTAAATTCTGTCTTTTTTAATATTAACAAATACAAGTTACATTATACATTAACTATGCAAGCTAACAAAAATAAATTACTGTTAAGATACGTTTGTGTATAATACAAAAACAGAAATGTAGGTACATCTTAAACATTTTTAAAACGTTACTAAAAGGAACATAAAATTGCATTCGGCATTAAAATGAAAATAATATTCAACATAAAATAAATATCTTATGAATTATTTGAAACTTTATCTCGGGGTCAAGTCTCATTATTCTTGATTTTTCATACAAAAATGACACAGAAATTTGATTTGAGAATGAGGTATGGCTTTTTTGCATACATTCCAATGTTTACAAAATAAATAAATTTATTATTTTAAAAAATACTTGTGATTCATTCACAGCTATGTCATTTAATGAAACAGTTTAGGGTAATAAAAAAAACAAAATGAAAGCATTTAGATATTTTGAATGACTTTTTTCTAAACATGAAAACATTTAATTTGATCGTAGGTTGAATAATTTTTTATTCTTAATGAAATGAGCAATTAGGAACAAAATTTGACGAAAAAGTAAAATCCCTTTTTTTTTTGTACTATGAGTCTGAAAAATCCCTTTGTCCCTTTTAGCTTATTTTTAGTGAGAAAATCCCGCGAAAAGTGATAAGCCCACCGATCTGCTATCACTGCTGCACTGTATGATGTGTCTTAGATAATGAAACGTAACTGGCTGAGAGAAAGAGAGAACGAAAATGTGTGCTCGCATCTATTGCTCTTGCCTCTACAGTAATATACGAAACGAAACCTAACTCTCTCTCGTTTTATCTCACTAACTTATATCTCCCTCTCAACTTCCGCTTGCAATTTCCGTAACTCTTTCGTGACGCATTCACCAGCTTATCCCCCAAGTCATGCGTGCCTAAAGAAGTATTACTTCAACAATGTAATAATAGAAAAGAAACATGCATCTAAATATGCGATGAAAACATTTTCTAATCCTAAAAAAAGCTTATAATAATAATAATAATAATAATAATAACCTCGTATAGCTGCTTCAAAGTGGTTAAGAGTTTCAGACACTTGGTACACAAATTTGTGGGATGGTAAATGTGTTTCTACCCTTATGGCCATACAAATACGAGTATACCTCTATAAGAATTAGATAGAAGCCAAGTCTATAATGTACAAGCTCGAAAATGCACCTTTAAATCTAGCAAATATTAGTGAGTTGAACTGCTGAGCGATGGGTTACATCCTCAGCGCGTAGAAAATACGAGTCCGCATGGGATAACGTGCTGTGGATGACAGTTAACAGAAAACATCGGCCCAATGACAAGATCTGTAAGGTTCTAGGTCAAAGCGTGGAAATTTAGAAAGAGTGGTTCCCAGCAAGCTGCTTCTAAGAAGTTCTATGATAAAGTAAGGTATCTGAGATTCTGAGTACCAGCTTAAGCTTGACTCCGCATTTTTTTTTTGAAGTTTTTGTAAATACAATTTGACTTAAGAATATAGGTACGAAATGTTGGTGAATAATTAATATTTAAATGTGTTGGCTTAACAACAGGGACCCAACGGTATGCAATGTTTGTTTACTTAAATCTATTTTACATAAATTGTAGCTGGTTTCTCAGATTTATACATAGGATGTTAATCTCATCCCTCACTCATGACCCACTCGCATTCTGAGCCGCCCACCACAAACCGTTTGCATTCGCAAATATGAATCCACTGTGCAGCCATAAAGGGATGCAACACCCGACAGGGAAAGAATTGTGAAGAAAGAATCTTCACTAAGTTAAAAAGTTCGCCTTTTGTAGTCGCAGCAGCATAGTAGATCCTCACAGCCGAGTCAACATGAAGTCAAGAAAATTTTCTTATTTACCAAATGCCATGACTCGGGGCACAAATTCAATTTATTCCATGGGAAGCAGGTAACGATGCACGAACTGAAAATAAATCCTTAAATCACCATCCTAAATCTACTCCTGAATGACACCAATTTAATCAAGAAGAGATTTCTCTCTCTCCTCGGCTGTACAACCGACTATAGTGTACACTACTACTGTGCATCTCCCACATAGGTATATAGCGTGAACTATACAATTGCAAAACGTAACGTCCTTGGCCCGAGCACACACAATTTTTACATGACGCAAAGTTGCATCTCTCTCGAGGGAAGCCAAAGTTTCCATTTTTATATAATTTTGCTCTTCCTCCTCTGATTTTTTTTTTTTTTATAAATATATTTTTTGTATCCTTGCTCTGCATTATCCTAATAACACAAAAGTCATCGTCTGGCGGCAGGAAAACGGCACAGAGCGGAGGAATGAATAACTGAAAGTATAAGTCCTACTCTCCACAAAATAAGAAGAGAAGTTGTAAATTCTTAACCGCACACATACACTTACCATTTATACCATATTAGAAAATGGGGAAGGGTTTTGTGCGCCGCAAAGGTCTCCGTGATGTTGATTTACCACCCCCGGTGAACAAATCTAGCAACTACTATCTGAATTTATCCTTTTTTGTTCATCGTTCTCTTTTTTAAACTTCTCAGCAAGAGCTATTCCGTTTCAATTCGTATCCTTTATTTGCGCAGAATGAAATAAACGTCCAATGGTCCAAAAGAGGAGCCAAGCCAACGAATAAAAAAAAAGACTCAATCCATAGCGCATTGTTGTCGTGTTCTTTGCATTCCGCAGCGAATTCCATGCACTCTGTCAAGGTAAACGTTTCCATCAGTAACTAGGTATCCTTTCATCTGGCGTCGCTCCTCTTTCCGTTTGGGGACTATAATGCCAAAAGATAGAGCAACTATACTACGCCGTAGTACTTGACAAACTACCACAAATTTGTGAATGGTTTACCATAGCACGTGTAGGTATACGTACGATGTACGTACAATTGTATATGCAGTTGCATAGATACACATCTTATTGAGCTGAAAGCGGTGCACTCTTTTGTGGAAGTTGGAGCATGTCTACTGTCTAGTGTCCTAATTGAATGTGTGGAGACTGGAGTAGTGTGGTGCCATTAAATGGCGCTTAAGACGCGCCGCTCCAACATCGGATATACGAGTGTACGCAACTGACATTTACTAATGACACCAGTCGGTATCTCCGACTACTAGATGGAGAATGCATCACACGAAACTCTATCTAGAATGGGATACATTTCTTTCTGCAGCAATGCCTGTGTATATGCGTTTAAGCATGAGACCATAATTACGGGTGAAAGTTTTGCAAACAATTCCCTGTTCCTCTTGGCAGAGATACACCGACTTGGTGGAGACTTCTTCCGCCGGCTTGTACCTATAGTAGGAGCGGCGTTTTAGCGGATGAATAAATGCAAAACATTTGAAATGAATAATTGCAATTTTAATTCGAAAGTTTTTTACTGTTTTTGTTTTGCGTAAAGTTCTACAGATGTTGTCTAGGGTGGGGAGACTTCTTTGCAACGACCATTGGGTAGATTTAGACATCGCAGAGTGGCTGGAACCACATTTACTGGGCGGGAGGGTCCTTATCGGGAAGAAGGTTGCAAGTAGGAAAGTTACAAGTTGGAAAGTCGGAAAGCTGGCTAGCTGCGAATATGCAATGAATGCATAAACTTGTTGATTAAAGCGAGTTAGTGTAATTTGGGATGTTTTATGCCGTGTTAAAATGTTGCATTTGCAAAACAGATAAATATTCATTTCCTGTTCGAGTTACTTACGTTTGAAATCCTTTTTCAGTGGCCACTGTATGCATTTGTATTGCATTTGTATATTAGGAGTTGTTTCTGTTAAATCTCTGTTGGCTCATGAGGATGTTTTCTAAATGGCTGTAGGTCCGGTGCATTTTCCCGTCCTATCTCAGCACATCATGAATTGCAGCACTCAACAGCAAATGGATGCTAACACTTCTTCAAAGGTGTTCAGCGACACAAAAAAATAGAAAGAAGACAAATAATGCGCAACGCACTACAAAATGCAGTAGAATGCTACAAAACGCTTTGAAGCACAACAAGTCGATTTTTTTTTTTTTTTTTTTTTTTTATAATTGCGCAAGAAAAAAAAAACACGTTTCCTATGTTATAAAATGCAACACACGTTTATGCGTCGCAATGTAGAAAACTGTACTACAAAACAATAACAACTGTCATGAGAAGTGCGATACATCATTAAAAACTCCAAGACGCTAACCACAGAATCGGCTACAAAGCGTTATAATGTAGGAACCGACGTAAATGGGTAAAACGGAGGAAATCACAACAAAAGCCCTTCAAAGTCTAAGCCCAAGTAAACGCAACAAAATGCCTCCAATTGCTATAAACTCGACGAAGGACTGCAAAGCGTGTGGTATTTCAGTCAAAGGCTAAACAACATAATGCAAAGCGAAAACGTTTTGCAGAACTCTACAAAAACTCTACAAAATGTTCGACATAGGGCAACGCCGTACATTACAGCGTAAAAAACTTAACGAAAGCTGCAACGCGCTATAAAACGAGGCATAATGGAAAAAAATGCAGCAAATATTTGAAATGGCAGCACCTACAAAAGGCAAGGAAGCACAATAAAAGGAGACAACCACCGCAAAATGCAATAAAATCCGACATAACACAACCAAAAAATGCAACAAAAGGTCGGAAAATACAGAAAAAAGGGTCAAATCGATGCAACAACCTACTGAAAAGTGCTACGGATTGGCAATAAATGCGACAAGACACAATTGAAACTTTGCAAGTTCAGAGAAGCTCAACTTAACACGAATTACCACAGCAAAACAAAAAAAAAAAAAAAACAATAAATAACTGAACTCGAATGAAATGCAAGAGAATCTCTAAAAAGTACCAAGTACCAACCGATAGAATCCGTCGTGTCCGATGCAATACAATTGATTAATATATCTGGAAGATTATGGGTGAGCCTTAAGCAACGCATGTGCGACGGAGAAACTAAGTTTTAGTTTCTGTTTTTTTGTCAGTTGAAACCGTTGACATTTTTCACGAATTGAGACACACCACATTCCAAAATAATAAAATGAGAGCAACATGTCATGCGTTTATGAAATGCAAAAAAAAAACCAAACTGGTACAAAAATGCGAGCAAACGTAATGGCGGTCGTCCACTAGTGCTTCATTCAATTCAACTTTTTAGTTCGGCAAAACAATTTTGAAGCTCGAACACTCATTATTATGCTCAAATTTACATTTTTTCTGTTGAGCGACGTATTTCAAATTAAATTAAAGAACTTTAGTTTTTGACGGGCTGCGGATTGTTAAATCAACTCGTATACTCTTAAAGTTGCTCAACATATTTTATGATTTTGGTTCAAAAATGACTCCCTCGAGTTTGTCAACTGTATTAACCTTGTGGTTGCTGAAAGGGTCAATAATCGTGTTTAATCCACCGAATACGTATCCAAGCATTGGTTGATCAACGCGTTGAGCACACGGTGCAGCCGATAGCTACTCGGACATTCATGAAATAAAAATAAAAATCTGGGGGCAGATTCCGTATAACAATAATTGTCGGGACGATATCATTTTGGAAACTTTGATGCCCATAAGAACTATATTCTGCCCGAATTTGGTTCACTATCGTAAGCTTTCATTACATTTGTGGAAAAAGAACTGGATAAAGGTCTCAACTTGTAATTTCGGCACTTAGTTGCTACTTTTGGGTGTCTATCGTTTCGACGTTAATGGTCGCTAGTGCGACAACTTTCTATTAAGAAATCTATTACATTTTTTGCCATTGCAGAATTCAAATTTCATAATTTGTTTTCGTGAAAAACAAGGTCAATGTTTTATTTCAGAACGAGGATTTTATTCTAAGAAAAGGAATATATAAATCGCAAATTAATTTGCCCAACAGATATCTTTCATAGGTATTTTGAAGCTTATTATAAGCAAAAAACAAAACACAAAATGGGAAATGCACATAATATCAGCTGATCTGTCAAATATCATATGCAAATCAGTAATGCCCTCTCCTTCGATCGGACACAATTTTTGGTACTTTCATTTGTTTTCTAATCCTTCACGATTGATTTATGAGTGAATTTGTGTCGGAACACACTTTTTTTAGGCTGCAAATCGAAGCTTATTAATCTAAAGATTGAATGGTTAGCAAGTGAATATTTTTGAAAAAAATAGCCGACTATTTGATTATAGAATAAATTAAAAACTCACGTAGAAAGCCAAAAGCGTTTTAAGGACTTATCGCTTGGCTTTTGCTTGTAAAATCTAGTAATGATCTTTTAAAAATTGTATAGCTCATATTACTTAATTCGGGAAACTTAGAAAGCGACAAAATGTTATATATAAACACGCGGACATTTTTCTACACGAAAACTGTCATGCGTACTCCTCTATGAATTCTAAATAAAACAGAATTCTGTTTATCTTGAATTCGCATATACTACCTGTTACTCCTCCAGAAGTTCCTAAATTTTGATGAATGCTGACAATTCTTATATCAATATTTCCGCGAAGTCAACCCTTTCACACCAACCACTGATTCATTAGAAATTCTCATTTTCTAGGAGCAAACTCCATTTCCAAGAGGGTTTGGTTGCAGCCAAATATCTACCTGAGCCGCCTAAGGTACTGAGAGTTGTAGAAAAATTTAGGTATTCGGGTATGAGCTGTCCAATCTTAAGTGAACCGGTATTTTATTCTCTTTTCGACGACTCTCCAGAAAGTCTTGAAAACATCCTAAACTTATATCAAATTTAATTTATTTTTTACTACGTATGCACTCGTAACTTGCAAACTATTAAAAAAGGAAAACAAATCAAAAAGCAAGCGCTAGCGGTTAAAAAAGATGCCAAACATTTCATTTGAAAATAGCTATTTGAAATATATATTTCAAGTGTCTTAGAAATAAAACAAAAATGCAATATTTTTCAATTTTGTGCATGCATTTGTAAAAATTTGTCTTTGCTAAACTTAAAAACAACTTGCATTGTTGTATTCCAACGAATAAAGTCCGAAAACATTTACAATTTACTATAAAATTAGTTTATAATTGTGAAATTGTCCGAACAAAAGTGCATTTTAATTCGCTCCTATTACGAAAATCCATAACGCCAATTTTGGTGGTTGGGCAACACTCCTCTTGAAAATGACATTTAGGGAGGATTTATTTAGCTAATGCCCGAGATAAACATGGGTTTCTGAACATTTACATTTAACCCTACAGTTAGATATTCTGGCATTGTTTATTGGTAAAAGGATTTTGGAAAGTGTGGAGTCCTTGCGCAAGCTGCCAGACTAAAGTTGGTTATTGGTAAGGCCGATTGACTTGATTGCTGGCTGGAGGTTTCCAGGAAAAATAGCGTGCAATGCGGTATTGTGTGCACGAGCACTGGAGTGTAGTGAAAGTTATTTGACCTATGCCTCGGTCAATCTTTAAGGTGTTAACTTATATAATCATCAATAGTGTGAACTTGCAACAGCAACTCCTCGAAGAGGTAGGCCCCTTTAAGAGAAAAAGTGCTACGACTGTACGTGCGAAACAGTCGTGCATATTGTTTCTTTATAGGAAATTGGTTGTCATGGTTGTTTCCGTTAAATACCTTTACATCTGGGAGAATAGAATGGTGTTGATGCAGATAGTTCAATATGACTTCACATTGAAAAAGAAATCTTCAATCTGAATCAAATTGGAGCAACGCCTTTTCACAGCAGGTATTTTTCAATCTACAAAAATGCCTTAAGATTGCGGTCTTTATTTACAAACATTTGGGGTACACTCAGCTACAAATGTAAGCCTTGCTCTTCATCTTAAGAGCAATGACCATCACCACTGGATACCCTTTCATGCATCATTAGAAAATATCGTGGGACCATTGAATCCCTTTACCCATTTACAAGGCTACCGCTTAGCTCACCTTTGTTAAAGCAACCCGATGAAGTACATAAATATATAAGAAACATCAAATTTACCTTAAATTCATTTTTTGAATAAAAACAAACAAGAAACTAAGTCCAGCATGAAGCCCCATTTGGTGTTTCCTCTGAGCTCATTAAAAGTTATCTAATTCCGTAATTAATTCAAACAGTCATAACTAACCTCAAACACCTACTAATTATGAAAATCGTATCCTTCCGCAGGATACGTATTCAATTTGAAAGGAACAAAAAATGTTAAAAGCGCGCAAAAAAATGAATACAGTTTCCTCCGTATTACCTTTGAACTTTGCCAAGAAGGAGCACAAAACGGCGGCACAATCCTTTCGGTGGCGTCAAAGTAAAAAGCATTCTTTTACCTCAAAGTTAAGTTCTCCTTTGCCAGTGATGTGTTTTCCTTTCATGTTTTCATTTTTCTATGATCTTCATTATTTGACTATCGCCTTTTGGATCGCTTTCAGTCTGTCGGAGATGAAATTAACACAATCAGACTACAGGTACACCCTACTCTGTATATTTTACGGAAAATGCATCATAAAAATAACGTAACATAATCTTTGCGTTTTGTGTTTATGCGAGTGCGAAAAAGTGTCTTTTAATCCAATCAAAGGACGCCCGTGGATGAGACCGTAAATGTGATTAAGAAGTGCTTAAGCTTAGTTATCCAGCGCCTACTCGTACTTGTGTCTCGTTTTTCCATTCCAGGAGAGTAGTTCGTTTGCGAATAAATTAAGGCGAACGATGTGTGTAAACGTTCTTCTTAATAGTGGTGTGTCTCGGTAGAACTAAAAATGCCGTCTCTATGGTGCGAATTTAGCAAATCGCATGGAGCTAGAGAGAGAGGTGTTCTCTGCGCTTGGAAATAAATCATTTACGTACCATAACATACCCTATATAGCTGTAATGACAGTTTAAAATTATGAGACGAACATTAAACCGACTGTTAATGAAGGACAATAAAAATAAATGATTTATGAATGTGAGTTAGAAGTGGATGCAACTGCAAGTACGGTAGGGTTGATAAATTCTGTGTAAATTATTCATAACAGCATGGGTCATTGAATCTTTAAAGATGTGCAGCAGATGACTTGAAAATGAGTACTTGTCCGTAGGAAAACGCCTACATCTAGTCAAATTCCAGGCTCCTTCCTAGGAACTCCGTAAAGGGTGCTATGTTGTCTTTGCCCCAGGACATGACAAACATTTGTACATACGAGGAGTCATCTCAATTATGCCAAAACATGAAAAGATTTGAGAATTGAAAGATGAGAACTGATGAGGATTTTATTGAAAAGATCTTAAAAGTCTTTTAGTACGGAACCCTCAGTTCGAGCTTGGACAATGATGAACATGACACGAAACCTTAAGGTAAGGTTTCTTTTGAGGTACTTATCTATATAGTATATTTAACCCTGACCAGTGTTGCAAGCTTTTCTAAATTGGAGTCAAAAATAGCCAACGCAGGTATGATGTGTTTTTTTCTTATTCTTTATGACAAATATTCTCCCCACTTCGAACAAAGCTTAGTCTCACTGGCACGGCAACATCAACCAGCGAATGTTGTGGCTCCAACTTTGAATTGCTTGTCTACTGAGACGAGAATTATAGCCGAACGAACATTGGTGTTGAGTCTCTTAAAGTTGCGACCACCGACTCGGAGTTTCGGTAGTAATTTTTAATTATTTGTAAACGTTGTTCCTTCGTGTGCACTTCCCCATGATGTAAATGTTGATTTTACTGAAAATGTTGACATTCACAGTTCGGTAATGGGTTTAAGGGTGCGTTCACACTGAAATTTGGAAATTGTCAAGTCGCTAATATATACAAACTTTCCTTGGACAAATAATGGGTTTTTGTATTCATCACCTATGAACTGTTTCTTTTTGCTTATTTCTTTTTACAAGCTTTTTTCGATGTCAAGCTAAAACAAATTGACAAAACGTTTCGACCGGAAAACGTTTTTTTTCAGGTTTCTGTGAAGTTATTTAGTAGATTTGTTTTTAACTTTCTCCATTAGGTACGTAGTAAGATAATCAATTCCCTCATTACCATTATAGAGGAACTCAAAAAAAGTGGATCGCAAAATTCTGTCCGTCTGTTCGTATGTCCCGAGGCCTAAACGACTGCCCGGATTTCTTTTTTTTTTAGTTTTACACGGAAACTCATTATTAATGGGACTTCCCATTTAAAATGTTCATACCAGTTTGATTTGTTCGATAACGGCTCTAAATATTTTAACCAAAATTGTTACTTGAGGTGGGGTTAACAAGACTGCATACTCAGTTTTTCGCTAAAAAATCGAAAACGGTCCATTCGATTGTAACAAAAATTCATTTCTAAGGTAATATGGTCATTTCTAACTTAATGGCAAACTCAGTTTTTTCTGTGTTATCGAAAAATGAATACTTGAAAAAGATTTTTTTTTAATTTACTTGAAACCGTCAATAACGATTTTGACCAAAATGCAAACTAAGAATAAAATTGATGTTTTCAAAATTATTGCGTCCTTAATTTTCAATTGGAAAATCTCGAAATCGCCCTTTTCAATTTCGATAAAACTTTAAAAACCAAGTAATACTCCGAATTCGAGGTTTATTTTTTTATTTATTTTAATTTTCAATTGGAAAATCTCGAAATCGCCCTTTTCAATTTCGATAAAACTTTAAAAACCAAGTAATACTCCGAATTCGAGGTTTGAACGAAATCCGGCTCGGGACATACGGAAAGACAGACAGACGGACAGAATTTCGCTTGAGTTAGTCTATCATCGTAATGTCAGAATTGATTAACATCTCGAGTTCGAAATTTCTTACGAATATAATATCTTTCACTTACTACGTAGTTGAGAAAGTTAAAAACTTAATGGTTACTGTTTGGGTCTCCTTTCAACCTTTATTTGGGCGTCCGTAAACAGGTCTTGGGACTCCTATCAGAACGGCAGTGTTAATTTAAAGTCCAGGAAGCACAAACTTTTAGCTACCTACCAAGACTGCTGCTGTTATATAATTTCAGAATGAGTATCTGTGTGAAATTTCCCCAAACGTGCAATTATCCAAACTTAACCGAACTGTTTACCGCAGGCGGGCAGCTTGTCATTGGCCAGGAATCCATTTAATCCGCATGGTGCCACAACAGTCAGCCTTGAAAATATCTCCCAGCCCGAGCAACAATTCTCAGTTTTGATTAATTCACGTCCGCAATTTATTACCCAAAATGACACCGAACAGCCATTATGATTGTAGAACGAGAACCAACACTTCTTGGAAAACACCCTGACTGTCTATCGTGTACACTTTGCCGACCACATGTCCACACACCATACGCAGTCATCTGACACACGTACCTCCCATTCAATCGAGACATATTCATATATATTCAAAATTATCTTGGCACAGTTCCCAAATATTGTCGCGCACTTGTGCCGTGCCGATCCGCATGACATTTAAATCGCTCAACAAGTCCGCTTCCTTACACCCCAAGCCTCCAGCCACAGGCCTGTATGGAGATGGAGCAGATGGATGCTCCGTAGTCGGCACATGAGTGCGCGCCCCCCCATTAAGCGCATTATTCACTTAAGTTCGTCGTTGCTTGTTATGCGTGCTCATCCATTTATTAGGTTTCTATTCTTCTCCGCATCGACACACAATAGCACCTCGAAGAGTGAGCAACGCAAAACAAGACACAAGAGAAACATTCAACAAAAGTGAAAAGACAAATCTTCAATGAATCTCGCGCCCAATGTTGCTCCGAACAAATTGTTGGACAACAATTACAATTAATCACTAAGGGAATTCATTCATACACACACACACATTGTCCATGTGGATGGGGGGCAGATAGCTCTTAACGATAAAGCCGATACGGCGGATTTGAAAGACTGCGCAGCAGGCAACACTTGTTCAACACAATCCGGAATCCGCCCACCGCTTAGCTAAGCTGAGCGCGTCCTCTGTTAAGTGATGTGCGCGCCACGAAACGAAAACAAACAACCCTTCGACTCAAACAACATTTAGCTGTAGGTATCTAAATATTGTTGCATCTTCTCCAAACAACACAAAGCGACGCGACGACGACTTGATTAACGATGGTAGATACAAATTTGTCACGAGTCGTTTATTGTTTTAAATTGTGTGGCTAAAAATAAACACCGACTCTGTATCACTGTGTGTGTGTGTGCGACCTTTTCAATTGTGAAGGGAGAATATGCTCCAGCTGAATGTGTTGTTTTTTTTTTTTGCGAATCCCAGGACTCGCATTCCGGGTGTACGATAATCATTGCAGCGGCTGATTGAAATTTGGCGTGTAATTGATTGTTTTAAGGCGAACTGTACGTTTTGATCAATCCATCAAGTTAATTGGGCTCAAATCGCGAAACAAATTCCCAGGGCGACTGCAGCGGAGCCATTTGAGTGTGTGTGGCTTACCCTATTTTATGGACTGTCGGGGGTTTCATTAAATCAATCTGGCGCTGGGGGATTAAACATATTGTCATTCAGTTTCGGCGATGCCGATCATCGAAGCGTTATTAAAAATTGATCCGGATCAGTGTGTTTGGGTTGGCTCTCGACCTTCTGTGGGACATGTGCTTGGTAGGTTGTTTGGAATTGAAATCCCATCGTAGTGACACAATCTGCGCGGATTTTATTCGGTCAAATGGAATGTCAATCATCAGATGGATGACGCCGAGGAGATTTTATTGGGAAATCCTCTTATAGGTAGGAAAACCTACAGGCGGGCTTTCAGCTGGCTTTTGAAATGGGTTTGCTTTGAGATGAATAAAGCAATGTATGATGCAATGTTCCGAACGCAGAAAGCAGTTATTTGAGATCGAGAAGAGGAACACAAGAGGTTACAAGAGGTAAGGGGTTTTTTAGCTGGTTGCTAGCTAAAAAACCGGAATGCAAGAAATGACCAAGAAAAACTTGCCACTGAAGTGTCGGCAATACCTAAGTGGGCATCATTTAGAGAGAGAGACTGCAGGTAAAGGAAAATAACTCATGTGTACCAATCGAAGAAGCAATTTCATCGCCTTCATGGAAGATAGTTTTAAAAAAGCTTGAGAATAACAGGCTCATCGGTTCCGATGGTTTGCCAACGGATCGGTTAATTCTTTAACCAACTATGAATTGAAGTAAGCACGTCTGAAGACTGAACTAACTTCTATATGTGAATTAAGGCATACCTCTGCCCAATATCGGACTTAAAATTGTAACGAATATATGCTGTGTGATCGTCTCAAACCTTTTTGGGACACACTGCAGTCGTTGCTTGTAAAGGGGCTTCAGGGTCCGGCAAATTGACTAAAAACCAAATTGTCGCAAAGAGTCAAATGCTGCCAAAGGTCTTCAAATTTCAACTTAAAATCCACCACCTTTTTATAAACTTTAGCTACATATATGTGATAGGACTCATTGTCAGAAGCTCTAACGGAAAACTGCTGAGTTCCGAATCACAGCACCGCTATCACGGGACACTTACAGCACGTAGTTCAGTGGGAAATTTGGAAGAACAGCTCCTATGAAATGTTTCATCCGGACCTAATTTTAAAGCGCTATCATTTGAGCTGTTCTAGGGCATATCAACTTTGCAAGGGGGTTTATGGGTGATGTTGGCCACTCCGAGCAGCCATCAATAAAGACTTTCATTGCGATTAAGGAACAGACGAAGTTGGTTCTGACGTAAACGAGGGGAAGGCTAAGAATGAACGCAAACTTGTGATTGTTCAGGGGCTCATTTGCTTTGGAATAAATATCGGCTCAGTCTACGACTATAAGTGACAGCCTGATGGTGAAGATCGGTATAGTAACTTCTAGATGTGTTCTAGAATAGTGGTCTGAAGCACAAAATGTATGACCTATAGCACCTTATACGGACAGTTCTCATTCTCCAAAATAACAAACCAGCTCGGGTTTAGAACCACAAAAAGAAAAAAAAAGAGCTTGAGAGAAATTTATTAGCAGCTTTTTTCCGTCATATTTGCGAGAAGACCGAATGGGTAAGCATAACTGCAAACTCTGTGAACTGTACAAAGATGTGGATGAAGCCAAAGATGCAAAAACACGTCGAATATAAGTTGAATCGGCCATGTCAGGCTGTTGCAGTTTTATGCTGCAGAGCAAATGATCTTCGTAAACATCTAAAATAGAGTATAGAAACGGGGATTGCAGAGTTTGGAAAACTTGAATTGGAGTGAGTCTAAAGTCAATCGGCAATACGCAGATTTATCATTGATCGTAGAAGTCCACCAATTACCAAATATTCACGCAGACCTTAACCTAATGAATTTAAATTGACAGTCCCCCTATTCTTCGACTTTAAGGTTTCCTTTGATGTAAAAACCGAATGAGCAGACCCAGACGTAGTTATTCCGTCAAACTCAATTCTTCGAGAAAAATTGCTGGAAGTGCCAGGTCAGAGTGTGCCAGCACCTTTGGTGTCAGAAAAGACCTCAGACTTAGGTGAACACATTTTATATAAGTCACGCTAAGTTATCCGGAGAAATAATTTTTTTTTAACATTTTGTGCAATTACTCCTTAAGGCCGATGAAATTGCGATGATCGAAGGAACTCGGCGCGCACTCAGTGTGCATTTGTGACTACTGACGTGAAAACCTTAAAGATAGTTCTAGCAGCGAATAAAAGCAAAGCTGTCTATGCAAGAAAACACGTTTAGCATTGACAGAAGCTCTCAATGATCAGCCGTAGTTTTACGGGGAGATCTTTCAGACTTTGTCTACCTACCTATGCTGATTTTATTGTATTATATATCTAGGGTTATGTCTTTCAAATATAGTGCGGGAACTGTTGAAACTAATGATGCCATGCGCGGTATTTGTAAAGCTTTCCGGTTCATAGACAGACCCTATCAGTCTTCTTCTAAGTCCTGGGAAGATGTTTTCTCGCAAGGATTTTGTTTCTGGTTTGGCAGAGTGCTTTAAATGAAAATACGGAGTACATTTCCGTCATAACGATCTGAGAACTTATAACTTGTGCCGATTTTCAGTTTCTTAGCAAAGTCTTTGATAACTCTTAGGTCGTTAGGGAAGTGTATATGCCTGTCACTATGATAATCAGGTCATTCGCCTTGGAGACTGTCCTCAAACTTGTTACAATTCCTAACAGCTCTGCGTCAATGACCATAACCAAGAGAGAGAGAGAGAGAGGTAGTACCTCTGTAGTTTTGGTGATGGGTAGGAGTAGGAGGTTCTTCCCCAGCTATGACTGAATGGTTCTTTTTTAAACATTGACATAATATCATTAGGTAGACCACCCAGTAATCGATTTGAACTTAGTGCGACCTTCAGACTTCAGTATAGAGGAAGACATCGCCTAAGGTGGCTCGCACAATTTAAAGAGTTCCTCAACTCATATGAAGTGTACAACTGCAGAGATAGCCAGCTAACTTGAGACTTGAGAGGCTTGTCGGTTTAAGTCTTAAGTAAGTATTTTATCCGTTTGCCAACAGAGCCCTCAAAACCCAGTTTGTGAGTAAAAATGTTGGTTAATTCTCTGCGAAGATGGAATGTGTGTAGTCAGCCGTCTCACCCTATACAGTGCTCAGTGAATCTACATCTGAGGAGACTGCACTGTGCAAGATACTTCCATTCCAAGGGTATTGAGTGCGAAAGGTCTAAAAACCTTTGCGGGCTAGTGGCCCTGCCAACCATTTGGGATGAATACAACTCGGACACTTCAGGTCTGGGACGATGCAGAATATAGTTGACTTTCAATTACCATAAGCGAGTGTGAATTGTACAAATGAATGAAAATACTACCTATGGCGATGGGTCATAAGTCACCTGGTAACATGTGGTGCGTCTGTGCTTGGATGTTTGTATACTACGCGACTGCCGTCTACAGCCATCTTAAGTGTGACGAAAAGGAACAGTTCATTCAGTATAGGTTCCAATTATTTGCGGAAGATTCAAAACGTGTAGCAGAAAATTTACCAACAGGGTTATTGGCCTTAATCAAAAGACTCTGGCAAACGACCAAAATTTGCTGCCAGACTTGTAGTTTTGAGTTCAACTTTGCTCCTATTACTTTCACCCATGTTCATTTCAAACACTACTGCGGACTCTAGGCCTATGAAAACTCTTTCGGAGCTATAAATTCTTTTGAGGTACATATTCGGCAACCTTTGCGAAAGCTCTTATTTATTCCAAAAGACTGTTTTAAGATACCGCTACCGCCCATCTTAATGTAGACTAATCCCACTTTGGACTTATTTACTTGGCCACTTTAAATAAAGAACTCTTCCAACACTTATGCCCTTGTTAGCGAAATTCATGCGATTTAGCGATAAGTAGCACCATAGACAGATATCGCATCCTAGTTGACCGAAAAATCCCAACATCACCATCGTTGGCCTCTGATGCTGCAGATAATATCAAAGTCTTGTCTCAGTTTGGCATACTTTGTGGCTCTGTGCTACATTCTGCTGCATATCTGGTATTGTTAGATAAATCGCTGAACTGGAAAACTCCCTTCACAACATCTATCTCTGTTTCTCTGCGCGTGCACAGACAAATTCAGTATTTTCTCGAATTGCTGCGATTGTCTTAATTGATCATTTGGCGATCATAGAACATCGTTGCCAGAATCGTGATTAATCGACTTAGCCGCATGTTAGCTGCAGCCCTATGCTATGCAGAGGTCGCGCTTAACCAGAGTTTCTGCATGCCAAAACCAGAAGTTAAATCCACATTGTCAACGTCCAGATGTTACATGTTCTGATGGCTGGCTGGCGGTACTGTGCTGTCGTCTCTCTCTCGGTGTATTTTTAGATATGCGATCGATGGCAATGCAAAATCAGAATGAACACGGGACGACGTGCAGAGCTTGAATTTTGTCACGACCGACGACAACAACGCCGAGGCTGAGGTTGCTTTAAATAGAATAAATACGACTATCCATTTGGTGGATGGCTGTCGCATGAAGTAGCAGTCGTTGGCATGCCTTCGGTGGCAATATGCTTCTGATTCGGTTTAAAATCGTGAATCGGCCTTTCAGCTTTTTTGACAGATATACAACGATGCGGTGTAGCTGATTTTGGGCATGAGATTTAACGGAAAAGTCACAATTGTGGTGTATTTTGATTGACAGACAGATTGCAGCGGAGTTTCGAGAGATCGAAACGATGGCGGTGTGTCATGTCGATGAAATCCAAATGGATATGTGTAAGCACTCACGCCTTCTGACACGTAATTAAGGGAATATGCAAATTGGATGGGCGTCGTTCGAAATTTAATTCAAATATGTAATATGCTAAACAAAAGTCGTGGAGGAATGCACTTATTGCGGTTACTAAACTGCTGGATGAAAAACTCATATGTATGGGGATTGTTTGCTGCCTGCACGGTGAGAAGTTTCAGTGAAATTTGGCCAATGAATAGGTAGGTATAACATGGGTATACCAAATTGATTGTTACAGCTTATATAGGCTTTTGGAAACCTATTGGGACTTCAAAAGTATGATGAACACACTTTAAAAGCGCTTAGGACACAGCTCAAAGTGAAACATTTCCTCATGTAAGACAGAACAGCTGCCCCACAAAAGTGTATACAATTCGACGAATTGGTCAAGCTAGTCACTGACATGTACTGCATACTAGCCATGAGTGCGACATATGCATATGAAATATGTCAGGTGATAATTTGGAGGCTGCGAAGCCAATCAGTTAAATTTGACCCATATCAACAGAAAAAATTTCGTGGAGTCAATTTTGGCAAACCGAGAAACGTAGCAACAACGAAGTTGACGGGCGGGCCTGTTCAATTTTAAGAGCCCACCAAGCTACTTCATGACAGTTGTAATCTCGGAAGTTTGTCAGACGCGCGAGAGTTGGCGCGTTGGATAAAAACCTTAAGATGGAATTTGTTTTTTTTTTGGGGACCGCTCTCTTAGTAGTCCAACCCACTATAGACACAA
This sequence comes from Cheilosia vulpina, assembly GCA_916610125.1. Taxonomy (NCBI): domain Eukaryota; kingdom Metazoa; phylum Arthropoda; class Insecta; order Diptera; family Syrphidae; genus Cheilosia; species Cheilosia vulpina. The sequence continues at coordinate 62,047,882 of OU744277.1, forward strand.
AGCCCCTACGCCTACATAAATTTCGTATGATCCTGAAAAGATTCAACAAATCTACTACTTTGCCTTGAGCGCCAAATTTGAGTCCCCAGTTTTGAAATGAAGTCCAGTTCCGTCTTGGACTATTAAGCCATTCAGAGAACAGATTCAAAATGACAAAGCTCAAAGAAGACTTAACTTTTATATCAAAGTCTATGCCGTCATGTATGTAAAAGGTATTTTATTAGCGACTTGAAAACTTCAAACTTTCAGTGTGAACGCACCCTTAAACCGCTTACCGAACTGTCAATGTCAAAATATTCAATAAAATCAACATTTACATTATGATGGACAGTTATCACCACCTGATAGACCACACCTATAAAAATTATATGAAGTCAGCATTTATCATCCATACACACACCATATCCATAAGTTCATATCATATGAACACCGTAGACCGTAGCACCGTATGCATAAATGCTTATCATGAACCAACCTGTTCCCACCGATAAGCTGTATCAGCATGATGACACCCGATGCAGGCGGATACACGCGCCGCGTATATTCTGGCGACTCAGCGGATTGGCGAGGGGCCATGGGACTACCACTGGCACTTAGGTATAGTTTAGAGTTTAGTCCTAATTCTGACTTCAAGCTAGCAGCACAATAAAATTTTATAACGTTTTCATATGGGTTCTTTTATTTCTATACTAATACCAATACGAACAAGTTGGACCAACCCAGGTTGGTGTTCGGTTTTTTTTTGAGAAATCCTTGTCAGGATCCTTTACATATGAAGGAACAACGTTTACAAATAATTCAAAATTTACTACCGAAACTCCGAGTCGGTGGTCGCAACTTTAAGCGCCTCAACACCAATGTTCGTTCGGCCATAATTCTCGTCAGAGTAGACAAGCAATTTATAGTCTAGCGAAAAAATTTGAGCCACAACATTCGCTGGTTGATGTTGCAGTGCCAGTGAGACTAAGCTTTGCCCGAAGTGTGGAGAATATTGCTGCCGTAGAGGCGTCCGTCGCAAACGAACCAAATCGGTCAATTTCATGGCGTTCTCAAGAATTGTGCTTGTCACTTCATATGAAGCAAAATCATCTTTAGCAATAAAGCGCTTTTTTGGTTAAACGGCTTCGTCAATAAGCAAAATATGCGTTACGGGACAGGAGAGAACCCAAAAAGTCACTGTTTGGTGCGGTTTTTATGCCGGTGGCGTCATTGGGCAGATCAGTAGGAACATAAACCTACAGCGTCCAAATTTGTGGGATTCCTGAATCCTCAATTATTAAACACACTTCTTATTGTCAATATCCTGAATGTTTCATCAGAGTGTGGTTTCATGGTGTTGAAGACCTTCTCTAACCAAATGTTTCAAATTAATATAAAGACTGCTAGTTTTTTTCATTTGAAGCTACATTTGAGTGATAGTTTTTCAGACATGTGATTGCCTTTTTTCATAGACTGAATTATGTCTAGTCATACCCAGGGCTACCTCGAAAGAGACCCAAACTATGGAACGTTGTATAATATCAGAAACTTTGAAAAAGTCAGTTTGCGGTCAGCTCTTCGGTTCTCAGTACTTGTAAGAGCACAAATCTTCGGTGAGTGGTATTCATAATATAAAAGAAATGTCTGGCATCAATATAGGTACATTAATTAATGCTTTAGCATGAGTACTGAAGCATAAACTTTGCCTAAAGCAGATTGGAGAGGAAGATTCTTTGTTAAATTGTACGTTCCGTTTGCGACGACGCGGGTTCTGAAGGAGAAGAAGAGTCTGACCAGCTCGATGCTGCTGTACAGTCTGTTTAGGACCTAACGACGAATAGCGACATTGAGCTTCTCAAAAAAAAATCGCATAAGTCGTCTTAGATTTCTAGATCACGGAGAGCGAATGCACACAAATGCCCAGGCCCGTAGAATCTTCCAGTCTAACTCGGGCAAAGACCTGAGCTGAAATGGCGCGCATAGAAGAACATCTCACCCGCCTTGTAGTGCATTTTTGACTGTCCTACCCGAGCTTCACCAAGGTCACATATCTGAATCCGATAAAACTATTTTTAGAAGTTGCGATTTACTCCCTAAATCACTTGCGTAGAAGATCCTCCTCGAGTTCATCTTACTTTCACAAATTAGCTGAAATTCGTCGTAGCAAACAAGGACCAACGTCTGCGTTTGAGATAAATAAAACAAACGCACGAACAAAATGGATAGATACATCTATTCCATTATCGATTGCAAATTAATTGAACAGGATATTGAATACTTAGGAAATGTGCAAAATTATCCAGGAAGAAACTTTCACGAGCCACCCACCAACGAATATTCCGTAATTGGAAATTAAATTGCTCACTTTACTATCCCTCGAACGTGGATCTCCCTGGACTCATTCATTAAAATCTATAAATACCTCCTCGTAGGTGCCTTTTTGCTTTTATTCCTTACTACCAGGCGTACGCTACGTATACAAAATACAACCCTCACTATGAAAGCTTTCTCGTAAAAGCTCCCGGCCACCCCCTATAGTAAATGGAAGACTTTTTAATACAAAAGTAAACACGATACCTCAAACCCAGGCTAGATCCCACTGCACCACGACTACTCCCAATCAAACAACACCGTCTCGTTGACTCGTCGCCATAGTCGTCCTCCGATGGGAGAAGGGAAGAACTATTTTTATACTCACTGCCACCTAGCGTTGCGAGTCCCCTTGGCGTATACAGAGACCCGTTCCAGTCCTTGACAGTAATCTACATAAACCGAGCAGCATCGCCCTCCCATTACCCAGCCGCTGAATGAATCTATCATAGGTAAACAAACTAAGAGCCTGTGTGTTCGTTTACCAAACAAATCGCGTATCCGCATCCGTTGCAATGGAATGCTCCGCTCGCCACTTCTACTGCCGGCAGCTCGGGCGGTCGCGCCGCCTAACACTGCTAACATTACGTTGCATTTGCCAATGTATGTATGATGCGCACCCCCAAAGTGCGTGTCGTACTACAGCCGGCATGCCGTGTCTGCCCATGGAGAGAACTTTACAAATCTGCCAAAGTATGAATAATTCCCCCTGCTGGCGTTGTTTTTCCGTTTTTCTATCTAAAGTTAGACAGACGTTTGTATATAATTGTGTACAGAAAAAATACTCACCTATAGCTGTGTGCATGTGTATTTTTACTGGGGAACAAAAAATTACAAAAGTCAGTAGATTCGTTCCTTGCTGCTTCCATCACCATCATCATCATCATCTGCAAAAAGGAGTAAAGTATCTTTGCATCTATGAACATCCATATAGTCGAACGCAAGTCGAACAACAGCATCACCACCGCCGACAACAACAACAACAACAGAGTGGGCAATGAGAACAAGAAATGTTGAGCGCGATGGTAAAATAAAAGAAAAGGAGCGCGCTCCAGCTTCATACAAACGGCGTAGAGCCGAACCGAAACCAACATTATTTGACAAATAAAAAAAAAATTGCAACGAAAACGAACGAACAAATAGAAAACAACAACAAAAACAGCAACCAGCGAACGGGAACAAAAACAAAATGCAAAAGAAAAGAACAAACCAAAAGAGAAGGCAGAGGCAAAGGCACCAGCAGCAGCAGCCAGCAACTAACTTGACTGACATCAACCGGCACAACGAACTTCACAACTTCAACCAGTCGCCGAAAAAGTGTTGCTGCTGTGGCGTATACGCAACATTCTTCGGAATAGTACTTTCGTAGCCTGGCAGTTTTTGCAATGTGAAACTTGAGAGCTGGCAGTCGAACGGTTTGTGATGAGATGACATAACTAAATGTAATAGTTCAGGGAAACTCAGCGATTAGCTACCTTCGTTCGATATTGAGCTGACTTATAGGAAAATCCCTTTATTGTGTGTTTTTGAGTGATCATCTCGCCTCCGGATTGGAACCACGCGTCACAATCCGGAGTCCAATATAAAGCACTACACGCACTCTTCTCCGTGTTTGATTGAATGATATTAACGGAAGCTTGACTTTTGTTCTTAAGACATGATATGGAAGAAGGCACCTTCGGCGAATGAGTAACTGTTTAGGCTAAATGTCAAATAAAATGCTACCAAAAGCATTCAAGTACAAGCCTGCAAGCAACCTCAATGAGTGTATTTCTTAAAAGCCTCTTACAGGCATGAGCTATGAGTTGTGTTGAGCTGAATGTCTATCGATTTTGAGGCGACTAAAATGCGAGTGGAACGTGATCTTAAGTCATATTGACGCATACAATTTGACTACAGTTTCAACAGAAAACTATTTGGCTTGTAAGTATGTGACTGCAAAACAAAGATTAATTAGCGCACTTAAACCTAAGAGATTGTCGATGAATTGCACATATGAAATGCTTATTTTTATGCCGCAGTCGAAATTCATTTTTAAATTCGCATTTTAACCAATAAAAATGCCTCTATGCGTTAGTCCTAAGAAACATCTTCAATACTGCTGACTTCTTTTTGAAGTAATGTTTGCCTAAAAATATTTATGAATTCAGAATGTATTCCAACCAGATCCCACATAAACTTACTGCATCGATCGCCGATTTATGATAAATATTTCCAGCAGTAAAAGCCTCGAAGACCGGCCTAAAGCAGCCAGTATCTGATCAGGGATCGAATTGCGTCATCCGAAAGGGTCTTACGATTTTTTCCAGTAGCTGAAGAGGAATCGATTAGCATCATCGGTGAACAAGCAATACGTGACGCAATTTGTTTTTGTTTCGTATGTGAAATCGATCAACCGAATTTTTTAAATGTTTAGCTTATCACGGATGTGGCGATTCGGCTCCAGCTAAATTTATAGTCTTTCGCAGGACAAGTGGTGAGGCATTGGAAAATAAAACTTACAGACGTAATTTGTTATAATGTTGTGCAGGTTGAACTTGGAACATCGCGTTCAGTAGTTCATCGTTCTTAATGCAAAACTTCCTAAAGCTATGGCAGTGCTTGACACTCCGACATGGCTTAGTTTGAAGAAACTGCTTGTTTCCTGATGCAATGAAATAGTCTATCAAGGAAGTTATCAACCATATTCACGACGGTAACATTGACACGATCTCAAGGTATGGCCAAGGTGTTTGTGGCGCATTGTGGATGAAAATAAAATAAATTTCATAATATCCAAGAGCAAGAATGTTTAACATCGGCGCCTTGAACAGGCTCTTTCAAAAAATATCAACGACGCCATTTACTCCTACAAAAACGATACTGAGAATCAAAGTCATTCCACGAGCAACTATATAAGTCACCATTTTTTAAGAAATGTTTTTATCCCAGTTTTGACCTTGAGAAAAGTCAAAGTGGTTAAAAGAGCATTTAAGTGTTTTTTATTTGTGTAAAAGTTTGCATCGAATGTTTAAGTGCACTAAGGCATAGGTCCCCTATAGAGCGTGTGGATATTTCGGCACTTGATGGAACGTAAACACCACTCCAAGTGAAAATAGCCATTTTAGCCCAGGGCCAGGTTGCCGGTTTACAATACATCGCTGAGTAACCAAAAGTGTCCAAGTCAATTGCTGCTACAAAATAATACCCTAAACCATATCGCTAATCCTCTTTTAAGCGACGTTGTATGTACCCTTTAAAGCAAAATAGTTCTTTAGCATGTGGAGCCTTAGGGGGTTTTGACATCACTTTTAGGAACAATTTTCAAATGTTGGCTACACTGAGCCTCACCATTGTGTGATCAAAGATCTTAAGTAGCAATGTTTTTTTTTTTATTTAAAATTAATTTTGTGTTCATCGTCACCTCTTTATTTTATTTGTTCTTCATACTACTTCTATTCAGCACGATAACGACATACTCAGTCTACTCCGCTGGCAAAATCGCAACCGAACATCGGCAACTCTTCGGTGCAACCAGACCAGACCAAACAACATTTCGGCTAGCCGGCAAAACTTGAATGGCAAACCGAACTTATTCGTTATACGTAACCAGAGGAACACGTTTTTCCGTCATCTTCGACGGCAAAGCCAACGATTCCATTCCATCCACCACAACTGGACTGGCACTGGCAGTGCCGTCTGTCTAGCTAATGCGGCCGTCTCATCAGTTCAATATTTAACTCGACAGTGGGAGGACGCCGTCAGTTTTCCTCTTAGAATTCGCGTAGAGTGGTACATCAAACAGACCCACAAAGCTTGTACTGGCATGGCCAATACTCCTTGCATTATTCGAGTTGTTCAAGTAGTTTTTTGTCGGACTTTTCGTGTTTTGTTTTACTCATTCGCCTTGTGTGTGCGCGCCTATGATTTTGTATGCATTTTCTAATCCGTGGAGGAGGAGCGGTGACAAATAAAGTTAATTGTGATGAATGGAACTGTAAATCGTTGTTGTGGTATAGCCCGTCCCCTCCTCTCGCCGCTTCTCTACACCAAGTGGTAGTGGTGCAGATGGTAAACATTGAAGGAACGGTGACGCAGCGCAAATGTCATTTTGCCGGTTCGCCAAAGTAAACGTACCAGAGTCTTGTCATACCGGCAAAGTTATGTTGAACTGTTAGTGCTAATTTAGAGAATTAAAACAAGAAAACTTATTAAACGAAAAGGAAGCACATTTGCCCAATGAACGGCGACCATTGGTGGACTTTTCCTATCCGGTTCTACTGAGCTGGTCAAATCGAAGTGGCATATACACACAGACATAAACCGAGCAAGACCAACTCCAGATCTATAGGAGTCCCCAAAAACCGGTCCAACCGAGAGTTTACTTAGAGAGTCCCATTGGGACCGGTACCAGACTTTTGCCAAAAGGAGTTCGGGAGGAGACTCTGTATAGTTTTGCTGCCGTTGCCGCCTGTGGGTTCATCGTCGTGTCTTTCGTTTTGTGTCGTTGTGTTGTGTTTTATTTTTCGTGGGCCATGGACTTCTGCTAATGTCTCGGCCTCCTGATCGCCCACGGCTCATTCCGCGCGCCCCCCTTTTAAACTACCCTCCGTGTGTGCCCGTACAAGTTTGTAAGCCACAGTCGGACGGACCGAAAGTGATACATCTCCTTCGTGTGTCGTTTTCGTGTACATTTGGCTGCAACTCCCCAGTCCCAGCAACAAACAGCAAAAGCATCTAGCGCGAGTTCCTTTCAAGCGACTAATTTTTGTTCGTTTTAGTTGAAGATTTGTGTGCCTGCGAGCCGGCACTGAGGCACGTATACGTGCGATTGAGTGACTAGTGCAAGGTGCGATAATGGCTAAATGAATGCCTAGTACCTTCGGTCTATCTTGTTGGCCCATGCTAAATGCTTTAATGTGATTCTTCCGTTTTGTAGTAATCTACCTATGGCCGTGTGTAGGGCTGTGTGGGTGCCGCGAGCGAAATAGCATCGAGGACGACGTTTTGTGATTTACTATAGGTACACCTACTCGTATACATCGGTAGTGTCAAGTAGTGGAAACGTATAAATTTGAATACAAAAAGAAAATTCGCATCGAGAGAGAGAGAGAGAGAGAGAGAGAGAGAGAGAGAGAAGGAGAGCAAAAGGAAACTCTACTCGGGAAATTCTAACAAGTGTAATCTGTGTATTGGTGTTACGTGAATATCGCATTTTGTGTGCGTTCAAGTGCAGTGCTAGTGTGCGTCGTCGTTCGGCGTACTCGTTCAGTGTTTGATTTGAGGAGCTTTACAACGTTGCCAGAAAAGGAATTGTTGCCGTTACAACTTTAGGTGTTTTGTTTGGATTATAACATTTTTCTTTCGACACAAACGGTGAGTTGGGTTCTTTTCAAATACCTAGGTCTTATTGTTATAACGCGATTTGGAAAATATTCAATGCAACTGAGAAGAAGTCAAATCGCAATTTAAGTTTTTGTTAAGTTTTACCGTGCAGATGGTAATGTGATGCATGTGTGTAATCCCGCTTAAGCCAATATGTGCAATTGCATTAAAATTATACCAACCAACATTGGATTAGTGGCCCGTTTCAAACGTTTGATTGAGTGGATTCACATTAGAAGCTAGCCTAAGCCCACACAATCCTGTGAAAGTTGAATTTATATCCCGCACCCTATCGATATTTGATGGAAATTTTCGATAGATATATGTCAAATTTTTGTGGACTTATTCTTTGGCAAGGGCACCAAAGTCTCAACTAACAATAGTTACCTTGTCTAAGCTGTCAAAGTAGGTTGAACCTGGGTCGTTCAGTTCTTTACTCAGATTCGAAGAAAGCTCCTGCCTGAAGACTTTCCAATTGACTGAATCTACTGACTTGAAGTCGTTGCTATGTACATCGACAAATGCGTTTCGAGTTATGCGATGGCCGGCAGATATACCACATGCGCTGTGCCTACAAAACATTTTACCGGTATCTAGCGAACTTCATTCAGCTTTTGACAGATTTAACTGAAATAATTTTGTATTCTTATTGATGGTTACCAGTTTTGAAGGGACTTCCTTAAGGTGTTGGCTTTATAGCGATTATTCAATCTGACCCATAAGGTTACGTCTGTTGAGATCTAGATTCCCGGTTACAAGATATAAGGCGATATAAGGCGAGATTCACGGGTGTACAAGGTTGAAGTCGAAAAAATGGTCATAACAAACTTCATGGCGGTACCGACGGCTTTTCCTTGGCTCGACATTATGGAATTTTCAGCCTAAATACCTATATATAACCTTGAAAATTAATCGCAAAGGTTCAAATACTCATGAATTTAACAAGTCAAAAGAAGGTCAATCCAGCTTAAGTTCCATAAGGCAAAGCTAAAAAGTTTTTAAATATTTCCGTGTGATATTTTGAGTAATCCCAATAAACTAATATCTGAAAGAATAAAGTTAAAACTGACTGTTCATCAATAAATAGAAATATTTTCAGTAAAAGCTTGTAAAAGATAATTGAATCTGACTTAAGCTGAAAGAAGGCTTTGTATGGAACGCATATCTTTTTCGTTAGCTTTATTTGTATCCACCCTGAACTGGCTCACATTAAAAAAAAAATAGACTTATATGGACTTATGGCATACGAATTCACAATATTCCATTCTACAACCTCTAACCCACATTTCATTTTTTTTCGATGGATTTCACTCTTATCGTCATTTAAGTGCAGTCTCCTGTAGGCGAAGTCTGTAATTTTTAATTTTACGCTTTCATTTGTATGAGACCTCTGGGGTTTTTTCAAAGGGTGTAAATGCTGTTTATCCCAGTTTTACATATAATATTCGATCTTCCTTTTTGTCAAACATTTTTCTTACAACTTTCGCATGCTTAAAGGAAATCTTTACAAAGCTTAGCAATTAGAATATTCAGTATTTTCGCTTAAGGTATTTAGGTCAGGGTAGCCGTGAAAGAATAATATCGATCGCGAGAGGTTTTTATTTAAAAATAAGGACATAGGATGGTGGAAGCTATGATTACCAAGATCATTAGTGGACTGTGGCCCAAACATTCCACCTGTTAGCTAGGTCTTATATATTAAGGGAAGTCGTTATGCTGAATAAGAAATGTATCTGAACCTTGGTGAGCTTTCTTATTATTAAACTATCTTCTTTGCCTTGTCACAAGGCGGTCTAATAGCTTAAAATCCGCTGGTAATAACATTTTGTAAGAAAAGTCAAGGAAAGCACTACCTAGATATTGAAAACTTTATACTGTTCTCTTGTTTGACGACATCAGTATATAGCAATAGAGTCTGGACTTTTCAGTCTTGTCTGTCTTAAAAGATTGTTTATTCACAAAGCTGAACCGTATGTTTTTATTCATGTCGCTGGCTTAATTTTGTTGTTTCTGTATGTAACTTTGGTCACCCTTGCAAGCTCGCAAGCAAACATAATAACCAATTCACCTTGGCCACCGCCAAAACCTGGCATATATAGACATGGAACCCAGGAAACATTGCTATTGAAGTACTTCTGTGTCTCGGTAAAAAAATATGCGCAAGTCTTTCACTGTTTTCAGTCTTATTATGCTCTGAATGTGACCAACTATGTCAATTAGCTATAGTTGCGATATTTTTTTTTAGCGTGATTTGCATCTTTTTGACCACAGAAACTCTTTTTAAAAATGAAGACAAGGACCGGAACATCCAACTCACTGCATTCACAGTACGATCTTCAATTGTCCCCCCAAAATTGTTACACATGATTGAAAATGTTCATCGACCTTTTTCACTGTAAAATACCATATCACAGGGTGTAGCCATACCACCACTCTAGGTCAATGATCCTGTTTAAATTATTGACGTCGTACTCTAAAGTAATGAATAGGCCTGGCTAGCTAAGCCCGCATTTGATGTGTATCAGTTTCAATGTTTGCTTTCGATGGTCTACATGATTCATGCCATACACCCACCCAAAGCTTGGTTATCCTCTTTGAAGTGACGGAGCGATTTTACCTCGAAGACTGCTCACATTTTGCCGGATAATTATTGTGAACAGCCATCATTTGCTTTGCGACATGCAGACGCATACCCGATTTCGATTTTGTTTACATTCATGTTCGGTTGCTAGGTCCGCGTGAAATATATTTTTCGTTTGTTTGCTTATACTTGACATAGTTCGTGGTGTTTTAAAAAATACTGTCGGTTTGTTACACACGGACACAAATGAGGACATTCCGATAGTGGTGACTTTTGTTTAGTCTACACAGCTATACCCAAATAAAAACTCTATCCGCGGATGTTTTTATGCGAACATAACTCTGCCTGTGTAGTGTGTGGTGGAGTTTGAAGGACGTTATAGAAAATTCGTTGCTTACTTTAATTGTCGAATATATTACATTGTTATTTCGGCATATGGAAATTGACTACGATGTTCTTTTGCCTTTAAAAAAATTCAGTTTTAAGTGTGCGACTGCTATTACTTTTACTGGACTTTGCCCTTAGTAGCTTATTTAACTTCCATCGCATAGTCCTATCTGATATTAGGAATGTTTAGGCCAAAATTCGTACAGCTTTTGATAAACTAATCGATTGACCCTAGAGTAGGTTTCTCAACCGCACGACTAAAGTTGAACACACATAGACCTAAATTTAAAATCAATCCAAGCGAACCGGATTCCTGACCATATCAAGTCGTTAAGTATACCAAACTCGGCAGGCCTTCAGGAAAAATAAACCCACCGACTGTGCTGCACATTAAGCACGAGTCGCTGAAACCGGCACATTCCTCCAAGACAATATCCGCTGCTCAACTACTCAAAAGTTATTCACGTCATCTTACGTCCGAGACAAGAAAGCATCTCCCGAACGAACCGTTTAAAAACTTTAACTGACAGTTGCAAATGCCAGAAAGACATACGAACCGAAACGAATGGATTTCTCCATCGTCATCTTGCTCGGTTCCAGCCAGCCGTCATCATCATCATCGTACATAGTCATCGTCATCATGGTAGAGGTATTTGTTGTTTTATGGAAGGGCGCATTTGGAAAAGGGGGATGATGACCTTCACAGGATTGACCACCACACCAACCACCACCACCACCACCACCACCACCACCACCACCACCACTGGCATGGCGGTTGCATTGATGGATGTATAAACTCAAGGAGCGATGCTGTTCCAACTATGTATATATAGAGCTGGCTGCTATTGCTGATGATGACGATGACGATGAAGAGGAAGAAGTTGATTGCCGCACCATGACTTTTTGACTGATGTTAGTTGGAAAATTAGCAGAAAAACAAACCAGCAGCGCATACTCATGTACAAGTTGAGCAAATGTTGTGGTTACACTATGCAGATGCCTGCAACCATGATGTGGCAGTTCGCAGTGGTCGACTTGATTTTTTGTTTTCTTGTTGCCACAGAGCGTGTGTGTGCCGCCCAAATAAGGAGCACAGAGGGGCGAATAATCGAGTGAATGCAAACTAGTGTACGGCGTACGCAGATCTGGCACAAAATTGAAGCCAGTTTTAGTCCGTGACGCGTGACGCAAAGAATGCTGTACACTGATGGCCCAACAGAATTCCGAAGTGTCTGAGTGTCAGTTGGCGAAACCAGTGTTAATTTTTTTTCTTCCATTTTAATCCCCGCCAGCAATTAATACTTTTTTTTTCCGGACCAGAGAACCTTTCAGGCATATGGTTTACATTACGTGATAACCGCAGAGGCACAGCCACAAAAACTCGTGGCATTGACGCGACAGTCTTCGGACGAGAGTCTTTTCTTTTAAGTCTGTAGGGTATGTTTGGTTTAATGGGTCAGTGAGTTGACAGCGGAAGATAAAGCAGGTTTTCAAAAGTGCTTTTGTTTACACTGCTTAAATTGACATAAATGACTTAAATAGATCGCACAACATATCCAGGATGCGGTATTCACAGATATGATCGGCATGGTTTAAGTGCGTGAAAAACCGCTCTTCCACTTATAGAAACTAAGCAGCAGAGGGCTTATTGGCAGAAAGTTAAAGATCCCATTATAATTATTAAACAGTGGTTTTTAGTAAACCCGCCTTAATTCACTTGCAAAGCTGATAAATGATGAAAACAAATCATGAAACCAGTACCAAAAACTGATCAACGGCAGCTGGCGGTTCGATCTCATGTTCAGGGACTCAACAGGCTATCGTTTAGGAGGTCAGTTTTTAGAAACTAAAATTGTTTGAAGTACTGAAAATTGAAACTGGCTGTTTTCGGTCTTCTTATACTTCTTATAATACGTCAGGCAAAAATCTGACGCAATAGAATTTTTGTTGTTGCTGTAATTGAACATAGCTTTTTCGATTTCAAGTGATTTGAGGACAGCATGTTTTGCGAATCCTCTTCCTGGATATTTAAATTTTTAAACTCGACTCTGGCACTAATAAAATGTTTTTTGACAATTTCGATGAGCTGTCCCACAAGATCGTATAAGAGTCGTAATCTATAAGAAATGAAATAGACAGGGCTAGCTACTAAGTAAGTACAACTTTACTTAAGACCAAGACGCTGACAAGAAATATCAGGGCATTCGACTGAGGACGGGTGGACACAGCTAGTTTCGTTTTCGCTAAAAATATTTGAACAAAATTTTGTATGTTTCCTTTGAAAATTTGAGAAAGAACAAAAAAATTTTCAACGTGCCTATTCTAATACGAGTAGCTTGCTTTCTTTTCTGTCTGTTTGGTAAACAAAATTTGGAATATTTAACTAACTAGCCCAACGAACGGAGAACAGCATTACCTCCCATGTGTGTCGAGAAATACCACTTGCAATGTTGTTTTTCCTTGTATAGGATATGCTACTTCCATAGCTATGTTTCTTTTATTATAAGCTTTGCTTCTTATAAGCTATGTTCAAAATTTCAAGTCTCTACCTCATTTGGAAGTAAGTTTGAGAACGATTGCAAGCTTTTTACCGAGCAGTCAAACAGCCAAACTTGAAAGTGAAGTTGATAAGAATGTAGTCGTTTTAAAAACATGCTTTGTTAAATATTACAAAATAGAATTATCTGGATTATTAGTATTTTTATGTAATTGCACCTAGCACACTTTTTACAGATTGCTTTTAAAATTTTTTTGAAAAACGAAATGCAATTTTGAATTAACTATTTTCGACACTATATTCCAAGACCACTTGATGACTGGTAACACTAAATTTTAAAGTAGTTCGTATAGTAAAACAAAATATTCCACCACCATAAGTTTGCGTATTCCGGTCGCCAGTAGTTTGCATTTTATTTCTTCATACGTTCGCATATTATCTTCGCTTAACATTCGCATTTAGTTCTTCCGCGTAGGTTTTGGCGACTTTTCCGTGAAATTCAACGAAATCTGATATATATTCATTAAATTGAATTCTCGCCGATGAATAGTTATTAACAATAAGCAATAAGCGGAAGAAGTAGGAGCGTAACAAACCAGCTCGGCTTTTGTTTAAGACGTTTCACTTCTTACTGGAAAAACGTATTTGGTTTTGGTGCTATTTGATAAACAAAGAAACTGTGCTGTATCTAATATTAAAGTTTTATGGTCCTTATATAATCATTTATATCGCACTTTACAAAAAATTAATTTGTGTGACCATTTTAAATATAAAAGTCCACTCCAACTCTAGTTGCTTTGCACATGAATCCCTAGGAATCCGCATAAACTTTCTCTAGATGTTTAACCGCATGGATTTTGGCTGGAAGAATCCATTAACCGCAACAAGAAATATAAATACCCTGGATTTCTCATACATGAACTCACTGAAGTCTGGAGAACGGAATATTCTTCCGGGTAACTTGTGGCGCAGTGGCTTAGTGGTTAGTGTGTTGGACTACTAAGCGAGGGGTCCCAGGTTCGAATCCCGAGAAAACCCAAATTCCAACTTAAGGTTTTTTTCGCTGCGCCACCTCTCGCGAACGTCTGACAAACATCCGAGAGTATAACTGTCATGAAAGAGCTTCTCAATTGGCCGTTTGGACTCGGCATAAAATTGTAGATCCCTTCCATTCGTCCCAAAAATAAAAAACTCACACAAGACGAATGGTTGTGAGAAGCTAGGCTTGGGTCCATACGGACCTGTTGCGCCAATTATTTTTTTTTTTTTTTTAACTTGTAGCATACGGTAAATACGAATCACTTATTTTTGGAGTGCTAAGCATTTATATTTGTTTTACATATTTACACCCATTTTTATATTTAAGAGACTCGCTGGTGGTCGAAAATCGACCCTACCTTTTATAAGTATGTAGATAGGTACATACTATTAAGCGAGGGGTCCCAGGTTCGAGATCCGAAAAACCCAAATTCCAACCTAATACTTTTTTCCATTGCGCCACCTTTAAAGCGAACGTCGGACAGACTTCCGAGAGTATAACTGTCTTGAAAGAGCTTCTCAATTGGCCGTTTGGACTCGGTATAAAATTGAAGATCCCTTCCATTCGTCACAAAAAATATAAAACTCACACAAAGCGAATGGTTGTGAGAGAGTAGGGACCTGTTGCGCCATCTATACATTTTTTTTAAGTTGCATTCCTCTATGGGTAAATAAAGTTCAAATCTAAGATGATTTATATTTGAATATACTTTACAATGGTAATATGGCGGCGACAAATTGAATGTCACTAAAATATTTTCATTGAACTGATAAGCATTTTGTATGGGGAATTGTTAACTTAATTTTACCAGCCTTAACGGCGACATATACCCACAATTATTTGTTGGTGCACATCAATGGCACATTACCTTTCGAATGATATAAGTTTCATTCTACTCATTTCATAATAAATACTAAAAAAGTGTACGCAAACTTTGGATGTTCACGTATTAATATAATGATGATAATAATAATAATGATGATATTGCCTGTGTATACAGGGTGGGCCAAATACAAGTTCCTTTTTAAAAATGAAATAAAACGAACTAAATTTAATTTTTTCAATGTATTATGGATTTATTAATAAGAACAAACATTCCCATTAATTATGGAACATAACATCGTTCCTCGACTGGCTTAGCAGTAGCGCATTCTGTCACTCTAGTTTTCCAAGACCTTGTTGATGGTTTCGGGCTGTAGCTTACGGATTGCTTCGGTGATATTGACCTTAAGTGCTTGAATCGTTTCCGGATTGTTGGTATAACATCGATACTTCGTGGTTCCCCACAAATAAAAGTCCAAACGGGTCAAATTGCAGCTGCGAAGCGGCCAATTGGCATCGCCAAGATTTTGGTGCGCAAAATATCGATTGTGGCATGGGCTGTTTGGTATGGCGCACCATCTTACATGAACCAGAGGTTGTCCAAATCCAAGTATTAAATGTCAGTAAAAAAAAGTCGGTTAAAGTGGCTCTGTAACGCCCACCGTTGACCGAAACGTTGTTCCCAGCCTCACTTTCGAAGAAAAATGGTGCAATGATGCCACCACTTCACAATCCGCTCCAAACTGTCAGTCTCTGTAGATGCATTGGCTCCTCGACGACGGAGACCATGAGCGTTGTCCACTAGCATACCCGTCTTATGAAATTTTTTCACAAACTTGCGTACAGCAGGCGCGGTGGGTGCTTCATTTCGCCCAAAAACTTCTTTTCAAAAACCGCACTTCTTGGGCTACACAGCACTCACTATGATACTAAATTTCTGTCAAGATTTCGAGCGGGAAACAGCTGTCAGTGTCCAAATAACCTATGCTTTATGGCCCACCCTTTATATATATATAGTGTCATTCAAGTATATGTTTCATAAAAACGACTACAGTTGAAGGGAAAAGTCAGTTTGCATGCACACATTTTAAAATGATTACAATGTGTTCTGTTTAAGAACGACAGAACTTGAATTTTTTGTAAAAATAAAGCTGGAAATTAATTATCAATCAAAATGTTTTGTTGTTATTATTTTCTTGCATATGCAGCTATAGCGTCTGTTTCTGACGAAGTGTTTCCTGACTTTAGAATATTAGTCGCTTTTTTGTGAGCCTGGTGCTGGTGCCTAATCAATATAAACAAGTGACGTGAATATTATCACAGCAGTTAATAAACCTGAGGTGTCAAATCGTACGCGAAATGTCAGGTCTAAAGCATTTTCTAAGCGCCACATAGATGAAATCGCTTCTAGCATGAATTTTCGTCGCGAATGTGTTTCTTGTGGGGACTAAATTAATTTATAGGGTATCACTCAATCCGCTTCATCCAGATATAAATATTTCTATATAGCTTTTCGGTTTATTTCTACTGCATACATCTTTAAAATTGTTTATTTACCGATTCTTCGATATGCATGTGTATATAGTTCGTGGCATGGGGTCGCTTTGACCAACTCAATGCGAATGGATAGTTTTTTTGTTTACAAATTCAAAATTTTATTACGTTCAATTTGCATGAATTGATTTGTCGTGCAAAAACCATAACCATCATGTTGTTTTTGCTAAATTCTTCCCATGTAGAGTGTCACATACCTACGTGTTATCATAAAGACGGCACTGCATCAAACTACTTTGCGAAACCGCAAACGTGGCAGGGGCTTTGTGGTTGCCTATACACTCAATTAGTACTGACCGAATGACAGAGGAATGTAATCGAATGCTTTGGTAGAAGGGATCTAAGCTCTGTATACATGCTGATGCAGGTGTACCTATGTTTTGGGATTGTTTCGAAGCAATTCCTAGTTAATTAGATTGCCATGGCTTTGGATGGTAATGATGGTCAGGCTTTGTGATTGCAAGATGCGATTCGTTGTGTGTCGTACTTTGATTTCCTCTGAGTAATCCGATAACACTTGACCCGTATTTAGGTTAAAAAGACCACACGGGGAGTTTATGACGTACACTAGTAGAAAGATGAGGAGACAATAAATCTGGCGGAAGAAATTTTAAAGCAGAAGAATGAAAGAGCAGACGATTCTATTTGGAAAACAAGGGCTAGGGCTGTCTTACAGCTCCTCATGAGCTGTCAGAGATTTAAAACAACATAATTTATAAAAAAAAACCATGCAGTCTTTAAGTTCAGAATAAAGACCCTTCGAAAGAGGGAAGAAACTTAGTCAACAAAGAACAGGAACTTGTTAGCTGCTGCAAATCGGCACCACATGTGAGAACCCGTAACTAGTTATCAAAGAACCAGCTACACTATCCTATACAAAACTTACCTAAACATCAAAGCCACCGACTGCTAAGGTTTAATAGGTTACAGAGGTAACGTTTTAATAGGGTCATGTATAAATGGAAGAATGCTTCTTTGAGGACTACACTTATAGCTTCATATATCGCACCTACAATAAGCGATTGCAGATGTTGCAAGAACTATTTAACTTTACCCCGGCACAGTGCCGTAGCCAGAACAAATATATTCTAATTCATTGATTTCTTTTATTTTTTAAATCGTTTTTTAGACGAACATACTTAAATATTTTTTTACATACATTTTTTCAAAGCAGAAGAAGTCTTGATTTTTTTTGCAATGATATCAATCTGGTTCCACATTAAAATCCGAATGAACCGATATCAAAGCAGGTGAGCTTAATCTTGCATTCCTTATATTGCATAGAAAATTTTACCCAGAATTCAGCATGAACCTGGCCGTTGAACTTGAAGTGGTTAGAAAAAAAGGTAGACTTTCATTGTCATCATCTTAGACATGCTTTTTGCAATTTTTAAACTGATCTGCGATGGATGTACAGGTGCAGATCATAACATCGACTGAATTTTCACACACATGCTTAACCTAAAAAGACGAACGAGTCCCAAATCGAGATGTGCCTTTTTTCCAACGTATTCAAAGCAGCATATAATATTAATGGTTAAGACCTATTTATTCTGAGCCCCGGCAAAACTGATTCAAGCGTGGAATTTTGAAAATTTTCCTGCATTCTGGAGCAGATAGTGCGCAGTGATCGACGCCATCAGCGTCTGCCTTCAGCAAGTCAAATAAAATAGTTTGACGGTGATTTAAGAGCAAGTGGAAATGCTGGGTCTTGTAGCTCTAAACAGGAAAACAATTATCTGTCGACTTTTTATGACAAATTATTCCTATTGGCAGTAAAAATTCGAGGTAGGCATACGGGTTTCTTCTACCTGTGTATATAAGCACCAACTCCACGAATGTCGAAAAATATAGAAACCGTTGATACTTCGGCTTTCATAAACAAATTGGCTTGAAACTCCAAAATCAAAGGACGGAACTTATAGCCCACAGCACTTAATTCTAGTGTCCTGCTTTTTGGCGCGGAAAATGCCAACTGATACTAAGCTCTTATGTAAACAAAATTCTTTGACGAAAAGGAGTAAAAGTAACAACGGACATCTTTTTGAGCTGTGGATGGATGAAGTTAAAAAAAAGCTCAACATCATCGAGTGAATGGACAAAAAAATATCCAACCAAGGGGATCTTTGCCCGCAGCTGCAAATGATCGAATCTCCGCTCTTAGTCCAATTGGTCTCGAACTACTGCCATAGCTCTTGGCCTGTTTAAGTGTGATATTGCAGAGAATAAAAGGTTACAGTGTTTCAGGCAAAGACTCTTTTAAGGTTTGGAGCTCGTTAGGAAGGTAGCACTGTTGCGACAAGGTTTGGCATAAAATGTCGGTAAGATGGAATAGTTGGTAAATCAGTTATTTTTTTATTTTTAAATACTCCTCTTGGGAAAGGCGAACCCCTAACGCTTTTGCAGTTCCCTGATGCGCTGGTGGATAGCAAACGAAAGGACTCAACGTCTGGCAAGCCGGAAATTCTTACTTAAACATTAACAAGAAAACTGCTGTAGTAAAACTAAATTCAAAAATGTTCTTCAAAAATGCAAGAACAAATTTCTTAGGTAGAATTACTGTTGATATAATTGGAACACCTTTCATGCGGCTCCGCAGTTTCAATGAACAATCGAATTTAAAATAAATACCAACCAAAAACGAAGGAAAAAAAAAAATATTAACACATCACATCGGCAATAACTCGAGTCCTCGACCCGCCAAAGTACTTCACAAAAGCCTTGATCTTATCCAAGTAACAAGATCTGCTGCAGCTGCTCGAGAAGTACGTGTTTCGAAAGCACTTTGCGCGGCGCGGTATCAAGAGGACAAATGTGTGATCGCGATTTGCGACGCGTAATTAGGACTCTTAAAGTGGTTGCTTTCATCACACGGAATGCTACCTGCAGTTTCCACCATCGCGCAGCATGTTCTCTGTAAATCTTCTTGTATTCTTCATCATCTCCTGGTGGTTGTAGTGCTGCTGCTGCTGCTGCATCGTCATTGTCGTGGCCAAAGAAAGCACAAAGAGAACCAACAGAAAAAAAAAAAAAACCAAACCAAACTAAACCAAACTCTGAATATAATACCAGGACCGTTAAAATATCTCCAAAAGAAACAAGACCGAAGAGACGTGAAGTCTTGGGTTTCAACTTTTTTCCGTTCGTCGCGTCGTCGTCCCAGTCTCAGTTCCAGTCGCAGTTGCAGTCGTCTTCGCTGTTTCGGTTTCGTGCAGGAACTCTTATCCACGGTGATGCACGACAAACGATCACTCCCAAGGAGTCAAAGTAAAAACAAAACAAAACTTCCCCACAGGTATAGCTATTCTGACTCTGAGGTCTCAGCCAATGCAGTATTTTATATGTGTGCATCTGTGTGTGTGTGGGGGGATATAGACGTTTGGTGGGGTCAAAAACCTTGCATCATTCGGTTTCCTCGTTGTGCAACAGGAACGGGCGGGAGGGCCAATTTTACTCAGTCGCTTTTCTAATCTTGTTCGGCGATTTATTCGCTTTTTATCCTATTTGTATTTTTTTTTCGTATTGGATTATGTTAGCGGCTATAGACTTTACTCCTGTGCGCTGTGTCTGTTGTGGGATGTTTAGTTTATTGTTAATTGCGGGAAGCAATGGCAGCTGTAGTGGAGGCAGATATTGTGACTGAGCACAAACACTGTTTGTCCTAATTCTTTACTTGGAGAGAGATCTCCGATCATATCTGTGGTTCCCAGGTAATGGACTATTACACCATGACACGAGAAGACTCCTTCTCGGTTTTCATAATCCCTCTGGCGGGGGGACTTATTATTATGTGTAAATTGTTAATTAAATTTTATTTTATTACAGTACCTAGATCTCTGCTGCTGAGAGTGCACAATTGGCACTAACAAACTGTTACTTTCCCAAAAGGTTGGATGTTCAGGGCGTAAGCTCTAATCAGATGGGAAGCGCGGTAGTATAGGCATACAAAAGTCCCTAAATTGTGATAGTTAACCATCAACTATGAAATAATTGGTCTACTCGCGTACTTTCCCGAGCCAAGGACTAAAAATCTACGGAATAAGCGGAACTCTCTCAGAGAGCAGAAAATATACTCGAAAGTACGCGGATAGACGTAGAGTAACTTTGAGCCACTTACATCTTTCACATCTAATCCATATCGCAAATAAATATACATAACTTACCATTTTGCAACAAATGAAACCTTCTAGGAGAACAACATTCGACACAATCCACTGTCAGGCGTAGTAAAAGTACACCAAAACCTAACAAATTACTACGGACTAGGTTAGGTTAGGTAAGGTTAACGCGTAGGCAGATCAGGGAGAACCCTGCGCTACCCCACTTAGGTCTTCGTGGACCCATTGTGATGCCCTTGTTGGGCTCAACCGTAGGTGTTGCATCGGTGTTCCTCATCCCCTCTCCTTTGTGGTTAATAGACGCTGTCTAGCCATCCCGATCTCCTCAAAAACCTATTAAGATCAGACACAGAGAGACACAAGAAAGTTATTGTAAGTCATGGAAGTGCTTCCAAGTGTTCAGTTCCTCAAGTGACATAAACTCGGGCAATGACAGAGGAAGTGAGGTGTGTCTTCATGGACCCCCTCGTCTCCGCAGCCTCTATAGTCTACATATGTCGTCATCTTTGAGATTTAGTTTCATTGCGTGGTTTCTAAGGAAATTATGACCAGTTAGAGCCCCTACTAACTTAGATAGCGATAGTTTGTTGGTCCGGCTTTTGTTATATTCTGGCAAAAGCTGTCGTTATATTTCACAGGTAGTGAGTTCTTTCCACCTGTTGTTGGTTTTCATTCGAATTTTGTTCTCCACTCGCTCTTTCAAATTGCTTGATCGATTGAAGTGCTCTATTGGATCTTGAATTCCCACTTTCTCGCCAGTTCAACCGCCCTTTCATTACCGGTTTTGTGTCTGTGTCCAGGGACCCAGCAGAGATTTGTGGCATGAGAACCTTGAGCTCTTCGCGGAAGCGGTAAACTAGTTTATTTCATTAGTTGAAACTGCTTTTATAACCGCCTGACTGTCAATAACGATGGTAATATCGCTACGGGGTATTGTCAATATTGACGCCTTACGGTCCACTTCAGCGAAAGCCAGAACCTCCGCCTGGAAGACACTACTGCTAGCAGGTAGTCTGATAAAGCAATGTATATTTAATTTCTCAGAGAATATGTCGGCACCGGTTCCGCAGTCCATCTTTGAACCATCTGTGTAGATGGAAATTGATTTTCTTTTTGTGGGTTCATTTGTGTTCCATTCTTCCCTACTCGGAAAGGAGCAGGTGAATGGTCTGTCAAAGTCCAGATGGGGAGACATTTAGTCAAAAGTGACAACGTTCCTTAAATATTTACCTAATACACATGCATGCCCAAAATTGCAAGGGTTCCAAGTGATCCTTAAGGCACTTTTGGCAGCAGATTCTTCCACGTATAGGTCTAGAGGTGTCAAATTAAGAATTGTCTCTAGTCCAGCTCTAGGCTTTCTACCCCTTCAGTTTTGCCTTGAAAAGGTGATTCGCTACTAAAATTTCTAACATAATCGACTGGGAGAACATGATAGTCATTGAGGGGGGCTAGGCTGCCAGTAACACCGAATGTTCTATGTAAAATGGATATTTGTACTGCCGTGGATATCTTCAGGGAAATTCTTGATCTAGGAAAATCATTCAGTAAATCAACGATATTGTAGTGTTCTTCAGGAAGATATAACTGCTATAACTCTAGCTGCGAGGGACTTAAAAATACAAAAGACCCAACTGATGGTCAAAGTGAAGCTATGGCAACTCCCAAAAGAGCACCAATTTATCTACCTAACCACCATACTCCTTGACAATTTCCTCCTCCTGTGAGTTCTCTCCAAACTTTCAACACATTTTCTTTGAAAATTTCTTTTACAAAAATGTAAAGACACCGGCTTTAAGTGCAGGCTCTGTAAACACTGTAAAAGACACAGCGGTATCTATCGGATTTAATCCAACCTACGCTCTTAATGCTGCCGACGACGTTAAGAATGTTAATTTTTTTTTTTAAATCGGTCGAGCGGTTTTTGGGTTTATTCATAACATACACACGAACTTTTTCTTTTGCGAGTATTTATAAAGACTGCAGTTTTATATGACTGTGCATTTTTTCTCCTTTGCTGACAATCAAACTATATCATAAGCGTGATTGTTGTTAATCAAAAATTGTTTGCCAAGTAACTATTTTGAAGATGTCAACCAACACAAAATGTTATGCTGAATCCCAAAGGCGGGCAAACTAAGGTAAATCTTCTTCGACCACTATAGATGTGCCCTAAGCTTGATAATTGTATTAAGTAGCCACTCGCTAAATCAAAGAACAGCATGACTTAAGGTGCATAAGCTAAAGCATTTTTTAAATAAATAAAAGCTGATGGAAGGGCTCTACTCCACACATACGGTTGATTATGTCTTATTATGCAAAAACGTCAGCTGAGATTAATTATGCTTCGCATGACATCATGATCAACAACGATCAATCGAATTACAATTTCGATAATCCGAGGAAAAATTCACGTCAAAAATCTTAACTCAACTAAAGAAATGTTTTCAATTTTTGTTGAACATTTATGTACACCCTGTAGACGACGTGCCAATTCTGTCACCTGTCACATTTAAAGTGAAAACTTTCTTTACGCGCGTTGGGCATTTTTGAGATGGGATAAAACCATTGAACTCGCGACACCAATCTTTTGTTGCCAATGTTCCGCTACAAATGTTGGCGTTGCCAACCACTTTGAACGAAAAAATGGGTAACTTGAAAAAAGAAGAATCATTTTTCAATAATACCATGCAAAAAATATTTTGTTTTTGGTGAAGTGGAACAATAAATCAAAAACTAAACACTTATATAAAAAAAATAAACAAAAACAATTTTTATTTACACAATAAACAGCTCAAATTTGATTCCAATATTATTCCACTTACTGGAAGTGAACGCTGGAATTATTCTTAAAGAATGACAGCTAAAATGTTCGGCAAATGGACTAAGTTTAAAGATGGAAACACATTCTTTAAGACCGAGGTTACATATATTTTTTTTGGCAAAGTTTTTTTTAAAAATGTTCAACAAATTAAAAAGTCATTATATTGAATCAAAAAAATAAAACTTAAACATATTTAAAAGATAGAAATTTGCATTATTGAAAAAAAACAAGCCATAATCAAATAATGCCTAAAAGGCATGAAAATGCTTTAGTTGGCATTTTCTATGTCAGTGTTATGAAGTTTATAGTAATGAATTAAAAAACACTTCATTTAAAAGTATTTCCTACACAATAAAATATTTCCTGACGATTCAAAAAATACACACGTAATTGTCAAAGTATTCACTTCTGTCGGCACTCCTGGAGTGCCACGGTTTTTTTTCCTTCACTCACTCCGTCACAAAGAGATTTATACATAATTCGGAAAACTTTTTAACTTTTAGTATTTAAGTTTCCATTTTTCCAAATAGACTAAAGTTATCAATGCCATATTCGAATGAGAGAGTAACATCAATCAATGATTCATTAAAAATAGTTGGTTGTTTAGTTTATGTGACTCTTTTCCCGGTTTCCTTCCAACGGAAAACACAATTATCGCTTAAGCGTCGTTTTGGGCCCACAACTCACGGAACATGGTGGCAGATTCCGAACAATAATCGTCTGGACGATATCGATTTTGAAACTTTGATGACCATTATAAGTTATATTTTGGCCGATTTTTTTTTCACTTTCGTCAGCTTTCATTACAGTTGTGGAAAATTAACTTGATTAAGTTCTTACACTCGTGATTTTTGCACTTAGTTTCTAGTGTTTTGGAGATCTATCGTTTCGACAATAATTGTCTGATAAGTTACGAAATGAGTGCCCTGTAGATACAAGGTGGCGCAAAAGTAATCCTCCTATCAGAAAATGCTATAAATTTTGCGATTGGCCCCTAATGTCAGTTCTGTTTTGACATTTGTGTAGCTACACTGCTCCAGAACGCGGAATATTGGTGACTATTTATTTGAGCAATAATCGGTCGGTGACTTTGGGACAACGTGAATTTCGTCGCAGATTTCCAAGCCGTGCAACGCCTACTGGTGAAACACTGCGACGTTTAGCCGCTCGCCTCGAAGAGACTGGCACAACACGAGACGTTACCAAGAGTGGCGGGCCCCGGAGCGCCCGTTGTGCCGAGAATATCGCCTCTGTTGAGGCGGCCATTTTTTTTTTCGAGAGCGCCGCTGGTCAAACGACAAAAGTGAACGGCGCGCTCTATAGGGCCATGTTTACCAATTTTTTTCTACCGCAATTGGACGATTTAGGACTGGAGGACATGTGGTTCCAACAGGACGGAGCTACGGCACACAATGCGCGAGCCACAACTGAAAGCGGTGTTCACGGGTCATTTTTGGCGATTTGCACTAGCCCGCAAGATCGCCTGATTTGACCGCTCCAGACTTCTTTTTGTGGGGCTTTTTGAAGTCGCAGGTTTATGTCGACAAGCCTCAGACACTTGCAGCTCTTAAAGACAATATCCGTCAAGAATGTGAGGACCTATCGCCGGAAGTTTTGGCCAAAGTGATGGAAAATGCCATAAAAAGGGCTCAAATGACAATCAACTGTGGCGGCGGCCATTTACATGACATCATATTCTCGACTTGATGTAAAAAAAATCAAAAGACCAAATAAAAATAATCCACAAGAAGAATCAAAGTTTTTCATTTTTGTTTTTAAATTACAGCCAAAAAACATCGGAAGGTTATTTTTGCGCCACCTTGTATTAAGGGAAAGGTAGGTGATAGAAACTCTAAACGAGCCTGTCGAGTTGAGAAATTGCATGGTATGCTCTCATTGATTATAAAAGTCAGTACGCCTCAGGGCTGAGGTCTGCTTCGAAACCAGGGGCTGTTGCGACATATTTTATGTTCGAACCGTCGTCGGATTGATAAGAATGCTGATCACAACCCCTCACCAATAAAGATACAAGATACAAGAGGGAGAAACATTTTCTGCCACCCGAAAATAAGGTTCTATGTCTCTGTTTAAAAAAAAAATCGCCGGGGCTAATATTCAAAATTTTTATTTTTTGGAAGGGATCTACAATTTTAAGCCAATTGAGAAGCTCTTTCATGACAGTTATACTCTCATGAAGTTTGTCAGACGTTCCCGAGAGGTGGCGCAGAGAAAAAGTCTTAAGTTGAAATTTGGGGTTTTTCGGTATTCGAACCTGGGACCGCTCACTTAGTAGTCCAACACACTAACCACTAAATGTAGATAGTGTCAGTTAAAAACAGCCCTTCTGTCAGGACCGTTTAATGTTGCGGATCAAATAGAAATATCTTTCAATAAAAAATATTTTTTTCAAAATGTTTGCAAAACTCTCTCAACTTATCTTTGACCCTGGTACAATTTATTTCGTCGTACCAGTCAGAAAGGATTAAACTTGTAGTAGCAATATATTATAGCTAACTTAAGTGGAAGTGCCACCTAGGTAAATCGTTCTTCGTAAGTGATCTCTCCTGCATGTCCGTAAACTTGTTTCTGTATGCTCAACATTTGCACCTCAAAGGTTTTGCAAATTTTGACAGAATGTTCTATAGGTGGCTATGTTGACATAACAATGCAAATATTGAGAACTTTTCTTGCACTTTTAGCGTGGTGGTTTAAAAGTGCTTTCACTTTGAATCAGGTCTTTGGTACATTACATAGTCACTTAGGTCCTTTAACCCCTCTGGGGCATAGGGCGGTAAATTTACCATGACACTTATACTAAGAGATTCTCTATATATTGGAAGAAGGTAGTTGACTCTCTGCCTTCCGTACTTCATGGCAAGAAAATCTATACTCAGAATAGCCGAACTGACTGTTTATTGGTGAAAGATCGAACTGTGTAAAAAAAGAGAAGGAAGTCGATTTAGCCGATATTTGGGGGCATCATTATCCAAAAACCAAAATGTTAACAAAGTCAAATGTCCTTGGTTCTACAAATGTCGATGGGCCTCTAAGTCCTTGACAGTGCTACTCCTATACCATTTATAGTGGGACCATTGGCAAGTAGTACTATAGACTTTCTGGAAGCACAGTGAACTTGGACGTTTTGTGAGGTCTTCAGTTGGGTAGCAGAATCCTGAAGCAGAAAATAATTTTTAAGGCAGTTTACCGCTGAATGCATTTGACAGTTTGTCGGAAAAGTGGAACAGTCTAAAAAGAAACACCTTCTAAGGCTTTTGAAGAACCCAATGAAAGGGGAACCAAATACCAGGCAAAGTGATCTCTAACGCCGTTCAAAAGTTCTGAATTTCCTGCAATCATCTTCTGCTTAAACGTATAGCTCATGTTCAAAGTTCGAACTTGCGCCTGTGTTGAAAAATTAAACTTTTAACGCATTTTCGTTTGCAAATGTAGTAGTTTGGGTCGTTTGGGCTACCTTGTTGACCTCCTCGATTGAGTACCAAGTCGTATCCCTCATTAAACACACTTAAAGCCAACTACCTTTCTTGCAACACAACCTCAGTGAAAAGTTCGGAAATCTACCTCAGATGGATGGGTCTTTCAACAAAACCCATCTGACCAACAAACCAACGAGAGAAAATCAATCTCTAGGTGGCCCTCAACAACCTCATATCACTTCGTCTCGTCACATATAAATGTCAGAAGAGACCTTGCTTCCGCGATTTGTGTACGTGTGCAAAGTATTTCCCTCACTGAGCCGTGACATGCCACATCAATTCGTCAACGTCAGACTTCCTCCGTCCGTTTAATGGGGCCCAGTTTCATTTTTGTTGAGTACTACGAAAACTATAATTTTCGCTATTCGCATCACCCGTAATGAGTTTTAATCATTTCCGTCAGTACCTCCCCGCCCCAGCGTACCAAACACTAAAAGTTTTTATTCCTCCATCTGTCATGCCAGAGCAGAGGATGTGCGCAATAGCACTCCTCCACCCTCGGTGGAAACCATATCAGATGTTGCTGGGCACAATTTCATAACTCGCTGCGCTGCAACTGCACAAAAACGAAGACATACGGTGCAGCGCACATAAACAACCCAACAGTTCGCCAGAACTCGTCACGAATTAATATTTTATCGCTAAAAAGCACTCGCCTCAGGACAGACCGCTTATACAACGATCCTCCTTCTCTATGGCATATCGCAGAAGAGATATATTATATGCACCTCGCTGTAGCCCACTATATGGGGATATGACGCGTGTATTGATCATGACCGCGGCGCGCAGTGGGTGCAATGTAACATCCGATACTCTAAATGTTGCACAACATTTAACACGAAATTAAACGAAACAAACAAGAGATACATCTCTGAGGAGGAAAAAATTGATTTGAGCGAAACCGAATGTGTGCACTGGTATATATGGGGATTGGGCGGCAAGGAGTGCACCGTGGACGCTGTACATAGCCGAGCGGAAGATCTGATTGAAAGCATCTGCTCACATTAACTCGCAACAACTTGTGGCACTGACGGGCTTCGCTATGCTTGCCTTTTACACAAATGCACAGGGATACCGTGCTTGGATGTACCGCAAAAAACGAAGGTAGTTTCGCCCATTTCTTGTTGCGTTGTTTGCCATTTACTTCGGTTCGAAATAACGTTTCCCGCGGATGGGGGTATCTTTAGACTGTAGGTATTGTGGTAGGCGATGCTCCGATTGTATCCCACTGTTCGACGGATGAAGAGCCAGGAATGTTAGTTATGATCCTTGTCAAGGTATTTTTATTGCCGCTGAGTTATTGTATGATCGGAAATTAATTCTCTTTTAAAAGCAATTAGTGGCAGTTCGGTTCGGTTCGGTTCAGATTCAGAGATTGAAGCGCCGATGTTAGGGAATTTAATTTGCGATTTACACTAGCATGACTCTGGGAATCGCTTTTAGAGCATATTATACGGTAAAATAATGGGGGCATAAAATTAGGGACTGGTAATGGATGTGCTCAAGAGATTGCGGTCGTTTTAGAGCAGCGCCAGAGGCTGTGCTTAGAAAGATTTCAATTCATAAGGTTATGTGATATGTAAAACCATACCTAAGGCGGTGATAATGAGCTGGCCTTAGATTTCGTACGAGCCGTTTAAAATTAATTGTAAGTGCAATATACTCGTAACTGTACGATTGAAGTGTCTTACAAGACCACACGCGGAGTAAGATACATTTGCTGAGGCTGAGGCCTTTGCCTCTCGAGTTCATTACCTATTGCAGTGTTTTGGTTCTATGAACTCTTCTTGGAAACTTCCACCACGCCATCGGCGTCACAATCTTTTCAGTGGTCGCTGATCACCTGTTTTTTTAGGAATACATTTGCGTTATCTATTAAAATAGTTCCCCAACTCTGATGCCATCTGGTAGGCGCCCTCTGCCGGGATGTGATGGTTAAATCAATTTCGACATCGCTCATTTGCCAATTGTACCTGAGCTTTATGGAAGATCGTTTCAATTGGACAACCCTTTTATTTCATTGGCTGGGCGTTTGATATTCGAAATGGTTATGGTGAAGAAATTTAAGTATATTCGGCTTCAAATTCGAATTCCCTCTTACACGTGCACTCTTTTGAAATCCTCAGCAATCACATTCACTCTTTGGAATGAATGAATAAATGAATCGAATCATCGCCAGTCATGTCCATTCGATTGCATGCATACATTTCGAATTATTACCGTTGAGAAGGACATCTCATGTAAATAGAGCGACAAGTTCTATAACTTGCTCAATTCGGAACAGGCGAATGCAGGATGGAGAATGACAAAAGCGTCGTTTTTTTGCAGGTCGGAAAACATTTCCACGGTTGGAGGAGAAACTTTTGTCAAATCCAGTCAATAATTGCGGCCTATTGGTAACTGATTTCCGTACTATAGTTATTGTAATACATCCATGTATACGATCGGCCAATAGCAGCTTTTCTACATCATTCATTCGGCGCAGGGACATACGTCCACGAGACATAAGTTGATTATGGACTTTTGGGCCACTTGTGGGCCTAAAGTTCAAAATTTGATAATTTATTTTTCAACGGTGGGACATAATTCCAACATTTTGTAAGTAAAGGACAGTACCGTAGCCAGTATTTGATTTCCGGCGGGGGCTTGCTTCCAAATCTTACGAGGAATTCTTTAAACAAAAAACTATAAATATATTCCAATTCCATTTAACAAAGCATCAGTTTAACCAATGCTATGAAGGGTAGTTCCTTCAGAATTTGGGCAGTAATAAGATCATAACCTGGCGATTTTCTATTAGAGAGCTTATGAATACATGTGCTGATCTCCTTAAGTGAAACGTAAGTGATTACGTCTTCATCTATCCTATCAAAGAATTCAAGGCGTTCGTTTGCCACACTAGGTGGAAAAGGCTTAAAAACATTTGTTAAATGTTCCGAAAATAGGTTGACCTTTTCTTTTGGGTCGCCGATCCATTTCCCATCAGATGTTTTTAACCGGGGATCTTGCGTTTGAGGTCTTTTTAAATATTTGGCAGCCTTCGAAAGGGAGTAGTCTGTGACTTTGTCAGCAGTTAAATTGCAAAGATATTTAGTAAGAGTTCTATTTTTAAACTCACTGATACTTTTTTTAAGTTTATTGGTAAGTCTATTGAATATAGTTTTATCGCCGGGATATCTTGTCATTTGCCATTTTCTCCGGGCTCTTCTCTTTTCTAATATTAGTTCCCTAATTTCTGTGGGGTATTTTACCGATGCTTGTTTACGTTGCTGAATAGTTGGTGTACTATCTTCTGTCGCCTGTGTCGCCTGATCGGCAATGAATTGTTCCACTTCGATGTCAATATCCCTTGTTGTGGCCAGTGGAGCTCTAAGGTTTATAAAACCTTCGAGTATTTTTTTAAGATTACACCAGTTTGTTCTTTTGCTGGTAAGTCTTTCATTGCTTATCTGCTCTACTGACATGCCATTGACCGTTAGGATTACAGGTGTATGATCCGACGACAAATCATCACTGTTTACTTCTTTTCTATTGATTCATTTCGTTATGAAGAAGTCAATAAGGTCTGGTATTTTTGCTGGGTCGGATGGCCAATAAGTAGGCGATCCAGTCGAAATAAAGTTACAATTAAAATTTTGCCCTGCTTTGTAAAGCTTACTGCCTTTCGTCGTTACTAATCTGGACCCCCAATATATGTGTTTTGCATTGAAGTCACCTCCAATGATAAAGTTAGTACCTAGAGCTCGAAAAAGGTCGTTAAGATCTTCGTCTGTAGGCGAATGTCTAGGTGGACAGTATATAGCAGCTATGTTAAATTGCTTGCTTTTAGTCGCAATGTTTATTATCGCTACTTGCATGGTTTGTTTTCCTATTTTGGGCATTTCATAGGGTTTTAAAATACTTTTTACAATTAGAGCACTACCTCCCCTGGCACTGTCAGAAGGATGGGGAGAGTGGTAACAGAGGTACCCAGGAATTCTAATTGTTGTTCCCTGTTTAGAGTTGGTTTCAGAAATAATAATAATAATAATAATAACTTCCCAGGTCCACAGACAGAAATGTATTGGTTCCATTATTTGCAAAATTTGAAGCCTTCGTGCCAAAATATCACCACTCCATAATTGAAATTTTGCATTAAGAAGACCTTTTTTGGAACCTACCTTGTTTTTGGGCTTTATTCCTCTTTAAAAATCACCTTACCCAGCCTTTTACTTTAACAGACTCCTGGTTTCATTTGCCATTGTAAAATAAGTTTTAAAAAATAATTCCCTTCAACTCATGCACCACTTACCCCATCACATTAACTCCCATCGTCTGTGCCAAGAGTTTCACTTTTCGTCACTGGACTATTCCCATACAGATACACACAGCAAAATATTTCCTTTGAACAAGTCTCGACGCATAAATGTAAATCAGCTCGTCCTTTTGCGAA
This sequence comes from Cheilosia vulpina, assembly GCA_916610125.1. Classification (NCBI taxonomy): domain Eukaryota; kingdom Metazoa; phylum Arthropoda; class Insecta; order Diptera; family Syrphidae; genus Cheilosia; species Cheilosia vulpina. The sequence goes on from OU744277.1 coordinate 62,079,343, forward strand.
CACATGGATCCGTATTTCTTTCATCGTTTAACCGCATCACGGTTTCACTCCATCAATCCAAAGGAGATCCTAGAGGTTACGTTTACTTTGCAGTATTTTCTCTTCGATATCCCAAGGTATTATAGATTTTCTTTCTAAATTTTAACCACATTGACGGAGATGCCAAATCCATCCAGAGTTGATCCCATACTTTTCTACCCACAGCTCTCTCCGTCAAACGCTCTGATACAGTATCGCATTCATTTTTCAACAAAAATCATCTGCGGTCAGACGTAGCTCACATTTTCCTTTCAAATCACGAAGAGATGCGGTAGCTATATACCTTCGTATATACCTAAAACGAAAAGTGATGACTTTTGCAGATTGAAATTTCACATGTAAGCAAATAATCTCAAGCGTCTTATCTGCCGCCGCATCAATCTATATAATTTCGAAAAACGCAAAAAAAAAAACCGTTATATTCCACTCTTGCCATTGCCATTTCAACTACCGCTCCTTAAGTGCGTATATGAATGTCGACAAGTTGTATACCTATCCGTTGGCTCTCGAAGGAAAATTCCTTTGATTTCGTTCTATCGTCGTCGGGTTAATAATCTTTCTATTGCACGAAAAGACCCCGCCCCCCCTCTCATTCAATGTGATAAGTAAAAAAAATAAAAAAAAAATAAAAGAAACAGCGATTATCTAGAATGACAAGCCGAAGGACCCTCTCCCTTTATATACGTATATACATATTTTGCATTCCAACTCACGATGTGTACGGCTTTTGTTGGTTAAGCACACTGCCATTATGACTAACCCTTGCGTAAAAATCCTTTGATAAAAGAAAAAAAAAACTGAGAAAAAACGCAAATAATTGCAGAAGGATATACGATGAAGGAACGGAACCCCCCTTTAGTAGGTCATTCGCATGTGTCACCCTACCACCTACCATCGCAGCGGATCGGAGGTCTTATTGTACTTTCTCTCCTCTGTCGCCAAACTATACGAGTGCAGGACTAATCGTACTTTTGTATTGCTTACACCAAACTACACACACATTTCTTTTGTCTGCCTTTGCCACTGATAAATTATTCCTTTGTTTACCATATGCGAAATGGTGTGTGGCTGGGCAAGGAAAAATTCCACAGTCCGGTGCTGGTCAAGTGGGTAAGCTTTTACTGGGCGCACATTGTCAAATGAGTTGAATTTATTATAATTAACGTCAGCAAACAGGGGGAAGTTGTAAATCAAAAGGGAAAGGACTGCGTATGTTGTACAAATGCGGCTATTTGGAGATCTGAATAGAATTTAGACAGTGGAAGACCATTACTTTGGTCAGCAAGTTGCACTAGGTTAGGGAGAACGGGAGGAGTGGGAATAGTGTTTGGTGCTTGGTAAATGTCCCATTAGCGAGAGGCATTCTACATAGTTGCTTCCATTTGCGATTTTGAAAGGGATTCGGTCCGCTTTTTCGATTGTGTAGCTGGTCTCCTCAAATGCAAGAGACAAAGAGTGTCGCGATTTACTTTCCGGCAAGACTGCTCTATACAGGTTGTGTTCAGCTCACGGAGCACTTCCCTTATCTGAGGCGATTGATGGATGACCGCATAGATGAAGGTACAACAAGTTATTCAGCGGTAACTGATGTCGAGTCCAGTCTTAGGAATAAAACGAAAAACACAAATTTGGCCCTAGGCCCAACTTCTCCCAACCATTCGTTTTGTGTGAGTTTTTTTATTTTTAGAACGAATGGAAGGAATCTACAATTTTATATCATGTCCAAATGGCTAATTGAGAAGTTCTTTCATGACAGTTATACCCTCAGGTGTCTGTCAGACGTTCGCGAATAAATGGTCCAACGCAATGCCACGTAAACCTTTACTATTGCGAATATAGAACTTCAGGCTCTCATACAACTGCAAGCGCTCATATACAGAGAAGATCAGTCGAGCAAAATCGGCTATGTAGGTCAAAAAGTGTGGTCGGTAGTTTGGCCGGAATAGATTAAAAAAGTACTGCACGAAATTGATTCCGGTTTTCACATATGCATTGAAAATTGTCGAGATTAAAAGATAGGATAGGTTTTATCATTGTCCGCTGTCCGGAAGCGGAGATCTAAGCTGATATCTTAGAAAAGTTGTAATTCTCGAATGCCTTTATAGCTCCTGGCTTTGGAATGACTCATCCAAATGAAATAGGATTTCTTTAAAAATAAAGCTCAATTACGTACAAAGATTTTAAGATATAAATCATCTTTGTACGTTATCCTCAAGTTGAACAATAAGCAATAAACTATAAATTTTATACAATTCAAGAAAAGGAAAATGTTCGATTGAAGACAGATCGTTGGATTTTCCAGGCATTGAGTGGAGGAAATTTTGTGTGTGACAAAATGTGTTTCTCTCTCTGTACCTTTTGTGCAGCTGTGTGCTTTTTCTTTATTTCTTTTATGCATCTTTTGTGCTTTTTGTTGTTTTTTGTTTTTGCTCTCCTTTTTAAATTGAACTGAGGAAACTATATAAGCATATGGTATGAGTAGTCGAATAGAGCACGGGTCAGCTAGTTTTGCATATAAAATTACACATTGTGACTTCAACCATTTTTGGTGTGAAGGTTAAAATGATTTTTGGTAAGGCCCATTGTCAAGGTCGGCCATCCCTGTTAAACTATTTCGTGTGTGCCGAAAGGCGATGAAGAAATTTCGCGGCTTTATCAAAGTTGGAAAACACCATCGATCTGTTTTATGTACAAAAAGGTTTGTCGCAAAGCGACGGGCTATTAAGCTTCTTCAACATCACTTTTGAGGTAATTGTATGACACTTTTAGGGCAACATAATCAAGGAAGAATTCTTCGAAAGTCCGCCCTACGACTTGAAATATTGATATTATCTGGAGATAGCGGTGAGCCGTAACAAATATTGAAAATATCTGTAAGCGGACTGATACCGATAATGCAGTTTTCAGTCTAAAGGAGGAGGTAAACAAATTAGAACATTCATGGCGGCAGTTGAAATTCCTCTCATCCCACTAACGCTCAAGAAGCTTCATTGTCATTTAAGTTTTGGGTCCACGAAAGTAGCCTCAAATTAAAAAGGTGGTCTAATCGCCATGATCTTTAAAACAGCTTCACCACATTTATCACAAGTTTCGAAGTTCCCTGGCTTAATTCAACTCTACGATAACAAGACTGATGTACAGAGTCCATTTCCTTTCTCAGAGCCCTCTGTCTCTAGCACAAAACCTTACGAGATGCCTTAGAAATTCCTACAACTGTCATTTTTGCAGTCTCCACCAATGACTAACATCTCGAGCTGTGTGGTAACAAAGAAAGTTTTTCATCAGCAGTTTATATCCGTACGTGGTTGAAAGACATGATGTAAAAAGTTAAAACAAAGTTTAAGACCCAAGACCTTTTAGATGTCTCAAACTATTGACGAAATGCCAACTCGGAACAATCAATAACACTTAATAACTTTTCATGTTACAAATATATTTGTCAATGATGTTTGCCTTCTAACCAATTACCTCAGCCCAACCCATAGAATTCGTTGCATCTGTTGCGTCGAGGGATCCGAACGAGCAGCCAGTGTTTTAAGTACTCTGTCTTAATTTTCCCACGAAACGTAATATTTCTTTCTCTATTCACCGTACTCAAATAATTACCTTGATAGGTATTTTTGGTAAAAATACCTTATTTTTAAAAGTAAAATTTGCATTACACAACTTGATTTTCAGACAAATAAGTAGTGCACTTCCAAACTCGACTGCGAAACATTTATTTCTAAAGGGTTCTCCAATAAGAGGTGTTATTTTGGTATTCAAAGAAAAATGCAATTTTTTGAGATAAATGATCGGATGTTTATTTCATAATAAAGAGGAAGGTATGCCGTTAATAATGAAAAACAACATCAGCCATATGGCCACCACGAGTAGGCATACAGGACCATATCCTTTTCATGAAATTTTCCATAACCAAATCGCAAAGCGGGTGCCCTATGTCCTCGATAGCCTTACCAAATTTTATCTTTGAGGTCTTGAATCGACGCTGGGCTGTTGGCGTAGATCTTATCTTTCACGTGGCCCCAAAGGAAGAAGTCGCAAAGTGTTAAATCACAAGATCTCGGTGGCCAATTGTGATCACCTCTTCGAGAGATAACACGGTCCGGAAACTTTTCCCGTAAAAGATCAATGGTTTCATTGCTTGTGTGGCACGTAGCCCCGTCTTGTTGAAAGTAAACTTTGTCCAGATCAATATCATCCAACTCCGACCATAAAAAATCATTAATCATCTCTCGATAGCGTTTGTGGAATGACCAATTCCAAAGAACGACGAGGAATGGACAAAAAAGGGTTTTCTTCAACGCTTTGGGCTACCGCAGCAATATTCTCAGTTGTTCTTGAGCGACGTGCACGGGTTCTATTCTTCACATCTATAACTTGTCCCAACAGCTCGAATTTTTCCACCAATTTCTGTATTGCGGTCCGACAAGGTGCTTCACGACGACCAAAAAATGCTTTAGTTTTGCGAACTGTGACTGCAAGATTTTCACCATTTTTGTAGTGAATTTTAATAATTTCAATGCGTTGTTGTAGCGTGTATCGTTCCATTCTTAGTAATGGCGTAGTTTCTACTTGTCAAATGTCAAAGAATAGAACCTTCAAAAGTGACAGCTACCGAAATAGCGGGTCATTCACAAAACACCTCTCATTGGAAAACCCTGTATTTGAACTACACCTTTGCAAAAACAATACCACCGGCAAAAAGATTACACTTTGGTCTCAACTCGCACTCGAGCACAGCTCACATTCAAAGCTCATAATTTCAAATTCGAAAATCATGCACTCCAGCCCCCGATGTAATAAAAGCGCTCAGAAACTTATCCCTCTCAATCATCGGCTTTTACAATTCAACTGAACGCTTTCAATCGCAAAAGGTCATGAAGTAATTAGCCCGAAGGATTTCTTTCTACTAAAGACCGCCTATGGTGACGTCGTTTCATATTCTTACCGTGTGTGCACATTCGATACCCCAATATCTGATGCATTTGCAAATAGTGTACTCGTATATGTATGATGTTCAGCAATGAAAGGGATTTCCGTTCCTAAACGGAGGAGGGTTCCCAAATCATGAGGGTATTTTACCTACCCATACACAATGCTGCCGCTGTCATGCCAATACCTTGCCTTACCTCAACCTGAGCTCTCATATCTATAGCTTACCATGTGGGAAATTGATTGTTGGTAAATTTAAATTAACTCGAACTGGTATTCGTATTCGTGGCCCCTCCGGCACCGCATACCCGCTTCGGTAAGAAGTCCTTGCGGGGTACGTTGTACATGTGTGCATGTGTGTTCTGCTCACGCCTTATTGGCATTGTTGAATGAGGCGACGTTTTTAGAACCTCCGACTTGGTCTTGGGGTATGGCGCTTTATATGGGCAAATTATCGAATGACGTGCTTAATGACTTGTAAGAAAGGAGTTTCTGAGGAATTCCAGCGCTACTTGTGCTCGGCATTGTTGCTGGGGTTTTTTTTTCGGATTGTCACCGAGTCGTAGTCGTTTCGTTGTCGATGGTGTGGCTTCCTTCATTTTAACGTCGTACCTTCCCCGGTCTACCCATATGCATATGGATTGCTTCATTTAGTTAATGGCGGCTTTGCTTGGGTTTTGTTTTCTTCTCATTTTCTTTCTCTCACTAGTTTTTGTGTGTTTTTGTGAATAGAGAAGTGCAGAAAATAAAATGCAGAAGCGTCTACAATGGGGCGCGCACAATGCAAAGTGGGAAACTTGATACACTCGTTTGGGGGGATTTTTAGCGTCGTCCTGGGACGTGGATCTTCTTTCAGGTTTCGCTAATTTCAAACTGATGTGAAAAATAATTAACTAAGCGGAATTCCTTATTTAAATTTCTAGCTGGTACATGAGTATGTGCCAACAATGTGTGGCGAGATAGACGCTTTGATTGCTTCTGTTTGATGGGGCTGTTCTTATTTGGACGGATAGGTTGGATGGGAACAGATGGTTTTTGTAGCACATGTGGTCCATGAAGCACGATGTGTTTGTCTTCTGATCTACCTGCAGTGAAAGGTAATCTGCGGTATTTTTAGGTGCAAGGGAGGGGAAAGGCTTTTTTTGGGTCTTTGAGTGCGGCATCAATGTGTGGTTTTTTTTTGGGTCTGATTTTCTGATTATGATCCGTAGTTCGGGTTGATTTTAGACAGAGATCCTCAGTCATATAGCTAAACATCATCTAATGTTACTCTCTTCTGCCTTTACTCTCTTTCTTTACGAGCCAGGTTTATAGATTCTGTTGTTTTGTTAAATAAGTCCGCAATCATTAACACGATAATTTGACATCTAGGATCTAGTCACAAAACCACAATGTGTCGAAGAGATCGAATAGTCCACATAATAGCAAATTATTTTGAATTCAAAAGCCACCCCCCCCACATGCCAAATCAGAGCAGGACTATCACTAAACTGTCACCCGAAAAGCAGGGCTGCCAAGAGGGAATTAATTTATTGGTGACACATCCGGCCACATAAACACTCACATTTGAATTATTCCCATTGATATTCATAAGGGACATCAATAATGCAAACTTGTGCCCAGGTGGACTAGGGCAGAATAGGTGTACGTCAATCATTGGCAAGACATAAGACTTGTTCGCTTCACCTGCACCCAGGGGCAAGGAGTTAATTGCGGAAAACTTCTTCTGTAAATAGTAAACATCGTTCTTCCACGAAAACAATTATCCATCTTGTGCGATATTTTACCAGAAGAAAACAGATAATTACTGCGCACGGACAGGAAAGCAGAAAAGCCAAACAATATACGACCCAATTTGTGTCCAACGCCCGCCCCCCCTATATGCTACAATTTTTGTTTTCTTTTAGTTCTTGCAATCAGCGCGCCGAAAAAGCAACAAATTGTCCATAATGCCACCGCTGAAATCCTCTCGAATAAACAGCATGTGTGTGTGTGTATAATGGCCGCCATAAACAAACTCTAACCCCCAAGGGAACAGAACTGCATCGGAAACTGTACTAAGATGGGTCGATGTCGTGCCTGTGTAGCTGTTGCTGTATCCGTTTAACTTAACAACAATAAATTGTGATTTCTTCTTTTTTGTTGTCGGTTGTGCCTTAAAATTATTATTATTACCACGATGGCAGCCTAAGTGGGTGGCTGTGTGCAGCTCTTAGCCCGTATATGCGCTCCACTTAATGCAATACTGCCGCGATAATAGTTAGGACGCTTCGCGCACATCAGAGTCCTTCGTCTTTAGTCTTCTGGTTAAAAGGTTGCGAGCAAGGAATGCAGCAGCAGCAGCGGCCGAGCGAACCCTCAGGTATGTGTGTTGCACTGGATTTTACACACTTAAGGGAGGGGAACAACAGTGCAACAGGAGGCAAGCTGCAGGAAAAAAAACAGAAACGAACGACCGAAATGATTGCACTTAATTGCATGTATGCGAGTCCATTAAGCTTGTGTAAAACTACAACTGATAAGAATCTCAGAGCGGACACAGAAATTATGTCCAAGCTGGAAGCACTAAAGTGGCTTCATTCTTTTAGGATGGCATCGCAGCAGTGCATCAGGTAAAGTGTCGTGTCGTCGGCGGGCGCGCGGTGGTTTCTTCACAAATTGACTGTGTGCTGCGGCCAGCTCACACAATGAGTTTAAGTAGCCTTGCCTGTTTCCGAGATGATGAACTTTTGTTGCTTCACTTTGTTTAATGGCTGGATGCGAAACCTCATGATAATGGCAGCCGCAGTCAAGACCTTCAAACCGCAACGTAGTATGTCATCGTTTGCCGCGGGACGCGACGTGACCATGGTGTAGTTGGTGCACGGGCTTTAAGTCCACCAGCACCTCACGCTACCCGGTCCAGGCAGGCAAATTAATCGCGAACAGGTGTCGATAGTTTTGTTAATGGCTGATTGATTTTCGGTCCGTTCACTCCTTGGTTGTTGTGGCAATCAACGCCATCAGCTATGGCGTCAGGCTAATTGATTTCGAGTTTCGAGAGCTGTTGCGCTCCCTCGAAGGCAAATTGCTCTGAACCCTGGTGATGTGTGTGTGTGTGTGTGTTTGTGTGTAGTGAGTACCAGATATCAGCCAGATAATCAAAAAATCAGCTAGTTTGTACAAACGAGGCATGCTCTGAACTTGGTCTGTTGATTTGACCGGGCTTAGAGGGAAGCGATTTGCATACGGGTTGCTTGTATCAATTAAAGCTGTCGTCGTCGCAGCCATGTTAGCTTCGAAATGGAATCCATGTTGGAAAATGTTCCAAAGGAGCAGGAAGGCAAAACTAAATGCATCTAAGGCTGGAGCGACCAGGAATTAATGGGAAACCAATTAACCTGGGTGGTCAAGCAGTCAGCTGGCTAATTCACTTTCTCCACACGTATCTACACCGGCGAGATCTCTCCTGCAATGTGCGGTTTTGTTGTGTAAATTGTTGCACACATGACAGGCGAGTAGTACCTCAACATAATAGGTATAAAGGAACGTGTCCGCAACTATGCAGGGAACTTCTCCCACGAAGACGGTTCTTTGGAGTATAGGTCCTAGCCGCACGCCGCATTCTGTCATATTGATAATTGACCACAACTATTTGTGTTCTCTCCGGTTGAGTTTTTCCTTCAGATGTTATTGCTTTGTTGTACTTATTGATTGTCCTGTGATGCTGAAATGTGCTTTGTTGCATAGATATGGGATTGTGATGGTGGCGCTGATTGCAATTTAAATAGATTGCATTCCCAAAGGGATAGGATATAAGTTGAAGTGTGCCGTCCATCTCTTTGTTCCCTTAATTGCACTACTCGTTAGATGTAATAATTGCTGGCGTTTTCATCTAGATTTGAGTCCAGTCGAACGCTTGTCACCAAATTGCTGAAGTAGGGAAACATTTCTTCCGCGAAGGCAATTAAATCGTCTTAATTCTCCACCGGAATGACATAGGCAAGATTTACACTCGATCACCGAAACTCAGCGGACAGCTATATGTTATACATAACTAAGAAAATGAACTAACCTCGTGGAGAGATTTATTTAGACGGTTATTAAACAACAGCATACTTAGGATCATGCCTTTCAAATTTTCACCAAAGTCTATAGTTCTTTTCGAAAAACGAATGGGGACTGAACTAAGACCTGCAAATGTGCCTAGTCTCCTGAACCTCCTCCCAGTCCAGGGTGAATTGGAAGGGAATACAACCACCCGCTGTATTCGATGGGATGTAAACCGTTTTCCGTAAGTTGCAGTATAAGAATAATCATCTTGACGATATCGGTTTTTGAATTCTTCAAAACCAGATGTCAAAGAAGTATATTAATTATTAAAACAAACGTGACAGCAATGTAAAGGGTGGGCCATCTAGTGGTTTCTTTTTAAATCATAGGTTATTTTGACAGTGGGCTGTCGACTGTCGGTGTTACAGAGCCATGGTAATGGACTGTTTCTTTGGTTTTCTATTTAGTCTCGTCAAAGAGTTCCAACTTTCGAGTTGATAAAACTACATTTCTTTTCAATAAAGGCAAAGGCAATGTGTATACAAAAAATTCAGTTGCTAATTACTACCGGCGTTTAACTCTTCACTTCACTACATAGACTAACCAAACTAGACAGCCGACTTTCAGTGCACCCACCCGATTTTCCCCTCAAATTTTGAATGACAGCCCTTTTGTTTCCCTGTCTGTGAATACGTGTATTAAAGGCAGCCGGTCGGCACTATTTCATTAACAAACAAATTGTAAATTAATCTATAACAATAAATGTAAAATTAGTAAATGTGGAGTATGGGTTTTTAGATAGCTTAATTTGTCCCTTTATCCATCTTCGGTAGTAAAAGGTGTTCATCCACTCACATTTCAGTTTATTTTTAATTTTGTTTTTAATGAAATCCGTGGGATTGTTACAAAAATGAGTCAACAACATGCAAGTTAAACCCAAGCTTCCACTAGACAAAAGCGAATTTTAATAAATGTTCATGAATCATATAAATAAAATTGGTGTAGTTCTCTTCGACTAAGATTGAATTTGAGTGCATGTCTTTAAACGCAAAAATCTTAGAAATTGCTCAATTTTGCTGGTGCATTTTTCGCAGGCCTATAGCGGATACCTAGGCCTACAATCTCCACTTTGTTTCAACTCTAAATCTTTATAAATTTTGGAAAAAAATCGACAAGAGTAATTTATTTTTTTTTGTTTCGTTTCGTTTTTTTTTCTTTGTAACGCTTTGCGGTTAAAAATACTGGGAGCATTTAAGTATAGTAAATACCAGCTTATAGAGGACATCTGGAGGTACAACTTAGGATAACCAATTACTCCATAACTTAAAAGGTTTTTTAAATAAAAAGGCAACATTTGAAACATGTCTACGATTTTCACCTGAGTGAGTAGATGAGCACTTCAAATCAAACATACTAACTGCGCAATATATTGACATCTCTTTTAACCCTATCTTACTCCTGTGACAGAGGGGGAGACAGACAGAGGCAGTACGCCGTGTGGTTTGCTAAGAAAAAAAAAAAAAAAACAAATGGTAAATGGTTTGTTTGTTTTGCTTACAAAAAACTGTCTAGAAAGAAATGTCAAATAGGTATAGGTACCAGTGATACCAGATCGTGGTATCATTACATTAGGGGATTTATATTAGGGAAAATTTCTGGTGATACACGTCATACCTGTTTATAAATACTATGTAAGATGAGTCAGTAAATTACCCGGTGGAGTTTTTAAATAGTTTGAGTTCCCATTATGTTGCTTCGCCATTTGAATACCCCAAGCTTTGTAATGGAACCAGATTGAGAGTTATTTCGTTGCAGAAAAACGTTATAGAGGCATTAATTTGAACTGGGAGTGGTAAAGGAGATACGGTTGGCGCTCCGTTGATTTGTACAGGCACGAATACTTATGCAATCTTATGCAGGACAGTCAGAACTACCGTTTCTGCTCTCAGTCGACTGTCTAGTTTGGTTTTGATTATTCTATGACTTCACTAGTTAATTCCCACGATGTACATACTGAGGCTGCCTTAAAGTAATTCACCGCAGAAAGTGTGAATTTTATAAAATGAGTTCGACTTTTACAACTTGTGGATTGGCGGCAGTAATGAGCAAGTAATACGGTCAATTCTAGATATTCGGCATGTGTGGTTGTGGTCATTAGAGAATAGGACCTCTTTTTAGTTATAGTTAGATAGCATAAAACTTGTGGACACTAAACAAGAAGCGCCGGTTTTGCGATCGTTTTGAGGACTTAGCATGGGTCAATAAAGAGCAGAACTGTTCAAAGATGCCCGCACTCGTCAAAAAAGTTTTCTTGCAAGAAAAGCCTCGTATTTTACTTATGTTAATGGAATGTAGCTCTATAGGAAATACTGTTGAATCTTTAAAATTTAATTACCAATTCTATTTTTCAATTCAACATTTGTGATGGTAGACTTCCTCGTCGATGAAAATTAGCCCAGTACCAAATGAAAGCGACCAACAATTTAGCGAATCGGTTTCATCAAGCTTAGTCACATCTTTCACATTAATTCAGTTAACAGTATCCCCATCAATCATCGCAAGTCAGTCCTGTTGTGTTGTTAATTTTACGAAAATCGTCTCTCCCTCTTGGCAGGTGACTATAACCCGTCTGAAATTAATTTGAACAGCATCGAGTCTGAATAATTTATGCGTTAAATAAACATCAATTATGATCTATGATACTAATAAACAACAAATTGTGTTGGTTTTCCGATACCACAACTAAATTTGAAATGTTTTTATTCTAGTATCTAGTGCCTATCCCGATATAGCGACCACATCGTCATACCACTACGGCAACCGAACCGTAATCACTGCTACCGCTTCAACCCTAAAATTAATTAACTCGAAATAATCGCAAATCATTTCTGATTCTTCTCACCCGTCACCGTCACCCATATGTGGGCTATCGAGTAATTGGAAAAATTAATTTGGTTATTTTAACTGTACACTGTTGTAGTGTCAGGATGTTTTTTTATTTTTTTTTCCTGGTGTCTACTTATCAACGGAAATGTTGTTTATGGAATAACTCTCCAACGATGTCATTGGCACTGACATTAAGTACACTGTAAATTTAACGCGGTGTTTAAATTCACTGTTTTTTTGTTTAAACTTAACCAACACACCATCAGGGCTGGATTATTGTAGGTTGTATACATTCAACTAGTTTGGTTGCATTTTTGCCTTTCCGTTTTTCATTGAACTGGTATTGATTTTCTGATACAGGAAAACTGAAGGAATTGCCGCGAATTTAATTTGCCATTTCTATCATGCAACTTAGTGGAAGCTCTGAAGTCAATGCACCTACCAATTCGAATATCAAATGAACTGCAGGACGACGACGGCGAACATTCCAATCAATTATGATTATGATTATAATAATAATAATACCGACCTCCTGTACACAAGGCTCAGCTACCAACTCAATCGAACAATGTGCTGTGGCAATTTGTTGTCCATACTTACGAGTACTACTCACAGTGTATGGTGAAAGTGGGAACACGGGTGGAATATTTTCAGAAAACACAGATGACTTACTTCTATACTGTTGATATATAATTTCGGGTTGCTAGGATTTTTCCTTTTTTTTTAGAGACTAAGATTTTTTTCGTTTCAAAACTACGGGATCACTCTTTCAACTATATATATATATATTTTTTTAACACTTATCTCTTTCAGTTTAAGAAATTGTGCGTTTGTAATTTTTGCAAGCGAATATAGGCTTTTTGTTCATACTGTAGAAAGTCATAGTGTCAATTCCAATCACCTGTCAATTGTTTTAGGAATTTAAAAAAAGCTTACATGCATTCGTTGATCGGCGTATGATGATCAATTGACAGGTCATAGCGTTTAATGCGTTCAGTATGAACAACGCTATGACTCTGTGACAGTGTGAACAAAAAGTCAATTTCCGTTTAGAAAATGCACAGGAAATATTGTTGAAGCGTTTGTCTTTTCCTCTGAAAGGTCATATGAGTTCCACGACTGTTTTCACACAAAATTTCTTTCTTTCCCAAAAATTCAACTTCCCTGGGACATCTGGGGTAGACCTCAAGACTTTGCAAGCAGGTGCCACTTGCCTTAGACAAATTTTTGAATATGTCAAAGTCTCTGTATAGCCCAAAAAAGTCCATCTTTCTGTCTTTACCTCCACACTCCGAACACATTGTTCTTTTCCTATTGGAAATTCATAGACTTGCTGTATGAGAGCGGGCTAAGTTGTTTAAGGTCTCCTTCCACTTGGATGCGCCACCTGAATCGCGGTCGTCCTCTACTGCTCTGCCCGTTGGGTGTGGATTCGAAGATTTTTCGGGCCGGAGTATTCGTGTCCAATCGTTTGCATGACCCAGCCACCTCATTTGTTGGACCTTTATTCTTCTGACTAGTTCGATGTTGCTGAACAGCCCGTACAGTTCGTTACTGTATCAACTCCTCTAGTCACCGTCTATGCAGACGGGGCCAAAAATTCCTCGAAGAATTAATTTGTGCGTATAGGGTAAGACTTGTTATTCCGATGTCAAATTTCCGTGGCAACAAAAAAATAACAGTTGACTGCCCTACTACTTTTCGGTTAACTATTCTCAACGTTTAGGGGGCTATATCTACTGTGATTCATCAGTATAATTTTCGCTTCCATATAAAGTCGCTGAAAGTTCTCTTGTTTCAAATCATACTCGAGCTAGCCAGGTACAAATTGATATCTGCTGAGCGTAGATAGATCAATTGGCTTACAAACAACAAGTAGTCAACGCATCCTCATAAAGTTCCTTATTCAACCAACCGTATATAATAAACCGAGCTGCATAATAAAACCAGTTTATGGTAACACTTCTCAACATCCACTGTACTCGCATCCAACTGCCGCCACGGCTGCTCCGTCTGTTGTTGCTGCTGTTGTTCTAAACTTATTGTTCGATAATTGTTTTCATTGTTTAGGAAACAAGCCAAACACGAAAGAAAAGGCAAACTTTTTCGGGTTATTTAAGTCGTGGTCGCATTGAGCCCGAAAACACAGTCATAGTCAGCAATGTGGGGTAACGGGGCAACGAGGGGGCTTCCTTTATGGAAGAAACTATTACGCTACTGAACTGCTGCACTTCACTACTCATTGTGTACATGTGTAAAAATTTGTTTGGCATTAAATGCGAACAATAGGCCCCAGCGCCCCCTGCAACATAGCATGCACCATGCACACCCACCGAACAACAATGCCAAAATAGCGCAAATGTGTTTAAATTGTACAACAAAAGCGTATATAACCCATCGGAAGGGGCAGCATCCAGTGGCGTCAGAACGAAGAACGACGACGAGTGCTACACAACTGCAACGGCAACAAGACTCTAATTTGAGGTTAGCAAAAGTTCAATTGAATTCCTGAAATTGTATAAAATTGTTTGCCTTCGTTGTGTGCGTGTGAGCCAGTGTGTGTGCCAGCGCGCTGGCTCACATGAGGCGGAAGTTTTGATTACAAAACCGGTTACCGCAAAATGGGAGTTTTAGGTTGGTAAATGTGATGCAAATTGGCTGAAAACACTCGTCTGGGATGGGGAGGCCTTACAATTATATGCTCACGCAGCAAATGAAATTCTATGATGTCGGGATCGGCATCGGCATTGGGTTTGGAATTACGATTGGTATGAAACGGTTCGCCTGGTGGGCATACTCTTCTAAAATAGTTAACCGCCTCATAAAACGTAATACCAGCTCGTCGTAAAGCAGACAGCCGCCACCGAACTCTGCAGCAGATTGGTATGCAGCATATTGTGTGCTTGGAAATTAATTTAACAACAATAATAATCAACTTGTTTTGGAATTAGTTTTAAATGTAATAATTATGTGAATGCAGGCAGCGAATGCGGATGCTGGGTGATGGAATTATTCGAAATGAGGAAACAACGCAAAGTGAATTGTTTGTGCCACACACACGCACACACATGCTAATGCGATTTTGGGCTGCAAATATAATGCATGCGGAGGTTGATTGGGACTGCATATTCGCCAGCAACCAGCGTTTTGTAATTCTATTTACGTTCGTATGGATTAATAATTTTTGCTAAATTACGCATAACATTTTGATTGGGAAAATTATGCAATACAATGGCTTGGTGGTTGCAGAGGACGCATTTATCTGTTTGAATGTGGTCATAAATTTGTAACGCTGATGGAACAATTCAATACCTTGTGATATAAGGGTGAATTTGGTAAGATCTTGGACCAGCATTCAGCTGACACTTGGTAGGACCTGAGATGGACCTAAGTCCCATTCAAATTTGGAAGAATGCCTTTCCAGGTTGATAGTAGAAGCCCATCCTCTGCACTAAGCATACTAGTCCGAATATTTCAACTGATGGAACACAGTTTCCTAGACGAATTGTGAGCAGAACCTGTGGTTGAACGACTGCTGTTGGAAAAAATAACTACATGCAACTTATGACTAACAGCACCTAATAGAGTCCCTATAAATTAAAGCATCACCTCGACAGCTGGAGCGCTTCAATTATTTTTGTGCTGGCATGGTCCAATGCGGTGTAACTATGTGACCATGTCAAAATCATGAAAAACGGACTGCGTAAGAAGACCTATGACCTCATTTAAAAAAGAAGACCGGAGTTTAGATTTAAATAGACCGTTTAGACCAGCTTGGCCGTTGGCAGGGTTGCCAGACTTTTATTTTCTTTAAGCAATCGTTGAATCGTTGAAAATTTTCCACATTCTTAAACTATTTTGCCCACTACCCATCTCACTTATGCGCGCCGCGAATGTTATTTGAATTCTATCTTCTGCAATTGGCTTTGTGTCAAATCAAAAAGTGTGCAAAATAAATTGGTGTATCTGTAAGTTAAACGACTGTTCGATGTCACTTGACTGCAAGAGTGCTGCCAAGTTTTAAAAGTGCGGGTTTGTTCGAAAATATTTCTTTTTTTTTGTAGTTTTGTGAAGGAATAAAACAAAATTGATATGGAAGAAACATTTTTTTTTTTAAGAAAAGGGATAGCACAAAATACAACTAAGTGCCCAATCTGGAAACACTGCATGTTGAGTGGTACACATTCCAATAAAATAGAGCATCTACTTATCAAACAAAAACATGCTGTCCACATTAAATGCAGGGTTATTCGTTGAACTCCTCTTTTTGAGTTGTTTTAAAGTCTTATTTTCTACTTCTAAGACATTTGTGCTGTTATAAGATTTTAAAAATATTTTTGCAAAATTCCGGGCATAACTTGAGAGTTGTATTCTTTTTAAAAATTATGTTTGTTGAATTGCGAATGTTTTTGCATAGCTTAAAGTTTTTCATGAAATAAAGTTATTAATATTAATAATAAAGTGAAGTCAAACTAAAAAAAAATCTTCGGAAAAGGAATAGCCGTTAGGTGGTATTTTATATTCTTTATAATTAACGAATGAACTAAGACTTCCTATAGAAGTCCTCTATACCGCAGCTTTGTGGTAGTAAAAGAATTTTTGGAATCGGCTCAGTAATTCCAGAGATTACCCTTAACAAACAAATTTAACTTCTTTTTAATATAATGGTGTGATGTATATGGTAGATGATAATTACAAAGATGATAGTCAAGTCAAAGCTGACTGTCTATCCAGAGAGTTAATGTCTTGTGCCTCTAATTTTTTTAACTATTTTCATTCCAAACGCCGGCGTCGTAAATGGTTCCTTTATTCAAATTTTTTTTTTGAATTGGTAACACTTTTTAAGCGCCACCTACCGGGATTTATTTGTTGGCACTAAACAAATGTAATTGGTGTCCCATATTTCACGCAAAATGTAATTTTGATAGAAAATACAGATTTTCAATTAGAAAACCTAAATTATTTTTTATTGATTCACAAAGTATACCTATATAGATTGGGGTTATGTATGGAATAGCACATCGAATAAAAAATGTCCGCCACGGCTTTGCTAGCATGTACTCTTTTATTGAAATGTTCTATCACCGTTTCGCATAATTATGGCTGAATTTCATTAATCCTCCCAATTTCCTCTTTCAAGGCGTTGGTGGTCGTGGGCTTGTTTGCATAGACCTTTGACTTTAAAAAACCCCCAAAGAAAAAAGTCCAATGGCGACAATTTTGACAACTAACGAAGACATCACGATGAAAATGAGCTTCACCATTGAATATTATTTTGTTCGAAAAATCAGTATCCACTTGTTGCTGTTCCAAAATCCATTCAACGAACTCTCTTCGCGCTGCAGTCAGTATTCTTCAGTTCTTGAGTCAATTGAACTTTGTAAGCATGGAGTGTCAAGTCTTTCGTGAGAATCCGCTGTAGAGAGCATCTCGAAATTTCCAGTTTTTGACTACGGTGCCGAATCGATGTTCCTGGACTGTCAGCAATACTCTCGTGAACTGCTTCGATGTTTGCTGTTGAACAACTTGTTACAGGACACCCAGATTCTTTAAGATCACTGATTGATTAAGTCTGCCTGAATTTTTCAATTATGCTCCTACCAACTGATGGTTTTAAATCACTAATATTGGCCATATTTTGTACGAAAATTGCAATTGACAAACTTTCATTATTAAAATATTGCTCAGCAATGAAAATGCGTTGTCCCTTCGTATAGGGAACAATTTTTTCTAACCCCGAACTGTCAGCTGTCAAAATGTTGTTTTGTTTTTCTGTTGACATCACTGTATTGTGAATGAATTATGCGACACCCTTTACATAATTGTGAATGTGAGTCATTTTGGTCTCTATATCTGTGGCAATACAGAATAGCTTATGTCATAAAAAGTGCTTTTGAAATAATCGCATTTTTGTCTAAAATGGTTATTTATGATTATTTTTAATAAAATGTTAGCCCCAATTATAAAATAAGGGGTTTACTTAATATTTTATGATTGGGGCTAACATTTTTTTAAAAATAAGAATGCGACTATTTCAAAAACACTTTTTTTGACATAAGCTACTCTGTCTTACTGCCACAGATATATTTATTTGTCAATTGACTACAAGCCCGCCTTTTGACTGCTTGACAAAACAAATATAGGTAGAATATGACTTCAATCGTTCAAGTCAGTCAGAAGTAAAACGATCAAAAACAGACCTACCAACGATTGTAATAATTGAAGAATTATAGAAATTATAGCAACAATCTTTTAAATACGTCTTCAAGCCAGATTAAGACTAGTTTAAATATTAAAAACACACTGCTTTCTTAGTGATTTAATATCAATGTCCAAATTGAGCCCAAAAAGACGCCTACCAAAATAAAATTTATCATTTTATTGCTTCAACTATATAAAATGTTGCCCTTCGTACACTTGCTATTTGCTAAATCCCCTAATAGCATTTATAAAGCAAGTCGCCTTTGTAAACCCTTTCCTTTCAATAATTGAAAAGACTTCTGAAAATAAATTACAAGCCTCCCAATAAATCCATATATATGAACAACAGGATGTTCTTACAGTTGCCAAAAATCTAAAACAAGTACAAGATTTAACTAAATTAAAAAAAATCAATAGGGCGGTCATAAATCCATGAGCCATATTCATATGCGAACCGAGTACCCGCTCATTCATTTCAACAGAGATCAGCGTAAGTAAAACATTAAACATTGGAGATAAATTCAAATTAGCGATTAAATGCTCATTGAAATTGTTTATTTACTAGCACCAAACTCTTGTCACACAATCCAACTGTATCCAACTGACATAAACAAATTTTAAATTGTCCAATCCCCCATAGCCCAGCAGAGCTTGATCGATCAACTAAACGGCACTTAAATTGCTAATCAAACATAGACATCTAACGAATTTGGTTAACGAATGCGTCCGTAATATGGTTAATCAGTTTAATGGCTGTCCACGTATGTTGACATGACAAAGTGTGGCATTTACCTGTCACTTAAGGCACTCGGCTCAGATGCTGTGTTCGCATTTTACACTCCACTTACAAAACTCAACACTAATCGCTGATCGTTGATATTGGAATCGGGAAAATTTGAATTCAATAATTCAACTGCGTGCATATGTGGTTTAATTGGAAACGAAAATTGTGTGGGCTTAGGTACGGCAGCTAACTATAACTAGTTTGGATTGAAATAATTTTGAAAATTTATTGGGGACACGGGACGCTTATCACTGTGCTGTGCTGTCAGAGCGGACGATGATGAGTTTAAATAAATTAGCTAGCAACCTCTCGATGCACGAACGAGCGTCATTTCCAAAGTAAGTGGCAAAGAACAAATTTATGAGATACTTTTCTCCACTTGTGTATACGGCACGAGGTATTTTATGAAGTCACCATAGGTAGCGGTTGTCCGAATTCAATAATTAATGGGAATGTTTTTTTTTACTAATAAAACCATAATACATGGAAACAATTTAATTTTGTTCAATTTATTGCGTTTTTAAAAAAGAAACTTGTATTTGGCCCACCTTGTAACCCTGTGACGTTCCCTATTTAATCCTCTCGCTGATTACAACATTCAGCAAAGTCGTGGAATGTACAACACAATATTTTGAAAAGTCGTTAATGCCATCCAAAGATTTGTAAATTTGTGTTCTCTCCCGTTCTAATCAGTACTACAGTACTTCTTGTTCAGATTTCAAATTTTATATGGGAGCGACGCATTAGGCCCAGTTCCACCCCAGACTGTGGCGCCACCTATGCATGTTAAATGAGTAATAAGACAATTTTTCGGGACTCAAAGAAATGAATAACAAATCACCCACCCACCCCGCATCCAAGATATCACTGAAGGATTCCTATATATTTTATCAGCGTTGCATCCTTAAAACGCTCACAGCAGTAATTGCCGCGAATGTCTTCCGAAATTGTCCCAAAATCCTCTAAAGACTATCTATAGCCAATGATGTCTCCATCAAAGACTGGTTCGTTATTCATAAAAGGTGGAGCAACGACGACGATGACTAGACAAAGATAATTACTCATAAGAAGCATGAAGTCTGTCTTCTCGCACAGAGTACCTTCCCATTTAAGCCAATAATCCTCGAACTCAAGTATGGGAAATAATCCCTGCCAAACGAGGAGTATCCACCGCCACTTAAATACTCCCATGTGTGCGTGTTTGTGTGCAGGTTTCGATAATAAGATAGCATTCAGCACACAAATAGCATTTTGATTCACTCAGGCTATAGAGCGCTCCTTGCTCCCTGTCACTTGTTTCCGGTTCAAGGAATCAGAAATCATTTCTAAAATTTGCTTGCTTCTTTGTTTTTATTTTCGATCTAGACAATTGGGCCTTTCATCCGATGTCATTTGATCCAATTACAGTTGTCTGTACAATTTCAAGCGTGCACATTCATATCGTGTTGTTGACAGCCAGCCGGGGAGAGACGACTCTCCTGCATCACGGACTATCAAATACAGCATCTATACTGGTGCGGCGTCTAACCTTGCAGTGCCTAGTGCAGTATATAGGCAGGCATATATAGATGACGAGGAGGACTGAGTCAACACACCACCACCCATCACTCAACAAGTTTGCACTTGGAATCAAAAAGTACTTAACACTCGCACATCATAAAGATGACCTGGCACGATGTGTAAGCGCAGGGATGAGGAGAAAATGCTGTTCCAAGGAGCACAGCATACCCTCGCCTCGCTTAGGCCGAAGTTGAAGTTCGTTGAATTCGCCTAGAGAGTTGGGCCACGGGCAAGGAAAGGGTGCCGTCGTTGGTTCACCTTCCACCTGAACTGAACTGAACCGAACCTAGATAGTGAATATGAAAGGTGGTGGCACTCGGTGGTGGTACAACACACACGTGTGTGTGTGTACGTACACCATCGAGATGTAATTTGCACGCCTATGCAGACCAAGTTAATGTGGATTCAATCGAATTCGAGCGAAATGCGAGTGGTTCTCGAAGATTAATGGCAACTGATATCTGAACCGAAGGTGCTTGTATTTTATGTCAGTTGATATACGGTATGCGAGTAGAAGTGTGTTCATATATCAAAGGAGCCAACGATAAAACAACAGCTTACCACTTAATGCTTCGGTTTTGCTCTATGTGTGTACGTGCATCAGGAGTCCGATTCATCGCTATATGCGATGGGTACTCCAACTTCAACTCCAACTCCAAGCTGCATTATGCGGTATCGTTGTCGTCGTCGTCGTCGTGCTCATGGTACTTACTCTGGACTGAGAGGTGGTAATGGAGAATTCAGAACCTTATGTTTGAATTAGGCTTCTCTGTTTGGGCACGTAACGTCTTGCGTCGTTACATGCGTGCTAGGTGCTAGGCGCTGTAGCCATTGGGGAGCTCTGTTGCTGTTGCTTTGCCGACACTTTTTGATCGCAATATACGTATACAGTGTACACATGCCAGCAAGCTCAAAATTGCCTGCATGACACAGTTTGAATTTTGTATTTTTATTTTTGTTCCTGTGTTTTCGAGGCTTGATGTGGTATCTGATGTGAGTATCTGTGTTCACAAGCTGGTCTGGCGTGTTCCACAAAATGGCATGCAATTAAAAGAATATAGAGTGATTAAGGCATTTCAAAACAATCGGTTATTCGGTATACTCTGGCAAAAGATTGATGGGGTGGTGGACATACGTTTACAGTCAGCGGCCAGAAACAAAGGCCATGTGAAAATTGTGGTTAATTTTTCGACTCTTTTGATGCCCAGATGGGGATGAAGATAAGTGAAAAGCAGAAAAGGTTACTATACGCAAAACCTGGATGTAAAGCGTCTTTCATTAGCGACTTGACTTCAAACTTTCACTGTGAACGCACCCTTAAACCGATTACCGAACTGTCAATGTCTAAATATTCAGTAAAATCAACATTTTCTTTAAAAAACATTGTGTGGTTTTATGAAAGCACAAAGCAAGTACAACTTTTTTAGCCATTTAACTGAAAATTTTCGGAACATTATTCAACGGTTGTATTTTCAGGAGTCTGCGACGGATTCATCGTTGGAAAATGTGATTTGACGAATTTTGTAATTCCTCTGCATCAACATCTAGTCCTCGACTTGTGCTTGTATCTCGACTCGTCCTCGTATCACTGTTGCTCGTGCCTTGATTAGAACTGGTGCCCGATTTTAGCCGCTTGCATTTTTGAGGATACGCAGCAGGTCGCTTTTCGCTTTCAGTCGCTTTTGAAGCAGAATTTTTCTGCAACAGTATTTATCGGATAAACATATTGTATTCAAGACTTGACGCTGGACCACTAATAGTACTCAGCAATGCATCTGTTATTTTTTTTATTATTTTATTCCGGCGGCACAAAGTGTAGTTCGGCTTGTGAAGATGACTGAACGCCTAAATAAAATTAAATATGGACCGGATAAAAATTAAAATACTTGATCAACTATTCATATGAAATGAGTTCAAATAAATCCAAAATTAAAACTAGTAAGAAATATTTGTTTTGGAGCCAAAAAATGGCCTCTAATAATTGATTTGTTAACTATTAACAATCTTTTTAAATACTAACAAATCCTTCTATTAGTGCATAATCAATAATATGCACCGGCAGAAAGTTCTAATAATTCTGTTAAGCTCACTATAAAAATCAAACTAACTCACCAAGAACCTATTTCCTTTCCCTATAACGAACTCTCTCAGCATTCTGTCTCTTATGGCGTAAAATTAATTCATCGTCGGATATTTTCGCACTATTCTTGGATTTTCCCTCGTTGACCTAGCTGTATTGTTATCACGATCGAATGAATAAGAAAACTAACTTTAATACACTGATCAAAACACACAAATACCGGTATACTTGCAAAAATAATTGAGAATGTAAATGCTATGCGGTCAACTGATGCGAGCTATGAGCGCCATTGCTCTGCCGAGCGCCTTTCACTTTATTTCCACTCCACGGCCGGCTGCAATGCGACATGCGATAGATGGACAAACAAATTCGAGGCTAAGGAAAAAAAGTTTGACCTAAGACCGCAACTTCCCAGTAGACAAGCAATTCAGAATTTGGTTTTCATGCCTGTGGCGTCATTGGGCCGTTTTTTTTTTCGTCGATGTGATCTCGAGAAATGGACCTGAGTATTGGTCGCCAAGATCATGTGATTTAATGCCTCTAAACTTTTTTTTATGGCTACATTAAATCATTAGTCTATGCCAAAAAGACGGCGACATTAGAGCAGCTCAGAGCCAATATTGAACGAAAAAATAGCGGCCGAAATGTGCGGCCGAGTCATCGAAAACTGGGTTCAACGTATCAACCGCTGCATACGTTCCCCTGGTGGACACATGAACAAAGTCGAATTCCATTTATAAATGTAGACTAGAATATCTTCGCAACAGCCAAAATCAACTTTTTTAAAACCATGGATGACATTTCTACTACTAAAAGAAATTAAGCGTAAGAATCATGTTGCCGTTTTGTGTAGAAAACATCCAAATAATAAGAACCTCCAAAAATATTATAGTAAATTGTGCAAAAAAACAAATAAACTAGTGTTTGAAGCTCGTAATAACTACTACACGAATAAATTGCATAGATGTAAAGGTAACATTAAAGAAGAATGGTGTATAGTTGATAATATATTGGGCAAGACACCAAAATCGAAAAAAGTTAGTAGTATAAACGTGGATAATGTAAATATATCTGATCCCACTACCATTGCAAACAAGTTTAACGAATTCTTTATAGAAATATCAGAAAAATTAAAGCCAAGTTATACAACTAACAACAACTGCAATTGTAATATATCTTCCAGTCTTTCTACTGACCCTATGCTTGTAAATAGTTTTGTTTTTGAAGATATCTCCTCTAGGGAACTATGTATGCTTATTTCGTCCTTGCCAAATAAAAGTTCCTGTACAACCGATTCTATTTCGAATATTCTTCTTAAAAAAATTGCTTTTTATATCGTCGATGTTGTTTGTTATTTTTATAACCAAAGTGTAAACAGTGGTATTTTTCCAAATTCTTTTAAATGCGCTGAAGTGATTCCTGTTTTTAAAAAAGGTAACCGTAGTAATTTATGTGACTATAGACCTATTTCCCTGCTTCCTACTTTTTCCAAACTTTTTGAAAAATTAATTAAGTGTCGAATGGTTTCATTTTTAGAGAAAAGCAAATTCTTTGTAATAATCAATACGGTTTCAGATCAGCCAAATCAACAGAAGACGCTATTTTAAAAGTGTGCTGTCAGTTATACGAAGGTATAAATAATGACAAATTTACGATGACAGTCTTCATAGACATGACAAAAGCGTTCGATATGGTAAATCATGATTTATTAATAGATAAACTGTACAAAGCTGGCTTTAGGGGAGTTGTTCTTTACTGGTTTATTTCATACCTAAAGAATAGACAGCAGAAAGTAAATATTAATGAAAGATTCAGTAGGTCGCTTATATTAAAAAATGGCGTTCCCCAAGGATCTGTCCTTGAACCGCTTATGTTTTTAATTTTCATTAACTCTCTGTTTATTCAAAACCTTAATGGCAAGTCAACTGCCTTTGCTGATGACATTGCATTTACTTATGTTGGTAACTCTATCTCCGATTGCATAATTGCTATAAATGAAGACCTACAAACATTAAGATCTTGGTTTGCATTCCACAAGCTAGTTGTTAGTGAAAAAACGAAAATGATTAATTTTAATTTATCGGGCGATGCCCCGACAGATCTTAGTATTTTTTTTCACTCGTATGACTGCAAAAGATTTTCTCTACCTGTTCAGAGCTGCGGTAGAAACAATTTTGAAAAAACTAACAAATGTTCCTCTCAGTGTTTTAATATTGAATCAGTTCAGAACTTCAAATATTTAGGAGTACTGTTTGACTGCAAGTTGAATTGGAAAGATCACATTCAAACAGTTAAATCACATATGATGCTAGTGTCACGTAAGATGTTTATGCTAAGAGCCTACTGCTCAAAAACTTTGCTTACTATGATTTATCATGGTCTTGCTAACTCAAAGTTACAATATGGTATAACTTGTTGGGGTGGAGTCTACTTCAACAGTTTTCGTACACTTTTGGTAGCACAAAAATGCCTGATTCGACTTATCTGTGGTAAAACCAGATCTACTTCTAGCTGGCCTCTTTTTTGTGAATTGCGAGTTGTTCCGCTTAGGCACCTTTATGTATTTAAAGTCCTGAAGGAGTTCTTTAAGCAAAGTGGTAACATCGCAACAAGAAACTCCAGTCTCTATAACTTACGTGTCAACAATTTAACTCTTGCCGATGTACCTATTGCCCACAAGACTCATTTTTCTCGTTTTTATTATGTGACTGCACCTAGACTTTTTAACAACCTCCCCTTTTGTATTAGAACAATCCACAGTCTCTCTTTATTTATTCAAAAATTAAAAGGTTGGCTCTTCACTAAGAATAATGATGAAATTGAGTTGCTGTTTAGAGTTATTGTATAATCAATGTCAAGAGAAGGATAATCTTCTAATTGGTTGGTGATTACTTCTGTTTTCCTTTGTACTCTTTATTTTTTTCTCCAGAAACTTTTTGCTTAAATTTATTTATTTTCAATTATTGTATATTTTTGGCTCCATGAATTTTCTTTATTCGTTATAATAATATTTTTTGTTATTAAGATTTATTTCAATTCCTACCTGATTGTTACCCCACATCAAATTTTTGATTTTTTTTTTTGTAAGGTCGTTCGCCACTAACTGTTTATAGTTACAGAACGATCATTGAATTTATTCATTCCATTTACATATGTCAAAACTTAAAATATATTTTCTAATTTTGTAATTAGTGAGAAATGAATAAAAATGAAATGAAATGAAATGAATGAATGTTTTGATAGCAATTCAAGACAATAATTTTTTTTTTGGAGATATCTCAAGAAGTTTGCATTTTTTTTTTTAAAAAGATGGTGTCAAGTCCTTAACGGAAGACCTTTTTTATGGGTTGAACTTCTTACAAAGTGGGTCTCATTTTCGACATCTTGGATCGACAAATTGTAAATCACCATAGACTTGTAAAATATCGTATTGGATCATGGATCAGTTTTAACTTAAATCACTTTGGGAAACTATGTAAAAACTTACCTCAGGCCTCCTCGAACAAAGTAGATCAATAATCTCTCTGGAAACTATATAAGGACTTGGCCTACGCCTCCAGTAACACCGATAGACGAAGACAGGTAAAGTCAGCAGTGGACCACTAGCCACCATGAGTACAGGTATAGGCAAAGCCAAAATCGTGAAATAATACAAAGGACTGTGGGTCAGGCAGTGTAAGTCTGAGCTAAAGACTCAGAATGAACTCATCGACACACCATCTAAAGTTGCACCTACCCACCTCAATGAACCCGTCATTGCATTCGACCCTCCGCCTCCAATTCATCATATGGTGCGATTCCTACTACTTCATTCTGAGTCTGCATAGAACGTCGTAAAAACCGGATTGGGGACATATATTCAAAGGAGTGCTAAACATTAACACGACCAAGCAGCAAGATATTTTGTAACTGTATGTCTACTTTTTCGCAACCATACTGTTTGAAGAATGTTTATCGATGTTTTTATAGAACTCAATTTCCATCTATGTTCTGATTGGACTACTGAGCAAGTGGTCTCACGTTCGATCCCCAGGGAAAAAACACAAATTATACTTTAAGGTGTTTGTCCACTGCACCGAGAGGCGAGAGTATAACTGACACGAAAAAGCTTCTCAATACCACCGTTCGCATTCACAAAAAAGTTTAGATTCCATCTATACGTCCTGAAAAATAGAAACTCACACAAAACAAATGCTCGTAAGAAGCTATAGGACTATTTGTGTAATTGTTCTCTTATATGACGAGTGCGCCTAAAAGTATTTTCCTTTATTTTTCTTAAACTATTGGCCATGATTGGTCTTGCAACAAACTAGAGGAAAAAGAGCAAGATAGTAAGGAAGTTCCTTTTCAAGCTTCAATCTCCGGGCTCTTCTTTCCCTACTATTTGCCAACTAAACGCGTGCATGATCCATTTTTATTTCGCCGACTGTGCAATCCTTCTTCAATGTCAGTTTATGCACCAATCCAATATGTTCGTCTGGAAAACGAAGTCGGAGAATCCTCTTCTCAGAGAAGGGTGGTTTTATTTATGTGCAAAGCCAAAGCATAAAGATACCCAGTGTCGGTTTCCAATTTTGTCGGAAAATTCAGAACTCGCTTGCAGCTGAGGAGTAAAGGTCAAATTATAATCTACCCCAAAGTAGATTGCTGCCGAGTCGTGTATCCATCCTAACGGGGTACAATTTAAAGTAAAAACATGGTAGCTATGACGATGGTCTGAGGTTGTACACGTGAGTTGGGTATCTAAAGCCAACCAAATTTTCGGATTGAAATTTAAGAATTTCATCATAATTTGGATTTTCGGTCGAAGCTGGAATTAACTGTCAATACGTTTGCGGTTTTTCTTTTAAATTTTCGTGAGAGATGTTTAACTGTAGTACAAATTGAAGAGTTGTTTACTTGAAAGTGATAACTTGCCTAAAGGTCATGAGTCTAGCCAATGGTTTAGTTCTATTTGATTGTTTGCGATGTGGGACAGTAGAAAATCAACGCAACAATGTATAACGAGGTAGTTCCGATGTTCGTTGCACAAAGAATTGTCTACGAAGTATTAAATGAAATCAAGCCAAACCAAGCCATTCTTAATACCTTCTAAATTTTATTCTAAAACACAGTCTTCAATTATTTAAAAATGATTAAAAGAGAAATAGAAATCTCGACACAATAGTTCCACCTTATCAAACATCTGTGGGTTCGATTTGTCGAAGAAGTTTTTCTTAAATTCTTTCAGGCATATTTTTTATCTTTGCGGGCGATCATTTATCAGTATCGTATACCACATCTACTACTGAGCTACTGCGTCCTCAAATAGGTAGTAGATCAATGAGTGGATACAGGTCCGAAAACCTTATTTACTTGTCCTTCGTCGACCCGTGTTGTGATGTGTATGTCTTACTTTTGCGCAACACTTTTCAAAGTGACTTAGGGCATTGGTTAGAAGACCTCTCTAGTAAGCACATTGCTTAGTTAACTACCTCCATATGCGCAGGCGCACTCCAAGTTGGTTGAGGTACTTTTCAGTACTTGTAAGCTAGGTCACTTCGTTCTGCGTCCACCCTATTAGAATAGAAGACTCTACTGACTGGAGCTTTCTAATCGTATTCTGGGCATTCAAATGCCCAATATTTGACTTGCCGATAACAACGAAAATTTCAGTGGTTCTTAACATTTGCGCAACTGAACAGCGCCACCAATCGGATGTATGGTCATTGTGATTTTCGACCAATTGCGAAAGGTTACCAACCTGTTAAAATATTTAGTCAAGCCAATTTTAGTTGTAACTTTTAACAATTAAAACAATCTAAATGGGGACATTTAGTAAATCTGACAGCTGTCTGACTTGACGTGTCACAGTTTTGATTGGCTTAGATCGGTCACATGAACAGCTTTTTCAGTTGACGTTCATGGAGGGGTGGTCTACGAATCTGGTAAAGAAATTTGTATCTGCTTATACGAAGTTCACAGTTCCCATAAATGTGGCTGACGTAGGAAAAGTGATGTTACCGACCAATCTAGTTTTTGTGTTCAGTTTTCATCTAGTCCAGACCAATCTAGTCGATTTTTATATGTGCCCAATGTGGTGCTGTAAAACTTGTTATTTTGAGACAAATTTTTATGTAG
Source organism: Cheilosia vulpina (assembly GCA_916610125.1). NCBI lineage: Eukaryota > Metazoa > Arthropoda > Insecta > Diptera > Syrphidae > Cheilosia > Cheilosia vulpina. The sequence goes on from OU744277.1 coordinate 62,107,980, forward strand.
ACAAACTGTCACATTGTGTTTATGAAATCTATACAAAGTGCATTACAGTTAATTATCGGCAAATTTGTCAGTTATGTCAGTAGTGACAGGCCTTTCAGGTTGTTGACATTTTAAATATATGCACTTGAAGCTGAAATGTTAAACTACTACATTATACGCACATTTCGCCCTCAGTAGGAATTACCTACGAACATATTTGCAATTATGAAAAAAACACCATCGGCTATGAGTAAATGGAAAATCAAATTAAATATATTTTAAGCAATCAATTATGGCGACTGGTGGATAGTCAAGTCACGTTGTCCTTGTTCCAGTTCGATTTCGAAAATTTTGCAACTGAAATCAAATGAGAACAGGAGATGCGATGAAATAAAATTACTTACGAAGGGACATCAGTAAATTGCTATCGGCATACGACATGTGACGTGACATCAATATTGGGATGGATTGTTAGCTGTTGTCCCCCTGGGTAAAATGTTAATTATTGAAATAAATCAAAGTTTCGAATGATGGTGTGTAACAGAAGATGGGCGAACTTTTGATATTTTCAGTGCGGTCCTTACAAATAATAAATAGTTGGCGCAGCAAGTCCATTAAGGTGTCGTAGGTCTAGCTTTTCACAATCAGTCGTTTTGTGTGAGTTGTTATTTTTGTGACTAATGGCAGGGACCCTAGAGTTCTACGGCGAGTTCGAACGGCTGAACGGAGAAGCTCTTTCAATAGAAGTACTGTCTGATGTATGTCACACGTTCGCTAGAGGAAGCGCAGTGAAAAAACACCGTAAGATCTAATTTGTGTTCTTCTAGGAATCAAACATAAGACCCCTCGATCAGTAGTCCAGCACACCAACCACTATGCCCAACAATGCGTATTTAACAATTGTTTTTTTTTCTTTTCAGTGTCTAGGTTAAGTTTTACCAGCACGCAGTGGCAAAGTTGTGCATACAAAATCATCTATTCCCTGCAACAAATTCCAGGCTCAAGTTAGACAAGACAATTTAAGGAGAATCCACTATTGCCAATGCTGTCATTTTGTCAATTTGAGGTGCCCTTTGAAGTGAAAGATTTCACTTGGTCTCTTTTTATTAGTTGTATTCAAAGTATATGCACAAGCGAGACCTGAAAGGTTTCAGTTTGCGAGCGTCTGATTGTCGTTGTCGGCCATAAGTGATCATTTGGCAGTTAGACTACTTTTACTACAATCTTTGATCTAATAGGGAATTCATTTAAGAATTCCCCTACTTACATAAAGGGCTGTGGGGTTCATTTATTTGAGGGTTGATCACGATCACCGTACCACTGCTAAGCAGAGTTTCGTGCGTTCTGGACAATTTATGGTAGATTCTCTTTTTAACCTTTTTAACTGCCGACAGTAATCGGGCTGCGTGAAATAGGCCCCAAAAGTCAAAATGAAATAAATTGGGAAACATTTTCGTAAAATAATAATGCCCCATTTTTTAAACTGCAATCACGCCACAATGAAATAAGGGTTATATTTTTAATTAATGGCTTTCAACGCTCGATTTTTTCAGTTATTCTAAGACTCGCTTAAATTAATATAAAATGTGAAACTTAAAAATCGCTCGACTTGTTCATCCATTCTGTTGCTCGCTGATGGCTTTCAACGAAAGGCTTACAATTTAAATAAGTCCCTCGATTTGCTCAGCTATTCTATTAGTTGCTTAATGCAACAGCAATTTAAAATATTAGCCTTGCTTCACAATGTAATGCAAACACATCACCCGACGAACCTTTATAATACGACTTGTATGGCGCGCTCTCACAGATCATGCAACCTGGTACCAATTCGCTATACGTATCTAGTATCAACACGACAATTCTTTGTGTCTGCAGTCCGGTTGTGGAATTCCCTCCCCCTTTCTGTTCGATTGATAAGTTGTGCAGCTCTGTTCAGGGGGGAGCTCTGACAACCGTGTGACCAATTCAATATTTGAAACCATGCTAAGTTCAGCAGTATAGCATGTTTTGTGTTAAAAATCATGCTTAATATTTTTTTGAAATCAAAACCTGCTAAATAACCAAAAAAAAATAAAAATTAACAAAAAATCGGTTTTCAGGAAAAATTCGATTTATTTCACAAAAGTATCATTAAATAAAAATCAGTTCGTGACGGTTACTATGTAGGAATTACATAAAAAAATATTTTAAATCAATTAGGTTCAGTCTTTGTTCGTTGAATAAAAATGATCATTACTACTATTAGTTTTCAAATAAATTAATATTGTTGATTGAAATTGCAATTGCAAGTTGAAGCTTGCTGAATTCGTTAAATGGCTGAATTCAGTGTTCACTGTCCAATGAGAATTGTAATGGCTTGTTCACACTAAGGTACGTCTGCTTTATTTTATTATTTTAATTCAGGATTTGGCTTAACAAAAATGCTGCACGAAATCATGCTAAAAAAATGCTTGCATAATTTACAAAGATAATTTATAAGGATAATCCTGCTACATGTAATATGCTAAATCCGTCACACTGTCCGACAGCATTTGGAAACGCTTAAATGATGATGATAAAGAAATTTCGTATAATTTTTTTTATTACCTTTTTATTTCTTTATATTTTTTATTACTTTTGTATTCTTAAAATACCTACTTTACTTTTCTTTTCCCAACGAGTAGAATTCCAAGAATAATTGTAGTAATTAACTATTAAATATAAAATTCTAATTGTTTCCTGTTTCAAAATAATTATATTTACGCTATTTTATTGCATCTTAAAGTGCAATTATTAAAATGAAATGAATTGAAATAAAAACAGTGGCGGTCAGGGAGTGCCGACAGAAGTGAAAACTTGATCAATTACGTGTTTATTTTTTGATGAACTTTTAAATGAAGTGTTTTTTTATTCATTATTATAAAGCATTATTTCATTAGCTAAGGCTTTAGGGCTTGTTTTTTTTTCAATGAGGCATTTTTTTGTTAATTTTTTTTTTTGTTTGATGTTGAATCAAAACTGACTTTTTCAACAAAAAATTATAAGTGACCTCGGTCTTAAACACTGTAAGACTTTAGTGGATTGAAATTGGAAAGCTGTTTGTTGTATAAATAAAAATTGTTTTTGTTTTTTTTTCTTATATTTGGGTTTAGTTTTTCATTTATTGTTACACTTTACTAAAAAAAAAATTAGTTTTGGCATTATCTTAAGTTACGCATTTTTTCATCAAAAGTGGTTGGCAACGCGAACATTGTTGTCGTGAGCTCAATAGTTTTTGCGCATCTCAAAAATGCCCAAAGCGCATTATGAAGTTTTCACTTCAAAAATTTCCAGCTCCCTGTTGAACGCAATTTTTGTCAGCTGTGTGTTAGTTTTTAAATAAAAATGGCATTGGGCTCCAAAAATAATGTTGGAGTCTCAATACACTATAAAATTGAAATAAATCCCCAAAAAGTGCAATTGCACCTCAAATTGAGATTATTTTGTTTATGTTGTGCGCATTTTAATGGGGTCTTATTTCCTGGGGCTTTATTTCACGGATCCATTATCGGGAGCAAAATTTGATTTCAAATAGATCAATTGTCCCTGTCGAGTAAATTGATCAAAGTTTGTTTGCGCCGAATTGTAGCAAATAGCAAGTACTCGTGGGGGCATCAAATTAATTTTTGTCACCTCACACAAACTACATATAAATCACACTCCGCACAGCATAATGCCCCAGCATCCTGCAACAGAATCCAGCATCCGCTTAAGCTCTGCAGTTTTATTTATGTCCATGTCTTTGTTGCACCCAACACCGTTGGGTACTCCAGCGCAATTTCATGGGACAACTTTAGCTTGGCCGCATAGACTTGCTATAGCTATCGCGCACCGTCACCGCCTGCTTTGTGCACCGCGCTACTAAAACGAACTTTGAACTACTTCTCTCCGGCATCGTTACTCATTATTTATTCCGACCCCGACAACATGACATTTTGCATTTTCCTCATTCAATTAAGTTACAGATCTGAACAGCTTGCTCTCGCCTTATGCGGTTGCATTTGATTTGGATATGGAAACAAAAAAAGAATTGGAGCTAAACGCTGCTTTCTTGATCGGTCACCGGGTTTTTTTTTCTCGTTCACCCGCGAAAACCACTAAATAACTGCTGCCATTGTGGAGATGCATTACTAGTCAGGGCACATCTATAGAGACGCTCCACGCGAAGTGTATATGTATAGTTGTGGACTTGGTGGAGCATTGAAAAGAAAATCTCTGCACGTTTGCTTCCCTATTCGGGTCTTCGTCCTCGCGCCCATCCCTCCGCGTGTTTAATTGCACATTCCTATGACCCTCGCGCTCTGTGGTGCTGGATGGCACACAAAGAAGTGATGAAAAAGCGCATGTGGAAATGCAAATAACGAAACCATAACATATACTCGTATACATCAGCACCAAAGACAGTTGAAAGGCAACAGAGCCAATTAAGGCATGTTAAGTGGCTTTCCCTTTCAACGTCATCATCTCATCTTTATCATCGGCACTCGGCACTCGGCAGCGACGCGACTTTTTTCTTTTAAAGAAAATTCATCTCCTTTTGGGTGGAAAACTGAAAACAATATTCCATCCTTATATACTCTGGCGAATGAGAACATATGCACTGTACTTATAGATACATCTATCTATTAGCTATCCTTCGCCCTGCACATCATCATCATTGGCGTCGTCGTCATCGCTGTCGTTGGCAACGTTTTTCGCGATCCAAGCAAACGGTGGGTGGATGGGCGCTAGGGGGCACTCTTTCATTTCTGCACTTATCCAACTTAACCTGCTCCTTCATGATGGAACCCGAGCGCAACTTGTATCCTCTTGCAAAAGAAACGCTAGAGATATAAAATGCATATTTACATGACATTCAGCCAAGGAGAACCAACAAAACGAAGAAGAACCAGAAGCATACAGTACGCCGAAGAAGACCTGAAGATGCTAAAGAAGTCACATCCAGCACGTCAAGGGTGAGTTTTGCGTTCGTGCAAGGCGAAACAAAGTCATGTGGCGCACGGTACAGAGACAGAAACGCTCGAGGAGCTAATAGAATATCAAATGCAAATGAAGCAACTCCTCTTTTGCCCGCCGGCAGTTACCGGTCCGATGCCACTGCACGCACACCACGACGATGGCAATTGCTTCGAGACCAAGGAACTTTCGCTGATGCACTTCTGGCTCGTATAATATTTCGCGCAAAATATGTGGAAAGAGCTGAATCTGGTGCGAGTAGAGCGCCGCTTCATTGGGGATTAGCGTATACGGGACAGATGGGTTCTAGGCAATTGGCACTTTTAATCAAAAAATACTTGTTCGTGTATGTGAATTTGTGGATGGGGCGGCCTTATGCACGGACTGCTACTGGATGCTGTCAGTGTGGTATACGCGCTGCAACCTGTGAAAAGGTTAAGCGGGCCCATGACAACGTTGGAGGAAAAGGCAGTTTGGGGATTTTGAAAATAAGGATAAATTATGACGACTTTAATGGCATTTGTTCCTAGGCAGCATTACACGTGACCTCTCTCTGTTGGTTATATGCAAAATCTGCACGAGGAATTACTTTCGATTATGAATCATGATTTGGGGCAAAAGGAGGTGGAAGGAGGTGGAAGAAACGGTTTCTCCGTCACGTGTCTAAGGACGAAATTACGAATTCTGTTGATAACTTATAAAGTCAGTGCTGTACGAAGGATGTAAGCTGTGGATGCGGGTCATCTTTATTAGAAGCTATGATGGCAGAAGATCCACACGGTGCTGGAAAGGTGAATTTAATGGCAACGGATTGGAAAACAATTTTAAAAAACGGCTACAAGCCAGAGTGGGTTCAGTTATTGGATTATGTTTTCCTCAGCAGATGTTCTTAGCACAAAAGATGGCAACTCTTAGACCGTGTACTTTTCACTAATGTGTCTAAGAGTGGTACAACTATTTCGGATAACTCCGTAACAACTTAAATAAATGTCGAAAAGTTTTTGACGCGAAAAAGAATTCCGTAAAGCGATAAGGACTGAATTATAAGTGAGGATTCGCTGAGGGATGTAAGAAGACTCTATATAAATTTTGTAAATTCTGACAGCAACATTTTGGCAGAAATTAAACGGAGGATAACTCGTGCCAATCGCTTTTGGACTCAGAAGGCAAGCTATTTGGAGAGCCCCATCTTCCACAGCAAACTATGTATAAATGAAAATAAATAAATAATATTATTACACAAATTTGGCACTAAAAGAAAACTAAACACTTAGCGAACTCGACCGAGCGCCCTGCCGGTCAGATATGGAAAGAATCTTCACTCAATCCATCTGCCTCACTCGTCGAGCTGCATGTGCAGCCTACACTAACACTAACTAATAATGAGTAGAAGGGATTTGCCACTCATATGGAATAGAGGCCACCATAGGTTAACAATATAAAATAATAAGGGATCTACAAATTTATGCCGTGTCCAAACGGCCAATTGAGAAGCTCTTTCATGACAGTTATACTCTCGGATGTTTGTCAGACGTTCGCGTTGTGCAGTGACAAAAAAAACCTTAAGCTGGAATTTTTGTTTTTTTTTTGGGATTCGAACCTGGGACCCCTCGCTTAGTAGTCCAACACACTAACCAATAAGCCACTGCGCCGACTCTGTATAAGACTGATAATTCCAGTGCTGCTTGATGGCGCTAAGGCTTGGATTTCGTCTAAGGCAGATAAAGATGTTCTCGACCACTTTGGAAGGAAGAGCCATTGATTCTATTCGACGACGAACTGTACGGGCTGTTGAGCGATATCGGCTTTGTCAAACAATTTGCACATACTTCGTCTAAGATTGGTAGTTCATGAACAGGGAATAAACCTCTGGCCGGCCGGTTAACGCAGTGGGTCGTGCCAAAGTGGAAGGAAACCTCAACCGACTTAAAATGTGCAAAACTGGAGGCAGTTTTCTAACGACCGGGCTATTGTTAGTTAAGGCCTACCAAACTATAGACCCGCCTAAGTAAGCAAGGGAGGGCAATAGAACTGGGGTATTTAAAGCGTATTCCAAATCTCTGGGGCTTAACTGCTGCTGTATTTTTTACCTCTGGTTTTGTTAGACTTTTTGGCGATCCCTAAGCTTTATAAATTATTTAGTTTCACTTATGGAGTTTCAAAGTCCGATGTAGATTGGAGCCTCGACAGGAGGCTCTTTGGGCTCTGATGTCCCGTTCAACTTTTGTGGCGGGATCCTCATCTTCCGTGTTGTGTTTCGGATCGGAAGGGAAGCTTTTTCAAGCCAAATGCATCTACATTCTTTCTTTTTCAATTGCTCTGTTAAAATTTGGCAAATTACAGCTCCCCATTGGTCAATAGGCTTTCTTACCTCCTGCAGGTAAGTATTTTGTATCTAAAGGGCTTATTATCGGTCGTATGAAATGTTTCCCCTGTTTAAGTGGAATTTTTTCCCAGCAATTGTGTCTTGAAAGAATGCAAAAACTTCAACTACTAGGGCTCCAGTGAACTCAATGCAAGTGGACGTTTGCTCTCCAACTTATGACCACCTTGGCAGCCAGGCATATTCAGTAATGGCAGGGGTTTCACGAATGTGCTGGTAGCACCTACCCTGACGCTGATTTTGGACCAACAATATACATAGTTAGAAGCTATGCGCTTATTGGCAGAACTAAGGCTTATGAGCTATCAGCAGCAAAGTACGCACGGCTTCTACCAGTTGTCAGGGGTTTTCAAAACATGATCTCATTGCTGGCAAAAATTCACCAACTAAAATGGAAATTTTTAGGTGATTCTCATGGTTGTGGTCTCAAAACCCGTTTAATTAGAGCCCTGATAGTAGATAAATGTTGCAGACCTTTGAAGACAGCAGTGTTCGATTTGTGCTCGCATCATCTTCTTGAAAAGGGGTGTAATCTTCAAACCTCCGGCGAAGTTCGTTGCATTAGAAATGGCTACCAAGTCAAGGCATTAGAGAGGAGGTTAATCAGTGTAACCTGAAGTACTCTGCAAACCTCCAAGTAAGATCGAAATTACGACTTTCTGAAATCATTATAAGCGGAGGAGATCCCAGTTGCAAAAACCAAGTCAAACGCCTTCTGTCATCAGAAACCGCAGCTGTAGGAAGACGAAAGTTTGCCTCCATCGGGAGCTCCTACCCAGCATATATCTTGCAAATAAGACACAGTTATTATGCACTTCACCTTTTTAGCTTATTTCCCCCACCTGAAATAAGCAACTAATCAAATCAAAAAAATGCAAGCATTAAACCCAATGGAATGCACAGGCACTCACATTGGCTATGTCGCGCAGAGCAGCCACCATCAGCAACCCCTTCCCGAATTGCAAATGAGAATTAACACACCGTTGCTGCTGCGCATTTTATTCGACGTTCGACAAGCAAACGAGTTTCGTTTTCAAGAAAATCCGTCGTCTGCACGCGGAGGACCGCATCAGAATTCTTATCGCGCACACACATTTTTCTTCAGAGCGCAAAGGAACGAAAAATTATTGAAATGTTTCGCCGGCCCCGGTCCGACACAGTGCACCGGCTCTGCTGCCAGTGAGCGACCAACATTTATGGAAGATAGCCTTCATTCCTGCGTTCGTGATGTTTAATCTCCATCATATATATGAGGAACAGCAAATTGATGGTGCGGCTGGTGGCTAGGACACGGCAGAGCCCAAGCCGATAGCCGACTTCGCACAGCCGGTATATCGAAAATCCAAATCAAAGACCGACAAAAATTCAAAAGTGATGTAGAAAAAAAGGCTCAAAATGAAAATGGTACGAATTTTATTGGTGGAGTGGGGATCGAAATCGCATTCCCTGGTGAACAACCCACGGCAGTCGGGACTATACGAGGATCAAGTTCTGATGCTGTTCTCGGCGGTCTGTGTGTGCATGTTTAATCGTCCATTCCGGGCAAAGAGAGCACTTGGGTGCGGACAAGTAATTAGAGAATACTTTAGGTGGAGCATTTTATTTATTTGCACTCGCAGTTCGTTCCGCAGTTTGGTGTTAGATGAAATAGTGGCCATAAATTAGCCCCCCTCTTGGTCGGTGGAAATTTATACAGCATAAACGCAATCGGAGTTCCTCGTTGCCATTGGACCATGGGCCACAGGCACCGGCAGGTAGATGGGAATGCCTGCGAGGACGACTCTGTGGCTGCTTGCAGGAGTCGTGTTTTGCATGTACACGTTAAGTGGTTAATTTGTTTAAACTAACCGCAGTTATATGGTCGCGGTGGGGGCAGACTATTCGGCCACTACGCTGTACATGTGAGCATTTAATATGAGATGCTGGCGGCCGGCGGCACGGTAGCACTAATTTGCTAAAGTTTGGCCATTTATTAGCGTGCTGTAAGCTTCTAAATTATGAGGATCAAATTTGCACTTCCAGTTTGAACAAATACAACACCTTTGCTCATTTAAAGTGGCAATTAAAATACGGGGATAGTGAAATCAAGTTGTACAGATTTATGGCTGTGCCCCTGTGGTTTGGTGAAAAATGTTACCAGATTGGATTTGGCCAAGCACAACAAAATGATATAGCAAATAAATCGGTTATGTGATATGTCAATTGACGGTTGCTAAGCTAAACAGAAATAATTTACTGTCATTAGGAGGGGAAGGCAACGAACTCGGGATATAATGGAAGGATTTTAAATTGAGAATTGGTTTGACGCATGCGCCATTTTTAGGTTTTTAGGAAATCGCATTTTAAGGTTTGCAGTTAAAGTGAATGAAAACGAGTCGCTCTGACTTTTTATTTTATTCTTTTTAAATCCTACTTGAAATATCTACTTTCTAGTGCTAGTATTAGAAAAACAAAGTGTGTTTTAGTTTTTGAATTTTTAAAAATGTTCCTCATTATTCTTTTGACGTATTCGCCACATAAATCACTTTTTTCTTGCACGTAAGTCAAAAAAATACTAGTAGTACTAAACAAAATAAATTTCACGACTGGGTCGAACAAAACTTTCTCGTTCATCAAAAGATTTGTTGACTCAATCTGTAGGTAGGTAAATAGTAAGTTCAGAAGATAGAATATAAGAATAGGTAACTCCCACATTTAACAAGAATTTTGATTGCAAGGAGGGGTAGCAGGAGTTTCTGTTCTCTTCTGATCTGCTGGTGATAACGTGATAGGGATTGGTTTTGGAAGTAGAGTTCGCAATAAACTGATATATTTGCATAGATATATTATGTAAAAATTCAGGGATTTGCTTTTGTGCTTGCATTGGCAGTTATAAACTGAATATCACGATGGACGCGTGTGGGGGTGCAAATGAAGTGGGAGCTTTTGGATTGTGTAAGCTCCAAGTGGTTGGAATTATTCTAAGATAAATGTCTAATATGGTTGATGGTTGAAAAAAAATTAGAAGTGGGAAATATTTGCTAAAAAAAAGGTTTTTGTTGTTGTTGTTTTTGTGTTTTTATTGGCAGTACGGTATATATTCAAAGACAGACCGGGATTTGAGAAATAATTAAAAAACGGACTTTTTCGATTTTTGTTTGGCGGAAAACTAAGTGTATGATTTAAATTAGAATTATTTTACTATTGTTGACGCCACACCGGTTTCAACAATTAAACGCACCCAAACCCAAAAGCCATTGACACAAGTGACAGCTTGATCCATGCGGTTTGAATCTTAGGTGCTGCTGCGCGCTTTTTTTTTCTCGATCTGTCTTACTAACTGGTTACAGTCCTTAATTCGAGTTAATAAAACATTTCATACCAATTACGTTCTTTTTATTGACCTAATTTGGTAAATTTTGTAAAATTTGGCAAAGAAAACAGTACCAAATATTGCAATGTTTAGTTTGCAAAAAAAAAATACGATTGCTTAACTATTAAGCTGAAAACCGAGTACAAATTATTGTTCAGGATGTAAGTATTACTTGGTTTTTAATGTTTTATCGAAATCGAAAATGGGGTTTTCGAGATATGAGGAAAATTAGGAACGGAATAGTTTTGAAAACATGAATTTTACTCTTAGTTTGCATTTCGGTCAAAATCGTTATTGCCGTTTTCAGGTAAACTAAAGAAAACTACAGTTTAAAAAAAAGGCTTTTTTTCAAAAATTCATTTTACGATAATACAGAGAAAAAGTGAGTTTGCCATTAAGTTAGAAATATTATTACCTTTGAAATGAATTTTTGTTACAATCGTATGGATCGTTTTCGAGATATGTCCAAATTTCAAAAGATCCGATATTCGATTTTTTAGTCGAAAACTGAGTATGCAGTTATATTAACCTTACCTACGTAAACTTAAATATCAATTTTGGTTGAAATCGTTAGAGGACCGTTTTCGAACAAATGAAATTGGTATGAACATTTTATATGGGAAGTACCATTAGTACTTAAGGTACCGTGCTAAAACAAAACGGCCCCGAACTGTAAGCCCCCAAACTCTAAATCCGAAGTTTGAACGAAATCCGGGTAGGCGTTTAGGCTGTAGGCCTCGGGACATACAGACATTCAGACGGACAGACGGACAGAATTTTGCCACCCACTGTTTTTGAGTTTCTCTATAATCGTAATGTCAGAATTGATTAACATCTCGAGTTCGTAATTTTGTACGAATACAATATCTTTCTCCTAATACGTAATGGAGAAAGTTAAAAAAAAACATTTTTCAAACAAGGCGGATATTTGTGGTAGGCTGGGGGCTAACAACCCAATGTCTTCAGCTTCTTCTATTTAGGGCCCACTCATTAAATCTTCATTTACATGCCTCAGCATGAAATGCATCAATTAAAATCGGCACAAAATTCCGACAGCCTTTTGCGCTTGATCTATGTCTATGAGCAAACTTTCATTTTATTTATATTAGGACATTTTATTTATTTTCTCATCACGCGGTTGGCTCTCCTACTAATTGTTATTAACACGTTTTGTTTTTACAAACAGTAACTTCGAAAGGTTTTATTATCCAGCCTTTGTAGAGTAAGCCTTAAAAGATGCTGTTACATCTGCGTTAGTCTAAGTTCAACTGTATCGTAGGGCACATTTGTAGAAGTCGGCAGACGGCATTGCCATGCTACTTAGATATTGAATTAAAGAAATTGTTATTGTTATTGTTTGGAAATAAAAATACTAAATACTAAAAAAAAAAATACTAGTCTAATGCCGAATTCACAATACCGCGTTGACGCGTGTGTGCGTCGGCGCGCTTTGACACGCTTTATCGCAATTTTACGATTTTATATGCCAAAGCGCGAGAGTAATAATTTTTGCGTTGTGAGAGTAGGGCATGACAGATTAAAAGTTCGGTTAAGCTTCAACTAATGCACTCAAAATTAGAGCAGAATTAAAATTTCAAGTTTACTCCCTTTTTTCTTATAGCTGAAAAGTTTCTGAACGAATTGGAAACAAATTCGCCGAAAATCTTAATATAACAGTCTAACAAAGCAAAGAACAACCTTAATATGGATACAAGGCCAATGATTAATATTTTTTTTCCCCAGAAAATCTAAAAAAAAAGTAGTTGCTCCACAAAGAAATAGAATACGTCATTTCCACACACTATATTAATTAATTGGCACTGAAGAAGCAGATAGGCAGCTCTTAAAACTAAACATTTGTGGATCTATACTGCAATTAAGAAGGGCACACCCTGTGACATCAAATCAAACAAGTGCAAGTGAAACCTTGAATGAAATGCGAACACTTCTGCAAACTGTCAAACAAAAAATGCTTGTGCACTGCAAGTGACTCAATAATATTTTTGATTAAATTTTCTTCAAAATTCTCCACGTTTTCACGATTTTTATATTTTTTGAATATTAAATTTTAATATTTGAATGTCGGACGCGCGTGAGAGTAGAGAGTAGGTCTACTACTAGTAGGTCGCGTTGAACTTTACGATATTTACGATCTATATGCCTGAAGTTGTATTTTGTGTGGCAACGCACGCGCGCGTCAACGCGACATTGTGAATTCGGCATAATACATCCGTTCTTCTTCTTCTAAAAGATGTTCGTCAGACATTGGCATATAGTGGAAACAAATGTTTGTTTTGATTTTTGATTCTTTTTAATTTTGATTTTAATGTCGAATTGTCTTTCAACTCGGCATCACTATTTCAGAGGCAACCATTTCCCCTGTTGACATTCGATTTGTTGCTCTGCATAGACTAACCTTCTACTTCAATGGTCGATGTTAGAAGTCTAATCCGCTTCATTCGAAGATAAAATTGGTGAGGATTTAGGATTCTTCACAATGGACCTTCTGCCGGTCTAAGTGTACTTGCTCTCGCAGCTGGCAGCCGATCTAACCTAGACTAACGATACACGGCCCCAACTGTTGACTAAGAACTTGCACAAAATTATTAGATAACGGATCAGTGATGCCAAACTTTTAGTACGAAATTTCCCAAAATATTGACAAGAAGTTGCCTTATTTTCCACGACACAGCATTGTTGAGTTAGATGTGTGTGACCAAATTCTAACGACTAAAACGCGGTTTTAACCCATTCCTGCCATTCCTTGAATGACTTTTATTAGATTGCATCAACTGGAATGATACTTGTTCACATTTCTGAAAAATGCAGATCATAATAGTGGAAGCTGTACGGTAATCTCTTCAGTATATACAGATAGGTCCGTATAGGTACCCTAGGCTTAGCTTCTGCCAATCATTCGCTTTGTGTGTGCTTAAAATTTAAGCACTCTCTAGAAAAATGTTGACAATTCATTTTTTTTAAGGTGCTTGGCTTTTCAGTTCTGAGTGCACAAATATATTAAGTCCTTCGGCATTCCTCTTCAGTTGTTTTCGAGAGCTTCATCCATGCCTTCGGACTTGCTTCAATGTCTATAATGGATTTTCGCCCACCCATTTGGATGTCTTGTTCAAAATTTATTTTCACAACGCATTATGTTGTTTCCGAGTTTTACACAAAATGCGTCTTACTGACCGATTTATATTCCCCGTTTAAATCCGCACTTGGCTTTCAATTTGAAACCCCCAGTTTCAATCAGGCTTAAGGTGGTTCCGAAGATGGGAGCTAAACACCGGATAGCAATATAATGTATTCTATCTCTAGAATGTGACAGTACAAATGTGTAAGCAGTTAATCTATTCACGCCAAACACCTTTCAATCGCAAAGAAAGTTATTACAGTAAGGATTGTGTACATTAACAGACCTTTTTATTAGGTCAACGAAAAATCCATAAGCTTAATTAAAATCTTGAACAATGTTTGGTTGGCTTTATTAGTTTTAATTAATACTTTCAAAATCTTATACTAACAGTGTTTGCCATGTTCCGCTGCATAGCTTCGCCTTGACATCTCTCCCCATCTTTATTAGTCCCCAGTTCGTTCTTCATTTTAATTTTTGAGTTCGTAATGAATTTTTCTATATAGGTACATATATAGTTCCCTATCAGATCGTCATCGTATATACGTAACATAACCTATTTTTTTTTGTAAATCGATTCGAACTGCGCGCATCGCTCTAATTAAAAATGCGTGCCACCGCGAAACTATTAATCAAAGGCAAATCCTCTTTTTTCCAATCACAAACCTATTCAATACTGTTCAATGTTCATGAATGCAGAAAGGAATATTCCATAGTCAAAGACCAAATTGAAAGCAAGCCACCTCCATACTCCCGATATGAGGGTTACGCGCGTGCAATCCCAACACAAGATTAATCCTCGCATAAAATTATTCCTTCGCTGTGAGTCCCGCACCAGAGAGAAGAACGAGTGAAAGCCTCAAATAGAGTGTACTCAAATGGAATTCCAACTGAAAGTATATGTGCACTGGACCTTGATTCTTTTCGCTGAAGAGGCAACCATCGGAAGGCCACAGCAAAACGAGCCATTAGCCCACTATCAGTGTGTGTAAGGTTTTTTTTGTTTAATGCATCTCTTCCCACTCTCGCAATTTGATATGGAAAGTACAAAATCCAGCCTATTCGATGGGCACCCCCCACCGACACGGTGCAAACTTCTGGTCTTTACATCTGCACACGTTGCACCCAATCATCGTCACCCCTCTGGATGAGGCCGAAGAGCCTCCCACCAAATCCCTCGACTGCTGGCAATAAAATCAGCCAGCTAATGAACAAAAATTGCTGCCGCACAAAAAACCGAATGCACCAGCAAAAACAACAAAGCCCGAGCGAGCGACTCACCTCGAAACTCGGACACTTAATCCGGACAGGGCTTGCTATTATTAATTAGTGAACACTGTGCGGAGCAGTGAACCCAAAGTGGATAATAATATAATAACAACAATAATTGACGGTGCAGTCTTAAAAAGTGGAATTATTGACATTGCCATTCCCGTGCGTGTGCCCGGGCACATCTGCATCTGCACCGAAGGACGGACAGGCTACGATTGTAAAATGGGCAGGTTCGAATTCTCTTGTCTCATTTTGAACATTTAGTGTGAAATTTATGGTGAATACACTGTGTCTCCTCGCCCCCAATTACAATGTCCATTGCCCAACAGACAGACAGACAGACGAACAATATTTTAAATATAACTACATGAGCCCACAGTCAGGCGGAGGTATACGCAGCCGGTTTGTGTCCCTTCGCATGGGAGGAGACAGCATCCAGTGACGTGTTATCATTCGGCTGCCATGTGCATCTCGCCCCATAAACATGGCGAAATAATTTTTGAGGGATTTAAGCTGACGATTCGACATTTGGTTTAATGGGCTGTGTAAACAACGGCGCGACGGTTAACATGGCTCTCGAATAAGTTTTCGAATTTTATTGCATTGTGCATGCACGCATCTTTTGACGGACGTTTAATTGTCTGTCGCTGTTGTAAACGCTGGTTGCGCGATTATTGCAATCAGTTTGACGGTGGGTTGGCGTTAACTTGAAGTCACTCGCTGTTGGCTGCCAAAGTGAGTCCAAAATTTTAATCCTATCAGAGTGGGAGCAGCGGACGTGGTTGGTCCTTGTTCGGAGGATACTTTCCTTGCGGCATGTTTCCGTTCTTGGTGAAGCCGAAGTCACTTTTTTAACTTAATTTCCGGGAACAACAAGCTCGAACTTCATTTGAAGTTAAATTAGTTTGTGTATTCCGAATGGAAGCCGCTTCCTCTTGTTCTGTTCAAAACAGGGAATTAATTGCCACTTAATAAATGCACCACATGCAGCATCGGTGGGTGGATGTGTTTTAAATTTAGAAATTAGTTGGCTAACCCCCAGTGTTAGGAACTTTGCTGGCTTAAAGAATAAGAAAGCGGATACAACCTGGCCGTAACCAGAGGGATCGCGCTGAAATTGATGTTGAGCAAGTATTTCTCCATCGTCCATGCTTCGGTGGTTTTGTCACTTTTAACGTATACGTCCCTAACTCGGATTCCGCTGTCGAATAAGTGCCATCTGATCAGGTCCTCTAGTTGGGTCCACTATGAGAAAGTTCGGTCAAGTCCTACATCTGTTTTCTCCGCGTATGGGGCTGGCAGTTGATGCTTTATAGAGTCACTGACGGTAGATCGGGAGTTATATAAAGCCTATGCTTTTAGACGGGGCTTTCAACGCATTTCTGAAACGAGTTCTTGGACGCGTTCTTGAACGAACATTTTGGATTCGGTTTTAAAAAAAACACATTTTTGAGCGCTTTCCGGGTGAGTTTTTGATGAACTTTTTCATCCTTTTTGTAAGCTATTTCGGGCGAGTTTTTGTAAAAAATTTTGGCGAAGTTTTCGGACGCATTGTGGATGCTTTTTTCGGGAAGTTTCTAACCGAGGTTTGGAGAATTTTTCGAAAGAGTTCGTGGATGCATTTTTGACCGCCCTTTTGGGCTTTTGGTCTGGAAAAATTTTCGGAAATATTTTTGGAGTTTTTTTTCGACGCATTTTAGACCCGTTTTTGGCAAAGCTTTTGCACGAGTTTTGACAGCATTTTTGGACGCGTTTTTAAACGAGTTTCTTAGCAACTTTTGTTTTTAAAGTTTTTCAACGCTTTTGTTACTGACTTTTTTGACGCGCAACGTTAGAGAAAAAGTGTACAGTTCTAACTATGCGTTTTTTGGCAGTCTTATTGCTTCACTTAGAGAAAAGTACTCTCTTTAAGTATATAGACACCGGCTGCAGAGCCCCTGCCCACACGTGCGTATAATTTCAACAGTTTTTTTGTTGCGTTCAAAATTTGCAGTGGCTCTAAATTTAACCCCTAATGAGACCTCGTCGACAATATTTGTCAAAATTCCCATTTGCCAAACATCTTGACTGTTTACCACTTTTCTCAATTTATATCTCAAGTGTGCTGATCACTTAGTTCCGGAGATATACCACCTGTGTTCCGTGTTTATTTTCGACCAACACACTGCTTCCATTTATCAATAAAATCGACTTTGATGTGGAGTCGATAAAAAACCAACATGGTCTGGTTGGGTTAGGCACTTTAAATTCATATTCGCCTCCCGCACCTCCTCCTAAAGTAGCGTCGACTGGCTAAAAACTTAATCCCAATGCTTGCATTTCACTCTCTCATAATGCACGTAAGTCCCGTGTGTGAAGGAGTTTCCCGACTTGTCTTGGTCAATTAAAAAATTCCTCCGAAGAACACATGTGGATGCAAGGAGCGGGTGATTAGCCGGCTTCCACACTCCCTCTTACCGTTAGTAAATGAAAAAAGTTTCATATTTCCTTCCATTCCGATTGTGGCGTTGACGCCAAGTGCTAATTTAATGGTCGAGTGGACTGCAAACGTCGATGGGAGTAGCATTTGCTCTAATTGGATTGTGTCACTGGTGCTGGAACTGGATCCCTGGCCAAGAGTTGCTCGGTGGCAAAATGCAAAAACACACATCCATAATGCTGCCAATTAGATTATTATTTTTTGTTTGCCTCGTTCACATCTCGTCTGCTCAAGAGGTTAAACACATTTATGTCGTTTCAAGTGGTAGTGCATGCTACACGCTGCCGGGAGGAAGGTGTAATTGGTTTTCGTTTTGGGAGAGGAAATTATTTTCTGCACATGCAAGCCTACCCGGCTGTACATATGGGTTGTCTTTGAATTGAAGTCGCGCGACCACCTAGCCGATATGTCATGTTGGTGCAAAGGAAGTCTTGGGCACAAGTTATACACATCCTATTGATGTTGTGCATTTGTGCGTGCACAAATTTTGCTGCATATCGAGGGAGACCACCCATGAGGTTCGTCTAAAGATGAGTTGGCCTAATGGGAAATTGTGTTCTGTATCATTTGGATTTATTTTTGACTTAAATTGGACGGTGCAAATGGGAACGTTGCTGTTAAAGCCGCCAATTGGATATAGCTACTAAAGTCGGTTGTACACTACGTGCGAAATTGGCTCAACCAACAGTGTTGGGTTGTTTATTGAACTTTTAAATGGCATTAATGCATTTTGAGCGTCTTACACTAATAAACGAACCAGTTCAAATAGAAATCCAATTATGATAGATAAAGTTGATCAACTTTGGTGATTCGGATCGAGTACATTTTCTGCCGGTCACGCGTTGACAGTTTTGACACTCTCGTTCACTGTACCAAGTATCCGACGCTGAAAAAAGCGTATAACGTACAAGGCAGTATGTAATTTGGATGCCATTGATGCTATCAGCAGGATAAACCAGACTGCACTATCAAGAACCCACGGTTGAGTTAAGTGAAAAATTCAAAAAGTTTAGCAACGCATTGAAGAGAGAGTAACCAGCACAATAATTTGAAGCCGCTATTCAATCCGATGCATATTTTCGTCTATCGAGCTATTAAAATACACTTACACTTGTTGAACAACGCGTCGAGCAAGAACTTCCAACCATATTCAATGCATTGCTTGGATATAGTTAAGAGTAGAGTTGAATGGGTTAAATTCGAAAGTGATGCATTGGGCACGTAGTGTTGGACGTACCTAAGTAAGCCTACAAAATTTAGAAAATCAAAAGTGTGTCCAACAGTTCCACGCTTGTAATACTGATAAACGAAGTAATGATGACTTGAAAAGCTTGCAAGATATAGTAGCGCACACAGAGTATGCGTTGCAATGCACTATACATTATTTTTAATTTTAAGCCAATCACTTCAACCATAGCTACAACTATAAGGCGCAGACAAAGAGAAGTTCTACTTCAGGCGCTATGCTCCGTAGTATACCGCTGTCTACAGTCCACAATTGCTTGTTCGGCTTGAATATTTTAATTCAGAAATATAATCCACACTGGTTTGCGGCTATAGTAATTAGGTATAAGCACTGCTCGAGGTTGTGGAAGCCCAAGTTCTTCTATTTAATAAACGCTGGTCCTCGAGAACTACACATAACCTTGGATTTTAGAAAATGAAGGTCCCTTTAAGCAGCTATCACCTTCAGCAGTCTTGTTAAGTATATCGTCATCCGTCTTCCGACGCGTTTTCGAAAACATTTTAAATTAATGGACGCGTTTTTGAATGCCTTTTTGGACGAATTTTTAAACTTGTTTTCAGAAGCGTTTTTCAACGCGTTCTTGAAAACATAGGAAAGGATTAGGAAGCATGTTGAGATGAATAGCCTAGGAGAAGAGATAACAAGCAATTGCACCTGGTTGAGCTAGTGAGCCAAGCACTTAAACTTTTTCACTTTGATAAATAATCGTTTAGTAAAACGACGTGTCTGATGGGTCAATGAATAATGATATTTTTTTCTTGGTTAACTATACATTTTATACTTATACTTAACTGCTTTGCTAGGCGTTAACGTTTTAATAATTTACAGCCACACATTTTGCTTCGATGAGTCGAGGAGCTTCGAAAAATGTTTATGGTATTTGATACGGATTTCTTCTAGTAATCTAGAGAATTCGCTTCCGTTGCCTCGCCTGATCACAATTTCCGTAACACGTTCACCAGTTCACTCCCCAGCTCCAGCGTGCTCATAGAAGTATTCACTTCAAAAATAAAGTTGAATGAATATAAAAAAAATGTTTATATCCGACAACAGCACCACATATCAGGTCCATACGTTAATTTAAGTTCTTTATTCAAAAGTTATATTAACAACTTAAATATAAATTTGTCGATATGTTTCAATCAAACTGTAATGTTTCACTTCCGCTTTTTCACTGAAGTGATATATGGTTATGCTGACCATTCGTCCTTTATCTAAAAGGATAGTAACTACTTTCTTTTCAACCCCTGTTCTATATTTTTTTTCCTTTTAATAAAGGTCCTTTATTTTTGAAACTGTCCTTTAAAACCCTGACATGTATTTAGGGCAATTAAAAATATTATATTCTTAATGATAATGTAGATGTTTTGAAATCCATTCGCTCTCCCGAAAAATAGGAAAAGTGAGACTGATCAGTATGTGATTTAAACTACTGTCGTGTGTAGCTTTTAATAAGTTTTAAAATGAATTAATTACTATGTACATTATCTTTCACTATTTATGTGAATTTGTCAAATGAAAAAATATATATATAAATATAAAAATATAATTTTCTTATTTATTTTTTTTTGTTATAAGACAACAAATAAATTTTTGTCACTAAACTTTTGAAAATTCCACTAGCGACAAAATCACTAAAGCGGCAACCGTGCTCACTGTGTTACTTAATAAAGCGTTTTTAAGCGCATATTGGACTTGATTTTGACTTCAGCATTAGTTACTTCGTTGCTTATTGACTGAAGTCATTTTCAGCAGTTTTGTTTTGATACCCGATGGTGTTGAGTACTACTCTCAATGATCAATCGCTCAATTTGTAAGGTCGTGCACAGGTCTTAAATGTTGCCGAGCATCTTTTGGGGCTGAGCTGATTTTAAGTCATAAGACAGCAGCTTACGTTAAGACTTCTGTCGTCAACATAGAGAACATCTAGAGGAACGAGGCCTTTACCAGTAACGCGTAGATAATCAAATAGCCGAATGGAGACCAGCTCCAAGAAAATGTTAACATGCAGATATTGCAATTAAGTTTGGATACAGGGCTCGTTATAAGACAAATTCATCAATATTACCGGTAGAAAATTAAATAGCTTGGTTGCAGCAAAGGCGTTATTCCATCACCGAAGCTATACGTACGACTTCGAACTCTCTCTAAACACGTGACTCAAAAGTACCAACCTATCGTTAGCAAACATTGGTATGCTGCCGCGCTGCACTCCATATACTACGTATAACTCTGTGTTGTAGAAACAATACCCATTTAACTTTATGTGCTGCTCATTCAAATGGTTAGAGCCACGGCTGTAGCAATCAGTCGAAATCTGATTGTGTTTTATGGTACACCATGTAATTGCCCACCTATTTTGATGGCCAAACAAAAAACAAATCTCTATCGGGCGTGTAAATCTGCATAACAACTTTAAGTCGACGAAACCAAATGCCACTTGCATGCATTTTCGATAATTGAAGGACATGTTTTCAATTGAAATCGAGAAAAGGGTAATTGTTCCACCGAACGAGATGCATATTCACACCTCAAATCGGGAAAACGTGCACTCCGACCAAAACAGAAGCGAATACCTTTTCACAGCCGTCAAGCACTTGGGTTACACTATACGGCAGCGAGTTGTGTTACTGCCAACTGTATGTGGCTCGGAGGAGTTCGCCATCTAAGAAGAAAAGATATCCATTACCTTGGTGGCTCCACCATACTTCTTAACTTGAGTCGAAGTGAAGTAGTGGTACTGTAGTAATTTTGAATACGGATCGAAGTCGTGTCGAAAGGTTTTCGACTAGTTCTCTTTTGCTTTTGTATTCCGCATCCGTGTGTACTTTGGCATTCATTGAGTTGACTTGAGAAAAGCCAACCATATGACAGAAGATAACATTCTGGTGCAGTGGCAATGTCGATGGTGTGGTGCTGCGCTGGTGTGCTGTTGCTGCTTGCTTTGGCTTCCACTTTTTCATGTTAATTCCCTTGTGGGACAAGTTTAGTGAGATATATAAATGATCTTCATCTGGCAGTATGACGTGTACTAATGACTTTTGAGAATGGTGTTGAGGTTGCTTCGGAGTTTTTTCTTTTTTCTGTAGCATGTTGAAAGCTTTTGTGCATTTAAGAGGTTTGTTTAAAAATAAAAGTGTTGCTTCCATTTACGAATTGAAATTGGTCGATTTCTGGTCTCAGGCTTATTAAGTTATTCGTTTTTAGGTTATGGTGAAACCAATTTGCTTTTGTTGATCAATTCACTGACATTGTCAATGGAGAAAGTTGCATTTTAGAAGTTATTAATTCACTGTCGCCTCTTTTATGTTTCCTGTAGGTACTATTTTATCTAGGAGTTTTGAGCTGGCATTTTTCTTAAGCGGTATCTGGTAAAAAACTCATGAAGAATGTGAGAGTGTATTAGCAAATGTTGTTTTAAATTGCATGTATACTTGATGTTTGGATAAATGCATGAGTCTTCAATCATTTAGTTTTACATAAAAATGTTCGTAAGAATGAAAAAAATTAAAGAAGTTGTCACACGATAATCGTTTATATGAGCTGGAAAATTAAATTAAATTTTTAGCTGTCTGTTTGCTATCTTGCTACGTCGCTGTCAAGACGAACGATCAATCAGGCAATCAGCAATATACACTATCAAGCATTGAGCACCTGATTGAGCAAAAATCCAAACATAAAAAAAGTTTTCTTATCTATAGGTATATAAAAAAGCTTGCATACGTAAGATCGCCCATAACTCGAGAACGGAACGTCCGATTTAAGCTATCTTTTTTTGTGTGTTTGTCTCCGCACAAGAAAACTACATAAGGCGAGAAAATTAGAAAATTACAAAGGGAAATTAAAAAAATTCGTAAAAATTTATTTACCTTATATTTTGTACGGGGGCATTTTTTTAATTTCTATCGTAAATTTCTGACTTATTTCAATGCTTTTCTTTGCGAATTTTATCGATCGCGAATGTGTGATCAACAAAATTAATCGTGAATGCTCCAAATTATGGTAATAAAAAAAAAAAACAATTTCGTTCAGGACAAAGCCCTCTTTCATACATTTTTGTAAATGTTTTTCACAGTACACCCACTGTTGCGAAAATTTTACACTTTTCTCTTCTTGAAAGTTCAAAAAAAAAAAAACGTCCGTGAAATCTCATCTTTAACCAAAATACTGCTTTATTAGTTAACATTTTTTCCAAATTGTTGACACTATAAATATATTTTAAGATTTTACAATAATTAGCAATAGCAATAGCAAAAGAAAGAAATTTCAAAACAATTTTCAATTATTCAAATAGGAACAATACAAAAAAAAAGTCTAGATAGTACTAGTACTCGTTCAGCAAGTTAGGACATTTTGTCCATTAAAAATTGGTTCTTTAATTTGGCTCTTTCTTCTACGTTATTGTTTTAAAGAATATAAATGAAGTACAAAATAAATAACGACCATCTTCTAAAATACAGAGTCATTGATATGTGTTTCTTCTAAAAATTAATTCATAATGAGAATGGTCTTCATATACAAAACCGTTCCCAATGGATGTGATGTTTTCCAACAAAGACATTTTTTTCGAATTAAAAATAATACGTATTTAAATTAAAAATATTTTGTCTGTGAATTTTTTGAAGTTACCAAGATTATTGAAAAATGTTTGACGAACTCCTAAGTTTGGATCAGAGACAATTGTTTGAAAATCAAAATAGTATTAGCCATTGGGGAGCATCGTATTTTATTCGAGATTTTCAAAAGGCACAGCTCCATCTCTGATTGGATAAACGAATAGCCTCTGAGATATATGAAAATATTTGCTTACTACTTAGTTTTTGGATTTGAGTCAAGAGTTTGGACAGAGTCTTGTTTGAAAATCTTATCAGAACAACATTCAGAATTTCAGGCTCTCGTTTAACCTATTTGAACTTGGCTTTAGAAGAGATTAGAATATTTTGCTGAGTTCCTCGATTACATTCCTGTACTCCTTCCTCCAATCCGAACCAATTCGAAATCCGAGCATGAACTTTGCAATTTTTCTCAGAAATATGTACTTTGTTTAAAGGGATTTTCATTGAATATTTTCTATAACTCTAATCAAAACCAATAGGAACGTAGTCATCAGTTGTCAGTTTTATGGGACTACCACAAAGAAATTTGATAGAATAAAATTCGTTGTTATTTTTACAAAGCGGAAATGTTTTTTCTACTGTTTCTACACAGTTTCTAAAGGGTGTTTCATAATTTACGCAAAATGTAATTTTGATAGAAAATACAGATTTTCAATTAGAAAGATTATTTTTTTTAATAATTCATAGAATATAAAGATAGGGGTTGTTTACGGCATAGCACATCGGATAAATGGCCACCACGCTTTGCTGGCAAGTACCTACTCTTTTGAAATTTTCTATGACCGTTTCGCATAAATGTGGATAAATTTCATTAATACACCTCTTGTCCTGTTTGCATAGACCTTTGACTTTAAAAAAAAAACGAAGAAAAAAGTCCAATGTTGACAATTTTGAATATTAACGAAGATTATTTCGTTCGAAAAATCAACATCCACTTGTTGTTGTTCCAAAATCCATTCAACAAACTCTCTTCGCGCTGCATGGCCAGTAGTCTTCAGTTCTTAAGTCAATTGAACTTTGTAAGCATGAAGTATCAAGTTTTTCGTGAGAAATCGAGCTTTTCGAAATGCCCAATTTTTGACTACGGCGCTGAATTGATGTTCCTGGGCTGTCAGCAATACTCCTGCGAACTGCTTCGATGTTTTCTGTTGAACGACATGTTACAGGACACCCAGAATGTTTAAGATCACTCATTGATCCAGTCTCCCTGAATTTTCCACTTGTTCTCTTCACAGTTGTTGTTGTTTGTACGAAAATTGGGGACTGTAGCTAAAAAACGTTAATATTTTTTTGAATTTTACTCAAAAATGAAAATGCATTGTTCTTTCGTATTTTTACTTACCCTGAACTGTCGGCTGTCACATTGTTATCTTTTTTTCCGTTGGCATCAATGTACTATTAAATGGCGCAAAGTTCAAATTTTGGGACGCCCTTTAAATACGGAATAATAGTTTAATGGAATGTTTAATCAAAAAAAACAGCAATATTTGAATGCGTTACCGCACGGGAGCAGTCGCTGGAACATGCAAACATTTACGCAATAAAATAATATTTACAAATGGCCATTTGACACTATTATATGTGACAAATGGTCATTGCATTTTTTAATGTCAATAAAATTCTCTAACTATTTCATTCTTTCAAAGTTTCTCACCTTCAAGCAGTTGAATTTGGAGTTTGTTGATCGTGTAGCATTTTAACAAATACAATTTATTTATAAACCAACAGTTTTTGTTTTTAAATATATCCGTAGGACCATCTGTAATTATTTGAAATTACCTCAATGATTTCGTACATACATTTTCATTTATATTTCTTAATTGATCAAGTAAAATGCTGAGATTCAATGTTTATGCTAACGACAAACCTGCTATATTATAATTAATTTATAAGACAAAGCTCAAACTTATTGGGGTGATAATATTTTTAAGTAGTATATGGTAACTCTGTCGCAGTCATATGTCAGCCGTCAGCGTTACTGATGCTACTTACCGTTTAGAACTATTCGCTCAAATAGTACACTGTGCACAACTGGAGCCTGTACACGTCTTACCGGATTTAGTTTCTTATTTATTGATCCCAGTTTGTGCACAATCAAAGATTGGGTTTTCTAGAAATTTGGAATTTCTTAAAATTATTCTCAGGTTAAGTTTGGATACGCAATTGTCTGTTTGATTTTTTCATATGTTTTTTCAACAAAGGTGTTTCTAGTTATTGGTGCCATAAAAAGTTTTCTACGATTTTTGCACACTTCAGGAATTCAATTTAATTATTTATTTAACAAAGTACAAATAAGAACATTTATTTTCTTTCAATTTAAGTTAAACTAGCAATTTGAGTCTCAGCGCTAGTTCATTATTCATATCAGCTTGTAAACGGTTTTTACATTCTTAGGAACGATTTAACTTCGAGTAAATTAAATTAAATGGGCAGTTGTCCTCATGCATTCTGCAGATGTGTTCAGTTTTGGCAAATTTTCCGAAATGACGCCATCGTAACTCCTTGATTGATACGAAATTTTGAATACTGAATTCGGCGCCAAAAATATTCCATTGAGTTAAACAGCAGACAGAACCTAAATAAGTCAAAGAAAGAAACCTACAATTTGACAAAGGTTTTGTCTGAAATTCAGTCTTTTTCAAATTCTCCATTGTTAGCATGTTTTTTTTTAAATTAAAAAAAAAATCTCAATCCCTCAATAAACAGTATATGCGCCCATTTGTGGTGACGATACTAAAACAGTTTAAATGTTGACATTCCTTAACCAGCTCTTGTGCCATGCCTGCATGGCAGATTAAAATTTCATCGCATTATGCCCACAGTCACGTAGTAAGTGCAAGTGTCCGTATAGGTATCCATTTTCATATGCGCCTACTCTAATTCAGCAACATAACCAAACTTCCTCTTTGGTAATGATCCTTTCCCATTTACATCCAGACACTTTAGACATCATAACCCCGTGTGGAAGAATATTGCAATAAAATTCTTGATTACAGCAATAAATTACCGAAGATAATCCGCTTTAATGACATTTTACCATTTCTCTGCTTGCAGTTACACCAACACGCACACAGGAGCCGCACATCTTTACAAAGGAGCTGCAGCAGCGACTTATCTTCGGGTAAAACGTGTAGACCGCTGGCTGGAAGGAGAGGATACCAAAAAGGACCATTAGACACAGTGTAGCGTAGAATATCGATTCACCATGTGCCATGGAGAATTGCTTGGGAGGACGGCGCAGCAAACAAAAGCAACAGCCCCCACCACAGCACCAACTACAGCAGCAGGAGCTCCAACAAAAACAGCAACAATCTTATATCCAAAATCATCTATATCCCCAGCATCAGCATCAGCATCACCCACATTCACATCTGCAAGTGCATCATCATCATTACCAGCAGAAGCACCAACAACAGCAACAGCAGCAGCAGTACCAACAACAACAACAGCAGCAACAGCAGCAGCAGCAGCAGCAACAACACCATCAACTGTTCCACCAACAGCGTCCACATCATCAGAGCTACCAGAAGTACAACTCAGGTGTTATGCCTGATCGGATTCCAGGGGGTGGAGGAGGAGCAGGAGCAGCAGCACAGCAGCAGCACCATCAATCCCAATCCATTTTGTACCCACACTTTCCTCCTCCACCTGATTATCCGTCTCAAATGGGCCTGACAACAAATATGAAACAGATTAATAATACACCTCCTGCCGGTTCAACAATAACAGGTGGCGCAGGTGGGAGCGGCGGCAATGTTCATCATGTGCACCCCCACCAGCACCTCCATTCTCAGTCGCACCATATGAGCGTCGGCGCTGCCGCAGCCATTGTTGACACTTCGGCCAATATAAATGCATCCAGCATGGAGGCACTGGGTGGTGGGAGTGTTGGCATAAGTCCAAGTAACCGGAGAATAATGCCACGCTATCCCGATGATCCGGATGCCATCGAGGTGTGCACTCAGGACAAAGACCAACAGCAGCCAATATCGATAAAGTCACTTCGGGGGAAAAAGTCGCCCTCCGTGAGTGTACCATCATCGTCGTCGTCGGCTGCCGGAGCATCCTCGTCCATGGGTCACGATGCTGCCGCGAAATGGTCGTCATCGTCGTCGACCTCCTCCAATATTGGATTGATTGAGACGATGACAACAACAACGATGTCACCTGGACTGCACCATGTGATGCACCATCAAGACTACTCGTATGCGTACTACGAGCCGGGAGCTGCAATGCGCCACTCGAACATTCCACCGCCGGAACAGCTGCCCGGCTCGTCCAGGCCACCGCCACCCAACTCAATCAGAGCGCTCCTCTCCAAGGGCAAGAAGAACAAACAGCTAGTGTCGCCCGCCACAAGACAGTCCTACCAGACACGCTACGGCGGCACCCATGAAAACTTTTACGAGGAAATTTCCGGCGAAAATCGAAGTCAACAAATTTCCGCCGCCAGCGGTGCCACCTCCTCCTCATCGAGCGGTGCGGCTGGTGCCGGAATGAGGGCAACAACATCGCATTCGGCCGGCTCCCTCAATCAGTCGATGGTCGAGGAGGAGTTTCGTCGTGTCCAGAATCGTCACCGGAAGATCTTGGGCGAATTGAATTTGTCCGTAGAGGCGATGCTTATGCCCGAAACACCACCGAGTGGGAGTCCGACGGACGATGATAACCGGTCAACGGCTGCATCGACATCGGATGCCAGGACGTCCCGCAATCGTCATCACGATGCAATTTCCGAAGCGAACATTGCGGAACTGCTAAATACGGTCGGTCCGTCGGACGACCTTCTGTCACCGGTGGCAACGAATACGAATCCGGCGTTCTGTGGCGATTTGGACAGTGGTTTCAGTGGTAGTAGTGGTGCTAGCTATATTGGCAGCCTTCGATTGCATAAGACGAATGCGGCATTGTCGAGTTTGCTGACCGCGCGGCAAACAGCCACTGCGGCTGCTGGTAATAGCCGACATAATCCGCAAAATTGTACGTTTTTCGGTTCGAATAGTTGTCGTTCGTCGCAACGTTCACAGGACCAAGAATCGGGAAATAGTGTTTTTCTCACACGCACCTCGTGCGGTCATCGTGTGTTGAATTGTGCGAAAATTAAGGCCGCCGAAGATCCGGGCCCTGTAGTGCCAACTGAATCGAAAGCGAGAAGTTTCTGGAATCGCAAAGGGTGGCGGAAGCTACCTGGATTTTCGTCCACATCCAGCATCAACGATGCGGGCATTTCTGGTGAGTTTTTATTTATTTTATTTTGTAGAATTATGCGTAAAACATTGAAACATTTTTGTGTGCAGCGGTTCATTGCATTTAGAAGTTAATATAAAGCTTGGCGTCTTTTATGCTGTTTATTTAGGACCAGAATATATGATCGGCATTAAAAAGTTAACGAGTCTCAAAATCGCTGTTCATTTTCCAACTGCCCGCCTTTTTCGTGGTGAAGATGTCGACACTTGATGGTGATACCGTTTTTCCAAGGACACCGTCAAATCAATGAAAAAACGCTCAATATTGTTCCAGTGAAACAATACTCAACTAAAGATATAAGGTGTATATTTTCTTCATACAAACACCATCTATAGGGGTGTAGTACAGCATACTCGTAGAATGACTAACAAAAAAAAAAAAAAATGGCAAAGTGGATAGAGCAGTTCTCCTAGAGGACATGTAAATAAATTTGTGTTCTCCCTCTATAGGCGTAAATATGTTAAAATTAAGAGAATAAAGTTTATAAATCGAAATTTGTTGGTTCAATTGTCAAATTATCAGACAACAAGCAGTCGTTCGTCGTATACGACTAGAATATTGTGACGCCGAAGGAAAAAATGCTTGTTGTAATATATTGAATATACCTAATAGAATGATATTATTAAAATTCCAAGGAGTGTATTTCAGGACGATACAATGAGAACAATCTGTCGAAATGGATCTGGAAAATACCAGAAATAAATCTAAAAATTAAATAAATAGTTTTCGCAACAGTGCTGCGTAGTCCCAACGTCTCACAACAATTTGTTTTATGTAAGGTATATTTTTGGAACGAACGGAATGGACCTACGATTTTATGATGGTTTGCACGGCTGAATTGAGGAGCACCTTGAGAATAGTTATACTCTCGGATGGTTTGTCAAACATTCGCAAGAGGCCCAGTGCAAAAATTATTAAGATTTTTTTAGCGTGTTTTCATGGGATCCAACTTGAGACCTCTCGCTCAGTAGTCCAGCATACTATCCACCGAGCCACTGTCCACAGAAATTTATGTAGGAAGGTTAAAAAATGTGCATAACTGGATCTCACGCACTCGCAGTAGGTTTTAGAATTTTCAGATAAAAATTTTACTTGAAAATTTTAATAAGCGGTAACAAGTGTTTCCAGTGTTTCCAGTTTTTCCCTTTTTATACAGTAAAATCGTTAGTTTGCCACTAAATTCGGAAAAAAATCCCCCAAGTGAAATTTGCATTATTGTTTTCATTTGAATAAAAATGATGTTCATTCGAAAGTGATAAGAGAGCAAAAATGCAAATGACTGAAAATTAAATGAAATCTTTCTCTTAGACGTGATCATCCTACATACATTCAGGAATCTTAAAGTCTGGCATTTAATGTTTGCTTTCAATTTCATAGGCAGAAGGGACATCTCATAACACGGAAAATTTTTCAAAGGAACAACAATTCACGTTCTTATGCGAATAAACCGTGAAACCAGTGTATCCCAAAACACAATTCCATTCCACAGAACCGAAAGTTGAAAAATGTATTCCGCTAGAGACTGGCGCCAACAGATCCGCGTTCAATTTACCAAATTCGATTTCCACAAACGAAATCCTTCTGGACCCACCCTACATCCCAACGTCGAGTGCATTTTTCCATTAAATTTCAATTGCACCAGCTATCCCCTTGATCTGCTCGTATCCCACCGTGTGCACAGTACAGCCAGTTTATTAACAGTCTCTAACATCTTCAGCGTCTAACCATTTCGCTGCTCATTATTGGCTCATAAAATATTTAATCTCCCATTTAACGTGGCTTGGAGAGCACCATCCATTTGTCGACATTCCATATGTACCCGCATCGAAACACAAATTACAAATCCACTTGCGATTTACTACACTACAACCAGTCGTATATGCGAAATGAAACTTTATTTAAGATTCCTTATAACACCTTGTTGCCTTGCTGGCTGTAGATGCATATTTAATGGCTACGGATAAACGAAATTGTGTAATTATTCACTTTCGGACTAACTGAACGAAATTCAGGAAGGAGTTATCATTTCAAAGTTCATGAGTGGGATTTGCACTTCACCATCCAGCTGCTGCAGGTCTCCGTCTCTCACTGATGCAGAGGTAGAGGAAATCATCGGCCAACTAGATGTACGAAATTCAAAAGCCAACTCGGAATCCATTTAGGAGCATCACGTTTTCAATTATAAAATTGCATTGACGCTAAACTCTTCTAAATCATCTGACAGGCCTTTCGTGCCTTGTTGCAAATTCATTTATTTCGTCGAGTCGTCGTCGTCGTCGTCGTCGCCATCGTCATTCTCGTTGGGCCAGGCCCCAGAGCCAACACATGGTCGTTGGTCGATCGGCTTGGTTTGCCGTTTGTTGCGGCCAAGTGGTGTTTGCTATGTTTTTTTTTTTTCTTTATTCATCCTCGTACTCATGCATGAGCAGAGAGACACTGAACCAAAGTATGAGTGAGGAGGACTGCATACATTTGTGGTTTTCATCTAGGTTTTGTTTCGCCGTTGAATAAGGTAAACGTGGACTTCTCCAGAAGGCACTTCTCTCCAATTCAGAGCCTGAATTGAAAAACGCAATCAATTAGCAATAAATTCCATCACTCTGACATTTATTGAGTAGAACTGAATGAACTTCTCTGTCGTACTCTGTGGCGGTATGCGGCTGCGATGGTGGTGGTGGAGCATGGAGACTGAAAATTGGTTCACCGGCCGCAAAAAACGGCAGCATTCAGCATTCAACAACGGCAACTACCGACGAGGGCTATATTTGGTAGTTGATTGGAATGGAAATTAAGGAATCACAGTGACATCATGGACCGATGCGATGTGTGGTGAGAAAGTCTGTTGTGTGCGCAAAGCTCAATACACGAGGCACGTACATATATGAATAAGTTATGTGTACCTATTTAAAGTGCGGACAGAAAATGTATCTCATATACATACAATATGGTCAGAGCAAGTTGATCGAGTAGCCGGAGTACGTCACAGCGTAGGAGTTGAGTCCATGCACTTTGCAACTGCAATTTATATCAATTAATCTTCGACATCATATTTACGGCGTGATGGGCGAAATACAATTAAATTTAAATAAAACAGACGTACAAAACCATTTTAAATTTGTGTACGTCTTACTTACTTATACTTAGGTGAAGCTACAGTTGGGATGAAATTGGGCTTCCGTTAGCAAGCCCCTCCTATTAGCCCAGTACTTAGCTAATTGCATCCATTTCCGCACTCCAAGCCGGTTCAGGTACCCTTCTACCTGTGCGCGCCACCCTAGGCGAGCACTGTTGTTTATTTGCTCTACATTTCCTAGCCGTCTTAGACGACTGATGCACAATTTTTTTGAGTACGTTAATGTCGGTGTGCAGCTCGTACAGTACGTCGTTGAAAATTCTCCTCCAAAGCCCGTCAAACGGGACCAAACATTTTACGAAGAATCCTTTTCGAAGCAGCCAAGGATAATCTTCGTTCGCTTTAGATAGAGTCTAAGCTTCACCGCCATAAAGCAGAACTGGGATGATCAAGTTTTTATACATTTTGCCTTATTTAAAATTCAACTAATCAGGTCTGAGAATACGCATAAATATATTTGAAAAAAAATGAGTCTCAGAAAGTTATCACATCGATTTATTGAGCCCAGTTTAAAATGGTCCGAGTTTTTGGCATACAGGTGTTGAATTTCAAATTTATTTATCTGTTCTAATACACGCAGTGGATAGATGATGTTTAATTTCCTTAGGGTTTTATTACACAGCGCCACCTCTCGGGAATGTATGACAAATATTGAAGAGAAGTTATATGATTGTAGACCTTATCTTTCACGTGGCCCCAAAGGAAGAAGTCGCAAGGTTTTCCGAGTCCCAGATGCGACAATTTTGCTTGTTGACGTAGCCACCGAGGTGGAAATGGGCCTCATCAGTCAAGATTTTTTCGATGGAATTTCGGATCATTTTCATGCATTTCAAGGACCCAATTAGCAAAGACACGACGTTCTTGATGATCGGCCGGCTTGAGTTCTTGTGTTAACTGAACTTTATAAGCCTTAAGACCCAAGTCTTAATGCAAAATACGGTGGAATGACATTTGTGGAATGCCCAATTCCAAAGAACGACGAGGAATGGACAAACCTGGGTTTTCTTCAACACTTTGGGGTGCAGCAGCAATATTCTCAGTTGTTCTTGAGCGACGTGCACGGGTTTTATTCTTCACATCACTAACTTGTCCCAACAGCTCGAATTTTTCCACCAATTTCTGTATTGCGGTCCGACAAGGTGCTTCACGACGACCAAAAAATGCTTTAGTTTTGCGAACTGTGACTGCAAGATTTTCACCATTTTTGTAGTGAATTTTAATAATTTCAATGCGTTGTTGAAGCGTGTATCGTTCCAGTTTTAGTAATGGCGTAGTTTCTACTTGTCAAATGTCATAGAATAAAAGCTTCAAAAGTGACAGCTACCGAAATAGCGGGTCATTGACAATAACACCTCTCATTGGAAAACCCTTTAGCATTGTATCGAATTTATGGCCCCATTCAGAGACCTACGGATATACGACGGTTCATTTAGGTATAAGATCGGAGTCACAGACATCAAATCTTAAAAAACCTATCCACCACTTTTCATTGAAGTTATTTTTTAAGTTTTTCCCAAGTCCAAAGTATAGACCCACCATGACAAGAAAACCAACATTTTCGGATAATTCCAGCTACTTGTAACATATTTTTACAAATGCGCACAAATGACGTTCTCTTTGGCGTAGTACATTTTGAGGTATGCGTATATGTATGCTTTAGAGCAAGTCACCAGCATCGTGGACATTTTTCGCACCTGTTAGAGAATAATTTAGGGCAAGAGATGGAGTTGCTTCGGCTGAGAATCATTTTTAGGTTTATGTTAAGGTTTCTTATACGGAACTGTAGCGCCAACTCATAATACTCTATGAAATAGACATATGGCCCTTAGGATTGGCAGCATGAATGCAGAGGTACGCTTCGACGACAAGGGACTTCGGACATCGCAGCAACATCACAGTCAACTGGCCATCAGTCGACGTTTTGAAAGTTGTATGATCAAAGGACTTTATGTTTGGGAGTCGTCAAACTGGTTGTAAGCACATGCTTAATGATGATTTGAGCGAATTCAGCATTGTCTTTCCGAGGCTTTCATTCGTCGTCACTCGCTGCTTGAGGAACTCTTAGCAATGTGCAGTTGAGCAAACCAACCTCGAAGTAATGTCAGATCGGATTTGCTTTAGATTTCAAATTCAGCGCACCTTTATTTGAGTTTTAAAAACGCCCTGGTGTCCAAATATTTCATTACATAGTCAAGTATGCGGATATGCGTGCCGGTGGTGGTTGCAAAGAATATTTTAATATTTAAAAGTGTTACGATGTTGAACCAAAAGCATTCTAAAAATGTACAATCCCGTTTGTTTTGAAAAAGGACATTTAACAGCCAATTTTTTGAACGGATCACGCAGTACAGAAAGAACTCGCCTTAGGTAGCGATTGCAAGTGGAAAGTGAATTTTACCAACTTGACTAGCTCCACTGGAAGTTGTGGAATAAAGTCTGCGTTAACTATTATACAATTTAAATCATGCTGTTATCTTCTAAGGTTCAAAACCGATAAGTTACCACAGAGTTGTACATCCATCGATTTGTTTCAAAGGGGAATAGGTTTTAGAAGCCAAGCTTGTTTTCTGAAAGCATTTGTAGGTCCTGTGAAGCACAGTAAATGAAAAGAAAAAGCTATCGGTTTATTATTTTCTTAAAAATCATTTTTCTTTTTCCAATTTTCTCCTCTTAAGGGCAACCAAGTAACGTCTGCTGAAGGAGAACCTTTCTGATCAAGTCGCAGGTGGACTCATATAAACGAATGATTTTGAAAAATCTTCAGACCAACGTCCTTCTATTTGACTTTATTTTACATGTTGCCTTTCCAAGTCGGCTTAGAGTGCGTCTGACAATTAAACATTGTTTCATTAGATACTTCCTTCTGCAACTGGACGTCACTGGCAAAAAAAAAACAAATAGCTAAGCTGGCTTTTAAAAATGTATACATACATGTGGGATCTTTTTCCAAATAAAACAAAATATCAACGATAATTTCAATATTTTATTATAAGTTAATTCACTGATACCACGTCCACGAGCCGATGTCTCCACGTCCACGTCTTTTTGCACACTCCAATATGCGGGAGGTGAGCACATTATATAGTAGTGCCCAGCTTGAGAGTCCCGCTAACCTCTTTCTGACACCACACTCGGCCATTCCATTAATCATCTGTTTCAGATGAATCGTTGCAGTTAACCGCTCCGCTGCCCTCGACCTCTTCTACCCCTTCGTCCAAAAAATCATCATCGTCGTTGTCATCGTCGCCGTCTATCCACAGCTTCATCTTATCCGCACTGGTGTTCGTTGTTTTCGGTCCATCGTGTTCGCCAACCTTCTGGACATCGTAGCGGTCAAATCCCTTACTAGCGGTGATGCGATATGGCCCGAAAAATTTAGGACGGATCTTCAGCCCCGTTCCAAACTGGACTCGTTCGAGTTCGGCCACGAGATCACCCACTGAATAGTTCATCGCTGTTCGCCTTCTCTTATTGAAATGAAGCGTATTTTCTGCCTGAATTGCCGCTATCGCTTCTCTTGCCTGATTTCGTTGTTCGATCCTCGTGTCTTCAAAATGCTTCTGAAATTCTTCTTCGATTAGTTTCATTATCTCAAGTTCGTTACCTGTTTTCATCTCTGTTCCAGTCATTAGTTGAAATGGTGTCGTCTTGATGGCTCGGTGAAATGTCGAGTTTAAAACTCTTTGAAGTGGTTTGACATTTTGATACCACTTGTCAGGACACTCTAAGGACAGCTTGGTCAATGCCGCAATTACTGTAGTGTGAAGCCGCTCAATTTGACCATTTCCACGCGGAACCCCCACCGTAACTGCATGCACCTTGACATCATGACTCTTACAATAGGCTTGGAAGTTATTAGAGGTAAAAGCTCCTCCTCTATCCGTAATGAGATTATGTGGATAACCAAACGTCTCCGCAATCACATCCATCTTTTGGAGAACTTCTTCAGAACCAAGACTTTTCGTTGGGAACAGCCAGCAAAATTTCGTAAACGCATCTATGAACGCCAATATGTAGCGATAACCCTTTTTCGTATCTTGCATCGGTCCCAAATGATCAACATGAAAAGTAGCTAGTGGAGTATCGCCCTTCGGTATTGGATGCAATAGACCCTCTGCTTTTCCACGTTTCCTGTCCGCTAAGATACATTTTACGCAGCTGGATATACATCGTTCAATACGTCGGTCAAGATTGGGGATGAAAAACTCCTTCTTCAAAATCTCCTTCATTTTCTTAACACGGAAGTGTCCTCGTTCATGCGCGTCTCGAATAATGGAACATCTCATGGCTTCTGGAACGACATAGATAATAGAGTTATTTATATTTTTGCATAACAAACCATGGTGGACCACATAATCCTTATAAGGACCGTCCCTAAGAACGCCGAGAATTGCACTTAATCCTTCGTCTTTTTGCTGAGCATCAGCTAGCCTTTTCAGAAAACCATTATCGTCCCTCAGGCACATGACTGCTGATACTGGGTTGCGGCTTAAGGCATCTACATGCCTCATGCTGGTTCCTGCACGATGTTCGACCCAAAAGTCAAACTCCTCCAGAAGAAGCGCCCACCTGGCCACTCGCGTCGTTAGATCCTTCTTGTTCATGGTGCATTCGAACGCCTTACAGTCCGTTACTACCTTAAACTTCTGCCCAATAAGGTAAATGCGAAACTTTTTAACTGCCTCGATGACAGCCAGCACCTCCAACTCATAGCTGCAATACTTCTTCTGAGCATCTGTAGTGCTCCTGCTCATATAATAAACTGGATGCAGTGCGTTGTCCTCGTCGTCGCACTGAAGCAGGACAGCACCAAACCCTTCTTTACTGGCATCTGTGTGAAGTTCGGTAGTGCTGCCGTATTTAAAAATTTTCAAAACCGGCTTGGTCACCAGGGCATTTTTGAGGTCATCAATCGCTGCTAATTCGTTGTGTGATAGTATAACTTGAGGTTTTCCGGCCTTCTTAAGTAATTCCGTTAGCGGTTTTGCCCGCACTGCAAAGTTAGGAATATACTTCCGGAAGTACCCCGCCAGACCCAAGAAGCTTTGTAGCTGCTTCACAGTTGATGGTTTGGGAAAATTGAGCACTGCCCCTATCTTTGCGCTGCATGGTGAAACTTTACCGTTGCAGATCCGATGGCCGAGATACTCGATCTCCTGTTGTAGGAATTGGCACTTTTTCCAATTTATCCGAAGTCCATTAGCGGCAGCCACATCAAGAACCATCTTCAGAAATCGTAGCGCTTCCTCAATCGTCTTTGCTTTTATGACAATGTCATCGATGTAAACTCTTAAAATATCTAGACGGATTAGTGTTCTAAAAATGTACATTATATATTTCTGGAAAGTGCTCGGCGAGTTGCACAGTCCGAATGGAACCTTAACAAATTCATACTGACCGTCTTGAGTGACGAAGGAAGTGAACTTTCTGCTGGCTTCCTCGATAGTGACGTGGAAAAATCCATTTTCCAGGTCCAGCGTCGTGAACCAAACAGCATCCTGGAGGAAGTCTATCTCATCCTCGATTATTGGTATAGGCCACCGATCCTTGTGAATCTTCATATTTACAGCCCTATAGTCGATGCAAAGCCGGTGTGAACCGTCCTTCTTCTTCACAAGCACCACCCGACTTGCATAATCCGAAACGCTTTCCCGTATCACTCCATTCTCCAACCACTGTTCAACCATGTTCCTGACTATACCTCTCTCCATCCTATCGAATCGTCTTGGCGAAAAGTAAACTGGTTCCTCGTTTATGGGCACGATCTTCATTGTCACGGGCGACTGCTTTGGTTTTTCTGGTGAATAGCTTACAATAAGTTCTCGAACGGCATCCCGCACCTCAGCTCTCTGAAAATGTGATAAATCTGGGAAATTGCCAGTAGAATCTTCCATCAAATGTTCACTCATGGATGCCAGAAAACAACTTCCCTCCACGTTACTGTCCGGATCGGGCGAAACTTTCGGCTCCTCTTCTCTCAACTTGGAAATAGTTACTGTGCCCCTGTCGATTTTCACGATGGCTTGGTTTAGAAGGCTCATGCCGATAATGACATCAGGCTTTACGAAACGATTTTCGACGATATAGAACTCGATGTTTTCAAACGTAACACCATCGATCTGGACATCCGCCCTACAGACGCCATCTGTGACGACGTTAGCTCCGATGCCTGTTAAAGAGAAACGACAATCTTTTAAAATACAATGTGGACGGATTCTTTTCACCTGATTTTTTTTTATAATGCAGACATCGCTCCCCGTGTCTATGAGTCCATAGACGGCAACCTCGTTGACTTTAATTTGCCGCATCATATCGGTTTTTTGTACTATATTCGCTGCATGCCTGCCTCTTGTTGGACAATCCGGACGCTTGTGCCCGAAATTGCCACATCCAAAACATTTCGGACCTTTGGACTTCTCTGGACATGCGTGAAACTCGTGGTCTGCAGAACCGCAATTGAAACAATATCGCGCCCTATTGCCGTTATTCCTAACTGCGCTTCTTGCCGAATTTGTAACGGGATTATCGCGAGTTTTCGTTGCAGTGTCCCGTTCAGATGTCATTTGTTCATATGTCAGAAGCCTTTCCTTAAATTCTGCGACTGTTCGTGCACCATATAAAATAGTTTTATTCACCACCGCGTCCTGCATTCCATCGATAACATACCGAAAAACAGAAAGATCATCCACGCTTGCCTGACTTGCAATATCTAGCATACGGTATAAGTATTCGCGACACGACTCTTCCGTTCTCTTTTTTGTTTCTCGAAGTTTCCTATGTACATCGACGCTTGAAATTCTCCTTCCGAATTCTTCCGTTAGCGCATTTTTTAGCTGGTAAAATGATACCGGTTTTGCTTCACACTCCACGAACAGCTTAGCGGCACCAGATAGGGATTTTTTGCAGAAAATGAACTTTTGAACCGTGCTCCACTGAAAGGCATTGGCGTATGACTCGAATTCGTCTAGCCATTTATTAATGCTTATTGCATCATTGCCGGAGTATTTACGCACGACATTTTCAACATCTGATATGTTAAACCTAGAACCAGAAATATCGGTTTCAGCCCGTTCGAAATGTCTAGAATCGTCCACGTCGACCGAATTTGTACTACGTTGCACATTTCTCCTCTGCCTTGAACTCATTGTTCTTCGTTTTTCTTTTTATTTTCGCGACCGAACCGTATAACTCTCAAGGGCAAAACTGACTGAGACCAAGCATTCGCCAAACCCAACCGCGACAACAGCGACCAACGTTTTCTTTTTTTTTTTTTGTTCTTTTTATGAATTGCGGAACTATATTCTCGCCACTGCGCTCGCACAAACGTTCGTGTGTGTGCGCTTATATAATTTTCCCGACACTTGTTAGTAAAATTCGATCACGCTATTACGATTTTTTTTTGTGTTATTTATATGGATCCCGGTTGAGCCCCCATTTGTGGGATCTTTTTCCAAATAAAACAAAATATCAACGATAATTTCAATATTTTATTATAAGTTAATTCACTGATACCACGTCCACGAGCCGATGTCTCCACGTCCACGTCTTTTTGCACACTCCAATATGCGGGAGGTGAGCACATTATATAGTAGTGCCCAGCTTGAGAGTCCCGCTAACCTCTTTCTGACACCACATACATGCATGCATCGTCAGTTAAACAGTCGAAGAAGACAATTTCCGAAAAACAAAGTTATCCCCCGCTTCGTTCGTTTGTTTCCAAGTAGATAATCCCTTCAAAGTTTCTCCTCTAAACATGTCAAGAGACACCCCCAGAGAGCTACTATTTAAACTAGGTGCCGACGAACTTCATAATTGCACCCTTGTAATGCATATTTTTAAACTTTTTATCTGTGCTGTGCTTGTTTTGTTTTATTTTCTCTATCTTTAATTTAAAAATTGCATTCCCTCCCACGGAACTAATTCTTTTCATATCCCATTCCGGCTCGCTTTGCAACAGGACTTGGCGTGCATAGCACAGCAGCAGATGTGTAAGGAAGCGGCAACAAGAAACAATAAAATAAACATTTTAAGAACGTACCACCAACATTTCCATATCTGGCATAACAATAACACATCCCCACTTTAAGTAATAACAAAGATTGCTAAAGGGACGACTGCAACTGGTTTAAAAAGCGGAAAAAAGAAAAACACAGAAATGCGAAACAAGACGACATCCAAACGAACAACAATAGCAATTCCCGAGAAGGACATTGACACTCGGATTACATTCAAACGCGATGCCAAATCTACATTCCAGTCGTTCATAGTGGTATAATATGTTATGCGAGGACATGCATATGTGTTGCAGGATAGCAATTAACTGTGTCCCATCCTGACAAGTCACAAACGAATAGGATGCCTCTATATTACGAGTAGTTTGAGGTTTGTACACAAGAGTTTTTCTTTTTGCAAATTTTATTATTTCTGCCGGTTATACACACGCCAAATCCCTAGTAACGCTAACTGCATCCGAAAAGATATCTTGACAAATTTACATAACGGCCGTGGCTGGCTAAAATTACCGACAGAGAGAGAGAAATAGAGCTTCTTTCCGTTCCGCGCGTGATGACTTTCATTTCATTTTGGCTTTCTGAAGGTACATTGAACCTTTTTATTTGAATTTCGGTGGTGGAGTTGGACTTCGAACAATTCTCCTGTCAACAATGGAAAAGGGAGTGTGTTTGTGTGTGTGTTTGCCTTGGATGACTATGAAAAGTTTATGCATTTTAAATTTGAGTTTGTTTTCCTAATGGACTATATCAGAGTATAGAGCTGTTGGCCAATTGTCACAATGGAATGGCATTGTGCTAACATTGATTGCGTCTGATGGTGAGGCAGGAGTTGCAAGATCGAGGGTGTGTTGTCCCCGAAATATATATGTTTCGCAATTTAACCATTTCTTTGCAATTGCAAACCCGCTGAAAAGAAACCTTCACAGTGCACAAAACTCGATTCAACCATCGAGTATTGGGCAGCACGTTTGATGCAAGCTGCCTCAAAGCTTAACATCTAAATTGCAAAGCAGTGCTATCATAGCAACTCATCTGAGGACAACTTAGTTTCACTAAGCAAGTTTAAGGTATTTTTAAAACTGTCATGAAAGAGCTTCTCAATTAAGGGCATAGAGTCCGCAAAAAATTGTAGATCTTTTCCACATTAGTCCCAAAAATGAGGGGGGGCTAGGGTCCCTCCGGACCTGTTGCGCCTATTTTCTTTTGGTTTAGAACCATTTAGTGTCCCCAAAATATTATATATTCTTATCATAGTCTGTTAACAAAATGGTCGGCATGATATCTAAAATTCAATCAATAAAACTCGCAAAAAGTATGGGACTAAGCACTCAACTTGGTGGTACACCAACCTTACAACTGATCTGGCATCAAAAACTTCCAGCTTCGATTGTAGTTATTGCTAAAAGAAAAAATCATTCGTTGGCTTAACGAATCATACAATAAGCAGGAGTCGCAATTGATCAATACTGGTAAAAGCTGTGATCCATATTCACTGAATGAGTTACTTAGGTGCTCGTTAAAATAAACGACTCGAGAAGAGAAGGGCCACTAACAAATGCGGTTTCATTGGGCAATCCGTTGTGCGAATGAAGACTGTGGCAGAATTTCGGACAAAAATTTTTTTTTTTATTGTAACGACAGTACCTATGTTGTAATCAAACCCTTAACTCACGCAGCAGTTCCTTTCAGTGACAGGCCCAAATTCGAATGAGTTTTCCACAACTACAGACGGTTCCGATTACTTTCAATCGCAGCGATACCTCCTGCAGAGTAATCAGAT
This sequence comes from Cheilosia vulpina, assembly GCA_916610125.1. Lineage (NCBI taxonomy): Eukaryota > Metazoa > Arthropoda > Insecta > Diptera > Syrphidae > Cheilosia > Cheilosia vulpina. The sequence goes on from OU744277.1 coordinate 62,149,589, forward strand.
TTGTGGATTATAGAGAACTTGGAGCAGAGCGCTTTTCACAAATCACCACTCTCCCTGTTAGTTGGAAACTCTGTCACAACTGTGATTCGAAATAAATCGGGTGGAATCTCTAACAAAGTTTACACTATTCATATATCAATTGAAAGTGATTTCCTTTGGTGCGCATGTAATTATATTTCGCCTACAAAACTTCCGCCATCAGTCGTTGATGACGACAACTACTCGTACTCGACTACTGACTGACGCCGGTGATGCTGGCAACCAAAGCAAATCCTCAACAATTGAAATTTAATTTTGAATTTAATCTCCTCTCACGGAAAATCCAATCCACTTTCGGAATGCTTCAATTCATTATTCATAAATTAATTCTGAACTTCACTCTGGCTATGTCGATGTCGATGTCGATGTCGATGTCGCTGCCTCTATACCTCTGCATCCACTCTCTCGGCAAATATCTGACGGTTGGTAATCCATTCATTTTCACTGGGACCGGGAAGTCCCATAAATCCCCCAAATTGTGTTATGTATTTGTTGCGCCAATTCTGACCGAATGCATTTGCCGCGCACATTTAGTGGATTTAATCAATTATTTCACCATTATCGAATAAGGACACGCTTTGCATATACCCACCAATACACAGTAACACCTTTATTGGGGCCAAAAGTCGAGTGTAAAATCCACATTTGTGGTTCTGCTGCCATCAACGATGGTTAATCCGTCCGACTGGCCATATAGGATTCATTAGAACGGGGTAATCGACCCCTTCGTCCGATATTTTTCGGGCTTTATATATTGCCAAACCAATCTGACACTACGACAGCGGCCACAGTTAACTAAGATCAATTATTCAGTGGTAGCTGTGTGTATGCTAATTGGCGGATACACCGTAAACACACTAACATAGTGCCTTGTCCTGGCTAATTTCCATTCAATTTGGAATAGAACCGAGCGGCAAGACTGCTACTGCTGCAGACGCATTTAATGCCATTTAAATAGAGCATAAATAAGCATTACGATTTGGCGCATGCATTAATCATCATCGTGCCTGTGTGTTGTCGTTATCCTCTTTCCTGTAAACGCTGGCGTCGCGGATGTTGGATATTAATTTTGGCATCGGTTAACGCGCGCACAAATGTTTAACTTGGCCTAAGATTTAAATTGGTTTTGGCAGATCATGTACAGATATATTACGCATCGTAAGCCACCCGTGGCACACCAATAAAGGAGCCATTACAAAGCTATTTGTTTATAGGAGCATCAGACGAACACCATCACAGTGCGGGGACTCAAAGGCGCTTCACATGCCTTTAATTTGGATAATGAATTTGCGGGACAAAGTTTCACTGCCAAGTGGTTTGTGATTGAATAAAGTTCCTTTGATTAACAACTGGCCACAGTGTGATAAGTTGCTGAAAAGCTGCAGTCAATTTGTACATAATGGGTGCTGTAGCTGTTGCATCGTGTGCTAGTCACGGAAGTCACCATTCAGCCTTTTAAGCTTGAGCGGAAAAGGGAACTTTGAAACAAGTTCGTGTGGTAGAATGTGAGTCCTTGTGAATGGCACAGTCTTATCATTTTTTTTTTTCTACCAATATCTTTCAACAGAATTAGATTATTTTATTTAGTTTTATTTTTTATTTTATTTAGTGAATGAACGAAATTCAAACTTGTTCACGTTCTCTTTGCTTGTACGTAACAAGAGGGATAGCGAACAGAGAAAACATGCACATGACGTTGCCTTTCATAAAATAAAAAAATAACTACCTACTCCGCATCAAACTATATCCCTTAGTTAGTATCGGCATATTGTTTAAATTCACAACAAAAATAAGTAATCTTATTTTGTTTTATTCATTCATTTCTATTTAAATTAAGAAATAGTTCAGTGAAATCCTAATGGGTATTGGAAGGGACTACTTTTCCAAAGCCTATTTTGTTGAACTCAATAATTTGTTGCGAAATTTAGAATTGCTTAAAAATTACTGTCCATGTATTTAAATTGTGTGTACAATTGATTTGAAGTAACACTAGATTTACCCTTTACTTGATTTTTTGTTTGTCCTGATTTACAAGAGCAAACCTTCTATTTTATGAATTCCAAATGTGACACCGTCTTTAGAACGTTTCGATTGTTTCTTAGAAGCTGTTAATAATTGTCATGACAACGCAAGGAATGTTGGTAATCTTTTAAATATAGGATATTTAGAACAAGGGCTATGACCTTTTTGTTCCTAAGTCTATCTCAGAAATGAATTAACTAATGTACTGATAAAGAAGTTGTACCCTTTTGTAAATCAAGAAAGAAAAATAAAACAACATTTGAAAGAAAGTCAAATTAATTTTAAATAAAGTTTTTAAATTTACTATTATTATTATTGTTTTGTTAGATCGTTAAGTGTTTTGTTCTGTTTTTCCAGTTGTATTCAAAATTTCAATTGCACCCTTTTCGTTCGTTTGCTTTCTGTATTTTGGCTATTTCAAAGGTAAGTTAGTGATTTGTGAAAACTGCGTGCGATTTATAAAAAGTTATGATCATTTACAGTTCGATATTTGTTACGATGCCAAAAAGAGGTCATGGTAACATTATATCCGAACATTGGTCAAAATTATCGTAACTACGATTGGTTGAGCGCACGCGCAATTTTAGCAGCGAAAAATATTGATGTCAATGACTTGAATTGGACGATTGAAAACGAAGACGATGTCGTCAATTATCCAGTGGAATTCCTAAACTCTTTGGATTTGTCTGGCATTCCGCCTCATCATTTGCGTCTTAAAGTTGGATCTGTCGTCATTATGCTAAGAAATCTTCATGCCCCGAAACTGTGCAATGGAACCCGACTGATTGTCATGAAGCTAATGAACAATGTGATAGTGGAAAGGATTTTGAAAGGGCTGTTCAAAGGAGAAGAATGCCTAATCCCGCGAATTCCCTTGAGTTCAAACGATTTGCCATTCCAATTCAAACGTATTCAGTTCCAAGTGAAACTTGCATTTGCGATGACAATAAACAAGTCACAAGGGCAGTCGCTGGAAGTGTGCGGCATAAATCTGGAAAAATCATGTTTTTCACACGGCCAGTTATATGTGGCATGTTCCCGAGTAGGGAAACCATCCTCACTCTTCATTTACGCTCCGGAGCAGAAAACAAAAAATGTAGTGTATCGTGCAGCTGTAAATTGAGTCATTAATATATTCTTTGTTTTAGATTTCAATAAATCTAATAGACTTTAAAGAAATTAATACTTGAATTTATTATATTTTCGCCAAATATTGGCCGGGACGAAGTCATCTGTTAAGTATCGCTAAATTTCGATCAAAGAAACAAATTTCAGGTGGAATCGTGAGTGCTTGAAATTAATTCAGTCAAGAAATATATTTTGGGCAAAACGAAGTTTGCCGGGTCAGCTAGTTTTATATAAAACTTGTACAATGGTTTTACAGCTTCGCTGTGTGAATTCCGTTCAGCTTCACTTCGACTTGCATGTAATAAAACCCACTCAATGCATTCCGTTTGCACTATTGTTGCCGATTAGCGTTTTCATGGCAGAAACTTGTTGTAAAGCTCGAGTTGAACAGCGTCATGTGTGATATAGTTTTTAAGCTGAGAGTGGAGACGATTACATTGTTGGACATTGTCAGATCTGTGCTGTGTGTTATGAGCAGAGATAAGGGGAATTGGAAGGGAATTCCCTTATCTTTGGTTGTGATTATATAACTCTCGCAACATTTAACCTCTAGTTAAAAGGAAAATACCAATGGCAGCGATACATTGACTGGTTTTAGAGTAGTTAGTAATTTGGTGAACAATAATGAAAATTTCACACAAAAAACTGTTTATTTCTTGATTTACAAAAAAAAATATATATCCCTTTTTTGTAGATAATGATCGTTGCCATATATGTGCTGAAGACGGTTTTGCCAAAAAGTTAATATTTTACAAGATATATACAAAAAAAACTGTCCTACATAAAACACGCTCCTTTTAACCATTTTAATTCTCTTAATCGATTCCCATTACAACTTTCAATGCATACTCAACTCTACTCATGCCGACACCACACTCCGCCTAATCTCTTAAATTTGGCTAGCTATTCCCTGGCAAAAGTATTTTTATTAATAAACATTTTCGACAATGGGTAAGATTAAAGACAAATTAACTCACTTGACACTGATAATCTATTGATTAAGCGAATCTAATGAATATGGCTGACACTGTCTAATTCAGTTTTTTTTTTAAACTTTGTTAATTTAATTTTTATTATTATAAAAGAATCTCAAAACTGACATTCGCCGCTGAGATTTGAAGACCTACTGGCCAACAGCATTATTCTCCATTCGCTCGTTGTTTTTGAGCCGACGTCGCCGTCGTATTCCAGAGTTGATAGCTGTCATGGGTCATGGTTGAAAATTGTAATTGGAAAAAAAATGGAAAAATTATAGTACTAAAACGGCGTTAGGTCTTATCGCCCAAGGTCATAACGCCCAAGTTAAAAATGTCATAAAGCCCAAATTTTTTCTTAAGAATTTTTTGTTGTAAAATTTATTGAAATTTGGGCAAACTGACATTGATATTGGGCATTATGACATTACTTACGTGGTAAACGACGCTTGGTCTGATTACCCAAGGTCGTAACGCACAAATTAAGAAATGTCATAACGCCCAAATGCTGTCACATGACCCAAAATATTGTGGCACAATTTGTCGAAAGACCCAAATGGATTGTCATATCGCCCAAAAATACTTTAAATTACGATTTGGGCGTTATGACATTTTTAATGAAATTGTTTCGACGTTGTGACAATTTCTTAAATTTGTAATTTTTTCGAAAAATGTACAATTAAAACTTGAACAGTTAAAATGTAACGTTAAAACAATTCGATTCACACACAACGAAAAATAATAGAAGCTCTAAAAAAAGAATGTTCAAGTCCTGCAGTTCTTTTAAGCGAAACCAATTCTTCGAGTGGCATCAGAAAAATTTTTCAAAATGTTTGTGCTAGGTTATTCTATTAAGTTTCGTGTAACAATAATGGAGCGGCGGTGACGCGCGGGTCCTAAGCGGTAGCCTCCGGGTTTGTTTCTGTTGTGGATACAATGCAAGTTTTTTTTATAATATTTTGAAAAATATAATTTTTTGTTCCTTGTTAAAAATTTGTTACCTACAGTTTTGTTATTTTCTTATTTAACGTTTTTTTCGATCATTTGTCTTAATATTTGGGCTTTTTGACGCTTTTCTTCTTATCTTTTTGGGTCATGTGCCAGTTTTTGGGCCTTATGACACATTTTCGTTTTGTGTATTAAGAGCATTAGCGATGATTTCTAAAATATTATTTATGTTATACCGCCCAAATTCAGAAACAAGCTTTCGTTTGGGCGTTATGACATTTCTTGATTTGGGCCTTATGACATTTGAGAAAAGTATTGGGCGTTGTGGCATAGTTTTTGGGCTTTCTGGCGCTTTTTCCCTTTGATTTCTTAAAGAAATTTGACTTTTGGGTGCTATGGCATTTTGTGATTTGGGCGATAAGCCCTAACGCCTACTAAAACAACCTCGACGACATTTCTCCCATATAGGTTCGTTTTTCCCCTAGGCCCGGTTGTAAGGAGGGTCCCGGAAAAATAAACATTCAATTTATTCAATGATAACATATTCAGTATATTATGATGCTTTTGAATTAACTAGGTACATGTGCCCGGCATTTTTTCTTCCCGGGCCCGAGTTTTCTCTCGACGGCCCTTGTGTTGACCTTCCAGGGCCAGCATACCGAAAATGTACCCATTTATATAATTATGAAAGACGTAAATTTATATACATAGAGGTCATCCACCATTATTTGTTGTTTAACACTCTGAGTAGTCCTATCAACTCATTCTACTGATCTCAGCTCCACGTACGTCAGAGTAAGTTAGCTGTCATCACGCTGTCATCATGCTGCTGATGTCGTTTAGTCTACTTAGTGAATTTATTTACTTTTCGTCGTAACTGTTCATGTTAATCTTCTAAAACTCATTCAATCAAACAATTGCGATAGAGCTAATGCGAATGTCCAGGTGTTGGTACTACCAAAGTGTTCAATACTAGCATTCAGAAGTTTTGCACGTGGGGTTTTCTTGAACGAGACTAGTAGGTGCTCTGTTACTGAAAAACGGAAAAAGTGTGCTGAGTGTGCTACTGAGGCGTTTAAAGCTCAATCCCCGAAAAATATGTCAATGTGTATAAATGATTTATACGACTGGGCCAACTCGCCAACTTGATGACCAGGATTTACCCTATCCGCACAAACGAGCCCAACTATTCTCTACCACCCGACCCAAAAAACGACAGTGAAATCGATGTATATTCTTAAATTGCATTTATATACAACCAGTCCATACAAATCTCAAGGAGACCGACTGTCAATAGGTAAGTGAATTTCATAGAATTCTGCCATATCTTTCAATAGAAAAACTAATATTGCAAATCCTTTACTACACCTACCTTCGCCCCGATCCGAGTAAACTCTTTTAAATTACCAATACCAATGAAAAAATTCAACTGCAATAATAAAATTCAATAAAAAATATACTCTATTCAATTTGAACCAAAAAAAAAAAATACGAACGCTAAAATAAATATAAAAGAACTAATAATTGTGCACATTGGATGCAAGGGATATAAAAATAAATCCGGATTCCCTGTGTAAGCTGAAATGTCCCATAGATAAAAATGCAGGCATCATAACATGGCTTCATATTCAAAGCACCATCATGTTACCATATTTTTCCCTATAACACGCTTATGTCCCGGCCCGACTAGCTACATATACGTATAAGCCCTGTCGTCGGTGTCGTAAAAAAATATGCGATAAATTGCACAAGCCATGTGATTGCACTTTTTTGTGCTGTGCCTTGGAAAATCGCTTCTCTTGTGTTTTATAGTTTTACGTGCATACCCATAACACGCAGTAGGTATAGCAATAAATATGAAATAAATTAGATTCGCTGTTATAAGTGACACTGAGTCAGTAGTTTGTACGATAAGGGGTTGACGCTTTTTTTTCGGCTCGAAATTCAATCAAATTTAGCATCAGGTTGGCCCGAGTCTGTTGTCGACATTTTCCATCATCGTCACGTCCATAAGCCGTTTACAAATGCGCCTACTAATTCCTTTTTTAACATCCCCGGCGTGATGAGTTCATTAAAAGTACAAATCCAACCACCTAACTATATGCGCAGTGGAAACGCTTTGTCATTTTTAATTAATTTTGCCACCTATGGTGGTTTTGTTTTTTGTTTTATTTTTTTCCGTGTTTCCCAGGAACGCGAAAGGAGTAAACATTCTTTCTAAGGCACACATCCCATCAATTTACTCATACGTGTCGCACATTTTCATTTCGACTTTCCACATGCAGACATCGACCATCGTACTCGAACCGAGTCGTCCTTACACGGGACAGGGTAGAAGGAATTTGCCGAAATTCGGCACCCTAAGGTTTATCTTGTCGACAGAAAGCACAAAAGAAAATGTCACCTGTGGCATGGCTTGGACGTCCTCTGACACAACCATTTGAACCATACGGGTGCGAGGAGGTCCATCGACCTGACTAAGAGGTGGCTCTAGGAGCTTTTGTTCTGGCCAATTAGTATGCATCCCGTGACAACCAGCCATTGCAGTCGCTTTCCGCACATTTTGAGAGTAAACAAAGTTGTTGCCTGGGCCATATAATTATGGGCTCCGGTAGTAGAATCTGTTGATTGCATTATTCCATGGCAGGATATCGGTTTTGTCCTCCCCATGTTCCGGCGGGCTGTGGGTAGTATATATACGACGTGCAGCAGTAAGGGAGTGTGTCGTAATGGAGTTCGTTAGTAGGATGCAAAGCGGTGTTTTGAGTATGGTTTTGGCAGTAGACCGACATGCTAATCCTTTGATTGGGGTCATTAGAGGTGGATTATCGATCAGTGTAAGCGACAAGCGAGTCGCTCTTATGGCTGACGTAATAGCCAAATGTCATGTGAGGTAAAAATTGTGAGAACAATGTTTGTCCTACGGTAAGTTGTTGTTGAGGGGTGGCCTGCTAGTGAGTGTCCTTTACATTATTATACACTGCCACATGTGGCGGAGATATATCGTTTTATTGAATTATGATGTAGTAACTTTTGCTTTCCAAGTAAATTGATTACAATTTGCATGATTCTTCCCACAGGGTGTTGAAGGCTGCATGGCGCTAAATAAGGTAAAGGACTTATTAGTTGGAAGTTAAGTTATTCTGTAAAAAATTAAATCGAGTTTGAATTCAGTTCACAGAAAAATATTATGTTAATTACATGAAAAGATCGATTTTTAGTCTTCCGATCCAAGCCCTAAAGCTCTGCTGCCATGTTTGGCAGTGATGCAGTAAAATTAAATAGTTGGCGCAAGAGGTTCATGGTTCATGTAAGATCATCCTAGACCTTACTTCTCACAATTATTTGTATTCGGAGTGCGGAAGTTTTTAGTTTTGGGATGAATGAATGGAACTTCAGGTGGTTTGTTTCGTTTCTTCGCTTTCATCCGAATAGACCTTAAGGGGTCAGTATTTTGTATGAAAAATTAGCGGTCGAATCGCGTCATCCGTGAACGAGTATACAAAGTGACGGATTTGTTTTTGTTTTATACAGCAATCAAACCGGGGCAGACACCGCTTCGCAAGAGTAGAATGTAATGCAGGTAATGCACTCAAGGCGGTGTCTAAATTGTCACTCTTACGTTTATACAAGGTGGCGCAAAATCAATCACCCTATCGGAAGATGTTATAATGTTTGCAAATGGCGTCGTACGGTAACTGTTACTGGCCACAGAGCAATGATAAACCACTTCTTACTGTCAGAATTATATGAGCGGGGCTTGGTGAACATATGGTTTCAACAATACACTGCAACCGCACGAGCCACAATGGATATTGTGAAGGAAGCGTTTCCTGGTCGCATAATCTCCCGTTTTGGCAATTTGGAATTGTCAGCAAGATAGCCCGATTTAACCATCCCAGACTTCTCTTTATGGGGCTACTTGAAGTCGCAGGTTTATGCCAGCAAGCCTCAGATAATCGCAGCCCTTTAAGGGAGGATTTATCAACGGAAATCTAGCGGAAAGTGATGGAAAATGCGATAAAACGGGCACAAATGGTATCCACACTGACGGCAGCCACTTGACGGATATCATCTTTTCCACTTGACAGAAAAAATTGTAAAGGTCCAAATAAATATTGCCATCACTCAAAATCATTTCTTTTTATTTCATTGAAAATGATTAATTTTGCGCCACCCTGTACGATATCACAATAGGTAAGATACTGTCATAAAATCATTTACTTATTGACCAAATTCATTTTTCATTGGAGTAAGTACAACTCAAATTCGCAGAATCAAGTTGTCCCTGCTTTTAATAAATGCCTTTAATAAATAAACAAAAAATGACAGATAGAGGGTGACATTTTGGAAAAATAAAAAATCTTGTGAGTTGTGTTATTTTCCGTTAATCACTCATATGTATAATAACTACGGTGAGCATTCGTCCTCTTTTTGAGAGGACAGTCCTCTTTTTCGCTACTATGTCCTCTCTGATTTTTTTTTACTAAAATAAAACATTGTCCTCTTTTTTCTAAAACGTCACCTTTTTCCCTAAAGACCATCTTCCTCGCGAAATACGCGAGATTGCGAGTAGGTACCTTCTCAATTCTTACAAAGTTGGAGTTAAATCGTAAGCTTGTATTGCTTTTAAAAGATCAAATCAATTCCTTTTATCAAACCTACAAAAACCCACAAATTTTGATATATAAAATGTTCTTTAACCATTTTTGACTGTGTAGGTATTTTTTTCTTAAGAAGAATGTCTCTTTTATGTGTTTGAAAATATGGTCACCGTAATAATAACCCATATCTGATTGCCGTATTAAATGAACGTCGTAATGAACACACACAGAACAATCCATATACGTCCAAATATAGGGTGGCATTCGCAACAAAAAGTTGCCAAAGTAACTAAATAAAACTCACAGAATAAACCCTAGTAGATACCAACACTATCTGCGCGGACGCGAACTCGGGAAGACGCCCTTCCTGGTCAGATACAAAAAGTGATATGTACTCAATTTGCTTGCCACATCCACCGAGCTGTGTTTCACAGCCTGTTCTATGCTACCTAATAGAGCAGGAGGGATTTCCCTGCTCTCTCTCTCTCTCATAATGATCGATCTCGTCGTTTAACATAAAGGAACCAGTATTGCTCATTTATCTATATAAAAATATATGGAACACGCCAAGGTATACATTGATCAGCTGTCAGATTTTATATGTTTACAAACTCATATTTTCCACCAGATGGAGTTTTCAATATACCAACTCCATGAACAGTCCCAGTTCAGCTGATAAGCGAAGCAAAGTAGTGAAGTAAAAAATAGGAGAATCGCTTAATGTTAGCTTTTCTAAAACAGCGCACTTTTATATAAAAGAAGAGAAAATCATTAAAAATTCAAACTTGATAGAGAAATTCGGATTTCGAGTTTAGTAAGCCTGACAGCAGTCTCACAAGTCACAACTCACAGTAATCTAACAGCTTTTGTGTGTTCTAGATTCATCACGATTTTTCAGTACAATTTATGAATTGAATTGAATAAAAGAATAAAAATACCTTGATGAAGTTTTGTATTGAAAGTATAAAATTGAAAACAGAGTTATCAATTTGTGATTCGTTATGCATCCAACGGTAAATGTTCGAAAGAGTCAACGATTAACGCAATCTATTAGAACGAAACGAAGAGGCAAACATTCTATCTTCCTTCTGTTGACAATTTGTGTATAGGACAGAGTATAATACGAAAAGATTTTCAATAACGAAGCAATTACCAAACGTTTGCGATTTATCTGCAATTCGTCTGGCATTGACAGTTGTGACAGTTTAAAGAAAGAAAATCTGACTGAAAGAACACAAGCACGATTGTGATTGTTTTCGCTGTCTTTATTGTGAATATAAAAAAAATCCCAGAAAGTTGTCTTCTGTCCAATGTTCTTGAAAACAACTGACTAAATCTTCTCCTTTACGGCAACAGACTCAACTAAACTCAAATTTTAAATTAGGTACGCTTAAATTCAAATATTAAATGCGCCACCTATATCACATTTATAACAACTGTTGATTTTCGTGCGGCTGGTTATGACCTTCACTACACATCGACACTGATTAAACCCATTTTTTTCGCACACCATTGACACCAACCCATCGCATTGGTTGCCGTCTATGCATGCCATGTGCCAGTGTACCTCAAACTATCATGTGGTGTAATCAACGAAAAAATCTCCAAACATAGTTCAGATTGACTCGAAGGTGGTGAGATTGATTGTTGTACTTTATTTTGGCTGAGATTAGGATGTTACAACAACAACAAACCAAAATGGACCTATCCTTAAAATTTGTTAGGTATTTCTGTCTTTTAATTTTTTGGAGACTTAATTTTTGTATAGACCGCGGTGGAAAAAATAAAAATAATAAATAAAAAAACCGCGATTAACATCAGTTTTCAGAAAACACCAGAAACGTGATGCATTTCCTGGTGAATCGGTCCGAATACCCAACAAAATACTTAGTCAACGACCCGTTCCCATTATGCGACGGCAAGTTTAAAACTGCTAATAACAGCGCTATTGTCCATATTTATGTAAATGTCGCTAAAATTTTCCGGTTCCACTTTTTGAAATCGAACAAAGCGACATAACATACAACTAGGCGCACATAACTTTATTGCAGTTGCACATTCTCGAATGAAACAAACCCCCTTACACACATTTGGGAAATCAAACAAATGAAATGAGGTTATTGTAGGCGCACATTATTTCAGCGGCTGCCTCGTACATTCATCGAAGGAAATTCTCTTCCAATCCAGACATCCGTTGCTCATCCATACTTCAAGAGGATTGTGCATGTTGTTGCATTCGTCAACCGGCAACTTCCGAGTGTTTCATGCACTTCCACGGTCCTCGTGTACATTCCCAGCTGAGCGGAGTCCCACCAGAATTTGTAACAGGCGCACATCTCCTACAGCAGTACCGCCGCGCTTCCAGGTGGTAAAATCAATAAAATTCCACTCTCATCCGTGGCGAAGAACCTTTTCCATTCCACACTACCCTAGCAAACTTGGTCCTTTGTGTGCCGTTCCAAATCTCAATTCATCAACTTCTCACCTTCTAATTTTTGATTTTTATAATTCATCAGTTTTCCGTTTCGCTGAGCGATGGAAAATGTATTTTCGGCACTCATGTCATATCTCACAATTAGATACTTCCAGCTGTCGAAATAGGTATGTATTCCGCGAGCTTCTAAATTTAAATCGTATGTGTGGTAAACTGCTCACTCATAACGACTTCCGGTTAGATGATAAGAATCACTTAAATGGAATGTGCGCTCTTCAAATTAGAATCTATGGCACTTTGAACAAGTGGTATAGCAGGAGGTACACACGTTCGTCTTTCAGAAGTGGAAGAGGTAAACACCAAGAAATCACACATCTAACCCAACAACAACTGAACCCTTCCAAACGATCACGGGCACTCTGTCCTGTGTTAGGCATAGCATAGGCAGAGGCAGACCGGTGTACCAGTTCTCCAAAAAAGCAGATAACGACCAGAAATAGAGGCTCGGGGCAGGGGATACGGGATACTGTAGCGGAGCCCATAGGAATGACGACACATACGACGATGACGATGGCGGTGGCGGCGGCGGCAGTGATTTTTTTTCTTGGATGGCGGTCTACTTACTATACACCACTAAACAGAGCACAGCACACCGAGGCGAGCAACAGTATGGAGATAGACAGAACGACAACGAATGCAAGCAGAATGGCCTCCCCATACACTGCCTCGTCAGTAGAATCGATCTTGTCGAAACGATCATATGTGTTTGCGCGTCGCGTCGGATATTCACTTTTGCCGTCGACAATACTATATTTATTGTTATTTTTATTTTGTTTTGTTTATTTTCGAAACGAATTTCATCAATTGAACTAAATGTATTGTTAAGATAAAGAGGAAAAAAAGAATCCCAAGCCTAAGCACACAATTTTTCAATTTAAAATTTAAGTGAGGTTCTGTTCCCTTCCCTTTATGTACCAATACCAACACTATACACTGGAATTTGGACTTTAGCGACGCGGTAAATTTATTTTTAAAATTTCACGACGACAGTTCATGACCCTCCTCGCTGTGTCTCTCCTCATCCGAAACATGCGGCGATGTCGATGATTGCGAATAAAATTTCAAAATCAAAGGAGAATTTTGTGATTTTGTTGTTTTGAAAATATGTCGTCGCTGTTCCACGGCAAATTAATTTGGTAATGTTCTAAAAATATTTCCAAGCAGTGACACAACACATTATCCAGTGAGTGAGTGAGACAGGTCCGTCGATCGTAAGTTTTTGAATTTATGCCAGCGCGCTCGGTATGGCATGAGAAGGACTCATACGCAACAGATTTTGATACCCCACAGATCAGTGTTTGTTGGTGGATTGGGATGGGATTCCTATTCCGTTTCGTTCCGCTTTGTTTTTATATCTCATTTTGTCTGCGTTGTTTGTTTGCATAATGAAAAGAAGATAAACAAATGTGCGTATAAAAAAAATTATTATGTATTCAACAACAAGAGTGTGTGATCGTGCCGGTGTTTTAATAATTTTGTTTGATTTCGTTTTCGGTTTTTTCTAATAGTGGAACGAGTGTGATCATCATCAAGCAGTTCATTTGAGTAAAAGAAAAAGAAGAAGAAAATTATCAAATTGGCATTGAAAGTAAATTTAGTGTCACTTACGAAATCGAAACATTTTTTGTTTGTTTGGGAGCACATTATAAATAGTGTTCAACGACAGTCGGGATAGTTAGTGTTCGTTCAAGGATTATGACATATTGGAGCACGTTCAATGATGGCATACAAATTGATCAAATCAGCCCTTGATGGGTCACATCATCATCAGTACAACAATGGAGTTGTTTTAATAAAATGTACGTGTGAGCATTGAATTTTTTTTTACAGTTTGTTGCATGTTTGGCCAGTTTATTTTGACAGCTTTAACTGCAGGTTGAATGGGGATAACTACTGTCATATGATGCTAATGATAAAGGGTCATTCATTTTGCGGTTTCGAAAGTAAGACTACATAAAACACACACAGCGATACATTTTTGATGACAATTTTATTTCATCATAAAGTTTGGACTTTGCCATTAAGTGTGAAATACAATATTATTCAAATGGCCGCCTCGGGAAGATTCGTAGCATACAATTTTTTTTAGGTCATTTTTAACCAATTTTTTGCACATTTCGGACGGTATCTCGGCCAGAATTTGAGTAATGTTGGTTTTTTATGCGTCTAGAGTTCGGGGATTACTCACGTACAGTCGTTTGCCCACAGAAAATAGTTATAATGGTGTCAAATCGCAAATTACGCGACCAGGAATAAATCCATAATAATTGGTTCCGTTGTGTGGCTTGTAGTAAGTTTGTAGTAAGTTTTAATCATTTTAACGCGTTGTTCGATTGTTAAGCGATCCATTATCGTAAATGGCACACATTCAACTAATATGACACTTCAAATGACAGCTGAGTTTGACAGGTGTCAAATGCCAGCTATACAACTGCTGGTAACGAGTGTTATGTCAAAAAAAGTAGGACTACAACGAAGCAGTTATTTTTGATCTGATATCTGTGTTAGATAATGGAGTTTTTGCGAGTTTTCTCATTTAATTCCATTTTCTTTCGGTTTTTCGTGTGCTACAAGCCTAGTATAAACCTCATATCACCTTACACCGTACAGCGGTCTAACGTACAGACCGACAAAAAAAAGAATAGTTGACGCAACAGGTCCGTTAAGACTCTAGGCCTAGCTTCTCACAACCATTCGTTCTGTCTGAATTGTTCATTTGTGGTACAAACTGAAGGGATCTACAATTTTATGCTTTTATGCCGACTCCAAGCGACTAATTGAGAAGCTCTCTCTTCATGTTATACTCACGGAAGTTTGTCACTCGTTCGCGAGTGGGGCCTTAATCGCAGGATCTCTGGTCGTTTGTGTGTCCTTTAAAATTTAATTTTACTACATTTTTAATGCATTTTTTTTAATATATGTACATCAATAAGGCTGGTGTGACGTGTACTTACTCCAATCGGGGATTTTCATTATTATTTTTCGCACTACTTTTGTTTCATTTTAAAAGTATAAAAACTGCAAATAAAAAATGTTGTGTCATACGGACTTTAATCTGTTTGCTTAGGACGAGAAAAATGTGTTTTTTGTGTTTTTTTGGAAGGATTGCATTTCCGTATTATTGCGTCACTAAATATATTCATGAGACAGTGGGATGTCATCTCAATTATATTGCGAGTTGTACCAGAGGCCCCACAGCGCATAATGAATATATTAAGACGATGATGATTTATCAGAACATTTATACAGCAAATCCTGGAAAAAAATATCGACAAATGGCAGCGAAGGCATGATGGCGTAACGACGATCAACGACACAATAAAGCTCGTAGTAGTAGCTACTTGTGAATTGCGAAATCAGTAAACAGATGTGGCATGACAGTTTAAAAAAAAAATATCGAAGTCTTGATGCTCGGCTGTAGCTAACCCCTAGTTCCCTTAAAATCAGATTTATTGTCGGTGCAGGGAAATAAGTCCACGGGAAATAAGTCCACTGAGGGACTTAGTACCCACCAAGGGGGAAATAAAACCATTTTCGTGAAGTGGACTTAGTTCCCATATAAGGTGGGAAATAAATTCCGAAAACTCAGAGTGGTTTTATTTCCCTTTTAACGTCAAGTTGGTGTTATTGCGCTCTCAAACTATGAAATCTGTATGGGGGGGCATGCTGCCCCCCTGCAACCCCCCTGCTTGGATTTACTGTTGGATTACGGGGTGGGTGCAAGGTTGGTCTTATTATTCAAATTTTGTTGGCGTTATTACGCTTTGTCGGAGTTACTCCAATAAAAGATCGTGAGTTTGTTGTCCAATTTAGTTTGGACGTAAGTTCCCCCTTCTTATTTTTGAGTGTGTACTAAGTTCCCATCAGAAAGTGGACATAGTTCCCACCCTACATGGGAACTTAGTCCACTTCACGAAAGTGGTTTTATTTCCCATTAGGTGGGAACCTAGTCCCTCGGTGGACTTATTTCCCGTGGACTTATTTCCCTGCACCTTTATTGTCCAGGCTAAAGATTTTCAGAACCTACAAATTATTTAGTGTGAAAGTTAAAAAAATGATTATTAGTGAGGCCCATAAAGTTTCGGACTACATCCACTCAGCTAAGTTTCATTAAAACAATTAAAGCCATGATATAATCGAAAAAGGTGATCAAACGCATAAGCTTATTACGCTCTCCAAAAATTCGAAAACTATGTCTTACAGCTGTGCATCTTGATATGTGCGTCTCCAATTGCAAGAAGATACCCACCGCCTTCCATCTATTGACCTTTCACCGAACAACAACATCACCACCATTATGCCAACAAACAAACAATCTGGGAATAGGGCGCCACTGTGTAGAATGTAGAAGATCCACCCTTCTCCTTAGTTGGCGGCCAAAAATTGGCCCCACCAGCAACCCGTCCCGTCGCACACTTTGTCGTCTATTGCCCTCCGTATAAATTGCATTAAATAATGCCACTGGCCGCCACAACTCAGCTCAGTTCAGCCAAGTTGTTTGCTATTCCACTAATACACAGCACAATGACAATCAGCATCATCAACTTGTTTGCCTATTTGATTTGATTAATGCATTTACAATGAGCTCATTACAAGAAGTGCGATGGCCAGCCATGCTGCATGATGCTGCTGCTCCTAAAGTGGTAAATAATGCGGAAAATAATAAAATACCCTCGACATTGATTAACAATATTGTTTAAGTTGAGCAGCACTTTAGTGCCGTTGTGCTCTTCGGCTGTATGCTCTCGAGCAGTGCGTACTTGTCGGTTGCGCTGTCGGTGTCACTGTCAATTGTTGTCTAAGGTCGAAGTAGGACGATTTTTGGCCATCAAGTGGGTTTGCAATTTAAATGCAAAAGCAGTAGATTGCAGATCTCCACTTGTAAATAAATGAAAATGACGTCAGAGTTATTTATTCTCGGTTTATAATGGGAAGCTCTTGTAATAGGCCGTCGTTTTCCAAAGTTTGCCCCATAAAAAACCCGATAGGAAAGGTGTACATTTAAACAGCATGTTCAGCAATAACAATCAACCACTTTTACAACCCACTTACGAGGGACTTGTGGATACCTTATATATATGAATATTCTTGTTAAATGTACCGCAGCCATGTGAACCGATGTGTTCGTCATTTTATGAGTAACAATGCATTGAAGCTTACGTAAGCCCTAGTGATGTCTGAAAAGAGTGAATCAGCGAACGCCAAAAATGAGGTTTCCATCAGCAATAGCAATAGTTATTCACTAACAGACGTTTAGGTAATAGATGTTTTTGTTACCGCATGCTATTTATAAAGAAGGGAACATTAAAAATACAAATTTATCTGCACAGATGTTTTTTGTTTTTATTTTTTTCATTTTAATGGCGATAGGTAACTTTATACTTTTATGACATTTTGTTGAACGTATCAAGTGACGTATGTCATCAATTTAAATCGATATTGAAGTCTTACATAATCTTACATATTTGTGCAAGTCTGGCAATGATGCAAAGACTATTTTTCAAGGGAACGCGTGCCAAAAAGCTTTATTCCACGTTGAGATATGTCAATAAATTGAGCAATTATGCTTCTGTACAAATTTCAACTCCCAAATTTCGTTAATAGACTTGAAGCCTGTGACAGAAACTCATAATGCAAATTTTAGGCATCGCAATGTGATTCGGCAAGAAATTGATAAAGTTCGTCTTAAACGTATTGCGATAAACCTCGTTGATCAACTCATTTAATTACATCTGTCTTGGTGATCAATTCATTCAGCCTCGGGCACTTAGTTGATTAAGTCATTTTATTGCTGACTTATATAGTACACCTTGTTGATCAACTCAATTAACTTCGCGCGCTTAGTTGATCAACTCATCTAATATCTGAATAGCCTCGTCGATAAAGTTTGTCTTAAACGCATTGCGATAAACCTGAACCATGGTTGTTCAAATCTTTCAATTTCTGATAAACCTCATATTTCATACATATTGTTGATCGACTCATTCAGCCTCGAAAAAGTTGATCAACTCAATCAATTGGTAAATGGACTCATACAGCTTGATGATCAACTTATTCGGACTAAGTTGATCAACTTATTCAATTGGTAAAAAGCCTCCTACACCTTGTTGATCAATTCATTTAAAGCATTTAAAGCCGGGCACTTAGTTGATCAAATTGTTGACTTATATAGTACACATTGTTGATCTACTCATTCAACCTCACGCGATTAGTTGATCAACTCATCTAACTTCTGAATACCCTCGTCGATAAAGTTCGTTTAAACGACCTCTGGTTGATCAAATCATTCAATTTCTTGTATATAGACATGTCATAGTTCGGACCCAACGCCTTAAATGAAACCATAGTTGTCGTCCTTGGTACACGGAATGCGAAATTGCTCAACTTTTACTCAGCCTTCTAGTAGGAACAGCTTTCACATTATATCTGGGTGCTAATTTTATCATGAACATACTGCCCCCGAAGCAGATGTCTTGTTTGCGAATAGTTTTAAATACGCGGGCTACTTTTTGATGACTAGATCCACCCGATCCACCGATCATCATCTACAACTGACCTATCATCAATCAGCGTCATCTTATCACTGGGCTAAAAGATTAACTGATATTCAAAACCGTGTTTCTCTCTCTTTCTCTCCCGGCTGAAAACAAATAAATTACTTTGATGACAGCAAGCTGTCAACAGGCTATCAACTTAATCCAATTCATCAGATTCATAGAAGATACCATTTCAATACCGTCATCAATTGCCATCAGCATACGACAGTCGGCTGCTGGGAAACTATTTTCTGTCAGATACCTATCTCACTATAGGTAGCTACAATGTTGCTCCCAGAGTTGCGCTAACTTTCCTCAATCGATACATCATCAGCTAAAAGTGAAAACACGACCATTCGAGCAGTAGCTGTCAAATGCCAACTGTCATCCAATCGTAAGTCAAATGTTCAGCGCGCCAACAATATCCATCATCCACATGGACGCAGCCAAAGAGGCTGAGGCATACAAGTATGCACCGTCTATGAAAGCCTAAACGAATGAATGGAGCCTTTTAGCTGTTCAAGTGCTACCCACTAACCCAATGTTCCACATCTACCTACGAACTCCGTTTGACATTTCACAGTTAAATAAATCGATAGCCCAAAAACAGAGAGAATTAGCTGATGGCAACCTGTAAGCAGCATCTTTCGCCGTGGCATGAACGAATCTGGGAAGAAGCTGTGCCCCTGTTTTGGGGAGAACACTGACACTTTTTATCTGTTTAAATATATCAAAGTGTCACTGGCAGTCTATGGTGGCACATAATTAATTGCAAATGTGCGGTAAATTTTTTTTGTATGGCAATGGCAACATGTGGTAGCCTAGTACCCCCCGTTATTTTGGCGACATATCCGCGCGTGGTTACAAACATACGGCTTAAATCGAATTCCCGGAACGTGAGCATATGAAAGTGAGACGGCGGCGCGCGTTGTTGAAGCCCATCTATATACCCAAAGTGATGACCCATTGTAATGTGATCGCGCGCGGGCACTTGAAGGGGGGGAACAGAAATTATTTGTGTTAAACATGAAATTCGTGAAAAAGTCTTTTCCCATTTATCAAAGCGCACTGTGGTGGTACGAGTCGAGTACATAAAGGAGCCAGGTATGACACACAGCGTGTCACTTCGGTGGGAGAGCGTTGAAAGAACTAGGTATCCAGCGGCTAGGATTAGCCCCATTTACATAGCGCGCTGCCGTTTTGTTGAAAATGCATTCGGCAACGACCAGCTGTCACAGCAGATATGCGCGCGCTCGCATACACACCAAAAGCACACCGGGAATGTCATCGTTATTGTCGTTGTCGTCGAGTACAATAAAATCGCAAGATCGGGCGAAATTTACAACTTGGCAGCATTTGCGGTAAGTAAGTCAACATCAACTGGCCCGCGCTCGACTAGATCTCCGCAGCAGGGACTTTCCGCGAATATTTGACACAATTCGGCGGTGGTGGTTGTGGTGGACGGAGTAACATGCAAAAAGGACAGCACAACCGCACGAAGTGACAACTTTCGCAGTGTTGCGCATGCGCATTGCGCACCCGATTCCGATTGCATTGGAATGATGATGACGATGGGGAATTTTCCACGATCATGGGAAATTATTTCAATTTAGCTATCGGCTAGGAATTAGGTTGGCGCTGTTTTGATTTATCAGCTTTTTCGGTCTGGGATAATGTGCGGTAACGTAATTCGGTTGGTGCTCTGGTGCTGTCAAAGGACAGCCCATTAAAGTAGTTACGTGCAATTTAATTAGATGTGTCTCGGTGAGAGCTGACAGAAACAGCGTGTTGTGGAGACTTGAGCTATATCGTTTCCGAATGAAGTGGACATGGCATATGTTCCAAATGGAGGCATACCGCGACAGCCTATCAAAAGAATTTAGTATTTAAAATTGAATAGCCTCTAATTGAAACTATATCGTGACTGTCGTTGCATATTTCTGGCTTGTAACTTGGGTAAAACCAGGATGAGCTCTGATTCAAGTATAGAAGAATGACTTTGTGGAATGGGAATTTAGTACAAGGAAAGTGAGATACGTGGGCGAAGATATACATATTTTTTGTTGGGCATTGGGCAGGGCATATGGCTTTAATGAGATATTTTCAGTGGACAAGCTTATGAGCTGTTTAAAAATGCAGACGCAGCCAAAACTTACAGACACACCGACTATGCCCACATCTTCACGACTAACAGACTCGAAGAAAGGAAGCGACGCTGTGTTTGTTACATTAGCGGCCCTCGGGCCACTGTGTCTAACTCCTTTCTAAGCCCATAGCGTGAACCGAGACCATCATCAATGAGTGGTTCTCACACAAAAAGAGTTCCCGTAAGTCATACTTGCGTTTATGGCCAATTTTTGGAGGAACTAAAATCTCAAACCATTGGGAAATCCTCGAGTGCATTTTTTTGCGTTTTAATTTTTGGGACAAATGAAAAGGAGCTTTAATTTTAAGCCGGCTGAATTGAGAAGCTCATGACAGTTATGCTCCCAAATATTTGTCAGCTGTTCGCAAGAGGCGACGTAGTAGAAAAACATTTTAAGAAAATGTAGTAGGTTTTTTCGGGGATTGAACCTGTGAACACTCGCTTAGTAGTCCAGCTCACTAACCACTGAGGCCCTACGCGCACTGCAACCTTTGGGAAGTGTGGCACAAATACACCTTACAATGTATTGTTCGGCACAAGAGTGCACCATGATGATGTGGTAAAAGTTCCGGGAGTGCAACTCAGTACTGCCGTTGGCTATACAATCAGCGATACGGTCAATGATGATGTTTGAATGGCTTATCTGTGCTCAAGTTTAAAAAAATCAACAGTATAGATAACTTTTCGTCATAAAACTTTACGTGAAAGTACAACTGCGAATGCCATTGCTATGAATTTGGTTTTTATCGACATGACTTAACCATTTTTTTATTTTCTTTATGACATTTTATAGACATTTTGACTCCTCTCATACTTTAAAATTTACCGAATTTTGATTTACAAAACATAAGTGGCTTACATTGAAATTGAGTGAATTTATCAAATAAATTAATTACATGAAATCGAGTTATTATAAACTTTTCATTTTAAAACAAATATCTTTTTGATTTCAGTTAAGTGTAGGGTAAACGAGCGACCCACGGACATGGCCAATACATGTTAGGAAAACTCTTATATCTTAGGCGAGTCTTTTAATAAAGACTAGCGAATTTAATTGGAAGATGGACCATCGGTGGAGATATTCATAAAACTGCTAAGAAATAGCCACCATTCAATATTGTCCATAATTTAGTGACCGTTTCGATTAGTTATGGAATGGAATTTCATTCAAAAGAAAATGTCTCATTTTCGAATGGATTTTTGAATTGCTGGTGCAGAGTATCGTAAAGTGAATACCAAAATTAGCAAAATTATCAAAAGGTGTTGCCAAATCAAAAAATCACTCTTTATTGGATACACGCAACAAAAAACGATGTGCACTTGTTCTTAATATGAACATGCCAACCTCTCGAACTTTTTTCGCAGACTATTTTATAAGTTTTTTTTTCTATCTGAAAAATAAGCGTTACAAAAGTTGGGGATATGTTATGTACGCAAGTTGTCATATAACTCTTTTTTTTTTTATTAAGTCCATGGTGGTTAATGGCATTCAGCGTGACCGTTGTGCGACCAAAGTTGCAACTTCACAGCGTTATTTTGGCTTTTTTTTAGTTGGAAATAAATAATAAAATAATCAAATAAAAACCTTTTAAATATGTTTAGCGAACCAATACTAGTTAAATATCGTTAAAAAATTCTAAAGAAGCTATTCTGCCTTAGAAATGAGACATTTATTTGTCATGGCCCCATGTCTGTCTGTCTGTTGAAAGCACGAAAGCGCCCAAAGGAATTGACTTAGGCGAATGAAGTTTGGTGAAAGTACTTATTTTTATCGTCGTTAGGTTGGTATTAAAAATGGGCTATGTCGGTCAATTAGTTCGGGTACCTCCCATACAATATCAATATTAGACCCATGTGTCTCTCTTTCTGTTGAAAACACGATAGGGTCCAAAAGAATCCACGTAGGCAAATGAAATTTGTAAGTGGAATTTTATTGTCGCCAAGTTGTTACTAAAAATGGGCTATGTCGGTCAAGCAGTTCTGGTAGCTCCCATACAAAATCAATATTAAGCCTATGTGTATCTTTCTGTTGAAAACAGGATGTCGTCAATGCAAATCGAGAGGACCTTTTTTTATCGTCGTCAGATTTATATTAAATTTGGCCAATGTCAAGTAGTTCTGGTAAAAAAACGAAAAATTCTTGAAAAGTCCTGATCGATGCTCACCTCCGTTTTATGCTCTTAAGACCTCATGTGACAGCATCTATATAGAGCTATTCGGTGCCATGCCAAGTTTTGGCATTCCTGCCAAACTTGTCAGACTGTGGAGAATGCCGATGGAGAACACTCGCTCCGCAAAGGCAACGGTCTTACGGATACCTTTGACGTCAAAAAAGGACTTAGACAAGGTGAGGCGCTGTCATGTGACTTTTTTTTAGTATATTGCTTGAGAAAATTGTGCAAAAATCACACGTCTGCGCAACTTCTTGCGTGACGACGTTAATATCATTGGCAGAACACAGCCAGCTGTCAGTGGTGCGTTTGCAAGTATAAGTACAAAAGCGGCAAACGTGGGATTAGTGGTGAATGAGGGCAAAACGAAATATATGCTGTACGCAAGAAGGGACACGTCAACATCGACGAATTGGACAGAACTTTGAGGTAGTTAAGTACTTTGTCTATACTTTGGCTCGGCTATGAACTCTGGAAGTGACATAACAGAAATCAATTACACTTGCCAATCGCTGTTACGGCAATGGATTAGTAAGGCCTTGTCTAAGGAGAGTCTATACAACTCTATACAAGACCCTCATCATCCCAGTTCTGCTCTATGGCGCAAAAGCATGAACGTTAGAAAAAGCAAATGAATTCGAACGCAAAATTCTTCCAGTGATCTTTGGTCCAATTTGCGTTGACGAGCTTTGGAGGAGAAGATTTTACAGCGAACTCTAAAGCCAAATCGATGTCCAAGATGGCTAGTACATGTTGAACGAATAGACACCAATGCTCCGACACGAAGAGTCTTATTCGAAGGGTACTGCCGTTCCTAGACCTTGCTTGATCCAACTGGATTAGACTGGCAACCGATTTTTGCGTAAGCTTAGAGTTGATTAACTTGTTGGAGGTTTGAACTGAATTGACCTAGCTTCATCTAACACAGCTGTTCAGATTTGTCAAATTAACAGTGACATCTTTTACTGAGACTTTCAGTCATTAACATCTACATACGGCTAGATGTCAGACCTTTTCGCTTCAAGGCCCAATTAGCTTCTCTGAATTGCCTCATCAAACAGTTTTTAAAATTTACATACACCGCGCCTGATTGAAGTCTTTTCCAAGTATTTTTTGTGCGGGGACATTTTCCCTAATTGAAGATCCGAATATATGCTTTGCAACTATAAACGCCCCCTAACCCATGCAAATTGCCATTTGAGATAAAAATTTCAGCGAAGCAAAACAATCGGCACTGGCGTACACAAACTCATACATACAGTCTGCCTCTTTACATATGTCTGCGACAAGCACTTGTGCGATTGAATAACTGAAGTGAACACAGCAAACATCGCTTGTCGCGTTTTGTTTCCAATCAATTTCCAACAATCTACACGAATGGTGTCCCTACTTTATTTTATTGTCCCAATCTACCATTTCAACACACTCAGGCTAGAGATAAGGCTCCACCAAGTCACTATACACCACACACTCTTGCTTTTGGCAAAAAAAAAATGTGTACCGAAAAATTGAATGCTTGTTCATGATATCGCATTTCATTTCATTGTGGCTCCGTACAGGCACAGGAACCATGGATCGTTAGTTCGTTCTGTTGTAGATCCAAACCACCGGCCAAATGTTGAGTTAGTGGGTGACGGGTGGATGCAGAGCACGCAGGTGGCATTCGGAATGTGTCGGCGGTCATATGGTTTATGGTCAGTTTTGGCAACTTTAGGGGGCAGCCAGTGCCTTGATGGACTTATCGGTGCGTGCATACTCAAGGCCCAGTTGGGCGCACTCAATCTGTTGTTTCTATCCGTCTGATGTATAGGGCTTTGCGCAAGATTTTTTTTTTACATTCAGTCACTTAAACTGTCAATCAACTGCAGTATTATGCCGCTCAAGTGTGTAAAATCGAAAGTGATATCATATGTGATGAATTATTGGACTTGAGCTTGCCGTCGTTCTGTTACATAAGACATACGGTTGAGAGATACCTATACTGCATCCGAGGGCAGGGATAAGTTGTTGTCAGCAACAGTGACAACCAATAGATACGAGTACCTCGAAAGTACCCCCAATTTCAGACGTTCCCATTTTGACCTTTGGAAACAGGAATACGCACGCACGCAAATGCCTTTCGACAAACAACTTTCTATACAGGCGAGGATATGTCTCTTAACAAAGGCCAGTTTTGGCTCGTTTTGATCATCCTTAATCCGAAAATATGTTTAAATGCACTTTCATGTCGGGAATGCTCGCATTCAAGCCATCCGCACTGGCAAATAAATCACAGCGCGTCGGTAATTAACGCTCCGACAGCACCCGGTATTTAGGCAGATACAACAAGAGAATGCCTCCGAAACACGTTCGTGTGCCAGGTCAGACCAGGCAAACACTTATCAGATACAATTAAAAAAAAAGAAAAAAAAATGTGAAAAACTCGACATCATTGCGAAACGTTTTTCGCTGCCAATTGGCAAAAGTGTATCGACGGGGAGAAACAAGAAGGACCATTCAATTGGCATCTCCATGTCCAACCCGCACTTGTATGTCTGCACCAGTAATTACGTACTACGCGCTCCATTTAGATAACACGGCTATATAACGCACTAGCTCGTAGCTCTCAGATGAACTGACGCTGCCTGATTAGAGCCAACATGTGATGGCGGTTTTTTTGTCGGTTCCATATATGTTCTAGATTTAGATTCGACAGTAGAAGATGCAGTGCAGTCGTAGGAAGGTGTGCGGCTGCTGCGTCCAGCCTGTTGCAATTGCCCTCAAAGCCGTTGCGTTTATCAGTATTTGATAGGCTGTACGGCCAGTTTGACTTTGAGACGTGCAATTGCGTGCTCTTTGGGATTGTCGTCGTCGTTAGAATGTTACATGAATTTATAGAGTCGTGTCTGATAGCAGTTCCCTATCAGTGAGTTGTGATCGCTTCCGATGTGAGGCTGGTTGAGGCTGAGGCCCAACCGCGTTCCAGCGAGTCTTGTATAATTAAGTTAAAGAGTTAATGAATTTTGTGTATTACATTCGTATCGTCGTCGTCTTCGAATTTGGGTCAAATTGATTTGGAGCAATTTTTTGTTGCTGCTGCATCGTTTACAGTCGGTGTCGGTGAGAGAGAGAGTGAATTGAAATGCTTTGCGTCGAAATTGTGTCTGGTTTTTGGTTGATTGTCCCGCGGTACAGTTTAAATTATTAAATTTATATACGTGTGCAAGTTTTCTCCATGAAATTGGTGCGATTTTTACAAGTTTGTATATAGTATACGCACGCGGTGGTAATTTTTTGTATTGACTTTCACACCAGTCTTTTGAAAGAGACTGGTTTGAGATTTAGCTGGGGATAAGGTAGGTTGGGTTGAAGGGCTTATCATTCTACTGGCAGTTGGCAGACTTTGGAGATCTCTCTGAAGAAAAGGCTGAACACAAGGTGGGGTGTTCGTTCAAGAGTCATCTACGTATATAGAGCTAGTTTAGTTTGTCATATTCACATCGCTGAAGCTAGGAATATAAGCGTGTGCTATAAAGTTCGAAAATTCAGTGAAATCATTGAGAAATGTCCTATGTAAGCCTTCCTGAGATTGGCAAGAGTCAAAAGATTCTTCAAAGTCTTTGTATCTAGCTCAATCTTTACGAACGGCTGCCTAATACGTAATGATATTACGGACTGGGAGTTTCTGGGATCCAGAACTGGCGACGTTAACCCATAGATTAGATGTCGAGGTGTTTGGAGCCGCCCGCTCTCAAAATCAATAGCTACTCTATTTCCTTATTGGTTTCTGTGAGGAAATTTGCTTGGTTTAGAAGTCCGGTGAACCTTTTATGGTCTAATGTCAAGTCCGTCTGAGGTTTGGCTGTCTATTCTGGTAGGTTACAGTAAAGCCTTTTTCCGGGTCGGTTTTTGTACACACAAGTTCAAAATATTGACAGAAGCGTGTATCGGTAGAGTTATTTACTTCCATATCCAAAATGACCTCAACTTAAGGGTTGTCTGGCTAACCTATATACGAAATTAAATTTCGGCCAAAAATCTAAAATTATTCAATTCGACAAAAAAGTTTGTCAAGCGGTTTGTAAGAACCACTTGACATGCAAATTTGACAAACATCCTGACGGGTTAGAGGTTAAATTATATTCGACATGAAATTTCGACCACAACGGGCTTAGCTTGCAACCTAATATTGAAGTGTTGCGAAGAACGTCGGAACACATAATCTACTTTGTCTACCAAGCCCGCAAAAATAATTGCCACATCATTGGATAGTTTTTTTAATCTTTTGCTTTAATTGAAAGGCCGTTCCTATGTACGGAATACCAAGGATTTAAATCGAACACTCTGGACGGCAGGTTTCGTAACACGAAACACACTTCTATTGCCTTGACTTAAAAATTCGAAAACGGCTGGACCTCAATATATGCATTTTAACACTAACCATTCAAATAGCGATGTTGGTTTTAGCATTGTGTCGAATTGGACTCTTTTAAGTTCTGTATATTATAACTTGAGTCTTAACAAAGTGTTTCTATAAAAGGTCACATTGTTTCTGAGACATAGGCAATCAATCGAAATCAGTATGCTACAGCGATTCGGTAGTATGTTAAAAATGAGTTTAAGAAACCATTTTTAGTGTCGATCATAGGCTTTGCTATTCACAAGCACTGTATGATTTTATTTTTTTTTTTTTTTTTTATTTTTGAACACTTACCACTGATACAATGGGCCCACAAAATCTGCATCTCAAAACACGCTGCAATCTTTGAATAAAAGTGACGTGAGATTAAAATTTTCTATACCCTCCATTTTTAATAAAAAGGGTTTTGAATTTCTTTATAATCAAAAAGTGTCTTCTCGCAAAAGTTTTTTTATAGTTTTCTCTGAGTTTGAACGATTTTAAAGAAGTGATCATAGGTTTCTCTCCACAATAAAGTCTTATGGAGGTTTTGGGGCTTATTACTCCAACAATCCTCGAAAAAAATATGAGCCGCAATGAAAGTGAAGTCTAATTTTGGACTTATTTTTCGACCAGCTGGGGCCGTGGATTGTATTTTGTAAAATGTACTCATGGTGAAATGGCAAGTTTGTACAAATCTGTCTGCTGCCAAATCGGCAGTCCGTTTACAAAGTGATTTCAATTTGAAAACCATGTCTCTAAGATAAACCCACACATGTTTAAATGAACGCTCCTTTGGGCTGCTACTCCTGCACAAATAACAATTATGATGGGTGAAAATGTCTCGCACTGCACGATGAGAAATCACCTGTTGGCTGGACAACATCCTTGTTCCAATCTACATGTTAAATTCCAGGTATATTCACTACTTAAGTCAACACGATGTCATACGACATCATTTATACATTTTTAATACGCAGGCGGAGACAAAACTGGGACAAACAAAAAAACCCCATCCAATCCCAGACAAAACAAACTTAAGCACAAAAAACACAAACAACCAACAAAACCCAACGACATGGGAATATGCAACAGCAACTAAATATATAGTTCCCCGAACCAAAAACGGTGACCCAACAGCAAGCTCATGCCGTCTGGCTGCTATATAAAAAAACCCTTTTCACATACACCCAACCTATAATTCAAATGATAAACAAAACATCCACTTAGCAAATATCGCGTTCTGGCCACAGCCGACACACAAAACAAAATGAAATTCTTCAGAATTGAAAACAAACTTTGTTGCGAAATCGCTCCTCCATAATATACTTTTGCTTTTGCGCGTTCCTTTTATTTTCGTAACATTGTGACCAACAACGTTTCAAAACGAAACTGAAAGGGTTCACTCCAGATAACTTCCATATGCACTTTGTATTTGATTTTTTGCATCCATCGGCATCGTCTGGATCTGCATATATCTGGACCAACAACCACATCGCAATACAAAGTACAAAAAAGTGTTTTTGTACAATTCAGTTCGTGCGGTAGACCCTTTTTGTCGCCCTCTGCGCGACCGTCACGATACACACCCTAACCCTGTGCGGCATGCCAAGCCAAATAAAATAAAATAAAATCAACTGCAACATGCATTTATTTGCACAGTCAAGGAACTTTACCCAGTTGAATGGCTCTCCAACCGAAAATAGATTTCAAAATGCACCTCGAACTTAATGTCAACCGCGACCGCGCGTTGGCAATTTGTTTGCCGATTTGTTGTGGGAAAGAGAACTAAATTGAAACCTCTAATGTTGCGAACAAAAAAAAAATGGAAAAAGAAAAACCCCAGAGTTATTTTTACAGCCACAAGCCAAAGCAATGAACTGTTTTTTCGTTGCACAATATAACTATATTGTTAACAAAGTTTGAACAAACAAAGTCGCTGATGTCACGTAAGTAAAATGCACAAGTTGAGCAAGTTTGGTGCATAGGAAAGTGGGTTAGTGCTGGACGTTTCTAAGAAAAGTAATCGCATCATTAGGAGTTGGCTGTAACCATGGGCAAAGGGGTCCTGTCCAACTTATTCGTCGCCATTTTTAGCAGTTGTAATCAAATTTGCATCTGATGCTTGTAAGGTGAAAGAATGCTTCAAAGAAATGTTGAACTACGAGGATATCGACAACACAAAAAGAACAGTTTTTCTTCTAGATCTTAACTCAATTTATAGATACAGATTTAATTCTAAAAATTGACAAAACTCAATGGCTGCTCGTGCGTTACGTGGTATTCACTCTTTTTTACCCACCCCTACCAAAGATTTCACAACTGCAATTGAGAGATGAAAACTCACCGGTTACCTGATCTCTTATATAAGGCCACACAAACGTTTCAGATCCACAAAGGTCGGCAAATTCAATGTGACTGTCATCCCAAACTGTACGTGTCACAAGTGCGTTTTTGAAATATGTGACCCATTTCGAGACGATATACGGCTAGAAGAGGAGTTCCCAATCGAACATCTGAGCGCTTCTGTTCTGTTTAAAAACAAAATTCTTCGATGCATAGATACGAGATGAATCATAGTATACCAACGGATTTTATAGCCTTTGTCATTAAATTTTTATTATTAGTGCATTTTTGGGTTTTAAACTACGTTTAACGGGCGCTCCTTAAATATTTATTCGTAAAAGTTTCACAATGGGTTACAGTTATACAGACACAGATACAAAAAGTATTTAAATTGAGCAGCTGTTGACTTTACTGACCTTTGTGCTAACGCATGGATACATATTCTTGTAATCGGTGGTAAATGGTTTTTAATGGTCTTCTTCGGTGAGCTGATTGACTTGTGCTTAATTTTAGTTTATGACATTTTATTGGAGCTCTTTGGAATACATGTAGTGGAGCTGACCCTGATAGACGGTTTTAAGGGTGATGGACATTAGCGAGGTTATTTGCTGTGCTAATCAAGGAATAGTTGGACAGCCATTTTCATACCGCAGAAGGTTACTTGACAGCAGTAGTGAAAGGTCAAGAGCCAATAGAGGTTAGTTTAAAAATTCTGTTGTAAGTCATGCCATTCAATCGGTATATCTACACCGACCTGTTTTAGATACATCTTGATTTGGCTTAAAGCTGTGCAAAATCTGTGGTAAAATATGCATTTAAAACAGGAAAACTTTTCCGCGTTTAGTCACCCATTTCTCGGCTTGATTGACGGTAATTTTCTCAGCAGAACTGGCACATCGTAAGCGATCCAAAATGCTCACTGAAGCAACGAGCCTGCAGAAACTTTCCACCAAACCATAGAAAGATAAGCTTCTCCGTTGAGTATATTCTGTCATACAATCAGGGGCATCTCTAAAATGACTCTTTTTGGTCTTTTGAACTTCGTACATAACCATAATACATACAGAGTTCCCGGTTATATCTTCTAATGCACTCGGAATCGCGTGTAGCGATCAGATCGTAAAGGGAGTTTGTTAAATGCATTCCTCACATATATAGAGGGCGATAACCCAAAGAAGAGAGAGTAAGAAGGGTTGAGTAGAAAAGAAAAGGGCATATCACAATGTTATATATTTAAGGGCTTACCATTTCACACCTCATATGTACATTTACAAATGGCCACTTGCCAACCAGTTTTAGCTACCCTCTCTAACGTTTATGTAGTTCCAAACTGTCTCTGTAAAGTTAAGTGCAATCAAAATTTTCTAGAGGACGTGCTACATTTTTCACGTCGATGTCGACCCCAAGGCCGATGTAATTAACATCTCTCCTTGAATTACTTGGTGTAGAATTTCGCTATGCATAAAAGTATTGGCCTTAGAACTCAACCTTGTGAATCCTCTACGGCTTGATATAGCTCTTTTTTAAAAGGCGGAAATCTTGTATCGTTGTTATTCTACGGTGATAGTGGGCGCAATCATTAGGGTGTTGGATAACTGAGTGAGGGTCATCTAAAGGTGTCTTTTAATACTGCACCTCCTCTCCCGCGAACGCCTGACAAACATCAAAGTTTAAATCTGTCATGAGAGAGCTTTTTAATTCAGTTCTCCGGACCGGGTTTAAAATTACAGGTCCCTTCCATTGACCCAAAAAACTAAAAACTCACAGAAAACGAATGGTGGTACGAAGCTAGCTAGGCTTAGGGTACCCATACGGACTCGATTACTATTTCACATATTTACATCCGGAAAATATACCAGGTAAATTCTATTCGCGAATAAGACAGTTTATTCAATTCTTGAGCTATAGAGCTGCAGTTATTTTTGCAGTTCCTATTTAAGTTAGTTCATGGGCTCTACATTGCAATTAAATAGGTTGCGTCTACCTTAGATCTTAAATTCATATTAAATAAACTGTCGTTCCGGTAGGTCTTCTATTACATTGTAGGTCTTCTTTCAATTGGTGGCTGATGAATTTTGTCAAATATTTGCTTAAGGATTTCCTCTAAGGTGCTGTCACACAATTAGGAGACCAAAAAAGCAAATTGACTGTTTTCATAATTTTACGACTTAAACTGAAACCAACTTCAGTGTGTCTTTAAACTAAGGTATGTATTCGCAAATTAGGCTTTTAATTATCTGTCACTGTGACAATGGTATGGAGCTTAAAAGTAAGGCAAAAATTGATATGGTCCTCTTTGCCCTGCGGTTCTTATTTTCCCCTCTAAGTTAGACTTATTGCTTGCCCCGCTAGTATGAGAAAACCTATACCTCGGCTGTAAGCCTATTTTCCAGAATCTTTAGAACCATCATATGGTGTTTGGTTTCAGTCACACCGAACACCAAGTGGAAGTCTGTTAATCACCTGCTAAGACTCGACATCAGTACCCATAAAAAGTACCAATTCGTACATAAAAATTTCAAGTCTCGACATCAATGACATCCATCGTTCATCATTTGAAAGGATGCGTCACAGTAAGTTAAATTATTATGGCAATTTTTCTCCAGTCTTATATACATCATAAAAAGATCTCCATAAAGCCAGAGCCTATTTCATATACCTATACTGGGCGCATTTAGTTGCGAATTTGCCAAAGGTCCCCGTTTTTGTTGGTGATGGCTTAAGCTATTTTTACTTAACATCTCATTAGAAGACATCAGAGATCAGAGTACTGCAACTGCTGCCTGCGCGCCAAACGAACCCCATCCGGATGAAAATATCGTAAATCTATTTTTAAACTTCAAATAAGCCAGTAACAGCAACAACAACATGCCGCACATGGCTCTTTTTGCATTCCACAAAGTCTGTGCAATAATAAAAAAAATGCGTTTGCATTTTGCATGAGTTTGCGGGCAAAGTATCTGTTTCTCTGTGGAGCAATTAAATTGGTTATTACTACGATAAAACTGATTAAATGCGCAGTGCATCTCGTTAAGACACTTTTACACAACTTACTATATATACGAGTGAGTGTCATAGATACCAAATCGACCTCAATGGCATCCTTGCACTGGATTTCCACAGAGGATTACAAACTGATTATCTGGTCCGTGCATCGTCTTGATTTTTATGTCAATGCCTATTAATGGGATGCAAGATGTGTTGAAGATCATTTGTATCTACCATTCCTATCTGAAATTAGTTCGGCCCAGAAAACGTTCATGTCGCACATTTGTTCAAGTTCGAGCCTGAATACCTAAAACGTTGAGGGGTGATTGTGTGATCACTTGTACCTGTTGTTGTCGTTCAACATCAACTGATTGAGATAAATTCCTTTTCTATTCATAAAGATGTCGGATGTCGGATTTGTGTATCGTAAATGCGTCACACCGTTTTGTTTTTTGTAAGCTGTATTGAATCTTTTGTGCGGTTTAATAACCACTCTCCTCCATTGATGTGCTGGCGTTTGCCATTCACGAAACGAGGAACTCTATCCTAATGATAGAAAAATTGAAATTTGGTGACGAACGTGTATGTGAGAAAAAAATCGACAAGATGATATCACTTTTGCAAGGTTTCCACGGGCAAAGCAGAACGAAACAAAGGCAACAAACAAAGCATCGACACTTTGGGATTTCCTGGATCATTTAAAGCCGCAGTTTCATAATTCATCATCACTTTTGCAGAGTAATTCTGTCAGCAGCAGCTTTTGTCCGTCTTGGCACAGACGTTTGACGATACGGATGTAGATACGATTGGTTGACCTCCTTCTAAGTCTATGAACATCTATACATCTTGAATTGCTATTTTGTTTGGGCAGAACTTATAGTCTTTCTTGACAGTGTGCGGGCTTGCCAATTACCGTTTGTCAGAAATTCACGAGAGGTTGCACAGTGGAAAAAAAACGGTGCGTAATTTTTGTTTTTTTTCCAGTATGTTCAGTTTTACAGGGTCGTATTTATCCCCAAAACAAATAATAGACCTTCTGAACTGCCTTATCTTGGCATTGTAAGCCTGATTTAGTTTTTCCCAAAAACAATGGAAAACTTATTGACGTGCACACTAGGGAACGATTATCGTCGAAACGATAGACCTCAAAAACTAGCAATCAAGTGCTAAAATTAAAAGTTTTAGAGCTTGATCCAGTTCATTTTTCAAAAATGTATTGAAAGCTGACGTATGTCGAAAAAATACGAGGAGAATATAACTTATTTTGATGATCAAAGTTTCAAAAACCCTGATAAGAAGCAATACTCTACAGCTCTGCCAAAAAGCTTGTCAGAAACGCAGATTAAAAACGATTAAAAAGTGTCAACTGTTGAGAAGATGTGGAACTTTGCCCCTTTCTTGACAGGGAAGGTGCTTTCTACATAGTGATATGATTCAATATAAAAGGCTCTACATCGCGGAAATATAGAGCAACCTATACCACAAAATGGACCTAAGCAATGCTTGGGAGTCGAAAAATAACTGCTTCGTAGGGTCCGACTTTAATATCAGTATCTTAGCTTAGATCAGCTATCAGCTGTCAAATTCATTGCTTATAAAATTGTAACCAATTCAAAAAAAAAAAAAAAACCTAAAAAAAACACTGGAGGTGGTTTAGTCAGTTACTTCTCACATAGAATTATGGGCCAAAATTTGGGCCCAGTCGTGGGTCCGAAAGGGGCATATTGAGTGTAGAATCTCTTATCTAAAGCATCATCTCGATTTATCTGCTAAATGATGAATTCCCTCCTCGGTAGTCGGTCTGTGTGTAATTTCCTGCCTTCGTATGGAAGCTGTTACCCACAGGCGTACTTTTTGTTTTTCATATTTCATTTTGGGATCTATATAATGTTTCTTTGTTTGACTTGACTCCCTTAAAAGGAGCAAGATAGGTTTACATGTAACTTATAGCTGTGGACAATCTTTTCTAATTGACCTACCAATGCTTCAAGTTAACATCGTTGCTCTTTTGAAAAGGGTTCATTATGGAACGAAATCCTCATATATGTGATCTTGTACCTTATTTCACGCCAAGATTAAAGTAAGTAGTTCACATAAAAACTCTCGTCTTACTTTTGCCTTACAATTTCCCAGAACGAAAACTTTGATCTGTTGTTTTCATCTCCCTCTGCGTGATACTAATTCTCTAGTCTGATCTGAGCAACACTTCAACTTCAATCGCATCATTAACTACACACATCTGATCGTTGGTAACTATTTGACTATGTCCTTAACATATTTGACTAATTGTTTGAGCAACTTTTGTTGCCCGCTGTGACGCAAATCGCCCGAAACTTTCACCCACACAATTTGCGAAAATTACACACCCTCCAGCAACTGTAAATATCTTCCTTCCTCGGTGTTCAATCATTAGTCAATTGCAAATCAATTGGCAAAATCAGTATGCATCCTGTAAATTTCCTTCTTTCCATTCAATATCAATCAAACAGCATCCTCCGTCAGCAGGCAAAGATGCCGCTACCTATCACATACCACTTGAGAAAGCATTAATTACACTCGCACGCACGCAGAGGAGGTATACAAACATTTTACAAAATAACGGAACAATTTGCATGTACAAAAATGTATTATTTATAACCAGACAATGAATTGTTGTTCGCCCCGTCGCGTCGTCCCTCGCCTGACATGACATAATTTCGATTCGGGGAATTTGTGTGACAGGTGCTGACCTTAAAAAAAAAAACGATCCGACCAGACTGTAAGCAGAAATTTATTGACCTCCCTTTTCCGAGGTGTATAATTTACCGCGGAACCTTTCAGTTGAAACCATTCATCTTGGGACTTGGTCCATCTTCAGACGCAGATAAAAATGTCTTCTTTTTTTTTATAAATATTCATGTGCCAGCAAGTGGATTCAAAGTATCGGCACCCAGTCGACTGAAAAATGAATGAAGATCACAGGAATGCCAGAGTGCAGCGCGCTGCCTTAGGCGCACTGAAGAAGAAAGTCTTTTGAGACCAAACTGAACGTCTTGTGTGCACTCATATAATGTAGTTTCGGTGATTAAGTACACGCGGATACACAGCATCACCTTGCGGCTAAGGAGCGAATATTTTGAATTTGCCATGCAGCCACAAGGAGGAGGAGAAGGATGAGTTTGCATGGAATGCAGTTGCTTCGAGAATGGAATACCGGTTGTCTTCTGGCTGCATCAAGGGTGTGTTGTGTCATCCGGTAGGTATTTTCTAATTCTGACGTGATTTAATAATTGTAAAGTCCCATCGCAGACAGCACCCATCGTCGTAGGAGGGTGTGTACGTAATTTTGTTGATTTCGTCATGGTCTGACCGGGACTTGAACAAAATTCATCATCATCAGCAGCGCCATTTAAAAAAAGGTCTAGCTTATCCTTCTTTGAAGATTCTAATACAAAAAAAAAGGCATTTAGCCTTTATGTACGCATTTTGATTCCGTAGAAAAAGGATCCCCGCACAAGTGGTCGTTTTGTCTGTTAGATTTTTGTGTTGTTTAATATTCGAGAGCCTCAAATAAAAATGAAATATTTATCCGAAAGGTCAAAGGAATGAGAGGGGGTATCAAAAGTTTATTTCTTTAAATTCTTGCAAGTCCATACAGTGGGTGGTTATTATTATATATTCACTTTCACTGTCAGACAGGCCTAGGAGTAAGAGTGGAAGAAGAAGATAAATGAAAATATTTGCACAGCTTTTGTAGGTCAATAAAAATACCAGCCCATCAGGAAAATAGTTCCCTTTCGGTTTATTACAAATTTTGTAAATTAATTTTTTTATCATTTATATTACGATGAGCATTTGTAAAGTACATGTGGAATTAAAGAGGTTCAGCTTGTGGTTTGCCTACCTTCTTAATTTATTTGAGTTACCAAGCGCGCTTACAGGTTCAAATCATCTTTCCTAAATCACATACATTAGGGCCTTACTAAAAATCATTTTTAAATTTCACACTAATTATTTTGTAGGTCACAATATTCAATTTTGCATGGAAAATTTCGCCATTGTGAGTTCGAAAATTTAGAATCGCGGATTAACAAAAAAAAATGTGTGCGGAACTCATAATGAAAAAAATTTCCATATAAAATTACCTACAAAATATTAAGTGTCAAGATTAAAAATGATTATTATTAAGGCCCATAGTATCACGCAACATTTAGTTTATGCGACTTATAACTTTTAAGGGTTTTCTTGGGACTCATATTGACACCCTTATACAGATGTGGTCTAGAATAGTAACCACTTTATAAAATAGCACTTTTGAAAAGCTCAACGGCCAAGCTGTGAGCACCGAAAATATTTTGAAGTTTAAATGTAGATATGACTACCCGCACTCCATTTTGGTTCGAACTCTATTCCTGGATTGTAATGCTTTCTGTTTGTCGACTTCTACTACATATTTCGTGTTTTTTCTCCGGCGAAGTCTTCATTTCTCAAAAGGCGGAACTTCTTGAATCCTGGAATGATATCCGGTTAGATGGACTGTGGCAACATTTTGGCATCGCAATTCATCGCCATAGAATATTTTCTGATTGCCAGCATACCTTACGGGCTACTGGTCGATATTCGGACCTCGAAGAAAGTTCTGACGTCAATCCCAATCTTTTTTTTTTCGTGTTTGAGTTGATATCCTTTTTTCCAAATTGATCGTGCCACCTAAAGCGAGATCTTCTGCTCTTAATTCAAGCCTCTTATACTAGCTTCCAATCCATTGCATTTCTCTTCCACGACTGACTCGCAGTTTTCTAATTGGGACGATGCTACCATGCTCGTGCGGTTCAATGCTAAATATGTATCGTCAATGCAAAGGACACCGAAAATCACTAGAAGAATCATTTGCCTTGATTTTCGATGAAAGAAATAATTTATTTATTCAGCTATTCTCTAAAACTAAATAATAGCGAATAATATTGCAGGCAAAAAATTGTTATTTTATAGACGGTTTAGTGAGTATATTTTTACGGGTCAATTTAATTTAGTTAACTCTGCTTTTTTAATTTGCGAAAATTATCGTATTGTTTTAATTTGTTTATGCTAACCACCTTTTTATATTTTATTTAATATTTGATTGTTTTCATTTGGAGCTGTGGTTGTAAAAATAACCGCGCATGTTTGGGTAGCGAGTTATTGAACTTAATAATCACCCGGCGTATTTAGTCATTCCAATAGACGAAAATTGGAAAAGCTTCAATTTCATCTTCTGATTTTCAATTTTTATAAGGCTTTAAGAGTCAGTTACCTATAGCGTTGCCACTTTAGGACTATTTTATAGATTCTGTTTAAAAAAAATGCATTATATTTAATTCATTTGCAATAGATTTAAGTTTCGAAAAAAGGGGGAAGGAGATCTACTGCAATTGCAGCAAAGCAGCAACGCTGGTTATGGATGCCTCGAAACATACTGACTCTCAGGCGACTTTTGGCGAAAATTGCACGTAGACATTTTAGCTGCTTTATTTCCCATCGCCGCGCATTACTCACCTTCAAAATTGGGAGAACACTTTTTCTTTCGCGTGAATTGCAATCAATTATACTTCGCACCATTTATTGTGTTGGTTCTGTTATTGCGACCACAGCGCAACTGTATGTGGATCAAATGTGATTCATCTTCTGCCAAAATAAAATAAAATGCCGTCATCGTGTTTTGGCCATATTTCGGTATGCGGTATCCTAACGTGGGAGTAAAGATTCGTTCTCAAGGTCTGGCTGAATTAATACAAATTAATCACTCTAGGTGGACAGCGCAGCGCCGTGGTCTATCTGCCTAGGTGGCATCGACCTGCTTACATTTATGACCTCTATTACAATTTTGCAGTATGCGTATGGCTACACTAAATTAATTGAAAAAATTATTTATTACATTCGCAGCTATTTTCACTTTTCTATCTGCATGGTTGAGGAGTTGGTTTATTCTTTTTAATAACTTGAAGCACTTGTCAGCAGTTGGCGCAAGAATCCGCCATCTTTGTGGGAAATGAATCATCTTGTTGTAGCCGACAAAATCGTCACGATTATGACCTGGATATGAATTTTCTCTTTTTTTCATATTTTGTTGTCCCAAATAAAATTCTCCCAGCGCACATTGAGGACATGCTGGCGGCTGTATTATCTTGATTGATGACGATTAGGAACTTCGAGCCGCAATGCAATAAATATACATTAACTCGTTGATAAAGCGTTCCATTGTGCACATTGTGATTTGTTGAATGAAGTTCCTTAAGTTTGTAGATACGAGTATATTTGCGTGGCGTGCGAAATGTTGCTGGAAAAGGGTGTTTCTTCTCATTTTTGTTTACTTTCACGGTTCACTGTTCACAAACTGTGCAACCGCCTCTAAAACTATTAAAATTGTTTAAAATTGTAAATGTCTACCTCCAATTTAGATCAAAAAACTATATTCGTATGCTCCCAAGTTGAGTGTCCAAACGAATTGATATTTCCCACACATAGAACTACACTCGAAGTCTTAGGTCTTACATAAGACTGTAAGACAACAGAACGGATACCTTCGATGAAATTTTATTATGATTTTCAATAGTTTAACACATGCTCGCACTGTCAATAAATTTCGCATATGGCACACTAAATCTCGGCCACCAAAAAACAAAAAAAAAATGCGTGGACGTGGAAATTCCCAACATGGTATTTCAAACAGATAACTACTTTTCAATCGGTCGCCTATTACGACCGCTTCTGGCCACGCTAATCCCCGCTTATGCACCGGCTCAGGTTAGTTACGCTTCTCTCTCTCTCTCCTCCGATCCAAGTAACAACGATATCGTTCTGTATAGGTGAGTCCACCAAGTCCAACTCTGACTGAGAATGCGCTGCTTGACAACTTAAATGCTGACCATAAATTTTGGTGTTTTATTGAAATCGAAACTCTTTCATCAGCGCTCAGACAGCCACCAGCAAGAAGTTAGGACTGCAGACATGCACTGCCCGGCCGAGCATTACCGGGTATAATAAGCAATTCTCATTTTATTGTTCAAATGTGCGTCGTTAATTTTTATGCAGCCATAGCTGTTGTTTATGGATCGGCGCAAAAAAAGTTCCAGCAGCCAGTTGTAGACCGCCCAGGGCTGAAGGATTGCACACGCACGGTTTTAGGAGGCCTTCGTACGAGTGTAGTTGTGAATAGTTGAATATAGTCTTAGGAGTCGATACCTACCTATGATTTTGTAATAACTCTATTTGAGGGCATTTCGTTGAAGAATTCTTTGTTCGATTTTTTGCACTTGGTTGCTGATGGGATAGTTTGGTCAGGTGTTGTGCGGAAAACCCACCTAAGTAGAATATAAATGTGGGGGCTGTTGGTGATCGTTGTGGTCACGTAGCTAGCTTTTGGAAGTTGGTAAATTAATTGTGAATATTTTACCGGAGGTCTGGTTAAGTATTCGATGAAGGAGTTGAGTGTGAAATACTGGCGGGAAATAATCAGCCAACAGTTATCCATCGATCTGGCTTAGGGATTTGCGATTTTTGGGGAAGTCTATTAGATGCGGCTTTTCGGTTAAACCTCTGCGCCCACCTAAGATGGGATTTTTTTTGTGTGGGACATTCTTGCTATGCTATACTATTAAGATAAGATGGAGTTGCGGGAAAAATGTTCGACGACTAAACGGTGGTAGGTTTTAAAATAGCAGCCAATTTAAAGAATTCGCATAATTTTCTTCTGTTAAATTGAAGAGGTTATAATAATATTAACTGAAATGAGCAAGTTCTTCCTTAAGTATGTAACTAAACCAACTTTGAAAAGCTTTTACTTCATATGACGCATTTCAAAAATAATATAATCACTATTAGTATGGTTCCAAACATATTACTTTCAATTTCGTAAGTTCAATGGTGGCAAAGTTTAGCAACATCCTTTCTATAGCAAGTGACTGAGAAAATGAATTTGTTTTTTTATCATTCTTAGTATGATAATTTCTTTAAAACATTTTTCCAATTTCAATCATGTAACATTCCCAACAACCTTTAATAGTCCTAAGAGCAGCAAATATCTATCCCTTATGAAAACCCTCCACAATTTTAAATCCAACATGGAGCATGAGCCACTCAACGTTTTCCCGGTTTAATGTAAATTCAATTTGAAATGAAAAAAAAAATCCACTTCACCCTCATGCGTGGTATGGTCAATTGTTGAATACAGACAATGATGTGGGTGAGTTTTCGGAAATTGGATTTAATTTAAACAAATGTTCGAAGCGGCCGCCGCCGTGTCGGCCACACCCACTCACCATTAATTGAATACATCTATAAACTGGTGCTTTCCTTCGCGTAAATTGGTTAAATTTTTGGGTAACACCCTTTGTGATTTTAAATTTCGGCTGAGAAAATATTCTTTTTTTTTTTCTTTCTTGGCTGCTTAATTATAGTCGTTTCACTTTCATTTAAAGAGATCACTTCAATTATTGTAAAAGTGACCGTATAAAAGGTTAGTCCTCGTGAGTTCGGGTCGGGTCAATATCTCGTTTGGGAATTATCTAATTTTTCCATTGATCGGTAGTTTTTGTTTTTAGTTTGAGGATATGTTTTTGTTTTATTCATGTCCATGGGTGGAAAATTTATTAAAAACTATGACAACCAAAATCTTCCCCGACTGATTGCAATTTTGTAGTCGGCACCCAAAAAGGTAGACGTTGTAGTCGGTACTTATACGTCCCACTTACACAGGGTGGGCCAAAAATTATGATTGGATTTTCAGCTTAAACAGTTTTAAGTTAACGTTAAGGAATTTCGATAAGAATATTAAGAGACCAATGGGTCCTAAGTCCTTGCAGTATTTTACGATGGGAATAATGTAAATTTTAAGTGCTCATATAATTACAAGGTAACGAAGAGATTGAGGTAGAAATAAAGACTGAGAATGGCGAAATAAATTCTGGTAAATGAGTTTTAAAAAGAAGGCTTTTATCGCAACAAGTGGACAAAACTTTATAGATCTTCTTGAAGAGGACTGGAGTCGTGTTGTAAAGAAATAAGCTTGAAAAACCCGGAATAGTTAGCATACAGAGAAAGGGTAAAGTATATTTAATGATCCTTTCCAGATCTTTGATAATTTGAATGAAAAGAAGGGTATCTAGATGACTGCCCTGTGGAATAGCAGAGTGGCCAAAAGGGTCAATAGAACAGACCTTAGGTGAATTCTGTAAAATTGGTTTTCCAAATAATGTAAGGAATTTGAAGAGTTTGAATTTATGGAAAGTTTTCTCAAGAACCTTATTGAAATCAGTCGCAATAACGTCTTTCCGGCTTTCTATGGTTGAGACTGAGAGTGCACCAGAAGATACAAATTCGACGAGGTTAGCGATAATGGATCTACCTTTTCAGAAAGCCTTGTTGGTTAGGGGACGTAGAAGACCAGCACAGCAAGCTTAAAGCCCACGGTGCGGCAACATAGCTTTCATTTTTAAAATGCCCGCGATTCAGGCTGTAGGGCTCGTAGTGGAGCGGTCTTTTTCGTCGTGGTTCTTAATAAGGTCGCCACCTTGCGTTGGTACAGGGAGGAGCATTCGTTTGCCATATTCTATGATCGCAACCCAGCTCGTCTTCTCAAATCATTTCGATGTAGCCCCGCTGGGGCTTGTCCCTGAGCGGAAATTAATTGGCTCACTAAGTTCATAAAAATTGCGACCTGCAGTTCCTGCAGTGAGAGCTTCAAACTTGCAGTCTCCAC
The DNA here is from genome assembly GCA_916610125.1 of Cheilosia vulpina. Lineage (NCBI taxonomy): Eukaryota > Metazoa > Arthropoda > Insecta > Diptera > Syrphidae > Cheilosia > Cheilosia vulpina. The sequence continues at coordinate 62,192,078 of OU744277.1, forward strand.
TGCGCAAACTGTGCGCAAACAAGTATCTGCCCTTGATGAACTGGATTTAGGCGACATTTAATTAAAACGGGACGGAGCAACGAATCATACTTAAAAGGCATCGACTGCTCTTTTTTTTGGACACACTTCGTGGAGCGCTATTTGTAGTGGCCAGCGTTGCGTTTGATAGATAAACCTCGAGAATTTCCGGGACCAAAAGACTCGGTCTCGGTTCATCCATAAAAACGTTCCTACATGACCCATCATACTATGTCTGCACTTACAAGCTCTTGCAACCAATTCAGGTATGACGATGCATAAGACCGCATTATACTTGACTTTGACAATTGACAAATCACTGTCGCCCTATCACCCTTGTCCCAGTAATTTTCTTAGAAACCCCAAATGCTTTAATTGAACAAAAAAAAATCTTCTCTATTAATCCTTTTGTTATAGCATTACACTATATAATACATATGGCAATCCCCTTCTTACACACACAAATATTTTCTACGCAGTTAGACCGGCAGCTAAGGACAGTTTTAATTAATGGCACACGCGTTAAGGATAACAGCCCTAACCTAACCCTATTATGGATTCGCTACCCTCAATAACTTTTCTACTCTCTCGACAAAGTACTTGAATTTAATGTGTACTGTACACAAAATCATATATGAGGGTCGTTTTAACCTTCATCCCCTATGGGCTATGGTTTGTGTTAGTTTATGCTGCTTGCTTGTTGTTATTTCGCGGTTTGATTGTAAGGAAGTTTCCTCTTTTACAAGTGCGGAGCTGGCAATTTAAAAATTCAACAGATGTCAGCCCAGTGTTAAATGTTTGTTGGCGGACGTCGTGTGACAGTGCCGTCAATTCAATCGGAAGTTCACATTAGCACATGTCATTGTGCGCATTAGCCAACTGGCAATTAATGTAATCGGTAATTTTAATGTGAACTCGCTAGCAAACAGAGAATCGTGTAAACCTGCGAGGACATGCGATTTTGCTGTGTGAATGTGCGATTTTGATTGTGATTCGAAAATGTGTCCTGTGGTCATGGTGGTTGATTTTACGTGGCAGATAAGAGACGGGTACGACATCCGGAGGGTGGTTTCTCGATTTTTGTTTATTTTCCTCACCGAAAAATGACACACATTCAGTACCGTTTTGAAGCCGAGCCAGCTGCTAGTTGATTTAAAAAAAAGCCAATAATACTCGAATTAAAACAAATATTAAAAATCGTTGAATTGTCATCCTATGTAAGAATGTTTTCTCAACTAATAAACAGATCATCTGCAAAGGCAAATAAAACCCAAAACTGCAAGCAAACTCAAATCTGCCTTAATCAGTGTTTCTTTCAACTATCCACCCTAAGTAAATTCCCCCATTGTTTTGAAAATAATAATGATAATTAAATAATAGTTAAAATTAAAAAAAATCTCCTATTTTTCACTCCTACCGCTCCTTACGTTGATCTTCCTTTGTTGTAACCTTCGTGCATGCACAACCACAATAAAAACATGTTCTCCTTTTTTGTAATAAATAAACCCCACCGTGCGTCGGCTAAATAAAACATAACCTAATCTACTCCATCTGTGATTATCCGATTTACCAAAGTCGTCATAAAAGTACCTATCTAATTTACATAAAAAGGATATTTCCATACATCGCTTTGAAATTGGCCGACTTCGGTGTTTGTCAAGCTAAGCCGCACCGAATTTGTGTTGTCGCTGCTTGTAGTGTGCCCTCGATAATAAGTTACTCTCAGTTTTATTGTTACTTTCGTACAATATTTTGAGTGTGGTTACCCATCCCGCAGGTTTGAGACCAAAAGGTCATAAATATCCAATTAACAACGTCTCTGAGTGTTCATTGTGATCTTTAGGAAAACATTAAACGAAATTAAATGTTAACACTCCATTGGATAAGCTGATAAATAATGTGGATGAGGAGGGAGGAGACCGTAAAGCCGTACGTCCTCTTTCGGCCTAATAAAGTGGTTAATCGTGTCCCTATTCAAATCTGTCTCCTCATGCATTTTGAACAACTTACTTGGGGTCTATATCACACGACAGTTCTTGGATATTTTATGACAATGGAGTTGTCCAATGCATGTGCACACACGATGATGACACTAACGATCCAGACCACACACGCAGCCCTCCGATTCGGAGGTTCCTTCAATTGGGCTTCATTCTGTTGTATCTTTCCTCTCTCTCTCTCTTCTTTTGATATCAAATTGATCACCCATTAATAATTGTCGAATGGCTAAGGAATATGTTAAACTTGTTTTTGTCCTTTGGATGCTTTGCTGAAATGGGTTAAGTGGGTTTCTTATATTCTTCGAATTTCTTTCGAGAGCCAGTGATACATTTGGTATATATTATCGCTGCTTTTTGTTTTGTGGGTAATTGATGGTGAATTGTGACTTAGTATGTATGGTATGTTAATTTTTCTGTTACTGTCATATTTCATGTACGGAGTTTGGGTGCATGTATTATATTTTGGAACAATTTTGTCTCAATCTAGACGAGAGAGAGTTTGGTTCTTAGAGACGTGCACACCTGCCGAAAATATTATATTTATATACCTTTCCTAATGCATGGTTCAAAATTCGGCCTCCAGTTGATTTGCAAACCAATCCTTTGTACTACCAACGCATTTGATATACAATCTCAATTGTATTTAGTTTGATGAAAGCATATCGAGCACCCTGATTCAAAGGCCATGCTACTTGAATGAAAGGTCAAAGGAGCAGTGGTATCAGGTACAGACTTAATGCCATCAAGAGCAAACATAATAATTGTCCTCCTACCAGAGGAATAATTTGATATCAAGAAAACATATGATTGATGTAAACACCAAAGTTAAGTTCCAACAGAAGGGGGCCATATTAAAAGTCAAATGTCCAGGATTGTAAAGCAACCAGTGTTTGTCAAGTTCGTTCTAAGAAATTGTAAGTTGCATCACGTAGGTAGGACATTTTTTTCAAAAACTCCTTACGCAACAAGTAAACTTTGAAACTCGCTTTCTCTGGAAATGTTTACCAGAAGATTACGAGAACGTTCACAAAAAATGGAAGTGCTGAAATAAATAACAAGCGCTTCGGGGAGCTATTACAGTGTTATAGATTCGCCTTTTCCGAGGACAAATTCCAAATTCCAAGAATACCAACTGAACTAATGCACTTGCACTATCCACTGAAGCTTGGAGTGCACCAATTCAAGTGTAAATTCCACAACAACTTATCGAATTCGAATCGAATGGGTTTACCTTCTTGAGTGACATTTTTTTGGTCGTTTGTTTCATTACTGCTTCGATAGACGTCCAGTTAAGCGCATCTTTCGTACATATCTTCCTGCATAATTCACATCCTAATAAAAATATTTCAAATATATTCATTTTACCGAAGAAAATATAAATACGTGTGTCAAATTCCCGGAAATTTCATCAACTAAAACAACAGCTGATGGTCCCGTTTATTTTATTAACGATGGACTCTCGAAAAGTAATAAATTACTTACCGATACGAACGTGCACCCTTAATAAAAATAAATGGATCCGTTTATGGACACGCTTAGCCATGTGATGTACATGTTACATATGTCATCTTATCGTGTTAAATTATTACGAACAATTAATTGTCCCATGCCTTTGTCCAGTCGATTTATTTTTGGGCAAGTCATTCACCAACCGCACCAGGCAGGACAAAGTGTAAACAAATGCAGCTGTTTGGAGTTTTCCCTGGTCGGGTCGTGGTCAGTTTAAGGGTAACAGATATTGATCTGCAAAATATATTGTATATCCTTGAAAAAAAAATATTTCAACTGTCGTACTGCTTTTAGGAAAATTCATTGCCCCGTACTAATAACAAATTTTAGTCTCGACTTTAAATTTAAATTTTGGGAAACTCACCATTTGCGAAATTTGTATGAATAATATGGCCACTGTGAACTACTTAAATTTAAAGTTAAAACTAAAATTGTTTTTTCAACCTAAGTCAAGTTTTTATTCATTTTGCTATGTAAATAAATTAATACTATCATTTAACATTTTTTTTATTTTCTTTTCAGGTGAGTGATCTATTCGGAAAGGGGAGGCAATATGAAAAGTTGTTTGTAAGATTTTTTTGTCAATTAATTTATTTATTTGGATCTACTCAAATATACAGGGCACTCATTCCGTAATTTTTCAGACGTTTATTAATATTATAATAAAATATATTTTGAATGGTTCAAAATATATGTAATGAAAGCTGACGATAGTAAAACAATTTCGGGCAGAATATAACTTCTCATGGTCATCAAAGTTTCAAAAACGATATCGTCCCGACGATTATTGCTATACGGAGTCTGCCCCCAGAGTTTTCAGATCAGGGAACAAACAAATGTTCCCCAATTAGTTAATTTTACCTTCCAAATGAGAGCCTACATAAACTTCTGAGAGACTGGGTTTTTTTTTTTTTCTTAAGTTTAGTTATTAAAAATAAAAAGTTTGAATAATTTGTTTCCTTGCTATTTAATTATTTTTCTTCGGTTTAGTTAACATGGCAATGCAAAATTTTATTTGAATTCTTTTTCGAAGTTTTGCTAAGAAAAACCCTTGATTTTCCAGCTTCAGTAAGAATTATCTAAAAGCAGGTACTGGAAAATGACACTGAAAGTTGCCGTATGCAAAACTGGGTGCTTAACCATAATCCCTACCTTATAAAAACGAAGTATTTCAAACTTGCAACAGTCGTACTTATAGGAAATGTGTTTCAACATCGAATTTCAAGCCATCATTAGGAACAAATTCTATTTTAAAGTTAAAAGCCCAACATATATTCCCACACCTATTTTCTATAACATTGTTTTCAGTTTTCAGTTTTTATGCCTTTGAATTATTTTTCGTCTGACATAGGTTTGCATACAGAGGACATAATGATTTATTATCATAGGCGAGATGGTAGGAACAGAACTTCTTGTATCGTGTGTGGAAAACGGAATGCAGACTATTTTAAAGAATCAAGAAAAATGCGTTTTACTAAACTTTGCATTGACCATTTATAAACAATGTTCGACCTGCCCTTGTATAAATGTCGAACACCGTTTATCAAGCGTCTTGTGCCCGAATGTATCCCATGAAAATTTCTCGTTGCATGTCATTTTGTATCTTAAAATTTAAGTTCTAAGTTACACTTGGAAAGTCGTGACTGCTGAGCGTGAGGTGCTAGATAAAATCCCGCTTTCGACCTTGAAGTTTTCTTTATTGGCATAACTTTTAATTGATAGATCAATAGGACAAAATTTTCCTATTTCGCACATAATAGATGAATTAATTGAACAGCTCTCATTGACCGTATGGAATCGATGACACAAAATAACTTGTGTGCCACACAGCAGTGAGTACGAAAATTTAAACTTGTCAATTTTAGTCAGAATCTTTGCAGTTTATGCCTTCTGCAATCTCAATATTTGACAGTGTCACCCTGACAGAAGTCAATCTGTATCGTAACCTGAAGCAATTAACCCTATACCTTCGTTGGACGTTCCATTGGCAGCGATTCTAAGGTTTTACGTTAGGATGGTGCATATACACTTTTATAAAAATATTACTGACCAATTCATTCAAGCGAAGAGTGTGAGTACCAAATATTGGTTCCAGGATTTTTGTTCATTAACATTTTGCGAAGTCTGTTATTACACACAAATGACTGTGAGAAACTAAGCTTACAACTCTATATGAAACTCTTAGGAAAGCTATCGGACAAGCGACCTAAAAAACAACGTTACAAGTCGACAATCTTGTCTGTTTTAGTATTAAACACTGTTCTACAGAAATTTATCGCAAATGAAGAAATCTATTTTTACTACAAGTACTTGTGTTATAGGCCCCAGACCCCTGGTCTCCACAGAGCCGAGATATATTTCCATTTCATCGTTTATTACAATCACGGTCCGTGCATTATGATGTGGCTATCTAAGAGGCTAGGTGGATTTGCGTTTATCTTCCTTTCTAACTATCTTAGTTTCACAACCAAAGTCTTTTTCAAAATTTTTTTAAAGGGTTATGGAGTTCATCTCATGAGGGAATGGTATAAGTTACTTGCAACCTCGTCTCCCACATTTTGTTTGCAGAGAAGATTTTACTTAAAAATGTTGCTGGTGAAATCGGGTAGATGGAGCTTCACTCTGGCTCCTTGCTTGGCATTGCTTTAGCCAAGTTCGCTAAACCCGACGTCTGACGTGTTTTTTAATCGTACCCCCTCATTCATTTTTCATTTAATTTCAGAATTTATTATTTTTTCAACAATTTAAACAATTTTATATATATATCCATTCCATCTTCTGATCGGACGGTCCATTTCGCCCCTAAATCCATACCAATAACAAATTTATTTACACGGCTCATCATTGTCCTTGGAAGTAATTGCTATTCTGCGTAGCATTGACACCATACCCATTCATACTTTGATGTTTCCATTTTCCACGGCCGGATTCTTCTACTCAATTTATTTCATTAACAAGTTCATTTGAAATTCATTTATAAACATGCGTTTAATTGTTTACAGGAGGGAGATGGTATATTTTTCGCCTGCAAATGTTATCGAAAGCATTATCCGATTGATCTTCAGAATTCCACCCAACAGGAAAAAAATATCGGTGAAGGTTGTGAGAAAACGTATTTCGCCACAAGAAAAACAAAAACAAAAAAAAAAAACAGAAACCGTAAAGTAGTACAGCGCGAAATCACTTTACTGTACCACCCACTGACTTCGAATCAGGGTAGGGCACTCTCAAGGAACGGACAATAAATGATATTTTCGCATTACGCCACGCAATTTGTTTTGCTTTCTTGATCGCAACTATATGTATGTACGAAGATGTATCTAAATATACACAGATGTAGCTTCTTAAATAATGTCAACACCGTACAGATGCAGAAAACAAGTGTATTCGATGAAAAAGGAGCAGAGAGGAATCGAAATCGCATATGGAGGTTCAATGTTCGATAGGGCATTCGCAGAAGATCAACCGAGAATCCGAGATTGTCTAGGTATGAAGCTGTACACACTGTTCGATTATGTGGGGATTCCTATTGTGGAACAATGAACCTGCTCCGCATCGTCAGATGTATAGGAACCTTCGCGTGGGCATTGGTATAGCGAAAAAAGGCGATTCCCAATGACATTACCTACTATAGCGCTTGCGAGATGCGCATTTGTTTTTGCCTCCGGGAACACTGGTACAACTATGGCATTGGCGCTATGGAAGCAATTCCACTCTAAGGAATTACTGAATAATGCATGAGTTTCCCTGGAAGTGGAATGCCTCGTATTGCGAGTTCTTTGGCGCTATACAGCGTTAGTGCCTGGGTTACGTAATTGTTACTTTATAATGAATTGGATTTGGAATTTGCAACTAAAGGAGGAAGGGCGCTGTTACAAAGTGCGCTATTCACGGAAACGTGTCCCATATGTGCATACCAGTGGATTGTGCGGGATAAGGGTTTGTGGAATATTTATTCAACGATACGAGCGTTCGGGGTTTTATTAGTGGATTTTCAGTTCAGTTCCGCCTTATGTGTACATAGTTATATTTAAAAAAAAATAAAAATACTATGCCAGCCGATAGGAACTCTCTCGGTTGTTTATTTTCTATCCACTTAACTCACTGAATTGATTCAAGAAGGTCTTAATATAACCTCTCTACGTCTTCTGTGGAAAAAGATGTGACGCGTTAAGTGTATTTTTTAAGCGTTCTCAATAACTGAATCGGTGAATATGGCGGCAGTGTGAACGGCCCTAATAATGAACTTGTAGGTTAGGTTAGGTTAGGTCACCCAAAAGCCATTGAGGCCCATTGTGATTACCCTCATATAGTACATGATATAGGACGTGAAACTATCAAAACTATTCGGATCTGTTGATGAATCTTCGTAGTTCTGATAGAGGTATCATTGCTAGATCTTCCAAGCCTTCGAAGAACCGTGCTCCCAAACAAGAATAATACTTGGACGGCTGGGCAGTGGCACAGGAAATGTCCAACAGGTTCTATTTTCTCTTTGTCTCTGCAACTTCTGCAAAAGTCATTTGTAAAGACGCCCATACTTTTAGCCATGTTTCCAATACTGCATATGCATAGTGTCTAGTTATTACCCCGACGGGCATTCGGATTTGGTTCCTATATCAAGAGATGTTAGGATCTTTGACATTTTAGTATCAATTGTGGGCCACAAACTACAAACTACAAATCCACGATCCATCGTCCAAACTTAATGTGCCATTATAAATGAAGCTCCTAGCTGCTTTGAAAGCTGCTAGTATGCTTGTCTGTCCGGTAATGGTACCTCATTTCGAATATTTCCAAATGCCGCTTAAGCATAAAGCGATGCATTTTGAACCAAGGAGCTATGATGTGTTGTGACTTTGTTCAAATTACAAAGGCAGTCCGAGTAAAAGAACATTTTTTTTTGTTTTGGTTGTGAAATATAATCGAAAGACATTGCAGAGCTAGAGCGTGAGGGATGCTTCTGCAATCGTGAGGGACTTTAACGCATCTCAAAGAAACCTCCCTGAGGGACTGACTTTCATCATCCCGAATGTCATTGCATATAGTCGATTTTATTCCTCAAATTAATATGGACTGACATTAGGTCATTTAATCTAATCTGGCATTTTTTAGTCCATTCTGAAATACTGTTTATCGCCGTTTGAAGCTTTTTGTCTTTGTTTCGACAGTTTCTCCCATTGCAAGTACATAGCAGTGTCATCTGCAAATGTTGCTGTTGTGCTTTCTCCACTAACAGGCGGATCGCTAGTGAATAATAGATAAAGCACTGGACCTAGAACACTGCCTTGCGGTACACCAGTTTTAATATCTCTTAATATTGAGTACTCTGTTTGTTTGAGATTCAGATCAACAATCAACATCTATGGATGACTTTAGTTGATTTATTTTGAAAAAAATAGTTTATTATAAATTCCTTGTTACTTTCTAATCGTTTATGTTTATTATCTATTCTATTTTATTCTCTCTTTTTATCTTTGCTAATTTAGAGTCACATTGCGTTAGTAATTATTTGCTTCTTCGATTTGTGTTCAGTGTTATCAATCACTTTGATCTACATATATTTTAAATGCAATATTCTCTTAACTTATCTCTTTGTTTCTAATCTCGCTGTAACATTTATTTACACAAACAATTGCATGACCTGTGCGAAGCTTGTGTGTGGACGAGAGCGTGTTGTTGCATCGAGCAATTGATCTTGGATGCTCTCTGTCACATAGCTTTCCACCGCAGCGGACACCACATCTTCAACCACAGCTAAGTACCAGCTTGTGAATTGTTTCATATAAAATACACAATATTTATTGTACATTTTTCGCATTTCTTTCATCGTATTTCAACTCGCTCGTTTAATTCGAGTACACTGTCTCTTGTTTAATTCTGAAGAATCGATCTGATATGTTTGACTCCATAATTCTCTAATACTGCTTCGGCAGTTGCTTTTGTAGTTTGTGGATTATTCCTTTGTGCCAGACTTTATCGAAAGCTTGCGCTATATCAAGAAATATTGTAGAGCACACTTTTTCTACTTTAAATGCTTTTTCCGATTTTTTGTTTAATGGACATAAACATGGTCTTAGTCTTTAGTTTCAAAATTAATAAAATTTAATAAATTCGTTTATATTAGTTGTAAAAGTTCCTATATTGAACTTTATATATAATATGTTGTCACAATAGCTTCGCAAACCCCTAACGTTGAATAGTTGAATGTATTTTTTCCTTGCAAAAATTATAACTTTCAAATTTTTCTGATGTTTATCGACCTACCAAATGTACCCGCAGTGTGACCGTTGTGCGATTAAAATAGAAATTTTGCACTTTTTTTTCTTTTTTTTTTGAGAGCCTGCTAAAATTCTTAGCTTGGCTTTTTTTAGTTGGAGAAGGCGCTTTAAAAACTTTTCAATTGCTGTTTCCAAATTAAAACCTTTAGAATGTTACGCAGCTGCCCATCAGGCAATGCTCGTTAAATATTGTTCAAAAATTCTAAATTTGCAGAACAGCTTCAGAAATTACACATTTTTTTATCATTGATCATCCTGGTGCCCGCGCTGTCGGTTTAACAATTTTACAGCGCCACGTACAGATCCCATTCTGGCAGGCTACTTCTAAAGGCATAAAACTGTTGGCGACTCAAGACTATGCTCCTAAAAAGTTGCATAAAAACGACTCTAAAAACCAGCTACTGTGTCCCAAAATATACCACACGAAAACAAACCTCTCAACACACCACTTGGTCATACCCCACTATATATTGCAGTTGCAATATTCATCTTCCTTTCATGCACTTTCACTTCAAATTAAATATGCAGCCCATTCAAAATTGACACAGGCATGTGCACTGTGCAGTCCTTTGATGCTCGCCTTGATTAACTCCACACATAAACATTTACTTTATTGAATGTGAAAACCAAAAGCCAGAGTCAAAGAATCCATTCAAAGCGATGCAACGAAAACAAAGATAAAGAGACACCCAGACCTACACCTGTTTCCATTATTTTTCCTCTCGAAAATCACATTTTATCCCTCCAATTGGGTTGAATCGAATAAATTGCCTTTCGAAGATTTGCCGCCGCTGAAAAGGCGAAGCAATTCCAAATCAATATCCAATAAAGCAAGTGGAATCATGGCATCTACCGAATGCCTGTCATAAGTTCGCTTGGATTAAATGAAAATGCACCGGCGAATAGCAGCAGCCTTTATGATGCAACACATCGTCTTCGATTGATGCACCTCCAGCTGTGCAGCGCCCCAAGTGAATGTGAACAGCATATTTATCTACCAAGAAAACTCTTTCAGTTCTAAATTTGATCGCATTTTCCCTTCCCAGACTGTATAGATGGTCGGTCGTTGTTGCATCTCCATTCTATGGTGTGTTCAAATTGTTTTGGCGCCGACAACTGATTTATGTGCCTCTGCCCAAACCACGGACCGAAAGGAAAAAAGATGACAGGGAGCTGCCGATGGAAGAAGCCAGCCACAGCCATAATATGAAAGCGACAGTTCTGGAGAATTCCCAAATAAAAAGGAAGACCGCCCGTCGGCCACACAATCTAGAATTTCAAATGAATGAAATTTGAAAACACATCGAGCTGATGTGTGATCACCGACCCAAGATAAGCCGAATTACAGCGAACATCAGGCGGCACTACTAAGTGCGGTCAGAGAGACAATTGAGACTACTAATCGGTCGCCTAATAAGCTGGCTTCGGAAATAATTTCAGCCAATCCTGTTTTGGTGTTTTATTGTCGTGGGACCGCTCGCTCTGAAAAAGTCGAATCATCATCATCGGCAACAAGGTGAAAGTTTATCTCTGGCTGTGCCCCACGTGCCAATGTCATTTTAAGCGAAAAACCACCACCTACTGGGTATTCATTTCTCGTCCTTGCCCCCAAAGAAATCACGTGCTTGCGATTACATCTCGATACACGAAAAGTTTTATTACTTTTGTATAGTTTTTGTTTTTGTTGTTGTTGTGGCCCGCGTTGGCTATTTGCGGATGAGAAGTCTATGAAAAGTTTTTAATTTAACTTTTGACGGATTCGAGCGCAGCACTATATATACGCCACCCGTGGAGGTACACACGTCACACGTACTGTACAGTGTTTGGACCTTTAGCAAAAAAAAAACGGCACAAAGTCTGAAGTGGGTAATGCGAGTCTTTTATTTTGATGGCGTATGTCACAAGTGGAGTCATTAAGGAATGCGTCATAGTTTCAAGGGACACACATGTCATCGACAGAAAATTTTACGATGAGTGGATTCCGAATCGGCACACGTGGGGACAACAAGTGCGTGTGCTGGGGTTGCACGGAAGCCTGTGATTTCATTTAAGAACATGTACTCGTATACTATATCCATCATTATGACTCTGTTATTAAAATTAGAAGAATTGGATAGAAGAAGAAAATTGACCCACCACCATTCCCATCCGCTCTCGTCAACTTAGGCTTTGAGACTGACAACGACTTACTTGATGAAAAGGACTTGTGGTCCCTGCGAGGAGATAAGAAAACAAAGCTACCAGGTTTCAAGACAGTGCCCCAAAAAATATCCGGGAGGAACTATGGTTCCCACTATGGGATAGTCACTTTTCGGATAGCTGCAACTCCCAGGACAGTGCCCCAAAAAATATCCGGGAGGAACTATGGTTCCCACTATGGGATAGTCACTTTTCGGATAGCTGCAACTCCCAAACAGGCTAACAAAGCTAGATTTGTATATGACTGCTCTATCGTTCATCACGGATAGAGAGGCGGCTTCGCTGAGTTGAACGATGCTTTAAACCTTTCAAAGGTTGTTTAGATAGGAATTACTACAGTTACCGATTATATACCGGGGTGGAAATCTGGAAACCCCAACAGCTGTCTCTAAGTTTGCACACCAAGGTGGTTGAGGTCGGTAACCAATTGTGCGTTTAGCCTAAGGCGGAGTGTTCCTAGACAGCTTTGTGGCATTTAAAAAAAGACTTACTACGATGGTGCACTGTCTATACTCTTTTTGGAAGCTAACTTGTTCAACACCACTGTACAAAGTTTGACGTTGAACCTTACCTCCACACTCCAATGGTACACATAATATCGCCCGAATAATCTTGAAAGTTTCGCAGAAAGTCCTTGCTTTTGCAGGGTTGATATGATGCAATATGTTCTGAGTTCAATGAGAGAGGGTTTCACTTCTTAGACACATTTCAGTCCGAAGAAACAGTGATTGGTAAAACTGGCTTTTCGCTTCCATCTGTTTATCGTGACATTTCACATGAGTTGCTGATGCTGAAAGTCCTTTATGGAAGCTTTGGTTCGTTGAACGGAATTTAAAAAATATTGCTTTACTGATTGATGTCTAGTAAATTTTCAACAATTCAAGAACCCACTGTAAAATCAATTACATGATGGTACCTCGTCTTGTCCGATTGTGATTTTGGCGAGTCTGACGCTTTTTCTCTGTCGGAGCTAACAATTTCTTTTAATTGACTTCTGGCCTAAGACAGCAATTATACATTTGTCAGTTGTTTTGTGTTCAAACATTGTTCATCTTACAAGGTCTTTATATACGCGACATTCAGTAAATTTGTTCCTCAGTGGTAGGCGTAGTTCGCAGAATGTCCATACCTTTGGGTTGGACACATGGTGTTGAGGATTCATTTACTGGGCATGCTTCCACCTGAATTTGAATTTTGCGCCATTTAATAGTACAATGATGCCAACGGAAAAAAAAGATAACAATGTGGCAGCTGACAGTTCGGGGTTAGTAAAATTGGAGCGCTATACGAAAGAAAATCGCATTTTCATTGTCATTTTAATAATGAAGGTTTGTCAATTGCAATTTTCATACGAAATAAGACCGTCATAGTGATTTAAAACCATCAACTGTGAAGCGAATAAATGAAAAATTCAGGGAGACTGGATGAATTAGTGATCTTAAACATTCTGGGTGTGCTGTCACAAGTCGTTCAACAGAAAACATCGAAGCAGTTCCCTGACAGTCCAGGTCAGACTGTAACAATAAAAGTGTTTCGTTATCAAGACATGATTACCCAGTTTTTAGTGTCTAAATTACAAGATATGGATGTGACGAACATGTTGGTTACAACAAGACGGTGCCACATGCCATACCTGCAGTCAGAGAAACAATTCAATTATTGCATCAGTCATTTCCTAATCATGTAATCGGCCGATTTTGCGATCAGAATTGGCCATCCAGATCTTGCGATTTAACGCCATTGGACTTTTTATTTTTGGGATTTTTTGAAGTCAAAGCTCTATGCAAACAGGCACACGACCACCAACGCCTTGAAAGAGGAAATTGGGAGGTGTATCAATGAATTTCAGCCACATTTATGCGAAACGGTAATAGAAAATTTTAATAAAAGAGTACGTACGTCCGATGTGCTATTCCATACATAACCCCAATCTTTATAAGCTATGAATCAATAAAAAATGTGAGCTTTCTAATTGAAAGTCTGTTTTTTTCTATCAAAATTACATTTTGCGTGAATTATGGGACACCTTTTATATGTTTGTTTCAACAAATTTCTTTAAATATTCAGTTGTGAAAATAGAAAACAAAAAAAACTTGTAAAATAATCCGCAACACATGAAAGTATGGTTTTAGACAGTTCCGACAATTAAAATGAAATTTTCGGAGATTTTTCCTTACATCAGCATGTGTACAAACGGATTTCAGCACGCGGGTATTTCGTAACCTGAATTAAATAGTCAATCTTCGACATGAATTTTCTGTTTGATATTTAGAAAGTCGCCTGTGTGCAACACGTGTAATTTTGTTCAGTTACTATACCACTATGCCTTATGAGATAATACCCACTAAGTTATGCTAAGTGCTCCCTTTTGAATCACTTACGAGATGCGCGTCAAAGAGACGATCATCCCCAGCGATTTAGTCAACATATTCATTCTGCGATTCTGTTTGCACATGTGACTCGTACGCCTGCATGTCAATCATTCAAATGACGATACCACCCATCTCACTAACTAGCATATCGATTTCATCGATTTGCGATACGTTTCACTTTCTCGTCCCATCGAACTGCGAGTGGAAGTAATCCCTATCTGTTTACAACATACAAATCGTTGATCGTTAATATTCTCTCAGTGGTATATATAGCGATGCGGAACCGCCTCACAAAAATGTCTGTCAGAATCCATAATGTGTCATAGTGGGTATTCGAGTGTGTTCTATATGCCATCGTCGCGCTGTGGCGGAGACCTCCCCAAAGAATAACAAAAAGTTCGTTTCCACTCCTCAAACAAATTGACAGAATATTAAAACGTAAATTAGACAGCGTCTAATAGAACGAATAAACGCCTAGAGCTGGCGTGTATAATGATATTCGTGGCATGGGCCGTCTTTGGTGTGCTGCACTATTTAGTCGGGCGATCTTTATGGGAAATGAACACTGCACGATGTTTAGGCACGGCCTCTACCGTGTACCATATGCCATGTGTGGCAGCGGTGGTGGCGGTAAACTTGATGCAAATACGCGTGAACTTGGACAGAGAGACGTTATATTCTACACGACTCACAAAAGAAGTTCGTAGATGGATGAGAAAGCCACCCAAGAAGAGCCACTGATGATGTGGATTCTGGTGTACAACTGAGTCATGCGGAGAAACCTTGCGCCATTAATGATGTCACGATGCAGATTTGTTAGCTGGTACTTAAGTGATGCTATTAGCGGAATGATTTAAAATTTTAGCACATTTCCTGTGTTCTTTTAGTTGAGGATTATAAAAGATATACGAAGTCCAGATTTGCTCGTTAAAATACGGTAAGTATGGCCTATATTGCGGTTTTAGTGCACTGAAAATAAAAATCATGGATAAAAATGAGGCTTGATTCGAGAACTTTTTTTTGTCAATATACGTCTAACAAAATGTTTCCATCAAATTGACAAAATTTTAATAACTTTTATCGTGTCTTCAAAACTTTTGTTGTGATAACAAGAAAATTAACATTTTTTGTTAAATTTACCATGATGCTGTTGATTTTGCGAAGAAATTCATTTATCAACATAAATATTGTAAATAAAACAGTAAATATTGTTGATATTACAGAAAAAATCTGTCAGTACTACAGTTGTCTTTTGTTGAATCTATAAGAATATTGCTGGTTATATAGAACTATTATCTTAGTTTCATAATTTTAATTTGCTGATTCAACAAATAAATTGTTATGTAGATAGCGTTATTAATAAGAAATGATACGCAAAACAAATAGCAGTTTAGCAGTTCGATTTATTAAAAAAAGGAACTATAGAAATTACAGTACAATATTTTTACCGGACAACATAGAAAATATCAAAATACGCATATATAAAATAAAAAATGGCTAGCTATTACTTTTAAAACAGTATGATACCAAATACCTTTGTCCAGCGTTGCCGAAAGTACTTCCGTAGGAGTGTTGATCTACTTTCAACACATCCGTACTCCCGTACTCCTCCTTTCACATTCGTACTCGTATTGTTTTTAAAGTCCTAAAATATCTTCTATTTGCAGCAAAGTGTAATTTCAACATTAATTAATTTAATTCACTTCAAATTTAATGCAAATTTGGCAGCACTTTTATTATTAACTGTCGTCAAAAAGGGAATTTCCCTCTTTCTAGTTTTTTTGTTTTTTAACTGATTTTTGTTTAAATAAAAATAAAAACGTCTGTACTCCTATTTTTTTTAAATACTCTCCTGGCTGCAGTACTCCCTAATAATATTTCTCTCTGGCAACGCTGCCTTTGTCTAACTTCAAAACAAAAAGATCCGCTATACCTTAAACGGCGACAACGATGTAGATGTAGTCATCTCCTTCACTACTTAAAGTTGCGTCTTTCAATTCGGTTAAAAAATCCGGGAACATAGAGTTGAAGACAAATTTGACCTATTTAATTTAAGATACTAAAATGCGTATTAAACAATCCTGTATTACCAAATTGCAATTCTTACCAATTTATATCTAAGGGGTCGCTTACATTTTTCCTGTCTTCATCCATAAACGGATTTATTGACTTTAAAATATTGAACTCACTTTTTCATGCACATTATCAAACTTCTTTACTTCGCGTGTCAAATAATAAATGATGCCATCAAAAGCATTGCATTGAAAGGATAACCTTGCACTCTTAAACTGTATTTTTTTTTTCAATTCAACACTTGTGTTATTTATTGAACTAAATTTATGTCAAATCTGCAAACAAACGTGTTCATTTCAACAGAATGTTTGTAGTATTTATAATCTTTTTTTTGTTTGGCTAACAAATATTTTGCATAAGTTTTGTCAATTTCACAAAAGTGATTTTTGGTTCTGTTTTAATGGATTTGTTAATTCAGCTATAAAATTTTCCAATTGACACAGTATCGATTTATTAAACTGAAAATTGTGTTTTGTTAATCTGACAAAGAAGTTTTGTAGTAAACGTTTTACCCGTTTGACAAAATATTGTTCAAATTCTTAAAACTTAAGTTGTATTTATAAATTTCATTTATTATTACATGAATTTTTTTTCAGTTCAACAAAACTATTTTTGTTGAAATTTTAAAATCGAATTTTGACAATATTATCCGGTATTTTATTTTCAGTGTGCGAACTTTTGTTTCTAACTTTTTGTAACATTTTGATGGCATTCCTGACTTGTAATTTTTTTAAACATACTTATAAAATATTTGCCAAAAAAAGAATTAAATGCAACCTCGGTCTTAAAGAATTTGTTTCTACCTTCAAACTCTGTCCATTTCCGAACACTTCACATTCTTTAAAAATAATTCCGGCGTCTACTTTCAGTAAGTGGAATGAAAGTGAAAAACAAATTTACAGCTGTTTGTAGAATTAATAAAAATTGTTTTTGTTTATTTTTTTCTATTTGTGTTTAGTTTTTGTTTTATTGTTCCGTATTCAAAGACGGGGGTTGCAATTACAAAACAACAATGTAAACAAATGGGTTTTGGGGGGATAGACGTGGGAAAGATATACATCTCTTTTATTCATTCATCTCTGGTCGGAACATTGGTGTCGCGAGTTCAATTGTTTTATCTATTCTCAAAACAGCTCCAACGCGCCTTAAGAAAAAAACTGGATACAACAGAAAGTATTTAATTTTTTTCTTAAATTAAATTATTGAATGAATTTGGGCGGAACGAAGTTCGCCAAGTGATTTTTATTTCGAGTTGTAAATGTTTGCTGAAAACGATAATCTTCTCCTACTCCCTAAATGTAACAAAATTAAAGAACTCCATTTTTAACACTCGCCTTACTTATTCGAGGTAAAATATTTCTAGCAATTGAGGTGCAGTGATTATGAGTTTTCGACGGACAGTAGTTGCTTCAATTTTCCCACTAACCGGCCACTTTCTATGCGCCTTCGTGTTGACTGGCTATTCACTCTTGTCCATTACAGCTTCACAAAACCAGTAAAATTATCCCTAGTTGCCATAGACAAATTAGAAACAAGAACGCATTACATGTAAAACAGAAGGAAACTAATTTAACTCTTATAACTTTCAACCTTAATGTAAAGCAATCAGTATCTACGAACTATATAACCTGAGACTCATCTTAATTTCACCGCTTCCGTTTTCCTATACATACCAAAATGCTGGTGTAAACTATTATCTCCTTATATCCTCCCCCAGTCATTAGACGTAGATGCGGTTGCCTTAATACTTTTTCCTTTTTTATCCAGCTGAAACTGAAATCAACTTCAAATCCATGTCATTCCTCCAAATGAAGCAATCAACTGCAGCTAAGTGCGTCTTCAGTTATACGGGCTCTGCTGCTGATGATTAAAAAGCAATTGCAATGCCATCATTCGCAATAATCTCCTTTGAATACCATGACAGTGTTGTCACTTTCAATACCGCAACTACACATACAACGGCGGTGCTGTTTATCTCCGAGGCATCTTGCAAAGACGCGTGATTATTGTCGGGATGATTTAATAAAAACAAATGACAACTGTCAGCGACAAAAATTACTCGTAGGATATAATAGGAGAAGCGAACCGAGCAACAGAACAGTTTTAGATGTATTGCACTGATATTTAAAGATATGCATAGGGGCACTTACTGGGGCTGGGTATATCTTTGATAGCAATCAGCCATTAAACGACCAGCCATGGGAATAGGAGAAAAACGGTCGAGGTCAGTCTATGCGTTGAGACGCTACAATATATGCGTATGGCAATGCGAAATCTGCGAATCTGTCAATCTGAGGCGGACGCAGAAGTATGCATGTGGAATTTTTTTTATTTTATGACAACAATGACTTATAGGCTAGTTTTGATGGAAAACGTCAATACACTGCGAGAAATAATGCTACAACAAATACCAGGTTAGATAATCAAACTATTCTTCGAGAACTGCTGTGCAAACGCCTGACGTTCAGTGGCGTACGCATCAGGGAGGAGGGGGCTCAGGGACTAGCGCCCCACAAACTTCTAGCCCAACGGCTCAGAGATCTGTGATCAATCCTCTGATGGACTCCCTTGCCACGCATTCCATCACAAAATTAAGTCTCAGCCCCTTCCCGAAGAAAAATCGTACCTACGCTTCTGGTCATATTCCAATCCTGATTGCACACTATTAATATGTGTCAAAAACTATACCGATGAATCCGCACCCCAATTGAATTTCCGGCTCATGTTTTGCCCAGAATTTCTTTCAGTGTACCTTTCTGTTTTTGCTTGCAAGTGACACAAAACGCGCATAAATCAAATTGTTAACAAATAACGAACACACTGGCAAACACAACAAAACACCAATGTCTGGGTGGTCTTTCGCGTTAATAGAGCCCACCATGCGAATTGCGATTCCTAGCCTCCGACTGACAGCGAGAGAATCTGCAATCCGATTGACTGGCACACAGTGAAACCACTTAACCCTTTGCGCGGCGCTGTTAGCGTGTTCTGTTACATCGGGTGAGCCAGCTCAACCAGAAGGAAAGGGTCAGTCTCTGCTGCCTGATGCACTGCAACACTATTGTGACAGTGGTGCGCGCTTCGTCACGTCAAATGTATATAATCGCCCAAAGGGAAATTGCGCTTGTGTGTACATGCTCGAACAGAAATATTTGACGCGCTTATAGAACGAACAATATATCCCGTGTGGCTATTGACGACGATTCTGCATCGTTAATCACTTGACATTTGAAACACTCTCTCTTGAATGGGGTGTGGGGGGTTGCGCGCATTGCGGGTGAGAGTTGTATAGGAAATTTCTGCTGTATTTGGCACGCGGACAGATTTAATGTGAAGTGAACTTTACAGCACCCATGGTGGCGGTTGAACGACTGCGTTTGAACATGACATTTGGATCTACTGGCGGCATACTAATTATACCTCACATGAGGAATCAGGGTGGAGGGTTATTTTGTTGCCCCTTGATTTTTCAATGACGTTGATGGGTTTGTCTTAAAGGCTAATCAGAGTTTGAATTGAATTTCCTGTCAGCCAGTATGCTTCTGGGTATAGGATGCGGTTGTGCGGGATGTCTTGACTTGAGCGGGTGGATTATGAACTTTTCGTTGAGAATATAGAAGGGAAATAGTTAAGTATCTACAGTTGATGATGCTGGAATGCGTCGAGGATTTTGTAAAGGTCAAGTGACAAGAAGTTTCGTCACCGTCCGCTTTGGACCAACTTTGTAATGAAAGAGTATATTGTGACTAACTGACTTATATCCCAAACTACTTTTAGAATGTATTTCTCTAGCTAAGATGACGGAAGGAAGATGATTCTGCATCGTCAGTTCACAGGTAAAACTCACTAAGTGCACATATCAGTTAAAATGACCTATCTTTCTATCGCAAGAAAAACTCAGTAGGTCCTTTAATCGATGCCAAATATAAGAATAAAACTGCTATTTTGAGGTTTTAAATTCAGAAAAAAAAATCATTAAAACCTCTTTATTTGCAATTAGCTCTAAATAAACTTTGTGGGTTTTACCTGTCAACCGACCCTAACAGTTTAAAACACTTTTACTCACGAATCATAATCATACGTCGAACTGATTTGAAAATTTGTATGTAGTTAGATAAGGAAGCATCATAAGATTGGTGCTTCCTCTATCTCCGTATTTTAAGGGATAACATTTTCAATTTGACGCGGTGAAAAATCACATTCACCATTTTTAAGGAGCCTTTTTAATTTGAAAAAAAAATAAATCATGAGAGTAAACAGGTATAGCAACAATGAATTTACACGATTATATCAAACAAGACGATAGAACGCAGAGAAAAACTAACGACAGATTTCTGCAAAATTTAGTCAACTGAAAATCGACAATGCTATCATCAACCTCTAAGCGTCAACATCTGCAAGAAAAATACTCTCACATCTTGGTCTTAGGCGAGATCTAAACCACGTCTTATGTCCGAACCGCTTACTGTGGTATTTTTAAACATTTGTTTTTATGAAATTCAGATCAAATGAATGGTAAATTTCCGTAGATGAATTCCCGCATATTATTTTAAGCATTGATAAGTTTAATTAATTTTAGATACATTAAAAAAGGATTTTAGGGCCAATATTTTTCTTAACTTCTACTTATTTGAGTTTAAGGAATAGGGTTGAAATAGTGAGTGGCAGTCGTATAGCAGAACCCTAGAACCCCCAAGGAAAAACAGACCTTGAGGCAGATAGAAATATCTCAGAAAATTTGTTTGGGATCCCCAGAGACCGTCTTATCTTTCGTGAATGTTTGGATATTGTGGTTTTTTATTTAGCTATAACTGACTGACTTTTAAAATTAAGCTATTAGGGGGGCTTTGTTGCGGTTACAGCAATTTAAATACGGTCGCAGACAACGGACCTTTTTTGTTGCCTGCAATAGATTTCCAAGGCATTTCACATAAAGTGCAATCAATCTCAACGGTATTACGCTTGCAACACTAAATATGCATGTAAAATTTATTTTTATCTTGCCATTCCGAAATTTTATTGAGAGCGAATTGTTCCACTTTCCATTATGTTTGACACACTAAATTTACAAATTCGACAAACATGTCGGTTCTTCTTTACAAATTCGTTTGTTTTTTTTTTATAAAAGTACAAACCACCGTTACCAAGAGAATGCAATTCATCTGACCAAATCTATTTGCCTTGATGACAAAAAAAAAAAATAAGGGTTCACTGCATGCGGCACTCATTGATTTCCGGGCGACCAGGTGAACCCTTTTGTATATTTGTTTAGCTACTCGTGAGCTTAAGGTGTGGTGCACGTTATATTGATCCATTGATTTTGTCGGAAAGTCAAAAAAAAATCGTATTTATATAACTCCATGGCCAATGAAGCAGATGATGGATGGCAAATAAAAATAAGTGAAAACTTTTCACTACTCATGGTGAGCTGACGAATGTTTACAATTATTATGTGGAACGATTCGTGTTGTCGTTTTCGCTTTTTCTCCCAATTGAATGTGTCGTTTGAAACTGTCAAAAATCAATTGGATTTGAAAAGCCGAAATGCTTTAAGGATGAAAGTACCTCGGAAGCGGAAGATCGAAATTTGGGATGAAAATAAGAGTGATACGATGAGTTGTGCGGAAAAGAATTCGGTCGGGCATTAAAGCAGTTGTCATTGAACAGTGTCGGAAAGACGAATTATTATTATTATGGTTGACTGTTTGTTCTTACAGGATAATTGATTTTGTTTTACAAGAACGATTGTAAAGAAAGCTAAAAGGTCATATAGAAATTAAGGCTGAGTGGATGTTTTCAATACAAAAGATGAAAAGTCTGCTGGATTTTACAAAGGCCTAAGTTCAAAAGTCAGCATATCCTCAATTTATCAAAATTATAATTGGAGAGTTCTTTTAATGGATCGATCCGATAATAATTTATCGGTCAGGAAGAAAAAATGTAACTTTTTGCCTTTTTGCTCGATTTCTGAGTAGAGGCTCACAGTCGGTGAATGACAGTCAATAAATTACAGGAATGTAAGTGGCTAGTACTTACTACATATTTTAAAGTCCTTGGCTTTACTTGCCAATAGTTGAAAAGCTGTGGGCGTTTTATATTCAAATCCGATAGGCTCTACGTCACTATACGTACATGGATGATGAGACCTCTAAAAAGAGGATCGTACAGAACCAGAAGACTAAGAAGTACGTTTTTCATTCCATAAACCACTTACGACTATCGAAACAATTTACCAGACTTGTCATGAATGGATTATAGGGCTACTTTCACAATTATAAAGTCGCTTTAATTATGCTATGGATGACAAAAAGCGGCTAACAAATTTTATTACTCTCTGTGACAGAGAGTGTGGTTCCTTGAGGCCCCACAAAGTAGCTTGATTTTTCTGTGTGTTACACGTTAGGAAGAGGGTTCCGCGAGGCGTGCTTTCGCCAGACGACGATGGGCTATGGTTACTGGTTTTCAGAAAGCTTTGTTACTTGAGGAGCTAACTTGAAAGTGTGATTTCTAGATGGCATAAAAGCCAATCAAGGACGAAATTGATTTTGTGATGTTTCGTCATAAGTGCCATGGGACGAAATCAATTTTTGGAAGAATTCTTATCTGGTTAGTGTACTTCAAAAAGAGTTCCTCGGGAAGAGGGCTACGTTGGGGTTCTCATAAAATTTCTAACTAAAAGCGAGTGGCAATTGTTTGAGAGAAAAAAAATATTTTGGTGGCGGTTATTATTATCTGTTATTAGGAAGATAGCCCTAAAAATGTTGGTAAAAGAACATATTTTAATCTCTAGGAACTTCCGTCGACAGCTTCAATAAGCTTTTCCGGCACCCTGTCAATTAGATCGTTCACATCAATCGCACTTCACCTATATGCAGATAGTTAATACAAATTTCTGCAAAAATCAGTAGCTTACCATTATTCGTTGATAGTAAATCCCAACTTCCGACAGAACAGTCATCCGTCACGGATTTGAATGCACAGTAGGCAACTAATTCCCATATGAAACAATAGGATTTTTTTTTTGATTTTCCACAGTACAAGAGCCCAAGCCAAAGCCGCCACTTGTTTTCCCACTCTCGGGCGATTGATATATTCTATACACGCTGGCTCGTGGATTAAAAACAACTATCGCAACAATTATGGCGCCTCGTACAATCCAAGCGATTGTTTTGCTTCTTTCCGCTGGAGATAGTGGTAACGTAATCCCTCCCAAGGCATATAGGTACAGCATGTGGGGTAGCCCCCATAAAGAGGTGTCTAAGTAGTAGACACTAGGTGTCGAGGAGCTAAGTTGTCAGGCGATAATAATGATTGTCATCGTCAACTCACATACACAGGCACTCGTGGTACACGAGTTAATCGACTACAATATGAGGTAATAATGGCCGATTCAACAATTTATCGGATTAAGGTACAGAGATTACGATGAACCGGATCGTGTCGTCAATCTGCATTTTGTAATTAGAATAAGTTGTTCGAGGCAGATGGGCATATATGAAAGGTTTGTCTTTGTATGTTGCAGCAGATGGCTTTTGAATCCTTCCGGTCTTGTTTTGGGGAGCGTATAAAGCATCTTTCGTGACCGCACACTTATTGGAATACATTATGGCTATCTAAAGACTTATCTTAACGATTGGGACCACTTCTAGTAATTGGATTGAGATATTTCCCGCGCGACCATATCTCAAGTTATTCGGGTTTGAAGAATTTTTTATTTCCCTTTTTATCGTTATGGCTTTGGGAAAAAGTTCCAACGAGTTATTGAATAAGAACTTGAAGTGGATACAACTTGACGGGAATTGTTCTCGGCTGGCATAAGTTTTGTCAGTTGGGCATTTGTAAAATAAGTGCACAAGAGATCGGAATAATTTTTGTGGGGTAAATCGGCTAAAAGGCGAAGTCATCAATGCCAGAAAGGCTTTGGCTATCCTCTTGGTACGAGAAATATCTGCTACAATTTTTTTCGACTTTTCATCAGTGAGCACGATGTACTTTTAGTTCAGGGAAACAGTCAATCAAACGTCTGAAATACTCGCACGATCGTGTCAATTATAGAACTATGCTTAAATCTGGGGTCGACTTAGCGTGATCTTGAAAACATTTCAATAGAAGGTATAAGGGTATTTTCAGTAGACAACTTAGACTCTAGTACATGTCCACTATACTTTTGGTGCAGTGTTGAAATTTCTTTAAATGATTTGCTTCTATTTGCCCGGCCTTCGACCAAGGCAAACACATTTACAACTACACCATGGCCATTCTCATTGGATAACGTGGCTAATCGATTATATTAGGAATTTGTTTTTAGAAGTCGCAGAGAATATTCGTTTTACGAGAATTTGACACCCCGTCAAAGATCTAATTCAGAAGAACCTTCAAACAGACGTTTTCATGATTTAGTTTTCGGCATGATGTCTACAATTTCGACACAAAAAGCTTCTAAGCTCATTTTTTTAACACATAATTCGCTAAAACTTGTATAGAAGCTAAAAAGAATTTAATTAAAAAAGACTGCCTTTGAAACACAGGTGGGCTATCGAGGTCAAACATTTTAAGATTCATTGAAGATTATTTTCACATAAGCACCAGAAACTCTGACCAAATGATAACTTGCAAGACTAATAGAGACAACTCAAAATGTTGACAAGTCGTTGAAAATTTGTCTGATAATTTCGATTTAAAAAAAATTGGAAGTCAGGAAAAAAATTATTTTTTGAGAGGTGGCGCAATGGAAAAAAAACCCTTAACTTGGAATTTGGATTTTTTTGGGATTCGAACCACTAAGCCACTGCTGCGCCTTTGAACGTCTGAGAAAAATAAAGAATCCGCTTTCAGGATTCCTAATCGAACATCGGCGATTATATTAATTAAAGAAAGGAGTTTCCCTTGAAATTTCAACAAAATAGAACGGAAAAAAGAAAATGTCAGAGGAGACACTATTCCATTGATATCCTAACACTACCGACACGCAAACAAAATACAGTCCCTTGGAAGAGCCTTAGAATCATGATAATGAGTGACCGACAATCGACTGGGCCGGAGAAATAGAAACGCTTTCATGTTAAACCGAGCGACCGATGATCAAGGCCGTAGGTAAAGCAGTGTTTTATATCGTGGGATTTATCCATTTTTGTGGAAGTTTCCATGTCCGAAAAGCCCTCTAAAAAACACCAAAATCGTGGAAATATCAGGAATCCAACAAAAAACATTCAAACTATAAATTTTTGATGAAATTTCACAAAACACCTTCATTCCACCATAATTATCAATGTCCATAAAAAACAAGTACCAACAAATTATCATAGTAATGTTACTAACTACGGTTTATATACTTAAAATACAAATTTTACTTTAAAAAAAACTGGATTTTGACGCAAAAAGTATCGTGGAATTTTAAAAGGGAATTTGAGTACCGTGAAAATGGAAAAAAGGGAAAAATTACCACTTTTCATGGGATAAATGAAGAGAGAGCAATACTGAGGTAAAGCAAAAGTAGCAGATATTCTTTATTTTCAGGCTACGACCGTATAAAAGCTTCTAAAGACAAAAAAAATACACGCACAACAAACTGTGTTAAATACTACGCCCACAGTTTTGATGCAATGGTACTGTAGAATGCAGACTTATTTTGGGTACACTGTGACCTAAAAAAATGATACCGACTATACACAATTTTTTTTTTATTTTCCAAAAGATATTATTTCATTGCTGCAAAATTATTGACATTACATACATTTTTTAAAGCTAAAAGTAAAATCAATATATAAGCTGCTAACTTTTGTTTGCTTTAAAATTCCGACACTCTTGAAACGGATTTTGTTTCTTATATTTTTAAAAAAAATTTACAAGTCTTTCGTTAAAGTTCCAAAATAAAACAAAACTTAGAACTTTTACTAAAGTGGATTAAACATAAAGGAAAAAAAAGTTTTTTTTTTTTAACATTATCTATCTATAGTTCTGTAAAAATATTTTGTTCGTCTTAAATACCTACCCAATTTAAGATTTCTAAAAAAAAAAACTATCCGGACGTGCAAAACTATATGGCCTGAAAGAATAATAATTATTTAAATGTTAACAGAGAAGATCGTAAATTTAGCAGGTCACATTTTTAAAAAGTTATGAGAAATGGTAAACCGAATGAACTTTTTAAATAAACACAAATATTTTTATATGTCAAATGCGACAACTTGCATTCAGCGCTACTCGTACATAGCTTCAAACAATTGTGCTGCATACGGTATAATACCAGCTAG
Source organism: Cheilosia vulpina (assembly GCA_916610125.1). Taxonomy (NCBI): domain Eukaryota; kingdom Metazoa; phylum Arthropoda; class Insecta; order Diptera; family Syrphidae; genus Cheilosia; species Cheilosia vulpina. Next base: position 62,218,783 of record OU744277.1, read on the forward strand.
AATACAATAAATGATTATATGTATAAAATACACAACTGATGGTAGCTTTGCCGACGATAGCCAGCAATCGCCTTGTTTTCTGCCATGTTTGATGACTTTGTACTTTACTTACAAAATCTACAACCCCACTTCGATCCCCGCAATCTGCACTATCCCACAAATGCATTTTCAACGATGTAGTAAATAGATAGATATACAGTCGAACTTCGATAACCCGAACCATTATTTGCCACAAAAAATGGAATGGAATGGAATGGACTAATGTATACTAGGTCAAAGGAACTTACAAAGTCAGGTCCCTTCGAAAGCTATGCATTATAAAACGAACTTGAAAAAAACACGCTGCATTTTGGAATTCCCCTTCAGACATTTATCAAATTTAAAAATTAAAATGTAAATTTTAGTCTTTGTGCTATTACCAATCAATTTCATTTGAGTTATTAAATATTCGAGTTATCGAAGTTCGACTGTATTTATTTCGTTAATAAAGTTCAGTTTGCTATCGCACAATTTACATTATTCACACACATGATTTACAATTGTATATCTTTCTACTGAAGAATTTTTAATATATTTAAATGTAATGCTAAAAATTTACAAAATAGAACCTGAGGCAACAACAAAAAATAAAACCTCAATTTGAAAGAATACAACGATGAAGTAGAAAAAAGGAAAACTTTACAAACAGATAAGACAAAGCGAAGCAAATGACTGCACACACCACGTCCCCATTTTCTCGGAGTGAATTTTTAAAGTCAATCAATTACAATTCGGGTGAATTTATTCGAAGCCTCCTTCCCATATCCATTGAGAATTCAATTTCCCCAAATGCATTCATAATCTTTGTGCTGTTGCTGGCATATCGCTGCGGGGTAAGTGTTGGCTTCCTCCAAAAGCACACACACAACATAAGTGGCATATTGAAACGAAGGCGATTGCATATTAATTACACTTATTATCTCCGCACGCATCTTAAGAATGGGTCACGTTTAGATGCGTATATCTATCCCCATGAGGACCGCAGCGCCGCCCTCCTAATGCGTAGCATATGGATAGGGAACACTTCTCCATGAAGCACCCTCGGAAAGTGGATCAATTCTAATGCGAGTACCAAGATGCAGCCTATAGTCTGGCTGCTGCCACTGAAAATGATTTCAATAAACAGATTCAAAAATCAATCGTGGCAGATGGGAGCCATTCTTGCTGTGATATTTTATTTTTTTCCAAATCAACGTACGAAAGGATGTCGAATCCTGCCCGGAATATTGAATTACAACACGTTCTACGATCTCAGAAAATCAAATACATCATAAATGAACGCGCACACAAGAACAGGAGGGAATTTAGGGCTTAAATGAGATGGAAGGTATGAGTACGACTGATGTTGAAGTAGAGGTAGGGATGCACGTTCAAGAACAAAGACTCGCATTGAAAATGTGTTCTATTGCTGGAGTAAAACGAATTATCTTCCATTCATCCACCTTGTGTGCCTCGAGCCACTCGAGAATACAATCTTTCCTCAGATGATTCATGTAGTTGCAGCATTTTTGTTTTTTATGTCGATGTCGAGCCCGAGCTGGTCTTCTCTGGTTCTGGTTCTGATGAGCCACCAGCACCTGAACAATGCACTGGATGTTGTATTTAGAACTGGTATCCGTTTTCGGCTGTAAGATGATACCATGACATTGTATATGTGTGTTAGCAAGGCAATGAAAGAGTTTTCTTTATTTTCTGGTCTTTTTGTAAGAATTTGTGAAACGCCATGGAGAGCAGAGACGATGACCGAGGACCGACCTACCGCACGACACACCAGTGTTGTTGGTTGCAAATGAGTATGAAGAGGTAACGCCTTTCGGCGACGTTTTTTATGATTGTTTGAGACGTACAATTGATCAAATTTATTTGAAAGAGTTTCTATCTTCAGTGAATGATGTTTTTATTAAATGAAAAATTGCTGATAACAAATCAACTTCAGGTGAAGTTAGGTAGTCAGGAAGGATGGCGTAATAACCTAAGAGAGTGGAAAATAAAAGAACTTTTGTTAAAAACGCAGATGGCAAACAACAGTAGGTGTATGAACTCTGAAATCAGATCGTAAATAAAATATAGATAGAAAAACTGAAAAAAAAAACTACTACTGTCTTTGATTTTGTTGTTAAATTTGATTTTGTTTGGATAACGAAATGTATGCGAGTACACTGTGACGTAGTTATTTCAAATATTGTGACGTAATGTGCATGAGTGAGAGACAATGTAAAACGCATATGGCGGAATCGGTAATACAGGTCGACGTCATGCACTTGTTTTCTCTTCAGCTGTGTCTCTTGGTACACGCATAGAAAATCTAACTATTCGACATCGATTTTATTTGCCAACCATCTAGTATTTGTGGAACTTAAGGAAGGCAGAATTTTCAACATTTTAGAAGCGCTACCGTATAAGAAAGATTTAATTAAAAATAACTAAATTTGAATATGATAGAGCGATACTAGTTTAAAAAAAACTACATCTGAGAGTTGTGCTAGACCTCTCGGTAGCACACATGTCAAATGTATTTCTTCGTTTTAAGTTTCACGTGATAAGGCGTCCATATAGAACTTCGAGGCTCGAAGTGAACTTTTACCAACAAGTAGTAAGACAATTTGTGCCACCAAAGCAGCAGTGCACGTTTTCCTGAATGTCCATTTCATAATTTTGGCAAAACTCAAAAAAATTTTAATGCCGCAAATTTTGACACACTATCGCGGTGAATAAACTGCCAAAAATTATTCTATGAAATTTTACTGGTTAGTTTTTTTATGTCTTCTTTGTTTTGGAGTTGCCGGAGTATTAAACTAAAAAATATACTCTTTAAGATGAACTTTCGTCTTGAACACTCTCGTAAGAAAATCGGAAAAATACCCATGACAACTATTTAACTGACTAAATAATTTCACAACAAAACCCTTCTAATCCTATATAACCAAATGATTTCTTGGAATAGATACACCACATGTTCGTATCAATCTAAAAGTGTTTGTATTTTCCCAGATTGTAGGGTGTTTCCTTGATTCCATTCTACTACTGCTTGTGCAATAAATCTTGTTTTCTTATCCTTCTCGACATTTACCTCCGTACTGTGGGTCACTTTTTGAATAACAGACACATTTTGAGATGGTAAGGAAGACAAGTCCTTTGCCTTATGTGTGCATTTATCGTTTCCATGTGTGAATTACAATTTCCAATTGCATTTAATTCCTGGAACGGGGGATTTGAATGGGATTTTCCTATTTAAAAACGAAAATGCCCATATGGATAGGTAAAGTACCTGTCCAGTTAGTCTATTGAGGAAAAGTAGAAATGGGAAAATGAAGTGAACCGCAGGTTGGCGGATCTTTATAGAAAGCATATGAGATTTAATTTTTAGTTGCAATTATTTTTAATGCATAGCACCTATCTATGTACTAAAATAAAAAAAATTGACCCAAACAAGATAAAAACTAAACAAAAATTTGGTTTGAAAACGCTTGATGTATATCTAAGTTAACTGAACTTTTCGAACGTTTTCGAATCAATATAGAAGCTATATGTTTTGTTTTTTTAATTATTAAAAGTCCACCTAAAACAGTAGGGGCCCTAAAAATAAAATAAATAGCTGGCGCAACGCATTATTGGGTTTCAATCAAAACTGGACAAACAAATATTCCCATACAAATTTCTGTAAACGAATTTGGCAACACTTATGCTACAACTAGGTTGAAATTTTTCTATAAATAGCATTCAGTTAAACATTAACCCTAGAAAGATAATCATAAAATAAAGAGCGTAAAAGATAATCATACGTCTCATACGCCAATTAGTGTATTTAATTAAACATATGAACTTCTTATTATTTATAATTAATTTAAATAATTATATAGATACTATTCAAAAAAAATAAATTAATGATTTTTTTATATATAGTGGAGACGGTCAACGCGCTGCGGTTTAGAATTTAAAAGTTATCACACAATTGTCCCGCGCCATACGTCTCGTGGACGTGGATTATCTTTCTAGGGTTAAACCAAAGGTTTGCATTTCCCTAGATCTTCGAAAAACCGGTCAAAAATAGACCTCCATATTGCGTGTTTTTTTCGAACCAGTCACGGCGCCTATAGGGATGCCCGAATTGAAACAGCAGCAGTTTTGCTGTAAAACAAAAATCTTCTGTAGGCTATATATAGTTCATTTATTTTTAGGAAGTTATAGCCTTCCATACATACACAGAAAGTAATTTTGAAAAATTGCGCAACACCCACTGTAATACCTTTAACTTCTTTACCGTAATGCTAAGTTCTAAATTTATAGGGTCAGTTTAAAAAAAATTTCTTCTACCCGTTTACACAGCTTAGATCTTAGGCTATACGTATGTTGTCAGTCAGTAAGTCAAACATATTTCTAACTTTTACCAATCATTTGTTTAAACGATTATAATTTTGTTATTTTTAATTTTTGTTTTATTTCAGGTAAGTTGAAAAGTTAACTGATTATAACAAGACATATTTCGATACCATTCGAGACTCCTAGCATAATTAAGTAGAAACAACCTCCCGTATCTATTTTCATGGAAACAATCATCGCACCCACCCCCTGCTGTAAGTGTTATGGTCATGGTGCTATTACTGTTACTGCCCCTCTTTCAGTCTGCGCTAGAAGCTAGAAACCACGGTGCGGGCTAGTGCTGTGTGATTACAATTCTCGAAAGTAATAACGATAATTGAATCCGAGCGCCGAACGTGCCACCTATCAAATGTTAATTATCGGACCGTGGCCGCTTCTGTGCGCTGCATCTACAATATGGTTCATTTCAGTACGCCGCCACCGCCGCCCGTCCGGTGTCTCGCCGCGAATACCGATCATGAATTGATTTTTTAATTTAATTTGAAGGGACATTGAAACCACGAAACGCAACTAAACCCGAATATCGCATAATAATTCGGTTCTTATTGACTTTTTCAACACCCTCACTGTGCGTGTAGGTTCGTTCGTCATGATGAGCTTTCTATTCAATAGTCAATACGCAGTGAGCGCCTGAGCGGCGACAACGGTTACTTTTTAGAACTTCAGTTTTTCTTTCCCAGTTTCAGACAAAGCCACCAACACAGACAACCTAATTTAACAGAAAAAGGCGTGTTCTTAACAATTCCCACTTCCTGTGTATACAGAAATGGCTCCACATTCACCAACCAACAAAATTGATTCACCCTTAATATTATAGATGGTTCATTTTTGTTTGTTATTCAACAGGTCCTTGTTGTCACTTGCAAGAGAATACTTACCTACAGCTACATACAGCTTAACGTAAACTGATAACTGAGACGACAGCCGACACTAAAACAAGCAATAATAATGCCAAACGGAATCCTTATATAACATATCCATTCCATACCATGCGCATTATCCATCCATGTTCCATCGACCATACTTCATCTGACAATGACAATGACAATGGCAATGACAATGATTGTGATAGTTTTTATCTTACCTAGTTATGAACGCATAATATGGTTAAGATTCCTTAGACTGCGACATCAATGAAGTTTTTCTTTCGTCCTTGTCTTTGACATCGTAAGTAATTCCTGTGAACTTAATACATAGCTACCTTTAAAAAGTAAAACCTCTCGTCCGGGTCGAGGTGGGCCAAGGTTACGGTTACAACTTACGAATGAAGATGAGCTCAATAGTCACTAGTCACTACTTGCTACACTTGCACATTACAGTATGGGGTGTTGCACCTTGCACCCAATGCCAATCTAACTTAACGACGTCATACATGATAGATGAAACGTTTTGGTGGTGCCGTTCCAGTTGCCGAGCTGCTGTCGTACCATATATTTTTTTCAAAACAAAGAAACAGATGCAGCAATTTCCGGTTTTCAATGTATTTGTGAGTTTTTTTTAACAATCCCTGAGACCCGTTCCCCAGCATGCCAGAGCCAGATCTGTGCGGCGACAGTGTGACCAAATTGTTTGAAGAAACGAAAAAATTCTAAATGTTTAAAACTTATCGGGAAGCCTATCCTTGTGACAGCTGATTTTATATGGACATTAGTTGTTTTTTCACAAATATTTATTTTTGATTTTGCAAAGGCTTTTGGTTCCTTAGTGTTTTCTTTTTACATAAATATTTCTGCAATTGAAAAAAATCTCACAGTCCCATTTGTTTTTCTAGGTTTTTTAAAATCTAAGGTACTTAAATTTTCTTATTTTCCTTTTGACACTGACGTTGTTGGGAACTGCTGCGTTAATCGAACATGAGTTCACATAAAAGTATAATCACGCATTACCAATAACTACAACCAGTCCTGACTTAAATCAAAAAAATAAATCCACTTCTATAGGTGAAAAGGTTATATTTTTCTTTATGGGTCAAATTTATTACACCACTCTGGTCATACTGGTTATGCGGGAGTTCTTTCATTTTTGATTGCATTTGAGCTGAGTAGAATGTTTTGTGTTTTCTTATTTTCGTTTCCTGCACGAAAAAAAAACAGAAAGAGGAACAAGAAGAAGAACACGGTCGGAGTCGGAGAAGTACACAGAATACAAACATAGCAGAGGCACACAATCCAAACACAATCTCAAATAGGAATAGGGATAGGGAATAGCGACCAGATGACAGAACAGAACACAGAATGATTCATAAAAAAATGTGTGTTTTCGAATAAGAAATAAGAGAGAGAATTTGGCAGAAGATGACAAGACAATCTTATTTTCTCTTCCGAATGTTCGAATTTCGAAACTACGGTTGAACAGAAGAAGAGTAAAAGGAAATTTACAAAGAAGTAATGAACAGTGTTGCCATAATATTTTCTTCCGAAGAGTAGTACTATTTTTGAAGAAGTAACTGCGGATTTCCGTCCGGTATGTTCTTAGGTGTAGATCAAGCGCTCTGGCTTTGTTTTTGAAACGGCTTCGTTGTCGTTTCGAATGTGTTGAATCTCAGATCCAAAGATTCTTTCGGAAGTCCCATAGGGTAGTTCGCGAAGTGATAACGTCAGTGTCAAATTTGAAGAAGAGAAAACTAAGTTTATGGAAAATGCAAATTCAAATACAAATAAATGTAAAAGCAAAAAAAAGTTGGGACTCCTATGAAATAGTATCTAGTCTTATGCAAATTAAACCAAATTTTTAAAACAATTCAAAATATCTCATATCTGCTCATATTTCTTATACTTGTTGAATCTTTAAAATTGGAAAAAAAAACTCGACAACCTATCCAATTTCTTTTTGATTTAATTTAAAATAAAATGTGACAATTTTTTTCATACTATTCCACCTCTATACAGGCACTAAACAAAGTCCAAGCGCGTTTAGCTTATACAAACTCTATACAACATTGAATAATTTTTATAAATAAGGTTTTTGCGTATAGAGGCATTATAAAGGGTGCATAACTTTATCACTCTTTATAATACGTTTATAAATAAGGCTGTGTAAGTTTGAATGTAGATAAGTAGGAATCATTTTATGCTTCATTTTGAAGGTAATTCTTTGTTTATTTAACCACTGTAGGCATGAGAGATATTAAAGCTGCACTGCTGCTGTAGGATCTGGTGTCGGTTTATATCATTCGTATTCCCCATATATACATAGAATCGTACAACAAAATTCAAAATGGGGTTTTATAATCGTTTTGTATATTAATTGCGCACATTATTGTAATATTATTACAATTATTATTTTAAATGGCAACTAAAATTTAGTTCCTTATCTAAAAATACTCCGAAATATTTGATTTCTTGCACTTGTTCAACTGGTTCATTAGCAATGTTTAAATTTGGGTTGAATTCACTGTTTCAAAAGCTCTTTTTAAGTCTATAAATATTGCAATTATTTTATTTCGGTCATGTCTTTGCTCTTTTAATATCATAATTAACCAATTCAATGATGTTTCACAAGAATGGTCCGGTCTAAAACCCGAATGATTATCTACTAATAGTGATTCACTCAGCACATTCAAACTCACAGCACGTTCAGGAATCGTGTTAAACACAGTGAGTGTGACTGCGTGTTCTATTAAGCGTGTACACGAGTGAATAACTCCCTCTTGCTGCGGAATTGGTCATCATTAGGAATGGTCCACTCCAAACGCTGGAATACGGCCATATTAACATTAGCTAGAAAATCTAGTAGAGCGCACTATTTTCATACCTCACTGTAATATTAACCCAAGCAAATAATGTTCTCTTAAAATATTCGATATCCGAACTCAATTTAAGAGAGCATACTACCTTCATCGAATCGAAATTCGAAAACGGATTATTGTTATCGGTCATTCTTCTTTCGTAAGCCATTCGCCGCAGCCAGTGCCAGCCAACAGCAAACAAAACGGTGGTAGACTGCATGCAACCAACCAGCACCAGCACCACTCCAACTCGTCGTCTTCTGAATCCATTCGAACAGTTTGAAATCGTTGAGATTACAGTGTGGTAGTGTTTTTTTTTTTATTGCGACTTTAATGCGGGCCGTGTCTCACACATGCCATTGTTTCCTCTTTACCCAGTGTGTGCATTTCTGGATAAACCTAGTGCATTTAAAACTTAATTAAAATCCCAAATGATAAATTGAAATTACTTGTGCGAGTGTCATCTGCAAAAAAAGAATGCAGTAAAGTGTGAACAAATTTGAGTGTATCGTATTTAAACCGCATACGGGCCACCAATGCCTGTTGCATTGCATCTGCGCCTAGAGCTCCTTTAACAGAAATCTGATTCCTTTTCGTGTTTTCTTCTCGTCCATTTTATAAGAATCTCCATTCTCTACTCCAGAAAGAATCGGAATTGTTTTGTGTATTTTTTTCTTCTGTCGTCTTGCGATCCCGTTTTTTGATTATTTTCGGAATGAATAAAAGGCAAACTGCCGACAACGCCATCCAAAGGAGATGAGAGATTAAATGCGTCCAATCAAATTGTTATTTTTATGTAAATTCGCAGAAAACAAACCCGCTAAACAAAGAAATACCTAGTTCCGCAGCGAGCAATGAATGCGTGAACCCATCCCAAGTGAAGTGAATTTTAACAAAAAGCCAAACACAAAAAGCTAGTGCAAATACAATTATTTTATTTTTTGAGGGTTGAATTCATTTAAAAGCGTAAACAAAAGTTAACCGTTTTGTGGCATTCAAATTCTACACTAACACCAACCAACCCGTGAGTCATTATCTTCTCTATAGAAATTTAAAAAGAAGAGTGATTGACATGAAATAAAGTAAATTTATTTACGAAAATAAATGATTAACAAATTGGAATCCATGTTTAACCGTTCGTAAACGAAGAGTGCTCTGTGAGTCAATTTGCAAGATAATTGTGGAGTTTATTGAATATACCTCTACCTATTTAGCTTTATGTGTTGCCCAAAGCTTGTTTCCAATTGAAAAATAAGTACATAGTTACCTAAGTGAAAAAAGCCTAAAGTGTCTAAAGTCTGAGTTTGAGAGTGTATCAATCTTCTGTTTTTGTTTGAATTGTTTAGTATTCGACTGCTGATTTTATTCGTTTCCCCCTCGATGAGATTTGCGAATTTGTGATTGATTAACCATAACGAAGTGAAATATTTTTGGTTGAAAACATTATTTTTTTTATGATTCGAAACAACTGGAAATTATAACGAATCGAACTGGCGCTGAATTTTTTAAATAAGGAGTGCATCGAATCGCTGAGGAGTTTTTTATGTAAGTCGATAAATCGAAATTATTTCTTTTGAAAATATTCAAGTAGGCATCAGCTTTATTTATCTGTACTTACAGCCAGGTAGGTACGAATCTGTTTTATAAACTTGAGGATTTTGTTTGTACACTTCTAAAGCGTAGCCGGCAACAACAACAAAAAAAACCGACTAAAGAACCTATCAAAAAGACTTCATAAAATTCAAATTGTGGAGTTTTTTTTTGTATTAAAGTCCACTCAGATTAACTCAAACATCAGTTTGCCACAATATTTTTTTTTTACTTAAGCGAACTGCCGATACCTAATCTGAAAAAAATCTACTAATTTTGTTTAGCTAAGCGATTTTTATACCCTCCACAGGAAGGTATATTCACTTTGTCATTACATTTGTAACGCCAAGAACGAGTCAACGGAGACCTCAAAAGTATACCTACCTACCTATATTCTGAATCAGGATCACATTCTGAATTGATTTAGCCATGTCCATATGTCAGTCTGTCTGTTGAAAGCACGATAGCGCCCAAAGGAATTGACAAAGGCGAATGAAATTTGGTGAAAGGACTTATTTTTATCGTCGTCAGGTTGGTATTGAAAATGGGCTATGTCGGTCAAGTAGTTCTGGTACCTCCCATACAAAACCAGTTTTGCATGACTTGTATGCAGTGGAGGGTATCAAAGCATCGGCCAGGCCGATGATAACACTTTTACTTGCTTCATCGTTCAGATATGCGGACTCGACTCTATTTTAAAATATTCGTCTCTTAGTTAACGATTACATAAACACATCGACGTGGCTATTCGCACGTCGTTTGGGACACGGCTAAGGTCGCGGGCTACGTATTTGACGTAGCGTAATAATTAAAAATAGAATTTTAAGAAATAAGTTTGGCCTTAAAACGTACAGGCTCGCACCCGAAAATGAAGTACTGGAGTTTAGATCCCTTCGCGTAACCGCAGCTGTCGACCTAAGCCGTGTGCCTAACGACGTGCGAATAGCATCAGCCTAAAAACATTTAGGATGGGTTAAATAATTGTGTGTGTCATGCTGGCAAGATTTGCAACTACTTTGCCAATTGATGCTCAAAATTCGTACTTGCAACATGTATTTGAATTGGCGTCCAACTGGCTGTTCGCTATTCGTAGGTATTTGCATTAAAAATATAATTTTAAGAATTAAGTTGGGCCTTAAAACGTACAGGCTCTTGTTCGAAAATTAAGTACTGGAGTTTACATCCCTTTACCCCTATTTGCCGCGATTTAACTTTGACATTTCGTTACGTAGCAGTGTCCCGAACGGCGTGTGAATAGCATCAGCCTATTTTATAGGTATTCGTTTTAATTGTTATTTTTAACAAAAATACATTTACCTATCTGAATTCTAAAAAAGACTACTTTCCTTGTGGCAGTTAGAACTACAGAATAATTACCACTTGAGACACGGGTTATCGATGGACTCTGAATTTTGTAAGTAGCTCTTAGATTTTGTGAAAAAAAAACGTTCCGATCAGTAGGTTGGTAACCAGGATGTTAGGGTGCCAGCATTTTATTTGGTTATCGGACTTTCTTAAATGAAACCAATTTAAAAAAAATGAAAAAAAAAGGTGATCGAATGCGCCATCGTTAGGGAACAGACCTTTAACGTTTTCCGTCTCGTCAGTGCGGTCAAAATGTATGCTGCTCTTCGTTAGATAGACCTTACTGCCAAACGAGCAATCTAGGTTTTTTTTTGACTTGTTTAATTGGTAATTGCAAGTTATCGTTAAAAAGCACAATTTGCCCTTAATAAAGGGAGATTAAAAATTAACAATAGATCGTCCTCAAAACGCACCAGTTTTTGTATTTTATTCATACTCTGTTTTTCAAAAAGACAACGGTGACGAAGATTAAATCAATAACAAATTCTTGATAACCTCGGATCTCTGATGTAAGTTTGACAAAGGTAACAATTTAAAATAGGTACCAAGCATTCTAACCTAAACACGATCTAGCTCTGCATGCGTGAAAAAGTAGACTTGCAACTTGTTGTTACCAAATTTATTTTTAAAAACAAAACTAAATTTTAAACTAGTAATTTTCAAGAGGGGAAAATAAATAACGTACTTATCAGTTATCACGCAGATCTGTCAGCGTGACAAAAGAATATTTCCCATTAATCTTCGCATTAAAATGCATGGAATAATTTCACACGTTTTTCTAATATACCTAATGCGACTGTTCACGCAAGGAGTTAAAACCACATTCCGGCTGACCCACCACCATCTGTGGTTTTTTTTCTTCAAATCGGACAATGCACATCTCTCGTCACTTGTTAACTGTAATAGGTGTGGACTTTGTTGACCATTGTTGGCCATCGTAAAATGCTGCACTCTCACTTTTTTTGTGACTGACTTTTGATCTGATTTAGAAACTGGATGAAGTCGAAGATGTGAAGTTGAAAAGTTTCACTCGCATTTAAAATAAACATGTTTCTTTTTTTCTCAGTTATTTTTTTCTTTTGTTGTTTGACAAAGTGATAATGAAAGTGAAGCATTGGGGTTTTCATATATAAAAATCAAATCAATTTCTTGATTTTCGTGGTCTAAACAAATGTAAGTAGAAGATTGCGCCCATAGCAATTACATTGCTCAACCAACGTAGGTAAATGTTGGGATATTAATAATAACTACGAAAGCCTCCTATAGCTCTACGGCTGCGACCAACGACTGAGAGAGAGAGAACAAAAATCCATCCCACTAACTGCATTCGTCATGCTAAGTTGATGCTGTTAATGATTTCTCGAGAATCTCTGTCTGTCAGATTCAGAATTTCGATAGCATTTTGCGTTTTCCCTTACTTTTTGAAATGACAACTCTGAGGAGGAATTTTTCCTTTCGGCCTTTTTTGTTTTGTTTGGTTTTTTTTTTTTGCTTAACGCACATTCATTTATCGAAGACTTCCTGCTGTGTCATAATTCGCACCGACTCACTTTAAAGAAATTTCAATTCATTGACGTTTTGCCGCCGCTGAAGACTTGCTCGTTCTCTTTTTTTCCCCCATCTGGTTGGTAGGTACTTTTGGTACAAATCACTTTGTGGATTACTTTTGACACATTCCAAGTTGTGAGGAAGAAAACAATTTTACATCTGACCCACTTGGCGAATTAAAGCCATTTTGCTACGTTCACATTCTTTGCAATGTGGTCTAAATCGGTTTATTCGATCTTTAAGATTTAAAGTGATGATGGGCTCTTAAGAGGTATCACTTAAAAGAGCTCTTTGAAACACTTGGCAGTGGACAGAGTAAATATGTTGTACCAGTGAAAAAGAGTTGGTTGGGTTATATGAAGAAAGCCAGAGGACGGCGCGGCGGTGATAAAGGCGGCTGATTTTGAGACCAAGATATGGCAGCAGTTTATTAGAAAACGGAGCTTGACGGGTGCGATTACTTTTTAATTTGAAGTAAAACCCGCATCAACTTATACCAAATGATTATTTTTATGGTACCTATATTTAAGGAAATAATTTCATGTCATTTCAAATGATTTTAATCACAGGTGCACCACAACTGGGACATAAACTTACGAGCTCGTAGCTGACAGTCTAATTTTGGGTCGATTTTTGTAGGCTAATTACTTGCTTTAGCTTAACGAGCGAGCTTTGCTGGCTAGGAATAATTTTTTGACAGCATGAATCAGTCACCTCGAGAAAGAACAGTCGAAAAGTATTAAATGAGACGATCTTTTGGAGGCTAGTTAATCGATTTGACCCCATTATTGTTTCAGTAGGTTGGGTTAAACAGGGTAACCCGAATATCATCCAACAATAGGTTCGTAATGGGCTTATGGAGATCGTTAAACTAGTAAATTATCCAGTGTTTGAGAACCTGTTTTTCTGCAGGAGAATGAAACCCAGATTCAAAAAAAAAAATCCTTTCGAATGCGGGAACAAGTATACAGTTGAGTTAGCTCATAAGCTTCGTTTGACATATTTTGAACTGACCTAAAGCATAATCGGTCAAATGCTGCGTAATGAGTATTTTGGGGGCAGAATGTCCGCAATGGCGTCATCTTGTTGTGCGACCACATGCATGGATGCCGTGCAAAATTTGGAACTTGCAATGTTTCCTGCATTAGCTCACAATACACTACAATAAAAAGTGAATGCCGCTGGAGACTTGTCTTTTAACTCAAAATAGTCTTTGTTGAGAGCACCTAGTAATGAGCTAATGAGTTGGACAAAATTTTGTAATAAATTATTGTCTTTGTCTTCGATTGACTTTACCAAAATGTTGAATAGGTAGATACCAGGTCAGTTACATCGTGTGCGTACATATAACAATAGATTTCGATTTGTAACTAAGCTACTTTGCCACTTCTTGGGGAATACAGTCTGAGCTGTAACTGAATTGTTACGCCAGATTTACTGCTGGTCCACAATCGGGCAAAGTTTTTTGTTAGCGATTCGGTTTGGCGAGAAAATCCTTATGATGTTTCTGAAGCCCAAATTTACAACTATCGGCGGTTTTCATGTGATGGTAACGATAATTTTCCATATGGTTTACCCTTAGGTATATATGTAACAACTCGGATTCAAGGTTGTGTCAAAATAGACATAGGGAGTTTAGCGTTGGAGACGTTATTTTCCGTTATATTTTGGACTACGTTTGGAATAAGTCCTAAGACCTTTAAAAGGACTGCGTCTTCTGCAAAAAACACGACAGATAAGTTCTCTGTTGATACTGACAATAACTTTCTTTCAACCTATAAACAACGGGTATCTATAATTCAGCACATTGCTCAACGATAACCCGTGATCAACACAGAAGAATCCACTAAGGCGTCTAGCTTGTGTGTCTCGAATTTGTTTTTTTTCAGACGGTCTAGTGTGCTTTTAGTTAATACCTAAGACTAACTACTGCGAGTATCACACAGATAATTCTCTAATTCCTTACTCTGATGTACGATTTTCTTTGTTTTTGTGAACTCAACAGTGATTACTATAATTTACCGCCAACATGATTCTAATGATTTTCAAAACATTAGGAATTGTTTCACCGTATATTGAACCCTAATAGATAGCAGAGCCCAAGAACAGTATCCATTTATCCCCTACTTAAGTCTACCACCTAAAAAAACAACCCGAGAAGAGTTGTACACTTAAACACAGTTGCAGTTAATTTAACCGCACGTGTATACGCCATCCATCATCTAGCTACTTAGCTCTTCTAATTTATTCGAAACTATTATTTTAATCAAGCACAACAGCACCAACACAGCTTGGAAGTATAGTTTTGTACCCGCATTAAATTTATTTTCACATAAAACCCACTAACCCCTCCATCACTAAAGTCAGTTAAAATAAATTGCCACAACAAAGATCATACAAGTAGGAAAAAAAATACAGCCACTTAAGCGCTTTCGGAAGCCCCAGTCAGTGGCTCCAGTTAGACGCGCTCAATCATCTTTTATTCAAACGGTCAAATGCCAACGAGTGGCCGAGAACTTCAACTGGCATTTGTTGGATTGAACCTACCATACCAAGGTTGCAACTTTTTGCCAGTAACTATATTATTTAATTTTTAAAAAAAAGAGGCTTAGATAATTATATATTACACCTATTAGCTGGTAAGATAAAGAAAACGTACGTGTACATCACTGATTGAATTAGAGGTATGATTATTAATGTGCGGTCCTTGGGTTGGCTTTATCGTCTAACAAAATCAAAAAAAATTGATTTGTTGAATTCGTGTGCCTGCTGGCGACTTGTTAATCGAATATAAAAGTCTATAATTATTTTTTTTTTTAGTTAAAGACTTTTAAAAGTGTTGCAAATAAACTTCCTTTCCATTATCTTGTGTACATTAAATGATGGGGATTTGAAATAAGATAACAAAAAATACTAGAAGTACAGAGACAAAGATGTTATTATTTTGTACGAATTTCAATTTGGCTGCAAAAGTTAAGTTCGCAATATGGAGTTGTGCCAGAAAGAAATATTATCGGAGTGCTATCTTTTTTGACACAAATCGTTGCAGTTATAAACTGAACTTACGAATCTGAAAGTTTTAGTTTTGCCCAGCGTTGTTAGCACTCTCTCTTCATTTATCCCATGAAGCGTGGTTATTTTTCCCTTTTGACGGTACTCAAATTCCCTATTAAAATCCCACGATATTTTTGTGTGTAAAATTCCAGTTTTTAAAAGTAAAATTTCTATTATACGGAAAAGAAATTAACCTTTAGTAAAAAAAACGCAGTTTATAACATGGTTTAGATTCCTGAAATTCAAACGATTTTGGTGTTTTTCCCTTTATCTCACGGAAGGTTTTTCCGACATCGAAACTCCCACAAAAAGGGATTTATCCACGATATTACAACACTGGCATTTGCCTTACATGGTAAAATGTGAAAATCATCAAAACAAGCAGAAGATTAATGAGTATGATGAGTAGTAATGAGTGCCAAATAGTGTTGATCGCACACAAATTTGTTAAATATATTTTCTATACGGTATTGTATTGTATTGTATTGTATTGTAAGGAATAGGCCCTGTACACTGCGACCAGAAGAGATCTATTGTGTTGGCCTCTGCTATTTAACCCAGGGAGCTATTGAGGCTCTTTATAAACCTCAGTGCTCTTCTTGGTTCCATGTTTCCTATATCTGCAGGACTTATATACGCCCTTTGCATATGGATCGCTCTGCCCTTTGCCACAGCAGGGCATTCGCAGAGTATGTGTTCCGTTGTTTCCTCCTCTTCTCCACAGAGTCGACAGGAGTCATCGTCGGAAAGTCACATTTTTTGAGATGGTGTCTTAGTGGCCAGTGACCAGTAAGATAACCCGTTAGGATCCTTAGATCTTCTTTGTTTAGCTCAAGTAACTTTTTTGTCTTACTACGAGCTGGGCTTATGAATCTTTTTGCCTGCCTCTGTCCTTTGGATTCCGTTCAGTATTCGGCAAGGCGGTCATCTTCCTATTTCCTGAATTTTGAGTGTATGTTACTCAAAGGTAACCCGAAGTAGGGCTCAGGACCAATGAGCAGGCGTGATGCGCCTCTTCTTCTATACGGTAACTGACGTTTCGTAACTAATACGTGCTCCAGTTTCAGTTGACGGCGAACTCATCCCAAGGCCTTTAAAGACAAATTGCCATATCAACAATGAAACCGTCCCGTTTTTCAATACCAAACCATTCTCAGCAAGGAAGCCCATTTATGGCTCAATGGGGTTTCAAAGTTGTCGCATTTCAGCAAGTTAGCAACCCAAAATCTTAAAATGTCATTAGACGCACTAACACTGGGGTGGGTCTTTTGCTGTCCCGCACTTATTTTTCTACATCACTGAAAAATAAGTGCGGGACACTGACAACCAAAGGAGATGAATGTATGCACCCATGTTGAGTACCTATTTTAGGAATGATTTCAAGAAGATGGCTTGGAACATTGTTTATATATGACTTTTTCAAAACGGAGCCATGTGCCTATATCAGCTTTCCAAATAGTAGAGACAATAAAACCTAAGTTCGATGATCGTACATCTCTAGAGAGCGGACCAGACAATTGGCCGCCTCACCTCACCTACATAGTTTAAATGGAAAAGGTGTAGTTTGCAAGTGAGTCCGCTCACTCACAGCTATGTATATCCAAACGCTCAAAACATTAACAATATATCCTGGATTACAGACATCACAGGCAAAAGACCTTAAGCCATATATTTCTCCATTTTCAATTCATGACCCTGTAAACCCAGCTTTGTGGAAGAGCCTTTCAATTTCAAATGGACTAACGGTGTGAGTGCCTACCAAGGTAGGATATACATAGTTGTAAATTGGTGCTCTTGCCACAGGTTCACATAGACCATCAGTTTGATCCATTGTTTCCAGTTACGGAAACCATCCATGTGCCTATTAAACTTGTATATACAAGATTGTTATCTTTCCAAAGTCCTTCCAATTACTCGCGTACGCCGACGCCATTGACATAATTGACAGAACGCAGCGTGATGTAAATGGCGCGTTTGTGTGTATTGAGACTGAGGCGGCGAAGATATGTTTGGCGGTTAATGAGGGCAAGACGAAGTATATGCTGGTCAACTAAATAGGACACCCAACACCGACGGCTCGGACAGAACTTCACAATAGACAGATATAACTGTGAGGTGGTTAAGGACTTTGTCTATCTAGGCTCCGCTATGAACTCAGACAATGACACCAGCGCTGAGATTAAACGTAGAATAACTCTTGCCAATCGCTGTTTCTTTGGGCTAAGAAGGCAATTGAGTAGCAAAGCTGTTGTTCTCTCGAACAACTAAAGTGACCCTTTATAAGACCCTAATCGTCCCAGTCCTGCTATACGGCGCAGAGGCATGGACTCTATCAAAAGCGGATGAGGTAACTCTAGGTTGTTTCGAGAGAAAAATTCTTCGAGTGATTTTTGGTCCCGTCATGCAATGGAGGAGGAGATTCAACGACGAACTGTACTGGCTGTACAGCGACATCGACCTAGTCAGAAGAGTGAAGGTCCAACGACTGAGGTGGCTGGGTCATGTAGAGCGTATGGACACGAATGCTCCAGCCCGGAAGATCTTCGAATCCACACCCAAGGGAAGGCGCAGTAGAGGAAGACCGCGACTCAGCTGGCGCACGCAAGTGGAAGGGACCTTAACCAACTTAGCGTGCGTAATTGGAGACAGCTAGCTAAAGATCGAGTTGGCTGGAGACGCTTGTTGGTATAGGCCCAGGTCCACCCCGGACTGTAGCGCCACCTTAAGTAAGTAAGTAAGTAATACAAGATTGTTGATTGACATCTGAGCCTACAGCTTTTGCTAAACTTACATATACCATCTTCCATTCGAATGAGCTATTGATGGCTGACTTGGTCTATCAAATTGAAGTAAATCTTGTTAAATCCACCACCAGCAAAGCTTAAGATGACTTGGTTAGGGAGAAACACTTACTCATTTCTAAGATTTGGTTAGGTGAATTTATGCCTGATGAATGCCTACCACCATACAAGATTCTATCTGCCACATCCGGTGAACACGTAAAACGCTTAGCTAGCAACCTTATTGACCTGTATCCGGGCGGTTTTAGATCAGGAAAGTCAACCGCAAATCAAATTCTCATTCTTTAGAGAGATCCTGCGCACTCAATCCGCAACTTTTCAGGCGATTATCATCGAAACCAAAGACCTTCAAAATTAGCAACTAAGTGCAAAATAACGAGCTTAAGTTCATTTTCAACAAATGTATTGAAAGCTGACGATAGTCAAAAAAATTCTGCCAGAATATAACTTACTATGGTCAAAACAATTCTAAAAATGATATCGTCCAGACGATTGTTATTATATATGGAAAAACCCATGAAATCCAAGTCGATACGCGCCAATTTTTTCATTGATCTCAAAGTCCCCTATGACTATGGTGACCATATTTTAGAATTCCAAATAAAAAAAAGTGGAAAAAGTTAAACAAATTTAAACACCATTTTCAATTATTCAATTCTTTATTGCATTTTATAAATAGGTAGGCATTTTATAAAAAAAATAAGCTTTAATTGAGCAAATTTTTTAATATTAGTTTACTTATACCGCAAGTATATCACTTTGTTGTTGTAATTGTTTTTAAGAATTTAAATCAAATTACTATATATATTTGAAATATAAATTATAATTGTAACAAATAATGAACAACTTCTAAAATAGAGAACTTTTATATGTTTTTGTATAAAAAATAATTCTTCTTCGAATACAAGACTTTTCATTATTACAAAGAACGGATGGTCACCGTACGTCATGTCCATGACAGCATCTGCAAACAGTTTTTGCAACTCAATTGCAGGCACAGCCTTATTCCAAACTCGCAGTTTGTTCCAAAAACAACAGAGCTAAATCTAGTACACTTTTCAATCGCAGTCACAGTTGTTTATTTTCTCAAACTAAAAACAACCGTTTGCTAATGACTTGAGTACTAAAAAGTTTCAGTGAAATAAGTTCCGTTAGGTTTTATTACCTATTAGCACGTTCAACTTTCCTGAATTAACATGTGCATTTAGGTATTGTTTATATTCAACTTTTCGATGAGAAAACTTTTTTCGTGCGAGTTCATTAAAGTGCATTTAGTTGGTGCAAGTTCAAGTTCGTTGACGCTTCTGTTGGCGGGATATTAATACTCTGTTCTGGTGTGAGAACAAGTTTGTAACTTTTATGTGGATATTTATTGCCTTCAGAAGAGGTATTTCTGACGTAGGAGTTGCTCTTACTTCCAAAAGGGATGTACCGATTACGCAATACACAATTACAGTCGACTCTAATTGTCTACCGAACAAATGAACACTTGTTGGTATATATGAAGCACATACCCAGACCGAAGATCGTAAAACCTGAAAACCAGATATACGTGATATAATTTTCTTGCCGAATCTACTCAACTGTCTCTTTCATAGACATCTGGCAAGTTGAAAGCACCGACACTAAATTGAAGATGCATAGATATAGATACCCTTCATCCGAAAGGACGGCGCATTTTCATGCTGAAACCACTCAACCAGCGCTAACAATACGAGACCGTTTCGCATAGTTACGTGGTTTTTGTCAGCGAAATCATGTCTTCATCTCTGCGTGGATGCGAAATTGTTTACCTACCTAGAGATACCAATTACACAGTCGTGAGTTTATGGTTACGGCAGAGAGCAATGTGTTTAGCATACGTCCGCCCACGAAACACTCATTAGTAGTTCCTACCGAACATACAAGCAATGAAAAGAGAGTTTTACGTCAATCGAATACGAAATTCAATTCCCCAGCTCTTCTGTCAGAGGAATTTCAATGAACGACGAAAAATTTGTCGTCCTTCCCTTGCGACACATAGATACGAGCTCTTCTCAGGGCTGAAGATACGTCCATCTGCGCATATATCACGTTTGAATTTTCTACTGCGAATCATGCATTCGTTCACTGAATGAGCACGTTCCGATACAAAAGTGTATTGTTGCTGATGGTCACGATGCAGCTGGAGATGATGGCCATGTTAATGCTCTCTACAAGACAACAGAAAAAAACAACAACTTGCCGACAATTACACAATTGCTTCTCGGGTTTGATACGCATCAAAGTGATTTGAATGTGTTGTTCGGCGGTGACGATTCACACCACCTGTTCGGTGGGCCATTTGACTGTTCTTCCAAATTATTAACGTCCCCTATTGCGGTCATAAATTTACGATGATGATAATTATGAGGAAAAAATTCTTATTCTGCTTTTTCCAGGCGTACACAATTTAGTCGACAACACACATTTAGGCCTAAACGAAATAGAAAAATAAAAAAAATGTTGAGGGTCTGTTAAGAAACTCAAATTATTTAGGGGGGAATAGGAATGCAGTACCCACTCAGATGGAATGAAAAAGAGAGAGGGGGGGGGGGGGGGGCAAATTAAGTTCGTTTGCTTCTACTAAAATGTTCTCACTATGAATGCATATTTGACCGAAGGAATTCAGCTGTGTCCCCTTAGTTGGCGGTATATTTATTGGTACATTGCAAGTGGCCACAGTGCTTGGTCTGGGCCACGCCATCGGGTTGTCTCAGACAGAGGCTATAAGTACCATTACTTTAAACATACGATACGGAGATATAAAAAAAATCATCGTAGGACATAGACTGAAGTCATCTTTGGCAAGCGGAGTAGGTCATAATCATTACCAGCAATCGACGCAACAAGTTCCATTTCGACAACAACAACAAAATTCGATTCCAGACACAAGAAACCTGTTAAATAAACCCTGTCCCAAGGGTTGACTTCATAAACGAACGGCGACAACAAAACTCGATTAATTACGTCCGTTTGAATATTTACCGCCACAGCACACACTTAGGCCGTGAATTCTACATTCAAAGTCCAATTCACAAATTTGACCAATATCTGCGATCACAATGAAAACAACATCCACATTCTAACCATATACGTTACTTATGTTCGCAAGATGTTGTGGCGTCGTCATTTGCCAATACTTGAAAATTCAAGGTCTTCCACACATTTAAATATGTACGCAATTCGAACAGGCGAATAATAATAACACTTCTATTACTGGCCTAATCCAGATTTAAAATGTGTCCATACTTTGTCTTCCATCAAATTTGCATTTAGTTGGTTCTATTGTTAAAACACGCTGTTGGCAGTTCCACTCTCTAAG
This sequence comes from Cheilosia vulpina, assembly GCA_916610125.1. Lineage (NCBI taxonomy): Eukaryota > Metazoa > Arthropoda > Insecta > Diptera > Syrphidae > Cheilosia > Cheilosia vulpina. The sequence goes on from OU744277.1 coordinate 62,240,630, forward strand.
CGAGTTCATTAGCAAACAATGCAGTGAATACTCGTAAAAACAAAACAAAACACTAATCGTCCGCCTGTACCTTATTGTGAGCTTGGTTCTCGCTTATTGTACAACACTTTGTTCTACTACGTGGGCGGGGGTTAAATTAGGCGATAATTGTATGTGCAAACGTTTGTTGACTTTTTAAATTGCCATTAACAAATTTTACTACAACATGCAATCATAAGCAGCAGCCGAAACAATAATTACTCGCTGCTGGAAATGTAAACGCAATTCTCCACACCTCAGGTTTCTAATAAATGCCAGCAGGAAGCCATTTTTATCTTCTAAACATGTTACCAAAACGCAAACAAAAGAGGAACAACAAAGAAGAAAAAACAAACTGCCAGCTTCCGGAGGAGCGAGCGATGGTAAATGCCGATGTACCAAGTATATATACACCATAGCTGGTGGAAGGAGAAAAATGTCGAAAATAGAAAACACATGTTTACCATTTCGGATTTTGTACTTGACATGTCGTCATGTGTCAACAAAATTACTCGGTAAGGGAGTAAAATAAATACCAAAGTCTGAACCAAACTGCTTGGGATACGAAAATGTTTTCAGTTTTCAAGGAGTTTGAAGATGACTCTAGTTACACGGCCGCTGCTTCTGGTCTATAATTAAATGGCATTTATATTCTACTCTTATTAAATGGTTTTAGTGCGCTGTTGCGTTTTGTAGAATTTAAGCATTATCGTGGGCAAAACATTTAAACACTCCCACTTGATGGTAGTGTATTTTCAATTAGTTTTAATCCGGGAAAGTCGTTGTCCCGAAACAGAGTAGCGTTGCATAAATGTCGGTGCACACATAAGAGCCCAGATATGTTGCAACGTTGAAATCCATTGAAGACAGTCGCAAAATTGTTTAAAGCAATTTTCACACAAAATTAAAAACAAATAAATATGTCTGCAGGCCTAGCTTCTCAAAACTATTCGCTTGTGTGATATTTTTTTTTTGCGATGAATGAAGGTTATGTACCACCTGAATTGAGATGCTTTTCAAGGATTTTTGTTAGACGTTTGCGATAGGCGCCGCAGTGAATAAGAATCTTAAGGGTTAACTAGAACTACTAAAACCTAGAAAAATCTTTTTATAAATTTCGAATGCAAAAATCTCGAATATAAAACTGTTCCCGATATTTTTTTTACTCCTTTTGTTTTTTTTTTTTTGTAATTATAGATTTTTTCGAATCTGGAATATATAAAACTGTTCTCGAGATTTTCGAGATCAAAAATTGAGGTCCTCGTTTGGCAGTAAAGTACACTAACCACTGTACCACGTTTTTTTAATTGCGGTCTGAGTTGAAAATTTCGTAAAATGAGACCCTAACTCCTAACCCCAGCACTTAACTTATATAAGCTTTCGTACAAAAATCTGGAAAAACACTACGCAAATCATTTTATCTAAATTGTCAAATTGCAAAAAAAAAAAACTGAAAAAATCTGTCCAACTTTAGACCCAGGTTAAAAGTACTGCGTCCTCTGTTCTGAACTCGCGTGAAAATTATTATATTATTTAAAACACTTCCGTAAACAAAATTCTGGCAGATTACGAAACAACAGTACTTAGTACAAAAGATTTGAACATTACTGTGGGCAAATCACTTCAGATGATGATCTACGATATCGTTTTTGAAAATTAAAATAAGTTGTGGTCGATTATATTTTTGTTTATCCCAAGTTTTCAATACATTTGTGAAGAAAGAAGTAGATAAAACTCTTAAACTCGTAACCTTTGCAGTTAGTTGCTAATTTTGGAGATGTATCGTTTCGACGAAAGTCGTCTCAAAATATACGTGATTAGGGCCCTGGTATAGTCTGGATCTTGTTCTACGCAGGAAATTGGGACACCCTTTAGCAACCTCGTAGTAAGGAAACTACATGCGAGACAGGTTATTCATTAGGTAATTAGTTTTAGCTCGAACAGCTTACCTTTTGTCAGATAATGAACTGTAATGCTGCTGACACCCCCTATTGCTCCCAACTTGCATTTTTTACGCAACAAATTCAGACCGCTTAAGTATTCCCTGTTCTGCGAATATTGTAGCTTTACGAATCTAACCTAGCTCGTTTCAAACTACACTTAGATCATCGAAGATCAATTTAGACTTTCGTCTTCGAAGCTTGAAAAGGCATTTTTTGGAAAAGAAAAAAATTTATCAATTCTTGATAGATTTCCAGTAGTTCAATAGGCATCATATGTGTAAAGTCTTGTTGTCCGACTAATGACATTTACAATTTAGATAACTCCCTTTAAGCGTTGTCAAGTCTTTCTTAGGAAGACCTGAGCTTACCACGCAACAACCTCCCAGTTCAGTTCACTAACCGAGCTTGGCATGCCTACCCACTGCGAACTTATGCAAAGAGGAATCTTTCGGGCGGTAACCCCTAATTATTTTCAGATTACACGCCACTGGGAGGTATCTTTCATTACGTGCAGGCCTGATTAACAAATGATATGCATGCATATGTACACCCAAATCAACGGCGGACATTCCAAAACGTGCGGTTCGACACCTGTTTTTAGCATCCGAAATAATAAACCCCCTGGTTAATACCGCCTATTAAAACTGGCGGTGGTTATCATTTTGTAAAACAAAATCCAATTGTCATCAATCATAATTAGCCCGAAACCAAAAATATTTAAAAATTCAACTTTTAAACGCAATCCAACAAATACTGAATGTGGATGCGTGTGCTTTGGGAAACCCTTGAAAGCGCAGCTCGTTTCCAAATCAACTCTGATGCAACAGTTCTTTTGGTGCGTGTCCTTGAATTAAGTTGCGTCTATCTGTAACTTTGCATCTAAGACGAACAGCAAACCACCAACTGGTTGTAAATTAAAAATGCAAATGTTTACATCTATGTACGAACGGAGTGATTCATTAATATTCTCTAGTTCTGGTCTGGTGGGATGAAGTGAGAGGGCCACTTGTAGATTCCGACACGCGTCTCTATGTGTATGGCTCACTTCAGATGAATCATCTATATGTAGCTAAGCCGAAGCTTAAATATGGTAAACGCGCTATGTGTGTGTATCGCATTTGGATTCAAGTAGTCAAAGGTGTGGATGTTTAACTAATTAGAGAGCTTTGTTCGAATGCACTGTGTCCAGGCCCACTGATTGCATTTAATTTACGACCTGCAATACGTGTGACAGATTCCAATATCTCCTCTGACAGGATGTCAAATCGACTTTGTCAGCTGGGTTTTTTTTTTTTTTTGTCTTCGACGATTCTCTTCTGATTGGATTTGTTTTTCTTTTCTTCCGATTTCCAATTTTCCCTTTTTCTGCGCGCGAAAACGAAAACATCAATTGAAATGAAAATTCGATTTGGGACAACACAAAAGCGAAGACGTACATTCGCTCAGGCGTAGAACGTGGATTCTATGCTCTCAATAGTTTATACTCTGTGTGCATGCACAAGGCACAGCACCCGACGACCGACGAGAGGAAATTGACAGTGGCTCCGTAAAAACTAGATCGCGCGCCGGCCTGAAGATTGTTTAAATAAAATTAATTAAGTAATTTAATTTTTGTTTTATTTTCTTTAGTGCGGTAATTATGGGTTATCGGCGACGACGCGCGAGAAAGTTGTGAGTTTGGATTGTTGGCGCCGGCTGCGTCCAATCTAATTGTAATCAAGTGGATTAGAGTTTTTTTTTTTTAGTTATTTTTATAAAAGCTATAGGTATAGTCGTATGGGGATGGAGAAGAATGCATCTCGCCAAAAGAGATAACACTGACTTTGGACTTACTGGTAAAAGAGGTGGCAGCATGAGATAGACTGAAACTGATATTGTTTCGGATTGTAAAATAAATAAGAGGCTATATCTCATCGCATAAACAAACAAATAATGAGATCTACAATCTACGATGATGGGGCGATTGCACTTTTAGTTTATGTTGCAATTTTATGAGAGCAGTTGAGATAAATTATCTTTCAAATTGCCGTCGGATGTAAGTGTGAAATCGCGCGAAAAGTCGACTACATTGGGCTGGGAGCCATAACCAAAGCGTGCATAGACTTGAGCATTTCTACCCAGGTTTTCAAGTCGGAGTTCGGAGTATTTTAGCAAGATCTATGTGATTCGTATGTACAAATAGTGTCTGAAGTTCGTTGGTTCCAAGGCAGGAGTATTGAAATAGAGTGTATGTAGCTGACAAGTTTAACTAATAGTATAGGGCTCACTGTCGTGAAGATCACGGTATGTAGAACAATGCATCAAACCATAGTTCGGGTACGAAGTATTTTCGTGCTTAATCATGGTCATTGCTTAAAATTTATAAACGACGGCATTTACGTTATAAAGACTTCCGCGTGCTCTAACAACTTTTCAATGTTAGTTGCAATCGGTGCTTGACCTGTATCGGAATTGGCTTAACCAAAACGTGATCTAAAAATGATCGTCGAAGAATTTCGTATTTCTTGGATACAGATTTTTAACGATTTGAATACAAAAGCCAACTAGTGATAGAAGGGTTGCCATCTCAAAATCGGGGGTTTCATAATTTTATTTAAAAATAAAAGTAAATTGTTATCATGTTGAAAATGGTACTGAGGCACTGCAACTTCCTATTTACGGTTTCGTACAACTATGTTCTGACTAGATTTTGTGTTTCCTGATACAATTCTAGTTTTAATGTTACTAAAAGTGAGTTTTAATTCTTCGAATTTTGTTGGATATGGATAGTTATAAGAACGAATTAGCGCTCAAAGTATTTGAGCAATCCCAACCTCAAGTGATAGAGAAAGTTTCGTCCGACCCATAGTCACGTGCTTTTCTCTTTTTCTGAAGTTTAATTCTTGTTCTCGAGAATTGTTGCCCCACTTCAATTTAATTTTAAGTAAGTAATTACTGATCATTCAAAATATTTTGTTAACAGTAAAATGCTGAATGTTTAGTTCTATTAATTTTTCTGATCTCATTGACACAATTTCCCTCTCTGATGGTCCTACAGGCATTTTGTCTTTTGGCACTTAGTTTTATTTTTTCATCACTAAATTGCCATTTTTGTTTACCATATGCATGCAACACACTTGCTTGATTCCTCTCCCGCAAAAATACGCACACACACACCTACATAAAAGTTTGAATTAAGAACATTGACCTCTTTGCAGGAGTTTAATTTTTCTTTTTTATTAGCTAATCGTAAATAGTTTCGTAAATACACTTTGCACATGGCACTTCAATTGACATACCAATTGTGCGCGTACCTACAGCATTATTTCTATTATCCGCAAGCCACGAATTTTTGAACGCACATCGTTTTATATTCGTTTCATGCTTTATTCAGAGACATTTGTTTTTTGTTTTCTATTTATTTTTGTTGAAGTCGTTTATTTTTCTTTAATGGGCATGCCTTCTGGTTCTTTGTACTTGCCTCACCATTTTGCGCTCGCAACATTTAACACGCTTTTGCATGAGTTTATAGTTTCAACTCTATACGGATGGAAGTAGTGGTCTGCCAAGAGGCTAGGGTAAAATGAATCACACCGCTCTACGGTGTGTCACTTCGGAATTTTACTTGTTCTCATTTGCAACTAAAAAGAAAAGAGTAACCAAATTAAAAATAGTCTTCGAAAGGCGGAACATTGTTCTCACAGTTTGTTTTGTGCTAATTTGACTTTTATTTTGGTAGCCAGTCGAGAATTAGAATTTTTTTTTAATGTTGGTTTGTTTTTTTTCAAAAACATATGTAGGAAAAAAAGCTTTTTAAGTGGAAAATATGTATAACTCGTAAATTCAATTTGTTTTTACACATAAAAACGTCGCCGTTCCCACAGAGGGAGAAGGAAACGTTCAGCAGCTATCCAAAGTATTTCTGAGTGGCCGGGGTGTTGTTTTGCAAAATAAGTCACCACCGCATGGGGTGAAGTATTTTTAAAAGATGCTGCACAAGTGTACGGTTGTGAAATTCGGTTTTATGACTATTCTTGGAATTCGTAATACAATGCGTTGAATAATGTTTGTGCACTTTATGCAACTGTGAGTTGTGTTGGAAATACTGTTTAAGGTATGTCTCGGGGTCAAGATGTAGTAATACAGAGAACATCGAAAGTCTGATGAGCTTTGTTTACATTTTAAAAATTTCATGGACATTTTGTGTTAGCTATAGTAATCAAAGGGTGCGCAGAGTTATTGTTACTGAGGGGGGAAAACATGTGAAAAATATTACACATTTAATGTGGATTAACGCCTTATTGCATCATTGTTAAACAAGAGTTTTTTTTAATTTGTGTACCTACATCTTGTGTACATAGTAAGAGAAATATATTATTTTAGGACAAAATTTTACGCTCGAGACATTGACAACTTTATGAAACAGAGGAACTAAAAGAAGTGGGTCTCGCAATTCTTACAGTCTGACCAGATGTCCGTGTTAGTGTTAGTTAGATGCAGGCTAAACGTCTGGACGGTTCGCTTCAAAGTGATATGTGCAATAAAAACGACATAGACCACTTTGACTAAAACCGCAACTTGAACATGTCAGACGAACTTACATTAATCGGCGCAAATATTTTGAGCGACCCAGTCGTGTAATTTCTTTGTGTTAATTAAGCTACCTCAGTCGTTAGTGTGCTGGACTACTGCTAGGGTTCCCATGTTCGATCCCCGGAAAAACAAAATTCCATCTAAGTGTTTAATGTGATTCCACTGCGCCATCTCTGACAAACTTCCGAGAAAGTACATTTAAATGTCCTGAAAATCATCCCAATTCGTCTTTCATTCGTCCTTAAAATAAAAACTCACACAAAACTGATGCTTGTCAGAAGCTAGGCCTATGGTTTCTTATGAACCAGCGCCATCTACACTGAATCAAAAAGGTAACATCATAGTGATGAAAAAGTTCATTAATGAAAATTCAAATTGATGAACAAATCACTAAATTCATCAACATAAGTGTTTTCATCATGGTTTTGATGAAATCAGGAGTTAAGAAAATACGGCAAACACTTTTAAGAATCCTGCCAAAAACGTGAATACACTTTCATAAGATTGAAGAATTGGGAAAAAAAGTTGTAATGAATTTCTGTTGATGAACGCCATTTATCAATATGAAGACGTCTTTTTTTTCAGTGTATATATTTTATATGTAAACAAGTTATTAATTGTAATATTATGTGGAACCTTATAACTTCAAACAGTTTTGAGAAGAAATAGTCTTTCACCCTGCTTTTGGGGTGTTTTGCGAGGACATTTTACGAAATGTTTCTCTCGGTGTAGTTATGACATTTGTTTCACCTATTAATATTTGATAAGTCGAAACGAATTATATTTTCTTTCCAACCTATGTCCCTCTGCTGAGAATTAGAAATTTAAAAACCTCTCGTTCGATTTTCGGGTGTTTGTACCGAAATACCCTTCCGCATATAACTAATATATCCCCTACACCGAATAGAAATAATTACTCTCGTCAGTGAATAGAATCCGTAATGTCTCGACGTAAGTGCAATGGTCCATTACTAATTTATTCATAACATAATGCTGACTCGTTTAAATGTAATGGACTCTCCGTTAAGGGTGAAGCTCCATGAAAAAAAAAAAACAAAAACTAACCCCCGCCGACAATAAAAGGGGTAAACTCAATTAAGTCGTCATTAAACACAGGAACAAGATCACAATAAATAGTCATCTATCTGCTGTATCTATATCTATCCTGTTCTCCATTTCGTAGACATTAACAACAAATGGAGTGACGCCATAAAATATCTCCGGCTGTCTGCGGCTGGGGGTGCATGACATCGTTTCCATTCCGATGATGAAAAATTTGTTTCTAGAACACGAAATAATTTCTCTTGAGAATTTATGAGATATTTTGCAGCGAAATGCCATTGACACGAATGTGGGAAAGTGTTTTGGCTGATGTACAAATTAATTTATTCAATTTCGGCTCTTTATTCGATCAGCTATCTTGCGAGTGGAATAGTCGGAGCGCTTGTGCGTTGGTCTATGAACGTTAAGTGTGCGCTCTATTTACTGAAGTCAATCAATATTTTTGTTAATGGTAAATTGGTCAGGATAACTCGGTCGATAACCATTAAAGGAAGAAATTTCCACTGCGGGGAGCGGTGCTTTTGTGAATTCCTTGTAACCACCGAACACTGACGGTTCTTTGTACACAGTGTTACCTCTGTTTGTTGATTACTCACCGCATCTGCATGCTGACTGCACTGATACACAGTGCTGCGTGCTGCATATGTGTATCTCTCTACACAATCCTGCCAAATCTGAACAGAAGCCTCTCCTTCTGTGTCTACATAAGCATTAGCGAAGAATTCGTCATAAATATTTACTCAAACTTGACACACTTCATATGTAGGTATAGTATACTTAACTGTACGAATGTGTGTGCGCATTTGAACTTAGAGTGACTCACTCGGTGTGCTGTGCACATTCAGGAGATGTGATTTTTGCGATAACATGCGAAAACTAACAAGCAATCTCGTTCGGCGAACGTTGCCTACAAGTTGCTTGCGCTGCAGAATGCATCAACAGAAACAGCAGCAGCATAGTTTCCTATTAACGGTTGGTTTTCATCATCACAATTTACTCAGTATTTTTGTTTAATTATTTACCCATAGCTAATTGCGAGTATATATGTTTTTTACTCTACGAGCTACGACCAGTGGCCAATTTACCGTTGTGCTATGCCAATGTGTGTGTAATGTACCTCTGGAGAGGAATGCAAAATAAAAACAAATTATAGCGCACGGAAGTATCGTGTCGGTCACATTTGAAAGAAAGACGGCTCGCAACAAATATTTTTCAGGCATCTTTAAGATGCCTTTCTGTCATTGTGGTGCGTATATACATCTGAATGTCATGTCCTCATCGCAGTTCGTCATGTCTGAAAGGGTAGAAGACGATTTTCAAGTGAACTCGTAACAAAGAATTACGTGTGTGGATGTGCATCTATTTATTATATGCCATTCAGAAGAAACAGTTCAAATTCTTGTTCATTCTGAAGATCAGGCATATATACGTCATTTTTTGACATGCGAAAGGGAAGGCTTGACGATGATGTGTCATTGGTGGGGTTCGCCTCGGGAGTTGCGTAATCGTCTGGTGTGGTTTTTCCATGGCTATATCAAAGAAGACTCGTTTATGGCACTGGGAAAAGCGATTTTATGAAATGTGTGTGTCGTACCTGCATGTAGTTGAACTTGCTGAATACTTTTGGCATAAAACTTTACCAAAATGTTGGTTTGCAAAAAAGAACTGTTTCAAGAGGGACTAACTGAAATGTGTGTTTTTTTTTTCAATTATATATGTTGTTTTTTGTTCTAATACTAATTTACCTTCCTAGTGGTTGTTAAGCTGGACTACTGAGCAAGGGGTCACCGGTTCAACCCCCGGATGAAAATATATTGACGTCTTGGAAAATAGTGTATCTTTTCATGTCATTTTCAGAATCTATTTGCTTTCAAAGTCAGTTTCCAAAAACACAGTTTTTAGCCATTGACATCAGTTTGAGCTAAGTGGAAAGGTATTCCCGGTTCGACCCCCTAACAAAATATATACAAATTTATTTTTATTTCTTGTTTAAATGTAGCTCAAAACTTATTGTTTTTTATTTGATAGAACACCGCACTAACATGACATTTTCTTTTTTTTCAGGTATGTACACATATCTATTTACAATCATTTAAAGTGGTAAGACATTCTTCAGTTAAAAATACTGGCTTTGGTGATCTTGCGAGGAACCTCTTTTACCAAGTTGTGGTACGACAATTTGCTTCTTGATTCACAAAAGTTGTTCGGTATGTACTTCTTAAGGCTATGAATGTTCTAAAGTTCTCACCGACAGGTGTAATCAATAATGACACAAAATATTTCTTCGAACTATTTTCTGCCGGGACGCTTAACACATTTAAGACATTTACGTCACTTGTCTTCTGTAGAATTATGTATCCTCCCAGTGCTTGAAATTGATATAGCTTTTGTTTTCGCACAACGACTAGCGCACATGATTTTTACACAAGCGCTCATCGCGTGTGCGATAAAAAAGCAAAATTATTAATGTGCGTATGACAAATCCAATATTGGAAAAACATTCTAAGTAACAGCCTTTGTTGTATAGCAATAGATCTACCATTGGGCTAAGTATTTAAAATCTCAGTTAGCCGCCTTCTTCTTAAACCTTTTGTTTAGTATTGTATTCTTAATATGCTATGGTGCACAGTTTCCAAAATCCTTTGACAATTTAAAAGCGCATAAGACACCGAAATATTCGATGATCTATTGCATTATTGAAGCGGTTTTGTTTAAAGTTTGTTTAACAATCATTTAAATCGATATAACCGTTAACACACATGTGTTTATGAAATGATGTTCTAATTTTATGTACTGTTTACAAAGGGTAACTTCTGTGTTTTTTAGGACAAACTATCGCACCCGTTTTTCACTTGAGCGCACGCATAGTGTGCGATATCGACATAATCGACATAATCTTAATTATGGGTGTGCGCATAACCTTCTGTTCATAGAAAATTGTTCACCTGAACAAAATAAGTTCAACTGACGTCCGAAATAGTCTTTTAACAATAGGTGCAAATAAACAGAGCCAATTACTTTCAAAATATCTATATTTTAGACCAGCTTTGCTAAAGACGCCCGCCTCTATCTATGCTTCTACTTTTTAAACTTTTTTTAAAGGACTCCAAAGCATTATTGTCAATATCGGTATTTTTTTATACCTTTTGGAAAAGGTCATGTTTTGAATCCTATGCCGTGGGACTTCGTTGACCTTTCTTATACTATAATTTTAAATTTAAGCACAATAACCTATATTCAACCAAAATAAATCAAATTAAGTTATTCTGCGACCTTTGGTATGAAGCAACGGGTTACACAAACGGAATTTATAGTTAGCCATTTAACGCATAGACAATTAGGTATACATATTTCTCTTGGGAAATGCGGCCTTCTCGAAACGTTAAGATGCATGGATACATTTAATTTTCTGTAATTTTGTTCGCATTTTTATTCAAAATAGTTTTCGAGACATGAATCATTTTCTTAATGTATGTTCATCGTAAAATATATTTTATTCACATGTTCGACATAAAATCATCTCATTTTCTTAGTCAAAAGTATTTTAAACAAAATGTTTGAGCAATACGTCAAAGCCTTCGCAGTCCACATACTCATCCAATGGAATTAAATCGCATGCACAATTGAGACAACACAGCAGGTGCGCCAAGTTCCAAGTACGGGTCACTGTTTCACAGCTGTCATAACATGTACGCACTTTTCAATTTGCCCCATTTGCTTTCATTTAAAAAAATAAAAATATATATTGCCAGCGTACACTCAGCGCTGCCGGTGAAGGTCAAACGTCGATGACTTTTCGCGGCCGGTACGTTGCTACACATCGCGCAGCATGGTGTCAACATTCCTCAATCTCGCCTCCAAAATGAGCGCCGACAACACGCTTGACAATAATTGCCGTCTGATTGTTTAGTACGAATCAAAACAATAAATGTCCACTTGTAGTGCGACTTGGACGCGCATTTGCATCCGACATACGAGTGGGTACATCGTCAAAAATTTGACATTTCTCTCAGTTTGTGAAATAAATCCAATTTCTGCTTCGTTTTATATAATAATGCCGAATTAAGAGCGAAGGCTGAAGCTTTTGGCGCTTCGTTATGAACACTTCCCATCAAGCGTCGATATTATGTCATATGCCCATTGTATGGCGAAATAATTTAAACTTAATTGTTAAATATTTATTTTACGGGATTAAGTCATTGTTAACGGTGGTATTGTCAAATGGGGGTCCCACAATGTGTGTGCCTACATGTGCTTCAACGCGAAGATGGCAATACCAATACCGCCGCAACCTTGGATGAAAACGGATTGCGATTTGGATTATTTCAACCGGAAATCTGGTGGCCCTGATATGAGTATCGAGTGTAACGATTGACATTTTGTTCTTGAGATGAGACAGTCGCTGATGAAGAAACATTTGGTGCGGATATTTTTGCGTGACCTCATGAAAGACACGTCAACTCATCGGGCATGAGAATGGACTTCAAGGCCAGATCTTTGCAATTAACTCGATTTGTTTATATCCCTTTGGAAGTCTTAAAGTTTGCATTTTACGCCGTCGTCCAACGAACTTTTGTTGCTTTGTTGTGTATTGTAGCGCATTTCGTTTGGCGTAGACATCAGTTTCATTCAATTTCTGTATCTCGCTGTGGCTTGGTATTTTGTTTGTTTTATAGTGTACGGCAATTAAATAGTTTCGAACTCGTGGTGCAGATTGGCTTTGAAATGATTGTGTCTGTATAGCTGAGAGCGAGGAAACGGACTTGGCAAGTTGTTAATGAAGTGATAACCTTTTCAATTGTGGGCCGTAAAAGATGTTGATTGTGCGGCATACACTCTTGACGAGATGCGATCATTCATCTGCTGTTTTTTTTGTTGTTACTGATATTGTTTTTCGAAGCGAATTGAATTTGTTTTTATTTAGTGGAAACAGTGGAATATTTCACATTGGAACTGACTTGTGTTGGGCACATCGTTTTTAAATAAACTTATAAAATTTAAACATGAACTTAGTGACAAAACATTTCGATCTCCACATCTCGATCTGCTGACGAGCAAACGCAACCTATATCAGACTCTGGCACTTCACCTCTGGTTTACAACTGTAGCGTTGCAAGCTGAAACACGGACTGCTCTTTCCTCAGGAATAGACTCGATAACTTGTGCAAAACAGTTTTGTAAAACGTACCTCCTTTGAGAAAAGACGCGTTTTAGAACAAAGCTAAAGGTCTTCAAATAGCCAAGCAACGCTTCCAGCACTGTCATTCAACTTAATGAACTCTGTGAGAGTCAAGTACTGCTGCCATGCATTGCAAACCCTAACCAGAGTCGTAAGAACAAGTTCAAATTTTTCGTCTACCTGGTCGCAGGCCACGAAGCTGCGGATAATTTATCTAAAACTAAAGTCTGCAGGTACTTCTTTAAAAACTTAGAGGAGGTTAGTTCCGCAAACAATATTGTGACAATAATTAAATTCTGTAGGGAAATTGACTGTTTGGGCGATTTGGTTTAGGTTTTTAACCGTAATGGTTAACTGGGGATGGCGATGGGCCCGTCTTGACGCCTGGTCTTTTGTAATGATCTCACAACCCCACTCAACCTAACCGAACCTTACCTAAAGTCTGCTTGATTACCACTTGGGAACACCAACTTCATCTATAGCCTACTTGCTACACCCCCAAAGCTGAAAAGCCTTGTACCAAACAAGGCAAGTCTTAGTAAGCTGAGCTTGATAACAAATGAAACGTGTGCCTGAAAATGGAAAGCATATTTCCCCTGGAGGAGGTTAGACATTTCTTACAATTGCTTGAAATAACGGAAATTCATTCACGCGGTTACAAAACTTTGTCAGTAGAAACTTTCTGTAACCATTACAAGACAAATGTTACACATATGAAGATATAAAAGTCCAAACGACAAAAGTCCACAGTATATAGAATTATAAAACAGTAACTTGACTGACAGACAAAGCACAGGCCAATTCGCAAGTCGCAAAGTCGAGAAACTTTGACGCTGTATTCCAATAGCTTTGTAGGCGGACACACAAGCGCAATAACCAACATCTATTTTTTTTTTGATAACAATGTTTTGTAAAAAACGAGATTTGGCGGGATTTTAAAAAGCGGGATTATAATAGATCGGGATTTTGAACAAGCGGGATTTTAGAAGATGGGAATTTAAAAAAGCGGTATTTTAGCAGACGGGATTTTAGAATTTTTTTTCGGGATTTTTGAAAAGCGGGATTCCGATTCGCTTTCCGTCGTTCGAGTGGCTGCATCGGCTGGCTTCACAGTAGCGCATTATATCACTCCAATTTTACACGACCTTGTTGATGGTTTTTGGCTGTAGCTCACGGATTGGTTGGATGATATTGGCCTTAAATGCTTGAATCGTTTCCGAATTGTTGGCATAACATCGGTCCTTCATGAGTCCCCAAAAACAAAAGTCCAATGTGGTTAAATCGAAGCTCCGAGGCAGCCTGTAAGAACTAGAGGTCGGCCAAATCCATATCTTCAATTTCAGTCTTTTAAGATTTTGGAAAAAAAAAATGGTAATATGATGCCACCACTCCATAATCGGCTAATGCAGCCACATTCTCGTCTTTGCGCAACGTACGACGACAGAGACCATGTATGTTGTCCACCAGCACACCAGTCTCATGAACTTTTGGGTGTATCATTTCGGCCAAAACTTTTTTTCAAAAAACCCACTGTTTGGGCTACACACCACCCACTTTGGAAATAAGTTTTCAATATTTCCCAACGTTGTTCAAGCGTAAAGCGACTCATTTTGTTCCCCGGGGGTATGATAATGATACTGACTTTCTATCCAGATTTCGAGCGGGAAACAACTGTCAGTGTCAAAATAACCTACGAATTAAAAAGAAACCACTAGATGGCCCACCCTTTATGAACTTTATCATTGCTATAGGAAACTCTCATATTTAAAACCAAAATCAGATGTTTTAAAGGTCATGCGTTGTAGTGTGCCAAAAATCCTCAGTCGAATCAAATCTTCGACTGAATTTCCAACCATGAATATCTATCCCTTTCACTACACGATTTGGATGTTCTCCTTTGACACAATACCATAGCAAAAGTGATATAATCACAATAATTTAGGTTATATTTATTGAAGTTATCACGTCTTTGCCAACCAAAACTACTTGGTACTTGCAGCCCACATCGGCCGCGTCAGCCTACTTATTGTCAGAAGACATTCAAACCCCTTATTTACGACTAAAACTGCGCCAATAATTCTCATTCATTGCATTACTTTGGTATAATTTCCTTGCAAACCAAATAAGAAAAATTACCGTCAACCAAACCGATCGACCGATCCATCGAAGGGCAATGCCCGTAGTATTGCCGCTTAAATTCTACACGATACGCTTGACTACGCGTACTGCCTCACTGAATTACTCCAATTCTATAATCTGGTATGTATTTATGTACAGCGTATACTCGTACTCGACTCGTCTCGTAACTCGTAACTATAGGAGCGGCAATAACAGCAGAAAACAATTTATAGGGTAATTAACTATGAGAGGGTTACCTCTCCCCCACCGGGTTAAAAAAAAAAAAACCTGAAAAACTACGCCGAATTGTGGACGTGAAAATATCTTTTCCTCGTCCATAAATGTATCTGTTTTTTTTTTGGCTGTGTGACGCGCTTCACCGGACATGATAGTGTACATAGTCAAGAGCATTTGAACGTTTATCTATTCAAATTGTTGTTACTACGGTCGATGGCGGTAGGTAATTTTGTTGCTGGCAGTTGCCACCTTATAGGTTACATCCTATTTTGGGCATGCCATTTGGGTCAAGGCCTATTGTGTGGTATGTTGTAACTGGGCCAAGTGAGGCGGCGGTCCGCCCGCTCTAGGGAGTCTTATCGTTACTCAGCTATGCATTGTTTTACTTGCATGTGACGATTTATTGATCTGATTTCCGTTCGCAGTTACAACTGGTATATACAAATATCCACACACTCGCACACAACGAAAACGAAAAGACAACTGACTCGAAATCGCCATTTGTTCGAACGTCCACATTCATCAGTTTGTTCAATATTTTATATTGACCCAATTGTTAAAATTGCACGCCACTACACAGCATGTGGATGTGTGCATTGTATCGCATATACCGCTTGACAGTGCACCTATATTGTCGTAACAAAAAGGTTAAACTTGTATATGTTTCTTCGGTCGTCACTTTAAAGTTTTGAGTCATATTTCACTCGACTGCATTGGATTGTAAGTGTAATTTCTATTCCGATCTCGCGCAACAATTCACAAACGCATTTCGTGTCGCGTCGCCGTCGTCGAGTTTATTTGCGTCATTTCGTGTTGGGGTCGCTCTTTGTCTGAAATAATTTTTAACACACTTTCAAACATTCTTCCAAAAGTTTGCGAGAATTTGTACGATAGCGAAATTTGCATTTTTATGTGGTCATTGTGCCCATTGCTTAAGAATTTAGAGTATGACAAACAAAAAATATTCAGTTGCTTGAGTCCTTGAACAATTTCATTTGAAATCCATTTACAAGCAGAAAGTTCTTCAAGGGAGCAAACTGGAGTCATTGGCTTTTTCTTGCTTTAAGGTGGCACAATGTGTGCACATATATATAGAGTCTCCCAAAGGATGCTACATGATTTAATTACATGTCTCTCGAGGGAACTTATTACCAAGACAAATTTAAGGAAATTACGTTCGATTTCTTTCGGTTATGAGAACAATTCACTTGCTTTGGCATGCGTGGCTCGGCCTCTTCAACGGAAGTTCGTATTTGCTTTTCTTCTTGAACTTGACGCTGGAATTTGATGTTCAATGTGACCCAGCTAATGCATAACCGATGAGTTTTGGTCATATATTATTTTTGTTGTATTTAACGGTGCACAGCGTTTGAAATATTTTTTTTAGCATGTCCTTTAGGTAAGACTTCTATTTTAAGCTCTGTTTTTAGGTGTAGGTATTACAACAGCCTATAAGGCTGTTTTAAATCAAAACGTGCAGCGTCCTAATATTTTGAGTTTAAGTTTGCTCCGAAGGAGATGCACTTTCACATAGTTTTATACTCTACGCCACAATCCCAGCCTGGAAAAGAAATAGTATAAAATATTTTTTACCCTTAAAAAAACTTAAAACCAAAATACTTAGCGTAGATTACTTAATCTCTGCTCTAGTTAGCTAACATTCGTCAATAATCATACACAAACTGCTATATATGGAGCTTTTACGCAGCGATTTTTTTAATTCAGGGGAAAGTCACTAAGTTTTGAACAGGTCTTAAGTTTTAAGCGTAAAACCTTCAATGAAAGATTTGGATAAAAGAAAAGCCAGGCGTAAGCCTTGGAGCTAGTGCTGTTAGATTTTTTTAAGATTAACCTATACATTTATATGTAAATGGTTAATAAATAATACTTGTAATAATAAAAGAGAAAAAAAAAGTGGATAAAGATGCACTTCAGTAACATTATGTTGGGAAAGGTTGGTTTTTAAATATGGTACATTGTGAGTTGTAATTTTTTGTTGTAATAAAATTAGTTATATATCTTTGCATTCGTATTTTTTTCACTTTTTCTCCTTTGTTGCATTTTTGTCTGCATGCAATTCAACTAAAATTCATTTTCTGTTCATTTTCCTTAAAAAAAAACGCTTATCTGCGGCTTTTTTTCTTAATTTTTTCTGTTCGATCAATTCAATCAACGAAAAAAACTTATATCTACAGCAACCTGTTGTATGAACTCTAACTATATGTACACACACTACCAATGTCAATTGACAATCGATCCGGACCACATCTAATCAAAAATATACGATATACAGTTGACAAAAGATCGTACTTCACTGTCATCCTCGTCACGCTGTTTTATAACGTGACGGTAAAATGTGCTAACTTAAATAAATTAATTGACTTGAAATATGCCACATTGACGTAAAACACGCTTTAATGAAGAAGTTACTCTCGCTAGATATATTTTTTCACGAATTACTTACGGTAAAAATAACATGCTCTTGCCCATCCTTAGTCACGAATATTTGCATCAGCTACTGTGGAAATTTTATTTTGCCCATTATAAGCTTTGAAATTAAACTTAAGTGTAAACAGCAATCATGCGCATCCCATGCCTTGTTTTAATTCGTAAACATTTTGCGAATTATACCTATATACATTAGTTGAAAGTAGATGATGAAAACCATTGTAGTCTTAGATATAAAAATAATATTTACTGCATAAATTAATTTTGAGAGGTGTTTTGTATTGCAAAAAAAAACAACAAAAATCCCTATGAAAATAATACGGTCCATAGTGAATTGCGCATTCTTATTTATAGCATAGCTAACGAGTGTGAACTTCTGTGCGAGGTTTTTAAATGCTACCCAGTTTAATTGTTGTTAATTAACCTATGGTGGTACACTTTAATAATTAACTGGTGTCGAAAGATGAATAACATATTGAGAGAGCTAAGATCTATCTGTTCGGCGCGGATCGTCATTGTTTTTGTAGCGACCTTGATTTTTGCACATTTAACTATAGCACGTAGTAGGGTGTAGTAATTTGTTGTTTAAAAAAAAATATAAAACTCTATCGCATTTCTTTGAAGTGCCGGAGATAGTGCTAATGTTTTATTTATATTTTTGTAAACAAAGAATATTATTGGCAATAAAATTCATTTTGTTTATTTCATGATGCTATTTCATATTCTACAACGATTAGCTCTTAGAAGTTCAAGTTCATTGATGGTCAATATAATTATTTTCGAACTTAGATCATAGGAACATGTTAGTTAGTAATACGTTCCTTCTCGTATATTTTTGAACTTTTGTTTGCGATTTAGAAATATCGCGACATTTTAATACCTTTTTATTTTTTATTTATTTTTATTACCACAGCTTAGTATCCTATGTTTGGGTCATGCAACAAATTTTCAAGTTCCATTTGTTACATGATCGAATATAACATTGGGTGCTGACCGAAAATGAGTAAACAATATCAACATTTTTTGTGGAACCAATTTTATTGTTCAACTTAAATTAGGTTGGTCCTTCACTACCCTCAAAGAAGTACTTAAACTTTTTTTTTATCGATTAATAAAATGTGGACACTGAGAATAATTTCGTTACAGTAGGTACCATCCTAGGTATAATGAAATTATTTTCAATCATATAAATAAAATTGGTGTAGTTCTGTTCGACTAAGATTGAATTTAAATGCAAAAATCTTAGAAACTGTTCAATATATTCTGGTGCATTTTTCACAGGCCTATAGACGATACCTATGCCTACAATATCTGCTTTGTTTCAACTCTGTCTTTACAAATTTTGCAACGCTTTCCATTCGAAAATACTGGGAGCATTTAAGTATAGTAAATACCAGCTTATAGAGGACATCTGCAGGTACAACTTAGGATATCCAATAACTCGATAACTTAAAAGGTTTTTAAATAAAAAGGCAAAATTGGAAATATTTTTACGATTTTCACATGAGTGAGTAGATATGCAATTCATTCTCAAATCAAACATACTAACTGCGCAATATTATATTGACATCTCTTTTTACCCTATTTGACTCCTATGACGGAGTGGGAGACAGACAGAAGCAGTACGCTGTGTGGTTTGCTAAGAAAAAAAAAACAAAACAAATGGCAAATATGTAGGAAAGGTTTGTTTGTACTGTTTTGCTTACAAAATAAAGTGTCTAGAAAGAAATGTCAAATAGGTATAGGTACCAGTGATACTAGATCGTGGTATTATTTCATTAGGGGATTTATATTAGGGAAAATTTAAAGTGATACACGTCGTACTATTTATAAATGTTATTTGCTATTAAGATGAGGCAGTAAATTACACGGTGAAGTTTTTAAATAGCATTACAGCCAATGGACTTTTTGCTCATAAAATAAAAAATAAATCACAGGGTCAAACTTTAAGAAAAGCGGGAGATGAATTCACGTGCAGTTATAGATAATTATGTAGCGTGCTCCAGGGTAAGTAATGCAGGAAATATCACTACCTTAGCCGATAGAAACAAAACTTCTAATATAGTATACAAAGAAGCGTTACATTAATAAAAAAGTGAGTTAAATACCTATTATAAAATTATTTTCTTTCATTTTCATTGTCCAAAGAATATTTAATTATTGCTGATTAGTCCAACGACCAGGTGCAATGCCATGAAGGCAGAGTGGACTCAGTCTTTGGAATGTTTTTTAATACGGGCTCAAGTCGCTCACTATTGCAGACCGCTCCCTCGCGTTATACCTTTGCAATGTCTATTGATGATTTTTCTTTGAGCGATTATCAAAAAAAAAAATGTCCCCTACAAGACAGCAAATTTATAAAAAAATTGTTTCTATCAATTGTTCTGAAACGACATTTGGCACGGGCGAAGCCGGGCGGGTACAGCTATATCTAATATAATTTTCCAAACATTTAATTTTTCTGCATGGGTTTTTATGAACAATCTCGATTACCTTTTTAGTAGATGATTTACATACAGGATTTTATTTTTTTACTTCACTGGGAAGATTTTTAAAAAAGATATTTCAAATTGTTAAGGACCACAAACAAACTTCCAAAAATAAAACTGTCTTTTTTTTTTAGTTTCTTACATATTTATAATTAAATTTGTGGAAGTTAAAAAATGCTGGTGTATGTTCTAGTTTGCTTTTAAATGATAAAATTAATATTTGGTAACCAAACAAAGTCGTCTTTGAAAGGGTTGGGTCCCACCGTAGAGAAAGATATTCCCAAATATGATATTCTGCAGTTTAAACCCTTTTCGCCAGCTTGACACTTGATAATCAAAATAAAAATAAATAATTGGCGCAAGAAGTCCTTATAGGTTTAGACTGGGTCTAACTTCTCACAACCATTAATTTTGTGTGAGTTTTTTTTTTTGAGACAAATGGAAGGATCTGCAATTTTATGCCGATCTTGAACCGATCTTTCAAGCTCTTTCATAACGATAAAGGAAGTTCCGCAGTGGACAAAAACTTTAAGATATAATTTGTCTTGATCCAACCTCGAACCCCTCGCTAAGTAGCTCAGCATTTATTCAAACATTTCCTATTTTCATTGAAAGTGCCTGCGTTACGAAGCCAATTTTTACCATCTTTCGCTCTTGTTTATTTAAAGATGTAAATAGAAGCATTTCGTAAAGGCGTCTAAAACTGTGTAACGATATAAACGATAAGTTTGAAATGGGCTTTGTTTGGGGCAATAAGGTCCTAATCCTGGACCATAGGTCTTATTACGGTCAAGTATATTTTTTGTACAGAGAGTGTTTTTTGTATGTTTTTAACAAATTTGCTAAAGTCTTACAATTCGCTATTCAATATTCAAAATTGTTTATATTTCTGTATGACGACCAAGAACGTTTTATTAAAAAGTCTATTAATATATACGTTGCACGTAGGTAAGGACCAACTGTTACAGTAGCCAACGCGATGCTAAACAAAAAAGAAAACATATGCCTTTTCCATTTTGACGCAAATGTCTAAGTTTCCTTTCAGTTATCAAAAGACAGAGAAATGTTAACCATTAAGTTTGAACCTAAAGTTATCCGTGCTCATCAAATAGCATTTAACAAACCAGTTTAACAAAATAAGAGTACCTGTAAATTATATAACAGAAAAAAAAGTTAGTGCCTGATTATTGATACTTTGACTGCCTTATTTGACATTATCTATTACCTAAAGTCTGTTTTTTTTTGCAACCCTTGCGGTCGCGAGCTTAATCTCCATAGATTTGTATCTCCCATCACTCTCAAGCGTTTAAAAAATCGTTTTCTAAAGGTCTCCCTTGTGCATTAATATTTTCCCCTGAAAAGTTAGAACATAAAAGTCAGGGAAAATTTGTTCATCATATTTTTTGTCCGTAATAAGTGAATATACGTTTGTTTTCCTTTTGAGGTGCTGCAATATTTTTGGTAATTTATTTCAAAATATGGTCAGGAAAAACTTGAAAATCGTTCAGGGAAATTTATTTTAAACAACTCTGAATGTCTTCGAATTGCTTTTGGTGCAATGACAACTAAAGCTAAGCGATTCACTTCTTATGCATAGTGCTGCTGAACACATCCGGTACTCATCATGGTAAAACCAGGGTTGGCCTTAAGGAACGCGAAAGTGTTCAAACGTTTTCGTGTGCACGAATGATTTACGAATAAGTTTTGCGCTATCTTCTTAAGTTGACTGTTGTCATTCTTTATGACTTTGATATTCAAGTCCCCAAGAGGTTAGAGGGCGGACTCGTCTTCCAAATGAACTTACTAAATTATCAAGACTTCCTCATCGATCCGTAACATTCTTTAGAAAATTGCTGAAATAAGCCAGCTCATTTGTCTCTCTTTCGCCGACTGTTGTCATTCTTTATGACTTTGATATTCAAGTCCCCAAGAGGTTAGAGGGCGGACTCGTCTTCCAAATGAACTTACTAAATTATCAAGACTTCCTCATCGATCCGTAACATTCTTTAGAAAATTGCTGAAATAAGCCAGCTCATTTGTCTCTCTTTCGCCGGTCAGGTTTTGTGCTTCAACTGTTTCCATGCACAGTTGCCCATCTGCTGACGCTTGGAAATCTTTCTCGCACTTGTCGGTATAAAAGCACGTTCGAACTGCAATTTAATCCCGAATACACGAGCCACTCGCAGTTGATTTAAAAGAACACAACAGCTGGTTTGACACTCTAAAGCGCCAACAAATCTATTATATTTGCCACATGATGTGTGACGGTGAGTTGTTCTTCGCAAATACACAATTTTTCGTGTTAACACCCTTCACACAAAGCCTGTCACTGTGGAAAAACATGGTCAAACACAAAGTCAATCTCATTTGCATATGCGACACACTACAGAACCAACACCACCCCCTATGCACTGGCAATCCATTTCTGAAATCACACTTTCAAAGTGTTTTGAAAAACTCTCAACTCGTTTCCTGTTGTCCATGCACACGAGTATACAGGCAGCACACATTAGCATATTCTTCTCGTCCTCCTCCCTCTCCGCCTCCAACATGCTGTTGACACTGACATTGAAGACATACAAGATGAATTATTGTTATATAACGCCGCAATCACCAGTATAGCGTATCGGTTACGTGTCACTTGACAAATGTTGCAGCGGCACTAATGCCTGTCTCCGGTTTTATCTTGCCACAGCTCAGAGCTGAATATGACAAATGACATATACCGACTAATTATTATTACAAGCATGTAAATGGGCATCGGCAAAGCCAGCTTTAATCTGACCATTTGAATGTATCTGACGACTAATTAGCGACTATTTTTCACGTTTGTACATCCCACACACGACACACCACATCATCCTTGCAGCGGGTGTATATCATATATGCCGATATGACTTTCCTTTCAACCGCCGATGACATAATCGGAAATTGAAGTGTGCAATGCCACCAAGAGGGGGTCGCTAATAGTTAACCAGATATCCCCTTCGCACACAGAATTATTGAATAATTATAGTAGATATCGAGTGCGTCAGAGAGTGGTGTGTTATATGTACACGTATACGTATGCCATACTACAAGGACGCTTTAGCAACTCTTGGTTAATTAAACGCTGTGTGCTGCACTGAAGTTTGTGCCATCGATGTGCTGGAATGGATTGCAAAATGCAGTTCATTAGAAAGGTATCCTCGTAATGTTCGAATTCAAGATGGTTTACTATCTAAATGTGCTCACTGTTCTATAGGTGGGTACTTTGAAGTGATTTGTTTCAATGTCGGGTGGATGTAACCATTACCCACCTAATAATGGTGTATGATTTATTTCACGACTCGAAGCCGACTTCCGCAGTAGGAAAGCTACGTGTCATAGCCGCTGGCTGGTGTCTTTCAACTTTTGTCTGTATCTGTTTTCTGTTTTCTATGGCTAAACTTTGGAATAAGCAATTCCATCGGAGTCGTCTCCACCCCCTCATAATTCATGACAAAGTTGTCATTAGTATCTATAACGTCGTGATATCCATGCATCATAACTTAAACATAGACTTGAATGTCTTCGGAGAACCTTGCCTGTGTGTGAATCAAAGGTCGTTCGGTATAATATTCTAGAAATGCTTTTCGGATCCGACAAAACATATTCACGAAGTTGTTTCGGATTTGCTTTTGAGAAGCCAGGCATCTGCCGGAGTGTAGTGCTCTTTCACGTGGCCTACTGTTTGTATTTTAGATATATGTACATAAATTCGGTTGGACCCATGTATAATTTAGGCACTTTCGGTTCCAAATCCAATCACATTTGCATTCATTTGTTATTCTGTGCATCTTTGATACCGGAAAGGATTAGGAGGACATTCTGGTACACAAGTGCATGCTAGGTCACATCGCACATTGAGAATATGCTGATATGGAATTGCCACAATCAGTTTCAGGCTGTAAAAGGCCATACAATTTTACAGAAAATTGTGTGTACCTTAGGATGGTATCAAATAAATACTACTACATCATAAGAGTTACATAAAGCTGTTATTTTACGACGAAAATGTACCATTTAGTGATGGGCACTCAAATTTTGGTTTTCTACCCAAACTGGGTAAGCATTTTTGTGCAATTTATTCGATGTTGCCGTCACTGAGATGATGAAACATTTTTGTTTAATAATGTAAACAGTAAACCACTGATGAGAAAGTTTGCCCCCTCAACAACTGTCACAGTTTTAGTAGGAAGTAAAATTGAGCCCACAAAATAATATACAGAGATAGAATCATAAACTCGTGTAAAACCGCAGTTAATTACAAGGTCACGTGTAACTCCGAACAACAAGGTCAAATATAAAACCATTCGCATATTGTGCACTTTAGTTAACACCCACACTTTAGAAGTTAGTTTATTGAATCTTTTTTCTAAATCATTTCCTGCTTGTTATGCTACTTATTATATACTATAATCGTGATTAATAACTATAGGAAAACCCAGCTGTCAAAGTGAACATTTCTTAAGGCATATTTCGTTGCGACTCAGATAAGCTAATGGAAGGCACACTTATGCAAGGCTGGGTGTTACTTAAAGCGACTTTTGATTCGAAATGATCGCGTAGATCAATTTTGTCTAAGCCGAAACATCTGCTCAATCCCAATCGTCGTTTGAACAATTGCATTGATATGTAAATCAACAACTCTGTGTATTGTTACTATTTATCGTTAGTGAGAAGAAAATATTATGCATAGTTCACTTACAGAAACTCACCTTTCATGCGGTCCATATTTCATAAAATTCGGAAACAAAGGCCCTAATCGATACGACAAAAACAAAAGTGTGTCAACCAGTGCGACGATCTATCAGCAGATTAGATTGAATTTTCCCTTTAATTGTTCGATAACATAGATCAACGATTCATTGGTTTTATTGTGATTACGGGGTGGACCTGGGGCTCAACTAACACAGCTCTCCTTTGCTAACTGTTTCCAGTTGCTCACTCGAAGATGGTGGATGCCATTTTACATTTGCGTCGAAGACTTTCCGCTTTACACATCTCCACAGTCACATAAGGCGACTAATTTGCACTTTTCTAACGATAACGTTTTCTCTGTGCATTTTGTAGAAGTAGTTGATTAATTTATTTCTCTTAAGTTCGAAAAATTTTGCGTATTGCATTTGCCTATGGGTTGCTTATAAGCGAGCTACTGGAATAGGAGAGGAGAGGTCCGTGCGTTGGGCATTTTTGTTTCTCCTTATAAAGGGTAAAACCATTATTGCGAATTTTAGTTTCACCCTTAGATTTCCTATTGTATATCCATAGCTTTTGTGCTATCTTCTTCTAATTCTGCTAATTTTATTTACTGAAATCGATTGGGATTTGAATACGTAGTCTTATAATCAAGTAGCAAACTTATTACCTTTGCCACCCGCTTTTATACACTCGAACAAAGCATGTATGGGTGGGGTAACTATAGTTGCTTTGAAGCTTCCGAGTATATGTAGTACAAGGTGGCGCAAAAGTAATCCTCCTATCAGAAAATGCTATAAATTTTGCGATTGGCCCCTAATGTCAGTTCTGTTTGGACATTTGTGTAGTAAACACATGCGAAATACACGTTAATAAACAATGTTACGCTACACTGCTCCAGAATGCGGAATATTGGTGACTATTTATTTGAGCAATAATCGGTCGGTGACTTTGGCACAACGTGAATTTCGTTGGAGATTTCCTAGCCGTCCAACACCTACTGGTGAAACACTGCGACGTTTAGCCGCTCGCCTCGAAGAGACTGGCTCAACACGAGACGTTGCCAAGAGTGGCGGGCCCCGGAGCGCCCGTTGTGCCGAGAATATCGCCTCTGTTGACGCGGCAATTTTTTTTTTCGAGAACGCCGCTGGTCAAACGACAACAGTGAACGGTGCGCGCTATAGGGCCATGTTTACCGATTTTTTTCTACCGCAATTGGACGATTTAGGACTGGAGGACATGTGGTTCCAACAGGACGGAGCTACGGCACACACTGCGCGAGCCACAACCGATATTCTGAAAGCGGTGTTCCCGGGTCGTTTTTGGCGATTTGCACTTGCCCGCAAGATCGCCTGATTTCACCGCTCCAGACTTCTTTTTGTGGGGCTTTTTGAAGTCGCGGGCTTACGTCAACAAGCCTCAGACTCTTGCAGCTCTTAAAGGCAATATCCGTCAAGAAAGTGAGGACCTATCGCCGGAAGTTTTGGCCAAAGTGATGGAAAATGCCATAAAAAGGGCTCAAATGACAATCAACTGTGGCGGCGGCCATTTACATGACATCATATTCTCGACTTGATGTAAAAAAAATTAAAAGACTAAATAAAAATAATCCACAAGAAGAATCAAAGTTTTTCAATTTTTTTTAAAATAACAGCCAAAAAACATCGGAAGGTTATTTTTGCGCCACCTTGTATATACTGCTATTTAAACATTTGTTTGCAGTACAAAAATTGTCTTAAGTAGTTGTTGTAGTATGATTAACAATAAAACGCCCTCAACACCTTAGTTTTTTTTGTAAAGTGGTATACTTCACACCCCAATATTCCCTATGAACTGTTCTATCCGCCAGCATCTGCTTATTAGCCCAGATAGATCTGTGATCTATCTTTAATTATCCCCTCCACAGTCCACGGGAAGGCATTTTCACTTTGTCATTACATTTGTAACGCCAAGAAGGAGTCACCGGAGACCTCATAAAGTAAAGGGTGATTTTTAAAGCGTATTTTTTTTTAAAAATCGAATAAAACACTCAAATTTGCAGCAAATATTCAACATTTTTATTGTAATCGATAAATATGCCTTTGCGTTAAACCACATGATCTTGGCGGCCAACTCACAGGGCTATTCCGAGAGATAAGCTGCTCACCAAATTCATCCTTCAACATTTCCATTGTTTCACGAGCTGTGTGGCATGTGGCACCGTCTTGATGAAACCAAATGTCAACCGTTCAACTCAGTCACCTGGGGCAAAAGAAAGGTCGCGTATCATGGCTCGATATCGTTCTCCGTTGACGGATTCACCAGGTCGATTATGACGACAATAGTATGGTCGTAACAAATGGTGCACATTTTTCACAGAGCACGAATTTTTATAATAAATTTCAATAATTTGCAATCGTTGTTCGTTTGTAAGTCTTTCCGTGATTAAATGGCAGAGTATACTGAAAACTTTTCACTTTGACAGATGACGTTTGGACGCTGCCAAACTGAAAAACTTAACTCTTAAAAAATCACCCGTTATATATATTCTGGATCAGGATCACATTATGAATCGATTTAGCCATGTCTGTCTGTCTGTCTGTTGTAAAATTGGGTGAAATGACTTATTTTTATCGTCGTCAGGTTGGTATTGAAAATGGGCTAGTAGTTCTGTTACCTCCCATACAAAATCCATATAAGGCACATGTGTCTCTCTGTTTGTTGAAAACAGGATAGCGTCGAAAGAAATCGATCTAGGCAAGTGAAATTTCGCGAGAGGACGTACTTTTATCGTCGTCAGGCTGATATTAAAATTGGGCTATGTCGGTCAAGTAGTTCTGGTACCTCCCATACAAAACCAATTTTGCATGACTTGTATCCAGTGGAGGGTGTCAAAGCCGATGATAACACTTTTACTTGTTTTATTTTTTAACTATAAATTAATACGATTGCCAAACTAACGAACGAAGGTTGCGTCTTTGTTAAAATAAAAACCTATGATATTTAAAAAGAGATCACAACACAAATTTTTCAATTTCAATTTTTAAATTGAGACAAAATTCATTTTCTTCCATATTTTTGCAAATATGCAAATATAAGTGCATCAATTCAAAGTGCAGATATTAAGGTATTTTTCGTGTGTGTTTCGAAGATTTTTACATCATTTCAACTTGATAAGTTCATGTTTTCAAGTAAAATAAACACAAGTCTGGAAACCTTATATGAGAAGCAAAGTGGTATGACAACCACATTTATTAGAAATAAATTGTTTGGTAAACTTTAATGTTACAGAAGTTGTTGCAGCTAAGTTACTCATTTTCCTGTTTCTCATACATATATTTTAAATCTACTACTGACGAGCATGTTAAATATAATAGCGATTTGTAGTTTAAGTTTCACGAACATTTGTGGAGTAGATTAAAAAATGTACTGAAAATTATAATTTTCCATCTTACACCTGACGTTAAAAAATAAAATAAAAACTTAGAGCTACAGGTCCGTAAGGACCCCAGCTTCATGCAACCATTCGTTTAGTGTGAGTTCTTTATGTTTTGCACAATGTCCAAATGGCTTATTCAGAAGCCCTTTCATGGCAGTTTTACTCTCGGATGTTTGTCAGACGTTCGATGTGACGCAGTGGAACACACCCTAAAATGTAATTTTGGGGTTTTTCCCGGGAATCGAATATTTTTTAACATCAGCTCGACTCGGAAAAGCCTTGTGCTAGAGAACCAAATCAAACCTAAGTACGTAGAATGCCCCATCATCATCTGTGTGTTTTTTTTTTCATTTTTGTTGGCTTCATATTTGCTTCATCGACCTCAAATTTAAAGCTACCTTTATGACGTTTGTTCTTTTGAAATAATTACATTTTTACCAACCTTCAAGGGTTTAAATTGCTCTGGTCGTCATTTGTAAACCAAATTTATCCGAAATTTTACATTAAACATCAAAATGCTTTAAGAGGCGCTTGCTTAGACCCACATGTGCTTAACCTATAGGGTCCTATATGTATATATTCAATATATATACCAATTCCTATTCCATTAACAAAAAGAAGAGGCACTTCATGTTGCCACCTACCGCACATATCTATAAAATCAATGTGCCATAAGTATCCATCTGGCAGCTCGTGCATAGGAAGGGGTTTCGACGAAAATTTCAAGGACACCCACTTGACATATGAGAAATCTATACACAAAGTGAAAGGTACGTATACATTTATTCGCTTTATAATTAGCAATCATAAGACCCCCTTTTAAAATAAATCCCATGCGAATAATTTCGGTTACTTAATATCATCAGCGGTAGTTAACATTTCATGTAAATCGTTACAGGGATCATGTTCAAATTTCGTAACTATCATCGAAGTAATTAAAATTTAATTTAATCCCACAATGTTTATTCAACAACAAGCAATCTCATAATCCGCCAGGAATCCTGTCTGTATTCATTAAAAATCGAAAACAATAACACTAATCCTCGTGAAACGTTTAATTAAGCTTATTATACAATAAAACAAAAAAAAAAAGAATATTACACAACTTACATATTTTTTTCTCGTCTTTTCTGCCTCTGATTTACCTAATTAATTTCATATCTTTCTCTTTTTACTTGCAGGTAAGTAAGGAGGGCGCAAGTGGAAACCATATTGTGCCAATTTCGTTATCGCATGAAATGTCACAAAAACATAATTTTTCCTTGAAGTCAACCGTTTCGTAAGTACGCCCTTAATGGAAACGCCGCCCAACGTTCTGATAACATTTCCTTGAGTCTATTACTCACGCAGAGATATCAATTTTGGTTTAAGTATCTTTTGGGTGTGAGAAGTTTCCAAATAAAAGGAACCTACATTAATCCAATAACAGAGCAGCTCCCATCCTCCTTTTGTATGGATAAGCAGACAACATTTTAATTTAGAGGTATTTGTCGAAATGTGTGTAGGTACACAGATGTGCACTCTTTGTTGCAAAAGAGAAATAACAATTTTGGCCGTTATTTGAAACCATACCACGAGAGCACTTGATCTGGTTCACCTCAACTTTCAATCATAGTAGGAAGCGCTCGCGCGCCACTACACACTGATCGATCTGTTTTGCCAATTGCTGGGTGGATGGCGGCTCACGGTTCCGACTTCCTGCACATGGTAATAATATTTCCTAAAGCCATTGTGCGGCTTCTCAACTTTATTTCCTTTTCCATTTTTGCGCGCGTCCACACAGCCTATCAATCGGGTTTATAGGTAAATGCGTCTTATCGTCAAGCTATCGGATATAAATCATTTTCATGTATTTTCGTGTTCGTGTTGCCCTTTTCAGCCTTCAAACGGCTGTTCTCAAATGGCAGCGCGCATCGCACCGCCAACACTTTCACCACCACCACCGACGACGGCGATGCGAATACGAAGTCGCGTAATCGATGTATAACAATAAGCCACCGCGATCTTGTCGTCTTCATAATAGTGATCATCCTGCGGTGGAAAACCTTTTGCACATTGATCCTGATCTCTGTATTTCAAAAGAAACGTACAATTTGCAACCGCACGCAGTATAGGTAGGTATAGGTACTTTTCGGGGGACACGGATTCGATTATATCGTCTCACTAGCAAAACAATGTCAAAAGTTTCAGATCAGAGTGTATGATTGGAGAAATTTACAATCGGGGGTACAAGTCTTAAATTTGTAATTGCCATGATTGAAATTAAATTGCTCGGCATTGCATACCGCAGAGCGCCATTGAGAAAAAGGTTTACAATGAGGAAATTGCTGCCATAAATGTGGGCTGATTGTTGATTGCGGATTTTACCGCATCCGCGGAGTCGTATTTGGCATACGAAATGCGATAATTGTACAACCTGTGCTGGAAATGACAACGCAAAGTGTGAAAGTTATATATTTATTTCATTTGGCAGCGGTGCTCTGAAAATGTTTGTTGCTGCTGTTTATGAGCTAACGAATCGATATTCAGTTGTACTATGGATTGATTAAGCACATCAGTTGGGATAATATTTTCCATTCACCATATGTGAAATGATTTTCGTTTCTATCGACAATCTGCGATACTAATAATCACTTTTACTGTCTAGGCTAAATTTTTCGAACTCACAATGGCAAAATTTCCCATACAAAATTGCATATTGTGACCTACAAAATATTTCATGTGAAGGTTAAAAATGATTGTTTTCATTAGCATTCTAACAGTTCAAGTGCGCACGTCGACTCTAAATAATATCAGGAGAAATCCACTGGTTTTGCTTTAAAATTCTCGGACTGTACGGTATAATCAGACTCCCTGAACTCAGCTGTATTTTTCAAGCTATAAGGTCCTGGCAGTGACAACAGGCAATATACATGAATTTAATTATTTTCGAATCTTAAGCCGCCATTGGTGGCAAAATAAGCTTTTTAAATGACTGATGACTGCGGATGTGCGTAGGTCCGTTCATACAAGATCGAATAAGTTTTCTGCAAATATGTAACGAGTTTGTCAATGTTTTAGGCGCCGTAATTGTTCTTAGACAACGTAGTTAAATAAGTTCAATAAGTCTGTCATGGCCGTAGTTGTTCTTAGACAACGTAGTTTAATAAGTTTAATAAGTCTGTCATGGCCGTAGTTGTTCTTAGACAACGTAGTTTAATAAGTTTAATAATTCTGTCATTGCAATATCGCAGCACGTTGCCGGAGATGGAACCTGTCTGTTTTGTCACACATTGTGAATGGTACGGATATTGAAGCCTGAAATGTGCGAAAGCTTTTTCTTTTTCTCCTATCTATTGTGAATCTCTTTACTGCAATTTTAGTGCGCACTTAATTTTTTTTTTAAATTCAAATCACAGTGGCTTAATTATAAATGCAAAGTCATCTATTGTGAACTAGAATAATATGTTAAAAGCGAAGACGAAGATGGATGGGCCTTACAAATAATCATTTTCAATCGTCATTCGTCACCTTAAATACATTTTTAGGTCACAATGGGTAGTTGTATAAAAATGTTTGCGTCTAAAGTTTGTAAAATATAGATTGGACACAAAAAGATGGTATTTTTTTTGGGAAGTACCTAATAATTTTTTTTCGTGCCATCACTTTAGTTTATGAAGCTTCAACGTCCACTCAGTGACTCAGGTTCATTGTGAATCCCCATTTAAGACTGTGTAACCATTTAATATGAACGGTTTGAGAACAAGTTGGTTGTGTTTAGTGCGAAACAACTGGAAACCTCTTAGCGCTGCGGTGCTTGCAGAAAACCTTTATCCGAGGGTGAGTAATCTCCGTTCTTGCAGTTTGCAAACCAAATTTTAAATTAGCTTCCCCTCAAATCACCGAGCATGGCAACAATGGCAATTCTTTTTCTTATTATATAGCGAATATTATACGAATGGAGGGTAAAATTAGTAAGTAAGTAAGTTTTTTTTCTAATTCACTCCACAGTCCTTTCTATAGACAATAACCATTTTTAACCTTCACCTCATATATTTTGTACGTCACAATATGCAATTTTGTATGGAAAATTTCGCGTGAGCTTTGATTATTAGTATCACGGAATTGTTCGGATGAATTCGCATATTGTGCTAAACATTTTTACAATCGTTGCCAGTATGGATGTGTACATTTCCGACCCCATATTCTTGAAATTCTCGAAATTTGAAATCTTTTTCTTTCGCTACACCAACTTATTAGACTGGTAAAAATGTGTCAGCCTAGCGGTAGTCAAACATTTTCGAGTATAGGTTGACACAACAATTCCGCTGCGTAAACAAACAGAGAAACCACCTTAATCGTAAGTAGACAGCTTCTGACGAACCTCAGGCGACGACGACGCGACGTTAAGAGCCTTCTTAATTGATAAAAACTATCTGTTCCAATTACCTACTTTCTTCGTCGTTTTTTTTTCTTCTCTTTCTCTCTCTCTCACTGTTTACCCGAGTGATATAAATCCTCTGTGCCAAGCACTTGCAATGATTTAATATCGTATCGATCGATATGGCAAATAAACAAGATAACACTTCGCGTATTAGCACTCTAATCGCTTTAATGATAAATCAAATATTGTGAAATTATTTACACTTTTACCCTCCTAGATAAGACTGAACCTCTGCCAGTATATTATGTAAATTTACCAACAGGGATATCATGGCTGTGAACACACATTTTACATAGACTTAGGTCATTTCGGTAAACAGAATCAGTGTATATTGAGGCTCTACATTAACATACTGCAATTACTATCTTATCAGTGTGAATGACAGGAAATTTATTCATATTTGTTGAATAAATTGTCGTCAGAGAGATCCAAAAGAATTTTCCCTTTTCATGAACAAACTGCGCTGGGATTGGCTTTCACTTTTTCTTTCGAATTTTCTTTCAGTTTTTTTTTTGTTATATTTACAATTTCTCTGAAACCGAAACTGAACTCGACACTTTTTGACACCTAAATTCTAAAGCTGTTCCTATTTTTAGAATATTACCGTATGGTCCAGCAGCGCACAGATGTATTTGCATAGTGGAAGTTGAAATGTTGATAAACCAGATTTATTTGCATTTTAAAGTATCTATCGGTGGTGGTCATTACTTATATTCGACAAGACAGTAATATGGTTCATTGTGGTTGAATATCTTTTCTGTCGGAATGAATTCCGGCGTAAATGTGTATCAAAAGTCGGTTAATGTAATAAAAATTGTAAGCGACTCATTTGCATGGCTAATAAAAGACCCTTTTGGGTGGTCAGGTTCCATTAAGTCATTAGCATAGATACGAGTATCGTATCAGTTGACAAACTTTAATAAATTATTTTCATAATTTCAATAGATTTAACCTCGCTTGATTGATGAACGAGCGTGGGATGGGATGGTGAAAAAATAAATGCCCCCTTTAGCCAGAGACTTGCGTTTCACGACTTATCTTGAAGATTATGTTGACACATTTGTCTCAGATTGTGATTTATAATGGAAACCATAAAGTAAAAGTTAACACAGGTGGTTTGCGCAGTCATTCATGATGAATTGGCTTTTTTGTGTGTATAATACGTAGTTAAATTTTAACGCTTATGGTTATTATTAGATTGGTGGCTGTTAAATTGGAGATGCATGTTAACGCAATGTCATCTGGTGTATCGGTATAATGGATTGGAAGTCTGTGCCAATGTTGGAGAGTTACTGGTCTAGTTTTCTTCAGCCAGATGAGTAGGGGCATTTGTTTATGAATCGTTTTAATGTATACCGTTTAGGTTTGTTTACGGCTATTTATCATAATGTGATACAATCTGAAGCACAGCCGCTACTGTGCCCCCACAAGTTTGTCAAACAGTCGTTTGGTCAAACAATGAAAGAATATAGCAGGGGTTTACTTTCACTTAATACGTATTCTGGTGATGATGGATGTTTAGCTTTTTAGCACGTTTTACCTCGATTTTATTATGAAAATCAATTTTCCGTCATTTATTTTAGGAAAGGGGAAAGGTTTTTAAATTAGGGAGTCGGCTGTAAAGTGAGTGTGGTTTTATTTTATATTGTAGGTATCTTTTATTTGAATACTTCACTTTAAACAGACAACTTGTTAAACTTCAATGCGCAAGTTTATAAAAGTGGCGATTGTCACACTGCGACCAATGATTTGAATGCGCTGCATGGCGTAGCGGCAGGAATTGACAAAGCGCTAGATAAAGATTAAAGCGATTGTTTAGTGTTACTGAAAGGGGCTGAAAGGCCAAACGGATACAGACTTAGAACCTTCGTTTAATTGAGACGCATTAAAACTACGCTGACTACGAGCAGACAGTTTCGTCGACCTCTTATCCAGGTGGTTATCGATTTCTTTCTACTGGCAGACTAACTGTAGGCTATATGCTGGTTTCTGTTAAAAAATTGCTAAAAAATATTTTAAAAACGATTCAGTTTTTTGATTAGCAATTTTAATACAGTATATATCCTAAAGATGATTCAACAGCTGAGGAGGCATTACCCAAGTTTCAAGAGATCATGTGGGCTTCCTATATATCTGAAGCAAGTATAAGGGCCTAACAAAACTCCTGAGATGCTCTTTCGATTTCTCAAAAGGAACAACTCTGTATTCAACTTTTTATTAAGCCAACAGCTTACCATTTGGGTTCACTACCTCTCTGAAAAGGTTCAACCAGCTTTGCATATCGAACTCCTCGTAAATATGTTATACTGACGACATCATTGCTTTTTTTTTGTGTACCTATAACAGCTTCGTAGCTGTACGAAGGAGCAAAAGATCAATAGTTGGCATAATTCCTTAGACGAAACTTTGTTCCATAATTTGCACTCTTTCGCCAAACAGGGTGCCCGCACTAATTTTGCAAAGTAACTCGATTGGGTCCAGGTGGATGTAATTTTTGTCTCATGACCCACCAATAGGCCAAGCAAACTGCCTGGATTTGATAGACCTACAATAAGTGGGCACGACATTATTTCTTCTTAAAATCATTCTCATAAATGGTTTAGATATGAGTACCCGTATGCACTCGCTAGTCAGTATACGTACAGAAAGTGCACGTCCTAAGAGCATATTCTCTACTGTACAAAAACTGAAAAAAGTGCGCACTGACCGCTACGAAGGCCTATTGACCTGCAAAGACATCAGAGCTGCAGAAACGATTGGTTTTCCTTACCCAAAGTATATTCTCTGAGTATATTTTCTTCTTTGTGGTTACTACCCTAGACTTAGACTTAGTGGATAATGCGCTGCATTAAAGTCCATTTTACTGACTATATTGCATTCATTGACTTTGTTCTCTTAAGTAAGTAAATAAATAGTTGGCACAACAAGTCCGTAAGGACCATGGACATAGCTTCTTACAACCATTCGTTTTGTGTGAGTTTTTAGCTTTTTGGACAAATGGAAAACGGCTAATTGAGAAGCTTTTTCATGATAGTTATACTCTCGGATGTCTGTCAGACGTTCGCGAGATATGGTGCAGTGGAAAGAAACCTTAAGATGTAATTTTTGTGTTTTCCGGGGTTCGAAACTGGGACCCCTCGCTTAGTAGTCCAACACACTAACTACTTAGCAACTGCGCCTAGACTTAGTTCACTTAGTTCGGTTCATTTCCCTCCGTTCAGTAAGTTTCGCTTTGTTTAATGAAGTGTAGTTATATGAGTATAGTTCAATTAGTTCAGTAAGTTCACATAAGTCGTAAGACGTGCATTCCCTATACCACAAACAAGTAGGTATTCGTATCTTCTAGCACTAAAAATGTCGCTTTTTTTCTTATCATAGATGTAGCTTTATGATTATGACCTATTCTAAGATTAACTTTTTAGTTCACTTATATAAAAGTTCGTTAATCGATAAGTTCACTTAGTTCATTACATTCGCTTTATTACTGAATATTGCACTGGCATCACTAAAGTTCACTTCACTTATGCAGTTCAGTAAGTTCTCGTATGTTTTAAACTTTATGGTATAATAATGTAAGACGAATTATCACATCAAGTAGCCGACACAAGTTACTCTATCATAACATAGTCTGTGTCGGGTACAATACTCGTCAACTTGTACAAAATATATCACCGTTTTCAACACGGCACAGAGAATTTGTTGGCTTAATGCACTCAACTGAGCCCACACTGAAAATGAAACCCTGGCATATTTGATAAAATATTTGATTCAACAATTTGTTTGTTAATATACATCCAACAAAATAATAATAATTCCATCAAATTGACAAAATTTTAATAAGTTTTATCTTGTCTTAAAACTTTTGTTGTGATAACAAAAAAATTATTATGGTTACAAAAATTGTTTATTTGTGCGTATGACATTTTTGTTGTTAAATTTACCAAAATACTGTTTATTTTGCGAGGAAATTTATCAATTTGACCTTTCCTTTTGTTAAATTAACAAAAAAAGTTGTTAATACCATCGAAATTGTTTGTCAGTTTGTTAAATCAACAGCAAATATTGTTGATATTACAGAAAAATCTGACAGTAATAGTACCCAAATGTCTTTGTTGAATCTATTGAATATTGAATTATTGCTCTTAGTTCCATAATTTTAATTTGCTGATTCAACAATTAAATTGTTATGTGGATAGCATTATTAATAATAAATGATACGCAAAACAAATAAGTTTAGCAGTTCGATTTATTAAAAAAAGGAACTATAGAAATTACAGTACAATATTTTTACCGGACAACATAGAAAATATCAAAATACGCATATATAAAATAAAAAATGGATAGCTATTACTTTTAAGACAAAATTATGAAACCGAATGCCTGTGTCTAACTTGAAAACAAAAAGATCCGCTATACCTTGAACAGCGACAACGATGTAGATGTAGTCATCTCCTTCACTGTTTAAAGTTTCGTCTTTTAATTCGGTTAAAAAATCCGGGAACATAGCATCGAACTAAAATTTGATCTTTTTCATCTTAGATAATGAAATGCATTATAACCCTAGAAAGCTAATGTTCGTCGATTCGACGACGTCGCATTCTAAATTTTCCTGTCTCCTTTCAACGCGGCACATAGTAACTTATGCTCAACAACTAACTCAGTCGCCGATGCGTTCTTGCGAAAGACGGTTGTGTCCGGCAGGTAAAAACAGTATTTCTATTTTTATTTATATTTTTAAATGCAATATTGGAATTTGTGGTCAACATCGAATTGACTTTTGCGGATTTTACGCAAAGAAAAAATAGTTCCTTTATTTTTTTTTTCTTATCACCTGTCATTATTAATTTTATATTGCCAAAGAAGGAATATTTTTTTTTTCAGTTTTTTTAAATATTGTGAAGACATGTTCATTTTAGACGGAAGAATGCTGCGTTTTTTAAAGGACTGCTTAATAATAAAAAAATGAAGAATATACTTAGTAAAATCAAGTTTTTTATTTGGGAATACAATCTTAATGTTTCAGAAAAAAACAATAGAACCATATGTATTAAACAAAGCTAAAAAAAACATATTTTAGTACAGATCGTCGAATCGACGAATGTTTAGCTTATTAGGGGTAGTCAGCAACATTAGCCTACTAGGGTTAAACAATCCTGTCTTACCAATTTGCAATCCTTAACTATTTATATCTAAGGAGTCGTTTACATGTTTTCCATTTCTGCTGTACTCATCCATACACGGATTTATTTACTTTTAAAATGTTGAACTTATTTTTTTAGGGATTTTTTATGCACATTAACAAACTACTTTATTTCGCGTGTCAAATAATAAATGACGCCATTACAAACATTTTGCATAAGTTTTGTCAATTTCACAAAAGTGATTTTTGGTTCTGTTTTAATGGATACAAAAACTTTGTTAATTCAGCTATAAAATTGTTCAATTGACATCGATTTATTAAACTGAAAATTGTGTTTTGTTAATCTGACAAAGTAGTTTCCTAGTAATCGTCTTACCCGTTTGACAAAATATTGTTCAAATTGCTAGAACTTAAGTTGTATTGATTAATTCCATTTATCATTACAACAATTATTTTTTTTTAGTTCAACAAAACTATTTTTGTTAAAATTTTGCAATCGAATTTTGTCAATATTACCTGGTATTTTATTTTCAGTGCAAAACTATGTATTCTCTACATGTTTTTTGTTTTCCATGGAAATTTTGTAAAAAAAAACCTTTTCCTTTATCTATTTGATAAAAGTTTTGCTAGGGGAATAGTTACTCTAACCCGGTGTGCGAGAAGAACCTCTCAATACCTGAACGTTGACATCACCGGTCAGAGCGCATAGAAATTCGTGGAACTCTCCTTAGTCTCTCATCATATTTTCAACTACTTTACCAACATTTTTCTACTATAATATCTTTTTGCAATAATTACATTTTCACAATAGACTGTGAACCGCACTTAGGCTGCCAAACACTTGCGCTAGTAAATGTGTCGTGTATGCCAAGCCATTCACCTATTTGACAAATATGAAGTTGATATTGTATATCACATTGCCCCACACTCATGGGATGTCTGTCTAAATCCCAATGCCCTAATGGGGAATATTTGCATTTGGTCATACGACTGCGCATGTTGTTGTGGTTCTTTCGTTTTAAATTCCAAAGAAGTGTCGTTCAGTACGCGCACCGTCACCAAACCTGCAACCGCATATTTATATCTCGTGTACCCGCCTCGATCATCTTCATCATCCATTCATTTGTTTGACGTCTTTGTTTTTTTATTTATCTTTCGAGAGTAAAAGTAAAAAAAGATACTACAATGCTGCCAGTCAACCAAAACAAAATATGTGGGTACTACTACTACGTACGTTTGGTGGGGTTTATTTTTATCTCTTTAACGTGGTTCTCATGTTACACACCATATACCGGCAACGGCGCAAGTTGACATTTTCTGCTCCAGATACTAGCAGGTATCTGTTAAAGCTAAGAAAGAGCGCGACCAAAATTCGTTCACCTATACACCATCTGCTGAGGACGGAGTTAAAAGTGAATGTGGTATCCTAAGTACCTCCCTCCGCCTCACAGCAAACAAAGAGCTAATTGTTGTGGTTTAGTTTATATTGTTCAGATTGGATGCCGCATCTATTTATCTTTTTTTTTTGTGTTTGTAGTGCATTAACCCAAAAGGTATCGTAAAGTCGCCGTACCACACGAAAGCGGTCTGTTTATGGCCCGTAGGTAGCCTCTTGTAACCACAGATATAGGATGCAACTTGCGTCTTCGGAGCTATAAAATCCGTGTCAAGAAGTTACGCTTTTTGACTTGGGTATTAGGAGCTGCAATGTCTACTAAATAATCCGTAGCTTCCGCTAATGGTCTTGACAAATATTACAATACCTACGGCAGAGGTTGTGCGCACCTGAGTAAATTGCTGTGCTGTAGTTCAGTGCAATATATCTGAGATTGCTAGTGTCAACCTTTGTACTAATATTGTCTTGGGTAAAACCCAACTGCTATTGATGCCTCCTTTTCGCAATTGAGCAACTGCGCCAGTTTGCTCAACGTCTGTAATAAGTAGGTGCCGACGCAATCGCCGCGCCGCCACCGCCATATCAAGATGCACACAACTTCCAAAACTAAAAGTGAATGTGTTGAGTATTGAACCACTTCTTTTTGATTAACTTTGCGGTTTATGGTGGTGTACTCCTGAGATAAGCAATTGAAGCTTAAGTAATCTAATTTTTATTGATTTTTAATTTGGGGGCGAAGCTAGATAGGTGTTGCAACGGCTTTACGTGGTTGCACGATAGAGTTGATTTCATTAAAAAAAATTGTTTTTAGTGTTGGCTTTATTTTTTCTTAGTTATTTTCATCCGGGTTTAATATCCTCTGCTAATTGATTTTATACAGACATTTTTTTGGTATATTTTGGTCCAACACCTGCTGATGACAAATGAGCTGTTGCCTATATAACAGGTGAAAGTCAAAAATTAAGGTGTATCTCAATTGAATGCGCATGGATATGATAATCCTATACATGTGCTCTTATCGTATGCGCATTTTAAGGTGAAGCCTCGTGACTTAGAATACGTGTTGGAGTAATTTTGAAGGGTGTGCTCTCTGACGTGACGGCTCATCTCTGGCCAGATTTGTTTATCGGCGAGCTTATTGCATTTCTATGCACAACAGATTTGAACTCTGTTGCTGCAATAGTTTTTCGATGTCATCAAACATGATTTTGTGTTACGAAAATATTGCTCTTACCAAATATTTCATATTTCAAAATTCGTTTTTTGTTACAAGTGAACTAAAAAAAAGAGAAAAAGTAGAATTTACAATATTTAAGTTTGCAGTTTGATAACTGTTTTTTTTTTCTTATAGTTCAAGAAATACATTTAAAATGTTTAGAGAAAAAACGTACTTAAAGACAAATTTCATGCAAATCAGGCTGCCAATCACGTATAACGATGATCGTCTGGCCACCTATATTCCGATCATCATCAGTTTTTATACATCTGTGGCGAATGAACTGGATGAAGCTGTCAAGCTACTCATTTTTGTACTTATTTGCTAGTTTCGGAGGTCTATCGTTTTGATGGGAGTCGTCTACGTGATTAGGGTCCAAGTCTGTAAACTCTTTAGGCAATTGTCGTCGAAAAAGTATTCTCGCTCATTTTCCACAAATATATTTTCTTTTGCAAATCTTAAAAAGGATATTTGCAGTATTTACTACGGTACAACACAGAATATTTAATTTAAACCAACTCGAGCCAATTTGTCTTTATAATTTTTCGTTACTAAATTTATAGAAATCAAGTTTACAAAAATGTACTTTGCCTTCAAAAAATGTCTCACATTTATTTTGAGGTGGATATATGTGAGTCTTATCAAAATTAGCTGCGTTATGGAAATTTGGCTTTAAAAACCTTTGTCCTTGTCTTTTCCAAATAGCTTGATGAAATATATGCGAGTCATTCTATTTCTATAAAAGTTTGGAAACAACTAAAAATTTAATGTCTGATTTTGTGTGGGTTTGAACTCGCATCACGTTGGAACTACTCACCTAATCCGTATGGATTTCGCACAGAAACCTCGACCTCAATAAAGAGCAAAATTTTATCTTCATTTTATTTTAATCCGCAAACTTATTCTAATTCATGCAAATTTTATAGTTTTAGTCTGCGCGAGCTACGATACGGTCTATCTCCAAATGTACACATATGACGCAACTGCTAAATCTCTGTACGCAACACAGCACAAAATAATTGATATAATATCAAGAATCATGAAAATAACTTTTAATATACAGCACCACACAAAAGATTAGCTAGTTTGGCGTCCCTTCGATTCAGGTACACCAGCAAGAACAAAACAAATAAATTGTATTGTACATAATTGTACATAAGGACCGCTGCTAGCAGCAGTGCAGTAGCAACAGTATCCACTGCTATGAGAAGAAAGCCCCGAAGTTACAGCGAAGATTCATTCGAGGGGAAGCAGTCATAAGACTTACTTT
This sequence comes from Cheilosia vulpina, assembly GCA_916610125.1. Taxonomy (NCBI): domain Eukaryota; kingdom Metazoa; phylum Arthropoda; class Insecta; order Diptera; family Syrphidae; genus Cheilosia; species Cheilosia vulpina. Next base: position 62,282,278 of record OU744277.1, read on the forward strand.
TTAAATTAAAATTTCTATTAAGTTAATTAAAATAATATTTATAATTAATACGGACAACCCCTGTAGCTAGTGCTGTAAATTGTTTTGTATTAATATTGTAAATTAATTTTACGTATTAATAAATATTAATTATTATAATTATAATATTTATAATTCGTCAATACTCAGACATTATTATATTTTCATTTCTTGAGATATGTAACTCGCGTACAAAGTCGGCGGCACAGCTTAACTAAAGGGTTTTCCAATAAGAGGTGTTATTTTGGTATTCAAAGAATAATGTCATTTTTTGAGATAAATGATCGGATGCTTATCTCATAATAAAGAGGAAGATATGCTGTTAATAATGAAAAACAACATCAGCCAAATGGCCACCACGAGCACGCATACAGTACCATATCCTTTTCATGAAATTTTCCATAACCAAATCGCACAGTGACTGCCCTATGTCCTCGATAGCCTCACGAATTTTATCTTTGAGGTCCTGAATCGACGCTGCATGGGCTGTTGGCGTAGACCTTATCTTTCACGCAAGAAGTCGCAAGGTTTTCCGAGTCCCAGATGCGACAATTTTGCTTGTTGACGTAGCCACCGAGGTGGAATTCGATGGAATTCCGGATAATTTTCATGCATTTCAAGGACCCAATCAGCAAAGACATGACGTTGTTGATGATCAGCCGGCTTCAGTTCTTGTGTTAACTGAACTTTATAAGCCTTAAGACCCAAGTCTTTATGCAAAATACGGTGTAATGACGTTTGTGGAATGCCCACATTTTCCAAATTCCAAAGAACGACGAGGAATGGACAAACCTGGGGTTTCTTCAACACTTTGGGCTGCAGCAGCAATATTCTCAGTTTTTCTTGAGCGACGTGCACGGGTTTTATTCTTCACATCTATAACTTGTCCCAACAGCTCGAATTTTTCCACCAATTTCTGTATTGCGGTCCGACAAGGTGCTTCACGACGACCAAAAAATACTTTAGTTTTGCGAATTGTGACTGCAAGATTTTCACCATTTTTGTAGTGAATTTTAGAATGAAAGCTATTTAGCTGCATAACCCAAATTCTTTAGTCATCTCCAAGAATGCGCACGGATACCGAGGTTAAAAAATGTTGCGTTAAAATTGCTATTTGATTCGCCTCACTCTCTTTCTATCTGTTGATTATTATTATATCGTTTGTTCTAGTGTTTTGGGAATCAAAACCCATAATATTACTATTTATTTTTAAACTACATGTCCATTGTACATAAAAGATAAACGATCAATTTTATTCTAGTCTTAACCAAAACTGCTCCTGCGAAAGCTCTATAGTTCAGCGTCAAAGAATTTTCAATTGAAAACGTTTCCATTGACGTCAAGTGGAATGGGAAATAAATGCGATGCGTATGGGATAAATATCTATTCCTGTGATATACACATGCAAATATCCTCTAGTACTGACTGCAAACTTAAATTTAATAAATGTCACTCAAAGCATTGTGAGGTGAAGTATGGAATTGATTGAAAAAAAAAAAAAAAAAAAAAAAAAACATTTACAATCAGTTAGCACCACAATAGGTCAGCAAGCGAAAAATTATTATTTTTCACTTTATGTATTTATGCGAGGGGACATTATGTCGATAATCAAATGGATTTACATAAGCATGCGAGTTGGAAAAAGGTTCACAAAATATCTGGCCATTTGCGTGAGTTGTGAGTCACGACCATATTAATATATTAAAAGGACCTCCTCTGTTTGTCTCAATACTTTAAATTGTGCATCTGCTTTACTCTGTGGAGTACAAAAAAAGGAAAGAGTTGAAATTTAGACATCATAATGTGGAAAGCATTATGTGGATTCTTACAAATGAATCGATTTGTCAAAGCCATAGCTTAAAACAAACGAGGTTCACTTGCACACACAGGAATATTGTACTTTACATAAATTTGATATTGGAATGTCTTCCGTTGTTTGTAAAATTGTAAAATCAGATACATGTCTGGCTACTTTCGCTTTCAAATGTTTTTGTAACGAAACAGGGTTGCCTGTTTGGGTACATATTAAAGCCACGTCTTGCGAACGTGTGACAAACGTCCGAGAATATAAAATCGTAGGTTCCTTCCATTCGTCCCAAAAAAGTCGCACAAATGATAGGCAGTGAGAAGCTTTACCTGTTGGACAAACCATTTTTATTTCTTTCTTAATTTTTGAACCTCCAATTCTTTATTATTTAGAGCCACGATGATATTTGGTATTATATAAGCTATGCTCTTTCAGTCGAGGGTTCTGCCTAATTTAAAACTCAAAAGCAAAACTTATCGTATACCGTAAGCCGTTCTTCAAAGTTATTCATCACAAAAGTACAAACCGGAAAACAACTTCGCAACTAGAAATACTTTCAAAAGGGGCAACATTTCTAGTTAAATAAAAAAATCTATGGCTTCTGAGAAGCCACTACTAGAATAACTGTTAAACAAATAAAATTTAATTTTTTGTCTAGACAGACAGCGGTTAAGGATTTTCGTTTGGTGGCATCCAGAGGTGTTCGGCTGCTGTTGGATCTGCCCTCTTTTTCCGCAGTCTGTAAGCAGACGATAGAAATTTATGCTGTAGTTTTTTTTTCAGTAAAAGTGACACGCTTTTAGCAACGTTTAGCCATTATCGCGCCGACATTTTTTCTAAATTGGGTTTCGTTTCATTGGTGATCATATTTATTTCGTAATCTGAAGTCTTTTTATGTATGAAAGCTTCGGATGGACAAGTTGTATCATTTGGGTTTGTAACTACTCTTTTCGGTACCAGCTTTTGAATGCAACTCTTTTTGATAGCGCGGTAAAAAGTTTTGAATTTTACCAAAAACTGGTGAACATATATGTCTGTCCCAATCTAGTTCACTATGTTGTGTATGTACATTTTTTTATGCCGACGTTGTCAACACTCATCTACACAGTCGACGCGACATTCTAAACATTACTTTTAAGCCTCATTAGAATCTCAAGATCAACTTTTACGAAAGCAGTAATTACCACAGCGAAAATTGCAAGTCATATTAATTATTGCCAGTCAAGTCAGGGTGCTGATAATTCGCCTAATCACCTTTTCTATTCAGCAAATTTCTAAAACATATAATTTGAGGTATGAAAGATTGACGATATTTAGAGAAAAAGTTTCAAAGATCAAACTATAAACTCGAAAATTATTGTTCACTTGTGATCTCGGTGTAACGAGTCATTAAGAATACAATTTGTATTAAATAAAGTGCTTTGTAAAACGCATGAATAAATCAAAGACCAGTGTTTGATGACCCAATTGCGAAAAGATTCGAACAGGGTTTTAATAAGTTAACGCATGACCCTGGCGCAAAAAGATTGCAACACGTTTGCTATTTGAGTAATTTAGAACATCGACATTCTAAATTGTGGAAAAGAAGGACATATTCGGGACATAGCTCTTGATAAAAAGTTACTTTCAAATCTAAGCGTTGATTGATAGTGATAGTAGGGAGGTACAACACCAACATTTCTATTTTTCTTCTGCATCATTCCTTTTTCTCTATTCTATTTGGAATTTATCATTTATTTAAAGCGCTAAGACCAACTAGCAACTACACATCTCAGGAAATTATTTTTCAACCTACATAGTTCATAATAACAAACCAATTCTAATGTTGCACTTTGATTAGAAAGATAGTCATCCGCATTATATGCAAAAGAATGTAACTTCATCAAACTTCCACCTTAAGGTGGCTTTGAAAATATTATGCATTCAAATTTAAAAGAATTTTTGATCTTCTTTTAATTTTCCATAAAGCCACCGCAATAAAATGCTCACTAAAAAGAGCACTAAAAATATTATTACCCTCTACCAGTTTTTGGTCCCTCTTAAGGACCTGGACCCGAGTATTGCATTCCCTTAAGAAAATACGTAATAAAATCTCCACCCACTGAAAAGATTTCGCACATTAAAAACACACAACATATTCAAAGGTCATTATACCGAAACCGGAAAGCCAACACTGATAAGGCACTTGACAAAAGTCGCCGTCATCGATAGCATATACTCGTAGTCGTCGACTGAGACCAAGTGTCTGTCGCTTGCATTGTGGTCCATAACGATAACGACTTAAATGATTTCTCTAAGTAAAATGGGGGAAAAAAGCACACGCTGACATGCAATTCAAATCAATTGTTAGATTGCTACGCTTCCTCTGTGTGTGCACACATCTAGAATGCTAAGTAGTAGATTGATAACAATCTGGTACAAAGTTCGGTTTATTGAGTAATTACCTAATACCGTAAACCAGTTATGGACAATGCAATGACGTAATCTGGTGAGACAACGAGTTTGACAGTGAGACATAGACGACATTCAATTAGATTCTAGAGGTGTAGTGAGCTTAGGAAAAAAAAGAAGGTGGGAAACTTGATGCCAAGCGGTGGTTATGTAACCCTGTCGTTGTGTCTGATGAGACATAGGTGGACGGCGGGGCTCGTTTTCATTGTTGTGCTTCAGTATCGTTTCAAATGAGTTTGCATTCAAATGGGTTTAGCCAAGAGTAAAAATACTTTCAATATATACAGATCAATGCCGACACGCTGAGAACTACATATACCCAGGCTCCGTGGGAGCATCTCTCCGAAAGTGAATATTTATTAAACAATGAAATTGATTAGCAAGTGGCGAGCAGGTTAATTGTGCGCGTTTTTAGTTTAATTTAGAAATAGGCGTTGTTCGTTTGATTGCCATTTTTGAATACAGGGTGGCAAGTTGTACCTGAAACTTTTTCAACTTCAGTAAGTCGTATAAGTTCTAGGGCCAGGTAATAATGAAACTTTCCTTATTGCCTCCCCTCGCATCTATTCCATCCTTGGTTACCTGATATAGAGCGATAGTTTTTTTTCCGGCTCATTTGGGGTCCTCATTTCTTAGGAAACTCGTGCCAATTTAGTAAATGTAGCGAAATGCTTTGTCCGACTTATTTGAAGCTTCGGCCGGGTGGCTAAAAATATTCCGTTGTTTTATGTTGCGTAGTTTCTACTTGTCAAATGTCAAAGAATAAAAGCTTCAAAAGTGACAGCTACCGAAATAGCGGGTCATTCACAATAACACCTCTTATTGGAAAACCCTTGAGAACAATAGTTGGATCTTGTACTGTTGCAAACCGTGAAAATCAATTATCTATACAGATCATGTGAGCATAATAAAAAAGGCCTATTGTGACCTACAAAATATATAAAGTGAAGGTTAAAAATTATTACTAGTAAGGCATATTGTAGGAGATCGAAGGATGTCACAAGCTAACCAATGGTTTTGTCCTCACTTTGCCACGCTTTTGACAGAACTTCTTTCACTTAAGTCATGTATACCAACATGTTCCAAGGACTCCATTGCATTTAAATATGCCAAATCCTTGCACTAAATTTGTTACTTGAAACTATTTTTAGTCAAAGTGCCAACAAACGCTAAATAACCTACATCATCTATATCTATAACATCCCACAAAGATTTTATCGACATTTTATTAAAGGAACACCAACCGGAAAGATGGCTTCTCAAAAAATTTAAAGGTCTGCTAACAACCTACCAAGATCATTGGTTTCTGTTGACTCTTCAACGCCCGCCAGTTGTGAAAAGCAGATTTTCGGGCAAGATGTAATTAACAGATTACGTTTTTGATGATATTCGTCGAAGTTTTGTGTAGTCGTTTGTCCACCAACGCTACCACGATAGTTCGTCAATATTTGGATTTTCAGTCGTAGGGATTGTGAACCGTATAGTCTCTTTCGTGCTACCAGTCTGATCTACCACTGATGTACAGAAACAACCGTCTTCATTGATGCGTGGTTCGATACTGACTTGGCAACCAAGTAATTTACATTTGTGAAATTCACGTATATGCAGAAAGTAGCTGGTGAGATAAGTGACCGATCGGTATAGTAAATCACTCAGTGGCTTCCGGTTGCTCACTCAGTGGCAGAGTTTGAATATTGAACCAGTGCCTGATCAGTCAAGTCACAAATCCCAGATCATAAAGAGATCACTTGAGGATATGCCTTGTTAATTTTAAAATGAGAGCCTTTTTTTAAAGAAGATACATCAGTTTGTTACGCTATTGTGATCTGGCAAGCGGGCCTTTCCAATTTATCCGGCTTTTACGAACATCATACGGTGTTAGATCACTAGGATGTCTTGCTATTTCTTCTAACGCGAAACTGAATCACCTTTTTAGACCGTATCGTAACACGTGTTTCAGACACTATTTTCTTATCCTAGTAGATTTCGAAACCTTCATCACGCGGAGTTAAAAGCATCTCTTGATATATTTCCGCGCGGACGAGCTGAACATACACAGGGCTAGTGATAGGTATATGCTTTTTCCGTCGCACATCTAAGGTTCAACGAGAAAGCGTTGCGATTCCTAGAAGTCAACCGAGGGCACGGTCGTTTTATCTAAAGTTCGTAGCTCGGGACTTGGGCCTTTTATAAATCCCAAAGATAACCGAATAAAAATGAGATCCACAACAAGGATTCGTTTATAACTGGGCTTACTTAATGTCGCGTCGATGCCGAGTTTGGGACCTAGGTTTGGGGTGGATACAATTTTCATATTTTCCAATTTGTTGTTCAACCGCACCCGGTGGGAACTCATTGTCTCGAAAGGTTTTTCCAAACCGTTTCTTTTTTAGTACCCAAAGTACAGAACTCCAAACTGTAAATGTATAGACAACATGAATAGTTGCAGATCCCTAATGAAAAAAGGAATACTCACTGCATACAACCTTACTAATCATTTCTCATTTTGCAGGCTCAGCTGCTTGACTACTATCGTCACCCATAGACTCTTGCGGCCGCCCTACCACTACCATCACCAGCCTCTTCATCCTCATTGGCCTTCGACTTGCTGCACCCGGCTGCAGCAGCAATATACTCGTACTCGTATCTATCACAACCCACGTAGATTATCGACAGCCTCTCGTGTAGAGCCATTTAAATGGCCACTAGGTCTTTGGGTTGGCTCCTTTTTAAGTAATCTGCGCCTTGTCACCATTTGTTTTGTGTGCGCGGCGAGTGTTCTTCTACTATATTTGCCGGTGTTGATTAAGTACAACCTGGTGTGCTGCGATATTGATCGAGTGGGAAGATAACTGATCATATGGTGTCTGCAGGTTAATTTTTCATCGCCATCGCTAAGTGGATGCGAAAAGTTGCTGATTCTTTTTTTTCCTTGCAGGTAATCTGCTTCGTGTTGTTGTTGGTGCTTCTGGTGTTGTGAACAGTTCGATATTTCATGTCCAATTTTATCTACGATATGTAGATACAAATCGATTTTTCATGTTAATATGCGATATCTTCATTTGGTTTTCTTTCCCTCCTCCGCCGCCGATGATGATGTGTAAAGTGTACTCGTGTTTTTCTTTTTCGGCTTGTCCATTCGCTGGATATGGTGTGGATGCTTATTAAATTTCTGAGATGCCAACACAAGAGAAAAGTAATCACAACAGAGGGAAAAGTGACTTCCACGCGTCGGTTCAAATATAGGTCGAATTTCTTTCGGCAAATCAGGATAGATATACTGGTTCATCGAGGTTATCTGTCGGATATGAGATTTTTTATTAGCTGCCGAATGTGTTATCAACCCACTAGAATTTGTGTGTGTGCGCCTTGCCGTCAGACGGTGTTAATTTCATGTGGGGTGTTACCAGTATGATTTTGTTTTTATTTTATTTTATATTTTTTTTATGGACCATTGAACCTGTGTCCAATTGGCATGGCAAAAGGACGTGCTGTGCAGCTTGCAATTAATTTATTATCCAGCGTAATTAATTAGTTGATATATGTATACATTTTGGACACAATCTGGAAATGCCTATCTCGAAGCGATAAGAAGCGCAACAGCAGCCGAGTGTTACGATACGACTGAGTGAATGCATTTGTGCCAAAGCGCAATGGGTGGAAAGTGTTTAGTTATAGGTATATGCACCAAATTGATTAATGAAAATGAGATGCGATACTTGCAGCGGCATCAGCAACACCATCAGCATCATTGCCTTGGAACAGAACAGAAAATCAAAATAAAAATCGTTTTTTAATTGAATGAAAATGTGAAGAATGCGAAAGCGCGATTAAAATTAATTAAAGTGAAATTTTTAGCCAACTGACTAAATTGTTGGTAATTTGATTATTTTCGCTGGAAAATTTATTGATGCTATCCTGTTTGACTGAGTAGGAGAGAGCGCTTATGTTCGTGCGAATTATTTAGGCCCTTGCAAGTACGCCATCTGACAACGGAACTAGGTTAACATATCATTAATATGATACTTATATTCACTGGCGTTATTTGTTAGTAGTTAGTAGTAGAGTAATGAATGGATGACGTCGTGTGCGGTGGTGAACACCCAAAATGTATTGATCATATTTCTGTCATGATGACGTTGTCCTTCACTGGACGGCCGGCGGGTGGAACTACCATCTGAATTATTAAAGTGTGTTTTTTTAAATTTTTTTTTCAGCAATAAAATTCTCAGGTTTGTTATCGCATACAAAAGACAAAAAAAAATTATTTATATATGCATATTATATTTATATATGTCATGGCAATTATTTACCACGAAATGTTGTCGTCTTTACGATATGACCAGCAAGTGGGTTAAAGTCATACTTTTTGACCTGAAATTCGAAAGCCTTTTATGCAGATAATGTTTATTCAAAAGTATACAATGTTGTTTACTTGATATATATACATATTTAAAACTCAGTCTGATAATTGTTCGTACATTGGTCGTTATAGTTGTTTCTTCAGTGTATTACTTTTGGTAGTTATATTTGCATGTACCAATTTGAGCGCGATTGGGGTTTGTAGTGTTCCAAGTGTTTATTCACATAACTCAACTTCAAGATTAACGCATTCAAAGGATTCAGTTTTTGAAATTTCACTTCGCGGTCTATGTATTGGTATTATGGAAGGTTTGCCCCAAACTCAAAGACTTGAGGTTTGTGGTAAAAATAGATATAGCTAGCCCTGATTGGTGGGTTGGACTTAAGCCCCAGGGAAAAATTTGTCTATGGCGGCCATATTCATAATTATTTATTGCAAACTTTATGAATTAAGAAAAATGAGCGGCCTACATTTTACCTCGTTTTAGAGAGAAGTTATAACAAAAGAACAGATCTCATTTTATATTTTATAAAAATCAGGTTTGCGATAACACCGCATTCGGAATGACTAAAAAAAATGTGGAGCATTATTTTTTTTTGTTAAAATGGCCTCAAATTAAACGGGTTTCCCGATTCAGTCAAATATTCAATCGAACCAGATTCCGGTCTAACCGAAATCTCTTCAACGAAAAAATTCTTTAACCCGAAAAAACTTTTCGACCTAATAGATAATAATGTTCTAGGACTAGACATAAAGGACAGATTTCTATAATTTGAGTGATATTTGGCGGTACTTAACGAACACACATACAATTTCATACAGAAACCAATTTGAATGCTCCCACCAACTCTGACTGGGTGTGTGCATTCAAACAAGACTGAAGTGAAGACCATTTAGAATATTTTGCAATTTCGGTTTTGGTTTTACCAAGTTCAAACGCCGAAGTGGAGTGTGGAAAGTTCCTTTTTTTCTGCAAAACGTTGTGTTGCAAAGCTTTTCAATGAATTGTTTGTTCTTTTTATACCCTCCACAGGAAGGTATATTCACTTTGTCATTACATTTGTAACGCCAAGAAGAAGTCACCGGAGACATCATAAGGTATATATACTCAGAATAAGGATCACATTCTGAATCGATTTAGCCATGTCCGTCTGTCCGTTGAAAGCCCGAAGGGATTGACATGGTCGAATGAAAATTGGTGAGGGGACTTATTTTTATCGATATCAGGTTGGTATTGAAAATGGGCAATGTCGGTCAAGTAGCTCTGGTACCTCCCATACAAAATCAATATTAGACCCATGTGTCACTCTGTCTGTTGAAAACACGATAGCGTCCAAAGTAATCAATGTAGATGAATGAAATTTGGTGAAAGGACTTCTTCTTATCGTCGTTAGGTTGGTATTAAAAATGGGCTACGTCGGTCAAGTAGCTCTGGTACCTCCCATACAATACCAATATTAAAATACACATGTTGAAAACACGATAACGTCGAAAAGAATATACATAGGCAAATGAAATTTTGTGACAGGACTTACTTTGATCATGGTCAGATTGATATTAAAATTGGGTTATGTCGATCAAGTAGTTCTGGTACCTCCGATACAAAACCAATTTTGCATGACTTGTATATATATACCCTCCACTATCAGGCCAGGCCGATGATAACACTTACTTTTTTTTTTGTTGTTTTATTAAGATTAGTTTAGAAAAATTAAAAAAAAATGTGCATACATATAATATAATATCATTTTTGTTTTGAATTTTTAGTTAAAATATATATTACACTATACAACATTTTTGGCCGGACTACTGGTCAAAAATTCTTATTTTATATTTTGACCAGATTTTCTGACCGAATTTAAAAAAATAAAATCGGTCATTCGGATTCTTTTTTTTGTAGTGGCAACACTGCCTGGTTATGGATATTTAGAAATAGAGGGAAACAAATCTGTTAACTATAATTAAAAATATTAAATTTGCAATTTTTCAGTATTTAAAATCGTTCTAAAAAAATAGATCAACTTCTGCGAAATTTTTCCCTATCAATTTGTATATAACCCCACAAAAGGGAACTGGAATATTTGTGTATACAAAAAGAAAATAAGTAGCCTTATTTTAGACGCATTACAAATTATGCTATTCCCTATAGGTACCTATACACCATTTAAAATTTGTTCCTTTGAGCTTGCGTACTCTATGCAATGTTATTCTAACATTATTAATATTTTACAAGTAACAATTTTGCTGAGCATTTTTTTTTCGATTGTCACCAAACATCACTGCAAGAGGTGCATCAGCCTCTGCCTTCTTGTTTTTTGCCTGCTATGATTTTTTGAAATTTTATGCGATTTTGTAACTGGTTTCAGGCTTTTCGAACTTTTCTGCGCAATATCTTAGTTTGAGTCGATAAACCTGTATAGGGTGTATTCGACTTTGAGAACCATTTTATGTTTCATGATTAAGCTTATGGGATATCAAGGATCAGTAGATTATAGACTGTTGTTTTTTTTTCGGTAAAAAACTTGCTTCGCAAACTGCAAAAGATTTTTTTTTTAACTTCACTTCACGCCAAATTCTCAAAAAGGCTCAAAAACTTCAAATCGATAGTAACCAGTTAATTGATTTAAAAGTCATCGTATAAAATTGGTCTACCTATGCAAAGCTTATTTCATTAGCTATATGACGCACTTGGGAATGGCTCGTTGCTTCGTCAATATGGAGGCTTTTTCATCACGCATCAGTCACTGTACCTATATACGTCATGCAGGAAATTTACACAACTAAAATCAGTACAGCTTGTGTAGGTCATATCGTTGACATTGACAACATCGTTGGACTGAAGTGTGGCGACAGTTCTGTCTTCGCAAAAGTGCAGAACAGTGGTCTTGGTTCTCGTTAAAGTTTTATAATCATTTTTTCGACGAATGGAAGAGACCTACAATTTTACCCACTTTTCAAATAGCCGTTCGATAAATTTAGAAACTATGCATAAAGTACTTCCAAAAATATACTTTCAGATCCGACTAAAGCATTTATTGACGGTTAGGCGTACTAGCACAACCCTTCTTGTACCTGCTAGGTCGTGGTCAGGTTACATCGAATCGTTTCTTCGGCATATCTTTTCGAATAAAAGTTTTGAAGTTTACTATAGGTACTTGTATGTTCTTCCCTTGACAGCGAATTTATAGCCTGACTTGCAAAAATGTTGTTCTGCCAACAAACATAACTAAAAAGTCTGAATCTTTTTAATTGTAATATCGTCTATTTGCCTAGACATTAATCACATTTACTCACGCACATCCTCAAGCACCTACCACCTAAGTGTTTGCTAGGTACTAACGAATTTATTCAATTGCGCTACAAGAGCTAACCGAGTGTCAAGGCAACGATAAGACCGGCACATTTTAACACCATCAGCATGCCAGTGATACAATGTCAATCCACCACTTAAATCTTGCGTCTCAACATCGACTGTAGGTTATCAAAACATCCAACTGCCTTCTGCCCTAAAAAAAAAGTAACGAAATCCGACAAACTTATGCTCTATCGATACTGGTAATTGTCAGATGACCTCACCTTGCCAGAGAGTTTGTCTTTAAATCCATTAACCGCGTCTGGCCAGCCTTCAAGTCGTCTAATACCATATTACACTCGTCTAAGTGGCAATAATTGCACAACGTCACAATTGGGCGCCAACAAAACTGCATATGTGGCGGCTCAATAAAAGCTTTCAATGAAGCTAACGTATAATCTTTATGAAAAAAAACTTCACACTCGTTAAATTTATGTTTAACTCAAAGTGCACTGCAAGTCCATAAAATACTTCAATAAAATGTCGGAAAACTGCTCCGCACTCTTGGCGTAAACAAGTCAATGCAAATGCGCGCCATAATTTGATTTCCAAACTTTTGCGTTACGAAATCGGCCTATTCCGTGAACCCTACCATTTACGTCCAATTCTCTGTCATTCTGCTCTCTACTCACCTGGATGTTTTCGGCCAAAGGAATCTCCACCATCGCTCAGTGAGGGGTATACTTTATAGTTCTTATGTAGTTCCACCTCGAGAATTTGCTTTTGCACGAAAAACGCGTTGAAGCAAATTTGAAAAGTATAACATAGACAAGCGGCTGTTAATTTGTAGATATCTCTTACTCGAAACTAATTATCCCGCACACATTGATTGGTTTACGCTGATTTATGGCTCGCATTGCAAGTGAGAGGCAACTTTAAAAAGAACATATCCGTGTTAGTGTGCAGACGCGACGCGACGGATGATGTGTGGGAAACAAAGAATCTAGGCCAGTCTAATCTGCACTGTGCATTTCGTAAATTCAATCGTGCAGTTACCAAACGTTGCAGGAAGTGGAATTTTATGGCATTTTCGGGATGAAAATGTGTACATCGATGCGATGGCATAAACAAAATGCAAATCATGGCTAAACAAATCGATCAAAAGCGCATATGGGGTGATTTACACACCTTGCGTGAATAAATTGAAGCATAAAAACACAGAGCGTATAGGCGTCAGAGAGCAGTTGACGATCGATGCAATCGGGTAATGTAAACAACGCATTTGAGTAAGAATTTCGGTATTTATGTTTCGTTTTTGTTTGTTTGTGTGCGGCCGCATCCATGAATGGGAAAACATGTGGCATGTTTCAGGAGTGGGATGTTGGACGTGTGTTGTTTCACTATACGCTGTAGGGGAAATCAATTCATTGAGAAATTCAGAAATTATCGCCATAGACTCACTAATTTTTTCACCTACTCTTGGGGTTCATGTGAGGTTTTGTCAGTGATAAAAAGTTTTCAAAATTTGTGTGTTTGTTTGATATCTGGAAACATGTGTCGTTGTCGACGTATTCAAAAAAAGCGTGCATATACGCCAGTTGCCTATGAAAACGTGCCTATGGAAACGTGCTTAGTCTTAGCTCTGTTTGCTGGGTGAAATAAGTTGCAGAGACTTCTGCCTTGCTAAAAAGGAGTTCAGTTAACAGAAGCCAGTAACCGAGCTATTCAAGACTTATTATGTTCTCAAATGACTATCGGACGTTCAGTTTTAAGGAGAGCGCTTGCTCAGTCGGCCATCACATTGTAACCCATATGCACGCACTCACTTCAGGTTGCAATACTTTAGCTCAAATGATTCAGTATTTCACTTAGGTATGCGCAGCGGTTCTAGGGAAGTTCTATAAGAAAATATTACATGCGGGAATTATCTCATCGGAAGTCGCCTCTCATTTGGTCAAGCCGAAGCCTGTTGGACTTGGTATACTTGGTATTGACCTCATTAAAAAATTTGTTTGGGTGATTATATCCCAATCGAACTACGAGCGTACTCCAATGCAAATATACAATGACAAAGCTACCTGTCTGTCTGTCCTTAAATTTGCAGTCATATTCTTCCTCAAAACTCGTAATACGTTGGATGGGCTCATAAGTCGCTATCACGCCTCAGTGTAGCGCCGGCTACTTCATCGGCTTTATAGTATGATAGCCGCCAGTAGGCTTAGTGTTTTGGACTACTAAGCGAGGGGAAAAAAACACAAAAAAACCTTCAAGATGGTTTTTACCACACGAACGTCTGACAAACATCCGAGAGTAACGGTTTTAACGTAAACGTAAGCTACGCGGATTTGAAAGTTTAAATTCTGAATTATGACATTGCTTATCTGTTTAAAACAAAGGTTGTGAAAACATTTCTGACTGTCGACAACACCTTTGATTCAAACTAGTGAGTTCATCCGTCTTACGTCCTCTCATTCCGACTGACTCATGTCAGACTTTTCAGACTTATCGCTAAGCCAGTCATTTTTGATAAATCACTGTAATGTTGCTAATTATTGTTCGTGCAATAATACTTGCTTTTAAAAAGTCAAGTTAGATACAACATCAGGTTTAGGTTTTTAACCGTAATGGTTCCCTGGGGATGGCGATGGACCCATCTTGGTGCTTGGTCTTTTGTGACGATCTCACAACCCCACTCAACCTAACCTAACCTACAACATCAGTATTACCGCGGGAAGATGTATAGTACACAATTGATATAACAGTGACAGGTGAAACTCGGGGTATCGCCAGATCGATGCCAGTCGGTGTCATGCAAACAAAATCCAACCGCCATTTCCAATGCGGCATCTGGAATTGAAAGAGTACCGTCAAAATCAGTGTTATCAGGTAATTCCACAAAATTTCCCTTCATTTCTGCTTTAAATTCCCTATACGTAATTCGTTTCACTTTTAAACTAAATAGTAAAAAATTATTCATGTTAATGGCTGGGTGTATTTAAGATATAATCTTTCATTGCGTTTGCTATCCAAACAATATCCCAAAAATTCCTTCTACCACTATTTTCACAACGCACTGTAAAGGGTGGGCCATCTATAGTGGTTTCTTTTTAAATCATAGCTTATTTTGACACTGACAACTGCTTCCCTTTCAAAATCTTGACAGAAAGTGAGTATCACACCTCTGCAAAACGAAATGAGTCGCTTTACGCCTTGAACAACGGTGGGAAATATTAAAAACTTATTTCCAACGTGAGTGCGCTGTGTAGCCCAAACAGTGTGTTTTTTGAAAAGAAGTTTTGGCCGAAATTTAGCACCCACAGCAGTACGCAATTTTGTGCAAAAAGTTCATGAGACTGGTATGATAGTGGACAACACTCGTCGTATGGTTCGCACATAATGAGAATGTGGCTGCAATAGCCGATTGTAGAGTGGCATCATTAGATACATTTTTTTCGAAAATGTTAACAGTCTTTTTTTTTACTGAAATTGAAGACATGGATGTGGACGACCTCTGGTTCATGCAGGATGGTGCGCCCATGCCACAATCGATCTTTTGCGCACCAAATTGCCAAATCGTGTTTTCAGCCGTCTTGGCGATGTCAATTAATTGCATCGGTGCTGCGATTTGACCCCTTTGGACTTTTTTTTGTTCTGGGGAACAGTGAAAAACCGTTGTTATGCCAACAATCTGGAAACGATTCAATCACTTAAGGCCACTATCATCCAAGCAAACCGTGAGCTACAGCCTGAAACAATCAATAAGGTCTTGGAAAATTCGAGTGACAGAATGTGCTACTGCGAAGCCAGGCGAGGCAGCCACTTGAACGACGTTGTGTTCCGTAACTAATGGAAATGTTAACTCTTACTGGAAAAGCCGTAACACATGGAAAAAAATTTATTTTTTTTTTTTTTTTTTAGAGCGTAGTTTAATGTAATTTATTCATCTACGGATATAAAATCTTACAGATTACTAACAATTCATAATATGTATATTATAGGTATAGATAATTTAGGCTAATGTACAATATTTTGTAATTTAATTTTAAATTCTATTCTGTTTACTGAGAGATCCAGTTCATTACATATAGAATTGAAAAGTTTTATACATTTAGAAAAAGATTCATTGCATCCATAATTGAATCTATGTTTCGGATTATTAAAAAAATGACGTAGACGCAATTTCCTCTCTGGAATATAGATTTCAAAGTAGGTAAGAATTTGTGGACACTTAATACGATATGAAAATACATCATGAACAAACAATATGCACTGAATAGACCGTCTTTTTTCTAATAAATCAAGACCAATTAAGGCACATCTAGATGCATATGAAGGGGAATCAATTCTCCACCTTAGCTGCCTGACTACAAATCTTGTAAACGCTTTTTGGACTCTTTCAATACGTGTTATCCCAATAGAGGAAGAAGGACACCATACAATTGAACAATACTCAAGAATTGGACGAACTAAAGACATGTAAACTGATTTTAAAGCGTAAGGGTTGGAGAATTCATTGCAGTTTCGCTTAACGAAACCAAGCATTGAATTTGCCCTGGCTATAATATAGTCTACATGTAACGAAAATGACAACTTCGGATCAAAATTGACTCCAAGATCACGAATCTCAGATTTGCGATCAAGAATCTGGTTGATAATTTGGTAGTTGTGTATCATTGGATCTAAAGTACGATGTGCCGTAAAGACATAACATTTTTTAATATTCAAAGGAAGAATATTTTTTTCACACCAAACGGATAAAACATTTAAATCATTTTGAAGATTTTCTTGATCAATTCTATGTTTTATGCATAGATATATTTTTATGTCATCAGCATACATCAAACATAGGGCATTTTTAAGAAAACATGGAATATCATTAACGAAAATGTTAAATAGAAGTGGTCCGAGGTGACTTCCTTGAGGAACTCCCGATGAGACTTTTATGGTATCAGAGCAAAAATTTCCTAATTTCACACATTGTGTTCTGTCGTGGAGGTAGCTGGATATCCATTTCAAGAGCAAACCATGAATACCAAAAGCTTTAAGTTTAGCTATAAGGATTTTATGACAAATTGAGTCGAAAGCTTTGACAAAATCTGTGTAGATAGTGTCAACCTGGTGACCAGATTCAAAAGAATCAGTGACATATTTACAGTAAAGCATTAGATTTGTCGAAGTAGATTTACCTGACATGAATCCATGCTGTTCATCACAAATGTGTTCTTTTATATTGAAAAATAGACGATCTTTAACTATAAGCTCAAACAATTTAGGGATTGCAGAGATCTTAGAAATTGCACGATAATTAGTTACTAAATTCTTTGCACCTGATTTGTAAATAGGACTTACATATGAGAATTTCCATTGATTTAGAAAAAGACCACTAGAAAGAGATTTATTAAAAATAATCAGAAGCGGAAAAGCTAACGAGAATTTACATTGCCTTAAAACAAAAGATGGAATTTTGTCAGGGCCAGGATTCAAGCTGGATTTTAATTTAGAAATACCATTAAGGATATCGGCTTCAAAAAGATGAAGAGTTGAAATATTAGAATTAGAATTATTGGTGGAATAGCTTTCTGTTTGATCGATATTTAATACGGAATGGTCAACATAAACTGACTTAAAGAATTTTGCAAAAAGTTCGCACGAACTTTGTATGTCATTTGATGTTTGACCATTGAATTCCATATTTTCCTGAAGAAATGCAGATCGTTTTTTACTATTCAAAAAAGTCCAAAAAGCCCTTGGATTACTTGAAATGCGGGCTTGAATATTCAGTACATATTGACGGTGCAAGTATTTGTTCAGAAAATCATATTCCTTTCGAAACTGACAAAAAAGATTTCTGTCAGCTTCGGAATTTGATTTTCTGAATTTTTTAAAGGCTTTATTTTTTACATTTTTTAATTTAACCAAACGTTTATTAGACCAAGGAGTTTTGAATGATTTCCAAGACTTTTTTTTTGGAATATATAGATTAAACCCGATAGATAAAATGTCCACGAATTTGTTGTACGCACCGTGTACAGATAAATCAGGAAGAACATGCGCCCAGTCAATAGATGCAATGTAATTATTGAGTGCAATGAAATCTCCTTTGTTAAAATCAAAAACATCATCGTTTGCTAAAAGTAAAGAGTTTTTGACACAGTTTTCGAATTTTAAAATTGAGCATATTGCAACATGATGAAATGAGTTACTTAGCAATGGAAATTGAACTTGAATAATTTCAAAATTAATATTATTTATAAAAATTAAGTCTAACAATCTATTTAAAGAATTATGAACATGATTTACTTGAAAAATATCCATAGACAACATTGAATCAATAAAAGTATACTCATAATCTTTTTTCATATTATAAGGAATAAGACACTTATCTTCATTAGAATAATTCCATAATACGTTTCCTAGATTAAAATCCCCAACAATAAATGGGTACTGACTATCCAATAGATTACAAACAATGTTTTCTATATTATAAATATGGTTTTCATATATATCCATTGAGCTATTTGGAGGTATATAGCTTACTATAAACAAAATTTCTTTTCCATAAAAACTTACGTTTACACACATTTGCTCTATTTTTTCTCCTATCCTAGGTAATGTTACGAGTTTACTTGGGTAAACATTTTTTACAGCAATTAAAACTCCTCCACCTCTTTTTAAATATTCTGTATAAATTCTATCCAAGCGATACACACTATAATTACAAGCAAAAATCTCAGAAGATATATAACTAGAATTTAACCATGTTTCTGTTATAATAATCACTTCATATTCATACATAGAACTCGAAATAAACAATTCATTGGTTTTTGTTCGAAGTCCACCAGCATTTTGATAATAAACATTAATAGAATGAATTTTATTTGAGTTATTTAAGTTTGTACATTTGCTTGATCCGGTATCATATTCATTTGCCCGTTTGTTTTTGGTTGTTCGTTTTTTGGAAGGTGAGTAAACTGCCTTACCAATACATTTTTGGGCCAATTCAATGGAACCAAAGCAAGATCAAACAAATGAGCAGGGAAACCAATTTTAAATGAAACATAAGCCAAATTGTTGAGATCTGTCCCCCTTTTTACCAACTTAAAACATTGTATATCACCTTCATCGCAATTAATTTTAGCAGCAACATATTTCTTAATTGATTCTTCACTTGTTAAAGCTTTGAATTTCGAGATATGCAACCATTTATAAGGATTTATTACAGCAATATCAGCATTTGTATCGCCAGTGCAATCCATACCAACAACACGAATTGAATTTGTTTTTTTCTCTATTCTTCGGTGCATAGTAGATCCAACAACAACACCAGGAGCAGCAACAGCATCATTTCCATCTTCTATCGGCCTCTCTCTATGTGACACCATACTCCACATACAATTTTGTGTTTTTTATATATATGAAGAGTCTAAGCGAAGTACACCCCACAAACTATACATAACTGGCACCCAACCCACTATCAAAAGTGGTCAAGGTTTTATAAAACACTCCTTGCGATAAGACCTTTTCCGTTGTCTCATTAGTTTTTTGTTTTTAATTAAATTCAAGAGTTTCTACGTACAATAACACTTTGAGCCTTCAAGGCAAAATTTGTTCAGTATAATTACTGTGGTTTAGGTATATATTTGTTCTGGTTCCTGATGAAGTGAAATTCCACAAATGTGCAGTCACATTCATCCGCATGCAAAATTAGAACCGAAATTGAAATAAATTGCATGAAATCATGTAAATTCACAAAGAAAAAATATTTAAATTCTTAAACAAGTCGCTTCTCAGAAAATGTAAACCACATTTATACGTACAGTCGAACCCCATCACTCTTGCTGACCTTTTCACTATATACAATTTTATGCAAATCTCATTTCGCAGATATACTCGTATACTCACTTGGAAATTCATACAACCGGATGAATTTGCCAGAGTTCATATCTATCCTAACAGCATTGCCTTGGCCATGGACTCTCTGTACACACTCTATAGCCCAGTTTTAATTACACAACGTTAAACTAGGCCATTTTTATTCCTGTGTCTTTTTTTTCCCCTATTCTCGTTTAAATTATGGAAAAGAAAAGAAAAAAAAAATTGTGTACGAAGAGAAAGAACAATCAAGTTGGTCGCACAAAAAGGCGGACGAATAAATTTATTTGCATTATGCCTCCGTGTAGGAATCCACCTCCATAGTACGAGGTGTACATGCCGTCATAGCGATAGCCCCCGATTCGGATGTAGGGTAATTTACATGTTCCTCAGGTTGGTTTGGGGTGGACTGCAGTTTCCAATAAAGGGACAGGCATCACCTGTCTTCGGCATAGCTGTTACGTAAATGCTCAGCACATAACGCCATCTCGTCTAGTCTGGGTAATAAGTTGTCGCGTTGATAAAATGTGTAACAAGTTTTCACCACCAAGCAATATGGTGGCTGAGGAATGACTAATGAGGGAGCGTTTTCTTTTGACTAGGACGTGCACTTCGGATGAAATAGTCCAAGTGACCTTCGGCTGGTCCTGCCAACTTAATGAACTTTATAAAGTGGAATGCAAATTTGTTGCGAGCTTGTTTGTTTGAGAACTTTGCCAGAGTTGCATGCAAAACAACTTATCGAGAAACGGTATAATGAGTGTGTGGGAGAACATTTGCCAGATTTGGGTAGCTGGTTTTGAGAAGTTGGAACTTGGTGGGACATACAATAATTAATTTATCGGCGTCGCCCAGCTGCTGCTGTTGCAACAATCTCTATAGGCATTGATAAATCGATATAATTTAT
Organism: Cheilosia vulpina; assembly: GCA_916610125.1. NCBI lineage: Eukaryota > Metazoa > Arthropoda > Insecta > Diptera > Syrphidae > Cheilosia > Cheilosia vulpina. The sequence continues at coordinate 62,302,988 of OU744277.1, forward strand.
GCCTTACGGCGATTTTTTTAGGCGCACGTAGCTGGCTTAATTGGCTGACATTTTATCTTTATGCACGTGTACAACGTGGGCCAGCCAGCGAGCAAGGTGAGATTGACGAGAAAAATATCCGTTGGAAGACTCCGAACGGCATAGAAATGAGCTTAAGTTCTGTGGGCATGAAGGAAGGTCAAAGGACAGCTCAATGAAAAATAAGACACCTCGGACATGTTGGATGTCGCGAACAAGCGACACAATGGTCGTGCATTTTATAAAATGTCAGCATGCATATACACAGAGCCGCATAGATATCGACAATCGCAGCTCACCCATGATAATCAGCTCCATACCGTAACATGTGTCTACCCCACAACTCATCATATCGAAACATGTCAAGAACACAATTGAATGAGCAGATTTCCTGCTGTCATAACTCGTTTATTCCAAACTAACGTTAATCCGAAACGATGTAGCGGACGACATTTGTCCGGCATCAATTTCATCATCATTAAGATTTCTTAAGAATTTATTATTGTTTTGATCTTAAATTTGTAACTGCACCGGATATACGATTTTTCTTTCTAATAATCATGTGTCAATGGCACAAGTCGCTATGGTGAACTTAGTCCCATCATAGATGTTGGGTATAAATTGTCCTTTCGCAGAAACGAAATCATCAAAGAACGTCTACTTTGCGTTTGCACGCTGTACAAGTGCGCTTTGTTTGGTTCCAGGAATTTGTGGCAGATTAAAATGTCAAAAGAATAATAAGGACTCCCATGACGTTGGTCATAAGATTAATCGATGATGTTCGCAAAAACGAAACCAATTAACGATGCGATCCTGATGGTGGGGGCACATTTGATATGAAGATTCGAACGTGGATAAGAGCGTGTAGACGGGCAGAATTTAATATGACTCGTCATTTAAATTCACGCAAAATTTGAATTTTTCGCCATTTAATAGTACAGTGATGCCAACGGAAAAAAGAAAAGAACAATGTGACAGCTGACAATTCGGGATAGAAAATTGGAGCACTATACGAAGGAACATCGCATTTTCATTGTTGAGAAATATTTTAATAATGAAGCTTTGTCAATTGCAATTTTCGTACGAAATATGGCCGTCATAGTGATTTAAAACCATCAACTGTGAAGAGAATAATTAAAAAATTCATGGAGACTGGATCAATTAGTGATCTTAAAAACTCTGGGTGTCCTGTCACAAGTCGTTCAACAGCAAACATCGAAGCAGTTCCCTGACAGTCCAGGAACATCAATTCGGCTGGTCAGGCAGTAACAATGAATGGTGTTCGTTATCGTGACATGATAACCCAGTTTTTAGTGCCTAAATTACAAGATATGTGACCAACATGTTGGTTTCAACAAGACGGTGCCACATGCCACACAGTCAGAGAAACAATTCAATTATTGCATCAGTCATTTCCTAATCATGTAATCGGCCGATTTTGCGATCATAATTGGCCATCCAGATCTTGCTATTTAACGCCTTTGGACTTTTTATTTTTGGGGCTTTTTGCAGTCAAAGGTGTACGCAAACAGGCCCACGACTACCAACGCCTTGAAAGAGGAAATTGGGAGGTGTATCAATGAAATTCAGGCACATTTGTATGAAACGGTCAAAGAACATTTCAATAAAATGTACGTTCTTGCCAACAAAGCAGCGACGGCCATTTATCCGATGTGCTATTCGATACATAACCCCAATCTGTATACTCTATGAATCAATAAAAAATGTAAGCTTTCTAAATAAAAATCCTTATTTTCTATCTAAATTACATAAATTATGGGACACCCTTTTAGTAATGTTAGTGCTAAGCGATATTTAATTCGTTTTTTATGTGGGATCTTTCTCACATGCAGAACTTAGAGCTGCTTGTAATCCGTTATTGTTGACGGAAAGTCCGCAGCGTTAAAGACAACAACACTTTATGTTGCCAAAGACTATAAGGGGGTGAAATTCTAGTAAAAGTCGGCCGCATTTTAGGCTTAAAGTGTGCCCCTTAGGCAAGAGGGTCTCAGTGATACGAGTATAACCGTATGTACACTGAGGGAAAAACACTTTAAAATTAAAAGTTTACATTTCAGCCATATTCAAACGCTTTCAATTTGAAAGTTACAATTTAAATTTTTTACGTCAACGCAAATAATTTAAAACTTGAAAGAGAAATCATTTAAAATTTCTCACTTAAAAAAAATGTACTCTAAAAAGGGAAACACTACAAATTTAAAAACTCGGTTATTATTATTCTGTTTAATTACAAATTAAAAGCATTTTCTTTTACTTTTAAATGTAAAAGTTTGAAAATGAAATCTTTTCCTTTTAACTTTCGCAAATATTTGTTTTTTACATAAAACACTTTAGATTTGCACACTTTAAATTTAAATATGCGAACTTTTGATTTCAAAGTGCACTTTTTTCCTCAGTGTAATGACCGTCGATAACAAAATGTTCCCTTTCAAGGATCTCGCTCTGAACATTTACATTTTGCATGGAAAAAGTGGCTACTGTAAGTTTGTAAAATGCAAACCGCTGTACGGGATTTCTTGTGCATTTTCTATGCAATACAACCTTCGTCTTCTTAGAATTCAAAACCTATCTGTTTCGCTTGATGACGTTCATGGGAATCAATGAAAAACCCACCACACTGATCCTTTTTGACGTGAAAAAATATAAACTATTTAGCTTCCAATAACTGTCAAGCGTCTTTTTTTACTCTTCCCGAGCAAAAACTGGTGCAAAATGCGTCACAGAATATTTGAAGATATCTATGTAATTCGCCCTTTGAATTTATTTATTTATAATTCTATGTAAAACGAATGCGAAATGAACAGCTTGAAAAGCGGATGCCCACTCTTGCCAAATACTACTTTCAAGTACCATTACGCAGGATTGATAACAAACTTAATACGAATGTTGGTTGAACTTGAAAGGACTTCCATTATGTATATTTACACGGAATTACAAAAAAAAAAAACCGGATTGCCATTTCACAGTCGTTTAAGCCAAATCGTTTTTTAATTAGGTCTCCTACGTAAAATTAAAGACTTGATTTTGAATAAGCCCCAATTAGTGTATTCCAACATACAAAAGACTTCAAGTTTCGTGTTTTTGAAACAGCACATAAAAGGCACAACGCCTTTCAAATGTATAAAAAGAACAACCACCAAGTCACGTGTTTTTTGACTGAAGATAAATTATTTCGTTGTGTGGAGACCCCCAACCGAATTAAAGTTGTCAACTGATTCAACCGGAAGGGATGACTTCCAGATAATTTCAGAGCGCAGAACGGCTCGTTAGGGACTGCGAAGTGGTGATTAATATAATATTTCATTTGACGTCATTTCTGCAGTGGGAAATATTTTTGTTGTCGTTATCTTTAAGAAGACTACGTGCAAAGTTTTCAAGTGATTTTTGTTCCGACTCGTCGGGAACAGCTAAAGTTTTACGTCTAAAGTTTGTTGGATCGAATTGAAGGTAGATGCCAATGTCAATCACATCCTATTTTCGGATCTGTTATAATGGGTCGAACGAAAACTTGTTTTGTTTTCAACTAAGTGATTTGAATTTGATTTTATTATGCGAGTCAGGTTTTTAATTAGCCGAAGTTGGTACGGAAGTCGAAAATATTTTGTGCGGATTATTTATTCAAATTTTTGTATAGACACGCACACTGTAGCAGTGAATCAAAATAAACATTTTAAGAGACACCAATTCTTGTAAGGAAGTGTGTTCATTAATATCAACCGACGACGATCGTACCACGCAATTCATTTTAAATTCGATTCTGTTGGAGATTGGGTAATTAGGGTGCGTACTATACTCGCAGTAGATATACATTTTGGATATGTTAGATTGTTCTGTATACCATGTTTTAAATTTAGACTTTGCGTCATCAAGGAAATAGCTACATATGTGTAAGTGGGTACACAGTAGTGTTACTTATCGCTATTATAAGAGATTTGATCATGAAGCTCAGCTTAAGTGAACTCGTTTGTAGTTACCCCTGATGATTTTATTTTAGTGTTCATCTACTCTTCTTACTTAATTTTTAGAGGTTGTCAACAACGTGTACCTTACAATGTAGTCATTTGTATAAATTTACCTTAACGAAGAGTAGGTATGAGCTACCTATTAGGAAAATGCAGCGGACAACATTTTCTAATTTTTATTGTTAAATCAATAGATGAGGAAATAGAACCTTAGACTTTTGGTTATATTTTATAAAATTGGTTTCGAAAAAACTCCTTAATCGGTAGGACAACAACAAAATTGCCTTTAACAAGAAATAGCTGTGAGTATGATTTTGTGTTATTTCATGACATCGCGAGTTATACTTCTTGAGGTATTCTTCTTCACATTCTGTCTAAAGTTTGAAATTTCAGCAAATTTCCAGATTAAGAGACCTTATGGAATCTGCTCTGCACAAGTTAGTTAAAAGGACGGCGGAACAGTTTAAATACCGGCGCCACATCCAAACAAAACTGGTCAAAACGAGATGCAAATAGGACTCAGAGAATTCTCTCTATTAGGAACAGAATCAGCTCCATAGTGGGTGCATTAAAAGGACATTATTTGATAGGTAGATTGGGAACACCCTATACAATGATTTTTGCAGAAGTTGCGTGGATTGATGGATGGAGAAGAAAAAACCGTTCTTCATCTTCTTTGTACCTGTCAAGCTCTCGCAAATTTGCGCAAAATAATCCTAGGAAAATATTTCGACGACCTCAGTGACTTGTCCTGCATAGACACACGCTGCATCAGCAAATACATTACAAAGACCAAATGGCTATAACAATCTTTACATATTTTCAGCTTTGGCAGTTGGTCCCATCTACCCTCAACTCGAGGTGTAGACTGCTTCGGTTACCCTTTGTTTTTATCCAAAATAACCCGTCACTCAGTCAGACTCACCTTTTGACCAAATTGAAACATCTCAGAATTTGCATAGCTCCAATCACTATTACTTTACGCTTTGCATTATCGGCCCTATCCGATAAGTTGCCAGAGGATACTCGCCTATCCGAAGGCACACTGTCTTATTAATCATGAAGTAAGGTACAAAACGCAACCGCTTAGCGTCATTTTCATGAGATGTCGAAGGATTTTATGCAAGGGGCACACTGTTCCTGTCACACCTCGTATATCCGAAGACATATCGTCCAATAGCTATAGCCAGCCATTGATTTGTCCTAGGATCACGGGCGAGGGGTAGGCTGTCTCGGCACCCTTCACCTATCCAAGGATAAACCGACCCGATTCTCGCGATGAGACGTAGGAGGATTGAATCCGAAGACAAAAAGCATATATATAGCAGTAATGCGCCCACTAGCATGTCCGGTCTAGATAATACTCTGGCCTTCTCCCCCTCCCCCGCCCCAGAAAACCGATATCTTTACGTTCGAATCCTATCCGGACAGCTATACCTTGTGATTTGTTTGTGATGGTTCTAAATTGACATGTTCTTATCGCACCTAACTTCATGAGTATTTAGCTATTTGCCTGATTAATTCGTATACTACAATGATGTTTTTTTTTATTTTTTGTTTTAGATGAGCCAAAACTAAACGCTGGCTCCTGGGAAGATCCTTTGCCCGTTTCAACGTCGACCACATCCATTACAACGGCGCAGCTACACAATTCATCTTTACGTCGACCGGATCCCCTGTGCACGCGATCCTCGTACAACGGGATCCCCAATCAATTAATACTGCCTCCTCACCATCATCATCACAGCAAAAGCTGTGGTAGCCCATCCACATTAGGTATTGGTGCCTTAAGCAGCGGTGGTGGGACGGGTGCTTCTGTTGGTAGCGGTGGTGGTGGTGGTGGCGGCGTCGTTGGCAACAGTGGCGGCGGCGCCGACATCACATCCAACAACAGCAGCAACAGTCTTGTTGGTAGTAAATCCGAAACTGGATGTAAAAAACGCTTAGAACACACCCCATCGGCCCGAACAATAAACAGTTCCGAAGACAGTTGGTGTTCGGAGAGATCCGAACATGACCTATCCTCCGAGGACGAAGAACAAGAGGAAGACGATCGCAGTGAACGTAGCGTTACGTCTTCAACGGCACACCAACGCAACAGTCAGTTGCGATCCACATTCAATAAGGCCAAACAGCATTTGTCGTTTGACAAATGGCGTACGAGTGGCGGAAGTGCCGGCTCCAACAACAGCAATTCATCGACCTCCAATCAAGCAAGCCAACAACAGCAACAACAACAACAGCAGCAGCAGCAACACCATCACCATCATCAGCAACAACAACAAGCCAATCTGCAGCAACATTCGTCTGTCGATAACATAAGTGCCAAAAGTAGCACAATGCCAACAGCACATCACCATCACCCTGCGCAGGACTCGACAACGCCTGGCGAATCGCCAGGTGGTCGTCTGTCGCGATGGTTTTCAATACGACGCGGATCATCCCATCAGTATGATGTGGGCGGCCGAGATGGGCGTAATTCCTCGTCGAGCAGTATTGACACAACCGATGCTAGTACCATAGAAAATCACCCGACGAACAAAACAGCGACAGGTGCATTGAATTCATCTAAAATGCCAGAACTTCCAGAGGTGAGTACACTATCCGATTAACATGCTCGCATCAGTACCCTAACATTGCTGTTGTTGTTGTTGTTGTTGTTTTGTCTTTTAGAACGATGATGACGCCACACACGGTTTCGAATTGGATCTTATGATGCCACCCGGCAGCAGAGCCAATGGTACAGCTCGACCCCATAACAGACTGATAACTCCGATGCTTCCGCCTGCGCCTCAAGGTTTGTCTCAGCAACAGCTTAAACGACGCCATATCGTTGCGGCTATTGTTCACAGTGAGAACTCCTATGTTGCAACACTACAACGTCTAGTCAATGTGAGAATTTGTTTCATTCTTTTTATGGTTTCTTTCAAAAAAAAATATGATTTTCTTCTATGATTTTCGGTTTTTCGTTTGTTTTTGTTTTTTTCTTCGTATTTTGTTTCGTTTTTGAATCGAAAATAATCTTAGATAAGTAGTAAGTGTCCAAATGCAGACGTTTTTATTTATGTATAAATATTTAGTGTGTACGGCTTGTTTTGAATAATGGCCAAAAACTGCAGCCCGCCTGTGTATGGTTTGTGCCAATTTTTTTGTTGTTATTGGATCTACGTCACGTGGCATGTACTCACTTCCGTTTAAATAAATGATAAACGTTTGTAGTTTCGGTTCGTCAAAAGCACGACGGCGTCGGATACATTGAATGTCAATTGGACAACGAAGTGAAATTGAATACAAATGAGGGGTTTTTGATACACTTCGCATTGGCTGGCAAGAGATTGAATTTTAAATTGGATTTGATGGCTGCTAGAGAAAATTATCACAACATTAAATTGCAAAATCATGTAGTGTGTGGGTGCATTTAAAATATTCCGCTTGATGTTTTGCGATGAAGGAAAGTAGTGTCAACGACCTGAGGTGGACGCTGCCAACGGCGCAGTATGCATTGCATATTATTGCTCACGGTTGCGTCTCTCACGCAGTAATCGATTTATTTAGAGCAGATGAATCATGGACATCGTATTAATTGCGGCGGCAATTTGTTTGCACCTTATTATTTAGCTTTCGTAAACCGGAATGGCTTCGTACAACAAATAGTCCAAAGCTGATCTTAGTTGAAATCAATGACAACTCCAGATATAGCTAGTGCTTTAAAAATGCATATCAACAGTTCCCCAAATGATTTTGAACATTTTTCAATACAAAACATGACCTTTCGAAGCTAGCTTGCGCGCTAAATTGTATTACCTACTGGTGCTTCTTCAAAAACGTATTACCATTTGAATTGTGACCATGAAAAACAATTTAGCTAAGCTATTCCGAACATTATTATCCTATAATCGATAAAACTGATTGCCAGCGCCATCTTTCAACTTAAGCCTGCTTTCTGCAGGTTGCACTCTCTACATTTAAATCAAACTAGGTCCCTCGGTATTCGGTATATAACACCACAGAGCGCAATTAAAACACACTCTGCATTTGGACATCTATGTATTTATTAAGCGAAAATCAATTAATTATATCAAAATTAAGGAAAAAGAACAACATCATTGCATCTTCATGATTTAATTCAAGCAATTGAAGTTCTTGCATCTTAGCCTCAGTTTCATTTTCATTTTTCTTTTCAATTTCCATTTTCATTGCTCATTTTTTTGTTTGTATTGTTTTTGCATTGGACCGTTCGTTTATTGTATAAAACGCATTTTAGTAAGACACATTTGTATTCACCTTACAATGGAGTGATCCAAGCACTTCCTAATCATTCACTGTCCGGATGGTGAAATCTCCTCTAAGGGCATTTCGAATCGATTCTATTGTAACTACAAAGGATATACTGTATCCAAGGCAAATTCGTTTTCCAATTGAAGCTGGATTGTGCTTTTGTTTTGGAACAAAGTCAATTTTATGAAAAGAATACGGCCACAAGGTTGACAGGCAAATATAGTGACTGGCTTTGTGGTATTCGTAACATTGATTGAATGAATCGACCCGAAACAGACTCACCTGTATGCTAAAATGTGTTTTAAGGCAAAAAAAACTATTTGCTGTACCAATTAATTGATTGTTCCTATATAATTTTGTTTCTTCCATGCATTCTCCACCCTCATTATACTACTCATAATTAAAATCCAAAATGTTCGTGTAAATGGTAGCCGTAACCACCACCACCACCACCAAAACCACCAAACCCAACCAACCTATTAATTAACTAGATATAGTAACACAGAGAGAGTGTAAATATAATATATAAGTCATTGTACATACACACACTCACTAACATCCATCCATCAAAACAATGTTAAATTGTGAAGCATCCTTGTGACTGACAAACGCATATTCTTTTCTTTCTCTTCCATTTCGATTATAGGATTACAAAAAACCCCTCGAAGAAAGCAGTCCACCAGTTTTGAGTAGTTCGAAAATCTCCACCCTATTCCATCGACTGCCCGACATCCTGCAATCGCACAAAGTGTTTCGCATTGCGCTGGCCGAATGCGTACGCAATTGGGATCGTGACGAGAAGATCGGTGATGTGTTCGTATGCGCCTTTAGTAAGCCACAAATTTTGGAGGTCTACAGTGGCTTCATAAATAATTTCTCATCGGCCATGGAACTGGCCAAAATGGAGGAGAAACGTAAATCGGCCCTGGCGGATTTCTTCAAAGTGAAACAGATCAGCGCCCATGATCGGTTGTCGTTTTTCGGTTTGATGGTGAAGCCGGTTCAGAGGTTTCCACAATTTATATTGTTTCTTCAGGATTTGCTAAAGTATACACCACAGGGACATCATGATCGCATGTCATTGCAGTTGGCATTGAGCCAACTGGAACTGTTGGCAGAGATGTTGAACGAGCGGAAACGCGAGGCGGAACAATATCAGGGATTCAAGGAGATGTTGGGCCATATTAGTGGAACATTCAATACACGATCGTTGACATCAAGTGATAATACTCGACCGCGGTACCTACTGAGGGAGGACAATGTCACCCATATGGAATTCAATCAGGCTGGATTTATTGTGAAAACAAAGCAGAGACGTTTGTTGCTGCTGAATGATAAGGTGATTTGTGTTTCGGTGGCGCCAAAGCAGTCACATGATTTTGGTGCAACCGAAAAGCTGTCGTTTAAGTGGATGTATCCGGTAACCGATGTGGAAATTGTTGATAACAGTACATCGGCGACGCTGTCCAGGATATTGACTGCAGGTGAGTTCAGGTTTTATATTTCATGTGTTTTTTCGGAGTGTGGTTGCTTCAGGTAGACCACTTTGATTGAAAATAACTGCAGCGAAGGCTTGAACACTTTAAATCGCATCCTCAGTTGTTCTCCATTGAACTGACCCACCTCGTGCGAACAACTGAAAAGCCTTCTATTCTTCAACGGCATTTCAATTCAGTCGTTTGTATACGCCATCCAATTGCAGGTTTGTTCCACTTGTCCTAAAGATGAAACCTACTCGAGCAAATGGTTGCGGGAAGCAAAATCTATTGATTTATATTTCTTAGGAAACGAAGAGCTGCTCGTTTGATTAATAAAATATGAAATTTGCCAATGCATTGTGAAGGCCATTGTTCTCCTCGTGCTGACAGTGATACTCGAACAAATGAGTTTATCAGTAGCTTTAGTCAGTTTTCCTAATGCTAAACATGCACAGTTCACACAAACTATAATTCGCTAAATGGCTTCATAATCCCCCCGTCCCATCTGATATTAGGTTTGATTCTCTTGCGCATCTATTAACTGAACTCTCCAGGGGTTAAGGCAAACAATTTGCCGCGAACTTGATTGTTGCGTTACTGGCACAATCCATGCCTTGAATTTCTCTTCCCATTAGTGTAACATAGACCGCATACTAAGCACTTGTGCTACCACACCGTCTGATTTCATTCGCTTCTAAACACAAGTTCACATGAAACATGATCATTTGCATGCGTCTCACTTTTCTCATCATAATTCAGAATTGATGAAAAAAAAACGAGGAAAAACAGAACACAGCTGAGGAAAAGAAAAACCCCAACAGACAACAAGGCAAATAAATCAACCACGAGCAGATCATTACCCTCCACGGCGAATCATAATAACAAACCGTTGAGGCAGGTTACGATTTTCGCACACATCGCTATCGTCGCTTGACTATAGTCGACATACATAAATAATCCCGACTTGGAGTCGATTACTTACTTGCACGCAATTGCACTAAGCCTGCACGAGATGCACAATGAACAATGCACTCTGCCCTAAGGGTAGGGTGGTTTAAATTCCTGTAATTTGGTACTCAGCTTGAGTACTACTTCAAAGAGTAGGCAAACATAATCTGATTAATCAAATCGTTTTTCATGCTGTTGTTGTTTCGAGCCAATAACACTGAAAGATGATGAAGCTTTTGGTAGAAGTTGAGGCAAATAGAATATTCAACTCGGGTACGAGCAAGTCTAGGTGAGTTTACTTGGAAAATTAAAATGGGTTACAGACAATGCAAATTTGTGATGTACAGCATTTTAGCTATTCTCCGCATAAGATCTAATGAACGCTAATTAAATTGTGAAACAAGATACGATTAGGTATCTTTATTTACGAGGAGTGAATGAGAATCTGTTGGTCTGACGGATAAATACCTAATCAACGGTGCATACGATAGCACTATCCAAATTCTAAAAAAAAATACCCACAGCTACAACTTTGTATTTGGCTGTCATTCCTGATTCACATTTCACAGCCTGAAATGGGCAAGAAATAGCCTAGACTAAAATATGCTTGCCAACTTCTGAATATAGACCTCCACTACTCAACTTCATCATCAAGTCATGCTTTTATTATACCAATCAACCTTATTCATATATAATTCATATCGTGTAAAAATCACGACAATCTGTGCCAAATGCCACTTGTTTGTATCAATACTAAATCGTTTTATTATTCCCACGAAACAACACACACCCCATTCACTTTGGGTTTGAAAACAACACCCTCCTATTTGAATATCAGACGACACGCAACCGAATAACAATATGAACAAACGCAACGCAAAGGAAAGTTAATCAATCTGCTGCATCTTCCGTTTTAATCTGCCACCATCTCTTACTTCCATCTAAATCACTTTCAATGGACGGGTTGTGTGCGCGCACGCTAACCAAACTCAATAGCACAGCACACATATATATGTAGATGGAAACTTCTTTTTTGATTAAAAAAGCGTCGACTCAATTGTAATTTGATAAAATCGCATTAATTCCGTATTTCCTTTCAATTCTCGCCAACAGGTCTCAATCGAGGAGGAAGTCTTAAATCGAATAGCAGCTCATGCAACAATGATTTGCCAGCCACAATACTGACAAACGGCGCCGACAACCTTTGCAGTGAAATGAGCACCCTGATGTATGACTATGAAGTAATCTCGCGGATACACGATCTCGTTGGCAGCCTAAAGGGCAACTACAAAGAACTCAACTCGAATACTACACGGAATCTGTTGAATACCATTCAAGGATCCATTCAGCGGAAAGACGAGGAGATGGCATGGGTGGATTCGTGTTGTTTGCAATTGATAGCGCGCAACAAATCTGGCAAAGAGGAGACATTCACATTCCAGACACAGAATCCGGCGGTTAAAAAGGAATGGATCACCGAATTGAGATTGGCCCAGTTGGCTTTAGATACGAACAACTCACCGGCATGGGAACTAACCGAGCAGCATCACGACCAAAGACCATCCTCGACCAAGATGCCACTTTTTGTGAAGGCAATGCCTGTTTTTAAATCACAGCATCAAACGGAGGTGAGTCCATTTATCCGGCAGGCATCAGCCTGTGCGATGGTGTTAATTTTGTTTTCCTTGTTCTAGGTTCGCTGTGGATGCTACTACAGCATCGCCAACGACACAAAAGTGGGAACAGCACGCCGGCGTTTCAAGCAACAAAACTACCTGTGGGTGTGCACCAGTGACGGCACAAGCAGTCATATAGCCGTTCTCTCACAACATCACCAGCAGGCTGGAAATCTGAAAGATGTTGGCTCCTTTGACCTGGTTGAGACGCAAGTGACCAGCATGGAGTTTGTGAAAGGTTTGGAGAACTGCAAAACCAAAGAGGAGCACAACAGCTTGTTGGGTGATCTGATTTGGATGGGCACAGATAGTCGACGTATTCTCATCTATTCGGCTCTAAATCCAGAGCAGGAAGAACAATTGGGATGCTGTGTTGTACCCGCGGTGGTCGTCAAGATCCTCTATCACTTTGATTCGGTGTTTGTTGCTTTGTCCAACGCCACATTGTTGATCTACAGGCGAGCTTTCGATGGTGTCTGGCTACTAAAGGAACCCCAAGTCGTGCAATTGAATGACAGCGCTTTGTCAGTGTCCAGTATTCTGCCAATTAACATGAATATCTATGCCAGCTGTGCAAATCGTGTGTACGTGTTGAACGCCCTAACTGGGGACACGCAGAAGAGCTTTGAAGTCCAGCACGGCGCCACGCAGCAAGTCAATTTGATGGCGCACTCCGGAATCGGCCTGTGGATTTCGTTGAAGAACTCATCTATCCTTTGTCTCTATCACACAGAGACATTTAAGCATTTGCAGGACATAAATATCGCAGCAAGTGTGCTGCGAAACAAGGGCTCCAAGAAGGACAGCGTTAATAACAACTCGATCTACGTCACCGCCCTTATGGCATGCAAAGGTCTCCTCTGGGTGGGAACAAATGTCGGCATGGCAGTCACTATCCCCCTGCCAAGGTTAGAGGGCGTCCCTATCATCAGTGGTGGTGTCAGTATGTCATGCCATGCTCACTTCGGACCAATCACTTTCCTATTGCCATTAGTAGCTAAACCTCACTCGAATTACAAGCCGCCGTTGCCCGTCGTAGTACCAGTCGAGCCATCACAACCAAACATGGGCGACGATCTCATCCTTCCCGCCATAGATGCCGATAAAAAGGACTGCGATTTGGATGAATCTGCGGTGATACTGCGTCGCGACATGAAGGACGATTCGCTAAACAACAGCTTAGACCAAGAATCGCCCAGCCGGGGAAAGTTAGACAAACAACATTCGCTGGACCAATCGTTTTCGGCGAAAATTCGAGCCCAGCTAGCCAACAGTCCGGCCCTGAGTCGTAAGAGATTCCGAGACGCTCTGACCGACGTCTCGAGAATGTCAAAAACTCTCCCCCGAGGACTAGGTTCAGCAAGCTTCTTTAACACTTCTGTTCACTCCAATACAACGTCAATCCATCACGGCGATCATGGTTACTGCGATGTGTACGGACTGTATGGCAAGCTGATATTCGTCAAGGAAGACTATGACGCCGAAGAGGGCACCCAAGGCAACCTTATGGACATGATGTACGAAGGCATGCGTCGGTCAGACCCTGAGCTCGCTGCTATACCCGGAAAGGTAAGCACACTCGATCGTCGTCTACGAATGAAGGCCAGCCGGCCTAGATCGCTAGATTTGTCTAACTGGTCAGTGGATTCGAAATCGTCCAGCCTCTACACATCGTCGGGCAGCGAGGAGAGCATGGGCATTCGACTATTCGGCGGCCGCAGTGTTTCTCGCAACAGCAGCAGTGCTAGTCACAAGACATCCGGCAATGGCAGTGATTTGGGCAATATCTCAGAAAATGGTACCATTACTGTTGATGTACATCATAGTACACCGAAAAGTGATGACGGTTTCAAGATTCCCCTAAGTGTCGCCGAGTCAGCATCGAAAAGCGCGACCACAAGAACCGGTCAGTCTGCAATACCAGCAACGGCCAGTGCCACACTAAAGCGCAAGAACAAGAACATTGCCAAGAATGCAGCAATGAACGTCGATGGTCCAAGGACTATTATTACATTGATGGGAGGTCGCGGATATTGGCGTCATGTTTGGTATAATAATACGTCACCGAAAAATACAGCCACAACCAGTGGTACATCCAGTACGATGTCCAGGGTGGCGAACTCGAACGATGCTCATATTGTTGTTTGGGAGAAGAAATTATAATCTAGGGCTGGGCCAGTTTTTTTTGGCCATCGATTGGGACTCCGGCGATTGAGGGTGCGGTTCAAATGAGTGGTAAAGGGGGTGTTATTTTGTTGTCTTTTTCCTTTAATTGTAGTTGGGAGCAAGTATTTTTTCTGCCAAGCGCAGCAGAACTGTGGGATGGATGTTGTAACTTGTAAAACTTGTGACAAATGCTCAAATTGGAGAGGAATGCTATAGAGACCTGGGTAATACAACGCAAGCCAGTCACAAACTGCATTTGCGCACATTATCTACTGTCTTCGTGACATGTTTAGAAGGTCCAATAATGTTACGCTCACTATATATAGTATAGAACTTGGGGCTGAAGATGAAACATCAATCAAGCCGACTGACTGAATCTGAGTGTATAAAGTTTTCCTGACAAATTAAGCTTAATGACAGATACAATGAGAAATTCTTACCCAGTCACATAGCATTAGCACTGTCACTATGCACTTGTTGTCGGGGTGCAGTGGACTAAGTCCCTTTATGTATTTTATAAAAAAATACAGGCTGGTTGGCTTCAAAATCGACATCATGGGACCAATTATTTAAGCTTCTCTGTCACATTCACTCTCGAACCTCTGTTGACGATCGTCGACTTGAGCCCCCAAATTCTACACGCGACAGGTAGTTGTGAAGCAAATTCTAATTTTGAATTAAACAGCAGAAAAATCAAGTTTACTAGCGTATTGCGATTGTATAGTTCATCAAACCAAGTACTATTGAAAGCACTTCATTTTTTAGTGCCATAGAAAATGTTAAATGCTTAAAATGGGACCATAGAAAATTGTGAACCGATATGTATAAGCTTCAATTTTAGCTGTTTCGACTGTCTTTTACACATCGACTCCATGAGAATTATTTTCTTAAACTCTTCCTAAAATTATATCTGCCCACAGTTAACTAAGCAACTAACCCACCAATATAATCCACATCTTCGATCATCCAAAAGCTGCATTTGCCACTACGTTCCACAAGTTCCACTTTAAGCGTTTCCCAACTTTGTACACTGTCTTTTCACAGTCATGTGTAAATATCTATCCTTTTTGTTTATACACAAAAAACAATACAAACTGCACATTTGTGTCACGTTCCGTAAGCTCTCAATCTTTTGTTCCAACCAGCGCAGGCCCCAACTTTGTACAAGCTCTTTGGAGCCAATCAGATGTAGATATCCATTTCTTTTTATATAAACAAACTGTTTCAAACAAACAAGAAAAACTTCACACATAGTATAAAAACAACGTTATTTTTTACTTTTTCACCTATATAAGCTTTTTTTGTAAATATTGTAAAATTGCAAACAATTAGATAACTTTATGAAATCTACAGTTTTCATTTATATTATTCTATTTTTTATATAGTACATTATAATTCGTTTAATATAAAGGGTTCTAATGACAGAACAGAAACAATTATTTTTTTTAAACAAATTGATATATTTAAATATTTTGAACAAAACCCTTCTGTCGATTTATTTTTGGGGAAAAAAGAAAATATTTTTATAAGCAAATGAAGGAGAGGGGTTGTTTTGTTTTGTATTAAAGCATATAAACATAACATTTATATTGAATAGAAAGGAAAGACTTTCTTAATTGTTAACCAACCACATATAAACGTTAGAAAAGAAACATTTTCGTATGAAGGAAACTACATATATCTATTTTATTTATAAGTGGAAACATAATTATATCTTATTTGTTAAACACATATATTTTTTCTTTCAACAAATTATTATTATTACTACTCGAATAAAAAGGGTTTAGATCTTACTTTGTATATCTTAATCTAAGATTAAGTTACATATTTGTTAAGCATTTTTCACAGTACATATATATTAATTTTGATTTGTTTTTCTTAATGATATTTTTTATTTTTTTGTTGATTTAATTTCTATTCTTCGCAAGCATTTATAGAGAAAACAAAATGGAATTGAATTTTCTTATTTGAAGCTATAAAAAGATAAACAAGAAGATATTGCATTGATGTAGTGTGAAATATTATACATTATGTGTTGTAAACAAATATATATATGTACCAATAGATACACAAAATGAAATGTTTTATTTGGTAAATATTAATGAGAAACGTTATTGTTGTAAGATGCAGATCACACATCATTATAATATATGAATCTTTAAGAAAAAACAAACAAACAAATAAATATTATTATGAAACACCGCAAACATAATATGGAATATTATTAAAATAATTATTATTATTATTATATGAGTAATACAAATTCAAAAATAAACAAAAGTAAAAAAAAAAAATATGAAATTCGTGTATCTATTTATTTTGATGGCGCTTCAATGAACGCTAACATTAAATCGGAGTATCCAACAGCCACGACGTGCTTACGTTCTCACAGTCCATGGACAAGAATCGACTAAAACACCGCGAAATGCATTCTGAAAGTGAATAAACAAAATATTCGTTTCTTATGTGACTGGTTATTAACTCACCAGACTACTGCAGGAGTTGTCAAGATCATAAAAGAATCGGAGACCATATAGCACCTACTTGCGAGTGCCCAAACCTACAAACGAGTTATCTGGAAGGCGTACTTCTTGGAGCACTATAGCAACCAACGCAAGTAAACAATCAGGTTTGTTCAGAGACTTGTTGGTTTCAGTAGACCAACTCAACCCGAGATAGTTTGAAAAAACACGAAAAACTTAAGTGGCGCAAAAGCTTCGTATCCTGCTCGCGCTTAATTTAATCTCCCATACAAAAATGTCTACAAAGCCATATCCATAGCGAAAACAGCCCCACTCTCCTAAAGCTTATGTCGTTTTCCACTGGGACCACCAAAAATCTTTTTCAGATCTCGGATTTTATGCGGCTCATGGAACATGCAACGAAATTGATCTGCTTTTGTGAATGGATTAGTGCGTTATTTGGCAACAATATCAGCTGTTCAAATTGCATTTGTTTTTGGTAAAATCAACTATAGAAATCGGCTTGAAAAATGTTTCCTCTGTTGTAGATACAAATAGAGTTGTTTTGGTGATTCGTTGTTTCCAGACGATGAGGAAGACAATGGAGATAATAATTCCTTTAAAACTATGTCCATTGCTGTTTATGTTTTTCTTTATTTTGGTTTTCACGAAACTTTGCACCAGAGATGAATGAATAAAAGAGATGGATATCTTTCGTACGTCTATCTCCCCAAAACCCATTTTTTGTTGTTTTTGTAATTTCAACCCCCGTCTGTGAATACGTGTGAGCTAAAAAAAAAGCATGTTGCTAATGGCCGTCCAAAATTCCTTTTGTTTTTATGGGCGTCGGGCTGTTCAATTCTTTTGTGTTTGGTGTTGAACTTGTTTGGTTTTTGTTAAGGCTTTGATTAAAATAAAAAAAAATAGTGAAATACACATTTCGGAATAGCGAATTCTTGCATTTATGTCCAATTCATGAACTCACATATACTAGAAAAGAAATGAGCATAAGTGCGTGACTTCATGAATTTTACGGGAAAACAGCTTGTAGGACAAAGATAATGGAATACAGAGTTATATATCTTTCCAGTGGAAAGGCGGCTGCCTACAAGCTGTTTTCCCGAAAAATTCATGAAGTCACGCACATATGCTCATTTCTTTTCTAGTATATGTGAGTTCATGAATTGGACTTTAATCAACAAATTCGCTAATCCGAAATGCGTATTTCATTATTTTTTTTATTTTAATCGAATCCTTAACAAAAACCAAACAAGTTCAATACCAAACACAAAATAATTGAACAGCGCGATGCCCATAAAAGCAAAAGGAATTTTGGCAGGCCATTAGCAACATGCTTTTTTGTAGCTCACACGTATTCACAGACGGAGGTTGAAATTACAAAAACAACAATGTAAACAAATGGGTTTTGAGGGGGAATGACGTACGAAAGATATCCATCTCTTTTATTCATTCATCTCTGGCCAGAACGTATTTTATATTCTTATATTTCAAATTGCGGATGTGTTCATCGCGTGGGTATGACATTGTATATTTTAAAGAAGGATTGTAATTGTGTAACTTTTGATGCAAACCAATAATGTTGGGTAAATTGTAACTTTTTCCAGTGGATTGTATCTGTGTCACTTTATTTTCAGATTGTATCCGCCTTTCCATCACTGAAAATCTCTACACAATTTTAGTAAATGTATTAATGCAAAATACATTTTTCCACAGCTAAATCTTGATAGATCAGAGAAAATATCGGTATTCGAACAAAATTTTAAACGAAAGCAAATTAACAATATGGAGTTTGGTTAGAAATTCGTTGTTGTTAATTATTTTTTTTTACAAATGGAATATTTTAACGGGGGGTAATGGAAGAGGTTCTTGAGGAGGGAGCTGAAGAACAAATAAGAATATGAAATAAGAAAATGAACAAAGTCAATCAGCTGTACCAATACATTTTTTTTTTTTGACTGAACTTACATTAGGCATGTTTTTTTGAGCTTCGTTCTCAGCAAAGCAAAGTAAAGTAGGATTTTCAGCACGCTATTACAACAACTACGCTCTACTTGACACTTCGAGACTCGCAGTAGTTATTGTAAATTGTGTGCTGAAAATCTTACTTTACTTTGCTTTGCTGAGAACGAATCTCAAAAAAACACGACTATTGTCAAAATTAAGCGAAGTTATGGAGAGAAACATTGCAGAGGCGCTTAATTTTAGCTTTCATGGAACAGCATACTAGTCTTACAACAATATTATAAGAAATGTGAATTGTCGATGCTATGTTCGAATTTTCGAATTTAGGTAGATTTTAATCATACCGATTCAAAGCCATTGCTAAGGGCTTTTACATTGCAACAACCTTTTACTCAATACAAATGCTAGTTTTTATATTCATATAACCCCATATGTCACTGGCATAAATAGCACCCTAAAATTGGGCAGCGTACTACAGATCGACAATCACTTCGTTCTTTCACTTTTGAATATTAAGTAGGTACCTATAAAATTTTCGTGCCACAACAAAACCGTACTAGACTTTATAGGTTTAAAGTACAATTTCTCAGAAGGTAGTTGTATTAACCTCTCAAATCTAAGTTTGCAATCCTTGGCTTGAGGCCTTCCTGAAAATCACTAGATGACACCACTAGCAGTAACCGATTTGTGTATTTGCTAGATATATTAATGTTCCTAGATGGCGCCCGGAAAAGAATTAGAAAGCCAAAACAGAGATAACAATGTACTAGTCGGATGAAACTAGCAAACCAATCTATTACAAATTGTATTTTCAATAGCTTTAATTTCATCCAAACAAAATGAGGGACTTTTTTGAATTTGAGTATGGATACGATAACCTTTCATAATATATAACAATAACGACTGTTGGGTGGAATTCATTTAAATTTATAAGAGTTAAGGTGAGACAATGAAACTTACAATGATACTTACGGCTACGAGTACACATCGCTGAATGCATTGTACAGCAACTACTGGTTGCAGCGAGGGTTTCTGTATCTAGTATCACCGTATCTCAGTATCACAGCGCATTCAAGAATCTAGTTATTTTAAGTCGAGTAGATTGGTCTGGATAAGATGTAACCTGAACGCAAAAACTAGATTGGTCGGGGACATGACTTTTTCTACGTCCGCCTTCAGCCACATATGAGAACTGTCAACTTAGTACTCAGTCACGAATTTCTTGACTAGATTCGGTGGCTACCCGTCCATAAAAGTCGACTATAACAACTGCCCATATGACCGATTTCAGCCAATCAAAACCGAGATACATCTAGTCAGGCAGCTGTCAGACTTACTAAACTAGATACTTGAACGTCCGCAATCACAACTCAGCTTTGACGTTAGACTTATTGTTAATCTTCTTGTCCACCAAAGATTTGTACTTTTGTTAGCATCTGCAGCTTTATCGAAAGTCCAGTCCTTGAAAATGGGTAAATAAAAACACAGTCATTTATATAACATGCAATTTTATTATATTTTTTTTCGTTCTTCTTTTTTTCTCAAATTTCTTGTAATGTTTATTCGGGCAGTGATTTTAACATCATCATTACAATTTTGTTTATTAATCAAATAAAAAAATTCCATATCTTAATTAAAATGTACAAATTTTGTTTTATTGGATTTAATTAAATCAACTTTACCTTTACGTGATTTTTCTTTCTTTTTATTTATATAAATTATTTTTCCTTTCATTTTTTTTAATTCGCATTTGTTTTACTTTGTTTAATTTATAGTTTAAAGTGTTGCGTGCATTCCTTATAACAGTTTAATATTATGTCATGTTTATCGATAGGATTTGGATTTCGAAAATGCATTTGGATTTTCTAGTTGTCAAATCGAAATTAAAAAAAGAAATTAATAATTAAATTATCTAAAAAATTGTGCTAATAAATCATTTAAGAATATTCATATAACAAATAACAATGCAAATTGGATTATAAATACTAGAACATTTTTAAGGATGCAGTGGATTCCTTTTGTTGTTGTCTATCTTAAACTGATTGTTAAATAAAAGATAAATGTGTTTTTTTGAAATCGAAAATGCAAATGACTTTGTTATGGAAATTGATGGCCTTTGCCAAAATGGGGGAATTTTCTATATGTTTTTCGGTTAATTGTTGTTAGATGTTGTCTATTTCTTTTCGGTTGAATCACTGAAACTCATATATTTTGCTATGCTGTTTTGTGTGTGTTGTTACTGCTGTATGAATGGGTGGTTTGTATTTTGAATGTTTCCTGCTTTTGCAATACATAGTACATACATACAATTATCGTTTTCATAATTTGTTTATTTCTTGTTGTGATTTATATCATCTTTCACTTTAATTATGTTACCTTACGAATTAGTATTTCATACACTAAATTAAATTCATTTTAGAATATCTCAGTAAGTCTGTTAGTTGTTAACTAACTTTCCGTTCATCATACATTATCATAAAGTTTATTTCTTACATCTATCATTTTCATAATATTTTGTGTATTTTTTTCTTCATTTATGTTCACCTTTAACGGTTACATTCATATACATACATTATATATATACTTCAATTTAACTAAACTTACTTGTGTTTTTTGTCACATTTCACTTCTAAATATTTTTTTTTTGTTTTGCAAACATAAAATTCTGTACAATATAAATAAAAATAAATTCATTTCAACAAAAATGTATTTACATATACTGGATCTTGTACTTCGTATGAATAAAAATTAGAGCCTCTTTTCTAGTTGATATAGGTAGTTTTTATTTTCTGTTTAATTTTTAAAATTAACTATTTGTTTTCTCTGTTATTTCATTTTGAATAAGGATCTGTTTGTTTTTATTAAAAATTTTATGTCCTTATGTGGTTACGCATAATACTTAGTTCAAGTCACAATATTTTGTTATTTTTCTTTTCTTAACAACAAGATCTATATAAAAGTTTGCTTAACTTTGTTTAAAACCTGTTTTATGTTCATTAATTGTTTGTTTTATTAAATTTACTTTTTAATTTGATACTCTAGATGTTTGGTGTATAAATTTAAAAATTCCTCATGTAAGTTTGCTGTGTGTTGTTGTTTTTCTTTTGTTATTTTTGAAACAAAATTATAAATTAAGACGTCAACGGGAAATTGTTACATTTTACAGGGTTACATGTTTTTGTTTAAGAAACAAATATTGTTTGGTATTTCAATTTGTTCAAAGTGTTTATTTATTTAGTTTACTTATTTCAAGATATCTAGCTATTTTATTAATGTTTTGTTTGTTAATGTCTGTTTATTTTAATTTCTCCTTGTCATTTAAATTTATTTTAAGCTCAATATTCATATATTTTGTTTTTGTTTTTTAAGAATTACTTTTTATTGAATATTATTTATTATGCTATTTTATTGGGGAATAGTTTTTGTTCATTTATTGTTTGTTTTATGAATCGGTTTAGATTTTTTTTTCTCCTTTTTTTTTAATTTCGTTTGAGTGTAACTGATTTTGAAAAAAATTCTACGAGTTTATGCAATAGGAATTTGAAAAGTTTTGTGTTTTACTGTTCTTTTTTGTTTCAAAATACCAGGTGAATTTTTTGTTACAACAAATAAAATGAAAATCTTCAACAATATAAAAATATAAATCCAAAATAAGAAATTTATTTACAATTCTCTATAGTTACATATATACGTATAATTACTTTTTACATTTATTTAAACACATTTTGTGCAAAAAAAAACATAACAAAAAAAATCAGTTAAAAATTTAGAATTTCACTAAACTTATATATAAGAATTGATTTATTCGGGGCATCCCTCCTTATAACATATATCTTGAGAGTACTAACGAAGGAAGGAAATTAAAATGTTTGTATTTAAAAAGTGAACAAAAATTAATATGGCCAGTCTAGGTGTGGCGAAACTATGCAAATGTTAGACACGAGCCTTTGAAAATATGTTCTACGATTTGTTGAAGTTTAAAGAAAGCATTTAATAGATAAAAAACAAATTCAAGAGCATTATTAATGTAAATTATTATTAAATTCGAATCTATCTACTAATGTTTTTAATTTATATTTAAAGCACCACTTTACATGCGGCAGTGTTACAAATTAAGTCAGATTGACTATCCGCACCCTAATGAGAAACAGTTTTTGTTTAAATTGTCTTTACTATCGAAATGGCACTTGTGAAAATTTATTGAATGCAAGGCTTGTGAATGAGGCTAAGAAGTTTGTCAAATATGAATAGCCAAAAATGCTGGTCAAGTTTGGGAGAAGTTCGAAGAAAATAACCTGCATATTTTGATCAACCTAGGCTGCATAAAAATATCAGAAAGCATTAAATACCTATCACTATCAAGACGAAACGAAACTTCAATAAAAGGATAACTTTACAAGTAGAAAATAAAAGGACTGCAAGTGCTTATTTGAAATTTAAGAAGTAAATTCTATGAGTACTTTTTTAAATTTTACGAAGATTCGGTGGTTCAGCGGAAGTGTATGATAGGCTAAGCGGGCATGCCCGCAGATTGGGAGTCCCCTAGCTACAATGACTTCTATATCAGCTTAAGGGATTACCAACAAAGAGAAAGATTAACCATAGTTTATAAAGCCTTTCCGACTGCCCATCTCTTGCAAATTTAGAATCTTTAAAGAAGGGAATGGCCTCTTTGAAGACCTAATTGACTTCTAACAAACGGCCATTTGCTGTACTAGCAAAATTTTGCTTTAGAATAATATATAACCAGAGAACCGAACTGCATCAGTCCCTTGCACTTTTATCCGTTCTATAATTGTATGTTAATACAAATTTAGACGGATGAAAGTGGAAGTCACTATACTATAGCCACTTTATGGAAATAAGCAGCGTTCGAACAAGTATTTTCGGTCTAGTCGTTAATCAACCACATTTAAAGTTTCGTAGTGTGACCTGATTATACTAAAGTATAAGATATCAACGTAACATAATCAAACCTATGCATAGGCGATGTTTTGATCCCGCTTGTCATACAATACGTATTTCGCGTTTTTTCGTGATGAGGTTGCAGGAATCGAAAAATTCAAAATATCTCAAAACGAGGATAGTCTGATTCGTGCTGGCACAGCGAACTGTCATACGCCGATCCATGATCCGAATAAACGGAGCCCCAGTTTTAGAGTTATAATATAACCAATATGCAAACTAACATTCGGCATTTAATGGGGCTTCATTAGCAACATTATGCTCGTACTTCAGGCATTACAAGTTAATTTAAACACAAGATTGTATTCTACTCAAGTTGAAAATTATAGTTAAGTATTGCAAGTTAAAGTTTCGAAAGCTAAAAAATGTGGTTTATGCTGTTACAACTCTTAAAGAACTGAAATTTCAAGCCAAACTTCATTTCTAATTGCGAAAGGTATTCTGTGACTTTTAGTTAAATAAAGGTTTTATTTAAATATCTTATTAAAAATAAATTCAATATGCAATGCCAATCTCTAAACTGGCATAGAACTAGAAGTCTATGAAATAAGTGTTGAAATGAAACAAAAATGCTGCATCTACTTGTATTTTTTAGGAAAAGAAAAACTCATCATGCAACTGGCCATTTGAAAAGAAAACAAAACGTATTTACCGAATAATCTTAATATACATTACATCGCTCTCAATATCTCTCTCTATTGAAATATATAGGTAATTACTTTTCAATACTTTATTTTAATCATTTTCATTAAGACGACGACGGTGTCTCTTGTCTGTCAGTCTGTCTCAATTATACTTAGCGATAATATCTGAAACAATAAAAAAGAAAATTAAAAAGGAATTTTATTTCTTTTTGAATGAAATTTACAAAAATAGATAAATTTTTTAGAATAACAAAACCGAAGGAAATAAAAATGTTAGCAAACAAACAAAAGAAAGTTTAAAGTAAAAATAAACATTGAAATAAAAACAAATTGAATATTCTATCACTAAATATTCTCCACGACGTGTCTGAGGTTTTTTTTTTGTAGAAAAAAAAACACAACTTTCTACATAGACTTCCCTTATACAAAAATAAATAGAAAATAAAGTAGACCCTCAATTTTCTCTATTCAAATAAAAATATTTAAATAAAATAAAAGTAAACCGGAAGAAATGATTGGTTTTTTGTACACGAAAAATCACCTGATATGATGATTGTATCTGAAAAAAGATTTCATTAAATTATTCAATTAATTCTTATTTTTTTTGGAAATGAATAAGTTATGCTCATGAATCGAAAGAATATTTTTTTCTTACTTTTTTGTTTACTTTGAGAAGTTTTATGAAAATGACGAGTTTTTGTTGATTTGATTATGTTATAAAAATGTGTTTTTTTTATATACAGTTAGTTTTTGTTATAATTCTTTAAAATGATGATGACGATGTTCTTATGTCATTTATTAATTGAATATTTAATTTTTTTTGGTATGATTTTAAGTCGTGTGATTGGATAGTTTTGTTTTGGGGAAGAGTTTCTTATTTTATTGAAGTAATAAACCACGTTTTGTTAATTGTTTGGGGAACAGTTTGCACTTTATTTATTTAAAGTTTATTATTTTTTTTTAATATAATTTTGTGAATTTTTGTTGTTGTGTTCATGTCGCTTGTGTTGTTTATTTTGTTTAATAATTTATCTAAACTTACAAATGAATCGAATCGATAGTTTTCTGCTTTGATTTGGTATATACAACGTTAACAAAATTTGCTTTTCTAATAGACAACTTTGTTTTTGTTTTATCTGTACAAAATTATTTAAAAAACATTTAGATATTTTTTTTCTTAATTATTTACACTATTTGCTGTATCTTTTTTTGTTTTTGTACATAGAAAAATGCAATTTAATATATATATTTTGTTTGTTTTCTAAATATTATACTATCGACCTTGATTTAATTATATATTTTGCGGAAATATTTTGATTATACTATTCGAGATGGGGCGTTCTGTTTGAGAGTCTGTAGTGGCGCAATATTTTTTTATAAGGTACTTTATTATCAGAAGTACCTAATTTGAAGAATTTTTTTCTGGTTGAGGTTGCGTCGGGTGACATCAATAAGCCTGGCGGAATTAATATAGAGATACAGATAGACTACTTGCGGGTATAAATAAATGCATTAACTGCCTTCAGCTTTAAATAACATTTTCTCGGAGCACTCAGAGGCTTAGCTCGATCCATCTTGTTGTTTACCAAAATGTGTAAGCTTGTATAGAACTATAAGTACAACGTGGATTTCAACAACACCTGTCAACTCCTTACGATTTATTTTTTTTTTGATGACATTTTTCGTTTCAAAATGAGCTAAAAGGAGAAAATTGAAACTTTTTGCCTGCTATAATCAATAAATGGTATTTTTTTGATGGTTAGTGATAGGGAAAATTGCAGAGCCCACTTATTTTAGTTGTATGAGGCTAGAAAAATCTACTGGAATAAATTTGCACTATATAATTTTGGAGGTTCGCTAGAGCGGAGCATGGCTGTAGAGGTTTTACCACCCCTAATAGTAAAATGTATGTTAGGGTGATATACAGATATTATACTGTTTCAAACAAGGCCCCAAGTAAAGTTGGATCCAATTCACTAATCTTGAAACGTAGCCTTTCATTTTCAGGCAACTGATGACTGTATTTGCAAGGTGGTTATCGACGCATCGGAGCATGTGTTACACTAATAGGGGCAGTTTATTTGTTAGAAGAAAATATTTCGATCCCCGAAAAAACACGAACATCTGACAAGCATCCGAGATGTCGTTTGGACTCGGCATAAAATTTAAGATCCCTTTCATTCACCCGAAATATAAAAACTTACACAAAAAAAAAATTGAGGTAAGAAGCTAGGCCCAGGGCAGGCCCACACAATTTAAACTTTTGTTATGAGTCGTGTTTAAAATAATTTGGCAGCGAAAACGACGTTGTTAAAATTTTTCAATTATTTGCAACTGCCTGTGATTGGTTTAGATAACTGTAAGGAAGCGGTTTTTGTTTTGTACCTAGTGCTCTTAAATCTTAGAAGAAGGTTAACTATTACCCCAGCATATTCAGCCAAATGCTTATTCTTTTCATTGTAGAGTAATCTGAAATTAAATTTGCCCTACTCAATCCAGTCAGTTTGTGTAATATTATCTGAGGGAATAGTTAGTTCGAATAGTTTCTTTTTGAATTAAGTATATGTCAATGTTAACTTGACAATAAAATACAATACAACCCTGTACCCAGTGGTAACCGATCGTAGGATTTTGCCGTTTTGAGAAAATGTTTGGGCTCAAAAAAAGTGAAAATTTGGAAAAAACTGAGACATTTTAAGAAACTCACTTAGTAGAACCTGTGCATTGGGAACACAAATAATCATTTTAAACGAGTTCATGAACTTTTAGTTCACAATAAATGAACAATTGCAGATAACTTTTTGTTAGCAAAAATTGTATTTTATTCATTCGTGATTGTTTTAAGTGAGTGGAACACCTTATCTTTTAGAAATGCATACTAAAAATGTAAATGTGAGATTTTTATTTTTACAGGGTTCGTGCGCATTCCTAAAATAAATGTACCTATTCGAATAGCAACAGATCAACGAACAGAACCAACAGATAGCCGACCCTCCTATCCCTGTTTTGTTATATCTTCAATTACAACTGTACAGACCAACTTTGAACTATTGAAAGAAAATCTTGCGCCATATTCCTACTGTTTTAGGGGTTGTTTATTTTTTTTCCTTAAATATGTTCTTCCTGCATATCCTAGTTTACATTGAAAAAAAAAAACATTGTGTTAACAGTTGATCGCATGTTAAAGTCGATCGTTCTTTTTCTTCTGTTTTTGTATTTTTAATTTTTCCGATTTATAGAAATAGGTAAATTCATCTAAGTGTAGACTTAAACTAAACATTATGTACATGATTTTGTTTTAATGTTTTTTTCTACATAATTTTCTTAAATGTATACCTACTTGTGATTTTTATTTATTTATTTGTTTAAATAATGAACCAATTTGGTTCGCAATTAACTAAAGTTACTGTTAACATTTTTTTAAGTGATTCTTCGTAATATACAGATGCCTGGGCTCTTTTTTTGTTTCGTAAAGAGGTTTACCTGTTTTCAATTGTTTTTTAATTAATTTACCTATAACTATACACATATATATATTTTGTTTGTCTAATTATACCCATTTGTCACAGTTTTTTTTTATTTTACTTTTTGAATTTATTTAAAATATTTCGATATCTAGTTTTAAAATACAATTTTGCTTCTTAGGCAATTTGAAGAATCTCGTTCTCTATACAAAATTGACTTTATATTTTTTATTCTGTTACTTCTATGAACTGCTCACCTGTTCTTACGTAAAAAATAACGCTACTGATGTCAGTATGAGTTGTTTTTTTTATAAGTCCGTGAATATAACTCGTGTCTTCTCACAGGTAGATAAAATATTGAGCTATATTTTGTGTAGTTACATGAATACATAATAAATACTGTGTCTATATTCATTTTAATATTTATAAACATTAACTGTGTGTTATGTGCAATTAACAATATCTAGACATCGTTTATTTATTTGTTTGCCTAACCTTATAAATTAAATTGCATTTTCATTACATTTTTTTGTTTATTTCTTTGTGTGTTTTGAAACAAATTTATGTTTTATCGTCGTCTCGGCTCAATTGAAATTTTGTTATAATCTTCATATATATACCTGCATTTGTGTGTGTGTGTGTTTGCGTTTTGTTTGGAAAAAATTAATTCATGTTTAATACATATAGTTATGTTGAATCGATTTATTTATAATTAGCTTGAAACTTAAATTAAAATAAATGAAAATCATCACACGTGGGGGCGGATTTATTAACCCCAAACAGTTATTATCAGTGTTTGTATTCAGGATAACGTCCATTCTCCATTAATTGTCCGTCTCCTAGTAGATTTGGGTCTATGTGGGCGCGCCTCAATTGAGGCTGGATAACACTGCCGCTGCTCTCCGTTTCGGTCGATGGTGGTGAGGGGTAAAAGTCCCTCTGACTTACACTTAAACCATTTGTCGCCCCCATTAATGATGGTTCGCCGTGGTGGTGGATAACGGAACTCGTTGAGGCCGTTGACAATTGTCCGACGCCGGGTTGTTGGGAATCCGACATTGTACCTTGCTGATGGTCCATTACCACGACGGATACTACATCCTCACTCGCCCACCGGGCTAACTGTTGTTGAGCTTGAATAAATTCATCACTAGAAAATAATAATCATAACAGGAACAACGATACAAGTAAAATTATAAAACGGAAACAAACAAACCAACAACCCAGAAACAATCACAAATCAAATGAACTGATTAAATAACGAATTTTTATTTTCGAAAATATTTTTTTGCGATTTTTTCTTTCTGTTCAATCAAAACTAAGGGAAAATCAATTTTGGAAATGTTTTATGGTTAGCAACAAAGGCAGGCTTTTATATACGAGTACCTTAAGCAATTATGCAATATTGGCGAGCAGATGTCATGAGTATTTTGTTTGAATGGTTAGTTAATTATTGTTGGTATGTAGTTGTTGTGTAATGTTTGAGCATGAATTTGATATTTTCTACTAGAAATCAATTTATTTATTTTTGAATTTTTAAATTTTGGCCAACATAATATAAGGTTTAAGTAATAAGGAGAACCAAAGAACAAATCGTACTATTTGAACCAAATGACAGCAAATAAATAAAACAGCTTTGTAAAAACAACGAACATTATTTCCATTTATTACTTGATGTTATTGTACATGTTGATAGAATGTTATTTTATTGTTGGAATAAACGCAGATCTTAACTACAGAAGTAAATAGCATTTAAAAACTATGTCTGTTATTACATATATCCAATTAATGTAAAAAAAAATGTTGAATTGTGTGTATTATTCTTCATTACTGCACTGAATAAAGAGGGGAATTTATTAAATATATCGGCACATGCTTCTATTGTATTTTTGTTGTCTTCTTTTTAATTAAAATGGGAATAATGTTGTAAATGCTTCAGCTCGTGTATGATAGAAAGCAATTTGAATTTGAGTTGTCAAAACTATCCCCTACTTATTCTATTCCCCAAACAATTTAAAAGTTGCAGTTACAATACTCCAACCCAATAAAAAGTTATTGCTATCGATGCATTTTGCGTAGTTCCAACTTCTAATTATTTTCAAAAATTGCTTAGTTACATTATTGATTTTTTTTTTTTTTAATTAAAATATCCATTGTTCAAGAAGTCAAATTTGCGTTGCATGCTTTTAGGTGTAGTGGAACAGTTTCAGGGGAAAAATAGTCGCACATCGCACTATCTAACTTGGTGTTGACCAAATATTTTCGTTTTTTCTAGGTGGTTCATCGTTATTGGATAAAGGAGTTCCAAAATTGTTGCTGAGGCTAGATTGTTTTGTATTAGGTACCACCCTAAAAGTATGCAATACTGTGCAGACTAAATTTCTGTTTGCTGAAAGGATTGTTCAGATATATGAAATTCGTTTACATATTCCCTGACATAGACTTCGTACATAACTATTGATAATCATAAACGCTTGTCCCTCCGTGTCCACACAAATCAAACAGGATTATTCCCCAACGTATCCTCATCATTTAGCAAATCTAGATTGGAAATTATTTGCTCCCAGAGATGAAAGTGTCCAGTCTAGAGGACTTCTTAAGGCACTTGTAACAAATGATTACGTTGATAGTTTTTGGAACAGTGGCTTTGTTAGAACTCTTTCTATTGGCAATGTGTACTTTAGCCTGGGAGCTAAAATGTATAATGGCAGCTTTATAGAAGATAACCTTGTTCTTTTTCTTAAAGCATGGAGGTTGTTAGGCGAGAGCCCATTTTATTCTTTTAACTTTGGTGTGCCACGCCTCTTGTTCCATCCTGCTTACATTTTATTAAACCGTAATACTTTAAATTACGAAAATTTAGCTGTCACATACAAAATACTAACTTCTCAGAACCATTCGGTTTGTGTGACTTTTTTTTGGGACTAATGGAAATAGAAGGGATATATAATTTAATGCCATGTCTACCTACATCTATAACTACTCGCTTTTAGTGGCTGGATGTTAGACAAACACTTTGCGACACACAAATCTTCTCTTAAAATGATTGAATTTTGATAATTCTGATGCAGTTGATTGAAAAAAAATACGTGTGCAAATTCGTTCTTTACCATGGTTTTGCTCACAAAAATACAGATGATACAGATTCTCCTGTTGGTTTATCTTATGCCTGGCGTTTCAATTATCTCTTATATCTAATGCGGCAAATTCGAAATATGTTTAGACCTGTAAAATTGCATCACGTCACAAACAACAGTATGGTCCGTAGGGGGAAGCATACCCCGTTTTTGATGTATGTGCATAAAATAATAAATTACGCCGCGACATCACAGTAAAGTTGGTGAAAATCAAACCTATACAAATTATTTACAAAATTTCAATCAAAATAAAAGCCTTTGTGAAAAAAGCTTAGAAAATTAACATATTCTGTCATAAATTAACAATTTTAATTGACTTCTCTTAGCATTATTTCACATTTATTATTAAATCTAAAGTTAAAAATAATTTTTGTACAATTCGTAAAGTACGCTTGATCGACTGACAATTATTATAATCGTTCTCCTTATTACTTGTAAGCTACGACTAAACAAATTGACACACTACATAATTACTAGCATTTAAAACATAAACATAAACATGAATAAAAATAAAACATTAACGAATTTAAAAAAAAAACTATCTATTATAATTTCCAATGTTACACCACAATGCGACACACTTGTCAACAAAGACACAATTTATTATTAATAAAACACTAATCTAAACGAAAAATAATGTAAAAAATAATAAATAAATAAAAACATGTCTAACCGGGATTTTGGTGACTGAAGGGGACCTACCTCTCACTATCGGGAGTTTCACGATCAATCCGGGCATCTACGGTCCTATCATGGTGATCGGCACTCTCGTAGATGCCCTCATCATCTTGATGCAGATGCGTATGCGACGAGTGATGTGATGAGTGTGGACCATGAGAGACATGGCCATGGGCGTGCGAATGATGCGTATGATGGCCAAAAGCATGAGGTGAATGTGATTGATGTGGATGTCTACTAGTTGTTGGATGCCTATACCTTCCATAACCGAAGCGACTCTCCTCGTCGGAGCGTGGCCGACAGCTTCTGCTGTAAGACGGATGTATTGTTGCGGTTTTCTGTGATTGTGCTAATTGTTGATTTGAGCTGTAAAATTCGCAAGCGTACATAAATTATGGATTATTATTCAATGTTCCAAGTTTTCACGTCATATTACACACAAATACACGGTTAATTTTTTTATGTTACAATAACAGAAAACAAGGGAACATTTAAATATTATTAAGAAAAGATGACTAACCCTTGCGAGGATTCACTACAAGCAGCGGAACTATCTAATCTATAATGACGATCGGCCTCCGTTTCGGACATACGATTGTCCTCAGAGCCGCTGGGGCTCATGTGCCTAACCGAGTGATGTTCTAATTGTCTAATTAGATCTTCTAGGTTTCTTATTCGCAGCGGACCGGTCACCGGGGCGTCATCATCATCGGGCAGATGGTGTTGCGATCGATGATGGTGGAGTATGGCGCCGGTTTGTGGACCCTCCACCAGCACCGTATGCGGTTGATTTATGTCGCAGATGTTCTCCTTGGAACCGCTTTTCGAGCCGCTGCGTTTGTACTCGCCATAGCTGATTTGGGACGCCGAACAGTCCTGTAGAGTTTTGCGCAGCATCTCTTCGCTGAGGCTGCCACTACCCACGGGAGTATTGCCGGCACCGGTGCCACGATGGGAAGCTGCATTTCGTAGAGCTTCTAGGATATCCTCGTGATATCCGTTCAGGCTTTTCAGAGTGCGCTCAACTTCGGACGCAGTTGCACCAGATGCCGCTGCCGCCGCTAATGTGCCATCCTGTTGAGCAATCAGTTCTAGGTTATCCGATTGAACATCTTCGCCCCATTTGTCTTTTATTTGATCGCCAAGGGCAATTCCGTACCCGTGCTTTTTCAGTATCCCTTTTTCTGCAAAGTCAGGAGGAGGATTGTTTGTTGTTTTTTTGTTTTTTTATGGTTTGTTTACAAATAGAATGGTTCTTATGAATGTATTTTCAGAGCATGAATTTCCATCGAATTGTTAAATGATTTAATACAGATGCTTTCTATTAAGGAGATAACACTTGCTAAGATATGTCAAAGCACACACATTACTAAATCATTGTTGGGAAAAACACGCCATGAAAGCTGTTTATCTAATTGAGTTCTTATTTATTTTGTGGCAACATATTTGACTACTGCGTATAGATTCCATTTCTTAAGTGTCCTTAAAACTTACCTGAATGAGCCTGCTCTTCTTCGCTACTGCCAGTCATTCGTCTGACTTGGGGCGCCTTGTGATCTCTGCAAGACAAGAGTTTGTGATAAATATGTATATCGTTTGATTGGGTGTTTTTCAATTTGTTTCGTTTTTATAATTGACTGCCCACCTAAATCCTGTCTGATTCTGGTACATCAACTTGCTGGATCCATCCAATGAAACCTCCTCTACCGAGTGATGATTGGCCGCGTTCCCTGCTCCGCCATAGGCCTTGGCGATGGGCTTCTTCGAGTACGGCGGATCATACTTCAGTGTGGTCGTCTTCCTCCTGATTTATTTCGGGGAGTTTTTCATTTGTTTTTTCGTTTGATTGTTTTTTTTTCAATATGATTTAATTTTTTTCATATATATATTTTTTTGGTTTTCAAATGTATATTTTTTTTTGTTTGATTTTTAGAAATTAATTTTGTTATTTATTTTTTTTTTGTTTTGTTTTTGTTTTCGATGAGAAATGTTTTATGGTAATTTAATAAAAGTGAATTTGTTTAGAATAGTAATAATATTTTTTCTGTTTTTTACAGAATAAAACGATAAAAAAATAAATGTTACAAAATATAATATAGTTAATATTCGTCTATGGGTGTGTAAAAGTGTAGAGTGTATATGTTGTAATGTGGGTGATGTGTAGTATGTACTTTATCTGTTTTTTTTATTGAATGGAAAACATTTTACTATAAGACAACATGAAAATTATAATCGTATTCTTTATTGTTGTAAATAAATACAGTGAAAAATATGTATATTTATAAGCCATAATGATTTTGTTTTGTTAAATTACACATTAATTACGGAAAAAAAGGTGTCAAAGAGTAGAAGACAGTTAAATATACACATTTATACAGCGAAATGTAAATAACACAAAAAATGCACACACACAAATAATTATCATTGACCAAAATTAAATAAAAACACATATTATACACGTTCTTTGATATTTATTCGTTTATTTTTTAAGTCAGCAAATAGACTCTTCTATTGCGAGCTTGTTTGGAAAAGCAAACTAAGCTCGTGTTCAATTGAAAGGACCAAAGAGATTAATCTGTTAGCAAGAGAAGGCAATGAAAAGTCCCCATTCGTTTGAATGTAACCAGCCAAAGGATCGATTTGCAAATATCCCCATCTACACAGCTCGTTTATCTTTGTCTTGTTTTTCAGTAATTTGCTACCGACCCCGCCGCCATCACCCATTTTGGGGAAGTGAATACAGCAAATGAAAATAAATAGGCCGCAAGTGGAAAACGGAAAAAAAAAATAAAAGTAAACAAAAAACGCAAGCCGAATTAAAGAAGAATGAAATCCTAGGAATTATTTTGACCACATGAAAAAACCAAAACAATTGCGGGCAAACCAAAAAAAAAAAAAAATAACCGAATGAAGCAGGATAAATAAATAAATACTTGTGTTTTTCTTTTAGCAGAAGAGCCCATTCCCAATGTTGATGGCAGTAAACTAAAATATGACCATGAAGTGGACGCTAGCAATAAGCTCTTGTGTTTTCATGTTTTGATGATCATTATTGTTATTCATTAATTCTGAATTTATTCAATTTAAGAAAAGTTCTGTTATCGAGGTTGTTGTTGTTGTTCTTTAGAAATTATTGAAATTGCGAAAATGCCATCGCAGTTGGTGCGGTGATTTGCCTTTCAGCTAATGAGTAGGCAAACACAAAAGATAAAAGTTATTAGTTTTGATGTCAACATGGAGCTCATAGCGAAATACATTTATGATGCTGTGCATACATTGCCAAGTCATAGTATTCTGTATGCACGTCTATCGCTTAACAATGACATTTCGACAGTTATCTTGCATTCGATTAGACGGGTGAAAATGTATTTAAAAAAAAAAAAACCCAAAATAATAACTAATGAGTTATTGTGTCAGGCACTGTTTTTAATATTTAGCGGAGAATCGAACCATTTTTCAGGGACGTATTTTTGTAGTGTTATATTTAAAAAATAAATCACTAAAATTATTTTATGTCAATCTAACAATTTTTATTGCCATCAGCGCCAATGACAACTGTTGCGAAGATTCCGTAATTTTTAACAATTTAAATAAATATTTGGCTTTTTCATCTATACAATTTGGAAGCTTCTGGACAGTCTCCTAACACTGAAACAGTTTGAGAACTTCTGAAGGAAAATTACTAGTAATCATTTTTAACCTTCACAGTAAATTTTTTTTAAGTCACAATAAATATTTTGTAAGTCACAATGGATAATTTCTAATGGAAAATGTTGCCATTGTAAGTTTGTGAAATCTACCCTGGGCACTAAATATGATTATAAGTATTGCGCATTATGGTTATAAACCGTGATGTAAATAGTTGGCGATAACAGAAAAAGTCTTAAGATGTGATATAGATGCCAAGATTAACGTAAGCTTCGCATTTGTACCTACATGCACTATAGAGAAATAAAAGCACGAACAATAAGGGATTATGAGCACTTCTAAATAAAGAAATCAGTTGCATTAACATTGCTGTTTGCAGATAGTGTCTGTCTGTGGAGAAAAACTCAGAAGTCCAATGACGACACCCACCATATGTTATTTTTTTCATTCTATAAAGACAAATTCTGCATAGTTGTGGGAAAGCCTATGTGGACAATAATAGAAAAATAATAAATCAGGTCTGTTTTTAAAAAAAAATAAAACAAACAAATAAATAATTGGCGCAACAGGTCCGTAGGGATCCTAGGCCTAGGTCCGCTTTTTAGACAATTAAAAAAGGCAGCATGACCTTTTCGGTTAAGCTTAACTCAATGGCGACCTACACGTATTCGCGAGCCAAGTTGAAGTGTATAACAGAAACTTGCAAATAAAAATCCATCAAAGCTACAATGGAAACGGACAACATTTTTTTGTACATAGGTATGTTTGAGCTCCGCAATATGAGAGCAGAAACTTTGCACTTTTCGAAGCAATAAAATCTAATAAACTGCCCCGTGGATGCGGTGACTTGTAATTGAATTGTCACGTCAAAGATCTGCATTCGAAACGAATGGCTCATCCCTATCTGTAGATACGATTTCATTTGGTATTTCCATCCGATACTAACCCACTTTTAATAACGTGTATTTGTTTGTAACATTCCATTAGTAAACGGAGGTGTTGGTTTCGGAACGAGTATGATATACCTTCTGAATATATGGAGTTACTCCAACGCGGCAATTTACATATTTTTTTTTTTTTTATTTTGAAAGTGCAAGAATTTCCAATTCGTTAATAAATGAATAATTACAAACAAAATAAATACATCGTTTTGACAATATGCCCTTAAGCAAAGCACGTATGCATGACAAACAAATAATTCTATCAACTTCAACTGATTATATTTTCATGACATTTATACGAGCTGAACATGATCCAATTAAAACATTAATTTGTAAAAACACATTTAATTAAGAGAAGGCATAATTATTGATTTTTTGATTCTATTAAAACTGCAATACGCACAACTTTTTTTGTGGCATGCATGCACGCACAAATGCTTATAAAATAAAGGTACATAATATAGCTGCGATTGATTTTAGGTTTTTAAAAGGGTTTTCAGCGCTTACAGTTACAAAAAAAATCAAATAGCATTAAAATTTGTTTTTTTCTTAAGCGTAAAAGCACAAAATGGTAATAGCAGCGAGGCAATGACGAACAGTAACCCGAATTATTTTAAATACACCTTTTTTTTGGGTTTATTGGATTTGTCACATTAAACGAGCTATTGTGATCTGCACTAAAAGATTAAAAGTTATCCACCGCTTTTAAGGAACAGGATAAGGAAAAAGTATTTTTCCGAATTATAAATGTATAATTATTTTAATGTGAGGTGGGTAACACAAGTCAGATTTTCTCTTATATTGTGAATCATTTCACCACTGCGAACTTTAATTCACTGAACCATTAGACATACATTTCCAAAAAAAAAAAAACTTCTCTCCAGATTTGGGGCCTGCATTTTTCCCTTATGGGGTTAACTCAATTTTCTTGTTAATTTTCGTTAACATATATTGCAGTTTATGAAATGCACACATATTATGGGTTTATATATGTAACTAACTCAATTGATCAGCCGCAAATATTAGAAGGGTTTAAAAGGCTCAGTATAGCTACTTTCTAAACTGAAACAGGCTTTAAATCATAAGAAGAACAGGTTGATGTATTTTTTTGAATGTGACCTCTTTCTGGGCGCCATTTTTGTTTCAAACGGTTATTCATGTCTAACACATGTAGATGTAGACAAACTTCGAGTTTTTTTTTCCTTAACATAATGGCAAGGCAATGAATCAAATATTGGGAAACGGACAAAAAAGTCCTGACTATTCCAAAATATATTTTATGGATATATCTATTTCAATTAGATGGTAGTGTAGAAAGTAAAATCTGCTGGCAATAATCTTTAAAGATCCTTGGTTTTATTTATAGTTTAGTGCCAAGGCAATCGCCACAAATATAATATAGGTAGATTCCTGCTGGACCCCAATTTATTTGCAGCTTCAAATGATTTATTTCAAAATCGGTTGAGTGCTTTTACAATTAATCATCTATTCTTCCATCACCTCTTACCTAACGTACTGGAAAAAAAGTGTTGAACCACTACAAGACCCAAACCAAATCACGTACCTTTTATATCTTTTTCCCTCACCCGCTCATGTGTGTATGGTATACACTTTAAAATGCTTGGTAACCCCCTAGCAGAATTAAGAAAAAAACAAGTTATACCATAAAATAAAATATCACAAGCATGCTGCTGACGTGCCCAAAAACCTGAACCAACAAAAAAAAATACAGTTCGACCCAGTTTACACCATCTTTCTTGGACATGTCCCCAATTCAAGATAATAAATAGATACCCCTACTTAAAGTAACTAAAAAATAAGACAAAACTTAACTATGAAAAATGATTGATGGTGAAATGTGTCAGAAATGTGTGTGCTGAAAATTATATTAGACCAAATAAGGGACGATAAGTGTAACACTTGTAGTTACATTATTTCCTTTATTTTTATTTGATGTTAAAAAACGACATTTTTAACTTAACAGCAGTCACAATGACAAATATAGTACATAGTCATAATATTTGAGTACATGCCATGTTCTACATATTGTCATCTGCTTAACATACGCAATACACAAACAAAACCAATCCGTGTGTGTTATGTCTGTATAAAGGTACTGTGTTTACAATGTGATCCCGTACAAAGCACCAGCACGAACTCAAAGCCAGTATATTATAAATATGTTTATAATTATATAGATATCGTGCGTATATTCTGGTCCCTTAAACCCCATTTCTAACTGTGGGCGAGGACAAGCAACATTTTATAACAAATCAAACACAACTAAACAAAAACGAAATTTCACACGTGCCGTTTAAGCTCCCCGGTCCGTTTTGCACATCACAAAAAAAAAACCAACAAACACAAAAATGCACACACCGAATTTTTTACATAAAAAATCATACTTTCTACTTTGTAATTAAAAGAAATAAAAATACAGAAATTAAGGCAGGAAGTTAAAAAATATTGGAAAAATAATCAAGAGAAAATCGCATCGCTATCGGACGGAACTTCGGCCCTTCAAAGGCAAGCTTAATTCAGGAACACACATATGAATACCGGATTCATTATAAAAATATACTATAATGCACCGGTCATTTCATTAAAAATAAATTGAATCGCAGCTCACAATGGACTCTGTAGCAAGGTAGTCTTTCATATATAAGTCAAAAAAACCAAATTATTATAACAATAAATGGGGCGGCTTGTGCATAAATTTTTCCCGACGGAAAGGGAGTTTTTTAACAAGCGCGAGAATTTTTCCCTTTTTTTTTCATTAAGAACCGGTAATTTATTCGGAAAGAGTTATAGTGAACCAGGACTTTGTGTATGAGCAAGTACAACACTAGTTCGAGAGTAGGGTGCCAGAAGCGGAAGTTTATATGTATTTTTGAGCGGAAAACTTTTTAATTGAATATTGATTGCACTGTGCAAAAAATAATAATATTCGGTATTGCCAAATGACTTTAATAATTGAATGAACACAGCGTAACATACCAAAGGCATGTACAAATGGGTAATGGCGTAAAAAGTTTTCGTTTGGAAATTTACTAATTTTCCAAAGAAAAATTTAATTTGCTTATTAATTATTGCAAAGCGAATGGTAGGGTATGTATTAGGGTATGTATTGCAATTTTTTGAGACAAAAGTTTCACTAAAGTCGACTTGTGAAAAAACTTAAGACGTTCCCATTTTTGCCACATGATTTCATTCAGGCGTATGCATTATGCTCGTTGTCTGATGTTGGACTTCCAGCTAAGGGTCATGAATGACTTCAATGTCCGAAGACATGGTTCAGTTGGACATAGAAAAAGTCAACGAATTTACAAGGCCTCACAAGAAGTAATAGACTGCTGTTAGAAAGGAGGAAGGGCGTGTTTAAACACCTCTCTAAATCACGAAGCCGTACACATATTTTAAAAGACCGATTTTCAAAATACTCGTAAGTTGTTATAATCTGGAAGCCTTCCTCCCTTATCAGAATTTTTCTTTCAAACAATATAAAAAATAAATGTCAATGAACTGTAAAAAATGAGAGCACAGTTCAAGAGCTTCCCATTTTGGAAAAAAATTATAAGCACAAGCAAACTACGCAAATATAATAGCTTTTGTGCACATCGGCGACCTCCTATAAAAAATTAATTTACATTGGTATACAAAATTACCATGAAAGCGAATCCGTCACGACTGTTTAAAATGAAATAATCAGTTGGAACGACTATTTTACCACAAATTTGATTGACTCCTTTTTAAGCAATTCGGAATAAAATACTCTTAGTCAAATCGGAATATTAAA
The DNA here is from genome assembly GCA_916610125.1 of Cheilosia vulpina. Taxonomy (NCBI): domain Eukaryota; kingdom Metazoa; phylum Arthropoda; class Insecta; order Diptera; family Syrphidae; genus Cheilosia; species Cheilosia vulpina. The sequence goes on from OU744277.1 coordinate 62,343,253, forward strand.
TAGGTATTGTTGTTATTACTAAATTATGTATTTTAAGTCAATAAATAGAAGAAAATAGAATGAACATTTTGATACCACTCTGAAAATTCATAGACAATGCGATTTCCGAAGTAAAAATCAATAGGTACCCAAACAAAAGAAAATTACAAATAACGTACACTTACCTGGACAACAAATAACAAAAAGGGTTAAGAAATTAGACAAAAAAAAAAATATATGAACATATTTTGGATAATAAATTCTCTAAGAACGTTATCACACTGAATCATTTCTTAATTTAAATGATTTCGTACTAATTCAATTATTGTTTTCTTTTTGCTATCTATGTTTCGTAAAGCCATCAAACAAAAAAAATTGTATTTTTTTGAGTAACTTTTCTTCCACAACTACTCACATAGATGTTAACAGTCACAATGACGACAAAAGTAGTAATGAAAAATTTTCATAAACAATTTTCTTTTAATTTTTAAATTTACCATCAAAAGATTGTCAGTTTGAAAAATAATAATAGCAATATATCCGAGGTATTTTTCTATCGTTTAGCTCTCATTGTATTCTCTGCTTGTTTTCCTTTTGTTTCTCTTGTAGTATAAAAATAAAAACAAATGAAAGAAAAAAATTGTCCAAATCCATATATTAAGTCATATTTTACTGTTCGTGTTCTCTTCTTTTTATGTCAAATTCTGTGGTAAGGGGCACTGTAAATAAACTAGTTTTAAAGGCGGGTTCTCAAGGGGCTTTTAATATTTGGGAAATGCAAAGTCTATTTTTTTTTGTTTCGTTTGAAGTTGGTTTATGGGTACAATATATAAGGATACACTTTGATTTTATGGTTAAGCGATGGGCAAATTATATGAGGGTTAAATAATCATTGCTATCGGGGGCTGAAGAGTTTGGATTCGTTGTTTTGTGTTTTAATGGTTTAGCAATAAAAGTCTAACGATAAATTTACATTGCTTCGGCATTTGGTATTTCTGCAATTACAGAAATCTTTCGAATTTATTTGCCTCTACTTATATTTTATGCAATTTAAATTGATTTTTTTGTATTAATAGGTACTTTTGTACAAAAAAAATATAAAAACGCTGGGAGTTCTAGCTTGACTGCTGACAGTCTTATAATACTCTTGGCAAGACAATAGCCCAATGCATGCGATAAAAATGCAATATAAATTAAGACAATCAAGCGGCCCTTTCAGTGTTTTAGAAGTTTTGTCAAAATACATATATACTCGCCAGCGATGCGAACTGTAAGCAGGTTTAATGAAATGCTTACACATTTAGGCGAGCATCATAAAAAATATAAAAGAAAGAAAAACCAATTTTCGCTTTTAAACTTATCGTCCCAGGTTGAAAAAAGTCCGACTGGGGATAGTTTTATTTTTACTTTTTTCTGCTAAATAGGTTCTTTTGCGGATACACGTATTAATAGCCTTTTCAGACCTGCATGGGTGCCACTGCTAAATGGTTGATGCATTTGCTAAATGTAGTTGCACTACAATATCGATTTGAACGATTGCACAACTCAGAGCGGATTTACATGTATGTTCGTACGCTACGAATTTAAAGAAATTGCACCGAATGCTTAATATCAATAATAATTAAAGCTATAATTCTTTTTATTATTAATTCAACTTTATACGCGACTAGTATACTTGTAATTAACCTATCGTCGAAGCAATGCAGATTTATCTAAAATGATTTCAACTGGTTGATCATTACGGCATTTAAGGGTTGTTTTTCTTATTTATTATGTAGGCTTGTAGGTAGATGTTTTATTTTGTATTTAAGTTGGGTATTTTAATAATTTTGTTGGTATCAGTATTTATATTTTTTCTTTGCAACCCTGTGCGTTAGAATGTTAACACAAAAAGCGAAGAAAGCTGGTTCTACATTTCGTAAATAATAATTGAAATTCTTTTTATTATGCAAGCGGTTTTAAGTGGATTTTCATCTAAAAGAGCGTGCTTTTTTAAAATAAGGAAATAAAATTAAATTCAAAGTAAACTTTTAGTAGAAAAGCAAACTATAAAAATTTTAAACTAAAATACACAATTTACATGGTATACAGATAGTCGGGAATGCTTAAATGTATGTCTACATATTACTGCACAGGAAAATAAAAATGCGGAATGCGGTGGCGAAATTGTTCGATTGTATCTACAATAATTAAACTCAAAAATTTTTTTGTATAATATACAGTGCAGACAACATTTTGAGTAGTGAAAATATAATGGAAAATTAAAAGTAAAATATACATATACGAATATTTCGTGTGTATCTTGTGGTGGACTAGTGTATATTGTAAGCAATAGGGTCATGAATATCAAGTTTATAGTCTGTTTTTGTATATTTCTTTTTTTTTGTTTCGTCTTTGTATGTACAATTTGTAACCAAAAGTAATTGAAAAATAAAAACAAATAATAACACTACCTTTGTAATTTGTATTGTTTTTTGTTTTTTTTTAGTAGTTTGTTCGGTAATAAAAAAAAAATCAACATTACGTCAATTCTTTTTTCTGTGCGTTAGTTCTTTTCTTCATCTCTCATAATTCTCTCTCAACTATTTTTCTCTATCTTTCTTCTTTTTTTTTTTTTGGAAAAAAAAAATAAACAACAATCTTTTTCATTACTTCTTTTCAACTAACCTCAGACACAGGGAGAAGTTTCTATGTACTACAACTGACCTGTAGCACAGTGCCATCAAGGTGAATGTTACAAAAACGAACCCAACAACTGACATTAGTACACCAACTAAGAACACTGTATTTGAGCCGTGGTAGTTCTCTATACGAGTAGAATATTATCGTACATAATTTATATATTTTTATGGAGAATTTTTGTTGGATAACAAAAACAACATGATTTTTGTGTGTGTGTTTTTTTGAATATTTTGTTAGTCGTTATTTTTTTTTTTGGAGGTATGTATGTAGGATTTGTTGTTTGGGAATTAATATTTTTGTATATAGAGATATTTTTTATTTGTTATTTTATCGTAGTGAGATACCATTTCGTAGATAAATCCATTTATAGCAGCATCAGATGACGAGAATATGGAATTAGTTTTAGAGAAAAAGTTAAAAGTAAAATTATATAATTTTTTTTGATCGCTTGTTTTTTTTTAATTGGCAAATAAAGTTTAATTTTTATTTAACATATAGTAATGGCTATCGCGGTAACCACGTGATTGTGTTTCAATTAACTGGAAAGGAAACTTCTATGACAATGGTAATCTCTTTTGGGCGCGAATTTTTTTTTATTTGAAGTGGTACTATGACGGAATAATATTTAACTAAACAAAAGTTTTTCCATAAGGGTTTTAGATATAAGAACCTTTCAATTTTAGAATAGAACAACATGCATGTATTTGTGGTAGTGGTTGTGGAGAAAAAGTAATTTTATCATGATGTTGAGATAGTTTTCTTAGACTATTTTCAAATTTGTGTTAGAGGACATTTTCAAACAAAAAAAAGGAAATGAAACATATTTACATCAGTTGGAAGAATTGTAAGCTTTGAACGCCACCAGAAACAACATCAACACATTACAGCATTAGATCACATAGATTCCGTTTACGACAAGTGTATACAATCATACAATAAAAGAGCCTTACTTTTTATTGTTTTATTCAAAATTTTAAATTAAAAGTGCAACTAAAGGAAAGTGTAAATATCGTTGAAGTACTTGGTTAAAAAAACATATGAAAATATTTACAGGTTGCTAAGAACTTTAGACTCATATAATACAGATGTGTTAACCAAAAGTGGTCTCAACTTCACTTCCCTACTGTAATTAGTGGTGAAATTCCAGCCGCTCATGCTTGAACTACATATGTATTATTTATAATATACCCCGCATAATGCAGCTCAACTTGGTGGATAGAGTAAATTAATACCATATTGGGTTATTGGGTGCTTTATCATGTTCGCAAAGTGTGCGGTTAATAAACGGAAATACGGATACAGTAAACCCCGCTTAAGAGAAACCCGCTTGAGAGAAAAACTCTGCTTATCTGAAACACTTTTTTCATACTACTACAATAATTACCTATAAAACACTCCGCTTAAGCGTAACTCGTTTAAGAGAAAAACTCGGATACCTGAAACATATTTTCAGTTATATTTAATGTTTTTCATTGAAAAAAATGCTGAATCGAATCGAATGTCGAATGTGCCGTTTTGGAGGCATTTCGCAACGTTAACTACTGGTGTTGGTATTTGAAATATGAAAGATCCATTGTACCATATTTCAGGTTGAAAAAACAATCTTTTGCTATTTCTTAATGTCAAAATGAGATGGCTATCGCTGAGTTTGCGAATGTCAATTTTTTAGATCGCTTAGATCACTGTACTAGAACTCTCCTGAATGGAGTTTTTGCCTTTGTGAGAGAGTCGGCCAAGTCCAGAGAAGATGAAGAATAGTCTCTTTCTTCTCCTAGTCCAAACAGCTTCTGCAAAAATCATTAGATAATACGCCAAGCCTTGTTGCATGCCTGCCTATAAGACATTGTCCTGTGGCTGTGATGAAACCTATTGTAGCACTGATTTGCTTCCTATCGAGCGAGCTTTGGCCAGATCTGTTTTGTCGTTGTTGGCTATACCCTTGTGGAATGTAGCAGACATTCTCTTTATTCACCGTTTGCTCTCAGGCTTTATTGACTGTACGCCTCTTGACAACTCTATCTCCTTCAACACTAACCCTCGGAATCTTCGTTGTTCTCGTTTCTTCTATTTACCATTTCACAGCACCTCATATGGCTCAAACGAACCAATATCCCGAATGCTGCGGAAGGTTAATTTAAACCTTACTGTTTTTGACTTCAACCGCAGTAGTTCCTCCCTTAAAACTGACCTCCTTCACCTTCCTTAGCTTTAAGTCCTAATTATTTTTCCTAGTTTTAAGTAGCTTTCATTTAGATTAAGTCATTGTAATAGCTTGTAATAAGCCAAATAAATGGGGGTTTTGCCCCCACCAAAATTATAACTGACAATACATGCATGGGGCTCAATGTACTTAGATGTTGATATATGTTATACAAATCAACTACATAGGGCTAATGGATTATAATGCTCCATCTTCCAATCCGAGTCCATAGGTTTAATATGACAAGAAAAACTGATCCTTTTGTTTCAGTTGCAGTTTTCAGAGATTGGACAACAATGCAAGCAACATGCCAGGGATTCCAGATGATACAAGTTGCAGCGAATTGCTGGACCTAAATTAATTTTCTATAAATATATACGACTGTAGGCAACTACTACTAATTACTTAACCTAACGTATGAACCTTTGCTTTAAGGAACACAGAAGGCGTGGCATACTAGCTCCTTTAGCTAAAACGCGTGGTCGTTTTTTTCACCTTAAGCTTTCGCTGGTGACCCCAGTTCACAATGGTCGCAGAATATTTATTAGGTACGTATGTATTTAAGTGTGTGTGAAACCCATTCTATTGCCACAACTTTTCTGATCTAGAACGCGTCATCCATTGCATATATCCAAAAACTGCGTAGTAAATGTATAGTGTTATATTTTTGGTCAGAGATGTAGTAACGGTTAAAATTAAAAACAAAAATATGATTCGCTGTAATCGGAATCAACTACAAATCATTTATTTGTTATATTTCAGAATTTTCCACAGTAGGCGTTTTTATTTTTTAATTCAGAGCAGAACCTGAATTGTTATACAAAAAGTTCGTGTTTCTTTTTAGCTCAGACACATCAGAGCTCAGTATTTGTGTTTCTTTTTTCGTTCAGAGCATGATCAGAGCGCGCTCTATGAGTTTAGAATAAATTGCTCAGTCAAGGCGGAGTGAAAAGCTGATTACACACTTACGGTCACATTTGACAGAAAAAATATTTGAAATGGCGGACGAACCTTGTTGTTTTGGAAATGAAATACATATACTTTATAACAAATGACAGCTATGTGCTCAAGTGTGTTTCATAAATACATCAAAACGATCTGAGTACGCTTGGTTCAGAGCGCGTTCATAATGCACGAACTGAACTAAAAAGAAAAACGCCTAGTGAGACAAAGGTACATACTTAGGGTTTCAACCCACGTGAAGTTGCTTGCAGTTTATAAAATGCACAACATCTGCACCATCATACCCTAATTGAATGAATTTACAAGTTCAACGGTTTGAGCACCAATATTTTAAATAATCAACCACAGATAAAAAAAGGTTTTCAACGACATTTTTATATAAATTATAATATCTTTAATATGAAAGAAAAAACAAAAATAAATAAACAATGACAAACGCACAAAACACCAATAATCCACTTTATAAAAAAAGAATATTTATTACAAATTAACCTATATAGATACACACAAATACACAGTTATAGAATAAGGACAGAAAACCAAGCAAAGTATCAAACATATATAATTTTGGTTCTTATTACGAAAACAACACCAAGAGTGTAATAAAAAAAAATCACAACCAAAAAAATTATAATAATAATTCTTTGTGCAAATTTCAATCACTTTTCTTATTTTTGTGAGTAAAATGTTTTCATCGTTTAAATTTTGTCATAATAATTTTGTTTGTTAATTTTATTGGTGTTTGTTTTACATAGAAATATATCAAATATTTTTTTGTTTTTTTTTTTGTATACAAATTTGACCAACAAAAATTAAATTAAAAAATAAAAGAATAATTGCTTGGTACTCTACCTGTAACAAACCGCCAAAGTTGCGAAACTAATGAAGACACACTTGACGATTACAGTTAATATGATGACCATAGTTAATGTGCTGATCCTATTTTGATCTGTGGAGCCTGTAAGATTTTATTTTGATTTGTATGCTTTTCCGATTTTTTTAATTGCTTTTATTCAATGGATGCCAATTATTTTGTTATTAGTGGTATGTATTTGAAAAAAAATAATATACGTAATTTTGTTAAAAATGTATGTACAGGGTGTTTCAGATGAATGTTTATTTTTTTGGGTTGATGACAAATTGGTTTCGTGCTTTGATGGTCAGTTTAGATTTGCGTTATGGCTTTGTAAATATTAATCTTTTTCAATTGTTTAAGAATAGAAATATCCTGCTTAGGGAAATATGATAAATAGTTATCATGATACATGATTCTAATCAATCCAAAATTTTACGAGGACACTCTCGTTCTACTCGCATATTCAAAAATAAAGCTTTTGCAATGTGGATTGAGGATTATTCTCTAAAAGCAGATTTCAATTCTGTGCTGGGTCCAGTTAGAGACTGGCATAAGTTGCGTAATTACTTCTTAAAGTTGTGATAGATTGATTTGTGTTTTAGTGACGTCTTTTTCGGAATTATGACAATGAAAATGATCCGTCTCTTCTTATGTATTCCACTTTTATATTTCTGACAAATAAATCGCCAGTATCTCATGGGTATGAAGAAATTGTTTAATTTCCTTCAGTAAGTAATAGGAGTTATGCGGATAAACGCTCTTAGATTGACTCACCAAATGGCACACTGTCCATTTTACACGAACTCACCGACAGGATTTGCGCGTATCAGAAATGAATGGAATGGACCAGCTAATGGAAACAAACAAATTATCTTACACCCAAACGACATTTTTCCACACAAAAAAAAAGAATATAATAGAAGATTACAACTTTCAACTGAAACACCCTGTGGATAACACTTGGAGGGGGATAGTCACACTTAATGAAAATGCAATTGATCGATAGGTGTTTCCATGGTTTTCAATGGCTAAGTGTTTCAATATATATAGATTGCATTTTCATACATCTCCATTAAATAAAAAAATAAATTATATTTAAAGTTAAAAGAATGTATAATTTATGAATAATTATATTGATTAGTTTCCATGCAATTAATATACACAACGCAGTTCAGTCATATGTTTCCAATGCTTTAACTGTGCTATTTATTATTAATATATTTTTTTTATTTTTGTTAAATTAGAATTATCCTGTCACATATTTATGTTCGAAATGAGTTACTCCATTCCGTTGATACAACTTCATTGATTACCATTGTCATATTTTTATTATAATATTACATTTTTTGAGAAAAGTAGAAAAAGGTAATTAACAATAAATAAAAATTATTTATACTGTAAACAGAGTAAATTTAAATAACTACTACAGCAAGAAATTATAAATAAATAAAAACTTTTTTTTTTACACTTGCATATACATTTAAGATTTTATGGAGGGGGGGATTTAAAAAAAAATTATATCTTACCATATGGCGTTTCTTTTTTCTCCATCTTGATAGTATTTTCCGGTGTCGGTACGGGTTGTGTTGGTATCGGTGTCGTCAGTATCACAACCAGGCTACAATCCATTCCTCCCCAGCCCATGTCACAGAAACATCGATTTGTGTTTGTACAAACCTATTTCATAATAATTTTGTTATTTATAGCAGTTAATTAAATCATGGGTTTCTCTGTGTAGTAACATGTTTACTTTCGTTTAAATTTGTAACTTCACATGCAGTTGCATAAATAAAAGACCAACGACTTTGCGATGCAATATTTTAATTTTGCGTACACCCATTTTGGGAATTTCTAAATTCAAAACGTTTTCGACTTATGAATATCATGTACTCCTTGTTCTCTGTCAGCCTTTAGATTAAACCTACAAGCTCTTTGCTTGCGGGTACTACATAAGGTTTTTTCAGTTCCGATGGTAAGTGACAGTAAGTGACAGACAATTTGTCTCCAAAGTGCACGAGTGTGGTTTTTAGCCATATTTGTGGTTCCTGTTTAATACACAAAAGCTACTGACCAGATTTATTAACATTCTTTTATAATTCAGTTTAACAGCGAAATACATAATTCAACAAGCGAATGATTTTACACGTGTTTTTTTTTTCAAACGAGACTATACCTTATTTTGAAATAGGTAGTAATAAGCTGTACGCCTATTTCTATGCAAATGTATTTAAAAATAATTATATAAGCGCCAAAAATTATGATATTTTTTTAAACAACCTCTTGGGAAAAAAGGAACTTTTCGGTCATTATTTTGGGGGATTCAATACCTAAAGTCACATAACACTGGTGGTGCTGGTGACTGCAGAGGCAATCGCGACCAAATGGACTACAGTTTACGTCGAAGTAGTTTTATACTGCAGCTGCAGCAACTACAGCTACACAGATAGCCGCTCTCAAGCCTGTTTATTATCTAAGAGAAGACAAGAAAATATATAACCCAAGCACACGAACTTAAAACGACACAAAAATGGGAATGGGATTGAGAGTCTCACGAGTTTCTGTATAGAGCAAAAACGGTTTAAACCAATGGTAGAAAATGAGTTCAAACCTTACCAACAACTGGACTAATATTTCGTACTCACCTACAGTGGCTCGATTGCACAAACATACCTATCTTATATAAGGAAACTTCCTCGTTGCTTAATTAGACAGAAATGTAAATGCAAATGCCCTTCAACCCCCACTTAGCCTCAACTACTCCTTTAAATCATCTCCCTCTCCTTACAGTCCAAAAACTAATAATAATACAAATAATAATTAAATTAAGTCGTTCGTGCTCGTCATAGGGACATATACTCCTAGACGACCGTTGCTCTCATTGAAAAGCGAAACTTTTCTTCCCAATTTGTTCTTATACGCTATCTAATGACCGCCTCGTCGGTTGGTCGGCAGCTACCATATGCCCTGTGTGATAATATGTGTTTGAATTTTCTGTGAAAAAGACCACAAGAGGTCGGCGCTACATCTTGCCAGAGCGTAAGCCCTTCGTTCGTATTCAACAACAGAATGTTCAATCAAATTCCGTACGAAATTCCAGAAACTATTTGGCAAATTGCCCATTAATTCAATTAAGTAATTGTCTAAAAGACCATGAAATAAAAATGAGTCCTTGCATAGACGAGTTGGTGTAGGTAGTATATATGAACCTAGTCTTAGTATGAATGTTTGACTTTTTTTTTATACTTTATATCGATCGGCCGTTGCTCATAAAGGTACAAAGTAACACTCAGCAACACATATATTCTATACGGTCGTAGAGGATTCTCTATACTGGGTGAACAACAATACTTACCCCATGATCGGAGCACTCTTGTCCCTGTTTGTTGTTTGGACACTTGGTCTGGTCGATATGTGGGAATAGACTAACGCACGTTTGATTCACACAAATCAAATTATCCCCACATGGTGTGCCATCCTTAACGAGACCATGTTCTGGATATTCATTAGAACCCACTTGACCGCTTGTTGCCCTGTTGTTACATCGAAAAGAAATAGAAAGGGAAGAAAAAGAAGAATTAGATACAAAATCAATTATACTGTGAATGGAATACATAGAGGTATACAAAGTTGTAAATGAAATAGAGGATTGAATGCGACTCAATGAAAAATGTAGAATAAGGAGATGTTTGTGGGCTGAACGGATTCAAGGATGAATGCTGGAAAAAGGGATCTTTCTTGGAAAACGAAATTAGTCCATTTCATTAATATATGTAGTGCGTGCAATTGTAGAAAAGAGTGCAACTGATTTAATGCATTTGAACTCGAGGGAATTGCGTATATAGCAAGAGCAGAATATACAGCACAGGGTGGGCCATCTGATGTCGTTTTTTACATAAATAAACGCCGCTCAATATTTTTCACAGTTTGTTGCTTTATGGACCAGAATAGGATTTGTTTATTTGTAGTTTCCTCATAATATCGGTGTCTTACTAAATATAAAGTGCATGACTGGGTCGAACGTAACTGTCTCGTTCATAAATATAATTAAAAAAAAAGACTCTTATTGGACTTACATTGGATATGTGGCATTCTTATTATTTCAAAAATTCAAAAACTGAAGATATGTGAATACAGATCGGGATTTGGGTAGTCATTTTTGAGAAATATTTAAAAAATTTGTTTGCATATTTTGAGAAAAACTAAGTACGGATTCACTATTATCTTTAGTGCGTATTTTGATCAAAATCGTTAGAGCGGTTTTTGTAAAAGTTGGCAGACAAAACATACTACTGCTTAACTATTTAGCTGAAAACCGAGTACAAGTTATTGTCCGGGATGTAAGCATTACTTGGTTTTTAAAATTTTATCGAAATCGAGAAAGGGGTTTTCGAGACATGGGCAGTTTTTAAAATAGCGTTTTCGGTGATTCGAATTGAAAATTAAGGACGCAATCATTTTGGAAATATCAGTTTTACTCTAAGTATGCATTTCGGTCAAAATCGTTATTTCCGTTTTCAGGTAAAGAAAACTGAATTTTTCCAAAATGACTTTTTTTAAAAATCTACTTTACTATAATATATACAAAACTGAGTTTGCTATTAAGTTAGAAATGACCATATTATCTTAGAAATTAATTTCTGTTACAATCGTATGGATCGTTTTTCTGATATGTCCAAATTTCAAAAGTATCGTTATGCGGTTATGTTGAACTCACCTACTGAAGCTTAAATATTACTTTTTGTTGAAATCGTTAGATCCGTTTTCGAACAAATCAAACTGGTATGAACATTTTACATGGGAAGTACCATTAACATTAAGGTAACCGCTAAAAAAAAACCGCCCCGAACTGTAGGCTCCCCATCTCCAAATCCGAAGTTGGAACCAAATCCGGGCAGCCTTTTAGGCTGTTGGCTTCGGGAGCATACGGATAGACAGGTAGACAGACAGACGGAAAGTAAAAGGGTTCAGGTTTAAAGAGGTGATGAAGAGCTAGCATTTGAGAACGGGTGATAGTGTCTGTTACGAACGCAGCTACTCCGAGCCACGTAGATCTACACTTAAAAGTTGAAAAACAAAGGTGCTACAGTGACAGATAGCCAACAGAACAGACAGGCAGCATATTTTTCTCTTTTCCTTAAATATATATTTCAGCAGTACCAATCGGGAGAAAAAGCTTTTCAAATCATCGAATTGACCATAAAAAGGTTCAACAAAATAGTGAAGAATACACCACAGTGCAAAACCTTTTAACAGTTTTGACCTTTCACTCTTAAGTGTAGCCACGAGAGGTGTTATTGTTGAAAGAAAACAGAAAGTGGATAGAACTTTGGGTCATGCACCTCATGTACCTACTTAAGGTCCGTGACTTGCATCAATGTTGTTTTTGTAGGTTTGCCTCTTTGACAGGAGTACCAATTTTAACCATTGAATGAGAAACTTTCTGCTTAAGTGTGCTGATAGCATTGCTGTTCAAAATTAATTTAAATCAATACAAGACAAGACTCTTTTTGCAAATTTCCAAAGCAATTCAAAGTCAGGTCTGGCATACTAAGGAAATTAAAATGAGAAATATCAATTCAATTTGTAGGAAATGGTGTATCATCACATTCCTTTTCTATAAACCTATAGGAGTGCTTCAAGGATCTATACTTTCCGCAACTCAATGCATCTTTCACTGATGACAGCACTTTTATATCATATTCCTTCATTGTAACAAACACAATTAAAGAAGCGACCAAATAAGGTGTCTCTTTCACGGTCTGGATAACATTTTGTAAAGGGTAAAAGAACACTTGGTCAACACAGACAGCAAAGGAAAAGCCATCGGACGTATCACCACGAATGAAAATAGACCTCACCAATCTCAAGCAATCCACATGCACCTTCTTCAAGTAACACAGTCAATGTGGAAACATCATGGCAAGACCACATTTTATATAACATCGCAAGATCAGCTCAGTTACCTATTTAGAGCCGAAGATGTACACCAGCTCGGAGGCACTTATTCTCAACAGAGCTCATGTTGGACCAAACTTGGTCTAAAACTTGACAGCATAGAAGGACGAGCACTTCGACTAAATGCAAATCCTCAACTTACAGTAAATCTACAGCCGCTGTCGCACATAAGTTAATATACGAGTTTGACTTTGGTTAGACGAACTTAACCAAATTAGGACATCAATTTTAAAAACTTCTTTATACATACAATACAAGTAAATTTGAATCTCGCTTCATCGTGAACTGAAGGCACACATGGAAGTCAATGAGCCGTACTAATAACAAATTCTAGTTGCGACTTTAAATTTACGGAAGCTTACATGAGTTTTTGACCAATTCCTATATAGAAGAACACACCTACTTGCTCAAGAGGTGATTCGACATGCTGGGTTTTTTACTTTCGTTTACTTAAATCACATAAGCACCTTTTACTGTCATTAGTCATGCATTAGAATAGTTTAACAAATTGAAACATTAATGAGAACTTTCTGAAAAATGCAGTCTCTAAAAAACCTAACACAAATTTTTCCCTTAAAATCTACTTAAAGCTACGAAGAATTTTAATTGCGTACAATTCCATCGGACAGTCATTTATCAAGCCAAAATTACAGCAGAAAGTCTAAGGAATAATTTAAAAATAAGAAGAACAAACTTACTTGCATTCGTACTCCAAGCCTTTGATCGAAATAATTGTGCGCGAATAGAGCTGATCAATGCCATCGTTAATTGGCTGCCGTTCGCCTTCCTTGCATTGCAATGTACCACACTGAACGTTCCTGTGAGTTTGTTCAGCCCCAAAAATGATGACGACGACGACGACGACGATATAAAGGAGAGAAAAACATAGTTTGTTATATGAAAATGACGTGCAATCACTCGATTATCAAATATGATATTTAAATTAAATTCACATCCTTCTCAGTTGAAGAGCCAATGCCGTAGTTTACGAAAGGAAGCACACATCTCATTTGCAGTTTCCGCAAGCAAATATCGTTTTATTATACTCATGTCCATCAGAGTAATTGCTTTCTTGACAGTTTTACTAGTTCCACCCGGTTCAGCTGTATAAGCAACCTGACAGGAAGTGAACACTGCTAAAGGTCCTGCTGATGGAGCCAACTTGCACATTTTCGAAATTTCGAAGGTGAAATTGGTGAGAGATGTTCTAGTTTCTGTTTTTTCCTCTGAATGTTTTCGGAAAGAAAACGCTCTCCATTTATTGAATTGAGGACTTTAGGTATTTCCTTGGCCAAAGACAACCCAACACACTGAGGAAGAAATGGTTCGGCGGATAGTCAGTATATATACTTACTCTGGTTCGCATTTAATGTAATGCTCGTTGGCATCTCGACCGCAATGACCGTTTATGGATCCTTTCGAGTTGAACTGCTCATAACATTGGCGATCGGCAGCAGAACCACCATAGCCCCAAATGCCCTCGCACTGCAGACTCAGAGTTGGACAGTCACCTTGGAAGCAATAACCTGCAAAATTAAAGAGAACAATAAAAAGTTATTCCAATTATTTTGGCATTTTGTGTAAGTGTGTGGTGCTTTAACCTCTGTCGAGTTGTTTGTACGCCATTAAGGTATGCCGTTGGTACCTATTGGCAAGGACTGTGTTTGGGTCAATGTGTGTATAGATTTTTTCCAGATAAGTGGAAAAGTATTTTATGGGAATAGTAAAGCAGATTAGAAAGTTGGTCGGGATGGCGGTTAATTCTTGGTAGCCGCGAACTTATACACTTTCTAAGATTTGAGTTGAATCCGTTTTAAAAGTTTTTCGAGGACCAACGAGGTAGTAAAAAGTTTCCGCTAATGCAGCGATGGCTCATTCGCAGAAAGAATATGAAGCTCGATTATCCACCAGTTCGAAATGTCATATTCATATTAGGCGGACAGTGAAGAGTTTGCAGGTAGATGTGGTTTTAGTTCCACTGCTCAGTTGGCCTTAAGGACCTCTATGCAACCGCCTACCTCATGGTATATACTGAGAAGTGTAGAGCGTCTCTTTGGTTTGATTTGTTAGTCTATGTAGGTGGGGTTAAGTTTTGTACGGTTGTCAGAACATCACAGAGGACTATGCCCCATAGCGGGCCCATCTCCATCCCTGGGGAATCCATTTGTAGCATAGCTACACAAAAAAAATTATTTTCGACAATCGATTGCATTTATACACTTGAGGCAAGAGACTTGAAATATTGGATTGCCCTCATCTCCAAGAATATGAGAAGAGGATGTCCTTGTGTATATAATATTCGAAACTTATATGCCCGGTGAACCTTTAAGAAGTTGAAGGCAAGAAATCTGAAGCATTTCTTGGGAAGTACAAGCAAAAATTTTCCCTGAAGGTAAACTGATAATTGATTCAGTGAAATTCCTGAGTTGTTTATGCGACTCACGGTAATAGGGACACAATCAAATTATGTCAAAGTACTCTGCTTGTGGAACTTGTGACTGCACAAAATCCTCCAATATGATCCCGAACGGAAAATATCAAGAAAAATATATTTTTATTTAAAAGAAGTAAAAAAAAAATTCTAAATACCCAAAAATGTACTCTCGTTAACAAAGGAATTACTGTTATCTCAAATTGGTCAATCAGCGTCATCCACGCGTAACATTTCGAAAGCTCTCACCCAAGTGAACTTCTTTCTTCACAAAATACACTCTAAGTTCGCCAAAAAACTTCAGAAAAAGAAAGCCGATGACCGGAAATCTATACAAGAAGATAAACAACATCGCGGTACTTCAGGTATAGGTATAGAAAAAAAAAAACAATAAAACCGCCCTTGGTGCATGTAATGGGTTTTCAACTAGACTCCTACTTCTTTTCCTACAAGCCAAGGTAGAACGCGTTTAGACAATATAGCAATTAAATAATGCCGAACTTCACGTGGTTGCTGAATTTACAAGCACATTCTTAAGCACTCCTTTATGGACACAAGGGCGGACAATTGCGTTTTACGTCTTAGGATGAATTGTTTAGAAGAGCCCAACTTAAGGGGGGTGGCACAGAATTTCAATGCGAAGGGCATAAGCGACAAGAAAAAAAAGTAGCAAAACTACTTAAGGTATACTTAACAAAAGAAAGTCAAACATACACTATAATAAGAGTTTGCACGATAAAAATGAGCAACCAACAACAAGCAGAACAACCACCGACCGACCGACCGAAGCGGCAGGCGGCTGGTAAAAGGATAATAGAATGCGCGGCAATCAGGACGATGGTAAAAAAAAACAAGAAAATCCTTAAACTTAAGCCACACCACAGACCAAACGAAGAATCCCCATCTATTTGTACTTTAAAACTAATTTCTTTTCTCCCTAAAAAAAATAAAGTGCAAAAAAACTATCTCAATCTCAATGTATAACAGATATGTAGTTAAACTTTTAGGGCAAAGTTCATTTTGAGTTCTTAACGTTGTTATGGCTGTGGCTTCTGCTCGTCGAAGAAAAACAACTTGTACACAGTTTATTTGCTATAAGTGAACTTATGCAACTTCAGTTCTGCAAAAACGAAGTGAAAACAAAGCGAACGCGAGGGCAGAAATTAACTCCGCCAAAGAAAGAAAGTGCGATGACTTTATACACATAATGCCCGGAGAATCAAATAGGGTTCGCTGCGAATCTATTAAGATGTCAGAATGTAAAACAGCTTCTTCAGACAGTTATTTATAGTTCGGTGGGTAGATTCTGAAGTGTTATATGTATGTATGTGCAGCGGAAATGGTTGAGAGGCAGAGCGAATTAAATACAGCATCCCCTTCGTAGACAGAAGCAGAGGACATCTTAGTGCTGTATGGCTTTTGAGGTGACAGTTGTGCTACTAGAATGAATCACAACTAATTTCGTGTTAAGAAAACCGACACCCACGTACATAAAAGGGTAAGGATTTTAGATTTCATGCAGGCATACGGGGATAATGGAGTGGCTGGTAATAAGAGGAGTCTGTAGGTACAGATGTATTTTTTTTCCCGGCGCGGTTGAAGATTTGTCATTTTTTGAAAATATTATGGGCCCGCCTTATATAGCCAATGAGGACAACGATGGGTCAATTCAATTTTGTCGCTTATCAAAAAATTCTAAAAAAAATATATACCTACTCTTGACTATGTCTGATGTGGTAAGGAAATAAAAACAAAATTAATATGGGGTTAAGCAATATATTTTCATCTTTCATTGTATTCCAAATCCTGGAGCTGTGAGGCTCCAATTTCATTCAAATGTGTACCATTTTAGAAATTCAGGAAGAGGCTTTTCAAAAAAAAAAAAATGGTTGAATTTCTGACAAGTTCTAGAATTGCCCCAATAATACCATTACTGACGCGACATTATAACAATTTGATTCCATATATTGGCTTAAGCTGAATTAATCTCAAGCAATCCGATAAAGGATTGTAAAAAAAAAAATAATCTCAGCCGATCCATTCACTTAATATAGGCTGTTACACATCAGTTACGTCAAATTCGTGTTTGCTGCCTAACTAACTTGTACATTTGGTTATTAACAGGCGGACTGCCTACTTTTTTATCATTTCTTCTTCTTCTTACTGTCTTTGCTTTTGACAAATGTTAGACAAATAAAAGTGATTCTAAGAGTATCTTGGCAGAGCTCCTCGAATATTTTTAGCTTCTATTCAGGTGTCTGGTCCATCCAAAAGCTTAGCTACAATATGTCACAAATGTACATAATGATGTTTCATTGCAATTTTTTTTTTTAAATAATGTGACATTACCTCTGTTTTTTTCATTTAATACTAAATGTCACCAACTATTCTCTTAATTCATGTTAGAATTTTAATAAAATTTAAAATTTTTTTATTGAATTTCGCGAATAAAGAATCATAAATAAGTAATGAAATCAAAATAAAATAAAATATTCAGTATAGAAATAAAATAAAAATAAACAAATACGGGATATTGTATCGGTAACTTTTTCAAAAGCGAACATTAGGTGTATTAACTAGAATAAAAAAAAAAATAATATATATAGTTATCGGAAAAGGTCCCTATGGGTAGCATAGTTTTTCACAAACATTAGTTTTGTTTGAGTTCTTATTTTTGGGACGAATGGAAGGGATCTATTTAGAATTTTATTACAAGCTCTTTTGTGACAGTTATTTATACTCTCGGATATTAGTCAGACTACCGCGAGAGGTGTTTTTATTCCAGCATTATGTTTTTCGAGAGACCAAACCTGCAACCCCTCGCTCAGGAGTTCAACACACAGCCTCTGAGCAACTGAGCCCACAAAAATGCATTAGCTACTTACTCGTAAAGTAGTTCAACTTAAATAATATAAATTTTAGGGAGTAAACCTGACGGAGTTTGTATATGTATATTAGTATGGCAAACAACCTTTTTTGGTTTCAAATTCTACTCCCTGTGATTGCGAAATGACTCTCAACTTTTAAGGGAACCATAAATTTAAGAATCCCGTAATTGCTGCGAAGCATAAACAAGTATTTTTAAAAATGCATATATCTCCTTTAACACGCATTTTCTTTGTAATCTAAGTATTTTTTAGAGATCTTTTTGGGCCGATTATGTCGTTAAATTTTGTATGCAGATTCTCATCGAAGTAATGCATTGTCAGAAAATCATCACAAATCACTTAAATATAAATTTGTCATCAATTCTATTTTTTTTATCTCTCGTGTTTTGGTCATTTTGCATAACTAACTGAATTTTTTGATATAAGTAGGTTCTGACTTACAAATGTCCAACCGTTCCTGGTGAAAACTCTTCTGAAAAGATGTCGCTTTCATATTTTGTGGAGTTTTCTCTTTTTTTTTAAATATTTTGTCTGAGTAGATCATAAAAACAATAAGAAACAAATCTAAATGAAAATAAAATGTACGACTGGGTCATGGTAAACTTCCTCGTCCATTACAAGTTTTGATTTAATGCATTCGACTTTATTGAAAATGTGGACGGTGCCATATTTTGAAAGAACAGGTGATATTTGTTAATGCAGAAGGCGACTGATGCGAAATAATGTACGGACCTGTGCATAATTGCACATTTTACACAATAGAAGGTTTATGAGTAAAAATGGCGGGGAGATGCTTAACTCGCAAGGGATCCCTCGCGTATCAAAGGATTTGTAATGGCTCAGATGAGGTGGTTTCTAAGATGAACTGTCTGGGGATTAAGCTGCTTTCCGAGATCTTAATTTATGTTTTTGAAGAATTGCCTTAAATATTTAAATTTACCACAAAAATGCTTGTTTCAATCAACACCGCTTCTTTTGGAGATTCGGTCAGTTTTGACCTCTCAAAACGATTATCAGTATTTTCTCTGAAAGCAAGTTAACTATCAACTCCGGTTTGCCGTGAATTGACCAAGTTCCTATAACTTGCTAAGAACATTAAGCAATCAGACCACAGACGGGATGACAGACAACGAAATGCGTTTCATGCTGCTGTTTCTTTACTCCTGAAACAGAAGTCGTAATATGTCTAAAATGTGCAAGGAAAATACTTGTTGCTGTTGTTAAAAAAGCTATGGCGACTCTTCAGCCACACTAAGCACGCATGAGAACTCATAAACGACTGTTATCCTCTATCCTCTAAACTGCACTTAAAGATCGGATATCTAATTATAATCATATTGCAACATCAGAAACGATGCTAGTAATATTGTCATTAGCATGTAATGGCCTTGTATAAAATTACTACAAACCCCAAGCAGAACCCGAACCCGTCTTTATTCTGAGTGTGTTCGTGTTCGCTTGGCAGCAACCACTTCAATTAAATGCAACTGCTAATTAATTGTCCATCGGAGAGAAGGACATGCTCCATGCTCTAAACTGCATAATTAAGCAATATAATGACAATTACAGTTCAAACCCTCAACAGCACTTAGCCAGTACAATAAAGTCATTCTTTCTACCTACAGACAAAAAAAAAAAAGAATTGCCACGAAAATTCACTAAAAATACACTGCAAAGATTGACCGCTGCGCTTTCAGCAAACCCTAATTGGTGCTTGTTAAGCTCCATGGGTTCATGTAAGCAAACTACCGGACCCGACGGAGTGCAAGAAATGGTCATTAAAAATAGAATTCTCTTGCTCTGAATCACTAAGGACATCTTCACACTATACAATTTTGCAGTGGCCCGCATAAATTTAACATTCGTCTAAAGCGGCAAAATTCACATGACCAACAGAATCCAACTGGGTAGTTGATGCGAGTCGCAAAAAAAAACCAAGAAAGTAACTATACTCCCATGCAGCGAGTGCATAATGTCCTTGCACGACAAAAACGCACTATGCTATGTATATACACAACCGCATATCTCTCTAAAACTGTGACTGGTTAAGAGCTCTCCGATTCAATTAGGATGAAACTTTTTTAATTGCATAATGAAATGCAACGATGACGATAGTCGACAACCGAGAAAGGACAACGACGATGCCGACCGGAGAGAAGATGCGTTGACTGTACTTGTCTTTCGAACACATCCCCGTCAATTTTGAATACGTTTGCTACTCGCATACATTAAATTAAATCGGTCTAGGGTTTGGGATATTTTGTATCTGTATATGTATGATGTATACGCACCGGATGTTCCGGCCTTTGTATGGCCGCATGGTGACCCGTTCTTTTTGTACACATCGACAGGACAATGGCCATTCTCGCCGTCACAGTACTCGGGCAGATCACATTCGGTGATGGAATCTCGACAGATGTAGTCCTTCGGTCGAAGCTGGAATTGCATTTAAATTGAGTTTAATTTCAGTATACAGCCTTGGAAATTCGTTACTTACCCGACACTTATCACAACACATTCCGCTGGCACATTGGGCTTCTGTTTTCAATTTGCACGTAATACCATCACAGCAGGGATCCAGTGCGCATTCTTCGAAAGTCCCACAATCACATTCTTCGTCCTCCTCTACGATCTTGTTGCCACAATTTCGTCGCATTTCAATCTGAAAGTGAAGCGCAGAGAAATTCAGCCAGGTATGGTGGTAGAAAATTGATTGAATTGCATTTGCTATTAAAAATTCGCATCTCATAGGAATTTTTAACTATATTTGATGCTCGTGTCGTCTAGGCGTTAAAAACTGGTAGCCAAACATACGTTTCGTAATCAGTAAGGTAAGTACGCAAAATTTTACAGAATTTTTACTTCTACTTCTCTGAAATACGAAATTTTCTGAAATTCCCGTGTGCCTTTGTGCAATCTTGGACCCCTAGCTAACTTGTTGATGACATATTTTCCCATCCAACAAACTTACCTCATTTGGCTTGTTCAGCAGGCAGAGGCCATGTCCAGTTCGTAAAGCATCGATGTAATCCTTTTTGCTACACTCGGAGAATTTGTATGGCTGAACGTTCTCTTGCCCAACAATAGACTGAGCCATTATACAACCGTGCCAGTCCCGACAAAAACATTCCTCACCTGTACAAAGTAGAATAAAATTTTTAAAAACTTAATTTTCAAAAATAAATCAACAATTTTGGCAATGTACAGAAAAAGACAGAAACGACGTATTGATGTCTGAGGGCGGTTTCTCGCGACCCAACCTTTAAAGCTCCACTTCGCCGATAATGACTGCATATGCAATGGCCATCTGCTCGGTGGAAGAACCAACAGAAAGACTAACAAGCCACATTCAAACACAAATGTGTGCCAATTTCGTTCATATTCATACTTAGTTGGAGGTTGTGTGTCGGAGTAGGTATCATTCTTGCCTCGAAATTACAATCAAATAATTTCGACGTATATCTACAAGGCTAAGAGAAGCAAGTAAGGACATCGATGTTCAGCTTTTTATGAATTTTTGGCTCAAAAAAAAAAAAAAAAACAGAAAAACGCTTCAAAAAAAGCCAAGAAACGCGATCAAAATTGATTTAAAAAAAAAAAACACTTTAGAAATGCTTCCCAAACCTCTTCAAAAACGGAGCTGAAAAAACTCGATTAAATTTATTTGAAAAAAATTGGTAAACAATGCGTCAAATAATATCTCCAAAAACGCGCCCGAAATGCATCGAAAACTAGACTTAACTAAGTAAAACGTGTCAAAAATGTGTTCAAAATGCATCAAAAACGCGTTACAAATGTAGTCAAAATCATGTCCATAAATCGAAAAACGCGTAAACAAACTGTCAAAAATTCATTGAAAGCACGCGTCGAAAAGCGTTTCAAGAATTTGGCACAAAATACAAGTCAAAAGCCCCGAAAATACGTTCAAAAATGCGTTTACAATATTAGCGACGGTCCTAAATCGAGAAGATTGGCGTAGACAGTACTTTAGGTGGCGCACAGACCGACCCCCCTATGGGACCGAGCTGCCTATAGTTGTTTGTTGGATTTACGGATTCCATAGAACCTCGGGACATGCGATTAAACTGATAAAACCACCAAAGCATGGACCACTCCGGGAAAAAAGGTGTCCCAAGGAAAGGTCCCTGCTAGGTCTCTGAATTTTTGTTATTGCGGCTTATCAATAAACATTTTTAATTTCGATTTTAAATTTTAGAAGTCCACAGTGGCTGTATTTTCCATACAAATTTCGCAATTGTGAGTTTTCGTAAGTTTAAAGTCGATACTCAAATTTGTTACTACCTTCCTTCAATTTGCTGACCGACTATGGAGGCATTTTTTAAATATTTGTAGGAATTATTTTTGGGCTTGTTGTTGCATCGCAGCGTTGCCGGAGAGAAATATTATTAGGTAGTACTGCAGCCAGAAAAGGGGAGTATTTAAAAAAAAGGAAAAAAAAAAATCATAAGAAAATCAGTTACAAAAAGAAAGCAAAACATAAATAAATAAATTATTAATTCTTAGTAAGTAAATATCTCAAAATCTGTGTATGCTTTAATAATTATTTATAATATTTTTAATATACAAATTAGGAACTTATTGAATCATCATTAAATGTATTAAATACATTAAATACAAGTGACTTTGCAAAAAGTAAGGTATTTTGATTCATGTTATATGGCAAAAAAATTGTATTAAATTTGATGTGATCTAAAACTATTAATCTTGAAATTACACTTTGCTGCAAGTGTAAGATATTTTAGGACTTTACAAAAATTAGGATTACGAATGTGAAAGGAGGAGTACAGGCGTTCGGAGATATTGAAAGTAGTACAATTGTGCTATGCATGCATTTAATGAACTCCCAGCTTTCTTTCACATTCGGTTTGCAATTCACTTTTTAATCGATAGCTGTTCAAAAATATTTCGAACCAACAGATTTTGTGAGTAAAAAGAAATTAGCTGATCACTAGCCATTAGCAAACTTACAACCAAGTTTCCAATCCAATGAGAGCACGTTCTCTCATATGTTTATGACAGCATCTCAGCACAGATTTCGGTTTTCATTTATTCAATTTTTCAATTTGCCAACAATTTACACAATAAATTCACAAAAAAATGCGATAAAACTCATCGCCGCAGCCGACTAATCCTATGTCATATGTAATAAAGCAAAAAAAAGCAAAAATCGGTTATTAAACATAAAACACAATTTATTCTCCCATAAATGGTAATCGCTGGGGATAAATCAAATCCGAAAAATGGGAGGAAAGGCGTTAAACGACAGAAAAACCGAAGCCAAAGGACCATAAACAACCAATACACGCAGTCACGTTATAGCTCGCCCCATATAATTCATGGGGACAAATGATTCCACTGCGACTAAATAAAGTCGATAAACATCTTGCAGGCCGAGTAATAAAATTTGCCCAGCCACAGTAATAGGTATATATACATCAACAGCAAATTGATCTTATGGCATTGATTTGCCCATACCCTTATTGACCATAGGTACGACAGACATAAATCACTAGAAAAATAAAGCAAACATTTTTAACGGAAAAATAAAAACGATTCATCCATCAGCCAGTCAATATTTGAACAATAAGTGACTAATTGATTGATGTCCAGGCAACAATGCAACAGCAAAAAAAAAAAATAAAACCAAGAAAGGATAATTTTTCAACTTACGTCCATCGTCATGGCCCATGCCAATGTTGTGTCCAATCATATGGGCCATCGTCCCGGCCAGCAGATGGGGTTCGTAAACATTGATGTCCACACTTATGCCGACGGCTCGCGGTGTGCAAACCGTCTCAGGTACAGCCATACCAGCTTCGCCTCCGGCAAACGTTTCGCCCCTGGAAAATTGATGAAAACAGCAAATTATTCTTAGGGTTTGTGAAAGTCTCAAAGTAAAGTTTACTCAAGGAGAAACCGAAAGGAAACTTGGTCCTGTGGGCGGATAACGACAACACAAAGACGGCTTACTTTTAAGATTACAAACACTTCTTACGGAAGTTCGGAGCACCATTTTTTTATTCCAGCTTTTCAGTTTTCACATATTTTCTCTTCATAAAATATTAACGCGGGCGGGAACACACAAATTTAAGGACAACAACAACAGCAAGCAAGCACTTCAATACGAGCAACCTATAATAGGCTAATATTCGGCAAAAGAGTGGAGGTATACGGAGGTGGGTCAAAGGTCGGTTATGTTCTGTTGTGCCAGGTGTTGTTAGTCGTGCACTTTAGGAGCGGTCCTTCACGTGTGCTTTGCTTGCCCGAAAAGTGGAAAATTATCCTTTCATGTGCGAAAAAAAGTACTTGGGTTAAAAAAACAAAAATAAAATTTAAACGGTAAGCTCCGCCAAAGGACTAATATTCCGCGATGGGTATAGTTGGCTGGGTATATGAGGGTTATTACTTAGTTAGAGAAATGACGTTCCAGTGGTGCACATGCACAGTGTATAAAAGTTAATTTGCTGTTTCACCTAATTTGAGGCGCTTATCTCTGGCGGAATTGTCTGCCTCTTTTACAGGGTAGTGAGCTCCTTTCTCCTTGCGATGCGGTATTGAATAATTTAATGGCTGAGTGGTACAAAATTGAATTTGAAGGTTATGTTTGCGCCGCCACCGCCGACCAGTTGAGTGTACAGGAAGTATAGCGATATCTATATCGTTAGCGATTGAAGGGAAATTGGCGGAATTGTCCGCAGTAAAACTGGAAAGCTAATGTTTGCATTACTATTCGGCATCAGAAACTAAAACCATTTAATGGGTTGATCGTTAAAGTTTACCACAGGACGGACCCGCCTTGAGTTTGACAATTACCGAACGGAACTCTTTAAACCCAGAAACTGTAGATTTTGGAGACTGCCTTTCGTTGACCAAATAGGGATGGTAAAATGCAGCGAGTGGCCAAGTGAAAAGTTTAAGAATATTTCGCTGCAGACTTGCTTATATTGCGGACACTTCTGAAAAATAAATAAATTAATACGTTCTAAGGAAACTCAACCCTAAAATTATTATACGCAATAAGATTCTCGGTGTCGGCCATAGCGTACGGATATCCATAAGAAGATGGTCATGGGATATTCCCCGCACGAAGTCATCTGAACTCAAGTCTGAAAAAGGTTGTCCCCAAAGCAACACAAACGATGAGAAATCGAGAGAGATTCCACCAACCATGTGAGTATTGGAAGACAATAGTCGGTCTTATCTCCGACTATTTCTCTTCTCAAAAGTAAGTCATCTCTTAAAAGACAGAAGATAGCGCTTTGAGGTTTTGCCCAAAACCAAGGATTTCCCTGGACATATCTTAATTTCCTGCAGTGTAAAATTTTAGCATTGGCCTTGTCAGACCATGTCAGTTTTGGTTATGACGAAATAACTTACTAACAGCTGATAATTGGCCGAAAACTTTCACCTATATATACCTAAAATTTTTTTTGGAGGAAGAAGAATGTCCGCCACTTTCCTTGATATATGAAAGAAAAGTCTAGAAAAGTACTTCTGCGTGGGATAACGAAATGGACGTAATTTACGTTTAGTGAGAAGCTCCGTAAACATTATTAACATTGACTGTGGTAACTAACAACATAACACCATTAGGACTGTCTGAATAACTTGTTCTGCCTGTATTTTTGATCTTAAGAACAAATGTTTATTTAGCAACATGTTGCCTAGCTTAACTGCAGAAGCTCTCAGTAGTTTTATTATCAAATGAGCCCTCGATATTTCGACGAAAATATCCAAAGTGTAATCTCTTATTTCGACTCCTTTAAGTGTATCAATTCCTACCAGGCTTTGAACGTAGTTAAACCATAATAGGAATTTCGTAACTGGCACAAACTGTGTCTTTTTTGTGGAAATTCACACACTAACAGCTTTACTAGCCTGTCAACGCTTTCCTAAAAGAAAGAAATAACATTTATGGACTAAAAATTCTTGACGAGGCAGTACCTAATTGTTATTGGGAACCTTTGGGCTGGAAGTCACTTTTAGTATATCCTTTCTGAGTACATTGATAAGTTTACTCTCCCACCGTAGGCTTTCGAAGCTTACCAATTTGACAACTAGTAGCCGCGGCTGTCTTATTGTGAACCTCAGCAGTGGTTCAGCCGTCTGCTGCAATAAAAGTGCCCAACCACAACGTACGAGGTGGAAGGTGCCTAGCACGGGACAACAAATTTTGGTTTGTTGTAGCAAAGTAGGCACAAAACTCCGCAAACAAAAGTTCAACTTCGAACGGTCGTTCTCTGTGCTAACGTCAAATAGGATTCGATTCCATATCCGTCGAAATTTCTGTTTCAGCTTAAAACATTTTTGATCCGCACCATAAGTCATGGCTGCCTGTGAAATCCTCCCTTTGAAATTTTAGGGAAAATTTCTTCAAAACTTGTGCAAACAGAAGACACCACGAAAAAAACATTACAGTCCACTATACAGTTGCTGTCTTTATTAGCACTTTGTGTATTTAATGACAGAATTCCCGATCGATACCGTTTGATTTAGACATCCACAAAATGAACCCATGTATATATTAAAAACAAAAAAATAACAGATCTGTGGAAATTCATTTCAGAAAAGCGAAATTGTTTGCTCTATTCAAATGGAAAGTACCGCAGCACAGCATCGATACAGAGCACCCTAACCAGACATTAAAAAAACCGAAGCCACCACGCAACCGGAAAATACTATATTAAATATTAAAAACCGATTTATTCGAGAGAAATATCTACTTTTCGTCCTCCTCTCGTGTTCGTGTACACTTCTACTTGGCTTATTTCAAATAAAGAAAACATAAATATTTAGTTCAAATAGAAATTCGATTAAAATACCCGAATCGAGAAGGGTGTGGGGTTTTTGGCCATCAAATCCAGCCACCACTGTAGCCATCAGATTGAATTGAATATTCAAAGTTTTATTGGACGACTCGTTCGATGACGATGATGATGGTGGTCGCAATAATAACATGCAAACGTATCTTTCGCTTTTATTTCAGTGTCTACGAGTGTATAGCTCGGTTGAGATATTGCAAAAGAGAGAAATTCTCACTTAAAGTGGATGTTTTTTTTTCAAATAAATAGTGGGGTAAGGATATTCGACTGATGAAGAAGTGCTCAATCAACATCAGGTGCAGCCGGATTTGGCCTTTGGAGGAGGAGAATGAAGAAAACAAAAAAAATATGGTAGTTTGAGTTGTCATTTGCCACCTCATTTAATATACCACTCTGTAGTCGGTACAGCCTGCTGTCTCCACCTCAGTGGGTCACGTTCGGAAAAATCGATTTCGAATGATCGAAATTTAACTATGTATGTATAGGTATATAGAAACAGTGAGCAGTAGCACAGCAGACAGCACTCAGTGTATGGTTTGAAAGGTTGGGATTGACGCATTGCTTCTCGATGGAGGTGGTGCATGTAATGAGGAGCTGAAGGATAAATTGATGGGGAAGTTAATTTCATTTATTAAAATGTCACGTGGCAATGTGCGGTTCTGAGACACGACCGCCTGTTATGTTTTGCTATACTACGTCTGGCTCTGGATGAGGGCAATTTTCGTTTACGCACGTATCCAATGATATAAACAAAGTTCGAGTTGGTTTCTCCAATCCCACAGCCAACAGAGGGTTGGGGTTTTGTGGAGTTGTTGCTATTGTGTGGTGTGTGGCAAATAACTTACGTTAGTAGTTGAGTGGTGTCTCTTTCGATTTGAAAGAGATTCCTAGATGTGTAGTCATTGAAACTCGATATTGCCTTGCTAATATCCTTGCTGCCGTCGATGATTGCTTGATTTTTGCCCCACGTTTCGATGTATACGACCGATACTCGGGTGTTTAATGTGCGGAAATACTGAAATGAGATAAAAAAGAAATTTCGTTTATTTATTTTTTTAAATAATAAATAATGCTAGTAAATTTATTCATTGTGAAAATTAGGGAGAGAATTTGAAAATTTGTTATTTCAATTTACGCTTTTGACTTGGAAATTGGTATATTTCAAATTCATAAATATGGGACTGTAGGGAAGTATCTCGTAGGGGTGGGTACTTTAATTTGAAAACATTTTTTAAATGTGACAAAATGATTGGGTTCAGATGTTCACAATTGGATGGCAAAAGCATTTTACTGTCGCAATTGGTGGGGTTTCATTTTTGAAGCAGACGTTTGACCGAAACTTTAGTTAAGACCGATCCATTAAAGCTTCGAAAACTTGCATGCAACCAACAAGATGACACCATTTCATGCACCAGTGGTCATTTTGGGAGACATTTTGGCAAGCTGGTCATATAGTGGTGATATTTGATCCCTGTCGAGGTAGGTACTTAAAGGAAAAGATGTAGCTGCGCCAACAAATCAACAGCAACCTTGATGAACAAGGACAGTATTTGAATTGAAAACGTTGAATTAACACCAGACGTCTGGGAACTTGTTATGGAAAGTGTACTTCTACAAAATGGCCCAAAGGCGGGTACTCGACCGATTTTTTATGCTACAAATGAAACCATATAAGTGATGAATAAAATAAAATCCAACTGGAACCAGTACCTTGAGGAGGTGATTTCATCTCTTTTCTAGAGCCGGCTCGCATTCATTTGATTATTCTTGGAATTATTTATTTCAGTGTGATTGCTTAGCTCTGGCTATGTCTCGGCAAGAATATTTCCACCTTAGAGCACTTCCTCAATATTCGTTTCCTTAAGGAATCAGTGAATGGGTAAGGATGGGACCATTGTTTGTGTATGTATCCTTAGGTTTCAACCATTTTATATTTTTAAGAATATTTTCTATTTCTTAGCTGTTCCCTAAGCTTGCGATAGCCCATTTTTATTTCTTGGAACGATGGTTGCCATGCATCTTTTAAGACTCTAAGTCCTTTCGGACAAGAGAAACCAAAAAGCGCTTACCTTTCAGGACATTCAAGGTTTGAGACTTTTTCCCCAAAATGGTTTCGGCCCTATATAAAGGGTTTGCTTAGCCATTGCAGTCTTGTTTTGCCCAGGCTAGTTCGTTTCGTTCAGCTCCAAATGTGTACTTGGTGTCACAATTGAAATGTAAATAAATATCTAACGCAGTCTAGCATCTTGCAACCTCCCTTCGACCCTTAGATATCATGAAAGCACGGGTGACCTTTCTTAGATCTCTATGTGAAGCATTTTTCAAATGGTGTTCCTTAGCCCGCAACAACAAACCCTCAAGCAGTGGCGTACGCAGGGCTCTTGCTGCTCAGCTCAGAGAGCTGTGAAAAATACTTGGATGTATTCCATTGGGAAATATTTCACCACAAACAGTTCCATTTTCTTTCCAATTACCCAGAAACTTCTTAAATGTTCGCATTTTCGTCTTCCGCGAATGTTTTGGCGAATCGTTTGCTTTTATTCCTGCTACTTACCGCGATATCAACAATTTCTTACGATTTAAGTATCGCCTGGCCTGAACTCGAACGAAAGTAAGCCAACGACTGAGCGTCTCACTCACGCACAGTTGTCCATTTCCATTTTGGATGACAGATTTCACGACTCGAGCGTGTAATTGTGCCCTAAATTCTTTTAAATAAAATATTGTAGATGAAAACAAACAGCAACGTAAATTTAACAGAAAACTACTTCGTATGTCGACCGAAAGGTAAATATATTTAATTTTAGCTTCACGAGTAGACTTCTCCTCTGTTCTGTTGTATGACTTTCGAATGAGTGAAGCTGTGGTAGGTACATGTAAAATAGGGTGACGTGAAATAAAGCCAAACGAAATAAGGCCAAATTCCCAAAATTTGGCTTTATTTCGTTTTCCAAAGCGAAATTAAACCAAATTTTTAGTTTGGCTTTATTTCGTTACTGAAAACGAAACAACGCCAATTTGGCATTATTTCGTTTACATTATTTAACAAAACTGTGACCCCTAAATTCGGAAAGTATTGAACATTTTCTTTACGAAGTTGTATTGTTTATGAGAAAATAAAATGAAATCATAGTCTGATAACAAAAATTATTTATTGGAAAAAGTAAAGTTTTTCTAAGTAACACATATCTATATTTTCCAGTTAAACAAAACAAAAGTCAAAAATTCATGAAATGAAACAAAAATAATTATGTATTAATTTACTTTTCGTTTTAGCAGTATACTGTTACCGAGTTTTGCACAATTTGTCTACAAATCGGACACAAAATCGGAGAAAGGTTTCGCATACTTGTATTTTTAATATTTGTATAACAATTTAAGCAAAGCTTAAAATGATTACATGGTTGTAACAAAATCGAGCGCGGATTTTCCATACAAACAACACATACTACGTTGGTTTCATTAAAATTGGAACAT
The DNA here is from genome assembly GCA_916610125.1 of Cheilosia vulpina. NCBI lineage: Eukaryota > Metazoa > Arthropoda > Insecta > Diptera > Syrphidae > Cheilosia > Cheilosia vulpina. The sequence continues at coordinate 62,373,527 of OU744277.1, forward strand.
TTTTGCAGTTTTTCTTCGCATTCGGCTTCGTCATGTTCCATCGGCTGCTCATCCTGTTCTTCAAAATGATCGAAAGGAAGTAAATTATTATTTTTGTTCGAAACTCGCTTCAAAAAATCTTCAATGGATATTTTTCCGCTTTCTAGTTTTGCAGTAGCAAGTTCAATCAAAATGCTTCGGTCTATATGTTTTTTCTTTTTCGGCTGAAAGACGTCAAAGGTTCCATCGGTTGTCATTATAATGTCTCTGGAAACAGACTGATCTTCATCTAGAAGACAATCGAGGAATTTAAAGAAATTTCCTTTTTTCACCAACTTTCTGCTTAGTTTGCTGTTGAATCCTTCAAGCGCGCTAGTGGTGCGTATGGCATTTTTGCACACGGATATCCCATTCGGAGTTTCCTAAGTAAACAATTTTGAATAAGTTTGATCGTTATTTTACTAAACGAGTACTTTATTGTTTTACTATTTCTTTAATTGAAATTTAAGGAATAAACTCTCAAACAGCATTTCATTTTAGCTTTAGAGAATTCTCAATATTGTTTCCCAAATAATTTTTTATTTTAGCCCTAATGCACTCATCAGAGAAACTTTTAGATATTTTATTACGCCTTATTTTAATCACATACCTTTTCCATCCATTGTTTTTTAAAATACACGATAAATTCCTCAAAAGCTCTTTTTGCGTTTCGTGACCAAGGTTGCTCATCTACTTCGGATTTTATCAAGTTAAATGCTATTTGTATATTTGATGCACTCATCAGCGGAAGTACTAACAGTTTTTGAAATATTCGGTGTACGTCGTGGTTTGTGCGCATGATATGAACAAAATTTTTAATTTTACTTGCTCTTCTTCTTAATGCCTGGGTGTAATGAAACCAGCAAGTATGAAATGATGCTGAAGGAAAAACATTTCTTAATCCGTTTCGCATAGCAGCCTCAAAATCGGTTGTAAACTCATTGGGTTCAAATTTGAAAAAATTAGACTCAATAAATTGAAACACATGCGTATATGTAACTTCCGATTTATTACTCATTAAAACATAAATAAACGGAAAAGTCTAAAATGATTTTAAGAAAATAATATAGAAATTCTTAAACTGCATTATCTTAAATTTAACTTACATGCTCGTTGTATGCAAAATGGACAATTAGTAGCTGCTTATAATCGCAAGCTGGTATGCTACTAAATGTCCCATCCAATAAATATTTCCTTGGAGTAGAGCTAGGCAGTTCTTTTATAGTCTTGGCAACCGTTGGTGAAATAAACACGGAGTATGAAAAATTGTCTTCGACAACTGTTCCTCTATAAAACTTTTCACTTTTTTCATACCTAGAATTCCCAAATTTTTCGAGTACATTTTCTTGCTTGAAAATCTCAATGATGTCTTTGCTGTTTTTAGGACATTTCGGAAAGGCACTATTTCGAATGTTAATCAATTGTCTTTGCATTTTACCGAATTGCAGCTGCAGTGCACTTTCCTGATCCTTCGCATATTCTTCATTAAAAACTTCTCGCACACCATTTCTTCTTAAATTCATATCAGCACACTTTCTTTTTATCGAATTTGCTAAGTTTAACTTTTTTCTAATGTTTTCTTGAGTAGAATGCAAATGAGAAATATTTTTAGGTATACGGCAATATTTAGAACCTTCAAAGTCAATTACTAAACTAGCATTGCATGTTTTCTGGTAGCAAATATATCTTTTTATACCACCAGCATTCGATTTAAATCTATATAACTGGCTTAGTTGGGGAACATAGATTAAATTACTTCCCTTTCTAAATCCTTCGCAAGTTTCAAACTCAAAAACACAATTTATTTTTTCACTCATGTCAAGTATTATATTTTTTCACTTCGACCACTCATTAGAACAAACCGCGAACTAATGAAGAAATACTGATCGCAGAAATCACAAAAATCGGGAAAAACAAGTGGGCTAATGGTTTTACCGTTAAGTCTGATAACATAATTGTAAGCAAACAAAACGGTAATAGTTGCACATTTGTGCACAACGGAGTGGTTTGGTCTTATTTCCATTAGTTTTTTGGTATTATTTCGTTCTGCATGACGAAATAAAGCCAAATTGGTTTTATTTCGCTTTCGAAAGCGAAATAATGCCAAATTTGGAATTTGGCCTTATTTCGTTTGGCTTTATTTCACGTCACCGTAAAATAGTTCTACTTATTTACACATTTTTTATATTGCATCCCTTTGCGAGAGGTTCAATCGCACCCATAACAGCACACATATTCACTGGCAAAAGAAGTCCTTGCTGGGTCTTTCAGTCGTAGGCAAATGGATTCTCTGCCTCCACTCGTCTACCTATGGTTTATTCGCATGAAATTTTCGCTCCGATAAATCCCGTGAGACCGCTTTTTCAAACTGAAATAAATAAAAAATAAACTTAAGCGTTTTTTTTGGTCCCTCTCATTCGTCTGTATCTTTGTGCAAGCAAGGACATTCAAGTTGAAATGTGGTATCAGCCACACTCCCACCGCACACGAGCTTTAACGGTACGTATTTGTCTAATTTAAATTTATCGACGAAAGGTAGCGGCCAGTGGTCTCGAAATACGATAAAATCCCTTTGAACTGTTCGCAATCCCCTTGGGTATTTGGAAGCCCTTTTCGGTTTACTTGGCCCGGTTTGGGTGTTGTCATTCGTCGTCGTCGTTGTTGGCATTGTTGTAGTATATAGTCGTCGTCGTCCTCACTTTCAATTAAGATTAATTGTGACTATAGATTGTCTAACATCGGAAATGAATTTCGGGTATACAACCAAGCAACGAACGGCAGTACTGGAGAGAGGGTATAATCGAGAGCGTCGCCTCTTTGGTGCTAGGTGGTAATGGTGCGGTGGAACTAGTGATGAGGCTTCGGAAGGAATCCTTTAATTTATTACTCGGTGAATGGAATGTTTTTGCTCGAACCAAAATCCGCCGGTTCAGAGTACCTAAAGTCCAGTTGGACATTTATAGAGAAAAATCGCCTGCCATATATATCTCTCAGTAGGAGGCGGTATCCTATTGTTAACGGGCAAATGGCTTACTTCGCTTTGAAGACGGTATTAGTTAGGACTTGGGCCACCAAAAAAAGAAAAGAAGCAAAACCAACAATCTCTTGATGTGAACGTAAATACATTTTGAATGAAACAGTTCGTAGATCCCTAGAGATTGTATAACAAATACTTAGTTTTTATACAGAGAAGGTTTATGTAATCAACTGTGACGGCAAGATGACCGCTGGTATTACTTTTACGAGTTGATTCGTCTGACATGTAACCTTTACTTTGCCCACAAAACGTTTTCGGGTGACATGACATGCGCGCTTTCTTTCAAAGCGCTAGGCTGTGAGTTCAAGTCGGTCGATGAGCGAGTGCCAATCTGAAAGTGAAAGATTGGTCGTTAGTGCTTCTGTCAGGCAGAAATCCTAACTGAAATTAAAATACCATAAACCCCAGAAAAGGTGACAAAATCTGCTTGTAAATATCGACCCTATCAAATAGACCATACACGGAAAGAATTCAAAATCACCAATTGCAAAATTTTGAGTTGCAATTCACGAATTATATCTTTGTCGCAAATTACAACGATTTTTTCTTGGATTGATATAAAAATTCGTAATTCGACATTGAAAACGGCGTAGAATACAAAATTCTGCTGAATTTTGCGATTAGAAATATTAATTCGAGCTTCTTTTATTTGTAGTGATTTGCGATATTGTTTGGCGCAATTTACCAATTCAATGGCTCAATCTCTCAGGCACTACTTCACAATCGCAAATTGCAAAAAGTATTTGCTGATTTACAAACACTCAGTTATGAATCAATGAAATCTTATAATAATTTAACACATGTAAATTGAAAACGTTAAATGACGTAGAGAAATCGTGAATTACAAAATGTTTTTTTGTAATTTCCATGGAATTAACTACACGATGTGTGGAATTTTCGTGCGCACAGGCAGCCGACAAAAACGAAACTTCTTAGCATGTCCATGGTCCATGTAAAGAAATCTTTTAAGTCCTTTCATTTTCTACATGGACAGCTCCAACCATGCGCATTTGGCTTCATTAGAGTCAGACATTCGGTATTCAATCTTTGCTTGTCGGGTCAAAGTTATATAAGTATAACTCATTCGTAGTGATAGTGAGTGTACTAACCAACAAATTGTAAAGAATTTTGGAATATATCTTGTAAGTACATATTGAATAATACAAAAAAAATATAAGTAGGTAGGGCTATTAGAAAGAAGTTTAAATTGGAATTGAATCTAAAATATTATATGTAATTGAAAATGATTGTAAATGTTCGTATCCATGGCAAGTTCTTCTAAATAATTTGTTTGTATTTTAAATTTTAGCATAGACCGAAAAACCACCCCAGACAAATCCCATTGTCTCGGGACGATATGGCGCCGTATGTGACTTTAAATATGTATTCTAAAATAACCTAAATAATTAAACAACGAATTTTGATTTGTAAATCATAAGATATAAGTTGTAAATTGAGAATAAAGTTTTCTAATTTCACGATAAGACAATTTCAATTTAATACGGTGATGCCTCAAATCACTACTCAAGAATCGTAAAATGCAAAATATGAAATGCAAATTGATAAAAAAAAGATTCAATTTACCATTACGAATTCGTAAATTGCAACTACTGAAGTTGTAAATCTACCCCGAAATTCGGAAATCCGAATTTACAACACAAAAGTGGTAATTTACGAATTATTTTTGCAATTCACAATCCATAGTAATAGCAAATTAATAACTATTTGTGTCAAATTGCAATATGTTTTCCTCATTTGATCGCATCATTGACAATAAAAAGTAGCGATTCGCGACTTTTGAGGGTCAATATCTTCACTTCGTACAATTTATAGAATTGCGAATAAAAAGTCGTGAATTAGTAAATCCTGAGCTAAGCTCTAAAACTAGACAAACTTTTCGTGATTCTGCGCTCATTTTTCTTGATTTGATCTTAACATTTTTTCCGTGTATACATTTAAAATCATCCCAAAGAAATAAGTCCCTTAGACTGACTGGTGTTCTTCGTGAGAGTTCCCATCAAAGTGTGCCAATATTAAGTGAATCGCCTGCTAGAGTTTGCAGATATATCTCTTAGTCTGTGGATAGTGGGATAGCCCTTAAATATGCCTGTACCCATATTTATTTTGTAATCGACAGCTAGAAAGCGAATCAAAGAAATCGGGCGAAAGCGAAAACGTGAATAGCTTTCGTTTTTTTCTTGTTTTCGTTTTCAAAGTTGCACAATTCAAAATGTTCGTGCAAGAGAAATCAATTGAAATACAGATCTCACAAATTCACACCCTTATGCTAGTTCAATATTTTAAAATTGATTTCGAAGTATACAAAATAATTGCTTTGTGCATCTGCAACAAGTGTTCCATACATGAGCTGCATAAATCTGTAAATTGCACCCAAGCTTCCAAAAGCTAATACTATCATTTGTAATATTATAATATAGAGGGCCATTCATTTTGTGGTTTCAAGTTGGTAGTGCTGGTTTTTGACACCTGTAAAACTCAGAAGTGTCATAATATTAGTTGAATGTTTGCCATTGACGATAATGGATCGCTTAAAAATCGAACAACACGTTAGAAAAAACGTTATTAAGACTTACTACAAAATTGGTGATTCAAACGTAGCCACTTTTCGCGCATTACGCGAGATTATGGTCGTCATAATCGACCGACTACGCAAGCAATCGGTAAAATTGTAAAGAAATTTGAAGAGAATTGAAGCGTTACTGACGTCGTAATCGTAAGGCCCGTGTATCATAGTGACGCACGCTCAGTCGAAAATATTGCTGCTGATCCGAATTTATCGATTTGCATCTCCAACTGAAGCTTTCTTGGGTATTGGAATAATAGACAAAAGAAAAAAACTGAATGAACTGTCAGATTTCTATGTGCAAGTGTATGCGTGCGGTTAATTTACTTTAACATGGCACACATACTTTCCCACTAGGTAACACGGAAACAGCTTGTAGGCAAATTCTCTTAAGTTATCTAAGCTGACGGTCTATTTAATACTTACTCTATGTTTGGGGCACAGAAATCCCACAAGTGATCGAAGAGGTGCCGTTGCATCCAGACAAAGTGACTGTGTGATGTGCTCTGTGGTCGAAAGATGTCATTGGTCCGTATTTCTTCGAAGATGCCTATGGGCAGACGGTTACAGAGCGATATGGTCGAATGATAATTTTTTTTTTTTGGCCATCGATTGAGGATCATACCTTGGATGATATGTGGTTTCAACAAGACGGGGCGACAAGTCACACAACGCGACCAATTTTGGCTTTATTGCGTGCGAAGTTTCCTGGTCGAGTAATTTCACGTTTTGACTACGTCAATTGGCCACTAAGATCATGCGATTTGACACCGTTAGATTTTTTTCTGTGGGTCTACGCAAAAGAACAGTGTTTTCGCGAATAGTCCCCGAACTTCAGACGCATTAAAAACCAACATTACGCAAGTTATGGCCGAGATACCGCCCGAAATGTGCGAAAGAGACGTTAAAAATTACCCCAAAAGAATAGCATGCTGCGAATCTTCCCGTGGCGGCCATTTTAATGATATTAGGGATATTCACGATCCGATGAAACTGGTCATTGCAATTTTCTTTCGCACTACAACAACAAAATATACTGACTAAAATGTCGCTACACTTTTGCACTTTAGCTATATACCCTGACCCTATTGTAACAGAAAAATACAACAGAATAAAGTGTAGCATTGTCAAGTTGATAGTTCGCAAAATTATTAATTACTGTGTTTAGCTATCGGAAAAAACAAAGAGAATGGAAAACCCAGTCAATAAAATGGACAGAAAAAGAGGATTTCATGATATCATCTTCGTTTGTACTTTATACATAACCTAAAATAAAACATGTAGGTATTTGTTTTTATCTTTTCCATCGTTTGTTTCTTCATACCATCAATCCACATAATTTTGTCTGCAGCATTTACTAATAAACATTGAAGCATTTTTTCTTTTTCGCTTTTTCTCGGCATAATTAAGAAAGCAAATTTTTCAGTTTCAGAAAAGTTTAAACAATCATTTGTCAAACTTGATCTGTCATTTGTTTCAGTTTTGCAAGAGATGAATCGTGAGTATACCCACCCCCCCCCCCCCCCCATTGTATTTCACAGATATATAGATCACAAATGACAAACTTTATAAGGAAATAAAATTTTCATCAAAAATTTGTTTTTTTAGCATTACTTTTGAAACCGAAAATGAATTATCCTTTATATTTTCCCATTATGTCCCAATTAATATTAAACCAAATAAATCCGCAAACACAACCCCATATTGAGCCATCTTCTGGCTCTTCCACAATGCAACTCATTAGTCTTGCAAAATATGCGCTCAAATTGTACAAAGGATTCACATTTGCTGCTGATTTAACCAGACAGTCGCATCTCGCCTGGCTGATTGCAGAAATCGTATTTTACGAGACATACCTATATGCTACATTCCTGTGGAGTGAATGCCGTTGAACACAAACGCATACGCTCCATCAGCAACACACTCTCCTGTATGTGTACATAATTCAAAAAAAGGACACAGTATACACAATATTCCTGCAAAAAATAAAAACAGTATACTCACCAAATCAGCAATATTCGCCACCTGAATGGCATCATGGATAACCTCAGCTCGTGTGCTGCCATTTCGTTTTTCAAACATTGCCTTGTCAACGATAATAGCTGTTTCAATATATTTGGTTGCCTCGCGGACGTCCCTCTTATATCGGCCGGCACCATTCGGATGAATATCATCGATGACGCCTGATAAATGTTTAGTGCGACGTGACAAACGCCACGAATCGAGATTGCCAGAATTGGCGCATCCTTTATTGGCTTTAGTTCGCGCCTCAAATATCACATGCGGATGCTTCTGCTGAAACAAAGGGTTAACAAATTTTAGAAAAGCTTCCAAACGAATTTATAAATAAAAGTAGGTAATAATAGAGTTTTGTATCATTAACATTCGTCGTCCACATTCATACTCACATTATACTGAGGGGTTAAGCAAAATACAGATGCGGATAACTTGGGAATAAAAATTGCATTACGTGCCCCAACATATTGGCACATATCCGATCGGTTCTTGTTTACTTTTTGTGTGTGACATTTCCTGGGAAACTTAGGTGTCAATCAAGCTGCGCATTGTTCGCCCTGTTTAGGGCTATCTTTCGCATTTCAGTTTCTAATGCGTGAGGTGTATAACTGCAAGTCAGGATGACTTACAACAGACGATAGCGGGGCAAACACTGAGCTCAACAAGTTCTGCTTTTATCCCTGACACGGTATACCTACCCCAAATCAATTGAAAGTAAATCCAGTAAGCGTTCCTTTGATTGGGACGGTTTTGTCTGCCAGAACGATTTAATTATTTTGTGAAATGCTTTTAACTAAAAATAGTCAAAAATGCAAAATGGCAGGTTTGATAAAAGGAATTGACTAGTCTTGCTTGCTGAGATTGGTGTTTAATAAAGCATATCTATTCGTGAATGAAAATAGAAAATTAATCTACCCCCTGCAAGCCGTCTTTGAGACAGTCTTTGTTATAATTTTTACCGCCCCTCATGATTCATAAGACCAACAAAACCAACCGATTTTGTCCACGCTCTTTGATGAGATTCATTTTCCAACGACTCCAAATTGCAATGTGAAAACCACCGCAGAGATCTATACCTCCAATAGTGCTCGCTGCAGGTGAGGGAAATAATTACAACATTGAGTCTGGCAAAAGATCAACATCTGCACAAAACTACACCCTTTGTTAATTTCGAAAATCTATTCTTTCCAATCTCCAAATGCCACACATCGAAGTTTATTTCGCACATTGAAAAAAAAAAATGCAAAAAACGACTTTGGCAACAAAAAAAAACGAAAAAATTCTTTTCCAACTTTTAGCTCAACGCAAACTAGTTACAGCTTCTGTTAGTTGTGAGGTTTAAAAAAAAAATAAACAAGAAAAGAAATAATTGCACAGCACAAACATATATGTATACGCATCCGTTCCCATATACCTACAACGTTTACACCCTGACAAAAGGATCTCGCAAAACACGCTAAAGGCGTGGAGTGAAATAACGAAACAAAAAAAAAGACAACCATTCTACGTATCGTGAAGTTGAACAAAGCTGCTTAACAACACGAGTTTGGGGATTGGGTGGTAGGTAGTGTATAATGGCGACGGCGCTGGAAAACTTTCTGATTATAATTTTCCGTGCCAACTCCGTTGTCTTTCCTTCAGCAGTGGAACTGCATTCAAAGCGGAAACTATGCAGATGCAGGTGAAAATTTATGTAAAAGAAAGAAAATTGAAATGCTGCAATGAGTTGCTGATGCTGATGCTGATGGAGATGCCACACACAGAAGATTTTAGGTAGGGCACGGCTAGCAGTGCATCGGTACTGGGTATCTCTGCAATATAACATGCAGTCATGTGGAAAGTCAGTGCATCTGCTGGATGCACTGCGATTGAATACGTCGCATCGTCCAACATTGCTGTGTAATACATCTAGAGAAATATGGATTTCTAATGAGAACCGAGTACCTAGTGCGCACCTGCACCGTGCACGTTATTTGGCTCCAATGACTTTCCGGGAAGTGCGGTACATGTGTGAAATAAGAAGGGATTTTTTTTTCGAAATTTTGCCTCTTTTTAGGGAATCTTTTGTGTGCACTGATTACATGCAAATGCGATGAACGCACTCTGAAGTTTACTCATCAATAATTTAGGCAGGGGTTTTCTGCACTTTGTTGTTCAGCTTTAAATATACAATTTACATAAGAAGAACTGTTTTTTTATTCACCATATTTATATATGACCAAAGTGTGTCATAAATTCGAGCGCATAATTGTAAACGTATTTATTTTAATTAATTAAATTTAACATGAAAAATAAAGCATGAAACAGAGCCAAGCATAAAAATGATGTAATGCTAATCAGGTGAATTATTTTCTTTGTTTTTATGCAGTTAATTGAAATCAATCAAAAATTCAATTAATAATTAAATTACCGTATATGAATATTGATTGATTGGCAAATTAATAAAAAAAAAAACTGACCTGCAACTATGCCCAGTTATTTTGTTGCCTTTTTACTGAGGGCGTTACGTAATTACGTAAGTTACTTGGAAGTTTTCCACACGCCATATCAATGTGATTGTACCGCCATTGACGAGCAATTTGTTTTCCAGCTCTTTGACAAGTACCTCATAGCAATGTTTCTGAGCCTAACTACTCTCTTCTGCAGAGTGCGCTATTAGATAAGACCTGAAGTGGAAAAAAAGATGAGACTGTAGAAACTTTTGCGTGGTTTGCATGAAGGGAACCAGTACTTAGAAGCACTGACAATGTGCATTACGAACTCGAGAAGGAAGTCAATAAAATGTTTGAAAGCTCTATATTTTCTCATAATGGTATTTTCTTCCTATTCTTCGTGTTCTCTTCTTCTTTCCATATTCTTCCTCGTGTTCGTTTTAAACTTCATTTCTTTCTTCTACCATATTATAATCGAATGCAGAGGTCTGCGTGTTTAATAGTTGTGGACGGTCGTAGAATTTTTGAAAAAAATCCCTCCGCTTTACAAACGGTTTTTAATTGGGGACTTAATACATATGAAAACCTAAACTGCTATATTTCTATAATATACCAACTAATATTTAAACTAAACTAGCTAAGCTGTACTAGGAGATAGAAGGTATTCGTGAAATACTTTCTGTTATAACATCTCTGCTTCAGAAGAGCTGATAAATATAAAACATATTCTACAATTACAAAAACCGGAGTCAATTTCTTGCAGCAGTTTTAGAATCTGTTCCGACACGGAACCACCTAGTGTGAAAAAAAGGTTACAGTTTAATTCTAGTTAATATATTGTGTGTACTAAGCACTTTGTGAAATGTGGGCGCCGGATTGGAAAAAAAGGCGTTCCAATTACCATAAAAAAACAGTTGAACCCTCAATCTTGGCTGTAATTTTAACAATGGCAGCACTGGCGCCCACTTTATGAACCGAATGCGGGGACCTAGCTTCTTGTATATTTATTGCCATCGGCGGGTTTCATATTACAATTTTTGGTGAGTGGACAATGGACATAATAGGTTCATTCGCGTCCGCAGTTCAAATCGAACGAAATTGTACAAAGTCTATAATAATGTTCTTCTCAAAAATGGCAGAAAAAGAGATCATTACTAAATAACGATTAACGAGCAGTTCCTCTCCAGGGTCACCAGGTCTTAAAATAGTTTGATAGCCCAATTTCAAAATTTTTGTAGCCCAAAATTGGAGCCAGAAAGGTAGCCCTATCACAACAATTTCTTTTTATACTTCCATAAAAAAATAAACACATTCTTACAAAAAAAAAAAAAATGTAAGAAAAGTTGTGGTTGATTTTAAATGTCAAAATCGATGAGTGAAATCTGGGAATAAAAAGTAGTGACTAATTGTAGAAGTCGTTAAGGGTACGTTTAGGGGGAGAAATTAGAAAAGCGTTAACTATAGAAAAAATATACTCGTCCAAAACAAATAAAGCTCCGATTTTAAGCGCAATTAGGATTGCCCTATCATATTAGGATTTGGTGTCTCCGAAATTTAGGAAAGATTCCTCGGGCGGCAATTTGGAGTGGCTAAAATTTTTAAATAGGTATGTAAAATGTACAAAACTGATTCTTTTTCCAGTCAAAGGAATTTATTTGCAAAGATTACCAGCATTAACATTGCTGCAGAGTAAGTAGTCAGACATTCCTTGTTTTGCTTAACAATACTGCATTCGCTTTTCTCACTAGAAGTTATGTGTGTATGCGTATGTTAACGATGTTTAGCTTATTTTGTGTTTGCTTTTGTTACCATCGTCTGCGGGACAAGTAAGAGCTCTGGTTAAAAACAACTGATCGTTAAGCGAGCAATGCAATTATTACAAATTAGTAGCTACAGTAAGAACGATTTTTAGAAGCCATTCACTATTCGATTCCGTCGTTTCTGTTGCCTTGAAAAAATGTTCCCGATTGAAGTTTTCAGTTCTTAAGGTTGCCAGATACGCGTTTCTTGCAACACATTTGACATTTCCATTCAAAAACATGCTTACAATACTTGAAAACACTGATCAATCGAAGAGTGATACATTGCGTTCCGCGGAGATATGCTGTTTAGGTACCTATCAGATATTTTTGAGCGCGAAAAGTAGAATTTACCAAAAAGCCAGTGGATGGCCATATTGTATCATATGGATTTAATGTGCACTGCCGAAGTAGGTAGCCTGCTAATCCCAAACACGCACATCTCCCTTTACCTTATTCGTGTGCAGATTAATTCTGATTAAGCAAGATTCTAATATTAAAAATTCGCTTTTATCCCATCGTGAAAAAAATGTCATTATGCCAATGACATAGACCATTGTCAGGCGCTGTTCCGTATTAATATTGCAAAATTTGGTCAAAGTCACAGCTAACCGCAGCATCCGCAGTCGGGAATGTAATTTAAAAACCTACCGACTTCCATAAATATTCTATACACACTAGAGCCATGCTGTTCTGTTGCTGATGGGACGTCGGTTTTTTTTTTTATTAGACATTTGCCTGAGAGTGACAATTATGAGAACATGTGAGGAATTTAGTTGACGTCGTTGTCTCGTCCCCAAAAAGCCAACGCCAGGAACAGATCCAACGAACCACACACACACTCGCACATTTATCTCGCTAAAATGTTGGTGTCTGGTGTAGCATATAGTATCATCATATGGTGACTGAGGGTGATACCGTATAGTGAGGGCGGGTGGTGGTGATAAATGTGGTTAAGAAGAAACAGCAGCAGCTGAAACTCGCAAGCTCCACTACACCAAAACAGGATTAGGTAGGTGTTGCTATTTAGCGGAAAATCATCTACGCTTAACTGTGCTAAAAGCGTATTTGATGCTTTGAAGCGAATATTAATTTCACCTAGCAACGGATGCTTGGATACTTTTGTCAACGACCGAGTTCCAAGAAGAGTAATGGATAAGCGCGCATATTTGGCATAGACAAAGGGTAATGGGTGATGGAAGGCGCATACAATACACCAAGCACAAGGACAGAGGTTAGATAAAATTTATATTAATGACAATTGAAATGGATTTACGCGGTGTTAAACAAGTGTTCTTTGAAAAGATAGAAACAGAGAGATGGTATGCGCATCGCGTATAGATGTGTACTCGAACACTTTTGACATCAACTGCCAGTGGTATATCGTATATACGATTATATACGCAGCAAAGCCTATAAAGCGAAGGAAGGATGTGTAATTGTGATTCTAAGGACGTTGTTGATGGTGATTAATAAGATGTGTGTGCGGTGTACATGTGCGTGAACGTGTACACGCTATGGTCCCTTTAGATTTTATTAAGTGGAATGATGAGCCTTTGTAATGAATATTATGCAGTGATTGATGCTGGGCCCCACAAATTTATGTCGATCGGGTGCTTATTTCGGTGGCGAGGAATTTGCCCATTTGTCTTGTTAGAAAATGTTTTACATATAGCGAGGGGTGGATTTGAGCAGCTGTAAGTGGTACCAATATAAATGTATAAACAAAATGCTAGTCAGTAGGTTTCGAAGGGCTACGAAAAACACCGAGGTTTGGGTAGTTTCAGTTCCAGTGCGTCGGAGTTTTAAATTTAAAATTTTGTACACAAAACTGGCCAAACGCTGTTGAATAATGTAAACGTTGTTATACAAATACTATCGGCACACGCATTTTCCACAAGTTTCATTGTGAAATCAATGTGAAAGTTGCTCACAGAACGAGTGACGAGTTGTGCTTTTTCCGACAAATTTTCGAATCTTTCGTTGGTTTTTTGTCCCCCTTTCAATCTTGATTATGTATACACGATATCAAAAACAACAAGCTTATGGAAAGGGAAAACTTTAAAAAACTTTCTGTGAAAATAATACCTATTCTTTTAAAGACAAATTAAAACACATTTTCATTGCAAACAAACTGCAAAAATTACTCAGAATGAAATTTTCATACTAAATGTGAAAGAAAAGAGCCCATCGAACTTTTACGTAACATTTTTTCTGTATTTGAATGCATTTACTTTTTTAACTTTCTCGATTACGTATACGAAGTAAGAGAAAGACATTCGTACAAAATTTCGAACTCGAGATGCTAATCAATTCTGACATAACGATGATAGAGGAACTCAAAAAGTGGGTCTCGAGATTCTATCCGTCTGTTCGTATGTCCCGAGGCATACAGCTAAAACGGATGCCTGGATTTCGGTCCAACTTCGGGTTTTTTTTCACAAATCTTGATCTGAGCATTTTCACATATCTATGGTATATCAGAAACTCACACTTCACAGCAGACAAGTCCATCGGGATATTCAGTTTATTTATTGCTAATGCAAATTCAACAACAAATCTCTGAATTCTTATATACTTATTATAATATATCTATGTAAATATATCGGTCTATCGCGAAACAATCATAGACCCCTTAAACCGGCACTACTAATCTATTCAACTTAAAAATAAAAACGGCCCTAACAGATCAGAAAAGAGAAATTCCTTAACTACAAGGAAGATACAAATCTTCGAAAAAAAGGACAGGAGACGTTTATATAACTTTCTTACCAGAACTTGCGACAATTTCCTGTTACTGAGAGCTTCCAATTAAATAACTCATATTGTTATTAGATATACTGCCCAAAAGTTAATTTTATGTAACACTATTCCTTTTCCTATATTTTATGCAACGTTTCATTTTTCTAGCATCGTTTTCAGATTTTTACATACCTACCTAATGAAATAAGAAAACCACCAACTAAACCTTTGAACGAGAAAGATTCGTTCGACCCAGTCGTGTACTTTATTTTATTAGATAATTTGTTTGTTTATTGGAAAAGGAAATCATTTCAAATGTAAACTTTTGTACTTGTATATGTATATTTCTTATATTATATGTATATTTAAAGCTTGTTAATGAAATCTACTTCAATTTTTTTATTTTTTCGTCACGAAAGAAAAATGCAAATGAAAAATGGGCAACTTTTTCGAATATAGGATGAACTAAAAATGTTTTTGCTGATAAAAAAAAGGGAAAAAACTGTCTTTAAAATCTGGGAACACTGGCCACAATAGAGACAGTTTTAGAGAGTCTTCTTGTCACTTGGTAGCTATTATAGTAATAAATGACGAAAGTTAGCTATATATTTAATCACCTAAGCATCTTTATCCAATGGTTAACAGACAGATTGTTTGTTAAGCACATACCTATAGCCATCAGCCATCAAACTATATCAAGTACATTCTAACCGTGTTCTACTTCCTGAATTAAAAATCCCTCACTCAATTGGATCTTGCACAAACTCCATTATAATGTAGAAATAGAGCTTACCTTCAAATTGCTATTCCATCGACAATTTAACTGAATGATAAAATAAACACTTTCGAATCACGCCAACTTAACTCGGCCTCCGATTGTTTATTTTGTTCGCCCTTCCCTATCCCTCGCTGATGTGGAATGGATGTGGATGTGAATTTCAATCGCGATAATAAGTACTTAGAATCTACCAAAACGTGTCTCATTGTCCCTGGTTTTATTTTTCTATTCGCCTCTCCGGCTCCTAAAACAAGCATTATAACGAACCAAGCGCGCGGATTGACGTGGCAAATCAAAACACATTGTCGTTGTCGTCGTGCGATTGAGAATCGAAATGCACAAAAAAAAAAGTGAATACATTGAACGCCGCATGTCTCTCTAATGACTGCCGACATAGTCGTCCTTAATGTCATTGGTCCGCGACCCCGATTCTCAATCGAGCGTTCGCGTTCTGTCCTTAATCGTTATTACGTGATGACATGTGCGATGTTGTCGAAACGGAAATCCAAATCCACGCAATAAAAATGTTGCCACAGGCAAAAGAAGCTGCCAAACTAGAAGTTTTAACCTCAAGCGCGATGGCGAAAGAAAAGGAAACAAAACAACAACACTGATTGAAAAGATTTCAAATCAAAATTTTTTCGAAAGTCCACTGTAGAATGTTTAATTTAAAAGTATCCCTTCTCGCATGATGAGGAGGGTGATGATTTGACTCCATACCTCTGTTGAACTTCGCACCTTTCTGCTTCGCTTATTTGCGGTGTAATTAAATATTAAAATGAGGTGTTTTGAAACAGACACAGAGTTCTTCATTAATTACCTACAGTTATAAAATGTAAATAAGTCGAATGTATTCCTGTTGCCTTGTAGAAAAATGTATTCATGACCGTACCTAATTTCATTTACTTACGTAGGAACTCTCAGAGAATGGTGGGCCAAATACAAGATTATTTTTTTAAAATGAATTGAACTGAACAAAATTGATTTAGTGGCTAATGCGTTAGACTACTAAGCGAGGGGTCCCAAGTTCGAATCGAATTTTTACTGCGCCATACCTCTCGCGAACGTCTGACAAACATCCGAAAGTATAACTGTCATTCATGAAAGAGCTTCTCAATTGGCCGTTTGGACTCGGCACATAATTGTAGATCCCTTACATTCGTCCCAAAAATAAAAACTCACACAAGACGAATGGTTGTGAGAAGCTGTTGGCTTTATTACTAAGAGCATACATTCCCATTAATTATAGAACACAATGCCGTTCGAGTGGCTGCCCCTGGCTTCGCAGTAGCGCATTCTGTCACTTCAATTTTTCAAGACCGTTCACACGATTTGGGAATTCGGTGCTCAAAAGATCGATTGTGGAGTAGCCTGTGTGGCATGCCGTGCCATCCTGCACAAGTCAGAGGTCGTTCAAATCCATGTCTTCAATTTCAGTAACAAAAAAGTTGGTTAAAATGGCTCTGTAACGCTCACCGTTGACCGAAACGCTGTTCCCAGCCTCATTTAAAAAAAAAAGGTTCAATGATGACACCACTCCACAATCCGCACCAAACTGTCGACGACGGCAACCTTGAGTGTTGTCTACTAGCATACCAATCTCACGAACTTTTTGCACAAACTTGCGTACAGAAGGCGTGTATATGCTTCATTTCAGCCAAAACTTCTTTTCAAAAAACGCACCGTTCGCGATACACAACACTCACTTTGGAAATAAGTTTTCAATATTTCCCAACGTTGTTCAAGCGTAAAGCGACTCATTTCGTTCCGCGGAGGCATGAGTATGATACTGACTTTCTGTCCAGATTTCCAGCGGGAAACAGTTGTCAGTGTCAAAATAACCTATGATTTAAAAAGAAACCACTAGATCACCCACCCGACCTTCAGGTAGCGCTTCACTCCTGGCAGTGTCTAAGAGAAGTACGCGCTTACTGCTAACAGTTGTTAATCCTTAGTTAGTTGAGGTCCTCTGACTCTTCAAGCCGAAACGTTTGTGTCCATTCGTCCCACACCTCCCACCAATCTTGGGCGATGATTCCTCCTCCTTCTCCAATCGGCGTCAACACATTGGAGTACTTCAAAAAGACCAATAATATTTTCATTAGCAATTACGTTTATGTGCCATATAGCAGGACTGGGAAGATGAGGGTCGTATATTAAGTCTTCACACTGTTCTTGAGCAAGCTTTACACGCACGCTCTAAAATTGGTGCTTAAGTGCGACTTTTGCTCGGTTAAAAAAAAATCCTTGTTAAAAGTTATCGAGATAAAAAGGTTAAGTGCTTCAGTTTTTATCAGCCAAGTTCCTTACTATTACTTGTTAGTTTTTAACCGAAAGTTGGTTGATTTTTTCTGCGTGTGGCTTTTAAGGCCAAAAAAACGACGACAGGTAAGCATATTTCTCCGCATTGTTTCTGCTTTGACGCGAGGCAGATGGAGCCCCAAAACTTCCTAAAAGTCACAGCTCTCTATTATGTCCTTCTGTCCTACTGATTGCTGTTGAATAACCCTTATCTTAAATATTCCTATCCCACTTACGCCTTAACCCATTTCTGGCACAAGACCCATCCCGACCTCTCTCAAAAATTGTGTAAATCTGCCTGCTATAGATTCCTACGTATGCACCATTCATATAAAAATCTCGGCGACAGCAACAGCAATAATACGATGACAAAAATTGTCGTCCCTTAAGTACTCTTCGGAGAGTTTTAATAAATTACCAGCTCTGCCCCCAAACGAGGGACTAGAGTGAAATTATTACATCATTCTGTTGGCCACCGCCATTATCCTCTTATATCATTGGGACTACTCCTGCGAATCGCCAAGGTAAGCATTTCTTTTCCACTTTCATTGTGATTTCAGAAGAGTTTTCCCTGTTCTTGCTGTTGTTGTTTTTTTCCTGCTTACACAGGAAGGCACCGAGTATACACGGGTGTGACTTTAGGGCTGCATTAATGCGTTAAAGTTTTGGAATTTAGCTGGGGCCAAACCGACAACAAACAAAACATTACGAAATAATTTATCAGAGACAAAGGAAGGAAAGTTGTTCACACTTTGTCTGTGTTTAACTTTTGTTTTATGACGCTTCCGGTCCTCGGTACTGTTTTCGGTTTTTGTATGTAAGCTTACCGAATGATGCGCGAGGTAATTAGATTTTATTTTCCAAATCTTTTCCTTTAATTTTAAGTGTTTTTGTCTGTGGGATGGAGTCGATTTTGTGTAACCTTGTTAAAATATTTGCGAGTAGGTCTTTGCGTGTGGAAAAGTAGTCACTTGGTATGTTTATCTTTTTAGTAATATCACTGTAGCTACATAATTTGTGCGGTGTTTGATAACTGCCTTTTAACAACATTCAGCGTGTTTCTAAAGGGACCTGGCTGGGGGACAGTTTTATCGCTGCAATATTGTCGAGGATATTTAGATCTGAAAACACGGTCACTGTAAGACGGCGTCATTATACGTCCTCTCGTATTCGACGAGAAGCACTACCTAGTTTAGGACAAAAGTAGCAATATACAGACCTATGGACCTAATAATATCGATTCAAGATTTTGGTCTGTAGTCTAACTACTTAAAGCAGCGAAAAGATTTATTTAGATTGATAGCTTAAAATATTTAGGGATGCGTTAGATTTCTTGCTCGAGCGTTCAGCAAGTTAGGGCAAGTTAGTGTTATAATTTTCTTCATTGAATTTTTGTTTTCTTAATGTTCACTTTATTGCTTTTTAGAATTTAAATGAAATATAAAAAAAAATAAATAATTGGCGCAACAGGTCCGTATGGACCCAAGCCTAGCTTCTCACAACCATTCGCATTGTGTGAGTTTTTATTTTTGGGACGAATGGAAGGGATCTACAATTTTATGCCGAGTCCAAACGGCCAATTGAGAAGCTCTTTCATGACAGTTATACTCTCGGATGTTTGTCAGACGTTCGCGAAAGGTGGCGCAGTGAAATATAGAACAAGTAATAAACCACTTCTAAAAAATAACTCATTCATAATAAACATCATCTTCAAATAAATAACTGTTCATTATTATAATGAAGGGATGATCACCCTAACTATGAGTAATATCGATGAAGAACACTCGCTGTTTTATAAAGGCGGTAGATCATTTTGCTAATACCTCTGATGCCAAAAAGAATTTGTGAATGGTTACTAAGGACTTCGACAACCTCGAAGTTGTAAACATTTTGTGAAACTCGCAAGTCAGCGCCAAAGACTCATCGGATTCCCAGTTGCCCACAAAGCTACGCACAAACTTTTCAGGTGTGGACACAGATTACCTATGTAGTGTCATAGCATGGATCGGGGATTTCTCTACTTGGCCGTTGAGGGCTTACGCAGCCTGGGGCTTAACCAGACAGATTCGCTGTTAGAAAAAAAAGGTTCGGTTCTTTTTTTTTTTCATTTCTTTTTCTAAAAATTCGGAACGAACTGTCCTATACCGGATTTCAGGTCAAAGTCAAGTCCCATTATTATCGTGAGATTCTCTATAATTCGTGCACCAACTCGTGTAATTAAACGCAGCGTGCAATCAACGGTCTCTTCGTAGGAGTATCTTCGTACCCAGCATATGGGTAGAAGCCGCTTCAATAGGAATCTACAAATAAATCGAGTGCTTAGAGCGTTTTCTGGTTGCAATGATGTCCACTAATCCATTTGAATGGAGGTCCATTTGTCCATATGGTGTCAGAAAAATGCACTTCAACCGAACGGACATAACCCCAAAGTTGCCACGGCTGGCGTTTCCAAAACATTGCAGAATTTCATACTCATCGTCCTGACTCCTGATTGTTGGCTGTACTCGTATATCTGCAACTGTATGTGCTCGTATATATAAAACGGATAATAGAAACGACAGGTGGTGGCGAAACCGAACAGCCGCAGGATGTCTCCAAGTGTCGAACGCAAAGAGCAGCCTGTAGCTCGGATACATCATTTTCGTACAGCATACGAGTACACTATACATAGCTATGCAAGCAAACTATTTTCTACTCCCAGTAGCTAGAATGTGTAATATCCCTTACGGGTAAATCCCTGCGTGTGGGTGAGGATGTTTCAGGATCTGTTTATGCTTGCTGCAAAATAATAAATCCGAGGAGAAAACAAAATTTTAATTGGAATGAAAGTTGTTGACATCTGAATAGTATTTTTGTGTAAAGTTGATGAAGTCCTTTTGTTGTTCTGCTGCCACCATGAACGCGGCTGCAGGTTGAAACGGGGCGTTGGTCGTGTCGATGTCAGCCTGATCTCAAATCCCCGCATACCATCATCGCTTTCACAACCTATATGTATGTGATCAACTTGTTGTAGTTCCATACCGATGACAATAGCATTTGAAAACTTTTATTGTGATAAATATACTTGCAAAAGGATTTTCCAGACTGAGGGCTAGTGTATACGTTCACATCGCACCCATTTCAATGACCAACACGGCTAGCCGATAATAATTGCTTTCATTTTTACATTGTGCACATTTTGTGTTGCATACATGTCCACCGAACGTGGCATGCTATATATGAATTTGTTTGACGTCCGTATAGGTGGTCGAGTTATAGAACTCGTCGAAAAGTGGGTATTGTCCGGCTGACTGTGGCTCGGGGCGTTACAGACAACAATGCGACCATAAACACACTTTATGGCACATCCTCCACTCGTATAATGCGCACATATGCACATACGTGCGGAGTGAAAAAGTTTTGTCAAGCACAAACATTTTTAAATTTTGTGCAAAACAAATTAAAACTTGAATTCAAAACATAAAGACCGACGACAATGTCGTATATTTCAATTCAATTTCAATTAGGTAACATTTAATTAAAGTCGAGCACAGTCTCCTGACAGTCAGATCGAACGAGAGAGGAGGTAGAAAATAACCAAGTTGGTCAAGCGATATTGCACCAAACAGTACAACAAATTGTTAAAATAAAGTTCACGAAACCTTAAAAAATGCCACAGCTCAAGCATTGTTCAATGAAATACTCATATATTGTTTATTGAGGTAAAAGAAACTTGCTCTCTAAAGGGTTAATTAAATTTTGAAGCCCATTTCGCGTACATTTGACGCATGGCTTTGTGTGGTTTTCAGTTGACGCATCGGTGGAGTTATTGAACAAATTTGGCTACCGAACGGAATGCAGTAAGTTTGATAGAAGTGAACAGTCTAAACTCAATCCCACATCTTCATTGCGTGACTTGAAAATTTAAACAGCATTGGTTTTCTGAATACCAGACACGCAGTGTCATTTGTCAACTTCATATTCGGCCGCCACACAATTAGCTATAATTTACAACTTCAGTACTGGTAGTACGGAGTCCGAACTTCGAAGCTTACATGACGGTATTTGAAGCCTGCAAGGGCTATAGTGGGAATTGTGGAAAAAGTAAGGTTCCGACTAGAGTGCCCTATTTTATTGAATTTCAATGTGAGTTGTTTTTCTTGCATGTCGACTAAGCGTCCAAACCATAAAAAAATATAGCCCAAAAATCGTTGAAATTCATTGAATATTTTTTCTTTGGTATTTTATTTGACTTCTAACTTCTGCAATTGGCTTTTGTGCCTTGTGTCAAATCAAAAGGCCTGCCAAATAAATTTATGTGCCTGCAAGTTGAACGACTGTTCGATGTCACTTGACTGCTAAAGTACTACAAGTTTTAAAAGTGCGGGTTTTTTTTACCTTTTTTTTTTGTTTTTAGTTTTGTGAACTGTAAAACGATATGTAGCCCAAAATTGTGTTGGGCGCTCATTTTTTTTCATTTTTATCTTTTTTAATCTGTTAACCCTGGTTATAAGTCACTAAATCGTTGCCTATTTTAGGGGGTTTTCGAGAAGAACAAATAAAACTCTTTTGATTCGAAGGTTAAAAACAGTTTAATTTTATAATTAAATATAAAATGGAAATTTATTGATTGCCTCCTATTTAGCACTTTTTGTCTGAAAGTAACAAGTTTTGTCCATCCACGTCCCTGTTCCTACAAATGTGCATACAAAAGCAAATAAAGCTGCAAAGTGCAACGAAAAACGAAAAGAAAATAACAATCGTTATGATACAAGTTTTAAAAGTGCGGGTTTTTTTTAGCTTTTCAGATTGACCGAAAAAAAAAAATACTTTTCGATTGGACTTTATCAATTTTTATTAAAATGATTCTCGCATTTCGCTAAATTTCATTCAATTTACCGGTCGACAAAGGCAACAACAAATCTGTTCGAAAAATATGAACGACAACGAAGTAATTCCAGCTGATTTTGTTTTGCTGTGAAGTGAGTACCATTTCATTTCACTAGTGTTTGAAAATCGTTATTATATGAAACTATAAAAGAAAACCCCTTGCAGAAAATCCCGCAAAAAAAAAAATAAATCCCTTAAAATGGCATCACTGGGCAATGTCAGCTATCGGCAACGAAATATGTTTTTATACCCTCCACAGGAAGGTATATTCAATTTGTCAAGGAAGAGTCACCGGAGACCTCATAAAGTAAATATATGTTCTGAATCAGGATCAGATTCTGATCGATTTAGCCATGTCCGTCAGTCTGTCTGTCCGTCTGTCTGTTGAAAGCACGATAGCGCCCAAACGAATTGACATAGGCGAATGAAATTTGGTGAAAGGACTTCTTTTTATCGTCGTCAGGTTGGTATTGAAAATGGACTATGTCGGTCAAGTAGTTCTGGTACGTCCCATACAAAACCAATATAAGAAAATACATGTTGAAAACACGATAGCGTCGAAAATAATCCACATAGGGAAGTGAAATTTTGTGACAGGACTTATTGTTATTGTCGGCAAGTTCGTATTAAAAATTCGCTATATTGGTCAAGTAGTTCTGGTACCTCCCATACATAATTAATTTTGCATGACTTGTATGCAGTGGAGGACATCAAAGCATCGGCCATGCCGGTGAAAACACTATTACTTTGTTTTTATGTTTTGTTTAACAGTTTTGTTGCATTCGGTGTATTCTTTTTGGATTTTGAAGCTGCTTTGACTCGGTAAATAGAAATGCTCTGTTCCTTAACTCAAGCAATGCAGCAGAAGAGATAAAACATTTGTCTTACTTATTCAACGCGAAAATGGGAATTATATAAAACTGCTTACTGAGCCCGCTACTTTTCTTAATTTTGTTTGGATGGTATCATACTCTCAATTTCGCCGGAACCATGTTCAATGCGGTAGAAATCATTTTGCAAGTGGAAACACCTCTCTACCTGTGCACTTCCTAAATTACACTTTGGCTACATTATTATTAATTATTATTATTATTGTTTTACCAAATAAACATAAATATACAGGTTAATCTTAAAAAAAACTAACATCACTAGCTCTATGGCTTACGGCTGGTTGGCTAAATTCGGCTTATGGAGTACCAAGACCATAGACCCCCAAAATTGTTGCCTCCCTTAGCACTAAACTCCATAAATTGAAAGAACTTTGCTGGAGCCATTGTGGGGTAAATTAATAAAATTGGAATCGAAACCAAAATCATGTACCGTACTCTGGAACAAAATGAAGCAAATTTTGACTTTATTTTAAATATGAGGACGGCTACTATGTCTCAACTTATGTTCCATCGAACTGTCAGAAGTTTTGAATGCCAAAGGGAATGTGATTCAGTTTATTGAAACCTTTAAGGACATCGGCCGACCTGACAAATACTTTGAACATAGATAAAGTTGGTCAACTTTGGTATAAGCAATGCAAAAACAGCTTGGAAGAAACGCTGTAAGTCATGAGTGAACTGTTTAATTTAACATTTCGATTTTGCTATGTATTATTAAAGTTTTTAGTAACTTCAAATCTAAATCATCTCTTCTCGGCTGACGGTAAAGTTACCTATATTTCGTCTTGAATTTGTTTCTAACTGAAATTGCTCTTTTAGGAATCTGAGACTGTGAACACAATTCTGTTATAAGTTCCACGGCCGAAATTATGACTCCTAGTCTCTTGGGTCTTAGCATAGACTCTATGTGGATTGAGTTTCTCGAATTACGTAAAAGCTTTGAGAAATTATTTTCGTTGCGCGATTAGACTTGTTTTTAGTTATCTGTTCGACTATGTTGTTGACAATTTGTATCACGTGCTGGTTCTTATATAAATCAATTACAACCACTCTGCAAACCTACTTACGTATACTTATAGCCTTCGTTCTTTGACTTGGAAATTCTTCATGATCGTCATATGCATAGATTTAAATTATGGTAGACCTTCTCTATCTGAAACATATTCCGCCATATTTCAAAATATAATTTACCTTCATGGAAACATTTCCGACTCAGTATGTGTTCCTTTTATCAGTACTTCCTCAGTTGTTTAGGTCGACCCCTAGCAACCTGGAATGTTTATCAAAATTGTAAAAATTGGCTACAACTTCTCTGGCAATGAATCTGTTCTTGCTGACTATAAATTTTAGTGGAGCACTCATCGTCTTTGTGTTAAAAATGTTGTTGGAGGTTGCTTGTCTGTCAATTACTAATTTTGTGAAAGGTTTAACGTCTGGACTTGGCAAAAGTGAAAGCTGTATAATTGCCTGGACCAGTGCTCATGGCACACCACCCCTAGATTCCAGCCAGCTGTTTCCCCTATTATGCTGTCACTAGTCACCACACGACTCAAAGCAGCGGGTCTAAACAATTTAAAATTCTTTTCACACATAATTTAGTGGCGATATACCAAATAACATCCTCCACTCAGTATATTTGCCGATCTTGGGTTTCACATAACTCACTGTCAATTCCCAATACTTATCGTTAGACTATTCATTTGTCGCACGATATTATTTACGAGGGGAGTTCGGGAATGTCGCCATTTCTGTGGCCAGCATGAAAAATTTAAATTGAATTTTCATAAATCATTAGATCGGAGGCGAAATGAACAGGGCTCTCCAAACGAGACATTGCTTTAAGCTCAGTGAAGAAAAAAAACAGCAACGTCATAAACAGCAAAAAAGCACAAGGATGTACACACATCATACGGTTGTATCGAGTATCCCAAATTTCTCCTCTTTTTGATACAAAAAATAGAAAAAAGGCGTCGTGGCGTTTTTTACGAGTCCCATTTACCACTGTGTAGTGTGTAGTACCCACCCAACCTCTAGTAAATTCCGCTTCGTGTCATTTCGAAAAAGAGAGTGTTGGCATTGGTGGTTGGGCTGCTCCTTGTTTTGGATTGTATGGAGAGTGTATTGTTTCCATCCTCCGAGAACAAAGTGTTTTATTGCTTGCTTGTCGATACCTTGTTATGCAGAATTCAGATTTCGCTGCTGTCAAAAATGGGTGCCTCCTCATTTTCGATTTCCCATACTTAACATGGAAATAGGTTATCACTGTATATCTTGTGTATTCCAGTCTTTGCGTTTTCGTTTTCGTTTCGGATTGTCGTGGTGTTTTTATTTATTTTCGTTATTTTTTTTTCTGTCACGGATTGTTTTATTGATCATATGCATTGAATTCTAATGACTTAAGGAAGATGGATGAATAGCTGGTACATAATGTATACACTTTGTGTGGTATGGAGGGATTGTGTTTAAAGGAAAACAAATTTCCTTGACAGTCCTTGCCAAAAATATAAATTACTGCTGTGTTTGCTGAATGTGATGAAATTTCTATATGGAGAGTGCGACGTCTCTTTGGGAGCTAAAAAGGACGGAGAGGCGGGAAGAGTGGGAGACCCTTGTCTGGAGATTTTGTTGTGTGGTGAGACAGAAGCGTTAGATAAATTTTCTGCAACGAACTGGCGGCACTCGGAGGCGACGATAACGACATTAAGGGCATACACGGCCTGGTGTTTATGTTTTATTACATTTTCGCGGTTCAGGACTTGTTTAGGTACATAAATTGTTGTGAGGATTTCTTTTTGATTTTGCGAATGAAAATGGATTCGAGACAAAAAATCGATATTGTATTTTAATTTAATTTTTATTGGCTCCCAAAGTTTGTCTGCGCAGTTTCGTTTTCTCAAAGCGTTTTCAGCATAAGGAGTATTTGTTATACTATTACGCGAGCTGCAAATATAGTAGCAGACCCAAAAGTTCCAAAAATTTTGGATCCAACTTCGCGTATGTTCAAACCAAACTATCTCCACGATTTCACCTAGCGGAATTAATATAAAACCCACGTTTGACATAGGTATAAATTGGGTTACCTGTAGCGACTGAATTTTGTTGTACGGCTGATCCCCTGAAAGCCCATTTCAACTGCAGTCTGTCTCTGCTCTGACTGAAGAATTTTCTAGATCAATTGCATATAAGATCCTCCCTGTAGCATAATTTGAAAATGCTGCATTTTCAGTAGGTATTTCGAAAAGGGAATCTTCACAAAATTACAATGCCTCCCCAGAGGCATCTCACAACCACTGCATAGGTATATACCTACCGCAAGATCTATGCCCAAGATATGACGCCGATAGGGAGCAACAGTGAAAATACATGGAAATCGTCGTTTGATCGAAAGAGATTTCCTCCGAATTTAATCAAAACCTTTTCCTTATTTCATTCAGCTCATCTCTGTCATGGCACAATCGTCATTGTCGTTCTATCATCTCTCACATCTGGCAAACAAAACTAAATATTTCATAAAGTCACATTTCTCCAAAAAAAAGCAAAAGAAAGGATTATTCTGAAAACCACTTTTGAGTGCATGCACTTAACATAAAAAAAAAAACAATAATCGGAAGCAAGGTGATGTCAGGTATACCCACCACAGCAGCGGTTGGTATATTTTTTCAACATCTTCTCTCCCAAGCAATATTGTGTACAAAAAGAGAATGCCAGCACAACTCCCCAGGACTCCCGCACAGGACAATAAAAGAAGGATATTCATTCAGTTTTCCATTCTTTTGTCCGTTTGATTCCGTATGAACATTGGCATCGTCGTCGTTTTAGGAGAGAAATCATCGCACGTACCATAGGGATGTTGGCGTTGGATATGAAGCCCCAGTTCTGAAGTATATTTCGTCGCCGTGCTCTTTACGGTTGAATTTGCCTTTCAAATTCATTTCGTGGTCCGTCTATTCAATGGGTTTTCGCTTCTTTTCCTCATTCCTGCAGTTCGTGCTCCATCATCCTTAGGGCGCATTATATGTTTCAAAGAACACCACACATACCCAGCAGCCAACCACCCAAAATAGACGCACACCAAACTTGCACAGAGAGAGAAATCATCGTAATGTGAAAAAAACGTATG
The DNA here is from genome assembly GCA_916610125.1 of Cheilosia vulpina. Taxonomy (NCBI): domain Eukaryota; kingdom Metazoa; phylum Arthropoda; class Insecta; order Diptera; family Syrphidae; genus Cheilosia; species Cheilosia vulpina. Next base: position 62,401,113 of record OU744277.1, read on the forward strand.
GCTTTGCGGATTTATGAGACTTTTGCGTTTTGAATTTATTGCACTTGTATTGATTTTGATTTGGGCAGTTTGTTTCGTTTTTGTTTTTTTGCTTTTTTGCGTGCTTGGTTCTTTCAATTCTCACTTTGACTAAGGCGGAAGTCTGTGCGTAACTCAATTATGATGAGGTCCTTGAATGTGCCATGTACATGTACAAGGAGAGCATATTGCTGCCAGTGTGTAAATGTTTGATTTTCTTTGATTGTTTCGGATTTTTATTGTCGAGCGGAGGAAGTCGATATTCGATGTCGTTTGATTCGTTTTTTATTGGTTTGCCTTTTCTTGCAAAGGGCTGTTTATTGGTTTGCCTATAGGGTAGACCTGGAGTCGAGAAATACAATTTTGTGGCAAAGGGATCGTTAGGACTTTACGATGCATGATATTCCCAGGCACCCTACATTATTGTCGGTGGAATTTATGTTAAAATTGAAGGTCAGTCGGATAATATTATATAACGAGAATACACAAGGAGGGGTAGGTGCAGAAATCACTGCCTAATGTTACCGGAAAAGCTTTTCAATTCCGTATGATTTTAGTGATTATTAACACTGCAATCGCTATGATCAGGATTTCATTTGACCGACAGAAAGGCTTTCAGAGACCGTCTGCATTCATTCATTCGTTGTTGTGGTGACTGCATACTACTGCATAATATGGTACTTGATGATAAGTGTTCATACCGAGGTCCATGACGACTATCTCGGAAGATTATTGTTAACTTCTTTGGAAGAAACTATATGACAAATTGAGTGATCTGATCAGTAGCACAAAGACTACCTATCGACTGATAAGATTGTCGAAAATTACGCACCATTATGCGCAGCATTCCAAGAGCACCACACGTCTTATCTGCTTCGTTGTTCAAACTAACTTTTGACCAGTTATATAATGTCCAAATGGAATAAGTCGCAAATACATTTTCAATGGAAGTCCTTCGTTACAGAGTTAATGCACCCACCCCTTCTAGACATAGCAAAGATCTGATTTCTTAAAATCAAAATCAAGAAATAACTCCATGGCCGTCCATTCAATTACGAGGTATATTCAAACTCCATCAGAAAGACAAACATTGCTTATGTCTGAACACCCGTAACTCGGAATGGAATCCAATTACAGATAATCCCCATTACCTTACCGAAAAGCCCGCCAGCAAACATTGTCTGTACTCGGTAACTGGGCAGGTTCGTCTCTGGAAAATTTGTGTTTCATCCTTTCAGTTTTCAATTAAAATCTGAAATCACTCTCCCATCTCCTAACTGGGTTAAAGCAATGACGAAGGGGAAGACGAAGGACTTTTATTTTCGTACACAAGCGTAACAATAAGAGTTTCCAATTTATTTCTCCAATCAGCACACAAAATGGAAATCGGAACCAGCAAAGCAGAGTAATAATCACACAACAAAAAGGCGGCGCGGACAGTTGGTACAAGTACACGTACACATCTCAGAACATTGACTGGATGTAACATATGTATACACAATTGAATTGACATTGACTCCAACGGGGAGTAGCGATTCCTTGAAACAGAAATCGACAAATGAGTTACACAATAATTTCCACGCCCGTTTTGATGGTTCTATAATTGTGCGCGCTCCGAAATCAGAATTCATTTTCGAAAGTTGCATCATCATCTCCGGCGAGCATCTGAGGACGAGCTGAAGTTGGATGGGTGGAACAGAGTGTATGCCATCGCATCGAATTCGATGGACGAAAATCCACTTAAAATTAAAATTGTTTCATTAAATTTTTAATTACAGTCCTAAATCAATAAGCGGAACTCTGAAATGCGATAATAGCAACATTTGTGGAATTGAGTAAAGTCCTGTTATAGTGGTGGTCCTGGCCCGGCTCTGTGTGTGTTCTTTCTCCGTTCATTCGAATCGGAACAGCCGAATGCATACCAAAATAATTAAGTGTTTGTCCATACACTCCAATTAGCAGCGCGATATCGTCTGCTATTCGGGGGATCCAGTATAAGGGTGCTTGCTGCTGCCTCTGCTCTGAGTCCTTCAGCTATTTCAGGTTAATTGTATGAGGATTCGAATTGAATACTCAACCGTTCCTACATGCGTCGACAACGCGAAGTTCCGATTTCATCGAATTTGGTTATTTAATCGATCGAATCAACACCGAAAATTGCGATGGAATGAGGAGATTGGGCGTTATACTAAAAACAAAAAACAAAAAAAAAAATGAAAGAACGGTTAATTTATTCCTGTTATTGGCGATGGTAATTAGTTAACCTAATTTGCATTTAGCCCCCGGGTGACGCGAGATATATTTTACACCCAATTTGTAAGTCCTTCAATTGGGAAGCGACAACTAAAAGTATATGGGACGGAGTGGGTTTTTTTTGAGGAGCATATTTTACATGACTTAATATACATATTTCATTGTGGGCTGTAAATTATTGGAGCTGGGAGACTCTCTTTTTGGCTTAAGTATAACGCTAGGTATACACATCCGAAGTGTTGACGGTAATGAATATAAATGGCGACGTTTTAGGTAAGTACGGAAATGATTGCAGAGTCGTTTGGGGCAAGAGAGCGCATTTTGGACTTTGGGCTAAAATTCTCAAAAAGTTAAAGTAAATATAAACAAAAATTGGCTGTTATTTGGTAGCCCTATATCTCAAGAAAGAAATTACACAAAAATAATATAGGTTTTCAAATTTTATAAGCTTTTATCATAAAACCAAGTCAAGTTGCGGAACCGCTTTTATGTAAATTTCAAATAGTTTGAAGCAGTGAATTCTTATCCGTGCTAAGTTTGATGCTTCCGCAACCAACTAAAAATCCGAATTAATAATACAAAATAAAATAATAAAAAATAAACTGAAGCCAGACTAAAAAAACGCAAAAAAGTCAAATTTAATTTATTTTTATTTCGAAATATTTACTACGCATTTTTTTTGTTTTGAAATATAGTATATTTTTTTTATAAAAATCAACATACATAATTACATGCATATAATATGAACAGCGCACTGCGCACCCTTGTAGAACGACTGCGCAGCACATGCGCACTCTCGTCCTTGTCTTTTTTTCATGGAAATTCTGGGTACCAATGATTCAAGTTTCTAGTCATTAAACTTTAATCCTAAGTCAAGCGTAAATATAGGAATGCACTGTTCATGCATATACCGTCAAACTTCTTTATAACGTAATTCTCTCTATATCGAATTTCATTTTCATTTCCCATTCAAAAATATCCAATATGAATTAGGTTCTTTATAACAAAATTCACTTTATAAAGCTAAGTATCCTGCTCGCGTTAAATTTTATCTCCCATACAAAAAAGTCTACAAAGTTAAATTTAGCGAGGCAGTTTAGCAAAGCAGTATCCTGTTCGCACGCTAAATTCTTAACTTCATACAGATGGGCCGATGAAAAGTATCCACTCATTTAGCTCGCAAAATAAATAAAATAAATGTCCGGTACATTAAATCGAAGATAAATTTTTGACATAAAAAAGGAGGAGACAATTTGTGTTGTGTTTACTTTTGATTTGGATAAAAGAGAACGCAAAACCAAAAATTCCGTTTCATGCGATAAAAAAACATAAAAATAATTGCAGGGCTTGTGGAGGAACAATGCAAATAGGGATTTACCCGACACGAAGGAACGTGTCGTCTTCTGCTTGCTATTATTTGAGCTGCTGCAGCAATGATAATATCTTCTTCAATTTTGCTTATAACTATTGTTTTGGAACGATTAAAAAAATGCATTGTGTTTAAAGTTTGAAATTCAAAAATTGTATGTACGCGAATAATTAAAATAACCTTTACTCTCATGATCAAATAGTTTTTGTCCCATCTATATGATGTTTAATAATTTAGCGAGCATTTATCTTTGGTGTGGAGAAATGAAGTGGAGACTAGGGACGCTAACATTTAGTGCGAGCACGATACTAGGGTTAAGGAACAAATTTTGGTCCAAATGTTTCTTTATAAGGAAATTTAAAATTTGAAAACGAAGCTTACTATGATTTGTTATTCTTAATTTTAAAACAATTTTCTTTAAGTGAATGTGTATGTATGGTTGTATGAACAAATGTACATGTGTACACGGTTAAAAATGTGGAGGTGTTTTTTAATATGTAGGTACATCCGCAGTATTACAGGTCTATGCAACACAAGAAAAATTGGTTTTCAATATTTCCAATTTATTAAACTTTTTCTGTAATATATTTATATTCAAATTTAATGATTGTATCATTCAAATTCTCATTTTAATAGATATGCATTTTCTGAACTTTAATCTCTAAGGATTAAAATCTAGTATTTTTGTTCTAAAATCTAACCCGGTTTATATTAAAATAATATTTCAATCAAGAACTTATTACCAAAGTGATTAGATTTAAATATATAGGTATTGCTTTTGAACCCAAATATTTTATTTTGTCGCCTACTTATGGTTAGTTTGAGCGTCCTATTTAATGGAGTGATTTGGATAAAGTTTCTTAAAAGAAATATATTTTAAACATATAAAATTACAAACAAGCGAAAGTCATACTGAAAACGGGGTTACATTGATATCCGATGAAAATATTCTTCTTAAAAGTAAGTAACTTTAATTTAAAATTATTCTTCTAAGAGTATATAATATAATTTAATTTTTCAATATAATTACGGGTTGAATTTAAATACTTTTGCATTGAAACCCATCTCCATAATAAAACGTTCAGACATATTTTGTAATAGCAGACATAATTTAAAGTTAATAAATCTTTTATTAAATATAAGTTTAATTTGAATATATGCAAAATATATAAATTTTAATATTTTCTCGGCGTTGACCTATATACAACCGGAAAAATATTAAATTTAACGGCGGGATATTAATCCGTTTAGAAAAAATTTTACGCAAATTAGCAGGTCAATCGTTTGATTTTGCAACGTTTATACAAAAATGTCGAAGTGAGAGCTATTTCACTTTCACAGAAAATATCGATTACCGAAAAAAGTTAAAAGGGGAGAAAAGAAAACAGATTTTGCAGAAAAATTAAGTGTTTCACTTAGTATATTGTCGACAATTTTAAATATTGAGGTAAAAATGTTAAAGTTTGCCGAAGCAAGGTCAAACGAGAACTTTTTGTTTTTTTTTCGACTGTTAGCTGGACTACAGTCGTAGAAGTTGTTCTACGTTGTCGTTGGCACATCCTTGATTTTCCCAATTTTTAATAACTCATTTACAGTCAGAGAAACTGACAGTACATCATCGTACCCGCTGCCTCCTTTCACCCCAAAATTACTGCATCATTTTAATCGCCCTGCGCTCACTATTCGCCATCGCGGTGGTCTTTCAAATGTTCGCTTATTTATTAAGAGCGGCCCTTGCTCAACGCGCCACCCAAGGAAAGGTCCTCTTTTGTACTATCTTCCGAAGTCAGAATCGAAGACGATCGACTTTTTGCTACACAAGACCAAGTCATTCTAAGTGCCTTATTCGCAGTATTTAAACTTCACTGATGAAGCTTATTGCGGAGCACTAGAGATGAGCCTGTCTACGTTGTTCCTATAAATGTCGTTGGTTGGTGTTGCAAATCATTGTGAGGAAAATTAGGTTGCAACTAGAAACAAATACAAACCGATGTTGCATATGGTTTCAAGCTTTTATAGAGCCAGGCTTGGTAGATCCCAAGACCGATGGTTTTATAGGCAGCACAACAGTGAGTTGAAGTATCCTTTGTAAGAAAGTACCATGAATAGCTCTTTTACCTACAATAAAGTTGCAGGTTTTTATTTTTTCAAATAATTTCAATCAATATTTAAGTCCGTCTATGTGCATGATATAGCCCAATTTAAATACTCTCTCGCAAAGCCAATTTTAACATACGCCATTTGTCAACCTTGTCATCACTCGAACAGCTAAATTAATTTTTAAACTCCTATTGGACACATTCCAATAGAATAATAAAAATACAATAAGAAAAGTAAAAACCATCTGAGGGGAAATTTATGGAATATGCCCTAGCATTTAACATATTCCTTAACAACTCGGTTCTTGTCTCATAAATTCCACCCACGGCCCGGCCGCCACTACTGTCCAAAAGTTTAAGTGCTTCATTTGGGGGGAAAAAAAAGTTATATTCCTTTTCGCTTTCGCCTCTCAATATCTTCATCGTTATCGTATTTCTCCCCCTTGTCGCTTCTATTTTCTATTTATGTATTTGTCCCACCCCTCTTCTGTGCGCCTTGTGTCGCCTTGGCCATTATCATGTCAGAGTCAGAGTTGTAGATGGGAATGGAGTTGGAGTTTTTACGGTTTGATTTTGATTTATTCAAGAATTTTTATGAATTTTAAGTAATCGCATTGGAATGGAGCGAGATGGTTGTGGGAGTGGCAGACCCTCTGGGGTGGAAAACTCCTGAGTCTTAATTTTGTCCAAAAGAGAAAAATGTATCTCTTGGCAGGACGAAAAATGTTCTATAGTCCTTGTTTGGCACAATAAGATTTATGTTCTTTTAGATTTTTTTTTATATGTATACATAAATATTGTTTACCACAGAGTGCAGTAAAAATAATAAGACTAATTTCATGTCGACAGTTTTAACGAGAAAGACAGTGCATATAAAATGCCCAAAGTAAAATTGTAATGAAAATTTATTAAATAGATTACAATCGAGTAATTGTTCGACAGTAATAAAATAGAATGGGCTTTGATTGAACGATGGAGTAGAGGATGCATGTATTAACTTTGTATATGAGTGCTCGTCATAAGAGGACAATTGCAAATTAATTATTATTCTATGGGTGCACGAGTGGGTGTATTACAAAGAAGATGTGGCTGTCAAGTACCATTGTACTTGTCTATGGGGGTCCATATACACATACGCGATTTCGACTTGAGTGACATTGGTTATTTGTTTGATTTTTAACCCAACAGCAGATGCGATTTCGAAGAGTTTGAATGGCAAAGGCTTTATAATGTTGTAAAGAGTGTTAAAGGCCATGTGGTACTTTTCATATAGATATTTGCTTCATATATGAGTCGTCGCCTTGTAGATGCAGTCTTAGTTCAGTGTTCTCGTAAGAAATTTTAAAACAAATTGTATGACTGGGTCTCACGAAACTGTTTCGTGCGTTTCAACTTTTGGTTAGAATATGTATAGTATAGCCAACAATTGAATCAACCAATGATGAGTTTATGCGTTATTGGCATTTTTCAAACATTTTTGTAAAAAATGCGTTTTCAATGTTCGAGAGATATAAAAAAATATAATCACAATTTACCGAAAAATCCAATTTCAAATTAGTAAAAAAAATGGTAAAGAAACTCTGCCAAATCATCAAAATCAGGCAGAACTTTTGACAAATACAATCGCATTGTATCATCAAAATTATAATTCCCTTCGAAATTGTGCAAATTTTCTCGCAGTATGTAGTGTCCTTGGGCGAAGACAAATACAACAAAGAAAATATAGCTCAAATCGGACAATCCGTTCTCGAGTTATGGGCCGTCTTACGGATGCAACTTTTATTTTATATAGATTCAATTTAGTAACAGTATTTTCGTTTATCAAATAAAATAAAATATCTATACATAAATACTATAAATAATAATATAAGATATCAGGTAAAATAAAATTTTTGTTCAGATTCTATTTGATAATAAGAGGGGGTTGCTTAAAACCGGGTACAATCGTAAAGGAGGGTTTTTGTGATCCCAAAGGTTATTAAAAGGGTTGTGCTATTAGGGGGGGCTGCCCGGGTTATTGTATCCGGGTAGTACAGTAGTTACCCATAAACCGAGCCAGGCTTGGTATGAAAAGTTCGGGATTTAATATCTTTAGCAGAAAACTTATTTATTGTTCAGAATAAAGGCGCCATCTACCATTCAAATTGTTGTATAAATTGAAAATGAGCAGTAATTATGCATTTTAGTCAAAATCGCTGAGACCGTTTTTGGGTAAAGTATAGAACCAATTTTTTAAATGCCTATAATTAAAAATCCATAATGCAAAGATGTAAGAATAAACTAATTTTTCTCTCAAGTCCAAGTGCCCATATTAACATATTAACTTGATAAAAATAAATTTTGTAATACCAATTTCGGGAAAACCGAATTTTTGAAAAATACATTTCCATCTTTGACAAAAAATTGAGTTAACTAAAATCAAATATTTATTTTGTAATCCCACAAGCTTCAAATAAAGCTTGAAATAATACTCTCCAGCAGTTAGGCATTAAGCTGTAGGACTCAGGAATCAAAAGACAGACGGACGCGATGGAGTTGCCAACTTTACACTTTTGAAGTTTCCTACCAAGTCGAGCAAGAAATTTAAAACATGGTGTTCAAAACTTAACTTATTTTCTACTCAAAATATATTCCTGTCATTCTTGTTTCAAATGCAAGAACGTACATTAGAAGCTGCGTTTACCCTATAAATCTAATAATGGTCGTCTTTTCAGATATAATGTCTTTAACCGGCCTTCAGTAACGCTTCAGTGTTTTTATTATCAGCTCTTATTTTTTGAAAAGCTACATTTTTCGATTCTAAGCATGCTGTTTCTTTTTGTTCAATTCTATGTGGTTTTAAATCTATTCAGCAAACTATAAAACAGTTTACGGTCTTTGCAAATATAATACGAGCACTGCAGATAGAAACTGATCGAACAACACTGAAAAAGAAATTAGCTTTTTTCCATATTCAAGATACCAGAAGTTATATCACACTTGGCAAATTTCAAAATTTGAATATCTTACCTTCAAAAATACAATGTTGTTTTTATTCCAGAGCTAGCTAGGGTTAGGGTTTTTAAATTTGAAGCAAAATTCGGATTTAGTCTTAGCTTATGATTTAAAATGAGCTTCTATATCTATTTGTTCACTCGAAAGCCAAAATGTGACAATTAAGTTAACAATATAACATCACTGGAAAGATAATTAAATTTGGAAGTCCAAATCAAAATGTTTGCAGACCCTATTAGTCCTTGTTTTTTATTTGAACTCCCATATTTTTTATTTACACACATTTCTAAAATTTTAACGCCTCTTAAGCTAAATTTAACAATAAACTGCAAGACGTTTTTTAAGGCACCATTAAGCGTCTATTAGCCGCCTTCCACTTCAATTATTAGCTACAAACGCACATAATGTGGAGTTCACACCCAACTTCTCCGCACGATATACGCATTCAACACTTTTACTACTTTTTAATTCGCCATTCGTTTGCTTAAGTGCCTTCATTTCGAAGATGTTTACAAAGTCATACGTATAACCTAAGAGTGTCGTAACCTTGGATCAAAACCCAGATACCTATAGATGGTCCACACCACTCCTGTTGGTGATGAAATTTTGTTCATTTCTCAGAAATGTGCCAACAGAGCACATAAAATCCTCCAATTCTCGGATGCTGCCTAAACACAATGGGATACAACAATCAAGCAGACTGACTACCAGCACACAAATCACACAGAACTGCCAAACAACATGAGATGTTATATCCGCCACATTTCGGCGTACATAACAATATAATAATGTGAAAATATATAAGGATTACGCTTAAGCACAATGGTGGCCGCAATATTATCAGTATCGCACTCACACACACACACACATACTCGATTACACAAGGAATAGTCTTTTTATAATTTATTTAGACATAAAACAAATGATAACAACATCTTACCGAAAGATCTCCTCCATAGAAGGGATGAATTACGAATGTTTCGTTGCCGATGTGTATAACACCGCTAACGCCATTACACGTATGAAACGCAGCACTGGCTCCTGGGTAATCCTTAACAGTACCATGGTAATAACAATGTTCGATATCCTGTGAATGAAAAAACAACAACAAAAAGGTTCAAAAACAAACTGCCTGAGAAAGTGAGAGCACCTATATACACATATTCACAAGAGTGTCTACCAAATAGCTAGGTATGGTAGCTGGTAGGTGGCTATATATTCGTTTTTATTATTTGTTGTTCCATAAATGGGGCATAACGAAGAAATGGATTAAAAGGATGCTAAAACACCCAACCATCGCATCGCGATGGAGGACATTTTGTTTGTGGCAGAACATTGTAAACACGATAATGGTTCGGCTACGGAGGCGCTAAAGGCAGTAGGATAATGTGAATAAATAAAATTTTACCCAAGACCATAGGAGGGGCCGCTCTTCTTGTGATCCGGGGGGAACGTGAAAACAAATCGATACATAATTAAAACATAAAATGTGGTGCCAAAAAAATGTACGGCGAGAGTTCTTAAGACAGCGTAGAGATTGTGCTTGTTGTCGGCTGGAGGGAGGCGAAGGAAAAGTATTTAATTATGGCAACTTAAGTGGTGTGCTCTTAGCTGAAATGAGAGGATACGTGCAATCAAATGGGGATTTAGTTTCCAACGTACATTCGTTTAGGATAAGATGGGGACTTGTATAATTTGGAGTATTTTACGCTCGCAAATGAAATGGGCAAATGCATCGAAAAATCAAGTCGCAAGGTGTCCATGACTCAGGCAGCTCGTATACTACACAGAGGGTGCCAGTTAAGTGGATTTATTTTAAGTAAATTCAGAAAGTGTTATCTTTTGTCGTTGATAGATTAATTTAAATATTTATCATGCCAATCGGTTTGATGTGTTTTATTTCCATCACAATGTGCTGAAATAGGGTCCTTTTAACCTGTTTACTTAAGATTGTATTGCCCACTTCCTTCTTCGACGTGGCTAAGGAATTCAAGTTTGGAATGATTTAAAAAAATGAACGTCTATTTGCCAACACTTAACAACGAATACATTGCGCTGAGTGTAACCGGTAGGCATGTACAGTTTACACAGCACCTTGCCTTACTCACTGGTTGAGATATAACAACAGCTTAAAGAATACAGAAGACTAACATACCAGGATACTACCGACTATCTTCCGCCAACAAATTTAAATCACTGAGGACAGTCCTCATAAAAGCAGAGGAAAGATGTCGATTTGATCCAAGCATTTAATTTTAGGATGCCACGGATTTTATTGCACATAAATGAAACCCAGCCGAGGACTTGCTGTTAACGTTGAATGATTTCTCAAAATAATTCCAGCTAATGAATAAAAATTCCATTTTGGCAGCTTGTATTCGCGGTCTCATAATTGGTAATTTTACCGGAAAACAAAGCGTTTTGTTATAGGTCATGGTAGTATCTAGCAAAAGTTTAACTGGGATTCCTTTATTTATCTTTATTTCTTATGCCGAATTCACAATGTCGTTTTGAACGCATGCGTGCGTCTGCGCGCTTTGACACGCTTTATCGAAACTTTACGACTGCCAAAGCACACGAGCAACAATTTTGTAAAACGAAATGCTGCTTTGAAGCGAATGTGCGTTGAGAGAGTAGAGTATGACAGATTAAAAGTTCGGTTTTGTTTTAACTAATGTACACAAATAGAGAGCAGGATTCAAACATCAAGTCTACTCTCTTTTTTCTTGTAGCTGTAATGTTTGTGCAAGAATTAAAAAATGATTCTCCAAAATAGATAAAAAATCGTAAAACAGTACAATAACACAAAGAACAACCTAAAATTAGAAACAAGACCAATGATTAATTTTTTTTTACAAGAAAACCTAAAGAAGTAAGTATAAGCTCCACAAAAAAAAAAAAAAGATATTCATTATTTCCACACACTAAATTAATTAATTTGCATTAAAAAAACATCGCAGTGGCGCAGTGGCTTAGTGGTTAGTGTGTTGGACTACTAAGCGAGGGGTCCCAGGTTCGAATCCCGAGAAAAACCCAAATTCCAACTTAAGGTTTTTTTTCGCTGCGCCACCTCTCGCGAACGTCTGACAAACATCCGAGAGTATAACTGTCATGAAAGAGCTTCTCAATTGGCCGTTTGGACTCGGCATAAAATAAAAAACTCACACAAGACGAATGGTTGTGAGAAGCTAGGCTTGGGTCCACACGGACCTGTTGCGCCAATTTTTTATTTTTTTTTATTAAAAAAACATCATATTGCATTTTAAAACATGTGTGTAATAAACATTAGTGGTTCTGTGCTACTCCAACTATCAACGGCACATTCTATGACCTCAAATCGAACAATTCAAAATTTTAAAGTTGTCAAACGAGCGTGAGAGTAGCTAGTAGGTCTACTAGCTAAAATCGATCCAACGCCTGAATGTTTCTACATATTCTGTCAACGCACGCGCGCGTCAACGCGACATTGTGAATCCGGCATTATTCTCCATCGTTAGAAAACGCATCTCCATATTCTAATATTTATGACCTATATCTACCGTAATCAAATTTAGGTAAGGTATGCATGTTTGAATAATAAAGTCCCTTTGCTCATCTAATTTATTTAGAGCTTTGGGATATTATGTCCCACCCTGTAGCCAATAAGCCATATGGTGGGACATTAATATTAATATGTGGATTTTAAAAATATGTCCTTTTAAAATTGCACAGTTTTTGAACAATTTTGGTACACTATGCGATTTAAAAACGGATTTTTTTTAAAAATATAACATTCGTCAAAATCCATCAACTAAAAGGGGACTGCAAAAATTTAGCTGTCATTTTTACGGACAGCTAACTCTTCAAGAGATGACTTCCTTTGTATGCCGTTTTTGGATGTTACCAAGGCAGTCAGAAGCGTCTTCCCTTCATTATCGCAAATCGATGTCAACGTCATTTAAGCTAACCATTCCACTCACGACTTTGCTGAAAATGTTAAGTCGAAATTCGCAATCGCAAAAAACGCTTTACAAATCGGTTCCCATTGCCACGCTTTCACAACAAAATTAATATTGCTATTTTTTTTTTGTTTTGTTAAATATTTTGTTATGAAGCCCAACCAAACAAAGTGGTCTTCAAAAAAAAAAAAATGATTAGGCCTTTTTAAGTGCTACCACACACTCCGGAACTAACGTTTAATGGTTCCTTGGATATTTTCTTTTGGCAGCTATTAGTCCCCATTCCTGTGGTAAACATCCCGAAATACGGTGACCTGACCTTCCAGGAAATGTTCCCAATGCAAATTACTAAAAAAACAAAATTGATATATTGTGACTGGCTAGTTTTCAAGGCCTGACAGGCACGCAAAATATTTGCTTCAGGACTGAAGAGAGATCCTTGCAAAGCTTTGAGTTGTGGGAACAAAACATCACCTATTGCTACTTGGGTTTTTCATATAAACCGGCACATCTCCCTTCCTACCGCAGAAATGACGTGCAGCACTTTAAAAATTGTTAAATACGGCAACCGTATGAGAGCCTAAGAGTCGTCTTTATAATAAAAGCCTGTATGTTTGTGTTGCAATTTTTAAAAGACCTCTTTTGGGAAATGTAAGAGCACATAACGATTCTTTGAAAAATGAAAAATGTTAAACCTGACATCTCATATGAATTCAAAATTGGAACGCTTGCATTGAGGATAGCGAACAGTACCTTTAGTTCAGACCGTAACAAAAATGTGCCTCACAACTCACAGAAGACCCCAACAATATTATTTTTCGACATACCTAAGTAATAGTGATCCCGCATTCGGCGGTTTATGTCAGATGTTCTTATATACAATATTTAAAATCACTGTGTGGTTCATCATGGAACGATTCAGGTTTAGTGTTTTTGTGCGAATAAGTTTAACTGGATTGGGGGTTTCAACTGAAAATACCACAGGAAAGGTCAAACGTACGCAATGTATGGATAAGCCAACCCTGACTAGGTATGAGAGTTGCAGAAACACTCAACTCGAAAACCAACTTTTTGAGTATCAAAGTCTCGCATATCCCGCCTAAAACTGCATTATACTATTTCAAAAACTAACCCACCTATCGACATCGTCTTTCAAAAGTACCGGCCCGTAACATACAGTATGGCGAATGACTCGTCGCGGTACTTCTAGCCTCGTTTTCAATAAAAAAAAGTTGAACCACAAGTTGTTAATTCTGTTAACTCCCGAGAAAAATTTCCATCGAAGATTTGTCTGAAAACAATCCCCATTTCCATGTATGTCAAAGCCTCAACGCTTTCGGTTTTGACTCAATTTGCCTATATTGTCGCACTCGGACACCCAAAACGTGCCTTTCTCCGCTTTAATGGATTACCAAACAGTCGTTAAAGGGTATTGTATTACTGTCAGTGGCCGGACCAAAAATTTCATTTATAAACCATTTCCATTCTCTTCACTTGAACTTTTGCTTTGCAAATTTTGCGGTGTGCGACTTTTTCACTGACCAAAACGGTATAGCAACCGCACCTTCACAATGGTATGCGGGACAATAGTGGAACACAAACCACAATTCAATTCAACTTTCCTTCAACCTTTCGCTTATTGTTGGCTTTATAATTCAACTACACACACACGCAAACGAAAAAGATGTGCAACATTCTTTACATCGCATCTCTGTGTGCAAATTCTGCCTAAGGATAGTCCTTGACACAATATCTTGCTACTTCCATGGTGGACACCCTGAAAGTGCATAAATAAATAAACTTAAATCCAGAGGTTTTTTTTATTAGCTCTGTGTGTGCCTTTTCCCGGTAAGGGCTCGGGAGAAGTTGAATTGCAGACTTTCTGAATGCATATAGAACTTAAGGAAACGCAAACTCGTGCCAGCATCTTTTGGGCTAAGTATTTACAGATTTTATTCTCTGTCGGCGTGTCCTTGCTCGCGTATCTTCGATTGAATAGTTTCCCATTGAGCCGAGGTATAGGTATCTCTGCAGCTGGTGAAACCAGAAAGTTAACCATCTTATTTATTCCTATTCCGCGAAAAATTATCTTTGTGCAGTGAGAAACAAAATAAACAAGCGTTGTCGTCGTTGTCGTTGGTAGGTAAGTATACAGACAGAAACCGGATTCCACCCCCGCCTTTTAACCTCTCACGAGAATGTCCTCGAAACTCTACGGTATTCAATAATCAAAGTTTCAATTCAATACCGGAAATTGGATTTGAAAAATAAAATTAATTTTCTGCAGACGAAATGAAAAGAATGCGAATGACGGAAGCGTAACAGCAGCCACAGGACATTGGGAAGAGAAAGCACCAGCTAAAGGTAGGCTAACGAGGGTTGATTTTGCACTATACGTGAACCAAATAGAATTTGACACTGATATCGTGTTAGGCTTTTAAGTCCAATTCTCACACATCGCACCGGGAAGGCGCTTTGTTCACGAGAGTGTTATTGAATTAAAGACGAGTGTCTTGTAATTGAGATACAACACCAGCAATAAATTGAATTTAAGAAATTTACCAATTTACCAAAGATATATGGTATTACTGAGAATTATCTATGATTCTGAGAACCTCTGGCAGAAGGACTTTTAATGGGTTTCTGTACCGACACATATCCAACTGATTTTCTAAAATAAATTGAATAAAGTCCGCAGAGGAGGGGAGGAAAATGACTCAACCAAGAAATTCTATACAAACCTTTCAAGAAGACACGTATTTTATAGGGTTGGGAACGCCGTCCCCAAAACTGTCCTTCAAAATCAGCGTAAAAAGGGCAGAGCTTCTGAAAACAGCGGGAACACAATTCGTAATTTGTTGGTCTACAGAACAACAGGCAGTCTAATCACTAGTCGGTAGAGCAACGAGCAAAGTATGGATGCGGATATCAATCCCTAAAGAGATGCAATAGGAAGAGTTAACGCCAAATATTGTATCAACTTCATCTCTCTTAACCTTTATGGACACACTCACCTTCAAAATCAAATACACTGTGTGATTGCTCAGAAACGTTTGCCAATACCTAACTTGAGCGGACTTTTTTAAGTGTGGTCGAGGAAAGACATCAAACTTCAAATTGATAGGCCTTAAAATTGCCTAAATAAGAACGTGCTATATCAATTTTCGGTATCCTTTTCTAATTGGTTCGCTTGTAAAAGACGAGCATCAAAATTGAATTTCGAAAAATGTCCAAGACAAGCTCACACCTTATTTCTGTCTTCCTTAACTTCGTTAACGAAGCAAAGTTCGCATGAAAAAATTAGAGGACGAGTTTTCTAAACGTCAGTCGTAAGGAAATTCTTGCAGCAAAATGTACCATAAAGTGGAAGCTTCACAGCAGCAGTGCTTCACTGCTCACTGTTAAGTTCTTTCTGTGAATTTTAATTCTCAACTAGGATTTACGGAGCATGGGATAAGTTTTTGCACGGCTCTGAATATAAATTTCAACTATTTCCAAGCGTAGTGCTGGCGGAAGTCTATGGCAAAAAAAAAAAATAAGTACAATTCATTTGTCAGCCGTTAAATCGGCTGTCGCTAGAAGCGACATTCAAAGGTGCGCTGGTGTTCTCTGCAAACCCTATCCAAATCTATTATTAGGTATAGTGCACTCAAATTAAGTTCATTATGAAACACATTTCTTTTTCTTTACAATCATTTATATTATTAACTAATCAGTATTTGTAAATAAATAGTTGAAATCAACATAAGATGTTGGAAAAATTGTATCGAACGAAAATTCAAATCTCCCTGTACCAATAATTTTAATTCACTTACAGTCAAAGTGACTTGGCGGCAGAGATGCCAACTAAAGCTTCTTCATGCCTTTTAGGCATTAATTCATTAGCTGAGGCCTTAAGGCTTGTTTTTTTTTTTAAAAAGTCCCACTAAACTAAACTAAACTATATTTGCTTTGTTAATACTTTGTGCTTATGAAACTAAAAAGTCATGCATTTTGTTCCAATTAAGAATTTTTTCTGTGATTTATAATTTAAGTTTTTTTAGGATATAAAAATTGTTTTAGTTTATTTTTTTTTTGTTTATTATTTGTGTTTAATTTTTGATTTATTGTTCCAGTTTACCTAAAAACATATTTTAGGTATTATTTTATTGAAAAAGGCATATTTTTTTCTCAAGTTGGGAATTTGTTTGTCAAAATTGGTAGGCAACGGTGCTTGCTGGTAATGAATCTCACCCATCCGAGTGTTCATCTCGCTTTAGAGCACCGTGGACAGCATAAAACAAAAAAAAAACCGACGAAATAAAAAATAAAAAACTCTTTTCCCTCATAAATCTACCTGGCTGGGTGTTCTGTTCTCCTACATCAAGCTCACCTCTTTGCACTTGTAAATAGTTTAATTTTCGTTTTCGTTCCACCTTGACAAATGTAAAGTTGTTGTGCTTGAGCGGTGTGCCTATTGCCTTCTATATGCAGGAAGAAGAACAAGTACAACAGAAGATCATACAAGACACAACATACAACTATAACTTACAATAGCCAGAGCCGGAGTCCCATTCCTAACCTAGTGTTTCGTTCTCCTGTGGTGCGCTACACTTTGTAGAACCTTAAAGCACAAACTGAAATTTTTTATTATGCTCGAAACTGTATAGATCATAGATTTCCATGGTATACAACAAAAGTTGGGTCTTGTACTGTTGTTGTAAATAATTATTCACGCCCATTTCGGGCATCTGAGTATATTATAAAAATATGGAATAGACTATAGAAGTCGGTTGCAACAACTGAAAAAAAAATATGAATTCGAATATTCAACTGCTTTAATTGAAAAGCTAGTTGCCAAACCATTTTCACAGCTGTGTTCAGCGGATAAATTTGAAATAATTTATTATTGTAGGCCAACACCACCGTTTCGAAATTTTATTTAATCTTTTATAAGGCACTTTCATGAAAAAAATTATGAATCCAAGCTTTGGTTTTGTGGTTGCCATTTTATAAGCAAAGTCTTCTGTTGGCCTTGCCTGCTTTTTTCAAATTATCTGATCATTTTATAGTTGGTAAGCACATTTTTTCCTAATAAAAAAAGGAAAAAAAAACAAAGTACCTATAAAAAAACTTAGTAACGGGATTGTTGTCTATCGCGTCCTCGTAGTGTCCTGGAATAGAACAAAAAATACACTATCTTACTACGGTAGAAAACATAGGAACACCCTACTGAAAGCACTAGAAACAGTGTTGCCAATTTAAAAACTAAACCCGATTACACAAATTTTTGTGAACACACTATTTTGAAAACAGAATTTATTTCCCCTCTTTTCCGTGGTACATAAGTGGCATTCTTCAGATATAAATTTTGTTATTTAAGACTTCGCGTTACACCACAACTTTTATCACAAACTAGAGCGAGTATATTATATACTGGGCGGAAATATTTTCAACTCTTTTGGATAAAGTCTAACATCTAACGCATGTACAACTATTCTCACTGTTTACAGCATTGATTTTTTTTTTAAACTTCTCAAAAGTAGGTGTCAAATACATTCAAAAGTCCCGTTCAATACTTTTTTGCTATAGGCAGTTGCCACTTTTTGCAACTATAGATCATAGTTGAAGAAAAGCTGACAATATTTATTTATTCAAACTCTTAACTAATAATAATTTTAAAGATAATATTAAAAAAAACTTATAGCTTATAAAGCTACCAGGGTTTTCGGTGACGATATTCACATTCGTCTCAAATAGATGATTAATGACAGCAGATATCTTCACAACAAAAAATTCAACAACCTCCTAGGATTCGAATCCATCAGAGAAAAAAAAGTTGCAAAATTAAAATCACCAACAAACGTCAGAGCTTAGTAACGCAAATGTAGCTATAGCTACATAGCCTGATGCCTGACTCTCAGCGGAATGGAGATATAACATGTAATGTAAACCGTTGAGTAAATAAAGAGAAAGAAATTCAATTACACTGTGCTAATTAAACGCAGATGAGCATACACTTCAGCACAGCGTTTAATTAAAATTGAGATGTATCTCTGTGTGTCAAACTTGAAAAACCGTTTTTCTACATAACATGGATACATCACGAAACCACTCGTGTTGGCGAAAACATTTAGCATTAAGGTACGAGTACTCACAGTCACAGCGGTCTATTGATTTTTGTGGTTTTTATTTTTTGTTTCCTGTTTTTTGTTTGTTTTTGTCGATTGCGGCAAAAATCAAAAAGCTATTCCGATGTGTAAATGGATACCAACTGCAATTAATTACAGATGTATAGTGAGTAATTACACAGTAACTAGTTTCATAATGGAAATTTTTATACATATGGATATTATGTATCAGGAACTTTTCTCAGGGCATGATATTAGGTAAGTAATATGAGAGGTAATGCAATTTTTTTATGGTTACCCAAGGTGGGCCAAAAGAAGTCATCCGATGTTGTTTGGCTCTCATTTTGTTTTCTAAATGAAAAACTTCGATTCTGTTTTTTGATTATGTTTACTTGAACCCTTAGAATTTTATTGGTCAAGTCTGTCTTGTTCACTTGTATTATACACCTGTCTAGTCCACAAATGTCAAAACAGATTTGACATTGGCGGCCATTTGCAAAAATAAGAGCATCTTCCAATATGATGATTTCTTTTGGCCCAAATTGTACATAATAGCAAACACGACACTCATATGAATTTGGTGACTTTTTAGCAACTAGTTTAACCAATAGGTACAGACATATGTATATCTACATTTGTTCTTTGCTTCTCTACAATGGGATAACTTTTAATCTGTCCACACAATGTCAAAGTCGTCCATTCTGCGAAGAAAGGTTTTTTCTAAGAAACGGAGGACTGACTCTTCGCCCATCATGTGTGTCATCCTTAAATAATTTTGCCCTACCAATACATAACTTTTAGTTTACCAAGATGTGGAATTGGATGTGTTGAAATAATATTGCATCTATTCTCAACCAATAACAAAGGTAGAGTATATTTGAATACATCCCTAATGTATTCAGGTTCGAGGAGCGAGAACCACCCTATTTAGTTGATTTGGAGTTTTTTTTTGCACTGTTTTCTTAGCTGAAACATTTGGGTGAAATAATAAAAACAAACCATTGCTACTGAGAGTTATCTATCAGCGATTAACATGGTGATGAGGCAAATGCGTAGGTATATATATTCTGAAGCTGAAGTGTCAAGCGCACGAGTCATTAAGGGGTATACCGATTGTGCGTACATAATATTTTGTGTTTTTTTTGTTAGTGTTGTGTCTCATTAAGAGAGGCTAATTAAAATGTTTTTTTTTTTGGCGAACCGATCAACAAGCACCTACAACATGTTGAACTTGCGGGGGAGTTAATATAGAATTTCAGTGGAAGCAGTATTGAATCTATTTTCAGAATGGTAACTTTCTTCATTGGGATTTTAATAAAGTTGTGGAACAATATGAGTCAAATGAAGTCAGTACTTGCGACTGCAATCCGTTATTAGCGAGGATACCCTACCACTGATGTAAAAACATTGAAGAAAGATTGGGAGAAGCTTTTAGCAAGGCAAATTCATTCAAGTTCTTAACAATTATGTATCTCGAAGACTCCAAATATAATATGTAAAGTAATATTAATTCTGTGATCAGCAAAATAGATCACAGAAGACAAAAGCGGAAAAGAAAAGATAGAAAGCAGAAGTGTGAAGGCGGAAGATAAACGACAGAAGATTGTTGCTTTTGCCAACTTTTGATTGAGAAATTCACTGAGCAATTAGGGATACAGCAGGAAGGTTTTGGCACTGTGGGACTGTGCTAACTAAGCTTAGAGCTTAGTAAAGCAACGATTACACGTGTAATTTTTCGTGACAAATTTTGACATTCTGACGTTACAAAAATTCGGTCATTCGGTTGTCACTCGTGTGTCTTTCGTGAGAGTACGCTGAAAAAGCCCGTGTTACGTCATAATGACGTCGGCATTACAAATTTGACGTGAAATCGTAGCTTAAGTCTTGCTTGACTCTCTGTGAGTGTGTCTGTGGAGAAACCTTTTAACCTAGATTTTTAAACGATGCTCGCACATCGCACATGCCAAGGAGTTAAGCTCGAAGACATTGCGAATTCTCAAGATGGAAGCCGTACACTATTTAAACACTCATTTTTCTTAGATTTGGATCAAGCTCTTTAACCTATTTAAGATATGTGGACATTGAACGGCAGAATGATATCTTATATCAAAACCACATAGAGGTACAAGTAACCACCTTTATACACGCAGATAATAATAGTAATAAAAAGTAACATGCATCCATTTTTGACATCAACTTGGATACCAGAAATACAAATGATAAAACGAATATTCAGCTTCCATTACGTATTATTATTATTATTGTGAGAACTTTATTATAAACACCATACTTACATGTCTATTACCATCCACAAGATATCCACCGATATGGTAATGTTTTTGCTGAATATTTGGTGATAAAAGTTGCCTGCAAAGAAACCGTAGAAAAAACACAATTTATAACAAATCGATAAGCAATATCGGAATTAGAAATAAAATAGTTTCATTGTGGGTTTATTGTTATCGTAAATCAAGTTATTGTATTCAATCAAGGATGTAGTAGGTATGTACTTTCGACTGTTTTACGTGATATAAATGTGAAAATTCTACACTGAGATTAAGCAGAGTGTATACTAATGCTATGGTATGAGACAAACTATTGTTTGACTTAATGGAGACAATAAGATGGTAGGTGGTACGTACACTGTCGGCATACCCACGGAAATGAAATGAATGGACGATAGAACTCTGAGGAAGATTATACAAATGGCATCGTTTGACGATAATTTGATATGAGAATAGGAAATGGAATCAGGAGAAACCTGTGCAAGAAAGTCATCTATCAAGCATAAATCTAAAGGGTCAACAATATTAAGGGCTAAGAGGCTTAAGCTGGTGTCAAAGATGATCGAAATTTAAATGCTTGAAGTGGATATAACTTTTGATGACCACCATATTGAAGCACAATAGCATCCGCAGTAAGCTTTTAGCCAAATTGTGAAATTTGCGATCAGTCAATGCCTTCGAAAACCTTTCTCGTAAGCGTCTTACGCTGGGGAATATCCTTTGTGTGGATACAGCGAGAGATCAGTACCTGATTAATGCTTTAGATCAAAATGTTATATCTTATCTTGTTTCTTTCATAAAGAAATAAAAGTTTTTTTTACAAAAACAACAAAACCTGGCACAAAGTAGCCCCAGTTTACATCCTATTGTCCAATTCTTTGTACTGCATTGAACTTATCGGCTCACCTAATTCAACTTGTTCTTATGCTTCTCCAATCTCTTTAACTTCTCCACCCAAAAAACATGCAAAAAAGGCTTTTTTCACAGCGAATTTCACAATTATCCGAAATATTTTAAGATTCACAACGAATTTTCCACCTTTATTCAAAAAAAAAAATTTAATTTTTCGGTTTTTTCCAAAATTTTGCCGAGTTTTCCACTAAGAATTTTCTATTTTTTTATTCGAAAAATCATTCCGGAACAATTGCACACAAAATTCCATACAAAAAATCAATTTTCGATTTTTGTTAACTACCCGACTCTCCGGAGGGTTTTCCCCTGGCAATTACGAACAACTGAAAACAAAATTAAGCCAAATCGGCCCTACCGTTCTGAATTGATAAATTACTATACATTTTTCACACCATTTTTAGGTAGATAAATGCTGCTCTTTTTATACCCTCCACAGGAAGGTATATTCACTTTGTCATTACATTTATAACTCCAAGAGGGAGTCACCGGAGACCTCATAAGGTATATATATTCTAAATCAGGATCACATTCTGATTCGATTTAGCCATGTCCATCTGTCTGTCTGTCTGGTGAAAGCACGATAGCGCCCAAAGGGATTGGCATAGGCGAATAAAATTTTGTGAAAGAACTAATTTTTATCGTCGTCAGGTTGGTATTGAAAATGGACTATGTCGGTCAAGTAGTTCTGGTACCTCCAAAAACAAACCAAATTTTGCATGGCTTGTATGCAGCGGAGGGTATCAAAGCATCGGCCAGGCCGATGATAGCACTTTTACTTTTTTTTTTACTATATTAGCATTTGATATGGGGGCCTTTTTTATAGTTTGAACCCTTTTTATTCCCCTTCTTGAAATTTTTCAGCTACAACGCCGAAAGTACTTGTCACATTAATATTATGCTATTAACCACATCTCTCTTTTTTTTTTTTTACACGCATGGCGTGTTGGGAGTCACCTATGACGATCAATTACAATTATCGGCAAATGTCAAATCACATAATAAAAATTTTTTTTTTGCTGACATAGCATTATGATGTCATTACCAAATTTGAAAAAAAAAATGAATATGTACCTACATGTGCAACCTCATTAGGTGAGCCTTTCCTACGCATTTTATTCTCCCTGGCATTTGTACGTATTACGTTTCCCAGAACCATGAAAAAAATACTTTAGTCTCTCTCAGAACTTCAAAAGGCAATCAAATTCAAAAAATATCCGCCCCAGCAAAACCACGTCTCGATGTACGTTTTTATCGTATTTGCTTATCCACTTTAAGGGGCTTTGCCTTAAAAAGATTGTAACGCTTAAAATCTAAAAAAAAAGGAAAACACCAACACACTTGTGAGTATTTTTATCTCCCCGCCCTTACATGTAGGTACTCAACATTTCAGACAAAGAAGAAAATCCAATTTATCCGCTAAGAGCTTTCATCTTCAAGCACACAGGTACACAGTAAGTATCTCTCTCTCTCCATAGATAGCTACACACATAACGCTTAAATTCACAAAAAAAAAAGCACACAACATAATGCGAATCAGAACAAAAGTGCGTTTATATTAAAATTTAATCCCTAATTAGTCTGAAACAGAAGGCGTTGCCCTTGTGCTAGATATTGTGTACCACGATCCGGTAGGTGAAACAAGTATATAAATGCTCGTCTGTGTGTTGTTTCTCTAATTGTTTGAGTGGTCTTCTACTTTTCGGATACTGATCCCCAGTGCTGCGAGAGACGCGTTTAATCCCTAATCCTTGAGAGCTGCTTCTCACTTTAATTTGTTTCGAGATACTTCCCCCAGTTTCAAGGGTACTTGCTTTATTTTAATATTCCCCATTTTAATTACTTTTAATAAGGTTAACCGAAAATAATCAGCTCCTTGCAAATCTGAATTTACTTTCACACTTCGACCGAACTAAACATTTTGTTGGGCGAAATTCGCTCGCGAATCAAATTGCTTAGCAATTTGGAACAACTGCCCCAGATGAGGGTGAGTCGCCGTGCCGCACAACAGCCCACCACACATACCGATGAAAGTGTTGTTGAAAATTCAATTAAAAACGATGAAAGTGAAAAATGATTTGCCACAACTACTCAGACTGGTCTTCTCTAAATTGAATGAAAACCACTTTGGTCTCTAAGCCGGTGAGAGCACTCGTATACATTTACAAACCGCTGCTGGTTTCGGAGAAACTTTCACTGAGCCGAGCAGCGCAAGGCTTCAATGAATAATTATAATCGATTGTGGTGATGTGATGGCGGTCGGTCATCTGTCGTTGTTCGTTTACCAAGGAAAATCACTGTCATTGCATAGACTGTATGTATATGGGGGTGATTTTGTGTTCCAATTTGGGAGAAGAAATTAATTACTATGCCAAAGGTCGCAGGATGAGTTATGAGTACAGTAGGTCTTTCTGAGTCTACTGAATTTCAATCACGGGTAGCAATTAAGTCTCACCTACATTTGTGCTTCAGCTTCGTGGAGTAGGGGTTCTCGCAAGTTTGTAGCCACGCACAAGTCGGAAATGAAACTCTGCACGGAGGATAATAAATTGTTTCGAAACCTGGGGTACAGCGACCATCATCCAAAATCTATATCTTGAGGACTGAAATTGACCACTGACACACTGGCAGCACAACAAAGCAAAGCATTCATGTGCTATTTCAATTTGAACACCCCTTTCAGGAGCCTTAAGTGAATTATAAAGGGAATGTTTACCGTACGTGAGATGGTGAAGTGCACAGTGGGGCCTTTTATGTTCCAAAGTGTTTTTAATTCGCTTTTGAACTGTTTGCTAAATTTATGAAGTCTGACTTGACTTGATCTTGTCAGGGGTTAGGCGTACTTCCCTGTAATCAATTCTAAATAAAAAAAAACAGCAAAAAAACCGACAGTGGGCTAGAAATTTATTTCATAATCCCTTCAGGGCGAGCATGGGAAATCGTACCGCTGTATCATCGCTTTACAAGATTCAGGGGTTCCTTGTTCGTTTGAAGTCAGCTCTCTTAAGTGTTGATTGAACGTGAGCCATTCGTTGGAATCCTTTCTTATGAGGATTAAAATGTAATCGAACTATTTCTGACAGTCATCCGTACGTAAATGTTCCACTTGCCTAAATCTAGCAAAGTTGCGCTATTTATGGGGAAACATGGCTGGAAATAATCGCTCAGCGTACAGAGGCGGAGAACTAGAAACCTTTTCTGTTCTGGAGCCTCTCTAATGCAATTAATCGGAGAATTTTTTCACCTATTGAAGAACTTTTAGGGAGTTCTTAAGGTGTCCAAGTAGCTAAGGGCATAAGGACAGCTTGTCTGCCATATGTAAGTTTTGCAAACCGCCGAAGAAGCCTTTTTATAATTATTGGACTGTTATTAAGTCCAAATCGTGCTTGCATTTTCGAGAGGTAAACATTCATCCAATCAGACAAATAAGTGGGTCGCAGTCACCAGGTACACCGGAAGACAGATTCGCTTATCTTCTGGCAATTAAGTTCGTTCTATTGCACATCACTTTAAGCAAGTAACGCTCAATAAAACTATCCCATGTTACTTTTGCTGAATCAGAAAGGCAATCAGCCTGAAAGTCTGCATCGATTCCTGATAAATTGGTACAGGCTAGTATATGCGGTGCATGTCTTCGATATTTGGTGTGTGCTTGCGATTTCGGCACCCTCCAAGATTTAAACAAATGCTATTCCGCAGGGATAGCTTCACGAAACCAAAAGAAAAACCAAAAACCTATGATTCCTCCGGTAGGCCGCACTGCACAACAAAACACCACTGCCTTACAGGGCGACCTTACTCCTTGCTTGAGTACATATTTATCAGTGACAAAACACCCCCTTATGACGGGAAATTCCCCACCCCCCTCCCCTCCTCCCCCATTGAATTTAGTAAAATCCACTTGTACACACCGCTGTTTATATCTTTATTCATGTTGCGCCCATCCGAACGCTGGCTGATGTGACTCATAACGAAAACTAAATTATCTCTGACATTCCCCCGTCCACATCCATCCCCCTTCACTTTATTCAGGAAACGTAAGTTATTGTACAATTTCCTCTTCCTCGTGTAGAAACGTGCTTACCGTTTAATGGAGCTCACGGGATGGTATAAGAGGATACTGAAAACCCACCCCCCCGACAGCACTAACACAGCAACAGGCTCGACGATCCCAAAATTGAAGTGCTTGCCGGGTTTTTGTATTGAATTTTAAAAAGGACATTCACCAGTAGTCTTCTTTAAATTTGCGCAGCCCCACTCTCCCCCGTTTTAGGTGCCGTTGCAGGGCAACGTAATGAAAATATTTATGGGCTTGTAAAATGTCCTGTTCGAATTAGTATGCAGATGACCGATGGGTGAGATTCTTGCCAAAGCACAGCAAAACATTGTCGACTGTGCGACGATGGTCGATTTAGATGTTCCGGACAGAATGTATCTATGCCGCATCGAAAAGGATGCGTGTACAAGAAAATCAATTCAATTATGCTTGTTCCATGAGTGGAAATTATTCGAAAAATTCCATTGTACATGGATCTACGTCTGAGCCAGGGGGATGGGAGGTTTTCTTTATCCCCACAGATAAGCGTTGTTTATGAGTGCGAAGGTCTTGACGTTTCGAGATTGACGAAAATGGTAAAATGTTGCCTAAACGAGATATACAACAGGACATCCTATGATTTATGAGTTGTTTTAGAAGAATGGACTTTGCATACAAATTGTGCATTTATTATGGGGTTGGCTTGCTTGTGTTTTGGTGTTCATTGTCCGGCCTGCTTTTAGACGTATTTCAGTGTTTGGCTAGATCTATATTGGAAAAAGTGTCAAGAAAAGACGTATTGGTCATTTTCATTCTGGATAAATTCAAATTGATAGTGTATCGTCTGTTGACATGGGTGTAGCTACTTGACAGGCTGAAGTCGGTCAGTGAGCAGCCATCAGGGTGACATGCAAGGGTGAAGTGCGAATTTATACAAAAAATGCAAATTAAAGGGAAGAACTCAGACGAAGTTTTTCAAACTATTTGCCTCTTAGCTTCTCAGTGGTTAGTGTGTTGGACCATTAAGCGAAGGGTCCCTGGTTCGATCCCCGAGAAAACCCAAATTTCACCCCGAACGTCTCACAAACATCCGAGAGTATAACTGTCGTAAAAGAGCTTCTTGCCGTTTGGACTCGGCATAAAATTGACGATCCCTTAAATTCGTCCCAAAAATTAAAAACTTACACAAAATGAATGATTGTGGGTACCTTTTACGGACCTGTTTTACTAACTTATTTATTTTAGCATCTTTGTCAACTTAACCCGATTGTAGTCTCATCTTTTTTTGCATTACAGCAGGGTGAAGACCTCAGAAAATATTGTGCGGCGTTGAATGGATTTATAATTGTTGGCCGTTTAACCCTCTTGCACATCAACGTCCATGAGCTCTGGCCCCGCTTTACTCACCCATTCTCGGGCGGATATAGCTTACACGGATAAAAACAATCTTCAGGATATAGCTATAGCAGAAGATTTTTTAAACGTCTCTAATATACCTTGTAGCTTTTGCCGATTAATTGTATGTTTTGAGACAATACTACCCCCGTTGACAGCTTTGTAGTTTGCAATTTTGCCTGAGTAGGAAAACAAAAAGATGCACAGTTAAAGCAGTTCGAAAGACCAGTTGAATGTTAGAACGAGTTGCAACGCCTCTATACCCGAAGTCATACTTGATTGGCATGTGTTTTGCTGATTTTTAAAAGTGCAGTACCCTTTTTAAAAACACCCTGTACGGAGCAAAGACTTAGTAACTTAGTGTGTAAGCTTGGATTGTTAAGGCGTTTGATATGCTCAATCGGCGTCTGTTTTACTCGCACTCTGATGTAGGAAGCTAAACTGAAAACTAAAACTTGGAAACGAGGGTATATCGCAGCTGATCCTTAGCCTAGTTGCTCAGATGAGATTTCTGTCGAACGACTATTTTTCTAACAGTTATTTTTCATTGAAGGCCTTTTAATCACTTTTTCCCAGTTTTCCCTTATAAAATTATTACTTTGCGTGTACACCCAATGGCTGAACATATTTTCCATTAAACCTCGTAAAATCAGAATCTTAAATTTAGCTTGCAGATCAGAACTTCGTTGTATAGTGTTGTATATTGAAAAAATGTTAGTGAAACCCAGCCATGTAAATTTATTATTATTGATTTTCTCACGGAGAGGATAATTGCCCAAGACTAATTGTATGACTAGACATAAGTGTGGCGTTCAAAGTGCTTCAAAAATATTTTTTTAATGAATGGAGTCCATCACTGTCTTTGATTTTTTGAAATATCTTACTTCTGAGCTAAGCAGTATTGAGAGGGCCGATTGTAGAGGAAGATGATGATGACGTCACAACGTTATTGGAACTTCTAGCACCTTTTTCTTCCGACCCAAGCAGAGTAAAATGCTGACGATGGAGGTAGAAATCTAGTGCCTTCTTAATTTGTTGACGACTTTTATGAAGCATATTTTGGGTACAGGGGTTCTATCAATTCTGGACTAATGATCGAGGGGTCTCATCTTATCCCAAGGTTTTTTCTTTCCTTTTTATCCACTGCGATACCTTTTGCGAACATCATACGACAGTATATATCTATCTTGAAAAAGCTTCTGAATGTAGCTGTTTGGATATATATCTGTAGGTTCCTTCCATTTGTCCCCAAAAACAATTACACAAATAAATGACCTAAGGTACCTATTGCCTACGGACCTGTTCCGCAATTATTTTACGTATTTTACTGGCAATGGTATAGCAGGATTACAAATTTGTACATTGTACCCACACCCAAAGTATACACTGAACTTTCCTACCGATTAATTATTTTGTTGTTCCCAAAAGTCTTTTATAAAAAGGACCACACGAATTTCATTATCTTTTAAAGTAAAAGTATATATTCTCGGCGCAGGGATATCAGTCCACGAGACATAAATCCATTATGCACTTATGTCCCACTGATGTGTAGTGAAGCTCAAGATTATGTTATGGACTTACGTCATTCCGAAATGTGGCATAAGTTCATAAAAAAACACGTATTTTAACCTGTTTCGATCTTAAAGAAACTTGGGGTATTTTTCGTTTTGAATAATAGCTCAAATTGTTTAAAATGGAAATAAAATCATTGACTTTAATATCGTCAAATTTTATTTGAGAAAATAAATTGACTTTCGGCTTCAGAAAATTTGAGAAAATTAAAGAAAAACTAGCTCCAAATTTATCTTTGAGGCTTATTAGTTTTTAAATTACTTTCGTTAATATAAACGTTAACTTTTGTATATTATTTTTATTGTTACTATGTCTGAAACGTGGGGCTTGGACTTTGTTTTATGATAACATATTCTTCTACCTACAAAAAATAGAAATTATGTCCCACATTTGAAAAATAAATTATGGACTCATAACCCACATTTTTGGGACATAATTCTAATCTCGAACTAATGTCCCAACTAAGCTTTGTCCTCACGCATATTTCTCTTCTGAAGAACAAAAACATTTTATGGGGAATATTTCTGACTTCAGCTCTGTCAAGGCCATATTCTGCCTCGAAAACAAAAGAGTTCTTACCCCGTTACGAGTCGTATATCGAAACATAAATCAATTCACTACAAGCTAAAAATTTCCCTCCAAATGGTTAAATTCGCACGATCTATTACATATCACTCCCTCACAATCAAAATTAAAGGCATAATCCGAGCATTTGTAGTAATCTTCTATACCTCTTTGCCAAATAATAACAATTATAATACAGACATTGCTCACGTATTTACATTGCACATGCACACACTCAGCAGAGTCACCAGAAAATCTCAATTGGCCATCCATCCAATCAGTGGCCACTCGTATCCATATTGCTTTGGCTTTTCAAATTAAGTTGTTTGCTCGTTATTACCAAGTCACACACGAAAGGCACTCGCAGTCTCAATCACCGATTTGAATACATAGCCACACCACCTGTCAAAATACACACACTTCTTCGCATTGTTACTCGAGCCTAGCGAGTAAACACTTGACTGCCTCTTCATCAAGTACCTTCAGCTAAATATACTCTTTTCTCTATACCTATCACGCACGAAGCTCGCAAGCTTATCAAATTACCTCACATGCCAGTTGTGGTAGTCATTAAATGCTGCCACACCCTCCCAGCCGTATGCCTACCAGCCTTAATCGTCACAAGGCCACAACTGCTTAGAAATTCATACGATTTTAGAGCGTTGGAAAAAAAGCACCACCCCCCTTCACAGAGTAAGGAGAACAAGGACAAGGGCCTAACACAAAACGGTTTGCTTTAATTAAGCTTCAATTCTTTGACTACAACTTGGAGTGTGGTCTAATTGCCACACATGCACACTTTCATTATTATTCTTATAATTATAGGGTATTTTCACAAGGAATAACTAACGCAGGGCAATTGTGCAGTCCGCACTAACAATAAAGATCTGAAATGGTTAAGGACCACTCTTGGAATACCTACACTACATTATCTTAAGAAAAGTACAGGGCAGAAATACAGAAACAAAGAAAAGTACACTCCTTCGGTGCGGAATAGCACTGACCACAAATACTGGAGTATTCAAGGACTTGAACCTTGTGTAGGTTCGGTATATATATGGGAATACGCATAAAGCTACCACAAACGAGTGGGTCAATAAGCAAATATTTGCGAGGTTAATTAAAAACGTCTGATTCCTGAAGTGGCGATGGCAGGACAGCCAAATTCGCACAGAATATCAGATTCATCGTCAGATATATACGGCCGCCTCCTCAACACTAGCACTCTTTGTGTGACCGGCTTTAATGAAATATTTATTAGTTGCTCTGGCCCGGCCACTCCTGGGTGGTATTTGCTTTGTTCCTTTGCAATTGAATTGTGCACTAAACAAAGCAAGGAGCCAGTCGTGTCGAGAGCGTGTCTGTGCCGTCTAAAGCGGGGAAATTAAGTGCGGCCGACTGTGGAGTGAGTATGGCAGGGCAGGCTTAATGAAATTCTTCTCCAGTCTTTGAATAATATATATTGAAAAATTTCTGACGAAATTGTGCGTTGGACAAAACGGCCGCATGAATAATGAATCATGCGGTTTCCAATATAATCAAGAACAAGGCCAGAGCACTACTGGACATCAACGGCCGCATGTCTGTCAACTCCAACTCTCAAGGTGATATGAATTAAGAGATATTTACAATAAAGGGCGTAAATATGTCGGCCATTGAAGGTTTTTTTCGGAGGCATTACCAAGCCAGTGGATCAATTTATATCGTCATGCTGCAATCATTAATCAACTCTCTTGGGGTGTTTATCTAATTAGAGACTTTTGGCTAGGGATACAGGATGGGGAGTAAAGTTTTTTGTTTTGTTGGTAGGGAAAATGCCACAGCCGTAGCTAGGCGTCAAGCCGAATAAGATTTGTCATCATTAAAGGCCTTTTTGGCGGGGACAATGCTACAGAGTGACTGTGTCGAAATGGAATTTGCACCGGAGGTGGTAAATTTTTTCAAAGAAATCATTCCGCACCCCCCTTAAAAAAAATGCAGAACTCGATAGCCCTGCTTAAGTTCTTTATCTCTTTTGATTAACCATCTCAAGACGTTTCTGTGACACCTCTGTAAGACGTACTTAAAAGATGACACAACAAACGTCTTTCTAGTATGTTGATTACTACTCTAAGTCGGTTAAATTCTCTTTAATGTTCTAAAATTTAAGCTTTCGTTTATAAACAAAATCAGACGTCAGTAAAATAAATTTGATGTAATTGTTGTGTCTTACATGAAGCTTTTTAGACGAGGTTTCAATTGTGTCGTTTCGCCGAGTTGGAAAGAAGGCTCTAGACATCTGAAAAACTTAGACGAGTAGTTCGGTGGTTATTATGCAACAATCACTCTTACTCTACTAAAACTGGTCAACGCAAACGCGACCGCAGATCTCTCCTTAGTTGGCAACAATCACTCTCAGATCAAACTCTACCAAAGCTGATCGAAGGCCGCAGATCTCTCGTGTGATGACTTGTGATCTTCGCTTTGACAGCGTTCATAGTACCATAAAAAGGTTAAGCTCGATAATCTCTGTTGTCGGTTTAAAAATACTATGTGTGCGAATGTTATTTTTTAGTACTCAAGCCCCGGAGAGCTTCTTCCTAGATGGATATGGTTTTTTCGTTTGATTTGTATAGCCGTAGCTGTTCAGGATGACAAAATATCATCGACAAAATATGTACAAAGACAGTCTTCCGTTTAAAGAAGTACCTATGATGCGATGGATTGTCAATATTTTGAAGGGACAGGCTACAAAGCTAAATTTGTTCTTACAACCGAGGTTTAGGTATCCCAGCAATCGGAAACCTAAAGACTTCCCTCAAAATAAAGAGGTCTGCCCTAAACGCGAAAATTTAAAGATTTCAGCCAACCCCGACAAAAGTTACACCTATACATCGCGAATTAGCTACAAGCCCTCTTATTGACTTTGGAACTAAAATACGTCACAGAAGTCGCAATTACTTTAATTTCCATACGCTCTCTTTATTTCGACACAGCAGCAAGCAAAGTTTACAATTGACTATTTTTGTAACAGTAAATTTGAATCCTAATTTAAATGAACTCCACCATCCGCGCCGCACATTCCCGGTTAAGCAAAAGTCAATTTACAAAGCTTATTTCCCCCATGTGTCATGAGGAGTAGGAGTATCATCTCCTTCTCCCTATGGCAATGTGTTTTCAAATTTCGTCACATTATAGCTTCCCTTAAATTGTATGTAACGATATGTCTACGAGTAGTAGGTATAGGTTGGCATTATATGTATACCCTTACGGAGGGATGTGCTAATGCTAAGTGCCAAAATAAAAGCTCTTTAGTACCTCTGTTACACTCCAAAGTGATTTTGTCCTAGATATCCTTAAAAATTAATTGAAAAATCGCGTTTAATGGCAATTTGATATGTATAGAGAGCGCAAGAAGCCCACCGACGGAGTGGCTGTTTTCCTTTAGAATGGTAGCACCTTACGTTGGTATCGGAGATGCTTCTCTTTCCCAATGTTTAAGCAAATTCTACGTGCTGTTGTGTACATTCTGCTTTTAAATGCGCACGAAAAATCGAAAGAAAAAAGAATAAAAATACCCTTTGTACACACAGATACATTCATGTATACCCAATATCCGGATCCATCAGCGAGAAAAATAACCACCTCCTCCTATGCAAACATCCGCAAAGCAAATGTAAATTTAGACGAGTAAATTTAGAATTTTGTTCGTCTTCACTGTTTGATTGTTTGATGTTAGGCGATATTTGATGGGCAAAATTGGATGCTACCATATTGGATTAGGCGGCAATATTTTCCAAACAAAATCAACACTCAAAATTGTTGTTTACCAAAAAAAAGTAGGTACCCTGTTGTAGTAGGTAAATACATTGTACGTATGTGTGACGATGCTGAATGTCGTCGATTATTGGATTTCGTTTGCAAAATAAATATTTTAAATGCGTCACGGACATACCTCACACTCTTTGGCATTCGGCTTCTACGCTCAAACTCATAGCAAATTAATGACATTTAAATAGGGCCAGCTAAAGGACTGGTAATCTGTCATTTGAAAGTTGAAAGTAAATTAAGGGCAGCATTTGCCATTAATGGAATAGATTTAAATTCACAAACGAATAGGGTCGTGGGTGGTTCCCAAGGTGATACAGCTAAATTGAGGAAGGGAAGGCAGTGACCCATGTTTTACTAAGGAATTCTTATCGAATTGATTAATTATAATGTCAGGCAAAGGGTTTGTGCTAGGGAGTGTGCGGAGTTATCGTACAAGGGTGTCATGATAAAGGTCTGCTTCAGGTACATACAGCTTGACTTGTGTTAATGTGCAAGTTTGTAGCTATACCTTAAGAGCAGGGTTTAAAACAAATGTAAAAATAATCGACATATCACCTTACGGGAATAATGCAGATTCGTAACTTTGTACATAGACTGTACTCGCTGACAAAAGAGTACTGACAGAGTTACTAATCTTCGGAGAAAATTGCCCATATGGTAATGGGCCTTGACAACTTTTTGTGACCCCCAGTGTTAAAGAACTGTAACCACAGAGAATTAGGCTTATTTTATCTTCACTCAAACTACGAAAACCTTTGCGCATGACCGGGTATTTAAAACAGCAACGCGAATGCTTTGTCGAACATGACGGACCGTTCAAATCTTAGTAACGCAACATGAGTCTTGGTATGCGAGCTGACACACCTAATTGAAGAAAAATGTATGAAGACGAAGACGGTTACTTCATGACATTTGATAGACGTACTTCGTTCTGTAGTCATAAATAGTTTTCAATACCTTTGTTCAAATAGAGCTGGTGGTGGCAGACGCTTTTATGGTGCCTCATAAGTGAGTAACCGACTCGGAAATATGCGGCTTAGGGGATTGGGATAAATAAGGATTTACTCGTATGGATGTAGGAATGACTGAGCACATTCCTCTAAGATAAGTTGTTTTGCTTTATTCTTCTGTACTAATTATATTCCCAGTACATCGTCGCCGTCCGCCAGTTATCAGTGGAAATTCTTTTGCGTCGAGTTGCTAAGAGAATTCCACTGAGTCAAGTTGCAGCAGTATACTGCGAATATGACCCAGTTATTCGCGCATAAAAGCGCAGCAAACTGAGCCATAATTTCAAGAAACCCACAATACGAATTGTATTGGTCGTGAGTGGCTTATGTGGTGTGGGCACTAACTTGATACAGGCTATTAAATCGACAGAACGTATGGGAGTGGCTCGGGTAACGAGTGGCGGTGGCAGTGACCTGGTACGAGGAAGCCGAAAAACCATGTGACAGCTCTTCGTGACGAGCGGCGGCCGAGAGTTATTTTTCTCTCTCTATTTTTTTTGTAAAGAATTGATGAACCAGTTGTAATAATTTTCTCGGAAAGAATTAATAAAAGAGTTGTAATCATTTTAAGTGTATTCGGTTGTATTTAATTGTTATTTCCGTATATCTACATATTTTCTATTTACAAATAGGTAAATAACGCTCGGACTAGCGCGTTGAGTATTCAGATCCTGACTCGACTACATACAAAATAAAACTCCGAAAGTGCCGACAGAAGTGAAAACTTGAACAATTACGTGTGTATTTTTTGAATCGTCAGGAAATATTTTATTGGGTATGAAATACTTTTAAATGAAATGTTTTCTTATTCATTATTATAAATTTCTACCTACTACTAGAAAAAAATGCTAACTAAGGCTTTTTCATGCCTCTTAGGCGTTATTTCATTAGCTGAGGCTTTAAGGCTTGTTTTTTCGAAAAGGCATCCTTTTTTATCATATATATAAAATTGGTGTAATTCTGCTCGACTAAGATTTAATTTGACTGCATGTCTTTAAATTTAAACATCTTAGAAACCGTTCAATATTTTCTGATGAATTTTTTACAGGCCTATAGAGAATACCTAGGCCTACAATATCTACTTTAATTCAACTCTATATCTTTATAAAATTTGTAAAAAATTGGACAAGAGTAATAATTTTTTTCGTTTCGTTTCGTTTTTTTCTTTGTCACACTTTCCGTTTGAAAATACTGGGAGCATTTAAGTATACTAAATACCAGCTTATAGAGGACATCTGCAGGTACAACTTAGGATATCCAATAACTCGATAACTTACAAGGTTTTTAAATAAAAAGGCAAAATTTGAAACATTTCTACGATTTTCACCTGATGCACTTCATTCTCAAATCAAAGATACTAACTGCGCAACATATTGACATCTCTTTTAACCCTATTTTACTCCTGTGACGGAGAGGGAGACTGACAGAGCAGTACACTGTGTGGTTTGCTAAGAAAAAAAAAAAAAACAAAAGAAATGGCAAATATGTAGGAAAGGTTTGTTTGTCTCTGATTTGCTTACAAAAAAAATTGTCTAGAAAGAAATGTCAAATAGGTATAGGTTCCAATGATACCAGATTGTGGTATTATTACATTAGGGGATTTATATTAGGGAAAATTCCTGGTGATACACGTCGTACTGTTTATTAATGCTATTTGCAATCAAGATCATCATCAAGATCAAGAGGCAGTAAATTCCCCGGTGGAGTTTTTGAATAGCATTACAGCCCATGGCCTTTTTGCTCATAAAATTGAATTATGTTGCTTCGCAATTTGAATCCCCTAAGCTATGTAATGGAACCATATTGAGAGGGATTTAGTTGCAGAAAAACGTTATAGATGCGTTAATTTTTACTGGGTGTGGTAAAGGAGATACGGTTTTTATACCAAGAATACAAATAATTCGCAACAATTATCCATTTCAGTTTAAACGGATTCAATTTTCTATTAATATTTGTTCTGCCATGACAATCAGTAAGTCACAGGGTCAAACTTAAAGAAAAGTGGGAGTTGAATTCACGGGCAGTTATAGATAATTATGTAGCATGCTCCAGGGTAAATAATGCAGGAAGTATCTCTATCTCAGCCGATAGAAACAAAACTTCTAACATAGTATACAAAGAAGCGCTACATTAATAAAAAAGTGAGTTAAATGCCTATTATAAAATTATTTTCTTTCATTTTCACTGTCCAAAGAATATTAAATTATTGCCGATTAGTCGAACGACCAGGTGCAATGCCATGAAGATGAAGGCAGAGTGGACTCAGTCTTTCGGAGGTTTTTTAATACGGGTTCAAGTCCCTCACTATTGCAGAACGGTCCCTCACGTTATACCTCTGCAATGTCTATCGATGATTTTTCCTTCGAACGATTATCAAAAAAAAAATTGTGTTCCCTACAAGAATTTTTGTTCACATCAATTGTTTTGAAACCACATTTTGCACGGGCGAAGCCGGGCGGGTACAGCTAGTTTTAAATATGTTTCTAATTTTTTTTGTAGTGATAACTTCTTTAGGCG
Organism: Cheilosia vulpina; assembly: GCA_916610125.1. Lineage (NCBI taxonomy): Eukaryota > Metazoa > Arthropoda > Insecta > Diptera > Syrphidae > Cheilosia > Cheilosia vulpina. Next base: position 62,437,992 of record OU744277.1, read on the forward strand.
CGTTGGGCATTTTTTATATGGGGTAAAATCATTGAACTCGTGACACTAATGTTGCGTTACCAATGTTGCGACACCAGTGTTCGTGAAATTGAAACGAAAGTTGAGAGGGTATATAAAGTCATTGTATATAGAGAAATGTTTATATAGAATGATAGAGTAGATAAATGTATCAACTAAGAGCCAGCGGCACCTAGCAGATAACAGACCTATCATACTTTAAAGAGAACAACGGACGCCATTAATGGCGTTACCATTTGTTACCGTTTGTTACGTTTAATTAAAGCAGGCTTCTCGATTTTGGTTATTTGGTAGGTACATAGTTCTTCACTTGAAAAAAAAACTTCCGTCAAAATGATTTAGTTTGATTCAATATTCTCCCAGCTCTTTCTCGTTGAAAGTTATGGCGCCGAAAGCAGTTTATTAACAACGACCAGGCTTACCAGATTACACGATATCGCAAAACGCACGGTATTTTTTTCTATTTTGCGGTGTAAAATTAGAATTTGCGATATCTCTTTTTTTTTGCTATGTTTGCGATATTTTGTTTTATTAATCATTAAAACAAAATAAAATACTTATTCAATAAAATTAAAATAACGATTTCTTACGTTGTTTTCTATTTGCATTTTGATATCCTAATATCAGATAGTTCCTTTTTCTTTTTTATTGCTTTCTGTTACCTGACCAAAAATATTAAAAACCAAGTGAAAATCAAGCATTTTGCGATTTTTGTGATAATTTTTATGTAATTTTGCGGTTTTTTGCGAAAAAATAACTAAGAACTGCGATATAGGCTTATAAAAATCTGGCAAGCCTGACAACGACTGAAAACATCACCAGAAAGGCTCGAAAATGAACTGTTGCTGCCGAATCACTTCTATTTGGAACAAGTACCTAGTGTCAATATCAGAAGTGTCAGCAAGAGTGGAGCTGTTTTAATAGCGTGCTGAAGAGCCCACTCTACTTTGTTTTGCTGAGGTTAGATGTTCAATAAAAGAGGACTATTGTAAACGACATAGGCATAAGCTCAATAAGCAGTCGAATCTAATGAAAAGGGTATTAAAACCGTGACTCCTTCTTACACCTTCACACGTTCCAATTAAACTAATCCAAACAAATCACAGTGACAAAACGTACGTGCCCATCTTATCCGCTCTCTGAAAATACCAGCCCAATGGAGTTCCCAGCCCCATAATGCGTTTATGACTGCTTTTTAGGTAAAGTGCTAATAAAAAAAAAGCGAAAAAAGGAAAAAACGAAATATGATTTTTATCGAATCTTCTTCAATTTCATTCTTTGATCCAACATACTAACGGTCATGACTAAGCATTTCATGGCGATAGCCACTCGAAGAAAGAGAAATAATACTGCTTGTCATTGACAAGGTCCCTGGAATTCGTCCAAATTCCCATTAACTAAATTACATCGCCTCAGTCCTCATGGCAGAATGATTTCCTTTAGCAAATTAATCGCATTTTCCGTTCCGCATCGTATCCTCTCAGTATGGAACTGTACAGCTCTAGCAACGTTTCAATTCTTATTATTTCTTCATTAAGCTCGCTGTTTTGTCAATTTTATTCCTCTGCCCTCTCTCATGCGATCAAAATCAAAAGCAAAGAATTTAAATTAAAAAGAAATGCTGTTCTGTATACATCCTGATTTGCCATTTTGTCCCTTTTCCATTGGCATTTGACTTTCACTCCTGCGAAGTATTACGATACGACAAGAAGTGTCCTTTTTCCAGCAATAAAAAGTCGTTTATCCCTAATTATATGCCATCCTCATACTCCAATTTATCTCCGGTCGTCGTCGTCGAGAAGATTTTATTTCAAAAATTAACCTTGTAAAATATGAATGTGTATGGAGAAGATTTTCATAAGGTAATTTTTGTTTTCGCGCAAAAATGAAAGGAAAACACAAAACAATAACGGCTGGAAAGCACGGAGGCGTAGCGCATATCTGAAGCAACACAAACTAAATAAGGAAAAGGGATTTAATTTTATCGAAAGGGGTGGATGTTATGGTTTCGTTTGTGAAATGTTGTCTTTTGTTGTCAAAATTCGTGTATACACCGAATAGGGAAGCCAACACAAAAAATAAACAGACGACATCCTCAACTGGCTCTTGGTCTCGACTACATAGTCATTTTGCAGTTTTATCTTTTTGTAACCGAGCATTGATAAGATAAAGAAAGAACCCCGGAAACGTGACATGAAAATCGCCTACTTCGTCAGTGGAGAAGTTGTCGTCAAAGGAGCTTCTCAATTACCCTAAATTTGAACAAAGGCTCGGTGTTGTCGTCGGTTCGGTTAGGTCTTGTTTTTCGGAATATGAACTTTTGTCATGGTTTTCATTCTTTATTGTTCTTCTACAACTTGTCGATTATGGAACTTGTCGTATATTGTTTGAAGAGTGTCTTTTCAAGTTGACATTCAAGAGGGTCTGCACTTAGACTCTGCTACAGCAACGTCGGATATAGTTGAGTGCACTTCACTGCTGCCCTAAATTCCATCGTCGGCTGTAGCTAAGGCAGCCTTTGACACATCATAGTCAATAAAGTGATGAATAGAAGGAAATGAATATACATCAGAAAAAAATGGTCGTACACTTTCTCTTGCTTTGATATTTAACATTCCGAAGACGTCCCCAATCGCAATCAGTCTTGTTCTGGTTTCGTTTCAATATTTTAGTCGAAAACTGTCCCCATTTTTATACAGTTAGGTCCAATGTCATAGCAAAGCTGTTAGGTAAATAGCATTGGTAGTACCTTCGTTTTCAGAGTTACTATGAATTATAACAGCTTTAAACGTACAGCTTGTTGAATTTTTATGTCAGGGGATAGTGAGTGGTTGGTGCGATCGACTGCTGAGCGAAGGGCATTAAGTTCGATCCACTGAAAAGCACAAAATACTCCTTTGCACAGCGCCAACTTTAGCGAATGTTTGAAACTAAACTCGTATTTTTTTATTTTGTAAATAGTGAGAAATGAATAAATAAATATCCAATATAAAAAAAAATTCTGACAGACATGCAAGAGTATCACCTGGATGGCCTGAAAAGGCTTATCAGTCCAGACGGATTCGGCATAAAATTGTCTCGTCTATTAATATCAAAAATTTAAATCCAGGTCTAGGGTCAAGATCCAAGGGGAAAGTCTCCGGATAGTGCTTAACCCTGAGATATTTATGGCGTCGAAGCTTATCCATTTGTCAGCTCTTTGTGAGTCTTGTATAGATTGACTAGAAAAATTTCATTAGCCCAAATCTGGGTAATAGAATAAGAGTCATTCAGAAAACGTTCCGCGAGCTATTTGCTATTCCTTTACAAGTAGCTCTGCCCCGGTTTATTAAAGTTGTCCCAATTCAAAAAAGGCGATAAATCTTCGACAAATCACGAGGGTTACTGATGTAGAAATTGTAACTTAAGTTCGGTGCTGTTTACACCCTGATTGTCTACCACGACTTGTACTTGAAAATGGTACCACCCCTTGCTAGGCTGGACTTGAAGAATCAATCGAGTAAGTGTCTTCAAATGAATGTATTTTCAGTCCCAGTGACAAAGAAAGTGTAAAGTGTCCTTAACCAAATCTTCTGCCTTTTATCGTAAGTTTCACATTTCTCTGATACGATATCTCAGCACGTTTGGACGACGAATTTTCCTTTGATTTTCGACAAACCTTAAAGTGGCTCGTTCTCGAAGGACGGATTGTCCCACTTCTTGTATTCGCCTTGCTTGACATTAGGCTTATTGAAGGCGAAGAATCAACCAAGAGCAAGAACTTTCTTGTAGGTACACACCTCAACCTCTTCGGTGGGGTTCCATTTAACGTTCCTCCAATATTATTCAACCGAAGGGGGTGTTTGTTTCTCTGCCTTTTTGGGACTTAATACGTGCCATCGAAGGAAGCCTGAACAAGTCAATTAGGCATATGGAAATATTTGATCAATGGCGTATTCTCCTGCGACAACGTACGAACTTATATACTTGATAAACAAAAAAAAGTCGAAATTAACATTACTAAAGTGCTAATGAAATATTCATCACCTTAAATGATGAACGCAATGGAACAAAAAAGGACAAACCGCTACAGCAAATTAATTCATTACATTCACCGCCGGCCGTTGCTCTGACCATCGTTGCGACGCACGCACACAATTCATACCCACTCACACACTGAACACACACCACTGCACTTATATCCTTCGTTGCGTCCATATTTCCTCTTCGCATTTATTACATCATATCCGAACCGGTGCACAAAAGGCTTCATTACATCGGCCTTAAAATAAATCCCTTCGGCGTGCAACTACATCCCGCATTCAAAGGTTCAATAAAATATGTATTATTGTCGGTATTTATTTTATGTAAATTAAATTGTTCCGTTCCGTCAACAGTGGTGGCTATCACTCGTTACGTCATTATCCCCATTGCCACTATGAATACTTCATGATACCATAGGATGTTTCTTGGGGCGAACAACAAATTTTAATTTAAATTGTTTTGCATAAAGTGACTTGCAATGATTTTGTCACAAGGATTTGTTTTGCAGAATAATTCATCGTGAGTATACAAATATTTTTTACACATGTTTACGCAGGACTCAGCTATGGGCAGATGTAGTATTGTCTACCAGATTATAGCGTGTAAGGATTCAACTTGAATCTGTGTGAAAATTGCGCACAGGACGAGTTTAAATAATCTACCAAGCAGCATCAGTACAAAAATGGTAAACATCCGACACGCTCTGCTTGTGCATGTTGTGATGTTATGTGATGTGAATGTCAACGGGTATATCATTAAATGGGAGACTTTATGGTAAACAGATAATGCATCTCTACCTACATATCATTCAATTGCAGTATCCGGGCATGTCGGCGGCAATCAATTCGTATTGGGAGCAATTTTCAGAGACCTTTTGGGACTGCCTTGACTATTTGAGTACACAATCAGGATGTTGCGCAATGTGAAAGAACTGAGAACTGGCAACTCGACATCAGCAGGGAGATTCCCAAGCGGCAATTGATTGATTGCTCAAGAAAATTGATCGCCTCCCGGGGACTTGTGTTTCAAAAGAGTATACCTACGCCAAAAGTTGGTGAAATGGAAGATGCCATGTGTCTTAATTTGAAATCCATTGAACGACGGTATGAATTACAAAATGTTGAAATCCGGCCCGCAAATAGGGTCTATTCCTTTGGTGGCAATTATGAAACACATGCACACAGTTAGTCGAGTTTTTGATCGTAACATGACGAACTGTATATACGCCGCCGTTTTGAATGAAAACTTTCTGGACGCTTCCAGGTATATAAGGGTTTGTAAATTCATGTAACGTTGGAAGATTTAATTTTGAACCCAACGTAATGTCTTATATAACCAAAGTGCTCTACCACCTGATACTATACAATAAAATAAAAACCTCGCAAATTCGATATTCCGAATCGCATTCAGAAGTTTCTACAGATTACAACTATGCCTCATGGTTAGCCTCAAAGAAGCCATTATCTTAAGTGGAGCGCAAACAAGTAGTACCTTAATCGACTTGGAGAGCGCAACTACCAAAGAACCGGATCTGTATATTGGCTGCTACAGGGTTATGTCCATCTCAATATTCGAGCTTGCATAATATCTCGAAGAGGTTACTGTAGCTAAGAACTTGCGTACAACAACTCTACCGTAGACTTGCTAAGAAGAGGTTAATGAATCCAATTTGATATATACCACAGATCTCTTAAAAAGTTATAATAACTTATAATAGTGGCTTCCAAAAATTCTTTAAGAAGATGGATCACCCGTGCTAGATATTGGTATAAACGAAATTTGCTCAAACCACAAAATATACTGAGTGGTATACATTTCGTTATCGGTTACCTTATCTCTGCTGTAGGTATTGTCAGCCATAAACATCTTATTGTATAGGAGTCGTCTTTTTTTTTATTACAGCCATGAAATAAATAGTTCGGAAAGAAATGCTTGCACTGCAGTTCTCTGTTTGTAATAAGTAGCGGTCCATTCATTTTGTGATTGGTGTGAGAGCTTAATCCAGTTCATTTGCCGAAAATATAATAAAAGCTGACGTTTGTTAAAAAAATTCGAGCAGAATATGACTTATTTTGGTGATCAAAGTCTCAAAAACGATATCGCTTAGACGATCGTTTATATACGGAATCATATATACGCACAGGCTGCAGATAAATAAAGCGCAAAGTGCTGAGCCTCGTGGCATCTCTATTGCAGAACCCAACTGTAATGAAGAGCCATGCAGTTCAAGACAGAAAGTCTATAAACACTTCAAATTCATTCAGTGATAGTCTCACTTCGATACCTATGCTGGATGCAGGGTAACAAATCAAAAAAACAATTTATCGCAACTGGTCCGTTTTTATATACGCCCTAGGGACAGCACAACCTGAGTTTGTCTGAGTTTTAAATTTTACAGCTTTACAATTTTATGCCCTCAACAGAAGGTCTAACAGCTGAAATGCTTTTATAGGACACTTATACTCTCGGGTGTTTGTCAGATGTAATATGCGTTCTTAAGTGAATCAAAATTAAGACCCTTCCCTCAAGCCTTCAGCACACTTAACTAATGCAGAATTCTTAAAAATTCTATATTACTAAATACCTAGCCGTTTCCATTGACAACAACAGCTGTGTCAGTAACTGAAAAATGTCTTCTTTTGGTGCAAATTGTTTGCTAAAATTCTTAAGTAGAATTGGCAATTCTGCCAAACTCCTTCGGAAGGGAAATTGTTGAAATAACTTCAAACTTTTACAACTCACTCCTCGATAATAGCAAATTTCATAAAATTCCAAACATCCAAATTCAATTCCATTTTATATGCGCATGACGTTACCATATCCGGTTAAAAATGTTTTATCAGGCATCCGCTTTTTTATTTTGTTTACGTTCTATGAAATCAAACTTTTGACTATGAAAGTACGCAGTTAATAAAAACCAAAGACAAGGACAAAAAAGAAACAATTCAGCCATTCATACGGTAAAGTATACCTACATAAATAGCGACTTGTACTCGTTCAACGCAAAGCCTTTGCTTTTGTTTATGGGATTTTGTATGTGTGTGATATAACATATGCAACGGCAAAAGGAATATTTGGCAGTCTCTAGTGTTTTGCGTCCGTTTTTGGTAGCAATTTAAATTGAATACTGATTGAAATTGAAATTATGATTATTGAAAAGGAAATGGGTGAATGGCGTGTGAGTGTGTGAATACGGAGGTGGTCCCACCGGAGAGGGCTGTCATAGAAAAAGGTGGTTAGTAGTGAAAATGGAAAGTCATTGCAAACACATGGTACAGGGGTTTATTTGAAGCGATATTCTTTAGTGTTTCGGGATTTATTCTTTTACAAGGATATTTTTATATCTCCATTCGTTTCGCTTTATGGAGATGTTGCTGGCTGTGATATGATACAAGCAGTGGGGCATTGGGGAACTAAAATAACTGATTTTATTAAAGGCATTTCGATTTGTTCTGTTATTGGTATGCATATGGGTTTTCCTAGTTAGGCTCCCTGGAAACTGGATATAGATATAAGGCTGAATAGTCATGATATCTTCTGATTGATTTTTTGACTATAAGCGTAAATAAAGAATGGCTGTGGAGAATTACAGGAGTACAGGAAAATACCACCCTCCTCTTCAGGTTGTCGATATGCTGTCGGGGTTACTTTCGAACCATGGCAATAAGTTTAGGTGCACCAAGACTTTTCCACAAAGGACAACTAGCCATCAGTGATAGGATATGTGTATGTGAACCTAGAGCCGTACATTTATGATTTGTATATCCACCCCAACTGCTAGTCGATATCCTGAGGCCGTACGCACGTGGTAGAAATATTACAGCGATATAGAAGAAGCTGTCGCCTTTAATAAAGCACCGAAAGTACTTGTGACATAAGTGGATTGCAACGTTGGTTAAGCTGGATCCGCCACAATGGAATTTCGTCCAACAAAGTAAATGGGATTTTATTGCTCTATTCTGATGATTTTGTCGCTCTTTGGAAAGTGGTAGATTTTGGAGGGGACCTGGCTAACCCTTGAAGCTGGATTCGTCACATTGACTTTTGAAGGGGTTTATTCGCGCATACCTTTCACCTATTTAATCCTTGCGGGGAAATGTAAATGTTATTGTATCAAATGCCAGTTCGCACAAGAACTCTTTTGTTTTTTTCAAGAAAATGAAAAGTTTTGGTTTAAATTTAAAAAAAAGCATTCGAATTTCACTACGCCAAATAAAGGGGTCAAAAAATGTATAAGCTAGACCTTCCAGAGACACGAATTTTTAAAAATTGAATAAAATTGATTCCATCTGATTTCTTCTAAGCCGCATAGATCAAGAGAAGCGTATGTTCAACAGCTATCAGCTCACAGAATAAAATAATTTGTCGCTTTTCTCTTAAAGTGCCAAAAGGAAAATGTTAATTTTAAGACCAAAAAGTAAGCTAAATCTTACTGTGCTCCATGAAATGGATACACATCACGATAACAGACTTTTCCGTTCCCGTTCTGCAGCAGCTCGCAATGCGGTGTTTAGGCACTGATGCTGAGCTTTCAATGCTAATAACCAATTCAGCAATTAGACGCTGGCTGTTGGTTCAGGAAAAACGAATCAATGCTAATCGGTGCAGTACATGATTGTATCCTATAGAGAAGAAGAAATGACAATCGAGGACGCAGGAGAAGAAGATCCAACGTACAAAAGGAGGGCATAGAGGTAGTCTTTTAATTTAATTTAATTTAAAAAGGGCAGTAGACCACCATTCGTGGGATTTTTATGAAAAGGCGAGCAACTGCTTACAGGCCCTAAGACCGGAAAGCATGCTTTTCAAGATACTGAAAGTTGTCCACTCACTATCCATGGGCGAACTAACGTCTTTGATAGGAGAGACCAATCATCGTTTAAAAATAACAAGTAAATTAATAAGACTAGTCTCGTCATTCCGGTCTGTGACATGTAAATATAACCGAACGACAGTCGACAGTCTTGTATGATGTATCTGATCAGCCGATTAGGGAAGCTATAAATAAAGTAGATAGTTGGGGCAACAGGTCTCTAGGGACCCTAGTCCTAGATTCTCACAACTATTCGTTTTGTGTGTGTTTTTTTCATTTTTGTGACGAAGGTGTTTACAATTTTATGCCGAGTTCAAACTGCTAATTGAAGAACTCTTTTATACAAGTTATACTCTAGGATGTTTGTCAGAAGTTCGCTAGAGGTTGCGCAGTGGACAAAAAAACCCTAAGATGGAATTTTTTTTTTTTCACAAATCGACCCTCGCTTAGTTTGCGTTTGAAAGAAACGATTATTAAAAGTTTTGTAAATCGAAAATCCAAATCCCCCACTGAGAAGTCCAAAATAAAAACTTGTCCAAAAAGTGGTCTAGAAACACCGTCGATATGTAAAATTTTATTCAAAAAAACAAAAAAAAAAAAGAGACAGACTACCTCAGGAAGTCTTGAGCTTCCGCCACATTGAGGAAAACACTCCTCTGCCACTCTTCTTCTAAAAAGTAAGGTTATCCCCCGGTGAACTAAAGGACAACAGTCATTAAAATTACACCGACGTCCAGTGAACCTTCCGAATCAGATTCAGATTAGCTACTACGCCTTCCGAAAGAACGTAAAATGAACATGCTAACAAAAATCCAATAAGTTTTCACTATCCCTGCTAAAAAAAAAAAAAAAATAAACGTCGCAAAAGTTCAACGAACGAACGAGTAGAACATAATTATTTTTGCTTTGCTCCTTGTGCAATACTTGTCCTCCTCCAGTGTGTATGTGTGTTAGGCAGAAAAAGCCCACGCTACAACATACAAAAAAAGAAAGAAAAAAAAAAAATATATATCTACATGTGGGAATTATTGCATCTTCCTTATGATGAATACCGCACATTTATCCTCGAAACTTTTCCCAAGATGAGTACACCACCACACACTATCACAGTGTAATCATTTTTCATACACCAAATTAAAAGCAATCTATGCACATAGGTATAGTCCTCTATAAGCACACATCTTTCTATGCACACCATATACAAAGAATTCAAATAACAAACTCTTTTGTCTAGACAATGTAGACAGGATTATAATTCCCCCCCCCCCTTATTTTATTTTATATTTTCAAATTAAGGATATAATGTTTTTAGTTTTTCCGGCTGTCTCTTGTGTACATGCGTGCTTAATATGGTGTGCACAGAAGTACTTGCGATAGGTAGGTACTTCAAGTTTTCAAGTTTAAAAAGGACGATAAAACATGTTTGCTCATGGGAAAAGTGAATGTGCGTGTGTGTTGTGGCTTTCTGTACGCGTTTCCACAAGGCCCAAGCCTGAGAACTTAGTTTTTAAAAAGGTACGAGCTTATAAAATATTGTGTACTTACGAATTTAACTCCAGATCCAAGCGAAACTTATGATTAAATGCCTTAATTAATAGTGAGGTTCGGTGAAAATGTTTCTGTAATGAGAAAAAAGTGTTCATCAGATACTTGTGGAACGATTAATCACTGCATAAGCTGGAACATAAGGATATTTTGATTGAAAAGAACACGTCTCACTAGCCACAGTAATCCACATCGCTGTGATGTAAATTTATGGATACCAAAACAAATCCGAAAAAAAAACGCACAAAACAAAAGGCAATCGGGATAAGGACGACTCACATTTTCGTTTGCTTGTAATCCTGGTTAAAAGAGAAAAACAAAAAACAGAAAAAAACCCAATCGGACACAGGGCCAAAAGATGAGGGAGAGAGAAACTACGAAACTACTGCATAGAGCGAACGATAAAAGAGAAATTCCCAGTACGTTTACCAAATAGTTATCCATTGGATACAAAAAGCTTTCAAGATATTAGCGGTTTTTGGCCAAACGGAGAGCCAACCAGCCAGAGTGGCGGGGAGCAGGAGAATGATTTTGTTTGGCAAAAGGGTTTTATGGATCAGAGTCGCTGATACTGTTTGTTTATTTGGATGTTAAATGTTATAGAGGGAGGAGATTTGAGCTGAGAATTTAGCCGAAAGCAAATAAATAATTCCCTTTGACCATATTCTTGTGGGACATAAATAACCCTGGAAGGAGTTATTTGTTTCATTTGGTCGTTGGACTCTGAGAGTTGGCTGGGGGATGCTGAACACATTGGGACGATTGACAAATAATTTTATCAAAAGGTATATATGCGGATGTTGTTGAAAACGAATAGAGGAATGGTCGGGTATTAGTCGGCCAACGGGGATTTCAATATTTCGGGCACGGATTTTAAACTGAGCAGCTCGTGTAGATGCATTGAAACATTGGAACGCAGGTGGGAGGTCAACGGTGAGCAATCCCTATACTACAATGCATCCCAAAGAACACTGATTATACGTCATTAGTTATTATGCTTATTGCTTACTAAGCATAAGCAAAGGGTCGCTGGTTCTATCCCCGTAAATCCATAGGTTACATCTTAAGGCTTTTTTCTTAATCTCTCGCAAACTTTTCTCTCGTGGTTCTCTCAGAGTCTGTTTGTGATTTTCCGCTGCGGAAGCATACTTGTGGACTATTCCTCTATCTGGATGTTTGGGAGTTCCACGGCGTATTTAGCTGCCATTTGGTTTTCTCATGCAATCGAATGGAATGGAATAAATAATGGAAAAATTCGGAGAAAACACGCCAACATATACGAACATAAAAGATCAAATCTTGCACTGCAAACAGTGACCCAGGAAGATACCGTCGAAAGGGTGGCAATTAGTCAGTTACACAAACAGTAGTAGTGCAGCTTCTAACTTGACTGTAGGTACACAAAGGCATTCCTTCTCCCTCCTACAGGAAACGAAACCAAACAAAATACCGACGAAAATTTGAGAAAATAATGTGGACACATATTTTTGCTGGGGACAAATCCCACTGACCGACGACGTGACTTTTTAAATTCCACAACATTTGTTGAATTATTTGCAAATCCTCATGCAAACAATTTGTCCTTACCAAAAAAAAAAAAAAGAGAATGCTACCAGAAAATACTGCCCTGAGTAGATTGTGTGAACGAGTATACCTACGCTAACTTATTCCCTCAATAAAGTGAATAAAAATGAACAACGTTTGCCCCTGCAAGCAAACATTTACTCTGCAATTATACGCACAGATGGAGCACGAATAATTACACAAATCCCGACACACGGGTATACCTTACCTTGATGGAGATTAGATGAAAACAAAACAACACACATACACTCGCATAGACCCGTACGAAGCTCAACAATTTGTCGCCAGCTTAATAGGATCATATACCATACTGGAAAAAAAAACTCAAACGAGTCCCCTAAGGGTTGGCCATACCCATAATGGATTTTTAGACCACCTTTCCACTCGCCGAGAATGGGGAAACGAACATAAACTGGACAGTCGTAGCAATGAATTGAGAACTAGAAAGAAGATGGAAAATTAACACAGGATTTTAAACTGCTCCCGTGTTGATTAACAACTTCAAGTAGGTGTCCCTCCTACCGTAAATTCAGAAAGGTCGTTCCAAGTCCAGGCACATACACGGTACTGAAGAGCAGCTGTTTCCGGCTGCCCTGTAAAGTATTAATTTATCTTTCTAGAGTTTTCACCGTGTTTTCTTATTGAATGCGGTAAATGAAGATGCCCTTCTTCTTCATTTGAAATGAATGCGACCAGCGGGAGAGAAATTTTTCGCCAATATCCAAGGAAGCATGAAACTTTGCTCTGGATATTAATTCGCCCCCACTCTGTTAAGACTCAAGAGTATTCATGAGTCTCGGCTTGTTCATTTCTTTCTCAATTCCTCAGTGTGTCCTGTTTTATTTTCCATAATTTGCGTTGTTGATTTCAAGTTGGAACTCACTCCTCTCCTGCAATGACAATGATGATTTATAAGTTTTTCGCTTTGCCATCGACTGCTGACTCACCATAATATGTTTGCTCCTTACATAGGTTTCTATGATATTTTCCATTTTTCAATTTTTCCATGGAGTATTTTCACTCACCTGGACATGTCCAAATTGAGTATTATGTCCTTGTCCTTGGGAGTAATGCTCCCATTTCACGTGATGACATATTTGCCGAGTTATACAAGACGTTGATTGCTCGAAAGCATTACGAATTGTTTTGGATGATTATTATGGACATCGTCGGAGGTCTTTCTCTTTCCGGTTGCTCAATATGTCAGCACTTTGATGGGTGGATGTTGATGTGACCTCGATAAAATTGCCGCTCCCTGTGGTAGTTCTCAGGGGGACTTTTGAGTTTGATAGGAGTCGGTCTCAGAGATGGAATTAAAAGTTTATGTTTTTGATGTCAGTCAGGAATATTTTGATTTTGATGTCATTTCGATTTCACTTTCATCTTTTGCAGTTCGTGTTCCAAGCGGAGGCACACTGTGGCAAGGGTAATTGGTTTGAAAAGTGACCTTTAAAACTGTCTTCATTAAACCATCGTCAGTCAATTGGAATTGTCGTTGGGGCGTAATGTAACCTGGATACTGTCGAAACAGGTATTCCTGAGGGGAATCGTTTCAACTGTGTGCCTCTTCCCTGCAGAAATAATTCTTGATTTTCAGGGGTATGATGCCGCACAAGATATTGTTTACTACGATTAAATGAGTCGTATTTTTAAAATAAAAACAAAATGGCCCCCAACAATTTCATCGGCGCCGAATTCTATCATGGTTGACTAGCAGCACTTTGTGTCACACCCATCTTGTGTAAAATGTTGGGGAACTCAAAAAGCACCCATTGTTGACTAATTGACTTTCATAGGTGACGCTGCAGTATGTTTTTTTTAATTGAACATGTTTTTTTTTAATGTGTTCTCTATTGCCATTTTGCAGAGCCCCACGAGCTAACCAAGTTTGATCAAAACCTGACAAGGCTCTATGTTCATTGTCGCTTTAAATGGTTTTAGTCGAGAGAAACGATCGCCGAGATCCTATGCTTTCTCCAGTCTTTAAAACGAAAAGATCGGCACGCGTATTAAGCCAGAAGGCAGGCCGTGAGTGAATTATCTTAACTTTCGGGAGTAGTAAATTTGTTCGCTTTATCGAGAAAATTACTCAAACCGACACAATCTGCAGAAACGGATGTGAAACTGGCCCTAGACAAGCCGGCAGAGGACGCGAAGGTTAGGATACGAGTAATACAATCAAATAGATCGGTAATAAGATCAAGATATGTGGGTGGAATTGGGTAGAAAGTCTGAGGAGGAATTGGCTAAACCACGTATAGTTGACTGTAAGTGGTAACAGCAGTTTACATATATGTAAAACAAAAGAGCAAGCTAAGTGTGTCAAAACCTAAACTTAATATTACCAATAATTGTCACTTAAACAAAGTGACAGCTGTTTGTACGTTCGCGAGTATATTGGGAAGAAATAATAGGAATTGGAAACGGTTTCCATTACTGTTATCTGAATTTACCAGGTATTGGTTATGCATATTTAAAATTGGTTCTCTCACTTGAAGAAGCTAAGTTTTGCGGGTCTAGATCGCACCAGGGGCATACATAAAAAAATGTTCCCTTAGGTTTTTGTACAGCTCTAAAACTCTATCATTCGATTTAAAATCAGAAGAAAATGTGTTGCTTAAACTTATCCCTGACAAATATTTAAGTCGTATCTCTTTATCGTTCTGAGGCTAAGCGCCAATAACACAGCTGCCCCCAATCATGCAGCATTGGTCAAATTTACATAAAATGTCTGTCAACAATTTGTAATCGTTCGTTAACAGTCCTTTGCATAAAATTTATATGCGAAGAATTTTTCAAAGCGACAGCAAGGTTTGAATACTTGACACAATCCCAACTCTAGTCTTAAGAATCCCTTCATAAACGGCATCAGTATTACGCAAGTACAGATATAAACGCACTTAGCTCTTCAATTTTTGTCTAAAAAACAGTATTTACAAACCAGATACTTGGCTCCATAAACAAAACCAAATTATGGTGAGTTCCCGGAGGACTCTACACGGCTATGGTGAGTTAGAAGCTTACAAAAAATGAGATAACTATACTAATTTCAAAGGAAACCTCAACCGCTCCAATGGGCTTTATTGAGTTCCAACAAAATCATTCCAAAATGCGTTTCCTTGCACAGGGTGGGCCAAATACAAGTTTCTTTTAGAAATGCAATAAAATGAACAAACTTAATTTCTTTCGATTTATTATGGCGTTATTACTAAGAGCAAGTTTTCCCAATAATTATGGACTCCAACGTTGCTCAAGTAGCGCATTCCGTCACTCCAATTTTTCAAGACATTGTTTATGGTTTTTGGCTCGATCTCACGGATTGCTTGGATGATATTGGCCTTAAGTGCTTGAATCGATTTCGGATTGTTGTCATAATATCGGTCATTCATGGTTCCCCACAAAAAAGTAATCGCAGCCCAGAGGCTGCCAATTAATATCGCCAAGACGGCTGATAACACAAATGGAATGGCGCGCTATCCTGCATGAACCAGAGATCGTTCAAATCCATGTCTGTAATTTCAGATTTCAGTAATAAAAAAGTCGGTGACCGAAACGTTGTTCCCAGCCTCATTTTCGAAGAGAAATGGTCCAATGATGCCACCAATCCACAATCCGCACCAAACTGTCACTCTCTGTGGATGCATTTCGGTCTGAGCACACCGTACGACGACGGGGAACATAAGTGTTGTCCACTAAACTGGTACTCTCACGAAATTTTTGCACAAACTTGTGTACAGGTGGGTGATTCATTTCGGCCAAAACTTCTTTTCAGAAAACGTACTGTTTGGGCTACACAGCACTCACTTTGGAAATAAGTTTTCAATATTTCGCAATGTTGTTCGAGCGTAAAACGGCTCATTTCGTTCCGCGGAGGTATGATAAATGCCCACCATTTATGAAAAAAAATAGCTTCAATGCACGCACACCATCAATATCGCAAGGCAGTTTTAACTTGAAACACAAATAGTGAAAGATTCATTAGACAAAATATGGACAACAAAAATGGTTTAGCAAAAAAAAAACCTCCTGACTAACCATCATCAGATCTGCTTAATCAAGTGTTCCATTAAGAGATACCTTATCTAGCGTCGATTTTTCACACATATCTTGCGAAAAATGTGCCGCAGCTCTAATATATAAAATTCCCGCCAGCACCTTTGTCCCCTTTAGCATCTTGCATTAAACATTTTAAAATTATGTTAGTTCACAAAAAAAAATCCCTTAGGTTCGACTACTTGGAACAACGTATACACACACATTATGGATTCATGTTTATAAGGCTCTGTATGTTCATTCAATGAACCATGAAAAATATTTATGCCTCCATGCCCTGTGCGACACGAAATAGGGTACAAAATAAAAAATATAAACCGAATGTGTGTACCTATAATATATACATGTTTTTTTTTTATCCTTTTATCACATTAGCTTCGGAAAAACTCGCTTACGCAGGAAGGAATCTGTAAAAAAAATACATGTTCGCAGTTCGCACCGGATATTAATTTTTACACAAACTTCCAATCCTCATCTGAACGATAACAACACAGGTACACACAAAAAAATGTGAAATACAGACATGGGATGCGAAAAAACTGTTTACCGTACACAGGATGAGATTTTCCAATCGCGCTTCTTTTAACAGTCGACATCCTTTGTACCTTCTCGATGGTGCGAGGAAGGTAACATCCTTCTCTGCAAACTGCAAACGAAGGCAAAAATTACCAAGTAAAAATAAACACAAAGAGAAGCTACATACATTGGGTATTGTGGAGTGGATTACATGGTACCCTATATCTCAATTAGTATTAACGCCTCATTATCTTCTGTAAATAAATCTAGTATGGGGAGCTTAAAAGTGTTCATTTATAAAACAAATTATATGGACTGGGAAGTTATTTACTTAAGGTGCTCATATTCCACGAAACCCTCTGCCCGTAAGACTTTAGTGAAGAAGACCGTTGGCGTCGATACGGATACCCTAATATATAATCGCATCGGTAGTTTCTGCGTTGACAGCTGTCCTCCGTGCTATATGCCTTAGAACGAGATATAAGAAGTCGCACCTCACCGAAATTCATTGCATGTTTTTCAAAACCCATTGCCGATGTCGATGGTCAGTGGCATCATAAGCGGGTCAAGGTTGGCGCTTGAGTTCTTAGTTGATTTTTTTAGTCCCATTTGCATTGGCAGGCTTTCGAGAAGAATACTCAGCGATACGAGCTGTATAGCGACATCGACCTAGTTATAAAAATGCGCATCACTTCCTGCTGGCGAAATAATACGCAGAATTGACTGTCAGAATTCAGCAGATGAAACAATCACTTCAAGGACTTTAACGATAAAGTAGAGGAGAACCATGGAGCTCGACAACTATAACCAAAATTAATGTGTACTTACATGTCACTAAATGTACATTTTTGAATAGCCTACAAGAGTTCAAGATTATTACTTTCCTGTCTTTGAGCTAGCTATCCGCAAACCGCTTTCGTTTTTAGAAACTTCACCTATTTCTTAGCACTGCACCTGCCTGCAAACTTAATGAAACACAGTCGCCAATTTTCGAACCGTTCAAACGCAGGACACCCTATGTTATAAGGCCAAATAACACAACACTCGCACCTATTTTTAAATTCACTGCACAGAAGCGGCAGGCAGGTGGCAAAGGAGTGCTAAAAAAAGTCGTATCGTTACCCCTAAACTCCTTTAAATTGGCCCCGGCGAATAATGATAAATGCAAGGCGGCGACGTGCAAAAAAGTGTACTTAAGGTATGTGTACGTGAATTGTCAAATATGTTGTCGCACACCACTAAACACCCACCCCTTCCCAACAAGGACTTGCTTACAACGTTCTTATGCATACAGCTCAAAGGTGGTTGCTATTTTTTTCACTGTGGCGCGCGTTTTTGCTACGATAGCAGAATACGTGATTCCATATAACTAAAAGCACTTATTTTATAAATTATAAAATATTTCCAAAAAAAAAAGAAAGAAAGGCACAGAGCAAACACTGGTATTGAGAATATTCACTGAGGATAAAGGTAGGCAACCGAAAAAGAATTGATAACAATTCTTTGCAAACGTTTTATTTCGAGCAAGGATCTCCTGAACAAACGCAAATAAATTTACCCCCAAATGAGTAGCATATAATTTATTTTCCAATGCTAAAAAGGATAAGGGACAGCCGTGCTGTGGAGGTAATATTAATGTGGTACGCACGTGGCTTATATTCGAGGCAAATAAAATAGAATGCGATGTGTTTGCTTTGACGGATTCCTACGAAAACAGAATAATTATGGCTATGCGACGACGACGGACAACTTTTAAATGGATGATCGTCTATTCTGGACTATAAATGGACTATTTGTCTATTCTGCTGCATGTCTTGTCAACTATGAGATAATACGCACTTCCATTGAGAGAAGGTATTCAAATTTACACCCTGTCGTGAGAGCTCATTGTTGAATTTCGGGAATTGTAGCGTTTACACTACGCGCACCCTTCGCAGAGGAGGGTAACCTAATTAGCAACACGAATTGCTTTTAGCATAATTCGCAGAGACAAACGAAATGCGAAACCAAGATCCTGAATCGTATTTCCACGTATGCTATGATTAATTCTGTTCCGCTGCTCGATTTTAATCAGAGGGTTGTTCAATTCAGTCAATTGATGGCGGATGGAATTGTGCCGCAGGACTGCCAACCCAATTTAGAGGAGAGGTGATCGCTTTCTCTATACCACATTTTGGAGCGCTGGTAATTATCCTGGTACGTGGTAGAAATTTAGTTTGTCGTGTGCAGATTTACACGTATTTTGAGAAAAAAAGGAGAAAGGAAGCCTTGCATTGATGGGCTGATGACGATCCATACCGCCAGAGAAGAAAGCGGAATCGCTGGGGTTGTAGAAAAGGGGCTCATAGAGGCTAAAGGTTCTATGCAACTGGTCAAACACTCTCTTTAACACTTGAACCGATGTATAAGTGGTGTAGTTTAAATACGCTCCATTGTCAACTGAAGTCTTTGGACCCGGCCATCCCTTTGTTTGTTGTACATGGCAAAAATTCGTTATCTCATTGGAAGGCAGCAGTGCCCAAAGCCAGATAAAATTTGTAAAACTCGGTCGATTTATGCTCTGTGAATCCATCGCTGTCGCAGTCTTTATAGAGTAAGCAAGCATGTTCACATAGTCTTGGAGAAGACCTCTTCTTCGACAAGGCGAGATATCAAGCCTTTTTCAGAAGTATGAAGCTTCTTATGGCTGTAAGTAAGACGGATTATATAAAGAGCTAAAGGGTAGTTGGTTCGATTTAATTTTTAAAATCGACGTCAGGTCGATAAGTTAAAGAAGGTATATTATCAGTATGCAGACGGTTTTTGAATAACGTAAGGCATACCGCAGAGTTTTGCCAGGGTTGGAAGGTGTGGAGTCTCGTCAATGCCAGCAGAGGTTCTGGAGAGACAACTATAAATATGAACCGTGAAAAAGTTGGAATTTGTCGTTTCTTGGAGGACTCCCTTAATGTAAAGCGATTGGTCCGCGGTTGTGGATTATTCCAGTGGCAGTCACCATTTTTGGGATCACACAACGTAAGTTAATAACAGAAGATAGAGGCGTCCATGTTGACTAGAGAGCGGTGCAATCGTCGTACTTAAGGATGATCCTGCAACCCTCAGGTCTATACTAGCGTACCAAACGAGAACATTGACACTACACGCTTTCCTGTTTATTGAGAGGCGATGTTTTGTTATTCCTGGGTCTGGGGCTTGAAATAATTTAATAATTACACTATATGGACACCGGTTGGTATTTAAACAAAAAGTAGTAAAATAGTTTAGGACATGATAGGTACACTGAACACCAGCAATTATACCTATTGCCTGCCGAGAAATTATTCCACGGAACTGAAATTGAAAAAAAGGTCACAATATATTAAACAGACTCGTACAAGTTGTGGCGTGAACTCGCTGATGGTATACTGAGGTGCACTGATTGAGAGTACGCGACTGGTCCCGGCCGGCGCAAAGGTTAAAACAGAGAAGACCCTACTGTACTGCAGTTAGATTCTTTTGGACACGTGGCGATGCCCTTCAATGGGTTTTAGTCACGCAGACTATAATCTCGTGTGTCGTGTACCTCCACATTATGATTACTCGACTAAAGTACCTGTATAGATTGGAAACAGAATCGGAAGTAGTAGCTTCTCCTGTTTCTGAAGTGACACAGACTCGGCCAATGAAAGAGGGCACTCAGTAGTTTGGTTTGGCCTAATGTTGCAGCTGCCAGTTGAAAAAATCCATCGTGCTGCTGTTGACTCTCGCTGTTAGAAACGCTTCCATATCTGGTGGATTTGTGGAATGTTCCCTGCGAAAGGGGTGCCCGAAAATAGTAACGTGACGAGTCTTACACACGACATCATTGATGTGACTGTTGTACGTCTTAGATTGCTAGCGCGAATGTACACAAAATATTCATTCCCAATAGTATTCATGTCCAAAACAAATCATCAGCGGAAAACTTCAACTTCGGCACTTGTAGAGCGATATGAATGGGCCCCACTGTTGAGGCTGAGTGAAGATGTGGCAACAAGAGTACCGCCATTTACCTACCTGCCTATAGAGTATCAACTTAACTTCGATCTGGCTAGAAGTGCTTGCTTTTTAAGGGCGTAGTCCACTACGGATTATAAGCGTCATTTAAGGAAAACTAAAGCAAAAGAAATCATGAAACTGCCATAGTTTACTACGACTCTACTCGTTCTCCGATTCGACCTTCTTCTCGGTGTGCCTCTCGCTTTTGCATCATTTTGTCGGTCGCCACTGTGCTGGTCGATGGACTTGTTTTCAGACGGACTAGTCACCATAAGATGAATCCTCATTCGGCTCTACAAATATCTTCGAAAATTCTCGGCCACATGAGCTCACTCAAAGCCACTCTACATTCTATAAGAAGAGGTTTTATCCCATGCGTGTTCCGCATAGGCAATAGCTCTACCATATTCGCAATTCCCAAATCCCCAAGCATCAATTGTTTATTTTCTGATTTATTCGATCCCATATAAGCCGTACGTCCACCCCCTGCATTAGCATTCACATGGCTACCTCGCAAGTGTTGGCACTCCCAAGTGGACCAAAGACCATATCGAGTTTCACAACCACTGCTCTTGCTAATTAACGAAAAACTCGATAGCAAATAAAATCTAATCATCGGCATCTGACTGCGTGTGTATGTGTACCAAACTCGATAAATATTAACGAGACAATTATGATGCTACTTAGTTGCGGGCGGTGTATCCTTGATGACACCAATTATATACCACATTCTCGGCCGAGCAAATAGACAAACACACATACTCAGACAGCAGGCTGGTGATCAAAATTCACAAACCATTCACATTCCACACGCATTCAAAAACAGTCGACAATAATAATTAAGAAATCAATAGGCACAAGGGAACCGGGACATGTACGTTATGTGCGTGTGTGAGAGAATTTATGAACCAAACATATGGACCAGAACACAATCGGCAGAGGTTAATTCTATTATATGAGTTATTTTGTCAAATCATCATCATCAGGATGACGACGCACGGAGAGGGTCAAACCAAACATAGAGCCATTTCCAGCAATTGCTTGATTTGTCAGACGAATACTAAGGTCCTTCTCGCGTGCCCCATACCAGAAAGGACATCGTTACAGTATTTCTCCTTCGAAAAGAAAATCCTGCAACTCAAGCCTTTATTTACTTTGGTCCAAAACGACGAAGGAAACGGAAGTTTTGGGGTTGTTTTCATCGACCGTGACATGGCGGTCTCTGTGTCACATAGATACACCATCCCGTGGGCTTTATGTCATGCTGTTAGAACGACATCTAATCTGGATGAGAAAAATCCACATTCCTTCTTCCCCTCCCTCCATGTTGTCGCACGTCTGATCCATTTCTTCGATACGTGGCGGAATTTCCGTGAATTGATTTGCTGTTAGCGGAATTGTAGCAATGGCGGCGCCGGTGACTTATCCCTCGATATGGGGGTGGCACGTGTTACGTATAAATGTTATTACTCCCCGAAATGTGAGTACTAGCACCTACATGGCAGAGGCAGAAGAAATTGTTCCAAAGCGGAGGGGTGGATCTAAAACACAGCACCAAAAACGACGACGAACAATAGCGACGTACGAGTATTATACACACACACAGGATAGGTGAACGAACGTAACACTTCTAAAGTCTGGCATATACGAGAAAGGATTTTGACTTGTTTTCCTTTGAAATGGCATTTTCTGCTTCCTTCGTTCTTTCTCCTGATTTAATGTCACAAAAGGTGGAAGGGGATTGGTACCAACAACGACGAGAAACAAAAACGAGGATCCACACATTTAATCAGCCCGAGGTGACGGTGTTTGTTTTTATTTCAGATATACTGTCATTTTGGAAGTATAAAGTTGTCACCCGACTTTCCAAGAGGAGGTTTTATACAATTTGTTATTTATTTATTTATATTTCATAGGTGTGTTTGCCTTTGACGAGCTTACACCTTACACCGCACAAGGGAGGACACGGTGGACGAATGTTGATTCTAATTAAAAGGTACTTACATGAGTAGATCTGGGTAGGTTCCGAGGCATTGTTTGTGCTCAGGGATACAATAGAAATTGGGTGCTGCTATCTGAGTCTGACTGTTGAAATTAGTTGGACAGGCTATAATATTCGCAAGCTTTCAAATTTGGAGGCATTAGGAGGGGTACTCTCATTCAGATTGGAAGTTTTTCCTAGAACGGCCAAATCGTGACGACCGACACTTGTTTGAGCTGACAACTAACTGACACGTGTTTATGCGACGGCTGTTCTAACTCGAAATCGTCAAGTTGATGCCATAGTAAGAGTCACCATCTGCAACTAATAGCTAAGCGGCATTTGTGCCATGTGGGATAGCCGGGAGGCTTCATTTAAGGTTGGAATAGCCTAATATCGTACTAGACATGCTCGCTCGAGACATGCATTCGAAAGTAGACAGCGAAAGTATTATTAGGTACCATCAAGTCGGGGTTCTCTGAAAAAACTCAAGATGAGTTGGATAAAGTCTGACATCTCTGACCTTCTTGTGTGACGGTAGACCCTGATCATATAGAATCATCGAAGAAAGATGACTAATTACTCTAATAATGGTGTGTATGATGGTGCTAAAACCTAGCTTATCAAGACGAAGATTCCATTTTCAAAATCTATTTTGCATAAGAACCACACCGATGAAAGTTGGTAGCATACAGCCTCAGACGAATTATTTGGCAGTTATCTACATCTGATGGCGGGACGAATTTGCAATATACAAATTTTTGGGCGGGTATTCTCTAAGTAATCTCTATACGGAAGCAGTAAAACTGGCTATAAAGCAGTCTATAGGCTCGGAAGGCTTAAGCACCTTATATATTTCGCATTGCTGTCAAATATTTAGCAATAATATGAAAAGAAAAGCCTGCGTCGGTCCAAGCTAAATAGTAGACAGTCTGAATCTACTATACACGAAGATTGGTTTTGGTTTCACAAGCTACTTCGTTCTTTCAGGTTGAAGTTGGGGTCGCATAGCAACAGACAAATAACATTCTTCTCCACATCAAGCAGAATTTTCTCCATTGCGAGCTAGCACAAGGCTCCTAAAACTTAGATATCGATTGCATTGGGCGATTCACAAAATTAACTGCATAAACACAGGAAAAAGGATCAGGATGAGAGAAAATTACAGGCACCTCACCGTTTAGCAATCCACCCTGGAGTTGAGCTTGATATTTCAAAAGTCTTGAGGCACTTTCTAAATGATGGGAATATCAAAATAAAATTCCAATGAAATCCTTCTCTGAAACAAGTGTGCACAAAAGAACCATTACCATCGACTACTGACTGGCCAGTGGCCAATATTTGGAACTTACTCTCAGTATAAAGGTTAATACCATTGAGGCTGTCATCACATTGCCAATCTGTCAGTAGGAAGAAGTGACAAAGAAACCTTTATGCTTGTCAGCTGTCATTTGTTATTTCTGTCGACCTGGTATAACTGGGTTCTCGGTTTTGATTTGACTCAATTCTACAAAGAGTGCGTTGCATACAATGGCTGCGTTTGATGGAAAAATGTCACCAAAGAGGTGGTGCACCCCTGTTACAGTAATAAGTAATGACAATAATGCTGGGACATGCTTCGACATCCCCGATAAACTGCTACAACAATCAATTATTCGACAGAAACTAAGTCACGTTCAATTCGCCTTCCACTCCTCTTTCGTCTTCTCTTATATATGTTGTTATCCTACGTCATTTTTTTTTCTGCTACCATCAATTTCATCGCCATCAAAGCCCTCTGCTATTTGACATATCACATTCCAATGCCGGATTTCCAATACCATCGCTGGGTGTGAATGGGAAATATTAAATATTCATGTGCGATGCATGGAAATTGCTTTCACAACCTCATTGTGTGGTGAGATTGTCAGTGTCGAACCAGAAAAATAAAATCAAGATCCGGTGAATAGGGTGAAGAAGAAAAAAGTGCTACCTACGAAAATAAGTCGATTTCCATTTCTATAAGGAGTTGGTGCAATTCATTTTTTTTCCCCCTTTTGAATTTTTGCAGAAATTTGCAATTTCGGCCTCAAAATTCACAACGTACTGCTATATAGCAGCTCTCCTTGAGCCCATGTCGTCATCGCATAATCGTACTGCATTTGTGAGCAGCATTTTTTCTTTGGATGGCGTATTTATGCTGTGGTTTCACGACACATATTCACTGCTCATATGCAGTATCTATACATAATGGGTGGGCCTTTTTGTAGTTTCTTTTTAAATCATAAATTGTTTTGACACTGACAGCTATTTCCCGCTCGAAATCTGGACGGAAAGTCAGTATCATAACTCCGCGGAACGAAATGAGTCGCTTTACGCTTGAACAACGTTGGGAAATATTGAAAACTTATTTCCAAAGTGAGTGCTGTGTAGCCCAAAGAGTGCGTTTTTTGAAAAGAAGTTTTGGCCGAACTGAATCACCCACCGCGCCTGCTGTACGCAAGTTTGTGCAAAAAGTTCGGGAGACTGGTACGCTAGTGGACAACACTCATGTTCCCGCACAGACGAAAATGCATCGACAGATAGCCAAAGTTTGGTGCGGATTGTGGAGTGGTGGCATCATTGGGCCATTTGCCTTTGTAAATAAGGCTGGGAATAAAGTTTCGGTCAACGGTGGGCGACAAAGAGCCATGCTAAACGAATTTTTTATTACTGAAATTGAGGACATGGACATTTGGACGACCTCTGGTTCATGCAGGATGGCGCGCCATGCCACAATCGATCTTTTGCGCACCAAATTCTGAAATCGTGTGACCAGCCGTCTTGGCGATGTCAATTAGCTGCCTCGGTGCTGGGATTTGACTTTTATTTGTGGGGAACCGTGAAAAGCTGTTGTTATGCCAACAATCCGGAAATGATTCAAGTAATTAAGGCCACTAGGTTAGGTTAGGTTGAGGTTCAATTTCGTTCATTTTATTGCATTTTTAAAAAGAAACTTGTGGTTGGCTCACCCTGTATAGACGGATGTGGCGGTGTAATTGCAGCCATATTACTTGGAGGCACTCTCGTCTATTTGCTATTCGAATTGAAGCGGCGGTATTCTATACACGCCCCTCTAGTGGGTTAGAGAAAGGACAAAGAGATTTCAAAATACATATATAATAGACATCCAGGAGCAATGGAATGAAATTGTTCTTTTTTTTGTGCTAGTATGGGCGGAAAATTGGTAACATGCCAGCAGTAATAGCGTTTCAATTGTCAAGTGAAGCAAACAAAAAACATGACCGACCAATCGAGTGGTTGAATCCTTTTGCCTGACTTTCTTTTACTGTTCGCTATTGTTGAGAAGTGTACGCGGAACCAAACTTTGTGCAAGATGGAGTGCTCGTTTTGTGGTCAGTTGAATGTTTGATCCCCTCCTCCTTCCTCTTCTCACTATAATTGCATTGTGCCGAAATGATTGGGTAGTTCAATTAAAACATCATCCGGAATGCATGTGTGGTAGAGATGGGGTGGCGGACATTCGCTTCCCGAGCGTGTGTTGTTGTTTTTCCATCGTTTTACTCACTCGACCCTTGCAAGGAGGATGTGAATAATTGATTTTTGTTGAGAAATAAACAGGGATTCCACAAGTGAACGACATTGCCCTAGTGAAAGGTTTTTATTCCACTTCGTAAGAGAGATTGCTTCTCCTAATTGAATTTTCCATTTGTGCAGATCGCCAGTGGCATTGAGTGTCGGGTGTGCGGTCATCTGGGTGTGAATGGTGGTTGTAGTACGATATGAAACTTGCTCGAACATAATTAGAAGTCGGATAGGAGTTTTGTGGCAGCGATGCGCGTAATCGATATCGAATAGACTTTGTCGTTGATAAACAGATAAAGAGACTGTATGAAAGATCGTTTAGCTCATAGGTCTGTCATGAGGCAATAGCTGGAAAACAGCTCAACACAAAACCAGGACAAGTAATGCCCTTAGACTTTGTAGAGTTACAGCCTACGACCGATATAACAAACCCCGAAAAAAATCCAGGCGCAGTTGCTTAGTGGTTAGTGTGTTGGACTATTAAGCGAGGGGCTCAGGTTCGATCCCCGAAAAATCCAAAATTCCATCTTAAGGTTTCTTTCCACAGCGCCACCACTCGCGAACGTCTGACAAACGCCCGAGGGTATAACTGTCACGAAAGAGCTTCTCAATTGGCCTTGAATTTGGCATAAAATTCGTCCCAAAATTGAATAAATAAAAAAACATAAATACAACAAATGGTTGCAAAATGCTAGGCCTAGGGTCTCTACGGATCTGTTGCGCCAATTGCTTATTTATTTTATTTTTTTAAATCCAAAAACAAAAAAAAATGTTTCTTATATTGGAGTTGTTCTTATACACACGAAGATATATGAAACAAAGTTTACCGATATGTTCTTGTATCAGTATTCCTTATATCCGTCGGGAACTGTACCATTAATACTACAACAAGATCATAAAGGAACATCAATTGATCATTATGTTAACAGAAGGACTAAGGAGGGAGTGAGTTTAAAATTCATGCGGAAATTTGGCAACAAAAATGAACTTTGAATAACCCTTTGACCAGCTTTAAGAAAATACTGAACAACTGACCATTTATTTAAAAAAAAATGTCAAACTTGTTAGCAACTTGTGCAAGTTAGAAGCCAATATAAGTATTCGTTGGAGGCTTATGGAGGGAGGCACTTGTGATACTTGTTTGAGTTGAGCCGATAACTTTTGTGGCACTGTCTCCAGGTAAAAATTAGCTGACCTTCACTTATAATCAGACTGAATATAAACTGCCAGTCGGTAAGCCTTCACTTGGTGGGTGATGGCGTAAGTGCATCTTTACATACTAGGGCTGAATAAAGTGAAGCGCCCTGGGAGTACCAATATAGTCCGTCTCCGTATTATCTTGTGGAAAAGAACAGGAGTTGTGCTGTGATTCCGACCAATTGAATATACAAAAGCAAGCCGACATCGTCGTCGGTGGCGATCGAATTAAATGGAAATATTTCAGGTGGAAGCCTCACCTTCTGAAAGGGCGCTAATCTCTTCTCGGTTGTTTTCTTACAGAAGAAGCCGCCCTCTAGTACTAGCGCCCAATGCTATTGCCCTACCCTAGAGCCGGAACTGTTTTTTCGCGTAATTCGACCACAATGTTCATAGTTTGGTTACTAGGTGCAGCAGCAACAACACTTCACATACTGGTAGCAAGGAAAGGACAAGAGGTAAACCCCAACATGTCAATCTTATGAACTTTCTTCAACAACTTGTGCAGAAATCGTGTGTAGTGCATTTATTTTATATATTTCGATTTTCACAGAAAGTTTTTCAATATTATCACCTCTCTGCTGCTATCAATTTTACTGTCTATGAATACTGAATACGTGTGAAGCAGTAATATAAATTAAATTCTAAATGGCGGGAGGTGTAATAAACTACCGACACTCGGCAGTGTTCCTACATCTCTACATTTTTGTGGGAATTTCAATTTTCGAAACACTTTCCGTGCGTAGAAAGAAAAAAACAATAACAAAATAAATAAATTATTTTTGTTCCTATAGTTATTAAGTCTGTTTTCGTTTGTTGTTTTTGGCGAAAAATTATTTCGCCGGGAATGTCCACAGAAACAAAGAATTTAAAGAAAAGAATTGATTACGAATATTATGATTTGAAATATGATTTTTTTTTATAATCTTTTCATGAAGATTACGTTTAATAAGAAAAAAAAAACAAACAACAAAATAAATTTATAAGAAAATTTGAAATAATTGACATAAATAATGAAATTACATTTGAAAACAATTGCTTCAGCCAAGAATATGAATACCTAATGGTATTTTTTTATGCATAATGGCAAATCAACATGTTCACTGCTTTGTACCCTTTGTCACGCATTTCAGCTTGGCCGCCAAAAGCTTTTTCTTTAATTCATACGAATTCACATGATTAGTAACGAAAGAACACAACTGAAAAGTTTTTGGTAGACAATAAAAATAATGTCATTATTTATGTGCAAAGTAAATTAAATTTGCAAATAATAATGACTGCATATTTATTATTATTTCTTCCCACAATTTATTCCAGGAAACTGACGTTTTTTAGCTTGATATTTTTTTTGCAATTTTTCTTACACTTTTAAGTGACAGTACAGTTGCCAGGTTCGTTTAATGCTGTTGTTAATTGTTTAACCAAATCGACCATCAAAACAAAATGGGAATGTGAAAGGAGAAATTGGTTGCGAAAATTAAATGAAATTTGATGGAGGACATCGAACAATTTTTTTTATATCCATATCATAAAAATAATATCTATATATCTGAAATTCATTATAAAATGACTTAAGAAAATATTGTTTTTCTTTGTATCCTATAACTTGAACATTCATTGCTATTCAGTTATTTCGTGAATTTATTTCAATGAAATGCATTATTTATTAATGAATTTGCGCGATTTAGAACAGATTTGTATTGTATATGGCGTCGTTTCACTTGATACCAGGAAATAAGAAAATCGAACAACTATTTATATAAAAATGTAGCGAAAAACTTAAACTTGGGACGAAGAAAAAACATTATTTACAACACAGCCCCACACTCGATATTGAAATGAGGCTCCCTGACATCCGACTTAAACAGGAAGTGTAGGCTGTTTTTTTTCAAGTATGCGTGATCCCCCTTAGATTAATATGGCACGAATCCATGAATTCAAACTGAGCTACATCCAAAGGTCAAATTCAGTTTGTAGACAATTCCTCTGACTGAAGCTGTCAGTCTATTTAGTACTTAGTTTATGGTGGAGATCTAAGATACAGTCGTAGAACGGAGTTCTTTCTCTAGTCCTGCGATATAGATTTCTGCACGATTTGCAACGACTTCGTTTCAGCTTTTTGCCAGCAAGAATATCTTCATGAGAGCAGTTGCACTTAGCTGCAGTCCCTTGAGCGAATACTAAAATGTCTTAACAAAGATTTCAAGACTTCGAGTAGTAACAGAACTTCCGATATTTTCATTTGACTTGATGGGGTTATTTGTTAACATTGGTACTTGGCATAGTGCGGCCTGGATAAGGTGTCATTCTTACCGCGGATAAAAAGCAACGAAAGCAATTTGTTGTTGTGCACTCACAAGGGGAAAACCAGGGCTTAATTCTATGTGATTTTAAAGAAATGAAAATCCACATCAAGCATTTCGTAAATTAATCAAAAACCAAATCTGATGTATGTCACAAAAAGGAATACAAATGCGGACAACTTCTGTTGCATAATCCCCTCCTTAATCCTTTTCTGAACAGATACTACAAATAGAAATTAAATTGCTACATAAACAGAGTCTCATAGACGTGCCCTCCAGCATTATCCTGAATTCGTGTACGATTTTCAACTTTCAGGGATAAAACAATGTCAGCGGAACAAACTATGTTGCATGTGACACGATCCCCGACTCCAGTGCATGTTGTTGCTGAACTATTACTGAGCACATGTAACGGCGCAGCTCAGAAAATGCCCACATGCATGGTCCTTGCATAGATACCACAGCATCCTATCCCTTTTATAAGCCAAACACGGTATATATATAGTCCTTTAATAAAGTACAACGCGATCCGCTAGTGGTGGATACTCGAAGTATGCCGGCTGCATATTGGTTATGTCAGGGCCACGATTGCTATTCCTAACGAGAATTCCGCACTTTTGTGGCCATGTTGTACATCGTGTTTGTATATGAGTGGTGGCTGGTGGGGTAGGGGTCGGGTCGGCTTTTTTGGTCACATATAGCGGTAATGATGGTGGCGATAATGGAGTGCTTCATGCATACACGAGTGCGATATAGGTTGGCACCATTAACAAAAGCAACGTAATATCTGGCGCCATTTACACGGGACAATGCCTTAAAGGGGTCTTCCCTGTCATTATACAATCGGCAAAGAACCACAACCATGAATACACCCATGAATCTCTTATACGACTGTCGCGATGCTATAATAAGCAAAAAGAACAACTTGTGAGTTTGTTTTTCTTTGTGCCATGCCTCATGCCCATTTGGAATAATAGATGGGAATAGCGTAGGAAGATCAAAAATAATTGAATACCAGAAACGGGTAGAGCTTAGAGCAAACCCTAGTTTTTGCTGTACTGCAACTGAGTGCTAATGAGAATGAGCAATACGACTTAGAGCTGAGTATATCCATCTGCAGCGGGTGGGTCTAGGTATGTACACACCCACCTATATGCAGCAGAATATTGGGAGGGGAGAATGCCCTTAGCTCGAGCTATTGCTAATGCAATGCCACTGCCAGCAACACGATGTGCGAATTGAATGTGAGTGCATTTGGTGCTCTCAGCGACGTTGTATTACAGCTTACTGCATTTTATTTCCGATTACTCCTTGTGGGATAGCGTTTGTTGAAGTACGAGATCCGTAAGACACTCCTAAGGATAATGCCTTCCCCTTGCGCTGAATGAAATGAATAAGATTTCTTCAGCAAAGGAAAGCTGTCTTCCATTGCTGGCTGAGTGAGTTGTTAGGTACAGAATACAATTATTGTGGCGTTGAGCTTAGGATTAGCTCGCAGAAGGTTTTTCTGTTCCTTGGAACGAAACAACAACCATTTTTGTTTTTGATGAAATCGGGTAAACTCACATTTACTGTTGTCAGAAGGACTAAGTGATGAGAGGATTTTTGTTTTGTTGAGTGTTGGAAAGGGGAATAACCTCCATTGCATAAATAGCAGGCAGACAGATATTACCTTGATTCAAATTGCGAGCTTACCAAGCAATAACTTCTTGTAAGAATAACGTATCAATCCATCTTGATTGGTTTACATCCGACTGTAGAAACGAGACGTAATTTTCAACCAATTTAATATCCCTTAATCTAGATATTTGCCGTAAAGGTGAGGGGTAAAAAAAATTGCAAAAACATTCGAAAACATTGGAAAAAAAAATAATGTTGCACCAAACAGATTGAGCCCAAATTTGCAAGCAATCTTCCACCGGGAGTGTTCACGTAAAGTTTGATCAAAATTAGACCAAGGAGTCTGGCACTTTCCGTTCAAAATAACATTCAAATCGCTATTTCCCAACACTTATGGGAGCTAATGCTGTAACATTCAGAAAAAAAAGTTTTTTTTGTTCCATTCTTGAGTGACTGCGGTTTTAAATTGTGTAGATATTCAAATCAGAACCTCTGCCACTGCCATATCCATTGCGAGGTAGTTGTCGTAAGAAGTATTGGACGTATACGAAGATCAATCGGAGCGGCTATCTACAAGATAAATTTAAATTATACCGCTGAATGAAAATCACTGAAGCAATGCCTCACCAAAAACATATTCACTCTCGTGCGTCACTAATTTTTATTCAGCATACCCGCATATCAGATTTAATATTTTGTTCCAGAAAGACCTATTTCCATACATTTATGCATATAATATACAATAATTTCAACATCCTATACCCACCAAGTACGGAACCCGCATTTATATAGACAACTCTCTCAGCACACATCTCTCTTTGGGTATTAATTTCGATTGATATTCATCTTAGATGCTCCAGATAATTTATAATTTTGTGGAAATTGTCCGCCACGTACCTACCCCTCTCTCATAATTACGTATATACGTACGTCTATCCGACACCCCCAAAGACCACCTCCTCAATGGTAATGAATAAACTTAAGCAAACACGCCCATACCTCGCATTCAATATTATATAGGCTAGTTCCGTTCAGTTGGGGTGTCTGATTTAAGTCGACTTTATTATGTCCGTCTCCGGCATAAACAAGAGGATGTAGCTAAGGAAATAATTCTCGATATATGTATAATATTGCCCACCATAATGCATATACGATGGCTATAAAGGATATAATCAAAAGGTAGTTGACGACGAGCCTGTTGTTGTTGGACATAGTATGACACATGGACATACTACACGACCGTACGTAACTTTCTTCCATGTATTTTGAGGTTTTTTTCTCTCTCTCTCGTTTTTTTTTGTTCAGGGATAACCTATTCTTAATGCAAACTTATCCACTTCCAAATGAAGCCAACCCTCCTAGTTCGGTATTAAGGAGGGTAAATAGGCTCTGGCCTTTTCGAGTACACAGGACCCCCCACAGAGAGGTGAACAGCATTTGACCTTTTGATCAATTTTAGATAACTCTTGTTCGGCTGCAAATCTCTGAAGCAGACGCAGTACATATACATGAAAAATGGGTTGGGTAGTTCCTTCACTTCATCTCTAAGAAATCGAGTATCACTATATATAAAAAGAAAACTATTTAACTACCACAACCCCTGTTGCCGACCAGTTTTTGAATGATTCAAGGCAAATTTAAAACCAGGCCAGAAGATGGTAGGTAAATATAAGACTGGTCACCGCAACCAGCAAATTGCTTTCTGAATAATTTTGGCAGTTGATTATATCGGACAGAGAGCTGAGTTGATTACCTTCCTCTCAGATGGGTGCTGTACAGTGTACACATTATTCACAGCACTTGGACTCTTTAGGTGAGGCTACTTGGAAATATGATTTTTAAAAGCATTTTGTGGGAGAAAAAAGTTCAACGGCGTTAAACCGCAAGATCTGGATGGCTAATTCTGATCGCGAAAACGGCCGATTATATGATTAGGAAACGACTCATGCTGTAATTGAATTGTTTCTCTGGCTGTATGGCATGTGGCACCGTCTTGTGGAAACTACATGTTGGTCACATCCACATCTTGTAGTTTAGGCACGGAAAACTGAGTTATCATGTCAACACCATTAATTGTTACCTACTGCCTGACAAGCCGAATGAATTGATGTTCTTGGACTGTCAGCAATACCCTCGCGAACTGCTTCGATATTTTCTGTTGAACGACTTGTGACAGGACACCCAGAGTGTTTAAGATCACTAATTGATGCAGTTTTCATTCATTTTTACACCCTCCACAGAAAGGTATATTCACTTTGTCATTACATTTGTAAGGACAAGAAGGAGTCACCGGAGACCTCATAAAGTATATATATTCTGAATCAGGATCATATTCTGATTCGATTTAAACATTTCCGCCTGTCTGTCTGCACGTTAGCGCCCAAAGGGATTGACACAGTTGAATAAAATTTTGTGAAAGGACTTACTTTACGATCGCTAGGTTGATATTTAAATTGAGCTATGTCGGTCAAGTAGTTCTGGTACCTCCCATACAAAACACATTTTGCATGACTTGTATGCAGTGGAGGGTATCAAATCATCGGCCAGGCCGATGATAACACTTTTACTTGTTTCAATTATTCTCGTCATAGTTGAGGTTTTAAACCACTATGACGGTCATGTTTTGTGCGTAAATTGCGGACTGTAGCTGACAAACCCTCGTAATTTTTAAAATAATGCTCAACATTGAAAATGCGTTGTTTTTTTGTATAGCGCTCCATATTTACTAACCCCGAACTGTCAGGTGTCACATACAGTTATCTTTTTTTGCATTGGCATCACTGCACCATTAAATTTCGCAAAATTCAAACACTTCTCTTCGGTCCTCTCACACACATACTTCTAGAAGGTCAATAAATAGCTTAGGAAATTTAAAGATCTGTTGGATTCCTTCATAATTATGTATTTTTTTTAAGATTTGATTAAGATATATATAGATAAAACATTTTTTGGTCGAAAATGCTTCCACAAAGTTGATGTGGCAATGAACGACGAAGAAGTTTTATCACTGTTTTTTTTTTAAACTCCCAAAAGTTTCGTCATATGTACTTTAATAGGTTATGCGATTCGAGTTTGTAGGGCTAAAAAGTGTATTATTTTGGGACCAGGAAATAATGCTCTTAAGGAAATTCATTACTTTTCAGTTTGTGAGCCTATTTTCTGTCATTGACTCTTAAGTATTGGAATGACTTTCCAAGAGATTTTGTTAAAAGTTTCTTCTAAAGCCTGTCAAAACGAATAGATTTCGACTTAATGTCCATTTTAGCTCCTGCAACATCTGTTGCATATAAGCTTGAAAAAAGAATTCGTTGCCAAAATTAAGTTCACTCAAAATATATATGAAAAGTGGTCGCAACAGGTCCGTTTACAGGTATACCCTACGTCTAGCTTTTCGCAGCCACTGGTTTTGTTTGAATACTTTTGTTTGGTGTAAATGAAAATTTTTCTCAGAGTCTTGGCTGAAAGCCTATTGCGAAATTTTTCGAATAAAGTAGCTGATACGCTTCGCTTATTTTTACAGAGACTTTGGTTTGTAAATCACAAAAAGCTCCAATTAATTTAGCCAGGTGAAATCGTTTCCAACATTAACAGGGTAGATCATTAGGTTCTATGGTGTTCTGAAATGCTTATGCTGACCAAGAACCCTAGTCTTTTCGTGCCACCTAATTAGTCTTTTATGAGGAACGTCTTCTTTAAGGAGATTGCATATAGCATTTTGTAAGACATTACCTCGGTTATCACTCAGATGGTAAAATAAATCTGCTATATTTGTGCAATTTTCCAGCTAATCAAAGTCAAGTCTCCGAAAACGTAGGTATTTATTAGGTGAGTATGAAGCTGAAGTTGCTTGTGAAAAATCAACGTCGCTGTTTCAACTCCCCTCCTCCCTTCTATCCTTCTCTGACTCACAATAGCTTAAAAAAATAGTAGCCAATATGAAAAGACTTGGCGACAAATTTACGATTGAGCCACGAATTCAGTTCACACTGAGCATGATCAATATCAGGATGAAAATAAACCTATTACGAGCGTTAAATAAGATACGGTAAAAAAAAAACACAGGGTTGTTGTGTATTAAATATTTTTAAGCATTTGATCGTATATAACCGTTAGAGATATCCGTGTAGATCAGCATCTTGATGCAGTAGGAAGAGTCACATACAACTCAGTTACATTTAATTGATTTGTTATCTTCGAAATCATTTAAAAACCTTAGCTAATTTAGTACAACGGAAAATAATAATGAATACCATTCACAGTATGGCATTCCTAAGCAAGACCATCCGTTTACAAATTCATTGCGGTAGCTGCCCAAATGAAATAACACGTTCAACCGAACAGAAATTTAAGAGTATATTAAATTAGAATTGCGGGCAATGTTTAACCAAGTCTTTTTCGCCAGGGGAAAGAAAAAACGTTTTCCGAATGAAACAATTTACCCGCAAAGACCTACTCCCCAATGCTGTACACAGCTAACTGCCACTGCCGAGTACCATGTACATGCTTGGAATATTAAACACGAACTATCTGTGCACATTCCCTCGGGTCATGTATTTTAATTTGCAAGGCCGGCTTAATTATAATCGATATAAATTAGAAAAGAAAATAATTACGGTCCCAACTGAATATCTTTACCTACCCTCACTCTGGTAGACGACACGATAGCATGCCATAAAACAGAATCCCTCGTCCAACAGAACAAAACAAAAAGAACTTGAAACAAAAGGAACTCATTTTGGCATTTTGGGTTTTTCTTATGATTCCAGATATCTGACCACCCCAATTACCATCAACCACCCCATCGGTGCACGCTCAGTTGGCATTTATCAGCATATAATCGAACACTCCTCATTCCGTTCGAAAGACTTCATCGTTCGATCAAAGTGCTCAGAACGGCGAAGTGGGCCGAAATTTTCGTGGGACCAGGTTTAAAATTGATTTCGATGCTTTGCAGGGAGCCTGTCCTTTTGTTCTTAAACGAGGCGAAGTGGAAATTAAAATCTTCAATTGGATGGAAACACACGACTTTCGTTTTTTTTTTTTTGGAAAAGGAAAAAGGAAATATCCCATTACGCTTCATCAAGTTAGGACGCGAGAAGCGTTTTTTTTTTTTTTGTATTATATTCTATTATTTTTAATAGAGAGTCGTGATATTCTTCGCGCTCTTTATAAGTCCTCAAGTGGAACAATTTAATAATAAAAATAATTACTCTTGTATTACATTTTCCATTGTATCCTGATGAGTTCTTTGAAGGACAATTTTTTATTTATTTTTTTTTGCTTTTCCTTTTCACAGTGTTTATGCTTCGTTCCTGCTGAGCAAAGATGAGTGATGGGAAACGAACATAATCTGTATCTAGATTGAGTTTTTAAGATGTGACTGAGTTTGTGCCCGGAGTGGGGAGAACTGTAGCCTTTCTACTGAGTCATAGATTGAATTTGAATGTTGGGATGTGAATCACGTAGCGCGTTGTGCATTGTTTACATATCACTGGGTTTCGAGAAAGACCCTGAAAATGAAATGTTTGCTGAGACAAATATAAAAATGTTGCACTACACTAGGTATTAGGTTGATTTATGTAAAGGAAACCACACCTTTCTAATGAAGGAGACGTTCCCTAAATATTTTCTGGGAAATCACAAATTTTCAAAATTGAGGTGGATCAAAAACTGTAAGTTATCTCAGATTCATATTGGTCAATAACATTAAGTTCTTCCTCCCCACAAGCAGCGATAAACGTTGCAAAGCTATGTGTGGTGCAAATTAATTTGAATAAGCGTCTAGATGCCACCGAAGTCACCTGCTGTTGTTAAAATCAGCCTTCATTCTAAAATGAAACCTTTTCCAACATGTGAGAATATTTGCTAGAATCGTTGGTACCAAAGGTTGGGTGACAACAAGTCTGGTAATAGACTTATAGGCTTATTCACTTTGCTCCAACGTAAAATAAAACTTTATCAAGAAAACTATCTCAAAATTTACAGCATTGCAATTGACGCAGGTCACGTTCAAAAATATAAGGGACGTAAAATGTGCGGACGTTATTGCTCTGTTAAAAAAAAGTTAGGAAGATGTTAGCAATAAAAAAATAAATAAATAAATAACTGGCGCAACAGGTCCGTAGGGACCCTAGGCCTAGCTTCTCACAACCATTCATTTTGTGTGAGTTTTTATTTTAGGGACGATTGGAAGGGATCTACAATTTTATGCCGAGTCCAAACGGCCAATTGAGAAGCTCTTTCAGGACAGTTATAATCTCGTATGTTTGTCAGACGTTCCCGAGAGGTGGCGCAGTGAAAAAAACCTTAAGTTGGAATTTGGGTTTTCTCGGGACTCGAACCTGGGACCCCTCGCTTAGTAGTCCAACACACTAACCACTAAGCCACTGCGCCGACAGATGTTAGCAATAGAAGGTCCATATCAGAGCAACCTGTCTTAAGCAAAACCTTGGACAAATGTGAATAAGACTAAGTTTTCCAAGGTGTTATTCTGCATTTCTGTGCTTTTTTTTTTTTAACTTTTCAACCTTAATGACAAGAGGTTAACTGCAGTTTTATTTGTTAATAAGGAGAAGTTCAAGGAAGGGTGAAGAAGCTGGATTTTATGGCTTCATTTTTATTTTTAAGGTTTAATCTTTGAAATAGATCATAGGGGATTAGGAGGAAAATTAAATATTTATGAAACCCGGAAGTCATGATTGCAGACTTATTTCTATATTATTATACATTTTTAGCTCTACTGCCGCCAATTTGAAACGCAAAAACGACAACTCAGCTCACTTTAAACTCTAATGAATCCAAAAACAGATATGAAACGGGAGGTGTAGCCAGAATGTAAGGCTTATTGAGGTTAATTAAAAAAAAAACAGATGAAACGAAAAAACCATAGGTCATTGGGATGTAATTCCGAACTCAGATGAAATGAGAAAATGGACAGCAAACGATGAAATGAAAATGTGACATGGGTAGCACTCGTGGTGAGGCAGTTTGCGCAGATTGGATACCTTTTTAGGCATAGACTGCGAACTCTGATGAAACAAAAAAGCGACACTACTAAAATTGTAAATCAATGGAAAACATAATTTATGCACAGACCAAATACATAATCAAATACACAACCAAACATATATGAATTTATTCAAATAAAAAATAAATTATATATCTACAACAGCTTAGCCGTTTCCAGAAACGGACTGTGATCCAATCAATGTAACATAAAATGCAAAAGGCTTTACAATGCAACCGCCATAATCCACAACTCATTTTGTGATTCTCCTGCAGCAGTATGAACCAAAATCCGGAAAATAATATCAATTTAAAATATAATGCCAACTAAATCCTTGCACCCAGCAAAAAGGATCATCCAAATGTGGTCTTGAATGCGGTTATAATTAAAAATCCAAAAGCGTTACCACATCATATTGAATATCCACTTCACGTACTTGACCAATGCGATTACATTCGAAAGAAGTCGACTTTCTGTCCACTCGATGATCGCCTGACCGACGACGCGACGTTAAAAATGATTTATATTCAATGATAGTGATCGGGGAAGTTCCCACACCTAAAAAGGCTTAAAAGTCTTCCATCTACGTAGCACAACTCCAAGGACGATACAAACGAGAAACAAAAAAAAAAAATGAAACAACAGAAACTATTTTAAGACGCTTAAGAATTCCAATCACTTAAAACGTCCCGACGCAGAACGGAAACTATTTTCATTGGTATTGTTGGGGCGCTTGATTTTCTCCTTCTTCTTTTTTTGTCCGAAGTCAAACCGAAATTTCCAGGGCACGCCTCCCCTCAAAGTTACGTCTACGCCAAAATAAAAATATCTACTCGTATAATGTTCTATCGGTCGATGGACGGAAAATCTTCCATCCAACTAAGGCATCATCATCGAAGGAAAGACTTTTATTTTGAAAGGATGCGCGCCTGCTATGGATTTATATTGTCGGAGGCGCGGGTACGATGTGTGGGAGTGGAAAATGAGGTATTCCTGAATGCATATCACGTTTTGTCTGTTGGGATATTTTTGTTTCATTCATTCGATTGTGTTAGGGATGTTTGGAATATTAATTGAGTTGCAATAGCAACAACGGCATCAGCAGGAGAAATTTCCCAGCAACAAAAGCGCAAAATGTCCTTCCTGAACTAAGTGATATAGCTCCATATTCGATGTGTTTCTTTTGCACGCATGTTTGAGTGTGTGTGTGTGCAGCTGAAGGATTTTGCTTGCTGGTGCGTGCACTGTTCACGTGATGTGGGCGCGTGCAAATTGATGATTCGCTAATTGAAGAGGCTGTCTGACAACTGCGAGTGCAAACACAATCACTACCACCCAGGATCATCTAATTAAAGTTCAATTGCATGTTCTGCTCGAGGTATAATATGACACGGTGCATAATGCTTGCTGCATGCCGATGTGTGAAGTTGACGAAGCTGTGTGCTCCTGTCTCAAAGGCGCACATACCTATTGCGTTCTATTATGTGTTCAACGCCTCAGATGTGGTTAGGCATCCTTCAGTGCGATGTTGCAATAGGGATGTTCTTGTGTCGTGAAATCCTAAACATTTTGACATCTAACAATACCGCCAAGGAAGCCAGTGTGCGAGTGACGTTGAAAGTTCAAAATGATTTCAGGAGCAGAAGATACATCGGGGTAGTGTTTGCGTTCAGGTCTAAATTGA
The DNA here is from genome assembly GCA_916610125.1 of Cheilosia vulpina. Taxonomy (NCBI): domain Eukaryota; kingdom Metazoa; phylum Arthropoda; class Insecta; order Diptera; family Syrphidae; genus Cheilosia; species Cheilosia vulpina. The sequence goes on from OU744277.1 coordinate 62,477,916, forward strand.
GCAGAGTCCGCTGGAAGCCTACCTGTAGTCGTATGAATTGTTGACGGCCTCAATTTCGGTGTCAGTACTTAAACTGGCAAAGGCTTTTGAACCTGCCGTCAGTTTGAAGCTCTTACACCAAACTGAAATCGTTCGCATTGATTTGGCATTGGACCCCTTTTGATGACGGAGCGCGAAAGCTAAAGGGTCGTTCAGTAGCTCTGAGTGGACAATAGCACACAGCTGTGGCCACATTTGGTAATGTGTTTCTGTTATTCTGGTGTCATAGTCTTTACTTCACCAACGAGCGCAGCTACTCGAACCATGCCTTAGTGGATCCATGCCAAATGGAAACCGAAAAGTTCACAATTAGCCTCTGAGTTTTTTTTTTCTGAAGAAATGGAGTACTTCCGGACTAGAAGTCCCAGTAGGCCAAAGAAAAGCACGCCATATGGAAAATATTCTTGCGGTGATACAGAGTCAAAATTGTAATACTGTGGAAGGCAGCTTCCTACCTCGCATATACCAATAATAAGATTTCAAGATTTTGGCAGAACTTGAGCATGCCATTGCGCCCGTATCCGAAACTCTCTCTCTGACAGCTAATTTCGTCTGACTGTCCTAACTCAAATGCCATAGGAAATAAGCTTTCAATCATAAAGTAAACCCACCCAAAATAAAAATCTCCCGCCCACTACAACTATCAATTTACGCACTTAATCCTAATGATTCCCATGCAAGTAGGCAATCCACCACCCCGAAGCAAATGTGTCAAGTCATTAAGTATAATTAAATTGAAGAGATTACCGGCCCACAAAAGTGTGGACGGGTGTTAAACTAGTTGCTATTAACAGATCACCGTCGTCACTACCAACCGCACCATTACGCTAATCCGCACATTAAATTCCTTTCGACCTTTGAAAATTGCTTTCGGCTCCTCGAAGTGAGCCCTTGAACAAATCTAATCCCCAAACCTCAACCCTCAAGCCTAATAGTCGTCCCATATGCGATTTACGTAAATGCTCACAGGTGCAATTTACGAAACCCGCCAACACATTGCAGAGAGAAGGTAGAGGAATCACTGGCAAACTCCTCATACAAATTTAAATATGCTCCAGACCATAGTTGTTGAAAGTTTTTGACAAATATACCACATAGACGGAGAAAGAAAGAGAGAGAGAGAGATGTAGTATAGTAACGTTTTTTTTCATTAACCCTTTCTCACTAATCTCAATCAATCAGGAAGTACTTAATGGCTTAGAGGCACAACACCCTGATAAAAGTGTTCTAATGGCCCGGGGAAGGAAGGAGTTAATGCTGTACATATGCCCTCAGGAGCTCCTCAGGCGCACACTCACACATGCTTTAAAGCAAAGCCGCCGACGAAAACATTTCTTTTCCTAAACTCAGTGTTAACTCTTCCCCACGCGCGACCTGTGTGCGATATCCCGTCTATCACAAACGACCAATCGGCTTAAATGTCATAGATCCGGCAGTACACAGTTATTCACCTTCTCCTTGCCAAATGGCCTTTTGTCAGTGCCTCCGGTTAAATGACCATCCTGGGCGAGGGTTCACAGACATTACCTGCCTGATGGAATCGCGTGACAAGTCCGTAATCGTATTCAGACAAGTTAAACCGTTTGCTTTGCAGGAAGCATGCTCGGCGAAAGCCCATTGTTGCCAAGCTAATTGCCTTGGTTCAAAGGTAAACATTGCGTTCGCATTGAATTTAAACATGCGACCACAGATAAATTAACTTACCCAGCTCTACCAAGGGTATGCTTATACTTTTTAAGATCGTCCAACTAGGGGGAGTGTACGAAACCATTTTGGTTGTGGTTGTTCTTTGATTTGATTTTTGATTTAGACCCAACGTAACGTAACAATTGCACTAAAGAAAGCCAAATAAGATTTTTATTTGTAACCTTCGGCTAACGTCAAAAAGCATAAGCATACATTTGTAGGACGATGATATATAAATTAATCCTTGGCACGACTTTAACCAGTTTCCATTGTCCTACATTTGTGTACAAGAGAACAATTCTCACTAATGGGGTTTGGGTGATGCTACATTGTTCACAGGAGATCCTGCACAGTTTTATTTGCGCTGTTCCGTTTTTATTACTAGCGATTGCTTTGTTTATGTGTGGTGTGGCCCGTAATTGGCGACTGTGATCAGTTCATAAATATCCGGTGATTAAGTTGTCGTGCCTATGTCTAATCTTCATAAAAACGAAGCACAAAGTGTAGTAATGGAACGGTGGAAAAGTTAAATGTACCTACCGTGTGCCGGTAAAGCGAATTTAAAGGTGATGAACGTCAATTTCGGAAACGAAGGGTTATTAATGCCAATATGATTTAGATATACTTTGCCATTTAACGGCGGAGCACTTTAAGTTATTGAATTGCTAGGTGATTTGCTGAGAAAGTGGTGTAGGGTGGGATGGGGGTTTACTGCGCGCAAAATTTAACAGTAGCCTGATGATTTTATTGGGGTCCTTTAAGTGGTAGTTTTTGCTAGCAACATGAATTTTATCACCAACACTTTAAAATATAAACAATCTGCATGCGACCACTTTCTACAACTTTTAAGAGAGTTTACGCTTCCATAACTTTCAACATTTTTACACATGTTTTGTTTGAATTTGAAAATTAATATGAAAACTCCCAGATTCAAATTTAACAGTAAAATAGAGGACCCTAAAAGTTTTGCTTATTTTAAAATACTACCGTAGTTTGGACATATGTTTGAGGAGGAGAATTTTATTTAGCCGTATGGACTTTTAGTTGATTAAAATACTCCAAATGAATTCATTAAAATGCTACAATGAGCGTGCGGGTTTTGCTACATTCGTTTTATATTTTTTACATTTTTTTTAAAACCACTCCACATTTTGCATATATTTGGAAACGAAACTTTTCCAAGTACTTTTGTAAAAATGGGGATAAACTCATAGTTGAACAGAAACAACGTATTGTGGTTGTGAGTGTTTTTGAACGAGAGCAAAAATGCTTTGATAAAAGCACGTGCTTTTTTTATATAGCTTTTAGGGAGGCAATAAAAATCAGTACCGTGGTGCAGGCATTCTTAAAAAGCAGAATATTACATTCGCGATGTTTCCTATCAGGAAACCAACATCAGTGGTGACAAGTATGATATCGATGTCTATATTCGAAGGTAAATGTCAAAATGGATTGCCACTAAAAGAAGGTCGTTTTTGCCGGTAAAAATGCCATCAATATTAAGGCAATTTTTATAACGCAAGGGGTGTTTTTGTTTTTATTATTTTAATACAGAAACAAAGTATGCAAGTTACATCGAAAAATTACCTGATACGGCTCGAAGGACCATGCACCCACACCTGTATAAAATACTAAATAGCAAGCCTCTTGTAAACAACGAAATGAGTTACAAAATCATAGAAAATCAGGAAAAAAGTTCTAAGAAGAAGATATATCTTCACCAAGGGACCTAAGAGTTCACCTGCTTGTGACTTTCTGAAGCCTGTCCCATAGCGCAGATGTGAGCTATTACAAAACTAACAGCCCTCACAAAAGCTGGATGGGTAACTTAAAAACCACTAGTTTTTCATAAACCCACTCAAAATGTATTTGCATTTTATCGAGGAAGTTGTGAAGCCCAAATAGTTTTTCCCATAAACCGTACACAATTTTGGGAATAAAAACAGACAGAAAAATAATATATTCGAAAACCAAACAAAAAGGAAATTAGTCATCGAGAGCATTAGGGCGAATCTGTCAAAGAAAAAACAAAGAAACCAAATGTCTCTCATCCTTTTTTTCTTAGGTTACTTTTTGAACGAGAATCTCATTAAGAGTTATTTTTTGTGCGCCACTTTGTGAATGGCCCCATGGAGAGCAAAATGAACATTTGACAATTTGATATGAGTTTAACGTGTACTCTGACCACCGCCATCATCATCAACACACAGTCGCATTAGCTTCTTTCCCGCCCATCAAAGACTGCGGTTGAATATCCTTCCATGGTAGCCATTGTGTGCGACTTTGTCCACAACCACCCATCATGAGGACCACCCGCGGTAACATCCTGTTGACGATCATTGACTGCTGACGCAGTGATGTTTTCAAAATGAACACAATGATTAGAATCAAAGCCTTTGATGTTCCCTCTTAGTGACGTTGTTTGTCGCAGCTTGTATAGCCCATCGTCGTTGGCGTTAGTGTTGTCGCCATCATCAGCAGAAGCAGTGTAGTAACATTTACTGTGTCCTGATTATCATTATAATTGCGTGTTAGTCTGTATGTGTGTGTGCTTTATGCATGAATATGGGGGGTAACACACTGCAAGAAGCCACCCAACGCCAGCAGACATGTTGCCAACATATATTTTATGGCCTTCAACGAGCATTGTGCTTGCATATGGAATATGGGTATGGTGGCGTATACGTAACACTTTTCCTGTTTACTTTTTTTGCTCAGCAAAAATACTGCGCCTTCAATTGGAAACACAAATGAGAGCATTTCAGACTCACATTCTGACATGTTACTGTCAGAAATTGTTTACTCTCGAGAAATGTCAGATTATTCTTTGTTGAAGTTGAATTTCCCAAAGCGGACACAATGACAATAGCTGCGTGCAAAAAAAAAAACTATACACTCGTGTACGAGTCTTTTATTTTTAGGGCATTATGTGTACTCCTTTGATATTGATTCTGTTTTAGTTTGTGTGAAATGTGTTTCACTATTTTTGTGCAGTTTACCTTCATGCAACTGTGTCCTTAAAATATTTTCTACAATTGCATTCTTGTTTGCCGTCAATGATATCTTCGTGCTGTTCAGTGACGCCGATTTTTTTTTTCTTTTCTCTTTCTGTTCGCTTGGTGACGAAACTCTCTAGACATATGTATGAGTGAGTATGCATCTAAAGCTGTACCCTGTTTAGTGTCATTGTGATGTGACTTCTTGCGCATGTATATACCATGTGTCCCGCATGTGGAATCATTATTATTGCATTGCCAAATGCACTTTCTTTTGATCTGGGTTCTATTGTACACCAGAGATGGTGAACAAAACAAGTCAGCTTTGTATTTAATGGATGGAAAGAGGAAACAAAAAATCTTAATTACGCAGGAATTAAAGCTGGTCGTCGTCGGCGCAAAGTTGTTGACAAAAAGATGTCTACCCGGTACTATATCAAGTATGACAAAGTGCAGGATAAAGCCGAGGTCTAGGTTGTTTGAAAAGACACTCTGAATATGTTTTATGTTCTGTCTTTGAGGAAGTTGTCGCGATACAAAAATAGCAGTGACCTCATTCTGTTTCGCAGAGATCGGTGTTGTTAACAAGAGAATGCCATTCATCAACATTGTTTCAAAACAGCCTTTTTGAAAAGTGGCTTCGACAGTTCTATAAGGATAGTATAATGTCATCATCACCGGCTTGTACCAAAACAAATCTGCATGACTGTGTCAGACTTAACTATAGTTCTGTTGGGTGAAACATTTTCTGAATTCCATTCCAACTCAGCCATAATCATCAGGATCTTGTAATGATAGTGCCTATAATGATGATGGAAATAAATAAACATTCAGAATGTGTTTGTGCATTAATGACAAGGAATTCATTAATGAGAGGCAAAATATCGCCTCAGCACCTGTAACAACTGATGACGGACCATCTTGATGACCGCAACATTTGCATTGTTGCTAAATACTTTCCGAAAGGAACCATCAGGTAAGCAAATCGCACATTATCACACCCATTAATATTATCCAAACAGAGATTCGTTCGGCAGGAAAAGTATCGGAATAGCAATGCAGGCCTCATTTGATTAAGAAACCCCACAGACTGGTACCAGTAACCCAATCAACCCACAATCTGATGAGACCCTTTGTCAATGTCAGCATTCAAAACGATATGCGATTAGCTTAACTATAATTCTCGTCCACATACAACAGTCATGATTCGGGGTTAATCTGTGTGCTAATTATTTATAAATATATTGCTAAGGTGGATACATGTCTTTGTTTGAAATTTGTGTTGTGGAAACTGTTAAAATTGAGCGATGAAAAATCGAAATATATCTACACATCCTTGGTTGCAAATAGATCGTATGTCAGTCTTAATCAGTTATTCAAAAGAGTTCCTGAAATTTTTAGTATTTACAAAAGTTGTCTAATCAAGCCCATCTGCTCAAGACTCAAAACTCCGATAGCTTATCTGAAATTTTAGAGACAAATTTATTCTGTGCTACTGGAGCAGTTGAAACAAAAGAGACATCTCACAACTTAATTTTGACCGCAAATTAATCCCAACCAGCCAATTGGCAAAGTCCTTGCTTGCTGCTAAAATGTCAAACATCATCAGAAAATATTACATAAATTGCAGACGGCGCACTTGACACGGCACTCGGGAATTAGCTGCGCGAATTCACATGTTAGCCTGCAGTTTGGAATTTCAAAATTATTCACAATGCACATACATACTGGCGATAGTCGTCACAGTGCTACGCGTAATTATAAAGGATCCTGATTAGGCAGATATGCCTTTCGGCAAATTAATTGGAAAACGTTTTCGCCTGCGTGTGGAGGTATTATTTCAATAATGTTCTAGTTCGCTTTGATGTGTGTGCCAAAGCAACAAACGATGCGTTATATTTTGATATACCTAACCATATATAAAGGAGCGACAATTATAATTAGTGAAAGGATTTCAACCGAGATTGAGTTTAGAATTATTGAGCAATTTATGGAAAAGCCAAGATAACTTCCGTCTAATTGGTTATTACTTCTATATAGAAAGCACGGCGATTAGTCTGGATTAGATATCCACTTTCGCAGAAGATATTTAATAAATTAAATCAATTTTATTGCTAGATGCAATGCATAATATTAGCATAGCACTATAGCGATGAAAATTATTATTCCTGCTCTTTGTACCGACTAAGTAAAATACAAATCGAATTGATTTAAAAGTAAAGACTGTGTCACACAAAACTATCCTCTTAACTGCTGATTCGTTCAATTTGGACTAAGTATTTACATAAAATTTTAGTAGGCACTACTAAGCGAGGGGTCCAAAGTTAGATTCCCGAAAAAACCCCAAATTCCATTTAAAGGCTTTTTTCCACTGTGCCACCTCTCGCAAACGTCTGCCAAACATCCGATGTCATGAAAGACCTTCGTTTTTAGCCTTTTGGATTTGGCATAAAATTGTAGTTCACACAAAATGAATGGTTGTGAGGAGCTAGGCCTTGGACCTAGGACCTGTTGCGCCAACTATTTTTTTTTTTCAATTTTTATATATTAAATTGGTCTTTTACTTTACTGTGTTGTTATCGCTATCGTTCTGATCAAAAACTTGAAATTCATCTTGACGCTTGCATTTCCTTCTTTCGCGTGGGTTTTGGCAATCGATGGTGACTTTCGTAAACACATTTGAAGCGACACGACCTTTTTTATTTTACACGATAAATGTAATGCTTGCGACTTTTAGATGAACTCTTCGACAAAAGAAAAAATCTTCTTCCGCGGAGTTCAAGGCGAATGAAATGCGAATGAGTCGCCTAGTTTGCTACAAACAATAGCAAGTGACAAGTTCTAGGGAGGCACTGATATAATTAGAGCAAGTGCTTGACAGCAGTAGGAGAAAGTTGTGTCAGAGATGCAAATAATCCTCTGATGATTTCTGAGGATTTTTTTTTAAACAAGTACTTATGTCTTTCCACATAGAGTCCTCTTTGAAAAAGTATTTTAATAGCTGTAAACTAAACAGATGCAGTGAAGATCCGAGTATAAAACTTCCTGAGGAGAATTGTGGCGCAAATGGTAACGCTCATAATGATCACGCAAAGCGAATGGTTTTCAGAAATTAGTCAAAAGGTACACAAACACGTTGCGCCAACTATATATTTATTTATTTATTTAAGTAGGAGTTTAACATTTTTGTTGTTGAAAGGGACATTTTCATAGAGCGAAAATCAGCTTTTGTGCGTTCACCGTCAATTCTGATTGCAGATTTCGCCACGATACAGATGAAAAAAGAGTCAAATGCATGCAAGATTGACAAATTTGCTAATTCGGAACGAGCTGGAGAAGATTCAGAAGACTAAGAACAGACGATATGTGTCACATACAGATGAAAGAGAACAAGTTGTTAAGTAGAAGGTGCAGATATAAATTTAAGATTTAAGATAAGCTGTAAAAGCTGACAAAGAATCCCTAAGGCCTTAAATAATTCAGATTGCTAAGATGAAATGACAGATATTGCAACCCATAGACAACACTCATCGACCCATCCTATGTAGAGTTAGACGGGGTTAAGTAACGGGGTAAGTTTTAAACAATTAAGTATTTTAGGGTTCGTCATTTAGGATGCCTCTCCAAAGCAAACAACGAGGCTACCTACATACTTGTATTTGTATTGATCTTCATTTAGAGCTGTAATGCGTGAGGTCCGGAAAGTTGGATAGTTTGTAACATTTTTTTGCCTGTATTTTTGGTATTGCTTTTCACAATATTGGTTTTTTTTTTTGTAGTTATGCGGTAATCTTTTGGTAAATTTTGTGTATATATCTGAGATTTGTGCGGAATGCGGTTTTACATGAGGTATAGTGTTTTTTTTTCTTTAAAATTCATGGCGGGGCTAATCGTAACATGGAGTGTAGATGGCATCATTTGTCCCAGAGAATACAAGGCCTTAATCAAAGGCAGGTTCAAAAAGAGATCGAATCGCCACTTCCGTCACATAATGCTCGTTCACGGACGACGCGATTCGACCCCTGAAATTTTTTTCGATACTGAAGGGAAACGAACGTTTTTTGAGTAACAAAATAAAAGCAAGCCAGAATGGTCACCAAGACCAAATCAAAAAAGAGTTGAGGAGAAAGATGTTAGTTTTCTGTTTTAGTTTTTCAGAAAGAATATTGTGATTTTGCTCTTTTCCTGATGTTTTTTTTTATAATACATTTTTATTAAAAACAGATGATACAAGTTTTTTTTTAAGATTACTTACCTCCGCCTATGTTAAGTTGTAACTTTTTTTTTTTTAACAAACGATTTTTTTTACATTTCTGAGTAGACATTATTGGAGTTTTTTTTGTGAATTTTCTAGCTTGAATATTGCTGTAGTTTTCGCTGACTGATTTGCAAAATCTTAGGAGCAGCTTCAAATTGAGTCGATTGTGTTGTTTCTAGATAGCCCCGCTCTCCCCAACCTTTCCGAACTACATTTTTACTTGCTTATTCTTGACTTATGGCAACTCCTTCACATTTCTGCTTTTCCATTTAATTAAAAAAAAAGCGAATGCATTTTCTTTTCTCCAATAACACATTGCCAGCCACCAGCCAACGAAAATAAAAAATTAAAGGAATAAACGTAATAAGTTAAACCAACTGGAACTGTGACTGATTACATTAATTCCACTCGCACATGTGCACCGAGGGAAATTTATTTCTTCCACCCCCCATAGCTTCATCCAGGAATAGCTCTAGCTCTTGCCTTTGGCCACCTTACTGCTTGTTCTGCTGTGAGAACTTTACCCCTGCAAAAACATGAGCAGATTGTTGTGTGTAGAATATTTCATTTCATATTCAATCATATATTAATAAATTACACGGAAACTTTTCAGGTCCAAGCTGTGGATTACAGCCCGACGCGACTAATTAAATTTATTTGGGGGACTTAAAGTCATCATTTTCGTGACTCGTCCTAGCCCCCCTCATGATAGTTTCGATCAAAACTATCATCCCTCACCGAGAGTGGTGTATTTTTATCTGGCTTCGAATATTTGTAAGCACAACATAACAGTAGGGGGAAGTTTCAAAGTGGAGTCCCACAGCCGGGGGGGAATGGTTCCGTTAGGCTGCCTGTATTCAAATGTAAATAAGTTCAACTGGGAAATACCGAAGCGACTACAAGGAGCAACATGCCAGGATTTGAATATTCATTTGGGTTGAATAATATGAAAAACGTTCTAGAATTGCGAAGCCATATAAAACAGACACACACACATTTATAAATTTGCGGTTCTACCATGAGAGAGAGATAAAGATCCATACTTTGGATAACAAGTTTTAGGCGAACATTTGCTCCACCAAGGGGAATAGGAATAGCTACGTCAACGTTCGTTCGTTATTTCTAATTGAGATGAAAACGATGTGAAATGGCGGAAAATGGTGAAACACACTGATTACGTAAACGCATTAACTAAGATGATGTTGTTCAATATTCTTTGCGGCGTGTAGTCTACCCTGATGGGATGAATGTAAATGGTTATGATGGGTGGGATCTTAGTTTGCACCAACACGTGTGTGCAAAATAGAACTGACAACATCATCAGAAGGTGGCACACACAAAAAACGAGGAAAAAAACAAACAAACTGCCCCTCCCCCATCAAGGAAGTAAAAAGGGTTCTCGGTTCTATGTTCTATCCCTAATCCATTTTCGGTGTCGTAACGAAGGATGATTTTCGAAAATAAATCAAAATTTCCAACTTCCTGTTTGATTTGATTATGCGAGTCCCTGCTTATTAAACAGGATATTTGTTTGTATGCAAATTGGCAGTATATGGAGGGTTTGGGCGAAATATGAACAAATGGACCAATTGAGGTGAAAGAAAAGTTGTGAACATGAGGATTTTCGGTTTGGACATGGGTGTGGGTTGTGGCTGCGCATCTCATAAGTAGCTTAGCATAATGGGAATAAATCTGCTGTAAACTGAAAAGAGATTGCCATTGTGAGCATTGGTTTTATTTAGAAATTGATTTGAGCGAAGCCAAAGTGGTTCTGTTTAAAATTGATCAATGAGTAGTTTAAAGACTATGCGAGCTATCTAACCCAGGCTTGGTTACAGCTTCAATTCTGAAGGAAAGGCATAAAGTGATTATGGTTAACAAATGAATGTTTGAAATTATTCCCTTACCTTTGTCCTTCCTCTGCTAAACCCACCATCGTCGTGTGGTCGTCCTGGACGCTGACCCGGCTGCAAAAAGAAAAACAAACGAAGAATAGTTGATGAAACATAATTTTCGATAATTCTTAGACCAAATATGTGGTGGAAATAAACTTTTGTCCGTCTGTTGGGTTGGACGTTAAATTGCCATTGGGCACCGCCAATGAACCTACAATCTGCTTCTGTCATTTGAGCCGATGGTTTAAAAATGCTAGGCTGATGTGATTCCGAAGTGATTGCAGCGAATGACAGGCTTCACTCGTAAGAATAGCTTTTGTTGGCAAGAGCTACTCAAATCTACAAAAGGTTTCAGCCATTCTGTCAAGTTCCTATTTTTTGATGATAGAGAAATTTGTCAAAGTCAGCAAGTACACCGTACCCTTAGATATTGAAAAGGTGTTTAAGAACAGCTGGTGATCTACAATGAAGCTTCTTAGATTCATCAAACACACAAAACGTAAAGGCACATACGATGCATCTGCCTATAGCTCCAAGCTTGACGAGATAATGAGGCTGAGAAAACGATCTGTTTCTTTTATGACATATTTCAGCACTCGCGCTATTATAGGAGTAAATAAATAAACAATCTGAGAAGTATTGGTTGTATTTCGTTAGACTGCTACAATTTTTGTTGATGTATTACTTTGAAAACTCTAATTTATAAAGTCTGACAGCTGGCTGACTTGATGTGTTTCAATTTGGCCTAGATTATTCATTTGCACAGTTTTTTCAGTTGATGTGTATGGAGCGGCACACCACAATTCTAGCCAAGAATTTCTTGACCGTTCGTATTTGTGGCTGACGTAGGAAAAGTGACATAACCGACAAATCTAGTTGGTAACTTCGATTACAGATATATCTAGTCGACTTAAGAAAAGAAAATATATGAAAATATATGAGTATCTGTCAAAATATGTTGAGCTCAGATTTTTATTTAGACTGTTCTGTCAATTTACTCTCAGTTTATAAAGTGCGCATGCTCTGGACGAGAAAAGAAAAACAAATTTATATCCGAGATAAAACTGAAGCACGAACATTTTATGACAGTTCAGGCTCTGTTCTAAACTAAAAAAGAAAAACGCATATTGTAAACTAGCTCAACGGCCTTTGTTGTTAGCGCCAAATCTATACCCGACTTGAAAGTAAAGAAATGCAAAGCAATACTCTGAAAAGTCATCGAAAGCCTGATATACCTTGCAGCAATGTTTTATAATTGTTTTTTTAGAACGCAATTCGAAAATGCTTCAGAGCAGAGATTTGTATGCTTAACCTCCTACCTGGTATGCACAATCGAACGCTTTTTCCTTAGCTTCTATTAAATGAAGTGAGAAATGAAAAAAAACACAAAAATCAATCGATTTGCCGAAGTGTACAGATGTTGAAGCTGTATCTGCGATAGAGTTTCAAAAACGACTTCTGTCTAGCCCTGACTTCAGTGTGGATGCTCCGGAATCCGTTGGAAGTAGATAGGTCTCTTTTACCAGCTTGTCGTGTTTCCATTAAAAGTAACCATAGCTGAAAGAAGAGCCGGCACAAGAAATATGCCAGTCTAAACGACATATCGGTCTCACCAAAAGGCTGTTGTCTTTGGATATCCAAGAGCTATTGCAATTTGACAACGCCAAAGAACCAGTGATGTGACCAATTTCAAAAGGAAGCCTTAAAAAATCTGTTTAAGGTGAAAGATAAAAAAAGCCGTCAGCAATTATAACAACAAAGTAGAATTCCCCTCTCCTTGGAAGCAGATCCCCTAAAGTTTAATTAAAAAAAAAATACATCACTAAGTTAATTTGCTAACGCAAAACAATATACTACTTGGGTTCACCGCCAGCGGCCTTCAATCTTCAAATAGCAATAATCTCACTGTGGTTAAAAATAAAAGTAAAAAGGAAACAAAAGGCAACCCCTCCCAAGACATTATACAAAACAAAGGCAAGGACAAAACCAATGAACAATATAGCCGACCGTTGTTGTTTTATAGGTCCATGTCAATAAATCTCTATAAATTCTAGAAATGGCGGCATTAAAAAGATTGATTACAAGCGAATACGATTTGATTAATCAGTTTGTCTCCCAATCTGAAACTGAAAGGGCTTTTTCGGAATACCGTATACAGCACACTGTCGCGCACACACATCAGAGACAGTAAGCCCCTGCGGAAAGCTAAATCCTGATTTATCGAATCAAAGCATTTTCATTTGATGATCCTTCTTGTAGATGTGTTTGCCGTTCGACGACTCGGTTGGGTATATTGTTTTACTTCTGTATCGCATTGGGGTTGTGTCACAGCAGCAGCGGTTGGGTTATACAACTGTCACCTGACATCGGTGCGAATTGGAATTGGGAATCGAATTGTTTTGCTATTTGTATTGTGGCAGTGCAGCCGAACCCACATCTTAGCCCCCAACCCCAATGACTGATTACATACTAATCAATCTAATCACATTGGCCTGTTGAAACTCTGCTGGTAGATTTCTTATACGCGCACCTTGTCCCTAGGGGTGGTCAAACATGTATATGTACCTATAAAAGGCGATAAAATGAATTCTTTTGGTGGTAGTCAAAGTTTCGACGCGGAATGTTAACAGGTGGTTGATTTTTCAAACCTTATCCAGAGGTCTCTGCACCCACCACTTTGAAATATTAACAAATTGAGAGTTTACCAGACTGATAAGGAATAATTTATTGTGTGATAGGAATGGGTCCGGCCCAGTAGATCAACGATGGATCCGCATTTAACACTGCGACAAATCCTATAACAGACTAATGAATTTAAAGTATAAATATGTCACTTATTCAACGGCTTTAAAGTCACTAATGACAGTATTTATCAGACGGCTTAGGCGGTACTGGATGGCAGTGTAAAGCTTAATTGATGAACAGCTATTGTAAAAAGATTGCAAATTTCGTCATGCGGATAAGGCATCGTGGGGGTGATACGGAGCAGCTGTTAAAAAGGGGACCGTCTCTCATTATCAGCTTCGTCAAACTGAACTGTAAAAAGTGCTCCAAGGTGGATGTTCTTGGGAAATAAATGGGAGCCAGTTGCCACAGCTTCACTTAGACTATAGCAATTGGACCCATTGTGAGATACCTAATTCTCCCAAAGGGCTTCATAACGACTCAGTATTGATAGAGAGTCTCGTCTTCGCCAGCCCACCTACCAGGCCTAACAAAGCTTCGGGCTTAGTATTACTGCGGCTATTATGGGACTTTTTGAATCATCTAGAACAAAGTTTACAAAGGTTTTTGCAGGTCCTTCCGATTGCATATTCCAATTGGACTTCCAATTCTCGTTTCGCTGGACACCAGATAAGAACAAAAGAAACAAAATTGGTCATACCAGGTCCGTAGGGTCCATAGGCCTATCCTGAGATAAAATTTGCGTTCTTTCGGAAATCGAACCTGGGACCCCACGCTTAGTAGATCAACACACTAACCGCTAAGCCCACTCCGCCCCCGGTTCATTCTGTAAGTAAACTCAAAAGGACAGTGGCAGTTGGTGTTATCGACATTTAAATGCTGGCTGCAAAAAGATTTGCTCTCCGAATTTACTCCTTAATCGCCAAAAGTCACCTATTTTGTCATCTTACTTGAAATATTGCTAACTTTCTTTCGGGTAGTGTAGATGTATATTGCATGCCCAAGAGATAACCGGATTTGTTTTTTTTTTTTCCCGGATGAGAGTCCCCTTTATTGAGGTCCAGGAATATTCTTAAAATGCAAATACACACATAGGTACCCTAAAAATATGTATACGACATTTTGTATTCATCGTGTTACATTAGGCATGACTTTAATTTGGAGCTTTTCAACAGCCTTTTGCCATATTCCCCTATACAATATTTAAATTTCAATTCAGGGGTTTCTTCCCCTCGAAATCTCCCAATTTAGCGCAAATAACTCCGAATCGAAACCTCAGCTCATGTACAGGGTGGGCCAAATACAAGTTTCTTTTTAAAAATGCAATAAATTGAACAAAATTAAGTGTTTTCCATGTATTATGTAATCGTTCAAAACTTTTTTTAAAAAAAACCCTCTATTTGGGCTATACAGCACTCACTTTGAAAATAAGTTTTTTATACTTCCCAGCGTTGTTCAAGCGTAAGGCGACTCATTTCGTTCCGCGACCGTTGTCAGTGTCAAAATACCCTCTGATATTAGAAGAAACAACTAGATGGCCCACCCCTTATATTATTAGGATTGAATTACGGATACTATAAATCTCATATATCTGCAATAGATATGAAGAGCAAAAATTATCATTTCCGGGAGCCCCATGACTACACGTATACACAGACACACGCATAAAGAGCCAGCTACACCCTATGGGATTAACATGTCCACCCAGCAACGGAGATGATGAAGTTCTGTTTTTGAACATGTTTTCCAACAAAGTCTCCAAAATATTGCATCAGATATTTGATAATGCCCCCCCATGGTGGCATTTTATCAAATTCAATATCCGTTTTATTTTAAAGTTGTTTTCGCCTGTCCCAGCAACAGACGCGCACGTTGTCAGCTATACAATGTATCATAATGGAAGAAGGACTGTTTCTTTTTTTTTTTTTAATTTTTTTAAATAGCGCACATTGAACTGAAAGATGCACATTAAAGCCAATTGCTTCTCCAATTGGCGTTCACCTTCACGTCGAGATAGGGATGAAGAGAAAAACCTATCTGCATACATTTACTGGACAAACAAAGGGGACGAAAACACTTTCAATTTGCGGAAGGAAGCAAAAGGGAATTCAATTTTCTTTTCTTGCTTTCAGTCCAAGTGCTGTTGTGTGTACATTCGTTTTTTATTCTTCCCTGCTATCTGGGGCTTGTCTTCATTTCCATTATACTTTTTTCTGTGTACTTACTTCTTGACCCAAAACTTGAAAATAAGTGAAAGCAACATAAATAGAAACACCAAAACTTCTGGCTCAATGCAAACATTGAAATAGTTTCTTGTCATTGTGCTGGAACTTGTTTTCAAAGGTGAGACGGAGGCGGAACGCAGTTATAAGATTTATAAAAAGGAAGGTCTGTGAGAATGGAACAAGTTTTTGAAAAAATGAATGAGTTTTGCATGCACTACTTCATTTCACTATTCGTTTTAAAATGCTGTGTTTGAAATAAAATGTTTCACGCTGTTGTGCAGTTCAATATTGAAAGTCACTCACAATTTCCATCTCAGGATATAAATATTGGTAATATGACAACACAATAGGGATTACTTCGCCTAGCTCTATAAGACTGATGAATTTGCCTGGTGTTATATTTAAGTTATACTTAAGTCCCTTTAAGTGAAAAGTGTTGATAGTTCTCCTGTGATACGACATTGTACAAAAGAGAAGAGTAAACACAATTCTTAGACTCTTCGACACTTGAGTAGTGCACACATTGAGCGCAAAAGTTGGTTCTGATGATCAAAATATTGGTACTTTGCTTCGACTGGGTTTTCTTGGGGAAGTTGCTCATCTTTAATGTCACAGTTAGAGTTTACCTTAGCGGGGTAAGTCCCTAAGTTCAATAGGGCAATGGAATGATTTAATATTGATAAAGTTTAAATTATTTCCAATTTATAATAAATAACTATTTCCAATTTTACGAAGAGCTTAAGTTTGAAGCCAAGCTATGAAATCTTTGCACTGATGCCTGCCAAATTGAGGCTATAAGTCAACGGAGACCAAAATGTCATGATGAACAAACTAACTAAAACAAACTAAATTATAGTCATCTTTAGTACACATGATGCATTAAGTAGCAGCTCAAGCCTTAAAACGCGTATCTAGTTAGGAGCCGTTTAACAAAAAACTCAGGAAATAAAGTCAATCAACGCCAGAAATTGACAGTTTGAGAAACGCAGCATAGCAGTGCTTTGTAGACATGGATTTGACAGATGTCAGAAATTTACGGACCTTTTTAAAATACTAAACAAAAATTGAAGACTATCTTTGCCTACTTTTACGGGTATATCCATTTATCTGACTACCTCGTAGTAATGTGGAGATTTTCGCTGCGCTCTTTGGAAGCAAACTATATTTTTCGACGAAATTGCGGAAATCCTCTAAATCAAACCCCAGGGGTTTATAAAATTGAATAGTAACCTGGCTCAAGATTTATATACCAAAACTCACTGTTACCACCCCTACTTAAGAGTTTCTGCGTTAGATCAAGATACAGGTTCATGAAGACCAACTTCACCCTACCGTCCATGATCACTTAAGAGCTTAAGAACCGAAGGCGGTTGAATAGTAGTAAAGTCTACTAAAGTAAAGGGCGGCCGCCTTTAAAAAAGAATTTTGATGGACATTGGCTTTACACCGTCGTCAGTAGATCGACAAAAAATTCTGTACGGCAACTTAGTATGGTTTCTGCTTATCGACAAATGATCTAATATAAGGATAATGGAAAAGATTCGGCTTTTGACGAGTTTTTACAAATAAAGATTGACAGTTGAAAATATAACAGCAATTAGGATCAGAAAAGTCTGACGGACTTGGGTAGATTTATCGAATTTGCGATGGTTCAAAACCTTTTAATGGGGGAGAGGTTTCGCTCATTCAAAGTCAATATGTATCAATTAATTCAAAATGTTGTCTGTGTTTATGTACGATTGACGAAAAATGTGCTCATCCAATGCAAAAAATTATGAAAATGAAATGATCGAATGTAAGAGCACTTACCGAGTACCCCACCTTCCAATATAATATTGAAAAAGTAGACGAGACTTTCTTCAAAAGCAACAACAGAATTGACACGATGAAACGTGTGGAAAGCCTGTTTAAGGGCGACAACAACTGACATTTTGCTAGGAGGTAGACGCTTAATTTTGGAGGATTGCCAGCTACTTAAAATTACGAAACAGCTCCATACACTGAAGCAGCTATAAAATTATTAAAATTGAACATTACTCATTCTTTGGAGCTGATCGTAAGTAGAAATCACGTGACTGTGTTGGGTATAGGCAGACCAAACGACTGCGTCCGGACATCTGTAAAAGGTCCGTGTTTTTCCTTCTGTCTCTTAGGAGAATCGTCTGCAGACTGCTTGTGGGCGTCCTTTCGGGCCACCAAGCTTTTGCCAAACACTTAAATATGTTGCGCTTGAGCGACACAACCATCTGTCCTGGTTGCGGAGAGAAAGACGACACAGCGGAACACTTCCTCTGTAGCTGTCCCGGCTTTGCCCGCATCAGGTGGCGGATCTTTGGGGCTGATGTGGTGGGTGTCGAACATCTAAGCTCTTCATCACTGAAGCTCCTTCTCATCTTTCTTCGAAAGACAGGAAAACTAAGTACATTAATGTAAGGTGTCTGTTTGGCAGTACAATGGACCTGTAGTTGTGTCTGAGTGCTCCATTCGTCCCAAAAATGAAAAAGTCCCACAGAAAACGAATGGTTGTGAGAAGACATGCCAGGGGTCCCTACGGACCTGTTGCGCCAACTATTTCTTTTTTTTACTTTATTCTGAATCCGTCTAAATAGGTATACCACTGCATAGTGGGTATAATGCAGCTGATAAGGGCATAACAAAGGTACAAACAATTTTATGGCAAGCCCGAACAGCGGCATTGAGAAGCTCTTTCATGACAGTTATACTCTTCGATGTTTGTCAGATGTTCGCAGGAGGTGGCACAGTGGAAAAGCCTCAAGATGTTATTTGTGTTTTTTTTTTTCCAGAGACCGAACTTGAGATCCCTCGCACAGTACATAACGAGACTCATACTATAAACAGAAAATAAAACGCAATACCAGCATCGTTGTTAAAATTTTACCACGCTAGAGTTCGCCCAAATGTTTTTTCCTTACACTAAGTTCTGAATTCAAAATGGCGGCACAATATGCAGTCAATTGGAACCTTCAATAAATTAACAGTGGATGACTGTATGCAAAGTCTTTTTCAACTGAATTTTCATAGCAAATGGCAAACGCAGGACATCTACTTGTGGACATCTTCAAAAACACTTGGTTTAATAAAAAGTTCCTTACTACAGTCTGGACCGAAGCTGAACTATCATCAACATCCCCTTCGTCCGCCTTTCAAAAAATCAAAAGCAGATATTAGCAAATGTTGGAGAAGGAAAAAAAAAACACAACAAATATTCGTGTCTATCCAATAACTGACAAGTCATCAGATTCTCATCAGATTTGTCGACAGATTGCAAAGCGAACTGATGAAAGCCGTTGATAAGGGTCTCCCTGATGTGAATATACAGCACAACTTACGGCCTGACTAGTGACTATGTTTGTAACGAAACTCGTCGTTGTTGCCGTTTTGATTGACGTTAACAAAATTATAAAGAATGAGTGTATAATGTTCATAGACTTCAAAATTAAGCCCACATACAAGTTCTACAAACGTTTGAGAGTGAGTGACTATATCTGTTCAACATGACTGTTTTGTTTAAAGTATCTAAACCAATTTATGTGAACTGTGGTGGTCATGATTCAATTTGGTTTTATGGTTGGGTGTACATGTACATGTAGATGATGTGGATGAACATACCGTTGTTGTGTTATTTGGATAAATATTACGTTTTCGTATAAGGTTTCGTACCTTTGGTGGGCTAACTTCTCTCGTCGATATGCCCATCTTTTCGTGATGGCGCAGCTGCACCGGATAGATGATTTGATAGTAATGGCCGCCGATACGACGCACCAGTTCCTGATTTTGTCTGTATTCCTTTAGGAGTCGTTCAACTTCACCTGCAATGAGAAAGAGAGAGAAAGAAATGCAAATTAAATTCGATACACTCAGCCCTAAGGTCATTTATTTCTGAATATTCAATTGTAAAAATAAGAGACGATTTTTTTTTTACATTTTGAAAAGAAAATATTACCGTTTGATTGTGCTGCAGACAACCCTTTATTTTCATCAAATGTTACGTTTTAGTCCCTAAAAGGGGTACACATTCCTGTTTGGTCAAGGTAAATATTCATGAACTAACAAATGTGCCGAAAACCATCAACGTTCAGATTGACAAACAATGTTCAATTTACGAACCGAATATTGTACTCGCATGCGAACTAATGAAGCGCGCAGAAAAACACTCAATTTCCCATTTGATTATTTTTTTTTGTATAGCTTATTCAAATGATGGACGCCGACAACACTAATGTAAAGTACAGGTACCTAACGACTGTTGCGTAATTTGTATAACATATGCAAAAAGTTTGGTGCGCCATCCCCCCCGTCGAGAGTTATCAAATCTAATGGATATGGCTTCATTGCAGTGATTTCCCTAAACGTCAATATAATTTCCGTTTCTTGAAATTTGAATTCGTTTTAATCCGTCTTTTATACCCC
Organism: Cheilosia vulpina; assembly: GCA_916610125.1. Lineage (NCBI taxonomy): Eukaryota > Metazoa > Arthropoda > Insecta > Diptera > Syrphidae > Cheilosia > Cheilosia vulpina. Next base: position 62,498,131 of record OU744277.1, read on the forward strand.
AAGGGGGGAATGGACCTTCCCGCTCGACCAGAAGTTCTGCCTGCATGTTCTTCTTGGAAACTAATAGAATGACTGGGGTTTTGTATTTGCAAGGCACACGATACGATAATGTACCAACAGCGATATCATCAACATCAAGGAAGTTGGTTGGTCTCCAAAGATCTTAATCATCGTCATCATCATCCTTGTTCTCTTCCCCTTCGCATAGAAGGAGCAAGGAGGCAAATGATTAAATGGAAAGTTGTGCTGTTACGTGAAAGATACATTTAATATTCCGGGGATATTTTACTTCTATCTGTCATCGAAATGATGTACATAGTTATGTTTGGTTGAGCTACAGGTTGGGCTGGGTATAGGGTTGGGTCTTGTCGGTGGAATGGGTAGGCTTTGGTATTTATTAGGAATATAATTTATTGCGAGCATTAAAATTACAGAATAAATAAGACTTTAGACACTGTTGGGCATATATGTCCTTGATGTCGGAGTGATGGTATTTTGTTTATTAGGCCTGAGGAATGTGTTCGAATTGTGACAAGTATATTTTGCACCTGGTAACCTGTCAGCTCTCTACAAGTTTTAAAGGTATCAATGGGAAGCTTAAGTGATTGTCGGAATATCATAGGTGGGCGAATGGATTAATGAATCAAGACTAATCGATAAATAGGCCTTTGCCATTTACGTTTTAAGGACACGGCTTCGTTTCAAATGGTTCATTCGGAAGGTCCAATTTTGCGTCACTTTTTCGAGCATTTTATGTTATGTTATCCTGTAAGGCTTCAATCGTGTTCGGCTTGTCCACATAGACTAACGACTTTAAATAAAAAATAAATAAAATAAATAATTGGCGCAACAGGTCCGTATGGACCCAAGCCTAGCTTCTCACAACCATTCGTCTTGTGTGAGTTTTTATTTTTGGGACGAATGGAAGGGATCTACAATTTTATGCCGAGTCCAAACGGCCAATTGATAAGCTCTTTCATGACAGTTATACTCTCGGATGTTTGTCAGAAATAATCGAGATGCATTAAATCGCATGATCTTGGCGGCTAACTCACAGGGCCATTTCGAGAGATAAGCTGCTCACTAAATTCATCCTTCAAAATTTCTATTGTTTCACGAGCTGTGTGGCATGTGGCACCGTCTTGATGAAACCACATGTCAACCAAGTTCAACTCAGCAACGGGGGTATCATGGCTCGATATCGTTCGCCGTTGACGGATTCATCAGGTCGATTATGACGACCATAATATGGTCGTAACAAACGGTGCACATTTTTCACAGAGCACGAATTTTTATAATAAATTTCATTAATTTGCAATCGTTGCTCGTTTGTAAGTCTTTCCATGATTAAATAGCAGAGTATACTGAAAACTTTTCACTTTGACAGATGACGTTTGGACGCCATTACTAACCAGTGCTGCCAACCTCAAAAACTTAACTCTTAAAAAAACACCCTTTTCTATGTTTTCGACCAACCATTCAGCAATTCTCCATTTCATTAAGCTGTAATCATTTGGAAGACGGGAGCATCTTAATGCTACACAGAGGCGATTCAAAAATGATTTTCCCTGAGCGCTTTAGCTCTTTGGTTTCTTTAGTAGGCAGATCCCAGCTTGCCAATGTAAGCAATCGTTTATAATTAATTAAGTGGCAAATATTAATTTGAGAAAAAAACTTATTTACAAACAAAATGACAATGCAAAACAAATTTACATATCCGTTCAGGCAATTCAAATGGTCGAACTTTGCAAAACAACCAAAATCAACACAAAAAGAAATCCCAGTTAATAATTAATACAAACAACAAACCCGTGGAACTTGAGTTTCTCCATAATTTGTTCAATCATGCACGACGAAAAGAGGATAGCATAGAATTCGTTACTTCTGAAATATTTAGCAAAAACAAACCCCACATCAGAGCGTTCTTAAAGTCCGATAGGGAGATTAAACATGCGATTTGGTAGATTTTTCTTAATATTAGATGTACGGTATAATTGGGAGTACAAATTTAAATATGTGTGTCATTTTTCAAACAAGTTACACAAGGTTTAAGAGACTAGTTTGCTCAGATTCCCTTTGAACTCTTAAAAATCTGATGGTATGACAAAAACAGTGTAGCTGTTCATATGACACTCAAATTGAATTTTTATTATTTACGACAAAATATATGAACAAAAAATGGAATGATTCTTTCAATGAAGCATTAACATATCTCAATAAATTTGATTTCAAAATAACGGCATGATAAAATATTTTGTAGCCTGTTAAAATAATTGTCTAAATACTTTGAAAACACAAGTGCTGATGGAGAAGACCGAAAGCTGTGACATCTATTGTGTTCAAAATCAGAGACATGGCTTAGGCGACAGTTCTTAGGCTTTCGGCTAACAATTGTCTAATATGAACTCACGTCCTTATAGGTAGAGGAAGAGGACGACGCTGGGAGAAGTAGTTCCGACGAGCTCCTCATACATTCTTTTATTTTCGAATGCCATTTTCATAGTGAAAAAAGAGAGACTAAGTGAAGCAACGGCCATGTAAGTTAGGTTAAGCGTGCGTCCGCCATGGCAGTAAGTCCACGGTAGTTTTCGGACCTATTCTTCATAGTATTAGGCTATCGAATTTAAGGCTGCGCATATAACTGCGTCTGATTACAAAAATATAATGAAAAATATCTAGGTACCCACACCCAGACCCAGAATCCAAACATGCGACGATCGGGTTGAAGAACTTTTCTCCGATTTTTTTGCCAACCAAGGTTACCTTGAGCCATAAGCAGTTTTCAATACAAATTTAAGAAACCCTAATTACAAAGGATATTCTTCTTCAAATACCCTATGTGCTGGTATATCCCCGATTAAAGTCTAGTGGGACCTACACCTTTGTATCTGGTGGTCTGATTTTGGTTGTTATACCTATACTTACATTCAAAACTTAATATTTATCTTTCTATCGTTCAGTACTCCATTGTTCAAATACAACATTATTTAGTAGATCTTGACACCCATCGTGAACAATACAATTGTGAAAAATAGCAAGGAGGGTAAACGAGGGTAGACACAATAATTGATTACACTGACAGTGTTAGCAAGTCCGGCATTTGCATCAATCTTGACGACATTTCCATTTGTAAGAAATAAAATATTAACATCTCTAAAAACGTGTTGAACGCCAGCGAATGTGTTTGCATTTATCTCAACGACAAAATATGGCACAGTTTCAGTTTCGGAGCCACCCCTACTAGTCTGCCCCTAACGAAGAGATATATGAAATGAAAAGGAAGCATCTGGCAAATATATTTACAAGTGTCGCTGTCCCAAAATCGCCTTTATACTTTCTCCTCACTTAGCTGTATTTGAAATTCATTTGAAATTTATTTTGATAAATGAAGAAGAAGAGGTAGCGGTTGCTCCATCCGTACCCCATCTACGTGGGTGCTCTCACTCCAACCGACAGCACTCAAACTGCGAACGCAATTAATTTACTTCAAACATTTTTCGCATTTTCATTCACCGGATTGCGTACGTTCATTAATCAAAATGAGAAGGCTACGCACCGAACACACCGAAAGCACACAACGACAATCGAAAGGGCTGCTACTATATAGGAGTATAGTGTGCCGGCTAAACAGGGCGTGGGTCGTCCTTGATTAAGGTGTTGCAAATAATTAAATTGTGAAACTTCCAAAAATCTAATCGCAGTTTGTTCATTAAACTCTGGAATTTAATCACAGCCTAATGTCGTCCCACTAATTTTGTCTTGTTTTTTTAATGCTGTTGGCCCAAAGTACATCTTGACAGTATTTGAAAGGTCGAGAGGAAATTAATTACTGCAGTACCACAAGCTCCCAAGGGAATACGAGATGGCTTATGCAATAAAAAAGGAAACACCGAAAGTCGTGTCTTAAAACTTGAAGCTAATTTTAGATTAAGTAAGTGTCAGCTTTAAAGCATTTGATGGATTTAAAGGAAAATCTAAAAAGAGGATAATATCACATCAGAGGACTGTGTCATTAAAATTGAATGAGTTGAACTGAGTATACTGTTCTCCTAAAGGACCCCATTCACACGTATACAGTCGCACGCACATAATCGAAACAAAGGCAAATATTTAAAAAATCATCCTCAACAATTGTCTCATTAGATTACCTGGGGGTATAATGATGTTTTGACGACTTTTATCCTTATTATGTATTATCACCATGACATTGTGCAAGTTGGTAATTTATTTACATAATAGTTTAGAAAATGTGCGCCTCAGTGGAGCTATTGTGCTGTGACTATGGAGATCAAACAGACGAGGATAATTCAATAATCTCATGGGAACTGGCATTTGCGGTGATGATTATTGTTTGAACATGGTTGCTTCTGGTTGCTTGACTGTTTTCTGGTATTGACTTGGTGGGCAGAGCGCAAGATGACGCACTTTGGGTAGGTACCTACTGAAGAATTGGAATTAAAGTCACTTTTAAGGTCCAATTGTTGCCCCCATATGGGTATTTCTATGAGTTGTGAGACTGACAACAAATTATTATTTCAAATCTAACTTCCCCGACTTATAAGTCAGGGATAAATCAGATATGACCAACATCATCCACTGAAGGTTTGCAAAATCTTGATAGACAAAACAATTTATATTGGGATTATAATCCCAATTTGCTCATCAGGAGATACTATAATATTTGGGGTGACTGCTCTTGCGCAGATATGTAAGCTATTGATGGTAACTTCAAAAAGTTGAAGGATGGGGCCCTGTGCTCTTTGCAATTGCTTATGATAATTGGATTTTTGAAAATACCATTCAAAAACCCCTTATAAAACTGACATCACTTAAGATCACCCATAATCGTCAACCAAATTGGTCGAGTTACTATATCGACGTTAAGCACTTCTCTCATATTCTATATGACCACTACAATGTGTGTACCTACGATAGAAGCCACATCAAGGGAAGGGTGCTCAATATAGGTAGAGGAAACTTAAAGCCGAACGAATTGTAGCAACCTTTTCCCTGTGGTAAATTTGTTTACCAATCGAGAAGTTTTATGGAGACAGTAGTTCAAGTTCTGACGACCAGTAGCAACGACGCCAAGAATCCATCAGAAACGATTCAAATATTGTTTAAGGCTGAGAACTCCAACATAGCAAATTTATATTCGCCTACAAAGCGACGGTGCACAGAAAGGTCGGCTGTTAGCTACAATTCGAGCAAATCGAGATAGCCAAACATCGACCTCTCGGAAAATGCCACGAGAACAACCCGATCGGGAAGGAAGATGGGAGATATTTCAGGAGCAATGTTCAGATGTTTTATCAAAAGAACAGAAAAAATTCTCCGGACAAACAAATATCTTAAAAAATGAACCAGAGAAGATTGAAGTAGAATCGGAAGTCGGAGGAACTCAAAAATCGACTTTAGCAGACCAATAAACGGCGAAGGCGATAACTAATCCGCTATGAGACAGAATGAACCCTAAAGCATAGCTATATTAAAAGTAAAGAGTTCAGTACTTGTGATAAAAATAAATAAAGTATTAAATCGAAAATACGACAAGGCTGCTGTACGCGACGACCTACCAAGAAGTGATGCGTGATGAATAAAATCTCGTTGTAGATCGAAACTATACGGCTGAGCTATATTGGCGGAATTTTGAGAAGGAGGCTTATAGAGAGCGAACTTAATGGGCTGACCTAATCACAAATTCGCGGAAGCACAACGCTGGAGACATAAATCAATCTGGTTTTTAGAGTTCGGTGTCGAACTACCAGGGGCAGTAAATGCTGGAAACAAATTTAGTGTCTAGGTTCACTATATTGAAAAAATCAGCCTACAATTTTTTTTTTTTAAATTTTGTTCCTTAAATTTCAAGTTTGAAATTGATTTCTTCAAAAACAATTACCAGATAGAACTCGATTTAAAAATAATATAAAAGAATATAATCCTGTCTTTCCAGAATGCTTAAGTATTTTATTGTAAGTGTTGCCAATGTTTTGTAATATTTTTTATTCATTCTGAGTTTTTTTTTTATAAATTAACCCTCCCGACTAAACGGAGCGAGACAGACCCCCATTCCCATAATAACAAATGATTGCTTATATTTAACTCCTCTACAAAAAGCCGTTATCATTTTTTGGTGCCTAAAGTTATCGTACACATGCCAGGTTCTGCACGACCTCGGGCGGTAGAGCCACCTTGATGAAATTTGTAAGCTGTGTAGGGTTGTGGGATCGTCACAAAATACTGGGCATCATAGCGGGCTCATTGTGATGGGTGCAGTAGGTAATGCTTTTCAGTTTCCCATTGATAGTTCTACAAACGGGTATGGGGTTAGGAGCTGAATGCGTTCTAAATGAATTGGGGCATAAGTAGGACTCCCCGCATATATGAAAAGTCCTTTAGGTATAGTTAGAGCTAGTTTATTTCTATATAGCTTAAATAAAAGTGGTTGGATGAAGATTCTACATCTGCATGCAAGAAGAATCGCAGTTATTGTCCTTGCAAGCCGCAATTCCCATGCTTTCAGGTAGTGTTGCAGTGAATGCCACTTCTCTGAGTTGCTTGCCACTGAGTCAGTTCAATCGCTAGCAAACCAATCCCACTGTAGAGGAGGCCATTTGGTTGACCAAATCAATGGTCAAAAGTTTGCTCACTTGCAAAGGAACAGAGTTTCCCATCTCATAAGCCACGCGTCAAAAAGTAAAACGAACACGCCCATGATGACAATTCAAAGAAATTTTCCACTTATCGAACAAAATAGCATATCTCCACCCACTCATTTCGATGGATATGCCCTTCGGAAGGATGCTAAAAGCGTTAACAAACACACAACCGAATCAATCAACTCTACCCATTTCGGTACTCATTGAAACTAGATGAGTGACCCACAGACTCATCTCTAAACATCTCTAAATTCACATAACACATGATAGTAACATTAATCCATCCTTCCTGCATGACTAAAAAGATGTTCGTTCCCTCTGTCTGTGTAGCCCTATTCAAATCTGCCCATTCCACCATCTTCCACACAACCCATCCGCTCAGTAGAGAAAAGAAAAAAAAAAACCCTTTTGCGAACACAAGTTTGCCTTTTCTCAGGAGTTCGCATACAGCGTTGGATACGTAATGAGATTCCAGGATAACAAGGCTCTCCTACCATTACGACCGCCAAAGACGTATCATGCAAAAAAAAAGAAGGAAAAAAACCCAAGCAAAACTCCTGTGTCCTGCATGGGCATAAACATGAGTGTACGGAATTATAAATCGAGCAGCGCTCTCCTTCGGCCTGCATATTATTATTATTATTATGATTATCACCATCATTATCACCAAGCTCTCGGCTTTAGGGGGCTTTTCCGCTTTCGTACCCCGAGCATCCCTCTTAGACTTCCCTTTACGTTTTATGTCTTTAACAAGTGTGCAGCAGATCCTTCCCCGTCGTTCTCGCATCTTGCTTTTATTGCATAGGTATGATGTAGTTCATCGTTCCTCTTTCATGCGATTTGCCTGTATCCTCGTTTTACAGCCACTTCATGTGAGTGCTTTAAAATGGAATAAAGGACAAACAAAAATCTTAAACATCGTTAGGCGTTATTGGGAAGGAGTTTCACTATCCGACCTTGCTTCGGCAGCCATTCGTGAGTTTTCGGACAACATCGCCCCAGTCTGGAATGCACTACTATCTCGCCGCCCGCCCCCCAAAATGAGAAAGTCTACATCCTCTCAGTGGATTGGTGCTTAAACATCGCATTTCTAATTCATGTCTCACTTAAATGAATGGGCGTAGCATGAAGATAACTATTTCGCTTACAGGGCTTTCCTTGCCGCCATATTTAGCCCACATAATTTATCGATAGACCCCGTGGTATCATTATTATTTTTCGTACAAGTATTTTTGTGCACACCCTTCCCCCTTTATGTTAACTAAGACATTTGAGAGACGCTCAGCGTTCTCCTTCTTAGTAAATTAGGAGTCAAGGGCAATTTCACTGATGCCTCTGTTGGATGTGGATTGTAGATGCTGGTGCTGCTGCTTCTGCTAAAAGAAAATCCTTTTGCCTTTTCCCAGTATAGATACGGTGCTTAATTTTCTATTTTTTTTTTTTTTTGAAAATGGTTTTCTTTTTTTTCTTTCGCACAGTCTCAATGGTTGGGGGCTACAAGAAAATCTCTAGGATTTTCGCCAAGAATAAGAAAAAAAGAAGAAACATTCGCAAAAGGTAATGATAGCCGAGGCTTTGAGTTTATTGAAATTAGAGTCGATGGCTGTTAGCGTTTCGCATATAGGGTGGCGTAAGGCCTGTTGTCAGGTCAGAATAAAATTACAATAAATACGATTTAATCATACTTTAGTTCGGATTTTTAATGGAAACATTAACGCTTTCATGAGTCCCTCGGTCGGGCATTTTAAGTCAATTGGGGACAGTTGGCTGCTACAGCCATGTGAGTTCGTTTTTATTTTGAATGTTTAGTGTGCGAAATTCTAGAAATTTAATCGATTGCTGATTGATGGGTGGTGGATGTGGTGAGGTGATAATGTGTGGTACAAATTTGCAAAAAGTCCAGGTAGACTTGATCATCTTTTCAGGTACCGGCATTCATTTTATGAAGGCGTTTTCTTTTTAATGTCTTTGTACGCATGATAAAAATAATTCCCTTCGAATACCATACCCAATTAAAGATCAATCTTAACGAATGTCGAAGTGCATAAATGTGCTCTTAACTATTCCCTAGTGAGTTCAAAGCCTACCAGACTATACTTTTTTCTGCAGAGGGCGAGCTACGTGTCATCCCAACTACTCCACGAGTGACCATGCGAAGGTTTTTCTAAAAGGAGTCTAATTTGATGGTTCATGCTATTCATACCTACAAATAAGTCAGCAACTGCAAAGTCGGGTATTTTTGGCCTGCTATCGATCGCTGTTTCTTTGACAAATTAATTATGCCAGGCAAGGCCTTTTTCCACCTTGAAATAGATTTGTTAATAATGCCTTTATCTGGGGGCTTTAAACTAAAATTAAAAATCCGGGAGTGGCTGATGCATATGGAGCGAATCTTGGGCATAATTTATGATCCAAATATAAAAATTATTGTTGATTTGTAAATTCTTAGTATATGTTTGTAACTGGCTGTATCCTAAACCCGTGGAGACAGAGCTTTGCATAGCTTTGCTTGATCTACTTACGTTAACACATCAGAACGTAAGTACTGTAAGTATATAAGGTCGTGCACCATGTGTGTCCTTGTCGATTGATTTTCTGTTGCGAAGAAGGCGCTGATATTGCATGTCTTTTTTTGACGAACAAAGAACAGAAGTTAAAGATTGTGCCTCCATAAATTTGGAGTTCCGTGCAATTGAAGTTTGGTAAAAATCGGGCAAAGTAGCGTGGCACCTCCCACACAAAAAAAAAACAGTGGCACTACGGGAGTGTGGACAGAAGTACAAATTTTAACAATTATTTTTGTTTAAAAAAAGTGTTTTTTTTCATTTATTTTTATAAACCACTAATACAAAAAATGCCAACTAAGGTTTTTTCATGCCATTTAGGCATTATTTCATTAGCTAAGGCTTTAAGACTTGTTTTTTCTTTTCAAAAGGCATCTTTTTTATTTTAAATATGTTACTTTTGAAAAATTCTTAAAATCCTTGCAAGAAAAAACATATATGTAACCTCAGTCTTAAAGAATGTGTTTCCACCTTCAAAACTCCGTCCATTTTCCATACACTTTATGTGTCATTCTTTAAAAATAATTCCAGGGCCCACTTCCAGTAAGTGGAATAAAATTGCAAACATATTTGAAAGCTGTTTGTTGTATTTTTAAACAAAAATTGTTTTTGTTTATTTTTCATTTAGATAAAAACTTCCTTATAAAAGAAAATTCAGACGCAAAATACTTATGAGAGCTACTGTTGTAAAATTTGCAACTTATCTGAACAACGAACTTTGTGAAAAAAAAAAAAAACGGTTTAGGAAAATGGAGAGTGGCACATTCTATACACCAAACTTCTTTACGAAATGTGGTCGGGACTTAATACGAAATGAAAGGCTGGAAAAATGCGGCCGGGTACCCTTAGTATTTACATAGGTCGTTTCTTTATATGCCTATTGCCAAAGAGATCTTTTAAATCCTTTTTCTGTTTGGTTCACGACGAACTTTTAGTATCTAGACGATTTTGAAGGACGCAGGTATTCGATTCCTCGACCATGCTTCAATTTAACAAAATTTCACAGATCAGCTAAAGAAGTTGGAGGAGTATTTTAGAGAAAAAAAAAAAAAATACCATCCATGTTTATTTTGCAACTATAGGCATGCTCACATTCCGCAGTTTTGTTTTTCAATTTGAGTTGCCAACCTTTAGATAATTTTGGCCTGGTTTAAGGTTGATTTTGTCAAAATTTTTTCAACGCCATTTATTTTATTGCTGTGTCAGATTGCGGTATCGCCGTTGAACAGCAGTGACTATCTTTGATACTTAATTCAAGTCTCTTAAGGTTCGTGCTTTGTCCTTTCTACCTTTTGGCAAAAGCTGTTGAATATCATTTCTAAGGTTTAGTCGCAACTCAAGAGCTCATTTCTCGTACTTACTTCTGTGAATAAGTCGACGTTTGTCTTCAGCGTCGTCTTTCGAAGGCTTGAATCCATTGAAACGGAGGAATAGTTTAAATTTAGACCTGGTTTCTTTAACGCAATCGTTAGAAGGAGCAATTCTCTATTTTTAAAACAGCTAAGTCATTCAGTCCGTTGCATTAAGAGTTGCTCAAATTTTTGACATGTTTATTATACTTTTATATCCGGATAAAAGATGCCAGCTGTACTTCTCGTCGGCAGCGGTTTGCTGTGCTAACTTTCATAAGTGGGACTTTGTCTCTACTTATCTTGTCATAGCCCAGGAGTTTATCCGTTCACTCTGTTACTGTGTTGTATCCTGTATGCAGAGACTTTCTTTTTGCACTATGGCAGCTTCGTCTGCTCTGTCGAAAAAGTCACCAACAAATTGAATTGATAGGTGTCCTTATTATTTAAGAATATAGCTATAACCCTTTCCTTTGGTCATAAGAGTTTTAAAGAATATTTTACCCGATATTACAATTTCCTACGGAGGTTAAGTAGATTATTTTGCTTATTTCATTTCCGCCATCCTTTCTTAACTTGCCCAAATTTTACTGGCCTCCCAATCTAATCAAGCAAGTTATTACATTTAAATACAACGCCCTTAGGAGGTAATAAACAAAATTAAATAAATAAAAAAAACTCCAATAAAAACCCAATTCAGTTTGTGGCCTAATTTGCTTACCTATCTATAAATATGACCATAATAAAACTTTACCAAAATGTTCATTATCCCAACATCTGGCAACGAGTGAAATTCATACCAATCGACACCAAACCAGGCACATTGTAACACCTCAACATCAACACCCTAGTTGTCGAAAAGAACAAACGGAAAAAAAATCCCAAATTTTATTACCTTTAATTAACTGAAATTACCCATTTGCCACGCTTTGCATATCTTCGCAAAGGACCAAAACCAGAATAAGAAAATATTCCGCCTCCAACATTAAATTTGCTGCTCTCGTTCGCGCTCCGTTGCGCAGCAGCGCTCCTGTGTGTTATGGCAGAGGCCAAATCTTTGACTTTCTTTCATAATAATCATAAAAGCTGTTGTGCCTTGGGAGGGGTTTGCTGCCAGAGGACCAAAACAAAAGTGAAACCATACAACCCACCAGCAAAGGCAAAACAAAAAAAAAAAAAAAAAAACGAAAACTCCTTTTGCGCTAACCATGACATTTGAATTTTAAAGTAGCGCGATAGTCGCCAGTCCGCTCCCTAGTTAGGTTAGGTACTTTTTGAGCAAGTGTTCGCATGGTGGTGGTAGCAACCCCTTTTCCGGAGGCCAAAAGTAAACGCTTTGTGCGTTCTGTGCTGCTACGTATATTTCCTGTGTTTTGTATGTTCCGGTGAAAAATTGGGATAGACTACGCACGTAGAGCTACCGACCTAGTTCAGTGTGTGCGTAAATACGTGCACTCTGTACAGTCGTACCTATTCACAGCAGAGTAGGTACACAATAAAAGTATAACAACGTTTTGTAAATCCTCAGTAATAAACAGTCCTTTTTCGCTCGATAAAAACTGCGCTTTCGTCAGAAGGATACTCGTTTCTTAGATCCAAGAGGACGCACACAAGGAGGACAACTTCAATTGAAGAAGCAGAAAAACGCAAGAAGAACAAGGAGCGGCGGTTGTGATGAAGACAAAAAAAAAGGAAAAATAAAATTTGAGGCAAAATCATTAAGACCAGTGAAGCCTTGTAGTTTGCCTTTGGTGCTAAACCGCCCACCCCACCTGCCACCCAACTGAGTTGCCCTTATACCCACCCCATTGAACCACTCAGTCGGCTTCGGCTACTGGCTGCTAGTGCTGCTGCTGCCGTTGGTTGTGGTTATTATAGAAGCTGAGCAAATAATATGAATGCAAATTAAATTGAGCGCATCATAAACATAAAAATCCGCAGGAGTAGATTTTCCCGGACCTTGGGTCGTTAGTTCGCAGTGATATAAATAGATAAAACGAAAGAGAACAGTCGAAGGGAGGTTTCTGACGGGTTTTTCTTTCTCCTCATTTTCATTTCATTTCTTTCGCGTTTTATTTTTGTATTTTACACAAAATGGCGGATATTCCATTTGTATCATAGTTCTCTTTGCAGAGTTATCGCACTCGCTGTTTATGCGGCCCATCTCAGCCCAGAAAGACTACTTAATTGGGAACGAGGTGATTTAGTTTTTGGTATATTTTTGATTGGGTATTCGTTATCTCATCACGTTTAGTAGATGGTCCTTCTGGAGCAAAACATGTCTGCGAAAATATTTGTGTCATCGTGCTTTCGTCTCTGTGTTCAACCGAGTTGTAAGTTTCATTGCAAATATTTAAATAATTTAGATAGGTACCTATAAGGTGTGCAGTAATTAGTATCCACTGTTGAACCTCAATTTCCGATGAAGGATATTTGAAAATAGCGTTGTAAATAGCAATTACTTTTGCTTGTACCTTTCGGATAGGTTTTTCAATATAGTAAGTTACCATTGGGGTGGGGCTTGGGGATCTAGGGAAGTTTCGAAAAGTAGGTGTGTGAACAAGTCGCTTGCTGAAATGGATGAAGTGCGGTTCCGGATCAAGAAGAAGAAGTCTGATGGAGCAAATTAAAGTTATTAAAAGTTAAATTAGCTAAAGTTGCTCAAACTAAAATCGTAATCGACCCTACAACATGTGGAAACGTTTTTGATTAGATGTCCATCTACGTCTTTTTCATACACTATACGCAATCTGGTGGTTTCCAAAATTCGTACTGTGAAAAAGCAATCTTATGGCAATCAATGAAGCCCAGCAATGAAAAGTCGACAGTTTTGGAAAAGTTTGCGAGATATTGGTATGGAAATGAATGATTTTCCGAATGGGTTGGAAGGTGGAAAGGTGGGAGACGACCACACTTTTTTTTTGAACGCAACAAAAGGACTTGACACAAATATCGATGTCAATGTTCTCAACCAGACATTTGTAACGCCTCCTTTTCCAGTTCTGAATCAAGTACCTCAAAGCATTTCCGAACCCCAACGTGGTCCCCTGAACTCACATGCACAAACATTCGAGTTCTCTGGTCTAGATAGTACGGACAAGTCAATTAACCATGGTTTTATAAATCCTAGTGGCCGATTTATTAGTGTCTTCCTATCATAGGTTCCGAGAACAAACTGTTGCGATTGGGCATATGCTACCTGGTTTCTTCCAAGAACCAGATTGGCTCCTATACACTTTACTAGCTGAGGAATGGAGCTGAAGCACGACTAGAATCATTAAAGTTGCGAGCTAGTACAAATGAACGAATCAGCGTAAGAACTAGGTGGTGCATATGCATCGTGGTAATTCTACAAAAGACTCGTTAAGAGAGCAAAATATTAACATTTAGCGATTTAAGCTGCTTGACGAAAGGTACCTAGGAAATTGAGCAGTTGAATACATTTTCAGAACGGCTTACATTTTCTTTCTACAGAATTCGAATACGGATAAAAGTTATGTTCCAAGATCGTGAGATTTTTTACTATTTAAGTGGATATCTGCCCTTTAAATCAGCTAAATTTTCGGCAATCGGTTAAAAATAAGTGTACTAATCAAACAAAAAAAGTTAAGACAATTTTAATCAGGAGAAAACCTTAAATATGGAATCATTGAAATATAGTAAGACCCTCTTAAGAGAAACAGCAAAATGGCACAGTCTTTCTTTCTCTTAAACTGGTTTTTCACTTAAACGACCCCCGCTTAAGTCAAAAAGAAATTCACATAAGCGGAGTCAAGATAAGTGAAAACAAAATGTCACTTAAGCGGGTTAAAAATTGCATTAAGTGTAAATTTAAAGCTAGAAAAATTTGTGTTTATCAGGATAATATGTCAGCCATATTATACGTTTCATAAAATGTTGAAAAGCAAACACATTTTAAAGTTTGTTTACCTAGATATTGGGTTCCACTTCGATACACACAAAATTGAAAAATTTTGTTATAAACAATTTTCTTAGATATATTGTTTACTGGAATAGCGGTGAACAATTTTAAGAGGTGGAAACAAAAAATTAACCTCTTATATATGGATAAGATATCAGGACGAGTGATATATCTACCGAAACTAGATTGTTTTTCAAAACTTATTGAACACAACTCCGACATAATTAGAAAATCCTTCCTCACATGCAGGTTAAAAACGATATCAATTCCATCTAGAGAATATTCCCTATTCTTAGGTAAATGAAGGACGGTTCAAAAGGAGACCAAAACAAAAATCACTGATGGGCCAAAATAACAGACGCTTCACCCAGTTTAGTATGTATAGAGTATAGCCTTGGCCCCGTTAAAGATATATACCAACCTCACCTAGACTGAGGATATCCGAAAAGGTAAATACGGTATTATTATAAAAATAGAAACTGCCATAAAGCAAGAAGAGTACTTGCATTAATTTCATCATATCACAAAGTTAAAATAAACAAAAATCTGACAAAGAATAATCTAATTCCATTCACAACAATCACATTTCAAGTTTCGTCCACCTCTCGGTCTCGGACATATTACTATAAACCCTGCACACCATCGCACGACAACAATTATTTTCTCTTACAGCATTTTGTCATTTCATTCATTTCCTCATAATTTGTTCTGCTGTCCTATACTATTTGGTGACTCATCTTGGTTATTAGAGGTGAAAGCTTTCTTTTTTTTTTGTTCCTCCCACCCTTATATAATATCTTTGCTGTGTTAGTAAATTGGCTTTGGCCAGTACTTAAAAAAGGGTAAAAGTATGACAGCAGAAATGCTACAGAAATATTCCTAGGATTGTTTACAATTTCGATAAGTGCGGGCGTTTCGTAGTTGGAATTTTCTATCATTTTACGAATACTAAAAACATAAAGTCGAAGGACATAATATAAGGGCTCTTCGGCGACATCTTTGAATGTACATTAAATTAGGCACAATTATGCTTACTCGGCTTTGAAGAAGTTTGCCAGAAGCACTATAAAAGGGAAAGGAAGGACGGATTTCTTTCATAAACAACTTTGTGGAATAACTTTATTTAAGGTTTGGGTGATTTATTTTTAACAAGCACAACGACTGGCTGTTGTAGTTTGGTAGGGCGATGGTGTAGGAAGTTGGAAAATGGCATCCATGTGTAGATTAGTTTTGTGATGACTTCTACGGTAATATAAGTCGCTTTGTCGAGTAGCCTTATAGGGTCTGCCTTGTGACGGACCGGTGGGGAATTTCAAAAATATATTTACTTTGCAAGCTGTGTAGCTAGTTCCTGGTCTTATTGATATCTTCTCGGTGTTAAATCATCGACATTTGTATACTTTTAAACAGATTTTAAAGAACTTTAAATCTGATCTTGAAATGGCAAGAACCTGCGATAAAGATGCAGTTGCTTATAATGCCTGTTTTTAAATACCTGAGTTTTAGACATCTTACTTAAAACAGTGTTCTTTCAGTGGTCTCTGAATATATAAGCAAGGAGTATTTCACGTACACCAAGCTATATAGAGACCCCTGAACTATATAGCTTGGTGTACGTGAAATACTCCTTGCTAATATATTCGCTTGGATCTCAATTTCTGGACAATGAAACATTTTTATCCTATCCTCCTATCGGTCAATTTCTCAATCGAAATGCGGAGACCGAAGCTAGTTTTGTGAAGTAGTCTTAAAATCAATCTCCGACAAACATTATACAGTCGGAAAAGGTTATAGTAAGGATAAAGACTTATTTGAAGAAAACTGCTCTCGAAAACCAGGCATAAAATTCAAAGCAAGAATTTTTGATTCATTCGAATAACAAATTAATTTTACTGTGGTGTAGGTGGTATTTATTAAAACTTAAAACTATCTGCGAACTTGAACATCTCAATTAAATTCAGTTTTTATTATGTATTACAATCCATCTCCGTTGCTTGAAGTGAAAACTTGACCCACAATATATAACATTGTATAGAAATAAAAAAAACCTCCTGATTGAATTGTTAAAATAGTGTACCTAGTTCCGAATTCCGATAACATAATTTGAACTATGCAAACATAATCTGACCAACACATTTTCAATCGTTCGAATAAATCCCAAGCCCGTGAAGCACATGCTGCAGTTAGAGTAACTCCCCAAGTGTAGATTAAGTTGAAAGAACCAATAAAAAATCAATTAGCAGTACCATGTCATCCTATGTCAACGAGTGTAGACGGCGGAAATGTTTATTCGTCCGAAAATCGATTAACTAGGACACGGAATATGAATATGTGAATGGTGCTCCAGAAGCATGAGGAGCAACAATCAAGGGGATAACTCTGTCACGCGAAATGTTCTCCACAATATAATAGAGAACAGTCAGTCAACCGTTAACGCATTGAATTGCAAAAATGAAATCGCACCCCACACCACCCGATGCCACAACATGTTCGCTCACACAGGGAATACACGATGCAATTTGAACCATGCATATGCACTTCTTGATTGAGGACAATTGTTCTAAAGAAAAACAGAACAAGAAAGAAAATAAAAAAAAAAACACCAATCAACCAATGATAGCCAAACAAAAAGAGCCTTAAAACCAACAAAAGAAGAAAAGAAATCGAAATCGATTTTATGTCATTAGATTTTGATCGGCTCAACAGCTGGCCGGAGGTCGTGTTGGTTTGGTTTGGGTTATGGGATAGCAAGCCCGGGAATAATGTCCCTCGTATGTTACAGCGAAAAGGACTTTTATGATCTCCCACTGGTACAAAGGAGGCCATTAGTCAGAGCTTAAGCAGAAATCAATTTGCCAAACAACTACATATTGTAAGGATTTGTTGTGTTTTTCTCTCCCTATATTTTTGCGGGATTCGATTTTGCCGGTTGAAAGGATTTCGTCGTTTCATTTTTTAACGACGACAATATCGATCCTCTGCATCTATCAACTTTCTTGTGTTTTATATTTGTTTTGTTTACCTGCCAGGCATAAAGCATGGACTTTAACAATCAGAACGAGTTGAGGTGGGATAAGCAAGCAGCAGGACTCTGTAACCTACAGAGCTACTAGTTCACATGCTCATTGTTTTATATTCTTATTTGCAGGCGACAAAAATAAAAATAAAATTTCCACACAAGCGTATACACACTCCGGCTAAATAGAGGTTCGACGAGGACGATGGCACTCCCTTTTGTAGGGTGATTTATAATGTTGAGGAATTTGTCGGGCTGCAGTAAGCCGCAGGACCTGGCCTGCGACACGATTATTTATGGCTAAAAATAAATTTGCGCTCTAGTACCTATCGTCGGGTATACTATTGTGTTGTTTTCGTGGTCGTAAATGAATTCCTTAATTCTTTATTTTTTCGCTGATCGATTTTCGGAGCACCATTGGAAGGCAAACAATGAAATTCGATAAGCGATGGGTGATGTTATGATATATAACAGTTACCGCAATTAATTTGGGTTATTTATATATATGTTGCTCCTGGCGAGGGTGCGTATAGCCGTATAAGCTATGACGTCCTATTGTAGGATGCGTGCGAAATTGTTCCGACGAGAACGAGAACAGATTTTTTGACTTTGTGCAATAGCTTAAGAACGTTTGATTTATCAGTTGAATAGTTTATGGCTGATCACAGCGATACAAAGGCCAGAATGTACCTATGCGCATTGAGCATTAGATGAGAATGTTGGGGATGATTGATATTAGTTAACGAAATAAAATTAATTTGAGTCGGATATGAACGCCGTAATCAAAAGTCCAGTTTCCCGCTAAGCCGGCGAACTCTTGTTTACAACAACAATTTTGTTGCGTCACCTAGTCGTTACGGTACACCAACAGCCATACGGCTATGATACGTTTTTATTGTACAGTTCTGATTAGGGTAAGAATGATTTGGCTGACAATTGTGTCGTTTCTATATAACAACTGACTTTCAGTTATAACGCAGCTCTGTGCAGGTCAAAGCAATCCTTACTTTGTTTATATTGCTAATATAGTATCTAAGATATCGTGCCGCCGTTTCCACGTCTTTAAAATACCGACAGCGGCATCAGGTCAGATGCGGCGGTTCGATGCCTCACAGTTGTTTGCGGTTGGCTACATTCCGTTATCCAAATTGTAGCATCTAAATCGTATGCTTTGACATCCATAAATCGTATGCTTTGAAATTAAAACATTCAATATATTACGAAAGCTATTTGATGACTTTATTTCTTAAATTTTTTGGACAACGTTCCTCGTAGATCCCTGAGATTCGATATATAGTTGTTGATGCTATACCACCTAATGCGGTAGATATTAAGAGGGTTTTAAGAGACTATGGCAGCTGTGAGCTTCCTAGATCTATATAGTGATTTAACAGGGTCTTATAAGGCTTTTTGGATGCTATAAGATCCCTTTCTATGCATTATTAGAATCATTTTACTAAGTTATGTCAGGTTCCCCTTTGGGTTCACAACCTCTCAATGAGGTTTCAACAGCTCTGTATATGAGTATTACAAATCTTCTCAAGGTCTGTGACAGCTTCCGATGCATGCGATTTAGCTGTGTGAAGAGTTCTAACAGCTCTGTATGTGGGTTTGGTGGCTAACTTCGATTTCTACAGATATATAGTTGGGTGGTTCCCGAAGTTCTGTTTAAGCATTTCATCGATTTCGATTTTATGTGCAAATTTTTCTTAAAAAAACTGATGAAAATTTTTTCAAAATGTTTTTTTTATCCCCTTACCAATCTATACATTGTTTTAAATGTTTTGCGTATTAGAAATACATTTTAATTTTATTATTAAACTTCTTACGCGAGATTTTTTTATGTTTTTAATTTTTTTTTTGATTCAAAATCTTTGCAAAAAATTTATATGCAACCTCGGTTTAGTTTTTGATTTATTGTTCCCCTTTTCAAAAAAAAAATAAAAATATTTTTTGCGTTATATTATTGAAAATGGCAACTTTTTCAAGTTAGGCACTTTTTCGTCAACAGTGGTTGGCAACGCGGACACTCATTGGTGTCGCGAGTTCAACTCAAAAATGGTCAACGCGCCTAAGTTTTCACTTAAAAAAAATGAATTCGTGCCAACTATTTCCATGTTTTAATAACGTTTCAAACTCACCATAAAACCATCTTTTCCGTTATCATTTTGGGTGCCTGAGAACGTGTGTTGATGCGTGGGTGATGCTCTAGTTCATAAAGTTTCAAGTTTAAATTTACAACCATTTTGAAAAATAATGTTTTAACTCTGTCTCACGATATCACCAAGTGCATTACATTTTTTAACTTCCGCTCCACGTGATGATGCTTTGTAACTAGACTCTCAATATAATCCTAACTTAAAAAAAAAAACTTTTTATCCGAGACCGTGATTTTGGTATTTGGATTAAGTTACACCCCAAACTAAAACAGCAGCGCCAAAACTTTTGCCACTCATTAAAACAATTGTTCACTCATAATAATGCTCACCGCCTTAGACGATAGGGATACTTTTGAACGAAGAAGATTCACTTTACCTCTGATGTTATGGTCGTGTTCATTGTACATACTTCTTTTTTGAGTAGCTCTTGTGAAGAACAGTTTTTTTTTTTAACTGCACAAAGTTTATATCTTTGACACAAGGTTTACCTTTCTCAGAATTTTTGCTGTTTTTTTCTTTATGTGGAGTTTTTAATTTAGCAAAGTTTCCCATTCAGCAAAGATAAGAAGTAAATTAAAGGCCCCACTATGTTGTATCAGGGGAAAGCAAGCGCCTGCTGGAGAAAGTACTCACCAAAGTTTTTACTTATATTAATTAAGTGAATTTTTCATACAATGGAAGTCGACTTACCTGCAATGAGAGAAAAGGAAAACACAAATTATGTAAAGTATTACTTGGAGGTAAGGAGTATTTTTAAGTAGTCTAGATATTTTTTTTAAGCGTACTCTCAGACGTTATTAAATCAAGAGAATGTTTTTCCAGGGGGCAGACGTTTATTTCTAATAGGTAAATGTTACCATCCGACAGTCATGCTTTGCTAATAAGGACTTTTTTTCTAATTTTTAATTTAAAAAAGGTATATACCTACGACAGAAGGTGAAGCTTGGAAGCAAAGGTAAAAGACAATTTATTTGGAGGCCAACGTGCAACGGAGCACGTACACTATATGGGCAGCGGTTGACCGAAAAAAATAACTGCACCAAAAATATATCAAATTATTGAATTTAAGGTAAGGAGGACCGGGAGAAGTTTGGCTCAAGTCGTTGTAGGTATTACCAAGCTGCAACCGCTATTTTGCTATAACTTCGGATAGCGCTGATATTTGTCGTTTCGTTTAATGGTTACTGGCAGCTGGCAGTGCGTCGCTGTTCAGCGCTGTGGCTTGGACCTATACTGGTCGGGTCATTAGCTTTATTTTGACTGTAAAGGCGTTCGTTTATCCGCGAATGCCCGTGACAAACAAGACGCAGCCAACAATGGATACAATATAGGCTCCTGATTGTTTTTAAAATTCGAAATACAATTCGACTACAAACGCCGCACCCTTGGGCCATTCCATTGTCAGAAAATATTTGAAAATGTTTCTAGATTTCTCGGCACACAAGAGTCAATTTCGCTTGATTTGATTTCATGTGAGAAGAGTGTGAGCTGTGAGCTCTGCATTGACATATTGGATAAAAGGGCGCTTGGATCTTTGTATTTATGTAGGAGCTTCTAGAGGCGGAAATTCCATTGCCAACAACACTATGGAAGCCAAATGAATAAGAAGGAGGCCTTCCTCTATACCATATGTGTTGATTGACCCTTTCCCCTCAAAAATCAATCGCCTTGGAAATAATAGTATCTTTCTATTGGAAAAAATATTAGATTAAGATATCTTGATATGTGAGGCAACTAAAATATTGGTACCTGATGTTTGTACATAACTCCTGTGATTCCCTTTGAAATGGTAGGTGATATTATTTCTCTGTTTAACTTACAGCACTACGCTCTCGATACAGACAATGTATCCATGAAACAGCACATATATCTCTGGGTTCAGTCGTTTCGCAACAGGAAAATGTTATCGAAACTGATTAAATTGTTATGAAGTTTCTTCAACAAGACGTATGTGTGTGCTCGATGACTTTCAATGATTTTCAATTACCCTATACCATGCGAGCTGAGGCAAGAATAGGACCGGATATAAGAAGAACGTATATAGAGGAAGGCAGTGTGTTTTGTTGGCAAATGTTATATATATTTATACGTTTAAGTTGTTGCAACATTCGGTTTAAGTGGAGCATTTATATGACAAAAGAGTTCATCACCTTGCAGAGCATTGAATTCTAGAGATAGTCGTATACAAAAGTGCTTATACATGTGATCTGATTAGGGAATGTTTTTGTTTTGCAAAGGACCCAGCTGGTGATAGGCATTCAAGCTTGTATATAGATATATCTTTGGTATGCAGAACAGTAATGGAGCTGTTTTCTTTTGTATGGCAAAGAGAAGTGTTGCGTGCATGTAGCTCAAGCAATAAAGTTGTTCTTGGGTTATTCAGTTAAGCAAATGACAGCCTGAGATAATGAATCTGTGGGTTTAAGCAGGTGGGTGAAATAGTTTCAAAGTGGAGAGAGAGTCACTTGTGCGATAAAATCAGTAAAAAATAAATTCTGTCGGAACTGATGACACCCGCCCAGAAATGGTCAAAATAAAGAAGTAAGCAGGCTGTATTCAGGTCAATAAAGAGGTCGCAGAGTTCAGGCACAGGTTATAGGACAAGCACTACGGATTTCCCACCGGACAGAAGCACAACCGACGAGTTCTCAGAATAGTAGCTATACATGGCTCGGGGACATACTATTCCTGACTTTAAAAATTCAAATAACAATTTATAAAGTGGACGTTACAAACTTATATGTACCTATGGAGCCCAAGGCATAGCTTCTAACAAGTCGTAGGATTTGAAACTGATGTAAAGCACACACTGCCAATAACGCTGATTTTCGAAAATTTGGGGCCGTAAAACGACACGATTTTGGATGCCAGCTCATAATAACTTCCTTTAATAACTCGACAGTTTCCCTGACAGTATGCCGTTACGGCAGACAATAATATGATATCTTGCAGACTATGTAGGGTAACATTTTGGTTGGTAACAAATTTGAAGAACTAAGACCGAGCGATGTAGGTATACTATGTTACAGGATACCTTTATCAGGTAATATAGCGAATAGACTTGCAACTCATGACGCTCCGACTTGCCAACTTCTATATTTGTATTCAAATTATTTTTCGCTTTTATTTGTGGATTTTGATGTGTTACTTACCCAATCCGCATGAATGTCTCACACCTAATGTACGGCGTATTGGAGCAACAAATAGTTTTTATTTCATTGCAATGGGCCAACTTATTCTCAAGATATACTTGTATCAGAACAAACTGATGCTCAAGCTGTTGGCGACTGTCAGAAAAGCACCCATTTACCTAACACTAAGGAGAACCAAAAACACAGACATAGTTATTTAGCACTGTTGTGCATTTTATAAACTGTGATGAAGCGCACCAAAAAGGTCAGAAGGGAAAAAATAGGCATCTGTTCTGTATTTCTTATATATCCAGGACCTGTGTAGCTATCATTTATTTAAATACTTAAGAAATAGTGTAGGTAGATTTGTAAGGTGGTACAAAAAAACATTTGGCAAAGGTGCAAAATTCAAAGCCAACAATAGGCGCATTTGTTAGGCCCATGCCTGCTAACTCATTAAGTGCTGTTGTAAGGAAGGAATGCTGTTTCACATGTACAACATTTCTAATAAATTTACTCCCTAATACAATTTTCGGTCTTCACTCTTCACTGACAAACACAATGGATATTTAAAGCAAGAAGAATCGCTACCGTGTCCGAAGCGAATGCATTGCCTCACATTGGTCTTGAGTCCAATATAATCTTTTTATGCATACAGGGAACGTTTGTCTGCCTAGGATTTTCGGATCTCATAACTTTGTACCACGCAATACCTTAGAATAAAGCAGATGCATCAAAAACACTGCCTATGGCATTATAATGCAGTGCAATATCCAAATAGAGACCAGAAACAAGTTTCAATATTTAATCTACCACCAACCGAAACCGTTTCTGGAGCTATACCAATTAAGAACTCACTTCAAAGTTATTTGTTGCTCAGTAACCGGAACTCAATATGGCGTAAATTATTCAAGCCGTAAACTCTGCTCCAACCTTAATCGAAGAACTCCATTCACCCAACTGCAATACAATCTGACATTTTAAAGCCGATAAATATCACAAAATAACTCCGCGCACAAATTGCATGTGTACACACAAATTGCATAAATCCGAACAATCAAAACGAAATTGCATTCCAAAGAATCCGTGTAACATTTCACAGCGGATATTTTAATATTTATGCCCTCTACCAGCAATAGTCTGTTGTGTTGTGTGCATTCGACGTTACCCTGGCGTTCTGCTCCTGTGTACCGATATCATAGATGTGAGGCAAAATGAATGGATTTAAATTCATAGATATTTTCGTAATTTTCTATCCTTTTTTTTGTTTGTTCGCTCTTCTTCCTCTGCAAGAACTAGCAGGAAGCCAAATAACTGATGCACACGAAGGATATGTCAAAACCATAAAATATCTCACAAAACAAACACCCTCTGAGGTGATTACATATCTCGCTTTCTTTCGCTCCCAACTCATGCCATGGAAACATATTATTCCTGTTCCAATATAGAGAATTGTGTTTGAAAAAGAAGTATCCATTCTTTGAACCAATATCGTATTTTACAAAGAATTTGTCGATATACTTTGTTGTGAGCATACATAAGAAAGGATAAATATTTTTTCTTTTTTTTTTAATGAAGAGTGGTTCGAAGCATTCAATTTCTGGTGAGGTGGTATTGAAATGGTATTAAATGTAAATTTCATATTGTCCCCCGTCCACATGATATTTATTATGTTTACATCGCTGGAGTTATCGTGTGTACTGTTGTTACAGTCATAGACGGATTTTTGATACTATAATAAGACCAAGCGGCAGAATTTAAAAAAGGCAGAAATTTATTTGAATTTGACTAAGTGGATGGAGGCACATTTACTTTGCGCCAACGACAAAATAATGTAAGTGCATGTGACATGCGTGTTGCGCAAAGTTGATTCGAAGCATAGAGCAAAAGATGCAATAAAAAAAGTAAAATGTGGAACAATAGTTGTGCTTAAAAATCACAATCGGTAGCCTAATATTCAATCGAATTAGTTTCTTCTATTGCGTAGATTATGTTCATCAAAAACGCTTTATACCTCTTGCGGCAAAAGTAACAGCTGCGGGAATTAACCTTCGAAAAAACAAAATCGGATCAAATCGGATTTGAAATAACCCCGTGATGGGCACGACAAAAAATCAAGTACACGACTGGGTCGAACGAAACATTCTCGTTCATCAAAATTGTTGGTGCAAATGAATTAGGAGTTGCCTGATTGTGTAAATTTCAATTTGTTGAACTTATTTTTAGGGTACATATTCAATATTTTTGAAAAAAAAAAGAAGTTTGTAATATTAGCTTAAAGGAAGTTTTGCGTAGCTGTTATTTTTCATTGGAAGTGGGCCATTGTAATTATTTCAAAAAATATATACCGTAGAAATGTGAACAGAGATCGAGATTCGGGTACCTACTCATTTTTGAGAAATATTTATAGCACGCCACTATTAGAATTTTTGGAGAAAAACTTTGTAAATGGGATCTTATCAAGAACTCTTATAATTATTTTTAAATGTATTTTGATTAAAATCGTAAGAGCGATTTTTGTAAAATTATGCAAGCGAAACAGTATAACAAATATTTCAATGTTTAGTTTGAAAAATACTTTTGCTTAACTATTTAGCTGAAAACCGAGTACAAGCATTACTTGGTTTTTAAAGTTTTATCGAAATCGAATATGGGGTTTTCGAGATATGAGCAGTTTTCAAAATTAGCGTTTTCGGTGATTCCAATTGAAAATTAGGGACGCAATAATTTCGAAAACATCAATTTTACTCTAAGTTTGCATTTTGGTCAAAATCGTTATTGCCGTTTTTAGATAAACTGAAGAAAACTACATTTTTCAAAAATTATGTACTCTCTTCAAAAATCCATTTTGCTATAATACAGAGAACAAATGAGTTCGGCGTTCAAATAGAAATGATCATACTACCATGGAAATGCATTTTTGTTACAGTCCCTTTTCGAGATATGTCCAAATTTCAGAAGTACCGTTACTTGATTTTTCAGCGGAAAACTGAGTATGTAGTCATGTTAACCTCACCTACTTAAGCTTAAATATCAATGTTGCTTCGTAAGAGCCGTTTTGGAACAAATCAAACTGGTATATGTGAAGTACCATTCATATTGTGGTTACCGTGCAGTAAAATAAACGGCCCCGACATGTAAGCCACCAAACGTTTGAACGTAAGTTTGAACGTAATCCGGGCAGCCATTTATGCTGTAGGCCTCGGGACAAACAGGCAGACAGAATTTCGCCACCCACTTTCTGAGTTCCTCCATCATTGTAATGTCAGAATTACATTCCGAGTTCGAAATTTTGTAAGAATACAATATCCTTTCTCTAACAACGTAATCGAGAAAGTTAAAAAAAATCTTGCATTTAGTCTTTGTATGCTTAAAATGCTTGTAAACATCACGCTTTTGGAACTAAAATAATTGTTTTTATTATTTTTAAATTGACAGTTAGCAGAATACTGATTTCGGTAAGACTAGCAATTTCGTGAGAAGGTACACATTAAAGATAGCCCATAACAAAAGTAGGATTCTTGGTCACCTATTGAAGTGCTGCTTTTTTAATAAAACTCATTTCGTATGACGTACACAGGTATCTTAACATATCCCTCATTTTCAATACCATCACTCGATGCATCGTTTCACCCTCCATTCTTATAGCCAGGGTGACCGCTGCATAATTCTGAAAAGTGACGGTCAAAAGGGCCAATGAAAAATAGGGGCCATTTCTGAAGCTATTTTGTAGATTTCTTATATTTGAACGATATTTAACAAGCATTGGCTCGCTAAAAACTATAATAGTGTTGAGATTGGCAACTGGTTACATTGTAAAGGTTTTAATTTAAAAAATAACAACATTTGAACAATTTTTTGAAGCGGTTTCTCCAACTAAAAATAGCAAAAATTGTGACAGGTTCTCGAAAAAAGTGCCAAATTGCATAGCATAAGCCAGGTAATTTCTTGTACAGATTGTTGTGTGTACATTATAGTGAAATATACTGGCAAAAAATTGTGTAACGTGCATGCCAGCATGTGCTATCCAGTAAGGCGCAATGCAATTTCGTCAACCTTATTCCCAATACGAATGCGACCATACAAGCATCATTTGTCCTTCCATTCAAGGATGTTTTAAAATTATACCCAGTTAAAACTTAAGATGATCACTCAAGTACATGTATTGTACTTTTGCTTTCCCTCTTTTTTTTGTATTGCGAAACACAAAACTTATATGGAGGGATTTTCCACGCCCCAGCCATTGTCTTGGATTTGATTTTCTGGGCATTTTCTACGGCAGTGTGTTGCCTTTATTTATAACTGAAGAAGCTACGCTCGGCTGAATAGATTTATTTCGTTGACGGTGACTTCCACTATGGCAGTAGCAGAGGATGCAACTATGACAAGTAGGAGGCAGTCATGCCGGGGGCCGGAAAAAATGGTGTCCTCGACGATATTGCAAGGACTTTTTGTCAGTCCTCATTTTTTTTTTTTTGTAAACTTTAAGAAGTAAACACAAAGAGAATCTAATAAAGTTGGGTTCACGTGTGGGCAGGTTAAGATTGTCAGTAATTCGGATGAAAGATAAAAAAAAACCCTCATCAGAACAACGTACATGGGTGAACTTTGGAAATCCTTTCACGTACTGCCGTCCATAAATCATGCACCTGAAATAAGTCACGTGACTCTTATCCCACGAGGAGAATATAGATTCACTTGCATGTGAGGCAATCGAAATGGCTGACGCAGGTTGTATATACGTACGTTTTATGACCGCAGATGGAGGTTCCCTGATGAATTTTGTATAGACGGTACGAGTGTGTCGGTTTGTAGGTAGATACCTACACTTTTTGAATTACACCTCATTTTTCCACTGCATTAGGTGGTAATGCTGTTGTGTTGCATGCTAAAGCAAATTGAGGATTGATTCGATGCCAAAGGATTTAAAAAAAAGTACAACGTCTTAGGGATTGAGGATGAACCTCGTATGGATGGAAATTGAGTACTTGTAAGGCACTTCCGAAGCAGTAACTCTTTGTTCCGAAATAAAATTGTGAACGATGCAATTGCAAAGCATATATTTGCATAACTTGGTTTCATGTTAACCCTTTATTTGATATCGACTGTGTAAAGGTTATTGCAAATATAAGATGC
The DNA here is from genome assembly GCA_916610125.1 of Cheilosia vulpina. NCBI lineage: Eukaryota > Metazoa > Arthropoda > Insecta > Diptera > Syrphidae > Cheilosia > Cheilosia vulpina. The sequence continues at coordinate 62,526,067 of OU744277.1, forward strand.
TTCCAATGGCACTCCATTTGGAGGAGAACCTGTAACATGGCTTAGAAGGATATCCACATGAATTTGGTATAATTTTAGCTTACAGTACCTACCTTTGAGTGGCAAGAAGTCAACCCAGAGAGGAATATGTTTGCAATTGGATGAGTTTGATACCTTAAGCCATAGGTTCCATAGATGGAAATTTTTTTAATTTTGTAAAGGCTCCAAGTTTGGGATACGGAGTGGTTCACATTTTTGTTTGCTTGTCTAACAACTTGGATCCCAAGGTGGTCTATGATGGAATCCGTTCGACCAAATAGGCGTTTAGATAGACCGAAGATGACACGTCAAGTTCGATGGCGGTCCTATATACGGATTGGTTACAGAGTTTGCGTGTGGTTTGGAGCGTTTAAGCAAAGCAGCCGACTGCTGTCTTCAAAACGGGACCACAGCCGTTTGAAAACAGTGATGGAAATATAGTTCAGCAGTTGCTAAATGCACATCATGTATAGAGAGAGGCATAATGGATAGAAATGTCGAGAAATGAGCTCCGCCACAAAATCTAGAACAGGTTGGCGTAACTATAGAAAAGCTTAAGAATAGCGGGGCTTAACCAACTCTTCCAAAAAGGAGTTAAAGTTTGGGTAGCGCCAAACCATCAACTGTGAAGAAGTGAAAGAAAGTATCATCACCTATCAAGATCTATCAGGTATCCCCATAAAACATAGCAAGCCTCACACATTGTTACTTACCAGTGTCCTTTTCGACGCGATAGATCGAAGCCAGTGAATGAAGTGGACATAAACAGCCGGATATTTTCACCTACGGAAAGAAAATTAAGATCGCGAACTAAGTGATGTTGTTTAAAGTGCCAAAACAGATCTGCTAAATTGGTTCAGTCATATCCAGGGATAGGTTAACTTATCCCCATCCCCATCCGTAGCCAAGAGCAAGATGACAAAGTGGACCGAAGTCCCATTTCAAAGCAAAAGCACTTGCTCTGAGAGAAAGATCAATTTTTATTCATAAATATTTTTGGGAAATAGCTTGAACATGAGGCAATTCAAACATTGTTTGAAGCAATAGGATGAACTCAATCGAGTTGGTCGATAAAACCCACACTTGACAGTCAAAGAGCCAGAAATTATTATTTGCTTAACTGCATTGCAAACTCTTAACACATTGAGCGCATCTTCTCTGTTCAAGAGCCTCTCATATATTGAATTCAAAATATTCTTAGCCATTCCCATTCCTCATTTCCATCGCAAATAGTCACGAAAGAAGAAAATCCTTAAAGCTCTGCAAACACCGTTCAAATGGACCGTTCCCAAAGCCTACACATTGTGTATCCATCAAACAAATCAACAAAAAATATATAATACCAATACATTGCTATTGCTTCCAAAAATATAAAAAATAAAGGAAGATGTGCACAAACAAGGAGAAAAAATGGAAAATACGATCCGAAAAATAAATAAGCAAAGCAAACACGATAAAAAGCAGTCAGTAAAAAAGTCAAATTGAAACATGTGCACCGCCCCCGTCTCATGGAAGCAAACATAAAATAAAAATCGGGGAACCTATGGTCAAGACGAAGACGAAGCGCCTTTTCTATTTGCCAATGTCAAATGTTTACCCAATTGTCGTCGTCGTTGTCGTTGTCGTCGTTCGTCCCGTGCTGTGTAAGGAGTGAAATTGCACATTCAACATGACCATCATATACAGCCATATAGCCGGTCGCCGCCATCGCAAACACACATCTGTTTCTGTGTCATGTCGTCCGCCAATTACACAAGAACGGAAACCTTTTAAAAAGAAACAGCGCACACACTGGTGTATAGCTCTTTGGCCGAATTGATACGGACATACGGAGACAAGTCGCAAGTCGTATATGGCCGTTGGCCAGGCAACGCTCCAAAGACATAATATAACATCGTAGTCTGCTACCTTAGCGCGACAATACGTCCATTTTGGTTTGTCTCGGGGTGCCCTGTCTAAAAAAAATTACTCAGTCGAAATTGAATGGGAATCCCATTATGATGGCCCAACGTTTTGTTTCCCTACTATCGGCCTTCGGGGAGAACCGGATTTGTTCTTTATCAAAATAATTATTTGGTCAAATGACAAATTAAAAAAAAAACTACCACTCACCCCGCAACTAAACAGACAATGGGTGGACCGACGACGTCCACCTTGAAAGTGATAAAATCTGGAAACAATAACCGACCCGGAAACAGTTTCATTAGGGTGACAGCAGCAGAATCGTCTGGCAAAGGCGTAGACAGTTCTAATATTTTTTTGAGTTACTTTTATTGACGATGGTGTGTGTGTGTAGTTCTTGCTGAGAATGCACAGCCAGTATGAGTTGTAGATGATATAAGGTCACCCGTGTCAACCAAAAATGTGCACATGTATAGAAGAATTTATTTGTCACTTTTGCAGAGTTGTATGAGTATTGTCTAGTCCTTTGAGACAAAACGGAAGTTAATGGGTGAAGAGAGTGGCGCCCGGAATTTAGGTTAGTCGGCCATTTCATTACAACGGTGTTCTCCGACTTTGCTGTCATTTCTGCTGATTAAATTGCATTCTAGGGCAGCAGGATGTTTCTCAGCAGCTATATAGACTTGTGGGCATCACTGCAGAGCAATGATTGGTACAGTCTAGGAACCTACAGTGCAGAGGATCTTTGTGTGCTGTATTTTTCGACAATTTTGTTCTGTCATTTTTAGAATCAAATAGCAGCTGTGATATCTTAAAACTACATTTACTAGGGACGGGCCATAAATTAATGGGAGCACTTGCTTAAATATTAAGTGTGGAGTATTTTCGGGATAATGTACCAGATCAATATACGTACTACTATTTGCCATTTCTGATCCTTTTGCTGCCACATATCGCCCTCAATTTGTCAAGTATTGGGTCTTACATAATTTCATGTTCTTAATTGATGCCAAATGAAACTTCCATAAATGTTGTATTGGGTTTCGACTTTTTCCTGTTCTTATGGATTCCACGCCCTATTGCCCAAAACCTTCCACATTTCGTAAAATGCTTCCAGCAGGCAATCAAAGTCTACTTAGGAATTCTGAGGGTCAAAGCTGCCATAAATGTCAATAAATAGTCTCTTTAATGCTTTTCTTGTAAGTGAGGTGCCACGTCCCTTTGTCCGACACTTCACACCTTCTGGAAAGTACGCCATACAGTCAGTATACATGCATGTACCGAGTTTTGCAACAATACCTGCAATACGTTTTAAGATATATCGGTTTTGCTTTTACTTTTTTTGTACAAAAATGTATTTCTAATATATGAGGGATACCATGCCCCTTACATGAAACCCTTAGTGCAACCAGTAATTATTCTTCATACTAACTGCTGAGCGAGGAGGTTAAGAGTATTGACTTTAATCGTATGAAGCGACAACAAAGATCCAGAATCCGGTCCCGTAGTCTTATATAGCCAGAATTAAGTGACAAAGAGCATCGATGCCAAGAAGACATTCGAAATGCTTTCTAAGTTTAGTTTGTTTAGCACAAACACAGTGACAAAGCAACACACAACAAAGCACCTGTCAGATCAGCGGCTTCTATATGGGCAACAAATTAAAAAGTAGGGAAAAAGACCAATCGAGCGGATATAGGTGCTATACTTCAGAAACAATATTTCGCAGTTTTCGTTCTTGTACAGATGAGCAAGAAAACCTAGAGCCGATGTGGAGGATTAAGAAAACCCACTTCGCAGGCTTAAAGGCAGAAAGAAGCCTCTACCCTGGTCAATGAAGGGTAATACTTCCGACATAGCCGAACTGTCTAGCTTTCCAACCGAACTGCTTGAAGTGGATGGGGAGTATAATTCAACCGATCTCAAATATTTGGCTGGAGGAAAGTTTGCCCGATAAATAAATATGTAACATCGTCCACAAGAAAGGGGACCATATAAACGGCAGAGTACAGAAGACCAAAAACAAAGCCCGCAAAAAAATAAATAAAAACTGGGGCAGAATACAGAAAACCAAAAAAAAAGCCCGCAAAAAAATAAAAAAAAAACTGGGGCAGAATAACCCCATCTGTGATCGAGTACTACGTGAGTGAAATTGTTATTGTTTCGCATATTGAATCCCCAAAAATCGACACTTGGATTTGCATTATCTTGGGTTTGGTGGCTCGCTTTGCTTGCGTCAATTGCTTCAACTTCTAATAATTTATTTTCTAAAAATCCTGTATTAGTATCGATGATGATATTTAGCAACATTTTTAAGAAAAAATGTGCATGATGATGCAGGGACAGAACGATGGCTTGAGAGCAAATCCACTCTCCAACCCAGGGGCTCAACACAGTAAAGGAAGGCCTCGCCTAAGCTTGCGCACTCCAAATGGAAAAGGACTACAACCAATTTGAATTGCACTGGAGGAAGCTGTAGAAGAACAGCGTCCTTTTGAGGCCACGTGTATATTTCTTGATATTGGTTGTCTGGTCCACCCTGGTTCACCTCGGACTGTAGCCAATCGAGTAATGCTTCTAATATTGATAGATTTTAGTCATTCTTTGAAATGCCAATTCAAAAAGACAGTAAAGAACAACAATCCTCCAATTGTTTGCCCACCTAATGCGTTTGCATTCTATTCGTGTGGTACTTTTCACCCCATCCCCTTTAGAACAAGTAACGACAAAATTGATACGTTCCACTGCAGTATCGCTTGTTTTTAATTAATCCATACCCATTCAGGTTTTGTAATATTTTCTATTGCTGAACAAATAGAAACGTCGCTTCTTCAAATCGGTTCAACTTATACTGCCCCATTTCGTGCAGCGTAGGTGCATATAAGCTTATTGCGAATCGATATACCTACAACCTACATAGAGGATGAAATAAAACAGCTACCAAGCCTATGCCAATAATACAACACCCTTCATCAGTATAGGGCCGTGGGGAAGAATTTTGAATTTTGAAGTATCAATCTTATGACACGCTGAGTGCCACCACATTATTACAATTCTCGAGAGCTCGTTCGAGTTCCGTTCCTTTCCATCCGCATGTACACATAGTTTTACGACCCTAATAACCATCTCCATCGATAGTCGGATCCAAAATAAAGGGCATCGCAATTGTATGTTAACAGTATCACTACAAGCCAGTAGCACCTTTTCAAAAGCGGCCACCCGCCACCTATACCACACATCAACGCACACTATTACGTGTTAGGGTGGATAGGGGGTGGCACAGGAGTTGTAATAGCTTGCGCTGTGCCGATATCATTCAGCACTCATAAACGTAATGTTTACATTCTCAAAACATGTTCAGTTGAGATCCAGGGATTTACCAACATCTGCACGGTTTAACCATCGACTTTGCGTATCCGGTGCGCTCACTGCATATACACTTATACTCTCATGCACAGATTCAACAACAGGCGGGATGACGAGTGCTTTAGGGATGTGATGGACTTTGTCTACTACGTTTACGTATGTGCGGAAGCTCTGGTGAGGATGTGCTCGCATTGTAGTATGCGTGTGTGTCCGTTCGGATCCCGATTTGCATGCGAGATTATATTTACCACTTTGCTATAAAACTGTAAATATTTAAATTGGAAAGTATGCATAAGTATATGTGGGCGCATCCACGGTTTGTGTTTTCTCTCGTACTTTTCGATTGCATATCTGTATTTTAATCATTGGAAGTATTCAATCTATTTAAAGTATCGCTATTGCTCAGTGGTTGGACAACTCTGGGAGGGGTTACTAATTTCACCCGCAAAATTTAGAGGGGTAGAGGTAAGCGATTCGAGGTAGTTTCTGCAAAAAACATGTCGATACGGACACCAATGACGATATGGGAAATACAAGCTATCTACCGCTTAAAAGCTTTGGGGTTCTAAAGGTTTCAGATTAATTGACATGGAAGGAGTTCCTCGAACAAAATTATCTTATAATAATATAGACAATGGACATAGAAACGTGGGGCTTATACAGATTTTTCTGCGATATGTCTTCGATAGTAAGCATATAGAACGTTATATATTAGCGCATATATAACTGCAGCTGATAGTAAAAGTCGAAGCGCTGCAGTCTTAGAAACTAAAATGCGAAAGATAATAAGAGAAGTCTTTGTAAAGCTCGCTTAAATTTCATCAAAAGTCCCTTCCTGCAGTAACTTTTCAACTCATAAAATAAAATGCAAACCGCAAATTAAATGGACATTTTTGGCATTAGGTGTGGATGATTATATTGGTCATGATTCGAATTTATTGACGCTACGGCCCCTTAGGTCCAAATCTAGTTAAGACGTTTTGTCTGACCTAAAAGCAAAACTAGATAATGTCGTCAACGTCGGGCGGGTGCTCAGTCACGAAGTGCTTGGCAAGATATTTGTCGGTAATCACTCCATAAACGTCAACTGAAAAAACCTTAATACCCGCATCGTTTTTGAAGACATATGGCACATAAATACGGTGGCCATGTTTTCAAGAGCGAAACCCGGGACAAAAAAAGTGAAAATATATAACAGCACTCAAATGTTCAGAAATAACAAAATATTTTGTATTGGAATGTGCCGTATTTCTTAAAAAAAAAAGGGGGACACGGACAGGGTATTGAGATACAGGATTGTCCCGAAATGGAACACATCTGTTCCGCAATGAATAATCCCATACAAAAATGACACAACGAAATCATGAACGAAAAATTCCGCTCTCCTTTCGTTTTGCAGTAGGTACGCTGCGTAATGATGACGAAAAGTGGTCAATTGTAGCAGATTGCTTTGTAAAATTCTCCACTCTCTTTTCGCATATATTTATTGTCCGCGACATTATTTGCTTGCGAAAATTTGAAATTTATAATGCAGTGTTACCATATTTTATTTGAAAAATCTTGGAGCCAAAAATAGGCAAACTCAAATATGCGCATTTTTTTGCAATTTTTTAGGATTACATTGTTTTTAAAGACAATATTAAGATGAAATAAAAACAAAACAACACATACTTATAATTGAGAGACTTTTCTAGTTTCCATTTTCCAATGTAAACAAAATAAATTTTAAAATAATATTCACTTTATTCGAAATGGGTTGGTATAAATGTGTGAAAATTAATTGCCATAGATTTCCAGTGGAAGTGAAAAACAAGTGTTTTTTACGGCCAACTCAATATACAAAAGAACCAGTAAAATATCAGATGAAAACCTGAAATACCTACACAATCGAAAACGATATAACTGTTTAAAAAGTTTTGGTGACGTTCGCAATAGAAGTATGCATTTTTTTTAGAAATTCCTTAGCCGCCTATTCCTAAAAATAGTCTAACTTTTAAGTGAAAAAAAAGTAAATTTGGATAAATCCACAATGAAAATTTTAAGGAGAAAGTGAAAAGTTCGAGTTGGTTTACGCGCTTCATTCTGCATGAGTACGTGCATACAAATTCCATGGAACGCACGCCAAGATTCACATGACAACATATGCAGACATAGCTCTGGGTAATTTTTCGTCCTGATTTCCATCGTTTGTTGGAAAAGTGAATTTTATTTTCGCCCCTAGGTGAACTGTCTGTGTTGTTTTGATGAGCAAGCAGTAATAACGCAGTTGGTCGTCCATAACGAGAGCACACGGTACGTCTTCTATTTCTTACGTTGTTACACTGCTTAAATTTGGCCTTCATAGCAGGAAACTGCTGCAATATTTCGAACTCCGTAAATAGAAGAATCAGCGATATGGGAAGTTTATACTTTGGCGGATAGCGACTGTTCAAATGCCAAAACGCGATACAAAAAAATAAAACGTGGATCTATATACTATAAAAAAACGGTAATACTAGGTATATAAAAAATATCCACGCCCTTTTCGGTGTGATTAGGCTATCAGAAAAAAAGACTTACGATACGAGTACATATATCTTGAATCTCTCACGCACCCATAGCTCAGGAAGAAGAACCAGGCTGGGATGTGCAAGGTTTACATTTTATCCGACAAGCACTGTCCTCTGTATACTGTATAAGGTATAGCCAAACTAATAGCAAGCGAAACCTAAAACTAGGGGAACTTTTATTTCGAATTGACTGACGGACAGTTACTGTACAAGACTGTACAATAATAAGATAACCTGAATTCGGAGACGTGAGGGGTATATGTTTCGAATGAATTGATAAACACGCGACAAAACTGACCACCGATTAAAAAATGGGTCAATGAGTGATACAAGTCCTATAAAAGTCCTGAAAGTTTCGATACCAATTGCTATGGCAACTTACTCCATAGCATGTTGGCTATGCCTCAATAAGATAGTAGAAAGAACTAAAGAGCCTGCATTTAACTGCGTTAACCCTGCTTGAAAGGAACCATACTTAAGTGCTCAGTGCATATCCCTGGGTGTTTGGCTAATTTGATATGGGTATGCCGATCATTGTAGATTGGACTCGCCTGTGAAACCGTTGGTATATGTATTGTGTATCCCAGTACTTTATGTATGTATATATTTCGTACCTACATCTAAATTTATGTATGTTGCCGAGATCTGATGAAAAGCCCTGCTATTTAATCAGAAAGTAGCAAATCCCCTTTCTGACGATAGAACGCCCAACTTATTCCCTTTACAGCAGAACAAGATATTCTCGCACTAATACCACCGAGAGTCATGTTCGCCTAAGACCCAAGGGATTAATCAACATCCAGGAGACTGGGTAGGGGTACACGTGCCAATCCCCGAATGCAAACACTCACAAGCCTTTTAATTTAAGAACCAACAGCCAAAAATCATCATCTCACACTCGTTCACCGCATCCATCTTCAAGGACATCAATCATAGCACAATCGGCGAATTACCAACGGGTAATGCGGATAAAATCAAAAGGCACTTCACAATAGTTCTGCATTATTTATCATTTCCAACCGATGCTCGCCCACACCAATAGAAGTTTCATCGATGGAGAGCACTCTCGAAAATTGAGATAATAAAACTCAATTACACTGAATAATGATGGCGGATAAATTTTCGATGATTTTCCAAAAGCCAATTAATTCAAATTATACACCAAGGAATCGGAGAACGCCAACGCCACGCCATCCGTTTTAACTTTTAATGTGTGTGTTCACAGGGTACTCTGTTGCTCGCTGAATAGAAGACAAATGCTGCGCACATTGTTCCGGTTTTATTTTGGTCCGTCCACAACTCATATATGAGTAATTTCAAAAAACCATGGCTTTCTTCGCGTCATTGTCCCATACCTATACTGCAAACGGATAATAATGGCTGGTGATCATCAGTACCGCAATGCAGTTTACGAAGCCACCGACTAAAGCACTGTCGCACAAAAGAGGACTCGCCCACAACAACTGATATCGATATTGCCGTTTTCAAATGCACTTTAATTTTTGTTCTCGCGCTTAGAACGCGATTGTCCTTTTCATATGTAAATCCATACTCCTGTGTAGGTACGTGGCAGGACAATGACAATGCATCGCAAACAAAACTAAAAGAAGCAAAAAGGACCATAAACTCCCATTTATTATTAACCTGCATGTTGGTGAAATGCGAGAACTAGAAACAGGACGTACTTTGGGGTGGACGGGCGTCGCTGTTGTCGGTCGGCCAGCCATGAGATTGTGTTATGCAAAATCTGCACATTTGCGACATTGGGTACAATACCGCGTTTATGTTGCGCGATTGCAACAAAGGAAAAGTACTCCCTTAAATCGAAATGACCACTGGCGCAAGCATAGATACAAATAATAATCAGAATAATGAAAATATCGCGTTCTGTTGATGGCACTGCTGGATTATGCCATAAGAATCAGTGCCGTCGGGATTTGTTGGAGCGCAATTCTATTTATTTCTTCCTTTATTTGATTCGGTTTTATCTCTATTTTTATTTGCACAGTAAAAAGTGTATTGCTTAGTTTTTAGTGCGGACAATTTCGATGGATATTGTAGCAGTTGCCCTATTGCGGAATTTTTGAACGTTTTTTTATCACCTGGTGGATTGTGTCTCGTTACTGTATATTGAAATATTATATACCTACCAAAATTACGAGATGAATTTAAGTTTAATTTTTGTCACAGGGAGATGTGAGTACGATAAAGATGGCCAACTATTCTAGCGGACTGGCTCGATATAATTTTCCTTGTCGTACTGATTACGGGGGTATTTTAAATCTGATTTTTATCGCAAATGAACCAAATAAAAGGTGGATTTTAATAGGTGAATTTCCATATAAATTGCAATCATGTTACTATCGAAATTCACAGAGCACAGAGTCGCTGATATCAGTTTGGTTCCCTAGCTACAATTATTGTTGTTGCAACAAGTGAAAATTGAAAGATTAAAGTTGTGTATTTTGCAAACGATCCCAGGACAATCCTGCTTTCAAATCATATCATAATTATCGATCTTTTTATATCCTGGCGTGGGTAGCGGGTTGAATTTCACAGCTTCTTTAGCGGAGTAATTTTAGATTTCACATTTCAATATAAGTCAGACGTTGCGAGCTGTTTTCGTCTGGCATCAAGCTTTTTTGCGAGACAAAACAAATCTGAGCTCTTGCCTCAACCTTATCAATTCCAGCAGTTCTGACATTATTGACTTATTGAGGAATGATTTTTAGAAAAATGCCATAATTTTTTGTGAATTGTTTCTTAAAAATCAATTCATTCAAAAAAAAAAAAAAATCAATTCATTCAATACAAATAAATTTTGAATTTTGTAAATCTGTTCTTTGATCAAAATCGCAACACAAGTTGTCATTTACAAAGTGCGTCATGCTAATTTTCTAATTTTCTTCTTGACGTACTCACCAAACCCAAACCTTGGATTGCAGGGATTCAAAATGGTTTAAGGATCGGCAGGGAACGATCGACTAACATTTAGTTAACATATGCTTATCCTTTTTACCAAAAATATGGTTAACCTTTTTGAAAAATGCTAATATTTTTGAAAAATTCGTAATTTTTTCAAAAAAATGCATAATTTTCTTTTGATTATAGGCATAAAAACTTCGATTCGGATTGGCATCACTGATTTCAAGTGTTAAACGACGAGATCAGGGAAATCCGTCCTGCTCTATTAGGTATAGCATTAAGTGAAATGTAAAACGCAGATCGGTGGATGTGACAAGTAATTTGAGTGCATATCACTTCTTGCATCTGACCAGAAATCGCGCCTTCCCTAGTTCGCATCCGCGCAGATAGTTTTGGTGCTATAGATCTTCTTTAGCAAGTTTTGCACATGTTTTATAATCTTTTTCGTGTATTGGAGTTCAATGTGAAAATAGTTAAGCAATTCACCTTCAGATAGTATGTTGGTAAGGAAAGTCTGGAGGAATTGACTAACTTGTCTGCAGCAAGAACTCCGGTGGTGAATAAGTTACATTGTGTTACCTATACAAATTTTTATAATGTAAACATATCTCATCTATCAAATGAGACTGATCCAAACTGCAGAGGATAATAAATTTAATAAGGAACGCCTTCCGAAAGAAGCGGCGTATTAGAGAGCCCCCCGGTGGCCAAAAAAACAGTACGCCGAAAATTGCTACATTATAAAGCAGATAGCCAGATAACGACCCCATGGTATGAGGATGTATGCGAATACTGGAAGCGCGTGAAATCGCTGCAGCGAAAAATAAGGGCAACTGTGTCCGAGGATTGAATCAGGAAAAGGTAGAAGGAAAAGCTTATCATGGTAAGAACAGGTCCTATACTCAAGCTTAATGAAAACCAAAGGGTTCCGTGAGTCGAGACCTAGAGATCTAATTTTTTTTTAAGTCCGGCAATCAACTGGCTGGCTACAAGACCACGAGCTCTTCGTATCATTACAAAAAAAAAAAACTCAAAGCTGGTGTTCAGCATTTGCAGCAGCTTATTCATAGGGATCCTGTAAAAAATAGTGATAAAGCAAGAAGTAAATCAACATCGAGTTGAAGAGGTTGGTTTAACAAAAAAAATAAAATTAAAAATTAAAAAATTAAAAATATTTACAAGAACAGAGCAACCGGGTTATAATATGATTTACAAGTGAACCGCTGCAAGTACCGACGAATTTGCAAGGAACAAATTCCTTTTACCAGCTTTTCGACATTTTATGTTACAACTACAAACAAAAAACATTCCTGTAGTACAAATATTCTGTATTATTTGCTAAATCGTTACATCTATGAGCTAGCAATACGTTTCCTATGTAAAATAGAGGTTTCGCTAGTTTACGGATGTACCCCCAGGTCCTATCAAACCAGATCCGGATTCCGCGCATAGCTACATACAATTCACATAAATCAAAGCAAAACATTCGAATAAGAGAAGTACTGCCCTTCTGAAAGATCATTAACATCTGATGCTACATTTCAACATCGCAATAGCTATTTAAATTCACACCACATAATCCACTAAACCTCCGGGACCATTCGCTCGCTAACCAAATTAATTATTATCAGTTCAAATGTTTGCTGGACATTGTAGCTTAAAACAATTTATTTATTTTTTTTGTCGAACAATAAAAATGACCATGTTGAAAGGATATACAATTATATTCCATTGTTGCGGAACTAAATGCGTTCATTAAAATAACACCCAACGCTCATTTATTAGTGCAGGTGGACATTATAGCAAGCAACCAATAAACGTGTTTTGGCTTAACTGTAATACATACAGGAACTTCCGACAATAAAAACAAAATTACAATGGGTTCAACAACACACAAAAAAAAAAAAAAACACGACCGCACTTCTATGAATAAATAGAATTTTCAATTAACCAGACTTTGGTGTCACTTGTGCAGTTACATAGCACAAGTGCTATTAATTTACTTTTCAATGAATTTAATTTAATTTAAATTTTCCTAAATTAAAGTATAATACGTGAGTATTCATGATATGTGCAGAAAACATAAAAAAGAACCAAATAAAAAACAGCTTATTTGAATGTGTGTATGAATTTTGTCCCATTTCAGTCATATTATTGCGGATGGTTTTGACAACGCATTTAAAAATATGTATTATATATTTTTATTTTTCAATTTAAAAAGCGAGGTCAACAAATTGAATTTAATTGAAATAAAAATCAGTAGCAGCTACCTACACCTGTAATTGAAGGCTTAAATTATATTTACAGTCAAGTGGTGTAGCTGGCATAAATGGTTTTGCGAATGTCAAAAATTAATTGAATTTTTGTCAATTGGCTGATATAACACGTTATATGTTTGTCTAAATATGAAGTGTGCGTGCAGTGTCGTCGAATCAGAAAAATTAAAAAAAGCCCAACAGAAAGTTGTAAAATAGCACATCCGTGGCAAAGACCTAACGAGTTTTGTCAATTAGGAAAAACGAAAAAAATATTTATAGGACTTTTTGAGATAAGCAAATCCGAAGTAAAACTAGTCGTGCAATTATATTTTATACATATCAAAAACCTAACTGACCCGGAAATCAATCCATTTCCTCGTTTTCTATTCGATTCGATATTCATTTGCCTATTTATTGGAATAAACCTATCGTGGACAGTTGTTGCGTTATAAAACGCCACAAAGACCCAATTCCACTCCCATCCATCCTCTCCAATCCACATAATTTTGTTTAGCCATTCGGTCATTCCCGTCACTTTCGACGGTCTCAATTCAGCCCTCTCGCTTTTCATGCGTCCAGAGAAAGTTCAGCCCAGACGGACGGTCGGGCAACTCCGCAACGATGAGTGGGGGAGGACGTTCCCCGGGTACCAACACTCGAACGTAGTTATGAACGGCGAGTGGAGAACGATCCCTCAGGAAGGCACCACATCAAAAGAAAAACATATCCGCGAGTATGGATAATTACATTGGTTTGCTCGCCAAGAAGGCGACCTTCATTGAGGACAACAATACAAACAAACACAACATAAACTAGAAAGGCCGAGAGCCCACCATATCCACAGATTCTGTTGTAAGGAATCGGCACGTTATCTACAAGTCTCTCCACCCAAAATCTGCGCGGAGGTCTGCGGAACAGAGTAGGGTACGCGAAATATTTTGATATATGATGAAATATGTGAATATATTTTTAACCGTTCAGACCAATTCCAACGGCTAGAAAACCGTAATCGAACCCCAAAATTCCATATGTCGCATCCGACAATTTTTCTTTTTTTTTAACGCTTCGCATCGCATCATTTTGATCGCCCTTCGCCATCTGGTTTTTTGCCCATCCATCATTCTCGACTATTGACAAAAATATATAGAATGATGTTATTTTCAAAATGAATAACTTTGCAACAAGTTTCGGTTGAAGATCTTGGTTTACTAGATTATGAAGAAACTGTTTGGGAACATGGACAGTGTACAACTGCATTTTGATATTCCACAGTTGGCAATTTGGCAATCAAAAGAAATGCTTTTGAGCCCAGAACCCAGAAGCTGCTTCATTGATGGCTGTATTCGAAAACATACCATAATAAGATTTTTTTAAAGTGGTTCGGCGGCCCAGTGGTTAGTGTGCTATTGAGCAAGGGTTTAGGTTTAGGTTTTTTTCAACTGCGCCATCTCTGGCGAAAGTCTGTCACACATTCAGTCGTTCAACTGTCATGAGAAAGCATTATAAAGGGTTTTCCAATAAGAGGTGTTATTTTTGGTATTCAAAGAAAAATGCAATTTTTTTAGATAAATGATAGGATGTTTATTTCTTAATAAAGAGGAAGGTATGCCGTTAATAATAATAAGTGGCGCAGTGGCTTAGTGGTTAGTGTGTTGGACTACTAAGCGAGGGGTCCCAGGTTCGAATCCCGAGAAAAACCGAAATTCCAACTTAAGATTTTTTTCGCTGCGCCACCTCTCGCGAACGTCTGACAAACATCCGAGAGTATAACTGTCATGAAAGAGCTTCTCAATTGGCCGTTTGGACTCGGCATAAAATTGTAGATCCCTTCCATTCGTCCCAAAAATAAAAAACTCACACAAGACGAATGGTTGTGAGAAGCTAGGCTTGGGTCCATACGGATCTGTTGCGCCAATTATTTTTTTTTTATGGCGTTAATAATGAAAAACAACATCAGCCAAATGGCCACAACGAGTATGTATACAGGACCATATCCTTTTCATGAAATTTTCCATAACCAAATCGCAAAGTGGCTGCCCTATGTCCTCGATAGCTTGTGTGCTTGTGTGGCACGTAGCGCCGTCTTGTTGAAAGTAAACTTTATAAGCCTTAAGACCCAAGTCTTTATGCAAAATACGGTGTAATGATGTTTGTAGAATGCCTAATTCCAAAGAACGACGAGGAATGGACACACGTGGGTTTTCTTCAACACTTTGGGCTACAGCAGCAATATTCTCAGTTGTTCTTGAGCGACGTGCACGGGTTTTATTCTTCACATCACTAACTTGTCCCAACAGCACGAATTTGTCCACTAATTTCTGTATTGCGGTCCGACAAGTTGCTTCACGACGACCAAAAAATGCTTTAGATTTGCGAACTGTGACTGCAAGATTTTCACCATTTTTTGAAGTGAATTTTAATAATTTCAATGCGTTGTTGAAGCGTGTATCGTTCCATTTTCTAATGTTAAAGAATAAAAACTTCATAAGTGACAGCTACCGAAATAGCGGGTCATTCACAATAAAACCTCTCACCCTTTATTATAAAGTTGTAAATCCCTTGCATTCGGTCTAAAAAGAAAATTCCAAATCCCTTCTGCCAAGGGAAGCTAGAGTCGTAAAAAACTGAAGTTCCATTCCCACTTTAGATTCGAGGATAATACTATTTTGTATTACCTTGGTCTAATGCAAAAGGAACAAAGCAATCTATGGCTATTTGGAATATTGATCTTAGTTATGAAAATCATTAACAACTTACATTGTAGGAAATCTGGAAAAAGTCATAAATTGCATTGATTAGCTTTGGTCATACAAAAGTAGGTTGAGTAGAATGAGTTGATACGGCATGATGGTTCTCTTTGTGCATGGTATATCATTAACGCAAACTAAAATTTCTGAAAATGGATGTAGATTTGCTAAACAAAAAATGACAATCAGCAAAGATCGGACTTTGTGGTAAATTTGATGTCATATGTGTCATGTAACTTGAAGCCTAGTATCCTGCTCGCGCGGAATTTGATCTAAAAACATATCGAATTCCTACCTAGAACTAGCTAGGCGCAGTGGCCTTGGGGTTATTCCTATACATCAATTTAGCTGGCATTGAAGTCAACAAACGGTAGTTACTTATATATATTTCATTGCCGCACTTTTTTGCGCACCGTCGTCGCTTTGTTATAATATTCTGCGACGTAAGACGAAACCATGAACAAAAATATATAGAATGTTAATGTCCATAATGGCCCTACCCATCCCTACCAACTAGCACCATTTTTATTATGACGATGAAGCTTTTTCTTTGACAGATTTGGACCAAAAACTCCTTGCTGCATGTGGGTCATGAGTCATGACGTATCGCTATACAACACCTCCCTTTGCCGAGTCAACTAACAAAAAAAAAAACGAGTCTCGTTTGATTAATGGTGAGGAAATATATATGATTATTATGCTCCCTTTGTCGACGACGTCGCGACGTCCCCCAACATTGCCTGCATCTACTTCCATTATTCCTTTGAGATATTAGTTGCCTTTTTATGAGCGCTCACCAACGCCACCACCGATTACCTACGGGAATATTTTTTCTAGGTCCTTCGCGGTGTTTTTTTTTTATTTTTGTCTCCTTCTATATCCACAGTGACGAATTTCGTGGATAAAAGAATATGACAAAATGCATGATGAATTATTTGCGATTTGTGGATGCGAGGCCAAAGAGGGTTGGATTGGAGTATACTTCAGCTGATGGTACAGTGCGAAAGCCTGGTCTGTCAGTCAGTAAGATGAAATGACTGCATAAAATAGGGCTGGCTCACGAACAGAAAAATATGCTGACGGATATGGTAGTGCAAAAGACGAATTGAATGTTTGCTCTGCTCATCACTCAGATAAATATTTAAAAGCTAAAGGAAGTAGGGTATTTTCGTGTGCACTATGCCATCGTAGGGAGTTTTTTTTTCTAAAATAAATTTGAAAGGTTTCGCCCATCATTTAGTATAATCAGTTTGACATTTTTGATATTGCACAATTGAATAATGCGAACTGTCAGACGATTGAATGACATCGCATGTGACTAAGGATTTTACCTATGATGCAGTGGTTGTTTGTATTTCTTTATGGCAAGCAGAGATGGGCAATCTCTCTAATAAAGTATGCCAAACAATTTGAAACATTTTTTTTGTGGTATCGATTGCGGAGTTATTTCAAAGCCGATTTTTATAAAACATGAATCAAATGAAGGTTGGACTCCCGTCCAATGCACAATTTTTTTTTTAATTCTGATTCGCCGTCGCAATAAGAGGCACTTCGACCTGAGTAGATCTATTGTGCCATAGGATCAGAAATTGTTTGTTTAGGCTATTAGAGTTTCTACTTCCTACTTCTTCCACAAAGCGCTGGGCATTCACGTAAGATATGCTCAGTTGTTTCGTCTTCTTCAAGACTTAGGCGGCACTCCGAAGAGTCGGCTACATGTATTTTATTTAGGTGATACCGCAAACCATGGCGCCCCGTCGGGTAGCCAACAAGACATCGTGCCTGCGTAGATTAAGAATCTTTTTGGCATTTTTTTTGAAAGGTTTGATAACTTTTTTGGCCTGTCTTAGGCCTGGGATGCTCTCCCAATATGAAAAAGACATATTTTGTTCCCAGCTTTTTATAGCACTATTTTTCTGATTTAGATATTGCACAGTTTCCGAACCTCTTCTGGCCAGTTAGTCAGCTTTTTCGTTTCCTTTAATTCCTTCGTGGCCAGAAACACACCATATTTGGGTTTTGTTTCTGGTGCATAGTATTTGGAGAGTATTGGAGCAGCGTAAGACCGATTTGGAGTCAATTGTGGGTGAGCTAAGAGCATTTATAGCTGCTTGACTAATGACTATCCGTGAATATACGGATGTTTGCGCCTTTGATGCCTGATTTTTAAATGAGGCTTGCGCATTCTTTAATGGCATGGAACTCTGCTTGAAATACGCTTGGGCTTTTTCCCATTTGTATCGAGACAGTTTGGTTTGGTCCGAAAATGCCGGCTTCGACACATGAGTCCATTTTGCAACCATCCGTTTATGCCCTTTTGGCAGTTTGGTCTGCTACCATTAACCCACGCATCTCTGTTAGGAATCTCCGTGGAGAAACTTCTGTTAAAACATAGTGTTTTTTGGCGGCGGTCTGTCATGGCGCACTTTGCGTCCAGTTCTGGAATATCCGAAAGACATTCTGCACTATCCCGAACACTGCGATTGAGAACTCCTGCTTCTGGAAAATTAATCAAGATTTAAACACGGATGTATGTCTTTATCGAAGAAGATTATTTGCTGACTCGGCCTTACAAAAAAAAACTATTACTAAGCTGTTCCCACTTTTCTTTCAGAAATCAAATGTCAGTTGTGGGACAATGTAGTCGCACGAGTCTCCGAAACACGAGGTGTGTATTTTTGCCACAATAGCTGTTTGGATTTACGGTGCATGCTACGACGTTAAAGAGCTTTCCAATTGCACCCCTATCCAGCCATGCACAATTAATTTCCTTTGCACAACATGACGAAATAATCTAAAACATACATATATGCGAGTCTCCATAAACCGAATTCCTTTCACTTGCGGATAACATTTACAATTATTATTATTAATGGCATCCATGAAAAGTTTAATTGGCAAACATTAATATTGAATTAAGCCCAAAGTATCTATTCAAGGAGCTCATTCATAACTAAGATTTTGTCGTTCATGCAAAGTTTTGCACTGCCTCGCCTTGGTTCCTCCCATCTTAATTAACTCGCATGCATGTGCTTGTTCCCCTTCCAGACCCCTTCGAGGACAATGAATTTAATATTCATATGCGTTATGCGAGAGAAAGACAGTATTAAGTCCTTATGATATTTACTTACTCAATTACAAAGTTGAGTGTGTGTAAACAGTCTTCCTCTTAGGTAATATGTCATCAGAATTATGTCACATGTCGTTATTCTTTCAAATATTTGTAGCCGTTGGCGGCTTGCATCTCATTATTTGTGCTACACATATAAATACACGCACCCTTATCAAAAATGCCATCGAAGAAGGGAATTATACTCGTTCATCCTTTCGCTGAGAGAAAAGGGCGCCGACAGACTTACGCGATTGATGGGACCAGCTCCAGTTTGACAGGTAATCTCATATATTAAGCTATAGTCAGTGTCTACGCCATACGCCATACCCTAACAACTTTATCTTTCATTAACCGCATGAGCATTTCTAATACTTTCGAACTCTTAATTCCAATTTTAATCCGGGTGCGCTGATACGTGCTCGCTTACTATGCTCCTTTAATTGAACAATTTGCTTGTGGTAAATGGCAAGTGCGTGTGACTGTCATCCCCGAAGAGTTACACATCTTCAAATCAGGGCGCAACTCTTACACACTGGCGGGGGAGGGGAGCATACCAAACCGCACACAAGTCATCAGAGAGCGACTGCGTTTGACAACTTCCATTTTGGAAGTTCTAGCTGTTGTATTCTTTTGTCGCACATGTTTTTCCTCCGGTATCAAAGTATAAAAGGCTAATTAAACACAAGCATGAATGTATATCCTTTTATGAAAAATCCTTACATCGTTCATGTTAGTGTATTTTGTTTTGCACATAACTAAGCTCTTCTAAAGTATATAATAAATTTCGTTAAAATAAGGTATACAGGTGTAGATGTAAATATATGTATATCGCTAAATCAACTTTAAGACGCAAACAAGTTTCCTTAAGGAATCACTGAGAAGGGTGGTGCAGTGGATTAAAATTGGAATATCCTTTTAAAATGGCTAAATGAATATATGTCTGATGGCGCGCTCTGATCCTTAGCTAATTAAGCAAGGCAGCAGTTGGGTCTCTTGTTTGAAAGCATTTCACTGGAAAACACATTAACTTCGGTATCAACATAAGAAATATTACAAATGAAGTTCACCATTTTGTTTAACGCGACTTTCATGTGTCTTTAAGTTATATCCGATATTTTTTCGAAACAGAAGTTGAAAGGAGTTTTACTTTGTTAAAAAGTTTCTTCTGTTGTTCTTGTGTGAAATAAGATATGCGGCTGAGGGGAAGCGTTGGTGTTTTATCAACGGTGTATTCCGCTCAATTGTTTCGAATAACTTATAACTCAGAACAAATAAGAAGGCAGCCAGCCGTTGACAGAGATATATTATGTCCTAAAAAATTCGATCTGCTAAAGACACCGATTAATGTCAATTAACTCGTGTGGGATATAAAAAAACACAAAACAAGAAACTGCGGGTACCTGTATACAAGAATGAGCAAGGTGCAGCTTGTCGCAGGTTAATCTAAATACAATTTTTACTTTAACGGAAATATGGCCGTGATGACGGAACATTTTTACAGTTTTCGCACTTAAAAATTGCCAGATTGTCCCAACAATTTTACAATCAGAAATATATTTCAACAAATAAAAATTCCCATAAAAATTCTGCCAATGTGGAAAATAGTTTCATTTTAGTTATTTTTTCTTTTTTAATTGATTCGCATGTAAACCGGCTATTTCCGACCCTAAGTTCTGATAAGAGTTCTGCTAAACTTACAAGAAACCTTAATCAACAATTACAAGACTTTTTCTGAAAAGCAATCAAAAACAATAAATAATGAACACGATTAAAAAATCAACAATACAATACTCATGAGTTAACTTCAGCCCAGATTACAGTACTTTGGTGTAAACAAAATTTATTATTAGTATCAATAAAATAACTTCACATTATACTAAACTTGTATCAGAAACTAAAAAACTCAAATTAGTTGGGGTATAATTCAAAATTTTCTGAAGAGAAATCTAATAAAAATATACCGCGAAAGGAAGTGTAAGAGTATTCAAGAGTAGATTCTCATTGTTCAGTCCACCACGAATATAAGAAACATGCATTTGTTTATGCGTTATAAATTATTTTTCTTTTATGGATCCGTTCTTTTCAAATAAAAAATTTTGTTTCTTAAATCTGTTGTTTTTATATAAGACATTATTATTTTCAGTATAAGACATTTTTCTAATATAAGAAACTTTGTTTCTTGTTGAACTATATTTGCGGAAAATAGCCAACAAAAGTATTGTGTATTTTTTAAAAAATTATTTTTATTTGAAGAATTTGCACTTTCTCAAACAACCAACACAACCATCGAACCTGGGTATCATGCAGGCTGTAATAAAAAATCGAATGTATCTGATATTTGCAGCCAGGGAAAGCAGAAATTCAATTAAATTCGAAAAAAAAAAAAATTCATCTGGGTTCAGTAAAATTAATATTAAAAGGGTAAATTGCACCTAAATCAGCCATCAATTTATTATTCCGCAGCTGAAGGAGAAATTTGTACAAGCTATAAGCTCATAAGGCTTCTACGAAGCATTTTGGAAATCACTCTAGAGAAGGATCAATCTGGTCCTCATTTGAGGGAAAGTCTAAAAACGATAACGAATTTGCAGTTCTAACAGATATTAAAAAAAAAAACATTTCCATTAATTAGAAATACATACTTTGCATTTAAAAGATACTTCCGCGCCACCCTATATAAATATGTATTAGTATATTGTCAGTTTCCAAAAAGAAAGTATTTTGTCATTTTATGCAGACTAAACTTTGATGCAAATGTGGATCGCGAATTAAAATTCCATTTGCAAAAAAAAAGTGGACAGACTTACAAATCTTTCGGCTGTCTGGTTGCAGATATACAGTTAATCCCCAAAAAGAAGTTTAGAAAGACTGGCAAATTTCAAAAATAAAAGGGACCTCAAAACCTTATTACCCAAATGACAAACGCAAGGATGTTAAATCTTCTCACCAATCTTTGCATTTATTTTCCAAGTCATTTCCTTTTTTCTCTCGTTTTGTTCCTCCCCATTGTTATGTCGCAATTCTTAAAAAAAATCGCACAAAATATGTGCCACCATAGTACTTGTGACACGAACCATTTCGCCATGTCCTAAAGCTATTGCAAAAATTCATTCCACAGCGACAGAAATAGGAGGAAGCCAAATTGTAGTCAAAAGACTGGAGAAAAATTTCATAATAAAGTAAATTAATTGAAAAGGAAACAAAAAAAAAAAAAACGAAACTGAACCACATTCACACCTACCGCAATGGCCGATTTAAATTCTTGGCTTCCTATTATTTCACTTGGTAGCATGCAGTTTTATCTCAGGTTAGGTGCACATCTTTTTTGCCAGCATACACACATCGTTACGCATTCCATCATAGTCCTCCCATGGCCCACTAAAATTTGCAAATTTTATTCGTTTTGCTTTACTATTTTTCTGCTTTTAAGGATGGTTTACGGCACAGTGGCATTTCGGTGGCATTTAGTCGCGGTTGTGCAATTGCGCGAGAACGTACGTGTGTACACATCACTATTACAGCGTTCATGCCGGAGGCAAAGCATTTCCGACGTATTTTTTTTTCATGTATAGTATAACTCATTCTTCACGAAGAGAACTTTGAATTTATATTGAGGACATACCCGAAGGTTAAATAGAATTGGATGGGAAAAAGGAAGACTAGATTGTTGTGGGTTTATTCTTTTGGAGAAAAAGACTTTTCTCTGTGGCTGCTATGAAAAGTATCTGACAAAAATTATTTCAAACAAATTTACGATACAACTGTATCCGCAGGAATAGCATTTACCATCATGTATTCCTAAACGAAGCGTGTACAGTTCTTTTTAGGTGCCGTGCCCGTGCCCGTGAATTTGCCAAATCCATTTGATTTGATTTCGAACTCAATGCAATATAGACTGGATGCAATTAGAAACCAAGGCTACTTGTTCTCCATATTTATGTGGTCACAAGGCAAAAAGGCTAAAGTCTGTTTTACTCATTGTTCAGGAGAGTAGTTTAAAGTTCTTTTACTCCATTGACTCTACTGACTTAAGCTGTTGTTTTTTTTGAAATTGTGGCCACATTTTTAAAGATATAAAGCTGAAAAAAATTTACAAAATAGATTTGAGTACGCTGAATGTAATGGCATCAAAATCTCAATTTCGTCTAAAGTCGACTATAGCGGTTATGGTTTGTGGCCACAGATTTCTGACTGGCTGAATTGATTAATAAGCAGCACTTCCTATAAAATTCCGACTAATAACGAGGGGTGACCTCATATAACAGGCGAAGTGTGAAAAAATAAAATACACACTGGTCCGCTTAAGGTTCACGACCCATCTTACGGAAATTTTGATAAAATTCCAGTTATTTCACTTGCTGCTGATGCAAGACCACGAACTTAGCCCAGCAACTGTAAAAAGCCCGAAAACTGCAGCTGACTAAGTCAGTATCTAAAAACAACTACAAAAATGTCTCAGAGAGACTTATCCTTATCCAAAGGCATGTCGGGTTAAACTTCTTAAGACATTTAGGACATTTTTGCCAATCAAGAAAAATAAAGGGAACCAAAGACAGCGTTACACGAAAGGGAGTTCCTGCCAAACAGTGGAAGTCCAGTTGTAGAGATCTCAATCAATCACCTTATGAAAAAAGGAATATAGAAAGACTGAAAAGTAAATGGACGCGTAAGGGGATACCAGACTGTGTTGGAGGAGCAAAGAAACAAAGTGAAGTTGGACTGCCAGGCTGATTTAATAAATCGCGGAATTGACGCCTCGGCAATTCATGGAAGCAAACAACTACCGAACCTGATTCCTTATCGGACTTCAACTACGATCTGCACAAAATTTGAAAAGTGAACAATGACTTGACTCAAGGAACCTCTGAACAAGGTTCTTCGGATGCACCAGATGGCGTGCAGAGAGACAAATTCTAGAAACAGACATAGTTCAAATCTCTGCTAGAGCGGAGAAAATCGGAATCGAGTTGAAAGTTGCACCTCATTGTAGTAACACATGACGGATTTCCTTGGGTTGATGGAGAGGGTTTGACCGACAGGAGTTTTGATTTAAAGATGTACATCCATTAAGAACTTCTCACCTTCGTTTAGTCCAAAAATCTAAGCCTATAAGCCACAAGTACATCTTTTATTCCGTCATTTCTATTAATTACGGTCAAGCTTCCAACAAATCAACATAAAAACCGAATACATTTAGCTATGGAGCTTTGCACCAACTAAATTTGAAATTACTTGCTTCAAATTTTTAACTGATACATGTAACATGTAATATGAGTCAAAGGCATAATAAATGCCATTGCTCGGCATGGATCGCAATCAAAAAATTTCATTAGCCTTTTCGATTTCCGAATAATTGGCTATCTTTCTCTATGTGCAATCAATTGAGTGTACGTTCTACTGAAATGGATATCCAAAAGGCTAATGAAATTTTTTGTTTGAGATCCATGCCGAGCAATGGCATATATTATGCCTTTGACTCATGTTACAGTCGTGTCATTTAAAAATTCGAGGGAAGTAATTTCAATATTAAAATTGTCAGGACCCCCGACAGACTTTCGGCTGAATTTTCATTAAAATTGTTTCCTCTCTAAGGAATACCATTTAATAGTTCCGGCAAATTCCTTGCACCCAACTATACATAACTTGGTTGCAAACTTTTCAATCGCAAACATATTTAATGGAAACGTTTGTCCATTTTCAAAGGGCGACGTGTCCTACTCACCCGCGCTGGTGAGTGAGCATGACATTTTATCTGTTTTTGAATAACTTTAGTAAAATTTTCCACCACCTACAACCGGACAAGTTTCTCAATAGAAATAACTTCTCTCATCGCACAGAACTATACAAAAGAAACAGTGGCATGGGCTAAAGGTATACACTTTAGCATAACTCATCGCTCTTCTTGAAGCCAAACCTTCCATGACCAATAATATTGCTCTCACTCTAAGTTATTTCTTCGTGCAGCTCTGGAAAGTTTGTACACTTCTTCACAAGTTGCGAAGTCCCTGGGGTTAAATCGCAATACTTGATCCTTTTTACACTTAACTCTGGAAACTTAAACAATAACAACTGTGAGTGTCAGAAGTAATTATTTTAAAACTACGTATAATATGTATGAAGGAGATTTTCGTGGTAAAACGATTTGACACATGTTGGCCAAGAGGGTACAGGATGCACACACGGTTGTGTTCTATGATTGTCATCATGTCATGATAACCACAAATCTCAGTTAAATGGAAAAGTAAATGTTTCTGACACAAGTTTTGCGTTTTGTTATGATGTGCGCACAGGGGTGACTAAGCTGAAATGAAACACATAAACATTTATACAAAAACGAGTCGTATATAGTATTTGACTTTATTTTTTATGATGACACATCAGCAGTGTCAAAGATTTGGTGAAACATTTCGATTGCAATAAAAAGTTCTAAATGTCATATAAAAGTGCGCCCTTAAAAACATTTACAACATCGTATGCCATCATGGAAACTCCTTACTGTCACTATTCGACTGGCAACAGCAAACCATTTTAGGCATCGGGTTTAATTGAAAACGAGTTCCAGATGAATCAATGAAACTAGTCAAATTAAACAATGAATGCGTGAAGACATTTTGCATTGCAATCTAAAAATGTATTTTCACAGTCGGTCCTACAGATATACTCTTACTGTAATAGGTTGCTATTATAAAATTTTATTGTTGGAGATATTTGCGATAGTATCATTTATTTTGGAAAGGTAGGTTAAGTTGGCAGGGCAGTTTGCAACCTGCGAAATTATTAGAGCGTTAAAGCTTTTAAAGTAACCATGCTCCCATGCAAAACAACAATACGCTGCTGAAGATGCTGTGGCACAAAAGACAATTCACAGAAAATTTAAATTCTTCATCATAGCTACAGCTTCCGCAGAAGTTATACCCATACGTAAACTTGGATTTGGTGTCTATCAAATATGGATATTATGGAATTTGATGACTTTTTAATATCGATTTAGGGCCACAAGCTTCGGCTTATGGTAGAGATTTAAGAGGTAATCAAATTGCAGAATGGTGAAAAGTTTGGTACCCTTCCTCTTAGCAACACCAAGAGCTGGTTATTTTACTACTGAAAAACACTTTAATGAGAATATTGAGAATGAACTAAAACTAATCACAAAAGATTAAAAATTGCTTGTAAAAGTAGCGCCTTGGTTTTCCAATATCAGTGAGTGACATAAGTGCACAAGTGGCCTATGAAATAGGCCCAGACTGTGTTCCCTATCCCTATTAGTCATAAGGCACATTTATGTACTACCCTCTAGTTTTATAGCACGATGGGCTGCAAGAATTTTAGTTTAACCGGCTGTCATTCATAAACCTGTTCAGGGAAGTTTTTATAGATGACGCTGTTCAAACGGCGAGGACGACTCAAACTCCCCTGTCAGTCAGAAGGAACCATTCAACTGACGAGTTTTTTATTTAAATCATTGCGTTGTTTATTTTCGCGGTGATTTCATTGAAAGTATATTTCTCCAAGCAAAAACTAAATAGTTGGCGCAACAGGTCCCAAGGTCTAGCTTCTCACAACCATTCGTTTTGGGTGAGTTTTTCATTTTTGGGACGAATGGAAGGGATCTACAATTTTCTGCCGAGTCCAAACGCCTTATTGAGAAGCTCTTACATAACAGTTACACTCTCGGATGTTCGTCAGACGTTCACGAGAGGTGGCGCAGTGGAAAAAAAATTTAACTTGGAATTTGGGTTTTTTCGAGATTCGAATCTGCGACCCCCCGCTTAGTAGTCCAACCGTTAAGCCACTGCGCTGATGTTTACCTTATAAATGACAACTTAAGCGTGGCTTAGATTTTAACAAGTTTCGAAAATAATGAAACATAGCGCACAGCCCCTTAAAATCCACGGACTAAAGTGGAAATATTGACAAAAAATATTGAAAAAAAATTTTTTTTTTCTAAAACTCTTATTTTTGTGAAAATCTCTTTGCCTTCCGGTTTTTGGGGGAATGACAAACAAAATACTTACCTAAGAGATGGCGGAATGTTGCTTTAGCCCCCCATAAAAAATAAACAGTTCTAACTTCAAACCGCTATAAATAACTGTCAGATGGAAAAGAGCTCGTAGCCTATTAGGAGTACGGAGTTGAAATTTAAATAATAGGTTGATTTTTCCAGAAAAAAAGTGCGGTAATAAACTATTTTGGTAAATGTTCTACGTTCTTACAGATGGCGAACCACTGCTGCCTTACATTCATCCCAACATAGCGAAGAATAGGTGTGGTCTTCTTTGATCCTCGACGCATGGTCAGCAGCTGTTTACATGAGTTTCCCATGCCTTCAGTTGAAGGCATACCATTTGAACTCAAAAATACTGTATATTAATACGTACTTGAGAGAATAAGTCGAAAAAGCCACAATAACCCTATTTTCGGTAGTAACATTTTTGGATAAACCTGAAGAATATTTTCTAAAATAAGCTTTGGATCTACACATCTACATACATGACTGTAGTAAAAGACGGCTCTTACTTATGGACAGTCTTTGATGATGGATGGCAGTTCATAAGCCCACTTACTTATAACCCATTTCAAAAGTTTAAGAATTAGTATCATCATTACAAATGCTGGACTTAAGGCAATTCTTAGTTTGCTCCCATCTCTATACAATGAACGGCAGCCATGAGTGAAGATTCGGTAATTCCATGAGTAAACTGAAAAACAGAAAGAGTTTGGTACACACTTCCGAAGAGTTGCAACTCGTCAATAGTCAAGCACCCAAGCCAAGCGCTCTGATTCTCTACCGCTTCCTTTTTCAATCTAAAGTTTCTTCACGGGAAGGAAAACTAATTTGCTCCTGCGAAGGGTATTGTTATAAACGGACAATAAATATACGCACCGACTATGTTAGAGCTGTTTGAAGGATTCCCAAATTGAAATTCGGAATAGGTACACAAAAACAAACTCGCAAAACAAGTGTGTATTTTTACAAGTACTAGAATTATTTCCCTACATAGAACTTTTCTCTATTCTGACTCTCTCTTCATCACATCGCACAGTTACTGATCCATGCAATCCCATTGAAAATACACCACCACCACGCGGCGCCCCTATAGTTTGGAATTTAACCCCACAAACTGTGGACCAATACATGTAACCTACAAACTGACATGCATATTTTAATTTCCTGGAAGTGGAAATTATTTTCATTCAACGAAACCATAAGAAATCCCCATAGCCTGCCAGTGTGCGCCAGCGTATGTGTGGGCGCCTCTAAAATAAATAGTTTTCACAACGCTGAGCCAGCTTATTCCCAATTGCATACTCGTACGTTGATTATATGGGGATGTGTGTTCAACATACTATTCAAATGAATCTTGGCCGAATTTTGATTTCCAGCTATAGGATCATCATGATTTTGAACAAACAAAAACAACCGCACTAGACGCACCCTTGGAGAGTTGTACACTCCGAGTTGAGAAGCTCGCAAGGGTAAAATTTAATAACGACGCGCAATACTGCTCAACCAATTTCACTATGGCTGATTAAATTGTGTGCCAAGAGAACTGGGTCTGTGGGGGTCTCTGGGTGGGTGTGCAATCAGTAGGGTCTTAATGCTTTTGATGACTACATGCTTGGATATGTTGGCACCTAGTGACGAGGCTAAAACTATGTTAACCTTCTACAGCTGTGAACATCTAATTTCACTCCTTAGCAACAGGACATGCACACACTCGGCCAATATATACATATAGTATACCTCGAAAAAACAGAGTAGAATGTAGACTGGAAAACATGAAATCCTTTATGTGAATTGAATTACAATGAAAAGTAATTAAAAATTCCTAAAAGGACCACACCACGTCGTGTAAATTAGGGTTGTTGTTACGGTGAGTTGGACGAGGATGACTGTGTGGTTCTGGGTCTGGAGAGCAAAAAAGGGTACGCTAACAATTCGTCCAGGATGTAGAGGCCCTCTCGCAAATAGAGCGCTTGGTTGTGGAGGATGCCTAATGGTTTGAAGATTTTTGTATCCAAGGAAGCTGGGCATCTGTTAGGATGTCAAGGTGATTTGCCTGAAGTTGGTAGCATGGTCTTTAGTGGCTTCGGCAAAATAGTTTCTGGTAACAGATTGTACTCCGTATCCGTAAGCGTTAACCTCATTAGCTGAGAATACGCAATGGGAATATTTTATGACTCGACTAAAATGGTACGGAAAAGTGTTTCGTGTATTATTGTATGGAATGAATAGCAAAGTGTGTTTTATATTAATTGGTGTAACTAACACAGTTGGCGCAAGGACAAAAATCGTCGCCTTATTTTGTTCCGCACCCAGTTATTCAAACTATATCCAGTCAACATAGGAATTTACTGTTGTCACACTGTTTGTTTTTGAGAGTGACGAATTTCTAAGAGTAGTTGCTTTTCCGAGGACTTATAGTTTGAAGCCGGCCTTTGTGAATACGGGTCACATGAAAATAGGGCTGGCGGAAGTCTTGAAACCGATCTATAGCAAGCTACACATGGTAGAGACATAATGGCCGTTTGATAATCAGATATCCTCCGTGCCAATTGCCTCAATTGGATATAGAGAATTGGTTGTCGAAACCCGGCAAGTCACCATACCCATAACCATAATCAGTAGTGGAAAATCCCTCAAATAATGTATGTGTAAGACGAGTTCGTTACTACATCTTCAAGATGTCTGATGCACATTATACTAAGACTTCTTTCGACGTATGATTCTGCATACCAACTTCATAGAGGTTCATTTGACCAAGATCAAACGACGAAATCAAAAAGTCAAACGACAAAATCAAAAAATGCTGTTTTGGGTCAAAAACAATTTTCAGTATGCTGGCGGCATTTTTGCATAAATAGTGAGGCGAAATTAAAAACTCTCACTATAATAATGAGATCCCCTATTGGACCCACTGGTAAGACCGGTTTGTTTGTAAACTTAAGGTCTATTCACATGAGTGCGAATTGCGAACAAATTCATTTAACTGTATTTATGAATTAAAAATGTATATGTATTCTACCGCATAGGGTATCCATTTACGTAAACGTGTAAGACTCTCTTAAACTGCGTAAATGAACAGTCCTCATAATTTTCCGCGATCAATAAGGTTCGAAAATGGACTACCCACGAAAAGTTACGTTTCGTCGCTTTCAGGGCAAAGTGACTTAAGTCGCAAATATATGATTTTGAGCAGAGACGTATTTACATACAATTGAAGTATCTGTCTCCCCTTTTCAGATTGTATAATTATACACTTTTATAAAAAGGGCAATATGTAAAAAAAAAAACCTTCGGACTTACGACTTTTTGCGAAAAATCTGATAGCTAGTTTCTTAAATGTTTATTTATGTTGCAAAAGTGTCGTTTTGGCCTGAAATCGAATAAAAAAAAATGTCCAAAAGGCACAAGAAACTTTTTGTGTAGCTTTAAATTTGTTGCATTACGCGGTTTTGGCGAAAAAAAAAACACAACCACTCGCCACGCACAACTAAAAAATGGCATTGAGGTACAAAAAATTGCAGGATTGTTAGTGGAAAATCAAAACCACACTTTTTACAATGTGGAATGTAGAAGAAGTAGAATTAAGCTGATAAGGCAGAAAAAATGTTTTTTTTTTGTGGTAGGTAATTTATGTATACTGTATACTTAGCTCGAAAATGACAAATTTCGACTTATGTCACATTGCAGTGAAAGCCACGAAATGTCAAACTGCGACAGGCGGTCGTGTGTTTCATGTTTTTCGAGTTGCAGCAATGACGGCAAGACTAGCATTTGCTTTAGGTAAAGGGTTTTAGCAAAGTAAAAGCCCTTAGCAAATGCTTTCAAACGGTATGAATAAAAGTCTAGTTTGCTGAAGTAAGTTTCGAAAATTCGAACATAGCATTTACTTCGCTGTACATGTCCTTGCCATGCAATTTCGTCAAACTTGACAAGTGACAACTGTCCGGTTTCCGGTGGTTTGTTTAATTTTTTATTTTCAAATTGTTGCGCGAAAATTACCAAAAGTGAAAAAAATTCAAAAGAGAAAGCGAAAATAAATAAATAAAAAAGAAAAAAATGTGCAGAGCGACGAAGAGGACTATCTGAAAGAGCTTTAGCATAAGTGCATATATATTCGATTTTGAATTGACTCTTCTGAATTTTAGCATCCGATGAGGAACTTCCATCTACCACGGCTACTCCCAAGAGTGATCAAAATGAGTTGGTGTTTGCCCAGGCTAAGCAGCAAATCCCAAACTCCAACAACTATCAAAACGTTAAAAAAAAATGATCGCATCCATGTTTTGTTTGGTTTTCCTGCACGAACAAAACTTAATTTAACAATTTACAATAAACAAATCATCGTAAACTCACAATGCGTAGATTGTTTTATGTAGGTAAAAAATGTGCGTAAAAAATATTTAGCAAAAGATCTGAGTTAACTAAACAGCAGACTCAGAATTGGTCTGATAAGTTTTATTCATACTGATCTGAGTAAAAGGTCAGTGACGCCGCTTTTCGAACATGTCAAAAGTTGGAACTAACTCAAATTGGTTTTTATTCATACGAAATATAGCAAATGCTTAGATTTTGACATTTCTCTTGAGTAAAAGCAATTGCTACGTTTTATTCATACAACCCATTGTAGTTGAAATTGTAAGTAATAGATAATGAAGTTTTCTGGTCAGTTTAACAGTTTCATTCTCAAATGATTTTTTGGAAAGATGTATAACTCTGGAAGATATTATACTGGAGACTCTAAATCATCTGAACGATTAAATGGCTACAGGATCGGATGGAATTTCCTCCAATTATAGTTGAGCTATTCATTAAACTTACTCGCTTGTTCAACCTAAAAGACAAAATGTATTCTCAGCGTTTTGTTTTTGTGTTCAATGTATTTTCAAAAAGGTATTTTTTAATTTCGCATATAAAAAATGAAGCCCATGAAACATATTTTATTTTTGCTTCTTAAAATTTGTTTCCAATTTATTCCACTGCGAACCAAGAGCGCTAGCGCTAATGTTGGAACCAACGCGAAGTTGGCTACCAGCATCCATAATATAATAAGTTTATTCTTTATGGTTCATATATGACAAACTACCCGGTTTTTATTTGTTATTCGTAAAAGGTAGATGCCTATAATATAAATTGCGATGTATTTTTTTTTCTCGTGTGCCATTCATTTAACTATATCGAATTTGCATTGTTGGCTAAGAAAACCATAATAATCACTGTGCGCCAAAACTAACTCAAATGTTTTTTTAATGTTAATATTCTACGATCGACTAAACGCGATGGTAAAATAATATTTTGTGTCCAGGCTAGACTTTATGAACTCACAATGGAAATGGATCTATGTTTGCAAGAGGCATAGGTATGCTATGGCCACAAATATATTTCTTTGCGAACTACCAAAAGTTCTTCTGTTGAAGCACATTGACCTATAGCTACTTGACTACCAAGTGAGAGCAGTAAACGCCATCCTTATCACTTTCAAAAGTTACGTCTCTCCATTGCACGGTTCAATACTGTTGCCAGCTTAACGAAGCTATTTATGTATTTTTGGAACATGAAAGAAAGATGTCAATCTTAAGTCAACCATCTAGTCCTACGCCTTCGTAGGACGTCGGGCTAATGGCTCCCACTTAGTAGAACATCTTAGAATTTAGAGTATGATCAGAAGTACAAGAAACTTCTGTTGTCTTACCCTTAAGACGCCTCTTCTTAAAATGCACGTCCAACTTCTTTTATGATCCACAGGCGAAACAAGTCGCATTTAACGCATTCATCATAAAAGTTTGATCGTCGGCACTTTCAACTGACCTTGCCAACTTCGAGGTTTTGTGTCCTCCCCTCATGTAACGAGAACATTTGGCAAGCGGCTCCACCGAGAGTCGAGCACTTTTTCCCCAATTAAACTCTTTCCCACTTGCTTTTTAATAGCAGAGTCGAGAGTAATAAAGTACTTCACATCCCGTTGCATATATGCCGTCGAAAGGAACAAGTATGTGCTTATTTCTTGCATCACAACTCCAAATGCGCACATATTACGTGGCCTATATACGGTCGAAAGTGCACATGAAGGGTTCATTGAGCAACATAGTGCCTTTGATCGTGTGGGGCATGTGTGGCTTGCAAACACTGGCCTCTGCAGGCGTCACTCGCATGCTCTGGCTGCACCGTGCACCCGAACCACCCATCATCAGCCACCGCCTCTCTGACAGTGTGTTTATGATGTACACGTTGATGTTGTAGTTGTCGTATTTGAAAATGCCTCCTCGCTCTCTCCGGGACATACATAACAAACACATGGGGCAGATAGTTTATGCATTACGGAATAACTTTATTGACTCACACATAATGTATGCATCCCTTCTGTGTCATCTATACGTTCGGTCGTATAGGTAGGTAGGTATAGTTACATGCATAGGCATGATGGAAAATTACAAACTATGTAGGGCTCGTGCTGGATTTTCGGGGGCAAGCCAGAGGGTAAGAGCAGGCCAACCTCTTGAACTTTTCGGATGCAATGCCCTGGCTTACATCCTGCATTTTGAGGATATCGTTCTGTTCGTCGTTGGTTTGGTGAGGGTTACACATTTTTTTTTTGTCTTTTTTTTGCTTGCTTTGTATGGTTGTCTAGTGGCGAAATGCAAAGGAGCAAGAGGATGCGAATATCTAACTAATGCATGATGGCTTTCTGTGACCATGGGTTCGCCTGTTTATGGGTAGGTTTTGGATGGTTACTTTGGTATGGACTGGAGTAAGCTGCTGGAACATATAGGTTAGGTAAGATTTATTGGGA
Source organism: Cheilosia vulpina (assembly GCA_916610125.1). Lineage (NCBI taxonomy): Eukaryota > Metazoa > Arthropoda > Insecta > Diptera > Syrphidae > Cheilosia > Cheilosia vulpina. The sequence continues at coordinate 62,559,739 of OU744277.1, forward strand.
TTTCTGTGTATAACTTAGGTGTGGTGTACCAACTACCAACTCATAGCCGACATTTTCAGCGTCGCACCAACGTCATCAGATGACATGTACATAGAATACGTGGGTGTGGCGCTACGGATTAAGACGACAAATTGTATTATTTTTGTGAGAGTAGACGTTGTTTTCTTTTTTTTTGGTACAGGGGATTACTAAATGATTATGGGGCTTTTTGCTGCGGTTGTCATATATGTGAGAGATAGTAAATTTTGCAGCCCGAATAGGTATATAGTTTCTGCTGGAAATGTGTGGCTTAAATTAAATGCTATTGGTAAAAGGTGTGGATTGGTAGATACGTAAACATATTGTCAACTTAAGCTTGGCTATAGTATTTCTGTTGTAACCTGTTTTCAAATTTTTGGACAATGAATACAATTCAAATAGCAGCATTTTCATTTTCATCCATTTCTCTGCAGGAACCTGTATAAAAAAAATAAACAAAATGTTGGCCATACATAGGATATATCATGAAGCCTTTGTGTCGGTATGCTACAAGTATATTTGGCCTTCGAGACATAAACGGATCCAAATGGATAGATGGAAAATATCATCAAATTTAATTTAAATAAAATGAATAATGTCTGCCTTTGGATGCGTCTGCGAACTGGGCATTGGAACCGCCAAAAACTAGTTCTTCTGACGAATGGCAAAGGAAATCCAAACGTATCTTCCTTTAATAATCCTAAACAGTTTTCCTAGTTAAGATCTACTATAGATATTGGACGAAAATAATACTGACAGCCCGAGGAGCGAAGGAAGTTGTTGTTTAGTACATTGAATGCGTTATTGACATTTTGCCTAGAGCATGCATGTCATAAGATCCGAGGCTCGAAAACATAAGTTTCCCGGTGAAAACAGATAAAAGGCGGACCCGAAACTCCGCTTGAAAGACTAATACGGATCGATAGACTTCCAGTTTGGTAAATACCTTAGATACAAATGTATCCAATTGGCGGTAGCGCCCCAAAGGTAGCAGCCCATTGGTCAAACACAGATAAAATAAATTCTGGAAATTGAAGAGTCCGTATCGGGATTTAGTTACTTTCAAGGTCTATAGGTCGTTTCGGTAGACTTGAATTTTTGTTTTCGTAAAAGAACCAAAGATCCTACTCAATTGCATGCCCATCATTATAAACTTCTTCTGGCAAAATTTGGCATAAACTTGCCAACAACCTTAATTGCAAAATGTCAATCAGGCTGCGCATACAATGGCCCTCGCTCGATATTCTCCTCACGAAATACCGAACAATCAATCCCAAGAGCTACCCCTATAAAGTCTCTTCCATAAATCTCTTAATCCATCTCCTTGACGATATTGATTTTAGTCGAAAACTTTTCAGTCGAAAACTGTTAACCATCACCTCCCAAGCCGCTGCAAATGATAACAACAAATGTCACACTAATGATGAAGTAATTTTACGCATGCATAATTAATTAATTTCCGGAAACTCATCTGACAAACTTTTCTTTGTTTGCTGTTTTCATTTTACTTAATAGTTGTTTAGAATTGAAATAAAGATTTCCAAAAATAAAAAAAAAACCATAACCGAAAAGACCCAAGAAGATGAACATTTTGCACCTCAGCTTCCTAGCGGAAACAATCACTGAAACTGCTGGTACTGTATCACTGTATGTATCTCGCTCTGCTCTGTGTGTGCTACCTGGTGGCAAACTTGAGTTTATTTTTCTCTTCGTGAGATTTTGGCTTTTCCACTTTTGGAAACTCATTCGTTTGGCATATTATACGCGTACATAGCAACGTCGTCGTCCTTGGTCTTGTCATCGTCATTGTTGTTATACTGTATCATAGTAAGCTGTACGACCAAGATTTGTTGAAGGTAGCGCCTTGAAACAAAAAGCCCTCTCACTCCACGCATTTGATAGGATGGGTCTGGTTAACTGCGCGGCAGCCAGCGTCGCATCGCAACTCTACTTGCAAGTCATTCCGAAATGCCGCAGATGGGATTTTTATGTTCGTTATGGTGGTGGTGATGTAAAATAATTCTCATCTTCTTTTGAAACTATACGTTTTCGTATTTAAAATATGTTGCTCTCTTCCGTATCTTGGTTGGGTCTAGGGATATGCTGCATGTTGGCTTTGCGCGCCTCGTGTGCGCAAACGACATTGTAATAATTTTAAGTGTTCGTAGGAGAGGGGTGATTCACTGCTCACATATGGTGGGCTGATATGGGTAAAAGTTTCTTTTTCTTTTTTTCTTTTCTCGAAATGGTTTGATGGCAAAATAGTTTTCGCTTAAATGGGGTGACGGGTGTGCGACATTAAAGGTGGCTACGGATGTGCCTGTACATATTTCTTTATTAATAAAGTTGTTGGAGCCAAGGGATTTGGAGTGATCACAAATTAAAGTTTCACATATAGTGTGGAATCTGTTTGTGGAAGCAATAAGACACCTCTTGCATGTGAGACGTCAAGTCGGGTTGGTACGAGTAAAGCGGATGTGATAGTGGTAGTTAAAAATCTCATTACATTCATCTAACTCTGAGGTAGTCAGAATGCAAGGAGGAGCGTGCATCAGTGCAGTCGGTTATCTGTCTAATCTTCGCTTGCAAGTTGTGATTAAATTAGCACATTCTGTCACCTGAAACCAAAGGCAGTTAGTGAGATTTGCTGTGAAGTAGTTTTGTAAGAACTGTTTGAGTTAAGAATTAAAATTCTGCTTTTAACAAAAATGATCGAGACTTAATCTGACTCTCAAGATCTTTTGGAAAAGTCCATCAGTGTGTGCCTACCTAAGTTTGTTTCGGATTGTACATTCAAGCCATATGGTCAAAATCCACACAAGGGGACGTAGATCCGTTCACTAAATCGACTAGAGGAGGATTCCAGTGTTTGCTAAAATTAGAAAATGATTTTCATTACCATGGCAACAATAAAATCGACATAAAGGGTGTCACAACTTTTTTTGAAAATTTCCATGACCAATTCATTGTAGTCGAGTGTTATTGTGCCTCGTTTTTACGTTTTCAATCAATATGGGCTTGTGAGTCTTAGATTTATAAAAACCAAAACAAAACCGACTTCAAATCGCACGATTTGGGTGGACAATTCTGTTTAACAAAATGGAAAATCCCGTACTCCTTAAAAATCGGTTCTGATTGGAGGTTAGAGCTCCTCTGGCCGATTTGGCAGAAACAGAGACGCACGTTTGATGGTCTAGATTCGGGATACAAACTCGTCAGAGGGTACGATTTGTTCCCTGCTGTCCCGCCTATTATTGCATAAGTAGTGAAGCTATTGAATTATTGTTGAGGAAGTTTAAATTTGTACTTCACTCTTCGACGAAAAGAACACTGTTACCAAAACCAAGAGCTACTTTTATTCGCACAAAACAATAATAGACATATCCTCGCTTTTGCTGTGCAAAATACCATCCGTCTTGCTTTGTTTTTTTTTTTCAAATAAGAGCTAGGCGTTAGTGTCAAGATTTCAATGAAAATCAAGTAGGTAGTTACTCCTGGTCCTAGCCTTTCTCTCGTTTATTTTTTAGGTTTCCAAAAGAATGCTGTAAAACTTATGTTAGGTTTAAAGGCCGAACACTTAACGATGTTCTTCTGTGAACTATTTTTCTAAACCTTCGCACCTAACTTAAAATACTGTTTATTACTTAATTTAATTTTTGTGAAATCCCTAAATGAAGTTGTCATATTTCGGTGAAGAGCTTGCGTCTTCTAAAACCTTTGGAGTAGCATTACGTAAATTCAAATATTATTTGAGGAGGTTCTGGATCCCATGGTACGTGTTTTGTGAATATCATAAAAAAACTACAAAAACTACTTTTTCCATAATGGCTGCCGCCTAAATACGGCTATTGCACAAAAATCAATCTCATAAATCCCAAAAACACGTGTCTAATTATTTTCTACATTCTATTGTTCTTCAAAAGTTATCTTTGCTGTGGCAATTGGTTTAGTTGGTTAATAAGTTTAGTTTGTAGTTAAGGTCAAAAGAAAAGAAAATGCTTTTTAAAAAAAGACTAGAGGGGTCATTTAAAAAAAATTTAAGTTTATCAGGTATCAACTTTGTGATTAAAAAAGAGATGTAGGTATGTACGTTGAACGGAAAAAGATTGATTTTTACTTTTGCATCGATGCTTCTCTTAAGATAAGCTGGCCGGCTTTCCCAAGCCACCTTTTTCATCTTTTGAAATTAGAAATGTTTTTAGTTAAAAAAAATATCATGACAATTTTGAGTGATTTGTTATTATCTTGTTTCATAATTTGTAGAATTGGTGCGTTCTAGGTCTGGCATGGGCCGCTATCACACACATCTAATATAAATAATGAAGTGTGTAAATTTCTTGAAGACCTTGCTGAGTCAGTGAAAACATGGCAAAGTGCCTTCGGAAAGCATCGTTTATCCAAAAATTATGTACAAACTGCAAAGCCCTAAACAGTGTTATTTCCTCATTACTAAAATATACACGAAATATAAAGGCTCTTCAAACTCACTTTGCAATACAATTTCCAGCTGTTCCTACAAGACTCTGTAAGTACACCCGAAAGGATAGTTTGAAACTATGCGCTACAACTTCACATAGCACTGAACAGCCCAATTTATTTTTATGTCCAAATTCATCAGCCTCATACACTCGTACTCGTACTCGTACGCGTTCCACCCGCATATCCAACAACCTGCATCCTGCCATACTGAATATTAAAATTGCTCTTAACGTGTTGTTATATTTGATTCGAAGCTGCCTATGAGGGCCACTCAACAATGTACTTAGGTACAATGTACCTAAGAGATGTATTTATCTGTAAACACGAGGCTCAACTTCCATTACAAAAAAAAAAAAACAAAAAAATCACCACTACCACACTATCCCAAAGCAACTTTAAAAAGCTCAGTCAAATAATTGTCGTCGTTTATTAAATAAATTATTCCCACAGATGCACGGAACTTTTACATGACGCAACTGCATCCAATTCACAGGATACTTCCGTTTCAGTTATTGCTGTACCATACCATTGCAGGCACATAACAAGATATCATCACAAACTCTTCAAGACCTTAACACAATATGAATGCGTGCAGAACATCTCTTGTCATAGAAACAAGAACCAAATGGTGTTGCTGGTTTTTCTCCTTCCTTTCTAGCCACATAGTGTTTTTCAGTTAGTCTCCTCCTTACACACTTTCTTCACTTAGCCCCGAAGACAAGAAGGCACACAACAAGACCAACTGGGTACTTTATCTCGCCTTTGCGTTGTTGGGTCATAAAAAAAAAGGACGAACGGCAGAAGAGGAGCAAGAAAAAAAAATACAAACCAAGACATTAAGCTAAGTTATTGCAAGTAACGTCTCTGCCAAACGATTTGCGGTCGCCATCCATTAGAGGATCCTGCCGGCTTCCTCCTGCATGCATCGGACGGTTGACAGTGCTGTTTGTGTATGTGTATGACACTGGATAAAGTTGGAGAGGATGCGTCTCGCATGTACAGAGCTGTTAAATTAAATTACAACCTTCCGAGAATTATGCATTTAATGCTCCTGAGCATTGCAACAGTATACCTAAGCAGCATGTGTGTGTGCTGTGTTCCCCTAATGGTGTTTTGCAAACACATATATATTTTATAAACCTGTTACAAGAGTACATGTCGTGTAAATGTCGCATGAATGCTTCCTCCGTAATTGGAATGAATCTGGAAAAAGAAGAGCACTCTGCTTTTGGGGGACATTTTCAAGTACTTTTGTCAGAGGAACTATTACATGGCAATGACTTAAAAATACGCTACCAGTAATGGCAGGAAAATTGCAGATCCTTTTTTTTGTGTTGCTAAAAAGCTTACAATAATTGACGGGGGATGACTTTGCGTGTGCGGTTAACCGGGGTTGATATTTATCCAATTAAAGTGTTATTAAAGGCGTACGTACAAGGATGCCTTAGGCCATTTTTGGCCCAAAATGTCGGGCCCTATTGGAAAGTAAATAAAGGTAATGAAACAAAACATTTTTTAACTTTCATTTTTTTAATTTCCTTCAAACTCTAATTTTATTTGGTTTTATTTCGTCTAATCGTTAGAGATAGATACATAATTATTTTTTACTTATACGATTTCTTATTTGCTTGAGCGATTAAAAATTAAAATTAGTTAAAATTTTCAATTCAACTTAATTTTAGGTCTTCTACTGGGGTAAGAATATTTAGAGTAAAAGGAAACCTTCATTTATGACTGTATACAAAGTATAAAAATGTTCGATATTAAAAAAAAATATTAGTTAACTGATTAATTTGATTCTTGTGTCTTAATATAGTGCGATAAAAAAAGTTTAGACAGTGGCGAAATGCGGAACTACATAATTCCTACCTGGTATGTTAATGCCACATTTTCTGCTGAAATGTTGGCATAAGCAACGCTAACAACCCCTCATTTAGGTACTCCCATTTTTTGTCACTATCTTCCAAGAAATAAAAATTATATTAAGTATAAATATCAGCTATCATGGGTGCCCCCCGTGAGGATGAGGCCCTGGGCACGGTTTCATGTACCCTTTTGGTAAAGACGGTACTGCGTACGTTCTTAGGTTAAGTGCGTTAAAGACCGAAGTCATAGACCCTACGATTGCATATTGACCTCCATGTCTATTGATGAGATGCTAATGTCAGATGGTTAAGAATGGACTTGATTTAGTCAACGTCAATATTAATTTTCACACCAACGTAACGGCGTCCATACCGGAGAATAGGCCTAGCTTTCCACCAACCCTTCGTTTGTGGGAGATTTTATTGGAGTGAAAACTTCTTTAGGCGCGTTGGGCATTTTTGAGATGCAAACAAAATTCAACTTCGAACCAATGTTCCGACCTGAGATGAATAAATAAAAGAGATGGATATCTTTCTCATTTGTTTACATTATTGTTTTTGTAATTTCAACCCTATCTGTGAATACGTATGAGCTAAAAAAAAGCATGTTACTAATGGATGGGTAACATTGCTTTATCCTTTTGCTTTTATGGGCATCGCACTGTTCAATTGTTTTGTGTTTGGTATGGAACTTATTTGGTTTTTGTTAAGGCTTCAATTAAAATAAAAAAATAGTGAAATACACATTTTGGAATAGCGAATTCTTGAATTAAAGTTCAATTCATGAACTCACACATACTAGAAAAGAAATGAGCATGACTACATAAATTTTTAGGAAAATATGCAGCCGCCTTTCCACTGGATCTCTGTATTCCATTATCTTTGGTTCTGGCACCAATGTTCGCCAACCACTTTTGGAATATCTCATGCCACAGTTGCCAGCGCAAAGTAATATTCTAATAGTTCGTCCAAATATTCCTCACATGGTCTTCCCATTTATTTGAACACAGCTGACTATGAATAACGGGCGTTCATAGCTGCCTGGCTGGCTGTCAGGGTCGTGTTGGTAATTTTATCGACAATGTTGCATCTTTTCTTATTTGCTTTGATTATGCCACTAAGAGAAAATTCCTTTAACAGGTTCGGATAGGAACCTCGGCCCATCTTTCAACGAACACGCATTTTGCGTGAGTTTTTTCTTCTCGGCCAAATTGAAGGCTGAATATAACAAATCTTTGGACACACTATTTACATATACTCTCTCTAATATATAACCTAAGGTGTATGATGGTTCTTCCTGGAATCAAACTCTCTATCAGTAGTCCATTATTCTAACCTCTGAGCGGCTGTATTAAAAATCACTTACCGCTTGTGCCTGGTGGTTATATGATATGGAGAGGCATCTCGTCTGTGATTGCATCCTTCTGTAATTAGTGCTAGAAGTAAATCTTCTTTTAAAGAGAGATGGTATGTAGCCTCTAGTGGGTGTTGCCTCCATCGTTATTGAAAGAATTCGGAAGTGCTTCGAATTTGCCGTCAATCTTAACTCAGAACAACCGAAAGTAGTAGATGCTCATACTGAATTGTCAGCATAGTAATTCAAATTCAGATGGAGTCCGCTGAGGTAGCCAGGAAAAAAAGGTAACTATAATAAGTCCACCCTCATCACATTTCAGTGAATAGCATGATTTCCAAAGGACCATACCACGGTGTTCATGATTCAAACAAAACAATTCCCTTAATGTTCTTGAAAACTACAACATATTGCCAAAGTTTCCACACCAGAATTACCTCCAATACGAGAATTTCTCTCCTCCAATATAACAAAATACGGTTCTTTTCCTTCTGTCTGTAAAGTTGAACTAAATTCAGAAAAGTCGCCTCAAGAAGATTGACGGCGCTTACCCGGTCTATCCACTCCACACCCGCGCACGTATACTTTCCATATACTCGTACGTATAGATACATTCGGTTTGAGATAACCACTCAAAAATAAAGACTAACAAGGAAAACCTGCAACCAAATGACAGAGGAAGAAGAAAACCAAAGATGACATAGAATCCTTTACCTCATTCTTTACCATTGGCGAGCGCGGTAAGCAGGGCAGAGCGCTTCTTCATTTTCTACTTTATAGTGTCATGGGTAGCTATGAGTACTCCCCGGCTATTTCTTACAATGCCATAGACTGTGCCCGTCGACGACTACTACCAAACCACTAAGTATCTACACAGTTAGACATTTTATTTTGCGCTTCTAACTGCTTTATAGCATCCACCCGCTGACCTCCTCCTTCACAGGGGCGCGAGCTTTTTTCTTTTCTTTTTACAACCCTGCTTTTAGCAGTTGATTAGAATGAGAAAAAGATCTCACGCTGTGGGTGTATGGTATTGCCAATGGTGGTAGGTAATGGTAGGTGCAAGTGCTTATACTCGACACAGACACACACACATACCTACCTTCTAAGAGGGATGCAAAGAATATAAAGAATGGCAGTGAAACGAGTGTGTGGCGGTGCGGCGTGGTACAGGAAAGAAAAACAATTATCAAGCTGTAAGATTGTAGACCTCTTAGACTATTTGCACACAAAAAGCGTCCTCATGCGCCTGCAAATGAATGGTGAACAGGATGTGGCTATATGGAACGTTGTGAGCTATGTTGTATCATTTATAACTGAATAAAGGACTAAGAATAAATAGTTGGCCAAGAATTTAAACTTTATCCTGCAAGAATGCAGATGCAGTATTCTTTATTCTCTCTCACACACTTTCGCTCGCCCTTCTCTATACCCCGTTCGCATACAACAACAGTGCTACTGCTTCATATTTTATTCATCTTTTGCTGCCCTGTTTCTGTTTGGTTAAGTAGTGGAAACTTGCGCTGGGGTGGTGATGGGCGGTTCATGGGGCAACATTTTCAAATTCCTGAAGAATGCTTCAACTTGAATGGATGACACAAATATAGTGCATATTATGTATATGGCGGGGAGGCCACATCTACAGCCACATAACAAGAATGCATAACTGAGAGGAGGTCATTTGCATAATGACAACAACAATGAACGGTCAACATAACAATTTCGTCGGCTAAATTACATTTGAAGTAATATTTTAATTTTACGCACGTGTTTGCTTTCTCTGTCAGAAGTTTGCGCAGAAAACTTTTCGCCTGCACCTAGTGTTGGATAGTAGTAGTGACTTGAAATTTTCCCAGCAATTAAGTTCTTCGCAATTGTGTTCAGGAGAAGGAAAATGTTTCCGGGTGAAATGGCACAAACACACACACCCCCGATTCGAAGACATTGGCTGTCGTCTTAAGCACACATTTGTTTGTTTGTGAACTTTAGAATGTCCTTTCGGCTATTTCCGCTCCGTTTGAGACTTTGAATATTCATATGTGCGCCCGAGGGTCAGAAATCGTTTGCTCCATTGACTGTTGTAGTTCAGTTGAAGTCGAGTTTTAGTACTTGTTTATTGGGAGGAATTGATTAAAATGACAAAGTCCAGAAACAATTCCATAAAAGAATTTAGTTAAAGTGAACTTTCCACTGCACAGCTCATAATTGTTGATAGGGTAGATTTTAAGACTGGATATTTATTTTTATTTTACTGAATCTCTAAAAAAAATTGAAGACGAGATGCTTCAGTAACATAACCACCGATTGCACTTTGTGATTGACTGGATATAGGCCTTCGAAAAATGTTTTATATACTTCTCATATAAAACGTACGTTTGTTCGACCAAGATGTTAGGGGGTTCTATGGTGTTTGGATTGTTTCCCTTGTGCGAAAAAGAAATAAAAACAGAGTCTTGCAATACACTATTTTGAAATCCTGGTCGCAACGAAATTCATACACTTTGAACGGCTCCAAAAACACATAAATCGACATCAACCTGTCAGTCATAAAGTGGGTTATGCGGGAAATGTTTATTGTTTATATTTTTATCCATACCTTCAGTTCAAATCCGCTCTTAGTTGTGAGAAGCTAGACCTGACATATGCAGTGATGCCATTCTGGCGTTTTTGATGCTAGATCTAGCATTTTCGAAGATATGAAAGCATTTTTTTTAAATAGAAAAATGTCAAATGCTTTTCTAGCATTTTTTTGAATCTAAATTTTGAATCGAAATTTTAGATGTTTCCCACTCTCAAATTCAATGTGAAATGTAAGCACGTAAATTGTGAGTGCGATCAGTGTTACCAATTAAACATATTTCATTTAACAGGAATTTAGACGGACTATTTTATTTTTAGCCCCTTTTTTCAAATCATGTCAGCATTTCTTTTAGCATGATCTCAAGCTTTAGCAGAAAAAAATAGCAGGATTTTGCTTTTGCCAAATTGTGAATTAAAATAATAAAATAAGCAGACAAACCTTAGTGCGAGCCAGCCATTACAATTCTCATTTGACAGTGAATACTGAACACAGCCATTCAACGAATCCAGCTTTAGCTTGCAATCGCAAAGAATTCGGAGTAACAAAATACTATTATCCACATGAAGATGAAAAGATATGTGCGATGTTTTTCAGGAGGCTTAAGTGTTGTTGGCTAAGCCCAATAATATTAATTTATTTTAAAACTAATAGTAATATTTAGTTTTATTTAACGAACAATGGCAACACCGGCCATTCCAGTGCCTTGCAAAATGTATTGAAAAATTGGGTCTTGCTTCAACTGCGAAGCAGGGAGACGTTCTTGTATCGACGGAAACAGGAGGTCAATCAATTTGGGGTGCTTCTTTATTTAAAGTCGTGACGGAACAAAGACTGAATTCAATTGAATTAAAATATTTTTTTATGTAGTACATATTAAGCGTCAGAAAGTGGTTTTTACTTCATTATATTTTTTGAAATATGTATATCTTCTTTTTCCTGAAAAACAGCTTTTTTGTTAATTTGTTGGGTTTTAAGCAGGTTTTTTATACAAAAATAAGCATGCTATATTGCTGAACTTAGCATGATTTCAAATAATGAATTGGTCACACTGAGTGCGGTCAATCCAGCCTATTGAGTACGTGGAGATAAGTAGATACTTGGGCTAATACAGATGTACGTTGAAGGAATTATATCTTGTCTATGATGGACCTCAAACGTCAAAAAACACACCCACTGTATTCAGTTCTTCGTGTAATTTTTATTTGTAGGTATCGTTAATATTTCAAAAATATATTGATACTGTTGATATTTTCTGTGTTTTCGTTGTTTAAAAAACATGATTTTTATCTATTATATTTTCTGAGATATTTTCATTTACGAAATTCCTTACTTAAGAGACAGTTCTCTTTTATAATTATACAGACAGGAAAAGTACATTAAGATGAGTGTGTGATATAAAATGCAAAATAATGTTGTTTTTTTTTAACTGATAAAAACACATCTTGTTTTGTTTAGCATTTTCTTATTTGGCTTCACACATTCTAGCATTTTCCTTTTTGAAATTCTGGCAACACTCGCCATATGAATCTGGTGCCTCCACGTATTGCAAATCCAATTAGTTTTGCCACCAAATCTATTAAGTTCTCCGATCAGTGACCCAAGATGGCTAGGTTATGTAAAGCGAATGACCACAAATGCTCCGGCTTGTAGAGTTTTTGAGTCGGGTAGAGGAATTACTTGTTTTTGGCGGTGCTCACAATAAGAAGAAAAAGACTTCCACGGACTTTGGGTGCATAAATGGAGGCAGGTAGCTGATGATAACCCCGAACTGTATAGAACCGCCTAAGTAAGTAAGTTAACTAAAAATCAGTTGCCAATATAGTGTGAGTAGTGTCTGAACTGACATCGATAACAGAAATGTTTCTCAACGCAGGTTTGACCGCGTCCAATTATATATTGTTCGTGGAAAATTTGAAGTAACTTTTAACGCACTTGTAAACTTCCAAATAATAGCTATTTTGTTCCGTCCGCTGCCAGTTTGGATAGCATACAAAACGAAACTAATAAAGCTAAGAGTGCTAAGGGTTTGTAATTTCAAAAAGTATATTGTGACACCTACTACAGTGAATCACGTGTACTAAAATATGCAAATCTCAGTGGTATCCTTAATTTATTTTCGTCACGAATACCATAAGTGGGTATACTATATAAAGCCACTCTCTTGTATCTCAAGCGGCCATATACCGCTTCCATATACACGCAACAACATCTACTCTATCACATCTTTTCGTAAGGGTTTTGCAAGTTTCCCGCAAATATAATCCTTCACACTCGTACTTACTCGAGATAGCGAGGGCTCAAAGTGACACATACAAACTCGCATTAACAATGGTAATCCACTACCAGCACGGAGAGTAAATTAAGTGCCAGTGTGTTGGTGATAAAGAAGCACTCATATACTCGTACTCGTACTTGTACTATGTACTTCTACTTGCATGGAATTGTGAAAGTAGTGCACGAGTACTCTACTTAAAGAAAAAAAAAAAAACAAAACAAAAAAAAACTCAATAAAGATGTGCGTTGTCTGAAACACTTTACAAAAAAAAATAAAACCGTCACCTTCCCATGTCCCACGCGTCCCTGCACCACTTATGATGAGTAATAATACGAACATCAACATAAATAACAACAAAAAATGGCGAAAGCACAAAAACACAAAACGACACAGCGAGAAAGTAGCTTTTTTTTTTATTTCGTATAGTTTATGATTTTTATTGTTATCCATTTGTCTGTATGTGAACAGTTTCCTTCTAAACACAGAAAAGTTATCAACAGGATTCCAGGCGCGCGGATTGATAATGTAGGTCACACTGAAAACACACAGTTTATCATGACTTGGGAGCGACTAAATCTGGTTTCAGCTACATGCTAGGTACACTCACACATTGTTCAGAATGGAAAATAATGTAATTCTGCGTTTTTTTAATTGCGTACTTACCAACAGGACTTTCTTCATTCCAAAATGAATCGTCCAGGGTGTAATCGGCTTCTGCAATTGAAAAGCAAATATAATTTTCGTTAGCAACTTGGAGTAACGGAGGTTGGTAATTTTCTTAAAGCTACTCGTACTAAATTGCTGCAAATTTAGAAATTCATCGCGTTTTTTGTGCTAGACAAATTATTTGGTTATTCAAAGCCGCTGGGGGATATACGGAAACCGATAATGGATGCACGTGCTTGGTCAGCGATACACGTTTTCAGATAGTACAGAGGAAGATGGAAAGTTGCAAAACGTCCGACCGAACGAAACTATTCGGTAATTTCTCTGCTTTATGTTTAAAGAGGAAACACTACTTGTCGGTGGTTAGGTACAGTACTTCGGGCGATGCAAGGAAACTAAACCAATTCTGCTGGTCCTGGCCATGGGATTTGGAAATACCTTATCATCAAGACCATGGAATGTAAATCTTGTAGACTGGTGGTACACATCAGTTGGGTTTGAGTGTTTTATTCTTATACAAGACAAAATGGAAGAGGTGGAAAAAAAATATATAACTCATCGCAGATGCAGCAGATAAGAGGCGAGTGCAAAAATTATACGAGAAGCTGGTTTAATGGCACTTCGCCAGGAGTCCCTGAGAGGTTTTGCAAATTTTGTAAATCGGAGTGTAGTGTGATTGCCGCAGGAAAATGGGTGTAATTTTTAAACGCGTTGGCGCTTTGAGAGTGGATCTTTTTCGGTATTATTTATAATATTCTTAGGTCGGTGTTAAAAATTTCCAGTCGTTGTTGTGAAAGATACTTGAAAGCTTTTATAACAGCCTCTACGTGAAAGAAATTTATAAGAACAGGTATTTTCTTGCCGGTGGTATTATTGAACAATATTTTCAAATATTAAGGGGGCTTAGAAAATAATAAGGAGTGGGTTTACTATCAGGTGGGTGAACAGTAATATCATTCAAAAGCCTTACAACTGTCGGCATTTTGTAAATCGAAACGTTCAAAAGTTTTCGTGTGCACGAAGAAATTTGCTTGTGTAACATAGGGTACCTAAATCATTCGTGCAAACGAAAACGTTTGATCGCTTCGCCTTATACAGAATCTGACCCAAGGCCTTCTTTACATGAGGCTGCGTGTTCGTTGTGACTACCGGCGGCAAATCTATTTGACTTATATCATCGACTGTTTTATGTCACTTACTTTTCTGGGGTGGATTATACGGTCTGCCATTAACATGTTCATAAATCGGTCCTCCGCTGCTGGTGACAAAAAAATGCAACCGATTGAAAAAAGCAATCTATACACCACACTGGTATTCATGGCTCTCAAGCACACGACTCGGATTTGTATTTAAAGGGTTTCCCAATAAGCACAATGTTGAATTGTGTGTGAACCACATGTTGTCTACCTCCACATCGTTCAATTTGATCCAAAATAAATCGGTTAGCATCGTCCTGTTACCTCCCAACATCATTTCCAAAAAAGTGCAAACCAATCACGGCGTCGGCCGAAAATTCGCACCAGACAGTAATTTTTATAGGGATGCATTGCCGTACCTGGTGAACGTCGTTCATCCAAAAATGCGCCCTGTCGCTAAATATGATTTTCGGCAAAAATTGAGGTCCTCTACCAAACGCTCAGAAGCTTGATCAGCGAACAAACGTCTTTGTCTAGGATAATTTACTTTGAGCTCCTGGGTCCACTGCATCCCAAGTCCCCATGCAAAATTCCCCAAGTTGTTGTTTGCAAAAGGACGACTCCAGTGCACGGCGAGGAATTGACTACCTTGGGTTATCCTGTACACTTTCACGGGACGCGGAATGTTTTCGTCCAATCTGACGGGCGTTGACCGATTGTTTACTGAACTTGGCCTGTAAACGTTGGAAAGACGAATTTAAAGGGCCATCACGTTTTGGCACAAAACGCGCAACTGAAGAACACTCATTTTTTAATTAAAGTTTTATCTGCTGAGGTCCGTTTTAACTAAAGACGAAAATGTACAATGAGGTACGATAAGCTTACTTCGTCAACGGAAGCCACATGAAACAACAGTTTGAAATGCTAAATAAGCCGAAGATTACAATACAGTTGCCATATTGTAAAGTAAAGACCTAAACCATCCGTTTGCCCGGGTTCTACATTAAGAAGCTTATATGATCGAAATGTATAATGGAGAAAACTCGTTAACTTAGCAACGAATGTTTAAAAATCTGGGAGGCGTTACCTGCAGTCTGCTGTCACTGCAAATAACGAACACTTTTATAGACTCACAGAGAGAAAGGAAGAGATTAATTTTAAAATTCGGGGCTAAATCGCAGCACAATCGAGCTATTACAATTAATTAGCTACCGGATGAATGTTAAGTCAAATTCAATGTGCATACTGAAACACAATATGAAATAGTCAACCCGGTCAGGACATCACATCAATTAATCCGAGGAAACCTATTAAACTAATCCTTCCATATTCTGCATACCAAAGCCGATCTAATCCACCGGCCCCTTTGAAAATTGCATCTCAATATTATATGGATGCCATTACAATTTCAAGTTTGAATGCATTTTCAATTTGCACAGTATGCTATATATCTAAGTCATCACCCAGTCCATCGCCACCCAAGAACATCATAATAACGCCACCGTCGTCATCTAAATAGCATCGCATCAGCAATTGGAATTTTCTTCAAGGAGCACATGCGCTACTTTGCTTCTTGCTAACATCGTTGTATTTCAATTTGATTTGTGTGCAAATTCGAAAACCCATTTCACGCTCAAACCGTCACCGCATTAAATCGCATTCCGAATTTGTATCATCGCACATTTCATCAATATTATTAAGGATATTTTGATTCATATATGATTGTAAATATATATGCATCACTAATGCGAGTTTGTGGGCTTTGGTGCCTCTTTCTAGCAGGTGCAGAGTATAAAATTGGTCGATTTGGGACCAAAATAAAAGTATGCATTCGTAATTGGTTCGACAAAAATATTGACGAAACGGTTTCAATATTGCAGATTGTCTAATATCATTTTATGTTTATCTAATTTTATATAGGGTAGGCCAAATACAAGGTTCTTTTGAAAATGAACAAAATAAATTTTTTCCATGTAAATAGTATAGCCCTATAGTAGTGAGAGCAAATATTCCCTTTCCCGATCAAGTGGCTGTCTCGGCTGGCTTCGCAGTGGCGCATTCTGTCACTCCAATTTTCCAAGACCTTGTTGATAGTTTCGGGCTGTAGCTCACGGATTGCTTGGATGGTATTGGCCTTAGGCGCTTAAATCGTTTCCGGAATGTTGGCATAACATCGGTCCTTCGCGGTTCCCCACAAAAAAAAAGTCCAAAGAGGTCAAATCGAGCTCCGAGGCAGTCAAATGACATCGGCAAGACGGCTGATAACACGATTTGGGTGCGCAAGAGATCGATTGTGGCATGGGCTGTGTGGCATGGAGCACCATCCTGCAATAACCAAAGGTCGTCCAAATCCATGTCTTAAATTTCTGTAAAAAGAAAGTCGGTTAACATGGCTCTGTAATGCTCACCGTTGACCGAAACATTGTCCCCAGCCTCATTTTCGAAGAAAAACGGTCCAATGATGTTGAGTTGATGGGAATTGGGTCTCACACTCTCGACTATAGCAGCCTCATTCATTCACACCATCGTATGAAGACTGGGACCAGGAGTGTTGTCCATTACCACTAGCATACCAGTCTAACAAACTTTTTAGAAACTTTCGTAAAGCTTCATTTCAGCCAAAATTTCTTTTCATAAAACGTACTGTTACTTTTGCAATAAATTATAGAATAAAAGAATTAAGAATAAGTCAGTGTCAATATAACCTATGATTTAAAAAAAAAAAAACACTAAATGGCCCACCCTTTATTGATACTAGCTATTATCTTCTGCTCGTTTCGCTTCGCCAGTCTGTCACTTCCTCTGTTTAAAACGCAATAAGTTACAGTATTCAATCCACTTCACTCAATTTTCAAATAGAAAGCGAACTATCAATATCGGTTCAGCCGCTATTGGTTTAACCAGAAACAAAGGAAAAAACAGCTTAGTTTGTTATTGTATATAATTGATCAACTAATATTTTAAGAGGCTATCAGTTCTCTGTCGAAACGATTTTCAGGAAATATGGACCAATTGACATCTTAATCTCCGTATTTGAATTCCCGCACGTACTTCTTTGGACACGGTCGAGTATAAAGGGACAAGACGTCATCGCAAGTTCATAAAAAATAATAAAATAAAGATTTTTTACAATTGGACCGCACATTTTTCGTTCATATCACTGTTTGGTTGGTTGCTTTTTTTTTAAGTATGAAGGTAAAAAAAAATCAGATACGATTCTAGATTATAGATAAAGAGAGATAGAGAGTACCGAAAACACAAGAATATACTTAAATAAAGTGCACTATTGGCTTAAAGCTGATCTGTTAGGGCAAGTTGTCTATCATTACGAACAGTCCGACAACAGTGAATTATAATATACCACTTGTGGAATATTTTTAACCAGCAGAGAATATATTTTTTCCAAAAAATATTCGCTTATAAAAGTGGAATATTTTGTTCTCCAAAAGGAATATTTAGATAACAAAATATTCTCCATAAATTAGAATTCAATTCTTTACTGAAGTAGATTTTATTACTTCTAAATCGCAAAATGCATGAAGTTTCGAGCTCTAATGCTTATTTGCCCACATGTGAAGTCTGTTTGAAGCCACCATGGAAACATACCCGGAAAATGTTTTAACGAGCCGAATACTGAAGTACAGCAATAACATACAAAGCTCCCGTTTTTTTTCAACACATGTGTTCGTTTTGCACATCCTGTGCGATTAGGTAGTTTTTAGTAATATGTTTTTGTTTTTTGTAAATAATTAAGGAAATAATAATTTTTGTTGCAATTATAGTTTTTTTTAGTTTTTTTATAAGATTTGTACCTAATTTTTTTTAAAAACTTTATTTGAAATAAAAGTCTATTTGTATTCATGTCTTAAAATTCGTTTTATTTATTTTATTTGTATTACAAATAAAAAAAAACGAAGTGGAATATTAATATATACAAAATAATCCATTATTCCGAGTAAGTGGAATATTTTTGAAAAAAGCCGATGGTCACACTAACCACCACATTCATCCGTGCCGCCGCGCCGGCCGCATAGTTAGCGATGACGAACTATTTATATTTGTAACGAATGTAAATTAAAAACATTATTTTACCTATTTTGCAAATACTTTTTTTTAAATTACCTTATTCGATTTGGTAAAAAGAAAATATAAAATTGGTATTCATAAAGTAGGGTTAATATGACCTGAAAGAAATTGTGTCGGCGATTAAAGTAAAAATAACGCGCAAAAATAGAGTGGACCCCAATCTTTAAGTCCACAAACTCCAAATCAAAAATTTGAAACTTTAGACTGAATCTGTTGACCTCAGTAGCCGACGGTGACGGACAGAATTGTGGCAACCACAAAATTGATCAAAATCGCGAATTCGAAATTCCCCGCTTCTGGAACGCGGATACCGATAAAACCTATCCTATCTTTTAAGCGCTCCATTTTGCAATGCAACTGTGAACACCGGAACCAATTTTGTGCAATAGTTTTAAAATTTACAAACACCTGAGATGGACTTAAAAAAATGTACAGCTCTTTTTATTGTAATTATATTATTCTGCACTCATTTACGAAGAATTTTCTATAACGACTGCAGAGATGGTAGCTCGCATCGCCCGTATACAAGTACTCTTTTATTCTCTCTGCTAAAGCCAGCCACCCGGAGTCAGTTCTTTGTGTTTTCACAGTTACAAAATCATAAAACCACACCAAGTGAAAACCATTAAAAATATTGAAATTTACCTCGAAAATATTATTTGCCTTGCATAAATGAAATTATACAAACCGATTGTTTTTGCTCGACCTTAGTCCTTCGGTTTGTTGCATGGCTTCGTTGAAAAAAGAAAAAAGTCGTTTCTCTGCAGTCGTCAAATGAATTTCCATTTCCAAATGAGTTTCATTTGAAAGCGTTTTGTCCGTCCTCGGTTTCATTTCACTATGAAGCCGATGTTGGAAAAGTTAAGCGTTTTCGCACCGAAAATTAAAAGCTCTCCTGTAGATGAACCCCGCGATGATAGCGCTCTTCATAGCGACGATTCCCCTTCGATTGACTCATTTAACTTTGACAATTTACGTGTAAATTTGCCCGACAAACATATTCCTGTGCGAAGTATATAGTAATAAAATGCCACTGTTGGCAGGACGTTCCTGCATGCAGCAGCGCTGTGCAAACTTTTCGTTTTCATATTGCATTTTCTGATGGAACAATGGCTGAGCAGATACGCTTCGGTGTCGGGAATAATCTGATTCCAAAAATCAACACACACAAAATGCTGCAAAAGAGCAAGACATAGGAAGGAGCAGCAAAGAAGAGAAAGAAAAAAGGAAAGTGAGTAATGGTAAAACTAATTCCAATCATAATATCATCTAACCCGCACACATAGGACCAGGTTCTTGTCCTGCCCGTTCGTATCATTTTATAAAATCAAAAGTTTTAATCAAGTTTGTGCTGCAACACAAAATGGCATGTAACCCCTAAAGTACTGGGCTCAAGGTATATATCAGCACGGATACATGGTGTGGTATTTTCTCTTGGTCTCAAGAGCTGCAGTAGCATCGCATTCTTCTTGTCGGTGCAGTCGTACACGTCCGATGGGCCTTCTGCGGCGCATTATGTTGGGAATTGAAAGATGATGATTTCTGAAGAGCTATGGCGGGGCAGAATAGGCGAAAGGACACGACTTTCCACAGCACTTAGCAAGAGAGGCGGTGGATCTAGGAAATTGTTGCTCGAATTCTTGAGTTTTCTATACAAACTTCTCTCGGTTGCCTCATTTTTTTCAGTGTAGCTACCTAACCTACTCGCCGGCACCTCAATTGCGGAACAAAGTAAATACAAAAAACTTGGTTATTGGAAAATATAACTCCAAGGACGACCCCACTGCGATGGCGCTGGTAATGGCAAAACTCTAAATCTCATTAAACATTTCTTCTGCGGCGCGCCATAGTCTTGTCGGAAGTGATGAGCACGTTGCACGGAAGTAATTCGTAATTCTTTTCGGACAGATGATGTGCGCTCTCAAGGCTGATGGTAGAGCAGATACAACTCGTACATCGTTGACTGTCATGCGATGGCCATCATGATGGCGATCAAGTCAGCGCAATTATGATGGAGTAATTGTCGTTACTTAATTTTCGATTGCGTGAGAGTAATCCTGCACAGAAAGAAAACAAAAAAGAAAGTGCTGGTTGATAGAAGGGTCCTTTAATGAACGTCTGTTCTATAAACAGACGGAAATTTCATTAATGAGCTATTCGATTAAGGGACCATAAGGATGCCACAGTTTAGCAATCTGCTAGACTATGATTGGCAATTGATAGCTGAAAAGTAGAGCAAGGGCGGATGGAAATATATTCAACAAGATTTGTATCCAATGGATGTCTTTATCGAAAAGTGAGAGTGAAATTTGGTCAGCCGAATGAAGGCCTGATGAATGAAACCTCATCATCGTTTGCCCGACCCACAAAGCAAGAGATCTATTACAGAGAGGTACCTTAAATAGACCCAACATCGCGTAGAAAATCTTATCTGCCATAATTTGTGTCCGCCTCGTCCACACCTCTATCGGGTCGAATCAGTGTGGTTTCCTGCCAGGTGTGACCACAGTCGAGTTAGTTTTAACATTCTGACAAAACCGGGAAAAAACCAAGAGGTCTAAACCGATATTCACCATTCATCATATCTTTTTATCGATTCGAAAGCCACATATGACAGAACCTTGGAGTAAATTTGAGAAGATCTTTTTAGAGCTATGTATAGCCATGCAGGATGGCGATGGAGAGCACTCCATCAAGGTAGGTAACAACATCCCCGAGATCTTGAATGTCAAAAAAGAATGCGTATGCTATAGATGGACACGGTCAACCAATAAAACAGGACCTACAAGTCCCGACTATTAAACTTGAAATACCAAAGTTATCTATTCGTGTAAATACAATTTATCGATCTAAAACTATATCTTTCAAACACACATAGAACGGCAAAGTATCCCCGCAACTGAATTGCAGAATTCGTAGAAAAAAAAACAGGAGCGCCAACAGAAGTGAAAACTTGAACAATTTCGTGTGTATTTATGGAATCGTCAGGAAATATTTTATTGTGTAGGAAATACTTTTAAACTAGGTGTTTTTTAATCATTTTTATAAACTACTACTACTACAAACAAATGCCAACTAAGGCTTTTTGAAGTAATATTTAATTGACTTTGGGGGTAAGCTGGTGAATACGTCACGAAAGCGTTACGGAAATTGTGAACAGAAGTTGAGAGGGATGATAAGTTAGTGAAGATAGAAGTTACATTTCATTATACTGTAGAGGCAAGAGAGAGAGAGATGCGAGCACACATTTTCGTTCTCTCTTTCTCTCAGCCAGTTACGTTTCGTTATCTTAGACACAGCATACAGTGCAGCAGTGATACCAGATCGGGGGATTTATCGCACTAATAATAAGCTAAAAGGGACAAAGGGATTTTTCAGACCTCATAGTAGGTACAAAAAGAAATGGATTTTTGGTAAATTTTTTTTCCTAATTGCTCATTTCATTAAGAATATAAAAATTATTCAACCAAATATTTGTTGTTTGTGTTTAGAAAAAGTCATTCAAAATATCTAAATGCTTTCATTTTCTTTTTTTAAATTTTTGAGCAGATGTACCAAGAATGCGAACTCGACGTCACCTCATTTAAATGCTACCATACTGCTTCTGAGTGAACGCATTGCATTATTTGCATATGCTTCATCAACATCTATATAAAACAGTTTTATTTGCTATTCAAAAAATTATAGAATGCATTCATTTTCTTCGTTTGACAGATGGTGAATAATAATAATTAATCATTTTATTTATATACAGACATGAAACTCTAATTTGTTAAGGGTTTGTTATAGGAAGATAGGTAGATGATCTCCCATCTCTTCTAGCATCAGCTGGTAATTTTGTTCAAAATCAAATAAAATAATTTGAGTTTTATTTGTAAGTGGCAACCGTGGCCTATTGTCTGTATCATACTGTAGGAGCAAGAGAGAGCAGTGGGCGCGCCCATTTTCTTTTCCTCTCATAGCCAGCCACCTCGGTCTAAGGAATGTGTTACCAGCTTCAAACCCTGTGCGTTTTCTGAACACATTCATTCTTTAAAAATAGTTCCAGCGTCCACTTCCAGTAAATGGAATGAAAATGGAAACAAATTTGAAAGCTGATTGTTGCATAAATAAAAATTGTTTTTGTTTATTTTTTTTAAATTTGTGTTTAATTTTTGATGTATTGTTCCACTTTACCAAAAAAAATATTTTAGGCATTACATTATTAAAAAAAGCAAAATTATTTTCAAGTTACGCATTTTTTCGTCAAAAGTGGTTGGCAATGCGAACACTCGTGTCGGAATATTGGTAACAGAACATTGGTGTTGCGAGTTCAATAATTTTATCCCCTCTCAAAAATGCCGAACGTGCCTAAAGAAGTTTCCACTTAAAAAAAAACACAAAATCTTAAAATGTTGAATAATAGAAATCAACCATCTTTATGGACAATCCTGTTAGCGTAAACACCAGCACTCGTTCTCTGTCAGTCAAGTGTTACATTCCTCCCTCGTTCGCATTCTTTTCTGTGTGACTGTTCCAAGTGTCGATTCATTTTCCATTTCCAACCGTAGTAAAATTTTATAGACGAGTGGCGAAAGAAATCCACCTTACAAGCGGAATTTATTTATTTTCGCCCATTTTTCACAAAATAATATAACGAAGGCAGCGAACTTCTTTGGAGCTTTTCATTAAGCAGCAAATTATTCATGAGGCAGAAATTAAATACTCGGAAATATTATGTACATCTTTGGTACTATACCTCTTTCGGTTTGGGCACTTTTCACCCGCCGCCCAACCTTCCGTTTAGCAATTGAAAATTTTTGTAGTTTGACCCCTTTTATTTTATTTTATAGACACAAAAAGAAAAAAAAAGTAATAAGAAGTAAACTCGAGAGCGCGCACTCACAAAGCAAAAAGAATTAATCCACGAATGGATATCCTTTGAAAAGAAAAGCACGGATATCTGTTTTAACCTCCAGTCACAATATATAGATATAGGTACATCGATTCCATTGCATTTCTATGGGAAACAGAGTTTCGTTTGTCTAATGGTCGAGGAGATTCTCGCTTAGCCCAGTTGCCCAGCGGGAACGCGGTGAATAAGACTGGGGTTCTTGTTCCCTGTGTCCTTTTTCGATGTTTTTATACTTTTATCCGCTTAATGGACAACACAAATCCCCACGGGTGTTTTTTCGAAAGTGCTTTGTGATCACAGCAATATTTCTTCATATTACCCGAGGGGTGGGGTCGTGCGACTGCGACTATGGCGATGGGAGATGCTACACTTACAATTTCATTTACAATGGTTCTGGTCGTTCAATCGAGTTATCAACTGATGGGTAGATTATATTTGAAAATTGTTATTGATTTTCAGCAGAATAACAAAAATTAAAGAATGTTTGTAAACGGATTTTTCAGGCAGTATACGTGTACCGTCTGTGTTGGTTTACTTGGGAGTTATTTATAATTGAAGGCCCAACGAAGTGAGATGATTTTTTTTCAAGAAAACATACTTTTGCGTAGGGGTTTGTTGTACTTGAATTTTTTTCGCAATGTGACTTGATGCTGTGCTCGGGCGAATCGAAAGATAACAATGCTGAATTATTGGCATAAGTATTTGTTTTACGAGTACATTTTTTAAGTACTTTTTAACTTTAAGTATGTTCTAACTAGTTGCTTTAACCAATTGGGCGCATTATCATATAGAAGCGGACTTACTCCGGCACAAGTTTCTAATAAAGCCGAGATAATTTTGCATAGCATCTTTTCGGTCTGAGAGAAGGATTGACTTCTTGAAAGTTCAACTTAAAAGCTCAACCTCGTTAAGGGCATTTAACCACTTCCACTTTTATCAATCTGCAACAACAAATTTCAGATTTGGCCACGTTTTCATCGGAGCTGACTAAGACATTTTGATCTACAGACAGTCCTTTGTCTTCCGACCCGCCGTGCTGCTATCATTCAGCTTCATTTAAGTTGCCTTATTTGGACATACATGCCCTCACTGGTTAGTGTGTTGCACCGATGCTCTATGTTTGATTGCAGGTTACTTACATTTGAACTCACACAAATGAGAGATTTTTAGGAGGTCCTTCATTCTATTTGGACCTGCTCGACCAACACCTGCTAGACATGGTTGCAACAAAAGCCTGGAACTTTCCAGGTAGGGTATGCAATGTCATGAATTTATTGTTGGTTTCAGAGTGTCTCAACTTAGTGTGTTTGGGATGTACATTCAAGTAGAAACAGAATAGCAAAGCGCGAACTTCTTTCTATCCTGCTCCTGACGCCTAGGTCCGTTCAATTAACATTTGGTGCAAAGTCTTCCATAAAGTCCTCTCAATTGGAGTTGGAATATACTTCAGAATAATACCTTTACATGTACAGCAACCTATGGGCATTATTTGTATCTCCTTGCCGTGGGCCCCTAGACCGCCCGATTCTCGTTCCATTTACACGTACCTAGTCATTGATACATTTTGTCTAGCCCGCATATGTACTGATCATGAGGGAACATGATGGAACAGATGTCACCGGCAGAGTCCTGTTTCAGTTAAGGTTTTCAAAACGTCTCCATTAGATCCCGTTATAGTCAGAAGCATCACGTTATCAGAAGCAGAGACGGACTAGTGCGCTTCTTCGCTTGGTAGTAGCATGAACCACCAGGTAGAGGATCTTGTATGCAACTACATTCAAGTTGAGTCTGTCAATCGCAAGTTTTGTCCGAATCGCCGATGTTGATAGCCCTATCGTAACTATGTAATACTATTGTCCTGGTTAGCTGGTTAGACTGAACATTTCTTTCCTCTGGAGTCTATATGTTTTGCTGATTTTCGATTTTTCGACATAAGTCTTAAGCTAGCGATTATTGTAGTCGATTTGCACGAAAGATAACATTTGCAAACTTTCTGAAGCTCTGCGCTTTGCTTAATGCCTACGAATGTGACATTTGATTAACATATTGATGCTATGCTCGGCTAATTCGTTTCAGAATCCAAACGCTTTGCCAGCTTAATATTACGGTAAAGCGTAGGAATTCTAAATCAAATCAAACGAGATCTTTGTAAAATCACTATTAAAAAACTACAAATAAAATTTTTGGAAGACAATTCTTTTTCATCTTCGTTGTTTTGTCTTCTTTTTACTTTTCGTCTTCTCCATCAGCTTTCAAAAGTTTCGATTGTCACACTCCATGTTGGTTATTTCCTTTTTTACGCGTGCGCCAGATCCTCCAAGGTGATAAAATCGAATACTCTGCAGCCCGAATCTTGAACATCCAAAATTTAAACGTATAACGTGTAAGTGTCATTTATACAGCTGGCAAAGTCTATTACTGCATAGTCTTCTTCAAAGAAAGTCAACAACATCGAATGTCTTACGAGCAGTTTTCTCCATTTACTCCCATCGGTTTTTGAAAGAGTCGTGTGTTTCAAATCCATAAAGCGAAAGCGCTTGGTTATTGAATCGGTGGTTGAGACTTTTGGGAGCTGCTGCTCATGAACTTTCACTTGCTCTTACAAAATATGGATTATTAAATCTTATTTTCAAACATTCGGTTACGACGATAACACTTTTTTAAACGCAAGCAATTGAAGGTGAGCAACACTTGGAATAAAATTGATACCCACTAAAGGAGAAGACCCCTGTCAAATCAAATAGTTCTCCAAATAAATCTATTGTTGAAACTACCTCCCCTCAATCCTTTGCTTGTGTGAGTTGTAATCGTTTTAAGGGAACCCCTTCGTTTAATATTTTAACACCATTTAACCACTGATCCGCCACACAAGTGAGCATTTATCCCCAGAAATATACCATAAGCTGGCATTTGTCATGAAACACCATAACTTGCATTTTGGCTTTTATCGGAGAA
Organism: Cheilosia vulpina; assembly: GCA_916610125.1. NCBI lineage: Eukaryota > Metazoa > Arthropoda > Insecta > Diptera > Syrphidae > Cheilosia > Cheilosia vulpina. Next base: position 62,586,048 of record OU744277.1, read on the forward strand.
ATATATTCTAATGCCAACAATTTTCGGACACAAATATCAAAATTTTTGATTTAAGAATAAAATTGTTGGCAATGGAGATGGAGAGTATACTATTCTTACGCTGAATACTTGATTCTCGATATCTTAAAAACGAGTTCTTGATATCAAAAATAATAACATATAAGGCAGTAACTTTTGTTTTAATTTTAGCTTTTTTAAAATCGCAAAACTCTTCGCTTAACAAAATTTTTTTTGCCTGAATGGCCGAGTATACGTTATTTTCACTGTTTGTTTGGATATCTTCAACTCACAAGCAGTTCTGACTACAACTCGTCAATGCCAAAAGAAAGCCTGTCTCATAAAATTATTCAAAGCGTGCAAATTTGCTATGTCAATGGTCTTATTCAAACCTCTCATGAATGATATTGTCTGCTGTGGTCACATGGAATGCGGTGAGGCCATCTTTTTTTTAAACAAAAAATCGTCTCATTTTGCATCTGAAATTCTTGTATAGCGAGTACCGCACAGAGAAGCCAGGCAACTCTTTGGTGCTTTTTTGGTTTTCATTCCTAAAAAACCGTCCAGACTTAGACTGAATGTCGGCCGCATATATTTGTATTGGTTTGTGTGGCTGAAATTTGTTTTCCCACTTTTCATGCAATCTCTGTTATAACTTTCTTGGCTACAAGATTTACCAGCGTAAGAAAAAATGTGTGCCTTTTATGCATAATGTTTATAGATTTAATTATTTTTTAATTTTCTTTATTGGTTTCTGAGAATAAATTAAGGAGACAGACATAGTAGTTACCAAGGAGCGCTTTTAAGCCCATTTGACTAGTTTCGACTAAAGCCCTTCCACTAGACATACATTCCAAACAGTTCTACAGGGTGGCGCACGAATCGTGCTACAAAAATAAAACGTAATAACTTTTTTTCTGTGTGAGTAATCGGCTTATTTTTTTTTTATTTTGTAGGTTACTATTTAGATTTATAAAAATGGATGCTTGGGATACGGAGAAAAGAATTTGGATAGTGCAACGGTACCATGCTTTGCAGTCCGTCATTTCCGTCCAAAGGTAATTTAGGCGGGAGTTTGGCGGTAATCCCCCGAGTAGATGGACCATTATGAGGTTTGTAAACATGTTTGCCGAATCTGGAAGCATCGCACGAAGGCCGTACCATCGAGATGCCAATGTTCAGGTTCAGGATACAATCGCAGCAGTAGCATCTGCAATACAGGCCAATCCGAGCGTTTCGACCCGAAACTTATCGGGGCAAATTGGAGTTAGTAGACGGTCATTACAACGGATACTTCATGACGATTTAAACTTGTTTCCGTACAAAGTCCAAATTACTAGCAAGTTAAACCCTCAGGATTTGCCTGTTCGCCTGGAATTTTGCCAAAAAATGATATCAATGGCCGAAGAAGACAACACATTGATCAATTGTTTGTTCATGTCTGATGAGGCCCATTTTGATCTTAACGGCAATGTAAACAAGCAAAATTGCCGTATATGGAAAGAGTCTAATCCAGAAATGCTCCATGAGACGGAACTGCACCCAGAACGAGTCACTGTGTGGTGCGCAGTTTCATCAAGGTGTATTGTCGGGCCGTACTTCTTTGAAGAAAACGGTGTAACCGTTACTGTCAATGGAGACCGTTATTTAAAGATGTTGAAGGAGTTTTTTTACCCAGAACTTTAACTGAATTAAAGCAGTCCATAACGACAATAATTGAAGCGATCCCAACTTCAATTCTTCAGGCCGCAATGAATAGTTTTTTGATCAGGTGCCGCATATGCGTGGGAGAGCGTGGAGGTCATTTGCGATCTATAATCTTTAAAAACAACTAACTATTTAAAATAAAATTTAATTTTCTAACCAATAAAAAAAAATAAATGAAATACATCGATTAAAAAAAAAGTTATTTGAATTTCTTATTGTAGCACAATTGGTGCGCCACCCTGTATAAATTCAATGCAAAACCTTGGACTTCCTTGGAATTCACGTTCGCTGTGCAATCCCAGGGAATTGGTAAACGGGCATAATTGCTGAACATCGTGAACAATGTGTGTACTCATTTATTGACGAAAGTTAGTACTTTCTCAACAATCTCTGTGACATCAAAGTCACCAGCACTCCTAGGGCCATCAATCTCACACGAGTGCTACGGGTATATACAGAACTGTCGAAATGGCACGATCTGTCAGAAAAAGCTTAATGAGAGTTTTAGTTATACAGCGGGCCAGACGCTTGTCAGACGATCACATGTAGTGATAAATTTAGGACAAATGATTTCGTCATAATGACGTCGAAAATTCTATTCTATATTCTTTCCATTCGTCGTAAAAATAAAATGAAACTCAAACAAAAGTAATGGTTGTGAGAAGCTCAAGGGTACCGGATTTTTCTCCTCTTTAGTCAAACCTTTACAGTGAAGAAGGCGTTGCTTCGGGTTGAAATACCTCTTTGCATTGAGTATCTAATAAGCCAATTTAGCGATTATTGATATTCGATCCTGTCGCATTGTTCCCAAATTGTCTACGGCTCCAAAAAGGATAACGAATAACTTGAGACCATCATGATCATAAAATGCGGCTTGAATAGTCAGGGTGGCACTAAGACAACTTTAGATGGTCACTGGACATATCTAGTCTACCTACTTCGATGCAGATATACCAAATGCGTTACTTAGTGAAAGTCCCATTGAATTTTCTAAACAGAAAATGATTAAATTCAAATATCATTGATTTTCATCAATACACACCAATATGAGTGTCCGAAATCACAACTATAAAATCAGGCTTCACCCAAACAGGCATAAATTGTATTTTCCCACGTTCCACATGCATCGAAATTAACTTGTACAACCGCAAACTTCACTTCATATCGCAATTATTAAACCATTACTCTTCGTCCTGCCAAGTAGATAGTTTGAATAGAATTTTCTATGTGTGTATGGATGTGTGTACGTACGGGACCACTGATTGAGCAATAGTGATGGCATTTTGTTCGAGCATTAAAGCTCTGGTCTCGGCGCTGTCACTCGCCGTCAGAACCTGGTATCGTTTAGAATTTTGCATTTAGAATGGATATGGATGCTGGTGTGAAGGATGCGATGTCTGCTAGCGTACAGCCAGGTGATTGTTGTACAATTGCATAATATTATGCAGATTGAATGTGTGGTGACGTGTGGTTGGATGGTTGTGCTTTTGTGCCAGCTCTCATGTGTAGATGTGAACAAAAATAGAACGTACAGCGAATCGAAATGAAGGTGGTTTTCGATTTCTATTAGTTTAAGTACCGGGGATCTTAAATTCGCCTTCGAGTTGTTGGTCATCTTCGTTGTGAATTTGCCAATGCGGACTCTGGTATAAAGAGATGATGAAAGTGAATAAAATTACGATGGCACAAACACAATCAGTAGAACACAGACTATAGATATCGGGATGACAAGACTCTTCAATTAAATGCCGAAATATACTCGTAACTTAGGCTCGGTTGAAATCCTGTCGAAAATAATCCCCACGTATGACGCAAACTTTGCTATAGAAAAGTTGGTGTTTGTTTTTTTATTTTCCATTATTATCATTAGGGAACAAATCGTTTATGTATATTGAAAACAACAAGCATAACCTCGGGGAAAAGAGATTCTATTTCTATATGTTCATTGTACATTTCAACCCACTATGTACATCAATCCTCGCTCATCCCGTTGTTTTGCTATTGCTTGCTATTTTCATCGCATACATATAGATATATGGCATTTGGAGCTGATTCATGTTGTTTTTGCCAGAAACATTGGAAGCTATATGTACACTGTGCTTGTATCACATCCACACGCAATATTTTGCTATCCTTTCGTTTGTTGTTCCCTTTTTTATATAGAACTGTTACCAATGTGCAGTATTTTATTTATATCAGCTTTATTCACGTCACGATTCACCTGTATACTTGAAGAAAATGGGAAATGATGAGAACATAGTGTGCTTAGTATCATATTTCTATACGTCCATACCGATGAGCACTCACATTTCTCGTGTTGTTCTTTCTGTTATCGGCCAGAGTTGTTGTCATTATTGCTTCTTTTTTTTAAGCAAAAGACAAGGATACTAACTATATCTGGTGCTATTGTGGGACCCGCATCATCTTTCCATTATTGCTGCTTTTATTTTTTGCGCCCGCACACACACATACTCATGCGGAAATAAATGGAGAGATATACGAGGCACAAACGATGAACATAAAGTATCCTGAGTATGCACCCTTGAAACAAAAGTATTGTTTTTCTGCAATTTCTCTGTGTATGCTGGATAAATGTATACACGTATTTTTTTATACGTTTCGTTCATTTTTTTATAATCCTGCCGACGATATTTATGTTTTGAATGCGTTGCCCTTCGCCATAAGAAATAAAATGGAGCAAGGAAATGATAGCCAACAAGGAGTATAAAATTCGATATACCCATGGCCATCTGTTACTTTGGAGATGATATTTATAACGGACTATTGGAGGATTGAACTCGCACTTATTATCCTTATAAATACCGTGGCCATTAGGAGGGTTCGTTTTTATTTACTAGTTGATTAGCATAAGACGGACGGAGAGAAATTTGATGTCGTGAACTATGATAATGGCCATAATGATAATATAGAGACATAAATTCCAGATCCATTTGGAATAGTGGTTGCCAATAGGGATCGGCTAAAAGTGTGAGACACATAGTTTGCTGAGTTCTGTGGCTGAGTTCTGAGAGTGATCGGTGTTTGTTGGAGCAGCACTGGGAGTAATTTATTTGTTATTGTGATTGAAGGGTGATACGTTTAACGAAATATAACTGACACATTTCTGGATTTGCTAAAAAGTGTAACTCAATGACTTTCTTAGACGTGGTTCATTTAAAAAAAAAAAGTTCGATAAAGCTTAAGTTACATCCAGAAACGAAGTCTCTTAACTTTCATCCAGCCGGTAAAGTAGCTCTTCGCTGAACTGATTAGTTCAACGTTTAACGGAACATGTTGGAGAAAATCCTTCCCTTGGCTTGTCTATCACTGCTTATATACGTCGGGCTTTGTCTTGAAATCAGTATCAAATAGGGAATTAAAAGCCGGAGCAACATATTTTTATCTTCTATATAAAAATGGATCGTTGCGTGTTCGAATGCTTAAAACTTGAAAACTACTGGGCCAAATCGGATACTTCCTTCTACGGCCAATAGGAAGGTTTAGGAAAAAAGAAAAGTCGGAAAATTCTCAACAGGTGGCGCTGTATAGGCGCACATTTCGTTTTTCAGTTCAATTCGATTATCTGCCATAATATCATAATTTATTCTCATTCCATGGATTCCGCTTATTCAGAACGAATTACCATTCATTTCCTGTGAACATACATCAGTTATTTCTATTGTACTTAATATAACTTTCGAATAAATACATAATTTGAAATGACCAAATTGCTAAAGTAGCATGTGCTTGAATGCTTAGAATTATTATTTTCATTACATTAACGATTTTGGGCGGAACCAAGTTCGCGGGGTCAGCTAATTTAATATTTATTAAGAGCAAACGGTGCCCTGGGTCTAAAAATTTAGAAAACATTGGGGTCCGATCAATTAAGATGATGATCGTTTATGAAATTTTTATAATCAAAATAAGTTATATTCACGCCGATTGTTTTTGTTTGATTAGGTATCGTAATTTTTCAATACATTCAATAGAAAATGTACTAGATTAAGCTACTTTTTGCACTTAATTTCTAGTTTTGGAGGTCTATCGTTTCGATGATACTGATAGCCTTCCCAAAAGTGTTTGATACGTAATTCTTATGAGAAGATTCCATTTCCCGTTCCATTCTCTGTGTTTGAGCCATTTGTGAAGATGGGTATACCCTTATCGTGTAACTTCTGAATAACCTCACTGAGGTCATATTTAGACATTATATCTACTTCTTTTGTTTCGAGGCAAGAGTTCATCGCTAAATACGATCCAATAGGTAGCGATGTAGATAATTTAGTAAAATATTCTTTATTAATGAACCAAAATGATTCATTTTCAGAATACAATTTTTGGAGCAAAAAAAAAATAAAATCACAATGCATTTGTATGGATCCGATAGATGGCTGTCAGATAATGCTAGATTTAAACTATAAAAAATACACAGTGTACTTAAGCTGAAGTAAATGCGAACTCCGGAGTAATTAAATTATGCGGATGATATACTACTTAAGGGGCTACCAACCCGTGAAGAGTCTCTGCCAGCAACAACGACAACAACAACAGACGAGGAGGGAGAAGATACCTCCAATAAATGTAAGTTATTTAGATATAAGTGATAGCATAAGATTATGTAGGCTAGTTACTAAGAATTTCTATATAAAAAGGCTTAACGCCACAAAACACATAATAATGTGCACTAGTATGGAGGAGCACAAAAAAGTACGCACCGCTCTGGAGAAAGCAGAGGCGGAATATTTTACATATACTCCAAAAGGAGAGAAACGGCAAACGGTGCTGCTTAAGGGTATCGACCCAGATATTAAAATAGAGGAGCTTGAAAAAGAGCTCAAAAATTATGAGTGCGACGACCTTAAGTTCGTGGGGGTCAAGCCGTTTTCCTCGCCTGCGGACAGGAGTGGTAGCCGCAAATTACCATTCTTTTTGGTGCAACTAACACCCAACAGCAAAATTGATAGTTTGAAAAGGATCAGATTCCTGTACTATCATGCAGTACGTTGGGAAAAATTAAAAAGGTCAGATCGCGTACTTCAATGTATGCGCTGCCAAAGGTTCGGGCACGCCGCAGCTAACTGCCATATGCAGTTTAGGTGCGTGAAGTGTAACAACGACCACAAACATGGGGAATGTGCTTTAGGTAGCGATAGGGTAGAAGATCGAGGCCAGCTCTCGTGTGTACTCTGCAAGAGCTCAGGACATCCCGCTAACTTCAAGGGCTGTCCCAAGTATCAGCAGGTTAAACAGAATGTGCAGGCTCGAAAACAGAAGTCAGAAGAAGAGAAGGGTCGAAAGAGTCGCTCGTTCGCAAATTTTGTTGCACCCAATGTGTCCTTTGCCCAAATGGTATCTGGACCGGGTAGCACAATAACAAAAAGCGCGCCGAAGGTTCCTACACCGGAAGCGGATCTGGATTTGAAAACGATCCTCCTGTCATTGCACGGAAAGATCGATCATTTCCAGAAACAATTAAATGAGCAAGCGGCTCGAATAGACGTTATCTATTCGACGCTGTTTGCCGAGTTTGCCGCCCCATAAATATGATGGGTACGCTGGATGAGGTAAACTTAAAGATCCTTGCGGTGAATGTTAATTCACTAATCCGGATCGAGAGAAGGATCAATCTTTCCAATCTGTTGGAAGCCGAAAAGCCAGATGTTCTTTTGGTTAGCGAAACTAAGCTAACTCCGAAGCGCAAATTAGGCTATAGAAATTACAATGTAGTTAGAAGAGACCGGCCCCTCTCCACACAAGGAGGGGGTGTCGCTATCTTAATACGTAAAGGCCTGCGCCATAAGGTCATATATAGCGGGGACGTGCGTAGGTTCCAGGTGTTGGAAGCATGCCTCGTATGCATTCCCCTCAATAGCCAGAGGCGGGTGTATGTGGTGTCGCTTTATGCACCTGAATCTCCTCTTCGCATTGAATTTTTAAATGAGATCGAGACACTTTTTCGTTGCTTACAGCTTCAATCGGAAGATAATTATTACTTTTTGGGCGGAGACCTCAATGCTAAACATGCGGCATGGGGAAATAATATTCCGAACCCTAGGGGCAAACAGTTTTACGACTGGTGGCGTCATAATATGATTGAGTACAAACTCGAATTGTACGCGACGGATATCCCGTCTTTCCCTAGAGACGGTTCTTTCTTGGACTTGGCGCTAGTCGACGATAGACTAGAACTAACAAACAGTGATCTAAGCACGCGGAACTGTTTACGTGCGGTTAAGTACGATAGTGATCACTACGGACTTGCCGCCGTAATACGGATCCCGAACGAGCAAACGGAGCTGGAGCAGTACGACCAATTGCGTTCTTTCGATTACCGAAAAGCGCAGTGGTCGCGCTTCTCCAGAGTCTTAAAGCGAGACATACGCTCATGCGAGATCGACCCACCGACAAACAGGAACTTAACGAACGATGAGATCGACAGTCATTTACGGCAAATGAATGTCGTCATCAAACAGACAATGGAGCGGACTATCCCTCGGGTAGGACGTTCCACAGACGAAGAACAAACTGAAAAGTATCGAAACGCGACAATCGATGCTCTGTACAGACATAAAAGTAGACTGCTCTCGAGGCTTAAACGGCTACACAGACAGTTTACCGACAGGAACGATCCCGAGTTAAGAACACTGAAGTCGATGATCAAAAACTTGAAACAGTTGATCACCGAGAATTACAGAAAATCTGTAAGTTTGTATTGGGGCAATAAAATTCGGGCTATAAAATCCAGTAGTCCGAATATGTTCCCACAAATAAATAAACTGTTCAGGCGGAAAGATCATAACGACATTTCATGTGTTCGAATACCTCGGACGAACGAGAACAGACAGACACTACTGACTGCTGGCATAATTTCGGAAAGTGCTGACTCGAACGACGGTTTTTTCGTGGTCGAAGACCCGCAGGAGAGGGTGGATTTGATGGGAGCTTTCTTTGAGGCTGTGTATACGGTGAACAACCCTGTTCGCCGGAACCGCGACCTCGAGGAGAGGGCCTTTCTTAACCACTTTTATCTGCGGACCGAAATCCAAAATTGGCGATCCGAGAACAACGGTTTCACCGTGTTCAATGACGACAACCGTGCAAATGGCACAATCGCCGATGTAAATTCTCATCTATTCGTGGGAAAGGATGAACTCCGGTGCATCTTTGAATCACTGAAGAACAAAAAGTCGGCGGGAGTTGACGGTGTCCCAAACGTCGTATTAAGACACCTGCCACTAGAGGCTATAGATATTTTCACCACGCTATTTAACAATGCGCTGAATAATGCATATTATCCGGCGCAGTGGAAAATAGCGGTGGTACACCCTATCCCGAAAAAGGATAAAGATAGGACAAACCCTGCTAATCTCCGGTCAATTAGTTTGCTCCCGAATGTTAGCAAGGTATTTGAGAAGGTCGTCAATAGATCTCTTTTAAAATGGGTTGAGGACAAAAAGATTATTCCGGACAACCAGTTTGGCTTTAGGGCGGGGCATGACACTATTCATGCCGCGTCGAAACTGGTCTCCGACATTCAGTGGAATAAAAGTAAGAACCAATGCACGGGTGCCTGCCTGGTCGACTTTGAGAAGGCCTTTGATACCGTATGGTTGGAGGGGCTCTTCTATAAGTTGACTAGAATGGGCATTCAAAAACCATTGCTATATATGATTTACGATATGCTTATGGGAAAGAAGTTCGTTGTCAAAGCTGGCAATGTGACTTCGAGCAGGGTTTTCGAAATTAAAAACGGCTTACAACAGGGAGCAGTGAATTCTCCGATCCTGTTTAATATTTACACAAGTGATCTGGTGGGTTCCCTCAGACATGCTATAGCGTACGCTGACGATTTAGTGGCGTACAGATCAGGAACAAAAATCGAGGTCATCAACATCCTTCTGCAGCGTGACTTCGAGCAAATTAAGAGGTATTGCGATGATTGGAAGTTGAAAATCAATTTCCAAAAATCGGAAACAATCCTGTTCAGGACTCCATTGGCTAGGGCCTCTAGGGATACCAGAAAAAACTGGAGAAAATTAACAATTATTGGACAGCAGGGGCGGCCATTGGCGGTGAGAAACGTGGTCAGGTATCTTGGCATCTGGCTCGACCAGTATCGGGACAGGGTCGTACGTTAAAGCAGTTCACCGAATTTTGGTGGCTGAATGAAGAGGTGAGGGTTGATACGCTCTCCCGGGCCGGTGCGCTACTTATGTAGCATTCTCCTTAGTTTTAAGTTTGTAGTTTGTAGGTTAAGGTAGAGTAGGGGATCTTTGGGAGGGGCCGGGCTAGCCAGCATGAAAGAGCGCTTCCGAGACTGGACCGACGCTAAGGCCTCGCTCGAGTCTCGGCGGCGCGAATGTGCACCTTGTTGGCGGCTGTCTGGCGCCCATGGACGCAATCAGGAGGGTGACCAATCGAGAGATTGCTCACCTCCCTGATTATAGATAGTTTAGATTAAGTAGCTTAGTCTTAAGTAGTTTTAAGAAAAATTAAATAATAACGATTTCAAGTTTTAAAAAAAAAAGTTTCTTGAAAATTAAAAAACAAAACAAAATATACATTGATAGATTTAAGGCCGAAAGGCAATAGTTTTAAGCATATTGTTAAGTTTAGAGCGCTCGCTAAGGGCCAGTAAGCTAGAATAAGATAAATGTTAGTTTTAAATTAGATTTAATCGTTTTTGTCTAGTACATAAGTATAAATAATGAATTAATAAAAATGAATTTAAAAGTTAAAAAAAAGTCTCTGCCTGAGACACTGTAGCCTTCCATCCTCTGCGATCCCGGGCACGCTGCTTTCAATTATCTAGACCAAGAGCTCTGGCATCCGCGATGGCTTGGTCTTTGATACGGAGATTCGGTCTTCCTTGTCGGCTCGAACCTGGCGGCTGGGATTCGAAGATCCTCTTAGCTGGAGCATTATTGTCCATTCGCTCGATTTGGCCTAGTGAAAAACAATTCTTGTTAGAAAACAGCTCCTTGGAGTACAAATCCCATTGCCACAGCAATTGCATCCAACACTTTTGTATTTTTGTAGAAGTCTTTCCTGTTCATGTACCATGGGGGTGTTCGATTTTTATCAATAAGCTTCTCTAAATCCACTTCGGTAGAAATTCAATGGGTACAACTAAGCACAAATCCTCTAAACCTCATAAGAAAATATTTTAAGTTCGCTTAGTTCGTGCAAGTTATATAGAAATGAAACAATCGGAATTTTCACTCGCCCAGTGCCTATGTTCTGTAATTATCGCATCGATATATCTAAAGGGTGATTTTTTAAGAGGTTTAGAACTTTTTTTAAAAAAAAAACACAAAAAATTCGAAAAAATGAATGAAATATTTATTTGAATCGATAGTTTGAACCTTGCAATTTAATGTTTAAAGATAATTTCATGCAAATGTTGACCGCGGCTGCGTCTCAGGTAGCCCATCCGCTGAGTCCAATTTTGGCATACTCTTTCACACATATCGGCCGGTATCTCACGAATGAATGCATGGATGTTGGCTTCCAGTGCGTCAATCGAAGCGGGCTTGTCCCTATACACATTAGCCTTGGCATACCCCCACAAAAAATAATCTAATGGTGTCAAATCGAACGATCTAGGCGGCCAATTGACCGGCCCGAAACGTGAAATTAACTGTTCACCAAACTCGCCTCGCAATTGCGCTATTGTTTCGCGTGCTGTGTGGCATGTGGCACCGTCTTGTTGAAACCACATATCATGCAAGTCAAGAACTTCCATTTCGGGCAAAAAAAAGTTTGTTATCATCGCTCGGTAGCGTTCACCATTGACAGTAACGCTGCGATTCGCATCATCTTTGAAGAAATATGGCCCAATAATGCCGCCGGCCCATAAACCGCACCAGCGCGCGATGAACATTTCGAACCGAGCACGAATTTTGGTAGTAAAATTCAATAATTTGCAAGCGTTGTTCATTTGTAAGACGATCCATGGTTAAATTGCAAACCAAACTGAAGCTGTTTGACAGTGACACAAGGTACTAAACACACGTCAGCTGTCAAAACCGGTGTTGCCAAAACCAAACCAGCTAAAAAATCACCCTTTACCACTAAAACCATATGAATTGAAACAAAATGCCATAATATCAACTGTCGAATTTTATCACGAAACTTAAAGCCTGTGGCTATAAAGTATTGAAACATAAAATTCAAATGGCTGTAAATCAAATAGTAAGAAATAAATAAAAGCGCCGTAAATAAGAAATTTACGTTCAATAAGCTCTAAGACTCTAAAGCAAAAGCTTGTAGCTTGGCTGCTAATTTGGACCAACATTAAGGCGTCAATGCCAACACCAAAAACAAGTCTAATTGGGAAAAGATCTTTTGTGAATTTTATTTGATAGGCAATAGCAATAAAACTACGGAGCAGTGGAAAAAAGTTTGTGCATGTTTGTTTGTTTCCTATTTTATAGACTAATTTCGATTCTTAATTGTTTTGGATTGACCTAAAGGCTTCTGTGAATAGGCTGCTCTCCTTTTGTTCCTCCAACATGTGTTCCGATTTTTTTTTATTTGTGATATATGAACTTCTTATAGAAAATAAAAAAAAATACTTTTCTGTTTTTGACATTTATTTTGTTTTGCAAAACATCAGCCACTTCCGAAACCACTCAAGAAACCTAATAGCCGCAGTAAAGTCTTGACCCACATCTCTCTGAAAGGACCCAGTTGCAAAAAGATTTAATGCAGCACAGACCCGAATCGGGATTGGAATAAATGTATTCCTTTGCCCTTTGCACAAATGTGGACTTAGCTCGTTAATAAGTATCCGAGCTGAAACACGGGAAAAACGATACAACTCCTCAAATCTTGCTTACGGCATTTCAAAAGGGGTTGTGCTATCTCTTAGTACACGCCTTTGAATCCGTAACTCTACGCCGATCGTATTCTTCGCCCAAAATTGAAAAAGCTAAAAGCTAAACAACGACGCAACTAACTGAAAATCCCAGTGAAATCATTTGCAATTTTTATTGTTTTGTTTTGACAGCTTTGGAAAATCTTTCCAAAATTCCTGTGAAATAAAAATTAACTACAGAATACTTATCGCATAGAGTTAGAGAACTCCAATATTTTCCAGATGCGATAAACAACGGAATGTTTTGTTTCTATGTTTCCGATGCGAAAAGTTATCGCATGAGTTACAGAACATGGGCACAGGTTCGCCTGGGTACGCTTAGTTGGAGCGATTAAATGTAATGCACCCGAAATACATAAGAAATGCGAACTTTTGAATGGTTTAAGCCAATTTTGCGAATTCGCACGAGTAAAACTGCCACATTGCATTGGAGCCACAGCCCTTATGCTTATGTAGATTTTGTAAGTCTAGCTATTCCTTTCTCATAAAAAGTTCGAAAATAGAAGGTTCAGCTAAGGTAAATCCAAAAATGCGTGTTGAATTACTCATGCTGTAGAGTTTTCTGAAGCTTATTGCAGTTGGTCCATGGGTGATTTAAACCCATATTATACGTAATAACATACGTGGAATTAAGTATTAATTAGACATAACATACGCAATTCCACACACCCCAAAACGACATACAATTTTGATTTACTTTAGATATAAGTTAACACCATCCGTTCACAAAACTACAGATAACCGACACGTTTCCACAGAGGGATGCATAGCTAGGCGACAAGCGAATATTGTTAGTTTTAAGATTCAGTTCTAATTTGTATTTGGTGGAATAAAGAGTCTTCACCTCAATACAAATATTTTTTCTAAACAAAACAAGGTTTACTTTGTTTAATTTATATAGTCACACCAAAGCCCAATCCTTTGCACGAGCATGCCAAGGTTTCAATCTATAGTTTAAAAACATTTGTCATGTGATTTCGTGGTACCAACGATTCGTTTTAATGAACTAGGTCACGTTGGCGTTAGAAATACACAAATGCATTCGATCCTGGCAACTGTTTCATTCGTTCGACAAAAATGTCAATCTGATTCCTAAATGCACTCGTAAACCGAAAAGAACATAATTATCGTCGACAAGCACGATTCCCAAAAGCACTTAGTATTCAATCCACAAATTGCTTTGATGGCAATAATTCGCATAGTGTCGCGCTACTCCTGCAGTAAACCAGTTTAATTTATTTATTTACAGTCGACCTCCGAAGAAGACTCCAACGCATTCCGCTTCCCGCATATAGATTCACTTAAAACCACCAGCTGTGTGAAAACTCAAATATAAATAATTACAACGTTTCGTTTCGAGTCGTAGAAAATCCAATAAATCATGTCACTCGAACCGTTGCTCCACTTGCTGATCATTGCGTCGTCATATCGTTGTGGGAGTGATGTGTTCCACATCACCATTAACTAGCCACCGACATTAATTCTGTCGCATAATTGCAGGCAATGGCAAACGCGCATTTGCTACGTAATCAGCGTTTCAGCAGTGAATAGTGTGGTGGAGGTGGAGGTGCCTGCAGCAGCAACTACCCTGCCACCAGGGGCAAATTGCATAAATCATAGCGTAAATTATATTCTGTTGGATGGCGAATAGATTGACAGGCGAAAATAAAAACGGCGCCTTTTCATTCAATGCAAATCTAGTCGTTAGAATATCAGTTGAGCTGTATCTGATGGGCTCAAAAAGTATCTAAATGCCTGCAAAAAACTGTCAGCCACAAATAAGATTTGAAAACCTAATTCGATTTACCAAACCGATTCGAAGCGGAAAATAAAAGCAAACATTTTTCATTTCCTACACATGATTGCATTGCCGGACGCTCGGCCATATATTTTAAACGCGTTCGCTGTGGTCAATTCAGAAGCCAACAGTAGTTGCAGTATCATTTAACAGCACAGCCTGGAGGGGGTAGGTGCACCGTGGCAAGTGGCAAACCTCAAACTTCTATTCAACATATATATGGATGTGTGTAGTTTGGGGGCAGGCAAACGCCTCCCTTCAAAAGTCGACCGCTGATGGGTCATGCGCGTCGTATAATGCTCCATACGGTCGACTAAATGTTAACTCGTTTTGTAATAATTACTATTGACAGAGACCAATGCTCTTACCATTTTATAGCGCAGCAATGTTTTTTGTATTTTTGCAACTATTCATTGGATGTGATGTGATTTTGAAAGGTGCCCCCAGAGAGAGGGTTAAGCGGAACAATTGAAAATGCAATTAACATCAGGTTACCGTGCCCGGCCGTGTGCACATGGGTGGTGGCTGCACTTGTACAATGTACAATCGTCGAATTAAATATGCATAAAATGTTTTCAACCGTTTTGATTTTTAATTAAAAAAAAAGAAGAACAAAATACCACCACCCTTTGCAAAACAATACATACAGCACACTCTAGCGAGCTCAATCTAAACGTGTCCGCGTCACAAAACAGAATTTTTATTTGATTCGACTGGGCGGCCGTTGATAGAGCACACTGTATGATATTCGATTTGGCAGTCGAGTCAGTTAGATGAATATGACATTGTTGTATAATGTTTATATACACATATGTATACACACACATTAAGTTCTCATACCATGTTCTTGTATATGTATATACTCTGTAGAGATAAGCCTTCGATGCTATTCTAAAGTGTCTTCGCCCAATAGCTGTCTCTTTTGAGCCAGTCGTTAATAAACCTTGAAACATAACAAACATCTTTTTAATATTCTAACATGGTGTCAGATGTAACTCTATAATGGCTACCAACGATAACAAAACGGCACTACCCAGTGCGGAAACTAATCAGAGTGCTGTACCTTCCCAAAGTTTCTCGTCGTCAATACCAAACATTAATCTTAAAAGCACAAACTTAGCTACAACATGGAAGCACTGGTTTAATCAGTTTAAAGTTTTTATGCGAGCTACTAATCTGGAATCGCAGTCAAGTTCCCGCAAAGTCGCGCTCCTATTACATCACATGGGCCCAGAATCATTGGAAATATTTAATTCCTTCAACTTAGACTTGGACCAGGTAAAGTACGAAGACCTAATCAAAAAATTCGATGATTACTTCTTGCCCAGAAAGAACATTGCGATGGAGCGACACAATTTTTTTTCTCGCTCACAAAGATTGGACGAAAGCATCGACTCATATATCACAGCGCTAAAAAACTTAAGTCTAACATGTGAGTTTGGGCATTTAAGAGAACATCTCGTGCGAGATATTTTTGTATGTGGGCTGCACGCAAATTATACATACATAAAGGAACGTCTACTCAACGAAGGAGACATCCCGTTGGAGAAAGCCGTTGAAATCTCAAGAACATGTGAAATAACTAAAGAACACTCACAACAACTTCTACAACAGAACAGCCCCAATACAGTCATAGGTGCTCTTAATAAACAATACGGTAAAGTTAAACAAAACAATATATACCAGCAGCCGCAGTCACACGCACACCACCAATCATACCAACAGCCCACAACAAGCAGCGGAAGATTACAGTCATCTCGATTCCTCCCACAACCATCTCAGCCAGCACGTCACAATTATCAAGCCGACAACTCAAATCTTTGTCCGAGGTGCGGTGAAATGCACAAATACAGGTGCCCTGCTTCAGGAGTTACATGCAACAAGTGCGGAAAAAAAAACCACTACGCCAAAATGTGTCGGTCCAATCTATATATTCGCAATGTCGAAGCTGAGCCCAACACGTCATCATCAGAGTCCGAAACGCTGTTCATGGGTCTTCTTGAAGCGTCACCGTCGTCATTATCTTGGGATATATACCTAAATATCAACGGTACAAAGCTCAAATGTCAATTGGATACCGGCGCACAAGGCAATGTGATGTCGAATAAAACATTTGGCCTACTTGGAATAAATTATTGTAATATTCAACCTACATCGAGTCGTATTCTAACATTTATTAAAGAACCTCTTCCAATCATTGGACAAATTGATATCAAATGTGTTTATAAGAAGGAAGAAAGTGTTATAAATTTTTATATATCTGAAATTGATTGTCATACAGTATTAGGATTACCAACGTGTATCAACATGAATTTAATTAGACGCGTGAATGAGTTACATTTTGAAGAAGGTAAAAGTGAAAATAATTTGTTTCATCCTAGTAACAAAAAAATAGGATTTCTTAATGATTTTAAAGATTTATTCAATGGTCTTGGCTGCTTAAAAAAGAAAATTCATTTACAGTTGAGACCCGATGTCGAACCAGTGATTGATTGTCCGCGCCGAATACCATTCAGTCTCATGAAGCCACTTAAAGAGGAGCTCAAAAGAATGCAAGATCTAGAAGTAATTGTCAAAGTCGAGGAACCAACTGAATGGGTAAGTTCTATTGTGTTAGTTCAAAAATCCAATGGTAAACTGCGATTGTGCCTTGATCCTCGAAATTTAAATAAGGCGTTGCTAAGGTCGCATTTCCAATTCCCAAACATTGATGAATGCAAAGCTCGTGCCTCTAATGCAAAATTCTATTCCATTCTTGATGCTAATTCAGCATTCTGGGTTCTACCTCTTGATGAAGAATCTTCAAAACTATGCACTTTTATGACTCCTTATGGAAGATATCGATTTTTAAGACTACCATATGGCATTAACGTAGCACCCGAAATCTTTCAATCCCAAATGGAAGAAAGCTTTAAAGATATTGAAAATATTTTCATATACATGGACGATTTTCTAGTATTGGGATCAACTATCGAAGAGCACAATAAAACGCTCAATATCGTGCTCGAGAGAGCAAGGTCAATAGGGCTAAAGTTTAACCTATCTAAGTCGAAATTTCTCCAAAACGAAGTTAAATTCATTGGCCATGTGTTCAGCCCAAAAGGGGTGCGTCCCGACGAAAACAAATTAGAAGCCATTTGCAAAATGCCACGTCCTGAAAATGTGTCTGATCTCCAAAGATTTTTGGGAATGGTCAATTACTTAGGATCATTTGTTAAAAATTTGTCCACGCAAACTTCAAATCTGCGCCAACTGCTGAGAAAAGATGTTTTATGGCATTGGTCCGCTAAGCATGATGATGAATTCCAGAACCTGAAAAATCTTATTTCTAAAGCACCAGTTCTCACATACTATGATCCGAAGAAACCTCTTACTTTGTCTGTAGACGCATCTAAGAGCGCGCTAGGAGCAGTCATTTCTCATGATTCCTCTCCGATCGCGTATGCTTCTGCAACATTGACGCCATGTCAACAAAACTACGCTCAAATTGAGAAGGAACTTCTCGCAATTCTCTTCGGTTGCACAAAATTTCATCAATACACCTTTGGTCGACACGTAGTTGTAGAGACGGACCATAAACCTTTAGTCCCTTTATTTAGTCGTCCCTTGTTTAAAATTCCGGTGCGACTACAGAGGTTTATGCTGCGGCTCCAGTCCTACGATTTAGAGGTTGTCTATAAGCCAGGCAAATATCTTTTTGTTGCCGATACACTGTCAAGAGCAGCTCTTCCTGAAAATACATTAACAAATTTTGATCAAGAACTACGCCTACACTGCAATCTTCTCACTAAAACCCTGTCCGCAAGCCAGTCAAAAATAAACGAAATTCGCTGTGCGACTTTGAATGATAAAGTTCTCTGCCTAGTCAAAAAATACCATAAAGATGGCTGGCCTGTCTGTAAAAAGTCGGTTGATCAATTAGCCATGCCCTACTTCAATATAAGAAACGATCTTCAAGTCATAGACGAATTAGTTTTCAAATGTAACCGTCTGGTCATACCAAAGTCTATACGTCATGAAATGCTATTACTTCTACACGAAAGCCATATGGGCATCGAGCGTTCTAAAAACCTCGCTAAAGACTACATGTTCTGGCCAAACATAAATCAAGATATTGAAAATGTCGTCAGCAACTGTGAAACCTGTGTTCGCCATAGGAATGCAGTGCCTAGAGAACCACTAAAACCTCACGAGGTCATCTCGATTCCTTGGTTTAAAGTCGGCATTGATTTATTTGAATTTAAAAAGAAGATTTACCTACTAGTAGTGGACTACTTTTCGAAGTATATAGAAATTGCTCTTTTGAATAATGGCTATACAAGTCGCTTCGTTATAACCCAACTAAAGTCCATTTTTGCCCGCCATGGCATACCAGAGGTTATGATAAGTGATAATGGTCCACCATTCAACTCGGAGGAATTTAAAATATTTGCTCTGGAATGGAACATTGAACACTTAACATCAAGTCCATATCTGCCTCGTTCTAATGGACTCGCCGAAAGGTCTATCCAAACCATTAAAAAGTTATTTTTAAAAGCTGAGGAAACAGGTTCAGATCCTTACATCGCACTTTTGCATTATAGAACCACCCAAAAAGGAAATATGAGTTCCCCGTCTGAGCTATTAATGTCGCGAAAACTACGAACAAAACTTCCGGCTATTCAAGACACTTTCAAGGCCCAGTTAGTTGACATAACAAAATATGAAAAGATTGCAAAAGAAAAACAAAAGAAAGTCACATCGTATTATAACCAAGGCACAAAAGCACTAAAACCATTGAATGAAGGGGAGCGCATATTTTACAAGAAAACTTTAAGTTCGGAATGGTCTCCGGGTACAGTTGTATCTAGATCCCGAGAACCTCGATCTTATGTGGTTAGTGATGGGGATGGTACTCATTACAGGCGATCTCGTCAGCATATTTTTGAATCTCCTATCGATGTTGAAGAAACTAACAGTAACAAACAAAGCAATCAATCATCGGAAGAAACATCGGGTACTCAAAAGGAAACTACGTGTTCTCCAAAAGCATCCGCGCATAACAATTTTGTTACAACTCGTTATGGAAGGCAAGTAAAACCTCCTGATAAATTTACTCATTCCGATTATTGTTAACCTTCCTGATAAATTTACTCATTCCGATTATTGTTAATTATTATTATCTACAAATCTTTAATCTTTAATTCCATCTAATCTATTTATAACTGTTTTCCAATTCGTTAAAGTAAAGTGAACTAATTCTTATACTAAATATATTGTATAATTTAAAATATTTTGAAATATTATAACTATGAAGATAAATTTAATTTGAGATCATTAATAACATATAAAGGGAGATGTTGTATAATGTTTATATACACATATGTATACACACACATTAAGTTCTCATACCATGTTCTTGTATATGTATATACTCTGTAGAGATAAGCCTTCGATGCTATTCTAAAGTGTCTTCGCCCAATAGCTGTCTCTTTTGAGCCAGTCGTTAATAAACCTTGAAACATAACAAACATCTTTTTAATATTCTAACAGACATGAATTTTAATTGTCAATGTTTGGCTGTTTGGGTGGAAATTTGTTTAGTCATAGAATCGGAAAGTTCTTGCTGAGCTCTGTTATGCTTAAATGTCACAGGATTTGCGATTGTTGGATGGTTTTATTGCAGATAATTGATTCGGATCTAGTGGCGTAACTAAAAAGGAACTGCGTGTTTGGTGATGCCGATTTTAATATTTGATTGAAGGAAATTAGCCAAATGAAGCATTAATGACGTGATGCATAATACAAGGGTGAAAATCATGGCAATTATTGAAGCGCGTCCTTCTATTTCCGCTATTTACGTGCAGGACTAGTTGTTTTCGCAGCAGTTTTTTGAGAATCAAAAGCGGATTATTCCACAAAAACATCCAGCATTTCAATTCTCTGTCTTGAGACTTTTCTATTGCGTTTTTCGTTAGTTTCAAAGCCAACTAATTCCAGATATATTTTTAGTTGATTATTTAGGTTAAAATCGAAACCAATGTATTCCATATTCCATTTCCTAGTTAAAATCAAAAAAAAAAAACTCTATTCCAGTGTGTACTAAATTTAAATAGTTTTTTACTGTAACAAATAAAATATAAGGAGGGAAAAATAAAATCTTTTATCAAATTCCTTTTACTTAATGCCGTTGAAACTTGGCCAGGATAAAAACCTGCTAAAAAAAGAAAACAAACTTTTACTTAGCTGTTTTCAACCGGAGAATATTTTTCAAAATGCATCTATTCAAAATATTTCCAAGGTGACTTCCACAATAAATGCTTTTTAGAAAGCTTACAAATCTACGTAAAGATATAAAAAGCAATCAGTTTTTAATAATTTGATGACAACGACTTAAGATAGGTTTTTATTTTTTTTTCCGAATATTAAAAAAAAAAGTGAAATATCTACGCTGTTTTTGATTCTGATAAACACATTTGGGCTGTGCGTAGTGTATGAGCCTAGTTATAGCAACTAAACTGAGAGCCTTTCGGTAAGTGGTAGTATGATCCGCTTGTATCTGCATCGATAAAAATAAATTCACTCATTGCATCCTTTCATTGTCAAAGAAAAAATTGTGGTGCGGTGTTACCTTGAGGGCAGTGCTCTTCTAAGAGGATATACTTAGATTATTCAGAATCAATATATCATGTGAACGAATTATTAACATAGGTTCACTTAAATTCGACAAAAACTGTTTATACTCAACTGTTTTTCCCAAAAATCACACGTCCACGTTTATAACTCTTCTAAGTAGAACTTTGTCGCTGTTGATAACACTCCCTCAGTGTGACCAATTTAGCATATTTCCTGATTAATTTAGCAGGATTATTTTATTTTTAGCCTCTTTTTGCAAATCATGCCAGCATTTTTTCTTAGCATGATTTCATGCTATAGGAGAAAAAATTATAAAATAAAATCAAAGCAGACAAACTTTAGTATGAACCAGCCATTACAATTCTCTTTTGAAAGTGAACGCTGAACACAGGCATTCAACGAATTCAGCAAGCTTCAGCTTGCAATTGCAAAGCAGTCGGAGTAACGAAATATTAGCTATTATCCACATAAAAAAGAAAAGGATATGTGCAATGTTTTTCAAGAGGCTTTAAACTATCCCAGCAATATTAGTTTATTTTAAAACGATGTAATAATATTAATATTAAGAAGTGATTTTTATTTAATAGTATTTTTGTTAAATATGTATATATTAATTTTCCTGAAAAAAAAAAAGTTTTTTGTTTGTTAATTTTGTAGGTTTTTAGCAGGTTTTGATTTTAAAAAAATATTTAGATCGATTTCTAACACTTTTTTATACAAAAAAAAATCATGCTATTTCCCTGAACTTAGCATGATTACAAATATTGAATTGGTCACACTGACTCCCATACATATCGCAATTTTTTTTTTTTTCGATCCAATCTAAGATTTGTAGAGAACAATATACATGGTGCTTTCAATTTGATCCCCTCAAACCAGGACAAAGCTCCCACCAAAGCACACCTAACGTTGCTGATATTTTTCAATTTGATGGAATAAAATAAAATCGATGAATATGTAAGACTTTGGTCTGTATTTAAGCTTTCGCATGAGGCAAAGAGCTGGCACTTGTTAATATTTTTTTTCTGCTCTCTCTCCGTATTAAAAATTATTTGGGCTGTATCTAGGTAAAGGCATTAAAGTTTAAAAAGGAGTTCAATTTGATGAAAAACACCCCCAAAAAGTAGACATAGCTATGAGCGACGAAATACGTCTGCAGATTAATGATGAAGTTATTGCCTTCTGATGCAAAAGTATAAGACCGGATGCATCAAGCATATTGACGCCTGTAAAGGTATACACACAAATTTGGGACAAATGTTCATGTACAACGCCAACCTTACTCGCATCACCAAGTCCAATTCATCACCCTTACGCCGTCACTTCGATCACATTCAATTGACCCACAAGTGATGATTTTTACGATATCCAATAAGTTGTCTGTTCTCACTATCACGTCAACTTTGTCTCTCGCTTAATTTCCCAACCTGGTTAAACTTTTCCAAAGTGCCTACTTAGATCAAATCACCAAAGTTCGAGGCGACTGTGCTCGCATATCAAGATGACAAAAAGTAGAGGCGAAAGTAAAATCCCCATCAAGCAATTTTCCCGAGTCTGCAGTAAAGAAGCATAGGAGACAGAATGTGAAACACGATACATGTATCGCAACTGAAACATCAAAATTAATTTGTGTCCTGTCCGAACGCTTGGATGAATCCGACACTACTCATATACGCTACCGAATTAGCCAGGCGATGCCTGTACATGTTCAATGTACAGTCGTGCACCTTTCAATACGCGCACACTCTCTCACACATACATCACTCCTTGTTATGGAAGTAATTATAGTCCCTGTCCACTTATTTTTCAATTTCCGTTGGCGGTTAAACTTTCTGCCCATTCCCTGCCCGATAATTTATAGACTTTGGTATTAAAATATTATTTGTGCCAATTAGAAGTTGCCCAAGATCGTAAAAGTAACACTCAAACTTATACAGAAGACAGTTTTGATAAAATGCTTCTGCCATGTCAAAATTCTGAAAGCGATACAGTGTGTATCTGTTTTTGGGGATTGCCACTCGATTTGCACACACTAGAGTCTGACCCGTAATTCCCCAATCCAAATAGTATATGCATAAGTGACACTTTTCTGGGCATCTTCAGCCTAAGGATATTTTATAGTGTTAAGCCATGGAGGTCACATTGGATGATACTCTGGCAAAGGATGTGTAAATAGAGGATGGGAATGGGTATGGGGTAATGAAAGTGACAGTGGTCGGTTGTGGCTTTGGGTGTGACGACATTTTGTCCACCTAAACATTTGGCATTGTAATCAATTGGCGTCAGTGTGGTAGTTTCTGCCCTCGGTTTCATTGCCTTTTTGTGATGCTCTTCTCTGGGACGACAATAAAATTTGATAAGGCACTCAACTTTGGACTTGGTGGTGGTCGGTCTTTGCTAGTTAACCTGAAGTACAGACGTTTAAGTTGAGTCGATTTGATGCCTTTTGACATTGTATTGTAGCCCGACCAAAAGTTGGGCAAAGAGGGAGGCTTCTAACAGTTAGTCGTCCTGTGTGTAATTTCATAATACAAGTCAATTGGATTATGCTACCTAAGCATTGATTTGGACAGCTAATTTCACCTAATTGATGTTCATTGTACAGGCTCTATTTGGAATTCACCTAATTAACAAAACTGAAAAATACACAAAATTGTAACGCGTTTTTTTGAGTTATCATATTAGTAATAGGTAACGAACGACAAACATGTTTTGTGTTTTTGATTAGATATGTGATTACTGAACCAAACTTAGTGGACTATGAAGCAAGTCGCCTTAGTTTCAACCAAGCTACTGAGAAATACAAACATATTTTTGCCCATGGGTCATCTCCCGCTAACGTCTGTCATGCTTTCGAGAGTATAAAGTCACTTCAATACTCTAAAGTAAAGAGCAAAACACTTCACAATTTGTACAAGCAGTTTTAGCTTTTTGTGACGTCTAAATATTTGTAATAAGAATAAATAAATAATTGACTTAAGTCTCACCAATTTGTTTAAGCTACTTAAATATGAAAGCTGCACTTACCTGAAAAGAGAAGATATAAGAGAGGTTGATTTAAATTTATTGCAGACAGCTGTATATTTTAGTGTGCAAATGTGTCAGTGCGATAGTCTCTTTAATATTATTTATAAAAACAATCAGCGTAAAAAGAATCTCCATCCATTCGGAACTATTCAAAATAATGCCTGTTTTTTTTTTATTACAGCTTTAGGAAGAAACTTTTTGGCAGATTGTTAGGTATTAGACCGAAATACCCTTAAAAGTTACTGCTTTTTTCACAATTGCATTGCGAAATCTTGTAATTAAAAGAAAGGATTAAGAGAGAAGAGAGTATTTCAATAATTCGTTCTAGCTGCAAGATCAATTATATCCAAAGATTTCAAAACATAAACCATCTACGTACGTTCGTCGGAAACTAAAACAAAAAAATATGAAATTAAAAGTGGTGCACAATTAAAAAAAACAATATCTTTGGTTGGTTTTTACCAATTTCGTCAACGGCCAGTGAAAATAATTTCATGTGTCCAGTTTTTCCTTTTTCCCAGCTGGTGTTCTATTTTTATTTTTGAAGGTTCCACGCAGTTATTCTGGGAATTATTTTATAAGCGATTTACTAGTTTATGTATGCAAATTAATGTAGGACGGTGAATTGTGACAAGACCGGGACGTGCCAACTGTTGAAACTTAGAGTAGTGCTTTTATTTTTTATAGGTGTCTAGCCTAGACCTGGCTTCCATTATTTTTTGGTCGAATAAATGTGACCCACATTTTCATGTCGAGTCCGAACGGCTGACTTTGAGAAACTTTTTCATGCCAGTTAAACTTTCGGTTATGCTTGTTAGACTGTGCGCAGTGAAAAAAACCGAGCCTGAGACCCTTCAGCAGTCTAGCACTCTGAGCACCACTGGTCACTGCGCCCACAAAGCTGCCGTAAGCTATGCAGAGAAGCCTTCCCAATTCTAAATTCTAAAACTTATTTTAACAGCTAAGGTGCAAGTGTGCAAAAAGTGTTGAAATTATTTTTTAAAAGGAACAAAATATAGTATTATTGCGAATGCGCAGATTTCAGGTTGTTAAAAACCTGCAGTTATCTGCACAATGCAGATAAATCTGCACCTATGGCAACGTTGGCTATCACCATGAGTATGCGTTTTAAAATGAATGAGTGGGGCGTGTACGTTGTACTAAATGCTAAATTGCTCTAGTTTTGATAGACACCTTACATCGGTTATCACGTTAAGAGATACGTAACGCACTAATTATCTCTGCCGCCTTAGATCCTACAACGCTGTATTATATAATTGTATTCTATTTTTAACACAGAAGTTCGATTGCTGCACGGATTGTATCTATTGTTTGGCGACATTATGCTGGCAGTAGAACTTGTGAGATTGCACGTCACTCATTTCATTTCACTTTAAAATACGACATAAATTTGCAAATAATTGGCACAACAGTTCCGAATACTATCTACCTCAGAACTAGCTTTACAGAACCTTTTGCTTGTGATACCTTTAGTTATAATTTCTGCGACAAATGCATGCCCAGGCATATACCTACCGTATGGTGTTGAATCATACTTTGAGTTAAACAAACCCCTCTAAAAGCCTTCTGTTGTATAAAAAGAACTAAGGACATTTATACGAATATCTTTTGCTCCCATTGAAATATACACATTTTCAGTTAGAAAAATAAAAACAAAAAACTACCAACTAAAGTCATGATTTACTCTGCCAAAAATGTAGATTTTACATACACAATTTAAAATCTGCTCACTTCGAGTTGCCTCGGCTCCACATAAAGTATACCTACGCAAGAAACAAAAAATAAAATACTCCGGTCGGTTTCTCTCGCTAGTGTCTATCTCTAGTCTACTGGGAAAAAGCCGAAATAAATATAAAGAGAGAAAAAAAAATCTATTATGCAAATTTAAATACATCCCAACCAATTGCAAGCTCCTGCCATCCCTACACGAGAAAGAACGCGTAATGATGATTTATTTCCATAAAGCAATTTGTGAGTACATTCGGTGCTACATAGAATGGTGGTAAAAAATAATTTACATTCCCTCACTGTATCCTGAAATTAGGTTAGAAAAACGCTTCCTCCCACACCAATCGCAGTGCAATTCCCCGCATATCTACCCGTTTCATCGTAGTCGTTTCGCATTTTCGCCTACCAGTAGCAGTTGTCCGTTGAGACGTTCATTCGCGATGTGCGTATCTCTTTACTTTAATTTAGCACTTTGATCCAGCGAATTGCGCCAATGTCACCTCTGAATTTTGATGCTCGCAATAGAACACCATTTGAATGAGTCCCCTGTGGCACTCCATTAGCGGTGTCGCTATAACAAACTAAAAAATTTAAACAATACTGAAGCTTAAATTCAACTTTCTTGCATAACTCCAAATGGTGTGGGGGCACAACTACCACCGATATTGAAAGAAAGTGATTTTAAAGTTGAACAATTTCGAGGATAATAAAAAATTATGTCCTTATCTTTATCGCTTCCAAGCGAAAAGTTAAAAAGAACCTCTCAAAAATAAATTTATTACCTTAGTTCTACTCCACAAGCACCATATATACTGTGTATACGATTATACATCGTGCTATGTATGTGGGAGGGGGTAAAAAAAATCGTAGCGTATTTTATTTTATGCGCGATCATAGTGCAGAAGTAATCCTGTCTTATTCGGTGCTTTTTCTTCTCTACTCCAGTCAATGGCTTTTGCAGAGTTTTTCTCCTCAATCTCTGGCCATATCGGAATTTTTTTTGCTGCTGTTGTCAAAAGTTTTTCGCAATGTTTCTCAATACCAGTGGCAAGTAGTTGTACATATACCCAATAATACAAAGTTGTGCTCGTTGTTTTGTTTTGTTGCGAATTATCCATCCTTTACGGTGAATTTTTCAATGAAAAATGCCATCGGATATACCTTCGGAATAGTTTATTGTACAGCAAAGCTCAAGGATATATATGTATTTTTTTTCCTTCTGTTTTCCTTATTATTTGGCTGTAATCCCTCCAATATTCGGCAGCAGATCGATATCGGGAAGTGCATTTCACGAAATTTATTGTTTCCGATGGTCTCGCGCTGTTGGCGGTCTAGTGCTTTGTACATATTTTCTGGTTTGAAGTTTTCTCAAACTTCAGAGCGTTTCACTTGGCTTGACATTATGATGTATAGAGTTTCTTTAACAGAATTGAGTTTGCCTTCTTTTATGTAAATCGATTGAGGTGGTAGGTGGTCGTGTGTCCTTGGGCAAAAGCAAAAATCGAATCATTTTTGGTCAATTTAAAAGTTTAATGTGACATAGAGAGCGTAAAGGATGAAAAACTTGTACGTAGTCGAGCGTAGATAAATGACAAGCTGAGGGTGGAATATCGATTCGAGCAGAAATGGTAATCGGTACCTTACGACGAAGGTTGTCTTAAAGCCAGAGAGGAATTTCAAATAGTTAAATGTGTGTTTGTTTTTTTTCCCACAATAAGTAAGAAACGGTACAGTAATTTAATGTAAAAGATTTTCAGTGATTAATAACATCGCAAGCCCATGGTTTCCCTGACGAGTACATATATACAGAGCGAGAATGTCCCTTGGAAAGAAATATGCAGCTTCAAACAAAAAAATAAAAAAAAAGCAGCTTGCTACCGCCATATACCCTTCGTCTCGTTTTCGTCAAGGGTAATGAGAGGAATGTAAAGAAATAAATGGCAAGTATCACGCGAGATACATATCATTCACCGTTGGAGGAGCAGTGCAGCACAAAGTCCTTCGTCGGGGTTGAAGTATCATCTATAGCTGGAGGAAACATGATGTGGGTTCAATAATGGATGTTGTGCAATTACCACTGAATATTATTAATGTTGCCCCTAATTAAAATGAAATTATAAGGATGATAAAACAGTGTCAATGCATTGGTTACAGTGGAGGGGTGGTTTCTAGTCTATAGGAATGCGGCGAAGATTGTTAAAATGTAGTTTTACTGTAAATGATAATTGAAATGTAAAGAAGTTTTACAAGCTCCGTTTCACATAGCGAAAACGTTGACATACATCAAGCTTATGGGGCAAGCTTTCATTATACATATGACAGCGTATTTAGCGACGAAAACCTGTACAAAGCCATGGCATAGTCTTTATAGTCTTGTGCCGGGGGACGATGATAAATCTCGAGGCTCCATAAAAATTGGCAAGAATACCACTAAACCCACTGTTGAAAATTGTTAAGGCAATGCGACAGGGTATGTCTTTATCGATAGGACTAAGAATAAACTGTGCGAGTCTCGCAAGTCAACATTAAAGATACTTGCTTTTAAAAAGCCTTTGCATAAATGCTGAAAGATATAGTTCCAAACATTGATCATACCGGTTAATCTGTGTGGTTCCAAAGCTTTACCTTACAACCGCTGAAGAGGTCTTGTTACGCTGTAAGAGAATATTTTAATGCACCGTAGAGTTTGAGTCTGTGGAGTGGGGATCCGAAAATTCTAGGCAAATCCTAAAGGGTAAACAGCGACGTTGATGAATTAAAAAAAAAAGAAGACATTTAGTAACATGGCAATGTTATGTGATATATAAGATGTACAACTAAAAGCGTTTGAGTTTAACCCTGTTGAACAATACAGGTCCACCCCGGGCTAGACAATAAATTTAAGTCATATTAGTATTTAGCCATCGGTCGTATAGATCATGTGATTTGACACGGCTAACATTTTCCTTTGGGGCTTCTGAAAGTCTAAAATATATGAAAAAGGCCCACGTTTTCGTGGATAAATTGAGTGCATATTTTATAAGTCTTTCTTATCAAAATTAGTTCCTTTGTAATTTAAATAAAACAAAATAAAAGAGAAACAGAGAAGACCACACCTTATGATGAACATTTCCTGCCTCACCTATGTAGCAATTGCATTCATATAGCACAATTTAATCATCTTATGCCCACGCACATATACACTCAGACTCACCATTCATCATCATTGTCGACCAGAAAATCTTCGGAGATATTCCACCTTGACATGGACTTTTTTACTTGCACACAGAAATATGTAAATTTAGCCCTCATCACGTGGACTCAAAGCTCTAAAGCAATCAGACGAAGTGATGGAGGACATACACTACGCCATTTAAATCGTTGTGAAGTACACTCTTGCTAAAAGGAAAGAAAATCAATGAGCGACACACTGATTTCCAAGGATACACTGCCACGTGTCTGTCTAAAAAAAATCCACCTACATTGCATATTTAGCACAAATCTATATTTGAAGATAAAAACTATGGGCTCCAAGGTGACTGTGTGTTTTAAAGTTCGTCACATTTTAAATTGCAAAAAATACAAAACTGAACATAGAAAATGATTGACCAAAGCACTTCGGTCAGTTTCGTTGTGGCTTCCAAGAAAACTCTGGCGAAATGAAAACACATTCGAATTACCGCCCAATACCTGAGCTTACAAAACATAAACCCATATTTTACACTCGGTGAACTTTCGTCCAGGCGATACAAACAAAACGTATGTAGTACAGTTGTGTTCTATTTTCCGTGTTTTTTTTATCTCTTTCTCTATCCATCTCGCTGCATCTATTGGCATAAATAAAAAATGCAAATAGGTCGGACTTCCCGATTTTACCCTATGCACAATAATAAAAACTCAAAACCAGATAAACTGTCCGAAGGGCCAAATGAAATACACAACTAGACCAACACATTTTGTGAATAGAATCTGCACCGTCACACATAGCATTTTTCTCAAAGTTATCTCTAACTTTTTTTTTTGTATTATTTTTGAACACACCCGCTTGTTCGTTCTTTTGAATATTTATGTTTGGATTGTTTGGTTTTTTTTTTACAAAATTTAATAAAATAACATGAAAGTGTGTGAGTTGCAAACCGCCATCCATTCCATGCAGAATATAAGTGCGCATATGTGTAGGTACATCTGAAATTCTAAAGCGTGTTTGTGTTAACTATTTTTCCGCTCTGCAGATACAAGAAGCCGTGCAAATTTGCATTCATAACTTTGTGTGTTTTTGTTTCAACGTGATGCTGTTGTATACTGTAAGGAAGTATGTTTCAATTATGTTTTCTATTTTTACGTATGTCCACCTATAGCTGTTTTTAGCAGTAGTTTCTAGGCAAAATCCAGCAGTCTCATAGTGGGACGATATAAAATCATAGAATGGATAATAAAAAAGGAAAGAATTATGTAATTGAAAGAAGCTAAATGCATGACAGTAGGCGAAGACGAAACCATGCCAAGAAGGATATTTTTGTAGAAATTCTCATTAAATATTGAAGCCATTTTGTTTTATTATTTTTGTATATCGTATTTCAGGGCCACCTGCACAGAAATATCGATAAATATGTTAAGGTATAAAAAAAAATAAGTAGGTAGTAACTGTATTTTTTATAGTGGGTAAAGTGGGTAAATCATCAGTAAAAGTTGGGTGGTTTTGGGAATTTGCAAACGACGTTATGTATACTTTTAAGGACACGGGTTCTTTTAAATTCAATAAAATGGAAGCTTAAAAATATATGCATGCATTTGATGTCTAGTAACACTTAAATTTGCCTGACATGCGTAGTG
This sequence comes from Cheilosia vulpina, assembly GCA_916610125.1. Lineage (NCBI taxonomy): Eukaryota > Metazoa > Arthropoda > Insecta > Diptera > Syrphidae > Cheilosia > Cheilosia vulpina. The sequence continues at coordinate 62,616,635 of OU744277.1, forward strand.
CTTCCTGCGGACTGCAAACAATTGCAGACCAGATACAATACAGAGACCACTAACTTCGGCCGATTTCCCGTTACTTGCCTACAAGCTATATTTTCATGGGGTGGCAAATGCTAAGTTCGCTATTATTGTTACATAGAAATTCGTATTGACAAATAATGTCACGTAATTTCAAAAATTCCGACTCACCAACACGCTCGCACCTTGCATATACCACTTTCGCTGTGGGCAAAGTTGCTGACAGCGTTCATAGAATTTTATCTGTTAAATTTGAAAATATTCGTTACGTGTGGATAGTTTTTTTTTTAGAAATTAGTGTACATTTTCTTCAAATATATATGAAAAATGAACAATGTAGATTGGTTGAAGGATAATAAAAACATTTTGAGCAAATTTTCTTCAGTCATCTAAGAAAAATTTACACATGAAATCGAAGTTAATGATATTCAAAAGCGGAAAATACGCAACCATGTTTGTCCTAATATGTTTCTAGATTCTAGTATATAAATCTTCTCATTTAGATAGTTTTATTAACCACACAAATCAAATTATTCGTATATAAAAAATACATAGCAACTAACCAATAGCATTCAGTAATGTAAAAATGTTGTATTCCCGAACTCTAACACATTTCCCCACGGTTGCCGAGGTTGGCAGGATTTTGTTTGTATATTTTGTATGTTTTTGCATGCCAAGCGGATTCCTAATTGAACAAAAAACAATCCGCGTTACCGATGGGCAAAAATTTCAAAAATTCTCTTTTTTTCTTACAAAAATATGTATCGAGTCAGACTGGATTGGGCCGAAGAAATCAGGTGTAGACGTCATGCAGAACAAATGGAAATGGGCTGGAAATACGCTGCCCAAGCAAAAAAAAAAAAAACAATGGCACTCCGGGAGTGCCGATAGAAGTGAAAACTTAAACAATTACGTGTGTATTTTTTGAATCGTCAGGAAATATTTTAATGTGTAGGAAATTCTGTTAAATGAAGTGTTTTCTTATTCATTATTATGAATATAATATGTACTATAATCTTCAATTTCCTTTAATGCGCTGTTGTACATGAAAAATAATGCATACTAGTTGGTACGCAGAAAATGCATTTATTTCTTACCAAATATAAATACCTATGATGAATTTTATTATCCCCAACTTGAAAAATAATTGGTAGGTAGATACTTTATCCACTTCCCTCGCACCAACCAGATTGCCCCAGCAAATTTTGAAAATAAAATTCTCTCTTAAATTACTTTACCATATCAAACACACTTTCCCATTCCCATCTCACATTAACAGGGAAAACAGCTTGTAAATAGTAGGCAAATTCTCTTAAATTTTCTGAGCTTGCGGCCAACCACTTTTAACGAAAAAATTAATAACTTAAAATAAAGGATGCCTTTTTCAATAAAATAATACAATACAAAAAAAATATTTTTAGGCAAAGTGATGCAATAAATAAATGATTAAGTTCAAATATAAAAAAAATAAACAGCTACCTATCGAATTTGTTTCCAATTTCAATCAACTTACTGGAAGTGGAAGCTGGAATTATTTTTAAAGATTGACAGATAAATTGGCCGTAAAATGGGCAGAGTTTAAAAGTGGAAACACATTCTTTAAGACCGTGGTTACATATAAAATTCTTTTTTGGCTAGATTTTTTAAGAATACATATTTGAAATAAATAAGTGCCCTTTTCGAAAAAAAAAACAAGCCTTAAAGCCTTAGCTAATGGTAGCAGCACTACCGAAAGCATTCCCTTTTTCTAACTTTTGTTAAACCACGATTCCCATACCCATTCAATTGAATTCAATTTTTTTAATTTTTAAAAAAATAAATGTAACATCGGTCATAAAGAATGTGTTTACAGCTTCAAACTCTGTCCATTTTTCGAACACTCTATCAGTCATTCCATAAAATTAATTCCGGCTTCCACTTCCGGTTAGTGGAATAAAATTGGAAACAAATTTTTAAGCTGTTTGTTGTATAAATACAAAATGATTTGTTTATTTTTTTTATATTTAGGTATGTTTTACTTTTGTCGCGCTTTACCAAAAAAAAATATTTTAGCACAACATTTGTGCTGCGAGTTCAACTCATTCCCTGCACTTAGCGACATCTACATCTCAGCTCTGCAACTGGACACTTACCTTCTCAGATTCGCTTTTACAATACTTTTTATACTTTTATTTTTTTAAATTCTCTGTCAATTTATTTTCTCAAAAAAAGTATTGTTTTAACTTTAGAGAATGAAAAAAATAATTCCGCAAAAAACAAGCTCCTACTCTTATTTCACAAAATGGTTCCCAAAACAATAACACAAAATGTCTTGTAATATGGTAACACTTATTTCCCGCATTAACTACCATAGACAACAAAAAAATCATGCATCAAAAAATATGCGTTTTTAAGATGCCCTAACATTGACCACCGACTATTTCCTATATAAATCTAAAGAAGAATGATCAAAATTAAGTAAATCCATGCTTTTATTATTCAGAACAGTAGTCCCCATAAGCTAATAGTCGATATTGTGGATATATACGTAAAAAATTTAAGCACAGCTGTGAAGTTAAAAATGAAGGTTCAAAACTGGTCAATGTTATAGGGCTGTTGACGGAACCCTATTTCAAGACAAGGTCGTGTCACCTTGTCGTTTCAAATGCCACAGTCAGAGAAATGTCTCAGTATGATTAGTCTGCTGAACTACTGAGCGAGGGGTCCCAGGTTCGATTTCCGTACTTTTTTTTCCAATGGTGGCGTACGTCTGACAAACATCCGAGAGTAAGACTGACGTGGAAAAGCTTTTCAAGTCTTCCGTTTGGACAAGACAGGAAAAAGTAGATACCTTCCATTTCCACACAAACAAATTGTTGTGAAAAGCTGGGCCCATCGTCATCGTGACAACCATTTGGTTTAATTTTATATAGCATTCAGCTTAAAAAAGTTGTAAAAAAAAGCGTCTCCCATGCAAAATAAAACAGAACAAATAGACTTAAAATATTTTTGCATGAAATACATCAGCAAAACGAATATGTTAACGGGCGTACAAGGTCCTAGGTAATTTTTATTAATAAACAAGTGTACATAAGTTAGTCAAGTCTGCTAGAGACGTAAACTAAACTGCTGTGTAACCGTTTCATAACAAGCCTACTTATTCGTTATACTAAGTAAAGCTATGATTTATATGAACCATTGAAAATAGCCGAGCACCTGTCCATTAAGTACTTCTTTACTTATTTGAAGAAATCACTGCCATGCGCTCTTCAATTCGCCATCACATTGCCCCTTATTGTATGAACGAAAACAAGAGATTACATCTGTGAAAATTCCACACAAAGCCATATAAAACCTTGCACAGGATTAGTTTTACATCCACGGGTTTCAGATGAAATACCGGTTTCATTGCAAAATAAAGAGAAACATAAATAAATCCAAAATAGAATCAACAACGAAAGCAAAACCTCCTTAAGTATCTGGTTTTATTCATTTTCCGGTGGGTTAACTGCTGTCGCTTTTTAAGAGGGTCACGTAGCTCCATTTCATAGATTTGTAACGGTTTCCCCGAAATGGATTTTTTATTCAAATTTTGCGGCCTCATTGTCGAATTGGGTCCGACTCTGAGTATATAATTGTTTATAGGTTCCAGGTTTATTTTTACGAACTTTGTCTAACAACTTGCCAGACAAAATGCCAACATATTTTTGCCAATGGATGATATTTAATTTGCTGTATTTATTTCTTTTGGTTTTTTTTTGGAACTGTGATTTCATCGACTTTTTTCAGTATTTCTTCGAATCACCCTCGAAACAACACTCTTGTTATTTAGATGAATTTATTTCGAGTTGATTATCCTGGTAGCCTTCACCGGCCACTTGCGATAATTTCTCAAAACTTTTGCCATTTACACGAGAAAGAAAAATATAGATGATCCACACATACGTACACACAATGTAGGCACTCCAGGCAATTGAAATTAAGAAAAATATGTACATACACCCGGCCCCTAATTGGAATTGCATTTTTCTTCTATTCAAGTTCGTTCGTTGTCGTAGGGAGGTCGTCCTTGTCAAAGCCGCATGATTTTGAGAAAAAAAAGAAAAACTTTTCCATTTATTGATGAATGAAAGTCCCGAACCTCCGAAGGGTTGGCCCTGCCAACAACGGGGATAGAAGGTGAACGCTGAAGTAAAACTTTTCCAAACTGTATCACAATCGATGTCCATCGTTTACTTTTCTGTAATTGAATTTCTGTTAACGAGCTGTCAGCCCAAAGAATATATTCTTTCAAAGAAAAAAAAAAACTTCTATCGATAAATATATACATACGTAGGTAGTTATATTTGCAGATATATAATATATCATGACACCTACTTACAATTCTCACGTGCGAACATATGGAGGTTGATGTGTAGACTATGATGAACGAAGGACGATCGAATGAAAGCGCGGATAAGTTTCAGGTTGTTGCTGCGACTTCTGTTTTTCCATGGAAAAGTATTTGTGTGAAAAAAGTTTGGGAAAAGATTTCGTTTTTATATCTGATTTTTGTTATTGTCGAACGGAAAAATGATTGATTTGAATTTGTTTACGCAAAAGTCTGCCAGAGTTTAAAGGAAGGGAATTGAAATTAGATTTGTTTTGCCTTTGAGTGACTTTTTATTTTTATCTTTGATGAGATTTGTTTCATCTTATATTAATTTCTATGAATGTGTAATTATTTTCCAGCTAATCAGCCCATTGGATAATCGAATGCAAGAACTTATCTCCTGTCACCGCCCACGGAAAAAAAAAATCTGAATCAGTTGTGAATGCCATTTATTGTCTACCACGTATCAGCCACATTCAAATCAGATGTGTTTACAAACAATTTCTATGTCTATTATGTGAATTTACAATCGCATGTTAAAATATAAATACCTATTCTATAAATAGCTACTACCTAGGTAGTACAGTACACCCATTCGCCTATGTGCCTATGTATTTCACTCTCTTTACCAACAGAAATATTAATCAGCATAAATTGTAAAGTTGAATTTGCAAACTTCATTAATAATATTATTCTCCGTTTTCAGAATTATCTGCTGGGATGCGCGTGTGGATATAACTTTTGACGGGACTCAAAAACTTTGATGAATATCGCAACAAAGGGGAATATCACGCAATACTTTGAGCATGAAATCCCTACGTTAAATAAAATCAAGAATCCAACTTAGTTCCACCTCTGTAATCAGATATTATTCTAATGCTCAACGGAATGCCAGAATAAGTAACATGAACCTAATTAAAATGCTCGCTAATTAAAACTTTATACCCACATTCACCCTTTTGGCGATTGTGAAGTTAGCATTGCGACTAAAAGTTGTTCTCTTAAATATTTTCTGTTGTTAAAATTTATCGTTGAAATAAAGACAACAAATATAAATATGTTCTAACTTTTTACTTGAAGTCTAATTTTGGAATAGGTTTTCAAACAGGTTGGGCTTGTATCGTATGTCTTTATTTGTTGTGCAATGTTTAATCCTTATTTCGAATGCGTTTTGTATGAGAACAGCCCTGTTGTGGTCCGCTCTTTATTTATCCAACGCTACATTTTTTATAGTCTGTCATTCACGGCAATGGGTAAACAGTCACTTTGGCATAGGTGAATGAAAATCATAAGTGAATATCCCAAAAATATAGCTACCGTGAAATTAAGGAATGAAAAAGATTACAAAAACTATTAATCAAAGAAATTATCAGTTATCTTAATGAATATGTCCACGACCAGTCAATCGAGAAATAAGAAGTATAAGTAAGGTTGCCAGATTTTGCTCACAATTTGATGGGACAAAAGGCAAAAATATGGGAAAACCCGAAGAACCCAATTTTCTCCCGGGACAAAATAAAAACGCATAATATACATATATGACAAATATTAAAAAATTATTATCTTTTATTTAAATGGGTGACTAGTACGTCTTAAACATAAACATACATTATGTTAACTATGGACCGATTTATATTGAATTGAATTTGGACTAGTTATATTTTTGTGAATTTGTGTCGAAACCCGGGACAAAAGCTGACCCGGCGGAAAAACCGAAATTATGTCTGAAATCCGGGACGTTTGGCAACCCTAAGGAGAAGACACCTGCTAGGTACTTAAAAAAACACTAACGGTACGAAAATCGCAAAACTGGGCCTCGGTCTGAACTTACTGCTAAGATACTGCTACCTTCATCTTATGTTGAAAGCCTTGGTTTCATGATAAAAAAAAAATCGTATATACTGCATAACAACGGAATGTTTATTTTCTTCTCTGTTCAAATAAGATTTTTCAGCGGCTGTGACTGTGATAGCTACCAAATTCTTGCTTACGATCTTCTTATCTTTTCGTAAAACTTCCAATTATTTAATACCAAATTATTCTGCAGACTTTAGCAAATACAATTGTTAGTTCTTTGAAGATTTAAAAAACAACTTCTTGCTCATTCATCCTTCCAGCTCAGAAAAATGGTACTCTATTTTATTTTTTTGAAAATACGCTCCCATTATAACAAAACCCAAACCAAATTAAAATATCTCCCTCACAACAGAACGAAAAATTCATCTCCATTAGCACTAATTATGTAACTGCCTCGCTATTGATATTTACCTTAGTTATATAACCAAAAATTCCACTTCAATAATTATTCAATAAAATATGAAAATAAATCCATCGAAAGCAAATATTTTACTCAATTGCAAACCAAATGGAAATAAGCCTAGCCTGGTAAATATTGTACAGCTCACAAAATTCACAACGACTCCATTCGCAAGTCATAAACATGTTGGCGGGAAAACATATGAAATTAATAAAATAAAGTCCGCGGCAGCAGCAAAAACAACAGCGCCCACAATAACAACCCAAATTATGTGCTTGGTTGAGCCATCACACATCCTAGGCACAGTCCACACCATGCAGTTAACAATACTGTAAACCAAAAATGGCTTTCCGATGATAAAAATAAACTTCAACCCATAGGAGGCGAAAGCGTATTTCATTGAAATGCTGTTCAAATTAATATACTAGCAGTGAAAATAATTATTGTGTCTGCTTCTGCTTGCCTATAACATTTACCTACTCGCATGGCGAATTTATTTTTGTATATTTGTTTTATTAAGCGTTTCAGACAAAATCATGACACTTGTTACTGGCAGGCCATTAAGTTTTATTTCAAGGGGTGTCATTGGTGAGAAATATACTTTTTAAGACCAAGCAATTTTTATACAACATAACCCGACGAAGAAATAACGGAATTTCCAAAATTTTTCAATTTTAGTTATAAACTCAAATAAATTTAGATCTATAAAAATGTTTCTTCTGTGTGTCCACTAGGCGTTCCTATACCATCTCCGAGAAACTCTAGTGAGTTTAATAAAGGGGCGTGGCACATCCTATATGAACATATTTTTTAGTATTTGCATTGGATAAATCGATCTTGAAAGCATTTTGCAAAATGTGCATAGTTAGGTGTTTAAAAACCAATAAATAAAAACATTAATCTTGTACCTAAATAAAAAAAAAATGATTTCTTTTAAAAAATTAAAAAAAAATATATCTATTGACACTATTCGGTAAAGGGACATAAAATGGTAGATTGGAGTGGACAGGAAGTGGCACTTATTTTAAAAAATAAAACTGTTTCCAGCAAAAATCGATTAAGTTACAAATCAGTTTTTGAAAACACGTTCCACTGAAAATCAGTATTTTATGCTAAGGAAGAACGAATTTCCGCGTTAAAAAAACTTAAGTTTAAAAGAGCAGATGCAATTTATTCCTGTACGTCATCAATGGGTCTAATTAAATGCAAATTCATCAGGTCCTAATACAAAAAAAAGAAACAAAAAATAAATAAGTTATAAGAGTTATAAAAATGTCGCTTAAGACTTTTACATAAAAAAATAATAAATAAATATAGTTCGTGGATGAAGGTGTTAAGTATACAGAACTTAAAAGTACTTGCGTTTTACTTGCTTTAAATTGGCCATATCAAAAAAGTTGTAGTGAAAAACTTTAAACGCTGTTTACTCAAATATTTAAAAATGTCGTTTCAGCCTTTTATCTTTTAAGCTTTAACAGGCGGAACTGCTTGGCATGTTTATATAAAATACTAGCTGACCCGGCGAACTTCGTACCGCCTTAAATAAATTTTGTTATAAACATTTTTGGATAAAGTGGAACATCTCTATTGAACGAATGAAACTCCCTTGGAATTAAATAAAGTTCAATGCATAGAAAGGACTTCATAGATTACCTCCGGGTCGGCCTCATGATCGTTTTTTTCCGTGCTACTGATTGAATTGAGTTGGTCCGGTCAGATTTTCTCAATTAACCAAATCAATCAAGGCAGAGTGTGGGCAATCGGCAATCCTCGCTTCTGTCATCCGACCGAGTTCATCCCGAAACGCAATTATCCAAAAGCATTGTGCTTAACGATTATCCCATTATCGTTTTGAGCTTTTGTTTTTTTTTTATATCGTGCGGTATGTCATCGCGGTCGTCCGAAATTTACCCGGGAAGTAAGAATTCCCGTTCAGATAATTTTGATCACACTTCACAATCGATGAAGGTGCTATAAAACATTAAATATCAGTAGTTGCGACTTGTGAACACGGTGGCTCAGTGATTGATATGCTAGATAGTAGTATACGAATAATGAACACATTATACCTCCACTGCTTTCTACCAAGCGAAATGTGCCGCACGGCCTACGCACACATAGGCCACATGCCACATAACATATTCCTTAATGCTTGCGATTTGCGCCCACCACCCCAAAGCAGAGAGACATCGACAACAGCGCCACCTATCGGGTCCAAAGCTATCCTATCTTCCAAGCTGGATCCAATTTTCCTTTTTAATTTTTTTAAACCATCACTGATTTCAGACAAACAAAACAACAAAAAATTCATTCAAATCGGTCCAGCCGTTCACGAGTTTTAGTGAGACTAACGAAAAGCAATTCATTTTTATATATGTACTAGCTGTACCTGTCCGGCTTCGCCCGTACAAAATGTGGTTTCAGAACAATTAATGGAAACAAAAATTTATAAAATAGACTGAGTCCACTCTGCCTTCATCTTCATTGCATTACACCTGGTCGTTTGACTAATCGGCAATAATTTAATATTCTTTGGACAATGAAAATGAAAAGAAATAATTTTATAATAGGTATTTAACTCACTTTTTTATTAATGTAACGCTTTTTGTATACCTAATATATTAGCCGATTTGTTTCTATCGGCTAAGATTTCTTGCATTACTTACCCTGGAGCACGCTACATAAATATCTATAACTGCCCGTGAAATCAACTCCCGTTTTTTTTTTTAAAAAGTTTGACCCCGTGACTTATTGATTGTCATGGCAGAATAAACATTAATAGAAAGTTCCTTTAAACTGAAATGGATAATTGCTGGTAATTATTTGTATTCTTGGTATACCGTATCTCCTTTACCACACCCCGTTAAAATTAACGCATCTATGAAATCACTCTCAATCTGGTTCCATTACAAAGCTTGAGGGATTCAAATTGCGAAGCAACATTATGGGAACTCTAAGGCCATGGGCTGTAATGCTATTTAAAAACTCCACTGGGTAATTTACTGCCTCATATATAAACAGTACGACGTGTATCACCAGGAATTTTCCCTAATGTAATAATACCACGATCTGGTATCACTGTTACCTATATCTATTTGACATTTCTTTCTAGAGACAAACAAACCTTTCCTACATAGCTATTTGGCATTTCTTTTGTTTGTTTTTCTTAGCAAACCACACAGCGTGCTGCCTCTGTCTGTCTCCCTCTCCGTTACAGGAGTAGAATAGGGTTAAAAGAAATGTCAATATATTGCGTATGTTTGAATTGAAAATGATGTGCATATCTACTAGGGTGGGCCAATTATATATGGAGAAAAAAAAATTGCCAGTTTTTTTACGGGCACAGTAAAAAAAAACGGTGCAAAATGGTAAGTATAAACAGATAATAAAGTTTGGTAGCAATCAGAATTATTCTTCTGCCTCCGGTTTGACATGCAAATGTGGTTAAAAAAGGCTCAACATGACATAAAAATTTGCACCAATCAACATTATTTATAAATAAAAAACGTAAATCAATAGTATTTTATGTTTATTTAAGAGAAACTGAAGGAGGTAAATACATTAAAAAAAAATATATATAGTAAAGTTATTATTATTGAAGGGTGGTTTAGTTGGGGGAATAATCTTTTTTACTGTCAAATTTTGGCATTGCTCTTCTCGATTCTATCTGGGCCTTAATAAATCCTTCCCTGTTTGATTAATTGCTTAAATTAGTTGAAGTTTCAGTCACAGCTTTGACTGCTCTTTCTACGACTTGTGTGTGGCAAGGAAAACGTAATAACTCCAGTTCTCCTTCTCCTTTTTGCAACAAACAAAAAAACAAAACAATCGAAGATTTTCTTCAGTTAGTGATTTTAAAATAGATGGATCAGTAATATTTTCTTGCCAGTTCAAAAGGTCATAATCTGTTGATGCATTTAAGTTTACCTTTGGCAACTGAAAAAAGAAGCAATTTGTTAGATGTTGCTGATCTAGCTTTCAAAATTCGACGGGCAGCTAATTTATGAATGTGCGGCCGAGAATCTGTTAACATTGCAAGCAATAAGTTTTCCGAATGTTCAAAATAGCTATTTCTTTGAATTACTGGATCGATAACGGCTTTCAAATTTGTCGGTAAATATCTGTATTTTTCGATGAGTTTAAAAAAGTGTCGCGATCCATCTTTACAGCTGGGGTGGGTTTTTATGGTAAACCATACCGGAGCGTAAACCTTGACAATATATGTTGCTAAAGTGATTAGACTTGCAGAGGAAGTCTCAGTTGAAACGTACAGACGTAGAATCCTATTTGCACGAGTTAGCCATCGGGCATGAGATATTTTCCCTGGTGAGATGGGAAATATACCCGTTGAAACTGCTTGAACTATTCTGTACAAGTATTTCTGGTCTGTACTAATATCTTCAGCAAAAAGTTCCGGTAAGTTGGTTGGAATTGGTTGAAACTGAGTTATAGGTCTTTCTTCACAGTTGTCGAGTTCTTTACCAATTGTCCCTGAAAATGTATATGTGGTCCAGACGTACTGCCATCAATGTGTTGAAAAAGTCAAATATTCCTCGTTCAATAGACTTTGTAGTGCCTGATACAGGCGAAATGTAACCTAGAAACTTCGACTCAGGTTCTTTTATCAAAGAAATATGCTCCTCGTACGCGTCGCCTATAATGTTTTCCATCTTTTTCAGAGTTAATCAGAGTTTGATCTTTTCTTCCATCAAAGTATAATGCAGGTATAATGTGAAATATTTTGCTGTAAATTTATATTTGCTCTTGTTTTCTTTCATTCTCGACGCAGCTTATTTTTGTCTATTACCTGTGAACTCGACGCGTGCAGAACTGCTGATGCAATAGCTGCTCCTGCCCTGTCTGATACTCCAAATCTATCGCATGTTTTTGATAGAAGAGCATAATCGACTGCAGTTGTTGTATTACTCTCTGATTCAACCCTTGGAGTCCCGGACTGATATTCAAATGGTTCTTCAAAATCTGACTGACGGATGCAGATGGGCTACTTAACTTGTCCGAGCATATTTCGGCTGTTTTTTGTTGTTTGCTCTCCGATTTTTCTCTTAACATCTTTCGTTTTAGCGTGCTAGTAATATGTTTGGTTGCGACAACATCTATGCCAACAATCATCATTTTTCTAGCTGTTCGTTGATCTGTTATAAAACAGTGTTCTCTTGTAGGAATTTTTTTATTTTTAAGACAAGTGTATTTAACAAAATCTCGACACTTGCAAGCCGAGATATCAAACAACACTTTACTTTCAAGACGAAACTCTTCCAATTTATTTTTAGGTATTTTAGGGTGCGACTTGAGAAGCTTTTTGCACTTTGAATGATATGTTTGTAGCATTACCTTCATTCGTTTTGGTTCTACTGTAGGAATAGAAGATTTCGCCCATACTTCTATTAGTTTCGCAACAACAATTGCTTCTATTTCTTTATATGTTGGCTCTTTTTTAGTTTCATTCTCATATTTTATCCTGTGGCGGTTCTATTCATAAAATTTCATCACATCTTCATAGGTCGGCAATATGTTGTCTTTTAAATCACTTAACTCACCAAATAAGGGACATTTCCAACTATTTCGAGTGCGTTCCATTGCTTTGATAGCTCAAATAAATGACTGTTCTCTATTATGCAACGCGACACTGACTGATTAAATGATGAATCGTAACTAAAACAAAAAAAAAACCAATGAAAATTTAAATTAATGACTCTGAAAAAGTATTACAAAATTATCACCTTTTTTGAAACTTCTTTTGTAATCCTGAGGCAATAAAACTAAAAATTATTTTATAAAGCTTTATTAATAAATTAATCACACTATTTGGCACCTTTCTAGCACTGAGCCGTTTAAAAAAACGAAAAAAAAATTTTTTGACCCTAATATCTACTCACCCAGTGAAAAATGTAGAAATGTTTCAAATTTTGCCTTTTTATTTAAAAACCTTTTGAGTTATCGAGTTATTGGATATTCCAAGTTGTACCTGCAGACAACTCTATAAGCTGGAATTTACTATACTTAAATGCTCCCAGTATTTTCAACCGCAAAGTGTTACAAAGAAAAAATCGAAACGAAACGAAAAATTAAATTACTGTAGTCCAATTTTTTTCCAAAATTTATAAAGATATAGAGCTGAATCAAAGTAGAGTATCCTCCACAGGCCTATGAAAAATGCACCAGAATATATTGAACAGTTTCTAAGATTTTTGCATTTAAAGACATGCAGTCAAATTTGATTTTAATCGAACAGAACTACACCACTTTTATTTATATGATGATGTGATTTTTTTACAGAAACCAACTGGCTTTAATGTGGTTTTACATTTTTTTTACAGTTCAAAGTTAGTTACCATGAGAAACATTTTAATTATATCAAATTATATAATATATTTCCACACGCATCAAACACTTTTTTTGGGTTAAAATCATTTTTAATGACGGAATAACTAATTCATCCCAAGGGCATTAGCGGATATTATTAAATCTGATGTTAGCCTTTTAAATGTGATTCTAGGTGGAATAAATTAAGCAATACCAGGTTATTCCTATGGAGTGTTATTTTTTTAGGTAACTACATAGTTTATGTTAATCATATGCTTAGTGGTTCGTTATGATTTGGGCACTGATTGTGATTCAAACTAACGATTGATCAAAATATTGATTGCAAAAATATTGCACATAACAAGAGAAACACAAAAACATTTGCAATTATAATGCATTAGCTTAAATGAAGGGATTATTATTATTGGGTTTTGTTATTTTCTTTTTTTATATAAAAAAGATTTAGGTAAAATAATAAAAATTTGAATGCAAGGTAGAAACTTTTTCTCAGAGTTACAGTTTTATCAGAAGGTTGGCGAACATCGGTTGTCAGGGAGATGCGAAAAAATAAAATAGAGTCCTGTCTCCTGGGTCCGACGCCGACCTTACTCCCCGCGAAGTAAGCCAGTCATAGGTTTGTGGCATTCTAGGTATTTTTTTAGTTCATTTTTCGTGTTATTTTGGAATGTTCCGCATTATTAATGTTGGCGTATTATTAAGAGTAAGAAATTGATTGCTAAGCATCCCGAATCTGACATCTTACAACAGATATTTACGTTCTCTTGTCATAAGGGCAAAGCGAAGCCTCCATTAACTGATTCAAAAACTAATACAAAAAACAGATAATTTAATTTACAGGTAATTTAATTTACAGATAATTTAATTTTCGCGTTCCCAACCACTTTTGACGAAAAAACAATATAATGCCAAAACAATTTTTTTGGTAAAGTGGAACTTATTGTTCAAATACTAAACATTAATATAAAACAATAAACAAAAACAATTTTTATTTATATGTACAAGAAAGAGCTTTAAAATTTGTTTTCAATTTCATTCCACTTACTGGAAATGGACGCTGGAATTATTTTTATAGACAGACAGATAAAGTGTTCGGAAAATGGACAGAGTTTGAAAGTGGAAACACATTCTTTAAGACAGAGGTTAGATTTTTTTTTTGGCAAAGATTTTTTAAAAATGTTCAAGGAATCAAAACAAAAATTATAAACATATTTTAAATAAAAATAATGCGTAATAATATTTAAAAAATTAAAAAGTATATTGAATCGAGAAAAAAATTAAAAACATATTTGAAATAATAATAATGCCTAAAAGGCATGAAAAAAGCCTTACTTGTCACTTTTCAAGCGTCCTAAGAACAATGAAACAATGAATAATAAAAACTCTGCTATTGCAAATGAAATTCCACTGCAAAACTGTGCTATTTCCAATAAGGAAATCCTTTTTTACTCATTAAATAAAAGTAAGAGATTTGCGGAAAAAAAAGAACTACCAAAGAAAAAAGTATGTCGAAATCCCTCACACAAACGAACAAAAGTTCAACTTTTGTGACTCGCAAAACTTATACAACTGCGACCTTCGAAAAGCTTTCATTTGCTTACGTCTCCAAAGACGGTGTTTCCATCACAGGTGGGGTAACATTATCCGCCTCTTCGTTGGCAATAAATTTTACCTTGCAATCATTTTTAGTATACGCCATTGATTACAGTGCATTGCTCTTGGGCGTTTTACACAGCGAAAGCTGTTGCAACGTTACTTGTGCTCCTAATGGCAATCTCAGGAATGAAAATGATTTCATTTATTCATAGTAAAACACCGTCATCATCATCATCATCCTCACGAGCCGTGAGTATGGAATGAGAGATATGTAGCAAGTAGTAGTGACATTAATAGCAACAGAAGCATTACTTACCTATGCCAGCAGCACAGCGAAGAGCAACAGTAACTTTCCGACCCATTCCCTTTGCCTGATGCATACTTGCGTAATATCAACGACAACGTTGACTCATCGCAAGCATATCCTGTACTTTGGTCTTCAAACTTTGCATGCGAAGCAGTGATTCAAGATTACATTATATGTCAATTCAATTACCCCCTGGAAAATGGTTGCAATAAAACAAAACATCAAGACGAAGCAACGAGGAGCAGTGCATGTCTGAAGGATGTGCTGTTAAAGGTAACATCCATTCATCGCTCAGTTCCCTTTCGAATGCACTCCATTCAAAGTGGATTCTGCTTTGGCATCGTTGAACCCTCCACCACACGAGACACCTCGAAGAGGGAATCCAGCCAGAGAGGGCATTCTTTGTCTATAAACTATAACTCAAAGGAATGACTTTCGAATTGGGACACATTCGTCATATTTAAGGCTGTGAAATATTTTCGGACCATAAGACATATTCATCCCTAACCCATATAAATGGTCTCCCATTTGGATGGTGTGGTGGATGTTCTTTTTTGTTCTTGCCGATACAGTCCGTCCTCCTCCGTTGTTGTGTCATATTTTACTTTGGCCAAGAGGGCTTCACATTTAATATATATGGCAGGTCTGAGGCAACCTGCTCACCTGCGAGAGGAACCGCAATGTCAGCTACCCGACTTCTTATCGGTAAGCTAATTAAAGTAGAGCACACCTTTACGTTATTTTATGGCAGAGGAATCTATCATGGCGACCATCTTAATTATTGTCGCATAAACTTTTTGATTAAGTGAGCGGGTTCACTGGATTATTGGCATACAATCCTGCGGTGGAATAGAACCCTGCGGAGAATTATTGAATAGAAGTCGGTTTTTCGGATGTTTAGTTGTTCTGATAAGGGTTCAACGCTGTATATGTGTTTTAATCGTTTCCTGTTTCTGCCATTTTTGTGGAATGAAAAGCAAACGGACATGGGGGTGTGACTAAGGTCCGTTTTTATTTATTTCTTTGACTAACGACCGCAGGAAAATTGTAAAAATAGAACATCAGTGGAAGTGATTAACGTTGGTTGTGATTGATATTGATCGGCATCCTATTTGGGTATGGTAAATCATTTTATTCGCTGTTGTACTGTTGTGGCTTGGAAGTGATTTGTCAGCCGGGCAGAGTTGGTATACCCTTTGGCCGGAAATGTGCTCAAGAGTTAGATATGAAATTTTATAGGTATTTATTTTAGTGGACGTTCGTTGGGTGGTTTTGTGGAACTTTAAAAAGGGTACGACAGCTAAAGTCGAACTTGCTGTAGGAGTTTTACATCAAAAGTAGATTAGTTGGGTTGGAAGTGCTAGATGAATGGTAAAATATCCGTGGCAATGACAAGAAGTTTCTAATTATGTATATGGACATGAAAAGTAAGACTAAAACGGACCACAGAAAATGAGCTCGGTTGTGAATGGTAGACAGTTTCACATGGATGTTGGATACGATTTGTCACACATTGGGCGGTCTAACTGATCAATTTAGTTTACGGGTTGCTCTCCCAGTAACAGTCATATACATTCTTTTATGAATATTGAGGTGGGAAACCTTTATTCTAGGTGCTCTTTTGACAATTGGTACAGATTCACTTGGACCAAGGTGTCCATTACACGAACCATCCATTGAATATTAATTAAAGGCAAAAGGAAAACCCACAGGAGTACACTTTCTTAATCGGATCCACCCAGTTTATGAGTGAGTCTCATTAATCTTGAAAGCTATGTCATATCCAGATCCTCCAATGACTGTTGAGACTCCAAGTATTAGTGGCGAATAGATTTCAAATACAGATGCAGCTTCCGCAACAGTTATTAAGGTATTCACGTAACCGCTGCACTATCGCACGGTTATCATTTGAATATAATTGTTGTTGAAAGCCTGATCATAAATTCCGATCTCTCTTTGATTGTTACAGGCCTGAGAGTCTTTGTGCGTCTTCAAGACG
The DNA here is from genome assembly GCA_916610125.1 of Cheilosia vulpina. Classification (NCBI taxonomy): domain Eukaryota; kingdom Metazoa; phylum Arthropoda; class Insecta; order Diptera; family Syrphidae; genus Cheilosia; species Cheilosia vulpina. Next base: position 62,633,502 of record OU744277.1, read on the forward strand.
TAATGTCGCTAAGATGGCAGATGATATTTTGTGCAGATACTGATATCTTGTTTTGATTGACTATGTTCTTGACGTGTGCGACTGTGATGTATTCGTTCGACATAGTTGCGTCATTTTATTGTCTTTGAAATTCGGGCTATAGCTGTTTTTTTTTTTTTGGACAGTGAATTATTGAAACTCTTTCTGATACCAAATAATTCTCTAAAGTCCAAACTTTTCGAATCACTTCTTTATCCCGTTTTTTTAGAAGGCTATCTCACCGCGCCGTTCCGTTACCGCAGTGTACTCCATTTATTAATATTGTGGATCTCCTTTCAAATACAAGGGGGGTTGGTAAAAAGTTTGTAAAAATCGTTTTCCCCGCCGGGCTAATGTGTGATTTGATTAAAGCCTACCCAAAGGCTTTAAATGGAAACTGACCCGACGTTCTAAGTCTGGTTATGGTTGCAGGCGGCTTCTCGCTATTCAATATAAGTTCAGAAAGCTAAGAGTTAGCATACGTGTGTTATTACGGTGTGACCCGTAGGCCGGCTAAAAACAAAATGGAGCAATAAACCACATCTCAAGACGATCTCTGCAGAAGGACATATCGGGCAGCAATTTCGATAACATCTTTAACTTCCTCAACTCAATTTTAAATCTCATTAGTGAGTACCAACAGCGTTTTCTGTCTTTTCCCATAACCAACTGTAGGTACCCTAAGATTACTCAGAGTTAAGTAAATGATTCAAGAACAAATTGTTCTGTAGAGAATTTTTTGTTGCAACCAGTCATATACAAAAAATGGTGTTATGTACTCAATATCACAGATTCAAAGCTACTTACTTACTTAAGTGGCGCTACAGTCCGGACTCCAGTTCCGCACTCCAAGTCAGTTGAGGTCCTCTTCCACTTGTGCGCGCCACCTAAGGCGAGGTCTTCCTCTACTGCGTTGTCCCTCCGGGTTGGAATCGAAGACTCTTTGGGCCAGAGCATTGGTGTCTATTCGCTCTAAATGTCCCACCCATCTAAGACGACTGATGCGCACTTTTCTGTACGCACAGATTCAAACAATCATTTTTTTATCGCAGAAGATCTTCTGTTCATTATATTTATTAATAAAGCTCTAAATATATTCTATTTTCGAAAAAGATATACAAGTCGCATGTTTAGTGTTTACTCCATATATTTTATCCACCTGATAAATTCATATACTACAATTGAATTTCACATTCCAACTGTGACAGCGACTCACTGGAACTGGACAGAGACAAAAGTTATTTCACGTATCCAGAAAACTTCAATTTATTATCCGTTTGGTTGATTCTGCTGCTGCTGTCATAACTTTTATTATTATATCGCACCATATACCAGCAGAAAATAATGCGCCAAACAAAAGCATCAAAATAAAAAATAACATTTTTGGCAGAACTTCTTGACAGATAATCACATAAACGTTGCGAAATTATATTCCCTTTGTGCCATTGCAGTGTTTTATTTATTTTTATTTTGTATCTTCTACACGTCGTCAATCGTGATTTGAAAACGTGCCAAAGTTTATTTGTACATAGGGGAATGTCATACCATACCTATATTCTCTTACGACTGTACTTTGAGGTTTCTCAAATAAAAGTGTGTTCAGAATAATAATACACCGACAACTAGCTAAAAAGTATTGCAAGGAAATCAAACAAAAATGCAAAAATTACAGGAAATGCATGGAACCGACTGTAGAGTCCTTTCTTAAAATCCGAATTAACCTTGTGACGCAATGAGTCATCGAGGTGTACAGTACAAGCAAGACAATCAAACCAAAGGAGCAGCAAAAGCTGTCATAGACACCCGCACAGCGATTATGCCAAATGCAAGAACAACATCTATCAGCAGTGTGTGTTTTTCTGTGGCGGTAAATTTAATGGTAAGGCGCCCCTTCGACCATGGCGTATAAGGCAACCGCACGTATTGAACCACTATAAGCCGGAACTGCGTTGTCAAATTTATAATAAATGAAATGCAGTGATGTGGATAAAATTTTCTGGGAATGTTACATTTCTTTTATAAAAAGCCGAATGGTAAAAGAGGAAACTTTAAGACTGCAAAGGAAAAATAAATAAATAGTAGCCTAGGTGTACATAAAGTAACTTAGCTTAAGCATTCAATCCGTTTCGACAGTTATTAATTTGATGTGATAAAAAATTGGTACACCCTAATGGTGCTTTTTTTCTTTTCGATTTTTGCATGTCTCACAACACACATTCGGCCTTACCAATAATCAACTTTAGTCTGGAAGTTTACGCAAAGACTCCACACTTTCCAAAATCCCTTTACCAATAAACAAAAACAGTTGCCGGAATATCGCTAACTGTAGGGTTAAATGTTAATGTTGCGAAACTCATGTTTATCTCGGTTATTAACTAAATAAATCCTCCCTAAATAGGAGCAAATTTAAATACAATTTTGTTCAGCCTGAACGTTTACAATTACAAACTAATTTTAGTAAATTGTAAATGTTTCCGAACTTTATTCGTTGGAATACAACAATGCAATTTGTTTCTAAGTTAAGAAAAGACAAATTTTTACAAATGCATGCACTAAATTGAAAAATATTGCATTTTTGTTTTATTTCTAAACACTTGAAAAATATATTTCGAATATTTTCATTAAATGGAACGTTTAGTGTATTTTTTAACAGTTATCGCTTGCTTTTTGAGTGGTTTTCTTTTTTTAATGGTTTGCAGGTTACAAGTGCGTACGTAGTAAAAACAAAATTTGATATAATAGGATGTTTCTAAGACTTTCTGGAGAGTCATCGAGCAGAGAATAAACTACCGGTTCACTTAAAATTGGACAGCTCATACCCGAATACCTACATTTTTCTACAACTTTCAGTACCTTATGCGGCTCAGGTAGATATTTGGCTGCAACCAAACCCTCTTTGGAAATGGAGTTTGTTTCCAGAAAAAGAGAATTTCTAATGAATCAGTGGTTGGCGTAAAAAGGTTGACTTCGCGGAAATCTATTATCTATTATATAAAAATAAGTCGGGTTTTCCTTCCTGACGCTATAACTCCAGAACGAACGAACCGATTGCCACGGTTTTGCATTCGTTGGAAAGGTCTCGGGCTTCGTTAGGTTTATAGTAAACAAAATTCAGGAAAAATTTCAACAGAAAAACAGGTAAAATCATTTTTCACATACAGCGCCATCTCTGATACATAGCATGTACTACAAACCAATATGGTGGTGGAGGAGATGGCGCCAGTACGTGGTGTGTGAGTACCCCTCACGAAAATAAGTACGTTTCATTTTAAGTAGATGGCGTCGGTGCGTGATACATTGTTCGACAGCTACTCATTGTACTCTGCTCAGTTAATTTCATGTGACATTTATTATGCGCACGTTCTTTCAAACGCTAACTTAAAACAGGTATTGTGTTCACTGTGAAATTGTGAAATTGAGGTTAAAGTTATTCGTTTCCTAACAGTTCAATTGGAAACCATCAAATCAATCACGCGTATTGTGCAAATTTTTATTCAATTTCAACAGCAGGTATTTGTCCTGATGGATGTGCTTACTAAGTATCGAGTTTTTGGTGACACACGTTGTTATATGTACTCGGTGGAATGGCAGAAGCGTGGACTACCGCATGCTCATATCCTAATTTGGTTGCTGAACAAATTACATTCAAATGAAGTGGATGATATCATTTCAGCTGAAATTCCTGATCCAGGCTGGCAACCACCTAATCGTCGACATTAGTGTTTTTTGCGTACAGCATTAAATTGCCTCTAAAGGAGGAACAGGGGTAGCTGTTACAGCGCCACCTCTCGCGAACGTCTGACAAACATCCGAGAGTATAACTGTCAAATAGAGATCCTCAATTATCCGGTTGGACGTGTCATAAAATTGTAGTTTCGTCCCCTTCGTTCCAAAAATATAAAACTCACTCACTTAAAACGAACCTTACCAACCTGTTGTGTTATTGTTTTTTTTTTAATTTTTTTTTTAAAGGATTTAAAGTTAAAGTTAAAGTTAAATGAGTTTTATTTTATTTAAGGAAAGCTTATTAAATAGAATCTGTTTTAAGATTTCTATCTCGATTTAATCGAAAACCAACCTTTCATAAATTGTTCTTTTTTTAGGTTTTCAATCCCAGACTGAAAATTCAAGACTCGTTGTTCTTCGGGATCCATATCGAGCAAGAAAATCGATTTAATTTGAGTCTAGTCTTCTAGTTACCCCAACTTGGTTGAGCTCACATCGATTCCGTCTTAGATGTAACTAAATCACAAGAAGAACTCGTTATGTTAAGATAGCCCTTTGATCTGAGTCAAATGTAGGAAGCTAAAAAATTTAAGATGAATGCTTAATGTAATGTAATCCAATATTTCCCCGATCGCCAGCATAACTAGCATTGACGACTTACTCAGATCGCACAGTTGAAAAAATCTTCTGGAAAAACATTGTTTACACTACCGACAATAAGATCACCTCGATGATATAAACAGTTCATAACAAGAGTAAAAAACGATCTATGGCTAAAACCCTAGAGCCCATAAATCCTCACTGAAAATAAAACACTGGTATATTTGATAAAAACGAGGCTTGATTTAACAATTTTTTTGTCAACAAAATGTTTCTAACAAATTCAGAAAATTTAAATAAGTTTTATCTTGTCTTAAAACTTTTGTTGTGATAACAAAAAAATTATTATTGTAACAAAAATTTTTTATTTGTGCGTATGAAAATTGTTTGTTAACTTTTCCAAAATGCTGTTGATTTTGCGAAGAAATTTATCAATTTGACCTTTATTTATTTGTTAAATATACAAAAAACGTTGTTAATACCATCGGAACTGTTTGTCATTTTGTTAAATCAACAGCAACTATTGTTGATATTACAGAAATAATCTGTCAGTACTACAGTTAACTTTTGTTCATTCTATAAGAATATAGCTAGTTATATATAACTGTTATCAATCAATTTCATAATTTAAGTATGTTGATTCAACATTATTAATAAATGATATGCAAAACAAATAAGTTTAGCAATTAGATTTATTAACCCGCCAATGGTGACGCAAATTTGACTTTGATCAATGGTGACGCCGGTCTCACGCACCGGGGTTTTCAACTGAAGATTTTTCGAAATGTGCTACTAATAGTTCATATCTTTTGTTAATCGTATGGTCTTTGACAATAAAACAGAGATATTTAATCTATTTAACCTCTTTTATTTCAATAATTGGATCCACAAACAATTTTTTAATAGGAGCATTAACAATAACACAGTTTTTAGTAGTTCTGTTTTTAAAATTAAGAAAAAAATAAAAAATCACATGTCCCTTGAGCAAATTAACGTTTTTTAGTCTTTCGACATTCGGAACTTGTACAAAATAAACAAATATTGGTATCCTTTCAAACAAAAAATAATAAAAAAATATATCTCAGAAACTACATTTCTTTAGGTAAAAAGCTGCTACGTTTTCACTACGTTTTCAAGACAAAAATATTGTTGGCATTTATGGCAAGCGTACTTGGTTTTTCTATTTTTTTTCCATCCACTCATAGCACCGGTTCTTGAAGGACCCGATGTTCCAGGTACATCATCTATATGTAAAAACTCCGACAGCCTTAGTCTCATTGATTATTATTTCACTTACAAACACGGTGACACACGGTCTCACGAACCGGGTTAGTAAAAAAAATACACAACTTGTGCTCACTAGGCAGGTTCGACATGAACTGATGGTGGGGTACGTGCAATGTGGCAGCTACTCAAAATTGCAACAAAAAACAATAACGGAGAGTAAAGTTATTCGATTTTTGTAACGCAACCGGTCTCACAGACCAATTGGTCACCATTGGCGGGTTAAAAGAAGGAGCTATAAAAATTACATTAAATTGTTTTTACTGCACAACATAAAATTCAAATATTAACACCCAAAAAATTACCACTGTCAATTTTACAACATGTGACAGTCAAATTTACAATAAGTTGTATATTTGTGTATTTAACAGCAAATGCGTTCATATTCACAATTAATTGTATATTTTACAGCGTTTGCTTTCATTTCAGCAATAAAATTGTCAAATTGATCGCAATTTCTTGTTGTAAAATTTACAGCGCGTTGTTAAATTTTGTTGTTAAGTGTACATGTATGAATTGGTCAAAACTACAACCAAAATGCAAAATGGAAATACAAAATGCTGTAAAAAGTACGACCAACTTGTAAAATGCACAACATATGCATTCAAATCTACACCATTTTCAGTTGATACTGTATTGAGTTAGGAATTTTACAGCTGCATTTACCATAGCTCACCCAGCCAGAATATTTTCATGGTTTATGTTCATTACTTTGTTCTTGACGAATTATCATAGTGCAAAGTTGTGACTTTTTTTTTCAAACGAATTCCGATTTGTTTTTTTTTTTGTCTGAAAATGCTAAGGATGTGGAAGCCAGCATTTAAATCAGGAAACAGTTCAGAATAATCGCGTCAGAGGAAACGCGGCTACTGAAAAAAACATTACTATTAAACGTGTATGTTTTCGAAGTGGTGGGCAAATTCACATTGTCTATAAGTGTTTTGACGTTTTTAGGACGTAAGTAAGCTATAAATTTGTTCGTTCGTCGCTTGTATGTGAATATATATTCAATAAAAAGAATTTCAAATAACTTGGTGTATGTTTTTTTATTTTGAAACATCGAGCTTTACAAATGGTATTCGTTTCTAGAAATCGAGTTGTAGGTTTTACGACAAAAATTGCATTTTGACCGCAAGGTGTTGTGAATAATACAACCAAAATCCGTAGTTTATACACATAAGTATTGTGTATTTTACAAAGTTTGCTGTACATTCAATAACGGATGCTGTTTTATTTACAATATTTCTGGTTGTAAAATCTACAACAAATGCTCTCATTTTCACAATTTGGTTTTGGAAAGTACAACCATTTCTTTGTTAAATTGAAAAGATGGGATGTCGTGTCGATTATGACAATGAATGCAGTCGATTTAACAGCGGTTTTCCACATTTCTGCAACATTTTTTTTTGGCTGAAGGCTATTACTTTCAAGATATAATGAGAACTTAAAATGAAAAGATCCGCTATACCTTAAACACCTACAACGATGTATTTGTAGTCAACTCTTTCATTATTTAAAATGTTAGTCTCGGTTAAAAATTCCATGAACAAAGCGATGAACGAAAATTTGATTTTAATTTAATATAATAAAATGCATATTAACCCATTCTCTCCCACTGTACTTTTTAAAGTACAAATATATTCAGTTTTTAAATGTGTCAATAAAAGTAGGCTCTGTAATTCAAATTAAATATTTGAACTGTTTATTGGCTCACTAGACCTTTTTAAATTTTTTCCAGTATTTCTTTCTTTTTAAATCGTAGTAGGTGTATTTTAAATTGAATTTGTAGAGTGCCTCTTTTTAATAGTTTCCATTTTGCTCTCATCAAAGAAGTTTGTGTGTGAAAAAAAATTCATGAAATCAAATATTTTATTTCTTTTTCCAACATTAGTTTAAAATAAAGAAAAGTTAAGGGAAATATATATCTCCATATTCTTAATTACATATAGACTGAAGTAAGTAGAGCCAAAGTTAGTTGCACTTTAAAAAGTACAGTGGGCTCATGCATGCACATTTATTTTCTGTTTTTAGAATGGATTTCAAAGCGATTCCTAGCAAATATTTTTATGGAAAACGTTTCTATAATCTCGATTCCGCTCTAGATGAGCTATCGAATAATACAGAGTTAGTCAACGCTGACATCGTTGTGATTCCCCCACCGGTGGACTATGTAACGGATGAAGAGGACATAGATGAAGGCAACATGAAGACATTAGGAATACCACAAGATGTTCCAGGCGAGGTAGAGATATTTGGAGAGACCTTTTTATTACCAGGTGATGATGGGTTCGACAGCGAGGATGACATCCCATTGTCCGATTTAAAAAAATCAATAGCTCCTCCACTTTGGACGAAGTCTATTTCATCAACAATGGAAATCCAAGGAACAGAAAATTATTTGGAAAGAATCCAAAACTGTGGTTCAGAGCTAGTTGGACTCAACGAAGTTCAAGTATTTGAAAAACTGTTTGATGCCGAGGTAAGACAACTTATTGTAAGCCAAACCATATTGTATGCGGGACAAAAAAACCAACACAGCTTTGCTTTCAATGAAGAAGATCTCAGAGTTTTCATTGGAATTCTGTTATTTTCTGGTTACCACTCTGAAGCAAGAGAATATATGTATTGGAAACAGGCTCCTGATACACATGTTCCTATTGTAGCAAACAGTATGTCTAGAAACAGATTTCAAGAAATAAAACGATTCATACATTTTGCTAATAATAACAATCTCGATTTGAACGATAAAATGGCAAAACTTCGACCGCTCAGCACAATTTTATGCCAAAAATTTCAGAAATGGGGATATATGCACGAGCACGAGATGAATCAATGGTTAAATACTTTGGTCGACATTCTTCCAAACAATTTATTAGAGGAAAGCCGGTAAGATTTGGCTTTAAAAATTGGATGCTGATCAGCAGAGATGGTTACATGTATCAATTTGAAACATACTGTGGAGCTAAAAATGTTAAACCTTCTCTAAAATCACTCCCGTTAGGGTCCAGAGTGGTCCTCGATCTTTTAAAGACTATTGACTGCCCAAGTGATCATGCAATTTGTTTTGATAATTTTTTTACTAGTTATGGACTAATGAAGATTTTGAAGGAAAAGGGATTTAGAGCCACAGGAACCGCTCGTGATAATCGGTTAAAAAAATGTCCTTTGCCTAACAATAAAGAATTTCAAAAACAGAACAGAGGAACTTATGACCACCAATTTGATCAAACAAACAAATTGCTTTTTGTTAAGTGGAAGGTCAATAGTATTGTTACATACAAACTATGACAAAATCGAACCTTGTCAAAATGTCAAGAGGTGGAGCAAGGAGCAAAAGAAAAAAGTTAACATTCCCCAGCCTCTACTTTTCAAAAACTATAACATGAATATGGGCGGAGTCGACCTACATGACCAATTTATCAACACGTACCCAATTGAAATCAGAGGGAAGAAGTGGTGGTGGAACTTATTTACAACTATGATTTCATCTACATCGTCCAATGCATGGAAGCTTCACAAGCTTACAAACAATTTCAAAGGCGATTTACTTGAATTCACAAGAGCAATAACTCTACATTACATAAGGTTCCATACATTAAAACAAGGATACCCTAAATTATCTGTGCAACGAAGCATTGTTGAAAGCACAGGGTATCACTTTCCGAAAAAAAAACCCAAACCAACTACGATGTCGCCAGTGTCATAATAGATCGAAATGGTGCTGCGAAATGTGCAATGTTACACTGTGTATTGGAAAAGACTGCTTCAAAAATGTTCATATAAATCAAACTTAAAAGGGTATGCATGACCCCATTGTACTAAATAAAGTACACCTTCATAACTCTTAACCGACAATTTTTTTAAATGTTTTTATTATGTAAATATCCTAATTTTGCTTTAAATAAACAGAAAATACTATAATAATTAAATATTTTTTTATTTTTAATACCCTTGGGTGTTAATGGGTTAAACAATCCTATATAACCAAATTGCAATCCTTACCTATTTATATCTAAGGGGTCATTTACATGTTTTCCATTTTTAAACGGATTTATTTAATTTTAAATTGTTGAGCTCACTTTTTTAGGGACGTCTGCCAATACCCAAAAAAAAAAACGGAACACCAAAATAACCCATTTAGCCTAATATATATCTAAACTAACCTAAATTATTAAACTAGTCCCTAAACTATGCCTAGTTATACTTAAATCTAACTTATCTATTCTTACCCTAAACGCAACTTGTCCTTCCGTCCTCTCCTGAAGGTAGATGTTCGTCATGACCTCGAAACACGCCAGATGTTAATGGCAGGGGATGGCCAACCCACCTTTCACGTTTCCGTAAGTTATATTTTATTTCCCAAATGTGAATGCAATTTAACTGTGATTTAGAGTCCCGGAGAAAAAAACTACTACACACTTTTACCCGAAACCGTTACCTTTATTACACTCATCCCATCTTTCCACTTGTGCATGGCATAATCTATAAAGCAATTCATACAGCGAACAGATATGAAGATCCTTCCGGATTCTATTCAACTAGGGATAGAGAACGACTTCCCGCCGACGACAAACTCATTTGAACTTTGCATCGTTATGTGCGGTGCCTCCGAACCATATGTCACTTAAGAGGTTGGCTCGAGGAAAAAAAAATATTGCGATCCATGTGCCTCACTTCCTTCACTGGAGCATAATCCTTATAAATGCGTGTGCGCTGGCAAATACCTCCACAAAGATAATATAACATTCAAAGGAAGTAATACCGGGTCCACTCCACACTTACTCGTATTTTGTCGTTACTCGATTTTATGCTCCCAACGGTGCTGCATGTCAGTTCAATTCATAAAACCCGTCCGCCTCTATGATTTCCGACTTTGTGCCGGGATAAAGGAGCGTTTGTCTCGCACCTTTTTCTATCGCAGACACACATACATATTTTCTCTTCTATTCCTTGTGTATGCAAAGCTGTGGAATGCGTCTCACACACATTTAATTTTTTTCTGTTACCTCTAATGAAATATATATTGGATATAGAGTCAATTGCAATGTCCTTAAATAAACGCTAAAAAAGCCCAAAGGTTGATGGCATTTTCTTTATGAATTGACGACCGGTTGGGGATAAGGTTGGCCATTTTCCAATCGACCTATGCTTCCTTGTAAAGGTATTGAAAACAAAATGGAAATTCACTGTAAACAAGGAAGATAAAAAGAAAAAAACACCGACGACTTTTCACATTTCCATTTATGCAGTTAGCCCCGGTACCCGTTACACCGGAAATAGCCATTCGACAAATGTTTGTCTTCACATTGACTACAAAGTGGGTGTGAAAGTTTTCGCAGCAGCTTTGGTGGCAAGATTTAACTTTTAATTAAGTTGTCGAGAAGTATAAGCGCCATTTTGCTTTTGAACCCTTGTCAGTTGGGTATTTCGGTAAATTTAATAATTATGTGTAGTTCTTGCATTTATTTTTGCAGTTTTTCTTTATGTTTAGGTTTACTGGTGCGTATATCGCTCTTCTGAATGGATTATAATTTGAAGTTCTGCTGCATTTTGTTTTTCGTGTTGGGACTTTGGACTTTGGAGAGCTGCTGACAGCGACATCACGACGACGATTAAGAGAAGAGACATTTTAAAGGAAACTCACTTGTCAAGAAGAGAAAGTTTCTTTAGCGAAGTTCTTCGCCTTTGAAAGGAAATAAACGTAATGACGTCTTATCGCTTTACGTGTAATTAGCCTGGCCTTTCGGATGAACACCTTGGCAAAGAGGAAAATTAATTGCAGAGTGGCTTGTCAATTTAAAGCCTTTGTATAGATTCAGTTAAAGCGCCATTGTCATTGTATATTAGTCAGTGGTTATAACACACTAATGGGTGGTTTGATGGCAGGAGATGTAGAATTAAGCAACATGCTCATTTTTTAATGTCTGATCTCTGCGATGAGGAAAATAATTGACAGATCACTTTTGATATTTTTTCGTTCGTGGCATTTTTGAAGTGAAAACTTCTTTAGCCGCGTTGTGCATTTTTGAGATGCGAAAAAACCAATGAACTCGCGACGCCAATGTTTCGACCAGAGATGAATGAATAAAAGAGATGGATATCTTTCCCATTTGTTTACATTCTTGTTTTTGTAATTTCAACCTAATTTTGAATACGTATGAGCTACAAAAAAGCATTTTGCTAATGGCGGGTTAACATTCATTTTGGTTTAATGGGCATCGCTCTTTTCAATTGTTTTGTGTTTGGTATTGAACTTGTTTGGTTTTTGTTAAACCAAATAAAATAAAAAAAAATCAGTGAAATACACAATTCAGAATAGCCAATTCTTGCATTCAATTCCAATTCATTAACTCACATATTTTAAAAAAGAAATGAGCATAAATGTACATGACTTCATGAATTTTTCGGGAAAACAGCTTGTAGGCAGCCGCCTTTCCACTGCAAAGTTATACATCTCTGTATACCATTATCTTAAGTTCCGAGTTCCGACAGCAATATTCGCCAGCCACTTTTGATGAAAAAATGCGTATAACTTTCAAAAATGATGCCTGTGGAACAATAAATTAAAAACTAAACACAAATATAACAAATTAAACAATAACAATTTTTATTTATACAGCAATTTTGTTTCCTTACTGGAAGTGGACGCTGGAATTAATTTTAAATTATTTGCTTTATGCGATGAGAGAGTGAAGGTGGAAAAAAAGGCGTTCCTCTTGGACTTTTAATAGATTTTGAGTGCGTTTTAGATTTTACTATTCTAATATCTACAGATATGTCTTTGATATCGAGGATTCGAGAACCGGTGCGACGGGACGCCATGTTTTTGCCGGTAATGGTCAGCTAGCCCTGGTCTTATTAGTATAGAAAATAGAGTACCTAATGTTAACTACACAGCGCTGGCGTTAAGAAACAGAATTAACCGTACTACATTATGGAGTACACGTGTTAGTAAATTGTAGGTACTGAGAAGTAAATAAGGCGAGTATGGCAAGGCATCCGACATTTGTTTTTCGACAGTTTTAAAGAAACGGGTGCTACGACCCTTTCAATTTTAAAACCTTATCCCTTTCGAGGTGACATTAAAAACTAATGGAACCGCTAAAAATCTGAGCACGAAAAGGGTTTGGTATTTGGCCATCTAAAGTTTCGTTTCTTCTATAAGGTTTTACGACAATGCGTTTTTACATGTAGTTTAGATACTCACATCACAGACCGAAGAATTGAGATCGCAGGAGGTTGAATCAATTTCAAAATTGGCAGGGTGCATACAAGTTGGCGGTCTTTGAATTGTTAACAAAAACAAAACAGGTTCGTATAGCCTGAACATAACTTCTCACAACAATTCCTTTATAGATATGTTTTTTGTGGGGCCGCCTGGAATGGACCTAGGATTTTATGTCGAGTCCCAATTGAGAAGCTCTTCCTCGCCACTTACATCCTCGGATATTTATCAGACTTTCGGGAGAGGTGGGCGCAGTGAAAAAAACATGCAATTTGTATTTTCAGGTGATCGAACCTGAGACTACTATTCACTATCACTAGTCCACCGCACTAAAAACTGAGCCCACTTTTTAGCTACTAGCCTATGATTATTCAGAGACATTAAATCTTTGTTTTCAGAACAAATGAACAAACTAGGTCGCTAGTTTTTTCTTATAAGAGTTTCCAAAGGCAGATATTTTTGATTCTTTCAAAACTCAGTGTAGCATGTATATAACGATGCTATTCAAATCCAACTGCTCCAAGCCAATTCCCGTAGAGTATATCTTAATAAAGATGTTACAGATTTAGTCCGTTCCAGCTAATTTCATCCTCATTCACCCATTTCGTCTTTGCACAAAACATGAGACAAAAAAAGCCCAGAAAAATCTCCGCAAATATATTTACTCACCAACGATTTTTAATCTAATAAAAGGATTACTGCGTTCACTTTGCCACTTGTCCTAATCCCTTCGGATGAGACAACAACTAATAATAATTTCTCAACGATATCTCGTCCCAGACCCATTATAAAATCTTCTCTAAGTCCTGCCCATCCCTATTCATAGATAAAGACTGAAAAAATACCAAGTGGATGCACAAATTAAAAGCAAAAATAAAAACACCCAGTAGGGGGTATACCATGATGAGGGAAACATTATTTTTTTTTTTTTATAATTAATGCTGTTAATTTATAGCCGTAATAATAAATACGGGTTCGCTTAGCGAAAGCCTTAACTCATTATGAGAGCAACAAGATTATAGTGCACCAGGAGCAACAAAATCTATATACGAACGGATGAATAGGCAACAAGAAGAATACAGCTAGATATATTTTGTAAGTCCTTTGAGAATATCCCATAAGGATTTCCTTCAAGAACAATAATTTTATTACTCAAGTCACTCGCTAAACGTTTTTATCTTTCAGTAGCAATTTCTTCTTAAATTTTTCCACGCAGCTAAGGATATGTACTTATTTATTTACGTTTTTCTTTTCTTTTGTTCGTGTATATATTTTTCCGTTGCTTCCTTCCAGTTTCTATGCGTTTCTATTTTCTCGCCTATTCCTTATTTATAAAGTTTTTATAGCAAAAGCAAAGTTAAGCAAACTCAAGAAAAACAAACAATATGATGGAATGAGGCGGAGCATTTCCAACTCCTGGGAATTATATCAGGAAGTTACCCATTCGCAGGATGTATATACTATATAGTATATATAGTTGAAGTGTAGAACGCAGATATACGAAATGAAATATATCAAGAGTTGTATAAATGTCCTGCCTCTGCCTTTGGTTTCTGGATGAAATTAAGAATTTGAAAGATAAAGTGGGGGATCGACGCGCACGGAACCGAGTTTGTCGACGACGACGGTCGTAATCATACATGCCAACAAGCTGGGTATAGTGCTTCGCTAAGGATGGGGAATTATATACTTTATTACAGATTTGATGTTTTGATATGGCCAATATGTTATGGACTTAGAAGATGGTGAGATCTTATTGTTTCATTTGTGAATTTCGGTTGGACATTTGAATTGATTTTTTTTTTTTAACTCAAGCAGGGATGTACTATATGTATGCTCATGAATAATTGATAGAGTAAGCAAATCCTAAATAAGGACAATTATTGTGAGCTTTAATGTACCTACTATGATTTAGCTAGAGAGTCATGATCAATTGTGTGGAATAAAATGTTTTTCCAGCAATTCGAAAAAGGTTGGTTCCTAACAAATAATATAATAATATAATTCACGATAACATGAGCAAACTTAAAATAATCCAAACATACAACCCTAACCACTGAGAAGTATAAGAGAGTGACAAAGTTAAATCTTTTGATTTTTTCATTATAACTAGTCTCCCTTTTACAAAGCATTTAGTACTAAAAGACGTACCACAATATTCGTTATTTATGTTGTTTTGTTTTATACACGACAAATCGACATCTAATAGGTAATATAGAAAAAATAGGTCCCTTTAAAAATAAATTCTTCTTTTAAAACGACACATTGAAAATTTAGAGCAAAAAATGTATGTCGTAAAATATTTTCCGTAGTACCATAATTGAAAGAAAATAATACAGATGCTTACTTTTAGGGGTAGATAAATTGCATTCCTTCAAAAATAGGTTCTAATCTATGATGATTTTTATTCACATATCTACGTTACTATGGTAAAATTGAGTATCACCAAAATGCTTTCATTTAAGTGATAACCATTTTGTATGGGGAATTGTTTAATTAATTTTATCAGCCTTAATATATTATAATATAGTATACCCACAATTTTATGTTTGTGCAGATCTATGGACCAGTACCTTTCTAATGATATAAGTTTCATTCACATCATTTCATAATAAATGCTTAAAAGTGTATAGAAACTTTTGATGTTCACGTATTAATATGATGATTGTCCAACTGATGCAAATTGAACAGTTTTCCATGCGAATGGAAAATTTAATGCCGGTCGTCCACTACGTGTGCGACTCATCAATCAATTCTGTCCCAACAGTTTATTCAATTGTTACGTTTAACAAAACAAATTTATCTGCTCGTACACTAGTGCAAAAGCTCAACTAAATCATGTCGAGCAACAAAATTTCAATAAGAACTAAACATTTTAGACTTGAAGGCCCCTCACAACTAGTTGGACAACTTATTTAATTCTTCAATGATCCTGTACACCTAATTTATAAACTTATTATAAATTTATAATTGTTAAAGGCCATTATACACTTAATGTTTAATTTGTTGCAGCAAAATAGGTGCCTTGAGTTAATTAAGAGATTTCTCATTTATGTTGACACCATAATCCAAGTCAGCGAGAAATTCAAGGAGTCGTAGAGTTGGGTAGTTCCGGACATGTATAGTTCTTTGAACTATGTCCCATGTCGGAAACATTTCCTATCTCTCCGTTAACAGCAAATAAGCATGTCCAACCATTTTCGATATAGTTCCGATTTCACAGGAGAAAATGAATGTGAACGAAAGAAAAAAAAACATACGTAGGGATAACCAATTCAGAAATAGCACTACACGCATGCATAATCGCACATGTATGGCAAAACTATGGCGAAATTCACTCTTTCGCTCATCTTTCGCTCTTCAATGGAAATGAACCGTGTGGTGTTGGTGTGTATACCTGTGCCTCCGGAATTTGAACTATTCATGTTTGTGCTAAGAAAGAGGAAAGAAAGAAGTTCGTGTTCGCATTCATTGATATGCATTATGCATAAATGATATGTTAACAGTTCCATATCCTTTTCATCATATTCTTTTGCGTTAGCAGTTCCTCTCCATCTCCATTGAATTCTTTCCATTCTTTCTTTCAATTCATTATGCTTTTTCGAAGTAGATGTTGATGAAAACTCAATCAAACTGAATGCGGTGGAGTTAGATTAAGTTAAAAAAAACAAGTGATTTTTACATATAAAAATAGTTCCACACTCTTTCAACACTTTCCTTTCCTATTTCCATTAACAAAAAAATGGACAAATTCTATTGCTTAATGGAACTACATAGTTCCATGGACATGTTTCCGGGAACTAGTTCCCTTTCAAAAAAGAATCGTTCCATGTTCGTTCCATCATTGCAACTATTTCGCGCAACTCTAAGGAGTCGAGCACCAGGTTGAATACATACTAAGTTGCATCCTAGCGGAAAGTCATTGGTCAACACGATGAATAGCCACATTTAACGAGCAACACTTATATTTGTTGAGCAATCAACCTAGCAAGGAACACAAAATTTCCTAAAACATGTGTCCAATCATTTTATTCTATCTATATGCACATGTAAAACTACACACCGCGCGTTAAGTTAATAAGCAGAAGTCACCGTCATCTTGTTTATTTGTGTTGTACGGTTCCGCATGATTTAAGTTATCACATGCATTCACATTATGTTACGAAGCCAACAGTCTATACAAAAAATAACTATTCAACTTTCCCTTGGAACGTGCTCAATTTTTGGCCACTGGGTTTTCATGTTAAATTTGGTACCAACCAACTAACATCAACTCTGAAAATATTTATCCCCAATAACTATCCATACAAATAGTTTTAAATATTTAACAAAATAAAACTGATATAAATTTCACAAGTTTATAAAATATTCTTATATAATGATAAACTTACCTCCAGCCGGTGCAACAAAATAAAACAGATGGGCTATCATAAGAGCCCTAAATGGGGCAGTGATTCTCATGACGGCTGTTGCAATAGCGTTTCTGCTTGGAATAGTAGAACGCTATGAAATGAACGCGATCTTAGGATTCTTCGTTGCCATTCGAATAGGACGACGACGTTGATATTATAAATGTAACTAACACGATGTAGCGCATTGATCAATTGTTTTTTTTTTTTCTATTACTAAATATTCTAAATTTTGTTTACAGTATTTTTTTTAGGATGGCAATTATTAACTTCACTTGTAGTTTTTTATTTTTTTATTTATTATCTACACTAATACGCGATTTAAATTAAATATTTTTTTTTTGGTGCGGAGAAAAGGAAATATCTTTTTTGTTCTATTCTTTATTTAGTTGAAGATTTATGCCTATATTGACAGTTTTATTTTGGATTGTTTGCTATTTCGCATGTCATGTTAATTTAAATGCTGTTGAATATTTTGTGTATGCGGAATTACTCCGAGCCCGTCACAACGGATGTGTACATTCAGGGGAGAATGCCAGTTAAGTGTTTATCAACTCTGTGACAATCTGAAAGAAAAATAAATAAACAATTGAGTAATGGGTATTTCGTATTTTTTAATTTAAAATGCATTTAATCGTAGGCATCACTCCGAATTTAAACTCAATAATAAAGGCACCCACGTTTAAATGCATGGATTAGCGACCAAAGTCTAATAGTAAATGTCCCTCCTAGTTTGGTGAGCATTTGCCACCACACAACAAGCCAAAAAGAAGTGAAAACCTGTGCTATTTCGCTGTGCCAGAGGCATAGTGAAATTGATAAATTGAAAGGACTCCATGAAAGTTTGTTCAGCAGTCCTGCCTGGAATGGAAAAAAATACCGAAAATTCAAATATTCTCCAGTCCATTCAAATTGGAGGTGCGCGCAATTAATATTGATGATGGTGCGATTTAGTTGGGCTTTGACTTTTATTCAAGTATCGGATTAAGTCCACACGTAGACATTTATGCACTTTCGATTGACGTAGATTGAATGTTTTCACTGTGGGTCGGAGGAAAAAGCGACTGGGATTAATTATGATAAGTCGCAACTAAACTAATTGCTTGCATTCGAAATATTGGTTGAATTTGCGTCGTTTTGTTAGTGGTTGAATTGCCTAAAGTATGGTATACAATGCCGCAGTAGTGGTCTTTCGTTAGGTACTCTTTATGTTCTGATGTTGGAATGATTTGAAGAAACCATATAATGAAAAATTGGATTTCAATTGTATCATTTTTTAACACAAGCATATGGTAGAGGCTCTAAAGAAAAAATAATTCTGTGCCTTTACTGCTTAGGTATGATTTTGCCTGAGTTGAATAAAGGGCACGCTGGAAGTGGTATCTTAGACTCAACCAAGGGTCGTAGGCTAAACCCATGTTTTCGCTTGGAAGAAAACAACCTTTATATGAAATTTAATTATTGATTAGATTACCGAGCAGCTGGAGCCGTGTGCCGTATTCATGGTAGAATGGCAAACGCAAATGAACACAAACCAGGCAACCAACACTCACAGACCAGTCAACCAAAGTTGCCAATTCGGACAACATACCCTAAAAAAGATCTTTGGCACGATCTGGGTGTCGATTTAACATCGACTGTTCGTAAGATTTTTCAAAACACCCTTTCATTTTGAAACTTTATATCTGCAATATCTAAACGATCTATTTCCGGTCAAACAAACACGGATATGGCAATGAGTGCCTGCACACGCTCATTTTTGGAAAAAAAATTATAAGCTTCAATTAGGTTTAGCGTTTTTCCATCATTTAAATCCAGAGCGTTGGTGTTTGTTGAGTCCAATCATGCTCTAAAGATGATTTTATGGACAATATTCCGTTTCTAGCTACACCATGAGCGACTCATGAAATGATCAGTAGGCTTCAGGACTGGAATAATTTGAATTTTGTACCGAAACAGGGTCGAAAAGTGCGCCAACTTGTATATGGAAGTTGAAATAGTCTCAATCTCAGTTGACAAGTTACGTAAACAATTTAAAAGATGTTGAAACCGGTCCATTATAAGTCCTTACTGTGGCCCAATTTATCACAACCACATGTTTACTTTACCCGTAGTGGTTAATATTGAAAGAGCATATTGCTTAAAAAAAAAAAAAAAAAACATGTTGTTACCAAGGGAAACAACGAATCAAATTTGAAAGTGATTTTTCACGAAGCGGTTTCAAGACCTTCATACAATTATGGGCAACTTTTTGAGGCACTAAGATGTGGACTTTGCTGGCCCCATTGGCTTCCATTATTGCTGGTTTATCAGGGGACGAATTACCACATCCTTGAGCCAGCAATATGTCACAGCATTTGGTCGACATTCAAAACAGAAACAAACGCAATCAGTTGATGCTGCTCCAGAGCTATCGAATTCGGTCCTAGCGTAAACCAGTAACTTAACTATTGGAAATATTTTAGAGGTTTCCAATCGCACGCGAAGATTAGTTCGTTATGCTGAGAATCAAGTGACAAAATCAGCTGGGTACACTCAAATCCTTTGAGCAGGAATGAAAATTGAATTGGCAAGGTGATTTGATTCGGGTAGTTCCGATCTTGTAATAAGCAAAGAGCTGATTATTCGATAAAAGTACATTAGCAATTAAAAAGGTCTCTACAACTCCTGCACTGTTTGATGTGGTATTACCAGATGCATGGGTCAGTGTCAAATATGTTTTTGACAGCAAAATCAAGGTGTCGTTAAAAAACTTCCGCCAACCACACCAAATATAATGTAAAAGAAAATAATTATAAAATTTCACCACATCAGCTACAGAGGGAACAGTTTACGCACACAGTTTAATCGGTTTAAGGATTATACGGATATGGTTGTTGTATAAATAATACTGTTCGCTTAAAACTGAAATTTTAATTACATTGCTTTTTTTCGTGGTCACTGCCATTATTCCCTCACCATTTCCAGTTGAAAACTACTGTTGATCCAAAATTTTTGTTTAACAAAAAAGAAACTCCCTCCTCACTTAATTTTCCTCTTCTTTTTCTTCAAATTGGAACACACATTTCCTTTCATTGCTTCGTTTTGTTTTCGCCTTCTCCCAAGACACTGCAATTACTTTCTGCTACTTTTCACAGTGTTGCATAATTCTTTGGAGTATCACTTAAAAACTTTTACCCAGCGGCAACAACGACCGAAAAAAGTCACTCTCCGCCCCCATACACGGGCTTTTGTAAATTATTGATTAGGAAAGAGAATCGCCCTAAGGGGACGCACCAGCAACTGATATGACAACCATTTACTCGTGGAATCAACCAAAAGTTCGACAAAGTTTTGCCAAAAAGGAATTTATAGTTTTGTGACGAAAAACACTTTGAACCGGCTTGTTCTTTGCTTCACGTTTACACCTAATTGACGGTTAAAGCAGAGATTTGGTAAAAAAAAAAAACATTTAAGCAGGAGAAAAAAAAAAAAAGAAACTCTCCGATCCCGTAAAATGTTCTATGCGTTTCCACGGCATACACAAAATCACTGTCAAGACTAATGAGAGTGGCTGCAGAGGGTGTCGCAGCCCGCCAACAAAAGGAATATTGTTGGACAACAATCAATTATGCTAATTGCTTGAAAAGTCGAGCGAACATACAAATACCACTGCAGCTTGAACATCATAATCATCGTCGGCGGATGTATGCCGCCAACATCATCATTATCATCATCATCACCTTCATCTTATACCGCTTGCGGATTGGGGTTGGGGGAGATGACTGGCTCCCTCTGTCTATGTATACGCTTTGGAGGACTGCTGCTCAGCCGTTTAGTTGGAATGGAATCTCCATGTTGGATAACAAACGCTACATAGGCGAACAAACGATAAACTGATTATCACCAATGTCTCTGTCAGTGACGATAGGATAGGCGGCTCTTTGTGTGTGGCTGTGTATACAGAGAGTCGGAGGGGGACGTATACTCTCTGGAACGTTGTGCGAATTAATTATTCCTCTGCAAGAGATTCATCTCAATCGCGCACTACTGCCTGATGCCACTACTGCAAACCCGAGTATTTCTTTGCGTTCTTGAATAGATTTAGTTTTTTTTTTTTATGTTGGCTTACCATTCACTATCCAACCTCGCTTGAAACAAATGATGAAATTGTTAATTAGAGGCGCATAAATTAGTGCACAGGGTACACACTGATTGATTGTTAGATGGTGGTCAGTTGGGCACACAGTTTTTTTTTACGAGTAGGAATTCCATCTGGGCATGAGAGGAGGTCAAGTGGCAGAAGTTTACCATGCGTTGTTCCGTGCAAAGGGGTCTGCCTCAGAATGGATGTGGTTGAAGCAGCAGCTGCAGCTGGGTGCAACAAAGTAAGAAATGTGTATGTGTACTTTTATAGTTTGGTATTCCATTTTTTTTTTGTGTGTGTGTGTTTTTGTTTAAAACTTATAATTGGCAATTTTAGCGCAAGTTTTTAGTTTCCTCTTTTTTTCCATAAAACTTCAGCGAGTTTTCTTGAAGACTTTATTTTAATTGGACAAACTAGGTGGGCCACTAGTTATTGCGTTTGCCAATAGTCGAAGTTATGAATTCGATTATTCAGAAGGCACAGGAAGTTCTTGTTAAAAAATGAGGATTCAAGGAAACTTTCAAATATGGAAGTTGCCATGAGTTTATATAGATTGTAATTGAATCCGTTTTTCAGTGGTTTGTATTCGCTGAAGGTGTTGCAAATATTGTTTGACTGGGAGGAGTAACATTGGATGTCCCTTTATCCGGCAGTTAGCAAATGCAAATATCGGAAAAAAATTTCGAGAGGAGTATTGCTGACAATGGAACCGCTTTAAGCTAAAATGTAACCAACCTATAAAAAAAAGCGGCAAGCACAAGCGGATATTCGTGGGGTAAAGGACACTTCCGCGAAAGTCTGAATGCATTTATATGGTGTTCTCAACTTTACTTTTCTCTTCAACTTACTTTAAGCGCTGTGGAAAAAAACACTCAGCCCCACCGGAGCTTACTAGTTGTAAGCAAAAAGGTGCACACTACCTTGACGATAAATGTGATGTAGTAAGGGGCTCTGTCGTGTCGGCTCCGCTACGACTCTACAAATTTAGTAAAAAGTTGTTGGTTGTTGTAGGGGTGGTCCTCGATAGGGTAAACTTAGAAGTTTCAAGTGGACCCCACTTGGAGAGGACAGGTGGGTCACGCTCTCACCAATTACACTTTTTAATGGACCTCTGTCGCATAGTTGCGAATGTCAAATGGGTTATGACTTAGCCCAAGGCAACTACTTCGGATGAGGATTATAGTCGTTTCTTCTGACACATCTTTGTAGCTCTTGGAGAAGTAAGGGATATCCAACCCAATACCCGATTGAGTGACTAGCGACTGAGCGATTGAGCGAGACGTCGCACTGCCTATAACAAAATCGCTTATCGTAAATCGCTCAGGGCTTACGTGGCCACCGCCATACGATGTCATATGGTTTCTTAGGTCGACGTAGATCAATCGCTCTGTTCTTAATGTCTTAAAAATATACTGAGCCCTTACTGGTTAAAATTGTGCTATTAAGCTTAGAGCAGTAAGACAAACCAATTGAGTGAAATTTCACACTTTATTCACAGTCAACATATTGTTGGCTCGATTCAGTCAAATTTAACCTCCAAATAGTTCAAAATCGCAACAAGTAACTGACGATTGAAATTAGCAAATAGCCGCCTTTAAACAAATCGTTTCCTTGTATTTTGGAGAATCCTTTTTATACAGAAAAAAGGGATTAGACTTAAAATTGAAATTCTGCTTTGAATTTCTAACTTTTAGCCAAAAACCCAAACCGAACTTTTAATCTGTCAAACTCTGCTCTCTTAACGCGCATTCTCTAAAAAGCAGCATTTAGTCTTACAAAATTTTGGCTCATGCGCTTTGGCATTTAATATCGTAAAGATTCGAAAATTGTGTCAAATCGCGTCGACGCACGCACGTGTTCAACGCCGAGTTGTGAATTGGGCATAAAAGTACGCGAAGACTTAAAGAACAGATGGCAGATCACGTAGGACTATGATCGTTTAGACGATATCGTTTTTTTTTTTTTAAATTTGTATGATCAAGATAAGTTATTTTCAGGCCGATTTTTTTGTTGAATACATTTGCGAAAAATAAACTCTTAAACTCAACATCTTCGCACTTAAACGCATGATAGTCTTGGAGGTCTATCGTTTCGACGATACTCGTCCCAAAAGTTACGCGACTAAGGACCAGGATTAATTTAAAAAAAAGAAGCTACAAATAGGGTTTGCACTTGTGCAGAAACCCTTTTTGAGCTATATTCATTTTAAGTTAAAGAGCCGTCCTCACTCATTGAAGCATAAAAATCAAAATTATGACTCCAAGGAATGCTGCAACTGACATTAGCTTCTGCAATGTTGCATTGTCCTTAACAGATTGTCGAATCTAGTATGCATAAAAACGGGAAGAAACCGAAAAAGAAGTTACATTTTAGCTGAAACTGCATTAGTTGGATCTTCTTTTCCCGCCTTCCTATTCATTATTATCTGCAACCCATCAACAACGTCATTGCCAACATTTCACTACATCCAGAAGTGTATAGACAAATAAGCCCATACCCACACGAGACGAGCAAGACGACAAATGACGCTGGCGAGTGGGTGGGCGAGATTTTAAAAGCTTTCACCCTAATGACAGTCACTGGTGAGTGCACAGTACGGTGATTTAATTACGGCTGAAGGTAGTGTTTTCTGTCACAGCAGCTGTCAGCAGCTACAACGCAATAGCAGGAGGAGCGCAGTTGTGCAGAAGAATCCAGCATGTGCAATGTTGACCCAATGTTTGAATGGGGGCATAAAAGTGGGATCGGGTGAGTTGGTCTGTTGCCTAGTGATAGCGAAACTTGCAGAAGGCTTTAAGCATGGAGCCGTTGATTCGGGGTGCCTGTGCACTGTGCACGGGTGGCAGTATTTAGAGAATGATTCACGTATTTTCGGTGCCACAGTAACTGTCTACAGAGCGTTGTAGTATTTAGTTTGTGATATACATAGACACTTGCAGCAATGATATCCTAGGGTGTAGCGAGCGCTATGTGCCAATATTAGTTCGCATTTAATTGTTCCACGTAACTGACACATACAGATATTGGATTATTAGGCAAGGATTAGACATTCTCCGCCTTACAGTTGTGTGTACATACTTACAAAAAATATTGTAGGGGCAATACATGTTCTTATTTAAATTGTTGTAAATTTATTTTAACAGTAATTAGTCTGGGTTTGAGGGAACATTTATTTCTGCGGAATATTTTAACGGAAATGAAACGCGTTCATTTATTTTGTTGCGAAATGGATACTTCGAACGCAATTTAAGTTCCGATCAGAATTTACTTTTGTATCGGAATTTTTTCCGAACGGCTACCTCGATAGGGGTGATTTTTTTGAAACCGATTTATTTGAAGCATTGACCAAGTGAAAAGCAAATTTCTGGAGAAGAATTGACTCATGAATGTCCCTTCAATGAGTCCAGGGCGAAGGTAAAGCCATAAAATGAAAACCTTACAATTTTGCTTTTTAAAATAGTTTTCCCCAGTCTTTGTCTCTGAATGCATCCTAAAAAAAAAAATCAATTTGACTAAATAATTTACCACAAAAATTAACCATATCTTTCCACTGTTTGCTCTAAATACCTATTTTATCAGGACTGAGTTGTAATGACCGCTTTAGAGCTCGCTGCTAAGTCCCATTCCACAAAGCCCTAATGTTTCACCCACAACCTGAAAGGACGGTCGGCGCCGCCATCTCTTTACCAAACAAAAGAAACCCCTGCACTCAGTAATTTTTAAAACACAGTCAAGTCCTAGGTCAATTCAAATTGAGAAATTTTGCCCACTCTTACCAAGGAAGCCGTTATAAATATATAAAAAATCGATGATCCTTAAAATAAATGAAACAGTACAAAAGGATTTCAACCGGTACCCTCACCGTATTGATTCTCGTCCCATTCATAGAAAATAATTGAAGGATTATTCAAATTTCAGTCAAATACGAAAACAGACGCTTTCGAAAACCCATTTGAGCTCTTCATTTTACCTCACCGGATGTAGCTTTTCCGTTGGATTAACGAAAGTTATGCAATATTGTTCAGGTTCTGTAGAAGAGTGTAGATGAATGAATTTTTTACTCTTTTTACAATCAAATTTGATGAAAGTAATTTTCCAGTAATCCTTTAAAACCTCCAAGCTGGTTAGGAAGTGCGTTATAAACTTTCCAACAATACATACGACTGTCGTGATGTTGATGTATAGCTTTAGCTACCTATGTTGTGTATGCACTTCTGTTAGTTAATCTTCCCACATGGACGGATGATTGAAGGACCATTGACGTTGTGGCGCCCTTTTCACATTTTTTTTCAGTTTTGTAACATGCTGTAGTTGTGAGTATCCCTGAGCAATATCGTCCTTCATGGCAAAAATATAATTGTCACATGAATGCTGAACGCAAGCTCTATTGTCTGTTTAATTGGTAGCCGTTTGTTTGAAATGTTGACTTCGATGATGATGGATGCTAGAGAGGTGTAACTGCGCAGTGGAAGGCTAATCTGGCCCGGAAGGGTAAATGCATTATACAATTTTTTTGTTTGTCTATTTTACTTTACTTCGCGAAGCCAGATATGCAAATCAGAAATATCAGAAATACTGGCGGTGGAGAATGGAATAAAGTTTTAATAAACGATTGATGGCGAGTTTCCCAAGGAAATGGATATAAAACCGGGTAGCCGCAGGCTACAGTGGCTTAATGGTTAGTGTGTTGGACTGTAAGCAAGGGGTCCCAGGTTCGAATCCCGAGAAAACTCAAAATTCCAACTTAAGGTTTTTTCACTGCGCCACCTATCGCGAACGTCTGACAAACATCCGAGAGTATAACTGTCATGAAAGAGCTTCTCAATTGGCCATTTGGATTCGGCATAAAATTGTAGATCCCTTCCATTCGTCCCAAAAATAAAAACTCACACAAGACGAATGGTTGTGAGATACTAGGCCTAGGGTCCCTACGCACCTGTTGCGCCAATTATTTATATTTTTTTTAGCTGCAGGCTGCTCGTAATTAATACATGAACGAGTGCTGCCGAGCAGAATAGTATTGCTGGGTTATGTGAAATTACTAATTGGTTACCATATGGGGTATGTTGGCCAATTTGGGCCTCTCTTTGATAGGACGAAGCAAGTTTTAATTAAAAAAGAAACAACGTATTTTCACCAAAAACCAAAAAGCGTTTGCTCACAAAGTTAATTAGTTATAGAATTTTTTACATTTCCTTTTATTGTTCATGACTGTTCTTCAGCAAGAGACTTTCCATTATTTTACGATGCAAACGCAAAAACAATCTTCATAGACGACATCACAAGGTACATGTCGAAGGGGCTACAAATGATTATAAAAACAATCAGGAAGTTTCCTGAATGATGGATGGCTACTTTTTGATGTTGGAATGGCTCTTAAAGTCAGATGAATAAATAGTTGGTGCAACATCAGGTCCATTGGGGACACAGATAGCCGTTTGTTTATGTAGGCTCTTATTTTTAAGAATAATGGTAGTGACCTACAATTTAAAGTCAGAATGACTGCATTAAGAGTAATCACACAGCTTGTTAAAAAATTTAAAAACAATAACGCTTCTGTAAAAACAACTCAAATCATTTGTGCAGGTAAATACGACTTTGATTGCCTATTGGCCTGTTTTATTGCGCTGCAGCCTCAGTTTTATCTCAAGCAGAAGAAGATATCATCCGTAGTTTCGAGTGACAAATGCTCGGTCCGGTTATATTTGATGGACTTTGGAGGAGAAGATTCAACGATGAACTATACCAGCTGTACAGTGAAATCGACACAGTTTAAAAATTTCGCAGCTGTTGTCTAATGTCTAGGACATGTAGAGTCTACGAGTCGAAAACAGAGAGTGACTGAGTACAGAGAATAACATCGTCTTAAGTGGCGCGTAAACAAGTGAAAGGGGTCCTCAACGGACTTTGCGGGTGAAAACGCAGGCAGTTATCTATATAAATCAATAAATAAGTTAGCTAAGAACTGTAAATCTTGTAAGTTGAGGCTCGGTTCAACCTCAAATTGTGGAGCCGCCCAAGCAAGTATGTACATGAATGAAGTACACCTACTCATGCATTTTACTGTGTTACAATATGATGCGGAATTGCTGTTCAATCGATGATCCCTGTGGTATCACCACTTGAATCTATGAAATTGATTTTCCTACCCTTTGAACAAGTTTGAGCTTCTAAAGTGATGTAGGTGACAACAAATGGACTGAATTTTTGTTTTCAGCAGAGAGCAGAGTGCACAGAAAGTGGGGCCCTATTCTGTTACATACATTCGATAAGACATTGCCCAGTGATGGTACATTTTAATTGTACCGCTGCTATGCATGCATTCTGACAAGAGAGATCAAACCCTTAGAAAGTTTCAGATACAGCTTTGACGAAATCTGTCCACTAAATACTGTATCACGCGTCCACCGAAGCTTGATATTTGAATGTGCCGCTTTATTGAATTAACTTAATTAACTAAATTGAATTAACTTAATCGCCATATATTTACGATCGGAGTTGACGAAAATATTCGTCTTTTAGGAAAGTGGAAAGGCGGCTGCCTACAAGCTGTTTTTCCGAAAAATTCATGAAGTCACGCACATATGCTCATTTCTTCTCTAGATTATGTGAGTTTATGAATTGGACTTTACTGCAAGAATTCGTAATTCCGAAATGTGTATTTCTCTATATTTATTATTTTAATCGAAGCCTTAACAAAACCCAAACAAGTTCAATACCAAGTACAAACAATTGAATAAAAGCAAAATATGCGAAAAGCTACCTATGCCTAGAGCTTGATATCTTTTACCAGTTGCCAGTGAAATAGTTGGTTAGGTATACCTCAGTTAAAGATTTTTCCTCTACACGTAAGCTTGAAATTGTGTTAAAAAATAACAGTAGAAACAGTGTCTCGTTTGAAACTGGAAATAAAAAATACTATGAGTGTCCTATCGCTTTTCCGTCGTGCAAAGTGTACACCCTGCAATTCGTATTAATCCAATGTCCATGCCAAGTTCCTGTCGAGTTCCGCGGACGCGTAGGTATATGCTCATAGTTTAAATAAACAAAAAAAAAACCCTTTGGCTGTGCAATTTCTCACGTTCATCCTCGCTATAATATCAGCTCAGTCCACATCCGACACGTATTAGAAAACAAAATTCAACCAACCAAGTCTTCCTGCCTGTGGAAAATATCAATTCAATTGAAGTTCTCTCCCTCTCGCGTCCGCCGAAATATTTCAACCCCAGTAGTGTTCTCCCACTCACAGGCGATACAAAAGCTTCGTCAATGTATCACTTAGTACATAGTTTCAATTTTTCACACCACTTTTCACTTGATCCAGTTTCATAGATAGCACCAGCCAGAAGCACACTATACGTACACAGGAGAGCATCAAAAGCAAACATTTCATTCCATCACTCTGGCTCTTCCGAGCCACATCACAATGGAGCACACAATGGCAGAAATGGCGTCTTAAGGATTTCCAAATACTGTATCCAACAAAAGATTGAACACAAACGAAGCGCACAAAACACAAGCAAGCATTCTTAACCGCAATTGAATCGAAAAATGTCCCCCCCGCACAGTTTGTGCCGACATTTTATGCAATATTTTTGTTGCACTGCAACTCTTGTCAACTTCCTGGAAGGCTACTTCTCATACACACTTTCTTTTGCATCGTCTTCCATACCATTTAAGCAATGACCAACAACTTACGTCGGTTTATTGTTTAACAAAAAGCAAACTCAAGCCAGTGTGTGTGCGAGGAGGGATGTTGGACAGAAAAAAAAAACAGGAAAAACCTCAGCTATACAGTCTTTTGCAACAATTGTACGTGTCTACACCTCAAAGTTGTCATTGTTTACACCGTGTCCTACATTCCAAAAGATATTAGAAAAAAAGGCATAAAAAGCAACCAGAAAGCAGAAGATACATAAAGTTTTGCGCTGAGTTGTCCCCCCTGGCCGTTGAAGGATTTCGCACACACAAGCGCTATCTAGAACCAACGACGACATCGGAGAATACCGAGAAATAAAAGCCATTCGAGAGCAGCTCCTGGAAAAGCAAATAAAACGCAAAAAAGAAGCAAAAACCAAAACACTTAAACGCGAGAATAGTTTACGGTACCATGCTGGATGGACAATCGGACAAGGGAGTTCCTCCAACCCACACGTTCATCGGTGACAATTGGAGATCATCAAAAATGCCAATCCGGGAGTATATATATTTTTCAGTGCTGTTTCGTGTGCGACACACATGCAATGGACACTAAAACTGTGCGCCATGATTTCCAAGGAAAATCGGAAATGAATCCTAAGGACACGACAAATCTACCAGGACTCGACCGAAGGAAAAACCGTCTTACCCAGGGACATCCGTATCACGCATTCGGAACCGATGCTCGAGTGACACAATTTGCCACCGGGGAGCGGACACCGCATATGGTCGAAATTTATTGAAATCTCTGTTGGAACTATTTGTTGGCCAAAAGGAGTGCATTATTGGGATGTGTATGTGTGTGTTTTTCCCCATTCACCCACAATCGTATCAATACGGAGGTGAACTTTTCTCGGCCAATTATTTCGTCCTTGAGATGCTGATGATACCGATGCAGATGAAGTTGGAGTGACTGAACGGAGGAAAAAACGCATTTCCTGTTTGCTCAGCTTTATCGTGTAAATATTGAGATCCTTTCTGTCTTTTGCTTGAGTGGAAAATAAAAACGACAACATGTTGTTTGTGTACACTGTCGCTGTCGTAGAGTCGTCGTCGTTGTCGTCATAGTCATCCACATGCAGGTTTTGTTCATAAAACCTACCGTTCTCAAACTGCTGGGGTTGCAACAATTCTCTGTTTGTTTTCTTTACGTGTTTTTTCTTCCTTTCATTCTATCCGGAGTTACGGGTTACGCAAGGGTAAGCAAACAACAAAATGCATCATCACCAGACGGAAGATAGGAATCTCGCTCAAGAGAATTAGATTTTAATTATAGCTGATAATGTTCATTTAAGGATCAATAACCTTCGTGCCAAGGACACAGGACTCTAGTGGATGTTAATAATAAATTGAATGAGTTGTGGTAAATCGATAGTTTTAATAGTGTCCTCTTAAGTCTTGGAATAGTTTCGGATACAATGTGAATGCAATGAATGCATTATATTGGAAACGTTAAATTTTTCTTTATTCCGTAATTTTAGCGGGGACGTGCTGTTGGACGTTGTCTTATTAACTAGGATATAGCCGTCGACTTAATTTTTTATCAAAGCTTTCCAGTTTACTGGTGCTATCAGAAATTGTTTTCTGTATTTAATTGGTTAGGCGGATGTGCAATATAGTTAGTTTTCAACTGCTCTAGGGATACACCTCGAGTTTGGACCGGCTGCTTTATCTTTTGAGTTGAAAGGACATACTTGGCAATAGGGCATACTTGCAATAATTGAAGTGTTAAGACACAAGTAAAAAATTCGATTCAAACATACTGTTTGAATGTTATTCCAGAAGTAAAGAAAGACACAGATTGCTGGCCGTGTCGATTTAAACAGCCAAGAAAGCTTGACCATAGAAGAGAAACTCCATTTAGCTCGGACTTCAATGACAAGAAAAAAAAGGTAAAACAAATCCATCGTTTATTTAAAAGCACTTTGTATGAAGGTCCTTTGGACATTTGGGTAAAAATTTGTGATTTGTGAATGTGAAATATATATACTGACTTTACGAGGAAAGAAAGAGCACAAATATCCAAAAGTTTTACCAAAATGCAAAACGATCCTCCCAAGGATACACCATCAGAGGTGAGCTTTAGGGACAATAAAAGATGAAAATGTAGGAGGCGAAAAGTTCGGAGCGATACTTTAGCAAACTAAGCCGCTTCAGCGACCCACAGTCAGACGGAGTCATATACTCAAATTCAAAGTGTCCATTCACCTTATTTCACACATAGTAAGGAAATGAAGGGATCCCAAACGTAAGTCCAACGAGGCTTCTGGAGGTGATCGCCTTTACCAGCGTTTTTGCCAAACGACGTAGATGGTGCTGTACATGAAAAAGTAAAGAAAGAACTCTTACCATGGGCCTCCCGATTCTTTTCTATCTAGAAGTTACATAAAAGTAGCTAAGGCCTACATATACAAATGCTCAACTGATACCTCACAAAATTACATTAGCGTTAAGAAAAATAGAATCAATCTTGCCAAAGTCTGTTCACTGGGTCTAAGGAAGGCATCTAAGCGGTAAAGCCTTCTCTAATAGAACCTATGAGATATTGTACAAGTTTCGGGCTATGCAGGAGCACAAACTTCGCCAAAAGGGTTTGAAAGCCTCTTAGGTCGTTTTAAGGAAAGCATTCTACGGTTTATATTTGGTCCATTTCGTATGAATAGAGGAGGGCTTTTATGAAATTTTGGACATATGTACAACGAATAAGTTACCTTGAGCAAATAGCCCTGTAAAGTCATCCCGCATACTGTATAATAAATCATTAATGCGTGTACCCTATTCTACCGAAATAACCACAGTCGTTAGCTTGCAATGAAGGATGTCTCACTAACTATTAAGATTTAGAGGATACCTCACCGCCAAGGGCTGCATGGCTAAAAGAAGGTAAATTCGAACAAAAAAATTAGATCAAGCAACTTAACGGGCAGTAGAACAGGCTCAAGAGAAGATACAACTGACGATGAATAGAGGACTGTTGAGAATGGAGAAAAAATGAAATGGAAATGAGCGTCGTATTAAAGTCTGTCTCCTATTTGATAAAAGTGAACGTCAAAGAATCGAATCGAATAGCCGTCATGTAAACTATATGAGCCACGTGCAAACTTGCATGCCAAAGGGTAAATTCGAAGACATATGTCAATGGACCAAAATTTATTTATCTCTTAAGCCGTGTTGTTGAAAAACCTAAATAAGCCGGTCCAAATTAAACTGCATAATAATAAAACTTTCGAAAAGACAGCCGCGGTTTTATTTATAGTTTAGTAGCGGAAAAAAAAACGTTAGTTTAAGGGGTGAGTGGAAATATCGAGCACCCAGGAAAGGGGACATTTGCATGTTGCCAAAAATCATGCAGTGCAAGTAGCCTTCGCCTAGATTTAATACAACAATATTATAAGTAAGACGCGGCTGTATGAGTTGAAGAAAAATGAGCTGCGCATCTTATTGAATAAATCTTAGGTGCTATCTTTTGCGTAATTATATCCAACCGTTCCTTCAGTTACCACAGGAATATAACACCTCATTTTTATGAGTTTATACGTGTTTAACAATTATACTAAATTATCCCCCTTATGCGATATGGAAGTTATCTCAATCTAGTAATTTAAGAAGACAGTTGTGGAAAAGTGCCTCCACATGTAGTTAAACTAATTTCAATTTCGATTTCAATTTCAACCGATTAACTGAAAGTCACTTACACCCTGCAGTAGCTAAAACTACACCCCTTGTATAAAATTGTTCATCATTTCTTTTGGGGAAACATAATAAACTCACAATTTGCACAATCTGATCAAAATCCTTTTACTTCATTCAGGTGCATTTAAAAATGAACCCACTACTAAAGTTTTTAGGCACCTCTTTGGGCAATATTTTTTTTCTATCAATCCACTTTCGATTTTTTTTTTTTTTTTGATTAACATTTTGCATTCTTGTTGACGGTAACAATGAACAATATACCTACTAACGGAATGGAAGGGGGCGAAAAAAAAAATCACCATCACGATATGTACACGAATAAGGTCAAGGAGATCCTTGTACTTTGTGCAATGAGAACAAAACAAAAGAACATAAATCATGGCACATATCGATCGCTGGTGGTAGGGCCAACATCAGCAGCATCATCGCATCACCACTTCAAAGGTATGCCCATTCGACCGAGATATTTGTGCTATTATTCCACCACTAGCTGTATATACGCATTAAATATCCACTTACAGTCGAACAAACATTATAACACAAACAAAATAATGTTTGGTTCAAGTTCACGTATATATTACGTTCATGATTTGTGTACGGGTGGTATAGGCGCCTATGTGCGGCGTTTATTCGGCTTATTGCGAATGAGCGCACTCGCTCATGATGAAAACACAAATTCTCGACATTATTGCTGGCGATTTGCATCTAATTAGTCTAAAAGGCTTTCTGCTTCCATTCAAAGTCACTCATCCACACAGCAAAAGTACACCCCCTGCCGGCGCTAATCCGCAGCGGCAACCCCTTTAACACAGTACAGAACTTTGCTCTTTGCGTGATTTATCTTTTTCTTTCCAGTTTGTTATTCGACGAAAAATCAATTTGGTTAAGTATACGCCACCGACACGACGCGCCGCCTTTGCCATTTGTCTTGCTTTCTATGTTATGCCCACAAAAAAATAACAACGAAATCTAGAGAAAAACAAATTTTAATAAACACACACGATTTTCCGATTTTAAATTTAAATAAACTAGCGCTAACACTTATTGCATAATTCGCGTTGATATCTTCGACAAATGTATAAGCACACACAATATTGATGTTCATTCTCATTAGGATGCATTTGGCGTCAATTTGCAAAAACATATCTATAAAAAGAACTGCATGGGTAAAATATACGAAAAAAAAAGAGGGACACCTACAACAACCTCTGACGGGACACGTTCGCATGGTATTGGCCATTAAATAAATGACATCCTTGATTGCGAATCAGCATTTAATATGTGCAATTTTCCGAAGCAATTTTATTTATACATATATTACGGGGAGACATATCCTCAACCACCGCCACCGGCAGGTGGATAGCTGCCTGGCTAGATAGGTGCACGCTGATAATCTTGCACTGAACTGGAAAGAGTAAATATCGAGGACAAATACGCGCAGCGAATAGTTTGCGAGCTAAATGGCAACGTGACAGGGATGCGAGGAAGCGCACACCCAACCTGGACAGAAGGAGAGATTTTTTAACGTCACAGCCACAATCGAAACGAAACTGGAAGGTACATAGGTATACACCACCGTTGCTGTGCGATCAGTTTTGCCCTATGAATGGATGTGGTGAACAATTGTTTGACAGTCGCATTTGGATGGATGTTAATGGGGATGAGTTTGGAAATTGCGGGAAATTGCGATATTTTAGAGAATTTTAATATCTCTGATTGGTATTGCAATAAATTTTGTGGATGGTTTTTGTGCGACAGAAGAGAAGTCCGCTGATAAGTGAAAATAGACGAGTGTCCCGGTAAAATGGGGAAAATGCGACAATGTCAATCAAACACAAAATTGCAGTGAGATGCTGTAGTTCGAGGATTTTTGATCGTCCCGTTAAAAAATTATTCCTAGAAAGCACGTGAATCACTCAGAAGTTGACAATATTAGGTGATTAGGTGCCGGACGTGTGGACGTAGTAAGTAGAGAAAATGAGTGTCAAATCATTATAAATTAGCATAATCCAGAGTAAGTTGTTGGTCTGTAAAAGATCACCCGAACCCCCGTGACTTGTGAGTTATATCTAGCTGAGTGTTCGATACGCGAGTGTCT
The DNA here is from genome assembly GCA_916610125.1 of Cheilosia vulpina. NCBI lineage: Eukaryota > Metazoa > Arthropoda > Insecta > Diptera > Syrphidae > Cheilosia > Cheilosia vulpina. The sequence goes on from OU744277.1 coordinate 62,668,379, forward strand.
AGCTTTTACCTGAGCAAGAAAATCAATCGATTGCAAGTATGTTCAAGAGCCTTGTATTAAGTGTTGGTGTCTGAAATTTCGCGATTTTTTTAAACGGTGATAAAAAGATGTCTGATATTCTGTAGACTATACTTTCAAAATAAAGATATATCCGCCAGTATTGAAATTGTGAAAATTTGTACTGTCGAAAAGTTTATTCTTTTTTGGAACTTCCAGCTTTTGAAAGTCGGATTCGATGAGTCTCAAAGTGCGCTGTAAGAAAATTTCTCATACAGTAAAACAGTTCGCTCACTAGTCCTTTCCATTCGTCCCAAAATTTAAGACTTACACAAAACGAAAGATTGTGAGAAACCAGGTCTAGATTGGCAAGCCCCTTATTTTTTTCCATTCTAGGGCGAACCTGGGTCTGAATTAATACGACTCTTCTTCATCTACAGCTAGATTGATTAATAGCCAGTGCATGCCGTTAACGTCACCTTCCAACTGGACGCAAAACCTGCCGTAAAGTCGTTCTCCACCATATGGCTTTCTATATCTTCGGCTTCTACGATACAAACTTGACCGAAGAAATGTCGACTTTTGACAGGGTCTATGTTTCGGGGCCAATCAATAAGACGAGCTGCAAATAATCTTGTCTGAAACAGAGTAACTTGTTGCTTCATCTAAGCTGCCGGAGTTCTTATTAACTTTTATGTGTTTGAGACTCTGTACTCTCTATTCATCTCGGGCATCGATATATCGGCTCAAATTCATATATCCTACGGATCATGCTTTTTGTCCCAAAGCTAAACAAAAATATTAAGCTTCGTGCTCTTTTAGAAAGAGACACATGGTCCAAGGTCCATGTAACTCTGCTTATTCAGATATAGCTATACAGCGGAGAAGAATATTGATTCGCTGAAAGGTAGGTAGCCCACAAATCCATAACTTAAAGAGTGTATTTTATAACCCAACACGCAAATACCATAAGATCTCAATTTATAAATTTCCATAGCCGGTGACTCCTAGCAACACATGTTTTACAACATACCTTCACGGCATACCCATAAATTCCAAGTCATTGTTATTACCAGACTGTAAGGCTGTTTTATTTTTTCCTCTTTGAACAACACTTTTGCAAGCTAGTTATCAGCAAGTGTCACCAACACTGTCGTTTAATATCCTGGCAATAAAGCGATTTTCACCATTTCCGTTTTCATTACTACATATCCCTTCGGTGCGCGTGGCCCTTTCGTGACTTTCGTTAAACAAAACAATTAAACAGCTCGAAAAGAATACAACGTGAACATCATTAATCGAATGCTGGCAAATAAATTATGTTGCCGTTGCCACTCTCCAGTGTGCTGATTACGTTCGTGCTGTAAGTTCATTAAAATCAAATTTCAGTATAAATCAATGAGTACCTGTGTCCTTTTGCTGGTCGCGCACGGCCGACTGATGAAACGGGGTATTAAACAAAAAGTGATAAGCTTTTCTAGAGCACGCACAGGATAGTATATCGCACCATTACCATCTATGAGCCCTTTGTGTGCAAACGAGCTGTTCTTTTAATAATAATTGCATTGGCACAAATAACACTTCTTGGTGGGGGGAATCTTGTGCAAGCACTAGTGTTCAGAAGCGCACATGTCCTTTACACAGTGCACACATACAAACACAATGTTTTAACCACACACTCAGGACTCGGGGCACTGGAAGATCCAGTAAAGTTTTCATAAATCAATTTCGTACCACCCGAAGCGTCGTTTGCCATCAAGAGAATAGATTACTGTATGGCATCCCGGTTCCTTGGTCCCGGGCGCTCTTCTACATAGGGATGAAAATTACCCTGCCTTGACAAATATTTAAGCCACTTGACCAAACTAAACTAAGCCAAGAAAACGTTGCCAAACAAAATGAGTCGAGTGTACGCGTTTCTCTTCGCAACTATGACAGGAATGCAGTTTGCGGTGCTTGCTCCCGAGGTGGTACCGTTGATATACCTTTGTGAATTAATTAATACTTTCGGTTTTGATATGGACTGACGAATTGAATTAGTTTCTTCAGAGCTTATGCTTAGCTTGTTTTATATGATATGAAAGGAATTCCGCAGTATGTTGCTGTGTGACGTCGATTTCGAGACTTTTCAGTTTAGAATGGAGGTTTGAATTGCTTGGTAAATTGAGGAGTTTGTGTAATTGGTGATAACGTGATACAGTAAGGCATATTTCGCTACTCAAATGCCACAACAAATAGATGTGACAGCAGCAAGGGGCGCACTCTGTTGTCTTAGTAGTTGCACCTCCGCTCTGTCCATTAAGCGACTTGTAACTTTAGAATCACTGGCACAATTTACATGTTTAGACTTTAGACTTGCAGGGGAGCTTCAGAAATGGAACTTTTTATTTCAACGGACTTTTAAAACTCTGGAGTGGTCTCCCTAATCATCACATAAAGACCAATTGCAAGCTAGCGCCATTGTGCAATTGTCGCGCCTTAACATTTCACCAACATTTCGGCCTAACAGCACTCACCTCAATCTCAAAAACGTAAATTCGAGAACCTCAGGCCTAGCTTGCCACAACTCTTCGGTCTGAGTTTTATTTTCGGGACTAACTTATATATGTATGTACCTCCACCAGTTCAACTCGTGAATGCTCGTCAAAGGTTTAAAAAATTATAAATATAGAAATTTGTAGAGGCAAATCAAGTTGTAAATTGTTTACCGTCGGTTTGAATTTGCCACTGCGGCCATAAGAATAACTTTTCACCCAGAACCTCGCCTTCAAATAAATACGTTCAAGCAAAACCAATCTTCTAGGCTCAACTAAAATGGATCCTCACATTCTTGATATTGTCATAACCCTCTCCTAATACGGAAATCCGTTTGTAATGTTGCATGCAGTGTTGCCGAAAGTACTCCCATAGGAGTATTATACTACTTTTAACACCTCCGTACTCCTCATTTCACATTCGTACTCCTATTTTTTGTAATAGATAATAAAATATCTTACACCTGCATCTTACATAAAACAAGCAGCATATAGAAAGACATGAGAAATCAAAAATTGATCTGCCATAAGACAGATTTTTATATTTATTCATATATACTGAATTTGTGTTTTTTAAAGGCTAACCACTATTCTGTACTACTATTTTTTTCAAAATACTCCCCATTTTTGGCTGCTGTACTAATCTATAATACTTCTTTTCGGTAACACTGGTTGCATGTCGACAAAATTTCTAGGCGAGGCCGCCCCCGAGTTGATTTGTAAACTTTCCAGTGATCAAATCTCCGCTCTCCTCACTGCCCTTCTTCTTATCTCAGCCCGAATTCATCTCCATGCGTGACATCCATTCCAAATTGCCATTCTTCTGCCTTAAAAATCAATTTTAATTACATTTTCACAAAAAGGATATCTTCTCTTAAAATTAAAAAAAAAAAAAAAAACACCAAAATATTTCAAACAAATGACATCCGATACTCAACTCAATTATAGCAAAACAGTTAAGCCCAACATTTTTCATAAACCCGTCACGGAGATTTCAAATAATTATAACTCAATTATAATTGCCCCCTTTGGATAGGCGAATAAGGGTGGTAGGTATGCTTTAAGTGGCTTCATTTGTTGCTTGAGCAACGACCAGGCGATTAGGCAGGTGAGTTACCACCAACCCTATCGACTGGCTTTTGCTATACTCACAATAATTAATGTCGTGGGGAAGCAGATTTCGAGCAAACAATTGAACACCCTTTTGATATAGAATTGAGCTACAATGAGTCATTGTCTCTTTACAAATGTGTTTATGACAGACGACGGATTCACTTCCTTTGAACTTGTGCTGCCGCAGAAGTGTGTACTTTAACTTACTTTACGTCGGCAGAAGTGCTCGACTCGACCGGACCTAATTTAAACGCATACACCTAACCACCTACCCTTCCTTTTGTCGGTTCTGGCGAATCGCGTGTCAGCCGTATGCTTTTAATTACACAGTGAATGGGTACTAAGCCAACTCGTTTACATTACAGAATTATATACCCCCCGCCCTTTATTACCAGTATCTAAAATGTTTCACTTAATTTACAAATAAAGTGAGCGCGGAATATTTTCCAGGCAAGCAGAATGGAAATATCAACAAACATTGCGAACATTCGGGAGGAGGGGCTGCGCTAAAATGCTAAACCATAAACAGATTAATTGTGATTTACTGTACGAGTTGTTGCAAGCGAACGGCGTGTCACCAATATTCCTGATCCTTAAATGCCGAACACAGCATGTGACAGCTAAACACGATTTCAGCCGAATGCGAACGAATGTTGTTTGCACCCCAGAGTCGTGGGCATAGCAACTGACATCGGACGACATCTCTCACTCCCCGAAGCTATTAAATATGGACATACCCACCTGCACAAGAACAACAACAAAAAAACAGTATATCTTATTCAAATGTACTCAAATCATGTTTACAGCAAATCCACGAAATGTGCGGGTGGGTATCTGTACCTATCATCAAAACCCAAAGAACAAAGGCAAAAGCGAAAAAAATTTACATGATCGTAAAATATTCATGCGGGAAGCTGGTGACTTTGTAAGACTGTTCCACGAATAATATTACGATTCGAAATGATTTCCATATCCCGGTGACATTTGACCAGCAAAGAGCTGCCTAAATGTGGTGCCAACTTTGAGGAGTCCAATAAAAAAGTAATCATATCGAGATATTCGTACTCTATTGCAGTGCGGTAAAACGAATGTCAAGCAGAAAACTTTTCATCTTGATATCGGTGATTGGGGAGCTAGCATCTAATGGCTGCTGGGTTGCGTGCTCAAGTCCGGACTTCAGAGGCAGTTGTCACTCCTTTAAGTTTGAAAGCAAGTCGACACCTTCGAAATTGAACCGGAAGGTGCTCCGACTGCGAATTGGGTATGGAATTAATGAGCTGAAAATATCAGTTTTTTACGAGCTACCTGGTTATGACTGTGCGACAGCATACCTCACCTACCTATACATTTTAATAGTCGTTTTAGATTATGAATAAATTATGTAAGCATTTTCTTGGACCTCGCTGAAACTACTTTGTTTAGCTTTTAATGACTGTAATTGCTTAATGACTTACGGTGACTATTTGCTTGTTGGGCGAACCGTAATAGAGTGGTTTGGTTTGGGGAATATATAGGATTGTGTTTTGCTTTTCCCTGGTTAGGGTTAGGATGCATATCTTTGACGAACCAGGATATGGCTGCATTAAGTTTAACTTCGCCTCTGTTTTGAGTGATATCGGATATAATATAGGGATTATTGATGTTTTTATTTTTGGTTTGTATTACAAAACAATTTTACTACCTCCTTGTAGAAACTGCTGTAAGCCTTTCAGCTTCAACTTGTGAAACACATTTGGGTTCTACAAAAAGACAAGAGCAACACTTCAACTGAATAGCTGTCTGAATCAGTAATGAAAAGAGTAAAGTGCGCGACAGGTTTAGCTGGGTTAGAAGAACAAACTCATATGAATATAGAGATGCACGCAGCGTTGCCGGAGAGAAATATTATTAGGGAGTACTGCAGCCAGAAAAGGGGGGTATTTAAAAAAAAAAGGAATAGACATTTTTTTTGTTTTGGGAAATTCTCTTTTTGACGACAGTTTGGAAGATAAAAGTGCTTCCAAATTTGCATTAAATTTAAAGTGAATTAAATTTATTAATGTTGAAATTACACTTTGCTGCAAGTGTAAGATATTTTAGGACAAAAAAAAAATAGGAGTACGAATGTGAAAGGAGGAGTACGGGAGTACGGAGGTGTTGAAAGTAGTACAATACTCCTATGGGAGTACTTTTGGCAACGATGGGTGTACGATCTTTTAAATTCAGTGGTTTTTATGAGTTAACATTTGTGGACTCCAGTGATAATTGTGACGGAATGCTGATCTAGAATTTTTTACACAATCCAATAATATTTATAGAGTTGGTTGCCTAATCTTTCGCCTGAAAAAAATATCCGACAACGGGCTGCCACTTTACTGCAATTGCAGTATATATATTGAATTTTGCGCAGACAAAAATCAAATCTACTGCACTTTTTTCAGATCTCTCAAAACAATATTATAAAATCATTCGCAGCGGAAAATCGCTGTATACCAACTTCTTTAATGAACGCAGTCACTAAGCACTCACATTCAAACCCAAAACAAATGAGATCTTCTGTGTTTTAAAATAATATCTTATAAAGATCAACTGTCCAATTTTTTGTTGGAGTGGCAGCACTGATCCAAAATGCTGCCCATAATTTTAAATTCATGCTATAAAGTTTTGTTATAAATTAAAAACGAAGCTAGGCTATCTTGCAGTCATCCATTTCTAGACCATTTCAATGTAATACACAATTGGGTATTATTTAATAATATTAAACGTAAATATTTAAAGTTGTTGTTTTAAGTCGCATGAAAGTTTTATTTTCAGACAGAAAAAGGGGAGACCTATAATAAATTTAATTTATTATTTATTATTTTACATTTGCCTATGAAGTTGATGGTGTTTTTAATGGACGGGCGGAAAGATACATTCTGATTTAAGCTCTTTTCTACTAGGTATACAAATGGATTTAGTTGTTCTTTCCAAAGCGACCACCGTTACTTATAAAACGGCTTGCCCAGGACATAAATAAGAACACAGAAGACATCAAATATTATAAAGTATTAGACTAAAAAATGCGAAATAGGCAATATTTTTATGTATTCGGCAAATCTTTGAACCCAATTTCTCCACAAGTTACCACACATCTTTGTACCTACCTTCCAACGAAAAAGCGACACACTTTTCATATACTATATTCTACTTAGAGGTATTGAATTTGATATACCTGCTCGTACCACACCCATTTAAAAGCATAATACACTTTTGGTTTAAATTTATAATTTTAAAACAATCTTCATTCGGTGCATTGAATAATTCAATATGCGATGAATCAAAACACTTAGGAGAATTTGGGAAAAAGGACATAAATTCCTATAATGAATAGGCGATTTTTTTTTTTCATTCGGTTGCCATTTTGTGTGTAGGTATAGGTATTTATAGTTTTGTGCCATTGATAAATGTTCACCTGAGGGTAAAATATTATTTTAGGATTTAAGCAGCCTTCCTATTCATTGAATTAAAATGGATTTTGCTAAAATCATAAATTTATAGTCAGCTAGAGGTTAGTTGTATTTGTTGACACATTTGAAACTTAATTTAGGTGCATCTATTCAAAGTGATTTATATTTTTGAATCGGGCACAATAACAGAATGTGAAAACTTTATAACAAGATATGGACAGTAACTGCTTTATGTTTGGGTAAGTCCTAAAGTAATAAATATTACATAGTGCTTCAATGAGGAAGAGTATTTTTTTTATACTTATTACTTAGGTTCATTTAAACAACCGACAGTGACATAGTAATACAGAAGCATATTTTAAGTAGCAGGTGATGCATTTTTCTATTTTTTTTTTATATGAATTAAGAAAACGGTCTGATTTTTTGTTTTAACCCGCCGACATAAATAGAAGAGAAACCAAGCACTGGCCACCAAAATTAGGCTGTTCCGGCTAACAGAACAATGCTATGTGGTTATCATAGAACGTTAAATAAAAGATTAACACCTTTATAACATCAGATCGGTTTTAATAACCAGTTGTCTCATAATATCAAGGCGGTTCCGGTTCCTCTAGCACCTACTTTGAGGATGTCAAACGAATGCGTAGGCGAAGATTGTGAAAAAATTAGTTCAACAACTAACAAGTTTTTGAATAAGGTTGATGGCTCGCAGTCTGCTCCTCGGGCTTACATAGATACATATCTAGTCCATTCGAATTCATTTAGTTATTGAAAGGAACAATAGATAGACAGAGTGACCTGGATACTTTGTACTGCTATGTGACACCCTTAGATCTATTCTCTTTGATGGAATTATTTTTAATTACACCCGTATTATATATTCTCTGTTCTACTGTAAAAGGTCTTCGTTTACGTCCCTAGGTATTTATGTGTCATGGCAATACAAGTTCTTTAACTAATAGATGCCAACATGACCTAGGGCTACATATTCCTGGAAGTGAGCTTACAAGGAATTTCTTTTATCACTTCCTATGTTTTGCTTAATTCGGTAGTAGGAAGGTACATGTATTGATTTTGACTGCGAAATGCGTCGTCGTTTTAAAAAAAAATAAAAATAAATAAATAAATAGTTGGCGCAACAGGTCCGTACCCGTAGGGACCCTAGGTCTAGCTTCTTTCGTCCTGTGTGAGTTTTAATTTTTGGGACGAATGTAAGGGATCTACAATTTTATGCCGAGTCCAAACGGCCAATTTAGAAGCTCTTTCATGACAGTTATACTCTCGGATGTTTGTCAGACGTTCGTGAGATGTGGCGCAGTAAAAAAAAACCTTAAGTTGGAATTTATTTTTTATTTCGGAACTCGAACCGGGTAGTCCAACAGACTAACCACTAAGCCACTGCGCCGTCGTTGTTTTTACCAGATATTTATTTAATCTACCTATTGACAATACGTTTGCTTTTAAATAATTTGCATTGTAATCGGCCGTACTATCTTCCATAAAGCGAACTCATATCCGAGAACGGTTTCGTATGTTTAAAAAAAGATTCCAACTCGATGGAACTCACAAAATTTGGTTTCGCAAGAATGTTTGGCTGTCCGTAAATCCGTATACTACTGATGCTGAACGGATTTGTTTCAATTTTCGTTTGTGCAATTTATTGTTACATGTATTTAAAAATCCGTATTAATGAGTCTTCTGAGGTTTTTAACAAGTTTAGTCGATTATGTGAGACGGGACATTTTTCAATTCAATCACAAAAAATAGCTATGCTACATGATTAAGTAAGTTTACAACGCCTCTGCTCCAATTTATTTGAATCTTATCCAGATCAATTTTTTAATTTTTTTAATTGATAAAATTCGAATTAGGAAATTAATAGCTAAAATAATGCAAATAATATCATGCACCAATGAAAATCCCAGTAAAGTGATGCAGTAATAATTGACAAAACTAAATCAATTTAAAAAAATACAACTATAGCTTAGCACTGGTAGTTCTTCACGCAATTTTTTTTTCACTTTAAATGCTTGAAGTTTATTATATGAACTGCCATCGATCTGAATATAACTCAGAATTTAAAAATTCAACGCTGAGTGAAACTATCATGTTAACGATTTAGTAAGTCACAAAGACTTTTTTGCAATCCATTTCCATCGAAAAATTAACTCAAATTCGTTGTTGCTTCTTAACAAATGAACAGATTACTTTTACGAAAGAACATTTTGGGAAAACCCTCCGGAAAAGATGGAAAATAAATGGCTTTTCGAATGGAAAAATAGAGAATTCTTTGTGGACAATTCGAAAAATTTAAATATTTTCTTTTTTAGCGAATTTTTGCATTTTATTGCATGATTTGATGATTTTGTAAAGGTGGAAAATTCGTTGGGAAACTTGGAAAACTTCTGATAATTTTTAAATTCCTTGTGATAAAAGACATTTTGCGTGCATTTTGGGTGCGAGAATGCAAGATAATAATTTGGGATGAATGCACGTTGGCGCATAAACGAGCTTTGGAGGCAGTTGACCGAACGATCAAGGATTTACGAGGTGATTTGGGACGAGTTGATGGGGCTATGATATTGCTCTCCGGCAATTTTCGTCAAATATTTCCAGTCATTCCGAAGTCTACTACTGCCGATGAACTTAATGCATGCCTGAAATCTTCGTCGTTGTGGCGTCATGTCTAGAAGTTGAAATTGACCACGAACATGAGAGTCGCATTGCAGAGCGACCCATCGGCTGCTGAATTATCGAGACAACTGCTGGCGCTTGGCAATTGCCAATCGTCCCCGGCAAATTTTTGCGAGTTCACCTCGTCGAAGGAGGAACTCACCACCGAATTGTTCCCCGGCATTGCCAAAATTTAAAAAAAAAACTCAATTGGATTAGTGAACGGGCAATACTTGCAGCGAAGAATAAGGATGTCAGCTTGAATTTCATTATTCAAAGTCAAATCGTTGGAGAACGTACAAATCCGGTCGGATTTTTTGAAATCGCTGTGCCAAGAACTCCGCCGCATAATTCACAGCTGAAGGTAGGTTCGCTCGTATTCATGTTGCGGAAAATGTGCAACGGTACGCGGTTGTCCGTCAAGAAACTAATGAACAATTTGATTCAAGCAACAATCAATAAGGGCAAATTCAAAGGAGAGGAAGTCCTTATCCCACTAATTGCGATTATTTAGACTGATCTTCCATTCCAATTCAAGCGGATTTAGTTCCCCGTTCGATCGGATTTTGCGATGATAATCAATCGCAAGGCCAATCGTAAGAAGTCTGTGGGATTAATCTTTAATTTTCCTGTTTTTCGCACGACCAGCTGTACGTTGCCTGTTCCCTTGTTGGCGAACCGTATTCGTTGTTTGTTTTTGCGCCAGAAAACATATCGAAAAACATTATTGGTGACATCGCTCTCTACTGATTTCGTAGACTGCGATGTAGTTTATCAGAGGCATTAAATTGGGGCGAGACGAATTTCATTATAAAATTACGAATTATACATTAAATATAATGGACACTGATGGAGAGCAAGCCCTATTTCACAGTAAAAGTCTACACTGATTCATTAATCTAAGTAAATAGTGAATAGAAATTTTTAAAGATTAAATAACCTTTTGAGGTAGTCGTAGTCTCATTTGTAAAACACAAAAATTTCTAAGTAGCTAGATTAATTTTTTTTAAATATTACAAGGAAAATTATTTGGAATATTAAATATTAGAGGCGCTACGGATTTATATTGCTTTACAAAAAAAATTATGATTATCCTTGTATTTGAAAAATTAATTTCTGATTATCTGAATATTTATATATAGCACTAATATGACATTTCTGACAACAGATTTTTAATTATTTTAATCGAAAATAAGTTATATGTAAATGCTATAGCTATAACTTTCATTAATGCTCATGGAATTTTTACTAAAAGCCCCCAGAGAAGAAACTTCTACAATATCTCGATTGATTTAAAAATTCATGCACCAAAATAGTAGTAAAGCCCTAAAGGACACTTAAAAAGTTTAGTTGTATGCGTCTGAATTAATATATTTAGTACCTACTTAAGTTTTACTGTATTTGCGGTTTGTCCTCAGTTACACCACGATTACATAGAATTTTATGATTGGAGTGGAAGTGAGTACCAGTTAGAAAAAAATAATGGGTTGTTTTGCTTTTGTATTATGCCCGACATCGTTGAAGAGTCCTCGATACCAGATAAATACCGGCTACAGATTTAGTGCCAACGCACTTAGTAGATTGGAAGGGATTTGTAAAATAAATATAACAAATAATTTCATTTGAAAAATGAATCAGTTCGAAAGATATTCTCCAAAAATTTGCGAAAAATACAAAAAAAAACCATGTAACTTCAGGTAGTAATGATTTTTATTGTCTTTATCCGATTAACTTATATTTCTTCTTGTTAAAAACAAATACCAAAAGGGCTGTTTATATGGAGATCGATATTTTTGAAAATTCTTTTAATGAAAGTCGTTCCAGGCGCCGGGGGTTGTGAAAAATGCATTATTGAATTCCATTGGCAAACATTTCATATCAAAATAAAGTCTGTTGTATTTAGTTAAGACTAATTTAGCTAGGAATAAATGAACTAATGAAATGAAAACTATTTGGGGATTAACAGCAATATTTAGACACCGAATTTAATTATTTGTTTGAGTTATAAAAAAAAATTTTAAACTATGTAGCTATTCTTATTTTCGAATGTCTAACTATTTATTTGGAACTAAAACACAAATTAGGACTGGTTTAGAAAAATAGTTCAATTTGAAATAATAGGTGAGCCTGCTTATTGTGTCCATTAAAAGAACTTTATTTTAATTTTTTTGTTAAATCCACTTTGAAAAATTTACAAAATTCACAAAATTTACAAGCTCTTTCTCTCAAACCTAGAATCAAGACAGCTGAGTAGCATAAGCAATTATGATTTGTTACCTTTTGGGTACAATTTATTAAAAGCAAAATTGAACATAGTTAATAATATCGTGGATTATTATTTGTGATATTGGTAAAAATATAACAAGCGGAAAACCCAATGCCAAGAAAGAACAGCATTAAACAAGGATAACTTTCAAACCCTACCTACCGGTGTTTTAGACAGATCACTATGTTCAAAAATTGTCGTAAAAAGACTTAAAACAATAGAAAGTTTCTGTCTTTTTATTGAAAAGACATTACCTATTGACGAGGCTCATTATTTGGCAAAATGAGCTCGTGAACTAGCAAATTTTTGCAAAATTGGGGGCCTGATATCGGATTACCAGTCAGAGACTAACTTTAGCTATCCAACAAAGATCAATCAATATTCCTTTGAAAATATGGATGACATTAATCACGATGGTATGTCGTTACACTAGGCACATTGCTGTCAACAAAGCCAATAGCTAACTGAGGACTTGTTTCATTCAGTTATTTCCCACAATGGACCTGTGAATAGACCACCGAGATAGTGCGCTTTGACAGGACCTGAATACTTTTTGTTGATCTCTGTAAAGTCAATTGGGTTCGCTGTTATTGGACATGGTATTTTGTGGAACTGTTCCCAAATACTTGAAGAAGGTGCCGAATATTGCAACTGGGTGTCAATTTGTATTGGAAAATATGTGCTGTATGTTGCAAAGGATGGGGGAACAAATGGCATCTTAAACTCAGTTGCGATATAAGTCACCTTATTCCATGGCCAAAGTTTTTCATAATGATTCTTGCAAGCCGCACTGTCAAATTTTTCTGTTTCTATTCATTTGCGACTGAAATGACAACCGACCTAGTACATTTTATATTAATATAAAGGGCAAAACAACTTTTTTTTAGTAGACAAACGGCTTCTTCAATCACTGTGAGTTTCACAAGACATTTGTAGGCCTCGCTCTTTTATTAGCAAAAGGACATAACTTATTTCAATCGTCGACATATATATTTCGCAGTTAAATCGTGGAAAGCGAGTATTAACAGCTGTGCGGTTTTAAATTTGGAGCTGTCCTAACATTTTCTGCTGGGAAAGTATTGCCGTGTTTACATTTGATATGATTTTGGACTTTATTACTTCATTCGCAGATTCCTTGAAGTCATTTTTAAACAGTTTTTATTTTGATTCAGTGATGGACCCTTTAAAAGCTTAATAACTCGGGCAGATCACAGCTTATGACTACAAGCTCCCGTGTCTAAAAGTTATCAACAATTTATACAGCATAATTACCTACGTCAAATTCGTAAGTGGCACTTGGCACTTGACACTGTACATAGTTCGATATGAGGTACACATACACAGCAGCAGAATTTGTAAAATTTCAAATGGAAATAACTAGGTACAAATGGGTTTTTAAAATCTGTTTAAATCATTAGGTATGAAGATTATAAAAGTTGTATTTTAAATCGATTTCGCAATAATTCTATTCAAATATATACCAAAACAACAAATCATGAAAAAGAATTGAAATAGCAGAGTTGTTGTTGAAAGATATACATCTGTAAAGTCATTTGAGGAACCTCAGTAATGTTGGCGGTACAAAATCGCAGACTAGTGAAAGTTGACAAATTGTCAAGTTCAAAGACAATTAGACTAATTATATGAACTTCCGTTAAGTAATTAATTCAAACAGATAAACTCAAACGTTGCATCGCAGGTTGGGCAAGTAATGAAAATTCGACAACTCATTAGCAGCTTAGAAATGTTGGTAACAAGCCAAAGGCAATGGGGCTAACTATTTCATGCCATATGCGTGACAAAATGAAAACCATACAAATTAAGAATACAGTTGAACTCAACAATTTCCAAAAACGGACAAATCTTATTTTAAAGTGTCAACCACACGACATAAATACAGCCATCAAAACTACAAAAATTAGAACAGAACTCACATTAAACACTCGCAAAACAGTTTCATGTTAGATATCCTTAAATTCGTCGTTCCTTATTCCAGTATCGATTGTAAATGTTGAAGGTGATTTATATTTTGTTTCTGAACAAGCACAAAACGTGTATTCGGGACTAATTTGTTAATTTGAATACATTTTCATATAAACCCTAAAACTTACACATTTTCTTATAACAATAATTAGATTTGAATTTTTTTCTCACTCACATTTATTATATTTTTTTTATATTCCTATACCTAGTCTAAACTTATGTGTAATATTTTGGAATATTTTGGGCTTTAAGGATGTTGTTATATGTATGTATTTTTTTTTCTTTTCTGCTTAAACGTATATGTAATCGAGGCGAACTTGTAATTTTCACTGGCGAGCAAAACTTTAACCGACTTTTGTCATTTTCTTATAGGTATAATATTTTTTTTCTTTCGAGCTGGGAAAACAAGATGCCGAAAAACATATAAATTGTGAGCGCACTAGAACCAACCACACATCTCTGTTCGTACACACGTATGCAAAGATGTAGTATATTCACATTTAGATGGCAATCCCTTGAGATTCATTTACTTCGTGGAGCCTTGGAGCCGCGACGGCGAGGTTATACCGACAACAATTTTATATCACAATATTACGTTGGTGGATTTTTTAAAAAGGACGAAGGAAAAAAATAAATAAAATCACAAGCGCACTGAATTTATATATTTTCACTGTTTTTGTACGATTCGAAAATTGAACATATAAAAAATACGGGAAAATCTACGTGTGTAAGAAAGGACGAAAACGGAATACAACGGCATTCGCAGATTGAGAGACGCACCACCTCGAAAACGAATATTTATCCATCCAGCAGCAGGAGCAGCATACTCATTATTACATTTACGCATGTACCACTATTTTCACAGAAGAGACGGAGACGATGTTACGGTGACGGAGGCGGAGATGGAGACCAGGATCATCACTTGATTTTATATGTGTGTTGAACAGGATTGCTGGGTGTATGCGTTTCCCTATGTGTGTATGTGTGTTTGCTATTTTTTTTTTGTTTTAATAATTGAGGAAAAAACAAAAAAAAACACTTGCAAGCAAAATCTGTCTTGAAAAAACCGAAACTTTATCCAAATGACCGAAATGCCCAAAACACACGGGATGCAATACGCCTGGACACAGTAACCGAAATATGCGCTATGTACCGATTTGGAAAGAACTACACAACACAACAACGTTTGGAATGATGATTTTCACCAGCGAAAAAAAAAAATTGTTTAGCCCTCTCACTGTAAGAAACACCACCGCCTTACTTCGCCGAGAGTAACCGATTGAGATGAGATGCTACTGCATGGTGTCTCGTGGCAAATGGAGGAAAACTCGTTCGTCTACGGGAGAGGTTTTTTGCTAATAACTTAAAGCGTAGAGCATCCTTTTGGGATTACATCCCTTTTTTTTGTTGCTTTCGCTGGTATCCGTGTACGGCGGCTTTGGTGACGAGGGCGGGGGGTTTGTAAACTCGGCCGCTCTCTCTTTTGGTTCGCTTTTTTTCTCGGAGAGGGGAGTTAAACTTTTCGGGGAGTCGGGAGACCGTTAAATGTATCCACAAGCACTACTGGTCTTATTTTAATTACAAGGAAAATAAATTATATTTGAGTTTTCTTTTTGAGTTTATTTTATTACGTTTGCTTAGGAAGAATATATATCCTCTTCATACCACGTGTCGCGCCCAACTGTACTTTTACTGGGATCCTGCGAGAAATCCTCGAATTCGAACATTTTCTCACCAGTTTCACACAAAGTTATATTGAGTTGAGAATTGAGATGATGAAAAAGGAGAGCAACCGGAGGACACAAAAAATTATGATAAACTTTCGGTACCTACATATTTCATATTTGTGTGCTCTCTTTACGGGATGGATTCTCTAGGTTACGGGATGGTTCGGTTGTGTCAGGACGCGGGATAAGTATGGGGCTGTACGCTGTACGTATAATATTATGATACACAAGCTGCTGCCAGCATGTGTAGATGGCTGCCGTGTTGGGGAAAGGGCACTATCACCGTGTGGACACGGACAATCGAAGATGTTTACCGTACGATATTGTACCAAGAAGGTGGTGGGCGATTGCTTTGGGATCGTTTCGAACAGGGGGATAGAGAAAGAGTGAGAGAGAGTCTCTCATTTTTACAATTGTTCGAAATCAGTCTTCCCAGCGCATGATATACCAAAAAGCAAAAGGAAGTTTATAGGCTTCGAAATGGTGGAAGCAAAGCCGAAGCGGTGCGGTGACATTTCGAAAATGTGGGTGCACATGGGCAGCTGTTTCGACGGTGGGTGTTCAGAAGGTAGGAAAATATTTTAATTCCCATTGTTTGACACAGGGCGTGCGTGTAAATTAATTTGTAGCGCTGGTGACCATCAGCAACTGAGTGAGGTTGCCATTTCCTTAGGTAAAAAGACTTGCATGTAGCAATTGAACCGGAAAGTTGACACTCTAACGGAAGAGGAACCACACTCAAAATTTATTTTGAATGATACACAAATGCTCAACAATGTTCACATTTCATGTTTAAAAAAAATAACACTCAGTGTAAATAAAATACGTAACTGATGTTTTACTGAATATTCTTTAAAATTGTTCTCACTCGAGTCATTAAAATGATTGAATTAAGGAACATTATTATTCCTAAGGAGATGCTGATGTTTTTAAAAACTTAATAACAATAACAATAACAGGAGGTGTCTAACACATGATGGTACAAAAGGCTTGAAGAAGAAAATTGTGATTTCTGAATCACTTTTGCTAAATAAGCCAAAGGTTTTTGCTGTCATATTTAAGAATATATTTCATATTTCAGAACAATTTTTTTATTAATTATGGAAGGTGAATTCCAATATGTGCATTCCCGCATAGATATATGTACACTGTTGCATCTCAAATGATAACAAAATTCCAGGTTTGCAAAGTTAATTTCAAACTGCAACTGACATGAGATAGACGTCATTGACAACCCGCCTTTCTTTATGATCATCCTATTGCCCAAAAAACAGTATACCACTGAAGACTGAATTACTACCTTCCCAATAACATCCCTGTTCTGTTGCAAAACAGCGGCCGCCATCAAAATTCGAGCTCGAATCCCATAATCCGCCCTGTTACAGCTCATGCGCTGATATTTGATTTTCGAAGCTATAACTGTTGAGTATTGACAACAACATACGAAACCAACACATGCGAGTCTTAAACAAACAAAAACACACCCCTCAAAGCTTTCTCCAAATGTTTCTTATCAGTAGTTAACTGAGTTAACTGAGCATAAATATAAAGCTTACTCCACTCAGCATGCCACCCCACCCATAGAATCGCTCTCTATCTCTGGCTCCCCATGCTCAAACTTGACGAGAGTATAGATCTTCGAAAATGCATTGAGTTGGTAAATTATGGTGGCCAAAGTTATTGCATCGTTGTTGTTGTCATCAAATAGATGGATGAATGGATAGGTATAGCAAGTGGAAATGAATGAGGTGAGATTCTTCTTCAACCAAAATTATTTTTTGTAAACTATTTTAATATAAATAAATGAATATATGGGGTGAGTTTCGATTAGAAATATATGTTGTTTTTTTTTTGTGAAAAATGGTGGTATGCCGTAGGGAGAACAAAAAAAATCAAAAAAAAAATCTTATCAGGACCGTTGCTCTGCTCCCGAACGGCGCCGAAAATGACGTTAATGATGCTCCTGAAGGATGGCAAGCTCGCAGCTGCACGCCTGTCTAATGCCACTGCAGAAGTTAAATCCGTCTACTCAGCTTTTCATTACATGATGTAACCAAAACCTTATGAATTTTCCCAGGGTTAGGTTTTAGTTGTGTGTATGTGTGTCTGCTTTTTCTTCTTTTTCCTTTTTTTTCCTATCGTATGATTGAAGAGGATGGAAAGCTTCTCAAATACCAGGGAATTTTGATTGAAATATCAACAAACTATTGAGTTGCTATATCGTATGGTTGTATACTACGTTGCATGCGAAAGGATGTGTTAAAGTGTGCCTTTAGTGATGAAGTTGTACAAGGTGGCGCAAAAATATCCTTCCGATGTTTTTTGGCTGTAATTTAAAAAAAAAATGAAAAACTTTGATTCTTCTTGTGGATTATTTTTATTTGGTCTTTTAATTTTTTTTACATCAAGTCGAGAATATGATGTCATGTAAATGGCCGCCGCCACAGTTGGTTGTCATTTGAGCCCTTTTTATGGTATTTTCCATCACTTTGGCCAAAACTTCCGGCGATAGGTCCTCACATTCTTGACGGATATTGTCTTTAAGAGCTGCAAGAGTCTGAGGCTTGTTGACATAAAGCCGCGACTTCAAAAAGCCCCACAAAAAGAAGTCTGGAGCGGTCAAATCAGGCGATCTTGCGGGCTAGTGCAAATCGCCAAAAACGACCCAGGAACACCGCTTTCAGAATATCGGTTGTGGCTCGCGCAGTGTGTGCTGTAGCTCCGTCCTGTTGGAACCACATGTCCTCCAGTCCTAAATCGTCCAATTGCAGTAGAAAAAAATCGGTAAACATGGCACCGTTCACTGTTGTCGTTTGACCAGCGGCGTTCTCGAAAAAAAAATGGCCGCGTCAACAGAGGCGATATTTTCGGCACAACGGGCGCTCCGGGGCCCGCCACTCTTGGCAACGTCTCCTGTTGTGCCAGTCTCTTCGAGGCGAGCGGCTAAACGTCGCAGTGTTTCACCGGTAGGCATTGGACGGCTAGGAAATCTGCGACGAAATTCACGTTGTGCCAAAGTCACCGACCGATTATTGCTTAAGTCACCAATATTCCGCGTTCTGGAGCAGTGTAGCGTAACATTGTTTATTAACGTGTATTTCGCATGTGTTTACCACACAAATGTCAAAACAGAACTGACATTAGGGGCCAATCGCAAAATTTATAGCATTTTCTGATAGGAGGATTACTTTTGCGCCACCTTGTATATCAATGCAGCCAATTTGGCGATGGTTCTTATTGGCAAATGTGTACTTTTATTCACCATCCTTAAACACAAAAACAAAAGCAGCTTATTTGATTATTACTGCCGGTGATACTTTTTTTATGTAGGTAACCTGCGGCAGTTGGTGACACTTGTAACACGTGAAACTTTGAACATCCAGGTCCAGGTCCCTGCCGCTGGCGACACCGCTTTAATACCATACAAATAATCTGTCAGAAAGTTTGGGCATTAAATGTTATGGCTGAGTGTTGTT
The DNA here is from genome assembly GCA_916610125.1 of Cheilosia vulpina. Classification (NCBI taxonomy): domain Eukaryota; kingdom Metazoa; phylum Arthropoda; class Insecta; order Diptera; family Syrphidae; genus Cheilosia; species Cheilosia vulpina. Next base: position 62,687,576 of record OU744277.1, read on the forward strand.
CCCTAAGTGTACCTTTACCAGAGCGGTGGTGAATGACAATATTTATCTAACTATAAAACAGGACGGTAATATGCGGTACAAGAGGTGTGCAAAGGCAAACAACACGCACAGTCATAACTCACAATTAGAAAGTTTATCGACAAATAGGTAGCGGAGCTGGTATATATAGAGCGAAGAGCTGGACGACTGGCGCGGCGATAAATTTATGACCTTTTCCTGGGCTATAACCAGGTTGATGGTTTGATGCCATCGAAGGCCTCTTCTCTACACATGCGGGATTAAGTTTTTAATGAGATTTAATGAAGGGCTCATTAAATGTTTATTTATAGTTCTGGGTACGTTTGTGTTGTGCACTCATGAGTGGTTACTGTTTGTGGAACGAGTGCTGGCACTAATTAGGTAAATCAACAAAACATTTCTGGTGTAAAAGACTGACTTAAGAATGTCAACTTACACTTTGGTTTATGTATGTTGTGGGGGCGAAAAGAGGAGTAAGCTTGGTATGGAGACAAAGCAAGTTATGGTAATCATGGATTATACGTTCAATTTGTTGGATAAGTTAGTTTAAACAGATAATTTTGGGTAAAGCTGTTTATTCGTATAATGCCACAATTTTTTATTATAGATAACGCCTTTTACAAGCGGAACGCCGATTGATTTCGATATTATAGGTGGGAAGTGCGACTGAAATCTATTACTCACTAAAATTCACCACTTGACTAAAATTCCCAATGTCCCTGTCCCAGAATCGGTCCAAGTGTCAAATAGATGCTAGAGGGATACCGGATATTTATAGTTTGACAGTTCAGATCGCATGCTTAGACAAAGGCCTTGTTGAGTTTTTATTTGAGAAGGAATAGATTAACATTTTGCAATTTAAAGTTTTCAGTAGGCACAAGGTCGAGAAACTATATATAGGTCTTGTTGAAGAACAAAACAACATATCATACGGAGTCCTTAAAGAAATATTTTCGATGTATCTACTCTCAGAAGCTTTTATTTACCTAAGCTATGTCCAACTACAAAAGTCTATTTATTAGGGTATTTTTTTTTTCGAAACTTCAATATGTTTGTTAAAAAAGACCGACAAGAAAGATTTTGTAAGAAAATGGGGTCAAAGTAGAGAGAGACAATTTTAAATTGATAACCTGTCTGATAAAAACCAATTTGAAGTTCAATGGTTGTGAAAGCAATAATCCAGATTTTTAGAAACTTAGGTGAAGGGGGCAAATTCGGGAAATGTATTAATCTCGAAGCACCAATTCGAGGCAGGTTCATGAAGTTAAAGTTCGGATAACAATTGCAATAGGGCATAGACATAAATACTTTACAATAATTGTCCAATTTCAAGAATTTTGTGAAAGCATCTGATTTTATGAACTTAGAACTATGCATTCTTCTGCTCAAGGTAAATTTGCCGACAAATTAACACCCGGACAGAATTTGTGGTGACCCAAAAGAACCACGACTAAAGTAGGCATTTGTAATATAAAATTCAGCAATTCAGCGTAATGAGAGTTTTCCCAAAAACATTTCCTTTATTCTCCGTGCTTCATGTTTTTTCCACAATCTGCAAGCTTCTACAAATTCAAATACAGTTTCACAGTAAACAGAAAACTATTCTTCAACAAGTTTAGTTACTTCTAGAGAAAGTTAAAATGTTATCACTTGTGATGTAAGCAAGCTGTTACAATGCAGCTCACATACGACATACAACTTGCGAACGTTTTTTATACTTACCACCGAAGGGACGAACAACTTTTCTCTTAGTAGGTAACTCTTTACTTCAATAGGAGCAAAATCATGTGTTGAACTACAGAACATTTAATTGGAATATCTTCTCGAGTACCTACAACCAGATTTGATATACCACATCATGTTATATGACTTTTTTTTTGTGACAACAACTAACTATGTGTCAATTTATTATTTCTATTGGCTTCATAAAAATAATTAAAAATAAATAAATAAAGAGTTGGCGCAATAGCTCCGTATGCACTCTAGGTTTAGTTTCTCACAACCATTCGCTTTGTGCGAGTTTTCCATTTTTGGGACGAATCGATGGGATCTTCAATTTTCTGCCGACTACAAACGGTTAATTGAGAAGCTCTTTCATGACAGTTATACTCCCGCATGTTTGTCATGAGTTCGCGAGAGGTGGCGTAGTTGAACAAAAAACCCATGTTAAATTTCGCTTTTTCCGGGAATCGAAACTGGGACAACTCAACTACTAAGCCACTGCGCTAATAAATAAAGTCAACGCTTCCGGGAGTTGAAAGTGTGGGAATGCCTTCAGGCGACTGTAAAACTGCAATTTTGATGTGAAGATGGTATATACATAATATATTTTACAAAAAACTTTAAGTTAACACCACAAATAAATTCTGCGACATCCACATAGTTTCTGTCAATTGATTGAACTCTCATATCACGAGTTTTATGATGGGAGCTAACTCTGCACTAATTCACTTATTCGGAAATATTTTAAACTTTCCTTTGATGTGTTTCTCCTCATCAATCCATATAGATACGTGAGCTGTAGGTACCGCATATCTTATGAGAAGTTAGGGTCTCTATGTAGACAGATTGTTGGATGTATACATAAATATATTTGTTTTACAATTCAAGGATGGCCGCATCAGAAAGCGTTTTGCTGAATTTGTCTGGCATAGAAGGGGAAGACGAGGAAAAAAATGTAAACATTCTATTTGTCCTGCCTGATGGTGTATTCTGCAGTAATGGTTGTATTTGTATTTTATATAGAACATATATGTAGGTACGAGAGGAATGTTATTCCTCCTGATGTAGTGAGTACTCAAGCACACGATATAAATAAATTACCGAGAATAATACAATGTTCAAGTGGCGGCAATTGGATGAAGGCAATACTGGAGACAACCTCTTACAGGATAATTATGTTTACCTTAAAGTACCTTTTTTACAGTAAAAGTAGAATAGAAATTGGTTCATTTAACGCTGTGAATACTATTGGAATGTTCTTACACAATAGACCGGGACAGGGACATGCTTAAATGAATAGAAAGTAAAACGTTACATAAGCCGGTTCATTTCGTGGAGTTCAGTAAACTATATTTTTTTACACGTGGGAGTAAAAGTAGAATTCTAATATTAAGCACTGAGAAGAAGAAGTACCTACAAGAAAATTAAAAAAAAAAAAACATGTACCGTCAACTGCCCTAACAGTGACCGGGCTTCTAACATTGACCAAAAAAAGAAAAAAATATTTCTAAACACCGTGGAGAGTCGTTTATTTATAATTTCTATATTTCTATATTCTGTCATATTAAATGTTGAAGGGAAGTTTGTAAGTTTTAGCGGGGACTTTTCAAGTGCTCCTAAAATGGTGTGATTTTGATACAAACTTTTGACTGTTGTACCGAAACTACCGTATGTATAGCAAAACAATAGTTAAAATCAGCAGCTCAACATTTTTTATAATGAAAAATATTTTTTCTTTTTTCTATATCTTTAAAAATACTGAACAATTATAAATAATCAGGTTTTTGAAAAAGCTATTCGAAAATGTATCACATTTCCTAACATTGACTGGATCCAAATATTGACCACTGCTTCTTTTTAACTTTTTCTAACAATTATTATTATTTTATTGAATACATTACCCTAAATTCTAAATAAAACTAATTCTTCGCAATTTAATTTAATTTTATATTAATATTCTTGTAAATAATAGGTAAAAGTTAGGTTTTTTTTTAATTTAATTTATTTTAAGTGTTAAAAAATGTACATTTTAAAAAAAATTATTAAATATTTAGTAAGAGCAAATCGAGTTAAATCTTAACTTTTGAGAAAAAAAATATAATTGAAAAATATTTATTGCTAGTTCATTTGCACCACTGGTCAATGTTAGGAAATCGATGCCCTAACATTGACCACACCCTTTTTTTCTACATAAATCAAAAACGAATCGACAAAATTTGGTAAATCCTTGCTTTTATGATACAGGACGATATCCGTATAATCTAATGGTCGAAAGTTGTGGATATCTATAAACAGAGCTGTAAAATTCAAAGTCAAAGTTCAAAACTGGTCAATGTAAGGGTAGTTGACGGTACCTGTACAACCGAAGAAAAACCTTGAATGGAAAACAGTACAAAGATCAAATTAAAAATACGCAGCAAATGAAAAATAGGAATCCAAATGTTGTTAAGAAATGTACTATAAAAAGAGACAATAAACTTTTAAAACGCTGCAAAAAAATCAAGACTAAAAACGCCCCCAAATTTAATACAAAAAAGGATTTGGGAAGCGTGAAATATGTTCCGAAAAGTGTGCAAAAAAAAAAAACAGGACGAAACACGTACAACAAATGCTTGACGAAAAATCCTTAAGGCAACAACTCAAAATGGTTGCAATATGTGGAGAGAAACGCTACAGAAACCAGTCAAAAATGCTAAAACAATCAAGTCAAAAATAAAAAGAACAAGGCAAAAAAATATGTCAAATGTAACAACAAACTTTAGCAAAAAATGCATCAGAAATGTGTGAAAAAAATAAAAATTGCCGCATCAAAAAAAAAAAAATAACAAAAAGTATCTACCGATAAGGGTGTCAAAAACTAAGCGAAACCTATTGCGTAAAAAGCGACAGCAAAATCTAGAAAAATAAAACGAGTTTCAAGGCGGTCCAGTTCGATATGTCGATCGTACCAAATTTATGCCTTTTGCAATCCAATATCGCACAGATTTTGAAAAGCTACTGTTTTTTTTTTTTCAAATTAGATCGCTCTGTTTAGTTTCAGGAATTGCTTGATAAGAAACCTACCAATTTTTTAAAGGACTGTGTCGCCTTGATTTATGTGCATAGAAACGTGAACCCCTATAGAAAGTAAGGTTAATCAAGATCCATCTAATAATTTGGGGAAAAAAGAACTGCGAAAGTAACTGATAAGTTCTTCAAAACTCAGAAATACTTAAAAATGTTTTCTAACTCAATTCAATTCACTTATGATTGTGTTTAACCTAACAATCGAAAGAAATCTTTAAATCTTAATCAACGTACCTCTAATTACAGTGATTTCTTTGAAAAATGTGTGCATGTGTGATAGATGCTTCTCTCTTGCAACAATCAAGAATCAAGGCGGCCAATCATTTATTTTAGTTATATGACGTCATGGTTAAATGTTACAAAAATATCGAACCCGCATTCAAACCAAACCACCAGAATCTCGAAAACACCAATCCACAACCTAGTGTGACAGAATATGTGCTGATGTCAAAGCAGTTTGGTTTCGGCTTGCATCAAAGTTACCAAGGTGATGGAATTTCACCCTTTCACGGAGAAAAACAAAAACACACACGCAAAAATGTGGAGAAGAACAAAAGTAACACCTGACTCTCATCTGCCAAACGAGAAGAACAACAGAAAATTCTGCCACCGATATGTGTTATTGACATCGTACAGCAGAAACAGTGCCACTGGCTGCAAAATGAACATTATGTCGTGTCCCATACTCAAACTGCCATCTGTACAAACGGTATGGCCTTGTACCCGTGTGTAGGGTGTGTCAATCGCCCGCTAAAATCATCTCCCTTTCTCAGGCCCAGAGGGGCGAACAATTGTTGTCGTATAGACAGCTTAGGCTGAACGCCGAACGGAACGGGTTGAGAATATGTAGAGGGCGTCATAAGCACAACAGAACTCAAGTTTGTCGGCTGACTTCATGCTCGTTCAATTGTGATAATCGTGTTATCATGTGCAATCGCCAATTTAATTTTCGATAAGGTGTACCTATTTCCATCCCTTATGTGGGGCTTTTAAGTTTTTTTTTTTCCTCCTTTTTTTGTTTTGTGTAGTTCCAGTAGCAGTACCAACACTAACCACCCAATCAGCAATTCGAAGCTGATGCTGACGCCCGCACGTATTGAGGCCATATGTGTGGCATTTTTAGCATAGTAGACCTATGTTGCGAGGGAATCCTTTTTTGCGTTATTTTTTTTTATCTGACATGTTCTCGACAAAAATTGAAGAAAAACGAAAATAAAAGGGAACTCGCCCCGTAACCATTTGGGTTTTTCTTTTTGTATATCCCTGGTAACCACTACCCTGGCATCACCGACGTCACATCAAAGCAATACTCTGTGATGTTTAACATTGAATTTCCACACTGATCCTTCTTTCTTTAGTTTTTTTCTCGTTTTTAATGGTTTTGCATCTAAGAATCGGTTGGTGTTGTTGGTTTAGTGTTCCCTTTTTTTCTGTTTTGGTAAGAGGCTGGCGGAAAGCCGCTGGGGCTATTGGCAAACGGGTTAGTGGGTCTGAGCGACCCAAAATTTTCTTTGGCCCCGTTCGCTTTAATCGATTTGTGCAAAATTTTCAAATAAATGTTACACTTGTTTACGCGGTGAAAGGATAGGATAAGCAACCAACGAATGCTGAGCTCCCATCGCCCCCTCATCCAGTGGCATATACATATAGTGTAAAGTTAAAAATGATTATTGGAGAAGTTTTTTGCTTTGAAAGGAGAGAGAAAAAAAAGCAACGGTTAAACAAGAAACAATCTCTAAAAGCGTATTTTGTGTAATCGGTGATTTAAGTGAAAAGGGTTGCGAAGGTAATACCCGCCAATATTGAATCGAGCTCCGTTTCAATTCCAACAAAAAAAAAAAACAAACAAAAAATTAACAAAAAGGGGGTGCTTGCTGTCAGGGACTTTGTTTGCAGTTTCATTTAAGTCGTTTGTAAATTTCGGAAAATCCTTTTATCATTTCCAATTACTTAAAAGAAATCATTGAGACAAAATGAGGAAAGGTTCGCCTTTCGTCAGAGGATGTTGATGTTGAGATTGTGGGGTAGATATTGAATTGCTAAGATTATTTTTAATCAACGATAAATTATGGCATTGTATCAAGTGTGTATGGGTTTATTTTTTTTTATTTGTATCACCCATTTTTTTGCTAATTACATTTTGTTCGAGTTGATGACTGTTGAATGAGTTTTTCTCGAAAGGGTGACTAACCGATGACACGCGCCATATTCAAAAGTGTGTCACTTTAAAGGATAGATAGGATTACGTGGCTTGTAAGAGATTCGATATGGAGATGAAAAGTATTCAAATCAGTTTTGTGGTTTATTTAAGAAATACACTCTGGCATTTCCTTCAGCAAATTAGGAATATCTTTCGTATTTAGAGTTTATTCAGTGATTAGGTTTGAGTATGACAAAATAGGCGTACCACAGGGCTAAGATTGTGGGGCGTGAGCGCTTGTATCAATTCTTCAACCAAATGGGTTTGAATGAGCTATATATAATAAAGTTAGCTTTATTTTCGGTGGGTAATGCAAATGAAACTGGCTGTTAAAAAAAAAACTGCTAAATGAGTCTTGATTTATGTCTAATTAGCTAAAGCTCTGTAAACAAGCTGTTGTTCATAGTTGCGCTGGTTGAAGGTTGTATATCTAGACTGGCAAGCAGGGCTGGTTTTATTGGATCTCCTATGAATGGTTTGGAAGTTTGCCTTTCTTCAGGTAGCATTAAATTCGTATAAATAGGTGAGGACAACAATACCTACTTTCACGACCTTAAACTCAGCATATTAAGATTGTGCAGAGATTTCAATTCTGGGTGTAATTTGTCTAACAATATTTTTTTTGTGTGTAAGCCAGGTTACCACTGGGCGAAAATTGTTTAAATTCATACTGTTGAATTTTTGGAAATTGCCCTAAGCTGACTGCTGAATTTTGTAATGTATTTCTGGGTATTGCTGAAAACAGCTTTGAAAAGCGCATATAACACCAGTTTTTGGTGGTGTTCAAGGTCGTTCATATGATGAAGTTAAACCTACCATAAACACCTCTGAAAGCAATTAAAATCAAGGTTGCGAACATCTGCTTCGGCTTAGGTGCTCTTGGTAGCATTTTGAATTTATTGAAGCAGCCGTCTGAACACAGTATAGATCGCCAATGGTCCTTTTAGTGCGATTGCGGATTTTGAAAGCTTAATCTCCTCAAAACGCGGGTGTCTGCAACTGCAGTTCCCATGGATAATGTTCTGAGTCGACTTCTGCATCTCAATATCAATATCGCATCCATTGCACTGATGGAGTTTGTTCAACTATTTGGCTGCCAGTAAACGCTTGTTTGATCAAGCGACTTCTATGCTGTCTAATAAAGATAGAACTGTAGGAACTACGTGTTTTAATGCCACTATTTCCTTTTCCATAAAGTTGCTTCGAAGTCCGAATACATTTTTGATTCATGTCTAGAGGAGGCACAAATGCCATTATGGAACTGGTGAAAGTCCATCTCCCAGACAAATTTGCCTGACTGTATATAATATATATATATATAGATTTCGGGAGATATTCGAATCATTAACACAGTCAATGTGCCGCAGTCTCAGTTGCCAGAGAGAAAGAGAATCCGTGAATGCTTCCAGACACAGAAGTCTCGGGCCACAGAAGACTCATAAGTCTGCGTCATTAAAAACGTTCCACCTTTATGTAATGCAAAAAGCGGTTTCAGGGTGGTTTCAAAGACGTAAATGGGAACAGCTTAGACCGAGAGTGGTAATGAGAGTGGTAATGCGGCCGTTCCTCCTGAAAAAAAATGCAGTATCACCCTTTTTCGCTAACGAAGACTTCTCTGTTTGCCCAAAATTGTATGCCAATTGAAATTTTTTTTTGGATAATGAACTTACTTCCTGCACCCAAAAAATTATGTATCTCCAACGTCCACGAAAGGTGGACAACGAAAACCACTTCAACGCACTTTGTACCCTCCAAGCGTTGAACATGCAACTTATTTGCTTTCGTCCAGCACACAAAACACCGGCCAGAGTCCACCAAAAGAAAGCAACAATTGCCAAAGCTTACAAAATATAGCGCGAAGATCACAGCTTTCCAGGATTATTTTCCTAAATCATTTGTGCCAATATGGTCGTTTGAAACAGGAGATAACATATAGACGTCCTCTCTATTATTGATCAAGTTCATGAATTCACTTCTCATGTACAGTTGCATCTATGGCTACGACTTACCTTGCGTTAGGAAATGAATTAACACAGGCAACAATAATTCGTCCACCGTATACCTACATAACCTAAAAAGCTGTGCGGCAAAATTATGCCGCAAACATATTTAATCGTACATATATTTCAATTAATTACAGATTTCCTATCATTATTTCGAAGAACATACAACCAAAGTAATTACATCCGCTTTAATTACACCCATGTAGGTTGTAGGTATCCTTAATCGCATCACGGGCTTTCATGTTTCGTATACTAATCAAGAACGGCTAAATGTTAATATGTGTGTTTTGTGTATTTTTTTAACCCCGCTTTAATGGTGGTGTAAGCGGCTGTTACGCCGCCCAATATTCCATATGTGTTCGCACCATCCCAAGACTAAGCCTTTGCCTATATATAGTATGCGTGTTCGAAGAGCTATTCACGTGTATCACGCGTTATTATCTGTATGGAGACGCTAAGCCGATAATGGTTTTACATGATAACGTGGCCCACCATCCGAGTCGACTGCGTCTCGCTGTGTGTGTTGTTTTAAATAATTACCAACCAACGATCAGAATTTAATCGATTCGGGATTGCACACAGTATTCCGGATGGAAACAGTTTCCTTCTGCGGCGTTAAGTCCTTACGACAACACACACTCATGGACCGCTTTTGACTTTCATTCAAGCGTGTGTTACGAAATTAAAACTCTATAAGTATGTATTTAAAAAAATAAAGGAAAAAAAAAAAACATTTTAAGATTTCGGTTCGGTTTCCTTGAGCGCACTATATTACCAAGTACTAAAAAAAAAAAAAAAAAAAAGGTAAACAATGGTAATAGAATATCTACCTTGCCTGCAGAATCGACTGAATAAATAAAAATAGGAAAAAGAGAAAAAGGGAAACGTCAAAAAGAGAAAGGAAATAAAGTAAAGATGAGAAAAGCGTGGTTGCCAGCCAAAACCCTCCTGTGTTAACTCTCTTTCCTTCTGCAATTCTTGTAAAGGACAGTTCGACAGCTCCGTATCTTGCATCATCTGAATAAAGTGATAGCTTAAATTGATTTTTGGCTATTAAAATAATAAAACACACATGAATAAAGTAAACTCTACACAAATCGAAAAATAAAACACAGAAAAAGAAAATAAAAAAAAAAAAAAGACGTCAATAGTTCCGGCTACACAAAAAAAAAAAAAAACTCCACGCTTTATCTTTTGATCATATTGGTAAGTCTCTTTGCACGTATTTTTTTTTTGTCTTGCTCGACCTGACGTTGTTACTTCTTAGTTTGGCTTTGCAAATCAATAGCAATTGCGCGGAGTCTCGGTCCGTAGATCAATCAAGCTACTAATCAACACCCATACCATTCATTGGGATTTGGCCTTCGAGAAGAAGTAATACGCCCCCACTGTCAAAGAGCGGAAAATCGAAGTATTCCGGCGATTAAGAAAATTCCGCTATCTGCAATAGTATTGATTGGTACGAGAGAGCGTAATCTGCGTTCACGAGCCCAATCGCTAAACCCGCTAGATTTTCTCTTCGCATCGCTCATGAAGACATCAGTGATATCAACTCCAAAGCAGAGCATATATCTTAGCAACCTGTAAAGTCTCCATGCCAAGCCCACTTGCAATATAAAGTGATCAGCAACATTTTAATGGTACCGCAATTCTACCTGCCGCTGGATGCCCTACCAATCCTCTAACACAAAGCACATGTTGCAGAAACCGACACAAACCCCAGCAACTTTGTAACCTTGAACATGCACCGGTACTGGCTGTCGCGATTAAGTCAAAACAGCAGAAGCGGGCTGATTGTTGTTGAGGACAGACTCTTCTGCTGATAGTGTTGGTATATTACTTAAGAAAATAATATAAAAAAAAAAAAGGAAAAAAAAACTGTATGCCAATGCAGGTATCATATTATGTGCATGCTCAGTAAGGTAGTTTTAAGTGTAGGTTAAGCTTTTCTTTTTTTAAATATTTAATTTTGCACGTAGTTTCTTTTACTGATGTAAGTTCAAGTAAAATATTAGCCAGTGATTCTTAAAATACTAAAAGAATATGCATGTTTTAGGTAAACAAAAAAAAAAAGACTTAATCATACAAGAACTAAAAACTTTCTTAATCTACATTCATACAGCATTCATACCAAAGGAGGATTGTGCGCACAATACTTCAACGTTAAGATACTACCTCACAATTTGGAATAAATTACACTTCAAATACATTCAGACACACCCACCTCATCATAGATTTTGATATCCATTAAAGGATCCAAAAACGTAAGTCATTTCTTTACCTAAATCTTATATTGAACAAGAGACACAAACACATAGATGCAAACAATTGTAAGACATACAATTTAAATACCTACAAGGAATATAATACATATATAAAATAACAAAATTGAACTACTGGATTAATTGACCTATTGATAGAACAACAAGAAATTGGCTAATACTTTATTTAATTTGTCTCAAAAAAAAAAAAAATGAATAATTAATTTTCTTACCTAGTTATTTTAAATTTAAAACCTATAATTTGCCTAGTTTTCCAACCTTTTTTTATTAATAATATGAAACGTGAAATAATTATGTTATGATTCTTAATGCAATTCGATATATTTACACTAATGAAATACCTTAAATAAAACTGTTTTAGTATACATAAAATGAAGGTCTAAGACAAAGTTTAATGGGGGCTGGAAACTATTTGATGTTCTACTCCTTTTGTTAGGTAGATCTTGGTATTAAATCAGGGGCAACTATTTCAACTAGGGGTATGTTAGTTGCCAAAGGTGACATCACATCAAGTGATAAGGGAGGGCAAAGTGTACCCGGTATGGCCTACCATCTGCCTTACCACCTACAGCGATAACAGTTGATGATTGCATGAAGTGTCCTTTCGATTAGAATTCAGCTACGATCCTTAGTCGAAATATAAAATCTTGGCATGAATAGTTTTCTTGTAGTTGCGGTCGATGTTAATAACATTCAGGAACCCATTCACATCCGGCGAGTTAGTCCGTGCCTTGCCGCAAGCATGCCAAGTGGAATGTTAGTTAACATAAAAGAGACATTATCTGGAATTACTCCAACTATCTATAACCGCAACAAAAAAGAAATGGCGCCCAACGTGGAGCCTTGTTGCTTTCAGCAATAGGCTCGAAATATTACTCTGATTAAGAGAGGATAAGGAAGCAGGATAGTCCCGGTTTTGCGCGTATAAGTTGCAGCCCGAGTTGCGCTTGTTTTTTTATCTAATCCTAATCAATATTTAGTAGTGTAGCATTCGTCCATTATATCTGATTAAAATCTGACTTTATGTTGCATGCTACAAACACCATCTTACATTTCAACCAATATAAATTTCAATCGAGTAAGTCTCAAGTTTGATCAGAGTCAGATCGATCTTGCAGTTGCTACTTAAGATCTATATACTGAAGTAGTCCTTTCATCTATATGAAATGTTGCACTTCATATTGTGATTTATGCAATCAATCAATGTTGTCGTTAAGTAGTCCGGTCGTTTATACAGATTTAGCTTAAGGATAGACTCAGCTAGTTCAAACCAGCCCTCAGACAGTTTATATGAAGATTAAGCAAACAAGTATTACAAAAAAAAAAAAAATAGATAATACATATAATTAGTAAACAGTTATACAGAGTATGGATAGATCGCTTAGAAGTAGTCGAGGGAAATCCAAAAATTTAAGACCTATTAAAACCACTACATTTGAAAGGTCTAGTTCCTTATCTCAACTGAATATTTCGTTACAAGGAGATACCCCTTTAGCAGCTAGACCGCGAATCCAAAGAACGCCTGATAAACCAGCTACATCAATTCACAATAACACAACCGCACAAGTTCACACAAAGCAGCTAAACCCTAAGGATAATAATTCTGACTCCCATTTAAGCAATTCGCAAAGAGCAAATATGGAGCTAAACAATCCAATTCCTGTTCCAGAAGCTGGACCTTCTACCGTATCTGGTCCCCTTCCAGAGCATGTCTCTATTCCTATCCCTGGTCCTAGCCATACCATTAATGCTGAAAATAGGCCCGAGACCTTAGCTACTTCTCAAAGTAATACTCTTAGCGCAGAGGCGATTGCAGCAGCTTTCCAGCGAATACAAGAGGCTAATCAAAGAGTCTATATAAATGAAATAAAATCCATCAGGGACATTTTAGTTGAAAAATTAGACAATCTAAATCTTAATAATAGAGCACCCAGACCAACTGAAGAACGTGTGCTCTCCCAACCCCCTTTAACAGAATTTGAACATTTTTTGAATGCGTCAGTCTCTACTAATAATAATCGACAAACTGAAAACCCACCTGCTTGTAGTATACACTCGAATCATAATTCATCATCTTCTAGCCAAATGGTGAAAATCGATAAATGGCAGATATCATTCGATGGAAGCGATAATGTTAACGACTTTCTATTTAAAGTAGAAACCTTAAAAGAAAAAACGCAATGCTCTTGGAATGATGTTTTGGCAAACTTTCACGTGCTTTTGAAAGGGAAGGCCGAGACATGGTTTTGGTTCTTTCTTAAAAAGAACCCCACGGCTTCCTACCAGTCAGTTAAATACGCATTAGTGAAAGAATTTGGTAAAGCCGAGAACGATCACGACACCATAATAAAAATGTTAAGCCGGCGCCAGGCTTATAAGGAATCATTCGATGAGTATTACACAGCATTGGTTACCTTAAATTCAAGGCTAGCCGAACCAATGAATGATTTCAAAATGATAGATTTGATAAAGAAGAATGCAAAAGAAAGCTTAGGTCCTTTACTCTTTCCTTACCAAATTAATAGCTTAGAACATTTGCGTGATGTCGCACGTAAAGCGGAAAAGTTTCTACAGTATCAAGCTTCTCAAAGATATCAACCGCTTAAGCGATCGATTTCGGAAATTGAAGATTCCAATTCGTTTGAAAAAAATTGCAATGAAAATGGGGACGAGCAAGACATTTCAGCGTTGACACAGTTCCGCAGAACATTTACGCCCAGGTATCCTTTAGATACATCGAGATTCAAATGCTGGAATTGCGATCAAACTGGCCATTCATTTTATGATTGTCCGTCCGAGAAAAGAAACCTGTTCTGCTTTCGCTGCGGCGAAAAAGACATTGCAACTCCAAACTGCAGAAAACATTTGGAAAACAAGGATGTGAGCGAGATGGCTACCGGGGAATCTCGTTCGTTTATACTAACCCCGAGTCAACAAAACCAATTCAGTCATTAGAAAGGCACAGCCGATCTAATGACCCAAATATTCCTGACAGATCTCCAAACCATGAACTTCATCTTTCACCCGTATCTATTATTCAACGTGGTGGTCAGAAACAAAACACCCATGTGCAGACAGATTCTTTAAGACCATCATTACATCAGAGAATTATTAACTACCAGAAGGTCAGGCAAAATATTTTTGGAACCGAGACTAAGCCCAAGGTTTCCAGAAAAATTTTAAAATGCAGGAGTAGGTATAAGTGTCGACAGAAACATAGAAAAATTTTGGAGAGTACATTTATAACCGATAATCAAGACCTAAGACCATTTGTAAATGTAAAGCTTGGATCGGAAATGGTGTATGCACTTCTCGATTCAGGGGCTTCAGTAAGCGCACTTGGAAACAACTGTTTACAATTTCTAAAACGAAATGCAATTCCCATCAAGCCAGTGAAGTCTCACCTTAGAACTGCCGATGGAACCAAGCAAAATATCTATGGATTTTGTAAAATTCCGGTTTCCTTTAACCTAATTACGAAAGTAATCGATTTTTATGTTGTACCTAGCCTTCAGCAAGATGCTTATTTGGGCATAAATTTCTGGAAAGAATTCAATGTCGCCCCACAAATTGTCTCTGAGCTTAGCGTCGTTGATAATTCCCACAAGTTACCAGATAATCATCATGACCTGACACCCATCCAATTGTACGAGCTTAAAAAAGTAATTGCCCTTTTTCCATCTTTTGAAAAATTAGGCCTAGGAAGAACAGAAAAGGAAATCCATGTTATAGATACTGGGGATGCGGTCCCTATTAAAGCTAAGCATTTTCCGCTTTCACCCCCGCGACAATTAGAGGCGTACAATGAGTTAGACAGAATGCTTTCACTTGGCGTAATTGAGGAAAGCAATAGCCCGTGGTGCTCACCAATAGTCCTTGTAAGAAAGCCAGGAAAAGTTCGCCTATGCTTGGATTCTCGCAAGCTCAACAGCGTTACAAAGAAGGATGCTTATCCGTTACCACACATAGGTGGGTTACTAAGTAGATTGAAGGATACGCATTTCATAACTGGGATTGACCTTAAAGATGCTTTTTGGCAAATCCCACTTGAAACGGCATCTAAAGAAAAAACGGCATTTGCTGTGCCTGGAAGGCCACTGTACCATTTTACAGTAATGCCTTTTGGACTGTGCAACGCCGCACAAAGAATGAGCCGTCTCATGGATCGTGTGATACCTTCGCGCATCCGTGAGAACGTTTTCATATACTTAGATGATCTTCTTGTGTGTTCGGCTAACTATGACGAGCATCTCGATTTGTTAAAAGTTGTGGCCAAATGTTTATGTGACGCAAATCTGACCATTAATGTGGCAAAAAGTAAATTTTGTCAGAAAGAAATTAAGTACCTTGGCTACATTGTTGGCCAAGGCTGCTTAAAAACTGATCCTTCCAAAGTGGAAGCGATAACCCAATTTCCGGAACCAAAAACAGCTAGACAGATACGAAGATTTATAGGCATGACGGGCTGGTATAGGCAGTTCATTCCAAACTTCTCAGACCTAGCAACTCCGTTGACAAATTGCCTTCGAAAGTCGAAAGCTTTCATGCTTACAAGTGATGCAGCGGTTGCTTTTCAGAAGCTAAAGGAAGCATTAACTTCTGCCCCTGTACTGGCGCAGCCAGATTTCACAAAAGAATTTACCATACAATGCGATGCGTCCTCAACTGGTGTTGGTGGCGTACTCTATCAGATCGACGTTGATGGGCATGAAAGACCGATAGCATATGTTTCTCAGAAACTTAACAAAGCTCAACAAAATTATACGGTTTCAGAACTTGAATGCTTAGCGGCAATAGTATGCGTGCGTAAATTCCGACCCTACGTAGAAGGCTTACCATTTAAAATCTTGACAGACCATTCAAGCTTAAAATGGCTTATGTCCCAAAAAGATTTAACAGGAAGACTAGCGCGATGGAGTCTTAAACTGCAAGGTTACGACTTTAAAATGGAGCACAGAAAGGGATCCCTAAATATTGTCCCGGATGCCTTATCCCGTGTTAATATGGACGAATTAGGAATAACAAGTACACCATACGAAATTGATTTGTGTTCTGACCATTTTACATCCGAAAGTTACGAAAAACTAAAACAGAATATTAAGGCAAATCAAGACAATCTTCCAGATATCTGCATTTCAGATAATTTTGTGTATAAGCGAGTTAAATTTCGACAAGGTTCCGAGGATGAGGAAACTGATTTGTGGAGATTGTGGCTTCCTGAGGGATTAACTCATGAGTTAATCGAAAACGCACATAACGATGCAGGCTGTCACGGAGGATTCACTAAGACTCTGTTTCGAATAAAACAAAAATATTTCTGGCCAGGTATGGCAAAACAAATCAAGGCATACGTTGACACATGCGATGTGTGCAAATGTATAAAACCACCTAATTCGACACTTCGTCCTAAGATGGGTAAGCAGTTCGTAACCGAAAGGCCCATGCAGCGGTTGTATATAGATTTTCTTGGCCCGTATCCTCGGACCAAGCAAGGAAACTCTATGATATTTATTGCTATTGACCATCTAACAAAATTCGTTTTTCTGAAACCAATGAAGAAAGCTACATCACATAAGGTCGTGAGCTATTTAGAATCGGAAATTTTTCACCTGTTTGGTACACCTCAGTTCATGCATAGCGATAATGGGAAGCAGTTCATTTCCAAAGAATTCGCTAAATTGCTCAATACGTATGGGATCAAACATATAAGAACCGGGCGTTATAGTCCACAAGCTAATGCTTCTGAAAGGGCAAATAGAGAAATCTTAGCCAAGTTAAGGGTTCTAATCAAAAATGAGCATACGGAATGGGATAGACATGTATCCCTTATCGCATCTACATTGCGTAGTGACTATCATTCAGCAATTAACAGCTCCCCTTATTTCGCCATGTTTGGTGAGAATATGGTTCGAAATGGTTCGGAATACAAAGTCCTTGACATGTTAAACTGCCTTGCTGAACCTGATATAAAAACCATACCTAAACCTGATAAAATGAGCTTAATCAGGAACCGAATTATGCAAAATCTTGTAAGTGCACATGTGAAAGGTGAAAGAGCATACAATGTTCGAGCGAAAGATATTAAATTTACGGAAGGTCAGGAAGTTTATAGGCGTAACTTCGAGCACAGCTCATTTGCCAAAAATAAAAACTCAAAGTTTATGCACAAGTTCCTTAAGTGTAGAGTGAGAAAGAAGGTGGGAAACTGCCTCTACCAACTTGAAGATCTACAGGGTAAGTTAGTTGGAATTTACCACGCTAAAGACATTCGCCAATAAGAAAAAAAAAAAAAAAAAAAAAAAAACGGAAATAATATTTCGTTTTCCTTTTTGTTTGCTTCATTAGCAATCACAAACAAATAAGGTTTGTTACGAAATTAAAACTCTATAAGTATGTATTTAAAAAAATAAAGGAAAAAAAAAAAACATTTTAAGATTTCGGTTCGGTTTCCTTGAGCGCACTATATTACCAAGTACTAAAAAAAAAAAAAAAAAAAAGGTAAACAATGGTAATAGAATATCTACCTTGCCTGCAGAATCGACTGAATAAATAAAAATAGGAAAAAGAGAAAAAGGGAAACGTCAAAAAGAGAAAGGAAATAAAGTAAAGATGAGAAAAGCGTGGTTGCCAGCCAAAACCCTCCTGTGTTAACTCTCTTTCCTTCTGCAATTCTTGTAAAGGACAGTTCGACAGCTCCGTATCTTGCATCATCTGAATAAAGTGATAGCTTAAATTGATTTTTGGCTATTAAAATAATAAAACACACATGAATAAAGTAAACTCTACACAAATCGAAAAATAAAACACAGAAAAAGAAAATAAAAAAAAAAAAAAGACGTCAATAGTTCCGGCTACACAAAAAAAAAAAAAAAACTCCACGCTTTATCTTTTGATCATATTGGTAAGTCTCTTTGCACGTATTTTTTTTTTGTCTTGCTCGACCTGACGTTGTTACTTCTTAGTTTGGCTTTGCAAATCAATAGCAATTGCGCGGAGTCTCGGTCCGTAGATCAATCAAGCTACTAATCAACACCCATACCATTCATTGGGATTTGGCCTTCGAGAAGAAGTAATACGCCCCCACTGTCAAAGAGCGGAAAATCGAAGTATTCCGGCGATTAAGAAAATTCCGCTATCTGCAATAGTATTGATTGGTACGAGAGAGCGTAATCTGCGTTCACGAGCCCAATCGCTAAACCCGCTAGATTTTCTCTTCGCATCGCTCATGAAGACATCAGTGATATCAACTCCAAAGCAGAGCATATATCTTAGCAACCTGTAAAGTCTCCATGCCAAGCCCACTTGCAATATAAAGTGATCAGCAACATTTTAATGGTACCGCAATTCTACCTGCCGCTGGATGCCCTACCAATCCTCTAACACAAAGCACATGTTGCAGAAACCGACACAAACCCCAGCAACTTTGTAACCTTGAACATGCACCGGTACTGGCTGTCGCGATTAAGTCAAAACAGCAGAAGCGGGCTGATTGTTGTTGAGGACAGACTCTTCTGCTGATAGTGTTGGTATATTACTTAAGAAAATAATATAAAAAAAAAAAAGGAAAAAAAAACTGTATGCCAATGCAGGTATCATATTATGTGCATGCTCAGTAAGGTAGTTTTAAGTGTAGGTTAAGCTTTTCTTTTTTTAAATATTTAATTTTGCACGTAGTTTCTTTTACTGATGTAAGTTCAAGTAAAATATTAGCCAGTGATTCTTAAAATACTAAAAGAATATGCATGTTTTAGGTAAACAAAAAAAAAAAGACTTAATCATACAAGAACTAAAAACTTTCTTAATCTACATTCATACAGCATTCATACCAAAGGAGGATTGTGCGCACAATACTTCAACGTTAAGATACTACCTCACAATTTGGAATAAATTACACTTCAAATACATTCAGACACACCCACCTCATCATAGATTTTGATATCCATTAAAGGATCCAAAAACGTAAGTCATTTCTTTACCTAAATCTTATATTGAACAAGAGACACAAACACATAGATGCAAACAATTGTAAGACATACAATTTAAATACCTACAAGGAATATAATACATATATAAAATAACAAAATTGAACTACTGGATTAATTGACCTATTGATAGAACAACAAGAAATTGGCTAATACTTTATTTAATTTGTCTCAAAAAAAAAAAAAATGAATAATTAATTTTCTTACCTAGTTATTTTAAATTTAAAACCTATAATTTGCCTAGTTTTCCAACCTTTTTTTTATTAATAATATGAAACGTGAAATAATTATGTTATGATTCTTAATGCAATTCGATATATTTACACTAATGAAATACCTTAAATAAAACTGTTTTAGTATACATAAAATGAAGGTCTAAGACAAAGTTTAATGGGGGCTGGAAACTATTTGATGTTCTACTCCTTTTGTTAGGTAGATCTTGGTATTAAATCAGGGGCAACTATTTCAACTAGGGGTATGTTAGTTGCCAAAGGTGACATCACATCAAGTGATAAGGGAGGGCAAAGTGTACCCGGTATGGCCTACCATCTGCCTTACCACCTACAGCGATAACAGTTGATGATTGCATGAAGTGTCCTTTCGATTAGAATTCAGCTACGATCCTTAGTCGAAATATAAAATCTTGGCATGAATAGTTTTCTTGTAGTTGCGGTCGATGTTAATAACATTCAGGAACCCATTCACATCCGGCGAGTTAGTCCGTGCCTTGCCGCAAGCATGCCAAGTGGAATGTTAGTTAACATAAAAGAGACATTATCTGGAATTACTCCAACTATCTATAACCGCAACACGTGCAAGCTAATGCATCCGGATTTTTGGGGACAAAACAACATTGTATGTGTATTGGGTGTGTGCGGCGGTATACCTACGCGCACCACAGGCGCTGCGATGGAATCACCAAGCGGGTCAAGTGCCAACGGCAGGTGACGAGGCAAGCTGTTGTGGTTGACGAGCGTAAACACAGCTCCATGGATGGAGCAACGGTGGTTGTCCGCACAACAGCATCACAGAAACACCACAGAACGATTATGTAAAGTACTTTTTAAGGATTCTCGTCCTCTTTTTCTATAATTTTAATGTGTTTCTTCTTTTTCTCGCTTGCTTGCTGTTTTTTTTTTTTTCTCTCTGCTTGTCCTAATGGCTGGAGCTTTCATTTCCATTATGGAATGGAATAGGCCACGGCATGAGGGTCAGCGGTTTGAATTTTGTGCGAAACGTGCGCCGGCATTAAGAAAATATAATATGAACCAAGTCAAGGGGAAGTCGTCTTAATTTATTCCAAAACGTCTTGAGAAACTGCTTGGTGACATTAAAATTGTATTAAAATATCGCACATATGCGCATGCAGAATATTGAATACAAAGAACAAAGCATATGGAAAGAGGCGCAGAATAATAGCAAAATATATTTTTTCTTTACGTCTGGTCCAAATGAAATTTATTTCTAAATACTTGTGTTTAAGGCGTTCTTGGCAAGCGAACTGAAGTGCACTTGTGGCTTATACTCATATGCGTTTTGGTGTTCCTTGAATGAATTCAAATATATAAATGTCTTGCAGGTGTATTTGAATTTCAAGGACAATAAGAAGTGCTTGATTGTAAGGAACTGGCAAGAGGGGGAGGGGACTTGGATTTCTCTATTTTAGATTCAGAATCATCAAGCGTTGATAGAGTCGATAGTCGATTATACTTATATGTGATGGATACACACAAATAATGCGAACTATATACACCTACTTTGTTGAAAGTCCACCACATCGGAGCCCACTGCAAATTACCCGTCCTTTAATTTAGTGAACTGGTTGTAAATGGAGAAATCACTATACAGATTGGGTACCTTTATTTCCCTTTATATTTAAGGGCCTTCCGACCCATGAAGAGTCTCTGCCTGTCACAATGCAGCCTTCTTTCCTCCATACCATTCCTGGCAAGCTGCTTACAGGTAGCCAGACCTAGCGCTCACAAATGCGCAATAAATTGGTCTTCGAAACGGAAATTCGGTCTTTCTTGTCGCCTTAAAGCTGAGATCTGAGATTCAAAGTCCCTTTGAGAATGTCAAATATTGTCCATACGATCAATGAAATTGGAATTTTTGAGTAAGTACATCCACCTCTTGATACAGCTCATCGAATTTGCGGTTGCATCTTCTCCTCCCTCGCATACAGGACCAAAAATTCGTCAAAATATTGTTCGTTGGAACAGCTCATCAAAAAAAAAAAATCATCGAATCCACGAACAAGCAGTGGAGCGATACCCTCTCCAAGAACGCGGAATAATGGTATCTATTTTTTTGCGTAACAATTCGTCTGTAGTGTTGGCGCAGCGCGAATTCCGGTGCCGATTCTACGGCCGTCCGACACTTACTGCGCAAACACTGCGCCGTTTGGCCACCAACCTTGAAGAGTATGGGACCACACGAGATGTTGCCAAGAATGACCGGCCCCGGAGTGCCCGTTGTTCCGAGATTGTCCCGTTGTTGACAAGGCCATTTTTTTTTTCGAAAACGCCGTTGGTCAAACGACAACAGTGAACGGTGCGCGCCGTGTTAACCGATTTTTTTTTTGCCGCAATTGGACGAATTAGGACTGGTGGAGATGTGGTTCCAACAGGACGGAGCTACGGCACACACTGCGCGAGCCACAACCGATATTCTGAAGGCGGGTTCCCGGGTCGCCTCATCTCTCGGTTTGGTGATTTTCACTGGCCGGCAAGATAGCCCAATTTAACCTTTACAGAGTTTTTTTGGGGGGCTTTTTTAAAGTCCCGTATTTACGTGAACAAGCCCGAGATCCTATAAGCCCTCAAAGACAACATTCGACATCAGTCCGAGAATCTGCCGCCCGAATTTCTCGCCGAAGTGATAAAAAATCCCATAAAACGAGCCCGTATGGCAATTAATTGTGACAGCGCCCATTTGGCCGATATCATATTCTCGACTTGACCAATAAAATTCTAAGGGTTCAAATAAAATGAATCGAAGTTTTTCATTTAGAAAAAAAATGAGAGCCAAACAACATCGGATAAATGGGGGCTGACTATGAAAGACACGGATCTTTTAAACGTTCTCCAGTTGTCAGACCCCCTAGTCTGTCCGTCTGCCTGTCTGTCCGTATCAAATAACGGTATTTTTGAAATTTGGACATATCTCGAAAACGGTCCATACAATTGTAACAACAGCTCATAACTAATGTGAAATGGTAATTGCTATAACTTTACAGCAAACTCAATTCTTATCTATATTATCGTGCAATGGATTTTTGAAAAAAGACATTTTTAAAAAAATTGGTTCTCTTAAGTTACCTGAAAACGATAAAAACGATTTTGACCAAAAATTATGTTTTCAAAATTATTGCGACCTTTATTTTCTATTTGAATATAAACTGCTCATATCTCGAAAACCCTATTTTCGATTTCGATTAAACTTAAAAAAATCAAGTACCTAATGCTTATGACCCGAACAATATCAGATTCTCAGTTTTTAGCTTAATAGCTAATCAATAGTAATTTTCAAACTTCACATTACAGTATTCGTTACTGTTTTGTCTAGTTTAGTTTTGTTTCTCAGATTTTTACCTACCTACCTAATAATATAAGACAACAAACAACCAAACATTAGTATTTTCCTTAGTATTATATTGTATATTAAGCTTTATATTTTCCAATCTATGCACATTCACATAAACCGAAAACTTGATCAAATAGTTTAACAAGGGGTTTTTAAAGGCCAATCGAAAGCACAAACAAAAATAAGTTAGAAGGCTGACTACTAGTGCCATCACCCAATCAACATAACAAGATGAAACCAAACAAAAAAGGAATGCGTCAGCATTTTTATTGAAAATTATTGATGCCACGACTCTTATTTTTGATGATTTACAATCAAAATACATCAGAACCGACAGATTGAAAAAAACTACCTGCGCGTGAAACTGGCTAGGTGCTGTTTCTCTAGCTTAAGAAGAAGCTTTATACAAAAGCAAACTTGTCAAAATCGGTATATATGGATCGCATATACGGTTCCATTCATTTGCTGTAAAAAAAAATACGACATCCAGACGGTTGGATAATTTAGAGCGCTCGATGACCGACTATGTTTATGCAGGATGAGCCCATAATATTATCTGAATATGAAAAATACTTGGCTAAAATAATTAAATGACTCATGCGCAGTTCAACCATCGAAATCGGTGGCAATCAAGAGGCGTTATCCAAAAAGTGCTGAGGGTAATATAAAGCAGATCTCCCTTAACCGATGTAGGTACTTATTCGACAGAAGTATAATATTTTGTCCCTCCGTAATTTGTACTCTCTCATGAATAATTTGAATATTCCCAGCTTTAGTAACTCGGATGAGTGCGCTTAGTGTAAATATTACTCCGTAGAAATTGCAAGTCTGCGCAAATATAATTTGCAGTCATTATATGCCAAAATATGGCAACCTATGTACAGTATTCTAAAATCCCCTCCATACAAAGTAGGTATACACTCAATATCTATTCCCAATAGCTAAGACCCTGCACGCATTTAGCAAATAATTTACAAACACTCTTTGACTCTATTACCGCACAAGTCCATCCCACACCTCCCTTATGTGAATATTTAACTTAAAGTATACCTGCATTGACAAACTTATAACTTCCTACCATTTTCCCAACCCACAAGCTTGTGTATTAACGCCAACAACTTGTCACAACACGACTGCAATTTAATTTCTCCATTTGTTGGTATATGTCTCTAATTAAACCACAACCTACCTATGGGTTGTGTGTCTGTTTGCGTTATCGTTTAGCAACTGCCTCTGCCGGGCTGCAAACGCTGAGAAGGTTAATACCCGTAATCAATTTTAAGCAGCACGAATCCTAAACTAGGCCTTGGACCACGGTAAAACAGTCGCCCAACACACTACCTAAGAGCTGGGAACGTCAATTGCGTTTGAATTCGGACGTTTCTACTCTCTACCTTTAGGTGTTTAGGTACACACCCAAATATGTAATCACTTGTATATTTGCACATCGAACTAGAAGGCTTATAAGAACTTCGAGCAAAAATTGGGTTTTTTCCCAAACGAAAGATGTGCGTATTTGCTTTTATTTCATTTTTGGACAGTCTTCCTTTATTCGCATTTAATGGTCGGCCGCCACCTTATGACCCCATGCTTCGCTGGGCAAAGATCTGAACTTTACCGCCACCACTGTAGTGAGCCCCCAGGCTATTGTAAACAACTTACAAACTATTTTTATATTCTCCGTGTCTGTTTCTGTTTCCTTCCCATCCCATCCATGTGGGCATTGGCATGAAGCCGAGCAAAAACCAAAAAATGTCGAAACGAATTTCTGTCATAAGTATAGGAATTCCAATTGGAGAAGGAAGAAATCTCCGAGTTTACTCCATCGGCACAAATAGAAATCAAAACGAAAAACAAAAAATTCCAACCCACGGATAAAGGGAAAACACGCACAAGAATATGGAAGAGCTTGTTGTTATTGGAAACACATGGGCTGTGCCGAAACCTTGCTTTTCTTAGAGCATGAAAATTGAGCGATTTGGGTAGTGATTGTGACAAGGTGATACTAACAACCCAATGATCAGTAAAGTGAACCGCCTTCTGACCTGAACTGTAATTCTGATGGTGTGTTTCTTGACGACATGATTATCGACATGGAAAGGCAATTAGAGCAGAAAAAAAAAAAACCTCAAGACTCGCTGATTATTTACCGGGACCGGGTGATAGTACACAAAATGAGATAAGAAATATCGTCAGAGGATTTCAAGTAAGGTTCATCGGGGAGAGAGTGAGAGCACAAGAAACAAGGTCCAAGGTGTGTCGATGATGTTTCGACGTTTTCTTATATATAAAATATAAGTGAAGTGAACGCACAGTAGTAGAAGAGAAAAGGAAAAACTCTCCAGAGCAAAGAGAGCCGGGGAGCATTCGAAATTCGAAAACAGAGGGAAATTACATAGACGTTCAAGGAAATTGGGAAGCTCAAAACAAGTGTGTAGATAGAGCAAAGCCAAGAGGACATTTAGTTTATGTAACTGTAGGTAGGTGGATGCAATGTTGACCTGCAAATGTAACCTACTAAAATTGTTTCAGAAATGAGCTGTACCTTAATGCAGAGGAGTTATTGTAAAGAGCACTTTAAAGAATGCGGCTACGAGGTTTGTTGCCTGCCGTGAGCAATTCATCAGAGCGCAGACGAAACGCGAAATCTGCACAACCTTAAGGCGATAGCCATTTGATGTAATCAAGTGATTCCCGCGACTTTGGTGCAACATTTTTCAGAAAATATAAAAACAAGAAACTAACCATCACGTGAAGAACAAAAATAGAACACAAGAGTTTTAGGAAGCTTCTCTTGAGTTTGGCAGCTTCAAAAGTAGGTACACATAACAAGAGCTTTTGATAAGTACAGCTGAATTTTGAAAAATAAAGCTTCAATTCTAATTCTAATGCTGGGCTTAACATCACTTGCTGCCGAATTGAACAAGTACAAGTTTGACTTTAGAAGTAAGTTGGTATATAGCTAAAACTAGCTTCTTACAATCCGGACAGATATTTTTTGATTTGTTACAATTGCGAACAAATGGCATTTGCATTTTACATTTTAAGCCATCGAACAGTGCCCAACAATTTTGAAACAATTTTATAGGTATAAGGAATCCACGGTTTTTTCGCCCAAGGCGCGAAATGTTGTAAGTACATATAACCACAGCACAGCACAGTGACGTACGCACTTGCATTCATGACGAACGCTTCGCCTCATTACGTGCCCTTACCCGTGCATATGACGGTTGTGTAGTGTACACCTAGGTCATGTGCACTTTAAATCGCAGTTCGATATGTATAATTGCTTTGGCAACATGTGCCTTCAGTTGGAGCGCATGTCCTACCAGTAGAAAAATTACTGGGAAATTTCCAACTCTCAAATAGGGCCAACTGGTGGACATGCGCGATCTGAGGATTGGAGTATTCAATTTCCTGCTACACCCATAGACCATAAAGGAAGTTCGAAAAAACAAAATGCATTTCTCACGAGAGATTTCATACTCATCAGATGATGACACCTTATTGCTCACTGTGACAGGGCAACGCACAGCAACAAGCTGCGAGATGAGCCATACTCACTATTATTCATATTGCTGCTATAGGGCGCTACCCATTTACCATTGGATTGGAGAGTGCAGTGCTTCCATAGAAACCCTTTCGAATGCCCTGCACAAAATGGTCATGATGTGAATGATGACGATGGTGGTTGGGTGGGTTCACGATGAGAATGCCCACTGCAATGACGTCATACCTAGCATTGCTTTCGGCAACAGCGCATTGATAAAGAGCACAAGGATATACGTCAACCGGGAATTTTTGTTTTACATTGTAAATTTACGCAATTCGAGTACTGGCATTACGTCTGTGTACAGTGAATTGGGGCATCAGATGAGGTTGATTCTGCACTACACTGGGAGAGCTCTGATTGTGACGCTTTCGCGTTGGGTGTTGTTATATTTGAGTCGTGAATTGATGCATCGACAGGAAGGGTATGCCAGGTGACAGCGACTGTAAGGCGAAGGGACTTTCGCAAACTTGCAATGCGCGCGATGGAGGCTTAGATAGGCATCGACACTGCGGATGTATTTATGCGCGGCAGCGTTGTACTATTTACGTTTCTTTGCGCGTTTCCCTCCTAAGGCTGATGCCCAGGTTGATTTTGAGTAATGTTGGTTGGATGTTCGTCTGTGCTGCACGATGCTTCCTGTTCCCTGCTGTCCGCAATGATTAAGTGATGTTCCGTTGACATCAGTTGCGGCAAATTATTTTCGAGCAAGCATGCTGAATTTCATTTAATATGGAGGCGCTCTCCCCAAGGGCTGTTATAATGAAGTTCTCTTTGTTTTGCTTTACGTTTACTGGCTCGCTCTGTAAGCGTGTACACAATGTTGAGGTGGCAATGTTTCCTACCTCCATTTCTGTTGATTTGAATATTCGAAATTATGATGGGTCAATTAGAGGATACCACTAAAATCGATATCAAAGAAAGCTCGTTGCTCACTTCTATCACCAAACCATAACTTTGCCACAAATTGTTCAATTTTTCCAGTTTATTTGTCAATTTAGTGACTGACCGAATCTATGGTTACATTTATTTGTTTTCCGGGTTCGTTTGTTTTTGATAAATAAATTGTTAAGTTATTTTATGAATCTCATAATTAAATGATACAGGCGTTTTTTTTTTAAGCTGAAGAATAAAATCTTGTTGTTGTGAGACAATAAACAATTTTTTAAAAACAAATCCGAAGCAAGACCACAACAAATAAAATTTTACAAATGGATCATCTCAATTTATTCAACGACCGTCGCAATTTTCTCATTCTTTCAATGTTTGCTCGAATGAGTGCGCTTTATCTCAATTTATGACTGCTGTCATCGAATGTTTAAAATAATCTTCGCATTCATTATTGTGTTGGGAACATTCAATAAATTAGTGTGTACCGTATTCTATACATCTGTCAGCTTTAAACGTCTACGAAACTGACGAGACAGATTTTATTGATTCAGTTCACTCCATCTTAAGTTATATAGACGTTGATTGTAACTATTATTTGATTTATTCTCCACAACAGCCCTGTTTTTTTTTAGCTTCGATCTCAGCAAAGCAAAGTAAAGTAGGATTTTAAGCAGGCAATTACAACAATTACGTTCTACTTGACACTTTGAGAACTCAAAGTAGTTGTTGTGATTGAATGCTGAAAAACCTACTTTAGTTTGCTTTGCTGAGATCGAAGCTCAAAAAAACACGTCTAATATTGTACAAAGAGATGTTGTGTATAGCAGCAACGTCAAAATTAATGCATTATACAGTCGTTAAAAAACTTGAACAAACTGAATTCCATAAAATCATTGGTTAATTAACCCTAGAACACTAACCATGAGTCGAATCGACTCACAATGTACACATCACTGAGCATGCGCAGTTCGCTTTATGCACTAGCGCACTGTCGCGCCACCTAAGGTTCCACTGTTTAGTGCCTGTCGATACGCCGTGTACGTTGTGTCGCTGCTGTCAGCCTGGATCCTGTGACATCATCAACAGCAAAGGTAAGTGAGTCGAAATGACTCATGATTAGTAATAAGAGAATAATTTTTGTGTGAGTCGATTTTACTCATCGTTAGTAAAAGCAGGTATTTTTGTGAGTAAAATCTACTCATGGTTAGTAATAGTGTACTATCAATTGAAAATTTAATATAATCATTTTTCTGTTTATTTGATATTTGTTTTAGTAAACATGGTTAGAAGGCAGACGAATGAGCAAATTTTGTTATTACTAGAGGACGATAACTTAGAAATAAGTGATGTAGAGGATAATTTGGAGTACGAAGATTTCGACTCTGATGACAGTAATGCAGATCCAGATTACGAACCACAACCATTAGAAGAGGTTTATAGAAATATTCAAGAAGATATTAGAGATACAGAGCTAGAGATAAGTGAACCAAGACAAAAAGGAAGATTGCGGGGGCCCAGCAATGACCCTGGCCTAGCCGCTCAAACTTCAACTTTCACTGAAACAACAGCTCCTGAGACTTCAGCTGTCGCATTCAACTCGTCTGATTCCACTTCCAACATAATAACTTTTCCAGGGAGTACAGTAGCTGGAAAAAACGGGTTTGAATGGAAAACATCGTCACTTGTAATAGCAGGAACCAGGGCTCCGAGGCGAAATACTGTTCATGTTCAACCCGGACCTATTGGAGACTCTAGAAATTGCACTACCTCTCTTGACTGCTTTAGTGCTTTCATCACGGAACCTATGTTGTCCATAATATTGGAATCTACTAACATTGAGATAGAGACACAAAGGAGCAAGTACAAAACTCAAAATGCAACTGTATCCAATACGTCAATCGAAGAACTGAAGGCTTTATTAGGTGTCTTAATCTTGAGCGCAGCTCAAAAGAGTAACCACCTAACAACTGAAATGCTTTTTGACCCAGAGTACTCGGGCAATCGTTATGTATCTACTTTGTCAAGAGAGAGGTTTTGTTTTCTAATAAACTGCCTTAGATTCGATGAAAAAAATTCAAGAGAGGAAAGAAAAAAAATTACAAAATTGGCACCGATTAGCTTCTGAAAAATTGCCGTGAGAACTACAAGCCTGGGGCTTACGTAACTATTGATGAACAATTAGTAGGTTTCCGAGGAAAATGTTCTTTTCGAATGTACATTCCTTCGAAACCCGATAAGTACGGGTTAAAGATAATAATGATGTGTGATAACTCCACAAAGTATATGATTGACGCAATTCCATATCTTGGTAAAGGGACTTTTGTGATTGAAAAATGTTTATTTTTTAAGTTTTTGATTACACTAAACTATAATTAAAGTATTGATGTTTTATAAAAACGAAAGTTGCTGAATTTATTTTGTTTTTTTACTGTTTTACTTTGTTTAAATAAAAAAATTAATATTGAACAAAAATGCCTTTGATTTACGCAATTACACTTGTTTTGGGCATGGGTGAGTCGATTCGACTCATGGTTAGTAATAACGTACCTACAATTAGGGTTAGTGTTCTAGGGTTAACCGCGCAAAATCGGATGGTTATTAATTTCACTGGTTAACTAATCAAACAAACGATTCTCTGGTTAATACTTTGCTGAACAAACACATTCGATGATAACCAGCTGGAATAACCGATGATTAAAGATTTTGAACAAACCGGCTAAATTTTATAGGTTTTTCAGGTGGCACTTTGTTTTTTTTTTTTATTTGACACTGACGTTGTCGCGAACTACTATATTGAATTTTAATACCAGAGAACAACGACATGTGTTTTTAATTCTTAATTTTGAACTGTCTCAAAAAGGGTAGGTAGTGCTTCATCTTAAGCTTATTGGACACATCAGAGTTTTAAACTCGTATTTTTTTTTCGTTCAGAGCGTGAGTACATCACATTTCGTACTCTGTAAGGATTTAATTCGAATCTTTTTTTCTGGAAAGCTAGTTTGAGTAAACGCGGCATGTTTTGCTTTATATTATTTATATTTTCTGATTAGGAACGAGAATGCTGGTGCAGAAAGAATGCAAATTGTAGTAGATTGACAAAAAGTCAGCTGGCTTAAGAAATCCGAAAATACACATCATCAGATGTTCTGATAGCAGTGTTGCCATTCTGACTGGACTCCGGTCATATCTGAGCGAAATCTCTTCACTCTGACCGGAGAAAATTTTGAAATCCGGTCAACCGATTTTTAACCGAAACGAAAAAGTTCTTTACCAGAAAAACCTTTTTTGACCTGAAAGATTATATTGCTCTAGGACTAGACACAAAGGATAGATTTCTATAATTTTAATGATATTTGGCCATTCTTAACGAACACACTCAAAATTTCATACAGTAACCAATTTATTGTGAATAAGCCTAGACTACATTTGAATGCTCCCACCAACTGTGACTGGGTGTGTGCATTCAAACAAAACTGAAGGGAGACCATTTAAAATATTTTGCAATTTCGGTTTTGGTTTTATCAAATTCAAACGCCCAAGTGGACTGGTTCCTTTTTCTACAAAACGTTGTGATGCAAAGGTTTTATTTGAATTATTTTTTTTGCTTTATTTATTTAATTAATTAATTCGGAAAAATAAAAAATAAAAACCAATACCTACATACATATATATACTCCAGTTTTGACCGAACTTCTGGTCAAAAATTATTATTTTATATTTTGACCGGATTTTCTGACCGAATTTCAAAAAAAATCATATATCAGAAAATATTCTGATAGCCATATTATGACAGCTAGTGAGTTTCGTTCATTAATCTATGATTGTTCTGAAAATGTTCCGTATAGTGCTCTGCATAGTGCAACAATGTGAACGGGAATAGAAACTCACAAAATTATAAAAAAACTGCCTACAATCGACAACATGTCATCGGGAATATGGTCACTAATAGCATAGTAATTTCATAATTGATTAAAATCTTGATTTCAAAATTTTGTGCAAAGTTAAGACAAACTTTATTTAGTTCACAGACTTAAATTTAATTTCAGTTACAGAGATAATAATGACAAAAAATGTTTACAAGTTAAATAAAGTATATTGGATAAAAACGTTTTTGACGTCCGACTAGAAACATCAAATTTAAAAAAAAATAAAAAAAAAACTATGGACAAAACAGTTTTTTGGAATCGACTAGCAATTATGACCTAAAATCAAATCGAACACATAGAAGCCCGAAAACATTTCGCCAACAACATGTTCGGCCCTTTTTGTTCTTTGGAAGATAACTCCACTCATTCAGCACTATAGTCACAGTCGAGTGCCAGTGAAATTTCAGGTACTCGGTTTGACGTCGCTCGATATTTTTATATTCATCTCTTTGCCATCGTTTCCATACATTTTACAGATTATATAATGCTCTGCTAGTCCCAGCTATTTGCTAATGGATTCAGTGCGCTAATGGCTGGTGTTCAATTCTTTTTAGAAGGCATCCTTTGTAAAACTTTGTCTACCCTTTTGTTGTTTCCATCTCTCAGCTCTCTGATGATATCGCTTATATAAGTCGCCGCGGATTATCCTCTGTCATTTGCAAATCTAAAATATAAATTCAGAAACTACTTTCTTTGAGGAAAATGCTGAAAGTTTTCCTATTTTCAATTTCAAAGTGAACTACTCGAAACTACGGTTGAAGGAGCTAGAGCGCTTGAAGATACACTGTTTAATATTTTCCCTCCTCAAAAGGTAAAAATCGCAAAAACTAAAATTCACCAAACACTGATACACTGATGCTGAATGAAACATATCGTTCTCGTGGATACGTGGAAACTGAGAATAACTGTAGGATGAGCCAGCTGTGCAATGTACATATATTTTAGTTCGCTGCCCTGTTGAAGATATGACGGCGGCACACATTCGCACATCTGTTTCCGAGTAATGGATTTCATTTTGAACAATTTCCCCTATACACTGTCAAAGCGAATAAAATTACGAAAACGGAAACGAACGGCGAAGTTTGTCTTCCTTTTGAAAACAACTCAGAAACCATCACATCCCGCAGACGTGTGTCATTTATTTCGGAAGCATTTTTATTTCATTCTTATTTTTTTACTTTTTTTGATTTTACGTCCTGTGACTTGCGCCCGTCCTTTGCGTCTTTATAGGTGTATGATACCAGTGGGGTGTGGGGAATGTATCTAAATACTTGTCTAGCGCCGATTGTGGGTGTTAGTGTGGTATAAGTCTCACCGGTAAATTTCTGTTTGTGGCTTGTATAGTTGGTGTAGATGCTAGGTGTAGCTTGTATGCGGGCATGTGTCTGCTTTGCAGGGTTTCGTTAGTACAGAAGTATTGCAAGTGCATTTTCAGAAAATAAGACAAAGTTCAAAAAACAAACAAGGAGGAAACACAAAACGAAACTCATTTAATTTTAAATTTAAATTGAAGAAAATACTTTAAGGGGTTTCCTCTTCTATTTTTCTTACACCATGTTCCAGTGCGATGTTGAGAGAACTCGTCTGCATTTCAATACGAGCGAGAGATTTTTTGCCCAAGAAAACGAGTTCACAGGAAATATAGGGGTGTGAGGTGCGTATAAGTGGTAATGAAGTTTAAAAATGAAAAGTTAATTAGCATTTTTAATGAATTCCATATACACAGCATTCAAGTTTCGAAGTTATTCAGTGATCCTTGGGTAGCTGTTAAATAGATTGGAAATGGCATCCCAGATGTGAGGGCTTGAGCTAACACCAGGAAATTTATATTGATATGTTATATCAGAGCACACTTGTGCACCCTCACTAGATTTCAAATTCAACTAACAACAATGACTCAAGTAAACAAAACCACCTAAATTCAGTTGACATACATATCAACGATGACAAAACCCCAAAATCAAAACACACTCGTTGCCTTCTGCAACATTGTATAAAACCATAAAACTAAAGCACCCCTTTGGCCTTCAGCACACAATGCATAGAATCATCCGCAGACAAAGTAAGACTTGTTGCGTTAGCATTTACTATCAGTGAAACCAAAAGTATTTCACAACAAAACAAAATCAATAAATCCGCAGACAAAGTAAGATTTGTTGCGATAGAAATTAGTATATAAAGGGATCACTAGAGATCATCATAGTTAGTCTTAAGAATAGTGTCAAAACTTACAGCCTAAGATTTCCCCCGACCCACGGTAAGGGATCCGAAGCTTTCTTATTACTCAAATAAAGTGTTTAAATAAATGAATCAAAAAAAAAGTGGTTGTATATTTTTTTGTATTCGTTTTGAAAATTAAATAAAACTGGCGCAGTCGGTAGGATACCAATCAGATTATAAATGAAAATTATAAGAGATATGGTAATCCAGTGAGCGAACCGGAAAAGTATAATTTTTCTCGCAAATAAAATTGTTGTGAAATTAATTAATATACTCCGAACGAATATTGGTACGGTTCATAAAAACATTGAGAAGTGAAAAGTGAAAAAAATAAAATCGAATGAATATCGATTCTAACACTTAACGGATCAGTGACAAAAAAAAAAAAAATTTATTCGAATAAATATCGAATAAAAATTTTTAAATTTAGAAATTATTTGGTAGTTCAGTCAATGCATATGACCTATACTACAAAATCCGTAGAGGAAAAATAATTTGAAGTGAAGAAGTAACAGATTGAAACAAAATAAGTGGCAAGTGTCTCGAAAGCCCCAACGTGTCCCGTAAATGAGGAAAAACAGTAACCGAATCGGACGAGATTCTCAACGAGCAGAGCTGAGACAACAAAACTTTAACCAACATAGAAGCATCCAGCAAATCAACATGGATCCCGCAGTAGCAGCACAGATACAACAACAGCCCGCAGTAGCAGCAGGTAATAATTTAAGAAGCCTAGAACTTAATCCTTTAAAATATATTGAACGACTTCAAAATTTTGATGGTAAAACTGAAGATTTGCCAATATTCATCTCTAATGTAGATGATATAATTCCCACATTGTTAACCTATAATGAACAATCACAGAAAATGTGTATTAACATTTTAAAAAGCAAATTTATTGGAAGAGCTAGACAGGCAATTGAAATCCATACACATCTTACAAGATGGGTGGATATAAAAAATATGTTATTAGAAAATTTCGGCGGATTTAAAAATTCGTACCAGTTATATGAAGATTTGAGAGCTTCTCAATTTAGAGGCGACCCACTCAAATTCTACAATTACATACAAAGTACCCTTTCACTATTAAATCAAAAATGTTTGCAGGAAAACAACCCTTTAGATATTCCTCGTAACAACGAAACTGCACTTAACATTTTTAAAGAAAGATTGCCAACACATATGAGAACTATTCTCTATGCATTAAAACCCACTACAATGGAGTTAGCTTTACACGAGCTTAGTAACGCAGGATTTGTCATAAGACATAATAACAATTCAGATAGTATTAAAACAAATCAGAGATACAATAATAAAAATATAGAAAATAGGTATGAGCACAGAAATAATAATCATAATTTTAAAAATCTTAATAACCCTATCAAATATAATAGTAATCACAGAAATAATAATAATTGGCAACCAAAACCATATGTGCCAAATAATCAAAGACCAAATAATAATAATAATTATAATAACAACAGAAACCCCAATAATTATAGGCAATATCCTCAAAGGTCTGAGCCTATGGATATTGATCCTTCATCATCTCAAATAAGACGAGTACATAACGCTAATTATGTGGATACAAATATAACACAACAAGATTCAGTAGGAGAGACAAATTTTCGGCATTCAGCCTCGGAACCCCATTACCCTATATTAAGTTAGGGAAAAATAATAAAATTATAAGACTTCTAGTTGATACAGGAGCAACTAATAGTCTTTTACGTGAACAAGATTCACCAAAAGAATATACTAAATGGCGTATCAAACCTATGACAATACGCACAGCAGGCAACCCAATAGTCGTAACAAAAGATGTTATAATCCCAAAAACAAGATTTGCACTACCAGTTAAATACGATTGTGAATTCCAAGTATATACTTTCAGTGAAGAGTATAATGGAATTATTGGAAATAATATTTTAATTCCAAACAATGGGGAAATAAACTATAAGAATAGAACATTAAAATTGAATGATCAAATCATACCATTGTTTCTCAATGCAAATGAAGAACTGGAATATGAAGAGTCTATCAGTTTCTTTAATGAAATGTATCCTATAGACCCGATTATAGACAACAAAATCAAAAGGGATCTGAGAACAGATCACTTAAATAAAGAAGAAAAATCAAATTTATATAAAGTATTAAATAAATATGACGGAGCATTTTACAAACAAGGCGATGATTTATCTTTTACAAATCATGTAAAACACAATATTCCTACAGAGGACAATTCTCCAATATACACTAGGATATATAGATATCCTGAAATCCATAAAAAGGAAGTGGATAGGCAAATAAAGGAGATGCTAGAATCAAAAATAATTCAACATTCTACCTCTCCTTATAACGCACCAATATGGGTGGTTCCCAAAAAAGAAGACCATGCAGGTAATAAAGAGTGGCGCATAGTTATTGATTATAGAAAATTGAATATTAAAACTAAAGAAGATAAATATCCTATTCCAAATATAGATTCTATTCTAGATAAACTAGGACATTCCAACTATTTTACGATTCTAGATCTGACTAAAGGTTTCCACCAGATAGAGGTAAATGAAGAAGATAGAGAAAAAACGGCTTTTAGTACATTAACCGGTCATTATGAATTTATTAGAATGCCATTTGGATTGAAAAATGCACCAGCAACTTTTCAAAGGCTAATGAATGAAGTATTAAAAGAATATATAGGAAAAATTTGTTATGTATATCTCGACGATATTATAATTTTTTCTACTAGTTTACAAGAACACATGAATTCACTCCACAAAGTTTTGAGTACACTAAAGAATGCAAATCTGAAAGTGTCACTAAATAAATCAGAGTTTTTGAAAAAAGAAACAGAGTTTCTTGGTCATGTAGTAAACCCCGAAGGTATTAAACCAAACCCCCAGAAAATACAAACTATCAAAAAATTTCCTATACCAAAAACTGTAAAAGAAATTCAAAGTTTTCTTGGTTTAACAGGATATTATAGAAAGTTTATAAATGATTATGCAAAAATCATTAAACCTTTAACTTTATGCCTTAAAAAGGATAACAAAATAAATATAGAAGATGAAAGCTATAAAGAAGCATTTCACAAAATAAAAACTTTAATGTCAGACGATCTAATAAATAGACATCCAAATTTTTTAAAAGAATTCATACTAACAACCGATGCTAGCAACTTTGCTCTCGGAGCAGTTTTGTCACAATCACATGGACCTTTAGCATTCGCTTCACGCACTTTAAATAAACATGAATACAACTATTCAACAATAGAAAAAGAGTTATTAGCAATACTTTGGGCAACCAAACAATTTCGTCATTATTTATATGGACGTAAGTTTATTATAAAAACAGATCATAGACCATTAGTATGGCTACAAAATTTAAAAGAACCAAATAGCAAATTGCAAAGATGGAAGATCAAACTTGAAGAATATGACTTCGAAATACAATATGTACAAGGGAAAGAAAATAAAGTGGCAGACGCACTGTCCCGGATAAAAATAGAAAATAATATAAATATGATAAATAACGATAACGATGATGATGTACACACTCAACACAGCGCAGAATCAGATAATTCGAGCTTAATCCCTATTAGTGAAAAACCGATTAATATTTTTAATCGACAAATAGTTCTTAAAGTCAATGCAAATGACGAAGAAACAAAAATTATTTATCCACATGTTGGGAAAAGAAGAGTTATATTCACACGCAAAGAATTCAAAGAAAAAGACTTTGAAGATATTATTAAAGAAGTGGACATTAGAATATTAAATGGCATATATATAGAAGATGAGAACATCTTTAAAAATTTTCAAGAAAAATGGAAGCTAGAAAATACGAAATCAATTAAAATATTACATAGAAGCACAAAATTCTTACATGATCTAAAAATGGACGAAGCAAATGAAATAATATTAAAAACACATAAATATAACAACCATGTAGGCATAGAAAAAGTATATCTAGATCTTTACAGAAAATATTATATACCAAATTTTAAAATCTTAATAAATAAACAAATAAATAATTGTCATCTATGTTTGACAAAAATCGAAAGAAATCCGATTAAGTTACCATACGAAAAAACAATAACCCCAAAAAATCCAAATGAATACTATCACATAGATATATGGTTCCTAAACCATAAGAAAAAATACCTTTCATGTATTGATAAGTTCAGTAAATATGCAGCTATAGAACCTATAAAACATAAAACATATACCGATGTTTTAAATGCTTTGATGAAAATATTTACGTATATGAAAAAGCCCAAACAAATTACCCTTGATAACGAAAACGCTTTTGTTTCCGAAACATTAAGAAATTTCTTAGAAAATAACGAAATAAATGTTCACTATTGTACAGCTAATCGCCATACAGGTAATTCAGACATAGAACGTCTTCACAGCACACTAAATGAGCATGTACGAATTTTAACCCAAATACAAGAATCAGGTGAAGAAAATGAACCTATTGAACATGCAATTAAAGCAATAGACACTTATAATAATGTCATTCATTTAACAACAAAAGAAAAACCTATAGAAGTACATTTCAATAAAATCAACAACGAATTAATCTATAAGCGTATCGAGGAAAGTAAAACTAAAATATTAAATAAATTAAACATAAATAGAAAGGATGTTAACATAAACGAAAATTACGCAAAGATAACAGAACCAGAGAAAATAAAAAACAAAATGGCCCCGAGACATAAGAAGGTGAAAGTAATTAATAAATGTAACAAAACATACACGTTAGAAGAAGGAAACAGATTTAAGAAAAATCCTAATCGTACTCTTCATAAAGATCAATTTAGGAAAAATAAAAAATACCAACAAATAAAAACATCCCATTCTAGGTCTACTAAAGATATCGCATCAAATGACGCAACACATGGTGACGATACAGAAAATTATTGTAATTCTGATGATTATGACGACCCTCCACCAAGTACAAGCAGAGTTAGAAATTACTGATTTAAATAAAGGAAATGGTTTTACTTTAATCCAACTAAAAGAATACCCATTAATTAAAAGTTATGAAACGATTCTCCATATAATAAATTTGACGGAGTATGAAAATAATATAGAAATTATGGAAAGAAATGTTAAAGAAATGCCTGAAGAAAATGACAGTATTACTAGGAAAATGTCAAAAATACGTAAAGAATTTGAAGTTCTTTTACCCTATCCTAAACAAAATAGACAGAAAAGAGGATTGCTCAACATAGTAGGAACAGGTATGAACTTTTTATATGGTACTATGGACGACAACGACCGTCAAGATATTGAAGAACACTTAAAAATAATTGAAACAAATAGTAATAATGCAATTACAAATTTGAATAATCAAATAACGATTAACGATAAATTCAATAAACAAATAAAAATATTAACTGAGACTTTGAACAATGAAACCACTAACATAATAAATAGAATTAACACATTTATAGGAAGTTATGACTATGAAAAAGATATAGCTAAAATTCAATATGAAATAAAGTTAAGAGAAAACCTTGACTATTTGCATGAGGATATAGGAAAAATAAAAGAAATACTAATGACTTCAAGGTTAGGAGTACTTAGTAGGGACATTTTAACTACAGAAGAAATAAGCAAATACGGAATTAATATAAATAACTTAGAAGAATTAAACCTCAGCTTAGCCCTATATAAAAACAGTATCATATTCATAATTAAAGTACCCAAATTTACAAATGACCTTTAC
Organism: Cheilosia vulpina; assembly: GCA_916610125.1. Lineage (NCBI taxonomy): Eukaryota > Metazoa > Arthropoda > Insecta > Diptera > Syrphidae > Cheilosia > Cheilosia vulpina. The sequence continues at coordinate 62,726,757 of OU744277.1, forward strand.
AAGGAAATATATGTTCAGCCCATTCCAAATAAAGAAAATAATTTGCAATTAAAAATAAATGAAAATACATATTTAACAAAAAATCAAACGATTTATGAAAATACAAAATACATACAAAATTTAAGTAAAATAAATGACGATTGTATTGAAAATATACTTAAAGAATCAATGAATTGTAAGCTTGAAAAGAATTTAAACGAAGAAGCATTAGAAATAGGAAATAATAATCTTGTATTAATTAACATAAAATTACAGGAAATATATCAAAATTGTAACAATCAAAAGATTGTAATAAAAGGTAATTACCTAATTAAATTCGAAAATTGTAAAATTAAAATAAATAATAAAGAGTATAAAAGGAAAAATTATAAACATGAACCATTAATTCCAAATACCATTTTAGATATTAATTATACTAAAACTGAAGATTTAACTTTCCAAGAACTACATTATCAAAGTATAAATAATTCAAAAGAAATTCAAGAACTTCATTATAAACATAAAAAATCAAATTTGACTATATACTTTATTCTTGTAACTATAATAATCATTGTAATCATTTATGTCTATCTAAAGATAAGAAATAAAAATAAGAAGATAATAAATAATATAAATCTTCCAACGGTCACTTTCCGACCATTAGAAGACTCTAAAGGGGGAGATGTTATATCAGAGCACACTTGTGCACCCTCACTAGATTTCAAATTCAACTAACAACAATGACTCAAGTAAACAAAACCACCTAAATTCAGTTGACATACATATCAACGATGACAAAACCCCAAAATCAAAACACACTCGTTGCCTTCTGCAACATTGTATAAAACCATAAAACTAAAGCACCCCTTTGGCCTTCAGCACACAATGCATAGAATCATCCGCAGACAAAGTAAGACTTGTTGCGTTAGCATTTACTATCAGTGAAACCAAAAGTATTTCACAACAAAACAAAATCAATAAATCCGCAGACAAAGTAAGATTTGTTGCGATAGAAATTAGTATATAAAGGGATCACTAGAGATCATCATAGTTAGTCTTAAGAATAGTGTCAAAACTTACAGCCTAAGATTTCCCCCGACCCACGGTAAGGGATCTGAAGCTTTCTTATTACTCAAATAAAGTGTTTAAATAAATGAATCAAAAAAAAAGTGGTTGTATATTTTTTTGTATTCGTTTTGAAAATTAAATAAAACTGATATATATATATTTGAGAAAAGGGGTGGTCGGATTAGATTACGAAGGAGACCAGTTGCACATAAAACAAATTTCACAGCCTCTTCTTTTTTTAAACTGAGGAATTTGGTCCTTTTCACATATTAGACTTCAACCGCATCTTGCATCGCAGAATATCATAGAGGTATGAATCCTTGTGAACATTATATTCAACAAATCGTACGATGATAAGAATAAAGAGATGAAGTCTGTTGGGTTATATGAGTATACCACTATATAGGGCTTACTATATGTTGCGCTATACCTAACCATTATGTTTTGTGAATTCTTGTGGTCCTTTCTTGCGGTAAACACATATTTTTTTGTCACCGCTAGTTCCATCTTTGCCGTTCCCACTTCAATACTCACATATATGCACAGCTGTCAACTCACCAAGTTCATCCGATTATGTCAATAATAACAGCGCGGCATAGACTTTGCAAAGATTTGACCTACGATGTCCGCATGTAAGTTTTGTACGATTTTTTCAAGTATTTGGTGTTAAAAAAAAACCATATGACAGTACGACATCTTGCCTATATAGACAGTTAAGTCAGAAAAAAACACATTTTGGTCAAAAAACTCTCCCAAAAAATAGGCATGGCAATGAGGGGAATAGCATATGTCCTTCTCGGGATCTTAAGGGACATTTTAAAAAAAGTTTCATCGAAATCTGTGCAGTAGTTTTCACGCCAACCGTTAACACATGTCTACACGTCTACAGTTTTATTACATGTATAGATTATTATTATTAAGGATTACAATTTAAGATAAATTTCATTCTAATACAGCAGAATAAGCGCTATCTACCAGGTCTTTCGGCTACTGTAGAAAGGTTTAAGTTGCTAAATAAGGTTGTCAAGATTGATGTTTTAATATCTTAGTTAAAAGTTTACTATTGTTTTCTGTTGCAGTTTTGGGTAATATGCGGAATGGTGAGGGTGTAAAATATTAAACGAAAATGGCCCGTCCATTAAAAAGCTTGCTTATACATATTGAAGCTGATATGCGGGTTAAAAACACCGAAACTTTCAATTTATATTTCAATTCAAGGGGATCCGAACAATCTCAATTTTTTTTTCGGATTTTTCTTAAACGTACACAATTTTCCTCATCATTATCATCACTATCGCTTGCTATTAATAAATAATTCGCCAGTATATTTTTTTGTGAAATTCGCTGTATTCCTTTCGCATGAAACGAAAATGTCTTTCGTTTTTGGAGTTACATGATGCAAAGAAAACGAAAACTTCAATGAAATAGCTTTCGTTTTTTTGCTTTCGCGCAAATTAAATTTTCTTTCGTTTTCGAAATCCCATGAAGCAAAACGTTCGTTTGAACGAAAATCATTGAATCATCTTACAGAATCCCACCCCTGAACTACTTGACACATTTTAGAGATTCGTTAAGACTTTCATAAACTGGCATCTTACTCGAACGAAATTGTAATCAAGACCTAATTTTTTTGTGAGCGAAAAGTGTTAATTTAAAATCACATTAAGTAAGTGCTTCTGTACAGCTTCCAATCGCAATCGGTTGACTGCATGACAGTTCATTGCTTCTGTAAAACCTTCTGTAAGAATATGTAAAGTAACTTCTAGAAAGTGCTTCATACTACAAGCTTCATCGAACTTCATTCATCCAAGCAATTCGCTATCCACACATTTTCAGAAGTATAAAAGAGATTGTATCGAAACTTAATTCCATATCCCTCTAAAGCTTCGTAAAGGTCTTATTGAAATTATTATCGAAAAAATTACTTCGAAATCGAATTATTTATTAAAAAAAAAAGCTCTATCGAAGCTGTTGCCTAGAGAAATACAAATTTGAACCTTACCGATGTCAAATTGTTACTTGAGATGTGCTCTTCGACAAAAGAAGAGAAAAAGCACCTTTCAGTCTTCAGTTTTCGGTTCAGGTTTTATAAATACTTACCCAGCCAACATTTTTTTAAACATACAACAACGAAAAATAAAAATGTACCTGAAATCATTTCAGCCACATTACAAGCCTCGCATTACCTCCCTCTTTTGTGGGGAGTAAACACAAAGTTATTTTTCATCGAAGGCACACATTTCCATATGGATGTGTTATTTCCATTGCCCAGCTCGAAATGGCATTATAAGATGACATCTTACCTGTCCTCAAAAAGACTGGGCAATTAAAACTTTTATCCTTAATTGCAAATTAGCTCCTATATAGGCACGTTGGCATAGCCAACTCATTTGTCATCGCAATTTCCGAGAAAAATACAGTTCTTGTCCAGCTTTCCGCATTTCGTTCATTGGATGTGGAAGCTCTGCAACTGCTTATACCAGACATTTCAAGACTTCTTCAGAGGTTGAATGAAGTGCAACAAAAACACTGGCAGTTTTTTTCTATTGCAGTCAAACCAGCGTTGACCTTTCGCGCTGTACCTCCATGACACTGATTTATACAGAGGCCCCAAGCCAAAACTTTATACCTAAACGTCGCAGACGTCAAAAATTTCCACCATGTAACCAAATAATTCACTGTTGGCATAAAAAAAATCAAGTACACATACACACAAACTAACCCACCTTCCTTCGTCGGTATACGAACAGCGCAACAGTATGGTAGCACAATGGTATAGTAGAACGTTCAAATTCGCTATTTATCCCATTGGCCTTTCAAAGTCATTTCCATAAAGTTGCTGAACCTTTTTCATCGTTAAGCTGACTCTGGTAAATGCATCTTAAAATGCACGTCCAAATAAGCCAATTACCCAAGTTAGTTAACGCTGAGTAGCCATATAAACGAGGCTCAGCTTGCCCCCTCGCTCAGCTTTCAGGTCTTTTTATTATTATATTTCTTTCTCATTCGTCTTTACTTCAACAGTCCTACGGACCCCTATTTTACATTACTATGTTTTTTTACAGACGGAGATTTTAACTTTATCCGCCGTTAACTTTCTGGGACACTGCCACAGCTTCAAAGTCACAAAATCAAATTAGGTAAAAAAAATTGAAAAAAAATTAGCCATGCTACGATGGCGAACGATAATTTATGCACAGCAACCTGGATACTAGTCAACTTACCCCGACCAATCAGCCACCCACTGGACGACACGCCAACACACCGGTATATGTAGGTGTAGGTAGAGTGGCAACCTGGACGAAGGAGTTTTTTGCATCGAAAATCGAATGAAAAAGTTATAGCTGGTCGACTGCACGTAATTTGCGATTGAGCAACGGGGATGACACAAAAAAATATCCTTTGCTGGGCAAAAATAAAAAGAAAAAACTCTCCCAGCTCTTCTATATTCACATAGGGTGGACGACAGGTTGATGTTTGGCAAATGGTAATGGTACCGGGGTGGCCGTGACAGTGCCGCTGTAGGAGTTACTTCTGTACGAATACTGTGACGACAACGATGATGATGATGATGATGATGCTGGTGATGCTGCTATGAGCCAGAAAGTCGATCTCGTTGCGATGTTGTCCGCTCCAGTTCACTTTGGTCTTTTTGATTTTGCCCCATTATTATTAACCAGTTTCTGTTTTTTGGTCCATATCCTGCCTTTCGTTCCCGGCCTTGCCGTCACTAACGCCTCCTATTTTAGCTGGTTAATTTTTGCTCGATGATAGTATAGAAAGGTGGCCAGTATTGCATGCAACTTTTCCGTCGCAAAATTTCTTTTAATAAAGTTAAGATTGGAAGTCCTAATATCGACGTGTGTCAATTGGAGAACGTTGTACCTATACTAGCTTGGGATAAAAATTATTCAATTTATTTAGTCCGCACCAACGAGTAGTGCGCAATTTCAATAAGCTCTTCAAGGAGATCAATTAAATGCGAATGGTATTAGGTTTACGGTTTAACTATATACTACACATGCGATACCTAATTTTGAAAAAAAATCCATATTAGCTCCCCAAAAGGGTAGGTATTTAAAAAACCATTTCATGTGGACCTTTATCCAATGACCACGAAAAGAAATCAGCAGAATAAAAACCTAAAAATGAACAAGTGAACCTATATCTACAACAGATCGAGTAAAAAATTGACAAAAGCCACACAAATGACCCAACAGCCACTTCTCTTCCACCCGCAGAATTACCTCTGAGACTGTGATATCCGAAAGGATTTTGCCAATTTATGCACACACGAAAAAGGAACAAAATAAAACGTAAAACTTTTCCGAGTTTAGACAATGTTATCCCTTTATAGACGTCCCTGTTGTTTGGCAGGCATTTGGACAGGCAAATGTGTTTAACACATTGCCAAGGAATTTTTCAAAACAAATCCTTTTTTTATTCAGCTAGCATTCCCAAAAAAACATCCGACAGTCCTTACTCCCTTTTTTTTCATAAAGCTCGAAAACATTTTCACTAGTGCGCCTTCCGAACTTTCATTCCGATCAATCTATGATTATATAAGTGTATTTAAGGATAAGGCGCCCCTACACACACAGGTGCAGACGGTGACGGAAGAGAGAACCAACTGGAAGAAAAATCGTCCACCATATCAATGGACCTTTTTTTAACACTGAACATGCCGAGTGGAAGGGTTAGACAATTCATGGATCGGGTGCGGCTATACACAGGAGTTATATACATAGTGTGAAATCTGTTTATATCCTTCGAGGACAAAACGAACGACTAGCATCCCAGCCGACCGTACTGGAGTATGGGGAGAAGTTCTTTTTGTATTTATGGTAAAAATTATTCAACTAAAACACACCCGGTATCGACATCTAAGGATGTCCGAGGGAATTTTTCGGACTTCACCCCAAACATACGGATGACTTCGGATGAGTGGTTTGGTCGCACACTGGGGTAGAAAAATGTGTCAGTACGTGCATTAGCACTCACTTGGTCGAATTGGTTTTCAACTCAGAAATTATAAAAAAAAAACAAGTTTAGATAGAGATGCGGTGAAAATTGGTGAGAAATTTTGTTTTTAATTAAAGGGCTTCAATTATTTTATTTTTTCCTGATGCTGTCGAAGCTGGATAAAGCATCTGTGCAAAAAATCTGTAAATGACATTATTTACTTTCCGTAACTTTGGGTGTAACTCTTTTGACTGTTTTAGATTTAAATATCTACAGCAAATTTTTAAGAGATTCTTCTTTGACGTCAAGAGGAATGGGAATATACTTTCCAGTAAGACACTTGTCAATATAAAAAGGATCAGTTCAACCGATTAAGAGCTGTGTACTTTAGAAATCTTTACACTTAAAAAACAACCTACCTACCTTCCAAAAGAAAATCTCATAAAAGTGATTTGCATATATCCAAAGCAGGTAAATGCTCTTATGTGAGTCGTAAAGATCTTATCTCTTCTAACTAACTAAGTCCAAGCAGTTATTATGGAATATCCCAGATTACCTCCCAATTCCTTGTTATAATGGAATGTAATCGTTCACAATCGAGCGAACATAAGTTCGAGAAAGATTATCACAAGAAAAACGTGTTGTTTTCCAAACTATGGAGACCAAGATAGACAACAACTAAATCCGAATCAGTAGAAAACCACATGCTGTTTTTAGTATCTACATTTGTTCGAAAATAGATGACGCTGAACATCGACTTTGACATTTTGTTCATAACTCGAAAATCCGCCAGGTGGAGTGGTTGATCCACTTGCCATTGCGCAATATGACAGGCGTCGTTTGGTCATTCCAGTTGAATTGGACGGACTTGCTATTGCGTGCGGTCACATACCTACCTATCGGCAAATTGCATTGTAAAGAGTGAGGTTAACCAATCTTCAACGACACGTCAATCATTGCAGTTTGATTGAAACACATCGATAAAGAACTTGAATTGACCGAATTGTATAAAGCAGTATGAGCGTGTCGTCTGTACCTACTTCGATATTTTACGACTACTATTAAGGTAGCTATTTATTTTATTTTGTTATCATTGCCCAGATTGACCTATTTTTCATTTATTTATTTTTTTAATTTACATAGAAAAAACATGAATTACCCAAATAACCGCTCTAAGGTTGAAGGCAACGAACATTTTTAAATTCTACATGAAAATCATAAAAAAAAACACTATGTCTTAAGTAAACACTTAATTTAATAAAATAATATGTAAATAATATATTTTCTATGAAAATCCAAAAAAAGTAAGTAGCTTCGTGATGTCAGTAAATCAAAATATTATCATATAAATAAAATTGGTTTAGTTCTGTTCGACTAAGATTGAATTTTGCAATGACGTTCAATATATTCTGGTGCATTTTTCACAGACCTATAGCGGATACCTAGGCCTACAATATCCACTTTGTTTCAACTCTAAATCTTTATAAATTTTGGGAAAAATTAGACAAGAGTAATTTATTTTTTTGTTTCGTTTCGTTTTTTTCTTTGTAACGTTTTGCTGTTGAAAATACTGGGAGCATTTAAGTATACTAAATACCAGCTTATAGAGGACATCTGCAGGTAAAACTTAGGATATCCAATAACTCGATAACTTAAAAAGGCAAAATTTGAAACATTTCTACGATTTTCGTCTGAGTGAGTAGATATGCACTTCATTATCAAATCAAACATACTAAATGTGCAATATATTGACATCTCTTTTAACCCTATTTTACTCCTGTCACGGAGGGGGAGACAGACAGAGGTAGTACTTTGCGTGGTTTGCTAAGAAAAAAAAAAACAAAAGAAATGGCAAATATGTAATAAATGTTTGTTTATCTCTGTTTTGCTTACAAAAAAAAGGTATAGGTACTAGTGATACCGGGCCTGTAACAGAACGCGACAAGTAGTTGTAGGACAAGTAAATTTGGACAACGTGTCAAATACCTAAGCAGAAAACAAAAATAGTGAAATACAATAGTATATAGTTAAAAATGTACTTTTTTGATTCCTACTTTGATAGTGATAGTGAGAACCTCGGCACAGGTTGAAAGTTTTTAGGCCAAGAATTAATTTGGATGTCAGTGATCACCTGTAAATTAAAAAATTTCGCATATGAAAATCAACTGCACACAATCTTGCTGCAAGACTAATTAATGAGTAGTTATGCCGTAATATTATTACACAAACAATTAGTCATATTCAAAGATTCCGCAACACAGAGTCATATAACTGCTTCCGATTTTCGCCCAACGATATCGAGCACAATGTTTTCGCAAGTTGTTAAGATGCAGTTTTTTTCACCCGCAGAACCCGTTTTCTTTTTGAGTTGTCCACTTTTGCCTATAATTTGATTTGTGTAAGTAACATATAAATTCTAATGTTACTTATTTAGTTAGTACTTACAATTGTGCGTTTCTTAACATTTTGCCAAAATACGTCCCTTACGTAAGTCCAATTCCTATTTTGCGCAACAAAATTTTGGCTTTTTGCCAGGCTGTCTATTTCCTTCCACTTTCTACATTTATTTTCATTTTGTTAAGACACCACTGAACGCACCAAATGGGATATCTTTTCCTTCTGTTATTTTTGTTAAAATAACATTTTTTTGTCTTCCGTGATTTTTGCGATCTTCACATATAAAACACTTGTCGAAGCATGCCGACAAGTCAAGGGAATTTACGGTTTACGATCTGTTACAGAATTACTTTGTACTTGTTGGAAAAGCATAAATGGACAAGTGAATTTAGACTTGTCGATTTGTCGCGTTATGTTACAGGCCACAGGTGCAATGAAGATAAAGGCAGAGTGGACTCAGTCTTTGGGAGGTTTTTTTAATACGGGTTCAAGTCCCTCACTATTGCAGAACGCTCCCTCGCGTTATACCTCTGCAATGTCTGTCGATGATTTTTCCTTCGAGCTATTATCAAAAAAAAATTGTGTCCCCTACAAGACAGTAAATTTATAAAAAAAAATTTTCTATCAATTGTTCTGAAACCACCGTGCAAAATACGGGCGAAGCCGGGCGGGTAAAGCTAGTTCTGAATAAGAAATGCACGGTTTAATAAAAAAGTTATTGATGTAAGAGAACAATTCTTTAAGTACCTAACTGTTAAGAATGTAAATATATTAAAGAGAATTAACAATAAAGTAAAATTGTCAAATTTAATTAATAATCATTGTATATAAGGCCATTAGTTTATAATTGACATTTGTCAATAAAAGTCTACACTCAATTGTACATAAACAAAAGTATAAATGTCACACAGTTTTCCGTAAATAATTCAATTAGTCTAAGCCCGCAATTTATAACGTTGACTGAAAATTACCCTGTGTTATTCTTTATTTCATCCGTTTTTAAATAAAGTTATTAACAACGGGTAGTTTTTTCATCTATTGTGCACAGTTCGGCTTTGTGCATTTTTCCAAACGGTTTTAGATAAAAACAGTTTCTTATTCTAAAATCTATATACCTACTATTATGATTTTTCTTCGATAAAAAATAATTGTTGGCGATTTCAGAAATAAGTTATTAATTTAATAAAATAGATTCTCAAGGCTCATTATTATATAAGTAAGCAAACAGTTTCTTGGGTCAAGAAAACCTATGAACGAATTAAGAAAACAAAAAATTTTGATGAAAGAAAACAATTCTTGGGGCAAAAAAACCGATTAAACATTTGATTTTTTAAATCAAGTTCTTGTTTTAAGGAACTGCTAGTTACAGTTTAGAAGATATTTTTTCCAAACTGTCTATTACTATGGATGCAAAATGCAAAAATGTTAAATGGGCACATTCAAAATCTTTAGTCGATTAGATTGGTCTGCAGTTCAGATGTACGATGTACCTGAACAAAACAAAGATTGGGTCGATAGCGTCACTTTTCTTATATCATCCACATATACGAACTACAAACATAGTAATCAGTCACGAAATTATTGACTAGATTTCTGGGGCATTGTGGACGGGTACCATAAACGTTAACAGCCGGCTGTCAGATGTGAACGTCCCGAATCTCAAACTCGCAATTATTTCAGTTAGTTGTCATCGATTGTTCTACCACGTTGATGCCCAGTCTTTCTCTTAACACAAAATTCGAAGGAATTGTATAGCATCCAAATCCAGTGGTAGTAGGATTTGAATACTCTGCTAAAACACAGTTTCCCAATCTCCTGTTAGGTCTCGGTAGCTATTATTGTTGTTGTAAAACAGGTTTTTTTTTAAACATGTTGATTTGCAAAATTTTGATATCCACAACCCACAATGTTGGAGAACTTCTAAGTTCTAACTATTAAGCAACACACAATTTAATAACGCAACCCAAAGCTTTATACTTTCAGTACACAGTCTCCCATTGGCAATGATCTAAATTGAAAGAAAATGTCTCATCACTCAGAATTCAATTTTAACGTGCGGGTTTCCGTAGCTGGGACTAGGGATTCTATGTTTACGTTGACGCGCTGGCCTTTGCGTTTAGTCAATGTAACCTGAGCACCGAAAATTCAATCCTATAAACAGCCTGCCCTCCTCTCCCGCTTCCACATGAGCAAGAAAATTCTATAATTTCAAAACCCCGCCGGGACTAAATACGAAACATGCAAACATTTTACAACAACTCAAGCGACGTAAACGGTCTCAATGTTAAATGATATCGAGTATAAATCTGGAGTGTGGAGGGAGCAGATCCCATCGCTCGTGTTGGTCGTGTTGTCATAGACGCAAACATGAAACGTATGCATAGATATAAATCTCCAGATGGCTATGTGAATTGAGTTTTTATCTCTTGTCTGGTAAAAGGTAAACAAACACACCAATAAAATATAGAGCAGCCTTCGCAAATCACAGCAGGGACAAAGTAAGGCTCTTTGAAGGGCGGCCGCCTCCGAACACGAGTCCTTTGAATTTATTTTACACGCAATACAGGTCGACATCGTGTGTGTGAGTGTATATAGACGTGGGGCTGGGTATCTATCAGCTTGGTACCTACGCCTATACTTTGTTCGCCGACACGTCGTGGACGTATAAGTGGTCGGGGTGGCTGGTAGCTGTTGGTGAATGACGGTGGTTCACATTTGACAGTGGGCGCCTTTCAATTGAAAATTAATGCTTCTTCATCAATCAAGCGAAATGGAAAGGCTGTTTGTGTGCGCACAGTTTCCAGTGTTTGGTGTGTGTCCTGTGTGAATGGCGTATCCTTGTGAGTCCCATGGCTGATGAACAATTTTATTCAAAGTGAAAATGAAAACTCCCTCCCTCGTCGATTCTCATGCTCATCCCTTAAGCGCTGATTCTTAGAAATTTCATCTAAAGTACGAAGCATTTAATGTTGTTTCTTCCACTCTACGCAGAAGATCTCAGGACTCGGCAGTGCGTGAGCGAAATGGATGGCAGGTGTAAATGTTATTCGTCAGTCATATAGGGCATTTTTTTTTTTTCAAAGTAAGGAAAATTACAGTTAGTTGGGAAAATAAAATAAATAAAAGTCGCTTCTGAATAGAGTTTCGCATGAATTGTTGAGTTTTCATTTTCCGTTTGCATTCATCAGGTTCAATCAACGTCAAATTGAATTTTTGTTGAATTGTTTTATTTTGCAATTCTTTATAATTTTGTCAAATGAAAAGGTAAATATCTACTTTACCTGTACTGTGGTAACCATGTCGTACATGCATTGATCTGATAGTTGCCATCTTTCGATGTGACTAAAAATAAGTTTTTCGTAGGTTTAATAGCTTTTTATTTGGTAGTGGGACATTGATGTTATTACAAATATATCCCGTAGATATGCGAAAACTGATCGGGATTTGGATATAGTCATTTTTGAAATAATAATATATAAATAAATAATGAAAAAAAAAAGATTTATTCGAATTCTTAATTATGAATATTTTATCACTCACGAAATGACGCTGTGGCGACACGTTTGCTCCTACGGTTGATTACAGAACTGAAAAAGGAAAGCAAAGACAAAAAAAGGAAGAGGCAAGAGGGGCGCATGTTGCAGTTCCAGTTTACAGACACAGACAGTGTTCTATATTTTGCGTACTGTATATTATGGGTGTCGGCTGTCGGTCTGTTGCGTTATATTTGTCCCGTACGTTTAAGTTGTTCGTTTGTAGGGTGATGCCCCACGGTTTGGCCCCATCCCACTCATGCATTTTGTTTTTTGTTGTAAAATTATACAGAAAAAACAGTAACAAATATTGCAATGTTTAGTTCGAAAACTACCATTGCTTAACTATTCAGCTAAAAACTGAGTATTAAATGTTTTTTTCGAAATGTTACTTGGTTTTTAACGTGTCATCCAAGTCGAAAATGCGGTTTTCGAGATTGGTATGAGGAGTTTACCGTTTTTGATCATTCGAATTAAAAATTAAAGATGCGTTCATTTTTAAAACACAAACCATATTAAAAAAAACATTTTTTTCAGAAAAATTAGTTTTGGAATTAACTTTTGTTACAATCTTATGGACCGTTTTCAAGATATGTCCAAATTTCAAAAGCATTGTTGTTAAATTTTTAAGCGAAAAACCGAGTATGCAGTCGTATTAACCTCACCTACTTAAGTTAAAATATAAATCTTGATTGAAATCGTTGGAGCCGTTTTCGAAATGATATGAACGTTTTATATGGGAAGTAGCTACCATAAATATTGAGGTTACCTCCCGTGCAAAACAGAAAACGGCCCCGAACTGTAAGCCTCAGGAACACACGGACAAAAAGGCAGACGGACAAAATTACGCGACCCACTTTTTTGAGTTTTTATTTAACCTATATCGCAATGTCAGAATTTATTAACATCTCTAGTTTGAAATTTTGTACGAATACGATATTTTTCTCTCACTATATAGGGAAGCGTCGGCAACAGGGAGACACCTTTTTTGCAAATGACTATATCCAAAAGAGTATTCCGAGTAATTAGTTGATTTTAATTGCGTTAGGTAGTTTTATTATTTGTGCTGTTTATTGCATACTTAGAATTAAATTTACCTCCACCGATAAAATAATTGAAATCAAAATGGCTGAGTACCTCATTTGTCTTACTGTTGGTACACTTACTCAAACAATGAGACAGTTCGTTAAACAAATATTTTAACAAAAAAAAGTCTTGTTTGATAAACATTTATATTTTGTCACGCAAAAAAAGTCTTATGTATGAAATATGTATGAATAAAAAACAAAAATAAAAGTTACAAAAAATGTATTCAGTGACAAATAAATAGATAATAAAAAAAAATCAATTTCATTATTCATGAAATAAAAATAAAAAATTTAGCGCACATCAATTTGGTCAAATGTGATTCCAAAATGGATTCTGGCTTGATGGCGACTGGTGTAGCCGCAAAGAATCGGGAGAATCATTTTTATGTCTTCTTCGTTGAGACACTGTCCCACTGATGGCAACGGGGTTTTGACTCACTGTTGGTAAATCGTCGAAAATATGTAAACGAAAATCAAAATAAAAAAACTATGCATCGAAATGCCTTAAGATCTAGTTAATTGTTTTTTTCTACAATGTAGGTAATCTACATTACATTGATTGAAAAACTCGCTTAGATAAAAAGTTATTTCTATTTTATTGGGACACTTAAAATTTACATTTGAGTATTTTTTACACTCCCCTATCTTCATTTCAAGATTCAAGTAAACACAAACTGAACCAATCGGACGAACATCTATTTCATGACAACAATCGCAACGTGTTCGCACATGTTTCTTCGGAGTTATTCGGAATGGCTCACTGTTGAACGTCTCACTGTTTGCGACTTTCCCCTATTCATGAAAGTTAGAAAGAAAGATTTTTAAACAAATCATACAGATTGTGTGACTAGTTTCAATGCGAAGAGATTAACTTTAGTATGTCATTAAAAGTTTAGTATAGAAACGGTGACCATATTTTCGAATTCGATAGAATGAACGATAGAAAAAGAAAGAAATTTGATAAATAGGCACTTTATACACAAAAAAAAACTGAAAAAAAAACTAGCTAAATAGATCACATTTTAATTATAAGTCAACTATTTTGGTCGTTCAGCAAGTTATGACACATTAGCATTATCACTTTGTTCATTGAATTTCGGTTTTCTGAATATTTACAATATTGTTTGAAAGAATTTAAATAAAATACAGAACAAATAATGAACAACTTTTAATATAAAGAATATTTATAAAGGTTTTGCATACAAAATAATTCATAATGAACATCGTCTTCAACACAGAACTGTTCGATATCATGAACGGATGGCAACCGTAAGTATAGACCATACCTACTTTGCAATTGGACAATCATTAGTGAAATTGGTAGTCTGAAAATCAGGATAGCAATTATATCTAACAAAGTAACACATCTGTAACACCTTATTCAAAAAAACTTTTCTCCCCCACCCACAATTTCACAACATCTCAGTCGGCGCCCTTTATTTCAATTTGCGTCCGCCCATGTCGACTGTTGATTTGATGCCCTTGAATTTGCCTAAGCAGTAGTACATGGTTGGCGACCGTATTAACGGACAAGCAGAACACGACTTGACTGCCGCGCGATATCGGAAGCTGACCACATAAGAAGCGATATATAAGAGAGTCTGACGGAAGAACGGGGGTCAGTCAACTATCAGCGAGCGGAAAACCAACAAACTATATTTGTGGAAAAAAATAAAGAATTAACACTAGAAAAGCTGTGTTGTTTTCTCTGGTTTTTTTCCTTTGGTTGATTTTTTCTCGTTTGGTGTTTTGCTTTAACGTCACAACATCAGAAGTGGGATTAAGTCCCAGTGATTCTAAAATATATTATCGCGCTATTCTGACCAAAATTAAAAAGTGATCAAAGCAGGACGAGGATGAGTGAAGCGGAGAAACTAATCGCGAAATTCAGTGAATACACGAGGGACGAGCTCCGCCATGAACTGAAGAAGCGTGGCTTAAAAGGGGCAAGGAAAAAGTCTCAGTTGCTACACAAACTGCTGGTGCACGAGAATTTAATTGAACGGGGTGAAGCAGAGGATGCCAGTGGGAACGAGGCTGACGAGAACACGGGATCAAGCGACGATGAGCGAAGTGAAGTGGAAAGGCTACGACAGGAGGTCCAGTCCATGAAGGCAGCGCTGGAAGGTATGAAATCGCCGAAGGAGAATCGAGAGGAGGGGGTTTCAGCCTCAAAACCAAGAACGACGAGTGCGAGTGAGGAGAGAGCTGTATCGAAAGGTGGATACACCGTAAAGGATGTAAGTGAAATGCTTTGTGAGTTTAACCCAAGAAACGCAGCAGGGCTTTCTTCGATAGCATTCGTCCGGAGAGTTCGAGAAATCAGAGATGTGTATCAGTTAGATGGAAGGCTTGTTATGATGGCGGCGATCAGTAAACTGGCAGGAGCAGCGAAGCTTTGGAGTAATGGAGTTATTCATTCAACATTAGAAGAATTTCTGTGCGAATTTGTAAACAACTTCCCAGCAGAAGATGATCTTGCTGATTTGCATGAAATTTTGCGTAATAAAAAGCAAAGGCCATATGAAGACATAGAGGAGTTTGTGTACGAGATGAGGGCGATTGCTTCGAGGGGTCAATTGGAGGAGAAAACAGTGGTGAAATATATAGTACGGGGCATTACCGACTTGGAGTGTCGGGACGTTTTGAAAGCGGCGCAGCCAGATACCCTTCAGGAGCTGTTACGGAAAATTCGATGGACCGTAAGTGTGAGAGTGCAACGACGACCAGCAACAACCACAGGGCGCACTGCGAACGCAACAGGGACACCCAGACATGCCGCATCCGAAGGAAACGGTGGAAACCCCTCATCAGACATTGCTAGATGTTTCAAATGTAACCAGATGGGGCACATTGGACGGAATTGCTCGACGATCAAGTGTTTTAATTGTAACCAAACCGGGCACATCAGTCGCAACTGTACAGCACAAAGAAGGACAGCGGAACCAGCTACCAGCCGAAGCCAGCAGTCAAACCAATTGTGGGTGTGTGAAAACAGGAGTGTGTACCATAAAATTGTGAACGTGAATGGAAAACCAATTGAGGCTTTCATAGACCTAGGCAGCGATTGCGTTACGTTGCAACAGTCAGTTGCTAATTCCAAAGACCTTCGCTACGACCAGGACAAAAGGAGGCTTAATGGGTTCGGAGGAGGAGGATGCAGGACTGTAGGAAAATTGCACGCTGAAGTCACGGTAGATGCATTGCGGAGTTGGTGCGAAGTGTTAGTTGTTCCAGATGAAAGCCAGCCGTACCAAATGATTGTCGGACGGCGCTTGCTTGATCAACCCCAAGTCAAAATCGAGAAGACACACAGCGAACTTAAAATCAGTGACTGTACTACAAGTGAAGGAGGCAAAACTTTGATTATCGCGGACGAAGCGGAGCAACAGGTGCGAACCAGAATCACGATTGACGATCTGGATACTGAGGACATCACAGATGAGGAGAAGCAACAACTTTGTGGACTAGTGAACACCCACCGAGACTGTTTCGCTTTGGATGCTAGTGAACTTGGCGAATACAACTGGGGTGAATGCACGATCGAATTAACTACATCACGTCCAGTATGCGCACAGCCGTACAGACTACCTTTCGCCAAACGAAAGATAGTAGAAGAAAAGATAAGTGAAATGTTGCAGCAGGGAGTTATTCGACCTTCGACCTCCAGTTTCTGTGCGCCGATAGTTCTTACGAAGAAGAAGGATGGTGGAGACAGGATGTGCATCGACTATCGGGCGCTGAATAGAGTAACAATGAAACAGAAGTTCCCGATGCCTACGGTGGAGGAAATACTAGCAACATTAGCTGGAAACAAGTATTTCACAATATTGGACCTCGCTTCCGGATATCATCAAATGCGAATAGCCGAGCAAAGCCGAAAGTATACCGCATTTGCTACGGAGAACGGGCTGTACGAGTTTGTGCGCATGCCATTTGGTCTAGTTAATGCTCCAGCGTATTTCCAGATGTGCATGAACCAGATCAAAGCACGCATGAACCACGGGGATGTTGCAGTTTACCTAGACGATGTTATAATCGGAAGCAAATCAATAGGAGAAGGACTACAAAAGTTGGGTAAATTCCTGGCAGTTCTGAAAGAGTCGGGCTTGACTCTTAATACCAAAAAGTGCGCGTTTCTGAGGACTAGCATTGAGTTCCTTGGACATCAACTGGATGGAAATGGGATACGACCGAGCGAGCGGAAGACAGTGGCGGTGAAACACTTTCCTCAACCGAGAAACGTGCATCAGGTGAGACAGTTTTTGGGGCTTACTGGATATTTCCGGAAATTTGTTCCGAAATATTCCCAAATCGCAACGCCTCTAACCGATTTGCTAAAGGAAGGCAAACCTTTTGTGTGGATGGAGCTACAGCAGACGGCGTTTGACAAGCTCAAATCCAAATTAATAAACCCACCTCTACTAGCTCTTTATGATGCACAGTGTGATCATGAAGTTCACACCGATGCTTCAACTGTGGGACTTGCCGGCATACTGATGCAGCGAGGGGAGAGCGACGACAACCTTAGACCAGTGGCATACTTCAGCAGGAAATTAACTGAAGCGGAGGCAAACTATCACAGCTACGAGTTGGAGGTCTTGGCTGTGGTAGAAAGCCTAGATAGATTCCGGATATACCTTTTGGGAAAGACGTTTAAAGTAATTACCGATTGCGAAGCCATTGTATCAACTCAAAATAAGGCCAAAATTATACCACGAGTCGCAAGGTGGTGGCTCAAACTTCAGGAATTTCAGTTTACTACAGTTCATCAGCCAGGAAGGAAAGCGGGGTACGTGGATGCAATGAGTCGTCAGCCGGTAGCGGAAGAACGAGAAATGGAGGAAGCATCTATCAACGTTTTGAACATCTGCATTGACGATGACGATTGGTTAGCGACCATGCAGTGGCAAGATGAAAATCTGCGTAATATTATCGAGCAATTGCAAGCAACAACTACCGATAGTAAACAAAAGCAATTGCATAAAGAATACCAACTGGAAGGAAAACGACTATACAGATGCGATGGCGATCGGCGGAAGTGGGTTGTGCCGAAAGGAGTACGGTGGCGAGTTTTACGCATGTGCCACGACGAGGCTGCACACATGGGGTACGAAAAAACCCTGGAGAGGCTGAGACGGACATACTGGTTCCCTAAGATGAGAAGCTTTGTCAAGGGCTACGTTAAAGGATGTGTAGAATGCGCTTACACTAAGAAGAAGGGGGGAACGGCGGAAGGAGAGTTTCATTGTCTGGAGAGGGTACCTATACCTTTTCATACTATTCACATGGATCACCTTGGACCATTCGTAGCTGGACGGGGAGGAACGAAATACTTGTTGGCATTAGTAGACAACTTTACCAAGTACACGATCTTGAAAGCTGTAAGGACCACCAACACAAAGGGAGTGATAGCTGTGCTCAATCAAGTCAGCGAATACTTTGGGATGCCGCAGCGTTTAATCACAGATAGAGGAACGGCATTCTCGGCGAGTGATTTCTCAAAATACTGTCGCACCCATGGAATACAGCATATCATGACGGCCGTTAGAACACCGCGAGCCAACGGGCAGGTAGAGAGGGCCAACCGCACGGTACTAGCAGCGCTGAAGTGCACTCATGCAGCGGGTAAGGACTGGGCACAACAGTTGAGAAGCATTCAGTGGAGCCTAAATACGACGAGAAGCGCCACTACAAGAGCGACTCCGCATGAATTGATGTTTGCTTATACGCCAAGAGGAATTGCTGGGGACAAACTATTTTTGGAACTGGAGCGAGCTGGACACTGGAATCAAGATGAAATGGATCGTAGGCGGTACATTGCTTTGCAACATATTGCAATGAACCAACAGAAGCAGAAAGAACGTTTTGACAAGACCCACAAGAAGCCAAACACATACGAGGTAGATGACTTGGTCCTGATTGAACGTGAGCCTATAGGGACAGGTGAGTCCAGAAAACTTGATCCAATTTACAGGGGCCCATACATAGTGACGAAAGTGCTGCCAAACGACCGATACGTCCTAAAGGATATTCCGGGACAACAGCGTTCTCAAAAACCATTTGAGTCTGTCGAAAGCGCAGACAAAATGAAGAGGTGGTGCGAGATTTACGATGGAGATGATGACGATGACCTTTACTACAGCGAAGCAGATGTTTCCGACCGTGATGATGATGTTGACGCCGTGATCCCCGATCCAGTGATGGTAGGAAGTCTCGAGGACGAGCCTGCAATCAGGATGGACGAGCTGTAACACCTTATTCAAAAAAACTTTTCTCCCCCACCCACAATTTCACAACATCTCAGTCGGCGCCCTTTATTTCATTTTGCGTCCGCCCATGTCGACTGTTGATTTGATGCCCTTGAATTTGCCTAAGCAGTAGTACATGGTTGGCGACCGTATTAACGGACAAGCAGAACACGACTTGACTGCCGCGCGATATCGGAAGCTGACCACATAAGAAGCGATATATAAGAGAGTCTGACGGAAGAACGGGGGTCAGTCAACTATCAGCGAGCGGAAAACCAACAAACTATATTTGTGGAAAAAAATAAAGAATTAACACTAGAAAAGCTGTGTTGTTTTCTCTGGTTTTTTTCCTTTGGTTGATTTTTTCTCGTTTGGTGTTTTGCTTTAACGTCACACATCCAAAGGAAAAACAGTTTTTCATCAAGATCAATTTTATTGAAAATTGTTTTTCTGAGACCTCATTTATTACACGCATTTTCCTGAGGACTATCTATTTTCAATGTCATCCCACTGAATCGGCATTGGGCCATACGCCCACCGTCTATTAACGTAATTTGCGTGACACTTAGCCGAAAACAGAATTGCGAGAACCGAATAAGAAGTAGAAAACGAAAACACCAGTAGGAAAACAAAAATCTGATTTCCATTGGAGATATTTTATTGCCGTATTAAGTAGGACTGTGTTTAGTCGGCTCCTTTTGTTCGGATTTTAAGGTTCAAAGTGATATGTCTCTGCGAGTGGGTACGATTTCGCTACTTACTCACGAGACAAGTTAAACATTAGTTCCGTGCCACCTAAGACATGATTGAGTAATAATATTTTATTGCGCAAGTTATGCGAAGAGAATTGCTTTTACTATTGTTTTGTTTCTTCATCCCTCCTCATTTAAAGAGGCACACATTCAGATTTAAAGACGGCACATTTTATTTCTATTAAGGAAAATTATTGCAGCTTCTGTAGGATGGTGCGTTTATGCTACTTTTGACTTGAGTCTGTCCCATTTAAACTGGTTTGATAAATAAATTCGAATAATATTTGCATAGAGACACATCTGTTGTGGCCGCGATTATTTGTCTTGTCTTGCGAGGAGACAAGGGTATACTCTTGGGAGTTGAGTTCGGAATGGTTGGATGTAGGTATAAAATAAAACAGTTTGCTTAGACAGTTCAAATTTATGAACTGAATTGAAGAAGGAATTACGTCAAAAGTATGTAGGTGCAGCTAATTTAGGTATGTAGATTTGATATTAAGGGAAACTCTTGTGCGATTGGGAGTGAGAAATGAGTTGTTTCGTTGGAAGTGTGAATCGGTAATGATTTTAACAAAAAATCGTTTCTTCTTCGTTACTGAAAAGAAATGCATAAAGAAAAGTAGTGTATATCAATAAATTTTCGGCATATTTTCAATGACTCAAAGATCCCTTACCTTTTATTTATTTATTTATTTTCTTAAAATGTTAATACAACATGTATAATAAATATTTTACAATTTTTTTATCATTCTGTAGAACTTGAGGCACTAGGGGCGAATGATACATCGATTGTAATAATAACCAGGGAACGGGTTTTGTTGACATGGCCTTTTTTGCCTTCTTTTACCCATATTGCCTTTTTTATTGTTTTTTTCTGCCTTTTTTGGCAGAAGTTTATATATGTGCACTTTCTTTTTAACTATAAAATTTAATAAATTGACGAAACACCGAAGTTTGCACTAATTACTAATCTCGTCAAAAGAGTACTCTGAATCTTATGCGACGTATTACCATGGAAACAAACCTTTTTGGACAAAATTCCCGCGTTTTGTTTGACTCTACTTTCGTGTCGAAGCAACATTTTTAGATAAATTTCTTACCATCTGCAACTGCGTCAGAATAAGAATTCTCTCAGTGAATTCCCGATTTTTGTTTGTAAGTAAAGGTGAAATTGTTCAGAAAAGATTGCTTTTCCTTAAGACTCAAGACTATCCGAGAAATAAATTAAGTTGTAAACTGCCATATTCTTCACTCTCAACACGTAAGCACTTGAGTTTCTGAGAGTATCGCTGTAACCGCTTCGCAGGAAAAATACTTTCGGAACCTTAAATATGTAAGGATGATTTATTGGTAATACTTGGAGACTGTGAAATAAGAGCCAGCGATTTGCTAGTCTTCTCGCTCCTCAAATAATTCTTGGACGATGTTTCTCGGCAATATTTAATATACTTCAATTGTGGAGTTGTATATTCCACCCCAACTTGCAATACCATATTGTAATTTCGAGAGCGCAAGTCCATAGCATATCATTAAAGAATTATTTAGTGCAATGCCGTTTCAAGAGATACAATATACGCGTAAAAAATAGCATATATTTTTGTAACTCCTATAAATGCGCTTTCGAGCTTAGCTTTCTATCAATTAAAACCCCTAGATACTTAAAACGTTCAACATTTTCGACTTTGAAGCTACTTGGACTATACACACTGAATCTACTAAAAAAATACTTTGTCCACAGGCATGAACAGTATGACAGTTTTGTGCAAGCAGCAGAGTGGAAAATTGTACCGCAATCTGTAGGATATGGACCTTTTAATTTACAGTTTACAGACCATCAGTTTAGTTTTTGGTATTAAGTAACGCATGTTTGGCGAACCATTGACGTAGTATTTGTGATTCCATATGAAGCTTTACTGATAATTTAAATAAGTTGTTGCTTGTATAGGTAAATGTGATGTCGTCAGCGAAAACTGTGATACGACTACTAAAGTTTTAAATAAACAAAGAGTTTATACATATTAAAAAATTAGATTGATGATCCTTGGGGTACACCAATATTCATTTTTAATTCATCGCTGTAATTTGCACCTATTTTTACTCATTATGAAGAGAGTCATATAGTTTTAAAATAAATTAATCCTCTTAAACCAGCTTTGTATAACTTGTATAAAAGCATATTTTGGTTAACCAAATCGAATGCTTTGGTCAGGTCTATAAAGAGAGCAATACTAGTACTACAGGGTCATTCATTTTGTTGTTTCAAGTTTGTAGTTGACACCTGTCAAACTCAACTGTCATTTGAAGTGTCATAATATTAGTTGAATGTTTGCCATTTACGATAATGGATCGCTTAACAATCTAACAACGCGTGAAAATTATTAAAACTTACTACAAGACGGGGCAACAAGCCACATGAAAAACGTGAAAAATTATGGCTTTATTGCGTGAAAATTTTTCATGGTCGCGTTATTTTACGTTTTGGCAACGTCACCCGTTAATTTTTTTTCTGTGGAGCTATGCAAAAGACCGTGTTCACACGAATAATCCCCGAACTTTACTCAAGTTATGGCCGAGATACCGCCGGAAATGTGCAACAAAAGTGGTGCGAATCTTCCCGATGCGGTCGTTTGAATGATATATTGTATTTCACACTTAATGGCAAAGTCCAAACTTTATAATGAAATAAAATTTTCATCAAAAATGAAAATTTTGTATGTGTTTTATAAAGCTTTACTTTCGAAACTGGAAAATGGGTGACCCTATATAGAATTATTAATTTCACTGTTCAACAAATTGGTCATCAGCACTAAAAAAAATATTTTTATTTAGAAAAGAAATTATTCGCACTTTTACATGTTTTTCAAATAATCTAGAAAATGTTGGGAGTGCCTCATACAAGCGTGCGCAAAAATTACAGAAAAGTACTCATCTAAATAAAACAACACTTACATAATGTTTGTTGATGTTCAATGCAAGGAAGATACGCGCCCAAGAGTAGGCAATTGAATACCGTCTAATAAATTATAAAACTCCTATTACGCAACAAAAGAAATAATCAAATCCACATTTATTTAATAATTATTAGCTATCAGGCGATAAGATTCTTCTTGATCGAGATGCTTAACTGTAATAGCCCATATGAATATATATATATACCTATATCCTTTCTCTATTCCCCATATCATCGTCTTTACTCTATATTTGCCTCGTTCTCAATCACTTGTCTCGTTTCGGCGCTGTCTTTCCAGCTTAGACCCTAGCTCAGGAATCCAGAACTGCGTGACTGCACCCACCCTTTGCAGAAACTCCATAGGTTTTATTGAGAAAACACTTCCTATCGTGTTAAGTAGTAATTATCAAAAATTCACCTGCAATCGAAAGCATTTCTTAACGGCGCGATGGACCTTTGAAAGTACAACTCAACAGACTGTTAGTAGTTCTTTCTAACCGACCAAGTTATGTTACGCATGTTTGTTAAATTTAGGGAGTTGGGCCTTTTTTATTTCTCATCAAACATAAAACTATCTTCAAATTTTAAAATTTAGAATTGTTTTCGATATGGTTAAGGCAGACTATAGTATCAAAGGTGACAACCATTCGATTTGGGAATACGGGGAAAAAATATAAACCTTAAAACCCTTTTGTAAGCGACCTGATTGGCCCTTATCTGTGCGGTTCTATAGAGCAGGAAAGCATCACAACATCTAGACAGGATAAGGATAAACCCCAGATCCAATTCGATTTCAAATCAATATCTCTACGAGCTATATAGAGCGATGTCTGCTTTTGGTATCAAACTCAAACAACTAATCCATCTGTTGAGATGAAGAACGCTCGTTGCTGCATCACCGAAACATTTTATACTGAAAAAGGTTTTGGGCAAGGCTATTGTCATGCTACTTTTTTGCCATGCGAAACTCACATGTCAACACACAAGGAACGAAAACACAATTCGTATTATTAAGCGCCTTTTTGGGACCATAACTCACTGAATAAAGTACTTCCAAAGACCGCGCTCGGCGATAAAGCTGGTTCAATGGTGCTTCGAGATTCTATAAAACAATTTTCATTCCTGCGAGTCATCGTGCAAATTTTAACAACCGTTTCGAGGATGTTTCTGGACTTGAACAGTTCTTTTTTTTTTAGTTAACTAACTTCCAAATTTATATATGTTATTTGTAGAATTCTGGATATGGGTCTCTCGAAGCCAACTGCAAAGTTGTTTTGTTCCATATAGCTAAAGGATTTTTGGAAAATGTTTTTCCGCCCAATTGTCTTACGTATGAGTACCAACTAGACTTAGACCTCGCTGATTTGAGACAGTTGAAACCCTATAGTTGACCACAGTGCAGTTACTTGACCTTCTCTTGAGGTCGTCCACTCTGAATGGTGTTTGGCAAGGTGTGCAATTCAGTACTACTGGTCTTTGCCATATTTTCGGTGATAAATGTACCCCATTCGTCTTGAACGCAGATTTAGGTATCAAACTTCCCCCAAAGTAGTCTGTGAAGCCATTTGATTCACAACGATGGCGATGACGATGTATATTATACTACCAAGCACCTGCAGACAGAACAATAACCCGATGCCACATAACTCAACCTGTGTGAATGTGAAATTGTGCACCCATAAGTGCATGAACACACAACTCCCTATACAACAGCTGAATACACTCTTATCGTCAGATGCTACAGTTGACATTAGTCGAGCAATTCCCATCACTGCCAATAGCTCAAGGGTAAAATGGGAATAAACAGTAACTCTGGATTGGGTCTATTTGCTCTTCACTGGCAATCTTGCGTTCCACGTGATGTTAGGTCAAATGTAAATTTGTAAAACATTTTTCGATTATACTGACAGAACCTTTTTCATATGCCCCTCTCCCAAAGAGGAAAAACTCCATAACAGCAACTTCGACAGAGCGGTTAGCATTAACCCCTCGATGACCACAACTCAAATACACCTACAAACTCTGTCGATTTAAATTGAAAATTTTAAATGTAGATAAACTAAACCTGCCCAGCCTCTTACCCCGAGTTAATGGTCTAATCTCATTCAATTTGCTTCTCCCATCTATTCAATTTACGCTTGCATGGGGAAAAGTAACCAACAGAAAAAAAACCTACATAAATTTTCCGGCAGTATTTCCCTTACCATAAATTCTCAACTTAAGTCTGATAATGAACATCAATTGACATTTTTATTTGGCATCACATGGATAAGCACCAGTAATTGTAAAGCACTTTAAGAGCTTATTTCGATCGTTAACGTTACAGAACGCCTTCGCAGCCGATATAGAGACGGCATTGGGAGTGTGTGACGGTAATTGGAGTTCGAATTAGACGTCATCGAAATGAAGGAACATCCTTGAATGGCAATGAAGAAAGCACAGGGCATTGCACTTCTTCGCTCTGGAATTTACTTACTTGAAAGAGATCAAAATGCCAAGGAAGTTGATTAAGATGTATGTGTGTAGAGTGAACGAAATGACATAAGAAAATCAATGCCAAAATCTCATGTCATCCTTCAATCAACAAGATAAGAATTATGTATGTTCTCGTATGTTGACCCTACATGGTGTATAATATATTTGGGACCATTGGCAAGCCAACCACTCCTCTGTGTTTTCGGGATTATAGTACACATGAAAAGATGTGGGCCGTTTGGTTGTGCCTTGCTCAAATTAGGATCCATCTCATTTCTGACTGACTGAGAGTTGTATGCTGTCACAGTAAACAGAAAAAGAGCATCCACTGGATTTCCCTAGAGAACCTTATTTCTATGCTTGTTCTTCTTCGTGTCTTCCCATGCTCGTTCCTGGTGTGCCTTTGCGGCCTCCTCTCGACCATTCATTGATAGAGTCTTCCATTGGCTGGGGAGACGGGGGTGGCAGCATCCCTCTGCCTGCGCCTCAGCCCCGCACTACACTCGTGGACGTTCTAAATGACCTCGTTCCCAGAATGAATTTCCAACGAAGATTTCTTGCATTATTTTCTTGCGCCTGTATGTGTATTAATATTTTATGCTATCTGTGTGATTTGTGGTAATTTGGAAAAAGGTTTTGTATCCGTCCGGGGACTTTCAAATTGATGTCAAAGCGGATACACATGCAGAAAATGGCCCAACGTAAATACAAATAGGCAAATGCCCTATCCATAAGGATCCAACCAAGTCCTACAAACTTTAGATATAGTGAAGAAAAAAAGTTGTATAATTTGATTTTTGACTTTCGAAGGAGAAAATTGTTATTGATTGTATTATCCTTTGGATTCAATATTATTAGTGATCTGGCTGTTTTGAAAATCATTTTACTGCAAACTTGAATTTGATTCGCTTTGTGTTGACTCAATTTCAGTTTGTATTTTAATGGGAGTGCTCTTTGATTGGAACTGAAATATATAGTATTTAACTGAGATCAAGTCGTGAACACGTAGAGAGGACAGTGGAAGAGAAATTTAATTTGGTATTTTACATTTTCGTGTCTTATATATAAATAGGCTGTCACCAAGGCTGTATTTTACATTTTCGTGTCTTATATATAAAAAGGCTGTCACCAGATTATCAAACCATCAACAAAATTCATCACATTGCAATTGACGCACAATATTCTAGATATACATACATATGAGCATTTCCGGCCGCGCTGCCTGTATTCCAATGAATACCTATGTTCCTCAGTTGCCACAGCAGGACCTATGTCCCAACCAGCACTCAACGCCGAAGACCATTATCATCGATGACAAATGCCAATACATCAGAGATACCGCACCCTCAAATCGATATCGATCATCCTCGAGTTCCTCGAAGCAGATGCAGCGATGTAACTTCTTACTTACTAGCTACAGAGCAGCTTTGTACCAAAAGGACGAAATTGGTCTGCGATATCTAGAAGTGATTTGACGACGTCGCATTCGTAATTTTACTGTCGCTCTTCAACCCGGGGACAAAGAGACGTGTGGTCACTAATAAACTGTATAGTAAATGCTATTAAGAAATATTTTTTTGTAAGTTTTTAAAAATATATTAATTATAGACTTACAAATGTTGTGCTTACTTTAAGGACTGTTTAATAATAAAAACTAAAGTAGGTACTTATTTAGTGAAAATCGCGTTTTTATATATCTAGAAGTGATTTGACGACGTCGCATTCGTAATTTTACTGTCGCTCTTCAACCCGGGGACAAAGAGACGTGTGGTCATTAATAAACTGTATAGTAAATGCTATTAAGAAATATTTTTTTGTAAGTTTTTAAAAATATATTAATTATAGACTTACAAATGTTGTGCTTACTTTAAGGACTGTTTAATAATAAAAACTAAAGTAGGTACTTATTTAGTGAAAATCTCGTTTTTCACTTGGCAACACTTTTCTTATGGTTATATTTTATATTTTTTATTGAAAAAAACTCTCTTAAAAAAATTTCACTTAAGCGGAGTCCGGATAAGTGAAAATCCCGTTTATAGAAAAGAGCCTTAAAAAAATATATAGTGTAGCGTAGCATTGTTCGTCAAATCGATGAGTGATTAGCTTATTGGGGGCAGTCAGTATGGTTAAGGGTTTAACTAGGGTTAAATGTGTCACATGCTGGCCAACATATTATAGCCGTTTACCGATGAACAAGAAAATATTGTCGATGTTTGTGATATGAAACTCACACTTCTACAAAAACAAGTTTACTGCACATTGGATAAATGTGTTGCAAAAGACTTTCCTGTTGAAGACAGTCCAAGTTTAACTATACAAAAATGCTCAAATGTATTGTTGCCACAAATAGATCCTGTCACGGCGAGAAGAGTACTTACATTCCGGTATGGAAACGACATTGCAAATTTATTCTCTGAATCATCGCAGTTGAAAAGTGGACGTGACTTGAGACACGCTTGGATACGCGTAGCCAACGTATATGTACCACAAAGTTTGTCCGTCGAGTTTGGAGATTTGCAAAATTTGCTGCAGCTTCCGCTAGTCCACCTTGATTAGGATTAGGAAAGTTGGATGTGACAAACTACCAATTGGTCCCCAGACTAGCGGGTGACTATGTTTCATCCGCGTAGACAACTGCCCTCAGCAAGTCCTGTCAATTCGAAATCCAACATAGTTTTCTCACCACTTACAAAAAAAAAACAGGTGGATCTGGTAATTATGGCTACAACCGTCGGGAGATATACTTTTCGAGCATTTAACGAGCATAAGAAGCTTAATCTTGGTGAAGTTTTTCAACTATAGGCTGGTTTTATAACGAGTACCTATATCTGTGGAAACAAAACTGAATGCAGATCTCACATTTCGCACATTTATCGCTAAAATGACAGAACTTACATTTTCCAGAAAACGGCGGAAAACCGTTTTGATTTTGTTCTAATCCGTTTGAGAATTGAGAGGCGTAGACTAACATAAGTGGCATCTGCTGGCCTAATAATGAATACAAATTGCAGATCTTTTGTATGTGATAACTCAAATATTGAATTTTTCGAATTGTGTCACTCTTGAAATATATATGCGATTTGTAACTTTGGTAATAAGTTGCTAGTCTGAAGGTCTATCTTTTGTCGTCCGAAGAGTTAAATGTTTGATCAGATTTTTGCCAACTTTTTATAGATTTTCCCTGGTGCAATGGTTAGCGTTTTGACCTTCTGACTGAAAGGTTTCACATTCAGCACCGATAAATGTTTACAAGAACTGCATCTTGTTGACTCTTTCCACTGCGCAATCTCTTGCAAACCTCTGAGAGTATTTATGGATGTTCGGATTTGGCAAAAATTGAGTTTCAACAAACGAAAATAAAAAACAGCTAGGTACATGGACCTACAATCGATCAAGACAAAATCAAAAAAATATTATAATCCACATGAACCAATCAAACAAACTTGACATTGAATCGCGAATGCAGCAAAATTGTTTCGAGAGCGCAAAACAAAAACAATGTGTACAACATTCAAGTTTCAAAAGTGCATACTTTCGCATTTCAGCCGTATAATAACAGTTTCCCAATTAAACTGTACAGTAAATCAACGCAAATAGACGAAACAAAAACAAACAAACAGTACAGTCGGCCTATTTATAGATAGCTAAAGGTAGGCGCGATATAAAGTTTGCTGTGTTTAAAATTATGAACACAAAAAATATCTCACTTTCAAAAGTGCACTTTAAGGCAATTAATTAAAACTCACTGCGAATAAGAGTACTCCATCAGTTTAACGAGTGTCCCAAAAAATAATAAATTATTCCACACACTAAACTATATAAGAAACAATTATTCGAAATCAAAGTGACATAAATTATGCATTGACACAAGTATGCCAACAGGACACCTCCCTGTCCGTATTAATCATTGCCAACTTCAAGCATGAGTGATTAGGAGTCAAGATTTAGGGATCTACTACTGCCTTGGTTTAGTGGCGCTCAATGTCTTGGAAAATTGGGAACTTGTTAAGGAGCAGACACATTCTTATTTTTTTTGTTTTTATTCTTACACGCGATTTATACTTGGAAAATAAATCGGTAAACAGAATGGTTAATTAATCAAGATGTTCTCGGAGACAGTACGTATAGAGGTAAACAATGTCAAACCGTGCCTGTCCCCTTGCGAAGCGAAGTCGTACTACCAACACGCATCACACATACCTAATATCGGACAGATTCGTTTTGGCATTTTATCTGACGGCGTTTTTGTTTTGTTGCACAACAACTGAACGGCAGAACGACACTCACGTCAACGTCAAACACAATCAGAGAATTTATATTTTTAATTAAGGAACGTCTCCCCGAGTGAGTGTGTATTCGCATTAGCCGGTGGCTACAGAAATTGGAACAATGTCAACATAGAAAAGTGTGGGCTATTTTGTTTATTGCGGTTCATATTCACACCATTAGGAAAGTCTTTACCAAGCAAACTGGGAATCGGGAGGTTGCTGTGGGTGTTGGTTTGCGCATCCCGATGGAAGTTTAATGAAATTTTAAAATGTGATGATTCGAATTTAAGTTTGCGAAAGACTAAATTATATTGGCGGGAGATATCTTGTTTATTATTTCACAGTAATAGATGTATTTTTTTTTATTTTTCCTAAATTATTATTAAAATCGAGGTACTTACACAAAAACTTTTCTGTAAACAACCTATTACGCCGAGCCGATAAAACAGCAGCAGTGTCTCAGTTTTAATGTCATGTCATTGATATTAAGGACTTTAAAACACTTCGTCCATCTTCATTCGATTGAAGGAAAGGACCAAAAAGAACCACAAAACCACATTCCCATTTTGGCCTACTAGTCTTCACATCCTTTTAGGAGTTCGGTCAAGACCGCAACTGTAATATTGAATTACAATAGCTGCATATATGGAATACAAGAACGCATGATACGGATGGTAAACGCGATTCCTTATCCCTCTGTATTGCCCTCATAGTTTGGCACAAAATGCTAAACTGGTTCTGAGCAATAAATCTCGTTGCCCGCCCCTTTCCACCAAAGCTAATAGTATTATTTTCTAGTAGTCAGTTTCGAAATTGAAAGGACAAAGGCCATTGGCCAAAATGCAATCATCACCCTAGGCCATCATATATATGATATTCGTGGCATAGTGGCAGTGACTGCCAGCTTATAATATACCCCAGTATGCAGTATATCTCAATGGAACATCGCATACATACGAACACAAGTGTGTGCCACACAGTTCCCTCCGATGCAGTCTATGAGAGATTATTACTAGCGTACTTTGTGTTTGTTGCAAAACGTTGGCACATGCATTCATCATCGGCTATACTAGCCGAACAGCGGTTGCTCTATAGAAACACAAGCAAAGCAAGCACCACGACTGCAATATGTATGGGATAATTTTCGAGACACAAGCTGAGCCAGAGACGATTTTTATGATTTATAAAGTCATCAGGAATTCCTAGGAGTCGTAAATTATGTTTGAATTTACACGAGCTGGTGCTAGGCCACTATGTTCTTCTTCGTGTCATTGGATAAGGGGTTAGCTCTGTGTGTTGATTGGTTAAAAAAAACTCTTATGAAATATGCTTCCTAATGCTGTGACATATTATGTGTACGTAATTTTTTAAGAACGGATATTTTTGCTCAAATTGGAAAACATTAAGAAAGGCAGCTCTAGACGTGCGTTTGACAACTTCTTTGGGGGATCCCTTATCCAACATTAATGGTATATCGCAAAGGGAGTTTATTTTCAGTTTTATAAAAATTCAGTCCCTGTGAGAGGGGCTGTTAGGAATACAAATAACCGTCCCTTCTCGATAAATAATCCTCCATCAACGGTCCAATACTTTGAACAGAGAAAAGGGTATTTCATCATCTACAACCGACATCCTTTAAATGAAAAGTGGTCCAGATGATTTGTGAGTCTTTGCTCCATCAATTCGAAAGAGATAGTGATACTGGCATTTGAATGGAGTCGATTTCGTATTGAGTTATTGGTATTAGCGAATGGTTGATGCTGAAGGTCAACAGCGACAGGAAGTCGTAATTATTGTGGGTGGAGGTCGGCTTTGTAACTAAGCAAGCATCATAGGAAAAGATAAATAAATTCAGGGCCACAGAATAAACTCATAAAATCAACGGATGCAAAAACATTACGGGCAAAAATTTGGTGCGAGTATAGTTTTGCTTAAACTACGCTCCTTTGGCACACTGATCGATTTCAAACAACAACATAGATAGAGTTGGATATATTATCAACACGTTGAACAAGTTTAAGAACCAGATTCTGGGAAAGTTCTTTGGCAATCAAGTGGATATTTAGTGGTGCCTCGGTAAATGCCATGAATTCATCCACAGTGGGCAAATACAAATACCTTAATGGAGAAAGTTGCTCACCCAGAGAAAAAACAACGTTAAATCAAAGAAAACCACTTCGACTTAAATATTTTTCGGAATGATTTAGCATCGACTACGAACATTTTTAAATCAAAGTGGCATACCTACTATTAATTCAAAGGATTTCCCTACTCTAAAAGTATATATTTTTAATTTGATCTAACCATGTATGCACTTTGATTCGACGTGGAATCATTCTTAAATCAAATTTATCTACCTATAAAACAAAGTTTATACATTTTGATTTAATCATAATGCATCGTAGATTTAAATACAATCAACTTCGACAGTACTTTTGAATAAGCATTTTTAAACTTTAATCTTACCATGATGCTTTGTAGATATAACCTCCTTAGAATTTGAAAATGTTACGTTTATTATTTGATTCAACAATAGTTCGTTGTAGAATCAAATGATTTTAACTTTAAAAGCTGTATATTTCACCGTGATTTTATTTAATTTGTATTTCCAAAATAAATTCATCAAATTCAGCAAATTTTAAATTTGAGTACATATATCTTTTTTTTTTAATAAAAACCAATACAACAATAATTTGGAATTCATAAATTTTATTTTCAATCTTATAGTAATAACATAAAATTCTTATATTATTTATTATTAACCTGTATTTAAAATATAGATTTAATATTTATATTCAGCTTCTTCTACAATTATTTTTATTATTTCATCTCTGTGAACATTTTGTAGATAAGATTCTTGATCATAGAAATCAATGAACTGTTTGCCTTTAGAGCAATCGTAAATTAAAGATGAAATATCCTACATAGGTTCGTAAATTGAACTTGTTTGTAAAATAATTTTATTGTTTAATTTTTTGCCCATACGATATTGCCGGTGCTGGTGAAGTTGTGGATTCTGCGGCTACTCTTGAAGTTGGTTTAAAATTCTTTTTCAACCAATTAAGAACAATTGCGTTATCGAATTCGAAATCGTCTTCAGTTGGATACTAAAATGCATTTGAAATATTATACAGTAATGATTTTAATTTTCTTTGTAGGTTTCGTCTACGATTAAATGCACATTTTATTTCTAATACCAGGAATTACATTTTATTACACAATACTCACATTTTAACACTGCAAACAGGCTTTCGATTTCAAATTCTTTCAATATTTTTTTTTTTAATTTTTCGTCATCTTCAGACAACTGACATTCAATTTCATTAGGTGGAGTCAAATTAAAAATATTAACTATATATGTATATCTGTCCATTTTCGTCGAATATGCTGATTTTTTCCATCTGTATTCCATTGAAGGAGAAACAAGAATAACAACGACAATGAGTTTACCTTTGCGTCGCCACACTTAGCGGGACTTACGAATAAATATGAAAAGAGAAACATCAATGCAATAATGAACATGTTCTACTAGAAAATGAATATGCAACACTTTAAATTGACGTTCACCCCAGTTTGAAACTACATTGTGTGTGTGAAGAAAACGCAAGTAAGCATTATTTGTACCGTTAAATATCGGCATAAAAAACGCACCGTTTTGAATTGGATATCGATTTAAAACAACGTTAAGTTAACTATGCCACACTTTGAATGTACGTAGATGTCATTTCGTAACTTAATATTGCAAAAAAATATTATCATGTTACACTTTAAAGTTACGTTGATAGTAGTTACAATTTCTCAAAAAACGGTCTTAATGTAAAAGTGAATACGTTTCACTTTGAATCTAGGTTAACTTAATTTAAAATTACATTGCGTATTTAAATCAAATATGTTTTAACGTGAAAAGGAATATTCTTTTTGAAGTTTATTCCACGTAAAATCAAATAGAACATAGCTACTACATTTTAGTTTGCATTTTTTCCCTGAGTGTATAAGTTTCAACATTTTATGGCTTAGACTGCACATGCTTGAACTCAGTTTGTTTTAGATATAGGTGTCCTACTCTCATCAGGCATCTGCACATTTCCTCTGGAAAACATTGTCGCTGTTGATTGCGTTTTCAATTCCGCTCCTAAAGAAAAAAACGACAGAAAGTGTTTTCGAATTGTTTCATAGCTCAAAAAACAATCACTCTTGATATTTGTCGAACTGATAGAAAATAATGAAATTAATTTGATCATGTCAAGTTTTCATGTAAAGGGTGATTTTTTAAGAGGTTTAGAACTTTTTTAAAAAAAAAACACAAAAAATTCGAAAAAATGAATGAAATATTTATTTGAATCGATAGTTTGAACCTTGCAATTTAATGTTTAAAGATAATTAATAAGTAGCTCAGCCTCTGGACGAACCTGAAGGCCGACTGACTTGTTCTGGCTAGGTTGTACGTTCTATTTTGTCTTCAATATACATATAAATATATTTATATTTATTAATGCACTAACTTCTTACACTAACCTTTTAAATATTTCTATACGCAGCTTTCTTTTGTTGAAGAATGAAAAAAGGTTTAGTTCATCAAATTTCTTAGTTTTAAAATGTTCTTATTTTTTTTAAACACTTTTACTGGTGTTTAAAAAACTACTTCGCGTGTTAAATATAATAGCATTGCATTCAAAGCATAACAATAATTAAAGTGTTTAAAATTTTTATTTATTCAATACCTGTGTCAATTCTACGAAATTTATGTCTTATCGACGAAACATTTTCTTTTATTTCAACAAAATATTTGTAATATTGACTATCTGGTATATCTAATAAAAATGCATTTTCATACACAATTTTTTTCAGTTCAACAAAACTATTTTTATTGAAATTTTGTCAATATAACGTGGTATTTTATTTTCAGTTGGATGCAAATATATATAGTTGAAATATGAACACCTTTAACATGAAGCTCAAGATGAAAAAGCAAAACTTTATCAAATTCTCCCCAGTTATCCGTTTTAAGATCATACATTACCCAATACCATCACGTATCTGCCTAATTAACGAGCAAAAATGTATGTTTTTAAATGACAGCCACTGTGACACCTCACTGCTGAGCAGACAAATCTCACATAACATATTAATCCACAGATAAAATTCATCCTGCTTCCGGCTGAGAGCATATAGCTCGAAAATCACATCGCTCTCATGTGTCAAATTAAAACTTAAAATTAACTGAAACGAGTGCACGAGAATCCAAATCAGATCAGACCCTGGCAGAACGGAGACGGAGAGTATATCTACACATAGGTGCTTACCTGTACCTCATGGCCAAAAGGATTGTGCCAATTAAGCTCCGACATCACATTCACAGTCTTTGCAATTTTCTCCCGCTGGGCAAATTAAAATTATTACCATAGTTAGGATTCAGTCTTCTTTTCAATTTGGTGCGCCATCTTTTGTGTGCGGAAACGGTGGTAATGGCGAAACACATGGGCATGGGCGATGGGTGTGTATACACAAACAATGCATCTACGATGGTCCTCATCGTTCTCTTAGACGCAGTCAAAGAAAATTCACCCTCAGGCGATAGATCACACGAGCAGCAGCGTATAAAACAATTGCAAGTGTGCAACGAGTCACGGTAAATGGCTATAAATCGTTCTTGGCCATGGATAAAGAACTGCCAGCAAAAGACAATGGATACCGCTACTCATTGTCACTTGCAATTGTGTACGATATATTATTTAGATGGGAGTGGTGGGCGAGGGGAGTACCTATGCATTTCTTTACTATGCACAGCATTAGTATATCCGGCAACGGATCTTCTGTTTATTGGGTGCGTCCACTCATACAGGAGTCCATGCATGGAAGGGACAAGGAATGTGCCTATAGAGTAGAGAAGTAAACAATGCCTAATTTGACTTTTATTTTCGAAACAAAGTCTAAGTGTATATCCGAATGTTAGCCACCTACGGCGGTGCTTTGTCCGCTCAATATGCACGTTGTGCAGCTCTCTTACCTTTCGAGTCGCCTTGCCATTGTCGATACAATGGAACTCCAAGGGGACTATAGAAATACGAGAGAAGAATACCCAGGCTAAGGTGGAAGTAGGTGAGACTGGCAAGAGTAACTGTGCCCCTGAGTAAAGTCCTATTATTATCCTTTGCATAGTCGATGAGAGAATTGAAAGAGATATTTTTAAATGACAAAGACCCACATTCACAGGCACAGGTAGTTGTGTATTTATATGAAGTGTTAATCCTTAACACGGGATATATTTGTTTCTTAAATAGGGAACCGACTTTTGTATAAAATTGTTCTTACTCCCCCTACTCTCTGGTGGCATTGAGTGTGTTTCAAGTGTGAGAATTTAGAATTTAGAACTTTTTGTCTAACGCTGTCGAAGGTGAGCAGATACTTATATGTGCAAGTACATACGTCTGGGTATAGTCCTTTCTATCGTTGAAGTTTAGG
Organism: Cheilosia vulpina; assembly: GCA_916610125.1. NCBI lineage: Eukaryota > Metazoa > Arthropoda > Insecta > Diptera > Syrphidae > Cheilosia > Cheilosia vulpina. Next base: position 62,762,942 of record OU744277.1, read on the forward strand.
AGGTGCGACCAATTCAAAAGGAACTATGCAGAATTTGAACGGAAATTTATTGCTAAATAGGTACTCCCGCCATGTGTAATCCGTTTGTTGCACTTATAATTAGACACAACCATAAAGCTTTTGGAATGTAAGAGGCAAAGGTCAATTGAGGTGTGTTCAGTTCGAATGGGAGTCACTTGGTAAGAGAGCAGTTTAATCCTTTTTTTTTGTTTTATGGAACAACTCACGTAACAGTCTTGGGGCTGCAAACTGATGGTGTACCTTTGTCGAACCCAGTGTCAGTAAGCAATTTACGCTAGATTTACTTGAAACCGGTATTATGAGGGAGCTCTAAATGGGGAAAATCGCAATAGGCCCAATTGTTTCCGCATTGATATTGTAACTTGCCTTCACCTCCCAGAAAACAATCTAATTTAATCTCTTCAAACTGATATATTGTTGTATAATACGTTTTGAAATTTAAGCACACTAAACACCGGTTGTGTCCCAAAGGCTATGCCCTCAGTTACTTAAGATAATAAATGTTGATGTGCCTTCTATATGGTCATGCGATTCATCATACCTATCAGGAGGAATAAAATATCTCCATGACAGTGATGGCATTAACTCTTTGCTGTGCCATGGCAGCAAGGTTCAATGACAGGATGATATGATGTCGACAATGATCTCTTCTAAATTTGATTGGCGTGATTATGGATTAACCCGCCAGCACTTCAAGGCAAATTTCAAATAATCACCCATTAAGAAACTATAAATTTATGGAAACCATATGGGGAAATTGTGATACTTGGAATGGCTTTTGAAGATTGTGCATATTCATTTTTAAGAGCGTCAAAAACGAGTGAGTAAGTCGAAAATGCGCACAGAAAGGCAAGTTAAAACGTGAACAAAAATGCGTCAAGAAAACCTTACTAGCTTTGGCCGAAAATAAGTTTAAAACCCGTCCAAATAAAGATAAGAAACGACAAAAATGTGTCGAAAACAAATGTCAAACAGCATCTTTAGAAAGCTATGCAAAATTTGCGTCTAAAAGGGGATCATTGAATGAATCCAATAAACACGTCAAAACGAGTTTATAAACGGATCAATGGATTAGTCTAAAAACAGATTCAGAACGGGTCTTAAGCACGTCTAAATAGAGTCAGAAAAGTGTCTAAAAATGTCTCCAAAAACGAGTTAAAAAGCGCGTTCAGAAAAGCATGCTTTTAGAAGAGGATCAAGGTACGATTAAAAAAGCATGTCAACGAGTATAAAATTGCGACTAAGAAAGCGTCCAAATCAAAGTCAAAAACGCGTCTAAACATGTCTCCAAAAACAAGTTAAAAACGCATTTAGAAAAGCATCCAAAAATGAATCAAAGACCGAATCCAAAATAAAGTCAAAAACGAGTCAAATCAGGTCAGAAAAGCGCCTAATAACGTTTCCAAAGACAAGTCAGAAAACACATCAAGGAAAGCATCATAAAAGGGATTAATGAATGAGTTCAAAAACACAAAAGAACGCGTCTAAAGCGTCTAAAAATGTCTCCAAAAACAAGAAATGCATCCAAAATCCCGTCTAAAAAATTTTCAAAGAACGACTATGCAAAGATATCAAAAACGTTCAGAAAACCATACAAAAACGCACCTAAAAACAGATCAAATAACGAGTTTAAATATACGTCAAAATTAGGCTTAAGAAAGCATCCAAAGCGAGTCAAAATTGCGTGTAAAAACGTGTGCAAAGCAATGGCAAAAAGCATATTTCGAAAACCATCAAAAAGCGCGTCAGAAATATGTTTGAAAAATGCGTCAGATTAGTCCGCTATCTTAAATGTTAAATGTTACTTCTTGTAAAACGTATGACATATGACACAAACGCCCATTCATCATCTGCAATATAGTGCACTGCACAAATGCACAAGGACATATTATCAACATGTATTCCCTCTTGTGACAAGAATAAAAAATGCACGGATCAAAAGCAAATCCAACTCAAGAGCACCGAAACTTCTCATAGATGTTGTTTACTTGCACAATCCTCACACAGTTTCAACAGATTCTCAGAAAACATTTGAAATTATGTCGTCTCCTCATGACAGCATGCAGACAGCGTACTCTCTGTCACTATTAATCAAACGACAATGTACGTGCTTCCTGGAAACAAATAAAAAAATCCTATACATCCCCAAACAAGATACTGTTACAAATTTAGCAATACTCTCTCCATGGAAGCGCAGCGCCGTTTGTGCTCAATTTAATTATAAGCCGAATGATTTATACTGCAGGCCTTGGCTATGAAAGGAGCTAATCCATTCATTTCCAGGCTCAACAAGGCGCAAGTAAATAAAACAATCACAGTTAACTAACCAAAAGTAATTTAAAGTATTCCGACTGCCAGTTCAACAGAAAATCCTCCTCTTTAACACGAAATCTATGCACAGAATCATAAATCTTAAATCTAATTTACTTGCCGCCTAGAAGAAGATGAATCCATCGGTGAAACGCTTCGGTTATTTATATTTATGTACCTACTCGTTTTGAATTTTTTTATGTTCAACTTTTTTGTGTTTTCGTTTCAGCAGCCATCAGGCGTGGTGCTAAACTCTGCTCAACGGTCAGCCATAAATTGTTTTGTTTCAACCCAAGAACGGACCACAAATCCAACGCATATATATCACTACACATCAAGTAAGTGGGTGGCGTGGGGTGGTCCTTAATCGGGGCTACGATACTTTCCGCCTACCAGCGTGCTTAATCGAAAATAAAAATTACTTTTAAATATATTTCAGCAGCGCTAAGAGGAAGAGAGCCGACAAAGTTTTAGCGCGCGAGACAGTGGGTGTATGAAATTGAAGACAGGATGATTTAGGATCAATTCAAAGTTCATGGGAGGACAACGTTTTAAAAGTTTCAGGCACTAAGCAATGCTTCAAAAATTTCCTGAAATCCTTTCAGGGCCAGATGCTGTTACAATAATTCGTTCATCCTTAGATTGGGAATGTTTTTTTTATTTTTCAATTCCATTCTCTGTTGTTATTCGTCGCAGTTCACCACAGAAATGCTCGAAGAAATTTTTTTATTCTCAAACAGTTGAATGAGAGAAAAAACACAGAGGAAATCGAAAAACCCTCGAATAAAAGTTTTAGCTCATCCAGTGTTACATCCCAGGTCACATTGTCTTCGAAGAGAAAACAGCACCTAACACAGGTTAGGTAAACCCGCAATCGGCATCCCTTGAAAGGTGTTTATAAGCGTTGAAACAAATCTTTGAAAAGTTTATGTCCTGATTTAATCGTATCGTTGAATGTAAGTATAAGTACTGGTGGCTTGCCCTCGCCTCTGTTGTAGTTGTGGGATTTATTTATTCCTGATTTATAGACTATGTTTTCGGGGAACGCACATTGAGCTCACACACACACACACACGCGTAAAGCAGGAGTTTCTTTGCCTTTCGCGAAAGTATAATACAAGTAGTTGAAAGAAAAACCTCACAAGAACGGGCACGACCATACGCTGTAGACGTTGTACCTAACTGTGCATTGTGTACGAGTTTGGCCTACGATTTTAATGTGAAAGTTGTTTTCGTTTCATCACCTACTTGCGCGGTAACGAATAACTTTGGTCATGGAACGTTAAATGAGACTGATAATGTGCCAGCATCCTTCGATTTATTTTATATTAATGGTTGGCTATAAATTTTGATTGTTCAAATGCATGGGGAGCTTCGAAAAAAATTGTATGGACGAAGTCAGGCATGGAGACAGTGGCAGCACCTATTCCTTATATCTTTGCCTTCCATTGGCATTGCACCCTGTTCATAGAAAGTGGATTAAGACACTCATTTGAATAGGGGACATTTGAGCCGTAAAACTTACTAAAACTTAAGTATAGAGCCAGCCCGTATATGTAGGCATTTCGTTGTCCTGTTGAAGCGCTATGCGCGCGCCTTTTATCTGGAGAATAATTTAAAAAAAAGTCGGTCTGTTGAAAAATACGTTAAATTAAATTCGTTTATTCAAAGATGAGACAAAAAAATCATCAAACACGGGGGTTAAAAACGGATCTGATGCTGACTTTTTTAAGCTCGAAACTAATTTTACACATTCAGTCCTGCGTATAAGTGGCTTATATCTATATCGGGTTTCGTCCTTTCGTAATGCGCACATGTGGTTTGGGTCGGGTGTCTTCTGTGGGACACTGAAACTGTCCGTCGTCGGTCGTGGGAATCGATTTTGAAAATCGGCCGTGGGAATCGATCTTAGAAATCGATCGTGTTAACTTAGTATTTCTGTGTGAATGCAATGTTTCTTTAGATAGAAAAATCAAAAGTCGAAGAGATCGTAGTCGTTACCATTTTGAATTTAAGGTATGGAGTCGAAAAATTTTGTAAATTCGTGTAAATGCACGTCGAAAATGGCCAATCATTCTGAATCACATAAATAATTTACAGAGAGTCACAAGACAAGGCGCAAAACGCTTGCCGCATATACAATTATTATATTTTCGTTTTTGTTTTCTAATTCTTGCCTTTCAAGGCTTTTCCTAGATCATATTTTAGCATTTATGTAAACTTTTAAATTCTGAAGAGAATCGAATTAGGTTCTACAACAGTACCTAAGGTCAATACAAGCTTAGATTTTTTTTGGACACTTTCATATTGCTTCCGTGACACCTTTCAACTTTCTCCTGTTACTTACTGTATGCTTTGTACTTACCTAGCCTACTGGGCATGAAGACATACTTGCAGTTTAATTTGACACATCTACTACAAAAGTGTTTTGGAATTAATCACAAAACTCGTGGATGCAACTAACCATCATGATAACACATTCTTTAACTCATTCTATTCTATTTCAATATACGATCGGAATTCATTCTCACTTTCAAAGGTCAGAGAGTTAAGACAGTTATTCTTCTATCCCTTCTTTTTTGTGTTGCATTAAAAGAGCATTTCCTGGCTATCATTTTTCTAATTAAAGTCAGTACCTTCTTCATATGGTTTTTACGGTTGATGCTTATTTTTAGGGAGGATGGAAATCGGAACAAAAATCTGCGTCTTCTCAAGTATAACATTGCTACTTGCTAGCACCCTCCTGACTTATACAAGGTCGGGGTAAAGGTACAATCGAAATACTGATAATTGAATAGGATCCCTAGACGCTAGGCCTAACTCCTCGCAACTATTCGTTTTGTGTGTTTTTTTTTTATTTTAAGCACGAATGGAAAATACCCATAAAATTGTATACCGAGAACAGCTAAATTCGAGAGCTTTTTTATAAGATCCATACTCATACCTACTCTAATATTGTTTCTGGATTAAACGGAAACGACATTTTTTGATGAAGCTGCCGTATCCAAAGCTCGAGACAATAGCTTGCCGAAGTGCAGTTTCTTTTTTTTTTTTTTCTGGGTGGTTCTGAGTATTATCAAATGGTACGCTCCAAAAAGTGAATTCACTGCCATCTGGGATCACCTCAAATATACTTCATATTGCCATCGTTTTGAAGTCTTCTTCTATAGGGATAGTCGATGGGAACTGTTTTATTTTTTATCGATAAGCTGGGCTTAAGCGCTGTCATTCTATGTAACTCGCAGAGTCTTGATTGCTTTGCGGGTGGTCGAACTCTCAAAAGCCAGTTAACGTTATGAATCATAAAAGACTGAACATTTTACCTGAACTTTCTAATGCAGGCCCCATGAGTTCATCCAAACTGCGGTATTTTACAGGGAGTCATTATGGATTTTTTTTTTCTACATTAAAGACATAAACATATAAAATAGATACATAGATCGAAAAAAATGTTAGTTGGTGAACAACGTGATATCCGAATACAAGAAGCCAGATACAAACCATATCCAATCTAAGCACTTGGGTGTCGAAGCAAACGACAAATGGGTTCCATCCATATGCATCTTTAAAACCAAAAATATGTAAAATTTAGGTAGTACTGAAAGGGATAGCAGAAGCTTTGAAGTCGCTCTAGCTGCTGTTATGTGTTTTCGATTTGCTTATTAGGGCTTTCATTTATAGGCAGAAGCATCCAATTGTCGTCGTGCATCTCTCGTTAATCCATAAAAAAAATATTGATAACACTGAATGCAGATCGGCCATGATTTGTTTTAATTACCTAACTACCTACCTACCTGCCATAAATTTGCTAAATTCCATTATATTGTGCAGATAAAATCTGTCAAGCCTCACATGAAAAGGGCTCGTGTAATTGTCACACACTTTGTATGTCATGTGCATTAACGGACCAAAACTACACACTGTAACCACATACAATAACGAATCCTTAAAACTGCGTACGTCTACGTATAACGCTCAAAATCTACCTCTGATAAATTAAATTTATTTAATTGTCCATCAGTTATTATGAAACCACTCCATATTCACTCGGACAGATATTTAGAGCAGAAGCCCAAAGCGCTTCGACCAGGATGGCATGGTGTGCCGTTAATCTACGCGCTACAGTTGAACTATGTGTGCCTTCGTTGTAATGTGCGCACACCCATGGTCACCGCCCCCGATCCCTACATATATACGCACTTTATTAATTGCGTGGCCTGTGTGACAAAGGATTACGTTTTCAATTTTGGAAATCGAAATTATTTGCGAAAAACCACACCTCGGCTACACGATGCGGTTCATGGTCCTTTTGTACTCGTCTCGTTGGTGCTCCTATGCTAATTCGATACTCGGCATGGTTCACGGTTCAGCTCCTGAATTCAATTTAAATACAAAAAAAAAGAACAGAAAAAAAGAATAAGCACTTCAGCATATTGTAATTCATATAGAACCATTTTCGACAATACCTCTCCTGTGGATGTGCATAAAGCAGGATCCGAAAATATTTAAATGTCAGCCAACCCTATACACAGATTGCATGGGGCGTCCCAGTTGTAGTTGCTCGTTGTCGTCTAATTCGAAATCAATTTCCATTTTAATTATAAATTCCCTTTTTGCCCAACGAGGGAACGTTTAATTTAAATGAAATTTTCAAGTGGAAAAATGTTTGTGACTTGCGTTTCCTTTATGTACAGTTTTTTCGCTCATCCTGCTGCTGTTGAAGGCTCCCTTTTATTGTGTGTGAAAGAAAAGCATTTACTGGCTCCCGGACTGTGCCAGTGACAAATTGACAAGGTCAACCACAAAATCTAAATTTGCGAGCGCACAGTGACAGTGGGGGAAAAAAAAGATTAATATTAATCGTAAAAAATAAACTGGCACCACCACGTTAGAGGTGGGCTATTCGTAGCCCGGACAATGTTGTGATTCGTTCGGTATTGCGGGATATCGTGGAAAAACTGAAAACATCACACAAAAGGTAATTTACATTTACATTGGAGTTTTGTGATGCTATAGTGTTGAAGCTTGACATCGGTCCAGAGATGTCAATCAACACGTTTAAATGGGACCCATCGTCAGCCTCACCTCGTATTGTAGCCCTCTGGTGGAATGGTTTAATTTTGATGAATTGCCCCTAGCAAAAAAAAAGTTTGCCCTATGCCTAACAGATGAATGAACACCGATGGTGGGGGCATCCGGTTGACTGGCCTACCTTTTGTTTATTTTAATGATAGCATCCCTCCAGGTTAATTTTATTTAATTTGCATCTTCTTCTTCTTCTTTTTGTTCTATTTTCTAAGTAGCGGTCTGTGCCGCTGTGTAATAAGCAAACAATGGTGCTATTCAACTTTGTCGAGAATCGGGCCAACGGCCGAAGCTCAGAGGCTTCCAGTGACGAAAAAAAAAAAACACCTAGGAGTAGGTCTCCTGGAGGGGGTACTACAGTCCTCGGCGTTTTTTGTTTGCTTAGTGTTTTGAGATTTTAATGAATTAATTTGCCGCCACACAACTATACACTATTATTCTTTTGGTAGTACTTGAGTTTATCTGTGGCTTGTTTTGTAGGTGATTGAGGCGGAAACAGTTATGACCAACTTACTCTTGGAGCCGCTATAACTTTAGCACAACCTTTTGAACTGCTCTATAGTCTGTGTGGTTTTTCTATGATAGCCATCCCATCGGAACGATGGACTCGGATTGTTGAGTCGCATGCTAATGTTAATTATTTTTCTGCTCCGTATCGGAAGGATTTATGCTGATGGCAAATATGTATATGTGCGGTTGGGGTGGCAGCAAGATTTAATTTTCCAAGCATCATGAGACGATTCGATACAAGAAATCGAAGGTGGATGCAGATATTGAAGGCAACCGATGAATCTACAGTCCACCTGTCAATTGCTCTCTCCCTGTCTTTATTTCCCGATTTCGAAAGAACACTACTTCCTAAAGCCGATTTTATCCAGAGGCCTTAAATTTCACTGTGCCAGAATAGAGAAGTTCCCAATTGCGTTTCTAGGTATTTAACAGACAAACAGACGTTTGGAAAACATGTTCACATTTAACTGGTGTTGAGCTTGGGGGCTCATTTCTTAGTAGTCCACCTGAATTAGGTAGCCGGCACCCCTGGAAACTGTTTTCTTAATCGCTTGCACGCTTTTTGGACCTTTTGGAAAGCTCTACTTACTAACTATCGAGAACGGATGAGGAGATGAATATAAAATAAAATAATAGGTTCAATTTTCAAGAATACATATTTTTTTTTTTTATAGTTTTATTTGTAAATTACGATTCGTACATTCGGTTCTTGTCCAGAATCTGACAACAGAATGTACCTACACAACTATTTCAATTTAAAGCTGAAAGCTGTATTCTTTTAAAAATCTTTTTTCTTTGACTTTGGAATTACTTTGTATAGCTTAAATTTTTTTTCAGGGAATAAATTTAAATAGCAATAAAAAAAATCATTATATTAATAAGTGAACATCAAAAGTTTCGGTACACTTTTTAAGTATTTATTAAGAAATGAGGAAAATAAAAGGTATATCATTCGAAAGGTACTATGCCATAGATGTGCACAAACCAGACTATGTCGCCATTAAGGCTGGTAAAAGTAAGTTATGAATTCCCCATTCAAAACAGATAATTGAAAGGATTTTAGCAAAGTTCAATTTGTCGCCGACATATTACCATAGTAACGTATTTATTCAATCAAATGATTTTTTGATTGCTCTTTGGGAAAAATTTGCTTTTGTTGGCGCAATAAAATTCCCTCGGACTGATGTTGTGTTGCGAAGTTCAACGAAATGACCGACTATATGGCCGATAACAAAAATAAAAAGAAACCTTTGCGATATTGCTCACGACAAGACTACCCATCGAGCTATAAGTTTATTTTTTCCTTTTCGATTAATAAAGAGACTTATTTAGTACATTGGTTAGTTCCGTTTTTTCAGTTTTAGTACAAGAGGAAATTCAAAAAAATATGGCGAACATTGGTTTATTGGCGCTAATTTTTAAATGTTACGTTTGAATTCAATTAATGTGTATATACATTGTAAGTTAGCAAATTAGATTATTGTTAGTGTTAATGTATATAGGTAAGTTAACATTTAAGATTTTGTTTGATTATTTTGATGAATGTGAAGTTTGTTGTTGTTTGTGAGTATGGGGCGTTTGTGTGATCCAACATTCCGCCCTCTTTGAAAGCACACGATTTCAACACGGAAGTACGGCCAGCTTGTGGATCGGTCTCTTAATTACTCCTCTCGGTGTTCGAATTTCTGCTACCCGCACTTTTCCGTCTATTCCAGGAATTGTCCTTTGGATTCTTCCCAGCAACCATCTTTGCGGGGGTGTGTTGTCATCGTGGATGATGACCATCGAGTCAGCTTCGAGATTTGGATTTTCCGAAGACCACTTCGTTCGTTGCTGCAGCTCCTGCAAATACTCTTGAGTCCAACGCTTCCAGAAGTGCGTTTTTATGTTTTGGATGCGACGCCAGTATTGCAAAGCACACGTGTTCGGAGCATCGTCTGGTGGTTCAGGAATTGCTTTCAGAGCTGAACCGATGAGCAGATGACCTGGAGTTAATGCTTCGTAGTCGTTCGGGTTGTTCGTCAGCGCTGTTATGGGCCTAGAGTTCATCACGGCTTCTATCTCGCAAAGCGCAGTAGCGAGTTCTTCAAATGACAGCTTCGTGTTGTGTAGACTTCGAAGCAGATGTCCTTTAGCCACCTTAACAGCGGCTTCCCAGATGCCTCCGAAATGAGGTGCCCTAGGAGGAATAAAATGAAAATTTATTTGTTCATTACTACAAAAATCGACAAGTGTATCTCGAGAGGTTTTGTGAAACAACATGGTGTGCAATTCTGTCAGCTTTGAGTTGGCTCCAACAAAGTTTGTTGCATTATCGCAAAATATGTCTGTCGGTAGCCCTCGACGACTTATCATACGTTTTAGCGACGCGATGAAAGCCTCTGTTGTGAGATTAGATACCGGTTCTAGATGAACGGCTTTAGAAGTAAAACATACAAAAACGGCTATGTACGTTTTGTAAGGAACCTTTCCACGAGCCCTATGGTAGGTATATATTGGTCCGCAGAAATCTACCCCACATCGTTGAAACGGTCTAGCAGCTCTTACCCTTTCTTTCGGCAGGTTGCCCATTACTTGCCCTAGAAGCTTGGGCCTGTATCTGACACAATGTACGCAACTGTGAACGATTTTGCGGGCTAAGTGTCTGGCGTTTATAACCCAGATTTTTTGTCTAAGAAGTACAACGAGGGCCTTTGGTCCGGCGTGAAAGTTCTTCCTATGCAAATGACGAACCAGACATGTAGCCAAGGTAGAATTTTTGGCCAATAAAACAGGGTGCTTGTGTTGCTCGGGAAGCGTTGAATTTTCTAACCTGCCTCCAACTCGCAGTATTGGAAATCCTTTAGTACTGTCCAAAAATGGGCTGAGATGCTTTAGCGAACTTTTTATATCTTTTCCGTTTTCGAGTAACTTGATTTCTTCGGCGAAGTGGTTGTTTTGTTCAAGCCAAGTTATTTTGTAAAATGCCGCTTCAAGCTCGTCGGCACTGCAAACTATATTATTCTCAACCTTGGATTTCTTCATACGTGCAATGAATCGTAGGGCATATGCGAAAATATGTAAAAGTTTTGTGTATGAACTGCAATTATTTACTGTGCTGAGTAGATCGTTATCGACGATTTTACTGCCTATTAATACTGTTTTTCTCTTTTCCATTGCTAATTGCTCCGAAGAAAGTGAGATACTTGGATTTGAGGGCCATTTTTCTGGCGGTTGCAGTAGAAATAAAGGTCCAGCTGACCATATCGAATTTTGAAGCTCCTCGATTGTGCATCCACGGGAGCATATATCTGCTGGGTTATGTTCTGTAGGTACGTGTTTCCAGTTGATACCGCTAGTTGCTTCCTGTATCTCCGCCACTCGATTCCCAACAAAAGTACTCAATTTGGAAGAATGAGTGAAAATCCAGTGCAGAGCTACCGACGAATCTGTCCAAAAATATACTTCCGTTGTTGGCTCTTGAAAATAATGTTGAATCTTTGACCAAAGTTTTGCCAGAAGATGAGCAGCGCATAGTTCGAGACGTGGAACTTGTTTTTTCTTAGATGGTGCTACTTTCGACTTTGCTACCAACAATCTTACTGACACAGAACCCTCACAGTCGACTGTTCGAACGTAGATGCAGCATCCGTACGCATTTGTAGATGCGTCACAAAATCCGTGGATTTGGATATTCTTTTTGGAAGGAGCCAGGGCATATCTCGGAACAGGTATATTTTGGATTGTATGCAAATCACTCATGAATTTTCTCCATTCTGTATCGATTGACTGTGGAATGGCTGCATCCCAGTCAATCTTTTCCATCCACAACCTCTGCAATATGATTTTGGCCTTGACGATTATTGGACATAGAAGACCTAATGGATCGAAGAGAGAAGATGCTACAGATAAAATCTTCCTTTTTGTAAATGAAGTGTAGATTTTGGTTGGGTTATACGAAAAATAAAAATTGTCATCGAGCGAATTCCAAATTATACCTAAAGTGCTTGTGACGTTCGAATCGTTAATGTTTAGATCTTTTCCAATATACTCAGTTGAAATCGAAGAGTTGCTGTGCCACTTGGAAAGTTCCAGCCCTGCCGATTTCAAAATGGATATAATTTCAAATTGTATGCGTTTAAGAATTTCGATATCGTCAGATCCAGTAATTAAGTCGTCTACATAAAAGTCTTTTCGAAGTACTTCTGCTCCAAGCTTGTACTGCGACTCATATTTGTCTCCTAGATACTGAAGACATCGAATAGCCATGAATGGTGCCGATGAGGTCCCATACGTTACCGTATTCAAGGCATAGGTTTTAATGGGAGTCTTTTCAGTATCCCTCCATAGGATGTATTGAAATCTACGATGGTCGGGATGTACCAATGTTTGCCGGTACATTTTTACAATGTCGGCTGTAAGAGCGAATCTATGCAGTCGGAAACGAAGTAGAATCAGGAAAAGGTCTTCCTGAATGGTTGGACCTACCATTAAGATCCCGTTAAGCGAAATATTTGAGGAGGTGCGACAAGATGCGTCAAATACCACTCGCAATTTGGTTGACGAGCTATTCGGTCGAATAACACATTGATGAGGTAAGAAATAGTGAGGCCGACTAAGGTCTGGATTTGTAACTAACGACATGTGCCCTAGTTCTTCGTATTCCTTTAGAAAGTCTTGGTATAATTGTTTCAATGTTTCGTCCTTGGATAATTTCCGCTCTAACGACAAGAAGCGACGAAAAGCAGTACTATATGATTCGCCAAGGATAGACGGGTCTTGTTTGAAGGGTAATTTCAGGATGATTCTTCCGCTGCTAACTTCCTCCACCGATTCCTTGAAGTGCTTCTCGCATTCTATTTGTTCGTCAGTCCATTTTGACTTCCTGCCCGTAACTGCTTCGAGTTCCCAAAATCTTTCTACGAATTCATCAAGCCGACTGTCAGTTGCAACTGCAACTTCTTCTTTGATTGGTGTTTAAGGATCTATACTTCCCTGATACGATCCATCCTAACCGAGTATTTTGAAGCGACGGTAGCCCACTGCCAAGCTTTATTTGACCTACCAACAATAAGTCAAAAAAAGTTTCTGCTCCTAAAAGCATGTCTATTGCCGCCGATCTATTAAATTGCTCATCTGCAAATTCTAGGTTTCTCGGAAGATTCCAATTGTCGATGTTCAGTGACGGATCTGGTTGGTAACCAGTGATTGAAGGCGAAACTAAAAACTCTAAAGATAGCTCAAATGGTGAGTACCTGGACCTGACGGTAGTTTGAGTGGTACAACCAACCTTAGTTTCAGTCATACCGATTCCTTGAATTTCAATATTTTTTGTTTTTGTACGCAGGCCTAGGGTTTTAGCAAAATGTTCCTTGATCATATTAACCTGGGAACCAGAGTCTAAGAGAACTCGCCCCAGCTGGAAACTTCCTGAAGCATCCTTTACGAGTACTATGGCTGTAGCTAATATGACTTGAGCCAGCTCTCTTCCTACTGCAGAGTTCACAACAGCTGACGGCTGAGAAGAGGACGCAGATGATTCCGGTGAAGTTAAAATGCTTGCAGCTTGGCTTGGCCGATGAAGCATCGTGTGGTGTGATTGCTTGCACACTCTACACTTAAATGTCGATGTGCATTTGGACACATTGTGTCCTTTTCGAAGGCAATTGATGCATAGACCGAGCCTTTTTATGTTTGTGAAACGGTTATGAATAGATAGCTGAGCAAAATCTGAACAGCTAGTAATGGTGTGCGAACCATCCTTGCAAAATGTACAATGTTGTTGAGTAACTGCAAGTGAAGTTCTTTCGGAATACTCATATTGAACAGGTTTAGGTTTGTTGACCGATTTCTTGTTCGTATCGTAGCGAATTGTTTTACTTTCACGAGCCTCCAAATATTGGCATCGTCGACTTAAAACTTCTGAACAATGATCCCATTTGGGGAGTTTATCGTACTGAAGCTGTTCATCCCATTTGGCTTGGGATTCTGGGTCCACCTTTGACATCGCAATGTGAATTATAATCGCATTGCATATTTCAGATTCTGTTCCAATTGATTGCAGAGAATTAAAGATTGCAGAAACATTGTCAACGAGATTTCGTAAATGAAAAGCAGAGGTTTTTTGTACTTTAGGCAGCTCAAACAATTGTGAAATATATTCCAGAAAAATCAGGCAATCGTTATCGTAACGCTCCTTTAACCTCTCTAGTGCTTTGTTGTAGTTTTCTTCACTAATTTGGAATGTTTTGACTGTTCCTAACGCTTGGTCAGTTAAACAATTAAGTAAGTGGTTAAATTTCTCAATTTTCGTAATAGTTGTATCGTTATGAACACGCGTTTTAAAAGTATTTATGAAGTTCTTATATTCCGAGTACTTTCCACTGAATCGTGGCAGCTTTGCGTATGGTAAATGGTTCACTGACTGAGGTATGGATATGGTTGTTTCCAAAGCTCCATGACTACTTTTTCTTTCATGGCCCATTTGCGACAGTATTTTCGATTTGGTTGAGACAAACACCTCTTCCAATTCACTACGGCCTGTATCAGAGGCGTCCAAGCCCTCAATTTGAGTTTGATAAGACATTGCCTGTTTAAAATATGATTCTACAATTCCCAAACGGCATTCTAGTTCTGTCGGCGTCAGGGTTTTCGTTTCGATTAGTGTCTTTATTCGCGATATGCTTCCTTTGGTGGAGGCGCGAGAAGTTTTCAGAGTATCGATAGACATGACGATGAATAATCTTTTAATGAAGAATTAAACAAGCCGAAAGTTAAGTTCTGTTTTTTTTTTTTTTTTACGCCAAAGCTAGTTTTAAAGGACAAAAATCGATGTAAAACGACGAAAATCGAAAATTGTAAGCGAATTATTGAATAAGAGAGCAACAGCAGCAGCGAGAAAATGACGAGTGAATTTCCCCAGCTTATCAAATCAACAGCAAACTTTCTTAATCGAGTGGATGTTAAGAGATGACGTTAACCAAGATCAATGTCGTTGCAAACAAAGGCAAATCTAAGACGATGTAACGGCGAAAGCTTTTATGTGGTTTTGAGGAATTAACTATTCCGTATACAACGATGAGCGTCGAGCGATGATGAGAGGAATTAATTTGATTGAAGCGAACAACTATTGGGTATTATGATCGAAATAGAACGAACGGAGAGTGCAAGTGCAAGGCGTGGACCGGGCGACTGTAGAGCAAGCGTAGGTGTTGGTATGCGTGTGCGAAAGCTTTTAGAGCGAGTCCGATCACAGAAATTGCAAAAATAATATTTCTGATTTCGTTGAGTGTGGATTTTAAATTGACTTTGTGGATTGTATGATCAGCGACAGCTTAATGCGCTTATTGGTTTTCGATTATAATTTGATAGCTATCGAAGATATTTCGAATTTTGCACATTGTTTCACAAAAAATGAGTACATAACTACTTTGCATGCAGAATTATTTTCTCTATTTCGAATGTGCGTTTTTATGATCAGTGGATATATAGCATTTGAACTTTAAATTTTTTTTTTTTTTTTTTCATATCAGATTCTAACAGTTAAGCGATTTAATTTTCAACGCACGTTCGAATAATGAAACCAAGCACATACCTGAGAGGGAAGGTTTTTAATACTTATTTCCCTTTTCTATCTCCGAATCCAGCGCATTAATTGTTTTTGAGACTTCCTACTCCGAATCGGTGTATTTTTCCTTAAGCGAATGGTGGTGGTAGTTTCCTCGTTGTGTCTGGGGAGGATCCTTGATGTTCTGGATAAATGGAATCTGCCTTCACTTGCACTCACGCGGACCGTTACCGTCACCGTTTTGCGTCACTGTGTAATTTTTTGCACTTTTTAAATAACTTATTCAAAGGACACTGGTTGTAACGTCTTGCCGGAATACTTCTTTCGTCGAGTCCTGTCACGGTCGCCAAAATATTCAATCAAATGATTTTTTGATTGCTCTTTGGGAAAAATTTGCTTTTGTTGGCGCAATAAAATTCCCTCGGACTGATGTTGTGTTGCGAAGTTCAACGAAATGACCGACTATATGGCCGATAACAAAAATAAAAAGAAACCTTTGCGATATTGCTCACGACAAGACTACCCATCGAGCTATAAGTTTATTTTTTCCTTTTCGATTAATAAAGAGACTTATTTAGTACATTGGTTAGTTCCGTTTTTTCAGTTTTAGTACAAGAGGAAATTCAAAAAAATATGGCGAACATTGGTTTATTGGCGCTAATTTTTAAATGTTACGTTTGAATTCAATTAATGTGTATATACATTGTAAGTTAGCAAATTAGATTATTGTTAGTGTTAATGTATATAGGTAAGTTAACAATTAAGATTTTGTTTGATTATTTTGATGAATGTGAAGTTTGTTGTTGTTTGTGAGTATGGGGCGTTTGTGTGATCCAACAGTATTCAAATATAAATCGTTTGGAATAGTCGATTTTCGACCACAAGCGATACTAGTAATAATAAATCTAGTGACAGTTGTGCACTTAAAAAATTAAAAGATGCTGTCTTCTAAGAACATATATCTCAATGAATTGGAATGAGCAGAGCACATTATTTCAGATAGAACGAGGTGAACTGGCACCCAAATTCCAAGTGATCGCACAAAGTACTTACCTTCATTTGTTGATAGACTATGAATCGTCGCCCTCTCTGTAAGTATGACCACTTGCTTGTACAATTTCGATTTCCCGCTCCCTCTTAGCAAGTTGCACAGAAAGGCACAGCCGGTTTATTTAGCTGCACGGCTGTTTAGCTGTGGATCTTCAGCAATGATCCATTATACTCTCAGCACTAGATATAAAATATGACCAGCACATAGGGGATTGTATCTCTGTTGCCACGCCTTGAAATTTTTGAGTTGTTGATGGATCTTCAATCAAAACCAGTGCATAATAAGATTTTGGATCATGAATGGTCTTCAGAAATACGAAGGAGCTACCTACTTCGTCACTCAGTCACTTAAGGACACTGGAACTTCAACGCCTATCTTCACAAGACCAGAAGAGCATATAACACCGCTCGGTACAGGAGCTCTCTTATCGACGTTTCGCAAAAAAAAAAAAGACATCATATCCCCATCAGCTTCGAAGCTACTACCATCAAGGCGGCGACTGATGACGAGACTGTTGATTTCGGGACGTCTTGCCTGTCAGTAATGTTGACATTTAGGACTTTTAAGATGATCCTTGAAATAATTTTTGGTAGTGAAGATGAAAATCCCGCAAACTTCATGGGGTTATAGTTATGTGGGGTGCACTCAGAGTCATAATTTGAAAACGAATAGTTCGATTTCCACGATTTCGGGCTTCATGGATTGGTATCAGCCCAAGAAGGGATATTGGCTACTCTTTGTCTCAAAAACTTGCCGGGATCATCCAGATATTTTTAGCGTCCAGAGTCCCGGTTAGAAACAATTTGTCCAGTCAAAAGCTCAAAGCTCTCGGCAAAAAATGTTTACAAAAATGTAAGAATTTGACTCAACTCATCCACTTAACGAAGCTGAACCCCACTATCCGTAAGTTAATGAGCTTAAATGCCAAACCCGGCAATATGTTTTGTGTTTGCACTTTCAATTTGCTTTTGCCTGTGTAGCCTCTCAGTATACCTGGGATCTAGTTTATACTGCTTTTACTGTTGTTCCTGAGAATCTTTAATTCATCTTCAAAAATCCGTGTCTATTGACAAAATACCGGTTCGACTTTTTCAGAATTCTTTCGTTGAGTTGAAAAACTTGAAGAAGCTGATTTCCATGTCAATTGTACTTTCGTAAATAACGCTTTTTACGGAAGACTTTTCAGACCTGTATTATTCTTGATGTATTGATAGACGTGTTCTCAGTATGGTGACTTTATTACGACTGCCTCACAAGTCAGCCTGAGTTACATTGGTTGCTTATTCTATATATTAGTATACAGTAATAAGTAATAATGAGTGATTATTGAGCAATCTCATTCTCTACACGACCTTTATACTAAAGAATGAAACCAACTATAATTGGACTTCACAAAGGACGAGTCACTCTTATTCGGTTAAATTTCTTAATCTAAGTTTAAATTAATTTTAGAATACAAGGGAACTAAACTCGTAAATTCTGTAGAAGCAAACGTTAAATGTGGAAATAATCTAAAAGAAACACTTATGAAAATTGTATATGGGTTGAGTAAAAATGTCGTTTGTATAAGACATATTTGCAATTTTTACGAAGCTAAGAATATACTTTAAATACTGACAAGTCTTTGACGACTTGCCTAAAAAATCGTCAGTCAGGCAATTAACTGTATAGATAAATGTAAATATTTAACTGATAAGAAATGTGAATTTTATTTGTTTTCGTATATTTTAAAGAGGCTTTTTTATTTACATCACAGAATAGAGAAAATAATATCCCTCTTTTTTCTTAATAAAAAAAAACGCCGAACTATTAAAAATGTCGAGCCCCCGGAATATCAACATAATGTCCAGATATGTTTTCATTTCGAACTGGTAATAGCAATCCTATACTCAAATACAACAAAAATTACTTAAAATTCTTAAAATGATATTATATATACTATATACGGTGACCATTCGCCGTCCTCTTTTTTTTTCTAAAATGTCGTCTTTTTCTGTAAAGACCATTTTTCTACCATAGGAATATACGATATTACGAGTAGGTACCTTCTCAATTCTTATACAAGGCTATAGTTAGACGGTAATCTTGTATTGATTTTCAAAGACCAAATTAAATACTTTTATTAAATCTACAAAAACTTACAAAAACCTAAAAATTTTGATATTTAAAATTTTTGAGTGCATAGGTATTATAACTTAAAAAAATGTCTTCTTTTATGTGATTGAAAAATTGTCGACAGTAGCTATTTACCATGATAATGGCATTCATCGGCATAAGTACCTTCATGTTTTAAAGGATTCCTCCATCACTTGAATTGGCAGGATAAAAACAAGCATCCATCTAAATAATAGTAAGTACTCTGATTGAATAAAAAAGAACGCTCAACAAAAACATAGTGACATATTGGAATTGAGCGCTAAGATTAATTTGTGCTTGGAAGCATACACAGCAAAGTCAGTACTAAAAGCAAAGCCAATCATCCGCCAGTGTATAGGGAGGAAAATGAAATGGATTTCAATGCGAAGTTCACTCAAAGCGTAGAAATTTTAATCGCTGTGTAATTAAATTTGTTTTTTTTTTATTTTTATTTCCCTGCTTTGCATCATCTTTTCGAAAAGTTTCCTGCGCACCAGCGTAACACTGGGGAGATGAAAGACATACTGAAACGTATAAAAAAAAAAACAATGAACTTTGGAATCGAATTTTATTTGTTCGAAAGGGTAAACTGAATGAGCTCTTGTTATGTTGTATCCTCGAAAGTTCGATTGCAGTGATTCCGATCGAAAATAGAGGATGACTCTTTTTCTCCAAATTGTACCGTAAAATGAAATGCATTCCTGGCATTGCAATCAATAAGTGATGCGATAAGAACCAAATTAAGTTGTTGAGAAGTTTTTTCTTCCCCCAAGTGGCTTGTGTATGGTAGGCTGTGTATATTGAGGGGGAATAGCGGGAATGAGCAATGTATGTCCTTGTTATACAAATTTATTTTTCTGACGAATTGAACTAGCTAATGGCCCTCAAGAGCTTCCATGTCGAGATTTTGTTGAATAGATTTTCGAAGATGTTGGGATATGCATTCGGTTGGGTGTTCTGAACTCCTGGACAGTGTGCGGGAACTTGGAAATTACGAAAGTTAGCCTGTTCGTATATGGAGAAAATCAGCCATAAAATGCTAGCAGGTCAACTTTGCTCGTCATCTACGAACTGGTTAAAGTATTTCCCTTACACCTTACGACCATAAAGTGAAACGAACAATAGTAGATTCCTCCAATCATTACACTATTATACTGAACGAAGGGTTTCTGTTAAAAATCGAGGGTCCAATCATCTACCTAACAAGGATCTATTTGTTTAAATGTAGTTTTTGTTTGCCAGAATAGTTTATGTTGTTTTTGTTGAAATGAAAGTTGTTGTTCAGATTTCCAAACTCAATTTGATTGTAGATTCTGGTATGAAGAGTGTCGTGTATAGGGTCGCCATAGGGTGTTAAACTTTCGCTGCATTTTTGAAGTATAGAGATCCTTGCTCACATTTAATGACTCGTCTTTTTATCCTACATTTGGGGCGTTCCTCTAAACATTTGCTTTTAACATCAATCTGACAGCAGCTTTTATGTGCCTTTCATGTTTCTGCAATACAAAAAATATATTCTTTGGTACTATTCTAAGGCAACTTAAGCCTCTTAGGTTTAAGTCCTCAAATCACTTAACTATGACTAGGTGCGCCGAAGCAGTGATGAAAAAAAGACTGCATTTATTCTCTTTCGACAGGCTAATTCAGTCACTCACAATATAAGCGTTTTTACCTTGGAATAAATCATTTCGATTGTGTATGAGAATATCTGTATGTCCTCGGTCGAATCATCTCATCAGCACTCAACTCACCGTCAAAACATCGAGCTGAACAACATTGGGTCCAATATACAAAACGAATCACACAACTGCTCGCTAAATAAAAGGAACATTTGCTGGGCCTTCATTCTATACACCTACATTATGCCCGATCTGCGGTGACTTGCTGAGGGGACGAGATTGTGTATTGTGGCAATAGGACCATAACAAAAGGAAATCAATTTTTTTTCCCATTTCGAAATTGTTCTCTCTTCTTAGGTAGGTCCGTATATTCTTTCGGAAATTCGTTCCTTCCTTATGAGTGGTTCAGCGTGTGTATATAGTGTATGAGTACGACAGCAGAGGTGTCGAAGGAGGCTGGGAAATTGGCTATTCAATTGAATTGCCTTCACCTTCGTTATGACCGCTCCAGTCCGGAGACGTTTTGTGTACACTTATTTTATGTCAATTGAGGGATCAATCTTTATGGCACGTTGACGGTTTTTTTTTTTTCCTGTTGGTTGTTTGATTTTTCCCAACACTGGCCGTGCCCATGTGCTCATTGATAATAATTCGGTTCAATTTTGTTGGTTGCCCATGAAGGGGCTTATAGTAGAGGCGGACTTTCAGTCTTTAGAGCCCCAAAGGCACATGGTATGAAAATTTGTTGGTTTATTTTTGCAACAACTCTTAGACTGCAGTAGCATGAATGTTATAACTAAGGCTGAAAGTAAATTAGTTATTCAAGAGAGCAACCTTTACAATCGGTCGTTGATTTTCAGTGCCAGCAGTTAGGCGCCTCAGGGTGGGATGAATGCCTTGCGGGTATTGCATCTCATGATTTCCAAGCTGCGAATTATACTTGAGATCGTGCACCAGCGAGCCTTGCTATACAAAGGCTCTCACAAATGATTGGCTGCCTGACTAAAAAGTACATTTTCCTCCCATTTGAAGGAGTTGTGCTTACCAGTTCTTCCACAGAAATTTATCCCGGTGCAAATATCCGGTTTTTTGGCTGCAAACTTTCGAGTGGCCTTAACACGTAGAGAGAATTTATCATTGGCCTGACTTCCATTCCACTATCCGCTTCACTTTATGGAGCCCCGCTTTAAAGTTTGCTTACATCCATACACTGAAGACCGAAAACAAACTTCAACTTAGAATCTCAATAAACCACGAATGTGTTTGAGATCCACTTTCCTACTCCCCAGGAACCACACCACTGTTGTTGTTCAACCAAATTCTGCCACCGATAAATCGCTTTCCGTCGGAGGGCTTTACGGAACCACGCCTGTGGCTGAGCTTATTTCTGACAGCCTGCAGTCATTGGGCTCTACCCAAACTCATTACTTCGTAGGGTCAAGACTATAAGGATTCCAACATCCCACACCATTTGACATTAAAGTTCTAAAGTCAACCGATAAACGTATTATTGTCGTAGTGACTTAACTACTGATGAATTTGAACAACGACCGGAAGAAATGTCACAATGACAGTAAAGTGCGTCGTCCTACATAGATCTTAAGTCCTTCCTAAATGAAGGAGATTATTCTTTGCATGAGTCCCTATGGGCCCGTTCTCTGAAAATCTAGGTACACCTCTCGCTCCTACTCCAATCCTCTCTTGCAATCCTTTTCAAATAAAAGTTATCTTGCACTCGCACTCCTGTGATTAAAATGAACTGCGCCTATCATAGTACGCCGCCCCAATACCCAATATGAAATTCCGCTCCTGACTGCGAGAGGCTTAACACTCTTCTGAATTATGTAATCTCATTGAGGACACGAATGTGCGAGACCAAAACGTAGATGAAAAAGCCTCCACATACAAACAGGACGTATACCTACGTATTTATATCGTCAACTTATTTATGCCCTTGCGTATAGCGGAAATGTTAGCAAGGCTCAAGTGTGGCATTATATTACACATAAAAGGTCAGCTAAAGACGATTGTCAGCAAGGCCTTACATATGCTTCTTTGTTGTCCTACATCTAAATCTAGATAGAGTCAAATGATTGCACAAAAGTCGTAGGTAGATGAAGATATACCTACATATACACATGTATTTGGGAAAAGGTCCAGCAGTTAATTAGATAAATTTTCGATTTTATTCCCGATGTGTATGTGGTCGTACAAAGCCATACAAAACGATGCGACGAGTGTTTACGATCCTTGAGTGTTGGATGGTTTACTCAAAGTGTTGTCGAAATGGTGCGGTTGATTGGAGCGTATACCGACTGGCATGTGTGTCGTATACTTTGGATATGATTACCAAGTAGGAGCCGGCATTTTTCTTTTTCTAAATTCGTTTGATGAACTAATTGGCAGGAGGGATATTCAATTTAAATTTGTTGATTTATTTTTGTGGTTTCTCAAAGGTTGTCCGATTCATTCCAGAAAATCGAATGCGGGATTATACCCTCACACTTCCAAAAAGGGACAAAAATCGATAGCTCCCACGATTTAGTTGACTTTTTTACAGGGTCAGGGATGGGGGATGATCTTAACAAATCTCCCTTGGCAAAAATACGAGATACTGCCGAAATTTAGCAGATAAGCGGCCACAATAAGCCTACCTCCAATATAATGCTTAGCCGAGCTTAATTTTATTTGCAAAAATAAAGAAATTTTTAAAAAAGATTTCCATTGGGGATAAAGCTTACCGCAAAACTTTATTCCACCCCGTGACCTACTCATAGTGTCATGCCTTCGCGCAAAGGGTTACGTTCCGTTCACCTGCTAATTTTCGCACCCTTTTTGCTTTATTAATTTTCCGTCACCCGGGCCAACTGAAAAGCTATGGTAATTAGGTGGCCTGACCAAAAGAACAAAAAGCCTCAGCCCTCTTCGTGGATATGTGTGAGAAGTGTGCTGGCACTTAGTTGAAATGTTGGTTACAACATCCATTACACTTTTTTTGCACAACTCGATTTAATTATTACCTTACTTGATCCCGGTTGATCCTTGAGTGGATTTCTTTTTGTTTCCTTTAAATCGTCTTTCTCACTTAAGGGACTCGGCGTCGGTTGGTGGTCCGCTTGGCTGTAGTTTGGATAAATCCCCATACTCTTATCATCCACCAACCACCACCATCGGCAAATAAGTTAATAAGAAAGAGAGAAATTAAATACAACGAAAGTGCCTACCGAACTGCGACAGCAAGAAGTGGAAACGGATGAGAAAGTACTGAGATATTCAGCAAGGAAGTGATGGTACACATTCGTGTGCTCATCGGTGTGGTATTGCTATGGGGACTGGGAAGGCGCGGGTTTTAGGTCGATTATTGGATTGGATGAATGCCTTCGGGATGAGTGTTTTATTTCATTTGTTTGCAACGCAACCCCCCTTTGTCCGTTGTTGGCTAAGAATGACGCCGCTCCTAGTCCTCACCAACCATTTCAATTTCAGTTTCAGCGCATTGATGCTCGCCAGAATCCTGATGGAATCATTAAGGATATTGTCTGCTCGTTTTCATCATTGGCAGTCGGTCTACATTTACACAATCTATCGATAGAACAATTTCATCCTGTTACTACTACAAGTATATATACACAGCGGCAGCTTTTGCTGTGTAAAGTGCTTCGCGTTTGCAATGGATCCTCCTGCCAGATGTCGGCTGTCTGTTACGCTCGAAATGATTACATAAACTTCGATTTTCTATTAAATTATCAGGATTATAGCGCCCGCGGAAGCGGATTCTCTATTATTGAGATACTGAGACGTTCTTTATTCTTCAATTTCATAGCGTTCGAAGGATGTGGACGAGAGAGATATGTCAGCAGATCCTACAGTCTTATTTTTTTCTACAAATTTTACATTTTTTATCAAACGATTGGGACGTTCTAATGATTTGGTAATTGTCAGCAATGAATGGATTTGAGGGAATTACTATAGCTGCAAGCTCAATTAGTTAAATTGAACTCGGGTTACTTTACTATGCCAGTTTATGACAGTTGTAAACGTAAATTAAATTTAATTATTGTTTTATCAGCATTATTTATAAGAGAAGGCGAACAAAGGGTATGTGTTGTCAAACAATTATTTAGAGATGCGAATTGGATCGCAGATGATTTAGTCAACTGTTAGCTGAGGTCACAACTTTCAATAATAGTCAGGGTGCTAGACTTGCCGGACCAGGGTTTATTTTGTAGGTACATTTGTATCTACCATTCTCCAACCTTTTTCAAATTAAAAGTATATCAGGTACAATTTAAATTTGTATTTTATAATATTTTTGGAAGTGAAAACTTCTTTAGGCGCGTTGGGCATTTTTGCACTTTTGTTTTTTTTGATTAATATCAATTTGACATGCGCCTTTATAAAAAGTGACTCAATAGCTTTTAATAGCAATTCAGCTCCGAACACGGTAAGGACGCGATGAATAAGTATTCAAATAATATTTGTTTTATTTTTGTTTGTTAACTGTTTACTTTTATGGAAAAAAAACCTAATTTAAGTACCTGTTTATTTTTTAAACGTATTTAACACTTCAAAACAATATGATAGACATTGATTTTAAATATTATGTATTGGTTTTTCCTTTTAGGTACAATTTTCTTACCAAATTAGGTACTATACAATTTTTTTAAATATCAACGCTGCTTGTCACCCTTGATTTATACTCAAAAATGAATACTGAATTGACAGCAAATAAAATTATTAGAATTAAGTTATGAACACGGTCAATGGAAGATGCGGTTTTACTGTTAATCTACTTGTAAACGAATTAAACACCAAAGATTGCTACATATTTGTAATTAAATTCTTCATCTATTTTTATTTGTTCTAATATTTATATAGGTATCTGAGTTCATGATGTACCCACATATTAAAAAGAAACATTTTGTTTTATGTGTATATTTCTATTATTTTTGAAAGCCATTACTTTCTCTTTCATTATGCTATCATTCTTTTTTTTCTGTTTATCTGTATTTCAAATATATATTTATTAACTTATTTAACATATATTTATTTATTAATTTATTCTTAGTTTATATTTATTTATTTTTTTATCGGCTTCATTTTTCATTAGGGTGCCTATCAGGATTCGGACTTTATGCAATTGCAGTAAATCTACTGTCTTTTTTTTTGTATGTTAAGGTTTAATTTCTAATCCGTATATACTTAATTCAATACGACATTATATATAAAACCTGGAATCACTTAAATTCTAAATTGGTGGATTGCAGGTACAATTACTGAATAGGTGTGAATTGATGTTAATTGCAAAGAAAATACGGAAAAACAAAATCTGAAATTACTGCACTTTTTCAAAAAATCTAGAGCGTAAATGATTTCCCCAAGTCCGAACCCTGGTGCCCATCCAGATACAGCTGCTAAATGCACATCATGTAAAGAAGGAGTTAAAGGGCAAGAATATGACATATTTTCAATGATTGAGGAGTCAGTTCAGGCATTCCAAAAAGAGTTAGCAAGAATGCCGGCTCTAATGGTTTATCTGGTTAGTTTCAAAATCCACGTTTGACATTCCGTAGTAATTTGCCTGTCAACTCTTTTCATATCTGTCACTTTTCTTGTATTTACTTTTCCTCTTTTTCAATTATGTCGTAGGAAATCGCTTTTTATTTCGGGCATAAGTCATCATGCAAAAATGAATGCATATTTCCATGGACTGCGCGTCCATACGGTTAAGCACGACGAGTGCAAAATTTTATTGCCGAACTGATGTTGATGACTGTTTGAATCATTGTGGCAATGGATACAATTCTTACTTTAACGAAAGCATTATGGGAGTCTCACGAATTTAGTGTACAGACCTTCCAAATTTTGATCAAATTACGCGAAGCAGAATGATTCGGAAGCTTGCCGATTCCATATATTGAAAAATTTGATCCAAATTTTATATTCAAATCAATTTTCGTGGTTATAACTCATCTGTAAACCATATTTTTTGATACATGCCCCTGGGGCAAACATCATCGGTAAAACCGAAAATACCCATTACAGAGGTTTGATTTAAATATAATAACCTCACAACAGGATTTGGCAAAACCGATATTTTTTTCTACACATAAAATTGTAAGTTAAATTTTCATGAGCGCAGAAAACTATCGAAAGTCTGCAAATGCGATAAAATGTGGCAAAAATGTCCTTAATCCTTTGCAAAGGGCATGTCCATGAATTTGTAAACCTCAATCACTCAACGTCCTCTACGCAGATGCTACGATGTGTAACAAAATGACTTTGGCAATATTTTTTATGCGCTCTGGCAAAGTACTCGTAACTTCTGCCATACTCTAGTCGATGGTAGTTGTCATACCAATAAACCCGGCGACGACTGACGAAAGAAGGCAAACAGCAGCTTTGGTCCTGTGATGGAGCACAAAAAAAAAATATTGTGCAATAATAAGCGACCGCCATTATATTTTTTGAAACACATCACTCGCTGCCTTGGCACGAAGAGAAATGATTGAGATTCAGCAGGACGAAAAACAGAAAACGATGACAACATCGGGAGTGAGTTGGGTGCTCTGTTGAAGAAGTTTGACATTGTCACCGATTTTTACGAGTATTCAGAAAATGCACACAACTCCGTGGGGGAGGAAGAACGAATTTAATATCTCATTGGAATTTGGTATGAACTTGTCTGTGGATAGGTGGTTGGGTTTGACTTTACGATGCACATACGCAGCCATAACGTCACCTTTTCACTTTCACAAATTGCATCGTTAAAACTCGCTCTCTCGAAGCAGTTGATTATCCTTGGAATAAATTCATATTGCCAGTCATGTGATGCAACATATTGATCAGTTGTATAATAAATGAGCGATTTTATTAACTGAAACGATGAAATTTAATAAAATGGATTTTTAATGACAGTTGCAGTTGTTGCGGGCAAAGTTTGTAAAGCGACCTTGAGAAGGAATATTTTGAGAAAGTGATTGCTATTTGAGAGATGAAGTATCGTTTTTACGAGTAGGTATCTTATGAGTCCATTAGCAAAGAGGAGTTTTTTTTTTTACACCGAGGGACAGTGTTTTGGGTGATAAAAGTGTAAGTGTTGCCAGATGGATAGTCTAAGGAAATTTATGACTTTTATAAAATGGCTGTTAGGATGTTACTTTCGGCAGGAGCTTGTTAATAAATTAAGATTTATATTCTTCATTCAAGGTGTCGCATTTATCGCAGTGCATATCTGCCTTTATATGATAGCTATACCCGGTGTGGTGCCAACTGATTTTCCGGGCCATCTTGAAACCGTTTCCGAAGTCTTTGCAGTGCTGGACCAGCCTACATGAGCTGAGACGGGTATTGGGTTCGGTTCACTTATGGATATTGGATGCTTCTCTGAATTTTAGATTAACATACCTATCGTTATCGTAACTGGGGAATTGCATCATTATTGTCGATGTCCGAACATTGGATGGGCTGAAATGAAATCGTTCAGTTTGTTGTGTCAGTTTTAAATATCAGAATGGATTCTTCTCTCGGGATTCCCATTAAAAATATTTGTCTTTAGTTTCGACTTCTGCTCTAATAACCGAGAATGCGAGTTTCTTGTATACATAGAGAGTTACAAAAATCCAATTTAATAAAAAAAAAAAGAAAAAATGCCGTAATTGAAATGCTGTAATGAAAGTAAAGTAAACTTAAAATAGTTTCCTAAAGTAATTTATTAAATGGAGAATCAAATTGCGTTTGACACTTTTCAATGCTAGTTTCAGTTTAACTCGGTTGCTTATCACAAAACTTTATAAAATATGTAACGCCTTTCTCATACCGTATGCTTTCAAATATCGTAGAAAAGATTCAAAAGTAGATTCCAACAACTTTCCTTAGTGATACCACTTTTTTGTCGCTGGAATATTTTTTTGAACCAACCTTTAAAATTATTCAACGGTAACCGTTTTAAACGCAGAACTCCTGCTTGTCTACAAGAAAAATTTTGCTCTCCCCAGCAACTATTATGTGCGCTGGAATTGTTACATAGAAATTCGCGTTTATCGTCAATAGGTAGCTGAAATTATTTTGTTATGTTGTGTTCAGTGAATCTGTAATTTTGGGAGCATTGTTGGTTCATCTAACACCACCTTTTAGCTGGCTATATATTACAGATCCTCATAGACCTGGAATCCGAATATTTCAAAGCACCTTCAATGACATTTAAGAGTATGGCCCTCCTAAGGCGACGCCACGCCTACAATGGAATACTCTTTATTCATGTCCCGTTCCCTATACTAGATATCTGGCCATTACCAACTCGGAGATAAGAAAACGATCTCCAAGTTTTGGTAAGGACTTGTTGGCCTTCCAAATACAAACGATTATTTGCAAGACACAAAAAAGAATCGCCGAAAACTCCCATATGCCAGTTCAAGATTAAAGGCTAAGATGAGCTTTTATTTTCATACAATAGATGGGTCTGCCGTCAAAGGGGGACAGACCCAGTGCCGATCACCATTCACCGATAAAATACCATAAAGCGGACTGAAAAGTGAAATCAAATTCAGCTCATCGCTTGCCAAATGTCATTGCCCCCCGCATTTTTTTACACATCCAAGCTCACTGCTCCGGTTGATAATGGAAATTTAAATAAGAAATAAACCAACAATCTCCTGTACTCACTTAGTAAATAAATCTCCGGATGTTTAGCTGCTGCTAAATCTGCACCTTTTCCTTGGTGCAATGCACACACGCAGCGTAAAGTTTAAATAATGCTCTATTTCATTCGTAAGCACCACTTAACAAGCCAACTAACAAGTAGCAGCTTAAATCGTTCGTTTGCTATACTGCACAGCAGCAAATGCACTTGAATATAATTAATTATTAAGTTCATAAAGTTTCTTTATACATCTGTCGTTGCTGTGCAACGTTAGTTTAATTGAAATTGCAAACCAAAAGCTCATGACATTTGCACAATACCGTAGACACACATCCAGGACGTGTGTTTATACCTACATGCTCCGGCTGTATCTGAATGTACTTATGTATTTACTCTTAATGGTAACAAAGGAGCAGCAGTATAATAACAACAAACGATTTATTCTCCGAAGACAAATTCTTTGGCAATACGCAGCGTTAATTCGGTCGCAACTCGATGATAAATATCCTTAAACCTTTTGACTCTTTTGAACGACTGACGGTACGAATATTTGCAGCAAAACTTTGGCCCAAACAAGGCGCCAGCAATGGAGGCCTGGGCATGGACCTCGGCACGGGTAGTCGCCGAGGATCATGCAGCAAGAATATGCCATTACCGTGCCGGAAGTGGCAGAGGTGAGACGGCTGGCACACCCACACACACACCCACAGCAAGTGACAACATTATCCCATCATCGGTATTGACTGTGAATACGATGACAGGCAGGATATGTGTGTGCATGCTGCAAGATGGCTACGAAATGGCAAAGCAAATTGTTAAGTCCTTGCACACACCCGACAAGTCGACTATGGTGGGCCTCCAACTGGGACAATCTAGACACAGAACTTCTTTTACTGAATATTTGCTCACCAGTCACAAAAGTTGATTTCAAACTTTCTGATTGCCAAATATGTATTCCCTCCCCATACCTAGATGCCTGTGGTGTGAGTGCGTACAGCGACAACAAGAAAGGGTTCTTTCTAGTTTTGGCTTTGATTCTGATTTCGATTCCAACCAACTATACCTACTCACCACCACCGCACAGGCACACCACACCACTGCCACAGTTGCCGGTTGGCATAGCGGGTGGGTGTGTGGCGTGTATTTGCAAGCTGTAAGTTTTCCCTTTTATGCTCCGCTGAGCATGGTGAGTCCTTTTTTCCATCAAGTCGTCCTTGTCTTTGCCTTACCTAAACGGTTGGCTGAACTTCGTTAAGGGAATTGATTCGTTAAAGTCCGCACTCTTGCAGCGTGTGAGGATGCTACAACCTTAACCCATGTGTGTGGTAATCTAAGAATCCTTCCACGCGCATCGCAGGCTATGGCAGGAGTCTTCCCGTTTCCGCTATGGTGGCTGTCTCAAGTATATATGAATGCTCCAACCGTGTGCAGGTCTTTCTTATCCAAGTAATGGTCGGGGGTGTGCCTGTGCCTGTGCAATTATACTCGTTTAAACTCCCAATCCTTTTTGGGGACATACGAGAACAAAGTTGGTTTTGGGCTAACGGGAAAGCGACTACATCAATTGCCTTCATAGCTGCAATTTCGGTTATTAAGTAATTGTGAGTTTTCAATTTTCTTGTGGGAGCAATTAGGAGACATTATTAGAGCTTGACTGCTGCGCAAAAGGAGGGGCGTTTCTGACAGCTGCAATTTTCCGAACTCTGTAGTTAGGGATTCTGTGTAGTCACCTTAGTTATGCATCACATGCAATGAGTTTTTTTTTCTTGAAGCTAATTGGAGTTTTCTTCGTTTTTGTTTTCGGTTGAGCCATTGGTAACGTGTTGCATTGGGAAATGGGTAACGCTAAAGTTGTTGGAAACTTTCCACACGATATTTGATATAAATGTGTGTACGTGAGGTAAATGACAAGTAAAAAGGTATCTGGATTGGGTAGCATATGACAGAGTGGATCTTTTTCTATAATTTTATGACAATATTAGATATGGCTGCGAGAAATACCGCGCCTTAGAAAGTGAAACATATATGGCGTTGCACTGACTACCTTTATAATGACAGTCCTTCTACTTTATGTTGCAATGTAATCCTGCGGCGACTTTCCTAAGAAAGAGGGGCAGAAGCTAAGAGGCTTTTACACCATTAGCTCTGATTGGAAGTACGCCCATGCACCACCGTTCTTTCGGGCATCCAAATCATGGTACTATCTCCAAGGTAAAGCCACAATTTTATGACTGGAGCTCTGATATTTGCGGTGTTCTTTAGACACTAGTAGCGCAGGTAGTTTTAAATCCCAAGTCGCTTCAGTACCTGGCTACATATACCCACTTGATAGCTGCTTCTGACTATTGATTTCAGTAGTCTCCTTGGGAAAGTCATATGAAAGGTTATATTATTATATATTATACCAGAAGCCTCTGTTCGATATGGTTTGCGGGCATATAGTCTTAAAGGTGCAACACATATAGTGGCCCCAGAGAGTCTATTGTGGTACCTTCAGTTCAATATTGATTAAGGGCTGTAAAGGCAAACTTGGCTGGGTACTTGGTCACCAGGATATTGCAAGCAATAAACTTGCGGACAAACTAGATAGGGCTGGTTCCGAAACCGTTCTCTATGGACCAGATCCTTACTGCAAAGTCAATTGGGCTACAGCTAATTAATTATTGGGAACAACTTCGTCTTAACCAGTGGGAAAATGAACCTTGTCTAAGATAATACAAGCGATTAGTCAAACCTCACTCCTGCAAGAAAATCCTTAGACTCAGTACGGATGGCATAAGAAAGCTATAAAGCGGGCTTCCTCACAGGCCACTGTGACCTTTACAAAATTAACCTTTGTCCGGATACAGATTGTATATTCTGTCTGGAGGATGTCGAATCCTCTGAACACATCTTCTGTAACTGCCCGGATTTTCATTGGGTAAGAAAACGTGTCTTTAATAGAGAGACTCGTACACCAGCAGATCTACTGAACTCTGCTACTTAGGACTTATTGACCTTCATAAAAGAGGTCACACGCCTCTTGGATTAACTATTCCCCCGGGACCCAAACAGTTTAGTTTAGGCAGACTGAAGGATATCCCTGCCTAATCCATTACTACCGTTCGGATGTCAACACGTTTAACAAATTAGGGTTCGGTTCGGGCAGTATTTAATGCCATTTAAAAAAATTGATTTTCTAATGAAATTAAAGCAGTTTTACAGATTTAATTTCATTTAATCGACTTTAAGTCCCTTAAATTTCACTGCATCATCTTAAGCAAACACCTTCCACCCGTTTATCTATATCCATACGTAAATACACTTACATCGTTCTAGACAACTTGTTGTTAACCATTTGCAAAGTTGTAACCAACAGTGTATACCTATACTATACACCGGGGTCACTAACAAAGTCACAACCCTTATCCACCTCCGGCATAATCCAAGCCCTTCCGCAACCTTCATCTCCTGGAAAAGCAGCAGCAGCAGCAGCAGGAGCACTTCGTTTTTGTCACCTTACCAAGCTATACCATAAAATATTACACGACATCAAGCAAGGTGACTCTGGCTTATTACCACAATGAGTTATTGGTGTAAAATTGTCATCTTTTCACATCGAGCACGGAAGCGGTTGTATACAGCTCGAGGATGCCTGCTCTCAGCTCTGGCACGTCTCCCATATACCGCAACACATATATGTACTGACATATTATAGCAACCAAACCACCGCTAGATTCTTCATGCACTAACTCATTAACATACATTAACCCAAGAGTTATTGCATTTCGCTATTGTCCTTGACGATGCAAATGGTATATATACACGCAAACTCACATCTCGACTCGAGCGTCGACTTTTTGTTAAATGGGATCGGGGGAATGAAACGCAAGCATTTGCTTGCACAAGAACACTTGTACAAAAGCCTTGTAGACGTTTGTTTTGGAACTTCTTCATTTAACTTTATTCTTTGTCGCAGAATGGCCCAGAATGTGGGACGCACCGCGAAAGGCGACGAAGCAAATTCCAATTATTCGTTGCAAGGACGAGGATCAGGTGCACCGACTCTGGAGTAGTAAAATTAATTATGAAATTTCAGTTTCACCATGTAATCACCGCCACTTCTCTCAGGAGGCATGGTGCTGCAATAAGCTTTGTGCCCTTGAGGAACATGAATCCTACACTTCACGAGTACAGCGTTCGCTTGCCAATGGAATTCATTTCAAGTAGTCTGTCTCACTTGGGGGAAAACAAAGAGATAGTTCCGGAAATCTGTTTGGATTGTCATCTTGCACCTGAAAGCGGGATGGAATTGTTTAAGGATGGATTAGTTAAGGAATCATTCGTCAAGCTGAAGTGATATATATCATTGTTTTGTTTCCCTTTGAGGTGTCAGCGAATGAAGCATTCCTGGCTGCATTGCAATGTGGTTTGGCTGCACTGGGAATATGTGTACGGCAAATGTGGACTTCGAAGACTGGTGAATTTCGAATCTACTACACCAGGTATAGGGGTTGGAATATTCTTCACAATCTGTGGGGAACTTTGTTCACAATTCTGATT